>OX375794.1:34793582-44793582 GCA_947359425.1 Lagria hirta
ATTGTAAGGCAGTCTTGTCGATTTATCCTAACCTCACTTTTTTCTGTCAAACCAAATTTTTCTTCAACGGCGTGCAAATCCTGTGTTGTTTAGAGCGCAAAGCTTGGTTTCCATGGCAACTGATGTCACATTTTTCTCTACTATTATTGCGAGTCTTTAGAGATTTCGGTGCTTGTGTGAGGTCATGTAAACCTCAACAATTTATTGACAGTGACACTATTGACAGTTAAATTAGCAGCAGTTTTTTGAAAACGCACCCAAAGTTGCTATATTGTAGCAACTTTTTTTCTAATGCGCGCGCATCTGTCTCTGCCAAAATATAGTAGAGTATAGTAAAAGTGGTACTACGCCCCGTAATCAATAATATACTTATTTAAAAAAAAATTGAAAAGACTTATTATAATAAGAAGCATAACACAAAACACACATAACAACAGTAATGTCGTCAATAACTACAAACTGTGAACATGTGAACGTACCTTTACCATCGAATCGAAGTGACAGTTATTAATTTGACATCTGAGCTTAACTTTACTTTTAATTTAATAAATCGATAGTTTAACGCGTTAATGAGATTAAATATAAAGCACTTGTAGTGCTACAACAACAACAAAAATAATTTTAATAAGGAAATAAGGTTTATAACAAATAATCATAATGTCCATCAAATGTCTTGAAGTCGATGGACTTCAAGGCGTTTGCGGACTCTTTGAACAATTGCGCTATTGACCTGAAGCAACTCATAGAGATTATTCAAACGTTGCTAGAAAATAGAGATTTTTAAATTGGGCTACAAAAAGAATCTAAGCGGAGTGAGGTTGCAGAATTTTAAAGAGCTAGTTATAGCTGTATTTCGGCTGGTAAATTGACGATTATAAATTTTTATCATATTCAAGGTCTTGTAAGCAATATGTGGGATGTCTTGCTGAAAGTACTTGTTTACAATTTCATCTTTATAAAGCTGTGCAAAGAATGGCTGTAAAATCTTCTCACGGTAACAGTCAATGTTCTGTTTAATAGTGAATTATTGGGCCAATGTTTAAACAAATTGGCCTAATAATTTATCATTCACCATCAACTCGGTCGCCGTACCAAATCAAAATTCCACTACAAAATTTTTTTGTTCTTGTGAGAAAATTATTTTAAATTCAAATCTAAAAAACTCATGAAATTCAATTTTAAAAAACACTTGTTATAATACACTCACTTTTTTTCCAACGTAACATACAAGCTAGTTAAATTAATTAAAAAACGTTAATTCAAAATAGCATTTCAAACAGATAAACGTTAATGAACAATTTTACCATAAAATTTAAATAGGTTTCTATTTAAAACTACGTATCTATCAATAATAACATTTAAAATTTTAAAATTAAACTTTTTAAAAACAATTGGTTTTTGCTAAACATATTTTAAACTTGACTCATATTTTAAATACATTTAAAGATTTAGAATTTAAATGTTAAATAAAAGTAGTAATGTTTCGGCAAGGTATTATTAATAAACCTTGTGTCTGATGTTTATAAATCAATTTATATAGTTTCTTTTTGTTGGGAAAAGAATAATAATTACATTAATTTGCTACCACATAAGGGTTGAAAATAATTTTTTTTCACAATTTTTTATTTTTCTTGGAACAGTTACATATTTTTATTCAACTTTTTCTAGTCTATATCTCATAGAACTTTCCACTGAAATTTGTTGTGAATTTTTAGATCTTTTAAAAATATTTATTATACTTAAAGTCTCTGATGTTTCATTTTATGCACTTTATCATACATATTTTTCTGCCTGTATTGTTGTCATAATATCAGATTTTTTTGATTTTCCAAAATTTTGCATCAAATTCAAATATTGTCGACTTGCGAGACCTAAAACTCTAACTTTGTTTAAAAGTGTGCTCAACAGAATTTGCATACTTTTTTGGCATAAACATGTGTGATTTAACATTAAACAATCGGATTAAAATAATCAACAAAATGACAACATTAAAATAATAAATAGGTAAAATATTTTATTTAATATCAATAATTTTTATTGTCTAGAAACTTTATTATCAAAATTAAGAAATATGTATGATTAAAAGAGAAGTTAATAAGAATCAAAAAACTTTTGTGAAAGTAGTAAACATGTCCTACTATAATGTTGAGTAAGTGGTTTCACATGCAGGTGTTTAAAACATTATCGGCTGTAAATGAGTTTTAAATAAAGTTATAAATTTGTCCAGGTAAAAGATTCCGTCACACATTGGACATCCAAGTTGTCGGCAAAACACCTGAAACCTTAAAGAATATAGTATCACTGGATCCAATCGGTATTTATTGTGAACACATTATAGGTGATGCCGCTTTAAAATTATAAAACAACAAACGTAAGTGTAACAATTTGAATTATGGTCGAAACCATCTGGCCTGGGATTATTATCACTGATATTCGAGTACAATAATCGATTGAACCCGCGGCGAATCACAAGCAATGAAGATAGCGGCTTCTAAAAGCCTATAATTTCAGTGATAATTTGTTTTGATATCTCTTCAGGATCTGAAAAGGGCAGTTCCAAACAAGTCATTGCACAAATCGCATTACGATAATATACCTACATTGCGGTTTAAAATTGTATTCATCTTATTTAAGCTAGAATACACTGAGACGTTACGACATTAAATTGTATTTGTTTCTAATTAATGATCTTTTATATTTAGATAATTACAACGTATTTAAGAAATTTTTTAATATTACCCGGTTATTTCAAAGCTTGTTTGTTTTTATAAATTGCAACACTTTTTCGCTTAATAACTAAAATCAAATCTTTTAAGGATAAACCCCAGACATAAAAATAATTTTTTACAAGAATAATATGCATCATTTTAGAATGATGGTTATTGATATTTCTAAATATTTGCCAAATTAATTGGTTTTACAAGAAAAGCCATCGTAAACAGGCTTTGTTCAGCGCACTGACTTCTAGACTGACGTTATATACAATGTGTAAAATTCAAGCAAAAATATAAAAAACACACTTGTTTTTAGAAATGCGTTGACCAATCTATTTTTTACGACAGAGACGTTAAAAGTTTTGTCCTGGGTCTATAATGTAATACAATGCGGTAGGAGTCTTTGACGTTAAGAAATATCATTTCTAAAGCATTTAAAGTTTGTTTTAAAAATAAATACATGATTTGGAGAGTAACTATTTTTTATAATAAGCGCGGTGTGATGTAATCAAGAATGAAGTAAGAACTTTCTCATTTTTGTTGTCATCTCATAAAGAGTATCTGCTGCTATAATTACATTTTTTATTTATAAATTTGGAGATTTAAATAAGCCTCAAATTTTAAATTTTTTTGTTACTTTTTTCTTTATGATGTTCATCCGACAAAAGAAAATTGAAAAAAATTTCAACATATTAATCATCCTAAAATTTATTTTTTTTTTCCAACTTAACAGAACCAATGCAATGAAGTAACACCAAAAATTGTTAACGGTATACTAAAGTCATTTGTACACCAAATTATAAGAAAAACAGTTTTGTATTGAAAGCTAATTTGCTCTCTACTAATGTTGGTGTTGTTTAGTGCTTTTTTAAACTATATTCAATTTTTTATTAATGTACATTAAAATAAGTCCATCAACGCACGTAACATTATATTATTTATTTCAACCTTTAGACCTTAGAATATTGCCTTATTGCCTCGTTGAGCGTCTACGACACAAAATGTCAAAAAATTCTCTTTTTTTTATTTTTTTTTTTCGCAGTAAAACGTAATAAACAAAAATTGCAAAATATCAATGTTCAAACAATATATTAATTATAAAACAATAGTAAGAAAAATGTTTAAATTACAAATACAACTTTTTATACACTGTTGAATAAAAAAGCAGAAAACATCACATAATCTTACTTTACATTTTAGACACACAGTTCTAGTCTGCGATTTGCAGTTTGTTGCAGCACATCTTTCTCTTTTTTTTTCTGCTGTGTGTGTCAAAATTAACAATATTATCAACACAGTGTGAATAAATTTTAAAATAGCAGGAAAACGCTTTCTGCGCATTGCATTCCTGATCATTCCGTTGTTCACGTCTGACTGTTGATTTCAATATTGACGACAGAATGATAACACATTATGTTCACTTATAAGAATTCTTACAAGTTTGTCTGTAGTAACTGGAGCTACAACAGAAATTTTTATAAGCAATGTAACCTGTTTCTCTGCGCCAAAGCTCCCCTAGCTCGCCATTAAAACATTTTTCAGAAATTTTTAATGACGGCAAGTTTTGAGAAACCTGACTGTAGAAAATCTTCACTTGATTTATTTTTAAAACCTGTATCTATCCAAGTTAATGTTAATTAGTTTTCTTTGCTTCATTTTTAATCGTTCTTTCAACCAAAAGACGTTTTGATTTGTATGATTACAAGTTTAGCCGATATAGAAGGTTCTGTTTGAGATTTTACAATAAAGTCATCTTCATCAACACTTCTACCTATTCTTCTATTGTCTACAACTAATTCAGCAAGAGCTAATAATTGTCTTTTAGGTAAATGTTGAATGTTTTAGCATAGTCTTTTTCGTTACCTGAATTTTCATCAGTAAGAACATTGGGCTCCGGTGACCGTATATATAAACCAAATACATTACGTTCTGGCAATTTTAAAACAATAGTATCTAAAGCTTTTTGTAAAGAAAATACTGGCTAAAAAACGCTTATTAATACACATTTATCAACAGAGTTGTATAGAATAGTGAAGGTATTGGGAATATCTCGTAACCGCCAGCAATGCCAAACGGCATCGCTCACCTAAGTTGACTTCCCAGAAGCTCAAAATAAAATAATGTAACTCATGATTTTTATCATTGTTTGTTAGAATAGTGATATTGACATTACAATACAAAAGAAATATTAAATAAAAACAATAAAATAGATTACTTATGCTAATTAATTCTGAAGGAGTTTAAAGTCAACAAGTTTCTACATTCTTAAAAATTTTTACTGTAATGGCGTATTATTAAAGCCATATTACGATATTTGAGGATCTTTTACTCTCTTACCACGCAAAACTATCCGGAAGTACACGAAGTTTTTGCATAAATTACTAAAATGCCAACTCTTGTTCAGCGATACGTTTTAGAAAAATAAACTATAAGTTGCTCTATTTTTTGTGTTTATCTTATGTTAAAAGACCAACTTATTAAGCTTTTTATCATATACGAATAAAAAATTCAGTTTTATCGGTTTTTCAAGAACAAGAAAGTATGTTTTTCCTCTTCTAGGCTAACCTAAATAGCAAGACAGGAATAGTATATTATAAGCTTAGGCGGGAAAATGGTATTTTTCCAGGTTGAGAGAAGATATGGACAGACGAGCTAAAGGCCACTTAGCCTAACCACTTTGGCCGTGGCTTACACATTATTTTTTATCCTACACAATATTACCTTATAATAGAGCAGCATTTTAAAATTGGTTAGAGGTTATTACCGCCAATTCGAAATGTCAAACCTTGACAGATGTCAAAAATTTGTCGATTATTTTACTGTTTACACAGTTTATCTTGCACAGAAACAGTTTTTTTAAGATTAACGTTCATAAACAGTAAATGTGATTTAAAATTTTAATACCGCCTATAAATAGTGGGTCGTTTAGAGTATCTTTGGTTCGTGACAATTGTTCAACCGTCTAGACTTTTCATTTGCTTTTGTCTTATAGCAGCGACGTCTGGCGGCAAAAATCAGATGATTTTTTCGGCTAGTCGTAAAATAACCTAATTTCTCGGCTGTCGGCAGACAAAAAATTTTGTATTTCAAGTTGGTATATGATAAAAAATTATTTACTGAATAAATCACTAGAAGCGGTCTGGATATTTTGGTCTTCTTTTGTTGTAGTTTTAATAAAATATAGACTAATAATAACGATATATGTTCTTTTTCAGTTTTACATTTTTGAATTAAAAGTTGATAGGTAAATAAAATAAAAGCTAAAAATGATAGCTTTTACACTGATGTGCACAACTCTTATCCTGTATTTGTTTCAAACTGCTATATTTTTGTTTTTATCTTGCTTTTGGATCAAATATTATCTTTTCTACAAAAATTGAAGTAGCAGTAATTTGATTTTTGCTGTCTGATGTATGGCTTTGTCAGGACAAAAATAGCTGTGTTTGCAGTTTTTTGTCAAACATTCTTCCATTGGTTCAACAAGAATCTTCCGATTCATTATTTTCTGTTATAAGTGGAAGTGGATATGAACGACAAATATAGATAGGCATGTTTGTATTTTTCGTTCAAATTTTTATATAATGTGCGGTATTTTTTTAACTACCTGTGTATTAATAATTTTTTGTTTTATATTATAATTAGAACACTAAGCTTTTTTTTTATAGAGTTAGAGATATACGAACTTAACCGGCTCTATTGGCATTTTTACAGATAGATCAAGAACTTAATTGACTCCCAGATGACCTGAAAAGTTATAATTTGACATCAATTGCGTCTACAAAAAGAAAAAAAATTAAAAACATTGCTTTTTTTGTAATTAAAATATTCTTCAAGCAATCGGTTGCAAATAATAATTGGGTAATACGCTCTAATATTTGTAATAACAACGTTCAAAACCATGCAGAAAACTGCTCAATAAAAACTTTACAGCGTAAACAAAAGAAAAAAGATTTATTGCACAGATTACTTTGAATAATAAATAACAATAAATTCTTCAAACTAAGTATTCATATCCTAACGAGAATATAAATGTAAGAATGAAAGCTGAATTTAATAATTATTTAACCAACAAGAAAAGTAATGATAGCAATTAACTGGGTTTTTTGTCTTCAGAAATTAAAGGAATACAATGTAGCTTTACTATATAAATCTGAGACTGATAATCGCCATTACTAAACGAGTTGTTTAGAAAATGTTTATAATAATTTTCTTATAGTTGCTAACCAACTAGTTTTTTTTATGTTATACAAAAAGGTATAGAAGATATTACTTTTATAAAAAATGTATTTTCTGGTATAAACTGAAAAAGTGAAATTTTATTCTGCTTATTTAATTTAAATCAAACCTTATTTAGTTTGAGTTAAATCCTATGCTTATTTAACTTGCCACCCATTGAGATCTTAATTTCATTTTACATTTTACATCTCGGTGTGCTTTTGCTAAGATAAGTATTACAGGCTGAAATTAATATTATTGCTTTTAAGCAGCACATCAAAAACAAAAGTTTTTTTTATTCCTACAAGTGAAAGTATATTTTTAACATCATCTATCTTTTATGAAAAAGCGGTTTTTACTTCTAGTGACCAAAATACTTTTTCACTCTAGAACTGAAATATATATACCTTCTATGTGAAAAGCAGTAAAAGGTTAAAAATTAAGGGCGTTAAATTTGTTTAAATTTGATCAATTTTATTGTTAACTAGTAGCATAATGATTATTTAAATTTAAAATAAATTTGGTTAAAATTGAATTAAGTGAAATAAAAATGTAAAAAAAATGCATACAAATATAACAAATAATGCAGTCGACTTATGTGCAACTAACAGCGCCAACATCAGTTATAACGTCAGTTATATTAGTTCAAAATAAATGAAACTCATAATTTTTATCATTGTTTGTTAGAATAGTGATTTTGAAATTATGATACAAAAGAGATTTTAATGAAAACAATAAAATTGATTACTTACTTAACTATGCTCATTTTTGTCGTAAAATAAATAGTATTTGCACTTGAGGTAAAAGTTGATTTTTTTGGGCTTTATGTTTGTCGTGCTACACAAAGAAAATGACTTTCGCTTCTTGTTGCAAAATATACTATTTTCGCTGCTCAAAACTATGTTTGTTGTTATTAACTGTTGATATCTATAAGATTCTAAATAAGAGTCTATCAAATCACAAAACGGTTTATGTAAATCCCTTAAAGCCTGTGTGCAGACTTGTGTGAATGTTAATTTTGTATAAATGTTCAATAACAAACTTAGAAATTTGTTTTTATTATCAAAAATAATTTAATTATGTTAAATTTTATTCTTAGCATCTGCAATGCACTTCGTGTGCTCAACGCCGGAAAAATGTTGTAGCAACTTATTTTTGCTGTTATTCTGCCATTTCATGTCCGGCGAGTTTGATAGACATGATAAAACTGACTCTGTTACAAATTAATTTGATCATTCGATAAAAAAAATAATATTGTAAATAATAATTGTGGGGCATGAAAACTTACGTGTGATAAAAACTTGTAGATCTTAAATATCTTATGTAAAATAGCGTTCGCTAGAATTTCTTACCGAGAACCCTTTCGTTGTTAATGGAGCGATTACAAGCTTTTGATTTTTAATAGCGTATATTGCAACGATAAGTGCTATCTGAATTTAATATTTCGGAGTTAAGCAGATGCGTTTCGACATTAATTATGTGCAATTTCGAAAGACGCAGGAAGCTATAATTACGAGGTTCAGAGTTGGACGTGAGTAATAAATACATTCTTTAGCAGTTGAAGTGCGACCATCATGGCCCGTTTGTACTGTCATTCGCTCCGTTGCACCAACATATTTACGTTTAATTAAAACATATGAGCTTGGCTGATAGATTCACTAATACCGCCGCGACAGACCAAAAACATCATTAAGCGCCGCTATTGCTGCCATTATTCACAGCACATTGATCTTTATATTTGTTGGAAAAATATTAATAAATAGAGAAATGTTATTTTATAATCTATTGCAGCAAGTTGATTTAAGAGACATTATGTGCAATAAATTTTTGTAATTAGACAAGACTGGCATAGGGAACGGTCTGCCTTTACAGTCACTTGATTCTCTAATTACTAAAGGAAGTCTATAATTTGACTCACACAAAATTGTGAAAGTAATGTACTATCTACTAAAAATAAAACACATTTTTAACCAAATTGCAAAAAAACTGTTATTAGGTAGAATCCAAAATATGAAAGTAAAATAATAAAACTTTCTGCTTAGTTGAGATGTTATATTGAAAAATTTTTGTTATATTAAAACGTTACATCCTACAACTAAAATAAAAAGATTTGAACAGAGACAAAGAGTCTAAAAAGACATAATTTGAATCAGTATAGTATATTATTATGCAAGTCTAATAAGACGTTGTATTGTCAAACAAATGTGTTTAAAACACAAGCGCTACGAGAAGTGTTTTAATAGACCGCATGTAACAGTACAATTTCATTATAAGCGTATTATAGATATTTATTTATTTTGCTTTACTAATTCGGAAATTTTTTTTGTTTGCTCGAGTATTCCTAATAGACTACAAACTTTTGGGTGAATGAATTGGTAAAAACAATTTATTGATTTAAATTTAAAAATTATCTACTAGTCGTAAAACACATTCAATAGTTTAAATCATTTGTGTGCTATTGTTTATCATAAGTGCTAAAATAATAATAGTTTATATCTACTTAGCTTGATATACGTAATGCAAAAGCCGCTTATTTGTTTGGCTAAAAAATCAAAACTATTACTTCATAAAGAGTATCATGCTTTCAATAAATGTTGACAGAAAAACAATAGCGTTGAACGTCACAGAAAACGTCGTTTTTGCAAGTGTGACATTTCAGCTGTCACTACTATAACAAAGCTGAATATTTTAGTTTAAAAATACAATCTATTATGAAACTGCTTTTGATATAAAAAAAATGGTTGTTTTATAACGTTTAAAAGAAGAACGGTGCGTTTATAAATTATTTAGATCTACTCTTGCAAACATATGTCTATTTTTTGATACGCAGTTTATACGCAATTACAGGCGTGTCGTGTATTATTGGATGAGCTTTGATGTTTGACGTCGCGAGCATACTATCAACGACAATAAAAATGTATCAAGCTAAATAACGCAGCAGGAGTTAATCTAAATAATTTATGAACGCACAGTATTATTAGACTACTGACTTGACCCATTAAAATCAATCAAAAACAAAAAACATTGTGTCATAAAATATTCAGATGCAATTGAGAAAATAATGTCTAAATGTTAAAGAAGGAACACTGCAAGGAAAAAACATAATGAGTTTAAACTAAAGTTCAAATTAAATTAGTTTAATTTATCAGAAAATAATCGTCTTAATGGAAAAATTTTTTTGTTTGTTTTTAAAGCATTTAGAATTATGATGACAATTTACGCAAAAAACTAGTTTAAGCAATGAGTTTCATTCAAAAATAGTACTAATCAACGATCAATTGACGACAAAGCAATCGTTAGAATTTAAGTCTTGTTGGCTGCATCTAGATAAAACACATTAAATGCTAATTACGGGTAAACAGTGACGCCAAATTTTTAATTTTAAGGCAAAATTGTCAGGTTTTGATTTATTGATCTACGTTCGGTTATTATTGGAAGAAATGTAAATCGAAACAGTTTTTTATCAAAAAATGTAATTAACCTAATATAAAAAAAAATTGTAGAAACTGAAGACAATTTAGCAAAAATATAATTAATTTTTTTAAAATAAATCACACAGTTTAAATGTGCTGTGTACATGCTACGCTACAATTTTCAGGGTGTTAGATTGGTTAAAAATATTCAGTTGTAATTACTACCCAGATTATGTAATTACAATTATTGTTGTAATTTTATTCTTTAGAGACATTTATAATGGCGAGTTTAATTTCGTTCTATAGCACAACGTTAGAAAATTCTTTAAAAAAACAATTATTGTTTGCAAATAAACGCAACTTTTTGAGCAGTTTATTAGGTTAAACTTTTTTTATTTTTTGTAATTTTTTTTATACGGAACACATTTTTTATACGGAACATACGATGGTTATTTAGATGGTTAAATTGATGTGAAATCACTCTTATTTTATTTCAGATTTTTAATGATGTTGCTTAAGCGCTCTGAGTGAAGTTTGGTAAATACATTTCGGTAGCATCTTAGATTTCTAATTCGACATGCTTTCGGCAAAATTTAAATAAACCCTAAATCTAATAACTGAAAAAGATATATTTACAAACTATGATTTTACCGTTTAACAGCCCTCACATTTTTTTTTGTTTTTAAAGATAATTGGTAGTTACAAACAAAATCTTATGAAAATGGTGCAATAACACAAAACTAGCGGCACGAATTTAAAATCTTTGTTTCTTATTGGCCACCTATAATGGCCTATATGCTTCAATCCCTTAATAGACACATGCAATATATTATAAAAAACGTGACTCTACAATGAAAGAGCATTGTAGTCTAATTAATAATAATTAATTTTTTGTGGAAATTTAATTTATTGGTAAAATAATGTTAGAAATAGTAGATCTACATTCTACATTATAAAACAAAACTTGTTGTCATGCCTGCAATTGTAATTTATTAGTTTAGTTAAAAAGAAAATGTCAACTTTTTGTTATGCATTGAACAAAATGTTCCATGTAACAGTTCCTATAACAGAAACTATACTGATTTCTATTTATACTGGTATACAACCACGACATAATATTAAAAAGACTTCAAATATATTAAAACAATAGTATATTACACTACAAGGGACAAAAGTTGAATTTTCGGCCCTGCGCGCCATAATGCCCTAGGTGAAGCCGAGGGCATCATGGCGCGCAGGACCGAGATTTCAACTTCTGTCCCGCGTCGTGTATACGATTTTTCTTCATACCTCGGTCGAAAGTACGTACTTTTATTTTTAATTTTATTTTTTTAACTTTAAATGCTGATAGTTTTTGAGGCCTGCCGCGACATTTGCGGCACGAGCGAAGCGAGTGTTGCTGGTCATATAACATAGTTACGAGTATAAATAAACACAATGAATTCTTTTTTCCCGCTATTATAGGGAAGAAAGAATTTCATCTTACAGGGACTAAAAGTTAAACTTTCGTCTCTGTTATTAGGGACGAAAGTACGTACTTTCGACCGAGGTATGAAGAAAAATAACATAATATGCAATTGTCAAACGTTTATTTGTTGTCTTGTTGAGATGGAAATCTATGTGTATCATAAATATGTGCTTATATCTGACAAATGTCAATATTACAAACAACCACTTAAAAAAAATTGAAAATGCTATTTGAATAAAAAAAAATTAAGAAAAGAAATTTATTTTTTAAAAAAGAACAAAACTAAAAAGCTAAAAAAAATCATAATAATTTTTTCTAAATATATATGTAAATAATTTTGAGGAGGTGCTATACAAACCCACTCTGCTACGTTCATTTTTTAAGTTTGGGTTTTTTTTATAATCACAACTAGGTATTAAAACTCTTTTATTGGTATTTCTAAATTGTTTTTTTTTGTTTTTGAAGTTTTTTTAAAAATCTGTTTTGAATGATAGAATGGTTTTGCTTGTTTGACGCGTATGTGCTTCCAGATCAGTAAGTAATGTTTACTGGTTACTAAAATAAACAGAACAGTAAGTAATTACTTAACGTCTAAAAACGGTAAAAAAAAATTAAAAAAAAAATCTTTAAACAATACATGTTAACAAAAATTATTTACAATTGAAACCAAACGTACATTTATTAAATGTAATTCTGCTGATTTCTTCAGTAGATGCATTCATGAAACTATTGCAAAATTCATCAATTGACGCCTTGCTGCGTTCTTCCGCAGGTAAAATTTTTTTAGCTAAAAATACCTTTAGAATTAAAAACTCCTCTTGAGGCTTTTTTCAAAAATTTCGTCATACTTTCCTTTGTGAAAATCACAGCGTTTTTGGCTTGTGTTCAACGGTTTTTCATATAAGCTAACAAAATAGTTTCATCAATTCCACACTTTCTTTCCTCATACTAGCTTTTTAAGATTTTATATTTATTTTCAAAGCAAACTTTTTCAGAAATTATTGATAAACAACCAATATCTCAGGCTTTCTCACTTTCACTAACTAAATCGTCTGAGTCCCCTTTTGTCGGTATTCCAGAAAAAAACTACAAAAACTAAAAAAACAGCTAATACTATAATAATACATCATGCTTTCAGATTATTATTTATAAAAGCATTAAGGTTTGAAAAGTGAAAACAATATGTTGAAACATAGAATGTATTTTTCTACATTTTAATGTCAGAAACATCAATTTAGCTTAGCATCAAACAACACATTTATTGTATTAACTAGACTGACATTGTTTGAAACGAATTCTCATTGATTTAACACACTACTGATTATTTACATAAATTTAAAAAAAACTGTGATAAAAATAACGATAACAATTAGAAGCATTGTTTGCAAGTTTTGAAAGCTTATTGAACATTGTCAAAGAGCACAAAGTTTGGCATTAAGATTTAAAGAGGAAAGAATGCAAGAGAGCAATGTTATCTGCTATTTTGTTCTAAATATAAATGAATTGTTGGCAAATCAATTATAAAAAAAACACTTAACTGTATAAAATAAATAAATGAATAAAAAAGTTTGTTGTCATGTAAAATAGAATTATTTACTGTAATAGATTTTTTTAATTTCAGGCGCATGTTTCCAACAGTACGAGTATCTTTTACTGGTATTCGACCTGACCAAAAATATGCCGTACTGTTAGACATCGTTCCTGTAGATAATAAACGATATCGTTACGCTTATCATCGTTCTTCCTGGTTGGTCGCAGGCAAAGCTGACCCCCCAGCCCCTTGTCGAATGTGTGCTCATCCAGATTCTCCTTTTTCTGGAGAACAGCTCCGGAAACAAGTCGTCTCATTTGAAAAAGTGAAGCTTACAAACAACGAAATGGATAAGCATGGTCATGTATGTCATTACCTGAACTAGAAACTGGCTTAAACTAAACGTGTTTTCCATTACAGTTAGTTTTAAATTCAATGCATAAATATCAACCAAGGATTCATATTGTTAAACGACCGGATGGGGCTTCAGGACAAATAGTCGACTTGGAAAACGAAGAATATAAAACGTTTATATTTCCTGAAACTGTTTTTACAGCAGTCACGGCGTATCAGAATCAGTTGGTAAGTTAATATTTTGTTAAAATTTAATATAAAGTCCCGGATGTACACTGAATTAATTTTAGATTGCGCACCAAATAATTTTAAAGAACAGAATTTTAATTGTCAAACGATTTTATATTTGTCGCGCAAAGCATAGATTAGGTGTGTATTTACGGTACATTAAAACATATTTTTAAGTCACGTTTCATGCGCACTTAAATATACTTTTACTAGTGTCATCCTAAAAATAACTGAAACAAGTAATAAATGTAACAAAATTAAAAGATAATGCTAAAGCCAACGGCAATAATTTTGCAATATTAATACGTAGAAATTATTTCTGTATATATAACATTGGCATTGACGTGAACAAACCTATTTTTTTTGATTGATTGCCAATTTAAAACATTTCACTGCTGTTTGACAATTTGTTAAATTTATCAGAGCACAGATTGATTCAACACAAATCTGCCTGTAAAGAATCAAAAACTAAGAAACGTTGATTGTTTATTTATGTTTTAAATAAAGTACTTCTTTGAGGTGATAAAAATTACAATTGCTTTGGTGAACATACTAAACTGCTTTTCTAATATTGTTATCAAAAAAATAGTGAAGGAGCTGCAATAATGAAATATTAAAATTATAAATTGTATACACAATACACTAATAAAATGAAACTATAATTTGAAATTATTTGTGAAATGAATTAAATGTTCTGTCTGATAAATTTTAAGCAAAACCACACAGCGCTGTAGTAGATCCTATAAAGAAGATTTTAAATAATTGTAATTCAACTATTTATCTTTTATCTGTTGTATTTAACGAAATAATAGTATATTATGTATGTCTAAAAATTTCAATCGCAAAATTTATTTTTTGAAAATTATTGCTACTTTTACCATAAAATACTGGATATCTGGAGCTGTATTTAAAAATCTCTTGATTTGACTCTAATGTATTATCATGCCCAAAGAATACCGGTACAACAACATGTTACCGAACTCACAAGACTAATCGAAACTTTTTTAATGTCATAATAAAATGTCTCTCACTATTACTATAAATTAGACTACTACACTTTCAAATATTGTCCGATAATTTGGCTCCACAAATTGTTAGCTGATAAGCTCTTGGTATTTAATATTTATTAACATTAATGTCACTTTTGCCAATGATGAGCTATCAGTTGTAACATTTTATTATTTATAAAAAGTAATGTCACTTTTGAAAATGTAAATACTTTTGTCAAAAACCTTAGAAAAATGTTTGTGTGGTAAACATTCAAGTATTTTTGTGTCCGATGGTAAATAGATAATTTTTATAACCAAATTGTTTGATCCAAATTAACGTTTTTAATGCTTTTTTTACATATCTTGATGTCTAAAATTAAATTTGGTAAGTTAAATTTGACTGGCTTCTAAAGTGCAATTTGTCGAGAAATTTTGCACACTCAAAGTGCAATGTATCTAGTAAGGATAAAAACGCCGTCTATAAAAAACGATTTGTTGTTTTTATGGTAATCTATATGATACACAGTATCTCTGAAAAAGTTGGCAACATATGGGAATTTTTTTTATTGTATGTTTTACAAAAAAAAAATATTCTTTATAAAATCTCTGCTTTCAAAAATAATAATATTCAGTAATTACATTTGAAATTATGTATACCTACAGTGTTCACAAATTGCAAAAGATTAAAACAAATATTTTAACCATTTCAATTTTAAATTAAATTTTACAAATTGTAGTTGCAAAACATGTCAACTTTTATCTTAAATAACAAGTCAACACACCTCAAATGCTTATTTTTTGATTCGAAATATTTTAGCAATGAATTGAAATTAGTAATGAATTACATTTAATATTTAACTTGTAATAAATAAAAAATTAAAAAAAAACGCTTTTTATAAAATATCCAAGTAAAATTTATTGCATTTGAATTAAGAATAGTGTAAATAAAAAGTAAATGTATATTGTTGAAAAAAAAGGGGGGTGCATAGTATCAATAAAATGTTTTTGTCTTTAAAAGCAGATAGTCTAGTGTCAATAAAATGTTTATAACTATTGATAAAGCACTAAAAAATCAAGTAATGTTATTATTAACAATTATCAATTTTTTTTATTTTAGTTTTTTGATTTTATGTTTGTTTGTTTGTAACCGACATTTTTGTTGACTTGATTTTGATCATTTCAAACAGTCAGATTCAAATTGCTTTTGAAACAATTAATTAAAAAAAAAATGGTTTATAACTTACGACATTATGTACTCCACGCTTTTTCTAATAATATACAGTTATTTCTTATTTACACTATTCTTAATCCAAATTTATAAAATTTTATTGTCTGTTTTTTAGTTGAATATTCTATTCAAGCATTTTTTTTTTAACTTTTATTTAGTTTTTATTTTTTTGTTTATTTTTTTAAAAGCGTTAGAAGCTTGTTTTTTAGTTTCTTAAACTTTAACCTAAAAAAATGTATTATAAAATAAAAAATAATAATTTTTCTACTCATATCTGGCAATAAATTGTTTATAACGATTGACACTATGCACCCCACGGTTTTTTTTCTACAATATACGCACTCGCTCTATCTGTTTTACTCCCATACAAAAGATGCGGAAAAAAATTTATGAATCCTGGCGAATCTAATTAGGATAATCGGGTATTTTAATCGGATTATTGCATTGTCATCGGCCTTTGACAGGTGTGCAAAGTTTGAATTAAATCTGATCGTTCAAATTACGGCAAAATTGAGCCCAGAAGAGTCGGTTACATACACACAAACATACAGGTGAAACTAATGAAAGCGTTATACAAAATAACATAATTTTTTCAAGTAGTATGATCTAATAGCATATTAAAACATAGTTTTCTATTTCGAATCACTTTTCATAATTAAAACTCTCGATATTGTAAAAAACAAAGATACTTTACATTTATATCAAATTCATATTTTTTGACAAACCTTGTATACGGATTTAAAAAATTGACATTTGACTTATTGCGCTTTACTTTATGGGTCATGCAAAGAGACTACAAATAAAAATGTTGCCCGTACGTTGTCAACTTTTTTAGACATACCTACTTGTATGTATCAAATGAGAGAATTCAATAAAATAAGAAAATTGGCGTTATTCCAAATCTATCATGATCGATGCGGCAAAATATTAATTTATCTAATAAATAAATTTTAAGAAAGAAATTATAATGTCAATAATCATTAAAGTAAAACATTAATAATAAATTATTAATATAGTTATGCTATTGGATAATACTAAAAAATAAAAGAAAAATTTTTGTTTTACAATGCATATGAGAATCTATTTTAACCTTTTAATAACATGCTTAGTTTTTCATTAAATTAAATTTTTAATTATAATAGCTGTCAATTACCTACAGCAGATATAATTATAAATATTTACATACTTTTTTACTGATTAAATAGTGCTGATATGATATTGAAAGTGTTTACTAGGAATTAAACGCTACCATTTGCTTTCTTCATACCGCGTATATTTTTTTATTAATAAAAACATAATGGTAAATTGGACAATTATTACGCAGCTGTGGCTGTTAGAAAAAATGTTTATAGAAGTTTTGGTAATGGTTTACTTTACCGGCCAGACCAATTTGTGTGTAATTTTCAGTCGTACGATAAAAAACATTGTTTAACATCATTTCCTACTATTAAACAATTGTGCAAATGCCCTAAAGGGTTAAATAACATATGCTTTGGTAGCTAATACATTAAAAACATTTAATTTTTCTTCGTATTCACATAGAGATTTGTAACAAAAATACTAAAACTATGTGAGACAAAAACCTACTGTACGTATTCAGTAAATTATAAAAAATTTAAAAAAGGTTTACAACATTTTAGAGCAAGGAAACTTTTTTGTATTAAGGACATTGAGAGAGCGTGTGTCATTTACGTATGCTTGACGCATGCGCTGTGAACAAAAGTGTGTGAAAAATCTGGATTATGTCCAAGTTTGGGACATTTGCACAAAACTTTGTATAGTAAGTTACATTCATAAAACTCTCTTAAACACTAAAAACAACACCCTAACTTCATATCTTACCAGCCGGTTAAGTAAACAATGACCGAAGTTTTTTTGTCAAGATAATTTGAAATATTTAAAGATATCAGTGTAAAATTATATTAGTGTATAATATGTTTTTTTTAGTTTGCTAGCTAAAAGAAAATATATTATGAGTTAAGCAGGAACAGTAAATTGTAAATTGTCATAAATAAATCAACATATCAGTTTCTACTTCTTGTAGCAGCCCGGAGTAAATGGCGTGTTTCAGTGCCGTAAAAGTAAGCGCTCTATAAAAGAAGTCGACATTCTCCGACCAAAGCAAACATAAATAATAGTTTTTAAATGAGACAGGACGTTTCACACGACGCGTGTGTGTGGCAAGACACATGATGCTATGTTCTTGTCGAGTGACGGATTGCTGAGGACTTGATACGCATGCTTTGCAAGCTAACATGACACATTTCACAACATTGGTACGTTAGGAAGTCACTAACGAGCACTTTTCATATCCCTTAAGGTTTTCTTTCAACCGACACAAATATCCCAAATAAGATTAGAAAAGTTCCCAAGTGCGCCGAAAACTTGTCATTACGCTCTACAACTACATGTCAAATGTCACACTTTTCAAAATTATTTTTGCAGTAAAATATCTATGGAAATTTATGTTGAACTTGGTGTAAATATAATCAGAAAAACTAATTGGGGATTTCAGTTATATCAAATTTTAATAAGAATGAGATGTCACATTAGACAAAATGGTCACCGATTTCTTCCTGGATCATTATTTTTTATATAAAGAAACTTGCCTCTTTTATAATAATTGAAGACTCACAAAAAACTGTGAAATACTACAAATCCCAACATAATAATTAAAAACAAACAATGACATCAAATGTGTTAGTTTTTCGAAAATAAAAAATTTAAACATTGTTTAAATTGTCATCTATTGGCTAATAAGAACAAAAATATAGTCATGCAGAACATAAAAACAAAAATTATTTTACGCCTTCAAGAGTGCAAGACGAGCTTTTGTCACATTCACGTATTATTTCATAATGCGTCAGTGTACTTTGTTCTAATTAAATAAATTTTTATTGGGTATCTATTCAAAATCAATAATAAAAAATTATTTAAGCATTAATTGAGCATTTTGTATTACAATTTTAAATAAAAAAAGAACCTGATGTATTGTTCCGACAAATTGGTGAATTGTGTTTTACTTAATTAACATTTCTGAACAATAAAGCGTCAAAACGTTTTTATTTTAACAAACTGGAAGTCAAATTCTTTTAGCAGCAGAATCTGACCCGCTTCTAACTTGTTGCTAAACTAGCACTAAACAAAAATGTTTAAACGTTTTACAGATAGCAAGTAGTGACACCTATAATCTGTTTTTCTGACGTGTACACACTGTCTGTCACAAAATTTAGATTTTTTATTTATACTGTAAAAATAATAACAATATTCTAGCTAAAAATATTTATGAAAAAATAAAGTTAATCTGGAACCGACATGTAATGACAATTTTGAAGTTTATAGACAGAATGGAGAATTTAGTTGTAGCATTATTTTATGTAAGAGTCAGAATCAGATTCTGCTCGTGTTATAATTTGGAGTGATATATCAGTGCTCCAAGAAAGGTTGCTTAAAGATCCAGCTCTGTTTATTGATATTTTCCCAACAAGCAACACTATTCCTGTACATGATTGGAGATAATTTGAACAGAGTTTCTTTCCACATTATAATAAATAATATGTAATTAGTCGTGTATCACATATTTTATAAGTTTAATTGGCTTATACTGACGATTATAGGCGGTAATCTCAACGCGTTGTAGCATTTCAATATTAATAAATCGTTTACAACATAGATTCCTTTCTAATTTTGCCTTAATACTTTTTACAGATCTTTTTTAGTCTACTTTTTTTAAAACTAATATTTCTCGTATTAAATCAATCTATATAAACATTTTCATTTGAATTAGACTTTGATCTTTTTTTCTGCTAGTTGCACTCTACAATGCATTTTCTGTGAGTTGTTCTTGTGGTGGGAATCAACTGCTTTGTATCTACGCAAGAAAAGTATAAGAGTTTATAGTTTTCTGAAAATGTGTTTCATTCTGGTGGCTAACAGTAAATCACATTTATTCGAAAACCTGTTTACACAGGCTTAGATTTGCTTTTTATTCAAATTATTAACCCATATTCTGATTTGCAAATCATTTCGGTAAATTAAAGTCTCTTCGAGAAAGACAAATAACAAATATTTACATCTTTTCAAACATTCGACGAATTTTTTATAAATATTTTTTCTCTGAACTTTTACGTATAACTGCTTATTCACAAAGATTTTTTCTATCGTCATATATTTTGCGGCAACCTCTATAGATTTTATAATCCCATACAACTTGCTCTTATTACACTCAAACTCTAAATCATTTATTCCAAATCTATGAAAATATGTAGTTTAACGCCAAAAATTCGTTTTGTTTGTGGTGTTACTATTGATTACTAAATAAAACTCTTCTATGGTCAATAGTCTTACTTAAAAACAATCCGGTACAATTTAAAAAAAAAAGCTATCTCTTCATACTTAATCAGCTGTGTAATTGAGTTTTAATATAGGAGCACACACTTTGAAAAGTTAGAAAAGTGTCCCTTTGAAGCCTCTTTAAATACAGACTGTACCAAAACATTTTTTTAAAGAAAGGTCTAGAAAGACTGATCGTAAGAAAATTATAAATTATTTTACTACTTCCAATCAGCAAACTTCAAGTGATCAACAGATAAATTCAGATCATACTCTCTATATGAGCGTTATTCTGGATTTTTTATTTAATGCTATTTTGTAAACACTTTTTGAGTCAAAAGGTTAAATGAGAGTGTGCTTTCTACTTGTATTCTCCATCGTTACACATTGGATTAGATTGGCGGCCTGCTGAATGTTTAGACTATTGTTTGAAATCTATTGAAAGTTATACGCATTGAAAGCTTTATAATAATAAAAAAACTAATAAAGCTGTAGAATAAAACGGCAGTGGTCTCTGTCAAAGAATACTAAAGCAATCAAGTACATAAGCCAACTAACATAATTTGTTCTTCAACAAGAAAATTTAAGAAGCTGTTTAACACATTATCGTTTGCTGCACGACGTAATTACAATAAATAACATCAAACCAAAACATATTTTTTTCGCTACAACTTAAATAATTCTCGACCTCACAATCTGTGACCTCACTCTCAAAATTAACAGCTGATTTGCTTACTGTAGAAATTAGATTTATCATCGATCAAGAGTATCAAACAAGTTATTCAATACTTTGTAAAGTATTACAAATTACAAACAATGGTATTACATACAACATTTGCACAGTTTACACAACTTAAGCGCTACAAATTCAGTAAGCACAATCAAAGAGGAATTAAAATTCTTGTGTGATGGAGAGAAGTAAAAATTACTTCCAGATTGGACTCAATCTGGATTTGGCGATCACCCAAACCTACTAATTATTGTTTAAATTTTTACTTTAAAGTTTGGTGACATCAGACTTCTCTGTGAAAGTTATACGTGGTAGTATGGGCTTACAGCCGAAAATTTGGTGGGTATCGGACAAACTATCGATTGTCTCTTATTTTTTTAACCTTAAAAACAACTTTTTTGTTTATAAAACACAATTAGAAGTGTCATAAACATTGTTCACTTTTTAATTTAAACGGTTACATTATTTTTAAGAAACACTGTAGATTTTTAAATTATAAGTTTTTTCGTTTCATATAAAAGATTATCTATAAAAAATAAAGTCAAATAAGCCTGCGGTATTTAAAGTTATTGAAACTTTTCTTAAAATTGATTATACAATTTCACTCTAAAATAATTATTTAGCCATAAACAACGTGTTGTAACATTTTAAGTGAAACTTAAAATGTTACTCAACATAAGTAATACTTCAACATTAGTGTAAATAATAATTTCACAAGCACAAACTATTTTTAATATAAAATTACAAAAAAAAATGAATAACAATGAACATAGAAATGCAGCTATAATTTAACAAATTCAAGGTAAATTCAATTTATAAACTTAATCAAATGCTTGGAAAATTTCAGATGGTCGACTAACTCTTACTTTTAGGTGGTTCTTAGCTGTAATAACCCTGCTACAAGAAACACTAGTTTTGTTCAAACTTTAAGTGGCTACCTAATCATAAAATTTTTGCTACTAATGTTAAAAAATTAAATTTCATTTTGCTTCATTCACGGTTTAATGATTATTAAGCCAATTTTTACAATCAATACCAAGCAAAGTTCTATTAACTTCAAATGCTTTGGGTTTAGTTATATCTAATAATTCATAAGCAAAAGATTAAAAAAATAAATATTTAAAAACGTGCATTTTAAAAATTAAAAAAAAAGAAATTTTTAATTTTATACATGCAGTAGGTCTTTAATATACAATTAAATCATATAGCTTGAAAAATTATGTCATTTTTACAAATTGTTTTCAAAATATTGAATGTAATATAATTTTTATTAATAATTTAAGTTTATTGCTACAATTTTTCAAATCCACAAATAAAAATTTGAGTTCACTTGTTGAATAAGAATAAGATAAAAGTTGACGTGTTTCACAACTAAAAGTTGCAAAACTTAAGTTGAAATAAAATTGAAATGGTTAAAATATTCCTATTTGTCTTTTGCAATTGATTGACATTCTTCAAAAGCAAAAATTTTCATAAAAAACTACTTTTGTTTGTAAAACCTACAATAAAAAAGTATCTCATAAATGTTGCAAACTTTTTCAGACACTGTATAATTATATTCACATAATAATAAGTTTTATTTATTTTGTAAGGCTGGTGTCAGAAGCTTGTATTAAGTACTAGAACAATATTTTAGTTTACTGTCATGTGACAGGCAAATGATTTAGAAATGCAAGGTGACATAGTAGAAATTAGCTTAATCCAAATAATAAGTAAGAAACCAAGATAACTGTTTAGGGAAAACATTTTTTGAACAAAAAGCTCCCAATGAAGACTTATTTGAAACTTATTCAGATCTACCTCAAAAGTACACTATTTTTGCACTTGTCAAAAAAATGTTTATTCAATTTTGAGAGTTTTTTTAATTATTATAAAGTCTATCAGATGATGAATGTTTTTGTTTTATTCTTTTATTCAATTCTTGATGATGACTACATGGCAGTCAAAAGAGTTTCAAAATGAAATACAAATTTTTTTGACAAGTGAAAAGACTGTTAATAGTTTATAGTGCCAAAGATTTTAAAGCATATATTATTTTTTATACTGATTGTTATCTAAATTTACTTCTGCAATCTGTAATACTTTTTCTTGCGGTTTCAATTTGAACTATTGGCAGATACTATAAATAGTCAATCTAACTCAGATTAAAGCTTTAAAGCAGCTATATCTTCATTTTATTTTAACTCGCAGTATGCCCGCAGTTAAATATATTTGTTGTTAGTACGAACGCTCATTGATGCAATGCCAGTTACGCATCCTGCCTAATTTAAACATTGTTAATATACTTAAAAATACAAATGTTTTAAAGTTTTTGGTAATATGAAGTTCAATTTTCATTTGTTAACCGCGTTATATAAAAAAACAAAGCGAAGAAAGTAATTAAAAAAAAAGCGCTACATTAGAACTCTTACAATATTGCAGTTGGTTATAAATCCTTGTCAGGACAGATGTTAAATCTTAATCATAATGTAAAGTTGCAGACGCGACAATATTTATACATCGCCAGATTAAGTTTGTCCCATAGAAAATATTACTGACCAAATAACTATCTCTCAATTAACAAGCTCTCGCTTCGACGCCTGGCGTCTAGCCAAAAACTGTCAGCCCACCCAGTGTTCTGTGCTGATAGCTGGATAAATGAACTAAAATCTAGTGACAATTTTACCAATTCACGATCTGCAAATGTATTGTTGCTCAAACGTAGGTCATCAACGTCGGCCACACATTAACACTCTCCTGTTTTTCATTTCTAAATAGAAGATTACAAAGAGGTGATGATAAACTGATGAGTTTCATATTGAAATTCTTCTAAGTTCAACGTTTGTCTAAGTGTGAGTAATTTTTTTATTGTTTTCTTAAAATAGGTAATTATCTTTCAGGAATTAGCTTCTGTGAGCTACTAAGAATGGAATTGTTCCAAAATGACAATTATAATAATTAATATCATTAAAAAAATGCAAAGCTTGTACATAACATCATATCCAAATTAATAATGAACATGGCATTAAATTATTTCATTCTTATTTCACAAAATTACTAAATTTTAAGATTGTCAAAAATAGTAAGCACTGATTACAAGCTTTGCGATTTTTTTAATTTTAAAAATTGATTACATATACATATTTTTGTTAATTCTTAAAATGTATAGTGAAAATAATAATTTTTGTAGCTTTATGTTTTTTGATCAAAAGAGTAAAAAAAGAACCATAAAAGCTTATCAACGCATTTATTAAGTTTTTACAATTGACTAGCTGTAATGTGTCTTTATAAAAATAAACAATTTCTTGCTACTCCAGTTGAAAGTACTTGGTTTCGGCTGCGATTCCACGGCAGAAAGTGTATCTTTCATGGCGTGAAATCGCAGCCGAAACCACGTACGTTCGACTGGAGTAGCAAGAAAACTAGTATACGCTACACGGGCAGAAATTTGAGAGCCCTGAACTGCGCGCCATGATAACGCGCTATTATAGCGCAGTGCAGGAATCTCAACTTTCTGCCCTTGTAGTGTAATATACTATTGCGACAAAGGATAGTTATGTATATAGATACAGAAATTAGTTTTTGCATATTGACTATCAGTCTAGAATCTAAATTCTTAGACTTTTTATATTTTTGCTGTAATTTCTAAAATAAAAAAAATACTAATTGTAGTGTAAAATACTATTGCGACAAAGGATAGTCATGTATATAGATACAGAAATTAGTTTTGCATATTGACTATCAGTCTAGAATCTAAATTCTTAGAATTTTTATATTTTTGCTGTAATTTCTAAAATAAAAAATACCAACATAATTAGAGCACTTGAAGCAGTGCAAACACGATCTAATAGTGGGCTTTTCAAAATGGAAAAAAGCTCAAAATAATTTATTGAAATGATGATTTTGAACAACGATTCCTTTTTGAAAACTCACTAGAGGTGTGTTGTGTACTGGTTTATGTGTTTTATTTAATCTTACTTGTGTATAATAACGCCAAACTGTTTGCCGTTTAGAAATGAAAAAAAAAGTCTATATCGAAGGCAAAACAAATGTCTGACATTGTTATTTTTCATTGATAAAAGACATCATTCTTTCTTATCAGAAGACATTTTTATTTGTGTAATAATAAAAACCACTATAAAAAATACGTATTTAATACAGGAAGAATGATTATATTTATTGTCTTCTTATTGTTTGCTACTATTTTGCTGGAAATAATCAGATCTGTCAAGTTAATTTGCTGCGATAAAATACATTTTGACAAGTAGATGATTAAAATGTTTTTCTAATAATATTTTTGTTTTGACAACTTTATTTAATTGATAGTAGTCTAAGTATAAGACTGGAACTTTTTTCTTTTTTTTTGTTATTTGGATCAGTACTTTAGAAAATGCTATTTTGCAAATGCAAATGTGAGTGGTATTGCAGAGCCGCGGCGTTAAGCCAAGACGTAGCAGCACGAGCACTTGCTAAGCATTTTTTAAACGTGTAGTCTCCAGAATTTTTCATGCCATCAAATTAAAATCATTTTTAAAATTAAACATTTTCACATGGCATACCTTATCTAAAAAGCAATTGACATAACGTGATTACATCTGCATGAAAATAAACTTAAGAAATTGTTTACTAACAGGTTTTATTTGTTTATTAAGCAATGCATGAGTTTGATTATTTTTATGCCAAAGTTTTCAAGTTCGTTGATATTTAAAAAAATTAAGAATTAATGCTTCTAGTGCACTTTTAATAAACGTCATTCTTGCAAGTACTAGACCAGCTGTTTCCGGCTGATTTTTAATCTTGAAAACCGGTCAATAATGGCTGCCGGCATAAAAAATATATTGCTTTATAGCTTTTAAAAAATATTTAGTTTACTAAGTTTTTTTTTGTAATGTTTTCATTTTGTTACTTAAGCGTTAAAATATAGCAATTGTTTTAACTAATAATAATTTGATTACATAAAAAAAATTAAATAACATTACAATAATTATATGATTTTAAACAAAACAAAAACCGACTTTAAAGAAAAAATTAAAAAGTAAACCTGAACACGCATTGACAAACGCACTAGGCGCCGCTACAGTTCTTTTCTTTCTTTGTGATCCCATTATTAAATCTCAATTTTTTCATCATTCTTGAGATTTTTCTTTTCCAACAAAGAAAGAATTATTGAAATCAGCTTTTTTTTAATCGGTTAAAAATAAACTCAAATGTAGTTAAAAAAACATTGCTTAGAACAAATAGTATAACATTTTCTATGTATAATGAATTGTCTACGATGTTTATAAGCGTATTTTTATGCAATTACACATAGTAATCAATGGGAAAACAAAAAAATCAGTAATAATTGACTTGTGACGTTGTGGAGTTCTCTGCTTTAATTATTAGTCTAAACTGCTTTAATTATTGCTTTAATATATTATTCTGTCAACCTTACCAAAAAAAAACATGCGGTTTCTAGAACAAAAACTGACTTCAGCTTCAACTTTGTTCAACTTGATAGATATTGTTTTTAAAATATATTTGAATCTTAACTTGTTTTGTAAAAACCGTTTTGTAAAATTGCCGGCAATAATTACTTGTTACTAGTTCCAAAAACTATTTTTTGTCATAATATAGCAAAAAACTATATATTCTCTCAAAAAAAAATTGAGAATTGTACAGCTATTTGAATATTTCAGAAAAACAGTCTGGTGTTGCTGCATAAAGAATGGCTTGTCTCAAAAAACACGATTCAGCGTCAAGTATACCATAAATATTGTTCACATTCGGTTAGATATGGTCGTTTTTATTATTTTAAAATAATATTTTTACTTACTTAATTATTATGTGCTTATTAAATTTAGTAGGCGACGGCCCGTGAATTATTAAAATTAGTTAACTTGTTGAAACTGAGAACGTCTTGAATTTTTCCCTGTCTGCTGGTTTAGAACGATCGTCAACAAGAAGGCCATAAAACACCTTCGCACATGTAACCGCCGCTACTGCTCACTTTAGTACTAATAATTTATTCAACTATCTTTGTTTATTGCACCTCAAAGCCTAAAAGAAAGACAGAGGCAAGACTTGGCGCTTTGACGTTTTACTTAATCTCCTTCTCTTACTACAACACGGTTTGAAATGCTGCTTGAGGAAGCAGCAAAGTGAAATGTGCTTTAACTTCTGTACCACCACACAAAGAGATCTTTGATCTTATACGAATTCAAATGAGAAGACTAAATCTTTATATACACTACTTTGGTGGAATATCGTATGACCATCATACGCCTAATATATTATTAACGTTAAGATCATATCTGATTAAATGATTGCGCATTAACTGCCTGTATAATTTGTAGCTCATGAAATGTTATTTATAGCGAATATTGTAGTCTTGCTAAAAAATTAAAGCAGAATGTGACATTTGAAACTTTGAATATTATTTTATGCATAAAAATAGTATTACCTTTTGCTGATGTTAGAATAATGTTTTGAACATATATCTACACTGATAGAAGGATTTTTTGTATTATTTAATAAATCAATTTATTAAAAACTTTTTCAGATATTTTTTTGTGTGGAAGAAATATTTTTTTACTATTAACAATATTTGTTAGTATTTACTAAATCTGTTTTTTATTAACCTTTAAAAAGCTTTAATGCATTGAAAAAAATATTTATTTCCACCAAATAAGATTTGTTAATAGTTAACAAATATTTGGTTGGCGGTCATTGTTGGTAGATGGTTATACTTCACGCGTAGTTGCATATATACATATATAATAAAATACTCGTGTGTGCGTGCGCATCATTTTCTACATGTTAATAAATCGATTATTAACTAGTAATAAATATTTGGTTGGCACAAAAAAATAGGCGCTTATAAATGATTTATTAACTGTTAATAAATATTTGTTAAATACCTATCCTCTAACAAATAATTTATTAACTATTAACAAGTCTTACTAAATACAAAAAAATCCTTCTAACAGTGTAACCAATTTTTTTAGAGCTTCAAATACAGTTAGTCACACGAAAACTGAATGATATCTTGTAGAAAAAAGTCATTCTTTTAAAATACTTTGAAACAATTAATTAAATCTTGTTTTTTTTTAGATAATTAGAATACTTTTTTTGAAAAATAGCGATGTAACAGTCATTCTATGTGATTTTGACAATTTTAATAAGCAGATCAACTTTTCTATAAATATAGTTCTGCTGGATGTTGTGTTTCCTGATTTTCAAAAAATTTAAAAATTTCACAATTAGAGTATTAGTCGGTAATACGAGTAAATCAAAAATTTTACTGGCGTTATATGTATTTGTTGTATTCTCTTCTTCTAGAGTTATTTTAATTAACGTTATTATACTAAAATATTTGCAGCTGTAAAATTTAATACTTTGCATACTGTTTCCGGTGATTTATTGAAATATTCCAAAATTAATATTTCTGAAAAAAAAAAGTGTAAAACCATGTTTGTAGATAATTTTATTGTCCACCACATTTTTATTCAATCTATTTGTCAGACAAAACTTATCCTACCGTTTCTTAAGATACTTAAAGTAATTTTTTTTACGTTTTACAACTTTGAATAAAGTTAAATAAATCTAATTTTTTGCAAGGTGCTATTTACTTTGAATATATTGTTTCCAATAGTGTTTCCATAGACTATACTGTGTTTGATCTTTCAGCAGTATTTCGTTAACTACTTTTACTGGATTACTTATAAAAATGTCAACTGTTTCTGTACTCTGTCTGTTTCTTCACTACTTTTATAAAATGACTTCTTTTTTTAAAGTATGTTTGAAGTAATTTAAGAAAATAGTAAACTCTGACGAGTTTATGCTGTTGAGTTCTGCTAAGTCTTTCTAGCTTTTGGGGGCGGTTTTTAACAGATACACTACCAAACACGTGTTTAGGTGTTTAGCAGTGTTCTTTGCAAAATGTTTCGCGTTCATACAAAAAAAAAATGTATAGTCTAGACATCGGCAAACAAGAGAGTAGTTGTGTGTTGGTTAATTAGCAATTTTATTGTTCTTGTTTTGATGTAAAATTTTAATAAGTTCTTCAGAGATTTAAATTAAACGTACTAACCAAATGCTCTCATAATTCAGTACTTTCAGCGTGTTGATTTTGCTGAAAAAGACAATATAAAGTCAAGGTCAAATTAATATGAAATTTAGTGAGTGTACTGTCATGAAGATATCCTAACTTAGCTTAGCTGTTTGGTTAGGATATCCTAACTTAGCTAAGATTGTATATCAAACATTTCTTTTAATTTAGGTTATAATTGAACCGTCAAAAAATGCATGGGAATGTAAAAATTGTTTAGAAATATTTGAAATTAACCTTATTGTTTTTTCATTGAATTAAGTTACACTTTCCTAATAGTTTAGGGTATTTAGTTAACTCAATAAATTTAATAAGACAAACTAATGTCGAATTAATAGTTTAATAAATCCACTAATGAACACTAATAGACTTTATTTATACGACGAAATTAACACTTATTATTCTTATTCTAAAACAATTAATAGAAACGATGAAAAGGAATTAATATTGTGAATGTCAAGAAAATTGAACGATTTGAATACCGGTATGGCATCAACGGTAAGGACGGAATATCGGTTTGATAATTTTTCCGGAACGATCTTATCTCGACTAGGTAATGATTTCAACTGATGATCTACAGTAGTCTACACTTGTCCTTTTGGTCCAAAAACCCGAAGGGCACAAGTGTTGCTATGCAGTTTTACCAAAACTCCGCAAACCGGGAAAAACCCTTTAAAAAGGTACTATTCGGCCAGCTTTGTTAAAGAGAGGCAAAACCTTCGGAGACAGAAGGGAAAAAACTATAAAATGGGTATTTCCAAACTGGCGTCAAAGGGACGGACAGTAACTAAATACCGTTATGAATAAATTGCAAACCACGAGATCGTTCAATATTATTGACAATATTACAATTTTCAAAAGAATTAACATTTTACTTAATATTATGAAACATTCTCCCCCGTTGAGAGGTCACGATCAATAGAGTTTAAAATTAATATTACTATGCACTCCGAAAAGATTTAGCCTGGTGACATGATAGGTAACACGGCAACTTTTTTGACATTTCTAACTAATGTGGTTTTTGGAGTTTTCACTAATACGGTACGCACTACACCATCACTACCGGGATAACAGTTTATTATTCTAGCTAATACCCACTGTGCAGGTGGTATATTGTCTTCGCGCAATAGAACGACAGCACCCTTATGAATTTCTGGACCGCACTTATCCCATTTAGTTCTGACAGTTAATTCATTTAAATATTCTTTGTGCCATCGTGTCCAAAAATGCTGCTTCACCTTCTGGATATGATTCCAATGAGACAAAGAATTTCGAGGCAAGGACGAATAATCTCGTCCACGTAAGTTGGTCAATGAGTCACCTATCAAAAAATGGCCAGGAGTTAGTGATATAGGATTGGTAGGATCAAATGAAAGAGGTGTTAAGGGTCTAGAATTCAATATGGCTTCGATCTCAACAATTAGAGTATTGAACTGTTTATATGTAAAAAGCATTTCTCGTCCTGCAACATGGTAAAGATGTTTTTTAAAGCTTTTTACGGCGGACTCCCATAAACCACCCATATGAGGAGCTTGAGGGGGGTTGAAATGCCATTGAATCTTTTTGTCACTCAAATATCCTTGAATTTTCTGTTGCCCTTCGCCAGTATGTATATTTTCAATACGTTCCCTTAATAATTTATTAGCTCCGACAAAATTGGTACCATTGTCGCTATAGTTATCTTGACATAAACCACGTCGTGAAATAAATCGTCTCAGAGCCGAAAGGAAACCTTCAGAAGATAGATCAGTAACAAGCTCGAAATGTACTGCTTTTACAGCAAGGCACACAAACACGGCGACATAAGCCTTCATTGACGATCTATTACGAAATTTTTTTTCTTTTAACAAAAATGGTTCGCAATAATCAACACCGACTTGATTGAACGGTCTTGAACTATTGACTCTAGCTTTTGGCAATTTGCCCATAATGTAATCAGTAGGTGGAGGATTAGATTTGTAACAATTACAACATTTTTTAATAATTTTATAAATCTGACTGCGGCCATCAATCACCCAGTATTTGCGTCGCAATAAATATAAGGTTTGTTGTACTCCGGCATGCAAATGTTTTCTATAAAACCACATAATAATTAAGTTTGTCACATGGTTGTTTTTAGGTAGTATGATGGGATGTTTAGCATCAAATGGTAAATTAGACAGCGTTAAACGACCACCAACTCTCATTATTTCATCTTCATCTAGGAAAGGGTTTAATTTTCTTAATTTTAATGCAACAGAGTTTTGAGAATTGCCGGAACGGAGAATTTTGATGTCTTTTGAATATATTTGTCCTTGGATGTATGCTAATATTCTTTTTTCTACATGGTTTAATTCTTCAACTGTCAATGGTGTGTTTGATGAAGTACGCTTTACAAAACGAAAACAATAAGCTAGCGCACGAGTCATGCGTTCTAACGTTGAAAATCTATCTAATGTAGTGAATGGTCTAGGCATTGTGATTAGGCACACAGGCAATCGTTGTTCAGGAATTTCCTGGTTCTCGGGAATATTATAATTTGGCCAATTTTTACTTGTTTCACTCAACCACGACGGGCCATCTCGCCAAAGTGTTGCAGAAGGAAAGTTTATAGGTAGGACTCCTCTGGATACAAGGTCAGCTGGATTGCTCTGTGTAGGAACATGGCGCCAAGCTTCTACGTTTGTTGACGTTTGTATATCAGCTACGCGATGAGCAACAAAGGTTTTCAGTTGTTGGGGAATGAGCCGTAGCCAGCTTAGCACGATTGTTGAATCTATCCAGTAAAATGTTTCAACTTCTTCTCGTATAGCTTTTTTTACTGTTTTCATCAATGAGGATAAAAGTTGCGCTCCACACAACTCTAATCTCGGGACGGTTAAGGTTTTAATAGGAGCAACTCGAGATTTTGCACATAATAAATGTACTCTAATGTTGCCGGTTTGGTCAACACTGCGTAAATAGACGCACGCTCCATATGCGCGTTCACTTGCATCTGCAAACCCATGTAATTGAATATTAATTGAATTGGACGTAACTGATGTACGTTGAAACGATATTTTATTTAATAAAGGTAATTGTTGGCAATAAGTTTGCCATTCACGGTGTAAATTGGCGGCTAAATATTCATCCCTTTCAAGTTTATAGTTCCATAAATTCTGTAAAATAATTTTTGCTAGAATTATAACTGGAGCCAACAATCCCAAAGGATCAAAAATCTTGGCAACTTCAGATAAAATGCTTCTTTTTGTAATTCGTTTTAGTTGTATCGGGTTTACAGTATAACTAAGAGTGTCGGTGTGAGCATCCCAATATACGCCCAATGTTTTCAATGTGGTATCTCCAAACTGTAGTCCAGGATTAATATCGGTAGGAGATACATCTTCTAGTATGGAAAGATCGTTGGATGCCCATTGCCTCATTGTCAGACCTGCAGTTGCAAGGATTTTAGTCATCTGCTTGACTATAATTTTTGCTTCGTCGCTTGTTTTTGCCCCGCTAAGAAAATCGTCAACGTAAAAATCTGTTAACCATAATGGTCCTGCTATGGGATATAAAGACCCTTCATCAATAGCTAACTGATGCAAACAACGGATTGCTAAATATGGAGCACAAGTAATACCAAAAGTAACTGTATTTAATTCATAGACTTGAAATTTATTATTATTGTTCCTCCATAGAATGCGTTGAAATTTGCGATCTTCTTGTCTTATAAGAAATTGCCGATACATTTGTTTGAGGTCACCTGTGATCACAAAAGGGTGTTGACAAAATCGAATTAAAGTTGAAAACAAGTCAGATTGAATTGTAGGACCAGTGTACAGGACGTCATTTAGTGGAACACCAGATGTGCTTTTTAAAGAACCATCAAAAACTACTCGTACTTTTGTCGTAAGACTTGTTTCTTTCATTACTGCGTGGTGTGGTAGATAGAAATTAGTTGAATCTGCTGGAGTTTCATTTACGCATGACATGTGGTTTTGATTTATATAATCTTCTAAAACTTCCTTGTATAATCTTTTTAACTCAGACTTTTGCTCAAGTTTTCTTTCAGTATCGTCGAATCCTTTACGGGCATAATGAAAAGATTCGCCTAATTTGGTGCAATTTGGTTTGAAAGGCAATGCGACAACATAGCGTCCATTTGGATTTCTTTGTACGTGCTGGCGGAAATGTTGTTCACATTCTTCTTCATCCTTTGTTAACTGCTTGACAGTAGGGTATTCTTCAATTTTCGAAAAATGTTTTAAATCAAAATCGATTGAAGTGGTTGTGAGATGACACTTGGATGCCGTTGGTTGTTTTGAAGGAGGTGCTCCACCTAATATCCATCCAAGCATTGTTTTTTGTAAATATAGTTCTTGTTGATTAGAAGCTGATATTTTTATTTGCCCAACACACAATAATGATAAAGTTGTACCAGCTCCTAATAATATGTCTACTGGTGCAGGTCGATGGAAATTTGGGTCAGCTAATTTAATGTTGTGAGGTATTTTAATTAATTCACGTTGAATAGGTTGATCTGGAATAACATGGGAAATTTCTGGAACTATCAAAAAACTGAGAGTTTTTTTGTATCCACTCAATCGTGATTGGATAGTGGTTGTAGCTAATTCATTGCAGTAAGTTGTCATTGAGTTTAAAGCTCCCACTGGTATGTTGCATACTGTTCTTTTTAATTGGAGAATATCAGCAAGACGCTGAGTCATAAAATTAGTTGTAGAGCAAGTGTCAAGCAAGCTTCTACATTGAATTGGTCTTTCATTTTTATCTAAAATTGAAAGCACGGCGGTAACCATTATGTCATTAGACATAGCATTTACGACAAGTGCTACTTGTCTATGTGAGTCTAATACTTTTGAAGTACTGGGGTTTTGCTGTTCAGATTCGTTTACCCGTGCGTGCGAAGGACCAGCTGGAATTTGTCCAAGTTGGATATGCAATAAGGTGTGATGACGTTTGTCGCATTTCTTACATGACATCTGTGACTTACATGAATTAACTCCATGCGACTTTCCAAAACAATTAAAGCATAAATGCGCGGCTGATACGACCTTTCGCCGGTCTTCAACTGGTAAAGATCTAAATTTTTCGCAGGTATATAACAAATGTGACAATGAACATGCAGGACAGATAGCGGTTTTTTGATTATGCAGAGTGTTGCTTTTTGGATTATTGGAAAATGTAACAAGTGCATGTGATCGCGTTGTTTCGTTTCGATAACGGTTCGTTTCAAATTTAATTAATTTATTTTGAGGTGTATCAACTTGTAAAGGCTCAGCACAGTTTGCTCTTCGTCCTAAAAATTTTAATAACTCTTTAAATGAAGAAAAACTGTTATCAGTTAGGGTCATTTCCCACTGCCAAGCCGTATTTGAATTAATTTTTGATAAAATCAAATCTACTAGCGGTATATCCCAAAACTCTACTGGAGCTTTCAGATTTTCTAATGCGCGGGTATGTTGTTGAAAAACATCAACAAGTTCAATAAGGGCAGCTGGAGTATCTTTTTGTAGACGCGGGTATTCTCTTAAAGCAGCCATATGACGCCTTGCCATTCGACGTGGATGTTCGAACTTTTCTTTTAGAATTGAAATTGCTATTTCATAATTATTTTCAGTAATTTCTAGAGATTCTATAGCTCTTGCAGCTTTTCCAGATAAAGATGATTTTAAATAGTTGAGTTTCTTGACTGGAGGGATATTTTCTTCATCAATTATTGTTGAAAATAGACTGAAAAATGTAGCCCATTTTTCTGGAGCGCCATCAAAAGTTGGAAGCGTTATAGGAGGTAAAGTAACTACCGACTTGGTCGTTGTTGCACCCATAAGGATAGGTTGCGCAAGGTTTGTTTCGGTGATTGGCGGAGGATTTAATTCGTCGAGAATATCTAGAGCACGTGCCGTTTCAAAATTAAAACTTTCAAAATATGACTGACGATTGTCAATTTCGGTTTCTTCTAATTCTTCTATGCTGTCTTGGATAGCTTCAAAATTTTCAAAGGCTTTCATTGTGGTATTCAGCGACGCTTGAATTAAATGCTTTTTTTTGTGTGATTCATCTTGTTCAGCTTTGTCTAGATATTTCTTTAATGTAGTAATGGTAGCTTGAATATGACCTCGTTTCCTTTTTAATTTTGTGAGATCAGCCATAATAAATAAATTTATTTATAAGGTAGAAAACAGGACAATTGAAAACTTATTGACGAAAATTTTAAATAATGATTTGCTAAAGGAATTGAGGATAATCACAACAAATAATTTGGCCCTTTTTTGTATAGATCAATTAAAATGACTAATAATGACCAACTCACCTTATTTTTTCTGTGTTGATTGAGCTTGAGACTTGGTACAGCTGCTTGCGACTGTTGTTGATTTAAGAACCTTTTGACTTGCTTTCCGGTTTGGATGCTACGCCACTGGATTTGAAGTCCGGAAGATTTCTGATGTTTCCGTTGTTTTGGAATTCTTTGACCTGCTCTCCGGTTTGGATGCTACGTCACTGGATTTCAAGTTTAGAAAACTGCGTTTTCGGTTGTTCTTTCTTTTGCGATTGCGGCACTTTCACTTTCACTAATTATTCACAATTTATTAATGTAATCCGGCTCGAAGGACCATGTTTTTTCATTGAATTAAGTTACACTTTCCTAATAGTTTAGGGTATTTAGTTAACTCAATAAATTTAATAAGACAAACTAATGTCGAATTAATAGTTTAATAAATCCACTAATGAACACTAATAGACTTTATTTATACGACGAAATTAACACTTATTATTCTTATTCTAAAACAATTAATAGAAACGATGAAAAGGAATTAATATTGTGAATGTCAAGAAAATTGAACGATTTGAATACCGGTATGGCATCAACGGTAAGGACGGAATATCGGTTTGATAATTTTTCCGGAACGATCTTATCTCGACTAGGTAATGATTTCAACTGATGATCTACAGTAGTCTACACTTGTCCTTTTGGTCCAAAAACCCGAAGGGCACAAGTGTTGCTATGCAGTTTTACCAAAACTCCGCAAACCGGGAAAAACCCTTTAAAAAGGTACTATTCGGCCAGCTTTGTTAAAGAGAGGCAAAACCTTCGGAGACAGAAGGGAAAAAACTATAAAATGGGTATTTCCAAACTGGCGTCAAAGGGACGGACAGTAACTAAATACCGTTATGAATAAATTGCAAACCACGAGATCGTTCAATATTATTGACAATATTACAATTTTCAAAAGAATTAACATTTTACTTAATATTATGAAACACTTATTTTTTCAACCTATTTTTTTTAAGGTAAAAATAATCTTAAACTTATCTGTAATCACTATTAAAAAACGCAATTTTCTAATGCAAGTAAACAAGCTAGAAGAAGTAAAAGGCTTTAGTTGATAGGCACTTAACTACATATAATCCAGTATTACCATAAAACCAAAAGTATGAAAAGACAGAAACATCTTAATTATTAATTAATCAATACAAATAAAACAGATCAAAAAATTTTTTTGTTTATTATTTTTTATTTAAATTTATAATCTAAATTGCTATCAAATTTTTTTTTCTTGTGTTATGATTAGAGGAATATTTGCCACTACCGCTGTGTCTATGTATAGTTGTCAATTTTTTTTTTCAAGTTTTCTTAAAACAAGTTACTTAATTTTTAGTTCATTTGATCCTACTTATTTTTTTTTCGTTTCTTGATAGTGATATATTTTTTTTTTGAATATTTATTTTTATAACCAAAATCTTAATTTTGTTAATGACAGAAATGTTTGAAAACAGTTTGTCAAATTTAAGAACTGCAGTTTTAAGAGAAACAAGCGTCAAAGTCTCTATTAACCCGTCTAGTAATTTCAGTTCTACCAACCTTACGTCAGCTTGTAAATTTACATCTAAACTGATCTGACTTTATAAGCTAGTTTAGACAATTCTATAAATATTTTAACTAACAATATGAGTCGTAATGATAGTATTTTTGTTAATTGCAGAAGTTAAATAATAACTAATAATCTGAAAATGTAACCTTAGTCATTAATAACTTCATAACTTCATAAAAATAATGTGTCAATAACTGTCAACTTCAAGGCGGTAAATTGCTTTAAAAGTATTGTTATCAAAAACACTAAATGGCCAAACCTTTCTTAATGCTAAAAGATTGTGAACGACTGTTACAATCTATTACAATTGCTAAAAAAGTTTTTAATATCGTCGCTTGTAAACCGCATATTTACGTCTTGTCAACTGTTACAGTATTTAGACGTTTTTACATGCAAAGCTCCTATCTGTTACTTTGACTCACTGGCGTGTTGTAAAATACAATGACAATTATCTGCTTTTAGAAACATTCAAAAAAAGTGTTATTTAGTCATAAATATGATTCGTTTATACCGCGACAATTTACCGCACTCAATAAGACTTACATATCTCTAAAATAAAGACAATTAAATAATTTTGGTGCAATTTTTGAGACGCCGTCTTCTGGTGTGTTACATAGCCAACCATCGATTGAGCTCTGAGCCACAGCATCTCTGTACTTAGGCTGTTAACCTCAACTATCAATTCATATTTCGAGATTTTTAAAACAGATAGAATTGAGGTCTCGGCTAAAAAGTTTAATACATTATTCGTGCTTGAGTGATTTTACACCGCGCGGTTGTATTAAAGCACTCCGCAGAGCGTCGTGCTTCAAAATTTAAAATTTTGCGCTCATAAATGAAACTTACCACATTAATAACGTAAATCACTATTTGCCTTCAGCGTACGATTTTAAGCACAAACAAACTTCAATAATAATTAATTAATAACCAATAACATTTGTTTTTAAAAACAAAACTTTCTAAAATTAGAAATTGATATTTTTATAACAGTATTCTCCAATTCTTTTTCTAAAACTTTTTGTAATTTTTATTCATACTTTTTTATACATACTTATGTATATTTATATACCTTAATATATAATTTGAATGCTTTCATAAGCAAGCAAAAGATTATGTATGTTTTATTTTCAGGTTTCTTAAACATTAAAAACTGATTTTTTTTGAAAATCTCAATAATCCTGACCGAATAAAATTAAACAGTGAAACATAATTTCTCTTGACGTATCTGTTTTTCTTTTTTATTTTTTGTTGCATCAAATTAATGCAAACTTAAATCGTATGTCATCGTTTGAGTCAATGCTGTCTCATGCCTCATGACATACAGAATAGGTTCTCCTCAAGAAATGAAGAATAAACTCACGGTGGGCGCTCAATGCATTCCAGACATTCTCCATCGGGTGCTGTCACTCCCCGTGAACAGATAATTGGCCCACCCCAGGAGTTCATCTTGGAGCTGACATCCTGTTTACTTTACAGATTTGCTTTCCCTTTTATTGATGTCCACAATTCATAACTAATTATAAACGTTCAATCTCAAGACGTTAGCATTAATTTTTGCCAATCGACTTGCACTTGATTAATAATTGTTAATTTTTTTTTTCAGATAACGAAACTAAAGATTGACAGCAATCCATTTGCCAAAGGGTTTAGAGATTCTTCAAGATTGACAGAATTTGAAAGGTATTAATTAAAATTTTTTATACTAATATAAAACATTATTTAGATAGCTATACTATGATTGTTGACTACCGTCTTTAATCATACACATATATATTAATCAACTTTACAGAGTTTACGTTTTTAGAATATTTAGTAAAAATACTTTAAATTAAATAATATACAATGCTATAATTTAATAATATTTTTAATGTGCCCTGAAAAAGAGTGATATTAATTTAAAATAGTGAAAACTATATTATGTGTTCTAGAGAAACGATGGAGTCTATGTTAGCTGAGCAGCATTACCTCCGTTCTCCACTGCGCCCTTTTGGTGACATTGACAGCCACAACAACAATCTATCACTAGAGGAAAAAGCAATTCTTGCTGCAAGATCCCAGTTGTTTCTAAGAGCGGCAGCTGCTGCGGCAGGGCCATATGGTCCTTTAATGGGTGGATTGTACGGTGCTAGTGCTTCCCAAAGTAGTGCAGTTTCTCCGGGTGTCTTGTGGAACCAGTGGGCTTGTCTGGGACCGTCACTTCTTGCAGCGCAGCACCAGCATCAACTTGCCGTAGCTGCGGCTGGAAGTTCACACCTTACCTCGCAGATATCACCCTTAGCAAGACCTTTAGCTCAACATAGATACTCCCCATATGCCTCTCTTCCTAAGTCGTCTCCGGAAGCAATGCGGGAGGATCGGGACTCTCCGAACAGCCCTATTTGAAATAGTTCCTCAAACTCTTATGTGATAATTTAGCAAAATTGAAACCATTTTTTGTTATTTAAAAACCTACGTAAACCAGTCGACTTAGATAGCTTTACTGTCGACGTTACCGCATTGTTGTGAGTTTTGTAAATAAAAGAAAAAAAAATTGAGAGTAAAACAAAAATTGTACAGTATTTGTTTGTAAATATTTGAACTTAATTTATTACAACCGTAATGGAGCTGAGTTTCATCGTGTCTGTCAAGAAGGTTTCAGCTGTGTATCATTTATTTATAGTTTTTTAAAAAGAAAAACTCTGCTAGTTAACAAACTTTGTTGATGGATATGATGACTAAGTTGTAGATTCTTATACTTTCTTGGATAATTAATTATTTAAATTGCTTCAAAGTGTAATTGCATAGTTGTGTATGACACAATAACGATAGGTTTGATTATCATATTCTAAATATTTCCAATAAAACGCATATTGAAAAAATTATGTAGTTTTATTTATTGACATTTTACGTAACAAAACACATTTCAATAATTTTACTACTGTTAACTGCTTTTATTATAGAAATAATCAATTAACAAATTTGTCTGTAACAATGATGATAGACTTTTTTGCCACTACTCAAAATTTTTGTAAAATTAAAATTTAAAATCATTTTAGTAATAGCACAAACTAATTGTTATAACAAATTTGCTACATTTATTGAGTTTTGTTATGTACTTTATTTTGAACCGCATCCAAGTTTTTCTGCCGGGCTTAAATGCGTTCCGCGTAGGGATTGAAATTGTTCTGTAATCGTTCCAAGCATACGCCAAATGTTTTAATAATTCGATGTTTTTTTTTTAATTGGGAGACAGTTTGAGAGGCACTGTACTGTACGCATAAATAATGTGATAGTATAATAATGTAAAAAACCCACCGCGTATAAAGTTTATTTTAACATTAAAAGCCGGTGAAGAAAACGATAAGCATTTATGAGAATGACAGGAAAAAAGTTAATAATGTATAATTACAATCAAATCTCAAATTACAGTATACCTGTATACTTATAAAAAGCTCACGCTTTACTTTTGATAGTTATTGATTTATACTAATCTAGTAGAAAACCTAAGAATGGAAAATGTAAGTTAGTAATGTTATCATTGAACAAAATTTGAAAAATTAATTTGTTAACATTACCTAGTGCGACTGCAGTAATCTGAGCTGCAATCAAATAACTGTTTGTTAAATTTTTTTCGAATTGTTAAATTAGAGCCTCTTGACGGTCATAACACGGGGCCACCTCTGCTAATCCAATTATCTCCAAATTTGCAATTTAGCCAATAACGAAAAATACGAGTAAAATGCGCTGGACAACCATCCTGTTGAAACTACATCAAATGTTGATAATTAAGAGGTAAACCACTTAAACCATCTCAAAAAAATCCTAACATATCCAGGTATAAATGTTGGTTAACGTTAGTATTAAAAATATTTGGCTTATTATTCCGTGATAAGAAACAGCACACCACACATTTACTTTAAGATAATATTCAGGGCTATTCTATAACTCGATAACGACGTGTTAAATAACGAGCATCGTATTGAAACAATTTACGATTTTTTTTGTACTTGAATAATTCAACTAATAAAAGACCAACATACAAATCGTTGATATTTTCTCATTTTAAAGACGCCTGTTATAGAAATTGCTTTTTTGATGCATTCGTTATGAACACGATCTACGTCAATTTGTTAATTAACGGCGTCGTTTAATAACCTCCGATATCGAACAGGTTGGTAGAAAAGATTGCTTCATCGGAAATCATAATTTATAATCTCATTACCTATCAGCAAACAGAAATAAAGACTTTTTCATCATCTCCTGGCTTCAAGGTATGATTAAAAATAGGTTTAAACGGTCCCGTGATGTAAGCGAATCACAGGTTTAACAGATTTTGAAGAAAAGTAAAATGCATGTCTATATCTTCTACTAAATGTAAAACTGAAACTAACACAGCAGCAGCATCTTTTTTATTATGAATTATCTTTTTTTTCTTTAATCCGATTACAGAGCCAGTTTTAAAAAAATTGTTGATCTACTTTTTGATACCATTAAATGAAACAGCATCTTTAGAAAACTTTTTATCAAATCCTTCTTATGTACCGATAACTTTTACCCCCGTAACATAACAGTATATTAAGTAGATTTTTTGTTGCAATGTTAACATTTTCAACTATAAAATTCTCACTATTTTTAAATAAATCTGACATTACACTACTTATAAACTATTAGGTATATAAGTAACCATTAGGTATCTACAAACCTACCATGAGGTATATAAGTACCTGAAATATTGACATCTTTCGGAAAAAACCGTGTCGAAAAGTATAATAAAATTGTCGACGTTTTGCACTCCATGGGTGGAGGCGTCATCAGGACAGGGAAATAAACGTGAGAACAAGCTCGGTAAGTCGACGTGTGAACCACGCTAGAAGCAAAACTTATTCTTTTATTTCCCTGTCCTGATGACGCCTCCACCGATGGAGTGCGAAACTTCGACAATTTTATTAAGCGTTTCGACACGGTCTTTTTCGAAAGATGTCAATATTTTAATGACTTTGGGCCGTGAAAGCCTTTCTTCTTCATATAAGTACAAAATTCATCTAAATAAAAATATAAAAAAATTGATTTTAAGAATACAGACTAGTAATATTTAAGTTTTAAGTGCAGATTTATTCATTTTGAATTAAGCAAAAGATGTTATTCTTTTGACATTTTTTTGTAAAATTACAAATAAAGTTTTTTTTCTTCTTGTCAACTCAATCTGGGACATACTCTATAAAAATCAATTTATTCAACAACTACTTTTTAATGGTTTTTATTTTTGACGATAGAGAAGTAAAACTAGCGACATTTATTAGAACCTATCTGACATTAAAAGATGAAAAACTAAGTGTTTCTCATCTTTTTTCAAGTAAATGTTTTTATGCGTATTGCTGATTGGACAACCAAGTTATCACGTTAGCGCTTTTTGCCTCCAACATGTGATCTATCTTTTTCATCAACAATATTCAGCGTGGTCGACAATGACTTGGCAACACTTTTTAGGGGCTGTTTTTATTTGGCTAGTTGCAACTCTCTAACCGCATACGCTTGTTTGACAAATATTTGACATAACACTTATAAAAAAATTGTAGGTTATGTCACAGCGACTAACTTTTTACTCAATCACGTCAATCAAGTCAATAATGTTGTCAGTGTCAAAGGTGTCACCCGTCAACAACAAAAAGCATTTGCAGTTCTACCATTTTAAACTAAAATGTGAGATTGTCAACTCAAACAATCATTGTTGACCACGCTGTACATTTTGTCTCAATTTGTATCTATCAAAATTGACATCTGTCAATTAGAGTTACCTATATGATATATAATATATAGAAACTTAGTTTCTCAACTTTTGATGTAGGGTAACTTCTAATGAATGTCGTTAGTTTTACTATATTACGGAAGTAGTAAGCATTTGAATGAATATAAGCCCAAATTTGTCACTGCAAATGTATTCCAAAAAAAAGTTTGTTGTAACTTGTTGAAGAGCTTCAATAAGAACAAAACATGTCTAAGACTACGAATTTAGTTTTAATGAATTTGATTTGATGTTTTTATTCTAGTTGTTAGTGTTAGTAGTTATCAAAAGAAATAGATCACATTGCATATAGTTAATAAACGTTTTAGGCAAAAAGCGCTAGCGTGATAACTTGATTGTTCAATAAACTATATACTTTTTGTTTTAATTTGTGTCTATCAAAATTGACATCTGTCATTTATAGTGACATATATGCACATTAAAACATGTAGAAGCCTGGTTTTTCAACTTTTGATGTAAGCTAGCTTCTAATAGATGTCGTTTTATTTTTATATACTAGTTTTATTAATATTACAAAAATAAGAGGCTCTTGAGTACATATGTAAACTCAAATTTTTGAATGCAAAGTTATTCAAATATAAATCTGTTTGTTGAAGACTTTCATTAGAAACGAGACATGTCCAAGTCTACAAATCTAGTTTGAATAAATTTGATTTGATTTTATGATTGACAAGTGACAAAAATTTGGAAATAGCAGAATTCGTATTCCTACTGATTCTCACTAGCATAAAAAAAAAATTGATAAAGTTTAACCCGGTTTTATCTATTGCACTACTTATGACAGAATATACACAAAAAATAAAGTTTAAACCTTATGCAAGTTTAGTTTAAATTTTATCCCTGAATTAAATTACCCGTCCTAAGTCAATCGCTACAGTGTTGTTTGTTATTTATATTTTGCATATGTAAACTTAGACAAAACCCGCTTAATAAGCAGCTTTTAGAGATTATGAATTACGGTTAAAATCAATGCAACATGAATATAAAACTGACTGCTTACTTCTCATATTTAAAATTTTCATTAGGTAATATTTAAATATTTTTTTAAGAGGCTTGCATTTTGATAAGATACTGTGTAAATTTGTTTGAAAAAAAGTCTATCTATAGTTTAATAATTATTATTAAACACGTTATTAATTTTTTGAAAAAAGATTATACTCTATTTTTTGGCAGAGGCAAATGAGAGCGCATTTATATACAATATAGCAAGTTTGCCAAATCTCGCAGGGTTTTTGCATTATTGCATTAATGCATTATTAGAAAATAAATAGCAATCTGCTGCAAATTCAACTGTCAGTGTTAATAAATTGTTTATGTTTAGATATCCTCGCGGTAGCACCGGGATCTCTGAAGAGTCGCAACAGTGAAGGTAAGTGTCAGCTGTCATGGGAACTAAGCTTGGCGCTCCAAACAAAACAAGATTTGCACGCCGTTGGAAAAAAAAACGCTTTAACTGGCAAAAGTGAGGTTAGGAAAAATTGATAAGCTTTGTTAACTTGAAAAAAAAGTGTTTTAAAAAAAATTTCAAAGATACCGAATTTGTTTTGGAAATAGGCGTAGCATGTATGTAGTATAAAACTTTATTAGAAATAAATTTGTTAGAATAATCCATGGTTTTAGAAATAAAAAGTTTTGCGTTATTTCTTGCTTTTATTAAAAACAGTTTTACCTTTTGCTGTTAACCAGTAGCCACCCACAAAGAGTGCATTATATATGCAAATATGTCTTTTATGAGTACTAGCTTCAGAAGATAATTATCTATTGTGATTTTAAATCTAAGAACTTGATTTTCTTCATCTGAGCCAATCATTTTTTTTCTCACATGTAAATAATAAAAACAGCAAATTTCTCTTATATTTGGTCACTTTTAGACTCGACAGATGATAATTAATAATTTAATTTTTTTTACTATAATATTAATTTAGTTAGTGCCATAAAGTTTTATGTAAAAATATTAATTTGCTCTACGCAAACTGAATAAAATAATCAAAAGCAGCTTCTTGTTTGGACATAAGCGTGTTATCAAATAAAAATTACAAGATGATATTATTGATTTAAAAAATGTTAAATAAGAATTAATTCAGAAGTCAAACAATTTTAGAGCATAAACAATCATTACAAATTTATATAATATGTAATATATTTAATACAATTCTTAGGTATTTTAAATTTATTTTTGCTTGCATGCACTTAACTAAAAATGCCTATTAAAAAGAGTTAAAATAAATGTAGTACATATTTTTGTTTAAGCATTATGCATCATAAAAATATAATTAAAATAATTCTTGCTAAATGTTGCCATCTTTCTCATAAGTCATAACCAATATCAATCTTTCTCTAAACACAATACAAAAATAAATCCTGTGTACATGTTGAGATATGAAGCGTTCTAAGACACGACGTCCAAGGAAGAAACAGATATATAAATATTTTGTGTTTGATTAATGACGACGTTTGTCCACGATACTATGGGAGAATGCAGTGAGAGAAGGTCTAGGCAACTAGGTACGAAACAGACAAGCTAATGTGTGTTTTGATTGATGAAGACCACCAAATAAAGAAATGTCTTCAGGACATATATTGACTACAGATAATTATCGTTTCTTGTTTCTGTAATCGCTCTAACTTAGTTTTAACGTTCTTCTTCTAATCTCGTGTTTTTCTAAATTGATCCTGACATGGACATGGTGTGTTATATTGAAAACATGGGGAGACAAGCGAATTACAACTGGTGTAAAAGAGTAGGGTGATTTGCTATGAGAAAATTCCCAACAGATTTATCTCTTTAGGGACGATTAACCCTTTGTACAAAATCAGTAATCTTGTTTAACTAAAATATCACTTAAAATGTCAATTACGTTTAATTTTCAGAAAAAGTATTTTTTTATTAGAAAAAATTTAATTTATTATTATAATTTTATAATTAAATTGTTTTTTTTTTCATTTGCTTGAACGAATCATCTATTTTTTGTTTTCCAAGAAGATACATTTAGCCAGCTTGAGAATTGACAATATATTATTACAAAAACTTAAATTAGAAAAGATTTTTTTTTTGGAATTAAGCCGGATGTAAGATATTGAAGTGTCATTGTATAAATCTATGTGATTTACAATTCTATGAAATTCATAAGAGCAGTACTATGCAAAATAACAACAAAATCTTAATTTTGTTTGGAGTTTGTTGCTTTACATTTGATTTTCGTTTTCTGTCAGATTCGTTGGTATATGAAGCGTGTTTGTTGTATAAACCAAAAAAAATAGGTAGACACATTATTACATGAACAAGTAAATAAGCCTTTTTATCTCCGATAGTTCACTTTTACACACGAGCGTAACAAGTGCATCCAAGCACATCAGTAGACAAGTTGAAATAGTAAAATTTTGCTAAAAAACATTTAATAGGTGTTATGTAATATAACGATGCCGTTTGAATATTCAGAAAGAGTGAACACCTCATTTACGCTCAATTTATTATTGACTTAACTATAGATACAATAAGTATAAAATAAAGCTTCTTGGTCTGCATTTAAGATGCTTATGGTGCCCGTATACTCGTGAAGCTCTGAACTACTTTTTTTCATTAGCGGTTGGTGGTGTGTTTCACTTTGTATCTTGTCCGGTTTTGTTTGTCATAACAATACCCCAGTTAAGCTTGTAGCACCTTATTATCAGCCATATTTATGACATTAGACTATTAAAATTTTAAAATATGAAAACTGAAAAAGCATGCAAAATCTAACAAAAAATAAATAAAAACTAGTACATATTTAACTTTGTTAAGCTCTGTAACATTTACCAACAAAGTAAGCTATTTGTGTTTCATATTGTCAGGAGCAATACTAAATTGGTATTTTGAACTTTCAAATATACCTATTGATACATTTCTATAATGTTATAATAAACTTAGATTCAGTTTTGTTTGTGTTGTATAATTGAGCAGTTACGTTATAAAAGGTGTTAATTACAATTTAAAGTAAATTCAATTATTAATTATAAATTAAAAGAAACATTCTGTAATTATTTTTTATCAATAAGCTTTAATAAATTGCGGTTAATAGTCAATAAAATATTTTTGTAAATCAACAACCAAAATCATTTATTTGGTTTAAAGCTAAGTAGACTAAGTAAAGGTAGTCAATTACTTTGTCAATGCTGTATATTATTTTCAAAAATTAAAAATAAGAATCATAATGTTTTGTAATGTTTTTTAATGATTTTTAGCATTTTTAGTTATAGACATTTTTGTATTACGTACTTGATCTGGAGATTATAATTAAGATAAAAGCCAAACTGTCACTTTGTTATGAGACGGGTTTAGAAAATTAACGCTTAGCACGCTCTAATGATTTTGAAATATAATTACATAGGAAAATGCCGCCACAAAGTGAAATGCGAACTTCATGAAACATCTTAAGACTTATGTTAGAGGAACGTCAAAATATATAATGTATTAGTATGATATAATGCCATAATACGGAAAAAGCATTAAAATTAAAGATTCAATTGTTATCAAAATAACAAAACTATACAAGTCAACTAAAAAGTATAGGAACAACTAAATATTTTCACAGTTTGAGAAATAGAAGTGTTTAAAGTTTACCACCCAAAAATTTTTTCTATTTGATTTATTTTGAAAATACAAGCTAACGTGATTCTCTTTAAATGATGCAAAAGATAAAATTTTTTTATTTTTCAAACAAGTTTTTTTTTTAGTTCGACAATGCAACATGTGTCTGTTTTGATGTTTATTAAAAGATTAACAAATAAAAACATAATAATAACAGTGTGATAATAATATAATAGCTATTTATTATACAAGTGTCTTATAAGGCAAATTTGCTCTTATTAAAACGAGTACAATAACATACATAGTGTTATTCAGCACCTTTCTTTGTAAGAGTTCTTAAGAAATCATCAAAACTCAAAAATTTTATATCTGCAAAGGTTAGTAGTAATCTATGATTTGGCTGCCATGTATTTGTCAACAACAATTTTATAGTTTAAGAAAATATTTGCAAACACACTGTTTCGGTGTTTGTAACATTGTTGAAAATGAAAAGAAACAGTTCTCTTCCTGAAAACATTGTAAAAGATGTTGAAGAAGACACTTTGAGTTTGCTACCCAAGAAATTGAAACTGGAAACAAGAAAACGATGTTTGTGGAGTGAGTGAAAAGCTTTTGGGTATTTTTTTCAACGCCAAAAATAGATTTGCGGTTTTTTCAATGTGGACGAAATACAGCAGGTTAAGATCAACATTAAACTTCACAAATATACACATATTTTACAATAAAGCTAGTCATTTAGTTGCATTTTTTGAAAAACAAATCAAAAAATTACAAGTGCAAATACTCAAAAGTTCTTGATACAGAGCCTATTCAACAGTTTCTAGCAGAAACGCTTGAAAAAAAAATCATTGATGTTAAAAGTGGATTGGTTTTGTTATTAGAGAATCTTTTTTTTACGTTTATATTTAATGTTATTTATAAGTTGGTATCTGTACCAGGTACAAAAACATACGTTACACGTATCTTTACGGTTATGGAAGAAAGATTTGCAGTTAATGTTCTGAATATTTGTAGAAAATATAATTATGTCTCTTCGACCTAAGAATACATCTCATAACAGGTTTTTTTTGTGCTATAGAAATAAGAAATGCATAAAACAGCCAGTGGGAATAAGTGGTATGTCCAGAATATCATCAGTAGTAGCAGATTTTTCGAAATTACCAGAATCAGAGTCTTGCACAGTACATAGTATAAGACGAACATCAGCGAGTTGAGTGTTCAACGCTGGAGCCAATCTTGGTATGGTCATGGTATGGAAATTGACAACCGTGGCACAAGCGTTTGCCGAAGAGTCAAATTAGAGCAAAATAGACACTGCTAAGAAGATACTGGGTGGATACTTGGAAACAGAAAGTGATATTTTTATTATTATTGTGTAAAACGGCATCAGCAGGAAGAGTTTGTACAGGGACACCTTTCAGCCGCTTCTTTGTTCAAAAAATCTAACATAACAAAGTTTTGTAATTAATAAACTCGTGAATTATACGTAAACAACGTTAGCTCTTAAAAAATAATTTGTATCAAAGATTATATTATTGAAACAACCTAAGTTAACACACATAAACTCACTAAAAGTTGGTGTTTTTAGCAATATTGAAAAAAAAAGTTTTTTTTTATTATTTTTTTTCACATGTCATTTGAAATGAAAGGTAATAACCATAACCTAATTGATAAGCCGTGCTTATTATATGAAACTATTTCATTTTATTACGTATGGTCAAAAATAGCACCCTAGTGTTGTATCTGTAGTAGTTCAAAACAAACATTTTAAAATCATGATTTATAACAATTTCAACATTAGTTTTTCTTAATTTCACATAATAAATTTCTAGAAGCTAAAAAAATATTATTTGAATTTTAAAGTGAAATTATTTTTAGTCATTAAAAAAACAACATTAAAAATGAACACTATGCAATGGCATCAAATGTAAAAAGTTTGTAGGTAGGCTTACATTCATCTTTTGTCATATAAAATTTGATTCTTTTGCACCTGTAATTATTTCAAAGTTTTAATTTTTGATCAATAGTTAACTATCTGCTACTGTAACGTCAAATAGGTAAAACGAAATTAATCAATACCATTTTTTTTTGTTAAGATCTTAGCCAATAATCTGCTACTAAACCATTCATTTTGTTCACTCCTCATAAAATGATATTATTTCTTATTATTTAATTTGCTTGTTTTTTTATTGAATTGTTTGCACTAACAAGATGTCTTTATAATTCTTTTATTACAAAAGTTAAAAGCTAACATTATTAGCAGATTTTTCCAAGATATTGCTAATAATATTTCCAGATGTGGCAAAGCTTTTTCTAATTTTGGGTCTTTTTACGTACACCTTTACCCCTATTAAAAAGTCGGTTTTCTAAGATAAAAATACATCTTTTCTTCTAAAAAACGGGTCTACCATGATCTTGTTGAAAATCTATTAATCTAGCAGTGAAAAAAGTTTAATAAAGGAATGGCAGCATATACCGGATTTGAAAACTTTGTTGTTTAAAAACAATAATCAAAATAGCTGAAAACACTAATTCAGTACAAAACTGTACTGCATGGTAATTGTTTAATTATTAATAATCTAATAATTTACAAAACTTACTATTTACCTATTTGTTTACGCTAGATTGCACTTTACAAAGTAAACATTTTTAAACTAAACTGTACATAACCTTTAATGATGTTACGTAAAATGGTAAATATTAAGTTATGCTGCGTTACTGCTGATGCGCGTTGTCAAATAGCAATCAGTTAGTGAAAGCTTAGTTATTGTTTAGCAACTCAAAGTAGGTTAGGCTTTATGTTTATGACAATCAGTTGATTGGAAATTTGATTTCCGATGCAATCTCAAAATAAATTTGGGTCTTTCTTTCTAACCTAGCTGGTTTTTGATAGGTTCCGCTACTTCATTTTTGCATTTTGACAATTTTTGATTTTTTATTGAAATAATTTAAGTTTTTTTCGCACATTTTGCATTAGCACAGCTAGATTAAAAACTCCTAATGTGACTAAATTATTTTCGCATTTTGACTGCCAATTTAAGAGTTTTTAGTGCGCTAAATCCGTTTTTTTTTGTACATTTGATAAAGTGTTTGTTTTCTTATATATTTACAAATCTTTTTTTCAAAAAAATAAAAAAAAAATAATTTTGTCTGTCGCTAAAATGTGTTTTCATATCTAAAATATGTTTATTGAAATAACAAAGAATTTTAGTTGAAAGAAAAAAAGAAAACATTTGTTTGATTTAATTTTACATCTGTAAAAATATTTGGCGCAATCAAAAACATAATGGTAACGATTAATTGATCATATTGAAAAAAAATAAACTAAAAGCTGTTTTTATTCATTTTATTTATGGTATAGTAAAAGTGTTGTAGCTTGGCTCAATTAAATTAATGCATTGATAACTTATAATTACTATTTTATTATGCTATATAACAAGATAATGGCTCAAATTTAATAGTTCTTGTTAAGTTTTGTAATGAGCATTAGCTGAAATTATTATTTCTGTATATCAAATACAAATTGATGGTTTGTAACTACCTAGCATAAACATAATTGAAATGCAATAATAAAATTCGGACATTAATAGGAAAGCAGTAACAACTGGTGATTACGACCCGTCATTTAACCATTATTTAATATCTCTCGCCAATTTAAATCATCAAGATGTCGGTCGTTAAGTCTGTTAATTTATATTACTTGACCGCAATGTGTTTCAAGTCAGTTAGCAGAGGTCTGATTTCGGCATCAGATTGCTTAATTTCTATCCGCTGGTTGACCAGACATTCTTAATGTTAATTCCAATCAAATATCTAATTATTGCTGCAGGTGCTTAACATAAACTACAATGTATCAATTTGTCGTCTGAAGCAGTGATTTTTAGTTTTACAGGGATAAAAAGATTTAAGAACTATGACAAGATTGATAGAATAGTCTTTTGTCCTCTTGTCAGATTATAAAATATAGAAGAATTATCATTTAGAAATATAGGTAGAGGTACGATGTGACCGATACCAAATCAAACCATAAAGCAATGGTTTACTTTTAATGGCGAAGGTTTGATAAATGCTTGATAAAAAACCTTTTTAAATTACAATAAAAATATATTTATTGCATTTCTTATCATATTGATTATTGTATTATATAGTCAGTCTCCTAATCAATGCAAAGAAATATGTACGCATAAAACCTAAAAACCGTGTACGTGTCAATTTGTCAATCATTATTTAAATTATAAAAACTAAACAAACTTAATTACATTTATTTCAATGATTCTTATGTAAAAATTGTTTTTTTTTTGGTCCAAAATAATAGTTGTAAAATATAATTTTCAAATTTTTTTATATGCAAACGTAGCTCCAATATATTTTAATCTTTTTAATTTTTACTACAAGCGGTGGTTTATAAGTATAATCGGACAAAGAACCTTTAATACTAGTGTCAGAAATGAAGAGCTTCTAATAAGACAACTCCAGATAGGTGTTGTTGTTGATTAATTCCAGTAGATGTTAAAGTTTAGCAGCCCGATAGTATGTGTTCAATGGTCTCAGATTATAGATTCATTTAGGGCATTTATCACTCTCAACTGGCTGTTTAAGCACCAATTTGTTATAGTTGCTAGAGTTGACTATATTTTTTTTATTATTTCACAGTTAGTGGCTAACTAAATCATTGATATACGTTTGAGACAAAAAGCGCTAAAGTGAAAAGTTAGTTGCCCAATCAGTGATATAATTTTTATTTCAAAGATTAAATATCAACACTGACATTCTATTATTAAAATATAAACTATTTACATAAAAAAATGTGTAGAAATGTTTTCTCAAATAATGTTTGATGTATGGCAGCTTCTAATAGATGTCGCTAGTTTTACCATATTGCGGAAGTAGTAGGGTAGATATAAGCCTAAACTTGTCACTGCAAATTCACTCAAATTTAAGTCTGTTGCGACTTGCTGATGAGTTCTAATAAAGAACATTTTAAACCTAATGTTTTTTTTTTGTTTTTTGTTAGAGGTTTGGAAAGTTTTCAAAAATACACCGGCCGATGTTGGTTGGCTGGTAGTGTGAGATTTTTACCCATCAAAAACCACCTCTGCCCTATCCGACATTACAGTGGATCGAGGCCTAGCCTCATATCACCGAGAATGACTTGCGATACATCGAGGGATATACTCTTTATCGAAAGACATCGAAAAAGCAGTAAATGCCAAAGCGATGCCTTCGGTTTCAGTTTTTGGGGCTTTATCTATACTTACTGCCCGGAACTAGAGAATTGTAAACCTTTGTTGTAGGTACAACTGGAATGCCTATCTCTATATCCTGAGACTCTTTTGACAACTGGCTGGTCTTATTAACATCAATTTTCCTCTCTAGGTTGTCGGTTCCCAGTCGACTTCCATGAGGAGTGCTGTCTTGGGCTTCTTGAAGCGGGTGGTGACTCCCTCATCGTAGTTCAGTGCAGTTCTGTGCAATCAATTTGGATGGTCTTGAGTCTTCTGATAGTAGGAGGTGAGGAGATCCTTGACAAATATTCTCATCGATGGAATTCCTGACTCGGAGTGAAGCTGATAGTTTCGGATGATCTAAGAGGCGTCAAAGGCCCTTCTAATAGCTCGATTTTAGACGAGCTATTAGAGCTTTTTGTACTTATTCTACTTTCTCATATCAACGTTTGCCTTCGACAACATTTATATAAACCTAGCCCATAATTATTTATCTTGAAATTTATTATTATTTATTTAAAAAATTTTAATTGTTGCCTTCGGCAACAATAACACAACATTTTTTTTTATAAAAAAATTTTGCATGTATAATTATTAATTAGAAACATTTGTTTATAATTAATACAATCAAAAAAAAATTTTTTTTAATAAATATTTAATTTGGCAACACTTTTAAAAAAAAAATTTTTAATTGCCTACTGGCAACACTGTAACCGAAAACACTTTTTTTTTAAATATTTATGTATGTTATGTCATAGCTCAAGCACAATAACATCTGTCAATGATGTTGTCGGTGTCAAAGATGTGTCACCCATCAACAATATAAAGTTGTTGTTGTGGTACAATTTTAATATTAAATTTAAAATTACCATTAAATTAAAACACTCCTAAGCGTGATTAATAATGACTTTTTTATTTGATAACATTTTTTAAAAACTTTTTTATTTGCGCCTAGCTGCAACACTGTAACCGGAAACGTCATTTCTATTGCCTCTTGTCAACAATTTAGATAAACACAAATTTGAAACTTTTATTTAATATTTAATTATTATAAACATTTGTTTGTACAGCATAATTCAAAAAAAAAAATTTTTATTGATTGCTTTTTTAGTTAGCATCACTTTTTATTTTTCTAGTGTTAACAGTATAACCGGAAACACTTATATCACAAATATTTGACGTAACTTTTATAAAAAAAAAAGTAGGTTATGTCATAGCAAACATAATGACATCTGTCAATGATGTTGTCGGTGTCATAGATGTGTCACTCATTATCAATAGAAAGTTATTACCTTGATACAATTTTAATATAAAATATTTAAGTTTTTCAACTCAAACACTCTTAAAGCTTAATTAATAATGATTTTTTCATTTCGCAGCACTTTAAGAGACTTTTTTATTTGCGCGTAGCTGCAACACTTTAACCATAAACGCCGTTTCTATTTCCTCTTGTTAAGATTTAGATAAACACAAATTCAAAACTTTTCTTTTATAACTATTAATTATAAAAATTTGCTTGTACACCATAAAAAAATCAAAATTTTTTATCAATATTTTTTTTCAGTTGGCAACACTTTTTATAAATTTTTTTATTGACCTAGTATCAACACTGTAACCGGAAACGTTTATTTGACAAATATTTGACGTAACTTTTATAAAAAAAAAATGTAGGTTATGTCATAGCAAGAACAATGACATCTGTCAATGATGTCGTCAGTGTCAAAGATGTGTCACCCATAATCGATAGAAAATTATTGCTGTGGTACAATTTTAATATAAAATATAAGATTGCCAACTCAAACTTTCTAAAGCTTGTAATTAATAATGACGTTTTAATTTAGCAACACTTTAAAAAACTTTTCTATTTACGCCTAGCTGCAACATTGTAACCAAAAACGCCGTTCCTATTTTCTCTTGTTAACAATTCAGATAAAGACAAATTCAAAACTTTTCTTTTATAATTATTAATTATAAACATTAGCTTGTACAGCATAAATAAAACCAAAATTTTTTATCAATATTTTTTTAGTTGGCAACACTTCTTAGAGATTTTTTTATTAACCTAGTATCAACACTGTAACCTTGAACGCTTGTTTGACAAATATTTGACGTATCTTTTATAAAAAAAATGTAGGTTATATCATAGCAAGCACAATGAGATCTGTCAATGATGTTGTCAATGTCAAAGATGTCTCACTCATCAAAACAACAATATGAAGTTGTTGCCGTGTTACAATTTTAAAATGAAATTTAGGATTGCCAACTCAAACAGATCTTATTGATTTATTTTATTACTTTTAACATACAGATTTGCAGCCTTCTCTCAAAATGTTTACATTGTGTAATTAAACAATAAAAAAATTACATTGTACTTTGTACATAAACATTTTAGAAAAGTATTTACTGGAAGAATTATTTAAAATGAATGCTCTTGTCTTCATTTTAATATAGCAACATATAACTCATATTAAATTAATCAATAAAATATTGATAATAAAGGCAATATCATGTTGTAAAATTTTTCAATTTGAGAGGGTGTCTATCTTCATCGCGGCCTTGTGCTTTCATCAACAAATTATATTATATCTCATTGTTATTTTGATAAAATATTGTCTAAATTACACTAATCACATTCAAGCCATTTAAACTTAAAAAAATGAAGCGTTTAGTTTTACAAGTCATTTATATTTAAAGTAAAAAATAATATAATTATAATAATAAGGTATATACCTACATATCTTTTCCAAAAAAGCTTCTTGCTTTTTATTAAAATTGAAAGGCTTTTGTCTTTATTTTTTTATACAGTATTTCGGATATCATTTCATGCACTACAATCGATCCTTTGCTACCTTGGAAAAGATTTTCAGACACCTTTATTACTTGTATTTTAATAGATCTTTTTATAAACACATCTTCTTCTAATTCATTTATGCAAAATTCTTCTTCTATTAATAAACAAATTATGAGGTCATTGACCTATATTAATTATATTTATTTGAATCTTGAATCGGTCGAAAGTTACATTATTTTTGATAACTTTAAATACATTCCAACTAATTAACTTCCATTCAAAACCAATTTATTTGTAAAATGAGCCAATTCTTTATCAAATAACTTTTTGACATAACCTCACTTTTTGTTTCTTTTTTTATGTAAATCTGTAGCTATCTATAAATTATAAAATATATTGTAATATTAATCAAAAATTAAGCAATAACCTACCTTTTATATAATATTATTATTAGAATAATCTATTATCTGATATTGACCAACCAATCCAATGACTTATAAGAAGAAGAAGACTGCATTTTTATAGAGAACACACTTGTATCACATTTCGTCAAACAACTTAGGACCTTCTAATAAGTATACCCCCATCACCTATAAGTCTCATTTATTATATTTCAGCTATATTTAGTTATTCTTGAAATGACTATCGAGAGAGGCTTTAATAGTACCGGCTCAATTATTAATAATATAGACACTGATGTCTCACACAACCAAAACTTGTATCTCTAAAACAGAAAAGTTATTATGTACGGTGGACAAAGAGCACTGGGTCTACTCTAATCTTGCATAATCTCGTCGATTTTTAATATAATTGCAGCGGTAAATTGCTTTTTTTAGAATATTATAATATCATCACGAATAATTTGACTAATGACATTTTTTTAAGGTTATGAAATGAATCAATAAACTCGCTGTCATTCCATTTGACATTTGAACTTTTTTAATGGAAAATTTAGCGATAATTCTATTTTGGAGCTATAAAATCCATTGAAAATCATTCTAATAATTATAATATAGCAAATAATGCAATTTAAAAGGAATTTTCTTACCGAAATCTTATCTGAATCGGTTATTTTCGAGGAGCTCTTTTGTTCGACTGGTATTAGTTATTTCAGGAAGCCAACAAAATTCCCCAAAAAAATTACTGTTTTCTGAATTGGAGTATCTATCTATTCTGCTTTTTTGCCAATGTCCTGTATACGTCCTATCCGTTTACTCACTTTATCGGTCATTCGTTTGAAAAATTGTTCGTACTAACGGTTCCTCGTACCCCTTTATCCTACCACAAAAAAATTCAATTTTTATCTCAAAACATCACAACGAAACTCTATTGATGCTGTTTTTTATCAAATTTTTAACAATTTGTCATAATTAATAAATCTTTTTTACGCGCCACTTTTGCAAGAAAGAGATGCCGCCAACGCGTTTTATTATATATAAAAAAAATCTTCATTCTGCGAAGTCAAATAAGCCAATAAAATAGTTTTATTAATTCTGCTAACAGCAGTTTTTGAAGATTTCTTGTATATATTTTCCTATCAATAATTTTTCAGAAATTATTGATAAACAACTTATATTTCAGGCTTTTCCAATTTTACTATCTAAACCGTCTTACGCTGTATCACTCATTTGTATGCAGATAAATGTTTAAACTCTGTTGACAGCTATTTTTAACAGGAATATTTTTTTGACAATCAACAAACTATTCTCTAGGCAACATATGATTGGCAGATTATAATTTTTATACAAATCAAACCAAAACTTATCAAAGAAAAGCCGTTTTTTTAAGGATGCAGTTTTCTATTCTGCATAAAACGCTTTAAGCATCGCAAACGGTAAGGCGTAGCGATCTCAAACAATAATGGAAACAAATGTTTTCAAATCGGAAAAATATGCTTACCATTCTTGACACATAATATACCTAATTGATACTTTTACATGTGTATTTGTCAAACAATTTAATTATAATAAAATTTGTTATTTGTTATTTAGAAGCTTTGCTCATCAAAATGGGTAATTTTTGGCGATAATAAATCATTTATCTATCTATCAAAGAACAAAACATGTTAAAGTCTACAGATTTAGTTTGAATAAATTTGTATTGATCTTTTTATTTTGCTATATGAATGATATTATATAACCCATTTATAAGGACCAAGGATTAGTTAAAACAAAATATTACTATTGTCGACGTTTCGCCATTTTATTGAGGCATTTTCAAGACTAAAAAAGAAGATACATTGGGATGATTAGTAATTTTTTTCTTTATTGTATAACCTACCTAAGTAATAAGAATAAAATTAAATATTTAATAAGTCCGGGATCAAGCTAAACATTGGAACAACCATACATGACTGTTCTTTCCATGGACATATCAATTCTTATCTAAAAAGATGATATATAAAAATTTTATACAAAAAAAGAAAAAAATATCCAATCATTTCCAACACAACTACACCATTAACACTTGTTACATGATTAAAATTACAATTAAAATATTTAATTACAGTCAAATTAATTTTTAAATTTACACAAACCAAAGAAGCAACCTTTAAAATATTTTTTTAAAAAACTTTCAAGAAACAAAATAAAAACAAAAACAAAAACAAAATACAGGTCTTTACATAAATCACTTTTAGACCACTGATTTCAATATTAAATGGGCCTAACTCAACAAATTATGGTACACTGTGCTTAAATTTTGTATGTCTGTTCTACTATTGCATGTGGTTTCATCTTTATATATAAACATCATCTCAGAAAATAATCTCTTTACCAAATATTGCTCGCAATCTAAAAATAAAAAAAGAACAGCTCTGTCTTCACATGTAAAGGAAACCGGTCACAAATTTAATTTTATAAAAGCAGAGGTTTTAGATTGCGAGCAATATTTGGTAAAGAGATTATTTTCTGAGATGATGTTTATATATAAAGAGGAAACCACATGCAATAGTAGAACAGACATACAAAATTTAAGCACAGTGTACCATAATTTGTTGAGTTAGGCCCATTTAATATTGAAATCAGTAGTCTAAAAGTGATTTATGTAAAGACCTGTATTTTGTTTTTGTTTTTGTTTTTATTTTGTTTCTTGAAAGTTTTTTAAAAAAATATTTTAAAGGTTGCTTCTTTGGTTTGTGTAAATTTAAAAATTAATTTGACTGTAATTAAATATTTTAATTGTAATTTTAATCATGTAACAAGTGTTAATGGTGTAGTTGTGTTGGAAATGATTGGATATTTTTTTCTTTTTTTGTATAAAATTTTTATATATCATCTTTTTAGATAAGAATTGATATGTCCATGGAAAGAACAGTCATGTATGGTTGTTCCAATGTTTAGCTTGGTCCCGGACTTATTAAATATTTAATTTTATTCTTATTACTTAGGTAGGTTATACAATAAAGAAAAAAATTACTAATCATCCCAATGTATCTTCTTTTTTAGTCTTGAAAATGCCTCAATAAAATGGCGAAACGTCGACAATAGTAATATTTTGTTTTAACTAATCCTTGGTCCTTATAAATGGGTTATATAATATCATTCATTTATTATTAAGGGAGTGAACTAAATACATTTTATATTTATTTTGCTATAATTTTTTTAACACATGGTATTGTTTACGCTTTTAAATTCTAATTATTATCTTGTTGCAGATAGCTGACACGAAATTTTATGAAAACAGAGCAAATCAGTAGGCAATTTAGTTAAAATAACTTTTTTTCTACCCTCAACAAAATCAAAAGATGTTCGATTTGTTTCTGCAAGGCATGAGCATCTTTTGAGAATAACAGATCAAAATGCACAATTGTACAACAACTGTAAATGATAGCAAACTGATAATTGAAATTATCATAAGAGTGTTTTAAGATGTAAGTTTTTCCTGGTACTGTATTTATTTATAACATGTCAAAACAAATATGTACTGAAACAAATTTAAAATCCGTAATATAAAAACAATGCATAAATTGCTTTTAAAATATTGTAAATTGTTCTTATTATGAAAATCACCAAGTAAATCAAATATCAAGAATATTCTTTTATTAATTAAAACACTTTTAGAAACGCTAAAATATTTTTAAAACAATTTTCTAGAAATCGTTGCGCTACTCTGAAACAGATAACAACAAGCTTTACAGAGCAAGGAGAGAAATGCTAGAGCCCAGACAATGCGAGAAAATTTAGAAAGATTTAGATTTATTGGGTAAACCAATAAATACGAAGGGAATTAATAATTTTGAATAGCAGTGCCAAAAGACAAATAGTTAAGCGACACTAATAAAAATTATAAAAGTGATCAAAAAAGGTTGATTGAAATAAATTGTACGAAGTAAAATCTAAAGTGTAAAAGTATTGTTTTAGTTTCAAATTTAAAAATGACTTCTAAGCCAGTTTTTTCTCTAGGAAAAGTAATTAATATAGACAATTTTTTTTCAGGATTAGTCTCTAGAAGACGATTGAGAACTAAATCAAGATTCACCGAGGCTACATATTGGTCCTAATTCTAATCTTCTGAAAATAATTGAACGTTCTACAACATTTAAGACTATCGGCGAACATTTGGAATAAACCAGAGCACTTCTTAGAATTTCAAAAAATCTAACAGATCAGAAGAAACGTTTAATAGTTAAGTTTTTGTTTATCAATTATTTACTTTAATTAATTGTAAATTAATATTTTAAGCATTTGTAAAATATGTTGACACTTATTTCTGCTTGTGTCATTCTGTTAGAATTCATCTTTATTTTAATTAATATTATTAATTTATTAAAGCTTGTTATTTCAAATAATTTGTTTAATAACCATCCCTAGAGCAATTGTGGAAAATTCTCATTGCAGATTAACTGCCAGCTTGTTTAATGAAATTTGTTACAATACTCAAGTAACATTGTCTCCAAGAATAAAAACCACACTTAACTGTAAATAAATGTTTACAAAACATTATTTAGAGAAATAATAAAAGTTAATACCTACGTGCTTTTTCAAGATTATGTTGTAACAAAAATTAATTATTATTCATGTTAAATAAATACGAAAATTGTTGTTGCTTTAACACAAAATTAATACTAATTTAATTAACTAAAGTAAATTTTTAGAAAAAAATTAATAACGTCGATTTAGAATTTTTCTTTAGAAAAGTTGCTTTAGCATTTTCTAAAAATAATTAAAATAATAGGAATATAAAGAGCTTTGATCTAGATATACATTTCTTCTTATGTTAGTAATGTTGCCATCTTTAAAATAAATAAATTTACTTTTCTATAATAAAAAACTAAAACAATTGTGGTGTTATGTCGACTCAAAAAATCGTTTGTAGTCATCTAGAAATGGTTTGGCAAAAGTTTATGGTTTAGAGCTAAATAAACTCAAATAGTCTGTCTACATTGAATTTTATAAGCTATGATTTATTAACTAGCTATAAATGCATACTACGGTTACTTTTTTAAAATGATTAAAAGTTATTTAATTTTTTAGTCATGAGTAGGTCTACGGTCTACTGATTGTAGACCTATCTACTCTATTAAAAATACATTTAAAAATTATTGCATTTATTGTTTTTATTTATCTTGTTGGTGTTAGTGTAGAATTTGTGTTTGAAACATTCTTTTGTTTAAAATCAGAAAATAAGCTAAAAATTTATTATTGGACATAAATTACTATTTTTTATTTCTGGTACTTTTGCTTTCGATCCTCTAATCTCATTGAATGTATTTATTTACTATTTATGTAATATTGAGCTTTAAAAATAAAGTCATATAAGAAAAGAACATATAATAATTTAAAAAACTAGTCCATAGAGCTGTATTGTAGCTATTACGGCTTTCAATTAAATAAAGTCATCTATAGATTTCATCATAATAAAACACTATTTTGCGTTTATATACATAATATATTTATTTTTTACCAAGTTATCAAAAATAAGTGAACTAATCCATCGAATGTTTCTGAGTGGTGGAAAACAAGCAGTAAAAGATGTTTATATTTAGTGAAGCAGTAAAGTTAAAAGCGCGTTATCCAGCAGTTTTCCAGTGAGATATTTTGAGTGAATTCGTGGCGATATCGTGAAAAGCTTGTGTTTTTCTTTGAGCGTAAAAGAGTAGAGAGGCAATGGCAGTCTACACCTAGGGTGAGGCAATCTCGAGATGGTCTCCGCCCGATGCATTATAGATACCGCTAGAAATACGAGCGCAATTTTGGCAGAGTGCGATAAGACGCTAATGGTTTCAACTTTGCACTCTATCGCCGCCTTTCGGTGGGCGTAGGCGGCTGTCGGCGTCCTGGCGCTTGATGGAATTGCCCATAGCTAGCCGCCGCCGCCGTCACGACCCTAGGGAAATCTATCACCCTTTCGTATTATCCATAACTTATATAATATTAATCTACCGTGAAATGAAATGTATTCGCTCTCCTCCCTAATTCTCGACAATCAATAAGGCCCGGATATTAATTGAGCGACTATCGTATCGCTCTAATGTAGCCATTACACTAATTTCATTACTTAACAGTAATTGATGCTTCTGGTTTTATGACAAATTTTCATTTCAACAAAATTATTTATAAATTATGTTCTAAAAAAAACTGAAAAAAAAAATTATGTGTTATTATAAACACAAAAGTTATAAACTAAAAAAAACTTTTAATTTATACAGTATAATTAATTATTTATAATTGTGTTATAAAGTAATTATTTGAGACAACTTTAACCACAGTGTTTTGTTGTGTTTTTCAAATTTCCATTTCACCAAAAGTAAGAAAAAAAGTTGGGAAAGTTGAACTATATATTATAATAAACAAGCAACAAATTATTAATTTAAAAAACCGACTTAAACATGATTAATTACTACTTATTCACTTAATTAATTTAAACTAATTTAGCATAAAAAACTTCTTAATTTCTTAATTTTTTATCATTTTTGATATTTTATCTTCAACCTGGTATATTTTTCACATATGGAGAGATGGTTTATAGACACTATCAATGTGTTCATCATAATACAACCTTAGTAATATTTTTTCAAAATTACAAAAATAATCTTGTGCTTTTATAAAAAAACGTAATTTAGAAAAACCATAAAAATTGTTGAGCTTACTTGTTTTTATAACGTTTCTGTCACCTAAAACGTGTCAAGTTAAAAATCTTAATAGAAGGCCAAAAGAGTTTTTGACGTAAAATGACTTTTGCGTCCAAGCACAATTTAAAAAAAATATATAATTATTTGCGCTAGGCGTTCCAGGTTTAAATACAGCTACTACAATTTTGTAACTTTTTATAGCTGTTAGCTGACGTTTTAACTTCTTTTTCCAACCTGTAAAACAATTTCAAGTTTATTTCACAGTTGATTAAATTTTGTTTTTATAATAAACGTAAATAATGTTTTTTAATTAAAATTTTTATTGTTTTCGAAAATTTTTTTAGAAATGGTTTTTTTTGAGCGAACATTAATTTTGGTTTTTGACAATCGCAATTTTGATAAGAAAACTGCTGAGCAATTACTTTTAACTAACGAGAAAACTGTAAAAAAATTCGGAAATTTGTCGTGTTAGTATGGTAATACATATACTAAATTCAGATTCATTGTATCATAAGGTCATAGAGAATGTTTATAAGAATTTATAAACATCTTTTTTAAACCTAACTAATCAAAAATACACTCAATTGCAAAATTAAATGAAAATTGCAAATACAAAATTTTAATGAAATAAAACAATTATAATGAATAATGAAATAAATTAATAATAAAAATTATATATATTTTAAATTACGTTTAAAACATCAACTTGCAATACATTTTTGTGTTTTAATTTGGCTGTTTGAATATTTTAAAGAAATATATTCTTTATATATTCGCTCAAGCTATAAAATAAAAAATAAGTGGATCTAACATAACCTCCAAGTAATCATAAATTGTTAAGAACTATTGTACAAGATAAAAATTGTTTGTAATAAAGTTATTGCAATTGTATGCAACAACTTGGTTTTAAAATATTTAAAAAATTATTCTTACGTATTATTTTTAGGTTTTGACGGCCTTACGTTTATATGCTTCAGGGAGTTATCAAATAATTATTAATTCAAATCACGTTCAAATTAATTTTAATTCAAAACCGTATCAACTTTAATTTGAATTAATTTCTGTTCAAATCAATTTTAATTCAAAATAGTTTTAATTTTAAATAATTTCAATTCAAATCAATTTCAATTTGAATATTCTTAGTATTTTTGTTCTTAATATTCTTAATATTCTTATTTGAATATTTGAATAAAACTTCAAGTCAATTTAATCTAATTTTTAGTTTTAAATTCTACAATAAGTTTTACCACCGAAAACTAACTAAGTGGTCATCACAAAACTTATTAATGATAATATAGCAGATTTTTTTTTTATTTTATAAACATCTCATGAAATTGAAGCCATTTTATTCTTTCAACATTTCTCATTTAGAAAAATTAAGAAAAATAGTACATTTGGAAAACATTATTTATCAGTTGTAATGTTTATATTAAATATAATGCATCGTTTAATGACTTATATAATATGATAAAACCGTTTTTTGATAAAAACGTTCTTTAGGATTACTCAGAAATACAAAGTCAATATTAGTCAAAAAATTATACTTTTTACAAAAATTTAAACCAAACAAAAATTAGTTTAAAAAACTTTAGGAATCATATGTTTATGCATATATTAGCTGAACTTTTTAACATTTTGTAATTTAAGTAATACAATAATAATAATAATAAAAAATTGGGTAATATGCTATTGCTTTAACATCAAAATTTATTAAAACCGTGCAACTTTTTGTAAATTTAAAATATAGTATAGATTTAAATAAGTATATCAATGTTTCAAAGAACGCGGTTATTGTTTGCAAATTTCTTTTTAGCTTAGGAAACTGTCCTGCGGTTCTGTTCTCAAAAGACTACAAAATACATACAATTTGTACATCTGCGTAATTACACGAGTGGGAAAACAATAACGCTAGAAACATCCGTAGCTTTTGGTTTTTATGAGCTTTTAACAAAAAATGCCCTGATCTGAAATGTTCTCAAAACGTCACTGAAATAAGAAAAAAAATATCCTCTACCATATTGTTTTTAAAATCAGCAAAAGAAACGTATATAAAAACAAAAGCAGCTAAAGTAATTTGAGAAGATTGTCTTTAATATTTAGTGAATTATTGCCAGAATTTTGACACTGACAATGAACATAGAAACCAGATTTTGCTACGCATCAAATTAATATATTTTTTTAAGTAATTATAATGAACTATGAATCTTCGAAGTTTTACTTAATCAAGTCTTGGTTAGGCAAACTGATAATATATTATTAAAATCTACTTTTTATTAGTTAGTTGGTATACCATCACTCGGAAAACAAACAATGTATGTGAAATATTGCAAGCTCATGTGCGTTTTATCCATTAATTTCGCGACGGTGACGCTACGCTGTAAATTTCAACACTTTACAGATTATTTTGACTCTTAATCAATTTGGTAAAAAATTGAATAAAAGCTACAAATTAAATTTATTGCTTTTAGTGCAGCTTATGAATTTAAAATGCTTTTAAGACCTGATGGTAAGCAGGTGTCGTCGTAAAAAACAAGAATATGCATCTAGATGTGATATGAGACGGTGAAAATATTTATTATTTCAAAACAACTTAATTGCAATTCTTGAAAATAATTCATTTTTAACAATAAATCTAATGTGGTTTGAAAGAAACAAGTTTTTCTTTGTGTCAAAACTTAATAAATCTCTTTTTAATTTATCGTGTGATTTACAGTCACTCTTGGATGCTGTTTTGTAATTGAATACTTTTAAAGCCAACAATAGGATTTTTGTTTGGGCTAGCTAAATGGCAATTTGTATTTGTTATGAAAACACCTTTTGTCCCTGTTACAGACACTTAATTGAGACTCCTTTGATGCTTAACCAACTATAAACGACTTTATTTCTTTGGATCAGATAAAGCTATTGAAATACTAGGTAAGCTCTGATTATTTGTAACTTTGAGATAATAAGTTGACAAGCCAAACCAATTTTATATTTTTTTACTTTTTTTATAATTTTTGCTTTTTTTTTCTAAGCATTTCTAATTTTAAAATAAATTAAAGCAAAAGAAATAATTTAAATCTAGCTTTTTTCAACTTTTTACAAAACTATCTGTCACATGGTAAATGTTCTATATTTAATTGTACCATCGTGCTTAAAAAACACTGATTTTATAAAAAGTTTTATATTGTAAATAAGATTTTTTGACAAATATGTAGAAACAAAATCTGTTTCTTTCACAGCATTCAAGTAAAAAGACAGCTTGCGCTTTTTTTTGATGAATATAGTGTATAATGAAATAAAATTTGTATAACATTTTGATAAGAGTAGGTGAATGAAGAAAGCAAGCAGAGCTGTTGAATACATCAAAATGCCCTAAAAAGCAATAAAAAAAGGTGTTACAGTTTCTGCCGGTTCGATATCATTAAGATGTAATGAGCAAGCGCAAAATATTTTTACAATGACCAACCACATTGAAGAAAATAGTTATGAACATAAAAAAGTGTTTTAAGAAGGTAAGAAAAAGCTTCACTAGGAGACTGGTTAGACAATGTAAGAGATACTTTAGAATGTAAAAATAATTAAAATTGTAACTTTAGAAAATAAAGGCTAAAAAACATAAAAATAACAACAATAAAAAATTATACTGATAATTTAAATACTTATTTAAATTGACAAAAAAAAACCAACTAACTAAATAATAACACAAATTAAAAAAAAAATTCTTTAATATGATTAATCATTATTTTATTTATTTATTAATTAATTCAAATTGCTTCAATTAATTAAATAAATAAACTATTATTTAATTATATTGAAATATTTTTTTTAATTTTTTTCAAATTTTTATAATCTATTTAAGTATCAAAAATATATGTCAAAAAAAGTATTATAAAGATTAATTCAAAAACTACTGGTCAGATCTTGATCAAATTTAAACAGGACTAAATGGAAAGCAACAGCTCTTAGATAATAAAAAAAAATTATCAAAATCAGTTCACTCAGAAAAAAGTTATATGATAACACACATAAAAAAACTGTCGAAAAGGTTTTTACCTCCTCCTTTTTTTAAAGTCGGTTAACAATTAAGAATTGTATATAGAGTATGTATTTGAAAATATGTATTATAAAACAAAAAAAAAAATCAAAATCAAAAAAATCAAAAAAAAGTGAAAGGGACAATAGAGAAAAAAATTATAACAAAATAAGGGTCGAACCGTTAAAATATCACAGATAAGAAAACAAAAAACTAAAAACTTAGCAGTAGCAAATAAAGTCTAGAACAAAAGCAAACAAAAGATAAAAAAAATGACAAACCTGATTATTGTAAAAATTTTATAATTAGTTGTTGTAAAGTATCAATCTTAAGTATTATTGAAACTTGTCAAAGAGTTGATTAGACTCTAAACGTTGTCAGAGTGAGTTTTTGACCCCTCAACCTCTTGTTGTGATTGAAAAAAAAAACTAAATTTCTGTTTTTTGTTAATAAAAAAAAATTTTTAAAAAAGTATCGGAGAAAAGCGTAAAAAAGTAATAATTTGTGTAGTAAATAAAAACAATACTAAAATTGTACAATTATTTTATTTCACTAAATATACAAAATAGTTATATTTTACAGTTGATTAAATTAAATTGAAACTTTGTTTGTATTTAATTAATGCAGATTAAATTCGAGAGCAGAACATGTGGTTGTTAGATATTTGTAAACCTTAATCCATGTCGAAGATTCTATACATACAATCATTTTTATATCATATATATAGTCTGTTTTTTTATAAACAATTGTCAGTGTCAAAAATTCTGAAATTATGTTCCTGTTTTATAACCGTAGAAATTATGTCTTTGACATTGACTTTTAAATGGCGTTGCCAATTGTGTTAATTATTAAAATCTATTAGATATAACCAATTTATTTTTATTTTATAAATAATTTTTATTTTTAAATAATCTTAATGGATTTTATATTATTGATACAGGTAAAACATAGTTATCAAAATTATTAAAACAGTTTAACAATAATATTAGTAATAATATCAATGTTTTTTAAATAACCGATTTATCTAAGTTGCAAAATTACTTTCATAATTATAAAACGAATAAAAAATTAGTGAAATTTATTTTTAACACAGATACAAGATTTACACCATTAAATCTAAAAAGTAAAATTATCCCAAATACATTAGATAAACCAGATTTAATTTAATTTTTTATTAAAAACTAAACAAAAAACATTACCCAATAGATTTTTAAAAGAAATAGAAATAAATGGAATAGATAAAGAACTGTTATTTTTAAGGATAAAAAAAGATAACTTTTCCTACAGACTGATGATTTGTTTTTGCTATTCAAGATAGAGTAATTAACACTAAAAATTATTGTAAGTTTATAATTAAGAATTAATTACTTGTATATAGTCTATTTAGTTTAAAGCACAATTTGTGGCTTTTGTTTTTAATTTAAATCTTAATTTGGTTTTCAACCTATTTGAAAATTGAAAGCTTGTTTTTCAATTATTAGAAAAATAATATTGTCATTACTTGTCAAAGACCGTAATAATATTTTTTATTATTAGTAATTTTCAATTATTTTTTCTTTAAAAATTAAAGCCATTAAGCCGGATATTGTTATAGTATTTAAGAAAACTGAAATTTCAGAACTGAAACTATTCTAAATTCTTGTAATATAATTGACATCTTCAAAACAAAACCATTTGCTGCTTTTGGTAGTCATTAGAAATCTTTGGAATTTAAAAATTACTTTTCATTATTTCAAAGATGGATGTTGTGGATATGTCATTTGGTAAAGTACAGAAAACAGCATTATTATGTTTATATCATATTGTTCAAATGTTTTAGCAGTTAAATCCAACAAGTTACATAATATAATGACAGATGTTTAGATATTTAGTTTAAAACACAATTTGAGGTTTTTGGTTTTAATTTCAATTTCAATTTTAAAAAAACTTAAAAAATTAATTTCACGTTTAAAACTAATTTATAGGATTGTTTCAACATAGCATTAAAAAGGCCGTTAAAGTATGAATTTAATTGCTATTTATTTACAAATTACAGAAAACAAACGAAAAGTTTTAGATAAAGAGTAGAACTTTTCAATACATACTTATAGACTAAAAAATGCAATATCATTTAGAATGTTTGTAAACAGGCTATTATATATTTTGCAAAATGTCATAAATTTACTACAATTAGAATTTGACTGGTCTGACAGATTAGTAATAAATAATTTGAATATTAACAACACACGTGAAATTATAGTAAACAACTTACAAAATATTTTTAAAAATGGCTTTTTGTCTTTAAAAAAAGTAGAATAATTAATCTAGCTATAGCTAGCGATAAATGTAAAACAATTGACAAGCCCTCGTATTATCTAAACCTAGTCAAACTTAGAGGACGAATTTACCAATGCTTTATGATGAGTTTAATTAGTCAATTTTAATGATAGGTTATATCTACCTAATCAAAAATACCTAAAAAATCAGAATAATATCAAACGTATTTAAAAAACCGATATTTTTTTCAACAATTTTTAATTTTTCTTTAAAAAACACCACAAAAAATAAAAGTTGTTTATGTCTGAAAAAATTGTGTTAAAATGTAGTTTTAAAATGGTTTAATAAATTGTTAATAACTTAATTACACCGATTACCATTTTTATATATAAGATATCTGATTTTACTAAAATGTCATAATTTTAAAGTCATCTATTAAATACTTTGTATTTAGTGTAAGAAATTGAAAGCTGTAACAAAAAGCAAGAACAAAAGCTTATGATATTTAAAAATAATCTGTTTTTTAAACAATGAGATTGTTGAAATTATTGTAATTAATATAAATTGCATTTTATTATGTTTTTGGAGTAATTTCTTATAATAGTTTTATTAAGGAACGATTTCCGAACAGTCCAAAGCGATAATTATCTGAGAGTGATTGATAAATCCTCATTCATTTTCATCAAAATTGATGTAAATTCTAATATTCAAAAACAAATTTTATTTCAATCATTATCTTAGCGTTGGCAATATGCTGAACAAATATGACTTGCTCTTTCTTAACCCTATAAACCTTATGAAAACAGCATTGGGCTGCAGGAAAGCCGTAAAGTTGCACATAGCGGAAACATGTCGGCTGCTCTCAAGCCAATTAGCCGTGCTCTGAGAACCAATAAATCGCGCCTCGTTTCCGAAATGGGGTGAACAGAAGACCACATATGAAGAGATTTCCCTGGAGTTCCGGGCGTTTGTACTTTGCTCTCCGGAGAATTGTCTTCACATAGATATCTCGCGTTTAGGGAATTCTGACGGTTTACCGCTTTTATTCAATTGTCGTCAATATTTTTTACCACGGGTGGTTTACAAAATTTAAAGAATCATTGTTCCTTAAAATGGGAAATATAGAAAACTTCTATAAATACATCAGTCTTAACAAAGTAATAAAAATATTTATACCGTAAAGTAGTAATGCTACAACTTTTAAGATTTTATAATTAAATAAGATTGTTTATTTTTTGACAAAAATATTTGATGTATGCTAGCGCCGCTGCGTTCAGCGTTTAACTTTAAAATTACTTTGCTGAACTGTTGATACCTGATTGATTGTTATATGATTGCCATCAGGATTTTATTGCAAACTAAGCTAGTAATGTACAATACAAGTCTAAAAGCAGTTTGAGTGAGTAATATATTTTTTTTAATTAAGGATGCTAGGTTCTTTTGCGTGGAAAAAATCGGAGGAATAAAGTTATAACCAGTGTTCAGAGTATAAGCAACGCCTATTTGCAAACAAAAAATGGTTATTATATTTAGAAAGTATGTGTTTGTTGAAGCAGCAACAAGTAACAACAAATAAAAACTCGTAGTTAATCTATAATTCATTCTGATTTTTTTTTTATTTGTAGCCTCGCGATGCAATCTTCTTAAAATTAATTTTTCTTACATAATTTAAAAAATGACATATGAAATTTGACACAACGAATGTTATTGAAATCGACAATAGTTTTAAAAATTTCATTTCTGTTTTCACTTGACCAAGTGCGCGTCATTTTTGTAAACCTATTTGATTTTTATTTAGTATTGCAAAAAATATAGTTTTAAAATACAAAATACGAAATTTTCATTTAAAAATGTTGCAAAAAAGATATTCTATAAGCAGATACTCGCTGTCATAAATTAAAATTATTAAATTGAAATAAATTGTTAGCAAGACTAACACCGACCAGTCTATACTATATTCAAGTTAAAGATAAAGCTGGAATAAACACTAATACGTGCGGTTTACGTGATCTGTTACCACAACAGGCGTATCTGTTCTTACAGGACTGTTTTCAAGGAGTGCATGTTCTTCATGTTATGCGTCATCTGATAACGTTTCTCACAACAAAACCGAACTTTAACTTAAAAGTACTTACTCAGGCCCTTTCTTTTCACTCAAGCTACGCCTTTATCTGGTCCTTCCATCCAATAATTTTTAAACCACCACACTATGGGATACCAAACACGAGGTGACCATGCAGTGTTGTTTGTTTATTTCAGTTTCATCTTTAACGTGAATATACTTTAGTAACATCATTGCACAAACAACATAATATATTCATAACAACATTCATATTTTTTCTATTCTAAATAAAACATAAAACCTTGCAACTTTTACCTATACCAAAAATTACACTGTTGACTATTTTTTGATAAACAAGTAATCTTTGAGTTTATCTCCAATTTGGAAGGTTGTTCCAAGTTATAAATTATTATTTTTTTTTAATATGTTTGTTAATTCACTTAATAATATGCAATAAAATTATCGCACTTAAACTAATCTTTACCAGATATAATACAGGGTGTACAATATTAAGAGGAATCAAAAACGGTTGTGTTTTTTTGTCAGCAAGTCTTAGATCGGTTTGTACTAGAACCGGGTAAACATAAAGTCGCTTACGCAATAGCGTAGAAATTTTTGTAAATTTGAATATATCAATTAAATTAGTTTGCGTTATTGTTTTTGAGCGCTTTAAAATAAGAAATACATATTTCTATATTGTGTTATTTGTAAATAATTAAAAATTTATTTCACATTCAGAAAATGACGCAAATGCATTGGCTTGGCATCTATGCACGGCAGACTCAATGCTCAAATGACAATGACAATATTGATTGACAGTTGTGGACAAACATGGGCATTACCCAGCCCCAATACGTAATTAATTAAAATAGAATAGAGCGAGACAATGGAGTATGGAAATATTCAATTAATCTGTGTCTTTAAGAAAAATGCAAGCTGAGTAGTTATTTTACATAATTTTAGTACAAACCGATACAAGACCTTCTACCAAAAAACACAGCCGTTTTAGAATCCTGCTAATACTATACACCCGGTAGCTGTTACTTTTTTTACAATGTTGGAATTATTTTATAATATGTCGATATCTTATAAATCTGCTTTAAGAAATATGTCACTCTTAATAAAGAAATTAATGACGGTTATTCACGCTTGAACAATTCTTTTTCCAGGTGTAAAATTTGATGCAACCTTTGGGCAAATTAATCAAATAAAATTTTCTATTGTTCGATCAAGTCTATTTTATGGTCAATGTTCAGAAATGTGTCAAATATTATTTTAGCAATAGTGAGGTTTAAATCAAATCAGTAAAGTGCATTTTGAAATTTATTATTATTTTTTGACATCTTCTAAGTATTTAAGAATAATAATAATAGTATTTTATTGGTCAATATCGCTAACATGTAGTCTGACAAGTTAATGAGCCTTTGATTAAAAACATAAAATTAAAAATACATACTAAAAGATGACGATTCGACATAAGATGTGTGAAGAAAATTTGTAAGATTTGCGATTTCTGCCACAAAGTAAACTATAATGTTGAAACAGGTTTTTTGAAGATTTAAAAGATTAAGAATAACGATCCATTCTATTGTTTGCTATTTAATCATCTGCAACGTTTCGGTCTCATAATAAAACCTTCTTCAAGCCTGAAAACAACACTTTTAAAATACAACATTTACCATGTTGCATAAATTCACACTTACAGTCAATATCAGTACACAAATTGAAATTGAATTATTCATTTATGTGCAAGTCAAATAATTAAAATTTAAATTGAAATACATTTATTACAATCAAGGGAAACAACTATATACAACAGTGCAGATGGTGAGTTTGGTTAGAGCTCTAATAATAAGACGAATTTTTTTATTGTTGATATATATATATAAAAATTAAGCTCAAAATAAACTTTAATGTTTCTATAAATATTGATCAAATTATTTTAGCAATAGCGAGCTTTAAATCAAATCAGTGAAGTGCATTTTAAAATTTATTATTATTTTTTGACATCTTTTTAGTACTTAATAATAATAATAATATTTTATTGATCAATATCGCTAACATGTAGTCTGACAAGTTAATGAACCTTTGATTAAGAACATAAAATTAAAAATACATAATAAAAAATTACGATTTGACATAAGATGTGTTAAGAAAAAGCACTTAAAAATTAGTATAAATTAATTAAATGATTGCGGATTTTCTCAACATTGTAGAAGCAGTCAATTAGGACAATGTCCTTTTTATTTTATTATTTAAAAACATGTTTTGTTTAATGTACTGCAATACTGCAAGTGTCTGGGCAGTAAGTTGTATAGATTAATTTCTGCAAAATCAAGACTTTAAAAAAATCGTGTTGATGCTTTTTAATGAATAAGCAGTTTCTGCTCTTTGTGTTATATTTATGAAAATAACCGTTTGCTATAAATTTAGATCTATTAAGGTGAATGTGAACCAATAACTTTAACGCATAAACTGATGACACAGTAAGAATTTTGTTCGTTTTCAATGTTGAGCGACAGAATTTTAAATATTCTAAGTCAAAGATAAAACGAAAAATTTTTTTTTGATATTTTAGAAACCGTTTTACTCCGACAACTTGTCACCAAGCAATTATAACATAGAATATGACCGGATAGATATATCCATAGTAAGTTTTCAAAAAAACCTTAAGATTAACTGATGTTGGTTTTAATAAATTTATCATAAGCGATACTTTACCCATTTATGCACACATTTTGTTTAGTTGTTCAGACCATTTAAGAGAGCTGTCAGTCGTGACTCTTAAAAACTTTACTTCATCAGCAATTTTTAGAATTTTACCATTGGTTATAAATTTGGACAAAAATCTAGGTTGTGAGATTTAATTAAAACGGTTTTATAAACGTTAATTACAAGGCGGTGAGCATGGCATCATATGATAAAATTATTGAAAATTTTTTAAATTTTTTCTTGCAATTTTAAAATATTTGAAGTAAATTACATAAAAATAATTCACTTGTACTTGCTTAGGTAAGTTGTTGATATATAGCAAAAAGATTAGGAGGCCCAAAATACGGCTTTGTGGAGTCTTTATATCGTTCAGTAGTGTTAAATCAGAGATAGTGTTAGCTACTGTAACAGTCGATTTTCTTTCTGATAAAGAAAAGATTCAATTATTGATTGGACCTCTGATAACCAAAACATGTAGTTTCTTTTTGACGGAGTACTTGCCCAGTCAGTCAAAAGCTTTAGTTTAATTGAATAGAATAACTACTAAAAATTCGAATTTATTTATTTTTCAATTAAACTCCGGTTTCTGTTGAATAACCTAGTCAAAACCAGTGTTGCCATTTGCTTGTTACTTATTATGCTGTGCTTTGTTAGAAAAGTGATTATTTGATTTGTAACAATTGTAACAGTTTTTTTTTAATTTAAGACAATGCGCTCAGTAAAGCAGTGGGGCGGTAATTATTTATGTTTTTGCATTCTTCTTTGTTAAATACGGGCGAAATCATGACTAGTTTAAGTTTTTCTGAATCAGTGACTAGAAAAATATCAATAAGTTCTGATAACACTGCTGCTATCAGCATTCTTATTATATGTTTACATTCTTTTACTAGTTTTGAAGAGATTTCATCCGAGCCAGTTAAATTTTGTTTTTTTTAAATTAATAATGTTTACAGCATCCTCCGTACATATTTCATAGCAAATTAAAGTATACACATTTTGTTTTTTTTTCACTTGATGAAATCATTGTTTCTGAATACTTTGATATTGATGAGTAACTAAAATGCTACCCGTTGCTTAACGAAGCCAGTTAACATTTTGCAGGTTAATCAATTTCTGCTGAAGATTATCTGGATACAGTATTTTAAACTTTTGGTCTGGTTTAGTTTTCACCACTGAACACGCAACATCAGTGCATCAATAAACAGTCAAAGATGCCATTGAATATCTGCCTAATATCAGTTGAGCCATACTTGGAAATTAAATTTTTAAAATCTTTTACACTATTACTTGTGACTTTCTCGCTCGTTTGTCATTTTTTGTTACTTTGAATTCTAACTTTGCTGCTAAACTGACATTTAGCAAGTTGCTCATATTGTACTGCCCATTGTCTATAAACAGCACAACATAAATAGAGAGTGATATAAAAGAAAACAAATCAAGAGTGCTTTCTCATCTTTTGTTGTACCAAAAAGTTTGCTTTAGTTAGAGTCATCCGGATAAACGTAATTAATAACATTGTTGATAATTAATCTGGTCCGAACATCTGCAAGAAGGTGTATAGTAAAACCACTTTTTATTTTCTTGTTTTACCTCGTTATTGTTACTCAAGAAAATAACCGAAAATTGAAAAGATGTTTTTAAGATTAACAACAGCAACTTGTTGCTTTGAAATTGACGGATCTTTAACATTTCACATTTTAGCAAGAAATCTCTTTAACAGTGGCGTCAGAAGTGGTAATAAGCTTGGCTACTTATTTGGCTACTTATTCTTACGAATAAAAAATGTAGCTCTTCTATATTGCATAATTTTTTTTTATTATTAATTAATAATAATAAAACACTCAGTCCTACGTGTAAGATTTATAAGAAATATTTTTTTTATAAAGTGGCCTTTGACATTGCAACATGTGGAGTGTGTACGCTCAGCAATTGAACGCTTATTTGTCAAACCTTGCTCTAATTTGTGTTCTTTTTGATCATAGTGTATTTATTATTTATTGTATTGCTACTTGTTACATAACTAACATCGCTCGTGTCAATCTTATGAAAACAAAATCAATCATTAAAAGACACTCAGTAGTATTATCTCATATTTAAAAGATATTTTTTCTCCGACCGCTTTAAAAGTATAACATTTTTTAACTGTCAGGAGTTTCAAAAGTTGCCATTTTTTTACTGAACTAAAAAAACAAGTATCTTAGCAAATACTAAATATTTACTTTTAATCTTAGGGGTCAAAAGCTGTCATTTAAGTGTTGATTAATCAATAGATTATCAGGTGCACTATTTTTTATATTCAACGTTGACCGCAATTTTGAATATTGTAACCAAAACGTCGACGACTTGATTTTATTCGCTAAATTTGAAAAATACACCATCAATACATCTTCTGAATACAACTCAATGTTTTTTTTTGCACCAATTGGCTCCCTCCTTATAAGTACCTAAAACAAATAAGAATTTAAGCCACTGATTGCTAGAGCCCGACAAACAATAACCGAACTAAAAAAAAGAGCAAAAATTAAACTTATTTAAAGTTAAAAAGAGCAGAAAACTTTTTATTGTGAAAATATAGTTATAGACGAAATCAGTTGAAATAAGTGCCTTTTTTTATGTGTTTTTTCTACTAATTTGAAATATTTATTTTTGTAGAATAATATTTAGTAGAACTAATTTTAATGTAACGGTTTATTGCTTCAACAAAATATTGGAAGCACTACTTTTATAAATAAATCCATCAGTAGCAATTTGGTGTAAATTCAGTTGATGAAAAAGGAGAAAATTTTTGACACAATAATTGAAATAATGCGTACAAGGGGGAAGAAGAAATTTACTTGACATGAGAATAAATTCAATTTGCAAATATTGCTTGTCCCAGAGGCGACGTATCTCTCATATATCCATTTCTTTGGCAACACGTGTCTTCATGCAGTCAGCATTTCACAAGGTTCGCGGTTATTACAATAAAAACCCGAGCACAGCGCAGCACCCGTCACATTGAAAACACTTTCATAATGTTCTAAGGAGGGCGATGCCATAAATAATTTCCAAATGTGCGAAAGCGACTAGCAAACTCAAGACTCTGGGTAAAAATTGCATTGAAATTATCCATGAAATGGAAAATATAGTAGATTACAACATTTTTATTTAACGACTTGAATTTATTGTTTGGAGTTTTATCTCGAAGGGACCGCGAAATTTATTCAAACGCGGGCCGTAACTTTTGCTCGAAAAATGGCTAACTGTTTACTTTAAAATAATAGCATATTACAAATTAATTTGTTCTAAACGGTATAATAATTCGTAACATCGCAACTTAAACTCTTAACTGACTTTTTATAAAAAATAAATAATATTTTTAAACATACCTATTGATTGATTGATAAAACAAAATGCAAATAAAGTATTAATATTAAATTCTTCTAAGATTGCATAAACCTTCCCTTTATAAATTTAATCAACAGCTGTTCTTCAGTTAAAATTAAATTTATTTGAGCAAGAAATTTAAATGTTATTTTTTTAGTGAAAAAATGTTGCATTACTTAAAACAAAAACATAACTGCATTTTATAGTTTATCTGATGTTAGACAGAGCTAATTTATAGTTTAAACAAAAAACAGAGCATTTTTTAAATAAAATAGTCAATCTCTTAAGCGTTAACGCAAGTACAGGATGTATAATATTAACATTAATCAAAGGTGGCTATGTTTTATCGGCAGCAGGTGTTAAATCGGTTTGTACTAAAGCCGGTAACAATCTGTAAACATAAAGTCGCTTGCGCAAAGCGCAGAGATTTTTGTAAATTTGATTATATCAATTTAATTAGTTTGCGTTGTTGTTTTTGAGCGCTGTAAAATAAGAAATATATATTTTTATTCATTTTGAAAATTTTTCGTTTTTTTTTTAACACATAATTAACAATTTATTTAAAATTCAGAAAAAAGCGCAAATGCCTGCAGCATGCATTGGTGACGGCACTGTGCTCTAAAATGTCAAAGTTAGTTGTGACTAGACACCTGCAATACCGGCTTAGCTTACCGGCTCTTATCACTTACCGGATTTTTTTTTAATTTACATTTTTACTTTATATTGGATTAATCATTATTAATCACATCCACATTGCTCATTATTTATTCGATAAAAATTATTAAGGCGAAAGGGTGAAATAACCTTTACGGTCCAAGAAAAAGCAGAGAAAATGTAACAAAACATCTGAATCAAGCCACGACAATCGTTTTATTTTCTAAAACCACTCTTAATTAATGTTGATATTATACACTCTGTATTATTTAAAAAGTTTAGGATACATAGTCTAAAAAATGGTATAAACGTCGGAGATAATCTGGTCTGCAGTTATAAAGAAGAACGTGCTAAAAATTTGTAAAATTTGCTATTGCCCCTACAAAGTAAATTATAATGTTGAAAGAGGTTTTTTGATTCAAGGATTAAGAATAATGATCAATTCTATTGTTTGTTATTTAATCATCTGCGACGTTTCGGTGTCAAAATTGGACCTTCTTCAGGCCTGAAAACCACACCTTGAAAATACAACATTTTACAGTATAAATCAACACTAACTTACAGTCAATATCAGTACACAAATTGAAATACATTTATTACAATCAAGGGAAACAACTATGTACGACAGTGCAGATGGTGAGTTTGGTTAGAGCTCAAATAATAAGACGCATTATTTTATTGTTTATCAAACTTTGTTTTAATAATATACATGTGTCCCCTGTTGAAATTCTTAAGCTCAAATTCAACTTTAATGTTTCTATAGATATTGATCGAATTGCTATAACTGCTGCTCATGTTTTCAGTATCAGTCCAAAAATTGACTGCGTTGTTAGCAGTAATCTGCAACATTTCACTAATGTTTTGTTTGAAAGAATTTTCTTCTTTATCTAAAATGCTTGTGCTGTCAAAATCAAAGCTATGACCATCACTTTAAAAATCTAGAGAAAGATCAGTTTTATCTCTAACAGAATGCTTGCAAACCTATTTGTGTTGGGCTAACCTCTTTCTTGTTTGCCCTATACAACATGTATCGCAGTTTTCACAAAAGATTCTGTAAACAACACATGACTTATTATAAAAAAAGTTAGATCTTTGATTTTAGTAAAATATTTTATCGTATAAAGAGCTACTCTGATATTATATTTATTTAAAACAGATTGACCTTTGGAGCAAACATTTTCTACGATCTAAATTTTGTAATATGTTTTCTTTATTGATTCTGGTGCATCCATGGTAAAACTGTGATTGGTTCTAATGACGTTGCTTTCGAACAACTTTTTCCTAGTCTGATTCTTCAATACATTAATGAAGTTTACCGGATAGTTATTATTCAATAGAATTGTTTTTATTTTTGTATAATTGTCGTTTTAAAATATGTCATCACCATGCACTACCACCATATGGTGGTGCATTATGTGGTACATAGACAAAATTGATGCAGTCTTCAGCTGCGTTGTAATTAATGATTCTGCCGGCATGTGTAGGTTTTTCGTGTTGTTCGTTTCCTTTTCAACAGTAAATTGTAGGTTATTGTAATATTTATTAAACAATTCTAAAGTAAAGTTGACTTTGTTGAATGGTATTGCAAGAAAAGTGTCATCAACATATACGTAAAATAAAGAACATTTAAAATCTATTCACCAATTTTGGATCTATATATTTTCTTTTCCCTGAGTTGATTACATCAGTAATAATATAATCCAACTTTTTTCTGACATTATTTCTTTCAGCTGATAGCACATTCTGATCACAATATTTGACAGCACAAAACTTTTAGATGAAGAAGAAATTTTTTACAAACGAAACATTAGTGAAATGTTGCAGATTACTGCTAACAACGCAGTCAGTTTTTGGACTCATACGGAAAACATGAGCAGCAGTTATAGCAATTTGATCAATATTTATAGAAACATTAAAGTCTGAATTTAGGTTTAACCATTTCAACATGTGACACATGTATATTATTAAAAAAAAATTATAAACAATAAAAGAATGCGTCTTATTATTTGAGCTCTAATCAAACCCACTATCTCCACTGTCGTATATATGGTTGTTTCCATTGATTGTAAAAAATGTATTTCAATTTAAATTTGAGTTTTTTAACTTATAATAAAAGGAATTGACAAATAGATTTTTAGTTCAAATCTATTCATGGCAGTATTCTAACCAATAAATGAGGTAAACAAGATAGATTACCAAAATTTGTAATGCAAATTTTTTGAGGGCCAAAAAATTGATTGGCATTGTAAGTTGTTGATACCTATAGGAAATAAAAAAACTTGTAATTTGACATTTTTCGGCAGCTTCTTCTTTGCCCAATAGATCTAACTTAACAAGCTTTACCTTTTCTTCTTTTTTTTTGTAACACATTGCACACTCATGTAATAAATAAACTTGTGAAAACAACGTTAGTAATTGCAAAAAAGTATATTTTTAAGTTTTAGATAGCAATTTTTTTGGAAGCGGCAATTTATGACGTATTGTTAGATCCATAGTTCAATCGAGCAAATGAATAAATATATCTTTTTTAAATATTGAAACAATCTGAAAGCACTCAACAATTTGTCACAAGTTGTTGTTTTTAGCAATATTTACAAAAAATTTAAATTCTTCTTATTTATTTGAGTTTTAAATAATATTCGGTATAAAATTTCACTAAAAAGTCATCCATGCAAAATTATTTTATTATTTTATTATCTTCCGTATGCTCTAGAATACCTCCCTAAATTGTTGACATTCTCAAATAAACACAGAATAAAAGTTACTCACCGACATAATGCATTTATTTTATTTTTGATATTATTTGTTTCATTAGAAATTTAATTTTATAATAATAATGTTTTTTTATTATTTTCTACAATGAATTCTTATTTTATAAAAAGGTAACGAACAACATCAACTACATCAAGAGTAAAGCCGCAGAAAGTATCAATTACTTAGTTTTGTTGATTTAATGTTTATGCAATTTGTGTAAACAATTACTTTACCTTCCCTACTCTTACTGTAAACAACTATTGTTTCTAACTTTTCACAAAACTTTTGCACTCTTCTGATTTGCTTGCTAATTTTGTAGGTGTTATATTTTAAAGTCACTCATTTAACATTGTGAACTAAACTAAACGTGAATGCAAAATTATAGCTTAATCGGTTGTATGTAGATAAAATTCAATTGTAATTTTTTTAAAAGTACTAATAAAACAAATTCATTATAAGCTGGTAAAAATAAGAATGTGTCTAAATAATATAACATTTTTTTGAATTATTTTTTTATAAATTGTTCAATCAATAAATTAATATTTTGCATTAATTAAAGTGTTTTATACTTTATGTATAATTATTGAAAAATTAATGAAATTATTAGTCTAAACCGCTGCTGAGAAAAACCAAAAGTACAAAAAATAAGCTTTATAAAGCATAAAAATAATAAACTATTTTTAAATAAAGCCAATTTTGATTCATTCTACGATAATTGACGTTTTAAGTCATTAGTAATTTGGCTCAAGATGTACACAATATAAACGACTCGGCTCTGCAATAACTATATAATAAAGTAACTCTAATAAACTACTTATCAGAAAAGAGACAGAAACTTGTTAATTTAAATGTGTTTGCTAATCAACTAACGAAACATTTTTTATTTTATAAAAGGTAATTGATAAATGGCCAGTTGTTTGAAAGCTAATTATGGATTCAATACTGTTTGTCAATTAATAATTAAAAATTGATTAAATTAGATCTGGTTGCACAGACGTCAATTAATTATTCGATGACGATGGTAATTAAATAGGTATTTTGACCAATCAAATGTCAAGAAAAGGAATGAACAAGTAACAATTTGATGACAATTAAAATTTGATTAACGATTGTGCACCCGGGTCTTCATCCAATTACTAATTAGGACAGTTTGTAAAACTTGATAGTTAAAAAAGTATTGTGCAAAAGATAAAGCAGAGTATTTAGTACAGTTAAATTTGTAAATTTTCAATTGGTTTTGCGAAGTTTTAGGATGGCGGTTGTAGCGTTATGAGCGTTATTAGGTAACACAACCTAATATCTCATTGTTATAGCTGTACATTTTTGGTCTTGCCTTATTATCTACTTTAGACTTTTACATATATAGTAGTAGACAAATCGATCAAAACTGGCAAACTGAACAGAATTTTTGAGTCTAGAGCAATTTAAAACTTTTCATTGTGTTTTATGGAGCATATTCATTTACCTATTTATTGGGTGAACAAACCCACTGAATAACTTAAAGAATACATGTGGATGTACGTGCCATCACTAATTATTTCAAAAAAGCTTTTTGTCACATAAAAGCAACCGTTACTAATTTTAGATCTGGAAAGATGCATTGACATAAATGATTTGTAGGATATTTTGTTCAATTTAAATGTGCCAACACCATATAATAATTATAAACCTAGATTTGTGGTCAGTTTAATTTTTTAACTCAAATTTTGCTATTTTCGCTTATATGTTACTAAGATCTTTAAACAGAACAAAAAACAAAACATAATGTTGAGTGATTGCTCAAATGTCGTTAATTAGTTAAATACATAAATTCTTTATTTAGTTTACAAGAATTTAACAGTTTAACAGTCAATGCAACATGAATGACAATTGCTTATATTTCTTTAATAAATGTTATTTATTAAAGAATATACACAATTACTGGAAGTTAATTCAGAATATCTATGAACAAATTCTTATGAAAAAGAGCGAGAAATTCCTGGGTGAAGAAGTCTAGCCAACATATCATATTAAGCGGATTTGGTATCAGCTAACGATGTGTCACCCAAAACGTGTTAGAAGCTTATGAGAAAATGATTTAGTGAAATAGGATTCACAGTTCATCTGTCACGAAATACATCAACATGCACCCAAATATATCACCCTGCATCTCTTTTTAGCTTTCCTTATAAAGATTATAGCTTCTTTGTTTCACACGAGAAAACTTTGTGTGTGGCCTCTTTTCAAAATTTGTTATCAATTGCAAATTAGGCTTTCTCTCGTTAATCAAATTGTGTCTTATTCAAACTGTTTAAGCTGTGAATTATTAGCACAGCAGATTGAACTTGAGTAACAATAATTATCAGCATTGTGCAATAATGCCCTGTACAGTGTAGCAAAGTGACAACATATTCAATATCATGACAATTACCTGAGCTCTGTCGGTGACGGAAATGAGACCCATTTCCTGTACAATAAGCTTTACATCTTAACAACACTCAAATGCATTTAGGCAACCCATGCTAAAACAAAACTTGTATATATTTTTGCATTACAATTAGAAAGTTAATTAAGTAATTCTCATGATATTTTTTAATTTTAATTTTAAAGATAAAATACTATTGGCAAATCAATCACAATATATAAGAAAAAAGTGCGAAGCAAAAAAAACATTAAAAGAGTAAGGCAACCGTTAATCTAGATAAATAAGAATTATGTGTTAAAAATGGCATCTATTCAAATAAGAATTAGAAAAAGAATATGACAAATATCAGTTCTTTTGAAACAAACAGTATATCTTTGATTAAACAACTAAGTTTTCAGCGCGTTTTCACTTTGGTTTGAAGCGCATACCTATGATAAATAATGTAGTATGGTTTCTACCAACAAATTTTAATGAAGTGAATAAGTAGTACATTGCGGCTAGAAACCAAAAAAAACATTGTATAGCGAGCTAATTAAATTGCTATTAATTGAATCAATGGTCAATAAAACTATAGTAAATATAATTATATAAAAAAATAAAAAAACGCGGGTAAACAGCGGGAGTAGATGTAACTCTCTTATTATTACTAGCCAAATGCTTCGTTATCTCAAAAGTGACAGACATGAATGAATTATTAATATTCTTAAGACTTAAAATTGCTATTTATTGGGCGTTGTTTTTTAACCAGGAGGCAGCTTTTGACAGAGTAGATAAAAAAAACTGTAAAAAAAATAAAAAAAACATTTTACATAAAAGTCAGGAAAATTTCACATTACTGAAGAGGAGCTAAATTGAAATACGAGGCACTTTGTGCCGAGTATTTTAAAGCTCCGAGTCGAGTAAGAGATTTTACTTAGGTGTTTTGTATTAAATTTTTCCGGAAATCGTAAAAAAAGACGAAATTTACAAGTTTTAGAATTTTTTTTTCAAGTTCCACAAAAATCAAGTTTGTCAATTTTGTTCGCAACTATAGTTACTAGAGTATCTTTTTTATTGTGCGTCTTGTAAAGTGTTTACAGTACTAGTCCGGAAAACTTAATTTTCCTGCGCGTAAATAAGCAGGAAAATGTTGTTTCCAAGACGATTTCCAGAAAAATAAATTTGTTTGTTTGTTAAATCATGTTTATTAAATCCATCTGTGTCGAGCAATTTTGTGTTAACTTGATTTTTTTACAAACTCATAAAAAATGATTTTTAGTTGTAGACCGATATGAAAATAATAGCCACAGTTTGTGTTAAAATTCACCGGATTGAAAAGTAATTGGTTATAAAAATGTTAAATAGATTTTTCGATTTTAATTTTGCATCGAAAAATAAAAGTTTTGGCACATTATAAATTAGTAAAGCATCCAACAGTCGTAACTAGCTACTTATGTCTTCAAATTCAATTTTACGGTTATTGGCGCTATGTCGCCATGAGCGCGGCTAGCTTTAACATATCGACTGCCTGCTAATTTAAATCTCAATTTAAACTGAGGCGGAACGGCTATTACAATAAATCAGTGCAACACCCTCACCGTTGCCTTCCCTTTGTATACTATACACATTACACTGGTTCTCTTTGTTCATTCTTATGTTTTTGGCTTACGTATACAAAAACTACGAGAAAAAATAAATCCTGATCCCTACGTTCTGCCACCGTCCGATTCGAATTGATGATTCGGACAAGTTGCGCCGCTCTTTTTCCTTTATTTATGCATTATAAGTTTGTTATTTAGGGGAGTTTTTGCTGTTTTGCGACAGTCTGCGGTCAAGTTACTGGGAACTTTACTCTAAATCAGCATTTTCAGTTTATGATAAATGGGAGCTGTCGTTCCCTACGGTTTCGGAAAAATGTGGAACATTAATATCATATTTGGTCTCTTACCGTCTAATTGACTCGACATCACTATTTTCCATGTTAAAAATTAATATTTAAATTATAATGTAATATAATTTTTTCGATATGGATATGAACAGTCGAGTTTTAAATACAAAGTTTGCAACAATTGTACTTCTTTACTATAAGATTAAACACATAGGTACGTATAAAACCTATTTTCATTATTGTAAGTACATATTATATTGTATATTTTATTGTTTTAAATAATATTTAAAATTTATTTAAGATCTTACTTAACATGACTTGTTGTACATCTACCAGGTGTGCCGATAAGAAAAGTCACCGGCTATATCTTTAAATTAAAAAAAATTATAACAAAATAGGCAGAAAAAATATTTTCAAGTTTCTAGATTAGCCGCCAAAGAGAGAAATTGTCACAACAAACTAGAAAAACCGATTTTTTTTGTTATAAGACCAAAAAAAGTTAATCAAAATTATGTCCATTGCAAAGACGAGACAATTTTGCACAATTTTAATTTGACACTTGTTCCTCTAATTTGCCAAATGTGAGTAGAAAGGAGGGAGAGTATGCTATCTGAAGAACATGTACAACTTTGGCTTGCCTCAACTAATTTGGACAAAGTTCATTTTAATAGAAAGATAATTTTTTGTTTTATTTGAAGGTTCTTAAATTGCACAATTCATTTTTATTTTTTACCTGCTAAGTAGTTCTGGTTAAACAAATTTTAAACTTTTACAATTTTCTTTAAAAATTTAAATAAGTCGATTCATAAGTCTTAAAATATTGTTAAGAAAAATTAAACAACAAGTGCAAATTTGAAAACCGACGTCGATATCTTTTTTGCAGCAAAAGTTATAGGTGGAAAAGTGAAAGGACAGGAATATGACAGGTATTACTTAGCAATTGAAAAATTAAATTAAATTGTTTAATTTATTAAACATGAAATAAAACAAAAATTATCTTTTTATTGACAAAATTGGTTCTAATTGGTTGTGACAATTTCTTCCCTTAGCGGTCATTCTCGAAACTTAAAAATAATTTCCAATAATTTCCACTTAGCCGGTGACCTTTCTTATCGGGACCCCGGTACATCTGCTTGCATCTATCTATTAATAAATAAAAATCGCTGAGGTAAAAGTTGGCTAAAAACAAGATATCGCCAAAAATTAGCTTGAAACACTCAATTAAAACAACTCGGCACAAATAAAACAATAATTACTATTATTAGCTTTTAACAGTCGATTGAAAAGAAAAGAGAATATGTAGTCGTCTAGTTCATAAGAAAATATTAAGCACTAAAAGATTATTTAATGTTAACACTAAAACTGCACGAGTGAATATACAGCTGTTAAAACAAAAATTAAATTTTTTTTTATTTTACAAAAAAAAAACAAAACATAAATTATTCAACAAAAAATACATCTTTATTATTTTTTGCATAATCGAGGCAGACATGTGGGTTACATACTGGGACATCTATATCAGTAAATCTATACAGTAGCTATTATAGGATAATTTAGATTTTCCAGAATTATAATAGTATAATAATAATTCTAATTATAGTAATTAGTCCAATTAGGAAAAAATCAATCCAAATGGCTCAATACTTGCTCGAAATGTTTTAACACATGCATTGATAATACATATATTAAAAGACATTTTATGGTATCGAACAAATGTAGATGTTTTTACAGTTCTTTATTACATCTATAAGCAACGTTTCTGTAAAAAAATTTTACCTTCATCAAGCTGCTGATGTATATGTTTGATTAGAAAAACCGGTCATTTTATGTAAAATAATATAAAAAACACGTTAAAATAGACAAAGAATAAAATGTATTACAGATTGTTGTAGCAATCGTTATATATATTTTTTTTATTAATAATAAAGTTGACCTGTTATTTTAAGCATTTAAAAGTTAATAAAAACATTTTAAAGATAAGTTTAAAATTACTTATTTTAAGAGTAGTGAAAAACAGTTTTAACAAAATCTAGAATAAAATGATATACCAAATATTGCAGATTTACAAATTTGTTGGAGTATTTATTAAGATAATTGTAAAGAAATATTTAATCGCCTTTTTAAATATTAGATCTATAAACAATTATAAAATATTATTAACAATAATAAACAAAAACTTGTCAAATACAATTTATTAAAAATTATCAGAAAAAAAGACAAAATTTATGTCTTTTAGCTCAAGTAATTTACTAATTTTTTCAAATTGATAAATTTTTGTAATTTGTAATGCTAATAAAACAACTGATGACTTTGTTATAAAGAGCAAAAAGTTTGATTAAAATGCAATTAACGCAATTATTAATACCAAATCTCTCTAAACCGTCTATAATTATAATAAACAATGCCATAGTAATAGTAATCTTAAAATTTTTTTAAATTTTTTTGCTTAATTTTGACGGTTAAAATACAAAAAAATGTCTTACAAAAGCTAGACCACAAAAAAAACGTATTCAAAAACCGACAGAAAAAAGAAAGGTTTATCGTACAATAGCAATAAAAAACCAACTATATATGATATTGGTTTAAGTAACATTAGGTTTGAAAAAAAAGTTTATCAAATAATGCAAAAGACTATAAACAGTTTACTTGTCTTAAGACCTCTGTCGCATAACTTATGTCAAATTAACGACGATTTAATTATTAAGATCAGTGATGATAATTCCGGTTGCAGTAATATTGATTCAGACATAATAATTTAATACAAAAATGATTGCATATATTTTAGTGCAATATTTTTTGTAATTTACCTTCGGTGGTAGTTATAATTTTAAGGCAGTGCTCATAATTTTTTCATATTTGTCTACATAGTAAATTTTGTTATTTTCTTTAGATAACTTATTTTCAAATAAATATTAAAGTTGGTCTTTTATTACTCTTAGTGAAAAAATAATTATTTCTTTTTTCAGCTACGCAATCAGCGTTTTTTAATGATCAGCTGTTATAATCGTTAAAATCAAATCATTTAAAAAAAATATTTTTAATTTCTTAGACCACTAGGGCAAGTGGCAATGGTTATTATATCTTAAAATGACTCAGAAAACTTTGGTATTAATTCTATTTAAAAATCAACGTTTAAAATTTTTACGACAATCATTGTATGTAAAAATTTTATATTGGTTTTTCAAATTAAAAAAGTTTTTTATACAAAACATTTAGTGTTTCTATCATATGAAATATTGTAGCGGTAATTTTATCTACGTCAAAGCTGTTTAGCTATTGTTCTATCTTGCTAACACTTTTATATTATGATTCTTTTATTAAAGATTTATATTTTGTCAAAAAACACAGGCTAAAATAGAGCTGCTCTTTTGCTCAACATATTATTTACAAAAAACATCGATTTGAGAGATAAACGTTTTATTAGAAATAAATGACTATAGCTTTTATAAAACTTAAACCATGTCACTTAAATCCACTTATTGTATATTATTTTTTACTTATTCATATTATGACAAGATGTTTTTTACTAGCAACTTTTTATAATAAATTTTTTGTAGCTATTGGTAAAGTCATATCAATTTGTTTTTTAATTATTTGTTTCAAAAAAAGTTTTATACTCAGCGTTCGTAGGTTTTTGTAGATTTTTTTTAGTAGGTATATGGTGCGTTCAGACAGGTTTAACATTTTTGATTCTAAACAAAGTTTAGTTTTCCTCTGTGCTGTAGCAATTTTCCTATAGTGGTCAAAGTAAAATCTTCAATTGAACGGAATATTGTTTCACCATTTCAAATATAAAAAAATTAGTAATGGTGACAATCTGACACTGAAAAACTCCAAATTTATTTGAAGGTTTGAAATAATCTACGTTATGTCTAAATCTAGAGATATTTTATCTCTCTTAGCATTTATTATTTAGCAGTGTTTCCACATTATTTGTAGTATTATAGTTAATTATCATGTTATACTCACTAAACTATTTCTATATTTTTTAACAAATGATTAATAAAAATCTATATTTCTTAAGCTTAAAATCTGATTAGTGTAATTAGGGAAGTATTTTCATAGTTCCTTTAAAAGAAATAATTAACGAAAAAGAAATACTATAAAAATAGCTGTTTGAAATACTTCACATCTTTCTATAGTAACTACATAAATAGTTTTCATAAAAAAATAAATAATAACTAAAATCTTAACACTAATGATATACGAAAAGAAAAAAATATTTTTTATAGCATACCCAAGACGCAAAGCGTCTAGGGTTTATAAAGAAGTGGGTTTTGTATTATTTTTTTTAGTACTAACAATATTTTTGTATTTTTAATAATACAAAAACATTAATTAAATCTATAATTAAAATGTCTATTAAAAACTAAAAAAATTTTAGATTTGAAAACAAATTGACACTTGATGTACGATTTTGACATTGTGTAACGCTTTTTAAGTACAGGGTGTACAATATTAAAAAAAATAAAAGCGGTTGTGCTTTTTTCGATTGGTACTAGAATTAGATAAGATTGAGTAGCTATTTTAGCCTATATTTTTCTGGAAGACACAGATTAATCGAATATTTTCATTCTTTATTTTCTCGCTTGATTTCAATTTTCTTATTTCTCATTTTGAAAATAACATTGATCAATTACTTATTAGAGCTGGTAAACTACGTCTATATTTATAACTATCAATCGATACTGTCATTGTCATTTGAGTGTACTGACGTGCGCATAAATGAGTTTTCTAAATGTGGAATAAATTTTTAATTATTTCAAAAAATATCGAAAAATTTTCAAACAGAATAAAAAAATATTTTACAGCGCTAAAAAGCATAACGCAAACAAATTAAATTAATATATTTAAATTTATAATAATCTCTACGCTATTGGGTAGGCGCCTTTATGTTTACAGATTGTTATCATGTTATCGGCTTTAGTACCAATCGATCTAAGACCGACTGCTAAAAAAGCACAGCCGCCTTTGATTCATTTTATTATTGTACACCCTATATAATTGAAATAAAGGGACAGTAAAATTAGTACTCATTTTAAACTTTTGGAAAACAGCAAGCAATAAGTTTCTACCTAAAAAATCCAAAATTTGGTTCTACATTCCAGTTTATTCTAGATTCAAAAAATATTGCAAATCTAAGATTAAAAACACAGAACAAACACCAAACAGCGTCTCATGCTCATCTAAACATTTCCATTTATTTTTCTACTACCTATCTAAATGTCTAAATCTTCAGTAATAATGCTTCAAGAATGTTCGACTCTCAAATTATTATATATACAACCTTCAAATAGATAATGTCATTTTGCAAATTCAATTAGGTATAATAAGTCTATTCTTGAAGAAAATTCCGCTTTGAAAATCTTTGACTATAAAAATTAACACATTCATTACACGTTATATATGAATCTTTTATACTTTCATGAGATGCTCAGAGATAACTTTTCACATAAATAAAACTTAGAAAAATTTGTTATTTTTTCATAGAAACTTTACGATCCAGTGAGTTTATATTATAAATAAAAAGTTTAATTAAAGTTGTCGTTTGTCAAGTGAAAAAGTGAAGTGAAAGAAATTTAACAAAAGTTTTTATTCTGTTCAGTTTCTATTATCTACTATTATAGTAGGATAGAGAACAAATTATTGCTCAAAATGAAGAAATTTAAATTCTCAGATCAAAAGCACTAGTTATCTTTTAAAGCTAATAGTATAAACAATTATTAATGTTATATACATATTTTAGGATCATTTCAGTAGCTAAAAGAAAGTCTGAATTAGATTTTAGATGTTGATGTAAGTAAAAGATCTAAAAGCAGTTACAGTTTTATGTTATTTAAGCTATATTATTTTAGTAAAACATTAAAAGATTTTCTTTCTATGACGACTATAAAAACTTTACATTTAGTTCTTAACGATACAGACCTTCTCGGTCAATCAAAGCACTTTAAAGTTATTTTCTGCAATCAGCTGAAGCGTGACGAATGAAAAGGAAGTCACTGCTATTAGTCGAACGGATGTAACAGACAAGCTATTGAGGTAGGTCATTTAATCAGATGGATAAACAATAGTGCAATTACAGCTAAACGGACTCTGTACTGCATCTATTGCATCGGTACACCTATCAGTGCAAGAGACAGAAAAATTGGTCTGACCTCGAATGTATAGACGAGAAGATGATCCCTTAAAACCAACCTTGTAATGTGTTCAAAAAATGTTAATGTACTTAATTTAATTAGTTTTCTATAGTTTAATACAATAATACAATTTTAACTAATACTGCTAAGAACTTTGATTTTATTTAGAATAATTAAACAATTTCATTATTATTTCAATTATTTAATTGGTTTAAATTGCTTTATTTTTAAATTAATTAAATAAGAAAATTAATGTTTAATTATATTGAAATCAATTTTTTAAATTTAAATTTTTTTATTTGCTATTTTTAAAATCAATTGTGTCAGAATCATATGTTAAAAAAAAACATTCATTACTATAACCTATAAACAATCACTATTCAGATCTTCATCAAATGCATATAAAACAGCACAAAAAGCATCAGCTTTTAAATTAAAAAAAACAACATCAAAATCGGTTTACTCAGTCGAAAATTCTGAGATAAAAAACATAAAAATCAGTCGATTTGATAACCTTTTCTTATTTTTGAAACCGGGGAATAATGTTCTGATTTTTAAGCGTAGGTAAATTATAAAATCAAAATTACGCTAAAAAAATCATAATACCTTGCCTAAAAAGTACATAGAAAATATACAAAAAATAAAATATATATATAGCAACTAAAAAAAAATGTAAATTTATATTTAATCCTAAATAAAACTTTTACAAAAATATAGTTAATTTCAAAACATAATACCATAAGAACGTATTATATTATTTTCAAAACATAATAATTTTTTCGACTGTATTTCAAAAACATATCACATATCTGGATGGAATATTTATGAGAAAAAAATTATGGAAAATAATATATGCATGAATAGTACCGGGGTATATTAAATATTAATAAATATCTATAAATGTAGATTTTAATTGCCAATGAAAAAAATAAAAATCTTGTCTAGCAAGACTTGAGAACGAAGGATCTTTGGTTGGGGAATTAACTGAATGAAGCGTTGAATTCGTCAAATGTTTAACAACTTACTGACAAAGATTCGCTTAATTCATATTTGCGTTGTTGGCAAAATTCTGCAAATTGATTCTACGCACGTTCTCTACACTGAGTTGTCTTTCTTGGAATCAAATTTTGAATGACATTTGGTTTTTAAATACTAATGGTTAGTAAAACAATCAGGTAGCAGCAAGAAAATTAGCATACAGACTTTTCAGTTAGAGAAATCATTTCTAACTTGTGATAGGTGCATGTGACACTGTTTTTGATGTCTCATTGGTCTACACTATGAAGTTAATTATCACTTATTTTAAGTGATATTTTTGAATTATTATTAAGTGATAATCAAGTAGTCTGCTTCAAACTATGTGATTTGTCATATGACTGTCATATAAAAAATCATGTGACAAATAACGAGCAAAAATGTTTTTGTTGAAATTATGTAATGTTTGGTCTTCATAGGTACATAAAACGTAAAAATCTAAATAAAGCAGTAATATTTAAAAAATAAATTTTTATTTTGCTATTATTTTTTAGTAATTTTTTTTCTAACACACATTATTTTAGAGTGGCAGCGGCTGTAGCAGTAGCAGTATGGAAGTGACAGTGAGAGTAACAATCACAATACCAGTAGCAATAACAATAACAATAACAATAATAGTTTATTTTAAATCAATTATGTGTCAAAATACATTGTGGGATGTCAACGTAATATAAATCAAGAAAGATACAATATGGATAACAATTACAGTATTAAACTATAAAATATTTATAACATGTAAAAACATGTTTATAACATTTTAAATAAAAAACGATTTCAAGGATGATAAACTTAGAACTAATTGAATCAACTGTGCACATCAGAAAAATCTTTGTTTTTATCATTAACCATTAACAATAAAATTTACAAACTCATGTGTGGAATAGAAACAGTTGCTTAATAAACACGTTTGCATTACACGGCAAAAAGCTTTGTAGGGTAGTGATTTTACTTCATTTGGCAAGATGTTGTAAAGTTTGTCATCCGGTTTGTTAATAATTGATGTGAGAGTAATTCTAGACCTGTCTGAACTTACAAGATGGTCTGAGACTCTTGTGTAATGGAGGCTGTAGTCAGAGTGTTTTAAATATTTTTTTGCAATTTGTTTTCATTTTGATACTCTAATAGACTCATTAAAGAACGCTACGTTATAAGTTTTGGTGCTGTTATAAAGCCATTAGAGTACAAAAAAATTTTTTCTAAAAATTTTTAGGTTGGCAAAACTTGGACTTTTTACCTGTCAATAATATTGTGAATTAAAAATGCAATTTTAGAACAGGAAAATGAAGTGAACAGTTAATGGAAAGTACTGTGGTATTAATTTATGTGAAATATGGCATATAATAGTGTAAATAATAAGTGCACTGGTCTGGGAAGAACACGATTTCCATAAAACAAAGGTCACAGTTTATCTGTCACTTTACCTTAAAAAGTAGATATGTATCTTACAATAATAATAATGAAAACCAAAATAATGTTTGCTATTTCACGGATGTCAGAGAGCCGTACATGTAAAGTTTTTTCTATTTTCGTATTTTGGGACTGACAGGATTAGGGTTTTTGGATAAAACAAAAAAAAAGACTAGATAACATTTTCACTTTTAAAATCAAGATATTGCCAACCTACTCTAAAAATTCCTAAATCAATCAAATTAAAAAAAAAATGTTTAAAAACAGCATAAAAAAGCAAATTTCATAAAATAATATAAAAAATTCGTTTCACAAGCAGTTATTCTTTAAAAGAACTAGTAACTTTGCTATTCGTTTTTTAAATTTGAATGCGTGCAGCCGCAAGTTTTTAAAGCGCAAATACTCGTCTATCTTGAGTAGACCATTTCCATATCAAGATTGCATAAGATATGATAGAATGAATGAACGCAAAATAGACTTTTAAAATGTTTTCATGCTACAGGCAATCGCTAAGTCGTCTGAGAACAAATATGTTTATTGAGAGTTTCTTACAAAGATTGTCAATATGATTATGCCAACAATAGTAATACCTAACAGTTTGACACTTTTTAAATTAAAATGTTCTTGAATAGATACAAATTTCACAATCTGTGTAATGTAGATTACAAAAAGCAAAGAACCGAAGACGCATTTCTATGACGCACCAGACGCTTGCCAGATTTATGAACATCTATTTCTACAAATTGGTATCTGCTCGAGAGGTAAGAACTAATTAGATTTAAAGGTATACCACGTATACTATAGAGGTATAGTTTTTCTAGGAGTATTTCATGTGACATAGGGTCAAATGTTTTTTGCAGATCTAACAGTACAGCCGCTGAAGCTTTGTTTGCATCTAAATTTGTCACAAATTTTGAGAATTTTAAAAGAGCATCCGTCTTAGATTTAGAGCTTCTAAAACCAAATTGTGTATCAAACAGTAGATTTTGGAGTTCGAAAAAAGTAAGTAATCTATCTTTAAAGAGAATTTTAAAAATTTTACCTATTGTACATGTAAAAGAGATAAGAAATAAGAGATTAAGTGTTTTAAAATGTTGTTTTTTAAAAATAGAATTGACTCTAGATATATTAAAGACGAAGAAAAGTGTTCTATGCTAATACATGTATTAAAAAGAATCGATTAAGTAACAGTAAGAGTAACAGTAACAGTAACAGTAACAGTAACAGTAACAGTAACAGTAACAGTAACAGTAACAGTAACAGTAACAGTAACAGTAACAGTAACAGTAACAGTAACAGTAACAGTAACAGTAACAGTAACAGTAACAGTAACAGTAACAGTAACAGTAACAGTAACAGTAACAGTAACAGTAACAGTAACAGTAACAGTAACAGTAACAGTAACAGTAACAGTAACAGTAACAGTAACAGTAACAGTAACAGTAACAGTAACAGTAACAGTAACAGTAACAGTAACAGCAACAGTAACAGTAACAGTAACAGTAACAGCAACAGTAACAGTAACAGTGACAGTAACAGTAACAGTAACAGTGACAATAACAATAACAGTTACAATTACAATAAAAGCAACACTCACAGTCACAGTAACAGTAACGGTGGCAGTGGCAGTAACAGTAACTATTTTGTCAGCGCATTAAGTATTAACTTTTATTGTCTTTGTATTGAGTTTGAAATTGAAAGCCTAAGCTTCTTCACAAGGGTTCTAGAAATCATAGTTTCACAACTGTTTACAAGAATTGTTTTGTGTGCTTAAAAAGAGATTTAGAAACGTAGAATGTCTTACTTGTTATTACTATAGGATTTGTATTTTTAGCCTAGAATTATTTACTCTCTATCGGTTAGTGCAACGGTAATTCAATACTATTTATTGTGTATCTATGGGCGCTTATTTTAACAAATCTTACCAACAAGATTTGTAATTTTGGTTCACCTAACGCCTACGTTACTATGTTTATATAATGTTAATTATTTTTCCGTGTTTTTACAAACTTTATCGATACACTTTTATTCTGTTCTGTCTAGTAAACGAAACCAAATTTTAATTTCTTTCTTGGAGAAAAATTAATTTATAATATAAAATACCTTAGATGATTTATAATAATTAAAAATGGTTGAAAAATTACAATACAATATTAAACCGTTTACAAAAAATTATTTAAATACTTTTATGCATTTAAGACTTTTAACTTTTTATAATAATAAGTAGTCTTGCATTAAAAAAACTGTAACGTTCTCATTTATTATTAAATTGATCTTATCTCTCACTTAATGTATTTTATCTATTTTGTTAATGATATTTTTAGCAACACATACAAATGAAGAATATACCGTACCGGTCTTGTTTAATAATAACTTACAAGAAATTAATTACAGTAATAAATTACTTTATACAAAAATCTCTTCTCATAGATAAACATTTTTATACGTTGTTTAATTTGCTCTATGCGGGTAGGTACTTGTTTTAAGTAGTCGACTACATGACTTAATCTTTAATTAACAACAATGATAAAAGTTTTTTAAAACCAGGTGTGACAACGGTATAATTGAGAACAATTATAACAATAATTTATAGTTTCTAAAAAATATTAAAAAACTATCCGTCAGTGTATCGCAGAGTCAACCTACGGGATATTACAAGAACGAGACGCGTTTAATCATTATAATTATTAACAGTTCGTAAACTACAAGCGGTTTTGTTTTTGCTGCAACGATTATAATTATACCCGCATTCTAGAGTTCATTAGTGTTTTACTTTTAACGTAAAATATGAAAATTTTGATAAAACATAACGTATAAAAATGATAAATTAACACCGATAGTGCACTCATTTATAGCAATTCCGGAAGCTTTGTGTAAAACGCTGTTTGACATAAAATATTGCTGTTTTTCAAACTTTATTAGTAACAGTAAATGTCTTTTTACAAAACCAAGATCTGTTATCAGCAATTACATGTAGAGAATTGCTCAATGCTTATGTCGGACGTGTTCTACAATTAAAAGAACATTTTTATGTCTAGATGCTTTATAACCGTTAGCATTTTATTTCTCATATTTTTTGAACAACATTCTAGTTCTTATTCTTGACGATAATTTAAAAAAAATTATTTAAGATTACAAATAAAGTAGACAATGATCTTCGATCTTTACGTGCCTATTTAACTTCTAAGAGACTGATCCACCTACAATCTGCGCAACAATGTCAACTTAATTACTCACATTCACCACATAAAATTTTTTAAATTTGTTGACGTGTTTTGAGGAACTAGATTCTTCTTCACAAATTGTACAAGACGACAGTAAACTTAGCTTGCTTGTTTTAAATATTCAATCTTTAAGAAACAAAATTGACGATTTTTTATTGCTATTGGGAGATTTTGGTTTTCTTCAAATAGTGGCTGTGACAGAGCACTGGCTAAGCACTGATGAGCCGGTGTATCTTAATAATTATAACATACTTTCTAGATACAATAGAACCACTTCTGCTCATGGAGGAACTTTAATCTTGTTCAATAGAAATGACTTTTCTTCCATTAGCAAATTCGACCATTTGCTTTCAGACAAAATTTTGGATTTTTTTGCTGCTTACAGTAATACGTTGAACTTATTTATTATTTGTTTTTACAGATCCCCACAATCTGATGCAATGTTATTTATTTGCAAGTTGCTAAGCTTCCTGGAACTTTTGCCTATTATGTAATTGTAAAATTATTCTTTGCGGAGATTTTAAGATAGACTATGCTAGTATGTGCACTACCCAGAAACTGCTATTATCTCTATTTGAGTCATTTAATCTAAAGATGCATGTTACTACATTTACCAGGATTGCTAAAAACTCATCTTTAATCATTGACTATGTAATTTTGTTGTTTCAGATGTAAATACTACAGTTGCTAATTCGGGTATCTCTGATCACAAACTTATCTTTTCTTACACATCTGAAACCATTTCCAAAATTGCGTAGAATTTTTTCTTCCAAAAATTTTTGAGATTTTACTATATTGTGCAATTAGGCGAACTGGGATTTGGTAGAAGCTGATCTTGAATGTAGCTTTCTTAACTTTATCAATGCTAATACGCGTGCATACTAAAACAACCTACTATGGAAAAACGCATTGAATCGGCTAAAAATACATTTAAAGAGACTTGGTCTATAGTTAACGAATTACAAAACAAGTCTACCTCTACCTTCTAGGTGGGTCTAAGTGCAAATGACTTAAAAAATCACTTTGTTGATATAGCAAAAAATCTATTAGACAAAATTAATCCGTCTAAAAACCCACTTGTTTACTACAATTCCTCTAAAAAAAAATTTAATAGTTTTTCTTTAATGCCGGTTAACACAACTGAACTGCGCCGAGTTATGAAATCAATTAAAAAAAGTTCACCGACCACTACTGACGGATTATTAATAAAACTATTTTTAAACCTTTTTGACAAGGCAGTTGAAACTCTCATTTCCCTTATTAATAACTCGTTCGAGCAAGGTATTTTTCTACATAAAACAGCAATACACAAAGGTGGCGACAAAAATAATGTTGTTAACTATAGACCTATTGCTCTCTTGCCCGTGTTGTCAAAAATTATGGAGCAATTAGCAAAAGTTCGTTTAATGACGTGTTTTTCAGATTTCGGTGTGTTATCTCCACGTCAGTTTGCTTTTTTAGCAAAGTAGTCCCGTGTCTTTTCTACTCTTTATAGATGATATTACAAACTTGAATAATGGCATTGTTTATAATGGTAAGCTTTATTTGTTTGCTGGCGACACAATCATCACTTGGAGTCACTCAGATATTGGATTTCTTTATCAGGTTATTGCTGCTCACCTTGCATTAATAAAAACATGGTGCGACTCTAACCTCCTCACTTTTAATACGCAAAAAACAGTTTCTCTTTATTTTAAAGGTAATCTAGAACCCCAATGTTTTTACACAACAATGAAATTAAGGCGATACAATCCGTTAAATTTTTGGGTTTACGTATTGACAATTCGCTGAAATAGGCTTCTTATATTGGTATGTTGATGAGCAAATTATCTGCTTCTACGCCCTAAGATCGGTTACTAAAGAACTTGATTGTTTAATCTCTAGAAAAATATACTTTGCTTTTTTTTGAATCTTATCTTCGATATGGTTTGCCTTTCTGGGGTAAATTGTACGTCATCCCAATTTCAAACAATCTTTAAACATACAAAAAAGAGCGTTACACTATACTTTTGGACTTAAACATAGAACGCATTGTCGACATTATTTTATTAAACATAAAATTTTAACTCTTTCGGCATTATTTATTCTAGAAACTGTGTGTCTTGTGCGTAAACATATTAATGCATTTCCTAAGCCGTCTCACCATAATTACACTACAAGGAAAAGAAATTTGAATTCTGATGTCTATTTGCCTTTGCCTCACTCAGAATTGATCAAAAACTCAATTATTTATAATGCAAATAAGTTATATAATCATCTTCCCTCTCAGCTGAAATCACAACCATCATTATTCCATGTTTCGGAAATCAGTTAAAATGTATCTTCTTGACAAACCGTTTTATTCTGTATCTGACTTTTATCTAAAATGACAAAGATTGATGTAGGCAGATCTGGGCATTGCACAAACTTGCGTTATTTTTTATTTCTATATATATTCTTTTTATTTATTATTAAATTGATAATGAAATTGTTATTTATGACTAAGTGAAATTTTATATATATAAAGTATGTATATAGTATATATATTTATTTTTGTTTTGTATTTTGTTTTTGACTCTATGTTTATACATGCTTGTAAATTTATGTTTCCTGTTTTTATTTTTTTATGCTTTGTATTATTATTATTAAGTTCCTGTTAAACAACTGAAAAGTTTAAGTCTAGTCCAGATTTTGTTGACTAGACTATAATTTTGATAAATTGAAATCGTTTTCTGTTTGGAACGATAGAATAGCTGTTAGAGTTTTATATAAATGCAGCTAATCTATAAGTATAAGTGTGTGCAAAATTTCAGCATAGCACATCTGTGATGTTGGATCTTTTTTTGCAATTTTACAGAAAAAAAATGTTAAGATCTTAAATGAGATTAATCTAAATGTTAAGTGACGAGAGGATAAATACCACCTTGTATTCCGCCGGGCCGAAATAGGTCACTTTGCGCAAATTAAATTTTATGGCTTAAAGTTTGTAATAAACACTGTTAACTGTTAGGTAATTATTATAAGTTTAAAAAAAAAATTATAGGCGTGTTATTATTCTTCTGTAAAGTAACGGTTTTATACAAACACCAAAAGATTAAAGCTCAGGAATAAATCTTTCCATATCGTAAAATAGTATATTACGTAGCAAAAATAGTAAAGACCGTATCACGTACAAGTGCAAAAGTTACATATACGAACGACAAAGGAGAGAGTTATGTAAATCTACGCATACTACTTAGAGCTGCAAGAGAAACAATTACCGAGCGCTCAGAGCAAAAAAGAATTGAGTAAAGCTCTGAAATATTATTATTTACACCAGAGAACGATTTTGCTTATTTACCGCGTATGCTCACAGATCAGTAAATATGGTTTACTGTTTACTAAGATAAACAGAACAATAAGTAAGTACTTATTGTCTTAAAACAGTAAATAATAAATTTTATAGCTTTTTATTATACAAGTGTCTTTTAAGGCAAATAAGTCATGAAAGAATTGTTTACCCACGAAAGCTTACTTGAGTGGCAAAATTTTCTTCGGTGACTTTTTTGCTGTTAAGACGCGAGTACAATACATAGAGTTATCTAACTCAAAAATTTTATATCTGCAATGATTAGTAGTAATCTATGATTTGGTTACCATGTTGTTGCTGACAATAAATTTATTGTTTGAGATAAATTTTGCCAAACAAAGTGTTTTGGCGTTTGTAACCTTGTTTAAATTGGAAAAAAGTAGCTTTCTTTTTGAACAAATTGCGAAAAATGTTCAAGAAGTCACATCGAGTTTGCACCCAAGAAATCCAGGGACGCTTATTACAAAGAATTGAGTGAGTTCAATAACTAGAAAAACGATGTTTGTAAAGTAAGCGAAGGCTGTTGTTGGTTGGGTTACTTCGTTAACGCCAAAAAAAGATTTGCGGCCTCTTCAATGTGAATCGATTAAAGCTTTAAAGAAAATACAGATATATTACAATATGGCAAGTTAATTGCTTTTTTGAGCCTCGAATCAAAACATTATAAATGCAAGAAATTAAAAGTTCTTGAAAGAAAGCATATTTAACATTTTGTAGCAGAAGCACCCAATACAAATATTTGAAGGTAGGTCAATTTTGTAATTAGAAAATAAAATCTATTTTTTTACATTACAGGTTGTATTAGTTTTTGTTTGTCAGGTGGGTATTGATGTAGTGAATTATTGAACACGTCAGTCGATAACGTAAAAGATAAAGGATCTTATATGTTTGTATCTGTACCAGATACAAAAACATATGTTACACGTAGCTTTACGATTATAGAAAAAAGATTTGCAGTTAATGAGTTTCTCCAACCTAAGAATGTTTCTCACAACAGGTTGTTTATGTGCTATAAAAATAAGGAACGCGCAGTACAGCCACTTGGAATAAATAGTCTAATATCTAAAGTATCATCAATAGTAGCTGATTTTTTGAATTATTGGAATCAGAGTCTCAGTATGAGATCATCAGCGGTTTATTGTCTACCGCTGGAGCCAATCTTAATATGGTCAAACATCATGGCCAATAGAAGTCGACAACCGTGACACAAGCGTATGTCGAAGAGTCAATTTCGAGCAAAATAAACATTGCTAAGAAGATACTGGGTGGAAATTTGGAAACAGTATTGAAGTGACAAAAACTGAAGCAAATAAAGTTATATCTCTTAATATAAATGTTAACGTTAATTTTAACAAATGATTTCATTTAAGATTCCTGTTTCTTATAATTGTAATTTTATGTATTGTATTTTTATGTTCAATAAATTGTACTATGTTCTGTAAACTATTGAATTATATAAAAACAATTTTATTATTGATTCAAAAGACTACTTGTGTGTTATAGACCCCATAATTAAATAAAAAAACATCATTTTTATAACGTCATAATAAAAAAGTGTTGGATAAAACATATTATTTTACTTTACAAATGATGCTATATTATCTTATCATTCAAAGTTCTCAAACGGTACTACAGTTTTTAATTATTGAATTTTGCTTGATACACGTGTGTAACGTGTGTTACTTGCATTCATGTTATCGGTCTTCTATTAGCCATGCTTATTTTCCACTGTAAAAACATTAGTACAATATCTGCGTATCAAATGTGAGGTCTCAGATATTATCATAAAAACCAATAAATTATTAACAAGAGTAAAACTAAAACGTTAGATATTGTGTTTTTTTTATCAGAAGAACAATGATTTGAGATTAGATTTTTTTGTCATTAAACGTTGTGCTAGTTGTGTAAACTGTTAAAAAAAACTTTGCTTTTTTTAATTTTTTTAGAAGTAGCTGTATTTATTTGGAAGTTTTGCTCAAGGTCTAAAAAAATTAGTTACAACTCTAAATTTACAAAACTATTTCTACAAGCAATTTTAGAAATTTTATAATACCGGTACATTTTGTAGTCAGTACCTAACTGCATGTTTTTAAAAACGTCAAGTTACTAAAACAGATATCACTTTAATTATGATAGCTACATTTGACCACGCTATCGAGCAGAAATTGCACATTGATGTTGCAATTTATTAGGTACCTAATTACGTAATTGTACTAATGGGAAACATTTTACCATATGACAGAAATAATACGCTTTTGGGTAAATATACAGACCTGCAATTCAGATAGGAATCTGTTCCAATAAAAACTAAAAATGTTCAATTCTGCGGTTCTAGTTTGAATAAATTTGCTTTGACTTTATTTTTTATAATGTACTATGACAGTTACAAATAATTATTTATAACATAATTTGTTTGCCTTTAAAAAAATACTACATTATTGTTTACTTTGGTAAAAAGATGGTTTTTCCGGTCAAAAAAAATATATGAGCAAGGAAAGCGTAGCCAACGCTAGATACTTTAAGAGATCTAAAAAATTAGTTTACCGCCCTGGTTTACACATTATTTTTTATCGTACACAAAATTACAACAAAACTTGTTTCTAAATATAAACATTTTATACGCAGAAATAATAAATGGTGGTTTTTCTCTAACGCAATCAATTGATTTGAAATAAAAGAAATTTTTAGAAGAACTGGTAAGCTGCAAATGTCAACGCTTATTTTCACGGTTGTTATGTTTATAAGTCTATATATATATGTCGCAGCCTTATAGTGTAATCAGCCGTTTCATGAAAAGTCTGGTCTTTTCATGAAACGCTGCCAAACACTGAAACGAAAAACTGTTACGCTAAAAGGCTTAATATTTTAGACGTTACATGAAACGTCAGCGTGTTTTGGCCTCTTGATGAAAACGAACAAAATTACGCTAAGTGGCTGACTTTACTGGACTTTTCATGTAACGCTCCGAATCTACTTTGCATTTGATGTAATAAAATAAGTATTGTATCACCTAAAAATGGCGACGGCAGGTTGTTCCAGTTCCAGTGTTATACAATACACTCAATTCTATAAGAAATTAGAAGACTTTTATTTACAAAAACCACTTCGAAAGCCTTACTCAAAGCAGAAGATTGACGATGTCATAGAGAAAATTGTAGCGGCTAAGCAAAAACTGTAAGTAATTATTTGTTAAACCCAATTAGTAATTTTGAGGTTATGATTATGAATGACCGGGATTCCCCGAGTTTCTCGTTGACCCGTAATTTGTAAACTATGCGTTAATTCATGCTGTTCTCATAACATATAGAAATTAGAGTATTTTAGAGTATTTTATAGAGTAGACCAAAATTATATGAAAGTAAAGTTTGTCGCAAAGAAGCTAGGCAACAGTAAGATTGACATATTGTTCCTTTCACAGAACAATAGGACGGTCCCCGTATAAAGCACTCCTAGGTTGTGAGCCTAAAGTTGGTCTAGCTTCTAGTAACATTCCCTCAGCGCTGGCAAAAACATTGACTACGGAAGAAGAGCTTATGAAAATTATGAATGAAGAAGATTCAGTTGTCGAAATATCTGATGCACATGAGGGTGTCGCCGATGAAGATGCTGATATTACAAATGTTGTGCTGGAGGAAAAAAACATAAACAGATCTGAAGAATTAATGTGCGAAAATTGTTTACGGGTTGTCAACTTTGCAGAAGTTTGTCAACAAGACGGATCTTCAGTACTGTGCATTTTATGTGCTGCCAGTAAAAACATTTCTGAAGAACGCGACGACGCCAGAAATAAAACTGAAAAAGCTGCCAAAAAAATGTTAGGCGATTCGGCAAAAAAAATGCCGACTTTTAATGTCGGCGATTGTGTATTATTGAATATTCCCAAAGTCGACAGAGGTCCAGGAGATTCCAGAAATATGGTTTGTCTGATAATGGATCAAAAAAATGGTGTTAATCAGGTTGCTGGTAAGCACGGTATTATAAAGGGGTGGTTTGGTGCTGAAAGTCTAACTGTTGCGGGTTCAGCATTCCTTAATAAAGAGGAAATCCCCGTGGGAAAATCACTAAGCTTAAGAGAAGCTGTGTCATTAGAATCAGGGGGTCAAGGCATGCTGAAATGTTTATGTAAACCTAGCAAACAGCAATGTTCTAAGAATAAATGCATCTGCAAAAAAAATAGTGTCCTTTGTAATAGCCGCTGCCATAAAAGCTTACCGTGTTTTAATAAGTAACTTTATTTTTTTTTATAGTTGACGATTTTAATTTCGTATATTTGTTAATACTGTACTGTAGCTAGCCACTATGATACCTTATTTGTAATAAAAGTTCCTTTCTTATGCAATAAAAGTTTCTTTCTTTTATAGTAAAATTTATTTCGTAGTTATTACATCAAATGCAAAGTAGATTCGGAGCGTTACATGAAAAGTCCAGTAAAGTCAGCCACTTAGCGTAATTTTGTTCGTTTTTATCAAGAGGCCAAAACACGCTGACGTTTCATGTAACGTCTAAAATATTAAGCCTTTTAGCGTAACAGTTTTTCGTTTCAGTGTTTGGCAGCGTTTCATGAAAAGACCAGACTTTTCATGAAACGGCTGATTACACTATAAGGCTGCGACATATATACGATATATGGATGGATAAATAGATACTTTATTTCTTCTAAGTAAACGTGTAATCTGCAAATTGTCACATTTTAAAAAGAATTTAAGCCTATTTTTAATCTTAAGCTTGTTTGATGCGGTATTACCTACTATTTTTCATGTTTTTACATTGCAGACCTATAAAAAAAGATATTGCATGAAGAGGTTTTTTGTTGATGAAACAGAAATGTTTTGCGGAACGTTGCAGACGACGTTAAAACCACAGCAGTTTCTGTTCCAAAAACTATTTGCCAGACAGCAAAAAAAATATTTGCCAAAGAATCCGTAAATTAGCAATATTAAAATTTTTACAGAAAAATGTATTTAAAGCAGAATATTGATATAAATGTGGCAGTTTTAAGTTTAAATTCTGTATAAAGACTCTGTATCATTAAATCAAATGATATAAGGCAACACTTGTTTCAAATGATATGTCGATTATTTTATTTTCTACCGCAGAAAAGTTAAATAAATTGCACACCAACTTTATTAAACTAATCTATCAGAAAGCTTGGCATCCGAATCTATAGTCATAAATTAAAGACAACCTTCCTTTATTCAGAGTATCTAGTACTCAAGTACCTGGTTGGCTCTATTCATCAACTCAAGACACGCAACACTCTGAGTTGAAATTTTTTCTTATTTTTGTTGTCTTGTCTCTTTCTTTATAAGCAATTAAGTTTACTGCCGGGTATAATTATTACATTTGTTATTTAAATGTGTATAAAAAACTTTATAGTCTACGTTCATTTGCTAATTTGGTGTAAAATAAGTTTAAACGCAAAACATAAATAAAAATAAACTTTGAAAGTATTCATGTTAGCAATTTGATATGCAAAGAAATTTTAAATACCGTTTTTATGATCATCGACTTTTGTGTAAAAAAAAGCTAAGTACTGTAACAGTTTTGTTAAAAACAACATATATTGCTTCCTCATAAATTAAAACTTATTCTTTGTATCCGCTTATGAACAAATCTGTAATATTCAACTAACGCTTAATTTTGGTTTTGTAGAACACGTCTGCCCAATATGTTAATATAAAGACATTTAATAACTTTCAACCAAATTATGGAATTAAGTTTCTGATTTTTTATTGTATGTCATAATTATTTGTGACTTTTTAAGTTGCAAAGTTTTTTAAAAGGGTTTTGATTGGATTATGTACCTAATCATGAAAAATACATAATTTTTTGATATAATGTTTGCTTATAGGTTAGTTATAGTAATGAGAATAGTTGAAACATTTTTTTAATAAATTTTAAATTTACTCAAAATAACATTGCCATCAGCGAAAGGTTTTTACGTTAACAAAATGCCGCTGAACGACCCTCAAGTGATAAACAACAATCAGATGAATTGTACAAATCTAGAACATCTTAAAATGTCGTCGCAAAAGTGTAAACGCATTTTTTATATAAAAGTTAAGACGTAAAACACAAACAAAAAACATCTCAAGTTGTCTGTGCAGTATATTTTGATTGTCTTGTTTAGCATCAAGGCAAGAAGAAGTTAGTTAAGATTATGTTAAAAAATTTTAAAACCACAGGATGTTATTAAAAGTACAAATGCTGCATGCTCATTTATATAAATTTATAAACAACATGTGAGCATATTCAGAAGAACAAAAAGAACGTTTTCATCATAATATTATGAGCTTATAAACGACGCTACCAAGGTCAATACTATGAGAATATATTTGAGATTTATTGAAAGAAAGTAGTTATAAAAAGTAAAAACGTGCTCTTTTAAATTATTTTACACTCTTTTAAGTTATTTTGATCGTAAAACTTAATCAAAATAATAAACATATTTATTTGAATAGTTTTATCTTCAATTAAAATTAAAACTACATATTTTTACTACATACGTTTTTTCGCTTCAGGGAGTTGTGAAATAGATATTGGTTTATGAGAATGTTTTAGCCAACAGTGAAGGTAGGTTACCAAAGTTGGTAATGTAAAAATCCAAGATAACAAGCTAATTTTTTTCATTTTTGTTTTTTTTTATGTTATTGCGCAGTGAGGTAAATAATAATCTCGTGAAAATAACGTTAGCAGTTGGAAAAAATACTTTGTGAACTTTATAAAGCAATTTTTACCTTATGACTTATGACGACTTGTAGGTTGTTAGATCCATAGATAGCCTGAGCAAGTATTTTAAAAAATATATTTTTTTATCACCAATTTCTGGCTCTCCTGAATTTTTAATATTAAAATTTTACAGCAAAAAATATCTTAATTATTACTTATTATAACTACTCTTAGGCGGTTTCTGGTGAGAGCCTTAGCCAGACTAGATTTAGTTACGGTGGTCTTAAATAACAATGTTACCAAACGCCACATTTTTTGGCGGAACCCAAAACCTAAAACGCAACATAAAAGTACTTTGTGTATCGCAAGAGGAGGTGCCGTAATATAAGTAGCATGTAAGGTTGCTTTTGAGACAAGGTACAATGTGTTCAACCAATGCGTTCAAAAAAAATACGTTGAACTCATCTGAGGGAAAATCTACTCGCCGTCAGACTCAACAGGTCTGTTGTTACTTCTTGAGATATCCAAATTACCAAACTACAATTATCTGAACTTGAAGAAAAATTGTTGGTACAACAACGCGAGGAAGATTTAATGACCCATTAAATAGCGTGTCTACTACCCATCAGTGAGGAAAAAAATTAACAACCAAAAAAATGTGATCAAGAGTGCCCTCTGAGTCCGCTACTGTTTACAATTTATATGAGTGATATAGAAGATGTGTTAGCAAAAGGACAAGAAGGAAGAGTGGTAGCAGGGAAAAAGAAAATTTGGTTGTTAGCGTATGCGGATGACATAGTGATGGTAGTGAAAGAAGAAAGAGAAATGAATGGAATGATGAGAATCGCAGAGAGGTATATGAAAAATAAGGGATTTGAGGTGAATGAAACTAAAACAAAGATAATAGTGTTTAGTAAGGGAGTAAGAAAAAAAGTAGTATGGAAATGGCGTGAGAAAGAAATAGAGCAGGTGAGAGAATGGAAGTATTTAGGATACATGTTTGAAGAAAGAAATCGAAGTAAGGCGCAGTTGAGAGAATTGGTGAAAAAGGGAAACTAGATGTGTGCGATAGTGTGGGGAACGGCAGAGAAAAAGTTCAGAGGAGAATATGAAATAGGGATGACGATGTTTGACAGTCTGGTAAAAAGTGTGATAATGTATGGAGCGGAAATCTGGGGATGGAAAGAGAGGAAAGAAATAAAAAGAGTGCAAGAAAAATATATGAGGTGGATGCTAGGGCTACGCAGAGAAACCCCAGGTTACATAGTGAGAGAGGAAGGAAAGAGAGAAAAAGTAAGAATAGAGGCGGGAAAGAGAGCAGTTAAGTATGAAGACAAAATGCGGGAAAGAGAAGGGTGTGAGATACTGAAAGAGTGTGGAAAAATGATGAAAAGAAAGGGCGATAAGCGAATAAAAAAAGAGAAAAAAGAATACTATGAAAGTAAAGGGTTCAGTGTAGAAGAGATTGAGAGGAAAAGAGAAGAGAGGCAATGGGTGAATGGAGAAATGAGAGACCGAGATAGAGATATAGAGAAGCAAGAAAGGAGGGGAGAAATTAGAGAAAGCAGGTACAATACAAAATATGGGGCAATAATTACTGAAGAACTAACTAAGAGAGAGAGAAAAATGATTGCTAGATTTAGGTGTGGAAATGAAGAGAGAGAAAATAGATATTGGATGGAAGAAAATGCAGGATGTGTGGAAAAGAGAGAGAAACATTGGAACACATGATGAAGGAATGTGAGGAGGTAAAAGAGAGCATGTTAGTAAGGGAGGATATAATAAAAGGAAAGAAAAAGGGAATAGAATGAATGAAAATGATAGAAAAAGAAAGAAAAAGATTAAACTGGGTGGATGAGGAAGAAGGAGAATAAGAAAAAGAGAAGACATAATGAATGGAAAAAAAAAGAAAAAAGAATGGATGAAAATGATGAAATGCAGAAAGTGTGGAAAAAAGAGAGAGAAACATTAGAACACATGAATTTGTGAAGATAATAAGCAAGTTGAAGAAAAAAAAAATAATGAAAAGAAAGAAAGAAGGACTGAAAATAATATTAAGAGAAAAAGAAAGATAAAAAAAGATAGTGTATAAAGTAGAATAAGTGAAGAAAAAGAAACAAAACTTAATTTTAGAATGGAATTTTGAACCAAATAGCTTAATTAGTTATATTTTGTTTGTAACACTGTATTGTGAAACAATAAACATTATTATTATATATATAATATAAAGATGTGATCCAAGGGCAAAACAATTTTCCGTTGTAGCCTAGGAAACTAGGCCAACTGAAAAATTGACATTTAAGTTAGAGATTATAAACCAGCTAAAAAAACAGCAATACCAAAAACTGAAAGTCTAAAAAACAGAACTTATAACCAGACTGCAGAAAAGAAATTTATTAACTTTGATGGTGTGCGGCTTGGTTGTGATGATTTCAAAATTATAAAAGTTGTAGCAATCACATTCGGCACAAAGCCGAAGACTAACAAATTTAAAAATATGGTTTTTCTAAGGTCTCAAAAGTTCATGCAGCAATAAACCCGACAAACATTCGATGAATAAACTTCAACTGATAAAATTTTGATTATGGGTTTTTCAAAATTTTCTGACAAAACTAAACCACACTCTCTTTCGATAAAGAATGAATCCTCGAGAGAACAATAGAAATCGCTATTTCAATTTCTTTTCCCGTTCTTTTTTTTTTTTCATAAGCTGATAATAATTATCGACAGTTTTAATCAAAAAAACAAATTACTTAAATATTAAACAAATTTGTAGCATAAAATTAATGTATATTTCCGCCATTTTAGAATTTAACAACAAAATAATTTGTAATCTTTTAACGTTACAAATATTGAAGTCAAAGTAAGCAGACAAAAATGTATGTTTCTAACAATATTTAAATAAAAAATAGAATTTAATTTTTTTTTATTTGTTTTCTAAATGCTACTTGGAAAAAATGTCATCTTTCCACGCCCATACGGAATAATCTCATCATCTCATTCCATTACGTATCCTCGAGAATACCACCCTAAGACCAAAGTTTTCAAAATTTCATATTTTGAAGGCAAAGTCAAATTTTGTGTTAAGTGTGTAATTTGCTTTACTATTTTTTTAGATTTGAGTAAGGTTAACAATAGTCGGAGATCATAAAAACGGTATTTGAAAATTTTGAAATACTGAACTATATGGACATAATAATAATAATATCTCAATTTTTTCAATATTAATATAACAAAACAAAAAAAAAACAATAAATACAAATAAAAAATTAATATAAATACAAACATAATCAAAAATCAAAAACCAGTCCGAAACCAACGATGTGTAGGTAGTAATTCTAACAAAACATTATTATTATTATCATTTTTATTCTTGGTCATGCAAAAGACAAAACCAAAACTTTGTTTCAGTTAACAAATAAGTAAATAAGTCGCAAGTAACAATCTAACAGCAGGCATGCATACTTGGTTACATACCCCCCAATTTATCAAGTGGTCACAGGTTTTACCGTACAAATGAATGGTCTAATGTAATTAAAATAGGTAATGTCGACCAATTATTATCTACGTTAACTCAAATTGAAAAAAATGCTACATTTTTTAAACAATAAAAAATATTACTATGACTACAGCTGACAATTTTTTTCTTTATAGTTTTTGCATATTTTTAAAAGTATAACAAGTTTTGTTTTAAGTTGTAACATTTAAAAATGTTTAGTTAGATCTCTTCCAGCAACTAACAAAGCCAATTTATAAGTGGGTTAACCAAAAACCACAAAGGGAATTGTACACCCTCAACTATTCAAACGTCTTTCACGCTTTATTTCTTGTAAACTATGAAGGATGTCAGAATACAACTTTTGTGAATACGCCGCTGTAAATCACAACTGACAAGACATCAAAATGAACGGTGGAACTAATTTCAAGAAAGCCTTGTCAATATAACGTATGGAGCCAGATTAAAACCGCATCTTGTAGGTAGAGGCATCAGCTTAAATGCTGCTTCACATTTATTCATTTTGTTTATAAATTATGAATAAGTATTAATATAAAAGCATTTCATATCTCATGTTTTGATATGATTTATTTTTTTAATTTTTAATAAGGCTGTAAACGCAAAATGTTTCCCCAATTTGAGGGAAATTGCCCGATTGTATCGCATTTTGTATCAAACAAACTCTACATGCTTTTGATTTATATTAAATGAGACAACCACTTACTTTGATTTGTATTATCTAACATAGAAATCATAATTTGAGATTACTTATCAATCAACTGTAATAATCAGCACTTATAGATTAGTCAAATAGAGCATGAATATAAATTATGATATGCACAGTTTTAATATATACTGGGTGAATAATAAAAACTGCTCCAGTTTTTAAGTAATTTTAAATAAGAGAGGAGAAACTCTCTTATTTAAATACCAGTGTCTATAAACAGAAAAAAACAATAATGTCTGATAAAAAAACACTCCAAACAATAAAAGTTCTCAGATGTAACGCAATTTACGTTGTAAAATAAGTCTTTTTTTGGGCATTAGAGCTACCAGATTCTTTTTTTAATTTTTCATAACAAACTGATCTTATTGACCTCTTTTGTCATGGCCCACATCTTATGAGATCCGTTTAAACATCTCTTTTGCAAAAGTTTGTTGGCAATTCTTGTTCGAATTTTTTGAACTGTCAAGATCAAACTGTCAATATCAAACTACTCTATGTGCAAGTTTCAACAAGTTACAGCAACACACAACAATGGTAACACACGACTACTATGGTCTTATTCATTACATGAGACCGCGTGACCACACTGTGAGTCTAATAAAAAAATTTGTTATAAACAATTATTTTTCTGGGAAAACTTTTCGCATCTATAAGAGGACACACTAACAGCAAAAAAAAATGTTGTCTAAAAAAGCCAATTTTTTTATACAGTGTGTGTCAAAAGTGTGGAATAAACTTATTAAAAATTTAAAATTTTTTTTTCCTTAAACATTTTTAAACACTTTAATTTTTATTTATAAAAACATATATTTTGATGTCAAGCAGTTATTTGTGTTAGAGTTGATGACGTTTTGAGTTATGACGTCAAATATTTTTTTTAAATAAAAATTTTTATAATCAACTATGTAAAACAAATGAATGCTTGGAGTTTGGTTTGGCATAAAAAAAATTTTTTTTTCAAATTGGTCAAGTTTTAAAGATATCATTCTATACTTTTGACGCGCACTGCATATTGCGGCAGTCAACGTGTTTTGAATGAAACATACTATACTAAAAAATACTATAATTGTTATGTAATATTTTCTTTATAAAAAAGTTATTTATTACGCAAATTAGTAATCTATGACATAACCTAAACATTTTAGTAAATTTTAGTGGACGTAAAAGTTTTGTGTACGTCTGAAACACAACTTTCCTGCACTAGTCTTTTGTAAAATTTGCCTCTGCACTCGCTAATCCTGCAGTCTCCCGACTCGCTCCGCAATCTTCGTTCTTTGGAGCCTATACATACAAATAACTATTTTTTAATAAACAAAGCGCTTGCTAGTACGGCTAGTGGTAAAACCATTGTTCAAAAACGTTTGTTACTAAAAAAGTTTCTAAAACAATAATGTTCAATACTCATACAAAGTTAACGTATAATAAGTTACGCACAAAAAAATATTCTTCATAGACATATATAGACAATAAAAATATAACAAATAAAACATTATAGAAAAAACCAACTCATTAATTTGTTAATTTCATTAAATCTAACAAATTGCTTGTTCAATTGGATCAAATTAATTAAATAAATAAACTTTAAATAAAAAAATATAGTCAATTTTTTAATCCTTTAATTTTTTATTTGTTCGTATAATCAGTTGTAAGTGTCAAAAAACGCATTAATAAAAACTACTATTTAGAACTTTTCAACTGCAATTTCAATTTTCAAATAATAACTAGAGATGTCCCGACTAGTCGGCGACTAGTCGGTAAAGCCGACTATCCGGCCACTATTGTAGTCGTCGATTAGTCGGCGACTAATCGGCAAAGAGCGCCGACTATCCGGCTTCTTACGTTGTATGTATTTCTCAATAATATGCATGCGGGGGAACTACATGAAATAAAAACCTTGATTATATATTATTTTTTTTATTTTATAATCAGTCTTATACATTAAAAAATGTAAAGCAATCTTTCCTTTGGTAATCAGTTTTTAAAATTACTTGCTTGTAAAGAAAACATAATTAATTATGACATTTATTGAACAAAATTAGTACCTATCCTAATAAAACTCGACCATTACACAAGCAAAAATGAAGGAACAATGCGAAGTAAACAAAACATGTTCCGACACACTCGCGGCGGCGGCGGCGGCGTATGCGATTACGCGTGAATCAGCCGTAAACGAAGCGTAATCGGTTTAGCCGACTAGTCGGTCTTATTACAACCGACTAATCGGCTAGTCGGCTAGTCGGCGAAAGTCATAATCGGCACATCACTAATAATAACCGAATTATCAAAATTGGTTCATCTAAAACGATAAATCCGAGGTATCATATTTTTGAAAAATCAAGCCGTCTAATTAAAAATCATTTTCTTTTGTTGAAATCAGTTTAAAAATATATAAGTTTCAACTTGAAATAAACAAAATTACCATTCTAAAATAAAAATAAGGTAAATTAAGCTCTTTTTTTTAAATTAATCAATTTAAGTTTTTTAATTTATTTTTAAGTTTTTTTTGTGTATTGATTTATATATTAATATAAATATTGCTTACGTTCTCATTGTTAAACCGTTTTGCACTAGCATTTGATTTTAGGTTATAAAATTCTCATGACGAAACTCTGGATTTATTTTATAAATATCTTTCTAATATATTTGCAATACGACTTTTGTTTTTGCTTATGCGTTTTGCTAAAAGACAACGCAGTCAACATCTTTTTTTTTTCTACAATATAGCAGGTTTATCGAAATGTTTTGATTCTATTTATCCAAAATTCTAAAATATACCTATATGCTTTCCTACGATTTTGTAAAACACATTAAAAGCTGACAGTAAAATGAACATAGAATACATTATAATTATAAGTTTTAGTTTTATATTTTAAGCTCTAAAGTTTGACATGACAACAATATAATAATTTAAAGTTAAATTAAATTCTTAGATAAGTAAATCAGTAAAATAGCCTCAGCAACAAATCAAAAGTATTGTTGTCTGGTTGTTATTCTAACATAATGTCTAGACCTTCAACTATCAAATATTATAATAACAAAATTTGCAAAATACAGTAAAATTGAGAGATTGGTTGAAAATTTCTTGCTGTGATAAGCATATGTATTTTTGTTTAAAAAGTGCTAACGTTTTTCTAAAAAAAAACATCAAACATTAGAATTTTCTTTCATTATTAGCTGTTATGTGTTTTAATAGGCTAAACGTATTAGACATTTCTACAACTTATCAGTATTTTTTACACTAGGCTTACGTGGCCTATTTAACAATCGTATATCTAGTTGCACACAAAAAATTGAAAACATTTTTAACAGTCTTTTAAGAAAAAATGTTATTTAAATTTTCCATTAAATAATAGCTTTTTCAAATATTACATTTTTTTAATAATTAAAGTACTAAAATTTATTGCAAAATGCAAAAACATTTTTAGCACTCATCGCTCAAAGATCGGTAGTTTCCAAAAATAAATCTAGTAGGTACATTAAAAAACAATTTTAATTTTGCTGCCGAAATAAGAGAAAAATGTTCTAAAAATAAGTAAAAAACTAAATAATTGAATAATTAAAAAATTAGAGTTATTTGTTGCAAAAATATTCTACCTAACTTTTTTGGAAAAAAGTTTTCTCTATTCGCACTAATGCAAATGGGAAATTTCACTTTCCGAACTGGCTGGGTAAATAACTGTTACAATTGTGTATCACACAATATTTTTTCAGAATCTGCAGTTTCCGATTGTAATGCAATTGCCATTACAACTTTTAATTAGATATTGAATTCTTGATTGAAACAATTGAATTGAAACAATATTTTTTGCGGCTGTTACATTTTCTTAATTTTAATAGCTGTTTTTTATTTGCAGTACCTACTGCTTAATATCCGGTTATGAGCAATTATTATTATTACTACATAAGTAGAGATTTTTGCAATGCTTTCCAGTATGTCTTTAGATAAAGTTTACAAGAGAGAATAGTTATTTGTCTATTAGGAACAAAAATTAATTAATTGTCAGTTGAGAGAGTTGTTGAATGTTGCGTCAATTTCTTGAAAACAGAAAATAAATTTTGAGCTCCCATCACACACAAGATTTTTTTCTACAATTGCACAGCTTAAAAATTTAAAGCCTTACAATTTTACTAAATTTTTGTTTTCAAAATAGTTGTGTCCAATCAAAAGTTTGTCCACCTGTTATGAAATACCATATACTCGATTGGTTGGATAGCAACCGTTATTATATTTTATCACAAAGTAGGATTTATCAAAAAAACTCCCTTTTTAAGCAACTTTCTGAATCGAGTTTAGAAAAAAGAATTATCATTTTATTATTAATTTTACAACAACAAAAAATTTTTAAAAAAGAATTTGCTTGTTATGAAAATTAGTTTGCTCTATTAATATTTGACGTAAGATGTATTATTTTTAATGTGTAATCAATATATTTAAAAAAAATAAAAGATACATAAAAAGGCTTCAAGAGAAATCTTAAAGGTATATTTTCTAACGGTTGAATTGCGGCACACGCCAAAAATTACGATAGATAAGCGCCTTCTTGCCATTTTGCGGTAAACTACTCATTGCATGACGCTAGTTTGTGCACGATCGAATTCGCTGTCATCGATTTAGTCTAGAACTGCGAAGACCCGACGCCTTTAAGACAATTTATGTCTTTCGAGTAACTGTCTTTTCTGAACACTCTGTATATAAAGTAAAGCAAGCTAACTTTTTTTTATTGGCCAGGGAAAAAAACCCAGGTAGTTTTTAACGGATAGGAAAAGAATAATCCGATAGTAAAGGAGAATTTACCAGATTTTAAGCGGGAAAGATACCGATTCTATATATAGAAGTGGTGTTAGCGCCCATGTTGGATTTTTAAGTCCGCCACCGTACGTAGTGTTAGTGTACCCTTCTACGCCAAAGTAGTGAGTCAAATAAACCCGGTAGTAGGTATTACGTGTGTTCACGACTTTTTTGACAAGAAAATTGGTACGGCTTTGAAGCCACGTTTTGATAACGACTTTACCATTTTCGCGATTACGTGACGTTAGAAGGGGGCTAGGCGAGTCTAGGGTCAAAAGACGACTCAATTGCGGCACTCGATCTCTTTTCCTCCTGTTATCCAACTATCTACCATCGAGCTTCCGAGGAGTAAAGCACCGCAAAAACAACCATCTCCAACGGAAACAGCAGATAAGGTTAGTTCAAGGTCTATGAAAGGTAGAATGAATGTGTGAATGTTAGTAAGCCTTTGAACGACACCTTTAAAGTGAAGAAAACCTTCCTTATATTATATTTTGTTTCCTCAAATTATTGCCTTTATTGTTTGTGGTAATCAGGACAACCTGTAAGGGGTGCTTGAGTTAACTACAAGGGAATTGTCTTGTCTAACTCAAACTGCATCGAGTCCTGTCTAATTGTGTGAAAATTGTGATAAAATTTTATTTGAATTATTTAGAATTAATTAATTATTTGAACATTCCGGATTTATTTGTTTTTTTATTATATTTCATTTTGAGGCCAATATCACTTATTGCTATCAGTTAGTTTTTTTTGTTTGTTGTATTTTCTTTTATTTATTCAATATATTAATATTATTTTACTGGAGCTTTTGTTTAGCCTGCAGGTCTTGACCCCTAAAAGGCTAAAGGGAGGTTAATTTCGGCTATTGTCTGTGCTTAGGTTGAGTGGCGCTATATCCACCACCTGTGTTCTTAGATTCACGCCTCTACGGCTGAACTACCGGGCAAATTTTGAACAAGGTAAAGCTAGCCGAGATTAGCCTGTCCTCGAGTTTTCCAATTTCCTTTATTCCCTCCTCTCCTTTTCCCCTTGTGTAACTTCACGGTTACAATTTGACTTTGACTGACTGAACACTAGGTTCAGTAGGTTCAGTCAGTGACACATTAGTTTAAGCTATTTTAAATCTCTACCATAGTGCTTTTTGTTATTTTATGCATTTACAAAAAAAAATCAAATAAAACTGCTTATCACAAGTATTATCTTATGAATTGCTTGAAATAAACTTAAATATAATTAATCAAAATTAATGAAGTGGCATTCAATGTCGCAAGACTTCATGTGTTTGAAGCAAAAAACAAACTGTGTAGAGTAGACTTGCAGTTTCAATTGCTCCAACAGAAAAAGTCCTCTCCCCTCAAGAGATAAACTAAGCAATTTTAAAAGTCAATTTACTAGACTCTTTTTACCAATTTATCGACGCCTAGAAAATCGTTTAACCATAAACTAGCAAGCTTAAACAAAGTCTCTTAAATTTTTCTGTAAAATCATTGCCGGCTTTTTAAAATTTTGTTATTACAAATTTAAATGCATTTTTCAATACAGTTATGTAAATAAGTAATCCCATTTGAATTGTCCGTAATAAAAATAATCAACTCAATAGTTCCCTAAAACTCTGCTCAAATACTCAATTTTTGGAAACTCAATTGTGTTAATAGTTATCTAGCATTCTATCTAATTGTACATTAGTCTGAAGAACAGCACGTATGAAAGATAAATTTTAGCATGAATTACACTGATGAAAACATAAAAATTTAAACACGACGATCATAATTAAGTATTTTCATTCTGCTCAAACACAAGTATTATCTGAAAACAAGATTACTTTTTCTGAAACACTTTGTAGTTGATTAAAACCTTCAAAAAAGATAATCTATATCTGAATAGTTGCGCCGGCTGGTGCAGACAGATTGCAAATAACCCAAAACGGCTGTCAAAAAGTCACTAAATTTATAATAATAATAATTATTATTCATGACTGAACTTGGTGTAAATAAAGGTTTTACATTTATTCCAAAACTAAAAAGTCAAAGCATAGTCGTTATTTAAATTGTAACGAGTAACAAATTAAAAGTTTGCGTAGCCATCTTCAATATAAAAGATATTTGTCTAAAAACAAAATTTATTTTACTAAAATTATAAGAAAATATCGTAAATGAATTAAAAAATAAATTTTCTAGATTTAATTTTTATTTATTTATCTAAAAAATATTGTCAGTTATTGTAATTTTGTAGTCCTTAGTTTTATAGTTAACGTAGCTTTTACAAAATCAAATACACTAATTTCAACTGAACAGTATTTAAGTAATTTCTATTAAAAAATTATATACATACTAAATATGTACTTAACCATATTAAGACATGATATTAGCAAACAGCTAGTCTATTAATACATCTACGTAAAACCGTTTATAAATAAAAAACATTTTTTTTCTTTTGTCTGAATGTGAACATAGCTTTAGATAGGGACCATATTCTGATTTATCTTAATTAAGCAAGCAACCAGACCACTTCTTTTTTATTTATATTTAGTTATACTAATTTTCTCAAAAACTTGCTTGTTTTGCATATACTCGAATTGGCTTTTTATTGCCCAAACGGAACAAGCCTGAGAAGCTTGAATTTGCTGAGTGGGTCAGCTAATATTTTCTGTGTATATGGCGTCAACAAAAGTTTTCAATTTTCATCGACGGATATAATCGCATTTTTCAACCAATATTATATATTCTATATTTTCACACTATCCCAAGATTTACTACTGTATTATACACATATATCAATAATTTCAATTTTTTTAGCCTGTTTTAATGTTGTCTACTTCTTTATTAATTATTGTTTATCAGGCAGTTTAAAAATAAATCAATTATTTAATTTTTTTTTCTTAATCGAATGTTTTAAACTGCATATAAACTTTTTTTGTTTTAATGTGTTCAGTCAATTGTCGCCAAACGTAAGAACTTTATATTTTATGAAACAAAACCAAGATTAATGAAATTTAAACATGTGTGTTTTGCAAATTTCGAATTAGTGTGGAGTTATTTGTAGCAACCATTTTAAAATTATTTTTTGTAGTAGGAATTTATTTTGAATTAGTACCTACCTGCTAAAATGATTTGACTTTAGGTATATATTATATTGCAAAGCATGACATTTTACTTCTTTTTATTATTCTTAAAGTATAAAATTACAAAATTTTATTTTATCAAAACTTTTAAAAACATTTCTTTTTCTTAATAAATTTTGTTTAATCTTTAGAGCGCTTGTATTGTTTTGTTCAACATTAGTAATATCAACATATTCAAAACTATTTCTATGGTTTCATAGTCAGATATGTTTTTTTTGCTGACTCTAATTGTAAAACTTTGTTGACTTACCAATTAATCACTAATATTGGAACCATTAAAAGGATAGGGAATTTGAAATATAGATGTATAATAATTTGTAAATGTTCAATAATTATTTATTTCATTTACATTCCACTTATAGGTATATACACAACAACAAATTTCTTTTTAACATAGTATTAATGCAATGGTTAACTAAAAAGGTAGACGACAGAAAATAATAAACTTTAAGAAAATATACATTATAAACTATTCTTATTTAAGTAGGATATGAGTTCTATAGCAAATGGTAGACTAAAATATTTCAAGCTAATTTTGATATTAACGCTTGATTTGGAATGATTCACGTCTTTACTACCAAAAATTGTGTAGTGCTATAGAACCATTTCAAAAGGAACATTAGTATTCTCTCAAATTAGAGAACATAAGTTACACCCATCAATTAATTATATACATGGACAATAATACTGCTAAATCTGTTGTACAAAATATAAATACACGTACACTTTACAAATAATTAATAAAAGAGCTCTACACTCTATACCAAAGCTCCCTATTTTTTTAAACAATAAATAAAAGTATAACCACAATATTTATATACAGGATTTAATCTCACAATTAGCGTCTCTCGGAAAGACTCTTTGGTATTAAAAATTCAAATGAGCCAGCGGACAGCTCATTTATCAGTGTCCAGATTTTGAAGTAGGACTTAACGATGACGTTTGCCGTGGTAACGCAGAGGCATAAGGACTGAAGCGATGTATTGAAGAGGGAAACATAGCTTTCGGTAACCTCAATTCGGAAGTACTGACTGAAGTGGGACTAGGAGAACCCGAGGAACTGGGAGTGGAAGATGGAGGCGGCGTCATTTGGGGACGATGGGGAGGCGGCGGCCCAAGCAACCCTGGCGGCAGACCCCCATGCATAGGTGACTGCCACGAAGATCCGCTCTGACTCCACAGTTGGCTTGTCAAACCCAAAGGAACGGAAGGTCTTTGACCCAAATAAATCTGTTGACTTGGCGAACTATTCAATAAAAAAGCGTGTAATTCACTAGGGTTGTAAGGAGACCCTCCTGAAGCTCTTCCCCACATCTGGATATGCGCTCGAGCCTTTTCCATCATTGCCGCCGAAAACAGAGAACCTGCATTATTGTTCTCTGCATCAAGTGAATCACCGGAATACAGCCGGAGAGATGAACGCAAAAAATGTTGGTCCATAAACAACCCATCCATCGGCTCTCTGTAACAAAAAATTCACAATATAAGTAAAGAACAGGCTTATGCGTTCACAAGTGTGATAAGAAAATAGTTCATCGAGCATCATTAATTATAAAACAAAGATCAAACTAACCATATTTTTAAAAAGTACTGCACAATTTGTAAAAAAAAAATAAGTGAAACAACAAAAAAATAATTTGCAGCAATCAATTTTGGATAAAGCATTTTTCCATATTTAATAACCTCAATAACAAAACTAAACAAAACATTAGAAAAATTAACAAGACTGTAATTTAAACAATTCTAACCCCACAGACAAGTAGTTATTATCTATTTCTCTGATGTTTTATTTATCATAACGCAATAATAATTCGGCTTGTAAAATATCTCCCTAACTACGTATAGTAACCTACTTTCCCCAATTAAAAAATAGAAATATAAATAAAAATTTTTCTTAATGTATCGTAAATGGTTTATAAAAAACTTGTTTAAAATCAAAATATTAAGCTTTTCAAATTAATAAAAAATGTGTAATAGAAACTGTCTAATTATAGCAAGCGTAATTGCTAAAGTAAATTTCTGTGTTGTCAGCATAAAAGAAGTACCATTATATATGTAACTGAAACAATGTTATATAATACACTCTAAATGTACAGCTATACAAAAATAGCATTATAGTTTTTTAATGTTTTTATAAAAAATTAAGAATTATATTTAGACATTTTATCAAAAGATTTTTTCATGTGTAAAACAGTTTTTCTGGTTCTTGAGAAAACTCTCAAACTATATTAAACTTTTAATGAATAGAGTCTAAAAATTATCAATTTAATACACTTTTAAGTATATTATTTATTATACAGTGTTAGTCAAAAGTATGGAATGAGCAGTGTATGTCCGTAAATAAAAACTCGTTATTATTGTATGTCAATAGCATTACTATAAAAATAAAATTGTTTTTTTTTTTAATAACAACCAAGCTGATTTTCATTTCTCCTATTTTTTTCCTGATATATTTTCTTGACTTCACATTTTTTTATATGTTTTAATAAGAAAATGTCTGTTAAAAATAATAGTTTTCAATAAATGGCAAAATGTGATATCAAATCAGATTCTCCAGTTTTTGATACTCCTTTTTATTTATGAGAAAATAACTCTACAAAAAATGATAGTGAACTCTGTTTTCTTAAAATTATTAAAAATATAAAATTTTTATTGTTAATTAGATTTATAGAAAATTATTAATTTAAACAAAAATTTTATTATTAAAGGATATAAAAATAATTAGGTCAAATAAAAAAAATTAAATTAACGAAAAAAAGAAAGAAACAACGTTTTACGTTTCCATAGAAATGCAGTGACATACAAAAAGAAGCAAGAAGGCTAAGAAATAAAGCATAATTAGTGAAAACAATTTTGTTAGACATTTAGTTACAAAGTTCATATTTACCAAAATAAACCGCCTATTCTATAATTTTGACTAACCCTATATGATAAAATTAAAGCCATAAATCTTTCTTCATATTGTTAATTTAGTTCAATTATTAAAGTAGTTGTTATAAACAGTAAAAATATGTAATAAAAAAAATCCCTTAAAAAAATTTTTAAAGGTTAATGAACTTTTAAAAACGTTTAAACGTTTTATGTCATTACTCATTAGATTAGAATATTTACCGGCAGCAAGAAAGTCATTTTGACGCAAGTCGCGTTATTTGTCTAGAAAGAAGGTAAAATTTTGTAAATTGTTAAGACTCTAATGTGTTTATAATAATTGTAATGCCTAGTAGAAAATTAACGTTTTATAATATCTTTTTATAAAAAAAGTTGATATAATATTTTGAGTGAACAGCAGAAAAGTGGCTATTTTCCGGTCTACCGGATTTCTGACTATTGGAAAGGTTTTCAAATTTTCTCCTGAAATCCGGAAGATCCCATCCCGGAATTTGGTGAAAACAGAAGGCAGCCGCGAGCATTTTACACTCTGTGAGGTGGGGGCGGTTGGTCGAGCAAGCAGGTTGCAAAAACAATCAATAATAATATTGAGACGGAGCGATCGCGCGGTGAAGCGATAATGAGAGGCTCTAGGGCCCCGCCTTTGGCCACCAGGGGTCGCTCGTTGTTGTATACCGTGCATTGTTGTATATCTAGCAATACCGCATCCTAATTAGAGACAAGCAAAAACCTGAACGAAACGAGAAAATAACTGGGAAAACAGCAGAGTCTACCTGAGCTGAGGTGTGAGAAAATATCTCACCTTCATTATATCATCAAGCCGTCGTCGTGAAGACAACGATTGTCTAAAATTACAGGGCGGCTAAAACGAACACGCCCCCTAGCGGCAGCGCGAGATTGAAACACGTAAATTAAATTCTATCACAACAGAAATAAGACGGTTTTTTATGCGCCCCAAAAAACCATGAATTATTACTTATCACTTTCACCATTCGTGTGCGTGCTTGCTTCCAAATCAAGGAAGATCCTTTAATTAGACCGAGCCGGTCGTCCTTTTCAACCACATCACGTCCCAGACTTCGTCTTATCAATATCAACAAAACTTTTTGCAATAATGACTCTATTGAACTTTTATCAACAAAAATCATCAAATCAAAAATTATTCATCAAACAAAACACAACACTCAATTTTATATTATAACCAATATGAATGCAAAAAAAAGTATACTAGTTTAATAAATTTTATAAATTTATTAAACTAGTTTTAAAAAAAAAACCTTTTTATTTTGAGTAGCAGCTTATGTTTTTTTATTTATATTCAAGTAAATTACTTTTTCCTGAGCATAACACAGGTTAAAGTATTTTCAACATTTTTTTTAAATAAACAAAGCGCTTTCTAGTTTGGCAATCATTTAAGTTACTCATGTAGGTATGATGTACATATTTCATTTATTTTAAAACTGTTATGCTTACGTAAATTTCGTTTTGGATTTTAAAAGTACTTTTTGAAAACTATCAAACTCTGTAAACGCAGACTGCTTGACCGCAGCTTTTTTGCAATCAAAACAGGTTTTTTACATGTCAGTAAATTTATTATTATTTATATTTTTTGTTTAATGTTAAATAACTATAGACATAATTTTAGACTCTACAAAGTGGTCTAGCACAACGTCTTAAATTAAACAATAGTTTACCAAAGCGGCCGCGCCTTATTTACCTAAAAAAAAACTGGATTGAATATCATATAAAAGTTAATTTTCACTGAAAAAGATATCTACTGGGATACGCTTGTTGAACAAATGTTTGACATAACACTCATATAAAAAATTTTAGGTTATGTCACAGAGACTATCTTTTTAATTGGCAATGACATCTGTCAATAATGTTGTCAGTGTTAAAGGTGTCACCCGTCAACAACAGAAAGTGGTTGCAGATGAGCCATTTTAAAATAAAATGTAAGATTGCAAACTCAAACAGTCATTGTTGACCACGCTGAACTTTTTTTATAATCTTTTTAGACCAAAACTATTTTCTCAAAAAAATTTTTGACATTAGGTATTAGATACATTTTTAAAATATTTTGTGACATGACTATGTCTGATATATTTCCTTCTCCCAAAAATTTACGATTCATCACGAAATGGATTAGAAGATTTAAGATAGCAAGAGATGTTAGAATTATTTGCTTAAAACACGTCAATGACTTCGCTAGAAATTAATCTCCCCTAAAATAGTGCTTTACAGCGGTTTCAGAGTCACGTCAGGTCAAGTCAGGTCAGATCGTAATTTGAAGGAAAGTCTTCAGCCAGCAGAAAAACGACACACACTCAGTAAAAACTTGCTGCGTGGTTTCTAAAAGGTTCCATTTCTCCAAAAAAAAAATCAAGTCACATGTAACTGTATAAGTAGGTATATACATCTACCAAGTCAGTTAGACTTCAGTAGTCAGTCTAATTAATTTAGAGTTTATTTACGTGTGTCTGTTAATAAAAAAATTTTTAAAACAATTTAGTACCTTCATCTTTTCCCCTTGTGACAACAGAATTGATGCATAAAATCTATATTTGAACGTAGATTCTCGAAAATATAATTTTGAGTTACATCAATTTTAAAAAATATTGTTGGGAAAAGTAAGTTATTTGTAGGCTATTGATTTGTAATATTGTAAATTATCAGCACAATAAAAAAAATAGTGCTACTCTGGGCTAGTAATCCAAAACAGTTTACTTTTTTTTTTTGAAATTTTGACATAATGTTCTATATCAATAAAAACTCACCTATATAAAATATAATAACTATTCAACTATTTTAAATTCATATACAATTTTGTAATGGTTGCACACTTATTCCGTTCGGTGTAAAGTAAAAATATACGATTATTATGCTAATTTCATACAAAACGAAAAAAATTGTATTAAATTTTTGTAAAATATTTTTAAATTAAAATTTATAGTTATAAAATATGTACATTCTGTTAGCTAAAAAGTATAAAAAAACCATTGTTGAAATACAGACAGTAGAAAACATCAATATCTAAAACATATAAACAAAAATTTTTTACATAAAAATTTTAACACTTACTTACGGGGGGTTTACAAAAAAAAATTAAACTAAACTAAAACACGTAACGAATTTACTTGAAATTTAATTAAATATTCAATGCGGCTTCTATAAACCAACCTAAAAGATATATAGATTTATAAAAAACGAATTACGCTAAAATTAAGTTAATTGCAATCAAATTTAAAATCAAGGTAGGTTATTCTCGCAAATTCAACCTAACCTGTCACGTAGCGAGTTAACTCTAATTTTAATTAAATATTTAATTCGCCTAGTATAAACCCAAAATTGAGTTTTAATTATTAAGTGTTAATATCTTAACAAAAACTGATTAGAAACTAAATACAAAAGCGTATTTTATTTAAGTCTGAAAAACAAATTTTATTAAATACATATGACCATAACGAGAAAACTAAAACTAAAATAAAAGTTTTTAAATAACACTTCTGTTCTACGGCAGAATTAAAAACAACATTTTTGGCGTCCCAACGTGTAAACGTTAAATTAACCTTCAAATGAGATCTCTAAAAACATTATATTTACAATCGCCCATGAAGGCCAAATTGTTTACTTTTCATGTATGTTTAGAAATTAAAATCTCTTTTTACGGCAAAAATATACCTATTATAACCCCAGATACATAACTTGTTTATTGTTGAACGGTAACAAAGAATATGATTTTGATTATTTTGGGTGCCATTCTCCTTACTGATCGCTGCAAAATTGATAGTGGTGGTGACTTGTATTGACATTTGACCTATCAGACTTACATTAATTTATTTAATTTTGTTCGATTTATAAATTAACATAATGAAATGTAAACTTCCAATCAAAACCAAAAAAAATATTGTTAGTTTAATCGTATTCTTGTAGTAATCTAAAAAATTTTTCTGATTTAATTTTGGGTTAAGAATACTAATATTAGATAATCAACTATATTTGATAAAAAATATAATTATTAATTTAAAAAAATTGTTATCCAAAAAGTTAAATACAAATCTTGTGGTTCAATTTTATATTGTGCTGGAAAATATAAATTACCGCACGTAAATAACTACTACAAAACTATGTAGGAGTGGTAAAAAACTACCTGCATTGCTCAACATGCTTCAAATAAGCAACACCGAATTCGATAAAGTAAAGCATCATTCATTCACAATAGATCTAATCAGTCTATCATGTCAGATGTCACCCATTGCGCCATAGGTATAGTTAACGACACATAGCATTTAAACATAGTAATGGCAAAATATCTAAAGACACATAAGAATCAGTTTTTGTAGAAATGGGTTTGGTATTAATTAAATAATAGTAAGAAAGATTTTACTAAACCGTGCAATAAATAGTAAAGTTAGAACTTTTAGTTTGGCGCCGATTACTTTAAATGTTGGGTACAAAAAATTCTAAACGTACTCACAAACTAGACTTTTAAGCTAAATTCTCTTGTGTGTTAAAAGCTGTTTGTAGCAAACAACTTTTTTACTGCATGCTAATAGTTGTTACAATAATTATTGTGCTATTATTACTATTGTAACATAATATGTCAAAACTTTAACTCTAGTTTTCAAAAATATGCGTTAAAAAAATGACTAACAAATGATAAATTGTTTATAAAAAAAAGATTGTTAAAAGTTCGCTTGAATTACTAATAATTTAATGTGTATATTATGTGCAAATTTCAAATTTAGCTGCGTATGATGTAGAGTAGAGAGTAGAACATGTTAAATAATTATTACCTGTACTGTAGATTACAGAAGATTAAATTAGGCATTGTCTTGTTGAAGATTGCACATTTAAACAGTAAATTTTATTTACTTGACATTCTTATCATTAAATAAGTATATGCTATTAACACCATAAAATTTGTAACATTACCCATAAGTCACTGCTGATAACCCGGTAATAGCAATATTTTTTAAGTAAATTATACCTTTCTACATCGAAAGTATTTCCCACATTGCAAAATAAATTGCCTTCGTTAATTGAGAACAGATGATAACGCGACAAAGCATTTTTTTCACTCGTGATTAATGACTGGGTCTGACAGTTCCCTAGATTTATAATTTTGAGAGAGTTTATAAAACGAAATTGTCTTTGTTTCGGTAAGTCATAGATTCAGTGACGGATTTAGGGTAAATGAGGCCGAGCCATGCTTGTTATTTCCGGCTGCGTTAGAAAAAAAAATTTAAAACTGTGTTCAAAACATTTTATATCAGGTAAAAACATGTCTTATAATGAAGAAATATGTGTTGCTTACGTATTCGCTATAATATGGCCATTTGTTGTGATACTGTCTTGATTAAAAAAAAACTGTGTCGCGTATGTAGTCACCATACTATTATGGTAATTTATTTAATATCCTGTCTTGTTTACCCTTTTGAAAAGTATTTTATTTCAAAAGAAGAATAGAATAAAATAGAAGAAATGTAAGAAGAGAGAAACAATATTGAGGAGTTACCTATATCAATAAATTTATATCATTCTATTTAACCTATGCCGCGGGCTATGACAGAATATGTAAGTATATTCAATAGTTTGTATCTATTCGATTAAAGTAGAATTAGATACTTTTTGAGATGTAAATGATCAAGTATTGATTCTTCAAAGCAATAATTATTATATTTTTTAAGTTGATACATTTATGTCTTTGCTTGTTCTATCAACTCTTTTCTAAATTTCAAATTCTAAAAGAAATTTTTGCAAATAACCATCTAATACGTATACATTATTACCTAAAAAAAGTGTTTTTTCCGTCATTAAAGATAGAATTCTCAAATTTTTTGTGGGACATGCTTGATCTCAATAATATCACAACAATATTATAGAAAAAAATGTAAAAACACGTTTAAACAATGTCTCAGCAATAAAAAAAAGTGCAACAGCTAGTTATTAGAAAGTACGGAAAAGTTCCTCGCTACATACGATGGATGCCAATACTGATAGAGTATTTAGTATTAATTTGATTCAGGGATGTTATAGATAATCTTTAGCGATAAACCATTTTAAGCAAAATACAATTAAAATTTTTGTTTGCACTGCAAACATTTATAAAAACCAAAAATAAGGCTGGTTTTAAATTAAACCTCTTCCAATAATATGTTATAGTGTGTTAAAGGTTAAGACAAATAGTTTTGATAGATGACTAAACTAGTAATCTATCAAATCTGATTACTTACCTGGGTGGGATTCAAACAGTTTAATTAAAAAAGAAGAGAAACGATACTATGCAATTTGGTGACACATAGAACTATATTATGTCAAGCAGTTTTTTTGTTTGTAATAGTAGATTTATTTGATAAATATTTAAAAAAAAAACTACTTTAAATATTCGTTTGTGATAAAAACCACCAGTTACTAGAAACTGCCGGCAAAAGTAAAAACTTAAAAATATAAAACCGCAATTGCGTTTTTAGCTTTTCATATTACAGCATAAATGCAGTATTTGAGATTTAAAATAGTTTTTAAGTCAGATTAGTTTTGCTGCTCACATACTCCTAAACAGACTGTTTACAAGTTAAAAACAAGCAGTAGACAGTCTAATAATTTTAATTTAATAAATAAATTATCATCTACTTCAATATAAATTGTGACAAAATAAAAAAATTAGAGTTAAAAAGTTTTAAAACGTGATAGATAATTTTCGATAATTCAAATATAGTCTACCTTGAGCAAAGCATTACACTCTTATCATGAAGTTTCGTAATGTGACGTCACATAAAAAAGCTAAACTTTTTAGTTAATAGCATGACGAGTGTAATGTTTAAATTTCTCTATATTTTACTTAACATTTTTAGACAGATAAAACAAACTAAAAAAATTAGTCCAGTCAAATTAGACATTGAAATACAAAAAATTAAAGGCCGCAATTTTTTTTTAAACGTTAGAGGGCTGGTTGGAAGTCTAAATCTTGATTTTTAAGAAAATTCTGCCGCCGCAGTTGTCGCCATCTTGATTTAAACTTTAATTTTATTCTTTTTCTAAAATAACTCGTTAATTTACAACTTTAGAGCAAAAACAGTGATATTTAAAGTTGTTGGAAGTTTAATGTTCTAAAAGTTTTTTTACGCTAGGCTTATTATTTGTAGAGTTACACTATCAAGTTTATAATACAATTTTTTGTCAATAAACTACATAATAAACAAAATATTTAAAAAAAAAAAAATTTTAATATAAATTTGAAAATATTGATTGTGGAGTAAAAAAAGTGCGAGAACCATAGTTAAAGAAAATAAAATTCCACTCATTACGATTTTTTTTATAAACTTCTGAGATATATATATATATATATATATATATATATAATAGGTATTTTATTAAATGTTCAACAACTTTGAATACTACCATTTTTGTTCTAAAGCTGTAAATTACCGAGTTATTTCAAAAAAACAAAAAAATTAAACTCTAAATAAAGATGACGGCGACAGCGGCGGCGAAATTGTTCCGTAAATCAAAATTTAGACTTCCAAGCAACCCCTTCAATGTTTAAAAAAATCGCAGCCGCTAATTTTTTCTATTTAATGTTTGGTCTTTTATTTTAATGTCAATCTCGACTTAACTACATAGTAATTTTAAAACAAAAGTAATTCTGCCGTATTATACGTGAAGTTATGTTCAAATGGTAAATACTCGTAGTTATTATGAGCTAGAATCAAAGTCTTTCAATTTTACGAATGAGCCTACTAAAAGTTTTTTTTTTATTAAAAAAAGTAAAAATCTTAAACTCAAGACAATATAAGGCAATAACATGTAATTGAGAAATGGTCAAGAATGACATGGTACCAAAATAAAATTAATAAATAATCTCATGTGTTCTAAATGGGTATGTCTGTATACTGAATTTTATAATATTTTTTTACAAAAAATGTTTATCTGTCATTTTTCCTTTATGAAGTTCGAACAAGCACTTTAGTGCGTTTAAAAACAGTTTTATTAAAAATATTATTAAAAATAAAAATTGTGCAATAGCTTAATAATTTACCTTTCTTATTTCAATTTCGAATTTTTTGTTCAAATCAAATGCAAGGTTTCTTAAACATTTGATACAATTTTATCCAGATGATTAACTGCAAACTAGTCTGCATTAAAAAAATACATTATAAATAAGCTTAAAACAAAAACAAAATACTCTAATAAATTAACAATCAACTTATCGATTGTCAATAAGTTGTATGTTCTACTTGTTTATTGAATACTTTTCAGAAAACTTGTATCCACCTATTAATTAAATCTTCAAAAAACATCAACGTATGTAACTAAAGTTTAACAAAACAGTTGTCAAAATACCTGTGGTTTTTACTTTAAATTATTACTACAAGTTGCATGTACTTGTACGCAGGGGTCATTAACGATCAAATATCGAAAGATGATAATAGCAAAACACGAATTATTTTAGGGTTGGTCATTGTTTAAGTTCTCTGATGTTTGAGCATGCTTAGATTTTGTTTTAAAAAAATTTTACTTTATTATTTAATTTTAGATGTAGTTTTAGTTTAGAATGCTGAAACGTTTGCTGTTTTCAATATGCTTTTAAGTTTACCCATTTCGATAACTTTGTATAGACTTGAAAGAATTTATTGGAATTGCAGTAAAACTCTTCAATTTATTATTGCTTCATAAAGAAAAGTCTTCACAGTTTATGCATGGTTATTTCAGTTACCGGCTGCAGAGCAAATTTATGTATTTTGCATTCAACGATGTATGTTTTCTGTCAAAATATAGTAGGTAGCAGATACGTCTTCCAAAAATATGACAAATTTATGGTATAAATACTTGATGTTTGTGTACATTTCTCTGAGTTTTTATAAGTGCAATTATTGTGTATAAAAGTCATTGTTTCTAAAATTGTTTTAATGTATGTTTACATTGCCACATAAATTAAATGCTTTAAAAATTATATTTGTTAATTCACAGCTTGATTCATAACAATGTTCATTACACTCGTCGGGTTGAAATGTTTAATTTAAGCGTAAAAGGTTTTTCAGTATGCTACAGAAGTCAACAGCTATACCATAGGTAAGACTTTACGACCCATAAAACCCACCACTAACAACAACGAAATAATTACTTTCTGAGCTTTCAGTCTGACAAAAATACTTTTTATGGCCAGTATAATCCGGCCTCAAATAAATTTAATTAATGGTAATGAGCTATAAGGCAACAAGGTCGCTAAATAATAAAGTTTTTGGAAAACAATCAATAGAGAATGTGAGTAATGTTAAAGAATTACACCTACCTGTCAAAATCTGTTAACCTAGACGAATCCCTAAAACCTTTTGCGAATGGGTTCGAATCGATTTTCAATTTTGTGATGAGCTGGTTTTGATAGGCTGTGACAGCCGTGAAAACGGATTCGGGAAAAATGAATGTTCTGTATTGTTCCTGCTCTAGGTCTGTAACAGGGCCTGAATGATCCCTCCATTTGACAATGTGGATGCGAGGCTGATATCGGTGCATTGAATTTAACACAATCTGCAAAATAAGTATGATGTTAATAATAGAAAATATATATTTTAGATCATATAACGCTTTAAGCAGGTGAGTATGACAAACTAAGCGCTTTTTTATAATCAATTTACGGTTAGCTAATAAGGAAAACTGTAAACACCGAGAAAATAACTTTTCTACTAGGTCACAAAAATCTTGTTTGGTGTTTTATTTTATTTAGTCAGTTTTCGGCTAAAAGTTGTTTTTATGCAATCATTTAAAAGTGATTAATAATATTTTACAAATAATATTTGTCAAAATTATTGCTAAAGCAATAAAATTTACAAAATTAAACGTGTAAGGTTTAATTTATAGATTTAAATATTTATAAGTATTTGTATATTTATAAGTATATTCATTGTTTTTATTATATTCAGGCAGTTTTCGTTTAAAAGCTGTTTATGTGCAATCAGTTATAAAATGACTAATGTTATTTATCAAATTAAACATTCTTGTCAAAGTAAATATTAAGGCAATTGATTATACAAATTTGTAAGGTCTAGAGCTCGTATATTAATATTTATAAGTGTTTCTTCTGTTTGATTGATAAATTAATAATGTTAAATACTCTTTTTATATATGTTTGTGAAATAAATAAATAATTCATAAATATATTGATTTAAAAGTTATTAAATTATTATATATATTAGTTTCTACTATAATTAGAAAGGTAAATTTATTAAAATTTAAACAGCTTCGATTGATACCAATGCAAAATACTTTTGCTGCAAGTTGGTTTAATTTATCAAGTTATTTATTAATTATTAATCTATTTAAACTAGAATTTTTATATTTCAAGCTAAGATTTTTTTGAAATTTGAATTTTTTTATATCACTGCCCTAAATTTGAAAATTTGTCATTGAAACTTTTTGAGTTGTGTCATTAATCCGGTCTGTGTTTTAATTGCACAGATTTATATTTAATTATTTAGGTTTATTAATTATTAATCCATTTTATATTTTACGCTAAGATTTTTTTGAAATTTAAAAAGTTTTATTGTCAGTGCCTTAAATTTGAAAATCTGTCTTGATTATTATTGTTGTATTATTAATCTTAGTCCTGCTCTAATTGTGCAGATTTTTATTTAACTATTCAGGTTCTTTATTAATTATTCATCTATTTGGACGAGAATTTTTACATTTAGGCTAAGATTTTTTCAAAATTTAAATTTTTTTACATCATTGCCTTGAATTTGAAAATCTGTTATTGAAACTTTTTGAGTTGTATTATTAATCTTACCCCTGTTTCAACTGCACAAATTTTTATCTAATTAATAAGGTTCTTTATTCATTATTAATCTATTTAGACTAAATTTTCATATTTTCGGCTAAGATTTTTTCGAAATTCAATTTTTTTATATCATTGCTCTGAATTTGAAAATCTGTCATTGAAACATTTTGAGGTATATCATTAATTCGACCCTTGTTTTAATTGCACCAATTTTTATTCAATTATTTGGGTTATTTATTAATTAATAATCTATTTTATGTTTTAAGCTAAGATTTTTTTGAAAATCTGTCATTAAAACCTTTGAAGTTGCATTATTAATCCTACCGTTGTTTTAATTGCACAGATTTTTATTTAAATATTTAGGATATTTATTAGTGTTTAATCTATTTAGACTCAAAAATTTGTTTTTTAAGCTAAGATTTTATCGAAATTTTTAAATTTCTTTTATTATTAGTGCCTTAAATTTGAAAATCTGTCTTGAGTTGTATTATTAATCTTAGTCCTGCTCAAATTGTGTAGATTTTTATTTAACTATTCAGGTTTTCTATTAATTATTAATCTATTTGAACTAGAATTTTTATATTTTAGACTAAGATTTTTTTTAAATTTATTTTTTTTTATATCATTGCACTGAATTTGAAAATCTTTCATTGAAACTTATTGATTTATATCATTAATCCTACCCCTGTCTCAATTGCACACATTTTAATCTAATTAGTCAAAGAAGTTGAAGGTTTTGCAAATTTCGGGTAATGTTTTGACGCAATTCACAGTTACATTGTTTTTCTGAGATTACAAAAGAAACTAGTTAAATCAGATTTGTGAATTAATTCCCTACACCAATTTTTTACCCTGAAAAAAATTATAATTTCAAACGGTAAATCAATTTTTGTTATTTTCAAGCGTATATGCTATAAATTTGTAGGGATTTTAGCACATGCAGTAGATACATATTATGGTTCTATAGTGTTTAGTCTGTTTAAGTCGAGAAAACAAATCACAAGACGACAAACCATATAAGCTATGAAGAAGCTTAATATTTAACACTGTTTTAGTTTTTGACAAGCGTAACGCCAAATGTCAGAGTGGCAATTTTGTGCTGTTAAGTTGATGGTCTTGACGTGATAGTCAGAAAAATGTTTTTTAACAAACCGCTGACAATTTTGGAAAAAAGTGTTTGCGACCGGTTATCAAAACTTGATTAAATGTACTTAAGTTTAATATTTGTTAGTTTGTATCTTTCTGTAAGTAATAATAGAATGCAAAAGGTTAAAGCATCTGTATTAAATTTATGAGCCGCATGTTGTAAATTGTGCAAATCTAAATAATGTTAGCTACGCCTCTGATCAAAACAGAATTGGCCTTCACTTCGAAGCTCATTAACCCTTCTCATTCCGCAACGTGGAGCTTTACGATCGACGACGTTGATCGCAAGTCATGTGCATTGCTGAAACGAAGCTCACGCGGTACCTAAAGGCTAGGTGAGATAGGTATAAACGTAATTCAAAGTAGATATAATGGGCTAAATAGCGTCTTTATCGCCTGTAGACGCGGCAGCCATTGTAAGGTTCTACGCCACCAATCATTATTCCAGCAAGAGTTAGGAGTGTGTTGCTTAGCAACTCTGATTACAGGGGACCCGATTGAGGATACGCTCTGGTGAACGCAAGCGCAACTCGAGCTAGGTGTCTATTGCACTTCTTCAAAAGGTCTCATCATATTACAATATTGTAATGTGAGTACAGACTTACAGAGTCTACAGAATAGGCAACGGCTACAGCGGAAACTAAGAACATAAAGTTATAATGTGGGAGCGGGATGTTGGTGGCTTGGAGGTGTTCTGTGGCTTGGAGGCTGTTAAAGTGGAAACAACTGGCTACCGACCGCTAAAAGTTGCGCACGCAAGAGGAGACGGTCCTTGTGTAGAAATGTTTGCCTTCATACATAATTATATACAGTGTGTGTTTCACATAAAAGCTGCGTCTTTCAAAACTACAACCAAACAACTTGATTTTCAATTACAATTTAACGCCAGAAATCTTACCAGTAAATGTTATACTAAAACTACGTATTAATCCCTATTTCATAATTGAATTAAAAAAACAACATGGTGATCTCGAATAATGTATACAAAGCTTTGAACATGGAAAAATTAAACGTTCTACAACAAAATTAAGGAGAAAGAACCAACAACTATTAATCTTCCTGGAATATGTGCGAAATCCATGCCCATGATGTGATGAAAAACATCAAAACTAACATGGTATAGTTCAGTTACTGATGAGGTCCAATAAGACCAAAACTAAACCAATAACGTGTCGCAAATAACCTTCTGCAATGCTTAAACAATTTAATTTTAATAATTACTACTACGAACCCAGTTAAACTAGGACTTAGCAAATGACCAAACTGTGTTTTAACTAATAGTTAAAAAATTTCTGTTTAAGATAATCGGTAGACAAAACCCTACTAAGAGTACCTATTTATAAATTTAATGTCTGCACAAAATTACTCAATATTTTTTATTATTGAGAAGAGGTAATAATGAAAGATGTAAAGACTGAAAAAAATTTCCAAGTTACTAATAAATGTTTAACAGTTAAAAGCAATTAAAAAAAAGCTTGAGAACCGCATATTTACGTCGTGCCAACTGCTATGGTATCTAGACTTTTTAACATGCAAAGCTCCCATCTGTCACTTTGACTCACTATCGTATTGCAAAATACCATGAAAATTATCTACTCTTAGAGACCTCCAAAAAAAATGTTATTTAGTCATAAATATAGTTCGCTTAGGTATACCAGAACAATTTACCGCACTCAAAGATTTCAAAAATAAAGGCAATTAAAAATAAAACTCCATCTTCTTGTGTGGTACGTAGCTAACCATCGATCAAGCTCTGACCCACAGCATCTCTGTGCTTGAGCTGTTAACCTCAACTGTCAATTCAAATTTCGAAACTTTTACAACACAAAATTGAGTCTTCGGCTAAAAAGTTTAATACACTATTCGCGCCTTAGTCATTTTACACCGCGCGGTTTATTAAAGCACTCCGCAGAGCGGCGTGCTTTAAATAACGTAATAACTATTATGCCGCATGATGCGCATAGTGTGCTATTATCAGTATATACCAGAAAACTTTTTTCTGTAGAATTAGCATCTTATGTCTTTGTTATCAATTTAATGTAAATTCTGTATAAATGTATACCTAAAAAATTCTATTTTTTAAAATGTATAACTTTCATTAATCATTAGGAAAAGAAAATCAGTTTTTTAAAATAAAATTTAGCTTTTTTTTTAAATATCTTAATTTTTTTTATTACTAGCCGTATTAATATATAACATTTTATAAGATTTTTAAAATTAAATTTTTTATCCACCTACAAAGAGTTACGTAAAAAACATAATTTTACAAAACATGTTATAAGAGTTTTGCGTTTAATCACAAAATTTTTGTGGATAGCCGTAATATGCTACTTTTATAAAGATTTCTTTAGAAAACACTTTTTTTTTATTTTGTAAATTTTTCAGCACTGGAAGAAGCAGATTTCTTTTTCTTTTGCCCTAATAGTATACCATGTCATTCATGACAAATGCAGTTTGTGAGAAAAAAAATTGACATTTATTTTAATTGCAGTCTTGGCAGAACAAAATTTATAAAAAAACCAGCTATTATAATAACTTGAGGTTAAATATTTCTTACTTAAATTTACAACCTATTACCAACAAATAAATAATTGTAAAGTCAAACTTTATAATCAATTTTAAGATAAGTTTCAATGTACATATAAAAGACTCAATCCGTAAGTTTTTTCCCTGAAGAGATTGTTGTTTTGTTAGTACCGCAATAGAATAAAGCATACGTTAACAGTATTCGTCAGCGTGCTGCTGCACTGGCCCATTAAGTCAATACTGTTAACCGACAATTAAACGATTATTTTTTTAAAGCTAAACACAGTTATTTTATTACAAAGTTAGCACGTTTATTTTGAACACTCTAAATGAGAGAATTGACAGACCAATAATCTTAGAATAAAAAAATGCTAATATAGAACCAAAAACCAGCGGTCCAAACTAAATTCTAGATCAATCTGAGACACACACGCCTATGCTAGAGTAAAATCTAGGTAGAAGATGATTTTTTAAGACAAGATTACAAAAACGAATATGTTTAGAAAAACTTTCTACTTCAACTGAAAGATTTAATAGCTGTTAAAAAAATCTTCAATGTTTCAGACAAAATACTTCTATTGTAAGCAAAAAGCAGAAAAAAGGTTTTTATTCGGTATCTTTTAGAAAATCTCAGATTAGGTAAAATTTTCTAAAAAACTTAGGATACGGTAAAGTTATATAATAGGTTAAAACACCTCTTACAAGATTCTCCAGTAACAAAAAACCAAATAATTTGTCGAGAGAGTCATTCTAGAAAGTTGACGAAGGATTGTTCGTTGATTGAAGTAATATAAACACGTAGCTGTGTATATTACTAAATATATTGATACGTTCACAAATAACAGATGTATTTAAAACACAAGTTTGTAGATTAAAGGATGTTTTGTGCTTATTAACACTTATCAGTAACAGGTAACAATTAGAATTCAAATTAGTTGCGTATGAATAACACAGCTGAATGACTTAATATCGTTTTGAATGCATCAGCTTAGACTTCAATAAACTCATGTTTATGACTAACGAGCAATGTAAAACATGTTTCGCTCGCGTTAAAACTTACTAGTTACATAATACAGTTCAGCCAACCAAAATCAAGACACTCTTATCGATATAATGTCAATGTTTGAACAAACACTGTCTGTCAGTGAGTTTTAGCTATGTATTTAGATAATGTTATTGTCACAGCTACACCTTCATCATGCTAACAACCATCAGAAGATGCAACCATCAAAACAATTACAGCAGTTTATAAAAACATCATTGACCAGATGTTATTAAGCCAGTTCCGTTCAAATATTGGCCCCAATCAGTCTGCATTATAAAGCTAACAAGAGCCAGTTAACGTATAATTCAACAAGGATTGACAGCCTGATTAGCAATATTTAAACTTAGAAAGAAAATTTTCGAATTCAATTAGAAAGAGATGATTTTGCTTCCATGTTAGGTATTTTGGGAACAACGATCCGAAAATACTTACAATATTAAATTTGGTTTTATTAATATATTGGAGTGCTTGTTTGTTATAATACAATTTTCATAAAAACTACATTGTAAATGTTGGTGAAGTCTTTTGCAAAAAGCAGCTCCAGCCCTTAAAATCTTAAATAAATATTTGTCTTCTTGATCTGTTTTATTCATTTCTATCTTTCTTTTTGTTTTAATCATATCAATCTTGTTATTCTTGTTGTCTACTCATTTTGCTCTGCCAAAATGTCGCACATGTTTCTATTATATGATTTATTGCTTCTTTTTAATCTTAAATTTATCTTTCAAAAGTTTTCTCTATAATTTTTTTTCTTATACTTTGTTTTTAACTTACCATTGCTTGCTTTCTTCAAAAACTTTTTCTACACCGTATCTATTTCTCTCATAATATTTTTATCTTTCTCATAATACTTTTTTATCTGAACCCGCTACTCAATTTAACTATTTTTTTTAAACTCGATCTGTCTCTTTTATTTTGTCCTATATACTTTTTTCTATTCTAAATACCTCACAAACAAAAAAAAAACATATATCATTGCAGATTTTTTTTCTATTTTACGTTGAGTGTATTGAGTAGATTGGTAGATTCAAAAAAATATTTTAATTAAAACAATTAAAATAATAAAAAGCTGCCTATAACCTTTATTGAAAGCAATTGAAAATTATGTAAAAAAATAGTTCCAGCCAACCAATAACATTTTTGCACAAAAAGTCAGTTAGACTTTAGAATATTTTCGTGAATGTTAACGTTATGAATAAAAATGCTGCGTATTTTTGTACATCAATAGTTACATATTGTAAAAACATTTTGTATTAATACTCATTATTTTAAATAATTAAAGAACTTAGAGCAATTAGTAAATCAATAAGTAAATAAACAATCGTATTTAACATACTATACCAGCAATGTTGAAAAAAAGCACCAACATATTTCAGTGACTTAACTCTTATTGCCGTAAAAAGTTACCACTTGAATAATGGTAACGGTAAACGTATTAGCCAGTAGCGTGTTTATATAATAATAGTAATTATATACTAAGAGAGGGAATATATTTTTTATAGCCAAGCTATTTTATCGAGCAAAAGCGTCAAGAATAATTATGAAAAAGGGGCTATAAAAATCTTCTTACCAATAGTTTATATACTAGATTTTCCACTGCTAGCACAATTTTTCTATTTTTATAATAAAAAAAAACTTGAATTAGAGCTTTGCTTAAAATAGCCATTAAAACCAAGAAGCTTTTGAAATTGAAAATAAATAAATTAAGACTTGACGCAAAAAAATTGCGAGAGTAAAATCTGTAATGTTTTTGAAGTTGAGGGAGAAGTAGGGAGAATTGCATACACCTAAAAAAATCAAAAACTAGATACTGCTTTTGAATTAAAAGGTTTATTCTGAATTAAAAGAATCGTGCAAATCAAAAAATAATATCACAAAGCAAAATACTGCCATGTGCTCATTTAAATAATTCTAAAAAAGTTTGTTTCTTCAATATTATGATTAATAAATTAAAAACACAACCTTTAAAAACACCGAATGTTATTTTATGATGTAACAAACACGTCTATGCGTAAACAAATTTGTTGGTCTTTTTGACTATTTTCTTGAACTGGAGATTAAAGAAAATTTATTTTTTTATGAAACCCGCGGAACTTTTAAATAATAAAATTGAAGTTGTCAAATGTCAAATTCTGCTGTTTATGCATCATTCACTTGAAGTAGAGAATAAAATATGATTGGCTAAGGTGAAGAAAATCAAGCTCTAATTATCATCTAATACTAGTATCAACTAGTATCATTGCGTAATAATGTGATGATAAAGGTATTTTTATATGTAGTTTTAAGGCTCAAGCTTTTTCCAATTACGTCGATTTTCGCAGTGATTAAACAAACATTAAAAAATATAAACAAATGTTTATTTTTTATCGGCATAAAGTAATTTAAGTCTTTATAATCGCTTGTTCAATATAGGCTCAATATAGTAACACCACGATTATTTGTGTTTTCAATTAAAAACTGCTATTTAATGGTACATATTTGATAACACAGCATAAAATTTGAAAAACCCACAAAAGTGATTTTTGTTTTATCTGGTAAAATCAAATTGTCATTCCACTCGTTAAATCTATCTACGTACATTTATCAATAAAAGCTTAACTGTTTGAGATGAGGTTTTTTTAACTTTTCAATATATTTTAATCGCAAATAGTTCAAGAGTTACTATAGACTGACTGTATGTATTAAAATTTTACATAGCTATTAGTTCCAGTTAATTAAATCTCAATGTACTTTAAAGGCTTAAAGGTTTTTTGAAAAAGCACGTTACAAAGTGCTTGTAAGCCTAATGGGATTAAAAGGGTTACTTTTGAAATAGGAAAACACTTTGTATACATAGGTACAAAGCCTCTAAATAAACAAAAAGTGTCATATCTTGCCTAAGTCTTTTATTTTGACTATCTAAACACTAAGATTGATGTAAGGCTTTTCTTCCATAATAAGATTAAAAAGTGCTGTCTGTATATTTTACAGAAATATTCAAAGCAAACCTATTTATCTGTGAGAGGTATAAATAAATAAGCAGTTTTTGTTGGTGATAAACAGCTTTTGTCAGGTGTATTAGACGCGTACGACCCACGGATTATAGATATACCTACCTCAACCATTGAATAGAACAGGTGAGGCAGAGTCGTAAATATTGTATTTTATGCTACCTCTGGCTGTATAACTATAAAAATAATAATGATGATCTATAAAATTAGCCTTTCATCATCGTTTTAAAACTTGTTAAGATTAACAGTTTTGGTGTAGAGGAAACAGCAAAAAAAAAATCTAAAATTTGGTGAAAGGATGTTTGTTATGAATTATTATCGACATAAAGTTATCCGTTTTAAATTCAACAAAAAATTCACGATATTAAAACACCTTGTCGTTTTAATTAAATACAAAAGAGCACATGTTTTTACTAATTTGTAGGTTTGTTCAGTAGGTATATCAGATGAATCAACGATTAGACTGCTTGTGTTAACCGCATTTGCTTTAAAAATAATTGCTACATATTGTAAATAGTCTTAGAAACCTTATCCATATTTTACGTAGCAACCAAATTAAGCAAAGATAAAAAAGAGAAATATGAGTTAAGAAGGAAGCAAGAAAATTATTTTATATATGCAAATAATAATAATTAAGTTTTCAAGGTTTATCTTTATATTTATTGGGTTTAGATAACAATCGAATCAGGTGCTAGAATTTTTATTAATTAGTTTAGGATAATAAGTATTATAAATAACATTAATACCATATTATATTTCAAGATCTAATCATAACTGCTTTTGCATTTTAATAAAATTAAAATAATTGTAAATATTTCTTTGAAGTAGGCTAAGTCTGCAGCAGCTAAGTCACATGTTTGTATTAGTGGTTTCTATTAGAAAAACGTGACACATTTATAAACCTTAATTTTATTTTATTCCAGACTTCGGTTTGTATTTAAACTCTGTCTGTAGGGTGTTCTAATAGCTATTTAAATACTTATTGGGTGAAATAAAACATCACTTAGCATAAAATATACAGAATAAACAAACTAAAAAAAAATGTTTAGTTGATTGGATTGGAGTCTTTGGCACAATAAACCAATAAATAGAGTTTTATTCCTTTCTTGATGATGACCACTTGGTGGTCAAAAGAGGTCTCGAGATTGATTAATCAATCTTTTTGGCAAGAGGTGAAACTGTGAATAGTTAAAAGAATATGTGAAAAGTATGATCAGCTAAAATACTTTAGTGTCTATTAGGAAAAGCATTATAATAGTGACCAAAAACCTAAGCCAAAGTCAAAGTATACGTCTAATCCTTCGTGCGACATGTTTGCATTAAAAAGTTTTTCTAATTGTCATCAAATGTTAAAAACTATAAAATACATTATCAATAAACACACTACATCTTAAATGATATTGGTTTAAAATTTGATTGTGACTACAATTTATATTTTAATGTAACATAAATATTTGAATTGATCTTAAAAGTAATACAATAGATCAGAATCTTAAAATATTGTAGAGCCAAAGCATTATTTATAATCTTTTTCCTTCAACTTTTTTTAAACATTTTTTGTACAAAATTTGACACAGTTAAGATGTTGCGGTAAGACATTTTAACGCATAAATCGTACACGATAGACCATAGCGTAGCTGTATAAATAAGAAAAAAACTTTATTAAAAACTTAAATCACAAAGTTATGTATTTACAAAAAATAACTACAAAAAAATTTTTTTTTTTAAAGACAGTTAAAAAGAAAGAGGTAATAATAGCATATGTTTTGCATTTCAAATCACTCTTCAAAAAACTTTTATAATTTTTCAATAGCCAGGCGCGTTTTAAAACGTAGACAACAAAAAAGTTGTCAATAACACTGTTTATAATATTAAGTTAGTCTACCCGCTATACAACATAAGAAGAGCAAAAAGATCACTTTCCAAATCTGTGTTCAAAAAGTGCTGGTAAATAAAAAGATTGCTACAGTAATTGTAGTTTTACAACCAAAAATAAACTGGTACTTGCTGAAAATACCTAAATACATACAATTACATCTTATCAATTCTCCCTAAAATTTGTTTGTAGTGCTATCAAACATAAAATACCAAAAATTTTTATCATTCAAAAATTATTTATTATATTACATAAGTAGTTAAAATTTAATCAAAATATCTTTTTAGTCTCGTCAATTGTAAAGCACAAATTTACGCCTTGTCAACTACTACAGTATCTAGATTTTTCCACATGCAGCAACCTATCTGTCACTTTTACTCACTGGCGTGTTGTAAATACCATAAAAATTATCTGTTTCAAGGTCCTTTTAAAAAAGGTGTTGTTTAGTCATAAATATAGTTTGTTTATGCCGAGACAAGATACTTGTTTATGCCAGGGACTCAATAATACTTACAGATTTCAGAAATAGTTTTCACTTTCATAGTTTTTATGCAACTTCTAAGACGTCATCTTGTACTGTAGTACATAGCTAACCTTTTTATCAAGCTGTGAGCTTCAGCGATTGTGTATATATTCTTCAGCTGTCAAACTGAACTGTCAACTCATAACATCAAATTTTGGAATTCTTAAAACCGACAAAATTAAGCTCTCGGCTAAAAACCTTAGTACATTATTCTTACATTGGTCATTTTACAGCGCTTGGTTTTATTCAAACAACCCGCAAAGCGTCGTTATTCAAAATTGAAACTTTGCGCTGTAAAATGACACTTACCGTACTTATAACGTAAATAACTATTTATTGTGTAATTTTATACTGCACTCACATTCTTAAATTTTAGCCACTTTCATTAGCTCTCAGGGCGGTCAGATGCCTTAAAATGTTTTACGGTTTCACTAGTGAGAAATAAAAGGCAATTAATAAACAAACAAAAGCTGAAAAGCTGTTCAATCGGCACTGTAAGATACTCAACCCAGGTGTCAAACTATTTATCAAACACTTATATTATACGTATAAATTCACGACTACTTAAAATAATTAAAAATCTGCTATTTTATTCTGTTTGTTCTGATTTGGTTTTTTTGACAATCCGGAAATTGTCGAAATCTAGATGTTCAAAATTTTCCAAGTAAACGATCAAAGAATATTCTATAGATACGTTTCCAGGACTGGACTCGTATATTTTTAGTTTGTGACTCCAACTAATTGCAGCAAGATGGTTTTGTGATTCATCACTATTAAAAACCTGGCCTGCAAGATAAAAAAATCCTTAAATTTTTACCTGATTCCTAACGCTAGAATAAAAATCTAAAACGCTGATTTAAGGTTAATTTCGAAACAACTGGAGAAGAAACTGCAAATTTTCATTTATTTTACGTTCTACCACATTTGTTATTTTTTACTAACTGTTTACTTTAAAAAAAACTTCCCGATAAACGTGTTTAGTTTATTTTTATTTAATCTTGTTCACTGACTGTTATATTATTGTTCGGTACGCATTGCAAAACGCATTGTTATATTTCCCCATGCAGTATTTGATCTAAAAAACGTTCAACGGCTTAATTTGAGCGTAGCGTTTCTCTAGACTTTTGTAAAAACCGCTCAAGTTTCTAATTTCTACAACATTTTTAAATTGTGTAAAGATTATACAAAATTTTAAAAAGTTTCTAAAAACTATTTAAGGAAAATGTTGCGATTGAAATAAGACTCCAATTTTAATGGAATTTTAATAATTATATATTTTATAAATAATAGTTTAGTACGGTTAAAAATTTAGATAAAAAAGTATTTGGTAGTTGTGACTTCAGAGAAGCTTAACCCAGAAGACAAACATGACATATACAGTTGAGCTACACATTTAGTGCGATTACAACTTTGTCTCCTCAAATACTTCACAACAGACAATCCCCTAATTTTCATAAAACTGGTAGCCAGGTTCCATAAAACAGATTCGTTTAGGGATCTGGTCAGCATAGTCCGTAATTTTATTAATATACGTAATATACTATCCAATAATTAATAAATATGTGTTCAGATATTAATAATTGTAATCTTTAGTAACATGCAGGCGAAAGTAGAAGCACCCTAAATACAGTCCTGGTGCATTATTTTCAAGACTCCGTACAAGCAAGAAGCCCTGCAGTGAACTCTCATAAAGCTTAGAGAAAGTTAAGTAGTAATAAAACCATATTCGCACTAAATGTTTAGCTTAACTATACTGTGCTTGTATGGCGCCGACCAAAAATTATTTATATTAGTGCAGACCAATTGTTTAATTTCGATTTAATTTTTTGCTCACTTTTTATACAAAAAACTGTTTTGTATTACAATGAATTACAATGATAGATTTAGAAAATTTTATCAAAACACATTAATAAATATACATTGTAAAGATGTAAATTTGTCTTATTGTAAGTAGCAGGTTTTTACCAATTAAGTAAACAATTTTTGTTAAAACCTTCAAACCTGCATGGAAAGCAATAAAACTCTACATAACAAAACAAAAAAAACAACAAAACATGTAAATGCAAAAGAATAAACAAAAAATGTCCCAACAGTTTGCATATTCAATTCTTCATAGCATTGATATTTTGAATTATAATACATATATTATTGTATACGTGTTTAAACTTTATATTTAAATTGTTTCTTAATTTGACATATGATTTGACCTAAATACAAAACGATCTTTGTAGTAAACCTAAATCTTTAGTGATTTTATAGCACTCGTCTACTGTTAATCATTTCAACAATTGAAAAACTTTAGCAGCCGTCCCCTATCATAAACCCAAGATTCACATCTAATGCTGATGGTATGACTTTAGTAATTTACAACCCATTTACCTGCCGTTTCTTGCCGCACTTAAGAAGCTTATTATAGCTTTCGCAGGTCATATTTTATTCCTAAATTTTTTAGATTTACAATACTACTTGATTTGTCATCTCATATTCACAATTTAAAAATGTCTATTGTCAAATTTAAGTTATTTATTTTTAATTTGAATCCGTTTATTCTCAATTTGTTGTAGTTTTTCTCCAAGTCAAGACTAGTTATTTACCAAACGTGGTTGGAGAAATATAGTTTACAAATGAGCACATTTGCAGCAGAACCGCAGATGGTTCAAATATTTGATATTATACATATATATTGTATCTTCCATATTTCCTTTATTTTTAATCCTAGATGTTGGTCCAGTATTAGCCACCTCGTTCAGAAAATTACTCGTCCGCATTATAGAAATAAAGCAAATCTCTAGGGAGGATTAATTAAAGGCTAATGAGTATAATTTTTATTGATAAAAACATAATACCCCTGAAATGTTTAGCACTGTTGCAGAACCATATTAACCCAGCAATAAAAAAACCTGGCAATCAAAAAACAAGAAATTCTTTTTCTATTGAAAGAAAATCTCTTCAGCTGAGCTCTGAAAATCTCTTTCTTCATATTGAATTTTTTTTTAGTCAAAATATTGGTTAATGATTCAACATATTTTTGACAACTCAATTCACTGACATTTTTTTATAGCTCATATAAATTAAAGAAAAAAAATTCCCAGTATATGTAACCGGTAATTTACTTTTGTTATCAACGGTAAGTAGAAAAACATGTAATGTAATCTTAAAAGATATTTTTAAATTTTTCAAATTAAGAGAATGCTGTCTTCTAATAAATTATTTATTAAATACTATAAATATAATTTAATAAAAACTTTTAATTCTTGTATAATTTTTAAAGAATTTAATATTATTTTATTAGTTATAAAAAATTATTTGTATAATTCAAGAAAAAATTCCATCGAAAAAACACAAATGTTTGATAAATAAGAGGATTATTTGTTTATTTGGTTGAAAGTTTGTTATTTTAGATAAACATCTATACTAATAAAATTTATATTATGCATTAAAAAAATTAATATTTTAAATTATAAATATTTGTGTGCTATTATTTGACTTAGTAAAAAACCAACTTACAAAAACTTTCGTCATAGGAAACTGAAAATATTTAATTAAAATTTAGATAACTTCTAATAGTTCTAGCGTTTTTTATTAATAATTTGCATTTTTTGTTTTTGTAATATTAAAGGAAGTGCTTATAAAGTTTTATCAATATTTTTAAAAAATCGAAAAAAATAGTTAATTAATGATAATTTTTTTATCCGGAGACGTTTGTTCATTTTTATAAATTAATTAATATACATTTTTTACGTTATTAATGTGAAAATGTTAATCAAACTTTTTTTATTAAATTGCTAACAGTTGCTAGTCAAACGATTATTTAACACATTAATTTTATTAATTATATTACAGGTGTTTTGCGCTCATATTTCTCAACATCCTTAATATTATTTTGATCATTTTTTACTGTAAATTTAACTGACATTCCTAAGAAAATGTTCCCGTGTTGACAAAAAATAAAACTCTATCATTTCATTATTAATCAACAGCATTACGAAAAAATGTCATGCATATTAAAATCAGAAGTTATGATTATATGACAATGTAAACTGAAAAGAGAGTGTTATGTCCCAGCTGTATTAATCTCGTGCTGGGTGTCCCGGATGCATGTTTACAAAACGAAATCGTCGACCAATCACCTGTTCATCTTCAAGAAAAACCGGAGGACGTGCGTTCGTAACGCGCTACCTGGAGCGTTCCATCTCGTCGGGGAGTCCAGAGGACAACAAATTTCTCACCTAGAGCCTAACAAGGCATCTCGTTTAAAATCCATTTCATGGAGATTGAAATATGAACGTTTGTGTGCAGGACAGGCCATAGGGGGGCCCATTCATAAACGGCGAGAAATCTTGAATAATAAACTTAGACTTTGTATCTAATTTATATTTAATTTGCCAATTTTAACATTAAATTTACTAGCAGTTAATCATATAAACATAAAATACAAATTTTCAGAGTTCAGTTTTGGAACCTACAACAAACGTTATAGAACCTTCATAGGTTTATTGAAAATGTGTCTGTCAATAAGCTTTGTCAGAATCATTGAAAAGTACATGGATACAGAAATATTTTCAGAATGATTTAGCAGAGCACGTTAAAACTTAAAAAACCAGTTAAAACTGCCTTAAATTCAATAATCTAAGATTTTTTTAATTGTTTCTAAATGACGCAAAATATTTAATGTAATAATTCTCCACTAAACATTTTTTTCTGAGATCAATGGTGTAACATACAGGTTTTAAATTTATTAAAAAATTAAATAATAAATTTAAAAATTTGGATTTTGGAAAGTGAAACTAAGTTATGATTAAAAATGATGTTATTTATGTATCCAAACCGGGGAACAATCATCTCCACGGCGACGGTTTTAAAAACCATAAGCGTGCGGTCAAAAATTGTTATCAACCTGTACCTAATTCTTTTCGTGTGTTGTTATTATTAAAATTTGTTTTTTTTCAGTTAAAAATGTTTATTATTAATTTTTAATCGTTTTTTTGGTTAGAGTTTAGGCGGCAAAGAGCTAACAATAGATGAAGGCAAGATTTCTAAGGTTAACAAAATTTTAAATTTTCCAGTATTATATTAGATTAAGAATCCCACGATTTTTATATGAACCAATCAGACACTGCGATTTTAAAGCTCCTTGGTGAAGACAAAATTAATCCGGTAATTTTTTTCTCCTTGAACAACATGAATAAAATTAATAAGTGATAATTTTTTGCAACAATTAAAATCTACTCTTGAACGAGAATTTGAAAACGTTTTTCAACTCATAATTAATGAAAAGAATAATTTTTTGTTTGCTTTGATGTTTAATTTGTAGCTGTTACGGTATAACAGCATAAAATTACTCAATTTCGATCATGTTCAGAGCTGCAAATTCCATGTTTTACTTTTTCTTAAGCCTTCTCGAGCGTTCTGTGATTATCTACCCAATTCTATTTGTGTATATATATTATTTCCTGTAATTTTTTCTCGTGATATTCAAAAATAGGTAATTAATTAATACGTTTTTAAAATACACTCAAAAACATTATTGAAAATAATATATCGCACTTATATGTGAAAATTTATCTCATAATTTTTAAATCAAACGTCTCTATTAATTGAAATTCATCTAATCACAAAACAATATAGCAGTAATTCTCCTTAAAAATATTTTTCAAATTTTTTTTTCATTCTTTTGCTATTGAATTGAAAGTCAAAATAAACCAAATCTCACTGACTAAAAATCAACAAAACTTGGCTAATCATCTGCAATCGGTGAATTTTCATGACGAATACCACTCGTTGCCAGAAAATGTTTGACTGAAATACGATTTAAATATTGTCAAAACAAAAATACTTTTTCACAAACCGCTTTTTGTGGCACTGAAATCAGTTGCAGAATTAAAATTTTTGTAAAGTTTCTTTTAGTAATTAATTATTATAAAAATTTCAAGCACAAGGTTTAAACTCAAGCCTCTTGGTTAAAAAGCAAAATATCCTTGCCACAACACCATAGCCAACACATAACATAAAAACGTTGTATATAGCTAATGAATTGTTTAAATAAATATCAAATAATTTTTCTCAATAGTAACAAAAATTAAACAGTAGAAAACGTTTATACACTTTTTTGTTGCATTCTATTAGAGCACAACGAAAAAGTTTACCTGTGTTAGCCTGATTCATGCGTGCCACAATAACGTATAAAACGAACGCTTTGAGGTACAATTTTAAGTGTGTTAATAACAATTATATCTTTTTAATGAAAATTAAACAACTTATTCAGTCAATATTCAATAACGAATAATAATAATATCTAAAAGATTCAACCAATAATTTATTGCATAATTAAAATTCAATTAATAAAAATTAAAACCCAAAATTTGTCACAAAACACACGTTTCACACGCCCAGAGCGTCTTATAAAAGTTGTATGTACTAATGTACTAATATTTTACACATGTCGGCCAAATTTTTCAAATTAATTCTATTGTTTGACCTTTGTGTCAATAAAAATAAATATTTTAAATCTAAAAATATGTAATCTGATCAATACAATAAAAACAAAATTTTAAAAAAGGAAAAAAAATAACTTTATTATTTACATACTACCAAATCAAATTTTTTAATTATTTTTAACAGTTTACAATCAAAACATTCTATTATCATCTAGCCAAATAAAAAATTGAAATTTTAATAAATGTTGATAGCAAAAACGTTTTATTGTAAAAACTTTAAAAAATATGCAGAGCTTTGAATTTAAGATCTTTTAAAAATATGCTTAGCTTTTTATATTTTTTTCTGATGTGAAAATTAGTTTAGAAAATAGTTTTTGCTGCAAATCTCTCATACTTCAAAACAAAGTATCTTCTTATTATTATTTTTAGTGTCTATTTTTGTTGAACACATAATAAACATAATATAGATTTTTACATAACATAATCTTTAACATAACATTGTTAACATTTACATTACATCTTACAAAGTTTTTTTATCAACGAATAGGCAAGTCGTTATCAATAAAGTTCGGTAGTGTTAACAATGTTAGATTTCTTGTAAACAGCATCTGCTTATTAGAGAACATTAATAGTGTGTATAAGTTTTGTATATACCAAAATCTGATGACACTTCATTTAAAAATACCTAATTATTAATAATAACTTTTAAATAATTTTAAGAAGTTATTAACAGAAAGTGTTGTGATAGCACTTATTCTGAATAAATAATATAGACATTTAACAAATAACAATATATCTACAATAAAATGTCTCAACTGTTTTTTTTTCTAATTTAGTTTAAATTGAAATTTTTAATTTGTAATTTGATGATACAAAAATAACTCTAAAACAGAAAGTATTTTTCTATTATTTACTCACTCAAATTGTGTTGCCTTTATAAGTCACAAATATTCACAGACAAAAACACCAATTTTCATACTTTCAAATTTCCATTGAAACAAGTAAAAACACTAATAAACATTCCATATGAACTCATGTTTAGGTTGTCCACAAACTGCGAAAGCCACCAGTTGAAAATAATTAATTGTGCTGCCGGTTTTTGATAATACTTATTGCATGATTTAGTTTTTATTTTACACCAGTACTTATTCTCCAAGAAGAAAATGTAGTGTTTTTGTCAATTCGCAAGACACCAGTCGACAAGGTCTCAATTATCTAAAATTATTCCAGCACGTTTTAGCTCGTAAAAGACCATAAAATATATTCATTATATTTACGCTTGCTAAAAACAGAATATTAAGCAAAAATAATATAAAATGTGTTAAATGTTTACAACAAATAAACGTATTATTAAACTATAAAACAGCAGTTATATCGGAGAAGAGCTTTCTGCTTGTATAGCATTATAAAATTAACATACTCCGACAAATTAACCAACACTATTATTCTAATCTTTATGCGTAATGCTAAAGAACTGTTGTTCTAGTAGTTTGCCTGAATAATTAAAATCCATAAACAATATTTTATAGCATTAAAAATTATAAACACGCAAAGGTAACTAGTAAGTGTATGCTAATTAGAAATTAACAGTTGTTCTCGATAACGTAAAATGTTTTATTAATGTTTGCAGCTATAAAACAATGATAGAAATGCTGCATTAACCCACCTTATGGTTAATTAAACTATTTTAGCAAAGCAAAATTGCAAAATCTTACACTTAATTGTTTTCTTATTTCATATACAGGGTGGTTGTAAAAGATGTATAGAATGGTCTGCCACATTTAGTACATTTGAAAATAAACCGTTTCAACTGAACTAAACATTTAGAGAACTAGTTTATAGAATAGATCAAATAGCACCTCACTACAAAAGAAATAAAAATTATTGAGCAGAATTTTTTTTTTGCCTGGCTAATATAATCAAAAGAACAAATTATAACATTTTAAACAAAATTGTAAAAATAAAAAGTGATGTGAGCAGGCCGTTTTATATGTGATCTATTCAATTAAGCAACACAATCTTAATGTGTTGTTTAATACATTTTTGTCATTCTATAAAAAAAATAACCAGTAAATAAATTCTGAATATAACCAGAAAGTATAACCCAAACCATTGATAAAGTTGCTGTCTATATATTATTATGGTTAACATCTAAAACCTCTATGTTTCATTAATTACTCTCAGCGCAAATTTAGATTTTTTAAAAGTTTTCAGCCCATAATCACTGTCAAGGTAACACACACTAGATTGAAGAGCATTTACATTGAAACCAATTTATGGATTAATACATAAACTGCTTTCAAAATATCACAAATTGTTACAATTATTTAAAACACTAAATAAATCAATGATCTAAATCTAGAATATGAATCTATAAATCCAAAATCTTTTTAAAAGCACCAAAAATTTTATTTTATTCCCAAAAGTTAGTTGCACTTCTAAAAGAGGAAAACAATAGCCAGTTTTACAGAGATGAGACAGAGAGATGAGTAATATTTATTGATTCAGCAAAAGAACAGAATTTTGGAGATTTATTAAGTTTATCAATAAATCAACAAGCGAATAAAAGATTGAGATTATTACAAATTTGAATAGCAGTGCCAAAAAAAAAGATAGTCAGGTAATATTGATAAATCAATCAAGCTATAGTGCTTCCAAGCAAACACGAGCTCTAAAAGGGCGTGGTCTGAGGGCGCTTCAGTTTTCTGATAAATTTCAGTAAATAATTTTCATTAGCCGCAGTGTTAGTTGAACATTAAATATAACATTAATCTTAATTTAATATTAATGTAATTTTGCTTTTTGTGAATCAATATTTTCAGCACTTGCAAGTTAATTTCCATTTTTTCTTAATTACTTTAACAAAAAAAAATTAAGCTCTTCGTGTTTTTAGTGTGCATCTATGTATCTGTCTGTCGCCCTGCGGCCACTAAAAGGCAAAATTTGGAATAAAATACGTTTTGTTTTATAATCATCTGCAAAACATCTCTTCAATCACGGTTTCAGTTAACATTTTTTTAAATATGATAAATTTGGCAGTTATATATATATACTAAATTATATTGAATTAAAACATTTTTTGATATTAAATGTAATAAATTTTCTAAAAGGAATATTTAATAAAAGTCTTAATGTTTAAATATAAGATATTTAAATAGTGGTCAAATAAAAATTCATGCAATCTATTATGTTACTTTTTATAATTCTAAAACAGTACACATAACAAAACAAATATTCACAAAAACTGGTAACAAGAAAAGTTTTAAATAATAAAACAAAATACCTCTTTTCGGTTTGGTTTTATATTTAACATATATACCAAACAAACTAGTTATGATTGTAATTTTTTTTTTATTAAAAAAAGTTTAACAACTTTTCCAAATTAATTTCCAGTTTTTTTTTAAATAATTTTTAGGTATCTACGTGTAATTGAAAAAATTATAAAATATTGTTTGGTTTTTCATTAAACTACATTAAATTAAAACACTTTTTAATATTAACTAAAATAAACATAATAAAACGCTTAATTAATAAAGATCCTAAAGTTTAAGTATAAAATATTTAAATTACGTACTAATCTTGATAAATATAATGTAAAGAATTATTTATTTAGCATTTTTCAATTCGTAAACATCAAATTTATGCATATGTGCGAGTTAATAAACTAAACACGGATTTAGAATTAAATTTGAAATTCATTAACTTAGATATTAGTGCCGGTTGTAAAAAACATATTTTACTGCCACTGACCTGTCCATTTTTATCCATTTCGTTGTTAGTAAGTTTGACCTTTTCAAAGGAGACTACTTGTTTTCGAAGTTGCTCTCCAGAAAACGGAGAATCTGGATGAGCGTAAATCCTGCATGGGGCAGGAGGGTCGGCTTTGCCAGCAACTAGCCATGAAGATCGATGATATGCATATCGATATCGTTTATTATCGACGGGAACAATATCTAGAAGAACTGCGTACCTCTGATCTGGTTTTATACCAGTAAAGGAAACTCGCAACGTAGGAAACATCCGCCTGAAAAATAAAAAACAAAGCGATAATGAAGCGTCAAAAATGCATTACATGAAAATGACAAAGCATATTTGTTTAATAACAGTGTGTAAAAGAGTCTAATCGTACGCGTTTTTCCCATTACAGGCGCCTACCTTGTACCGACTTCCGGTTGCTTCTAATTACACATGCTTTACTAGAATAACGCTATGTTAACTCTAAATTAATTTTGAAATTATAATTTCAAAAATGAAAAAGTACTTAAGTATGGTAATTTTGCCAAATGAGAAACATAAGCAATTCTGTAAAAAAAATTCCTTTTTCACACACTAATCACCTTGAGTAAAACAGTTAACAAATTAATATTTTTTGATGGACTTTTTTCAATTAGCAACTTGTATTTGGTGAAAAGCAGATAGACGTGAAGATAAAATACTTAATTTACAGCAGAATCCGTTTGGCTTCACATTCACAAAAAATGTTATCCTTCTATGAATATCATACGAATAAAATTTCAAAATCTACAATTAAAGCACTGAAAAATATACATAACTAATTACTAAAATTAAATATAAACCAATTATTTTATAATCTTGCCTTGTTTCTAAATTAGTTAACTAATAACAGATGTTTGATCATAATTTGAACCATTTTTTTTAAATAGTTACTATACCAAAGATTTCTTAGACGTTTAAAATCATTAAAAATTTTAATTATTTATAAATGTTATTTATCTAATGTGTACAACGTGTTTCTCAATTTTTTCAATAACCTTTTAAGTTTCTGTTAAAATATTAAAACTCTCTATTGAATCATTTTTCATATTGCATCATCACTATCTACTTAGAATTAATATTTTAATAAAACTATAATTTTTGTTTAAATAAAACGCTTCAATAATTTTTAAAACTAGTATTATGTATGATAGTTTCAAAAGGTGAGCTTAAAATTTTTCAAAGAATATACAATTTTGAGACGCTGAAATTAATTATAAATAACGCATTGAACAAACAAATTATTATTTAATTAAATGACACTATTAACTACCAATTAATAAATTCTATAATAAAAAGTAATTACGGTTTTTTAAGGAAGCCCCATAAAATTAAGTTATCAATCTGTCAGAAAATCATAAATTTTAAATGATCTCAAATGCTTCTTTTATTGCTTCTACTACATACCACAGATAATATATTACATTGAACTAACATGGCATAGACACAATTAAAATATTATAGATACCAACGTTAAACGTCAAACTTGTTCAAATTTTATGGTACATATATGGTTTAAGCTAAAAGAATTAAGTAGTTACAAAAGATATTTTTAGTCCTCTAATAAAATAAAAGCGTTTAGTTTTATGATTAAATTGCTTTAAAAAACACGTCAACTATAAATTGGGTATATTTATTGATGATCCTCATTAAAATTTAATTTTCTGTTACTGCAAGTAAATGAATAGAATATATCTTTACAAAATGTTTGAGTATAAGAAAATTAAAAATTATCAAGACTTTAAGTGAATCAATAACCTATAAAACTGCAGTTTTGGTAACAAGACTTTCAAACTTAATTTATGTTTTCCATATATCTGAAAATATAAATTGCTTATTATAAAAACCATTACTTGTAGCTTTAAATAAAATTGTTAAAAACTTTTAGTTTTTAACAATTAAACATAAACTTAATAACTCGTTTTGTCATATCTAGATCATATCTTTCTCAAAAAAAAAAATCTTGTAGAATATAAGCAGTATTATCATCCCTATATTTAAAAAAGGCTTAAAAATTAACTTAAAAAACTTTCTTCAAAAAACCGACAAAATTACAGAACGGTGGCGATTCCATTCGGATTCATAAAAATTATTGAATAAGTATGATTTTTTAGACCGCTTAACAAATTTTATCAAGAAATATTTGTTCAAAGTTACCAGTATGAGTATATCAAGATGGCAAAATAATATATTGCCAAAATGGTTCAGGCTACAAATGAGCACATTACAATCTTACGAAATCGTCAATAAAAACTGCACTCGTATTATACAAAAAATGTTTTTACAATTGCTTGCTAAGCTATAAATATATATATAAAAAAGTTTTTCTTGTTTAAAAACCTAATATAAAGTTTAAAATTTTGTTCAAAACCAATTTCTATGTAAAAGCTAGACAAATACTAATGTAAAAATCAACATTAATGTAAATAAAAATCCTTGAATGTTTATAAGTACAAAGAATTAATAACTGCTATAAACACAAAACAATTTAAAAACAACAGTTATTGGTTTTAAGTACTAGGTGGAACTACTTTTGATGGCTTTGCACAACGGTTTATAATATTTCTAATACAAGCAATGTTTAATGTTTGTATTTATGTAAATCATATGTACAACGTTGAGTTAACTATTTATGTTTTTTTAAGATACACATATGATTATATACAGCTAAATTCAGTTCACATTTACATGAACACATTATTCCAAATATGAGAAATTTAGTCTTCTATTAACAAATCAAGGACAATAAAATTAAATAGATTGTATTGTGCGTAAAAATGTACATTTTTTCACATACTACTCAAACATTTTGTAACTAAACCAGTACAGCTTAGAACACACTAAATTTTTTTATTATGCGCAAATAAATTGTTTAGTATATTTAATCTTCTAGTTTAGTCTGGTTTCTAATCTCAATCTTTTTAAATTAAATATATTTGAAGCATTAGCATTAATGTAATCAGTAGAATGTTAAGCAATCAAGAAAAAAAATGGTTTTCATCAGCAAAATATCCGTCTAAACAAGACACAATAGGTAACGCTGCGAAAAATGAACATAATACATTAGATCGGTTTCTGGGAACAAAAGATTGGCGGTGTGTATAATTTTAGCAATTGTGTCGTGATGTTTTCGAATTAAAACCGAGCACATTAAACTAGTAGGCTAGCACGAGATTAATGTGCAGTATCTGTCTTATGAGAAAATATTATCAATTTTCAACCTTATCTATTGAAAATATAACAAATTTTTGGTTTTGATTTAAGTATATTGATCCCTGAAGATTTACATTAAGATTTTTTTTTAGATATTTTATTAAAAAACGTGACAGCCCCACAAGAGATTATTACCGCTTTATTTAATTTTATAATTAGTTTGACAAAGTTTTTCTGCATCTGATTGGTTCTAAGAGTCTATGCGTTATTTTATCTATGTTACACAATTTTCTAATCCACAACCCTAGAAGAAGATTGCGCTACTAAAACTTTAAATCATCTAAAAAAACTAATCTAGGAGCGTAAAACTATTGTTTCACAAATATAATACTTAGGTAAATAAACGTAAATTACTGAACATTGTGTGGTTGATAGTTTGCTGCACTATAATTGAGCGTAAGACTCGCAGAAATTATAAATTTTAATTCTATAGATATTAATTTAATTTTTGGTTGCTTGAAATGCATAATGTTGGTGCTGCTCCTATAGACTTTATATGTATAATTTGGTTAACCAAAATGTGTGGCCAATATTATAAACGATGCACATATGTTGGACGTTCTTGACCTGTTAATGCATGTTTCGAAAAACGTGGTGTTAAAATTCCTAAATTACCTCCATTCTCCGTAGACAGCCTATAATTTTGGTTTCCTTAGCCGCCTCGATCTCACGTCGACTTCAAAACGTGTTTACGGCTGATGTTGCGTGTGGAAAGGTGTAAAAATTATAGTTTTTCAGTGTTTTGTTGAAAAACCAATTTAGGGTTTTAAGTCTGGTGCTCTTGCTGAAGGCCTTAAAAAGTAAGTATGTCTTGATTTTAAATGATATTAAAAGACATAATTTTTCACTGTCATCTTAAAGACCGGTGTGATTAAGACTCATTTCATTATTTTTATGCGGCTAATCGAGTTGTTTTAATTAACAGTTACCACAACTCCTCAGGATATTGTTCACTTGCCACACATAACCATTAATCAACGCATCAGCCTTGCCGTGTTGCTTCTTGCTTGTAGTGCTTAAAAGCCTCATAGAACAAGTTACTACAATCACTTTTTTCTTGTCACCGGTTTAGATATCTCTTATCACATGCAATCCATTGCGAGTATTTTAGTAAATCTAGCTCAAGAAACCCGACTTATTAATCAAACGCAAACGATACAAACATTGCAAAAATTTTTATTTAACAATGATTAGTTTCGCTATTTGAAAGCCTGCTTTCATCTTCATCGTAAAACAAAAATACTTCGTGACATTCAAACTTGATTAAAATAAATTGCTATGTTTAAAATGTGTTGGTTTCAGAATAAAATAACAATTAATTATAAGTGTATTAATCTAATAAATTGTTTCAATAGTCCAAGTGTTTTTTTTCAATAAGTAAAAACGCTCAAGCCACACAGCTTTTTAAATTTTTTGGTCGCTAATTTTAGAAATCTCTTATCACATGCAAACCATACAGCAGTAACAAATGAGGTTCGGTGTGAATACAGCTTAACAACACTATCGATTAGCGATAAAACAGAAATGAATAAGGCCAAAGAGTTGAACATATCCGCTATAATGTAAGCTTATACCCACCTGCTGTACAGGTTTTATAAAGCCTGCAATTTGCGTAAAAGATATTATTATGTAAAAGTGCAAAGCTTCTCCAACTACAAAATTCTTACTATTTCCAAAGGTAATTTTTATATGAAATAAGAGACAATTTAATATTTAATTTATGGTAAGGTTTTTTTGAATGTTTCACACTGAGTATAAAAGCTATAACGTTTTGACGTGTATATGGTTATTGCCCATTTGCATTCTTTTGAGTCGTCGAAGTCGTTTTTTGGGAGCTAAACTGGTCACACTTCTGTTTATTTAGAATTTACATAAAAGATATGTGTGACTGCTTAAAGCTAATAATTTCAAATTAATATAAAATACAATCGCAATTAATTTTCTAGATACTACTATATAATTAATTAATTGACAACCAACAAAATTTGTTTTCAATTTAATGCTTCAACCTTACTCAGTAAAAAAAAATATGTTTGTCTACTGTCTTATGATCAAAACAATTTATTGTACTCATATTTTCACAGTTATCCACATCTAGAAATATAAACTGCTTATTGGTAAGAAAATATTACCCTTTTCGAATGTCTTGTCGATAAAACTATAACTAATCATTTGCTCTAAAATAAAACTTAACACATGTTTGATGCGAATTCTTTCTAAATTTTAGATACAGAATTTATAATTATAATTTTTTAATTTAATAAATCAAAAAATTTGCAAACGGAACAACCTCATATAATGTTTAGTAGGTATGTATTGAGCGAATAAATGCACGCAAAGCAAACATTTCTTGCGGCTTGATCTTGTTAACAATATAAATCAAGAAAGGCTATGCGTTTTTTAATGTCAGATTTTAACTTGATTCAACCAAATTGTGAGTAAAAAGTAGCTTGAGTAATTATGTAGCTACAAATGCAATTTTTGTTTTTCAAATTCAGTTATTTAATTTAAAAATTAAAATAAAATCACAAACCACAAACTTTTTGTTTTTTATAAAAATGTCGCTTATACATACAGTGTGTTCCAGAATTGATGTTACAAGAGGTGTAATAGTAATGTGACTAAAAATTTTTTAATTTTAAGATCTATTTGGTGCAGGTCTTGGACAGCGAAGCAAAACCTGTTTTCTTTTCTGGTAAAGTATCATTTTTGTTTATAGTACAAAAAAATTTATCAGAAAAAGTTGTTTAGAATAATAAGAAATTAATGCCCTATACAAAATTTGAAAAAAATCTTATATAAATTATTTATTCAAAATAAGGGCTACCCTTTCATTTTCTGCACACCTTTCTATGGAATGCCTGAATTCCCTAAAACTGTTCCTAATGACGTCGATGTGTATTTGTTGTACGCCGTTCTTATCCTTTCTTTAATAAGTATTTCTCTACTGTTGGGTATTGCCAAAAAGTAAACCAGTTATTTGAGGCAATCTTATGAAGAAATCTAACATTCGGGTGACGTTAGAGACCACGCAATTGAATAATCTACAGCTATCCAAATTTATCCACTCGTGCTGTCAAATGTGCAAAACATCCGTCTTGCTGGAAATACATTGCTTGTCTTTCTGTCAGTGACAAGTCATGTAAGTACTTTCCTGAATCTTTTAAGTAGCTTTACATAAACATGCTGATTTAACCGTCCCTCTACACACACACCACACAAACACTTTTTGGTAATACTGTTTTCTACAATTAATAAATTTATGTAGTATTAAAAAATATTTGGTCTATTCCACCTCTTGTAACATCAATCCTGGAACACACTGTATACATAAAAAACAAAATATAACATAAAGCGATTAATAATAACAGTTCAGTTTTTGTTCTTAAATAATTGAACCAAAAGAAAGGTTATGATTTTGGTTGGCAAAAGAACTTGTATTTCAAAAGAGCCGAAACACTTTACCGATCGCTCGATTTCTAAATAACATATAAACGTACTTCCAATAAATACTTAATCATTACTGTGGTAGAAAAAATTTCAACATACGAATAACAATTTATCTGGTAATTTTGACTTGAAAATTATTGTTTTGTCAGGTCAGGTCAAAACAAACAAACTGTTGTTTTAATCTAATAAGTAGGTAGAATTAAACACACCTCTTGTTTTCCCTCGATACCTCTAAGCTTTCAATGCATGCCTAATAATCAATTACAAACATTAAAATAATTATTGCCAAATTTACTTGTTTAAAAGTTATTTGAGTTATTTGACTTTTCAACTTTTTTCTTCTGAAACTGATAACAAGATTTAAAATAATAATAAATTTTCTAGTAGGTTTTTTTAATTGCATGTACATACCAACACAACACGACACCTTCCAAGATCTAAAATGTACAAAATCTTTATAAATTCTTTGACGTTCTGTTTGACAAATGTTTTTAAAGATGTTAAATCTGCTAGCACAAAAAATTATTTGAGATCTTGACCGTGTTTTGCAATAAACATAAAGTTATTTTAAAGCTATTTGATACAAAAATAGCTAATTTCTTCGGCGATGAACAAAAAACTGAATCTTCGTTGAAATGCAAATAACTTGAAATGATTGAAACATAATTATAATAAAAAAGAAGTTTAAAAGTTGAACGAAACAACTAAATAAGTAAAATCATCGTTGAAATGCAAATAGCTGGAAATGATTCAGACTTAATTATAATAAAAAAAAGTTTAACAGTTGTACCGTAAAGCTAAGTATAATATCTACCATAGATTAAACATTCAACTTTATATCTTTTAAGCAAATTTAGACGAACTCTCAAAATATAACTCCAAACATTTTCTGCACAGCGTTCAATTTCATACATGCTTGACAAATTATAATTTAGTTTTTCTTTGTGATTAAGTGGCAAAAAAATGCAATGTTGCCTATATTAAAAAAGTGACTGCAGAACCTTTGTCAAAACCGTTAACAAAATCTGAATTTTAACAGGTTGATAAAAAGAAGATGTAATAGCTGCTAAAGTTAACATTCTTTTAATAATACAGCACACCGGATATAACATTTCTTAAAAATGGAAGCTGGCTGTTTTAAAAACCACAAGTAGGTTAGTAATTATTTCTTAAAAACATTAAAACAATAGAAACTCAAAGTATATTTAATTACAAATTAATAAAGACGTCATACACGTTAAACTTCAAATTATACTTTGAAACGTACTAATCTTAAATAAAAAAATAGTAGTATCATTATCTCCACTAAATCAACGATTCAAACATTATTTTGCATCTTCTGCTATTCTTTCACGTGTCTCTAGATGGCTCATTCATGTTAACATAAAAAAACAGTCTATTTTTCACGAATTTTCTCAGTTATTTTAAAAGAATATTCAATAAAAATATAAGCTTTTAGTTGAAAATTTTAAATAAAAAAAATTTGGAATTTTTTGCAATATAAACCGCAATAATAAGTAAGATATCATTCATTTATACGTATCAAAACACAAAGTTATTTTAGTAAATATATAATTAACTAATTGTTATTTAAAGAATTATGTTTTGAATATACAAAGAAAGTCAATTGTTGATATAGTTACCCGAAGTGTTTTGCACAATAAATTTTTGCTCTTTATGATACGTCCTTATAATGTTAATATTAGAACTTAAAATTATCTATTTTGAACTAAATCTTCAGTATAATTTTAGAAAAAATAACAAAAAATTTTCTAATCCGTCTAATGCAGTGAGATTAGTTGAAATATCCTTTACAGTAAACCGGTTTTTTTCAGACAATTGTCAAATTTAAACAATTTTATGAAAAAACCAGTTTACTGTAAAATATATTTTTGAGTATACATAATTGTAAAATTATGCTATAACGTAGCCTAACAATTGACTGAGTAAATCTTTACATTATTGTAACTTTGTGCCATCATTATCGTTTATGATTCTTACATTTGAAATCAAATGAAAAATCAAGCCATCTTAAAAACCAAATATAATATTAATTGCCTTTTGTTAATTAATTTTAATTTACCTAAATTAAAAAAGTACTATAATAAATCTTATCTACCTAAACATACACTGTCCCAATAACAAGCAAACTGTACTCTAAGAGTTTTTTTGTCAATAACTAATAAGTGCTTTAATTCAAATGCGTCTCTCGGTTTAGTCTAATAGTATACTCCGTTTACCTATGATCAAAGTGGTTAATATTTTATTTTATTTCACAGTCGGTAATTAAAAGTAAAATGTTCAAAGTTAAGCCTCTACAAGGTTCTAAAATTACTGTAATTTAAAACAAAATCTGTATGCTTGAGCAAAATTTGCATGTTTCTAATATTGAAACATGATTATCAAATAGGAAGGTAGTCATTGATGTATTGATGTACCTATGTAGCAACAAGTTGTATGAATATGTTAAAAAAATCCATTGAATAATAATTCAAACTAATCATCGACTATGCTGAACGTAGATATGATAACATAAAAACGAAGAATGTTCAAAATTATTTTAAAATTTAAATACAAAAAATATGGAACAAGATATACGTAGGAATTCAGGGTAAAGATAATCAAAAACAGTAAAATTAAATATTACATTCAAATACCGAAATCTTGAGTTTCTAATTATAGAAAGTTTAAAAATTGATTAGATTTAATTTTAGGATTGTTTAAAACTATTACTATTCATATACAATCAAGTTGTTTAAGCAGTGAGACGCATTTTGCAAACAATGTAGCGGTGGATTAATCTGAAACACAAAGAATAGCATTTCCAGCATCTAAATGTATCAAATTATCATAGTTTGAAAATACATTTCTTTCTAATTTAGCCAGATATTATAACGTAAATTTTGTAATAAGTTATTGTAAAACCTTGTTAGTCACATCAAATGTTATTCAAGGCGACATTACAATATCGGAAACTCCATATAAACATAAAGCTTATCTAAATGACATGTGTAAATTCTACACACTTTTGCTTGTAGTTACGTATACAGCAAGTATACAGTAATGAGTAAAACAAGTCGGCGTAATCGCAAAAATATCAAGACAGTTTAACACGCTTTATCACCATCGAAACACTTTTATTTTAAAGGTTAATTATAAACAAAAACAGTAGATATGATGTCAGCGCAATAGTATAAATTGCTGTAATATTACAAAAAAAATTCACCAACATAATCTACTTGATAATTTGATCAAAATCTGTTAAATAATTAATGTTGCCTTGCAAACATTTACTATTTCACGAGCACAAAAAGTCAAACAAAGAGCAAAACTAATCGTTTTCTTTGAAAAACACACTACCGTTCTAGTTAGTTTGATAAAAATGTTGATATTGTAAAAATACTACCGTGGTTAAACTTAAAACAATAACATAATATGCTGTCTACATATTTAGCCCTATATTAAAAAAAAACTAATATGCAAGCAATAAAAGCGTTAAAAAACTAACCGCTTACTGAAAAATTTTTATTTGTCCTTAACAGCTCTTTCGACTACCATGTGGTCATTATCAAGAAATAAATAAAGCTGTTTTGTTAACATATATAGTTTATAGTGCAAAGATTCCAAAGCAATCATGTTTTAAAATAATTAAATTTAAGTAGTTTGGCCAAATAATACATACTTCTAATTCAATTCAATTACCAAAGTTAAAAGCTATAGTAAGGTTTTATTCCAGTTAAATAAAAGACAAATTCTCTTCTGGAATCATACAACACAAAGAAACAACACTAAAGCGGAACTAATTTACAAAGGAAACCCTTTGTAAATTAAGTGTAAGTCATCTTTAAGGTTGACTTAATAAGAAGGTTGTTGAAAAGCTTTTTATAGCAGCAAATAGATTGGCAACGGCTATTCACAACAACCATTCTGACAAATAGTTATAACAGTACATTTATACAGTGAAAATGACACCAGTTATTGAAGCAATTTCCAAAAGACTAACTCTTGGAGAAGGTCCCAATAATCCTAGAAAATAGTGTTATTGTCTTTATAACATAATAATGTTTATATAAAAAGTTAAAACTTTCTTAATAAAATTACTTAACAGGATTACAATGCAATGAAAATTTTTCTTAAACTTATGAGCTATTTTAAAAAAAAAAATTCAATAATTGCGTTCAAATCTAAAACAATATATTAGTAGAAGAGTGATAAATCTAATTAATGCCAATAAATAGTACATTTTGATTGCTATATCCGTTGATTTAAACTAATTTAAAGCGTATTTGCTGAACAAAAACATGATAAAAAACACTTGAATTTGATAAAGCGTTGATGAATTTAAATCTGATTATTTTTTATCAATATTTTTGCATACATTATTTTGAGAATCCCATGAAGTCTTTTCCATGGTAACCTCAAAATTATTCCGTCAATTTTTTCTTTTACCCAACATGACTGAAATTAATAAGTGATAATTTTTTGGAATAATCAAAATCCTCACCTAAACGAGAGTTTGAAAACATTTTTCCACACAAAATAAATGAAAAAAAAAATGTTAAGCTTGTGTTGACGTTTAACTTGTGGTTGCCACGTTTTACTTTTCTTAAACCCTCAGAAGCGTTCGGTGATTCTCTACCCAAACATTGAGACCCAAATGCAATTTGTGCTTCTTATATTATTTTCTATATTTTTTTCCCGCGAGTTTCAAAAAGAATTTTGAAACTCAGGTGTTGTTAGGTTTGATTTGTAAAGAAGCGTTTTGTTGATAGTGTAATGGCGTTTCGTATTCACCAACGCATTCAATTAAAAACTTTCAACGTGCTCTTTTATATGAAAGATGAATAATAAAAAGTAATACATTCTCACTAAAAATTTAAAAAAAAATCGGCTTTGCGATCAAAAATACATTTCAAGCTGATATTTTTTGATCAATTTTTAAGTAACTATTTACATATTTTTTCAACCACATGTAAACACGCATAAGTTGTATGGAAAAAAACCGTTGTAAGTAGATGCAACTCAAAGTTTTGCTTTCCAATCAGACAACTAGATGCTGTTTGTTGTCATCAAGAAAAATTATTTAAATAAATTTAAGCAATCTACGATAATGACAAACCATAAATGTAATTAATATGTTTATAAAATTTCTTTGACGTTAGAATTTTTCATAGAGTTTTTTCAAGCAGCAAATCTTGGCGGCCTTTAATGATTCTTAAACAAACAAAAACAAATACTGTGTTTAATTCATCTAGATAGCTATTTCTCGATTGACACCAAAAAACTTATTGTCGCTGCAATCTTTCTAAAAAGGCAATAAAGTTGCGCTCACGTCACATACGTTTCTTAATTTTTTACCAAACCTTTGTTAACAAAAGCACTAATTCAAAATGATTGTGTGTAAACAAAAGTTTGTTTAATTGTTGTTATAAAATAAACCATATTTGATTGATTGGATAGCAAGCATTTTGTCTCGCCTAACCAACAAAGTAACATTTGTCAGAAAAGTTCACATTTGCCTTGTCAAATCCTAGCGTAAATGTTTACTTTTGGTATAAATATTCTTCTTTTATGTAATATAATGTTGGTTGCTTTCAAATAAAAAGTATTAATTTTTGAATTTAACTAAAGTCTCATAAATTTGACACAATTTCTGATTATTAAAATTATATGTTGATATTAATTTACGTTTTGCAAACCATGTGTCTTTTTTTATCCTAAAGATCAATATTCCAGTTCTAAACAGTTGCCTCCAGTAGGTGGAGCACTCTACTCCAAAGCTATTAGTTAAAAAAAGCACCTTGCACAAAAGCTACTATTTTGTCTGTTACCTTAGTCTATGCTGTTACTTCTTCTAAACACAAAATTTAAAAAATTATGATGAAAAAGCGGTATCAAATCTTATGACATGAGAAACGCTATCAAAAAGACAGTCCTACTACGATTAACAGTAGAAAAATCAGAGATCTGTATATGCATGGAAATTAAAAATAAGTGTAATTTACAGCAATTTTTAAAATTTGTATTTTATATCATCTATTTACTGATGAATATAATAAACCGATTGTACTTTTTAAATAGCAACATAACCCAATTTTATCAACTTTGAATAAAAAAATGTTTATGTTAGAAATCATTGATTTTTTCTGTATATACATCAAAGCGTGAGTAGCAATAATGTCTTTGTAATAAAATATACTTCAAATATTTTTAGCGTATTAAAACCAAATGTCCGGTTATAATTATATTCGCTTTAAAAAATTTTTACAAAATTTGTCTTTAGTTAATGCTTTAAGGTGTCTCTTGTTTTTGTTAAAAATAATTTTTTTTGTCATAATTATGTTAAATATTCAAAAAACATCCAAACCAACAAAAATTTATGTTTTTAGGGCATTTTGGCCGAATATGAATAACAATTTTTTTAATCTATATTTATTCTGTGATATGTCTATTTTTTTGCATATTTCATTATTATTGAAAAAATAAGCTATATAATTTTACAAATGTCGTTGAAACACTATTTTTGCTTGCAGTTCGAAAAATATTGATTTGGTCATGATTTTACTATGCATTCACAAAACTCTGCAAAATCGATGCAATGGATTATTCAAGAAGAACGCACTACCTACATACTTTGTACAATTACTGAGAAATAACAAAGCTTTAGCGTTTTCTAGGAAAATTCAGTCGTGTTTTTTGAAGTTTTGGAAGAAAATAACCCAACATTAATTTCAAACGGTTAATAGAAATCGCATTATTGGTTGAAACTACTAAAATACTGTTATTTTATATTTAAAAAAAAAAAATACGACAATATATCTTTTAATAGTGTTATTGAAATTTTAGTACAACATGCAGCTATTTGAAGAAAGAAATAAATAAATAAAAATAAAAAACATTTTTTGTAATTTATTCAAAATTAGTATGAAAACCAAGCAATGTGGTCATAATTTATCAAACAATGTAGAGATTGAAATCGAATAAAATATATTATTATGTAATTTGTTTTATAAAAATACACTACTTGTATTGCAGATAAATATATTCAACAATATTTTTAGAATTTATAAACAGACTAAGAAAACAATTTTTCAATATAAAAGCTAAAAATAAAATGCAATAGTGATGACTCCTGGGTATATAATCTCATCTGTGCACTAGCGTTGTCGTCTGATAATAATTCACGCGATTATTAGCTTCTCCATGTAAACTTAATGCCTTCCGTAATTTAATGCTCAAAGGATAATGCATGAATAATGACTTTATGAGAATGTGTAAATGTTGTTTGTAAACTTCCCAAATGTCAGGACTACAGTTACGTTAAACATTAAAGCGAATAGGTAAATGTTTCTTGTAGCGAAGCGCAAATGAGATGGTAATATTTTTACGTAGTCACTTACTTAAAATGGCAATAATAACGACCCGTAACGGTGAATGTGTAAACGATTATTTCTAATTGTATTTCGTGAGTTTGAACTCTTTTGTTTCGTATGAAATACATAGCTAATATTTTAAATTTTGTTGGCAACAAATGGGCTAATTTTATTGTCTAGCGATGCTCTCTATTATCCATTATGATTAGTCAGCTCATTCTAATGTGATTCCTTCATTTGATAAAAGAGACCGAAATTACAGCTTTAATTATGACGAATTAATAATTAAGAAAAAACTTTTTCTTCCAAATAAAAGCTAATAAATTGTTTGGTAAATTAATGTAACAAGCAAATTAAACAGCCGTTTTGTGTAAAATATGCCATAAAATGAAGGTGTGTGACCAAACGAGGTCACTTCTTAATTAAAAGACTCTAACAGGTGTCAGATTATATCAAAAATCAAAAATAATATTGGTTAGTTTTCCCACCTTACAATACATACTTTAGTCAATGTAATCATTACAATGAAAAATATTTATTTATTCAAGTCAAGGTAATACGTAACCAAAATCTGAAATTTCTAGTAATAATCGAAATAACATTCAGTTTTTTATCATTTGACAACTTAAAACCTAAAGCACAAATTTGTTGCTTAGGCAAAATCATAATCATTAGAAAGTTATTTATATCTGATTAGAAGTCGTATAATAATATTTTTATTAACATTTGAATATTATTTATTGTTATTTGAAAATAAGGCTAAGAAAGTACAACATCGCATACCATCAAGCGTGCGTAATATACCAGTTTCACAACTTAAACTTTTATGAAAAAAATTAATTAAAAAATGTTGTTAAGAAACAATTTAGATAAATTAATTTGTTTATGACTAGAACAAATTAGAATGAAAAAGCTCGTCAGAATGTACTTATAAGTAATAATAATTAAATAAAAAAAGTGGTAGTACAAAAATATCTAGGACTCTAGGTTTCATACATTAGTTCATAAATTTCATGCTATTAATAAAATCTGAAAAATAACACATCAAACATTTGATTATTAAATTAAATAAAAGTTCTACAAATTAAAAAAAAATTTGTTGTACAACAATAATTAGTGATTATGTTTGCTAATTATTCTACATATAAAAAAAATTATTGACATCTAACTTAATTTTCTTTAATATTATGATGTATTCTTTGACTCTTCTATACTGTCCCATGTCTTAATACTGGACCTCATTTTTTTTACATTAAATGTGGTTAAATATTTATTATAGTTTATAACATTATTTGAATATATTTTTTATCAACATGTAACCGCTGCAGCTGGAGCGTCTAGATTAATAAGACTATTTCTATTAATTAATAATTTTTTAAACGTTTTATTTAGTAAATTATTGCGTTGCATAATATTTAGCAGCATGGCGCCGATTATTAAAATCAAATGAAGACAATATTAGCGCTTAAAAAGTTTGTAGTTATGTTTTTGTCTGAACATTCTGATGATCATGAAAGTAACCTCAAAACAAGAACTGTTTGTCTGCTACAGAAAACAATGTTGTCAATACGACAATAATGTTGTCGTAAACACTCAATATTTTGAAATATTGACAAAATCTCTGCTTAACTTTGCAGATCATAAATTGTACGATAAAAATCATAAACCGTTAAACCCTATTAGGGATATAATAAACTTTATTATAATTTATCATTCTTAAAAAGTGTTGTTGATCTTAGTTACTTTAATCCAAGACATTTTAGTATTTTCTTATTTAAATGCGTAGATCTTGTTGTCGATTTTTAAACATATCTAAGCTTTGTCTCAGTTTTAATTTTTATTTACAAAGTTACAACGTTGTTTCAAAATATTTTTCTTCCTTTCTATTTTGTTCTATAAATGATATTTCTCTTATTACAAGATAGCTGAGCATATTATATTTTTCTCATAAAAGGCGTTTTATTTAAACCATGCTATTTTACATTACCCTACATTTATTAAAAAATTTTTATCAAATGACCTATAGATTTGTAAGACGATAATGTAAATGTTTTTGTTTTATCGTATGATCGTAAGAAAATTTGCTTATTACAGACTTAGTTTGGAAAAAATTTTTTATCATTTTCTTTTGCGGTTTCTATTATAAAAAATAAAGCGTAAAAAACTATTAATTTTTTATTACGCTTGTAGCGGATTAATATTGATTATTCTCAAATTTGTAATAGGGCCGACGCTTTAATTTTTCTGCTAGTGCGTTATTTCACTTATCACTTTCCGTGCTTGTTACGTAGCATAATGTTCTACTTTATGGGTATGTTTTATTATACATCAATGAATGTAACATTTTTTGTCAAATGTCACATTTACGTAATCGTTAATTTTCATTGACAATTTTCATTATCAAAAATCTAACAGAAATTGATGTGTTTTTGCTTAAACAAAAAAAGTGAAATAATCAGCACGCTCAAACTTGATTGACGCAATTGTTTACAAAAAAAATCAATGTTTCAAATACAAGTAAAACTGTCATTATGTGCTACTTTTATATATTATTTTTATAATAAAAATTTAAATTGTTAGAGTTAGAAGCAAATAGTAGCCGCTTCTTTTTCTTCCTTCAAAACGTCTGCAGCGCAACCACAATTGACGTAACTTCTAACATTAGAAGATTAAAACAATTGAAAAAGCAAAATATATAACAAATTTAATCTGAACCAAAATTAAATATAAACATTAGAAATAAGTTCTGACAAATGATGAATATTTTTTCCACAATAAAGAATGCCGTTGCTAGCTAACAATAGCAACACGCAAAAATACATTTAGCATACTCGGCAATTAAAGTTTTATACATTTTTATACAAGTTCTTTAAATTTAAGGTTTTTAATAAACGTCTGAAAAAAAATTGTAGTTATAACTAAACATCACAAACTCGCCACAAAAATTATCTATTTTTTTAACTCAATTTTTTCCAGCCTTTTTGTGCCCAACATGATAAATTAAAAAAAGCATTATACTTAACAGTTTTAATTGCACAAGGTGTTTGAAGTAATATTAAAATACTATAACATATTTTATGTTTACTGCATTTTAATATAACGTGTTTGTACTTACAACAATTTTTTTATTTCACAGCCGGGTTCATAAATATTTATGCACAATTTCGTGTTTTTATGTATTTTATTAAAAATCATAAATTAATCTTGACATAAACATGAAAAAACTGACTGATGTAAGGTAGGTATAAACAGAAGGTGAAGATTTGCTTCGCTAAAATTTCAAGTCAGACTGCAGGTTATAAAGACCATTAAATTCGGTCATTATATTTGATGTAGAGATAAAAAATCGTTATTTGTCAGAATAGTCTTTTCGACTCTAAAATATATTATCTTTATATTGCAGTAGTTATCCAAATGATAATTATCTTATCGGTGGCTTGATCTTAGGAGAAAACAACACTGTTACGCTTTTTGAGACCGGAAGAACATGCCGTTTGGGCTTAAGCACTTTTAAGCTTTTCAACTTAATTACTTTTTTTTTGAAAGCAGAACAAAAAATGAATTATTGTTTAACATAAATGCTTTGTTAGTGCAAGATCTTTAGGTTTGTGTGGTCCCCCACATGATTTCTTTCAGCTTCTGACTAATACATATTGAAAGTGTCGAGTATATGTGCTCTTTGTTAAAGTGGTGGTATGGATAATGTTATATAGTGGCTAAAGTGGCTAATTACAAAGTGATCATTAATATATGTGAACCCAGCTGACAAGCAGCTGCCCGTCACTTTGTGCACCCTTCTAAACGAAGAGAGAAAATTATGATAAATATCTACTTATAATATTTATATTTACATTCTCAAATTACTTTGCATGCTTATATTAATATTTTTTAATAGTGAGGGTCAAGCACCAGCTACCCGCTTCGTTTTTGTAGCAGCTGACTGTCGCTTTCAATCGTTTAGTTTATTTCTTTGCCTAACCGTAGATTTCCTTAGAACCTTAATGATGATTTTATCTCAAATCTACATTAATAACAATTTTTATCAGTAAACTCTTATATGTACACATTAAAATGTTTCATATTTAAAAATCTTAATCATTTCAAAATTCATCTTTCTCCTTTCACAATAATACCAAAATCTACAATGAACCAATGCAGATAAGTCACCGAATTCCTATCCTGAAATGCATCTCTTAGGAAGTACGGTGGATTTAAAATTTGAATTGTACTTATTTTTACTAGTAACAACGACAGGCAACAGTCAGTCGTAAAGTAGTACCGCATGACTGAGTAGCAATAAGAGCTTTTTAACGCTACATCTCGCAATCGCAGATTAAACGTGGCGACTAGGTATACTAGCCTGGAGCACAAAAGACCAATAGGTCGCTGGAAATATGACGGCCGTATTTCTAATCTAAGTATACTAGTCTAGAGCACAATGAACCAATAGGTCGCAGGAAATATAACGCCCCTATTTCTAATCTAGGTATACTAGCCGGCGCGCCCACCCGATCTAAGCCCTTTAGATTGTTTACTTGTCGAGCTAGCTGGAATGTTTAGTGTATGCTCAACACCTAAAAATCTTGTACCAAAATGTGCAAAAAATACCTAGAGCGTTTAATCGCGCTTGTGTGACTTATTGTCGTCGTTTTACTTTGAACACTCTTGGTAATTTTTTTTTAAATAATTACTGAGTATTAGAGACTTCTTTTTTCTGTTCTTTTTAAATAATATAATTTTGGGTAAAAGTTTGTTGACTTAGATAGCTTGATTTGACGTTCTTCACCCTTTAAGTGCTTGTCCGCTTTGTTATGAGACAGTATGTATAGCTTTTCCAAGCATTTTAAAAAGCAAAAATAAAATGAGTCCGTGCTCTAGGAACTAAATTATACATCTTGAAATTATTTGATAAAAATTTGCAAACATGGCAAAGTCAATGTTTAACTTTGCATGCAGCAAAGGTTTTTAAAGCTTAATTCCTAGTGGTCCCAGAACGGCAAGTTGAAGAAATACTTTTATTTTGGCAAAAACTAAGCACGGTAAGTCAACACCCATGTAACTCTTTAAAGGTTATTCTCAGTAACGACAAAACGGCAAAAATTGACAAAATGTTATAAGCCCAAAAAACAATAAAATCTGAGAGTTTGACTAGACTGTTATTATAGTAAAATCTTATCATTCAGCAAATCTTAGGTAGTACTATAAGCCCTAAAACAAACAAAATTAATAAAACGAAAAAGTTTGATTAATTTGTTTTTTAAATGATTGGATCTACAGTAAAATCTACACCATTCAATTTGCTATTCAAAGTAAATTGAATTTTCTTCAAATATTATTTTGCAAACTGCATTATATTATATTGTTGTAATGCTTTGTTTGACAAAGTACTAGACTACAATCTAGTATTGCTAGATTTGTCAAAATTAAAAAATCAACTTGTACAATTTATTGTAGAAATTATTTAGGTACTAACTTTTTTAAATAGTTTTCAATTAGTTAAATTGCTATTCGAATGCAATTATGTATTCTCATGCATGATTTGATTGACAGAATCTTAAAATATAAGTTTAAAACACGCATGCATGTTTAAAATCATTTTACTCACTGATAGGTTGTTTTAGAGTATTTATCTAAAAAACTAGTAGAATTATAGCCGATAATAATCCTATTCCGGGTTTGAACTACTATATAATTTAGTGCAAAATTACTTTAAATGTTGAATTGGAAATAAACAATCTATTCTCTCAATGATCTCAATATACAGAGCGCATATGTGGACGCGGCTTAATAATTGACGGCAGGTCGCGGAGCTGCCATTATCATGGAATTATCGTTTCAGTTTAGACCGCGGGTTCATTAATTATTGGGGGAATTGGTGACAAGCTAGGTGAGGCAACGGAGGTGGCAGTGGCGGCGGCGTTATCCGTCGCGGGGGCGTGGTACAAGCAGCATCTGCCATCGTATCGATCGGCGGCTGCAATGGCGCGACACGTCTGTTGTCGTCGCCACCGTCCTCACAATGACACCCTCTACTCTATTAGGGCCACCCTCAAAAATAACAAAGTTGCTGCACTGATCACAATATTAGCAATATACCGGTCTAGAAACATTTTTGAACACTCCCTTTATTTTCAAACACATGTTGGAAAAAACAATTTTACATATCTATGTTTTTTAGGGTGCTTCTTTTCAGAAGGGTAAACATATTTAAAGCACCTGATTGTGTTCGAAAGAAAACAGACAGTGACAAATAATTTCAGAAGTCTATAAATGCCATTTTCTATATTTATGTCATTTTAAACGTTGTCATGCAGTTTATAGCAAGTTGCATACAAAAGAACTTTTTTTATCGATGTTACCAAATTCAAGTCAAAATAGTCATACGATAAAATAAAGATTTCTATGTGAAATCTGGTAGGAAGTACATAAGTATTTACGTCACCATGTTTAGCAGCATTATCATGTTCATGTTATATTGTTCGAATGTTGCTAAACGTTAAATCCAAGAATTCAAAGAATATGATTGCATATGCACAGTAAAATAGTAATTTAGCTTAATTTTTTTAAAAATAGACTTATGTTTTCTATTTGGCTTAAAACACAATTTGTGGTTTTGATTTTAATTTAATTCACGAATTGGTTTTTAAACTAATTAAGAATTAAAAGCATGTTTTTCAATAATTTTTATATTGTTCAAAAAATAATATTGCCATTATCATTACTTAATTGTCGAAGAACGTAATGATTTTGAAATCCAGAATAATTGCTGTGCCTTCGATAAAGAAAGAGTTATATTATAAACATAACAGTAATAATAAAGTATCCAAAAAAAACATCTACAAAACTTTTTGGTAAATAATAATTACAAATTATATTGAGATCGAACATTACTCACTGTTTAAAACATTGAAGCCAATGATAGGCCGGATATGGTTATAGCATTTAAAAAAAACTGCAATTGATATGAAATAGATATATTGCTGTTCCAAATTCTTGCAATATTATTCATATTTTTAATACAAAAATTACTAAATAATCGCTGCTTTTGGTGGTCACTAAAAAAAATTTCTATGTCTCCGGGATGGGGAAAGTTAAACATAAAATTACTAATTTGTGGGCACAAATAGTTGTGCATGATTCACACAAAATTGTGTGAAAAGTGTTTATCATTTATTGCACAATAAATGTGTGGCAGGCATTTTTCAAATCAAATTTACAAACTACTGCTTGTTTGAAAAGCCATAGATATTATGTAATTGTTCCGTACCTGCATAAATTACAAAGTATTTGAATAATTTCTTCAATTACTCTACAATCGATATGATACCAGCTTCCATGTAGAGCATCGTCTGGATGTCGCACAGATTTATCGCCATCTAACCTTTACGATGTCACATTGACAATATTTATGTAAAGTGCAATAAAAGTGTACCATGTTCGAAGATGTCGAGACAAAACTGGTCGTAAATGGACACACTTGTTAAATCTAGTCGAGCCACCCACCTAGGCTGAGGTCCTAGGCAGCGATGAAGTTTGTGATTTATTGCACACCCACCCGCAGTTCTCTTCAGAGACACGTCACTTTTGTTTATTTTTCATTTTTATCTTATCCTATTGTCGTTTTGAGGTTTTTCGAAAATAGCTTTCTCGTGCTAGCAATTGTACTATTTTTCAAATTTATTACAACTTGAATGATTCCTTCACAGCTATTATCCTTGAAATTTTTGTTGTGACAGATGCGTTTTCTGCTCATTGCTTGAAATTTTCCAAGAAAATATTGGGTTAACATTTTTTTTTGGTTAACATTTGTTTTATTTAGACCACACATGATAGAATGAGACAAAATTCAATGTACCAATTATTTTTGCCAATAAATTAGTAACATTAAAGAACTAATAAGTTATTTCATTAATAATAAATTACAATAAAATGTTGTATGTTTGCTTTTTTGATTCTCATTGTTACATTCTTGCATTATTTCTTCTATAAATGTATTAAAAGAAATTTCGCAAGCATACTGCTATTCCTTGTCTAAAAAATTAAAAAGTGATAGGTTGAAATCACAAAGTAATGTTACTATTATACAGTTGCATAATAGATCTAGCTTAGATTGCTAAATAAAATGTTAATAAAACGTATCTGGAAAAATAAGTAATCAATACAAGTTATCGTTATGTCCAATAAACTTATTTTTTAACAAGCAATTAATAAACTTAGGTGAAACTAATTGCCTAATTAGACATAATTTAAAACATTGTAAGTATTTTTTTAATAAAAATTCAACTGTATTAACGATTATAACAATATATAATAATAATAACTGAATTTATACTGGCCTCAGTGAAATAACGTTATATGATCGCACTTAAAATTCTGCTTTTATAATTTTCTATTAACAAACAATACACTAAAAAAATACAAAAAAAAATACAAATTTAATGAAAAATTAACCAAAAAATACAAATAACTATTTGTTTGTATAAAACGTATGTGTCGGTTTGTTTACGCAACGAAAAAAGCTACTTTTGTTTGAGATGAATAAAATAGTATTATTTGTGTTTTCTAAACTGTAAATAAGTGCTTATGTTAAACAAACGTAAGTTTTGAACTACTTTATCTAATTGAAATAGACTAATGCCATGTAATATGTTTTAGCAGCATAGTAGAATACAATGCTGTTGACATAAAAGGTTTAAGACACTAACATGTTTTTTTTAATAGGACGAGTTCTTTGGCATAGTTCATCGACAATACTTTCAAGAATTGCAGCTTGTAATAATTATAATCAAGTGATGTCTTTGAAACACGGAGAAAAATTATTCTAATAAAAAGATAGTAGTCATTAAAATTTCAGTTGTTATGATGCAGTTACACATGATTTTGGTAAAAAATATATATTTAAATGTTAGAAAGTGTATTTATCCGATCTTGTCCGATCCCGCAAGAGATTTTGGGTAAATATTGACCGCTATTCACTAATTGAAATTCTGCATTTTATAAAGAACAAATCAATCGCTTATCTTTACACAGAAACCCTCTGTAAGAATGTTTTTTTTCTTTAAGTTGGTTTAAAGATTATTCTGAATGAATTACCTATATAATAATGATATTAAAATGAAAATGAGTGTTTAATTTCGCGATTGAGTTATTAATGATTAAAATCAGTGAATTCGGTTTTGGGCGGAATGTATATGTAGGCACTGTATTCCAGGTGCCAAGATGGCTTGCGATAGGCTCAGAAACTTAATTGCCGGATAACTCTATCACTATTGTTTATGGGACGTAGTTTTACAGCCATAAAAGTGTTCGATTACATGCATAAGTACTTGCTTTTATGATAAGTCGTTTTCCTATTATAAATTGGATAGATACAGAAAAACACGATCTGAATAGCGAGAGCAACAACCACACAAGGAGAAATCGTGTGAATTATTGCTGTAGCTGATTTTATAACAGTGATATTGTTCATAAGTAATTTGACATTTATAATAGAAAATTTACAGTGGTCTTTTCCAGACATCGACAAATATAAGAAATTCTTTTTAGTATCATTTCACATGTAACTTTAACATTAGTTCACATAAAATGTTTATATATTACGCGTTCTGGAAATAAATAATTTTAATAAATATTGACTTCATGAGAGAACGATACGTAAAAAAGCAAAATCATGGAAAACATCGCATAAAATTGAGAAATACATAGTTTCTTAACGAACACGGTCATAGTTTATAAAATTAATAATGGGAAAGCTCAGCAAAGTCTTGCAAAATAATAGAACATTAAAGCAGAATCTAACCTTAAATTTTATTTGTTAATAGTTTTTAATTAATAACACTATTTAAAATACTGACATCTCAAAGTTTTGCATTTTTTAACGTTGTTTTGGAAAAATTAAAAAGAAACATGACATGAATTTCGTACCAATTTAAAATACATATGTTGTGAATCAGGTGTTCGGTTCCGCTGATGTGATTTGGAACGAGCCTTCATTGAATCTCAACAGTGCTATCCTCTAAGACCTATTTAATTGAATCAGAATCGGTGTTGCTCCCTTTTGCAATTTTTGCGGGAAGTTGTAATAAGGTTGTCTAACACAGGCGGAAAGCCAAGCGTGATTTGATTTAGAGAGAAACTGAGCCGTAATTAACTACGTAGCTCAGTGCAGAGAATTAGAGAACCATTTCCCGACACATTTCCAGAGATACTTCTGTTTGAAGACTATCTAATTCAGATCGGCTCTCGTTCCGACCGCCCCTCAACTTCCTTCATTGATTTCCCTCTTCCTAAAGCTCACCAAATTGCTTTTTCCTCTTCCCTTGTCTTCTTGTAAATACCGGATTTTCGAAGTAATTTATGGTCAAGGTAGAAGCTGCTACCGCCTAATTATTACCCGATATATCACCCGCTTCACCTCGCATTGATTCGTGGCTACCAATTACCTCATTTTTTATACAGACATAAAGCCACACCAATAACTTACCCACTGGTAGCGACAGCCTGTGTAGGCTGTTGATTATATTCAAAATGTCTACAAAATGTAACAAATACTTAGTTGGAAAGGACAGATGTGAAATGGGAACAATGCCAGTAACGAGGTGCTTCATAATACCTCACAATTCTTATTTTCAACTATACAAAGTTTATGGCGCATTGACTAGATCCATACCTACACCAAACAACCCAACTTGACTATTATCTAATAATTTTGCTACATATGCAAAGCCTCAATTCACATCAAGAGGTATGCATTATTTATTAATGTTGCACATTTTCAGTATTTTAACTTATGCATTTTTTCATAATGAAAAACTACCTGACAACTCAACGGCAGTTATTAAAATGGTAATTGTTTACTTTACCGGCCAGTCCAATTTGTGTGTAATTTTTAGTCGAACGATCATAAAACATTGTTTAACATCATTTCCCACTACTAAAACAATTGTGCAAATGCCCTAAAGGGTTAAATAACATATGCTTTGGTATCTAAAACGTTAAAAACATTTATTTTTCTTCGTATTTACATAGAAATTTGTACCAAAAATACTAAAACCATGCGAGACAACAAACTACTGTACGTAAATTGTAAAAAAAAAAAAAAAGTTTACAAGATTTTAGGACAATGAACAATGTATTTGGTAAATTGAGAGAGCGTGTGTAATTTACTTATGCTTGACGCATGCGCTGTGAACAAAAGTGTGTGAAAAATGTAGATTTCGCCAACGTTTGATACAGATTTTTGTATCACAAGAAAGATGATTTTCCAGTTAGATATAGTAACCAGGATGTCTTGTTACCATGTAATATAATGCATTTATCTTTATCATAACTTAGATAAAAACTGTTTTGCATTTAAATTAACAGTAGCTAATCTTCATACAACTTCAATAATATGACAATAACTTAAAGTAGTATGTAGGACCCATAAAAACTAAGAGAAATAAAAAGTATAAGATGATTTTAAAACAGCTACAAAATGTTGGAAAGACTAGAGAAGAAAATGTTTTATTAATTAAAGTTAACATTTATGATAAATTTCTAACTTATTTCCACAAGATAAATTAATCAGCTTTATTTTAAATAAGCTTAACAAAGGATGAAAACATCAAGTCAATAATTCCGAAATAGTACAAAATGTTTACTAATGATTCCAATACCTTAGAGTTTTATTAAAAATATTTCGAGGCAGCTATCAGCTCTTGCACCAATACAATTGACAAAGCTCAACAATAATAAAATAGCTGTTTAAGTAAAAATGTTTATAAATAAAGTCTAAAAACTTTCTCAAAAGAGCATTGACAACCAGTTCTACATTTATAGTAAAAAAAATTATGTAATATTATGTTTATGTACATCTGTAGATAAAGCATAGTATTTAATTCGTGCATAATAATAAGCCTTATCATATTAGAAAATCTCATATCATCTTCAAACAGTATGCGCTAAATTTGCTTGAACCAGACGGTCAGTATTATGTGCGCTAAACTTTTAACGTTTGTGATATATACTGGAGCTTAAAAGCATTGCAACACTCAGAAGGCAAAAAATTTTATAAGTTTTTTATTAATTTTGTGTACTGTTGTGTTGTGGTGTCAAACGATTACAAGTTGGTTCAAAATGAAAATATGTTTAAAAAAATTTAGTAATGTGCTGCCCTGCCGCGGTTGTTATAGCACTCTCTAACTCAGCAAGGCATAGACGAATCAAGTGGATGTGGCCTTCTCGTAGAAAATGGTCCAAAGTCTGTTAAACACATGCTCGTAATTATTCCCAAATCTTTAGTGGCTGTGGTAATCGCTAAAGTGCCAAATAACAAAATTTTATAAATGATTCTAAGGACGCAGTTGGCGTAAAAAGTGTGCCGCCCCTTTTACTTTGTACATAGATCGTTCAAACCCACGTATCAGACGACTCTAAGTGACAAATAACAAATCACATCAATGACCAGCGGAAACCATAAAATAAGCGAGAACTGTCAAATTATAAATTTCATTTCAACAAAGCGGTATTTTCAAAATTCACAGCCAACTGCGTCCTTAGAATTATGAATAAAAACCCTGTAGAACATGCTGAATAGAACATGTATGCTAATCCATATATGTTCTGTTAGCAATAAACAAGAGAATCTTGAAACCAAATCTAAAACTTCTGCTTTAATATTTCATAGAAAGTCTATGGTTTGATAGACTGTATGCGGCCAGGTTGTAAAACACCACCAATATACCGTTAAGCTGTTGAACTACTCTTAATAAACACAAGAGAACACCTACTTTCAAAACCTATAGCGCCCCATTCTGATGTAAATGATTAATGGTTACGTTAATAAATTGATTATTTGCTATAAATGCTCTTAGCGGTCATTTTGTGAATTAGACGAATGAACAAAGCTATTGTCCGTGTGTGTTCTTGCATAATGGTTTTAAAGCATTTTTAAGATTTGAAACTTTAATTGTTGGAGGTCCCAACGTACACTATAGTTTACGACACCTCCAACTTTACCATATGTTTCTATAAAACAAAAGAAAAATTACGAAAAGAAGTTGATTTCCAAAAATCTTAAACCTAAAGATTGAAAATATATAAAATAATCTTGAGGTTTATAAAAGTGTGCTCATAAGTTTTTAAATTAACAAAACAATTTGAAATTTTGAGGTAAGATTATTTTGAAAGTTTTATTTACATAGAGAATGTATACGTTTGTATGTAGTATTTGAAAAGTTTCTAAATTTTGATATTTAAAAGATGGGGTCATCTTAGGGTTTGTTAAGCGCAGGCAAAAAGCGTTGCTGATCTTTTAAACAACTTTTACAAACACTGCATTTATCAAAGAAGTACCACGAAGCGTAGTAGTTTAATTCGAAATGTGCGGAACCAAACAACAATATTTTTGTTAAAAATACTCTTGTTCGAGTATTAAAAACAACATTAAAAATTATCCAAGGTTTATTTGCGGTTATAATTATGTAAATTCAGTGTTAGGTAATTTTCCGATACATTTATGGGTAAATTAATGCTTAAAATGCTTTTTCCTCCAAAATATTCTAAATTATGCAATTACACATTGTTAAGTGCCATGTCTAGTCACTTAAATAATTTGTTTTTAAATTAATTACGTATATGTTTTTCAAATTTTGTTGTAAATACCACAAGGATGTAACTTTTGAGTTTTTTCCTTATACTTTCAGCAAAAATTGCACAGCATATGTCAGTATTTCTTAAACTTCAAACACCTAGCAAACCTAAATTAAGTTACTTTTTGCAACTAAATTTAAACTTAGTTCTTTTTTGGAACAAGATTTGAAGGTTAGCGACACAATCGTGGCCTACATATCTATACCTTAATCATTAAAAAGCTTTTTTTTATTATCATGCCATACACCGAACGATAAGTTATAAGTTTTAGTTTGCTTTGCTGTTCTCTATTAATTACTTTCTTATCAGCGTACTGTTTTAACACCTTAAATTATTACACTTGTTTGAGGTAAAACACAAAATTTATGACAAAAATCACTTTAAGAATAACGTACAAAGTTTTGAACCTTTTTAAAATATATGAATAAATTTGAATATTTCCTTAAAGTACAATTGTCAACGATATGTAAATTTTATTTGAATTGGTGTTTATGGTTGTTTCCGCAATTAAAAAAAAATTTTGAGATCAAGTTTAATCAAAATGATCAAAGTTATTTAATTAGCATTTACTTATAAGCTTATCAAGCTTTCAACAAATACGATAAATGCAATATTATACGATACAACGTAAGTATGTACATAAAAAAATACAAACAAATACAAAAAAAAAACATTATAAAAAATAATTAATAATAGTTTAAATTAGTGAATGAAAGCAAAGTGAAGATACGAAAAAAACAGAAGAGTAGATGTAACAAAAAAAGATTGAACATTTGAAATAATCAAAAAACATATTTGGGTTCTATGTTTGAAACAAAGAATTAGAGTCTGACACATGTAAAAAAACTTGCAAAAAAAATGTGTACACTTGGTAGTATAAATAACGTACTGTTACTGTAAAACTATTTGTCAAAAAAATTTAAAAAAAACTATTTATTTTATAGATATGTTAGACGTTATTTTATTGCTTATCGTCTAAAGCTTTTCAATAAAATTGTATTTGCGGCAAAAAGCATTATATATTAATATTATTATTGTGAGATACCTACTTTTTTAGGTTAAGTGACACATAAACTGTAACTTTTGCTTTATTGAAATCGGTTGTTCTTCCCAGACCAGTGCACTTATTATTTACACTATTATATGCCATATTTTACATAAATATACTTTCTATTAATTGTTCACTTCACTTTGTTGTTCAAAAATTGCAATTTCAAATTTCAATTCAGAATATTGTTGACAGACAGGTAAAAAGTCAAATTAATTTTTACAAACCTAGAAATTTTTTATAAAAAAAAATTCTGTGCTCTAATGGCTTATAACCGCACCAAAACTTATGACGTAGCGTTCTCTGACGAGTCTATTGGAGTATCAAAATAGAGGCAAATTTCAATAAGTTTGTTAAAAAATGAGAACATTATCAATGTAGCTAGGTTTATGTATCTTTTAATTATCACTGAACTGACTGACAGCCATAATTTTTCGATGACATTTCGACTCAACCTCACTGTTGATAGATTTGTTGTTAAAGTCAATTAGGTACGCATTAACAACTTTAACACAAAAACTTCTGGTTAGAGTTTTAAACATTTGAACTGATGTTTTACAAAAAAAAACATGCTTTTATTTTATGTGGTGCTATAGATTAAAGATAAGAGATTAAAAAAAAATTATTTTAACAAACTATTTACTCCTATATCCAGGCAATATAAAAATTATTACAAAGTTGAATAGTTTGTTGAAGTGAAATCTTTTTAATTCCCTTATCTTGACCCTAATATCTTCATCTCTATTCTAATATTAAAAAAATCTTTTTAATACATTTAAATTGATATTTTGATGGTAGCAAAGCTGGGTCTTTTATTTATAATAGTTTTTTGTTACTTTAGTTTTTCATTACTTTTATCGATAACTAGAACAACAACATGTTTCTACTTATCGGATATTTTTCAAACTACATATTATTATCGAACTATTTATATTTTGTACTATGTTTTTACTTATAATTCAAAGTATTGCAATCAATAGCTTTTCACAAAAAAGAAATAATTTAGCAGGTATTAACATCATGATTAATTATTACATTTTATTATGTTATACCTACTGCTAAGGTAAGTCTATAAAAAAATCAAACTCTATCTTAAAAGGATTCTAAACTTGATGCACCTGTATATTTTTAATGTTATCAACCTTTTAATCTGACACGTGTCATATATCTTTCTTCCATTAAGTTCTTATTGTATGGAGACGAAATCGTTTTAAAAGATTTGTGTCTCCGTTAACACTAAAAGAAGATCCCTATATTTTTTTAATCTACACATTTAAATTACAAAATTATCAAACACGAATGACAAATGTTAATAACTTTTTTAGTTATATCTAATTGCATTTTTTATTTAGGTTTAAAAAAAATGAGTCACAATAATTCAAGAAATATGTACGCACAGAAAGTTGATTTTTTTAAAAAACGGTTTTAATGTTAGCAAAATTATTTGAAATTAATTGTCAGAAGCGTAATGTCTACGGTAATGATGCCGGATTGCAACAAAACTTCAGAGTCTTTGACATCAAATTAAAAAAAAGCAATAGTATTCACGTAATTATGGACTGTTTCAACAGAATCACAGAATGACAACTTCAGCCGTAGGTAGGCATGATCACTTGACCGACCCTAGAAACCGCTTTAAAATGTCAATCAAAATTATAAGCCTTTAGAATGTATTGGTTGAAATTTCCCTTCCTCTGCCCTGAATTTATGAAATAGATCAGTCAAATTTTTGAGACACATGTGTTTAAATTTCACACACAAGATTCTCTATACATATTTCAAATACCATAGGTAATGCTTTTATCGACGTTATTTGAAAATTGCTTAATTTTATTCTTCAAATATTTAAAAAATACTGTTTGTTCAACTTTTTTTTTCAAATCAACCGATTTTTGTGTTAAAAAAAGATACATTCCTTATATTGTAAATGTAAAACCCATAGAACTTTGCACCAATTTTTTAATAATAATAATTTTAAACCTAAACTAATATTAGTCTTATAAAAATTATTCTTTGTTGAATTGACATTTCTGATTGTTGTAAGAAAATAAATCTAATTATGTCATTTAAAATTATAAATTACGTATCTAACAAAATTTTTCAAAAAAATTACATTCAAAGTTATGTAAAAGGTAAACATGCTTTAAAATTATATTTGGCTTTCCATCATTAAAGCTTTATATTGCAAAACTCTTAGATTCTGCAGGCTTATCAACCTTCACCGGTGACAATATAAGATATTTATGAATTAGTATGATTAAATTAAAATAGCAGCGTTATTGCAATTAATTATCTTTTCGCTCTTTTGCTATACATGACTCTCGGTATTCAACACGACCTAAGACATCAAAATGTGAATCTTTGATTCTCGACAAAGATTTTTAAATAAAAATAATTTAGTTTAAGAAAATATATTTTTAAAACCATATGGCTGTAATGCTGTTCATACATCTTTAAGCCAAAATATCCGTTTTGAGGTCAATCTTTTATATAAGACCTGACAACAAACTTGCATTATAAACCCTTAATTGTTTTGTAAGAACATATATCTAAAGTACGGGTACAGGTGTGCTGGCTATAATTGACTTTAGTTTAAGTTGTCACTTAAAATTTGTTTTCTCAATAATAATAAATGTCGTATGTAAAAGCGGCAGCCGCTGTAGCGCATCGGTTCGGTTAATAACACCAATTTCTTTATGAAAGTGTTAACAAAAAGTCAGAAGTACGGTAATAAATAAGTAGCAAAAGCGACGAGGTTTAATGATGAAAACCAGTGAGCGGATGCGACGATATACTTTACAATTGGCCGACAGTTGGGGCTCTCACGCGATCTGATCATCAACTATGCGACATTTGTACAAAATTCGAATATTTACACCCGGTGAGTCGCTTAGAATAATTGCTGGTTGAGCGAAATTACAAGAATTTTGTGGCCACAGGCTTTATTCACGCTTTTTTCGGCTTTCAAAATACAAAATTACTTAAACATAGACTATTCGACGCCTCTTCTTTTTTTAAGTGCAGCTGACGGAGACTAGACAACATTAATTTCTCATTATTGCCCAAAAATGTATAACACAAAAAATAAGTAATAGCTTTATTCAAAAATATTTGAATATTTGTGATCCACGTAAAAGATAACTTAATAACAAAAGTTGCAAAATAAAAAACTAAAACCAATTTTACATATACATGTTATATTAATACATTAACAACATTTAAAAAAGTATAAAATTTGAACAAGAAACAACCTTTTATCGCAAGTAACTTATCTATAAAAACCTTCGCATTTACTTTTGCGTAAATACTAAGTCAATATCTTATAAAGCTGCATAGAAAAAATTGTGAAAACCATATCTTTATTTTTATTGTCAACAGCTTATTTGTATCAACATTCAACACCGTATCACAGAAGACTTTAAATGCTGTCTATGAAAAATTGGACATTTAAACTTCATGTCAATAACCGTTCTATAAAAATATACTTGTTTTAACTGGCTGCAATGTGGCAGAACAAATATAAATGAACAATGATTATTTTCACAAGCCATCTGTCAAATATTTAAAATTTGCTCAACACGTTTGGAAAAAATTAATGGCAAGAGAGTTTACTCTCATAACTGCAATGGCCGTTATATTGTACACAGTAATCATCAACATGCAATTTTAGTAAACAATAACAGACAAACGCTATTGCAATTATTGTTTTGTACCCAGAGAAAATTACAGCAATTACAGAAAACATTATTTAAGTAAGATGCAACGTTATTGAATGGCAAAGAAAGAGTCAAAGCTATCACAGAGGTAAAGATATATTTGTAAGTAAAATTCTATTAAAAGTGGTCCACAACCTATCATAGCTACCAATGATTTCAAAATAATAATGTATATGTAATATCTACTCAAAAAACGTGTAATATGCTTCAACAATAGTTTTTTAAAGTAAAATCTTAAATTTTAATAAAAGAAAACTCAAAACGCAAGCTTGTAAATTAAGAAATTTTATCTAAATTACCAGAATTTGTTTTAACAATTCAACACTTGAATAATCTCTATACAATGTATTTAGACCACTATACGAGCCCGGTCCAGTACAAAATTTTAGTGGTTTCAAATTTATTGCGCCAAAAGTTAAACCATCCACCACAATGATTATATTTGTACATTTCTATCTACGATAACCAAATACTAATGTTTCTTCAAGCTTCACTGCTTTACAAAAAAGGTTTTTTTAAATCTTGTTTAAATGCTGTATACATTCATGTGTCTAGTAAATTTTGTAACAGACTCCAAACAATAAAAGAGAAGGTTATATAATTTTTTATGGGTGTTCACGGATAACTTCGTCGTTTATGAATCGATTTTAATGATTAAATTTTTGTTGGAAAAAAGATACGAGTAGCTCAAAGATGGTACACCATGATAAAAAAACTAGGATCTGATGATGGCATTTCAAAAAAATCAAAAGCACTACTCGAGAATTGTAGTGGCAACTAATGCGTTTCTAGTATAAATAAAATGCAGTCTGTTTTTCAAATTTCTAGTTTGTTACTTGTTCTTTGCTTTATTAATTTAAAATGTACAAAGCACTTTGTAAAAGCACAACAAATTACCACAATCTTTAAAATACCTACATTTAAAATACATTCTTAAAATTGCCGACTGCCGATGCAGCGTTTTTCGGCAACACTTTTAGCCAATGATGGTGGTGATTTCTTTACTTTTTAATTTTCTTTCATTTTCTTTCAATTTTAATTATTTTAGCACATTGTGAAAAGACCTAATAATGCAATGTACTGTAGCTTTACAATAAAGTAAATATTGGATAAGATGTTAACTGTCTAAAATAGGTGTTCGTATATCAAGACATTAAAGAATTTTTTGTGACAAATATACCTTAGTTGTAGGATGTAATTTTTTTTTAAATCAAAAAATTAAATACCCATATGAATATTAAATATAAACTGTGTGCAATTGTGAGAAAAGACTCGTCTCTGTGGCCCTTCAAAAATAAATTTTTCTCACTTGATATTCAATTTAAAACAAGAAAACGTAAAGATGGCTGTCCATAATTATATATTTTCTGATCAAAATTAATACGTTTAAAAATTACATTTGAGTCTTAAAAACCAGTATTTCAGAGATTCATCAGGGATTTACAAACAAATTAAAATAAAATTAATTAATCACAATTATCTATACAGAGTAAAAATATAAACAATTAACAATATCTATGAGTATGTATCTCTGTAGTGATAAATCCAAGCCTAAAATGCATGCTGTCAGAAAAGCTTTTCAAAATATACTACTGTTATAAACTATCCTATATCAAGTTTGCAATACTTTAAACATGACCAATTTGTGGCAGTTTATAACTGTTAAAGAGCCTCAACTCTATACGTTTCAATTCTAATGTTAATAATTATCTTCTATTGAAATTAATCAAGTTAATAATTGCACAGATCAGATGCTCAAAGCAGATAATGTCTGTGTTACAAGTCAATAAATGGGATACAACCCCAATTTGTGATCGTGATGAACACAAATACGATACAAGCTGATTATGGTAGGCTGCAGAAGGGTCCACCGCCCTCTCATCACAAGCTCTCGCCAATTTAATGAACATGTTATCTCAGCTAATGCCTAATTAGTATAAATAATCCAGAACATCTTGCGCATTTTGTTGAAACTGATATTTTTTAGAGTGTGTCATTAAATGAGGGATAAAGCCCAAATTAGCGAGTGGTCATATAATCACTGTAGTAACATTATCGCCAAATTGTCATTACGTTTACATTTGCTTTTACATTAGCAACGTTCTGGAACAAAATTTGCACTTCTTCACGCTACCAAACTGCAGTAATTTGCCAAAGAGTAGTCATTATCTTATTCCATCGTTAAAAAATATCAATTATTGTGAAATTAGTAGATAATTGTTGTAACAATACATCATTAATATCAAAAACAAAAAAGTATTTGTAACAAAACAAATTATATAAAAAGTTTTATGTATAAGTTTGTCTAATTAATTTTTTATACTATAAATTATTGTATCTTAATAAATCACAAAAAATAATAATTTTGTCAGGCAATGTTTAACGCAATGTCATTTACCTTTATAAAGAGCTTAGTAAAACTTGCAAATTTATTTGTGCAATTTAGTTGCATATTAAATGTAATGTCATAAATTTAAAATATTATCCTTTAATAAATAACGCCGGCAATTAATAACGGAACAAATGTTATTTTCCATAAAGTTAAATAACAGTTTTTTTTTATTACTCATATTATTAAAAAACTTTTTTTCTACAATTTCCAAACTTTTGAATTTTATCTCTACGTAAGCAAATGCACAAATATTAAAAAACTCCATACAGAAAAATTAGTTGATTAAGCGTATTAGGTTTTCGAAAATTTAATAAATATTTATTTTGCTTCAAACAGGTTTAATACTCGAGTTTTGTGTGTCTTTCTCACTAATTTCTGATACTACCTAAGCGCTTGTTAAATTTTAGAAAGTCAAGTAATTGGAATAAGTGTATATTGTACTTACCGTCCTGTTTTAGTAATGATCATTTCTGTTCCTAGATCATGAAATTTGTCCCAGAGATCTTTGGTTTCTAAGTGGCACTCAACACTAAGTAGCTCATCGCAATTGCACAAAATTTTCGCTTTTGTGTTTGGCTTGTCGGGAATAATATCGGGAGATTCTCTATCTAAGTCTGTCGGTTCAGAACCGCAATCTGAGATTGCTGGAGATTGTCTGAGCAATTTAGGTTTGGCAGGTCGTGTTGATTCAATGTCAGAGCATTCCTCTACGTCAACTTCTATATCATCATCCTCCAGAGCATCCTCGATGTCAGGAGAACTTGATCTCGAAATTGCACCTGAAAATTTACCCCAATCAAAATTCAAAATCAAATTAACGTAATTTAATAGAGAACGGCTGTCTAATCTTCTTAATTATACCTTGATACTAGCCTAATTACTGTCTATTAGAAAAAACCCAATTTGATTTATTTAAGTTTTATGAATAACTTTTTCCAAGTATTAGGTACGCTGAATAAGATGAATACTAGTTGTAACAATTACTGACATTAATTATGATATTTAAATTTAATTAAGCAATTCACAAACATATTTTAAATTAATATATTCCAAAGTATAAACCTGTTAATGAATACGTAAATTGTAGCTCAGTACAGCAATAACAGAAAATCTGTTTGTGTACGTCCTATCAAGAAAAAGAAATGTTGTTGCTCTTTATACTGGTGTACAAACCAGAAAAAAAAACGGCTTTGACATATTTTACAGTAACTCGATTTTAATGAATAATTTTTGTAAATTTTAATTAGAGTAACGTACCACATAGTCTGCCCCAAAGCAAAAATGTGACACTCATTCTTTTTTATTAATTTCTAATAAAAAAGAAGAGTTAGAAAAACAATTAAACGGTTTCGTTAGAATACAAAAAAAATTAATCTTGAAAATATAGAATTGCAAATAGAATTTTTAATTCACTTTAAAAATAATTTTAAAAAAAACTTTTTATTAAGTACCTTAAAATAATTAAAAAAAAAAGAGGGAAAGAGGCTTATCAAACTAGAGATAGGATAGCCAATAGAATAGAGTCTACTTTACGCATATCTAAATTAGGTGATTCTTGAAGCGCATCAAATGTAGTTAATTTTGTGTTATGCAGATAATAAAAATGACACCATCAACATTTTTACAGAAAATAGCTTTATTAGATACAAAAAATATAAAATTGAAACAATACGGATGCATCTTTTAATATTTCAACAAGAATACTAATAAAAAAAATAAAATTAAAATAATACGGAAAAGTAAATCAAAGAAAACTATGGAAGTCTGTGAGTAGATCACAAAGTACCTTATGATGTTAAAATAATGAGGGTTCTTTGCGTGTTAAGTAGTTTCTGCTTTTACTCTGCCGGTGGTAATTCACAAAAATACTTTTCTTATCATGATGAGTATTTTGCATGGTTTGGCAAATGTATCAAAAATTTAATAAAATTCACATGGGTAAAAATTATTAGCGTTAAAACTTTACTTTTTTAAATTTGACGTCATAGTCTGCCATGCCTATGAGTTTGTGTGAGCGGACCATAATTTTTAAAACAATTGCTTCAAATGCCAAAATAATTACTAAATTTCTCAACTTTATTTTTAAATTTAAAATGATTTTCTCACAGGGACATAAATTTTTGTCTTAGAATCTTATTATCATAACGGACACCGAGTTGATGATGAATGGTAAATTATTAGTACAATATTTTTTAATGAAACATTGACTGCTGCAAAATATTGACAGGAAATTTCACAACTATTTTTTGCACAGCTTTATAACAATAAAATTGTAGACGGGTACTTTCAGCAAGACGGTACGTTCACAGGTCAAAGTTAAACCTTCATAGCAAAGCTTCGACGCCAAAGTTATTCCTGAGACGTTAAAAGTGAGAAATTGTTTGAAATAAAAAATTATTAAGCTTAAATAGAAATAACAAGATCTAAAATTTTTAAAACTACCTAGAAATAATAGGTGTAATATATAACAATTTTATAATTTTCTGTGCTAAATTTAAATTTTTGATAGAAATTTTTTTATGAATTACAATTTACAATTGAATAACTATTAATAATGTAAAAGTCATTTAAATGAATGAAACTATTAGACATTTTTTTCCAGAGCCTTTAATTTTCTGTTAGGTAATCCTAAATTGCTAATTTAAACACTTTTAAATAAAAAAAAACACCTCACATTATTTTAATAGAAAATAAAGCTTAATAAAAAATGTTGCTTAACCTCAACAACAATATTGATATTATCTAACTAAAAATAAAAACGCTACATTATTATAAACCACTCGATAAAATTAAGAAAAGCTGCGATTTTTGATCTGCCACAGTGTTTTAGTTAGGACTGTCACATCCAAAGTAATATCTTTGATAGTTTTTTTTATGATTTATTTTGCACGCACTCTCTGTGTTTGCAACTTTTTTTATATTTTGTTTAAAAACACGTTTAAAACTTTTTCATATGTTTTTTAATCAGCAGCTTGGTAACCAAGTGCGATTACTAAAGAAGCTCACTGCCAAAGTACCTATAGCAACTTTCAATAACAAATTGAAGTAGGTATATATAATCAAAAGTGAATTTTAGCGTTTAACTATTTAAATCCACAAATTTGCCAATCGTAAGCTTGTAAAACACTAAACATGGTCTAAAACAATATTTGAAAAAAAAAATGATTGGTTGAAGCGAGTTAAGGTTGTAAATATTATAGGTTTTTATAAAGTTTGCTTTTCAAAAAAGTTGCAAGAACAATAAATATATACATTATATTATAGTTACTTTTAGTAAAAAATATTTCATGTCTATGTGAACATAAAAAATAGATTATTTATTTACTTTTACTGTTTGTTTTAACTAGCTCCAAGTTGTAAAAAAACAAATAAAAGAATAATCTAAAAAATTGTTTAACCTGAACGTAAGGCAGTAGGTACCTACATTTGTTCAACAACACAATAATTTAGGTGATCAAATTTATTTATAGTAGCGTCATCAAGTTGAACAAGTTTGATTTAGTACCCGGAATTATTTTAATGTTGCATGGGTATCCCTTTTGATACATTTACTTACTGAGGCCAAACTGGTTTTTGAAAATTTTTTGGTTACCACTTATGCTTGTATGTTAAGCAAGTGTCATTTTGTTTAAAAGTCAAAGCTACAAATTAACTTAATCTCTCCATACAAGTACCTAAGTACTATAATAAAATCAATTCAACGTTGTAAAAATTACCGATAGTAGTACTATTTATCTGTAGCGTCACTGATTGTTTGATAAAAGCATAGTTAATATAAAAATAAAGCCAAAATGTACGTCATATATCCACCGTGATATTCACAATGTAGCTTGAAAACAAAATCAGAATCTTAGCTGGATTCAATGCGTTTAGTTTGGCATTTATTTCTTTTCATGTCACAGAATCAAGCTAAGACTAATTTGGTTTTACACAAGCTCAGCTTATCAAAATAATTGTAGATCACACGGTAGGTACTACGTTATTCATATTGATTAGCAATGTAAACTTCATTGATTGTTTAATGCTGAGCAATTTAAATTTGGTGGATATTAAAGTGTTGGCTGCAATAGACTGCTAGAGGCAAATCTACCTATCTATTGTAACCTTTTAAAAATGTAGGAAATCTTAAAACTGTAGCAGAAATGACTAGATCCCCTAAATATTAAACAAAAAAAAATTAAATATCATCACTTTCTGCAATAGACAAAATATTTTTTATGATGCACCTATAATAATACTTTAAACTCTTTGTTATTTGATTGTGGCACAGGTTTAAATGCCATCCACCAGTTTTAAATATATTGTTCTGGAAGTACCTAAATTTTCAGATAATTTAATATATTTGAAAATTTGTCTATATACATACATACTTATAAAACTTTTAAGAGAAAAATTTTAATTTTTGACTATTTTTCTCTAACTTATTTCTATAACATACATTCTAAGGTATAAACCTACACATTCTAAGAAAAATGTTTTTAGTTATTTCTTGAGTTAAGCAGCTAATACAACTTAGGTTTGCATAGCTCAATAGGCATTTTTTCTAGGCTAAAATCTATATCTATAACTATAAGTAGGTATAAATATCTAGTTTACAAATGCCCAGCCAAAAAGGAAAACTCAACCCAAAAGAAATTCACACTTGTAACGCTAGGTAAATATATAATGAACCCTTATCTAGTGGGCCAAGTTTCCGCTATTTTATATCACAAATTATTCTTTTGACGGCCATTTTATTTTTTGAAATATTGTGTGCTTTAAACTTTGTACCTATATACGTTAGAATTAATCATTATATTATTTTGTAATTGAATAGTTATTTTTGACGAATCATTTAAAATACTGTTAATATTATTCTAAATTATCAATTATTAATGATAAGTAGATACTTAAGCAGTAGGTACTTATATAAGGCCTATATATGAGTACTGCTAGGTACAATTCTCATAAAAATTTCTACTGGGCCACTACTTCTAAGGTACCTAGATGGACCGTTTTTTTCTGCAACAAAGCTTTAGCATTTATGCTTTGTCAAATAATACTCCAAATACTTTCTCAAAAAAAAAGAATTCAAAATGCTCAATTAATAAAATTAAATTGTAATAAATAATCTTTATTTCAAATATTTAGTTATATTGATAAATTTGAGTACAAAATTATAAACTTACATTACATTAAACAAAAATATCATCTTATAGTCAGTCATAAGCTCATTGAAAGATTAAAAACGCGTAAAACGCTTGTTGAAAAGATAATGAACCCTTATCTAGTGAACCAAATTTCCGCTTTTTATATCGCAAACTATTCGTCTAGCGGCCATTTTATTTTTTTAAATATTTTTTGTTTTAATTACCTAAAGAACGTAGATATTTTACCTAGGGTTAGTCTAATAATTATTGTATTAATATGATTGAATAGTTTAACCTTATCTGCTGGTTATAGTCTATACCTACATAAACATTTTTTAATAAATAAAATAGTTAACAAACTCTGTTAGAGAAGAGTATATTCTTATTATTAGGTATTGCTAAAACATAAAAAAGTTTTTTTTAATAAAGCAAAGATAAGCTGACTACTAAATTAGGTATTAGTTAAGTAGGTGGGTACCTCTAAAAATTTCCAAAATATGTTTTGTCAAATATTGCAATTTCAAAAAGATTAAATATTTTTAATTGATAAAAAATGTTAAGATAAAAGTACATAATCTATTCCAAAAAAAAACATACATTCATGATCTTAAAAATTACAAACTTGTACCACTCTAGGTAAAAAGATAATAAACTTTTATCTAATAAGACAAATTTCCATTTTTTTATATCGCAATTTATAGGTACATTTAGCGGTCATTTTTTTTTTTGGAATAAGTAGATATGTATATTATTTTTTAATTTTGGTAACGAGGTATTTGTAAGTACCCACATTTTGTGTTACAATCATTGTATTTTTTTGAAATATGATTATTACCTATTAATTGTAATTTAAGTACTAAAGTACTTAACTAATTTGAGTAGTACCAAAATAGAAGATTCTGAATAAATAAAAAAGGATAAAAATTTATTAATGCTACATTTTTTTTTAATTTGTAGATTTAATTTTTATAATAAGCAAAATTTACAGATTTAGGTACATCTAACTTATTACATATTTTTCCTAAAGCTTTTTATTAAAAAAAAAATAAATAAAAACAATCAAAAAAACCGCTACTAACTTATTAGGTATAGCATCCTCTTTTCAAATCAAAAAACTACATTTGTAGCATTTTACCAAACTTGAACCTTTAAACTTGGAATTATGTATTTATTTGTCAATTAGCTTGCTATTAAAATAAAAGATAAATCATTCTTAATAAAAATAGGTTTACATTAAATACTTTTCGATAGGTTATAAAACAAATGAATAGAAAATACATTATGTATTCAAAAACAAAACAATCACTATTTTATAGTTATAAACACATTTCAATCAACCACTTTTTAATGCAACGCAGCGATTAAATTAATAAGTTGATCAAGGTTTTGGAGTGACTTATGACAGATATATTATGTACAGTTATCAAATGGTGTGGTGTCTAAGATGAGCATCACATAAATATTTAAATAGATTTTATGTTTAAAATGTAGTTGCTCATGTAGCTCATATTCCAAAGAAGTTCGTTATAAATAAAGATGATTGTGGAAATTATCAAACATTTTTTTTGAGTTTTAAGCACAATAAGCTTACCGTCGCCGTTGAGTTCCCTAGCTTCGGAGTCCGGCGGAGCACCTCTTGACATGATAGCAGCTATGGAAAAGTCAGTGGCACGCGTTTTGGCCGTAGGCACGAGAAGCCCTGCGGCTGCACTCTCTTCCGGCATCGCACCGAGAAGCATCACAACACAGCCCCAAATGTCACAAACCACCAAAAAAAAAAGAAAACAATTCACAAAACTTGCGACCAACACATGTCCTCTGCGGATCAGGACCAATGTAAGACTGAGCTGGAGCCCCGTATAGTATACCTAGCGAGCTGTAAAACTGGGCGGGGCTGTAGTGGGCGTGGTTTACAGGGGCGTGTAAAGAAGTGTGTGTGGTCTGCTATCAGTTTCGCGTGACTTAAGCTATCAATCAGAGCTTGTGGTAGCGGTGGCGACATACTCTGTAGACAGGCCACTTGATATCACTCCCCGGATTCACTAGGCCACCCACCGGTCACCGACGGCTATTGCTTACCCAGCAATCAAGCCGATCAAGCGATGGCTGCCTTTTGTCTATCTCATTCACAATTTTTTTCCTTCTGAAGTATTTAGATATTCTTATAAGATACCCATTACTATACAGATGCTGCTGCCAGAGCTCTGTCAATTACTACACCTTCCCAGATGCGCTTTGTAATAATAGACAGCCTGACAGCAGACACTAGATATCTTTTAAATTTAAAAGACCATATACATAATATAAAACCTTATGCAGAAAATAATTAGATATATATATACCCTAATTATCTTATCGGTCAAGAATAAATATCCAAATATATATATATATATTTTGTGCAATCCTACTCCGATTAGAATATAACAAAAATAATACATAAGCCCAATCATTACCTAAGAAAAAATTTATAGGTATATTCGTAATTAAGTTTTTGTTTCTAATTTAATATTAGTGTATTTTTGAATATTGTCAGAAGTCTCAATTTATAATACCTATACCTGAAAAAAGATACATAAACCAGTTATTAGGAAAAAGAATATTTATTAAATACTAGCTGGCTCGGCAAACTTTGTTTCGCTTAAACATAGATATTATTTTAAAAATAAACAAACCAAAATCTTTGAAAATCATACTAATATTGATACTTGTCATTTTTTATCCCTATCACACCCCTTTTCATCCCTCTGTTAATAAAAAGTATCCTATCCTTTTCATTCAAATGCAGTCATCAGTTTGTAATTATTCATACAAGCTTTCACCCAAAGTTGGTATATAAGAAGTTGTCTCATGCAAGACGATTAACATGTAAGCGCACGGTCCGACTTTAGTCCGTGGTGGAGGAAGATTTATTGCAAAAAAATTTTATTGCAAAAAATCTAAGTTTGGGAAAATTTCTTGAGCCACGTCAAATAAATTTTAATCTAAACGACTATTACTTAAAAATATATCATAAAAGCAAAATAAATTTGGAGCAAAACGTTGTTAAAAGATTATTCGCTAAAATTTATAAAAAAGTGAAAGATTTTAACTTCGACATTGTTACAGCCTACGTGTAACAGAGGACATTTATTAGAATGAATTACCTCAATCAAATAAACGCTAACAAACATTTAAGAAAAGTGAAATCGGCGGGAAGTACATCGGCAATTAAGAAAACAAAGAAAGTTGCTACCTGATTAGAATAGTGTTGAAAATAAAATGTTCTGTTTATTAATAAATAATATGTTTGTTACATGCCCTTTTAGTTTAATTATACATATTATAAAAACATTGACATTTACAGCAAATGTTTAATAAAAATAGGTAATTGTTTATGCTTTTTTTAAACATCGGGTTACTAAACGTACCTAGAATCTTCCTGTTTAATTCAAAAAAATGGTCCTGGATATTTAGCGCCTACGTCATAAACAGTAATTTGCCGAGCCTCACCGAACGTTTCCGACATTGCAATTTCAGCTTTGACTTTCACCCCTCTTTTAGAGAGTGGTTTCCGGAATAAAAAGAATCTTATGTCCGTCACCTGGCTCTAAGCTACCTTTTCACCAATTTTCAGCTATATCGGTAAAGTCGTTCTTGAATTATAAATAGTGTAACTAACACGACTTTGTTATATATATATATATAGATGAATTGATTACCTATAATTTAATTTTACTGTGTTTTTTACGTCTGTGTAATATGACATCTATAAATAAAAAAAGGCTTTTACGATCAGAAACTATTAAAAAATTGACATCTTTCGAAAAATACCGTCCAGAAAAAATTGGTAAAATAATTGACGTTCATTAAAACAGGAAAATAAAAATGACAATAAACAGTCAGTCAACGTGTGAATTACCTTCACTAGAGGCAAACATCTGTATAAGTATAAACTTTTGCTGTTCGCGTGGTACACAAGTTAAGTTATCGTGCTTAGTCTCACTTTTATTTATTAACTTTTTAAATTTGAAATATGGATCTATAGCAAACATAATAAAGTGTGTTAAAAAAACTAAACCAGTTTTTTGCATGCCCGAAGCATAATTCTGAAATTTTTGTTTTGAAAAATTGTTTTAAAAGTAATGACTATAAAGCAACAACTTTGCGCTATAGGTATTACTTCAATAGCGATAGTTATTCAAATTAGTATCAAATGTTTTTTTAAAACCAGAAAAAGTAATTTTTGCAATAAAAAAAAAAATAAAACAATGTAATAGGTAAATAGAAATATAATACAATTATCACACACTACCATATTATATTTTGCTGCAGATACTCCAGATTTAGAGCACTTTTACTAACTAATTTTAATTTAATTAAAATCAAACAATTTTTAAGATAGTACACAAAAATTCAATAAAATACTTTTATGACAATGTACCTAAGTAACCTAATAAAACAAAATAGATTCGGTTTTTTTTCTGTGACTGTTAAAAAGACTATACATATGTATAGTCATGTTACATATGAATGTAATTAGATACATATGTATAGTAGTACATACATTAGATCATATAATTTTTTTCAATTGGTTAGTATGCAGTGGTACTTAATGTGTGCTATAAAGTTTATCCAACCTTCATAGCACACCCGTAAGAGCAAGAAAAGAAAAAAGCTTATAGAAAAATTTAATAAAACAATCGGTTTATTTAACTTTGTCGGAGTGAAACGCTGACCTTTTTCATATTTTACACAAATAACAAAATCTACAAAATATTTTATAAAAAAACATTTTTTGTGTGAAGATACCTAACAATTTTATATCAAGTAGTTTCAAACTATGTAGGTATGTTGTATAATATTGTATGGTGTACCTATCTAATATGATAAGAAAAAAGAAAATGTTGGTATCATAATTTCCCATACTTATAATTCAACAATATAATCGTCAGTATTCTATTGTGGCAACTGAGAAAGTTTAGCAAAAATGCCTCTGATAAAGTCATAAAAGCTGAGCTGAACATTTAGGGTACGTAAAACGATTCTCTTCAATAGGAGGGAGGATCTTTAATGATCTAACAAATTATTTCATCACTACATTGGTTGTGGTTTTACATGGATTTTTTTATTTGAACAACTAACTCGCCAATTTTTTTTATTAAAAAATACTGATGCTAATCAATCTACTAAAATCAATGCCTTAGAATTTTAGACGCTGTAAGATCTTATTTTTAATTTAAACTTTAATTTTAGTTACCTTAAAATGTAACTAAATAAACTAAGTAAGTATAGAGTGTATAATATCAACATTATTTAAGGGTGGCTATTTTTCCAAGCAAGTCTTAGATCAGTTTGTACTTAAGCCGATAACAATCTGTAAACATAAAGTTGCTTACGCAACGACGCAGAGGTTTTTGTGAATTTAATTATACTAATTTTATTAGTTTGCGTTATTGTTTTTGCGCTGAAAAATAAGAAATACATATTTTTATCCTATTTGAAAAATTTTCGTTTTTTCCTAAATAATTAAAAATTCATTTTACGTTCAGAAAATGGCGCAAATGCTTGCGGCGGATATTTGTGCACGGCACTGTGCTCTAAACTGTCAATGACAGTTGTGAGTATGACTATAACCTGCACTTAATTTATTTTATTAAATAATCTACTACTTAATTCATTTACAATTTCAGGTGAAGTAGTAAAATTTACTACTTTAGGTAAAGTAGTTAAATGGCATTCACTGTCCAAGAAAGCGTTCTTATTAGAATGTTAAAAAAAATGTGATAAAGTAGCTGAAACAAGCCAAGCCAGTCGTTTTATTTTCCAAAGCTACTCTTGATTAATGTTAATATTATACACCCTATACATTTATGTACTTATGATTTCAATTTTAAATTTTACCCTTTTCAACAACATAACCGGTGTTACTTAATCAATTATTCTAAGAATTAATCGTATTTCATTAAGATTTTATGAAAACAAAATGTAATAAAAACTTAAATATTCTCAAGATAAGTAACATCACATTAATTTTAAAATAATCACAACACTAACTTAACACATTCTTCAAACAATATCTCATCCACGTAGGCACAGAACAGTTTTTAAGTATTAAAACTTATTTGTTTTTTCTTGACAAAGTATCTCTTTATGCGCGGAAGCTCAAATTTGTAATTCTATGCTACTACTAATTAAAGTAAAAACATCAGCTCAGTTTTTCACTTTGCGCTTGTCTCTGTCTCAATAAATATGTAAATATATATAGGTAACTTGTTTGCGATATCCCTGATACTTTATTTATATATTTTATATTAAAACAGTAATCTAATTTAGTTTACATAAACTAGATTTAAAATTGAGCGGTTTAGACGCTAGTCGAATGTTTCCAGAGTCTTTAGTTCAACAGCTGCTACGTGCTTGCGCAGGTTAGTGGCGTAGCAGTCGCTAGGAGAAAACAAATTACCTCTAACACAATGTAAAAAAATAGATACTAGTGTTTTTGATTTTAAACTCCCCAATTCTATTCTCTAAATGGCTCAGTTTAAAGATCTTACAAATTTCTTTTCTGCGATGAGCAATAGATATCTTTACCATCTTTTAAGAAGAGCTAAACAATTTTTGGTTGCAAATAAACAAGTTGAGAAACATTATGTCAGGTCAGGTTAGGTACAGTGGCAGTGAAATGTTTTTAAGTAGTTGTATATCTCAAGATAGAGACACACCTTTCAATCGCATCAATCAATATTCACAAGTAGTACAAAAACTATTTAATTGCAGTTAAGCTAATTTAATGACTTTAATAGTTTAGTCTATTTGAATGAGCCGTTTTTAATAGCAGTTGATTTAAAAAAATTATAAATTTAGTATATTACACTACAAGGGACAAAAGTTGAATTTTCGGCCCTGCGCGCCATAATGCCCGAGGTGAAGCCGAGGGCATCATGGCGCGCAGGACCGAGATTTCAACTTCTGTCCCGCGTCGTGTATACGATTTTTCTTCATACCTGGGTCGAAAGTACGTACTTTTATTTTTAATTTTATTTTTTTAACTTTAAATGCTGATAGTTTTTGATGCCTGCCGCGACATTTGCGGCACGAGCGAAGCGAGTGTTGCTGGTCATATAACATAGTTACGAGTATAAATAAACACGATGAATTTTTTTTCCAGCTATTATAGGGAAGAAAGAATTTCATCTTACAGGGACTAAAAGTTAAACTTTCGTCTCTGTTATTAGGGACGAAAGTACGTACTTTCGACCGAGGTATGAAGAAATAGTATATTCTATACTTAGGCGGCAAAATACTATTTTTCCAGGCCGAGGGAAGATATAGACCACTTCTCAAGCCCTGGAAAACCACTTTGGGGCAGTGTTACACATTATTTTTTATTCTACACAATATTACCTTATAGTCAAGCATTATCATCTTAAAATTGGTTAGAGGTTATTACCGCTAATTTAAAATGTCAAGCCTCGACAGATGTCAAAAATTCATGGATTACTTTACTGCCGTTATTTACACAATTTATCTTGCACAAAAGTAGTTTTTTCAAATAAGATTAACGCTTATAAACAGTAAATGTGATTTTGAACTTTTACACCGCCCATGACTAATGAGACGCATAGAGTGTCACCGTCTAGATTTTATTTGCTTTTGTCTTATAGAACCCATGTCTGTCGAAGAAAGACAGATTTTTTTTCCTCTGCTTTTTTTTCTACAGTTTGCTTAGAAATGCTAATGTTCTAAAAAGTAACACGTTTTTTATTAAAATTATTAGACTCCACCTTAAGCAATTCCTCCAACATCAAGCAAGAGTTAGCTGAAAGAATTTATGATAGAGAAATTAACTTTGAAACATGAATAAGCGGCTTAAAGTTTAAAATGGTTTTTTAAATTGGAAGACACACTAAATTGAAATTAAAATGTTCCGAAAGTACTTTCAGTCATTGTTTTTGTTATATTGTATTTTATTTCCGCTTTTTTCGACGTTTCGTCTTTCGGCACCATTCTATGTACTTCTCGATTTAAAGCTTTCTATCTATATTCTCAGAGTAATTGGTTAAGCTTTTTCAATTTTTGCTCTATTTGCTCAACGAAAACTTAACTATAAAAAAATCTTTAGCAGTGTAATGTATTTTGTAAAATTCTCCGCTTAATTCAAACTAATTTTACCACGCTTGATCTATGTCAATAACAAATTCAGATGCTATTGCTAAACCGTTCAACTTTTTGCAAACGTGTTTTTTTATGTTTCAATAGTTTCAATTATTTCAATAGTTATCTGTTAAAACATATAAAAAAACCCAAAATTAAAAAATATCACACAATTCACTCGTATTTTAATAAGTAAATGACTAAAACCGAGACTGTCGGATACCTTTAAAAGCTTGAAATTAATCCAGTAAACTCGTGCAACAGCAGTCGGATACTGCTTACGTATATGCAATGTTTAATTGTTTGAATATGTAATTGAACGATGCTGAAAAAACAATAATTGCTTCAAGAAAGAACGAAACCGATTGAGCCTACTATAGGTAGTAACCTTTCCCTCAATGTCACAGAGTGTTAAATCTATTGACATGAGAGTATTATCGACTTAGTATTACTAGAATGATCATAGTTGCTTCGTTTTCATTCAGCTTACACATTTTGCATATAGTTGAAAAAGAATTCAGGTTTGAGTAATTTGGTATTACAATATCTCGTCTATTAATATGGCAAATTATGATAAAAAAGTTAATGACATCTAAGTTAAATCTGTTTAAAAATAGTTTTAAAATTTTTTGCAATGCAAAATGATAAGTTATCTAGTTTGAGTAGGTATCCAGATTGTTTATTAGTATTCAATTGACACTTAAATACAAATAATTGGAATCTAGACGCATTTTAACTTCTATCAAGGTTGTGCTTATGTTAGTCAATGGTCAATTAACCTGCTAATGATTCTTAGATTAAACTTTATTATTAGCATTTTTGTATTTTTTATGATTTATAGCTTGTGATGCAAAATACATCACTGGACAATCAAGACAATACTATAGCTCTCCTATTGGTTTGATTTGAAATTGTTTTCACATAGTAAGCGACTTTTTATTCATTAACTTTTGATATACATATTAGTATATTAAAAAACAAGTTTTATAAGACATGATTTAAAACACGTATTCAAGTTTATAAACGAGTGACCAAGCCACGAGTTTTTAAAAAAAAAAGTGTTTTAAGGTTTAATAAAACTAGTTTTTTATACTATTTTTTGTAATGTGCCTTTTTTATGCCGTTTTAGGCTTTTTTTTTATTTGATCTATTTAGGGATTTTTGTAGTGGGCTGCCAATATCTTGATTAAAGTGAAAATTTTAACTTATCTTTATCTTTTCTTTTATCTGAAAATCCTAATCTTGTGAGTCCTGTCACAAACACAAAATACGAAAATGAAAAAAAACTTTACATGTACGCTTTCCGAAATCCGTGAAATAGCAAAAATTATTTTGGTTCTCATTATTATTATTATTGTAAGATACCTACCTTTTGAGGTTAAGTGACAGATAAACTGTGACTTTTGCTTTATTTGAATCGCTTGTTCTTCCCAGACACTTATTATTTACACTATTATATGCCTAATTTTACATAAATATACTTTCTATTAATTGTTTACCTTATTTTGCTGTTTGAAAATTGCAATTTCAATTTACAATATTATTGACAGACAGGTAAAAAGTCAAGCTCAGTTTTGCGAACTCAAACATTTTTTTAAAAAAAAAGTTTGGTATTCTAATGGCTTATAACCGCACCGAAACCTATGACGTAGCGTTCTCTAGAGTATTAACATAGAGGTAAATTAGAAAAGAGATTTTAAGAGAATCTTTTCAAAGCAATATTAAAATTTTTATTTTTTAGTCAAATAAAACACTCGATTATTATGTTTAATTTTTAACATTTACTCAGTTTTGTCTTGGACCTATTTGTTTGACCATCTTTAAGTGATAAAGTAATTATTATATCAACCTATGATTTTTTTGATAATTGTTTACGATGTTATTTTACTTAAAAGTGTTGCTATTATTTAAAAAAAAGTTGTGAAGTAGCAAAAAGCGGTACCTAGATTCAAATTAATAAAACGAGTAAAATAGACAAAAAAAAAATTGGTTTAAATACTACCGGCACAGAGTAACTAGATAATATAATCAAATATCCTTAAAATTTTTTTTGCAATACGATTTTTAATTTTTACTAAACTAAAATATATATTTTAGTAGACTGTTCATAGTTGTATGTCAAAAGTCAGTCGATCAAAATAAAATAGCTATTTATATCACAAATCTGGGAACTGGTATTTTACAGAATGATTTTAGATACCACAATCAATTTTAAACTACGAGTCTTTACAAAACAGTTTTCAGGCGTGTGAGACACAACATTTTATGCTCCAATGTAACAATAATTGTTTGAATTTTCTATTGAACAAAAGAAGGGTTTGTGCTTATTGTTATGGTGTCAATATCACTAACACAAATAAATGAAAAAAATCAAGATCTTTTGATTTTTCTGTCGTTTTTCTACATATAAATACAGCTTTAAAGTTATTATTATATCAACGTATAAATATTTTTTTGATGGCTTTTTATGATATTATTTTCGCAATATTTTTATTTAGGTTTTTTTATATTTTTTAAAAAGTTATATAAGAGTTTTTATTTTTAAAGTTTTAAAGTATTATTTTTTATTTAAAAAATAGTACTTTTGAGTGAACTGTATAGTCTTCTATTGCTGCAAATCTTTTACCCTTTGCTCTCATGTGATCAATATTCAATAGTCAACTTGTTGCATTTAGCGCACAATATCATATAGTTAATTAAACAAATTTGATACGTATATTCAAAAACAAATGCGGCTATAACTAAAAAAAATGCGTTTCTTAAAACTTTAATGCTTTAGCAAATCAATATAAATATATTTAAAACCGTTTAGTCTGCATAAAGCTTTAAAATAATAAAAGAATAAAAATACACCTTATTTTACACAAATGTATTGTAGAATATCTTATCTGAAGAGTAATATATAGATGATTGAAGCTGCAATCGATTGATATCATATTCTGTGTTGTGCTATTGTTGCTAAATTGTATACCATTTTATGAGTAGTTGCTCACAAACCGTTCATTAAAATCCATTTAATCATCATAAAGCAGTATCCAAGAAAATATCTTGGGGTTATGAAAAGGCACGAGGACCGTGTGAAATGACTTTAGACTCGGTCCAGGTGGGTCATGACTTTCTAGTCGCTCAAACAATTATCCGGTGTATTCATAGTGATGCGCCTTGAAAACGTACCTGACTTGGGTGTTAAAGTTTACATTACGTGCTTTACTTTTTAACAATTGGGGAAGAGAACCTCATAAATCCTATTCCGTTATCCACTGGTGACATCTATTAGAGGCCACCAAAGCAGCAGAAAGTTCGAAAGACAAAGTTTTTGTATTCTTCAACAAATATATTGTATCAACCGCAGATTGAATATGCAGTTAATTGACCGTTAAGAATAAGAATAAAGAGGGACACTTTTAACAAGTCAAACCCCCTTGTACAAGGGAATGGACCTCCTGGAGCTAGAAGACTATTTCCACTCCTTGAAAGGTGATACTAGTCGTATAAATACATAAATTATTTTTTTAGATGACTCCACCGTATATTCAAAGCTTCTAGAGTTTGCTGTTTTATTAAAGAACACCTTGGATGTGTCGTGGGTCCACCTGTTGTTATGACATAGTGTCCTCAAATCACCTTATTTAAATATTTTAGCAATCTTAAAACTGATTTATCACCCAATCGAATGTCATCATGTAATATTAATAATTTTCTGTATTTATTTTTTACTTCTTTAACTAAAATGAAAATAAGTATGATTTACGCCCACTGTCTGCATAAATGCAATCCATATATCTTATCAGAATGCGTGTTAAGAGAATAATTAATTTTAAACCAACTATATATTCAATCTTAATTAAACATATAACACTTAAATACTTTAGTAACCAATACAAATAAAATTAAAAGTAATTATTGTATTTACATATTTTAAAGTTCATTCACAAACCAATTATAAAATTAACAAAATAAACCATAAAGAAATTGAATAAAATAATTTGTCTGCTTATGCTACTTAATTAATATAAATAGATAATTTTTTATAAAGAACTAATACGTAATCCATAACTAGAAACAATAAAACTTAAATAAACTATCATAAAAAAATACTATCTAACTTAAATAAATAGGTACTATTTACCTAATTATGTTGAAAAAAGCTCTTTCTTGCTATTTTGAATGCCGACTATCCTCTTTAAAGTATGTATTTGCAAAATAAATAACAAAAATTAGCGCAATTTTAAAACACTTTGTTAAAATACATTTTCAATATACATAGTCTAGCCGAAAGTTACTCCACTAAAACATCAACTCATCAAAATATGTAAAACCTATTTTTTTTTTTTTTGAAAAAAGTTTGTATGTGGTAATAAATTTATATTTGATAAAAAAATGTGTGTGCCGAATATTATAATCAGGCGATAAATCAATTAAACTGGCTTAACAAGGTTTTTTTACATAAGTCTAACCAATATGCGTTTAAGCCTATTCCCTCACTCTGTCCGTTTAAAAAATCATGTTAGACTTTTACAATAAAGTTTTGTAATAAAATTATGTAGTAATAAAAAAGTGTTAGTAATCTTAAAATTATGTCTATGTCGTTTATTAGGTTAACAATCAGAATATATAAAATATCATTGTTTTTTAAGCTTAGGCCTAAAACTTTAAAAACTATAATAATGCTCTAAACTCTAAACTAGTCTATGCTTTGAATGTTTATGTGCTTGTTGTACATTCCCTAGAAGCATTGGCAAAACTTGTACACTTGCATGCACTCTAAATGTTGTTTGCTATCTGCTTAAAAATGTTTTTAATATTTTGAAAATAAAATGTGAAGTAGCAAAGACAGCACTTCAGACTCAAATTATTAACAGTAAAGTTGAGTAAAATACTTGTGGCGAGTAATTTGAGTGACTAATACGATACAGTCAATTAAATAATATATTTAATCTAATAAAACTTTCTAAATTAACTTTGAAGAAACAAAATTTCGCGAGATGATTTTGCAAAATGTGTTCTCGGTCGAGGTGTTGAAAAACTGCTTCTTCCCTTAGACTTCTACCTGAAAGTTTCCTTATTTTCGGAAGAGTCTTGGAAAAACCCAAAGCTCTGTTTCTGTTCTTCGCTCACGTTTACTTTTTTACCAAATCTTTAGAGCCCTATTATTATTGTCCCGCTTGCACTTTATTGTTAAATATTTATTGGCGGCGGCGACGAAGAGACAGCGTCCACATACTCAAAAACAAAATTTAGTTTAAATACTTTCGACACAGAATAACAAGGTAATACATATAATCAATCATCATTAAAACATTTATTTGCAATAAACGATTTTTTACTTAAAACTTATTTTGAGCAATCAAACGCGCTTACAATATACAGTCGCACTTTTGCAAACTATTTGTAAATTTTTCAGATAGTAAATTATTTGAAATCGTCTGTGTCATTGTCAGCATACGTTATATCATAAAACGCAGATGTCTTTCTCTGAAAAAAAAATTTTTGTTTTGGTTTTTACATTACATTTAATTTAAAAACAAAAAAAACTTTTTTTTATTTTCAACATTTACATTTTGGGGTTTATATACCTACTTATTGTCAACTGTTCATAGTTGCCTTGTTTACATATCAAGAGATCAAAATAAAATAGTTTGAATAATTTTGAAAACCAAAATCAAAAGCCAATGCGAGTCTAAAAAACGAGTCTTTACAAAACAGTTTCAAGACGTGTGAAACACAACATGTTTTGCACCAATGTAACAATGATTGTTGAATTTTTCTCCTCTGGAAACGGTAGTAAAGTGAGTCTTTTATTCTCTAGGTTGAAAAATCACAGCTAACTTAACCATAAATATTTAGTCATATTTATTTAATATTTACATTTACGTTAATATTGGTACCACTACTAATACTAAACTAACAAACAAGATGTTAACGAATTAATCGCACTGTTTGGTATAACGACTTCTAACGACTTGCTTCAACTCGTTAGAAGTCGATAATTAGTTTTCCTTGACTAAGCTTTCTCTTATAAAAATTTTGTCAACAAAAAGTTTTTTTATTAGTTAATGAATTCTCAGTATATTTCTATGCGACATTGTTGGATTTCCAGCTACCATGGCGTTTGACAACGTTGATATCAGCAGCTGCATCCGCCAGCAAAAATGTTGAAGAGCGCTGAAAGCAGTGGTCCGTGTAAGAAGATGAATCGAGTGAAAAAAGGTATTCAGCTATTTTCTTGAGTAGCCCTCCAAAAACATTTTTTCCTACTGGTTGTGTAGAACATTTGCTATATCTACAACAAATCGTCTGTGTACTTTCTGTCTTTTTTGCAGAATCATGTATTTTTTACAAATGGTAACATAATCAATCGATCATTTTTCCTTGAAGACTATGTAAATGCTCTAAGTACATGATTTGTGGTTTTATTTACAGATGCCAAAACGGTTAATTCCAAGTCTCAATTTTCATCTTATAGTCAGTTTTACCAATTCACCGATCTGAACTCTCCAGCAATGCCCATGATCATTGCTACGTCAAATAGTAAAAAATTATTGTTCAATTAAATTCTTTTTTTCAACTAACTTTTGTCATTAAGAATTTTTTATGTGGAGCTTTTTCTAGAAATCGATGGACTTGCTCTCTAGTAAGAATTTTTTTGTCTGCTATCCAACATTTTGTTGTTTTAAAAATGCTAATAATATTGAATACTTGCTGATGTTGATATTATGTTTCACTCAAAGAATGGCTTTTATCTTTGAATAACATAACCAAAGTGTAGAAGCTTTACAATGCTTCGGTTTCTCGGCAAAATACACTAACAACACACTCTCACTATGAATTTCCTTAAACAATCTTGGGAAAACAGTTTAGAAAATGTGAGCACAATTTTTCAATCACAAAATGGCTACTCTTATTTATCGGTCGTCATGATAATTTCATACTGAATTTTATATGCCATAAAGATTTTTTTTTGGTAAGTTATAAATGTCATATTGAGAATTAATTTTATTTTCAAATTCTTTAAGTTAAATCTGGCAAAAAATTGTATATATACCATATACCTACCTCAGTGCTTGTAAACTCCTAGGGCTTTGCCCTCTCTACAAAAGCACCTCGGGGAAAAATTATGCACTTTATTCCTTTGGGGTATAATTTGCTATTTTGAACTTCCACCAACACTAATAAATAAACTCAAACCAAAAATTCAAGAATTTTTGACGTTTATTTACAAATAAATACAATTGAATATAAAATGCTAAAATCATGTTATCGTTAACTTTGACAAAAAATTATCAATAATATTAATTCTTTGTAAGACTATAACTACATAATATACTTTTTATTTTTGTGTTTCTACACATAGTACTTGAATTTGGGTCCTTTTGGATGTGGCTGACATCCAAATATGGATGTCATTTTTATATGGATAAAAATAAACCGTAAAAATCAAAACTCTGACGTAAACTTTTTTTTTTAATTTTTATTTACGTTTTAGTTTATTATTTGTTTATAAGTTTTCTTTTATCACTGTTTTTTTGTTATTGTGGTATTTTTGTTTATTTTCTATTTCTTAGTCTTTTCGTTCTTATTTACTTCATTCTTGTTTAACTTTACAGTTTTTTTATTTTTTTTTTGCTTAACCGTACAATTTAATTTGCATTTTCTTAAAATTATTGTTTTATATAAGATTTCTTTTTTGACCAGACATAAAAACCTTATTATTCTTATTTAATACTTTTTTCAAAATTTTCATCTGTTAGTCCTCACTCTGTTGCGCATATCTGATTCTTTTTTATCACTTACTAAATTTCTTTCTTTATTTTTTCCTTTTCTTTCCACATATTTTTTATCTAACTTTTGTGTTCTTAACCAGTAGTTCTTCTATAACACTCATATTTCTTACAAACAATAGCAGCACCACCAGCATTTTGCTTGACAGTTTAGTATTCTTTCTACTTTTTTTACCACATTTTTCAATTTTTTTTATTGAAAAACGTTATTAAAAAATAATGTATTAAAGAATAAGTACGCCCAAGGCATACAGCTTGTACTTTGTTTTCAAAAAACATATTTTTTAAAACATTTTTTTGTTTTATTTTTTTGTAGATGAGTACTATTCTTTCTTATGTCTACTCTAGAGACCACTCTTTTTTTTTCTACATTTTGTTTAATACTTTTTTTATTTTTTCTTTTATTTTTGCGTTTCTATTTGTACATTTATGCTTTATTTGCTATTACATCCGTCCTTGCCAACTGTCCAATTTTTTTTTGAAGCATTTTTATTTTGTTTTTAATTTTTTTGTTTTTTGATATTTTTTTATTTTAATATATTATATGTTTATATTCTTTTTTTTTAGCGGGTTTCTAAATTTTTTTGTCATTTTGAGTTGGATTTTAGCAATTATCTTTTTGTTCTTCTTGTTTATTACTCACGCATCTTTAAAAGCTATTTTAATGCTCTTATTTGCATAGTTTTTTGTATTATTTTCTCATCTCTACGTAGTATTCCTTTGTTACATTAATTTTTTTTATCTTAATTTTTTTAATTGCTTTATTACTTTTCTTTTCGTTTTTTCCATTGTTTAGGTATTTTAGCATTTATTTTCTTCATTTTTTAGATTTTTAAACTTTTTTAAACTTTTGCATTTTTTAGCTTTATTGTAAGTTTTTTTCCTCCTAACTCTTTTTTGCATCATTCAATTATTGTTATTTTAGTCTTTTTTTTCAATTTTTTCTTAACATTTAGAAAAAAAATTTTTTGTACAATATTAATAAACAACTATTTATTTTTGCTCACTTTACATTATGATTAGAACAATACTACGACTCACTACAAAAGTTTTTTTAATATAAGACCACTGTTCTATTATAGGCATCTATCAGACAAACCGGATTTTAAACAGTAGGATGTCAAACGTATTTTTTTTTTAATTATGATAGATTACATTTGCATTTGATAAATGTTATTTATTCATAAAACCGTAGGAAATTATGGTCGATATGTTTTTATAATTACATGCAATTACACAAACAAAATTAAAATATTAAATTATAAGTTGAACAATAAAGAATAATCGATTAACATAATTACAAGCCAACCATGGTCATATTTTATTTAATTTGACAAGTGCTTAATTTCCCAAAGCCTTGATAAAATAATGATAAACGCAAGCACCAATTTCCGTCTGGCAATTGCTGTAATAACAGTAAGAGAACGCTTAATCTCTCTACCATTTCTTTATCTCACATGACTGACCTAAGGGCGTTATGGTATGTCACGATTCATCATTTAAAAAACATTGGGACAAATATTTTGCTTACCGCTGAGTCAATAAAACTTACATGATTTCACATTCAAATATTGCTGTTCTAAAGACAGCTTATAATAAGGTTTGGAGAGGATGGGAACTTCTGCTGGCCACCCACAACTCTGGTTTGAATGAAGAACATTCCACGGGCTTACCATATCGCTGCATGGTGTTGATGGCACTGATAAACAAGGTATTATTCGAACGCGTCAGGTATCCGATGACATAAAAAAGACTTGTTTATATTGCCATACACTAACTACATGATTAATGGCTTGGACACAATACTGAAAAGGATATACCAAACCATCACAAATGCTCGGTTAATACCAAACTCCAAACAGAATGCGAGCCGGTTAGTATGCTCACAGCTTTTGACAAAAGCCCAAAAGCTATATCTCATTGTGATACAATTATATCTTTACAAATATATTTTAAATATGCTATGTGTTATTTCCGGATCAGCTAAACAGAAAAACGTGCACTAAACGATAAAGCGATACTATTTACGACTTTTAGCAATACTTTTTAAAGCTTTTCTTGAATACATAAAAATAATTTTATTTTGATATAAAAGTCAATAAATTCATTATGTTAATTGATATTTATTTTAGTTTTGCATTACTTTTAGCAGTATAATAACTTTCTATATAAACCATAGCTGCCACTACAAAATTTAATTTACGAAAGAAAAGAATGTTTTAAAACTTTACACTTAAAAAGACTGATAGCATCGTATTAATTTCAAAGCTTCATATTATAGTATGGCTCAAAAGCGTATCAAGTTATATCTTCTGACTGGCTGTAAAAGATATCTTTTGCTGCTTCTGAATTTTGCAGATTTTTTTACATTTGCTTGCTTTTACATCTAGTGTCATTGGAAATTAATTAATAATTTTTAAAATACTTAAGCTGATGATACTTTATTGATCAAGATTACGGCAGTTTATTTTTAGACAATAATTATAAAGAAGACGAAAGACTTTCACAGACAGAAGTCGACGTCTTTTGAAAAAAACTGTGTCTAAAAATAACTACTGTAATAATACAGCAGAAATTTGTTCCACTTTTACCAAAAATTTTAATGTCAGCTGCTGTTAAGTTTTACTAACTGAGTTATCATTTTCTTAGTGGCTGTGAAAAACAAGCGGCTCTGAAGCGGTTGCAATTTGTTTGAAATAGTTATTTACATGATAAGTGCAAAAACAAATATTTTGCATATTAGTGCGACTGTTTTTACACGAGTGCGCTTTGCGCACAAGTGGAGAATGTCGCACGAATAAGGCAAAACCGTTCCCGCACGCCTCTTGCATATTATTTTTGCACAGATTTTTCACAAAGACAAAAAACGTAAATATAGTTTTTAAAATTATGTTTTTAATTTGTCAAAAAAATCAAGTGCATTGTAGGCAACTAACTGATAAGTGAAGTAATTGTCAGATTTTCTTCAAATTTAAGCACAAGGTTTTGAGTAAAAAAATTGAAGCATGTTCTCGGACGAAGAAATTTAAATGTAAATTACCCAAAATTATATAATTTAACAAATTAAAAATTTAAACAAAACTGACATTAATGTAATTGCTTAATTATTTTTTTATTTATTTAATTGACTCTAATTGCTTATACACTAATATTTAATTATATAAGAAGCAATTTTTAAAAATTTAGATTTTTTACTTGTATTTTATAATCAATTAATTGTCAAAAATATATGTCAAAAAAAGCATTAATAAAAATAACTCAAAAACTACTGGTTGGATAAATGTTGATCAAATTTAAATGGCACTAGCTTCCAAATAAAATAAAAATTTTTAAAATTAGTTTGCTCAGAAAAAAGTTATGAGTGACACATAAAAAAAATACAGCCAAAATAGAGAGTTTTTTTTTGAAGTTTTTTTGGTTAAAAAACAGCAAATGTTTCTGCAAATAATCTACTGCTAATAAACTCCCAAAAAAACCTGTGTCGCTTAATTATTATTTATGTAGATCAATAGTTCTGTATCTGTATTACTTCTCCCAGGATGGTCTGTACGCGGTTATATTTTCAAAGTTGTTATTTTTTTATTCGAGCGCAAATAGCTATCAGTGCAGTGTCAGAGACAACTTTTAAGATTTCTTTTGTTTTAGACTCGTTATAACAATTTCAAAGCCATAATTACATCTGCAATATAAATACGATAATTTAGTCATTTGTTGTTTTTTACAAATAATTTTTTTCAATCTTGTCACATACAAAAGTAGTAAGCATGTTTATTATTATTGCCTATACAGGCTTAAATATATTCAGTAATACCCAATTATTCATTTTTACACAAATTTTTTCTATCCTGTCCTCCCTTTTCTTTCTTTGTGTTCTCCTCCCCTGTCTTCATTTACTCTTTTTGCATACTTATGTCTTCCGCTTTCCCTTCTATCATCTCTTTCTTTTTTTTTTTATTTATTTATTTTTTATTCAATTTTTGATTTAATCTTGCTCTTTCCCTCATTATCATTTTCATCCATTCTATTCCTTCTTTATTTCCTTTCATTACATCCTCTCTCTCTAGCATACTTTCTTTTATTTCTATGCACTCTTTCATCATGTGCTCCAATGTTTCTTTCTCTCTTCCACACATTCTGCATTTTCTTTCGTTTTCTTCTATCCAGTATCTGTTGCCTCTCTCTTCATTCCTACATCTAAATCTTGCAATCATCTTTCGCTCTCTCTTACTTTCTTTTTTTACATATTCTGGTCCCTCTTCTATTATCAACTTCATGTATTCTTTATTGTATCTGGTTTCTCTAATTTCTCCCCTCCTTTCTTGCTTGTCTATGTCTCTGTCTTTCAATTCTCTATGCACCCATTGTCTCGCTTCTCTTTTTTTCCCGATCTCCTCTACGCTGAATCCATTCCTTTCGTAATATTTTTTTCTTTCTTTTTCCACTACTCTTTCTGCTTTTCTACTCATCACTTTCCACCTCTCTTTCAATATCTCGCATCCTTCCCTATCTTTCATCCTATCTTCGAACTTCACGGCTTTTTTTCCGGCCTCTATTCTTAATTTTTCTCTCTTTCCTTCCCCTCTCACTATATATCCTGAAGTCTCTCTGCTTAGCCCTAACATCCATCTTGCATACCTTTCTTGCACGTTTTCCATTTCCACCCATTCTTTCCACCCCCAAATTTCAGCTCCATACATCATCACACTTTTTACCAGACTGTCAAATAATGTCATTCTTATTCCATGATCTCTCCCAAACTTTCTCTCTGCCATACTCTATACTCTCGCACTCATCTGGTTTCCCTTTTTCACTAATTCTCTTACCTGCGTCTTACATCTATTTCTTTCCTCAAACGTAAATCCCAGATACTTCCATTCTTTCACCTGTTCTATATCTTTCTCACCCCATTTCCATTCTACCTTTTTCCTTGCTCCCTTACTAAACATTAATATTTTTGTTTTATTTTCATTCACCTCGAGTCCTTTTTTTCTCATGTATCTTTCCGCATTTTTTACCATTTCTCTCAGTTCCCGTTCCTCTCTCGCTAGCATCACAATATCATCCGCATACGCCAACAACCAAATTTTCTTTCTCTCCACTACCACTCCCCCTTCTTGCTTTTTTGCTAACTCTTCCTCTATATCGCTCATATATATTGTGAACAGTAGTAGGCTCAGTGGGCATCCTTGTCTCAGACCTCTCTTTGTCCACAGCCATTCGCTCTCTCTTTCATTCACTCTCACCTTGCACTTTGTTTCTCCATAAATTTCTTTAACTTTCTCCAACACCTCTCTTTCTATTCCCTTCTTTTTCAAAAATTTTCACAGCTTATCTCTATCCACTCTGTCAAACGCTGCTTTCAGATCTACAAATACTCCACATACTCTCCCTCTTTGCTTTTCTATCTCGCTTTCTACTACCGCATTCAAAATATATACATTTTCTATCGGTCCTCTTCCCTCTCTAAACCCCGCTTGCCAGTCTGGTAATCCTCCCACTCTCTCTAACTCTTTTTTTAATTTCCCAGCCACACACATTGCATTCACCTTGTACATCGTATTTAGAAGAGTTATTCCTTGGTAGTTTTTTTCCTTGCCATTATCCCCTCTTTTGTGGATAGGTATTATTATCCCCTTTGTCCACTCCCGAGGTAACTCTTCTCCCTTCCACACTTCATTCAACACTTTAATCAGTCTGCTTTTTAACCTTTTGTTCGCATACATCCATGCTTCATTTGGTATCCCATCCGTTCCTGAATGGGATTTTACATATAATACTCGTATTAAGTAACCATTATTTTCAGTAATATGTTTGTGCGTTTTTTCATGTTTATCAATTTTTTTTTTTGCTCTGCACCATATAAATGTAGCAATTTTGGTGACATGTGAACAAACACAAACCTAACCTCAACTCAATAAAATAACAATAAAATTTAACAGTTTCATTATCTTACACAATTTGTCAAAGATAGCGCTGCTTAAACTTGCAATAATTTTAAACTATTGTGAATGCGTTTCTGCTGTTTTATCTTAATAAAATAAGTAAAGTGTTTTATTATAAACTTAAATTCTGATCCGTTTTTTAAACGAGAAAAATTCCTGTGCTCTTTGCACGCACTAGTGCAGTAAAAACAGAGATGATTGTCAAACGTTTCCGATTGTTCACTCAGTGCGTAATCACTTGGTTTTTATTAAAGGAGTACAAAATTTTATATACGCTTCTAACTACCTGTTTTAATAATTTTTATGTATTTTAATACTATGTTTATGATATTATATAAAGTAGAATATGTATTAAATAAAAGTTCATTTGTTTTTTCAGTAAAATGAGTCTGCCAGTATATAATATTAACATAATCTAAATAGATATTTTTTTGTAGATATGGACAGATACACAAGTAGAAAAATTAAGTGTTTGTCCTTTTCAAAAGTGCATTGCTAAACTAGCATTTATGAAAAACTTCTTTACAATGATTATATCTTTATAAGTGGTTTACTTACGTGATCATTATTGCTTTTTAATATTTCAAACTGTATTTTGCTCTATTATTAGAAAGATTATTTATGGAACTATCAGATGAAGGTACGAATGCCGAGAGTATGTATCTTATGTGCTTACGCCTATAAAAAAACTAAATTGTTGAACGCAACTATACAGTTCTTTACTAACAGTTTTATACTGAAATAGTTAATATAAATTATTGTAAAGTTAACAATTTATTTTATTCGTAACTTTTATGTAATACAAAAAGTTCTAAAAGACAAAGAGGATGCCGTTAGTTGGTTACTCAAAAAAAAATTTTTTTAACTAAAATTTTTTCATTGATTTGTTTTTAATAATTATTATAAAACAAAATGTGTGCAAAATTATTAGTATTCACTAATAATAGTGTAAAAATTGATATAAGAAATACAAATAGTCTTATTTATAATTTGATAATCACAATGACTATAATTATGTTTATATAACATGAAAACTGATAAATTGCAAATGGGTTACTAAACTAAATACTCCTATATTAAATATTAACATTAATTTTTTTTTGCTCAAGTTTTTCTCTTAAATATGATAAAAACCTAAAAATACTTGAAAAAATATTAGACGAGAAGTTAGAAAAATATAGGTCAAAACAGATTTATAAAAAAACATTTATAATCTAAGCAATCTTGTATAGACACTTTTACAATTTATAAACTGTTCACCGGTTTGTATCTAGCCACTTCATAGTCGTGCTACTAAAAGAAAAGTAGAGAATTTGTCTATTTCTCGTTTAATATTCAATAGATCCTAACTGTGCCTAATTAACGAAGTTAAATATTTTGTTTTGAATAAATTTGCTTTACCATCATTCCTTCTTGCACACATCCAAAATAAACCAGCAAAAAATCTGATTTGTGTACGGCAGGTTGTAAAAGTATGCAGTTTTGATGTTAACAGTTAACAACATGTTGTTTATTTATTTGATAAAATAAATATAGCAAATAGCAAAAAATTTTAAATAGTAAGTTTTATAACTTTAAATAAGTTAAAAAACAAATACCTGTGAAGAAGATGAGGTCAAAAAGTCAATCATTTTCTAGGATGCTTTGACAAGTTCCAAAAGGCAAAACAATTTGTCAATAGTTTTCCGATTGATTTTGAAGGATGTTTTTTTATGATTCTTCGAATATTGTTAATGTTCTCTTCAAAATTTACACTAGGTCTGTCACTGCGTAGACGATGTTAGGCGCTCCCAGTCTTGCACCACTTATTGATTAGTTTTGACCATTTTTAACAACTAAAACAATTTGAAACTTTAAAATACTACTTTTTACTTACTTTTATTACTAATATTAAAAATCTTTGTCTTTTTGTTGATGACCGTTTTAGATTATTTTTGGCAAAACACCTGCTTCTGCATATAATTCTGTCTAAAATCTGAAAAACATTTTTATTAAATCTTATAGGATTTTATATAGCTCTTTTTAAATCATCGTATTAAAACTCTCTAAAAACATTGCCGCTTTTAATAAAATTTTCCCACTGTCTTATAACATCGCGGAACATGATGTTGGGATTTTGTATGTAGAATCACGAGTCACTGTTTCTTTCTCAGAGTCAAGAATGTGATGTCTTAATACCTACAAGTACAAAAAATATGAAACAATATGCAAATAACCGATAAAGATCGGTAGATTTATAAAATTACAGCTGATTTCCCACTGTTACTTGGTGTTTATTGGCTTGATGTTATTTATAACTATTAATTAATTTTTAAATTTGCCTAAGGCTGCTATGTAACGTCTAGGAGGTGAAAATCGCCTAAACTTCTCAATCTTGTTTAAATATTCTCGCCTTCTGGGCCGAAAAGCTTATTCGAAAACAAAGCCTAAACCGATAAACAGATACTGGATTAATAATCTATAAATTTTTAATATGTTTTAATCTCATTAGCTTTTCTCAGCAAAACATAACAAGTTAAACCTAATTGAATTGTTGCAAAACTTTTGCTTGAATCTTATCAGATTTAAACAGAGAGTATGATGCTTTGTTACTACAGTTTTCACAAATATGGTGTTAATTATAATTGTACATCAAGTAATATTTTCTAACTGTATTATAAACTAACAAACGTTTACAAAGGTACGAGATAGAGAGCATAAAAATATGTCATTTGCATAATGCATAAGCTGTAGACCTAGCAAGAAACAAAAAATAGAACAAAAAAATTAAATGTTAAAAAAGTGTGTAAAGATAAAGAAAATAAATGTAGACACAATCAACGTTGTAGTATGTAGTAGAGCACAGAAATAATTAAAACTTAAAAATAAAAAACAATTTTAAAATAAAGCCGTTCTACTGTTAGATTTCCATTGAATGAAAAAACTAGAGACAAAGCATACTTGAGATAATATGCCAAACATCAAAAAAACATTGATACAAATATAAAAAATTTAAAAAAATAATTAAAAAGAACAAATATAATTAAAAATGGTTCTTATGTATTGACTAAAAGTATCGAAATATTAAGACAAAATATAGGCAAAAAAACTTTTTTGAGCATATATGTATAAAACTAGAATGTCAGACAAGCAAGACCAAAGTAAAACCAAAAGAACAAGAAAATGCGAAAACAAGGTACAATGTGAAAACTTTACAAAAAGAAAATTAAGTAAAAGTACATATAAAACAAAATATATTACTAGAAAAAAAGATAGAAATTTATAAAAAATTAAAAAAAAACATAAAAAATAATAAAAAATTAACAGTAATCATTAAATAACAGTGAGTGTGGTGTAAGTATAAATAGTGCGTAATTGCTCAAATGCTTTCACAATGCGTTGAAAATCAACAACGCAAGAAAAAATTGCATTGTTTTTACTTGCATTAAATTATAATTATTGTTATAGCTATGTATCTTGTATCTATCAGTTTAAAACAGTTTCATTAAAATTCTCGTAAAAATTTTGTTTTAAGTTTTAGAAAAAAATTATTTATTTATTTTTGATTGAAGTAAATTATCTATTATACAACCCCACTAAAAAATTTATTAATTTTCTAAAATTTGTTTAATGATTTTTTATCTACAACTAAAAAAAATATATTTATATTTTTTAAATAGATAGCTTTTGTGGTAGCTATAATTTTTTTTTCCTAATTTATTACAAAGTATTTAAGTCATCTGCAGTCACTTAAGTGATAAACAACAATCAACTGTTTAATAAAAAACTTAAAAAAGATTAAAACCTCGTCTAGAAAGTTTAAATATAATCTGATATTTACCGAAAATTCACGTAAAAATGTATTATATGACTAAAACTAAAATAAAATTTGAGAAAAGCAAAATCTAAAGTTTTTACATTATTTATCTTCTTTCCTGGTTTTGAAAAAGTATATTTGGTACCTTGAAGATGGACTGCCTTAAAAACAATTTGAACGCTTCAAGCAAGTCAAAATTTTTCTGAAGGTTGTATCGTTACAGTCAAAATAAAAGTTACTGGAATTGCTAAATGATGTTTTAAAAAAGATAAGTTAGAATGTTTAAATCTGTAAATAAATTCAAGATTTGGTTTTATTGCTACTTTTTCTGACACCATAACAAGTAAAATGTGAAATGTATAAATAGTTCACAGCAAAATCTTATCGTTGTTCATAATGGTGGTGACAGCTCTCTAGGGCAGCGACATCTCGCCCTCTCCCCAGGGTTGATAGAGACTGGTTCATTTGCATGCAGTCCACAGGGCACAATCGCAGCTCCGTTCCATGCGAAAATAGCCGCATTAATTAGCATTTAGATGGTTTAATGATAATTAGTCTGCGCGCATTAGAGAGACCAGCTGGGGGATAAAACATGGCGGCTTCAGTACGAAACACAGGAAATGGTGTGAAAAGAAGAAAGCAGCCCCACGAAGATGAGGCAGATACGAGATATACTCAAATTATCGTGACGCTCCTGCGTCTAATCGCATCTTAGCAATGCTTATGATGAACTTCGTTCAGATCTAAATTCACCTAAACGAGATCATTTCAAACTTCTGGCCGCGATAACACTCCGATTATGCTGAGTTTATATACGCACTGCTTTAAATTTGCATAACTGCAGGATACCAGCTACCCTTAAAAATTTTGCTTCCTAACGATACTTCTCTAATTACAAATATAAATTTTATACAAAGCACTAAAAGAATGTTATATGAAGAGAAAAAAAAAAGCTCAAAAAAAGCAAAGTAACCGTAAACTGTTTAGATAAAAACTTTTGAATTAAATATCTTCAAAGAAAAAATTATTTTAACGCAAGACAAAGTAGTATTTACTTTATTAATTTTTTGCAGGATTTGATGCGTTGCAGCAATTTATGAAATGTGTCTGTTTAGGTTAGGTTTGTTATGCTACATAAACTATTCAAAAGTTTTTTTTATATGTAAAAATCTTTTTATAGACTATTAATAAAATATTAAACATAATTAAGATTGTAACTTTGAGCAATAACTTTGCTCAATAAATTGATGATCAGCGCGGCAATGCCCTAATAGGTTATAAAAGCCACCAACATAATACCTTAATGAACGAGGCGGTAATAATTGTGCTTTGTTGATTATCCTTTGATGTAGTGTTTTCAAATTAACAAATTACACCATAATTAAAAAATTGCATAGTGTAAAAACCGAAAATCGTAAAGACTATCCGACACTTTCTCGTCTACTTACTGAACAATTCAAAAGAACTCTATCAAAAAAATTGTAGGGAGCAATAAAGTTAAGCTAATTACAGATACTTAACTGTATAATTAAATAGTTAGGTTTTTGTAAATAAAATTAAAAAAAAAACAACTTGTAAAAATCTCTTAACATAAAGGTTAAAAGATTTTTACAAGTTGGTTAGTGCTTATTATAAACATATTGGGTTTAGTTTTATTGGTATTTAAATACCTTGCTTTTTATTAACTAGGATTCCATTTTTTGAAATTCCAGATCAACATTTGAAAATTGTTCTACAGAAGGTGAATAATTTGCTCTAGCAAATTCTATTGTACAGTTAAATTATCATTTATAATGCAATTTTGGCTAACTCCTGCTTAAACATTAATTTTGTTGCGGTTTTTGAGTATGCTGTTGGATCTTTTATTAGAAATTTTAGCCGACCAGGAACTTACTAATATTTAAAAATAGTATGCTTTTTAATTTGGTTATGTGCACTAGGCATTGTTGATAGGTTTTGTGCAAAAATTAGAATATTAGAAAGACTGAGAGTTCTTTAAATGTTGCCGACTTGATTTGTGTTGGGTATTGTATGAGTTAATTGAGTACAAAAATCTAGATTATCCATGTATCAAATTTTTTATGCTGATATTGTTACGGCTGTAGAACTATTATTCTGTACATTTTCAGCACTCTGTTCCTAATATACATAATATATAAATAGTGCTTTTTTAAAAGTATCTGAAAAAATGTATCCACGGTTATCTACAGCCACTGAATGTACGATTGAGAAATGAATTACAACGGTAAATTTTTTGGAAAGTATCCATACTTAAACCAATTTTACTTTAAGTTGTAACAATATTTAATTCTTTCTGAAATATTCGTTGTTAAGATAAATCTAAATAAAACCTATACTATATTTGCGTTGAAGATGAAGCTGGAATAAGCAAACAACACTGCATGATCACCTCGTGTTTGGTATCTCATGGTGAAGTAGTATTGAAATTATTGGATGGAAGGATCAGATAAAGGCGTAGCTTGAGTGACGAGACAGGGCCTGAGTAAGTACTTTAAAGGTATAGTTTGGTTTTGTTGTAAGAAACATTATCAGATGACGCATAACATGAAGAGTATGCACTTTTTGAAGACAGCCCTGTAAGAACAGACACGTCTGTTGTGGTGGGAGATCACGTAAACCGCACGTGATAGTGTTTATTCCCGCTTCATCTTTAACGGGAATATATAATAGCTATTTACTTTTAAATTTCTACTCTTTAGTTTGAGATTCACTAATGCTTTTTTTTCACTAAAAAAATCTTAGAGAAAAAAAAATGTGACAATATAAAAATCAAATAGATTTCACATAATACAAAAAACCACTTTTTACGTAGTTTCACCGTTATGGAGAAAATAGCAATATGTTAACACAATTGTCCTCTGTAGATAATATACCTATAAGCTTACGCTCTCTACTTTTTAATCAGAATTTTTTTTTCCAGTATGCAAATCAAACATGCATAAGTCAAGTAGTAGAAATTTGCGCAATGTCAAAAATACTAACTTTTTCTTTGAAGTACCATGGTGGAATGATAAGACTATTAAAATCATATTTGTCAAATAAAAAATTCTAAATTTGTATTGATGATGAAATGTTTCAAAAAAAAAAACTTAGAGACCACATAGAGGTTAAAGTGCCTCAAGGATTGATTTTAGGATTTGCTACAGTCATGATAACACACATGATACATGATATCCAAAATTTAAAAAAAACAACACTGACAATGTTTGCTGATGACATCGTTATCGTTGCATTGGTTCCAAAACATCCAAGTGTAAAAAACAAATTGCAGGACTACATTATAAGGAAATGGTTTGAAAATTGACTGATGAAGATCAATGAACAACAAAGCCAAGTTGTCATTTTCGGAACGAGACTCTCAGAAGAATGCTGAATGGAAAAGAAATCAAATGGGGAAAAAGAAGTCAAATACCTTTGTGATAATACCAACTTTTGATGGGCAAATGAAGTTCACTAAGCATATAGCTATCAGAAATAAACAAACAATGCAAATAAAGAAATATTTCCAAATCAATGATAAGACCAACGATGATTTACAAATAACAAATTTAGAATAGTTTATAAGAAACTAAGGAATTTGAGAAAGCTAAAATGCTAGACTACGTAATGAAGTTAAGCAGAGAGAGCTATAAAAAATAACAGCACACAGCAATTCCATGAAAAGAATGATGGAAGATGATAGGAACATAAAAGGATTAAGATTGCTGTTAATGCAGTAATTTCTTCAAATAAAAATTTTAAACAAAAAGAAACCATCATTAAAGAAAAAAATTACAAATATGCACATTATTTCAAATCATTTAGAACCAGTGACCGGCTTGTAAGCGAAACTTTGTATAATAGATACGTTAACAGGTAAATAAAACCCACATTTAACATTTATGAAATTGTTACTTTTAACATAAAATCTCAAGCACAGAACACAGAATGCTTAATAAACCCAATGCTAACATTTGGTTAGAAAAATCGCAAGTTCTTATAGTATTTTCACGTAAAAGTAAACACTATTACAACAAAATAGACGTGTCCATTCTTGCAGGGTTGTATTCAAGGGATACAGAAAATGGCAGCGCTTTTAAACATTAATAGTTGTTAAAATTTTCAAATTGAAAAAATTACTAAAATGTGATAACCTTATCTCTGAACCTATCTATGACTATAGTTTTGTATTTTGGCACTTATACAATAGGTGTACAACCCGGTTCTCACATATTGATAATTTTTACAATTATGGATCTTGTGTATATAGCCACCGCTTCGATTACAATATGAGTGACTTTTAGACATCTGCGAGGAGCCAGATGTTAATTTGCCGCATTCAGAATATTTCTAATTCATCTAATTTTGTTATCTACGGAAACTAACGGAATTGTTTTTTTTTAGACAGATAAGTGTTAGTAGGTTTTTCTTGCATTTATGCTAATATTAAGATTATTCAAACTTTTTAAATTTAAAAAATCACCAAAATGTGATAACCCCATCTCTGAACAAACAGGTGGCCTGAATTTGAAAAATCACTAAAATGTGATAACCCCATCTTTGAACAAACAGGTGGCCTGAATTTTGAATATAGCTTCTTAGGCGTTACCAACGAGATATGATCTAATTTGATTTGATTTGTTTTTTTTTAAGTATTGCTAGATGCTTTGTTGTATTCTGGCCACAGTATGCAACGCTCTTCTACCACATTATTGGTCAATGCCGGTTGATTTGATTGTGACAAGTAATTTTGTGGGAATCAAACGTCTTGTTGAATCTTCTACATCAACGTTTTGCTGTCAAATACAATAATAAAAGCAACAAAATAATTCAAATACAAACTTGTCAAGACGAAAGTTACAATTTCTTGTGTTTTGTTGCTTCTCTCTAATCTTGTTTCTAGTAAAACCTTTTGAAATGTAACAATAGTTACAGCTGACATTGCAGCTAATCTGCTGTTGAGAAATAAAGCAAAATAATAATAATAATACTATCTCTTTAGATGTAAATATTATCAACCGAAATTAATTATAATTTAATTTGGTTGCGTGTTTTATAAGTCACATATGTTTAATGACCCTTCCAATATATCTCCTAATAGTCTGAACAATTAGATGACCAGTGACCAATAGATTGAATTTACCCACTGGTTGAAAATAAACTTCAAAACACAAGCAGTTAAAGCAGTTAGCGCAGGTTTCAACTAATTTTATTTTGCTACCGTTTCTAAAACTAATCAATTCTTATATATGTAATTCAATTTTCTTAGTTTATTAACGATTGTCAATAGCATGCTGAAACTTGTTTCTAGTTATAAAACATTCTTGTAGAATGCGTGATTTATTACGTAAGCTTATATAACTATGTTTCTTAAATTGTATAAAACACTATTTGATTAAAATTTTGTATACAATAGTTTAAAATTTTTTGCAAAAGATTTAGAATTTTTCTATAATTATGTTTCTTAAATTATCAAAAACACTATTTGATTAAGATTTTTTATGAAATAGTTTAAAATTTTTTGCAAAAGCTTTAGTAGTATTTCCGATCTCTGAAATTGGAAGTAACAAATCTCTATCGGTCAAGCAAAAAGTATGAGAACGCCGGTATTACACTAGCAATCAGTAGCAATATCATAAAGTCCACATGATAGAAGAAGCAAAAGTGCTGAACGTGTTCAGCACGAATCAGCAACATATATCAGATAACCGCTTCTGCCGCTTGACCGGAAAACGTGCTCATCCTACAAACAAGCGCCATCTGTTCGTCGGTCTTCTAATATCTCTTTATTTATCTATCAGCGCAAAACATCCCTCTTGGATTGGTAAGTAATGCAAAATGTAGGGTCTTATCTAAATGGCTTGACCACGTTCTTATGCGACTTCAGATTCAAATCCTAAGTTTATGTTAGTGTTATTGCCGCTGAGGCCCGTCTCAAACATCTTGCTCACCCCTATCTGCATAAGGACAAGACTATAAAACATATTTGTGACCGCCGTTCACCCACGAATCAAACCCGCATTGAATAATGGGAAATGTTTTATACTGATATCCTTTATTCTGTATAATAATGCACTAAGCTACTATATCCGGAATGTAGATCCTATCCATTCAGAGCAAACCTATCTAGATATTCTACTAATATCTCATAGATTGACTTAATCAAGATCGTTTTACAAATCTATTTATTATACGCAAAAAACTAACTTAGCAACTCCAAAATAATTCAGATTCTTCGTTCAAATCAAATAAGTAAGAAAAACAAGAGCTTCTCATTCAGCTTCTGATCGAAAATATATTTTTATAGGCGATCACAAATTTGATCGTTATTCAAGCAGTGTTTACAATCAAAAGATTTTTAGCTTATTTAATTTCAACAAAAAACTCAAAACCGATATCTTTTAAACAACATTTTCAACATGTTTTGTATAATTAATTTTAGTCTAGTAGGCAACCTGCTCATTGTTGCTGAAAATTATTTAATTTTCCAAAAGATAATCAACAATTTGTCGCACGCTATAACTTGCTATTGTCAATCACATCTATTATATTCTGCGTATAATGCTGTTGAAGGGTGGTATGTTTCCTGGTGTGCGGGAGCCAGCGATTCTCCGTGGTCACGCGCGGGTCTCCGGCAACGGATACCGCAATTACTAAACGAACTTCAAAGAAAGACCGCCTCTATGGCCCTAATCGCTCTGTAAAATGCACGGATTTATTAATATTCATCTGCAGCTGCGATTGTTCTACACAACATTTACGTTTAAAATTAACTTAGTCAACCAGGTCGTTCACAACTTTGTTATGTGGTGCTTAACAAATCTAGATCTGTTTCAAAAACTATTTCTCAACAGCTTCCTCATTTAAATTAAAAGGGAATAATTCATCATCAAAAACTAATAATTTTTCGGTAACGCTGAAAAACTATGCAAAAGAGTTTTATAAATATACTAGCTGACCCGGCGAACTTCGTACCGCCTAACAGTCAATGAATGTCGTGTTACTTTTTAGCTGAACTAATTTAGGCTTTGATGAACGTAAAACAATGATACAAAATAATATATTTATATAGATAGAAACAAAAAAGTATTTTATTATGATGAATGATGATGAAAACATACATACAGAATGAGAATAAAAATAAAAAAAAATAAAAAATAATAATTAAGTACTTCAAACTCATGTCAGAAAAAAATTATTAAAAACTATGTTGGGCAGATTAGGGAAAAAAAATTAAACTAGGATTAATTCATTAATAGGATTTTCATTCAAGCACTTTGTGGTAAACGACATTCTTTGTTTTTTGGTCAGGCGCAAGAACAAATAAAGCGGATGGTTTGCCGACACGTGAGCATGCTACGTACAATTGATCATGAGAAAAACATGCATTTTCTAGATTGAGGCCACAAATAGTCAAGGATTGGCCCTGTGATTTGTTGATCGTCATGGCAAAGACAAGACGAATCGGGAAGTGAATTCGTTTAAACTCAAAGGGCATATACGTTGGAATCATCGGAATCCTTGGAATAAGAACTTCCTCATCTTTAAATTTTCTTTTAAGTATCGACGCGTGCAATTTCTCGCAGATAATTGACTCGCGATATTTCGTTGCCTAATTGCATTACGGCTTCGCTGGGAAAGATTAGATCTTCTAGGACGCGGCATTGTTATTAAAATGTGCACTCGCATAAAACCACCAAATATAATAACAGTGCCTGAACTTTCAAGACATAGACAATAGCTCAAAGAGTATATAACCACTACGTATGAGTAGCTTATCAAGAAAAATCATAGACAATCTATAAAAAGACATTTACACTTTTGTTAACCTGTAGATTTTTTTTCCTTAATTTTATAACCTTTACCAACTGATTTTTTATTCCCTAAATTCCGTTCCTTTTCGATGATTTTATGTTTTTACTGTAGAATAAATCTTAGGTATTATTTTCGGGAATTAAAAACAAATATAACAGTACCTGAACTTTGTAGACATTTTACAAAAAATAAATTTCTGAACGCACACATGATGTCTTCAGAAAAAAATAAAGTTGTGGCTTAAAGGTCTTAGCAACCAGGCCATAAGCTTCAAAAAAAAATAGTTGTTACACTATTTGACAGGATTGGACAACAAATGTTTGACATGTAATAAACAAATCAGCATCTATTGAAATGATTAAGTATTCATTACACATATCGAGTTTTCATTGTTTTTAAGATGTATTCTGCTATTCGGGACGGAAACAAATCCAACAAATCAAAAACCATGACAATCGGTCCAGCCATTCTCGAGTTATAAGTGTTGTAACAAACACGACTTTCTTTTATATATATAGATTTATACCTACTATATCAAGTACTTTTTAGTAATATGTACTTTGAGAAGAGATTTGTATTTTATGTCTTTTATAAAACTATTCTATTCTAATTGGTAATTTGGTAAGCCGACAGCTCCAGCAGAATACAAGTTTTGATAAAATTTTTGTTTTGGGAAGAATCAATAACAAATCTTATATAATAACATACCAAACCAATAAATAGTGTACGCAAAATTAATACAATAATTATAAATTTGTACAATAATTGGTAAATTTGCAAGAAAAAGCATTTAAATTTTGTCATGGTTATGCACACTCATGTTCTAAATTGGACTACTTTTTTCTTAAATTTTAATCAAAATAAATAACACACTTTTTTTGATTGTTTATTAATAGATAATAATTCAAATTATAATTTTATCTAACATTTTTCTATTTTTTTTGTAAATATTTATGAATTCACCGCACACAGTTTACGGCTAAATAATTATAGAGTCAAAATTTATATTTAATTTTACGAAAAGTTTTAATAACTTTATAATCTGTATGCTGCATAATAAAAAAAGTAATTAAAAATTAGATAAAATAATAAAAATAAAATTAACTAATTACAAGTTATTTTAAGTTAATGTTTGATAAAAAAAGTTTAAAAAAGTAGTTCAATTGTTTAAAAAGCTAAAATGTGTTTTACTTGATAAAACAAAGTTTTGACAGCACAAACTTTTTAAAACTTTTTTTGTTAAAAAGCGGGTATTCTGTGTACAAGTGGGACTATTTTAAAATTACAAAACTAAAATTAAATAAGAAAGCTATAATATTCTTTTTGCTACGCACAAAATATTTACATTTTGTAAAGAATAGCAAAAATAGTCGAAATATTCTCCGATAACATAGTTTACATTATTAATATCAGAAACCAATTCCACACTAATGACTGAAAACATCCTAATTAAGTGACATCTCAAGGGTTTTTTGAAAATGCGTTAAAAAATATAAAACTAAGATTACACATTTTTCAAAATAAATTTTATATTGCTTGATTTGATAGACCTGATTGAAGATTTATCAAATATTTGGCAAACTTAATAAAAACTCTGAAGTTGCGTCTGAAGCTGGTCAAGGTTTCAATTAGTTGAAAGTTAGGTTTTTCTAGTCTTGTGTTTTTTGAAAAAGTTAAAATTTTGATATTTTGCACGTTTTATCTTTCTATATCTATTTATAGAATCTAAAAGACATTAACTTAAAATGATTTATGAAATATTAATCAAATAAAATACTTATTACTCTTAAGTTGTAGTGTTTTTATTATTGTTATGGCGTAAAATAACAAAAACAAACACATCTACAATAACACATCACACTTTAAATAGTTGTATTTTTAAAATTTTTTTAATTTTTTAGCAATTTTGACACCAGTTTCATAAACTGACAAACGCATAAATTGTAATTTTAAACAATTGTAACCAGTCAATTCGATGTAGTAGGCTGTAAATTAAAACTTGATGTCTTTCCTAATCTTGTTTTTTTGTATTTACGTGCTTTTGCAAATTTCGATTTCTAATTTTGGGTACTTTATTAGAGTGTTTTGAACTTCTTAATTACATTTATGACAAAAATATTTTATTCATAGGTGACTTTAATGCTTCCAATTTTAATCAAAATGCTAATGGTTTTGGGAATACTAAACACATTCATAGCTTTATTGATATTTTTAATTTGAAGCAACTAAATTCAACCATAAATATGAATAATAGATGTCTAAACCTTGTCTTGTCTAATTTGAACTGCAATGTTTTGCGCGATCTTTCGCCTGTATCACCAGACAGTGGTCACCATCCAGCATTATTTATTGCAGGCTTACTAAAATTAGGTAGTGCCTAACAGCAAAGGTAATACTTACTCTAATTTTAGGAAAGCAGATTTACCGAGATTATATAGCGCAATTGCTACTGTGATTGGCAATTTCTGGTAACCTGTGATGATTTGAATAAAGCAATTGATCTTTTCTATAGAAAATTATATAAGTTGTTTGATCTATTTGTTCCAATTAAAACGATCAAAGTAAATTCTTACACTGTTTGGTTCACTACATCTATTATTAAAAAGATTAAAAGCAAACATACAACTTTTAGGAAATATAAAACTACCAAATCTGCTATAAATTTGTCGCAATTTTATCATCTCAGACGTGTCAATAAAACTGAAATTAACATTGCATATGCTAATTATATTCAATCAATTCAATCTATGCAGAACAATTTAATCCATGACCGTAAGCTTCTCTGGTCTTTTGTTAATAAAAAGCGCAAAACGAGCAGTTTTCCTAACAACATGATAAAGTCTGGTAATAAAAAATTTTCAACTCTCTAAAATATTGCTAATGCTTTTCTGTCACATTTTTGTAAATTTTTTAGCAATTCTAATTCCTCGTGTAGTAGATATACCACTAGTAGAGTCAATATTTCTAATATACATCTATCTGAAGTTTCTGAGACAGATATTAGTTAAGTTTTGAAAAACTTAAAAACCTCTTTTACTACAGACGATGACAAAATTTCGTATTTTGTACTAAGACATTGTGCATCTGTTTTTGTTTATCCTCTTCAGATCTTATTCAACTTAATATTAAAAAAATTCATATATTCGAAAATGTGATAGATGGGTAAAACATGTCCTACTTTTAAATCAGAAGGCAGAAATTGTATTGCAAACTACAGACCAATTACAATTATTTTTTGCATATCAAAAGTTATTGAGTCTGCTTTGTGTAGCATTATTTATAAAGGGGTAAAACACCTGATATCGGCAGATTAGCATAACTTTGTTAAAGGTATCCAGTGCGACTAACTTAATGTCTATTTTTCAATTTATCTTTAGAGTTTTAGATGCTAATTTTCAAGGGTAGATCTTATATATACAGACATTTTAAAAGCGTTTGATTGCATGAACCACCGTATACTACTAAACAAGCTCAGTAACCGTGAGTTCAGTAATGCTCTTCTTTTATTATTAAATTCTTATTTACTTAACCGCCGTTGCTATGTCGATCATTTGTCTACGCTGACTGACAACTCTAGCGTTCCATAGGGATTTAATTTAAAACCATTGTTTTTTTTTTTGTAAATAATGTTGTTAAAGTGTTTGATTTGAAGGTCTTGCTGTTTGATGACGGTCTAAATATATTTTTATCAGTAACCGTAAACACAGTCGCTGATGGAGGACGTTTGCAGAAGAATATAGACTTAATGTACGAGTGGTGTACAAAAAATAGTTTGGATTTAAACATCAACAAACGCAAAGTGGTATCTTAATTTTTAAAGAGCTATTCTGTGATAGAAATATAGTGATAGTGAATTATCATGTTAACAGCATTGTGCTGCAAAAGTGCACTGAGTTTAAAGATTTAAGAATTACTTTTGGTTCGGATTTGAATATTAATTAGCATATCGCAAATATTGTTTGATCTTCTAGAAAGATGATAAAACTTATCCTTAAATCATGTTCAGTGTTTTCATAAATTTCTTGCTTATTAAAAACTTTATATTTTACGTTGGCTCGGTCCTAGCTAGAATACTGTTCCGACCATAATAAAATATAGTAAAGAGCCAAAGTATAGTAAAGAATATTTTTCAAGTTCTTGTGACTACGCGAGTTTGACGAATATTCTTTGGGTGTACCTACTGTCGAATTGTTAATAAGGTTTAATTTTCAATCTTTGCAAAATAAAAGCATTTAATTGTCTTTAATATTTTTGTATAAACTACGTTGTCGTTTTATTGACTTTCAAAAATTTACATTGTCTACAATCTCACTTTAAAAAGTTTTTGTTTTTTTTAAATACCAGTGGCCCGAACTAAAAATCTTTGGTACTCACCAATTTTTCAAGTTAATATGTAATGAATGCGATATTTTTTGGATGTTTTTCAATAGTTTTACAAACCTTGTGAATAGTAACATTTATAAATTAAACCTTAGACAACATTAACCCCCCAAATCTCAATTGAACATCCAAATGGATTCGTAGTAAAAGTTTCGCTGCTGACTAGTTTATTGAGGCATTTTAATTTTATAACGGTTGGTTTGTAGTTGGGCGAAAACCTGTTAACCAACTTAATTCAATAATATTAATAGTAAAAAGAAATAGTGAATATTAATATTTTTAATTAAAAAAAATTAATACGTTTTAAGAAAACTGTTGGTGTTATTTATGTTTAACCCTCACGGTCTCGCGGGCACAGCAGTTTTGCTGTACTCAAAAATTATCACGGTCTTTGACATCATGAAAATGACAATATTATTTATGGAATAATATAAAAATTGTTGCAAAACAAACTTTTAATTTTCAATTAGTTTGAAGTCCATTTTAAGAATGAAACTACAAACAAAAACCACAAATTGTGTTTTAAACCAAATAGACTATACAAGTTTGTTTTTGGAAGAGTTAAGCTAAATTAATATCTCTCTACGCATCTGCAATCATATTATTTGAGATGTTGGATTAAACGTTTAAAAACAATCAAACAATATGACATAAACATAATAATGCTACGTTTTGTTTCCGCAAGGGTGTTTAAATCCAAATCTAAAATTTTAAAACTTTTATTTAATGATATGAGTACAGCACCTATATTTGAAATAACTAAAGATAAAATTTTTATCATTTTTATTTCCAAAGAATTCTAATGGCCACTGAAAGCAGCAAATATTTAGTTATTTTTGTTTCAAAGGTATCAATAATATTACAAAGAATTTTAAACAGCAATATCTATAAATCATGCAATTGTAGCTTACCGAAATACTATAACAATATCGGGCCTATTGGTTTCAATTTTTAAAGCAGTTTAATTTTGTAATTATAGTTTTCCAAAAAAATTTCAGGATTATAATTATAATACGGTTTTATATTTTTGATCAAACCAAACTTAAGAGGCAAATTTGAATGAACTATTTTTGCAATTGCGTCATATCATTTTTTATATTGTCTATTAGCTAACACTGAACAAGAAGAAGAAAATAATACTATTCGAATATAAACATAAAGTACAAGTAAAGTTAATGAAATTAACATGTGTTCAATTGTTTTCGGCGAATTAAAACACATTCAGTCTCTGGAAAAAGTTGTCCATTCTTGATTCATAAAAATAACAGATCTTTCTTTATCTATCTCATCTAATTTAATTTCTTTAGAAAAAAATGTCTCTTGTTTAATTTATAATAAAAAATTATTATGTTGTTTATTTAATTTATTTGTGATAATTTTACTTTTTGAATTTAATGGTGTAAAACCTGTATCTATGTTCAAAATAAACTTAACTACTTTATTATTCGTTTTATAATTATGAAAGTCATTTTGCATCTTAGAAATTTGATTATTTAATAATACTGATATGTTTAAAATTTCTCTGTCTAAGTTTTTTCTAGTATGTAATTAAAAATTGTTCAATTAAAAATTTTAGATAATGTTTATTAAATTTAGTAAGTAATGTTCTAATTTTTATGTTAATATTATTAATATTAGTTGCGGTCTATTTGATTACACTAATAGAGGAAAAGCATAAAAATGTATTGCTTGTATAAATTTTTTACTGTTTAATTGCGTTTTTAAAACTAGTAAAGCTCGTTTGAAAAACATTTTGTTGATACTGTTTTCAATTTTTTTTCTGGAAAATTTTTGAATATTGATCATAACTTATATATACTTGTACAGTTTTCTTTCATATAAACTGTTAACAATTTTATTGTTGTTAGTTGTATAAAATAAAATTTGATGTGTACATTTAATTGTGCTTTAAGTTTACATTTGCTAACACTAAAATCCATACCATTACTACTGAGAAAACAACTCAGTAATTTTTATAAAGTTGAATGATTTATATTTACTGCGTGCATATATTTTTATGTTATTCATATACATAAAATGACTAATTGTTAAAAAATTAATTTGGTTTGTTATCAGCTTATAGCCACAACTTGAATTATTAGAGATTTGACAATGGATTAATTGCTAAACAATACTATAAAAAACTTAATAAATTTCCTTGAAATATTTCGGGTTTGATTGGTAAAAATGCAGTTTTTATTGATTTCTTTCTAATTGAAAGATAAAGTAAAGTTTGTCAAAATCTCGTTATATATTTTAATAATTAAATTTAATTTAACTTGATCTTATACAACTGTCAATATTTTATAAACCAACCTTAAGAAACGGAATCATAAGCTTTTTTATAATCAATAAAAGCAGTGTAGATGTTACGTTTATTTTATCGAGCTTGCTGTATCACTAATGAATCAATAATATAATTATTTAATATTTACAAACAAAAGAACCACTCATGCGACCTTTCTGCTCAATATTTATAACATTATTATTTATGCAATGGTTATAAATTACATCTTTGATGCATGATGTAAACTTTTTATATAATGTTAGCAAACACGTTATAAGCCTATAATTTGACGGATTTTTGGTGTCATTTTCTTCAGGCTTTAAATAGGTTTCAGCCAGAAATTTTGGACACATTTTTAAATTTTTTATAAATTTGTTGACAAGATTTAAAAAATATTTGTGAAAAACAGTAATTTTTTTAATCCAGAAATTGTGAGTTTGGTTTTTTGCTGGCGACTTTCTATTAATTGTATTTGACAAATTTTTGTTTATTATTTCTAATGCTATTTTATAATTTTTTATAGCTGTAACAGTATTTGAAGAAGATTTAAGATTCTTTGTTAAATTTTCAAAATTATAATTAAAATTGTTAAACCATGTCCACTTCAAAAATTTTGTAAATCTACTATATTTGGTTGACCATTATGTTCAATGACCCTTTCTGTCTCGGAAGCACAGCAGTTTTGCTAGATTCAAAAATTATTACGATCTTTGACAAGTAATGAAAAAATAATGACAAAATTACATTTCAATAACATACGAATTTTGAAAAAACACGCTTTTAGTCTTCAATTAGTTTAAAAACCAATTTAAGAATTAAATTGAAAACAAAAACTACAAATTGTGTTTTAAGCCAATGAGAAAACCTAAGATTGTTTTTTGAAAAATCCAATTACTATCTCCCCACGCATCTGGGATCATATTACGAGAATTAAAACATTGACATCTTTTGGAAAAGACCGTGTCGAAAACTTTAATAAAATTGTCGACGTTTTGTACTCCATCGGTAGAGGCGTCATCAGGACAGAAAAATAAAAGTGAGAATAGACACGATAACTCAACATGTGATCCACGCTAGATGCAAAAATTTTTCTGATAGAATAAGTAAAAAGTTTAATGAAATGGTAGCCTATTGGTGGAGGCGTCAAAAGGACAAGAAAATAAAAGTGAGAATAAACACGGAACTCAACGTGTGGTTCGCCTCTAACGTTGTATTCCTGATATGTACGATAACGAATAAAATATAAATCTTTTCTAATTGATTTAATTTTTGTAATAAACCCAATTTTTTAGTGTATTTTCAGAAATAGATTTAGAATGAAATTCTTTAAAACCATTGTATAAAATAATAATTGCAGCTATGCAAAATTTCATGTAATGTAAGAAAAATTTTAATTTAAATATTTCGGAATAATGTTTGTGTTTAAAATAGAAATTAATGTATTCAATTTTTTGGTGTATTTTTGATTAGGTAGATATAGCCTATTAATTTTTCAGTTAAATCCCGTCAATTATATTAAATTTTTCAGCATTTAGAATTAGATATTTATTAAATTTTTTTTTTAGTTTATTAATGAAGCTTCGCAAAAGCGCTGCTAAATGCGGTTTTTATTAAGATATATATGCGCTAAGCAACGACCTATGTGTAAAGCTGCCCTCTTGGCATTTTCAAGCGTGTATAGATATTCAATTACAATGTTTCTATTGCATTCTGAACATTTAGAATAAGAAAATTTATAAATTAATAAAAAAAAATCAAAATTTTTGAGTTTAAATTTACGTTACAACTCTAACTCATTACATTTAGTTATTAATCTGCAAATTTTATTTGAAATAAAATATTTTATATAATACAGCGTTCTCAACAATGACTGTTTTTGCTTACCTACAACATTGTAACCGGATACGCTTGGTTGACAAATATTTGACATAATATTAATAAAAAAAATTGTAGGTTATGTCACAGCGATTAACTTTTTAATTAACATCTGTCTGTGTCAATTATGTCACTTGTCAACAACAGGAAGTGGTTGCAGTTTGCAGTTATACCATTTTAAAATGAAATATAAGATTGCCAACTCAAACAGTCATTGTTGACCACGCTGTAAATGTTTTGATTATATGAAAAGCTTTTATTTTAGTTTTGAATTGTTGCAATGAAAGGTTATATTACTTAGCATTTTCGTGAAAGTGTAATGTCTTATGCAAAAGTAATGTCTTTTATTTTAGTGTTACATCATTTTCTATTATGTTTAATTTTTTTACTTTTTATTTCAAAAAAATCAAGCTTTTTGTACCTGAGCGTTTTGACTTATTTCATATAGATAAAACTTTTATATAATTTGAGCACCAATAACTATTAATATCTTAGGGTTGGTCTAACCGGTGAAAAACATCGGTTTTTTTATGTTTTGCTTATGTTTGTGCTCTATTCAATTTGTTTTTTTCAAATGTAGAACAGCTATGTCTTACGTTGCACAATTTAATATTTTTTATCTAAAAACGATAAAGACATATATTTATATTAATAAAAAGCAAGAATGAGTTTAATGATTATATACTCAAGTTTAGATAAGTAGCTACACCATTTTTAAGCAGTTTTTCTCCAAGCATTGAATTAACACTTGTTTTTATAAAACATAGTTGCTTCTAATTTCGGATTAATAGATCAATAATACTATTTTATAATAGTAATCTAAAAGTAATCAGAAAATAGTTGAATCAGTTTCCTGACTAAAACCAAAACTCTTGTGTAATGTAGTATAATTTTATATTATTTTTCAAGGAAGATTCACCTATAACTATAGAATATAAATATAAAACTATAGAATAATAGAGTTCTGCTAATTATAACAAAAAAGCGCGCAATAATGTAATAATTTGAAATTAGTTCTACATATTGTATTTCTATCATATCTTGACAAATAAAAACAACGTCTACAATAAAAAGAAATTAATTAGTTTAACACAATTTGTTGATAGGTATTTATTATTATATTATTATTATTTATTATTGTGATAAATAAAACTGATAAGCAGCTAATAAAAATAAAACATAATTAAAAATAATAATTAATAACTGTTTTGTAATCTCTGAAAGATCAGGTTTATATTTACCTAGGTGTCACATTAATAAATCTTGAGAAATTTAACCCCTTATATTTTACAACCAACCCGTATTTGACTTTCTAGTGAATTATGATCTTCGCTCATATTTAAACTCCAAACAGAAGCACGATTAACGTATTTTAATGAGATAGTGATTTGTCATAAGCGAATTTTAGTTGTGGAAATTTAAAGGGTGGTGGAAATTTTGGTAAAGAGATTTTAATACGACAGTATACATAATTTAATTACACTTTGTGGAAAATTAGTAAATTTGCTGGAAACTTGTGATGTTATCTAATAGCTTACTAAAGTCGACGAACTAAACACATTTGAAATTATGATTGACAGAGTACATGGCGGTATTAGGCTTGTAGCGGCTGTGTCAACACACAAACGAAGCGTATTGCGTGTTACATGCAAATTAGGGTACATTAATATGCGTATTTTACGCACACCACATACGTTGTTGAAGGCAATATTACACAGATGTTACCCTTTAGGGGTTGTTTACACAAACAAAGATTTTTTTTCAGCTAGAGCAAAGCGATGTTGACTCTTTCTATATGAACAATATCGAAACGTCAATGTAAAACATAGTACACACCAGTCTATATTTGAATTGTATTTTTAATAGCGTAGAATATTATAACAGCTAATAATTGTACTCTTATTTAAAATAAAATTAAAAATATATTTTTTCAACAATCGTTGCAAAAGTTGACATTTGACTACGCAAAATTGAACTTTTCTATCAAATGTTACTTTGTCGCTAACGCGCAACAATACGTAAAAACGCTTGTTATTCAAACAATCAAAATAATATAGTTTACATATTTCATAACAATATGTAAACAAATTTTTGTTCGAGTACAACCATTTTAAATTTGAAAACAAAATCTTTATAAAATTGTAACTTTTTTGATTATTAAGCTGTTCAACAGTAGAAAAAATTTGATAATGTGGGCTCAACTTTTTATTGCTAATTTCAAAAAATTATAACGCTTTATGGTCGCTCGACACAATTCTCTCTCTCAATCTATCGTTATATAATTTTGCAATCTTAATACACAAATATATTTTTGTTTATTTGTTCTTTCAGCGACTATGTACATTCACACTGTTACAATAACGTAACTCAAATTCTTATAAAGAAATGAAAATCGTTTTTAACTAATCATTGGACGATTGGTTAAAACTACTGATTGAATAAGTGTTTTCGCCTGTACGAACCCAACTAAGCGCTGAAGACAAAACAGCGCTGTGGCATAGATTAGAAAGTACAGACAAACATACATAATACATAAATTAGCTAATATGAACAAAAATTAACTGCTTATGATTTGTGGGCAATTGTAATATTCAACGCGTCATTATTCGACTTAATAAAATTTTGACATAAGAAAACAGTTGTTATGCCACCTTCTAGCAGTTGCAATCAAATTTTAACAACAAAACGACTATAAACCGTAGCTAAAATCGCTTCAGCTACAACAACTGCCATGCAAACTAGACAATTTACAAATCGGAAAAGCTAATAAAAATTGGTAAATTTTGTACATTTTAACAAATAAAATTTTGATAAATTTTTTCAGAATAAAATAGAGTGAGTGAAGTGACTAATGTTTTTTGCAATGACTCTGGGCAAAAAGCAGTAGCTTTCTTCTGTAATAAACTTTAGCACATATGACCGTTTTTGTTTACGTTAAGGCGAAGCTATAAAGTATCCAAAAGTATAAAAACTATCACTATTTTTTATAAATGTTACCAAAATTTGATGATTCTCTACTCCAAATGTAATAGGCAAACATTATGTTTATTAAGTAATTCTCACTTTAAAAAACATTTAACAATTATAAATATAGTTTTGCAACATATTAAAAAGACATAAAATATGGTTTTTTTAACACAATGTTTGAAAACTTGCTGATAATTTGCTGAAAGTTAAAAACTCAATCTCAAGTTTAATAAAGATCGTTTCTAATTTGTTTAAAGGCTTTTTAATTTGTCTGTTTGCAAGACTGACGTTTAAAAGTCAAATATAATTTGAATTTTTTACATAAGTACTTCTAAATAAATAACATAAGCTAAATAATATAAAATAAATATAAGTACTTTGTTTTGTCACACGCACACAGGTTTCGTTATAATAAAATTGATTATTTTTCCATAGATAATTATTGTTTGGTTTTTAAATCTTTACGCCGTCACGACCCAGTAACACATTTTATAGAATTAAAACCTGCAGATTAGTCAATAGTTAGATATGACTAGCTGACCCGGCGAACTTCGTACCGCCTTAGCGTAAATTTGATGCACTACTTTATTTTGTATAGCTGACCTATCTTACGTATGCGTACTTATTCAATTTGAACTGGAATCTATAATATCCTCCATATAAAAATGAATACCTATTTTCCTGGTCTCGTCATACCCGAGAAGGACTTTACTAATTTTATTAAATATTGCCCCCCCAGTGCCTCCTCTTCCCGCCCGCCGCGATGCCCGGCGCGCTTTTCAGACTGCATCGCAAGCAACGGCCACGGCGCTATGGCGGTTTTGTTTACTGTTTGAATTTTTTAATTCGTAATATCTTTTGAATGGAAAGTCCAATTTAAATAATTTAAAAACCATTTTATAGGTAGTTAAATGGTCTTGACCATAAAATAATTTATTTGGATAAGAATTAATATAAACACATAAATAGCATGGTTTGAATTTGGTTAGCATTTTCATTAATGTTTAAAATGAAAAAAGTTGTTGTAGTGACATAACTACAATAGTTGGACATATGCTACCGCGGAGTTTTTTGTAGACATTATGATGTTCTTCAATATTGTTGTACATTATTTTGTTCTTATAGCTAATAGTTTCGGCAGCGCACTCGACGAAACACGTTTTAAGACTCATTTTTCTACACCTTCGGTTACATTGTTCAAATTTTACCAAGAATCCCTAATTTTTTTCAAAATGAAATGTAGTCTATGTCAAATAGGAAGAATGTAGCATTCTATTGGTAAAACAATTTTTTAAATCGGCCCAGTACTTTTTGAGCCTATTCATTACAAACATACAAACATACAAATCTTGTATTTAGCAAAACGTATTTAGCACTTTTAACAACAAATATATTAAAATACAATATCATCAGAAAAAATTAGTCAACTATCTCGAGCATTCATTATATGCCGTAATTTCCATTTTTTTTTTGTATTGTAAATTTGTATATTTAAATACAAGACTTTAAGACCAAAAGAAATAAATTAGTGACATATTGTGATATTCAAAAATTAGTCAATTTCGCAGCAGCAATTTTTTTTAAATTAGCCTGAAATTTATTTTATAACACGTGACATAGATCTCAAAAGCTCGATTTAAGGTTGAGGTTTTCATAAACGGCAAAGTAATTATTTTTAAAACCGGTGAAGCAAATAATCTTGAAGCAAATAGTCGTTTAATTAAAACTACATCCACAGAGTTATTGCCACATTTTTCTAAAACTTTTTATTATGTATCTAATTATGTTTATCTATACTGTTTTTGACCTGCTTTCAAACAGTCCAACCACAAGCATTTCTAGCAACTAAATGCCCAACAATAAACATAATTCAACAAAAACATGATTTACAGCTTCAGTAGAAGAAAGAATGTCTGTTTCTCATGTCAAACTTTAAAATAATGAAATGATCAAAAATTTAAAAAACCAAAATGATCAAACATTTTGACCGGATTAATTCCTCATCAAATTAGTCGTTTTGAAAAAAAAATCAAAAACTGTTGCTACTATAGCTATTAACTTCTCCTTAATACATTGATTCTAATTACAACTAAATACACATTTTAAACACTGAGCAAAGTACAAAGACATAGTTAAAAAAAAATTGGTATAAAAAAGAATTTCTTTTTATTTCAAGGCTTATCTTTGTCATATATTGAGAAAAAAAGATAAAAAAACTTAATATAACAAAAAATATAGTATTACTTAATGGAATAAATTCAATCTTTTTAATATTAAATACTAGAGAGGAGTGTTATTAATGATTTTTTATAACATATAGAAAGTATTCCTAGACAACAAGTGTTTAGTTGCTAGGCAACGATTATATTGGTTGCTAGGCAACCGTTATAATGGTTGCTTGGCAACCGTTATTGGTTGCTAGGTAACTATTATATTGGTTGCTAAGCAACCGTTGTAACAGTTATATGTGTTGCTAGGCAACGGATATGTAAGTTGCTAGGCAACAGCTGTTTATGTTGCTAGGCAACGGTTTTATTGGTTGCTAGGCAACAGTTATTTTGGTTGCTGGTAACTATTATATTGGTTGCTAAGCAACCGTTGTAATAGTTGCTTGGCAACGGTTATTGGTTGCTAGGCAACAGTTATTTTGGTTGCTAGGCAACAGTTATTATAGTTGCTAGGCAACTGTCATATTGGTTGCTAGGTAACAGTTATATGTGTGGCTAGGCAACGGATATGTTAGTTGCTAAGCAACAGCTGTTTAAGTTGCTAGGCAACGGTTTTATTGGTTGCTCGGTAACGATTATATTTTTTGCTAGACAACAGTTATAATAGTTGCTTGGGTTGCTAGGCAACAGTTATTTTGGCTGCTATGCAACTGTTGAAATAGTTGCTAAGCAACGGTTATTGTTATGCAACGGCTATATTTGTTGCTAAGCAATGGTTAACTTTGTTGCTAAGCAACAGTTATAATGGTTGCTAAGCAACGGTTGTATTAGTTGCTAGACAACAGTTATTTTGGTTATGTATTTCGCTTTGTAAGTTTCAATTTTTTCCCAGCGTGTTGTTTTAGTAAAAACAACGGTTTATTCCGCCAAGCTAAACACATTTATTATTGTACTATCCAAATGGTACAATGAATAATGGTGAATAGATCTACTCAATGAACGCCTGCAAAAATGAGTTTTCAAAGATATTTTCCGACGTCCAAATACAGAATGCTTAATTGAATGCTCACATCAGGAACGTGTTACAGGTTTTTGCAAACTGAGAGTGTAAATAAAGGAAAGTGAATTAGAAGACCTGAATTACCAACTGAAGTTGTTAATGATTGAAGAGCAGGTTAAGCAAGATTCACAAACATCTCTATCAAAATTGTCTGCACAATAGCACAATTTGAGGTACCTTACCAAAGATTCAAAAAGAAAGATAACATTTGCATTGCTACACAGTTACTACGACACATCAGCTTTAATTGTAGATCTTTCACGTTGGGTTAAGTATTACAAGTAGTTTCAACAAAACCTAAATAACAACTGATGCTTGGCTCTCACACTTTTTAACGACAAAGCCTAGTTCCACCTGCTAATGTATATTAATTTTCAGAATACTAAGTATTGGTGTTCTAAAAATCTTCATATCTTTTCTGAGACACTTTACCATCTAAAAAAGTCGGCATATGGTTGCAGTCTTGCGTAGTCAAATTTATGAATCAATCTTTTTCTATGATAACATTAAATGCGACAAGATGCAGAGAAGATAGTATTGGCACCGTTAATCAATCAGTCAGACGACGAAGAAGTCCAGTTTGAGTACTTTCAGCAAGCTCAGAACTTTGAGATATTTGCAACAGTTTTATGACGACCCCATCATAAGTAAAAGAGTTGCAGTTCTCTGCAGTTCCAACACGATCTTTGAATCTCACTCTGTTAATTTTTCACAATTTGGGTATTTGGAAGATGAGGTTCTTAAAAGACTAATCTTTAGTCTAATAATTTAGAAGAATTGCAAGAAGAAACTTGTTGTAGCCGTAACATCAATCAACAAAAGAAAAGTGGCAATGTTTAAACAGGAATAGAAAACATTTTTAAAATCTTTTAAAGCTATTTTAAATTTACAATAAAACATTCTTAATTCATCATTAAATTTACAAAATCTGTACTATCTATTAATTATTTATTACTCGCAATAATTTTTTATACATACTCAAAACACCTAATGTTTTTGCAGCCAATTATTCACTTCCATTCATTTCCAAAAAAGCTCTGTACGTTATTAACAAAAGGTGACAGATTTCACAGACCCCCGCGATGTTATAATCAATTATAATATCCGTGTATAAGCAAAAACGCACGAAGTTACATATTATCATGTATGACTATTTAAAATTACAAAATATTTGATAAAATTTATAATTTAGATTCACTCAGAGAATAAAAATTTTAACCGCATTCATTTCTTGACTTTTTCGAGACTTAAGCTTATGCTATGTAAATCTCTATGGTTTATAGATAAAAATTTTTAATAAATAGTGTAAAAGACAATTATTTAAGTCTTATAGTCTAGTAAACATGTGACTTGGAAAATTAGGATCAAGGTGTCATTCGATTAGTCATCGCATCTAAAAACTTTCAAAAAAATTTGAAGTGGCGCTTTCAAAAATTACAAAAGTTATAAACAATTTGGTAAAAAAAAATAAACTTTGTTTTTTGCAAATATCTCAAAAAGTTTTCAAAATTTTTAAAATTTGAAAAATTTGATTTTTAAATTTACATGTAAAAATGTAAATAGGCTACTTAAAAATAATTTTTTAATAATTTTTATCTTATATTGTTTAAAAAATTGTTATAAACAAATGCGTTGTTTACAAAATAATGAAAAAAAATGGTGATAACACATAATCTTTGATGAAAATTATGATTTTATACAAAAAACATTTCTTTTTTATTGCTTAAAAACGCATTGGATAATTAATTATTTTTTTTACCACTTATAAAAATTTAAAAATTATTTTTTTTTAAATCGCATAAAACAAAACTTTTCTTTCTTACTAAATTGTTTATAACATTTGTAATTTTCGCAAGAATCACTTCAAGTTTTTCAAAAAGTTTCTAGATCCGATGACGAATCGAGTAACATTTCTTTTATAATTTTCCAAAGCGAATAAAATATTTTCACCTAAAAGGCACATGTTGACTAGACTTTTATCCGAATATCTATAGGTAGGAGTCCTACATCGTTGCATTTGGCAAGATGAACGATATGGACCATGGCACTATTAAAATTTACAGAAAAATTTCAATTCTTGTGTAATTTAGATATTTTATAATACATTAATAATATTAAAATACTTTGTAAAACAAAATGCAAGCTACATGGTTACAGCGTTAGTTGTCAATCAATCAATCACTCAATGATCTCAACCACAACCTACAATGTTTATCTTGTTTAGACTAAACATTTACAGGAGTCTTAAAAATATTAAGCAATATACCAATTGATTGTGATTTAAGCACTTAATTTAAGCAATTTTTTAAATCTGCAATTAAAATCAGTAATTAATTACATCAATTTAATGATTATAGAATATGTTTCTCGTAAGAACAATATCTATAATATTAGTAAATTAATTTTTCTTTCGTTAAACCTTCGTATAATTAAGCAAGAAATTTGTATAGAGAGTTCTCTAGCGAGACCCCAGGAGCATAAACGACTTGATGGAGTGACACCTCACGGTTCAAGTCACAGTTAAGCGCTGAATCCGATTCGACATGGACCCTTTTCACTGTCACCCGTACAATAGGTGTGGACTCCACCTATGAAATATTCATATTTAGACCCATACATTTAACCATCATCATCTGAAAAGAGCGGATCAGCCTTGTTGAGCAAGAATAAAACCACAAAAATTACATGATGGTAAAATGCGCCGCTCTATAAATTGATGTTTTCAAACCACTTACGTAAAAATTAATTAGTTCTCAAGAAATATTTGTACCTTTGTTATGAAAATTAGACGACTGTAAGTAGCTTCTAAAACTTAACAAGTACTTGACAGACTGGAAAGTTTAAAATTTGTTGAAAGAAAGGCGGTTTCAGCGTTATCAAAATTCAATTTAGTCGAGGTAGATATTAATGAAAACACATTTACATAATTAATTCAATGCAAGCGTACCGTAAACACTAGATTTTTGAATGTCACCGCACGATAGACTAATATAACATCAACATTGAATGCAAAATTTTTATTCTAAATTAAGCAATTTAGAGCAATTACTTCAAAATATTCTTTTGCAAAAGCTGTTTTCTAGAAATTTTGAAGCTAGTTATATTAGGTTTTTTTTGGGTAAATATCATCGAATTTAGAAAAGAATTAGTTTATTCTTATACGAATTTTATAGACGAAAAAGTATTTTATTAGAATGAGTGCTACAATTAATTCTTATATTCTATTGTATACAACTAAAAAAAAATTAAGAAAATTTGTAATAAATGCTTACTTTGTGCAATGACTTTCAATATGTACAATTTGTTACACCAAAATTGTAAACAATTATAACTCTTTGAAGCGTTTCTCATCATGTAAATGTGTATTATGTTGTGTTTTCTACAAAGTTTTTAGTTAATAGCACAAACTACGTCAGTAATCGCTTATGAGAATTCTAATTACAATAATGTTTAATGTTTCACCTACAATGTTAACATTTAATTAATTGAGTTACTTTGTTCAGTTTCTAACATTAAATTAATTTTTTTTATTACTTACTCTAGTTTATTTTCAGTCTTGTTTAATTTTTTTTTCTCTCTCATTATTATTTTAATCTTGTCTAACTTTTTTTTCTTTTTTTTTCATTATATCTTTTTTTTTCAGCTGGGTTTCTTTTATTTCCACGCATTTATTTATCAAGTGCTCTAATGTTGTTTCCTCTCTTCCACACATGCTACATTTTTTTTTTATTTTCTTTTATCCAAAATCTATTTTATTATTAAAAAAATGTCTTTTGTAATTAGAGTAATGTTTTTTTATTGTACCTGCTTTCACTTATTTCTTCTTTTATTTTTAGCTTGTATATGTCTCTATCTCTGTCTTTTATTTCACCATGTACTCATTGTCTCGCTTCTCTTTGTTTCTTGATCATTTCTAGGCTAAACACTTTTTACTATTTGCTTTTTTTTTATTCCTCTATCTGTTTTTGTACTTACTATCTTCCAGTTATATCTCACACTTTTTACGTTTTCTTATTTTGTCCTCAAACTTTACTGTTTTTTTACCTGCTTCTAATATTTTTTTTTCTTTTTTATTACGTATTATCTTAAAGTATCTTTGCTCAATCCTAACATCTGTCACACATATTTCTCTTGCACTCTTTCTATCTCTTCTCTTGCTTTCCATCTCTAAATTTCCGCACCATACAACATTACACTTTTTACTAAACTTTCAAACATTGACATTTCTATTTTATATTTTCTTCTAAACTTTCTTTTTATCATTTTCCACACTATTGCACACGCTTGGTTTCTCATTTCACTGCGTTTTACATCTGTTTTTATCTTGAAGCATATATCCTAAATACTTCTATTCTTTAACCTGCTCTATTTTTTCTCTTCTTATTTACAACCTACTTTTTTTTACTTTCTTAGTAAACACTATTATTTTTGTTTGACATTTATTCACATCAAATCTCTTCTTATTTATGTACTTTTATACGTTTTTTATCATCTTTTTTATTTTTCTCTTCTCTCTCGTTACCATCACTATGTCATTTGCATACGCCAGCATTCACAGTTTTTTTCTATTTGTTACCATTCCGTTCTCTCGTTCTTTTGCTAGCATTTTTTCTATATCACTTATATATATTGTAAACCGTAGCAAATTCAAAAGGACACTCAGTACTAAAGTAATTGCTCATATTGGTAGTGAACAAATTACTGACTGTATTTTACCAAACTAATAACCAAATGTAACTAATGAGTCATTACGGATTTAAAAACGTACATGTTTGTACTTGCGTAAACATTTAGGTGATAATAACGGCAAATGATAAAGGTTTATATGTGATGAAGATTGTTGCCGTAAATACGGTAAATGTCAGAGCAAGCTTTTTCAGTTTTTTGTAGTCAGTAATAAGAAACAACTATAAAATTTTGCTACGGTAAACTAAAACCACTAGAGTTTAGAAATAAAATCTCAATTACAATTTCTTTCTTAGATTTTTAAAATCTTTATTTCAAAATTAATGCTTGACTTTTCACGGTAAACACTTCTAAGTCGTTGTGAAAATCAAATAGATCGCAAAAAACTTTTATTTGTTAGCCGCAAATAATGCTCTTACCTATTTTAATAATTTTGTGTATTTAGACAATTGATTCACTATTTTCAAAATTTTACAGTTTCTTAGATATCCAAACCAAATAACATTCTGGTTAAGCTAGTTATTTTCCGCCTGGCAGATGTTAACTAAACTATCAAATTTTAAAATCATTGTTAATATGAAGATCAGGTTGTAATTCGAAATTTTTCTAATACACTTACCGGCAAAAAAATCAAAACATTTAAAACAATCCGTCGTACACAGTTATTTAAAGACACCTACTACGTTACTTCTAATAATACTTTTAAGGTCTTTTTTGTTATTTAATAAAGATATTTTCTTCGGTTTCACTACAGTTTCATTTTCAAAAATATTGTTTCAAGCAAACATTATTTCATATATTTAAATTTACACTTTTTATGCCGTTGAGTGTATTTATACTTGTTTTCATCTAAAACTCTTTGCTAAAAAAATGGTTTGAAAATTTTAATGCTTTTTGTGTCAATTTAGCTTTTAATATAGTTGCTTTATAATCAGAGAGTTATTTTTTAATCTTTTGTTTTTATACTTAAGGTAATATTATAAACTTAAATACTGCAGCGTTAAAAACCGGTCTAAAAAAATTAGATAAATACAAATGTATGATTAAAAAAGATTAAATTTTAAACAGTCTAAATAATATTTGACATTATATACAATTTTCATTAATAATGGGTACATTTTATGTATACAATGATTATGCACTCAAAAAAAAATTAAAATCAGCTGAATTGTTTTAGTTCGATCTGTTTGTGGTTAAAAAGATTTGTAGGTTGCTGCAGCCTTTTGGGATTATACGTAGCAAGATTGCCGACTGAAAAACATTATTAACTTCTTTCTGTTTTTCTACATAAACGGCAGCTGAGTTTGAATACTCTAAATGTTTTTGATATTATGGAAAGCTGCCGATTGGAGTTTGTAGACAGAATTCTTAGACGGAAAAAGTGGCAACGTTTTACCACAACTTCTTGAGGCTAATAACTTGCGTTGTATGTAAGCTTTTTTATTTGAAGATTAGCATAAATTTAAAATTTTAATTAGAGCTGTTATCAATTTAGATTGATAACAGTGATAATAATTTAATAATAATTTTACAATCGGCTTTAGGTTAATTAGTTTTAATGCATCGCACTCTCTGTTCTATTTGAACAAATTGATAAACAAAAGTTTGGTTTATTAAATAAAGATAATTAGACATTTAATTAACTTAAAAACTTATAAACAGCGGGAAAATTATTTGATTGAATTATTATCAGCTATTATCAATTCAGTTATTCAACAACATTAATTTTTTTATTTGCTATTTATTATTTATAAATATGCATTTTTGCTATTAGTTATGATTTTTGATACTTAAGAAGCGTGGCAGTTAGGATGTTCCGCTGTTATACAGAGAAGTCGGTATACAGTAAAAAAAATGCTTACAACATTCAAAAAGTAGTGCAATGGAAAAACAATAACAAAAAGTTTAAATCACCTAGAAGCTTGTTCGATAAGTTGCTTGAAGATTGAATTAATATTCGAAAAATTTAGAGCATATATTGCATTTTATAAAAAAAGCAACAAGCTTTAAAATAATTTACAAGCATTAGCAAACATATTATGTACAGGGTTTTTAGAAATGGTTATAACTAACGTTCACAAAGGTTATCTCAGAGAAATGAATATTTCTGAATATGTATCACAAAGAACCAAGATTAAATTAAATGTAGGAGAAACACTACTAAAAACAACTGGTTACATACTTTCGTTATCAACCAAAAGAAATTCCGTAGCGTCAGTTATGAACAAATCGTCATTCTGTAAATTTTAAAAACCCGAATTTATAATTTCTTATTCTTTTAATAATGATTAAGCTGACGTGACTTGACCTGACTTGACTTGATCTGACCTGACTTGACCTGACTATGAATACCTGATAGGGACATATCGTGTAAACAATTTTTTTTTATGCTTAAATAACTAACTACGTGAATAAATTGAAAAAAAAAACACAAAAAGTTATATTTAATCTTATTGACAATATTTAATGTATTGTTAACAAAACAATTGTAACGTTTCTATTTCTCTACGTTTTGGGAGGTAAAATAATTGTGAAGTAAATATTTAAATAGTTTTAGTAGCAAGAGCCAACCAACTGTTTTCAACCCTTAACAATATATACCCCTAGAATTTAACGTCATTAGCATTAAATAAATCGCTTATTTACACAAACACAACAAAGGGACATTAACTCCACTTGCACAATAGGGATGATGCGGTAGTAGAATATGAATCAAGAGGGTGGTAGTATCCTTTACAGCAACCCCACAGTAAAACAGACAAGATTAGCGGTAACGAATAATAGGGATGTTACACTTATTAAATGTTGATCTCCCAGTTAATCGCTCTAATTTGAGGGGTGTATCCCTTCTTCAGTATTTGTTTATCTGATGTTAAAAAAGCACGTGACAATGTTTACAAAAAATAAATAAACTTAGCGTCGAAGAAAAAAGCGAAACTTTACCGTCTCACGTAAACAATCAATTAGATTTTTTACACCAAAAAGTTGCCACCAGAACACACCCTTTTAGCCTTTGCGGCTAATCTGTGCACCTCATACATATTTATTTATGTAAGCCACCCTCGTTGATGTACATAAAGTCTGCATGAGCTACTCGGCGTTAGAGATGTTTTTAAACACGTAACATGCTTTTACTTTCTGTTGGGATTAAATTAATTTTTTTTCAACAGTTTTGTTTTGAAGCAAACTAATGCTATAAATATTTGAAACTTGCGGTTATGTGAGTAAATTTTTGTTACTTATAATAATTGACCTTTTGTTAAGTATCTTATATGCTTTCAGGTTTGATTGACTGCAAAATTGATCTTTGCTGCAAAAATAAAAATTCAAAACAACCAGCAATAAATGATAACGATGTAGTTTCCATGAAATGTTGTAACTTCAATAAATGTCTCAAACTATCAAATGAAAATATTGACCGTTTAGCTACTATAAATAGCGGTAAATGACACGCCTCTATATGAAAGTACATAAGTTATGATCTTAGTCACATATACAGTGTAAAAAATTATAATCTCATAGGAGAATTTTGTAATAAATAGAAAGAACACATGTTTGTATTTGCTCTATAACAATTTTTTTTGATATTTTTATGTTTTTCTTGTTTTGTTTACGTTATAACATTTAATTAAAACTAAAAATTTTAATTTTTTACCGAGAACACGTCGAACAAAATTGAGTAAGTGTGACGTTACAATAGTAGTATAATTAAAAAACATTATTAAACACAGTTTAGAATTCTAATCGATGAAATCGTGTTAGTATTGAGAAGAAGTTAAAATTCATGCAAATAATATAATAATGCAAATTTTGTAACCATTTTCTTATTTATCGTATAACAATTAACAGAACGTTAAAAATCTTAAAGCCTCGAAAAGTTTTAGACTTTTAATGTAGACTAATTTTGTTAGTTTTCTAAGCATTTACTGTCTGCTAGAGCTTTAAAAAATGCTTAATAGTTTCGGTCTTGAAACGCATTTTATAATTGGTTAGGTCTTTTTAATATTATATTTACAGTAGCTAGCTTTTTGATAGTAGTACCTAGACCTGGTCTTGCATAGCTACAGCTAAGACAAGAAATTCAAGCTTTTCTATCTTTATGCCTGTCAAAGATGCTTTCTTATCTATGTATTTTTTTAAAGCTTGTGGTTAAAGCGTTTAACAAGTTTTTTGGCTACTGACTGTTGCAGTTTTTAACATTGGATATCAAGTTTAAAACTGGTGAATATATTCTACATATAGCACATACTTAAAGAAGTGTAACCATTATATGCAGTGAAAAGTTTGTAAAAATTGGTACAACTTTAAAAAAAGTACTTTCAAAGTAGTACTTTTTCTACTTTTCTATTGGGAAAAATAACGCATTGTTTAAAAGCTTTATAATAGTACATTTTGTTGGCTGTAACCTGCACTCTAATGTGTGATTGTTGTTTTTTATTCTAGTTAAAGTTTTTCAAACAACACTAAAAAAGCACAGCTAATGAATAACGTAACTGTTAATGACTTTTACTTTTGAAGATTATTAAAATTTTTAAAGAATTGAGTTTAGTTTTCAGAATATTCTTAAGCTTTTTTTGAACTTATTTTGTAGTGTGCTTTACTTTGTTTGTGTGTAGAATATTTATAAAGATTGTCTCGCATTGCTGCTATAATTGTTTTTCAATTAGTTTTATTTCAAGCTTTTCCTAGATTTGATTTTTTACAATATTAGCGGTTTGACATTTACTCATATTAGAGGTTATTTCAGTGTTTTGCTTTTTAGATGTTGTTTTTGTTGCTTTATATATTTTTATGTCATTTATGTAAAATGAACGACTATTATATTTAGCGTTTAGATTGTGAATAATTTGTTTTAGAGCATTTCATAAAGAATTCATAAAGAATTCAGTGCAAGGCCAAACTACAAAAACTTGAGCAAACTTTTTTGAAAGTTTTTTTTGTTTATTTTGATATTTTCAGATCAAAACCAAACTCACACAATATAATAGAAAGTTTTGTTGCATTGTCTTTTGCATTAACCGTGTGTTGACGTAACTTGACTAAAGTCGTTATAAATATTACTTGGTTCTTGTGAAGTTGATTAGTCACACTTTACTCCAGCACAAATGATAGCTACTTATATTTAATTAATAACTCTTTTTTTTATTAATGAGAACAATTTATATATGGTATTAATAATGACGTATAAGGTAACGATATGTTTGATTTGAGTCAATCTATTGATCTGATAACACAGTTCTTTGCAAAAATTGCTGATTTTTAGTCAGAAATGTTAGATAATGGTTGAATAATAGTTAGATATTAAAACAATAATACCTAAGGACATCGGTCCTCACACATCATTTTTGAAATAGAAACTAGATTAACGTTTACATAATTACAATACTTATATTTTGAGAAAGTCATTTCATCCTTCCACATCCCTTGCAAGACAATAAATAATAGTACTTAGTATGTAAAAAAAATGTTTTTTTTTTGAATATATGACCTGATAACTTATCTTAGTGTAATAATGGTTAATTCTATCTTTATGTACTTTTACCAATTTATTATCTATTTCAATAACAGTATTTAGGTTATTATTTTCTATCTCTTCATAAAGTCTTTTGAGTATGTCTTTTGTCTTCTTTTCGCTATTGCTTTTTAACCAAATTTGATCACTTAATTTAAATTCACTAACATTGCTATTGTTCTTTTTATCGTACTTTTGTTTTTTAGTTGGTTTAGATTAAACTACATTGTTTTCAACGATTCTACAGGTTTTGTGTAATCTAAATTTAAATAATTGACTTGATAACTTATCTAAGTGTAATAATGGTTAATTCTATCTTTATGTACTTTTACCAATGTATTATCTATTTCAATAACCGTATTTAGGTTATTATTTTCTATCTCTCCATAAAGTCTTTTGAGTATGTCTTTTGTCTTCTTTTCGGTATTGCTTTTTAACCAAATTTGTTCACCTAATTTAAATTCACTAACATTGCTATTGTTTTTTTAATCGTACTTTTGTTTTTTAGTTGGCTTAGATTAAATTACATTGTTTTTAACGATTCTACAGGTTTTTTGTAATCAAAATTTAAATAATTAGTTTAAATAATTGCTAAGATTTTAAATGGGTTTAACTTAACTAGTACAATTTGAGGGTAAGAGACTTAATTTACCGAATACGGAGTTTGGTTGTTAACCGTTTGAATCCCCAAATATGCCCCTAAAGTTTTATGTGCGTTTTCTACCAATCCAATAGCCAATAGTTTAATGATGTTAAGTTCTTGAATATAGTTGTTTTATTTCTAAGAATTTTACATGTTTCTTTACCTTAATATATTTATTGGTTTTATATATGTTCAGAAGTTATAAAGCCTTGAAGCTGAATTCCTAGAGAAGAAAGATTTCTGATACTATATACGCCATATAAATTCTTCTGCTTTTGTTCCTTGTTTGCTCTAAAAGTACAGAGTCAATAGTTATTTTTGATCTTTGCAACTTGTTGCTTTTTTTCTGCAATTATTTTGCTCATCTGTAAGAATGTCGTTGTTTTTAACAAAAATGTAGTTTATCTAGTATGGTAAACATTTGATAAAGCGTCAAGCGGTTGGTACTGAGTGGGATCTAAGAGTAAGTAGTACTGAGTGGAAGTAATTTCAGTCTATTCAGATTTTTGCAAAACAACCCTATCCTCTGTGGTAGCCACAATTTTATTAATTGCAGAATTTATTACTACAATTTTTGTATATGTTCAACCCTCTTTGTCCCGGCACAGCTATTTTACTGGTTTCAAAAATCATTACGGTCTTTGACAAGTAATGATAATGATAATACTATTTATCAAATAATATAAAAATTGTTGATAAACAAGCTTATAATTTTCAATTAGTTTAAAATCCTTTAATTAATAATTAAATTACAAACAAAAACAACAAATTGTGTCTTACTAAATACTACTGAAGTTTTTTTTTTGAAAAATTAATCTAAATTACTATCTCCTCACAAATCTGCATTCATATTATTTAAATTGTTAGATTTAACATTTAAAAACATTCGAACAATATAAACATAATAATGCTACTTTCTGTATTACCGCGAGAATTTTTAAACTCAAATCTAAAGTTTTGTAACTTTTACTTAAAGATATAGGTACAACCCCCATAATTAAAATAAATAAAGCTTAAACTTTTACCATTTTTAAACTGTTGTTATTTAAATTATTTTTATTATTATCATTTATTACCAAAACAAATAAAAACTGTGTAAAATGGATGTTGAAAAAAAGTTATGAAAAGAAAAAAAAGATAACAAGTTTGCTGAAAAGTGGAAAATTTGCTATATGAATTTGAGACGCAACATTAGTTTTGTGAAACTAATTGGCTTTAGTACAAAGAACGAATCTTTATCGCAATATTTATTGATGAAGATTCTTTAACATTGGTAAAGTTAGAATAAGAGAAATCTGCAAAAAAATTAATTTAATAAAAACGTTTAATGACGTAAAACAAGAAAAAAAAAGTATTTAAAGATTATTGAAAAAGTATGATGCATCACATGAACAAGATTAGGTCTGTCTGTAGAGAAATCAAAATAGATTATTAGCCGTTAAACATTACCTCAAAACTATCCTTTTTTATGTTTGTTTCAGATTTAGTAAAAATTAATGATTTTCTTGCAAATTACATTTGGAAAAAATGCTTTTTGCAAAGAGTTTTTTATAGATAAAGTATAGATATATAAATATATATAAATAAAGTAATTTGCAAATTATATAAATACTTAAATAGTAAAAAAATATGCTAACCGTTACATAGTGCTTTGTCGCAATTTCGATCAAGTTGGTTCCTAAATGAAACAAATTTTAATAAGTGAGCGTCGTCAATCTCTGTGATTATAATGTTGTATGTAGTAGCATTTCCAGCAGCAAATTTTAGTATGCAGATCGTGTGAACGACACCGTCTGCTGCTCATCGCAGCATTCAACGAGTAAAGCTCATTTGGGTATCCAAATCCCTCTAGGACCTTGTCGTTTTTATAATAAAGTCGGATATATTCTGATGGCAGCAAAATATGAAACATCTACGTTTTTTTTTCCAACAAATTTAATTAAACTCAATAATAATGCTGCAGCTTAATATCATTATAAAGAAACTTATATTTTCTAAAAATTAAATGATTCTTTAACAATAAAACTAAAAATAAGAAATTCAAATGAATGGTTGCAACCTATTCAAACTCTATGGTAATTGAAAAACGCCCCGATGCAGTGATACAATTAGCCAATAATCCCTGTGCCCAAATCTCTATTTATTCCTCTCCATATATCTGACAGAAGGGCAGCAAGGGACCCATCTCTGTTATTATGTTATCAAGATTAAATACACGCCACTTTTATGTAGGGAATTGCTTTGCGGGGGTCGGTCGTTGCAAGAAATATACCAGTGCGACTGCGTCGATAAATCATTGGAACATATTTACCTGTGCTCCTGGGTATCTCAGTTAAAGGTATTAATTTTAATAAACATTTCATATTTCATTCTGACCAGTAGCTACCTATTTTTTTTTATTATTTATCATCATCGACTTTTCCATTTACATTAATGGCATCTCTTACTAATTTCAATTCACCAAGTTACCCTTTTCTGACTACATCAAATTAAAACTGTCAAGGCCTCTTATAAGTTTATATTCTACAATAAGTTGCCAAAGCTGTGTCATCTGTGTACATTAGCACATAATGTCTAAATTAGAAGTGAATACGTAATTATACTATAAAAACGTTTTAGCAAAAGATTGAACCTCTGAAAATAACCGGAGTTGAAAAGCAAAAAAAAAAAATTAAAAAACTTTTTAGTTTAAGTCCTACCCTAATGTAAACCAAATAACTGTGACTCAGCGCTAATCAAACAAACTCTATTTATATTATGTCCATCTTCTGAGTTACAGGATAATAGTATTCAAATTAGGCACTCTTTTATGTACTCTTATAAGCATACTATAGTAATTTCACCTTAAAGCCGAAGTGCATGTAAACAAAACACAACTAGTGTTCATTACGTGTTTGGGACCCGACGCTGGGTGGCTTAGATGGTGTTGGTTGCGATGACCACATATTGTAGCCCAAAGGCGTAGCTTGCCTGACGAAACAGGGTCTGATGAAGTACGCTTCCGTTACAATTCGGTTTTGCTGTGAGAAACGTTACCACATGAAGCATAAGATAAAGAGCTTGCACTTTTTGAATACAACCCTGTAAGAGCAGACAAGCCTATTTTGTTGAAAGATTACATAAACTCCACGTGATAGTGTTTATTTCTACATCATCTTTAACGTAAAAATACTATAGATACACTAAAACCTGATATAATTTTGTTTGTTTATTCGGCGCCGGCTTACAGGTATTTAGATATTCATATTACTGTAGAATTTAGACTCAAAGACTGAAAAATGCTTTCACTTATTTTGTTTATGTTATATTTTCTAAAAAGTTTATTTTTTTATATATTTTTTTGAATTATAGTTTTTTATCTTTTGTTAAACAGCTTATAGTTTTTATTGTTTCTGTTGATAAAGTTTACTCCAACTTTATATGTCTGTTATGTTATTAAGACTACGTATTATTTTGTATGGCAATTTCTACCAGAATCGGTTTCCAGCTGAAAATTCAGTAGGCAAACGAACAATTTTTTTTGTTTTTTATATCCCTATAACTTAAAGTACAGACAAAAATGTTTAACAAACTTTTGTTGCACCAACGTTAAAATATACGTTTTAAAAAAAAAATTTAAATCAACACCTCATTTTTGTAAAAAATTATGCGTAGTCATACATTAAAAAGATTTTAAAAAATTATAAGGGTCAAATAAAAAACCTTCTTTTTGTTATCAGGAAATAAAAAACCAAAAAAAAATATTCGTTTTAAGCTGAGTTTACAAAATAAAACAAATGCTTACAATAACTACAAAAGATTCTATTCCAGTGAGTTCAAAGTTGATGAGACGAGAAAGTGGAATATTTTGCCAATGGTAAGCAATGGTCAGCATTATTTTAGAGTTACAACGTTTTCCTAATATTATAAAAAGAATGCAATACCAAATTTAAACTAAACCTATAAAAAAATGTTTTTTTCTACTATTATATTAACACAGTTTCAACCTTGTCAAAAGGTTTTTTAGTAATTCTTGAAAGCTTTTTCAACCACCATGTGATCCATCATCTTCTGATAATACAATTTTTTTTTTAGAAAAAGGGTAAAACTGTGTTAATAGTTTATAGTGCCAAAGAAATCAATTAACATAATAAATTAGAAAAAAACTGATAATTTAAAGTGACTAAACAATTTTTTTTTTGAATTACAGCTAAAAGCACTTACAATCACCTTAACCAAAATAACAAATAAACTAAAAGCAAAATAATTTAAGCTAGACAGAAATTGGTTGAACCGCTTAACAGCTAGAATGCAATATGCAGACACACCGATCCACAAATATTGTTATGAATATATTGTTGCTATTTAAATGTATACAACACATATATAATATATTTAGATATTTACTATAAATATTTTTGTTAAGGATTTAGCAGCTTTTGCTAATTTCAATTGTTTTCAAAAATGTACCACTAAGCTTTTTCAGTAGTTTGTTTTCAGATCAAAGAATAGAAAGAGTTTTCAATAATTTAATATTGAATCAGTTTTAATAATTCTAAAACAAACTGTTAAAATTAAATTAAATAACCAAAAATCTAAAAGTAAAATTTCTAATACTATAAAAACCAAATTTAAAATTTTATTTTGTTAAAAACTAGTCTTAGACAGTTAAATTTTTTTCAAAAATAGAACTAGAGGTCAATCATGCTTTTCAGATTGCTTAAACTTAAGACACATGTAATATTTACAAGCGGTTCTACTTGATGTCTCTGCAAATTTTTTTGCTGCATTACGGTAATTTCTACAGTATTATTTTAAAAAACTAAGAATACAATAAATATGCTACTTCAAAAAAATTAAATGTATCTAAGATTAATCATTAGTATAATTGTAGTTGCAACAAAATCTTTTCTGTCTGAAAGATTTTCTAGTCATGTTTTTGGTAATTTCAGATACAATAATGAATACTAGCTTTTTAAACATTTTACTTAATACTTTTACCGCTAGAACTTCTACTCTAATCAACGATACGGTTTAAATGGCTTGAACGCTCAGTTGTTTTTACAATTTCTTCTACCATAGTCATAATAAGTCTGAAGCTGTTGGATTATTAGCACTAAATTTATTCCAAAAATAAAAAACAATATTAGAGTTAGAATATTTTACATAGACTCAAAACATGACATGAAAACATGGTGGCTTACTACTGCCAATGCATCAAAATTGACAGTAGTAAACGTTTATTTGCTGTCATGTACTTTAAAAAAGCTTTTGTTTGTTCCTCACTTGTAAACATGCACTTATCAAGTGACTATATTCACATTGAAAACATCTCATAACTGGCTAGCCAGTTATAGATGTCATTTAACAGGCTAGTCAGTTATGGACGTCACTTTTATCAACAATAAAACACAATAATGAACTTTTAGCGATTATTTATTGTCATTAACATTTAAAAATGATTTATCTTTATCATACACATTAAATATCATCGTACAATTGTGAATTCCACTGAAACTTAGGGTTTCAGGTTTTGACATTTCACTTTACCAAAGTGACACATTAAAGCATACTCGATTTCGTAAATTTTAGAATTCTCGGATTATACCATTATTAAAAAATTGAATTGTCTTTTACAAGTGAGGAACAAACAAAACATTCAACGTAAACACGCCAGGTAACAGGTTTTTACTGGCTCAAGAAGGTGATGGACTCGCCTTTGGCTCGTCAATCATCAACCTTCTATCGCCTGTAAAAACCCTTATACCTGGCTAGTAACGTTAAATACTATAAAACGCTATACTGGCAACAAAGTTTTTTTGATAAACTATAAGCAATTTAATTTTTATTTGATGCTCATCTTGGAATTTCTGTCAAACTTGAAAAGTGCTCAGATTTGTTAAGATCTTAAAGGTAAATCAGTTGTTGCTTTATATAATACATTTATTGTTAATTATACAGTTGCACATATTTTAAACAAAACTTTTTTTTTAAATGCTTGTTTTATGTTTGTGTTTTTTTATCTTTTTCCTCAAGTAAAGAAATGTCTACACGTTTTCTTATCAAGTGGTCTAACATTTTTTTTATTATTCTTATTTTAAACATTAAACTTGTTCTTATTTTCTTTTATCTAAAATCTATTTTTTTTTACTTTATTACCGCATCTAATTATTATCATCATTTCTCTCTCTCTCTCTCTCTCTCTAGCCCATTCTTTCTTTTAAGATATTCTCGCAGCTTTTTTGTATTTAAACTATTACATTCTTTATTGTACTTGCTCTCTCTAATTTTTTTTGAAGTAAAAACTTCTTTAGCGGCGCTGAGCACTTTTTTTTGTATGGGTAAAAACTTTCAAACTCGCGTCAGGGTCACGTGATGCTGATCGAAAAAGCGTAAGATCGAGGGGAAGGGAGAGGAACTAGTATCTCCCACTCTTTCTACCGTGCCTGAGTCATAGATTTATTATAACAAGATACAGCCATGCACTGCGATAGTCCGCCAAGACGTACCATCTATTGCTCTCACTCTCAACTGCATTAGTATTCGATAGCGCTATCTTTTAGAGAGGTTCCTACAAATAGCAAAGCAGAAATCAGTAGACGCAGAGTACGCTACGTCAGCATGACACTAGAATTATTTTGACGTTTCTATTCAAATTTTTCTAATCACATAATTTGAACAGAAAACTTAGTTCAGTCACTTAAAAATTGAAAATAATTATTGTCAAGAAAAATATTTAATAATTTGAAGGTAATTTTATTTATTGAGATTTCAACCTCAACTTTTATTTTCTTCCAGCTTTCTAATGTTTCTCTATTTTCTTAAAGCCTAACTTCAATTTTACAAATTCATAGGAGAGAAGTTTTTTATTTTCATTATTGTGATTGTCACGATGCAGTTGTGGGTTTGTAAGCTGATAAAATATGAAGCGGATAATAAAGTTTACATTGGTCTGACACAACTAAAAGTTGGTGAAATTTTGAAATTGGAATAGAGTTTTTTGATAAAATAATTAAGAATCATTAGCACTGATGAAAAAACCTTTATTTATAAATAATTATTCATTCTAAAATAAAATTGATTTTTAACCTAATTTTCGTATTTTATTAGATTGTGTATGACAAATGTCAATAAGTTGACAGCAAAGCATTGCATCGTTGATTGTCGACTAAAATCGTAGAAATTCGTGTCTGTTTAATCACTATAGACTCGTGTGCGACATACAACAAATATGATGAAAAGGATAAAAAATGTGTTTCATTAAATATAGAAAGAAATGGAGAGATGTACCAATTTCTTTGATATGTTTTTTAAGAACCGAAGTATGTTCAGCATGCATAGCTATATCTAATGTATTAAATCTATGGCCTGAGTGTGCTGCTCTGTTTAGGCGGCACAGGGCGCTTGCGCGAATGACAGCGTCCCACGCGTATCCAAGGATGGTGACAGCTGATTGCTGAACTGTTGTGTAGTAAATACACTGTTGTGTATTCGTAAATGTGAATTGTTTAAATTATGGAAATCGAACAAAGTGAATCTATTAATGAAAAAAGTGATGATGAAGTAGTGAAAGAAAATGAGTAAGTAAGAAAAAAAAATTGGAAAAAGCTTTGATAAATTGCCAATGATTTTAAGTGGAGATTTCAATATAAACTTTGCAGACGATAAAAATCAATCATTAATTGAATTTTTAAATAATGAATTTGGTTTAACTATGTCAAATGATCGCAATTTTAGCACAACGAAATACAAAACTACTATTGATGCGGTCTTTATTAGACACTTAAATAGGTTCGAATCAAAACTGTTTGTTTCTTACTTCAGTTATCATAAACCAATTGTATCAGTTGTAAAAATTTGCGATCATGATTCTGATAATAACGATGGTGTAAAAGTCGTCGAAATTATGGATGGAAGTTGATTTTTGTGAGAGATAAAATTTAATGTAATATATAAATAACGATATAATATTATAAATAACAACATATAAATTGTCATATTTGTGTACGATAGCGCAATAAATACACATTGTATTCTACCTCATAAATGATAGTACTTTTATACTTATAATTAAACACAACGTTAATATTGAAGTTTTCACTTCTGCTGGCACTCCCGGAGTGCTACCTTTTTGTTTCTTTACGTTTCTGTCAGTGTCTTTTCTCTCATAATATTTTTTTAATATTTTTAGATGTTTTTTTGTTTACCTCTTTCTAGCACTCTTTCAACATCTCACACCTTTCTCTTTCACTCATTTTTCCTTCAAATTTTAACGTTTTCTTTTCTTGTGTCTGTTCTAACTTTTTCTATTTATATTCTCCTTTTCTGTATTCAAATTTTTATTTATTCTAACTTATGCGAGAGCATTTACATACCTGGTTTATATATCTTATAAATACATCAAAGCAACTAGGCGGATATTTAAAAAGATAAAACAAATACTGGCATTTAAATACTTGTCTATCTTGTGTAGGTTTTTATTATTAGCTGAGAAAAGTAAGCATAATATAATTAATAGATTAAAAAAATGTATGTTTAAATAAACAATGTATCACATTTGTTTAAATAACAATTATGTTATTCAACAAGTACAACACTGTTAAAATTCAAAAACAAAACATTAACTACATGCTTTCCTACTCTGATCCTCTATTGCAATTTTTCTAAACTTTTTAAGCCGAATCACTTGTAGAATAGAATAGAACTTTATTCATGTATATACATATTACATAGGTCAAAAAATGAAGCTTGAGACAATGTTGTGAAAAAAATCTTCAAACGAGTAACAGTTTATTTCAAGAAGCAACGATTTTACTAGTTTTTTGAAGAGATTATAGGACAGGGCTGCTAATTTAGTGCAACCGTTAATAATGTGTATCTTATTTATAAAATAAACACAAAAAAAATTAAATTTTAACATTATCATACCAAACAGCTTTTGTGTCTTAAAGATGAGACTTCTAACAATAAATGAGCATCAACTGCACTAATATAGTTTATCAAAGTCCTTGTTGGGAAAACACCCCAATCATTGTTGTATAGTCAATTCAAGCGTCTGTAATTGCAAGTTCCCCTTTCAAACCACCCTCAAAACAGTTAACTGATTTATTTTAAGATTATTTTTAAATTTGTCACCCTTCTGCAAGATAACAGTCGAACTGATATGCTTCGGTCATCTTTATGCAAATTCAACAAAATGTGTTTTGCCAAAATGATTTAAAAAGTTCGAAATTTTCGTGTTGCTTATTTTTACCAAAAGCATTAACAATAACGATAATTAACGTGCTGCCATATAGGTGCTCGTTAAAGTCATGTAAAGACTTGTACCGATAAAGATAAAAGCAGGAAACACAAAAGAGCCAAAGGACTTGTGTTTTCTGATAAAACAACTAGCGACAGATTAAGTCTCAACTACTTCTTTATGGTATATTGAAGAGGTCATCTGGAACGCACTAACAGGCGGCTAACGCTAATTAATGGCCTCCATATCAGGACATAATTCTTTGACTCGTGCTTAGATAAAGGCAGCCATATGTTCTCCAACGATGTGAGGAAGCTTGTTGTCTGCGTTGGTGTTTTAGAATAATCCTTGATTTTATCAGAGTTTTAAGATTCAAAAGAACATAATCAAGCAAAGCAATTAGTCATTAAATGATAAATATAACTCAAAGAACGATTTTGAGTGAATGGTTTTTTTTTAACGCATTATGTTGTCAAAACACAAATTTTATGTTTAATGTGTCATTTTTTGATTACTATTTTTACTTTTACAAGGCTCGTTACTACTTGTTACTTTAGAATTGACGTTTCGATATTTGTATTTGTTACTTACTTTAATTGCCTATTTAAAATTTGAATTACTTTGTTGTTCAAACGCCAGAAGCCGAGTGCATAAACGCAAATCAAATCTATAATCAACTGATTGCCATCAAATATTTAATTAGCAGTACCTCTTTTGCATTATATCATCTGATGAGTGCTAACTAGATTTAACCAACATTAAATTAAAATTACATTACATTAAATTTAAATGTAACCGGCTTTAGGACTGTATTAATTTACCTATATTTAGGAAATTATTTATTTACCAGTCTACCGAAAACCACTACTGCAACAAATCTATTCTCATCTTATTTTAAGTCGTATGAGGCCAAAAAATTAATAAAAGTAAGGTTAAACCTTACACCAACATAGTTTGTCTAAACAGATCAGAACTTTTAAAACAATGCTTTTACATGTCAAATAATTACAAAATTTTTCAGTTTCTTTATTTTCGAATTTAAAATGGTTTTCTCACAAAAACAAAAAATTTTAGTGATGGAATTTTGTTTTCGTAACGTCCATGGAGTTGATGGTAAATGGCGCTCAATTTAAGCTTGTTTTTAAAAATTCAACTTATTTGTATTCAACTCTTTCGTGAAACTGGTTTGTGTGATCGTAAAAAAAGTAGTAATTGTTCTAAAAAAAAAGCAAAAAGTTATTAAAAATGTAAGACAAATAGTGAAAGAGCTATTCTGTATAATTTTTTGGTTAGATTATTTCCTAGTTTTTAGAGTATGTGATAAATTTGTAAAATTTTACTCGGTGAACAGTTATGTTTTTTGAAAAATAGTTGAAGATTTGTTAGACTAAATAAAATAAAATTATTGTTGCGAAAGAAATTAAGAAGTTTAACAGCAAAGAATAATTATTAATTAAAAAAGTATTAACTATAATCTGTTTTTTACTATAAACAATTGTCAGTCTCAAAAATCAGAAAATTATGTTAAAATACTGCTTTATATCCGTAGAAATTACGCTTTTCACATTTACTTTCAAATGACGGTGTCAACCGATTTGACAATTGTTTATACAAAAATATATACTTTATAAACACTCAATAAACGACATTGCAATGTTTTTCCATAAGCTTACAGTATGATCTCCAGTCAAAAAACAACATTTTAACTTTACTTGATTTGGGTTCCTATTTCATGAATGTACGTTGTATCAATGTGCTTAACTTTTGTTGTTTTATCTTATTTATGTGTTTTTAAATGTTTGCTGTTTATCTGCTCGGTCTGTTATTTTTTAAGTCATTGTATATTTAAAGATTATAACAATTGTAAGTTTACTTAGTTGTTTTTTGTTTATTATAATTATTGTACCGATGTATCCCTTTTTTTATTTTTTATTTTATCTTTTCTAGTTAAAAACTGTAAATGTTTTAATTCTGCGCAAAAACATAATACTTAATTCTGATTCTTTTTTTTCAGAATAGTAAAACGTATATTGTGTTTTGTAGAGTTTTTTGCTGTTTTGTCATCTTTTTTCATTTATTTGTAAGTTATTTTTTTCGGCTTGTAAATGTTTTTAATTTTTTTTGTTAAGTTCATTTTATTTGTTTTCTACACGCTTTATAAAAAAATACAGTAAAAAACATAATATTAAAAACTTTGAATCAGGTTTTAACATACCGGAAACTTTTTCTCCGGAAAAAAGTTTTTAAAAACAAAGTTTGACCTCAATCCATGAGCTTTTTGGCAAAAGGTACTCTTATTTTTTACGACGTTTTTTGAAATGTTTTCTAAAACTTTTTTTTATCCGGAATTTATCTTTTGTTAACGTTTTTATGACTCAATGACGATCTAAACTTTTTCCAAGAATAAGTTTGAGACAAATTTTCAAAATTTTTTTATGTAATTTTTTTTATTATTTATTTTTTAACATTTTTAATAAGTGTTTTAATTTTCAAAAAAAAATTGTTTTTTGGTATGCTGATGAAGTGATAAAAAGAACCCCAATATTCGTCACTTTTTCAGTATTTAGCGACTTCAAACTTTTCTTTCTACAAATTCATTTTTCACATCAGGTAACAATAATGAGTTATGGAAGACAACAATACCACAACAAAGATCTATATTTGGTTTTTCCACAAAGATTTAATATTTTAAATAGGTTGTGACGTATTTTGTTCAAACATTTTTTAAACTTGTTTAACAAATTATCATTTACCTACTTCTTGATCAAAATAAATATTTTTTTTTCATTAATTGGTTTTCTGTCTTTAATCTTTACAAAATTTTACAAATTTTGTTTCTAAAACCTTGTTATCTCTCTCTCTTGCTGGTTTTTAACCATTGAGAAGAAGAGTAGCCTTTGCTCTAATTTGTCAAGCGGTCAGATAAGTGTAAATAATTTTGAACAATTGACGCTATCAAATACAGATTTTGTTTAAATAGTGTTTTTGATGTAATTTTGATCTTTTAATCTTGTTAATAACGTGATAATGACTAATAAATTCAAGCAGTCGTTTGGATAATGACTAATAAATTCAAGTAGTCGTTTAGACAAATTTTTTTTACATACGTCAGTTGTTATTTTCCTGACTACCAAATCTGTTGAAATACAACACTGGTAAAAATTTTTGCTAAATAATCACAACAGTTAAAATGTCATTTTCATTTCTTAAAGAAAACAATAATAGATAATTTTTATATTTGGAGTTAGATGTTCAGACATCAAATAAGGTTGAGTTACAATTTATGCTTTAAGTTCATACTTTTTTTAAATAAAAATTTGAAGCAGTTTTAAATTAAAATATGTTATGTGTTTAAAAAACCTTGCATTTGATTTAGACGATAACTACACAACAGAAGTTAGAAACGTGATTTGTAATATTATGACGAGCAGGAAATTTTTTTTAAACAATAATTATATTTATTACGAATAAACTATAATAAATATGGTAATTATGCAAACGTAAGAAGATGGCTTGTTTATATTTTTAGTGCGGTCTTATGTTTGAAATTGTCGCCAATTTGCTCCTAAACATAGCATTAGTGCAACGTCACAGTTAGTTTATGGCGTGAAACGGTTGTTCTCCGGCGGTCTTTTTAAAACAAAAGTAAAATATAAAGATATAAATCGGATTTCCGTGCTCAAAATATAATAGTTCTAGAGTTCTGTTAACATTTTGGTGTTTCTGGTGGTTAGTTGTTTTGAAAAGATGATGTATCTGTTACGTAATAGTTGTTGAACTGAAACTACAATTTTCTATTATTTTCTAATAGCCCTATTAGTGCTGGGTGGAGTTTGACTGTAATAACTGTAATAAATAAGTTTGAAGCCGCTTGTTCATTAAAAGAGTTGGCTCATAAGTGGTCCATCTGATCCTTGAATGAGAGCATAGTCTTTGGTGTGACCATAATGAATTATTAGATGGCGGTAATAGCCTTCCAAGTTTACACCTAAGTAATGATTTCGACACTAAATGTTAAAAGGGGCCGCTGGATGGATAGCCGACAATGGGCTAATAGTTGAAGCTCGACCTGGACCGATTATTTATGGGATACACGAAAACTAAACTCGACCTGATAATTAGATGCTGAAACTAATTAACTGCTGGAACGGTCGGAGGTGTGAAACAAAGAGCCGACTGCCGTAAGGCGTTTTTGATTCTGATGGGTGCGTTGCCGTTCTTTATTATCGCTGCCGATATGCAAAAACTCTCACAACTGTATTTTTTTAATATGTTACGACGGGAAAAAATGATCAGACAGACCAACAACTTCAATGTTTAAGATTAAATATAAAGAAACCATCCTCTACTATAAAATTAGTGTCAATTATCAAAAATGTTTATAATGTAGAACTAAAATAACGGCTAACTGATAAGGATTATCAATATTTTTTATGTCATGCCAAACTCATTTAGAATAAAAAAGTATAGATACATACATGTTTTAGGCTTATTAGTCAACATCTGTGAGACTTATGAGGTCAAACTTAATTCAGCTGTAATACCCAAATTGATGTGTTGTCTAAATAATAGCTTAGACTGTCTGGTCTGTTTATATAATTATAACCAAACATTATAGTGACTATGAGACATAAAACAACACAAACCAGTATCAATTGCAATTTCTCTTCGTTGTTCAAAAAATTTATTTTTTATTAAATTGACATTTGTCATTAGCGCTCTGTCTGTTTAGCATTAAAATGTAAGAGCATAATTTTTCAATTTTGATGTAAGAAGTTTCTGATAGATCGACGTTAGTTTATATGTTATAGTCAAATTTTGATTACCGTGAGACGGAACGTACAACACTATCTGAGTCTCTGCAAATGTCAAATAAACAGTTGAAAATAAAATACCATTTATTGCTATTACATTATGCGCCTACTTACTATAGTATATTCACGTTAAAGATAAAGCGGAAATAGTCAAACAACTCGGCATGATCACCTCGTGTTTGGTATCCATGGTGGAATAGTACAGAAATTATTGGATGGAAGGACCAGATAAAAGCGTAGCTTGAGTGACGAGTCAGAGCCTGAGTAAGTACTTTTAAGTTATCGTTCGGTTTTGTTGTGATAAACGTTATCAGATCACGCATAACATAAAAAGCATCACTCCTTGAAGACAGCCCTGTAAGAACAGACACGCCTGTTGTGGTGGGAGATCACGTAAACTGCACGTGATAGTATTTATTTCAGCTTCACCTTTAACTTGAATATATTATAGAGTAACACTAGAAACCGTTATTTATACTAAAAATTTTGAAAATTTTTTTTATTATAATATTTATAAAGATCTATACATAGGTACTGCTTATAAAGCTTGAACATATTTCTTGCTCCAATATGACGATAAGATTGTAACAAGTGAAAATTTCACTTTTTAGTAACTATTGTTTAAAACGTCATTCAAAATTTGTTCTTCAATTTTTGTCAATAGACTGAGTTTGGATTTAATTTAAAACATATTTTTCGTGTTAAAATACTCATTTAATTAAACTTTTACAAGAATCATAAAACCGTCTAAATTAAACAAAACACATTTGTAAGAAAAACAGAAATTTAATTTGATTTTTTTTTAATTTGTAGAGCGACTTAAATGACATTATGGTTTATAAAAATAGCCCATGGAATGTTCTTATTTCTATAACATAAACAAACCAGCATCTACATACCATATATCGATGCTTATTTACTTATTCATTTTCTCGATGAGATGCTGAATAGTTTGTAGTGTAGAAAAGTTGTGTTTGGTTTCTGTTTGTAGATATTTGGTAAGTTTGTCTCATTGAGCATTTACCTTAGTTGATAGTGCATCAATTTTATTAGTGAGTTTTTCTCATTGGGTGTCTGTTTCAGTTATAGTGGATATTAATTATCATTTTATAAGTTTATCTTAAGTCGTTTTTTGTTGTTGCACTTTTTTTCAATGCTTCAAACTTTGACATTTTTGGGTTCAACCTATGACGTCATGAATGTTTTGTGTTCAAACCTGCAGCATATGATTCAAACCTACTCCGCGTATGTAATTGTTGTGTGATTGAATATGGCACAAAATACAAACTGTCATTCAATCATGCTGTCAAATTCAATTTTTCTCACTCACCTCCATAAATAAAACAAAAATTGTGTAAAACACAGCATGCAGTTATCACTTTTACTGCCTTTTTGACACTATTAACATTAACAAACCGCAAAATAAGCTATCTCTCTTTTAAATTCCAAATGTGTGTTCTATCACTACTTGAGAACTTCTTAGGGCTCTGTTATGATTACTTATATTATTAAATGAGAGTTAAGAGGTAGGGATCTAAGTAAATTTTGTTGTTGTGAAACTCAACAAGTGAACAAGTGAACATAACCACAAACGGTTTGGTCAGCTTGTTTGATCCATGGTTTGAATTATAGGTTTAAAGTCTTTCATTTTCTTTTCAAATTAAAATATGACGTCATCTTTGGATACAGGTTTAATCAATCGACGAACCAGGTTCAAAATGGTGCAACAACAAAAAAAGACTTTAGTAATAGTGCATTGATATTATTCGCATTAATGTTATTAGTGAGTGTTTCTCATTGAGCGATTGCCTCACTTAGAATGCATGTTAATATTATTGGCTTAATTATATTAAAAAAATATGAAAAGTAAAGTTGAGCTCATAAAGATGTGGCAAGTATTAAATGATAGTAAAAGTACTTTTTTATAATTTTGGAGCGCATCGTGAGTTTGTCCTTTGTGCTCATTAAACTATTTAATGTTAAATCATGTTTATGTAATTATGACGCATGATGGGTTTGTGTTTTGACTGGTAGTATGGAGCGAGTATACGGGATGAATCTGCTATCTCGGTTACTTTATACTCATTGCATAACTTGCTATCAAGTTTAGAAATTATCAAAAGATTTAACAGGTAGCTTGGACGAGTATACGAGATGACTCTGGTATTCCTGTTTTTTGATTCTCATTGCAGAACTTTCTATCTGGGGGTAATTCCAAGAAAGAGAGCACATTGCGGCAGAGGCCTATTAATGTAATTGCTTTTGATCAATGTGACTGATTTTGATTAATATGATAAATATAACTAATATGATTAATGTGATTAATATGATTAAAGTGAATGACAGTATTGACAGTTATCTGGAAGAAGCATGTTTCCATGCTCATTGTACACTGAGTACCAGGTATTGTTATTTTAAAGAGAGACAAAGCATTGTGAGATTGCTTTAATAAGAGTATTACATGCTCATCTCTATGAACGACAGTTCTAATGACGAGAGACATTTAAATATGAGTGAAATTCCGAAGCAGGTGACATATTAATTTGATGATCGGCATTGAGTACTAAAGTTAGACGCTAACCATTCTTTTTGTTATGTTTAGATAACAAAGAAGTGGCGAGGTAGGATATAGCCGAATTAACTCAATCTCAGCGCTAGGTAAATCCTGAAACCTTATAAAAAACTTTTGAAATATAATTGGTAATAGAGATTTTTCAAGTTGAACTAAGTATTCTAAAATTACTTTCAAATTACTTACACATAATAGTTATTTACATAAAAGTCAGGAAAATTTCACATTACTGAAGAGGAGCTAAATTGAAATACGAGGCACTTTGCGCCAAGTATTTTAAAGCTCCGAGTCAAGTAAGAGATTTTACTGACGTGTTTTGTATTAAATTTTTCCGGAAATCGTCAAAAAAGACGAAATTTACAGTACTAGTCCGGAAAACTCAATTTTCCTGCGCGTAAATAAGCAGGAAAATGTTGTTTCCAAGACGATTTCCGGAAAAAAAATTGGTAGTTATTTTATTGTGTAGATGATTGCTTAAATACAGACTTATCTTTCCAAACGGCTTTACTAGTATTTGCTTCAATTTACGATAATACTAACTGAAAGATTTCAATTCAAGCCATAGCCTAGAAATAACTAACAAACGATTAAAATTCATCTGAACTGCTTTATAGATATCTAGACAAAACAAAAATTTGTTTACAACTTTTGAAGCAGTTTAACGGCTAAACTAAGAACTTTTTTTAGTCGTTTGTAGATAAGATAAATTAAATTGTTGTACATACTTTGCGACGGACACCCGGTAGGTATCCATCCATATATGTACCAATTAAAAAAAATTATGTTTCTATTCATTATGTAAGATAAAAAATCTTCTAGGAAAAAACTGACAAATTAAATTAAAAACTTACAAATTAGAAGGGTGGGTATGTTAAATCTGCTTTTTTTATTTTTACATAAATGTTTTTAAAAATTAATGCCGTCTAAAAAGTACAGTTAAAATGCAAAAATTTCTTTATCATAAAAAAACGTCGCTTAAGAATTTCTTTTATTTTTTGCAAAAGTGACAACTCAAAAAACTGATTTTTGCTTTGCTTTGCTATTTTTCTGAAATTGTTTTTTGTATCAAAAGCTACAAATCAAACACACCATAACTACTGGAAAAACACAACAAGCGATTCTTTCTTGATTGATGATTACAGGTGTTCAAGAAAACTCGAATCGATATTAACAAACAGAAATCAAATAATTAGAAATTATAATAAATAAAACTTTACATTATTGCTGCTATAATGTAAGTATTATATAAACATGTAAATCAACATTGTTACGTAAAGATGTTAGTTATAATCTCAATAACAAAATCAAAGCATGAGAATCATTGTTTAGAAAAAAACAAAGTATTTTGTTTTTAATGTTTTCAGTTTTAAGTTTTATTTTCTAGAAAGCATTAGCAGCCACTGCAATAAAATAAAATTATTGCCGTACTATACATCACCAAAGACATTTAAGACGAGGCCTATCAACAAAAAGCTTATTGCATTCCCATTCTAAAGAACCGTCGATGACTTAAGAGGCAGTAAACGCCATTCACTTCTCTTACGCAGACGCAACGCTTGATTATATACCATTCTTTTGTTTATTTTCCAGTTCTTTTGCTTTAAAATTAGTCAAGTTATTATTTTCAAACGGAACGAATTACTTGAGTGAAGCAAAAAACGCTCTATTAAGAAAGAGTTAATGTGATTTAAATCACAAAGTTGTCAGTGGCGCTTAAACCATTGGATGTTAAAGTAGTATAATACTGAATATAAAAAAATAATAAATCTATATTATATTCCAACTATAAATCTATATTATAGTCGTTATAATATACAAAATAAGTCAAAAAATTTAGAAGATAAGCTTACTAAATTCCATTTGACAAATTTCTAGATTTTTATTAGCACTGATTCTGTACTGGTTTATATTATGAACTGCACTTTTTTAAAGAATTTAAGATTTTTATATTAGTTTATTTTGTTTAAAATTGCTTAATAAATGTCACTTAATGTCTTTATCTTTGTTATTGTATTTGTGTGCAAATTTGGTTTTTTTTAATAAGCTTGTTTGATTTATTAATGTTTTAGTTTAATTTTAAAACCAATTATGCTTTATTATTTTTTTCATTTCTTACATATTTTATTGTAAAACAACAATAGTTCTAAAACCAATAAAAAACACGTAATTATAAAATATTTTTTTTAAATAAATTATTTTGGCAACAGCTTAAAAACAGCTACAAAATTAGTCATTTTAATGTGAACCAAGTTTTGTCAACAGTAAAAACACAAGAGCTTTTTTTCTATCAGATAAATAATAACTGATATGATAAAATTGCAATTCCTTTGGATTTGCAATTTTATCTAATGGCAGTTTTTTGAATAAATTTAGTGATTGGCGATACTTTGAGTTGAAGAGAAATTTATCTGATAACAGAAAAGCTTGAGTGTTTTGTGGCAAAATAAATTAACGACAGAATATATGGATAAACAACAACAATAATTATCTTTATTAATACAATAAAATTTAAAAAATATTAAAGTGACATCCACGGCTACTAGATGTAGTCTAGTTATGAGAAAGAAGCGTTTTTATCAAATAAAAAAGAATGCATTTTTTTTTCGTTAAATACTGAATTAAATAACGTAGACCAAAAGTGTTCTAAAGTAGGATTATTAATTTACTAAATATAACTAAGATATTACTGAAAAAAATTAATAATTTGTTAAATAACTACAAAATTTTGAAGAATCTGGTAATCATGCGAGTTGCAGAAAATCTCTGAAAAAAAAACTTACACATAAAGACGTACACTTGAAGGTACACTTGAAGAGGTTTGCAATAAGCAAACAAATAATAAACGCATTATTTGTTTCTTTTCAAACTAAGAATGTCACTCAAAGATCAGTTCTCAAAAATCAGTTCTTACGCAACAGTTCGAAGAACATAAAAAAAATGTTTAGCACCTGAAACGAAACTTATCAACTGCATACCAGATACTTGCATTGAGGTGCAAGAAGCAGACAACAAACACCTTAAGCAGGAACTTCGGTCGCTGAAATCTGCCACTCTTTTTTGTAACGCTAAAAAAACAATGAAAGAACAATAAAATCGAAAAGCTCGCTCTAACAACATTATTATTTACAACGTAGACAGAAGTTTACCTAACGAGCGTAATGCTCATTTATTAGGAATCAGACATGAAGTTTATTTATTCCGAATTAAAATGTGTCGAAATCAACACAAATTCTGTAAAAAGTGCCACAGACTCAGAGACTAATCCATCTAATTGCTGCAATCTATGAAAATGTTGGAGAAATAAGATCTAAAACGGATGCAGTTCTAATATAAACTTTGAAACGGCATCGTATGATATATCCCTCTATCCAAAACATAGTTAACTCCAAATATGGTCAATAATGAGTTTCTATTTACTAAGCATATCAAGATGACCATAATCTGCTAGCAACTAACAAATCTTCAAGAGAAGGAGTTGCAGTTTAACAAAAGCAACATTTTTATCAATCTTTGCAAATTGACTTATCTTTTACTAATTTTGCTTTACCAGCAATTTATGTTTTTAGTGCAAAAATGACCAGTCACATACACTGAGCATTTGAATTTCTTTTTAAATCTCCTCAGTTCTTTAAAGTCATTTAAATTAGATAGCTCACTTATTCTCAAAGCTTTTAATGCTTCTTTGTTTTTTAAATGCTCAATACTGTTGATAATAATTGCTCCTCATCCGCTCCCTCTTGAGCTATTTGAAATTTTTTAATTGTTAATTGAATCGTGTCGTTTTTTTAAATAATGTCGTTATTGTTCCTAAGTTCGTCTGTAGCAGTAATTAGATATTCAATTTCCGTAGTTCCAATGAAGGTGATTTATACAAAACACTTCATAAACGCCATAGTTTTTTGTTTTTTTTTAATTTTAAAGTGTGCTGATATTTTCTAGGCCCATTAGGCATTTTATTTTACCTTATAATTAAAACTTCTACTTTTCTAGAAACCTGGAACAAAACACACATAGAACGGTTTTGCTTATTTACCGCGTATGGTTCCAGATCAGTAAGTAGTGTTTACTGGTTACTAAGATAAAGAGAACAGTAAGTAATTACTTACCGTATCAAAAGTAAAAATTTTTATAGTATATTAAGAATCAAGTGAGGACATTTTACCGATCGAAGACAACTGTTTGGAGGAGCGGAGCGACGACTCCAATTGCTATTTGAGATCGGTAGCTCTTAACGTTTGCGATGCTTAGTCATTTTTTGTACAATAGAAAATTGCTTCTTTTGAAAACTAACTGTTTTTCCTTAATAAGTTTCTGCTTCATTTGCATAAAAATTGTAGTATTATTTATTGTTATAAATTACCAATCATATGTTGCCTAGAGAATAGCTTCTTGACTGTCAAAAAAATATGTCTGTGAAAAAACATCTGTCAGCAGTATTTGAACTTTTTCCTGTATAGAAATGAGTGATACGAGTCAGGCGGTTTAGATGCTAAAATTGAAAAAGTCTAGGATATTGGTTGATTATCAATAATTTTTAAAAAGTTGAGGATTTGCTATAAAAAAATTTTTTTAGCCTCGTCGATTGTAAACTGCATGTTTACGTCTTGTTAACTGCTACGGTATCTGAATGTTTCCTCATCCAAAGCTTTTGACTCACTGGTGTGTTAAAGAATATCATAAAAATTATCTGCTTATGGAAGCCTTTAAAAAAGAGTTTAGTCATAAATATAGTTTGTTTATGAGGACAATTTAACGCTCTTAGTAAGACCTATAGATAGACAATTTAATATTTTAAGTGCAACTTTCAAAGCGCCATTTTGTGGTATGGTACTTAGCTAACCATCAATCAAGCTCTGAACCACAGACTAATTGCAGTTTAGCTGTCAACCTCAAGTCAATTCAAATTTCGGAATTTTTAAAACACACAAAATTAAGTCCTCGGCTACAAAGTTGAGCATATTATTCGTGCGTTAATCATTTTACAGCTTGCGGTTTTATTAAAAGACTTCGCAGAGCATCGTGCTTCAAAATTGGAACCTTGCGCTGTAAAATAAGACTTAACGCACTAATAACGTAAATAACTATTACTTAACGTTCTAGACTTCTAGATGATAAGTAATTATCGTTCTGTTTATCTTAGTAACCAGTAAATACTATTTATTGATCTGGGGGCATACGCTAGATAAGCAAAATAGTTCTATCGTGCACAAAAATAATTATTTTAAAAACATTTAAAAATTTTTTAATGATAACTGTTACTATTCACTTAAAAAAATTATTTACAATTAAAATAAAACTTACAATTTTTAAATGTAATTTTGCTGGCTTGCATTCACAGAAACTATTGCTGAATTAAACAGTTAATTCGACTTGCTAAATATTATCTGTGGGTAAATTTTTGCTAGCTTTAAGACTTTTTAGAAAATTTTTGTCATATTTCCCTTCGTGAAAATTGCCGTTTTTTAAGCTTGTCCCTAACATTAATTCTTTTAAGTAATGGTGTCAAAGTTGCGAATTTTGATTTATCAATTTTATCATATAGAAAAATTGTGTTTTTTTTATATGGAATATTCAGCCGAAAAGCTTCCAAGTGACTTCACTTTGTCATTTTGTCGAGCAAAATAAGCCAACAACATAGTTTTATAATTTCTACGCTTTTTTTAATAGCTTTTGAAGATTTGATATGTTCATAGCAAATTTTTCACTTTTCCGAAATTATTGATAAACAACCTATAGCTGAGGTTTTTCAATTTTACATCTAAACCGTCTGACTCCGTATATGAAGTTATATTTTTTGACAGTAAACAAACTATTTTCTAGTCAACATCTGATTGATAATTTATGGCCATCATTAATACTATAATTTTTATGCAAATCAAGGAAAAACTAATAAAGGAAAAGCTTTTTATTTTTCTTTTGTTTTTCCAAAGAAAGCAATTTTCTATCGTACAAAAAACGTTATAAGCATTGAAAACGTTAAAGACTACCGATATCAAACAATAATTGGGGGGGGAGCCTGAAGCCAATTTTTTTCTACCGGTAAAATGTCCTTACCGTTCTAGATACTTAATATACTATTAACAAGCTATTTAATAGTTGTATGTATAAATAAGCAATAGTGTGTAGTATGTACGTACTGTTTGAAAGAAAAACTATTTATTTAGTTAAAGTTTTTATTTCATAACGCTGTGTGTACAAATTTTGATTAGTGACCACTATTTTTTATAAATGTTTCTGGGTACTTATTACATTTTTTTTGCATTTCAATACAAAATACAACTTTGAAATATGTTTTAAGCATTGTAAGTTTATCGCATTGATGTTGACGCTAAATAAACTATATATGTATAAAAAAAGTATATATTTTCCGCATATGGTGCTATAATTGCTTTTTCACTTAAAGAGAGATTTTTATTAACATCCAACGTCGAAAGTTTTCTTATCAAAATTTAAGCTAATTCGAAAATAAACCATTAGAAACCAATTTTGTAACGCCACTGAAAGTGCTTTTTAAAAGAGAAAGAAAAAAGTTTGTAACATCAACTAATTTATCATATCGCGGCGAGCGAGCCTTGTAATTATATTGGGCGCCGCTTACACCTTCTTCGTTCTTCTTTCAAAACCGCCCTTTTTACCTAATATCAGCAAGACGATTATTTTCCAACTCCTTTAACTGCATTCCGCGGCATTCTTGCAGAAAACTTATAGGACTTTTTTGTCTATTTACCACATTTCTAATTGCCCAACGGAATCAAGCGAATGAAAGCAAGCGCTTAAGCTTAATTACGTAATTAGTTAGTCTACAACAATCCGAACGAGATCGATTAAATTGCCAGTTTATTGTTAGGTATTATTATGACATAAATTTTGCATAAATTACAAATTGCTTTAAGTAGATTATAAAATGGCGGCACAGCAAAATTAGCATAAAACAATTCTTTACTACACCTAACTGCTAGCCACATTTTTTAGTATATACATCACAATTAAGTAATTAGAGAGCAAAACAAAATAGAAAATTATGCAAATTTTAATTCAATATACTAATAGTAAATCTAAATAACTATTATTTGTAAACAAATAGCTGTCATTAACATCAGCAATTATAAAAATCGAATCGCATTTTAAATATTTTAAACCAGACTTAACTTATTATTAGAAGTAAAACTGAATTCATTTACAATGAAAAATTGATAGTTTCGTTTCTTAATAAATTTTGCTTGATCTGGATCGGTTATGAGCCATATCCAATTAAATGTTGTGAATGCTTTAAAGCAGAAGATGCAACGCTTTTTTTGTTGATAAAATAAACAAAGCAAATTAGATTTTAAATTGGCCGAGTTAACCTGAGAAAAAAAATTATGATATAAAAACAAATTATACAAAGTATATAAAATAAACTAGTTGCTCAAACTTAAACTAATGTTTTCCACGGTCACCTCTGCAACTGACTATTGAAAGCTTACTATCAATGCAAAAATTTAGCAAATCACACATTTTTTCCTAGTAGCCATTTTAAAATTGCAACCACGTAAGCAACATCAAAATAAACGTATCACGTTGCTTCATTTTACTTTACGCCACCATCGCAATGGTTACCTGATTATTTTTGTAATTCTATAAATTAGATGACGGCGCATTTACCATCACCCCAGAGAGTAACAATTTTGTCATTTATCTTAGACCATAGCGAATTTTTGGTGTGTATTTTGAGTGTAAAAAGCCCTTGTGGTATATGGTTGTTTTCTCGAGTCTCGCTGGCGTTCGGCACGAAATACGCATCTTTTTATCAAAATGGCTTTCTTTACACACTAAATACATAAATAACTATTATTTATCGTTTTAAAAAAGAAATTTTTATTTATATCTGACAATCCTGTCTATAAAAATAGAAAATTAGAAACAAATTGTATAACTAGAGTTGTTAAAAAAAAGTAAGAAAGTTTTGAGAAGAATAAAAAACTTTCTACTTTTTGAACAAAATATATCTCAAAAAACAAAAAGTTGTGGACAGAAGTATATAAATGATTCAAAATTTCATTACAATATTAGAAGAGGATTTTTGACAGAAAATTTATTTTAAAAATGCACCTTATGTTATTTGTGGCTACTAAAGGATAGATAATTATAGTTATTAAGTTATCTCTAGGCACTGATTGAAAAAATACCAAACTCAAATACCAGAAAGACAGAATATAAAACAAAATATTTTTAGAAGTAATAAAAAGATTTTAGTTGAAAAAAAAAACGTAATTTATAATTTAGCATGAGTAACATAATCATTGGGTTGTCAGATTATCACCGTCTCAGTGCATATTAATTTATGCCAATCGAAATGATATAGACTTAATTGATTGAAGACGGGTTTTAGAAAAAACAGCCAAAACCTCAATGTTAATAAGAAAGTGCTCTAATCTCACTTCTGAGCAAAACTAAGAGATTATCAAGTCACTTTGAATTCTTGAAATAGCTTTTCTTATCAATTTTTTGACATTTCTGACTTTCAGATATTTTTATTTTTCTGTTCTCAAGCATATTATAAATTTAAAAAACAAAAATTTTTTTTATTTTATTTTTAAACAAAAATCAAAATTAAAGTCATTAATGTCAAAATTAATTTACAAATATTCTTTTCTGAACAAAATTAAGGGACTATTAAGTAAATTTGAAATAGCTTTTCTTAACAATTGTTTAATATTTTTGTCATTCTTAATTTTGAGAACACAGCGTGACCTATTATGAAACAAAATCTTTTTTTTAAACAAAAATCAGACATTTAAGTGTCAAAATTAATTTATAAAGATTAAACATTAGAATGTTTATTGATTAACACCAGATACATAATAAAGGCAAAGAGCTATAATAATGCCCTTATGTATACTATTTATTTTAAGTTAAAAGGCAACTAATAAAATTGTTATATTCTGAAATTTATGTAGTTTTTAAATTTGATAGCAACGTCTGACAAAAAATTTAACAGCTAAGTTATGTGACCTAAAAGAAACTTTATTTATATTTTGACATTAATTTGGATTCATTTTTTTTATTTTCTGTTTTTGGATAGAATGTAAAGCAACATTTATAAAATGCTTAACACTGTGTATTTCTAAACCTATATGTTGCTGGATATATGTTTAATTGCATAAAAGTACTGTTTTTCAATGAAAAATCTACAGATATAAGAAAATTTAAAACCTTTTGTACCTATATTGTTGTAATAATTCAGAATATTGTTAATCTTAATAAGTAATTGTCGTCTAGTCATGCAACTCAATAATTAAAAGTTTTAAATAAATAATTATTTTTAACTTTTAGAAAATATTACCAACAAAGACTCAAAATCAATAATAAAAAAAAAGGGAACAGATTAAAGTGTAGTGAGTGGAAAATGTTACAAAACACCGATTACTTGACGTTCGTGTTATACATACAGAGTCCTCTACCAGTTAAAAGCAATATTTTGTCGCTTGTACTAAATTTTTTTGTAACGTTTTAAATTTTACTTAACTTTGAAAACATATTTAATATAATATTTTATTATCTTAACTAACTATTTAATGGTTTTTTGTACTATTTAAAAAAAAAGTATTTAGGTGCAGCTTTTACTCAAAGGTTATTGCATTATGTCAATAGACAGCGCTGCGGGTACAAATTTTGAACCGCTTGACTAAAGCAGTTTTTATTTCTGAGTTTCAAACTTGATTTAATTTGAATTTTAAATTGTATGAAAGTCTTGCTATAAATATATGCATAAAACAATAAAAATTCAAAACACTTCTAATGTTCTACTGTGAATTCCAAAGGTGGCAGTAACAGTTGAAAGTTGTAAAGTTAGATTTATAGCTGTTACTCTAGTCTGTAACAATAATTGTCATTGCCGAAATGGATTAAAAAAAAGAAAGCAAATAATACTGCAAAAAATAATGGTCATTTTGCTGTTAGCTCAAAAATAATTTTATTTAGAATGTGTGTAAAATAATGTAGGAAACGATATTGTGCACTCAAAGTTTGTACAAATGAGTATTAGAGGGTAAAAAATTTTTTTACATATCTTCATCGAGCGCGGTAAATTTCATAATATTAAATTTTATATTATTAATTATTATGTTCAACTCTCCCTGTCCCAGAGGCACAGCAATTTGCTGGATTCAAGAATCATTACGGTCTTCGACAAGTAATGATAATGACAATATTATTTACTATATAATATAAAAATTGTTGAAAAAACAATCTTTTAATTTTCAATTAGTCTAAAATTCAATTTAAGAATTGAAACTAAAACAACAAATTGTGTTTTAAACTAAATAGACTGACTATACAAGTTTGTTTTTTTTTGTTTTATTATTATTATTATTATTATTATTATTAATAAAATTAATTAAATTTGGTTTCCTTAAATTGTGCATCTCATCGTGCATATAAATAGCTCATAGAATGTTTTTATTTCTATAATATAAACATACCATCAACACATACCGTGTAGATCGCACGTTTAATTTTTCTATTCATTATTTGTCGATGATCTTTTGAAGGGTTTGTAGAGTGTCGGAAATTGTGTTTTACTATTTTCTTGTTTTTTGAATGATAGGGTGAGTTTGTCTCATTGTGTGTTTGCCTTAGTTATAGTGCATTAATATTATTTGAATGAGTTTTTCTCATTAATTATTTTCTATACTTTTTCGGCAAAATAATTGGACCACACCTGGTAATGGAAATATGCAGCTGATTTGTATTCTGGTATATGCCTCATGCGTAATAATTATAATTAATATATATTTTAGTGATTTCATTATCTTTTTCAATATTTTGAAAATCAAAAATCATTTTCGTAGTTTTTCCTACAACAAAATGTCAACAATCCTTCGCAAACCATTCTAGTTGATGTTCCTTGCCCTAAACGCTTTATAGACAAGCTAATATTTTCACTATTTTGACAAGATTTACGCTTTTTATGCACATATTTTATATAAATTTTATTTGAATATATGTTCCCTCTCCAAGCACCCTTTTTTCATTTCCCATTCCGGTTGTTAGTTATTTGCAACTTTAATAAGGTCTTATTAAAGATTACAAAAAATTTTTTGAGAAACAACATAGTCTATAATCGGCAAAATTATCAAAAGAATTAGATTTCTCAAAATAGTTTCCAACTTTGTGCGATAACTTTCGAACCTTCTACAATTATAACTTTTATTATTATTTTTTACCAATTTTTACAAAAGTCTAAAGGAGCTTAGTATTATAATTACATGTATAATAATTGTAAAATTATTAAAACTGCAGATAATCTACAATAAGATTACGTACAAAATACATTTAAATTAAATTAATAAGAATACAAAAAAACACGAGGCATGTTATATATATTATGGTATACCCTTCTAACACAATATAGTAAGTACATCAAATTAAAACAACCCGTCTGAACAGATTACAGCCTATAACCAATCAGCTAAGAAAGCGATAGTACACAAACTCACTTATATCATATAATGCATTTATTTGAAGAAGTTTCTTTACAGTATGCTTGAACATAGTGAGACCAAGTCATATTTCTTTGGTAATGATTGAATAAGTTATTGAGAGTTACGTGCTGACCAAGAATACCGATATCTTTATATTCTAAATTTGTCAATCTTGGTTTTGATTTCAACCAGCCTCTGATAAATAAAACAAGATGGCAACGTTAGAATTTCAGATTTGATAAAAAGTGGCTTGCAATTTTCTCTAAAGCTCACAATAAACTATATACGCATGATTTGCTTCTGGAGTTTAAATACAGGGTTTCTATTAATGATTCTAAGGACGCAGTTGGCGTAGGAAGTGTGCCGCTTCTTCCACTTTGTGAACTCTTAATAGATCGTTCAAGGACACGTATCAGACGCACGACAGACCCAATACAAGCGTGCATAGTTGATTGTCTAAAAATCAAATACTTTTCGCATTTTAAAAATTTTATTGAAAAATAAAATTACTTCATGACAGGGGTTTACGGGAACTCCTGACTGGTAAGACAATCTTGTCAAAGATGTTTGTGAGCTCTGGTCTAATAGTGCCCTCAAATCCTCAACAATTAACTTCCTCAGGTACTGGAGGCCTTCTAAGAGATTTTCTTTAGTTGACACTGCCCAATTCGAAAAAATCTGTTTATTACGTCTCTGATATCGAACTCTAATGACGTTTCTTGAATTTGCAGATTAGGGTATTTAGCAAGATATTCTTGCTTACAAGCTGCTACAGAATATACCCACTCTCCGATGTTGAATGTCCTATTGCAATAATAAGACATTCTAATAAAAGTCTTTTGTTCAACAGAATAAGCCATTTTCACAGTGTTCGCTTCTTAGTCCAACTTGAGTTTAGATCACCTATCGTGTTTTACAATTGAAAAACGATAAACGAGAAGTGACAGGTCACAAATCACATTAGAAAAGTCATATATTAGTTGTCATTTGAGTTGGCTATCAATATAAAATTCCATGCAGCTCAACCGAACTTCATTCGTGCAGAGTATAATATTTTGAGTTTTGCTAGCATTCATTTTTAGTGAATTTGCTCTTGACCATTTATTGGCTAAAGCTTGCAAGTTAGCAATTTGTTTTGCAAATAGGACACAGTCAGAAACTGGTTTCAAAAAGTTGGTAAAGTCATTTGTATAAATAATAAACAATAGAAGGTCTAGCACTGAGCCTTGAAGAACTCCTTGTGTAATAGCAACAGCATTTGATCGTTTATTATTTACTGAGCAGGTCACACTACTCTAATGCCGGTATTCATAGACGTATCTCAAGTTCAAGCTTAAGTCCGTCTCAAGCTTGGACTCAAGCAAGGACTCCGGCAATGCTCGGGAAAGCGTTTGCATGCGTTTTGAAAGAGATTTATCGCTGATTCCATCTCAAGCAAGGACTTCGGCAATGCTCGTAAAATCTGATATTCATACCTTGAGCTTGAGGTCGACCTCAAGTCCGGATCGGTATTCATAGACAAATCTTAAGATTTAAATATCAAATTACGGTGTGAATAAGGGCGATTTTTGCTTGATGAGCAAGCGCACTGGGTCCATTTCAAGTCGGACTCAAGCAAGGCTTCGACTTGTCTCAAGTCCGACTAAAAACGCCATTCGCCGGTTATGTCATTGTTTGACGTTGGAAAATACTGAAGAGTATTATGTGTTGCATTTCATAACAACGAACATTGACATGCTAGACGAGTTATGTGCGGGATGTTGCGAACCCATTGGAATTTTTTTCCAACTTTGAATTTAAGCGTTGCTACAGCTTCACAAAAGACCAAATGCTATGACGTCATTCTATCTTTAACCTACAGACAAAAAAAAAGTTTCGCAAATTGCTTATATGTTAAGTAAGTCTAATGCAGATGATGTCTACTATCTAAACAGCAAAATTTTAAAAATTTCTCTACTACTTAATCAATGATTCAGCCGAATGGGAATGCAGCGCTTGACGTTTGCTTAACCGATTTTTGACAACGGCTTTCTGATGTAAACTTTTTGTAAGCAGTGTTTTATAATATGGTTATACATACTGTTAGAATATGCAGGGAAACTGTAAGTGTGTGTGTCACAAAAAAGGTACTGATAGGCCAACAATCAGAACAGAATAGGTGATAGCAAATGTTAAGCAGCGAAGCATGATGCACTCACAAAATCCTTGCCTTATTTGTCTTAAGAAACTGGCTTGTCGTATGTTACCTATCAAAGCCTTTTGAGAAAAGATATTATTTATTGAGTATTCATTTTGTTATAAAGATATTATTTCTGTTCTTGTATGAGAATTATTGTTTCAATGTTTTAAAACGGTTAATCAACCAATTAAACAAGAGACAATAAACGAATGTCAAACTAGCAGTCTTGAATTAAGTAAAGAAAGAGTTTTATTTTGTTTTCTACAATCTTTTTTTATCTAAAAATTGTGGATTAAACTCACTCGGTATTTTTCTGGCAAGATGGTAGAATTTCGGTAAGTTTGAATATACCAAGAAACTGGGCAACTGCAATAGTTAAATTACTTAAAAATATAATGGATATATCGCACAGTCGAACTGCGTTCAGATTCAGGCCTTTTTTAGTAAGTATTTGAATTTTTTTCTTATTTTATTAGACTAATTAAAGTATCTATGTTATTGTATAAATTGTTTGAGCGTTTAGATTAAAACTTTACAATTTACAAGTTGTCTCATGGCTACAATCATATTTGTGCGTTTACATACATAAACAACCTCTGTATACATTTGCTAAGCAAAATCAGAAACCGAGTTATCATGAGTTTCTATGCGAGTTGGTCAGTGTTTAAATTATAAATATTTTTAGTAATGTGAACCTAGGCCATAAATAAGGGCCTTGCTTGACATCTTAATTATGTCAAAATAATATGACGGTCAAAATTTTGTAATTTGTAAGTACAAATAAAATTGTACAAAAATGAAGCTGAAATTGTAATAAGCTCATTTTGTGAGAGAAAGTCTGTGCAGATGCAACAGAAGGTTGAAGTGAAAAGTACAACGCCAGCCATCAGCGGAAATAAACTATTACAAGACTACAATAAAAAAACATTTTAACTCAAAAAGTAACATCATATTTTTTAAAAATAATAGAACAGATTTGTTGTTGATAATAAAGTAATTAATAAAATATTTAGTTTTTAGATCTCGGTCATATAAATTGCAATATTTCAAAGTTTTGACACGTTACAACACTTTGACGTTTGGTTCAAAAAGTATTTTAATATCAAATTGCATACACGTGATTGTTGACGGAAAATACAGACTCTTATTAAAGGGTTTGTTACGTAATCGTAATAGACAGTTAAACCTGAACCGTCTTAGCGCAGTCAGTAGCTAACTAAATAAATAAAATTCAAGATAGGTGGCTTAACCGATAAATAAATAAATAAACAAACAAATAGCGTGTCGAAAATAAATCAAGAAATAAGAAAGAATGGAAGCAATCAGGATTCCATTATCGAGACTCAACGCAGAAAGGATACAATGTGCTCAATTACTACACTGCTTGGGAGAAAAAGCTATAATCATCTTCAACACCTTTGTTTTTACCAACGAAGAAGAAAATAAAATTGAACCGTTGAAGATGAAATTTAAAAATTATTTCACTCCTAAGAAGAACCTCACCTACGAAAGATTCAAATTATTTACTTCTAGACAGGAAAGCAATCAAAATATCAAACAGTTCGTAACTGAGCTAAAATTAAAGCGAAACCATGCGAGTTTGACGAAATCAATGTGAAGAATAACTTAATTAAAACTATGATAATCATAGGCATTAACGATGATGCAGTAAGAGCAAATCTTCTGGAAAACAAAGACAAGAACTTAGAACAGGTAATTTAATGCTGCACACTGGCAGAAAATTTCAAGAAAAATCTAAGAATGATGCAAGACAAGGATGGAACGACTTCCACAGCGGTAGGAGAGATAGATGCGATCAACAGGAGGAAACCATTAGAAAAAAACCGCACCTATCCAACTAATCAAGGGCAAAGACCCTACCATCAACGTACACAATCAAAAGCAAGATACGGTAACAAAACAAACGAAAATCGGAACCAAACAGGTAAAATAGTTAGGGAATGTAGTAGATGTGGACGAGAACACCTCATAAAACAATGTCCAACATACGGGAAAAGTTGCAATAATTGTAAATATTTAAATCATTTTGCAAACATGTGCAAAAATTAAAACAAGAGAATCAATGATAGCACACGAAATAATTAAAAAACGTGACAAAAAGTAGGAATGAACATCTTTGAAATCAATGGCGTAAATTACTTAATTGTTGTAGACTACTATTCTAAGTTTCCGGAGATGTAATGTAATCATAATAGACAGTTAAACCTGAACTGTCTTTAAGTAAACACCCAACAGGGTTTATAGAAAGTGGTGTTATGTCGATTTTTGTCTGTTTGTATATACGGTTGTGCACGTTAATCTCAGAAACGGCTCAGCCGGTTTTAAAGCGTTTTTTACTAATATATTGTGGTAAGCTTGACTTAACATCTAGTGTTTGTTTTATGTCGATTGGTTTTATTTTAAATACCAAAATTATTAACTTAAAGAATTTCTTGTAAAATATCTCTAACTTTCTATATCTATCTCTTTTTTCTCTGTTTAGTAGCATTGACTAAAATTTTACTAAACTTTATAATAATAGTCTATAGAAAATTATATGATTATATATAATAATTAAAACATATAATAAAAATGTAAAAGGTCTCTTTCTGTACATAAAAAATAAATAAAAAATAAATGTTTTTGGGGCGATTATTAGCGCAAACAGCACCCTAATAAGAATTTTTGTCTGTTTGTTTGTGCGCTGGTGCACGCTAATTTCAGAAACGGTTTATCCGATTTAAATGTGGTTTTTACTGTAGTAAACTTCACATTAAACATTAGTTTGTTCTATATATTCTTTCTCTGTTTAGTAGCATCGACTGAAACTTTACTAAACTAATAATAGTTTACCTATCTAAAATTATGATTATATTATAATAATAATTTAAGCTTAATTTTAATCTTGGTAATAAATTCAAATGTTGGCTAAATGCTCCATTTAAGCCCGCTAAAACTTTACAACGGTACCAGATTGGTTCCTCCGTTTTTATTCCTCAGATTTCTTTCAAACAATTTTTCATTTTAAACAAATTTAGTTTCTAGTGAGCTTATTTTTGAGATGACAAATAAAAAAACCCAAAGTCAGATGCTAGAAGTTGTGAGTGTGCACTATTCCACACGGACGACAACTAGTAATAAATAAAACAAAGTTTTATCACTTTTATAAAACTTAAGTTTTTAATTTTTATCATAACATGTTTCGCTAAAAAAGTTAAACATTTTTAAAGAAAAATTTAAACTTTATTAACATTTACCATTTTGTTAGCTATATGATTATTTGTTAATAAGTAGAAAATTAGTGACAAGCGATGTTATTGATCAGAGTATTATTTCTTATAGCTATTTTTATTTATTTGGTTCAGAACTTTCAAAAACAAATGTTGTTAACATTATTAAATTTTACATTATTATAATTTTTGTTTAGCATTATTTTTTCAACAGTAAGCTTGTTTATTCAACCATATTTAATTTTGTAATAGATACACTGTTTTTAAATCTGATTCTAAGAGCCGTTTTACTGTGTCCTATATATAATTTTTGGTATAATTTTTACAGCTATTTTCATAAGTTACACAGTTTGGTTTTCAATTCCATACATGCAATTAAACTCAATAAAATCTTGAAAATATTAATTTTAAAACATAGAATAACAACACTATAAACTACATAAAACTCTGATGGAAACCCTGCTTATAAAATTCTCAATGCTGAGAAATATCATATATTTAAACAATTTTTTTAATAGTTTGCATTTTAATTAATTATATTAGAAATAGACATAAATTACTGTAAATGCTAGTTAATACTTATTATATGTGTAATCAGTCTAAGACACTATTAAAAACCTGTTGTCTGCTAAAAATTGAGACAAATTTAATTTACAACCGACTTCCATTTTCTTCTTTCGTGGGTCCTACCATTATCACCAGATAACCATCAACGTCGTCTATTTCTTTGGCAACAAACTTTGCAGCAATTGTATGCCTTCCTGTACGCGGAGGTGTAAATTTAAACTGAGCTATTGCTTTTTCGCCTGGAGGAACATTGTTTTTTATCTTAACTTTCATACTATTTTTGATTCCTGGACCCTCAATTGTAAATTCTCCTTTTTTATATGGCACTGGTAATGGATTTTCTACAGAAATATCAGCAACAACTTCTTTATTTTCAACAGGAGAGTCATGCAAAACTATTTTTATATCAGGTTTACGAACACGAAAATCATCTTGAGCATAATATTCAAACTTTGTTTCTTGGACTGAAGCAAGGCATGATATAATAAACGCACATTGATCCACCAAACGTTTAGCGTATTCTTTGTAAGACACCTGCATTTTTACTTCGTGAGTAGAATTTGCCTTGACGGTTACACTGTAATCTTCTTTTTTTACATTATCACCTACTTTGCCTCTATAAGTAACGACTTCTACACGGAGAATTGCATTTATCTTGTAATCTGTAAGTTTGCTGCGATTTTTCATGCATAAGACAACATCAAAAGGCAGCCCAATTTTAATATCGTCACGCAATTCAAAATTAAAATAAATGTCATTAAAATCTTCGTTCAAGTAGTAGCGTGAAAACAAGTTTTCTGATTGTCGCAAAGCTTTCAGCATAGTAGTTCTTTCTTCAAAAGATTTCTCAGGATATTTGTACAAACTAGTAATATCTTCTCGTTCAAACCGATTTGGAGCTTTAGTGCTTATCTGTTTCCCAATTCCGTAAACATCTTTTCGAAGCAATTTTAAAGGTTGCGTAGGTCCAGCGTATTTCCAAAATACTTTATCAGCATTTACTTCGGCAAATAAGAAAGCACCATCATAAGGTCTTAAAACTTCTCCTTGTTTAATAGCAAATACTGATGCTGGTCCAACCCTGTACATTTCTTCGCTTAGTTCCTGAGGTGTAGCGTCAACAGCCTGCCAACCACAGTAATCTTTGCCCAAATCAGGTCGCTGCATCCAAGCTTCGTTCCAAACGTGAAAATTCCATATCGAATCTGAATTTAACTCTTCCATTATCGAACCTTTTTCATTCATAAAGTAATCCACGGTTAAAGAGCTTTGAGTATCGTGAGCAGATGCATAATTCGTAACGGTGCGGGATGGAATTCCAATAGCTCTGCAAACTATTTTTCCGATTAAAACACAATAAACTTTATAAATAATATTGAAAATATTTTTTTATCCTACACCAACTCAAAATAAAATTTTCTCGTCTCTCGATAGCCGTGAAAGTACATCATTTCCAGGCTAGCCGAGAAAAGATGTACTTTCTCGGCTAGCCGAGAAAAAAAAATCTGATTTTCTCCGTCAGGAGTCGCTGTTATAACATCTGTCAAAGTTTGACATTTTGAATTGGCGATTGGCGGTAATAACCTCAAATCAATTTTAAGATAATGCTCGATTATAAAGTAATTTGTGTAGGATAAAAAATAATGTGTAAACCACGGCCGCAAAGTGATTTTTCAGGCCTTGAGAAGTGACAAGGCTCGCCTTTGGCTCGCCTGTCCATATCTTCTCTCGGCCTGGAAAAATAGCACTTTGCCGCCTAGGTTTACAATATACTATTTTACTCTATGAATGGGTATGGTAGTATAGTAGCATATGACTAGTTCAGTTTCAGTCTTATTCTGGACCTTGTCAGATATGTCTTAATTAAAAAAATATATATTCTTAATTAATAATAATTTTTATATAGCTGATTAAATATTTTCAATAGATACATATTCATAAAAAGTGTATCATTAAAATTAAAAAAGTGGATGCAAAACATTAAAATAAATACAGCTACCAACTCACTCATGATAAACTTATAAATTATAAATAATGTCACAACCACTATTTTTATTAAATAAAAAAAATGAAAAAGTGACAATAAAAAATTGTTTGGAAAAACAATTAATAAAAAAACCGAAAAGACAGTTTGCGCAGTGGCTCTATACTGGAACACTAGAACACAATTATTTTATTGATTATCAATTTAAAAACTATAGTACAATAATTTTTGTATCAATTTCTATTTATATGTGAAATGAATAGGCATTCACACAAATAAATAAACAACCAAATACTAACATGTTTGAAAAAAAAAATAATAAACGTAATAATAACTCATTACTAACAAGAAATAAAACTTGAGAATATACAACAATACTGTATTTTAACAAAATAACAAAAATATTTAAAAAGAAAAATAAAATTTTTAATAATAATAACGAAAATCTTATTTAGAAAAAAAAATTAAATATAAACAAATATATGAAAATTACTTAGAATCAATTACAAACTACCCAAAACAAACAAAAAAGTAACAAACATAAGTTGCTTGACAACTGATACTTGACTGCGCCGTCAATTTAGAGAGATGTTAGATAATGTTGTTGTGTTTAATTTCATATAATTATTAATTAATTATTAAATAAATTATTTGGAAAACATTATTATTACATTTTGCAAGCTGTGAAAATTATTTTATATCTATAGGTACCTACTTAGATTTTTTATTTTTGTAAAAAATGTATCTCTGATTGTACTGTAAAATTTATAATGTAATTTTTTATCATTTTTTAGGATAAAAAAAAAGTTTTAGAATTTTACTCCAATACAAATTAGACTTCAAACTATTGGGTTTTATTTATTTTAAAAAGTTTATTTTTGATAAATTTTCAAAACCAAAATCATATAAATATAACCAGCTGGTATAGATAGCTTCAAAACAACCACAAATACTCTCAAACTTTTTTGTAAAGTAAGATTTTACATACGAAAAGTGAACAATTTAGAGGTTGGGAAAATTTAACAGTTTTTTTGTAAACTTGAAGATAACTAAATTAAATAAAAATTGTTACAATATCTTAAATAAAAATTAAATTTGTTGTATGCTAGTTAATTAATATGTTGGTTAATAGTAGGGCAGCGCAAAAAAACCGACTATTTTTTTTTGAGTCTGTTAGCTGTTATGTTGTGTAAAAGGTTAGTTTTAGATGTTTTAAAAGCCCTCTCCAAAGACAGCTCAAAAAAAAGTGTTTAAGAGATCGCTCAAAATTTTTATAAAATTCAAAAATCTAATTTTTTTTTTTTTAATTTTTTTTTTCGTTACGGTATAATTTTATACACTAAAAAAAATAAGTTTCTAAAAGTTTCAGTTAAAAATTTTAATTTTGAAAAGTCGCTTATATTTTTTTTAATTTATTAGTAAATGACTAAATTTTTCGAGCGACCTTTTAATATTAAAATTAAATTTTCAGCCATTGTTTTTCCTTTATTTAGTACTTAATAGTCTATAAAAATACACCACGAGATAAACTAAAAATTAAGGACAATAAAAAAAACATAGTTTTTTTTTAAATTTTATAGTTTTATTTAATCAACTACAACATTTTCACAGTATTTCAACGAACTTTGTTATTAATTCTGAAACTAAATTTTAAATTATAACCGATTTCAACTTTATTTAGATCGATATCATATATTATCATATCATATATTATTTATATATATATATTAGGGTGATTCATTTCCGCAAATTTTTTTTTTTCGGTGCTCATGAAAAATATTAATCTACATATAGAAAAAAAATTCCTACCAAGTTTGAGCTCTTAATATTAATTTTAAGTACTTACAATAAAAATTTAAAGTTTTACCATTTAAAATGCATGTAAAAAAATCTTTTTTTTTTCAAATTTCTAATGCTTAGCCGGCTTTTACAATATTGCAAATCGGTTTGATGGACCTTGTGGGGAATTTCACGCTCTTCAAAAAAGCCTTTAAGTTTTTTTGTGTAACTCGCACTGGCTCACCGGTAGGAGTCTTCAAAGTACAGTTTTTGAAAAAAATATAATTTCTTTTAATTTTTCGAGCAAACCACTAATGGTAGGAAGAAAAAAAGGACTGACTCATAAAAAAAAAGTTATCCAACCAATATTTAATGAATTTACAGCCATTTTTATACCGGAAAACGTAAGAAATTGATAAATACTAACTCATAATGTTATGTAGATTTATTTTTTCTGTTTATTACCATTATATTTCCCTACACTAAAAATTTTTTTTAAATTATTATGATTTTTCTCTCATAATAAATATTAAAACAACACACAAATTAATAAAAAAACTACAAGAATAAAATTATAACATAGATCTTGCAATTTTTCAACATTCTAAATGTTTTTAAATTCCAATTTTTAATGTGTCTCCTAGTTTATAAAAAAAAATGCAATATTTAAAAATTACAAAATCTCACCATTAAGTAAGACATAGGCATTAAGTAATTCTACAATTATTATGACTGACTTTGTTTCGTAGTTGTCCTGAAGATGGAAGCGATGAAGTTTCCGAAAGCTTGACAAAATTTAATAAAGAGTATTACAAGGCGTAAATATCTAACCCAATTATAGACCGCATCCCCAATAAACAGTTTCCCAAATATATATATATATATATATTATTTATTTATATATTTTATATTATTTATTCAAAGTCCGTATTAAATTTATTTTATTTGCTTTGGGATATAACTTACGATTTTCTTCGACTTGTAATACTTTCTACAGTTCATCGTCATTTTTTACAAATTGTAGATACTCCTTCCTGCATTAATGAAATACCACGCTCAGCTGTGTCATTAACTATATGTAATGTTCATCATTGAATGTGCTCAGGTCTAGATGTAGTATAATTAAGATGATCAGGATATAGTAGACCATAAACTCAGTGTGTTATTTTAAAAACATTTATTTTCAAATATGCAACGTTTCGTTCGTGTTATTCGAACATCTTCAGGCAACCTATGTGTACAAACAATCATGAAAATTAATAAATAATATAATACGTTACTTACAATAAATAATTACAAACAAAAGTAAATTTTATATATACCTTGAAATGTTAATATATCACACATAGTCCCCAAATTAAATCATACATCCGACATTTCGTCATCAACCTGGAGTCTAATAATTAAAATATTTGTCAAGAACAAGTAGTCAGAAATATTCTAGATCTTTCTCAAACACTGTCAACCTCAATATTACAATGCATAAATTAAATAATGCCAAGTTAAAAATTAACAATATCTAACCTCCACATAAACACGAGGTTACTATCAAAACCCAACGAATACAATACCACCAAAATAACTATAATGTACCTCCCGACTATCATAAACTACCGAAACTCACCCACAGATGGTGTCAAACGTTCATAGACATTTTAAATTTATCAATTAAACCCAAATACAAACAATTAAGATTCTCAGTGTCAGTTTTACAATTAACAGTATTATGCAAACAGATTTGAATCATCTCACTATAATTTCTTTTTAACTTTATCGACTCATTATCTAAAATCTTTACATTCTCGAAATCAAACTGATGACCTGTTTCGAAATGATGAGCCGCAAGCGCCGTGAGATCCTTTGTTTTATTCTTGTCTCTGCAACTGTATTGATGTTGGTAAATCCTCTTCTTCAAATACTGCGTAGTCTGGCCCACATACGCCAAACCACAACTGCACTCGATTTTATAAATTATATCTGACCTGTCTCTTAATTTCACTGGGTCTTTTAATTTAGAATATATGTGACCAATTTTCTTAATGTTATAAAACGCTGGCTTCCAGTCAGATTTTCTAAAACATCTAGTGATATTCTGAGATAACCCTTTTATAAAAGGAAATCTAAATCTATTCTCTTGTTTATCAACCGCATTTACCGAGTTATCATCCAGATGTGTCTTCTTAAATCTTTCAATACAACAGTCCACGAACTCACTAGGATAGTTGTTACGTTTAAGAATATCCTTAACTATTAGCAGATTATCTTTATGAAAGCAGCTACTACTCAGTTTAATAGCTCTATAAATAAGACCTAGCGCAACACTCGTCTTATGAGCCCACGGGTGATGTGAATTAAAATTAAGCAGCCTCCCAGACGAAGTTGGTTTTTGAAACCACCTTGTCTTCAAGCTTCCATCCACCTTTCTAATGACCAACGTGTCTAAGAACGCCAACTCACCTTCAACTTCCAATTCCATTGTAAACTGTATCTTACTACAAAAACTATTAAAATGATCCAATAACAAATTTGTACTATCCTTAGGGACTGCTAACAATGTGTCATCAACATACAGACACAATAACGGAATAGCAAAAGGTAGTCTCTCAAGGATTTTCCTCAAAACATGTTCCATAACTATGTTCGCCAACACTGGACTAGCTGGATTCCCCATACTAGATCCATCCAGCTGACGATAGAAACTGTTGTTATACTTAAAATAGCTTGTCTCAAAACATGTTTTAACCAAAACCTCCAGAATTTCCTTAGGCACCTTCACCAAACCTTTCATCAAGTCCCATTCATCCTGTATAATTCTAAGGACTAGCTTCTTCGGAATGTTTGTAAATAAAGAGACCACATCTAACGATACCAAGACATAATCTGATGGAAGTTTAACATCTTTCAGAAGCTTCACCAACTCAGTTGAGTTTTTTATATTAAATTTATACGTGTCCACCAACGGAGTTAAAATTCTATGTAGAAGCTTTGCCAGTTTATAACACGGAGACTTAATACAACTGACTACAGGTCGAAGTTTGCACCCTGGTTTATGTACTTTACGTAATCCATATAACCTTGGTGGTAAACCATTATGAGTCTTCAAATATTTAACTTCCCAGTCCTCTATGATATTCCTCTGTGCCAAATCATCCACCACTGCGTTGATCGTGTCCTGATACCCTGCCGTAGGATCTCTCTGTACTCTCTTATATATTAACGGATCATTCAATAGTTCAAGCATTCCAGTTTCATATTCCTTCTTTTTCATCAACACTGTAGCTCCCCCTTTATCAGCACGCATAACCAAAATGTCATCTCTATTTTTTAAAAACAATTTCGTTTTTATTAAATCTTTCTTTAGATTCTTATCAGCTACATTAATACGCCTCCGGCTCGAATTATAAAAATTCGTTATTGTATTAATTCCATTCAGTCTGATGTTGTTTCTAAAAACTTCTAGTTCTCTTTCATCTAGCGTCTGATCTTTCACTCTGGAAATGCCAAACTCCAGGTCTTTTATCAAAGTTGGTATAGGAAGTTTATTCCCATCAAGTTCAATGCCAAAATTAGGCGACAATTTTAACACATTCTCCACAAATTCTGGCATAGACTCATTCAAAAAATTATACAAGACCTTAGAATCACTAATAGCTGAAACATCTGGAACTACAGGCGTAACATCCTTGATCAAAGCCATTATTTTATTTTGGTTCTTTTTCTTAATTTTCCTAAAAATCTTTTCATACCTGATTTTATTAATCTTCAGACACCAACAATACATATCAGCTGGCACTGAGTTCATTAACTCTTCCTCCATTCGCTTTCTTTCCGACTCTAATCTGGACAACTTCCAATGGGTCACTTTAATTTCAGCATTCAAGACAGATTTTTTAAAATTCTCCATAATATTCTCAACTAAATATTTAAACGGATGTCCATCTAATAATAATAGTGTGAACAACGACTTGATGTTATGTGTTATGAACTTAGGATACACACTATTATCCTGATCATCTTAATTATACTACATCTAGACCTGAGCACATTCAATGATGAATAAGAAGAGTGGATTTTTTAACGAATTACGTTTGACATTTGGTGATGGAGTTTGGAGTCTGGTCAAGAAACTAGCTAATTTGTCCAGAATACAAGCAGCAAGTGTAAACAGAAAAATTTTTCTGTTGCAGTGCAAAAATAATAGTGTGTATCCTAAGTTCATAACACATAACATCAAGTCGTTGTTCACACTATTATTATTAGATGGACATCCGTTTAAATATTTAGTTGAGAATATTATGGAGAATTTTAAAAAATCTGTCTTGAATGCTGAAATTAAAGTGACCCATTGGAAGTTGTCCAGATTAGAGTCGGAAAGAAAGCGAATGGAGGAAGAGTTAATGAACTCAGTGCCAGCTGATATGTATTGTTGGTGTCTGAAGATTAATAAAATCAGGTATGAAAAGATTTTTAGGAAAATTAAGAAAAAGAACCAAAATAAAATAATGGCTTTGATCAAGGATGTTACGCCTGTAGTTCCAGATGTTTCAGCTATTAGTGATTCTAAGGTCTTGTATAATTTTTTGAATGAGTCTATGCCAGAATTTGTGGAGAATGTGTTAAAATTGTCGCCTAATTTTGGCATTGAACTTGATGGGAATAAACTTCCTATACCAACTTTGATAAAAGACCTGGAGTTTGGCATTTCCAGAGTGAAAGATCAGACGCTAGATGAAAGAGAACTAGAAGTTTTTAGAAACAACATCAGACTGAATGGAATTAATACAATAACGAATTTTTATAATTCGAGCCGGAGGCGTATTAATGTAGCTGATAAGAATCTAAAGAAAGATTTAATAAAAACGAAATTGTTTTTAAAAAATAGAGATGACATTTTGGTTATGCGTGCTGATAAAGGGGGAGCTACAGTGTTGATGAAAAAGAAGGAATATGAAACTGGAATGCTTGAACTATTGAATGATCCGTTAATATATAAGAGAGTACAGAGAGATCCTACGGCAGGGTATCAGGACACGATCAACGCAGTGGTGGATGATTTGGCACAGAGGAATATCATAGAGGACTGGGAAGTTAAATATTTGAAGACTCATAATGGTTTACCACCAAGGTTATATGGATTACGTAAAGTACATAAACCAGGGTGCAAACTTCGACCTGTAGTCAGTTGTATTAAGTCTCCGTGTTATAAACTGGCAAAGCTTCTACATAGAATTTTAACTCCGTTGGTGGACACGTATAAATTTAATATAAAAAACTCAACTGAGTTGGTGAAGCTTCTGAAAGATGTTAAACTTCCATCAGATTATGTCTTGGTATCGTTAGATGTGGTCTCTTTATTTACAAACATTCCGAAGAAGCTAGTCCTTAGAATTATACAGGATGAATGGGACTTGATGAAAGGTTTGGTGAAGGTGCCTAAGGAAATTCTGGAGGTTTTGGTTAAAACATGTTTTGAGACAAGCTATTTTAAGTATAACAACAGTTTCTATCGTCAGCTGGATGGATCTAGTATGGGGAATCCAGCTAGTCCAGTGTTGGCGAACATAGTTATGGAACATGTTTTGAGGAAAATCCTTGAGAGACTACCTTTTGCTATTCCGTTATTGTGTCTGTATGTTGATGACACATTGTTAGCAGTCCCTAAGGATAGTACAAATTTGTTATTGGATCATTTTAATAGTTTTTGTAGTAAGATACAGTTTACAATGGAATTGGAAGTTGAAGGTGAGTTGGCGTTCTTAGACACGTTGGTCATTAGAAAGGTGGATGGAAGCTTGAAGACAAGGTGGTTTCAAAAACCAACTTCGTCTGGGAGGCTGCTTAATTTTAATTCACATCACCCGTTGGCTCATAAGACGAGTGTTGCGCTAGGTCTTATTTATAGAGCTATTAAACTGAGTAGTAGCTGCTTTCATAAAGATAATCTGCTAATAGTTAAGGATATTCTTAAACGTAACAACTATCCTAGTGAGTTCGTGGACTGTTGTATTGAAAGATTTAAGAAGACACATCTGGATGATAACTCGGTAAATGCGGTTGATAAACAAGAGAATAGATTTAGATTTCCTTTTATAAAAGGGTTATCTCAGAATATCACTAGATGTTTTAGAAAATCTGACTGGAAGCCAGCGTTTTATAACATTAAGAAAATTGGTCACATATATTCTAAATTAAAAGACCCAGTGAAATTAAGAGACAGGTCAGATATAATTTATAAAATCGAGTGCAGTTGTGGTTTGGCGTATGTGGGCCAGACTACGCAGTATTTGAAGAAGAGGATTTACCAACATCAATACAGTTGCAGAGACAAGAATAAAACAAAGGATCTCACGGCGCTTGCGGCTCATCATTTCGAAACAGGTCATCAGTTTGATTTCGAGAATGTAAAGATTTTAGATAATGAGTCGATAAAGTTAAAAAGAAATTATAGTGAGATGATTCAAATCTGTTTGCATAATACTGTTAATTGTAAAACTGACACTGAGAATCTTAATTGTTTGTATTTGGGTTTAATTGATAAATTTAAAATGTCTATGAACGTTTGACACCATCTGTGGGTGAGTTTCGGTAGTTTATGATAGTCGGGAGGTACATTATAGTTATTTTGGTGGTATTGTATTCGTTGGGTTTTGATAGTAACCTCGTGTTTATGTGGAGGTTAGATATTGTTAATTTTTAACTTGGCATTATTTAATTTATGCATTGTAATATTGAGGTTGACAGTGTTTGAGAAAGATCTAGAATATTTCTGACTACTTGTTCTTGACAAATATTTTAATTATTAGACTCCAGGTTGATGACGAAATGTCGGATGTATGATTTAATTTGGGGACTATGTGTGATATATTAACATTTCAAGGTATATATAAAATTTACTTTTGTTTGTAATTATTTATTGTAAGTAACGTATTATATTATTTATTAATTTTCATGATTGTTTGTACACATAGGTTGCCTGAAGATGTTCGAATAACACGAACGAAACGTTGCATATTTGAAAATAAATGTTTTTAAAATAACACACTGAGTTTATGGTCTACTATATCCTGATCATCTTAATTATATGTAATGTACGAACTATATTCAAACTCCTTAAGTAGGACTGATTCGAATTCCAAGTTGCAGGATGTGTTTCAGCGATAATTTTAAATTATTCACTACAAAACTAATCATAATTAAAAGAAATATTAAGAAAAAACAATTAAATGTAATGATACGTTTTACTTGTAAAATTATAAAATTAGAAAATAATTGTGTTTTTTTTGTTGTCCGACATTTTTAGTTCATGTCGTTGTGTATTTTTATAGATTATTGTACTAAATAAAAAAAAATAGCTAGAATTTTAATTTTAATATTAAGAGGTCGCTCGAAAAAATCTAAAGTCATTTACTAATAATTTAAAAAAAATTATGAGCGACTTGTTAAAATTAAAATTTGTAACGGAAACTTCTAGAAATTTATTTTTTTTTTGGTCTATAAAATTATACCGTAACAAGAAAAAAAATAAAAAAAAATAAAAATTCAATTTTCGACGATTTTTGAAATTTAAAAAAATTTGGAGCGACCACTTAAAAATTTTTTTCTGAGCTGTCCTTTGGAGAGGGCTTATTAAAACATCAAAAACTAACATTTTTTCATTCGAGACTCAAAAAAAAATAGTCGGTTTATTTGCGCCACCTTAATGTATAGTCTAGTCTTTTGTGAAAAAAATAATTGGCAGGCTCATTTTTGCAAAATCAAACCTATTAGAGCATACAAAAAGTTTAAGTCTAACAGAGTTATATATTTGGTCTCCCCAAACAGCTAACTTATTTTTTTTATTACTTTAATTAAACTTACTGGTAGTGAGCACTCCAGAAAACACCCAGCACTGGCCATATTTTACTGGTTTTTTCTTTTTGTAGTACGTCTGCAAGATCTCTTTGCTTCCAATCCACTTTGTTGGTGGTGTGCCACCGCTGTGGTCATCTGACCAATTTCCCATTACAGCGCCAAGATCGTCTGCAGAATTCACTGCTGCTGATAAAGCTCTAGTGGTTCGTACAGGATCAGCTCTGTAAGAACCTTTGACTTTTCCAATTACTCGTATCAAATACAAAGAGCACTCTAAGATATCTTTTTCAAATTGATCGTATTTCCAAATGACAGGTCGCATTCTATTAGCAGTTCCTCTCCAAATAATCCCGACATCATTCAAAACTGCTTCTTCTCGCCATTCCTCAGAGCGCATAAATACTTGATCATGTTTCCACCAAGGATTAAAAAGCAAATAAATCTCAGTATCCCAACTGTAGCAGTAAGCACCATTGTTCTCTATTAGTTTGGTATCTACTTCTAAACGCCATTTAGCTACCACGGCATCAGCTGCAGTTGTCACATTGACACTGATAATATTTTCTAAAGAATTGATCAATACGACGTTCCAAGATAATTGTTTATCAAAGCGTTTTAACAAAGGAACAGCAACAAGAGTTCCATGTCCATAATTTGGTTGTATGTCATCTACAATTAATTAATATTATATTTTATTGTTTTAAAAATATAATATTAATATGATATAAAACTAAATATAATATTAACTAAAAATACATACCGTCTACTGTAAAAATAAAAGATATTCCATCTTTGTCTTCATTGTACGGTCTACTTAAAGTGATGTCTAATCTGAAGTTCTGACCTCGTCTGATAATTAACTGAGGGTCATATTTACGATTCATTAAGTCAAATTTTGAGGTGTGATGCGATATTCCATTGATTGTAATACAAGGGTCTATTTTCCGAATAATTAAAATGTCTGATTCATCTTTGGCATCTATATATGGCACATCTTCATCTGAAACAATTGTAATTTTGGGTGTGATAATACTTTTAACCAATAATAAATTTTAGTAAATTATTTAATTTGGTAGAAAGATTGACCTTTCTCGGAACGATTCAATTTAATGTGAGTTATGATCGCTCTAATAATAGCAGAGCATTCTATAAGTATACAAAGGTATTTGAATCTGTGACCTAATAAAAAACATATTAACTTATTACATCATTATGAATTCGTAAATATCTCAAGTGTAATAAAACTTATTCTTATTGATCTACTTATTCTGAAACAAAAAACTAAATAAGTTGCGTAATTAAATGTAAATTTAATATAACATCCTGGTGCAACTAATTTAATGAGAAAACTAGTTTATATAAATTGAATAAGTCTTAAAAAATTTATACTTAAAATCAAACTTAGACTAAGTATATAGTTCGTGTGCGTTTTATAAACCAGAAAGTTTATTGTAGTGACATTCTTGTTATTCCAAACAAAAATCTGAGGTGGACAATCACCGTGCTTTATCCCTGCGTTCAACACCACGCATTCAATACTGCCATGACCCCATAACCTTATTAATAATTTGCCAAAATAGCTAACTAGCAGGGTTTATTTGTCTATAATAATTCATCAAGAAAACTAAGATTTTACATTTATTAACAACTAGCTGACCCGGCGAACTTCGTACCGCCTAACAGTCGATGAATGTCGTGTTACTTTTTAGCTGAACTAATTTAGGCTTTGATGAACGTAAAACAATGATACAAAATAATATATTTATATAGATAGAAACAAAAAAGTATTTTATTATGATGTGCAGATTAGGAAAAAAAAATAAAACTCGGATTAATTCATTAATAGGATTTTCATTAAAGCACTTGTGGTAAACGACATTCTTTGTTTTTTGGTCAGGCGCAAGAACAAATAAAGCGGATGGTTTGCCGACACGTGAGCATGTCACGTACAATTGACCATGAGAAAAACATGCATTTTCTAGATTGAGGCCACAAATAGTCAAGGATTGACTCTGTGATTTGTTGATCGTCATAGCGAAGGCAAGACGAATCGGGAATTGAATTCGTTTAAACTCAAAGGGCATATTCGTTGGGATCATCAGAATCCTTGGAATAAGAACTTCCTCATTTTTATATTTTCCTTTAAGTATCGACGCGTGCAATTTCTCGCAGATAATTGACTCGCGATATTCCGTTGCCTAATTGCATTACGGCTTTGCTGGGAAAGATTAGATCTTCTAGGACGCGGCATTGTTTTTAAAATGTGCACTCGCATAAAACCACCAAATATAATAACAGTGCCTGAACTTTCGAGACATAGACAATAGCTCAAAGAGTATATGGTTATATATACTCTTACTACGTATGAATAGCTTATGAAGAAAAATCATAGACAACCTATAAAAAGACATTTACACTTTTTTTAACCTGTAGATTTTTTTTCCTTAGTCTTATAACCTTTACCAACTGATTTTATATTCCCTAAATTCCGTTCCTTTCCGATGATTTTATGTTTTTACTGTAGAATAAATCTTAGGTATTATTTTCGGGAATTAAAAACAAATATAACAGTACCTGAACTTTGTAGACATTTTACAAAAAATAAATTTCTGAACGCACACATGATGTCTTCAGAAAAATATAAAGTTGTGGCTTAAAGGTCTCAGCAACCAGGCCATAAGCTTCAAAAAAAAATAGTTGTTACATTATTTGACAGGATTGGACAACAAATGTTTGACATGTAATAAACAAATCAGCATCTATTGAAATGATTAAGTATTCATTACAGATGTCGAGTTTTTATTGTTTTTAAGATGTATTCTGCTATTCGGGACGGAAACAATTCCAACAAATCAAAAACCATGGCAATCGGTCCAGCCGTTCTCGAGTTATAAGTGTTGTAACAAACACGACTTTCTTTTATATATATATAGATTAGGAAACGAATGGAAAACTAAGCATTATTATTTTTTCAAAAACTATAATACTTATTGCAGAGTTCTAACGTTGTTCTGTAATTATTAATACTTATCAGTTAAACTTATTGTTGAATAGTAATTATCTTATCTACAAAAATGCTTATTTTTCAATTTAATCACATATAACACTTTATTGAGCCAGTCAATAGGTATTATTATTTTTGAGGCAAAGGTTATATAATTTAATTTGTCAGAAATATTTGATCTAGAGACTGATTGATGATAAATTAAATTTGGTAATCTAACAATATTGTGTAATAATTACTAAATACTAAAGTCAGCAGAAAAGCTTTTGCAGCTCTAAAAAATTTTCTACTTGTTTTATTTTTATTGTATATTATAGCCTATAGTTCATCTTGCTATAAATTTTAGAGCTTAGTTATGTATTTCATACGAATCAAGCCAGAATGAAAATTTGTGTTTTTAATAAAGCACAAAAATGTAGGAAAGTGTTATTTAATAATAGCTAACACACTCTTACAACAAAAATTGGTTAAAACAAGTATAATAAAAATTGATTACACAGCTAAAAAAATAACATTCTTGCTACGAAATCAAATTAGAATCTGGATTACAACATACAAGCAGAAAGCCAATTCGGATTACAGAAACGTTCGAGTTAGAGCAGGGTTCAGATTAGCGCGACACTACTGTACAATAGAATTAAGAAAATAATAATCGATTAAAGTTTGCAAATTTGGCTTAAGAGACTTTTTTGTGTATAGAAAAATTATGATCTATCTTTAGATTTTAAAAAAGGTTTTGTTTAAAAATCTGATAAAAATACAACACCACTTTGAAGTTGTAGAGATTGTGGGTAGGTGTCTACCACAAACCGCCCACAAACCGCTAAATAAATTATAATTAATTACTAAGCCTTATCATTCTGAATTAACTATTTTTTTTAATATAAATATTTAGATTTCTAAATATCTGCGATTAAAAAAATAATAAAAACCACTTATGAATCATTTTAATCAATAAGACAATGTTTTCCTGTGTTTTTGTGCAACTTTTTTTAAAACTGCGTAATGTCTGTAAAAAAATTTCTGAGACTTTTCATCACACCGATAACATATTCTTACCACAAATGTGTGATTTACAGCTGACGAAATATAACAGTTAATCATGAGGCTATAACATCTTACAAAGAATTAAATAAGTTTTACCAAGAATAAAAAAAAATGGCTCAAATTAAATTATTATTAAGACAATCAGAAAATAATTATAATTATAGTTAGATTTTTATATAAATTATGTAAAAATTTGTAGCGGTTGAAATGCATTAAAAAAATTCTTCAATTTTTTGCAAGTTTCAAATTAGAAAAAATTTGAAACAATTCACTACAAGGATGTTTATTTACAATATTGACACTGTTCTGAAATAAGCTATTAAAGACAATGTTTTTTCCGTTTCAAAAAGACCTTCGGAATATTTTCTTCAAACTAATTTAAATTTTTGACTATTAGTAATATTTATTACCGCGAATGAAAATTCTAAAAACAGCATTAATTTGCATTGCAAAATTTGTCACTTTACACAGCCACAGCCTTATTCTAAATAGTGACATCATTTATTTATATTATTACAAACGTTAAAACCAGCGCACGTACAAATCATATTTAGGGAATTATTATTAGCATATGTATTGTACGATTATAATAAAATTAAAAAGCATAAACGAACTGGTAGTTAATGTAAACAAATACTTCTTAAATTATTCGGTCAACTACATTTTTTTCCAGTTATGATTAGTAATAGTAAATAAAAAAAAAATAGTAGTAATCCCAAAATGTTACACGTTTTTATTGGGAAGTTTACCTTGACCAACTCCTATGACCAACAAAATATTAAAACAAGGTGTTTATCATCTGTTACATAGTTTCATTGTTAACACCCAAAAGTAAAAATAAAATTCATTAAACAAGCATTTTTTTTCTATAATACGCAATTTTATAAAATTCCTCATTAAAACATCAACACCTACAAACCAAATTAATTTTAATTAGAAAAACGTACCTGCTTCTTCTGGCTTTGGCAAGGGTTGTAAGGGAGTATCATCATTTGGGGTAAATTTTGCTCTAAAACATGGCCAACACTTGCAGCAAGAGCACTTACTTTTACCCATTTTTGCTATAGATTTGTTTTAAAAAATATATTCTTGAAGGAGGATACCGTTGTAGAGCGTGGTATCCTTGCATCTGGTGTTTGAATGTAGGCTTTTAAACACTGCACATATCGCGCAAAGTGAAGCATTAGTCATCAATGTTATTTCAAGATCCATTGATAGAATTTTGAATTAAAATTACTGCAAAAATTCTATAAGAGCAAGAAATAATTATTTTAGGTCAAAGTTTGACCAATTGTAGCTGAAACTCTCAGTTATCAGCCTTTTTGATGTTTGATTATCAGTTTCTTCCAACTTTCAGAAAAACAATAGATTAAATATTTTTTTCGACTATTGTTAATCCTAACAATCTACTACCTACTTAGTGAAAACTAGCAGGACCGTAACAACATTATTTACAATGTAACTCAGACATATTCGTCTGAAATAATGAAATTCTGTATTTGTTTGTAGCATTTGTTTTATCAAAACCTTCAAATCAACTAATAGTATCATAACAACTTTGCCAGTCTATAATAAAAATATTATTTATTTAGTGTAAATAATTACAATACATATTGTAATCTACAGACGTTCAAACAATTTGATACTTATTTACATTATTACAATACATGCAGGGTGTCAATTCGAAAGCTTTCCACCTTTAATATCTTTCTTGCAGTTAAAAATATAAAAAATTGGAAAGACATGTCAATTTTATTTATAAAGGGGGCACTTGGAATAAGTATTTTTAAGCGTCTTGTTTAAACCTTGTAACAAGGGTAGACGTCACCCTTAAAATTTTAAATAAAAATGGGGGTCAAGTGACACATCGCAAAACAGAAAAACACACATTTGTATTACAAATGTGATTTTGTAAATATTTAGTTTTATAACCTGAAGATGACAATCGTATGATTGTCAAAACTAGTCGTGAAGAATGATAATGAAACTCTTAAATTAAGAGAACTGGGTTCTATTAATATTTATATTAAATTGATCTATTATATTAAGTTGTTATAAAATGTAAGATTGTCATTTTGATTATATCATGCCTCAACATAATTATAACCGGAACTCAAAATGTTAAAATAATAAGACCAAAAGTTTGTTTATGTTTTAACGCGCATGTTTAAACTACTTTTTATCCCAAACTTGGTTAAACTACCTCCTGCAGGTGGGTTAACTTTTGGTGTAAATTTAGCCTGGTTTATCTGCTAACCTCGCATTGAAATACGTCTAACCATAAAATAAAAAAGTTAAGCTAATTTTTTTTGGTTAACCCTGCATTAAAATACCGGGCCTAAAGGTGACATCTACTCTACTTAAGGGGTTGAAGCAAAACGCCTAAGTATACTCATTTCAAGCGCCCTCCTTGCAAATAAAATTGACGTGTTTTGTCGATTTTTATATTTTCTACTGCAACAAAGATATTAAGGCTAAGCAGTTTTCAAATTGACATCCTGTATATTAGCACTTCTATTTTTTTACACACTAATAAAAAGTAAATTGAAGAAGAAAGGCTTTTACGGCCTGGAGTCATTGAAATATTGACATGTTTCGGAAAAGACCGTGTCGAAAAGTTAAATGAAATTGTCGACGTTTTGCACTCCATCGGTAGAGGCGTCATTAGGACAGAGAAATAAAGATAAGAACAAGCACGGTAACTCGGCGTGTAAACCACGCTAGAGGCGAAACTTATTCTGGCTAGACCTCGTTGCTGTTTGGGTTTATATGGCAAGCTAGGAAGAGAAAGCGGTGGGAGAGGCAAAAGAGAAACTAGCGGAGGGCTTGAACGAGAGAGCTGCAGAGAAAGCGGAAGCGCTTTGTGATGATGGCGAAGGAGTTTTTAGGAGCGTTTGGAACAAGGTCTTCCAAACGTTTGAGAGATAATAACCTGCATCTCTATTAAGGTTGTTTGGGTGTTTTATAATTTCGATTGCTTCTCTAATTTTTCTGTCGTAGAAAAGATTTGATTCACAAATCAAGGAAGATTCATCTAGACAAATTTTTTGACCGGTGTCTAGATGATGTTCAGCTGTTGATGACTGCGACCATAAACCCGAATTTATGCATCTTTTATGTTCAGAAACTCAAAGTTTGATTAAACGTTCTGTTTCCCCAATGTAAACTTTGCCATAAGAGCACGGAATTTTATAAACACCTTTTGACAAAAGTGAGTCAAATCTGTCTTTTGGAGATGCTAAAATTCCAAAGATTTTTCTAAGTGGTTTGAAAACCGTTCTCAATCCTTGTTTACGGAGAATTTTTCCGATTTTGTCTGTAACTCCATGAACAAATGGAAGAAAAGCAGTTCCAGTATTATTTTTCGACTCTCTCGTTTTTGTGCGAGGATGTCGATGGTGGTTTATAATACGTTGAATATCCTGTTTCTTATATCCATTATTCATTAGGCTAGTTGTTAACCGGTCTAATTCTGTTTGAAGACATAATGTTTGACAAACCGAAAAAGCGCGATGTACCAAAGATTTAATGACAGACAATTTTTGATCAGGATGATAATGAGATGTCGCATAAAGATAGCGATCTGTGTGAGTAGGCTTTCGATATGTTGTATGACCCAAAGACCCGTTAGGAAGACGTGTTATCAAGACATCCAAAAATGGAAGAGAATTTTCATTCTCGATTTCTATTGAATATTGAATATCTTTATTTAGACCATTTAGATGATTTAAAAAGTCTGGAAAACTGTCTTTACCGTGAGGCCAAATAATAAACGTGTCATCTACATATCGGAGCCATACTTTAGGTTTTAAAACCGATGTTTTAAGTGCCTTGGTTTCAAAAGATTTCATAAAGATATTAGCAATGACAGGAGACAGAGAAGAACCCATTAGAGTTCCTGTGACTTGTTTATAAAATTTATTATTGAATCGAGTTCACACGTCGAGTTACCGTGCTTGTTTTCCTCTTTATTTTCCTACCCTAATGACGTCTCTACCGATGGAGTGCGAAACGTCGACAATTTCATTTAACTTTTCGACACGGTCTTTTCCGAAAGATGTCAATATTTCAAAAAGTAAATTAGCAATACTTAGAGTAGAAAATTTAAAATTACAAGTTAATTATTCTTCACATGAGTAAAAGGAGTTAGCTATCAGAGATTTTTTAATTCTGTTAAACAATATAGTATTAGCTAGACTTTTAAATTTTAGTGGCAAAATTTTGTAAAATCTAATAACATGATAATTAATACCGTGTCTTAATCTGGTTAATCGTAGCAAATCTGTAGCATTATCATCATTTTTACTACCATAAGATTGATGCGAATTAGTAATTCTGTAAAATCTTTTATGTTTCACAAAGTGGTCTAAGCATTTGAAAATGTACAAACACGGTAATGTTAAGATATTTAAAGTGATCTAAGTAAAGTGAAATTGATCTTGTTTCTACAGTCATTTCTGTAGAAACAGCTTCTTAACCCAGCTATCACCCTTATTGTTCTCTTGTGAAAGCGAAACAATCTAGGTGACAATGTGCAGTGTCCCCACAATATGATACAGCAGGTACTTTAAATGCACGTGTATGATAGTCCCAGGCAAAACCAGGTTTGACAGGTTTCTTAGCAGATATATATTTTTACACAATTTATCCGCAATACTGTCAACATGTTAATGCCATGTTAACGCTCAATCTAAATATAATCCAAGAAATTTAGTGCAATTGCTGTACCCTAAATGCTTTGAAGTAAAAATAATTTATATAATTTTTTCTTTCAAGACGCACTAATGATTTAGATGATTGACCTATGCTAGTGTCGTCTGCAAAAAGTGTTAGATCAAACCTCGGGATAAAATCAGGTAAATCGTTTATCGAAATTAGGAACAACAGAGGTCACATTATAAAGCCCTGTGAAACCCCATGCTTTACCATGCGCTCACACAAAACCCTATTACTGATTTTATCCTTTTGTTGACGATCTGTTACATACGATTGAATCACCAAATTACTATATGGACTAAAATTGTAGTATTCTAGCTGTCTAACCACTACCCTGTGTGACACTGTGTCAAATGCTTTGCTGAGATCGAGAAACATTCCCTCAGAACAATTTTTTTTAAATCCAAACTGAGAGCTTGTTAATAATGCATCATCATTCAAGCAATGTGTATAAATAAGCTTTCAAAAATTTTAGATACTATAGGTAACAATGATATCGGTCGATAATTGCTTAAATTATTCAAACTTTTTTTTTGTACACGATTATTATTGACGATTAGGAAATGTACAGATTATAATACAATAATTGATCAGTTTGCCAAGTGGTAAAATGATAGTATTTTTGCCAGCTTTATTTATTTGAGTACTTAGGCCATACACATTCTTTTGCATAAGTATTTTTTAGGTTATTGATGGTGTCTATAACACCATTAATTGATATCTCTTGAAATAAGAACGTTGCGCTTTGTGGAGATGTTGGTATTGGATCAAGATTGCTAATTGGAATAGAATTTAAAAAATTTTTAGGAACAGTTGAAAAATATTTGTTTAGTTTATCAGGTATGGAAGAGGGAATACTTTGTGGTCGTTTTGGTTTGCATTTGTTGACAAACACTCGACATAACAATTGGATTCCTGCTACTATATTTTATTAACAATTCATTTGATCTAATTTTATAGCATTATTGTTATTTATTAGTTATTGTTGTATTATGTTGTATTTTTCATCTAAATCAGCATTACTTATAAGACAAAACAATTATACAGATGGATACCAATCAATACGGCAATTAGTAAAGTGAAAAAAATGGTAGGGTTAAAATTAAAAACAAAATGTTGAATTTGACTCTGGAAAATGGGCTTTTTCATATAACCTTATTTTAGACGATAGAGTTTTTGCAGTGTAAATTTATTCCGTTAACAGAATTTACATTGAAGTAATAGCAAATACATAAGAAACCAATCCCATTTTTTTCGGCGATGTATAAGGTTCTAGAACTTGTTCCAAGGGCTTAACATTTGCTTCAGCTCCAAGTCTCAATATGAAACCGAGCTTGTGTTTTAAGCTTTTTTTCGGTTTATACCCTTCTGAGTTCACACAGTTTGAATCTCAAACATCTTCTGTAACTAAAAATTTGATTTCTAAAACGTTTCATAAGCGTTGGTGTCATAAGCGTTCAAAATGAGCTCAAATGAAATACTTCTGCTGCAAGTTGGTGATTTTGCACTCACTGCAATATGCAATGTTTTGACACGACCAGTATTGTAAAAAATGTTTACATCCATTTGTCTATCAGAGAAAAACTGATAATTTACAAACGCTAAAACAGATTGTTTTGAATTGTGGATGAGAACACTCTTGACTACCTTAGATTTTAAACAAAAAACCGTTTTATCTACATTACTTTATCTTGTTTATGAACTATGATACCACGGACAGACACATTTATAGATTTACACTACAAACTTATAACACCCTTCTTCTTTGCTGGTTAAAGATGTTAAATTAAATGGTGACGAATTATTTCACTTGTTAAAAGAGATTCGTAGAGATAGTTTGGTATTTTCAAAAACAATTAATTAATTTTTAAACAATTTTGATAAAACATAAGATGATTTCAACGATGATAATTTTAACTGAGAAAACATTTTGCGAAAGTCTATTTGGGTTTTGGAAGACAATTTAAAGACTTTCTAAAACTACCTCTTCATGAGGTTAACTTACCCTGAGATGAAACTGATGATAAATTATTGATCAATGCGAATGAAGAAAATACAATTGAAAATGTAAACTTAACAAAAAGAACAACTAAAATCTATACATTTGAAAAACGTAAAAAATACAGCAGTTCAAACAGATGGAGTAATTATTTATCTTCTAGTGGAAAAAATTCATTAGATGTTGAGGGTTTTTCTAACGACATTGACATCATTTTCTATCAATTAGATGTATAGTTTTAATTGATTTATTTTTATGAAAGTGTTTTATAAATTTTAAACGGAAAATGTTATACATTTTTGTTATACAAGGTGATACATAATTTTAATTATGTTCCATTTTTTATTTCAAATTTTGAAAAGGATTAATTATTTTATTTATATATCAAGCATTTGTCAACATAAAAATAATTTTTTTATCAGACAACATTTTTGAGCTCTGACGTCACCACATTCTAAATAGCAAACTTTACTTTTTTTGTAAAAAATTAATTTTTTTTCTTCATTAATACTACACAGACACACTAGATGTTTATTGCAAACCGCTAACCAAATATAAGATGGTTTGTTACAAAAACAAAAAAATCTAAACAAGCATGCAGAAAAAAATTTCCTATTAATGAAAGTAACTTCAAATTGAAAAAAAAAACAAGATAAATGATTCCAATGAAACTTGAAAGTTAGAAAGTTAGATTGATCGTTTTTGTTCATCTTAAAAGCTCTAACAAAATCTTATCAAACTCATCTTAAAATTTATTGTTGCCAAGAGATTTAAGAGTACATTTTTAACACAATGTACTCTTGTTGGGTTGAGTGTATACAATAAGTTGGCACATATATGTTTTAATATATACATATATATTATACTAGCTGACCCGGCAAACTTCGTACCGCCTAACAGTCAATGAATGTCGTGTTACTTTTTAGCTGAACTAATTTAGGCTTTGATGAACGTAAAACAATGATACAAAATAATATATTTATATAGATAGAAACAAAAAAGTATTTTATTATGATGAATGATGATGAAAACATACATACAGAATGAGAATAAAAAAAAAAAATAATAATAATTAAGTACTTCAAACTCATGTCAGAAAAAAATGATTGAAAACTATGTTGTGCAGCTTGGGAAAAAAAAATAAAGCTCGGATTAATTCATTAATAGGATTTTCATTAAAGCACTTTGTGGTAAACGACATGCTTTGTTTTTTGGTCAGGCGCAAGAACAAATAAAGCGGATGGTTTGCCGACACGTGAGCATGCCACGTACAATTGACCATGAGAAAAACATGCATTTTCTAGATTGAGGCCACAAATAGTCAAGGATTGGCCCTGTGATGTGTTGATCGTCATGACGAAGGCAAGACGAATCGGGAATTGAATTCGTTTAAACTCAAAGGGCATATCCGTTGGGATCATCGGCATCCTTGGAATAAGAACTTCCTCATCTTTAAATTTTCCTTTAAGTATCGACGCGTGCAATTTCTCGCAGATAATTGACTCGCGATATTCCGTTGCCTAATTGCATTACGGCTTCGCTGGGAAAGATTAGATCTTCTAGGACGCGGCATTGTTATTAAAATGTGCACTCGCATAAAACCACCAAATATAATAACAGTGCCTGAACTTTCGAGACATAGACAATAGCTCAAGGAGCATATAACCACTACGTATGAATAGCTTATCAAGAAAAATCATAGACAACCTATAAAAAGACATTTACACTTTTTTTAACTTGTAGATTTTTTTTCCTTAATCTTATAACTTTTACCAACTGATTTTTTATTTCCTAAATTCCGTTCCTTTCCGATGATTTTTTGTTTTTACTGTAGAATAAATCTTAGGTATTATTTTCGAGAATTAAAAACAAATATAACAGTACCTGAACTTTGTAGACATTTTACAAAAAATAAATTTCTGAACGCACACATGATGTTTTCAGAAAAAAATAAAATTGTGGCTTAAAGGTCTCAGCAACCAGGCCATCCAGAGCTCCAAAAAAAAAAATAGTTGTTACACTATTTGACAGGATTGGACAACAAATGTTTGACATGTTATAAACAAATCAGCATCTATTGAAATGATTAAGTATTCATTACACATATCAAGTTTTCATTGTTTTTAAGATGTATTCTGCTATTCGGGACGGAAACAAGTCCAACAAATCAAAAACCATGGCAATCGGTCCAGCCGTTCTCGAGTTATAAGTGTTGTAACAAACACGACTTTCTTTTATATATATAGATATACATCTATACTTTTGCAATCTGTCAGTACAAGCATAAGCTGTACATGTTTACAACGGGCTCAAGTAAAAAAAAAACACTGATTGATAACTACACATTGGTAATATAATCTTTTAATCAAAAATAAATTTATAAGTATACAAACTTTAAAATGTTTATAAATACATTCTATTGTTATACCGTAGGTGTTGGAATAAATAACGGAATTGGCGGAATATATTTATATGTTGAAAAAAAAAATCAAAATAATTGTGAGAGTTTACTTTTTATACATTTATTAATATAAATTATTTAAGTCAAAACGGCTTTAATATAATATCGCAAAAAGAAGGGATAGCTGAGTGGAGATTGCGCAGAACGCTTAGCTGAGGGATGATACTATTGCCGTAAAGGCAGTAGACAGCGGTCAGCGGGTAGTACTAGAAGGAGTGTCGAGTGCGGTACTCGTGCATAGTCAAGTCAAGTCGAGAGCACGAGAGTGATAGTTAGTTATCTTTATACTCGAACAAATATAATTTGTTATTGTGTGCAAATTAAGTGCAAATGTGGTGTCTTAACATTTCTGTTACAGTAACCTAACCAGGTGACAGATCCTACCTTCTTCTAACAATGTGGCTGGTTTGGCCATGACAGCTAGGTTTGAGTACTGATACGACTTGCTCTAATCTTAGGAAAGAGCACATGTAAGACCTTATTACATTATATTGATTATTATGATGCATGCAGATACATCTATGTCATTATTGGCATACTTGTTGTTATTAAAGAGCATGCAGATTATTTGTGTCAGAATCGACACGGTTGTTATTGTTTATTGTTGCTCTTTATGTGAAATGATTAAGAATGAAAACCTACAGCATAGAACTTGTTCTGTTCTTAAGCCGGTCTTTACTACTACTATTATTATTTATTATTTGGCTCTCGACGCCGATTAACATAATTCCTGTTTTTCGGTTGAGATCTAGCTTTTCAGATTGCTTAAAAAGATTGGAGAGATTTTTGAGGCCGGGTTTGATGCTGCCGTCAAGGCTGGTACCTTGTCGCTGAAAAGAGTTGTAGGTGGGTTCCCTATTGTGGCAATGGAAGGGTGCAGTGTTCTTATACCTTTCAATTATTTCTTTAATCTTGTTTTATTTCTCCTCGACGGAAACACTGTAGCCAATGGCCATCTAGGATTAATTACCCGGGTGCAAGCACTTGTGAGAAGACCTTTATTGACTTTTCACATTGGTACCGAAAATAATAAATAGGTTGAAGAATGGAGAAGCAGAAGGAAGCCGCCAACGTCCATCGAATCCGGTCCATATGATAGAAACAGCGAAGCCACCGTAGCAGAGGATGCCCTCCACCAGGCTGGAATGGAAGAAGATTGTCCGGCGGGGACAAGCCCCCGGTGAGTTCCTTTATAAGTATTATTGACAGGTACATTATGTGTGAATGTGTTTCATGTATGGTTGATCTAATTCGTTCGAGGCGGTTTCTTAACGGCGGCCACAAAGGGGGTGAGTTGTAGTAGATCGTTGATAATGATGTTGTCTGTTAATCTTGTATTTATGCAGTATTTAAGTTGTATTCATAATCAGAAAAGAATGTGGTGAAACAATCTGACAATTATTGCATTTTAATGAAACTAGGTAATTTAATTATATGAATTTAATTATCCCGACGCCTTCATCATTATTCTTATGCAAATTGCGTCAAAAAAAATACCCCTTACATAATGTTTAATTAAATTTTAAAATATTTTAGCCTCGAAGTGTTATATGGGTCACGACATCATTCTTTCTTGCACACATTCAAACTAAGCCAGCAAAGCAAAGGATCTGACGTAGATGTCAAAAGTGTCCTGTTTTGAGATAAAGTGCTGTTTATTCATAAAATAAATGAAGCGATTAATAGCGAATTATTTTAAACCGCATATTTCATAACTTTAAACAAGTGAAAAAGATAAAATCTGTGAAAAAAGTAAGGTCTATAAAACTATAATTGTCCTTCAAATTAATGTTAACCACCGGCAAAAATTTATTCTTGAACCAAAATTTACAAGAAAAATTTTATGCTTATTCAACTTTTCTGATCGACTTTTAAGGATGTTCTTCTATAGTACTTCGAATATTGTTGATGTTTGCTTTAGATTTTACACAAGATCTGCCACTGCGTGAACGATGCTGACGCTCCCAGTCTCATTTAATAATTGCACCACCATGAAGCCTAAGCCTGATTAGGCTTAAGATACTCTGTTTAAAAATCCGGCAATTATCTTATGTAAGATTTTATGATATGTGTTCACGTGTATTTTTAATAATTAAAACAATTTTAAGCTTTAAAATACTGCTTCGTGTAATTTATTTTTGACATAATATAAAAACTTTCATTAGACATACGTTTTTAATATTATGGCCTATTTGATAGAAATACTTTTTAATCGCACTGTACAAAATTTAAAGAATGAACGTGAACATATTTTAAAAATTATGACTTTTTGCGTACGTACGCACGTTTTTTTTATTTCTGGTAAGAAATACTATAAATAAACTATTTTTTTATTTTTTCGTATTTATTGTTAGCATTTTACATTATGAAAATTTGAGTTATTTGACTTCAACTTTTGTTGAGCCACTAATGCCTTGGATTTCTTTTGAAGTGAAATTTACCACAATTAAGCGTTGCCCAGTGCGTTTAGCTCTAAAGTTTTCTCTTAGCACAACGTATTCCTTAGGTTGTACGTCTCCATAAGATATAGTTTTTGGTCTTTGTAACCCTGGACCTTCTACAGTGTAGCTACACGATGTTAGAGCTACATCCAGTGGATTGTGAAAACTGTAATACATTAAATCAGTATATTTTGTTTTTACAGAAAATTGATTTTAACCTGAATTCAACAGTACAATCTTGATCTTTATTGCACTCTTGTAGTAGCCGAACAATTACTTCCGGTTTAGTCAACGTAAAATCATCTTCCTCACTCCAGGTTTGTTTTGTTTCTGCAACGCTGGCTATGGCATAAATTTTTATCAAACTGTGATCAACTAGTTTATTTAAGTACTCTTGAGAAGTAACTGATATTTTCAAAATCTCTTTTTGACCCGGGTTTACACTGAACGTATCTTGAGCTTTTTTGATGATTGTGCCGGGAGCACCTGTATAGTAGATAGATGTTGCAGATATTACGGCACTAATAGTGCGTTTCTCATTTGAGCGATTTTCAATATTCACCACAACATCAAAGCTTTCCCCAAAGCCTATAGCATCAATATCTATCAAATCAAAAAAGACATCTTCCGCTTCTTTAGGAGGAAATTCATATAAATGCTGTGCCTTTGGAACACCTTTGATGGCATTATACACTGCCAATCTTTCAGCTTCGGTACCTTCAGAATTTTTATAAAAAGCCGTAACATCCCACATATCAGAGTCGCCTTTTTCGTCTGTGATATCGATCCGCTTTGTAAGAATTTTTCGTCCAACACTAAAAAATTCAAATTAAAAAATATTTTAAGATAAAAACACATGCTAACTGATATTTGTTGATTGAAAGACGAGAAAACCCCCAGTCTGAGTTTTCGTCTTCTCGAAAATGCACAATGTCTGCGTTAACTTCAGAAAATACAAAAGGGGTGTCGTATAAGTATCCAATAATGCCTCTGCGAACTGCTTCTACAGAAGCTGGCCCACATCGAAAAAGCTTATCGCTTACTTCTTGAGGAGTACCATCAATAATCTGCCAGCCGCCATAACCTGTTGGTAAGTCGGGACGGGTCATCCACACATCATTCCAAACGTGAAAATTCCAACACGAATCGTTACAATCTCCTTCTGGACCATTTTCAATTTTGTTGCCAAACACATCAAAATATCTGCAATTTCAAGCCATATTTTTATTTTGAAGTATTTAAGCAAATATTCAATCCTATAAACAATTTTTAAAAATACATGCCAAATCTTGTAAAACATCAAAATAACTTCAATATAGTGTAAAAGCCTGCTTATTTAGGTCACTTTGACACAAGCAAACCATGAGAAAACTCAATTTTTAGATCATTTTTTGTGTGATTTTACCCTCAAAACCCCCTAAAAGAATAGATACATTTCGAGATGTGCCAACTCAATACACTTGACCCTACAAGCCAAAAGGCATTGGGCATTCCAAATTTAGCAGTGATTGTGTTCAGTGCTGTTATAATTATTAATTACTTCTTAGTGTTTTATATCGCCAATTGCCCACGATCATCTACCCGCTTAAACACATCCACCAAATCAACATCTAAAAGTAAGGTTGTCTTACTGAGTTTCTCAATTATCGCATGAGTTAAAAGGGTTGATTTATTGTTTGACTAAAGAAAAATAATGAAAGAATTGAATTAATCTCATAAACAGAAGCATCTGATTATCTCGATAAATCAACTTTCAAGAATTAATCTTACAGTAACGTAGATCTAATTATGGTTTAACGTCATAATATATTTTGTTAATATTGCACTTTCTTGTGACAAAAATATAATTATTAATTATTAGTACCTAAAGTAGAACCATTGTCAATCTAAATCAGTAGTCGATTACGTTGATTAGCAAAGATTATATTATAGTTAAGCATATGCAAAATAATTTATATACAGGGCGTCTCAGTAGAAAGTCGATATACAAGGTGTATCGGACATGACTTAGTGTAACAGTAATAGCTGTTAGTTCACATAACAAATTAGGTACACTAATCAAAGATTATATTTGCATTTCGTTATTAAATATATTACCTGAGATATCATATTATCTTAGAAATCTTATGTGTATCTTTGTAGTTAATATTTACTGAGTAGACTAGTTAGCAATCTTCAGACTAGTTAAATTTAATGTAATAATACGCACTTGTCTATCCTACCTGGTCTAAATGAGAGGCTTGTGTTACTGCGGACTCTTTACAAATATATAATTGCATTTTGAGTTGACCTTAACAGTCAGATAGATACCCAAGACCAAAGATATTTTTGTAAAGCATTGCACGCCCGAGAACACGTTTTCGTTTCGTTAGTGGATGTAATCGTAGCCTCATTATTAGATTACATCTACATTGGCGGTGGTGTTCATGTACTTTTTGTTAGCTAACTTCTCCAACGGGCAGAAGTTCATAGCTACCCTTGCGGTACTATAATGGCCAATTAGTCTTAGGATTAATTGTTTCTGATTACCGCCGTCCAATCTATTACCTTAAAAACAGTGCTCAGTCTAATATAAAAATCTAATATAAAAGTCTAATATAAAAGTCTAATTTAAAAGTCTAATATAAAAGTCTAATATAAAAGTCTAATATAAAAGTCTAATATAAAAGTCTAATATAAAAATCTAATTTAAAAGTCTGATATAAAACTGCCTACTCATATTGATTTGAAAACTCAAATGCCATTTTTACGTCTTAGGATTAGCGTTTGAAAGTGTGGTTGGCCATCCAGACAATTCTATTAGTTCCTCTAGCAGAGACGGTAAGATTAAAAATAACTTTATTTAAAAGAAAAAAATAATTTTGGTATAAACATATTCCTCCCCTACCCCTCTTTTTCTCACTCTCTTTCTTTATTTTCCTTTCTCATCTATCTTATAATAGCTTAAATTTTAATAAAATTTAATTAAAATGCTATTGCGTCTCTCTTCAATTTACAAAATCAATTATTTAAAATTATTTAGCTTAAATTTTGTAAATGCTTTTATTTACAAAAAATTTTGATGATTTAAATCTTTACAAAAAATACCCTATTATATGTGCTAATCTTCTTTTCAATACTTAGTGAGAAACTAGAAAATAGTGAGAAACTATTCAAGTGTATAGCTCAATCAACGTCCTGCTCACTAACCTTTTGAAACTTGTTAGTTGCATTTCTCGTCAGTTACTTGTTTTAAAAAACATTGGCAAAACTATTTCTCTCCTAAAGTATTTGTCTGAAATATAATTGTTTTAGATACTCGTATATAATTTTTTAGTTTATTATTGGGCAAAATATGGTAAGTTTTGTGGTGCACTATGTGCATACAGTCATATAACAAATGCTTTTAAATCTTTTTTGCACTCATCGCTCAAAGATCGTCAGTTTCCGATCGTTCCCAATGCATCGAAAAACAATTTTTTCTGCACCGCGGTGCTTTTTACTTTACTGCCAAAACTAGGAAAATTTTTTTAAAACAATGGTCTTTTATTTTAATAAAATTATAGCCACCAAGCAATAAGACCATTTTAAATATAAAAAATCAGTTAATCGGCGGAGGCAACGCTACCAACCGAAAAATAAGTAAAAAACTTTTGAAACATTAAAGTTATTTGTTGCAAAAAAAATTGTGCCTAACTTCTTCGGAAAGACATTTCTTTCATTCGCACTAATGCAGCACGACTGAGAGGAGTGCTGCAAACAAAGTGCTGATGTGGGAAATTTTACTTTCCGAACTTGTTAGGTAAATAACTATTCCATTTTTGGTAAAATCTTATTGCAAATCATAATATAAGTTGTGTTTTTTTATTTATATACTGCTGCCTTTGTCAATCATAGCCTTACAAAAAAATTACTCAATGGGTGTTTAGACGTTAGTACCAAGATCTTGCCAAATTCACAATTTTGAAAACTTTTAAAAATATAACTTTTTTGAAGAATCTATTATTAAGTATGATGGTAGATTTATTGTATAACTTGTACCTAAAGTCTGCTAGTTTTGATAAACAAGTTTAAAACATTTTAAAACATGATCTTAAAAACCAATTTTAAATGACGTTGTCATAATTAAGACAATTAATTGTTTATATTAACAAAAATGTTATAGAATAAAATATTCAGAGGTTATTTAGACTATAAGAGTAGAGTGATGTAGCAAGAAAGTAACGTTCCTGGAAACTGCAATATAAAGTTCATCGTCAGGAGATAAAATATTTTGACTTAAATTCTAGTTGTTTTCAAAATAGGTGAGCAAATCATCCAAGAATAGCTACCATTAATATGTAGTTCTATTATACCTTCTGATTTTATTGTTTTTTTGATGTGCAGTTGGTTTGAGGGTATAATAAATGAAGCTTCTTATGATAGTTATTTAAAAAAAGTTTGTTAAAAAATTTCATAATTTCTCATATCCTGCCGTCGACTATACCAAACTGCGATTGAAATCATGTCAATAGGCCCAAATGAAATACTTCTGCTGCAAGTTAGTGAGTTAGCATCAGTCAGATTCTGAGTGATGTTTCAGCACAATCTGAAGGCTCTACAATGATTTTATAATATTATAAAAAAAACGTTATAAGAAACTATAATAGATTAAAATTAGTTGACCTGTTTGGTCTCTTTCTGTTTGTAAAAAAATCACAAAAAAAAAGATTCAAGTAAACTCGTTATCTGAGTCTTCGCAAATTTCAAATTGCAATAATTTTTTTTCAAATCAATATGTTAGGCGATCTCAAAAAAGCGCAACAATGCTTATTTCATGACATGCACTTATTGGTACGCATAGAACTTTTCAGTTTATCTAAAAGTCCTACTACCTAAGTATTATTATAAATAATTAACTCAATTAATAATTGAGTTTTCGTTCATTCATTTCTTCCAAGTCCGAAAAACAGTAACCAAGATCATGCTGAAATTATATTAAATTTTGTTTTTTGAAAAAAAATTATTATTGGAATATTGAGTAACAATTTTATTGTATACTTTCCTCAACACTCGAAGTTAAAAAAAGTTTTGTTTTACTTGCTTAGCTTATCAAACTGTTCTCAAGCTATGGCATATTAAAAATTCTTCATACTTATCAACTGTTAATGAACAATTTGTGTCATGGGCTGAGACATAATTAGTGACAGAACGACATGGAATTCCTAGAGACCGACAAAGTGTAACAGTTGCTGCAGAAAACACCCAACACTGTCCATATTTTACAGAGCTTCCTCCACTCTGCAGAAAGAGATCAAAAATAGCAGTCGAGCCAGTCCATGCATGTGGCGATATTCCATCACTATAATCTCCATCCCATCGACCTTCCAAAAGACCATCATCATCTACAGAGTTAATCTAAAACGTATAAATAAAATAAAAGTACTAATTAATAACAATAAAATGTATATATATGCCAGCTACTAAATAAATAAAAAAACTGAGCTTTTAGATTATATGGATTTTTTTCTCCCAAAATATAAACAAAATTCAACAATTTTTTTTGTGTTTTAATCAAAAAAGCAACAAACAAATAGCTCACCACAGCTGAAATAGCTCTTGCAATCAATACAGGTGAGCCCCAATCTCTGTGAGCTAACCCAGATTTTTCCAGTAGTAGCACCGCTGCGGGTAGAACAAGATCATCAAATTGTCCGAAAATCCATTGCCTTCCAATTGGTTTTTTAAATGTACCACACCAAACCTTTCCGTTTTCGTTTAAAATATACTCTTTTCTTTCCTCTTCATTTTTCATATAAACTCCATCATCGGGGCACCAGGGATTAAACAAAACATAAATATCTGTTTCAACTTCATGATCGTAGCGTTTATCGCGTTTGTCTCTAATATTAGTTTGAATACTACATTTCCAGATTCCTACTTGTGCACTTGGTGGAATGTGCACTTGCAGAATAACTGTACTTCCATCTATATTGCTAATACAACATGCCCACATATTAGGATTTTGTGGCAAACGCTTTTGTCGTAACAAAAGCGGCAATATAGCTCTTGTTCCTTTGATAACATTGGGTTGAGGACCTATGTAAAATTATAGCAAATTGCAGTGTTTGTTGTTCTGAAAGAGTTGTTTTTAAATGTCTACAATTTTTCCAAAAATCTAACGTAGGTTTCTTATTATTTTGTAATAACTAACTTTTTTACTGATACAACCTACCAATGTCTCATAATAAATTGAAATAATTCGGTTTAATGTAGAACTCTATAAAATTACAATAATTATTTATTTTACGAGTTTTAGTGTAAATCGGTATATTGTATCACTAGTGAGCTATTATCAATTATGATCTAACCACGAGTGATATAAAACATAAAACGCCAATTTACACAAGAGCCTGTAAAATACAAAGTTTTATAGCATGTCACGACACCTTCCAAGTTACAAAATGTTCAAAATCATTAAAAATAATTTGACTATTGTTTGTAAAATTTTTTCTAAATCTGATTATACAGGAGAATTACCTGAAATTTTAACATTGTCTGACAAAAAAATATATTGTATTATTGCAAGCTTATAATATCTTGAATGTACTAGAAAAGTTCTAGAAATCAATATTACATCATTTTGTGCAATTAATTGACTTACAATTCAAAAAGTAAGAATTCGACCCGTTTATTATGAATTTTCTTTGAAAAAAATTTCTTTTAATTAAGCAAAAAAAAATTATTTATTTCATAATTTTAATTATTTTTTTTTGTACTCACAATTTTTTAAGACTTTACTTAAATTTCTTCTAGATTATTTCATTATTTTTTACACAAGTTTTTATTTTTAGTTTATTTATTTTAGCTGTGGACCTCTGGTTAATCAGTAGCGGTCATAAATCAGATTAAAAGCAAAATGAAACTAAAATCATCAGAAAATAATATGGTAATATGTATACTAATGTAATAATCATATTTTTTTGACAATATTTTGTTAAAATTCGATAGTCTATAATAATTAAACAATCAACTATAAATTGACAGAAAATATAAAATAACTTCTTTAGTACTACGAACAAATCGTAAAAATTAAATAAATAATTAAATAAAAGCTTCAAATTATGGCTTAATTTGTTGTTTATTTAATAAAGAATAAATAGGTTTTAAATGCTTTCTTTGTACCATTAGTTAAAAAGTTATAATAAAATTAATCAAAAAAAACTAGGTTAGAGTGGTTCAATGAAAGAGAACAGAAAATTGAAATTTTAATAAAAATTATAAATATATTTTGTTTTAAATTATAAATGAATTCTCGCATGCAATCATGTATTGCATAACAACCATGTAATGCTATTATAGCTATAAATGGTTGTTTTTGACTTTTTAAGTAGAAACAAAATAAAAAAAGAGAATTCATTTGCTTATAACAAATTCTTTATTAAATAAACGATGAAAATTTAAATGATCCTCAAATTGTTTTTTAATACTATAAACAAAGATAAATAATGGTTTTAAAAAAAATGAATACTTAATTTTCATACCAAATGGTAAAAAAACTGTTATTTAACAAATGCGTTTTTAAGCAACAAAAAAACTTTTTTTTAAATATTTTTGTTTTTAAATTATAATTATCATCTGTGTTATCAAAAAAAAATTTAAATTATCTCATAAACTTTATTACATTTGTTTGTAATAATTTATAAACAATAGATGATAAAAATTATTAAAAATTGGTTTGAAGTACTTTTTAATTATTATATATGAGAACGGATTAATAGTGATATTATATAAAACATTTTTTTTCGATATTCAATTAGGCTTTATAATTAATTTTTCACCTTAGTAAATTTTTATTAACAAAAATTTAATTTTTTCAAATTTTTTTAACGGGAAAAAATTATATGTATTCTAAATTTTGGAAAATAGCTCCATAAAAAAAAATTAACAATAATAGTTTAACAATTATCGCACTTGCAATGATAATGTTGGTGTTACAAAAAATTGTTAATTAATTTATCAAAAAACCGCAATAAAAATTTTTGGACTTTGGATAATTGTTCATTGGTCATCCTCCAGACGCCTAATTTTTTTTAATTTTTAATTTTAATATTTAATAAGTTTAAATAATATTTATACATTAAAGGTCCGAAGAGGGCAAACTCGGAGTAAAAACTAGAAACTAGCCTACTATGACGTTACAATAATTAGTAATGTAAAAATTAAAAAAAAAGCTTATAAAGTAGATTAAATAATTAACAAGAAATCAAAACAAACACAGTAAGAAGCATAACTAAATAAATTAATAAAAAAAGCGTAGATAGTTGTGAGCAAAAGATGATAGAAAAGAAAAAACCGAAATACATCTTTTTAAAAGACATCGGTGAACGGCACAGATAAAAAAAACCTAACAAAAACAAATATTTGAAGAGTGACATAGTATAACAAACCACATAAAGAATATTTAAAAAAGTCTACAACGAACAAATGATGATATTTAATAGTTTAATGAAAAATGGAATTATATAGACAAATAAGAAAAAATCATTTAAATACACAAATAATTAATATGAAAAAATAAGTAGGTAAATAAAAAGAAAGAATAAGGGGATTAGTGTAAGATATTGCAGTAATGTTAAAAAAAATATTAAAAAATAAAAAAAAGTTTTATAAAAAAAATGCGTAAAAAAAGTGAGAATACACTAAGTGTTTGAATAAATAAAACAAATAAAATTTAAACCAAAAAAAAAGTAGAAGCTGTATAATTTTAACAACAGAAAAACAGCCAAAAAAGTTAAAAAAAAAATTATAGCTGTATTGAGATGTAAGAAGGTTAGAAAAATGTCAAATATGAGATAGTAAGTATGTTAGAAGATAAAGATGATATCAAAAATAATAACAAAACTAAAAAACAAACTAAACTAAAAAAAAGAAAAAACAAGATTGCTATAGAGTAGAGAGTATATACTGACAGATTTTACATTTTTAGCATCCTCTCTTCTACGCCGTCAATAAAGTGACAGATTTTCGACAAAACTGAAAAGTAAACGAATAAACTTTTTAAAAATCTACCAATTTAGAAGATTTTTGCCATTTCCTACAATGATATAACGGGTAAATACTCAACAACTAAGTATATAATTTTTAGGCTTTTAGACCTTTTATATCAAAGCTCAGCAGCTGTTGCTGACTGTTATCCAGAACCACAACCTGGATAACAATCTGAGACAAGAAAAAAACTTAAGCACTAATACGCAATGCATAGAACTTTTTTTTAAATACATATCTTGAAATATACTCTTTTGTTGACGTATGGGAAAAATTATAATAATGTTTATAATATTTTTTTAATAAAAATGGTATGTAAATTTAGGTTCGTTGTTGATCAATAAATTCTCGCCAAGTTTGAAAAGCCCTACTTTTTATGACGGACTATAAATAACTTTAAAACGTAAAATCTATCGTTGCTCAAGTATAATAATACAGTGCGTCCATAAATTATTTAGATCTACCTTAGGTATAAAATTTTGAACGTATGTTAATTTTTTGATTAGTTCATACGCAGAAACGTACGATATTATAGACAAGCTTTGACGTTTGCTTGATATTTGTTGGCAATTATAATCATACTATCAAAGACATTAACGTTTGCTAATTTAGTAGAAAACTTCAAAGTTTAAGTCAATAATTAACATTAAATTTAAAGATTTTTAAATTTTTTTCAAAACTTACCAAATCCAAATCTAACACGTACAACATCAGCTGCCTCATCAATTTCTCGATTAAAACGAATGGCAAAAAAGAAGTTGCAACCTCTTCGCAGAATTGGTGTCGGAAAGTCAGGGCTGTTGACTAAGTCGTATTCCTCGGTACGACTTTCTCTGGCATTGTCTTTTGGATAAAATTCGGTCAACAACACTTCAATAGGATCCATAGTCTTTCAACTTTCAACCTAAAAATAAAAATTAAAAGTTTTGCTGGCATTAAACGAAATCACTTGGCAAAGTTTCAAGTTGATCGATGTTGAAATTATATTGAAGAAATTTTTTAACAATTCTATATTTAACATTTTTGTAAAGTTTAATTACTTTATTCAAAATTTAAACAATTCTAATTATGCTGTCCAGGTCCACTTCATTTTGTTTATTCTGATACGCATAAAAACGCAAATAATTTTTTAATTAGTAATAAAATGATGTTTTTTAATAATATTTGAAAAGAAATCAGTCTTTTTCAGACTTTTTTAGACTGACTCTATAAATTAAAAAAAAAAGTTGGTGTGCTTACCGGAATATTTATAGCAATTTTTACAAAATACCTTTTATAAAAAATATAAATAAATTCTAATCTATTATGTATGTGCCTATTGACAAATAAAAGCAAATAAACATCTGCTACTGTTTAACTAAAATAATATTTCATCATTGCTTCAACAAGCATACGTGACAAGTTCGAATAACTTTTGGTATAAGAAAAATTGTGCGTTTATTTGCATACAATTTGTTTTGTTAAAAAATGTTTGTGGATAATGATTTATTCATTTATATCAAGCAATTATGTATAAATCAAAATTTAAAAAAATATGTATAAATAACACGATATCAAAGTTATTGACTAGCTGGACAATAAGTTAAGATATACATTCAACAAAAATTATCCTCTTTGAATACCAATCTAAAAAAATAATTTATTTAATGCTTAATAGCCATTGCATTGACTCGTATTGATTGAAAGCTGCAAAAAAAAAGGAGAGTGTTTTTATGTATATTTATCTTACCACTTACTTATTATTAAGCTTGTTTTTACAAATCTTTTCAAAATGTTTATTTTACAGTAGTTTTAATTGTTGAAAGTTATAACGTGTGATCCAAAAGTACTTATATCTATTATATAAAAGAAAGTCTGTTAGTTACTCCACTTATAACTCAAGAACGGCTTTACCGATATGGTTGAAAATTGGTGAGGTGGTAACTTAGAGCCAGGAGACGGACATAGGATACTTTTTATTCCAGAAACCACCCTCTAAAAAAAGGGTTAAATCAAAATTAGAATTGCGATGTCGGAAACGTTCGGTGAGACTCGGCAAATTACCGTTCCAAATAAATCGATCCACTCCCCCACCACCAACCAAAGTCGGACCGTGCGTTTACATGTAAAGCCGGCCACTGACCGCAGTCGTACTGCGGCGTTGAATCTTGGATCGTCAGTGGCCGTCTTTAATCGTCTTCCATGGGACAACTTCCCATATAACAACTTTGGGTGAAAGTTTGTATGGAAAATTATGATGACTGGATTTGAATGAAAAGAATAGAATACTTTTTATTAACAAAGAGATAAAAAGAGGTGGGATAGGAACAAAAAATGACAAGTACCAATATTAGTATGATTTTCAAAAATTTTGGATTGTTTATTTTAAAAATAATATCTATGTTTAAATCCGAAATTTTAGAAGTAAAATATTATCATTCCTTGATAGGGCGGAAAGAGGGCAAAATGTCTAAAGATTGATGTCGTTTTCATAATTTTTCCCATAAATTGCCTAAGTTCTCAAAAAAAAATAAATAGGTATGTTTCCTGCTTTCTAAAAAATTACTCTTAGGAGGATGAAAAGAGAGTGTTCTAGGGATAAAAATGTAAGAAAACGATATGGGTATTTTCGAGGAATTTCAGGTCGTTGATTTTGAAAATGATATTTAAGTTAAAGAGGGTTGTAAAATGAATGTGATAAAGGTAATAAATGTGAATAATTAATTTGGGTATCATTTTTATAGTTTTTGGGGTCGTTTATTTTAAAAATTTATATCTATTTATGACCGATTTGGCTGAAAATTGGTGGAGTGGTTGTTTAGAACCAGTAGCCTAACAAAGAATATGTTTTATCCCATTCCGTGTGACGTGACATACAATATAAAACGTAAACGCATCTGACATATAATAACAAAACAAATGACAAAAAAATAAAAAATAAAATAACAAAACTAAGGCGGAACAAAGTTCGCCGGGCCAGTTAGTTTATTATAAAGGTACATTCTGATGACTGCCACAGTGAATCATCCGACTCTTCAGATTAAACCCTGAAGCAGAATTTAGTGTAAATAAGATTGACTCTAAAAATCATTGAGTTTTGTATTTTATTTTGAGAACAATAATGATTATTGGTCTTATTTTATTATAACACGTGATCTATTGAATTTATTACTGCTTTGTTTGTGGTTCGCAAAATATTTTAGACCTATTTTCCAAAGCAATATTTTGTCTTAAAACTACTATTAAATATTAAGCCCTATTTTTAAAAATATTGTCTTTGAATCTACATTATTAAAACAACGTTTGTTAAACTTTGTGAAAAAAATGCAGATGTTTTTATATTAATTTAATTAATATTTTAAATAATTAGATCATTTTTAGTGTAATTATGTGTATAGTTAAGTAAGAAGTAACACTCTCAAAACAATAAATATGGTAGATAATAAATTTTGATCTTTTATCTCAAAAAGCGACATATAATTAAATACTAAATATAATATTTGCTAGTTTAAGTATTTCCAATAATAACAAAGTTACCAATGATAACCGCTTAGTTTGAATGACCCTAAATAGTTATATGTTGTATTATATCTTGTAGAGTGTGGTTTTTCTATTATTGGATTAGTGAGTCAAAATAAACTTATTCTATTTTCTTTTCAAAAGTAACAAAAAGCAAATAAACTTGTTTATAAAATATAATGATCGACCACCAGGTCAAGCTCACTTAACAGAGATTGTTGTTGCTATAAAAAGTTTATCTTTTCATCGCTAGCACAAAACTCAAATGAAAAATGACGTTTCTGCGTGAAAAGTGACAGTTCTGTGCGTAAAAAACATATTGACAAGTGATATGATAAAATGATTAGGTTTAGTGTTTATTTTGATATGTAATAAATTAGTTCTTTGGTAAAATGTTGCAGTTGATTAAATAGTCGTAGGAAAAACACCAATAGTCTGATTTGATAAATGTTTCTTTTAAGAACTGAATCAGTTATTTATTACTTAAAAGTTAAAACTTTTTTTTATTTATTTTCAATTTTTTATTTTTTGCCTGTTTCTTTTCTTGTCCACCTTTTTGTCTCCATTTCTTTCTTACTCTCTTTTTGTCTTCTGTTTTTTTGTGTTTTTTTTTTGTTCTACTGTTCTCTCTTGTTTTATTTTTTTTTTTATGTTCTTTTTTGTCTTTACTAGTTTTGAGAGTCTTCTTATTTTGTTGTTTTGAACCTTCTTTTTTTCTACATCTTTTTCTCTTTTCTGCTTTATCTTCTTTTTTTTCTGTTTTCTTGTGTTTTTAACCTCTGCATCTTTTCCCCGTGTTTTTTCTCGTACTTTTTCTATTTTTTCTACCTCCTATCTTACCTCTCGTGTTCTTTTTTGTGCTTATTGATATATTCAATGCTTTTTTTAACTTTCTTATTTTCTAAAACGTTTTTTCTATTTCTCCCTTCTACTTCATACATTTTCTCTTTTCCCAAATTGTCTTATATCCTATTTTAGCATTCTTTTCTTTTCTTCTTTCTTCTGCTATTAACTATCTTAAATTTTTTTCTTTTTTCGTCTATAAATATGTTTTTCCTCATTTTCTCTTTAATTTTTTTTAATTACATTTTTTCCTCTTCTCACTTGTCTAGTTCGATCACCACCATCTTTATCTTATTTATCTTTTACATCTTCCTGACTTTCACTGCCACTTCTAGATTCTATGTCTTTTTAATTTCTTTTCTGTTTATCTAACCATGTTTCTGTCAAGTCTATTTGACATCCGTTTGTTTTATCTATTTTTAAAAGACTTATATTTTATTCTTACCCTATTTTATAATATTTTTGTTTTTGCTGTTCTATTTCTTATTATTGATTTTTTGTTTGTTATTATTTTGGTTTTTGTTGTACTTTTATCTATGTTTTCTTTATTGTTTAAATTTTTATTTAGGGTTTTTATTAATTTATTTTTTTATTATTTTTTTTTCTAAAATTCTATCTATGTAAATGTTAATTCTTCATCTTGTTAAACTTTTTTTTTCATTTTTTTCTGTTCTTTTTTGTTTTCTGTATTTTCCGCTTGCTAACTTATTATTTAACTCTTCAAAAAATTGAACAAAAAAAACTTTTGAATGAATACTATTACAAATAGAAAACTATAAATAATAATATAATAAAATAAAATTAAAATTCTGCTATGAATTTCTGGCAAAAAAAATCCTAAAAATCAATTAGTTATTGATTATATTTAAAAATTAGAGATAGTTATTGTATAATAACACACAAAATAATAACTTGTTTGAGAAAAAGAAGTTAATATTAATTTTTGACAAAAAAAAAACAAATGGCTTAACAAAACATGCGTTGTAACACAATTATTTTATTAAAAAACATTTTCTTGAAACTAATATTGTTGACAATTATGAAATTTATAAAAAAAATTATGAGCAGTTTGTTTATAACATTTTTTTAAGCAATCAAACTTAGTTAATTAGTAAAAACTTTATTGCTTCGTTAAACATTCTTGTATTTTCATTTTTCAATTAGTTAATGAAAAAATTAAGTGCTAGAAGTTGCATTTTTTTTCAGATTACATGAAGAATTATTTTCTCAAGCTAATTTTAAAACTCTACAAAAATACAAGGTTGCCGTGTTAGTGGACGCTGAATAGCTGCAATCTGTTTATGGCTTACTTCAAAATATTTTATATAGCTCAAATTTATTAATTAAAACAAAAAACACATACTCAACATTTGTCGTAGCACGCTTTGAAAAATCTACTTTAAAAACACTTGTTATAAAAAAAAATACTTTAAAAATGTTTTTAATTTAAGTTATATGATGTAAAACGTATCATTTTAATCATAATAATTTGTTGCTAGTACTAATATGATGCATACTTGAATTATTTCAATAGGTTTTTATAAACTAATAGAATATTATGTGTCGTATTTATCATTTAAAACGTCAATAGTTATTAAGTACCACGATATTTTTGTCTAAGCCATTATTATCTGATGATGATAAACTCAAAACAAACTAATCTAAACAAGGATTTGTAGACTCAGACATATTTCGTAATTATTAGCCTTCGTCAGTGAGACTTAAATCAAATTAAACTCATTTTGAATAAATTGTGTTTACTACGCAGCTGAATAAATTAATCTTATATTGAATAACTTTGCTGTGGCTTTAATAGGCTTATATTTATTTAAGTTTCTAATACTAACATCAAATACGTAAAAAGAAGACACACCTATAAATAAATCACATAAATTTTAATTTTTAAATTTCAGTAGCAAGTCATAAAAAAACCATTCACACTACAAAGATTTATTTTAAATAAATTTGCTCTGATTTTCTGATAACAATATACCCACTAAGAATAACAAAATGACAACACCAAATGATAGCAATATAGAAGATAAACTATGTCTGTTGGTTGAAAAAGCTTTTGATAGGTTTGGTTGTTTATTACGTTTTCTTTGTTATCTCATCTGCATAAGAAAAAAATAAAATTGTTTACTATTGCAACCAAAACTAATTTAAATTTTAAATATTTTTTTTCTTAAAAATTCCTTTACTTTCGTTTAAAAATATGTTTGAATTAAAAGAAAAATTGTCTTGCTGCCTTTAAGTGTTTTTTTTTCCAAAATACGTTAACATGTGATGTTACCGAGCAATTTAAATGTAGCATTATGTAAAAAAATGTTTTGTAATAGAAGTAATTATATGAAAATCAGCTATAATTTTATAGTAAGTTAGTAGAGAAGGGTAGGTATCATGTGTTTATTTGTTCCTTGAGTATGTACTTACGTTCAGTTTGCTTGTAATCACTTTACTTATTAGTAATCACTCTTGTCACAACTTTTTACCAAACCCTACTACATGAAGTTCCTTCTCTCAAATAAGCTTTTATAGACAAGGATGCTCGACAAATACGCTAAAGCCTACCTCCTCTTACTTGTTGACATTTTTACTTGAATACTAATTATTATTAAAAATTGTTAATTGAGTAAACAATTAAGTTATAAAAATGTATGCACTTTTTTCATAACTTGTTTTATCTCACTGTTTTTTTTCTACAATGCAAGAATTCTATTTTTGGATTAAGTATTAATTTTTTATAGTTTATACTAAAGTTGTTTGATGTCAAGGACACTGAATTTTTTATTTTTTTTAGCTATCGGCAGGATTACTAAATTTTTATGTTTTAAATAGAAACAGCCAAATTATTCCAATTATGATTTGTTTTGAAAAACTAACATATTACTATAATTTACCTTTCATTTATCTATCTTTAAAGTTATCATAACAATAAATTTGAATAAATAAGATAAATAGTGACAATTATACATAATTTAAATAAATTTACGCCGCGGTAATGAACACAACCTGTTTTTATTCAAGCAGTAAATAAAATGTCGCAGTTCTTGGATTTCTAAATATACTGAAGTTTATAGTGAAAAAAGCAAAGCACTGTCATGAAGATATCTGATAAGAATATACGTTGTCGTAAAAATTATTGTAAAACTTAAAAAATATTTGATTTATTAGCATTATTTAGAAAAAATTATTAAAAAATATAATTTTTTTGATAATATAGCAAAATATAATATTTTATTCACACAAAACGTTTCCTTTCTTAGCACCTATATCATTGAATTATAAAGCTACCGAGAAAAAAAAAATTTTATGCATACTTCTTCTAATTTCAAGCATGCAAAATATGTTTTTATCTAAAATAATCATATTTAATAAAATTAATATCTAATAGAAAATTATATCTAAGGTCATGCACACTTCTATTCGATAATTTGATAACTCCTACAAATTTCTATAAAATCGTTGACCTTCATTTGTAAAATAGTTGACTTTTTTAAAAATCAACATTGATACTTTTAATGAAAATTTCATTTAGTAATCATTTTATCCTATTAAGGAATTACAAAACTTAAAAAAAGAAAACCAAAAGAATGCATGTTTTAAAGTGTGTCAATGTTAAGAAAATGAACTCACTTGTTCAGTTTCCATATCCCCTTGTGCATGCACTTGTGGTTAAATGATTCAAATTAATTTCCAAGAAGCTGAGAAAGCTTCGGATGTTTAGTAATTGTTAATGAAAGTGGGTATATTTAAAGATGCAATCAATAAATGAAATAAATGTTGTAATTATTAAATCATTCACTGCAAAAAAAATCAGAGGAAAGTATGATTAATTTATAGAAATTATATGGCTTTTTCAAAAAATGTAAGTAAATATTTTTTGATGTTTATCCATTCAGCATTAGATCTTATTTGTTTTTTATTTTTAATTTAAGTAATTACACTAAATGCAATTAATTAAAAAGAACAATTAGCCAATCAAAATATGTCAGCAACTAATCGTGACGTCACATTTAAGAGCAAACCTTTTCAAACTCCAAAGCATTACATGGGTTGCTTTTGGGATTAATACGTATCAACTACCCCATCATTCAAGTTAAATGCCAATTGACGAGCCGTTGATTTGCTACATTTTACCCTACTACTACTACTACTACTAATAAATTTATTATTGCCTATACCGGCTTAAATATTCTAACAATTCATTTTATATCATTTTCTATTCTACCCTCCCTGTTCTTCCTTTGTCCTTCATTTTCCTTTTCTCTCATACTTCTTTCATCCACTTTATCTCCACTCCATTTTCTTTCAGTATTCAGTATTCTTTTCTTTCTGCTCTTGCTCTCTCTCTCATCTCACTGCATTCATTCCACATGTGCTCTATTGTCTCTCTTTCCTCATAACAGATTCTGCACAGTCTCTCTTCCTTTTCCATCCAATACCTATTCTCTCTCTCCTCATTTCCGCACCTGAACCTCGCCATTGGTTTCCTCTCTTTCGCACTTTCTCTTCCCAGGTACACTGGGATCTCCTCTGTCATACATTTCTCATAATTCCTGTTGTACCTGGATTCTTTCATTTTTTCTCTTCTTTCTTGCTTTTCTACATCCCTGTCTCTTTCGCTCGTTTCTGCGTTCATCCACTTGCCTTCTGTTCTTAATCTTTCCACTTCTTTACTTGCATACCCATTTCTTCTGTAATATTTTTCTCTTTCGTTTATCTCCAATTTTTTTTTCTTTTCTCTCCAACATTCGTTCAATATTCTACATTCTTGCCTTCCATTCATCCTATCCTCAAACTTAGTCGCTCTTTTCCCCGCTTTCACTCTCAGCTTGTTTCTCTTACATTCTTCTCTTACTATATACCCTGGGGTTTCTCTGTCCACCCCTAGGACCCACCTCAAATACTTCTCTTGTACTCTCTCTATTTCCTCTTGTTTTTTCCACCCCCAAATTTCTGCCCCATACATCAATACGCTCTCTACCAAGCTCTCAAACATCATTACATATTCTCCTTTTAAAATCCCCTCCCCACTTTCTCTCTTCTATTCCCCATACACATCCCACTATCTTGTTTGCTTTCCTTGCCAACTCTCTGACATGCACTTTGTTCGTAGCTCTTTCATTAAACGTATACCCTAAATACTTGAACTCTTTTACTCTCTCTATTCTCTCTCTCTCCCATTCCCAATCATCTTTTCTTCTTTCCTCTTCTTTTGGTTGAACACCAGCATCTTTGTTTTATTTACATTCACTTCTAGCTTTTTTTCCTCACATACTTTTTTAGGTTCGTCATCATTTCTCCCATCTCCTTTTCGCTTTTTGCTATTAATACCACATCATCTGCAAACGCTAGACTCCACACTTTTTCTCTTCCAATCACACATACCCCAGCTTGCGCCTTTCTAAACATTTCTTCCATATCCGCCAGGTAGGTTGTAAACAACAAGGGGCTAAGAGGACACCCTTGTCTCACCCCTTTAGACGTTACAAACCACTCACTCTCTTTCTCCCCTGCTCTCACTTTGCTTTTTGTTTTTACATAGATCTCTTCTACCTTTCTCACCAGTCACTCGCTTACTCCTCTTTTTCTCATACTCTCACACATTTTCTTTCTATCGACCTTATCAAACGCTGCTCTAAAATCTATGAAAAGTGTATACAGCCTTCCTCCCTTTTTTTTCATCTCGTTATTCGCTAATTGGTCTAGGATGTATACATTATCCATATGTATACCAGACAACCATTATATGGTTGTCTGGTATTGCCTTCTTTTCCTCTATCTCTTTTCTCAGCCTTTCATTCAGTACTGACGCATACAATTTATACCCAGTGTTAAGGAGAGTTATTCCTCTGTAGTTTTCTACTCTATCTTTATCTCCTTTTTTGTGCATAGGGCAGATTATGCCTTCTCTCCAACCTGTCGGGAATCCCTCTCCTCTCCACTCTCCATTCATAACCTCTACCAATCTGTCTATCACACCTTTCGTCCTATACATCCAGTGTTCATTCTGTATTCCATCCCTCCCCGATGCCTTCTTCTCTGCGACCTCTGCCTTGCCTTGTGCATCAGCCTCCTTCGCCAAAGATTGTTTTAGCTTCTGAAGCCCGGGTCAACCCCTCGGAGGCCTACTTGTTCAATCTCCCCGAAACACACTCAGCACTAATCTAAGTAATCTAAGTAGGTCACCGGCAAAAATTCCTCACTTGGCACTTATCGTTACAATTTGCAATGTTTCGCAATTAGATTTTGCACCGTGACAACAACCGTTCGCACCGACGTGCTACATTTTACCCTCATTCAATTGGTAAAACATTTTATAGACAAAAGCTGCATAGTCTACTTTTACTATAGAATGTAAGTTTTAACCCATTAAAGCCCAGCGTTCTCAGTTCTCAATTAAGGACATCTCACATTTAGCGCCCTATCAGCCGAATGCTGAAATACGTTTTTCGTTAATTGATGTATACGGCCTCTTGGAACTGTATTATTTGATGTTTTCAATGTTTTTTTTTTTATTTCAACAGACTTATTGAAATTGCAATAATTTTCAAAGTCGGTTTTGTTTGCCCGCTATGCACAGTGTTGCTGTAATTAATTTGCATTAAATAAAAAAAAAATTTTGTAATAAGTTTTAATAACAGACAAAAGATAGTGAATTAAATATGAAAAGTTTGATTTCAATTTGTTAAATTTTTGATAAGTAACTTACCGTTGTCGTTTGAGGACACTAGGCTCTAAATAAATATTTTTTTATAAAATAATTTTGGTTTGATACAGCAGGTTTAAAATTTTTTAAAAACTTAGAAGATGTAGTAGAATATTTTTTTTTGGAAGAAATTTAAAGAGATATTTTCCTATTACTGTCAGAAGTTGACGACCAGACCGATGAGGAATTATCTGATGATGGGAAAACTGGAAATCCTTTAGTTCAAGATGTGTTAGGAGAAGTGGAAATACTAACTTCAGACAGCAAAAATGAAATTAGTCCAGTCAATCTAGACCAAAAAATTAAAGTAAAGGAGCATAAAATTCCAACAAGCTGAAACTCCGTAAAATTGTTTAAAACATAATTAAACCAGTTCAAACTTAAGGACCGGAAAAACTGCTGAACACAATTTTTTGCAACTGCAAAAAGGAATGCAGTGCTAAATGTGGTTGCAATAAAGTCGAACTGTTTTGTTCTCTCGCATGCACAAATTGTCAAGTCAACAAAGTGTCATGCAATACACAGCTATTGCCGCAATTTACTTATTTATCTAAAATAAAGATAAAAAAGGAGCAGGAGAAGAAAAAGGAAAACAAGAAGAATTAGAAAGTTACGAATCTGGCAGGCGATTAAACTTCAACACTTTATTTTTAAATTACATCGCTTTTATCTTTTTCAATTTTTTAAAATTTTTGTTATTTTATAATTTTATGATCTACAATTTTTGTCTGAAAACTTTTATGATAAAACTTACCGTTTTGCTGAAAATTTGCAAAAAATCGTTTTTTTGACCTTTAACCTTGAATAACTTTTAAATTTTATTTATAATTATGTTCAGAAGAATTTTACTAATTTTCAGCTTGCTGGAATTTAATGCACCGTCGAATGTCTAAATTAAAATTCCTTTATCAAAGTTTATGCTTTTAAGCCAAACGCTTATTGTTTTTTATATTTATACTCAAATCGAAAGATTTTTTTTTTGTTTTCCAAATATTTCGTTTATTGTTTGTTGACAAACAATTGTATCATAAAGTTGATAGTATAACTCTGCAAATATTAATCCTAGCGTAAAAATAATAATAACCAAACTTGTAGGAAATTAAATTTCCAACAACTTTGAGTACCCTTATTTTAACTCTAAAGTTGTAAATTAATGAGTTATATTAGAAACACATAAAAATTAAACTTTACGGCGACCGCGGTCACGGGATTGTTCCAGAAATTAACATCCCCCCCAACGTTTAAAAAAAAACGCGGCCCCAAATTTTTACGATTTCAATGTCTATCTCAACTGGACCAAAACACTGGAACAATCAGAAATAATCGTACTGCAAAGTGTCCTACTATAATGTCATCAACAAAATTGGAAAAGCTGAAAAAAAGACTTTTGATTATCAATTTGACGTACAAAATGAAATTATGATTGTGAAGTAGTATGACGCTAGATATGTGTAGCGTTGGATACAAATTATGGCGCAATGGAGTCTCTTGCAGTAGTGAACAAGTGGAATCAAGAAAAAAAAAAGAGTAGGTGCTTGCTACATACAATAAACATGTGGGAAGAGTAGATCATCACGACTGGCTCTTAGAAAACCATAACGTTGCTCAAAGAGACAAGAAATGGTATTGGTGCCGTTTACCAGAATTGGTTGAAATTTTTACATGCTTCGTGAAAACCAAAAAACACCAATCAAAGAAATTTGTAGTCAAATTGTTGATTCATATTTGAAGCTAGGTCCTGATTCATGAACGCCAATAGGAAGACTATTAGAAGTAAGATCTTGTAAAAAGTAAGTACTAGATGACGTTAAATTAGATAATAAAGGTCATCTCCAGGAAAACTTTCACAACAAAGAAAGTGCCAATATCAGAATTGTCACAGTAAACCCAACCCTTATTGTAGAAAATGTTCTGTTCCACAATGTTATCAATGCTTCCACTTAAAATAAGTTTTTTTTCATTACACAATTTTATGTTTGCTGTTAAATACATTTTTAGTTTTTTTTTTTTTATTTTTAATGTATTAATACAGCTATGAGCCCAGCGTTCTCAATTGAAAAGAGCCTTTGTTTCAAAAACCATATGTTTTTATAAATTCGTTGTTCTGCTACTTTCATTTTAGTCTAATTGTAACCTGTTATTGTTAAAATATTAGACAAAAATTCAACAAAAAAATAAATTAAGCCTTAATGGGTGTTACAAATATGCAGCTTGACATTTTTTGATCATATAACTCAATGAAAATTTAGTATATCGACGTATTTCAGGAAAAATGACGTAAACGCCATTAATCATTTTTCTTAAGAAACGAATAAAAAACGTCTTATATGTTGACACTCATGCAACAGATAATTTATCTGCTTACTTTGTTGCAACCAATTCTAACTAATCCAGGTAAAAACTGATAATCTGTTGCTTAAGTCATTTTGCATAAGTCATTCACATTCTAACAATGACGATTAACCACAAAACTATAAGAATGCAATTAAAGTGAAGTATGTCAGTAGTAACAAACGATTCGGAAAAATCAAACCATTACGTCAAAGAAAAAACTTATTTCTGATTTTTTGACGTTCACGTCGCATTTCCTGAAATGCGTCGATATCGAATTTAAAAACATTATTGATCTCTTATTTTGCTTTTAAAACAAATATTTTTTTTCAAAGTTCAAATTGTTTTAAGAACGCTCTGTAAAATAAGCTTCCTTTATAAACTATATCAACATATAAATGAAAAAATAAACCCCACAATCGGTTTTTATCTTGATAGGTACTAAAATAAAAAAAAAACCAATGTCGATAATACAGGTTTTATTAGATTTTTATTTCTATTAATAGCATGACACAAGTGGTTGATTAGAAGCCAGTGTATTTTACAAATTTATAAATTATTTTAAAAAACTATCCTCCAAAGACAAGTACACGGTCAAATCTAGGTTCAGCCTGGAAAAAACTATTTAGCAAATATCCAAAGGCACTTTTTGACTTACTCTTTAAATGCATCCTTTAGTTGCTCAGCTTTTGAGGGATCTGACACAACAGCTGTTTTCACTCTTTGTGCATCGAACAACGCCGATAAATATTTTTTACCAACTTTATTGAGGTCTTCTGTTGTTACATTGTGAATAAGTTGAAGAAGATTTCTGATAAAACATAAAATGTTCATCTTTAAAAAACCAAAAAAATTTTACATACCTATTATAATTAAAGTCTACTTGTTGAAAATACGATACAATAGACAATCCGATTACACTTCCAATAGTTTTTTCTTTCTCAATCAATTCAAATATTAAAGAGCTTTTTGCTGACTCTACTAAATTAGAATCCCATTCTTCGGATTTTAATTGATTTGAAATAATCTCTTTCGCTTCTTTATAAGCTCCTACTACATTGGTTGCTCTTGAAAATACCAAATACAGAAGACCCTCTTGAGGCTTTAATATCATTGTATATCCGTAGGCGTAACCTCTCCCTCTAATTTGTCTCCACATTGGACCCTAAAATATGATGAATCTTATATAACCACATTCGTTTTTCTTACGCTTGTTATACATAAAAAATTAATAAAGCTGTACAGCCTTCGTAGTTCAGTAGGAGGAATCGGCGCATGAGTATCAAACACTATTACACCTCAACTTGATTCCATATTGTTTAAGCCTTAATTGTTTGAACAATTGCAAGAAATGGTTATTTTTCAACCGGTCATATTAAAATTCAAACTAAAAAGGTTCAATGACTTTTTACGATAAAGTTGATATTTTTTGAGATGTAATCTTTGAAAGTTCAAAAAATCTCAAATTTGGGTGTAATAGAAAGAATATTTATTAAAAGAATAAAATATTTTATTTTTTATACAATGTATAAAGATACCACACCATGATGTCTACAAATACATATAATTCTTATTTTTAACCGGCTTGAAAAAAAAGGAGAAAGTTCTCAATTCGACTGTTTTTTTAAATTTTTTCCTTTATGTGTGTTGCATCATAACTTTTTTCTGAGTAAACCGATTTTGATAATTCTTTTATGATTTAGAAGCTGCTGCTTTTCATTTGGTGCTATTTAAATTTGACCAAGATCTAACCAGTAGTTTTCAAGTTATTCTTAATAAGCCTTTTTTTGACAATTATTAATTGACTATAAAAACACATGAGAAATTTAAAAAATTGCTTTCAATATAGTAAAATATTAGGTTATAAGCAAGTTGAATCAATCAAATAATAATTAAGTAATCATATTGAAGGGGGTTTTTTCTAAATTTTTAATTTGATTAGAACATTTAAGTGCGTACAAATATATTTTTATTATTTACGTTCAAATGCTTATACTTTATTATTTTTGATTAAAATGCATAAACTATTATAATAATAACAAATAAATAACATAAACCAATAAAAAAGAAATTTTAAATCCATGTACCGTTTTATGCTTAAATAACTTTTGAAAAAATTATTTCAGAAGAACATTTTTTAGAACAATTTAGTTATTAATAATATTGCTCTCTTTATCCATTTTGATAAGGTAACAAGTTTTTAAGATAAACATCATACAGAGTTGATACAAGACGCTTAAAAACACTCCCCTTACAAATCAAATTGACATGTTTTTTAGATTTTTCATATCTTTAACTTTGACACCCTGTATATATTTTCATAACTCAAAAGTACCCAAATTTAAGATTTTCTAAACTTTCACAATTCATACCTCTAAAAAAAAACTTCATCGTAAAAAGTTGTTAGACCTTTTTTTTTTAATTTGTATTTTTATAAATAATATAAAAACAAAATTGCCCGGCTAGAAAATACCAATTCCTTGTAATTGTGTCAACAGTTTTGGTTTAAACAATAAGGCTCCATGCATTTATATTGGTTCGCATAAAAAAATTAAGATGGAATAGTTTTTGATACTCATGCGCGAATTCCTACTGGAGTAAAGACCTTTAACTGCAAATTACACATCAGAAAAAATCATGCATTTCTCGTCCTATTTGTAAAATATACTAATCGCAGTTTTGATTGACAAGCAAGATAATTAAGATTTTTCTTACCTCTGTCTGAATTAGATATTGCAAATATAACATCAAAGCTGGTAGATCCGGATCGTCAAAACGTCTAATACTTTCAACTGTTTGATAAAAAAATGAAGACTCAATACAGCCCATACCAATTATGCAACCAGTTAAAGGTTGCATCTCAGGAGTATTTAGCAATTGTAAGTCAGAGATAACATGTAATCTAAAATTGATCAAATAAAATATCATTAAAAAACCAAACTACCTTACCTTTGCTGAGTTTCAGATTCTTTCGTAGCAAGAAAATTTTCTAACGGCTTAGCAGCGTCTTTAAGAATGTCCAAATTTCCGATTACATGCAAAACTGTATTGCGTGGAATTAGTAATGTCTGCCAAACTTTTTTACAAATGTCCGCAACTTCGTCGGCTTTCTCGGTTAATAGAGTGTCAGACAAATCAGTTAAAAATTTATTTTGTATCAAAATTCCATTGTTGTATAAATTGCTATCTGCAAATCAATAAAAAGCTAGATTATTCATAAAAAAACCACGTCCACTTAATAGCGATTGATTTTTTTGGCAAAACGGTTTTAAGACAAAATATTATAAAATAATTGCATTTTTATTTAGAAAAAAAAATTGTTCATCTGAATATTTTACAGCATAATTTCCATTTTATTAATAATGTCCAAAACATAAATGACTTCTGCAAGACTATATAAAAAATGTATGATCCAATTTAATTTAAAAAGATATTTTTGGCTGCTACGATCATGCGGTTGCACTGTAATCATTTAGATTTAAATGATAAACATAAAAAGTAGTGAGAATAACATTTTACATTCATTTAAAAAAAATAAATTCATTAATGTACTTTTTTTATAAAAAAAAATTTACAATCAGATTACAATAAGGAGCTTACCGTGGAGAACAAATGATTTGACCACACATGAAGTTAAACCGATTGCCGTTACTTAAATCTACAATAGGTTTGATATTTTTAAATAAGATAGACACTAAAAATGCTGGTCAAATATTCTTAGAAAGAACCTGCTTTGTAAAAATCTCTTTAATTGGAATGAGTGCTCATTGTTACCATAACCGATAGCAATAAGCTTGGTTTTATGTATTCAATATATCGTGTCCCCTACAATACACACCTTTACAGAACCTTAATCCCCGCATTGCGTATGCTACAACATCCCGTCCTGATCTTTTCGCCTGAGCAACCGCATTATTCATTTTAGCTGCAATAATTCTTATACGTTCTATTGAAAAAATTGTATTATATAAAATATCATGAAGCCATTCAAGTCCTTTTTCATATTTAGCTGCTTCAACTTGTATCATCACAGAAACAGTCTGGGAATACTGTCCACATTTGAACAATGACTTTGATCCCAAACCAATACCACAAGAAAAAGACACTGTATCTTGATTCAACTTCTCAATTACATCTTCATACGAAAGAATTTCTCCCTGCTTATTAATTGGCGACTCAAACAAACATTCGATAATGAGAGGTAAATAAATACGATATTCTGCAGGTACGTTACTAGTGTCCAATAGTGCATATAACTAAAAAAATTAAACATTAAAGATTAATTACTGTGTATCAAATTAGAACTTGTCGATTATACCATTATTTCAAACTAAATACAAAATCAATTATCAACTCGTAAATATTTAATCAACATATAATAACCACAAAAATAGCTTATTTGAAAAATAAGCTGCTTTACTAAAAATTTTTTGATTTATAATAATATCATTGTTCAGCATTTCACAACGCATACTATGCAAATAAACATAATAATAATTGATCGATATAATAGTTCTTGAAAAAAAAACGACCAATGAAAAACAGCTTAATCAAAAAATGTACACTATTTTAAAACATTTTTTTAAAAACACAAGATTCCGTTAAGCTAATTCAAATCTAGATAAATACAACAAACTTCTTATTTTAAAAGTTGATGCAAATTATTTTGAAGCATCAACATTTATTTGCAACCTAAAGTTTATATACTTACATAAACAAACTCCGAGTTGATATGATCGAAGCAAGTATAAACGCTAGTTTTTGATAAATCTATGCGTCCTTTGTCATCTGAATCACTTCTATAACGCTCAATATTAAAAAAAGTAATATTTTTAAGACTGGGTATAGGCACCGAAGTTAACATCTCATCGGGAGGGTTTCTATTATTAGAATGAATTGCGTCATCAAGTAATTTTTCCTTCGATTTCAAGCCTTCTTCTCCCAGATTTTCTATTTGAGCTTTAACTCTAAAAGCTTCACTTTCTGCCATTCTGATATATTCTTCTTTACTAGGTATACATTGAACCGAAATGTAGTTGCCGTGGAGAAAATATTTGTTCAAAAGAGATAACCAAAATGTTTTTGGTTCTTGTACTAATGTGGTCAAATACAGTAAAGGATTCATTCGTTGTTGAAACTACAAACAATTATGTTGGTACTATGTTATTTTAAAACAAAAAAGAACAAATAATATTCTTTAACCGGTAAAACATAAAAATGTTTTATATATTAACAGTCTGCTCAATTTCCTAGTTAAAAACGCAAAACATTGCCTCATGCAGTTTAATTCAATATAGTAAACGTTAGTTCTGTGACTATCCCTTCAGTGTCATAACCATCATTCAATCTTAACTCTTCAGTAACATCAAGAAAAGCATTTATTCTTATAAATTTTTTGTTAATTGAATGACTGATTTTCTCGTTGTAAAGTACGCACACAATGGAGCTTTGTAAATTAAAACTTTGTATATCATGTATACAATAAAGTCTAAAATAACCTAATATACCACCCTTGATACATTTATAGAAGCAAATCAACAGAAAGCCAAAACAGGCGGTGAGGTCTAGGCCTCAAACGTCTGTTTTTATAATGCTTTTAAAGTCTTGCAAACGAGGCAAGCAATATTATCTAGACTAGAAGGTTGTGATAGCAGCAGTCGTCATCTATATAAAGTAATAGTATATTACACTACAAGGGACAAAAGTTGAATTTTCGGCCCTGCGCGCCATAATGCCAGAGGCGAAGCCGAGGGCATCATGGCGCGCAGGACCGAGATTTCAACTTCTGTCCCGCGTCGTGTATACGATTTTTCTTCATACCTCGGTCGAAAGTACGTACTTTTATTTTTAATTTTATTTTTTTAACTTTAAATGCTGATAGTTTTTGATGCCTGCCGCGACATTTGCGGCACGAGCGAAGCGAGTGTTGCTGGTCATATAACATAGTTACGAGTATAAATAAACACGATGAATTCTTTCTTCCCGCTATTATAGGGAAGAAAGAATTTCATCTTACAGGGACTAAAAGTTAAACTTTCGTCTCTGTTATTAGGGACGAAAGTACGTACTTTCGACCGAGGTATGAAGAAAACGTAATTTTTGATTTGATGAAATACATTTGAATTACTTGTTCTTTTTTATAAAGATAAAAATTCTAAAACATACATCTTCGTTGCCCGTTCCGTATAAAATATGTCCTATAATACCAAACGCCAGCGAATTGTGTGGGTTATTTTCTATGTTACTTAGTTGTTCTAACTTGCTTCGCTTTATTATGCTTTCTATGCGTTCCATATTGATATCTTCTTCTTTTGCAATTTTTTCCAATATTTCTTGTAACTTTGGTTTCACTTCAGACAATTTGTTTAGAGGTACATCTTCAAACATCAAGTAAACACAAGAATCACTATTTTCCATTACATTGAAAGAAACCTGTAAAACAGTGAAGTCTAATTATCCACATCATGGCAGCAGTCCAACCTCTTAACATTTCAACGCGTAAATGTGTGTAAGATCTGACATTACCTAACCATGTATACAAAGTAATTCTTTATAAAAACCCTCATTACGATGCAGTGTCAGCAATATTATTAATATTATGATCAAAATGCTAAAAAAACTCTAATAAAAATATCATCAAACATTTACCTAAACCTTCTGCAACTCTATGAAATTTACTCCTACTGAAATCGCTGATAGGTGACAAATCTTGTACGAAATTGGTATTTCATAGACAAAAATTTTAAACAGAAATCAACAAGATATCCCAACAAACATATAGATGTACTTACGTTGCTCGCGTAAGGATCATCAATTTCAACAAATTCCTTAGGTAAAGTATAAGTAGAAAATTCAGTTAAGTATTTCAAAAAAATGCACACAGCAGTAAGTAAATACTGTTCTGACACAGCTGACGGTCCACGCCAACCAATACAAAAGATTCCATTATTCTCTTCATCCGTGGGATATTTTACAATTAAATCTTTAGTCTCCGGCAAAGAAGCAACAGGGCTTTGCCAAGGACGCTCAAATTTTGTACGCTCCCCTTTGCTTAAAATTTGTTTTTCAAGTGGCTCTAATGCTTTAAACACATCTTCGTGACCTATTTTACCCGTAATAATAATTTTCAAATTTTCAGGTCGATAAAAGTCTTTATGATACTGCCTAACTTTAAGATTCGTTGTAGATTCTCGAAGATTTTTCATTATACCACCAGTTTCTGAAGAGTAACCACAGTGCCCAGGGTACATGGCTCTTGCTAAGTTGAGATGTAATCTTGATTCAGCATTATTTTCCCGACCTTGCATTTCACAATAAACTACTCCTGCGTCTTCGCCGCTCGGAGTGACATGGTGCACTTCAGTAACAAAAGCTTCTTCCTAAAAAAATTAATGCAATTAAAATATTTACTTAAAGTATTGTAAAAGAGTAAGATTATTAAACAAATAGTAAAACAAGTATCTCTAACTCTTATTAACTCAACAAGCGCAAACAGAACCTACTAAGACTTTTGCAAAAAACATAAGAGACAGACACTAAACCTTAACTCTCTTACATCATGTCTCTATTGAAAAAAGTGAATATGTAGAAACTATAATATGCAGAAGCATTACACAGTATTGTAACGTGCTAACTGACAAACATTTTAAAAACGTCACTCGTAGATCAGAATCTTTAAAGTGTATTTCAAACTATATTCAATCTATTTATTGTCGTATTAAGATGGCCTCTTGCCCTACAGATTATCAGTGAGTGGTAACGAAACCACAGAGCACATGCCGTGTTGAACGTCTTGGTTCCTTGTAAAAGAAACAAATTATAAAATTATATAACTTTGCTATACGAATAATTATTTAAATCCAATCGGGCAAGACCTTTTTAAAATATTTTCTCGTTGGCTGGTTATTAACGTTTGATTTAGATTACAAATCGATCGTTAATGTACCCCATTCATTAAACAGCTTAACAGCATATTTACAATAGTGTTTATAATTAGCGGCTTCAAGTGTTTCCAGCAACAATTCTATTACGAATTCAAGTTCCAAAAGCAGTTTTTGGTCCCCAAAATAAAAAATTTATGGTTTACGAAAAAATATTGTACGTTAATCAGCAAATAATAATCTCTGCAATTTAAACTCTCGCTCCTTATAGGCGTTTTCGATTACTAATTGCCTTCATTTAGACATTTTTTATATTAAATAAATATGATACGCACGCTTAAAATTGGATAAAGTATGTGTTCCAAAAATATTGGCAAAAGCGCCAAAAACCCTTCAGTTCCAGCAGTCTCCATTGTATAACAGGTGTGATCTGTATCAGTCCAAGCGTTTGTGCCAGAAGCTAAACATCTATTTGCCAATAAATCCAAAATTCCTTTATACGGATAGTGTTCACTTCCCAAAAAAATTAAGTGTTCCAAAGTATGTGGAAGACCATCATCATCAAACGCTTCGGTTGCTAAAAAGTAAGAAAAGTAGTTGGCCCCAATTGGTATGTTATTAACGTTGTACCCAAACAGAAATAGCCATTTACCACAGGACCATCAACTTCTGCAATTATGACAGTCAGGCCTGTTTGCTTAGATTGATATTCGAAAACAGGAATTTTCTCGTGTGCTTTCAAACATGTTACAAGTTCAAATGAACTAGAATTCACTACGTGGGGGGTGTTATCCACAGGTGGCATATTTTGAATTGGTGTTTTCTTCAATATTTTTCAAAAACTTTTCATTTATTTTCCTGTAATAATTTTAAATTGAAAAGTAGAAAATTGTACCTACAACGTTCTGTGCCTACAACTCCCAAATTAATAAGGATAGGATCTATTTACGGTATTTTATTTTGTCTGAAAGTGTTTGATATCAACCAGGCCGAAATGTCTAAATCTAAAACAACCTGACAGCTGTCACCGTTAGTTGTTGTCTGTCAGTTTGTCAAACAGCTGTCACAATGCTTGCCTGTGTTATTGGTCGCATTCAGCTGAGCAGAGAATACCATAGAAAGGAGAGAGCAAACGCCATATACTAGCAGAAACTAGACACTACTCCTTGCAAGACCGTTCACAGTAACTCGCTGCCCAATGGGCAAAAGTTCTGTCTGCTGAAAACGCTTTTCATTTCTGACGCTTTGCCTGGTAAACCGTCAAATTTTAATTTATGGCTTTCTAATGTCCTTAAGGCATGTCGAAATTGTTTACTTTACCGTATAGTGTGGTATGAAGCTGGGGTGTTGTTTATAGTGTTTAAAAAGGTTTTATGAATGTAATTTACTATAAAAAGTTTTGTGCAAATGTCCTAAACATTAACAAAACCTACATTTTTTACACACTTTTGTTCACAGCGCATGCGTCAACCATACGTAAATCACACACATTTTCTTAATTTACTAGATACATAAAATTTTTCCTTGCTTTAAAATGTTGTAAAGTTTTTTTTTATCTTGTTGATTGTAAACCGCATATTTACGTCTTGTCAATTTTTATGGTAACAAAACTTTTTTACAAGCAGAGCTCCCATCTGTCACTTTGACTCACTGGCGTGTTGTAAAGTATCGTAAAAATTATCTGCTTTTAGAAACCTCCAAAAAAAGTGTTGTTTAGTCATAAATATAGTTTGTTTATATGAGGACAATTTACTGCACTTAACAAAACTTATAGATTTCAAAAACAAAGGCAATTTAGTATTTTTGGTCAAGAGTGGTTTTGGAAAATAAAACGATTATCTTTACTCGACTCAGCTATTTTATTACATTTTTACGGCCTGTAAGCTATGCTAGTATTGCAGGTGTCTATTTAAAACTAATATTTACATTTTAGAGTACACTGCCGTGCACAAGTGCCTGCCGCAGACATTTGCGCCATTTTCTAAAAAATAATGTAACATAATTTTTAATTGTTTAAATAAAAAGAGAGAAATTTTCAAACAGGATAAAAAAACGTATTTTGTATTTTACAGCGCTTAAAAACCATATACATATTCAAATTTACAAAGATCTCTACGCTATTGCGTACCGGACTTTATGTTACCGGCTTTACTACAAATCGATCTAAGACCTGCTGCCAAAAAAACATAGCGATCTTTGACTAATGTTTCCACTTGTTTTTTTATTATAAACAGTTGTCAGTGTCAACAATTTGGAAATTAAGTTGGAATCCTGCTTTATATGACCGTAAAAATTACGCTCTTCACATTTAATTTTAAATGGCATTGCCAACATTAAAAACGGTTTGAGAAATGTTTATAAAAAAATATATATGTACTTTATTTTTGAGCAACGTTTTATTAGTGAAACATTAGAACTGTTGATAGTAATAGCAAAATAATAACAGTTTACCAAAAACAAGTAATTACCACGGAGATAGAGAAGAAAGAAATGGTATTTTTTTTCTACACTATAGTTCAACGTGTGCCGTTATGCCGCTAAACTTTCTTGGCCCTATTGGTCAAATGCCCAGATTTAATAGAGTGCTGGTTTATGATTTCACTTTTTGTGTGTGTTCAGAGGTGTGTAATCTAAACTGAAAATGTAATCTAAAGTTTTTATTAGCCTCGTCGATTGTAAACGGCAAATTTACGTCTTGTCAATTTCTATGGTAACTAGACTTTTTAACATGCAGAGCTTCCATCTGTCACTTTGACTCACTAGCGTGTTGCAAAATACCATGAAAATTATGTGCTTTCAGAAACCTCCAAAAAAGTGTTGTTTAGTTATAAATATAGTTTTTTTATACCAGAACAATTTACCGCACTTAATAAGACCTCTAAATTTTAAAAACAAAAACAATTTAATATTTTTAGTGCAAAATTAAAAGCGCCATTGGCGCTATCTTGATCAAGCTCTAAACCACAGACTAATTGCACTTGAGCTGTCCACCTCAAATCAATTTAAATTTCGGAATTTTTAAAACAGGCAAAATTGAGTCTTCGGCTAAAAAAGTGAATACATTATTTGTGAGTTAATTATTTTACAGACCGCAGTTTTATTAAAAAATCAAAACTAACAATCTTCAAAATTAAAACCTTGCGCTGTAAAGTGAAACTTACCGTACTAATAACGTTAATAACTATTACAGATAACTAATTGCAGCAAAAATTTATTAAAAATTTTAAAAAACGAAGTTTTGCTTATTTTGAACAATCAATTAAATTTCAAACTTTGCTGAGTGCAAAGTTTGAAATTTAATTGATTGTTCAAAATAAGCAAAACTGCGTTTTGAGTAATCGCTTTGATAAAAACTTACCGCACTAATAACGTAAATTACCATTGCATTATTCAGTAAGTAAATGCATGCATTTCGTGATTTATTTGTCGCAATAATAATGTATTAGTTAAATTGTAACCATGTAAATTAAATTTTTTGGTATTATAATGCAAGCCAATGTTCAATGCTCCACTTTTTTAGTCTTAATAGTCAAATAAAAAAAACATTTACAGCTTAAGTTTTAAATATGCATAAAATTTACATTGACAGCTCTATGACATTTAGCTTTGGTTGGTGACGCCTTTAGTCTTCTCGCGCAAATTTTTGGAAGATAGAGAAACAATGGTAAAGACTTAAAGAGAACCATTTTTGGCGCGGTTTAATGTACAGTGCCTCCTCTTTCTTCTCTACATTTATGGCCTAAACAAATGCTAAACTTTAACCTCCAATCTCATGCAAGTCTCTGCTTTTACTGCGTTTATTTAGTTAGTTCGAAACATTCGTCTTCTAATTTGTAGGCTGTGATGTCAGAATTGGGTGGTCCATTGTTGCTTTATTTTGTCAAATAGGTTTAGTTTAGTTGTCAGTTGTCACTTGTCATAATGTCATCTCAACCGAGAGTTGATATGTTATCAAATAATCATTTTATCGAGTGTTCTCTTCTGCAACTTTTCCACTGGGTCTACTCCTGCTGTTGGCATTGGCTGAACTCTGGACCGGCGCAGAACAAAAGCAAAATCGACGGGAGGAAATATTTACGCATGATAGACAAGAAGACAAGGCGAAAGGCAAAGCATGATATGATACGCAATCGATAAGGGTTTCGCTTGCGGAATCTAGCAAATTGTACTGCCAGGGCTAGATGTGCAGATAAGTTAGGGTTGTTATTTTAAGGTATGTTATCTCATTGATGGCTGTTGTTGTTATTTTCACACTTGTTATTATAGATCAGAAAAACACTCAAATGGATTCCAAAGACATAAGATTGGCACTCAATGAAATGTCTTAAAAATGTCAACAAAAACAAAATGTAAAGTAAATCCAGATGGAAGTGTATGCCTCCAGGACATCTTAAATTCTTTCAATTCATCGATTCGCGAAGAACATGCTTGGGCTTTGTGTTACCAGTGCGCAAAATTTTACATCGAGTGCATATCTTCGCGAAAGATTAATGTTTACACTGTGGCGGAAGTGTCCCACGTTTATTTACAACTTGACGGAAATGCTCACGAAAACACAATTAAAGGCATAGGAATTGGAAGGGAATTAGTTAAAAACGAGAGTCATGTAATCGTGGGATTAGGTGTAGTAATTTATACAGCCCTCGATCAAGGCAGTCAAAATGGGGAGGAGAGATTGATTAGTCAGGACTTAGAGCAGTTTATTAGTGATATGGTAACTTATGAGTTTACACAAACAGCCGAGCACAGCTATCAAGAAACAGACGATGAAGGTATTGAGCGTGATGCAGAAGAAGCGGATGATGAACCAGGTACCTCTAAATCCCACACCCACATAACTCTACAAGATGTTATAGAACGCTGTGAGGCACATTTAGGAATACTAACAAAAAGCCAAACTGAAGCTCATTACAAAGCAGTCGTTCGTGCATTAGTAGCCGAAGCGCTGGAATTATCAACGTTTTTGGAAAGAGTAGCACAAGGTAGTTTTCAATTAACAACAAATAGTTCAAAACAATCAGAATTAGATCAATTAAAATTTTCCGATTGGGCAAAGTTTTGGGTCCAAGTTATGGGGGAACTGCGAATGGGTGTTAAATTAAAAAAAGTTAATTTTAGCAAAGCTCCTATAGAATATGAACTAACACCGTACGAGATACTCATGAAAGATATTAGATCATGTAGATATAATTTAAGAAAGATTATGATTAATGGAGATATTCCTTGTCGTGTTACCAAAGATGCTCACGCTATTATTCTAGAATTTATTAGATCTAGGCCTCCTCTCAAGAAAGTAGCTGATAGAAAATTGCCTCCTCAAACGCGCACATTGACACCGAGAGAGCAACTTCTCAATTCGATCAAAAAAGGACGTAAACTGAAGCCAACTTCAAGGTGAGTTAATACTAAATGTCAAAGTATTAAAGTTTAATTATTTATTACAAAAACTCTTTAGACGACATCACTTTTGTAGCGCAACAAATCTTTAATTCACATCCTACTTTCATTATTCAATCCTTATACATATGCAGGACCTAAATGTTTCATGCAGTGTAACTTTACGTTTTGCAGCAATTTATTCCGCGTGTTAGGTAAAGAAAATTTTAAAGGAAAACTTTCTCGTTCTCATAAATTTTTTGAATTTTTATTTTAAAGGTAAATATTGTATTTACAGCTAAGTCTACTTTTCTAAAATAGCTTTTGAAATCTATAGTACTTTTTTTGGGTCAAGTATTTTTTAGGATATTTAATTGACAATCATTTAAAACAACACTGAAAACTTTATAAAGTTGGCAATGAATTAGAAATGCAAAATAGTATTACTTAATCATCTGAAATTATGCAATTATACATAAAAATATTTCTTATTCGTTTGTTTACATATAATAATTATGTAAAAATGTTCTTCTATAAACCTAACTCTAAATATAAAGCATAAGGCCTTCCATAATAAATGGCAAAAAATAAGACTAATTATATTAAGAAAAAATGGTGCTTAGGAAAAGAACGGGTAGCAATGTTAAAGAACGGGTGGCAATGTTCATGCTCTTGTCTCACATAGATACTTTGACCTGTCTTGTAATTGTCCAGCACTTGTTGTGTCTTTCTTCATGTGTTTTTTTTTATTTTACATTTTGGGCAGGGTTTCTTGCATAGTCTTTGTAATCTACTATGGTTCTGTTCTGATTGCTTCATGCTCTACAGCGACACTGAAATGCTGCCGTTTGGTGCCGACCGTACACTTGTTTTCTCTTAGTACATAATAATTTTTAAATTAATCTCTGTCTACATTTCCAAACAGGAGTATTTTGCGAAGATATATTTCAGCGATTTATATAGTTTCAAACAAATTATAAGAGCTATTATAATGTATATAATATAATAAAATAAAGTAGTGAGTGCAATTACTACAATGCAATAATAATTAGTTTGTGACAAATAATTAAAAGTGCATTATTGATTATTAATGATTTATGGCACATATAGTGATTATAGTATCTATCTGCACATAATTATTTAGAGAAATAAATAAATTATCCTAATTTAAAAATTTAATGAAATTATTCTTACTTTGGTTTCCCTGATTTTTTTTTACGATAAATGTGGTTTATAAATTTGATAATACATGACTTAGACATTATTAGAGGGCAAATAACCTACATACAGTGGCGGATCTACCAGGGATTCGCGGCACCCGGGCCAGAGGCTACATGGGCCCGGATAATACTCATTATTTTTGCAAAAAAAAAGAATTTTCTGTACATTTTGTCATATTTGTGGGAAAAAAAAGAGCACTTTTTAAAAGATATACTACTATTAGATAAAGTATTCTACTAACAATTTGAGTACTATAAATAAATAGATAATAAATTCTTTTTTTTCAGCCACTTTATGAAGTGAGTCAAGTTTTTGCAAAACTTTTTATTATTTTTTTAGAAAAAATATTTATTATGATGCCTTGAATTAAAGTAAACTTTATTATTTAATTTTTCTCAAACAACTTATTCTTTATTAAAAATAATAATTTAAAAATGTTGTCCTTACGCAAAAATGTTATTTAAATTAGTAAACAAAAGCTATCTATTAATAAAAACAATTAAATTAAACTTGTTTTTAATTATACCGGTCACAGTAGCATCTGCTGAACGCAGTTTTTCTAAACTGGAAGCAATAAAAACGTACTTACGAAATACTATGGACCAAGAACGATTATCAAATTTATCCTTGATTTCAATTGAAATCTTTATAGCGAAAGATTTAGACTTATCGAATTTAGTGACAAATTTTGTTACCATGAAAGCAAGAAAGAAATCGTTTTTATAGTTACAATTTGATTGTAAAATGTAATGAACTTGTTTTTGTTGGCTTTCAGAATTTTCAAAAGTATTTTTTTATGTATGATGACAATGTTTTATTTATTGCATAAAATTATAGATAATTTATTACAGATTTAATAAAAAGTGTCATAAAAAAATTGAAAACAAAAAAAGACCTTACACAAAGTTTAAAGGGCTCGCAAATATTTTTTGACTCGGGCCCGCTATTGAGTTGCTACGCCACATATATAACATTATTAACGGTCGCATAGTGTAGAATAGGTGCAATTTTTGTTACGTAACACATATATTTTATTTTCACTGGTAAAACGGATGTTTGATTGTTTTTATTTTTAACATACTTTAAAAGAGATTCTCAATTCGACTGTATGTTTGTTATCTCAGAACTTTTGACTAGGTGAACTGATTTGATAATTCTTTCTTTACTTAAAAGCTGATGTGGTTCCACATAGTTTTGATCAAGATCTGAATAATACTTTTTAAGTTATGCTTATTAAATTATTTTTAACATTAGTTTTGACAATTAATTAATTGTCAAAATTGTTTTTTATTTTTCACTTATTTTTATAATTAATTAATCATAAAAATAAATGAAAAAAAAATAAAAATATATTTTAATATTATTAAACATTGGCTTATTTATTTAATTAATTTCTGCAATTTGAATCAATTGAATTAACAAAATAATAATTAATCACATTGAAGTTGGTTTTAATTTTTAATTTATTTAATTATTATTAATACCGAGTGCTTCTGTTAAGAAATTATGGGAAGGACTAGTTATTCTGTCAAAAACTGAGAGTTGTCACTAATACTAGACATTATTTACCTATACCTGAGGAATAATGTCTAACAATTCCACTGGCATTGATGGGATTAACCTACCTATGATTAAGTTATGTTGTCCAACAATAGTTCCCTACTTAACTCATATTGTCAACTACTGCATTCAGAAATATGTTTATCCTTCATTTTGGAAGAAAGCATTAATTCGGCCACTTCCTAAAGTGTAAAGTTCTTCTGATCTTAAAGATTTCCATCCAATAGGCACACTGCCATCAATTTCAAACATGAAATTTTGAAAAAGTTATTTTAAACCAGCTAAATTTATTCATAACGGAGAATAACATCCTTCCGGATAGGCAGTCCGGTTTTCGTAAAAGTTTTAGCTATGAAACAGCGTTATTGAAAGTAACTGATGATATCATTAATGCGACTGATCAAGGTTTAATAACAATTTTAGTTCTTTTAGACTATAGCAAAGCGTTCGATATGGTCAATCATATTTCTCTAACCCGCTTTCTCAATAATTTAGCCTTGGACATTGGTTCGGTTACTTTAATCTACAACTACTTGGCAAATCGCAGCCAAAAGTGTTAAGATTGGCAATGTAATTTCAAGTGATAGGCAGCTAAAGTCTGGCGTACCTCAAGGCTCATTGCTAGTGCTTACGCTTTTAGGCAGCTAAAGTCTGGCGTACCTCAAGGCTCATTGCTAGTGCTTAAGCTTTTCTTTATATACACTTCTCAAATTACAAACTGCTTAAAATACTGCACAAATCATATATATGCTGATGATACTCAATTGTATTTATCTTTTAATCCACAGAATTGGCAAACAGCAGTACAGCAAATTAATTGTGATTTGAAAAGTTTGCTTGACATTAGCACTACGCTGAGCTTAATTTTAAATCCATCTAAATCAAATGTTTTTTTATTTGGCAAATCAAAAGTCTGCAATGAACTAAAGCAAGCAATAAATATCAACTTGAATAATTGTACAATACATCAAAAAGTTTAGGTCTTTCGATTAATAACTCTTTCAGATTTAAGGAGCAGATAAATAAATATATCAAAATTGCATTTTTAAATTTACGTAAAATATACTGTCATCGTGCCAGTTTGTCGATTACAGTTAAATCTAAATTATGCGAAGCATTTGTTTTATCACAATTTAATTTTTGTTCTGCAGTGTATAACTCAGCTATTGATAGTATTGCAGCTAATAGAATACAAAAAATTCAAAATTCGTGTCTACGTCTTATTTTCGGAATATAAAAATTTGAACACATAACTTATAAACTTAAAGAAGTTAACTGGTTGAACATGAAAAACCGACGAGAGCTCCACTCACTAGTTTTGTTGCAAAAAATTCTATTATATAAAACTCTTCCGTGTTTGTATAATAATAATTAGGTTTAGGAGTGATGTTCATAATCTAGATTTTTAGAGGATTGATCTCTCCGCCAAAATATAAATCATCATTATTTAATGTTCTGTGTTCTCTTGCAATATATATAGTAAGTATAATGCTCTTGACAACAATCTTAAATCGGTACCTTGAAACAAATTTAAATTCTATTAAAGAAGCAACTAATCGAAAGGCAGTAGACAGCTCAAAATTGTTTTCTTCATTGTTAATTGCGTTGGTTGGTTGATAGACATATGCATGGTATGTATTTTTCAGTTCAAATTTTTTCTTTTTTCTTTTCTTAACAAAGGTAAATTGTGTTGTTTTTTTATGTGCTTTTGCACATTACTACTCTAGTTTTGTTTTTGATGTGTTATATTAGTTGTAAGCATTATATCAGTTAGTTCATTACATTTAATTTTTCTGGGATAAGTAACCGGTTATCTAGAGTTTCGCCCAGTGGTTGCATCTACATTGTAGATAAGTTTGTGTATAGAATGCTCACAATGTCATTACATTGGTCAATGTTTGATGCAATAAAGAATATTATGCTATTAATTTTTAAATTTCTCAATAGCATCTCTCGAAACAACCCAAATGGAAATCTGGAATTTTCGCTGTTAGTTTTGCGTACCAAACCAAACTTTAGTTTATTTATTTAAAAAAGATTGACTACTTTTCAAGTCTGAAAAGTAATCCATTAAGATGTATTTATTGACAGATGAGAGATGTTTTCAAGTCTGAAAAGTAATCCACTGTGTATTAAACTCAACCATTGCAGATCTATTTTTAAAATTCAAGTGTCATGAAATCGTTACCGATTTTTTTGTGACATTTTATTCACTTTACAGGCATTCTGTAAATAATGGCTTTTACACAAAGAAACTTTACTTGAATCGTAATCACATCATCTATTAATAATGAAAAATAAGTTCAATATGGATTATCAATAAACACACAACTTGAATAATGCTTTCTGTTTATTTGTTAGAGTCTTATTTTTTATCGATGACAACTACGACTCTATTATTTTAAGAACCTAAGAAGTAAATATTGCAATTTTTCTGCTCCGACAGAGATTCGTCTAAATTAGGGCACCTCTATCGATTGCTTGCTGCGATTACGTTTTACCTTCTGACGCAATGTTCAATCAGAGAAATTTATATTTACAAGGGTGATTGTTTGCACAACTATGAAGAAAATGTGTTACAGATCAACCTAAACAATGAAGAGATATTATAAAATTCTTCGCGCAGCCGTGTAGGTTAGATAATCGACTGCAATGTCAACGAATGATGGGAAGGGGTTATTTGAAAAAGGGTAAGGAATTCAACAATAACGATGTCGCATGACTCATAAGTTTTTTTATAAAAACATTGTGAGTTCTATTCAGAAGAGTTGTGACGAGTTATTTATTTGTTTTATAATTTAAATATCAGGTTTGCTGGTTAATACGAATTTGTGAAAGTGAAACTAGTTTAAACAGGGCGGAACGTATTCTCATGTATTAGTAGGTATTAGCATTGCTTAGAATGCTAAAAAAACATTTTCAAGTGACTCTTTTGGTGTTTTTTAAACGTATTTTTCTAGATTAAACGTAATACGTAATATGAGATAGAGATATGAAAATTGGTCAAGATTGATATGTCTAAATTTTATCTCACGTGGAATTTTTGAGTTTATGAAAAGGCGTTCGAAGGTGTGAATTTTATGACTTTTTTTTGTTAAATAAGAGAGATATTTTTGATCAAACCATTTAGTTTCTTTAAGTTTCCATTTTTTTTACTTGATGTTTTCAAAGCAAAAGTTAGTTTTGATATAAAGTATCTTAATTCTCTTAAAAGTTAAATCAATCAGTCGAACTTCTTTTATCAAATTTTAATTGGTGATTCTGGAAAATCTGCAAAATTTACAGACCCGAATTTTTAACTTGAAAATATAATATTCAGAAAGATCTAAATCTGATAAGTACGCTGGGTGTTTAGGCAATTCGAACAATCCAATACTTTCGTGGTGGTTTGTTAGCGTATATGGCACCTGTTTTGCAAATTCACATTGCATATTGACACATCTGGCTGTTAAATTTGAATATCTATTTTGAACTCTAAAATAAAAATAGCGTTTAGGTACTTGTTCGCACTGCTGATTTAAATGAAACGTTTTCAAGTTAAACATTTTACGTATGTTGTTTGACAACCTTTAACAATGTAATTTGAAGCTGTAAGTAAGTCTATCTATAGGTGTAGAATAGTAGATGATATAACGAGGTAGTGTAAAAGCGTTTGCTACCGACATGTATTTACTATTTTTACTTTGCAAGTCTGAAATGATTTTAATTCAACAAGTTTAAAAACAAAAATAATTGTCTATATGACATTGCTGCGTTACAAACACCAAAATCTGGATGACACACAAAAACAAATTTGGTTACCATAGATGACAGATTAATAAAAAGTTGCTCGTGGTTCCTAAGTTTTTTTTTTTCAATAAATACTTCAAAAATGTCTTATAAAACTTTTGTAGAAGCTACTGCAAAAATTCTGGTTTGGGGAATTTTGTGATCTAAACAAATAGATGAAGTTTATAGCAAAAATGAATTACTGATATTTTTCAATTAGAGTCTAATTGACAAAATTCGTCTAATTATTCGTCTTCGTCTAATTATTAGACGAAGAATTTTAAGGCTTCCACACGTTGGTTACATTATTCTGTGTTTGCCATGGCGTCAAGAATATGGTAACTTCAGTTTTGCAATAAGGATTTTAGAGAAAACACATAATTTAAAATTAGCGTTGATAATGAGGTTTTCAATAACTTGGTTTTAAGAGTTTTAAAAACAGTAGTAATTTAGATTCTTGTAAATAGTGGAATTTGAGAATTGATAATTTGTGGATTTTAGGTCAACCTACTATCTAACTGAAGAAAAACGAACTTCAGAAGATAGTGCTTCAAGAACAGGAAGAAGACTTATTAAGGTAGATTTTACCCAACTTGAAGATGACGATGATGATGAAGTTCATGATAGTCCTGTTTCATCAGAGCCTGGTTTGTGGTCGTCTGAAGATCTGCAACCTTGCAACAGCACCTTGGAAGCGTATGATCTTGCAACACAAGACTGCAGCTTACGTTCAGGCATAAGAAGGCATACTTTGGAAGTATGTGATCCTAATTTGGTATGTTACTCAGTTCCACAGTCTAGACCGGGCTCACGACAATCTTGCAACAGCTCAGAAGCTGAGTCTGTTGTTTTGGAGCCTGAAATGGCTAAGGCGATTCAAGACGAATTAACAAATGCTAGCAGTTGGCAAGACACTATATCTTTAGATGATAGATTATCACTTACACTATCAGAAATTGTACATATAAGAGCAGTTTTAACGAAAGCTGAGCTGGAAGCACTTCCAGTTGAAGGCAGAGTACGCCATGATGTAGAATTCCGAAAAGTTTGCTTTTTATGTTTGAAAACACGCTTTGGTATTTTTGGACCGTGGGGACAGAAATGCAGCTTATGTAAACGGACCATTTGTTCTAAATGCTGCTGCAAAATGAATATTCCGATGGAACATTTCTCAAGTGTTCCAGTAGTATTACTAAGCCCCAGTATCATGTGTTCACCAGAGGATGAGTCATTGTCAAAGTCGATAGTTAACAAAATTATGGATCCTGATCTTGTAACTTCAGTAGATCATAGTCCGGACTTGAGTAGGCCGGGTTCAAGTATGGAAAGTAGTATTATCAGTGACCCAGGATCATTAGGAAGAATACGTCTGAGAGGAAATTCTAAGTCACGAGTTATAGATAGGTTTAAGGCATCTCAAATGATTGTTTGTCATGATTGTAAAATGATGGTGCTTCAGATAATAAAATCTGCACGGGCTAATCGTTCAGCTATTAGAAATAAGACACTTCAAAGTTTAACATTGAACTTATCACCCGTATTTTAATAATGTTACCAAATCTATGTTTTTATCGAAACAATTATTTCGTTAATTTTAAAACAAAAATGAAGATAAACTCAATACAATATTACAGTTTATTTCTCTTGCAGTTAGTCTAGTTCCTAGTTGTTGTACTTATAAAAATACTTTATTTTTTAAAATACTTTTACTGTAATATCAAAGATGAACAATTTTATTTTCGTAAATGTAATTTTGTGATTATTCCAAAGATTTAAAATATATATGAATGTAAATAATATCTATTGCATTAATTGATATTAGTGTTATGAAATTTTTATTTATTAGAAATAAATAAGACATGTTAAATTAGTTTTTTGTAATATATTTTAAACCTTGTGTCATTCCACAGAAACAACTTTTATTATTCATAACCTACAAAAAACCAATAAGGAATCTGGACGGCTTATTCCTTCCAATTTTGAGGCGATTTGAAACGCCTAGGTTTAAGTCAGCAAATTGTAAATCATAGATTAAGTACAGCTGTGGTTGGTTATACCCCGACTGACTATACTATATGTATACTGAAGTTGCTACTTATCACTGAGAGATGCGCTACATCTGTCTCACTGTTAAGGTCACTAGATCAACACACTAGGTGTTTATTTACTCTGCGACAAGATAGATATGAAAAGTTACTAATAGCAGGTAGCCTTCAGGTATGGAGACGTAGTGTGTTTATCTAGTGACCACTTACCATAATTTCATGAAGTTGTTGAGAAAAATTATTTCTATTCTCAAATAAAAACTTATTCATTTCAAAAATGTTACAATTGTATCATACAAATCACCAATTTCATAAACTCCATTTCTGCAGGGTCTAATCAACTAACGTATTTCAATTTAAATTATTCTTCTGCGAAACACAATACAAAAAAACTATATTTTCATATGAAAGTATTCATTTATTAGATCATTGACGTATAAATATTTCCGTTCCAATTTAGAGCACAGTTAGACAAAACGCTTTCAAAACAAAATGTATTAAAAGGCATGAAGACAAAATTATAAATAAACTGATGTAAATAAAAATATCAACAAATTAATTCATTTAAAACTTCTCCTCTTCTAATCCATGTTTGAAGAACATCATGACCGGCACGGAGTCTCCATTAATTTCTCTATATTCCATGAGTCCTACCATACCTTCAATTTCCATGGACTCGCCAGTGAAAAATTGTAATTCTTTAAACCTACCCAAAATGTCTTTCATAACTTTGTTCATGTTTGTTTTGAAAACGGTTACTTGGTCTGGAGCTTTCTCTTCAAGTTGGGTTACCAATCTGAAATAATGAAGATAATATGCATTAGAAAATATATAATAAAAAACCATTACTGGATAGAATTTGTAGAAAAAAAACAAAATATCTGATAAACATGTAATGTTTTATCAAAAAGGTTTTGTTTTTATCCATTATTATATTGCATGAATTGCTCTGAGTAACTCCTTGAACAAGTCAGCCAGTATTAGTACATGCTCAAGATCATATTTACATTGATTATAAGTCAAACCTGTTACTATACTCTATTTTTTTGGAAGAGGCGGATGCGCGCGCATTAAAAAAACCCCTACATACAATATAGCAACTTCCGGTGTATTTTCAGGAGACTGCTGCCAATTTAACTGTCAATAAATTGTTTAGGTTTGCATAACCTTACAGAAGCACCAGAATCTCTAAAGACTCGCAATAGTGGAGAAAAATGTGACATCAGTTGCCATGGAAACCGAGCATTGCTCTCTAAACGACACCGAATTTGCACGCCGTTAAGGAAAAATCTAGTTGACAGACAAAAGTGAGGTTAGGATAAATTGACGAGTCAGGCTGACACGCTGCTTTTTAGAAAATTGTGATGTGTAAACGGGACATTGCTTGAACCAATAGAAAAGGAGTATTTTAAATGCGATTCCGAAGATGCCCGATTCGTCTTGGTCAATATCCGAAGAATATACATAGTATAGTTTATCAAAGTATAATTTTCCAAAACATGTCAAAAAAAAAAAGAGAATTACAGGAATTCTAAAAGTTGCTCAAAACATACAAATCCCTACCGTAATAAAACTAATATTTAATCATCGCTTTAAAATCTAAGACATCGCATTGCTTTTCACAATTACCATAAAATCATGAAGGGTTTTCCATTTTGGAATGTAATTGTAAATTACATATAGTTTACGGATTATAAGTAGTTGGATAAATGAATAAATTCCCACTTAGTTTAAACTACCCTTGTAGCCACATCATTATAGACAACGCTTTTTTTATGAAGACGTAAAATTAAAAGTTTTTAATAAGTCAACTTACGGAAATACTCGGATAGATTTTTGATAATTTCAGATCTTTTTTAATATTAGACAGCAAATTCCTTATAACATTTGAAAATTACTCTAATTTCTCGCTGTTATATATTTTTATTCTACAATCAATTTTGGTTCCTGCTGACAAAAAACTTAATTAGACCTGCTCAAAAAATCTGGCTATTAATAGTTGACACGTTAATCGACTGAATATCTAATGGTCACATTCAAAATTACTTCTGAAAATTTTAGTTACATGCAACATGAAAAAGATAATTTCCCTAATAAGTTCGTTTCCTAAGAAGTAATTTCTTGTCGATATGCATATAGTAAATACACGCAGATTTAACCTAATTTAACCAAACTCATGAAAACCTAGTAAGGAATATTCCTAGAGTATTTTCTTGTTGACATGTATAAACGTGTAAAACATCCAAGGTACAAAAACATCGAATAAAATGTTTACTAAAAATCAAGCATAATATGTTGATCTTTTTTTTTCACTTAATATGACTACTACATATTATGTTAAGTGAAACAAGTCTTGACTCAACAAAAAGTATTGTCTGGTTAAGTTAATAAGAGTAGTTAAGACTGTTTTTGCCCAACAAATCATATTTGTTCCGATAAGCATTAAATTATGTTTAAATATAATAAAATAGGTTTTTTAAACTTACATCGATCTTTTTTATATTTCGTTGATCCTCTTTACAAATAAACTAAATAATCCCAAACTAATAATATAATCTAACTGTTTGTAACGATCGTGTAAGAGAATTTAATCAAAAATTTAGTTTATGAATGTTTCTTATAATCTGAAAAAAAAAGCTGAATCACGAGAATAGCTGCCAAACTTCTTGACAATATTTATGGATGACTCCATCGAAAGCTTAATTAAATTTTTCGAACATTTGCCAAATTCCCAAATTACTGTTAGGTTCTGGTTCATCTACCATTGGACTAATTAATCTAGGCCTACTTCAGGATCTTCTAGAGATCTTCTAGACATTTTTTCCCTTGAAATGCTGCAGTTACCTGGCATTTTCTCACATTTGGGCAAAAGCCAAACCCCGAAAATATCGAAATGCAATAGACAACTTTGTTCTAATTATCTTCCTTATGGTCAACGTTTTGACCTATGACTTTACAGCAAGATACACAGAGAATCCCGAAACAGATAACATAAATTGAACTTTTATTATATAATATAATGTACTTACTTCTTCATATAGTCTTTGAGATAGGCGGTGTACGATTTCTTATCGTGAAAGGCATAAGTTTCACATAATCTGTGATTCAGCACAATATCCACCCCAGATGTAACATTTTCGTCTGTGCCCTCATCAGTCTCCTCAGCAGATGGATTTGACCCGGCCAACTGAATATCACCTTCTTTGCGTTGAACTAATTTTCCATAAACTTCATACAGAACTTCATCAACCAGTTTGAGTTTGTAGGTGTCCGAAAACATTTCGTCACCTAAAAATAGTCATGAAATAATTTTGTCAACAAAAAGTATCGTAAAATATAAGGTAATCGCCCTTTAATTCTGACAGCTGGATTTTTAGGTTAATTTTCGAACAGATATTTTTAATTAATTTCTGACAAAATTATTAAAGGGCAAAATTTAAAAATATCACTTACCGGTGAAAATATCTTTATAAATCCTCATATTGTTAAGATGACGGTGATTTTTCCAGGAGAAGCTCGAGACAAATCCTCCACTGCCAAACTACGGCAAAAAAAGAATGAGTAATCCGAGAGAGAATGACAAAGAGAAAAGATCACAGACTTGTGGTGGTAAAATTAGACAAAAACATTGTGCGCATGGGTCTGAGATGTATGACAAAGCAAAAGTCAACAGAATTTAGAATTGCCAACTGCGTAAAGTTTAAATAATTAAAAATTTTATATCATGTGTTTATTAAAATAATTTGTTAAAAAAGTTGTACTTTATTGTTGAAATTAAAAATAAATTAAAATCGCTTGCAACATATTAAAACACGTAAGAAAACATATATTAAAAAAGAAAGGTTTTTACGGCAAGAAGTCATCAAAAAACTGTCATCTTTTCTTGAATATTTTATAAAAATATATTGAAACTAAAATAATAAGTTTTTATTAAAATAGAGTTACTGTTTAATTAATAAAAATAAATTAAGAAACTATTTCATACTGAAAATTATTGTTTAAATATTAATATAATTTTTAAATTTATTTTCTAAATAAACAGTTGCAACACTATAACGGAATAGGCTTGTTTGACAAATATTTACTATAAAAAAATTCTTGGATATAAAACAACGACTAAGTTTTTGAAGAAATATGCCAATGATTGACACTAAAAATAGTGTCAAAGGTGTCACCCATCAACAACAGGGAGTAGTTGCAGTTGTACCATTTTAAAATGAAATGTAGGATAGCCAGCTCGAATAGTTCTATTTGATCACGCTGTACAATGTACTATCGCATATAAAAATTATTGTTGTACAACCCAATAAAGTTGTACAATTCTATTGAATTAATTCAATAGTAAAATACTTTATGCAATAAAATTAAACAATTGTTATTAATTCAGCTGTAATTTTTTTTAAATAATTTTTATTGCTAATGTTACTAGATATTGTTTTTATCTAAAATTTATTAAAATACGTCATGTTTTTTCTTTAGCCGTATCTTACACTAGTTAATTTACTTTAATGATTTTTACTTAATGTCTTTGATGGATGCTTTTTTACATATATTATTGTTTTAATTTATATATGAAAAATTTATTTTTAATAATTTTAAACGTAATGTAACGGATTTTTATAAAATTTGCAAACCGCTAATTTCTTGTTAAATAGTAGATGTTTCTGATTCCACAATCAATTTTACAGCGTAGTGAACCATGATTGTTTGAGTTAGAAATCCTACATTTCATTTTAAAATGATACACTGCAATCACTTCCTGTTGTTGACGGGTGACACCTTCATAAAAAAAGTTTTTAAAAAGTGTTGCCAACTCAAACAGTCATTGTTGAATACCCTGTAGTTTTTGTCGCCATCTTTAAAATATTAACTGATAATACGTAGTTTGTCAAAATCAAGTATAACACTAATCTTAGAAATTAAAAATTATTTTCAAAAAACTTTTGATACATGCAGCATAAAAAGAAAAATTCTCTTAAAAGTTTGAATAATAATTATTTGAAACTAAACTTTCATAAAGCAAGAGAATTGTTTTTCTATGGTTAACCGTCTTTGGAATTTTGTATTGATTTAGAGAAATGTCAAACTAAACGTCAAATAAATGTATTAAATTAAATAAGTGAGGTTATTAAGTACCTGGAAAAACAAGCAAGGTAAAACGTGGTTTCGTATTTGAAACGTTGAAATCGCAATTTGTAAACTATTATGGAAGGGTCTTTGGAGAGCAAGATAATTCGACAGATTGAATATTATTTTGGCGACATTAATTTACCGCGGGATAAGTTTCTTCAAGAAAAATTAAAGGACAAGGAAAATGAAGAAGGATGGATCACTTTAGAAGTTTTGCTAACGTTCAATCGTCTTGCAAATTTGTCAAAGGATCCAGAAGTTATAGCAACCGCTATTGGAAAAGCAGAGAATGGTTTGGTTGAACTTAGCGAAGATCGCACAAAAGTACGACGAAATCCAGACTTGCCGGTGCCGGAGCTGAACGATGAGCGGAAGAAAGAGCTGATGGGGCGTACTGGTAAGTTTGAACTTTAACTTGTTGTCGTTGCTTATCAAAACATCCAGTTCAACTAATGTTGCAACATTAGGTAGACTGGAACATCCTTAATTCTTTTCACGATTATTATATTTTTACCACTGCTAAAAAGTTTAAAACCGTGTTAATAATTTAAAGTGTTCACACTGAAAATGTCACACTGGTCAATCTATTACATTTTTTTGATGATTATAATGTTAACATCGTCGTCTACACCGATATCAGTTCTATAAAATGTAAGTCGGTCTAATCCTATCAGCTAATCACTCAAAACCTTGAACACAAAAAGGTCATTTTCATTTTGCCGAATATGCACTGTGCTGTTAGCTCAAAAAGTTTTTTTGTAGATTGTTTGTAATGTATTTTTACTCCGAATTAGTATCGTAATTGTATAATAACAGACCTGTAAAATGTAGGTAATGTCTATTATCCCTCTCTTGGGCAAAAAAACCTAGCCTACTTGAATACACTGTACCGTTTTATCGCAAACAACGATCTATGGTTTTATAATAACCTTCAATTGTTTTAATACTTCGAAATGTCAAAATAATTATATTGCATTAAAAAGGAAATAATTATATTAGGAATATTATGAGTGATTGTGAGTAAACAAGTATACATACCTTGACGGAACGTTGCATTTCTGGCGAGAACAGAACTGTTCTCGACAGAAATGCAATACTTTTCCGTCACGGTATGTAATGTGCACACCCTCATGGAGCGCGGTAAATTTCATAATATTAGCGTTTTCTTTAAGGTATTGCCTGTTATTATTATGAACAATAATAAAAATTTCAAAGTAAATGTTTATTACTAACACTAAATAATATTTTATACGAGAAACAAGAATTTAATTTTGTCCCTCTAAAAAGAACCTAACTAATTCTTGACCGATGAAGAGATCTTAGCGTGTCTATAAATAGCTCCTGGAATGTTCTTACCTCTATAATATAAACAGACCAACATCCACATACCGTGTAGATTGCACGTTTAAATGTTCTATTCTGTTTATTTGCCGATGATGAAGGGTTCGTAGAATGTAGAAAATTGTGTTTTATTGTTTTCCTGCTTTTTGAATAATGAGGTGAGTTTGTCTCATTGTGTGTTTGCCTCAGTTATAGTGCATAAATATTATTTGGTGAGTTTTTCTCATTAATTATTTCATATACTTTTCCGATAAATTAAGTGGACCACACACGATATTGGACATGTGCGACTGATTTATATCCTGGTATGCCTAATGCGTAATAATTATAATTAATTTAAATTTTAGTGATTTCTTTATCTTTTTTAATATTTTGAGAACCGAAAACCATTCTCGTAGTTTATCCTACAACAAAATGCACAATCCTTTGCAAACTATTCTAGTTGATGTTTCTTGCCTTAAAAGCTTTATAGACAAGTTAATATTTTTACTATTTTGACATGATGTACGCTTTTATACGCATATTTTATATATATTTTATGTTATCCACCTCCAGCACCCCTATTTCACTCCATATCTCAGTTGTTACTTAATTACATAAACTTTTATTACTTTTATAAGGTATTATTGATGTCTGCGAATTTTTATTTTTTTTTTTTGAAAAACAGCATAGTGCATATTTGGCAAAATTAGCCAAATAACAAAGTGTATTATTTTTTAAATGTCACAAATGTCTAAAAGTTTGTTTATTTTTTAACATTAGTCACTCTTATACTGCTTATAGTATATTAGAAAACAAGTTTCATAAGCCACGAGATTTTTTAAAAAATAAGTGCTTCAAGGTCTTATGAAACCAGTTTTTTATACTATTTTTTGTATACTGTAATTTGCCCTTTTTAGGCATATTTTTTTAAATTTGATCGATTTTTGTAGTGGGCTAGCAATATCTTGATTTTAAAAGTGAAAATTTTAACCAGTTGTTTTTTCTTTTGTTTTATCCAGAAATCCTAATCCTGTCAATCCCAAAATACGAAAATGGAAGAAAACTACACATGTACGCTTCCCGAAATTCCTGAAATAGCGAAATGCACTATTTGGTTTTCATTATTATTATTGTAAGTTACATACCTACCTTTTTAGGTTAAGTGTCAGATAAACTTTGACTTTTGCTTTATTGGAATGTGTTGTTCTTCCCCGACCAGTGAACTTATTATTTACATCATTATATGCCATGTTTCACATAAAAATACTATTCAGTAATTGTTCACTTCATGTTGCTGTTTGAAAATTTCAATATTATTGACAGATGACAGGTGAAAAGACAAATTTTGTTTTGCCAATCTAAAAAATGTTTAGAAAAAAAAATTTGGTAGTCTAATGGCTTATAACCGCACCGACATCTATGACGTAGCGTTCTCTAATGCGTATTAGAATATCAAAATGGAGCCAAATTGCTAAATGAATATTTGATTATTGCAATTGGTATCGATTAATGCTAACTAATAACAACACACTGTTCACGATGGATTGCAATTTGACACATTCGAGTTATGTTGGTATCTTGGAACATTTTGTATTTAAGGATTTCTAATGTTAGGTTTTATTTATCAAATTAAGGCATTTTGTTGAATAATTATTATTTATTAATGACAGCCGTTTCAAGAACAGCGCTGGTAATATTTTGAAGAATTACATATTGGATGACCTATTTTTTTCTTCCCTATTGTACATGAACGACTTTGTGCAAAAACAGGAAACTTTAAGAAACTGTCACCTTCAAACTTGATAAAACAAGCACAGAGCTGGAAGGATTAGGCTGTTCCAAACTTTCAGACACAAATTTGTCTTTGATGACAACGGTTTTACTTAAAACGTTGCATAAAATATACACTACAATTTACCCAGCTAAAAACTGTACATATCAAGTTATAAATCTAATATTGTACATAGTACGTACACGTACATACATTATACATATTGCCATAATGGTAACCACAATCAAAAGAAAACATAGAGTTTTGCTGTTAATGAACAAAATTAAAATTATTACAAGGCTGGAAAATGGCCACGTTGGATTCATTTTACACAAATGTGAAGAAAGCTACAATTATGTACATTATATTCATGTCAACAATAAATTACTTTCTAGATTTAGGAATATTCGTTGGTAGGTTGCCGTAAATTCAGTTAGGTTGGATTTGGTGGCAAACAAAAAATATCATGGTCATGTCAATAGTTTGGGCTAGGTCAGCTTATGTTGAAAATATTATTTTAAAACTTTACATAGAACTACCGTAAAATTATTTAAAGTTTGTCATTCTGAAATTAAGTTGTTGTGTCACGGAAACATATAGTTTGTTATTTTCATAAATTAATCTTTGGCCTCTGCTAGACTAGCCTTGTAGTAGCACTTAACATCGCTTTTTTATAAAAACGTGAAATTAAAAAGTATATATATATTTTTTAAAAGCAATGTCAATAACTTACGGAAAATATTTGCGTAAGTCTTTCGATAATCTAAGCTCTTTTTAAATATAATGCGAATTTCTCGTAACATTTTCAAATCGCTAAATCTCATTAATGCGTTGATGCTTTTGATTTTACAATCTATTTGGGTTTCAGCCTGCATATTTAGTTACACTAATGAAAAAAAATACCAGCTAACAATTTCATGTTTAACCAATCTAATTTAAAGTAATTTTGAATGCTTATTCAAAATTACTTTTGAAAATTCCTGTTAATTGCAACATTAAAAAGGTAATTTCTTTAAAATTTCGAATTCTAGGGAGTAATTTATTGTTAAAACACATATATACATAACGAATGCATTTTAAAAAACCTTTGGTATTGTAACTTATTTGTTTATTTATCAGATTTTAATTAATGATATGTCAAAATATAAAAATAAATCAATCATTTAAAAACACTAATCTATTCTTTAAAAATTTTTTTTGACTTTTTGTTTTTGACAGATAACAGATAATTTTGCTTTTTTAAGTCGAATTTTTTTTTAATTTGTCCTTAGATTTTATTCTGAACTGAAGACGTTTGTTAAATTAGGTGACATAATATTTATTGTATTTAAAAAAAACACCGAAATTAAAAAAAATTAAACAACCTTAGATTTTATTAAAACTAGGGTTTGAAATTGCCCCCATTTTGCTTAAGGCATATTTGACACTTTCGATTAATTCCTATTGCTGCGTTAAATAAAAAATTTGATATTTTCTGAGATACTTGTGCGATCTTTCTTACTAAATCACAGCAAGAAGTTCAGGGGATTTTGATCTGACGATCTAGCAAGCCATTGAATAGATCCGTAAGTTCTCATCTATCTATGGTCAACCAACACAATTATTAAGAAAATTGGGATTCATTTGTGCATTATAATTCTTGTATTATTAATATCTTTATTAGAATAATTCAAAACAATAATAGTACTAATAATAAAAGACGAAGTTGGCTGCTATTTGTCAAGAACAAAATTTGTTTTTTAATAAGTTGAAGTACTTTTTAAAACTATTGAAAAAATAAAAAGTTACAACATCATAGGTTTTTCAAAATACACCCGGTAAATACAGTGCGTTCATAAATCATTTAGATTAACTCCTGCTAAAAAATGTTTCAAGTTAACTTGCACAGCAGGAGTTGATGCAAATACTTTATGAACGCACGGTATATATGTACACATTTTTAAATTTGGTTATCCGAACACTCTTTGATCTCAGTTATTACTGATATTTTTTAAAAAGATATGTTATTAAAAGTTTTCGAAGCAACTGTAACGGCAACTGTTTTAATGTGCGATAATAAAACTGCTATGTGCGGTATTCTTTTCAACACTTAATTATTTAAATTTATCATTATAGCGGTTCTAATAAAATTAACACAATGTTCAAATTTTATTGACGATGAGAATAAACTTTCAAAATATTACTAGTGTTGTCTACCCTGTATATATCAAGTTGCGAGCAAGTTTAAAATAACCCTGTATTATAAATTAATGTTGAGATGTAGTTTGAATATGATTAAAGTTGCTCTTTAAAAATGCTCTAGAATTAGTTATGACTTTCTCTACTTTCATTTTATTATGGTAACCATTGATTACATCTTCAATTGGAGAGTCATTATTGAAGAATAGTGGTTCACCTTCTACCTAAGCTGACAGAAGTGATGACCTTTCATCTTTTACATTAGTTCCTTTCTAATCGTATTGGTAGAAGTCACAAATACAAAAATCTTTCTAGCATGGCATTCTTAATTGTTTTTCTAAATTTTTTACAAAAATTAAGTTGATTGCGAGTTATTTGTCATGGGTAATTGCGAAAATATTTTCTTTTTCTAACGTTATTCTAAGATGTGTTGAGAACATTTTGCTTTAGAATATTTTTGAAATACTTTTCTTCTTTAATTAATTATTTTATTGGTGTCTATAGTCTGTAGACTAATTCAAATGAAGTTTGTTTCTAAAAATATGGTTCAGAGCTTATTTGATGTGCAAAATGAAATAAAAAGAGGAGAGGGGGGATTCTTTGTCATTTTAAAAAATATATAACCATCTGAAACATGGAAAAAAAGTGTTTGGCAAGTGCGGAGTGATACAGTAAAACCCGCATGCTTGTAGTTTTTATGGTTCAAGAGATATTGAACCTAAATGAAAGTGCTGCATTCTTGACTAATTTTTCAAATTTTAAACGTTATTTTATTTTAAACGAATAACGTTAGCAGTAAATGCTTGAGACATACAGTAATATCTATATATATATATTTATTTTGGCCTATACAGGCTTAAAATATTTACATTATTACACAAAATACAATTATACAAAATTTTCCTATCTTATCCTCCCTGTTCTTCCTTTCTGTTCTCTTCCCTCTGTCTTTGTTTCTCTTTTCTCCCATACCTCTTTCATCCACTTTATCTCCTTTCCGTTTTCTTTCAGTATTTCCTCTTTTTCCGCTATATCTTTCTCTTTCTCTCTCATCTCACTGCATTCATTCCACATGTGCTCTATTGTCTCTCTTTTTTCATAACACATCCTACACAGTCTCTTTTCATTTTCCGCTCAATACCTATTGCCTCTCTCCTCATTTCCTACTATTACTATATGAACCTCGCTATTATCTTTCTTTCTTTCGCACTTTCTCTTCCCAGATGCACCGGAATTTCCTCTGTTATACATTTTTCATAATTCCTGTTGTATCTGGATTCTTTCTCTTCTTTCTTGTTTATCTACATCCTTGTCTCTGTCACACGCCTCTCCGTTCATCTGTTTGCCTTCTGTTCTTAATCTTTCCACTTCTTTACTCGTATATCCATTTCTTCTGAAATATTTCTTTCTCTCATTTATCTCTGTATTCATTCTCTTTTCTTTCCAACATTCATTCAATATTTTACATTCTTTCCTTCCCTTCATTCTATCTTCAAACTTAGTGGCTCTTTTCCTCGCTTTCACTCTCAGCTTGTTTCTCTTACATTCTTCTCTCCCATTCCCCATACACACCCTACTATCTTGTTGAGGTTCCTCATCATTTCTGCCATCTCCCTTTCACTCTTTGCTACCATTACCACATCATCCGCAAACGCCAGACTCCATACTTTTTCTCTTCCAACCACATATCTCCCTGCTTGCGCCTTTCTAAACATTTCCTCTATGTCTGCCATGTAAATTGTGAATAACAAGGGGCTGAGCGGACACCTCTGTTTTACCCCTTTTGTTGTTAAAAATCATTCACTCTTTTTCCAGATCTTACTTTACTTTTGGTCTTTACGTATATTTCCTCTACTTTTCTAACCAGCCATTCGCCTACTTCTCTTTCTCTCATACTTTCACACATTTTCTTTCTATCCACCTTATCAAACGCTGCTCTAAAATTTGTGAATAGTGCATACAGCCTTCCTTCATTTTTTTTCATCTCATTCTTAGCTAAGTGGTTTAGTATGTATACATTATCTATAGTTCTCCCCCCTTCTCTGAATCCCGCCTGGCTGTCTGGTATTGCTCTCTTTTCTCACCCTCTCATTCAGAATTGACTCATACAATCTATAGCCTGTGTTTAGCAGAGTTATTCCTCGGTGGTTTTCTACTTTATTTTTATCACCCTTTTCGAACCTGCCGGGAATCTCTATACTCTGCACACTCTATTCATTACTAGCAATCTTTCTATCACTCCTCTCGTCCCTTTCCTCCAGTGTTCATTCTGTATTCCACCCCCAAGTGCCTTTCTGTTCTTAATGGAGCTGTCTGGTTTGTTTCTTTTACTGGTTCTCCTATCTCTACTTCTCTTTTTCCTTCTAGCAGTTCTTTGAAAAGCTACTCTCATTCCTTTATCGTTATCTCTTTGCTCGCCGCTTCTTTTCTCGTTCTCTCCCTATTTATGTACTTCCACACCTCTGTCTTTGTTTTAATAGCTTTTATTTCTTTTTCTTTTTTTTTCTGTCTCTTATTCTTTAAACATATTTTCCTATATTCTATGTTTGCTTCTAAGACGACGCTTTTATTAACTTGCGTTCTTTTAAATTCTCTTAGCGCTTTTGTGGCTTCTTTTTTTAGCTAGTAGCATTCTATGTCCCACCATTCGTTTCTTTTTTCAGTTATTTAACATTTTTTGCTTATTTATATCATTTTTTGTTGCTTTTTCTAAAATTTCCATTTCCATTTTCTCTACCTCTTGCTCCTCAAAACTGACGTTTTGTAGCTTTCTTCTATATTCTTCCACGGCTTGCTCGTCCCATACTTTATTTATTACCTATTACTAACATATTAATAAAAACAAAATTAGGAAACGCTTAGACTGAACTAAACACTCTGTATAATTGAAACTATTTTGGTCTGAAATTGTCCGTAAAGAATCATATGAGTCTCTTTGACATAAAGAGTCTGTAAAGCATGACAGATGAGTTTGAAGTATCTTTTTAAATGAGGGATATTAGCGAAATTGTTAGAAGACTGTAGAGCATTAATTTTTTTTTAAGAAATGTATTTTAGTCGATCTTCTACTCATTTACTCAAAATCCCCAACTATCTCGATGGATAGGGAGTTGAGACAATGATTTTTCACAATAATTTTTTCCTGTCATCTCACATAATATTTAATATACTTTAAAAAAGAGCCGATTTGGTTGGCCTAGTCTGCTATGTACGTTTTATTTTGAACTTTTTTAGTGACTAGAAATCTAGAAATACTTAGAAGTTTATATCTTGAAAAATAATGGAAGATTTATGATTTGGTGTAATTGCACTAAATCGCTGAATGGTAATTTTATTGAATATATTTTATGGTGCGGCTGTTGAAATCAGCATAACAATAGTACGTCAATCATCTTCTAATCAATCATAATAGGCAACAAAAGCGAACATTTCATTTATTTAATATCTAAGAATAGATCTCGAAATAGAATTTCCGATTTTTTCTTCACACACAAATGGAAATTGCAGCGATTATTGATTTGTACCTGTAAATTATTAATCGACTGAATATTGTTTAATTAATTTATGTAAGCAGTTTTTTATTTGAAATTTGTTTTTTTACAGCGTACGCTAAAGGATTTCCGTTGGACGAATCGCTTAATGACATTATGGCTTTTCTGGAAAATCACGGCATTGTAGATTCTTGCCAACGGAGATGTAATAAAGATCATAAATTTGGCGGTTCTTGTTTTATTATTTTTAAAGATAAAGAAACTTGCCAAAAATTTGTTGAAGCAGAAAGCGTTAAATATAAAGATGTAGAATTGATTCGTAAATGGCAAAATGATTATTTCACTCAAAAAAAGAAAGAGTATGATGACAGAATAAAATCAAAAAAAGACAAGCAACAAGCCAAACTAGAACAAAAAGTGAAGAAGTTGGAATACCCCAAAGGTGCAAGCATCTATTTCTCAGGAATTGCAGAGGGTAAAACTATCACACGAGAAGAGATCAAAGAGAAAATAAAAGAGGTTGATGACAATGCTACAGTGGCTTTTGTTGAATTTAGCAGAGGCGACACTCAGGGACACTTGCGAATGAGCAATGAAAACGGCGCGGTTGAATTTTATAAAAAACTAACCGATGGAGAGCTAGAAATTGGAGATTCTAAACTTCAATTAAAAGTTTTGGAAGGGGATGAAGAAGAGGAGTATTTGAAGAAAACAGCGGAAACTGTGGCAAAAATGCGGGAGAAATCGAAAATGGGGGGAAGGAAGCGAAAGGGGGGATATTTTTCAAATGGAGGCGCTAAATCTAATAGAAGAGAATAACTGTCACAAGTAGAATTAGTACTTTAAGTTGTAAACTTATTTTTTTTATGAATAAATGTTGATAAGGCAGGAATAAAATAGTTTTGCTTCAGTAACGTGGCAACATTGCAGAGAAAGTATAATATTGTGGGAATTTTCTGTAATTGTGTAGAGATTGAAAGTGAGAGCAGATCAGGCAAGTCAGTATGGTGTACAAGAATTATTCAAAGTATAAATATATAAAAGTGTATAGCGACCGCGAAGAAATTTTTGACGCGCTTGATGAGCAACGCACGTTGTCCTATTTGAATCTTAAGGTAAGTGAAATTTGGTCATAAAAGAAACAATTTTTACCTAATTATGTTTTGTTCTTAATGACAGGATATTATAATTTTATTAAGACTTTAATGTTATAAGCTGTAAATGCATCGATTTAACCTTCATGTTGCTTTAGAACATTCATTAATTTTTTTATACATAGCGAAAGATATAGGTTGTGTATTTTAGTGTTAATTATAACCGCTTAGGAAGTACTGTTTAAAAATCTTTTATTCAAACATTATTTTGCTTATTTGTAACAATAATTAATGTGACTATTATCTTCAAATTTGATTTTATTTGCAAAGGTAACGTTGCAAGTTCATTAAGGAATGAAGGTAATGTTAGTCTATGTTCTAATTCTACAAATACCGATTTCGGATTCAGACCGATGTTAGTAATTTACAAATTAAATTAATCCGAAATTTTTAAAATTATGTGATTGTGGTCTTGTGCGGCACTTGAAAATTTTGAAATTATTTTGTTGTTAATACATAGCCTACAGTAATTTGAAAAATTACTCTAAAGGGAAAACATTTTTGTGACTAGACTTTTAATAGTCTAGGAGCTGGTTGCTTAAAGTCTACTCTTATCTGTTAAATAAACAGAATTTTATTTTAGAACATAAGGCCGACAAAAAATTGTAGACACGTTTTTGCTCCATAAGTTAGTGTCATTAATATTACTTGATTTTCATAACAGCCGTTGTCATATGTTTTCTTTAAAGTCAAGCAAAGTATTATTTATTCGCCTAAGATACTTAACCCCGAGCAATGTAAACTTCTTCTCTGGTCGCTATGGATGTCACAAAAACTCTAATGAAACATTTTGAATCCAGTTTCAAAGTGCCTCTCTGCTGCAGTGATTGCGGCTTACACGTTAATCTGGAAGCTTTTGGCTTGCCAAAATTACGATCAAAAGCCTAAACGTTTATTTCTAAGCTCGTAGGAACCGGTTTTTATGAGAAAACTACAGTCATTTCTGTTGAAAATCTAATAATGAAATGAGAAATTCCTGTTTGAAATATTCAGGAAACGATAACTTCTCCCGGAAAACAAAAGAAACGGTTTTCCTGCTTTTTTACAAAAGAAGCTGACTTTTGCATGAGAAACTTTTGACATTTTTGTGGTCATTATCATTAATTTATAAATTCTCACTATTTTTTGTAATTTGCTCTTTTTATGAATATTTTTTTAATTTGATTGGCAATATCTTGATTTTAAAAGTGAAAATTTTATCTATTTGTCTTTTCTTTTGTTTTATCCAAAAATTCTAATCCTGTCAGTCCTGTCACAAACGCAAAATACAAAAATGAAAGAAAGCAAAGTGAAGTGAATAATTAATGGAGTATAATAAGTATATTTATGTGAAATATGGCATATAATGGTGTAAATCGACCTAAAGCACTTATTTAAAAAAAAAACTCGTGGCATTGCTACTCGTTTTTTAAACTTGAGCACGTGCTTTAAGACATGTCGTATGAAACTTGTTTTTTAATATACTATTACATACTTATTTATATTAGTGTACAAATTGACAAAAATTATTTTTAAAATTTTTGGCTTTTCTGTTTCGTCTTTTTTTGAAGGTTTAATTTTGTGTCCAAAGGTTTTCGTTCCTTATTCGGGGATTTTTCAGTATCAGGCTTATATTTTTTTGTGGTTCATATCTCTTCCCATTCTTTAGATTTTTGTTATGTCATAGTGTCATTAGATTTACAAATTATTAATTGTGTCAATTTACGACAGAATTGATTTCCAGCAGAAAATTTTGTAGATGAACAATCAATCTGTAATTTTTTTTATCTCTAGTGGAAGAATTTTTATGGGCAAATTCATGTGATACTAAATTTGAGAAATACCTTGTTCAATAATTAAAATTGAACATCTCGAAAATATTACGTAAAACATATACCGGGTGCGTCAGAAATCCGACAACAATTTAATATTTCTTAGGGAAAGGGTTTAAAAAAAGTTTTGTACAAACGTTGCTTGGTTACAAGTTACAAATTTTTTGATAACCTCTTCTCGGGGGGTAGGGGGGATTTTATAATTTTAAATAACTGTTCTTATTTTTCTTGACGTATTCAGATTTCTGACGAAAAAATATCAATCTTTTGTTCGAGAAATGTTTTCATCTGAAACTCTCAATTATTAAATCCCAAATTTTTATCAACGACTAGCTGACCCGGCGAACTTCGTACCGCCTTAGCGTAAATTTGATGCACTACTTTATTTTGTATAGCTGACCTATCTTATGTATGCGTACCTATTCAATTTGAACTGGAATCTATAATATCCTCCATATAAAAAAGAATACTTATTTCTCTGGTCTCGTCATACCCGAGAAGGACTTTACTAATTTTATTAAATATTGCCTCTCCAGTGCCCCCTCTACCCCGCCCGCCGCGATGCCCGGCGCGCTTTTCAGACTGCATCGCAAACAACGGCCACGGCGCTATGGCGGTTTTGTTTACTGTTTGAATTTTTTAATTCGTAATATCTTTTGAATGGAAAGTCCAATTAAATAATTTAGAAACTATTTTATAGGTAGTTAAATGGTCTTGACCATAAAATAATTTATTTGGATAAGGATTAATATAAACACATAAATAGCATGGTTTGAATTTGGTTAGCATTTTCATTAATGTTTAAAATGAAAAAAGTTGTTGTAGTGACATAGCTACAATAGTTGGACATATGCTACCGCGGAGTTTTTTGTAGACATTATGTTGTTCTTCAATATTGTTGTACATTATTTTGTTCTATCGCTAATAGTTTCGGCAGCGCATTCGACGAAAGACATTTTAAGACTCATTTTTCTACACCTTTGGTTACATTGTTCAAATTTTACCAAGGATCCCTAATTTTTTTTAAAATGAAATGTAGTCTATGTCAAATTGGAAGAATGTAGCATTCTATTGGTGAAAGAATTTTTTAAATCGGTTAAGAACTTTTTGAGCCTATTCATTACAAACCTAAAAACATACAAATCTTTCCTCTTTATAATATTAGTGTAGACTAGTGTAGATTAGCTTATTGTCAAAAAAGAGAAGGAGGGCAGTTTGAGCATCTAGTGTAGGAAGAAAAGTTTGAAAGTTGCTAAATACTAAGAGAGTGACAAATCTTGGGTGCTGATGAAGCTATAAGAAGTAAGGACCTTTTAATCGCTTCATCAGCATACCAAAAAAAAAATATATTAAAAAAATACCTATTAAAAATTAAAAAACATGAAAAATATAAAAAATTAAATGATTAAAAATAATTATTTAAAAATTCTTTAAAAACATCATTCGTCTCAAACTTATTCTTGGAAAAAGATCGTCATCTAGGCATAAAAACGTTAACAAAAGATCAGTTTTTCGGATAAAACAGACTTCGTATAAAAAAATGTTTTTGATATTTTTTCCCTAACAATCTGAATCCGTCGAGAAAAATAGGAATTGCTATTTAAAATTTCAAAGTTAGCACCACCCCCTGCAAAAAAGTTATGGACTGAAAAATGGTTTAGTTATCAAAGAATTTGTAACTTGTAAACAAGCAACTTTTGCAGAAATTTTTTTTTTGAAAACTTTTTCCCCGGTGAAATATTGATCTCTTGCCTGTATACGGATTGAGTTGAGAACTTTTTTCGTCGGTTAAAAATAAAACAACAATATAAGAAACTGATTTTATTGCAGATTTCTACAAAAACTTTAATCTAAACATTACATTTATGCCAAAAGTATTAATGTTATGAAAAATTTTAATTTAATGTTAAAATAGTTTACATCCTTTTGAAAAATTAAAAACTGAGCTGCAAATATTATATTAAAGTTTAAAATTTGAATTATTGTTATAAAGTAGGGATATATTATTTTATTAAAAATATACTATTTAACTGATTTGCACACCTGTAAGAGGTACCGTGATTGGTGCATTTTTTATAATGGTGTCTTCAGTAGGTTTAACTCACTGTCAAAATAAGAAAAAGCCCTATTATCTGCAAAATAAAAAAAAATGTTTGCTAAGATCTCACATTTGTTTTCTCTCCTCAAAGTACAATATCAGTTTGCTAACTACAAAACCCAAAAATAAACGTTGTTTGATTGGATTTGACATTTGTTTTCTCCCCTCAGAAAACGACGTCAGTGCATTTGTGCGCATTTCAAAATCTGACCGAGAAAAGAAATAACTTATATAAAAACCATATTTGTTTACAATAATCAGTAATAACCGTTTATGGTTTAAAATCGTCTATTACTCACGGTTTGGTACTTATACGCCATCTTGTCGTAGAAATCATCTCTTCAATCATGTAAATTTATGACAGGAGAAGTCATTTCTGATATATTATTTGATTGAATAACTGTCAAATCAGCAATTCTAACTGCTGTGGTGTTTTTGTGAGTCAGAAATTTTGAAGTGTTTTGTTTTTATTTTCTTCAAAGTGTAAGGGGTACCTTTTTTAACGCTATTTGCATAAGAATAATGGTGAAGGCCCCGGGATAATTAAATTACCTAGTTTCATTATTAAAATAGAATAATTGTCGGATTGTTTCACTATATTCTTTTTCGGATTATGAATACAACTTAAATACTGCATAAATACAAGATAAACAGTCTAATCATTATCAACAATCTACCACAATTCACTCCCTTTGTGAAACCTCAAACGAATTTAACGGATTAGATTAGCCATACTTAAAACACATTCATGTATAATGTACCTGGCAATAATACTTATCACGTAACTCACCGGGGGTTTGTCCCTGCAAGGCAATTTTCCTCCATCCCAGCCTTGTGGAGGACATCTTCAAGCACAGAACAAGTTCTATCGTGTAGGTTTTTATTCTTAATCATTTCAAATAAAGAGCAACAATAAACAATAACAACCGTGTCAATCTTGACACAAAATAATCTGCATGCTCTTTAATAAAAACAAGTATGTCAATGAAGACATAAATGTATCTGCATGCATAAGTTGTCTTACAGTTGCTCTTTTCCAAGATTAAAGCAAGTCGTCTCAGTACTCACAAACTTAGCTGTCATGGTCAAAGCAGCCACATTATTAGAAGAAGCTTAGATCTGTCACCTGGCTAGGTTACTGAAACAGAAAGGTCAAGATACCACATTTGCACACAATAACAAGTTATATTCGTTCGAGTGTAGAGATAACTATCATTCCCGTTCTCTCGCCTTGGCTTGATTATGCACGAGTAGCGCACTCCTACCAACTACCCACTGATTGCTGCCTACTGTCCTTTCGGCAAATAGTTTCATCCCTCAGCTAAGCGCTCTGCGCAATCTTTATAACTGCTCCTCTGTCTTGCAATATATTATATTAAAGCCGTTTTGACTTAATAATTTAATTTAATAATTTTATAAAAAGTGAACTCTGACACAAGAGAAATTAATCATTTATAATAGATATTTGTAGAGGTTTCTTTGAGAGTTTTGTTGTTGATAATTTTAGTATTATTAATACACAGATATTTTTTAATGTAAGAATAGAATTAGGCGAAAGTGAATACTTCTTAAATATTCAACATTCGGAGCTCTTCAACATAATTCAAAAATAAATAATAATCAACCTTTAGTTTCTGCTTTATTTCACTTTGTAGGTGATATCAGTGAAAGTTATAAAGTAAACATCTGTGGTTCCTGTTATTTTGTTACAGGTGCTTTGTGTAAGTAAGAGCAGCATTGTTTTGACGCTTGGTTGAGCAAACAATGAACACTCAACTTGAAACAACGTTGATTTAGATTTTATGTCAGATACCTACATTAGCTACTTCATCAAGCAAATAGGTAGGTAATGTATGTTTGATACGATGCATATATAAAAATTTGTATGTATTTTAAATTACACAAATATTAAAAGGTAATTATTTTCTTTTTAGTATACGTACTGTTTTATGAATTTTACTATTATGAAAATTGTAGAACTCTATAGAAACGATCAGGCTTTTTGGTTTACTAATTTTATCAATGTGCAATCTTGAATCGATCAAAAACATCCGTATCATGGCCTTCTTTAAAAGTAGCTGAAATACTTTAATAAATTTGTCAGGTCGCTGAACTAGTTTTTTCATTTTACGTTGTACTAATGAAAGTTGTACCAGTACAGGTTCCAACTTTGTAAATAATAAATATATACACAGTTGATAAGGCGACGTTTGGTTTTGATTTTAGAATTTCATCGTCACCTATTAATAAGACTTTTTAGAGTAATCGTATAGTCCACCAAAATAACAATTGTTTAAAGTTTAAATTGGTTTTCAACCTAAAAATCATGCGCGAACATTTATTCGTATAAAAACTGAAAACAGCAATTTAATGTAATTGCGCTTGTCAGTCTGAGGATTCTTTTCTGATCATTAACCAATTTGTATGGGACCGTTCTGAAAATATTCCTTTTCAAACAAAAAATTATTGATCTAAATCGGTTTATGAGCAAAAAAGTTAAACTTAAGAAGCAAAATAACCTTTTCAATCACACTGTATATAATATTTTAAATGATTAAATGATGCTAAAGCATCATGCCTCGTTGCCATCTATACAATTTTGCTTATCTTTGGATTTGTGCAGTAAATCTCATATTTACAAAAACAAAGATGTTCCACCTGAAATTTCACTTTATCGTGCCGGTTTATTTTTATCTGTAAGGAGTTTTTTTTTGACGCAATTTGCATAAGAATAATGGTGAAGGCGCCGGGATAATTAAATTCATATAATTAAATTACCTAAAATTCATTAAAATACAATAATTGTCAGATTGTTTCACCATATTCTTTTTCTGATTATGAATACAACTTAAATACTGCATAAATACAAGATTAACAGACTACATCATTATCAACGATCTACTACAACTTTCCCCCTTTGTGGCCGCCGTTAAGAAACCACCTCGAACGATTTGAACGGATTAGATTAACCATACATGAAACACATTCACACATAATGTACCTGTCAATAATACTTATCAAGGAACTCACCGGGGGCTTGTCCCCGCCGGACAATCTTCTTCCATTCCAGCCTGGTGGAGGGCATCCTCTGCTACGGTGGCTTCTCTGTTTCTATCATATGGACCGGATTCGATGGACGTTGGCGGCTTCCTTCTGCTTCTCCATTCTTCAATCTATTTATTATTTGGTACCAATGTGAGAAGTTAATAGAGGCCTTCTCACTCTTATGCCTGCATCCAGGTAATTAAACCTAGATGACCATTGGCTACAGTGTTTCCGATAAAGAGAATAAAAACAAGATTAAAGGAATAATTGAAAGGTATAAGAACACTGCAACCTTCCATTGCCACAATAGGGAACCCACCTACAACCCTTTTCAGCGACAAGGTACCAGCCTTGACGGTAGCACCAAACCCGGCTTCAAAGATCTCTCCAATCTTTTTAAGAAATCTGAGAAGCTAGATCTCAACCGAAAAACAGGAATTATGTTAATCGGCGTCGAGAGCCAAATAATAAATAATAATAGTAGTAGTAAAGACCGGCTCAAGAACAGAACTAGCTCTCTGCTGTAGGTTTTCATTCTTAATCATTTCACATAAAGAGCAATAATAAACAATAACAACCGTGTCAATTCTCACACAAATAATCTGCATGCTCTTCAATAAAACAAGTATGTTAATAATGACATAGATGTATCTGCATGCATCATAATAAGATAATCAATATAATGTAATAAGGTCTTATATGTGCCTTTTCCTAAGATTAGAGCAAGTCGTTTCAGTACTCAACCTAGCTGCTATAACCAAACCAGCCACATTATTAGACGAAGGTAGGATCTGTCACCTGGCAAGGTTACTGAAACAGAAATGTTAAGACACCACATTCGCACACAATAACAATTATTTAAAGCATATTTTTTGCAAAATTTTTAATTTTATATTAATATTGATGTATGTGATTGCAAACGGACTATTGTTAAAAATAAATATGCTTTTCAAAATGTAATATATTCAATGAAATTTGAATTTGACAAGTCTAACGGATTAGAAAGAAATAATAATTCGAACAGTTTTGGAAGTGAAATTACCGTAAATAATTCACAGGATTTGTAGGAAACTGTCGAGAGGGCTTCTTCTGTGTTGAAAGATAGAATTATCAGTCTAATTCCAAGTGCCGACAAACTTAAAATAATTGACGAAATTTCATATCATCTGAATCTGAAAATTTGACTGGAAAATGAATTTATCGCTGCTTTAAATGCCTTTACATTAATCAATCTCAATAATAGGCCATATTTACTCAAGCAAAAATATACCAAAAAATTTAATGTCTTAATTTTCATTTTCAACATAAACATTATTGCAAAACATTTAAACTCAAGTCTTTTTTTTAAATAATCACATGAAGTTTTATATTGTAGCTGCATTGCTACAATTAGAACCATTGGTTTTAAAGAATTTCTTTCTAAATCTGTATCTGACAACATAAATCCAAAGTGGCAAATTAAGTTAAATACAGAAATGGATTCAATTAGTAGGGATTTAGGCCAAATTACTTAATATTTAAGAGAACATGTTCGAATTATTTAAACAAATGCATTAATAATATTTAATAAATATTTTATTTATCAAAGTACGTATCTGGAATACAATTTTTTCGTTCAAGCTGTAGAAGATACGGTGCAGCAAAAACTTTATTTATCTTAAAATCGACAATTTTATCAAACATTTCGACACGGTCTTTTCCGAAAGATGTCAATATTTCAATTATATAAACTGTTTACATCATGCATCACAAATCTAATTTATAACCATCGAATAAATAATAATAATATTATAAATATTGAACAGAAAGGTTGCATAAGTGGTTCTTTATTAATCATTATCATAATTTTTTTTTATTTTAGTTTTTTTTATTCTTTGTTTGTTTGTTTAAATGATTGTTTGTAACCGACTTGATTTTTACCACTTCAAACGGTCAGATTTCATTTCAAATGCTTTTTAAGATATTATCAAAATGATTATTCCTTTACTCATATCTGTTAATAAATTGTTCATAACTATTGACACTATGCACCCTATTTTTTCTCATAATATACGCACTAGCTTTATTTCTCTTACAACAAAGAACGCAGAAAGAAATTTATAAATTCTGGCGAATCTAATCAGGATAATTGGATATTTTATTCGAATTATTTCACTGTCATCGGTCTTTGACAGATGTGCAATGTTTGAATTAAATCTGATCGTTCAAAGTAGGGCAAAATTGAACCTAACAAGGTCATTCACATACGTAGAAACATACAGGTAAAACTAAGAAAAGCGTTATAAAAAAAACATGACGCAATTGCAAAAATAGTTGATAGAAATTTAGCTTTTAACTTTAATTTAGTGAAAAATGTTGAACCGTATTATAACTATAATCCACAAGTTTTTTTTGGAATATGATACCTACAAATTATATTAGGATCGAACTTTATTAACTGCTTCAAAAACTGAAGTTATTAGGCCGGATATTGTTTAAAAAAACTAAAATACCTATCATCTTCTATAGATATTGCTGTTCCAAGTTTAATACATTATAAAAGTCACTAAAGTTACTAGATTTGTTTACTCATGTAAAAAAGAGGCTAGACTTTGGATTAAAAATTTGATTGATCTTAACAATGTGTTTTTTTTTGGCTATACATACACAGCTTACTCTATTTCTAGTTTTAAGTTTTATTTCTGCGAGAAATTTTTTTGAGAATGACGTCGACGCTTTGCTTTTGCTCACTGTTCAAAAAGAACACATCATACTTGACTTTCAGTCTTTTAGTTTCTTAACGAGCTCTTAAGACTTGAAGGTTACTTTTTATGTTTAATTTATCAGGTATTTCAATGTTATCTCTCACTTTTATTATTATTTTAGATTATGACATAAACCTTATAACTTAATATAGTTTTATTATTGAATAGGGTTATTGGATAGGCATAGAATGATTACCAACAAGTAACAAATTAAAAATTGGAAAAACCGAATTTAATATAATCAATTGAATCATTCAAACTAATCAGGCAAAAAAGACTTTCTAATTATTCAACTTTTACATGCTATTTTATTGGAATGCAAAATTTTATGGAGAACACCATCAATCTATATCTGTATTTTAATTTGAATTGAACTGTTAGAAAACGATTCTACTGATTAAACATTGAGCGATTGGCTGCACTCTCAAAGTGCAATTCTATTATTTCCTAAAAACAATTATTTAAATCAAAGTTATGCGCGAACCTCTATTAAAAAGTATGGAACCAGTCTAATGACATTTTTATTTATTCTGCAAATTTTTGCACTTATATTGTGAATAACAAAGTGAAAAACAATTTTTCTGTATGACCATAAACATTTTTAATGCTACTCGATATTCTAATTAAAAAAAGGCATATACAGTAAAAACGATAGGCTTTATTTCAAATTATTATATCAAGTGTCTAATAATGTATAATTTGATGACTTGGCTGCATCATTGTAAATATGACGACGTTGTTGTTTAAGCAAATTTTTATATAGAAACCCTTGAAAAGTGAAATTAATTTATAATTTACTAATGATAACAACATCCTGGATGAGACAGTCATTTAACATTTAATTTAGGCATTGTAGCGAGGAAAGATAAGAAAAATAGCACAAGGAAATAGCGATTTTAAACATGTAGGCTATAAACTGTTTTAAATAAAGCATAATTTTGCTATAATTTGCTTTTAATCACAGGTTCCATGACAGGTAAGTTATACTGCAATAATAAAAAATGATAGTGTATTATACTTATATCGTGTGTTAGATTCAATAAATATTTATGAATCTTGAAATTACATAATTGGTTAATCTAAGTAAAAACAACTAGGACTTTATTTTGCTAAGATTCCAAAAAAAATTATTTTAAGTAAATACTTTATAATACTTCTAAAATAAAATTATTTCATTTTTACTGATTTATTTTTGTTACTACAAAAAAATAAATATATGCAAAAAGTTAATATATTATGGCCGGGACCATACATTTTGGTCATCTTAGTTTTATTAGGATAAATGTCACACACCGTGATACAGTGATGGAAAGCAACTACGACCGTGCTATTAATAAAAGTTCTCACTCATATAGTAGTCCAAATTAAATAACGTTATATGGTCTTTTTTTTTGCAGAGCCAATAACCCAACAATGAGCCACTACTCAAAAGACTATAAATCTCCAGCTTTCACACTTTAGACAAACAGGACAGGTTTTGCTTAATTTAATATTTGTCTGTATCTGTCAAAGGACAGGTATGACGATTGACGAAACATCTGGTATACATGCTTTACTGTTTTTATGACTTGCTTCATCTTTGGTGTCTTTTTATATTAGCTCAACTGATCAATAAAGATGAGTTTACAGACATGAAAACGTGAAAAACGAGCAAAAAATGATTAAACAAGTTGATTAAAAAAAACAGTTCAATCTTTTCTTACTTGTACAATGATATAATTTCTAACTTCAAAGACTCGAACAATTTTGTTTAAAGATGAGTTGTGTAAGCATATGACTTTTTTGGTCCATTTTAAAGCAACAAATAAAATCAAAGTGCTCTGTTTTGACTTTTTTTTAACTTAATTTTTTTAGTAATTGAAGATTAGTTTTGGTCTACACAAAAATTTTTTTAAAATTTTTTAATTTTTTAAAGAATGGAGACCTTCAATCGATAAAAGAGATAAAAACTCTTGTTTTATTGGGTTTGGTTCTTTATCACTATTATTTGAATTGTGATATAACATACGATGCAAATATTTTTTTGATTATTTAGTAGAATTTGGTCAGACAAACCAAGTGAAAAGGTATTTAAATTCTATTTAAGGTTATGGAGCTTATTTTTCAGATATTTTATTCCGTATGTTTTATTTTACAACGTTGTTTTATAAATAAAAATACGAATCTAGTTATCATTACGCTCATTCAGTATAAATCAAGCGAGTACATATTTTTATTACTAACATGTTTATTATTACCTATACAGGCTTAAATATATACATTAATACCCAATTATAAAATTATATAAATTAAATAAATATTAATTTTTTTCTATCTTATCTTCCCTTTTCTTTTTTTGTGTTCTCTTCCCCTGTCTTCATTTACTCTTTTTACATACTTCTGTCTCCCGCTTTCCCTTCTGTCATCTCTTCCTTTTTTTTTTTATTCATTTTTATTTCAATTTCTGATTTAATCTTTCTCTCTCTCTCTCATTATCATTTTCATCCATTCTATTCCTTCTTTATTTCCGTTCATTAGATCCTCTATCTCTAGCATACTTTCTTTTATTTTTGTGCACTCTTTCATCATATGCTCCAATGTTTCTTTCTCTCTTCCACACATTCTGCATTTTCTTTCGTTTTCTTCCATCCAATATCTGTTGTCTCTCTCTTCATTCCCACATCTAAACCTTGCACTCATCTTTCGCTCTCTCTTACTTTCTCTTTTTATATATTTCGGTCCCTCTTCTGTTAGCAACTTTATGTATTCTTTATTGTATCTTGTTTCTCTAATTTCTCTCCTCCTTTCTTGCTTGTCTATGTCTCTGTCTCTGTCTTTCAATTCTCCATGCACCCATTGTTTTGCTTCTCTTTTTTTCCCGATCTCCTCTACGCTGAATCTATTCCTTTCGTAATATTATTTCCTTTCTTTTTTTATTCCTCTTTCTGCTTTTCTACTCATCACTTTCCAACTCTCTTTTAATATCTCGCACCTTCCCTATCTTTCATCCTATCTTCGAACTTCACGGCTCTTTTTCCTGCCTCTATTCTTAATTTTTCTCTTTTTCCTTCCTCTCTTACTATATATCCTGGAGTCTCTCTGCTTAGCCCTAACATCCATCTTGTGTACCTTTCTTGCACTTTTTCTATTTCCACCCATTCTTTCCACCTCCAAATTTCAGCTCCACACATCATCACATTTTTGACCAGACTGTCAAAGAATGTCATTCTTATTTCATATTCTCCCCCAAACTTTCTCTCTGCCATACTCCATACTCTCACACTCATCTGGTTTCCCCTTTTCACTAATTCTCTTACCTTCGCTTTACATCTATTTCTTTCCTCAAACATAAATCCCAGATACTTCCATTCTTTCACCTGTTCTATATCTTTCTCACCCCATTTCCATTCTACCTTTTTCCTTGCTCCCTTACTGAACACTAATATTTTTGTTTTATTTTCATTCACCTCAAGTCTCTTTTTTCTCATGTATCTTTCCGCATTTTTTATCATTTCTCTCAGTCCCCGTTCCTCTCTCGCTACCATCACAATATCATCCGCATACGCCAACAACCAAATTTTCTTTCTTCCCACTACCACTCCCTCTTCTTGCCTTTTTGCCAATTCTTTCTCTATATCGCTCATATATATTGTGAACAGTAGTGGGCTCAGTGGACATCCTTGTCTCAGACCTCTCTTTGTCCACAACCCTTCGCTCTCTCTTTCATTCCCTCTCACCTTGCACTTTGTTTCTCGATAAATTTCTTTAACTTTCTTCAACACCTCTCTCTTTATTCCCTTCTTTTCCATAAATTTTCACAGCTTATCCCTATCCACTCTGTCAAACGCTGCTTTCAGATCTACAAATACTCCGCATACTCTCCCTTCTTTCTTTTCTATCTCGCGTTCTACTACCGCATTCAAAGTATATACATTGTCTATCGGTCCTCTTCCCTCTCTAAACCCTGCTTGCCAGTCTGATAATTCTCTCATTCTCTCTAACTCTTTTTTTAATTTTTCAGCCACACACATTGCATACACCTTGTACATCGTATTTAGAAGAGTTATTCCTCGGTAGTTTTTTTTCTTGCCATTATCCCCTCTTTTGTGGATAGGTATTATTATCCCCTTAGTCCACTCCCGAGGTAACTCTTCTCCCTTCCACACTTCATTCAACACTTTAATCAATCTGCTTTTTAACCTTTCGTTCGCATACATCCATGCTTCATTCGGTATCCCATCCGTTCCTGGAGATTTTTTTTTTAAGTTTTCTTAAAGTGCTTTCTACTTTTTTTGTTGTTATTGTTTCCTTTATTGTCTCTTCTCTTTCTTCCTCAATTCTTTCTTTTTCTAAATTTTTTCGCTCGGTTTTTTTCTCTCTTTCTTCTCCTTCTAGTAAATCCTTAAAATGTTTCCACCACCTGTTCATTTCAATTTGGTTTGTTATCTTTTCTGTCTCTTCTTTGGTCTCCTTTACATATTCCCAGATTTTGTTTTGCGTTCTTATTTCTTTTATTCTTTTCTGTTCTTCTTCTTTTTTCTTTTGCTTATTTCTTTTGCATGTTTCTCTATATTCTTTTTTCTTCTTTATGTATTCTTCCTTTTTCCCTTTCTTATTTCTCCATTCTTTCAATCTTTTTTTCACTTCTCTTTTTTTTTCGTCACATTCTCTATCCCACCTTTTGTTATCTTTTTTTTTTCTACTTTTCCATATGTTATTTTTGACCATGGCTTTCTTTACTTTTATCTCTATTTTTTTTAACATTTTTTCAACAAATTTTTCTGTTTTCAGCTTGCTTTTGTATTTTTCTATGGATTGATTGTCCCATTTTATTCTTGTAATCTTGTTTCTTTATCTTTCTTGTTCTCTCTTTTTTTTTCTTAGCGAGTACATAGTTTTTACAAAAAAACACCTAGTGTTTTTTTTTACAAAAGAATGTTATTACAGGAAGAAAAAATGTGTTTCTGCGCACTGCCAGTATGGTACCGGGGAGGTCCACCGGATGCTCTGTTTTTATAACATGATAGGGTTTAAGGCTTTTAGGTTTTTGACGAAAATTTAATTTTGACATCTGGTATACATGCTGTCAATTTGAAAACATCCCAGCTTTAATATCTTTCTTGTAGTTAAAAATATGAAAAATCTAGAAAACATGTCAATTTTATTTGTGGGGACACTTAAAATAAGTATTTTTAAACGTTTTATTTCAACCCTCTAGAAGGGGTAGATGTCACTCTTAGAATCTTAAATGAGAATAGAGCTCAAGCAGCACATTGTTTTAAAGGGCATTCTATTGTCTTTTCAGTGGTATTCTATTTTGTTGTTTTTTGTCCAGAGGTTTCCGAATAGTCGCGTTTTAAAGTTTCGAAAACAATTAAATTTACCTGCATTGAGATTTTGGTTTTCAAGCTAGTGTCTACCCTATCGTTGCATTGGGTTTCTTTGCATCACAAATGACTAGAACAGTATGTCACACCGTTGAAATCGCTGAATAACAGGAAGAAAATCTAGTTTAAATTTTTAATTTATTGACTATTTTACTTCAAACAAATTAACTTTTTTTTGCAAATGACAAATTTTTACAATAAAACACCTCATATCTACTCTACGCACTATCTTATAAGTTGTTCAAAATTTTGTGTATTTTGTTGTAAACAATTTTAATGTTTGTTTTCAAACTCTTTCCTAACATGTCGGACAACTTTAAAACACGATTATTCGAAAACCTCTGAACAAAAAGCAAAAGTAGGATACCACGGAAAAGAAAATTGAACGCTATGTAAAACAATGTGCCACTTGACCCTCATTCTCATTTAAGATTCTAAGGGTGACATCTACCTTTTCTAGGGGTTAAAACAAGACGCCTACAAATATACATTTCAAGTGTCTCGCTTACAAATAAAATTAATTGACGTGGTTTCTTGTTTTTTACATTTTCAACTGCAAGAAAGATATTAAGGGTGGGAAGTTTTCAAATTGACCTCCTGTATACAGGGTAATTTGTTAAAAACAAAACACTTTCAATATCCTTAAGCAAAAGAACATTTTTTAGAAACACGTGATCTTATTAACATAACATTATTTGAGCTAGTTTTTCAGTTGTCATCTCTCACTCTCTTAGCGGGGTAAACCACTTTAAACATTTTAAAAGGAACCACTCTGTAATACATCATTGGAAAGCTATTTTCATAAGAAATCGTTTCACGAATTTTGTTTTACTATCCGATGCTCATGGGATAATATTATCATTAAAAACTATGATGCAAACAGTGACTTTTTGGGACTAAATCAAACATCCCAGGCGATCACAAAAAAATTGTCGAAGTAAAATGTAAAAAAAAAAGAAATGTGACAGCCACAAGAGGTGCCTAGAATAAATAGAACTAGAACTTGTCTAAGGTAAACAAATAAAACTCTCACGAGACCATAAAAACATTTCTATTCTCGTGTATAGATAATAATAATAATAATTTATTTGTACTATAACTTTACAGTTTTATACAATGTGATTTCCAGGCTAATCTTAATATTATTATTGAGATGCATATATAAAATTTTAACAAGTACTTACAAAGAATTAGATAAAATAAGATTTAAAGTAATTGGTTAAGTTTAATTGTCAACAAATGCAAAGTCATTGAAATTATAGTAAGCTTCTTCCAATAGGTGTTTTTTAATGCTTTTCTTAAAACTGTTTATGTCTAAATTTTTTACTTCAATTGGAAGTTTATTATAAAATTGTATTGAATAGTATTTAGCATAATTTTGGCTTTTATGAAATCTGATACTTTGAACACATAGATCTTCACAGTTTCTCGTTTCATAGCTATGTATGTTACTGTAGGTGAGGTAATTTTTTTTATTATTTTTAATATAAAGAAGACATTGATATATATATATATATATATATATATAGACTTGGCAGTGTTAATACTTGAAGTTTAAGAAATATTGTTGATACATCATCTCTGTATTTCACACCAGCAACTATTCTTAACGCTTTTCTCTGCAGTGAAAAAATACGGTGTCTTATTGGAGCATGACCCCATATTAGTATACCGTATGAGAGAATCGCTTGAAATAGTGCAAAGAATGCTGTTCTAAGCGTTTCCGATGGAACTTTATTTTGAAGATTTCTAAGAACAAAAATATTTTTGGATAGTGTCTTTGCTAACTCATCTTCGTGCTCATTCCACCTCAAACTTTTATCCAAATAAACTCCAAAAAATTTAAATTTTTGTTCGGAAAAATCTGTAGATATATCTTTTTTTAAAGTAAATAATACGTTTGTTGTTTTATGCGTATTCAAAGTTAGCTTGTTTGCAGCTAACCGTGTCTCTGCTATTTTGAGTACTCTATTAGTCCCTCTAATGGCAGTACTTAAACATTTGTTTTTAAAAATAAGTGTTGTATCGTCTGCGTACAAGACGATAGATGAATTCAAATAAAAAGCAAAGTCATTAACATCTATATATATAAAAGAAAGTCTGTTAGTTACACCACTTATAACTCAAGAACGGCTTTACCGATATGGTTGAAAATTGGTGAGGTGGTAGCTTAGAGCCAGGAGAATGCTATAGGATACTTTTTATCCAGAAACCACCCTCTAAAAGAGGGGTGAAAGTCAAATGTGAAATGCGATGTCGGAAACGTTCGGTGAGGCTCGGCAAATTACCGAGAAACAAAACGCAAATGACAGCTATGTAATTGACGTATAATGACAGATATGTAATGACGTATGGATGACAATTTGATATTTGTAAGTGAAGTGAACTATAAAACTCGGTATGGTTGAAAATTTTACTTTTTAGGTGAAGTGAAGTTTAATTAATAATGCCGCGACCAAGACGATCGAATCTTTCCCGACAAAGCCGTGATGCAAGAAGAATACGAAATACTGCAAATGAAAGGACTGAAGAAGAACAAGAAATTGCACGTGAACAGCGCCGCGATAGTATGGTTCGACTTCGTGCTTCTCAATCACAAGAGCAAAGTGAGCAGCCCGTGAAACAGCTCGGTTGGCTATGCAGAATCGTCGAGCGAACAGAGGTCAACAAAGTGCTGATTTGAATCGAGCAGCGTTTCAATACGATTGCAGCAATGATTACAGCTTGCATCCTAGCGTTTGCATTTGGCAAATGGACGTAGTTTGCGAGTATTGTGGTGCATTAAAGTTTTCCGGAAAAACCCCTGGATTATGCTGCCTTAATGGTAAAGTAAAATTGCCATTATTGACTCCGCCACCTGAGCCATTGGATTCATTGCTTTGTGGCGAAACAATATATATATATATATATATATATGTATATATATATATATATCTATAAATGAAAGTCTGTTAGTTACTCCACTTATAACTCAAGAACGGCTTTACCGATATGGTTGAAAATTGGTGAGGTGGTAGCTTAGAGCCAGGAGACGGACATAGGATACTTTTTATTCCAGAAACCACCCTCTAAAAGAAGGGTTAAATCAAAATTAGGATTGCGATGTCGGAAACGTTCGGTGAGGCTCGGCAAATTACCGTTCCAAATAAATCGATCCACTCCCCCACCACCAACCAAAGTTGGACCGTGCGTTTACATGTAAAGGGTTACAAACTTTGGGTGAAAGTTTGTATCGAAAATTATGATGACTGGATTTGAATGAAAAGAATAGAATACTTTTTATTAACAAAGAGATAAAAAGAGGTGGGATAGGAACAAAAAATGACAAGTACCAATATTAGTATGATTTTCAAAAATTTTGGATTGTTTATTTTAAAAATAATATCTATGTTTATATCCGAAATTTTAGAAGTAAAATATTATCATTCCTTGATAGGGCGGAAAGAGGGCAAAATGTCTAAAGATTGATGTCGTTTTCATAATTTTTTCCATAAATTGCCTAAGTTCTCAAAAAAAAATAAATAGGTATGTTTCCTGCTTTCTAAAAAATTACTCTTAGGAGGATGAAAAGAGAGTGTTCTAGGGATAAAAATGTAAGATAACGATATGGGTATTTTCGAGGAATTTCAGGTCGTTGATTTTGAAAATGATATTTAAGTTAAAGAGGGTTGTAAAATGAATGTGATAAAGGTAATAAATGTGAATAATTAATTTGGGTATCATTTTTATAGTTTTTGGGGTCGTTTATTTTAAAAACCTATATCTATTTATGACCGATTTGGCTGAAAATTGGTGGAGTGGTTGTTTAGAACCAGTAGCCCAACAAAGAATATTTTTTATCCCATTCCGTGTGACGTGACATACAATATAAAACGTAAACGCATCTGACATATAATAACAAAACAAATGACAAAAAAAATAAAAATAAAAAATAAAATAACAAAACTAAGGCGGAACAAAGTTTGCCGGGCCAGCTAGTATATATATAAAAGAAAGTCTGTTAGTTACACCACTTATAACTCAAGAACGGCTTTACCGATATGGTTGAAAATTGGTGAGGTGGTAGTTTAGAGCCAGGAGAATGCTATAGGATACTTTTTATTCCAGAAACCATCCTCTAAAAGAAGGGTTAAATCAAAATTAGAATTGCGATGTCGGAAACGTTCGGTGAGGCTCGGCAAATTACCGTTCCAAATAAATCGATCCACTCTCCCACCACCAACCAAAGTTGGACCGTTCGTTTACATGTTAAGTGCACTACCCACTCTTTAGTTGGCCACTGACGACTCAACGGCGCAGTACAATTTCATTGGAAGCGACGAAATTGGACTGAATTTGATGGAATTGAATCGTGTGTGTGCATGACCGATTAAGTTGGTTTGGTGCGACTGAATTGTACGATTTTGTCTTACTGCGCCGTTGGATCGTTACTGGCCGGCTTTAATCGTCTTCCATGAGACAACTTCCCATATAACAACTTTGGGTGAAAGTTTGTATGGAAAATTATGATGACTGGATTTGAATGAAAAGAATAGAATACTTTTTATTAACAAAGAGAAAAAAAGAGGTGGGATAGGAACAAAAAATGACAAGTACCAATATTAGTATGATTTTCAAAAATTTTGGATTGTTTATTTTAAAAATAATATCTATGTTTAAATCCGAAATTTTAGAAGTAAAATATTATCATTCCTTGATAGGGCGGAAAGAGGGCAAAATGTCTAAAGATTGATGTCGTTTTCATAATTTTTCCCATAAATTGCCTAAGTTCTCAAAAAAAAATAAATAGGTATGTTTCCTGCTTTCTAAAAAATTACTCTTAGGAGGATGAAAAGAGAGTGTTCTAGGGATAAAAATGTAAGAAAACGATATGGGTATTTTCGAGGAATTTCAGGTCGTTGATTTTGAAAATGATATTTAAGTTAAAGAGGGTTGTAAAATGAATGTGATAAAGGTAATAAATGTGAATAATTAATTTGGGTATCATTTTTATAGTTTTTGGGGTCTATATCTATTTATGACCGATTTGGCTGAAAATTGGTGGAGTGGTTGTTTAGAACCAGTAGCCTAACAAAGAATATTTTTTATCCCATTCAGTGTGACGTGACATACAATATAAAACGTAAACGCATCTGACATATAATAACAAAACAAATGACAAAAAAAATAAAAAATAAAATAACAAAACTAAGGCGGAACAAAGTTCGCCTGGCCAGCTAGTTAGGAATAAAAGTGATCCTAGTACTGATCCTTGAGGCACTCCGCATTTTAAAGAAATATTTTTAGACATTGTTTTTTTGAACTTAACCGTTTGAGACCGATTAGTTAAGAAAGAGTTAATTAGTTTAGAACTATGCGAGTGGAGTTTATAAAATAACAACTTTTTTATTAAAATATTGTGATAAACGCAATCAAATGCTTTAGTGAGATCCAAAAAACTAGCTATAGTGTACTCTTGTCTTTCAAAGCAATTGTTAATAAAATTATAAACTTCATTAATTGCGTCAATTGTTGATTTATGTGATCTGAAGCCAATCTGACAGGTAGAAAATAACTTATTGCTCTCAAAGTATTTGCAGAGTTGATTATAAAGAATTTTTTCCAAAATTTTTGAAAATACTGGCAAAATTGATACAGGTCGAAAATTATCAGGATTATTTATATCGCCTTTTTTAAATATCGGAACCACAACTGCTAATTTTAATGAATTGGGAAAGACTGACTTTGCTATGCATATATTTATTAGTTTAGTTAGTGGTGATAGAATCGTTTCTTTTACGGTCTTGATCAAGTTTACACTGAGTCCATTTATATCAGCCGAGTTACTGGATTTGAGGTTAATAATTACGTCTCGTACAGTGTTCTGTGATACTTCATAAAACGTAAAACAAGTAATTGATAAAAGTAGAGTGTGCGGGAAACAGCTATCCATGTGTTTTATAGGATCGTCTGTGCTGTTTGTTTTTTTAACTAAATTATGAGCTATAGATGTAAAGTGATTGTTGAACACATCGCTAGTGATATTGCATTTGTTGATATTTAAACTTTTACATGCTGTTTTTGACGTTCTATTTTCATTAATAATGCTCCACATAGTTTTTACTATATTGTTAGAATTATCAATTCGTTTCTTATTATAGCCGAGTTTAGCCTCTTGAAGAGCTTTACGGTATTTAGTTCTATAAGAATTTCTTGCTTTCCCTGCTTCTACTGATTTACTAAGAGTGTAAACTTTGTTCAAGAATGCTAACTTTGATCTCATTGTTTTTAATGAATTATTAAACCAATTTAACGGTCTGCTAGATCTAAAAAGGTTACAAGAACTGGTCAAATTGTGCATCATTTTTTTCCATACAAAAGTAAAAGCGATTTTTAAACTTTTGCCGCATTTTTCGAATTGTTTCATGTGGAATTCTGCTGCACTCGTTAATGATTCTTTCACGTAAATCCTCCAAGTTAGCGGGCTGTGTTTTGTAAACCACGGACCTTAGATATGCCCCACAGAAAGGAATCCAATGTGGTCAAATTTTGTGACCGTGGTGGCCATTCAATGCTTCTCCGCCTACCAATCCAGTGATCGGGAAACCTATTAGTTAACAAATATTGCATATTAACGGAATAATGTGACGGGGCTTTCTTCTGTTGAAAAAATAACCCTTCTTTAGCCTACATTTAATTTCTATTCACGATGCGCTGATTTTCTTATTGTCCGGTGATTAGAGGGTCGATTGCGTTGTCCAACATCCTCAAGTAAATCCTGGCATTTAGAGTTTTGTCAATAAAACATGAACCTATAATTGCGTCGCCAAGTATTCTAACCCATACATTTTAAGTGTTTGAGGAACTTGTGTATGACCTTTTCAAATAATATGCGGATTTACAACACTCCAGTATCGCATATTGTGCTTATTTACACGGACATTTAGGAAAAATGTGCATTCGTCTCTGAAGATATTTTTCACGAGATTTGGGTTGACAATTATGCTTTCGGTTATAATTTTGCAGAATTCCACTTTTCTGTCGTAGTCGTCCTCGCATAGCTGCAGCAGAGAGCTGGCTGAAGTCATTCCGAAGTAGCCAAGCACTTCAATTTGGGCCATTTTATTAACCACCCTCTTCTCTTTTCTTGTTTGCCACTGATCCTGTTGCTTGAAATTTTTGTACTATTTTGTACTAATAACATACTTTGCACAGACTTTCTTATTACGGTGTCTTGCGTTAAATTCACCTGCAATCGCGTAAGCACAACTTTGCTGAGCATGAAAATTAATAACACTCACCGCAATCGAGTAAGTTGATAACAATTCAAAGCAAAAACGCAAACAATCAGACTGCTTCACTTGTCAGCTTTGTGAGTAATAATAAACATAAAAAAATATAAAAATAGCTTCAAATAATGTATGGGTGGTTTTTTCAAAAATTTCTTCTGTTAAAATATATTCAAAGTGTTTAAGCCGAAAATAACCTTAAATGGTCTTACTTAAAATTCTGCTTTTATAATTTCTTCTTACTGAACAAAATATTTGATATTTTAACTGATTACACAAAACCATGTTGTAAATAATTTTTGAACAGTGTCGACAGATTATCCAGAGCCGGAAGAGATTTGTAAACAGACAGTTAAATGAATGCTTTAAAAAGATTTTTTTTCAGAAAAGTGTGTTATTGCACCGTTTTTGCATTATCTAAACCTATAATTAGTTTTTTTTTATTCATTTGTTACAAATATTTACAGTTATTATATATATTATATATATAAATCTCGCTACCTTTTTAGCGTCCTTCCATGATGCAGCCTTTCAGCGTCCACCTCTGTATATTAAAATCTTTTATTACCCGTAGATGGGGCTTTTTCTGAGGTTTTAAGAAATTCAATGTATATTAAATTAAGAGCATTAGTTTTAGTTTAAATTGAAAATTTTCACTTGGCAGTTTTTCAGCGTCCATCTGTCTTGCTATCTTTTTCGCGTCGATAATATACATTCTATAATGCAGCTATTCAGCGTCCAAATGTATATTTTTGTACAGATTGGACCCATTCAGCGCCTGGCAGCGTTGCCGCTATGAACTTTCAGATTGAATCGGCTACAACCAAGACTCTTGCAAGATTTTAAAATTTTGTAAATATGAAGTAACACTTTGTTTCTTTAGAAATAGATTGCTATTGCAAATTTTTTTTATCACATAACAAAATAAATAAAGTCTGTGATAAAATGCAAGAAAAAGTGCATGTATTAATAATATAAATTTAGAAGTTTGAAAAAATTATGGTGTTATCAGAATACTTAAAGCAGAGAATAAAGCTTTGTTAGATAAACATTTTTGTCAATCTTTTTAAAAAGTTATACGATTGTTAATTAACTAATTTTCATCTAATGTTTGTTCTAATAAGATCGACATAAAAGTTTAAATAATGGATCTATAATTTTTTGTTTGTTAAAGCTTTTTTTATTTACGTATTTAACAAGATCACGTAATGATTTAAATTTTGTTTGTTATAATTTATTTTCATAAAAATAAAATCAAAAATAATGCTTCGAAAAAAATTTTGATTAAAAAAAATCCACAAATTGTCACTAACTTGTAAATTTCTTTCATAGTAGCTAACTTGTTGAAATTTACTTTTAACACCAATAGTCTGATTTTTTATTGTTTTTAACGAAACGATTGCAATGTATTATTTTACAATTAAAACATTTTACACTCTAAAATTTAGATATTTGATCAAAATAAATAATTCTTCTAATAATAGACGCAAAAGTTATTACTAATACAGTATTTTAGCTTATTTTTTGCCATTGTTTTAAGAACTATAACAGATAAGTGTCACATTATTAAGAAGAGCTTTAAAAAGCAGATACATATTTTAAAAATATTTTGACGATATTCGATTCCTAATAATGATTATAAAACGATTAATTTGAAAGATGATAATTCATACTGCTTAAAAATCCAATTACAATAATCTTAGCACAATTAAATAATTTATAAAAAGTTTTTTTTTTTACATTTATTGAACATATTATAGCGAATGAAATCATTTCACTTTTATTAAGATACTTAATTACTTAATCAATTAAAGAATATACTGTTTTTAATTTTTTATAGTGTAATTGTTTTAAAAATTGTCATAAACAAATACGTCGCTTTCTTTTAAATTATTGATTTGTAAAAACATAATTCATATTTAATTAAACGTTTATTTAAACAAAATATCTTATTCTTATGTCCTTTGTTTGGAACTGCATGCCTTCGTTTTTTGTCTATTTATGTGTTCAACTCTTTTTAAATTATTAATCGTTCTATTTTTTCTTACAATTTACCCTACCATATCCATTTTTTTTTTAAATTATTCTTATTGTTTAATTTTTTATATCTGTTAGGTACTATATTACTTCTGTGTATTTGTTCTAAAAATTTCTCTCTACGTTTCGCTATATACATTAGCACACTCTTTCGTAAACAATCAAGCATCAACATTCTTTCTCTGCAGTCTGCACTACATTTTTTATCTGAATTTATATCATAGATTTTTTTTCCAATCTTTTTTATTTACCCATGTTTCTACCATTCCTATTACCTCGAACTCTATGTATTCCCAAATTTTTGATTTCTTATTCTTGCTACATTTCAAAATACTGCTTTTAGTACATCGCCTTCTTTCTTTTCTTCTTTTCTAAGTGTGTAATTTTTTCTGTTTTTTTTTTATTAAGTTTTGGTTTTATTGGTTTTTTTTCTTTTTTTTTCCTTAATTCGCTTTTTTTATTTATTTTCAGTTTTTTATTTTTTGCCTGTTCTTTTTCTTGTCCACCTTTTTGTCTCCATTCCTTTCTTACTCTCTTTTTGTCTTCTGTTTTTTTGTGTTTTTTTTGTTCAACTGTTCTCTCTTGTTTTATTTTTTCTTCTTTTTAATGTTCTTTTTTGTTTTTTTTAGTTTTGAGAGTCTTTTTATTTTGTTGTTTTGAACCTTCTTTTTTTCTACATCTTTTTCTCTTTTATGCTTTATCTTCTTTTTTTTCTGTTTTCTTGTGTTTTTAACCGCTGCATCTTTTCCCCGTGTTTTTCTCGTATTTTTTCTAATTTTTCTACCTCCTATCTTACCTCTCGTGTTCTTTTTTGTGCTTATTGTTATATTCAACGCTTTTTTTAACTTTCTTATTTTCTAAAACGTTTTTTCGAATTCTCATTTCTACTTCATACATTTTTTCTTCTCCCAAATAGTCTTATACCCTATTTTAGCATTCTTTCCTTTTCTTCTTTCTCCTGCCATTAACTATCTTAAATAAATATGTTTTTCCTTTTCCTCATTTTCTCCTTAATGTTTTTTAATTACATTTTTTCCTCTTCCCACTTGTCTAGTTTGATTACCACCATCTTTATCTTATTTATCTTTTACATCTTCCTGATTTTCACTGCCACTTCTAGATTCTATGTCTTTTTAATTTCTTTTCTGTTTATCTAACCATGTTTCTGTCAAGTCTATTTGACATCCGTTTGTTTTATCTATTTTTAAAAGACTTATATTTTATTCTCACCTTATTTTATAATAGTTTTTTTTGCTGTTCTATTTCTTGTTATTGATTTTTTTCTGCTATTATTTTGGTTTTTGTTGTACTTTTATCTATGTTTTTTTTATTGTTTAAATTTTTATTTAGGGTTTTATTTATTTTTTATTTTATTTATTTATTAATTTATATTTTTATTTTTTTTTTCTAAAATTTTATCTATGTAAATGTAAATTTTTCATCTTGTTAAACTTTTTTTTTCATTTTTTTCTGTTCTTTTTTGTTTTCTGTATTTTCTGTTTGCTAACTTATTATTTAGCTCTTCAAAAAATTGAACAAAAAAAACTTTTGAATTAATACTATTACAAATAGACAACTATAAATAACAATATAATAGAATAAAATTAAAATTCTGCTATGAATTTCTGGCAAAAAAATCCTAAAAATCAATTAGTTATTGATTTTATTTAAATCTTAGAAATAGTTATTGTATAATAACACACAAAATAATAACTTGTTTGAGAAAAACAAGTTAATATTAATTTTTGACAAAAAAAAACAAATTGCTTAACAAAACATGCGTTGTAACACAATTATTTTATTAAAAAACATTTTCTTGAAACTAATATTGTTGACAATTATGAAATTTATAAAAAATCTTATGAGCAAAATATGTTTATAACATTTTTTTAAGCAATCAAACTTAGTTAATTAGTGAAAACTTTTAAACTTTATTGCTTCGTTAAACATTCTTGTATTTTCATTTTTCAATTAGTTAATGAAAAAATTAAGTACTAAAAGTTGATTTTTTTTCAGATTACTTGAAGAGTTATTTTCTCAAGCTAATTTTAAAACTCTACAAAAATACAAGGTTGCCGTGTTAGTGGACGCTGAATAGCTGCAATCTGTTTATGGCTTACTTCAAAACTGAATAAACTGTATATTCTGCTAGCGCTGCTAACGAGGAAACCTTGAACTAGATGTGTATATTTTGTATACACTTTGCAGCTTTTCAGCGTCCACCCAATAATTTTTCCAGACAAGAACCGTTCAAGGAAGAAAACTGTTATTGCAAATATAAATAACCAAGCTTTAGTCATTTATGAAAAAAAATTGTAGATTGTCATAAGACATTGCAGAAAGCAGAAATACATTGAAAACTTTTCAGCGTCCGTATATGGACGCTGAATGGCTGCGGACGCTGAATCATCCGTAATTTTCATATGTATAGACGCTGAAAAGGTAGCAAGTTATATATATAATACCGAATGTTTTGTCAATCCTATAAATAAAAACCAAATACGGACAAATATTAACTTACCCAAACATGTGTCGTTTGTCCAAAAAGTGAAAGCTATTTCTGTTGGAAATAGAAATACTATAAGTAAATATCATTATTATTAAGTTAGGAAAAATAACCATAAAGATGATAATAATAAAAGTTAGACGGAGTTTGTTTTTCCTACAGTTTTATTTTGTAAACGACGGCAAATGTGCCGCTTTGACTAAAATTTCAAATTTTAAAATTTCAAATGTTAATAACAAAATGAAATTATGTTTTTGGTGATGTTTTGGCAGCCTTTGAAAGTGAGTTCAAATTTTGTTTTTGAAGCATATTTATTTTCAACTTTTCTCTTTTAAGTATTTGCTTTTGGTTTCACTGCGGGGTTCTTGTGTGACGCATTTTCTCCAACGTGGTAGGTGACTAGGTGTATTGTATTAATTAAATCAGTAAGCTATAAAATCAATGGGGTGCCTCATATTTGAGTTTTATGACTTCATCCAATTCAATTGTTTGGGGGTAGATTGCATTTGCTTTTAATGACAACATGATTGATTGGAGTGGCACGATTAAATCTTGATTGTCATACATAACACTTGTGGGATTAATTATAATGGAAATTTATCAATAAAATGAAGAGAAATGGAAACTAACCAATTGTGAGTTTTTTTTTTAATAAAAAATATTTTTGATAACACTTGTTTTTAACTAAGCTGAGATGAAATAAAAATATGCAGAAAAAGTGATAGGTAATCCAACTTTTGATGCTATTTTCTACTATCAAAGAAAAGTCTGCGTTTATAGTTCGTAATTCAAACATTTTTGTTTAAAAACAGAATATTTATTTTGGCAGTGATTGACACTGTATGTCTTATGTTTCTCTGACCTCTGCACATTACGATCTATGTTCAGACATTTGTAAATAGATTAGTCTAAAGTCAATTGATTTAAACTCATTTTATACTTTGTTATTTTTTGTAAAAAGTATTTTTTCGATTGCCGATAAGTGGCGGAACAATAATTAAATATTATTCATAATAGACTTAATACTCCGTACTCCTTTGATGCAGCTATTAAATGCTGAATTGCTACACGTACAATAGGTACATTCTTATGTCACATTCTTATGACAAATCAGTATTATAATTTATGCTACAAATTATAATTATTATTATTCTTAACTGAATACTCTAATAAAAGAAAAAAATTAAATTTCTCTTTTCGCGTGCCAACAATCTGGAAAATTTACAAATTAGTAAGCATTTTTTTAATGCACTGAGTACATAATTAGCAAAATTAGAAGAAAAAAAAAGTTTACTTTACTTTGTTAATAGAATAAAATAATCAATAAGTATGAAACTTAAGCTCAATTTTATACTCATTGGTAACTAGGTATAATTAGCAAAGTATACTTTAATTTTGAAACTATTTTATCATATATAGTAAACTCAATCAGTTCTTGACTAATCTTGACCAGTTTGAGGCGATTGTTTTTTCCGTTTAATTACCTATCTAAACAAGCAATGGAACGTAGGATATACGCGAACAGTATTCGACTGCGCACTGTTGCCCTGGCCGACTGAGTCAATATCTGAGGCCGATACGTGACCGAGTTAGTAAACAAGTTGTGATGAGTAATGTGGTCGATATAACAAACCGTATATGTCTTTGATAAACTATACGTTGTTTTATAGTGACAAAAAAAATTGCAGCTAGTGTGCTTCAGCCACTTTTTTTCTTTTTAGGGACAAATTTTTAACTTTCTAAGCATTACTTTTTTCAATTTTTTAAGTAGTATTTATTAATTTATTTAATTTATTAAAGTAAGTTTGAATTTACGGTTTTTATAACTTGCTTCATCTTTAATGTCTTTCTATATTAGCTCAACTGCTCAATAAAGATGAGATTACAGACATGAAAACGTCAAAATCGAGCAAAACATGATTAAACAACTTGATTAAACAAAACAGTTCAATCTTTACTTACTTGTAAAATAATATAATTGTAACTTATTAAAGTGTTCAAAGACTCGAACAATTTTGTTTAAAGATGAGTTGTGTAAACATGGCTTTTTTGGTCTATTTTAAAGCAACAAATAAAATCAAAGTGCTCTGTTTTGGCGTTTCTTAACATAATTTTTTTAGTAACTGAAGATCAGTTTTAGTCTACACAAAAAATTCGTTAAAATTTCTTAATTTTTTCAAGAATGGGGCACTGAATAAATTTACAGTTTAGTACTTTATTTTTTATAAATATATGGGTTTATACAAACTTCTTTCTTAACTGTTTTAAACCTTCTTTTTGATATAAAAAAAAAATTGAATTTTGTGTATAATAGCAAAAGTTGGATCAGATTTTTTGTCAACCTATGTTTTTAAAGTTTTTTTTAAACAAAAATTATTTGTACTAATTGCAAACTTATAAGATTTGTATAGCAATCAATATACGAAAAAAACGTTAAAAAATAGTCGGAAGTGTTTAATTTATATAAAAAAATCAAGTCCAAATATGGAAAATTGACCTCTTTTATAAAATTTAATTGATTGGTTTGGAATCTTTGGCATAATAAACTATTCACACCGTTTTATCACTTACCAAAAAGATCTCGAGAGCTCTTTTGACCACCAAGTGGTCATCATAAGAAGATGAATAAAACTGAAGTATTATTTGCTTAAATTTAAAATTCGACTAAAGAGCTGAAAAGAGTACCATTTATATTTGTTAAGAGTATTTGTCTTATTTTTATGAATTTCAATGAGTTCAGCGGCTTCTAAATGTCTATAGTTATTTATTTGCTGGACTAATTTTAAGCCGTTAATACTAATTTGGGGATTGCTATTAAAAGCGTGCTCTGCTATACTTAATTTGTCTAATCTGCCGTATTTTAAATAAGCTCTTTATTTCTAGTTTGAACTGATCTACGCGTTTGCTCTTTATTTGCCACAGTTATTACATTTTAGGCAACAAATTCCAGACCTTTCTAAAAATGGTGTTTTGATTTTTTGGTCCTCTTAACAAATCTTTTAATTTAGATCCTGACTGATAAATCGCTCTAATTCCAAAAATCTTTAAATACAATGTCAAGTCCGTTGGTTATCTTAGGTTCAAAGGGTAATGAAACAAATTTTAATTCTTGTTTATTTGTTCGAACAATTGTGCAATTTTTGATATTTGTTCTAAACTTTTGTTAATTTATAATTTTGTTTACTATTTTTTTTATTGTATTTGTTATTATTAGCAACGTTTTTGATAAATGCTTTTTCTTCATTAAACTTGCTATTTTATGATGAAAACAATGAGTCATTGGGTATGAATCTTAAAAGGTTTGTTTCTTTTCTAAATATATCAAATTCTAAATGGCTTGTTAATTTTTCAATTACGTTTATGTCTAAAAAGATAATTTGTTGTTAATTTTTTATTGATATTATTTTCAAATTTGACACGAAATTTGTTAAATTTTCAGAACTATTAAAAAGTGCAAAGACGTCGTCTTTACAGGTACCTTATCCACATTCTAGAAAAATACTGAAAACTGTTTTTTGTATTATTTTCTAAATGATGAATAAATAACTCAGCCAGAAAAAGCATTATACATTGCCCATGCTACTTTTTTTATTTGGTTTGTAAAAAAATCACATTGAAGAAACCGTGAATTTTTTTGGCGGTGAAGAATAACCCAACGTTTTGGCTTACCCCACTAATATTGTTTTCTTGTTTTTAGTTATTGAACTCACTCAATTCTTTGGAATAAGCGTCTCTGGATCTCTTGGGTAGCAATCTCGATGTGACTTCTTTAACATCTTTCGCAATTTTTCCAGGAAGAAAACAATTTTTTTTTTCATTTTCAACAATGTTACAAGCGCCGAAACAGTTTTTTTGCAAAATTTATCTCAAATAATATATTTGTTGTCAACAACAACGAGTACAATATGTATTGTACTCGTGTCTTAACAGCAAATTAGTCACCGAAAAAAAATTGGACTACTCAAGGGTTCGTGACGTATTTGACTTATAAGACACTTGTATAATAAATAGCTTTTACAAAAATTTTCGATAAAATTTAAAGATAAACATTTTGTTTTATACAAGAAATGATACTAATTTGTGACAGTTTTGCAATATTTGAAGTAAGTAATTGCAGTATAACCATAAATAATAAATATCCTTCTAAAAGTTCTTAACACACTATAAAAGTCAATAAATTTGGTATTCATGTTAAAAAAAAACGACTTTTGTTGAAGACTTTAACCACAACAACTTGCCCAATTTGTGTTTTATGAAAAAACCAAGCAATTTTTAAGTGGTTGAGTTAGGCGGGATATGTTTGTGTGGTTAGTCTCTAATGGTGGCAATAGGCTTAGTTTTATAGGTGTTATTCAGATCAGTGCAATTATTGTTGTGTTTCTCACTATATTTTATGTTTAACTGGGTTATATGGTTCTTATGAAAGTGATGCATTTTATGATCCATAGAAGACCTAAAATTTATAGATATAGCGACCGCTTGCGAAAACTAAATGTTACAATTTGTTATCTTTAAAACAAAATCTAAATTGAACAATTTATTTTAAATTTGTTTCTTGCCACATACTGCAATTATGCATTATTGTGGAAAAGTATATAGAGTTTATGAATTACTTTATTTAAATTTTGTTGGGTGAATATTGATTTATAGCGGCTCAATTCAATTTAAAAAAATAACTGGTAAATTTAAGTTTAAGCGTTTTAAAAACCTAAATTTTTACGTCTAAATAATGTTAGTGGTTATGTTAAAAACGCGATAATATTACTCATATTTTGACAAAAGCGTATTTTGTAAATCATTAAATATTTAAGGAGCATGCATAAAATAAAAGAAAACTGTTTTTAAAAGGTATTTTTGAAGATAAATTTAAGTACCATAACGATAACGATTTTTATCCATTACAAAAAATGTTTTTTCTTTAATATACGGCCTACAATGGTATACTTAATTTAAAGTGCGTCTCAGTTTAACAGATATTTGCAATTAAATTTTGTAAATCTTGTGTTGTAAAATAAATAAAGACGTTGTTACTATTTTCCAAACCATTTGATGTGTAAAAAACTATCAAAAAATACGAAAAAACTTGAAACAATTCAAATATAACTACTAGCATGTAGCCACGGCTTTGCTCGCCTTGGTTTCCAACACCAACACAATGTTTTTTAATAATTTTGTCCGGACTAGAATTATCAGAATAAAGTAAAAGTTTAATTTGAACATACGTTATGCGTGGAATGCCAATAAAACTTTTCAATAAATATGAATAAGGCCGGGATTTTAGACAGTTAAAAAAATCAAAATAGGCGCCTCAAATAACCCTTTAAATTATTAAAAAAATCTCTATAAATCAAAATTTACGCACTTTTAAGTGATTAAAATTTAAGTGTCTCACAAATTAGAAAAAAGTTTTTTGAACAAAAATTAAGATTGATAGATATTCTATTTTTTTTCTGTACCTTTGACAATATATCTACCAATTTTTTGATGATCGGTTGAGTAGTTAAGATTTGAAAACGTAAACAATTAAACAAATTAAAAATTTAGAAAAAACTGAAACTATTATTTTATAAATTGACTCAAATTGCTTATAAACTAATATTGAATTGTATTGAAAACTAAATTTTTAATTTTTAATTTCTCACTTGTTTTTATAATCAATTACTTGTCTCACTTGTTTTTATAATCAACTAGCTGACCCGGCGAACTTCGTACCGCCTAACAGTCAATGAATGTCGTGTTACTTTTTAGCTGAACTAATTTAGGCTTTAATGAACGTAAAACAATGATACAAAATAATATATTTATATAGATAGAAACAAAAAAGTATTTTATTATGATGAATGATGATGAAAACATACATACAGAATGAGAATAAAAATAAAAAATAATAATTAAGTACTTCAAACTCATGTTAGAAAAAAATGATTGAAAACTATGTTGTGCAGATTGGGGAAAAAAAATAAAACTTGGATTAATTCATTAATAGGATTTTCATTCAAGCACTTTGTGGTAAACGACATTCTTTGTTTTTTGGTCAGGCGCAAGAACAAATAAAGCGGATGGTTTGCCGACACGTGAGCATGCCACGTACAATTGACCATGAGAAAAACATGCATTTTCTAGATTGAGGTCACAAATAGTCAAGGATTGGCCCTGTGATTTGTTGATCGTCATGGCGAAGGCAAGACGAATCGGGAATTGAATTCGTTTAAACTCAAAGCGCATATCCGTTGGGATCATCGGAATCCTTGGAATAAGAACTTTTCCATCTTTAAATTTTCTTTTAAGTATCGACGCGTGCAATTTCTCGCAGATAATTGACTCGCAATATTTGCATTACGGCTTCGCTGGGAAAGATTAGATCTTCTAAGACGCGGCATTGTTATTAAAATGTGCACTCGCATAAAACCACCAAATATAATAACAGTGCCTGAACTTTCGAGACATAGACAATAGCTCAAAGAGTATATAACCACTACGTATGAGTAGCTTATCAAGAAAAATCATAGACAACCTATAAAAAGACATTTACACTTTTGTTAACCTGTAATTGGGACCAAATGGAAAGCACCAGCTTCCAAATTAAAGATTAACTATTAAAATCGGTTTTAATGGTTTTTTATTTATTTATTTTTGGAGTTTGTCAATACATAAAATTACTTCTTTTATTTTTATTTAAACAGAATGATGACAACGTTAAGTATAGTAATAGAACTCTTTGGATAAGTTTTATTCCAAAACCACTCTTCTTGTCTCGTAAGTGAGTTTTAGCTTGTCAAAAAATAAAAATATAATAAAATATTTATTGCTTATTAAAAATTAATAAACGCGGTTTTTTATTCAATCATCGTTATTAAAGAACGAATAAATACATTTGGAAAAAAATTGCAATTAGCAAGACATGCTCAATAATTACTATATTTTTCGCGGCTATTGTCTGTTTATTAATTTATTTATTCATTCATTGTTTGTTTTTTTACTTTATTTTGACTTAACATTGAAAAAGTACCCCGAAAATTCTTCCGGCAAAAAATTTGTTTTTTTAAAAAGTGGGAGGGCTTTTTGTTTGTTAAAATTTCTACTTTTTGATGATGTAAAAAATATACATTACTACGAAAATAATCTTAAATTCTTATTAAAATCTTTTAAAAACATTCAAAAATTATTTATGATTATTTTAAAAAATGATTAAGTTATTTAAACATGTTTTAAATAATTTTTAAAATAGATTTCAATTGTATTAAAACATTGTTTCAATATTTCTAAAATATTTTTGAATCTTATAGAAATTATCTGAAAATAATTTGTTTTATTAGCATTTTTAAAAAACCTTTTAATTTTTTTTAAATGATTATAACAGAATTTAAAGTTTTTTAGTTGTTTTAAAATAAATTTAAATAGTTTCTAACTAATAGTAAATAAAAACAATATCTTTCCATAAATATGATATAGTTTTTATAATATAAGATATACTGTTTTTAATTTACTATTAATTATTACTATCACATTTTACCAAAAAAAAAGATGGACCATCTTTACAAGTAATTTTAAATTGTTTAACTTTGATTTGATCAATTTTTAGTGGCTTAATTTTTTTCTTTAAATTGAAGATAAAAATTTTAATATTTTTTTTCTTATTTTTATAGAAACTTCTTAAAATTTACTTAAAACATTTAAAGATTTATTGTAATTATTTTAAAATTAGTTTAGAACATAAAGAGTTTTTTACAACTTGTTTTAAAAAAAATTAAAGATGATTCAAACTTTATTAAAACATTGTCTTAATTTTTCTAAAACATTTTTGAATCTTATGAAAATAATTCAATTTATCATTAGGGATTTTTCAAAGTATATTTCAATTTTTATAAACATTATTTTAAAATTTTTGATGTGGTTTTAAAGCAAATTTTAATATGTTTATCTTTTATTAAATTAACTTTCCAAAAATTAAAGGTAAAAATATAAAGATGCAAATTGAAATACATTGCGATAATAATAATTAACAACTGAATAAGTTTAATAAAGTTTAATAAGCCTTCTCTAACATTTTGAGAAAGTTGTAAATTTTTTTTTAATTTATTTGTTTAATTTATATTTTTTTAGTTTTATATTTTATTTATCGCGATTTTACTACAGTCATGTATATGTTTTTTTACACTACCAGAAAGTAGAGATTTTAACTCAACGAACAAAAAGCCCACCGAGTTTTTTAAAAAGACAGATATTTTGACAACAAAATTTTTGATTGAAAATTTGGATATTTGAGTTTCTATTTCGATATGAAGTCAAAATAAGGTAAAAAAATAAATATTTTAAATAAAAAAAAATTAAAATAAAAAACCAAACGTTTGGTTATTTAAATTTTTTACATAAAATGTCAAGTTGTGTAAAAAAAGTGTAAATATAAAAGTTGTAGATCTTTTTATTACCTACAACTTTGCGATTAATTTTGGAAAAGTACTGGTAGTTTTGCAGGAAATTAAGATAAACCGTTTTTAATTTTAAAAACTCACTCTTTTCTACTTTTCTGCCTCAGATGGCCTGTAAATTATTCTATTTCTACTACGCCTGATTTCATTTTTTTTATGTTTCATCTTTTTTTTTATTTTTACTTTTTTTAGAGGCTTTAATCCTGGACTGATAAACAGTCTTCATCTCTAATATTTTAATCAAAAAAGTTTAAAAGAATTTTTTTTCTTAATTTTGTATTTTTCATTTTTTGGTACTGAACCGAATATTCCAAAAATACATATGCAGCTTTGTGCAAGTTTTTTTTTGTATATTATTATGTTAAATAAAGTTTTTTTTATAAATTGTTCTCAAAACTTTTTATGAGTTAGTAATTTATAAATAAATTATTAAATGGTCAATGTATTGTCATTGTAATAGTCATTACTTTTTTTGTATTTGTATTGTTTTTTTCATTTTTTTTTGTGAGGTTAAGTGGAATAGCATTTTGCTAGGCTTTGCCTCATCTTTTGTCATGTTTAGTTTTTTACCTAATTGGTTTGTGTACTGCTTTTTAAATTGCTAATAAAGACCCAAAAACAAATATAATATGGGTAATTTCAATGCTCAGGACTTTCTTCTTATTTGTTTGACACCTGCATGTAATTTATAAAATCACTTGGTATAAATTAATATAATATTTACTAATATTAATGACAAATCTTAGCCTTTGACGACGGGTTTAGGTTTGCTGCCGCCCTAGGCCCCATTCGATATGCCGCCCTTTTTAAAAATAAATTTTAATAATTTTGATCCAATATTTTAATTTAAAAAGTAACTTTATTCATTGATGATTTATTAATGAATGTCTTTAAAAATAGTTTGAAGCATTTTAGATAATTTTTAAAGGTTTAATTTATATTTTTAATAAGTTTTAAAACTTTTTTAGAACTTTTTGAAAATTTTTTAATAGTTTTTAAAAAAAGGTATTGAACTTTTTATATTTAATTTTTAAAATTTAATAATACGTTTAAAAATTTTTAAAATTACAAATGAATTACTAAAAGCTGCTTAAAAAGATTATTTAAATGCTTTGAAATGGTTTAAAACATTTTCAACACAAAATTTGAATTATTTATAATAATTTTTAATTTAAAAATATTTAAACGTCTTTACAATTTGTTTTAACTTTTTTTAAATATATGTTGAGGTTTTTTTTAATTTTTTAAATAATTTTAATAATTTTTCAAAATTTTTTTGAATTTTCAAAGAATTTATAAGAATTTTTTAATAATTTTTAAAAAATTTAATTGAACTTTTTATTTATATATTTTTTAAAATTTTTTAATACTTTTTAAAATTATTAAAAGTGAAAACAAATTACTATAAACTAGTTAGAAAAAATATGTTAATGTTTTGAAATGGTTTAAAAGTTTTTCCGGAAATCGTCTTAGAAACAACATTTTCCTGCTTATTTACGCGCAGGAAAATTGAGTTTTCCGGACTAGTACTGTAAAAACTTTACAAGACGCAAAATAAAAAAGATACTCTAGTGACTATAGTTGCCAACAAAATTGACAAACTTGATTTTTGTGGAATTTGTCAAAAAAAATTCAAAAACTTGTGAATTTCGTCTTTTTTTACCATTTCCGGTAAAATTTAATACAAAACACGTCAGTAAAATCTCTTACTTGACTCGGAGCTTTATAATACTCGGCTCCTTTTCAGTAATGTAAAATTTTCCTGACTTTTATGTAAATAACTATTTAATAAAGAATATCTAAAGATTATTTTCAACAATTTTCAATTTGAAAATATTTAAACGTCTTTAAAATTTGTTTTAACTATTTTAAAATATATGCTAGTTTTTTAAAATTTTTACAATAATTTTAATAATTTTAAAATTTTTTTTAGATTTTTCAAAGAATTTATAAGAATTTTTTAATAATTTTTAATTTAATAATAGAAATTAATTAATGATTTTTGCAAACATAAAGAATATTGAATAATTTTTTTTTATTTTAGATAAAAATTTTAATTTTAATTTTTTTACCAATTTTTTTGATGATTCAAAAAATTGTGTTGGAAAAAAGACGCGATTTTATTTTTCATAAAAATTTTTTTTTATAAACAAAAAATGTTCTGACACTTTTGAATGGATATCAAAATGATATTCAATACATGCAAATCTACGGAATTTTACACTAAAAACAAATTAAGAAGTTACTCAGATTTAGTAGTTTCAAAACGCTAGATACACGTGAGATTAATCTCACTAAAGGAACAAAAAGTAAAGAACATTACTCGATAAAAACTGTCATTAATCTATTAAAAAATTAACATCTTACCCATACAGATTGAGAAGTAAATTTTAATTGAATTATAATATATTCTATAGAAAATTTTTTCTAAAAACCAATCTGAACCATTTTTCAAATTGATTGTCTTTACTTTTTTTTGTCTCTAAAATTTTGCCAATTCGAAAATTTTGTCACCCTTCAAATTATGCCGCCCTAGGGCGGCATAATTTGAAACGGGCCTAGGCCTAAATCCATCACTGACTTTGACAGAAATGATTAAGCCTAAATCAAACCTCAATTTAATCTGGCTAAAAATACACTAGGCTTATAATTTTGTAAGAAATTGCAATGCTGACCAATATTAAAACAAAACTTTATATTCATTTGTTTTTTGCAAACACAAAAATTTTAATTTTACAAAAAAAATTTTTTAGAAATTGAAATATACATACAATAATATTTTATTTAAAATAATTTTTTAGCAATAAATTTTTGATTTTAAAAAATTTAAATAATATAGTTTTTAGTAATTAAAAACATCTTAAAGGTATTTTTAAAATTAATCGTAGAAAAACAATGTAGGGTCGCCATTTATTCTTTTTTTTAATAAATATTTTAGGAAAAGTAGCTGAAAGATATGTTTTTATATAAAACGTGTTACGAAAAGTTATACGTAATTGGATTAAAACAAGATGAAAGTACAGTTTTAGATTGATGTCTAAAACAATGTTTCTTCTAATTAACGCAAGACGTTGAAAATTATTAAAGGGAAATGAATTATTATCGTCAAGACCAAACATAAGTTACAACTGACATAATCATAACATCAACAACTCAGACAAAGTCAAGCAGATAATTAATTGCTTGAACAAACGTGGCGAATCTAATGATTGGTTAATTAAAACAGCTGAAACAAAGGTGAAGGTGTTTGAAAATATCATACTAGAATTTTAAAAGTGTACTAGGTGAAACATAACTTTTAATAAAAGTGCGCACACTTATTATATTTTTTTATAAACAATTTTCAATGTTTAAACAGAGGAAAAAGCATGTTTCTATTTAACAGATTGAAGCAATTACTTGAATGAAATTGATCAATAAGTGAAAACCCCGGAAATCAAATAATGTAATAACGTATAGCATAACAAATTAAAATCTCCCATTAATTATTTTATATTTCTTAAACACCTAAATGATTGGATTTGTTTGCTTGTTGCACTTAATCACTATTTCTAAAAATTAAGTTTCATTCAAAAACAACCAATTTGAACAAGCACGCAACGTTTCTAAATGTGAAAACCAGTTCAACAAAGAAAAGCTATGATTTTTATAATCAATTAAACTTATTGCATTTGCTATCTTGAAAATCTTGAAAATTTATTTGACAAAAATACAAATATGCATAATTGTTCTTTTGGATAATTGTTGTTAACTTTATATAGTTTAAATTATGCTGATCACTTTTCCAAAATGTTTAATGTTATAATTTTATTTCTGATTCAATAAAACATTGCTATAAATATAAAATTTATCTTTGTGTTTTAAAGAGTATAAGCTGGCAGAAAACTCAAAATTGATTTTTTATTTTTTATTTTTGAATAAATAAATTTTATTTTGAAATATTAGAAATTTTAATACATAGTTATATGCCCACTGCTTGTGCATTTTTTGTCACGAAAATGTCTTTTAAAGAAACAAACTTTTTTAGACATTAAATCTCTGGCTTTAGGTAAAATTTATAAAAAAATTATAAAAATTATTTTTAACCGCGACAAGTCAATTGTTTTAATCAGTGACTCAGTAATGGTTATATTCAATGTTGCTTCTTTTGGAATTACTAAAGACAATTGGTTGATGATAACTGAACGACTGAAGTATTCAAGCTCGTTCGCTGTGTGTTGCGAGCGAGATGGCACGAAACTGATCTGAGTGAGCCAAGGAATGTGCCGTCACGGAACGGAATGCGATAAGTTTACCCGCGGCTATAGGTAAATGTTTTACATCAAAAATCAATGACAGTTAAGACAAGTTCACCATTTTGCAAGCTCAGATCAATGCTTTTGGAGAACTTTATGAGAGAGCTTTAATTCAATATTTCCACTTTGTTACGACAGATCTCATCTTCAAAGTCAAGGAACTTGAGATAACACTGTTTTCTAAAACTTGTTTTTTTTTTGTAAAGGCTTTAGGACTGAAATTAGTTAATATTATTTTAGTCCTATTAGACGGTTGTTCTTGGTTTATCAATAATTATACTCAATATTTAATTAAACTTCAACGTCTTATTAGTCTCAAATTAGATCTTTCTTAGACCTGAAAACAACACTGTGCTAAAATACAATCTTATGTAATCTATATATATTATTAATATATAATAAAACCCGATGTAGTTGCTCTGTCTAACAAATTTTAGATTTTTTAATTAAAAATTTTTTCCTTTTTAAATGAGTTTTTGTATGAAAAAGTAGCTATCCTAAAAATTACAATGTTTTTTTAATAATTTCTAAAAATTTTTTTCAATTTTGATAACCCCCTTGAACGTAGGAGGGATCGAAAGCAGACTTTGAGAAAAGGATGGAATGTGTCAAAATCGCGATAATAACGTCTGAACGTACTATGGGTAGATTCTATATCACTAAGGATTTTTTCAGCAAAAGTCATTTGTCAGTGTCTAACCTGTCAGTCGTATCGTAATTTTACGAAAATCTACCAAAATACAGCTTAAATCTATAAAATATCTATTAAATAAACATGGGGGCTTTATTTATAAAGATTTCCCATTAAGAGATTTAATGTAATTTCATCAAGAAAGAAGATTTTATAAATTGTAGCCCCCCAAACTGTCAATAGAGTGGAGTGTGAATTTAATGGGAGAACAAATTTAAATGAAAAAAACATTGTTTAAAAGCTATTTTGAAGCGACCGATAAAAATTTGCATAGGTTTGGTTTACTTTTTAATAGATTTCATGACATTTTTAGAGAAAAATTGGTGCCCTATCTGTCAAATAATTGAAGCAAATATAATAGAAATTACAATGAATTTTCAAATGAAAACAACGTTTAAAGGCTTTTTTGGAACGATTCATAAAGGTTTGTTTGGTTTTTAAAAGATTTCAAGACATTTTTAGAGAAAAATTAGTGCTCCAAACTGTCAAATAAGTGAAGCGAATGTAATAGAAAATCTACGTAAATGCAGCTCAAAACAATTAAAATATTGGTTAAATAAACAATTGGCACTCACCAAAAAGTTAGAAGCAAAGATCGAAAAGGCGAAAGGGGTCTTTTTTGGTTTCGGTCAAAATATCAAAAGCTCCCAAAAAAAATTGTCAAATTGACAGTTTTACTTTATTATAAATTTGTTATGGTTGAAAGAAAAGATTTTGTGTTAATAGTTCTTCTAAAATTGAGCCCCAAATTAATTGAAATGCTTTTTTATATTGGAAAAGATAGAAGAAATAATAGAAAGAAAAGCTCTGGGTAGGTTTTTTGACTTTTTTTTTATTAAATACTAAAATCTTATATTGATAGAGCATGCCTGAAAGTGGTATTTGAAAAGGAAATAATGAAAAACAATTTTAAATTTACCACTCTAATATTTTTGACATCGTTGTTGTTAGCAACAAAAAAAATATAATAATAAATTAATTATCTTTAGAATTTTCAAAAAGTATTTACATATTTTACAAAATTAAGTGTGAAAGTGTTGTTTTTTTGCAAAATATAAGTGAAAAGCTTAAAATAAAGTAGGTTTAATAATTATTTAATCTCATTGTCTATAAATTTTTTTTTTTAGATAAGATTTGATGAAAATTTTTGAGGAGACACTTAATTTTTTGGTCTGTTTTACATTTTTTCCTTTATTACAATATGGGTATATAATACGAATGGCTAAAAGAGCTTTTTTGATTATATTATATAAGAACTGTGGTTGTAAGAAAATTTATAATTATGTATACGAAAAGTGAGAATAAGTTGTGTTTGAGACCAATCGATGAAAGAAGATTTATATAAATGAATTAAAATCAGATAGAAGTGGAAAATTATTTTCGAAAAGTATCTATACAGAATATATATTTTTTTCTCAATCGTACGTACTTATTTTTATATTTTTAAATAAGCAATCAAATATTTAAAAAAAAAATACGATGTCAATTGTCAATTATTATTACAACATAATCAATTAAAAAATACAAAGTGATCACTTAATATTAATGATTTATATTTTATAACTAACATAAAATATGAAACGTTTTTCTGTCAATTTTAATGTACAAATTTCTATAGAGTGGTCGTTTTTTTAAATTTGATATATAATATATAACTAAAATATAAATAATTTTTTTTGATTTTTTTTTAGATTATGTATGATTGTAATTGATTGATTACATATTTTGGAAAAATTAAATAGAAAATAGGAAAAAATTAAGAAAATTAGAAAAAGAAAACCAATAGAAAAAAAAGAAAGAAAGAATAAAGTATATAATGAATAAAATGTAATACGAACTTTTTTAATAAAAATAAAATAAGGTTGTTTTATTGTTGCCTAAGGCAACCTTATAAGACAGTAAAGTAAGCAAGCAAAAGGGCAAATAAATGATAAAATATAGTAATAAAAACAACAAAAAATATATAAAATAACAATTATAATTTCGAAAAAAAATTAATAATAGACTTGCTTTAGAAAAGATTAAAGAGAAGAGAAAGAAAAAAAAATTGGAAAAAAAGAAGAATAAAAATTAAGTATATTAAGTAAAATGTAATGCAATTTTTATTAATAAAAAAAGAAATATTGTTGTTTCATTGTTGCCGAAGGCAACATCTATAAAATTATATAAAATAATAATAAATAGTAATATTATTTTTAAAAATTATAGTAGTATATTTAATATAAACATAAAAAAAATAAAAAGGAAGAAAAAAAATATAATAAAGAAAATGTGATATAAAATTTTTTAACAAAATCCAAATAAGGTTGCCGAAGGCAACCGTTTACGCATAAGATAGTAGGGTAAATACAAAAAAAATAAATAAAAAAATATAATGAGAAAAAAATATATAAAATAATAATGAATAGTAAAATTTTCGTTAAATATAAATGATAATAGATTTATATATGTTGCCGTAGAAAACTATTACAATTAAAATAAAAAAAAAAATTTAATTGTAATTAATAATATGTTTGCTTTATTACAACAAAAAAAAGATGGGAAAAATAGAAAAATAATAAAAAAAGAATAAGTATAATTTATAAAATATAATAAAAGATTTTTAATACATACAAAATATGGTTGTTTTATGTTTGCTTTACATGTAAGAGAGTAGGGTAAGCATAAGAAAGATTGAATAAAAATATATTAATATAAAACACAAAATAAAAAAAAATCATATAATATAATAATAAATAATATTCATTTTAAAGGTAAATAATACCAAATTGTTGCCGCAGGTAATAATCTAAATGAGAGAGTAGAATAAGCACAAAAAGAAATAAATAAAAATTTATTACAATAAAAAAATAAATAAACAAAAATCTAATAAAAATAAGGTGCGTTTGCTCTACGGTTGCCGAAGGCAACCCCTTTAGGTTCATACACGTTGCCGTAGGCAACCCTCTACTCAAGAGAGTAGGTAAGCACCCGGAGGGTGCGAAACCATACTCTCGTTTATATAAATGAAACCCGTTTTTCGTTGTCACGACATAGCATGAAAACGGCTTGACCGATTTGACAGATTTTTTTTTTGTAGTTTTCTAATACTCTGTACAAGGTTCTTACGGAAAAAAATATTAAGAAAATCTCTCAGAAAGATTGAAAAATATACATTTAATTTTGCATATTTCAAAAAAAGCGCGTTACAAATGTCAACGTCATTCAATTTTGAACTTTCAAACATTTTGAAAAAGAAGTACGAAGGCGAAGATGTTTTAATCCCACGCATCCCTATGATACCGAACGATATGCCATTCAGTTTTAAACGTTTACAGTTTCCAGTGCGGCTCTTGCATTTTCAATGTCAATAAATAAATCGCAAGGGCAGTCGCTAAGTGTATGTGGCATCAACCTAGAAAATCCATGTTTTTCACATGGCCAATTATATGTCGCCTGTTCCCGTGTCGGAAAACCATCAACATTATTTATTTACGCGCTAGAACATAAAACTAAAAATATAGTTTTCAAAATCAGAAGCATCAAAAAGCATTAGAATAGAGAGAAGCAGTGAAGGGTATAGAGGCTATTAGTTGCTTTCTAAAGCGCGCGTGATATTGAGCTCAGTGTTTACTTCAAAATGTCCAGTTGTTCAATAGCGATTTGTAAAAATATAAGTGAAATTATTGAACCCTACGGAATAAACATTATTATGAAAATATATATTTTGTTTTTTATTTAATAAAATTAGTAAAGTCCTTCTCAGGTACGACGAGACCAGGGAAATAGGTATTCATTTTTATATGGAGGATATTATAGATTCCAGTTCAAATTGAATAGGTACGCATACATAAGATAGGTCAGCTATACAAAATAAAGTAGTGCATCAAATTTACGCTAAGGCGGTACGAAGTTCGCCGGGTCAGCTAGTTTTAAATAAAGACTTACACGTGATTAAAAAAGACAAATTTAAAAAATGTTGCAAATGTATAAATTTACATACTTGTCCAAAATTACAATAGATTAATTACAAGAATTTGACCAACCATATATGACATTGTAATTATTTGGGTTGATGGAAACTCAAAACTCTCACATATGTAACATCAGTGAAATGGTGCAGACTACTGTTAACAACGGAGTCAATGTTTGACCTGATACAAAAATCATTAGGATCAGTTACAGCAATTTGATTAATTTTTACAAAAAATATAATATTTGAATTTTAATATCAGACACCGAAAAAATGCTGTTTTTTTTAAAGATTTGACTTTAAAGTCTTTAAAGTCCATTATATGTTGGTTTCATTTTTTCCAATAAACTTATTTTAATTTTCGAACAATATGTAAACCTATATACTTGTAATAACTTTTAAATTTGTTTTATGTAATTGACTGTAAGTGCTTATTTATATTTACATAAGATTGTATTTTATCGCTGTGTTGTTTTCAGGTCTTAACTTAGAAAAGGTTAATTTTACATAAAAATAATAATAATAATAAATAGTCTTTATACAAATTTTCCATTTTATCAGTACATTAAAAATACATAAAAAGAGAAAAAAAGAAAAAAAATTGAATCGGCAAAGTCTAGCGGACGCTACTCAACTTAACCTAGAGTTACATTAAGATAAAAAAGTATATGTAAAAAAAACGTTGCGGTTTAATTGAATATTAAATATTACTATTGATTATTTGATTTATTTCAGTCCTAAAATCTACAAACAAATTTACAAATTAATTTTGAGGGGAACAGACTGTTAATTAACAACGTGTTAAATTTAGCAGTTAGCAGTATGCTACTTATTAACGTGTTACTAAAAGTTTTACAAAGTTTTCTGGAATTGACCATGAGTGAACCAATACTTTTGAATAAGAATGTATGATTTGAAAATCATTTTGTAACATTTTAGTCTGATTTTGATGTGAATTTTTCAGGGAATTGATATTGTTGATCCGTGTAATTAATACCGTTTAAAATGAAAAATGACTTCAATTAGAAATTTTATCTTAAGGTTAAGGTAAAATTTATAGTCTCTTTCTTGTTCAATACCTGACACTTATCAGCTATGCATATTTAGATGCGCGGTTTTGGCGCAAGTTGAGGGTTATCTATGTTCGCTGCTGCAGTTAATTAGTAATTCAAAGCTGACTTTTGATGTAAATCTATGTAGAACACTTCAAAACGAATGCCGCATTTAATACACACGGACAAAGAATAATTTATAAAGAGGACAAGTTGTTATTACCTTGAGAGTTTTTAAACTGTGTATTATAGCCCCACCTGATAGCGAATTGTATTCTCTCAGTAAGCTGTCGGACCGCGGATAGTTAGTACACATTTCATTCAAAGCGAACAGTCGTGAGGAAATTCGGTTTTGGTGCCAACAGAGTGATGGTGTTTCGTAGTCAAAAATATTAATTTTCATAAAAGTTAGTGGAAGAAAAACTTGCAGAAATGACTGGAAATGCACAGTCAAATGGAAGTTCAACTTTGCAAATAGCTCCAAACGATCAGGTATAAGCATTTTTATTAAATCGTGATCATTTAAAGTTTGCTATTTAATTTCATTGTATGTCTAATTATTTAAATTTCGAAATAAATATTTTTGAAAATTTATTTCTCAATTAACAAACAACGTCTCCGTCCTTGTGTTATATCTGTAATGTTTTATTTCCTGTTACATATTGTTAAGGTTTAAAAGAATTAACATTTTGTTTACCTCCGCATTGGCATTTTAGAGTGAAAGTAATCTTGTGATGATTTACACCAAAACTACCGGAACACCTTGACCAAAATCTTATCGTCTAATTTTTATTGTTTTATAAAAGCAAAAAGTTCTTTGGAAAATATGTTATCAATTAAAACGGTAATTTTCTCACGTTAAGACTATGAGGCTTTAGTTTATTAAAGTTTTATGGAATTATTTTTATCATAATATTATCTTATCACGAATCATGGATGAGCTCTAAAGAAAGCATATTGATGAATTTACAATCTTTTGTTTTCTAGGTTGAAATATCACATAACAGTTTTAGAGCGGTATCAATCAATATCCAATATACATTAAATCCCTTACATAATTAATTATGTATTAGGTAATATTATACATGTGCTGCAGCTTGGATCTTGCAAAATAATTCTTTAGGTCAATTAAATAACAGCAAAAAGAATTACATACTTTTGTTACTTAACAGTTCTTTTACAAAAGGCTGTACAAAAATAGTTTTTTCCTCATCAGATAATTTTGTCAATTGTTTTTAATTTATTTGAAACCACATTCACAACTTTTCACAATATCAAAAATTGTACCGAGGGATTCATCCATTCTTAACACCTCAGCTACTTTTGAAGCTTATACAAGTTGAAAAAAATAAAATCTCCTGTTAATCTTTAAGTAAATACTTTTTTTTGCCGCTTAGTTGTTTGTTTAATTTGCAAGTCTAGTTCGCAAAGCAGTAGGCTTAACTTACCACCCACGGCAAATCTTAATTTATTAATTATTTAGATGAAAAGACACAAATATTTGACGGGATTTAAAATAGTATATTATGTAACAAGCACAAAATGATGCACATTTTGCACGAGTTTGAAACTTTGCGATTGCAATTCAAACTAGTGCAAAATTGCTATTTTGTGCGAGTTTCATACTATACTTTTTCTACGACAACCAGAATTATAAAAACAAATAAAGATATTCGATATGCTGGACCATGAAAATCCGAAAATATCTATTCATTAGCAGAGCCTGGTCAGCAGTGTTTGGTCGCTTTACCACTTCAAAAATTGGTTATAAGGCCGTGTGTTCATTTTTTTTGACGTTTGCAGCAACAAATTTAGTGTTGTTAAATTTGCTGCTTCTGTTATACTTGGAGGTGTCAATTCCAAAACATTATCACTATCACTTTCCATATTAATTATCTGATTTCTTAGAAATATGTTCGAAATTATTGGTAATGCACTAACTAATGACATTTGTCGTTCGGCGTTATATTCTCTAAGTCACCTTAATTTTTGTTATCAAAAACAGCAGACCGAACACAAAATATTTTATATTACATTTGTTGTCTAGCAACTGATGCCAAATGAAATTCAGTACAAAATGTAGCTTTCTATAATTCAATTTACACTCTTGATATGAACATTTATCGATGTTGTCGTGGAAAAATACTTTTTTCTATTTACTTCAACTCTATAACAACTAGTTACCCGCTACTAGCCTACTTAACAAAATCACATTTGATTTGTGATTATTTTTAATATTTTTATGAATCGATTGACGCGGCAAAATTTTGGGCGTTAGTGCAATCTCTCTCGCGTAAATACTGCACCTCTAGTAACGCGTCTACACTATAACCTGTATAGCTTTTAATACTTAATTATGCTATTTTGAATTTTTTTTTCAAAGTAAAAATTAAAAAATAACATTTTTGATCAATTTTGAATAAATTGCTATTCATACGAAAATGTTGATGCCTACAAATCAGAGGACCCAAAACTGAGGCTTAAATCACTATTCACCTATCATTCAAATGTTGTGACTTTTTTGGTAGTTTTGCATTTCTGGCAAATTTTTTCAATCAGTATCTTCCGTCCAAAATATTGATACAGTTTTACTAACATTATATCAGTATTTTGAATTGATAAAGACACTCACATAAAATATTCTGTTTATCTTCGGACGTCACAAAAGTGACAGATTTTGTGACTCAAATCACAAGATCAAGATAGCATTTTGTGTATTTAAACGCTTCTTTTTTTATGAGTTTAGGCAGACAAAATGAACAACAATAATTTTGAGCAATGTAAACATAATTTATTATAAACTAATCGTATTACAAATTATTAATTGTTCAAGTTAATGTGAAACATACAGTAAGTCATACTGTGTTTTTAAATAATGCCCTAGTGCCAACCACATCTATTGCACCATTATTATTAACAATATTATCTCTTTAGGGTTTTTATTGGTGCTGGGGTTGCAGTCACATCTTAGATCTTAGGTCTTTTTTAAGAGAGATTTCTTAATGAGATAGCACAAGAGTTTTGCTTGCAATATTTTTTTTGCTTCGTAAAGACCTTTTAGCTACAGAACTGAAACGCCAGCCCCCATGTCTTTCGAACATAGTAGTATCGCCTCCTCTATTCAGAAATTAATAGTTGCAGATGTTTTGCGTAAACAGTGACTGCTATATTCATTCCAGTTTAAAAGTTTTTAATATGTACTTGGCTACTTCTTTCGTTATATTCCCAAGTTTGTGAATACCAACTACCATTCTCAAGCACTTCCATATTGATATTTTAGTAAAAAACGTTCTTGAATGCCTGTAGCTTTTAGAGATATAGATTTTTTATATTCGACCAAGTATTCTTTCCCCAAAACCATAAAAGATTGCGACTTTTTTGTTTTGGTGTCAGGAACTTTTACACTCTCTTTGTTTTTTTAAAAACAAGCGCAGTTTTCAGTATTTTGAGATATCGATATTGTTCTTTAAATTTAGGAAAGATTTCACCATTGAATATTGCGACCAGAGAAAAAATCTTGTCAAGTTTTGAGATATTTACAAAAAGTAAGCTTTGAAAAAACTTAAAAAAAAATTAAACCAAAAACAATGATTTTTTTATAATTTTTAAATATAACTAGCTGACCCGGCGAACTTCGTACCGCCTTAGCGTAAATTTGATGCACTACTTTATTTTGTATAGCTTTTCAATTTGAACTGGAATCTCATACCTGAGAAGAACTTTACTAATTTTATTAAATAGTAAAATAATTAAATAAATAGTAATAAACACATAATAGTGTTTATTCCGTAGGGTTCAATAGTTTCACTTATATTTTTACAAATCGCTAATGAACAACTGGGCATTTTGAAGTAAACACTGAGCTCAATATCACGCGCGCTCTAGAAACCCACTAATAGCCTCTATACCCTTCATTGCTTCTCTCTATTCTAATGCTTTTTGATAAACTATATTTTTAGTTTTATGTTCTGGCGCGTAAATAAATAATGTTGATGGTTTTCCGACACGGGAACAGGCGACATATAATTGGCCATGTGAAAAACATGGATTTTCTAGGTTGATGCCACATACACTTAGCGACTGCTCTTGCGATTTATTTATTGACATTGCAAATGCAAGCCGCACTGGAAACTGTAAACGTTTAAAACCGAATGGCATATCGTTTGGTATCATAGGGATGCGTGGGATTAAAACATCTTCGCTTTCCTTTTAAAATGTTTGAAAGGGAAGTTAAATTGAATGACGTTGACATTTGTTAGCGCGGTTATGTCTGTGGTGTCATAGATCACCACAGAGTTTTTTGTTTTAAATTGAATGACGTTGACATTCGTAACGCGTTTTTTTTTAAATATGCAAAATTAAATGTATATTTTTCAATCTTTCTGAGAGATTTTCTTAATATTTTTTTCCGTAAGAACCTTGAACAGAGTATTAGAAAACTACAAAAAAAAATCAGCCAAATCGGTCAAGCCGTTTTCATGCTATGTCGTGACAACGGAAAACGGGTTTCATTTTTATATATATAGATAATAGATGATATTGTAAGAATTGGTAGAAATATGTATATGTATGAAATGATTGCATGCTTAAGTACACGTTTGAGGACCGAATCATCAAACTTAATACGAAACTACGAAACAAACAAGGATAGAGGTAATTTTTGCAAAATATTGATAGACAGATGCTTTATTGTAACAAAATTAGAAATGTTATGACTCAATTTTTGAAATAACAAACTTTATCAAAAATAAATAATTTGAAATATAAATAATCAAATAAATAAAATCACATCCAAATTGACAAATAACAATAGTACTTATTATTGGGAGTCAAAGAACACAAATAAAACAAAGTTAAATTTATAAATCAAAAAGTGTACCAAGTCCAGGGAGCTATTATATATGGTAAGTCAAGGTTATTCATATTTATGATATATGTAAAATGGCACATAATTTGTTGTCACACTTTAGTAAACAATCTTTTTTTTATTATTGGTATGGGGGTGGAAAATCATTCTAAAGACACTGTCAGACGCGTGTCTAATGGCGTATTGGATTTCCACCAATTAAAAACCACCCTCCAAGCCCGATGGTTCTCTTGGCTTCACTTGGTGGCATTTTTTTATCAGGACCTTTCCTCATTCTCTTATTCCACCGACCTCCTCCCCTACTCCCTATTTTCCATTCACTTTCTTTCCTCCCTTTCATCTTCTCTCTTATCTTTCAAAATTTCTCTTACCATTTCTCTAATCGCCTCAAAATTCTCCTTGCTCTCTATCATTAGCTCAATCATATTCTTTTTTCTTACTTTTACTCTTACACTTTTTTCGTTTTTTTTCTAACATCCCGCCACCTGCCACAGTCAAAAACCGTATGTTCTACGCTATCTTTTCTATTCCTACAGTAAATGCAACTTGCATCCGTCACTCTTTTAAATCTTTTCAGGTACTCTCCAAAGCATCCATCACCCCGTGAGAACTTGTGTGAGAAAATCCTAATCGTGCTCACGGCAAACCCACTTCCTCACATCCTTTAAAAGTTCTCTTGTCCACGCTCCTTTCTCTCCCATTTCACACTTCTGTTGCCAAAGACGGTAGGTTTATTCTCTTTCATCCTCTTCTTTTTCTCTTATCATTTTACTTTTTATTCTAGTTTTTTTCTATGTTCTCATTCTTTCTTCTGCCAGTAAGTCAATAGGTATAATTCTCGCAACTACCGGCAGCGTTTCATTGAACACTGTGCGATAAGCACAACACATTCCCAACAAAATGCATCTTTGCACTTGTATCATTTTTTCTACATATTTTTTTATTCTATACGCTTCCATCTACGCTTGCAGTTTATACAACATTATGAAGTGCACCACTGTACATTTTTAGTTTATATAACTATTATGTTATAGTTTTAAAATATTCTTACTTTTCGAAACATGTTTTTATTATAGACAGTGTAAAAAACTTATAAATTTTACAATAATTACTAATTTGATTCACTTGTTCAAGCAGCATATTTTTGTAGGAAATATTGATTTTGTCTATTAAAATTACATAGTTTAAGTTAATACCCAGTAATTACAGCATTTATAGATCTATTTGTAAAAAAATGACGTATTTTTGAGTCGCCATCGTTTCAGTAAGTATTACGTATTTTTTCATAAAACTGTATCTAAATGGACTTCATGGATAAGAATAAATACGAAATTGGTCGAAACAAGTTGAAAAAAAGTTACTGTAATCAATACAATAGAACACAATTCACATCATATTAGCTTATGTTCAATTTTAAAAGGACAGTGTCAACTTATTGCGATTTATAAGAGTTTTTGCAGTTAACCTTGCTTGTCTATAAAGTTGATCACCTAATTAAAGTGCAAACTACTGAATTAAGTTTTAATTTAGTAAAAGAAAGGTGGATTTTATTAACAAAATATTAATCAATAACTTAAACTAATAAATTGATTTTTTCTCCGTAAAACCCAGCACATCCCTTCTGTCAAAATATTCCCTCATTTTTTTATAATGAACCGTGCCATCGTTTCAATATATCATGTTATACCAAATTTTCAAATTATGTTTGAAATCGTTTTAATTGATAGAATTAGGCCTTTTGGGATAAGGTACTGGTAATAAATCTCCAACAACCGTCATACTAGTAACATCTATTAGAAGCTCTTTACTTCTAATGGTAAATATCGATTTTGGTAGAAATAATTTTGATTGAAAAAAAGATATCGCCGATTGAACAACTAAGTCATTACATTAGCGTCTTTTGTTTGAAACGCATAAATAAATATGCAATATTTTTATCTACTTAGGTTTCCACCAACAAACAGTAAAATAATAAGGATCTAGCTTGGAGATTATTTTAACTCTTATACGGTTTTTGCCGTGATATCAATGCAGAATTGTGTAGAATACATTCTTGTGTCAACTTATACTGACACAGTAATGATTTGATTTTAGACATTTTAAATGATCATATTAGAAACATAACTCTCAATCTTTTAGCATTGCATTGATCCTGTTTTTTGAAAAATAAACAAAGTGTATTTTCAGAAATAAAGAAAACGCGCGGTGTTTTAAATAATACATACTGTATTCTCGTTTTAAATTCATAATTATTATACGCTTTACTGTTGTGGATATGATATTAAAAAGTTTTCTATTTTTTTTCAAGTTTTCTAAGTTGATATGTTTTTCTATGTGTAACTTTAAGAAAATTACAATTAGTGACGTGCTTCTCTAAAGAATTAGGTGAAAGTAAAATAATTGCTGTTTTAATATTCCAATGTCATATTAAACATAAATTTTAACAGCCAGCGCGTTATTCGCTTGAATTTTAAAGTGACTTTCATTGTTGCACAGTTAAGCAGACCATTGAAAAATCTACCTAATAAAATGTTGTATATTATAATTATTATTAATGATGGATTACCATACAGCAGTTAATTTTTACAAGAAATGTTTTAATTGCATATTATTGAGAAAATAAATAAAAAAGTTACTTTGATAAAAATATTAAATTTTGAAGTATGTATATAATTAAAAATCAAGCAAGCAGGAAAATAAAAAAAATAATAATCTAACCATCTACTAAATTGTTACTTACGTTACGTAAGCGTTGTATCTGATAAAAACAAATATCGATTTTAATAAAGACGCTATATATAAACATTAGGTATCTTGATAATAAGGCTTTCTGAAGACATTTAGATTGAATGTTTTAATCAACAATTCTATAAGCAATACACATCCCCATTTTCTGCTACTTTACGTAAAAAACTTACATAAAAAATGATACTATCGCTATAAATTAGAAAATAAATTCTTTTTAAACACGCAGTTTAACTTTTTATTTCCATTTACATAGATAGGAAATTTATTTCTGTAAAAGCATAATATAAATGAGTTTTCTTTCAAAGGGAAATGACATGTTAATATATAATATTTTCTTAATTATAAATTTACGCTAGATAAATTTGAAATTGGACAAAAAAAATTTCAACCTTCAATGTTAATGATACTAAAAGTTAAAATGTGTTAAAAACGTATTTAAAATTTATTTGGTTTTTCTTTGGAAGATCAAGATTGTGGCAAACAGCAACTAAATTTAAATAATTTTCGTCTCGAGTTGGTGAATTTTTACGTTTTGTTAACGTTTTATCTTAATTTATGTAAAAGCATTGAGTTCATTTTGTGTTCTTCTTTTCAGAATTATACTTATGGTATAAAATTTATGAATAAGTGGGTTTATCAACAAGAAAGGTTTTCTCTTTTCAGGAAAACTTGTGAGCAGTTAACTGTTTAAATTTACTAAAAAAACTGATAAAAGTGCTGCTGCAATTAAAATAAAACTAAACTGGATTAGATAAAAATATATTTTGTGTAGGCAATTATTTACTGTAGAGATCAATAAATCTTAACATTGTTTCAAATTATTTTTAACACGAACTTTAAGCCGGAATTTTACCATATCGTAGATGAGCCGACTAAAAATTTTTTTAATTTAAAATTTTGTTGTTTAGGTTTTTGGCAATTGTGTTGGCATTTTTTTGAAAATAGACTCGCATGAGATCATGGGAGTGAAATGTGAGAAAAGGAAAATTGATTGGATCATTTCATTTTGAAATTAAAAATATGTAGACTTCCAGAGAAAGATCTTTTGGAAGTACGCAATGTTATGACATTGTGTGACACACAAAACATTGTTTATTTTGCCATTTCTACCTGGGTACCAATTAAACACTCCAAATTTTCTACATATCTTAATGACTCCAATAACAATAGGCGTGACGACAGTATCAAATAATTAAAGATGTAACGATATTAGGGGAAAGTACATATTAAAAGGATTTAAAACACTGATTTAGTTATATTAAAAAAATTGAGATTACCAATATTTTCAATAAAATAAAAGATTAAAATACTGCTTTCGGCCATGTTGATTGAAACACCAATCACAGTGCGCCACGTCACTTTTCAGTAGTTTTCAGTGAGCTTCATCTGTGCTTTGTTGTGATTACGCATTTAGATTGACTTTTATTAGTTTAAGTGTAATTCATAAACGAATATTACTACATAGTGTATTTTATCGACTCTACTCTGCCCTACAACACAATGGAACTAGGCTTTGTTAAGGCAAACAGCTCAAATTTGTCCAGGATTAATTTATTGATGTTGGGTGAATTCCTGGCAACAAATAAAGAATTTTCCTCATCTGAGTTTAGAAATGTGAAAACGTCTTTGTAAGTAAATTTTGTATTTATTTTCAGCATTAGTTTTGCACTCGTAGGTGCTTATTTGATTTTACTTGCATATGTTATCTTCTATTAATCTATCAAAAATAATTGTGTGAGGTGTACTTGATGTAAAATTCTCTACTTTGGATGTTAGAGAAATGTTTTATGCTATTCTGAGCTTGAAGGTCTTTGATTGTAAGGATCCTGACTACATTTTTTTTTTATAATAATAATAATGGTTTATTGTTCAACAGAATAATCCAGTTACCAGAATAATCCAGATATTTTTTTAAATTTCTAGTTGTGTTTATAACATCTCTAAACCTATTCAGTGATATTAAATTAGTCTATTAAATCTGGCGTATTTCCTGAGATGTGGAAAAACACTTTTTCGATTGCTATCTTTAAAGCTGGAAATTGGGAATGCGTATCTAACTACAGAGACTAATTCCAAAACTTTTTTATTTTCTAGTGTCCACAGTGTTTTGCTTACGGTAGATAAACATCAACTAATCTATCAATTTATGAAAATTATATTATTTATGCGTTAGAAAACGGCTATCAAGTTGACTCCATCTACACTGATTTCACTAAAGTATTCTTTAGTGTTGTAATTTTTAGTGTTTAAATTTAATTTACAAACTGAGAGCAATAAATTTTGACAAATTTCTTACATTGTGGTTTGAAGAATTTGTTAGCAAGAGACAGCAGTTTATAAATATAAAAACCAAATAATAATTAGATTTTTCAACCGATTCAAGTTAATTCAGGTGTGCCACAAAGTTCTCATTGTAGTCCCATTCTCTTCAATCTTTTTATTAATGATTTATGCCATGATTTGCAAATGACTGAGTAACTACTTTATGCCAATAATTCAAAAGTTTTTAAGGTGATTAGAAACATTGAAGATTGTCTAATGGTTCAGTGAGTTAGTCTTGGACTACATGCACGAGTGGTGTCTTAATAATAAATGGATGTAAATGTTGAGAAATGTAGTCAAATAATATTTTCTAAATCTTTTTCCCCAATAGAGTTTATTTAGAAGATTAACAATGTTCTCTTAAAAATAGTTACTGATGTGAAAGATTTAGGGGTTATTTTTTATTCCAAGTTATGTTTTAATGTACATATTAATTATATAATTAGTAAAGCATCTAATATGTGGGGCATGATAACAAGATCGCGGCAACAATTTTTTGTGGATGCTTATAAATTAGGGTATTATGCTTTAGTTTGATCTGTGCTGGAACATTGCAGTGTTATTTGGTCGCCATATTACATCACCTACATCAACAATATTGAAAAAGTACAAAACAAATTTTCACATGTGTGTGCCTGCAAGTTGAGCTTTAGTAGGGACAGTTATATAGAAGCTTTACTCAGTTTAGATACTTTAGAACGTTGTAGAACAAAAGTTTAGATTGATTGTATTTTACAGAATATAATTGTTTACAAAATAATGTTTACACAAATATAATTATTATATTAAAATATAATAATTATTATTATTAGAATACCATAGATACAAGGTGAGAGTATGAGGCAAAAAATAATTAAAATAAAAATTATAGTGTTTCGACTGGATTTTGTTGTAGAAAAAAAGTATCATTTCTTTGAACTTTTTCAAATAGAAAATATAAATACAAATTTTTCAAGTAGAACAAAACAGAAATAACAAATAACGTTTGTTTTTGTGCATGAGTTCTTTCACCTTGTTTGTGTGTGGTAGCATTGACTAAATATACCTGGTATAATGGTTTACTTAGTCTATGCTAAAAGATATATTTTGAAGGTGATTTGTATACATATATATATATATATATATATATATAAAAAATTGTTTTGTTTTAGTAATTTTTATTTTTTTCGGTAAATTTATTGTTTTTGAATTCAGAAATTTTGCTCTAAGAATTAAAAAAGATTTATTTTGGTTTTATTGACCAATAACTTCTTTAGACTCAAATTAAAAATTACTTTATAAAGTTTTTAGCATACATACGTAGAAAAGGATTCTTATATGTTTGCAAATAGGAAGTGAGTTTTATTATCCATCGGTGGTTTTCTTGTTCCAAAACCTAACCAAATGTGTTTATAATAATTTTTTGAGTGAGGTGTAGATACATTTCCTATTGTATTGTACACCATTGGCCTATATTTTATTCTAAGATTACATTCATTCTTACAAATTTTAAAATATTGAGATTTTTTATCTAGGAGGCTAGAAAATGTTGCTGTTGAAGCAACAGCAACTTTGATTATGTCAATTTAACAACGGTATCTGAAAAGGTAATTTTCAAAATATGATTGAATATAGATTAATTTAATAAGATTAATATTTAATGCCTAATTATCATATTTTTTTATGAGCAATTGCTCACAAAATATCAATGATGCTAATGATCAAAATTTTTTTTATTGAAATTTCATCATTGACAGAAATAAATTTAAAAATAATATGTTTGTTCGCAACAATTTGTTTATTTTTGACGACTTTTGACTTCAATCCCCGCCTCAAAAATGTCAAGTCTAAAATTAAGTGCTGCCAACCAAAATAAGAAAAAATAACTACGTATCTCTAATTAGAGGGGGACAAATTGAAACTAGAGGATAAGCGTTTTTTTCGGTAGAAGACTTGTTCTATTACCGCTTTATTTTGGGGTTTAATTTCTTTATCGACTATCAAAATTATATAGCTCGAGTGTCAAAATTCATGTTTTGAAGACGTTGTTTGGAAAATGGCCGACGCCGCCATGATACTTTTTCTGAAATTTGTAAATTTTTAATTTGTTTTTAAGATTTTTTTTATAAATTGAGTTATTATAATTGAGAAATTTTTTTAATTTTTTTTATTTGTTGTAAATATTTCAGTACTGGAGGTATAATTATTTAATTTTTATGTAAGATATTTGTAATTAGAATTCCAGTTCATTTAATTAATTATGATTTATTAAATATCGTTCATTGTTGGCTGTGTATATATTCCAAAATCTTACTGGTTGAGCCTTTTTTTTTTTGCTAGCCAATAAATAGGTCATTGTCAACCTATAGGCAAAATTTAGATAACAAGTGGCGCTCAAAACTCAAGTAAGGTCACTCTTGCCAATTTATTTTACATCTGAAGATCCACGACCAAAGCTGAGCTAGTACGAATCAAGCCTTTAGAGGTCATATGAGCCCTTATCAAAAGAAAGGGTTACAATGTCAAAAAAAGTAAAATATCAATTCTTGTGTTAATTTATTCAATTATTACAGAATTTGCTTCACTTACTTTACTTATACACACTAAAATTTAATTATAGTTTGATCAATTATGAATTTTCATACCTCCACGTATCGTGATTTTTAATAAACAAAATCTTTTTATGGTCTGTTTTTTTGTGCTAGTTTTTAGTATAATTATTAAAATCATAAGAAAAATAAATAAATCCACTATCAATATTTTGAACTTGCAGCGCAGCTTACACAATAATGTTCAAGCTAAATGCGCGTTCGTTATTTAAATGCTTGAAGAAACCTTAATTTCGGTTCTAATTCTGGTAAAAATGGTTAGGTTTCAGGTATAAATGAGGATGCAGCTCCGTTCCTTGAAAAAGTTTTGCAAAAGTTTCAAATTCTTTACGATCATATAATCCAAATGTTTAAAAAAATCTTTTAAACATTTTAAATAAGACATTTGTCTTATTTAAAAACCAAATCAAAAACAAAAAATGAAAAATATAGGTGAAACAAGTTTTCAATTATTAAATAATAATAATAATTTACTTTGCTCTCGCAAACGCTTTTTGTTTTACTTTCAAACCAAAATTTTTAATTTTATTTACTTTTTATTTTGATAATAATAATAATGCTTCGTCTTCTACACATAAAACTATTTCAACGTTTAATTAAGTTCTGAAATTATCATAAAAAAAAATTTTATTTCGCCTACAAATAATAATTTAATCAGAGTCACACTGATCGCAGTGCGCCATTTATCATTTATCCGTAATTTTCATTACAAATTTTTAACAAAGAATAAATTGAATAAATTACGAACTAAAGTTAACAATAAACAATTCAGATTGTTTCGATAAACATCAGTGACGCGACGTGTAACAGTTCGAGAGTCTGATCGAGTACCCAGCCGGTTCGTGCGAGTTGGAAATGTGAACGGCGAGGCGAGTCGAGATTTTTTTTAAAATTTTTTGTGCTAAGATTATAAAAGCTAAAACAATGTTTTCCCCAGCTGTAGGGGTTGGGATTTCCAAGGTGTAAAGTCCTATGTTAAATTTCTGAACCAAATTTATGGTACTTATTGTTGCAAAAACACATTTTTTTCGAAAAAGCTATGCACTCAAGTGTTGTAAAGTAGATAATAATAAATATGAAATTTCCAAAATTTCCCTAATATTTTGGTCATAATAATAATATTTATTAATTTGAACAATTTCAAACATTACTAATTTATATGTAAAAGCTAAAGACCTTAGACAACGATAGCCAATGCTATGGGTGATGCTTATGTGCAAAATCACTAATTTGAGAATTTAGAATAAATTATTTTAAAAGATCTTGTAGATATAATAGCATTAATAGCATCATACTAATAAAAAAAAATACTTTTTATATCAGCAGCTAGTGCTGCATAAATTCTGTGCTTTTTAAATATTTGACGGAGTTAAAAATTAATGAAAAAATTATATTAAAAAAAAATATGATTTTGTTGTAACGCAAACGCACTTTCCAGTCGTTTCTATCATTTTGCATTATTTTTTTGTTCTATTCTTCTATTTCTTTCATGAACCCGGCGTGGGTCCGGTCCGGTACAGTGGTTTTCTTCTTTATCCCTTGCACCCTTGCAGCAAGAAAATAATAAAACCATAAACCAACATGCCTTTGTCTGGCCTCTGGCCTGGGCCTAAACCGGCACGCGTGCATGGCGTCCAGCACGATTTCATCCTGTTTCTTGGAAATTCCCACCTTTTTTGTCTAATTGAGTAATTTCCAATATTTCTATTGTCTAATGTCGGTAATATCACTAATATCTGGCTGAATGTCTGCTACAGTTATGCAAGTCAAAAATTTTGCTTGTATATTTTGTTTTTGACTATTTTGACCTAATTCAAGTTATGAATTTTACAGTGATTAAATTATTAATCTATCTGATTTAATAAAAGTGCTATAAATTGGTGTCTTTGTTTATACTTAGTTAAATTATATAGGTCAGGTATAAAGTATGATGTATGATAAGCTATTTATTAATAATTTGAATAATAATAATGTAATAATGCTAATAACAAAATTAAATCATTATGGAGAAAGGTATCCGTCCTTGATTAAAGAGTTAAAGTTAAAGACGATCTCGGTCTCGTGGTCGTAACTCTCGTGTCTCTTAAATTATAAACGATTCATTTGGCATCTCAAATCTCTATCTCAAATTTCATCATTCTCATCTACTCAATCCGCAATCTAGTTCTTTACGAACGATTCCCTAAAACACGAACTAGTTCCTCAAAAAGAACTATTAAGCCCACCACTACACTATAAACAAATAAAATTGACGTCACTCATCTTATATAAGGTAGTGACAACCTCCTAAGGGTAGTAACAGATTTGTGACTAATATTTTTCAAAAACATCTTTTTCCGTTGCACAAATCACCAACCTTAGATAAATTCGATTACAAATTTGATAAATTAATTTATTGTCTTAATTTTATTAATTGAAGTTAACCGTCTGAGAGTGAATTTCTACACAGTAAACAAACCATATTTTTAAAATGTTTAACAATTTGTCAAAATAATAAGATTTTCTCTATATAAATTATTGATAAATTCATTTCTATCAATATAAACAGTTCTAAAAAAAAATTGTTTATTAAAAGTATGAACAATACAATGGCTCATAACATTTTTTAACAATAATTATATCACATTAAAGTGTTTCTTATAGATTTTAATACTCAATTTAATTACCGTTAAAACTGGGAAATCTCTCTCATAAAATCCCGTAAATGCAAATTTGTGATTTTTATTATTACAAAAGCACTTTTCTTCATAAACTTTTATTTAATTAGAAAAAATTTAGTTATTTTTTAACAAAGAAATAGTTGGTTTATAGATCGTAGTAGAATTGATTATTTGCTTAAAACTAAAGTTAATTTTACCTGATTGGTTGAATTTGCGTGAGCAGACAATAAAACATTTTAATTTTGACTTTTATTGTTTAATTAACTATTTTAGTTTAATTTACTTTCTGTAACCTCACCTGAAATAAATGCGTTTTTTAATCAATTAATTGCAGTTAAATATCTAAAAGCAAAACATTTTAACAAATAATTTAAAATTGGTTTAAAATAATTTGTTACGTTATTGGTTAAGTCTTTTTGAATGGGTAATCAAAAATCTAACATGTGAATTTATTAATAATTACTATATATTTAAACACATGACTATATAATTTGATGCTGATACAATAAAAATAACGAACCTTACATATTGTTGGAAAAATCTTTGAATTTTCTCATGGTTTTTGTAAAGTTGTTAATTACTAATTTTGTAAAATCTGACAAAATATAAACAAATGCGGGGTTTATAGAATTTACTAGCTATGTTTAAAAAATATTAATGTGAAAACATTGTTTAAAAATAAAAACTAAAAACTTTATAAAATCATATTGTTATTACTGCACAATTTTATAATATTAAAGTCGACTACGTGTTTTGTAACACTTGGTCAAGCTCAAGCTGCAAGTGTTTTTGATGCATTGTATCTTCATCGCTCTTCCCCTTTAAAGTCATTCATTTAAAAATGAGATCGTCGGTTTTGCCAGCGAAAAATGTTCCAGGTATAAAAATAAGGATGCAGCTCCGTTCCTTGAAAAAGTTTTCCAAAGGTTTGAAATGCTTTACGATCATATAATCCAGATGTTTAAAAAAACCAGACAAGTACCAACAATTTATTAATGATACCGTTACACTTGTATTATTTAAAATCTAAATCAAAAATATAAAATCAAAAATAAAAGTGAAACAAATTTTCAATTATTGAATAATAATAATATTTTACTTTGCTCTAGCAAACGCGTTTTGTTTTACTTTCAAAACAAAATTTTTAATATTATTAACTTTTTAATTTTATTAACTTTTTATTTTGATAATAATAATGCTTTGTCTTAAATTAAATATAAAACTATTTCAACTTTTAATTAAAAGTTCTAAAATTATCATAAAAAAAATTTTATTTCGTCTAGAATAAATAATTTTATCAGAGTCACACTGATCACAATGGGTCATTTACTATTTAAACGTAATTTTCATAACAAATTTTAACAGAGACTAAATTAAATAAATTACAAATTAAAGTTAACAATAAACAATCAAGATTGTTTAGATAAAAACCAGTGACGTGACGTGTAACAGTTCGAGAGTCTGATCGAGTACCCAGCCAGTTGATGCGAGTTGGAAATGTGAACGGCGAGGCGAGTCGAGACTTTTTATCAAATTTTTTAAAGTGCTCTAAACAATTGATATTGACGTCTCTAATCTCATAAAAGGTAGTGATAACCCCCTAAGGGAAAAAACACGGGAGATATGCTCCTTAACACAGACAGGCGACTGATTAATTACTACGTCGCTAATTAATTTATTGTAATTAATTAATTAGCAATTAATCAATCAAATCTAAACCTTGTCCGACAACACATTAGCAATATCAATATTAAAAATCATAATAAAAATTATCAGTAAAAATAAAAAAAACCAAATGTCTTTAGGTCAGGTTAGATTAGGTCAGTGTTGCGTTTAGTTGAACGCAATGCTTATTGCGCTCAATGCTATATATTTACCTACTATGCTTTTTTGTAAAAAAGCATAGTAGGTAAATATATAATTTAGGTATACAGTGTGATGATAAAGTTTGGAACAAAAATAGCTGCTTTGTATGTTGTTTTAAAAAAAACACTTTGAAAAGTTATAACGGAAAATTTTTATTTATGACGTCAATTGTTTATGAGCGATGACGTCATTATCAATTTTTTTAAATGAAAAACCCATTTTATTATCTGTTTTGATATTGATACGTTACATGACAATTCTTTTGACAAAAAAGCATACTAGCTTTAAAAATTAAAATCTTAAACAGTAAAAATAACAATTAAACAAAAAAACAAACAAGATTTAATGCAAATATTTGAACTATTTGCCACCAACCATTTGGCTTTGACCGACACGAGTGTGAACACTTTGTTAATTACGCTAAAATATGTCGGGCTTATATCTATTGATATGTTTAGTGTTATTTTCTCAGAATAATTGTTATGTAAGATTTCAATTTTTTACATTATTATTCAAGAAGTCAAAAGGTCTCTAAGGCAAAACTGATAAAAATAAAAAAAATTGAGATTGTTATTTAAAAAATTTGATCATGACGTCATTGCTTAAAAACAATTGTCGAGTAATCGAGTGTTTTTTTTTTTTAGCTTATGAATTTTGTTCCAAACTTAATCATCACACTGTATAAACTATGAATATTTTTATTATTATTATTATTTATTATAATAATAATAATATTGATTTAGAATAAATATATTTATATTGAGTAAGGTTTGATTGTAAAAAAATATTTTTTAATTAAACGAGTAACGAGATGCAAGATCAATAGATGAGAGAGGTACTAGCAAAAATGTCGCAATATTAATTTGCTATTCATTACTAACACAAAACATACCAAATTATATAAGAGAAGTACAAAAGGCTCAGTTTATGACGAAACGACTGTATTTTGTATACAAAACATATACAGTCAGGTCGATAGCAGCGCCACCAACTGTTGAAGCGGAATTTGCTGGAACTAAAAACTGAGGTTTCTATCAAAGCTGACCCATTTTAAAACTTGTTGTAGACGCTCCAGAAATGATATCTGATCGTTCTGTAAGGGTCTGCAAACCTGAGCCATATATATGGCTCAGGTTTGCAAAAGTGGATCAGGATGTACCGCTCGAGAACATAGTATAGGCTCAGCTTTGTATGAAAGCGCTATATATATATATACCTATATATATATATATATTTAGTTGGATAGATTATTTAATTTTGATCTTAGTTTATTATTAGTTAATATTTATTTTTTATTTATATTGTTATAAATATTATAGTGGAGTTATTGTATTTGCTTATCAAGTAAAGGAGGCTCTCGTGAATAAATAAATAAATAAATAGATAAACAATGCTTTATAATATGGGGTCAGAGAATTTGAAGCAACTCACTTTCCTACAATGTTTCTAAGCATTTTCCGGCTGTCTTCAAATGGTGGTTTTGATACAGCAGGTTAGTTTTATCTATTAATTTGTGGAATACAAGTAACTATTAATTTGTGGAATACAAGAAGTTGTCTTGCAGCAGTTTATATTAGTGAAATGTCAAATGTATAATAGCAGAGGAGAGGTTTTTTTTATTTGAAATTACAAGCAGGAAGTGCGGTATTTACAATAATTGCAGATTTGTCTAAAACAATATAAATTGAATTGGTAGAATTTACAAATCTTTTTTTTGAAAACTAGCCAAAAATTTTAAAATACAAAATAAAAATATTAAACGTATTTGAGAAAATAACTAAGTTTGCTTACACCAAATTTAGTATTTTCCGAAATAGTGGTAGTGCTGATGAATGTTTTAGTTTTGTTCTTAGTTTGAAGTTTTAAGGGCTTTTCTGAAATATTTATCGCTTAGGATTGATTGAGTATACTCTGAAAGAGGAATTTTTCTACATAGAGCGCTATATATACATCTACTAGTGATGTAAAAGTTGTCAAATTTCCTCATAAGATTAACTGTCTTCAACTATTGTTTTATATTAAATTCAGAGTTTCACTCTACGCTGCTCGAAATGGTAAAGCTTGCGAACAGTACTTTTAAAGATGTGTTCAATAAGTGCTTCGCTTTCTCATTATTTGCATAACTTTCTTTTTTAGTTTCTTCTATTTTTATGCTGCATACATTGTTTTGTTTTATAGTTGGAGTATGTTGTTGGGCAATAAAGATATTATAATGTTCAACCCTTCCTATCTCAAACTTTTGCTATATTGTTTTTCCAATAATATAAAAATGGTTTAAAAACAAATTTCTTTATTAGATTTCAAAACCAATTTAAGAATTGAATTAAAAGCATTTTATGAAAGTTACAATTACAATTATTATTATATTACCGATTGGTTCATAGTGTTGCCTTTTGTCAAAACTTTGTCTTTTTATCAGTATAATACATTTTATGGAATTTGTATGCTAAGCTGTGAATAGTTTAGTGAATAGAAAAACTCTCGTAGGTCTATGTTTATTCAAAAAAAGTTATTTTTTAAAAACAAAATGTTATAATGAAGATTGGATGTAAAATATTATTAAAAAATACGTTTGGAAGATAAAGTAACAAAGATTAAAATTATGACTATTTTAAGTAACCACATAAATGTGAGATCAGTGCACATAGAAACATTAATTGAGATATTATCAAATCGGACACTTTCTTTAACTAAATTTAAATTGTGTGTGTATATTACGGTAAATATATTTGTAGATAAGAGTAAACTCGCCAGTAAATTGTTCAATTTTATGGGATTGGAAACATTCCGATGCCAAATTAATTAAAGTATAATCAACATTTTAATTTCAAAGTAATAAAATATCATCATATTTTAGTCTAATCACAGATAATAAGTTATCCAATTTTTCAACAAATATTTCAAGAAAATCTTCAATCAACCTACAAGAAATTTAAAACTTTTAATCTGAGTTTTAGAAGCATGTCTTAGATCTATTGGAGACTAAAAGTCAACTAAACTATTTTTAGCTTTTCAATCGTTCTTTATGTAGATACCAACATCACATCTTCACCTCTAGTACATCTCTCTTTTCAACAATAAATTAATAGTCATCAGATAAACTGTGCTTTAAGTTGTCCAAAATATGGAGCAATAATTATTTGTTACAACAAGATCTTTTATATCTGAAAAATTAGTTAACAGAAGACATCACTGACGGTTTCAATAAAAATGTTATAGTTGTTTCCTCCAGCTTTCAATCGTATTACTACCTTCAATTTTAAAGTACTACCAATATCAATCATATTGTTTTTAATAATAATGTCGATAACAAGATCAGTTTCATTTGTGCCGTGTTCATTGACTATACTCATCAATAGACTCATTTTTGTTGATATCTCTACACAACACAACCAACCCTATTTTGTCTCAAAACTTTTTATTATTATCTCATTTTTGACCTATTATATTATTTTAGACATTTTTTATTGGCATTTGTAAGAAGAAGATTGATAGTAATTTTTAGATTACTTAGTTTAACTTGAAAGATCTCTATTAAGAATTATATTTTAAGAGTCTTTCACAAGATTTCAGGATTTACCTAGCTGGGCTTAAGTTGATCCGGGTATATCCTACTTCATCCCTGCTTTGCTACCTAAACATAACATAAGTGAATGGTGAGCGTCTAGCCTTAATATATCAATAACGATCATTATGTCACTGTTTCTGCATTTCACTCATATTTGAATATCTCTCATCATTAGAACTGTCGTTCATAGAGATGGGCCTGTAATACTCTCAAAGCAATCTCACAATGCTTTGTCTCTCTTTATTTAACAGACATCACATAAATAGGTCACGTTCCGCAATGTGTTCTCTCTCTTGGGATTACCCCCCAGATAGTGAGTTGTGCAATGAGTTCTAGAGAACCGGAAATGGGTCGTCTCTTATACTCGAATTCTTTCATGTAAAATCAATTAAAATGTATTTCGCCTTCAACTAATAACGAAAGAATTCTCTAAAAACCATATAAAATATAAGCTCATTTAAATCCAAAAATCCCCATTATTATTAATCTTCATTAGTATTTATAAGATATAGACTTGTAAATAGAATAAGTGTGTAAATAAAGTAGTGTAAACGTGTAGTAAAAAGTGACCAGGTTTATTAATCCCAACAAGACTATTACAAAGGGATGAGGTCCGTAGTCGACTGATATAGCCTGAGGATTCCAAACCAGTTTTTTTAATAGTTCTAACTGTTGACTTTATCACACATTACATAAGAGTTTATGTTCCAGTTCCTTATTTCTTAGTAACTTTTAACCTTTTGCTTCACCTAAATATTTCCATTGTTTTTTCACAAAACCAGAAAATATGATCTACTTTTTTTCAATTTATTTTGTATTATCTACATTATAATATATTTAAAAATTTCGTTAAGCAGACACTCAAATTAGAATATAATTTTACATTTTTTGCATAAAGTTGTAAGGTCAATAAAAATTCACACTGGTTTGATCAAGTCACAAAAATTAGGAATAATTACATTTCTTTATTTTTAATAAATTTCACCGAAGTGAAATTGAAGCATGAGGCTTAATTAGAATTACATTATTTTCTGACCTTACCCATCTTCAGTAGATGAGTTGATTATTCATACAACTGTCAGCAAACTCTGCCACTGATCTAATTACTTGCAGATATTTAATTGCCGGTAAAATTGCAAGCAATTGCGTCAAAAAGGAATGTGCTTAAATATTTGGGATTAGCATTGTACAAAAAAAATCTTGCCGATGCTTTTTTGCAGACACCATCTAATACTGTTTTATAATTATTATTAAACAAGATTTTTAGACAATTATACTAATAAACGTTTGTTTTGACTATTCTCAAAAGTTATTAAAACTTAATATCAAAAATATGTTAATCACATTAATAATTTAACTTGATTAGAACACATAAACAGTTTAAGCTTAATAACTTTGTTCGACAGGCTTGAAAGTTGAAAGTAAGACCAAGCAATTATTAAAAAAAAACTTTTCGTGTGTACTAGCTTTCTCATACATACGGGTATTAACAATTGACACATAAATTAAATTTAAACATTTATGGTAGGTTTATTAAAATAAAGTATTTGCTATCAATAGATATGAATTATTACACCAGTTTTAAATAAGTTCATAAGTTCCTATTGTGAAAATATATTTATTTCGGCTACTAAAATATTTAGTAGCGCTATTAATTAAGCAAACAATTAATAGTAATTATTGGAATGATAGTTTTTAATCTGCGGACTATTTTGTACGTACATAAGCGATATGTACAAATCAGATAACAGTAAAAAAGGTTGGAAAACCCAAAAGAAAAGAAAATTGCTTAAGAGCACTAAAAAACATAAAATGACTTGCTTAAACAAGGAACAAGAAGAGGAAAAACATCAAACAGAGAAGGCAAAACACTTTAAAAAATATAATTTGGATTTTATTACAAATCTTGAGATATAGTTATCTTAGGTAATAAAGGTTCGAACACTACCGTTGTCTTATGTTATTATTATGGAGAATGAAAAGCGGGATTACGCATTGTATTATGAAGACTTTCACTACTTTTTCAAGTAGAACCTAGTATAGGTATTTGTCTATCTATATATATAAAAGAAAGTCGTGTTTGTTACAACACTTATAACTCGAGAACGGCTGGACCGATTGCCATGGTTTTTGATTTGTTGGATTTGTTTCCGTCCCGAATAGCAGAATACATCTTAAAAACAATGAAAACTCGATATGTGTAATGAATACTTAATCATTTCAATAGATGCTGATTTGTTTATTACATGTCAAACATTTGTTGTCCAATCCTGTCAAATAGTGTAACAACTATTTTGTTTTTGGAGCTTATGGCCTGGTTGCTGAGACCTTTAAGCCACAACTTTATTTTTTTCTGAAGACATCATGTGTGCGTTCAGAAATTTATTTTTTGTAAAATGTCTACAAAGTTTAGGTACTGTTATATTTGTTTTTAATTCCCGAAAATAATACCTAGGATTTATTCTACAGTAAAAACATAAAATCGGAAAGGAACAGAATTTAGGGAATAAAAAATCAGTTGGTAAAGGTTATAAGATTAAGGAAAAAAATCTACAGGTTAAAAAAAGTGTAAATGTCTTTTTATAGGTTGTCTATGATTTTTCTTGATAAGCTATTCATACGTAGTGGTTATATACTCTTTGAGCTATTGTCTATGTCTCGAAAGTTCAGGCACTGTTATTATATTTGGTGGTTTTACGCGAGTGTACATTTTAATAACAATGTCGCGTCCTAGAAGATCTAATCTTTCCCAGCGAAGCCGTAATGCAATTAGGCAACGGAATGTCGCGAGTCAATTATCTGCGGGAAATTGCACGCGTCGATACTTAAAGGAAAATTTAAAGATGAGGAAGTTCTTATTCCAAGGATTTCGATGATCCCAACGGATATGCCCTTTGAGTTTAAACGAATTCAATTCCCGATTCGTCTTGCCTTCGCCATGACGATCAACAAATCACAGGACCAATCCTTGACTATTTGTGGCCTCAATCTAGAAAATGCATGTTTTTCTCATGGTCAATTGTACGTGGCATGCTCACGTGTCGGCAAACCATCCGCTTTATTTGTTCTTGCGCCTGACCCAAAAACAAAGAATGTCGTTTACCACAAAGTGCTTGAATGAAAATCCTATTAATGAATTAATCCGAGTTTTATTTTTCTTCCCCAATCTGCACAACATAGTTTTCAATAATTTTTTTCTGAAATGAGTTTGAAGTATTTAATTATTATTTATTATTTTTTTATATTTTTATTCTCATTCTGTATGTATGTTTTCATCATCATTCATCATAATAAAATCTTTTTTTGTTTCTATCTATATAAATATATTATTTTGTATCATTGTTTTACGTTTATCAAAGCCTAAATTAGTTCAGCTAAAAAGTAACACGACATTCATTGACTGTTCGGCGGTACGAAGTTCGCCGGGTCAGCTAGTATTTAAATAAAGGAAGAATAAAGAAAGAAAATAATCAGTTTTTTTTACTGGCTTGTGCGAGTTGTTTGCTTATCAGCCTATTTATGTATAATATACATAAATAGGCCTATTTATGTATAATATACATAAATAGGCTGATAAACACACAAATATTATTTGTGTAGGTCTTTTTTATATCATGCTTGTTTCTGTGTGGGGCACTCTAGAGACAAAACGCGTAGACCTAGTCTTATTAGTCTTGCAAGTGTCCGTAGAAACTGACAAAATTCGATATAACAGCCACCACATGTTTGACTTAAAAAAATTAAATAAAAGTTGACCAACTATATTGAGAATTTATTTGAAAAAACTATTAATTTTATCTTTTAAACGACCAGTGCTTGTAATGTCATTCTACTGTCAGAGTCTACTGTACTACCAAATCGCTATTATAAATTTTAAGCTTTTAGAATTTATGTAGATTTGAAATTTTTAACTTAGATTATAATTTTAAGACTATTTTAATCTGCTTTTAATAATTGGCGGTTTTTGGCAATCACTAGATCAGGTTTAATCTTTGATATAAAAAAATTTTTATAGGTTTGTAGTGTGTATCTATCTGTATATCTGTTTCCTGGTTTCCTTATCATTGTACCACGCTTGGATGAACTATTAACTCTTTTCCAACAAAAAAAAGATTTATCTAAATTGGTTCGCGTGATATTGAGTTATTCGATCATTTGTTGTGCACATACTCAACGCAAATTTAAGATTTATATGGTTTTCTTATGGATTGTCAGAACTAGATCAAATTTAAATTTGACTACACAGGAAGCACCAGCTTTCCAATAATAAAAAATTTTGAAATCGATTAATAAAGTCGATTTAGCCGTTTTACAGTTATCAAGTTTTTTCAGGCTATAAAATTGATGTAAGTATTTTTTAACATTTTACCGGTCTTATCTAGTCGAAATTTGGTAATACCTTTTTTTTATATAAAATACTAGCAGCCCGTCCCGGCTTCGCACGGGGTAGACAATTATTTATTTTTGGAAATTTGCCCCCCCAGTGCCCCCTCCACCCCGCCCGCCGCGATGCCCGGCGCTCTTTTCAGACTGCATCGCAAACAACGGCCACGGCGCTATGACTGTTTGAATTTTTTAATTCGTAATATCTTTTGAATGGAAAGTTCAATCTAAATAATTTAAAAACTATTTTATAGGTAGTTAAATGGTCTTGACCATAAAATAATTTATTTGGATAAGGATTAATATAAACACATAAATAGCATGGTTTGAATTTGGTTAGCATTTTCATTAATGTTTAAAATGAAAAAAGTTGTTGTAGTGACATAACTACAATAGTTGGACATATGCTACCGCGGAGTTTTTTGTATACATTATGATGTTCTTCAATATTGTTGTACATTATTTTGTTCTATCGCTAATAGTTTCGGCAGCGCATTCGACGAAAGACATTTTAAGACTCAAATTTTACCAAGGATCCCTAATTTTTTTCAAAATGAAATGTAGCCTATGTCAAATAGGAAGAATGTAGCATTCTATTGGTGAAAGAATTTTTTAAATCGGCCCAGTACTTTTTGAGCCTATTCATTACAAACATACAAAAATAGGTACAAATCTTTCCTCTTTATAATATTAGTGTAGATTAGATAGATAAACAATGTAGCCCTGAACTGATGCTAAAACATCACGCGAAATTTGCAAAACTCTCGATTTTCTACTAACTTACAGCAGAAGTTGTTTTGTTTAAGCTTGTAACAACATTAATCAAGTTTTTCTAAAATTTTGAATTAATTTAATAGTTGTTGAAAAAAATCCGTCAAATTGAGAACCTCTTTTTTTTAAGTCGGTTAATAAAGAATGTTTGGAAATTAACTTTGAAAGTTTGAGGACGCATAGAGAGACGTTTAAGGTAGCAAAAAGGGTTTCAGTTGGAAACACTTTAAAATGAGGCATACAGCTTGTGGTAAATTGTGAAAGATCTATGACTGCTCATAAAGTTTTAATAGAATTTTATGTGGTACCATTTGCCTAGAATATGGGCTCAAATTTTTTCTACACGTAGCCAGAGTAATGTAAGATTTTCTTAATACCCTACGTTATTCTTCCTCTTTTGGTGCCGTACGCTTCTTAGCGCGTTGGCGTTGCGTTCACTAGACAATATAAAGTGTTCCTTCCTCGGTTCTTCTGAATATCAAGTGCTGTTTTTTGTCCTGGTCCTCTTTTACGCCCAATTTCTTTCATTAGTATAGTATTTAGTAGATTATACTTAGGACCTCGGGGAATATAACCTAGGTAGGATGTTTTTCAATATTTTACGATGTTTAGTAGTTGTCGGTCGGTGTTTGCTCTCTGTAAGACTTGCTCGTTGATTACATGTTTTATCCAGGGAATTCCAAGTAGTATTCCCAAGATTCACATTTTGGAGGCCTCTATCCTTTAAAGGAATTTGATCTTTAGTGACTAGGCTTCTACTTCGTATAGCAGTATAGGTCATATGTAACACTTCTCCACACGAACGCGGAGACCTAGTGGTACGTGGTACCTCTTGTCGTAAAAAGTAGGTATGAAACTTGATAAACGTGTTTCAAGCCGTGGCTATGCATATTCTTAACTTTTCGTCGTTGTCCTATTTGTCGTTCAGTATTGTGCCCAAGAATTTGAAGTTATTCACCCTCTCGATCTGAATATAATTGTTGATATAGAGTTCTTTGTTGTCCTGAGGTTTTCTGCTCGCTATCATCAGTTTGGTTTTGCTTATGTTGATATTAAAGTCAAAATCGTTTCCTTTTGCGTTTATGGCATTTACGATGCCTTGTAGATCTTCAATGGTATCTGCTAAGATCGCCGTATCGTCAGCGTATCTTTAGATTATCTTCCAGTGCTAGTTGAAAGTATATGTGTTAAACAGAAGCGTCGACAATATGCATCCCTGTCAAAGTCCCTTAGCTATGTTTATGTTGTCCGTTATTAAGCAATCAATTAGCCCCCTAGCAGTTTAGATCTCAAAACTGTTCAACTCGCTTCTGCAGCGATTTAAGACTGTTCCTACAATTAACACTATATTATGTTTTTTTTAGCATCATTTAATTATCTATTCAAGCAAGCAATGAAACATTGCATATACGTAAACGGTTTTTTAAAATAAAATAATTTGAAAAGAAACAGGTTTTGGAATACTCTTATAAAAATTTAGTATTTTTGAAACTTTTTTAATTATACTTTTTTTAATTAATTAAAAAGAAAAAAAATATGAGAAATAAGAAAAACAAAACCTGAAAGATACGCATACTTTGCCTCTTTAAAAAAATTTTGGCTTTGCAATAAAAAATTTTAAAGTAATGTGAATGACACTGAAAATATAACTAAGCCACTTCGAGATCTTCTACACGTTGAGAGAATTTTTTTACAGAAATAGGAATACGTAATCGATTTCCCAGATTGAAAATTTACGAGAGTGAACTTCAGAAAGTGGGTCCCGACATTGTGTGGAAGTTTTGCAAGTCAGGGGATGCAATACCTATTATTAGGTTTGTATTTTGGTTTCTCTATCAAAACATTTTTTGTTAAACAAATAAGAAACTTTCTCAAGCATTTTTGCATTTTAATTTTTGAAGTGAAAACTTCTTTAGCGGCGCTGAGCACTTTTTTTTGTATGGGTAAAAACTTTCAAACTCGCGTCAGGGTCACGTGATGCTGATCGAAAAAGCGTAAGATCGAGGGGAAGGGAGAGGAACTAGTATCTCCCACTCTTTCTACCGTGCCTGAGTGTGCTGCTTTGTTTAGGCGGCACAGGGCGCTTGCGCGAATGACCGTGTCTGTTTATGTACAGCGTCCCACGCGTATCCAAGGATGGTGACAGCTGATTGCTTGACTGTTGTGTAGTAAATACGAGGGCGGAGTGATAAATCCGGTAAAAATTACACTCAGAATATCACAATCGCAAAATTCAATTGGCATGTGTCAAAATCATTCAGTAGGCTACATTCAATTTTTTAAATAGATCTGTCATTTAGTCCAGTTTTAAGAACGGTTGAAAACAGACTATCTTCCTCATTTTTGCAAACATGAAAAAAAATGAATTTCGAGTGTTAATTAAACATTATTTTTTGCGTGGAAAAACCATCACACAAACCAAATCAAAGCTTGATAAATATTATGGGAATTCTTCACCATCGATTAAAATGGTTCACAAGTGGTTTACAGATTTTCGTTGTGGTCGTACCAGCACAATAGACGCCGAACGTCCAGGACGCCCTATTGAGGTAACCACGCCAGAAATGGTCAATAAAATCCACGATATCGTGTTGCAAGACCGACGAGTAAAAGTACGCGAGATAGCTGAGATGGTACGCATTTCAGATGAACGGGTACGAAATATTTTGCATCAACATTTAAACATGAGAAAGCTATCCGCACGATGGGTGCCGCGCTTGCTGACAATTGATCAAAAACGCGTCCGAGTGACAACTTCAAAGGCAAATTTGGCGATGTTTAATCGCAATAGACACGAGTTTTTGCGTCGTTTTATAACGGTTGATGAAACATGGATTCATCACCATACCCCGGAGACCAAAGAACAGTCTAAACAGTGGATTGCTAGTGGTGAACCCGTTCCGAAAAAAGCTAAGGCGGTTTTATCGACCAACAAGGTGATGGCTACAGTTTTTTGAGATGCACGCGGCATAATCCACATCGACTACCTTCAAAAAAGAAAAACAATAAATGGCGAATACTATTGTAACTTATTGGACCATTTCAACAAAGTTTTGAAAGAAAAACGACCACATTTAGCGAAAAAAAAGTTCTCTTTCATCAAAATAACGCACGGGTGCACACATGTGTTCTTGCAATGACTAAAATTCATGAATTAGGCTACGAATTGCTCCCTTATCCACCCTATTCTCCAGACTTAGCTCCCTGCGATTATTTTTTGTTTCCAAACTTGAAGAAATGGCTGGGTGGAAAAAAATTCGGCTCAAATGAAGAAATAATCTCCTCAACAAACGCATATTTTGAAGGGTTCAAAAAATCATATTTTTCGGAAGGGATTGAAAAATTGGAGAAACGCTGGACTAAATGTATAGACCTAAAAGGAGACTACGTAGAAAAATAAATTGATTTTTTGCTGAAAAATTTGTTCCTTGTTTCATTTTTACCGGATTTATCACTCCGCCCTCGTACACTGTTGTGTATTCGTAAATGTGAATTGTTTAAATTATGGAAATCGAACAAAGTGAATCTATTAATGAAAAAAGTGATGATGAAGTAGTGAAAGAAAATGAGTAAGTAAGAAAAAAAAATTGGAAAAAGCTTTGATAAATTGCCAATGACTTTAAGTGGAGATTTCAATATAAACTTTGCAGACGATAAAAATCAATCATTAATTGAATTTTTAAATAATGAATTTGGTTTAACTATGTCAAATGATCGCAATTTTAGCACAACGAAATACAAAACTACTATTGATGCGGTCCTTATGAGACACTTAAATAGGTTCGAATCAAAACTGTTTGTTTCTTACTTCAGTTATCATAAACCAATTGTATCAGTTGTAAAAATTTGCGATCATGATTCTGATAATAACGATGGTGTAAAAGTCGTCGAAATTATGGATGGAAGTTGATTTTTGTGAGAGATAAAATTTAATGTAATATATAAATAACGATATAATATTATAAATAACAACATATAAATTGTCATATTTGTGTACGATAGCGCAATAAATAAACATTGTATTCTACCTCATAAATGATAGTACTTTTATACTTATAATTAAACACAACGTTAATATTGAAGTTTTCACTTCTGCCGGCACTCCCGGAGTGCTACTTTTTTTTTTTTAAACATCAAAAACAAGGAGGGCCCTATATTTGCAATAAAGAAAAATTTTCACTTTTAATAAAGTGATCTTTTCTTGGTTTTGATTAGATGAACCTAAAAGAAGTGGAGTAAAATGCCTTTAAGCGACCAATGCAAGAATTGAATAAAACTGTTCTTCGACCGGAATACGACAGGAAAAGTTTGAGGTATTTGCCGGAAATGGAGCGTAACTTTTTAAAATATACAGTAAATACGTATTTAATCTTCGGCTTATTGTCTACAATTTGTTTTTTATCACTGATAAATATATTATATTTTATCACAAAGTTATTAAAAATAATTGGTCTCTATCATTGTTACCAAGGTTTATTGTTTATGATACCTAGATTAATACTAAGCAATTTAAGCTCTTTCGGTACATATTAAATAACTTTATAATGAATTTTGTATCAAACAAGTGTTATCAAAAGTGTAAGCGTTTAATTTTATTTTGACCTTTACTTATTTGAAAAAATTAATAATTATTATTAGCTAATTAAAATAGAGATGTATTGTTATAAATGGAAAAAAAAACTTAAAATTTTGCAAATATTTTGAATGTCAGAAGATAAAGATAAAATAAAAATATGAATAAATTGAGAATTTCTAGATGGTTTGAAAATGATTTGGTAATATAGTAAATAGTTGTGTTGCCATTGCTACATCTTAGTGTAATGAAAGCTGCTGGCAGGAATTGAGATTATCCTTTTTAGTTTTGACAGACTCTGCTTCTTTACATAATCAACAATTTTGCTCAAGAGTTTGCATAATATATGAAAACTTACCACAAGGCTTTATTACAGTAATTAGTAGTTAATTTCATGATTTGTAAATTATAGATAAAAAATATTCAAGTTCTATCATTAGGAAATCTGCAAATGGTTTAAAAAAAAACTGTGACGAAAAAACACTCAACCTGCTACAAGGTAAATAAAAAGCTAAAATTTAAGTAGTATTTTAGAATTTTCGGAATTCGGAGTATGGTTCAAATATCCTATCACTTGATTTAAATATTTTTCACTATGTTTGATCACGGAAATATTCCAAATGTCCTCGCTATGCATAGTTTAAAAATACCTTCTTAACAACATCATTTGCAAATAATCAAAAACATGTGTAACATTTTAAACCGCAACTCCATTGCTCTTCCGTAGACACGATATTAAAACGGTATTGCAATCTTTGTATGCGATTTAAATAGATTACCTACAATAGCTTTGCTTTTGTCTAATGCTCGTAAGCGCTTAGAAAACAAGGTCTGAACAATTATTCTTAAAAAGAATTTTCTTAGCTCAACAAGTAATATGATAATTATAAGACGAGAATCAATTAATTAAAATCTCACTGTGAATTTTCGACAGAAAACTCATTCGTTTTCTCTCTTTTTCTTATTTTGAAAAACTGCTTAGTAAGGCTACAAAAATGTTAATTAAAAGTCGTACTATTTTCAATTATTTCAAAGCTATGAGCACAATTGGAAATTTATAAGAAATTTTAATTTGGTCTATTTCGGTCCAATAAACAAGATGCTTCTTTAGAATTTATTTTTGCTCTTTGATCTAGAAATAGTAGAAATAGATGTAACTTTTCGTTTACCGCTTTACTTTTTGTCTATGACTCCTTTTTTCTAATTTCTGCATACTTTGTTTCGATGCACAGTGAGTATAATATTCCCACATATTATATTCCACAATTCAAAATGTGGTGGAGTATTTGCTAATTAAGATAACACATGGAAAACAATATAATTACAAAACCTATTGCGTACAGCAGTTTTTAAACTATAAATTCTTTAGTTAAAATTGAAACAACAATTTCAAAAACATTTTATACGTTTCGGAAAGTGTTTCTAGTTCCCTTCATAATAACTAAAAATATTTAGTTAATAATGAATTAGTTATGTAATGAATTAATTATTAGTAGTTAATAAATTGATGTTCATAATATTAATATACGCAAATCGTGGATAACGTCACCAATACATAACACAACGTTATATGAGAAGTCTTTTTACTTTAATGCTGTCAAAATTTATAATACCAATCCAAAACAGATTAACCTGCTAAATCACCGGCTATTTTGAAGTAAAATAAAAATTTAACTTTTAGAAGAACAGTGAGGCTGAATGCGTTTTTTTTTGTTTTGTTTTACGTACTTTTTTATTCACTTATTTGCTACTTTAGTTTATTCGATTAGTTTTATGTTAACTTGATGTTGGATATCTCTTTCGCATTTCCTTTCACATTATCTTTTGTTTTTCAAATTTATTTTAAATTCTGTTTAATCCAGTTTAGTTTAGTAGAATTTTTGTAAAGCTGTTTTGTTGCAGATTATTATTTTTGTTTGTTATTATCTATATTACTATTATTGGGGGGTTAAGTGGTGAAGCAGCATTATGCTGAACTTCGCCTCGGTCTGAAGAAGAAGATTTTTTGTTCTTGATGTTTTTGTGTGATTATCTTTTTCTTTTATTTTTTTATATATTCTTCTTATACTTTGGTAAATAAAAGTTAGTTTATTATTATTATTATGTTCAACCCTTTCTGTTGAGGCATAGCAATTTTGCCGGAATTAAAAATCATTACGGTCTTCGACAAGTAATGATAATTACAATATTTTTTATCAATTTTTGAGATTTTTACTTAATGATATGGGTACAGCACCCACATTTGAAATAACTGAAAGTAAAATTTTTATCATTTTTAAATTCTAAAGATTTCTAATAGCCACCAAAAGCAGCAAATAATTGGCTATTTTCATTTTAAAATTGTTAATAATATTACGAGAATTTGGAAGAGCAATATTTATGAAATAAGCAATTTTAGTTTTTTTAAATCCTCTAACAATCTCCGGCCTATTGGCTTCAATTTTTGAAGCAGAATGTTCGATCCTAATACAATTTATAATTATTATTTTTCAAGAAATTTTATAATTATAATTTTAAAAGGGTTCTACATTTTTGACCAAAACCAAACTTAAAAGGCCAAATTTTAATTAATTATTTTTGCAATCGCGTCATGTCTTTTTTTATATTGTTTATTAACTAGCACTGAACAAGAAGATAAAATGTGTTCAATTGTTTCCGACGAATTCTACAAACGTCATTCACTAATTGTTCCTTAATTATGAACTTAGGATAATTTTTAGTGTTAATTACCCCATCTTTTATAACAAAATCAAAACCTTCAGTCTCTGGATAAAGTTGTCTTTTCTTGATTCATAAAAATGACAGCTCTTTATCTAACCCATCCAACTCAATTTCTTTAAAAAATCTACTGTGTAATGTCTTTTGTTTCATTTTTAATAAAAAATTATTCTTTTGTTTATCTAATTTATTTGTGTTAATTTTATTTTTTAAATTTAATGGTGTAAGACTTTGGTGGTTTAATCTGTGTTAACAATAAATTTTACTAATTTATTATTCGTTTTATAATTATGAAAGTAATTTTGCATCTTACAAATTTGGTTATTTAATAATACTGATATGTTTAGAATTCCTCTGCTTCTGTTTTCTCTAGTAATTAAGAATCGTTCAATTAAAGATTCTGGATGATGTTTATTAAATTTAGTAAATGATGTTCGACTTTTTATGTTAATGTTATTAATATCTGTTGCGGTCTATTTATTACACTAAAGGAATAAGTTGATAGTAGAACAACATAAGAATTTATTGGTTGTTTAAAGTTTTTACTATTTAATTGAGTTTTTAAAAGTAATAAAACTCGGTTGAAACACATTTTGTTGATACTATTTTTCATTTCTTTATGATAAATTTTTGAATTTAGATTATAAACTAGATATTTGTCTTCATTTCATTCATATCCTTCATTTAAACTGTTAATAATTTTATTGTTCTTAGTTGTATAAGATAAAATTTGATTTTTATCTTTATTTGTGTCTTGTTTTCATTTGCTAACACCAAAATCCATACCAATACTATTTGAAAACAACTCAGTAATTTTTATTAAATTGAATAATTGATTTTTACTGCTTGCAAATATTTTTATGTCATCCATATACATGGCTAATAGTTAAAAAATTAATATGGTTTGTTATCAGCTTATAACCACAGCCTGAATTATTAAAGAAATTTGACAATGGATTAATTGCTAAACAAAACCATAAAGAACTTAATGAATCTCCTTGAAATATTTCGCGATTGATTGGTATTATTGCAGTTTTTATTGATTCGTTTCCAATTGAAAAATGAAAAGAAGTTTGCCAAAATTGCTTTATATATTTGATAACTGATTCAAATTTAAATTGATTTGATACAACTGTAAAATTTATTATTAATTATTATTATTATTATAACTATAATTATAATTATTTTATAACAGAAAAAGTAATACAGATAAATGAAAACTTGATAGCATTGTATATCGAAAAGATAAAATAAGACTTGTAAACTGGAATCTAATAATTTTGTGGAGTATTCTACTGTGCGTTTTTACCTTATTCACTCTTGCTATGAAATTTTGAACGTTAGGTTTATTTTTTGATTTGTTTATGCGCAGATACAAGCGTGTCGTGTATTATTGGATGAGTTTTGACATTTGATCGACGAAAGTAAAAATGTTGTAATGTTCAATATTACAAAAAAAAACTCAGGGTATAAAACTATAAATAAGATGATTCTAAATCTAAAGAGTAAACTTGTCTATGTAGCAAGAACGCCTTAATGTAAATAATTTTATATTGTAAAATACTAGAATACTTAATTGTTATGCATTATAGCTGATAGCACATTATTGTACCCTAAAAGTTTCAAAAAAAACACTTATATTCAACTCTAGCACACTTCTGAATTTTATTTGAGTTTTTAATATTACCATTTTTAAGAATAATACATATTTTTGGGCCCGAACTCATTGAAATATTGACATGTTTCGGGAAAGACCGTGTCGTTTCATGAAATTGTCGACGTTTCGCACTCCATCGGTGGAGGCGTCATCAGGACAGGGAAATACAAATGAGAACAAGAACGGTAACTAGACTGTGAAGCACGCTAGAGGCGAAACTTATTCTGCGAAACGTCAACTTTTCGATACGGTCTTTTCCGAAAGATGTCAATATTTCAAAAATAATCATATATATGTACTGTAATTTTAATACTATTTTTGATAAATAAATAAGTAATAAATTATTGGAAAATAAATGGTATTAAATGATAAGTTGTACGTGATTAAATGGGAAATTAAGCCAGGTAAAATTTAAAGACTTTCTATATAACTTATCTTTTTTATTAACATTAAGGTGGATAATTATCAGTTATTTTCAGGTTTTGTAAAAAATGTTAAAAAGAAACACATAGTTTTTTAGGATGTTAATTTGAATTTAGGCTTTTTGCAATTTATTACATACTAAACCAACATATATGTGAAATTGTGTATCTTTGTTTTGCAAAAATTAAAGTTATATAAGAAAACTTTCAGCTTCAATTGTTTGGATTTTGAAATAATCTAATTTTAAGATAAAAGATACAAATTGTAATAAGTATTATTTTTATAAATAAAATCATGTAACAATAATGTTTTAAATTGTTATTAAACACTGTTAATATTTTATTTATATTTTTTTTATTTATTAGCAATGTTATGAGACACAGAAACTAAACGCATGTTTAATTTAATGCATAAATGCGTTGGACGCAGTAAAAGGGTTGATGATTAATGTAGGTATGTACCATAGCATTCATAAAAAACTAGGAAAGCAAAACTCCATAGATACTTCAATTTGAGTTATCGCTTACAAATAATAAGTAAACCAGTCACCTCAGGCTAGGTGGAGTTATCTACTTGAAGTAGCTAATTAACCCCAAAAAAAAATTTATTACTAACTTTACTATGACGTCTGTCTCATAATGTTTTGTAAATTTGATGAACTAAATTATGTAATTTATACAAACCAAACGTTTCTTCTTTTCATATTGGTTATTTTTCTTACGTTTAAAGTTAACGATACTATTTATGGAACACCTTATATATGAAAAAATGTTAATAAAAGTCTTAACTCAAAACCTAATTTACAATCTGATTTTGCTCATATTGTATAATGCGTTCAAAAATTATTTAGATCTACTCTTGCCTTAGAATTTTGAACGTATATTCATTTTTTGATTAGCTCATACGGAGAAACGTACGATATCATAGATAAGCTTTGATATTTGTTTGACATTTGGGCAATCATACTATAAAAGTCAATAAAAATCTGTCAATCTAATTTACACAGCAAGAGTATATAATTATAAGCGTTATGATTTTTTTTGTTCTATGTGTTTTAAATATTTAATTTGGCCGCGTCTGGCCATTTAATGTCTATCAATCGAAATTATTAGTAAAGTTCAAATTGATGGCTTCCACTGAAAGTATTGACATAGATGATTTTATGTTTATTGTGTTTTGTTTTATGGCCTTGCACTTCATTATTGAACCATTATTATAAGTGCCATAGATAAAAAAAAAATTGATGTTGATGCAATATTTACTTTAGTAGGAATTTTTTAATGTTTAGCTGTTTTACATTTTTAGTAGTATTGTATTTTTTTGTTTTTTTCAAAATTGCTTTCTCGCGTGAAAATTATTCGTTTGCAAAATTTCATGCAACTTTAGTAAACTTTTTATTGATACGATTATTTTATTTAGGTACATCGGCTTTTACTGCTAATAAATAACTTGCTTATCTGCTTTAAAATTATATTATAAAATTTAATTTTTTGTGTTTATTTAATTTTATTTGTATTTGACGTTATTTAAATGACATACAAACCTGCATATTCTTCATCTTGACAGTTTAATCAAAATGTTTTTATTTGCTTTTTAATTATTTTAAACTTCATTTATTTAATTGTTATTAAACGTTTAGTCAACAATGTTATCGAGCATAAAAATAAAATTATTTTTATGGTTAGTTTGACATAGGTTTTGACAATAAAGCAAAAGTTTTTTTTTGAGAACCAATTTTTTTTTCTGTATCATTTTTTTATTACATTACATTTATGTTATTAAAGTATACTTAATTACTTATAGTTTATAGTAACTTCATATTATAAAATTTTTTTCACACTATCTGAAGCTGATAAAAATGCTTGTCTCAGCTACGTCAGTTGAGTTTTAAAACTAAGATATAAAAAATTATGACAGTTTGAAAATTTGACCCACTTTCTTGACCCGGTCTTTCTCTTCTAAGATCGAAAAGGTCAACAAAAATGACTAAGAAAAATCTTTTTAAGCTAAAAAAACTGATAAAAGTACAAAAAGCAAGAAAAATGTATGAACAAAAACTGGAGAGACAAGAACTAGTAGAGAGATGTAATAAGTTTATTTAAAAACAATTAAAAAAGAAACAATAAATACACACAAATAAAAAGCATGACAAAAAAATATAAGAAAACGCAAAAAAACAACAACAAAATGTAATAAAATAATATTAGCAATATTAACAGCATTATATACCCAGATACATTAGGAGCAGAGACATAGAGAAAAAAGCAAACGATACAAAACATTTTGTTTAAAAAACTTTAAATGTCTTCGAAATAAACTATAATTTTGATAATGACGTTAGAAATTGGAAAATGTTGACTCTTACGTTTTAATATTTGCATTAAATTTTGTCAGGCACAAATATAAAATATTTTAAATTTTTGTTTTAAAATTGTAAGCAAATAGCGTGTCGAATTTTTGTCTAATGAAAATCAAAACATATTCTTGCAAGAAATTTAACAATCTAAAAAAAAGTCGGACCGGATTTTTTGCTAAGTCAACTTTTTTAAAAGTTATTGAGGGTTAAAGTTCAACCCCAAATTGTAAATGATGAATTTTTTAAATTCTCATATTCTATCACAAGTAATGCCTCAAAAACATAAAATATTATGAAAATTTTTAAATTGAGAAAAGCACCAAAATGTGATAACCTCATCTCTGAACTTATGACTAAAGTTTCGTGGTATGTTTGGCACTTGTCAAATAGGTGTACAGCGCGGGCCTCACATATTGATAATTTTCTCAATTTGACATTAAATTAAATTTTAATTAAATTCAATTTTTAACCGATTTTAAAAAAAGGAGGAGGTTCTCAATTCGACTGTATTTTTTTATGTGTGTTACCTCATAACTTTTTTCTGGGTAAACGGAATTTAATGATTCTTCCTTTATTTGGAAGTTGGTGCTTTACATTTTCCCGTTTAAATTTGATCAAGATCTGATCAGCAGTTTTTAAGATATTATTATTAATGCTTTTATTGACATATATTTTTGACACAAAAAATTAAAAAAAAAATATTTCAATATAATTAAATAATAGTTGATTTATTTAATTAATTTAAGCAGTCTCAATATTATTAATTATGTTGAATAATGTGTTTGAAAATGCATTACAATATCAAGGAAAATGTCATCTTGATAAATTTCACTTGTATCAGCGCAAACCATAAAAAAAATTCATATAAAATAGTATCAATTAATTAAATATTAAGTAAACAGTAGATTTTCTATTTTGAAATAAATTTTTCTCCCTTTTTTCGTTTGTCTCATTCAAGAAACGATGTCTCATATTAGCAACGCGTTTGGTAGGTCTACCTATATTGAAACATAATAGTGACCGAATCCACTAAAAATTAAAAATCAAAAAAATGTTAACCAAAATTATTTTTTTTATAAAAACGCACTAAAAAGTATAAAATCATAGTAAATTTAAAGCGTAGAATTGTATGCTTTAAAAACAATCAAATTATTTGGATACTGTAATGTGCAATTATTATTATTTTTGGAGACGGTGTCAGTCAAGGTAGGATAAGCGCCCGCGTCTGCTCGTCTGCGCGCCGTGTAGACTGTATATAGACTGTCACAAACACCAAGGAATCATATAAACAATATTGCTTTTCTCAAGCGTATGTAAAGGTGTTTTTTTACGGCTGAAAATGTTGTTAAGGGTCAAGATGTTTTTTTGGCAATAATTACTTTTTTTTTAATGTTAATGAGTCTAGATTTGAGATTATCAAAATATGGTAATGAGGTGTATAATTTTGGTACATCGGTATATTTATTCAAATCGTTTGTAATAGTTTTATTGCGCGATAGAACTTTTGTAGCTTCTTGTTGTGTGGAATATATATAGTAAATTATTTACAAGTTTTGGAGGATAAGAGTTTTCCAATAACATTCTTTTAATGTTTTTAACACTATTATTGATTTTAATGGTATGAGACAGTCTTTGGGCTCTATTTCTTAGTTCTTTAATGAAATTGATATTAATTTTTAAACGATGATACGAGAAGTAGTTGATAAATCTGTTGCTATTAGAAGGCTTTCCATACCATTCGGTAATTTAAACATTGCTATTGGTACTTATTACATATTCACATATCTAAAATATTCACTGCGATGGCCCGTATCTGATAATTTTACTATTTTGAGATTTTTTGCGCATTTAGTTTGTTAAGGTATCTAGCGTTTTGTTAAAACGCCGTAAGATGAAGCCATATGTTCACAACATTTTAGAGAGTGCAATTTGTTAGAATTTACCAACTCAATATTGCATTTGCCGCCAACTGAAAGTTATTAATATTTTTTTCTACGGCAACATTGAAAAACTTTTATGTCAAGAGTCTGAATTGAATCATAGGAAGCTACAATTTGTACCGAATTTTATTTTGCATCGGTTAGTTGCTAGACAACAAATGCAATATGAAATATTTGGTGTTCGGTTTGCGGTTTTTGATAACAAAAACTAAGGTGGCTTTGAGAGTTTACCGCCGAACGACAAAATGTCATCAGTTAGTTACATTTTGTGCATTACAAATAATTTGTGCATTTATTTCCAAGAAATCCGATAATTAATATGGAAAGTGATAGTGATAATGATTTGGAATTGACACCTCCAAGTATAACGGAAGCAGCAAATTTAACAAGAGTAAAGAAAATGTACACACGGCTTTATAACTAATTTTTGGAGTGGGAAGAAGATTAAAACGCAAGATTGTGTTTTCAAAACGTTTAAATGCCTTATTTTGGCGACTTGGCGAAAAAATTCAAAAGTTCCACATTATGGACACAATACTCAATGCTACGAACGACTCAGTATTCATAATAATATAGATATTGCAAAATACTTAAAACTAGAAACATTCCTTAAGCGGCAGTCCGAAGGCTACAGACCCAAAAAGTCGAAGATCTTTTTATCAAATGACATCAATAAAATTATTAATGAAGCCCCAGATGAGGTCTATTTAGCGACAAAAGTATGTTTTATATAGCCATATATTGGACTCAAAAATGCCGAACACGACGAGCGAGAGGTACAGGATATCGCTGAAAAAACCAAACGGTCTTTGAAAAATATATTTAGTTTAAATTTAGCATGTAGAAAACATGAATTACATCAAATGAAAATTACTAATTTCAATGATTTGGGTTCAGCTGTTTTAGCAATTATACACGAAGTTTTACTGTAACTATTCCTTACTATGAAGTTTACAAAAAATTGGCAAATCTCCGCTCTTCATTTGTAAATGGTCCATGGTTCTTCATTACTTATAAAAAAGGAAAATGTACCGTCTAAAGAATGAGCGTGGATAAGCTTGGAGAGATTGCTAAATATTTAAAATATCATATATCAAAATAAAAATAACTCGTTTGAATTGCAACACTCCCCAACAAACTCGTGCAAAATATGCATCATTTTGTGCTTGTTACATAATATACTATTATAATTGTAAAATGTATAATATTGGTCACAACGTCTGTTAGGTGAGACGTCGATAGTTGCTGATCTCACAATAGGCTCATTATTTAAAATCAAAAAATTAATAAATGAAGCCAACAAATTTTAGCCAAGAGTTTTTAAAAGTTAGTTAAAAATTATTATAATAAATATGCATTGCTATATTTAACCTGTAGTCTTGCAGAATATAAAATAAACCAATTAACACTTTTGTAATTTAATTTTTTTACTAACTTAAAACATTCAAAATATATTAATTGTCTTGTTTGAGTAATAATAAGATTCGTGAACACGAAGTACAATGTTGGTCTTTTTAGTTGAAAATTTTACTACAGATTGTGTATTTTCAATTTTTAAATAACCTACCTTGTCAAGTAATAGTTATTTACGTACTTTTAGCGTGTAAAGAGAGCCATTTTGGCTCTTTACACTCAAAATATTAAAAAAAAAAAATTTTATGGTCTAAGATAAATAACAAAATCTGGTGTGATGGTGGATGCGCCGACATATAATTACCAAAAATTTTTTACATTTCCGAATTATAATAATAATCATGTAGCCATCAGGCCTCAAGTAATAGGAAGCCACGTGATTATTTCATTATGATATTGTTCTCGTGGTTTCGATGTTAAATTGGCTACCAGGGAAAAAAATGTGTGAAAAATATTTGCGTCCCCCATAGTAATTAAAAAGAAATTTGTTTTAAATGAAAGTCAATTGACTACCTTTTTTGTGGTTTTGAAATACATAGTTTAGAATTTTTTCTATTTATAGTCCTTCGCAAAAACGTTCAGCTTATCAGGTTATGAAAAACGTCACTGTTGATAACATTTTTAGAAATTCATTCACTTGTTAAAATTTTTTAATGCTTTACTGCAGTTTTAAAGATAAAAGGCTTAAATATTTTTTGTAATAAATCAATAAATATAGATAGATAGTCATAAAAAAGTGATAACATTAATAATTATGGAAAATGTTGTTTCAGGACTTAGTAATGACAAAAGGAAAAAGGAAAAAAAGAAACTGGATTATAGGAGGAGTTATTGCAGCAATAGTCATAGGGTTAGTGGTAGCAGCCATAGTTTTATTAGTAACTAAAGAAGATAAGAAAGAAGACAGCTTACCAGAACCAAGTCCAGATGATCGACCTGATGGTTCCACACTTACTCTTGAAGACCTATTAGAAGGAAAAGTCAATCCTAATTCTTTCAATGCCACTTGGTCTTCTGGTATGGAAGTTTTATTAATTGATACCATCCATGTTTCATGTCCTAATTACAATAACTGCTGATATTTTTAGAAAATTCCGAATCTTATTCAAATATCGTGTACATAATCTGAATAATTACCATCTAAATTTACAGATGGACAAGGCCAAGTTCGATTAAACGATAAAGCTGATATGTAGTACGTGTACTCCATAAAATGCAAAACCCTCATTTGTAAAACAGTATCATCAATTCTTGTAAAAGAACTTCCCGAAAAAAGAAAACAACACGCTAAATTTTATTTTTTAATCAAGTAAACTGATGTGTTTTATAAAAATTCTCTATTATGCATGTTCTACCAACTTGATGTAAATTATATTTATACGCGTCTTACAAGAATTAAAAAAAAAACGTCTCATATAATAATAGCTGAAAGCTCTAAAGAGCTTGCACATAATACTTACTTATTTGCAAAGAATAAAAATGCATGGAACGAGGAAACACGACAGTATTGTACACTGACCCAGCACTGATATTTTCATGTCAACTGGAACTTATTTATGACTGTATAATTTTCATTTATCTGCATATTATAAAATGCGATGCATGCATACAACACACTAATAAATATTTAGTTAAAATATAAACATTTTTTAGATACGGAACTTTTATATATTGATCAAGACGGCCACCTAGTCCTCGATTCTTTGGTGACTAGAGCTAAAAGAACGCTGCTTGACGCTACAGACCCGGTGAGTACACAAAATTTTCTTAAGACAATATTTTATCTTATGGATTTTGTTCTGTGTTCAGATCTTCATTAGTTAAGAACTAACAAAATTGATAGACTAATTGATGAACAAAGATAAGAAGTACTTATTAATGTTATTAATTGATTCATCTTGGCAAAAAATTGCTCTTACGTAAATCACCGATTTCTATAAATTGTAGATTTATAATTAAAAAACTCATAAATTTCATAAATTATCAAGATCTACTCTTGCTATGAAATTTTAAACGAATGTTCGTATCCTGATCATACGCATAAAGGTACGATATTATAGACGAGCTTTAAAGACAATAAAAATCCGTCAAGTTGAACAGCAAGAGTAAATCTAAATAATTTTTGAACTCACGTTATAAGCATTTTTAAAAAATTTGCTTTTTTCTACATTTTTACATATGCAGGATGTGTCAAAAGTCCGGGAAAATATTTCCTCGTGGAAAGATTTTCAAAAAAAAAATTTGGCACTTACTAAAGTTGCTTGGTTACAAGTTACGAATTATTTGGTAACTGAGCCATTTTTCATTCCATGACCTATTAGCAGGGGGGGGGGGGAGAAACTTACTAAAAAACAACTTTTATTTATCTCGACGGATTCAGATTTTAAAAAAATCTTAATCTTTGGTCTAAAATTTTTTTATCTGAAGTCTATTTCATCCGTTATTCTGATCTTTTTTTTAAGGTTTTTATGTGGAATTTTAATATTTTTAATAAAATATTTGTAATATTTCAAATTTGGTATGCAGATGAAACGATAAGAAGAAAGGACTAAGATTTATCACTATTTCAGTATTTAGCGACTCCAAACTTTTTTTCCTACAAATTAATTTTACTCATTGCCTTGCTAGATGCTCAAACTGCCCTCCTTCTTTTTCTTGACAATAAGCTAATCGTTGATAAAAATTTGGGATTTAATTCTTGAGAGAGTTTCGGATGAAACAGCTTCTCGGAAAAAGATTTATTATTTTTTTGCCAGAAATCTGAGTCATTTTGACGGAAATGGGGGCTGCTATTTAATATTTTAAAGTCACTTCCACCCTCTGTAAAGGAGTGAAGGATGAAAAATAGTTTAGATACCAAAAAATTTGTTACTTGTAATCAAGCAACTTTTTTTTTGAAAATTTTTTCCCTAGGACATATAACCTAGGACCTGTTGCCAGACTTTTGACGCACCCGGTATATATTTCTTTGCTATCGTAACACATACATTCTGCAGAACTTTTTTGTCTTTCAGATTTAGTACTTGTTCTCTTTCTTCATCTTTACTTGAAGATGCTTCTTGTTTTTTACTTTTTACTTCTACAGTTTGAAATTAATGCCTACGTAACTCGAAGATTTATTTAATAGAAAGCTAAAAATTTTATTGATTAATACAAAATTGTCATAACTTTTTGTAGCACGGAGTCTTATTTTTATTTAAATAACAAAATGTTTGATGATGATATTGACTTACAACTGGATAATATAGGTCTAGGACTTGTTTCGCAATTTTAAGATTTTTTTTTTAAATTTTGTCTAGTTAATGTTTTTTATAACTAATTAATTATCTATTTGAAGAAATTTTACAGGCTAAATTTAAGAAGTTTTGGTTTTGGATTTTGGTTTAACGATAATACTAATAATAATAAAAATAAAAATGAATTTAAAAATTGTGAAAATTTTACCTTTAGTTATTTCAAATATGGTACCTATATCATTAAGTAAAATTTTTGATTTGGATTTAAAAATCTTTGCGGAAACACAAAAAGCAGCATTATACGTTCATGTCATATTGTTCGAATGTTTTTAAATGTTTAACCTAACAATTCAAACAATATGATCGCAGATGCATGGGGAGATAGTAATTTATCTTAATTTTTCAAAAAACAAACTTTTATATTCTATTTAGTTTACAACACAATTTGTTGTCTTTGTTTGTAATTCAATTCTTGAATTACCATTGGATTTTAAACTAATTAAAAATTAAAACCTTCTTTTTCAACAATTTATATATTATTTGATAAATAATATTCATTATCATTACTGGTCGAAGACCGTAATGATTTTTGAATCCAGCAAAATTGCTGTGCTTCCGGGACAGGGAGGGTTGAACATAATAGTGAATATATAATTCTTAGCTTGAATTTTATTAGAAAATTGCAGGATCCTATGGAAGAACCAATATGAATTAAGTATTTAATATGATTACCATAGCAACACAAAAAATTTAACCATAATCATTGGATTACCAATTTTCTTAGCAATGTATTGAGTTTGAAATTTTGTTTTAGCGATTATCAAAGCCGTAAAGCTAATTATTTTTGATTATCTCTCAAAAAAATTGGCGAAAAATAAAAATGTGAAAATTTTGTGTTAATATTTTTAAAAATATATACAGTGTGGGCCACGTAAGAGTACGATCTTGACGGTTTCGAAACGCAACCCAATATTCAAATTTCATGACAAACTAGTCTCAATAAATGATAATTTCAAAGTTTTTATTTCAAACACCTTTCGCATTATTCAGAACAATAACTGTAAATCATCGGTCATTTATTTTGAGACTCGTATATTATTCCAAGAGTAGTTTTTAAAAACGAAGATGCATTCTAGCCATGAAGAAATGATCATTTTAATTCACGGTGAATGTTGTAAAATGCAGTTTGAGCCGAAATTTTGTACAGACAACAATACCCCAACCGACGGCATCCCTCTGACCAAGTTTTCAAGAAGTTTATTGATGATCTAAGAATGAACTAGCCAAAACAAAAAAAGATAGATCTCAAACGCTCCCAACAGCTTCAAAAGTGGTATGGATCTTGGAATTAAAGATATATATATAATCTATATACTGATCAGAAGCGAATATTGCGAGAAACTTATCATGTGATCTTAGTCCAAGGATTAGAAAGACAGATTAATTTCAGCGAGCTCAGTTTTGTAATTTTATACAAGAAAAAAAAACATTTATATTAAGTTGGGCTCTGTCAACCGGCAAAATTGCCACTACTATGCAAAAGTTTCAAAAGTACCCGCTTTCAAAAAGTGGTTTATATAAATGTGTGGTACGCCATAGTGGGCACACATTGTTAAGCCATACTTTTTAAACGAAACATGTTATCTTGAATTTTTACAAAACACGTTACCATTATCACTTGAAGATGTTCGTATTCAAATCAGGAGAGACATATGGTTTAACAAGACGGTGCTCCTTCACATTACGCAAGAATTATAAAGGCCCACCTTAACAGAACATATCCAACAACGTGGGTTGGAACTGTTGGAAGAGACAGCATTAACAACTGGCTACCCCGCAGTCCCGATTTAACACCACTGGATTTCTTATATAGAAATTCGAGCCGCTTGTGTTGAAATAACTTCGTCGATATTTTTGTAAGAGTTCGCCGGTCTTTTATGATGCGGATTCAAGCATGTTTAGAAAATGGTGACAGACAATCATTTTAAACATCTTTTCAGATAGTTTTTATTTTAATTCATAATTTCGTAATTTGTAAAAATCTTAAACCATTTCACGTACATCAGTTTCATTAATTGCGTTAATGTTGCGTATGTGTAGGTGGTTGTGCGCTTTTCCAAATACATGCACTTTAATATTTTACCTTTTGGTGAAATTTTATTACAAGTGCACATGTTCCATAAAATATGACATTTTCTGACAAGTTAATGAGGAATGCTCAAAACCAAAATGTATTAATTTTCAAGAATCAAGTCAACAACGAAAATTGAACAATGGCGGAACATTTCCGATTCGGCAGGGTCGTAGTCTTATGTGGTCCACTCTATATTAAATGTTATGGTCTAACTTTATATTGTCTTTATTTCAAGGTGCTACAAGGGGAAATTTCGTTTGCGCTTTCTGCTGATAAAAAATATTTAAAAATAACTCGGGATCACCAGAAGGTAAAAAGCCCAATATACCGATATGAATAAAAATATTCATAGAACAATTTGTTTAGATTTACCGTCACAGTTTTAGAGCCAAATATATTATTATTGATTTGGACGATCAAGATAAACGAATAGAATTAGGCGATCAATTGGACCCTGGAAATGCTTTTCTTTTGCTGGCGGAATGGGCTCCAGTGGGCAACGCTATAGCCTTTGTTTATAAAAACAATATTTTCTACAAGCCTGCCGTCGATTCTAGTACAATTGTTAATATTACCACTGATGGCGGTTTTGTTAATAATGGTATCCCAGATTGGGTTTACGAAGAAGAAGTACTCAGTTCTAATAAAGCGCTGTGGTTTTCACCAGATGGAACAAAATTAGCGTTTGGAAAATTTGACGATTCAGATGTTCCACTAATGGTATTACCTATTTATGGTGAACTAGGAAATTTAATTTTCCAATATCCTAAAGCGTCAGTTATTAAATACCCTAAAGTTGGAACTCCAAACCCGACAGTGACTTTACACTGTGTAGATCTCACCACCGATAGCCCTTCGACTACAATCACTTTAGAACCTCCAAGTTCACTTGTCCAAAGCGAGTAAGTAAAATACTTTTGAATCTGTTTTCTACAATATTATATTGAAACACATTCAATTTAATATAAAAATTAAGTATTTATTAGCGGTAGAGGTAAGTAGAGTATAGAGATTATAAAAGGTGATTGTACAATTTGTTGCATCACACGGCCATAATACCAAATGAAAAATAGTTATTTATTTCACAAGTTCTTGTGTGAATTGACAACGCTTTTTAACACTAATGAGCCATTATTAAACGCCGATTGAAACAAGGCGTTTAAGGCTCATGGGTGAAGTAAAACGCTTTATTTACACAAAAACAAATGAAATACAACGTTTTATTGCACGACATGACGCCTGCCAAGTTCCAAAATGTTCAAAATTCTTTAAAACAATTTGACGTTTTGTTCTTTTAAACTTTCACAATCCGCTTACACAGGAGAATTATCTTAAATCTTGACGTGTCTTGCAATAAATAAAGTTTTCGCTTGCAATAACTTACTATGTATCTGTTTTTTAGTGTATATACGACTTTGTTTTGTGTCGTTTGGTCGGTAAGCAGTCTACAGTTTATTTATAAATCTAAAAACTACAACCTGTTGCTATGATCGTTTTGATAAATTGGCTTTTTAATGTTTTTGTCTCTCCTAGACAGTGATTATTGATTCCGCGCAATAAATCTAATTTTAAGATAAAAACTTATTTTTTTATTTGAAAAAGCCATTAAAGTAAGAAATGTATTCAATAAGCAGATATAAACGTTGTTGTCATGATTTATAATATTATTGTTACTATTAAAATAAAAAAACTCAGCATAACTGCCACTGAGAGTTTGTGCAAGTAACAAACTTTCTGTTTTTTTTTGTGTAAATTACAACATTAAGACGATATATACACCCAAAGACAACAATCATCGTGGAAATTTCTGGTCTAAAAGTATTTAATTTGGAGTAGCATATGAGCGTGAACAAAACTGTACATTCAAAAGTAAAATTAGATCAATTATAATAATTCAGGCACAAAGGAAGCATTAATTTGATACCGATACGTACCGTAACATTTGTAATAAAGTAAATTCAGAAAGATGAATAGATTTGGTGAGAAAATAAAAAAAAAACATTTCGATGTTTTGAGACACTGGAGTCTAATTTAAGTAATATAAGTGTTATAATCACATTATTATTAAAGATACTAGCTGACCCGGCGAACTTCGTACCGCCTAACAGTCAATGAATGTCGTGTTAGTTTTTAGCTGAACTAATTTAGGCTTTGATGAACGTAAAACAATGATACAAAATAATATATTTATATAGATAGAAACAAAAAAGTATTTTATTATGATGAATGATGATGAAAACATACATACAGAATGAGAATAAAAATAAAAAAAATAAAAACTAATAATTAAGTACTTCAAACTCATGTCAGAAAAAAATGATTGAAAACTATGTTGTGCAGATTGGGAAAAAAAATAAAACTCGGATTAATTCATTAATAGGATTTTCATTCAAGCACTTTGTGGTAAACGACATTCTTTGTTTTTTGGTCAGGCGCAAGAACAAATAAAGCGGATGGTTTGCCGGCACGTGAGCATGCCACGTACAATTGACCATGAAAAAAACATGCATTTTCTAGATTGAGGCCACAAATAGTCAAGGATTGGCCCTGTGATTTGTTGATCGTCATGGCGAAGGCAAGACGAATCGGGAATTGAATTCGCTTAAACTCAAAGGGCATATCCGTTGGGATCATCGGAATCCTTGGAATACGAACTTCCTCATTTTTAAATTTTCCTTTAAGTATCGACGCGTGCAATTTCTCGCAGATAATTGACGCGCGATATTCCGTTGCCTAATTGCATTACGGCTTCGCTGGGAAAGATTAGATCTTCTAGGACGCGACATTGTTATCAAAATGTGCACTCGCATAAAACCACCAAATATAATAACAGTGCCTGAACTTTCGAGACATAGACAATAGCTCAAAGAGTATATAACCACTACGTATGAATAGCTTATTAAAAAAAATCATAGACAACCTATAAAAAGACATTTACACTTTTGTTAACCTATAGATTTTTTTCTCTTAATTTTATAACCTTTACCAACTAATTTTTTATTTCCTAAATTCCGTTCGTTTCCGATGATTTTATGTTTTTACTGTAGAATAAATCTTAGGTATTATTTTCGGGAATTGAAAACAAATATAACAGTACCTGAACTTTGTAGACATTTTACAAAAAATAAATTTCTGAACGCACACATGATGTCTTCAGAAAAAAATAAAGTTGTGGCTTAAAGGTCTCAGCAACCAGGCCATCCAGAGCTCCAAAAAAAAAATAGTTGTTACACTATTTGACAGGATTGGACAACAAATGTTTGACATGTAATAAACAAATCAGCATCTATTGAAATGATTAAGTATTCATTACACATATCGAGTTTTCATTGTTTTTAAGATGTATTCTGCTATTCGGGACGGAAACAAATCCAACAAATCAAAAACCATGGCAATTGGTCCAGCCGTTCTCGAGTTATAAGTGTTGTAACAAACACGACTTTCTTTTATATATATAGATTGAAGTACCTTATATTTGTTAAATTTATTAATATATTATTATACAGGGTCGCGCAAAAATATGGTCTGTTATTTTTATAACCTCTTATCAGAATCAAATAAAATTTGACACGTAAAAAATCTATTAGCTGCAATTTTTTCAAATAAATACGCCCATTTGTTTCATAGATAGAAGGTCAAGTTACTATTTTTTTAAATAGCAACAGGAGTAAAATTATGCATTTTTAAAAAAACATTTTCTTTGATTTTAACAATGTAATACATGTTACCATTTTCTTGTTTAAAATATCATTAAACCCTATAAATTTAAAGTGAAAATTAAATGTAGTTAGCTATGGAATTAACTGTCAATAAAATTAATTAATTTTTTTATTAATAAACTAATTATCTTTGTTTAAAAATCAGCTTTGTCGTTGACTTTGGCATTTTAAAACAGAAAAATGTCAACATGTAATAATTAACTACATTGTTAAAATAAAAAAAATGCAAGTACTTTTTAGAAATATAAAAAAATTATTCTTGTTGCTATTTAAATAAAAATAAGTTAGCCTTGGATCTTTGAAATACATGATCATATTTATTTTGAAAAATTACAGCTAATAGATTTTACAATAACATTTTTTGCGTGTCAAATGTTATTTGATTTTGTTAAATAGTTCTTGAAAAGATTTGACCGTTTTTATACTTTTGCGCGACCCTGTATAGGTATGTATTATTTAGTCTGGTCTAAAAAAATCAATTTTTTTTCTTAAAGTTTATCGAAAATATGATTAAAAGTTACAAAAAACATATTATGAGACTCCCATGAAGTTTATATGAACCAAGCAGACACTGAGATTTGAAGGTTTTCTCATGGTAACGACGAAATTATCCCGATAATTTTGAACAGTTAGTTGTAGGTCTGCGCTTATAACATACCTTTCTAAAATTTGAAGCAGTAAGAAGGTTATGGCGAGTTCTTAGCCACAAAATGTTTTCACATTGTGTTATTGTAAATTTTTCAAAAACTCGTTTTTCTTCTGCAATTTTTTTAAGAAATCAAGATTTTGCTTTATACCTGGTTGCTGACAAAACATACCATAATCTGCGTTGGCAATATTCTTAATTCTTTTAGTTCTAGTATTAAACTAGTAAAAAACTAGTTTTATTTTGTTTTTTTTCTCCCCTGACAAATTTTGGCAACTTTTTCCAACCTTCTATTTTCAAATTTCGCCTGGAAAACTTTTCTTTTATTATTTTACAAAGAGCATTGATACAACAGCCGCATGACATCTAGATTGGTAAGATCTTCCAGCAGAAAAGTTTATTCTTTTTCCTCCAACAAACTTTGCAACAACAGAATGAAACTGTTCTACAATGTTGCTATCTACGCCATGCAGAAGACTCAGTATTCTGTACCAAACTATAAAGAATTGATTTGTTTTTCGAAAAACGCCAACTCTTCTGTTAATATCGGAACAAAATTGTGATCTGTAACATCTATCTTGCAAAAATAAGAATCACAATCTGCATGTTGACAAAAAACGTAAAAAAAACTTTTTATATCGTTTTCAGTAATTATTTTATTTTATTTTCAATATTTTCATCATATGTTTTTTGAAATTTTAAAACTGATACTACTACAGTGCGCAAACAAAGTATGTATGTGTTCAGATAAAAGTTTTTGAAGTTTACATCAAAATCTTGTTTCAGATGAATTTGCAATATTACAAAAATTTCTTAAAATGTAATTTTTGCATTCTATTTTTTCAACAATTGTATCTTTGTAAGGATTTATGTCTAAAAGTCGCTTATATGTACTACTATCACCATTGGCCATTAATTTAGTATATTACAATTTACATTGTACATTTGTAAACTTTGGCAAAAACCTTCGGCAGATGATAGAAGACTCAGTGCATGTTGCACTTCTATGATGTTTCTATATCAAACATGTTTTGGAATACTTTTATTTTTAGTCTGCCTTATTGCACATACAGAGCAATGTCTGTTGACTCATTCTACTTTTATTTGTCACAAAAGCCGGCGCAATTGACAGAATAAAAACAGTTAGAACTGTCTTTTAGTGCAACTGGCAAAAGCCATCAACGTTTACATAGATGATTTATTATTTTACTCTAATAAGTGTTTTCTCTACTACTACTACTACTACTACTACTAATAAATTTTTTTATTGTTGCCTATACCGGCTTAAATATTCTAACAATTCATTTTCTATTCTACCCTCCCTGTTCTTCCTTTGTCCTTTATTTTCCTTTTCTCCCATACTTCTTTCATCCACTTTATCTCCACTCCATTTTCTTTCAGTATTTCTTTTCTTTCTGCTCTTTCTCTCTCTCTCATCTCACTACATTCATTCCACATGTGCTCTATTGTCTCTCTTTCCTCATAACAGATTCTGCACAGTCTCTCTTCCTTTTCCATCCAATACCTATTCTCTCTCTCCTCATTTCCGCACCTGAACCTCGCCATTATTTTCCTCTCTTTCGCACTTTCTCTTCCCAGGTACACTGGGATCTCCTCTGTCATACATTTCTCATAATTCCTGTTGTACCTGGATTCTTTGATTTTTTCTCTTCTTTCTTGCTTATCTACATCCTTGTCTCTTTCGCTCGCTTCTGCGTTCATCCACTTGCCTTCTGTTCTTAATCTTTCCACTTCTTTACTTGCATACCCATTTCTTCTGTAATATTTTTCTCTCTCGTTTATCTCCAAATTTTTTTTCTTTTCTTTCCAACATTCGTTCAATATTCTACATTCTTGCTTTCCATTCATTCTATCCTCAAACTTAGTCGCTTTTTTCCCCGCTTTCACTCTCAGCTTAATTCTCTTACATTCTTCTCTTACTATATACCCAGGGGTTTCTCTGTCCACCCCTAGGACCCACCTCAAATACTTCTCTTGTACTCTCTCTATTTCCTCTTGTTCTTTTCACCCCCAAATTTCTGCCCCATACATCAATACGCTCTCTACCAAGCTCTCAAACATCATTATTCTCCTTTTAAAATCCCCTCCCCACTTCCTCTCTCCTGTTCCCCATACACATCCTACTATCTTGTTTGCTTTCCTTGCCAACTCTCTGACATGCGCTTTGTTCGTAGCTCTTTTGTTAAACGTATACCCTAAATACTTGAACTCTTTTACTCTCTCTATTTTCTCTCCCTCCCATTCCCAATCATTCTTTTCTTCTTTCCTCTTCTTTTTGTTGAACACCAGCATCTTTGTTTTATTTACATTCACTTCTAGCTTTTTTTTCCTCACATACTTTTTTAGGTTCGTCATCATTTCTCCCATCTCCCTTTCGCTTTTTGCTATTAATACCACATCATCTGCAAACGCTAGACTCCACACTTTTTCTCTTCCAATCACACATCCCCCAGCTTGCGCCTTTCTAAACATTTCTTCCATATCTGCCCTGTAGGTTGTAAACAACAAGGGGCTAAGAGGACACCCTTGTCTCACCCCTTTAGACGTTACAAACCACTCACTCTCTTTCTCCCCTGCTCTCACTTTGCTTTTTGTTTTTACATAGATCTCTTCTACCTTTCTCACCAGCCACTCGCTTACTCCTCTTTTTCACATACTCTCACACATTTTCTTTCTATCGACCTTATCAAACGCTGCTCTAAAATCTATGAAAAGTGTATACAGCCTTCCTCCCTTTTTTTTGATCTCGTTATTCGCTAAGTGGTCTAGGATGTATACATTATCCATAGTTCCCCTTCCTTCTCTAAATCCCGCTTGGTTGTCTGGTATTGCCTTCTTTTCCTCTATCTCTTTTCTCAGCCTTTCATTCAGTACTGACGCATACAATTTATACCCTGTATTAAGGAGAGTTATTCCTCTGTAGTTTTCTACTCTATTTTTATCTCCTTTTTTGTGGATAGGGCAGATTATGCCTTCTCTCCAACCTGTCGGGAATCCCTCTCCTCTCCACACTCCATTCATAACCTCTACCAATCTGTCTATCACACCTTTCGTCCCATACATCCAGTGTTCATTCTGTATTCCATCCCTCCCCGATGCCTTCTTCTTCTTCAGCTTCTTTATCTGTCTGTCTACCTCCTCCCGTGTAATTTCTGTTCCTACTGGTGCTGTCTGGTCCGTTTGCATCGCTGGTTCTTCTATATCTACTTCTCTTTCTCCTTCCAGCAGTTCTTTGAAAAACTCTTACCATTCCTTTATTGTTATCTCTTCACTCGCTGCTTCTTTTCTTAATCTTTCTCTGTTTATGTACATCCACACCTCTCTTTCTGTTTTAATAGCTTTTATTTCTTTATCTCCTTCTCTTTTCTGTCTCTTATTTTCTATACATCTTTTTCTATATTTTTTTTTGCTTCTAAGAAGACTCTTCTATTTACTTGCTTTCTTTTGAATTCTCTTAGCGCTTTTGTGGCTTTTTTCTTTAGCTGGTAGCATTCTTTATCCCACCATTCATTTCTCTTTTCTGCTTTTTTTCTTTTACTGCTTACTTCTGTTGTTGTCGTTGCCTTTTCTAGTATTTCTTTTAATTCCACTTCCATCTTCTCTATCTCTTGCCCTTCGAATTTGACGTTTTTCAGCTTTTTCCTGTATTCTTTCACGCCTTGCTCGTTCCACACTTTAATTATTACCTTCTTCTGCTCTACTTTTGTCTTCTTTTTTTCTTCTGTTTGTCTATTTCTGCCTTCTAGGAATAAGAGTTTTCTCTAAAATTTCTTTTTCAAATACAAACATATCTTTCAATCTTGTCAAATTATGTATATAATCTTGTTTGTTTTAATTATTTTGAGCCAGTATGTTACAGTCTAAACTTTAAGACTAATCTAATAAAAATAGTGTCATTTATTTTTTAGTTTTTTATAATATATAAGCTCAAATTTCTGAAATCTCTAAAGAACATTTTTTGTAGAAAAAGTTCCTACAATTGATCAAGACATTGTAGTTGAGTTTCGTAGTTTATTTTCAAATTATCTGCAAAATCGTCTTCACTATCTACTGAAAACAAAACAAAAATATTAGTGGTATTTTTATTTTAATTCTTTTTAGTTTAAATACAATTTTTTGTAATAATAATAAAAACAGCGCTACCAAAAGGTAAGTCTGCTGTTGGCACCTATAGTTACAAAGAGATATTGCATTGATGTTGAATTCTTAAACTAAACTTGTAATTTTTAATAACTTTGACAATTTTGACATATCTTTCGACGTGCAGATACAAGGAAAAAACTATTATTTTTTCTTTTCTTTTTCCTATTTTAAATAATAAATTATAAAACCACAAAATTAATATTCGATCTAATTTCTCGAAAATACACTACGCTCAAATTAGATAGAATTACTGAGATTCAGATGAAGTATGATAATGTCATGGCAAGAATTTTTCTCCAGACTCTTTTAATAGGTTTGAGGCTGTTCGTTCGTAGTTATCGCTTTTGGCACCACTAGACGGCTGGAAGTGTTGATCTATTTGTAAATGCAGAGGTACGGCTGTCCCCATAGAATAGAGAAAATTTATTAATATTTTATTTTAACTTTTTGGACACACACTTTACTTGGCTTAAGTGTTGGAATTTCGGTTAAAAGTTATATTAAATTAAAAACCGGGGATAAAGTTTGCCATTTTTGAGAATTTATTATATAAAAAAATATTAAATTAAATAAAAAACTAATACTCCAGCAGAGTGTATTAGACTTTTGCCAACGTCTCTGCAAATTAAATATAATATAATAAAGATTGGTGCAAATTCCATGGGGACATCTAAGTACTGTTTTGTGCTGCTTTTTTGACATGGTCGGTACCCTCTTAAGGCATTGCCAAGTTTACTCTCATCAAAAATTACACCGTTGGGTGGTTTTTCATAAAAAAAAGTCTGAACCTTTTCTTTATGCAAAGGTTTTTTATCTTAGCCATTAAATTGACAAATGGTAACCATCTCGGCTTTAGCTCCATCTTTATCAGATGGTTTTTTATAAAAACTATACTTTTTTTCCAAACTTATCCACACTAAAAATTACACCGTTGGATGGTTTTTTGATAAAAAAATAAACTGTATCTTTGTATTGTTTTTAATTTTTTAAGTCATTAAGTTGACATTATTTAACCATCTAAGCCTTAGGTCGAATTTTATGAGGATAACAGTTGTAGCAATGACAATCTGCAGTCATTTAGCTTTCGCTTGCTTCAGTTTTTGTCTGCAGGAATTAAAGAAATTGAAAAGTGTTGAATTTCTACTATATTATTTTCAAACATTTTTTTAATTTCAGGAAAGCTATCTTATCTGCTGTAGCGTGGGCTACTGATAATGTGGTGACCGCAATATGGATGAATCGAGTTCAAAATAGTGCTGCAATTTTGGGATACACTATATCAGCTACTTCCGCATCTGGAGAAATCGTATAAATATTGATATTGGGAAAATTTTTAATCAATTTTTTTTATTTTAGATTCTCAGTGTAACTGAACCAACCGGATGGTTGGAGCTGTTCTCACCTCCATTGTTTTCTAAAGATGGCTCAGAGTTAGCTTTGGCTTTGTCTGTTGACCAAGGCAACGACCAAGGATCATATAGACACGTTGTGAAAATTCCTCGTCAAGCCAATTCGATTAAACAAGCATTAACCAGAGGAAGCTTTGTTGTAACAGAGCTTTTAGGGTGGCATCACGATTCAAACCAAATTTTCTTCTTAGCAACAGGTGCTAATGATCCAACTGTGCAGCATCTGTATAGTGTTTCGGCAAACACAAATGAAGTCAAATGTATTTCATGTGATATTAAATCTAAAAATAAAAATGTAAATTGCTTATATAATAGTGCCGAGTTTAGCAAGGATGCCTCGCATTTTGTTTTGACATGTGCAGGTCCGGATGTACCCGATATTGCTTTGTACTCGCATGAAGGCAAGATTGTTGACTGGGAAGAAAATAAGAATTTACAAGAACTTGCTAACAATAAAATTCTTCCCAAATCAGAAAAATTCACTTTTGATGTAGAAGGTGGATATAAAGCGTATGTAAATTTAAAACTGCCACCAAATTTAAAGGAAGGAACCAAATATCCTATGTTGGTGAACGTGTAAGTACAATTACTTATTTTCAAACGAGCATTGCCATTGTGACATAAATAGAAATAATTATTAAGTAGACACTTTTTATTGCGTCAAAAATTGTCAATTTTCTTGGGACTTTTTTCATCCGTAAGCAATATTTAGACTATAATAAAAAAATTATGCTCTATTAGTTGCAAAGAAAAACAAAATTAAGCTGAAAAACTATAGTTCATTTATTTATAAACTAGCTGATTCGGCGAACTTCGTACTGCCTAACAGTCAATGAATGTCGTGTTACTTTTTAGCTGAACTAATTTAGGCTTTGATGAACGTAAAACAATGATACAAAATAATATATTTATATAGATAGAAACAAAAAAGTATTTTATTATGATGAATGATGATGAAAACATACATACAGAATGAAAATAAAAATAAAAAAAAATAAAAAATAATAATTAAGTACTTCAAACTCATGTCAGAAAAAAATGATTTAAAACTATGTTGTGCAGATTGGAAAAAAAAATAAAACTCGGATTAATTCATTAATAGGATTTTCATTCAAGCACTTTGTGGTAAACGACATTCTTTGTTTTTTGGTCAGGCGCAAGAACAAATAAAGCGGATGGTTTGCCGACACGTGAGCATGCCACGTACAATTGACCATGAGAAAAACATGCATTTTCTAGATTGAGGCCACAAATAGTCAAGGATTGGCCCTGTGATTTGTTGATCGTCATGGCGAAGGCAAGACGAATCGGGAATTGAATTCCCGATTCGTCTTCGAATCGGGAATTCGTTTAAACTCAAAGGGCATATCCGTTGGGATTATCGGAATCCTTGGAATAAGAACTTCCTCATCTTTAAATTTTCCTTTAAGTATCGACGCGTGCAATTTCTCGCAGATAATTGACTCGCGATATTCCGTTGCCTAATTGCATTACGGCTTCGCTGGGAAAGATTAGATTTTCTAGGACGCGGCATTGTTATTAAAATGTGCACTCGCATAAAACCACCAAATATAATAACAGTGCCTGAACTTTCGAGACATAGACAGTAGCTCAAAGAGTATATAACCACTACGTATGAATAGCTTATCAAGAAAAATCATAGACAACCTATAAAAAGACATTTACACTTTGTTAACCTGTAGATTTTTTTCCTTAATCTTATAACCTTTACCAACTGATTTTTTATTCCCTAAATTCCGTTCCTTCCTTTTCGATGATTTTATGTTTTTACTGTGGAATAAATCTTAGGTATTATTTTCGGGAATTAATGTCTAAAACAAACAAATATAACAGTATATTTTGAGTTAACTTTATTATCTATGAGTCAAAAAAGGTTTGACAATGATTCTGCTGTTAAATAATAGTATATTACACTACAAGGGCAGAAAGTTGAGATTCCTGCACTGCGCGCCATAATGCCCAAGGCGTAGCCGAGGGCATCATGGCGCGCAGTTCAGGGCTCTCAAATTTCTGCCCGTGTAGTGTATACTAGTTTTCTTGCTACTCCAGTGGTTCGACTGCGATCCCATGGCAGAAAGTGCAGGAATAAATTTTTACTCCCGCTTTTCTAGAGGGCGGGCGCATAGCTCTACCAGTGCATGAAAGATACACTTTCTGCCGTGGAATCGCAGCCGAAACCACGTACTTTCGACTGGAGTAGCGAAAACATTTTAAATGAATAGACACTACTTTTATTTTGAGTTCAATTAGCTGACATAAATGTACCATATTTCAAAAACAGTAAAACAATTTTTTTTCAATAACAGATAAAGTTGTTGCGTTAAGTAAACACTTAATTAAGATATAAAAAATGAATTGTCAGGCGGCTTAAAACCACATCTTGGGTAAATCGGAAGAAGATGTGGACTGTACCTGTAAAACAAAGATAATCGAGATTGTAATTTGACTTTGACAGTTACGCAAGTACACAGATTCACGTGAGATGTTTTTATTTATTATTATTTTTATTTGGTGGATTTTTGAGTTTGTTTGTGAGCTGTTAGATTGCTCTAGTTTAAGGTATAGTGCGACAAACCAAATACAAGCTAGTAAAAATTTTTATATATATAAAACTGTTAATTTTTCAAGAGGTTTACGGTTGTCATATTTGGTACATCACGCAACATTACAGCTGTCCGCGCAAGCCGTGGTGCTTATTTGCTCGTGCGACCAATTGTCGCTTTGTTTAGACAGCTGTAGTGTTCGGTAATGTACCGAACAATACAGTCATAAACCTACCATCAGTCATCAACTACCTCGAAAAGCTAACAGTTTATCATCATTAACTACTTCAAAGAGATACCAGATTTATATAGAGTATAAAACTTGTTAAAATTTTACTAGCTCTGATTTGGTTTGCAGGTAAGTACAAGAAAAAATTCACACAAGAAAACATCTTCACTTCTCAAGACACATTAAAATAATGACTTAATTTGCAAGTTGAAAGATTGGTAAATTAAAGCCCTAAGCGGATCTTGCTCACTTTGCAAATTTGATTTTATCCTGCATTTGATAATATGTCTTGGAACATTTGTTTTTTGACTTCAGCGCAAAAAATGGCATCAAAAACGACATCTAAACTATTTTTGTTTAAAAGTGAAGACTGTACACTTTAGAAATAGATCTCTCAGTTAGGGTCGTTACGGTTTTTTTTTAATGTTTCTATTTTAAGAAATGATAAGTAAAATGGTGCGTTATCATTTTTTCATTAACCATACACATATTCTAGCAATTTCTCTTCATAGTCTTAAATTTGTTTTTATTCATTATTATTGTATATAATAGTTTCACGGAAATTCTACAAACTATTTTATAGATTTTATTAAGTTATTATTATTGACATAAAGTCACCTTTAGTTTTTACTTTTAAAACTTATTGTTTTTACATTTCAAAACTATTGTTAATATAATACAATATTGTTTCATGCTTATTAGCAATCTTCAGTTATATTTAACCATTTATATATTTATTTAATCAATCTATAGTATTTTGTATATAGTATTTTATAGATAGTATTTTGTAAGATTTATTATATTTTAGATATGCTGGCCCTGACTCTTATCAAGTAGTGGAAAAGTTCAACTTAGATTGGGGTAGTTACTTAGCAGCCAACAAAAGTATTATTTATGCAACAATTGATGGCAGGGGATCGGGTTTGAAAGGAGACAAGATATTATTCGAGTTGTATAGACGTTTAGGAACAGTGGAAATAGAGGATCAAATAAATGTTACAAAGTAAATATGTTAGACATCTTAAAGCATATGCCGAATTTGCAATATTCTAGGCAACTTCAAGACACTCATGCTTACATTGATCCTGCCAGAACTGCCGTTTGGGGTTGGAGTTATGGTGGATATGCTTCAGGAATGATCTTAGCTACTGATACTGCTGGTGTTTTTAAATGTGGTATGTCTGTGGCTCCCGTTACAGATTGGACCCTATATGGTATGTAAAACTAACATAATTATGATAATATAATGTAAATGTGGAAGTGCAATGAAGTTAGACGTCATTTGGTTCTTTTTCGTGGAAATATACCAAGTAGCCTTATTAATATGTTAAAAAAAAATTATAATTTTTTTTGACTAATCAGTATAAGAGTATAAGTTTTACACTATTAGATGCTATTAGTCAATATCAGAAATAGTTTAATAATAATAAACCAAACTTTTTACAGATTCAATATATACTGAGCGTTTTATGGGCCTTCCTGTCAACGACAATGAGGCAGGCTACCAAAATTCTAGTCTACTACTAAAATATGCAGGACTGAGAGATAAAGAGTACTTTTTAATTCATGGAACTTACGACGATAACGTTCATTACCAACAATCCATGTTATGGGCAAGAGTTTTAGAACGACAAGATATATTATTTAGACAATTAGTAAGTGAAAACATTATTTTTAAAATTTAGTTCTGATGCTATCTTTTTATTAAAGAGCTACCCGGATGAAGATCATGGATTGGGGTCAGTCCGTCCACATCTTTACCATTCTCTTGAAAATTTCTTAGATGAATGTTTTATATAAGTTCAACATTACTGAGCTGTCACACCACTTACATCTAGACTGTCAAAAATGCTAGTCAATGAACTAGGCAGTATCTTATTTTTTACCAGGGTATCTATTAAATTAGATCTCAATCATGATGTGTACATTTTTAAATAAAACTGTAAATATATTTTATACTAAGGCTAAAATTTAAATATTTGTGATGAAGTAATAAATAAAAAAGATATTTTAGTACTCTTGCCCAGGGGGCCGATTCTAACCACTATCGAAAATATTCGAGTCGAAAAGAGTGCGATGTCGCATGTGACGTCACTCGTTTTCGATAGTGGAAAAAATGTCAAAAAATGCCAGTGACAAATAAATGTTGTGTTGGTAGTTTTGCACCCTAAAGGTTGGTAAACAGCAGTATATATGTGCACATGTGTGCACAATTGCACATCTTGTATGCTTCATTCCTATGGCATTGTTTATTATGGTTATGGTTCCTATTCTAATTTCTACCATGTACCGGCGTTTGTAGTGCAAAAATCAGCTGCTTCCACAATAATGGAAAAATACGACTCGCGAATTTCTCTGGAACAAAAGAAGTTATGGTCTCATTTATGGAGGAGCATCCCGAATTTGCCACCGGCAAATTGCTCGGCGTAGAAGGGCGCAAACGAAAGCAAGCCCTTTGGGGAAACGACACCTACCAGTAAGTGTGCAAGTAAAAAATAATTTGCATAATATAATGATACCCTTGCAGGAAAGAAACGTAAGCGTAGTACAGGTAACCAAGCAGTTGAACCTGTAAAGCAATTTTCCGTCATAGGGACGACTTTAAACACACAAATACAGAAGATGGGTGCAACGATGCAGGAGATGAGTGGAAAAATGGATGTTTTAATTACAGAAAAGATTAGAACCAATGATTTATTTCAAAAATTGATCGATAAGATGTAACTTTATATTACAAATATTGATTAATATAGTCTTCTCTATATTGTTGTCCCCTTCTCCGCTCTTGAAGATCATTTCTACCCTCTTGTATCTGGGGTACTGGCAGGGGCTCTAATGGCCTGAAGGGGTCTTGTGCATCCCGCACCATTCGTCGAAACAATCTTGTGCGATTCCGTTCTTCTCGCTCTAATTCTTCAATAAGAAGAAACTGCGCGTACAATAAAGCCATTCTTCTACTAATTACTTTGTTTTTGTTTACATCAAATGAAACTAACCTCAAACAAACCGCTTGAACGTCACTTTTCTGCCTGTCATACAGTGCTACTGTCAAACTATTCGACTCGAATTCTTGAATTCAACACGTTTTCAATGTGGAAAAGTACTTTTCGATATCGAAAATCCATGACGTCATATGCTACCTTTCTGTGAAAGCCGTCAGGTGGCTACGTGTTGTTTTTCTATCCAAAATGGTTGAATTTGACAGATTTCGAGTCGAAAAGCTTTTCGATAGTGGTTAGAATCGGCCCCCTGGTTCTTATATTAAACACGTAAAGCACTTTCAATTCAGTGACTTATACTATTTCTGAATTCAATTAAAATGACTGCGGACATGTGGTAATAGACTATTTTCTGTCTGGCCCATGCCAGACGCATGTCTTTCATCAGATGCCACTCGTAGCTTTTTCGCTATAAGAGCGCTGCTAAATAATTACTGTAAGCAATTACTTCTTGGTAACTTGTAGCGTAACGTAAAGATACCAAATATTTAAAAGAACTCACCCAGTTCTACAAAGAGTCGTATTCTTGACCAGTCTATAAGAAGTTTCTGGGGTCTAGTGTTACATAAAGCTGTGCTGCGCCTAAAGAAAGACTTTAGTCTGTCAATCAAGATAATATTTTTCGTGTCATGAAGATTTCAGCACCGAAAACTTTTCATGTTTACAAATAACTCTGTATTAAAAACCGCTTCTCGCCACACAACACCTTGATCCATTTAACGAATGGTATTGTCTAAGACCTAATTCTTAAAATTCGAGACATTCTGACGAAGATGTAGAACTCTAAAATTATGTAAGAACAAATAAAAGCTAGAATTGGCATAAAAAACCAAAACTGTTAATTACTTTTTAAAAAGACGTAATTTGAATGATTTTTGTGACATTAATATTAACATTTATAAATATTAAAAGAGTTACATATTATTTAAGTTTAAGAGATATTTATTTTTTCAGTAAAAGCAAAGCATTAACCGATAATCCTGCAAACTAATAAAAAAGTTTAATTAAAAATCGAATTAGAAAAAAACAACTTATAAAACAGAACTAATTAAAGCCTTATTAGATTAGAAATTTTTAGCATATCAGAGTAGAAAAATGATAGACTTGTTCAAATACGTAATTAGAATTAAAATTAAAGTATGTTTTATAAACAATTGTCAGTTTCAAAAATATTACAATTATGTTACAATTTGGCATTACCGTAAAAACTACGCCCCCGACACCTAATAAAATAACGTAGCCAACATAAAAACTAAATAACAATTGTTTATAAAAACCAACTTTAATAGTTTTTAATAACCTAAAATTATTGCTGATACGTTTTGTACTTTATTCTCTATCCAGACAATTAGTTTCTTGTTGGCTTTGCTGTAGGATTTTTAAGATATTGGATGTTAACGTTTTTGTTATTATAAAAATTATAAAAACTTATTATCATCAACAGTATTAAAGTATTGTATTTTTCAACCATAATCAATCTTAAGGAAATGCGCAGTTTTTAGAATTTATATATTAAATAAACTTTTTAATTAAACGCACGATACAAAAATATCAAATTATTTCGGTTGGCAGCTTGCTTTTTATCTTTTTATTTATGCCAATGTCACAGATTAGTTCCAATGTTGCAAAAAAAAACATTACATGTCAATGTCATTTTTGACGTAAGCTGCGTAGCTGCGACATTTTTGTAATGTTTTTATAGGTATACCCAGTTGTTAATAAGTTTTTTAAAATTTTACAATAATGCTCAAAAATCGTCACAATTAATTCTACAGACCGTATGTATATGGTTTTCGATACAACTTTTGCCTGAACTTTGTGTGTGGTTTATTTTTAGAAAATGAAGACAACCAGCTCCGCAGCCACTTGCTGCATGAACAATCGGTTACGTTGACAGCTAAAATGTGGCCGGAGCCAACTGGCTCCCCTAAAGGCTGGAGAATCTCTGCTGATCGTCTCCCAGTTTTAGCTGCAGTATTCTGCGGAGCTGCTTTAGTGGTCTGTTTACTTTGTGCTCTATTTCTCTATCGCTGTTGCATTATGCCTCGAAGAGACAAACATTATTGTAAGGACGGCATCAATATTTTGAGTATGGAATGATGGGTCTTTTAAATTTTAGGCTTTCGTCAGTCAGAAGGGAATTCGAGTGGTACCCAAGTGCCTCCTGTCATATCACCAGCGTATGCTAGTCAAAGTGCTGTTTACGCAGAACCAAAAAATCAAAGCAGATGGAATTACAATAGTAGAGTTGTCTCATCCACTCCCGTAAACCCTTGGTTTAAACGGATGACTGAAGATGTTAATTGTACGCAATGTCCTGGAATATGTCCGGTTCCCAGAAGCAGTAGTCATCCTGGACCGTCACAAGTATGTTTTACCAATAATGTCACATTTTTAATAATGTTTATTGGCATAGATTCCACAATGTTCCGTGAAAAAACAACGACCTATGAGTCAACCTTTGCAATTGGGAATTCCACAGCTAAATGGAGAAATTGTACCAAAAACTACAATGCCCGAAATATCTGAATTTTCGCCTCAAAATGTGCAATATGCCTCTAGCAGTAGTAAGTTAATTAGACAGTAATTTGTGAAATAGTAGTGTTAAACCTGGAGTAGTATAACCTGCCTTCAATGTCATTCATTTAATGTTGAAAACTGAAATGTTCATTATGAGGCCTGTGCGGCACCTTCATTTTTAAATTTTTTTGTCAGGACAATTTTGTTCAGTTTCCCACTTTTCTAAGAGTTTTGAGAAATATTTGGCACTCACTCCTCTCTCGCTCGAATGCAACATAATTATTCTGTCGGCGTGGTTGTATCCTCACCAGGCATTTCATGGATTCTTATTTTCATTGACCTTTTTCCACTCTCTACTAACCACGATTCACTGATTTTAAAATCTTCAAGAGTTTCGCTACTGAAGCTTTGCTCCTATTTATCTCATCGATTATGTATACAAGTTTGAAAAATAAACAGCTTACTGGTTATTTTTAAGTTTTAGACGAAGTTACCCAAGATTATGCTACTGGCGAGGAACCCACCTTGAAAACTCGCAGTTTACCGGCGTGGGTTCGTTCACGACCACGACCCTTATCGACCGAAGATGATTTAAACGATTTATACGCTAAAGTATGAATTAGCACATTTGAACTTTATCATTGTCAACTTTCACTTTTAGGTCAACTTCAGCAAAAAACGAAAAAATCGAATGCGAAATGACGAAGCTGCTATAATAGCGTTAAGTAAGTCAAGAAGCCAATTTTTGCACAAGGACACCGATTCTTTGGTGAATAACGAAGCGGTTATTGTTTACGACGAGCGAACAGCGCTATAATCATTTTTCTTTCATATCGAAATGTTATATATTTTTTAAGCACTTTTATAACGTTGATTAAAACATATCTCAATAAGTTCGGAATTAAACATAGAGACAAATAATTTTTAGAACTAGACTGTGTGTAGAAGGGAGACTTTTCTGTGATAAATTTAGTCGAAATTTTCATTATTAATAAAAACATTTTTTTGACATTGTTCTTCTAAATCATAAATTCTTTCCTTTTTTTTATTATTTCATTTAAATCAGTAAAAACTATCATTTTAGACTGATAAAAGTCAACACAGTTTGCCATAATATAAATTGAGACAAAAGAAAAATACTAAAAAGCTAACCAAACAATAAAATTTCTCGGCAAAATTTAGAACACTTCATGCTATAAAATATTTCAATATATTAATAAATTTTTTGTATTCTCAAAGCAAGTACACAACTATAAAATGTTGAGGTCATACATCACTTGCGTATGTATTTGTATTCAATCTCCTAAGAAAGGTGCAGTTTCTAACCCATAACATTCATAGTCCATTCACGTAAAAATAATTACACTAATTGATGTTTAGTGTTCAAATCACGTTATGGCGTGTTCTCATTAAAAAACAAAATTTCACTTCAACGCCATATAATATATTCAACAATTACTCTTATGTTGTCGCACATGCTAATTAGCCGATTATTCAACATTTTCTATCTTTATAATTCGCACTGAAATATTGCTCTATTGGATTGGTAATAAGGTGTCATATCCTGCCACCTATTCGTCTATTGTGCCCCCCTTGCTTGAGGTGTATCTGAGTTTATAGCTCCCCATCCAACTCTTAAGCTGTAATAAATTACAGTAGTTTTAATTTATTATGGTTGTAAAAGTTAAATTACAGTCATAGTGACGCATTCTGTTACCAAGGATTCTGGAGTTTCCTCCTTGTCCCTGAAAATTTGTCTTTATCTTCTAGGCCGAGTTTCACCAAGTGCTTTCATAGGCAGCACTGACCGGTAAAAAAGCCTTTGAGGATACGAAGCCTATTTTTAGTAAGATTCAAGTAGACTTTTGAGCTTGTCGAATTCTCCAAGAAATTTCTTACAATGTCTCAAACTGAGAAGATTCAGAAACTTTGATCTGTCCACACTTCCTTCATTTTGAACATTTTCCTGTAGGTGTACTTACCTAGACCACAAAATGGTTCTGGCCCTACAAAGGAGGTTAATGCAAGTTTTTCAGCTTTCTCCTTCCCCTCTATTTCCGAGTGTCCGGGTATCCAAAGCAGGAAACAATTGTTTTTCCTGTCCTGGCATTTCCATGCCATTTTGGAACTGATAACATAGAAGCTCAGTGGATGCTTGACTATCGTTGTAAATTGCAATTTCGCATTTTTGATAGTTTCTTTTTAAAAGTGAAATTCTACAGATCTTCTGATTGCGTGTATTTCCGTCTAGGAGATACTAGGGTATATTCACATTGATTCTGAGTATGTGGTTCTGGGACCGACTACCCCTGCTCTCGTGCCTTTGTCTGTCTTGGAGCTGCCCATATAGCATTTTATAGTATTTCTTTTAAAATCACTAGTGGTGGGTACTTTTATCCCATGGTTTTTCTTGCTCAAGTTCACGATAAAATGTCCAAAGCTATATTTCTTTACTATTTCGTCACTTGGAAGGTTTGTTGATTCTTTAATTTTTAATGTCTTCCCAATATTGCTCCAGAGTGTAGTATTCATATTATACCTCTTATAATTTATTAATTGGAAAAAATTAACGTTTTCTTAAATACTTGCGTTTGAATATGGAGAGTTTACAACATAAAAGACAACGTCATAGTGCAAGATTTATGCTGAGGTTGCTCTCCAAGACAGTACAGTTCTGACCTGCTCTCAACTATAAATTTTTGTTCATATTCTGGTACCTTCCATAAGGACCAATTATTAAAGCATGGCTTCTGAACACCTGTTTTATTATTTTAACGAAGTTTTTTTTTATAGGTATTCATATTTACTTGTTTTTTTATTTTTGCAACATTGTCGTGTATGGACACGATAGATTTTCTGTTATAGTTCTTATCTCAGAGACAGTTTCAAGTAAAGCAAAGCAGTGTTGTAATAGATTTTGCTGAGATATTTAAAACATGTTGCCGATATGTATTAACAATAATTATTCTTTTTATTAAAAAAATAATTGACTCGACATTGGCAAAGTGTGCAGTAAAATAATCGACTATTTTGAAAACCATTAAAACTTAATTGAGATCGGGTGAACATTGGGACCTTTCATTTGAATACTAAACTCTGATGATTGAGTAAAAACAAAAGATAAATAAAACTAATTCTTATTACTTTTTTATTACATAAATCGTATGTGATTCATTTTTTCGATGTGAGCTACAACTCAGTTGTTGCTCTAGATATATAACCGTTTTCTATTTCGTTTACTTGTTTGCGTAAAATTTTATAAAAACCGTTAGTTAATTTGTAGTTGTTGCAGCTCTTTCAACAAATCCTCTTCTTGTTTGATTTTCGCAAGTTGATTAATTTCTAAAGTTTTACCTTGAGTCTGTTGTTCCTTAAGTTTTTCTATTGCATCTAATTTCTGAAATTAAAAACAAAGCTTTATAATTCAAGAGTGATTGAGAATAAAAGAGAATTACCTTTTTCAAAACTTTTAACTTTTTGTCCTTTTCAATGTCACCTGTTAATTTAATTTCAACGCTGCTAACTACGGCTGTTTGGGGCGTTTCCTGATTATCACCTTCAAGTTTTTTCGCCTTTTTGGCTTCCCGCTTCTTTTTTTGTTTTAATGATGCTTTACTCGGGGAGTCGGTACCTGAGTATGCCATTTTTTGAGTAGATAATCAAAATATAATAATTTACAATAAATATTCTGTTTATTACTACAGTAATAATCTTATGACTGTAGTAATACAAAGTATAACTTTATAATCCATGAAACGTTTTCAACCACAATAATCTCAGATATCCTGCATTTTCCTCAGAATTTACAGGATACATGAAACCTTTATAGATTATTGTGCACATAAATCTTTCATGTATTATAAAGCTAAATATTTGTATTTGTCAAAAATGCTTAAAACGCGTACCACCCATTCTTACGTTATATTAACCTTGGAGCCGGTTGCACGAATTCTAATCTTCAATCAACAGATTGTCATCAAATAGTAACTTATCAATCCGCATTTTATGACTTGATGAGTGTTAACTAGATTCAACCATCATTAAACGCTTATGCAACCGGCTCTTAGAACTATAACTTCACTTTAAAACAACAATGTAACTAATAATTACCTGCTTTTTGCAATGGCTCATCATCATCCAATGTGAAGTGTACTATGGGTCGGTTGCGAGCAGATGGAGGTCTATATGCTTGTTTTGATGCAACTGGTTGGTTAGAACTAATGCCTTCAACTTTTTCATTTTTAATAGCTGGTTCACTAAATGCTTCTTTTCGAAATTTCTAAAAAAGTAAAAAATTTAAATAACTTCATTAGTCAGGTATCTAGCGACATACCATCCAAGCAACATCATATAATTCTTCATTCGCTACAAGATGTTCAGATAAAAGAGCTCCTGAATAATGCCAAATTTTGTAGCCATTCCCTATCCTTAACCTGGGGGCAGTTGTAGCAGTTAAAAACTGTACACCATCAGGTGCCCATTCGAGCAAAGTCGAATCTGAAGCTTCACAAGTTCCAACAACTTGTTTGTTCAGAGTATTTCGTATTTCTACATGTCCTCTTAAATTTCCAAACCCACCAAATAGAATAAGATTTCCATGAGGGTTATAATGAAGAGTGTTCCATGATCCTGCACCAAATTCATGAATTGGTTCACATTTCAAATTGAACAATGTTGCTCTAGCAGGAACAAAACCATAAATTACACAAAATTCAGTACTTTTAGGTGACCAAGCGACACTAAATATCGGCCCTTCCTTGCTCATCGCAACCATAGCAGTTTGACCGGTGATACTCATAAAATGTAAGCCTTGTTTTCCGTAGTAAGATCCTCCAGTTTTATCAACTTCGGTAGATGTTAAAAGAAGCGCACTATTTCCTTTACTATTCCAAAAAAACTCCACTTTATCAGCTTGAAAAAAACTTTTACTTGCGATAGATTGATGTCCTCCGAAATTTGGATATTTGAATAATCTAAAATAAAACTCTTTTAAAATTATTTGACTAAGAAATACAAAATATAAAAATGTATGCGCTAATTTCACATTTATTGATCACAAACACAGGCATAATAACGAGCGAGCATATAGTTTGCATATTAAAAAAAGCCGTTCGAAACACATGCCTTTGATTGAAACAAATGAAATTTAAATGTCGCAAATTTCGTATCTGTCAAAATCAATCACGATAATTACTCACAAGTCTTGTTTTTTAAGTAAGTTACAATGGTTTTCACAGTAAAAGAAAAAAATTTCATGATTCATAATGCACGAAAAGTAAATGGCGAATGAACATATTTTATTGTCGATTGCTTAAAATAATTACGCGCTGTTTTGTTTTTATAGAGTTCCGTGTAATTCGAACAAAAAACTAATATGCATAATGCTTTTGTTTTGTGAAAACTGTTTGGCTCACTTGTTATAGATGAACACAAAATAACATTTAAAAATGCTAATCAGCAAACAGAACCGTCTTAAATTCTCCTATTTTGTATAATAAACGCAAGATGTATTACTTTCCAACTGACGGCTGTCCAGACACTCCAGGTATTTGACACACAACAAAATATGTGCCAATATTCGGTGACAAACCATATGCTCCTATTTTATTACAATTTATTCTAGCTACAATTTTCTCAAAATTGTAATCTTCATAAAATATAACATCAGTATTCACCATGCGACTGAATAATTTCTCATCTGCACTCCACTGTGGCTGCCTGTAACAACAAAAAATTGATAAAAACAAGCGAAGAACAATATTATTTATGATGAATATGTAACGTTGCGTTTTTATTTCCGCTATACCGGCTAGAAAACCCACAAAAATTAAGAAATTATAAACTACAAAACACAGCAGTCTTTATCCATTCTTACTGAAATAATAAACTAAAATCTAAAGTCACTAGATCAACACACTACGTGTTTAGGTAGCGCCATTAGAAATTTTTTATATCTATCCTTCTCACAGGCTAAATCAAATCTGGTGATAAACCAAACAAAGTTAACGTTTGAAAATCTGAAGTGTTATGAAATGTCAGTAATAATTCTTCCATATTGCTTCTAAAGCTCTAATTACACTAGCTGTCTCGTTAAATCTTTGTTGATTTCGGATTTTCTTTATTTTGAAAAATCATTCTATCGTTGAATTTCTTGTTTTAATTCAATTACATTTTTTTAAATTAGCCATTAATAAGTGTTGGGTTACTGCTTGTTCAAGTTGAGCTAAACGCAGTTAGAAATTGTGTCATGTGGCCAGCGGTATGATATTTTATATTTTTTAGTCTTCATGCGGTTCACACTAGAATTTAATAGCCGATTCCGCTTAAATGTCTGGCTCTACTAGGCGCCGCTTAGCACTGAACGGCGCTTATGGAAAGTGTCCGTTGCACCGGTGTCAACTGTTCACGGCTTAGTTAAGCGAAATATTAATCTTGATACTTGTAATAGAACTAAGCTTGTCGCTGTCAAAACAAAATTAATAATCTCAATTGTCACTATCCTCCAGCAAGATGACCTCAACTGTTCAGTTTAATTAAAAAAACACACACATGCAAGCACTGCAAAAGGAGTTTTTATTCTTAGAAGTTAAGCATAAGAAGGCTCAACTAGATAAGTTAGAAATATTATAATAAATCAAAATAATAAAAATTATAATACTTTACTAGACTACTTTTATACTTAAAAAATAAATAAATTTAAAACATTGATCATTTACAAGTGAGCATAGTATTCCTGAATAAACTGCTGTCTTAACAATTGTTCAGCACCAACGGGTTTATTGTTTGCAACAAATTATTCTAGAAATTGGCCACCATAAATAAAGTAAATAAAATATGAAATAAATAAAATGATAAAGGTTATGTTTTGAATGAAGCTAGTCTCATGAGTGACAGTTTGAAGTTAGGCATTCGTTACTAAGCCACACTTAGAGTGGCGCTTAAGTTAAACGGCAGAAATGTCACTTCAAGCTGCACTTAAGAATAGGCGCAATGTGTTCAAAAGCCCGCTTAATTTTTAAGCCGAACTGATGCAATCGGTCATTAGAAACCAAATATGTAAAACGAGATAGATAAATAAATATAATTATAGATTATACTCTAAATGACAAATGTCAATAGATAGAAATTGAAATAAAAAAGTATATCGCTCCATGGACAACCAAGTTATCACGTTAGCACCTTTTGTCTCAAACTTATATCAATGACATACAACGATATCTATCTTCTTTAGTTCAACCACCAACTCGTAAAATAAAAAAATCAATACAAACCCCCATTCAAACTACATCTGTAAACTTGGACATGTTTCGTTCTTCTTAGAACTCATCAGCAAATCGCAACAAATTCAGATTTGAACGAACTTGCAATGAGAAGTTTGGGCTTATATTTACCCAAGTGCTTGTTACTTCCGTAACATGATATAACGAGCAACATCTATTATAGGCTACCTCGCATCACATTTTTGTAAACAAATGTAATGCATGTAATATATTTCTATATCATTGATATACGTTAAATACAAAAGGCGCTAACGTGATAACTTGGTTGTCCAATCAGCGATATACCTTCTATTTCAATTTATAAAATGACCTGACCTGACAGATTACCTCAATTTTTTCAGAATCTCGTCTGATTAATTATCCCCATATCAGACAATTAAAAATACTTTTACAATACAGGTGACTTACCAGTTTCCTTGCTTTTTTTGAACAAAACTTTTGACAAGATCGCCATTTTCGCTTTTGTATATATTTAAATTGGGCTTTCCCTGAGGATTGTCTTTAGTTACAATAAATTGCTCCCAAGTCATCAAATAGGTACTTTGAGGAGAAAATGCCAAATAACATGTTTTTGTATTTGGAATTTCAACAATATCTTCCCAGTCAGAACTGCGGTAAAGTTTGAGACTAAAATTGCACTTGTTAAAATAACCTTGTAGACATTAAGACAATCTAACTTACACCAAACCATCCGCACAAGCAAAATATTGCCCGTCTGGACTAAATAACATAGTTCGACAGGTTTTGCTTTGAATATCTCGAAGATTTTTACCATTCTGGATTATAGAGATTCCTGAAGATGTTCGAACTGTAAGTTTAACGTATATTAAACATTTTGAAACGTGTTGGAACAAGTATATTACTTGCAAACGGTATTGTCGAGCTCATGGCGAATGTGAGGTTATAGTTATTTTCAACTTTAATCAACTAATAAAAAAAAGTCAAAAAACTAAAAACATCTTCCAGTTAAAATATAAAACAAGAACATTTTATTAATATCTAAAAAAGACAATTGCTTATTTAGTATTTATTATTATTAAACACAGTAGCGAAATCTAAAATTAAAACTTTGGATTTCTAATATCAAACAGCTGACATTGCTGACAATTGACAATGACATTGACAATAATTTGACAATGATAAATAACCATAGCATAAGTGTGTGTCTGCGTGGTGTCTGCCATAGAATAAATAAATTATAGAACAACAAAAAACTTTGATATATATTATATAAGAAGTGACAATTTAAATTTCGACGAAAGTTTTAAACCGTTTATTTGCAACATTTTAATTTATAGCGCTGCTAGATGTAGTATTTAATTTATAGTAGCTTAATAATGTATTTTACGCTTAAATAAAGAAATAAATCAGTTTTTTATTTTCGAATTATTTGAATAAGAGCTTTTAGATTTAACTTTTAAATAATTGTGCTTATCTGACAAAGTTTAAGTTACTGTATACAATTTACAAAAAATGCAGCGCTAGCAATAATTAGTTGCATCTGACAAAAAAATGGTTCAGTAATCAAATCATTGGTTAAAAGCATGCGCTGTGTTTCCGCTCACTTTGATCATTCAGGTGAGTGGACGTCAAGGCGTAGTTTATTATCGCTCTAATGTCAGCCAATTGTGATTAACACAAGCATGACAGAGTTTCTATACCAACACAATTAGTACTTCGCGTAAAGCTTTTAATATGTTTGATAATAAATTTTGATAATTGTTTAGTTTTCTTTCTCAGGCTTTACTTCAGAGTCTCATATTGTCCTCAAAAAATAATAAATACGTTAAATCAACAAATGTTTTTTTATAAACTTATTTTTTCATGCGGAAAGACAAACTGAGAGAACTGTAAACTGCTGGGAGCAGACACAACTTTCGATCACTGAGCACTAGTAAGCATCAAGCGACCGTTAAGTGGTTGTTGAGTTTAGTTTTTGTTTGTTTATGTATACTAATATTACAAAGAGTAAAAATTTGTATTTTTGCACGTAGCTAATTACATTTAAAAACTACTGAACCGATTTCAAAAATTCTTTTGCTAGAAAGCTGAGTAAGATAGGCTATGTTTATTACTAGATACATTAGAGATCCTTAGAAATCCTTACAAAAACCAACTCAAGATGTAAGAAAATTAACCAAAAAATTTCTTTTATCGCGTGCGCGACGGAAAGTATTGATAATAGAACAAAAAAAAATTTCAATAATATTATAGAACCTACCAATATATCAAAAAAAATTGAAATTATTATATGTCCAGCTATTGCAGTTATGTCACTACAACTATTTTTTAGTTATGTCACTACACAGCCTATATTGTGTTATCCCCAAGTTTGTATTAATTCTTATCTAAATAAATTGTCAAATATACTAAATTATTTTAGTAGAATTAATGTTTGAAAAATTAAGATATTACTGTTTTTCTTATTTCTACTATAATAAAGTTGATATTTTCGATAATTATTATCTATTTAATAAAAAAGATATCTAATTCAGTTTACTAATGTCGGTTTTTATAAATAGTCCAGTCGAGATAATTATTAAAATTTTCAAAAAAAAATAAAGGCCTCAATTATTTTTTTCCACGTTAGAGGGGAAGATATTTGGGAGTCTAAATCTTGATTTTCGAGACAATCACGCCGCCGCGGTCGCCGCTATCTTAATTTAAAGTTTAATTTTTTTGTTATTCAGAAATAACTTGTCAATTAACAACTTTAGACTGAAAACAAAAGTATTTAAAGTTGTTGGAAATTTAATTTTCTACAAGTTTAGTAATAATTATTTTTACGCTAGGATCAATATTTCCAGAACTATACTATCTTTATATTTATAGAAAAAAACCATAACGGGTAAGATTTAATTTACTTCAACTTTGCTTCTCGCACTTTTTTTGAATTTATACTCAAATTCAAAGTATTTTTTTTATTTTTGAAATATGTTGTTTATTATCTATTTAGTTTATTGACAAAAAATTGTTTTATAAACTTGATAGTATAATCCTGAAATATTGATCCTAGCGTAAAAGTAATACTGACCAAACTTGTAGGAAATTAAATTTCCAACAACTTCGAATATATTAATTTCAGCTTTAAACTTGTAAATTGACAAGTTATTTCAGAAAAACAATAAAATTAAACTTTAAATCAAGATGGCGTCGACCGCGGCGGCAGAATTATTTCGAAAATCGAGATTTTGACTTCCAACTTTCCCCATCCCCACCCCTCAACGTTTAAAAAAAGCGCGGCCTCTAATTTTTAATTGTTTCTATTTCAATGTCTATCTTGACTGGACTCACTGATGACATCTTTAACTTTTTTTCTGGCACAGCAAGACAATTGAGCAATTTTTAAATACCCAGACTTAATTTTTTTTTAGTTTCAAATACATATTTAAAGTAATAGCTAGGTTCTTACTTTTATAATAAAAATTTGTAATTTTAAAATGTAGGGAGCACACTTTTATGAACCTAGAGACTTAATTTCCTATTTTCAATCGCTAGCTCTAAGCTTTTTGTTAATAAACTGTTTTCTTTTTCAAAGACTTTTTCTGTTCTGTAGAAACAATTAAAACAATAACATTAGATGCTTTTTAGCCTATAATCTGCATTAGAACTTACAATTTACAAAAATTTGCAACTAAACGCTTTTTGATTAAACACCAAACAACCAATTTCTTCAGATATACTTCAAAACCGTTACAGGCCTACGGTACCCACCTACAGATTCTCAGTAGTTAACACTTAACACAAACCGTACGTAATTTATCCGATGAAAGTTCGGTCACGTGCTTTGCTTCTTTATGATAACTGTGAATACTTATTGTGATCAGTCAATTTTATTAATTTCTCATGTTTAATAATTCAACTTATAGTTAGGTTGAAATGATTAAATTCAATATAAAAAAATAATGTTTTTCGAATTTGAATCATTAATCAGTTGAGGAATGTTTTTAATTTGGAGTCTTCTAGAGATTTCTATAAAGTACTAATAGTATATTAAAAAACAAGTTTCATAAGACATGTCTTTAAGGCACGCATTCAAGTTTATAAAACGAGTGGCAAAGCCACGAGTTTTTTTAAAGAATAAGTGCTTTAAGGTCTTATGAAACGAGTTTTTATACTATTTTTTGCAATTTGCCGTTTTTATGCTGGTTTGAAGCATTTGAATGCTGGTTTGAAAATTTTATCTAGTTGTCATTTCTTTTGTTTTATCCAAAAATCCTAATACTGTCAGTCCTGTCACAAACACAAAATACAATAATGAAAAAAACTTTACATGTACGCTCCCCAAAATACAAGCAAAAATTATTTTGGTTTTCATTATTATTATTGCAAAATACATACCTACTTTTTTAGGTTAAATAACTGTGACTTTTGCTTTATTGGAATCGGTTGTTCTTCTCAGACCAGTGCACTTATTATTCACGCCATTATATGCCATATTTCACATAAATATACTTTCCATTAATTGTTCACTTTACTTTGCTGTTCTAAACTTGCAATTTCAATTCACAATATTATTAACAGACAGGTAAAAAGTAGAGTTTTGTTTTGCCAACCTAAAAAATTAAAAAAAAAACTCAGTACTCTAATGGCTTATAACCACACTAAAACCTATAAGGTAGTGTTCTCTGATGAGTTTATTAGAGTATGAAAATAAAAGCATATTGCAAAATAGAATATTAAAAAACAAGTTTTATAATTCATGTCTTAAAGCACGCGTTCAAGTTTAAAAAACAAGTGGCAAAGTCACAAGTTTTTTTAAAGAATAAGCGCTTTAAGGTCTTATGAAACGAGTTTTTAATACTATTTTTTGTAATTTAGCTTTTTTATGCTGTTTTTAAGCATTTTTTTAAAAATTTGATTGATTTAGGGATTGTTGGAGTGGGTTGGCAATGTTGCGATTTTAAAAGTGAAAATTTTATCTAATTGGATTTTCATTTGTTTTATCTACAAATCCTAATCCTGTCAATCTCGTCACAAACACAATATACAAAAATGAAAGAAAAATCTACATCTACGCCCCCAAAATTTGTTATTGTAAGATTCATCCCTACCTTTTGACGTTAAATGACAGATAAACTGTGACTTTTGCTTTATTGGAATCGGTTGTTCTTTCCAGACCAGTGCACTTATTATTTACACCATTATGTTTCATACATTTACATAAATATACTTTATATTAATTGTAATAACCGCACCGAAACCTATGACGTAGCGTTCTCTAATAAGTCTATTAGAGTATCAAAATGGAGACAAATTGCAAAAACGTTCTTTGAGATATGTTTTTAAAGGTTGGTATACCATAACTGTCATAATTACGTTAAAAGTCAATAATGTTCTTGTCAGATCATTGTTGATTCTTAATTTTATTACTATCTGTTATAATAGTTTTGAAAGAACATACGTATTTATTTTAAACTGAGAGTATTTTAAAAAGTGGTTTAATAGTTTAAATAGGAAAATACGGTGGCTTCAAGCAAAGGTGCAAAAATTTGTTTATTGATGAGACATTGCTACATTCAGAATTATTAGACTGTTTCGGATTTATCAAGTAATAATATTTTAGTCGTAGTTTCGGCTAGTATCTGATTTTTGGGTAAGTTACCTACTTAAATTTTTTTCTTTTTTATTGTTCAAGCGACTTCAAGCAGAGTTGCAACAATTTGTTTGCTCATGGGACTTTGCTACATTCACAATTGCTAGACTATTATGAATTTATCAGGTAATACATTTTTAGTCCTTGTTTCGGCTAGTTTTATATTTACTTATGTTGTCCTTGTTTTTTACTATAAGATCAATTTTTTGTATAAAATTTAACAAAGTATAACTTGTGAAGGTGTTCCATCTTTTTGACACAAATGATTGAATTAATAATTGATTAATTGTAATAGATGCATCTATGGGAAGATATTGTGTTTTTTAATTTACAATTAATCAATTAACAAAGTATGTCAAGCAAAAGTTTTATTGAGTTTAAAATCAAATGGTTTGTTGCCGTTACCAACCGTTGGCAACAAAATTTCCCAAAGCTTAAAAAAAAGACATAAATTCAAATTCGAAAAAATAGTCTAAAGAACGAGTTATTTACGCACGTGTCTTCTAGAAAACTCGCCTGGGACTTGTGCGCCAAGTCAACCCTTATAAAACAAGTTTAATAAAGGTACTATTCTTTTGCCTCTGCAAGCAAAAATCTCAGATTCAATTTTTTCATAGAAAGGTTTCAGTTTGTAGAAATCCAAGTATAAAAAAAAATTCCAATAATCGAAATCAGGAAGAAAAAAGATTGATCTTGGGAAAAATCGATATAAGTATCTAGATCTCAAACTTTTTGCAAAATAATAATGATGTAATAAATGTCCTTGTTCAATTTGTGAATCACCGCAGTAGGTATGAATAGAATATTCATATTTTCTTATTATAAAATGACGTCTCATTGTTTTCCTAACGAGTGTTGCGTGCGTTACGTTGTGTTTTTCCTAACCTCAAGCGAAATGAGATAAATTTAATATTTGGGTAGGTATTTTGTTGTTTCAAAAAATGTCTGATACCTAAATAGTTAAAAATCTACTATCTGTATGAACAATTGACCAAAATGAGTAGTGTTCTTAGGCAGTTCCACAAAAATTTAGTAAAAATTGTTAGCTAATTATTATTATTTTGAAGACAGAGGAGTTTTTAACGACCTTGGCTTTGCTCTTGTCCAGTTCAAGGATGGAAAGAATATAAACCTGATTTAGTGCAAATATTACAACGGCGGGAGGAGGCAGCGTCACTTATATAAACATAGTGAAAACATAACATAAACATCTCTTGAGACGCTTCAAACCAAAGGTAAAATTCTTTTTTTTTTTTTAAATATTTAACTGTTTTTTGTTATTAGATGACTTCAGACATAAAGAAAGACAAATTAGTCTTTGATAATGAGTTAGCTGATTGCGTTTTTGTGATTGATGATGAAGAGATTACGGCAGATAAAATGCTGTTGACTTATAATAGTCCCGTTTTTGAGAAGATGTTTTATGGGAGAATGGCCTCTAGTCGAGTTGTAATAACTGATATTAATATGGAAGATTTTAACCAAATGCTACAATATATCTACACTGAAAAAGTAAAGATTAATTCAGTCCTGCACGCTTGGTCTCTGTTCTATATAGCTCATAAATATTTACTTAATAATTTTGCTAATGTTTTGGTGAATTACATTCAACGAAATCTATGTTTAAACAATTTAGTATTAAATTATGAATATGCCGAAATGTATGCTATTCCAAAATTGGAGAGGGTTTGTATGAATGAGATATCCGTTTTCGTACGAGGGGTATTTCAAAAATCTGTGTGTGATTATCATATGAAGCCATCGACAGTTGGGAGAATTTTAAGTCAACGCTTTTTGAATATTTCTAATAACGATCTGATTACTCAGGTTTTACTATGGGCTGTGACAGAATGTGATATTAATGATATTAGGCCCTCTCCTACAAACATTTTACATCTTTTACAATCTTTAAACATTTTACAATATCTAGTAGATTTAGATGCTAGTAGCTTAGTAATCAATGATATTTTGCTGTTCAATACATGCAAATTAATAAATAGAATGAAACATGAAGATATTCCTTTAAGACATTATTTAGAGAAACATTGGTGCACTTTTTGCTTATGTCGTCATACTTATAAAATAGCTGGGAGGGTAGACTTAAGACCTCGCGATGTTTTAATCTCAAATATTTCAGTTAATTGTAAGGTTGTTCTATTCGGAGTTGTGATAACTACAGAAGTGGAACAGATTGGTAGTCAACCCTGCAGTTACAATGGTGCAATCGAAATTGAAGTTTCGCATGATGACAAAATTTTGGTTGTCACACATTTTTCTGACACATTTTTGTATGAGACTCCAGTTTATATACCACTATCCAATCTCATTTACCTAAACTGCAATGAAGATTATAAAATTAGAATTAGATATACAAATTTTGACAATCTTAAGGAATCTTGCAATAAAACTAGTTCTGTATTATGCAATTATATGACATGTGATTTGAAGGATGAAAAACGAGACATTGTTTTTTCGTTCGATGAAATTAATGGTAGTGTAATTAGAGGTCTTTGCTACTATCCATTTTAGGTCTTGTAAAATCTTGAATAAAAAATGTGTTCGATACAAACTAATGTGCTTTTTTTTCTTAACTGATTGCTACATCAACCGAAGGTCAATAACTTTGAGATGTGTAGGGTTAATAAACTACAATGACCGTTTTAAAATCGAGTTTATCAAATAAATGTTTAATTTATATAATTTAATATCGATTTTTTCAAAATTTGGCGAAACACTTCAACTCTTGGAGGAAAAAAACCTTTATTTTGTATAATCAGTAATACTTTTTTTGTTTTGCAATATTTTATTTATTAATTACTGTTCATATCTAATAACGGTTTACATACGTCTAGTAGACTATCTATTTAAGTAAATATACTTACTTAATTTATATATAATTTAATACATAATAATGATTATGTGTAAACACAAATTTTAAAAATAAATAAAGTGAACAAAAAAATATCTATAACGTCTAAAATACGTTAGGTAATTAAAGAATTTTTTGCCAAATATTTTAAATTGATTCAATCTCAAAATTGCGATTTTTACAAGAATTTTTTCAATTTTTTTTGCAAATATTACAAAAATTTACCTTCTGATGCTACTAGGAAGCAAATTAATTTAATTATTCTGTTTACTTATTTTTTAACTGTTCTATTGTTGATTGTTTGAAAGAATTTAGCTTTTCCTCGCATAATATTTTATAGAGTTGTTAAGTTTTTATAAAGTCCCGTGTAATCCAAACAAATAATTAATAATACATATATCAAAAAACAAGTTTCGTAAGACTTGATAACTGTCTTAAAGCACGCATTCAGCCACGAGTTTTTTTAAAGAATAAGTGCTTTAAGGTCTTATGAAACGAGTTTTTTATACTATTTTTTGAAATTTGCCTTTTTTATATTGTTTTTAAGCATTTTTTTTTTAATTTGATCGATTTAGGGGTTTTTGGAGTGGGTTGGCAATATCTTGATTCTAAAAGTGAAAATTTTATCTATTTGTCTTTTCGTTTGTTTTATCCAAAAATTCTAATCCTGTCCGCTTCAAAATACGAAAATGGAAAAAAACTTTACATGTAGGCCTCCCAAAATCCGTGAAATAGCAAAAATTATTTTGTTTTTTACTATTATCATTATTGTAAGATACTTACTTTTTTAGGTTAAGTGACATATAAACTGTTTCATTCATTGTTCACTTCACTTGGTTATTCCAAAATTTCAATTTCAATTTTCAATTCATAATATTATTGACAGACAGATAAAAAATCTGATTAAGTTTCACCAACCTAAACATTGAAAAAAAAAGGTTGATGCTCTAACGACTTACAGCCGCACCGAAACCTATGACGTAGCGTTCTCTAATGAGTCTATTAGAGCATCAAAATAGAGGCAAATTGCAAAAAATTGATTTTGATTTTGACAGGTACGAATTTTATGACATTTGAAATTTAATGTTTTAGTCATCAAAGACATGCAAAATATTTTCAACATTTTTTCTAATCTAAAACTATTTGCTCATTCGTTACATGCCTAACAATTTTCTTTACATATACAGGGTGATTCATAACTTGAAACTTTTCTCCTAGGAGACGAAAATATAGCACTTTAACCAAATATCATTTTAACAAAATCATTTATTAATTTAATGTAAAAGAAAAATCTTTAAATTATGGACCTGCTTCAACAGATTTTTCAAGTGCGAGTCGTTTTCCTCAGCACAAAGAGTCGCACGTCTACGCAAGCGCTGTACTCACATCAAAGTCGGTCAAACAACAACGGACAGAGCCGGACTCACAAAATGGGAGCCTGATTTTAACTTGCTATTATTTCAGTTGCCTGTCCGATTTTACCTGGCGATTGTAGGCGACACGGCTTATTTTACACTCTAGTTTGAGTGATTCAAAGAAAAGTCTCAAGATAAGAATTACTTTTGTATTTAAATTCTGTTCTTTTTTTTAACACTCATATTTATTGTTTTTTTCTCTCATCTACTAGAACTTTCAACCCTTGGCTTGTCTCTTTCAGTTTATTTAATTTTTTAATGTTTTTCTCTCTCTTTCTAGCAAATCTTACAGAATTGCTCTTCTTATTTGCCTGACTTTCACAGCGAAAACTTGCTATTTTTTTTTGTAAACATTTTTGTATTTTTTCTATCTTTTTATGTATTTCTTATTGTATTTTGTTTGTTTGGGTCTTTCTTTTCTTCTTGTAATACATACATTCTTATCTCTTTCTTTTGCTTCCAGCCTTCCACTCATATTTGTCCACCTTTTCAGCTTTTATTCTCTGCTTCCTTCCATCCTTCCCACTCACGTTCTTCTTAAAACATTTTTGTTTCTTTTTTTTTCTAGCATTTCTTCTTATCTTTTTATTCTATCTGTTCTTCAAACTGACATACTTTTTTGCCTCTGCGTTCACTTTTTTTCACATTTTTTTATTTTTCGTCTTTGTATTATACAAAATAATGATAATTTAGTGAAATAATTCTATTCAATCAATAAAAGTATGCAATTTTTACCAATGTTTACTTATAACGTTATCACGTGAAATTATCATCCGTAAGCCAACTTTACAGACAAGCATTTTCAACAAACAATTTAGCCTCCGAACAAGAACAAAATTAAAATAAAAAGAATTTTTGTGGTTAAAGTGGTTAAACCTACTTTAATGGAAATATGTAAATAATTTTGAGTCGACGCTAAAAATAAGAACCTATTAAAGTTTTTTATATTTTAGAATGCTTAAAAATATAGATGCTTAGAAATATGATTACTTAATTGTTGTGACTGAAAAACCGAACTCAAAAAATGAAAATGACATAGTTTGTTTGTATGACGTCGACTCAAAATTTTCTTTCTTATTTTTTAGTCTTGCTTCTGTTTGGCGCTTTAATTTTTTGTTGAAAAGCTCCTAAATAAATAAAATATAAATGTTAATAAATTCTAGGTTAAATATGTAGATTTAAGTTTTTTACTTGACTCTTACTACGTTCAAAAATAATAACAATTACTAATATTGTAAATACTTTCTAAAATATTAATAATTTTCTACCTATACATAATGCCTTTTTTTCTATAAAAATGCTTGACATAACGTCTGATCATTGATTACTTACCGATGAACTATGATCTAAACAGTTATTTACCAGGGGAAGTTGCTGGAGAAAGTAGGAACTCGATAGTATTGTGATATATAATGTATGTACTACTGAAAACAATTTGATTTATTAAGTAAAGTGGGAATTTAATAATGTTGCTGAAACTAAAATAATTAAATAATTAGGTACATTTAAAGGAGAAGATTCTTATTTTTGTTTTTTGCACTACATATATATATATTTATTAATGAATTTTAATAACCAAAAATTTAGAAAATGTATTTGAAATCTGGTAGAAAAATTTACAGCGTCGTGTTGTTTTATTTGAAACACAACCGGAAAATGTAATCGGATATTTATTTAATCTATTTTGCGAACAATTCTCATTGGTTTCATAAAATTGTCGTTTTTCTTATTTAAAATGAGATGTTTTTAACTTGTTATATTGCAATAGTATACTGCTGTAGGCCAGAGAAATAATCACGCCATTGGTCATCTCCGCAAAAACCATCTAAGTGGCTTTTTTGCTGAATTTATTCTAGCTGAATATAAAGATTTTTATTTTCAGTTTTTTACAGTAATGCATTTATTAATGAATCTACATGAACAGTTAAATTACTGAATATTTGCAAAATGTTCAGAGTTTTAAATAGATAAGATTCTGATAAGAGATTTTGGAAGTATGCAGTAATTTAGTTTTTCATATAAAACTCATTAATTGAATAATTTGTCCATAGATCTTAGCCAACTAAAGCTTAAAAACTTGGTAACTAATGCCACATTTCTACTTATTTATTTCACATTCGTCTACGTTAGACGAAAATAAATAGACTACAAACATGGAACGTCAAAAAACTAAAAAATGTGTAGTGAATTATATTTTAACTCATTTAACTTTTACATGCTAAATTACGATTTAAGCTGTGAAAGAAATTGTGAAGAGTAAAAAAGCAGCTTGATGATTGATTATAAGGGTTAGAAAAAAATTATTGTAAAAAAATGTTTTGGTAAAGTTTGCTTTTATAATTTTTTTGTCTGACTAGATTGACATTGAAGACATAAAAATAAAAATACAAAACACAAATGAAACCACGCGATTTACCAAAATGATGTAAACACAATTTGGCAATAAGTGGCTATTTTATCTAAATTCAAATTAATATAACTGCTGAAGAATATTTCAACCGAGTATTATAGATTAGGTAGTTTTTTATGCAAAGCCACACATAATATAAGATTCTGCTGTTTTATATAAATTAAATTTTATTAATAAAATATAGATACAAATAAAATTACTAAAAGCTACGGAAGTGAAGCAAATATTCACAAGCAAGGAGTTGAAGGTACTTTTAATTAAAGACGAATTCCTGGGTTTCTGGACGCGACAAAGTTTAGCAGCTCTTCACTATCTTCACACACAAACGGCTTGACGTGATGACATGCAACATCGTGCCATTTGATTCCGTCATTGTAGAAGTTGTTTAGGATTGACAAACAAGATTCATCATTACCCTAAAACAAGAATATTACTTAAATAACTGAGACATTAAAATAAGTGTGAAATACCTGGGCCGCTTCGCGATTGTCTGGTTGGGCTTGGCCGTAACCTCCAGTGGCACTCCAGTCTCCGGAGTTACGCTGCGCTGTGGGGCCAATCTTTGCTCCTGAACCGGACCAAAACCATCCATTAACATTTGGAGGTTGCAAATCTGCACGATCACACCCTGCGAAATTACATTTTCGCCCAGATGTCCAAATATAACGAACGTTTCCTCGAGCTAATCTCTGTTTAACAAATTCGTTTTCTTGGGGAGTTTCTAGTGATACAGCGTCCATGCAGTGTCTTCTGCAGATGTTCCTTGCGTCAAGCCAATCAACTTCTAAACTTCTGGTTGGAGGATGTTCCCAACTGAAGAAGTACGAATGTGTTACACCACGAGCGTCTTTGTAGGTAGCATGTCGAACTCCTGGTAAACACAATATTTTTGTATTAGAATTAAAATCTAAATATTAGATAAGAATTTTTGTTTTTGCAGTTTCACCCAAGCAGCCAAAGACTTAACAGATTCAACATACATATTTATAGATACGCCGCGTTTCACCTAAAAGTACAAAAAGTCTGAACGCAAGTGAAAACGCAAGTTAAAATACATTTGTCTATGGTAGCTTTGTGTATTATTTTCAAAATTTTTACTCATATTTTAGACATTTCTGTCGCTTGCCAGTCCAAATTGCTTCTTGCTCTATAAACTTTAAACAGTGTTTAAAAGTTTATTCCAGCAACCATAAAAATAACATGATTTTAATTTATCATACCTTAATATGGTAAACTTGCGACATCTATTAGAAGCAACCTTGCATCAAAAAGTTGAGAAACCAGGTCACTGGCAATTTATTAGATATATGTTGCAACTTGCTGAATAGTTCCAATAAGAACGAAACATGTCTAAGCCTACGGATCTAGTTTGAATAAATTTGCATTGATGTATTTTTGTTTGCGTTCAGACTACGGTCTTAGTTACTCAACGTGAATATTACTTTTAGGGTGTAACTGCATCACTGTCGGATGGACGAATAAAAAATAAAAACCTCTGTCGGGCGGTGGTAGTTTAGAGATCATTTCTTAGTTTAATATATACGTGCTTAACACTAAGTAATTTGAGCAATTTTTGTCTTTTACTTTAAATAAGTTTGCAATATAAAACTTCTGTATCTTTTTTTTAACTGTATTAGCTGTATCTAACAAAGTAAACAATAACAGTTGCTTAAACGCTTGAAACTTTATAAGATCTCGATTGCGTGCTGTTGCACTGGTTGATTGAGTTAATATTCGAGGCCGTCGAGCTCAACGAGTTAGTTATTAAACAAATTGTGATGGGTAATGTGGTCGATATAAAATACGTCAATAGAACGAACTGAGCTGTTGCAAAGTTGTAAAATATATGTTTTGCATCGACAATGCAGTGCTGTGTGAGAATTATTGGGAACAGCAGGTACCGACAAATATAAAGTAAGTTTGTACTTACTTTATCTCAATGTACCTATTGATTATTAAAAAAATCACTAAAAGCTTTCATACATTATCAAAAAAAAAAAATCAATTTAGTTGTATTAGTGAAAATGCTCTCAAGAAAGTACTAATTAATCAGTTAAACAACCATACAGAAGTAAAAGTATACTTTGTAAATGCTAATCACTTTAGTCTAATTAAAATATTAATAAAAAAAATGACCTTAAAACACTGAAGATCACACAAAATAGTTGCGATTGTTATTTTTATAATTCAATGAGAGTTTCATGTAAATAGATCTTTTGTGTACGAACTTATTTAAAACTAGAATTATTTGAAGAAACGCTTTGTCAATCAAGGTTAGAGAAAACATTATACTAAAGAAAACTAACTAAATGGATTAACGTTATATTATTGCAAAAGCTAATAGTTTAACAATGGGAGTACCTAACACATTTCAGACCAGTCTTCAGACTTCTGAGTACTTTCAGACAAACGACACAGGTTGACAAATTAGCTTTATTGTCCAGTAATTAAAAATTATAAAAGCTGAATTTTAAGAACGGCCATATAATTCTATTTCACTCAGACTAGTATACATAGGTACATAAAATGTTTAGACCAGCCAAGAAAAATTTTCTGAGGTACTAATTATTGATAATGCATAATCTGAAAATTTAAAAAAAATGCAAATTTTTGTTTCTGCTAAGTTTTACTTTAGTGATCAATATACTGTCACTAACAATACATTTTTTTATTGCCAACTGTATAAGCATAAAAAGGTATTTTCAAAATGTAGATTAATTGTCACTTTGTGTCTTTAAGCGAGTGGTAAGAGTTATATGTTTGGCTTCAGGCTTCAGATGATTTTATGTATATTTTTGATAGAAAACAATATTACAAACAATATCATTTTATCAAAGTAATACTTAGACCTGAGGTGTTTGCTAGAGACTTCAAAAAAATATATTAAAAAAAATTTGGTTATGAAACTACAATAAAGTAAGCAGCATATTCTACTATTCTATTTGATAAAATATCTCATTAGACAAGTCAAAATATAAATAAATGAGAATAGATGAAATAAATGTGTTGAAGAGAACATGTCTAATAGATCTAATATCAAAATTTTATAGGATGTAGAAGTAGATACCTATAAGGTTCACACTCTTACATTTTTTTTACTGTAGATGCTTTTCAACGAATAAAAATTTATAAGACAAAATGTTGAAAACAAATGAAATCTGTCGGTGTAACATTTGTAAACAAAAAGTCAATAATAGTAGTCTGTTCATAATTTGCACTGAACGCATATTAGCTCCACTAATTATCAACAAAAACAAAGAAGTTTGCCTTTTTGCAGAAAATGTGATTTTGAATTTTATTAGTAATTTACTGGCACCATTTCTTATTTTCAACTTTTATTGTCTATATTTCATTGTTTATTCCATCTAGTTGTGCACAGTTCTTTTCTTTGTAGCAGCTTTCTATTGCTTACACGTCTTCTTTATTCAGAATATTGCTTACAAGAATCTAAACTCTGTAGATTAATTAAAAGTTCATCTTACCTTTCTGTCTATTGGTTGTATTTACGACAATAAGCCTGTCATGACAGTAATTTCATTTTTAATAATATGACCATTTGCTGGCAATTTTATTGTGATAATAGTAAGACCGCCCGCCGGCTATTTTAATTAATTTGTCCGTCCATCCTACGGCTATGTAGCCACTCCCTTACTTTTAACATGAAGCTTTGAATTTTATTAATTGGTTTTAAGTAGTACTATGCAGATTGCTTTATATATTTATCTCATACCGGATCAATGATTCAAAAATTTGCAATATACAAAATGTCTGATCTAGCAAAGATACAAAACAATTTTTCTTACAATTTGTTTATTTTCTAACAGCTTTTGTTTACAGATCTGTTAGGTGTTTTTGGTAACAGATAAAACTTATTTAATTATAGTTTTTTAAGACGGCTTTTTAGCTCAAGGACATGAGATAAATTAAAAGTGATCTTATTTTATACAAATAATTATTTTCAAATGTTAAAAATCTAAATCTTTATTAACTTCACAATCAAAACCTTTAAAAAAAATCTGGAAATCTTTCGTCTAAAAACTTACTCTATATAGTTGATTAAGTTGTACCTAAGTTTGGATTAGAGTATATTTTTAATCGTTAAGTTAGTACAAGATAATGCATAGGCTATAATAATATTGGTCTTTAGTACTATTTTTTTTTAATTTTTGTTTGAATATGTTTAAAGGCGCTACAATTTTCTTGTATTTTAACAACTTACTTACTTCTGTTAATATATGATTGGTGCACCATGGATTTTTTAGTTTTTAGGAGCTTTAGCTATAACAAAGAACGTAGCAATAGTACACCTTCATAAATCTTGCTTAGTACATGACTTTTGAATGCGTCAATTTGAAGAGTGAGAACCGTTTTATTGCAAACATTTGAGGTGAAAATACCAAATACATAAAAGTTCTCATCATATACTTGACGGCTAAATTTATACAAATTTTTTAGACATTCTACCAGACAACAATAGGCTGCAAAAGTCAAAAAATGTGAACATAATATCATGTTTTGATATTTTTAAAAAGTATAAATACTTACGAATATTGCCTGTATGTGTTTAATAATAATCAACATTTTTAACCAATGAGCAGATTTACAAAAAAATGTTACATATTCTTCTTAAAAAAGAAATATTACAAAAAACTTTTTGAACTTTTAAGGACTGAGTCTGTACAATTATTAGCGGCCAATTAATGTCAAATGTATTACAATCTTATGTACGTTTAAGATTCAGTTAAAGCAATATATTATTGCAAACTGTTAAGTTAATTCTACTGAAAGAAGGTTTACTTACTATCTGCATTCAAATCGAAAAAGAAAACTTTGAGCACTTACTTTAACAACATTTTATCTATTAATTAAAAATTATACACCTAATTTATTATTATTACTATTTTTCTATTTTTTAGTTGTTTTTATATAATTTGCTTTTTAGATTTTGTTAATTTAGTGTAAGGTTGGCATTAATATTTTATTTTGTCGATTAATCTTGCTAAAATGTTTAATTACAAAACTAACGTCTAGAAAATTGAGTCAAAACCATAAATAAAAAAAAGTATTTAAAAGACAATCTCAAAACTACAAATAAAACAGAAAAAACTAATTTTAAGTATCCTAACATCAGCAAGAGAATAGGCTAAAAGAGTACCGCCTAGAAATCGACAATAAATTCTCTTATAGATTTATCACTAAACATTGATTGTCTTAAAATTTTAAAGAGACGTTAGCAAATAATCTTGTAATATTTGCTTAAATATTACTCTTAATAAATTTAATAATTTTGCCAGTACTTAATAAACATTAAAAAAATCTAACTTTTCAATTCAATGCGACTGTTGAAATTTGACAACACTTTAGGTGAGTATTCTAAGCCTCTGTAATGCATGTGCCTAAAATTTGAAGGAAAAATAAATAATGTTTGCTATTTTTTGCTCACAACACCACCAATACATTTACAAATATATTAAGTTTTTTCAATCCTCCAAGGGGTATCAAAAAAAAGAGCCACAAACGACACATTTTGTCTTTGACAAATTGACTTTGATCGTCGACTTTCAAGTTCAATTATCAACCATCACTTGCCACAAGTTAAAAAATAAAGCATATTCACTTGTACAGTAGTATGAACAGCTATTTCAAAGCGTAGAACTATTAGGTCAATTTTTTTAATAAAACATCAACTAACCGAGAAAGTATTTTATAACCATTTTTTGCACAGTTTTATGACGATGAAATTGTGAACATGTACTTTCAGCAAGACGGTGCCATTTCACATACGACTTACTAGATCTTGAATATGATACAAGAAGATTATGATCGTCAAGTTATCAGCCGAAATGAAGCCGTTACTTACCCTTCAAGAACCTGCGACCTCACTCTTTGTGACGCTCCAGCAACGCTGAATTAACTCATCCACACAACCACAGTTGCCATAATTGATAAAGTTAATAATAATTTTCAAATGTTTTTTTTTCTTATTAAAGTTTATTTTTTCGTTGGTTACAACACAAGTTAGTGCTTTTAATTTAATTTCAACAACGGGTTGGACTATCGATTTATTAAATTAAAAGAGAGGTTAGATTGAATTCAGATGCCAAATTAATAACTGTCATTTCGGTTTGATGGTACTCAGAATTCGTTCAGAATTCAAAATTTAACATTCATAGCAATCTTTGACGCAAATTTAAAAAAAAAACCTTTATAAAGCTCAGTAAATAAAAAAAAATTGTAGAATAAAGTAACGGTAAATTTTTAATTAATTTAAGACAATAAAACTACATTAGCGTAAAATAAATAGCTATTGAGCAAGGATAAGCTTGATTTCATTATAAACTACAAGTTTTTTAATAAGATTAATAAGCGAGTGACCTGACCGAGATTGCAAGCTGTTGTTGATTCCAGATTCCAGTAGAGACCGCCATGGTAATCACTGATCATAATATTGCACTTGTGTAACCGCACTTCTATTATTACTTATATATGAGGATAAAATTAGTTTAAAAAGAAGACAAAAAATTATTTAAAATATTTAATCCTAGAGAAGGCTGTCTTCTTAGCTTTCTCTAATAAGCCGGCGCGGCACGTCGTTGGAAGGCTTCAATTCTTTAATGAATAAGCCCATTATAATAAATAAATATTTTGAAATTAAAATATATATAGAAGTTTTCCATGCAGACCAATATTCCAATTTAGTTGCTGTTTTGTATTATGATACCTCCTAGCTTATTCAGAAACTACAACAAAAAACAAAACACTCAAAAGCTATCAATATATTAACCCCAGAATTATTTATTACTAACTCTGAATAATGTAGATTTAGTTGTTATTTAACTATTTTCAAATAAAATTATCATTTATTTTATTCAAAATCTTGTTAATTTAGACTTTTTATACTAGAAAAAGAATAGAGAAGAATCGAGATCTTTAACTTTTTAATATAGAATTTTCAAATTGTCAAGAAGCCCAATCCAATTAAAAAATATAAAATTTAATTGTTTTTAAATTAATGTAAAATTAGTAAAATTTGGTTAATTTTTTTAAAAATAATTTAAAATTACAGAGTTAAATGCAACAATTATTTTCTAACCTAATTTGTAGAAATTTTCATATTAATTGATTTAATCCCTTTCTTTATTAATTTGTAACCAATTTAAAAACTGTAATGTAAAAAGTGTGGCTTGGAGATGATTTGTTTTTATTTTTTTAATTGCATAAACCCTATACTAATACAAAATACTTGTTCAATGAAAGTAGTTTTACGACCAGAAATTTGCATTCTTTTAAATTTACAACAACTTTCATTTTAAAACTTGACTGATTACAAATTTTTAAAATGAGTCTTGGTGAGAGTGATGTTTTATTAAGGACATTGTTGGGAAACTTTAATTGCAATTTTAGCTCAAATTTAAATTTACATTTGTGGAATTTTTGTGAGCAGGTTAATGTTTTAGCTTTCTAGTGAAGATTAGTTTTACATACAAGCTTACTTACGCATTATAACAAAATATATGTTTTTGCAATTGGCAAACAATACCAACTTTACATTTGTTTGTAACATCACTAAATAGTTTAGCATTTTTCAAAAGTGTCTACAATAGTCACAAACGATTTAAATGCTTTCAAACATGTTTTGGTAGTGTAACTTGTTATGACGATTATAACAAGTTGGGTTTTAGAAGAATAGAAAAAAGACATGGAACAAAACGACGCTGTTGCACCAAAAAACAATTTTAAAATTTAATCATCTTAGTAGTAAGTTTTAGCATGTAAAACCAGCAGTTCTTTTTGTGAAATTAGTATTTTTAATACAATTTTTTTAAAAACAGTCCAATCTAATTTACAGATAAGCTAAATCTAAGCCTATTTATTAAATTTTTAAATAAAATCTAATTCTTAAGCTTGTAATCTTTTTTTAAGCGCTTTTTAATGCATATTTTTTTATAAGTTATAAAGCGACAAGTTTTGCAAATCTTTTTAAATGTTCAATAATTTGTGTTTCCCGCTTTTCTGTTTCACAGAGCCACCAACTTTTATATGGCAACCCTAATTCGTAAACACAAGAAACCTTTGTTTTTATGTTTTGGTGAAGCGGTTTTTTGTCATTAGTCAAGATCTGATAATATCACATCTTAAAAACTTAACTTAACGCTTTTACCTAAAGCTTTCAATGCAAAAACTTTGGGTGCATATAATGATCTGTTTTTCTTTCTAAATAGAACAGAAAAAATAAATTTATATATAAAAAACCGTTTACCGCAAGTGGACATTAAGTATACCTATCGTAAAAAATATAAGATACTGATTAAAACCGTACAACAAACTGAAAGAAGACATAGATAAATATTATTTCGGATATAGTAGGCATGTCTAATTATTTTTTAAATAAGCATATTAAAACCTATACAAAATGTAAACAAATACTTTGACAAAAATTTGATAAATTTGATAAATTTTTTTAAAAACGGACGTTTTGCTAAGAAATAGAAGTGCTTTTCACATCACTTCTATTTCATCAAGTTTTTGTAAATCTACATAGCTTTTTACAACTAAATATTCTTTTAAAGAGTTCTGATTGATTTCTACCACTGCAACCGATAAACGCACTCGTTTTCTGATGTGACGCCACTAAAGCTTAATTTAAGCATTTATATATCCTTAAATCTTGAATTAATAACGCTTATTTGCATTCGTTTGTAAATTTTTTTTTAGCCTTTACTAATTATATAAAAAAACTGTTGAAGAAAAATTGGTTTCACTGCCAAAAGTTATTAAAAAAATTTAAATTTTTCGAAAAAAACGTTTCAAGAAATGTTTACGTTTCGCACTCTATCGGCGGTGGCGTCATCAGAACAGATCCTAATTGCCTGTTCTGATGATAGGCTAAAATCTAGTTTTGATGACTAAATTTTCAAATTCGGTTCTTTCCGATGTAGAAAATTATTATAAAATTTATACATACGATTGGCACAACTTCTAGGGTCAGGAAGAGCCAGTCGTCTTTGCGCAGCGACCATTACAGCTCCTAAAACCAGGAGCGTGAATTGTCGAAACATGATGTATCTGCAACATAAAAGAAAAGCCGTTTAGAAAAACGTTTTAAAAAGTTATAAAAACATTTCTATCATTTATTAAAAGTTTTCAAGATAATCTTGAAAGCTTTTTCGCTTATCTATGCTACAGTAATCATTAGGAAAAAAATGACAATGATTGAATTCATCTCCACATCAAAAGAGCTTTCAAAATTCAATTAATTCAAATTAATCATTATTGAAAACTAGTGGTGCCTGCGACTTCGTCCCTGTAGAATAGTGACTTTGGGCAGAATTTTTTGGATATGTCTTTTGGTTTATTTTAGAGTGGTTTGGGTATTTAAAATAATTTATTTTACAATAATTCTTAGCGTGTATAACCTACTAACTTTCTTATTTATCAACCGATTGACATGAAACAAACGTGAAAAAGTGTTAAGTGAAGCCTACTACAACATATTAGTGAAAACCACATCTAAAACAAATGAGCCGTTTCTGAGATTAGCGTCCACAAACGCACAGACAAAAATTCTAACATGTATCGTTTTGGGTGCTATTTGCGTTAATAAAGCTTCTAATAATATTTGTTCTCATATACTTTTATGTACCAACAGCAATTCGTTACATTTTTATTATATGAATAGATTAGACCGCAATTAATAGTGTTTTGGTAGCTGCTGCAATTTATCTCATAAATGTTTATAATAATAACAGACTAAAGTCTAAATGATATTAGTTAAATAGAAGTAAGTAGTGGGTTTAGTTTATGCAAAAAAAAACGGCAGTGTTTTGAAGTGAGACGAGTTGTGGCAAACGAAATAGTGAATTATTATTAATCTGTTGGTGCTTGCTTGTTTTTACTTGGCAAGTTTGACAACATGAGAATGATCACGGGTGACCGCCAAAAAAGGTAAATGAGCTCAAAACATTAATTAGATGTTTGAAGTCGTCCATATTTTCTTCTAAGTGGATGGTAATTGTTAGAAATTTAAGAATAAAAGTCTGATCCACGTTAAATGTAAATGTCAATACAATAATATGTCACCGATTGTCGTCATTTGGCAAAGCTCGTTCAACAAGGCAATTTATGTTTGGTTAATAATTAATTAATTTACTCTAAGCTAGCCCAGAATATATTGGATGTTTTAAAACACGTAGACTGCCACATGAAACACGGACGTTTTGCACAATTTTTGTATTCTAGGGTCTGTGAAACGAGCGTGTGCTACACTTAGATTTTGGTTTTCGTGCTGTGTAAAACCCTGGCGTTTCACAGTATCGTTATCTAAAGCACTTTTTCCTAAAATTTATTTTGTACAAAAATGTGTTTGAAACAAGTAACACACAAAAATTGAGAGCAATTTGTGCAGCACCACCGCGTTTTTTTGCTGTACCCATATCTTCTAAAAAATTACGGTTTTCGTCATTGTTTTCTTCATCAATTGGTAACTGAACATTCACATTGTGTTGAAGAAACGACCGTGCAACTGATTTACGAAAATTCGTTATTGAAATTTGAGAGCCAGTTACATTCTTGTAAATTAAAAAAGCATTTACCATCCGTACCTTACTGAAATTCAATAGCAAGTTTGAGGTACCATTTAATATCATCGTCAATAAAAAGGTTAAAAAAATTGAGAAGATCTTTATTGACCATTTCTTCTAAAATCTGGTCTGCAATAACAGAACAGGTTGTTACTTGTGGAAACTTTTTTTAATTATTGGCTAGTAGTTGGCTCTCATACTAATAGTTTGGTTTCACTAGTATCTTCCTCGTCTACAAAATTATTACTATTTAACGCTTATCAAAAATATAAAAAACGAAAACGTTCACTTTCTACATTGGTTAGTAAATCAAACTCTTGTATCACATTTTCAATTGATGTTGGGACAACGGTTTTTTTTTGACTCTTTGACGTTGATGGTTGCGGTGCTCATATGGAACTATGAAATTTTTTCTTTTTTTTTCTGTCTGGGACCTAGCAGACTGCCAGACGAGTTGCTATCGCTATAATTTTCTGTTTGATAATCTTCCGATGGATGAGCTTTCATACTCCTCGACAACGGTTTCATCCATCCAATAAAAACTCATCCAGCGGTTTTTGTAAATTTCTTATTCGAACGTCATTGTAATGCATGGATTCCGTGGATTACGCATGGCTCATATGGCCGACAAAGGTCAATTTGTTTCTGGAGGATCGTGAAACCTTTGTGTTTCACAAAATAGGATCTTTTTTTCCCAAAATATCATCTTAGTTTTTTCAAAATCTATTATTAGAAACATGTATTTGACGTTTTTAAATAATTTTTAAGAAAAACAAAACAATTTTAAAAAATAAAAAAATGCAACTAAAAAGTATAAAATAATTGCGTTGACTTGTATGCTTAAAAAACAATCAAATTATTTGGATACTATATTGTTATTTTTGGAATAGTTTTTTTTAATTAAAATTCTATAAGTTTGTATATATTATGATATACTAATCTTAATATTGGCATACACAATATTTAAACTAACTACGCGCGGCGCACAGAAGAACAGACGCGGGCGCTTATCTTACCTTAATTGACACAGACTCCAAAAATAACAATAATAGTACATTATAGTATCCAAATAATTTGATTGTTTTTTAAGCATAAAAGTCTACGCAGTCCCTTTATACTTTTTAATGCGTTTTTTTATTTTTGTTAAAAAAACTTTTTATTTCTCGATTTTTAGTGGATTTGATTACTATTATTTATTTCAATATTTCAATGTTTCTTGAATGAGACAAACGAAAAAAGGGAGAAAAATTTATTTCAAAATAGAAAATCTACGGTTTACTTAATATTTAATTAATTGATACTGTTTTATATGAATTGTTTTTTATGATTTGCGCTTATATAGGTGAAATTTATCAAAAGGACATTTTTCTGGATATTGTAATGCACTATCAAACACATTAAACAACATAATTAATAACATTCAAATTGCTTAGATTAATTGAAATATATTTTTTTAATTTTTGACAAATTTTTATAATAAATTATTGTAAGTGTCAAAATATATGTCAAAAAAAGCATTAATTAGAATAACATAAAAACTACTGATCAGATCTTGATTAAATTTAAATGGGACCGATTGGAAAGCATCAGCTTCTAAATGAAAGAAAAATCATCAAAATCTGTTCTCTCAGAAAAAAGCTCTGAGGTAAAAAAAAACACATAAAGAAAAATACAGTCGAATTGATAACCTCTTTCTTTTTGAAGTCGGTTAAAAAATTACAATGGTCTAGGAATCTAGGATTTTTTTAACATTGTGGCAGTTAACGTGTTAATGTTTCAAAATGCATTTTTTAAAACCGCAATTTGATTAGAAAAATGTTAAATTGATGATTATGTTTGCTCAATATAAGTTACTTATTTAATAAAAAGGTGAAAACCGTTCAATGAGCGCAGCATTAGGTAACTTGAGGTTCTTATCAAGTTTTTTGTAATTTTTGGTACGTTCAATACTAGTATTACTTAAATTGATACTAATCTTTGTAATTACTAGAAAGTAAACATTAAATTGAAAAAATAATTTACTTACAAGTTACAGATGGATTTCTCTCTCACGTTTTGTTGATTTTTTCTGATAATTACGATAAAAACATAAATTTCAGACAAGTTTCATGAAAATGAAAGGAAGGCATACTTTATTACTTCTAGATGCTTCGCTTTACTGACGAAAGAATTCCATTGAAAAAATACTGTCTTCATCTGTTATATGAAGACTTTTCAAACGGTAATTATATGTTTTGCAACCATTAAATTTGTCGTTCCTTTCTACTCTAGTTAGTCTAGCTATTTATCTAATGACGATTAAATTAACAACAAGATGCAGCAAGTTCAATTATTAGTGAAAGAGTACCATCATAATAAAATTAGTGTCAGGAAACAATAATAAAATATTGATCCAAATGTGATTATTTGTCACGCAGCTTAAACCGCTTTCGCACACCAAAATATTTTTAAACAAAAACTTTTTCTAATTAGCATTTTACTGATTTGAATATTGATTATTCAAAATAAATTTACCAGAGTTTTTTAATGAATTCAAGGATTTAGTAGAAAGTGTTTATTTGATTATTTTCTCAAAATGAGGACGAGCACCTGAGCATCTTATAATAAGGCAAGAAATAATTGATGCTTTTACTCGTAAACGTGTTATCATGTATAATTAATAATTATGGGTTGATGCCATGCACATAAATAATCAGAAATATTGAAATTCCTTGCGTGCAGACACACTGAGAATCACGTGTTGATTATTAGTTTTTTTTTTTTCGAAAATCATAATTTTCTTAAGTATAAAACATTTTGAAGTTAGGCATGTCCTGTATTGTACACAAACTAGTACTAAGAAACACAGCTTATGTGGAACAGGTATTGCTGCAGGTATTTTCAAATATTCAGATTTTCTAGTTAAAAAAAGCGTCATATGTTCCAAATTCTTAAATCATAGTATTAAGAGATTTGCATGCTCATGAAAAATGGCTTCTATGTTGACAGTTTCGGTTATAAATATATAAGAAGAAAACGTCAATTTTGAAATTTTTAGTAAATTGTTTGCAATTACATACTGCTTGTATTAAGTAATCTCAAACGGTTTTAATTTTGCAAATATATCTAGAATTATTAACCACGTGACTAATTTGAAATATCAAATGTTAACGAATTTAAGACAATTCAATTTAAGAAATAAAATAACATATTGATAATTATAATTTTATTTAGAATACATAACCATCTTTTACAATTCGGCATTGTACATTTTTTTACTTTGTAAAAATTAATGTTTTTTGCTTTGTAAAGTATAAAATGTACTGGTCCATTTTTTAACCCATTATTTTTAACCATTTTCTGGTTAAGTAGGTACTCAATAAAAATATATATTTTAAAAATGATAAACAATTTTATTTTTGCACGAAGAAATCCATTAATTTTAATTACTTGATCTAAATACCTTAGAAAAGATAATTTTTGGGTTATGACGATCTTTTTGCATGAGAAATCAAGCGTTTATAAGATGGTACCTTCTAAATCACATTTTCTATCAGATTATAATAAATTGGTCATGAACAGCCAATCTATGTTGCATGTAAATTGTTCAGTTAAAAGATTATTTTAAGCAAAACAAGTTACTTAAAAAAAACCTTGCTATTTGATTAAAACCTATTTTTAAAATATAAACAACAAAATATATATTTTTTTCAAATGTGGATTTAAGTTGTTTTAACAAAAAACCTTGTAAGTTAGTAATTTGTGTTGAACCTATTGGCAATCATGATTTTTGCAACGTAAATAAATTTTTGCTCAAATGTCACTTTTATAATTTAAGATGATTAATTATTGCATTGCAAATTAAAAATACCTTATTGAATTGATTTGGGCTTATTGCAAACAGTGTTAACAAACACATAAATATCTTGACGGATGATAAAAACACAATAAAAAATGTGTGACAGAAGAAATAATTAGCTTGGATCCTGAAATGTGAAGAAATAGGTAGAATTGGCGCGAAATTATAGGTAATATCAGATTTCAGTACATTTTTCTCTTTTTTATTAAACTTTTTTCTTCGCCTGCAACATTATTCCTCGGATCTAAGTATTGATCATATCTATTGATCAATATTTTTGACAACTTTTGGCAAAAGCAAACGAGTCTAAACTTAATTTTAAAATATTCTGTTCTCAAAGTAATCTTTTAAAAAGAAACTATACAGCGTTGCCGCTTATTATTTGTAGAAAATTGCAACATTAGTAAAGATACTTTATAAGATAAAAATACTAATAAATTAAATAGTATATAAAAATAATATACATAATTGGAAATTATAGTAAGTTTACAGAAGCCAAATAAAATATTTAATTAAAACTAAAAAGTTAATTTGTCATGTGATTGGTTGATAATAAGAAAACAACCGATTAAAAATTTGCAATTGAATAGATAGTTTAATTTACTTTTTAAAACTTACTGTTAGTTTTTTCATAATATTAAAATACATATATGCGAAAAAAAATTGTTTATGGAGGATTTAGGGTATAAAATGTAGATGTTTTTTACAGTTCTCTATTGCATCTGAGAGCTACGTTTCGGTACAAAATTTTACCTTCTTCAGGCTGTTGATGTCATTGAACCGGTCATTATTTTAAAGAAAAACACGTTAAAATAGAAAGATAAAAAAAATCTAAATTATTTCGGATTGTTGAAACAATTGTCATTTGGACAATAAAGAACTGTAAAAAACATCTACATTTTATACCCTAAAGTCTCCATAAAAAATTTTTTTTGCATATATTATTTAAAAAAAGGGTGATAGCTTTTTTAAATTATTAAAATACATCTTGTCTAAATTAGTTGACGTTTTTTTTTACTTTTCACAAAAATTTTAAGCTTAATTTGTAAAAAAAATCAATGGTACTACAAACCAGTTCATAATTACATTGAAAGCTGGTTTATAGCTGTCTTATTTGCTTTTTCAAAACACAAAGTTTTAAAAGTTTATTTATAAATTTCTTATTATAAACGGGTGATAAATCTGCACTTGTTGCTAAAGATGAGTTTCTACAGCATATCAAGCAATTTCTGAATCCTTGACCGTAGCAGATTTCTTCATTGCTTACTCCTATGTATAATAATCGTCTTAAACAGATTTCCTAAGAGAGAAAGTAGCTGTTTTGTTTTTACTTCAACTCATATAACAATAATAAGTAATATAATAAATTGGCTGGAATCTTAACTAATTAAAAAACATAATTTAAAAAAGGTTTTTGAATAGGAAACAATTGATTTTCCACCGGTTTTCATAAAAACCACGAGTTTTTTTTTTAAAAAGTTATAGCTTTGAGTATATCGGTAAATTTTTAAGTAGTTTTTTCTGTGGAAGAAACCAATGTTCAATAACATTAGTCTTTGATTTATTTGTAAAAAAAACGTGGCACATAATGGCACTTATGTTATATCAGCTGCGTTAGGTTTGCACAGACTTGAGTGTAATTATGTATCTGACACTTGCTACATGCGAGCTAAAAAAAAATGAACATCGTAAAAATCTACAGACTTGGTTTACAGCCTGGCAAAATTGTGAATCCCAAAGTCAATAATAAATTACACTCTCTCTCTACTCGAAATGTAAAAACCTAAAGTTATTTCGAGAATTACTGATATATTTAAAATTGAACCTAGTTTTTTACTTTCTCTTTACAAAAAGTAAAAGTGGTCATTTGATCAAAAATTAAAAACAAAAATTTATCAACAACTTGTGTAAGTTAAATGTTTAATTATTAAAAAACAATTTTATTTGTTATAGTAGTCTAGAGCGGTTTAAGATTATTTTTTTATAATTTTGAGTTTAAGTACTTGACAAGAAAAACTAAATTGTTTTTTTAAGAGCAATGAAACACTAACTATAGATTTCTATACAAAATAAACTGCTTAAGAAAAAAAGTTTACTATTTAGACAAATATGCAGAAAAACAGTGTATTAAGATTACCACAGCGGTATCGTTAACATTTTAACGTCAATGAGATGTTATGGTTAGAAACAAAAACAAAAGTATGATGCTAATTAGAGCCCTTGGTAGTCAGGTGTTTGACGAAAGTGCATTCAAAATCTAGCCTAACGTAGGTCGTAGGTTCGATTCTCATCCAGGCGGAAGATTTGATTTCCCAAGAAGATGACTTTTGTCTGATTATGGTGTGTCTATGGCGCACTGGAAAAATTGCACAACATACAGAGAAATCGCAAACAAGATCATTTTAAATAATAAAGATTTGTGTGACACTGATTCAGATACATAAATGTTTAATTTCTTATAAAATAATAATTTTTTTGATAACCTTATTTTTTTGCTATAATCTATAAACATAAACATTTTCAAAAAAAATAGCTTAATAAGTGCACTGTCATAAGGTATTCTATTATTTCTACGATTATAGTCAAAAGTAGTTCTGACTTAACTGCTTTTAATCGCATTAACCTATTGATATAAAAATGTCATTTCTAGTAAATTGTTATTTTATTTTGATGATACGTTTCTACTTACAGTTATACATTTATAACAAACCTAAATTAAAATTAAAAAAAAACCGTTGATACTTTATGAATAAAAAAATGTACAATATTTTTAATGCAAACATACCGGGTTTTTTTTTAACTCTAAACATAACCTAGGTGTAGTTTTAAAACGACGCTGTCAAAGCAATGAAAACAAATTTTAGAACTATGTAACCGATCAGTTGAAATGAGTAAAATTAAACAATAATTTTTGTATCAGTAAAAGTTAACACAAGAATATATAAGAAAAATGAGAGGGATTTATTATCAGTACATTATCCCAAAAAAATTATAATATTCATTGGAACGATTTCAAACATAATTTCAAAATTTAGTATAACAAGATGTATTGCCATGATTTATTATAAAAATGAAGAGATTCCACATTTTAGCAGAAGAAATGAAACTAAATGTGTCGTGTTTCTATTAAGAAATTCCAATTTAGTAGTTTAATTTATTGTTGAGAATTTTGTTACAAAAGTTTATTTTATTAAATTAAAATTTTACTAATTATTAAACTTTGCACTTTTATTCTACTTTATAGTCAAGCAGGTATAATTGCAAGAACTTCTAAATCTCGCAATAAGTTGACTGTTGTTTTAAAATTGAAGATTAATTAGTACGTATAGAATTTTTTAGTATAAGTTTAGACTTTGGCTTAAAAAAAATTATACAAAATTTTTCCTAAAGTAGAAAATGCATCGCCATGACAATTTTTGAGTTTTAAAGTTTTTAATTAAAAAGTTTGGTTCATAATATTCAACTTAAACTTTTGTATGTAAAAAAATCTTATTAAAAATTTTAACCTAAAGTTACAAAACTGCGTTGTTATTACATTTTTTTAATATTTACAACAAAAATACTAAAAATGCTATTAAATACATTACAATTTTAAGATTAAGACAAGTAACTATCAAAAACGCAACATTTGAGAAATCTTTTTCTAAAGTTTAAAATAACATTGTAATTATAGTTTTTAAATATTAAAAAAAAAGAAAGCCCTTACAATTTGATACCATTAGTATAATACAAGTGGTTATAAACAGCGCATTATTGTTACATTTTTTAAAATATAAATAATTGAACAAATTAAAAACTTCGAAAAAATTGACATCAATATGATTCATTTTTAATTATATTTTTTTAAATCCTCACAATTATTTATAATCAATTGTAGGTGACAAAAATATTTGTCAAAGAAAGCATAAATAAAAATAACTTGAAAACTATTAGATTTTGAACAAATTGATATGTAGTCCCTACATGGAAAGCATCAGGTTTTAAGTAAAAAAATAATCATCAAAATCGGTTTTCATAGTAGCCTTACTATTTTTTAAAAATTGTATCTTAACGTATTCCTGACTTAAGAAAACCAAATTAATCATTATAAACTTTGATGGCATCAAAATCACATTTTGAATTGAATCAATAATCTTATTATAAAACTCAAACATTAGTATCTCCAAGATGTGAAACATTGCATAATTTGTCATAATTTAAAAAAAAATCTCTTTTTGAAGATGCTTGATGCTCTCTTAAAATTAAGCTATAATTAAGCTCAAAACAAAAATAAAACAAGTTGTTAAAATAATAACAAGTGTATAATAACATAATTATTTATAGTATACAATGTTTATTGCAGAAATATATTGTATAATGCTACATAACTAAAAAAAGGCAGTGTCAATACAAGTATCGAGAGTGTTAACTTTCATAAAAAATATATGACTTTATTAATTAATTGATTAAATAGATACAAGTTGTTTAGGAAATGTTTAATTACATTTTTTTCTATAATATTGTAATAAAGTTAATTAGAACAAATTTAGTCTAAATGTTTTTAAATTTTTTATTGCAAATTATATCTTCCGACTTATGCTAATCGTAAAATTTGTAAAACCCAGATGTTTATTTACAAATTGACACATCGAGCAACAATTCATGTCAAGTGTAGGTCTGGTCGGTCTGGTATTTGCTTGTCCTGAATAAGGATAGTTTCCGGGCGATCTGGGTCATTCACTGACCTGTCGTAGCTGCTTTCACGGTCACCGGTCCAGCCGGAGATGGTAACGTCTGTTCACTATTTTACTTTTTGTTATTCATAATTCAGGAGAAATTTTGATAAAAATTTTATTTTTTTAAAAGTGTGAAATAGTTTTACCTTAACCTTGAAGGTGAACAAGTCGATCAAGAAGACGACACATAGGAGAAGAATTTTTTACTTAATGACCTTAATTGCATTCAACATGATTGCTAAAGGGATTTTTATTCTTATGCCATCTTCCCAATTAATTTAATTAATCTTATAAAAGACAAATTTCATCATTTAAAATTATACTTTAATGGCAGTGATGGTCTTTTTTTTTGTCTTGAGGGATCTATCGCGTTCATCACAGTTATGCAATAGATCTTTTAAGATTGTAATTGCAAATGACGACCAGGAAGAACAATGTTCTGATTTCAGTCCTGTTGCATTCGTTATATAAACGCAATTGTGTTTTACTGTCGCATCAATTTCTAAAGAAGTGCGGAAGTTCCCACCAATTTTGGAAATTTATTACGAAATTGGTCATTACCCTAGAGTTTTCTTTTAAATCTAGCGGCACCCGCATTAGTGATAATATTTAATCAATCACTAATTCAATAAACAATGAATTATTATTAAAACCAATACTTAAAAATCTGGTGATTTCAATGAGTGAGAGACATAAACCCTCATTTTATAAAATTTGATGATAACAGTAATAAATTAGAAATTAAAAATAAAATATTGTATTAAAAAAACAACAGTTGTGATTCCGTTATAAAGTATTTGTACAAGACTTACCTGTAATAACGACTAGGAGGTATATCTGTGAACAACACTTTGACTAAACTGCCTATTCGATGCAGAAACTGTGTATATAGCCGTCCTACATCCCCACAACTCTATAACCTACATTTAATGAAACTCCCCTTGATCCCCCCTAAGCACCATTCGATGACCACTCTGACATTTGACCACTATCACTATCACCTACCTACACCATGCGAGGAGAATCTTGTTGTAAATTTCATCAATGAATAATAATAAACAACAGTCATTAATCTTTTAGTTGACCAATTTTTTTTTCTACTTTTCACATAGTACTTAAATAAAACAAAAGCGTAATATGTTTGCACATAGTTCCTGTCTTTCAACCTGTTGATTGAGAGAAAAATCTCACAAAGTGTTTTGTTATAAACAACTTTCTATTTCGTCCATCAGGATGTTTTAAGTCTTCCTACGTTATGCGACACAGAACCGGACGCTATTTATTTTTTAAGGCTATTAAAATTATTTCACTTAGGTTTGTTTACTTTAATTATGTAAAACGTTTGGTTCTTCTTGTTTAGTAATTCAAAAAATATATTAAACTTTACTTAATTAGATAAAATGAGACAAAATCTAATTTTTCTAACTCTTTTATTATAATTTGTTATTAATGAAACTTAAACATACTATTTATAAAAGCTTATATAGAAGCGGAAATTGTTAATTTGTATTATATTGAATTTCAAGTTCCAATTAATTCCAATTAATTTTTACAAATTTATTTTTTTTTTCTGTTAGATGTCAAATAGTATCTTATTATAACAGCTTTTTGCAAATTTAAAAATTTTTAATTGACATATTTTAATAAATGTTTAAAATAGCTTATTTCCTACTCCAGACAATGTTATTTATAACAACATTGTGAAAACTAGATTTAGTTTGTTGCAGGCGGTAAAATTGTAAGTTTTGAAAAGAATTTTTTTATTTCTACATTATTATAGAGTTTGGTTAGAGATAATATTAAGAAAAAACTTGTGCAAATGATGATGTTCCCCTGCAGAAGAGATAAAAACCAGGCAGTAAATAGTTTTTCTATAAAAAGCGGTTTCATAAGAGTATCGTCTACTTTTCTAGCTTAATGTGCAAGCTATCAGCTTGGAGTAAGTTTGGATTAAACTTTTAATTTGATTGTCTGTACGTGATCAATATCTAAATAAAAAAACATAAAAGAAACAGAGAAATGTGTAAATGTATTTAGGTATAAGGTAGTTGAGTAAATTAACCGTGTTTTTTTACAAAACAATGACTTATCTGAAAAGGCTCCTTGTTGTAATAATCGATATTGATAATTTTATAAATTAAAATTTTTTTAAAAATTTAAGCCACACGCTATAACTATATAAATGTAATAAATAGAAAAGCTTAAGAACTGTAGCAGTTTTAATTAACTAAGCAGGACGGTCTACTACATGAGAGTTGTTGTCAACTTTTTCAAAACTTTTTAATAAAGCAGTAATTATCAAATCAATATATAATAATTTCTTTAATTAAGCAGAACGTTTTCAAAATATTTTTAAATTCTTTAAGAATAAACCGAAATCTGAGCCAATCAGCATCAATCTGGTAAAATTTTAACCTGTACGGAAAAACGTTTTTTGCAATATAAAGTTTGACGCCGAAATGATTTTTATTTGTCAGAAACTTAAATAACATTTTAGCTACTTCAAAGGCGAACATTATTTTTATAAAATAAAGTTTTTTCAACTATTATAGCTATGTACCGCTTGTCGAAAAATATTTGAATAATTAGTAACAATAAAATTTTTATTTTAATTCGCAAGACAACATAACCGTTCAATTTTTACAATGTGAATATTGCTGGCCATACAGTTATACATAAACACGGTATAATAAAATGCTTACTTTCTAAAACATTTATTGTTTTTTAGATACAAATATTTTTTGAAAGAGAAGAGATTATATCATAATAAAAATTCAACTTGTGCCTATATATTATGTGTGCACGCATAACTTTTTCAATTATTGAATAATAACTTTGAAGTTGGTACAATACATTTTGACAAACAAATTCTACTTCTAAGGGTGAAAATATAGAAACTGATGGTTTAACCATACAATTCTATAAAAATATACTTAAAAAAAAATATGTATATAAAACAAACTTGCTGCTTGTTTTTCCGCTTATTTCTTCATTTCTTCACAATCACGTCACACATTTTTATACAATTTTTACGATTTTACTAAGAAAAAAAGTGATAGAAGATTAAAAGTTAGTGTATATAATCTGTAAAAAAAAATTTCAAAATGGCTGAGCTATGACGGTGTTTTTTTAAAAAAAGTATTTTTTTATTTACATGGTTAACGCTTCTCAGATCTGAAAAAATATAATAATAAAATGTAATAGAAAACGGTCTTAAAAAAAATGTTAGCATGTGTTTATCTGTTGCAATGACTATTTTTTTCTATTTTATCTATTAAACATTAGCTATTTTTTTTATTTAAAAATGTGTTTTTTAGAACTGTCATTGTCACTAAGTCAGAATCTGATTAGAAGATTTTATAGAAATCGAGGAAAATGTTTAAATTTTACATATTCCTTTTAATAAATTGGTTACATTTTACGAATAATATTATTCTTTAAACTTAACAAAAAAAATCACTTTTAAAAAAAAATACTTATTTATAACTAAAAGTAAAAAATAAAATAAGTTTAAGAGTTCTAAAAAATAGCTTGAATTAAAAATAAAAAATTAATAGTTTTTGATAAAATTGAAAATAATACAAATTAAAAATTTGGAAAAATTCAACGTTAATAAAATTAATTATTATTTTATTTATGTATTTATTAATTGATTCAAACTGCTTAAATAATTAAGTAAATTGACTATTGTTTAATTATATTGAAATATTTTTTTAATTTCTTAGAAATTTTTATAATCAATTGAAGTGTCAAAAATATATGTCAAAAAAAGCATTAATAAGAATAACTCAAAATTTACTGGTCAGAACAAATATTTTTAATGTTCAAATATTAGCAACTCTAATTTAGTTATTTGTGAAAGCAGTGTCAGGAAAACAACGATCTACAACAGAATTTGAATCTAAAATGTGTATTAACAAAAATATAAAATTAAAATGTGCATAATTCAAAAATAATATCTACAATAAGAACAGTTTATTTATACCATCCCTTATCCATTTTCGTTCAACTACGGTGCGTGAGCTAAATGTTAGAACATTTGATATCTGTCATTTTGATGCGTATGTGCCTAATATGTACCATTTTTAATAATAACTGATTATGTATTAAAAATATTTGAATGCTAAAAACTAAAAAATTAAGTTTTTAGTTTTTTTTATTATTTTTTCAACTTTTTTGTTTTATTTTCAACTAGCTGGCCCGGCGAACTTTGTTCCGCCTTAGTTTTGTTATTTTATTTTTTATTTTTTTTTGTCATTTGTTTTGTTATTATATGTCAGATGCGTTTACGTTTTATATTGTATGTCACGTCACACTGAATGGGATAAAAAATATTTTTTGTTAAGCTACTGGTTCTAAACAACCACTCCACCAATTTTCAGCCAAATCGGTCATAAATAGATATAAATTTTTAAAATAAACGACCCCAAAAACTATAAAAATGATACCCAAATTAATTATTCACATTTATTACCTTTATCACATTCATTTTACAACCCTCTTTAACTTAAATATCATTTTCAAAATCAACGACCTGAAATTCCTCGAAAATACCCATATCGTTTTCTTACATTTTTATCCCTAGAACACTCTCTTTTCATCCTCCTAAGAGTAATTTTTTAGAAAGCAGGAAACATACCTATTTATTTTTTTTTGAGAACTTAGGCAATTTATGGGAAAAATTATGAAAACGACATCAATCTTTAGACATTTTGCCCTCTTTCCGCCCTATCAAGGAATGATAATATTTTACTTCTAAAATTTCGGATTTAAACATAGATATTATTTTTAAAATAAACAATCCAAAATTTTTGCAAATCATACTAATATTGGTACTTGTCATGTTTTGTTCCTATCCCACCTCTTTTTATCTCTTTGTTAATAAAAAGTATTCTATTCTTTTCATTCAAATCCAGTCATCATAATTTTCCATGCAAACTTTCACCCAAAGTTGTTATATGGGAAGTTGTCTCATGGAAGACGATTAAAGCCGGCCAGTAACGATCCAACGGCGCAGTAAGACAAAATCGTACAATTCAGTCGCACCAAACCAACTTAATCGGTCATGCACACACACGATTCAATTCCATCAAATTCAGTCCAATTTCGTCGCTTCCAATGAAATTGTACTGCGCCGTTGAGTCGTCAGTGGCCAACTAAAGAGTGGGTAGTGCACTTAACATGTAAACGAACGGTCCAAGGTCCAACTTTGGTTGGTGGTGGGAGAGTGGATCGATTTATTTGGAACGGTAATTTGCCGAGCCTCACCGAACGTTTCCGACATCGCAATTCTAATTTTGATTTAACCCTTCTTTTAGAGGGTGGTTTCTGGATAAAAAGTATCCTATAGCAATCTCCTGGATCTAAGCTACCACCTCACCAATTTTCAACCATATCGGTAAAGCCGTTCTTGAGTTATAAGTGGTGTAACTAACAGACTTTCTTTTATATATATATAGATTGAAGTCGATTTTTTGTTTTTTAAAGTTATTTTATTTTTAATTAATTTTTAATGTAGTGACGCAATCGTCATAAACAATATCATATAACAACAACGTTCCTTAACTCGTTGTGCACGCTGCTTATGCACATTTCAATGCAATAGAAAACCAAATATGTTATTTGTGTGCATTTGTATGTTTAATAACAATTTCAATTATAAAATAGTTTGATAAAACTGAAAGTTGTTCTGATTTGCAATACTACGGTATTATCTCAAAAACTTATAACGTATCCTATAATTACGCTAAGAAGAGAGGTATTATATAATAATAATAGTACAATAACAAAAACGCGCAATCATCAACAATATCTTAGCAACGTAAATTAAACATACAATTTATTGTTTTATTTTATATTTAAACAATAACTAAATTTGTTGGTATGAAATTCAAAGTAATTATTAAATTACGTCAAATTCAGACACAAAACAAAAATATTAAAAACAAAAATTAGTGGTATTTTTTTATTTAAAGAAATACTTTTTAAAACTTTGCATCAATTCATTTATAATTGTAAATGAAGAATCAATATACTTTTAAAAGCACAACTGTATAGTTGCAATTTTTTTTTGTAAAGCAGAATCTATATATGCGCATCTAGTTTAAAATAAAACCTTACAGTAGAGTCTCCTATGAACATATCTGAGCTAAAACAAACAAAAATCTGAATTTTTAGTTAAAATGTTCAAAAGTTTTTATAATTTTTAAAATATAAATAATAGAAAGCACAAGCTTTCTATTATTTATATTTAACGTGCAATGTGATGCTTGCTACCAATGTTCAGACTTGAACACAGCCTTAAAACGTTATCTAATAATGAGAAAATAGTCTGCCGATGGAAAATAAAGCTAAGATTTTATTGTATAACCAAAAATTAGCAATTAGTACTCAGATTGGAAAAAACGTTAGAAATTCTTTGCATGCTTTTGATTAAAACAATTGAAATTAAAATGTAACAAAACTCGTATTTGTTAAATATAAACTATCAATTTTTCGTTAGGCGTTAACGTTAGGATCATATAAACATTCAAAATTAAATGAAATATTTTGTGAGAAAGTCCGGCTTAATTCAAAGATGTTATAAAAAAAGGTTGCAAAAAGTTAAAATACATATATGTATTACAATTTAAATTAAAAGAAAACAATTAAAGATTGAGCTATTTAAAAAAAAGGATATCTAATGCTTTTTGTAATTGCTGCGAAAAATTAATGAAAATAATGGAATAACAAGCTTAAAACCAACATTGCGCTTTATCGAGCGTTTGAATCAATAATTTATCTTTTCAGACTTTTATAGACTGAAATGGTATTTATATTCCTGTCAATGGTAATGGCTCATATGACAAAAGAGGTGAACAATTAAGATTATAAAGCAGTATAGTCTTAAACAAGCTATTTTTAATTAATCATTGGCATGAAGCAAGTTGTAGCTAACAGTAATGATAATAATAACAATACTTTATCGTAATAAAAATAAAATAGTCTAGCTGCAGAGAAACATTAATCATAACTGAAATGAAAATAATTTGAGCAACATTTTAGTAGAATTAAAAAAAGTGTAATTTTAGGTTTTTATTTTTAAATAGTTACAAAAAATTTTTTCAAACTTTTTGCTAGGCTTAGGTAACAATTTTATTGTTTAAGAAACTTTAAGAAAAATTGGCAAACTAAACTAAGAATTTTAAACATTTTGGAGCTTGGAAGGTGTCGTGTTGTGCAATAAAACATTGTATTTCACTCGTTCTTGTAAGTCCGCATAGATCACTCGTGCCCTCGTTTCACTGAGCGATTAATAATAGCTCACTATACTATATGCTTCGGCTATTGGCAAGACAAACCGGGCAGTTTCGGAATCGCATTTAAAACACTCTTTTTCTGTTGGTTAAAGCGATGATCCATTTATACAGCACAATTTTATAAAACAGCGGTGTTAGCACTGTCCGCAAGACTTATCAATTTATTCTAACCTTACTTTTGCCTGTCAAACAGAATTTTTTCTTAACGGCGTGCAAATCCGGTTTTATTTGGAGGGCAAAACTTCGCTTCCGTGGCAACTTATGTCACATTTTTCTCCACCATTGCAACTTTTCAGAGGTTTCGGTGCTTGTGTGGGGTTATGTAAACATAAACAATTTATTGACACTGTCACTATTAACAGTTAAATTGGCAGCAGATTGCTGAAAATGCACCGACAATCCTGCGAGATTTAACAAAGTTGCTATATTGTATATAGGGTTTTTCACCATGCACGTGCATCCGGTTCTGCCGAAAAAATGTGATATAATCCACCAATTTACACAGAAACTTGTAGAATAAAGAACGATTTCTTATTAAAAAGTTTTTAGTTTTTATTTTTTTGTGACAATTTACTATAATTTTAATATTCTATTATGTTGTAATGTGATTAGAAAAATTATTATACATTATGTGATCATATGTCAATTTTGACTAAAATCGTTGTACAACTAAAAATTTAGTAAGTAAACGATTAATTATTCTTTATTTTTGTACCCAGAGAAGCAAATTTTTTTTACAAATTTAAATTGATTAACTTTGAAGTGTACCTCACTCAATAGTTTTTGAAATCAAACTCCTCTGTAAAAAGTTTTGCGTGGTCATATATAAAAAATGTTATTTGTATACCAAAGCGCTAAAATTGTAACTGAATGACAAATAGAAATATTGACATCTTTCGGAAAAGACCGTGTCGAAAAGTTTAATAAAATTGTCGACGTTTTGCACTCTATCGGTGGAGGCGTCATCAGAACAGGGAAATAAAAATGAGAACAAACACGGTAACTCGACGGGTGAAACACGCTAGATGCGAAACTTATTCTGGCTAGACCTCGTTGCTGCTTGGGTGATATTGATAAGCGAGGAAGAGAAAGAGCAGAAGAGAGAGCTATGGAGAAAGCGCTTTGTGTTGATAACGAAAGAGTGTTTGTGAACAGGGACTTCCAAACGTTTGACACGTCGACAGTTTTATTAAACTTTTCGACACGGTCTTTTCCAAAAGATGTCAATATTTCAATGACTTCAGGCCGTGAAAGCCTTTTCTTCGACAAATATAAAGTTTATTTTTATTTAGGCTTTAGCCTGAGGAAATTAATTTATATGAGTTATAAAACAATAACTTGAGTGTTGAGGTATATAATATATATTTTTTCGAAATTAAAAAACTAATATGAGTAATACAGGGAGTATAATATTAACATCTGTCAAGGGTGGTTTTAGAAAATAAAACGATTGTCTTGGCTTGATTCAGCTATTTTATTAGGTTTTAGTGTGGTAAGCTAAGCCGGTATTACAGGTGTCTACTGACAACTGACATCGATATTTGAGAGAACAGTGTCGTGCACAAATGCCTGCCGTAAGCATTTGCACCATTTTATAAGTGTAAAATAATTTCTTAAATATTTAAAATTAAAAGAAAAATTTTCAAACAAGATAAAAATATGTATTTTATGTTTTATAACGCAAATTAATTAAATTGGTATATTCCAATTTACAAAAATCTCTACTCCATTGCGTAAGCGACTTTATGTTTACAGATTGTTAAAGGCTTTAGTACGAACCGATCTAAGATCTAAGAAGACCTGCTGTCAAAAAAGCATAGCCGGCTTTGATTAATGGTAATATTATACACCCTGTATGAACGTATAATATAAACCAAACCCCTTTTAAAACATAAAAATAAACTTGTATATACAACTTTTTAAATGGCGTTTTTTCAAATTTATAGTCAATTGGAAAAAAGTGACCGGTCATAATAGCAACATAATATTTTCTGTATTTTCTCTAAAAATAAGCGTAAATTGTAAAAAATGAATGCATAAAAAATGACTTTTGTGTCTAGAAAAGTAGTACTTTACGTACTCATCTGTACTACTTTACAAACTTAAAATTACTTTACTTTTTCTGAAAAAACTAAATACATGTACGTGTCGAGCTATTAAAATATTTTTTTTTATTAAAAAAGTTAATTAGTATAATAACTAATAAAACTTTTTTGTAAATAATGAGACTTACTCTTGCGTTTACCTAGTTAATTCTGAAGTTACTCATAAATTCTTGAACGTTTTGTTTTTTATTTTGAATTAAAAACAATACGCTGCGATGTTTTTTGAAAAAAAAATTGCAAAGCTTTTCATAAGCAATTAATAGTATATTACACTACAAGGGCAGAAAGTTGAGATTCCTGCACTGCGCGCCATAATGGCGCGCAGTTCAGGGCTCGCAAATTTCTGCCCGTGTAGTGTATACTAGTTTTCTTGCTACTCACTTTCTGCCGTGGAATCGCAGCCGAAACCACGTACTTTCGACTGGAGTAGCAAAAAAACTTATTAAATAAAAATAAATAAACTTTGCATTGTACTGGCATATTATGTATTCTATTTCAGTTATAAATAGAATTTTAGCTATTTTTAAAAAAGTTTAGATAAAATCTGAACTTAAAGACCACAGTTTTCAGAAAATATAATTATTTCAACAAAAACAAAACTCTTTACGTGTAGTGGTCCAAGATATCTATAAGCAAAAATTTAAGTTATTTGACTTCTGTTTAAATTCTTCAAGCAAAAATAAAAATAATACCCTGTACCTATAAATGCTTCTGGGTATTTTAAATGTTTGTTATTGTTTCATCTCATAAATCTCTCATATATGCAACTTTAGTAATATCATTGACTAAATATACTTTTATTTAATTAGTTTTCTTATTAGTCTATGGTAATATTTAAAATAATCAATTTGTTTGCCAATTAAATTTAATCATCGCGTTAATTTATTGAACAGCGCAGAAATAGTAAAAGAATAATAAACTATAAAAAGTGTAAACATTTGTAAAGTGTTGGCGTGTTGCCTTTCTTGGATGAGACAATTTAGCTTTAACGATTGCGTTTAAGTTACGTAAATACGTTTAAAACCTCCAAATTATAGCAAGCTGTGGACAACTAATAGAATAAAAATAGATAAAGATAACCAAGTTTCATAATTAATTATATTATTTTTATTAAAACAAATACAGTTTCAAATAATAATAAGTTTCTAAGAAAATTATGTTACTATAAAGATGTTTTATTACAAAATAATAAGTAATTAAAAACAATTTTTACTCTTTTGAAATTTAATGTAACTTTCTTACTTAATTTTGAAATATCTCTTTGAATTTATAGTCCTAAGCATCACAATTGCTTTATGTTTAATTACTGAAATGTTTTTAATAATGTGTTTTATTCCCAATAGTAAAAATAAGATGCATGCAAGATAATAATTAATTTTAATTTGAAAACATATTTATCAAATTTTTGATAGATCCGGTTCTGTGGCCTCTGTAAATACGGTATATAACAAGTGCAAATTCTATGACTTTGAATCTGCCATAAAAGATGCTAAAAGTTGTCCTAAATTTGGAACCTTGAGGTAAATTGATGATTGTTTAGCATTGACCCTTCTGATGCAGCACGAATTTGTTTGTTGTAAAGATGATAATATTTCACACATGACGACAGCGTTAATTACACAATAATTTTGTTTGACTTGTGTCATTTTACAATTAGATTCGTATAACTTAACCATTAGACCGTATCTTTACTCTAAAATCAGAAATCATCATCATCATTCAGTGATGTGGGAAAACTATGCGGTTTACGCTTCACTTGTGATGTTGTAAGGCCTATCGTTTAATAGTAGCTATACAAATGTTAAAACACATTTTTCACTTCATCTATTAACTTATAAACGGCGTTTTTTAACACTAAACTATAAAAGTACTATTGCTGACCTTTATCCAAATGCGTGAAAGCCTAACCAAACTCACTTTTTACCTCAAATTTATAAAAACAAATTTATTTATTCTTAAGCTACGCATTGTTATGTACATTCGCAAAACGTGCCTCTTCAACAAAATAATTGTCATGCATATAAACTTACTCCAATACCGGCAAATCGACTTTTACTTTGCCTTATTCGAAAGTTGTGTTATATTTAACCAAATATTTATTTAAAAATCCGTTTATTGCATGAGTTATTAAACTCTATTAATAACATCTTGAATGCGTAAGAAAATTTCTTCTTTCACCTAATACTTTATTTGAAATTTAAACTGAGATTTTATAACATAAAATGTTGGCATTTTAAGGCTAAAGTCGAAAAACAAAAGTGTAACACTTATGCGAAAACACCTACTTTTTTAGCCAATTATTACGTCTAATCTTCACATTATTTTTATTGAGTTCTTAATTACACTTAGAAAATATAAAAATTATTTAAAGAAATAATGTTTTGGTAGAAGGGAGAATACATTAATTTGTAAAACATTTAAGTATAATATCTGTACATATTGTTCTTTGAGGTATTTTAATTTATTTCTTTTAATCTTACTTGCAAAACCTTGAAAAAAAAAACCGTAAAATATCAAGTTTCATTTTTAATTTGAAGAAATGAGTAAATCCATTTTAAATTCTTGTATCTTATAATCAGATAAAAACTAGCTATTTAAAATCGAGTGTGGAACGTTGAATTTTAAGTTTGAGACCTAACGCATGTTCTCTAAATTAAGCACCATTGACTTTGGGATGCACCAAGCTTCAGGCACGAGGTTATTCATTGAACTTTTTACTTACGAATTTCTATTTAAATTTATAATTTTGATATTTTGTGTACTATCTTTATATATACAGGGCCGGGTAAAAAGTATAGTTACGGCTAAATATTTTCGACACGGTTTTAAAATTTGAGAAAATGTTAAAAGTTTATGAAAATTTATTTAAAAACATTTTCAATGTGAGCAAATTTTAAAGTTTATCAAAATTTAATTTAAAAAATTTTCAATGTTTGAATTGAAAAAGTAGTTTTTCAACTAGAAAATTGGTTTCTAATACGTTTCATAAGCGGCCTTTTATAAGCTTTGCTGGTAATAACTGCTAAATTTATTCAAAATTTCAAAAACATGCGTTTGATATCACAAAATGAGTCAAAATAAAATAGTTCTGCTCCTATTTTCATTAAAAACTTAAAAAAGAATAAAAGAATTAAATATTAATTATAAAGAATTAGCTGACCCGGCGAACTTTGTACCGCCTTAGCGTAAATTTGATGCACTACTTTATTTTGTATAGCTGACTTATCTTATGTATGCGTACCTATTCAATTTGAACTGAAATCTATAATATCCTCTATATAAAAATGAATACCTATTTCCCTGGTCTCGTCATATCCGAGAAGGACTGTACTAATTTTATTAAATAAAAAACAAAATATATATTTTCATAATAGTGTTTATTCCGTAGGATTCAATAATTTCACTTATATTTTTTTTACAAATCGCTATTGAACAACTGGGCATTTTGAACTAAACACTGAGCTCAATATGACGCGCGCTCTAGAAAACAACTAATAGCCTCTATACCCTTCACTGCTTCTCTCTATTCTAATGCTTTTTGATAAACTATATTTTTAGTTTTATGTTCTAGCGCGTAAATAAATAATGTTGATGGTTTTCCGACACTGGAACAGGCGACATATAATTGGCCATGTGAAAAACATCGATTTTCTAGGTTAATGCCACATACACTTAGCGACTGCCCTTGCGATTTATTTATTGACATTGCAAATGCAAGCCGCACTGGAAACTGTAAACGTTTAAAACTGAATGGCATATCGTTCGGTATCATAGGGATGCGTGGGATTAAAACATCTTTGCCTTCGTACTTCCCTTTCAAAATAGACTAAAACAGAGCTAGCATAGAAAATGTTATTAGCGATTTATGCCCGTGCGAAGTTGTGCCCAAGTTGTGTCTCTTTATGAAATTCATCGAAACTAAGAACCGACTTTAATAACTTTATAAAAAATTTAAGCAACTAGTGTTATAAGGGTTAAGACTAGTGCGTGCGCGAATTATAACTAACGTGTTATGTTTTTGTGTTTCATTTAAGTTACTTTTTTTAAATATAACAGACGCAAGTTTGTGTCTATAGAATTGAAAATTTCAACTGCTGAATGATTAAAATATAAAATATAAAAAGTGAATTTTATTAGGTTTATAAACTACTAGCAGCCCGTCCCGGCTTCGCACGGGGTAGACAATTATTTATTTTTGGAAATTTGGATATAAAACACTTTTTTTCACAAATATTTTTATTTATTAAAAAATTATTATTTATTATTTATTAATTATATATTAAAAAAAATCCCACAGTTATATTTGTATGTAAGTCTATCTATGTTCAATTTCTTTGATGGTTTAAGTGGCGGGCACTTAAATAAGTAATATTTACATAGGATATTATATACATTTTTACTCCCCTCCACCCTGCCCGCCGCGATGCCCGGCGCGCTTTTCAGACTGCATCGCAAACACGGCGCAATGGCGGTTTTGTTTACTGTTTGAATTTTTTTATTCGTAATATCTTTTGAATGGAAAGTCCAATTTAAATAATTTAAAAACTATTTTATAGGTAGTTAAATGGTCTTGACCATATAATAATTTATTTGGATAAGGATTAATATAAACACATAAATAGCATGGTTAGAATTTGGTTAGCATTTTCATTAATGTTTAAAATGAAAAAAGTTGTTGTAGTGACATAACTACAATAGTTGGACATATGCTACTCGGAGTTTTTTGTAGACATTATGATGTTCTTCAATATTGTTGTACATTATTTGGTTCTATCGCTAATAGTTTCGGCAGCGCATTCGACGAAAGACATTTTAAGACTCATTTTTCTACACCTTCGGTTACATTGTTCAAATTTTACTAAGGATCCCTATTTTTTTCAAAATGAAATGTGGTCTATGTCAAATAGAAAGAATGTAGCATTCTATTGGTGAAAGAATTTTTTAAATCGGCCCAGTACTTTTTGAGCCTATTCATTACAAACATACAAATCTTTCCTCTTTATAATATTAGTGTAGAAGTGTAGATTAGCTTGTCTATCAATCTGATAAAACTTTGATATGAGACAAAACTCACAAAACGTCACTGAATGTTGATGAATATACGTTTAATTTAACACGTTTCTTAATATTTTGACTCTAGATTTTCAAAAATATCTAATTTTAATTAATTACAATGAAACAAACCATCTTTAACCTATGTTGTAAGCGTTGAAGGAGGAAATGTAGATGTTGCTTTTGGGAGCTTTTTTACGAGCATTAACTGTCAGTTAATGCTCTATGATTATTAATAATAATAATAATTTTTTTTATACATTTTGTTACAAATTGTTATTATATTAATTTGTTTTAAAATGTTTACTTAAATTCTTATATGTATAACGCAAAATAATATTTAGCAGTGTTTGTTGTTCGTTGTATGATTTACCATAAAATATTTTTTTATTTTAAAATTTGATATATGTAAATGCATAAAATTAATTTTTAAACATTAATTTATGTTTTATTGAGTTGGAGTTGTTGAAAAATTAATATTAATTAATTTGTTAATGATAATGTTTGCAAATTTTATTATAAAATGCACAAAACAATGTTAATTCATGCTTTCTATATATACAATTTTATGATAAACTATAAACAGTTATAACCTATAAAAATAAACCTCCACACTTTTAGTGACATATGAATAGTTTTGGTTAATATAATGAGTGTTTTTATAAATTTGGCGTTGAAGCTCACCATAAATGTTTAACACCGTGAACTGTGAACGCACCTTTACCGTCGAATCGAAGTGACAGTTATTAATTTGACGTCTGAAGCAACCTTTAATTTAATGAATTGATAGTGCAACACTTTAATGAGATTAAATTCAAAGCATTTGGAAGCATTTGTAGAGTTATAACAAACGAAGTATAAGTATAAGTTTTTTTAAATAAGACCACACATAAACTGAGGTTGCAGGATCTTGAAGGGTAAGTTATGACTGTATTTCGGCTGATAAATTGACAAACATAAATTTGTTGCATATTCAAGATATAGTAAGTGGTATGTGGATGTGGAGTGTCTTGCTAAAAGTACCCATTCACAATTTTATACCTTTGTCATGAAGCTGTGCAAAGAATGGCTGTAAAATGTTCTCTCAATATATTGCAACAGTCAATGTTTCATTTTAAAAAATTGACCCAATAATTCACCTTTTACCATCAACTCGGTGGCCGTTACGAAAATAAGATGCCATCACAAAAATTTCTGCTCTTGTAAGAAAATCATTTTAAATTCAAAAATAAAGAAATTGCGAGATTTAGTAATTATTTTGACAATTGAAGCGATCGTTTTAGAAATTATGATCTGTTTAAGCAGATTCATAAGCACTTGTTAGATTGATGTATGATTTTCACAAAGACATTAAACAGATTATGTTGTTATTATTTTATTTTTTAACCGACTTTAAAAAAGAAGGAGTTGGTTCCCCAGCATGAAAGTTTGCAGAAAACTTGCTTTACGTTGCTTATACTTGCCATGTCAAACTTGTCATGACAAGTATTCGACAATGCTGCTACAAGTTTGATAAAACAATAGTGATGTCTCAAGTTTGCTTTAAACTTGCTGCAAACTTGTTATTTTCAAACATGTTTAGTTCACTTTTGCTTCTACTTTTGATTTATCCTTGCTTATAATTATCACGTCAAATTTGACGCGACAAGTATATATCAACACGTTTGAGAAACCAATGTTGATGGGTCAAGTTTGTTTCAAGCTTGTTGCAAACTTGTTTTTTTAAATAAACTGTTTATAATTTTAATTGTGATAAGCTAGCCGAAACGTGTCGTTGTGAAGTGTGATTTACCAGTTAAAAAGTATCTGAATAAAATAAAAGTTGTTGTGTTAAACTGAATAAACTACATTAATTGTATAAGGTAAGTACAGTTTCAAGGAATATTTTATTTGTATTGTACTTTATTTTTTAACCTTAAAACTTAAGAATATTTTCTATGTATTATTAACTATTATTTGATTTGTTTTTATTTTACTTTATGTACTATAAAATTCTGTGTTTATTTTTTATTATATCATACAATTAATTTGCAACTAATACAAAAATTTTTTTTAGAAATGGTAGGCAAAAGAAGGCTTTGAATTTCGTAGAATAATTGGTGATGCCAAAAAGCTTAGATTAGTTTGTTATTAAACTATATATAATTACTTGGTCTATAATTAATGAATTGCGTAACAAACCTATATGGACTGCTCATTTGGGTCCTACTGCGAATGACTTAAACGACTACTTTGTCAATATTGCAAAAAACCTAACTGAGAATATAGTTCAGTCAAAAGATCCCCTTTCTTTTTGCTCACCATCGAAAAAAAATTCTGTCAGTTTGTTTCTGATGCCCGTAGATATGTCTGAACTGCAACAAGTCATAAATAAAACTCTTTTTAAATTATTTACCTGTTTAAGCATTAACTGCTCTTACTTTGTTGATTAACAATTCTTTAGAAACCGGCACTTTTCCTAACTGAAACGGCCTGAAAACAGCTATTATTATTCCTCTTCATAAAGGAGGTGATAAAAGTAATGTCGCTAATTATAGACCAATAGCTCTCCTACCAGTTCTCTCTAAAATTATTGAAAAGTTAGTTAAATCTTGTCTTATGACCTTTCTTGCAAAATTAGAAGTATTGTCTTCTTGCCAATTTGGTTTTCTAGCAAATAAAAATACAAATGATGCGATATTTTTGGTCTTAAATCATATTTATGCAGCAGTAAATAATAAATTATATACCGCCACAATTTTTTGTGACTTTGCAAAAGCTTTCAATTGCGTTAGTCACAGCGTACTTATTAAAAATTTAGAATTTTATGGTATTAGAGGCATTCCTTTGAAGTGGTTTACATCCTTTTTGTCTAATAGAGGTCAAATTGTAAAAACAAATAACTCTCTTTCAAATTGTAAAAATCTTGATTATGGTGTTCCTCAAAGCTCGGTTTTGGGCCCGGTGCTTTTCTCAATCTTGATAAATGATATTGCTGATTTTCGAATTAGTGGTAAAATTTATCTGTTCGCCGATGACACTAACATCACTTGGAGTCACTCCGACAGCAAGTTTCTCCACCGTATTATTTCTGATGACCTTGCAATTATCAAATCATGGTGTGATTCTAATAGTCTCAGCTTAAATACAAATAAAACTGTAGCTCTTTCTTTTAAAGGTGACATTCAATCGATTTTTATCAACAATAATAATGCAATAAAAACTGTCGATTCGGTAAAATTTTTAGGTCTTCATATAGAAAAATCTCTTAAATGGTCAACCCATATAGACATACTAGCTAATAAATTAGCGACTGCTTGTTATGCTTTACAATCTGTCTGCAGAGAACTGAAGACTGAAACAGCTCGTTCTACCTATTTTGCTCTTTTTGAATCGCATCTGCGATACGGTTTACCCTTTTGAGGAAATTGCACAATAAATCAATTTGTATGCATCTTTAAATTACAAAAAAGAGCTCTTCGCTACACTCTTAGATTGACTAGCAGAGAACATTGTCGTCCGTATTTGGTCGAACATAAGATTCTAACACTCTCTGCGCTGTTTATTTTAGAATCAGTCTGTCTTGTTTGCAAACACCTTGACGATATTCCTACACCTAACGCTCATAGGTACTCAATAAGAAATTTTAACAGTGTCTACTTGCCTCTCCCTTCATCTGAACTTACAAAAAACTCCATTTTCTACAAAGCAAAAAAAAATTATAAGTCACTTCCCATTCACCTAAAGTCTCCTTCCACCTACGTATCTTTTCGCAAAGTGGTTAAGTCCTACTTAGTTAATAAACCGTTTTACTCTTTAGCCGAATATATGTAGTTAGTAATTTGAAAATTTTTTGGGTAATACATATACGAGACCATTAGTAGTTTTAGAATTTGTCCTTTTAGATATTCTAATTTTTATGTGTTTGTTTGACATTTTTTGACTATTGGTTATTAACTCCAAATATGCTTGCTATTCGCTTTGTCTACAAATTTTGTAATTTTATGACAATAAAGCTTATTATTATTATGCAATAGATAGTACTAGAATTTGATACTGAAGTGTGTTTGATTTAAAAATAGTTTAAATGCTTTACATTTAAAATAGTTTTTAATTTTACAGCCTATTTCACCAAAAAATCATAATAAGTAACTTGTGCAAACTTAACTTACACTTTGACCCTAGTATATCTGTTTATTCTTATTATACTGAAAGTATTTCTATTTTGAATGGATGAGTATAAGCATTAAGCATCTTTTCAAAATTGAGAAAAATAAAATAAGCGGTCTCTTTAGTTTTGTTTGGAAAAATCAGATAAAAAAAATTAGTATACAAGTGTACACATGTTTATATAACGGACTGAAAATCCGCTTTTTGAAATTTGCTTAATGACAATAGCAAAAATAATCGTTCATAATAAAAGTTTTTTACACTTTGCATTTTGCCAAGCGTAACTAGCTCAAAAATTTTGCTTTTTTGCACAGTTTTTTCTTTGGCTAATAAACAACATTTTTGTTATTGTTAGACAAATTTAAACAAATTGGATTTTTGGTTTGTCTTAATGTATAGTAGGGTCATTGAAATATTGACATCTTTCGGAACTTTCGGATACTGTGAGTAAGTGGTTTCTATTGCTGTTACTTTGTGAACAAGTATGCTACAAGTTTGTCATGACAAATTTGCAGTTTTCTTGCAAAGACAAACTCCCTGCAAGTTTGATAAAGCAAAAAAAACTTGCCACAGGCGTACGAAAACAAACTTGCCACAAGTTTGACGAAACAAACTGTACGCAAGTCTGTCGCATGTAAACTAGAAAGTTTGATTCAAACTTGCCACAAGTATACAAACTTGCCATAGCAAACTTGTAGCAAGTTTCCACGTTTGACGGTTCAAACTTAATGCATGTTTGATGCTAGTTTAAAATGCTATCTGGGTCACAATTCAACTGTATTTTTTCTAAAATAAGTGTTATATTGACATCTTGATGAAGTTTTTACTGAATACCATATTTTATTTTAATGTTTGATATACATTCAAACAACATATAGTCAACTCTTGACAGGTCAGGTCAATAAACGTTTTTTATTATTACTATTGCCATTGCCAGCTTTCCATGGAAAAGGCACATTTGTTGTAGCGATTGATTAGCGTTATAAGCTCTGGTAAGGACCAAATAATGTAAAAAAACAATAAAAAAAAATAATTGATAATCAATTTAGCCAAACTTTGACCGCACTCTAATCAATAATGCTTATAAAAGTCTTAACAATTACATTAAAATAAAAACTGCTACCAGCTTATTGTCAAACAATAGCGTCATTTGTTAGCATAGATCTGTTTCTAAACCTATTGCGTCATACATATGTGCGTTATACCGCAAAAGAATAAAAGAAACATAAATAATGTGACCCACAAAGTGTTTTTTTAAATCGTTTTTTTTTTAAGTTGGTGTACATGACCGGCAAAAAACAATTACGTCGAACGTCAATGTTATCATTGACTTTTATTTGTTTATTTACTGATTATAACAGATACATTTTTGAAAAAAAAATACATTATTATTTTAAACCAAAATGTTTGATATTAGAAGACAAAGTGGCTTTAAATAAGGTTGTGAAACTTAAGGAGACTCTTTAAAATTGTTGATGATCTTTTAAACCGTTCAAATGGCAGTTATCGAAATCTGATCCAATTTGCTCACATGCTGAATATCTTTAATAAACATTTATACATAGCATCAATCATAATTGTTTACAAGGTTTGTACATCTGGTGCTGCTCCTCAAAGTACGCTTAAAGAACATTATCGAAATTGCTTGCGTTTTGTTCTCTTTTTCCAATCTTCAAACTTGGAATTGTTTTCTGTAGACTCTTTCGGATTTATCTATCACGTAATACATTTTTAGTCGTTGCTTCAGCTAGTTTCTCAATTTTGATGTTATATTAATGTTTTGTTAAAAATTAAACATATTAATATGTCAAACAAAAGATTTAATCAAGTGGCTTACTGCTGTTACCAACCGTTAGCAACAAAATTACCCAGAGCTTAAAAATTTATTTATTTTTTTAAAAAAGACGCAAATTTTAAAAAATGGCTTGAATAGTATATTACAGTACAAGGGACAAAAGTTGAATTTTCGGCCCTGCGCGCCATAATGCCAGAGGCGAAGCCGAGGGCATTATGGCGCGCAGGACCGAGATTTCAACTTCTGTCCCGCGTATTGTATACGATTTTTCTTCATACCTCGCTCGAAAGTACGTACTTTAATTTTATTTTTTTAACTTTAAATGCTATATTTTTTATGCTGACAGTTTTTGATGCCTGCCGCGACATTTGCGGCACGAGCGAAGCGAGTGTTGCTAGTCATATAACATAGCTACGAGTATAAATAAACACGATGAATTCTTTCTTCCCGCTATTATAGGGCAGAAAGAATTTCATCTTACAGGGACTAAAAGTTAAACTTTTGGCTCTGTTATTAGGGCCGAAAGTACGTACTTTCGAGCGAGGTATGAAGAAAAAACACGTTTTATAAGAAGTATTGACGCACGTGCCTCATAGAAAACTGGCCTACTAAAACTTGTGCGTCAAATCAATTCTAATAAGACTAGCTCTTTAATATACTATTATAAAGCTAAAACTCAGTAAAAAAGCAGGCGATGCTTTTTTACATGATTATGGTTTAATAATTAAAACAACTGCACAAAAAACCCCTTATTTAATTTTAATAAAAAATTAGAGTGTATTTTTCAAGTTCCGAAGTGTAAAGCGACTTAAAACAGAAGGCATAAAGAAATTGACTGAGTTCAGATGTTTAGTTTCTCAAATTTTATAAAATATTTTGTATCAAATAATTGCAACACAATTTTGCTATTTTGATTATAAAGCACTCGATTATGAAGTTCACAAATTTGACGCCAATTTAAAAAATGTCTTAAAAATGTCGTGTTGGCTTAACAACAGCAAAAACTAACAATCAAAACGTCATTTTTAACGTCTTCTATAAAACCAACAAGAAGGGGTCGCTTTTAAAGCAGTAAGAGTACCTAAGTGAAATCTTTTTTAGACCTTTGAACTAATAGGATTTCTAGTTGACAAAATTGAATAACTTTGAAATCTAAAGGTGATTATTTCAAGAGCCTTATGTGACGTTTTTTTTCAAAAATAATAGATTTGTTAAAAATATTAATTAAAAATCGTTTGGTTTTAAAAGTGTGTTGGGCACAAACATTTAGGTTTTTTTTAATAAAATAAGATATGACGGTCTCGCAATTGCATTCGACAACGTATAAGTTTGTCACTGAATTTAGGGAGACCCAAATGTGAACGTAGACCACTGCGCATTTTTTACTTCTGTTATATTGTTGGCGCAAACATTTATAGTATATACGGATATAAAAAATATCTGACGTTATCCCGTTAATTAGGGAGAAAAAATGAAGGAAAAAAATGTAAGAATGTTAGGGGTATGTATGTTTAATTATGCTTTTTTCTCGAATGTTAAGGGAATGTATGTTTAATTATGGTTTTTTCTGGAATTTTAAGGGAAAAAAATGTAAGAATGTTAGGGGAATGTATGTTTAATTGTGTTTTTTTTTGTCGGATGCTGAGGGAATGTATGTTTAATTATGTTTTTTTCTTTAATGTTAAGAGAATGTATGTTTAATTATGTTTTTTTTCTCGAATGTTAAGGGAATGTATGTTTAATTATGTTTTTTTTGTATGTATGTTGAGGGAATATATGTTTAATTATGTTTTTTTTTTCGAATGTTAAGGGAATGTGTGTTTAATTACAGTTTTTCTTCATGAAATGTATGTTTAATTACAGTTTTTAATATATGTTCAAATCCATTTTTTAATGTATGTCTAATTACAGTTTTTCTTCCCGAACTTGCAATTTCTGTCCGGAAAAAGTAAAATTTTTGACTCACGTGATCAACCGTCCCTTCAGGACGCTTGATTGGAGAAATTAATTGAAGAAATTACAAGTTCAGAAAGTCTTCATCAAACAAAAATCAAGGAAAATAAGTGCTTTTTTTTATGCGAAACTACTCCTTAACTTACTAACATCTAAAGATTTTTTTCTTATATAAAAAAACTTATTAAAAAGTTAGCGACGACAACGAGTAAAAATATGACGACAAAGTACTTTGACGCATGGCTAAACAACAAAAAAACTACTATAAGCCCCATTTAAAAAAGAGCGGGTAAAAAATACAAACTACTTTTATTCACATTAAAGATAGCAAAACGATAAAAATGTGTCGATAACATTCGAGCAAGGGCGGGCATGGCCAACTACCCCCACTAAATCACGGCCAACTACCCCCACTAAATCATCAACCCCGCGTCGCCAGCAAGGGTACAGCCGACGCGAGGGAGTCGCATGTAGGCTAGTACCACGAAAAGAAGTACCTTATTTTCCTCCTTGGTAACAACCAATACATTATTACATTATCAATAAATACATTAAAACTAGCCTAGTGTTTCCGTTAATCGTTATTATCACGGTCCTTCGAAGCATATAGATTTATAATCTACAAAATGTACGATCAGTATGAAGACGCCAGAACTCATCATAGAAAAGCCTGAGGAGATTATTTGATCGCTCATCTACACAGATCTTTTGTGCTGCGTCTTCCAAAACCACCGTTGCCTCATCTTTGAACAGCAAAGGCGCAATAAAAAGAAGAATTAGCACTAATTATAAAAAAATGTGTGGTTGTGCCACTTTTTGGTTTATTACTTGAAAAGGTTTGCTGAGACAATAATAAAAAGAAATTTATTTGTTCTATTTTTTTTCGGTTTCAAACAGAGCAATAAGCCCTGCGATAAATTCTCGTAATTGTTAGTGAAAGTTCAAAAGCACTAAAATACCTATATTTGCACAAAAGTATAGCGGAACTATAAAGCTGCTTACACTAAATTATTATCTTTTCATACATAAATATTTGCGATAACAAATGTTTTTTAGAAATAAGCTGAAGTGTAGAAGAAATAGATATAATTTAAGATTTATAAATCTTTAAAAATATATCAAATTTAGTGGTGTAGAAAACAAATTTATTTTCTTAAATAATAATGTTTAAAAGTTTACATTTTATAAACAATTAGATCTCTTCTTTAGTTATTTTTATTTTTTTTTGTTTAACGGTAATAATAATTTGTTACTTTTTCTTCCACTTATTATAATCTTTTGTAATGAGTTTAAGGTACTTTCGACTCTGTATCGTTATATTCATGCTACTCTAACTGTTAATTAATTATATTATTAATTGACACTTTCAAAGAAGAGTTTATCCACGGTTCTTCTTTCAAGCATCAATTACACATTTTATTTCTCATAAATCTCAGACATTCACCTTTCGAATCTGTTATTAAAAAACATTAGCAATTTTTCTGTTGCATCAGATAAATCCGTCTGCAAGGAAAAGTTGCAACACAATGCAGTCTAGTATGTAGAGGAAAATTGCCTTCAATTAGTTCCATCATACTCAACATAAATTTAAATTTTCCAAAACAAACATCCAGCCACTCCTAAAATAGGTTTGTCAGTGTGTGTTGACAATAAGACAATAAATGGCCACTCAATTTCCGGTTATCCTAAAAAGAGTCACTTGAATCAAAGGCATTCAAAAATTGTTGACAGTTAAAAAAATATTTTTTCAGATTTTTATGTCGCTCGTGAAGGTATCGATTGTAAAGCTATTAAAAACATGTTTTATAAAATAATATTTTTTTTAATTTACTTTTAGAAAATTAGTACAATCTCATTTTGAGAATAAAAATAAAACACTTTTACAAAATTGAAAAAATTTGTTACTTTATTTGTATATTTGAGTGATTAAAAATTTTTTTTCTATACTAAAAATTGAAACCTAATTTACAAAACATTTGCTTCGAGATCAAATGTCGTATGCATAAAAAGACTAATCAGCTTAGCTTTGCAAAGAAGGTAGTGAATTAGTAGTAGCAAAGAATTTGGTCAATGAAGATAAATAATCAAAAGATGTTAATTAATTTCAAGTGATAAACTGGTAAAAGACTATAAGAAGTTCCAAACGAAAATATAATTTCTGGTATCATTGATTAAAGTAAAACATTTAATCTACACTAATATTATAAAGAGTAAAGATTTGTATGTTTGTAATGAATAGGCTCAAAAAATACTGGGCCGATTTAAAAAATTCTTTCACGAATAGAATGCTACATTCTTCCTATTTGACATAGGCTACATTTCATTTTGAAAAAAATGCAAGGCTCAAACTTGCAAAGTATCTACAGCAGAAAAGAGTTGTCCATTGCAAGCAGGAGACATTTTTAGGGATCCTTGGTAAAATTTGAACAATGTAACCGAAGGTGTAGAAAAATGAGTCTTAAAATGTCTTTCGTCGAATGCGCGGCCGAAACTATTAGCGATAGAACAAAATAATGTACAACAATATTGAAGAACATTATAATGTCTACAAAAAACTCCGCGGTAGCATATGTCCAACTATTGTAGTTATGTCACTACAACAACTTTTTTCATTTTAAACATTAATGAAAATGCTAACCAAATTCAAACCATGCTATTTATGTGTTTATATTAATCCTTATCCAAATAAATTATTTTATGGTCAAGACTATTTAACTACCTATAAAATAGTTTTTAAATTATTTAAATTGGACTTTCTATTCAAAAGATATTACGAATTAAAAAATTCAAACAGTAAACAAAACCGCTATAGCGCCGTGGCCGTTGTTTGCGATGCAGTCTGAAAAGCGCGCCGGGCATCGCGGCGGGCGGGGTGGAGGGGGCACTGGGAGGGCAATATTTAATAAAATTAGTAAAGTCCTTCTCGGGTATGACGAGACCAGGGAAATAGGTATTCATTTTTATATGGAGGATATTATAGATTCCAGTTCAAATTGAATAGGTACGCATACATAAGATAGGTCAGCTATACAAAATAAAGTAGTGCATCAAATTTACGCTAAGGCGGTACGAAGTTCGCCGGGTCAGCTAGTTTGAATATATAGAAGTTTTTTAACCGACTTCAAAAAAAAGGAAGTACAATAATTGTTATTTTTAGAGTCGGTGTCAGTCAAGGTAGGTTTGTATAAAGTTGTAAATATTATAATATACTAATCTTAATATTACCATAAACAATATTTAAACTAACTACACGCTGCGCACAGACGAGCAGACCCGGGCGCTTATCCTACCTTGACTGACACCGACTTCAAAAATAACTATAATTGTACATTATAGAATCCAAATAATTTGATTGTTTTCTAAGCATACAAGTCTACGCAATTATTTTATACTTTTTAGTGCAGTTTTTCATTTTTTAAGTTGGTTTTTTTTTGTTAAATTTTTTTTGTTTTCTCAGAACTTTTCCTTGATAGATGATAAAAGCTGAAATTTTATTTGAGTTACTGTGAGAGTTTTTAATTTTATAATAATCAATATACATATTCACATTTAAAGTGAAATACGCCAATAAGGCGCTAAATAACTTGTACAAATAAATGACCTCGATGAGGGCCAAATGGCATCTTAAGTTAGAAAGAGAGAAATTAGTCTTAACATCTCTGGAAAAGTTGAGTAGCGGTAGCAGTCTAGCAGTTAGTGCACCGAGAGGGATGACGACGAGTAGAAAAGGTCTTCGAACGGTCGGTCAAGCGTTGTGTATACTGTTGAACTGTGAATTGTTTATAAAGAGAGAAAGATAGACAACGTGTGCTGTTGTCGTTGATAATGATAATGTGTTGTTTTGAGATATGATTACAGGAGGAATATGAATTTAGTGCTGACTCTCTGGATTCGAAAGAATAATGAGTAAAGTATTATTGATGAGTTATAATATACCGGTAGCATAAATTTGTATTAAATATGTTAATATAAAAATCCACGGCAGAAACTATAGATTAATACCTGAAGTACAGTCTATATGGCGTTGCATCCTGTCTCTTTGGTTGTACTTCCATGACGACTGTACGCATTTACAGATTGCTATCCTGGCTCTCTGCTATCCTGGCTCTCTACTTCTTCGAAAAGTGGCGAAGAAGTGGAGGGGTGAACTGGAGCTTGTTAACCGCTATGGTTATGTACCTGTCAGTGGTTAAAAAAAGTTGTGGATTTTTCTTTTTCTGGCAAGACAGAGTAATGCGTGATGTCCTTAGGTTCTTTACTTATTAATCTTTATTTTATACCTTTTCCTATTAAGCATTATTCGTGGCCATTCTATTTCGTATAATTTGACTGAGGCTTAGCGACACTATCTACGTTGCTCCCTAACTAGGTACCGAAACAATTAAGACATCATTGAGAACACGAGACTAGAGAAAAGGGGTGAAGATTAGGTCAATCGAGTCCATGGAGTGGTTGCCAAAGTTCAATGGACCTGGTGATGTCTCCCACTAGCAGTTCAAAAAGAAGAGACTCCTGAGAGGGTGAGGAAACCCCCGGTGATTTCCTTTAGAGGTATTATTGACAGGTACATTATGTGTAAATATGTTTCATGTGTCGTCCAATCGATCCGTCTAACCGTTATAGCGTTTCTATAACAATGAATATAAAGGGGTGAGTTGAAGTAGATTGTTGATGATAATGTAACTGGCTATTGTGTACACTGTTTTTAAGTGAATATTTAATGCTAATGTACATAGACATCCTGATAAATTTATTGCCACAAGCTTGATATATTTTATTTAGATTATTATTTATTTAAGCAATTTGTAACTGAGTTACTACTGTCTGTCACTGATTTTGATTGGTAATTTTGATGCAATAATTAATTTGTTACAATAATTTTATTTACTTTGTTAGTATAAGTACTATTGTATACTATTTATTTTGATTTGTCCTGTAATTGGTGCTTCTGCACTGTTGAGCGAATAAACTTTATTATGTTCAATTCTCCCTTTCCCGGAAACCCAGCAATTTTGCTGGATTCAAAAATCATTACGGTCTTTGACAAGTAATGATAATAATAACAAAATTACTGTTTCAATAATATACAAATTTTTGAAAACAAGATTTTAAATTTCAATTAGTTTAAAAACCAATTTAAGAATTGAATTAAAAACAAAAATCAAAAATTGTGTTTTAAACCAAAGAGAAAACATAACATTGTTTTTTGGAAAATCAAGCTAAATTATTATCTCTGCGATCATATTATTAGAATTTTTGTATATAACATTTGAAATTCGAACAATACGACATGAACATAATAATGCTGCTTTCTGATTTTTCGCAAGGATTTTTACATCCAAATCTAAAATTTTGAGATTTTTACTTATTGATATTGGTAGAACACCCATATTTGAAATAAGTAAAGGTAACATTTTTACCATTTTTAAATGCCAAAGATCCCTAATGACCACCGAAAGCAGCAAATATTTAGCCATTTTCGTATTAAAATTATAAATAATATAATAAAAAATTGAAACAAAATTTATGTCATAGGTTTATTGCTCTTTCTCACCATCGCGCAGTTGATGCTATGTTGAGACGATCCCATAATTTACTTTTCAACACAATTATTTGATTTTCCCAAATTTTCTTAATTTTTTTTGTCAGAATAATCTTATTTTAATAAATTATGTAAAAAATACTAAATCTATATATATAAAAGAAAGTCGTGTTTGTTACAACACTTATAACTCGAGAACGGCTGGACCGATTGCCATGGTTTTTGATTTGTTGGATTTGTTTCTGTCCCGAATAGCAGAATACATCTTAAAAACAATGAAAACTCGATATGTGTAATGAATACTTAATGATTTCAATAGATGCTGATTTGTTTATTACATGTCAAACATTTGTTGTCCAATCCTGTCAAATAGTGTAACAACTATTTTTTTTTGGAGCTTATGGCCTGGTTGCTGAGATCTTTAAGCCACAACTTTATTTTTTTCTGAAGACATCATGTGTGCGTTCAGAAATTTATTTTTTGTAAAATGTCTACAAAGTTTAGGTACTGCTATATTTGTTTTTAATTCCCGAAAATAATACCTAAGATTTATTCTACAGTAAAAACATAAAATCATCGGAAAGGAACGGAATTTAGGGAATAAAAAATCAGTTGGTAAAAGTTATAAGATTATGGAAAAAAAATCTACAGGTTAAAAAAAGTGTAAATGTCTTTTTATAGGTTGTCTATGATTTTTCTTGATAAGCTATTCATACGTAGTGGTTATATACTCTTTGAGCTATTGTCTATGTCTCGAAAGTTTAGGCACTGTTATTATATTTGGTGGTTTTATGCGAGTGCACATTTTAATAACAATGCCGCGTCCTAGAAGATCTAATCTTTCCCAGCGAAGCCGTAATGCAATTAGGCAACGGATTATCGCGTCGATACTTAAAGGAAAATTTAAAGATGAAGAAGTTTTTATTCTAAGGATTCTGATGATCCCAACGGATATTTGAGTTTAAACGAATTCAATTCCCGATTCGTCTTGCCTTTGCCATGACGATCAACAAATCACAGAGCCAATCCTTGACTATTTGTGGCCTCAATCTAGAAAATGCATGTTTTTCTCATGGTCAATTGTACGTGGCATGCTCACGTGTCGGCAAACCATCCGCTTTATTTGTTCTTGCGCCTGACCAAAAAACAAAGAATGTCGTTTACCACAAAGTGCTTGAATGAAAATCCTATTAATGAATTAATCCGAGTTTTATTTTTTTCCCAATCTGCACAACATAGTTTTCAATCATTTTTTTCTGACATGAGTTTGAAGTACTTAATTATTATTTTTTTTTATTTTTATTCTCATTCTGTATGTATGTTTTCATCATCATTCATCATAATAAAATACTTTTTTGTTTCTATCTATATAAATATATTATTTTGTATCATTGTTTTACGTTCATCAAAGCCGAAATTAGTCCAGCTATAAAGTAACACGACATTCATTGACTGTTAGGCGGTACGAAGTTCGCCGGGTCAGCTACTTATTCATAAAAATAACACTTTCTATATAGATAGAAAAAGTAGTTATAATCTTCAGGGTAACCAGCTCAAGTAAAAACTATTGAAAAATCTTGAGAAATTAACCCTTTTGAGAAGTACTTCCAAATTCACGTCACACACACACGATGGCTTGGTTTTTTATTATTATTATTAACTATTTACCGCTGAAATAACAGCGTTTGTAAAAAACGTATTCGCTCAAACGTTTCTTCGGCGACTTTAATTACATTTATATTCTTACACGACAGTGATTAATTGCGACAATTAATTTTTTTTTGTGAGAGAACGATACTGTAAATAGTTTAGCAATTTTAAAGTTTATTGTAAATTTCGTGAAATTTTTTTTGAAATCGGATTGTAGAATACCTCTGACATGAAACAGAACCTCTTTATAGGTTGTTGCATTTATAACAAAAAAACAGAATATTGTTAAAATAAAAGTTTGTTATAGCGTTTCCACAATTTTCCCATCATTAAAAGAAAAAACAACAATGAAAGTGTTAAGAAATTTTATTAGCGCATGAAAAACTATGATATAATATTGAGAAAATACTTTTTATCATAGATGATCTTTTCATAATTCACTGACTGAAAGTAAAACAACAGAACGAAGATGTTGTGAAAATTACTTGATATGGCGTTTTATTGTTTTGTTATACAATTATTAGTTACTCAGCCTTCAAAACAATGATTTTTCCTTGTTTAGCACTTGCAAAAAGTTGGTACTCTGATAATGAATGTCATTTATTAAAAGTAAAGGTTATTGAATTGATGTGAAGTCACTTTAAATTAGTACTTGGAAGCCTTCACATATCTTCACGTGGTTAAATAAATATCAACCTCTTAATTTGCAGGTGTTAGGTATCTATTATCTAGTTCAGTATAATTATAGACCTGTGTTGCTCCACATTTGAATGTGTATTCACTTTTTAATATTTGCAATTGGAAACTAATACTCAATACACAAAAATTATGCTTTTTATGTTGAGAATCTCAAACAAAAATTACAAGTGTTTTTGCTTCAACTATTAAAACTAGTCATTGAGGTCAAACCATGCTTCGTGAGCGAGTTCTTAAAAAAAACAAATAAACACAATTTGTTTAAAAAATTAATAATTTATTGACCAAATTAAAAATTTATTAAACGAGCATCGAAGACATAAATTTGTAATTTCTTTTTCAATTTTTAGTTTTGTATTTTACATCTTAAATCCTACTTTGTATCTATCGACTTTTACCTTTTAAAAGATTGTTGTTTCTTTTCCAACCTCTTTAAAAAAAGTAGGAGGTTCTCATTCGAAACTTTTTTCTAGGTAAACCGATTTTAATAAAGTTCTTTTTATTTGTTGATTATTTGATAAAATCTAATCACTAGTTTTTGAGTTAACTTTTATTAAATCAGTAAATATTACAAACACGAGAGTAGGCTAAGCACCCGGAGGGTGCGCAATCACACGAGAGTATTACTTACCCTACTCTCTTGAGTAGAGGTAAGTAAGAGGTTTTTATTTCTTTAATTTTTATATTAATTTTATTATCATTAAGGTTAGAATACCTTAACACTCAACAATTTTATGTAATTTTACATAAATTTTTGCTTCTAACACTCTCTGCATTATGAAAACCTTTTTTTTATATAATTTTTTCTTTAATTTCTTTCAGTTTTCTTTTATTTTTTCTCTTATTTTTTTTCTCTTTCTCTCTTTTTTCATTGTTTTTCTTTTTCTATCTCTTCAATTTTATGTAATTTTATATAAATTTTTGCTTCTAACACTCTCTGCATTATGAAAACCTATTTTTTATATTATTTTTTCTTCAATTTCTTTCATTTTTCTTTTATTTTTCTCTTTTTTTTTTTCTTTTTCTCTCTTTTTTCATTGTTTTTCTTTTTCTATCTCTTCAATTTTATGTAATTTTACATACATTTTTGCTTCTAACACTCTCTGCATTATGAAAACCTATTTTTTATATAATTTTTTTTTAAATTTTTTTTTTTTTTAAATTTTTTTTTCAATTTTTTTTATTTTTTTTTTTTTTTTTTTTTTTATTGTTTTTTTTTTCTATCTTTTTAATTTTATGTAATTTTATATAAATTTTTGCTTCTAACACTCTGTGCATTATGAAAACCTATTTTATATATAATTTTTTCTTCAATTTCGTTTTTTTTTTTTTATTTTTTTTTATTTTTTTTTTACTGTTTTTCTTTTTCTATTTTTTCAATTTTATGTAATTTTACATAAATTTTTGCTTCTAACACTCTCTGGATTATGAAAATCTATTTTTTATATAATTTTTTCTTCAATCTCTTTCATTTTTCTTTCATTTTCCTCTCCTTTTATTCTTTATCTCTCTTTTCTCATTTTTTTTCTTTTTCTATCTCTTCAATTTTATGTAATTTTATATAAACTTTTGCTTCTAACACTCTCTGCATTATGAAAACCTATGTTTTATATAATTTTTTCTTCAATTTTTCTATTTTTTCTCTTTCTCCATTGTTGTTCTTTTTCTATCTCTTCATTTTTTTAGAATCAAAAAAAGAAAGTGAAGAGAAATTCTTTCTTTTCTCTTCACTTTTTTCTTTTTTTATCTATTTTTATGATGTTTTTACTTGATTTTAGTTTTATTTATTTTTTATTTTTGTTTTTCTATTTTTTTGTTTTCTTCCTGTTATTTTCTCTCTTTCACCTTTTCTTTCTTTTTTTTCTTCTGTTCATTCTATTTTTTTTTTTTCTATTTTGTTATCTATCTACACATTCTTGAATTTTTTTCCGTTTTTCTAATGTAGCTTTTCAATCTAAACATTTTTTTTCAATTTTTTTTTTATGTTTTAATTAACCTTATAAACGCTTATTTTTCTACAAATACCATAATTTTGTTGTTCTATACCAAAATTGCCTCTTCTTTTTCTTTATCAACAATTTTTCCATTTCTTTTAATTTTTTTTACGTTTATTTTACTTAAATTATTGCATACATTTATTTATTTGAAATTTTAAATTTTTTTTACATTTACATTCCGCATTTGATCATTTTATTTCTTTTCTAAACTTCCTCTTATCAGCATGCTTGTTCTATTTTTTAATTAGTTTTATAAATATTTTATTTCTATGCATTAATATATAATAATTGGTAGTTCTATCTCTCTTTTTAAGAAACATTTAAAACTTTTTTTCTATATTTTCTTTTGCTTTCGGTAATTTTCTTTCTTTTATTTTGTTTTTTCTCATTTCTTACATTTTGCACACTTTTAAGTTTTTCTTTTTTTTTTTTTTTTGTATCATTAATTTTTACATTTTTCTTTATTATATTTTATTTTAATATTAGTTATTGTCTTACATAGTGTGACAATCCACTTGATTTACGAATAACAATTAAAATTTTTTTTTGAGACATACTGTATAATTATAGCTAATTAGTCGTTATCCAAATAAATGTTGTTTGAAATAATTAGCTAAAATTATTTGCACATATCGGCCATTCGAAACCGACGAAAGGCCATTCTTCATCCACGAAACCCTTATTTAGATCCAAACCAGCAAAAATGTGTTATTCACAATTGGGAACAATTATATTACATTATAAACAAGTAGAATAAAGTACGATCCCTCTTAAAATGGAACTCTATATTAAAACTAAGACAATTAGCGCTGCTAATTTATTAAAATATTATATTTAGAAATAAATAAAATAACTTTCACATTTGGTACCGTGAGAAGGATGCCAACATCTATTGTTCATCTACGGTCACTACCATAAAAACACCACCCCCAGGTGCAAAGTGTCGAAGGCCTATATTTTATGGTCTTTTTTGTCAAATAAAACAGCTAGTATATTTTGCAGTTTTGTTTCTTCCCTGTAATAAAAAAATCAAATCTCCAAATTCAACCTAAAGCTATGGAAATAGGCGCAAAAAATAAAATCATGGAAGGGAAGAACCCGATAAAACCAAGTCTCCGAGCGAGTAGAGGGAAAACACTTTCTATTCTAGAAATCTTCGTATGAGCGACGACTAGCAGCATAATGCATAATATTGCTTTGCGTATTTTCTTTAATAAGAGCTTGTACGAGCTTGGCAGCCTAGCCGCTTGAGCTCTGCTGTTCTGTGAGCGGCTGGGCGCCGTAAATGGGCACGAAGCTGTTTGGCATGTCAACAGTCTAAAATACCCGACATGTCACTACTCCAATTGGATCGTTTGCTTTGTATGCTCCCACCTCTACAAGGTTCGAACACGTACACGTGGATTTAGTCATTATGCCAAACTGCGATGGATACCGCTATCGTTTAACAATGATCGATCGTTTCTCAAGATGGGTTGAAGCATGTCCTTTACAAGATCTAGAAGCTAACACAGTAGCAAGAAAATTTTTGGAGTTCTTGGAGTTTGGAGTCTCTTTAAAAGTGACTACAGATCAAGGAAGGCAATTCGAGTCAAGCTTGAACCAGCTCAACAAATTAACAGGTACTACCCACATCAGAACAACAGCATATCACCCTGCATCAAGCGGCATGATGAGCGGTTCCATAGAGAATTGAAAGCCGCAATTAAATGCCAAAAGAAGAATTGGATCGAAGCACTGCCAACAATTATGCTAGGAATTCGTGCTGCATGGAAAGAGGACTTTGGCGCTACCTCAGCAGAGATGCTCTATGGGCAGCCACTGAGACTTCCAGGGGAATTCCTATCAGAATATCCCGTACCAAAAAGAGAGCCAAACGGAGCAGAGTCCATAAAAACTTTAAAAACAGCGTTTTGAAGAACTCAGACCAATTTCTCCAAAACGTCATGGAGAACGGAAAGTGTTCATTTTTAAGAATTTGGCAACAGCAAAGCAAGTTTTTATCTGTTACGACGGCCCCAAAAAGCCATTACAAGCACCGTATCCGGTAATAAATCGTACGGAAAAATATTTTACAGTGAAGGTCGGCGGCCAACACAAAAACATTACAGTGGGCTGACTCAAGCCTGTATATACAGTGACGGAAGGACTTAAAGACCTAGAAATAGACCCAAGAGATGACGAGCAGCTATCAACACCGTTTCCAGCACTCGCAGAACCGCCTCCACAAATTCGAGCCCCGGTAGAACCGCCTCCACAAATTTGAGCCCAGGTGGAGCAGCCACCAAACAGGAACGACCAACAAACAAGATCAGGACGGCGGGTTCGGTTTACTCAACGCTACCAGGCCGGATTTTCGTAATTCCATTACTAGAAGGGGGGTCCTGTGGGCGCCGTCTTCACCGTCGGCGCCACTACCAATAAAAGTAAATTTTAGTGCCGACAAAAAGTGACGTGATTAAAACAAACTAACCGGGCTTAAAGCACCAAGACACTGTGGACGCTGTCGTCGCAGCCACCAATAAAAGTTCATTTTAGTGCTGACAATAGTGAACGTGGCTTAAAGAGACTAACCGGGCTTAAAGGACAGCCATGACACAAAAAGACCCTAGACAATTGTCGTAAACTTTATGTTGCAGGATTCCCAATATGGACACCAGATGAGGAATAATTCCAGAAGGTTCTTTTTGGGTTTTACCGAAAATAAGGAGACCTCCAGGTAGAACCCCTAGATGAGACATAGTCTTCTACCAGTCTTGACCGAGGACATATCTCGCAAGACCACCACAACTCTCATCCATTTTCTCTCAATTTATTATTCGAGTTATTATTCGGCAATTATTATTCAATTTATTAAATAAATATATTACTGTTAAACCAACTGCACAGCCTAATATCATCCACACCACTTTGATATACGTAAATCAGCATTTGACTATACTGTTTTCATTAACAACTTCTCGAGCTTGGCAGCCTCGCCGCTTGAGCTCAGAAATCCTGCTAATTTAACCAGTATCTACCACTTTACAGTAGTATTGTTTTGCGTATTTTGCCTAGTACGAGCTTGGCAGCCTTGTCGCTTGAGATCTATTTTGCAACTTAGGTAGACTTGTAGGCTGCTGTATACTGTTTTTATCAACAACCCCTCAAGCTTGGCAGCTTTGCCGCTTGAGCTCAGAACCCCTGTTGATTCCCACAGTAGTGGCCGCTCGAAAATAAGTTTTGAGTTGTGTATCTTGCCTGATACGAGCTTGGCAGCCTAGCCGCTTGAGCTCTGTTTTGCGATTTATGTAGATCAGTATTTACAGCCCAGTGTTCCTATCAACAACTCCTTGAGCTTGATAGTTCAGCCGCTTGAGCTCACTCAGGTCCACTGTGGTTTGAAACATTTTAAATAATCTTATCTTTTAATACGGAAGACAGTGAAGCCGCTCAACAAAGTAATGGAAACGTCGGGGAAATGTCGATTTCCTCTAAAGTAAACTGATGGAACCGTTACAGCAAGCCTATATAAAATTTCTATTGCTAAACAATAAATTCTTAGAGAGATGTCAGAGGCCGATCTATTCCTAAACCAAAACTGATGGAGCCGCTACAACAAGTTGAGTCAAAACTCACATTCTAAACGATGAAGCGCTCATCTCTGTCTAAAGAAAACTGATGGTACACCGCTGCAGGTTAGACAATCACTTTATATATTATTATATTTTGAAATCAAAGATTTTTTTATTCTATTCTCTAAAATTATTGACATTACTACATCAGCCTAAACCAAAATTTATCTAATATGTATCTCTATTTGACAAATTAATAATAATGTGACTTTTATTTAAAAGTAAATTGTTGTCAGGATTACTTTCAATATCAAACCTTGTTGACAAACCTTCTTGCTGCTGCAAAGGAAACAGAGAAGCGTAATTTTGTTTCTAAAGCACAAATGTCTTTTTGTCATATTTATGTATTGCTTTTGCTATGCTATACTATTGTAACGTGATAGCTATACAATTTATTTATATACTAATGTTACACTATTAATTTTACACTAAATTATATAAACTCTGTACATTAATATTTATATTGAATCCGGTACGTGACGCTCAACCCATGCGACTCAAAGTTAGACTACTTCGGTTGTTTCCGCTGCTCGCTTATATAGCATTCGGCATGGATCGTCTGGAAGGTTCCGGAGCCTCCACCCCAGCACTGACCTTTCTGGAATGTTCGACCTCGGTACACTATCCTATTTTTTTCTCAACTCTGTTGCACCCTGATTAGGGGCAAAAAAATTAGCCAGTTCCAGCGGGGAGTGCTATAAACAAATTCAATCGTTGTTGGTTTTACAATATCCACTGAGTCAACTTAAAAGTTGCTCTAAAAAGCAGCAAACATATTTAAAGTCTAAGACTAAAAGTCTTTAAAGTTGCTCTAAAACTAGCAACTATATGTAAATTTTAAGACTAAAAGTCTGGTAATCTAATTGCAGGATTAGATCAATGCTATTCATTTGTTTACCATACAAATGTTGTTTCAAAATAAAACTTTCAAAATCAAACAACTTACTATAAAATGTACAGTGAAACACACACTTTCTGCTTTGCAAAATGCACGCAGCATATTTTTAAATCAACGACGATCTTTATATCTACTAAATTTCTGGCAGTATGCGTTTGGCAAACTATATACAAAAATTAGTCACTTTGTGACCCAAAAGATCCTAGTAAATTTGGGGACACCGAGACTCTACGGAGTAAAAGACGGCAAAATTAGGTACCACAATTAAGCCCAGGGTGATCTCAAGGATATTTAAGCACTTTGTTAACAGAGAAAATTTTAGGTTTCTTCGCAACATACTTTTCTTTTCATGTATGTAGAGATGACAAAATAACGCAATTTTTAAATTCATTTTTTTTACACAAACCTGTTTTTCTGAATCCGATTAGGTTTATTTTTTATCATGTTAGATCTGGCAACAATGTACTTTAACAAAATGTAATCATGATTTGATTGGAAAATTGCACAATGTTGAATATATAGTGTTTAAGCGAGTTGGGTTTTCATTTTCCTTCCTAGATACTCAGTACTTCAGATACTGGGGACAACCGGGGTCCTCCTAAAACTTAGAAAATCACAAAATCAAATTGATATTTCAGCCTCTTAAAGACTGGAATTGTCACATTAATTGAAAAAAATTAAATGCTTTTAAAATAAAAAATCTTAACAAATATATATAAATGAGGCTAAGTAAGACTAAATATAAAATAGAATACAAAAAAAATAACTATAGTAAAAACCAAATACATCTGCAATTACAATTTAAAATATTTCATTTAAAACTTTTTGTTTTATTAAGTTTATGCTTAATGTGGACGCATTTTTAGAACTTTTCGACAATTGCAATGCTACACCTCTGGTGACTAGATTGTGATGTGTCGTTCTCATAAAATAAGACTGTACTAGGACTTTTTATACTGTGTAATTATTTGTGACAAAATTTATTTTTAATTCATAATAATCTATATATATAAAAAAAAGTCGTGTTAGTTACACTATTTATAACTCAAGAACGGCTTTACCGATATGGCTGAAAATTGGTGAGGAGGTAGCTTAGAGCCGGAGACGGACATAGGATACTTTTTATTCCGAAAACCACCTTCTAAAAGAGGGGTGAAAGTCAAAATTAGAATTGCGATGTTGGAAACGTTCGGTGAGGTTCGGCAAATTACCGTTTATGACGTGGCTCAAGAAAATTTCTTAAACTTGAATTTTTTGCAATAAATTTTTTTGCAATAAATCGATCTACTCCCACACCACGGACCAAAGTCGGACCGTGCGTTTACATGTTAATCGTCTTGCATGAGACAACTTCCCATATTCCAACTTTGGGTGAAAGTTTGTATGGAAAATTTACAAACTGATGACTGGATTTGAATGAAAAAGATAGGATACTTTTTATTAACAAAGGGATGAAAAGGGGTGGGATAGGAATAAAAAATGACAAGTATCAATATTAGTATGATTTTCAAAGATTTTGGTTTGTTTATTTTAAAAATAATATCTATGTTTAGGCGGAACAAAGTTTGCCGGGCCAGCTAGTATATTATATAAGTTACAGTGTTGTTTAAAAGCTGTCAAATATTTGATAAATAAGAACAAGCAAAGTACATACTATATATGCAATAAATTTGAGTTTTACAAAACACTAAGTATTTTGCAAGTTTAATCATTTGTAGCATTATCATTAAAATTTCTCATCTGATTAATCTTCATATATGTATCAACACAATTTTGGTAGAAACTTGTTCCGCGCTGAAGATTATGTACGTATTTTATACACTTTTATGATTTTATAATAAGCATATTTTTAAGAGTACTGTATAAGTAGTTTATATTTATTAAAATTGTTTGACAAAAGCGCTTAGATTTTATTATTTTGGTTCAAATTGAGGTCTTTGAAAGACATTAGAATAAGCCCAAAACAATCAAATCTCAGGATTGCTAATATAAACTCAGAAATACTTATATAACACTATTAAAGACATTTTCTGTAGTTGATGAGATATATCTATTTTTTTTTATTTTAGTGATATTTAATATTAATTATTTTGCTTAAAAAGAGTTTTAATTCTAAAAATTGTACTTGAGTGTTGCTTTTAATCTTATATATCGCCGTCCAAAATTATGATATACAGTTGATGCTTTTTTTGTAAATTGATAAGACAACAATAAAGAATTAGATATAATTTACTTTTAATTTTAATTAAATATACTTTTTTGGTAATTCATATGTATGCTAAGCAAACAAATAATAAAAGATGACTGGTGTTCTACTGTCATTATGCCAAAAACATTAGTAAAGTTAATGGTAGAGTTAAAAGTAATATCTATCGTTGATCCCGTGTGCAATGTGTTGCTAAAGGCTACAAATTTTTTTAAAAATTTCTGATTGAAAAAGAAAAAGATTTGGTTTGATCGTGCAAAAATCGTATTGTGCAGGTTTGTTAGGGATAGTTTTAAAAATATATAATTATGTACTTATTAATAAACTAAAGTAACAAAAAAGATAAAAAAAAATTAATAGAGGTATCACTACGGTCATATATAACTACTATCATTTTTTTTTATAAGTAAGTACTGTTTCGTATTATTGAGAACCGATATTGAATTTGTCAAATTGCCTACTCTCGGTTCACCTGAACTTGACGAACATCTGTCATTATATAAGAATCAACTGTGTTTTCCAAGAATCAGAGAATTCACCGCCTTGTGCAGTTGAGTCAGCAGGTGCGGAGACACAAGTGGTATATTGAACAAGCTTTTGTAATAAATTATATATTATTCAACTGAGTTTTTGAGTAAATCCTACATCAGAAGTGGGATTTGTTTCACCCGGCGCTTTATATTCTGGCAATAAAAATTGCACATAGTTGTGTAAATGGGTGTAGTGAAGTGAAAAAAAATGCCTTGTCTGTCCCGACGGGATTGAGCACCGGCTCGAGTGCGTAAAGGATCCCGAGATTCCAGGAGCAGATCTTTAACGTACATCGTCGGAGAGACGTGAACGACATGTTTCGGCAGGTACAACTATCCCGAATAGGTTCCAAAGCGAAGATGTAGTTTGAGATCACATCACCAAGTGGATCTTCCACGTGGTGGTACCGAGTCAATTCTCGAATCGGTTTCAAGCATTAGTTGTGGGCTTAAAGAGGACTTGGAGAGGTTGGTAGGCGAGTTTAGCCGGTATGATACCAACCACAAGGCTTGTTGCACCCGATCAAGAAAGTATCGGTACCTTTTCATACTATTCATCTTGACCATTTAGGTTCTTTTATTCGTTCAAAATCAGGGAATACACAAGTGTCCACAGTTATCGATGCATTTACCAAATCTATTTTTATTTACGCACTAAAAAGTATTAAAGTCAAATATGCAATTCAATGTTTGAAAAAATTTTTTTTTTATTTTGGGGCCTCACCCCGAATAATTTGGTTTTTAAATCTAAAGAGTCTGCGGAGTTTACTCGAAATCATGGTATTAATCATCATTTTAATGCAGTTGCTCTCTAAAATAGTAATAGACAGGTTGAAACGTATAACAAGGTTATTCTAGATTCTTTAGCAACAATGGAGGCAAATCAAAATAATCCTAAATAAGATGAAAACATAATAAGCTTCCAAGTAGGTATTAACGGTACGCTAAACAAAGCTATAGGGGTGGCAAGTAGTGTAGCTTTAATGGAATATAGAGTTGAAACCAGCTAGTAGAAGAAGTTTAAACACAGAGACATCGTTAACCACATACAAACAAGAGTAGCTTTTCCTTTTTAAGGTATATTTAAAAAACTATTTTTATATAAAGTCCATGGAGATATAATAGAATGGAGTCAGGATGTAGGCAATTTGTTTTAATGCAAAAAAAAAGAGAGCATTCTAAACGCGAAGTATATACGTTGCCACACGCTCTCTGTTTACAAGGTACGTGGCTACAAAGCTAAATCGTGGTGCAGTATAAAAGTTCGTTGTTTTTGAAAAAAATCGCAACGGCCGGCAACGTCGGATACAAGTTTGGTTGATCAGCTATTGTGGGGTACCGCTTATATCATTTTTAATTGCGGGAAAACTAGTGTTTTGTGAATAAACTCAACAAATGTTTTCTAGCAAATAATAATAGAGATGTTAATAAAAGCCTTAAGGCAATAGTTAGATTGTGATGTGGTGTGTGGATCCAAAAAGCGGCCAGATGAAAATATTTAACCGCTCAAGACATACAACGACAAAGAAGTTCATATTTTGTCACAGCTTTATGAATTTTTTTCTGACAAAGTCTATAAGACTAATAAGTGTCTTTTATTATCAATTGCATCAATAAATACTCATAACATTATGGTTAATTTATACACAACCGCTAAATAACGTATAACATCAAACTTAAAGCATCGTAAAAAACAAAGGACTAATTCCAGAACTTGTAACAGTCATTCATTTCATATAAGTTACAGATTCATTATGTGCATGTAGTTTTAAACATATTTGGCTTTTCTCTAAACATCTGCGCCGCTACTGTTTTTGTGCCTCTTATCGCATCAGTCACAGTCTAATTGTCGACCGCCACAAACCGCTGAAGCAGCCCGCTCCTCGTAATTCTGCATCAAAAAATAATGCAAATTGTAGTGGAGAATCCTGACTTCATTCTATTATAGCTCCATAATAAATTCAAACAAAAATCTCAATTAAAAGATTTTGCTCACATTATTAATTATAAGACTGTTTTGCGCATGTCTAATGCCTACCAAAAAAATATTCTTTGTCTCTTAGAATTGCAACAATATTTTTTTACTTACTCTTATGCATAGATTTACAATAACAAGATACAGCCATGCACTGGGATAGTCCGTCAAGACGTACCGTCTATTGCCCTCACTCTCAACTGCATTAGTATTCGATAGCGCTATCCTTTAGAGAGGTTCCTACCAATAGCAAAGCAGTGAACGCAAAATGACATTTATTATTTGACGTTTAATTTGACGATTAATTGAATTATTTTGACATTTATCATTGTCCTCGTGTTATAGGTTATGCCTCGTGTCAAATTTTGCAAAAAACCACAGTAATTTGTAAATAAAACATTTTCAATCTCTGAAAAATTAGACATAACAACTATTGTCAAGAAAAATATTTAATAATTTGTAATTAATTTTTTTTGTTAAGATTTAATCTCAACTTTTATTTTCTTTAATATATATAATTGTAAAACGAATTTAAGCATACACACCGATGAAAGGATATTTTTTCGCTTGTGAAAGGATTATAAGGAATAGAACAAACAATACAGGATCTCATTTTGAATATAAATATTCAAAAATTGAATTTGTCAAATGAATTGACAGCGACGATCGTCGATTAAAATCGTGCGTATTCGTCTATTTAAAACGTGTGCGGCATACAACAAATGTGATAAAAAAGATGGAAGATGTATTTTATTAAATATAGAAAGAAATGGAGAGATGTACCAATTTAGAGAAGTGGCAACACGATTTTAAGACTACTTTGGTAACGATTTATATCGGAAAATTTATTTCCGCTCGCTATTTCGGAAAATAGCGGAGCCAATCAGAAATAGAATTCTTACAAAATCTTGCGTCCCCACTGTCATTGTCAACTGTCGTTTGTCATTTATTATTTTAATAAACGTTTTTTATGGTTTTTATAACAACATGGATGAAATAAATATTTTGCTTGTAGAGCTTTTTGCAAAGAACGATATATCATGAACATTTTTCACACTATTTAGTTCAAATACAACTACATACTACAAGTCATCTGTCATCATAACGTATCGTTTATTTTTATAATTTGACTTTAACCGCAAGCGTATATTTGATATATTTACGTTACGTTATATTATAAGCAAAAATTATGTTATAACGTAATGGAAAATGACTGTCCGCAACCATACTAATAACTTTATAATAAAAATTATAAATTGCCACAGCGTTCCCTACCGGCAAATAAATCGTTACCAAAGCAGTTTTAACTTGTGTCGTTACTTTATAAAAACCAACAGACTTTTAATTAATAGACAAGACGTCTCTGGACAAGACATTCTCAATTACTCATAACTAACTTTTTCTCTGATCATAACCTACAAAAAATGTGGTAGTCATTTCATTAGTCAAGATATCAACAGCATTTAAAAACACATGTCTACGAATATCAATACATTCTACAATATTGTTTTGATATTAATTATTAACGTACTAGACTAGTTTATTACAAGATTATTTATTATCATGTCTTCACATTTAAGGTATTGTTACCATAATTTATTTGATTTTCAATTGTAATTGTAATAAATTTTAGATTTGATGATGGTAGTGATTACGATCCCACAGACTCTGATGATGACTATCAAGAAAATGAAAAAATTCTCTTGAATCGTGTTCGTAATATGCGCAAGGGAGACTCCGATGAAGAGGTATTTGTGTACTGCTACTAATAAGCCCATACTTGAAGTTTATGGTATATGATTCGGTCTATCTATGTTTCACAGGATGGTGTCTTTCTTAGAAAACACTTGTTCCCCATGTGTTCCAAATTTTATTCGGATATTATGTAACGAAATAAAATTTTGCCGTGCTAACAAAATAAGCTTACTCTTCTAGACTCATACAGTTCCCAGGGGAAGATATATACAATGTATCTTGTATTGAATATTATTTTGAAGTCTTGTTTAAAAGTCATCACAATTTTTGCCTCTAATGACGTGGTGTGGTGTGAACACGTAGAGTGAAAGAATTTTGAGCATTTGTTTTAATTTGTCTTGTCCTGATTTTTAATATGTCATTCTTTGTATGTGTATATACGTACATTAATTGGCTTCCATTTGAATATTTTAAAAGTTCTTAAGAAAGTTTTGAAAGTTCTTAGACCAACGTACGTATATTTTTTAGGCTTTAATTTTTTAGCAAAAAAGCATATGATTTGAGTTCATGAAAAATTATAAATATTTATTAACGTCAGGGGCACTTATTTTCTGTTTTTGAAAATGGAAATGGAAACGAGACATTGTACAATGAAAATCCGAAAATATATCTATACATATATTGCTTCGTTTTTTTAGAGTGCAGTTCTTGGGGTTGTGTCTGATGAGGATGTTAGTGACATTGCACTAAGTGACGTTGAAGGTCAAGAAGATGATGATAATCTACCAAACGTTAGGGCTTGGGGCAAAAACAAAAAGAAATTTTATTCCACTGATTACGTCGACGCAGATTACGGTGGTTTCCAAGGCCAAGATGCACATTTAGCAGAACTGGAAGAAGAAGAAGCAAAAACTTTACAACAACAGTTAGCTCAACAGCTAGATGATGATGACTTTTCGTTAGATACTTTAACCAATACGAAACAATCAGTGAGTTTGCTGTGTTTTATATTTAATCCCTTTTGCCAAAGTTGATTTTTAGGTCTTAAAAGAGAAAGACATCACAGAAGAATCTATAAAAAGTGATTTGTCTCAGCTAACAGCTCGGCAGCAACTTGAACTATTGAAGAAAGAATCTCCGGAATTCTTCGGACTTGTTGAAGATTTTCAACAACGTATGGCAATCGTAGAGAATTTTTTGAACCCTTTGTTGCAAGAATATACAAAGGGTAAAATTGCTAACAGCCTAAATATCGAATTTGTGACAACTTTTAAGGAATTAATCTTGAAGTATGATTGTAGGTATATGAAATAATTATATTTTTAACAACATTGTCTTTCCAGTTATTGTACTAATATTTATTCATACGTTCTACTGAAAGCTTCAAGAGTGTCTATACAAAATCATCCAGTTGTAAAACGCTTATATCAATTCAGACAGCTTTTGTTACAATTAGATCCAATTTACGAAAATATAGTTAAACCCCAACTAAATTCAGCGAATGAAAATATGGAAATTGTGGAAGCAATGCCAATTGTTAAGGAAAAGTCTAAAAAAATTAAACAGAAAAAACATAAATCTGTTAAATTTAATGAAGATATAGTTGAAGTTGAGCCACCATCATCTTTGGTAGAAGCTGGAGAGAAGGATACAGATGTTGGAAAAAGAGCCATCACTTACAAGATGGCAAAGAATAAGGGTTTGACACCCCACAGGAAAAAAGAACAGAGAAACCCTAGAGTCAAACATAGGAATAAATTCCGAAAAGCTAAAATTAGGAGAAAGGGAGCGGTAAAATTAAGTTATTTATGCGATTTATGGAGTACAATTTTTATATTTTAGATCCGACAACCACGAACTGAGCTTTCAAGATATACAGGAGAAATTTCGGGAATTAATATTGCAGTTACGAAGAGCATTAAAATTAAAGCTTGATGAACAGTAAAAATGAAATGAAAGAATAACTTATAAATATATATTACTTCATAATAAAATATCAAGTTTTACATGAAGTCATCAGAGTCATTACCATCATCATACTTCGCCATACTTTCTGAATTCATTAGGGAATTGTAGCTCTTGAGTTCCGCTTCCTCATTTTTTCGCTTTTCTTCTTCTTTTTCGCGTTCTTTTTGTTCACGTTGCACTTTTTTCTTGTCTTCGCGTTCTAATCTATCTCGTAGTTCTCTTTCTCCCCGGAAGTCTGAAAAAATCATGTACCACTTTATTAATTGTTCATAAGAAATGTATATAAAATCCAAGACCTGTTATAGGATAAAATTTTACTGTAATAGTGACAGTGACAGTAAAAATTTTACAAAATGTGTTTATTAAAAAACATAGTTGATATTTAATAAACATTAAGATTGTTTTTGAATATTTTTAAATATTAATGATTCAAGGATTGTTTTCATTTTATTCTGAGGAAAGCATATTACCTATACTAGTATTTATTGTTTTTCAGGTTTAACGTTTGGTCGCTACTGAGAATAACCTTCTGTCATATTTGACGTGTGGGTAACATTTTGAGTTCAGTCATTTTTTGGTAAACGCATAATACATTTAAAATAGAAAAAATACCTGGATGTGCTTCGGTTTTCGTTTTGTTCAGTCTATTAACTATTTCGTTGATGCGTTTGGCAACTTTCATTTTTCTTATCTCTTTTTCCTTATGGAAACCAACTTGGCCTACTTCCATTCCAGGAGTTTTTTTCAAATTACTCCACATTGTGTAAACTACTTCAATATCATTTACTTTATTACCATTAATACTATTGGCTTTAACCAATTGTGCGGCATCTTCTAAAATCGCGGAAGGAATATCATCGATTGTTTGACCCTAGAAACTAGAAATCTCAAATTCCATTATTTAATTTACTGCACAACTATTTACTGCTCGCAGTCGTAAATATACATGAGCTGACGACATCTTATCAACGTGGAACCATACGTCTTCAGGCCAGCCCCATTTAATAAGATCTTCATCTAAAATATTAATTGAACATTAGTAAAATTTAATGTTACACATCACAACTACCAAAAACCCTAATACCCACTTTCATATTTATCTATCCCCATAAATAAAATTCCTGGAGGTGACACAACATCACTCTCAAAAAAGAACACCATTTTTGGAAAAAAAAACTGCTGAAAGCCGTGAAAACAAAGTGAGGTTAGCTAGCACAATTTATAGGTTAGTATATTCTATGGGTTAATAAATAGAATAATAACATTAGAACCTAACTTATTAGAGAATTTAAATTTGATCAGAGATGTTAAAATGAAGTAGAAAGAATAAGCTATTTAGTCGGCGTCTACAAAAATGTCAAAATTACATATTATTAAAATTTGTTTATTATTTGTACTTTACAGCCCAAAAACCGTTAAAGATAATCAATTAATTTTTTGAAAACAGTTAATTTAAAAAGCATAATAATAAATGTTCTGATAATTAATAGCAAACAATTAGTCATTACACTTAAAAGTTTCTAGTTTTACGGTAATATTGCTTAATTAATGTAATTTTGTTTTATATTTTTTTAGATAATAATCACAAAAACAAAAACTAAACATCTGATAAAATAAAATCATTTCCAAAAAATCAGCCAAGTATTAGCTGTTTGCAAAAGAAAGCCAATTACCTCTCAAGTTTAGAAAATTTGTATTTATTCAACTGTTAGTTACTTGCATTCGTAGTAACATTTATGTTTTTTATTTTTATTGTTTTGTAATGTTTTAGCTGTTCGATATTGATGTAGTAAAATCTAAAAACCTATTATCGCTAGTTGTCTCTGCAAATTACTTTTTTAGCCTCGTCGATTGTAAACGGCATATTTACGTTGTGTCAACTTCTATGGTAACTAGACTTTTTTACATGCAGAGCTTCCATCTATCACTTTGATTCTCTAGCGTGTTGTAAAATACCGTAAAAATTATCTGCTCTTAGAAAAACGACTAAAAAAGTGTTGACTAGTCATAAATATAGTTTGTTTATACCAAGACAATTTACACTCAATAAGACCTATAGATTTCAAAATTAAAACAATTTAATATTTTTGGTGCAAACTCTTAGCATAGATTTAATACACTAGATATAGCTATGCTTGATAAACATACTTCGGTTCTTAAAAAACATATCAACGAAATTGGTACATCTCTCCATTTCTTTCTATATTTAATGAAACACATTTTTCATCCTTTTCATCATATTTGTTGTATGTCGCACACGAGTCTATAGTGATTAAACAGACACGAATTTCTACGATTTTAGTCGACAATCAACGATGCAATGCTTTGCTGTCAACTTATTGACATTATGACATTTGTCATACACAATCTAATAAAATACGAAAATTAGGTTAAAAATTAATTTTATTTTGGAATGAATAATTATTTATAAATAAAGGTTTTTTCATCAGTGCTAATGATTCTTAATTATTTTATCAAAAAACTCTATTCCAATTTCAAAATTTCACCAACTTTTAGTTGTGTCAGACCCATGTAAACTTTATTATCCGCTTCATCTTTTATCAGCTTACAAACCCACAACTGCATCGTGACAATCACAATAATGAAAATAAAAAACTTCTCTTCTATGAATTTGTAAAATTGAAGTTAGGCTTTAAGAAAATAGGGAAACATTAGAAAGCTGGAAGAAAATAAAAGTTGAAATCTCAATAAATAAAATTACCTTCAAATTATTAAATATTTTTCTTGACAATAATTATTTTCAATTTTTAAGTGATTGAACTACGTTTTCTGTTCAAATTATGTGATTAGAAAAATTTGAATAGAATAGAAACGTCAAAATAATTCTAGTGTCATGCTGACGTAGCGTACTCTGCGTCTACTGATTTCTGCTTTGCTATTGGTAGAAGCCTCTCTAAAGGATAGCGCTATCGAATACTAATGCAGTTGAGAGTGAGGGCAATAGATGGTACGTCTTGGCGGACTATCGCAGTGCATGGCTGTATCTTGTTATAATAAATCTATGACTCTTATTAGACGCCGTCGGCGTCATCTTGTGGTGTGATACTTAGCTAACAATCGATCGAGCTTTAAACCACAGACTAATTGCGCTTGAGCTGTCCACCTCAAATCAATTCAAATTTCGGAATTTTTAAAACCGACAAAATTGAGTCTTTGGCTAAAAAGTTGAATATATTATTGGTGCGTTAATCATTTTACAGCTCGCGGTTTTTTAAAGTACTCCGAAAAGCGTTGAGTTTTAAAATTAAAACCCCCCGCTGTAAAATAAAACTTACCGCACTAATAACGTAAATAACTATTACAGATGTCTTAACATACTTTCTCGCACCGCAGTGTTTTTTACTTTGCTACTGAAACTAGGAAAAAATGATCGAGACAATGTGTTTTTATTTTAATAAAACCATAGCAATCAAACCATAAGACCATTTATTTTAAATTTTAAATACCAGAAAATTGACGGCAGCAGCGCTACCAACAGAAAATTAAATAAAAAACTAAATTACTGATTATTAAAAATTTAGAATAATTTATTATTTAAAAATTAAAGTTAATCGTTGCAAAAAATATTATACCTAACTTGTTTGAAAAGAAATTTCCTCTATTTGCACTAATGCAGCACTTCTTTCAGTCGTGCTGGAAACAAAGTGCTTATGTGAGAAATTGCTCTTTCCAAACTTGTTAGGTAAATAACTATTGCAACTAATGATACAGTTTACTTGTCAAATTCTATTTAATAATTAGTGACTTTTAATAGCTGTCAAAACGCAAAATTTTTAGGTTAAACGTAATTTTATTATAGCTCCATGGTCATAAGCTATTTTTTCACAAATACTGGTATTAATCATTTTTCTTAAGTTTACTACTTTTAAAACAAGTGATCATAAAACCAGTTTATAATATTTGCCTAATTGCAAAAAAACAAATTTGATAAAATTACCGTTATAAATCTAAGCAAGAATATTTGGTGATTTTAAAACTGTTTTGTTGCTACAATTGCTTTGTGTATTTTTAATCCATGGTTTAATGTAAGTACATTTATTTGTTTTCATACAAAGTTAGATAACAATTAAAATTATGTTATAATCATATAAACAAACAATAATCCTAGCTTCACTTTCTGTTGTCAAAAATCTTGTTTGGAGTGCAAACTTTAATTTTTACGGCAACTGTCACGTTTTTGCGTTTAAATTAACGGCAAATAACGAACGCACTAGTCACGAAGTATAGATACCAGGAGTCCGAACGGTATAGGATTTTTCACATTATTTATGGTCACAAATAATCGACCCAGATGATAGTTCTCTTTTTTGCCACACGCTGCGCGAGGGCCAGGAGGTACCGATCGATACTATTATTATTATTACACGTAAATACGGACCGGCTAACGTCAATGTAAAAAAATAAATTAAATTAAATATAAAAATATTAATTTATTTTATTAGAATTCATTTCATAAAAAAATGGGAAAGTGCTGTGCCGTTGATGGTTGCCTTAGTGGCCGAAAGGCAAGTGAGCATTTAGGAAAAGTGGCTTTATTCAAAGCACCAAAAGTGAGTAACCTCAAAATAATATTTAAAATTTTATGTTAATAAATAATTGATCATTACATTAGTGTAGTTTTTAAATAATAATATTTAAAAAATGTTATATTTTTATCGGTTTTCCAAATGCTTTGACTGCACAGAGTCTATGCAGTCAAGAGTAGTGACGGCTCGTGATAAATTTATAGAACTTATGGATAAAGGTGCATTGATTTATCCTAGTGAAAAATTATTTAATTTAATTAAAAGCTTAGAGGAAGTTGTGTTAATGGTGGTTGGGACAAAAACAGTAAAGATTGACACAATGTTTGAAATATTAGATGCCAGCCAGAGCTGTCAATAGCAGCAAAACTTCCCGCGTAAGGATTTAAACGAATACTTCTTGATAAGTGGCGCGCTCTACCGGCGAAAAGTCTGTCCCCTAAATTGCGACCATTTTTTCAACATTACGTTCGGACTCCTGGTATCTATACTTCGTGGCACTAGTCATAAAAAACATGACAGGACTGACTTAAAATGACATTTTATAGTGACATTTGTCATTTTATTGGACGTTTGATATTTTGACAAGCGTTTGTTTACTATTTATGTTTTTATATTATGAGAAATTAATAAGAATATTACTAATTCCAACTAATGTTTTAAAGATCATTTTGTAAAATATACTTTGTTAAAGAATTGCAGGTTAGTACTGTTTGTGCTTTTAAAAAATACACGGATGAGGTTTTGTTGTAGTTTCTTTTGTCTATGCTGCTGTAGAGGTTGAGGGGTAAATATGGCATTTTTGCATTAACAATTAATTTTTCTCTTTCTCAAGATGCAGTCTCAACTTGAGGCAGCTCTGTTGGGGCACTGCTCTAATCTAAACGCTTCTGCTACGAGTAATGTAGATGATGAGGAACATCAGTTCCACGAGGAGGAAGTAGAAGACGTTGAAGACTTTGTCGATGAGGTCTATTGTCTTTTCTTACACACTTTTAGTTAGGCACAGACTTATTTAGCTTGTTGGTGGCTTGCATGAGGCACTTTTTCTTTTCATCTTACTTTTAGTATTTCGTAGTCTATTGTAAGATTTATTTCTTTGAATGTAATAGGAATTAGAGAGCGACAATGGGCCCCGTGGTACGAAGCAAACCACGGGGAGCTCAACTACGCCGCGCACTGTAACGCTTCAAATGCTGTTGGCTGCTGATATCTTACAGCCGGGTAAAGGATCTATGACAATTGAATATTTGGTACGTCAATGGGTGTAAAATTTTAAATGATAATTTTGTTGCTTTTCTCAGGGACAAAAATTTGTTGGAGATTTATTACAAGACGGAAAAATACAAAGCCAAGAAACAGACATTATTTTTGCATCGCCAAGTGCATGGGCTATAGCATGCAAAAGGTTTATCAATCCGGAGAAAAAGTCAGGGTGTGGGTGGGCTTCTGTAAAATATCGAGGTCGAAAATTAGATGCTTATAAAAATATTTGGTACAAAAAGCAGCAACAACAAAGAACTCTTGAACGTGAAGCGAGTTTTGAAGTCGAAATTGGAGTTCCTAAACATTTTATCAATAAAATGCAATATCATAGAGTGGTTGTTAAACACAACACTGTAGCTAACAGGACCCTAACACAGTAAGTTGAAGAGTGCAAATTGTAATAAACAATTTTACACTTAATGCCTACACAAATTCGTTTTCAAGTTTTATGTAAAAACTCAGATACTTCGATATTAAATGATTCCATTGTAATTCTATTAAAACTGGCTTGACAAATGGTGATTATTCTTAAAAAAGAACTTCATCAAATATTTTTTCTGATTGCAATTAATAATTATGCTCTTAAAAAGTGCGGGAAGATCGAATGGGAAAGCAAGTCTTTTCAATAAATTGCATGAGTGTCTTAATCGCTTCCAAGAAAATGTTATAAACAACGTTTTTCTTACAAAAAAAGGAAAGCATTTTTTTTTCTTTCATTTTTAGAGTTTGAATTTTTGCAAAAGGGCTGAGTTGGTCACGTAGCGCGCGTGAAAATGAAATTAATGATTGTAGAAATTGTTTTCTGTTAGCGTCGCTTAGGAAGCTATTAGGACATTAAAAGCATCTCCATAAAAACGTTTATCTCGCTTGGTCAATTTAAATTTTTTCATATTGGTATCGCAAAATGTCAACAAAATTGTCAGAAAAAAGGTAAAATTATAAGAACTCGCCTTGCAAGTCATTTTGATGCATTCTTTCTTTATTAAACTTAAGTTTTGCATTTGTTTTCTAAACATGGATTTGTTTAATAAACTATGCCTTGCAAAACTTGCTCTTTAATATACTACTTTATTCAAAGATTGATATTTTTGATGCATTGTAAATGTTTTTTAAAAAAGCGAGTGAGCATATAGTTTTTAGATTAGAAAAGCCCGAAATTCTTCCAAACAATCGGCAATATAATAGGTTTATTCGCCATTTACTTTTTGTGCATTATAAAAATACGCTTTAACCACAAATATTTTTCTACTAATGTAAATATCAGTGTAATTTTTAGTAAACAAATATATATTTATACCCCTATTTAATAATAACGGGTGTTTTCAACATTTGGTGTCAAAGTCGGCCATGCCTATGAGTTTGTGTGAACGGACTATAGTTTTTAAAACAATTGCCTTAAATGCCAAAATAATTACTAAACTTCTCAATTTTTGAATTTAAAATGGTTTTCTTACGAAAAACAGGATTTTTTTGTGGTGGAATCTTATATTAGTAACGGCCACCGAGCCCCCGGTAGCCAGGTGGCTAACGATAGTGCGTTTGGAATCAGGTTTAACGAGGGAGTGGGTCTGATTCCCACCCAGGCGAGATTCTTTTTCTATAAAGAAAATAGTTTTTGTCTGGCTATGGGTGTTTGTATGTTTGTAAATGTAGGGACAACACAATAGATTAAAAGGGCGCAGTGCAATATTTTCTGTTAATCTTTAATTTTGAACGGCCACTAAGTTGATGGTGAATTATTGTTTTTAATGGAACATTGACTGCTGCAAGACACCGAGGAGAGATTTTACAGCCATTCTTTGCACCGTTTCATAACGATGAAATTGTGAACGGGTATGTTTAGCAAGACACTCCACATACCACTTACGAGACCTTGAATATGATACAAGAAATTTATGCTCGTCGATTAATCAGCCGAAGTACAGCCACAACTTACCCTAAAAAATCTTGCAACCGCACTCCACGTGTGACCCTATTTAAAGAACTCGATTTTCCAGCAACGCGTCAGATCAATAACACAATTGTTCGAAGAGTCCGTAAATGCCTTGCGGTTGATGGACGACATTTTGATTATTTGTTATAAACTTCATTGCCACTTTTTTTTGTTATAACACTCCAGGTGCTTTTAATTTAATCTCATTAACGCGTTGAACTATCGATTCATTAAATTAAAAGTGAGGTTAGGTGCAGACGTCAAATTAATAACTGTCACTTTGATTTGATGGTAAAGATACGTTCACAGTTCAAAGTTAAACATTCATGGCAAACTTCGACGCCTAATTACAAAAAAACAACTATTATAAACCCTGTATATATTACTCCAATACGCTTTTAAATAGTTGGCTATAGTCATGTAAGAAGTTATTCTACAAAAATAATTACTATAATTATGTTTTAGTGACGCCAATACATTGATAGACTGCATTCCATTTTCAAACTTGGGAAAAATACAACCATTTTTGCTATCTCTTTCGACAAATGCCGCTTTGTTAATGGATTTTCACTGTCATTTAACAAAATCAGAAGTGTCTGGATATCTGGCTGGACATTGGGACGTGAATAATCACTGTAACATTTTTTAAGTTTTTATGTAAGAAAAAGTTTTAGTCACTGTGTTTTAGCATTGCAAGTAACACATGCTTTCCCATGTCGTAATATAAAAAGTGATAAAGAAAATGCTGCACATGTAGAAGGAGAAATAGGAAAAAGTATTGAGAAAGAAAAAACAATTCTTGTGGGGTGGTACCATTCACATCCATTTGCTGCTGCTGCTCCTACTTTGAGGGATGTAGATGCTCAATTAGACTATCAAATTCGGATGAAGGGAATTTCAGACAATAGCTACACACCTTGTATTGGTTTAATAATTTGTATGTTGCATTGTTAATATGAGGGAAATATTCGTGTAACTATCTGTAAACATACTTAAGTTTCTTAAACTTACTTGATTTTACTTCGATTTTAAGTCGATTTTAACTTGAACTTAAACATAACGAAGTTTGGTATAACACGAGAAATTTTCTGCAAATCCGACTATTTCCGTCACTATTTACTGTGAAAAATTAATAATTGTATTTTTAGCTCCTTACAATTACGAGAATACTTCTTTAGAATCTAGTATAATTGCCTATTGGGTTATACCTCCACCAGAAGCTAAACCAAATGAATACGGACGACCCATGCTTATGTCCTATAGTGTTGTGCAGGATTCGGGAATAACACATCATGTGAAAGATGAAATTAGAAAATGCGTCGAATATTATAAAAATGAATCAGATTACGTAAATTTTAATTCGAGATATTTAAATGGGCCTAATCTTTACATTGACAAATTAAAAAACACACTAATATCCAAATTTCCGCGATCTGAAAGTGAGACTAACCTCTGGCGTTATATTTGTGAAACATTAGGCTATCATTCAGAAGACAACGAGTGTTTATTATCGATACCATCGATTAGCAAGCCCCAAGTTTTGCCTAATTTAAACTCGAACTTTATGTCATCATCGGATATCTCTAGTCTGCTTTTTAATTCTGGAAAGTTTCCGACGACAAGTAGTTTACTTGGACTTCCTGATCCAATGGCTCACAGTACTTTAGCAGCTAATAATATGTTTCTATCGACAAATTTGTTCAAAATGCAAGAGTTGTTAAAGCCTTTGTCAAGCAGTAGTCCACTTCCTCCTACAATTAAAAATAAAAATACATCTCTTAAAATTCCTGCCGACATCAAAAGCAAATCAGATTTTGCCGCTGATTTATTAAGCTTAAAAAATAAATTAGATTTTGTTGCTCCAGATTTAAGCTTTCTTAAGTCAGATTTTTCCGGAACTGATATCTCTGGTGTAAAATCTAGCAAGGATTTTTCTATGGCTGATTATAGTTTGTTAAGCAAAAGTGCAGCATCTACGAAAATGGATATAAGTTTTTCCAGACAAGGTCAAGCTGCTACGGACGATAAACCTTTGAATTTAGCCGCGGATTAAAAATATACTCAAAATTGTATTTATTTTTACCTAATTGTAAGTCTCTGTATTTTTGAATACTTTTTTTTTTTTTAAATAAATATTTCTGAGATGTAAGTATCTTTGGTAATTGTATAGGAAACAAAGTGAAAAATACCGTTTCAAGTTAATTTAATGGTCAAGTTTTAACATCAAAAAACGAGGAAAGAAGTTATACAGGATGGCCAAGATAAAAGAGTCCTGGTGTTACTAACATATCAATCCTAATTACGAGGTTTACTTATATGAAAATCTGCAGGTTTCTGCGCATTGAAGTTTTGAAACAATCAAGGTTTCACTGCGCAAACTTTTAGAAAATGAGAATTTCTGTAGGAACAAACCTACTAGAAGGATAATTTTATTCCAACGTAGTAAATGCAGCATATTATGAATTGAATTATGCTGTACTTTTCAAAACATTGGTCAACTCCGGTGACGGCTTATTGAAGGTGCAGACTGGGCACTGCTTACGTAATTTTTGAATAGTCATAAGAGATAAAATGACTTAACCAGAGCCATATAAATGCTGTTAATATTTAGTGTTACTTGGTCATGCCTAGGTTAAAACAGCTTTGTCTGAGCAAGTGGCGCTTAACGGAATCAAAGTGTAAAATAAAAAACCCGTTCAAAAGAACATAGACTAGCTCTGGTAACTGTTATCACTATTTTTTAAATGGGTTGTTTTGAGTATCTTTTTATTTTACTGATTTTAAAATTATATAAGAAATACGCGTAGAGTCGGCTTCAAGGAGCAGAACATGTTGAGATGTTTAGAAACTGCGCAAAGTAAGTCGAAAGAAGTAATCAGCCACTGTTGAATTTGAAGGTAGTGCGCATGCGCCAGCTTAAGTTGATTTCTAACACAATATTATAAAAATATGTAGGTACTCAATAAAATATGGTCTCTTAGTAAATTATTTGAAAATTATCTACTATGCGTAATAAATTGACTCATTATTATATAGAAATTAGTTTAATAATAGATCGTATTTTTAAACTGATTTTGGCAACATTTTGCTGTGTGATATAAGTGACTGTCGACATCAGCTATGACACGCTTTTAAGAACAACGTTCTCTGTGACATTTAACGCTTTGTTTTTCTGACATCATTTATTAAAAGCGCAACATTGTTTATTATATGTCGGTTTTGACTTTGTAAGCAAACACATTTTCAATAGCCTTTTGAGTGGCTGTGCGTATATCAGGCGGTGTAGAAATAAATTTAGCTTAGCTTCTATATTGAACATTAGCATATACATATGTAAATGTTATTGGATATTGTTCCTGTTAAAATTAAATAGTATATAAAAGAGCTAGTTTTATAAGAGTTAATTTGGCGCACAAGCCTTAGAGCGGTCTGTTTTCTCTAAGACGCTTACGCTAATACCCTTTATAAAACCTGCTTTTTACACAAATTTTTCGAATGTGCGTCTTTTTTATTAATGTTATATAAAAAAATTAAACTTTCAAGCTCTGCAAAATTTTGTTTTTAACGGTTGGTAACCGCAACAAGTCAGTCATTTTAAAAGCTTTTGTTTGGCATAAATTGTTTTATTTTTAAGAAAAAAAAACTAATATTACGAGAAGAACAGAATTTACGTACTTTACTCAAAATTCGAAAATTAGCTGAAACAATGGCTAAAAATGTATTATCTGATAAATCAGATAACAGGCCTAAATTAGCAAAGCTTGTTTAGCAAACAAATTTTTGCAGTGTGGTGTGAAACGTCTCCAATTTAAACCATTAAACCACTTTTTAAAATACTCTAGGCGTAGAATAAATACGTATTTTCTTTTAAAGGTAGATAATAATCCGTTTGAAAAAATTAATGATGATGACATTAACGTAACTATTTTTTTAATAGTTTAGTAGTGAAACAGCATACTAAAGAGCACAAAAAATGTTTCACCTATAAAATATGTTTGTTCTAATAAAAGAAACATTGTATAGTCAATTTAGACCACAAAATGAGAGTAAAGGTGCGTAAAGAAAATTTTGACATTTTCGTGGCTAGTGCTATTTTACGCTGATGTTTTTGCTTTTTTTTGTGTTATTTTCACAATTGATGAAGACTTAACAAAATAAAGAAAAATGAATTTAGATAGAATTTTTATTCTCTACAACTTTGGTATTTAACATTTTCCTGTAAAATAATTAAGAGAGCCATATTCACAAACTTTAGATTTTCTTCTTTATGTCTCAAAATCAATTCTACACCCTGTATATAGGTAATATATATATATAAATAGAATATGCCTAAATTATGTCAAAATAGTAAAAATATTAACTTGTCTATGAAGCTTTTTGGGCAAGAAACATTAACAAGAATGGTTTGCAAAGAATTGTTGATATTTTTTTGTAAGAAAAACTACGGGAATGGTTTTCGGTTTTAAAAACATTTAAAAAAATCACTAAAATATAAATGAACTATAATTACTACGTGTGGTTCAATTAATTTCCCGGAAAAGTATAGGAAATAATTAATGAGAAAAACTCACCAAATAATATTAATGTACTATAACTAAGGCAAACGCTCAATGAGTCAAACTCACCCCATTATTTACAAAACCGGTAAACAAACAAACACTTCACACAAACTTCCTACACTACAAACTATTCAAAATCTTATCGTCAAATAAGAATAATTAAACGAAAACAAGCATAGTTCTTTAGTATGTAGTTGTTGATATGTTTATATTTATAGAGATAAGAACATTTCATGGAGTAGTTATATACACGATGAGATCATTTAAGTCGGTCAAAAATTATTAAAGGAACAAATTAAATTTATATTACATATTTACTTACTACATATTGCATATTCGGCAAAATAACTAAGTTTTCAAACGTTTAAATTAACCGGACTATACTCTATTTTTTTGGCAAAGGCAAATGCGCGCACATTAGATAAAACCCTACGGTGCATTTTCAGAGAACTGCTGCATAACCTCACACAATCACCTCTAAAGGCTTGCAATATAGTAGACAAAAATGTGACATTAGTTGCCATCGAAACCAAGTTTTGCGCTCTAAACAACGCACAATTTGCACGCCGTTAAAGAAGAATTTTATTTGACAACCAAAGTAAGGCTAGGATAAATTGACAAGTCTGGCTGACAGTGCTGACCCCGTTTTTTTATAAAATCGTGCTGTGTAAACGGGACATTGCATTAACCAACAGAAAAAAAGTATTTTAAGATGCACGATTTGTCTTGCCAGTAGCTGAAGAATATAGTATAGGCAATGGTATAGGTATTAATTTTGTAACATTTGAATTTCGGCTGTTTTAATAAACATATTTTCATTATATTGTCTAATTTAAAAATATTTTTTTCAAAAATATAGAACATTCTTTTTCGAAAAATGTCAATATAGAACAGTTTATAAAAATTAAATATTATTGTTAGTTATATTTGGTCACTGTGTGTATGCGGAGTAATTTCAGTGTAGACAACCAATAGTACACACACAATTTGACACAGTTTGACAGTTTGCTAAACAGCTGGCTGTAGAATTGCAAATGACATATGCCATGCATTTGTTTCAACAATCCCTTTACAAACAAAAACAGTGCGGGTAGACTTTTTGGTTTTGGGATTTTTTCGCAAATTCGTTCCTCCAGCGATCAGAATTGCAGTGTTTTGAAAATATCGAAAGGCGCATGCTTCGAAAATCGGGTGCGATCTCGATTGTGTCAACAACAGTGCGCGTACGCGACGTGAACTTCGACAATGATGCCCTGCCTAGTCTTAAATTAATGCATTGCTTATTGTTTGTTGATATTAACCTAAAATATCACGTTCGGACTGAAAATGAACGAGTGAAACGTTTTTACCGGGTTTGGCGGCGGCAGCAAATATGTGCTAGTTGAATTATTTAAGGAATAACCTCATTTTGGGTAAGTGGTTTAAATGACAGTTTCTCATCATGTCCTTGAGGGAAGGGTGTTTAGGACTGTGGACTCCATAATGTTGTTAAAGTAACAAAATATAATGTGAATAACCCCCGCTTAGGCACAAAGCAACTGCCTCTGTAGGGGGTCTTATTTTCATTCAACTTTGTTTATGACTTGCATCATTAACATTATACAGTCAAATCCCATTGGTATGTGCAAGATTGCTTCGAACGACTGTCCAAATAAATGCAATCGAAACTGCATTTCGTCGACAACGCAACGCTATTATAAACCAAAACCTACTTTGAATAAAGTAACGAAATTAAATACCTTTTGACCTTAATCTCATGTTATTCCTTTAAAATACAGAATGTTGTTTTTTATCAAAAATTACACAGAAATCTTTAAAATATTTAATTAATCTTTTCCATTTATGAAATCTCCGTTTGTTTGTCAATTAAATAGTTTTTTGCTTTGCCACGTGTTAAAGGTATAAGGCGCTATTATATTAGGCACTTTTAATTTTCAAAGATGAGGAATGAATTGTCTTTATTTGTGACCACGTACTCACATTCACACAACCAATGGTAAAATCTCCATTCCCCACAAAACAACGATAACGATAACCACTTCATTCGTGAACATAATCGGATCATTAATTTTTTCTTATATAATAAATACCATCTTTGCCTTTGTCAATACCTGCTTTTGAAACATTTTTAATGCTTATTTTGGAACTAAAATTTTTTTAAGATTGCATAAAACCTGTCAAAATAAGTAAATAATATAATAGATTCACTTACACTAAGGTCAATTTTAATCTTATCATGAACGAATGATTTTTAACAAAAATAAAAAAAAAACTCTTGTGCTAAATTACATTGTTTAAAAAGGGCCTAACTCTTGCAGGCGATTGATAGTATTTAAAAAAAAGAGTCATCTATAAATTACGCAACGCTGTTTTTTTGAAGAGTCTTTGCTTCCCCAAATTTCTAAGTCCCTCTCTTCTTCTCATTCTTATCTAAACACAAAAAAGTAGTCCAAATGGAATAACGTTAATATTTGCAAAAGCTAATAGCTCAATGCCACAATGATTACTACCCAAACACTATGAATCACCAGCAGTATATTTGTTCGTATCTTTATGACGATTGACGAAACACCCGGTATATATATACCTGATAGCGCAAAAGTAAGTTTCATAAGACATGTCTTAAAGCACGCATTCAAATTTAAAAAAGCCACGAGTTTTTTTAAAGAATAAGTGCTTTAAGGTCTTATGAAACGAGTTTTCTATACTATTTTTTGTAATTTGATCGATTTAGGAATTTTTGGAGTGGGTTGGCAATATCTTGATTTTAAAAGTGAAAATTTTATCTTATATTTGTCTTCTTTTGTTTTATCCAAAAATTGTAATCCTGTCAGCCCCAAAATACGAAAATGGAAGAAAACTTTACATGTAGGCCTTCCGAAATCCGTGAAGTAGCATAAATTATTTAGGTTTTCATTATTATTATTCTAAGATACCTACTTTTTTAGGTTAAGTGGCATATAAACTGTGACTTGCTTTATTGGAATTGGTGGTTCTTCCCAGACATTATTATTTACACCATTATATGCTATATTTCAGATAAATATACTTTCCATTAATTGTTCACTTCACTTTGTTGTTCGAAAATTACAATTTCAAATTTTAATTCACAATATTATTAACAGACAAGTTAAAAGTCAAATTAAGTTTTTGTTATTCACAGACAGGTAAAAAGTCAAATTATGTTTTACCAACCTAAAAATTTTTTAGAAAAAAAAGTTTGGTGCTCTAGTGGCTCATAACCGCACCGAAACTTATGACGTAGCGTTCTCTATTAGAGTATCAAAATGGAGGCAAATTGCAACAATAGTTATTTGAATCACAAGGCCGGTTACAGGCATTTTGCGAGGCGATTGCAAAACTACGAGCCCTTGCAAAAGCGTTTTCGGAAGTGTGATTCACAAAATTGCCGCTGTCGATTTTTTATTTTAAAAAATAAAAAGAATTTTTTATTAAAAAAGTTTTTTCTATGTTATGGCAACGCTAAGTAAAAAATCCAGATGTCCTGTTTATTAAAAAAAAAAATATTTGCTTTGACATTTCAAAAGTTATCTATTTGCGTTCTTAAAAAGTGAAATCGCTGTTTTCTGAAAAAATTGATACTCCAGCACACATTACGGCTTAGGAACTTTGGGGGGCTATACATTAATTGTAACATTTTAAAATACAAACCGTTAGTTGTCGTTGATAAATGTCTGACAATTGACAATTACAGCAAATGTCATAGTAATCATTTTCTAGCCTAGGCTGGCAAGACGGCGTTTCAGGCCGCTTAGGACACGTTGAAAGTTATATTTTGCAGGCACAAAAAAATATTTTTAAAACCACTTATCAGAATCTAATAAATTTTGGCTTGGGAAAAATATGGAAAAAATCTATTAGCTGTAATTTTCTCAGATAAATACGCTCTTTTGTTTCAAAGATCCTAGGCCATCTTGCTTTTTTTTTTAATAGGAACAAGAGTAAATTTTTTTATTTTAAAATAGTACATTTATTTCTGTTTTTAACAATGTAATACATGTTGACCTTTATTTGTTTTAAATTGTAAACAATTTTTTTTTAATAACCCCAAAAATTGGAGTTTACGACAAAGCCTAGTTGGCTATGAAATTTGTTGTGTAAGAAAAGTCAAAAAATGTATCTAAATACATATGTAAAAATTTGAAAAAACATCTCTTAAACAAAATTAAATGATTAAAATTTGAAAAATCTTTTTAAGCAGTTTTTAGTATATCATTTGTACTTGTAAAAAATTTTAAACTTATTATTAAATTTTAAAAATTAAATATGAAAACTTTAAAAACCTATTAAGAATATAAATAAATTAAGAATAAATTAAGAATATTAAGAATAACTTTAAAAAATTATTAAAAATGCTTAAAACAATTTTTAAAGAGGTTTAAATATTTTTTGTTTGAAAATTTTTGAAAATAATTTAATTTTCGTGTTGAAAATGTTTAAATCCATTTCAAAGCTTTTAAATAATCTTTTTAAACAGTTTTTAGTAATTCATTTGTACGCTTAAAATTTTCTGAACGTATTATTAAATATTAAAAATTAAATATATTATTGTAAAATTCTTAAAATATTCTAAAAAGCTTTTAAAACTTATTAAAAATATAAATTAAACCTTAAAAAATTATTAAAAATGCTTAAAACTATTTTTAAAGACGTTTAAATATTTTTAAATTGAAAATTATCGAAAATAATTTAAATTATGTATTAAAAATGTTTTAAACCATTACAAAGCAAATAATTATTTAAATTATTTTTTAGTAATTTAATTGTACTTTTGATAATTTTTAAACGAATTTTTTAATTTTAAAAATTAAATATAAAAAGTTCAATAAAATTTTTTAAAAACTATTAAAAATTTTCAGAAATTTTTAAAAAACTTTTAAAACTTAATGAAAATATAAATTCAACCTTAAAAAATTATTAAAAATGCTTAAAACAATTTTTAAAGAGGTTTAAATATTTTTTGTTTGAAAATAATTCAATTTTCGTGTTGAAAATGTTTAAATCCATTTCAAAGCTTTTAAATAATCTTTTTAAACAGTTTTTAGTAATTCATTTGTACGCTTAAACTTTTTTTCTAAACGTATTATTAAATTTAAAAATTAAATATAAGAAGATCATTAAAAATTTTCAAAAGTTATTGAAAAATTTTTAAAAAGTTCTAAAAAACTTTTAAAACTTATTAACAATATAAATTATACCTTAAAAAATTATTAAAAATGCTTAAAACAATTTTTAATAACGTTTAAATATTTTTAAATTAAAAATTATTGAAAATGATTCAAATTTTGTGTTGAAAATGTTTTAAACCATTTCAAAGCATTTAAATAATCTTTTTAAATAGTTTTTAGTAATTCATTTGTTTTTTTAAAATTTTCTAAACGTATTATTAAATTTTATTAAATTTTAAAAATTAAATATTAAAAGTTTAATGAAATTTTGTAAAAGTTATTGAAAAATTTTTATAAAATTCTAAAAAGCTTCTAAAACTTATTAAAAATATAAATTAAACTTAAAAACAATATTAAAAATGCTTAAAACAATTTTTAAAGAGGTTTAAATATTTTTTGTTTGAAAATAATTCAAATTTCGTGTTGAAAATGTTTAAAATTATTTCAAAGCGTTTACATAATCTTTTTAAACAGTTTTTAGTAATTCATTTGTACGTTTAAAATTTACTAAACGTATTATAAAATTTTAAAAATTAAATATAAAAAGTTTATTAAAATTTCTTAAAAGTTATTGTAAAATTCTAAAAAGCTTTTAAAACTTATTAAAAATATAAATTCAACCTTAAAAAATTATTAAAAATGCTTAAAACTATTTTTAAAGACGTTTAAATATTTTTAAATTGAAAATTATCGAAAATATGTAATTTAAATTATGTATTAAAAATGTTTTAAACCATTTCAAAGCAAATAATTATTTAAATTATTTTTTAGTAATTTAATTGTACTTTTGATAATTTTTAAACGAATTTTTTAATTTTAAAAATTAAATATAAAAAGTTCAATAAAATTTTTTAAAAACTTTTAAAAATTTTCAGAACTTTTTAAAAAACTTTAAAAACTTATTAAAAATATAAATTAAACCTTAAAAAATTATTAAAAATGCTTTAAACAATTTTTAAAGAGGTTTAAATATTTTTTATTTGAAAATTTTTGAAAATAATTCAAATTTAGTGTTTAATGTTTAATGTTTAAAACCATTTCAAAGCATTTAAATAATCTTTTTAAACAGTTTTTAGTTATTCATTTGTACATTTAAAATTTTCTAAACGTAAAAACTAATTGAATTTAATGACAGCTAATTCCATAGCTAACTACACTCAATTTACACCTCAAATTCCTAGTGTTTTTTGACCTTCCATAGGGGGTAGTCAGTCATATCTGATTAATTAGTGCATGTAACACATGAAGTTGATTAGTTGTTGGTACAAGTATGCCCTTATTGCTCACAATATACATTTTAATGCATGAAAGGCTCAAACCAACTCACCCACGGTGTGCGTTGTCAGATACGTACATATAGTAAATATCGAGCTCATAAAAGTGTACTGGCTCTTGCAATACCCTGGGCTGATGAGTTTCCAATAAGAACGTAACAGCGCTGTCTTCGGGTTTTGCAGGAAACATTACACTTTCATGAGATATTCAGAGAAGTAACCTTTCATGCGTTATACAAATATTAATGTATTGCATTGTTAAAATCAGACAAAAGTACTTTTTAAAATGTAAAATTTTACTCCTGTTGCTCTTTAAAAAAAAGTAAGTTGGCCTTGAAACTTTGAAACAAATGAACGTATTTATCTGAAAAAATTACAGCTGTTAGATTTTTTAAATATTTTTAAAAATATTTGACCGTTTCCATACTTTTGCGCGACTCTGTATAATAACTGTAAATATTATTAATAAATGAATAAATATATGTATTTAGGTAATGCACGGTGCGATAACACATTTTCAGAAATAAATTTTTTTTAAACATCTTGTTTATACCTGTCTTTACAATTTTTTTTAGAGTGATTAGGTGCATTGTCAAATAATAGGGGATTATAAAAGTAGAATTGCAAGTACGGTCATATAGCGTTATTTTACTTGGATCAATATACAATAATGTAATAAGATTGAAATATTTTAATACATATTCGTAAGTCCGAAAACGTATAAGTTAACTGAGTTGTTATTTCGAATGACAATTGAACAAATCTAAGATATGTTTCGCTCTTATTAGAACTCATCAGTTACATGTAGTTCAAACAACCGACAACCGAGACACTCTATTATTGTATATAAATATGTATGTCAATTTTTAAACGAACACTATTAGTGAGTTTTAACTAAATACTTTTCACTAAATGGTGTTGATTGGAAGATATCTACAGCATTATAATGCTCACAGACACTTGAAGGTGCTGCTAGTATCTCAGCAAAGTTGTTAAAGAATTTGCTGAAGAAGGGTAAGGTACTGCGTCAAAATAATTACCTGAGATGAAGAATCAGCATACATGCTGATGCAAAGTCAGAAAACTGTTGTCGATTTCAAGGAGAAAGAAAGCGCCCATTCAGCCATATTAATCTTTAAGAAGCAAAAAGATTTGTTGATTGAGATGTCGAAACCGCGTCATACAATTTTGACTTTGATCTTCTAAGGATTTTACTGTTACGGCAACATAAGTCAGAATATCTGACAAAGACAATTCAATTCTTGACATTATACTACTATAATAAGCTATGTATAAGTAAAATAGTTTGACAGAAATATTGTCAAAATAACGAAACTGTAACATTAAGGACAGTTTTCATAAGATCTGCCGACTATTGTTTTCCTCTTACGGAGCGCCATTTATTGCATTTGGTGTTGTCGATTTGTTGAACATTTTTATTATTGATATTGTTGATCAATATAACGCCTAGTGTTTATAATAGATGCAGGTGACTTGAGCTGTCGAGTTGATAGCTAATTGGGTTTTATCTACCTGACAACCTCCAAACTTATAATGGGTGTTTTTTTTTTAATTTGGTGTCGAACCTTGTCATGAATGTTTAGCTTTGAGCTGTGAACGTACCTTTATCATCGAATTGAAGTGACAGTTATTAATTTGACATCTGAGCCTAACCTCACTTTTAATTTAATGAATCGATAATTCAACACGTTAATGAGATTTAAATAAAGCACTTGTAATGTTAGAACAAACGGAAAAACAAGCTTTAATGAGGAAATAAGGGCCACAAAAAGAAGTCACTGGGAGTGAGATTGCAGGATATTGAAGCGTAAGTTATGGCTGTATTTCGGCTGATAGTTCGAGGATCATAAAGTTCTGATATCATATTCATGGTCTCGTAAGTGGTCACCGTTTTGCTGAAAATATCCGTCTACAATTTAATCGTCATGAAGCTATGCAAAAAAGGTTGTAAAATCTGCTCACGAAATCTTCCACCAGTCAATGTTTCATTAGAAAGATTGACCTAATAATTCACTATTCACCATCAACTCTATGGCCGTTACGGAAATAAGATTCCAAGACAAAAATTGTCTGTTCTTGTAAAAAACCATTTTAAATTCAAAAATAAAGAAATCGAGAAGTTTAGTAATTATTTTTACATTTGAAGCTATTGTTATAAAAATTATGTTCTGTTCACACAAACTCATAGGCATGGCGAACTATCACGTCAAATTTTAACAAACACCCCTTATAAAATGGTATTTTGTAAATTGGTTTAGTTGGAATGGCATACTTATTTCCCAAAGTACCTGACCTGACCTGACCTGACCTGACCTGACCTGACCTGACCTGACCTGATACTTTTACCAGTTTACGAGTCACCTGAGATCATTTTTCACTTGCCCTTCAAAAATTATACCGTGTGATCCGCAATTATTTAGATTAGGGAGGCTATGAAAAACAAAAACAGACTCTTCAACGCCTTTAGTTTTACATTTGTTTCTTGACTGTCAAGTTTGTTGGTTAGCTGTTCTAGTCTAACAATAATGGTTTCCACGCAAGAACATTAAACAGTCATTGAGTTATAAAAATGGGATTGACAGTTAACTAAATAAAGGATAATATTTATAGTAAATTATTACAAGTAATTGAGATTTTTTGCATAATGTATAGAAATAATACAGTAAGAAGTATTAGGGTTCCTTTAGAGTTATTGTAGAGTGATGTATTATACATGTATTATTTTATAACCGTAAGTAGCGACTAGCGATTCATCATAGTTTATCACGTTGGCGTTTAGGATAGACGTTATGATTTTTATAGAAAACATATTTTGATGATTGTATAGTTAATAATATGTAAAACGGCTAGAGTTTTTTCAACACTTATTCGTGTGATAAACATGTATGGTCGGTTGCAGAAACCATTTTTTACCAAAACGTCTACACTTTCCTATGAAAGAGACATTTTTAATAACATTTAAACGTCTTCTACGTCAAGATTGTTAAATAACGAAAAATAATACTTTTTGCCGTACTTGTTATTGCAACTTCAATTTATTTGTGAACAGTTAAGAAACTGTTAGGGTTTTACAATGAGACATTCTTTCTTTTTGAGAAGAATCTTTCAAAAATAGTTTGGATTAATTAAAAGTAATGATGCTTATTGGATATTTGCTTTTTAATTAGCCTGATCTTTTTATAAAGTTTTCTTACCATTCAAATGCTAATGAAGAATGTTTTTCTTAGAGGCATAAAGTTTAAAGGTTTAAATGGAAAAATGTTTCTAATATTCATAAAATGTTAATACAATTTCGGGCTGCATGCGGCGTGATCTCGAGATTCAGTTTTATACGCTCTGCCCAGTAAATCAAATTGTTTTTCCGGCAATAGCGCATCTTCAAGTGCTCTATGGTCTCTGGTTTTTTGGTGTCGACATGTGACCTTACAGATCTCAAAAGAAAACAATCTTTTGGCGACCAACGTCATTAACGAGGATAATGTCAGTTAAGATGTCTATTCTGTGAAATTAATCGTTTGTAAAAAGTTTCTTTATTAATTGTATTGCTTTGTGTAGCATGTGACGCCGTCTTGCTGAAGCCATTTGTCTGCAACACAAATGCCTTCCAATTGAGGTACGAAAAAGTGAGTAAGTCGCTATACCGCCCATTCGTTGACTCTGATGTACGGCATGCCGTTTAAGAGGTTAGAATAAACGTACTGTAAAATCGGTTTATAGTTCCTCGAATCTATCTCCCTGATGGATAATATGAGTACCGTACAAAATTATTGTTATTTAAATATTTAAAATATTTAATTCATTACTCTTACAGGTGTTACCAGTAAAAGGAAAGAATTTGAAACAATTTATAGATGAATATACACAATATACAGTATTAATCAATGTATACAGATGAATATACATTATACATTTATACATACTATAGATGCAAAATCATATATGTTATATACATATTGTAAATAATTATATAACAATAATTATACATAATGTTATTATTCAATTTCTTCTGTGTAAACAAAAATTTAAAAAGAAATTTTAATTTATTTATTTTATTTGGCTTTTTAGTGATAACTAAGTGATTTAGTACTGTTTTATAATCTTTCTTTACTAATGTAACTTTTTATTATGCGACCGCTTACGAAAATGATACATAATTTAATTATGCAATCACAACCTATTCATACCAACGCGCGTAGGTACCAAAATTTTTAATTGACCTATAAGTTCGTACCTACAAGTGGGTATGGTACGAACAGCGTTTATAAAAAATTAAAAACAATATTTTTTCAAAAAATTGGATTTATTTGATTTAAGTCCAATTTATTTGATTTAAAACGAATTTATTGGGTTTAAATCAGATTTGTTTGCTTTTTTTAATGTTAGATTTTTTAAGTCAGTGTTGAAATAAAAAACACCAAATAAAAAGTCAGCTAACTTAAAAAAATACATTAGCATAACTGTCATGTTTAACAAAAAACATTATGTAATTGAGAAAAACTAGAAAGTTTTTCCAAGTGTTTTATATATTTGTATTTTTTTAAAAACACTTTAGTTTATGTCAAACTTAACAAAAAATAAGAAATATTTGTGGCTTTACTGTAGTCGCAATGTTTTGCAATCACTTATATAACATTGATTCTATGTTTTTTTATTGGTTCAAATTTTTATTTTGCATTTGGCTGCTTTCTCGGTGCCTAATCTATTTCTTATCTTCACTATGCACTAAATTGACAAAAAGATTCTTTTGACTTCGGTCGAAGAAGCTACCGCACTTTACAGTTGCTTGACTACCTCCAATTCTTTTTCGGTTATACTAAGCATTCAACCTCCACCAATTAATAGGGGCAGTTTTCTCTATGACTTGTTTATCGACTAATGCCTCAATGAAAGGCTCAACTTTCACATTTAAACGTACACATAATCAAACTAGTTTTCTTGCAATAATTTTTAGCTAATTTGGTCTCAATGATTGATTTAAGAAAAAATCATTTGATTTTTATCGCGATTTAAATTCTGATTTGAATCAAGTAAAGCATGTAGAATTATGTTCATTTTGATCATTCCCACGTAAAATGGAAAATTAGGGTTGAACAAAAAAGAGTGTTCATAATTCGTTCGAAAGAGTAAATATTTTTGCCCGTGTTGATTAGATCCACTTAGGCCTCGCTTCGCTTCGACGTCGTGTATCTGATCAACACTCCCACGAGATTTGCTGCTTTTGACACTACTAATGAAAATTACTATTGTGAAGTTAAAAGATAATATTAGTTTTTATATAAGTAAGTTAATCTGATTTGGTGCGAATAAAACCATCGCAAGAGTGTCTACGCCATTTCAATTATAAAAAGAATTTTTATAATAAATTGTAGAAAATAGCTAATGTGTAATAAATAGTAGGTATAGTTGATCCAAGACATCGACTGGCTTATTTTACTGATTTACAATAGCTCCGTTTGTTTATCTTGTATCTACCAGATTACTCATCACAATTTGTTTACTGATTGACTCGGTCACGTGTCGGGTTCAGATAATGACTCAATCGATCGGTCCAACAGCGTAGACCGAATTTACTTTTGATATATTTTTTCAAAAGATGTGAGGCTGTATGAGTATGGTCGCAACAAGATTATTTTTTTGCGTTAAAGATATAGGCAAAGAATGCAGTTAAGTCGCATGTAATAAATCATTACACTTCAGGGTAGGATTTTGAAAACACTTTTTATTATCATCTGTACATTATTTTATATAGTATAATATACATTTTTGTTTTGTTTTGTTGACATAACAAACAATCTCTGAGGTAGTAATTTGTGTTGAACACAATTAGCAATTATGATTTTTGGAGCTTGCCGCGTATGTCACTTTTTAAATTTGGGAGATTTATTAAATTGCAAATTGAAAATTTTTATTTAACTAGCTTGGGCTTTTTGTAAGCAATTTTGAAACAAATACATAAGTTTGTTGACGGGTGATAAATGTAGAACAATAAATTTGGGTTGAAGCAATAGTTAGTTTATGTCTTGCAATGTGGAGAATAGGGTGTCATTACACCCTGTAAAGAACTCATTTGCGGTGACCTACGTCAAAATTTGGAATTTTTAGTGTTCAGGACTTGTCACTCATTTTAAATACATTTTTTTCCTTATCTGCCTTTTATTTATAACAGTCTTTTTTAGGTAGATGTAAATAATGACTAATAAAAACAACAACTGCCATATTTTGACAGGAGCAGACAAGCTTAAACCCAAAACCGCCAAGTCTGCTCTAGTACTCTGCAAAAAAGAACACTAGGCAGCGTTGCCACTTATGATCTCGAAAGAAATTTTTGACATTAGTGGACATTTAAAAAAGAAGTAAACTTTATATATACATAATATAAATCGTTGCTAAAAAACTAAATTCTTTTAGTGTGATTTTTTTTATTAAAAATTTTTTTTCTTTGAAGGCGTTGTCGTGCTTAATTTTAGACTATATAACACACATTTTGTTAAATATTTATTGCAAAAAAATATATTCAATATTTGCGTAATAAAATAAAATCCATCAGACAAGAACTGTAGAAATTGCCAACAATAAAAATATTATAAGCCAGAAAAAACAAGCTATTAACCAACTTATAACTTTTAAAAACGTTGATTGAAAGAAGACATTTTAATATTTAATCGCTGCTTTATAGACGCACTATCATGCGTAAACGCAAAGTTTTTTATCACAAAAGATAATCGCTATTTAATAATTGATTTTGATCAGATTTTATTAGTTCAAAATTCTTAAGAGCTGGTTGCATAAACGTTTAATCCAGTTTACAATCATCAAATCATAAAATGCGTATTGATAATTGAATATTTGATGACAATCAATTGACTGGATATTTGGTTTGCGTTTATGAAACTGGATTTAACTGTATATTTTTGCGATAAGACACGTTTTTTTGTTTCAAGAAATTTGCAATATGCAATGGCAAAATTATAATTTTTTTGCCAAATTGTAGAATCAAGAAAATGGTTTGTTATACAAATAATCGTACTGCAAAATCAAATCGATTCTGCTGCGACCAATTTACTGGCGGTCTAACTATTGCCTCACCATATCCAAGTCGCATCACAACTGGTTTTCTAAGCACAAGTAAAGCCGATACTTGAAACAATAGAGAACATTTTGAACAATTCATCAAACAATTACGTAAGGTTTAAGAGTTTCAGAAGGCCACTACTTTCATTATTATACTTTTAGAAGGTGGAACTATTAATAGTTATTTATGCAACATGGGAGTAGAATAGCACTTTATTTCCCGAGCATAAGTTTGTCTGCCTAAGCCGCAGGCGAGGGCTATAATGATGCGAGGGAAATAAAGAATTTTACCACTCTCGTAACATTTAAAATTTTATACATGTTTTGCTTTTTTCACAAAATATAAAAGCAAAACGTTTTCTGTGTCTTAGTTGTTTGGATTGTTTCCTGTACACCATTTTTTATATGCCTTTCCATCAACAATCTTTGATTTTTCCTTTAGTCGACTTATGTTTTCTGCTATTTGCAGTAGCTCTTGAGGTGTACTGTTGATATCTTCTTGTTGTTCATCTCCGTCTTCAAACATTTTCAAATCTGCTAGAAAAAATTTTACTTAGAATATAAAGTGACGTTATAAAAGGTATACCCAGCTGGCAATTAGTCAAGTAGCAAACGAAAATTGGTCATATTTAGGCACTCAATAATACTTGCATAATAGTACATTAAAAGAACAATGTCTTCCTCATTTTTTTTTTAAATTAACTTTTAATCATTACAATCCCATTGTGAGAAATAAGATGGAACACCTTTACAAGTTAATTACTTACATACTTTAAAGCCCAAGCCCTGCTTTTAAGGAATATAGTAAGGTATTACATACCGGCATTACAATTGTCGTACTTGTGACAATACAAATACTACATAATTTATAAAAATATTTGCAACTTTATTCACAGAATTCACCTTGATCTATACTTTCAAGCTACGATTGTGAACTTACTATAAAAATAAAGTCGACAGAAAAAATACTAATCGGCAAAATAATATAAGAAACAGATACAGAAGGGCAAAATAATGTTTGGCATAGTCGCACACTCGCCATATGATAATTTTCGCCTGATAGTTTAGTTTGATTTTTATTTTGATTGATTGTTATTTTAATAATAAAAATCGTTTATTAATAGAAAATCATACATTAATGCCGGTTATAAATAAACGATTTTGTGTACAGTCATAACTCATTTCAATACACGTAAAAATTATCTATAGCTTAGTAATAAGCTAGATAAAATGGAAAATAAAATATTGAAACGTGTGTTTTGGATCAGTTGCATGTGGAAATTGTTAAAACATTTTTTTGCTATTAATCACAATTAAAATTCGTATTCTGATAACATACTATTAGCATCAGATCGTTTTAAGCAATGTCTTTGTTTTTATCTTTTGGTAAAATACGGAATATGAGATATTACAACATTATATTTACACCGTCAAATGTCATTTTGTGCGCTTGCTCACGTTATTTCAAATACAGATTGTACAAATATTGTCTGAAATACTCAATGAGCCTACAGAGTGTTGTAAGATATTTTTTAATTTGAGGATAGCTTTTTTTTTATATAATTTGCTGTCAAATCTGATATTTTAAATTCAAACTTTTTATTCACAAAATTTGTACTGATTAAAAAAATTAAGTCAACTAAAAATCATCAAGATCTAGAAGCAAGATCAGAAAGTGAGTTTTGAGACGACATGTCAGTTACGGCAATTCTTGATCATTGATAGAATGTTGCGATATGACTTTTTCATAAGTTTTAAAATACTTGAAGAAGAAAGGCTTTCACGGCCCGGTCATTGAAATATTGACATCTTTCGGAAAAGACCGTGTTGAAAAGTTAAATGAAATTGCCGACGTTTTGCACTCTATCGGTAGAGGCGTCATCAGGTCAGAGAACAAGCACGGGAACTTGACGTGTGAACCACGCTAGAGGCGAAACTTATTCTATTCTTATTATAAGTTTCATTTAACTTTTCGACATGGTCTTTTCCGAAAGATGTCAATATTTTAAAATACTTACCTGAATGTCTTCTCTGTCTACACCAAATTGTCACTTTTAGGCTTTACGTAATGGATTTTCATTTTAAATTTTTTATATAGAAAACTTATAATTAGACACGCATTTGAGTCATCTTTTGCAAAGTAGAACATACATTTTTTAGAGATAAGGTATGTATAATCTGTGTCTGTGAATACATTGCCAGGTACTCGGTCTATTATAGTCTCTGGTCACTCATGACATACATTGTTTTGTTATAGTATCACAGTATAAGAGAAGCATAAATCCGTCGCCCTAACAATGCATTCTAGGGTACACCTGCATTTTCTACTTTATACCGAGCGTTCTTTCTTCTCAGGTACACTTGAAATTTTGAAGTTTATTACGAATATATTGATGATGTTTTAATAATAATATATTTTATATAAAAATGATTTACCTAACAAGTATGTTAATAAAGACATTTAATAATCGAGATAATTTAAAACATAAGAGAACCCGATAGTGGTCGAGATTATTAAAAGATATTTAATAATAAATGTGATAATGAAGGCGATAATAATCGGGGCTGTTAAGAAGATATACGAGTTGATTACAATAATTTTTTGTTGGCTGAAAACTTTTTAATTTGGGGACAAAAGTTTGGGTATAGAATTGTCAGTTATGCCAATAAATATAGTTGCTTGAATACAATTGAAGTCGCCAATTAAAAACAACAATTGTGTACATGATAACTGTTGACTTGTAAATTGAAACAATTCAATCTCTATAAGATGTTTCCGAAAGCTTCAGAAAGTATTTGAATTCAAATTTTGATGCTGTCAACGTACTGCATGAAAAACTTTGAACATTTAACTCATAAAAACTTGGACAAAAAAACTATTTAACCTGACCTGACATTCTTGTGTATCTAATAGCTAGGTATTTTAGCGACCACACACTACCACAAAGTGAGATAAAAACTATATAGGTACATATTATAAATACATATTTATAATAATAATTTTATGAATATCTAATTAATTAATTATTTAGAATATTTAAAGAAATAAAACCAAAGTTGAAAAAATACTATAATATATTATTACAGCAAATATTAATTAATATATTTGTTTAATAAGACGTTTTGTCACACTCGTTCTATTAAAACACATCTGGGCTATCGACTCTTATAATAATATAAGTACTATAGTTTGTTCAATTTTGTTTATGGGCTCTTTCAGCTATAATGTTGTTATATTATATAATAATTCAATAAATAATTTTGTAAAAATGAAATCGCTGAGCTTTTTAAAAAATTATTAGGTTACATTTGTTATCTAGATAAATGTCTGTTTTAGTTCTGCTTTGTATATCGATAGTTATTTGGTACTTCTTTCTTTTCTTTTAAATCTCATTTTATATTTGTATCTTTGCTTTACTTAATTTTTATATATATATTTTTATTTTTGCTTAGTTTTCCTTTATCATGACTTGTGAAGTTAAGCTGAGTAGCGTAAAAGTAGACTTCGTTTCACCTTAGTTTTTAACTTAATTAAATTGAGTAATGAAACATTTGAAATAAATGTTTAATGTACATGTTACTATTACACTTGAAAGAAATTATTTACAATTTGAAGTGAACGTACAATTATTACATGTAATTCCGCTGGCTTCTTTAGTAGATGGATTCACAGAAAGTATTGTTGATATAATTCGTCTTGCTACATTCTTCTGCAGGTAAAATTTTATAGCTAAAAATACCTTTAGAATTAAAAATTCCTCATTTAGGGCTTTTTTCAAAAATTTTGTCATATTTTCCTTCGTGAAAATGGCAGCTTTTTTGACTTGTGCTCAATATTTTTTCTTTTAAGGAATGCTATCAAAGTTGCAAATTTGGATATATTAATTCGATCATAATAATATAGAAAAATTGTGCTTTTTAACATAGAATATTCAGCCTAAAGACTTCCAGGTGATTTCATTTTGTTGAACTAAAATAAGCCAACAAAATAGTTTCATTAATTCTAATCTTTTTTCTACACACCGATTTTTGAAGATATTATAGGTAAATGACTTCTTGACTTTTCAAAAAACCAATATCCCAGGCTTTTTCAATTTCACTATCTAAACCGTCTGACTCCGTATCACTCATTTGTATGCAGAAATGTGTTCAAATCCTGTTGACAGCTGTTTTTTCACAAGTATATTTTTTGACAGACAACAAATTATTCTCTAGGCAACATATCATTGGTAATTTATAACAATAATTACTACTACAATTTTCATGCAAACCCAACTGAAACTTATCAAGGCAAAACAGTTTGTTTTCAAAAGAAGCAATTTTATATCATGCAAAAAACGTTATAAGCATCGCAAACGTTAATCATTACCGATCTCAAACAATAATTGCAGTCGTCGCTTCGCTCCTCCAAACAATTGTTTTTGATCGGTAAAATTTAATGTCCTTACTGTTTTTCAAGCTTAATATACTATTATGACTTTTTCTGAGTTCTGGCTTAGTTGACGTATGTCAGCGGTTTAGTTAATTAAAATCTCGACAAGCCGAAGTGATACACTTTTTTGTAAATCAATTTATTGCAAGGAAAACACTGAAAATCCTTTAGAGAGACAAACTGAATCGTACTTATTTTATTTTGTAAGTAATTAATAGACAAAAATATTGTAGTTTTATTTTTATTAAATGGCTTTGGAATAAAGTATCAAAATTTTTTTTGCAATTTATCTTTTAATAAAAGATAAATTGCAATTTTATATGAAATAGTTTTATATTCTTTATATGAAATATAATTATGCATTTATATACAGGAAGACTCTGTAATTAAAATAATGCATTGAATTCAGAAATATAGCTTTTTACCAGTTGTGTCGCATAGCGTAAATTATTGGGTATCATGGTAACTACTATCAGCAGATGTTAATAAACTAGAATCTAATAACAGGTATATTTTTTATTGAATTCTTACAGAAAAGGGGAAAAATTTATAGCACCCTTCCCCTATCAACTAATAGATTAAATAATGATAACAAATTGAAACCCTTGTAAAATGGAAATGAAAACTGCTGCAGTGTGTGATTTAATAAGTAATATTTTAATTTATAGCTAGCATGTTTTTTATTATTATGGCTTAATATAATTATTAAGCATCAATTATTACTGCACATATTGTTATTCAGCATACATTTGCATAAGTAACAAATAAATTTTTGAAGTCAAACTCACTTGTTGATTATATTAATTAAAACGTATACATTGGATGTTAATTTAAGTTTTAACCTTTTAAGAAATCATTATTAGAGCCATAACATTATTACAATCAAAAACAAAGTGAAAATAAAACAGAAATGTTAAAATTTGAGAAACACATCATATTTACATGCAACTTTTTGTGTAAATACGTTTATCTAAAAAAATATACTGTGTATTTATATGACTTAAAAATATACTTTTCACTTGACATAAAAAGTTTAAATCAATATTATATAATACATTTTTTTTTTCAACTAGCACAGAAGTAAAATATTTCTCAACTATGGGGTGTCTAAGTTTGACATTTTCAATACTATATTAACAGCAATAATATTTACGTTGTCATTTTTTTAATTTCATTTTTGTGACTAGAGTACTCCTCTTGGATGCAAAATTCGCTTGTGTAAACTAGTGACACTTTTAATCCTAATCGAACAATCTTTTATTTTTTTCTTGACTCATACAGAAAAAGCAATAAACTGTGCCTGTGCTGCTATCTTAAAAAGTGATCATATTGAAAATGTGCCGCTTTTTAGTCAATTGAACTAAGTATACAGTTGGTGCTTCACGCTTATTTACTTGAAACTTGAAAAACTTGGCAGCGATCAAAATTTTATTTTACTCTCTCAAAAACAGAAGGAAAGAGTAAAGTGACTCTCTAGGTTAAAAAAGCAAATTCAACCCAGTTGATCAATATGCTGTCATTTTATTTCGTTATTTGTTTGTTTTCACATTAATATTGAAACCACATCTAGTACTAAAAAGAGATGGATATTGGCAATTAGTATATTTTTGATCGTTCAGAAAATAGTATATATATAGACCTCTGGAATAAATGTTTTTCTCTTGGTGGTTTGTAGAACCGCTCGAAGCTTCCACCTATTGCATAACATGAGGGCAAAAAAAACTCGGCTGGTGCATCGGGTTCCAAATTGGATCTTTACTTGCAAAATGTACTTTCTCATACTCGATTGTAAATAACTATTGGATAATTGTAGTATACTTTTTATCGATGTAGACTGCGCTTTTTCGCTTAGTTGGTGGGTTATCAAAGTTTCCGCATTGACGCTTATTCCATAACAGGACAGCAACAAATATAATTTATATAGGTACTTCAATTTTAAGATTTGTTTGAATTTTTAAACAATCCTCTTTTATCAAAAAGATCAAGCAGTTTTACAAAATGGCAATTTTTTTACAACTCAGGTTATAAGGGTGTAATTTCCTTGTCATTACTGATTAATGATTATTGGCAGTTTGTGAGGTTTTGGACCCAAAGGGATTAGGAATTTAGGGTCAAAAATGACAAATACACCTGTAAACAGAACGACACAAAAATTCCAAGCACAATGTTTAGTAATGTTTTATTTTATCCTATGTAAAACAACAAATTAATGAAAACAATCAAAAAACTGTAACTGATATCTGATAACTTTTCTAAAATTTATAATTTTTTACTTTTATTATTTTTAGCTTGGTGTGTCAAACTTTCTAGATTTTGACACACCAAATTTTGGATTTTGGAATTTTTAGTTAAACTTTTTGGCACTGGGGTCGCATGGTATGGTAACTTATTTCACAATTTTAGTTACCGACATGCTGAAACAGACCATTTTATTGCTAGGTGGTAACTAACATATCACATTAGTGAGTAAATAAAGCTCTTTAATTCTTGAGTTTTTAATGTTGTTTAGGCATACCCGTTAGCGAACGACACGTAAGTTGGACTAATTGTATCATTTTTATTTGAAATAATCAACACGTGGATTTCATTATTTCATTGATATTTATCTACCCCACTTTTTAGTTTATTTGATAAGTTTCTATTCTCGCCTTTTCTTATTTTAAATTTAAAGAAAAATATGATTTTTTTTTTGATAAATGGATTTTTCTAATAATATTCAAAGAAAAACTTCAGCGATAATTCATGAACTCAATGGCAAATAACACGTCAGCGGCGGCACGTGAAACAGTAGAATCCCTCGTTGATTGAAATCTGCAGTTGATACAAATCTTTTGTTTTTATTAATATTGTTTTTGAAATTATTTTTAAATTTGTCTGATTAATTTGACTGACAGTCCTTAAGAATTCGGTTAAATGTTTAAATGAACAAATAATTATTCTTTGATTCCTCCTTTTATCTTATCTTTTTTTTTATAATCAAGGCTGACCCTTTTGCTTTTTTATTTCTATTTGAATTAATTGTTGTAAGGCTAGTCAGTATACTACACAGCAAACATGTTCTAGTTTTAATCTTGCTTTGATTTTTTACTTTTTTTTTTTTTTTTTGTGAACTATTGTTGGGGTTTGCTATACATTTACACTGTGCTCTCTTGTTATAAGTATTAAAATTTTTTTTTTACTTGAGTTTTAGTTACTGACAGATCTACTATTGGATCTGACGAGTTTGACAATCACGCCAACATGCAAGTTTTAATTATTCTGTTTTTATTGTTGTACACTAAACATTTTTAAGTGACATTTTTTTCTTTTTTTCAGTGGGAGAATTGAAGACGTGGCTAATGTCAGAATGGTAAACAGCAGTTTATGTGGATCAAACGAAAGCTCAAATGCAAGTCCTATTCAAGCAGATAACCGGCATAATAAATCCCAATCATCAAGTCCAATTACGGCAAGTAGTGCAACGCATTCCAAGGATTTCTTTTCACAGACATGTGATAATGCGAAAACACATGCCGTAGAACCAACACCGTCAAAGACAGATTTTGATATTTCAATATCGAAAAGGAATGATGCCAATTTTAAAAAAAGTTTTTTTTGTAGTGTTCCACTGGAAAAAGTACAAACTATTATAACAAAATACACCACTCTTAACTGCAAAGATGAAAGTAAGAAAACAAAATTGCCTCGAAAATTTTTTTGTCTATATTGTGATCGAACATTTGTTAATAGTAATTTAAAGCTTAAACACATAGAGCGATGTCATTCTATGAAACATTTACGTAGGGTAAGCTTAAGAAAATCTCAAAATGTTTTTACAAGTACTCCATGTATATATTGTGATAAATTTACATTTACGGAACACACATTGGATCAACTTTTTGATCATTTGGTTCACAACCATGCTAACAAATACTTTGCTTGTTTGCCATGCCAAGAGAGATTCCTCAACATGGGACATCTCAACGATCACAATATTTCCTGTCACGTGAACTCATCTAAAAATGATGTGGAAAAAGACTTGCCAGAGACTGATACATCTCTTGGAGATGGGGAGAAAGAAAAACTTCATGCACTGAGAATAGTGAAAAAAAGAAAAAAGCAAAGAAAAAAATGTGAAACTAAAATGCTTGTTGTTAGCAACAAAAAGTACACTCGCAGCTGCAAGCAAACAAAGAAATTAACAACAAAATCTCTAGAAAGCAAAAGAATATCGGTTCGAAATTCACGATTAGTACTCAAACGGAGTAAAAGACTGGAAGAAAAATTATTAGATCAAAAAGTTGTGTCTGTTAAAAAAAACAGATCAGATAAGCAAGAATCTACATTCACATCAAAACTGAATGTAAAGCCTCCTAAATCATCCACGCATTTGATGACCTCTTTTCCAGACAATTATTTTCAAATTAAAAAAATTACAGATCATTCCATCGACAATTTAAAAATAAGCTCCCTTACGTTCGATGATGTTTTTGACAAAGCTTTTTTTAACAGAATCAAGTGTAATATTCAAGAAAATCTCCTTCATCATATTGATGGAAAATTATTTAAGAATGAAGAGTCTGAAAGTCGAATTTCGAATTTTGAGAAAAATTCAAATGTTACCCTAGAAACACAAAATATAAGTTCAGAAAATTACGGGTGCGAATTATCGTTAAATGCAATTGCTCCAACCACTTTATGTTTATCCACTCAATTTGGTGAAGATCCTGAATCACAAATTGAATACGGTTCTAAGCCTTCTAAGAAAAGAACTCAAATTAAACAAGACCAAGTTCATTATAAATATTTAACTAGACGAAAATATCAAGCTAGTATTTTAGAGCACAAGGAGAATAGAGATTTAAGCAAACTTGACATGTGGACACAGTATGTTATAAAAAATCGTCAGCAAAAAGTTTTAAGTAAGGACAAGAGCGAAAAAGAACTTTCTGATTATTTTGCCGGCGAAGAATATAAAAATCTTATGAAAAGAGAACAGCTTGATCGAATTTTGGACCGACGGGGACCTTTTGAAGATCTTCGTGAAGAAGTTAGTCGAAAAGCGGCGAGAGACAAATTAGGTAGTGCAGAAGATGATATAACTGCTCAAGTGGGGGAACTACTTAACGATTTATTAGACAAAATGTTTGAACTAACTCAAGAAGCAAGCACGCCTTTAGCTAAAATTGCTGTTGATTGTGTAGATGATTCTCCTCAAATCCCGAGTTATTTAAATTTGCAGCGAGTTACAGAAGTATCTTCCGAAAACGAAATTGATAGATCAGACAAGATAGCTTTGATCTGTTCATCTCAGGAGACTGAAAATTTTGAGCATCCCAATAATTCTGTTAGAGAAAAGCATGAAAAAGTTGAGTTGACTGGGGAATGGGCACGCTCAAGAATATATGTTTGTGCAGCTTGTGGTTTAAAGTTGGAAAATGTCAAACAATTTCTTGAACACAAAAGTGCTTCCCATCATTATATTTGGGTTCAACACTACGAATTTGTAGGAAATCAAAGTGAGCTCTATAGGAATTTAAGTATTCCAATATTGGGGAAAGTGGGAGTTTTAGAAAACACACAGTCTTGTAAGGTGTGGAAAAGAAGTGATTCACGATTATGTACAAAATGTGGGAAACAGTGCAATAGTTTAGGAGAACTTCATCGTCATATTTTAGAATGTGGCGGTGATTGGACATGGATGTTGGTGAGAAGAAAATGTAAATACAAACCTTTTGGTGCAAAATCGAGACGTAAACGAAGAGGTAAATATATATTTGTTGTTAAATTATTTGCTTTTACAGTAAACGTTAAAAATATTAAAAAAGCACTTAATCACACATGTTTCGTCTTTTCACATTGCTTTGGCAAAAAATTTAACTTGAAAAAAAAAACAACAGTTTAATGATTTTTAAACTCTATTTTTAGGAGGAGGAAAGTGCAACTGTAACTTACATCGGAGTGCAAAAAAGCGAAGCTTCGAAACTTTAGATGTGTAATTTTATACACGTGATTAAAGTTGCTTACTAGTGTTTAAGTATCTCTTGTGATTTCTTTTTGCACTACTTATGTAATTGGAAAATAAAGCACACGTAATGTGTATTTGCTTATTTTATAAAATAATAATAAAAAACTTTAAACTATAAATGTTATTTACGAAAGTCAAATGTTTTTTTTCTATTATTAACAATCTAATATATCAAATATTTTGTTCCAGGCTTAGTGAAACGAATTTATCGACAAAAAACTGATTCTTCCGAAAAGCGAACTTATAAAAAACGGTTTGATGTGCCCAGGCAGAAACCTAGTGATGGTAATAAGCTAATAACTGAGCATAATGTTGTGCAAAAAACATTTTTTTACTACTAGCTCTTTCGAGATAAGACTTTGGGTCATAAGAATAAATATTTCGATGGCTGTCAAAAAAATAGTAATGAAAACAGTTTCTGCTTAGCCTGCCTATACTAAAATTCTGTCAAAAATTGAAATTGTAGCGAACGTTACACAAGATTTTAATTTTAAAGCTTATTTATTTGAATAAAATAGTGTTCTGTACTAATTTTATTATAGTAAAATTTATCACTTATCTATTAAAAGTCATTGTTTTACACTCTTGTTAGAGTTGTCGATGATATATGTATATGGAAGTCGCAAGGGTTTTTTTTTCACTTGACTAGAAAATAATATTGGACATATCGTCATGATCGAATTTAGAATAATTGAGTAGTCATTTTATAGATTAATTATAAAGCATAGCCCCTCAACATACATTTATTATTTTAAATTAGGTGTTTATTATGAGTAAAAATGCTATTATTTTATTACTTCATTTGCTACGACCAAGAGTGAAGACAAAGTGAAAATTTAATAAATTGTTTAAGAAGAGGTCATTCCTCTGCGAGACTGGGTATTCAGTTTTAGAAAATATTTGTTGGGATAAGATGAGACAAGTACTGGTTATCGAATACGTTTTGGGCGATTTTTGTACAGCCGTAGCATGAATAGCCAAATGAAAAAAATAGTTTTGTTTACTGTATAGGACAAAAGGTGCAATTTTAAATTTTCTATTAAAAAATTAGTATTTCTATTTCTGTCATAAAATATCTAGGTAAATATTATGAAGTTTCACTTTATAGATAATTAGTCGATCTTGTCCAACATGAAACAAAATAACGATGCGTCCCTTTTAGGTAAAAAATTAAAATAATTTCAACTGAGACTATAAACTTAGCATATAAACATTGAATATCTACATTTGCCTATAACAATAGGAAACACTGACAAAAGGCATGCATAGCCGTGATAAAAAGACCACAAAAAAACTGCATTGTATAACATAACTTGATAAGCGATTTTTTAGAGTCTAATGCTAATCTTACAGCAATAGCCTTAAAATATAAGTTAAGTTTTTTTTAAATCTTAATATTTAAAAAAAAATCCTTTTTTGATTGAGTTCATTCTAACTTTTATTTATGTATATTTTTTTCCATTCAGTAGAAGAATATTTACGAAATTTACTGGATTGGATATTATGTTACTATGATTATATATCAATATACTTTCTAAAATATTAATTGAACTTCAATAGTGAGATAAGTCTGGGCCAACTTAATTAAACTGTATACATGGCTATGACCATTTCACGGAAAACTTGAAAATGTGTTTTTTTGGTCTGTCAATTCGTTCCGTTCAAGCGACATCTTGTACTTAGCAAGATCAACATTTTAGTATCTTAAGAAAAAAAATAAAGATAACTTAATACGAAAGTTTACATTATCAAGTTAACACCTATAATAAATCACCCAGATGTTGCTTTTACCGAATGAATCAAGGCATTCTTTAGAGAATTACCTTTGACTAGTTGGCCGTGATGAAGTTAAATTTTGTCAGCTGTGTCATACCATGACAATTAATAATTAACAGTTTTGACACCTGATGATATAACTACTATATCAGTTTTAACGCTCGTGACTTGCGAATTTAAAATTACCGATATAATAATGAATTGAAATTTTATATATATTCCAGATTTTTACGAGAGTTTAAAAATAGTTTTTTCATTTAGGTAATTAATTTTTTATTACTTAAAAACTAAAGTTGCTAGTAGTGAAAAAAATGTATATACATCATGTACAAACATGTCGCTGCAACATTGTTAGATAGTGTACTATATCTTCTTTTTTTTTTAGCTGACACAATCAAGAGGATGTTGGCTAATTTACCCGCAAAAAGATCAACAAGAAAACTTATCTCTCTTGCCGATAAACCACAACGTAAGCAAAGAACTGTTAAAACTACATTCAAGTGTGGAAAATTAATATCGACCACAACGAAAACAAGTTCAACAAAATTGGTTGTTAAGAAAGACGAAAGTACGAAATTGGATTCTAGACCGAACCGTGATAGTAGACGTTCTCTTAGAAATCTTAATAAAGTTTTAGCGAGTCGTATCTTAGATACAAATCCCACACTAATTGTTCGCAGAAAATATAAACAACAAATAAGACAAAGAGTCGTCAAGAAAAATGAAGAGTTGAGAGACAGTGAAACTGACAAAGATATAGTTGAAAAAGAAGAGCCAGAGTTGAAAACAAGAAGATGCTCACCGCGAATTGTAAAACATGTGGAACAGACGAAAATATATAATAAAATGAATATTAAACGGTTTTTTCCCATTAAGAAGAACAAAATGATAACGAATGATACTGTAAAAAAAAATCTTGTGGCGAATGAAATAGATGGGTTCGAAAATGTGCAAATTGAAAAAAGTGACGAGAACACAAAAATTGATGTTAATAATGATTTATCAGTAGCAACTGCAGAACAAAGTAGTAATAAACAAGAAGATAGTACCAGCAGCGTCCAACCAGCTGTTCTGGAGAGCCTTTTAGAAACTATAAAAACCATAAATGATCTCATGCCAGTTTTAGATGTAAATGAGAAAAATACTGCTAGCAGTGAGAATCCGGTTTCAAAGAAAAGGAGAAGACGAAATCTTATTAACAAAATGAAAACCTCAATTGCCGATGACGTCATGATTTCTAATAGCCTATTGAAAGACGGTACAAGTACTAAAAATACGGAACTTTTTCCCAAATCACAGACAAGTAAGTTTTCAAAGAAGAAAATTACTGATAGTTTAAATTCAAACGAGGATTTCAATAAAAAGCCTACAATAAGAAAGCGAAGAAAAAAGACTTCATCTATTGCGCTACCTTCTGACACAGCAAATTCTTCAATTAATGAAACTCCGATTTTGTGTGTACCTGCGGTAGAAAATAACAACAAACTCTCCGAGATCACTATACCCAAAGAAAAGAAGAAGAGAACGAACAAAAGAGCTCGTACTGCAAATTGTAGTAATGCAAATGATTTAAATCCTAAATTAAAGCTTTACTCCAATAACTTAGGAGAAGACAATACTGACAGTATAGTTTCAGAAAAAAGCGACGAAATCATAAACAACATCAACAATCATGAAATGATTAAGATTTCAGAGCAGCTTATCAAAAACACGGGAAACACTGTAGATGTCATGAAAAGGAGGAAAATTCGGAGTAGATTTCAACGTGCAATTAGAAAAATTAAAGCAATGTCTGTCACTCAATTATCAAAAATAGATGCTACTATTACCGCTGTTATTCAAGCTGGGAGTATGGAGGAAAACATTGATCTTGAGAAATCTTTAAAAACAAATGAAAATGAAGCTAGTTCAAAAATACCGGTCAAAGCAGAGTGCTGTGATACAATGGAAACTGATCAGCCTGTACCCTCTGAACAATCGCTCGAATCACTAATACCTATATCAATCAATAAAAAAGCAGTGAAGAAAAAGCGAAAACCTGCTAGAGGTTTAGATGACTGCATTGCTATGTTAACAAGCAAACTAAGAAAAAGCGAAACAGAGATTGAACATACTGTAGGTGTTAAGTCTAATGGACAAAATACTTTCAAAAATGATGAAATGTCAGAGTTTATTTTGAAAGTACCACTGACGAATGAACATTTCGAGCTCTACCCAAGTGTAAAATCTACTATAGAAGTGATGTTGGATAATGAACATATTCCATTAAAACACAGTGTAGAAGACTGTAGGAACACGTTTGATAACGAACGCACTACACTAAAACACACTGCAGAAGACTGTAATATCATAAAAGAACAGGAAGAAATGTATTCAAGTGTTCTGGAAGAATCGCATTCGATTACATGCGACATTAGTAATTCAAAGGTAGAATCTGTATTGATACATTCTATTGGTAAAGAAAATCTAGCTGAAGTAACTGTAACGGAAACGTTTTTATGTACCGTCAACGAAAACCAGATAATCGATGAGAAAGAGGCAGACAGCGATTTTAATGAGACACATGCAGATAATAAAAAAGTCGTCAAAAATAATTCTGAGTCAGACGATGAAATTCCTTTAGCAGTTTATATTAAAAGTGACAGCGTATGTTTAGACGAACAAGACGAACAACAAACAGATGAACCCTATATAGAGCTTATTGATGGTGATAAACAAATCGAATTAGTAAAGGCGATTCCTATAGAAGAAAAAGAGTCTGTCGATAAGCAAATAAATTTGGAAACGGATAGCGTACTAGAAGGAACTTCTGTCAGTGAGCCAGTGACAGAAGAAGTTTTTGACAATGCTCCTAACACGGAAAATGACGTCACAAAGAGTGTGGTGGATAGAAAAAGTTGCACCAGGCGACGTAGAGGTAAAAATAATTTTTTTAATATTTAGTGTTTATTTTGTTTGGCGATCTTTAATTTTATTGGTTGATGTTAATAAATGAAAAAATATTTTTTACCACATTTTTTGTATACAGGGCTAAACAGTATGGATAGAATTAAGTTTTCTATTTATTTTTTACTTGATTCAATTCTAAATCTCAATATGAAACGGAGCGTGTGTTTTAAGCTTTTTTTTTTGGTTTGCACCGTTCTGAGCCCACACAGTTTGAATCACGAGCATCAAACTGGAGAAGTAAACAGTTGATTTTTCAACTAGAAAATCGATTTTTAATACGTTTCATAACCGTTGTTGGTAATAACTGCTAAATAAATTCAAAATTTTAAGAATCGCCCGATTAACAACATGAAATGATTCCAAATCAAATACTTTTGCTGTAAGTTGGTGAGACAGTTGAATGTTTTGCATATTCTGTATGATCAGTTTTGTAACAAATGTTAACACTCATTTGTGTACCAGTAAAGAACTGATTATTTACAAACGTCTGACCAAATTGTTTTGAATTGTGGATGAGAAACACTTGAAGAGGAGAACTAGTTGTTCCTAACGATGACTATTGTCAGTAATCATTTATCTAATGTAAATTGTGTTTCTATTTTTATTTATTTTGATAATGTTCTATTTTTCTAAAATTACTCCACATTACAGGATCTAAGAAAATCCGGAAGAAATCTTTAAATACTTCAGCTAAAGAAAACGAGGAGTTGGAATGGTCCGCTATAGAGAAGAAAACCAAAAACAAAAAAATCATTAATATAACGACTATAAATGATTTAGCTTTCGAAAAAAATAATAAGGCTACTGACGCGTTACTTGAATTAACGAGTAATGCTCAAGCAGATAACAATATTGTCCCCCCGACAGTTACCGAAGAACCTGTTGAATTATTGGAGGAAACCGATCTTCCAGAAAAAAATAAATCTTCTGAAACATTAGATATTAGTCTTCCGGAATCAGAAGAAATTTTGAATGATTCAGAACAAAAAGAACCACGAAGAAGTCTCAGAAATTCAAAAAAAATTACTTGTTATAATGAAGTTGATTTGGTAGATCCCATGTTCGACGATTTAGGTGGGAACAAAAGCATAACAAAGTTTATAAAAGAAGCTACAAAAAGTATCTTTGGAGTAAAACGAAAAGGACGCTTCAATAGAAAGATTAACAATAAAGATGTTAAATTAGATGGTGATGAATTATTTAACTTGTTAAAAGAGAGTCCTAGCGATAATTTAGAATTTTCAAAACCAACCAATTCATTTTTAAACAATTTTGATGAAGTATCTGATGATTTCAACGATGATAATTTTAACTGGGATGACATTTTGCAAAAGTCCATTTCAGTTTTGGAAGACAATTTAGGAGATCCTCGAAAACTAGCTCTCGATGAGGTTAACTTACCCGTAGATGAAACTGATGATAAATTATTGACCACTCCTGATGATGAAAGTACAATCGGAAATGTAAACTCTAGAAAAAGAACAATCAAAACCCCTACATTTAAAGAACGTAAAAAATACAGGGGTAGAAACGGAGAGAGTAATTTATCTCCTTATGAAAAAAATTCATTGGATGTTGAGAGTTTTTCTAACGACATTGAAAACTCTACATCATCAAATACTATTAATAGCATCAGTAAAGCTGATTTCACAAAAATTAATTATTGTGAAATATGTGATAAGTCATTTCGACGTATCGAGAATTTGGCGAAACATAAACGTACTCTAACACATATTTCTAAGCTATCTGAATTGGAAGCTAAAGAAGCAGCTAAGAGATGGGATGATGAGAAACAGAGTCCAACAAATGAAAAAGCCGATAAATCAATAGAAGATGAGATTAGGATGAATTTAGCTGTAGAAGAAGAAAATAAATCTTTGGTAGATGAACCAAAGAACACATTATTAATAGACGAGCGAAGTAACAAGTCGCCTTGTTCGTTTTCTGTTAATGTCAATGACTCTAAACTAGCTGAAATTATTAACGACGTTTTAAATAAACCGGTGGATGAGCCACAGGAAAATAGTTTTGATGATATTTTTACTAAAAGAAGTGAGGAAGGATTACAGCAAAACAACAAAAGATGTAAAAGTTTAGCCGAAAGAAAATGCTTTGATTCTGATAATGGCTCAGGTACTGATAGTTTACAGTCGAAAGAAATAGAATACTTTGAGACAGATATGCAAAAGGAACCAGCTGGAGCTATTTTACAAAAGCAAATTTCATTACTAGAAAATATAATAGAAAATCGGACAGGAATAAATTATATTGATGAAATTTCAATCACTTCAAATGCTTCTGTAGAAAACGATCACGTGACCGCAAAACAAAATTTACTTGAAGATGATAATGAATTTATCAAACCATCTACACAATATGAGGAAATTTCGGAAGACAGCAATCTAAGAAATTTTGAGAAGTCACGCAAAGCTCTGAACAGAGATGAGGAATTATTTCTAGAGTGTTGTAGCTTACTGAAAAGCAGTTCTGAATTATCAAATTTTTCAAAAAAATCTAATAATTTTAACAAATATTTAAATAACGTGGAAATGAAACCATCGGAGAAACTAACATGGTCCGAAAATTTGCAAGAGAAGGAAGACAAGTATTTTGAAAGATATTTTTCGGATGAATCAAGAGGAGCAACACCTCTTGGTAATAGCTTTGAAGCAGAGGATTCGAATTCGGCAACAATGGCTTCACAGTGGAATGTTACTAATTTTTCAGAAAAAGATCAAATTGAAGTGGAATTCAAACAAGATGATCGTCTTACATTTGAGAATTTCAAGCAAAAAATCAGGTAATTTTTAAGTTCAAATGCCTATTGATTGACAAGCAAACAGATATTTCGGTGATTATGACAATTGGCAATCAAATCTATATGCACTATGGCTCCGAAATAGTTTCGTACATCAAATTTGCAGACGCTTTGGAAAATGAAGTATACTCTAAGCTTTATTGTCATCTCAAAATTATTTTTTCATCAATTCTTTAAAGTAACGTAGAATTGAACCGAATCTGAACATGTGGTATTGTGTCAAAGTGACAACCATGGAAAATACGGTTATTAATATGTAAACAGCGTTTTACAACTAATTACAAAAACATGAAGTTGATGTCCGAAAATTTTTCGCTACAGCATAGAACGGTTTATTTTTCATAAAAAGACTACAAACAATTAGAAAACGTGGCAACGTCTTAATGGTTTGTTTAAAAAAAAAAACAAATTGTCACAATTAGCAAAATGCCAGTGTTAGTCATGCGCTAGGTTGATTTTTTTTTTAGTCAATTACAGTATTTAATGCATTACAGCAAACTTCAGAACGATTTTTCTGCTTATTGAATGAATTTCTTACTTTTTATTAATTGAAATTGACACTGACAGTTTGCTGACGTCACCTCAAGTTTTATTTCTTTTTAAATTAAAACATTAAGATATTGCTACATTTAACCATACCAAAAATTGCACTGTTTGGCAAGATAGAAAAAGATTACTACAATACAAGATAAATGAAGAAGTATCCATCTTAGGTCGGTATTTATGATCAAAGCTCAAAGTCAAGTCGGTCTCAAATTCTAGTTTCCATTTCATGAATAAATCGACTTTTTAAGACTTTACAAATATTTGTTCGCGGCATAACTCATGTCATATTGGTATCATGTGGCTTGCCTGCCTACACAATGATTTAATTATTATTAGTCACTTCCCTATTTAATTACGTTATTTTAATTGTCACAGTTACAAAATCTTGATTATACGAGGTCTAACAACTAAATGTTTGGATATGGTTTGGAGATTACAAGCTGCTACTATTTTTAGTTATTAAGTTGCTAATAATTTAAGTACTATAGTTGCTACTATAATACCGACAGTTAATAAAGGAAGAAATATCTTATCACAAAAATCGAACAATAAATTCACAAGTTTTTGACAATTAAATGTTTGGACAGAAACAACTAATATGGAGTGGCATTCCCTTTTGCTCTAATTACTGTCTAAAGTCTTACAGGCATGGTGTTAACTAGTGAGCTACACATTTTTGGTGTACATGACTACTTTCAAGTACGTTGTCCTTGAGACCAGGTACAGTTCTTTGGGGATTGTTCCTAAGTCTTTGTTTTATTTTACATAGCCATACGTCCTTGATGACATTAGTTTTGCTACGCTAGGCAAGAGACTTTCTTCCAAAATTTCTTGGTATTTTTGAGCATTTATCGACAAATCCCTCTACAAACTGTAAGTTGTCCAAACCCTTGGCATGCATCCCCAGACCATTATACTTTTCGGAAACTTCACCGTACGTTTAATGCAGTCTGTGGAAAGCTTCGGATTTCGTACGAATAACTTTTTTGCGATGATTGCTGATTCACACTCAAATTTAGATTTATCGAAAAATATCATTTTTGACCATTCATCCAAGACTCATAAACGCTTTGATTTTACCCATATAAGTCAGTTTTTCTTCTGTTTTTTCGATAAAGAGAGTTTTTCTTTAGCTTACATTACGCACCAAATCACTCCAAACCTAATTGAGGAATCAAAAAGTTAACTTACTTTATAAAAACCGCTTTCTAACTTGTGTAGCCATTCCATAGAAACGCTGAACCGTGTGTCGCTGTTCCAGACAGCAGTTATTTCTTGTACAGTACCACGGCGTGTCTTTTTGCAAATTTCTGCAAGTATTCTTTGAGCTCTGGGAGTGATTTTTTTTGGTCTGCCTTTCGGTTTTCCACGAACAATGGTGTCAGCAGTTTCTCCAAATAAGGCAACGGTGGATTTCGGCAAATCATGTTTTATGCTTATTTGTTGCATCTTTTTTACCTAAGTGGTAAAATTTAATAACGAAATCACGTAACTGCTTATTTGTGGCTTTTTCTCGCGGAAGATAAATGCGCACAAATGGTTGTAAATCTATTCCGCAAATGTCATCTCAATTTGTTATTTCAACGCCTGCTTTATTATATATATATATTTCACACTATGTCCGAATATTTAGTTGTCGCATATTGTTGTGACTGGTGGTAAAATATTTATGAATATTTCTGAATAACATGAAAAGTTGGAACTAAATGTGAAAAATAAAGGCCAACTGTACGTCTAAAGTTCCAAAATTCAATTTGAAGCTCTAGTATGCTTGTGTTCGGTATTTCAAGATTTTTTTTCTAGAATACATAACATGTCCGAACATTTAGCTGTTAGGGCAGAAAGCTGTTTTTTTTATTAATGTAACGACAGAGTTTTGACTTGAAGTTTTTGTACTTACGCAGAAGCCTTTCACCAATGGTTTAACACTTGGTATTTTTTTTATTTGGATGTAGATTTGTGAACATCGTCTTCTACAACCAATTTTTGCCTAGCTTTTGGTCAACTCTAACAGTGATGAACATTTTTTTGGCTTATTTAGTTGTTATGTAATCTATCAAAATTTCGAAGGTCCAAATACTGTTTTTTTCTTGTTTTTATTCTACAAAAAATTATTCTTAATTATTTTGTGATGCATTCACAGCATTATGAGTTCCATATCATTAACTGTGTGCTTTGTTGCTCAGCAGTGAATTTGAAGAATCCAGCAATGGGTCATCAACTGTAGGTGATGGCAAAAAAGTTTTAACCAAGGGAGCTATGAAAGTATTCGAGGGTTTAAAAGTTTCTATTCCTACTGAGGATTTGAACTTGGCTAAAATTCTTGGTGACGGATCTGCCGGAAAATCAGTTTGTAAGAATATAAAATCACGAAAAAAAATACACAAAAAACGCTGTGGAAAACAAAAAAATAAAAGACCTTATAATCACAAGCTTCCGCCTTTGATGTCGAAGATTCCTGATGTCTATGATTTTGAAGAAACTCAAGATAATTCAGATATTTTTACCCGTCCGGATTTTAAAAGTTTCCGCAACAATAATGGAAAAAGCAAAAAGGATCTAGGTAGTGACGAGGAAAGTCAAGATAATGATGCATTTTCTTCGAGTACTTCTTCAGTGTCAGAATTGATTACATCAAAATCTAGGCCACATCAAAATATCACTAAAAAAAAGTGTATGATTATGGGAAGAATTTTCAAAAACGCTGCTAAATCAAAACCTGTTGATGAAGATATTCGGAGTATACCAGTCATTGATAATACAAAATTGGTACAGGAATTTGTTATGAATTGTTCTCATCCTATGAATAACCAAAGCAAAATGACGGAGGAAGAGCTGGATTTGGCTTTTGATAAATTGCTTAATAAACCCACTATTTTAAATGATAAATCAGAACCGAAAACCACAAAGAAGAAATTTAGAAATAAAAACAAAAAAAGACATACGGTATCAGACTCAAGTGATGATGAATTTCAGCTGCAACAACCACTGAAAAAACGTTCTATAAAAGGCAACAAGAAGCAGCCTGAACAAGAAAGTGGAATAAACATGGAATTAGAATTAAAAGAATGTATAGGAGTTGCCAGTAGAAAGAGTCAGAGAAAGTGTACAAGTGGTAAACAAAACGTTTTAATTGAGTACTGGAGCTCCGATGAATCAACTTTTGAAACACTGGTTGAAGCGAGTAAACCTATTCAAGAAAAAATAGATCCACCTATTGAATCGGTTAAAAATATAGATTTAATGAGCATTGAACCTATAATTTTAGAAGAGAAAATAATTAAACCAGTTGAACCTAAAAAACCAAAATTATCTACAATTTTTCCTTCAAACCGACGCAAAAGAAGCACAGCTAACCCTCTTTACCATTGGTCTAGCTCAAGTGAAGATGAATCTCGGGATTTGATTGAGGTGAGACCTATTAGAGACGAGTTTGATGATGATGACCGACCAATGCAACATGGTTGGATTGTTGGTGATTCTCCGAAAAAATTAGTGACAATGTTAGCTCAAGCAAAAGGTAAAAAAAGTGAAACAGACACAGTAAAAGAATGTGGTAAAAAGAGGACGACAACAAGTACGTTTAGTTGATAGTTAAAGTTAATTTGTGTTGAATTAGTTAAATGAACAAAGTGGTTTTGAATTGATGGCATTAATCAAGTGAATTTAATTGTATTTTAATCAAATTAGCCTTAACAGAACTATCCAAAGTGTAGAAAAATTTATTAACAAATTTGTAAATGAAAGTAGTTTGGAAACTATTCACATGTTGAAATTAAGCTTTGTAAATAAGTATGTGAATTAACTTACTCCTCAATTTATATACATTGAACTGATATAATTTTCGTAATTAAGTATAGTATCAGAAAATTGTTTATATATATTAAAACTTACACTGCCATTAATAGATTTTGTTTTCTTTTTTTTTTAAGTGGATTGCTTCAAAGATTATTTTGTTGATAAACCAAATGATTCGTTTGTTATGTATCAAGTACATCTTACGCATCATAAATTGTTAAATAAATATATTTAAAATTTTTTTCTCAAATTATTACCCAAGAACTTTTCTATCAAGGTAGTTATTAAATGTAAGCAATATGTGATAAAAATTGTGTTCTGATTTTATGAGTTGCCGGTTGTGTGAAAATTAAACTGTTTGCTTATAAAACAAAATATACATTTTACCCCTTAAAACGTTCGTTCAAGTTGTAAACTAGGTGGTAGGAAAAGTTTATCGCCGATGCGTCATTAAAAAAATGACAGGCTCCAGCGCTCTAATTTTTGTCTTTGTTAAATTGTGCTAGCCATAGATATATAATCTATATATCTATGTATTATTTCCAAGAAAGAGTGCTTCAAAACAAATGCATGCAGGCTCCACGTGATCATATCTATGGAGTGGAAGATGGTCGACGATTTTTCAAACTGGGCAGGCCGCAGAAAAAATCGTTTATTCCATTTTAGACCAAGTTGTTTTCAATTCGGCTTAAATATATTCAAAATTATATTATTTTCAGTAGTATTTAAGTGGTTAAGTTAAGCTCTTTTTCTAGGAGGACTGGAGTTCTGGGATTAACCTCAGTCTCTGTCTCCGTAACAGCCAAACAGAAACAGCAACAAAACAAATGCACAATGCACCCCTTTTATTTTTATTAAGGTCTTAAGGCCCCGTAAGGCCAATCTTAAGGCCCCCGTAGGGGGCCGGGTTTAAGATCGAGTTATCGACCCCCTACGGGGGCCGTTTTTAGAACTTTTTTGGGAAAGGGGGAAAGGGGAAAGGGGGGTAAAGACCCCCCTTTCACCCCTCTTTCCTCTTCTTTCCCCTCCCTTTTTTCTCTCCCCCCTCCCCCTTCTTTTTTTCATTTTCTTTTTTTTTTCTATCGTTTTTCTTCATTTCTTTTCTTTCTTATTATTTTTTTCTTCTTTTTCTTTTCTTTTTTTTACTGCTTTTTTCTATTTTTTTCAATTATCTTGTTTTTTTCTTCTTTTTTTCTATTTTACTCGGCCCCCTAAGGGGGCCGTTTTTAGAACTTTTTTCTTTACCCCCTTTCCCCCCTCTTTCCTCTTCTTTCCCCTCCCTTTTTTCTCTCCCCCCTCCCCCTTCTTTTTTTCATTTTTTCTTTCGGTCGTTTTTCTTCATTTCCTTTCTTTTTTATTATTTTTTTCTTCTTTTTCTTTTTTTTTGTTTTTTTTTTTTTACTGCTTTTTTCTTTTTTTTTTTCGATTTTTTTCAATTATCTTGTTTTTTTCTTCTTTTTTTCTATATTCTCTTTTTTTACCGCTTTTTTCTCTCTATTTTTATACTTTTTTTCTTCTTTTTTCCTACGTTTTTCTTTATTTTTCTTTATTTTCCTTCTTTTTTCTTCTTGTTTTCTATTTTCTTCTTTTTTTTCTATTTTTTGCTTTTTTCTTCTTTTTTCTTGCTATTTTCTTCTTTTTCTCTATTTTCTTCATTTTTTATTTTTTCTTCTTCCTTTTCTTCTTTTTTTCCTATTTTCTTCTTTTTTACTGTTTTTTTCTTCTTTTTCTCCATTTTTCTTCTTTTTCCGTTCCGCCTTAGTTTTGTTATTTTATTTTTTATTTTTATTAAGGTCTTAAGGCCCCGTAGGGCCGATCTTAAGGCCCCCGTAGGAGGCCGGGTTTAAGATCGAGTTATCGGCCCTTAAAAAATGTCTTTGTTATAAAAAATCCTTAATCTCTTTGTTAATAAAAAGTATTCTATTCTTTTCATTCAAATCCAGTCATCATAATTTTCCATACCAACTTAATCGGTCATGCACACACACGATTCAATTCCATCAAATTCAGTCCAATTTCGTCGCTTCCAATGAAATTGTACTGCACCGTTGACTCGTCAGTGACCAACTAAAGAGTGCACTTAACATGAAACGCACTATCCGACTTTGGTTGGTGGTGGGGGAGTGGATCGATTTATTTGGAACGGTAATTTGCCGAGCCTCACCGAACGTTTCCGACATCGCAACGTTCGGTGAGGCTTTTCGTTCCAAGAAAACGGCTATTTTTAGGGTTTTTCCAGCAATAATTCTAATTTTTCTCGCCGTAAAAACCATCCTTAAACTTCAACGAACATTTTAAAAAAAGATTTGGCCAAATTGGTCCAGGCGTTGTTGAGTTATGCGCTTACCAACAAAATTTGCGATTCATTTTTATATTATAGATGATGATGTTAAATTTGTGAGAATGTTTGTGATTCCTCCAAAGATTCAAAAAACCTAGATGTTAATAAGCCTACTAAAAAAGGATTAATTAACATAGTAAAAGCAGCCGAATCTAGATAAATCGAGTTTGCCAAAAATATTCTTGTTGATAAAAATTAGTCTATGATAAAAATGCAATATTATCTGGTATGGCACATTTTGAATTTCATTTACCTATTTTGTCGAAGTTCGTACATTAGCCAAATAAATATTATTAGTAGGTACTCGAAAATTAATACCTTGTGACTTTTCTTCATTACCGAGCACAAGTTTAAATTCGAAGTACAGATTCATTTGAAATACGTAACATGCGTTTATTTTGTAAAAGAGCCGGAAAGAAAAAATAAGAAAAATTAACGTTAATACAAACTGGTATGGTTTTATTATAAGGAGTTGTTACAAAGATTCTGGCGCAGCAAAAAATTCTTATTTTAAAAATAAGAAAATATGTAGTGAACTTTTTGTAATAAAAAAAAGCATTACATAAAGCAGCTGTCTTGATTAAAAACACATATAAAACACCAAAATAAATACTAGTGTATTGTTTTATTATATTAGTGGGCTATCCCACTAAATTTTTTTGTCAAATAAAAAAAATAATAACAGAACTTTTATTTACATACATATATATGTATTCCTCTTTTTGTAGGTCTAGTTTTTAAACAAGTTTTTTGTGCCTTGCGCCTGCAAAACACAACTTTCAATGTGTCCTAAGCGGTCCGCAACGCCGTCTTGCCAGCCTAGGCTAGAAAATGATTACTATGACATTTGCTGTCATTGTCAGACATTTATCAACGACAACTAACGGTTTGTATTGTATAATGTATAGCCCCCAAAGTTCCTAAGCCGTAATGTGTGCTAGAGTATCGAGTTTTTCAGAAAACCGCAATTTTGCTATTTAAGAACGCAAATAGATAACTTTTGAAATGTCAAAGCAAATATATTTTTTTAATAAACAGGACGTCTGGATTTTTTACTTAGCGTTGCCAAAACATGGAAATAACTTTTTTTAATAAAAAATTTTTTTTACTTTTTAAATCGGCAGCGGCACAAAAAATCTTGTGAATCACACCTCCGAAAACGCTTTTGCAAGGGCTCGTAGTTTGGGGGGTCTCGGCCTTCGGCCTTGACCTCCAAAAACACTCGCCTTGCAAAATGCCTGTTTCCGGTCTTGTGTTTCAATAGATTTGAATCACAAGGCCGGTTTTTTATTTTAAAAAATAAAAAGAATTTTTTTTTTAAATTTTTTCCCATGCAGCAAAAATTTTTTCAGACGCCGCTAAGAGACGTAGTGATACAGAAATGATTTCACGTCTTGCAAATTATGATGATCTTTTTGCTTATGACGCAAAATATCATATCAAGGGTTAAAATGTAGTTCCGACTGCTCATGCACAAAAAGAAATTATCTTAATAACTTGCAAAAAACTGTAGCGACAGATGAAGATGATACCGATAGCGACGACATATAATTTATACATTTATTTCAAAATTCAAATATTTCAAGTTATACTTCTTTTATAATATTTTTAATAAGCAAAAATTTTTATTTACTAATACTTTCTTACACATGCATCATTTAGAGCGTCACAGAGTATAGCACAATCGCAGAGTGCGGCTGCGATTTCAAAGGTACGAGCGTACGATAAAAGTGGCGCATTAAAAATTTGATTTCTCAAAAACTATGTATAAGATTCAGCAAACTGATTTTTTTTAAATTTTTCTATAGTTTTTTCTACATTTCATTCCGCATATATGCTAGTATTTTTTTAATAATAAATACCGTTCCCCGTATAGTAAAGTTTTCAGTGCACGGATTTGCCGAAGGCTCATTTTTTCAAAAATCTTTTACATTATGAAACTTTTGCAACTGCCATTAAAAGCGCTATAGTTTTCTAAATAAGTATCTAAAAATTCATAGTCATAACTTAAACCGTTAATCTAAAAACGCAATATATGTTAAGAAAAACACATTTTTTAAATTAATTCACAAAAACATTTTGCAAAATTCGGTCCTACTAAAAAAAGTTGTGATACATCATTTTAGATAGTCAAATGTGTGCTCCACATGATGGTGAAGGTTTAATTTAGTTATACCTCTGGTTTAAAAAACGTCATAATTTCTGACCGATTTTACTCCACTAATAACTTCTTTGTTTATAAACCGATTTAAATAATCATTTTTGTTTGAAAGGGGATATCTCAAAAGTAATTCTATAAAAAATTGTAGATCTGACGAAGAAGAAGTGGCAAATTGCATCCCGAGAGTGTGGCAAATCGCTCAGTTTTTAATTCAGTAAATCAGTGAAATCGTTTGTGTACATAAACCTTTCATTAAACAAATATAACGTGTTAAAAATAGAAGAATTATGATGCCGTTTTTACCCATTTTGTTTGAATTAATTATATTGATTTGTTTCCATACTTAATTTGTTTCTTCCAACGAGCGCATCGAAAAAATTGTTTCTGATGGTGAAAAAAATATTTTGGAGTTTTGCAGCTCAATGAGAAATCAAATCACCTAGATGTCTGAACATATTCGTGTAGGAAATTTGACATTAAGATCTAATGTATAGACGTTTGTGTGTGTTACTTTATTATACCAAATGTTAAAAAATTTCTATGTTGTATAAATGGGAAATCGCTTTGATACACATCATGAAAAACTCATGTTTTCACAAAAAAAATTCATAATAACTTCAGGCTAACAGCGCTTCTTGACAAAAAAAATTGGCGATTTTTCTAATACAGTTGATAGTCACTCTTATCACTCATCACTATAGACGTATAGTGGAATAAATTTGGTATAGCCTATAGTCACTCTAATCAGTATAAACTATTCTAAATTTTCCAGCATTAATAGAAAAACAAATCCATGAGAACTTCATTTGATCAAGCCATGATCAAAAGTCATTATGTGGAAACAAATTAAAGATTTATGCTTTAAATCCGTAATTAGTTTTCACATAATGAATTAGGTGGTCATTATGCTTGTTGGAAAATAGAACGTTCAAGTGTTGTCACATGGTGGTAGTAAAATGTTGGCGATTTTTATGAAAGTAAACTTATTTCTATAACAAAATCTGTTCACAGGTACAATTCGATTCTTCTACAAGCTGTGAAACGTCAATGCGTCGAAGCTCCAAATTATAGAAAATACATTGTTCTTATCTTTATCCCGTTTTGTTCTTATCGTTTTCTCCCTCTGTGGCTTAATCTGAAATCTGTCGAGCTTTTTAAAATGTGCCTATAGTATATAACTGGGGTAATCATACTGCCGAATTTTACTTTGTAATAAAACTGAAAATAATAGTAAGACATCAATGAAAAAACACATTAAATTTCAAAGCATTTTAGAAAATTAAGGTAATTTATAAAATACAAGACACAGATATTATGTATTGTGAGCAAATTTGCAGTCAAATGCAATAAATTAAGGTCGGCAAAGCTATAGTCCGGTCAATTTAGACAAAAAAATAAGAGTGAAGTTACATAAATTCTCAATAAGCTGAAAATCGGTACTCATAATATGCATGAGCACGCCACGTATATACATCTCCCGAGTTGCCAGTTTTTATCTTTGCCAGTCTTTGCTGATTTTCATTATTTTGCAATAGTTTCAAATTAAACGGGATCATAACTGACCCGTGGAATAGGCCTATCGGGGAAACCACGTTATAAAAAACGCGCTAAGTACACTACCTCATAGGTGGCGTGGAAACGTGTGCATATTATGACGATTACAACTTTTACAACTTTTTGAATCGTTATATCTCAGAAACGGTGGCTCGTAGGAAAAAAGTATTTATACATTTTTTGTAGATAATTTTATGATCTACAATTTTTGTTTGAAGTATTTTTATGATAAAACTTACCGTTTTGCTGAAAATCGCGAAAAACTCATTTTTTCGCCCTTTGACCTTGAATAAAATTTTTTGCAAAAAGGGGAGGAATGGGGAACTTTCTGATTTTGTTTATAATCATATTTTGAACGATTTCACCGATTTTCAGCTTATTGAGGATTGATGTAACTTCGAATGTCTAAATTGACCGGACTACTATCTTTTGAAATAGTTCATTGTTATCTTCGAAAAAAGTTTTTCAATACTACATGAACTTGACGCAAGATAGTTTTAGGAAACTATTTATTGATATTTTAAAAAAGATTTTTTTAAATACCATCATGTCTTTTTCATGATATAATATCTATTATAACATAACTTTCAAGTTTTACTAATTTGACAGCATGGTGACAGACGTATACTCTGCAGTCATTATCAATCAACCGGAGGGCTATTGCAGATGGCTAAATTGTAAATTATCACGTGGGTTTTTCAGTAAAAATGAGAAAGGCTATACTTGTATACTTATTGTTTTTATGGCTATTTTGTTAATAGGACTGAATACAAGGACCAAAACCAAAATAAGCTTTATTGCTTATAAGCTGTAAATTGTATTATATATATACGTAATATATATGTAAATTGGATGCTATGTAAGCTGTAAAATAAGCTGTATTGTACTTTTTTCTTTTAGATTGAAGTGAATACTTCTTTAAGGGCGTCAAGTACTTTTTGGCTGAAAAAAAATTATGGACCTTGCATCATCGTCATCGGACGCTTTTCATGAGCTATATGGATAGGTACTGTGTGTATATGTGTACTTTTTGGGTGAATGAATTGTATCATCGAGCTATTATTTTTGGTTTCTAAAGAAAAGTTTATGATCAAAGATTAATGTTTAAATTGATCATTAACACTTTTACAAAACAAAAATAATGATCGAATAGCTCAACGATACAATTTAAAAGTTACTTAGTTTTCACTTCTATCGGCAATCACCGAAGACCACATGTTTGTTTTTTAATGGGACGAATTCATGGACACTAAAAACAGTGGATACCAGCCAATAGCGTTCCAATTATCGCGAAAATAATACGTCGTCTTTAAAACTGCGTCTTCCTGCAAAAAGTCTCTCCCTCCAGGGAAAAATCCCGTTACTAACGCATTTGTTTATATGTTGTTAAGTGAAATAGATGACTGATTAAAAACTAAAGAAATTGACGTTTTACAAAACTAATTTAAAATAAATCAAGAAAATTGCTTTAGAACAAAATCTGAAGGTGAGATTGGGAATTTGTCTATTCTATATTCACGTTAAAGATGAAGCTGGAATAAACACTGTCACGTGCGGTTTACGTGATCTCCCACCACAACAGGCGTGTCTATTTTTACAGGGCTGTCTTCAAAGAGTGCACGCTCTTAATGTTATGCGTCATCTGATAACGTTTCTCACTACAAAACCGAACTATAACTTAAAAGTACTTACTCAGGCCCTGTCTCATCACTCAAGCTACGCCTTTATCTGGTCCTTCTATCCAATAATTTCTCTACCACCCCACCATGGGATACCAAACACGAGGTAATCATGCAGTGTTATTTGTTTATTCCAGCTTCATCTTTAACGTGAATATATTATAGATGAGTATAGCTCGACTTCCTTTTTTTAAAGAAAATTTTGATTATAATACACTCAAAATTTGTTGCTTTAGGCAAAAGATTGTTGTCAAGCAACAAATTTTTCGTCATATGATCCAAATTTTCCGCAAAAAAAAGAACGTTTTGTTATATATATTATATATGAAAATAAAAAAATGAATTTTCCCATGTCTGTCAGAAGGCCTTATCTTATGAAGTGTCATAGGTTGAGAGTTGAAATAAAACATACTTGACCATTGTTGGTGAAGTACGTTGTACTTCATAAACTCCCTGAATCTCGTCATCTACACCAAACAAATAAAAACCAAAATTTTCTTTTATCAATATTCGATTCACACAGATTTACAACTTGCCAAAAGTTTGATTATAAATCTCAAAAGCTCTTTCGACCACAATGTAATCATCCCCAGGAGATGAATAAAACAGAGATTTATTTTATGTACTTATACTGGTTAAAATGTACCGCTTAGTTAAACATCTTTCACTCATTCATCTTGAGCTCTTTCAATTTTTCTCATTTAATTATCATTAAGGATTTTAAGTTTAACACAAAAAAGTTTAGTAACAAAAAGATTTACATTATTAATTCAAAAAAAATCATTATTATTATTATACAGTCATATTTTAATACAATTTATAAAAGTTTTTTTTCTATACTATAAAAACAAATTTTATAAATGTATAAAACTATTTGTTGGCCAAGCACACCTTATTCAAATTATCTCTCAACAGTTCCAATTGTTGTCTAACTTCCAAATCTAAATGTGGTATTTGTGAAATCCTTAATCCTTTTTGAGGTTGAAGTGACAAAAGTCGACCATCAACCAAGGGAATATTTATATTAGCTGTACCGTCACCCACCATCCCTCCTGTTATCAGCGGACTGCCTTGCATTGATATAGCAACCTCACCTTGCCTTGGTCTTCGCAACAGCACTTGTGGTGTATTAGGCTTCATCTGAAGTAATATAAGTATATGAAGCATTTCTAAAAAAATTTCAATATACAATACAACTTACTTTTGGTGTTACTGTGCCAAATGAATTTGGTGGTATATTCTGTGCTGGAGTTTGAAAATTGTTCCTAGGTCTCCCTTGACGTACAGGTACAGATCGCGATTTTCGAGAGGACTTTGATACTCGAGCTTTGGTACGAGATTTTCTGGATCCGGTACTGCTACCTAAAGTACCGTTACTTTCACCAGTTCGGTAACCTAAGAATACGCCCACCAACACCAAAGATTAGAAATGATTGTGCGATGTTAGTAATGATTGCTCAGCGTTAGGTGAATTATTTGAACACTACGTTGTCACTGCCACTGATAAAATTTTATTTACCAAGCTCTTGCACTTACAATTAGATATTGAGGAAAAGTTACTTTGACTCAAAAAGTAATATGGTTTTATACATTTTTTTTTATTTGTCTACATGCAGGCATGCGGCTATGTATATGTATTCCTAAAAAAATTTTTGTCAATGCATTTCTGCTACTTTATAGGCAACCTATACTATAACTACTATAATCATGACATGACATTACACAATAAATAAATTGTGTAATGTCGGTTTATTAACCAAAATCGCAGATAGTTTTGATTATAAACTCTTGAGCAAAAAAAAAAGGTATTATAAGTTTTAGTGTGTACCTGTATACCTGTCTGTCGCCCTGTAGCCACTAAACGGATAAACCGATTTTGATCAAACTTTTTTCATTTGACGCAATTTAGCAGTTATTTTAAAAACTACTATTATTTGTTGAGAAAATTAATCATGTAGAGAAAAGATGAGAAAATCTGGACGGCAACAGTTTAAGGAGTGTGAGAGATTTGTTTCCATAAAATACCCAGAGAGAAGAATTTCCTGCATTAAAACTAAAAGTGTAGCAAGAATTTTCAATGTTTCTAAAACTTCCATCTTTAGAAAACTTGAAGAATCCTAATAATACAAGGCGTTTAAATTTACGAATCATCCGTATTTATTTGCAGATTGACTGACTGAACATTGAACAGTTAAAATAATGTTATTTTTGCAACCTTTGCTTTTAAAAAATAGTAGTCAAAAAAAAAAACGAATATTACTATAGGAATGAAGAAACTGTGGGATGTTAACTGTTACAACAAAATAAAAAAACTATAGTATATTCACGTTAAAGTTTGACGAGATAGGGCCTGATTAAGTACGTTTCAATTATAGTTCGGTTTTGTGGTGAGAAATGTTATCACATGACGCATAAGATGAAGATGAAGAGCTCCTTGAAGACAACCCTGTAAGAACAGACACGTCTATTTTGTAGGGAGATCACGTAAACCGCGCGTGATAGTGTTTATTTCCACTTCATCTTTAACGTGAAAATAGTATAGCACCAAATGTACCACAAAAAAAACTATTTGTCTGAAAAGTGTTTATTTCTACTTCATCTTTCACGTGAAAATAGTATAGCACCAAATGTAGCACAAAAAAACATTTGTCTGAAAAAAGTGACAAAGGTAAAGTCTGCTAAACCGAATATAGAAAACATTGATCCAAGTGCTTCGGTAAGATTTTCCATACTATACTATATTTTCCTAGAAATGTGGTTTTTGGTGGTGCATTTTCAGGTAATTAGGAATCTGCTGCAAATTTCGAACTTTATCAGTAGATAGCTTCGTCACTTTAACTGTCAATAGTGTCAGTGACAATACACCAGTTGCCATTGTGTTGTGTAAACGGAACATTGCATTTAAACCAATGAAAAGAGAGTGTTTTAAATGCGATCTAAAAAATTTCGAAAATGCCCAATTCGTCTTGCCCATAGCCGAAGCATATACTATAATAATATAGCTCCTATAACTAAAAACATGAATAGAAGAGAGACAACGCGGCTTGCAAATGAATTATTATCAGCTAAAACAGCCAATGATTTTTTGTGTAACAAAAGGCTTACTGAATTGGACTTTAAGGTTTTTATTCTACAAATAACAAGTCGAAGAATTATTCGACGTATACTGTATGATACGTTTGAAGATGATTTTCTACAGAATGATGTTGTATATGAAGGATTTAAGGGGGAGTTAAAAAAAATCATAAGTTAAATTCTCGTCAACTGGTTCCAGACGATTCTTTCCTTGCGATATTTGAGGAAAAGATCCTCTTTAAATCGAAAGCTGTCATCGAACTTTTTATTCAATTTGTAAATTTATGTGAGAAAAACCTGAGATACGGTCATTCCAAGAAAATTTCTGGAGGAAAAAGACATTTAGAACACCTACTAAAAGAATGCGTCGCCAAAACTAACGTAAGGAACACTTAGAGCAAGAGTTCATTCCGGATGAAGACATAACATGCCTAAAGCCATCAATAAACAGCTGGGATTGGTGGATGGGGAGCTATAAACTGGAATACACCTCAAAGCTCAAGAAAGGGGAGCATAACAGACCAATAGGTCGCAGTGCATATGACACCCTTATACTAACCAAGTCTATAAAATTTGTTTGTATAGCGCCTACTCAAAATTATTACATATTCACTGTATAATAGTTTTGAAACAAAATTAAGTCAAGTGAGGAAAATGTACGACACAATTTTATCAATAACCCATAAACGTATAAAATAGTGATATAGACCTTTCAGTACACATACAAATTAAAATGTATTATTGATAGATAGATAGACAGTGACAACCCATGATCGAAATAATAGTTTCTTATATTTTGGAATTCCCAAAAAACACTTTTGTTTAGGCAATTACAAAATTGTGACCATCATAATTATTCAAAATCCAAATATTCTCACATATTTCTTGTAGGTTAATCTTTTTATTGTTTTCGAACAGCTCCAATTCATATAAGAAACTGCTTAACGAACGCCGTACATAAGCTGAGCTAGAGTATTTAGTGATGTCAGAAAAAGTTAACAAAACTTAATAAACAATGTCTTATCTCAAAATTTATACACAAACCTTCATCTAAATCCTTATCCCCGGCTGAAGAGCTTCTGAGATTGCTTCTTATTGGTCTTACAGATTTATTTGATGTTGTTTTGGTTAGATTCATTGTATAAACTGAAGCACTGGTCACATTTCCTGTCCAGTCTTCTCCCATTTTTTTCTGTAATAAATATTTTTTTTACACCGTAATCATCTAAACATGTGACCTATTTATTATATATATATATAAGAAAAACCTACATAAATACTTAAAAACTAATTCATATTTGCATGCCCAAAAGCTAAATTCCATCGGCAAATCCACTTCACAAGATCACCTACAATTATTAAGGGTGAGCTTGCTGCTCAAGTAAGACACGTAACATATTTTGTCTAAATGATTTTAAATTCACATTTTCGTCACCTTAAAGCCTCATAGCGGTTCAAAATTGTTGGAGTAACATAATCAAAGCACGATTCAAACTTAGCCCTATTGTGTTGTGGAATCGATAATTGATCACTATAACGTAAGTCGAAATCATGTTCAGTTCTTTGAGTTATCTTTTTAAATAAGTATGTAGGAGTTTTATTTGAAATGATTTTATGGATTAGTGAAGCATACTGCAATAAGAATCGACCGAGTAGCTTTAAGACCCGGTATGCATATGCAGCTTATGTTTAACATCCTGGTTAAGAAAGCTATAATATCCACTCCAATAGTCAATATTACTTAGTATTAAAGAGTTACACAGGTTCCACTTAATTTGAGACGGTAGAGTCAAATTAAGAGACAATTTGAGCTTAAAATAACACAGAGATCAAATGCACAGCCTGTTTTTCAAATTTTAGTTCACTATCAAAGTTTACTCCAAGATTTTTGACATGTTCGGACAACTCGACAATTTGATCACCAAGTAGGATATCCAGTTTCTTGCTTTCCTTAAACTTAGTGATAGATTTTTTACTACCTATACAAATAGCTTTAGTTTTGGTTTCATTAATTATCAGGCCTTGATTCTCCGACCAGTCCATAGCAATTTTAGAGTTTTATTAAATTGTAACATAGATTCATCAACTTTGTCAACAGGAATGCTTCTATACAACTGTGTGTCGTCCGCATATTGGTGAATACATATATCATTAGTACCAACCGCTTGGAATAGATCTACAGTTTATATTTTAAACAAGAGAGGGCCAAGAATGCTACCTTGTGGAACACCCTTGGTAACGGGTTCTTTCTCAGAGAGGTCATTTGCAATTAGTGTTGTTTGAGTATGTCCACTTAAGTAGTTTCTACATCAATTCAGAGCTATTTTGTCTTTTCCAAAATGTTTTAGTTTTGACAAAAGCATATCGTGATGTAAAGTATCAAAAGCTTTCCTATGGTCTATAAACACTAGAAGAACACACTTTTACGAATCTATCGCTTTACACATGTCACTACAGATATTGATCAATGCTGTACCCGTAATGTACAACCTTCTGAAACCTGATTGCATTAGAGAAGTAATTTTATTTAAGTTTAAGTGATCTAAAAGTTTGGTACTAATAATTCGTTCCAGTAGTTTGGACATAGTAGGAAGTATGCTTATAGTCCTTAGCTGCGTCACTTCTTCAGTCTTAGAAACTTTTGGTATTGGCTTGACAATTGATGATTTTCAAGATGTTAGAATTTTTCCACTTACTAACGATGTATTAATAATGTGAATTAATGCATCTCTATTATCACGAAAAGGCCAGCTTGAGCACTCTTACATCTATCCCATCGACACCTTTTGCATTAGACTTTATGCGATGAAGAGCATCATCAGTGTCTTTAAGTTAGATAATGTAGATTGCACGTTAGGGTGAACATTGTTTTTATAGTAGTCGAACGCATCTTGGTTAACTGAGGTATCACGAATGGCTTTTAAAAAGCAGCTAATGTTTGGATCGTGTAGTTCTTCTGAAATAACCCTATGTTCCATGTGTCGACCACCTTCCAGTCGGTACTGAATATAGGCAGGTTTTTCGTTCTTTATTGCCACAGACAAGTAGTTGCGTATAGCCTTATAATACTTGTGGTCGGTATTTTTCCTTGTTTTTAGGTATTTGTTCCGGGTTTTCCTTTTTAGATTTATCAGCTTCTTGATATTGTCAGTTACGTATATAACAAAAAAAATAGCTGTACATACATGCCAAATTTAAAATAAGAAGATATCTTTGTGACGTAAATATCAAACATCTGGGATAGATAGAGGCAAAAGGCTACTGTGGAAAGTATATAGGTCAGGCAAAATCGTTTGTTGCATGATAAATAAACAATTACTCTACCTAAGTTGCCTTAGCGTGCTTCATAACGGCAAATCCAAGGCATATCGTTAGGAGAGCAAAATAATCAAAGTCATAACAAAAGTGATTGGACCAGAAAGCACTTGGTAACAGATTCCCAATTATTTCCTAAAAAAGCACAGAAAATTCGGCGAGGTTTGATAAAGTTGCTATATTGTACGCAGGATAATAAGACATTTAATTACACAAAACTTGAACATTACCATGGTATTTTTAAGTCATAGTTGAAGATGTAAAAATCACCTGATTTTTATTAATTTAGTGATTATGAGAAATTGCCAATTATTTATTACCTCACAATACAAATAAATTAATTGATTTTTTAATAATGTTGGCGACTCCAATTGAAAAGCGACATTTGTTATTTGTTTACTTTTGGTTCATAAACGCTTTTTTGTCCAATGTTCTTTTCTTTAATATACAAACATTGCTCTCACAGAGGTGAGTTTTGCTTACTGCACCTTATGATAGTGAAGCTTTAATTAATTATTTAAACCGTAAAACACTCACCAACATTCGTCTGGAATTACGAATTATTTTTTTCTGTGTACATACTTCAACGTCTTCAAAACCAGAGAGCTCAATAGCCAAATTAACAAATATCACATTTTTGAGATGTAATTTTTTTTTTTAATTAGATTAGTTTTTTTAAATATTTCTTATTCATAAAAAATCTCTAGAGCTATTGGTCTCCGGTAAGTATAGAGACCTCCGCTAACACGTCAGTCTTTGCACCATTACCGCCTTCCGGTAAAATGCACATAACGCGTTTAATATACTACGGATTGCATTTGACAAATAACATTTTCCGGAAATCGTCTTGGAAACAACATTTTCCTGCTTAGTAGATGCAAAGATACTCTAGTAGAGCTTATTTGTTTTCTGTTGGCGGGTCACGTGCTCATGCGCAGAAGCTGTAATTGGTAGTTCTTTGCTATTACTAACTAAACTAAAAACGTCAGCTAAATCAATGTTCGCGCAGATTAGTGACGTCACAGCCGCCAAGAGAAAACAAATAAGCTCTAACTATAGTTGCCAACAAAATTGACAAACTTGATTTTTGTGGAATTTGTCGAAAAAAATTCTAAAATTTGTAAATTTCGTCCTTTTTTACGATTTCCGGAAAAATTTAATACAAAACACGTCAATAAAATCTCTTACTAGACTCGGAGCTTTAAAATACTCGGCACAAAGTGCCTCGTATTTCATTTTAGCTCCTCTTCAGTAATGTGAAATTTTCCGGACTTTTACGTAAATAACTATTACCTTTTAGAAAATTGAAAACTTTTGTAACGAACCGTAAATGGGTTTTAGTAACAAAAGTACTACGGTGATGCGACCGCAAACGGGCGACCTGGAGGTAAAAAATATTTTTTAATATCAGAACTAAAAAATAGACAAACCGGATTAATAGATCTCTTCTTAATATTACTAGGGCTTCGTCATCTTGGGTTTTTTTTTTGTTATCCCAAAAGATATTTTCAATTATTTTTCTAAAAAAATACAGTTTTTTTTTTGACACAGGTTAATAATAAATAAGCAAGTGCATAGTACAGAAACATTATAATATTTTTTGTATTTAGAGGGGGCGTCACTTTGAGATATCGCCCCATCTAAAAAAATGTCTAGGACCACCACTGCTAAATTTGTTGTTTTTCTTATGAAGAGCAGAAATAAAGAGCAAATCTACAAAATCAAATCTTGTGAATCAAGCCTTATATGCGAGAAAGCAGTTTAAATAAAAAATGTAGAAGAGGCGTGATTGTAACAAAATAAAATTATAATCTCTATTAAAAAAAGTTATGATTTATAGCACGTCACACTGGTAGGCTGACTGCGAATAAACTAATAAGAAGTATGTACGTTTACTGTAAGCAAGTTGTGAGCAAACTAAAAGTTTTTACTGCCCAGGAGGGTTTAATATATCCCTTGCAAATTATTTGTTTCTTACCAGAAATTTAAACGATTGCGATGTAAAAACAAATATGCAATACTTACAAGTTCTCCTAATTTTACGTTTACTAGTTTAGGTGGAATCGACAATTTAGCCATTACCATAGCAGATTTTTGATCACATATGAATCTGTTCCAAGCAACAGCAATATCTTTTGTATATTTAGTCTCTAAAATTGAAAAAAAAAGCATTATGAGTCAATACTACACTGTTAAAAGCTTATTTATTACTCGAATCCTCGATGATTTGTATATAATTTGCTTCTTCAATTGAACAAGCCCGCGGAGTCTTCTTCCTTACCGCCTTTGTGCGAGGCATCTAAAACAAATTCAATGATATATAGAATATAAAATAATAAAGCAAAACAATACTAACCCCGATTAAATTTTATTCAAAACAATCACAATTTCTTTTAAAAAACCTTTTAAACTTTCGTCCAACTTCAAAATTAGAGGCACGTCAAGCAAACTCCGTAACGGCTTTTTAAAGGCAAATTTTTCTGACGTTTGAAGCCAAACAAACAAATGAAAAGTTTAGTGTTTAACCAACGTTAAAACTTAAAGAAACTAAAAGTCACCAAACAATTTATAACTAAAAAGCAACTATTATAATATATTATTATATTAAGTAAAAGTCAACATATTACTGTTTTTTAAATATCTACTGACGTTGCAATTTCTTACAAGGTTACAAGGGGCAACGCTGTTTAGATAGTTTTATTTTTGTCAATGACTTGAGAACACCGATTAATTTGAGGTTATATTTATTTTTGAGGTTATATTATTTAAGGTTATTATTTTACAGATCGGATCAAGAAGTCAAGATGCTCCTGTCAAAGCTCGAAGTTGTAAATATGAGTTAATATTTACTTATATTTGAGGAACAATGTTATAAATAAAGTGCAGGTGAGAAAAAAAATATATTAAAAATAGATGGAATGTCCCTGAAAGTGAAATTACACATGTTTTGCAAAACAAATTACTTCCTAGAATTCAAACTTTTAACATTTTTTTTTAATATATTGCGCTTAACCATGGAGCCGCTCAACAGAGATTTTTAAATTTTAAAAATGATTTGAACTGCTTGAGGTTGGTTAAACTTGATGATGAACTATTATCTGTCAGCATTTTGTGTGTGCAAGTTTAATTAAATATGCCGCCAGAAACCAAAATTGATTGTGAAATCAATAACATCTATCATTTAGTGATTTGCATTTGGTTCATTGTTTAGTTTACTGGTCAGCAAAGTATGAGGCTGGAGTGTTGTTTATAGTGTTTAAGAGGTTTTTATAACCATACTATAAAAAGTTTTGTGCAAAAATCCCAAACATTGGCAAAATCCACATTTTTTACACACTTATGTTCACGGCGCATGCGTCAAGCTACGTCACACACTTTCTCAATTTACTAAATACATAGAATTTTCCTTTGCCTAAAATGTTGTAAACCTCTTTTTTATTTTTTACAATTTACTGGATACGTACAGTAGTTTCTCGTCTCACATGGTTTTAGTATTTTGTTACAAATCTCTATATAAATACGAAGAAAAATTAAATGCTTTTAACGTTTTAGATACCAAAGCATATGCTATTTAACTCTTTAGGGCATTTGCACAATTGTTTAGTAGTAGGAAATGATGTTAAACAATGTTTTATGATCGTAGGACTAAAAATTACACACAAATTGGACTGGACGGTAAAGTAAACAATTTCCTTGACATTGATCAATAAAAACCAAAATATATTTCTTGATTTTACGTCTTTATTAAAAAAAAAACTGTGTTTAGTGCTGCTTCAAAGCTAGTTTAGCAAAGGTCAAAGCTTAATTTATAAAAATAACAATCCGTAACAAGATTTACTTAATGATAAAATTTAGCAAAAAAACTAAGAAGTAGTTCACCCAATTAAATATTATGTCGTGACACAACAGATTCTTTATGATGTTACGGTAATTATGAGCAAAATTAAGTTTTAGTATAGTCCGATCTAACCTAAACTATTGACATGGTTACGATATTTTTGTTTTCCACTAGAAATCCTATAGCCTCCTAAATCCTAAAATACTCCTAGATCTAGGGAGTAATTTGAATGCATATATTTAGATCATTTCAACTTTAATGAGCTTATGATATTTCAACTCAGCTTGTTTCATTTTATGTGTCAATAGCATTTAAGTTAGTAATTTTTTGGTATGCGTTTTAAAGTTTTTATTAAAAGTTTAAGAGTTGAAAATTATTAGAAAATAATTAAATAAGTGACTGTCACAGTTTTTGTTTAGTGACATCTTAGAATTTAAGTAGGTATTATAGATTAATTTTTTTAATTTTATAGAAATAAAATCAGACTTTAGATTAAAAGCCGTCCTGTTAACTTCTAACTTTTCTTTTTTTTCTACACAGCGTTGCAGAGTATTTTAGAAGTCAAAAGCTCTGTTCTTACTCACCCGTTACTGAGAGAGCTGTAAGTAGCGACTTATGGATATATGGTATTTACATTCCTGCTTCATTTGGACAAAAATTCATCAACAACATTTAATAGTGCAACCCAAAGCATAAATTAGTTTTTTAATACTTCTACAACGATCTTTCAATTTCTTTTGGTGGAACCCTCTATGTCCATGTAGTAAAACATCTTATTTAAGTTTTGCCTTTCAGCATATTTTTTTATTTGTGTTAATGTCGAATTCGAGAGCAAGATTAGGTAAAGTACTGCTATCCAGATTTAATTGAAACTTTTTTTTGAAATTTTGCTGACCAAAAGACAGAGGGGTGTGATTAAGGAAATTAAAGTAGATAACAGGATACAACATTTTTACCAATTTTTTGCAAAAAAATATATACATTTCAAATCGGCATATGCTGTCCATCCAAGCAAACATGAGCTTTAAAGAGCCGTTTCATGCACACACATCTTTTTTTTGAGCTTCTGATTGGTTAATTTAAATTTACTCCTGAATTCAGTCCGCATATTTTCCGGGACTCATGTTTGCTTGGGCGCATAATATTAATATAATATTGTATATTATTTAATTTGTCCATATTAAGTATAGCAGCATGCAGATGCGCAATTGAAGATATGTAATATGGCGACTATTTTATTGAAAACGAGCAGCATATTTGCCTTTTTAAGTTGCATTTCCACTGGGGCAATATCGCAGATTTTCAACTTTTTTTTAAGCTAGAAATTGGTAGCAAAATTGAACAGGTTTTTAAAAAAAAACATAAAAGCTGTGACATTTATAAATATCTCTATTAATTAAAATTTAATATCAAACTAAATTAATTAATGTAAGTGCTTTGATATCACAATGTAACTTAATCAAATTTTAATTAAAGCAATATAACCTATCATCATCTAAAAACTGGGACATTAATCATCTAATTGGATTTTTCACTATAGAATTAACTTACGCTCTAAATAAATACTTTACAGACTGTCATGAGTTTCAACTGAGATAATTTTTACATCGAGATTAATTTAAAAAAATAAAAAATTACGTGTTGCTGCATTAAAATTACGATCACAATTTTCAGTTTATTCTTTAGTAGTTATTTAATGCCACAATATTATATGTTGCATAAATTTGCTACAGACTCTTATCTTTTTGAACTTTTTCGTTTCGCTCCAGATCGTTTGATTGCCGGTTTCTTTGTTACCTCTTGGTTTATTAGCCAAGGTAAATTAAATTCACTGGGAGTAATTTTTGGTATAGGACACCCAAATGCAGCGACAGGTAGTTGGTCGGACACTTCAAGATATCGAATATCTTCAATTTTCGGCCATAGTGATTGTATAGGGTCCATTTGTTCATCAGCTCTTGTACCAGAACCTGTACGATCTTGTCTTTGCTTTAACTTTTCGACTAAACGCTGTTCGCGGATTCTTTGAACATCCCACCTATAATCGAAAACAATGTTATTTTATTTATACGGGAAGGATACAATCTATTTGGATAATTAACAGTAACCAATTAGAAAATTCATTATAAAAAAAGAATGACAGTAAATAAATACTATCAGTAGCAGATAAATCCTGTTAGCGCTTTCATAGAATTTTTAACTATAAACTGCTCCTAACATCCTAGGAGATTAAGGTCGGTATTTTTTATAGTCAAAGCTTACTCTCAAGCCTGCCTCAAGCTTTAGTTTCAAAATTTACAAATCAACCTTAATAGATAAGTAATAAAGTCGGTTTATAAATTTTAGAGCTACATCTTAAGACATACTCGAGATTAAGCTTCGACTATAAATACCGTTCCAAACAAAGTGAATTTTAAAAAAATATTAAATACTATAAAGCAATATGAATTTCATCCATTTTCTTTGATCGTTCTAGATAATCAAGTTGGCACTATGTGACTATGTAAATCACTTCATATCTTTTGAATACATGACGTCGCAACAAAAGTCACGTACCTAGTAACTGAAATCTAATGAGTAATTGATTTTAGCTCAGTTTGTAGTTTAATCATAACCATCTAATTTGGTGTAAACAAAATTAGAATCGTTTTATAAATAAGAAATAATTTGAATATTGAAATTAAGATTCGGGTGTAAAATAAATATACATATATTATTTTTGTTTTATATACAGATGTCTGAAAAACTTTTATCTTATTTAACAAGTCAACACACCAATGTTTATGTGTTCATTTGAAATATTTTAGCAAAGAACTTAAATCAGCAATAAATATTAAATTACATTCAATATTAAAACAATTTGTAACAATGACATATTTTTTGCAAATAGTATGATCGATCTACTTGCAAATCAAATTAAAACATAGTTTTCTATTTCAAACATCTTTTCATAATCGAAGTTTTCAATATTATATTTTACTCTTGTATCAAATTCATATTTCTTGAGAAACCTCGTATACGATTTAAAAAATTGACATCTGACATTTGCGTTTTACTTTATGGGCCATGCAGAACTTTGTATAAGAAATAACTTTTTTCGTAACATTACAAATAAAAAGTTTACCATTATGTTGCCAACTTTTTCAGACATGCTGTATAAATAACTATTAAGTTAAATTTTGACCCAAACGTCGCTTTATACTCGGTATCTAACCATTTTAATAAGATGTAAATACCAATGTTAAAGAAACCAAAAATAAAAAACTTAAATTTTTTCGGTGACACCACAGTGTAAGCACTGTTAGTAAATTAAAATTTGATCTGTCCACGACGATCAACTTTAATTTAAACTCCCAATAAAAAGGTATCAAATTGAAAGTGTTGTTTCCAGTTTCTAAAATTCTAAATAAAACATTACCTCTTTCTTCTTCTTTCGTCATTTTCTAATCGGCTATGTCGTTTATTGTAAACTTCATCGTCCAAATTTTCTGTACCTTCCATTGTATAACAACTTGCATAATGTTTCACCCGCCATCTCGGCACCTTTGAGACAATAAATAATAAAAAATAAACAACACATTAAAAGCATTTCTTACTTCTAAATTTGTACTGTTTGTAATTTCTATAGGGAGATCCGTAAAAGCAGACATTCGTATATTTGTTTCACTAGCTTCTGTGATGTACTGCTCTGAAGTTGATACAATTGGAGTATCTTTTAAAACACCTGAAGAGAAAGGATAATATTATAACAATTGATGTATTTAATAAATGCTAATTTATTCAAAAATTAAAAAAACTCCGAATGATATCGATGCAAAGAGCCGAAACAAAATTCTTCTACTGCAGGTTAGTAAAGAAGTTAAGTCTTTTGCTAATTCCAGGTGATGTTTTAGCATCGGTTCAGGGATACATTTTTTTTTTAATATGTATTATAAAAAAAAACGTGATAAGCTTTTATAAAAATATAATAATCAAAATGTCACGATACATAGGAGTAACTTTGTTTAATTTCGTCCTCACCACTGAGCGATCCCAAGTAAATTCAACTGTAATGAGACAGGACGACATTGTTCCGACGTTATAAATGAGTCAGGTCAAAGAAGCGCTTTCCAATAAATAAAAATATACTTATTGAAAAAGCCCGACAATAGCTAATGTTACATAAATATAACAAGGTGATTCCAACATTGATTAAAAAAAGAGCAGTAAATGATCAAATTAAAGCAATCGAAAAAATTAAAGTGAGACAGTCATATAAAACATAACAGTTATAGTTAAAGAAGACTTTTATTTAAAAACTGTAACAAAGCTTGTTATTTACTGCTTTGTTAAAATTGAATTATCAAATATTGTCGACTAACACATAATATTGTTTTATTCATTAATATTACTTTTTGTTTATTTTTCTCTGTTCTTTGTGTATTTTTTGTAAAATATTGGTAACAATATTAGAATCTATTTTCTTGCGTTATGTACTAAAAATAATACTACGTTACCGGTTAGGTAGTATGTATTTAAATTTATGACCAGCTAGTACTTAGATTAGCCTATAAATGCAAAATTGGATCGGACATGTAGTTTTATACATACAAGTAGTAATCTAGTAATTTACGAAAAGTGATAGTTCTAAGTTGCGTAATATCATGTAATAGTTATTTACGTAATGAGTTATGAAAAGAGCGATATTGTTCAACAAACGTAATGTTTGCCAATACGAGCGCCAGCGAGTTTTACCAATTACGCGAGTTAAACATCATAACGTGTGTACGTACAATGTTTTATTTAATTCCATAAATAATTCGTGCTTCCAACTAATTTTGAATGTGTGAATTTTGTCAAGTAGGTTAGCTCCGAGTGGTTGTTATGGAGTTAAAATAAACAGGAAAAAATATTTGTCAATTCGAATTATTTTGTCCGTGTGTTTTCGATTTAAATAATATCTGATGAATTATTAGAAGACGAAAACAATGAAATCGAATATTTGTTTGGCATCGGATGCAGTTCATTAATTCCTGAGAAGTCCAAACTGAGGTACGAGGCGACGTAAACTACATTTAAAAAATGGTGTGAACAAAAGCATGTGAGCGTTTCTGAGAAGGTGTTAGTGGCGTTTTTTGTGCAACGCAACACTAAGTTGAAGTCTCCAGGTAGTCTTTGGGCCGAGTACTCAATGCTAAGTAGTGGTAAGTGAATAGGGCGGTAAATCGAACTTACCGCCCTGAGAGCAAGGTTTGTAAATTAAAGAAAGCGTCCGATCGGGCAAAAAAATATATTTATATAAAAGTGTCAAACGTTTTGTTTGGAAAGAAGCCTAACGTCAGTCACTGCTATCTGGCTATGTGATGTCAGTCAAAAAATATCTGCTGGCAAGGTGACATAATGGGTGCGTTCCACTAAGCGCTCACAACGATCACGCTCACGACCGCTGTTTTCCCCATTCCACTTGATTGTGAACGTTACTGTCGTCAACTCAAGTGGAATGGATTATGGAGCGTTTTGGGCGTTCATGTAAATATTACAAATGGCAAGTTTGAAAATAGTAGAAGTTTAAGGAGGTTGGGTTATCCTAAACAATAAATTTTAATATTTGTGACTTAAATTTATTTATGTTAAAAGTGAAGAATAATTGAATATTTTATAATTAATTTTGGTGAAGTTATCAAACAACTGAAGTTTAAATATAATCGAAATGGCTTTGACAGCAGTTGGATATTTGCTGATGCATCGCAATAAAGCTCCAGAAACTTTTCTTGTCGCCATCTTTAAGCTTTGAATATCATATTTCAAAAACAATTTCAAAAATTGCGCCGAATTATTCTCAACGTCCACAACGACCCACCTCTTCAGATGGGTCGTTGTGAGCCTTGCGTGAGCATTAGTCATGACGTCATGAGTGACGTTTTCGCCGTGACCACAACGACCGCGGTCGGTATGTGGAATGGCTAAAGGAGCATTTTGATCGTCGTGAGCGCTTAGTGGAACGCACAAAATATATACGCATAACTCTAATTTTTTTGACGTTGCAACACTGTTGCCATTTTGGCAAACGAAATTCTCCAAGGCTAGTGACCTCTTCGTCTCCCACACTGCACCGTCGGTTACTGCTTTGCTACTCGCGAATTCTAGAGCAGTCTTTTCAAAACTTAAACAGCATGGTGGGTGGAGATCAAGTAGCGTTGCTGAGGGGTATATGAAGTCGTTGTTGAAAAAAAAAGAGAGTCAATGATGTTTTGGGAGAGAAGTCAGAACCTAAGATGAACATCAACGCGGTTGGAGTTAGAATAACATGAATAATATATATACTTTAGGTTTATGGAGTGTAATTAATCTAGCCAAATTGTTTTTCCAATTTAGTTGCTAATGTTTACAATTCGAAACTTGTAAAATAATAGATTACTGTTGTTACTACAACTGTTGCTTTTTTTAGTGATTTCATTGCATAACTAGTTATGGAAAAAGTGACCTTTCATAATGGAATTAGAAAAATTACCATATTATTTTCAGAGCAAGGTGTTCGCATATAGTCGTATTATGGGTTGTATATTTACTTCAAAATCAAAATTATTGTTTCTTGAGCTTTGATGTGATTTTTCTCACACCTAGATTGTTATCTACGATAAAACTTACCAAGTTAGACCGTTTTCTGTGTGAAAAGTTAAAGTTTCCAATTTTATTAAAAATTAATTTGTGGTTTAGCTTTTGAGAAAAAATACAAAAAAATTTATAGATTTATGTCTCAAATTCAAGTCAAAGATCTGAAAATATAGAAATTAAACTTATAATTAGAAAACATGACAGAATTTTAAAAACCACCTGCTTCAAGATGGTCATGCAATCATAATTTATTTTTCGGCTTTTAGTTATTACGACATAAATAAATGTCTCTCACCTGCTTTCAAAGCGAAAAACTTTTAAATACATAAATAAAACTAGCGTTCACACAACGCATTAGGTTTACGCCTAATGCAATCACTTACGTTTACGCCTCTTCTTTAATCTTTGATATGAGTGCTTCTCATCAAGAGAGTCATTATTAGATATAGCTGACGAATTACTCAGCCTTTTCTTTCTAATGCTAGTTTTTAAATTTTCCATTGGGTCAAATTCGCTTGAATTATTCACTGCAAAATCGTCGTATTCATCATTTTTACAGTTTAAAATTTCATTTTCGGTTTTGATTTTGTCATTGAGTTTTCGAAATTTGACATCAGCTGTGAATTTGTTCAAGTTTCCCATTGGAAATTCACCATCACTTAGACTATGATTTAAAGGATCGTGCTTTTCACCATTTTCAAAATTCACGTTGAGTAGATCTAAACAGTTTTTACTATCTTCATATGTAGGAGAAGCGTCTTGTGTCATCTCTGATCTGTCGTTTAAAATTGATGTATTGCGATTAAAAAACTTTGTGGGTTGAAACGGGGCCCCACGTTCCATACAACTTATTCGTTCTTTGAGCTATTGAAAAAAATCAATGAAAAAATAAGTTAATATGTGTAAACAACAGCTCACCATCTCATTTTCTTCTTGTAAAATTAAAATGGTACGTTCTTTATTAAGAATTTCATCATTTTGTTGTTGTATCAAATCGAGATGCAGAATTAACCATTCCTTCCAAAACTTAACCTCACTTTCGGTACTTTGACAGGTAATAGCTTCCGCCAAGTCTAGTTCCCCATTTTCGGTATTTGACGTGTACATGTGATTGAACGGAAAATTTATTTCTTCTTTATTATTGTCAGTTTTTTCACTTTCTTTGTTGTAACAATTTGTACTTTCTATCAAATTTACTAATTTTCTATTATTGTTTTGATTAGAAACATTTTCGGACATTTTCGTCACCCCTCGTTTTATCTTAGAATAAGCATTTTAATTATGAAAATACTAATCTATCCATTATTGTTTTATGTGATTAAATAAAATCTTACAAATTTAAATAACGGGAAAAATACCAAATTCACAAGCAAACAAAGGCAGCTGCGTCACACAACAATAATATCGGCTATAAAATTTACCATTATGTCATTAGACTTTTAAGTTATCATTAGAACACTGTTTGTAAAAAAAATAACTATTCTAATAAATAAAAATCACAAACATTCACTGAAAGACACTGTCAACTTTTATAAAAATGCGTATATTTGAGGTTAGTTCTTGAAATTTTCACAAAGTTGACATTCGTAAAATAAACTCACTATTTTTGAGAATCAGTAATACTGTATTAATTAAAATGTATATAATTCGCACCTTATTTTAATTAAATATAATTTGTCTAAATTTCTAAAGCTAATTCGATTGGAAATACAATGTTAAATTAGTTAAAACAAAAGACGCGCAAAATATTGCTTATATGTATTATGAGCTCAGAGCTGGACAGCTGATGATGCCATGTTGCCAGATTTTCGAAGCGCGCAAATGAAAAGCATAACATGAGATCATAAAATATTATCAATCCCTTGAACGCAATACCTCGTAAACCCATTTTTTTAATTCTTAATTTTGCTTTCGTAATATCTAAAATATAAACTCAGCTAAAAGCAATTGCTTATGTTATTCTGAATAATAAAAGAACTTAATTTGATTATGTGATAATAAACAAAATAAAAAGTTAGTTTCAATGATTTCAGATAAATGACAAATGAAGTTAAGACGTTTCACCGCTATACTACAATTATACACTACCTATACACTGCCACTCGATTCAAAGTGCGCGTCTGACACATTTTTTTTTAAATGCCATCGTGCTTGTAAATAAATTTTTTTGAAGTTAACACCCAAATTAAAAAAGTCAAAAAAGTTATTGTAAACTTTATGTTATTGTTTTCAATTTCTTATGCTAACCGAATTTAAAAAACCTATTTCTAAAATTGTCACAAATGCTGTTCTCTGAACAATCAAATATTTATTTAATAATTAACTGAGCACGCAACTAAGTTTTAGCAGTTCAAGTTACCATTTAGGACAACCTGTAATTATATATATCTCAACACTTTATGGATAAATTTTGTTCAGACGTTTATCAAGATTTAAAGTATTGTAAAAAAATTTAAAAAAAAAGTTTTTTATATATGCAATATTAAACAAACACATTTTTTTTTAAATGCCATCGTGCTTGTAAATTAAATTTTTTGTAGTTAACACCCAAATTAAAATTGTCAAAAAAGTTATTGTAATCTTTATGTTACTGTTTTCAATTTCTTGTGCTAACCGAATTTAAAAAACCTATTTCTAAAATTGTCACAAATGCTGTTCTCTGAACAATCAAATATTTATTTAATAATTAACTGAGCACGCAACTAAGTTTTAGCAGTTCAAGTTATCATTTAGGGATTTAGGACAATTTGTAATTATACATATCTTGATATCTCAACACTTTATGGATAAATTTTGTTTAGACGTTTATTAAGATTCAAAGTATTGTAAAAAAATTTAAAAAAAAAAAGTTTTTTGAATATGCAATATTAAACAAACATCAAAAATCATCAAAATAATAATCACAAACTTTATTATTTTAACAAAGTTTTTTGAAAGAAGTCAGTGCATAGATTAATTTAGAACCAAAAAGGAATCGAACTTTAGACCTTAAATGCGACCGCTCTGCGCAGTTGCGGTAGGGTTAAATGTTACTTGCACGAAGTAATAGCTTTAGATATGACTTTAAATAGTGGGTGCACAGCTTTGACACTTAAAAACATGCTCACCGACCCACCTCTTTCCACCATAATTTGGATTAAAATTTTCTTGGGTATATAAACTTATCTGATTGGTCATCTTAAATAAAAATGATTTTATAAATGTCTTTGAGCATTCTTTTTGAATTTTCATAATTTTTAAATAATCTGGTATTTTAATTTTATATATTAACATAATAAGAGTTGTCTGTCTGTTATATAAATTATATTTGTCGATGCATTGTCGTCTTTGATTTAGCCATCAATTGATCAGTCATCACAATTTTCCTTTATTACTTCAATTTTCTGACATAACGTAGCGCTAGTTAAAGTTTTTGAAGCTAGAGTCTATTCCAAATCTCGTGGCACGCGACGTGCGGGTGCGCAGAAGACCAAGCTCTGGAGCGAAGTTATTTGTCTTACTGAAAAAGTTGTTACACTGTTACTTCTTATTAGTCACTTGTTGTGTTCAGATCTTCCAGCTTTCATTTGTGTTGCTGTTTCATCGTTATTTGGCTTTATTGTTAAATAAAATCTGTTTTTTCAAGACAAATCTATTCAGAATTTTACTCTATAGCAGGTAAGACGTATTGGTTCATGACATTCAAGTGAGATTAAGTGTAATAAAGAAATATCATATTCTTAGAAGCTTGCACAAGTTTTGTAGGAAGGTCTTGCGACCGGTCGGCTTTCCCGATTGCGATCGAATTCCTGTATGAAACTCCACTTTTGCGCATCTCGCGTGCCATCAGATCTGAAAACCGTTCTACCAAGATTCACTTTTGAGCCCGTATGTTGTAATCGTACAGCTGACCGTGATTACGGCCTCTTACCTTATATGAATCCCTATTGACCGTCTGGAATTCCTCCCAGTCTTGGTATATCTTCTCTCCCATGTGCCACACACATTGTAAGTTAAAATAAATGTTTTCTATTAAGGATACGAAAATAAGTACATATTTATGTATAATTTAAGAGAATAAAATTAAATTATATCCTAGAAGAAATTTGGTTAGCGCATAAGACGCAATCCGAGTGACATAATGATTTCGTGTAACTACAATTTTCTTTTATATTCACGTGCATCATGTCAGATTGTTTCCAAAAAACAAAACTTTATATTATCAATATTTTCATTTATAGATAAAATGGCTCTGAGCATCAGATAATGCAACCATGACGTGACGGCTCTACTTACTACAATTTTTTTATGAAATATGCCAGGAGCATTTTACAAAAAATGTACTTATGTTTATAAAACACTTTTTTTAGAGTAAATTCAAACATTTTCTTTCTTAACAAGTTTGATTTATGAAAAAAACAATACTTTTAAGTTATGACTATTTATGATTTAGGCTAATTATTAGTTTGGTTTTTTTTTGCGTTTAGGAGTTTGTCTTCACAAACGGCTATTTAGCTTTCACTAATCTTTATAAGAGCTTATTCTTTTCTTTGCCGCAAACAAAATATCTCGGTGTATAATAAACTTTCATGCAAGCCTATTGCAAATTATTTAAGAAGGTATCGTCATAATGGCTAGGTTATGATAGTGCCATAGTCGAAGCGACACGCGTTTGTCATATATTCTTAGCCAAATAATACCAATACCAATTTTAGTTATGTGAGCTTAATTTAAAAGCAAGTTTCAGAATATCAAATGTAGATTTATTACTATCAACAAATTATCATCCATTCAATGCAAATTAACAAATTCAGGGATGCTTTTTTGGTTAAGGAATTTGTCCTGTAAATAAACATCAATACAAATGGGTAGAACCTTCTGAACAACTGATATTCAAATAATATATGTATTTGATAATACATATTCACATTAAGTACATTGGGTTAGTTAATTTTAGGTCTTATTTTTTCATATATTATATTTTGAAACTTGTCCTTTAACGTGTGTTTTTTTATAAAATGAAACTGATCAAGGGCAAACTCATACAATTCATTTTCCATTTGCCAAACGGCGCTTTCTTGAATTTTTTTGATTGTTTTGTCGGAAGGTAAGTCTTTTTGAATAGTTTGCCTGAGATGCGATTTATTGCTGTTTAAATAATGATCTAGCGATCCTTTAAACATTGTTGGAAGCGTTTGCTGTAGTACAGCAATAAAGTCGTTAATTTCCTCAGTTACTCCCACTAATAAATAATGATTAACTAAGTTTTTCTTTGCTTCAGTAAGTGCCCATCGATTCCCAGGTTTCCAACAGTTAGCGGCGTGCCCACAAAGAAATGGAATTTGTAACCACATGTGATTAGGATCACAATCGGGAAAATTTTTCTCGACGCATTCGTCAAAAGACTAGAATAATACAAATATGAATCATGATTAATAACATAAACAAGAAAACAAGTTGTTAAAAAAACAGTAATCATTTTTCGGAAATAATCAAAAGCAAAAACCATGGAGCTATAATAGAATGGAGTCAGGATGTAGGCAATTTGTTTTGATGCAAAAAAAAAGAGAGCATTCTAAGCGCGTAATATATAACACTCTCTGTTACAAGGTACGTGGCTACAAAGTTAAAGCGTGGTGCAGTATAAAAGTTCGTTGTTTTTGAAAAAAATCGCAACGGCCGGCAACTTCGGATGCAAGTTTTGTTTACTATCTGGTTTGTGGGGGTCTGCTTGTGCTTATATCATTTTTAATTGCGAGAAAACTAGTGTTTTGGCAAATAATAATAATTGTCGGCCCCCACAAACCGCTGAAGCATCCCGCTCCCCGTAATTTTGCATCACAACAAAAGCAATTTGTAGTGGGGAATCCTGACTCCATTCTATTATAGCTCCATGGCAAAAACAAAACTTTTATAAAATCTTCAAATTACTATAAATACATTCATGTGTAACCAATATTTAATATTTCGATAGGTAAACACGAATGACAATAATTGATATAATTATGTATTTACGTGCTGATAATGACCACACAATGAAGAAATTAAATATACATACACACTTATTAAGATGACACTCACCATGGTATTTCCATGCTTCCGACGCACTAAATACGGCCTATAATTATCCCCGTATCTCACAAAGTAGTAGTAAGAGATAAATCGATCTAAAGGCTTTCGCAAAATATTGATAAATAATGGTTTAGATAAGCCAAATTTAGCAAAATCTACAAAAGCGAAATGGCCGTGGTATATTGCCGGCTTCATTGCACTCCATTCTGTAACGTTTCTTGCAAAATTGTATTGATTGTTCATTGATAAAATATGGTTATTGGCAGTCACATTTACATGCAAGACATGAAATTTATTCTTTTTGCACAAATCGTAAGCAACTCCAATAAAACTTGTTGAGCCAGTTTTGGGTACTCTATTGTATATAACAACCACATTGTCATCTGAAATCACCTGTTGCTTTCTCCTCTGGAGTTCCTCATGTCTTTTCTGTTGTAATTCTAAAATATGTATTATAGGTAGCATTTAGGTCCATCATTTATTGCCACTGGTTACCTACCCAAGTAAAAGAGTTTTTCTTGTAGTTTTGCAATTTGAATTTGGTAAATAATTGCAACCGACGTTATCACAAATATCGTTAAAAAATAGCTGAGTCTTATATTTACCATCACTATAATGTTTTAAATATTGGCTCTTCTTTAATTCTAGTAAACATACCTTTACACATAAACTTTTGAACTTGAGTTGTGTTTAAATAAAAAAATGCAAAACAAAAATTTAAAATTATATAAAGCACTCCAATTGCTTTTTTGCATTTTCGATCTATACTTTTGGTGATCAATTTAAATAAATATTGTAAATATGTAAATAAGTTGCTGTTCTACAGTTAACAAATCTACCTACTGTTGTTGACAAAAGCTGTCATTCTACTATCAACAATTGATGAAAGCTGTCAACAGTGTCAAATGTCAACTTTAAAAAGAATCGTCGATGTCGTAAGAAAGTATTATACAGTGTTGCCGGCTCTCTTAAAAAAAGTATACAGCAAAATCATTTAATATTAAGGCTTTTTCAATCGATTGTAAGAGTGAAAGACGTCTTTAATTTGGTTGCATTTTTATAAAACAATATGTGTAATTTATTTTTTTTATCAACGCAATTGTCTTATAACGTTATTTAGAATTATTGTAATTATTTTTATTAATAAATTAGATTATAATAGAGATCTAAACTTTGTTCATTGAACAAATACGGCATTGACACATAAACAACTGTAAAAAAATTCTATTGGCTACAAGTTAAAGGCACGCCTGCTTCAGTAAATCAACGAATACACACGTGACCGATCAGTGACATCAAACCTACAAGATTTATGAGTTCGTTCGAAAGTTTGTTCGGACGGATTGATTCGAACGGTAAGTTCCGGACGGATCGCAAAATGCTATTCTCGACCATCCTTCGAAACCGGTAATCAAAGCGAATTTTTGTTTCGATCGAAACTTGGCAACGTTGTAGAAAATTCAGTGCTACCAACATACCAACCCCAAATAATCCTAAATGCACTAACAGTATTTTGTGATCTATTTTCAATTGTGTCTTCATTTTTAAACAAAAGCCGCGTGTTATTGAAAATTATAAATGGACAAAACAGCAATTACGCGAGGAAAAAGATGTGGAAATATTTCCTCTGCTCAGAAGGAAATGATGGTGGAGTTTATGAAGAAGCACCCCGATCTTCAAATTGGAAAGATTACGCAAAACCATATTTCCTCGTTTTGGTAAAATAAGCTTGTAAAATTATTGGTTTGTCTGTATTTATCTATTCCTATATATCATTTTTTCTCTTAATTTTTTTTTTAAAGTATTAGTTGAAGATTAGTTCACACTTTCAAAATTTAATGCACAAAACTCAATACGGTCGTAACGAAAGTGTGTAGACAAGAGTTATTTGTCAAAAGTTTAAAGTTAATATTCAATGTTTTTTCTTTGCAAATTTCTTGTCAATAAATAGTACCTACTATCAATCAAATCTTAAATTCAAGTATTAATGTTTTTGTTCCAGATGAATGTTTAATACAATTTTTCTGGGCGGTAAATTGGTAGCAGCTTGTCTACCAGATAGTAACAAATGGCTTTTTTCATGAAAAATATAAAAAAATAAAATGTAAAATAATACTATGATAAACAACGTTAAAGAAGTGAAATAACAATTATGGCATGCTTCTAATAAACTTGATTCGAATTTTTATCAATCTCAAATTTTTGGTTTTGCTTTTTTAGACTAGTATAATTAATAATTTAATAAAAAACTTTAAATTTTAATCAACAAGAAACGAGGTGCAAAATTTCAAATTCAAATATTTGGGTTTTGTTTTACGGTTTTACCCATATGGCACTTGTCATTTTGTTGTCATAATGCACGAATTTACCTGAAATGACCCAAACTTGTACGGATTTACCATGCGACCAAGCCGGTCGAACAGTAATTAGTAGACGACCAAATTTCCGTATGCGGAAGTGAATCCGCCTAGTCAAGAATACACTTTCATGGTTTTCGTTCGAAACTATTCGATCGTCGAACAGTTTCGTATACGGATCTAACTCAAGAATCGCACCATCGCTTCTGAGGCGCTCTGTTTGTTAGATGGACATGGTTTAAAACTGTTTTTCAAAATAGTGTTTGTCATTTGCAATAAATAAGTATTAGTAAACTTAAAACTCAAAACTTACAGACATGAAAAATAATCTGAATATTCTTTTTACTATATGAAATGTTTTACAAAGTTTTTTTGTTGTAAAAGTTACGTATAAATGTAGTTTATTTTAATTGAAATGGCATTAGAGTAGGCCAGGGTTCCGCGGGTACATGGGCCCGAATAATACACATTATTCTTACAAAAAAAAAATTGACATTTTTGTGAGTGATTTTGTTTATTTTAATGACGAAAGTTAGACAAGCTAGCGATTCTGGAATGTAATAGAAGATGGGCGGCAGGCAATAAAAATGACCCAGCTGTAAAGAGTCTCTTTCTCATGAAATTCTTTTTATTGATCTTTTTTGTCATTTACAAGTTTTTTGACTTATGCGACCCAGATGCAAGTCTAGTCAATATCTATTAATCTACTTGTATTATAAGATGTCTTTTTACTGAAAAAAGAAAAACGCTTGAGCTTTACAAATTACTGATACTACTATATGTACAAATATTTAACACTTTTTAAAATATATACTAATATTAGATAAAGCATTCTTACTAACAAACTAAATACTATAAATAAATAGAGAATAAATATTTCTTTTTCAGCCACTTTATGAAGTAAGTCAAATTTTTGCAAAAACTTTTATTTCAAGTTTATTAAAATTAATTGATTTAACAAAAACTTTTTATTATTTTTTTAGAAAAAATATTTAATATGATGGCTTGATTTAAAGTAAACTTCATTAATTAATTTTTCTTGCTACTCCAGTCGAAAGTTCGTGGTTCCGGCTACGATTCCACGGCAGAAAGTGTATCTTTCATGCACTGGTAGAGCTTTGCGCGCGCCTTCTTTTAACGAGAGTAAATAGGTCCTGCACTCTCTGCCGTGGAATCGCGTACTGTCGACTGGACAAGAAAACTAGTATACACTACACGGACAGAAAGTTGAGATTTCTGCACTGCGCGCCATTATGCCCGAGGCGGAGCCGAGTGCATCTGCCCTTGTAGTGTAATATACTCTCAAACAACTTATTCTTTATTAAAAATAATGATTTAATAATGTTGTTCTTATTCAAAAAATGTTATTTAAATTAGTAAACAAAAACTATCTATTTATAAAAACTATTAAATTTAACTTGTTTTTTTTTTTTTAACTATACCGGTTACAGTAGCATCTGCTGAACTCAGTTTTTCTAAACTGGAATGAATAAAAACGTACTTACGCAATACTATGGACCAAGAACGATTGTCAAATTTATCCTTGATTTTAATTGAAATCTTAATAGCGAAAGACTTATCGAGTTTAGTGACAAATTTTGCTACCATGAAAGCAAGAAAAAAATGGTTTTTATAGTTATAATTTGATTGTAAAATATAATGAACTTGTTTTTGTTTGCTTTCAGAATTATTAAAAGTATTTTTTATGTATGATGACAATGTTTTATTTGTTACATAAAATTCTAGATAATTTAATACAGATTTAATAAAAAGTGTCATAAAAAAGTTTAAAACAAATAAAAAGGGTATAACACCTATCACAAAGTTTAGAGGGCCCGCAAATATTTTTCGAACCCGGGTCCGTTATTGAGTTGCTACGCCACTGAGTACTTCAACGATTTTTTTAGGAAAATAGTTATAGTCCAGGAAGAATCTGCGCACAAAAACCGAAAATTTTTTTACCTCAATTTTTTGATGCGTTTTTCTTTAAATTTTCTTAGTAATGATATAAATGCATGTTGCCATGTGACATATTGTTTAAACGGAAATTGTTTAAGCAATTACAAAAAATTGTTATTTTCCAATCGGACATTAATTTTTTTTTATTTACAAGTAAAAAAATTTTTACGATAAAGTTAAATTTGTAGACATATGACTTTTTAAAGATTTATATTTCTAAATCTCACTTTATATCCTACATAAAATGTAGGATAAAAAAAAATCCAAATAAAATATACATATATTTTTTAATTTTTAAACAATAGTTAATAATATTCTTAAAAAATTTGTAAAAAATTTATTGTTTATATATACTTGATTTTTAATTGTTAATTTGGCTCTTGAATCATAATTTACTAGCAGCCCGTCCCGGCTTCGCACGTGGTAGACAATTATTTATTTTTGGAAATTTGCCCTTTCTACCCCGCCCGCCGCGATGCCCGGCGCGCTTTTTAGACTGCATCGCAAACAACGGCCACGGCGCTATGGCGGTTTTGTTTACTGTTTGAATTTTTTAATTCGCAATATCTTTTGAATGGAAAGTCCAATTTAAATAATTTAAAAACTATTTTATAGGTAGTTAAATGGTCTTGACCATAAAATAATTTATTTGGATAAGGATTAATATAAACACATAAATAGCATGGTTTGAGTTTGGTTAGCATTTTCATTAATGTTTAAAATGAAAAAAGTTGTTGTAGTGACATAACTACAATAGTTGGACATATGCTACCGCGGGGTTTTTTGTAGACATAATGATGTTCTTCAATATTGTTGTACATTATTTTGTTCTATCGCTAATAGTTTCGGCAGCGCATTCGACGAAAGACATTTTAAGACTCATTTTTCTACACCTTCGGTTACATTGTTCAAATTTTACCAAGGATTCCTAATTTTTTTTAAAATGAAATGCAGCCTATGTCAAATAGGAAGAATGTAGCATTCTATTGGTGAAAGAATTTTTGAAATCGGCCCAGTACTTTTTGAGCCTATTCATTACAAACATACAAAAATAGGTACAAATCTTTCCTCTTTATAATATTAGTGTAGATTCTTTATGATATCATATTAACTTTACCAAAATTGATAAACTACTTAATAAATTGTTAAACAATTTTTTTTCTGAAATCTATTTTTCAACAGTTCTTTAAGCATGAAGCGGAACATGTAATTAAAGTAATTTTGTTTTATTGGTTTATATTATTTATTTGTTATTATTATAATAATTTATGCATTTTTATCAACAATAACAAAAGTATTTGAACATTTTTTCGAATTACAATTATGTATACCTATATATTAAATAATAAAAAGTTATTGATCTGCACATGAATCTTCTAATTGAAAAATAATAAAGTAAAAAATACTTAATTGTTTATGTGTCATGGTGTGTGTATGAGGTCTAAGTGGGGAAAAAAGACTTTCTTTAGTAAAAAAATTCGTAAGAAAAAAGTACCTAATTTCAATTACATGTTCTGCTTCGTGCTTAAAATTTGTAGAAAACAAATTGTAGACAATTTAATTGTTAATAATTATTGCTCTCCTTATTAATTTTGATAAAGTTATCACTTACAGGTAAGCGACGCATCCTAACTTGTGAGCGCGCGAAATTAACAATTAAAAAGTATAAACAATAAAAAAAAATTTGCACCACCCATTGATAATAATAAATTTTTTTTAAAAACTTATTTTCTCTACATTATATTAAAAATATCGAAAATATTAAAACTAAACTTGTAAAACGTTGGCTTCTGGAAAACAAAGAAAGTGTAGAAAATTTTTTGTGTACCTCTAATATAGCAATGTAAATCTAATGGATTTTTTAGTTCTATGTTTTTATGTTTTTTTTTTGTATGCTGTGTTTTTTTAATGACACAAGCATTATATAATATATTTTTTTGTTTGTTTCTTTTTTTTTATTAATTTTTGGATCCAGTAGTCATATAAATAAAATTATTGTGAAGATTGAATCTGGAATGTAGGAACTTATGTTATTTATTTCATTTTCCTTGTATGTATGCATTAGGTTGAATAAATATTATTATAAGCGTTTTTACTTTTTCAAAACCGGGAGTCTGGTGAGTCTTTTACTCCCTAGGTTAAAAAAAAACAGCCAACTTAACTATAAATATTTTGTCATATTTATTTAATATTTAGATTTACATCAATATTAACAGTAAACAAAAATGATAATGAATTAATTGCACTATTTGGTATATTAATAATTACTTGCGTTGAAACCACTTTTTTTAACAAACTTTGTTGGGTGACATCTAACATTTCGTTTTTTCAAAAATGCCAATAATTTTGAATACTTGCTGCTGAGGTCGATATAGTTTAAGATCTCACTATAGACGAGCTGGTTAATGGATAAAAAGTATTTTATAGTCAATTAAATTTGATAATTAATATATTGCAAATGGGTTGTCTACAAATTTTAGTCCAGAAAATGATTAATTTGTTTGACTATTTATTTTTTTCCCGTTACAACTCTTGGGTAGGCAGGTATAAACAGGTAAATCGATACTAGTGACTGGCACCAGTCTGGTTGATTAATTAAAGTCAAATTAAAATAAAGATTATTTTATTATAAACACGGTGGTATAGGGTTGTCTGCAAAAAAGCAGTCCTGACTTCCAGTTGTCGAATTTCAAAAAGTGAAATATTGCTTCGAGTGAGTACGTGCGACAGAAAGGTCCCCGGGAACCATCTCATGTGATAGACGTAGATTGTTGCTAGAAACCCTCTATTGAAAATAATAAAACAACTATTTTTGCTGCATTTTACACATGCTACACTACAGCAAAAGCCACTTTTTCAACATTCACTTTCTCGCACATTTTTAGAAACCGCTTTTTTTTTCCACATCTCTTTTTGCAATTACAAAACGACATTCAGAAAAAATTATTTGAAGATGGTTTTTGACTCAATATCATTGAGATGAACATTCTAAATACTGGAACACTACTATTCTTAATTTTTAGTCTAAGTCATTTCTTAGCAATATTACGTTGGAATTTTTAAACTAATTGAGGTTTTGAGATGTCTTGTTTTAATACTTTAGAATTCAATTTTTTACAGAATTTGTCAAATTAATATGTTGAAAGTAAATTTTTTAATTACTGTCAAATTAATAATTGTCACTTCAATTTGATGATAAAGGTACGTTCACAGTTCAAAGGTGAATATTCATGGCAAGCTTTGACGCCAAATTATAAAAAACACTCGTTACAATTAAATATTAAAGCTATGTTTTAATTAACATGAAAAGAGGCATAGTGATTCTCTTCCCTTGTTTAATACTTGGTAATCTAAGTATTTTTACTTTTAGTGATTTTAAAACGTATTAATAAATTTTAAAAATGATACATAAAAATTTCAATTAAATTTTTTAAAAATTATTAAAAAATTCTCAAAAATGTTTTGAAATTTTAAAAAAATTCTAGAAAATTCTTAAAATTATTTAAAAAATATTTTGAAAGGGTTAAAATAATTTTTAAAGACGTTTAAAAAATTTTATATTAAAAATTATTGAAAATACATAATCTAAATTTCTTATTATTAAAACTAAATACTAATAACTTTATAAACCATTTCAAAACATTCAAATATTTTTTCTAACTAGTTCATAGTAATTTATTTTCACTTTTTGTAATTTTAAAACGTATTAATAAATTTTAAAAATCATATATAAAAAGTTCAATTATATTTTTTAAAAATTATTAAAAAATTCTTAAAAATTCTCTAAAAATTCTCAAAAATTCTAAAAAATTTTTAAAATTATTTAAAAAAAAATCCTTAAAAAATATTCAAAAAACTTGAAACAATTTTTAAAGACGTTCCAAGTACATATTAACAAAAAAAACACGCTAAAAATTAAAGCAAATAGCGCTAACCATCTGATATAAAATTTCAAGAGCAAACCTAAAGTTTATCAAACAGAAGTCTTGACTTAATTTTTTTTTTTTTTGAATTGTTAACATGTATACAAAACTCATTTTTAAATACTTAATACGAGAAATTAAAAAATAAATTGTTTTTTGCCTAATTTTTATCTTATAATTTTATTTTTAACGTTTTCGCAGTTCATATAATTGTTTTAAATAGCTTTTTTACAATTGATTTTGTTCTAACATCTAAAGGGCTGGTCACATACACATACCTATCATTAGAATCACAATTATTTTATTTGACTAGAAAGTACTTTTTTTTATAACAAATTTTAGATGTGTTAATAGAATTGTTTTTAACTTAAATCTCGTTTTTGTTTATTATGTGTTAGCCTTGTTTTTTATTTTGTTATAAGGTATGCATGCCCAATTTTATTTCAGTAGATTCACTAAATTAATAATTTTGCAACAATGGCACTATTAAAACAACGTATAACCGCTTTTAAAAAAATCTAATAGCGATAATTTTTGCTTAGTTTGTTTTTAAACAAAAGATTTTTTATTTATTTAATTATTTAATACATGTATAATCTTGCTATTGAGAGAAAATAGGTGCGAAATGCAGCAGCGGAGTGAAAACATTTCTATTAAATTCCAACATGAAAAACTAACCACATGTAAGAATTTCAGCACTGTCTTGGATTTTTGTTTATTTACTTCTGCGAGGGAAAAATAATAATGTGTCATTATTTTTTAAACCTATATTTTATCTTTAAGACCGAATGGTATATGTAACTTAGTTATTTATAAAACAAAAAAATAAATATATAAATCAATACCTCACAACAATTTAATTAATCTTTTTATTAAATAAAATAATACAACAAAAACGTGTTCTTTCGTTTGAAAAATAAATAAAATTGAAACCACCACTTTTTCGTATTATTATTGTCTAAAAGAGACGATAAAATACCCACAGTTTTGATTTTTTCTCTCGCAACATAAAACAAAAATCACTTATGATGTGTAATAACTTCTGTTTGGCTATCATCTTCACTTTCTGCGTATGCTGCTAATTGTAGATCGGGTAGAATTGTCAAATGAGTAGCGTCAGATTGCAGAGTGCTACATTCTCCAGCTCCATTGGTGCTCGAAGGACCAGATTCCTTGCTTTGCATCGCTTCGACAAAGTTCTAAAATGTGTAAAGTTAAAATACTGCATATATATTAAAATTAAATAAAAAATACTCGACTTATCACATCTCCATGGGCTGTGCGTACTTGATAAAGATATCTGTATTTATTTTGGCGCATTTCGGCTCTGGTCTGTCCGCGTAAACCTGGATCTCGATGCTTTTTGCGAGGAATAGACACTACAAAGTTTGTTCAAAAGTAAGTTTTAACATGCTTCGTAGTTACATGTAGAGATAAATAATGTATTCATTAACAATCTGTAATATATTGTAAAATTTTTAATCAAGATTACTCTAATATTCTTTAAAATAAGTTTACTGCATAAAAACTTTTTCCGGCAAATAAAGACACAGAAACACAGAAAATAAATCGGTTTGAGCTTATATATTAAAAAATACAAAGTGGTTCATAATTTGTTTTACATTTTTTTAATAAAAAATTTTTTTTTAAGATAAAACAAACACAAAGGATTTTTTTATGAAAGGTTCTTGAAAAGGCAATGAAAAAAGTTTATTTTATAAGAACCGACATGTTTAGGGAAACAAATTGATAAACTAAAAAACTTTTTATTAAGCATAAACTCTTGAATGTTTGATAGACAATTTAATTCTTATCTTTTTTTCAAATGAAATTGGCTTATTCTTTAAAAATTAGAAACCGAAAACAAATTATGATAATAAGTAAAATTAAAATAGTTTTAAAAAAACAAATTAAGTCACCTTCATGATGAGTTCCCCTTCCTGTGATTGTGCATTGTACTATTATTCCTGTCAAGAAAAATGAGGGCCAAGCGGCAAAAATAATCCAAGAAAACCAGCATGGTGGCGGCTCTACAGGTTTCAATGATACTCTTTGCCAAACCCATGAAATCATCGCTAATTGTTCCACAAAATAATCAATTGCTGTGGAGAAGATAGCGCCTCCATAAATGCTGGTACATACTATTGTTAAGCTTTTGCGGAAGTATAGATTGAGAACCGCCAAAAGTAAAGACATAGCAAGTAAAACTCCAACACAAAGCCAGATTGATCCTCTAGGAGATGTAATAATGAGGTAATCAGCAGTGATAAGAGATGCCACTCCCATCAAGAACCCTGTGTGCAGGCCCCCAATAAAAAGTCCTACATATTGAACCAGCATTGTTATTAATCCAAAGAGGACTCCAGCCAAAAGAGCAACACCTACAACATTTAAAAAAAAATTAAAATTTAAGTTCGAAAATACATTTCTTCTAAATTTTATAATAGAAAAATTTTTAATTCATAAAATTCACCTATTTAGTACTTCTTTCGTATAATATCCAAAATTTTTAATTTTTTTTTTATAAATTTGGCGTAGAATACTTTAAATTTTGAAATTTCACATCTTTTATTCTGGGTTTTGGGACCGAGGAGAACCATTATTTGCGTCAATTTAGAAAATAAAAATAACCTAAACAATTTCTGTTTTCTTTTTTTTACAAATAAAAGTAAAGTCTTTACGCAAACGTCTTTGAATTGGGGTTTTGTCTTAAAGACGATAGGTATAGTTTGGCTAAACATTTTGTGCGAATATGGTGCTATTGCTATTGAACCTTCACTAATCTTTATGAGGGTTCAACGCAGGGTTTCTTGTCTGTGCAGAATCTTGAATATACTCCGCCAAGACTGTATTTAGGTTGCTTCTACTTTCTTCGCCTGCATGTTACTAAAGATAACAATTAAATTACAATTGATTATCTAGGCACAGATTTATTTATTATTGGATAATATGAAAATTATGTAGGTGGGTATGAAAACATTAGTAATTTTTATCTAAATATCTGCATAGATATCAGAGTCACTGTTACTACAAATGATTAGTTCTGGTACCATTTTCAAGCGGTAGAAACGTTCCTCTTTAATTACGCAACCAACACAGTTTTTCCAGCTTGACTGTGAAATTTAGTCAAAAATTTTCATTACGGTCTATGCTGACTAGATCCACAGACGCATCTGTTGGCTACCAGTTTTATGCAAATTGGGGGTTGGCTTGTAAAGTATTTAAGGAAGCAAAGTTGTAACCACACAAACAGTTTAGTTAAACTATACTTATTTAGATAAACTTGAAGAGAAAATGTAAACTAATTACAAATTTGCTTCAAATTGGTAAAACCGTTTCTAAGATAAAGAAGATAATAAAGATACATATAAATATTTTATTATTTTCAATTTTTTATTTCTATCTAAATATTCAGTCATTTAAAATAATGTTATTATAAAGAAAAATGAGTTTTTTTTAGAAAAATCTGATATAATAATAGGTCTAAATAATCTTAGACAGCAAAATTTTATCTAAACAAAACAAGATTATTAAAACCGTTTCAGAAATGAATATAATACATTAATATACAAAAGTTTGCTCGTTTAAAGTTATTAGATTAGAAGTTATTAGTTCAAACTTCTGTTATATAAAAAAGTACAGTGCAACGGGTAAAATACTTTTTTTATTTCAAGTTTCTACAGGTAGTTTTTCTTCACACTTCATAAAAAGACTTTTTTAGACTTCAAAAGTAAATAAATTTCGAGAACTTTAAAAGGTTTAAGTTTATTGGTAATGTGTCAAAAACAAAATTTAAGTTAAAACATTAAATTGTATTATTGTAATGCTCCTACTGTAATTGGTTGACGCTTTTTTTGCTGCCTCTAGTAGCGCCACCCTAAAAACGTTTTTTTATTATCTGTTGCTATTTCCAACCTAAAAATTATAAAAATAGTAATATATATGGCAAATTTGAAACAAAATTGTGTACTTACCAATGCAGGCCACGTGGAAATTGTTAAATTTGACATAGGTAGTTTTACCGATAATTATCGAGTTCTAACATTTTTTTTCAAATTTGTTTTAATAAACAATGTTGTTGCTTTTATAAAAGTTCACACTTTTTTTATAAAATTTCTTGAAATTTTTGTCCTTCAGTTGTTGTCGGAAGAAAATATATAATATATTTGAAGAAAATACACTTTTTGTGACTCGCTTCTTTTAATTATCAGTCCCAATCTGTAAAAACAAAGAAACTCGCCAGAAAAGTTTTTCTTGTTATAAAATATTATATCATTTTAAATTAAAAACTTACAGTGAATAAAACTTTTTTAATAACTGTATGATTTATTGTATCATCGTTTATTATGTCTTTATAATTGCAAATATTTCTATACAATTATACAGGTTGCGTCAAAAGTTGGGCAACGGATCAAAATTTCCCCGGAGAAAGGTTTAAAAAAAGTTTGGTACAAAGTTGCTTGGTTATAACAAATTTTGTGGAAACTAAATCATTTTTCACCTCATCATCCTTTTACAGAGGATAGGAGTAACTTTAAAATTTTAAATAGGAACCCTTATTTTTCTTGACAATTTTTGGAGAAAAAATATCAATCTGTGGTCTTTTTTTCATCCGAAGTTTGTTTTATCCGAAATAATTCTGATCTTTTGTTAACGTTTTTATGTCTGGATGACAATCTTTTTTCCAATAATAACTTTGAGACGAATGCTTTTCAAGAATTCTTTTATGTAAAATTTTTAATTTTTTTAATTAACTAGTTTAAATCATTTAAGTTTTAATATTTTTTATGTTTTTAATTATTATTTTTTTTTCAAAAATTTTTTTTCTTTTTTGTAAAAATGGTATTGCTCAGTATTTAGCAACTCTAAACTTTTTTGCCTATAAATTCGTTTTTCCCATTGCCTTGCTAGATGCTCAAACTGACCTTCTCTTTCTTGATAATAAGCTAATCGTTGATAAAAACATGGAATTAAATTCTTGAGAGTTTTGGATGAAAAAATTTCTCGGACAAAAAATTGATATTTTTTTCCCAAAAATCTGAATTTGTCGAGAAAAATAAAGGTTGCTATTTGAAATTTCAAAGTCACACTCACCCTTTGCAAAAAGGTGAAAAATGATTTAATTAACAAAAAAATTGTAACCAAGCAATTTTTGTACCAAATTATTTTTTTAAACTTTTTCCGGAAATCGTCTTGGAAACAACATTTTCCTGCTTATTTACGCGCAGGAAAATTGAGTTTTTCGGACTAGTACTGTAAAAACTTTACAAGACGCAAAATAAAAAGATACCCTAGTAACTATAGTTGCCGACAAAATTGACAAACTTGAATTCTGTGGAATTTGTAAAAAAAATTCTAAAATTTGTAAATTTCATCTTTTTTTTACGATATCCGGAAACATTTAATACAAAACACGTCAGTAAAATCTCTTGACTCGGAGCTTTAAAATACGAGGCACTTTTTCAGTAATGTGAAATTTTCTTGACTTTTATGTAAATAACTATTCCCCGGAGAAATATTGACCTGTTGCCGAACTTTTGACGCCTCCGGTATGGGTCATAATAATATTATGTAAATCCCATAACACGCTAGTTACACATAATGTTAGTTACAGTCATTGTAATTTTTTTTTAGAACTGACAACAATATTAACATAGCATACAATTATTTTTGAAACTTAATTTCAATATTTTTTGAATTATAAAAACTGGAAAACACATCTGTCTCGACAGCCACATCTTCTGTAACTCTCCCAGATAAGAAGATAAATCATCACACATTTTCATTAATTCTTTAGTATCAAAAGCACTTGCCATACACATCCTCCGATCTAAATTTTTTGCGTATTAGAAATCTTTTTTTCTTTTTTTTTCTAAATACCTCTTTGCAACCTTGCTAACCTCCCATCCGCCCAGTTCTTGCAGTTGTAACATGCCTGCACCAACGTTTCCAAACGCAGATCTCATAATGCAGTGGCCGGTGTGTAAAGCTGAATTTTCGAGTTTGAGATATGTAGCAATTTTTATAGAAATGTTATTAAAAAAATTAATGCCGTGTGGCTAAATAGTTTTCATATCCTTTTCTTTATGATGATACGAAGTATCTTCCAGGTGTAACATAAACCGGCCGTAACACTGCAAATTTTTTAATTAAATTTGGAGGAGTGACATCTCAGATACAATCGCAAAAAATCTTTTTTTATAACCTTAAAAATCTTAAGGTCATCAGTAGACATGTTTACCGATTCATTCGTTTTGCAAGTTTTAGCAAGTTTCCGAAAGCTATTTTTATTATCAAAAAAGGTTCATCTGGAGCTGTGCGCAAAAATTCATGAACTTGTTCGGTTGTCAATACTGCCCAATTTTTTAGGAAAGTATCCAACATTTTTTTTATAAATTGGATCAACAAATCACATTTGTCAATTTCGATTTTTTTTTTCAGTTCCAAACAAGTTTTTAGCATAGAATTTTTCGGCCATAATGATGAAAGTTTGAAAGTTTTGCGAAATACGCCAGCAAAACGGTTTCTCCAGCACCTCAAACCTGTTCCTTGTCTCACCGCTGACAAAAAATACGATACTATTTTTCGTATTGAATTGTCAACTTATCTGGCAACAAATCTTTTTCAACACTTTCTGCTAATTTTAAAATACCTACAGAGACACCAAAATCTTTCATCACTTTTGTCAGAAACGGCCAAACGTGGTCAGACTTTTGACAAATTTTTTTAGTTTAATGTAAACAAAATCAGTGTTTTGTTTTAAAATTGATTGCTTTGACGATACGATAATCCTGTGAATATAATTCGAATATTTGCGATTTAAACTATCTCGGTCGTTTATGCGCCACTCGGCTATCGCCTCGTCTTCGTTTATCATAATTCGCATAATACTCTTGTTATATTAATAGCTATAATGTTAGTAACTTTGACAATTAATCGTATTATTTGCTGATTAATTGTATTAAAATAAGAATCTTTATTCACAAAACTTCAGATAGAGCCCACAAGCCCAAATAAATCATCTATATATATAAAAGAAAGTCATGTTAGTTACACTATTTATAACTCAAGAACGGCTTTACCGATATAGCTGAAAATTGGTGAGGAGGTAGCTTAGAGCCAGGAGACGGACATAGAATACTTTTTATTCCGGAAACCACCCTCTCAAAGAGGGGTGAAAGTCAAAATTGGTATATGGGAAGTTGTCTCATGCGATGTCGGAAACGTTCATTAAGGCTCGGCAAATTACCGTTTATGACGTAGGCGCTAGACATCCAGGACCATTTTTTTGAATTAAACATAGACTAAAGTCGGACCGCGCGTTTACATGTTAATCGTCTTGCATGAGACAACTTCTCATATACCAACTTTGGGTGAAAGTTTGTATGGAAAATTTACAAACTGATGACTGGATTTGAATGAAAAGGATTAGATCCTTTTTATTAACAAAGGGATGAAAAGAGGTGGGATAGGGATAAAAAATGACAAGTATCAATATTAGTATGATTTTCAAAGATTTTGGTTTGTTTATTTTAAAAATAATATTTATGTTTAAATTCGAAATTTTAGAAGTAAAATTTTATCATTCCTTATAATGGGGCGGAAAGAGGTCGAAATGTTTAAAGATCAACATTGATGTCGTTTTCGAAATTTTTCCCATAAATTGCCTATGTTCTCAAAAAAAATATGAATAGGTATATGTTTCCCGCTTTCTAAAAAAATACCCTTAAGGGATGAAAAGAGAGTGTTCTAGAGACAAAAATTAAAAAAAAAAAATTTGGGTATTATTTTCGAGGAATTTCAGGTCGTTGATTTTAAAAATGATATTTATGTTAAAGGTTGCAAAATGGATGTGATAAGGGTAATAAATGTGAATAATTAATTTGGGTATCATTTTTAAAGTTTTTGGGGTCGTTCATTTTAAAAATCTATATCTATTTATGAACGATTTGGCTGAAAATTGGTGGAGTGGTTGTTTAGAACCAGTAGCTTAACAAAAAATACTTTTTATCCCCTTCCGTGTGACGTGACATAAAATGTAAAATATTAAACGTAAACGCATCTGACATAGAATAACAAAACAAATGACAAAAGAACGAAAAATGAAAAATAATATAACAAAACTAAAGCGGAACAAAGTTCTCCGAGCCAGCTAGTTTCTATTAAAAACGAGTAGAATACTATAATTACTATGTTTTATGCACGATTGTGAATTTTTTTATTAGGCAACAAATACGTATGTAAGAAAAAAAATAATTGGGAAGTACTTATCTCCAGAAGATTTAGTTAGAAAATGATTGATATTTTCTGGAGAAAAAGTGTTGTCTTTCTTAACTTCAAAACATTCAGAACTATCAAAACGTTGCCTAAATAGTTCTTGCATTTTCTCATAATTGTTTAAATTTATTTTTTAACAAACATTGAATAATAAGATTTTTTATATTTTGCAGATAGTTCTGTAAAACACAACAACAAAACAGCTTATGAGAAAACCTCAGCATCAACAATGATGTTGAAAAAACCCTCGTTTTCATCGCCGGTATTTATTTTGCTTTTAATTTGTTGATGAACAATAGTTTCAAAATGCTCTTGCTAATGATATTGACGTTTTAATTAATAGCAATGACACAGTGTAGACCACTAGATAAAGTAAAAAATAGAAGAAAAAAGTGAATCGTGATTAATCATTGTTCAGCAGTAAATAATCGTGAATCACTGCAAGTAGTGAGTAATATAATATATTAATATACTCGGAGTCACACAAATATATTGAGTACTTATATTATACGAAAATAAATAAATTCATTATGTTTTTTTTTATAACTCAGAACATCAACTTTATCTAGTATTAAAACTATGTAATTGTATACAATTTTAGATAGTTTTTAATTTGATTTTTACAATTTAATATCTATCAAATATTTTAAAAATTCAGTTTTTAAACGTCACATAATTTTATAAGTCTGTACAAAGTTTGTTCTAAAAGCGTCTAATATTTTGAATTCTAGATTTAAAAGCATTTTTAAAGAATCTATTTTTATTATTTTTTTATATACATATTCTTAATATCAAAAATTTGCAGACACTTTCTGTTTTATTCTTATTTCTTATTAAATTGTTTAACAGGCAATTTAATATCATAAATATTTTATATTTTTATAATGCATTGCTGCAGAAGGACTTATTTTAGGTAGCTGATTTGAATTTATAATTTCAAGGTTTCTTAAGCCCGATTGATCCATATTTTTGAAATATTAATTTTTCCTGTCTTTTATGTCAAATTTCAAAGCAATATTCTTTGCTTAAAGGGCTAATAATGAAATAAAAGCAATACAAAAGATTTCTTTTCAAATAAAATTGACCGGTTCCAGCGTCTTCATCATTCACAAACTTGTTTCGTTTTTGTTAGGCTCGTTTGTATAATAACAATATATTGTTTGTTGTCTATAAAACACTTAAATGTTTAAATGATGAATGTTTTATGCTTGTTCTTTGTCCCTACCGCAAGAGCTGTCGCCAGCAGCTAATGTGCTAAGCCTTCCCTCATAAAGCTCATGTTTTGAATAAATGTATTATTTCTAAATATTATTTTTATCATAAAAAAATAACTTGTTAGAAGCACATTGTTGAAGGCTTTTTTTTTGCTGTTTCTAGAACGTCTGCCTATAGCGCATCTTCACAAGCCCTTTCCTCAATACTTGGCGCCATTTCAAACCTAAAAACAACAAATACAGCAAAATATAAATAAATTTTACACAAATTTAAATACTTACCAATGCAAAAGACGTAAAAATTGCAACATTTGATTTAATTTTACCGATGAGTTTTAACTAAATTTTTTTCGCAATAAGTTGCTAACAATAGTGCAAATGTAAAGTTTCACATCTTTTAATAAAAATTGTTTGAATTTGAGGCTTTTAGTCAACGTTTTATACAAAAAAAAACACACTTTTGTGGTTCGTTTGTTTTAGTTATAAGCTAAATTATTTAACGGCTAACACTTATCACAAAAGTAATAGTTTTTTCTTTAGGTATGAAATAATGTATTATTTAATATACTACGTGCACAAAGCTGTTTTTGGTCTCGACCTCAAAGTATCGACAAAAATCTTTGAAGCTCAGAAAATCTTTGCTTTACGCACTCAATATAAAACAGAAAGAAGTACTAAAAATAGGTGATTTGCAATAAATTTAAAGGCATACAATATTGTTAAATACAAGAGAAAATTTGCAAAAGCCATTACTTTTTTGAATTAAAATATATCTTTGAATCTAATTTAATAATTCAAGTATGAAATTTTTACACAGCTCAAAGCTAGTGGTAAAGGAAAACTGTAAAAGTGCCAAATTCAACAAGTTTATCAAATACCAGTTTCCTTAAGCAACTTTTTATGTACAAATAACATAAAGCAAAAGATAGTGAATAGCTACTACATGCTTTTCCTACTTTTTATCATTAAAGAAAAATGCAGACCTGCATTTCCGTAAGACGGCATGAGTTCACCTTGTAGACATATCAGATAGACTATTGCAGAAGCGAAAATAAAACCAGTGAGAAACATGACGGTTTTGAAACATTGATAACCTGAAAAAAAATAAATTGTGTTAAAAATATGTTGCAATTATCCAATTTTAATGTTTTAATTTTATTAATTAACTTCTTTTTTCTATCAATTTTTATTTTATTTAAACATATTAAAGAAAACATGTTAAACTGGTCTAATTATATAAAATTTAAACAAATAGACTAATCGGATGAGTATGCGACGTTCCATTCTTAGAAATTAATTTCTATTGTGTGCACAGAAGATGAAATTATAAATGTACAGTGTGTTCATAAATTATTTAGATCTACTCTTGCCATAGAATTTCAATTAATTTCTATCGTGTTCACAGAAAAGAGATGAAATTATAAACGTACAGTGCGTTTATAAATTATTTAGATCTACTCTTGCCACAGAATTTCAAACGTATGTTTAATTTTTGATTAGTTTATACGGAGAAACCTACGATATTATAGATGAGCTTTGACGTTTGTTTGACATTTGTCGTCAATCATACTATTAAAGACAGGAAAAATCTATCAAGTTAAATTACACAGCAAGAGTAGATCTAAATAATTTATAAACGCACCGTATAATTTTATAGCTAAGAATAATTTCCCCCAAATTGGTTGATTTGCAATTTTTTAAAGTGTACCTCTTGTGTTTACTTGCTTTGTATTGTAATTCTATCTATATACTTCAATAAATTAATAGTAGATAGTTCTACAAGTAAGGCTTACTATTGGGCAAAAAGCAGCTATTTGTGCGCAAAATGGTATATTGTCGGTCGAAATGAATTAATGGGGCGCGACGAAAGAGTGTGGTAATCTCTCAAAAACACCAATAAATTTTGCGCTCCGACCACAGTTTTACCAATTCTTCATTTCAAAATCATAAATTCAATATGTGTTTAAAAATGAACTATACTTGATTGATTTGAATAGTTGGATAGCAAGCGTTTAGTACATTTTGATACGCGTGAGGAACATTTTATTCATTTGTCTGAAAAGCTTACTTTTGCGTTGTCAAATGCAAACGCAAATGCCTTCTTTTTGTGCCGATTGTAAATAAAATTGATTTATAATTAATTACATGTGCTTTTAGTAGATAACGTAAATAAATTATTTGGTAACAGTTATTATACAGTGCGTTCATAAATTATTTAGATCAAGCTTTGCCAAGAAATTTTGAACGTTTGTTTATTTTTTGATTAGTTCATATGGAGAAACGCACGATATTATAGACGAGTTTTGACGTTTGTTTGACATTTGTCGGCAACCATATATCAAAGACAATAAAAATCTGCTAAGCTTACTTACAGCAAGACTAGATCTAAATAATTTATGAACGCATGTTATAAAACTTGCACAACAAGAAAGAAAACAAGATAAGTTTTTTCTAAAAATTAATCCATTTGAGCGTTAGGAAGCATTTTTCAAAAAAATTGTAAAATTTTATAAGCCACCATGACACAAATCTCCATCTCAGTAGCAGTTCACTGTTTTTTTTTGTTTTTAAAAAATCAACATGTAGAAAAATGCCACAAACCATTCTTCTCAACAAATTAATAATAAAAATATATGAACATATTTTTTTGTGCCTTGCGCGTGCAAAACATAACTTTCAACAGCCAAGCGGCTAAGCGGCCTGAAACGCCGTCTTGCCACCCTTGGCTAGAAAATGATTACAATGATATTGGCTGTCATTGTCAATTATCTTGTCAGACATTTATCAACGACAACTAACGGTTTGCATTGTATAATGTTACAATTAATGTAAAGCCCCCCAAAGTTCCTAAGCTGTAATGTGTGCTGGAGTATCATTTTTTTCAGAAAACAGCAATTTCGCTTTTTAAGAACGCAAAAAGGAAACTTTTGAAATGTCAAAGCAAATATATTTTTTTATAAACAGGACATCTGGATTTTTTACTTAGCGTTGCCATAACATGGAAAAAACTTTTTTTAAAAAAAATTTTTTTTTATTTTTTAAAATAAAAAATCGGCAGCGGCACAAAAAGTTTTCTGAATCACACCTCCGAAAACGCTTTTGCAAGAGCTTGTAGTTTGGGGGCCTCGGCTTTCGGCCTTGGCCCCCAAAATCACTCGCCTTGCAAAATGCCTGTTTCCGGCCTTGTGATTCAAACAACTATTATTATGCGAGCTGATGTTGAAAATAAAAGCCTTTGAGCAAACAAATCTATAAACAATATTCAAGAAAGAACTTTATTACTAAGCTGATGCATTTGACCTGACGCAAAAAATGTTTCAACTAACATAAAAGAGCTTTGATGTGTTATCAATAAACTTTCAATTAAATCCACCAATAATCAACAAATCTAAAACTCAACATGTGCAAAAATTTCTCATTAATGCTCTGCATTCGAAAACTTATAAAAGACTAGACAAAAAAAAAATTAAAAAAAAGACAATTTTTTTTCATTAAATAAACTATATCTAAGGCAAATAACTGAAGATTAAGCAAACTATTTGCAAATTTTTTGCAGTAATTACCGTTGTGTTAAAAAAAATTACAAACGGTCATTTGTGCCTCATACAAAATACAGACGGTCTCCAAATTAAATGGTTATAAGTAAACCACAAAATTTCCTAATAAAATCACGTGCTAGCCTTAAGGTCTTTAAAGTTGAACGGTCCAAAATATTGTTTCCAACTACAACCTATACTTTTTTCTAGGACCTAATTCTGATAGGAATTTTTATTCTGGAAACAACAGGCTTTTACAGCTATAGGCTTACATAAGAAAAAAATTTAAAAACACATGCTTTGGAAATAAATGACCAACAACAAGCTACAATGATAAAAAAAAATAGCATAAAATAACAAATAAATACATAATAAATAAATGACGCGCTAAATGGAGCGCAGTTAGAGCATAGACTATATATTTTTTACTTTTTCTTAATATTTTTTTATGTAAGCATATAGGTGTGACACCTTGCTGTTTTCGGAATAAAAATCTCTATCAGAATTATTAAAGAAAAATATATGTTACAGTTTGAGAACATATTTTCTGACAGTTCAGCTTAAAGTTTTAATTTGGTGTAAAAATAATAATTAAAATCGGCCAATAGATAAGCAAGCTATGGACTCGTTTTTTTTTGAGACAGTCATCTGTATAACCAAAAAATATGTTTTAGTTGTTTGTCATTTTTTTTTGGCATATTAATGCAAATACATTTAAACTAGTTCTGTAAACTTGGATATGTTTCTTTCTTATTGAAACTCTTCAGTATGTTGCAACAAATTCAGATTTGAATAAATTTACAGTGACAACTTTAGACTTATATTTACCCAAGTGCCTTATATTTCTGAAACAGATAGGGTCACTAGATTAAGACACTACGTGTTCAGGTATAGAGCCATTAGTAATTTTTATGTCTATCTTTGTCGCAACGTAAATCCAATTTGGTGACAAACCAAACAGAGTGACGTTTATGAAAAGTTGAAGTGTCAGTGATAAAAAAAATGTATAAAAGTGTCTAACGTTTTGTTTGGAAAGAAACCTAATGTCAGATTACTGTCGCCAGTCACTGCTATCTGCCTATGTAATTTTAGTCTAATAATATTTTTAGGTAAAACCCATAAACCTAATTTTTTTGACGTTGAAACGATGCTGTCATTTTGGCAAACAAAATTCTCTAAAGCTAGTGACCTCTTTGTCTCACTTACTTTATTTGCATTTTCCATTTTTTTGTTAACAACAAATCTCAGCATTGATGTGTCATTTTGTAATCGGGCTACCTGAACACAAGCGACATCTATTATTTTAACATTTTTGTAGCACGTTTAAAATTATTCAATAATTTTTATACCCTTCATTATTTGTAAACTTTTCTCTCTCTTTTGTGACAATTGAGACTCTTTTTTCCCTAGGTGACTGATTGAACATTGAGGAGATTGAATATTTTGCACATTGTTGTTTATTTATGTTAAAAGTCTTAATTAATGTATCTTAATATAACAGAACACTAGAAAATTATGATTTAAATTATGATTGATCAAACGAATGCCTGTTCAGTAAATTACTATTAAATCAAGTTCTTTTACAAAAAGCAATAAACTGTTTTACACATCATTTTATCTCATTCGCAGAACAATTTAAAGTTTAAAACACGAGAAAAACGATTACAAATTTTGAAATCAATGAGATACAAATACAAAATGATAAAGGATTACAGAAAATTAAAAAGCGGTTTAAAACCGAGTTCGCTGTCGTTTCAATAACGATTTAGGTTGTAAGAACGGCATCCCTATATGTAAAGATTTAGGTTTCTATAACAATAAATTTACACCTAGCTAACCCATAATAATAGATTTGTCAGCCAATAGATTAATTAGAAGAATTACTGATCTATTGAACTAAAGGAAAAAGTATTTGTATTGAACACACAATAATTGTTGTAAGTAATCCCATTTAAAAAAAAATCAGATGGTATTGTTTTGCTGAACCATTGAATTAATAATAGTTTGTTGATGCTCCAAGTTCATTATTACCATTTATTACGTATGAATGAGAAATGATACTCTTGCATTTGAAAATGGAAGTTTCGCATTGAAAAATGCAAAAGAATTTTGCAATCGTGTATCAAACATATTTTGAAAAACTGAAATAATAATAATTAACTATGTCAAGAATTTGCTAAATCTTAGCCATCGCTATCAGTTTATTAATACAAAAAAAATATGTAGCACGTTGTGACCGTCTAGTAATGATGACAAAAACTAAGTAACAAAACGTCAAAAAGACAAACAATTTTGTAAAAACGAAAATGTTTAGTTTGTTCACCGTTTGTAATGTGGGAAAGTGATAAGGAAGATCTACTTTTCGACAAATCGGAAGCCGTACGAAATGCAGTGTCTTCTCTTATTCCGCAAAAATTATGTAGGCAACATTAAGCTGCCTACAAAAAGTTTATGCAATGGTCTAATTCTAGGAAACTGAATAACGTGCTCGAAAATGTTAGATTGGCGTATTTTGAATATAAAATTAAAAAAGCTGTGTTCACCAACATTGTGATCCATTTATTATATGCTAAAGAAAACACGTCATGCAAAACGTAGATTTTCTAAGCTGGCTCCTTTTTTGAAAAGAAAATCTGTAGGATATCAACCGAAAAAATTGAAAGTTTTAACGGAAACTGAAATTGAGAAATTTATTAAAGGGGCGCCTGATGAATGCTTTTTACATATAAAGGTATTTTATTTTTTATTAAAAATAAATCAAATTAAAATGGTTAAAAATGTGGTTTTCTATAAAAAAGTGGAGGATGCAAAATGCTGAATGTAAAAGAATTTTTAGCCTCTTCGATTATAAACGGCATTTTTACTCTTGTCAACTTCTATGGTAACTAGACTTTTTTAAATGCATCTGTCACTTTAACTCTTTAAAATTATCTGCTTTTAGAGACCTCCATTTGAGCGGTCTACCTCAAATCAATTCAAAAATTCAAATTTCCAAATTTTTAAAACAGGCAAAATTGAGTCTTTGGCTAAAAAGTTGAATACATTATTCCTGCGTTGATCATTTTACAACTCGCGGTTTTATTAAAGCCCTCAGCAGAGCGTCGGGCTTCAAAATTAAAACCTGGCGCTGTCAAATGAAACTTACCGCACTAATAACGTAAATAACTATTGCGTTCTGCAAACAAAAAACAATCACTTTGCGTTGTATCTATCACCATGTAAATGTCAAGATTTTTTGACAGTTTTTGAAAAAAGATTTTTTGTCACAACAATTAGTTAACGGTATGCATAAAAAATTTGCAATGCAACATCAACATAAATGTCAATACTACTTTATTATCTCGATTAATTTAAGCATCTTTTCCACACTCAATACTTTTTGAAATACATATTACCTAAGCAATATCTTAAACTGTTTTTTTTTATTTTTTGTATATAGCTTTTAAATTATTAACATAGTTTTACCACTTGCCAAAACGTTTTTTATTAAAACTCTAAATTCAATAAAAAGATTTTTTGGAAAGTGGTAAAGCTGTGTTAACAGTTTATAGTGCTAAAGATTCCAAAGCGATCAATTAGCTCCTAAATGTTTCTTTTATTGTTAATGGAAAAGAAAAAAGTTATTCAAATTTTATTTTGCATTTTATCTAAAGTGAATTTTTATTTAATGAGCCCGTTTCTGCTGGCGCCTATACTTAATAGCTTTATTAGCCTATTATTAGGTAATTCAGCTGTGAATTTTTATTTAAGTTACGGTTTGAAAAATTTTTTTTTGTACTTTCTGTGAGTTAAATTGTATTATTCTTAATTAACAAAAAATAGATAAATTATTATCAAAACTGATTCTTTGTGTTATACATGCTTTAGATATGGCTTATGTTAGATTAAAATTTTGAATATTTTCTACTTAATTATATAAACTGTTTTACTGCTAATTTAATTGTCAATTTTCCATAACGTTTTTCTTTGTCAAAAGCAACGTAAATTGTAAATGGTTCAGAAACAACCACTTTGACGTACTTTTGTTAATTTTTTCCAATACGCCTTGGAAAGACCGAGCTGAGAACATAATATGTACTCTGTTAGGTACTAAGAATGGTCAGAAATTGTTTGTAGTATAAAGTTGTACACTTTTTAGACCCTATTATCAAATTATATTAGAAAATATTCAACGATTGTGGCATATTTAAATTAGCAAAATTGTAATGTATAATTTTTTGTGAAAATAGCAAAATGCTATATAATTTACAAACTACAGCTTTTAATTTACTAGTTAAAATAAAATCAATAAGGGCTAAACACTTACATAAATTCAATTAACGCTAAAATTTAAGGGTTACCAACTAAAGCAGAATAAAATATCAAATATTTAACACAAATTTAAATGAATATAGCCCGCCAATATTTGTACGACTATTCAATTTATAGCTCCTGCTTAAATTTCCTATCATAAGGCTCTTATTACAGAACTTGGACTAAAGTCTGTTCAGATTCAAGGAAGAGTATTGTGGTCATTTGAATGTTGAATAGTTTTGAAATTATTAAAAATTGGTTTAAAATGAAGTATACGTTTTTTTTGCGGCCTGCCCTGTCCGAAAAATCGTCAACCATCTCCTACTTCATAGATGTGATCCCGTGGAGCCTGCATGCATTTGTTTTCAAGGACTCTTTCTTGAAATTGAATAGAGTATAGTATACATAGATAAACCTTATTAAATAATTAATTAATTCGTTTTCTTGTTAATGACTTTTAATTACCTAAATTTACTCAAACCCTTCAAATTTCAAAAAATTGCTTACAAAATTCTTCATACCACAATTGTTTCTAAAAAAACTACAAAATCTACTTGCAGTAAAACACTTTCTTTGATTATAATTAAAGAAAACAAAATTTTAGAAGGTTTATTCTTGTTATTGTTTAATGCACAACTATCAATAAAAAAAACTTAGTAGTAGGAAGCTATGAAAATATAATAAATTGGTGGACTATTCTAATAGATTAATTCAGATGGATGTATTTTTTATTAAATTATATAAAGATACTTTGATAATATGAGATAAGTCTGGAAATAGAATTATGTCATATTAGCAATCAATTATGATGAGCACGGCCCTAAAGTACATAAAGCAGCCTTGACCACTTGAAAAAAGTGCTAATTCACAGTTGGATGCACTTTCATGTGTATGAACACACTGGTGGCTTAGCAGGTTGAGCAACCTACTAAGCTAAAAATAGCAGTTTATATCTTCTTCTATGGTGCAGAATATAAATAATACTTCCGCTTCATTTAATTCTAATTAATATCTCAATTTTATAAATAATAATTTCAAACTGAATTATTTTTACGATTCAGGTTGTACACGATACCACTGATAATTGAAGGCACTGATGCGAAACCCACCGGAAGAAAGCACACTAACATTTATAGAGAATTACATTACCAAAAAATGTGTAAAGTACTCCAAAAACTATGTATATGAAAAAAACAGCGGCTGGTGTGACATCATAAGAAACATCCATCCGCGTGCAAAGCTCGACTTTCGGCTCACTGGGATACATTAAAGTTGGAAATTTTGTCCCATTTGGTTTGGGCGGGACAAGAGGTCCAGGTTCAAATCGACTCGTCATTTTTTGAGTCTATAACAAGAAAAAATGTAAATAAATAAAAAATGAACATATGTCAAAATAGGGTGAGAGCGTCTAGACGCTAAGTACCCCTATACATTGTCATGCAAATATTGTATGTATGCATGCATCAATACTTACTTGTTCAAAGTAATAATGATTCAATCACTCTCCTAAAGTTTTGGCAGAAAAATACACTAGCTTGGCCGTCATATTTAACAAAAATAAAAATCAAACAAAAATAATAACAATAGCACAATGTTTTTTTTATTGATGGCGCCTATCGTTTTTGAAAATCTAATAATTTGAGCAGTTCATGTTTTGTTTGTGTTTGTTATTTCCAGGCAGGATTGAGGATCAACATCACTTGAGAGATGCCATCGCCCGGATTATTCCGGGTGTTAGCAGAATGACGCACTATGAAATAGACGGACAACTTGCGACTATACAGATGTTGTGCGCCTGTGGTTTGCTCAAGCGCATTTCTCTTTCCTCACTGTTCCGGTATGCTTTCCGGCAAATACACTATCAAATAGATAAAATTTCACAAATTTACTTTTACTTAACGTTTTAAACAGATGCAAAAAGGTGAATAACGGACATAACGGAATACTAACCAAAACATTGGGAAGCTAATAAACTTTCAAGATCTTAATTTATTTTAATCTATTCTTCCGGAATTTCCGTATAGTCCTATTATATATATACATACAGTGTAAGACAACTTTAATTGTGCCAATTTTCTTATCAAATAAGTAATAGTAAATTACCAGGTTTATAATTTTATACCTATGTATACCTACTATAACGGAAATTTTTATGCTTTGGTTATCACAACAATTGATGTTAATTAATTAACATCTATCTAATTATAATTTAAAAAAGATTGTTAAATTAATTACTTATTACTTATTCAAATAATTAGTGAACTATTTTGATATTTTCTGTACGTCCAAATCGCTCGTTTTTATTAAAACTTTATAAATTTAAATAATTAATAAAAACTTAGAAACAGTATAAAATATAATTAAATATTAAATTATTGTTGTAAAATAACAGCAACGGTTGAGTAGCCGATTAGTTATTTTTTTTTATTTACTAATTGCAAATTTGCATTTAAATAATAAAATTATATTACAATAATCTAAATACGTATTTGAATTTTATCTCACCAGAGTCAAGCAGTTTCTATATTTTAAATTGAAATAAAATTAAAGTACATATTCATCTCCTCGAGCACATTTTTACTCATAGGTAAAATGGTGCTTGTGGGATGAAAATACACAAATTTTTCTGTGAAATGTTGACTACTGATGAATGTCGATCTGTGGAATTTCTTCGAAAACGTTTAAATGTTGACATCCAAAGAGGAAATGCTTGATGTGTTCTTTCTTCACTTCCCTCTACTACCGCCCTTGAACTTTTGTTGTAATGTTCAAGTAAGTAAGTTATTATGTATACAGGGTCTTTCAGAACAGGCGGACCTAAAGGATATCAGGATAAATGATCTTCTGAAGATAAAGAAAAAAAACATTCTTCTTAGATTTTAAAATAAGAACGTTTTTAATTAACCAATCGTATTTTAGATGTAAAATTATCGTGAAAAATATATTTTTGACCATAGAAACAAATTTAATTGTTGCAAAAAAATTTCTTAATCATGTCAATAGGTGTCATGATAAAATATTTCTGACAATTATAAAAGCCATTCAAAACGTGCTTTCAATTTATTTAATAATTAATTATGTTTACTTTGGAAGAATATTTTGATATGGTCCTGTTATATGGAGAGTGTAATCACAGTGCAACAGCTACTGCTTCCAATCCTATTCCAAGGCTGTTTCCTATTTCCAAAAAGGGAACAGTTTAGCAGACATGCTATTTAAAGACTGGTACACAAGGGAAGAGAATCTGATAATTTAAAAGTATGCAGAAGAGAAGTTGGGGTTGCTTCAAGGACTGCGAGAACCGTTGAGAACAAGGAAGCGGTTATTGAGATTTTTGAAGAGGAACCTAAAACGAGCATTAGTGTTGTGGCTAGAAATCTTGGTATGTCTACCTCTTCTGTTCTACGTATTCTTGAAGACAAACAAATACACCTATTCCATTATACTAAAGTGCCAATGTCTAACGTCAGAAGATTATTCTCTAAGAGTGGAGTTTTGTACTTGGCTTCTGCAGGAACATAAAGCAAATGAAAACTTTGTCAAAAGCTTACTGTTTACGGACGAATCTTGCTTGCAAAAAGACGGATTTTTTGATAAAAGAAATGATCATGTTTGGGGCCGAGATAATCCGCATGCTCTAGGGCAAAGTAATTTCCAACAAAGATTATATGTAAGTCTTTGGGCTAGAATTTTGGGAAACGCCATAGTAAATTATTTTGAGAACAATTTATAAGCAAATACATATAAAATATCATAAATACGTATAAAATGGATTTTTTGTCAGACTCAACGCTTATACAATTTTTTTAGTGGATGATTCGGATGTCCTACTAGACAATATTCCACTACAAAGATTAAGAGATGTTGATATTTGGTTCCAACATGACGGATGCCCAGCAGATTTTGCAAATGTATCAAGAAACCATTTAGATGGTACGTCTTGAGGCCCTGGGTCGCGAAGGCTCAAGACGTTGGCCCTTTAGGCCGCCAGATCTTACTCTCTTAGATTTTTTCCTCTGGGGACACGTCAAGAATTTGGTGTACCAAAATATGCCCAAAAACCTCAACGTGTTAAGAAGCCGCATACAAGACGATATTGCTGCAATAACTGCTGAACTGGTCAGCAATGCTAGAGCAAGTCTAGTGAGAAGAGCTGTTCTGTGCATTCAAGTGAGAGGAAGAAATTTTGAACACTTACTTTTAAAACAATTTATCTAATTTATTCAAATTTATACCGCTAATTAATTAATTCTCGTTTATTTTGTTTTATTTTTTTTTTTTTATTTACATATTTACTAACTTGTTTCAGATGTTAATGTTACGATTGAGTTTATAGTTCAGTCAAGATAAAAAAAAATATTAATTAATAAAATATTAATAAAAAATTAAATAAAAAAAAATTATAGAGAGCGATTTTTTTAAACGTTTGGGGAGGGGGGTTGAGAGCTTAAAAATGCTGCAAGAATGATAATAACCAAACATGTAGAAAATTAAATTTCAAACAACTTTGAATGAATCTATTTTAGCTCTAAAGTTGTAAATTATCGAGTCATTATAGAAAAACGAAAAAATTGAACTTAAAATCAAGATTGTCACAAAAATCGAGATTTAGACTACCAACCCCCTCCTCCAATGTATAGAAAAATTAATTATTTAATTAATTTTTTCTATTTTAATGTCTATCTCGACTGGACTATTATTATTTCATTTTGTTGGTGCTAAATAAAATTGTCAAATATTATGTTAATAAATACGTGATTAAAAAAATTACGTCAGTGTAATAACAACTCAAAATATTTATTTTAAAATACATCTATAGTTACAAATAAAATCGGAAAAACTAATTTAGAGGTAACTTAACAGCAAAACGATTGGTTAGTTTAAATTGTTCGTTTTCAGATCACTATTAAAAATGGATTTTTTAAAACATTTTTCTAATTAATCACAAAAGATCGTGAATTCACTATATTATTTTGGTCTGCCAGTTCTGACAGACCCTGTATATATTTTTTTGATTTAAGTATAAGTATATTTTGTTGTCTTTTACGTATATACAGAGCTGCTAAATGTTTGGATACAGCTAAATATTTTCAGAGCGATTAATTGAAATTTGGAAAATAAATTATATCATCAAGCATTTTCTCAATTTTATAAGACCAACCTTGATTTTTTTTATATAACACGTGAAATAAAATTTAATGTTATTCAAAAAAACATTTTGTTTTTAATTTAGTAATATAACATAGTGCATCTTTATTTTTATTAAAAGATTAAAACAAATAATATATTCATAAAAACTAAAATTTGATAAATTTATTCTACAACATAGAACTTTAACATAGAAAATGCTGTTATTAACAATTTTTCACTTCCAGTTAAATGAAATTCATCTGAACCGAAAACCGATCATTTCCAGGATCATAGTTTTAAAGACCTTTCAAGGATTTTAAGCAAATATTAAAGACCGTGCGACCGCGAATTATCACCAACCTATAAAGTTTTTTTTATAAAAATGTGCGTTTTTGAGTTAATAATGTTATTTTAACCATTATTATTGTTTTTGATAGAAAATATTTTTTATAAAAGCAAGTGAACAATTTTTAAAATAAAATCAAGTTTGTCTTATTTCTTCAGAAGAAATAAAAATAGAAATTTGATAACAAGCTACGGAGAAATACTTTTAATAAGCATAGGTATGCCAAACTTTAATAAGTTTTAAAGAGGATTTTTTATAATATTTAACTGTATTTATACTTTTTAGCGAACTTGTATATGTGTATTTATTATAAACACTTCCACGATATTTGTTACTTTCGTCACTTGTTACAAAAATAACTATTTAAAATGTTTATTTAATAATATATTAGAAAATAATATGAGTGTGGAGCGAAGCGTAGCACAAGTGGATCTATTAAACACGAGCGTATATATTTGACTTTCGAACGAGCCACAAACACTATTTTTTAGACGACTATAGCACAATAAAAAAATATAAATCGAAAAAATTACTAATATGATAAAAAGTTACATAATTTGTAGTGCTGAAATTGTCTGTTTCATAAACAATGGCCTAAAAATAAATTTAATTTTATTATAATGGTGATTTACTTTATGAAGTCAATAGTAAGAAGAAACATTATTATCAATCTAGATTAGGTACTTAAATGTAATCTTTTAAATGTAATTCTATGGCAGAAAAATCAGAGGAGCAATCGAAATTGTAAAACATCCAAACAACTTTGTTAAAGATTCAGGTTATTATCTCTCAAACGTTTGGAAGTCCTTGTTCACAAACACTTCTTTGTCATCAATACAAAGCGCTTCCGCTTTCTCCGCAGCTTTTTTTTTAAGCCCCCCGCCAGTTTCTCTTCCTCGCTTACCAATATGAGCCCAAGCAGCAACGAGGTTTAGCCAGAATAAGTTTTGTCTCTAGTGAGGTTCACACGTCGAGTTACCGTGCTTGTTCTCACTTTTATTTCCCTGTCCTGATGACGCCTCCACCGATGAAGTGCAAAACGTTGACAATTTTATTTTCGACACGGTCTTTTACGAAAGGTGTCAATATTTCACTTGAATGTAATGACAAGCAATTTAAACAAATAGATAACTGGAAAAAAATATTTTGACACTGCCGTAATCTTTAAAGATGGCTTCAAAAGCTCTAGTTTAAATCCAACAATGTCTGATAAAAAACTTACTGCGCATTTTTAGGATGCAAAAAAGATTTTTTTTTAAAAAGAAATTTTTAGAGAACAGAAACTTATGTCAAACATTAGGCCATAAAACCAGTTGGCTTGCAGCTTCTAACTACGTTGAGTTGCTTAGAGAGCGGAGAGTTTCAGCAGACAGGGAAGGAAGAACAAGAGTAAAATAATTGTAAAACTAAATAAAAACTTTTGAAACAGAGAAATATACATTATGAGAAGTTATAATAACATGTGATATTAGTTTTGGTCTTAAAAATCTGAGCCTCTTCAGACACGGAGTTTGACACACACCACATTCATAAATTGATCTAATTTTTTGATATTGCTCTTCTTTCTTCATTTATTTTTAGTTTTTATTATTAAAACAATAGTTTTTCATTGACAACTTGTTGGCAGTGTTTTACAATACCTATAGATAAAAATATAGCAAAATTTATTTTATTTTTGTTTCATCAAAAGACCAAATGTTAATAATACACAACACGTTAGTAATATATGAAATATACTATAGTACATTTACAGTAGAATATATCATATAGTATGTACTATATGAAATTACTTTCCAGATTTAGGAATATTTGTTGATAGGTTGCCATATATTCGGGAAACTATAAGATTTCTAATAAAAAACAAAAAATAGTGTAAACATTATGTCAATAATTTAGTTTAAACCGACTTATTTTAAACCATTTATTATTAAATCTTACTCATAATTACCGTGAAATCATAAAAAGTTTGTCATTCTAATATAAAAAGTTGTTTTTTCACGGAATAATACATATCAATTGTTGAATAAATAAATAAATTCTTACTTTGTAGCTTATTGTAAAATTTGATCATTAAAGAAAACTGTATTTAAGTTTGCAATTTTTAAAAATTAGTTTTTGGTTTTTGCTAAACTGGACTTGTATCTAACAACACTAGTTAAGGCATTAAATTAAAAAGTATGTTAACTTGAGAAAAATATACAAGTTAGTTTTTTGATAATTTTAGATACTTTTAAATGTAATGCAGCAATTTTTTTATAACATTTGGGGTGGTTGTAGGAAAAGAAAAGTGTAGAGTCTAGCATTCGCAAACGACTTAGCCATTCTAGCAAAAGAGAGAAAAGAAATGGGGGCAGCAATAAGGGCTATGAGAAGATATGTGGAAAGAAAAAAACAAGAGGTCAACATGAGTAAGACGAAAATGATAGTATTCAACAAAGGAGGAAGAATAGGAGGTGATTAAAAATGGAATTGAGGAGAGGAGGAGATAGAGAGGGTCAAAGCATTTAAGTGCTTGGGGTACACATTTAGTGAAAGAGGAACGGCAAGAGCGCACATAAAGGAGACAGTGAAAAAAGCAAATAAAGCTATGGGTCTGGTATGGGAAATAGGAAAGAAAATTTGGGAACAACTACGAAGAAAAGATGATGATGTTTGACAGCTTAATAGGGAGTATATTACTATAAAGAGCAGAACTGTGAGGATAGAAAGAGCAGGAAGAAATAAAGAAAGTACAAGAAAAGTACATGAGATGGGTGCTAAAGGTCGACAAGAAAACTCCGGGATACATAGTAAGGGAATAAGGGAAAAGAAATAAGACGAGAATAAAAGCAGGGAAGGGGGCGGCGAAATTCGAAGATAAACTGTCGAGGAGAACAGAATGTAAGTTAGTAAGGGATTGCTGGAAAGAGAAGATGAGTGAAAAAGAAGACGAGGAAAGAGAGGAGTACTTCAAGAGAAATGAATATGCAAGGTGGGGAGGTGAAAAGGAGAAGAAATAAAGGGATATGGATGTACGGGGAGCTATCAGAGAGAGAGACAAGGACGTGTATTAACAAGAGAGAAGAGAGAGAATCAGTAAATCAAGATATAATGCAAAGTATGAAAAAATAATAACAGAAGAAAAGCCAAAATACTTGAAGCTAAAAAGTATTAAAGAGGGGAAAAAGATGGCAAGATTCGGATGTTGGAACGAAGAGAGGAAAACCAGATATTGGGCGAAGGAGGAAGAAACACTGTAGGATATGCTACGAGGAAAAAGAATCAGTCGAGCATCTGCTAACAAGGTGTGAAAGAATAAAAGACAGGGAGGGAATAAGTAGGGAGGAAATATAGACAGTGAAGAGGGAAGAGAATGGATGAGAAAACTATGGGAGAGAAGTAGGACTTAATTTGAATTGTGTAATATTTGTAAATGTAAATTGTAAATGTAATATTTGAATTGTAAAGGGAATCAAATAAGCCCAAAAGCCAATAAAGATATGTACTCTACTACTACACTTCACCAAAAACAAGTTAGCTAAACCACGGAGCTTTCATAGAATGGAGTCAAGATGTAGGCAATTTGTTTTGATGCAAAAAAAAGAGAGCATTCTAAGCGCGTAATATATACGTTGCCACACGCTCTCTGTTTACAAGGTACGTGGCTGTGTAGACAATAAGTGTCATGCATAGTGCAGTATAAATGCAGTATAGTGCAAAAATTGTTTTTGAAGAATATCTATAGCACCGGCCGGCAACATCGGATTCACGTTTTCTTGATTATCTGGTTTGTGGGGGTCTGCTTATATCATTTTTAATTGCGGGAAAACTAGTATTTTGTGAATGAACTCAACAAAATTTTCTAGCAAATATTAATAGAGGTGTTAATAAAAGCCTTAAGACAATGGTTCGATTGGGATGTGGTGTGTGGATCAAAAAAGTGTCCAGATGAAAATATGTTACTGCTCAAGGCTGATCATCGTTGTATTTACTTCAACAGAGACGTTACAGTTTATATTTTGTCACAGCTTTATGATTTTTTTTCTGACGAAGTCTATAAGGCTAATAAGCGTCTTTCATTATTACATGTATATATTGTCAAACTATACACAACCGCTAAATAACGTATTAATTTATAGATAGCATCCAACTTAAAGCATCGTAAACAACAAAGAACTTGTTACAGAACTTGTGACAGTCATCTATTTTATACAAATTACAGATTCATTGTATACATGTAGTTTTAAACATATTGGGCTTTTCTCTGAACATCTGCGCCGCTACTGCTTTTGTTCCTTTAGTTTTACCAGTCATGGTCTAATTGTCAGCTCTCACTAACCGCTGAAACACCCCGCTCTCCGTAATTAGGCAACTACAGTTTGCATCACAACAAACGCAAATTGTAATAATTAAATGCTAACCTCGTAAGCAACCTGTGCACTGTGCAACTGTCACCTGCTTTTGCTGCGTTTATTTGTAAACATTTGTAGTTTTTGTGACGTCAGACTTAGGGCAGTCTATTGCTTTGATCTGACAGTATTGTCAAAATGTCACTGTCATCTGTCACTTGAAAAGTTTTAATTTGAATTATCCACTGAATTAATATAACTAGAATCAGTCTGGAATAGCATTGTTTGCATCTGACAGAAACATACGTTTGTTTACTGCAGTCACAAACTGTAATTCGTGCATGCGCAGCGAAGTGTTGACATTAGACAATCAGTTGATATTTTGTGTTTGCGTTTTTATAAATTCAGCGGAACGATACCCAAAGTGCGTTCATTTAATACACTCTGTGTGACATTTAAGTGATTTTTTGCACAATATTTGCATAGAAGTGTTCATAAATTATCTTCAAACTTAACTGTCACTCAAGCCTGTGGTTCATAAAATACGTCAAGTGAATCACTTTGTTTTCAAATCGCCGTTTTTAATACACCGGTGAAAAATAGCTCGACAGGCGCACAAACCATTGAGAGAATTCCGGTTCCCGCGTTGCGCGCTAGTAGCAACTTTTATAGTAACAATACTAAAATAGTAACAATAATAATAGAAAATATGCAATTTTAACTTCAAATTAGTTACTGCAGAAAGTGGAAATATTGTGACAACAGAGAATGAAAACATGGCACTTCTAACAGTGTTTCCACCGCCAAGGGTATCCAAGTTGTTAAAACTGCCATAATTTGTCAATCATTCAATTTAACCTGTAATACTATACAATGTACTTAATTGCTTTTATAATTGTAACGACGTATACTACTTACAAACAATATATTAGATACGTTACAAGTAATTTACAGAGAAAGTTAGGTTAAGCTGGTTCGGTAAACATTATTCTTAAAGAATTATTGCTCTAAAGCATTTATATTTGCAAATTGCTCTGAGAGCACTCTGGCAGACCAATTCCATAACTCTGACGTCATTCGCTTTAACAGGGCTCAACTTTTGTGAACGCACTCTAGTTAGGTTGTCAACTTGTTGATTTTGTCACAATGGTGAATTCGTGTATTGTTTGTGGTACTATTTATGTAAAAAAATCTTAATTTTTTTTATAAGTAAGTGTTTGTACAGACGTAAGCAAAGCAGCTGCGTCTCATGCATTACAACGTCGGTAATTCATGAAAATTGAATAAATTCAATATATAAATTGAAAGAACATAATTATATTGTTTGAATTATTTGCATTATGGAATCCATAGAGACAATACGCCACTAGCGGTGTGTACGACATAAACAAATGAAAGAGGTTATGTTAGCACAGTGTTTTTATTATTGATACCGGTTCTAGTTATTTTAATTCAGTGGTATCATCGTTGTCAAGTTCGGGTCGTTCTCGGGTGTGATCGTGAACTCATAATTTGTACTCGGGAACTGTTATGGTTTGGTTTTGGTTATGTATGACAAAATCTCAATGCAAAATCAAATATCAATATGTTCAAGCCAAGTGTTTAGGTTATGGTGTTGTGTTGACTTTTTATAAATAGTTTTATTTTATCATATTTCTAAAACGGCTTTCGATACACAATGGTTTAAATTGAATGTGATCATTAGAGTCTGAACATTTTGTGATATTAAGTGTAATAAAAGAAAAGTCGTCATCGTCACATCATTATCGAGAATCTTTAGATTTTTGGGTCAATTGACAAATTTACATTGAAACCAGCGTAGTTGGGTGACTAAAGCGACAGTTCGTTTATTTGCTTTCAGATTTTTATTGAAAAAGCCAAAAAGTGTAGAGTGGTGTAGAATAAACCATCATGAGCACTCTGCCGAGTCCTGCGAATCAGACAATAGAGCGTGAACGAGTTTTTCAGTGGATTCTCGAATTAACAAATCCAGAAACACGAGAAAATGCATTGCTGGAATTAAGGTATTCTGCGATGGGAAATTCTTGGGTAGGAATAAAACTGTTCATTTTTAGCAAAAAGAGAGAAGTTGTCCCAGATTTAGCACCCATGCTATGGAATAGTTTTGGCACAACAGCGGCGTTGCTGCAAGAAATTATCAATATTTATCCTGCTATAAATCCAGCAACTTTAACAGCTCACCAATCCAACAGGTATTATGGTCTTGTAATGGGCCACCCACACATTTTTATTGTGAACCAAACGCATAATTGTGAATGAACTAAACATATGGTCTTTAATTGACTTGATTACGTTGACATAGTATAAATTATCTAATACTTTTATTAGATAATTCAATAATTTCTTTCTATTGTTTCATTCGAAAAAAAAAAGGTCAAGATTTTGGTTGAACATTAAATTTGTTTATAAAGTTATTTTTACAACAGTCCAACGCATGTAGGTAGTGAAGGTATTCTAAGCTAATTTAATGCCTATGACTGTACCGTAATTAATATAATGGGAGGAAATACTGTATTTTACATGTTTTACTCAGTTTATTAAATTTAGGTGTTTTTTTAATTACTTGGTATATCAAATGGGGCTTTTTATAATTTTTCACAGTTTTAATTATAGTTTGATTTTTTCTCTCTTTTCTGTTGACGCTCAAATTGCTTCTCGCTTTAGTACTACTTTTTATTGCGCTTCTTTCAATTGAAAGAGCTTTTGTTCTAATACTTATTTTGTTTATAATCAGCCAGTCTTCTATTTTCTTTCATCTTGCATTTAGTATTTTTTTGCTTTCACTTTATTTTTGGAGTGGGTTGGCAAATATCTTGATTTTAAAAGTGAAAATTTTATCTATTTGCTTTTTTTTTGTTATATCTGAAAATTCTAATCCTGTCAGCCCCAAAATACGAAAATGGAAGAAAACTTTACATGTAGGCTTTCCGAAATTCGTGAAATAGCAAAAATTATTTTGGTTATTATTATTATTATTGTAAGATACCTACTTTTTTAGGTTAAGTGATATAAACTATGACGTTTGCTTTATTGGAATCGGTTGTTCTTCCTAGACCAGTGCACTTATTATTTACACCTTTATATGCCATATTTCACATAAATATACTGCCCACTTATTGTTCACTTCACTTTGTAGTTCGAAAATCACAATTTCAAATTTTAATTCACAATATGAGTAACAAACAAGTAAAAAGTCAAATTAAGTTCTACCAACCTAAAATTTTTTTAGAAAAAAAAGTTTGGTGTTCTAATACACCGAAACCTATGACGTAGCGTTCTCTAATGAGTCTATTAAAGTATCAAAATGGAGGCAAGTTTCAAAAAATATTTTTAAATTGTGTTTCTTTTTTAGTGTGCTTAGACTTTTTTGTGATTTTATATTTATAGTTTTTTCTTGCTTTTCTTTTCTTTGTTATCCTCGCATTTACGTTATATATTTTTTTGTTTTTTATATTCTTCGATCAAGTACTTATTTTTTCCTTCCTGCGCGTCTTCAATTTCAACTATTGTTTTATTTATTATTATCTTTTTTATATTTTTTAGTTAGTTGTCTACTCTTATGGTTTTTCTTTTGCCTATTATTTGCTCAAACTTTTCTCTTGTTCTACTTTTTTTTCTAAGTTTTTGTTCTTTTTTATATTTTTGTTTTTAGTTCTATCAGGTTTGACTCTATTCTTTCTCTCACCTTGGACTGTTTTTTTTTTACGTTTTTGGTTAGCTATTGCATTGTCTTGTCTTTTTTATCTATACATTTAAATTTATTTTTCATTTACTTGCTTAGTGTCACTTAATACGTCTTAACCATGTTTTTTCACCATGTCTTATATTATGATTTTTTCTGTAGAATTTTATCTTTTGTCAATTTTTTTTTTCCATAATTTTTTTTATTGTTTGACTTATTTGCATTTTATTTTTACAATAAAATAAATTCCAATTAGAAAGTTTTTTTTTTTTTTCTAATTTTAAACTGCAGATTTTTACGACACTTGTCAATTTGAGCATTTAATTTCATAGCAAGATGTTTGCATTTAAAAATGTGTACCAAATCTTACAAATACATTTATCAATAAAATATTGTCCCTATTGTCCTAAAAACCGTCCGCATGTGAGAAAATCGAAATAATTATAACTTGGCAGTTTGCTGTATTTAACGGGTGTTTTTTAAAATTTGGCGTAATAGTTGGTCATGCCTACGAGTTTGTGTGAACGAACCATAATTTTAAAACAATTGTTTCAAATGTTAAAATAATTAAGTACTAAATTTCTTAATTTCTTTATTTTTGAATTTAAAATAGTTTTCTCACAAGAACTGAAAATTTTTGAGGTGGAATTTTATTTTCATAACGGCCACCGAGCTGATGGTGAATGGCAATATCCTCAATAACAGTTTATAACTTTGAATAATACTAATAATAGTTATACTCAAAACAGTACTAAATCAAATTATATAGAATTTATAACAAAGATGGTTTTGCCACAGTTGAAAAAAAGCGATTAAATATTTTTTGCTTTTCGTATGTCTTTGAACTAGGATTCATATAAATACGGTTAGGCATCATCTTCGGAATTGCATTAAAAATACTCTCTTTCTGTTGGTTAAAGCAATGTCCCGTTTACACAGCACACTTTTATGAAAAAGCGGTGTCAGCTTATTAAGGTTTTCAATTTGCAGTCTTTTGTTTAAAGGCTGGTTTGGCATACCTGCCATAATTACGTCAGATGTTAATGTCTCTGCCAGATCATCGTTGATTTTAAAAAGTAGTTTTATGGTTCAAATCAGAAGACAAAATAGCTTCAAGCAGGGCTGAAAAAACTTATTGCTAAGAGAGTCTTGCTACATTCAGACTTTTTGATAATATTGTGTAAGGTGTTTTAAAGCGTTCAAATCGCAATTATACTTATCTAAGCTCAACTTTTTTACTTGGGGGCATGAGCTGATAGCAGCTGAATATCTTTAATAAACAATGATCGGAATTGTCCACAGGGTTTATACTTTTAGCGCTTTACCTTGAAGTACGTCAAAAAACATTTTTAGATAAAGTTCTCTTTTTGTCAATTCTCAAATTTCTGGAATTGTTTTTTTTGTAGGCTATTTGAGATTTGTAGCTTACAAAATAGATTTTTATCGTTGTAATGGTTAGTTTTGGAATTTCGAATGGGGTTTATAAATTATTATATTAATTTGTTGTTGAAAATTAAATAAATTGTTGTACAAGAGTTTTAAATTAAATTTGAAAACAAATGACTTTTTGCTGTTACCAGCCGTTAGCAACAATAATTTTACTTGTTTTTATTTAAAACTAGCTGGCCCGGCGAACTTTGTTCCGCCTTAGTTTTGTTATTTTATTTTTTATTTTTTTTGTCATTTGTTTTGTTATTATATGTCAGATGCGTTTACGTTTTATATTGTATGTCACGTCACACGGAATGGGATAAAAAATATTCTTTGTTAGGCTACTGGTTCTAAACAACCACTCCACCAATTTTCAGCCAAATCGGTCATAAATAGATATAGATTTTTAAAATAAACGACCCCAAAAACTATAAAAATGATACCCAAATTTATTATTCACATTTATTACCTTTATCACATTCATTTTACAACCCTCTTTAACTTAAATATCATTTTCAAAATCAACGACCTGAAATTCCTCGAAAATACCCATATCGTTTTCTTACATTTTTATCCCTAGAACACTCTCTTTTCATCCTCCTAAGAGTAATTTTTTAGAAAGCAGGAAACATACCTATTTTTTTTTTTGAGAACTTAGGCAATTTATGGGAAAAATTATGAAAACGACATCAATCTTTAGACATTTTGCCCTCTTTCCGCCCTATCAAGGAATGATAATATTTTACTTCTAAAATTTCGGATTTAAACATAGATATTATTTTTAAAATAAACAATCCAAAATTTTTGAAAATCATACTAATATTGGTACTTGCCATTTTTTGTTCCTATCCCACCTCTTTTTATCTCTTTGTTAATAAAAAGTATTCTATTCTTTTCATTCAAATCCAGTCATCATAATTTTCCATACAAACTTTCACCCAAAGTTGTTATATGGGAAGTTGTCTCATGGAAGACGATTAAAGACGGCCACTGACGATCCAACGGCGCAGTAAGACAAAATCGTACAATCAGATTGTACAATTCAGTCGCACCAAACCAACTTAATCGGTCATGCACACACACGATTCAATTCCATGAAAGTCAGTCCAATTTCGTCGCTTCCAATGAAATTGTACTGCGCCGTTGAGTCGTCAGTGGCCAACTAAAGAGTGGGTAGTGCACTTAACATGTAAACGCACGGTCCAACTTTGGTTGGTGGTGGGGGAGTGGATTGATTTATTTGGAACGGTAATTTGCCGAGCCTCACCGAACGTTTCCGACATCGCATTTTACATTTGACTTTCACCCCTCTTTAGAGGGTGGTTTCTGGAATAAAAAGTATCCTATAGCATTCTCCTGGCTCTAATCTACCACCTCACCAATTTTCAACCATATCGGTAAAGCCGTTCTTGAGTTATAAGTGGAGTAACTAACAGACTTTCTTTTATATATATAGATAAAAGAAAAATCGCATATTCGAAGAATTATCCTAAAGAACACGTTTTATAAGGAGTATTGGCGCACCTGTCCCATAGAAAACTCGCTTACTTATGCGTCAAATCAGGCCTTAGAAAACTAGTTCTATAATTAGAAAAGTTTATATATTTAGAGTTATAAACTTTTTTTGTTTATGAATCATGGAAACTGTGGCACAAATAGCTATTACTGCAAAAGGCTGCAATCAGTAACCACAATAAACTACTACGTAACAACAATAGATATTAACATCTTTTATTTGTTTTGTTTTATCAGCTTTAAATTTTATGATTTAGAGTTTTAATAAAAATTTTTGTTTCTAGAGTCTGCAATGCATTAGCATTACTCCAATGTGTTGCTTCACATCCGGAAACCAGGTCTCAGTTTCTTTTAGCGCACATCCCTCTTTTTCTATACCCGTTTTTGCATACGGTGTCAAAAACACGTCCTTTTGAATATCTTCGTTTAACTAGCTTGGGAGTAATAGGTGCTCTTGTTAAGGTAATTATTGTCGTTATTTTATGAAATGTGAAATTATTATGTTTGGATTATAGACTGATGAGCAAGAAGTTATCAACTTTCTTCTTACAACGGAAATTATCCCTTTATGTTTGAGGATTATGGAATCTGGATCTGAATTAAGCAAAACTGTGGCTACATTTATCCTACAGAAAATATTGCTGGACGATAGTGGTCTTTCATACATATGTCAAACTTATGACCGGTTTAGTCACGTTGCAATGATATTGGTATGGGTTAGAAGTATTCAATTATAGATTATTACTATATATATATTTTTAGGGAAAGATGGTGTTGGCTTTGGCTAAGGACCCTAGTGCTAGACTTTTGAAACATGTAGTGAGATGTTATTTGAGATTGTCTGATAACCCACGCGCAAGAGAAGCTTTAAGACAGTGCCTGCCGGATCATTTACGAGACAACACGTTTACTGTGTGTTTGCAGGAAGACAAGTCAACAAAACATTGGTTATCACAACTTCTCCAAAATTTGGCACCTGGTACAAATGAGCTCCGTCAAGGCGGGATTTCTCCTTTAACGTCACAATAGTCATATTTGTGGTATTTATTTTTCTGTTGTAAATGATTACAAATATATTGATTTGTGTTGGAAAAGTATTTGGTGTGTAAATAATGCTCGTCGATTAATCTACAAAATTTTATCTTAAATAAAAAAATAATAGTTTCAATAAATAATGTTAATAAATCAATTTTGGTTTTTGTCGCCTATTTCTAATAAACAAAAATTGCTACCGTACGTTCTTTAGGCTGTTTTTTTGAAACAGTATTTTTTGTGTCACTTTAATAACATTATTTATTCCCTGTGCGTATTCTGCAAACAATCGTCTACTGGAGCAGGATACATTGAAAAGTTCGGAGAAAAAAAAATTCATAAAGGTTTAGAGCTCACTACCGTTACTGTTTCAAATATTGTAGTAAATAGCAGAATCACGTAATGAAATTTCCAATAATAATGTAAATTGTAATATTTGCTCAGATTGATCAACAAACGTGGTAACATGAGTAAATATAGAAACGGTATTTTTCGTATTTGGCTTGACAAGCTATAGTGAGCAGAGGGAGTAAAGAGAAAAATCTTACGTCAAGTGTCGTTTATTTTTTTTACTGAAAAAGTAGGGACATTTGGTTTTTCTTCTCATCTATTAGTGGTGGAAAAAGCACTACGGTGTACTATGATGGACTTACTAACACCAGTATTGAATTGTTTTAGGTTTCCTATCGATTGGCTTTCTCTAAGAAAATCCTTGAACCTTATTTAACTTAAAAGTCATACTAATATTACAAAAATAATTTTTATTTAAAAATTTTGACGGAAATTTATCGATTTTAAAACAGAAAACAAAAGAGACGATAAAGTATTAAAAGAAATGAAGAAGTTTAAAGGTTTATGCTACTATTTTATCAAAATACATTTAAAACAACGATAAAAAACATATTTTCATGAAAAAAGACAAGTTAAAAGAAAGAGCAGTCACATTTTTAAAAACCATAAAAGAAAAATTAGGATTTAAGACACAAGAATGCTTAAAAGAAATAAAAAATGTACATCTACCCATTCCCCTCAAGAAGGGTTTAGGTGGTTCCCTCTCTATTTCTTTGCTCTTTTGGTTTTCTGCTTAAAACCCTTTTTATATAGCGTGCCACTGTATTTAACTTGTTTCAAGCATTGTGTCAAGTATGTTGCCGAACTGACTTCCAAGTGATGATATTACGATCTCATCTTAGACAAAAAAAAAGTGGGCTCAGCGGTATCAGTCACGCTTCCGCCGAAGGAACATTTTGCAACTTTTTTTGCTTTAAAATGGTTTAAGTATTCTCCGAAGTGTCCGTAACCGCTCAGGAACTGCGTTGGATAGAAATTTACTTTGCAATACATTCTATTTTTACCATTTTTTTGGGTTTAATTAGATTTGGTCCATACTGCTTTTCCGTTTTGCTTCTTCCATTTAATGATCCACTCTTGTGCAGTCTTGTGTTTTCTTTGCTTCTAATTTTTAGGTGCAGAAAAGATATGAGCTCGCTCGGTTATCATAAGGTCTAGCGGCGTAATTCTTGCTATTCTTAGTATTGCATCTGTTGAAATTGTGCTATAGGCACTACATACTCTTGTAGACATCTATCTTTGCAATCTCTCCATGCCTTTAATATAAGACTTTCTTATTGCGTTTATATCGGAGCTGCATACAGCATTATAGAGTGGACTACAGAAACAACAATCCTTCGTTTGCTTGCAGTTGATCTTTCTACTTTGGGCATCAGCCTATTTCCATAAATTATAGTCGTTTCATTGTTTTTGCTTGCTGCAAGGATATGGTTTCTCATACTGTTGTTCCGACTAAAGGTGGCGCCAACTTTTTTTGCTCAAATTTTAACATTATCTATTTCAATAACAATTTTTGAAGTTTACGCTTTCCCTCCAAGATTGCTGCTTCTCTTTTCTCAACAGCTAGGTTTAATCCTCTTTCCTCAATTTTCTTAGCAATCCTTGTAATTGATACCACAGCTTTCGAAGTAAGTGCCGTCTCATTTTTTGCTTCAACTAGTACACCTGTATGGTCCGTGTAACCAGTTATTTCCACACCTTCTGGCATTTTCAACTTTATTATCTTGTCATAAAATATGTTTCAACGCAGGAAACCGAGAATGGAGCCCTATAGCGCCTTCATTATAATATATTTATCACCAATCAGCAGGTTTCTATTTTGAAGATAACTTCCAATAAGTGTTCTTATGTATGCTTATTCTTCTTAGCTATGAATTCTTTAAACGAAGGTTTTATTTTCCAGTATTAAACGCATTTGCAATATCCAAAGTAATGAGAATGCATAGACTGCGATTTGAATATAAGCTATTTTTAATACACTCTACTTTGTTTCTTATATTTAGCATAGCATTGATTGTTGCGCGTTTCTGCTTCTTTCTGAATTCATATTGGTTTTCGGACAACTTGTAGCCAGTTTATTATTTATTCTTGACGCAATCATGTATTCGAAAACTTTTCCCATGCCATCCAACAAGTAGATAGGTCGATAGCCCGTTTTAGCATTTTTATCTTTTTTTGGTGTTTCTATCAACGCCAATGTTGCTTTTTTTCATATCTCAGGAAAGTTGTCTTTTACTAAAAGTGTATTCATTACGATCAGAAAGTACTTTGGAAATGTTTTTGCTACGAGTTGTATCATCTCATTAGTGATTTTAGTTGGAACTGGAGCTGAGCTTATTCACAGCGTTTATTAACTGGTTCTCCGTAAATAGTAAATCTTTTTGTTCCTCTCATCTATGGATTACCTATGGCAATTTTTTTAATCTTAAATGTTTTTTTGGACTTATCGGATTACGACTGAATTTTAACAGACGGTCAGAGAAACTAGAAAGTTACAAAAAAGCTTTCATATTCGGTTAAAGTTTGTCAGGTTTGGCTATTGAGCGGTAGGTGGCACTTTCGAAAAGAAAAAAATTATAACATGTCTTTTTGAGAAACAATTTTTTCTGTTTTAATTAAGTTTAGTGCGCATAATATTTACTAGCCATCTTATACGATTTTCAAATTTTAATCAAGATGATAATTAAACACGATTTTAATTAATTAATATAGTGTTTCCTATTTATTAATGGTGGATGATAATGATAGATCATTAATTAGACGTATTTTGTTATATCTATTTGTCTTCTAAATATTAATAGACTAATTTTTTCGTTAAATATGCTCTATTACAATTTGGATGCTTTGTTTTGTACTTATGACTCACAAAATTAATTTAAATTTAGAAAGTTAGCCTTGAACAGTAGGTATGTTTTTGTATACATAGTGTACTTGCAAATAATTGGATCTTGGAACGAATTGCAAATGTAGTTCTAGCCAATGTACTACAACATACGCTGTTACTGGTGCAATGATTCTGCAATTACACATGTCGCCGCCCACTAAGTACATTACATTGGTACACACAACATGCTGTTTGTTATTTGTTGACTTTTAATAAGTATTTTTAAAAAAATGTGCAATATTTTTATATATTCTTTTTCGACTACTATTAAAAAACGTACAATTTTGTATTAATCTTTTCAGACGACTGAAAGGTTTAATTTCTACACCTTGGTTAAAAAGCTGATCCATTATATTTCATTTTAACTTAGGGCATTAATAACACTGCTTTCATTGATCTAGAGCAATAATAAAACTTTTATTATTAAAATCGAAATTTGACATTTTGCTATTGCTGCAATACGTAGGTATGCCTATATTTGAAACCATCAAACACAAGTTCGAATTTTTGAGTTAAAATTAACAAATGTCAATTATTCTCAAGTTTGCAGTCGTGAATCAAACATTTATCAATTTATTATCAATTTACTTTTTTACTTTTATGAACTGCTTTTTTTTTACTAACTATTGTTTTTTTTTTCTAAACTAAACATTTTTTTCAAATTCTTGTTATAACCTTTGCTGCATAGGAATCTTCTAATAGTGGAAAAAGCCCTAAGTATATAAACCTTGCGTGTGAAGACGATTATCTCTTTCGTCGTTGGTGATAATCTGGTGATAATTGTTGTCTTCACAATTATGCTTGATAACATACTATTGTTCCAAATATATGACCACACTTGCATAAACTAACACATTATAATAATAATAATAATAAGGTTTATTGTCCAACAGAGATACACTCCAATAAAAGAAGAAAATTTTGATAAACAAACTAAAAGAAAGATATTATAGTAATAAATACAAACTAAATAAAAAAGTATTAAATAAATAAAACCAATTTAACTCATAATTGACAATTTTTAACCGACTTCATTTCTAGACTACTCTACATCTCTTAAACATCAGTTTAACTTAAAAGTAAATTGCTTTACTAAGCAATAATTAAGCAATAATTGTTCATAACAGACATTTAACATTAACATACCCTCAAAAGAATAGTAAAAAATATTACAATATATTTCTACTGTACTCTAAGATGTTGATTGATGATTTCACCATTAAGTTTGTATTAAAAGGTTTTAGATAAAAAGTGAAAGAGCTTATAGCAAAAAGTTGTGGAACACCAATAGATATTTATGCATTAAGGGAGATATGAATGTTTTTTCTCTGAGGTTGACGTGTTACAGACCAAGGGCCGGAGGCCCGGGGTCTGTAAGTCTACCGAGGGTGAAAAACAGAATATCTCCCGTAGTGCATTAAATATTTTATTTTTTAGTATTTCATTACTGCTTTCTTAATAAAATTATATGAAAAATAACAACATCCGAGAATGCGTGAATGTGTAATTGCTGCAAATGCATGGTAACCATGGGTTTGAGGGTGAAAAACTTTACAAAGTCCCAAGGGAGATATGAGATACGTTTCATATATCGTATCCATGACGAAAATCAACAATATCATGTCACTAAAAAATAAAATTTATTTACTTATAATAAAAAAACAGTCCATTTTATTGTGTAGGAGCTTGAACAAAAATGTCAATGCGATTTGAGTTCTACGAGATTTTTAAAAGTAGACTTATATGAAAGAGTCAAAGATCTTTTATGACCACCTACAAGAACTCTTTTATGACATTTGTAACACGAATTCCAAATCCCATCATTGTCGTTGAAGATGAAGTTACTATTAAAATGTTCTATAAATGCCATTTTTCAATAAAATAATATCATTACATCCCAACCTATCAAGCATCTCTGCTATACAATATTATGTATAGTAAGACAAACCAAATAAGAGCTAATATAAAATCATTGACTTTACCAGGTAGTTTATGACGGTCAAGTTTAAATCTGCCCGAGCAAGCTATGGTGCTCATTCATCCGTCCGATTAATTTTGTTTGGACAACCTTAATCTTCGGTAAGGTACCGAACAATACAGTCATAACGATTATCAACTACTGTTTTATACAGGGTATTAGGCTTGTAAAATTTTTACTAGCACTTATTTGGTTTGTCGGACTATACCTAATTAAATAGAGTTTTATATCATTGAATTTGATTGTCTCAACTTATTTATATATGTATTTGTTTTAAGTTATGTGCTATGGTATAACGTTCTATTGTATAGTTTTTAATTTTTAAATATGTATTTTTTTTCTTAATCTATTTTCTTTTACTTAAATTGTAAAATCAAATAAATATTATAATATTTATTTGATTATTTACGTTTTATTTATTAATAGTCAGATATCTTTTGCATTTATACTTCTGCATAAAATAATTTTATTTATCTAATGGTAGTTGATGACTTAACAAATTTTTAGTTAACGGTTTGAATATGAAAAACTATTTTTTTTGTTCAATTGCTACCAATAGATAAATAATTTATATAAAACGGTCAATTAAAATTTTTATCGACGAAAAGGTTTTATTAATAAGTACATGTATTTTAATAATAGCCATATGGGTATTTAATAGTACATAATGATATATTGTTAATTGACAGAATTATTTTGTTAGGCGGTATCTTCTTAAAATCAAATTTTGCGCTCGCATTACACACAAGATATTTTTAACAATTGCATAGCTTGCGCAATAATCAGAGTTGCTTTATTTTTATCAAATACTAGTTGACCCGGCGAATTTCGTACCGCCTAACAGTCAATGAATGTCGTGTTACTTTTTAGCTGAACTAATTTAGGCTTTGATGAACGTAAAATAATGATACAAAATAATATAGATAGATGATACAAAATCTATATAGATAGAAACAAAATAGCTATTTTTGTCACAAGTACGGCTAATTTCAAAAAAAACTGATACGACTCTTAAAGCACGTTTTTTAAATATTTGAGCAGTGTATTCTAGGGCACCAGTCGCCGTCACTGTCAAATTAAAAAACTTGTCAGAATTGTCGATTAGAAACAAATAACCGCGAAAAAATAATAATCTTTAAATCTCTCCGCACACGAACAAAGAGCTAGAAGCAAGAATTGTATCAGTTTTTTTTGAAATTAGCCGTACATAATCTATGACTTTTTTGGACGAGTCGAGTTTATGGCCAAGCGAAGCGCGACCATAATAAAGACGAGTCGAAAACAAGTCAGATTATGTACGAGGGGCAAACAAAGCTTTATGTTCGACTGCTTTGAAGAAATAATTGGGAAAATACGCTGACACGAAGATACAGGAGATCATCCAGATCATGTACTGAGTTTAGCTTGGGTGCCTCCAGGGTAACGGTTGCTAACAACTGTTTTTGTTTATAGAAACGTAAAATTTTTCAAAATATAATCATTCTAAGCTGTTCCAAGTGTAAAGTGTAAAGTTCTGGGTATGGATGGAGTAGAAGACGTGAGAGCTTTGGCAGCAAATGCCCGGGAATCATTGTTGCCTACTAAATCAAAATCCGTATACGAAAATATGTATGCAATGTATCGCAAGTGGTGCATAATGAAAAATATATCGAAAACGAGTGAGGACAGCATACTGGCGTATTTTAAGAGTGAACTGGAATGTTACAAGAGTTCCACACTGTGGTCTAAATACTCCATGTTAAGATCGACAATTAACATTAAGGAAGGGGTGGACATCAGTAAGTTTCCAAGTGTGATTCTTTATCTAAAAAGAAAAGCAGAGGGACATAGGCCGAAGAAGTCCAATACATTAAGTAAAGAAAACGTTGAGCAATTTTTGACTGCAGCAGATGAAAAGGAGCATTTGTTAAACAAGGCATGTCACTGATTTTTTATTTTTTCCTATTCTCATAAATGCTTCTCTGTACCCTAGGTCATTCTTATATTCGGCATCGCTGGGGCGTGTAGGCGCCAAGAATTGGCTGTACTAGAGACAAATTTTGTGGAAGATTGTCAAACACATTTCTTGGTTAAACTTGTTGACACGAAGACCAAAAAAGATAGATCTTTCGTAATATTGCCTGGAGATCTTCAAAACTTAAACTTTTTAGAAATTATTAGAAAATACATGCAGCTCAGACGCGGACACCACATAACAGATTCTTCATAAACTACGTTCGAGAAAAATGCACTGTTCAACCGGTGGGAGTGCACAAGATTGCGGCAGTGCCGAGTGTTGTGGCGAAATATTTGAATTTGGAGAATCCGTCTTCATACACTGGACACTGTTTCAGGCGCACTTCTGCAAGTCTTTTGGCTAATTCGGGAGCTAGTATGGAGAATATAATGCGACATGGAGGATGGTCTTCGTCGTCCGTCGCAGAAGGATATATAGTTCAATCAGAAAACACTAAAATAGGTACTGCTAGCAAAATCTTGGGGAAAGATTCTCTTCCAGGGAATCCCTCATCGTCAACCATTCAAATTCGAAATTCGGAGAATTCTTTATCGTCGGGCGTTACTATTTGTGACAACAAAAATTGTGTTTTAAACATTAATTTCTATAACAATAATTAATTAATTGATCCTCACTCATAGAGCAGTGTGTTTTCTTGTTAATATTTGTAATTTTTTGACGAAAATAAATTATTTATTTAGTTCGACATTTATACTTGACAATGACAGATGAGTCCAAAAAAATAAACAAAAGGTACTAGTCCAAAAAAGTGGTAGATTTTGGACACTAAACAATGTCAAAAACCTTATCAATATGATGCAGTCGAACATAAAAGTATTTTATTATGATGAATGATGATGAAAACATACATACAGAATGAGAATAAAAATAAAAAATAATAATTAAGTACTTCAAACTCATGTCAGAAAAAAATGATTGAAAACTATGTTGTGCAGATTGGGAAAAAAAAATAAAACTCGGATTAATTCATTAATAGGATTTTCATTCAAGCACTTTGTGGTAAACGAGATTCTTTGTTTTTTGGTCAGGCGCAAGAACAAATAAAGCGGATGGTTTGCCGACACGTGAGCATGCCACGTACAATTGACTATGAGAAAAACATGCATTTTCTAGATTGAGGCCACAAATAGTCAAGGATTGGCCTTGTGATGTGTTGATCGTCATGGCGAAGGCAAGACGAATTGGAAATTAAATTTGTTTAAACTCAAAAGGCATATCCGTTGGGATCATCAAAATTCTTAGAATAAAAACTTCCTCATCTTTAAATTTTCCTTTAAGTATCGACGCGTGCAATTTCTCGCAGATAATTGACTCGTGATATTCCGTTGCCTAATTGCATTACGGCTTCGCTGGGAAAGATTAGATCTTCTAGGACGCGGCATTGTTATTAAAATGTGCACTCGCATAAAACCGCCAAATATAATAACAGTGCCTGAACTTTCAAGACATAGACAATAGCTCAAAGAGTATATAACCACTACGTATGAATAGCTTATCAAGAAAAATCATAGACAACCTATAAAAAGACATATACACTTTTTTTAACCTGTAGATTTTTTTCCTTAATCTTATAACCTTTAGCAACTGATTTTTTATTCCCTAAATTCCGCTCCTTCCTTTCCGATGATTTTATGTTTTTACTGTAGAATAAATCTTAGGTATTATTTTCGAGAATTAATGTCTAAATCATTTTACAAAAAATAAATTTCTGAACGCACACATGATGTCTTCAGAAAAAAATAAAGTTGTGGCTTAAAGGTCTCAGCAACCAGGTCATAAGCTCTAAAAAAATAGTTGTTACACTATTTGACAAGATTGGACAACAAATGTTTGACATGTAATAAACAAATCAGCATCTATTGAAATGATTAAGTATTCATTACACATATTGAGTTTTCATTGTTTTTAAGATGTATTCTGCTATTCGGGACGGAAACAAATCCAACAAATCAAAAACCATGGCAATCGGTCCAGCCGTTCTCGAGTTATAAGTGTTGTAACAAACACGACTTTCTTTTATATGTATAGATTTGCTTACAAAACTATAAATTTAGAAGGCTTGTGTTCCAACAAAAGTTTTCTATCTGTTGCAATGAATTAAACTTACTTGATTATTTGGATAGCAAGCCTTTTGCACATTTTGCTCACGTGAGCGACAAAGTGACATTTGTTGTAAAAGTTTATTTTTGTTGTTGTCAATACAAGCGCAAATGTCTACTGTTTGTGTTGATTGTAGAATAACATATCTATAATGTGTAGATCTTGTTGGTCATCATGATTTATGATTATGATGTAGACAGTCTTTCAAAACAAGAAAGTCTTATTGACATTATTAAACTAGTTTTCAATTATGTTATTACCTCTATGTACTATAGCACCTAATGGTATATTAAGGGATGTTCGCAAACAGTAGGACTTTATTAACATTATTTTCTGTAAAGAAAGCGGGATGTCACTTGTCTATATACTCTAACTCAGTCACATATATCTGAGTCATCAATCAACAAAAGCAGCAGCAAATGAAGCAAAACAATAAAAAAATATAAATAAATCTGTTTTAGAAATTTATTTTTTTGCAGTTTTTGTAGTAGAAACTCAAATGCAAATGCTAAAATTTTATACAAATGGTCAACTTATTGCCGATTATACTGGTGTTTCTCAGGCAAAAAAATTATTTTATAAAACGTCTAAATATTGTCATTCTGAGAGGTAATGCTGTTATTGATTGAAAAAAAAAATAAATTTACACAAGTAGCGCTTTTTTCTACTTTATTAAAAACCTACCATTTATAATCATATTCTACCAGTTGAATTAAAATTTAATTGCTTAGGCCTATTTTACTCTCGGCTAAGAAATGGGGTTCAGTACATATAAAATAAAAATTTTAAAATGTGGCAGTATCTTTATAAAAGCAGAAGATTTAAGAGATTTACACTTGAGTTCAGCAATTAATAATATATACCTAATCATAAAGCAAACTTTAGAGCTCTTATTTGGTAAGTTTAGGAGGATGGTAAGAGATATCTCCTATGGACATGTAAACCTGGCAGTTGCTGACAATTTGCAACAAACTGCGTTAAAATTTGCCAATTATACCGATTTAAAAAAATTATATCTTAGTATAGTAATACGTAGAAAATAAAGAAGTCATCTTAATTTTTCAAATTTGGCGGCTTGAAGCGCGCAACTGACTATCAAATGACGTGATTCGAGCGGTTTTTACAAAGTAGACAACGCAAAACGTTTTTTTTTATTTTTTGTGAGTAATAAGAAGTCTGAGTACGTAACAAGTTGCTATTAATTTTTTGTCTACTTGATAAGTTTTTCACTCATTTTCTTATTTGAGTGGCGTTTTTGAATCTTTATTAATTTGTTTTGCGCTTCTATAACTCTTTTCTAAGAAATTTAATTTAATATTAGTGGGAACATACATAGTGACAGCATTAACACAACATACAACAGTGACAATGGTGTTGTTTATTGTAAAACAATCTGCACTAGTTATAACCCTTGCCTCCTAAATTATAATTTTAATTCAATTCTAAATAATCTTGCTTCGTTCCAGTAGAAACCATCATTTTTTGTAGTTTATCTTAGAACCTACTGGTCAGCATTATAAATAAATCCAATGTAAAGCTAACCGTCTAACACATTTTTTTTATAAAGCTTAAAACATTTTTACTCTTGAAGCTTATCAAAAACTTGCACACGACCTGCTAAACTAGCTTTTGGTTTACGTAAAAAATGTCTTTATTACGTTTTAAGTTTTTTCCATTTATTTTTGGCCGGTCTGGTCTTTTTGTTTCTATTTTTAAATTTATAAAATAAATTATTTCTCTCTATTATTTCAAAATTCCAATTTCAGATTCCAAATAGCAAAGATTCAAGTAATTCTAAATACTGAACTAAATGCTTTTTATACCATATGGAAAATTACTTTTCATGTCAAAAAAATGTTTTTCATTTTCTAAAATTTCTAGAGCTCGTCTGCAAAGTTGTGTTACTACTCGAACCATGTCTTTAGAGCATTGATTGTGCAACACTAAATGTTCTCGCATTGATTTGCGTTCTTATATACCATGTTAGTATTTCTGTCAAAAATCACAGCTATTCAAAGTCAGTTTATTGACTTAACTGTTTTGCACAAACTATCATACCTATGTCTTTGTGTTCGTGGCTTGTGTATGTTGTTTTGTTTTTATAACGTTTGAAAAGATTAAAATTATAAAATAAATACGACGAGAATATATAGTTTGGCTTAACATTTTGTTCAAATATTATGGTTCTATTGCTACTTAACCTTTACTAATTTTTATGAGGGCTTACTTCAGGGTTTCTTGTCTGTGCAGCATCTGGAAGGTACGCCAGGGATGTATTCAGGTTGCTTCTACTTTCTTCGCCTGCATGTTACTAAAGATAACAATTAAATTACAATTAATTGTCTAAATTATCTAGACACAGATTTATTTTTTATTGGATAATATAAAAATTATGCAGATGGCTATGGAAGTTTTGATAGTTTTTATCTAATCATCTGCATAGATAGCAGAATCACTGTTACTATCATTTAAATGATTAGTTCTGGTATCATTTTCAAGCGGTAGAGATGTTTCTCTTCAATTACGTAACTAACACAATTTTTACAACTTGACGCTGAAATTTAGTTCGACTAAAATTTTTATTACGGTCTATGCTGACCAGAGTCAATTCGAAGTTGGACTGTTGTAAAGTATTTAAGGAATTTGAGCTAAACTATATATGCACCTACCCACAGTTTTTGATAGCCCTGGTTTGTTTAACAAAACATATGATAGAATAGCTATGCAAATTATTTGTTATATATTTAGAGATACTTGTATTTGATTTCTAAATCTAGAAATATTTTTCGATTTATATGTATGAACTTGTGAAAACTACAAACACACCGATGGAAAACGTTTTCAATGAACCGGGGGCTATTAGCAAACAATTTCTAGTTTAGTTTTCATCACATAGCAACAAGGCAATCAGAAAAAGTTCTTCAGGTTGATACAACTTCAGCTTCTCAGCTTCTGATTTTTAGTTCCGTCACACCTATGAACAATAATTACAATATCTACAATTGGCTTTATCAGCAAACATCGAACAACTTGTCCCAATACATTCAGCTACTGCTGATGACAAACATCTATTGTGCTTTACTCCTCTTTCAGTTCCTTTTCAGCAAATTCTCTAGTCTCTAAGAAAATGTTTACGTTTTCAAAAATAACTAAGTTATCTAGCGTTTGCAGCAAAATTCAGAATTGTTTCAGGTGTTCTATCATTACTTCGCTAAATTATAGAATCAATTAAAAAAAAATGCGAAGCTGGTTTTAAGAATGAGTATTCTACTAATAACAAATACAAATCAACAATATTACATCTTGTAGAATGTTTAAATTGGCTTTAAAGCAGAGAAATCAATTTCTGATCACTATCTGCTTTATTATATAAGGTGTTTTTCAATTTGTATTGAGCAGTTTTCAGCACTGTGGATTGTTTGTTAATGCAAGGAATCGACAGCCTATGTATTCCCTGGATGTAGAAGCAGCCAGTTTGTGTTTCTTATACCAACCACATTACTCATTATAATTTGTTCACTGATTAACTGGTTCACCACTCGGCTACTAATATTGACCGAGTGGACTAGTGCAACAGCACGCTGTCGGATACTGTTTACGTATGTGCAATAATCTTTGTTTGAAAAAGTGAACACCTGCGTGCTAAAAAAAATAATCGACTCAGGAAAGTCTCGTACGGATTGAGCCAACTATACTGTACTTTTTGATGTAGAATACTCTCTACGATGATACGGAACATCTTGCATAGGAGTCTAACTCGCACTTAATCAATTTTATTATATGTATTTTGATGTATTAAAATTACATTTTTTATGGAGAAATAGCATATAAGCAAATAGTTTTCAAACTTTTGCTAGTTTCAATGGTTTAATCAAAAACATGAACAATATTTCTCTAACGCCTTCTCTAATTTGAAAACAGATAAACCTTTAAAAAAATATCTATAAGAACACTAGTGCTCTTATAGATATCTACAGCAAACTTCAAATTGAAAACATTAATAAGCTTATTGCAGACTCAAATTTGAAAAAAATGTGGTTCTATACGCGTTTGCTGTCTCAGTTAAACTTACTATTGTGTATTAATGACGTAATAAAGCTTGTAAAACACGAGACATAGTTTTGAGCATTAAGCGACAACCGAGGGCTCAAAATACGTTGACGGCTAAAGAAACAAGTCACGCTCGTGGCACAAACATAGCTTTATGCACCGGTAACAATTGTTAAATTAATTTTAACCATTTTTTTAACTTATTTCTAGTCAACTATTTTCACGACATCAAGTTGTTATTCAGCCACGACCAAAGCTGTTTAGCTCTAAATAGCCCTGCTATTCATACACACATTTATAACAAGTGTTTTGTAAAATTTGACGTCATAATCGGTCATGCCTATAAACTTGTGTGAACGGACCATAATTTAAAAAAGAAATGCTTCAAATGTTCAAATAATTACTAAAATTCTCTATTTCTTTATTTTTGAATTTAAAATGGTTTTCTCACGAGAACAAAAATTTTTTTGTGATAAAATCTTATTTTTGTAGCAAGCACCAAGTTGATGGTGAAAGTATTAAGTCATTTTTTTTTAATTAAGCATTGACTGGTGCAAAATACCGAGAGGAAATTGTACAGCCATTCTTTGTACAGTCAGCTAAAATACAGCCATAACTTACTTTTCAAGATATTGCAAACTTACTTCATGTGACTACTTTTTGTGGTTCTATTTAAAAAACTCAATTTTTTAACAACGCTTAAATAACCTCAATAAGTGGCGTTCAGGTCAGTAACGCAATTGTTCAAATCAACGACATTTTGATTATTTGTTATAAACCTTACTTATTTATTAAAGTTTATATATTTTTTTGTTTTAACACTACAAGTGCTTTTAATTTTAACGTGTTAAACTATCAATTCCTTAGATTAAAAGTGTGGTTAGATTAGGTTTAGCAGTAAAATTAATAATTGTTGCTTCAATTTGATGGTAAAGTTACGTTCACAATTCAAGGTTAAACGTTCATGCCAAGCTTCGACGTCAAATTTTAAAAAAAACATCCATTATATCTTTATCAAAAAATAGATTTTCTAGTACATACTGCTAAAATTTAAACACCTAACATAAAAATGCTTTGACTAATTTTGTTTATTATTTTTATATGTGAGTACATTTAACACTATTTTATCAATATTATATTAACATATTCTAAAAATTGACTTTTGTTTATTTAAAAAAAAATTGAACTTTTTTCAATATATTATCTTTTCAGTATAATTGTTTTTATCTACTTTTAACCGGCTTATAATTGATTGTATAATATACATGTATATTTTTATTTTTTGCTTTAGGTACTTTTTTATTTTTATATAGATTCTTGTTGCTAGCTTAGTTGCTTATGAACAGATCTAGAGGATTATTTTTGTTTAAAAAGAGATATTTCTAGAATAGTTCCATAAAAATGTGTTGATCAAGCCGATTTGAATAATTGTTGCGTTATCTGAAACCCCGAGAGTGTGGTGTATTCCTCAATTTTTAATTCAGTAAATCAGTGGAATATTCAAACTTAAAAAAAACATGGTTTCCATAAACCGCGTTCCTGTTGGAATAAAATAACGTTCTAAAATTTAAAGAATTAGTAAGTCACATTTACCAAATTTGTTTGAATTGAATAAATAAATTATATTGTAGTTGGTTTTTCAAATTTTTAGTTTGTTGTTAGTTACAGCGGTAATCAATTAATTCACTTTTGTTTGATGTCAACACGAGGTAATTGGGTTGTTGCAAAAACAATTTTTCAGTAAATGAAAAAAAAAATTTTTTAAATACAAATTGAACACTTTTCAACATTTGATATCGTTAAGATTATATTAATTGAAACCAAAATTATACAAAACTGGCGCAATTGAAACTACAAGTTTAATCTTTTTGTCCGAATTTAGCAATTCGAATCGTTAAGCTTCTACAACGCAAAAGTACCATTTTCTTTGTTGATTTCTCTTTTCCATGCCTCTACCACCTATTGTACATAGGTACAGACAGCTGTTTAAAATGCTTCTCTCCGAACCCTGACTGCTACAATGCCCAGATTTATTTCAATCTTTAGGGATCTATCAATTCATCACGCCTAAAATTATTACACATTCCAAATTTAAACATCTGGTAATTCTAACAACATTGTTTGAAAAAAATTGTTATTATTATTGATAAAAAAAAATTATTATAGAGGTAAAACAAGATTGACAATTTTAAAGTAGGCTTAGGTGCGTGCATTTAGTTCTCAAACAAAGTTTGAATGCTGTTTAAGATTGAATAAGGTCATATAAATAATTTTGCTATAATAAAATTATTAGAAACATGTTATTGATTAAATCTTATAATCAGTATAATATTTAGTGGAATATTTAAAAGTCGGGATTTTTGTAGATACAGAAATATATTTGTAGTGAATGTACCTAACGCTTTATGTTTTTTGCTTTATAAGTATGTACCAATGTATAGAATTTGATTTAATTCAAAAAAAAATTGAAGTAGCACATAAATTTGAGGTAGTTTTACAACTTTTAAGGTGGCATTATTGTAATTGTGTATTTTTGGTAATTTTGCTTCAAATCAAATAAATTGTTTAAGTATTAAAAATAAGTTAAATATGTAATTTTGTCTTAAGATATTTTTTCAATTGTATTGCAATTAGATTGTTTCTTTATGTAAATTTTGTAAAAATTGTATTCAAAAGATTGTAATACCGTGTAAATGAATAAATCTATTATATATAGATGCAAAATAAGCAGTTTAACCGTAAAATAACTGCATTTTTAGAATTTACATGTAATTCATTTTTAATATCTATTACATAAGTTTTAATACTCATATTTTTTTGTAATTTTATACGAATCAAAAACAGGAAGCCTTGTTAAAACAAAATCAATGCTAAACGAATATAAGTATGAATAATCTCGTCCGTCACTTTATCCTTATATATTATAAGAAAAAAATATATTGAAATTAGGGGAAGATATAAAGTGAACTCGCACCACTACCCTTAATAGTTTCCCGCCTGTTTTGCAATGGCGCCTGAAAGACGCCAATCAAAATGGAACGCGGGAGAAACCATTGAGAGGGGAAGTATCACTCAAGGGTCGTCTACCCCTAAAATATATTCGCTTTCTAAGTGAAAGTAAAAGTGTAGTGAAGAATGAAGAATGTAGCTACTAATTCTTTAATAAACTACACAGCTTTAGTTAAACATTTATTATACCTACACTCAAAATTTATTATAAACAATCTTTATACACGACGTTAAGTTGAATAGATCCAGTGTTAGTATTTGTTTATCTTGAAACACTTATGCAATTTAACTTTGTAGATAATAATAAATAATTTATTAGATATATAATACCTAATATGTTTAATTCAGAAATCTTTTCAACTGTAGGATCTTTGATTAAAACAAAATATTTATGTATGTTATTCTATTATTGTAAAAAAAATATATTCTGTTATTTCTAAAGAAATAACATAAATACCAAATAATGTTATCATATTATCTCAAAAAATCATAAAATCTAAAACTAGACATACTTATGTCTAGTTTTGCAAAAACTGCATTGTTGTATAGATTATAACGACAATAATAAATTGTATTATTGTATAAATTACTATTTAAATACTTATAAAGATAATAATTCTAATTTTAAAGAATATTTTTGCAAATTTATGTGGGATAAATTTGCTAAATTTAGGAAGTAGTCTATTCATATTTACGTCTTCCATAAAAAAGCTATAAACGATAAAAATAAAGAGTAATAGGTATTCGTACGTGAAAATTTATCTTAGATTTTAGAAGATCAATGTAACTAAGACAAGCTGATGTGTAATAAGATGCGCACACAATAAGACGACACATTTAAAAATCGATTTATCATTTTATAACAAGGAAAAATAATAAGAAAGGCGGCATTCAAAACCAGTTCGGAAATTTAGGGGCTACAGAACAACCTACGTTTAAAGTGTCTCAGTTATATATAACAGTGTTAAATTATGACATTAATCCATGATTCATTTGATGAAATATACGAATGCAGTAGACAAATGTAGGTAAGTAATTTGTTTCTCTACATCAATATATGAGCTAAAACCATCTATTTAAAAAAAACTTTATTTAATTTATCAAAACATTACCTTCTAACATAATTTTTTTAATTACTATAAAATCAATCATGATCATGATTTAATAATTAAAAATTTTAAAAAAACGCTTAATTATGTTTATGAAAACGTTAAAAACTGTAAAATAATAAAGTTGAGGTAAATTCATTCAAAAGAAAGATTTGTAGACTCAGACATGTTTTGTGCTCAATATCACTCATCGGCAAAACTTTCAAACAATTAGAATTCATGTCAGATCTACAGTTGGATAAATTAATCCTATTTAAATAAATTTATTTTGACGGAAAATTGACTTACATTTATCCAAATGCCTATTACTCACAAAAAATGTAATACGTAGTAACAGTTATCAGAGGTTTATCAGAGATGGAAAGACAAGCTTCACATTTAGTTAATGTCATAGATAAGCACTAACAACAGACACTATCAGACAATAAGAGAAATTGACTGAGCAGGCAAACATTAAATTATTAATAAATTAACTCAAAGCTCATGTAATTGAGGAGGTTTTAAGCAATTCTTGCGGTATTTTAAATCTAAATAGGTATACCATTACTTTAGTTAGCTCAATCAAAATTAGATGCTAAAAAGTAACAATATTTAATTGTTGAAACATGTTACTTTAAATTGTCGTTACCTTGAGACATTGTAAATTCTGTATAGGTTAAGTTAAAAGTGCTTTATGCAGTTTCTTTCAAATACATTTTATCAACACAAGCAGTTGTAGCAATAAACTCAAAATCTGCCATTAAATAGGATTGCACCAGTAGTTGCAACATAAATGATAAGTTTAAAAAAGGTTATCTCATTTCGTACATGCAAGAGTTGGCGCAGATCAAACTATATTTAAAAAGTAGTTGCAAAGCTCTAATCAGCAAAGAGATACAATACTTGAATCTACTAATTTACAATTTTGTAATATTTACAATAAAGAAAAATTTTAGGCAAACGTAATAGCCATATTCACATAATAAGTCGTAAATACAATATTATAAAACTAAACCCTTAAAACTTTTTTAGAAAAAAAATTTTTAGTTTTTTTTTTTTGATCAGAGCGTTAGGGTTTATGTTTCATGCACAACATAATACCTTTGCTCTATATGCAAAAAAATAAATGTGCAGACTTTGTTCTTCTGTATTTGATGTTTTTTTTTCTGTTTTTGTCTTGAGCATTGTAGTGACAGTTACTGTAAGAAAAAAATAGTTGAAACATATCATAAAAGTATAATTAATGTCAATCCACTTAATTTTTATTGGAGTTTAAAATTAAAATTTTAATCTTTAGGTGTTATTTATTGTTTATAACAATTTTCCTATAAATCGTTCTTTGATAATCAGAGAATAGACAAAGTTTACTTTGTTAAAAATCAAGCAATCAAAGTCAACAATAACCTATAACTTGCTTACGGTTTAAACCGTATCAAAACGTATTTGAACAATATGTACAAATCTGTACATTTCCAAGGCTTTCGGTTCTTTTTTCTTATATTTTTCAATATTTTTTGCTTTTAATTTTTATAATATAACTTATTTTAAATGCTTTTTTGTCACAGTATTGTAAATTTTTGAGATTGCTCAACATCACGTCTACAGTGTTTTTGGTCTTTGCATTAGTGAGAGAAAATAATTATAAAGAAACTACTAGAAATTTGGCTCTTTATACCTATAATTTTAATAAAAATACTCTTTTAACATTATTTTACATGTACCTAATCTATGTTACATTGAAGACAGTTACCTAAATTTTTTCTTTTACAAAACTATCTTTACCTGATCTTGGTAGTTTTATAATTTTACTAGGTACTTATATATTATTAATAACGTTAAAAACTATAATTAAATAATAACTAAAGGTTTTACAATAGTATTTTTTTTATAATTATATATTTTTTGATTAAATGTTTAGATAACATGTGTGACCGTTTTAATTTGTTGAGTCACTTTCAATTAATTAACTTACCTAGAACGCCCGCCATTTCGTCATTCTGCACTTTTTTTCACGAATCTAAAAGATAGTAATTATGGTTATTAGATTGTCATTTTTATTGCATTTTTATTAAAATTAAATGTGTTAATTATATTTTGTTAACAAGTTGAGGGCTGTTGTAAGAAAAATACTCTTATTCAACGACTAATTAATATATTCATGTCGGTCTTATAGATTATTATAATATATGTTTCTATTATATTGTTTCTTTTTTAATGTGTCACATAATTTAAAAAGACTTATTAAATTTGCAATTATTTAGATCGAATGATGACATTGTTGTTCAATGACAAACAACTGTTTTAGGATAAAGCAAGAAAAAGATTAGTCTAAGCTAATGTTTTACCTTGTCATATTATGACTTAAAAATATAAAAACAACTTTGATATTCTATTAAATCAACTTTCGTATTATAATGGTATTGATAAAACTCTCGAATGATTAGTTGCCGTAAAAATTAAATAAAATAAATTTAAGAAAATGTATCATTTGTTTAGAAATTTTGTTTTATTCTATTAACCAATGTTTTGAAATCTAAATTTAGTTGTAATAACTGATTGATTTAAACCCAAATAAAACAACACTTTAGACTTTTATTTTAACATTTATGTTGTTCAGACGTTTATTGAATCGTTTATTTGTCTATTTTACACATTGATACGTATATATACACAGTCACACAATGATTTTGAGCTGATCTGGATTATTTATAGTATTATAAGTTTATAACTCGCACAATATTTTTTTGTAATAAATACTTAAACAACTACAATTGTGCATCTCAATTTGACTATTGTGCTAATTTGTTTCAAACCGCTGAAATAGTACGAACAGAAAATAAAAACAGTTGTAAGCATTTGTGAAGCGCTGGAGGTCTTGGTAGACCAGTTGGCCAAACGATAGTACGTTGGAGACTGGTCTACAAAGTGTAGGTCTGATTCACACCCAGGCAAGAGCATTTTTCTACAAAGAAAGCTGCTTTTGTCTGGCTCATAGGGATGTGTGCGTATGTATAAATGTCTGTACATGTGAGACTACAATGAAAAAGGTCGTAGTACATTCCCCAAAGTATTCTGCCAAGCACCTGTCAAAAGTATGACCAATAACCCTATAAAGCAAAAAAGTTTTGTTTGAATAAAAAAGTTATACAATAGAAAACTTTTGAAATAAATTTGGAAAATTTGTTCGAACTTCACTTGACGCATTTTGGATGCAAGCTTGAGCATAACGTCAATATTAAAAAAAAATGCTTAACATTGCAACTACTGTGTTTTTTAGTCTCTGGGCAAATAGATTTGTACTAGTTCAAATGCACTTGCTAAATTTTACATTAATTTTAAGTTAATGTAAAGGCAAATTACAATTACTATAACTTTTAATTTTCCTTAACAGTAGAATGTTTAGATTACACCTGTGTCTGTAAAAACATAAATTTAAGAGATTAAAAAATATTCTTATAGATAAACATTATTGTCCAAATATAATCATAAACTTATCAGTTTTGACCAATTTAGAAAAATGTTAAAGCTAGGTTCTATCAGCGGAAAATATACCATTCTATTCCAAAATATTGTTTGATAAAGTATAGCTTATTTTTGAGCTTTTTTTAGCAGACAATATGATATTTATGTAATGCTTATTTATTATTACTCTTCTAGAGACGCAATGAACCATACTATTTTGAAGCACATTTTAATAATATCGTTTTACATATTGTATGCTGTCAAAATAGAAATACCTGCAATATAAAGCATTAAGTTTTAACTTGTTTGTTTGTTTTACATGAATTATACGCTGCACAGAACTCTCTTTTGCAACAAAGTTTGTAATTCTAAGTAATCTGTTAAGCTACAAATATTTCAAAAACAAATTAGGTCAACTCTGCGTAGTAATAATGTACAAACGTATTTACGGTTTTTACATCATTGATAAACAGTCTAAAAAGAATAGGTCTAAGATTCTGACTAGTTCTGCTAGACACGAAAGAGATACCTGTTACCGTATCTGACCTGACCTGACCGGATCCTGTATCTGACCTAACCTGTTTGCTAATTTACATTTACAAATTATTTTAAAATATTAAAATTTTATTACTTATCAAAATCAATTAGATCAATTCTGTGAAAAAAGCTCAGACTCATTTATCAATCTGAAAAACATTTAATAACTGTTATACGATTGAATATATGTATTTATAGATTTTTTTTAATCATAACTGGAAACACTTTTAATTAACTCGTTTTCCAGAAAAAAAATAGATCAATCGGTTAAGCCGTTTATAAGCTAGGATGCAGGAGACAAACACACTGATACAGGTCACACTAATTAAGTTCCATTTTTTACGTTAAAAGCTGAAAATGGCTACGACATTTTTAGTATTTTGTTTATTAATTTATTTTATAAAAAATGTAGGTGTATTCAAAATTATTGTGCTGTCAACTTTAAAATAAATAAAAAAAAATTCAATTTTTTTTGCACTATTATTAGATTATCAATACTATTATTATTTTGTATATGAATTAAATTAACGTTACCAAAACTCTTTAGTAGGTCACTTGTTCTTGAAAATCATGTTATTAAATAATTTTAATTTGAAATTCTAATACTTAATTGAATATTGTAAGTATGAGCAAGCTGCTTTCTAAAAACATTTTAGAAACAATATGTTTTTGTAAACTAATCGCTTTTTAATGTTGAAAAACAAATAAAACAAACTGTTAACAAACATTTAAAAACAAATTATTATTTTTTATTTTCCAAAAATTAATTTATATAATTTTTACAGATACTTTTCGTTCAACAACTAAACAAATAAAATTTTTATAAAATATTGTTGTTAATTCAAGTAATGCCATATTGAAAAACAAATTAAGAAGAAAAATAAAACTAAACATTGAACCCGCGCAAAGTGGTTTTAGAAAGGGACACTCAACCCAGGGCCACATCTTTACTATCAAAATAATAATAAAACAAAATAGGAGACTATACGTAACATTTATCGACCTAGAAAAGGCCTTTAATAAAGTTCCTAGGATAAAAATGTGAAAAATACTAAGGAAAAGAGGAATAAGTGGGAAACTTACAAATGCAATAGAGAGTATATAAGTAATACCTCAAATTATAAGATAAGAGCAGGAAATGAAACCTTAACAAAATTTATTACGACACAGAGACTTAGACAAGGAGGAGCCTTAAGCTCTATACTATTTATAATTTTCCAATATACTAAAAAATAAAGAGCAATATACTAAAAAGCATAAAGAGTAAAATAAAGAGTGTAAAAGTTGGATATCATAACCTAGCTAGAATATCACTAGCAGAATGCGCTTTTGCGGATGATCTGGCAGTTCTGGCAAAAAGCGAAAATGACATGCAACACAACCTGAACGTATGGAATAAAGAACTTACAAAGCACAGCATGAAAGTGAACATAGAAAAAACAAAACTAATAATAATACCAAACTAGTATAGAACTCTGAAATAGTGAAGAAAAAAAGAAGAAGTAGACCAACATGGCAGGAAAAGTGGATGAAATACTGAGAAGAAACAACATCAGCACCCAAGAGGCACGAAAAATGTGCAAAAAATCGAAAAAAGTGGAAAGACTTTGTGAATAATATGAACACTGAACACCCGCATTAAAAGATTTAAAATAATAATAATAATAATTTGAGTAATACAGTACAAGATAAAACTGTCATTTTAATTGTAAATGACAACGATCATTTTCATTATTTTGTATTAATTAATTATACTATTTATATACTCAACAAACATATTATTCAATATATTAAGTATTCATAGTTTTTTATTGCATGGTATAAGATTTTGACTAAAACAATATCGACTTGATTTGCAACCACAAAATTACATTTTATTATAAAAACAAATAAAATAACTAATAAAAAAAGTGTTTTCAATATACATAATAAATTATCAAGATATTTATTTAATTGATTCAACCTAATAAAACAAATTATTTTTTGCTAAATTTGTTTGAACAAATTAGATCAATAGGCTAATAATCAACAATCAAACTTAATCTTTCAAATTCTCATGCTAGTTTTTTTGAAAAACTAATAAAATCTAGAATATAAATTAAGTTTGAAGCTGCGAGATTATATAGCGGCACTAAATTATTTCAGTAATAGAAACCAATATTGAAGTCAAGATGAATGTAAAACCTTTACCTGGACTCGTGTCACCGTATCCTTTTAGAGACGAGATAAAAAATTTGAATGCACAAAAGATATCTATATCTTAAAACCAACAAAAATGACGTTTATCTGAGATGAAGTATGTTTAAAGAAGCCGTAAAACCTAATACTTTCAGCGTTAATATAATAAAGATTTTAATTTTGACAATAACGAATAACTTTTAAAAAAGTTTGTTTACATCAGCAATTGATTTTTTTTTGTCAAAAAAAAAAGTAAGGTCAAATACGTACTTGTATCAAGCGACTTAAAAATGTTAAGTGTGGGGTTGATATTGAACTAATATTGAATACCTGAGTAGTAGCTGTAAAAAGCGTTTTATTGCTGAAACAAAAAAAAAATTCTGTTTTTTTTAATCAGCGTTAATGATTTTTGTTTTTTTATTATTATTTTATGAGAAACATTTTCTGTTAATATTTCACTAATCATTTTACGCTTTCGACTTTTAGATTAATGAATTAAACAAAAAATTAATGTTGAATAAATTTTTCAAATGCTAATTGCCGAAAAAAACACAATTAGTGTTTAGAATAGAAACTTATAAATAGGTAAAAAGCTCTATCATCTTAAAATAGCTTTAGCATAATATATGTCGGGAAACCATTGCGTAATCGCAATTGCATCCAAAGTAAGTGCATCTGCGAACAATTTCGATTGGCCAATTTCGCGGTGCAATGCGTATGCATTCGCCAATGGTAAATCTCCTTACACTCATTGCATTTTTTAGGTAGGTTAGCGCACATGTGCAGTAAACATGTAATTGCAAATAAGAGGATAAATACATAGTGCAGCATGCATATAATACCATTTCCTGGAGCTCTTAGGCACAGATAATTTGAAAGCGGTATAGCAGCGGTTCTAAAGAAACGTGTGAATTTACGAATTCTTCAAGTGCATCTGCATCCTGTTAGACTAGACTATATTGATTGCATAGACTTGTCGGTCTAGGGTGAGAAAAACCGTTTGGCCCATATGGGAATATTCGTTTGGTTAACCTTTACTATTATTACCTGCTCTAGGTTCAGTCCTAGAACTAGATAGTTTGGGTCTTTCAAAGGTCTAACGTGCAAAGAAATAGAAAAGAAGCTTATTCATTTGCTATTGTATAGATAATTCGTTGGTGAACTGTTTCTCGACCATGCTAAAAATTATTCCCATAATAATATTCTTTATGCTTACTCCAACAACTTATACAACTTACCTATTTTAAGTTGGCTAAACAAATAGTGTGTTATGCACAACATTTTTCATAAGTCTTTCTAATACAATAATTAAAATAATATAAAAACTAAATCGTTTTATTGAATCATCCTGATAATGTCAAATTTAGTAAATTTGAAAAAAGCCGACTTTATTATAATTATCAAACAATTTGCATTTTTATTTAATTTGTTAATATTAATTAAATGAAAAAAACTAATAAATAATTATAATTTTTAAATTTTTGTTATCTTATTTGTTTTTTAAATCTTTGCCAATATAAATGGGAATTTAAATTCAGTATAAGAAGCCCAGTCAAAACCTAGAAAAAAGTTGTGACATGGCACACATAAAAAACAAAAATAAAGTCGAATTGACAACCTCTTTTTTTATTTAAAGTCGCTAAAAAGTATCTAAATAAAACCATAAAAAGTTGTAGGTGTCTTATTGGATAGTGATAAAATGATTATTTTCTATTTATTATAAGATTTTTTTGTAAATTGATATTTTCTTTTATTACTTTAACAATAATTAATAATCACTAAACAATATTAACAAAATTAGTAGTCGCATTAAAATTTTAGCAAATAATGTAAAACCTGACCTAATCTAAGTGGTAATTTTTTTTTGGTTTATTATTGTCATTTCAAGGATTCTAAACAAATTTTGGAATTATATTATTATCATACAATATTAAAAAAAATATTGTCTGCCGCAAACAAAAAAATCAAATTATTGTTTTTTACTGTATACTTTTATTTAAGACGTAAATAATTATTGACTGTAAAATAAATATATTAATTTTCCCTCAAGGCTTATATTTGATTATAGGTACAAATTAGTCTTTATGTTGCTTTTTCAATTGAATTGTCAATGCTTAGATTGCTTTTATATTTTAAAAGTTTATTAATTACTTATATTAATTAATATTAATATTTTATATAACACCTCATTATTATGGCGTTATAAAAATTATGTTTTTGATTGAATTATGGGGTCTATAGGACACAAGTGGTTTTATGAATCAATAATACAACTGTATTATTGAGTGAATGACAGAGCGATAGAGAAAACTCAGGCTCTTCTAAGCCTGTTACTGTTTACATTATATATGAGTAATTTTGCTAGCAAAGATAGTGTAATAGCAGGAAGAAAAAAAATTAAAAGCGGATAATATAGAATAATAAAAATAATACAAATAGAATTGTGGTTATAAGAGAACAATAAAAAATGTTAAATAGAAATGTAGTAAAAAAAGTAGAACATGTGAGAGATTGGAAATACTTAGAATACATGTTAGAAAAAAACAATAGATGTAAATTTCAGGTAATTAAGAAATGTAATGTAACTAATGTTATATCCAACAAATACTTAGGAAAAAAAAGAGAACGTAGAAAAACTAAGACTGCAAAAGAAATGTTAATTGCATGTTAAGATTAAGCAAAAAATCTTTTGAACATAATTATAGTGAAAAGAAAAAGTAAGAAAAACAACTTTTTCTGTGTTTTATATAAAGCAAAGAGCTAGAAAATGGTAAAATAAAAAAATAAAAAAAAGATAAACATTATTATGAGGAGAAAAAGCTTAGCGTAGAATAGATTAAAAAAATAAGCGGGACAATGAGTGCATAGAAAAAAAAAACAGAGATAGAAACATAGACAAACAAGAAAGATAGAAGAAAAGCTGCCAAAACATGTTAGAAAAAGAAAGAGAAAAAAAACGCAGCATTGCGATACAGAAATAGAGAGAAATAAAATAGTTTTTAGATAAAATCGATGCAAAATTGTAGAATGTGCGGAATCGAAAAAAAATCAATAGAACACAAATGTATAGAAGTGAAAGAAAACAAGTTGAAAAAAAAAAACATATTAAAAAAGATTGAGAAAATAAAAATAATAAAAATAGAGAGAGAGAGATTAAACAAGATAATAGAGTGAAAAAAAAAAAAAGTGCAAGAGTAAGAAAACAGAATCAAATTAAAGAGCGAGGTATAGAGAGAACAAACATAAAAAAAAATAAGCAAGATAGTGGATGAGCTGAAAGAAGAAAATATAAAACAGCAAAAGGGAGTAAAACCTAACAAATTAAAAAGTAAACAAGAAGTAACGTTTGAAGAAATTGAACATTTTTATGAAAAAGATTTTAGTTATATAAATATTCCTAGGGTAACTAAATTATTGAGCTACTTTGTTGTTTTTGTTTTATTCAACTGCAGATCCTTCGTAAAGTGTCACGCAAAGTAAAGTTAACGTAACATCACGTAATCAAGAAAATACTTGAAGTATTGAATTGTCTATCAATTTATAGATCGTCTGGGTCAAATCTTGTAAATTTGAAAAAAGTTATCTCTAATCGACTAAGTTGAAATTTTGCATAGACGTTTAGTTTAAATGAATGCATGGTTAGCTAAGTAACGTCATTCTAACTCTAAAATTAGAGACTTTGAAAAACTGCTCTCTCATGGAATGAGTGAAAAATAAAAAAAATTGTTAAAAAAAAATACGAGTTTATAGTTATAGCAAAAATATTTTATTTACAAGTTTTTTTAACGTAATATTTATTTTTCTATTGTTTTGTTTACGTACAATTGCTTATAAAAGCTTTTTTATGTATTTTCAATTGCTAATTGAAAATTGATGTATGTACCTACTTGATATAAAAAAACCAATTGATTAAACATATTATTTTTATATAAAAAAAATTAGTTTGTTATAAGCTAACAGCTAACATTAGTGTAATAATAGTAAAGTTCAATTTTTGTATTGTTTTTATTTTAAAGTGATATTTTAACAATTTCGGTCAAAGCTTACAATAGATTTCGAAAATTTTGCATTTTTTCCATTTTTTTTTTAATTTAGAATAAAGTAAGGTATGCATGTGTCACCGCACAGAATTCAGAAAAAATCCTTTTCATTTAAATGTTAAATATTACCTTTTTTGTCATTTAAAAAAAATCTAGACAGGGTTGTGTCTTTAAAACAAATGAAAATAGAAATTTGATAAACATTTATAACAATAGAATTTAAATACTTTTAAACGTAATATCCAATATCAAAAAGTTTTGACAAGTTGTTTTAAAATATTTAACGGTTTTCAGTAGTCAATTATTATCTTAGCGGCTCTGTTCAATGTAAATCAAAATTTGTCAAACAATGTTTGTAAACTTAAAACTTTTCTCTTATTAAAATGGGCTTAAGAGCTCAACATAGACAATAATAGAAAATCAAGGTAATTTAGCTTTAGAAAACATTTCTAATATTACAATTTACGATAGAATTTTATTCAATACTTTATCATTTTTAAATTCCGACAAAAAAGAAATGTGTTATAAATCTGTATGTGTTTCTGTCTGTATCATACATTGTCTAAATAAATATGTAAACAAATAATATTAATAGCTTAAAATAATATTAATATTTTATATATCAAATTATATTCTTTTCTCCAAAACAAGCTAATTTATGTACGTCTACCACAGATCAAAGCTGTTTCTGAACAGGTCAATTGCTGTATTATTAAACAAATGCAAAATTCGGAAAATCCAGTTTAGATTAGCCCAAATTCAAAGCTGCCACCGCTCGGAAGTTTCCTAAATTTGAATGAAATTTCTTTAAATCTGATTTTGTATAGTATTTTATAATAAACCATCTTTGTCAAATAAAATTGCTTGGCGTTTTAAAATCTTCTAAATATATTTTTAGTTTTATATAGATGATGACAACGAGCCGGCTCTGGGTTTAAACTAAAAACGGTTCCTCTCAAAAATACCCCCACATGTTGAGTGATGTGAAGTATATCCCAATAACGACCTGAATTTGTATATATTTTTTTCTTTTAATTCTATGAGACAGGGTCAGATTATACGGAACCGGAACTGGATACATCGCCAAACAATTGTTATCGCCAAAAATCAAAACAAGTTTTTAAAGCATCGTTTTCTGGTTTGGCGATCCACACAAACACTCACAGTTAGTTTTCAATATGTCTTATAGGGGGTTGACATAAGGGTGGATTTCTCTACACATTCCATCCAGATTTTTAAGTTGATGCGATGAGGTCAAGTTTCAGTGTGTGCCTAACAAAGTTAGGACGTTAATAAACGTTAGATATTTTGACAATAACTTGTAATGCCACCTTTCTACCGGTCTGCCGAAAATTTAATCAGGACGCTATTATAGGATGCTCTCAGCCCTTTAGTTTGATGAATAGGTAATTAAAGTATCTATTGCTATGGCCAAACAATTAAATTGAAAAACTATTCTTGATTTTGTATCCATAGGTACGTTGTAAACTTACCACTATATACATTTTTTTAGAAGCTGTTTTAAAACTGATAATAAATAAATCAATTAGCAAAAAAAATATTTTCAACTTGCTACAACATCGTTTACTTTTTTATGCACATGTTTTTAAATTTTAATATAAAACTTTTGTATGCGTACTCTAAATTATAAAGAATTCAAAAAGACTTTATTAATAAATTAAATAGATTTATACAGGGATTTGGACAATTTATTATAAAAATTATTTATGATATTCTTGCTAACGTTTCGAGGGCACTTTTGTCCCTCTTTATCAAAGCTACAATAAAATGGATACATTATTACATGGTTATATATTATTTGTACTTTACCTAAATATCTAAATTAGATGATTTTTATGAGTTGCAATTGTTATTACAAAGCAGAATAAAATTAAAGTAATTTTTTGTATAGTCATTGTCTGAAATAAATTTACTAGCAAAAGGAAATGGCGATATTCACTTATCAAAATTGAGGGTTTATGTTATCAGAGATTAAATATTATTGTCTTTGTCATGTTTATAGTCAATACATTTGTTAGTGGTAGTATTCTGTTTATCTAGACACCAATTTTTTTGTATATTAATTAGGTTGTTGTATGTGGAGTGTAAATTTCGCACGTCTTCTCTGAAGTTAACTGAGTCATTCATTTTTATGTAAATCATTTCACTTACATTGCGTTTGTAATTGTTGGTTTCTTTATCTACAACTTGTACGTTTTTAAAATCAAAATTATGTCCTAAATTAAAAGTGTGTGCTGTGAGTGCTGTTTTGTCTGTAAGTAAAGGTAATTTTGTTTTTGTGTCATTCATGTGTTGTTTGAGTCTCTCTTTGAGGAGTTGTCTGTCTGACCTACGTATACTTTATTACAGTTATTACAGTTTATTTTATAAACAACTTGTGAGCACAGATCTATTGGTGTTTTATCTTTAAGAATTGTGTAAAATTGTTTTGTTGTAGTTTTGTTATAAAAGCTGCTTTACAGTGGAATGTTTTAAATACTTTGTCTATTTTGTGTGAGAGTTTGTTAGTATATGGTAATCTATAATAGGCTATTGGTTTGTTGGTTTTATTAAAATTTTTTGTTGTGATATGTTTGTTAATTTCGTTGAATATTTTCTTTTGTACTTTATTAATGAGTGTTGTAGGGTAATTATTACTTGTTAGTATTTTATATATTTTGTTTATATTTTCTTTGTGAAATTTTGTGTTGCTAAGTTTAAGTGCTCTGTGTGTTATATTTTGGATTATGTTAATTTTTTGACTAGTGCTGTGATTTGTGTTAAAGTTAAGTATTCTACATGGGTCAGTTGGTTTTGTATACCAATTTGTTAAAAGTTTTTTGTCTTCTCTAATTATTAAGGTATCTAAAAACGGAATTGAGTTATTTGTTTCTTTTTCTATTGTAAATTGAATTTTTTTATGAAATGAGTTAAATGTTTTCAGTGTGGTATCTATCTGTGTTTTAGGGACCAATAGTAGTGTGTCGTCTACGTATAATTTGATTAAGGGTGTTCTAAATTTTAGTTTACCTAGGCTATAGTCAAAAACTTCGTTCATTAGCAAGTTAGCCATGTTGTTTATAAATCACATCATTAAAACTAAAGTAGCCTGTCATGAAACAAAATTCAATTAATTGTAAGAACAGATCTCTTGGAATGTCTGTAAAGTTTTTAATATAACTCCATTTTTTCTTTGTGATGTCAATTACTAGGTTTTTTGGAATGTTGGTGAATAGTGAAACGACGTCCATTGATATCAGTACATAGTCAGTAGGTACCTGTATTAATTTTAATTCTTCTACCAATTCTAGTGAATTGCGGACGTTATATGTCGATGTGGATAGGACTTGTGTTAATATATGATGTAGGAATTTTCCTAAGTTGTATCCATGTAGAATACTTAACTTTAACACAAATCACAGCACTAGTCAAAAAATTAACATAATCCAAAATATAACACACAGAGCACTTAAACTTAGCAACACAAAATTTCACAAAGATAATATAAGCAAAATAAAAAAAATACTAACAAGTATTAATTACCCTACAACACTCATTAATAAAGTACAAAAGAAAATATTCAACGAAATTAACAAACATAGCACAACAGAAAATTTTAATAAAACCAACAAACCAATAGCCTATTATAGATTACCATATACTAACAAACTCTCACACAAAATAGACAAAGTATTTAAAACATTCCACTGTAAAGCAGCTTTTTATAACAAAACTACAACAAAACAATTTTACACAATTCTTAAAGATAAAACACCAATAGATCTGTGCTCACAAGTTGTTTATAAAATAAACTGTAATAACTGTAATAAAGTATACATAGGTCAGACCAGACAACTCCTCAAAGAGAGACTCAAACAACACATGAATGACACAAAAACAAAATTACCTTTACTTACAGACAAAACAGCACTCACAGCACACACTTTTAATTTAGGACATAATTTTGATTTTAAAAAAAGTTGTAGATAAAGAAACCAACAATTACAAACGCAATGTAAGTGAAATGATTTACATAAAAATGAATGACTCAGTTAACTTCAGAGAAGACGTGCGAAATTTACACTCCACATATAACAACCTAATTAATATACAAAAAAATTGGTGTCTAGATAAACAGAATACTACCACTAACAAATGTATTGACTATAAACATGACAAAGACAATAATATTTAATCTCTGATAACATAAACCCTCAATTTTGATAAGTGAATATCGCCATTTCCTTTTGCTAGTAAATTTATTTCAGACAATGACTATACAAGAAATTACTTTAATTTTATTCTGCTTTGTAATAACAATTGCAACTCATAAAAATCATCTAATTTAGATATTTAGGTAAAGTACAAATAATATATAACCATGTAATAATGTATCCATTTTATTGTAGCTTTGATAAAGAGGGACAAAAGTGCCCTCGAAACGTTAGCAAGAATATCATAAATAATTTTTATAATAAATTGTCCAAATCCCTGTATAAATCTATTTAATTAAATAACATGGACGTAAACCACAACCAAAATTTATTAATAAATTTGTGAAAAGAAAAATTAACATAATTGTGGTTCTGCTTTATTACCTATTTTACTATAACATTTTTTATTTTCGGTTTTTATTCAAATTATATTTATCTTTTTCCTACAATATAAACATGTTCTAAATTTTAATATACTTTATAAAATTGTCAAAAAATCCTGCTACTTATTCTACAATTTGTATTGTAAGAAATATCTGTAGTTTATACAGAGTTATCTCCTCCAATCAGGATCACACAAATATTTTGCTTATGGCCGTGCGACACTGATATAAACTGGAAGAAAACTTGATTTTTCTTACTGAAAAATAAAACTAGTTGATACAATTTTAAAAACAGTCAATAGCATGCAACAAGATAGATGAACAACTACAACTAAAAATGTTTTTTTGTTATAAGAAAATTTGGAAGATTTACCTATTATGATACAAGCTATATAACATAAACTAACGCACGCATACTTTTCCAGCACAAAAAAATAACGTGATATAATTCATACCAGTATTTCCTGTATAAAACTATATATATAATTTTGCTAAGATTATTTGAACTCACATGGTATAAAGAAGACGTTTTGACAATCAATCAGTTTTTTCCTAAAATTAAAGTTTAGAAAAAATTTCCAATCTGTTTAGTGTCTACACAAATTCAGAGTTTTTATCAAAAATATTAAAAAAGCTTAAACTCTCAATATGCTTCAAAAAGATTTCTGTTGATTTCTTGGCTGTAATGAACACGTTTTTAAAGTATTTAGAAAAATGTTTTTAATTTTGTTTCTTATTTGTTTTAATAGTTTATTGTAAGGGCCGGTCTGTTGGCATACACTTGATTTTTTACGTGATTTCACAAAAAAAAACAAGTAGGGTCAAATCAAAAGACCCAGCTGGCTATGTAATAGCCACGTTTTACCCATTTGTCTACAGAAAAGTGTTTCATTGCACTCTACAACCAAAATGTGACGGTGGCTTTGAATTGTTAAAGCAATATTATTTTTGTTAGCTTAAAAATATTTTTGAAAAAGTCGTAGAACAAACACTATGTTTTGTAAAATTTGAATATTTTTCAAATTGCTAAAATAATAAAAATACCGACTAATGGCGTATGACTAATGCAAAATTCGGTTAAATCCATATCGATAGTTAACATGTTCATTTAAGCAAAAAATTGACTGATCTGAAAGGAGAACATTTAATAAAATTGTACTATAACCGTTCATAACCTATCATAATGAGAATTTCTATACACCCAGTACCATTTGAATGTACCATTGTTAAACTAATTGTTAAACACAAGCTTAATTGTTGGTTAATATACAAATGACCGATTGCTAATAACAGCCTTTTCAAAACTACTTTAGCTTTACTTTTTTTTATTATGATTTTTTAGCTTTTTAATAAAAGTTAAGGGGCCCTATGTTAATATCACTAAATTAAAATATATATATGTATATATATTTAAAATTATTACTTTATCCGTTTGAGTCATTTAAAAAAATTAAGCTAACTTTGTACTTTTAAAATAAATGATTATAGAAAATTAAAAAAATCTAACCTGACCTGACCTGACCTGGCCTGACCTGACCTGACCTGACTTGATTTGACCTAGAGATGATAAAATTTAAACAGTTTTTCTAAAATCTCAACGTGCTTTGCTAAACCGTTCTGAAAATACTCAACCAGAAGCATACTTTTCAATTTTAACGATAATAAAACTAATATAATAGGTTGTTACTATATTTCATAAGCGGTCAAACTATAGTAAAAAAGATTAAAAGAATTTTCTGGTTGTCCAAAGGCCTCGGAGGGATTCGAACCCTCGATCTCCTGTTTACTAGACAGGCGCTTTAACCAACTAAGCCACGGCGCCGCTGAAAAGGCGAAATAAATTCAAAATAAATGAGTTCCAGAGGGCAGGGCCTAATCAAAAATTACAGTTTTTATCTAAAATTGTAAAACAATAATTTAATTATATTTAGATTTTTATCACATGTAATTTGTTTCAATATCCAAAGTGCGGCAAGTGTTTCCATCTTTTAATCTTCAAAAATTTTTTGTGAGAATCTCATGACAAATCAAACACTAAAATTTTAAAACTTTTCCTTGGTAACCACAAAGTTATTCCGGTAATTTGTCATCATACTTAATGTGACTGAAATGAATAAGTGACAATTTTTTGCAGCATTTAAAATCAACACTTAAACAAAAATTTTAGAACATTTTTGGAGTAATCTATATATATAAAAGAAAGTCTGTTAGTTACTCCACTTATAACTCAAGAACGGCTTTACCGATATGGTTGAAAATTGGTGAGGTGGTAGCTTAGAGCCAGGAGACGGACATAGGATACTTTTTATTCCAGAAACCACCCTCTAAAAAAGGGGTGAAAGTCAAATGTGAAATGCGATGTCGGAAACGTTCGGTGAGGCTCGACAAATTACCGAGAAATTTGACGCAACCACAAAGAAGCGTTTACATTAAAATTTATTTGACGTGGCTCAAGAAATTTTCCCAAACTTGGATTTTTATATCAATTATAGTTTAGAGCCAGGAGAAGGACATAGGATACTTTTCATCCCGTTCGACAGCATTCCCGTGTGACTTGATATGAAACGTCAGTCACTATAAAACGTGAAATAACAAAACGCAAATGACAGCTATGTAATTGACGTATAATGACAGATATGTAATGACGTATGGATGACAATTTGATATTTGTAATAAATCAATAATAAAACTATTTCTATTAAATAAATAATTAACAATTATAATGTAATGATAGTGCCGTTGCCCATTCGTAAAAAGTGAAGTGAACTATAAAACTCGGTATGGTTAAAAATTTTAGTTTTTAGGTGAAGTGAAGTTTAATTAATAATGCCGCGACCAAGACGATCGAATCTTTCCCGACAAAGCCGTGATGCAAGAAGAATACGAAATACTGCAAATGAAAGGACTGAAGAAGAACAAGAAATTGCACGTGAACAGCGCCGCGATAGTATGGCTCGACTTCGTGCTTCTCAATCACGAGAGCAAAGTGAAGCAGCCCGTGAAACAGCTCGGTTGGCAATGCAGAATCGTCGAGCAAACAACAGAGGTCAACAAATAGATAATTTGCGACGCAGAACAAGATATTTATCAAGAGCTGATTTGAATCAAGCAGCGAGTTTATTAATACATATTAATAAATATTTAAAGATATTAATAAAATTTTTAATTAAATATTAATAATTATTTTAATATTTAATTATTAAATATTTAATAATATTTAATAATTTTTAATTATTAATTAGAAAAAATTAATAAAACTAAATAATTATAAACAGCTACTTTTTATTAACAAAGGGATGAAAAGGGGAGGGTTAGAGACAAAAAATGACATGTATCAATATATAATTTTCAAAGGTTTTGGTTTGCTTATTTTAAAAATAATATCTATGTTTAGGCGGAACAAAGTTTGCCGGGCCAGCTAGTATTCAATAAAAAGATTAATTTTATGTTTGTTTTGACGTTTAATTTGTAGTTGTTACGAAATAACAGCATAAACTTTCTAGATTTCGATAATTTTCGAAGTTTCAAATTCTATGTTTTACTTTTCCTTAAACCCTCGGAAGCGTCCTGTGATTTTTTATCCAAATACTATTTGTGCATATATTATTTTCCGTAATTTTTTTTCGTAATTTTTAGAAACAAGTAATTAATATAATTTTAAAATACACTTCAAATTATCGGAAATAATATATGCACTTATGATATTTTAACATGACTATTTAATTCATCTTCCATTAAATGTTTATTAACCAATAGAAAAACTTAGTATCATTTTCTTTATTACAAAAAAATTTATTGAATATTGTACTATAATTGCATCGAACATTGTATTAGTTATGGAAATGCAATTTTTAGCAATTTTAACAAGCTTATCTTGTCAAATTTATATGACGCGCTTTCTGACACTTAATGCTAAATGTGTATTAACTGTTAATTAATCAAATTATGACCCAATAAAGCCTCGTGCAGATGTAAATAAGTATAGTGGAATTAGTTGAGTACATTAAGGTTGGTTTTTAAGAAAACAGAATTTCTTTAGTCGAAAGCAACATCTTTTGAAACTTATATACATATAGTAGTTTTTTTTTAGATTGCGAACATCATATTTTGTTGAACTTGCGGTAAATGTGTCATAAATAAATCTTTTAAACACTTACATACTTTTATATTTATCTGTTATGAACCGTACTCAATAATTATGAAATGCATTGATGAATTGTAATGTAATTACTAATATAGATTATTATCCTTTTAGAACTCAAAATAAAGTGTAGATCTTTGATGAATAAAAAATTTTCAATATTGTTAACCGTGTTTTTAAAGAAACAAGTTAATGATTAAAAAAAAGCTTGTGCTCCAACTAGAAAAACTTATTTTGGAAATAAGTGTGACTTTGCTTACAAAAATACTTAATTTAATTTTTTATTCGTTCTTACTGAAATATGTTTCTTTTCACATAAAACAAAACATTTTTATTGTGTTTATAGTTTTGTACAATTTTATTGTATTTTTTGTTGTTGCAAAATATACAAAATTTATTCAAAAGCTGTGGTGATTTTAGCACGGTCGATTTCTAAAGCTCTAAATGCAATGCAACATTTGAGTAATTTATCTCACTTAAAAGCTCATATACATCGACTGTATTTTAAATCAAATATTTTGCACTAAATATTTTTTTTATAATTGAATAACATTATTCAAAAATCTGATGTATTAAAAAGGAGACTGAGCCAAAATAACATAACAAATTGAAACCGACTTCAATATAACTAATTGTTAAGATATTTAATTAATTGATTCCAAAAAAATGCTTTTTGGTTAATCTGTTGAAACAATCAAATAATTAAACTAACAATTAATTATATAGAAGTCAATTTTCTAAATTTTTAATTTCTCACTTGTTTCTGTAATCCGTTGTAGGTGACAAAATTATAGGATTGAAAACGCATTATCAAGAATAAGAAAAAAATACTATATGACTAAAAATATTTTATAATGGAAATTCAATGCCCTATAGAAAAATGATGATAATGGAAGATTCATTGCTCTTCTTTTTCAAATCAAAATAGTTGAAACTCTTTTGCTAGAAAAACCTTTTCCAGGCAATACTTTGAATACTGAACATTGGTATGATTTTACAATGCGATTTTTTAAGTTTGGAATTTTTTAAATCATGTATAAATTGGTATTCAATAAAAATTCTCAAAAAAAATTAAAAAAATCTAAATTTAGCTAAACAATTTTAGCTAAATTTACTTCTTCAAAACTTATTCAAAGTTAAAGTTGAAGTCAAAAGAATAATAATAATGTTAAATAACTTTTGAATGTGTAAATGTAGTGAAGCATTTAATTTATTTTCATGATATTTGTTGGCTTTTACAATAGTCGTAAAATTTGAAAAATCAAACGATAAAATTATATTATTAAAGTATGATTATGAAGAAACGATTTATGTAAAAAAAAAATTATTTAGATCTTTATTGTAGATAATTCAATTTTCTTCATAAAATGTATTTATGTGAATTTTATTTCTTTCATTGGTTTGAGAGTTATGAGACAAACGCGCTTAAAAAAATATTAAAAATTGCAAGATTTCTGCTTCTAATTATTAAAAAGTCAAAAATTTTTTTTTTTTGGATATTACTATCAAAAGTACTATTTTACTATACTAAAATATAAAACTTTACTTGACTAGTCAGGTCAGGTCAGGTCAAGTATTTGACCTTGGCGGCAGTGACGATCTTGACCACTTAATCAATTGACATGATTTATTAAATCGTTTTAATTATAATTATTAGCTAATTATAAATACCAACTCAATTTAATTTTTTCCCGTATAATTATTAGTATTTCGGTTTTGTTTATGAAAAAAAAACGCAATTAAAGCAGGTACAGTCATATTGTGTCACAATTTTTTTTATAAATTAACTTTGAGATAGATAGATAGATAATTTTTATTTCAAACAGTCACAAGTAACATGTACAGTGGGTGGAAACACGTCACAAAACCCTTATTAGTCTAACTATACATTATTATAATTTAAATATTCTTCTATGCTATAAGGTTCTATGACTACTAGATACTTAAACGTTTTTCTTCTAAAATTTTTTATATTATTTACATCATTTATTTTCTTTGGTAGATTAGTGTAAAATTTAATACAAGAATAATAAGGATCTTTTTCATATTTGCTGTGGAAAATTGTATAGATCGTACTGTCTGGTATTATAATTATGTCTCAATAGAGACTTTCTAAATTCTGTTTTATGCTTATGCTTATAAATAAAATTTGTATAAATAAATAAAATCAATAGTTAACATATTGTTTATTTTAAATTTATATGTACATGATTTATTGTGCGACACACCTTTCACGAAGAAATTGCTTTTAAACTATTTTTTTTTTACTTTCAGTGAACTTAGCACTAGCCCAAAAAATTATTCCACATTTTGGTTTTGAAAACAATGTTAGCAAGCTTATAGGTCTGTAGTTTTCAAGGCATTCCACATTTCCATTCTTATGTATGGGAACTATGGTCGCCAATTTTAACGAATCTGGGAGTATCCCATACTTAATAAATTTAAGACAGGCATTTTAATTTTTGTTTTTTCGTAGTGATTTTTAGTTAATAATTGTATTTGACCAATGTTTGTTTATTGTTTCTAATAATGGTTTTTCATAGATCTAATATTCTCTTTACAGATATGTATACATAATACGTATTACATATAATAGATATACAACGAGTGAGTCATTAGTTTTCACAGTTTTCATATTAGAGAAAATGTCTGAAATATTTTGAATATCTTTGATTGAAACATTAAATGTCACAAAACTCTTACCTCTCAAAATTAAAAATAAAATTTTCTAAAAACTCACAATGGTTTTTAATTTTATTGGCATTAGACGCCAAATTTTTCATGATTAAAGTGTATTTTTGTAATACGTTTTCATATACAAAAAGTAAACGACAAATAAAACTATTCTATAGAGCCTTAAATTTTCTTAAAGAAACAAAAAAAAACAAAGTTTTGTTATTTTTTACATATTGATTTGTTTATTAGAAAATTTCAAAGTAAAAAAGTAAATTAAAAAACATATCAACTTTTAAAGTTGGATTACTCGGAAACGGTTAGCCTAACAAACATTTCTAAACATTTAAAAAAAAGTTTATTTTCTATATCAAACTAGTTTTTTGTTTAGCAATGGTTCAACAGTTTTGCCGCTAACATAAAATTAAAACAAAAAATAAAAAGCACATTTGACAGATTTATTTTCATTATTGAAGGCTTAATCTTTCAGGGTATTTTTTTTGTAATCGTTAAAAATATTTTCAAACATTTTTAAAGCAAAAATACAAAATTTTTTTTGACCTAGTTCAATATACAGGAGTAGTCAAAAAAATGAAATAGGCGGTTTATTTCGGTAAATATAAACTCTATCTTTGACAAAATATTTACAATTTTTTATTTCTTAGCCTACTCACTTGTTGTTTTTGTATGTTAACGCATTTCTATAAAAACGATATTGATTTTTTTTATAGCAATTATGTGATTTTTTTGCTGATTTTATTCTTTTTTTTTTCTTGATATAATAACTTTTGTGTTAAATTATAATTTCAAAAAAAATTTAATAATTTTATATTTTAATAACTTTTACGATAGCATATTGAAAGGTAATTTACGGTGACATAAGAAATGACATTAAAAAAAACAGTGATCAATATTATTTTTTGTAGAATTATTCTCACATGAATCAAACGGTGGATCAAAAACTGGAGAATCTGATTTGATATCACATTGAAAATTATTATTTTACACAAAAATTGTTTTTTTAACGCATAAAAAAAAGAAATAAAAATTAGCAAAAAAATTACATGATTGTCAATAAAAAAAACAATAACGTTTTCATGAAAACTCGTTAACATACAAAAACAACGAGTAGACTAAGAAATGGAGAATAATTAGTAAAAAAACCTTTGTTAAAGACATTTGGTTATAAAGTTTATTTTTACGGAGTTAAACTGCCCATTTCATACTTTTGACTTAGCCTGTATATACAAATTTAAAAATATATTGAAAATATATTGAAAAGCTCTACTCTATAAGCAGAAATTTTGAGTTAATTGTTTGTAATTCGTTAGTACCCCAATAACAAATAAATAATTCATGTCATATAATAATATGTCCACTTTAAAGTTGAGTTTCTTTTTCATCGCCGAATTTTGAATCCTAAGTTGAGAGATCAATTTAATTTTAAAGAGCAAAAGTTAAATTTTAAAAAAGTTTTTTTAAATTTAAATTTAAAATTTTACATTTTTAAAAACTATATTTTTCTTGATTTTAACAATGTAATACTATGTTAAGCTTTTTTTGTTACAAAATGTTAAACAGGTTTTTTAATAACATTATTTAAGGTGAAAATTAAATATGTAACCGTGAAATTAGCTGTCATTAAATTAAATTATTTTTTTATTAACTTTTAATCATTTAATTTTGTTTAATAAAGTTGTAGTGTTGTTTCAGAGTTTTTCTGTGTTTAGATAAATTATTTGATTATTCTTATACAACAAATTTCATAGCCAACTAGGTTTTGTCGTTGAGTGAAAATTTTGATGTTATTGAAAAAAAATTCTTTTTTACAATTTTTGTTACAAAAAAACGGATAACTTGTAATACATTGCTTAAATAGCTAAAAAATGCTGTTTATAAATAAAAAAAAATACTTCTATTGCTATTTAAAAAAGCAAATTGCTCTTGGATTTTTGAAACAAATGAAAATTTTGATGTTATTGAAAAAAAATCTTTTTTACAATTTTTGTTACAAAAAAAAGGATAACTTGTAATACATTGCTTCAATATCAAAAAAATACTGTTTATAAATGAAAAAAATTACTTCTAACGCTATTTAAAAAAGCAAATTGCTCTTGGATTTTTGAAACAAATGAACGTATTTATCTGAAAAATTTAGCTATACTATATGCTTTGGCTATTGGTGAGACGAATCAGGCATTTTTGAAATTGCTTTTTTGCAATTTGTCTCTATTTCGATACTCTAATAGAATAGACTCATTAGAGAACGCCACATCATAGGTTTCGGTGCGGTTATAAGCCGTTAGAGCACACATTTTTTTTCTAAAATTTTTTTAGGTTGGTAACACTTAATTTGACTTTTTACCTGTCTGTCAATAATATTGTAACCTAATAGTTAAAATTGCAATTTTCAAACAACAAAGTGAAATGAACAATTAATAGAAAGTATATTTATGGGAAATATGGCATATAATGGTGTAAATAATAAGTGCACTGGTCTGGGAAAAAGTAAGAGCAACCGGTTCCAATAAAGCAAAAGTTAAAGTTTATATGTCACTTAACCTAAAAAAAATAGGTATCTTACAATAATAATAGTAATAATAAAAACCAAAATAATTTTTGCTAATTCACGGATTTCGGGAGGTCTACATGTAAAGTTTTCTTCCATTTTTGTATTTTGGAGCTGACAGGATTAGAATTTTTGGATAAAACAAAAGAAAAGACAACTAGATAAAATTTTCACTTTTAAAATCAAGATATTACCAACCCACTCCAGAAATCCCTAAATCGATCAAATTAAAAAAAAAGCTTAAAAACAGCATTAAAGAGGCAAACTACAAAAAATAGTATAAAAAACTTGTCTTGTACTATGTACTTGTATTATAAGACCTTAAAGAACTTATTCTTTAAAAAACTTGAATGCGTGCTTTAAGACATATTGTCTTATGAAACTTGTTTTTTGATATACTATTAAAATATTGCTTTTATATTGATTAAAGCAATGTCCTGTTTACACAACACAATTTTACGAGCTAGCGGTGTATTAATAAAAATATTATATTATTTATTTATTAATTGATTCAAATTAGTTAAATAGATAAATTTATATTTAATTGTATTAATTGTATTCAAGTATATTTTTTCTCACAATTTTTTCTAATATCAAGTGTCAAAAATATATGTCAAAAAAGCATTAATGAGAATAACTCAAAAACTACTGGTCAGATCTGGATCAAATTCAAATGAGAACAAATGGAAAGCACCAGATTCCAAATAAAAAAAAACAAGAAAATTGGTTCACTCAGACAAAAGTTATGAGGTATCACACATAAAAAAAATACAGTCGAATCGAAAACCTCCTGTTTTCTGTTTGAAGTCGGTTAAAAAAGGAAAGTTAGGTTATATATAAAAAAAAAGTTGTCGGCTAAAAAACTAAATACTTAGATTTCTCAAAAACTACTTCCTTTTGTTAATAAAAAAAATGTGCTGATTTAAAGCACAAAGAAACATGCTTAAACTCATGCTCATCAAAATAAAAAAAATACAAAATTGGAAAAACATACCTATTGTGTTTTTCACAATTTTTTTTTTAAAACGTTTGAGATTTTTATTCTGTAGGATACTTTTTGATATATTGTTAAGTTTCTGGAAAACAACACAATATTTAGGTAATTTTTTGCAACCTTTTTTTACCCTTTCAAATTAATTCTATCCCTAATATTCCTGGTGGTGGATTTTTTTTAATCGACTTCAACAAAGGAAGAGGCTTACAATTCGACTGTATTTTTTTATGCTTGTTACCTCAGAACTTTTGACTGGGTGAACCAATATTGATTTACATTTTTTTTTTATTTAAAAGCTGATGCCTTCCATGTGGTCTTATATAAATTTGATAAAGATCCGAATAGTAGTTTTTAAGTAATTCTTATTAATGTGTTTTTGACATAAATTCTGACAAATTGATTTAAATATAAATCAATATTTCTTTATTTAATTACCTAATTTAAACAATTTTAATCAATTAAAATTGTAATAAAATTATAATTAATATTTTTCCAAATTGTTTTTTTTTAATTATTTAGTTACGTTTATTTTCCGCTTTTTCCCAATGATGACAGTCCTGTCTATAGTATCAAATTAAATAATATTAGAAAACCTCAACTAAAATGCAATTAAAAATAGATTATTTTTGTATTATTCAATGATAAAGAAATAGTTTTTTTAGATTTGAAAAAAGATCAGAAAATGAAAATGACTGTCCGGCAATCGCATCAAGTCACGTGTATTGCAGAATCCAATCGCGTGTTTAGCCATTCAATCTTCCCGGTTTCTAATAATAATCAAGCGTGCGCATGTCAAAAAAGTTTGTTGTACGAACGAGGTGGCGGACGTGTACCGGACAACTTGAAACTTTCCGAAGATTTTCGACAATCATTTGAAGTGATTTGGATAATTAATAATAGCTAGTGTCTATGAATACAACAGCAGTTGGGAAAATACCGCCCATAACCATGAGCAAACTTTACATTGGTAATTTGCCGACGGAGACAAATGAAAACGCCTTGCGACAATTATTTTTCGACCAAAACTTGTCCTGCACTAATATTTTGGTGAAACGTGGAGGTTATGCATTTGTCGATTGTCCCGATCAATCGTCCGCCGATAAGGCGATCGATAAACTCAACGGTAAGAAACAATCATCTTGTTATTTTCTTCTTTTGCGACACGAAATGTAGTACCGGCTTTTCTGACATCCGCTGTCAGATTAAATGCTGTTTTTGATTAATCAATGTCAATGACACTTATTCTTTTGAAAACACATATTTTTGCTAAGTAGGTATTCAGCTGAGGAGCACATGCGGTAAAGCTTTAACAAGTTTTGGGTTTGAGTCAACTTGTTTTTCTTAATTGGGTATAGGCCATAACTACCCATGCTTCTTTTCTAATGCAACCAGTTGTATACTATGCCTGGTTCAAATGTGATAAAGCCGGTTCTCATGCGCCACATGGTTGGTCCACCTGATTTTTCAGGTATATAAAAATTCCCGCCAAATATTCTTCGACAAACACCTTCAAATGGAACTTAACTTGCGCTTTATGGTTTTAATTTGAAACCCGACTCAACCATTTGAGAGAAAAGAACTTATCTCAAAGAAATTAGTTGCATAATAATAGGATTTGATACAAATTTTTAAAGGTCATTTTGCAGATTATGGACTATTAGCGGCCCGCTCGGGTATAAAATATATCATTCACTGAGAAAATAGTTAAAATCGATCCAGTAGTTTTAATTTATTCATTACTGTCCGTGGCCCTCACGCGTTAAATTTAGAGTAAATCAATTCTTTCCCTAAACCATGAAGATTTCCTGCTATCTTTGGAATGTTCAAATTCATTCACTACATTTTTACCTATTTATTTAATTTTTACAACAATTAATATATTACAGAATGTTTTTGTATACAACGTTCACAGCTTTCTTGTCATTAGACAATACAAACATGTTTTCTCTACTAAATTCAAAGTGCTATAGGGAGAACCGCGGCCTCTGACACGCTATTTATAGGCACGCTCCCGCCGCCCCTGCCGGCTTGATCCGCTACGTCCCGCAATTTTTAAATCTGTAATATTTTCGAAAATATTCATTTAAATCATATATGCTGTAAAGGGCCATATAGATCTATATTAAATCAACAATGTATTAAGGTATTTAATTAGATAAGGATTAATGCTGTATTGGTTAAAATCGCTTCGAAAATTAGCCATTATTTGTCGTAAAAAGTAAATGACAAAAAAAGATATTGTGGGATATCCATAAGAGATAGACATATACATATATCTCATAGGGTTCACCCTGCGTTTGCAATGTAAGCGGTAAAAATGTAATTATTTACGACATCACATTAGAAACCTCAAAAATAACAGTATTTTCCACTATTTAATGAATTTTATTACACATATAAACCTTCCTCTTGAATCACTCTATCTATTAAAAAAAATCGCATCAAAATCCGTTGCGTAGTTTTAAAGATATAGAGGTATGGGGACACAGAAAGCGACTTTGTTTTATACTATGTAGTGATGCTCTTTTTTTAGTAGATTGTGTGTAATATATGTAAGAATCGATATGCTGCACTCAGAGTTTGTGCAAATGAGTATCAGGGCGTCAAAATAGTACATTACATATGGTGACGGAAAAGTATTACATTTCTGTCGAGAAATTAAGAAGTTGACCAAGACGCAAAGTGTCGAAGTAAACTTTATTTTGAGACAGAAATGCAACATTTCGTCAAAGTATGTATACTTTTTTACCCACAATCACCAATATTATTCCTTTTTAATTCAATATAATTATTTTGACATTTAACATTTTGAAATATTAAAACAATAATTGAAGGTGATTAGAAAACCATAGATTGTTGTTTGCTATTATATGGGTTGTGCTTCATAACGATACAGTGTATTCAAGTAGGCTAGATTTTTTTGCTCAAGGGAGGGAAGATGCACATTACCTCTGTTATTATTCAATTACAATACTGATTGGGGGTAAAAATTTTTACATATCTTTATGGAGCGCAATAAATTTTATAATATTAGCGTTCACTTTAAAGTATTGCTTGTTATTATTATGAACAATAATAGCAATTCGAAAGTAAATGTTTATAAATGAATTATCACTTAACACTAAAAAATATTTTGTACCTCGTATACAAAAAGTAACATAAATTCTATTAATAGAAAAAAAACACAAATTAATATTTTAAACCTTAAAAACTATGCGACAGTAAATTATATATTTAATTTAATTAGCTTAACTTAACTCTTGCTTCAGTATAATAAGTGTACAGAATAACAATAATTATGTGATATACTAAGCTATAAATTCTAAGATTTTATTCATAGATTACCTCAAAATGGTTTTTCTTAACTCAGTTTGAAACTTCTCAAAGATGATGCAGTTTTTATTTCTACTGGTAATTTGTTATATTTAACGAGGCCTTTATAAAAAATGCATTTCATACTTTTGCCCATGTTCACTCTATTAATACTTAAATCATTTTTACTCCTCGTTGAGTAATTTCATTTTGGACAATTAAATCTAACGAATTTCTGTAACATTTTGTGAATTATCTTATATATAAATATCATTGCCATATCGTACAATTTTTGTTTGACTGACAGCCATCTTAATGTGTTAAGCATTAATTGAATAGGTGTATATCTACATCATTTTGAAATAACCCTTATACCTCTATTTTGCAATTTTTGAAATACAACCATTTTTGTTTTGTCCAATAAATTCAAAATCGAGGCACAATAGTTGAAGTGTGGCATTATAATAGCGTTGTAAATAGTAATAGTTGTAGATAACGACACATTATTAGATATTCGTGAGAAAAAGTATAGTTTCTTTGATTTTCGAGAAATCACTGCAACATGGCATTTTTCCAACTGTGTGGAAGTTATCCTTTGTCAGTCCAATACACAAAAGTGGACCTCGATCTGAAATTGTAAACTATAGACCAGTGTGTATTCAGTCGGCATTAGCAAAACTGTTTGAAAAGGTGGTGCTGCCCCAGATAACCACACCATTTGGTCGTGTCATGTCATCTAAACAACATGGATTCGTGGGTGGAAGGTCTACAACAACAAATCTTTACGTTTATGTAAATTATATCCTAAATGCTATGAACAGTGGCATTAAGGTGCACGCGATATATACCGATTTCAGCAAAGCCTTCGATAAAGTCGACCATGAAATTCTTCTCAAAAAACTTGATGAGTACGGGATAACTGGTAATACATTAAATTGGATTGGATCATATCTATCTGGTAGAAGACTGCAAGTTAGGATCAATGAACACGTGTCTGATGAATATTTTGCTACATCTGGTGTTCCTCAGGGTTCCCACCTTGGTCCGATACTTTTTAACATCTTTGTCAATGACATTGGAAGGAATTTCCAATCGGATTATCTGTTGTATGCTGATGATCTGAAAATCTTCAGGATGATAACCAGCATACGAGATTCTCATATCCTCCAGAACGATCTGGACAAACTCTGTGATTGGTGCCGGGAAAACAAACTTGACCTCAACATAAAGAAATGCGCTGTAATGTCATTCTCTCGTGCACACATGCAATCTCCAACTAATTATAAACTAAATGGACAGACCATTGCCGAAGTGGAGGACATCAAGGATTTAGGAATCATTGTTGATAGCACATTAACTTTCCACAAACACATTGAGAAAATAAGTATGCAAGCGTATAAAGTTCTTGGCCTCATTACTCGTACATGCAGAGATTTCAAAAATATCAACGCTCTAAAGAGCCTTTTCTCTGCGCTGGTGTTGCCCATACTTGAATACGGATCAGTGATCTGGTCTCCATCTACAGATTCGATGATTAATACGCTGGAAAGAGTGCAATATAAATTTTGTAAAACCGCATTATATCGCAACAGGCATATAAGTGATACTGTCACAGTCGACGAAGTACGAAGGGTACTCAGAATAAATGAATTGAAATATCGGCGGCAACAGCTGACCTGATTTTCTTCTTCAAGCTTTTCAACGGATTAATAGATTCCCCGGAAATCAGAAATGATTTCGAGTTTATACCAAACGCGCTGAATCTTAGGCAGTGCAGGATCCTAAAAACCACTAAATCCAACAAAAACTATGTGATAAACGGACCTAAAAATAGGATATGCAATCTAGTTAACTCTATGCATAGTAATATTAATTTCTTCCAAGGGTCTTACGAGAATTTCCGTTCTTTTATCAGAAAACGATTACTCAAATATTAGCTACTCACACATAGTATTTTCAAGCAACCGATTTTCTCTGTTTTATTTTATTTTTCTCTATTTTATTTTATTTTACACAAAGTTAAACTAATATTGTATAATAATCTAGCTCTATTATCTCATATCGTACATTGTATTATATTTAATCTAAATCAGATGATGTATATTGCCGATTGGCGTAATAAATAAATAAATTAATATCTTTTTGACAATTAAACTGAAATGGCTGTCAAATGAAAGTGTATTAACTAGCATAAAGTCCACATTCCTCATTTTTTGCACTATTTGAATTTTTTTGGTCATCAATATTGAAGTTAACGTTTTTAATATCAATTTGTTTAAGTTTATTTTTTGTTGTTAATATCATAGCTTTGGTTTTGTCTATGTTTAATTTTAATTTTGCAATAGTTTGTTATCTTTGCTAATACATTATTAATTTTTTCAATGCCATCACAAAAGTTATTGCAATAGTCTGCTAGGAGTCTATCATCAGCAAACAAATCAATGAAATCACAATCAATATTTAAATTTAAGTCGTTTATATATAAAAGAAAGAGGAGAGGACTTAAAACGCTTCCTTGTGGGACAGCTAACTTATTATTTTCTAATTTGTCTGATACAGTTTCTCTTATCACAACATTGTGTGTTCTGTTGCTTAGGTAAGATTCAAACCATCGTAAGACATTTCCTCCAATGACGTATGACTTTTTTAGCAAAATATTTTGATCTAATGTTTCAAAAGCGCGTTCTAGATCAAGAAAACTTATAAGCACATAGTTACCTTTATCAATAATGTATTTAAATTTAGATATTGTAACCTGCAGAGCTGTCTCACATGAATGTAGCTTTTTAAATTCAGACTGGAAAGTATATACTATTTTATTTTTATCAACATGGCTACTTGTTTATAAACTATTTTTTCGATTGAAGGTAACGGATTAATAGGTGTAAACTTTAGCTATAAACGTATTAGCAATTTTTGGTATTGGTACTACTCTACTATGTTTGAGTTTTTTGGGAACTTTCTCGTATTCTAATGATGTATTACTTACATTCAAATTAATACATGACCAATTACACTATAGCTGCTTTTAATTACGAAGTTACTGAGAGTTTCTTTGCTTGCTTTTTTTTAATTTTACAGCAGGAGTAGATCTAATACAAAAGTCTTACCCGTGCGCATTTGTGTATTTGGCGCCGAGTCAAAATTATTTATATATACTAGTGTAAGACTGAGATTACAATGTTGTTTTTTTATTTTATATTTTTCAGTTACTCTTTTTTTGATAGGTTTAATTTTTTTTTAAGTATTAATTTTTTTGTGACTAAAGTCTACTACACGTTTTCAGATTTTTGTTATGTATTAGTGTTATTAGAATTATAAAGTATTATGTGTGTTTTGTGTCAATTTGTACCAGAAATTCAATAAGATATTTTTTTACTCCCAAAAACAAAATTATTTAAACAGAATTAAATTTATATGGGACTATCGTACTAGGTGGCGAGATCTATCTATTAGAAGCTTCACATATCAAGATCCAGAAACTATGTTTCCATCTGATGCTAAAAAATTAGCACTAGTGACTGATATCGATTTTGATGTTGCCATTTTTTACATTTTAATAGGTTCTTGGGTAATAAGACCTATTTGTCATAGCAAATTTTCTCAAACAAGAATCTGTTGTTTCAATAACAGATTTATGGTATCCGCCATTCAACCAAAATCTACCAATCTCGTCGCCATAAAAAAAAGGAATTTTTTTTTCATTAAGTTGCCTACAACATGCAGAGGACTTTTAGGACTGAGGTAGAACCAATACCGTCACTTTTTACCTAGATTGTTCATAAACACCGTTAACTGTGGCTTGATGATAGTGTTAGTGATAGTGTTCCAATATTTAAGCGAAATTATTCTTTAGCCAACATTCTTAACTTTTTCCTCTGCTAAAAAGTTTTGTAAGAAAATTATAACCGCATGCACCCTGGGTGTATATTACATAGGGTTACTAAATTAACACACTACGTGTTCAGGTAGCGCCATGACATTCCCTACTGGGATTTGTGGTTAACAAAGTATGAAAAATGTAAATGTCGTAAACTCGTAAGTGGGACGAGGAAGTTTCCAATTTTAGGGAATTGTGTTTTATAGAATGCCAGAAGTATTTTAGCGTCAAAAAATTTGGTTATGCATATTGATATATGTCACTTTGACTGCAGATACTTTTACAAATTAACAATAATCTTTGCTATTTGGACTTAAAACTAGAAATTCAACGAAAAAATATATTTTTTTATAATATATTTTTTAATATATATAAAATATATTGAAACCAAAAAAATACGAAATCAGCAGAATCTGTTGAATGGAAAAATTATTACAGACATTTAATGACGCTTCGAATTCTCAAACTTTGTTTTGTTTATCACCAGATTTGATTTATTTTGCGACAAGGATAGATATAAAAAAGATACTAATGGCGTTACCTGAACACGTAGTGTATTAATCTAGTGACACAATGTTACACAGTCGGTATGCCGGAATGTCAAAAAAATTATGTGTAGCTTACAAATCTATATGATGTTTTTCTATTCTAACAGTTTTTATTGCAAATTTTAGATTACTTTTTTCACATTTTATTTTTTAAATAAACATTTGTTTCTGTTTCTTCATTTTCTTCATCACTTTATGTAATAAGATATTCAATACCAATATTATCTTCTAAACCAAGGAAAACAAAACAAAATGTTCATAAGTTTCAAAATTGAATAAATTTTATCACTGAAGTAACTAACAAAATTTGTTCCAAAATTCGTAGTCTGTCACTTGTTTCACTTGACAGTTCTTCTCTGTTGCTTACTCAGTGACAAAAGTTTCTCTGAAGATAAGATGCTTTTTTTGCTTCTATGTATAAACTATGCATCCTAAGAGACACCCAATATTAAGAGACCTACGTCAGTGACATTGATATGTGGTGATCAGTTCTATAATAATGTTATTTACGATGTTATCGACAGAGAAAAATACTGAGTTTTAGAGAGTCGAGGAGAGGTAGCTACTTTTAATATAAGAACTAAGTATGTATGTAATGCTAGACTGACAATACAATCTCGCCAACATCGAAAGTGACTACCTAATTTATTTTTTATTTTGTTCTAAAGATTGCAAACAACCTTCATGTGAATAAAATGTACATGTCAGATTAATTACAACTTTGGGAATATTTTGCTACCATTATTTAAAGTATCTAGATACCTACGGATCACAAATTTGTTTTGGTGAATTATTTTTAAATCTCCAATCTTTTCCTGTTCTGATGAGTTTTCATCGGTTTAGTGCAAAACGTCGACAATTTTTTCAGACTTCTGACACGATTTTTTTGAAAGATTCTGGTTGTACAAGCTTTTCTTTTAATTTTATTTTAACCCTATCTAAGTTTTCACTTGGTACTGCTTCATAACGATCGATTTGTAATAGGAAAGTTGATTATCAACTACGACTGACATTTTTCTACACTTCAATTTATCGATGCAAAACAGAAGAAAATTTATTGAAAAATATTATAAGTTCTGCGCTTTAATGATCTTGAATTTTTTAACGAATTATTTCTAGAGGGCGACCGGAAATTGAAATAGTTATTTACCTAACGAGTTTGGACAGTGAAATTTTTCACATGAGCTCATTAGTGCGAATGGGAGAAATTTCTTTCCGAAAAAGTTAGGTACAATTTTTTTTGCAACGAATAACTCTAATGTCTTCATAATAAATGATTTAGTTTTTTACTGATTTTCGGTTGGTAGCGTTGCTCTCGCCGATTATCCGATGTTTTAATTTTAAAATGGTCTCATTTTTTGGTTGCTATGGTTTTATTGAAATAAAAGAACATTGTTTCAAAAATTTTGCCCTAGATTCGGCAGCAAAGTAAAAAACGCGGTGCGAGAAAAACGGTTTCTGATGCATTGTAAACTGCAGATATTTGAGCGATGAGTGCAAAAAGATGAAGTTATGGATCTGGCTTTTAATTGGGTTTTATTTTTGTGACGGATCTACGTTTTAAACAACAATTTTTTTTGTCGTACAATGTCTTAAAGATTTTATTTTCAAATATCACTTTGTTAATCTTTAAATTTTGTATAGTTGTGCGAGACGTGCAATTAACTATATGTAGTTTTATTCATTGATGATTAGAGAAAATCACACAATCACGTCTGCAAAAAGCCAAAGTAGCTGTTGTCGCTTTATTTTTTGGCTGAGAAAGTTTTTTTTATATTACGGCTAAGCGGAAACAGTGGTTGAACATTATCTTTCCTACAAATATTACGTTATTACCTCGCATCTTTTGTTCATAATCTTCTAGAACCCTTCTCTCTTATTTACCTAAAAGATAAGCTTGTTTATAGGTGTAAAATTTGTGACCCGCATATTTGTCATAAATTTAAATTAACGCCTCTCCAATTTCATACAGCTTTCTTTTTGAGATGTTTTTATTATAATTCGGTTTCTGTTTGCAACAGCGTTTCTAATGCAACTCTTTGCAACTCGACTCTATCTTTTCAGACGTGTATGGTCTATCATAGACTATTTACCCCCTTTCCCTTTCTTTAATTTGTTTAGTTTAATTATCTTTAGTTTAAAAAAAAACAAAGCTTCAAACCTTCAGGAGCTTTTGAAGCTTATTTTCTAAACTTTTTTAAATTGTGAAGAATACCTTCATTATCCACTAACCGATAGCATCAGAAATTTTTAAGTATTCATCAATTTACTTTAGTATCCCACAAAATGTGTTGATGCTTATCGGTTGTGTGACATTTTTGACTTTGCGTTGCATTATTCAAAGCAAAAATACAGCTTTATAAACAGAAAGGAATCATTCGAAGCATTATCTAAAAATGTTTAACAATTTGTGCTTGAAAGTCAGTACGTATTTTTGACATTTTAGGTTTATCTCTGTTATTTGGTTTCTTAAGAACGTGTTTATTTTGAAATATTTTTACCTTTGTATATTTGTAACGTGTTTTTGATCATGGAGTATGTCGACAGTAAAGAAGACACTTTCAGGTCTTAGACGAAAAATAAAGTATAAGAAATTTGTTAAAAAAAAACCGTAATTATTTAAAAGTTATTTAGCGGCTTTTGAAATTTTGAAACTGTTTTTTTTTTTCAGAAATATTTTTTGCTGCATTTAAAATTCTTGTTTTGTTTATATTACTGTCATCTAAGTTTTATGTTTTGCTTAATCTGATTATGTTTTAAATCGTAAGAAATAGTGAGTTTGTGTCTCGTAAAACACGTAATTAGTAGTAAATTAATCTTTTTTGATATACTTGATGGAAATTCAACAATTTTTTATAGGCAGAAATGTCTACGTTTTTATTTACTTGTAGAGTGCTTTTGAGTGTATTTGATCACTGACCAGAGCGTTGAAGATTTAAGAGTTTTCACTTGCAAGAAACGAACTTTGTTTACAAAAGTACGCAATTAAAATATTTTTATTTGCTCCTTCCACATTTTTTTCATTTCTCCATTGACAAAACTGTTGGTAAATTTTCTCACACTTTGTTCTAAACCTTGTAGGTAGTAAACCTGACTCCGCTTCTGATACCAGTTGCAGAATTTCTTCATTATTTTCGCTTGATTGATTAATTTTACATGAAAGTTTTTTCGCAAATTATGTGTTGTTATGATGTTTTGCCACTAAGTAAACAAATACTTGACGAAGATAACTCTTATAGGAAATTATAAACGAAAAATTATAATTTTTGTCAAGTACATGAATAAAGTTCCATGAAAACTTGATTTACGTAGCGATCTGTTTTCACTCGCTAGAAAACAATCACTTTTCTTGACTTGTCTCAAACAATTTACTATTTTGACTTTCTAGTGAACTACTACTTTTCTTTATTTGTAAAACCATCTACTGCTTAATTACTTTGACAAAAATTTTTGTTTTTACAACAAGGAACTACTAAAACTATTATCTTAATTATTTAATAATATTATTGGTATTGCTGGAAATAATAATCATGTAAATAAATTAAATTCAGTTAGGTGCTATCAGTTTGAAGTGTAAAAATAAATTGTTAATTTATTTTTCGTTGTTGCTAATCTGACGTCTAATCTCAAAAGTCAAAGCCCAACTGATTATAACATTACATGACTACAGCATGTACATATTGTACTTTTCTATTGAACGCACTATATATGGCATAATTAGGCTAAAAGTCGTAGCGGTAGTCTTACTATTTTTTTATGAATGAAATGCTGTTATATTCATATCATGAAACTAAATTACTCATACTCTTTATACTAATAAAATTATTAATTAAATTTGTTTTAGGCTACAATTTCAATGGCTCTCCATTAGTCGTCGAACCATCAGTGGCTTCAGGGAAAAAAAGGTAAGATTTGAATAATTGATTTATAGTAACATGCATTGTCCCGCATTGCTTTAATAATTTTAAGAGTCTGTAATTTTTTATTTTATATATCGGATTGTTTTTTTGCGTGAGCATAAATTTCAATAATTTATTAATTATCGGAATTAAAAAATTTAGGTATCTTCTTTGACAATGTACATTTACATATAGCTTCGGTATTTTGTAAAATTCCTGCTTAGTGTATATTTTATTATTTGTGTATTTTAGTTGAAGAAAAAAAAGTGGTCAATGCTATTCAGGCAAACGTTTGTTTCTTCAAAAGCTTCTTAACTACTTCTCGGAAGTAGCTCAGCTAGGTCTTTGCCGAAAAGCGGGGTCTCTTTTGTAGGAGTTCCGCCTAACATATTTCTAACGTGCAATGGCCAAAGAAACCTCAACGCTCCATTTGTTATTTTTGCATAAAATAAACACGCCAGACATTATGAAATAGAAATTTAGTAGAGGAAACTCATATTACACATTCTGCAGATGTGCTTTAAATCGATTTTAGTGCCATTTTGAAACATGGACAAACTGAAGCAATTTATACTTATACACAAATATGTTTTGATAATATTTGCTTAAAATGGAACTTTTTTTATTATTAATAGAATAACCTATTACTAGTGTTGCTATGTTTTAACTGAAAACATTATTTTGTTCTCTATTAAATATAAAATGTTTAAAAAATATATTATCGTTTTATGCTTTCAGAAGTTATTCATTGTTAAGTTGTTTAAAAAAAAGGCAATAAAAACCTTAGAACATTTGTCATAAAAATTTATTTTGAATATATTTAATTTTATATTTTTTACTGTAATAGAATTTTTGAAAATTTAAAAAAAACCTGAATTTGTAAGAGCTACAGAAACATTGCGAGTTATAATACCATTTTATAACTATAATATATGTAATTAAAATATTTAATATGCTTGTTTATTTTCTATAATGATTATGCTCTAAAAAATGTTGAATTATCATATTTTAATGTAAAAATCATGTTTTATCGCTATAAATACACTATAAAATGAAAAATATAGAACTTCTTATTTTAAAAGCTATATCTATATTTCTAATAAATCTGATTAAGCCGCATATTATTTTTATTATTAAAACTGCTAACATTGGAAATATTCCCAAACACAAATTGAAGATTAAGTTATTGCATGGTATAATTAAATAAATTAAAAATTTGGAAAAAACCGACTTTACATAATGATTATCTAATTATTATTTTTAAGCGACTTCAAAAAAAAGGAGGAGGTTTTTAATTTCACTGTGTTTTTTTATGTGTTATACCTTATATCTTTTTTTTTTATTAGGAAGCTGGTGATTTCATTTGGTTCTTTTTAAATTTGATCAAATAACACAAGTATTTTTTAAGCTATTTTTATTAATGTTTTTTTTTGACACTTATAAATTTAAAAAATGATGGCTTTCAATATAATTAATTATTAGCTTATAACCAGTTTGAATCAATTAAATAAATAAAATAATAATTAAGTAATAATGAAGTCAGTTTTTTCTAAATTTTTTCTTTGTTTAATTAGGTTTATTTAATTGATTCAAATTGCTGATGTTAACTAAATAAATAAACCAATATTTAATTATATTAAAATCAATTTTTTTAATTTCTTATAAATTTTTATTGTGTCAGAAATATATGTAAAAAAGCATTAATAAGAATAACTTTAAACTGCTATTTAGATTTTAATTAAATTGCTATGGGACCACATGAAAGGCATCAGTTTTTAACTAAAGAGTTCTAAGGTAACAAACAAAAAAAATACAGTCGATTTCAGAACCTTCTCTCTGTATGTTTTGCGATAGACTTTTTTACATGCAAAGCTTCCATCTGTTACTTTGACTGACTAGCGTGTTGTAAAATACCATGAAAATTATCTGATTTTAGGGATCTTCAAAAAAAGTGTTTAGACATAGTTTGTTTATACCATGACAATTTACCGCACTTAATAAGACCTATAGATTTCAAAAATAGAGACAATTTAATATTTTTGGTGCAACTTTAAGGCGCTATCTTGTAGTGTGGTACTTAGCTAACCATCGATCGAGCTCTGAACCATAGACCGTTGAGTGAGAAGTTTTAAGTTTGAGTTAGAAGTAACTTTTCACTCAACGCATAGACTAATTGCACTTAAGCTGTCAACCTCAAGTCAATTCAAATTTCGGAATTTTCAGAACAGACAAAATTGAGTCCTTGGCTAAAATGTTGAATACATTATTCGTGCGTTAGTCATTTTACAGCTCACGGTTTTATTAAAGCATTCTGCAGAGCGTCGTGCGTCATAATTAAAATCTTGCGCTGTAAAATGAAACTTACCGCACACGTAAATTCTACCCGTATATACATAATTTCCAAAATATTTTCATTTTATTTTGTAATTGAAGTTAACAATTTGTAGATAGTTTAAATAGTTAACACCCTTCGGTAAAAATGTATAAAAAAATGTTTTGGGTTTTACTTAAAAAATATATGACTGATAGTGATATCAAAATTAATTAATACGTTAAATATGATTTCAAATAAATTTACACATGTGGACAATACTTTTTACATAATTTTTGCTATTCTGCTGCTTATTACAGTTAATTAAACCATATTATGTATAATTAAAACATATCAGGTATGTGCATGTGATAATGTTTTCTTTTTATTAAGGTTAAATTTATAAGGCACTAAACACACACTATCATTGTTAATGTTTAAGGGCTGTTATAACGTCTTTGTTGCCATAATTTTTTATTTTATGTGAATAATTTATATGGAACAATTTAATTGTTGTATTCTGCAGTATTTATCTTTTGGGTTTATATTTTCATCATTTACATAGGAAAGTTTGATTTTTTTAAATTTCAGAGCTTTCAAAATCAGAAACATTTATTTGAAGCGAGAAAAACACGATTAAAAAATGCAAACTAATAATCGCCAAGTATCTTTATTTAAACTTCTAAATATTCAAAACATTTTTTAAATGTGCGTAAGGATATTTGAGAAATACGATTTTCACTCTCTTATGAGAAGTTATTTTAATATCTTCTTAATTCATTCTCTCAAAATTTATATTAATATGGTTTAATTAAATGGACATTAGCTACTTATTTCACATTTAATAATGTTATAATTAAACAGGTCTTACCTTATGTTACAGAGGCTCAATTGGTGGATTCTCTGACGTTCCACCAGTGCATGTTGGAAATGGATGGATGTAAGTTATTACAGTTTTTTTTTAGTTTGTTGCACTTTTTTTTAATTGCTTTTGCTTACCTTTAATTGTGAGGATAGATTTGTTTTTGCTTAAGCAACGCATGTATTACCAAATGATCAATGTATGGTTTTATTTTAATTTTAAATACTTGTTACTTTGTCAAGTTAATGCTATCATTGTGAAAATTATTTTTTGTCAATCAATAGCTGACTTTTTTTTTGGTTTTTAATTTGTTCTATTTGTCTATGCAGCAGAAGGAAGTTTGAAACAAGTAAGTCGGTGTTTAGGTGTCAATGTTATTTTATTGCATTTAATTTTCTAAAATAGAATGTTTATAAATTTAATAAATAGATACAATAGGGCAAAATCTTGTCACGGAAAATTTATATTTCTTACTCCAAGTGAAATTCTTGGAAAGACTTTGGAAGCGTGTAGCGTGCACATTTTTGATTAGCGGTCGGATTTTTGGCACAAAAACTTCTTTCTAGTCTCGTCGATTGTAAACCACATATTTACGTCTTTTTAACTGCTATGGTATCTAGACTTTTTTACATGCAGAGCTTCTATCTGTCACTTTGACTTACTGGCGTGTATCGGTGCCATATTGTCAATTCAAATTTCGGAATTTTTAAAACAGACAAAATTGAGTTCTCGGTTTAAAAGTTGAATACATTATTCGTGCGTTAGTCATTTTATAGCGCAATGTTTTAATTTGGAAGCACGACGTTCTGCGGAGTGCTTTAATAAAACCGCGGGTTTTATCCAAGCCTGCTTGCGCTGTAAAATGAAACTTACCGCACTAATAACTATTACGTTTATGGTTTCGCCGCAAATCTACCGAACACCGAGATAGGGTATTACTAACTACTTGAAATGAATTTGCTTTAGGTCGGTTATTTACTTTTTTGTAAATAAAATTTTGAAACGGTCGCAGCCTTTCTACACGTTTTATTTTACAACAAAACTAAAATAGTTAGTTTTATATGTGTTGGAATACAGAATACAGTACTATTTGGTGTCACACCCCAGCCGCACCGAGCGTATTTGGGTATTACATGAATAAGAAAAAAAGAGTATTGCATAGCAATGTCAACTTAACAATATTTTTAATTGAGAATAAGTTTTAAAGATATAATATTTCATTGCAATATGAACTAAACGATTTTTTTTAAAAGACGACATACTTGAACATGCTCAAACAAATCAATCTAAAATTGATTTGTCGTAATTTTTCAACAGTTAGATCATAAGTGGTCAACTCTTGTCGGCAAGATTTTTATTTGCTATGAGCATTAGTTGCTTGACAATTAAACGAGATCAAATTGACGAGAAGAATTTCCCAAAAATTTTATCGAGTTTAATTGCCTTTTAGCAATCAATGCGAATAAAAAAAAAATAAATATCTTGCCTGACAAGAGTTGAGAACGAATGATCTGCGGTTGGAGTAATAACTAAATGAAGCGTTAAAAATTCGTCAAATTTTTAACAACTTACTGACAAAGATTCGCTCAATTCATATTTGGCAAAATTCTGCAAATTGATTCCACACACTTTCTCTACACTGAGTTGTCTTTCTCGGTTTTGTTACTTTTGTTAAAATGACATTTGATTTTTTAAATATTAATGGTTGCTAAAATCATGCTAAAACAATGAGGTAGCGGCAAGAAAATTACCATACATTTTTTTCAGTTAGAGAAATCATTTCTAACTTGTGATTGGTGTATGTGACACTGTTTTTAATGTCTCATTGGTCTACAACACTATGAAGTTAATTATCATTTAGAAATTGTGTTTATTTTGAGAAATAAATTCTAAAATGTTTTTTTCTCTAAAATTTATTTTAAATGCACTTGATTTCAAATAGCTTTTTTACAAATCTTTTAGTTGAAGTGGGAAAGGCCCTACGTTTTTAAGTTATATGGTTTTGAATAACATTTAGATTTTATTTTATTTAATTCTTAAAAATTTTCTTGTTCTTAAATGTTATTTCTCCTATGTGGAATAAAGATAGTATTTCTTCAAGTTCTGTTGAGTCTAATATTGAGCTACATTGTTGACTGAACAGGGATGTTAAAATTCACCCCTGAATGGAAGCGTCCTTGGAGACGATGTGTCGAGGGCGAGGCTGTTCATTATCGATCCTCTAGTATTTGAGTATTTTCAAGCTTGAGTCGATTCGTTTGGGAGTTTGTTGCATCTGTTATTAAGAAAATTAGTCAATTTTTTTTTATCATCAGCTGCTAAAAAAAACATTATTAAACAATTATTAAGGTTGAGTTTAAGATGTTTTTTTTTATTTACTATAGCTGTTTTTATTTTTGAATTCCGAAGCTTTATTATAGCATTAATACGTCTGAAACAAATAAGGATTTATTTCATGCCAAGAGCAAATAGTAAAACAATTTCTTGTCCTTTAAAAACATAAATAATCGTTAATATTCTTACTTAATACTTTTTAGTTTATATTAGACTCGGATTTTTTACTGGCATTTTATCAAGGAAGTTAGAAAGACTATTTTCAATACTTCTGCTTTCCAAAAATTAGTAAAAGCTATTATTAAACACAACATGATTGAAAATAAAACAACCAAAAACGATTTAATTGTCATATAAAAATTCGTAAATATCAAACTTACACTCGGTATTTGAATTTATTGTTAACTCAAAAATTTTATTATCTTTTTGTTCATTGGTTAGGCATATTGTAATGCAGGTTTAGCAGCTAAGTCAATATAAAATTAGATCAGAACCGCTGGAAGAAGCAATAATGTGATTTGAGCATGTCAAGTATTTTTGCTTTAAATATACCATCTCCACAGCTTTAATTTATTTATCAAAGTTAACAAACTGTCCAAATAATTGTTTTTAGTACATGATTTAGTACTTAGTTTACACATTACAGCTTTTAAACAATGCGTATATGAAGACTGTATCAAAAAAACGACAATTTTTTTATAAATTGTACTGAAAATATCGTTCAGGATACCGAACAACAGCGTTTGTTAAAACTGGTCTTCTTAATTTTAATATTAAGTGGTGCCTCATTGCGATTTTCCATTTAATCAACATGGAAAACATTTTTTAATTTAGAATTTGGTACCTCTACCGAATAGCCGAATTCTTTGGGCCAAAACATAATCTTGTAGGAAAATGAACTCTTTTGAAAAAAGACCTTTTATAATTTTTTGACAAATTTAATGCAATTTTTCAAAAGTTATTTGAATTGGAAATTGACACTAATTAAATTTGTAAGGTATTTCTACTCCGGAGTTTTGTAGCTCTTCAACATCAATAATCCAATTTTTGGAATTAAAATACATCTTTGTAGAAAATTGAACGCTTTTTAATAAAGGTTTTTTTATAATTTTGTGATAAATGCAATTTTTAAAAATTATTTGAGCTGGGATTTGACACTAATAATTCAGCAATAAATTAGATAGATGACCCAAAAAGTAGAATAATCTTTAAACTTTCATTTGTGTTAACTTGAATACCTATCTTGTCAAAAAGTGAATTTTTCAAAAAAATATAACAGACTTTTTTTAAAGAACGTTCAATTTTCTACAAGAATGTGCTTTAACTTAAACAATTCAACTATTCACAAAATTCTAAACTTAAAAAAAATTCTTATGTTAATTAATATTAAAAATATGAGCCCCAGTTTTAACATGCGCCTTTTCTTGGTATCCGTATTTAACATGCGAAACAGTATTCTCAGTATAATAGTCTAAGGTATAATTTTTGGAAAAAAAATGTCTATGGTATAATTTGGTCTAAATACTGTCTACTGTATAAAGTTTTTTCATTTAGAATCGATTGTTCAATTTGACTCTTATAAGAGCAATTGCTGCAATTTTGTGCAGTACGTTTTCAGAGAAAGGATAAAGCGCATTTGTGTAAGATTCAATAATTGAAACTATTGTTGAAAATGATTGAAAACTGCAAGTAGCATATTTTTTATAAAACCTACTTAGTTCATGTAACAAACGATTTTTTGTTTTATAAATCTATTTCAAAACGTTTCAAGTTAAGGAAAAAGTTATATTTTAGAAACAGAAGATGAAAATATATCTTACACTCACATTAAAATAAGTTTAAAATTAAGAAATTTTGACATCTTGACTATTTTTTTCTTGAAAATGTGTGCTTTTAAGTTGATTTATGTATAATTTTAGTTCCTACCAAGTGGTAGTAGCGACATGATGTTAACATAAAATTCATAAATATTTTAATTTAACCAATTATCAGTCATTAACCTCGCTGCCAGTTCAAAATTTCATATTATTTTCAATGAATTATCCTAATCAGTGCACTTTTGCGTGTTAAGAATAAAGTGCATCCGTTCAAGCAGGTGTGATGTGTAATTTTCTTAAGACGTGAATCAGAATATTTTAAAATAAGTATTTTAAAATTCAATTAATTTGCTTGATAATATTTTGAATTTATTTGGTGTTTGTTTTTTTTTGTATTTGTTTCTATTCAAAGTTTTCAATTATTGTTTATAAAACATAGTTCTTAAATAGTGACGATCCTATTGATCTTTTTTATCATTTGTAAGAGTAGATACAGTAGGTGATCTAAAATAAACGTTTTTTTGCTTTTTCGAAAGTTTTAGATATTTCTATAAATGATATTTCTTCTTCATAATTCTGCTGGTGGTTCCTAGTGGTTCCAAGTCTTGATGATTTTCAATTTGGTGATGTCTGTCGTTCTAATTTCTGTCCTATCAAATATTTTGACAAATCTATAACGTCTACTTTGAATGTTGAATATTTGCAAAAAATAATCAACTCTATTGCAATACAAAAAAGATGATTTTCTAACACTTATTTATATTGGAAATGGATGAAGCATATCTTTCAAACATTTGTTTAGCTGTTTAGCATTTTAGGATGTAAGCATTTTCTACAGTTTTTATCGAGTCGCAATTTGTATTCTGTTGAAAAAAATTAATTGCAAACTTTGATTAGTAGACTTTAAAAAAAAGGAGGTTTTTCAATTCGGCAGTAGGCATAAATCTATACAAGGATTTTTCTCAATTGTATACATACAGGCTATGTATACTTTTAGAAAAAACGCATCAATTTATTGTTGATGCACCATGATAATTATTATGGAAACAATAATCAAATTATTTATTGTGAAAAATTAACTAGGTTTTTGATTTATATTGTCTCACAAAGTCGGTCATTAAATCTATTTCACGAAAAACCAGAAAATTTTAATTTTAATGTGGTACCAGAGCGACAATAGCTTGAGAATGGTGAGAGATTTCAAACAATCACAAACAAATTTGCTACAGAGGGCTGCATTGTAAATCCCCACAGAAAAAGAAACAAAGTCAGTCCTGTCTTAACTGAAGAAATAAAATTACACATTTTGTGCTATAATAAACTCTACTAATTTGCCAACCATCAGCAATTATTCCCGGAAGACAAAGAGAAAAGAACAGAATTTGGCGAAACAATGTTTATTCAATATTTAGAATGAATGTCACAATAATTTGACTAATAAAATTCTAGAACATTTTTTATTTACAGATGAAGCAAGTTTTACACTAAATGGAGAAATCAATTCTCGCAATTCTTCTTAATTCTTGATATTAGTCCTGCACTAATCCCTACGTACCAAATATTACTCACACGAAATATCGAAACAATAAAGAAATCGTTTTGGCTATAATCATAAATGACAGACTTGTTGGTTCATTTTTCATTGATGGGAATCTGACATGAGTCAAATTTGTAGAGCTGCTGCTACAGCATATCTCTCTAGCACATGAAAATTTGGCAATCAATGAGCCGTGGTTTCAGATGGATGGAGCTCTGCTACATTCCACAAATGTAGTGAAAAAATTATTAAATTACAGATTTCCAGGCAGGTGGATTTGGAGGTTTGGTCTCATACTATGGGCACCTCGCTCTTCCGATTGATCGCCCGATGACTTTCTTATAATACAGTCTGTAATAAAGTTGAGATTCAAAATCTAGATAAATTAATAGAAGGCATTTGTTGTGGTCACATAAATCTCGGTTTTCTCCGTAATGCTGTGCGTGGCTTTCAAAATAAGTTAGGTTATTTTCTGAAAGTTGAAAGTGGTGACTTGAATTATTTATTATAATTTGATTATTGTTATTGTTTTAAATTATTCCTTTACTCAATCATTTTTCCGTTATACTTGTTAACATTGTCTTAACTCATTGAACATAATTTATCAATGGCATCATGTGCATTTACACTTTGAATCCCAGAAGCGACAAAAAAATCTCACTAGCCATTTAATGCTAAATTATTGATTTTAAACGCCATAAATTACAATACATTGATTGTTTTTTCTAAGTATAGGTACATAGACGGTATGTATACAATTTAGAAAAATTCTCTGTAAATTTTTTTTATGTGTGTTTGCGGATAAGTGGGTTATTTATGAACTGATTTTGATAGTTTTTTCTTTGTGGAAAGACGATATCTTGAGGGTAGTACCATGATAAAGAATTTGATTGAATTCGATTTTGATAATTATTTTTTTGTTAAAAAGGGGATGTCTCAAAGGAGATACTATAATAAGGAAATTCAGATGGAGATAATGGTGTCTTAGATAAATCAAAAGAAATCTTCGAAAATTGTAGTGGGCTTTGTGCGTTTGCGAGTTCACATTTACTTTTTAGTTTCTTCTTTGAAATCGTTTTTTTTTTCTTTAAAATTATTATGGATCGAAAATTATGATAAGATATTTTCTGTATTACCTACCACAGGTACCTATGTTAAGCATTTTTTATTTAGAGAAAATTATGAAAAAACAAGAAAACTATGCAATCAAAAAGAATATGATTACTAGTTTCAAGAACCTACATAATAACATATGTATTATGTAATAACAATAAATTTTTATTATTATGTATCTGTACCTATTAGAAAAATAAATTGTGGAATCGAAACAAATTGTTAATTTGTAAGGCAATGAGCTAATGGAAAATTTATAATTGTCCTTATATCTAATTGATTTTTTTTTATTCTGCAATTAAATAGTCAGTAGAGTGCAGTAATCACAAATTAAATGTTTTTTTTACAGTGGGTATGTTTAGAAATTTATTTTTTGGTACACGCCGAACTAATAACATTTGTTTAATATGTATAGCGAAAAAAAAATAACCATACATGGTTTTTTATTTAACAGTATGTTTCTATAACAATGTCGCTAAAGTAAAGAAAATTCTGTCACGATATCCGGAAATAAATTTGGTATTTCGGTTGCGGCAGATATTTTAAATAAGTATATTTGTGTATGAGAACCCTATATTTATCCAGTCCTTTCCTGGAACACGAGTTGCTAATTACTACTTTTTCAATATGGCTCTTTATTCTATTGGTTTTGCCAAAAAATGAACCATATGCAGTTTTGCACCTGGTTTGCATTAGGCGGTACCTAATTTAGACATCGAAATTGAATGTTTAGAAAAAAGGAAAATTTTATTTTGTTAAAAGTTGTTAAATAAATAAATACCTACTCTTTATTTTTCTTTGGCACACACTCTTTTCTGGTTTTCTCTTAATATTCTTTGAGAAATGACCGTAGGCCTCCGGAACTGGTTTCATTCCTTACCTTACTTAACTCAACATGAGTTTGCTACCTGGTCCTTCATTGTCTTCAATACTGTTATTTGGAAAATTCAAAGATCGTATATCTTCCAAGTTTTTTTTTTATAGAATTGTCAATATTTTTACCTGCCTTGTGAGTCTAGAAACATTGTGTTAGAAATACTGCTTTTGTTTGAGAATGTTGCAAACGGTTACTATTTTGAACATTTTTGAAATGAGTAGGTATATTTTACCTTTTTCAGTTTTCGCAGAAGCATTAGAAAACATTTGATAATTTTTTACAGTGTTTAATGCTTAATTTTTTTTCGTGACATTTGCAGCACAGATTTTATCATATAGATTTTATACGCCGATAGGGGAAGCCGTAAGTATCTTAAATTAAGCTGTGTAATGATTGATTTTATCAATTATCAATTTATTTTTTTGTGTTTCTAATATCGTAAAATAATCAAATTTGATCATGATAAAAAATATCTTATGGGCCACTTCGTCGCCACCTGTCGTTCGTTTTGGAATTTGCCGTTTACGGACATTTAACAAGCATTCGGGCACCACACAGGAAGTTGTTCGATGCTTAGACAAAGAGCTCCAAAAACTTGGTCCCCCTGAACCTCCCTTCTAATTCGATCGCTCGAGCGGTTCCGTAACGGATTTATATATAGGGAATTCGAATTTATGGTTGTTGAATCAACTTAAATTGCACTTTTTTTTTGCTTTTTGATGCTTTTTGTAGTAAATAAATATTAAGCTTTTAGTGTTATTGATAAAAGAGTTAATTTTATTTTAGGCGTGCAGGAGTTTCTGGTCGTTAGATGGCTAATTTTTCTTAAAATGGATTCATTGAAAATATTTCAGCTAACAAAGTTTTTGGGATTGTTATATACTGTTTAATGTAACTTTTCGTACTATTAATAAAGTTTGTAGTGTTTTGCAGTTTCTAATTTATTTATCTACTTTTAGAGGAATTATATAAAATGGATTTAGAGGATTGATATAAAATTTAGTTTATTAAATTTAAAGTAAACTATGGATAACTGATTATTTTATTCAATTCCGAATTTTCATTTATTTATCTGTAGCCGCTATAATGTTGCAATAATTAAAAATAAATAAAATGGTTCCTTTTATTTATCTTTAATTACTTTTACAACATTTTTTTCACAACTTTTATTTTTAAAAGTTGTACTTAACGTTGCAGTTGAATAATTATTGGAAGTTTAACAAAAGCTATTATTTTATTTTTGCTATACCAGATCAGTTTTATTTATCATAATTTTTCATTTTTTTTTAAAGATCATAATAGTATGATGCTTATTTTTGTTCTGATCTCTGTCTGTAATGTTTTGTTTTTAAAATACTATATATAAATAAAATAGATTCTGTCTCCATGTTAAGTCAAACGCTGAATCTATATAGTACTATAAACACGTAAATATGGCGTAAAATGTACTCGAAACTAAATGTATTTAGAAAGTTTCTGTATCTGTATATTTTAGTCCTGATTGTGATTTAGTCAGAACTGAACGGTCAAGTCAAGTGGTCACGTTCAACCTGAAATTTATTTAGTGTTCTAAGATTCTAGGTTTAAGTCGAAACAATATGATATTAACAAAATATGCAGCAAAAATCTCAAATTTATATAAAATTATAGCAGAAATTTGGCATCAGCTTTTAAACTTTAGTAAAGCAATTAAGTTTTTACAGTTTTTTAAAGAGAAGCAATGTTTCATTATATATTTTTTTCTAAATTGGAAAAAGTGTTTGTCATAGAAACAAGTGTTTGACAAAAGGCGCTTTCAATAAAAAATTGGAAAAAAAACGGTTGCTGTGCAGTTTTATTTTACATTTGCCACAACTTTTTTTTATTTTTACAGAATAGCAGACGATTTATATGTAACCGTGTAACTTTGTCAAAGCTTGGAAATAACCTTAAAATCAAAAATGATATTGCGTCAACAACTGCTTTTGTCCTCTGGGTGCATGCCACTTTTTCTAGATAGTAAAAATTATAATGTTATAAAATAGAATGGGAACTGATTGAACGACTTTTTTTAAACAGAAAGCTTTTTTTTTTATCTAAGTCAATTTTCCGTTATTTTACGAATGACCCTGAAACCCATCATTTTATGAATGAAACAAAAATGAAGTTTATAGAGAAAAAGCTAATCTTTTTTTTTATATTTATGACATATCTTTTACTTGCAGATAATTGGAGTTTACGCTTGCTTCGTAATAATAAAAAGGTTATATATGCAAGGGTAAATAAGGGCGGAGCTGTACTTTTTCAAAAAAAAATATACTTATAGAAACTTGTAAAATAAGTTTTGGCTGAAATCAATGGGATTAAAAATAATCAGGATATGATAAAAATTAAAGTTGTCATCTCATTTTATCTTAAAAAATATATTATGTAGTTTATATTTTATTTGCTTTCTCAGAGGACAGGACATAATCGACATTTATTTTTTTGAAATTAGTTATCAGGTTTTACAATAATTAGACTAAAAAATTGTAGTTTTATGTTAAATTTTTTTTTTAATTTTGTAAACACTTATTTGGTTGCTGACAATTAGTTGATCAAATCGTTGTTCAAATTATAAATACAATTTTTGAACAGACTTTTTCCATTTAGTTCTTTTTTGCTAAAGCACTCAGCACTCGTGGGTTCATTTGCAATGCACGCGCACAATTAGCATTTTTGATTAGTTTAAATATAAAAAACGCATTTAGTGTAAATGTTAATAAGGATATTATTTTAATAATTAGAATAGAATCAGTACTAGAATTATATACATGAAATAAACATGTCAACATGTGTCTTTGATATTAAAATAATTGCTCTGGCACTTCTGTGTCAAGCAAATGTTGAGCCGGCACTGACAGATAAAAAAAAGGTTATTAGCAGCAGTACTGAATTAGTTTGTTCCACAAGATAATCAAAAAACTATGGCCAACTCTGCTGCAAAAATGTCGACTCATTGGTAATTTTTTTAGGTTGTATTACCTACCTAGTGGTAGGTAATACAACTTTGTAGATTATTTGTATGGTATTCGAAAAGCAGTGAAAAATAAAGTGGCAATAGAAGTTTTTGGGCTAATAATTTACAAACAGCTTTGAAAGACTATTAGTAGTAATAACTTTCTAGCTTTTTGTTTCGAATGTTTAATGCTTTTAATAAAAGGGTTATGTTTTGTGTCTCCTGATATGAACTCACCAGTAGGTAGCTCCATAGCTTACAATCCATACAATACTTATAGAATATATCTACAAATAACAAAAAAGACTCTTATATTGTTGGATAGAAAGCTGATGAAAGAGACAAGAATTATTTCAGGGGAAACAGAAACATTGACTATTTAAACAACTTTTTAAAAGGCGGTACCTAATGATGCACAACAACAATTGCTTTTCGTCTTCTGCTTTTGAAAATTTTTTTTGGTTTTAATTTCTGAAAATATTAAGCACTCTACTTACGTCAATTTTGTCAAAGGAAGAGATGTAACAGGAAGACGGACTTTGATAAAATGTTTTTTACAATGTATTATATCGATTGAAACGGTCGTTGTAGAAGCTTGCCAGCTAGCCTTATTTTTGACAGAATTGAGTTACTCTTTTGCCTATTGGCTTTATAGGTACATCATTTTCCGGCTACTTCAAATATTTTAAATTTGTTGAAGTTTTTATTTTTTAAGAATCCAAAATATGGTCTTGCATTCTTTTCTGTAGAAGTTTGATCTTAAACACATCACAAAATGAGAATAATGATTTTATTGGCTATTAACATTAAGCATGCGATCCTAACGAGAAAATATTGAACTACGATAAATGACGTCACAACTAGTATTACCGGTTGTCAACACATTATTAGTTATTGTGGAAACGACTTTCAATTTTACAAAATATTTTTCTCTATGCTTTTGTATCATTGATACAAAATGTCAGAGCATTTAAAGGAGCAGTTTGGTCGGCGAAAACGCGTGTGCAACACCAACTGTTGTGTATATGGGTGTAGTTCTGTAAAGAAGAAAAATTCCAACCTTATATTTCATTTATTTCCAAGAAAGGGGAGAAAGTGAAAATTATTAATGACTTTAATGAGAAAATTACAGTCGATTCAAGAAATCTTTGGGAAACACAATTAAAAATGGAGGGAAAAGTGTCAAATGCAGTGCAAGTATGTTCTTTGCACTTCGATGAAAAAGATTACTTATGTTCAGGTGTAATTTAGAGCAAATTAAATAAACTTTAAAATAGGTTGGAGTAGTAAAAAGCAATTATTGCCATCACCTATTCCTTCAAAAACTCTTCTACAAAGACGTTTTAATCATGAAGAAGGTAATGAACTTAAAAACAACACCGTTTGGAACGTCTCAACACACGAAGACCAATGTTAATTTCACATACTACGCAGGCCGCAGTCAAGAAAAGACCATTTTCTTCCATTTTTCATAGGTAAGTATCTTACGAAAAATTAAATCAATTTGTAGTTAATGATCGGAAAGGTTATGTAGGTAAATGATCATTGATTGCTTAGAGGAAAAAAACAAGCAAAGATTATTTTTGAGCCTTAAGTACTCTTGAGATTGGTAAATAATTGAACGTACCTCTCAAAATAATTAAAACATTCAAACAAAGCTGAAAATTGCACAAAAAAGCACGTTTTTGTCCGGTTATTGCCACTATAAAATAGCCGCCAAAAATGACAGATACTAGATGTGACGTCAGAATTGAAGTTAACTGTATTACCGACAAATTAATGTGAATTGACAATAGCTGGGTATATTCTGAGAACTGAAATGAAAAAAAGAAATGGAGGAGTGATTATTTACATTATGCACAATGATTTCTTAAAAAAATTCTTTTTTGGAATGTTTGTAATATTTTTATGAAATGAAATTCTGCACTCAAAATTTGTGCAAATAAGTTTTAGAGTAAGAAATTTACATACCTTTATAGAACACTGTGCATTTCATAATGTAGCGTTCACTTGAAAGGTATTTTATTATTATATGTATTATGTTATGCGCATGACTGTTATTATTATGAGCAATAATAGCACTTTGGAATTATATTATGTTTATCACTAACACTAAATAATATTTTTACTAACAATATATTATGAAGAAGACAGTAATGCAAATGACATCTCCATTCATCCCGCATCTTTTTTGGCTCTTTTTAACATAAAGTTTTTTCAACCAATAAAATAACTTTAGCTTATCAGAAAAAAGAAAAATTTGTTTTGAGATTTGGAGTTTGAGGCGCCATTTTATAGCAATCATTGAATTCTCCTTTAGTTTATTTACAAATTGTGTTATTGCTTTTTACTAATTTATTTTAATAATTGTGTTTATTAGTGGTTGCTGATTGCTGTGTAATTTCTTTATTGCTTTTATTTGTTCGATTGTATTTTGTGCTTATTTTGTCCAATTGTGTCACAGTTTAATGTCGTGGAGGATTCGGACCCCACCGATAACTTCCACGTTTTTTGGACATATGCGGCTGATTAATATCCTGACATGCCTCATGCGTAGTAATGATAATTAATTTATATTTCAATGATTTAATTTTTTTTTTTTAAATATGTAAAGAACCGAAAACCATTTTCGTAGATTTTCCTTGTTCTGAAAGATTTGTATACAAGTTAATAGTTTTGTTAATTTGACATGATTTACGCTTTTTATACACATATTTTATATTTTTTTGTCCAGCACCCTTCTTTCACACTCTCTCTCGTAAGTTTCTCTACTAAATAAGATAATTGCACAAACTTTCATTAGTATTATATAAGGTTTTATTAATGTCTGGCAAACATTTAGGTGAAAAACAGCATATCACATAATGTAAACAGTTACCCTCGCAATTACCCTTCTATTACCTAATTTATTTATCGCTAATTTGTTGCTACTTTTGTAAACATTGGGAAAACCAGTTCTACAAAACACTGGAAACCCGATCATGCAGAAATTCAACGTATTAAAGCAAAAATTACGCTTTAAGTCGCTTTCTACTATCCAGAATAAATTTAAAACTGTATTTTTCATATTATGTTTTTGTTTTAAATTTATCTTATCTAATTGGAGTATAAAAAAATAAATGCCAACAAGTCTCACTTACTGCATGCAAAAACTTGTATGAATTTGATTTTTCTTAAGCTCATTACGATAACGAACTCTATTGTTTCTTTAGATTGGTACGTCCCTTATTTTTTTAAACTGTGACCTCGACAATACTGTTAATAATTTTTACGATATTATTTATTTTATATTTAATATTTATTTTATATTTATTTCTAAAACTAAGCAGACTTTTCCTGCATGGTTTTCAAATGAGCTTTAAAGACATATGTAGAAATAAAGTTAGCTCACATAACAGATCTAACTCTCTAACTAACTAAAGTTTTCTATATCAGTGCTCAGTGTAAGAGTTTGACGAAAAACATATCACAGCTTTGTTAAAAAGTCTGAAAACAGCATTGTCAGTAAGTCTAAAAATTTTTGAAAACTTGCAAAATTTAAACTATTCTTTGCTGCATGAGTAAAATTTGGAGTCTCATACCAAGACATTGACGTAATTTTACTAAGATTTAAGCATTTTCTTTATATTTTGGTCTTGTGACTTCACATTGACTGTTGCGGTCTGATTTGGTCTTTTATTATAAGATTAATCGGTTAGAAAATGTTTAAAATAAATTTCTAAAACGCAGTCAATTCACTCTGAATCGTATTAACATATATCTTGAAAATATATCAGATTTAGTAAGTTACCTAAATTTAATGTTTTACAATCTTGTCAAAATTTGATATCTTTAAGTGGAATAACGTTATATTATGACAGTAGAAAATTGTGAAAGAAAACAAATTAAAAACTGGATATTTTTATTTCAAGAATCTCAAGCCGTTAATCTTTATAAAGGCTGAATTTTACTTCTAATCTTCAAGACTACAAACCAACATTTACAAGCTATTTTCATCCATGTATTATTTTTGTTTGATCTAGGTTATTGCTGTGCAACTGTTTAACGTTACGTATCAGAAGAATTATTAGCTTCAGTCACTTTACTAGACAACGTCAAACAACTCAAGAATACATTTTTAACATTTTTTTATCATTTATTGTAACTTTTATTTTAATAAATATTTTAATACATTATGACTAATTATTAGTCTTCTACCATCACATAAGATATTACTTATTCCATACAGATTTTTTGCTTTATTGTTTATTTTTTTTTTGTTTAATGCAAATTTTTTAACGAAATATAATAATCTGTATATCTTTGCTATTCTGTTGCCAGAATCTTAAAATGATTTTTTACTTTTTATCTCAAAGCCTTACGTACAATAGTTGCAAATATATTTCCACTTTTATAGTTTTAAACCTATTTACATTACAGCAGGTTATATATAATATGCTTCACCACATGCCTTGTAAACAATTGTTAAAGCGATAATATAATAATATTTTTTAATAATCATTTTAGATAGTTACTTTAATTTTATACAAGACACAGGTATATTCTAGTCTATGACATTTAATAATTGAAAATTACCTCTATCTAAATCTATCTTTTCAGGAAAAACTCTGTTATTAAAGTAAGTAGTGCATATTATATACAATAGTACTTTTACTTTTATAATACTTTTAAATAAATCAGACAAGTACCGGGTGTTCAATATTAAAGGGTATCAAAGCCGGCTATGCTGTTTTGACATCAGGTTTTAGATCGAAAAACCAAAAAAGCACAGCCGCTCTTTTTTATTAAAGTTATTCAAAAGTATTTATTCACTAGGAATCTTGTTTTGCTTTTAGATTTGCTCCTGAATTCAGTTTGGAGCTCTAATTTATTGGCTAAATATAAATTTTAAAGCGAAGTGAAGATTAGTTTTGATTAGAATTAAAACTTGACTGTAGCTGACTTAAAATAACTATTTTACATTAGGAAAGTGTATTACATATTTATTTTTGTGATGGATAAAAATATGAAAACTTGTTCAATATTCTTTTTTATAATATTTTAAGTTTCTGCAAAAGATAAATAGAACCTTTAATGTTGTCAAATTATTCCCAAAATTGTTACATAATTGAAGATGGGCAATCGCAGGTAGCTTGCTCGTTTTATTTCTTTCACCTCCATTAGTACCTCTTTGAATTTAATTTTAATTTAGTCTTATTATTTTAATCTTTTATCAGCGTTTAATATCGGTTATTGAATTAAGTATTGAAAGTTTGATTAACATTACAATCGATATAAATTATTCTGACTGGATGAAGCAAATAATGTAATCACTAAATAGCTGTTCATATTCTTTCACGATAATTATTAAAATTTTTAGATTTCTTGGGAACTGGGTAATGATTTAATTGCTTTTTTGGTTTATTTTTATTATTATTTTCAAGAACAATAGTATTTTTATTGTTTTTTTCTTCTAATATTAGGTACTTTGCTGATGGTAAGCTGCGCATGGGTATATGCGTTTTTCATAGCATACATTCAAACATTCTCTGATAATATCTATTTTGGTTTTTTATATGATTTTTCTTAAGAGAGCAACTAAACAATAGCATGTTACTAAATATTCAATAAAGTATAGCTGATGTTATTGTTTTTTTTGTCTTGGGTAGGACATTTACTTACCTTAAGTCATAGGCCAAAAGCTCTCGTATAATAATCACGTCAACGTAAAAGAAAAATCTATTTTTTTAAAATTTGATTGAATAAATATTTATTTTTGGTACATACATAAACATTTTTTTTGTGCTACATAATATTAAAAAGGTAATAGTACATAGCACCTATTCATCAAAGTAATATTTTGCATTTTTTTTTTTAATTTAAAAAGAAATAATAAATTGCATATTATGTGCATCGGGTTTCTTAGACGTCAGCGTCGTCAGCGTCATTGCATGAAGCAATAAACCTTGCACGTACAATGTGGAGGGGCTTAAATCAAAAAATTTAGAATGGTGGGGAATATTGTACAGCGGCGTCAGGGGGATGGGCGTGTCTGGCGCGCCTTCTGAGCACTGAGCAAGCGTCGTTATTTCAGATGAACTTAGTACGCATTTAGCTCGTATTTAGAGTGATATGTTGTGTTACGTCATTTTTCCGAAAAGGACTTTTTGGTTTCGCTTTCAAAAGTGACCCTTTCGGTAACATTTCAATTTTCGTATTTCATAAAACAGATTCGGTAGTTTTTATTAAAATTTTTAGTCTTTTCCGTGTTATAGATATGTTGTGACGGTTTTATTTTAATTTTCCCGTTTTTCAATTGGTATCGATTTTTTTAATTTTTATTTGTGGTGAAAACAATTTTGGTTGCTCAAGGAATACCTATATGTAGATGTTGATTTGATTGTTGATGTTGAGATTATTGGAACAATTATTGTGGACAAGATTGAAGTTTCTTGTGTTTTTATAAAGACTGATTAGGTTAAAATATAGTGTTAACAGTTCGTGAGTGGTTTAGTGATTTGTTGCCTTGTCCAATTTTTCTTTTGGATATTTGTGATTACATAAATTTAACAACATGGAGAAATTTCAGGAGCAGCAAGATCCTGATGATCAAGATCAGGTTTTTGAGGCTGAAGAGCCTGAATCCAGGTGAGATTCAAAGAAAAACTGTAAATTAATAACATATTTTCTTTTGCTTGTATTAATTTTCTATGAATGATGAAGATTTCCCTTTCAATGAAAAGGAAAGTTCATAGTTAATTCTATTGATAGAGTCGTGGCGGAAAACGAACTCACTACTACAACACTGTTCGTTGTATAATTCAGTTTTGTGAAACAGGTTTAATATTTGTGTTTTTTACTAATATCATTGACAATGCCCATCTTGCTTTCATTTTTCAATTCAGAACTATATTATAACTATAGGTACTATATTTATAATAATGTTTATTATATTATTATACAAATATTTTTTTAACACACATATACCTACATATATAAGTTTTTAAAAGCGGTGCAGGTTTAAATAGTATAAGCTATATTGTATAGGCACTTCCGGTTAAATAAAATGAGAGAGTAAGGAGTTGGTAATCCTGTCTGATCAAATATCTCACAACATAAAATAAACATACCTACATAGGTGTTTACTTATAATGCTATCAACAACCAAAAAGTAAATGTTTTTATTCTCCGTTCCAATAGAAACACTTTTGGAACATGTTATTCATTTATAATTTTCCAATTTCTTAAACTTAATTCTTCAATTGTCAATCTGCAAAAATATACTCAGTATCTAGCAAACTCATTATTACTGTCAAAATTTATGTTAAAAATTTTTAAAGAGCTGTTAATAAGGGACTGTTCAAATCCTTAATTTACCTGTTAGAGAGGACTTTAATATATTTTTTTGGAAACAATTGTAATGTACATAGTTGGGCCACGTAAGAATACGACCCCACCGAATTTCAATTTTTAAATTTTATGAAAAACTAAATAATTTTTAAGTCTTTAGTTTTGACATCTATAACATTATTCAAATTAGTTGCAAATCTGTCATCCTCTTACGTGGCCCATTCTGTATATTAGGTTTATATCGATATGAAAGATTTAATATATCAGTGTGAATAATGCTGACGTAATTTGAATGGGTACAATAATACCGATTTTAAGAGATTTAAGATGTCGGGTTATTGATAATAAAGATTTTACCTACCAATAAACAGGGAACACATTTACCATGTGCAGAAAAAACGTCTTGTTTCTTTGTTTTCAAATAATAAGTTAAAAAAGTGTAATAAATAAGTTAAAAGAGTTTTAGTTTATTTTCTGTGTAAGCAAATATGTACACATACCTCTTAAACAACCTGATAATAGCTCTTTTTGATCAATTCCTAAGCTTGGCTTAAGCCGAAACATATTATGTAGTTGGTGCGGACTTCTTAAAATAAAAATTATTCGGGAAGAGTTTGAGTTTCATTTGTTTTAATCTAAATAGAGCTTGATTTTTTAATGTTGAAAATTTGTTATGTTAAAACTAATATAATTTATTAAAAAGTTATTTATATCTGATTGATTGGATTACGACAACTGAAGTTGTTTTAATCATGTGCATTTTAAAGATGTGCAAAGTTGAATTGATGCTGCCAAAGAATTATTAAAAAATATAAGATGTGACAATCATTGCATGACTTCGTAAAATGAATGAAAGCTGAGTACTAAGAAAAAAGAATACATTTCTGACCTCAGAAATTTTTAAAATTATTAATTTGATGGTCTAAAAACGGTTTTTGGGTATAGTCCAGTCATTACGTACATTCAAAAAAGAAAATGAATTTGCGCTTCTAATTTTTTAATATGTTGTAGGGGATACCTAGAAAAGCTTAACTTGAGATTGTCGACCAAGCTTTCCTAGGAGCTTTCGCCGCCATCTTGAAAAAAGGGGTAAAATTTGTTTCTCGGCAATAACTCGGCTATCCGATGAGATTTCGAAAAATTTTGTAGGACACTTTTTGTAGCTTTCTTTGTGCTCTACAATAACGCTTGAATCATTTTTAGCGTATCATGCATCGTTATCGAGATATCGATCGATAAAGTCAAAAATTTAGGACACAATTTTTGTTTTTTGCTTTTTTTTTCTTTGGGTCTTAATAAATATGAAAATTTGTAGAATTCAAACGTGTAGAGCATATTCAGACCTACAATTTCCTTTTTGGATTTTTTTAGGTTGGACAAAAATTACGATCTCCAGCGCGCCGCAAAGTCGGTGAATCCACACTCAGCGTCGAGCGAGCTGCTCGCTCGGTTGTGTCTGGATGTCGAATCGAATGGGAAATTGTTCAGGAAATTGATGGGATAAAAAATAAGTACATAGAGCAACAAATTAAGGATCACACAATAGTAATTTATTAAACAAATAATTTGTTTGTGCAGTAAAAAAAATTATTTTTTTACAATACAAAATAAACAAAACAAAATAAACGGAAAGAAAAATATTTTTTTCTGCACTCGAGACACGAACGATGAACTTTTTTCATGTTTTTTTTCGCTTGGATGGTCCAGGCTGAAGATCTTCGTCCTCCGTAAACTCTTCCAGTTGTTGTGTCTCAAAACACAAACTCAACACGATACTGTAGGATTTTCAATATTATGATTAAAGGTTTGCATTTTTTTATTAACGGGATTAATGGAGAACAGAGGAACAATGTTTCTTTTAGCGAACCAAACAACGACTGACTGTTATTTTTTCATAACGACCGCTGCTAGCCTCGTCAGCTTGTCTTTTTTTTTCATTCACCCTTCATTTGTTAATACATACACACTCACACACACACACACACACACAATCTCTCAATTTTCTTGCTCTCCTACAATACGATATACTAACTTGAGCGCGCTCGACGCTGAGCGTGGATTCACCGACTTTGCGGCGCGCTGGAGATCGTAATTTTTGTCCAACATAAAAAAATCTAAGAAGGAAATTGTAGGTCTGAATATGCTCTACAAGTTTGAATTCCACAATTTTTCATATGTATTAAGACCCAAAGAAAAAAAAAGCAAAAAACAAAAATTGTGTCCTAAATTTTTGACTTTATCGATCGATATCTCGATAACGATGCATGATACGCTGAAAATGGTTTGGGCGTTATTGTAGAGCACAAAGAAAGCTACAAAAAGTGTCCTACACAAATTTTCGAATCTCATCGGATAGCCGAGTTATTGCCGAAAAACAAATTTTAAGCGTTTTCCAAGATGGCGGCGAAAGCTCCTAGGAAAGCTTGGTCGACAATCTCAAGTTAAGCTTTTCTAGGTATCCCCTACAACATATTAAAAAATTAGAAGCGCAAATTCATTTTCTTTTATTTGCCTTTTTTTCGGACGAAATGACTGGACTAGTACTATTTGTACTAATTATGAGCTGGAAAAAAAAACTAGGTAGTAATGTGCAGCTGACAAGATGCAAGACAATGAAATTTTTATTTAGGTATGTACATATACATATAGGTATATGAGTATTGGGTTGGAATAAATAGAAAGTATAATTTGTTCTTTGGCATATCTCTAAAGATCTGTGGTTTTGCTGCTTGTCTATAGGTATATATTTACTACATTACGTTTCTGGCATAATGCAACAACAATTTTAGCAAAACTATTAAAAAAAAAGTTAGGGAAAGATTAAACAACCTTTGTAAGCATATTTTGGTGTTACATAAACTTGTACTTGGAAGGTTGTTTGTATAGGTAGTTACTTAAAACAGAAATTTGGATGAAATACAATGCTGGTTTAGAGGAACAAGTTAGGGGCTTTTTATAGTTTTAAATGCATTTCGGAAAAAGCAAAGTTAAGAAAAATAAAAGAGATAATACTGTACTGATTACAGATTTTTATCCAATCAAACTGTTTAGTTAGTAAGTGTTTAAGTAGTAAGAGTTAGTGACCATTTTTTTGATGGATTTTTAATAGAACTGAATTTATGCTTTAGTATAACAGCAATATGAGTGGTACAATAAACCTTAAAGTTGGTCTGCGTGAAATCTTCACTAGGCAAACACTTATAGTAGCCTAAATAAAATAACTTTATATGATTCTTCCTTTGTTGCAAAAGCTTATAGTTCAACAGTGAGACTACGCAAGATACTACAAATCTCCAGCTTTCACCCTTTAAACAGACGGCACAGATTGAGAGATTATTTGTAATGTCTAGTAATATGGGATTATTAAAGCAGAATTTTAAGTACGGCCATATAACGTTGTTTCAATTGGACTAGTACCTATACTGTAAGCTACAGTCGAATCAATCAAGAGTTGTTTGTAAAGATTGGGAAAACGACTAGACCGAGAGTAATTTATATTCGCAAAAAGTCTAAACTCTAAGCTATGCCTAAATTTGTCTGAGGCACAAATTATTAGTTTGTTTTGTATAATACACTATCACAAATTTTATTCAATGCTAAGTTGTTGATTATTTATATATAAAATTAAATTAAATATTATATAAAAACATATTTAAAAAAATTATCTTTTATACCTAATAGATTTCGTATTTGCAAAACACGGCTACAAATGTTATTAAAAATTAAATTTTTAATAGTTGTATTATATTTAATAATATTTATACATACTTGTAAAAGGTAAGAGAATTTTACGGATACTTTATAATGGGCTTAACATGGATTGTAATAAAACTGAGGACATATGATCGATATGGACTGAACAAGCAAACAGAACAGCAGTTTAACATTTTTTTCTTGCTTTTTAATACGTATCTCGTGTGTTCTGTTTTGTTTTCAGTTTTGTCAAAAATAACTCAATTTTAACTACTATTTTTTTGATGTGGAATTCGGACAAATAGCACAATTAACAGTTGACAGAGAATCTAGAAGTATTTTATTTTATCTAAACTGCAAGCAAGCAAGGCAATTAGTTAAAAAAAAGTAAGTATTCAGATTTGATTAAGACTAAACTTTGTGTTCGTGCAAATAAGTTAATGCTGACTTAGAATAATGAGAACGGCACGCGTTGCAAAATTTATGGCAGGGTAGGTAGGTAATCTGTTGCGGGGAAATTTTCGTAAACGTCCCAAAAAATTAACAAGAGAATTATATCATGAAATTCACTTATCTTTAGACACACTATCTCAACAACTAATTTCTCACAATGAAGTTTTGGCTGATCAGCGCAGATGTAACGCTCATTAAGCCTAGGATTTACCTAATCGATGGAAGGTGTGTTAATTGCTAAACATGCAACATTTAATGCTTGTGTATATCTATCATTCTGTGTTCTATTTTCACCCAACTAATATTTTTGATAAAATTAATTTATTTAATGTCTTTTAACCAGATAAAGAATGTTAATTACAAAACACAAATTGTTGTTACAATTGAAATAAAATACCTAATAGAGTGCCAACTAAAAGAAGTTAATACTGTCTTGGTGACCAAGTTGATTCAAAAGGGCGCCAACATCAACATAAGACCATAGAAAGTTTCATATTAAAAAATTTACAATTTACTACAGAATGAAACACTCACCTAAATAATGATGTATAAATATTTTTGCAATTTGTCTTCATTTTGATACTCTAATAGACTCATTAGAGAACGCTACGTCATAGGTTTCGGTGCGGTTGAAAGCCATTAGAGCACCGAACTTTTTTTTCTAAAAAATTTTAAGGTTGGTAAAACTTAATTTGACGTCTGTCAATAATATTGTGAATTAAAATTTGAAATTGAAATTTTCGAGTAACAAAGTGAAATGAACAATGAATGGAAAGTATATTTATGTGAAATATGACATATAATGGTGTAAATAATAAGTGCACTGGTCTGGGAAGAACATCCGATTCCAATAAAGCAAAAGTTACAGTTTATATGTCACTTAACCTAAAAAATTAGGTATCTTACAATAATAATAATAATGAAAACCAAAATAATTTTTGCTATTTCACAGATTTCGGGAGGTCTACATGTAAAGTTTTCTTTTATTTTCGTATTTTGGGGCTGACAGGATAAGAATTTTTGGATAAAACCAAAGAAAAGACAAATAGACAAAATTCTCACTTTTAAAATCAAGATATTGCCAACCCATTTCAAAAATCCCTAAATCAATCAAATTAAAAAAAATGCTCAAAAACAGAATAAAAAGGGCAAATTACAAAAATAGTATAAAAAACTCGTTTCATAAGATCTTAAAGCACTTATTCTTTAAATGCGTGCTTCAAGTGAAACTTGAATCTTATGAAACTTGTTTTTTAATAAACTATTTCAGGTTACATGGAATTTAGAATAGTATTCAATTAGGCAGATTCATTGGCAATTCTTACAAATAAAACTTTTTTTATAAAAAGTACGATGGATTTGATCTTATAAATATGCCAATCAGATGTTGGAACTCTCAGTCTTAAACAATAGAAAAGAACTAGCAAGCCTTACTTTGGAGCGACTCCAAAACTAGCAAGGGAGCAGTTGAGAAAAAGGAGGATAATTAATTAATGAATTTCACAAGAGCTTTAGAGATAAGAAAGGGTGGTGTGGGAAAATGGGAATTGAGTTTGTTCAGTAATTATCGAAAACTGTACGCAAAGCGTAGAAGACCTCCAGATTTTAGAATGTTTATTAAAGAATGACGGCATTATGATTCTGTTACAATTTCCAGCAAAGTTGTTATTTTCCATAAATTGTCAAACTACTTTAATGGGCACTAATTCTAATATTGTCTTATTCATTTAACTTTTGAGAAGCGTAGTGTCGTCACATTTTAGATTTTTACGTAAACGTCTACCAGATTTGTAAGGTAATTTTTTGAATCTAAAGCAGTTAAAATGGTGCCAGATAGTGCAAAACATCTATAGATTGATTACCAACTTTAATAAGTTTCGGAGCAAAAGTACAAATTATGTTGACACATAAGTGTTTGACATTATTATCAATAATTGGCTTTGTTAACATTTTCTAGAAAAATGTTTCATGAATAATAGAAAAAAGTTGGCGAGTAATAGGTTCACATACTTTCTTATTTGTTGTTAATCTTAAACTGATTTTTGAGATTAGTTGTTGTCGTGGTCAAATAGAGGCTCACCATTATACTCAGAAAGATATTGAAATAAAATGGAGAAAGACTTTGTTTTTCCTCAACTGCTAGAACCGGTAATCAGTATGTCGCTTTCAGTAGCTTTTTTTTTACTAAGTAACTAAGAAATTTGTTGTGCAGAACTGAACTCATTTATGTATATAGTCTTGAATTTGGCATAATGTTTGAGCGGAACCGTGAAACATCAAATGAAAACTTTTATTTGAAATGTTCATTGGGCTTTCTTTGCTTTATAGTGGATAAGCCATCCTTAATTATACGTAATGATATAATATGTTGTTTTAAAATATGATAATAGTATAGAAGTGTTTATTACAACAAAGCAAATAGAGTGCCGATTCTGTAGTATGTGACGCAGAGATAGGTCATTCTTCTGTTTGCTGAATAAGTTGAACAACTAGCTAAAGTAAATGGACAGAGGTCACTCTTAAATATTCTTTGCAATACTTCTAAAACATATTTACTTCAATTTTAGACTAATCGGTCGACGATAAATTATAAATCCGTTTGTTCTAATGGTTATTGATGACGATTCTACATCTTTATTACAAGTTTTTTGTTAAAAGCTACACGAGAGATATATTGCTTTTTCTATATAAATGTGAAATATTCAGCATTTGATGAGTATGCTACAAACTACATGAATGGTTGTCATATCAAAAAGCAAATTTGAAACCAGTTAGCATATTAAGTTAAACTGTTTTTTTTTAAATTGGAATTTTGTCTTTGATTGTTTTTGTTCTCAATTCTAAGCTTTTTTGGTTGAGAGTTTTGACCTCTGTATGAACTAGACTCAGCACTGACAACTATTTTAAAATGGCACAGCTATCTTTTTACTTCTTAACTGAACAACAAATGCGCACGACTTATTTATCTTGGGAAGAGTAAATAATTAACGTTTTTACTGCTTTATCTAAAATTTTTTGTACGATATTTTAAACCTGACTTTTTAGCAGTTGACTGTTAAAAGCCAGTTATCTGTTCTAGAGTGATCATTTGTGAGCTATTTCATGTTTTTTAAAATGCCTTGAATTTGGGCATCTTGTCGATTTTATCAATTAGGTGATTTTCAAAAAGGACGTTTTTTATATGGAAGAGGCGAGCTTCAGTTTGTCGGAAAAAGTCTCAGAACTACACTTTCAACTGTAATATGAGTATTGAGTATGAAGAACATAATCTGAGAACTATTAGCGAGAGAGGTTCTAATCGGCCCAGGATGCTCAGAAGTTTTAGGCTCAACTAAATTGATACTTTCCTGAGGCGGTTGTTTATTCTTTAGCTTAAGTTACCTATCCAAACAAGCAATGATGCGTTGCATACATGTGAACAGTGTTCGACTGCATGCTATTGCACTGGTCGACTGAGTCAATATTGGAGGCCGACGAATTGAACGAGTTAGTCAGTGAACAAATTGTGATGAAAATACGCCAGCCGTATATATCTTGCATCGACAATATCTAAGATTGCTTCCGATAGGTAACAGTCGTAATAATTTACAGCAGGTTTGGGATGCTTCTGTTGCAACAGCAAGAGTTTAGTTTTTAGGCAAGCAATCCAAGAGCTTTTGTCATGGGCTTTCATACATACCGTTAGCTCTGCTGCACTAAGGTTGATGTCAAGCCAAATTAACCTGAGATGTAGAGTCTCGTGTAGAGTGAAAGTTCACGTGATATACGTCATGGACGTAAGATTCTTTTGATTTTTAGGAATAGCCTAAGAGTCCAGGGGTACAATGCTGAGGTTATGCAACCTGTTGCAATAGCATACATTGAGACTGTTCCAAACGTCGTTTTACAACAAGATATCTCCAGGCGACATACAGCTCATCAAACCATGGTCTTTTTTATAAAATGCTAGAGCATAGGTTTTAGATTGTGTTTCAAGATCTTTTGACTTATAGCTAAAAGCAGATGTGATAGCATTGTCAGAACGCTTTAACTATTGTCACAGCTACCAAAAAGTTTTTAAGCATTTCTTAAAAAAGAGCCACATAGAGACTTTGGTGAATTCAAGCAAATATGGCGGATGTGCTTTTTTCTTACACCCCTTGAACTTACTAGTTTGCGAATAAACAATCAAAATATTATGTTGAATGTTAAGTACTAGATTCCATTTTGACATATTTTAAATTTTACGTTAATATCAGAGGTAAAAAAAAAGTGGTGGTATAGCAAACAGCACACATGTCTAAAGTTTTGAACATCTAAATAACTGCTACTTTTTCCCGGAATGTTTCCATAGTAAGTTATTTGGGAAATAATTATGTGAATAATTTAAAAAAACATGAAAATGCTTCAAGAGAAATACAATAATAGTTATTTATAATTTTAGACAACATTTTTATTGAACAAATTTGCTTTTAATAATGTCGAAATGCAAAATTTAAAACAGAAATTATAATTTTTATCTTTTTCTATTTTTTTACATGTTTAGATTCTTATCAATCACATTTTCTTCGTTATTATTCTACGATCGGAAAGGTTATAAAATTTAAAGATCAAAAGGTCTATAATTTTTGATGATAAGCTTAGTTTTATAAACTGTTTGTCTAAAACTATAAATACATAAAAATACTTATACACCTTATACATCTGTCTGCTGTTTGATGAAAACTTTCGATTTTTTGGGCTATAGTCCAGTCATTTCGTCCGAAAAAAAGGCAAATAAAAGAAAATGAATTTGCGCTTCTAATTTTTTAATATGTTGTAGGGATACCTAGAAAAGCTTAACTTGAAATTGTCGACCAAGCTTTCCTAGGAGCTTTCGCCGCCATCTTGAAAAAAGGGGTAAAATTTGTTTCTCGGCAATAACTCGGCTATCCGATGAGATTTCAAAAATTTTTGTAGGACACTTTTTGTAGCTTTCTTTGTGCTCTACAATAACGTTTGAATCATTTTTAGCGTATCATGCATCGTTATCGACATATCGATCGATAAAGTCAAAAATTTAGGACACAATTTTTGTTATTTGCTTTTTTTTTCTTTGGATCTTAATAAATATGAAAAATTGTGGAATTCAAACTTGTAGAGCATATTCAGACCTACAATTTCTTTCTTGGATTTTTTTATGTTGAACAAAAATTACGATCTCCAGCGCGCCGCAAAGTCGGTGGGTGAATCCACACTCAGCGTCGAGCGAGCTGCTCGCTCGGTTGTGTCTGTAACGATGATGATAACGATGCTCTCATCGAATCAGCATCATTTCCAACGTTTCAACAGACACAACAACTCGAAGAGTTTACGGAGGACGAAGATTTTCAGCCTGGACCATCCAAGCGAAAAAAAACATGAAAAAAGTCCATCGTTCGTGTCTCGAGTGCAGAAAAAAATATTTTTCTTCATACCTCGGTCGAAAGTACGTACTTTCGTCCCTAATAACAGAGACGAAAGTTTAACTTTTAGTCCCTGTAAGATGAAATTCTTTCTTCCCTATAATAGGGAAGAAAGAATTCATCGTCAGCATCAAAAACTATCAGCATTTAAAGTTAAAAAAATAAAATTAAAAATAAAAGTACGTACTTTCGACCGAGGTATGAAGAAAAATCGTATACACGACGCGGGACAGAAGTTGAAATCTCGGTCCTGCGCGCCATGATGCCCGAGGTGAGCGCGCCGAAAATTCAACTTTTGTCTCTTGTAGTGTAATATACTATTTCTTTCCGTTTATTTTGTATTGTAAAAAAATAATTTTTTTTACTGCACAAACAAATTATTTGTTTAATAAATTACTATTGTGTGATCCTTAATTTGTTGCTCTATGTACTTATTTTTTATCCCATCAATTTCCTGAACAATTTCCCATTCGATTCGACATCCAGACACAACCGAGCGAGCAGCTCGCTCGACGCTGAGTGTGGATTCACCGACTTTGCGGCGCGCTGGAGATCGTCATTTTTGTCCAACATAAAAAAATCCAAGAAGGAAATTGTAGGTCTGAATATGCTCTACAAGTTTGAATTTAACAATTTTTTATATTTATTAAGACCCAAAGGAAAAAAAAGCAAAAAACAAAAATTGTGTCCTAAATTTTTGACTTTATCGATCGATATCTCTATAACGATGCATGATACGCTAAAAATGATTCAAGCGTTATTATAGAGCACAAAGAAAGCTACAAAAAGTGTCCTACAAAATTTTTCAAAATCTCATCGGATAGCCGAGTTATTGCCGAGAAACAAATTTTACCCCTTTTTTCAAGATGGCGGCGAAAGCTCCTAGGAAAGCTTGGTCGACAATCTCAAGTTAAGCTTTTCTAGGTATCCCCTACAACATATTAAAAAATTAGAAGCGCAAATTCATTTTCTTTTTTGAATGTACGTAATGACTGGACTACTAATATCCTACAGATTTTCTTTTCAAATAGGGAACCAGCTTAGAAAATTTAGCTATATCTACGTTTTGCTTGACGTTGAGTGTTTTCTTTAGCATAGAATATATGGACCACAATATTGGTGGACGCACCTTTTTAATTTTATATTCAAATTCAATATGACAGTTTCTTAAAATCAGACCATTGCATAAACTCTGTAGGAAGCTTCATCTTGCCTACATGGTTTTTGCAGAATAAGAGAAGACATTGCATTTCGTACCGCTTCCGATACGTCTAAAGGTAGATCTTCATTATCACTCTCTCACATTACAAACGGTGAACAAAGTAAACGTTTTCTTTTTTACAAAATTGTTTGTTTTTTTAACGTTTTGTTACTTGGTTGCTGTCATCATTATTAGACGGTCACAACATACTACATAATTTTTTGTATTGATAAACTGATGGCGATAGCTAGCATTTAGCAAATTCGTGACATTGTTAATTATAATTATTTCAGTTTTCGAAAAAATGTTTTTTGATACACGGTTGCGAAATTCTTTCGCATTTGAGAATGCAAAAGATTTGCTATGGCTCGAAAAAAAAACCTCCATTCTCTAATGCAAAAATATCATTTCGCAATCTAGAATCAAAAATAACTATTTCCTTCTTGTAATCGCAATCGTAGTTCATACATCTGAAATCTGACGTCTGAAATAGCAGTACGATAGGATATTTTTTATTTTTATGTGTATATTAATTTTTTCTATTTGATTTTTAAATAGGCTAATTTTAAATAATAAGCCTACTTGAATATCATGTAAATTCAAATAATATGTACGTAACGTAATAATGATACATATTTAAATTTTTTCTATGGATGATTTTTTTTTCAACAATCCTTAAATTTGTACAAATTTTCTAAAAATAGTAGCTTTATCTATTTTTGAAGATTTAACATCAAATTGTAGATATATTTAAGAAATCCGCCATTTATTTATAGTTGCCTTGTATAGACAACTGCGAACGTGAGTCATCATAACATTTTTGCACAGACCTTGGCTTTGATAATTGAGAGGCACAAATATAAAATATCTGCTTGTTCAATCTAGTTAATTTTTATAGATTTTTTTTCTGCTTTAAATAGCCGCTTACAATTATTCAATTTTATTTAAAAGTATCTCGGAGGCTTTATAATAATGGGGATTAACGATGTTTTTTATATTAAATATTTTTTGTTACTCTACAAGGCTCATTGTAAAAATATTCTAGTTCATGATATTTTTTACAATCAGGAAGTCATTATGCAAAACACTTGCCTAGTGTTTTTATTATTTATAATTCATAAAAAGAGATTGTTTAAATGAATGAATAGACCGCGAAATTCGAGAAGTGTAAGTCCATCGTTCGAAATGCAAAAATTTCACATATTTACATCTAGATTTACACAAAATTTATTTTTACTACCAATTCGTCAGTATTGGTATGGATGTATATAATAAGGATTGTACCATACCTATTATACAGAGTGTTTGAAAAGTCGATGCAGTCATATCGTATGATATTTATGGACGTTTCAATATTTAGCTTTAAATTAACTTTAATTAATAAAATTGACTTTTAGGCAATTTTTATTTCATAAACACATTCTACCAAAATTTAATTTTCAAGTTACTTTAATTTTAATTGACATATTAGTTTAGCTTATTCATAGTAAAATATAACTTTTTGGTAACTATTAAAATGTCAGTTCTAAATGAAAGCGGTATAATAGTAAGATGGAAGAGTCTTGATTCTAGCACTTCTGAGGAATGAATTACTATATTTTGTAGAAAAAAATACAAAAAACTGATTTGAATACAGCAGTGGCAGTTACTTGCAGTTTTACACAATATGTGGCAGTATTTATGAAGGAAGAAATTTAAGATACTAATGTTGCAAAATGAGAAAATAAACAACAGTCTAGTGGATAGTTTAAATACATGTTTTTAGAAATCCGTAGCATTATTTTAAATACAGAATTTATTTTGAAAACTTTAATAATAATAAAAAAATATTAACAGCTTCTGTTTAACAAATTGTCAGTTTGAACATCTGTATAAGACGAAACTACTTTACAGATGTTTTTTTGTTTATTATTTTTATTTTATAAATTTAAAATCTTTCTGCTCAATGTAAAGTATTATGTCTTTAATATTTTGCCACCCTGCAAATGTAGGCAAAGTATTAATTAAGGTTAAAACTGCTAGAAAATGGATGTCATACAAACGACAAATGTCAGGCTTCTACGTTAAGACCATACGCATGATTGCTAAGCATGCTGAAAATGCTTTAACTAAAAAGCTTTTTTTAGGTTTAAGAAATCAGTCACTTTAGCTTAAAACTTGAAAATTTACAAGAAGTTGCTTATTAATGTTTGTTAGGTAGCTGCGCACGTTTTTTGGAAGGAAAAACATTTTGCTTTGCATAATAAAACTCAAACAGATTGAAGTAATGTTTCTAGCCAAAACAAATTTTAGTCAGTGCTATTGTATTGAGTGGTTTTGTTGCTATAGTATTAAGATTAAGTAACCTATGCGTTATAAATGCCTTATATAATGTGTTATAAATTTATTTTATCCACAATTACCTTATAATTGAAGTTTTATCCACACTTACAAACCGTATAAAGTAACACTTTATCCACTAGTGGAATAATGAAATCACTTTATTCCACTAGTGGAATAATGAAACAATACATTCTTAAATATATATTCAATACATTTTATAGACCTTTATAGCGGCCTTCAGCATCGAGTACTTCGACCACATGGATGAAATTGCATACCTCTTCTTCAAATTTAAGAAATACGATAGCAGAACTTCCTCATTTATTGTCATTACCTCCCGTTCTTCTTTCCATTCATTAAATTCTGAAAATACTTTTTCATAATGTTCCCTGGACTTCGCAGGCAATAACTGGCGAGTCGCTTCTTCAGCTTCCTCAAGAATTGTCTCAGGAACAGTATCACTTTCTTCCATTTTCACCAACTTGCACAGCGTTTTATACAAATGGAGTCGATAAACAATCGAAAATAAATAGCGACGATTCAACACCTCCCATGTTTTTTAGTTAATTTTAATGATTTTTGAGGTGACATCCGCTGTCAGAGTGTAATGTCAAATCATTTTTTGATTTTAAATCGCTGTAATTGTGGATAAAACGTTATATTGCATTCGTGTTTCACTCGCATTTTATCCACTTAAGAAAATTAAACGCTCGAGCAAGCTCTCGCCCTTAAACATTCTTGCGTGGATAAAATGCTCTCTGAAACACTTATACAATAAATTACTATAAATATTCTGGTTGTCATTTTGATGAGCAAAAACTATTGTATGAGTCATTTATTGCATGAAAATTTGATAATAGTTAAATTTAGTTAACAATCATCAAGTCATTGACAATTGAATAGAAGTTGATGTCCAATCAGTAGAGAAAGTTAAAAATGTGAATCTAAGGCAACCACAATTATTAATGTACATTTATTGCAACGTTTTCTTTCAGGCCAGATTAGCAGCTACAATAAATTAGTTGGTACTATATAGGCTTATATAGTACAAAATAATAAAATATAATGCACGACGTCAATCACGAAGATTGTTTATGTTTTTATGAAAAAAAATTAACCGAGTTTTTTCACTCATATATACAAAATCAACATTTGTATCGTCTTGTATAAGAAATAGATACATATTGCCAGGAGGATTAGTTCATGCATATTATTATTATTAGGCTTACAATCAATATTTAAGGTTGCAGAAGTTTAACAATGTGTTAACAGTTTCTTAGATTTTGCCAACTAATTATACTTTTTACTGACAACTACGCTAAATTGGCATTATTATTACTATTAAAGCCTTGACGTGACTCAATAGTAAAAAATGTTCAACTACTCTGAAAAATATTTATTTTTTTTTCGACGGGATGCTAAAAATATTGCAAAAAATGTTGTCATTGAACATACGTAGCGATAATTCTGATTAATGCGGTGCTAAAGCAGTATTTTGAAGGCTCTCATTGCTTTCGTCATTATTTCCGGAAGCATAATTTTTTTCAAACTTTAAACTTAAGGTTTACCTATCATCACCCAACATTCAGAAATCGGTTTCAGTCTGGATCCGATCTAGATCACAAATAAGAACGTTTAGAACATAAATAAGATGAATAATTTTTAAATGTAATATAGGTATGATTTTTTATGGTATTTCAAAACTTGTACATACTTTCTGGGTCACCCTGTACAAATGCGGTGTTTTTATTTTCTTGTAAAAATTGGTTAGCGCAGGTTAGAATATAGATTTTGATTTTTAAAGTATTGTAAAGTCTTTATTTGTATTTGAATAAAATCTCTGTATCATTTTTATAGCTCGATCAACAACATTCTTGTGAGGCATCAACATATTCTGTATTTCTTCTAATTCTTTAAATTTTTCTGTGTTATTAACCTGATTTAGTTTTAGTAGCTGCATTCCTGACACTAAAAATAAGAAAGAAGTATTAAAAGGGAGCAAGCTTCCAGACGCACTTTGTGAAGCAAATAAAATCAATAGACGCCAATGACTCCAGAATTGCTTCACGTATTCATTATTTTCCAGGACTAGTATCGGAAGCTTAATGCTTTCATAAAGAAGTCGTGGTTACGAGATGTGTTAACTTTATATAAAATTATAAACGCATTCCAGAGGTCATAGTTGGACGACATTCAGGCTGTCCGCCAACCCTTCGCCCCTCTGTTCATTCCTTGTGTATTGAACTAACACGTGTACTCGTATATCCGAAAGTCGGATGTTTATTGACCTATTAAAATTTTGGAGATTCCCGTAATTACACCAGAAATTGATAGCACTTTACCAGATGTATAAGACTTATATAGCAAAACATAAAAGCGTGTGCTTTGTCAATACGCCTTCTTTTGGTAGCGTCCTCTTTCTTTGATCCGGATTCCTGAGTTCTTCTTCAAGTCTGCCGTTTACCGGTTTTCTTTTAGGCAAATTCCTAGCATGCCTAGACCGATGACTTTCTCACGGTGATTTTTTTCTAATTATATATTTTCCACAGAAAACAAAGTTTTCTAAACACTTGTTTACAATTACCAATTTACTCGTAGATACGTGATTAATCATAAAACATAATTTAACGAAATTATGATTTTTATAGCACACCTATTATGCTTTTTTAATTTTTAATCATAAAGTAAGCGAATATCTTAATAATGATTCCGGTCGGCTTTTTAACCATCCCAGGTGTTTTTCTCACCTTTAATAATAACTATTTATGTTCTTTAAGCTGCTTGCAGTAGTTTAATTGTTTATGTTGTCATTATGTTTTAAATTTTTATAATAAGATTTTTTAAAGTCTTAATATCTAATTACCTGAACTATTTACAATAGTAGACAGTTTTTTTATACTCCGTTAGTACCGACATTTTACAAAGTACGGTAGTACCGTAAGCAACAATAAAATAATGTTAAAAGTTGGGCAGGTAATTAATTTTGTTGTATTATTATTACTAAACACTGTCAAGTTAGCAGAATTACTTTTTTTCTAACAATTAGTACATAGCTTCAAATGTTTCTCACAATTTATGTTTGAGACTCTGGGTGGTGGAAATCAGGAAGACCCACTTTACACAGATATTCAAAACGCGTTGAATCGCTTAGATTATTAGAAAAAACTTGCAATTACACTTTTAAAGTCGTGTATTTTCTGTATCATAAATATCAAAGTCAGCAACTGTTGTCATTTTTGAGAACATTCTTTTTTACATCATAAGTTAGAGATATAAAACTACAGATATATGTATAACGTTTGTTGCTCCTTAGGAAGTGTCTTTTTTCTATAATGGAATTGTCTTTTTCATAAACATAATAAAGAACGAACCTGTTGGCTTTCCTCTATCAATATAATATTGGTTTGAAACACGATAAAAATCAAATTAAAAGTTTTTGATGAAAAAGAACGATGATGTTATACTATTATATTGTTATACAGGATCTTTCGGAGATTCCGATTTTCATTTCTTTGTGAGAACTCTGAGGCTGAAATCGTTGTTTTGGCCTTGTCAGATCATATAATTGTGATCTGCAATATTATGAACCAATCGGTCTGCCACCCAGGTCTGCATTTTTTTTTGGATCAGGTGACATTATCTGGAAAAAATTATTTGCTTCAGAAAAGAAAATAAATGATCTGAGTTGTACAAGTTTTGATTATATTGTTGGGATTGCTATTGATTACTAGCCATATATTGCAAGTTTTTAATTTAAATTGTTATCATTTTTATTAAATAATGAATTGTCTTATTGTAGTAATATAATAACAGAGTATTGAGCATTTGTTGGATTACATGACTTGGAACAAAGTTATTCAAGCAAAGCAAAATTAATCTTGAAACATATTTTATACGTAATTTTTGGTAAAGAAATAAAACTTATCAACCGCAAAAATATATATGTCTGAGACATAAAAATACAAAATGAAACAACACTTAATAAATTTTATCTGTAAAAAATAATAATTTTTATTAAATAATGAAATTTAGAACTTGAATGGAATAAATCATTGTCGTTTTTATCTGCATGTGGTTCAGAACAAAGTTTGTGACAATCTCAATCGACTTGGAACGCTGACTATTGTTAAGGATGTAGTTCTTCAGGTATAACTTCGCGTTTGCATAGCTTCAGAGAATCTTTCTTCTATGAGAAGTTGAGAACAAGTTTTCAAGTTTAATCATAAGGCTTTAAAAGAATATTCCCAAAACGTTGCTGTCTAGCGAGACCTCTTACATACATTTTTTTATAATCAGACTAATGATCCTAACGATAAAAATAATTTATGTTGAAGTTTTTTCATATCGTAACGATTCAATTTTCAGTCATTGTACGATTTCATCTTTGTTTATGTTTTTAATTGTATGAGTAGATAATTCTCCAGATTATAAAAGTCTATATATTTGAGTTTTACTACTTCGTATAGTTCTTTTTTACTTTTGGTTGCGATCTAGTTGTAATTTTTTTTTATACGATCGCTTATCAATCTGATTTTTATTTTGATCACAACGTCTTCGATAATTTGCAAATAAAATGGAAAAAAGACTGTCGGATAAAAAAAGATTGTTTATAACACGTTCTAACGAACGAATATTCTTGCTCGTGTTAATTAGATACACTTGCACGCTGTTGCTGTTCGCTTCTTTTGTCACTGGTTATGAAAATAACTATTTCACTCGGTCATTGTGTAAACCGATCTATTTTTCTTAGCATGTTTAATTGCGGAATGTATAGAATTACATTTCTTGTAAGAATGACGGGATTCCAAAAAAATTTCTCAGTCTGAATATAAAATAAAATAGCGGCAACATTTTGATTATGGTTTGGATCACCACAGGTCTCTGAAAATAAAGAAATCTGCTTGATCTTGTCCGGATTATTTCCATCAACTATTTGAAAGTATCGCTCCAATTTCTGATGAGTCCCTATGCCCATTCAGTTTATTCCTGCAAAATCAGTACGTTTTATTATTTTTTGCTTCTTCATATACTATACTGTCAGATTGTAAACACATATAGTACTATGTGCGTCACAATAATTATTTAGATAAGGGGAGGTTGTGGTAAACAAAATTAGAGTCTTAGCTTGATTCGGCGCTGTTAGTTTGACAAGTCAAGAAACAAATGTCAAACTAAACGCGTTGAATCAAGCTAAGAGTCTTATTTGTTTTTTCATAGTCTTTTTTTTCTAAATAATAGTGGATCACATGGAACGTTTGTGATACGGTCGAAAAAAGTAACTGAAAAATCTCAAATCGCATGTTATAATCGGAGACGATTTTTGAGCAGCATTTTTTTTGTATTAAGATCTTTGGCTTTTCTACACTCTTCTGTTCTGGGAATATGAGTTCTGTATTTATGTCCCAATATTATCGTTAAAGGATAACTAACTGTAAATGTGTAAAACATATTTTTTTTTAATAAACAAAGCCACTGAAATTGTACCTTTTTTTTGCAAAATTCTACAAACTGAATTTGACTATGAATGACTCAATGAGTTCTTTGACCCTTTGCAAAACCGCTTTATTTCGTTTTTTTTCTCAAAAAAATCTGTACTTGAATACGTAACAGCTCCACTTCTATTGGTTGAAACTGTGTTAATAGGTTTATTAGATATATGTACAATTGTACACAGTGTTTTTTTTTAAACTTAGAGCACACTCTATACGTTTTTATTTGCGTTTTAAAGATAATATAGGTCGGCAAGTACTTTTCTAGAAATACTTGTATATTAGAGTTCGGTCCGACATTGGAAAATAATTGTTTTATTTAAAACTATATTTACTGGTGTCTATAAGGTCTTCACTATTTGTCAAAACTTAAACCAGATTTAGTTATATAAATTTTACACTTTGTTCGACGCCTTTTAGCTTCTAGGTTCTCACTCGAAGTTTGACCCATCAAAATCGTTTTCTTTTTTGTCGTCAAATGTCGACTTTTCAAAGAGTCGCCTTAAAATCTGACTTAAGCTCGTAACTTACAATACGAAAAACACTTTTTGACTTGATTAGTACTACTACAATAGCCAGCTTTAGATGCATTCACAGGCGATACAGCCTTTAATCTCAAATTTGTATTTTATTAAGAATTGCGAAAATAAAGGGTTAGCACTGCTCAATACGGAATTTGAACAACAATGTTAGTTAATTAATGATTATTACCTTTACTCAAAAACACTCTAATTGTAATTAATACATTCTGAAGTATCTGAACTTTTTACTGATTTTTACTTAGGAAATTGTATTTTTGAACTTATTATAAAGAAAAAAACAATATAATGTCACGATTCGATAGCAAAAAATTAAAAGCAAAGTCTATTTTAATTTTCTATGGGACCTTATGAAAATTCAACACTTAATGAAATATTTTACATGAAGCGCGATATTCTTCCAAGCAATTGGCGATAGGTTCATTTGCCATTTACTATTCCTGCATTACGAAAATACTCTTCAAAAATGAAAGATTTTTTTCTGATATATAATGTATTGTAATTTATTAAAAAAAAAGACAAGACTTGTGAGTTATTAACCTTTTTTTTTTGGTTTTTTGTAAGGCTACGTAATTTGTCACAATTGAATTTCGGTTGTTTCAATGTTTTAATCTAAGACATGCGTCCAACATCTAGTCTGAAAACTATTTGCTCATTAGTGATAAAAACATTTCTATCGAATTTTGTTTCGTGTTGTGTTGCAAATTTGTAACGCAGCATAACTTTATTGTTGTCATCAGTAATTTTATTACCAGAAGCATGCTGCTGCAGTCAATGTTCTATTATACAAGCAATTTTATTTATAAGCGCAACAAACGCTTTCAAAAAAATCAAAACTCGTCAATTTATTTCGACTGTTTTTTCGATCGTGAAAATTGGTCAGGGTGTAATGAAAAACCACTATTTAATACTCTGTGATAGCTCATTTACGTTATTTTTTCTAATAAATGAATTTTTTTTTTTATGAAGGGTTTTAGGGTATGGAACAATGTACATGTTTTTATTTTCAGTTTTTTATTACATCAATAAGCGACGTTTCGCTAACAAACAATTTTACCTTTTTCAGGCTGTTGACGTTAAGTTAAAATAAGTTTTATTTTTTGATTGTTTGATCTGTATTCTGTTTTAACGTGTTTTCCAAAAAAAAAACTTACCGGCTTTTCTAATTTACATACGTCAACGGCCTGAAGAAGGTAAAATTATTTTTTACCGAAACGTTGCTTATAGATGTAATAAAAAACTGGAAATAAAAACATCTACATTATTCAATACCCTAAATCTTTCATAAAAAAAGTGTTTCATGCATTTTGATGGTGACTCAATTATTTTAAAGATTCTTAAGTTAGCCTCCCAAAGTTGAGGTGAAAATTTTCTGGTGTTGACTAATAAACCTCAGACGTTTTTGATCGGGTTTTAACATAACTTTTTGAAAGCTAAGGGAGAAACTGGAAATGTTGATTAATAAACTATTCCCTAACATTCTCTATGAGCAACGCAATTGTAGTGCCTTATCTTGCTGGTAGACAACAATGTTTCCGCATAATTGTATTACTGATGATAACATAATATTTTCCAATATCCTCAAATATCATTTCGTCAAGCAATACTCGAACATAAAACGCTCCTTCAAGTCAACACGTTGATTGACAATCTTCTCGATCTGTTATCAGAAGTGCCCTGTATTTGTTGGAATAGTGATGAGCGCTAAACAAGTATTGTACTAAACATTTTTCAACGGAAAAGACTTTCAGTGAAAAAATAACTGAACTAAAATGGTCGCGATTAGTGCTACCCTACCGTGAACTGTAACTGTAAGAAAGATTTGTAGCCAAAACAGCTTTTCGTGCTACAGTAAAATGATTCTTTCTGAAATTGTTTAATAAATTTTCTCTTCTTCGGGAGCTAAAGTTTTTGGACGTCATAATCCTTGTTATTTTACACTTTGAACGATGCTGTAAGCCTTGTTACAATACTGTGCCACAGCACAAATTTTAACCACTCTTCTTCTGATTTAGAGAGGATCAAAATTTTGCCACACTTTCCTCAACTTTAGCATTTTGTTTTACATGCGGCAGCGACAATATTACATTTTGTTTGAAAAAATTATTTATTTATAAAAAAATATTTAAGAAGCAAATTTGCTTGGCGTTTACTTTTCACTTTTTTTAAGATTCAACCAGAAAAATGTTATTTTAGTTTCAAGGATGATTCGATTACACATTTTTCGAGTCGAATTGACAAATTGACAATTGACATGTTATTAGAAATTTAGAAAACATTTTCTGCTTAGACTTTTTTTATTACAAGTCTGCTATAAATATCAAAACACCTCCTTGTAAAATTTTGAAAAAAAAACCTCGCTAAAGATCTGCTTCTTCCTGCCACTTAATAATCATATTACATTATCGACACGTTCATAATTGTAGAAGCCAATCATCTTGTTTTTTTCTTATTAAAGTAGGGCTATTTCATTTGATGTTCTTGTATATGTATAGCCCGTGCCAAAGTGGCAGGTGACTGGTGGCGTGTGTCTAAAGAGCCGCTGGTTGCTTGTCTGATGAATGTGCGTTGCGTTGGCCCACCTCGCAGCTGCTCTCGGTCCTTACTTATAAAATGAACTGCACAAGGCGAATGCAATTAAATACCGAAGGAATACGCTATTCCCATCTTTCGTTCTATCTTCTTTTAGAACATCAATACCGAATGCAAACTGAAGCGGGACAGGATACGATATTAGGGTGCAGGACCTGTCCTTGAACTGCTAACATGCGGATCTTTTTTGGGGTTCAACCAAACGAACCAACAAAAAAATTGGGAGGGCGCTTACTTAGAAACAAAGAATTTTTGTCAATAGTTCGAAGCTTCTTGCAGGGTCCGTTTTAAATGAAATAAGCTTTTGAACTAATGAATTAGAAGATTATAAAATATGTATAATGAAATGAGGCCAATTATTCATAAAGTTAACTAAACATTGAAGTCCAACTTATTCTACAAAAAATTTATCATAGATTGACTCACACAACAGCTAGGTCATTTACTTTAATTGGATATAGGTATATTTATGAAGAAATAATTGGTTTTATGAACTATCGATTTTTATCTAAGAAGTTTTCAGCAAATACAATTAAATAAAATAGTATAGGGACAGACTAATCTCTTTAAATTTCTCGTTTGGCATGTTAGGTTTTTTTTTTGACAGATAAAATAGGGGAGCGCTTGGCGAATTTCTTTAAAGCCGATGACAAAGTTTTATCAAAAAACAACCAAGTAATTGTTTTAGTATTTAGATCTGGATAATTTATCTTTAGTTGATAAATTTAATAAACAAAAGATGTCAAAAAGCCCGTGTTTGAAAATTATAAAAAAAGTTATAATAGAAAAGTATAGATATAATATAACACTTAGAAGGAAAGGATAGAAGAAAATTGTATGTTACTAACGTTAACATATCATCGAGGCTGTATGCTCCACTGAAGGCTACATAAAGAAACAATTTTGGACGACATACCAGTGATGCCGTATCCTTTACTAATGTAGCAATATTAAACATAGCAAAAAGTTTTCTATTTTCTTATTAGGTACGTTTCATGACAATGGTGCGTATTCATCTGAGCAAATTTTCTTGCTTCCTAAATCGTTTATAGCGCAAGAATGTTGAAGCTTATATTAATCGTTCGTAGCATAATTCCATACGTCGGATGCATTTTCTTGCTTCTTATTGAAAGGCTTTTAACATTGTAATTATTTTTTTTCCTTGAACGTTAAAAGCTTACTTAGCAATATATACCACTATTCGATTTAATGCAATTTTTTAGAATTTGAGAACTTCGAACCAGATCTTAGAATAGAATTTTTTCATTTACTTGACATTTGTCTGTGGCAGAACTTCTACAGTTTTATGAACACTATACAGTGCGGTTTTTTTTTAACTCGGAACTTTTGAATTTGCTATACCCCCATGTTAACTTTTGTTCCAAGTTTAATACAAAATTTGGTTTTAGTTAATCAATTAAACATTTTTTCAATGACATGCACATGCTCTTTAATTCAATTTTTTGTTTAGAGATGAAAGTAATTAATTGAGCAAAACGAACTCAAAGTAGCGACAATCTTAGGAGCTTGTAAATATCTCATCTTCAAACCAAATTAAAGGACAGCTTCACGTTGTTAAAGCAATCTACGATGTACAGCTTTTTTATGAAACCTCTAGATGAGATTATTACAATGTGATGAAGCACTAAATAAAAAGGAAACAGTTTGAAGACTTATAATATTTAAAATGAATTAGGAAAAGAGCAAATGAATGTCTTTGGTTTAACCTCAATTTATAAAAACAATAAGATAAAATGCAAAATATTCAAAAATCTAACTAACACTGATTAGAGAAAAATAAACTATTTTAACATAAATCTGCTGCGTTGTTTTCGTATATCTATCGTTTGTTATTGACACCCTTGGATAATGCGAGAAATCATTTCAGTCGGGGAAGATTTATCTGAAATCATTCTAGCCGATGCGTATGTGCAAATAAATGATTTGCGATTGATATTGCATGCAATAGACAGGCGGTGATTTGCACCTCCGTATTTGTTTAAATGATTTCAAAAATACCTCTTGTGAGGTATTTTTGAAGCCAAAGAAAAGTAGCCATGGCGAAACTTTTTTGAAACGTTTTATTAAAAGAAGGAATTTGAGAGTGACGAATAAATCTCATACGGCAACTGGGCAACTTGAAATTGAAAATACATTTATTAATCTTTATACTTAACATCATTCTGTATCTAGAGTTATGAGACTTTTTAAGTATTTTTACATACATGTGGCATTTAATACTAGAAAAAACTTTATTTGTGTGTTGCTCAATAATAAGGACAAAGTGAACTTACTTCATCAAGCACTCAGGTGTTGAAATGTGGTTTTTGTGAATCTTGTGATTATAAATATGTATATACATTGGCCAAGCAATTTGTTTGTTTAACATACGTTTTTAAAGTCAAAGGGCTTACTAGGCCATTCTCACATTTTTGGTTTGTATGCCATTTAGTAGAATTTGGTCATGACTATGATATCTATCCATGATGTTTGATGAATTTTGAATAATAATAATAATAAACCTTAGAAAATTGCTCTACTAGAATCATTAGAAATTAGATGCAATTAGCATTGAATTTCCTACTGAATTTTCAAAAATTAATGTACTGGGTCAAAGAGGAAAAAAAAATTTAGCTATGAACATTAAAGATGAAAGTCTCCTCCAGCTCCGCAGAATTCAAAAGAACACGTTAAAGTGATTAAAGCAACATTATGAATTTTTCGGTTTTTTGAATAACTTAAAAAATTTAGAAAATTATGTTTTAGTCAATCATTGCAATGATTGAACTTTAAGATTTACAGGCAGCTTTTCAAATCAATTAGATATTGATGATGTGGAGCTATTTGAAGAAATGAAATCTCTTAAGATTTATTTAAAAGAAAATTGGCTACCACTAGCAATTTTACAATATTTAGTAAATAATGATTTTTTGCAACTTTATCCAAGCACTTCTGCGATTCTTTGAATTTATTTTAACACTTTTTGTTAGTATTGAGACAGGTGAAGAAAGATCGTTTTCTAAATTGAAACTAATAATAAACTATTTGAGAACAGCTATAGCTCAAGAAATGTTAAATTTGGTTCTTATTTCTATTGAGTATTTAAATAATTAAACTGCAATTTGTAGATACATACTCATTACTAATTTAATAATAAATGTATTGGTGGCATATGTATAATTTTAATGTACTTTTTCTTTTAAAATATTGATATTAATTAGCTATACTTTTTATGTTGATGAAACTTCCGTTTTGTTAATAGAATTGTTGTTAGTACTAGCAGATATATGCTTTAAGATAGTTAAGTCATACATTGTAAGAGCTTTTTCTCAATTTTGATTGAGAGTTTTATGTTCGTGTTTGCTTGCAGCTTTAATAAATTTTGTGTCACCGTATTTTGTCTTTTTTTGAGTGCAAAGTTGATTAACCAACGTAACAAACGAGATCAGCATTTTTGTGAAAACACAAAGGCGGCCGAAGGTCTTGGCACACAGGCCTGATAATCGCTATTATTGATAAGTGATGAATAAAAATTTCGAATTTTTTTTTTATTTCATTGTATTTGGGAAAAGCTAATTATTTGAAGTCTTTTAACGCCAAAAAAAAATTCAGAAGCCTGAAGTGGTTTTGATTATCATATTCGAAGATTTAGACAAATTAAAAGTTTTTAAGTTTTTTGGATTTTTTGTCAGGACTTACCTGTTGCATAATGTAATATATTCGAGGAACAATTTACAGTCTATAATAAAATCAATTAATCACCTTTTGCACGTTTAAAGTCGCTGATTTTTTTTTGAAAGTAGCTCAGCAACTTTGTGTTAAATTATTATCAGTTTTCTGTTCGTAATGTTTTTCCTTTTATAAACATAACGCTTTATAAATATTTACAATATAGCAAAATCGAACTCTGCCAAAAGTTGTTTGATTCACAAAAAATAATGAAAATTGTTATCTCAATTAAAAAAGAATTAAAACGACGCGACAATAACGAGGTTTGACATTGAAAAACAAATGGCAAAGCTTTCATCATATAGCATTCTGCCATTTCGGCTGGTACTGGAATCAGTCAAATCAACCACAAATTATTATTGCTTGTTGCTGGGTTGCTGCCGTCTTTATTTGAAATAAGCTCACATTGACAATGGTGTCAATCTTGACCTGATGCTACAAAATAGGCAGAATACTCAAGTCTCTCGTCAACTTACAGCAAAGGTTTTTATTTAATTAATTAGGGAGCTTGTAAAAGCTTATATTTTGAATATATAGGAAAGAAAAATTTTCTTCTAATTTATACTACATTTTGTTAACTAAACAAAAAAATAATTATAATTACTGCCCTATATATATTTAAGATCATTAGAAATTTTTATTTTTGGAGTATTTCTATTGTAGACAATAATAAATGTTTTTACATGATTTTTATTATCAGGAAGAAAGGGATTGATTGACAAGAGCTTCTGACAAGCTCTTTGTCGAATTGTGTAAATGTTTTTTTATCTTGTGTCTTTTTCCTTGCTTTTGGTTTATTTAAGAATCAATTTTATGTGTCAAAAGTAATAGTGCATATTTTTTACCCAAGAAGATAAAAATAATCAATTGACTTTTTTAAAATGAATTGTAAATAGTGTGGAATGAGATAGTAGTTCTACATTTAGAACAAACTGCCGATACTGCAGATGGGGTATCGGTATAGAGTTGGGCAATCTTTTACACATATAAATTTGTCAAATTAAAAATAGAAATTTACGTGTTTTAGGTTTTTTTCCCAACAATACCTTACATAATAACACTAAAAATTAATTTAGATATAGACCGCTTTGTACGTATTTTCATTTTATTTAGTTAGAGCGACAATAATACAATAGGAGATCGGTCGTTAAATAAAGATTATGTAGCAAAGCTGAAGCTTAACGTTCACATATAAATAATTAAGCTGAAACTGTGAGTGATTATCCGAACAGCATTTCCTATATTATCTGCAAACGTATTCAGAATGATTAAAAATTGATAAACTGTGGTTTAAAATGTCTAAAAGTATAAATACCTAAACAAAAGTTGGGGCAGGGTTAGACCGGAAAATATGACTTTTATAAAATTATAATATTTAGATTATTATTATAATTATAATAGATCTAAAAACTCAATTAAAAGTCAACTAAAAAGCAGGTAACTAAAACATTTCATCTTTAAGTGAGTGGTACTCTCAAGATATTTAGGACCGCCTTAAATTGTAATTATTGTGACACATTCAGTATAGGGTGATTTTTTAGAAATATTAATGTAACTACAATATTTTATGTTGTCGAACAATATCACTTGAAATAAATATAAAGACTTAAGAAAGGGGGTTTGAATTTTTTATATAAGGTGAGAATTAAGCATCTGAACTAACATATGCATGTTCTGGTAAATGCATAATACAACTTTAACACTGTATCATCATTAGAAACAAGCGACTTTGCCGAATAATAAAATTTTAGGATTTTGGAACCGAAACCACAAGATATTGTCTACATGAACTGAAAAAGTCAATTTGTTGTCAAAAATTAATTTTAAATTAGTAAACTTTTCTACTCTTGCTCGGTCGATTGAGTAATTAAACTCAACTTTTGTGAGTTTATGTCATAATAAAACATTCATTCTTAGCAACTTGTATGCGACTATTCAATTAGCTGCATGATATCACAGTCACTGTCTTTATGAATTTTTCTGTAAGGTATATCATCAACATGTATAAAAACGTTGAACTTATATATAACTTAAGAATTATAACATAACTTGAATATTATGTTGTTGATAAAAATATTGAAGAAAAGGAGACTCAACACACAACACTGATCTTTGAGGTACGTCTCAAGGAAACATGTTTACAGCAGGGGGTCTACCACCGACTTTGATGAGTTTTCTCATCAGTGACAAAACTCACGTGCATTTTGTCACTGATTTTTTAAATACGCTACTATTGACTTTAAGTGAGATGAGAAATCTCACCGATGCGTTTTGTCACATGTTAGATATCGCAACACCGCACTTTCGCACTCGTTGCTTAGCAACATAGGATTTGACATTTGTATAATAAACATTTTTGACAATTATTGTTGATATTCAAAATAATTTTTGAAATTATTATGAAAGTGACAGAGGAACAAAAAGAAATTCTTGTCGAGTTTATGCAAACTCGCCCAGAATTAATTTCTGGGAAATTTTCTAGTAGCTTCACCAAAAAAGATGGTGAAGCTTTGTGGAAAGAAATTGGGGAAACGTTGAATAGCGCAATCGAGCTACAGAAAGACTGGAAAGCGTAGAGAAAGGTTATTTGTCATATTCGTTATTTTAGATACATAACGTTCAAAGTGGTATATAACTAAATATACAAATTTTACAATTTGTATACCTAATTTTACATCTACTAAACATAACCCCAAAACTTAAGATCAATGTTTTTTTCATAATTTTCATGTGCCCGGTCTATTTTGAAGCACTCGGCAAGCGACATGCTTCACATAATCGGCCACCCACCCGAAAACTCTTGAAGACAATTCAATTGCTTCGAAAACTGTTAAAATAACAAAAGCTTAATTTCAACATTTTATTTAAATTTATACAGACATGGCAAGACTTGTGCGCCAGAACTAAACAAAAAAGTGCTTCAAATAGAAGGGAATCTAATAAAACAGGAGGTGGTGTGGGCAATTTTCAGTCCTTATCAAAAACCGAAAAGTTTATTGCTGCAGTGTTGACACCAGTCGCTGTACAAGGCTTGGATATTCCCACCCCCGAAGTAACTTTTTTGAATGCTCCTAGTTATGACCATCTTCCTAATCCTCCATCTCCATCAATTCGTTCGGTGACTGATGGATAGATAAATCACTGGGTCTTCTTTTAGGACGCATATAAGGTTCCACAAGAGTAACAATAAAATTAAATAATTCTTTGGACACCCGAAAAAGCTTGACAAATTGCCTTTCTGGCAATTCCTGCAAATGATCTCCAGCAGCTCGCCTCAATGGTACATCTACTTCTTCTTCCAAATCATCAATTAAATCGTCCATTTTATTCAAAAGTTTGTTTGTCAGACCACTAGAACAATGCCACTTTGCCACTAGCAAACTAACAAAAAATGTGATTCACAGTTCACTTGCAACCACACCACAAGCCCAGGCCCAGAGCACAAGCTTAACCTAAAAAAAACGATGTCAACTGTCACATTTTGGGTGAAATGTCAAATCTCACTCATAATAAAGCGCTCGAGAAAACTCACGCGTTTTCGTTCGAGTTTTGTCATCGATGAGAAAAGTCACATCGTCAATGGTAGGGTTTTAGCACTTCTCACTAAAATGACGTCATTTTTGTGACAAAACTCATCAGTGAGAAATCTCACACGAGTCGGTGGTAGGCCGCCAGGTGGATAAGTACTCAACATCCCTTACACATTGTAATGTGTCAGAGAAAAGAAAGCTATTGAACAGATTTACAGAAGTTGTTAGAAAAGTTATCGATAATTTTTATCATAAAAATTCGTGGATGATTTTGTCAAGCGCCTTAGAAAAATTCGTGCATATTACTTCTACCTTTTTTTTCCCTATCAAAACAATCGGAGATAAATTGTGTAATAACACGTAGATTTATGACGATTGAGCCTACTTCTCACAAAACCGTGTTGACGTTGATATATAAGTTGCAATTGATAATTTTGCAAAATAATGTTAAAATTTTAGAAAAAATTTAATTTAGTGATATAGGTTTGTAGCTCTTGATTTGATTTCTAGCATTTAAATTTAATTTCAAAGGAGCAACTGTTTATACTAGGCATATCAATTATAAGGTTCGGATTATGTATCATACAGAATGATAAACACATTATTATAAATCTTATCATTATAAAATGCATAAGCTTAAATAAACAGAAATGTATTTAGCAAACTTTTTACCTCTCATTAAGTTTTGCTGTAGCTTCCAGAAAAGACCAGTTGGTGCCAAGAGGGTGTTGAGATGTTAGCTTTGCGCAAGTTTTACTGTTAGCTCAAAAACTATATGATATAAGTCAAAATTCTGAGCTTTGAAGAGGAATTAATAATAACAGAAAAAGATGATGAGTGTGTTCTTTTAATAACCTATTCAATTTATTACTTAAAACTAAGTCTAAATGTTTATTACTAGCATTAGGAACAATGTGAAGCTTTCTTTTTTTTTAAATCAATAGTCTGAAAACAAGAATAAAATTGCCACTAATAGCAGCATAATGATAGTATAGCTTATCTACATTGCTAAGAAGATCAAGCAGTATTTAATACTCTTCTTTTGGAGAACCCGTCTGAACAGTATAGTTGAGATAATAATTGAAAAAGCATTTTGCAGCAATTAAGACAAGAGAGGAGAAATTTAGACAAGTTAATGTGTGTAATAGCAACCTTTGATCTAAATGCTAACAGAACGCTACTACCTCTAGAAACATTCAACCTATTGAAATCTCTATCGGATCTAATACTCAGTTAGTTGCTTGGACAAAATTTTTTATTATGTACTGAAGCTTTAACCATGCCATAGTAAGGCCAACTAAATAAAAATACGTTTCAATAATAGAATTATTCAGTTCAGTGAGCTTTGTATTGATACCTCTTACATTTTGATAGTCTAAAGTCAACGGCTCTACAAACGAATTTCGATCGAATTTTTGCTTACACGAGCAGATTTTTATTATTATTATCATAACAGCACCATTTGTCGATGTCACAAACCGCATGACCGACTTTGAAAGTCAGATTGGCTTTAGAAATGATAAAAGAACAATTAATTCATTTTAAGGGAGAGGATTTAAATTCTTTTATTTCATGAGCTTTACTACAACGAGAACTTTATTAATTAGGTATCTCTAACTATTAAATGTAGATTATGCTTTGGCGATTTTATCTATAGTCCATTGAAATGTTACATTTGGATTTTTTAGAGGACGCAATTTAATTTTTTTGATGTGTAGGGGGGTTAGTGTAAAGCTAAAACTAAGTTTGTGGGGTCGCCACCCTTGTCCCACGGCCGCCATCTTGAAAATAAGAGTTGAAATGGTTTTTACAATATATCTCTTAAACTATTAATTTAAGAAAAACAATTTGTTAACATTTTTTGTTGCAAATTAAATTCTCTACAACTTTGGTTAAGTAACTTTTTGTCGAAGAACAATAAATAAAAAAGTTATAGGCAAAAATTTTCAGAAATTCGAGAAAAAAAAATTTTTTTGATGTAACTTTTTTTTTTAACATTTTACGAAAAAATAATATCAGACCATTTTTGTAGATCGTTTTTTGAGGAACAACTTTTATTTATTAAGTCAATAGCTAAGGTTTTACAGCGCTCCGAAGTAAGTACTATTTTTCAGTACTGTTAACTATACCTATATTATACGTGTGTACTAATAATGTGTCATCAGTTATTGTTTTTTTTTATTATTTACTTTGTTATTATAATGTTTTTAATTATAAATTTTGCAATATTATTAATAATTAATTGTTGACTCTTTTCCCCACCACCCACGAGGTAGAGTCTGGAGGCGCGTTTTTTTTACGTGGTATTTCCAATAGGCATTATCCACGGTGATTTTCTAAATTAGAACTACTCCGTTCTTAGTCTTTTCCATGGACCAGGCTGCGGCTCAGCATCTGATCGGCTTTCTGAATTAAATGTCAGTGGGAGAACTGGAGAAGGAAGGGGTGTTAATGTCGGGGGTTCATCATTAAAATCATTTTCGCTTATTAATTCTGAGAGTCAATAATTAATTATTATTAATTTTGCAAAATTAATAATTAAAAAAGTTAACAAAATAAAAAGAAACAATAACTGATGACGCATTATTAGTACACACGTATTATATATGTATAGTCAAGAGTGCTGAAAAATAGTACTTACTTCGGAGTGCTGTAAAACCTTAGCTATTGACTAAACGATCTACAAAAAAGGTTTCATTTTTTTAATTTTTTCGTAAAATGATAAAAAAAAATTAAACTGAAAAATATAATTTTATCATTTTCGCTTATAACTTTTTTATTTATACTTCTACGACAAGAAGTTAGTGGACCAAAGTTGTAGAAAATTTAATTTCCAACAAAAAATGTTGATAATTTTCTCTTATCAAATAAATAGTTATATCGTAAAAACCATTTCAACCTCTATTTTCAAGATGGCGGCCGTGGGACAAGGGTGGCGACTCTACAAACTTAGTCTTAGCTCTACACTGACCCCCCTACACATCAAAAAAATAAAATTGCGTCCTCTAAAAAACGCAAGGTAAGGCCTAAAAAATGTAACATTTCAATGGACTACTAATATTAAAAAAATTGCTGTTTAAAACCACTGAATACTAGCCTGTGATGCCACTTTTTGCAAAAACTTGCATTAAATAATAATTGATTCAAAGAAAAACTTTATATTGACATAAATGGAATAGCATATCAAACGAATATCAAAGAAGGGCTTAATATTATTGTTTCTAATTGTTTTTTTCGGTTTTTTAACCACATTTTTATTTGCATAGAAATTTTATCATTATTCTTTGCACAGGGGAACAATGGATTTACTGAAAAAACGTTTTGTTTCAATTTTCTCGGTTTGAATGAATTGTTTCCGCAGTTTTTAGTATTCAACATTTTATTTATTTAGGGTAGCAACCCTATTGAGAGGTTGTTTTACTGTATGGGGCTAATTTTAAATTGTGCGAGTTATATACACCTTGTTTGGAGCATTTAAGGTATGTATTTTGTAAACTTTGGCACATTCTTAGTCTAGATAAAACTGTTGAATTTCATTTTCATGCCGGTAGATGCTTGTTTCGTGACGGAATGGGATGGGTCACGCAACTAACGACCGTGGCATTTTTATAGACGATCCAGTGGACACATTAGAATTTTGGGAATGCTTCCGGTATTGCTATACGGTTCGCGTTATACAGTCGGCATCGCTATCCCAGCCACCCCAGCACAGCAACACAAACCACGAAAAAATCAATACTAAGGTGGAAGGAACGTTGCTTTGGAATTCTTGCTTATACTAACACTGGAAAATAATTAAAAGAAAAATGTTGGTTTGATGATATTAACACTTTTACCTGAAATACTTGCCTTGTTTTTTTATCAATAATTATTTTATTAAAAATGTTCACACATTTCTTTAAAGTGAATGCGTTTACATAAGAATTATTAAAAAAAGGTATCTTTTCTTCTTCTAAAATAAAATGCGTTTTAATCAAAAATTGGCTACAATTTTAATAATATACAATACATATTAGTTCATAATTTAATTATTATGGGTCTAACTTTTGACCCTTTTTATATTTCTTATGAATTTTCAAAAATGTTTGGGTCTTATTTTGTTTGCCAACACTGATGCACTTGCTAGTGCAAAAATCTTGCACTAGCAAGATTTAATAATAATAAATATTCTTTATTCTTTCCTAAATTCGAGGAAAAAGTCTAAGAACACAAAATAGGTATTTTAAGAAGAAAAGAGACATTGAAAATGATGTAGCTTAGGTTTTTGTTGTTAAATCATGTGTTGCATTCCTAAAATAATCAGACATGCTGTCACTTTTTTCAAATTATGGTAAAAAAAGCGATAATCGTTACTTACTTTATCGAGATTGTTTTAAAAATTGTCAATTGAGTATTTTGATGCTAAGGTATGACTTTGTTATTATTGACTTTGTGTAGCATAGAGTCAGAACTTTATGCTACACAAAGTCAATAATTGAAAATTCATTTCAACATTTTATAGTCTGACGATGGGACACCGGAAAGATCTCGTTTTTGTACAAACTTGTTTGCTTTCAGCTAAACAATAGACCCTCTTAGATAGTTTGTATAATTAAGTTTTCTTAAACATCATATTCATTGCTAACCTCATGTTTGTATATATGCAGGGTGGAGCAAAAGTATTAAATAACAGCTGTAAATTCTTAATTTTATTTTATTGTTATTATCGTGCATGGTGTGACTTTTTCAGTTCGTTCCGATCTTCATAATCAACTCCGTTTTTTTCAATTGTGGTTATATTCTTTTCTGTCGATTTTGAAAGAAGCGTGTTTTTATCTATTCTGTATCTTATAATTATTTTTTGAAAAGAAAAACAAAAAGAGATAACACAGATTTAATAATAAAACAAAATCATGTGTCTATTAAAGAATGCCATGGAAATTGACAGTTATACAAAACAGACAACGTTTTTCCATAATGCTTCGAATTGAAAAGTTGCAGTCATTATTTTATACTTTTGTTCCAGTCTTTATATAACGAACTAGTACAGCGACTATTTGTGTTGCTCTAAATTTGAATGAGAAAATTTGGTCTAAAATCGATGGGGTTACCGATAACAAAAGTATTAATAGTTAGTACTATTATTACTTTTATAGTATTAATAGTAATAGGTAGTACTGCCATATATTGGTATTCACTATTTAATATTAGCCAAACGCGGTTATAATCGTTAATTATTTATTTTTAAGCTAATACCATTGTACACAATATCAAAAAGAAAATTTAATTTTTGTATAATATATTTTTTTGCAATCAAATATTTTCTTATTAAGTTATTGATGGGTTACGATTGAAATTATTTTTTCTAGCAATTATACTTTTTCAGATTTTAGGTATAAATAAAATCTATGGAATATTTTGTAATTCTTGTATAAATGTATGTCTCATAGATACGTTATGGAATATTCTGTAAAATACCGGGTGAGTTATCGTATGGAATTTTTTAAATGTAGCCCCTTTGCAATGTTTAAAAAAAATTAAGTATTGTAGACATAATCTTTATTTTTTCCTGTACAAAGCGGTCGATTTATTTTTTATACAACAAAATTTATGTGAAAGTTTACTTTGATAATCTATCTCAATTAAGGTAATAAAAAAATCTGATTTTATTTTCAAGATTTTACTGTCATGACATTGTAAATTCTGATTCCACAAAAGTAGGCATTTAAATTCAAATAACAACTATACCAAATCACAAAAATTTACTGTAAAATATTGAGTGCAAGATGATTCAAGTTTCTGAAATTGAACTTATATTATATTTTTATATGCGTTAAAGAAAGTTTTTCGTCAAGTAGTTGCAAGAATTTGTTGTTCACAAATGATGTTGTTTGCTTTTTGCTAAAATGGTTTGAGACGTTCTCAAGGGGCATTTTGTTTTGAAATAGCATTGACCAATTGATGAATCGGTTTTATGCACTCTATAGGTTTTCTCGCGAAATAGATCTTGTGTCTACAAATATTGAACTGATGGCATTGAATAATGACCAAGTTAATTTTGGTGCTTAGGCAAAATATTTAAATTTGTTAGTGAAAATTTCAAGTTCACAATCTTGGTAATTTTGTAAACGTAGATAGGTGAAAAATATTATTTAAAGGCTATTAAAAATGCAGAAGCCGCTCCTGCCGCAAAAATAAAGCCATTACTCATGTTGCTTTTTACTGTTTACATAAGCTTGTTAAATTTGTCAATGCATTCTCAATAACAAATAGGTATTGCCAAGGGCTTCTGCAAAAGAACTTTTTAATTTTTTTCTGCAAATGATTTTTTGTTTAGTTGCGAACTTTATGAAAGCGTGAAGTTTAGGATAACTGTGAAGTTCATGACAATGTTATGGTTAAAAGACGGTTTCTTTTGTGTCTTGATATTGTCTCGAGTTCTACATAGTAGAAGATTTTTATACAATCGACATGAAACAGAAAGACAAACAATGAATTATTGAACACTCGTGTTATTTATATTGATATTATATTAATCTTTATAATTTTTATCATGTATGCCAGCATGTCAATTTCTCTATTGGACTCTAGTGTTGGATAACCCTGTATAATGTACAGGCTGAATTCTACACAAATTATGAGTTTAATTTTTTGCAGTTATCAAGCAGTAGTATTATTAATTATTAGACGTTTTTCTTACCCTTATTGTAGTTGCCTACATGAATGAATAAAAGATTTTTTTATTAAGAGACCAACATTCACCCAGTATTTAGCACCCTATTTAGTAACTTTACACTTTAACAACTTAGCAGGAATGTTCTTTTGAATTTTGCATGCTGAAATGTCGGTCAACACTATACAATTATACGACAAGCTTGTTTGTCGTCGAAAATTATGTGTTTTAAACAAACATAACCTACAGCATATAGATAACTAAGCTAACTATGTTTTTGTTATCAAATTTGAGTTGGACTAAAAATTTGCTTTTTATAAAAACAGTATAGGTTGTCTTTTAGCTCATTTTAAAACTATATTATTACAACCTGTTTCTCACAACTGGTTAAAGAGTACAAATGACTAATGTGTGGAAATTGTATTAGAAAGTTTTCTTATTTCTTGATAATGCATAGTACAACATAGTGTAACTTTTAAAACCTTTTTGTTTCAGCTTGGTCAATTTTTTTTGCATAATCATATATGATATTCATATAAGATTACGTTTACAATGTCTCTAATTACTAATTAAGCCTGAATCAATCAAATATTTTGAGAACTATATCTCTTGATTATACGATTGTTGTAGAACACGTCAAACATAGGATTAGTTAAAAAGCTTGAAAGCGTGCTACAATCTATAAGTTTTTGCTTTTAATTTGCTAAAGTTTTTTTTCCCAAATGAATGTGTTTTAAACATATTTAAACATATTACTATTCTGTCTTTATAATTCAAACAGCTTGTAGCAAGATCATAGTAAATAAGTTAGCGTTTTCTTTCAGGGTCTTGAAATAAATATGCGCTTTGAATAGTAATATCTAAATAATTATTAATATTTCTAGCTTAGTTTAGCAAATAAGGTTTTAAAAAAATTGTTTATTGTAAATAAATACTTTTGAAATAAAGCACAATGTCAATCAAAAAAATCAAAACTTTGAGCTGCTATTGATGATGATGTAAAATTACTAATACATACTTTTAAAATAACTGATAATCTCTGTATCTTTTTGACCAGTTTAGTTTAGTATTGATTATGACATTATGTTTTTGTAGTTTTACTAAATATTTTAAATCACGAGTTTAGTACATGTAGTGAACTTCTTATTTACTTAATTGAAGAAAACTTAATTAAAGTTTGATATATACAATACATTGATAAAACTAGCATACCGATATTGCTGTAAAATAATTTTTTTTTTCTTTTATAAAAAAATTCTTAAAAAGTAGATACTCAAATAACGCAAATACATTTATTAAACTTTTATTTTCCGCTGAGAAAAGTTTTTTCATAAATATTTTAAATATATGATTGAAGGTATGCCTGGAGTGTATTAACTATAATAAGGGTTTTTTATTGTACCTACATTTATTCGTCAATCGTTTAAAACTAATATAGTATCATAGAAGCATAAACATTTTTGTCAACTACTACAGGGTGTACAATATTAAGAAAAATCAAGGGCGGCTGTGTTTTTTTGGCAGCAGGTGTTAGATCGAAGTCAAAAATTATTATTATTATCATCATCATCATTATCAAAAGCATTGCTCGCTTGAAAATGCCACAATTCTTATTCAGCATCGGATAATACGACCATAATGTCCATGACTTTACCTTCTTTGTTTTTTTTCGAAAAATACTGTAAAAGCACTTTTTTATTCACTATAGATATTGATGCTTTCTCACTTTTCAAAGGGCTGGGGTTTCTTTCATACATTATTGTAAATTGTCAGGGCAAAAGTTTACATTCGGTCTCTATCACTGCATCTTCTATATCTGATGGCTTCTTAATTCTTGTCGCACATTTCGTATTTGTTTCGTGCAGAAAGCGCAAAGATCAGAATCAAAATAATGATGCAGCATAATTTCAATTTTTGTGCAGCAATTACAATCTTTTTTAAAGTTGTATTTTTTTTAAGGTTTCTTATAGAATAAAATGACATATTATACACAACGATAAAGATGGTTTAATTATTTGTGAAATAAATGTATTCGTGATTTTTTCACTCTTGAACTTACTTTTTTACTTTTTGATATCAATGTCTTTATCGTCTTGTACGTATAATAAACTTTTTCACTCGTTGATAACAACGTCTTTGAGTTAAAAAAGAATATTACATACATATACTTTACTATAATTTTGTCCACACATACAGGGTATTTTACCAAGAGAAATGGGCTCAAACTTTATATAAAAAATGCAAGTTAAACCAAAAGATGTTTCCAATGGCAACTTAATAAGTAACTTTCGAAATGTATTTTGGTTTGAATTTTTGAAATTTTAGGTTGATTATTTCTTGAGAAACACAGTGTACAATAAAAATTAATTAACATTTTTTATTTACGTACAGCGCTCTCAAGCAAACATGCATTACGGGAAATATACGAACTAAATTACTAAATTCAGGACCAAAATAAAGATGAGATGCGGTATGTACATGAAAACTAAAACGAGCCTAAGGACGTCTCTTCAGAGCTCATGTTTGTTTGGATGGACTGTTGTTTAAATGTTGAGCAGATTTTGATAAATTTTAAGTATTTTTTTGATTGATATATTATCCTGGTTTCTTATTTGCTGAAAACCATTTTTGAAAAGCCCTATTTCACACAAGTTTCTGTCAATCTATAATTATTTTACTACAAAACTATTTTATTTTTTGATTTAAAACTCAAAATTATGTCAAACGCTAAAAAACGATTTAACAATTTTTTTGTTATTAGATGTGTAATAAAATCTTGAAGAAGATATATCTGAAATTAAAAGTTTAAAATAGTCTTATATTTTAAGTTAATAGATATTATAGGCTAAAATATAGACTGATTAAAACTCTAAATTTATAAAAACTTCTGTTACCATAAGTTATGAATTTAAATTCGATTCTCCTCTCCATCGAATTCTTCCATGTTCTTCCTTTAGGTGAATTGTCAAAGAAATAATATAAGAAAGAAAATAACAAAGAAAAAAGAAATCAATACATATCTATCAAAGTCCATTATCACACGATATTTTTTATCAGATCACAAGAAATTTTATATGTTATAATATGGAATAACTGATGTTGGTTTGTATTCATATATGTATAATAAAATTTTTAAGATTTGAGTAAAATAATCTAAATAGTCTTTCAACTATGAGTAATGGTAACGAAACATCCACCCTATTTATTGTATGATGAATATTATCCGTGTATGAAAAAAAAACGATGATAGGCACTATCAAAAACTATAATTTAAATTTTTTTCTCTATTAATTTCAAGGCCACGTAATACCAAACTTTTTAAATTTTAGATGGCAGCTTATATATTTTTTATTTATATTCTAGTAGAACATTTCTTTTTATATGCAAAACATCAACGTGTTACTTTTTATATCACATGAACAAACGCCTGATTTGGTCATTTAAAAAATAATGTATTAATACTATTATAAAAAAAACTTTATATAATACGTTTTAGAAAAGTTTAAAAAACTTAGTATGTACTCAAAAAAGATGTTCTATTCGAATTTAAATAATAAAAATGAAAATAAAGCTTTTTCATGTTTCTTATCAAATTATTTTACAGTTTTGATGTTTTTTTTTTATAAAAATTGGTATACAAACGGATGAGTTTTATTGATTGCGGTGTTTGTTATAATCCACTCGATATTATGGATCTAAATACAAAAGTTGCTTATAATCTCTCTTCTTTTGGGTTGCTTGGGGATGCATAAAAGCAAACAGTATGCAGTCCGGATAAAGAAATGATCGGTGAGCACCGGCGTGATAGAAAATAATGTTGAATTACAATACCCATAAAAGTAGTCACATGTTGAAATAATTTCAACAAAATGGTTTCAGATTTTCTTCTTGATTGTAGAGAAAAGATAATAAATTATCAATACTATTATAAGGTATTACATTTTTTTTCAATTCGTTCTAAGATTGACTGGACTTTACTTTTATGACATATTGAATTCTATTATGACATTTAATTGAAAAATAAATGAACGTTTACATGGTTTGTAGTGACTTTGGTCGCTAAAGGAATGCAGAAATAAAACGATGTTGAATGGACATCACCGATTGGTAGAAAAAAGGGTTGATTGTGTAGGTACCTACGTGAAAATGTGCAGCGGTTCCAAGTTGGTTGTTCATGTATTTTAACTGATAGAATTATGTGATTGTGTCTTTGAGAAAATAAATTCCGTGTATAAATTGCCAGAAATGGTCACTTTTTTTTAGTGCAAATATACTTTTATGGGTTTATTCTACGCGTATCTAATGTTCGTCAACTTTTTTCTTTAGCTATAGTGTGACGCTTCATTCGCCATAGCCTCCTGGTAGGGTCAACGCAACCAAGTTGGGATTTTTTTTGTATATTATTAATCTTCTATTTCTTATATCAAACAATCAATTTTTATACTATACCGACTGTAAATTCCGATTTATTTAAAACATTCTTATATAATAAATATGGACATGATTTGTTTAAAATAAAATAGTATCTAACGGTAGGAAAACATTGTTTTACTTTCTGGCAGATTTTACAAACTGAAATAATTTGTGGTTTCTGCAAAAAAAAAAAATTCTTTACTTGAAGATTTATAAAATAAAGGAATTTGAAATGATGTTGAATTATTGCAATTTAAACAAATAGCGTCATAAATGTATAAAATTCTTTCTAGCTACCTACGGTCATGCTCACATTATTTCGGTAAATTGTGTTAGATACAAAATAATGGGGAAGTCTGTTGTTTTCATACTTTTAAGAGCTCTACTTTGAGTAGTTGCGTATCTTGGAAGAGTTGCATAATGTAAAATAATAAGTTTTCTTGGTAAAGTGGTTAGACAACCCACTCACCAACAATGCGATATGCATATGTGGTGATTGCATGCATTTTGGAATTTGGAATCTACGGTATGTTGCGACCAAGTTAAATATACCGTATAAACCATATTTTCACTGAGAGTGCAATAACACCATATGATTGTGCATATATGACGTTTTGTAAATCAAATAAACGTACAGTGCGTGTATGATGGTGCATGACGTCTCAATTAACAATGAAAACTTTGAGTGCTAGTGCTACACTACCAATAAAATTATACTAAAGCAAACGGAAGTGTTGACGATTTTGTTTTTTCTGCATCCGTTGCAGCAATCATTTAGGTTTTCCGATTATTTGTGAACCAGTGTTAAATCCATGTGATACGAGATACGAGTGTTATTTTAGCATTTTGCAGCATTTGTGCTTCATTAAAAGGATGATGAAAAGGTAAATTCTGTCTTGCTTTTAAATGATTCGAAGAAATGGAATTTTTTTAATTAGCGTTGTGTTGGGTCTATCCAATGACCTCATATAGAAGACTAAAAAACACTGAACACTCTCGATTCACCGCTTCGTTCACACCATGATCATGATCCATTCAGAATCAACTTTCATTGATGAAATTTCCGGCGGGCCAAATTTTATTCTAAAAAAATTTTGTTATGTGAATAGTGTTCAATTATGAAAAGGTCGATTACTTATTTAAAATTTTCTCTACGCACATGTGCATGATGTGCCTTAACTTGATAAAACATCTTAAATTAAATAGTTCAACGACCTGATACAGAGTCATTATAATCTTGGTACTAGGTAGGTACTAGACAATGACAAAATATTTTCACATTAATATGAACTGTTATTTGCGTCTTCGTAATTAGAAAAAGCTCTAAGGATCCATGGCTCTCTTCAAATGTTACCAACATTTTTGTCTAAGCTGTTTGAGCATTTTTAATTGTAAGAATGTTTTCTAAATTAAAGGCAGATGTTTATGAAATATTAATGTATTTTGTCAATGGGAAAAAGATAAGCATATAGTAATTATTTTTTTTACCGTTATTATCAAGAATAAAGAATGTATTTAATTAATTAAAAAAAACATTAGATAGCGCTAACAATGTTAGTTTCAAATATGTGTCAGACGTAATAAAGTCAAGCGTGTGGCTTCTAGTTAATAATTAAATTCCAATTGCGTATTGGAATACCTACCACATTGTTGTACACTCATTCAAGTAACATCATTGCAGAAGCAACAATTTAAAACCGGATCATAGATCAAAAAATACTTTTTATTGTACCTAATCTTGCGTTTTTCCATTGGTTTTTCACATCACAAAATCTATGTTGTCTCTGACCTTGTGATATTTTCTCACATCTAAAAATATAATCTATTTCCACATTTAATAAAATACCTATATTATATAGGGGGTTCTATAGTGATTGTTTTTTAATAGAATAAGGTACTTAATTTTGTATATTTTCTACTAGGTACCTGTTTTACTTTATTTAAATCTTAAGTATGTACTCTGCCGCATTGCAGAGTGTAAAATGTTATATTATAAAATGTGATAAAACTCCCATTCCGAGCTATATTATTTTTTTACAGTTTTTTCTTTCGGTATCTATCTTTTGTCAAACGTATATTTTACGCCAAAAACAATTATCCATCTACGTCGCTGCAACAATAGTATAACCAATGCAATTCGTTATTGAGAAAACTTAGCTCTTATAATGTTGTTTCTTTTTTAGTTAAAAAAAAAGGGTTTTACTGGGACAGATTTAATACTTTAGCATGTCTATGAACTGTGATCAGTTGTTGAATTTTATCCATACTATGATCCTTCAACCGACGTTGTCTATGACAAAATAAAATGAGCTCGGCTGAGTGGCATATCAAACCTATCAAGAATTTTTCAAAGTGTTCTATAGGCTGTAGCAGGAATCTAGCATATACTTTGTTGGCTCTACAGATTTTTTGTGATTTTTTATATCTAAAAACCATCTAGAATTCATATTCGCCAATAAAACTATTTTTTATGAGTTTCACTGTGTTGCAAAACTATTTAAAATGTTTTAAAAAGCTTGTAAACATTAGCAGGTATTATAGATTGGCGTTTTTTAGGGCTTTTTCCATATTATTCAATGGGATTTAAATCTGCGTTGTGAGCTGACCGTTTGAGCATAACTCTAACGTTTCTCATTAAAAACCGAAATCTGAAATCGTCTATAAACGGCATTTTAGCTTAATCATTTTTTTGTCAGTTTAAATATGCATGAGCTAATTTAAGCGATTTCTACGGTGTTTTCGGTTGAAAGTAGACCAGCAGCAGAAGCGTAAGATGGTAGTTAAGATTCTGCCAATATTTTCCAAGTTGTGTATTTTTGTAGTTAAAAATAGGTTTTGATCAGCCGTGTTGACTATTTAACGGCGGTCGACATGGTTTCTTGAGTCAAATCAAAGTGTTCAGCAACACTTTACTGTGTTTTTTTATTTGAGAAAAAATACTACAGGTATTGCACACTCTTCAGGTGTATGATTTCTAGGATGCTATTTAATACGTTATAGAATTTTGTGTTAAAATATAAACAAGGGTTAGACCTTCTAGAAGCACACTTGATTAATAAATATGTCGCGGAATTTTTAGATACTAAAAAACAATATGTGCAATGCTTCCGTTTTTTTAGACATTACCTCGAAAGTGCATACACAACTAAATAAATTTAAAATAAAAATTAGTTTAAATCTTAAAACAAGCAACAAATTATAAATTTTTTTATCAAATATAATTTGCATGCATCCGGGACAATTACTTCACTATTTATCTGGGTTCTGTTGATTTTTATCAGCACCACTGCATTTGTCGTGCATATGGCGAGAAATCAAGTTACTACTTTAAAATACTTGGTACACTAATAATTAATGACCTGATTGGCAGTTTAAGTTTAACTAGTTTTTTTCACAAACGTTAATACTGCAAACTTTTCTTCTGATAAGATATTATTTACGAGATCATTTGTAAAACGTTAAAAGGTAAGTCGAAATGATTCTTTGTATATATTATCTCTTTTATCTAAAAAAGCAGAAAGCATGCATTCTTATGTCAAAAACTCTCAACTTTTTTACTGCCTTTTGTAGCATTTTTTTTTTCGGAGCACGTTTTTTCACGTTTTTGTATTACTTCAACATGGAAATCCCATCTATATCACTCAATATTATTGACAAATGATATATCCCATCTATATCACTCAATATTATTGACAAATGATATAGCAAAAAGTATACTATAAACAATCTCTACAAAAGTTCCAAGGGACGCTATAGTATGGTTGATTTACGATCCATCATACTAAGAATTGTTTCTAAAAGAGTTTTAAGATGCTAAACTCCACAGTATATTTTCCTACAAATCTGCAACTTTTTGGTTGGTTACAAATAGATTTTTCACTTTCCTAATTTAAACATTGAGGGCTTCGATGTTTACTATGTTTATTCTGTTTACTTAAAATGAATTTTCTGCACTTTTACATATTCAATAATTATTATGCGTTAGTGTATGATATTCTTATCACTTGAGGAAATCATTAATAATAGAAAACGACAGTACGATGAAATGTGTACGTATTCTCTGCTTGTTTAAAATATCCGAGTTGGTGTACGTATTTTCCCCTGTCGGGTTACTGAAGTTTATTCACTTTCTCAACAAGCCAGTCAACGGAATGTCGCGCTTCTATTTTCAAACACTGAGACACAAACACACAAGATTTTCACTAGGTATTTTGTTTGTGAAATTCCAAACACAGAATCACAGGAAATCGTATACTTATTCCGACGTTTTTTATCTTATTTTAGGATATTGCTTGAGGTGATTTGTGTTTGATATGGTTGTAATTAAGATAAACCCGGTTAAACATTTCTTTTCTAACATAACCTTGTTTACCACATTTGTTTAAGAATATTTAAAAATTTTTAGTAATCTAGAAATACCAACTATTGATTCACATGCGTTTTACGAATGTTACAATTACAAATCAATTTATATTAAAAATTTTTAATTTTATTTGGTAGTTTTCTACAAAAAAGCCTTTCAGTTTAGTAATATCGGGGTTTCAAAAGAATTGTTCATAAAGTACAGGTTTGAAGTTCTATTGTGAAAATTACCTACATACTGTTTCCCAAATTATAAGAAATGTAACGTTTGACAATAAATAAAGAAATGTGATGTCAATATTAGTTTATTTGTACAATAATTATTCAACACGATGGTACACCAAAATGAACTGCAAGAATCATTTGTGGGCAAATTGACATGCATTATATGTGGAAACTAATAGATTGTCATCGCTTCTATTTTTTTGTGCATACAATGAGTTTTTATTATTTTAAGACGTTACAATACCGTCTGAGACACGAAACTAGAAGGAATAAATATAATTATGTAGCTAAATCAAACTTGTCGGCTATAAAGACGTCTTATAACGCAACATTATTTAGATTGATATTTTTTTGGAATAAACGTGACTTGATACTCACGTCGTAAAAACCAAAAGGTCGTCGTTATAACCCTACGTTTAATGTAATTCAGTAAGAAATACCAAATAAGTAAATGCAGTGTTTAATTGATTGTAGAGTGCTTTGAACAGTAATTGTATTTAAAACTACTTGAAGTTTTTCCAAAGCTTTTCTTTGTTTAATTGCTTCTGCGATATTGATTAATTTGTTTACAACATTTTTCCAGGTCGATAAGTACATATTCCTGTTTAAATAGTAAAAAACAAATTTTGAAACACTTTTATTTATTTTGAGTAATAATAACGGAAAATTTTTAAATTACATACGTTAGCACTGATTTATAATAATTTTAAAAAATTGGTTGCGCGTGCATATAATCTTTTTCTACGACCCCAAACAACTTAAAGGCCCTCCATATACATTAAAACATGTATATGGCAGCGTTTAACTCATCAGAAATATTTGTTTATTGGTTTAATTATTAAACGGTTCAATATTTAGTTTCTATTATTATTTTAAATCACTGCGTTTGTGGTTATAGCATTGTTATCACTCCAAACGTATTCTAAATGTAATGCGATTTATTACAAATGGTGAAAATTTTCATTGAAATTTTCTAACACAGCTTTTCATGTAGTAAATCTAAGACGGTTGACATTGATCATACTTCAAAAGTAACTTGTAACCAAAAACGTTTTTTGCGTTTAATCAGAGAGAGAGAGCAATTAGAACAATTTTGTTTAGCTATAAAATCAGTTGATTTGCACAAATACAATAAATTATTAAGCCTTACAAAAATTATAACGAAAAAACCAATCGTGACAGAAACTTGTAAGTATACGTTTTGACAAAACTATAATTCAGTCAAAAATATAATTCAGCTCTAGCATTTCTCCACTTTCTTACATTCGTGTATATCTATATGATTGTTGATAAATGAACCAACTTTAGGTGGGTTCTAACAACATTAAAAATTTATTTATGGTTTAGCTTAACTTGTATGTATGTTTTTTTTTTGAATTTCAATAAAAGTAAGTTTTTTTTCACATAGAATTATTACTCTCAAAATTGTTACCGTATTAAAAAGACAATTTAGGCGTCGGTTTCAATTAGGGAGACAGATTGATTGAGCCACAAATTCTATAGTAATGATCCGAAGAATTTAATATTAGATGAAATAAGTTCAGGAATGATACTGTGTAAAAAATACGTACATCAGAGATTTGTTTTGAAACTCTATTGCTATTTTAAATTTTGCTGGCAATTTGTTAATTTTAAACTAATTTGTAGTATGATTCATTGATGGCAATTATTTTTGGGGTTTTTATCCCCGCACTGATTAAACTCAAAGGATCTTTTTACGTTGCATATGATATAGCTAATTAAAGATTTGCTTGCGACAAAATGTGTTATGGAGTTCGACGTCATAGAGTCTACCAAGTTTCAAATGTTGACATTTTGTGGATTGTTAGGTTATGTGTAGTTCAACAAAAGAATTTAATTATTTATGATCTATAAATTATTACTATAAAAAACGCGGTTCAACACCTACTCCTACTAACGTTTACTCATTTTATGGAGGTTTGTGTTATTTATACATAGCTCACTTGACCACTGTGAATCATCTTCATCACTCTCACTTAAACTAATAATTGTGGGAGTAATATCCCTCTGAGATTTCTATATCACAACGCTTGCGCTTCTTTTTCAACGTGACTGATGCAATTAGAAGTATATCTCCATAGTAAATATGCTAAAGATTTATGCATTCTGCGATTGATTTTCTATCTTAACTTACAGGTATATTAAAATAGAGCTTTGTAATGTTCCACACATGCATTGCAATGATTTTGGTTAAGCTTAATTATCCCATGACCATATTTTGCTGCTAAATTGTCGACCACATACACTTTGGATGGTTTATTTCAAGAATAAAATTAATATACTTATTGTACACTTGGACAATATATAATGCGCATATAATGTAGTTACGTAGGCACTAGTTGTAGCTGGTAGCTGTGTCTTAATATACTGTGACTCTAAATATACTTTTTCATCCGAAACCATTTTTGAACATCGGCTTTTTTCTATTTTGTTGCTGTACCAATGTACTGTAGTACGAAACATATCACAATTATTGAGGCCTGCTACCAGTTGACGATGAAATCACATCAAAAGTATTTTTTAATATAAGAAAACTAGCTGGCTATCTTCACTAAATCATTGTTTGCTGCATGAATAACTGTATGTATCTGTATGTATTTAGCTTACCGCTTTCGTTCTATCTTTATTTTCTACAACTTTCACACTGACACTCTGGCAGGATCCACTAATCGTCCTATTTTGGAATGTCCATGTCTCGTCAAGAAAAACACACTTATTCAATCACTAATTGTTGGCTTCAATATAAAAACTATTTCTTTGTGTATGATCTTTTAGGCATATATTTCAAGTCAATTTCTTTTGATACCCGTTGAAGTATAGTTGAGTTAATCTTGAAAGAGGTGGTATGTTTTTAGTTTGACTAACAACGTTGCAAGAGTGATATGGTCTTCTAAAAATAAAACTGTATTTAAAAATAAATCTTAAGCTGTAAAAATAAATCAAGATATTTTATAGTATCTTTGTTCATATATTGTATAACGAGCAGGTTTTTTGGCTTGGCTATGTAATACTCTTCCAACATTGGCATCCGCAGCAATATGGGTTACGGTGCTCAAACTTAATTTCAAAGCTGTTGCCACACGCTGAAACAATAGTTATATGATTTTTAATTATCTTATATACATTAAGACAATAATTATTTTACCTATCTCGCGTTCAAAAGAGACATCATTGCACCAAAACTCACGCTCTTCTACAGCATAAGTAATCAGCAAGGCGACTATTTGCTTGCATCTACCATTTTGATTTTGACAATTTTTTACACTAATAATATTTAAAACACGAAAGAAAACAATTTTTATACATGTTATATACGTCAGGAGTTCGTAGTTGAACCAACGTCGCCTGTGATTACCAAGGAAATTAAATTAAATTTATAGTCTTTATTTTCTATTCATGTCATTATATTATATTATTATACATTCTCAAAGTGCATATTTCTGAGTACCTATGCTATTGAAAGATGTGTTTGAAATTTATTTTTAAAACGCAGAAGATGATAGGAGCTATGTTTTTTGCTATAACTGCTTAAAAACGCTCTTCTGTTTAACCACTTTTAACGTTTTTATTTTATTATTTACATTGATGCATACAAATAAACTGAAAAGGAATGCTGCTGAAACTACAAAACGTACACGTGACAAAAGGCGTCTTATAAATTCACATCATAAATAAACAGATACTTAGAAAAAGTTGGTTTTTATTTGCCACATTTACAACATATTTTTTGTTTAGGTTGTGTTCAAGTGCACCAACATGGATCACAAAACATTCGATAAGTTGTTATCGATCTTATGAGTGAATAATAGAATACTACTTACTACAAATAATAAACTTTTAATTTTTTTACGATAATTGTATAAACATTTTGTGTAATAACTAGCGTTTGCAGTCGAAGTTACCGTAATTGGTCAATTTTGGATCAGCTTTGCGAAAACAAAATGAGTTTAAGTTTCATTAATTATTAATTTTGCAACAAATCAGAAATTCTTTGCAACAGTAAATTTTAGTATTATTAATTTAAGAGGATTCATTGCGTCAAATCTATACGTAACATTTGTATGATAATTCTGTTTAATAGCAGGAGACGGATGTCTTAGATTGACTGTTGTATGTTATTATTGGCAAATATATGCTCTGCAAATATGTCCACAAAAAAGATGCGGTGGGCGCTGCGACAACGATTACTTTTCTGTCATGGTGCAGTTTTTCCATTAACAAGTGATTTGTCGTGTCTTTTCTTGCACATCAATAACGTTGTTCTTTGCTCGACAACAAATTTGGCACGACAGACGCGATTTTAGAAATATAGAGTGTACATCTACTTGAGAGATTGTGCTTGAGGGTTAGATTCTGACTACAATAATTATTGGAAGAAATCAGCAATATAGATTAAACGCAACTTTCAGCAGCGTAAATACCCACATTTTGAAGATAAACTGACATATAACTTCCGAACTAATTCGAACAGCTCTGTTCACTACATTCCATCTTCTATCAGTTTCCGGAGATAATATTATAGGTTTGTGGTTTCATATCAATATCAACTCTCCACACACTACAATTTTAAATAGTTAACGGAAGGTGCGTATGTATAATATATTAGCTTCAACGACCAAGCATGCATGAGACCATGAAAGTAATACGCTTAATCTTTTTTGTTCTCTAATTACTTTGACTTTATTTTGGAAAATTTGCTTTTTATTACATGTAATAAGTGATGGTCTCACTAACCAATGATAGGTTGCACCGTCCGAAGGAGGCGTAGTTCAGCTAGACTGCTTTTCCATCTAATCCACAAATAAAAAATTTTGAAATGTAGTCTCTAAAATTAATAGCGTTATCAATATCAGTTGAAGATAAGGAACATTTATTTAGATAAAAGTTAAGTTAAAATTTAATTTTAATTTTTAAATAGATATAACTATAACTAAACCGTTAGTACTGAGTCTTTATATTTTTTAATTATTCACTTCCAAATTGTAATCTGAACCTCTGTTGAACCATGGTCACGTTTCAAAGCAATGACAAACTTTGATCACTTGGTATATATTATATAGGTTATATATAGTATATGCATATTATATAGGTAATTTATTTTTATTAAGTTGTGGTTTTTCCATGACGGCTTCAAATCAAGAAAGAAAGTTATTCGATTTTTTAATTGATTACAGCAAACAGAGCTAAGTCTGGTAGCGCGCTTTAGAGACTTTTTTTCAACTATATAAAAGTAATTATTTTGAAATTTGATCTCCAGCTTGAAGGAAAGCACACCAGCAAAATATAATCATTTTCATTTTTAATTTAGCAAAAATGTTAGTGTCACAAAGAGTCGAAAGAAAAGATCTCCAAAGTACGCTTCTAAACATAGTTTTACTTGCGCAATGTTTTTTAATAGTCTTTTTTGAGTTTAATGACGGTATTTTTTTTTGAATTTTTGTCTATTTTATGTGTTTTGTGCAGAATTATTAACAGATTTACAAACTTTGACGATACCTTGTAGAAAATTACAATAGTCAATATCTTCAATAGATTAATTGATCCTTTATTGGTAAAATTTATTTTCTGCTTTAATGTTTACACTTCAACATATATTTTATCCTAATTTTTATTAAATTACGCGTAAACGGGGGGGGGGGATGTATAATTTTATCTGTCTGTTTTTAATCGGCTGAAACGCTTTTGATTTAGTTTTTTTTTTGTTGAAAGGTGATTTGATTGAGAGTGTTTTTAACTATGATTCAACCAAATCTATGTGGTATAATATTATTTAGACAAATGCTTATAAATACTCCAGTGGTATTAGAGGAACATATAGTTACCTTTAACTTTAACTGATGTTGAAGTATCACTTGCAATTTGCAGTATTGTAGAGCAGATTCGGGCTTATTAGATCGACCGTAATAATAAGGAATTTTTTTATATAATTCGTTTACGCGTAGAAACACTTAGTAACCCTGATTTGTTCACGCAGTCATAAAAAGTTAAGTGTAAGATTATGGACATTATTGAAGAAAATAGTTATTGTTTATTGCTTTATATGGAAAAAAAACTTGAATGAATGTTGGTCATACTTGCACAATCATTCTCACAACACCATTTTCTTGCTAATACAGCAAACAATAATAATTAGTTGACGAATGTCTATGGTTTGCTGTAATAAAAAATATACTCACTTTTAATATTTTACATTTTTTCGGTTCACTTGTCTTTCTCTTGTTTAAAAATGCATTTTTGCTGATTTTATTCACATGGGAATTTTTTTTTATTGCTTTTTGACTTATATATAGAAAAACAAGTGCAATTTTGAGCATGTATGTGTGCTCCCTTAAGTGTTTACGTAAAGGGTGACAACCGGACCAACCCTCAGATAATCCTATGCTATGCATAATCTTGGTTCAAAGATCTAATGAATTTTAAATTGAGTGGGATCTTCAGACAAGAAGCTTTGCAAAATTTTTTGTGTTTTTTTTTCAGTTTGTTTTTCAAACATATGTTAACATCTATTTTATATGGATTATTCCAGGTGTGTTTCTAATAGTTTGGCGATATAATCTCAGAAAGACAGCTGCTGGTTAGAAGTAATTGAAGATAAATTATGAATAGAATGAAATTTGAAATAGTATTAAACTGTAAATGTTAGGTGATTATGAAAGCATTCATTTGTTTTATTATTTTAATTATGAATTATGTATGTAACTATTATCGTTGCAAACTGCAGATATATGTAGCTTGATTCTTCAAAAAAAGTTTTACTTTAGACAACACCGAGACGTAGTTATGTGTTTTCTATTTTTGTTATGTTGTGGGAACCGCACACAGAAATAGAATAGCTTAACGTACTTGTCTGGAGAGATCTGTCTTTACCCAAAAAAATGGCTAATTTCGAACATTTCCAGCTGATTTTAGAATTTATGTTTTTTAATAACACTAACAACTCTACATCCGTAACTGTCACAGCCTGTCGGCATCTTTTTTTGGTTCATTTTTGTCTATAAAGCAGGCTATTATCAGAGCTTTTTATTGCAGCAGCACACGTTACTAAAATCTGCACCTGTCTCAATCTTACGTATTAAATATCATAACATAATCATCATGCTAAGCAACTTGTTTCGTGCCTTGAATACCTGCTCCTCTCTCTACTTCTACTTTATTTCACACAACAATTTCTTTGAATCTATTAGTTTCCTCCGTCTAAAGAAATAATAATTGAAGTTTTACTTATCGGGTTTTACATTTTTATTTTAATTTATAACAATTGTCTTATAGGTAACAGTAACAAAGCTTAACAAAGTATATAGAATAATATGATTCTTATCGAAAAATCAACAAAAAACTTGTAAACAGTCACTGCTGGGAGTATATATATTTATATTGTACAGACTTCTTTAAAAATAATACCTACTGAACTCTTAAAATTATTAATTAATGTTGGACACGATAATTAATGTGAACCCTGTTAATTTAAATAAGACGACAAAAATATTATTTATTGTCTCATTTACTTAACTCATTCCTGTCATTTTTATTCTTTGAAATCACCGAAGCAACAATTAGCAAAATAAAAAATATATATATTACACTTATTAGATAGGCCGGAGGGTTAGCTTTTTAGATCGTAAACGTTACAATTCAACTTTTACAATACCCACTTTTAACGTCTTACAATAATTATTATTTGTCGGCTAGTCAAAAAGATGCCGCAACAAAGGATCAAAATCCTCTAACTTATTTGAAAAGTTCAACTGAATAGTGTTGTGTCCATAAATGCAGTTGCATTGAATGCGCTCTCTTCTGTCATGAGAGATTTAATATGGAAAACAATTACTGGTCACAAAACAAAACATAATGGTTCTTATTGTTTTAAGCACTTGAAGATTGAACGATAATATTAAGCGGTATTTCTTCTCTTCAAAAAGCACCTTTACTTACTTTGCTACCTAATTTTTTAAATCAATAATAATGTTTTAAAAAAGGTTTTGTTAATTTTATATTTGCAATTATATTTACATCACCAGACAATTCTTTTTGCTGAAAAGGAAAACAATGTGTTTGTTAAATTTGGTTTTTAATTATAACTTGCATTTAAAAGGCAGAGAAGTTTTGTAATTATTTATTAATTACCTTATAACAATTTTTAATTTATTTAAATGTAGTAGCGGCAATAATGGTGAAAAAGAATTATTATTTGACGAATATTGGCTTTAATTCTAAAGTGCTTTTTTGCAGTTTTTGTTAACCACCAATGTTTAGCTTAGATGTATCAGCTTTATCTCTATTATTTATTTTTTCTATAGCTTATTTTGAATCACACATGAAATTTTTTTTTAGAATTTAAAAAGTTAGTTTATCAAAATCTATGCGTTTTAACGTAAAATTGGGTCTCCACAAACAATTGCAAGTAGCCAACAAGCTACTCTCAAAAGACTTTAACAGGGTATTATTAGGCTGCTTTAAATTCTCGACAAAAGGCGTCATTGAAAAAAAAAGTGAGAGGAAACAATATTGGCACATTGTAATACACTCAATGCTTTTGTAAGCAGAATAGCCCTGTCGGAAAGTTTATCAAAATATTGGCGGAAAATATATTAATACATATATTTTTTTGCCAACATTATTGTCTTTATGTGGGAATAAAATCGATGTTTAAGTGTTATACATGAGTCGGGTTCTTTCTATTTTATTTACAAGAACTAGCCGTCTTGTTTCTTATAGTTTTCCGCGTACTTTGTTCTTTACTGTAGATGTATCTTAGAACAAATGATCTGAATATTATTGCAATTTACAACATCTTTCTTGCAGTGATTGTTTCATTGTATGAATTCAAACCACATTGTGGAAAATGTTTTTTGTTGATGATTGAAAGCGACTGTGTGTGCTTTGCCTGATGAGCTTTGTGAGTGCAAAGCATGTTCCACATTGTTTTCATTATTTGAAATCAATGATATTAGTTGGCATTTTGGCATTGACTAATATTCAGTCTTGGTTTCAAAGAAGTAAGAACACGAAAGAGTTATCAGTTTAATGTACATACTTACCTAAAGTCTGCCTTTATTTGACTAAAAAAAAATAGTTTTAAATATAGCTAAAGAATCTGTTTACTATAGGCCTCGATATGTATTATCGAGCTCCTGAAAATGAGTTAAGATAAAATTTACACAGTTTTAGGAGGTAGAAGCACTATTTAGTATTTAAACTACAAATTTAAAAGTTTATTTCTATTCGTTTAGCCTTCAATACTGAGGAGCTATAAATTATTACTGAATTTTGGAGACCTAAAGAGTTGTATTTAAAATTTTACTTGTATACATCTATATTTATGTAAATATTTGATTTTTCACCACCTGTGGTTATCGCAGACAAATATAATTGATTTTTTTACCATGTATTTGAGAATATCTGAAGAAGAACACACTAAAATATGCAAAACTTATGACATTGGTTATCATATATAATGTTGTCATAACTTTTATAGTTCTAACGAGATCTTCGCATAAGTCAGTTTCAGATGCCTGTTCACCTACTGTAAACAAGACTAAAAACGCCATCTGTTTTTAACATTTGGCCGAGAATTGGACACACGACAGTTTATGAAATACAAAAACGTTGGACAGAGTTTTCTCATTAATAAGCCTCTTTGAAGTTAGTAGCTCAAGCGGAGGTGACAGCTCATTTTTGCCTTTACAATTAGTCTAGCGCCTGCGAGCAGAAATTTCTATTTTTTTTGCCTCCTGACTTGCATCGAAACTTCACACTCACGGCCAGTGCAATAAACAGACTAAAAGTATCCTTTTAAAACTTATAGCGAAAAAATGGATGCAATAAAGAAATTAAAGTAGAATTTTTAACCAAAAGTCGGCTTTTGCGTAAAGGTCCGATATCGGGACTTTTCAGTCACAAAGCCTACTTTTACGTTAAATACCTAAACTCAACTTTCGAGCAAAAATGTATGGTACGATCATACTAGTGATAGTTCATCTTCTACTTCTGAAGATGAACAAGTGATTGTTATACGGAGACAAAAAATATAGAGGCCGAGAGCTCATCGTTTGTTTGCTTATCTGTTGTTTTATTTTCTATATTATGATTTTCTTTTTATATCAACTCAATATTTTTTATTTTTTATCTGTCGTAGACTGTTTGCTTTGAGATCTATTTCGGCGTATTCATAATGAAAAAACCAAATGTGCTCACAAAACGTTTCTTAGGAACGTAACACACAGTTATAGGTTTTAATTTCGAACAGCTGACAAACATATGACAAGCAAATGACAGAAAAATGAGTGTTTCCAGCTTGCTGAAACTCAAACCAGTAGCTAAAGCCGACTTTTCAGAATCAAGTTTATTGCACTAACTTGCTTTTAAGTGCTTGGAAAAGTCTCCTTTTACGAAAAAGCCACTTTTCAGAAAGTCGACTTTTTCAATTTTTTATTGCACTGGGTGTAACTTATTTTTAAATTTTATATGCCGTTTGATACAACTTTAATAAGAAATTGTGACTATTAATACCGCGTAAACTTATCATACGCGGTTTTACTCTATTTACAACAGTAATAGTTGCAAAACAATTTTGAAACTGGTTCGTAGAGGCTTAGTTATTACGAGTTGGTCGATAGATGACATAATACGCACAGTTTATAACTCTGTGGAATGACTGGAGATATTTTGGACAGCTAAATGTCGTTTAGTACTACAGCAAAACGTTAGAGTACGTCAACTTTACAAAAAATGTGTAGTGTTTAATTGTTTACTAATGTCCAACATGTCAAGTAGAAAACCTATCTTAGTCTGTGGTGATACTTATTATTTGCAAGCAATAATTGTCATAATAGCTCAAGTTATATTTAAAATTACCATGTAGCTGAATTTCCTCCATCAAAATTTTTCTCATCTGGTTTTTCATGAATTCGGTAGTACATAATCTTGATACCATTACACCTTATTATTATTACTTTGCTTAGTTGTATTACTAAATTTTTGTGAGTTTCAATAACCTCTAGGTCACATAAGATTGAGATTTATAGGATAATCCATAACTGACCTCTTTTGTAGGCAACGTTTTATTTTGTTTTTTCGACTTTTACACCTTATAGTAAAAGATTTTTCTGTTGCCTTGCCAAAAATAAACTGCTGACATTTTGAAGCTTAGTATGGATTTATTTTTACTACATGTTGATGTTATTATCAAAATATTTTTTTAAAAAGGTATAGTTACTTTATTATACCTATGCACATATACTATATTGCATATGGATTTATAGAGAGTGAGTATTGTCCATTTAAATTTTTTTATTTACCTGAGAAATTATAATCTCTGGCTTACTATGAGATTACCTATGAATGATAGCTCCTAGATGTTAATCCGTCTAACAGTTCTACCTGTTATCATTAAAAATAACATAAATAGATCATCTTATCAAAAATTTTGACGCCAAAACTCCAGATAAAACCAAGCATTCATTCGGATGGTATTCGATCTGGATCGTTATGTATGCCCTCAATAATGCACACTGATATCACTGTTTGCTTTAAACGTCGCTCCCTTATTTGCTATGTTTTTATTCTATCTTACACTTGGGACTTTGTTATGTGCAGATACGAGTAGTGTGTAGTGAACGTTTGATCTGTTATTAACACCATTGAATGAATATTAAGCGAGTGACCTTTTTTAAATGTGACAATTGTGTATGTGTCATCTGCTGGATTATGATCTAATTAAACACAACATTATGGCATAGTATGTTTTTCTAAGTATCTATTCAATAAAATTTTTTTTACTATAATCTATATATAGATTTTTGTGCATTTTGCGTGTATAATAAATCCATAATAATTGTGAGAGATAGCTTATCAATTAAATAAAGATTCTATTAAAAGTTTGCTTGACAGGGGTGTTGCAATAAAACTAGAATTACTATTATGATCTATCTATCTTTTCTGCAAAATCCAGGGTACTATTTGTTGTACTCTGTTATGTACCTAACAGTTGCTAGATTTTTGGAGGAATCGCTTGTTTGTTATTAGATCTAAATACATAAAAACTTGGTATACATTTTTCTTAATTATCTCAAAACTGGGAGATTTCAATCCAAGAGTGAACTATTTTTCTAATTTTATCAGTAATATTTCAAACTGTCTTCATTGACTCACAATAAACCATGGATCAAGTCATGACCTTTGTATACCATAAAGATTTAGTAGATTTTTAATCGACAGATTAAAAACCTGTTGTTTTCTTTTTTAATGTAGACATCTACTGTTTAGATATTTTTTTTTATTTAAAAACAAAACATGTATAAAAAGCTGAGTCTCATAATGTATGGTCACGGTTTATCATTACAATAAACTTCAATGGATATAGCTACAGTTTTTTTTTTAATTTACATTATACAGGTTGTTAAAGTAAATTTTGAAATCATTGTAGACTGATTCTATCTACCGACACAAAAAGTGAGCCGTCTCAGTTTTTCTAAGAGAAGCGCAGTTTTATTTTGTTACAAAATTTTTTTTAAACTGTTTAAAAAGTAACAAAACAACTTGCTATGTTTTGCTAAATGATTAGTTATTTTAAACAGCGCAATAACTATGAAAAACTGATTTTAAGATAAAATGGAACAAGACCAAAAACAACAAAATTTTAGTCTTTGGTTGAGCAAGAAAACTCTATCATATTGTACGCTCACAATCAGGAAAAGTTGTTTGATCGCGTGTGTTGCTCTCACGTGCTTTAAAAATTTTCAGTCATTAATTTTTCTGCATGTTCATATTTGGTCTTATTGACTTCGTTTAAATATCGTGGACCTTGTTATTATCTTGCATTAAGAGGAATTTATTTCTAACAAAAAGGGCATGTGGAACAGTAAAATTTTGAACAATCAGATTAACATAACCAAAAGTTGTCAAGAAGCCTTTTGCTACGATGTACAACATACGCGGGGTTAAATTAATTCTAGCTTTTCGCTAGAATTTGATTTTGCAAGCTTTGCCATAATATAGAACGACCATAATAGACGTATGTTTTTTGTTAGGGATCACTTTCAGATCGTGTTGCAGCCAGCTTCCAAAGAAATATATGTGCACTTGTTTTACAGTACTTTTCGATTTTTTCCTATTACAATGCACTAGCTTTTTATATCTTGAAGTAATAGCTCAGTAGCGGACGCTATTACAAAACTTACGACCATGATTGTCAACGTTTTTGAGTTTATGAAATTCAAGGTTAGTTATCTAAAACTGTAAAAACAATTGAATATTCCTTGAGATTAAGCACAAATGCAATATTCTTGGCTATTAACATTACCACTCAAATGTATTACATACTGTAAGCAAAGTAAACACACAGTATAAAATCAACTTTAAAAGAAAAAACAAATAGAAAACTCTCTTGTTCTTTATGATACACTTACGAAGTGCCGTAATTTACTTGAAAGAATGGAGTGCTTGTTAATTCTTTGAAGAAAAAAATAAATATTTTTCTAAAAAATTTCTAAAAAAACCAATGAGTTTGATAAAAAAAAGCAAATCATAGCAGTTTATATTTCTAAAATCGGATAAAAATTGAGATTGTCGGTTGATTGGATGGATTTATGAATTCTGACAACTTAAATAGGTACATTGTGTCCTAGTCGGTCAAGATATATATTTTCGATCTAGGAAAAAGTCTTACAATATTATTTGGTGCAAATTGTATGAACAACATTAAGTTGATTAACTTATAGCATTGAAAAGAAAATCAATCTGCAGTTCTCAAACTTGTGTGTTCTTACTTTATCAGTAATTTTCTAGGGAAACTCTTATTTAATCCAAAAATTACAGCGGAAAAACTTGATTACATTTTATGATCATGATAATAATATGTTTGAAATTTGTTAGGACATGTATTATACCGAGTCATTCATGTTTTACCTCCGTCCTTCAAAGAGCAAACAAAAATTCTGAAAATGTAAAAGATTTTCTCTCATAAAATGCCATATAAATCAAATGTTATTTGCTCAATGTGAATGAATAGTTTTTTTTCTTTTTTTATAGATATAATTCTTATTTTGATATTTAACTGACTTTTGCATAAGTCATTTATAGTAAAACATTATTTATGGCAGCTTCTTATACTTCTTATAAATTCTACTACTACACCTGTTTTCTGGAAAATTGGTGACAGTACCGTACTAGCGGTTTGTTCGGTAGATTTCGAATACTCTAAGAGGACATCTGAAGCATTGCTTAGATTGGCTAACTTATAATAATGATAATTCTACGACAATGGGTGCAACTAAATTGTACCGTCGTTAGGCTTATAACTCCCGCCGTACCACCACGCATCTCCGTATCAAACAAGGATAACAAGCTTGTCCCTATCTTAGAGTATTTGCTCTTTACGGTAATCTGGTTTAAGTCTGCGGTCTACAATGACTTTGTGTCAATTTAATGGTTTATCTCTGACAAAAATATTGAAACGGCTTTTTCAAATTATTTTGAATTAACGAAAACAATTGATCAATGATTTGTAGCTGAAATGTAATAAGTTTAGCATCAGTCATTTTATCCCCACCGAGCTAACGATTTTTCAGATAATTATGGCACTAGCACTTTATTGTTTCTATAATAGATAATAGCAAAAAAACATAATAAATTTGATGACAAAATACCCTTTTTGAACCTTAGATCTAGTCAAAATTTTATTGCTTTTTTAGTTTTACCGTAATACACCGTTTTTTTTGTAAAAAATAATATCGTGCTGACAAAAGCCAATACATACAACGACTTATACTTCGAATTATTCTAAAATTGACAATTTTAAAAATCATTAGAGATCAACTAGGCTTTTTCAGATATTTTTTTATATAAATTCTAAAATACACTTTTTGCATACATTTTTGCTAAAAAATATGAGCGGTCTGCACGCGTCAATCACGCGGTCTTATTTATTTTAGTTCTCTAACTACATAAAATGAACACACTTGAGTTACTCGACTGAAAACACAAGACTGATATAAAAATATATTTTGAATATGGTTATGTAATTCTCAGATTATTACTGAAAAATATATTTACTTATAATAATTTATCGCTCATGCTGAAAAGATTTTTCTTTAAAATCGACACATTTGAATTACAAGTTTCTTTCTTTTTTACAGTTCTACTTCAAGAATCATTATATCGAATTTGGGTCCAAACGTCCGGTTCGAAGACATCGAACACCTTCTTTCGCAACACGGAGCTGTTGTGTCATGTGATAAACTTACCTCAAAAGATCCCAGCACACAAACGGTGCAAGTTACTTTCGAAAGTACGGAGCAGGCTCAACAGTATGTTTATATATCCATATAATAATTGAAATGTAATATTTTTTTATTCTATTCAAGGGCCGTAAGTCAACTTAATGGTTTAGATGTAGATAGTAGAACCATCAAAGTGGAATTGGCTGTGGAAAAACGAGGTCGAAGAGGACCTCGGGGACCGGGTGCTCCTTTTGGGGGGCTTCCCGGTCAAAGTCGACAAACAGATTTTCCTTTAAGGATACTTGTACAAAGTGATATGGTGAGAATTATACAAATGGGATTTATTTTGACTATATTATTATGGCAGGTGTTTGTTTTTTGTTTTTGGTAGGTTGGGGCTATTATAGGAAGACAAGGATCGACGATACGACAGATAACACAACTAACAAGAGCAAGAGTTGATGTTCATAGAAAAGACAATGTAGGCTCCTTAGAAAAAGCTATCACAATTTACGGTAATCCAGAAAATTGTACGAACGCATGTAGAAAAATATTAGAAGTTATGCAACAGGAAGCTAATAACACGAATAAAGGGTGAGTTATATGTGGGATCCTCCATGAAACACGCCAGTAAAATAATGCGATTTCCTGAGACATCTTTTTAACAGGAACAATATTTTATTGAGTATTAAGGATAACGAGAAAAAGTATTGAAGAAAAATGTTTTAAGTATTACATTTTACACCAATATTATTTACTCTTACAGGAAATTACATATGAAGAGTCAGCATTAGATAAAATTGGTAAAAATAGCGAACCTTTTATTTTTGCTCATTTGTCTTTATTTGATCAAATAGTTTTTGTTTTCTGATATTAACGTTTTTCATTTTAATAAATCAACCGGTTTTTCACAATAGAGTAACAGATATCTATACACTAAGCGTAACTCTAAATTATCTCAAGTAGATTGTGAAGTATACAGGTGACATATACCATTAATGAGTGAGGTTTTAGACATAATTTATTATATTAAATATATTTAATATCTTGAATTATGAGTTTCTGAAAAAAGAATGCTTAAAGTTATCTACCTAATTATCAAGTTAAAGACATATAACTTTATTTTTTAATATGATCTATTTATTATGTAAGAAAAAAAAAGTTCCTTTTAAAGCCTTAAAATCATTTTTTTAAATACATATTTATGCATGAATTGATATGAAAAATTTAATTAAAAAAAGTAGTATGTCTTTAAAGATTATTTGAGTTGAGCCATGAGCTTTCCAGCTAGGGATGCTGCACAAGCAAACTTTGAAAAAGGGAGCATCTTATGCTTAAAAGATCTCCAAAGGTTCTTTCTTGTCTCATGATCAAAGGTTTTTGTTTGACGGTCCCGGTAAAGTCTAAGCTGATCACCAGTCACAATACGCTTTAAAAGAATCGAGTTCAAAGAACCGAAATTAACAAATTTGCTGTTTACGTGTTTTTGTTCAGGAGACATCAATTTGGAGATGATTTACTCATGGTTAATTGGTCGTGCAAATTTTTCATAAAATCAACTTGATACTGTTTTAGAAGGACTAGTCAAAATAAGAACAAAAAACTATTGACAGGATTACTAATAAATGTGATCGCGGTTTTGGATGGCATGCTATCCCAATTCAATACAATATGCTGGACCACTACGGCACGGCATAGCGGTGTTAAAAACGATGTAGCATAATGATAGTAGATTGCGTGATTCTTTTACGTTTTAAAATCACAAAAACAATATTTGTTGTCTTTCTTCCGCTTTCTTGTTTAGGAATCTTTTTTGATTCTTCTTTGTTCTCATCTTGCCAATGTCTGCTGATGGTGATGTGGGGTATTTTAACGTTTTTTTGTCTTGGACGGGAATTTGTCATTTGCTAATTTCATTAATCTTTCTCCATCTATTGGATTTTTGTGTTTTATTTACTGTTTTCTGCAGCACTTATCTATTATTGATGTTTTTAATTATTTTGCATTACTTTCTAATTTTTGAATTATTTTTTCTGTCTAGTTGTTTTTTTTCCACATTTTTTTCCATTATTTTGAGATGTTCAAAATTAAGATCTGTGTCTTGTCAACTGTTTTAATTATGGTAAATAACGTTCGATTTCTTTTTTATTATAAAAAATCTTCTGATACTCATTTGCATCGAGTCGTAATATCAACAACAGTGTTTATTTATTTATTCATTTGTTTAATATATGTGATAAATATAATCGCAGAGTTTGAGTCTGACTTATGCTCTTCTAAACTGCCTGTTGCCGTAAAATGTTATAGAAGAGGTTTTTCGGACTGTCTTTTTTAGTTATCGGTTTTTGTAGTCTCACGTGATTCACTGTTATATTCACTGATAATAGAAAGTGTTGCAAACTTTAATTCTTTTATTTATATACCTACTAATTTTTATAGACAAAAAACTAGAATATTAGAATTTAATAGGTAAAGTATTTTGAAAGGACTATGGGCTAATTTTTTTCTAACATTATTTTTGAGGTCAAGTGATAGTCATTCTTTTTTATTTTAAATAACAATTCATGTTCTAGTAGAGTATTTTTTTCTGGTCACAAAAACAGGCTAATGTTATATAAGTAATTAACACAAATCAGTTACACATTAATAATTAAAAACGTAAATTTTTTTTAGTATTCGTTTACAAACCCCTAAATTCAAAATGTTTGTGTTCAAAAAAAATTTGTTTACTTTGTTATGAAATAAACTTAATGAATTGGATAGCAAATGTCTTTACACGTGTCTTGTCATTGTCGAAAAACTTTAATTTTTCGTTGTCAAATGCAAGCGCAAATGCCTATTTTCTGTATTGATATTAGAAAAAAAAAAGTTTTAATTAAGCAAAGTTTTGCAAGCTATTGACATGAGAACGTTGGTAAGCTACAGCATGGTCAACAATGACTGCTTGAGTTGGCAATCCTACAATTCATTTTAAAATGGTTCAACTGCAATCATTTCCTGTTATTGACGGGTGACACTTTTGACGCTGACAACATCATTGACAGAGGTCAATTAAAATTAAATAGTTAGTCGCCTTGACATAACCTACAATTTTTTTTAATAGTGTTTTGTCAAATATTTGTCAAATCCGGTTACAGTGGTGCAACTAGGCAAATATAAAAAGTCTCTAAATGTGTTACCAACTCAAACAGTCATTGTTGACCATGCTGTATTTTAGTAATATTATTTTAAAAACTTTTATAATATTATAAACTTGTTGAAACCGAGTGCTTTTGTTTCAGAAGCAATGTTTGAGTACAATTTTTGTTGCATTAAAAATATACTTTGAACATGTCAGTATATTTTTTTGTAATTTATAGTTTTTCATATTATTTGTTGTAGGCACTATATGTAACTTTTAAATGACAATTGATTTAAAACTCTTCGTAATAAAAATAAATAGTTAATTTACAAACCTGCAAGGTACAGGGTGTATAATATTAACATGAATCAAGGGCGGCTGTGCTTTTTTGGTAGTAAAGCCGGTAACAATTTCTGTAAACACGAAGTTGCTTATGCAATGGCGTAGAGATTTTTGTGAATTTAAATATATTAATTTAATTGTGCTCTAATGTCAATGACAGTTGTGAATAAATACGTGCAATACCGGCTTAGCTTACCGGCACTAATAATTAATCAATGTTATTTTCGAAATGGAATAAGGCAAGAGAATGGAGAAAAATACAGGCTAAGTAGTTATTTTACCTAATTTTAGTGCGAATCGATCTAAAGCCTGCTGCCAAAAAAGCACAGTCGACTTTGAACCCTGTTAATATTATACTGAAGTTTGTAAACGTTTTTCAATGAACAATGGTTTACTAGGCCGACAAGTGCTTTATGTATTAAAAAACAATTATTTTTAATGTGTTAGGAATTACTGTATCAAATGCTAACCTGTTAGACGTTTTGTGCTCAGACAATAAACCACTTTACATTGAAATTAATGAAAAAAAAAAACTAAAAATTAAGTGTTTCTATCACTATTCTTATTTTTTGTTTGTGAAAATTGGTATATTAATAAAAGATTTATTGGTTTTTGTATAATCCACCCGATATATATTTATTGACGAAAAACATTGAAGCAATAACATTGTCTTTGTGAATTATAGTAAAATATTCAAAGATGATTTTTTATCGTGCATTATTTGTTTTGGAGTTAAAACATGTACTATGTTCATCGATTCTGTGTATTAAAGAACTTTTAAGAGCTAAGTTTCCATTTCTGAGCTCGATGAATCAGCCTCGAGAAATTTCATTAAAATGCTATTCGTTTATCAAAAGTTTCCGTTTAACTTTTCGTTTATTTATAAACAAATTAATAACATTTTTCCTAAGATGCCAATAGAAAATTCAAATTATAAGAAACAGAAATGGATGCCGTCCCCTTAAATCATTGACTCAAACTACAAAATGTTAATTACCAAATTTGGAAGGTATAAGGTTCAATAACATAAAAAATAATCATTACAGTGAAATTTCGTTGAAAATTTTGGCGCACAATAATCTAATCGGTCGAATAATTGGTAAAGGAGGTAATACGATAAAACGGATAATGCAAGAAACTGACACCAAAATTACCGTATCCAGTATAAACGACATAAATTCATTCAACCTGGAACGAATAATAACTGTGAAAGGGGCGATTGAAAATATGAGCCGAGCTGAAGCTCAAATCAGTGCGAAACTGAGACAGAGCTACGAAAACGATTTACAAGCGATGGCTCCGCAAACAATGATGTTTCCTGGACTACATCCAATGGCGATGATGGCCACCGCAGGTATGCTCAGTATTCAAAAACATAAAAGTGCAATTGACGAATAACATATATCAAATGTGTATATGTTATTTGTACAGGAATCGGTTATGGTTCAAGAGGTCTGTATGCAGGTCAAGCGCCGTATCCCGGAATGTATCCTGCAGGTGCCGCTCAAGGAGGGGGAGATAGCCAGGAAACAACCTACCTATACATACCCAATAATGCCGTTGGAGCTATCATTGGCACAAAAGGATCCCACATTAGAAATATCATACGATTTTCTGGAGCTTCCGTTAAAATTGCACCAATCGATGAAACCAAACCACAAGAGACACAAAATGAGAGAAGGGTGACTATTGTTGGATCACCAGAAGCACAGTGGAAGGTAAATTATTTATTTTCAAATTCTTTATAAATAATTGTCAACTACCTTTTATGTTTGATTTCATTATTTACAGAATTTACGATTCCTACTATTCATTTTTCAAACGAATGTTTGTTAATTATTAATTATCCCTTTCTTAAAAATAACACAGAAATCCTTTATCCAATCGTCTTCAAAAATTAAAGTTTTTGGTAGAATAAAACTATTGAGCATAGATTATTATATGAGTTTAGTTTATTAAATAAATTTCAACACATTAACGAGTTACGTTATACTTTTTTGATAATTTATCTTTTGCACAATTTTTAGATTGTTTAATTTAACCGTTATAAAATCAAGAAGAATAGCAGTAGCTTTATGGTTCACCTATTTTAAGTATTTATAATTTGATTGAGTTTTTGTACTGTCCTAATCTCCATAGAAAATAAAACATTAGTTGGTTGATCTTAACTCTAGATATGTTGATAATGGTGTTGCTTTGGAATGAAAATCTATTCTTTACATTAAATTGTGTTTATTTCATGCACTTAGTTCTGTTTAAGTTGAAAGTGAGAAGTATTGGTGTTTATAAAAGCCAAAATTGACAAAGTATTTAGTATTCTGAATTTCGCACAATTGCGTTAATATTAGGATATTATTATACGAGTTTAATAAGACGTTGCATTGTTACACGACTGTGTTTAAAACGCGACGTGCAACGAGAAGGTTTAGTAGAACGACTGAGACAATACGTCTTATAAAAGAAGTGTAATCTACTATTTTATCCACTTATTAATCTTCAAAGTTTGACTGCTCTAGTTCAGTTTTTTCTATTAGACTAGGGACTTTTGCGTGGTGTGTTCTAATAGAACAAATGTGACAATTCGTCTTATTAAACGAGTTTAATAAACAATTTTTTTTAATTTGTGCTGCTAATTCTTGAATTTTTTTGCTTGACTATTCAAGTTGGACTTTTTGCGTGCATTGGTGAGACAACATTGACTGTTTGCATTTAAATTTGAAAACAATCTAGTAGCCGTACAACAAATTCAATATTTTTTATCATCTGTGTGCTAAAGTTGTAAATGGACGTTAAAAACGATAAATTTACTTCTACTATGTCTGATATACACAAGATAGCTCACGAGGCTGACGAAAATTTATTTGCCTACAATGTCAAAACCGGCATACAGTAGAAAGTATTGCGCTTTTAATGTCAGAAAAACCAAGCGTTGAATGTCTCAGAGAACGTCGTTCTCTGTGACATTTACCGACTTATGTCGTCAACTGTCTCTAACATAACAAAGCTAAATGTTACCAAAATTAGTTTAATAATACGATTCATTATTAAACTACTTTTGATATTAATAATTTATAAATACCTATTTTTACATGTGATAATTTTTTTTGAGGCTGATGAGGAATTACCTTATTGCGGCATTCAGTTGAGATTTCATTTCGGCGACGGTTTTTTTTCCAATTTCAAAAAAATTGATTCTGATGATTAATATTCGTGTTTTTTTTATTTGTTTATTTGGAAATTTAAATCTAACTTTAATGTTAAATTTTATTTTATTGGAGTATGATACGAGTATATTTAAAGTAAGTACATATGGACTAAAATTTATCTATCGAGTAGGTCTAAACGCAAATTTGGAAAAAACTCTTTACAGCAAGTTAGAAACCTATGTCGTTTTTTTTTGAAACGAATAAACGAAAAACATTAAAAATTAATTCATGCTTTACCGTTGTTTAGCTTTTTATTTCAACTGGGTTGGTGACATGCGAGTATTGTTATGGTAATTTTTAGCGGAAAGCTAAAAACACGCGAAAAACAGTTTTTTAGAACAGAATAATCTAAAAACACTTATTTTAAAGCTGTATGGAGAAGTCATCTATTTGTTTGACCTAAATGTTGGAGATTGAGAGGTCCTGAGAATTGAGAATTTAATGATCCTTCATTTCATTCGTGAAATAACCCAATTAATAAAATTAACCGTTAAATATTCAGAAGAGCTGCTGATCTGTTTTTTATTTGATACTGTAAAATATTATTGCAAGAACTTACTTGAACAAGGTTATAGTACTTGATGCAGTTTTTGAGAAATTAGAAATTTGTGAACGTGATGTTTAATTTTTTTTAACAGCGTGTTTTTACCTATATTGATCAATTTTTACGTTTGATGTCTTGGCATCAAATTTGCACCCTTAATTTGGTCTTCATAGAGAATCTTTAAAGTTTCTTGTGAAAATGGAAACATTTCTTTCGACTTGCCTGGATATCAAAATGAGCGTAAGATGTCGCTTTAATCAATTTTAAGCATAGATTTTAAGTTATAGATCTATTTTAAGCTTTGTTTAATTTTGTAGTACATACTTTGTACTGAACAAACTTATTGTCAGATTTTTTGAGTAGATATGTACAATGACATAGAATAGTAATTCTTCTCTTGGAATTTACAGATCTGCAAATAATTAGTATTACTTGCTATATTTACACAAAGGTTTAATTTGTATGAATGGAACAACAGTTGGTATTTTAATTGTCAATGTAATGAAATTAATTAAACAACTAATTTATTTATAATGAAATTATACCAATACTGATTTGATAAGTGTCTAGATTTTCAAGGAACGCTTTTTTGTTTCACATTATCAAGCTTAATAAAATATCTAACAAAGAGTGAGGCTTATTATCCACATATAAAATTGTTTAGCAATTAATTATTTTTTGTTGTTTATAGGCACAGTATTTGATCTTTGAGAAAATGCGCGAAGAAGGATTTGTAGCTGGATCAGATGATGTACGGTTAACAGTGGAAATAATGGTGCCTAGTTCACAAGTCGGTCGAATAATTGGCAAAGGGGGACAAAACGTTCGTGAATTGCAACGAGTTACTGGTAGCGTTATTAAACTTCCAGAGCAAGGTGCTTCTCCACAGGAAGATGAAACAACCGTGCATATCATTGGACCATTCTTCAGTGTTCAAGTAAGTGTTAAAATGCGTACATATTTTTGCCGATTGTTACAAATATCTATCACATTTGTGTGAATAACAAACTGAAGAGATCAGATTGGAACAATTATTGACATCAGTTTAGTTGACGTCGCTGATATGCAACAAGAAATCAATATTCAAAATTAGAAAAATAGATTTTTTCAAATTCTGTCAATTTTCTAAATTTTTAAAGCAGGCTTTTCAAATTTGCGTACAATGTTGCTGTAGTGCAAGTATCTCGTTTCCTTGGAAGTGCATGAATTATAGCGTTTATTAATATTACATTAAAAGTCTATACTTTTTAGATGTTTTTTTGTTGGAATTCAAGATTTAGTGCCGTTTCGTTATTATTAAAATGCATTATTATTATACTGCAGAGCATTTATTTATTGTAACAATGATCTTAAGTTTGATAAGTATTGAAGTTGTTACTTTTTAATGTGGGTAACCTAATTTTTGAACGTGTTACTCTTATTTTTTATGTTTTTAGTTATACCTACTTAGATGTAGTATCACAAACGGACTACAGCGTTGAAATCAAAATAATTATATTTGCCCAAGTAGATTATCGAAACCGCAATTAAATTGCAAGCCTAAATGACTTATTTTTTAGCGAGACATTAAAAAACATAAAGATCTTATCCCAAAAATTAAGTCACTGACATTGAATAAGAACAATTTAAATATATCACATAAGGTCACTTATAAAATGGTGCATATTGTAATTGAACAAGTGTTGGTAAACACAATGCTATTAGTAGGTTAATTAATAGTCAGATTGAGTATTAATAAGAAATATGGAAATTATCGCTGTTTTTTTACTATTAAAGCATTATTTTTGTTTATAAAGTTTAGTGTCATAGTCTTATACTGAATACAAAGTAGAAAAACGCTCATGTATTTTCTTCCTGTCGCTTAGCTTAGTTTAAAATATGGAAGTTATTTTTTTTTGTTTCTGGCAGTAATATGGTATCGTAAATTAAGTGGTGACTACCACATGTTGTAAATGAAATTCGGATTTTACTTAAAATTCTAACACACAATGTTACTAATGTTTTGATGTTTAGTTAAGAATTCTAAGCCACAGCAATAACATTTGAACTAATAATAAATTTAAGATCATATGCAATAGTTTTTGCATAGGTACTATTTTCACATAAATGTTTCTTGTCAATGTCTGGATTTTATAAAAACAGTTTTTTGAATCTAAAAATTTATTAACTTATTTATTTTAATGTGAATTCTCTGATTGTCTAGGAAATATCTCTAAAAGTGTGATTAAAAAGGAAAGAAACTTATTTGTTGAAAGTAGAGACACTTTAGTCGAAAAGTACTACTTTCAATGTGTTGTGTTAAAATAATTTCAGGTTAAAACAATTTTTTTTAAAAACAAAAAGAAATTGATACTGATTAAGAAATGCACAAATGCATATGCTTAATTTTTAGATTAGTAGTACTACAAGTACATCGTTTTGGGAATTGGTATATTATTAATTAATTGTTACATTTCATAAGCTTGGATTTTGTAAATTTGAGATTGGAAGTGTTTTGTGAATGATAGTAGACATTTTCATCATTCCACTTGAAAAAGATTTCTCTTTAATTTTCGTATCTGTTTGCCTCCGCTATTGCTATTTTTAATTATTTATTTTTTGGGCAACAGTTTAAGCCTTTTAGCTATTCAGTTTCTGCAAATCATTTGTTTTTATCATTTTTGAAAGATTGTTTTTTCTTTGGTTAATCATGAATAGTTTTTTTTATATTTTTTAATTGTTGTGTTGTTTAGTCGGCGCAACGTCGTATCCGCGCTATGGTATTGCAATCAGTAGTGCCTCTTCAGGGAAGACCGCGTCAGCAGCGTCAACAGAAAGAACCTAGCCAGTCAGAAGCTAGTTCTTCACTAGAGCCACAACAGCAACAACAACCAGCACAACAGCAACAGTAACGCCAGCTAGCAACGTTCACTGCCCTGTGCATGGGTTTATGTATACCCTATTGTACATTAACATCTCGAGGCCTTCCACTAATGCAATATCATCCTTCCAATTTTAGTCAAGCGTGAATGTTGTAATCGATTGTCGAATCGAAATAAATCAAGCAGTATGCATACATACCTTGTGCGCGTATAAACCTAGTGTAAACCGCGGAATACCTCAACAAGTGCATTTTTGTAACAGTGCTTTATTGCCGATACGTCCATTTTGTTTTGTTGAATTATTGGAAATACCTAGTAGATTACGACTATAGATTTATTTGCAGATATTGTTTTTCAAGTGGAAAGTTTGGAGAAGAAACTTTTAACAGAATATGGTATCGTAAACTGTGTGCCCAACATTACAATCTACCTCAGCTAATCAAAATAAAGTTAGATTTTAATAGCCATAGTAAATTTCCGTTGAGAATAACAGCAACCAACCATACTAACCTCATCAATACTGCAGTGTTTTAATTTTGCTAATATACAGATTGTTAATTAATATTTATTATATCTGATACTACAAGGACTACCAAAGATGTAATTACGATTGTAAGAGTTGTAGACATGAACGGCGTTGTTAAGTTTTATTGTTCATGCATTATAATATTAACTTCACTGGATTTTGACCGCTTCTACCCAATTTTTTGACATAAAATTTTTTCAACAAATATAGGCAACAAAGACACAAACATTTGGAACTGGATCTAAAAATTTTCGTAGAGCAGTCACCGTTATCCATCTGAAGAGACCCATATAAACTAGCACTACATCAAAATAAGGCGATAGTTCCTCTGCAGAGTACCAGTGGCAAAATATGCAGGATTTCATGAGAAAAATTAAGGCGATGTGTATCTCTTGCATTTTTTGCACACGCAGTTAACGTGGCTGTTGTTAAATTCAAGTGTGAATGAATGTGAAACCAAGAGCTTTAATTAATGAGAAATGATAATATAGCTGCGAATTTGTTGTGCGTGTCCGAATGCCTTTTTGACGATTTTGGCTCGCCGCGTGCAACGATCTTATTATTATTTAAAGAACTGTTAATCAAAGTGTGTGTGTGAAAGACATTTTTTTAATTATTGTAATATTATTGTTAGAAGATTGTTAAAATATTTCAAAAAAGATCTCTGCTCGGGTGCGCCCCCTTTGTGATTATATTATTTGTTTCTACTTAGGCGTCTGGAGGTGTATCCGACCAGAATTATTGTGATTGTTGCTGAATTATTATACTACCAGATAAGACAAAAGTTGGACGAGTGTCTTGCTTTTGCGACCCTGCTGCCTTGTGTCAAGGTCGGGTCAAGGTCGCCCCTGATAGTACAAACTCGGGAGGTATAGATTTTGGGCCTAAGAGCCCCCGGAATAGTCCGGACCTGTAAAAAATATTTTTGATAAAAATTGTTTGTTGGGGAGGATATTTTTTGTTAGATTTTTTAAAAAATAATGAACTTAGCGGGGTCGCTATTTTAAAAAGTTTGTGAAAAAATGGATATATTATTATATGAATATATATTTATTACTTATGTATAAAGAAATTTATGAAAATTAAATTATTTGTACAGATTTATAAGTGTGCCAAAGTGCGAGGATGTTACCAGAAGCTGTATTTATTTATTAAAAAAAAAAAAGTTACGACTGTTCAAGGGTTCATGTATTTATAATATATTAACTGGCAGTCATCGGTTCAGCACACACACGCGAACAAACTTTTTTTTTAAATTAGGTAATATTTTTAATATATTTTGGACGAATCATACAATCGTACAAAATGAACGACTCGAAAGTACAAAGTCTAGTTCAAAATTAACCATCTATTGGTCAATCAATCCATTTGTTTCACATATAGCATCTAACAACAACATCAAAAATCTAACGCGTTTCATTCGGTTTTTCATTACGAGAACGCCCCAAAAATTTTGCGTTTTATTTACAACCTGTTGTAAAATTTTAGACTATTTGGACTGTAACAAAACCCCTAACTCTCCCCACCCCCCCCTGAACAAAGAAAGAAAACGACATAAAATCGAATTTCAAAAAAAAGCCATCCGTCTGCTGATGAGAAAGAAAAATCCGCCAAAAGAAACTAGGAATTTTATTAATCTACAGGTGAACTAGTTAAGAAGCCATTTCATTTAAAATTTCTATTGCTTGTAATATTCATGTTACACATGGCACTTATATAGATCACTCTGTACATAAATGCAGAAAAGTCTCTGTCATAAACCAATCTGAGACTACAAACTCAAGGAAAAAACAAAGCTTTTCAATAATAAAACTAGACTAAAAGCCGACCCATATTAGTCGATTCCGTGTAATACTTACGTTTGCTATTAGCAACTTAACCAACCAATAATCGGTACATGAATTATGATTAAAAAGAAAACTATAGACGAAAGAGCACATTACGTTATGGTATACATAGTGCCTAACCAAACTCTCGTGTCGCTAAACCGCTTTGATTTTAATGTGTTTAACAAAGGACCGCTGTCAATCACTGTTGTTAAAATATTTACTAAAATGTTTATTAGGTGGCAAAATTGTGGGAATAAGTGTATGTGAAGTCAAAATAATATGTATGTTAGATTTATTCAAATAATTAGGCGGTCTTTTGTAAACCTTACTTTTTTTATTGAATAATAATGTTCTTCTAGCCAAATTGTTCAAGTGGTTTGGAGACCGAGATGACTTATTAATAAAAAATAATATATAAAAAATAGTTATAGTTTGAATTGTATTGCATTTCATAATTATTTCATTATAAGTTAATAGATAAAATGATTTCAAGCAAACCAATTTTGAATATTATGATAAAGTTGCATCTCCAATAGCATAAAGATGTTTATAGGGTTTACGTGAAATCAAAATCATCCTATAGTATATAGTTAAAGAAACATACATGTGTAATTCTTCACCTGATGAATTTTTATATAGTTTGTCGTTTTTATTTTGAGTGTATGATTATTTTTCAACCATTTATAGTACATAGTATACATGTTATTAATTATAAATAACACAATGCTGGACGGAGACTGACTGTGCAAACCAGCCGCTGTAGATTTAGTAACTTAGAAACGGATAACTGTATTTTTCCAGCCTAAGAAAATATCACCGGTATCACTTAATACCGTCAAAGCGCGTTTTGCATTGCAGTACACTGAAAGAATTTTTGCCGTTTAGTATTGTACATTATCCGATCTAAGAAGTAAACTACCTCAGTAATTAATATATTTCTATAAAATTTGTTGTTCAAGTTTTTTTGGGTTTTTGATATAAATTTAAATTTCTGGTGAATGCTATTTGTACAATGGAATCTATATAGTAAATAGTTGAAAAAAAAGTATTTGTATAAGTGTGCCATTCTTTTGTGTATGTTGTTTGTATTGAACGAAAATTTCGCTTTAATCGACCAGGAATACAGTTATTATAAGAAACGATTAGCCAGAAAATATTTTCTCTCAGGAACTAGCTCAGGATAAACCATTTTTTGTTTTCATTTATCTTCAATTTTTTTTTATTTACAAATTAGTTTTATTTGTTATCTGAAATGTAGTGCTGTATTATTCATATGAATTGTTTACTTTGTCATATGCCAGATGTAAATGCCTCTTATAATCTCTATGTATTCGATTATGGTTTCTAGAATGAGCATATTTGACGAATTGGCATACTTAATTCAACCTTTTGTTTGTCCACTTACTTCAGTAAATAAATAGTGTTCCCTTAAAATGTTAATTATTTTCCCTTGACGATTTCTTACTATAATAATTACATTTATTTTCAGGCAAGCTATTGCATTATTGAAAACGTTTTTAGGACCAATAAAGCAACACACATATAATCATGATAAGCGTACGTTTGATGTTATTTTTATTAATTGAAATTATTCCGCCCAGAGAACAAAAGAAATATCAATTGGTTTGAAACTATAGTGGTAAGTAAAATTTTTATTTAGCATTAAATAAACAAAAAAATATGGATTATCACTTAAAATTAGTTTACTAAACTCTACTCTTTTTAGTAACTTATAAATTATTCCAAACATACTATTTAAGTATACAGCCTTCTTTTGGAACCAGTTTAATATTTTCAATAAATTATTAACCGGATTAAAACCAAATTAGAAGCGGATATTTTATCGATTAATACCTATACAATATATTACACTTGTCATAAAATTGATATTAAATAAACAGTAGACATACAATAATTATCAGTTAATAAAGGCAAACAGAATTGAGAAGAACATAATCTATAAGCAACACAAAAATACATGCGAAGAGATCACAAACAAACACAGCACAGCCAATCAACACAAACATAGCAAAACACAGCTAACAAATACAAGTTGTCAAACTACAGTATTTTTATAGAAATTAACAGATCAGATCTATGTTCATTATTATTATTATTATTATTATTATTGCAATGTTGTGACTATAATTTTGGCTTTTGATTGGACGACAAACTTTTGTCAACAAATGGTTTTTATTATGCGTATGTATGTCACAATATTTAGGTTGGATGTCCAACCTAGATTTCACATACAGTCCACATTCTAAGATGAATAGAGAAGGCAGTGTTAATATCTTACTGTCTATAAAAGCATTTTTACAATTGTCTCGATAGCCTATGGTCCGTTCAAATCGAAGACGGAGTCGCAGTAAACAATGTGTAGGACGTTATCCATTCATAAAGACTTAGTGATAGCGATTTCCTGAAATTTGAGCCGGGCTGGCCGCCGAAAGCACAGGGGTGCATTAATTTCGTTCCTGTTTCTGTGTGCTGCTACGGAGACAGAGACTGAGGTTAATCCCAAAACTCCCGTCCTCTCAGAAAAAGAGCTTAACTTAACCACTTAAATACTAGTGAAAATAATGTAATTTTGAATATATTTAAACCGAATTGAAAACAACTTGGTCTAAAATAGAATAAAAGATTTTTTCTGCGGCCTGCCCTGTGTCGACCATCTCCCACTTCATAGATATGATCACGTGGAGCCTGCATGCATTTGTTTTGATGCACTCTTTCTTGAAAATGAATACAGTATAGACTGTTTATAATTCGTACCGCTCTAGTTTGTAAAGAAAAAATTCGGCAAGCATGAGACGAATTATCCCAAGCTCGGATTACCCTAAGAGAATGACAGAGTCTAAAGTAAACCGTTTTGAGGAAGTTTTTGGCGACTGAATCACTTAATGCTCTTAGAAAATATATATTTTTTGTCAAGTTTACTTCGATGTTATCTACATGGGCGTGCCTTTAGTTGATTCTATGTGAGAGTTTTTTAAAGGAAAAACTAAAGTTTTAGCGGTGTTTAGATATAATTTATTGTTAGAAAACTATTTCGGAATTTCGTCAAATGTAATTTTATTTTGATTATCGCATAAAATTCCGCATGGGTAGTAGTACAAGAAGTGTCATGAACATATCTTACAAAAGTGGTGTTCGGTACTGCAAATGGCAAATCCTTCACATAGATTTAAAAAAGTATAGGGCCGAGAATGGATCCTTGCGGAACACCAGTAACGTAAACATTTTTTGTCAGAGGTCTTGTCACAACACGCAAGTTCTGTCGGTTAGATATGAGCGTATGGGATCAATGCTGCGGTTATTAAAGTTAAAGAAAATAATTTTTAATATAGTATTATATCGAAATCGACGCAATCAAAAGCTTTACTTAGGTCACAAAACACAGCTTTTGAGTAATTATTATTATTAACGTCTCTATAAGATTATCAATCACTCATCCAGGTTTATTCTAAAGTTAGAAGTATTTTTGTTTTTCTTAAAGCCATGCCGACAAGCTGAGAACATATTATTACCTTCAAAAAAGTTTAACATTGCTTTTTCAAGAATTTTGGATAAAACAGGCAATAAAGAAATAGGTCTGGAATTGGCTACGTCTGTAGGATTACCATTTTTAAGTATAGGAGACATCAATTGCATCTCTTTATTTTTATGTGTTGCATCATTAGTTTACGGCTTACAGAGCCAACTTGATTCTGTCTAAATAGCAATAGCGGTCAAATTCAACATCATTTGAAAGCTTATTTTTCTTGCGTGTCAGGGTATGTTTTATTGAAATATTACCACTAAAAGTGTTGAATAAATTAAAAATGAAAATATTTACTGACTACAAGATTCATTAAATAAATGTCAAATTTTTTTAAGTATTTTGTTTGTGGATAGTTTTTTTGTAATAAATTCCGCTAATTGCAGATAACATACGGCCTAGTATAAACTGAAGTTTTACTGATGCTGCTGCTTTTCTAATGGGAACAATAATTGCTGATTCTAGTTATACTTTAAATGTGTAATACGCGTTTCATTTAAAAGTACGAACCTTACTAAGTGAAAATTTAGACTATAGCTTACCCATTTGCGGAACCAATTAGGGATGTCCAAAACAACAAAAATGTTCAAGAAACAAGAAGGCCTTTGTCAAGTGGGTTTTGTATTAGTTGGCTTTTAATCTTAGATGAAAGGCGAGGTATAGAATAATAGTAAGTTTCCTCTATTCATAAGTTGTTTAAATTTAAATGTCAAAGGTCCACCCGCTACTTCTTCATGCAATACACTGATACTGTTTATGTATGCTTTTCCCAACAGGAATAAAGTCTGTAGACTGAGAGACTGCAGTGGTGAGCAGACGTTAAGTAGTCCGAATTTTAGAGCACACATTTGAGTTAAGAATGAGACTTTAAAAGCAAGGTTTTATTCAGGGTTTGTTTACCGAGTAATGTTTGAGAAAGAATTCACTAATGTTACAATCAAAGTGAGATTAGTACAAAAACTGTCACTTTCAATATTTTTTATTTTAAAATAAACAATAAGAAGAATGGGGGTTCAAATTTAATCTACATGTTTGATAATTTTCGGGAAAATGTTTAACTTTATTATATATACATGATAAATATTAATAAAAACAAACATTAAAAGACAATCTGATTATTATTTTGTAACTCAATTAAGCAATAGTTTTTAATTTTGTAGAACTGTACAGTGTGTCCCAAGATTAATGTTACAAGAGGTGTAATAGAAAGTTCGTTTTGACAGCGAAGCGAAAACTGTTTTCTTTTTAGGTAAATTCCCTACCATTTTTGTTTATAGTAGCTATAGTATGACTACCATGCAGAAATTTCTTGCAACGAGCAGCGTTGTTAACGTTAAGAAATAAAGAAAACAAATATGATGAAAACGATGCAGCAGCTATTGTTGCTCTTGGGTCGATGGCAGAACATCCCAAACTATCCGAAGAAGATGATGAAGGCCGTAGATTATTTTTTGTCTACTAGCGGGCAGAAATGTACATACTAAAAGACGAAGTTTATAAAAACATTGTATTTTCGGACGAAGCAACTTTTACTATAAATGGCGTTGTGTCCTCTCAAAAATGTCGCTACGGGTCTAGAGAAAATTCAATCTTTCGGGTCAATTATATAAGACAGTATTTCTAAAAATGAATGTGTGGTGTGTCGTTTTATATCGTTTGGGCATTATGGGTCTTTCTTTATAGAGGGAGAGGGCCGTCCCGTGCCGGGGGTGCAAGGGGTGCATCGCACCCGGGCGGCATTCTATGAGGGGCGGCAAAAAATGTTTTTTTTTTATTTATATACACATCCACAAAGATGCCGCTCGATATAAAAATATTACTGTTTACAAATACCAACAAGACGTAGACTGATACAAGAGACTTTCGACTATTAAATAAACACACCTTACGTTGCAATTGAAAACGTTTTTAACTTAATAAAGACATATTTCACATATTATTTCTTACAAACGGGTGTGTCAAGTGTTAATTTATTTTAGTTCGTGATTATATAAGAGTTAATAAAAGTGAACTAAAACTGAAATAACAGTTAACGAATCAAGTGCTTTTTGCTTGAGTTTGAAGATTAGAAACGTAAGTATTTTTGATTATTTTAAACGTTTAAGCTCTTATCTTAAATTTTTTCTATTTCAATATTTTCTAAATTTATTTTTATTGTACATTAATTCAGATGGCTGATGGTAGAAAAAGACTTTCCGGCTTTCAGTATCGAAAAAGAAACGCCGAAAAAGACGAAATTAGAAAGTCACTTGCTGGCTCTTTAAAAAAATTTATTGTACCCGCGACTTCGACGGCCACCACCGCACAACCGTCAACAAGCCGGCAAGTGGAGCTACAGGACGTGAAGGAACAGATTGATTTGGACAACGTCCCGCTTTTAGAAAATTTTCAAATAATGCAGCACCAGGGAAACGATACATCCGACTCCGAGACGAATGTGCAGGAGACCCAGGACACTGACACATCAGATCCACCAACGGCACCATCACCAACCCCAAAGGAAGTTTCCGCTGAAAATGCTGGGCTAGAATTATTGAAGGACCCAGCTCATTGGCCGCAAGTTCTAACAGACAAGATAAAAATCTCTATTCTTGAAATAGGACCACATCAATTGGCAAACATTACATTTCCATTAGATGATTCAAATAGATGTTTTTCAACCACTTACTATGACAAAAAATTAAGTAACAATGAAAAAGTTCCTAGGACATGGTTAGTGTACTCTAAATCAAATAATTCTGTGTTCTGTTTTTGTTGTAAGTTATTTAAAGAATATGATAATATTTTTAATGATGATAAAGGTTACACTGACTGGCGGCACTTGTCTCAAAATTTAGACAGGCACGAAAAAAGTCATTTTGGAAGGCATTTTGAAAATGTTAAAAAATGGGTTGAAATAAAAAAATCGCTTGAAAAAGGTAGAACTGTTGACTCAGTCAATCAAAATTTGATTCAGCTGGAGAAAAAAAGATGGACATCGGTTATTGAGAGAATTTTTTGTGCAATTCAATATTTAGCCGGACAAAATCTAGCTTTTAGAGGGAGCAATGAGAAACTTTTCGAAAAAGGTAATGGTAACTTTTTAAAGCTAATGGAATCAATTGCAAAATTTGATAATGTAATGGCAGAACATCTTAGTAAAATTCAAAAAAAAAGCAGTCACATGCCACATTATTTAGGTCATAATATTCAAAATGAAATTATTTGTCTGATAGGTGAAAAAGTAAAACAAAGTATAATTGCAACATTAAAATTGTGTAAATACTATTCGATTATATTAGATTGTACGAAGAACAAATAACTGTTGTTGTTAGGTTTGTTTTTATTAATAGCATTTCAAACGATTTAGAAATTAGAGAGCATTTTTTAGGGTTTTGCCCAGTTAAAAATACAACTGGTGAAGGATTAACAGCTTTTTTATTGAATTATTTGGGAGAATTAAATATAAATATTAAAGATATGAGAGGGCAGGGGTATGACAATGGTGCCAACATGAAAGGCAAACATAATGGACTGCAAAAAAAAATTCTTCACATAAATCCTAGAGCTTTCTTTGTTCCATGTGCAGCTCATAGTCTTAATTTAGTTATAAATGATGCTGCAAAAAGTTCACGTGAAGTAACAAACTTTTTTGGCATTATTCAAGAAATATATGTTTTTTTCTCGGCTTCTACCTATCGTTGGCATATTTTTATGAAAGAAGTTCCTACCACAACTCTTAAACCGTTATCAGATACACGTTGGGAAAGTAGAATCGATGCAATTAAAACTCTTAGATTCAATTTAGAAAAAATTTATGATGCTCTTTTTTTTCTTTACAATGATGCATCAAGAGACAATGACACAAATATACGTGGCAAAGTCATTAATTATTAAAATTAAATCTTATAAATTTGTGTGTTCTTTGATAATTTGGTACAATATTTTATCAAAAATAAATATTGTAAGCAAAATCATGCAGAAATCTGACATTATTTTACCCGAAGTTGTAAAAATGTTGACAGAAATTAAAAACTTTTTCCATGAATTACGATCTGATAGTAGTTTTAAGGCTATGCTTAACGAAGCAAAAAACATTGCTGAAGATATAGACTGTGAAACTGTTTTTCCAGCTATAAGCTTGGTCAGACCTAGGAAAAAAAAAGTTTTTTTTGACTAAGAATGTAGAGATGAACCAGTCGAGTCTCCGGAGCTAAATTTTAAAGTAAATTTTTATTTCTATATTGTAGATGTAGTAGTATCAAAATTAAATGATAGATTTGAACAGTTAAACGAGTGTAAAAATACTTTTGGGTTTTTAAATAATTTATGTTCTGTATCTTCAGATAAAGAGAAATTAATGAAATGTTGTATGGATTTACAAATTAAATTAATAGATTTATCTACTAAAGAAATGGATGTTGATGCAATTGATTTGTGTAATGAAATTGAAATATTGAATACTTAAATTAGTAATAAATCCAATGTCATTTCAGCGAAGGAGGTTTTAGAATATCTAATCACTAATGATTTAATTAATACTTTTCCCAACTTATCTGTAACATTACGAATTTTTTTAACGATGCCTGTCACTGTTGCTCATGGTGAGAGATCTTTCTCAAAGTTAAAAATTATTAAAAATTATCTGAGATCTTCTATGAGCCAAAAAAGGCTTACGAATTTGGCTGTGATAAGTATTGAGAAAGATATCTGCAATTCATTAGGTATGACAGATTTAATAAAAGAATTTGCAATTAAAAAAGCTAGAAAAGTAGCTTTCAACAATTAAAATATATCTACAACCTCAGTAGTTTAGCAGTATAGTTCATATTATTTACATCTAAGTTCAAAGTGATAATAAACAAAAGTTTAACATAAATATATGTAGGTAGGTTTTTTTTTTAAGTATTTTATAATTTTTTGGTTTGATTTGAATGTTTACATTTTTTTTATACATAGTAATAAAGTTTATAAAAAGTTATTTTACTGATTTTTATTTATTTATTTTTTTTAACATATTAACAGCTATCAATAAATTAAAATCAGAATTTCAAACCAACGCAATTATTATTATTATTATTGAGCGGAATGATGTTCTGATGGGAAAGGGCGAATTTCATCTTGCACCCGGGCGGCACATACTGTTAGGCCGGCTCTGTGGGACGATTAACAGCATGTTTATGTAGAGTTACTTGAAAGATTGAGGAAAAAGTACTTACATGACTTGCCACTGACAGAAAGACAAGCAATGTATTTCCGGCAAGGCGGAAGCAATCTACTTCCAGCAAGACGGATGCCCTGCACATTCGCCAGAACGAGCAGCTGAGTGGATAAATTTGGCGTTTTGAGAAAAGGTGTGCAGAAAATGATGGCTGTTATTTTGAATAAATAATTTATTGTAGAACAATTTAAAACAAACAAAACAAATTATTGAAATTAGAAAATAGCTATTTACTTCTATTTCGACATTTATTGAAGAATTATCGTGAGACGCAAGTAATCAATCAATCGTATCAGCTTCAAAACAAATCATGTCATAAATTAATATAAATTTTATTATAACATTTTAAATAATTACTTAGCGGCTTGATTGTCAAGGTTGGTACGGGGTTGGATTAAGTCTTGGCTCGCCGAATTGTGACATACGGAAACATCATAAGCTGTATGGCTCATTATATGTTCAACACAATCTATATATATAAAAGAAAGTCGTGTTAGTAACACTATTTATAACTCAAGAACGGCTTTACCGATATGGCTAAAATGGGTGAGGAGGTAGCTTAGAGCCAGGAGACGGACATAGGATACTTTTTATTACGGAAACCACCCTCTAAAAGAGGGGTGAAAGTCAAAATTGGAATTGCGATGTCGGAAACGTTCGGTGGGGCTCAGCAAATTACCGTTTATAACGTAGGCGCTAGACATCCAGGACTATTTTTACGAATTAAACAGAGAAGATTCTAGGTACGTTTAGCAACCTGATGTTTAAAAAGAGCATAAACAATTACCTATTTTTATTAAACATTCGCTGTAAATGTCAATATTTTCATAATTTGTATAATTAAATTAAAAGGGCATGTAACGAACATATTATTTATTAATAAACAGAACATTTTATTTTCAACACTATTCTAATCAGGTAGCAACTTTCTTTGTTTTCTTAATTGCCGATGTACTTCCCGCCGATTTCACTTTTCTGAAATGTTTATTAGCGTTCATTTGATTGAGGTAATTCATTCTAATAAATGTTCTTTGTTTCACGTAGGCTGTAACAATGTCCAAGTTAAAATCTTTCACTTTTTTATAAATTTTAGCGAATAATCTTTTAACAACATTTTGCTCCAAATTTATTTTGCCTTTATGAAATATTTTGAAGTAATAGTCGTATTTAAGGATAGGTTAGAATAAGTAATCGGACGGTTCAATTAAACTACCGTAAGAAATTTGACGCAACCACGAAGAAGCGTTTACATTAAAATTTATTTAACGTGGCTCAAGAAATTTTTCTAAACTTGGGTTTTTTGCAATAAATCGATCTACTCTTCCACCACAGACCAAAGTCGGACCGTGCGTTTACATGTTAATTGTCTTGCATGAGACAACTTTCCATATACCAACTTTGGGTGAAAGTTTATATGGAAAATTACAAACTGATGACTGGATTTGAATGAAAAAGATGGAATACTTTTTATTAACAAAGGGATGAAAAGGGGTGGGATAAGGATAAAAAATGACATGTATCAATATTAGTATGATTTTTAAAGATTTTGGTTTGTTTATTTTAAAAATAATATCTATTAGCAGAACAAAGTTCGCCGGGCCAACTAGTATATATATATGTACCGGGTGTCCCGTTAAGAAAGGTCACCGGCTATATCTCAGGAACCATTTGTCATAGAGCTTTGAAATAAAAAAATTTTTAACAAAAGTGGCGAAAAAAAAATGCTGGAAATTAGTTTCAAGTTTCTAGATTGGCCGCCAGAGGGCGAAATCGTCACAACTACCTAAAAAAACCGGTTTTTTTTTATTAAAAGTCTAGTAAACGTTAATCAAAAATATGTTTATTGCAAAGATGAGACAATTTTGCACAAATTTGATCTGGCACTTGTTACTCTAATTTGTCAAATGTGAGTAGGAAGAGGGTGGGGATATGCAATGCGGAAAACGTCTATATCTTTGGCTTGCATCAACCTATTTTGACAAAATGGGTGTCAATGGAGAGATAACTTTTTGTTTTATTTAATATGTCATAATTTAAACAATTTAACTTTGTTTTTTAAGTGCGAACAAGCACTGTCTAAAGAGAAATTAAACTTTTACAATTTTCTTTAAAAATTTAAATGGAATGGTATATAAATCTTTACATAAATGTAAAGAAATTTAAAAAACAAGTTCAAATTCGAAAACCGCACGTCGATAGCTTTTTTGCATCAAAAGTTATAAGTGAAAAAGTGAAAGGAGTATGACAGGTATTACATTTTTAGCAATACGCTTAATACGGAGAATATTAGACTAACCTATTTACAAACCTGATTATAAAATAAACAAAGTTTTAATTCTTAATTTAATTTTGTTTATCACACAAATATCCAAAATACACGTATTATACCAAAACACACAAAAATCAACCAAGGTACTATATCTAGTGGTTTGTCAAATGTTCAAACTGCTTTCCGTCATTTTGGATGCATATAATATGATTTATTTCTCATATCTCAACAACTATGGCGTTTAAAAACAATTGTGTTGGTTTAGAACATTATTAAATTAGATGGATTTGAGTTTTTAATAAATATACTGTTAGTTTAATATTCTCCGTATCAAGCGTATTGCTTAAAGTGTAATACCTGTCATACTCCTTTCACTTTTTCACTTATAACTTTTGATGCAAAAAAGATATCGACGTGCGGTTTTTGAATCTGAACTTGTTTTTTAATTTTCTTTACACTTATGTAAAGATTTATATACCATTCCATTTAAATTTTTAAAAAAATTGTAAAAGTTTAATTTTTTTTTAGACAGTGCTTGTTCGCACTTAAAAAACAAAGTTAAATTGTTTAATTTATGACATATTAAATAAAACAAAAAGTTATCTCTCCATTGACACCCATTTTGTCAAAATAGGTTGATGCAAGCCATAGATATAGACGTTTTCCGCATTGCATATCCCCACCCTCTTCCTACTCACATTTGACAAATTAGAGTAACAAGTGCCAGATCAAATTTGTGCAAAATTGTCTCATCTTTGCAATAAACATATTTTTGATTAACGTTTACTAGACTTTTAATGAAAAAAAAACGGTTTTTTTAGGTAGTTGTGACGATTTCGCCCTCTGGCGGCCAATCTAGAAACTTGAAACTAATTTCCAGCATTTTTTTTCGCCACTTTTGTTAAAAAATTTTTTATTTCAAAGCTCTATGACAAGTGGTTCCTGAGATATAGCCGGTGACCTTTCTTAACGGGACACCCGGTACATAAAATATAATCCTATTTTTACTACATTACATTTTGTGTATTGGAAAGACAGACATTTTATTCATTTAGTTTCGAATAGTTAAGTATGAGGAGAATACATAACGACCTATTAAGGCCATCAAAACTTTTCAAATCTCTTGTTTATCATGTCTACATCATAACACTGATTTGACCTATAAATGACACTTTTAATGAGTTCCTATTTTGAATTACTTTTTTTTGCATGCAAAAGTATTGAGTTGAGTAGTTAAGCACTGACAGAGTGTAAATTTGAGCTGGTATGGAATTCATCAACAAAATACGAGCAATTGGTAAGCCTCCTTTCGTGTCCTTGCCAGTGAACTGGACCACAACGATGATTTTATGTTTCGATTCATTTTTTTTTGCATGTCAATGATGTTTGAGGTGGTTGTACAGCATAAATTGAAAGTGCAAGCCAAGTGGTAAACTTGTTTTTTGACTTTAGAGTAATAAGGATTCTATGTAATCCACCACCTAAGCATTCTGTGCTTTTCAAATAAATTTCACTTTTACCAACATTATTTTATTCCTGTTTTGTTTGAATCGCTGTTTAACCAATTCTTTAATAAATGTACGTTTTTAAATTGGATACAGAAACACTTGTTCAAACTAATACTGTAACAGAAGAACATTTGATCTAATTATATATCATGCGCCTGAAATATAAATGAATTTCTTAATAGTAAATTCACCGAATTGGAATATAGTAATTTATAAAAGTTAATTTGTGAATTACCAGGAAGTTCTATTTCCTAAGACTGAATCATGGACCATTAAACAGTTATTCTAGTCGCGTCATATAAGACATTATCATAAAAAGTGCTAAAATTGATAGAAGGAAATTATCTAATACAGAACATTAATAGAGTTTTTACAAAATATTTTGTTGCATTGCTTTCAGAATAACATTTCTTCATCACGCAAGCATAAATAAAAATGTTGCTTAGAAAATATTCTCAACACATTGTTTGCTTTTAATTAGTTAGAATAAGTTTTAATTGAATGACACTAATTTACACTGTTTGATGGTGTAAATTCTATTAAAAAATAAGATGAAATACGGCATTAATCAAAACCTAATTGCTAAATTTATTCAAAATTAGAAAAAAACTTATTTTAGTTCATTTCATAAGCCCAAACAAGATACTTTTGGTAACATGTTACTATATTATAAGAAAATGCTCGTTCAAAAAATTCAGACGAATTTTTAACTTAAAACGAATATTCAAGCTGTGTACATCATTTCGGAATTGAATTTTTTTATACAAATCATGCGGTGGTTTATTAATTATTATTTTGTGAAATAAGCACGCAGCATGTAAATTTCTTCTGTCTTTCATATTAAGCCAGCCTATCCGTGAAAGTGTATGGCTGATGTGGTCTCTCTTCCGTAGACTAAAAATTAGTCGAAAACAGGAATTTTGTATTCTTTTATTATCAAAGGCTGATAGACAAGGTCCATATATGGCATCACAATAATTAAAGTGTGACAAAACTGGGGAGTTGCATAATGATGCTGTGGTAGCTTGATTTATAGTATGTCTACATTGAAAGATAGTTTTTAATGAAGAATAAGCTTTTTGCAGGCATTTGGAAATATGTTCCGTAATAAATAATATTAGTGTAGCTTTATCATGATTAAGTTTTAAGCAATGTTATTCGGAACATGTAGAAAGGCAATCTAGGTCAAAGTTAAGTCTTCTTCTTTATAAAAAGATAAATATATTTGGGTATCAACAGCGTAGTAGTGTTGATTTGTAGACATTATAGCATTACCGAAATTTGATATGTAAATTGAAAATAAGAGTGGCCCTAACACTGAACCTTGTGGCACTCCTGTTTTTAAACATAAAAAAGTTGAGAGTTGTCTATTAAAGATAACCGCTTGTTTTCTATTGCTAATATAATTGTTGAGCATCAACACAGCGTTACTTGATAATCCGACAAATTGCAATATTGCTAATAGCAATTCGTGATTTAAAGTGTCAAACGCTTTGGAGTAGTCAAGTTGCACTAGAGCCGTTAAACGTTTTTTCTCGTAAGATATAATTATATCATCTGTAATTTTGAGCAGAGCCGTGTTACATCCGTGTCTTGTTCTGAAACCAGACTGTATTTGTGATAAAATGTCATTCTTTTTTACAAACTCTTGTAACTGGCAAGTCATAATTTTTTCTAGGATTTTAAAAAGCACGGGTAATAAGCTTATTGGTCGTAAGTTTTTGAACTGAGCTGACTTAGAATTTTTTGGTAATGGTATTACTATAGCTTTTTATACATGTTGATAATAAAGTTATGCTTCAGCGTGGAAAATCTGGTCTTGATGGAAATTCTAGTTTAGCTCTTTCTTTGCCTGCCACCACTGGATTTGCATTACCACCCACTTCAGTATTTAACATTACTTCAACCTACACTAACAAAGCCCCAAGAGTTGAGTTTAACTACTTAATTGACAGCACCAAATTAGAAAAAATAAAAAAGTTTATTGATTTTGAAATCATTTTTACGACAAATATTGTTTTTTCATGTGGTCTTTATTCTGAAATCTTTAGCTTTTTGCCATTCCACAAAGTCGTTTTTTTGCTATTAATGATACATTATACATTATGTTGTATTATGCGATTAGAGTATTCATCTGTTACCTACACTTTCTTATCCTACTTATATTAATGCTATATAAAAAGTTCAAATGCGCTTTTTTAAGGAGATTTACCAATTTAAATTTAGAGCCCTCGACCGTGGGGTTTTCTAAACGTTTCAAAAGGGCTAGTGCCGTAGAGTTACTTTATGTGGGATAAACGAATAGGGTTGTATTGTATTTTGTTTGAGATGTTGGCAAACTGAAGTCTATCCATTTCCAAGAACGCTTGTTAAAAATGTACACGTCTATTAAGTATTTAAGTGATTTTTTGCAAATCAGGAAAAGTAGGTATGTAGTACTGTTATCTAAGTTTGTATTTAATATAATAAAGTACAATAAATAATATTTTATAAAAAATATTATGAACACTTTTTGAAAGTGAAACCGGGTTTAGTAATGTGAGACAAATAGGAAAATTTGTAGAAATATCAACAATCTGGCGTCGGTCTCATTTTATATTGTGGAAATTTACATTAGCATTTCAGATGGCTCTCTAAAAGGTAATACATTTTTAAAGTGCTAATAATTCCATCTAGAATATTTTGCCAAAAGTAAGCAAAAGAAACGTCGATTTTAAACATAAATCATTTTAATGTTCCGTTTTTATTAGGTGTTATAGGTATAGTATGCAAAAATAAAATTGGTTCTTGGCTTCTTAACTTCTCGTGAGTCACAACCGTAAAATAAAAAAATAATAATAAAATTAAGTGCGGTGTTGAAAGAATAAAAAAAATAAATATAACTTTAAAATTATTTGATAAACGTGAGTTCTAAAAATTTACAAATTAAAAGTAAGTGATTTATTGAGTTTTCGTATGGTGTTAAGTTTTTCAAATCGGTTTACATTTACATTCTGTATATGTATATATGTATAAACTCACACTTAGATTCTAGAATAAATTAGAGTGATAGAACTGAATGTGAGTAGAAGCCGTCAAAAAAAGACGATGCTTTGTAGCTTAGAAAAAGAGAAATTGAAGCTAAGAAAGAAGAAAACAAGATTTTGAAATATAAAAATAATAATAAGAAAAGAAAATAAGATGGTAATAACTAGCATCAAATAAAAAATATATAAATAAACTAAGAAAAAGCAGCTGGAAAAGATACAAATTAAAAAATTACATAACATACCAATAAAAAATTTGACAGAAATTAGAATACAAAGGTAATAAAAATCTAAAAAAAAATTAAATTACAAGGAAAATATGCATAGACAATGTGATGACACGAAGAGAATCGAAAATGCTGAGAAGATAAATAAGAGAAATAAAAGAGAAGGCATAAAACCATGACTGCACTACGAAAATATTTACGATATAAAAATAAAATAACAAAAAAATTAGATAGAGAAGAAATACAAAAACATATTAAAAATTGTTTGGTTATTGTTAAAATAATATCATTATCATTACTTGACCAAGGTAATGATTTTTGAATCCAGCAAATTGCTACAAAATTGTCTTGAAGACAGGGAGGGTTAAATATAATAACAAAAATTTATAATAACAAAAATTTTGTTATCAGTTATTAGAATAATTAATAAAAACAAATAATAATTGAAAAAAACAATCTAATTTTTTCTGTTTAGCTTGAAACACAGTTTGTGGTTTTTGGTTTTAATTTAATTCCTGAAATGGTTCTTAAACTAATTGAAAGCCTTTTTTCCAACAATTTGTATATTATTTAAAGAATAATATTATTAATTTGCTTGTCAAAGACCGTAATGATTTTTATATCCAGCAAAATTGTTGTGCCAGCATGTGCCTCCCAGATATGAAAAGTTGAACATAATAATATATACATACTAATAAATATAACTTCAACTTTATTTGATAAAAGTGAGTTGAAAAAAATTTTAGATTTGCACTTTTAAAGTACGTGATTTTCATTGGCTTAATGCGTCAAAAGTATATATGGGATAAATTGATTAAAAATCAAACAAATTTTTTTTCAAAGAAATTTTTAGATTTGCGCACTATTATTCATTAACACATTCAACTGTTTGATTTACCTGCATACTTGATTTTTCGAATTGATTTTGTTCGTTATAAAATTTATTTATTCCAACTTTGTTTTTTTTTCTCAAAACTTAATGTCAGATAACAAAATTTTCATACTGCCGCTTAGACAATTGAAAGAGCTATCAAAATTAAGAATATAAAAAGAGGTTTTTTATTTAAAAAAAAAATTAATGACGTCATAATTTTAAAACAAATGACTGCTTGGTATTTTATTTGGCATAAAAATATGTTTTTTGTAAATAATAATTGACGTGAAAAAAAACTGTTTAATTTTTGCTGAATTTATTCTATGCTTTTGTCGTCCACTGTATAGACAATAAGATAACAAAGAAGTGCCAAAAAATTAAGAATAACTGAGATAGAAACAAAGCATAAAAGCATGACTAAAATACAATAATAAAATAAAAAAAAGAAACCAAAGAAAGGGAAGATTTAGAAGTAGGTGAAAAACGTAAGAAAATATATATTCTGGAATGTGGATTATAGTTTTGTGATACAAATAAGTGTATTATACTTAACTTAACTAATGGTTAATATACTTATTTCGAAAACGTGTAAGATCTAAAAAAGAAATTGATTATCATTTCAACTTTAAAATTTCTGGTAAATAATGAAGAAAATAGACTCACTGCAGTTGTGGTTTTACCACGAAGGGCAAATCTAAAATGATTTAAAGTCTAACGCTATTTGGCTAGCAGGTAAAGTATTCGGTTAGGTGCTCTAAAAATTAAAAAATACTAATGGCTGACTAAAGCCATATTTGCCAAATGTCGATAGCCGAAGAGTAGCAAGACATCTGAATAATAACAAATCTCTGCTTACAATTATAGGTTCAAAAACGCTCTTCATTTTGTTCAAAACTATAATGTTAATATTATTACAATCAATTTTTTTATTACAGTATTGCAAAGCCATGGGTTAAAAAAAGTTGCGTACGTTTTCAAATAGAATTATTTTTGACACTTCTGTCAGAATAGTACATTACATACCGTGATGGAAAAGTATTGCATTTCTGTCAAGAAATTAAGAAGTTGACCAAGACGCAAAGCGTCGAGGTAAACTTTATGTCGAGACAAAAATGCAACATTCTGTCAAGGTATGTATACTTATTTACCCACAATAATCACTCATAATATTTCTTTTTAATTCAATATAATTATTTTGACATTTCGAAATATTAAACAATTGAATGTTATTATAAAACCATAGATCGTTGTTTGCGATTATATGGGTAGCGCTTCATACCAGTGCAGTGTATTCAAGTAGGCTAGGTTTTTTTGCCCAAGAGAGGGAAGATGCACATTACCTACTTTTTACAGGTTTGTTATTATTCAATTACAATACTGATTGGGGGTAAAATAAATTAATTATGTTCTTATATTTTTAATGGAATTCATTATTTTTTCGCTCAAATTTGAAGCTAGTTTTTTTTAAAACAGATGACGTTAATAGACCATAGTATTGTCGTAGTTTTGTAAAGAAAACGTTAAAAATCATCTAGACTATTTATGCAGCTATTAATTTGACATCTGAACCTAATCTAACCTTAATTTTAATTTAATTAAAAACGCTATTTATGCAGCTGTTAATTTGACATCTGAACCTAATGTAACCTTACTTTTATTTTAATTAATCTATACTTCAACACGTTAATGATATTAAATTAAAAGCACTTGGAGAATTATAACAAACGAAAAAATAGACATTAATGAGGCAATGAAGTTTATAACAAATAATCAAAATGAAAATCACCATCGACTTCAAGGCATTTGCGAACTCTTAGAATAATTGCGTTACTGACTTGAAGCAACTCATCAAGGTTATTAGCGTTGCTAGAAAATTAAGCTCTTTAAATATGGACAGAAAAAGAAGTCACATAGTGTGAATTTGCAGGATCTTAAAGGGCTGTATTCGGCTGATAAATCGACGACTCGACTATCACAAATTTATGGAAACGTGGAGTGTCTAGCTGAAAGTACCCGGCAGTCCACAATGTTATCGTCATCAAGCTGTGCAAAGAATGCCTGTAAAATCTCCTCCCGGCATCTTGCAGCAGTTAATGTTCCATTTAAAATAAATGCACAATAATTTACCATTAACTCGGTGGCCGTTACGAATATAAAACTCCACTACAAACGTTTTCTGTTTTTGTGAGACAACCATTTTAAATTTAAAAATAAAGAAATTGAGAAATTTACTAATTATTTTCACATATGAAGCAATTGTTTTAAAAATTATAGTCGGTTCACACAAACTCATAGACATAGCCGACTATGACACCAAATTTAATAAACAATCACCTGTTATATAATTATCTGGTTAAACGCATACCTTATTTAGATTTGCTTAAAAGATTTAATGCTGCTACGTTCTTTAGATTCTCGTCGGATCAAATAAAATTCCTAGAAAAATTAATGTCGAGTAAAATTTGACCGTGCAGCTGATATTTTGAGACAACTTTGCTGTTCTAATTTTTATTACTTGACGACATAAATGTTTGTGACACATTTATACCCAACGTCTCACAATTAAAATTTAAAGCAAGCCTAAATAACTTGCGATTATGAGATGTTTTAGTTATTTTAACTCTGATATACTAAGCTGTAACGCTTCTATTTGGATATACTTGTTAACCCATGTATTAACAATAATAATAATAATTAGTTCAGGGTTACTATATTTTTATAATATTCTGAAATTAACGTAATACCAAATTTCGATTCGATCAGACCTATGAAAAATACTCACATCCATCAACCAGAAGAGAACTGATAGTCTTCAAACCGCTGAACCAATTTTTTTGAATTATAGCTATATATAGTTAATCGAACACTTTCGATTAACTTAACTTTAGAACAAATAATTAAAATTGATCCAGCCGTTTGGTAGCAACCATGCTATAGACTAACACACAGGTCTAAAAACTGATATTTACAAATAGCTATTATACCTATTTTTTAGCAGTATTGATATCAATTTACAGCAATAACAATCAAAAATCGAACCTGCAGTACTAAAGCTTCTGATCGTATACTGTTAAATATTAAGAGAGTATCATTGAGCAGAAGACTGGTCAATGAAAAAAAAACGGTAATCGGGATAAGAGCTTTTATTCGCATACTTACGTTGAACTGTAAAACCGTTTCTTTTGAAGTTTGTCTATTACTACTGATTGCGAAGACATTATCGGCTTTTATTTTTGCACTTGACCAAACGCGGCAAAAATCTATCGTTTAGTCGTCTGAACGCGTTTTCACGATGTTCTGTCAACTTTGTCTTATAATTGTTGTCTTAAAACAAGATAAAATTCTAACATTTTTGCTTTTGGATTTCTATTAACATTGGAAATTGATAACGTTAATAATTACCAAGATTAAACCGAACAAGAATTCAAAAAGGATTAAACGCACAAAATCTGAAAATATTAATAAGAGTCTAAAAGAATAGAAAACAAATTTATAGCCAATTATCAAATTTAAAACTGTATGTTCACAAAAATTAATAAGTGATGTAAAAACTCCTGTTGTCCAGTTGATAATGCTAATTCCTAAGTTAACAGAAAGAAGCATTGATTTAAATTAATAGTATATATACACTGTAGTAGGTAAGGAAATGTACGACGCGTTAAAGGTTTAATAGACTATTCGATTTGATTGAAGTCTTTTTTGGTTGTTTGGTGTTTTTCATTCATCAAATCTGCCATTGGCAATCCTGAATTTTTTAAACGAGTTTTTAACTGACATTTAAAAAAACTTCAGATTGCAATTAGAATAAAGTATTGTACAATAAAGTTTATATTAGAAAGCTTTAAATACAACTTTTTTCGATCCATGTTTACGCAAGCAATTGAGCTAGTTGCTTTGCAAATAAAATAAAATAAAAAACGGTAACAATGTTTTCCATCCACCAATGCACTATTATTTACAAATATTTTAAATTGTTTTTAAATATCTATCAACTAGTTAAAACATATATCTGAGAAAAACTCAGATTTTTATATTTCCAGTACATAGGCCAAAGTTTGTATTTTGACTTTTTGTGAAACTTTAAGAGAGTTGGTTCAAAAAAGTTGTCTATTGCGGTCAGTAGGTCTCCGTCTAACAGACTTCCTCTCGTGTTGCACTTTTAAACTAAAGTTCTGCTTTTAAGAAATAATAAATTGCTATTTATTGTTTCATTGCTGTTAATTCACTAAACAGGAAACGCTGGTTGAATAGTTGCTGAAATTAAAGTTTTTATGAAATTCTTTAAAAGACATAACAATTACAAAATATTCTTTTGGACAATTTGAAAAATGGATATCATTCAGTTTGAAATGATTTTTTAGATCAATTTTTATTTTTCCACGTGGTAACTTTTCAAAAGATGAACTAAAAACCTTCCATTTTAATAAGAGGATGAGGTCTTATATGTGGTGTATAGTATAATTTTCCAATTGTAACTAAATTATAGTTGCTATTTACGAACCAAGATAATAGGTCGCTTGGACAGTTTAAACTTAGTGTGTTTGAGACGTGAAAATATACCTTAGGAAAACAAAAGATGGACCATGAAGAGGTTGATACCTATTTCGACGTTTTCGATTACATTGTTTTTGCCGCAATGTTAATAGTGTCGTCAATCATTGGCATTTATTTTGCCTTTTTTGCCAAAGTAAAGCAAAATACTACATCAGAATACTTAATGGGTGGAAAAACAATGGGGATATTTCCAATTTCTATGTCATTAATTGCAAGGTAAGATTATGTTTTAATTACAATTCATAAATTTTAAAACATTTAGACAGGTTTCTACTCTTATTCCTCGATCAAACGTTCTTGTGTGCCTACACTGACAACTAAAAATCTGATTACGACAGCTACTATTTAATGAATTTAAACATCATTAGGTGACCTTTTAATTATATTCATTAGAAAGATCAATTAATAGTTAACCGACTTTTTAAACTGCAAAACTTACTTAGGGTGAGTTTACAGAAACGAAACTAAACTGAAATTAAGTTAATTGCAATTATATTCAAAATCAAGATGTTTGATTGGTTGTTTCGCAAATTCAACCAATCACGTAACGAATTAACTTTAATTTTGATTAAACATTTAATTCGACTGCTATAAACCCACCCTTAATAGTTTAAACATTATAACATATATTTATTCCTAATATATATATATATAATTAAAATTTTTTTCAAATTTAGAAAATCACCAAAATGTGATAACCTCATCTCTGTAAGTTTCGTGCTGTTTTGGCGCTTATCAAATAGGTGTACAGCCCGGTCCTCACATATTGATAATTTTCTCAATTTTTAATCGCGTGTATATAGCCACCGCTTAAATTACAATATGAGTGACTTAGAATAAGATAAAGAAGATAAAAATTTGCAGCAGCAATGGCTAAGCAAGAAAATTCAGATTAAAATTTATTTAGAGACAACACTAGGCCATTTTTTCTGCAGAGAGAAATCTAGAAAAAGATCTGTAAATGCAGCAGGAATCATGTTAAAGCCCATTTCTAATTTCTGTTAAACATTATAGAACATACAACGGACAGAGTATAATATGAAAAATAAGAAAATGTGACATCAAAAATGTAGATCTGACCTGACCTAAAAAACCTAATACATGTTATTTAACAGTATACAATGAAAAGCTTTAGTACTTCAGGTTTGATTTTTGCTTGTTATTGCTGTAAATTGATGTCAAAACTGCTAAAAATTAGGTATAATAGCAATTTGTAAATATCAGACAACTCAAAGCAAAACTTTAAACACTTGTCTCATAATTATAGAACACCAGTGTTATAAATTTTGATTTTAGTGTTCTATAAACATACCAATTTTGAAGTGTTTCAAAATTATGAGACTACAGTGTTTGTGGGACACCATCGTTATGGGAAACCCCAAAAATACTGCTTGGATAAACCTCGTCCATTCATCGAAGTCACCATATTCTAGGGTCTTGCGATTCAAAGCAGCCTCCATAAAATTATCATTGAAAGTATCATTTTAATAAAAATGGCTAACCTGATTTTTTTTAAATTAACAAGAATGTCACATTAAATTGAGTAAAATGAGATTAATATTAATTTATCTTTGCAATAATTTTTAAAGATTGTTAATTACAGATGATAAAATGTCTTTTGACTAAAACCATCTAAACCATAAAAAGTGTCTTCAGCTGGACAGTTGAAAAAGGGTCGACTGTAAAGGAGCTTTATAAGTTGCCACATTTCCCGGTTTTAAACTGCACTCCACAGCTGCACCCTAACCTCCACCATTCTCTTATTTACCTGATAATCAACAATAACGGACTTAGTTTATACATGAGAATTGTGTCATTCTATATTTTTACAGATAGATGTATACTAGTCCAAGTGAAATAACGTCATGTGGCCTTACTTAAAATTCTGCTTCTATATTTCTCTATTACAGGACAAAAAACTCAATCTTGCAAATAATTACTCAAAACCATATTTTAAATAATCTTCAAACAGGTGTCGACAAATTATGCAGAGCCAGACAAAATTTGTAAATAGACAGGCATTATAAGATGTTTAAAAAAAAAATTCTGAAAGATTTTGCATTACGGTAACATACCATAAGATCCAAAGGTTATTATATCCGCGACAGTATCCCGCAACATTAAATCCTTGGCGTTATATCCGTGCCATTATATCTTATTGCATATTGTGCATACAATTATTCATTAAATGTAAAATTGGAATAATTCCTTTATTTACGATCGCATAAGGACTAATAATAATGTTAGAAAAAAATACGTTCAAACTCGAGCAGAACTTGACAGAATTTGCAATGGTTCAAATAAATACTAGTATTGTGCTTGTTTGATAAAAATAATGTATTACACACAGTACTCAAATAATTGTGTTTATCTTGAATAAATCTAATCTTATATTAAAAAAACTGATGGATTTCTTCAAGATGATTCGTATCTGCCTTTATCCAGAGATCCTACATCAAGAATTGAAAGGAAACTTTCAACGTTGATAAAATCCTCTGATTTCTCACCTGAAATGAAATCCCAATTATTTCCAAAACATTCTGTTTCTCCAAGGTTGTACGGTCTTCTAAAAATTTATAAGCCAGACGTTCCACTGCGACTAATTGTCTATACAATTAATTCTCACACTTTTCAAACGGCCCGTTATCTTGCCTCACTTCTCAAAGGTTACAGTGGAAAAACTTCGTCTCATGTCCTAAATTCTTGTCATTTCGTTCAAATGTTATGCACGTTTTCTTTAGATCCGTCAGATTTGCTGGTTAGTTTTGATGTAGTATCACTCTTTACAAAAGTTCTTGTTCCAGAAGCAGTAGCTATTGTCAGAGAGTTGCTAAACGATGATGACTTTCCTCAAATCCTAGAAGATCTGACAGAAAGATGTTTAACTTCAACATATTTTCGATTCAATAATAAATTTTATGAACAAGTCCCAGGAACTCCAATGGGATCTCCTCTGTCTCCTGTCATTGCTAATCTCTTTATGGAATCCTATGAAACCAAGGCACTTGAAACATCGGTTTTAAAACTTAAAGTATGACTCCGATATGTGGATGACACGTTTATCATTTGGCCTCACGGTAAAGACAGTTTTCCAGCTTTTTTGAATCATCTAAATGGATTAAATAAAGATATTCAATTTACAATGGAAATTGAGAACCAAAGTTCTCCTCCATTTTTAGATGTCTTGGTAACACGTCTTCCTAACAGGTCTTTGGGCCATACAATATATCGAAAGCCTACTCATACAGAGCGCTATCTTCATGCGACATCACATCATCATCCTGCCCAAAAATTGTCTGTCATCAAATCTTAGGTTTTCGCACTTTTTCGGTTTGTCAAACATCAAGTCTTCAAACAAAATTAGACCGGTTAACAACTAGCCTAATGAATATAAGAAACAGGATATTCAACGTATTATAAACCACCATCAACATCCTCGCACATCGGAAAAATTCTTCGTAAACAAGGATTAAGAACGGTCTTCAAACCACCTACCAATCTTGGAAATTTTACCATCTTCAAAATACAGATTTGACTTACTTGATTTGTCTCATAAAATTCCGTGCTCCTGTGGCAAAGTTTACAATGGGGAAACAGGACGTTCAATTAAACGTCGAGTTTATGAACATAACAGGTGCATAAATTCGGGTTTATGGTCACAGTCATCACAAGCTGAACATCATCTAGACACCGGTCACAAAATTTGTCTAGATGAATTTTCCTTCATTTGTAAATCGGAATTTTTCTATGACAGAAAAATCAGGGAAGCAATTGAAATTGTAAAACACCCAAACAACTTTAATAAAAATTCAGGTTATTATCTCTCAAAGGTTCAGGTCTTTGTTCACAAACACTCCTTCGTTATCAACACAAAGCGCTTCTGCTTTCTTCACAGCTTTCTCTTCCGAACCTCCCACCACTCTCGCTACCAATATACGAGGTCTAGCCAAAATAAGTTTCGCGTCTAGCGTGGTTCACACGTCGAGTTACCGTGATTAATCTCACTTTTATTTTCCTGTCCTGATGGCGCATTCACCGATGGAGTGCGAAACGTCAACAATTTTATCAAACTTTTCGACACGGTCTTTTCCGAAATTTCGAAAGATGTCAATATTTCAATGACAATAACATAGATTTATTATAACAAGATACAGCCATGCACTGCGATAGTCCGCCAAGACGTACCATCTATTGCTCTCACTCTCAACTGCATTAGTATTCGATAGCGCTATCTTTTAGAGAGGTTCCTACCAATATAATAGTAAAGCAGAAATCAGTAGACGCAGGGTTTTGTATAAACGCAGAGTACGCTACGTCAGCATGACACTAGAATTATTTTGACGTTTCTATTCAAATTTTTCTAATCACATAATTTGAACAGAACACTTAGTTCAGTCACTTAAAAATTGAAAATAATTATTGCAAGAAAAATATTTAATAATTTGAAGGTAATTTTATTTATTGAGATTTCAACCTCAACTTTTATTTTCTTCCAGCTTTCTAATGTTTCTCTATTTTCTTAAAGCCTAACTTCAATTTTACAAATTCATAGGAGAGAAGTTTTTTATTTTCATTATTGTGATTGTCACGATGCAGTTGTGGGTTTGTAAGCTGATAAAAGATGAAGCGGATAATAAAGTTTACATGGGTCTGACACAACTAAAAGTTGGTGAAATTTTGAAATTGGAATAGAGTTTTTTGATAAAATAATTAAGAATCATTAGCACTGATGAAAAAACCTTTATTTATAAATAATTATTCATTCCAAAATAAAATTGATTTTTAACCTAATTTTCGTATTTTATTAGATTGTGTATGACAAATGTCAATAAGTTGACAGCAAAGCATTGCATCGTTGATTGTCGACTAAAATCGTAGAAATTCGTGTCTGTTTAATCACTATAGACTCGTGTGCGACATACAACAAATATGATGAAAAGGATGAAAAATGTGTTTCATTAAATATAGAAAGAAATGGAGAGATGTACCAATTTCTTTGATATGTTTTTTAAGAACCGAAGTATGTTTAGCTTGCATAGCTATATCTAATGTATTAAATCTATGGACAATAATATAGTATATTAAAAAACTACTTTTAAAAGAGTTGATTTGGCGCTCAAGTCCCAGCAGGCAAGTTTTCTACAAAACACATGAGCCAAAACCTCTTATAAAACGTGTTCTTTAGGCTATTTTTACGTATTAGCGTCTTGTTTTTTATTTTAGATAAATAAAATACAATTTTAGACTTTGGGAAATTTGGTTGCTAACAGTTATAAACAGCAACAAGCCATTTGATTTAAATATCAGGTTAAAACTTTAGTTTGACATAATTTGTTTAACTTTTAATCAAAAATTAATATAATAGGAGGAACCAAATGCAACCCACTCAAAATTCGAGAACCAGCCGAGGCAACACAACCTTATTACCTGATAAATCCGAAATAGCCTAATAGTTCTGGGTGTAACGAGGTCTGCTTGAAGCAATTTTGTCTTCTGATTTGAACTATTGATTATTGAATCATTTTATAAAACAGTTTCAGCTTAAGATAAATTCGTATTTTCTTTCAAATATACAACAGGAATAGTCCGTAAGGAAAAAAATAAAACTTATTTTGACAATTGACGTATTTATAACAGTTATGCTATACCAACCTTTTAAAACTAGAAACATATTTATGAGAGCACTAGTGCTTTTATAAATATCTACCTATAACAGATCCGAAATTGAATAATTAATAATTATTAAGCTTATTAAATACTCAAATTCAAAAAAAAAAGTTTTTATATACGCCATATTAAATCATGCAATCCATGATATTGGTCCCAACAAATACAAATTCATATCACACATGCTCCAACATTTTTCAAAACTTTATAAAAAAACTCTGAATAAATAGATAATAATGCCGGACGCTTAGTGTCTAGAAATACACATCTTCTAGATCAAAATCACATCGCGCATTGCATATCCGCTGACGTACAAATGTCAGAAGAATTAACTTTGCAAATCAAAGAGACTATTGACAATTACCCCAATTCTTAATAAGAGTTCGGCCTAACGAGGTACAAGATTTTGGTTGATGTCAAAAATTGATCTGATTTAATTTCCACTTGGAAAAAGAAACTAGTTATTTGAATCACAAGGCCGGAAACAGGCATTTTGCAGGGCGAGTGATTTTGGGAGCCAAGGCCGAAGGCCGAGGCCTCCAAACTACGAGCCCTTGCAAAAGCGTTTTCGGAGATGTGATTCACAACATTTTTTGTGCCGAAATTGCTGTTTTCTGAAAAAATCGATACTCCAGCACGCATTACGGCTTAGGAACTTTGGGAGGCTATACATTAATTAAAACATTATACAATACAAACCGTTGTCGTTGATAAATGTCTGGCAATGAGAGCAAATGTCATAGTAATCATTTTCTAGCCTAGGCTGGTAAGACGGCGTTTCAGGCCGCTTACGACACGTTGAAAGTTATGTTTTGCAGGCACAAGGCACAAAAATTATTTTGTTGTTCCTCACTTGTAAACATGCACTTATCAAGTGACTATATTCACATTGAAAACATCTCATAACTGGCTAGCCAGTTATAGGCACGGGGGTGAAGCCTACATACAAAACATGGAAACAACTATAATTCTTACTGCACACCAGCCACGCTTACAAAGAGCGCAATGGTAAATATATGACCCAAAGTGAGATAGCTATATGGTGAGCGTGCAGATACGAAAACGCGCTATAGCATCGTCATACTTTATGACATTTTGTTGCTATTGTACTGTCATTGCGCTTTCATTTTGCTGTCATGTGTCATTTGTCAAGTAATTTTACCGCGATTTAAGCACGTTTTTTACTAATGTAGGTTATTTTTATTTTACAGTTTTCGCGTCGCGTACACGTTTCGTTTTTCGTTTAAGCAAATTCGTGGGGGCTGCCTCTGAAACCTAATTTATCAGGTGAAACGTTTTGAGATTCTTAATTCGGTGTTTGTTTCTTTTTACACGTTTTAGGTAAAGAATGGTAATGGAAAATCAATCTCCCATTAAATATTCCTGCAAGTATCCAGGATGCAACAATAAATACTATAGGCATCTTTCTGAAGGGTTGAAAAGAAACAAGCATTTTTTTCACTTTCCCAAAGGTTTCACGGATGCATGGAAAAGCTGCTGCAATATCCCGGTTGATACTTGCGTGAGACATTTTCTTGTTTGCGAAGACCATTTTGAAGAGGCTCAGTTTATACGAGGCAATAGACTACGTTTAGTACATGGGGCTTTACCAAAAATTTTTCGAACAGGTACAAATAAATCGCCACTTCAAGTAAGTGAATTAACGTGTCAAAAATTATTAGCGAGCATTGATTTTGTTTTCGTGTGACGTTAAAATCGATTATTGAATATGTTCAATCTTTTTTATTTCAGTTGTGTCTATATTGTGAATTCTAGTCTTAAGTTCAAATGTTATGTGAAGATTATGTGTTTAACTTATTAAATGTGTTATTACTGGGACTTAATTGTTGTATAAAATGTTTTTAATATCTAATATGTTTGACTGTGTAAGGTATTACTATGGTTTAATGTTGAAAAAATTTGTTAGTATCTATTTTTTGTAACGCTTTAATACTTGTACTTTTTGACTTTTTCTATTTAGCGTAAAAGCTTTGTAGGTATAATTCTAAAGTGGTATTCTAATTTGTAAACTGACAACATTGAAATTTTTTAGTTTCTGACTGTTAAAATACAAGTATGTATGTATTATACAAATGTTGTTTTATTTGTGTTTGCTGTCTGTATTTTAATATAATTATGATGTATTTGTAATGTTTGTTAACTTTCAATGAAATCTTACAGTAAATATTTTGTTTACTGTAATTTTTTATTGTAGTTAAACAAATATTGCATTTACATCAAAGTTCATTAAATTTTGCTTTTGATGCGCAGCCGCAGCATTAGGCGGTGATATCAACCTTAAATTACAAGATCTGTATTAGTAATAACATGTGCGCTTTGGCGGCCATAAATAGAACTACTTAATTTTGGAACACTCCACCGGGGGCAGTGCAGATCTTTGTTTCTAGTGATTACTTGGGGGATTTCATTTCTACCTGACTTAGTTATTCTATGGTTATAGGTGTCATTTAACAGGCTAGCCAGTTATAGATGTCATTTAACAGGCTAGCCAGTTATGGACGTCACTTTTATCAACAATAAAACACAATAATGAACTTTTAGCGATTATTTATTGTCATTAACATTTAAAAATGATTTATCTTTATCATACACATTAAATATCATCGTACAATTGTGAATTCCACTAAAACTTAGGGTTCCAGGTGTTGACATTTCACTTTACCAAAGTGACACATTAAAGCATACTCGATTTTGTGAATTTTAGAATTCTCGGATTATTCCATTATTCAAAAATTGAATTGTCTTTTACAAGTGAAGAACAAACAAAACATTCAACGTAAACACGCCAGGTAACAGGTTTTTACTGGCTCAAGAAGGTGATGGACTCGCCTTTGGCTCGTCAATCATCAACCTTCTATCAATAGTCAATAATGCTAATCAGGTTTCCAACCTTCTTTTTATTATTTCTGAATTCATAATTGCAGCCTACTTGACGGTAATGTTTGAATAAAACTGTCTTCATAATGACATTAGATGAAAATGACAGTTAATCGGCATCATGTTATTGCAACTGTTGTGATAGGCGCTAGCACTTTCTAGTGTCCGTTAGCATGATCATACTAAAGCTATAGTGAAACAACTCCATCCAGTAAAAAGCACTTAGTTTAAGCTCGGTAACAGTGTCTGTTCAAACATTGAACAGACATATGACTGATAAGCTTTAATAAGAGCGAAATGTTTTTCAAATTTTTCGTCTATCATTCTAAATGATAGATCCCAGACAAATAATTCGTAGGTATTTGACTTATAAAAATTTAATGTAAAATAATTATTAGAAGTAAGCCATATTAAACTTTTTATAATTATAAACTATTTGCAATTTTTTGATATCATCAAAGATACAAATACTTTAAAACAGGGTCAGGTCAGCCTAATAAAGATATTTTTTTTTTAGTAATAAATTTTGATAGATAAACAATTTATTATTTGAATGTTCAGAAATTATATTACATGAAAATTAATCTTTGGTAATAATAAATAACAGTCTTACAAACAATATTTACTTAAAAGAACTAAAGATATCAAACGATTTTTTAGATTGTTTCTGAACAATGAAACAATCAGTACTCACGGTTTGGAGAGATCTTTTAATTAAATTTGCTCCATCCAAAGGTTCATCGTTCAAGAAATTGTCATCTTCTTCATTTTCATATCCAAATAGAAAAAGATTTTCAAATTTCCTAATAAACGAAACATCAAAAAAACTACGTTTGTGCCAAGCATTCAACACTGCCACAATTTTCAATTTGTAGCACATTTTATCTTCTTGATGTTTTATGTTTTTGTATGTAAAGTGTAATTGCTTAAAAATCTCCAATAACGATTCATATTCTACTGGTTCGAAACTAGTCATGTGCAAGAATTTTCTTGAATTATAAAGGATATCGGAGACGAGATAAAGCCTAGCAATTTTCTTAACAGGGCTTGTAGCAGAATTAGTAAACGAATCGACAAGTATGTGACAAATTTCATTTAAGTGGATTCTATGCTTAATGCAAAAAAACATTGCAGAAGATATTGAAGCTTTCGCAGGAGTTAACTTCTTTATTAAGTTTAGTAACTGATTCAAACTTTCTGTTGAAAATTGATTTGTTTCTTCGTTAGAACTCGCAATTAAATGCTTTGGCATACCTTCAGCATAATTAACAGCAACTGGAGGAATCCAAATTGAACCATTTTCGTACATTTTGAATGGTTTTATTGACCAAGAAGTTTTAGAGTCACCGTTCAGGATAGAATACAACTTCCAACGATAATAAATGTGTGTTGGACTTTGATAGTCATACAGGAATTGATAGGTTGAGTTGGCTGCCTCAAGATTTGTAAGAAGTTTTTCAAATTCGAAGCCTTCTCTTACTACAAACTCAATTACACGGTGTATAACCATTAACACATTTCTGTCAAAAGGAATGGTTACTTTGATAACTGCAGCAGAAATTTCTGTACAATTTGGTGGCATCTGAGCATTAAAGGGAAGTCCAGAGGGTGGAGGCGGTACAAATAAATTATATAAAGCTGGGGGAATATACTTAGGTTGTAGTGGTAATTTGACAGGCTTTCCCCATCCAATTTTAATACCCGTCTGATTTTTTAAACTTTCTAGGGCTCGTTCTGCATCGGCACGACTCATAAAAGCTACAAAGCCACAGTTAGTTTTAGGTTTTTCTAATTCATTTCGAGGCCACATGATTTTTACACTTGCTAAAGCTCCATATTTCCCAAACATTTCAATTAAACAATTCTCGGTAATTTGGGGTTTCAAATTAGAAATAAATAAATTTGTGGAATTACTTAACTCACTTGCACCCACTATCGAAGGTAAAACGTCAACTGGTTTGGGAAGATTTCTTGATTCTTGTGTCTGTCGCTTGTTTTGTAGCATCTTTAATGCATCGCCTAAGCTCTTTAGATTTGATTGTCTTTTCCCTCGCTTTGAATTATTAGTGTGAGATGAAGGTTGTGGCGAAATCACATCTTGTTTACATTTTATTCTTGGAACTGGAGTATACAACTGGCCCTTCTCATCTGTGCTGTGCAAACTGCCGGAATATAGTGTTTCGGACCTTACAAACACTTTTTGAGGAATCTCCGCGCTTTCCTGGAATGTTTCTATGTATTCTTTGTAGATTGCGCCAATTTCTTGTCGCTCCTCTTGAAGCATTTTATTGCTCAAATTACGTTTTGACATTTTGAAAAATTTTATTATTAACTTCTCATCTCGGGGGATTTTGAAACAATTGAAAATCTGATATGTAACCTTACATATAAAATATCTATATCAAATGTGAAAAACACATTTTAATTAAAATACTACACCTAATTATTTTGTCAACAAAATAATTGTCCAAATGCGTTTTTGAATTAATTTTACAGTAAATTTTCAACTGAACAATTTAATTTTTATGAATAATTCGAACTTTTTCATTTTTTTAGTTACAAACCCAATAATGATAAATATACCTAGACTATATTGCTAATTTTCTCCTGATGGTGCGTTCGGTTATTGCATCAACAAGAGCTATTTTACTATATTCTACTTTTTTGGCAGAAGCGGATGCGCGCGCATTAAAAAACTCTACATACAATATAGCAACTTTCGGTGGATTTACAGGAAACTGCTGCCAATTCAACTGTCAATAAGGTCAGTGTCATGGTGTTATAATAGAATGGAGTCCAGGATGTAAGCAATTTGTTTTGATGCAAAAAAAATAGAGCATTCTAAGCGCGTAATATTGACGTTGCCACACGCTCTCTGTTTACAAGGTAGTTTATACTGTGATGCAGTATAAGAGTTGTTTTTGAAAAAAATTGCAACGGCCGGCAACGTCGGATCCAAGTTTTGTTTACCATCTGGTGTTGTGGGGTACTGGCGGTACTGCTTATATCATTTTAATTGCGGGAAAACGAGTGTTTTGTGAATGAACTCCGCAAATAATAATAGAGATGTTAATAAAAGTCTTAAGACAATGGTTCGGTTGTGATGTGGTGTGTGGTTTCAAAAAGCCTCTAGATGAAAATATGTGACTGCTTAAGGCCGATCATCGTTGTATTTACATCAACAGGGGCGTAGAAGTTTATATTTTGTCACACAGTCATGCATTTTTTTCTGACGAAGTCTATAAAGTGTCTTCATTATTCCATGTATCAATTGCATCAATAAATACTTATAGCAATATTGTTAATTTATACACAACCGCTAAATAACGCATTCGTTTATGGATATAATCAAATTTAAAGGATCGTAAACAACAAAGGACTAACTCCAGAACTTGTGACAGTCATCCATTTCATACAATTTACAGATGTATTATGTGCATGTAGTTTTAAAACCATTTGGTTTTTCTCTGAACATCTGCGCCGCTACTGCTTTTGTTCCTTTTATCTCGCCAGTCACATTCTAAATGCCGGTCCCCACAATCCGCTGAAGCACCCCGCTCCCCGTAAATTTGCATCACAACAAATGCAAATTGTAGTGAGGAATCCTGACTCCATCTTATGATAGCTCCATGGCCAGTGTCAATAAAATGTTTAGGTTTTCATAACCTCACACAAGCACCGGAATTTCTAAAGACTCGCAATAGTGGGGAAAAATGTGACATTAGTTGCCCTGGAAACCAAGCTTTGCGCTCTAAACGACACAGAATTTGCACGCCGTTAAGGAAAAATTTTGTTTGACAGACAAAACTGAGGTTAGGATAAATTGACAAGTTTGGCTGACAGTGTTAACACCGTCATTGCTTTAATCAATAAAAAAGGAGTATTTTAAATGCGATTCCGAAGATGCCCAATTCGTTTTGCCAACAGCCGAAGAAGATAGTATACCGGGTGTTCCAGAAGTCGCCCACCCCATTGTAGGGATCGAAAGAGAAAAATATTCTAAGACGAAAAGTCCTGAGCTATTTTTTAATCAGACGCATAGGTAATTAATTATTAATTAATGAAAGTGACCAATCAGGAGCGCGCGACAGAAGAATAAAAAGTGAGTGAGAAGGCGGTAAGAGACGCGAGAGTGAGACGCCAGAGCTACTGCCGACTTCTCGAGCAGTAGACAGAGAGTGGGGACGGACGGCCGTGGACGGCGGACGTACGTGATGCAAAATTCTGTCATGGCTGATTTAATTTAGTAAATTCTCCTGTTTTTCCCGTCGAATTCATTAAATATTTTTACTCACATTCATACGTGCATTGTTACCAATACACTCACACTAGTACACGATCTCACACATTCACCTAGCATCACGTACGTCCGCCGTCCACGGCCGTCCGTCCCCACTCTCTGTCTACTGCTCGAGAAGTTGGCAGTAGCTCTGGCGTCTCACTCTCGCGTCTCTTACCGCCTTCTCACTCACTTTTTATTCTTCTGTCGCGCGCTCCTGATTGGTCACTTTCATTAATTAATAATTAATTACCTATGCGTCTGATTAAAAAATGGCTCAGGACTTTTCGTCTTAGAATATTTTTCTCTTTCGATCCCTACAATGGGGTGCGCGACTTCTGGGACACCCAGTATAATCGGTCGTTAATACTACTAAAAGTACTAAATCAAAACATTTGAAGTAAAATCAGGCACACTAACGGATAGCATTGAGCATGCGCATATCACAGTTACCGCGCTTTCTTGTTGACAGCTATTCCTAAATTAGTCTTTTTGTTCAAAAAACGTTTTTTTGATAAAGTTTACCTATTTGTTTTGTGAAAATGAGGGACAACACAAATTGTCTTACAATCCCAACCACAAAAAATATTTGATTATAAATTTCAATTAGATTAGTTAACTGGCAATTATCAAAGCGCAAATCTGTTGTGCTTGTCTACGTTCGTTTATAGCTAAGCAAATTGTATTTGTCTGCTTACGCCAGCTTTGTCTACGCGATCATTTGGGACGTAATTACTGAACGTATTAATATGTATATGGTTGCGCGCGCAACCTATTTTAAATTTTATGTCAAAATTTAAAATGAAGTGATTTTATTGATGGATTTTAAAATGCTACTTACATGACGGTAATTGCAAAAAATCGCAAGGAACGATCTATGGTTTTAGAAATATTTGAAAATGTCAAAATAATTATATTAAATTAAAAAGGAAATAATATTTATATTGAATCAAAAAGGAATATTATGAGTTGAAATATTGACATCTTTCGGAAAAGACCGTGTCGAAAAGTTAAATGAAATTGTCGACGTTTCGCACTCCATCGGTAGAGGCGTCATCAGGACAGAAAAATAATGATGAGAACAAGCACGGTAACTCGACGTGTGAACCACGCTAGATGCGAAACTTATTATGGCTAGACCTCGTTGTTGCTTGGGTTTATATGGTAAGCTAGGAAGAGAAAGCGGCGGGAGAGGCAAAAGAGAAACTGGCGGAGGGCTCAGAAGAGAGAGCTGCGGAGAAAGCGGAAGCGCTTTGTGTTGATGGCGAAGGAGTGCTTACGAACAAGGACTTCCAAACGATTGACAGATAATAACCTGCATCTCTATTAAAGTTGTTTGGGTGTTTTACAATTTCCATTGCTTCTCTAATTTTTCTGTCATAGAAAAAAATTGATTCACAAATCAAGGAAGATTCATCTAGACAAATTTTGTGACCAGTGTCTAGATGATGTTCGGCTATTTATGCACTTTTTATGTTCAGAAACTCGAAGTTTAATTGAACGTCTTGTTTCCCCGATGTAAACTTTGTCACAGGAGCACGGAATTTTATAAACACCTTTTGACAGAAGTGAGTCAAATCTGTCTTATGGAGATGGTAAAATTTCCTAGTTTTTTGTAGATGATTTGAAAACCGTTCTCTTGTTTACAAAGAATTTTTTTGATTCTGTCTGTAACCCTATGAACAAATGGAAGAAAAGCAGTTCCAGTATTATTTTTCGACTCTCTCGTTTTTGTCGACATCCTCGCACAAAAACGGATTGAGAACGGTTTTTAAATCATCTACAAAAATCATGGAAATTTCACCATCTCCAATCCTTGACGGAAATGTTGCATTGCTTTTCCGTCACGGTATGTAATGTACTATTACATACCGTGATGTAATGTATGACACGGTATGTAATCTACTATTACATATCTTCATATGAAGCACGGTAGATTTCATAATATTAACGTTTACTTTAAGGTATTGCCTGTTATTATTATGAACAATAATAGCCATCAGAAAGTAAATCTTTATAAATTAATTATCACTAACATTAATTAATATTTTCTAAGAAAAACATGATATTAATGAAATTTTGTTCCCTTAAATAATTTTTGACCAACTTAAATGATCTCATCGTGTATATAAATACCCATGGAATGTTCTTAGCTCTATAATATAAACATACTATCACCACATAGAAAAAATTGCGTATCGTTAAGATATTTCATCAATTTTTAGGGCTTAATTTTACGAAATTGGATTCAGTTGCATGCAGCCACATTGAATTAACATAAATAATCCGTAAGTTTTATGTTTCATTGATTCCCCGCATGGTGGTAGGTATTGTGTTGGACGCCAAACTTCTAACTCTTTCCAGAAACTTTTTGTTATCTGGTTGATATTTGGCATTATATACGTTTTTACAGTGTTTAATACCATACAAGTTTTCGAATAATGCCTATATTTTTAGATATCAGTTTTCCTTCAATAGTTGATGAAGCAAAACACTTTGAAAATTGTCGCGCACAGCTACTGTTCTGCGTTCTCTTCTATTATCCGCAATAGGCCGCGCATTCACTCTCTATCTTACTCTTACAAGCTTTTTTGCTTCAAGTTCAAATTTAAAAGCCTGACAACCTTTAGTTACGAAAGACTTTTTTTGGGCAACCCTATACTACGATTTTTACAATAAAATTGCCTTTAATTTAATGTATGTCTTAATTGGTTGACCGAAAAATGCAATTATTAAAATCATCGTACCTGTTTGTACGCGGCTGCTAGGTAATAGGGACCAGAAAAAAGTAAAGTGTTACATACTGCGCATATTACATATTTTTCATTAGAGTCCAGTTCATTTGGTGAACACGTCGGTACAATTTGAAAAAATAATAATTTATTAAAATTTTAATTCATAATAGTCATGACTATTTTTTTAGACAACCTATTTTGATTACGTTTGGAAATAAAGCATTTACTTCAAATTCTCTACTAATACACTTTATAAAACATTGCTCAATTGTTGAGACTGAATTTTTTTGTTTTTAATTGTAGTTACATTTCTGGAATTAGTATTTTGGGAATGCCTGCAGAGATTTATACATATGGTACACAGTTCTGGATGATTTTGATTTCTGAAGGGATAGTATCTCTAACTATGGCATATGCTTACTTACCTGTGTTTTACAAACTACAAATAACTTCAAGTTACGAGGTAAGTTATTTAAAATAAAATAATAAGAATTGCTTAAAAATACAATTTTAGTATTTAAATCTTAGGTTTAATCACACAGTGCGGTTGCTAGGATCTATTCTGTTTATAATAAAGATGATGCTATATATTCCTATTGTGATTTATGTTCCAGCATTGGCTTTTAGCCAAGGTATGTATACTAAAAAAACTGTAGTATTGTATCACATGTTATCTGCTTTAGTAACAGGCATCAACTTACATTTGATTACGCCGGCTGTATGTGTAGTCTGCATTTTCTACACAACATTGGTAACAAATTTTGTAAAACTATTAGTCAGTTAAAGTTTACATTTTAGGGTGGACTCAAAGCAGTGGTTTGGACTGATACAATCCAAACTGTTGTAATGTTTGCTGCTTTAATAACAGTGATGTTCATGGGAACATCAAGTGTTGGAGGGTTTGCAGAAGTTTGGAAAAGAAGTGAACGTGGAGGACGCATTGATTTTTTCAAGTATGTAAACAATAAAACAAAAAATTGTTAAGATTTTCAAAGTTATTAAGAATTTTTACTCTCTGCAGGGGTTTAATATTACAATAAGGCAGAACGGTGCGGCGGTTTAACATAAAGGAATGTAAAGTTTGTGTTTTAACCGGTTTAAGTTGTAAAAATAGAATGTTCGGTTAAACGGCTGTTCAACGAAGCACGTCATTTTAACATTTTTAACAACGGTTTGTGTTGGCAAAAGCTTATTTCAGAAAGTCTAGCCTTACCATCCGTCTCCAGCGTTACCAAAACTAAAAAATATTCGGGCTGCGCAACAAAAATCCCTTTTATTAGCAAAACAATTAACTAAAAACAACTACTTCCTAGGTAGTTGTTTTACTTTGCCAGTAATTGAATTACATCGGTTTTATTGGATGGTTTTAAAGAGTGGAAGGATGAATTATCCCAACAAACGCTAAAAGGCACTACAGGTCTCGGCCTTGCTAGTCTTCAACACTTATTGTTTATAGTAGCAACTTCGACCATTAGGAATAGAGCTTCGTTATTCAACAGAGCTCTTGTTTTCTTACCTCAAAGTCGGCAAAAGTGGCAGTATATGATCAAAAATGAGAATAATACTTATTGCATTGACTAAATATACTATATTGGTTTACTTAGTCTATGCTTACTGTAATTTGCTGTGAGACATTTGCAAAACTCAAAAAGATTTCAATGCACACACGGGATCAAAAATTAACTCTTTTGACAAATCAGTGAACTAAAAACCACCATTTAACTCAATGACTAAAATTTGAAATATTTGACTGTCCTAGCTTGTAGAAATCTAATTACCCGATAACAATATGACAATTTGTTAGCTTTATACCTACATTTGTGTTGATTCCTTACTCAATCTAGTTTCAGAATGCCATTCTATCTGCAATGATTAGAAAATATGTTTTGGAGTATTTTCTACAAGTAATTTTATAGTTATCACTAATTACTTTTTTCAGTTTTAATTGGGATCCGACAATTCGGCATAGCTTCTGGACCGTTGCGATTGGAAATTACTTTTCCTGGTTAGCTTCTTGCTCAATTAATCAAGCTATGGTACAGCGATGTCTTGCAATGCCAACTTTAAAATCAGCCAGAATGTAAGCATTAAAGAATGTTTTACTCATAGTACAGTATTTTTTTTAATATAGAACAATTCTCATTTTGGTTGTTGGTATCTCGGCACTAGTATCAATGTGTTGTTATATGGGTTTAATAATTTATTCATTTTACTACAAATGCGATCCTATTACTAGAGGCTCGATCCATAAATCTGATCAACTGCTGCCTTATTTTGTCATGCATATAGCTTCAGTTATGCCTGGACTGCCAGGACTTTTTGTAAGTGGAGTCTTCAGTGCTGCCTTAAGGTAAATATTTAACAGTTTTTTAGGCGTACAAATAATAAGTTGTATAGTTGGCCTACTTTACAAACTAATCTAGAAACTTTGTTATATAGGTATAATTTTCTAATGAAAACTTATTATTTATGTTCTGTGTTTTTTTATTCTATTAAATAACTTTGAAATAGTTATTTACCTAACGAGTTCGGAAAGTGAAACATCTCACATGAGCACTTTGCTTGCAGCACAACTGAAAGGAGAAAATTTCTTTCCGAAAAAATTTGACACATTTTTTTTTGCAACAAATAACTCTTATTTTTTCTTCCCATCGTTTCCCACCGATTAACTGTTTTTTTAAAGTTTAAAATCATCTCAATGTTTCGTTGGTATGGTTTTATTAAAATAAAAGAATATTGTTGCGATCTTGTTTCGACAGCAAAGTAAAAAAAACCGCAGAGCGGGAAAAACGTTTTTCGATAAATTGGAAACGATCGGAAACTGCCGATCTTTGAGCGATGATTACAAAAAGTAATTTGCAATTATATTACAATAAAAAAAACAATTAAATAGAAAATATTTCTTCCAAGGAGCTCGAATCTTGAAGTATACCTTGAATACTGGCTGAGTTTTCTCGTTGAATAGTCAATGAAATTCTTTGGCAAAGGAATTGTTTAGCTCGCATATTGTTTGTGTCGCAAATTCATTTTGACATATAGAAAAAAAATGGTTTTTACGCACCAAGGACTCAGTGCTTCAAAAAAGAAGCCTTGAAAATAAAATATGTTGCTTTTAAATCTTTATATTTTGTGTTTTTTTTTCTGACAAGCGACAACAATCCTTCAGCAGCTGTACCAGATTTGGCTATGGTATGGGATAAGTAAGAATATGTAACACCCCAAATGAGACGTTTGCTTTTGGACCAAGGAATTAAGGTAACTCCGCCAGGCCTGTTAGTGCCTGCTACCATCGCCACGTTAAAGATTATTTGGCTCAATTGTAGAGGGAAAATAAGCTGATGACAATATTCGTTTGATAATCGAGTTTAATTCTGAATGTCTCAAAAATCTACATTTGTTTTGAGAACAATTGAAACCATAAAGTTCTTTTTTATTTACCAAGACAAAAATAGGTTGCAGCTAAGACGAAGTCTAACGCAAGTTTGAAAATCTTGCCTATCTAAAAAAGTGTCAACATTTATTGAAAAGTAGGCGTCTAACCAAACGCCAGAGTCTTGTTCTTGAAATGCTTTGAAACAGGCTATATCGGCATTTATTTTGAAATGAATTTCGTTATCGATGATTTTTGTTCTCCCAATTTGTCTAGATATGTCTGTTAAGGTAAAAATAAACAGAATTCATGGATGACTAGAACTCCATGGCTTTATCTAGAAGGTGAACAGAAATCTAACCGTTCTTAGCAGGGAGTAATGTAGACATTAGATTCTCAGCGCCATAAGCTGAATTAGGAAAAGCCGCTAGACAAATTTCAGAAATTTTTTTGGAAACCTAAACCGTTTGTAGAAATAGACAGGATATAAGTATGTATTGTTAACTCTAATTTGATCTGTATAAGTTGGAGTCAAATGAAGAATTCGACCCATGGGGGAGTTATAATTAAACATATCCCTATAATATGTCCATGCTAGACATACCAGATGCCAAAATGCGGCTTCTGACTAACTTAATTGAGCCATGTATCAAAATGTGGACCTCGATAGCACGCTGGTGCTGGTCAAATATGAAAAAAGCAACAAATTTGTGAATCAAACAATTAATAGTTTAAACATATTTGTGGCAAATACAATTCATGGTAGGGTTAATGCTCCTCTCAACGATGTAAAAGTATGTATATTAAACTACCGTTTAGACAATAAAATAACAAGAAGTAATATTTCTAACCGTTAATACTTAGGTGGCCAGTAACTGGTATATCAAAAAATTAGTACATCATTTTTTCGGCCATGTGGCCGGGGTGGAATAGTATTTATTTTATATATGTTTTTTCCACCCATGATAATGGTTCTTTAGGGACTAGGCGTCTTCGTTTTTAGAAATCTATGTTGCATTTCTCATCCAGTTTTCGGCCAGTTTAACTCTTTTTGGTAAAACCTAAAGGCAACTTGATTTGGTATGTGACCGAGAGAAGAACCGTAAGTTGATTGTGAACTATAAGACTTTTTTTGCCACATTTATTTAAATTTTCCCGGTCTTTCCAGATGGCTTCGAAAACAAACACTAAGACCCAAAAATACAAACAAAAAAAAACAAAAAGAAAAAAGTTTACATACTCTCAAGATGCCCTTATGGGAGAGCTTGTTCAAATTCAAAAAAATGGTATGGGCGTCAGAAAAGCTAGCAGAGAATTTGCCGTGACCAAAACCACCTTACAGAACAGGTTAAAGAGAAAAGTGCCTGACGTTCCTATGAAAACGGGACCACCGCCACGGCTAACAGTGACTGGAGAAAATGCGATTGTCCAGTGCATAATCAATATTGATAACCAAAGGTTTTAAAAGACTGGGAAGACATCATTGTTTAAAGACGGCACACCGGGCCAAAAATGGTACCTAAACTTTTTGAAACGGCATCCCGAATATTTTTAAGGGAAGCGGAAAGCATTGCTAAAGCAATGGCATTGATTACAGAAGAATCAATAAGGCTGTGGTTGAAAAATTTGCGAATGTATTCAACCCAGAATATATGTATTGATATCTTGGATGACCATTTAAGAGTTTTTAATGGGGATGAATCAGCATTTCCACTCTGTCCTCAAACAGGCAGAGTTTTGGGTTATAGAGTTTTTTTCCTGATGGAAAAATATGCCCCTCAATGGTAATTTTACCATGTTAGACCGCCAAAGGCGATAGGGGAAATGTGGAAAACATGCCGCCGTCGTGAGTTCTAGGAAAATCTGAGAGCGGATGGATGAGGTCTGATATGTTTTTTGAATACATCGCCAATGAGTTTCATAAGTGGGTTGAAAAGCTAAAATTGAAAAGACGTGTTCTGTTGTTGGTAGACGGTCATAGGTCACATATGAGTTTGCCACTCAGTCAATTTTGCGATGCGAACAAAATGATACTCTACGCTCTTCCACCTAATACAACGCACATGCTTCAACCGGCTGATGGGGATGTGTTTAGACCTTTAAAACAACAATGGCAAAATACGATTGCTCAATGGCAAAGCAAGCCAGAAAATGTAAACAAGACTGTTACTAAAGTAAATTTTTGTCCAATTTTTAATGAAGTTTTACAATCATCCAATATGACAATTGTCATTGAAAATGGATTTAACCGGTGTGAATTATTCCCTTTTAATCCTGATAGCGTCGATTATACAAAATGTGTCAAAAATACTTTAGAGCAGCAGCATGCACTATTAGAGTCAACTAGTTTGGCGGAGGAGAGAAATGAAATGATTTTCACGCATGCAGATTTTCGAACAACGGAGCAAATTATCAAAAAAATAGGAAGCAATTTGGAAACTTACACGGAATAAATTCCAAAGTGATCATCAACAAAATAAAATTTTTTGAAGAGAAAGAGATGATGCAAAGACGACAATCTAATGCTTCCACGACAACATCTATGACTGATGCCGAACAAGTTCTAAGCATCTCGGGAGACGGGATTATGGATGCTACAGATGATGTTGTGTTAGATAAACTCTCAAATCAAATTTTAACCCCAGAACCCGTACCTAGTGCAGAGGAGGGTGTAACAAATTCAGTAGAACATGTGATCGAAGATGCAACGACAAATAAACATGAAATGCAGTCATCACAGGCATTTGTTCTACCAAATCTTGCTGAGCCAAGTTGTTTACTCAAAACAGTTGAAGCAGAAAAAAAACCAAAAATATTAAAAGTGAAAAGAAATATTGCCAATCTCGAGAATCAAGAACCAAATACGCTTTATAAAAAAAAGCAAATTGTTCTCTTTTTGGTGATGAATAAATAAGCAATGCCGAAAGGAATATCGGCTGTGACTTTTGTCCTAGATGGTATCACTTATACTGTAGAGGACTCTGTCACCCACCTTACTCAGTTGCAGCCGAAGAGGATTACAAATGTGATTTTTGCCATTTTTTATGCAATTTCGTTTTTAGACAGTACCTATTTAGTTATTTTACTTTTGTTTTGATAGTTTTTGTTTTTTGTTTTTGAATGAGATATTATTTTACATTTATTTTGTTTATTTTTAGTATTTAGGCAAGAGTTTGTAATTTTTTTAGACCAAAGTATAAACCAACGAAAACATTTAGACCAAAAAGGTTTTAATTCTACCGGTGTACTTGTATCACTTGATGACCAAGATTCGAAATGTCTTACAACATCTATAGCTCAAAGGCAGCCAGTTGGGTACAGATAATCGTTTTTTCTGGCGCCGGCCGACAACAAGCTTACACCTGGCTGAGTTTACTTGAGTATAGTGGCTCAAATATGTTTTTTTTGTCGGCCGATAACCGAAAATAGGTATCTTCTAGGCCGACTTTAAGCAACACATGGCCGAAAAAGAGAAAAATGTCTCTTTTTAATTTAATTTTAGTAGTACAAATCATTTGAATTAAAATCTTGATATGAGTGATATTGAACAATCATCCTATGTCCTGTAGATCAAAAAGTGGTCGTAACTAAGAAAAATGCGATTTTTTCAAATTCGGTACATATTAACTGGCCAGCGACAGGCGCATTGACTTTAAACTACTTCACTCACAAAAAGAGATTTATTGAGAGGAAAAATCAAGATGTACGAATTTGTCATCTGCCCCCAACATATATATGTAAAAGAAAGTTGTGTTCGTTATACTATTTATAACTCAAGAACGGCTGAACCGACTTAGCTGAAAATTGGCCTGGAGGTAGCTTAAAACCAGAAGACGTACATAAGATACTTTTTATCTCGATCCCGGGGGAAGTAACATATAACGTGGTATAACAAAACGCAACTGATATGGAATAACAAGACGAAACAGACATAAAATCGAAAAATGTAGCAGTCTAGCCGTTTATTTGCTAAAAATGATATAACAAAATGACAAAACGCAAATGACAGCTGGTAAACGTAATGTTGTCTATTGTGCCGATATTATCATTAGCAATGCCCCAATCAAGAAGATCGAATCTTTCCCAACAAAATCGTAATGCAAGTAACACTCGAAACATTGCGCTTGAAAAGACTATTATGAAATATTATTAACTGAAAATAAAAAATACATAAATAAAAATATACAAAATAAAGTCGGATTTTTTCGAACACTTATAACTCGAAGACGGCTAGACTGCTGTGCATGGTTTTTGATTTGTTGTATTTGTCTGCGTCCCGATTAGCAGAATGAAAAATTGACGAACAAATTAAATAGATACAAATAAAAACATTTTCCCATACGAATTTCGTAACTGTGTCGCACATTTATTAATGTTAATAAAATGTATACTATTTATTAACTTAATGAAAAAACATCGCTGAATCTATTAGTCTCACTAAATTATTCTGTCAATCTAGTCAGAGTCAGTATATTATATGAATATTTACGTCGCTAAGGTGTAATCTGTTCACGACAGGCAAGGTAGCATGTCTGTGATTTGTTTTAAGGCCGCGACAAAGAAGATCTAATTTTCCCTAACTGAGCCGTAATGGAATTAGGCTACGGAAAATAGCAAACCAATTAACTGATAAAGAACGACAAATTGCACGAGAAGAACGGAAAAACAGTGCTTGTTCTAATGAATAAAATTAGCTCGACTGCATCCCTTGTTGCACAATATGTACAGTAGGGTGTCCGTTATTTACCAAGTTGGCTATTTTCACTTGGGTATCGTCAAAATCGTTTCTTATTGACCTAAAAACAATTTTGGAAAAAAAAAAATTTTACGATGCCGTTTAACCCTGCCTAAATATCGATACTTTTTCCATTTAATTAACATGGGATTTTTGCACTTTCTAGCAAATAATTTTTATTTCACTCATTATACTCTTTAACTTACCAACAATGCTCGATTCTGCTTCTATTATGATCCCTTTGGATGGAGAAATTTTCATATTGGCGCAAAAAAATTTATCACATAACCTTTGGAAAGGTAAAAATTTATTTTAACCAGTCAATAAAAATAAATTTTTACCTTTCCAAAGGTTATGTGATAAATTTTTTTGCGCCAATTTTTTTGCCAAAAAACATAGTTGTTACACTATTTGACAGGATTGGACAACAAATGTTTGACATGTAATAAACAAATCAGCATCTATTGAAATGATTAAGGATTCATTACACATATCGAGTTTTCATTGTTTTTAAGATGTATTCTGCTATTCGGGACGGAAACAAATCCAACAAATCAAAAACCATGGCAATAGGTCCAGCCGTTCTCGAGTTATAAGTGTTGTAACAAACACGACTTTCTTTTATATATATAGATTATAAATAATAAATATTTTTTTTATTATTAATTTTTAAATATTTTTTTTAATCAGATTTGTCGTTACTTGAATACAAAACAAAAACACAAAAATATCAGGTAAACATCTTTATTTCTAAAGAGTTTTCAGAATAGCAATCTAAAGTACAACCATAAAAATAATTGAAGAAGAAAGGCTTTCACGGCCCGAAGTCATTGAAATATTGATATCTTTCGGAAAAGGCCGTGTCGAAAAGTTAAATGAAATTACCTACGTTTCGCACTCCATCGGCGGAGGCGTCATCAGGACAGGGAAATAAAGACAAGCACGGTAACTCGATGTCTGAACCACGCTAGAGGCGAAACTTATTCTGGCAAGACCTCGTTGCTTTTTGGGCTTATATGGTAAGCTAGGAAGAGAAAGCGCTGGGAGCGGCTAAAGAGAAACTGGCGGAGGGCTCGGAAGAGAGAGCTGCGTAGAAAGCGGAAGCGCTTTGTGTTGAAGGCGAAGGAGTGTTTACGAACAAGGACTTCCAAACTTTTGAGAGATAATAACCTGCACTCAAAGTTGTTTGAGTGTTTTATAATTTCGATTGCTTCTCTAATTTTTCTGTCATAGAAAAATTTCCATTCACAAATCAAGGAAGATTCATCTAGACAAACTTGGTGACCGGTGTCTAGATGATGTTCAGCTAGTGATGACTGTGACCATAAACCCGAATTTATGCACCTTTTATGTTCCGAAACTCGAAGTTTAATTGAACGTTCTGTTTCCCTAATGTAAACTTTGCCACAAGAGCACGGAATTTTATAAACACCTTTGAAAAAAGTGAGTCAAATCTGTTTTTTGGAGATGGCAAAATTTCCAAGATTTTTGTAGATGATTTGAAAACCGTTCTCAATCCTTGTTTACGAAGAATTTTTCCGATTTTGTCTGTAACCTCAGGAACAAATGGAATAAAACCAGTTCCAGTATTATTTTTCGACTCCATCGTTTACGTGCGAAGATGTCGATGGTCGTTTATAATACGTTGAATATCTTGTTTCCGTTATTTATTAGGCTAGTTGTTAACCGGTCTAATTCTGTTTGAAGAATTGATGTTTGACAAACCGAAAAAGCGCGATGTACCAAAGATTTAATGACAGACAATTTTTGGGCAGGATGATGATGAGATGTCGCATGAAGATAGCGATCTGTATGAGTAGGCTTTCGATATATTGTGTGACCCAAAGACCCGCTAGGAAGACGTGTTACCAAGACATCCAAAAATGGAAGATAAAAATAATTAAGTAGAATAGATAATTAGCCAAGCTTACAAAGAGGATTTTCACCTCCCATTTAGCAAACAAGTCTATAGACTACTGTTTGTTGTCTTTACATTATATATGTTATTTCTAAAACTCCAACATCAAGACTAGAAAATATAAAACATCTGGCCGCTCGCCATATGAAACAATTCTCAAACTTTTAGCTCAACTGGAACAACCAATAACATAGCACAAAAACATAGTTTAATTAAAACGATAACCAGAAATTTAATAACCAATTAGGTATATTTAAGAAAAAAGAAAAAATTAACAAAAATTTAACGAGACAAATAATGAATTATTAAAGCTTGAAAAGCAATGTGCAAGAATTATTACTGATGTTTGATGACACTTAAAATTGCCAAACGTCGACTTTGGTATGTTTATGCCGAGATTTGATTTATTCTGTAACAAGAATAGCTATAAAAAATTATTAATGACGATACCTTAGCACATAGTCTGTTGATCTAGTGACCTTATCTTCACCAAAAATTGCACTTTTCTTAATTTTTTTAAATACACAGACTTATTTTTCTATTCCTTTATTAGATAGACCGCATTTCTTCTACAAAACAAGATTGTAAAATAAAAATAAATATTAGAATTTGACGGATAACATTTTTAGAAAAAATCATAATTTCACATTAAATCAATAGCAAAGACATAAAACACCAATCCTACAGCCTTTATATAATAATATTTAATTGTCTATTTTTAACAATTTTTTTAGTATGTGTGTTACTTTGTTGCAGTTCAATGTCTACCGGTTTAAATTCAATGACTGGAGTTATTTTTGAAGACATAATAAAACCAAAAATTAAGAAGCCGCTCACCGAAGCTCAAGCTAGTTTTTTGATGAAAGTGATAGTTGTGGTAATTGGCAGCATTTGTGTAGCCTTAGTTTTCGTAGTTGAAAAAATGGGAGCATTGATTCAAGCATCTGGAAGTTTAGGTGCCATCACTGCGGGTCCATTATTAGGAATTTTCACTCTGGGAATGTTTTTCCCACATGCTAATCCTACAGGAGCTTTAATTGGTGGAGCAGTTAGTGGTTGCTTGGTTGCGTTTATTTCAATTGGCACCCAAATGAGTATGGCCCAAGGAATTATTAGATTTCCGCAGAAGTTTGTTTCAATTGAAGGCTGTAACCCTACGTGGGTTTCCCAGTTCTTAAGTTTGACTTTGACTCTTGATGACAAAGACAAAAATGTGCAACCTTTTGCACTGTTTAGACTGTCATACATGTACTATACATTAGTGGGTGCATTCACTGCCATAGCAGTTGGAATTTTAGTTAGTTTTGCTACGGGTGGTAATAAAAAAGCTGTTCACCGTAATCTATTGTCACCTGTAATTCATAAACTTCTGGCCAAACCAGAAATAAGTAATACTAATGGAGTAGAAGAAATTGTTATGGCTGAGAAGTAGCACAATAAGGGAAATTAATTATCTTTTGAAACTTAAAAATTTGTTCAAATTTATTTTTAAATAAAAACATTTTTTTTAGATTGTTTGTATTTGAAATGATAAATAGTTTTAAACGTTTTCACTCCTAGCTGAATGAAGCTAGAATTAAGTAGTTAATTCTGAAGCCCATTTATATCTAAAATCTAAAACTGCATGAAAGATGTATGTATAGTTGATTTAAGACATATACGGCTTATCTTACACCAGTTCGTTTATTTTATATGAACCACATTACTCATCACAATTAGTTTACGGCCTAACTCGGTCAAGTATTGAGCTCAGATAATGACTATTGGCCCCATTTTAACTTAAAGTTTAAATTTGCGTTCTGATCCAGTTGCGATTATCGTAAGTTTATAGTGTTAACGCGTCATTTCAAATTCCATCATTAAAAACCCAACGAACTGAAAACAAACCTGGACCTCTAAAACTCGCACCATGTAGAAGGCGAATGCCATCCTAACGGAAAGTCGAAAGACTAGGGGCGACCAAAATGAGGCAATATCGGCAAATTTAATATTTTCAACTTCTTCCAATTCCTTTATTCATAAAGTGTCATAAAATTCACTACAATATTCAACAGAGTTTCGAATGAAATACATTGAATAGTAATTTAGATAAAGTCAAATGAAGGTATACAATTTTTTTTGTTTCGTCAAAGACAAGATCTCTCAAAGATGCATAAAAAAATAAATTTATTGAGCAAGTGCTATAAATCGAAGCCTTGAACAAAAATTTTTATTTTCAATTTTCTGATAGTAATGAAGTTGAACAAGCACATGTACTTCTATGTAATAGTAAAATAGTACGATATAGTCTAAGACCCCACTATAGAAAGACCTTCACCGAGCAGGTTAATAGATAAGAAGAATTTTATATTTAATTAAATTTGTCAATAAATGTATTGTAATTGGGTTGTCTAAAAAATTTCTGCTCAGAATATGATTAATTAACAATTAAAAAATTTTTTTTTTATTTATTGCACTGGTTTGGTTAATAGACAAATTCCATACCAATCGCCCATCGAATATGCAAACGTTAGGTTGACAATTTTTTCCCGTCACAGCTCTTGGGTAGGCAGGTATAAACAGGTAAATCAAAACAGTAACTTGCACTGGTCTGGTTAATGAATAAAAGTTATAATAAAGATTATTTTATTACAAACACGGTGGTAAAAGGTTGTCTGCAAAAAATCAGTCTAGAATTCCGGTTGTCGAGTTTGAAAAAATGAAATAATGCTGCGAGTGATATAGGAGAGTTTAAATATCTTCCTATGTTGTCTAGAAACGATTTTAGCTTGCAAGGTGTTGCTAAAGGCTACAATTTTTTTTAGAGATTCCTCATCGAAAAAGAAAAAGATTTGGCTTGGTCGTGGAAAAATCGTATTGTGCAGGGGTTTGTTACCACGTTCACTACCGTGGTAAAATCTGGAAATTTTCCCAGTAACCCAAGCGGAATTGTTAGTGGTAGAGTTTTTTCACCATTTTATTATGTCTATAGTATTAAAAGGACAAGCTTTGTTATTTGTCTGTGTTTATAGCGTTGACTAGTAAACTTTTTAAGAATTAAGAAAAAATTAAGATATAGTTGGTATAAAGAAAAAGATTTGTTGCAGTAGAACGTCCACCAAAAAAACCGTGCTGTTTAGTCGTAATAATGTTTTTAAATGCATAAGATAGTTGAGATAGGACGACGACTTTCTCCAATAATTTACCCATCGAAGATTGAATGCAAATCGGTCGATAGTTGGCTACATTAGATTTTGAACCAGATTTGTGAATCGGGCTGATAAATGATAGCTTCCAGGCAGTGGGAAATGAACCTAGTTGCAACGATTTACTAAAAATGTGCGTGATGGGTTCACATAAACCACTTGCACAATTTCTCAGAACTATATTGGGTAATCCATCGGGCCCAGCTCCTTACCTAGGATCAAGTTTCAACAACAGTTTTAAAACGTCATCATAGCGTATCTCAAACCTGAGGAGATCAGCATCTGGTTCATAGGGTGGTTCACAGCCGATAACCATATCATTAGTTAGAGAGTCGGTCACATAAATACTTTTAGAGAAACTGGCATATAATTCGCTCACTTCTGGGCCACTATCCGCAGTTTTATGTTCCCACAACATTGTTGATGGAATGTCTGAATCAACTCTTCTATTATTTTTAACAAAATTCCAGAATTTTTGAGCGTTAATATTGATTTCTGCTTCGACATTGTTAATATAACTTCTGTAACAAATACGACTTAATTCTTTGCAGTCTAATCTGAGTTTTTTAAACTGTGTGTGATAAAAGGAAGATCTAAAGGTCTTGTATTTTTTATGAGCAGCCTTTTGTAAATTGTAAACAAAATAATATTTTGGAAATTTTAAAGTAAATATACATCAGTCAAAAAAAATAAGAGAAACATAGGCAAAAGGCAGTAAAGAAATAAATTAGTCGGGTCGGTCCCAGCTATGGACCATTTCGTAGAATTTATAAAATAAATTCTATAAGCGGGTAAATTTCTAATTGTTGGAAATGAGATTAAAAGCAAAAAGGCGCCTTCTTGTAAGTTGGTACTAAATAGAGGCAAAAAGATTTTTGATTGGATGAGCACGTTTAGGCGAACGCCCAAACTTTCCAAACCCTCATTCTGAGAATTATATACAAAGTAAAACTAAAGAAAAATTCCAGGATTTAAAATTTTGGGAGAGGGAAAGAGATAGGCACTAAAAATCTAAAATAGGAATGCTAGTTTGGGTGGCAGTGAGAAAAGGTGTCCAAATTCAGTTGTGGAAATTAAGAATCAAGTGCAATCCAGAAGTAAAACTGTGAGTAATTGACCTCACAGAAATTGTATAACACTATTCCGTATTAATGGTTTTGATGAGTTATCTATCAGTTGAATAGTTCAATAATTGTTTCATTGGCCAGTTAATAAAATTAATTACAATTTTGAATAGTCTCTAATAGACAAAAAAACAAAGGTTCAATCATTATACTATATTAGAATAATGCAATTAAAATAAAATATATTATTTCAGTCTCATCAAAGTTATTAAATTACAAATTAAAATATTACTAATTAATTTGTAAATGATGGTTTTGTAATTTGTTATTATGTTGTTTAGTATATTCACCAATATTGATTTACATCTCGTATCGCCAGATGATGTAGTTTATTAAGTAATTAATAATCCAGTCATCAAAATAATTATATCACCGTTTAAATTATGTAATTGACGTAATTTAGCAGTCTCAATTATTAGTTCTCAAAGAACTAAGGTACTGGTCAATTTAAAAAATGCTCTAGTTTTCTTAATCATCTCAATGGTTGTAAGTGTAACTTAATGCACATAATAGTTAATAATTCAATTAATAAGTAAGAACTCACATTAATGTCAAGACGATAATCATTGTAGATAAATTAATATATCAATCAGATCACTTTGCGTCTTGAACGATATTTCAGAAATTCGATTTTGTTACTGTTAGAAAATTAATATTAATTATTAATTCAATTCAAATTAATTCAGTTCGAATTAATTCAATGAGAGTACTCTTCAGTAGACGGGGCCGTTTTTAGAACTTTTTTCTTTACCCCCTTTCCCCCCTCTTTCCTCTTCTTTCCCCTCCCTTTTTTCTCTCCCCCCTCCCCCTTCTTTTTTTCATTTTTTCTTTTTTTTTTCGGTCGTTTTTCTTCATTTCCTTTCTTTTTTATTATTTTTTTCTTCTTTTTCTTTTTCTTTGTTTTTTTGTTTTTTTTACTGCTTTTTTCTTCTTTTTTTTCGATTTTTTTCAATTATCTTGTTTTTTTCTTCTTTTTTTCTATATTCTCTTTTTTACCGCTTTTTTCTCTCTATTTTTATACTTTTTTTTTTCCTACGTTTTTCTTTATTTTTCTTTATTTTCCTTCTTTTTTCTTCTTGTTTTCTATTTTCTTCTTTTTTTTCTATTTTTTGCTTTTTTCTTCTTTTTTCCTGCTATTTTCTTCTTTTTCTCTATTTTCTTCATTTTTTATTCTTCCTTTTCTTCTTTTTTTCCTATTTTCTTGTGATTTACAGTCCTTTCTACTTTTTAGAAAAGACAGTTGACTTTTAATTGCGAATTGACTGAGATTAATTTCACGAGTTCTGCAGTTTGTTGTAGCAGCTGCAATGAGTTCTAAAATTGAGTTTATCAATAGATTTTTGAATTGTTTGTAAAATTCAAAGTAATCTAGTAAAGAGTAAACGCCAATTTATTAAGAAATTCCAATTGGATTATGGAATTTCAGATTGTTTGTAAAGTGGTGCCATTCTAATTTACTTACAGCGTTCTAGTTTGATTATAAGATTCCAGTTTGGGTAAAGTTCTGACTCAATCATTACAAGTCCAATTTACTTACAGCATTCTAATTAGATTATAAAATCACATATTAACTACTTATAGGATTTTCATGTGCTTATGATTATGAGCATAAGTAAAGAAAATATTCTTTCTGCTAAAACCCAGGAACTTCTGCAGGAAAGAAAGGAACTCTTACATAGACAAAAAACAAAATCTGATCGTGTAAAGATTTCAGAACTAAGCAAAAGAATCAATGAAAACATTAGAAAAGACAGGAAAACACATAGACAAAAAACAATCAAAAAGTTTATTGAAAAAACTGGGGGACTAAAGAAAGCTTTTAAAGAGCTAAACACGAAGAAATCTTGGATGCTAAATATGAATACCAAAGAAAAAATTACAACAAGTAAAAGACCCGAAATCCTGAACATTGCTACAGAATATTATCGTAATCTTTACCACGGACAAAAACCACAAATCAGGACGCAACATAGAACAACCGATTTAGAAACAGTACCAACAATACTAAAAGCTGAAGAAACTGAAAAAGCTATTAGAACACAGAAACTCGACAAAGCACCCGGATCAGACTTAATAACAAATGAAATACTGAAAACTACAATGCCAGTGATGGCTCCTGTTCTCACTGACATATTCAACGAAATCATCAGAACTGAAGAAATACCTAAGGACTGGACCAAATCAACAATAACATTATTACATAAGAAAGGAGAAAAAAGTGACATTAAGAACTATAGACCCATAAGTCTAATGTCAAATATCTACAAAATATTTTCAAAAATTATACTCTCTAGAATAGTTAAGACTATAGACGAAAACCAACCTAAAGAGCAAGCAGGTTTCCGCAGGGGCTTTTCGACAATAGACCACATTCATGCGCTACGACAAGTTCTTCAAAAATATAAAGAATATAACAGAACGTATTATTTAGGATTTGTCGATTATAATAAGGCATTTGATTCATTAGAGCACGATTATATTTGGAAGGCATTAGAACTACAGGGAATACAATCTAAATACATAAGCATACTAAAAAACATCTATTCAAAAAGTACAGCTTAAGTTAAACTAGAGACAGTGGGAGAAGAATTTCCTATACAACGAGGTGTGCGTCAAGGAGACCCTATATCGCCAAAAATATTTTCGGCAGTTTTAGAAATGATTTTTAGAAATCTGAACTGGGACGCACACGGCATTAATATAAACGGAGAAAATTTAAGTCACCTTCGTTTTGCGGATGACCTCATTGTGTTTTCTGAAAGTCATACAGAACTTGAAAAAATGATACAACAACTAGCCGATGAAAGTGCTAAAGCAGGTTTAACAATGAACACATCAAAAACTAAGGTAATAACAAACTCTAAAAAAGTTGTAATAAGAGTAAATAATGAAAAAATTGAATATGTAGAAGAATACGTCTATTTAGGTCAACTAATATCACCGAAAGGTACCATGGACAAAGAAATTGACCGAAGGATCACTAACACATGGAGAAGATTCTGGTCCCTCAGCGAAGTGATGAAAAATAAAGATATGCTGTTAAAAGAAAAGAGGAAAGTATTCAACATGTGCATACTGCCGTGCTTAACATATGGCTGTCAAACCTGGGCCTTGACGGAAAAAATGGCAAATAAATTAAGAGTCTGTCAACACTCACTAGAAAGAAGTGTATTAGGTCTAAGAAGAAAAGACAAAGTCCGCATAAAAGACATTAAAAAGCTTACCAAGTTTAAAAATGTCGAAACGATTCACAGAACACTCAAATAGAAATGGGCAGGTCACATTCTAAGAGACACAAAAGAAAAATGGAGAAAACTTACAACAGAATGGTATCCAAGAAATGGAAAAAGGAGGAAAGGACGACAATTAAAGAGATGGGAAGATGACCTAAGAAGTGTGGCCGGCGCTACATGGATGCGAACAGCAAAAAACAGGAACGAGTGGAAATCCTTAGAGGAGGCCTATGTCGAAAGACAAGCTGTTACACCAAATTAACCGTTTGCCAATAATGAAAAAATTACACTCACATTAAACGGTTTATAAGATATTCACTTAAGGCGATCTATTAGTTAGTATATATTGTATAACTTAACAGCAATAAAGGCTTATTTTATTTTTTATTTTATGATTATGAGATTCCAATTGGTCAATAGAATTTGATTTTATTATATAATTCTACACTAGTTGGAAAGTATTACAGCTTTTAAGTCAGTTACTGATCAAAGGTAATAAGTCATTTACGATTAGTTACGGATTGGTGAAGACAGCAAATTCAGTTTGTTTCTTTTAGTTTCAGTAACCATTGTTAAAGGTGAGATATTTATTATTGATATGAAGGCGACACGTAGTTCCTCTTGTGCCAGTAAGTGGTTGGTAACTCAACGAATGACTCCAGGTCCTAACTTTAGCATAGAGGTTGTAGACTTGATTGAATATATAAATCATTGTTATATTATATATATAAAAAAAATGACGTCACATAATCCTTGATTGCGTTATATAATGATTCATATTCTGAACTGAAATTTTTCAGACAATCCAATTATAATACATTTATTGACATATTTAATTAAATATAAAATATTTTTATCCATTAACCAGCTCGGTGAAGGTCGTTGTATAGTGGGATCTTATACTAATAAGAAGTGATAAATAAGTAAATTACCTACTTCCATAAAAATATTTTTATTAATCCTTTTTTTAAGCTGTTAGGTACTGCTGGACTTGTTCAAATCGAGATAACCAACATTGATAGCGATGATTTCATGGCGGATTCCCAGTGATGAATCAACAGACCATGAAAAAATAGTTCAGGTCAGGTCAAGTCAGTCAAACTGTCCAAAAAGACTAAAATTCCAGAATTTTAAAACAATAATTTCTGCCAAGAAAAAGAAAATTAAATCTAAACACAAAAAAGACCTGTATGTTCTAAAAAGTCTCTACTGAAATGCTTTTTAATAACTTCTTTAGAAGAAAGAACAGATATAGACATACAAAGATAGCAGTTGCATGAGCTTCAATATCTCAAAATCCTAAGCTAAGCGGAAAAGCCGCATTTCCCGAGATTTGAATCAAACATTTCCGAAAAGATCAGAGCAGGTGAGTAAGAGCTCGCAAAGTGTGTTTCAAAAACACTTTGTGTACGAACACATATGTTTTTAAACACAAATTAAATTTTGCTTTCATTATTAATAATAAAAAAAAATAGCTCAGAAAAGTGTTGATAAAAAAAAATTAATTTTTTTTTAGAATCGGCCAAAATAAAAAAAACATTGTAATTTTACGGAAGGACAAATCATGAGCACATAGTCATTAAGAACACTTCTTACATTATCATTCAATAAATTAAAATACACTTTATTTTGAGACTCAACCCAATATAACCTCAAGACCTTTATAATCTTTTTCAGTGATAGTTTACAAGCTACTTCAGATAAAATAAATATAATTGTATTAAAATTAAAACATTTAATAAGTTTCAAGCTAGCGGCGGTTTGAAGCATTTATTAACATAAAAAAACATTTACATGATGAGTTTACTGCTTCTATTATTGCTTCCCCTGACCAGCATATACCATGTTCAAACAACTGAATTAAATGCTACAAAGTGTGAAACAATAGCAATACAATTTTGCAAAAATATTTCTTACAATTCAACTCAAATGCCAAACTCAATCGGTCACCAGACACAAGAAGATGCAGGTTTAGAGTTACAAATGTTTTTTCCCATGGTCAAAATCAAGTGTAGTCCCAACCTACAACTGTTTTTGTGTTCCATCTATATTCCAGTGTGTACTGAAAAAACGCTCAAACCTCCCTGCCGATCTCTTTGTGTTTCAGCTAGATCTGGATGTGCCCCATTAATGGAAAAATATGGATTCCAGTGGCCCAAAACGCTAAATTGTGATTCATTTCCATCAAACTCAACAAACTGCATCAAAAGCAACGACAGTTCTTAAAGCATGATGACCTGATATATGAATTACTAAAAGTAGGTAAATGTCTTATTCACACTTTTTAATATTTCTTCAATACAATGAGATTTATCATAAAGTAACTTGTACGCACAATTATTGTTTAATAAATGACCTGATTTGAGAACAGGTAATAATATTGACTTGTTATAGGTATAATTTAAATTGTTCAAATTAAAGCAATTTTTTGCATTTGTACACGTCTTCTTCAATTCGAAAGATATGCGTCAAGGTTAGAAATAACATGTTTACATTCTAACCATTTCTAACCCAAAGCCAGCTAGTCGACGGAAAAACAAATCCTTTTTCGCCCACCTTCTTAAAACTGCAATTGTATACTTTAACTAGAGCCAATAAAAAACCACACATTAGATATAACTTTGGCGATATTTTTGAGGAAATTGGACATACTGTTCTAAGTCTTTCGCCTTACCATCCAGACCTAATGTCTTTGGAATTAATTTGGGCAACGGTAAAGCAGAAAGTAGCGAAAAAAAAATTTTGTGTGGAAACTGGCTGAAAACCTTGCTGTGATTGCAAAAAAATGAGCAAATAGAGGCGCGCATATACTTAAAAAATATATGAAGAATGAGCACATAATTGATGGTAGAACAGAGAAACAAATCATTAATTTCAACAAATATTCTAGCGACAATGATTTCAGTTTTTTCAACACTGACAGTAACTAAGTTTTTTGTCTGCTTTAGATGTTTTGTTTACATTTCTTAATTTTTTTAGCCTTCCGCACGGATGATTTCGATTTAGTTCTGGAAATTATTATAAATAATTTGCAAAAGTTTAAGTTAAAATGTTAATTCCTTATGGCTGAGATGCATATTGTTATTTTGGTTGTCTTTAAAAACCCTAGTGTTAAACTGAATAAGCAGAATATTAAAGGATTTTGTGTAGCTTCATTTCTATTACACAGTACATTCTTCAAAATCTAAAGCAACCAACGTCTTGACATACAAGTACTAGACGATCACAAAAGCTAAATAAAGATGTTTCTATTTATCGTTTTAGATAAACTCTAGAAAAAAAGTCAATAAAAATGTTCAATAGTTCCAACAATTTTAGCCATGGTCTCGATCATTGTTTAGTAATATCTATATCAATCTAAACAGTTTCAAGTCTAATTTTTCTTTTTCAATTTTTTAAACAAAAAAAATTTAAAGCATACGACAGTGTCTTTCTCTTATAAATACATGTATTTAATGCATATACTCTAGTATAAAAAAATTAAATTTCGTACAAGTTAATTTTTAGCAACAAACAAAATTTATCCCATAGTTGGAAAAATTTATGCACCAATTTTTTCGATTTCATCAGAATCTCCTGCATTTAAAAATTGGATTTTCCTGTTAAAATGTTTTTCAATAATAAGACAATTATTCATCGCTGCTTCAGAATCAATTAAGTTGATAGCAATTCCCCGTTTGCCAAATCTTCCAGTTCTTCCAATTCTATGTAGGTATGTGTCACAATCGGGCTTACCATCAAGACCAACAGGCAAATCAAAATTCACCACAATAGTAACTTGTTCCACATCAATCCCTATAAAGCATAAATTATCCATAAAAGCAAAAAAACGTCAAAATGTACAACAATACATGTATAGCATTACAAACGTTAAAAGCTGCTGTTGTAAACACAAGTAAGATCCTATTTATAACATACTGTAGACCCCGATACCAAATAAGTATGCATCTCTCAACACAATCTTACAAAACACTGTGTATAGCCAAATAAGTTCTATTTTTTTCTATAAATACGATGAAACTAGAAGAATGAATGGTGGTACACATTTTCTAATAATAACAGAAGCATCCAAAAATATTTTTAAAATTGTTTTTTTATCCTACACCAACTCAAAATGAAATTTTCTCGTCTCTCGACAGCCGAGAACGTACATTATTTCCAGGCTATCCGACAAAGATGTACTTTCTCGGCTAGCGAAGAAAAAAATCTGATTTTCTCCGCCAGGGGTCGCTGTTATGAGAAAAATAAAATCTATATAGACGGTTGAACGTTGAACAGTCATCACGCACCAAGGACACTCTAAACGTCTCACTATTTATAAGAGGTGTTAAAATATTAAATCACATTTACTGTTTATGAACGTCAATCTTATTTTAAAAAACTACTTCTGTGCAAGATAAATTGTGTAAATCACGACAGTAAAGTAATCCATGAATTTTTGACATCTGTCAAGGTTTGACATTTTGAATTGGCGATTGGCGGTAATAACCTCAAACGAATTTTAAGATAATGCTCGATTATAAGGTAATTTGTGTAGGATAAAAAATAATGTGTAAACCACGGCCGCAAAGTGCTTTTCCAGGCCTTGAGAAGTGGCCAGGCTCGCCTGTCCATATCTTCTCTCGGCCTGGAAAAATACCACTTTGCCGCCTAGGTTTACAATATACTATTGTGGCCAGGTGAATCATACTCCTATTAAACAAGTTACCAGCAAATGAGAGAATATAATTATATAACTAAAAATTGCATTAATTATGGCTATAGAAACAAAAACTATGTTAGCAACTCAATAAAAAAAATTCTTAATAAAAAAAATTACATACCTCTTGATAAAACGTTAGTCGTTATTAACACCTTCTCTTGACCAGATCTGAATCTATCTAAAACGTGAATTCTTTGTTCAACAGTCAATTCACCCGTTAGCACAGCAACAGCATGCCCATCTTTTGACATTTTTTCTGCCAGCCAATTAGAAGTGCGCCTTGTCTACAATAATTGACGTTAAAATTCGAGTTTTCTTTCGTGCAGTCTCCCACGAGAAGTCATTTTTCACGTCAAAGCCTAACAATTTTTTTAAAGCAACTAATATTACATTCATAATTCTAAACTTGAAATATTTTTCTCAATGGATTAAACACAGTATATAACTTAGGTTTTTTGTTGTAATCACTGTGATTTTTTAATAGAAAACAAAGAATTTTGCTTCAAAAGCTTTGGTCAGACTCATGACTTCTCGTGAGACGTCTTATATAATGCAGACCCCTTACCTGACAAAATATAATTGCTTGGCCCACTCCTACAGTTCCATATATATTTGTTAAAGCATTATACTTTTCTTGGGCTCCAGAACATTTTACGTAATATTGTTGAATATTTTCCAGACTTTCTTCTTCACGTTTTAATCGAATTGAAATTGGATCTGGAACTATAACTTCTGCAAAATCCATAATTTGTTGATCATAAGTTGCAGAAAAAAACATCATTTGACAACTGGTACTCAATTGTCTACAAAATCAATTTTAGCAAGGAACTAATCTGTCAAACGAGTAACCCAATTTAAAATAAAACAGACTTATGTGATACTTAGATGCATAACTGTAAACAAACATTTTAATCTGCCTAGTGTCCTAAGCGTGCAAAAACTAATTTATAATAACATTATTCATCTCAAATAAATTGACATCAGAGATGGTTGTAGACATTCAGATTTCAGCTGGCATTTAATTTTTCTTTGTGTGCAGAACTATACGTCAGTAAACGTCAATGTAAACATTTTTGTTTAAATCTTATGAATTAATTTGTTTACATCATATGACCTCAGTGTTAGGCAGTGTCAGACATGTGACAAACCTACAGTATTTTCAAGTTAAAGACCAAGCAAATATAAACAATATAACGGGCTCTTTTTTGCCCGCCAGCCAATCAACGCACTGTGTGCAAACTCATGTGATAGTTTAACCAATAGAACCTCCAATGATCCACAATCACGTGTTCTGCATGAGTTTTTCCTTATTTACATTCACTTCGTCTTTAACTTGAAATAGTATATTACGTTCTAAGGCCAGAAAGTTGGATTTCCTGGCGTATGTAATATGATGGCCGAGGCGAAGCCGAGGTCATCATATTACATACGCCAGGAAATCCAACTTTCTGGCCGTAGGTCGTATACTATTTTTCTTGCTCCACCCGCCGAATTTCTTTTAGTTTAACGTTTAACAGTTCTGTCATAATGACTTTTGTGGTTGTGTTGCTATGGTAGCGGCTAGAAAATGCAGGCCATGAAAAGTCGCTCATTCTGGCGTAAAATGCGGCCAGAAAGAGCGTACATTCGGCGGGTGGAGCAAGAAAATACTAGTCACATTTTGTGAAAACACTTTTCACATTTAAAACGTGTTTAATTAATCTTACTCTCATGCAAATTAAATTAAAGTATAGTATGCTATCTGTATGGTCGTAAATTGACATTTTTTGTTTTTCAGAAAAATTTTCACAATCCCATTTTAAGAAAAAGATGCAACCCCTTAGTTAAAAGCTTCTGTTTCTTTTACAGCTATTTTATAAGCTAAATATTTGAAAAATATTTTACGCAATTAACATGATATGCTTGAAAGATCTGGCATCTATATATCAACAGGCAAAAGTAAAAAAATTAAGCACTGTTTTTCCAATGTTTTTCAGCTCTTTTTTTTCATTTATGTTTTATGTACTTGCTATTAACAAGCTTTGGTGTAAACCAATAGTACATTTTAGAAACAGTAGGTATTTTTTCTATCATCAAAATATAAAATTATCTAATTCACAATAATTATGAATTATATATATACCACTAGTAAATAAAATTTAAAGCAAAGTGCTAGGAAATACAAAACGATAGCACATAAATGTCAAAGAATAATAATTTTAGATCTTAAGGTAAGTTAATAATAAAAGAAGTCCATTACAATATCCAAATATTAAATTCGGGTTAACAATAATAATTATGAAAAGCATTAGAACTTAAAACTCTCGATTAAATTTAAAATAAAAATAACTTTCTGCTTAGGGTTTTAGAATGGTCAAATTGTGTTTAATTACATATACAAGCGTCAATTTTCTTAAAATTAAAAAATGCTCAAAATAAACTCTTTAAATTAGGATACTCTTAAATAATTAAATTAAATACTTATGAATCCTTATACACTGGTCCTGATGTCCTTGTGTAGCAATCATTACGTCAGCCTCATCCAATACAAAAACTGTTAATTTTTTTAAATCAAAAACGCGATATTTTAGCGCCCAATCTAAAACTTTGCCCGGTGTTCCTATTATAATGTGCTCAGTCAAAACAGTTTGACGTCCAACCTCTTCCCCACGCACAGCGTATTTTAGTTCGATATCTGAACAAAATTTAGCCATGTGTGCAGCAACTTCGCCTGTTTGAATTGCCAATTCGTACGTAGGAGATAAACATAGAACCTGAAATGTTTATGTCGTTAAAAAACAATATAAATCTAAGACTGCTTAAAATTAAACAGTATTCACCAAAGATAATTGCTGAAACAAATTATTTTTTTTGTTAATTGTAACAAAATAGCAAAAAATAAAGTTATAAGTTTGAAATTCAACACATAACGGCAAGTAAAATATGTCGAAAGTTAGGTGAATACCGGTTAAACCTTTCTCGTAGAATGATTAAATGATCAGTTTGTTCTTCAAAAACCACAAACTGATTACGTCATCTTGAGCTCATTCTTTTAAATGTCCTCTAACTTTGCATAAGCGGCAACGCTGTCTAGTGTTTTTTTTATGAGCACTTAAGGCTCTCCAGCAGTGCTAAAGAATGCATAGGCAAAACATCAATATCTAAGACAACATAACTTTTTTATTTTTTAATTGTAACCGAAGGTCGATGTTTTTCTGGATTCTTAATGTGTATCTGCAACAAGGAACGCGACTATTTTATGAAAAATTATATTAGATTGTTTTAAAAACCGCAATTACTGAAAAGCTTTGTCCTGTGTTATTGTATATGACGTATATCAAAATTAAGATCGCTTCAGATTGCTTTACGAAAAAATAAAATTAAAAATAATTACACATTAATTGTGATTTACCCCAGCGGCTAGTTAAAAATTGTTCATAATAGGAAATAAATAATTTTTTTAACAAGTTTGAAAAATTTTAAACACACTGCGTATTTTGACTGCTTATTTTTTGATATTGAAATTGTATCAGAAACAAGATATGGTTTGAAAAGCGTTTTTGTTGCCATGTGGCCAAATGTAATGTGTCCAATACTATTAGTTCAGAAGAGTGGTGGGCTTAATAGTTCCTTTTGAGGAACCTTCGAACATCATGAAGTGATGTTCGATAGATTCGAAAGCTTATGCATTGTAAATTTAATAATACTAAAACTTATATTACTTGTGGATATTTCTTCGACGGGTCAACCCTGCTCAGCATTGCCAACACAAAAGCCGCTGTTTTACCCGTACCGGACTGAGACTGAGCGATTAAATTTTGAGGAGGATTCGCCAACAGTGTAGGTAAAGCAGTTTCTTGAATTTTTGAAGGGGCATTAAAGCCCATATCATATACGCCTTTTAATAAATTAGGATTCCTGCAAAAGATAAGTAATAAAACAGTTGTTAGCATCCAAAATTCAACATACAAGTTCAAAGCCTCAAATGTTTTTACTGAATAAAGAGGAGAGTTAGGATTCTGCCTTTGTATTTCAATATCATTTTTACTGTCCACCAATCCTTTTCGAATAACTTTTCGCAATAAACTCGTATCTGCCGCATCAGGCTGATCAACAACACTGTCAGCGTTATCAACTGTTCTTGAATTTAAATCTACCTCTAACGTCTGAAATGATTCCAATTTAGAAATATACCCAATTTTTATTCAAGACACCTACTTTTTTTGGAAGAGCTTTTTCTTGCTCTTCGGCAAATTTTGCCCAGTCTATTTTGTTAGACATAATGAAAGAGTGTTTTGATAACAGAGCCTTTTTCGGAGCGTTTCTTTAACCTTAAATTCTAAACTTGACTTCAATTTAAACACTCAAACAAAGTAACAATCGTAATTGCGGAATTTTAAAAATTAAAATTCAACTTAATAAGACATAACCTTTTTTTTCGACACAAACACAACCTCAATTTTCTAAAAACCATAGACAAACCAAAACCGAGCACTTTTTGACAGAGAAATGATTAGCAGCGGGCATAGGCGGGGTTCTGTTGTTTCATGTAAGAATCGGATCCGCCATTTTTGTCGAGTTGAGCGATTCTGTTTCACATCTTATTTTATTTAGCAAAAACTTTAAATTTATTTTTGGCTTTCTGTATTTTAAAGTGATTGTTTCACTTCTGTTTGCGTCTACTGTAACTTTATGTTTACGCATGATGCTGTAAAATGACAAGCAAATGCAACCGTCACATAACCTAGCAAAAAGTGCGTTTATTGGCTGGCTAGACAAGTTTGTTTACCTCCACTTTGTCTTTAACTTGAAAATATTATTAATCAACAAACTACGTGCTCAGGTGGCCCTATTACATTCATGCAGCAGTGTTTAAAGTCAACAAAATTATGTTATGCATATTTATATCATATTGACAGCAGATATTTTTACAAATTATTAAAAACTTTGAAATATAAAATTGATTGGTTAGTACTTAAATTAAGAAAACATACAAAAATATCAGATAGAACACTATTATTTTTAAAGGGTTGTTAGAATAGCTATCTAAATTTTGTAAAGCTAAGCAATGTAAAGCTCTTCAAGCAATGCAAATCTCAAGAATTATCTCGTTTTACTAAGTAAGTTGTCTAATTCAAATGTTATTTTAGTTATCCATGATCAAATAAGATATTATTTTATCCACAGCTGTTATACATTTATAATTCTATTTTACTGCTTTTAAATCAAAATTATGTGCTGGTGACAGCAGCCGGTTATTATTTGATATCTTTTTTTTAATTATTATAAATATTTTCCGACAAGCTAACGTCAAAATACAGAAAATTTCACAAAACCGACTTCTAACCTAATTATCAACTTTTACAACAAATATATATATTTTCAAATACTAGCGGCTTTTGTTGGCTTCCCACAGGAAGCACACCGGCGAGTAAGCATGATATTTTTTTATTTTGTTTTTTTTAATTTTGTAATTAAATTACATTTATAATTTCACTCGAATGATAACAAAATCATTAAATAATTATTTAATTTGTTATATTTGTAACACTCAAATTACGTCATCAATGAGTAAATTACATCACCTAAAAATATTCGTAGAAATAAAAATTTTGACATACGCTTTGTAGAATAAGTAAAACTACAATGTACGTTTACTTTAATTAATCACTAAACAAATGAATAATAATTTTTAGAAGTTTTGATTGTTTTAAGTTTTGCAGAAAAATAAATTTTATTATAATAATAATGATATTAAATGAATCTGTAAAAAAAAGCACAAGTTCTTTATGTTAATTATTATAAAAATTAAATTTTTAAACAAGAAGATTAATTAACCTACAAAAAAAAAATTATTCAACTCATACATATTCTTATAACTTTTTACAAAATATTCAGATTTTAACAATAATTAAAAAATAAAGCGGTGGCAAAATATTTACAAAAATTGTCAACTACAGATAGAGTGCAATTTTATCGATAGAGACGTCATCGGGACAAGAAAATAGAGATGAGAATAGAGAGTTATTGCAAAGCAGATTTTAAGTTCCTTTATTAAAAAATTTCTTTATTTTGACATGTACGCAAGCGCATAATGCACGCTGTTTAAAGTCGACCTTTATTAAAATACAGGCCGCCTGTATTTAATGTAAATACAGGACAGAAGGTTTTTATTTAAGGCGCCCTTATTTTGACATTTAACTTTGCAAATCAGATAAGAGTGAGGTTAGAGTGCAATTCTTTGATTGTATGCTCATTATATTGTGTCCATTTGTGTTGTTGAAATGGCTAGTGATTTGAAAAGAAAGCGTGCAGAAGGAATTGTTCAATTTCTTCCTCATTTGCACCTAACAGTATAGCAGCTTGTAATTGTTCTTTCATAATAACTAATTGATTTAGGATTAGGACCCACAGCACACAAAAAACAAAGTTATTTGTTTGATTAGGTCAAGTGTCAGAAACGTCAAAATAAAGACAAACAGTCCCTAATAATATGCCACGAGCAATAAGTCTCTTTATGACACACACTTACAGGCTACTTTATTAAAGGAGCCTGTAATAAAGGACAGACTCCTAGCATGCTTGCAATAACTCTCTAATAAGCACGATAAAAAAAATAATAAAGTAAATAGTTTTTTTGTCTACGTTTTTAAGTAAACATTTTGATTTACAATTGAAATTGTTTTATAAATTAAACAATAGTTTGACGTATTATCTTAATAAATACATTTAAAAATCAAGTTGCGTGTGCGTAATTGTGACAGAAAATGACGTATTTGGCTAGACTCTTAATTAACGGACTGAGCATTCTGCACTGTTTTTTACTTTATGAACGCTCTGTCAAAATTTCCAAATTGATAATTTTTGTCACGAAGTATAGATACAAGGAGTCCGAACGTAATGTTGAACGAATGGTCTCAATTTAGGGGACAGAATTTTCGCCGGTAGAGCGCGCCATTTTTCAAGAAGTACTCGTTTAAATCTTTACGCGGGAAGTTTTGCTGCTATTGACAGCTCTGGAAAAAAATATTTTGAGAAACGGGGAGTTAAATCAAAGGCAATCTGCAAAGCTAAAAACATGTGGTATTAATGGATAATAATTTAAAAATTAGTAGGGATCATACCATTTTATTCAATGAAAAAAAGTAGATGAATGCTGAAAAAAAAGTTTTTAAATAAATAAAGTAAGTAATTACACAGTGACTTAAAAATTTACTAGTTAAAATATTTTAAAAAATGTCAATATTACGATAAATGTACTTTATGAAAAAAATTAATTAACAAGTTATTATCAAACATATTTTTATTAAAATGATATAAGTTACAAACAAAACGAGTTTAATATTTAAAAATTAAATTGTTTAAGTTAAACGTATATTCAGAATATTTCTTTGTATTTTTCATTTATATTATTTATATAATTAGAGTGAATAACTTTTTTATTAATAGTAAGCGCGAGTTAATGTAATTTAGAAATCTTTCGAGATTTTTTAGATTTAACTTTTCTCTCCGTAGCACTTTTAAAAAATTATTAATTATTTTTTTTGTTAATTCTTTCTTATGCTCATCACAGCCAACAAAAATAGAGATATTCCTTTTAGAAACATCATCTAATATTTCAAACATTGTGTCTGAGCATTTCAATATCCTTTTAGAAAAAAATATTAAACTAAAATAATTACTTCTATACTACACAAAAAAAAATAAAAATATAACATTTTTTAAATATTATTATTTAAAAACGACACTAATGTAATGATCAATTATTTATTAACATAAAATTTTAAATATTATTTTGAGGTTACTCACTTTTGGTGCTTTGAATAAAGCCACTTTTCCTAAATGCTCACTTGCCTTTCGGCCACTAAGACAGCCATCAACGGCACTGCACTTTCCCATTTTTTTATAAAAATGATTCTAATAAAATAAATTAATATTTTATATTTAATTTAATTTATTTTTTTACATTGACGAGCCAGGTTAGCCAGTCCGTATTTACGTATAATAATAATAATAGTATCGGTACCTCCTGAACACTCGCACAGCCTGTGGCAAAAAAGAGAACTATGATCTGGGTCGATTATTTGGGTACATAAATAATGTGAAAAATCCTATACCGTTCAGACTCCTTGTATCTATACTTCGTGATTTTTGTCAAAAGTCGAAACGACAACAAATGTCAAAACTGTATGGTCAAAACTAATGACACTGGCGGCAAAATCGCTATTTTTTGTAATTTATATAAATTTTTAACCGTCTTTAAAAAAAAGGAGATTATCAATTCTACTGTTTTTTTACGTGTATTACCTCATAACTTTTTTTTGGGTGACTCGATTTTAATGATTCTTTTTTTATTTGGAAGCTGGTGCTTTACATTTGATTTCATTTAAATTTGATCAAGATCTGATCAGTAGGTTTTAAGTTATTCTTATTGATGCTTTTTTTGACACTTACGACTGGTTATAAAAATTTGAGAGAAACTAAAATAGTTGATTATACACCGAGGGAGTCAAGTGGATGAAAAACGCAATAACTCCTAAGGTGTCTCTTTAATACAAAATTTACATATTTAAAATTTACTAATAAAAGTCACAGAGACATTGATAATCGTAAAATGACAGCAACTTTTCTTGTATAAATGCAAATAAAATATCTATTTTACTCGTGTTAAAGCAGGCGCAATTTAGTACGCATTGCATTTCATTCTGTTTTGTATAATTAATTATATCTAAGCAATTAGAGAACGATTATATTAAAATACTAGCTGACCCGGCGAACTTCGTACCGCCTAACAGTCAATGAATGTCGTGTTACGTTTTAGCTGAACTAATTTAGGCTTTGATGAACGTAAAACAATGATACAAAATAATATATTTATATAAATATAGAAACAAAAAAGTATTTTATTATGATGAATGATGATGAAAACATACATACAGAATGAGAATAAAAATAAAAAATAATAATTAAGTACTTCAAACTCATGTCAAAAAAAAATGATTGAAAACTATGTTGTTCAGATTGGGAAAAAAATAAAACTCGGATTAATTCATTAATAGGATTTTCATTCAAGCACTTTGTGGTAAACGACATTCTTTGTTTTTTGGTCAGGCGCAAGAACAAATAAAGCGGATGGTTTGCCGACACGTGAGCATGCCACGTACAATTGACCATGAGAAAAACATGCATTTTGTAGATTGAGGCCACAAATAGTCAAGGATTGGCCCTGTGATTTGTTGATCGTCATGGCGAAGGCAAGACGAATCGAGAATTAAATTCGTTTAAACTCAAAGGGCATATCCGTTGGAATCATCGGAATCCTTGGAATAAGAACTTCCTCATCTTTAAATTTTCCTTTAAGTATCGACGCGTGCAATTTCTCGCAGATAATTGACTCGCAATATTCCGTTGCCTAATTGCATTACGGCTTCGCTGGGAAAGATTAGATCTTCTAGGACGCGGCATTCTTATTAAAATGTGCACTCGCATAAAACCACCAAATATAATAACACTGCCTGAACTTTCGAGACATAGACAATAGCTCAAAGAGTATATAACCACTAAGTATGAATAGCTTATCAAGAAAAATCATAGACAACCTATAAAAAGACATTTACACTTTTTTTAACCTGTAGATTTTTTTTCCTTAATCTTATAACCTTTACCAACTGACTTTTTATTCCCTAAATTCCGTTCCTTTCCGATGATTTTATGTTTTTACTGTAGAATAAATCTTAGGTATTATTTTCGGGAATTAGAAACAAATATAACAGTACCTGAACTTTGTAGACATTTTACAAAAAATAAATTTCTGAACGCACACATGATGTTTTCAGAAAAAAATAAAGTTGTGGCTTAAAGGTCTCAGCAGCCCGGCCATAAGCTTCAAAAAAAAATAGTTGTTACATTATTTGACAGGATTGGACAACAAATGTTTGACATATAATAAACAAATCAGGATCTATTGAAATGATTAAGTAAGTATTCATTACACATATCGAGTTTTCATTGTTTTTAAGATGTATTCGGCTATTCGGAACGGAAACAAATCCAACAAATCAAAAACCATGGCAATCGGTCCAGCCGTTCTCGAGTTATAAGTGTTGTAACAAACACGACTTTTTTTTATATATATATAGATTTCAATATAATAAAATAATAGTTTATTTGTTGCATAAATTTAAGCAATTTGAATCGATTATTAATTAATCATATTGAAGTCGGCTTTTCCCACATTTTTAATTTTTTTAATTATTAATCATTAGTTATTAGTCTGAAATGTAAATTATGAAAAAACAACAATCTATAATAATTATTTTCTATTGCAATTGCAATTACAATTTATATTTTTCAGGCTTTCATTAATTTCCTGCAATCTGGTATCTAGCATATCCCGAATGCTTTTTAGCACGGATACGATTTCAGCGTAAAGCTGGACTGTATCTTCGTTCCTCTTCATTTTTTTTGAATTACCACTAGGTGTGGTACTCTTAAAAGAGTAATTATGGTCGGTCGTTTCGTTCACGTCCAGCAGCTTATGCTTACCCGGATACCCGGTGTTCCCAATCGGGCATTGGTTGCCATGCCCGAAGGTCCCGGTTTGACATTTTCTTCCTCTTTGAGGGTCTCTCTATTTAGAAGTCCCAGCTGCAAATATAATAATAAAAATTTTGTTATAATTTGAAGAGATTAATTTCTTACACCACGTTCTGGTACATCACACCCTTTGTAAAAAATACCACCTAGGATGGCTAAAAATCGCAGCTTCTGCTCTGATAAATTTTTTTTATCCGCAGAGCCCCCATCTGTTGCGTTTTGTAGCCGTCGCATTTCAGCCGCTTTTTTTTTCAATGAGCACTTATAATCACTCCAAGTCTAAAACAATAAAAGTACGTCTATTAAGAGCACTTGATTTTTATTTGCTTAAATTAATCTTACTTTTTGCCATTTTTCTACTGATTTCTCACCATATCCTGCAGAATTTAGCCTGGTTGCTAATTCGCCCCACAACTTCTTATATTTTTCTCGACCGTTGAAGTAGTTTAATTTTCCTGTTGCGAAATCAGGATGCTGCTCGCAAAAGTCAAGAAAAATTTCCCAGTGGGCTTCTTTTACTTTAAATAATGCCCTAAAACATATTATATGATTATTGTCTACAAAATAATACTTTTTTAATAACTAGCAAAGCAATTAATTATTAAAAATCTTAAGTACTTACATGATAAACCTGATTAAAAAAATTGCAAAATTAAATTAATTTTTACGATAACTCTCGGCTGCTTTCTTCTTCTTCCAAATTGTTCAAAGAACTGACCGACAGGAATAAAGAAATTTGGTTTGCACATGTTTTATTACTTTTTATCCGCAAAATCCTCTGCAAAAGGTCTTCAACGGAAAAAATATTCCACTTTTGCTTCGCAGATGTTTTATGATCTTCGTTGGCGTCAAAGCTCCCGCGATATTTTCAAACCGGCAGAAAGAGATAAACTACCAAATCGAGAGCGATAGAGACATTCTACACCTAACCACAGATTAGTTATACCAGATTGCTCACTTGCCTCGAAACGTTTGATCTTTTGCGCATCGTTTCTATGACCTTGGCGTGTCTCGTCCCTTTTAATTTGGATAATAGCAGTGTTGCCGCGCGCAGTTTTTTGTCAGAATTACTACAGAAAATGCCCTGTTGCCAAAAAGTGTCGTCCTGGAGCTACTTGACACATCATAGGTTTTCTGAAGAAAACTTGTGTAATCAACATTAATTTTACTAATTAAGCATAATTAGGAGGTAATCGTCAGACATCGGACCAAATCGTGAATTTAGACACTGCATACAATCATCTCGAAGCGTTCCGAGTGTATCTTTGCTTACAGTGAAATAAACCTCTACTGGGCATGCGTCAGCTGGACCTTTAAACTGGTTAATATTCTATCTCTCTCTTTTTTAAGCTTTCTTTTCTAAGTGAGCGATCTGGTATAACTCATCTGTGACCTAACTCGATACCTACTTCGTTTTATTTACATTCACTTCTAGCCTTTTTTCCTTAGGTTTTTCATTATTTCTACTATATCCTTTACATTCATTGTTACTGTTACCACTTCATCCGCAAACGCCAGGCTTCATACTTTTTCTCTTCCTACCACACATCCGCTTGCTTGCGCTTTTCTATTTCCATGTCCGCCATGTGTGAATAACAAGGGGCTGAGCAAACACCCTTGCTTTACCCCTTTTGTCGTTACAAACCATTCACCGTCTTTCTCTCTAGATCTTACTTTGCTTTTGATCTTTATGTATATCCCTTCTATTTATCTCACCAGCCATTTGTCTACTCCTCTTTCTCTCATACTTTCACACATTTTCTTTCTTTTCACTTTATCTCAAAAATCTATGAATAGTGCATACAGCTTTCCTTTCTTTTTTTTATCTCATTCTTAGCTAAGTCGTCTAGGATGTATACATTATCCATAGTTCCCCTCCCATTTCTGAATCCCACCTGGCTGTCTGGTATTGCCAGGTGGGATCCGCCACCTTTTCCTCCAAATCTTTTTTCACCCTCTCATTCAGAATTGACGGATTTATAGCCTCTGTGTAGCAGAGTCATTCCTACTTTACTTTTATCACCCTTTTTGTAGATAGAGCATATTATGCCCTGTCTCCAACCTGCCGGGAATCTCTCTCTTCTCCACACTCTATTCATTACTTCTACCAATCTTTCTATCACTCCTCTCGTCCCATACATTCAGTGTTCATTCTGTACTCCATCCTCCCCTCCCGGTGCTTTCCTCTTTCTCAGCTTCTTCATCTCCATCAATCAGCATAATTTCTGGTTCTAATGGAGCTGTCTGGTTTATTTCTTTTGCTGGCTCTCTTGTCTCCACTTCTCTTTTTCTTTCTGGCAGCTCTTTGAAAAGCTCCTCCTATTCCTTTATCCTCCGCCCATCCCTTCTTTTCTCGCCTTATCCCTGTTTATGTACTTCTACACCTCTGTCTTTTTTTTGTCTTTTTTTCTTTATACATGTCTTCCTATATTTTTTTTGCTTTTAGAAGGACACTTTTATTAACTGGCGTTGAATGTTCTTAGCGCTTTGTGGCTTTTTTTCCGCTGGTAGCATTCTTGGTTCCACCACTCGTGGAACCAAGAACCTCTTTTTTCTGTTATTTTCCATTTTTTTGATTATTTCTATCTTTTTTGTTGCTTTTTCTAAAATTTCTTTTAGTTGCATTTTTATCTTCTCTACCTTATGCTCCTGGAAACTGACATTTTCTAACTTTTTTCCGTATTCTTTGACGGCTTGCTCGTCCCATACTTTAATTATTACCTCCCGCTGCTCTGCCTTTGTTTTCTTTTTTTCTTCTTTTTAATGTTTTTTTTTGTCTTTTATGCTTATCTCTATTGGAAGATTGTCCGACTTTTTTCTGTCGCCTATTCTAAAGTCTTCTACTCTCCTCCACGCCTCGTTATTCGTTATTCCATAGTCTATGACTGATGACTGATTCCTCTCTACTGTCTGTGGACATACGTCCACTCTCCTTCTTCGTCGGCTTGCTTGTTACCATTCATTATCTCCCACCTCTTTCTGTCTATCCATTCCATCAACTTTCTCCCTTCCTTATTTTCTTTCTTATCTTTGTTTTTTTTTCCATCCCCTCTTTCTTTCTCCTAATTTCTAGCTTCTCTTTCACCTATTTTTCCGTTAAAATTCTCCTCCCCCCATAAATATACATTCTTCGGATTTTTTTAAATGTTTTTTCTTCTGCTTTTTATTGTCTTTTTCATCTCTTTGCTATATATCGTCATTCTTTTCCACCACCTTTGGTCTATTTTGATATTTCTCTCCATTAGACCTAGTTGTTCTTTCTTCTCGTGATTTTTTTCTTTTATCTTTTTTCTCACTATCGTAACTATACCCTCTGCTGCTCTTCCTTTTTTTGTTTTCTTTTTTTGCTCTCTGACATTTTCATTTAAATTCTGCTGGTAGTCTACTCTTTATTTTTTCTCAGCGCTTTTTTTCTTCCCAGGTTTTTACTAAACTCACTATGTCGAAAAGTTTTACGTAATCTTAGAAATTCCCTTCTTTTATCTCTAATCCCCCTACATTTTAAAATAGTGCTCAATTTATATTCTTGCTTATTTCTTTTTTTGCTTTTGTTCCGTTAGTCTTCTCTCTTTCTATTGTACATTTGCCTGTGTCTTCTTTATTGTTTTTTTTTCTCTCAATTTTTTTTTCAGTAAACCTACAGTCTTAGGTTCTCTCATTCCATTTGTATGTTTTTCTCTCCATGAATATCTTTCCATATCCGACTTTTGCTTTTATTCCTTGCCCTCTCTTTTCTTTTGCGATCTCTCTTAATTTTTTTTGAACCTTCTTTTCCCTCTTTGTTAAATCATCATCTATGTAGATGTTCTTAGTTGATTCTTTCTTTTCTCAGCGCTTTTTTATTTATCAGTACTTTTTTTTCTCTTCTAAGTCCTAGAGTTCCACTAGCCCTTTACCCTTCCCTATTTTGTGCTATTTTTTTATTTTTGGTTTACCACTTTTTTTATCTCTTTTTCAATTTCTTCTTGTCTCTCTCTTGCTACGTCTACTCCTGTTATTCCTATGTTGTTTTTTCTCTTTTTCTTTTCTGCTATTTCTGTTTTTTGTCTAAGATCTCTATTCTGTCCAGCATTTTATCCTTCTATTCCGCCCATTTCTTTTCTTTTTTTTTATATATTTTTTTATATCTTCTACTTTTGTTTTAACTTGTACGCAGATGATACCGTGATTGGTTCAGCTGTTGATTCAAGCAACTCGGTATCTACATTATTTGATCAAATATCAGATTCCGCTAATCAATGGTTTCAAAAACTGTTTCAATAGTGTTTTCACTAAAAAAGTTTCGGTCAACGAGGTTTCCGATAATACAAAATATCTAGGAATCTACATTGACAAGGAATTAAAATGGGATGCTCACAGTGAATTTATCGCCAATAAAGTCTCAAAAAATATTTACTTGTTGCGCAATATAGTCTTATGTTTGTTTGTAGTTTTAGCAATATAATATATTGAGGCAATTTGTGTATGTTGCGACCATTGTCATTTTAGTATTTAGTGCAAATTGTATTGGACGTGTGAAAAATACTATGTATTCATATTACTAATAAACATTCTATTTTATTCTATTCATATTTTTTAAATATTCATTGAATTTTTATTATTATGCTATGCATATCTCGCTTTTATTGGTCTTGTACTCGGTAATACAACATTGAACGCGTTATAACTTCGAAAATATTAATTTTAGAAAAACAAATTTAAATTAAAAGTTGTAGAAAGTTTATCGATTTAAAAGTTTAATAATTCGCAATTTATTATTTAAACAATAATTATTAGAAGAGATATCGGTAAAAAAGTCAATAAACAAACAGTAATAAATGAGAATCTTATAAATCGTAAATGGTAAGCGTAAAAGATACAAGAAAAATTATTAAACAGAAAAATAGGATATTTAATTATCTATAATAAAAGTTCGATAATTATAGACCTCAAGTTCACGGTTGCGGAGATACAAGCTTAAACGTTTTTTCGCAAAATGGCGCCATTTCCACCCGCTTTATTTGTAAGTATTTTGAATTTTTAAGTTTATTACGTCATACTACACCTATCTGTAAAAAAATAATTTTCTTAGATCTGTGCATTATGAACAAGAGTAACTTGCTTCTCTATTACCTGTAACCGATCATTTCAAGTGCTCCTTTTCTTGGATGGACAGAGTTTATATATATATTTATGTTATTCAAAATCTCACAATATATACATATAAATGTAAATCGTATTATTCAATTTAGATACTTTATACAGATTACGTTATTCATTATAATATTTTAAATATATTAATCTTGTTATTTATAAAATATATCTTAGCTTGAATTCTAATCATTTATGCGTTAGGTTTTGTCTCATTTCTTTAACGTTAGATTTGACAAACTTTCCTATCTAGCAGATCTTTGAAATCTTCAAGACCACCACCGTCTTCAATAATGTACACTATTGATAGTTTTGTATTTAAAACAAAAATTTCCGAATTCTAGTTTTTTTGTTTTTTTGGGATTTTTTGAGAAAACTTACTATAGTATATTTTTACTACAGTATTATGTATATTTTTTTGCATCAGAAAGTAGAAATTTTGAGAAACAAAAAATTCACTGACTTTTTTTGAAAACATACTTTGACGCAAGAATTTTCGATTAAATATTAGAGTGCTTTTCCAATATTTACTTAAAATAAGGTAAAAAAAATTATATTTTATATATAAAAATTTGCAGTTTGTTTGGGACAAAAAGGTGAGATTTCAGCAAATTTTATCAAAAAACGTTTATTGCAAAAAATAGAAACATGGTTATATTTAAATTTTTTACATAAATTTTCAGGATGTGTTAAAAAGGTTGATTTTTAAGCAAATTATCTACAATTTTGCCTCTTAACTTTTTTCCATAGGATTTCTACATATTCTCTTCCTTTTCCAATGAGTTTCATTCTATTATTATATTTTTTCACTTTTTATCATTTTCAGCACTGGTGCATTTGGCGAAATTCGGTACTCACTTATTATTGCTTGCATTGTTTTCTATTATCCACCCGTTATATAATCATTAAAGACCGGATTCTAAGCATTTTTGCTTACGTTAAATTTTAAAAACAGCAACATACAGTTTTAAATTTTTTTTTAAAGCTATTTAAAGTATGTTTTCTTGTGCTTTTTCTGCTTTTTTTATGATTGTATGCTTTTTCGTAGTTTTTTTGCTTTTTCTTTGCTTTTTTCTGCATATTTGGGACTTACTTTTTGGTGTTTAAATTTTTTTACCTGGATAATTTTTTTTCATCAAAGTCTTAAACTGTTAAAACTATGTTCCCTGAATATTATATTTTATGATATACTAGGTACCTACAAACCGCACTGGCATTACTCTAAAAATGCACACTAACATCAAACGCCTACATTGTTGTATCGTGTCGTGTAATCAAAAATCATAATCTCAATGGATTGTTTTGACTCTGTGGTGGAGTTGTAATCTGCTGTTCTATTTGTAAATACCCGGTGATTTGTCTGCTAGCAAAAGTACGAAATGTCTAAGAGACAGTTCTTAGAAATGTGAATTGCTGGTAATCTTGTATTTTTTTAATAATTTTTTTATTTTACTCTAAGACTTGTATATTCTTCAAAAATATACGTATTTTGTCATAAGAAGTCACTTTATTTTGTCTACAATCTTCTAAAGTTGAGTGAATTTGTGTTTTTTCTTAATTTTATAAACATGTTAAATTTTTAGCTTTTTTTTTGCATAGATTGTGCTGTTTTTTTGTAAAATTTCGTGCACTTAAGCACTTGTTTCGTTTAAATTATGCTTATTTGTCCGGTCTTTAATCATCATGTTACAGTTTTCATAAAGAGACGTCAAAATTAATATTCAAAAAAAAATAAACAACATTTATTATTTTTGACCTTTTTGATAGTAAAAGAATGAAGTCTTTATTGTAAGAGTCACCTAATTAAAAAAATCTCTTTTTGCTTTTAGTGGAAATATTTTATCGATTTACAGTTTTAGTGTTATGGATATACATTAATATTTAAAACTATTAATAAATCAAGTATTAAATCATTGTCGTCTCCAACCAAAACCTTGTTGAATATTCTAGTTTGTTCTCTATTTAGTCATCACTAAAGACCGGACAAATAAGGATAATTTAAACGAGAAAAAGTGCTTAAGTGCACAAAATTTTACAAAAAAAAGCACAATTTATGCAAAAAAAACTGCAAAAAAAACAAAATATTAAGCTTTTGTTTATGATTATTATTTTTATTTTATACAAATTGTAATTTTAATAATTAAGAGAGACTTACCGTTGTAATACTTAAAAGAAAAATCAGATTTAAAGTTTCAACATTTTACAATAATTAAAAAAATTTGACAGCTTGTGATTTTTGTTTAACTAAGGACTAAGTTAAGGTTAAACTTAGGATAAATATTGTATATGCTAATATTATGATTAGTATATCATAATATATTATGATCAGTATATATCAGTATAAACTAATCATAATATACAAACCTACTTTGACTGACACCGACTCTAAAAATAACAATGATTGTATATTATAGTATCCAAATAATTTGATTGTTTTTCAAGCGTACAAGTCTACGCAATTATTTTATACAAAAAGTATAAAAACATTGCGTAGACTGGTATGCTAAAAAAAATATTTTTTAAAGTTGTTTTTTTCTCTTATTTTTTTTTTTTTTAATAATTAATGCTGTTTTGTAGAGGGCAAAATTAGAATGTTTTTCAATTTTGAAATTTTTTCAATCATTGCAAAGACGTTCAATGTAAAAAATGCTGTAAAACCATACAAAAAAAAATACAATTTGGCATGTGTAAATTTTAAGCAATTAAAAATTATACTTATTAACTAATTAAGATATTTGAACATTAAAAAGTATTTTTTTATTAGGTTTTAGAAAAGAAGTTAATAATTTTGTATAATTATTAATCGTGAAGGTTTGAGGGAGAAAGTTACAATCTTGTCAATTTTGTACAATTATCAAATCTAAAATGTGTAACATTATTTAATTATTTTCCACATTAAAATTTTGATGACTTACGTAAATTTGGCTGCTACGGCACTGTATGTTCACTTTTAATTTGATTGAAAGTATTTCAAAAATCTTGTGATATAAAGATTATTGATAACTTTTAACTTTGAATTGCTTAAAACTATATAAAGCAAGAATAGTTATCTATAGACCAAGTTTGTTTTTCAGACTTTGTAACTATTTTGCGTTTAATTTTTTCATCTTCTGACTCTACATAAAATGGAAATAAATTTTTCTGGAAAAAGAGCAATTGTAACTGGTGCGGCTCAAGGTAGGTACCCATTAATTTTTTCACTGATCATGAAGCAAAATAACATCTTTTTTTGAAACATTTCAGGCATAGGTCGTGGAATAGCTTTAAGACTTGCAAAATGTGGAGCAACAGTTTTTGCGTTAGACAAAAATGAAGTTACTTTAAGTAGTTTTTTTTTTTGTACTCTGCGATGTTCTTACATATTATTGTTTCAGCAAAATTAAAACGTGAACATCCCGAAATTGAAATATTGGTTGTTGATCTTTGCAATTGGCAATCTGTAAATGAGACTATTACGTCAATTTTTCCAATTGATCTTTTGGTGAATAATGCTGGATTTGGCTCTGCAGAACCTTTAAATGCCATAACAGAAGAGCAATTTGATAAGTATTTTTCTATAAATATATATGTATTAGTAGGTATAACTAACACAGTTTAAATTACTTTTAGTATGTTTGCTCTAAACGTTAAAGCTGTATTCAATGTTACCAAAGTTGTTCTAGAAGACCTCGTAGCTAGAAAATCACCAGGTGCGGTGGTTAACATATCATCTAAGGCTTCCAAAGCTGCTGTTTTGTATCGCACTCTGTATTCTGCTACAAAAGGGGCTGTAGACGCGTTTACTAGAACTGCTGCATTAGAATTTGGAGCTCATAACATAAGAATTAACTGTGTTAATCCTACTATAGTACTAACTGACTGGAGTCGAAAAATGTGGGAAAACACTGAAATGGAGAAGCCAATGTTAGCCAAAATTCCGATTGGTAGATTTGCTGAAATTGAAGATGTCGTAGATGCAGTTGTGTTTTTATTAAGCGATAAAGCTAAAATGATTACAGGAAGTTGTTTGGCCGTTGATGGAGGATTTTTGGCTTGTTAACTGATTTTATTGTTACACATTATGCGACACTAAATTTATCAATACAAACAATGTTTTTATTATATTTTGTTGAACACCTGTTTTGTTGTACACATTTATAATTGTTAGCATGTTTGTAAATGTGAAATAAAATGTTATTCATCTGAAGAAAGAATCAAAAATAATATTATATTGCAAAGATACCGTCATTGATGAAAAGAAAGTAAGAAAAACAAGCTAAGAGTAAAAGCGGGGTAAAAAGCCACTAAGCTTGAGGATAAAATGAATAGAAGGAAAGAATGAATATAGGAATGTTGAATATTGAATGAATGTTGGAACGAAAAGAAAATTAATTCAGAGATGAATGAGATATATTCTAGAATATTACAGAAGAAATAGATATGCGAGCAAAGAAGTGAAAAGATTAAGAGCAGCAGGCCAACAGAAAGACGTTTGAAAGAGACAAAGATGTTGATAAGCAAGAAAGAAGAGAAATAACCAACGAAAATGTATAACAAAGAAAATTCCGGTGCACCTGGAAAGAGAAAGAGCAAAAGAACAAAAAATAATGACAAGGTTCATGTGCGGAAATGAGGAGAGAGAGAATAGGTATTGGACGGAAAATGAAGAGAGACTGTGTAGAATATGTTATGAGAAAAGAGAGACAATAGAGCACATGTGGAATAAATACAATAAGATGAGAAAAAGAGAGAGAGAGAAGGAGCGGAAAAAGCGGAAATACTGACAAAAAATAGAAAGGAGATAAAGTGGATGAAAGAGGTATGGGAGAAAAGAGAAACAAAGACGGGGGAAGAGAACACAAAAGAAGAACAGGAAAGATAAGATAGAAAAATTTTGTATAATTGTGTAACAATATAGCTACTTTAAGCCTGTAACTAAACTACCTCATTCTGTGATTGATAAAAGTTGTGTGTTAAATGCGAAAAATAATTAAAAAATAAAAAATTTCTTAAATTAATTTATATAACTGCTAGGAAATTTTACATAACAAAATTAATATTAGCACAGAACAGTAACACTACCATAAAACCACCTGTGTTTAAATAAACCAGAAACACTATACAAAAGTCACAATCTACTTTTGCAAAGAAAAATTAAACACTGTTTCTAATATCAAACTAAAAGATGAAACAGGGATTTAAACTCTACTGCTCCAAGATATAAGTATAGATAACTCAATCGGTACCTATCCAAACAAGCAATGGAACGTTAGATATACGTGAACAGTATTCGACTGCGCTGTTTAACGGGTGTTTGAGTCATTATCCTGAGGCCAATACGTGACAGAGTTAGTCAGTAAACAAATTGTGATGAGTAATGTAGTCGATATAAGATAAACGAACTGGGCTGTTGTAAAGCCGGAAAATACACCAACGATTTATGTCTTAGATCAACTATACTTAGTTACTTAGGTATAATGTAAACAGAACAATTTTATTATGAAGTTATGACAAAACCTTCATTGTGTAAAAAAGTGTTAGCTTTAGCAAGAAGCATTAATGTCTAACACAACTTGTAGGTACGTATACTGACAACATTTTAAGTGGTCTGAACTGCAAACGATAAGCAAAAAATAATTATTGAAGCATCTAGCATTATTAAGGTTTAAAACTCACGAATCTTGCGGGAAGAGTAGTCATCAGACTACTCTTCCAGCATCTTGCAATCTACGCTAGTTCTTATCAAAGAACTTGCTGGCGTAGAAAAAGTCTTTAAAAAAAAAAATTAGAATTGATTAGGCTTTTTTTGTAAAAGAAGCAAATATTTGCAAATCCGTCGTTGCAGCTGATAAAAACTATTGATCTCTGAACTTGATTGATCTGCACAACCTTGACGTGGGATATAGTATTGCTTAGAGATTAGATTTAATGTACTGAAAGCAATGTCAGTGCATCTAAGGTATTTTAATAATTAAACAAATAATAATTTTACAATTTATTAATACAAAATAAAAAATGTTTCCAATTTAATTATGAAAAATTTTATTTCGCAAGCGGTGGTCATTTGCTGCTCCACATATTAAATATATGAACCAGAAAATTCGGTTATGACCAAAAATGTTTTAGAAAGAGCACAAATTGTGTGCTCTTTCTAAACATTTTCCATAAACTTTTCCAAACTTTAGGTGTTATGTCATGTATTTTGTCGCGTATATTGTAATTGCTGGATAGTTCCAGGAGTTATTAATATAAGCTTTTCTTTTCAAATGATCTCAAAGGAAAATGTTTGGAGCGGTTAGATCTGGTGAACGCAAAGGGTAGGCTCGTGCACCAAAGATGAGTGTTTCTTACAGTGTGCGCTATGGCCCTATCTCATTAGACCCCAGTCGGCTCATAATTTTTTTTCTGGATTGATGTTTCTTCACCTTCTCGAATACTCTCCTGTACTCGTTCAATATTGTCATCCGTGTGCATTGTCGTCTGCCGGCATCAAAAAGGTTTCTTGCTGTCTCATGTTGTCGAAAATCTGCAACTAGACAGTTTATTGTCAACACTGAGATCTAACCCGCTCATTAAAATAACGACGAGAGTAGATAGAACACGTGTCTCGATACTCTTTTTCTTATAAAACGTGTTCTTTAGACTCGCCCTTTTTTAATTTTATTAAAAAAAAAATTTATTTTCAATTGTTGGAAAATTTTATTATTAATGGTTAGTAACAGCAATAAGCTATTAGATTTTAAATTTAATAAAAAATTTTCGTTTGAGACAATTATGTTGTTACTCTTTCACTTATTTCTTTGTCACGGTCGCCATGTTATATGTTGGTATCATATTTATTAATCAAAATCTATTCTACAAATCGAACCCCACTTAACTCTTTCTTTACTGATCTACTGATCTATTTACATGTCATCTTTTTTATACTTAATAATAGCTAACATTGCATTATTTGCATACTACAATAAGCTAAGTGGATTATCACAATACAAGTACACAAGTAGTAAAACGGCCAGGGTTTTCACATATGTATACTAAACGATCGCAAAAAATGTTTCTTGTTATCGTTACAGATTGTACCGGGTGTTTTTTTAAATTTCATCTTAGAGTAGCCTGTGGCGAGTTGTTTGTGAGCGCACCTTATTGACAAATATCAATATCAAAAGTTCAAACTTAAACTTCGAAGACTATTTTGTCCGTTGATGGAACGTTGATCGTTATCGTCAAGTTTGTTTTCGCTGAGGTTTCCACATTTAGATTTTTATATTCTTCAGTCTCACTCATCTAACGCCTCATTAATAAAGCTAATCTGTCTTTTTCAAGACAAACTTGTAATTTGTGAAAGTAATGAATGCAAAATAAATTTAAAACATTTTCAGTTGTGTGACTGTAGGTTTCTTATCCGAGACAAAATGTTTTTTCTCCAAGAACATAAGATTTTCATTGTAGAATCTTATTTTCGTAATGAGCGGCGAGTGGAAGGTGTTTGGCAGTACTCAATTCAAGACTGTTTTGTAGAATTTCAGCAGCAGTTTCCGTTGTGATTACTTGCGACACTTTTAGAGGCTCTTTAAACCATTGCTTTAAAACGTTTTTTAGTTACCTAACAAACAAACTGAAGAAGTTTTTTAAAATGTAAGACAAGTTATGAAAGAAGCGCTCCGGACATCATTACGTCGGTTGTCTCAACAAGTTCAGTTATCGGTCACCACTTGCCATAAAATATTGAGAAAGAATATTCACTTATAATACCACAAGAGCTTCAAAATTATCGGGTATTTCCCGATAGGTTCGTTGCAAACAAATGAAAGAGTCAAGTTTTTCAGGTTAAAAAATCACGAGCGCGAAGCGCGAGTGATTTTTCCTGAAAAACTTGACGACTTTATTTGTTTGCAGGGAACCTTGAGGGAAATGCCAGATAATTTTGAAGCTCGTGTGGTATTCGGGGGATTATTTTTCAATTTTCACAATTGAATTCAACCTGTCAGTTTGACGTGTGGTTAATTTGACTGGATCATGTTTTGTTTTTTATATATAGCAACTACCAGAGAAAATAATCAAAAAATTATCAGTATAATACCATGTAGGTTGTACCACGTGACGTCGAATGGTGCAATTCTATTGGTCGATATTTGGGTCGGAAAAATAATCACTTATAATACCACAAGAGCTTCAAAATTATCGGGTATTTCCCGATAGGTTCGTTGCAAACAAACTTGACGACTTTATTTGTTTGCAGGGAACCTTGAGGGAAATGCCAGATAATTTTGAAGCTCGTGTGGTATTCGGGGGATTATTTTTCCGTCCCAAATGTCAAATTTGACATTTGGGACGTCAAAAGAAAATAATCAAAAAATTATCAGTATAATACCATGTAGGTTGTACCACGTGACGTCGAATGGTGCAATTCTATTGGTCGATATTTGGGTCGGAAAAATAATCATTTATATCCTTATCGTTTGCAAAGTGTCCAGCAGTTACTTGATGCTGACTTTGCTCCACGTGTTGAATATTGTCACTAGTTTCAAAACACTTTCAACGACGACTAGACAAGAGTTTTTTTACAGATGAAGTGTGGTTTTACTAATACGGATATGTCAATTCTTATAACATCAGGATGTAGTGTTCAGAAAAGCCCAATTTCTTTGAAGAGCTACCACTTCATTCTCAAAAGTTTAGGCAGTATTTGAAGGCAAAGAATAGTTGGCCCATATTTTTTTACGGTATGAGAGATTATAATAGTTGTAAGAAAAATTATTGTGTTGTAATTTTAAGCACACTAACCGCAGCAAGATATTGCAAAATTTTGCAACCCTTTTTTAAAGAGCTTCATGATGACGAACTGAGATTTAAATATTTTCAACCTGATGGAGCTCCTCACACAACACATGAAACTTTAAATTTGATAGAAAAATTTTTTGACCGACGAATCATTAGTCGCAACACACAGCGTCCTTACCCTTCAAGGTCCTCTGATATCACACCGTGTGATTTCTTTTTATGGCCGTACTTAAAGAACTTCTTTTTCCAACGGTCAATACATAACTTGGATAAACTACAGCATCGAATTGTTGAAAAAATTAATGAAATTAATAACCAACCCAACGTGCTGATAAACGTTGCTAACGGAATGCGTCGACGTATTCAGATGTACAAACTGGAAGGTGGTTGACATTTTGATTATCTTCTATATCTATATATATAAAAGAAAGTCTGTTAGTTACTCCACTTATAACTCAAGAACGGCTTTACCGATATGGTTGAAAATCGGTGAGGTGGTAGCTTAGAGCCAGGAGACGGACATAGGATACTTTTTATTCCAGAAACCACCCTCTAAAAGAGGGGTGAAAGTCAAATGTGAAATGCGATGTCGGAAACGTTCGGTGAGGCTCGACAAATTACCGAGAAATTTGACGCAACCACGAAGAAGCGTTTACATTAAAATTTATTTGACGTGGCTCAAGAAATTTTCCCAAACTTGGATTTTTATATCAATTATAGTTTAGAGCCAGGAGAAGGACATAGGATACTTTTCATCCCGTTCGACAGCATTCCCGTGTGACTTGACATGAAACGTCAGTCACTATAAAGCGTGGAATAACAAAACGCAAATGACAGCTATGTAATTGACGTATAATGACAGATATGTAATGACGTATGGATGACAATTTGATATTTGTAAGAAATCAATAATAAAACTATTTCTATTAAATAAATAATTAACAATTATAATGTAATGATAGTGCCGTTGCCCATTCGTAAAAAGTGAAGTGAACTATAAAACTCGGTATGGTTGAAAATTTTAGTTTTTAGGTGAAGTGAAGTTTAATTAATAATGCCGCGACCAAGACGATCGAATCTTTCCCGACAAAGCCGTGATGCAAGAAGAATACGAAATACTGCAAATGAAAGGACTGAAGAAGAACAAGAAATTGCACGTGAACAGCGCCGCGATAGTATGGCTCGACTTCGTGCTTGTCAATCACGAGAGCAAAGTGAAGCAGCCCGTGAAACAGCTCGGTTGGCAATGCAGAATCGTCGAGCGAAAAACAGAGGTCAACAAATACATAATTTGCGACGCAGAACAAGATATTTATCAAGTGCTGATTTGAATCGAGCAGCGAGTTTATTAATATTAATAAATATTTAAAGATATTCATAAAATTTTTAATTAAATATTAATAATTATTAAATATTTAATAATTTTTAATTATTAATTAGAAAAAATTAATAAAACTAAATAATTATAAACAGCTACTTTTTATTAACAAAGGGATGAAAAGGGGAGGGATAGAGACAAAAAATGACATGTATCAATATATAATTTTCAAAGATTTTGGTTTGCTTATTTTAAAAATACTATCTATGTTTAGGCGGAACAAAGTTCGCCGGGCCAGCTAGTTATATATATAAAAGAAAGTTAGTTATTCTATTTATAACTCAAGAACGGCTTTACGGCTTTTTGAAAATTGGTGAGGAGGTAGCTTAGAGCCAGGAGACGGACATAAAATACTTTTTATTCCGGAAACCACCCTTTAAAAGAGGGTGAAAGTCAAAATTGGAATTGCGATGTCGGCCACGAACCACGAACCAAAGTCGTACCGTGCGTTTACATCTTAATCGTCTTGCATGAGACAACTTCCCATATACCAACTTTGGGTGAAAGTTCGTATGGAAAATTACAAACTGATGACTGGATTTGAATGAAAAGGATAAAGGGGATGGACAGGGGTGGGATAGAGATAAAAAATGACAAGTATCAATATTAGTATGATTTTCAAAGATTTTGGTTTGTTTATTTTTAAAATAATATCTATGTTTAATTCCGAAATTTTAGAAGCAGAATATTATCATTCCTTAAAAAGGGCGGAAAGAGGTCGCAATGTCTAAACATCAACATTGATGTCGTTTTCATAATTTTTTCCATAAATTGCCTAATACAAAAAAAATAGATAGGTATATGTTTCCTGCTTTCTAAAAAATTACCCTTAGGTGATGAAAAGAGAGTGTTCTAGGAATAAAAATATAAAAAAACGATATGGGTATTATTTTCGAAATTGATATTTATGTTAAAAAGGGTTGTAAAAGGAATGTTGATTATTTTAAAATTCTGTATCTATTTATGACCGATTGGGCTGAAAATTGGTGGAGTGGTTGCTTAGAACCAGTAGCCTAACAAAGAATACTTTTGTCCCCTTCCGTGTGACGTGACATAAAACGTAAAATATAAAACGTAAACGCATCTGACATAGAATAACAAAACAAATGACAAAAAAAAGAAAAATGAAAAATAAAATAACAAAACTAAGGCGGAACAAAGTTCGCCGGGCCAGCTAGTTTATTATAACTTGTTTCAATTTAAAAAAGAGGTGAAATTTAAAAAAACACCCGATATAATCGGTACAATAAACCAGCTTTCAACCAACTACGTTCAACCATTGAGTTAAGGATTCTAGAACTTAAATTATGAAAAAGAAGCAATTTTGAAATCTATAAACATTTAATATTGTTTTTCGAAAGTCACCCGTTGTAGGTCATAAGATGAAAATTGACAAACAAATTTAATATTTAAGTGTTATTGAATTCTAATCATAGAAAGTTTTTACAACTGCCTTTTTTATATAGGCTGTAGTTTGTTCTTATTTCAATTACAAACTATAAAAGTTTTTTATACTAGCGGTCTGTTATTTTATACCAAAAAATTTATGAAATTGATGCTATACGTAGTCGTTATGTCTAAATGCCAAACTATAATTTCGTAGAAAGCCATAATAAAAGTCCTTCGAAAATTTAATAATTAGAAACATAAGAATCCGTGTCAGGAATGAATCATACCATTTAAGTAAATAAATTAATAGCTAGTGTGGAAAAGACCATTTAAAATAAGAATTACAATATCACTCTATCGACGTCTAACATGCGCATTTATGGACATTGGTCAAGCAAACAAGGCGTCGTCGCATTTCTATGGAAACGACGTCGACCGTCGGCGAAGGCAACTATCATTAATTATTCAAATTACCGAACATTTTCACGGTCTTCCCAATGGAAATCAACTAGTTTCAAAGTGGTAGCGGCTCTGTAGAGTACACAGAGAAATATATCAAAACGGTTGTTAAAGTTTCTATTTTTTAAAAATACTTTGTCTTATTGTTGTGACTTTCAGTGAATATGTGAAAACTTAAAATATCAGTTTTTGATATAGTTTGACAATAGTTGCACAAGTTAAGAATCTCAATGTTTAAACTTCGCCTCAACACGCGCCCGCCGCGTTATCACTTTTGCATATTGAAAGTAATTTTTATCAACAATTTTAAAGTATAATATGGGAATCTGCTTAGATACAGGTATGTAGTTTTTAATTAGGAAAAACATTTTTAAAATTAATTACGTAACTGAATGCAACTATAAAGTAAATTTAATAACAAAATGCGTTGTTTATATTTAGTTTTTCATAATAAATTGATTTGACGCTGGCAGTCTGTACCTTAACACTAGATAATATTATATTTATCGTACAATCAATAAACTGACTGTAAAAGTGTTTTAAATATATTAGTTACCCAATAAATTACTATACTTTTAATAAACAGTAGGTACTTTTACTAAAATATTTCTTTTTTAATTTGTAAAAACAAATTATAAAAATAACGACAAACCATATACGTTACGCGTTTATTATTATTTGCAAATAAAGTATATTTTTACTCATTGTACGGTGAATTCATTCTTAAATTTTCAGCTAAAAATATACAATTTTTAATTATTTTAATAAATTATCGAAACTTTGAATAGATTGTATCAACTAAAATCGTCAAATTTATATTTTTTTAATTAGTTTTTTAAGTCATAACAATTATTTTTAGTCTAAAACAGCAATTACAAAATTGCAAAGCATTGCGTAATTTTCCACAATAGTATTGAAGTTATTTTTCAAATAATTTTACAAACAAACGCATATTATAATATAAAGTAATTACGAAAGACAAAACGATTTGATAATTGATCCCTATCGATGGTATTAATAATTTTATCCAACACCTTTTTATCATGACAAAATGATATTTTTGATTAAATCATGGGGTCTATAAAACACAAGTGGTTTGATGAATCAATAATAAAACGGTTTTTATATAATTCAACAGTTTAAAAAAAAAATAAAACAATTTATTGAACATCAAAAGATACAATAAATAAAATTACAATTATAACAGGAATCTCAGATAAAATCATTTGTTGAGATTTACGTTGACATTTATATTAAATCTAAGGGGTTTTTTTGACGCAATTTGCATAAGAATAATGGTGAAGGCGCCGGGATAATTAAAATAATATAATTAAATTACCCAGTTTTAGTAAAATATAATAATTGTCAGATTGTTTTACCAAATTCTTTTTCTGATTTTGAATACAACTTAAATACTGTATAAATACAAAATTAACAGACTACATCATTATCGACAATCTATTTACAACTCACCCCCTTTGTGGCCGCCGTTAAGAAACCGCCTCGAACGAATTGAACGGATTAGATTAACCATACATGAAACACATTCACACCATAATGTACCGTTAATTATACTTATCAAGTAAGTCATCGGGGGCTTGTTCCCGCAAGGCAATCTTCCTCCATTCCAGCTTTGTGGGAGAGCATTCTCTGCTACGGTGGCTTCGCTGTTTCTACCATATGCCTTTTTGGCAAATAGTTTTATTTCTCAGCTAAGCGCTCTGCACAATCTTCACTCAACTTCTTCTGATTCTTGCAATATATTATATTAAAGCCGTTACGACTTTAATAATTTTACCGAAAGTGAACTTTTACATAAAAGATAAATAAAAGTAATAACAAAATCGGTCTACCTTCAGATCATATTTATATTTTATTGGTTTCTTTCAAAAGCTTTCAATTTCTTGTACTTGTAATTTCTTGATTTGTTTTTTGAAAAAGCGATTAACTTGCCATATTGTGAAATATCTGTATTTTCGTAAAGTTTCAATGTCGATCTTAACATGCTGTATTTTGTTCACATTGAAAATCTTTTTTTGACGTTGAAGAAGTAGGTAACTCAACAAGTCTTGGCCTACCCCACTAACATCGTTTTCTTGTTTCCAGTTATTGAACTCATTCAATTCTTTGTAATAAGCGTTCCTGGATTTCTTGATTAGCAAACTCAATGTGATTTCTGCAACATCTTTTGCAACTTTTTAGAAAAAAAACTTTCGCTTTTTATTTTCAACAATGTTACACGCGCCGAAACAGTTTGTTTGCAACATTTTTTTTAAATAATAAATTTGTTGTCAACAACAACATGGCAACCAAATGATAGACTGCTACTAATTTTTGTAGATATAAAACTTTTGGATTTTGATAATTTTTTAAGAACTCTTACAGAGAGAGTTGTTGGATAAAACAATGTTACTATGTATGTTACTCGTGTCTCAACAGCAAATAAGTCACTCAAGAAAAATTTGACTACTCAAGCAAGCTCTCGCCGCTAAACATTTCTTTTGTGACTTATTTGCCTTATATAAATAGACTTGTATAATAAATAGCCATTAAAACATTTTAACTAGAAATTTAATCATTTGATAAACTACATAATTTAAACTTTAGAGAATAGGAAATTGATGAAACTTGAGATTTTATTAGGCAATAATTTGTGTTTTCTAATTTATCAGTACAGAGTCACAGCCACTGATAAATAAGTAGAATGTTGACGTTTGTAGTATTAAACTGCAAATAATTTTCAAACTAAACATTAACTTTTAATTTGAGTTTTTAGAAATACCTTTTAAGTAATACCAAATTATTCAGTATTTAAGATTAAGATGTTGCTCAGATGTTAGCAGCACATTTTTATATTTCTTAAGGTTGACTTATTTTTTACAGCTTATGCGTATTTTTGACAGAAAACACAGAAATTATATTATTGTAAACGGCTACTTTCACTTTTTTCGTTTTAAATTAAATAAAAAGTGAAGGTTATAATTAATAATTTTTTCTCTAGAGCCTTGGCGTGCAAATGACTATTTTTGATTATGAGAAACAAAACGTAAAAAAACACAAAATTTTTTTTATTTCTTTGAGCTCTATTATACAGAGTTGCGATTATAATATAATCGCAACTCAATATCAGCTACTCTATCAGCTATCTAACGGAATCAGCTAAAGTTGTAAAATTTTTAAGAGACTTAAAATTACTTTTTAGTAATATTTTTTTATATTAATTTTAAAATACAAAGAAAACTCTTTATATTTTCAATTACACATGGGCTAAATGAATTATTATTAAAAAACGTGTTTTTTGTGAGATAAGTGGTATACTAAATTTGGTAAATTTTTGATGGTATACTAAATAGAGTAAATTTTTGAAAAAATTGAAAATAAAACAAGCTTAATCAACAATTAGAAATATTAATACATAGTATTTATTAAGTTTCAAGCTTTTTCCAGAAATCGTCTTGGAAACAACATTTTCCTGCTTATTTACGCGCAGGAAAATTGAGTTTTCCGGACTAGTACTGTAAAAACTTTACAAGACGCAAAATAAAAAAGATACTCTAGTAACTATAGTTGCCAACAAAATTGACAAACTTTATTTTTGTAAAATTTGTAAATGAAATTCCAAAATTTGTAAATTTCGTCTTTTTTGACTATTTCCGGAAAAAATTTAATACAAAACACGTCAGTAAAATCTCTTACTTGAGCTTTAAAATTTAGCTCCTCTTCAGTAATGTGACATTTTCCTGACTTTTATGTAAATAACTATTTCCAAATTTTAAATTCTATCTCAAATAGTTTTAGAAGAACGAGCCTTTTTTCTAACATTTTACAACTAATGATAGTTTTTTTATTATAGAAATACTAGCTGGCCCGGCAAACTTTGTTCCGCCTAAACATAGATATTATTTTTAAAAGAAACAAACCAAAATCTTTGAAAATCATACTAATATTGATACTTGTCATTTTTCATCTCCCACTCCTTTTCATCCCTTTGTTAATAAAAAGTATTCTACCTTTTTCATTCAAATCCAGTCATCAGTTTGTAATTTTCCATACAAGCTTTCACTCAAAGTTGGTATATGGGAAGTTGTCTCATGCAAGACAATTAACATGTAAACGCACGGTCCGACTTTGGTCCGTGGTGGGGAAGTGGATCAATTTATTGCAATAAAATTTATTGCAAAAAATCCAAGTTTGGGAAAATTTTTTGAGCCACGTCAAATAAATTTTAATGTAAACGCTTCTTCGTGGTTGCGTCAAATTTCTTACGGTAGTTTAATTGAACCGTCCGATTACTTATTCTAACCTATCCTTAAATACGACTATTACTTCAAAATATTTCATAAAGGCAAAATAAATTTGAAGGAAAACGTTGTTGAAAGATTATCCGCTAAAATTTATAAAAAAGTGAAAGATTTTAACTTGGACATTGTTACAGCCTACGTGAAACAAAGGACATTTATTAGAATGAATTACCTCAATCAAATAAACGCTAATAAACATTTAAGAAAAGTGAAATCGGCGAAAAGTACATCGGCAATTAAGAAAACAAAGAAAGTTGCTACCTGATTAGAATAGTGTTGAAAATAAAATGTTCTGTTTATTAATAAATAATATGTTCGTTACATGCCCTTTTAATTTAATTATACAAATTATGAAAATATTAACATTTACAGCAAATGTTTAATAAAAAAAAAATAAACGTACTCAGAATCTTCTCTGTTTAATTCGAAAAAATGCGCTCTGGATGTCTAGCGCCTACGTCATAAACGGTAATTTGCCGAGCCTCACCGAACCTTTCCGACATCGCAATTTCAATTTTAACTTTCACTCCTTTTTAAGAGGGTGGTTTCCGAAATAAAAAGTATTTCATGTCTGTCTCCTGGCTCTAAGCTACCTCCTCACCAATTTTCAGCCATATCGGTAAAGCCGTTCTTGAGTTATAAATAGTGTAACTAACACGACTTTCTTTTATATATATAGATATTTTATATATTAGTTTTATTAAATATAACTAATGATAGTTTTATTAAATACAAAATTATGAAAATTAGCAATCATTCAGTATGTATGTCTGCACCAGCAAAAACACTAAAATCGTTTGAAATGTGTTTTTTTTTTCAAAACAATTTTTTGCTTATTTTAGTTGCTTAACTATTTAAATAAAATTAAACAAAATAAAACAAGTGAAATGAATTAAAAACATAAATAAATATGGAAAAATAATATTAAGAGACACTTTTAATACTCTATACTAATTTTGTTATTTTGATCAAGTTTGTGCATTTTTTGTTAGTTCATAAAAAAAATTCAACAAAAGACATCAAAGTATAATATTTTATACCTATTAAATTATAAATTTTTTGCACTTATTTGACGTTATAATGATTTCTAATTCTTTCCATAATAAGTTCTAAATTTATCATAACTGTTAAGAAAAACCACATCCTTTCAATGTTTAAATTTACCGAGAAAACCACACAGACCACACTTAAAAATATGGGTGTTTTTATCGACTTTAAAAAAAGAAAAAAGTTTTTAATTTGTTATCAAAATTTTTGAGAAAGGCTTACATCTGCAACTATTTACCATAAAACAAATATATAAAAAAATACACTGAAAACTTCACGCTGCCATGACATAGTTACGGCAGAAACGTAACATTTAAAAAATCGCAAATTTGCTTAGATATCATATCTCGATTTGAAGATACTACTGAAAGTAATTGTTAAAATGTGACTACAGATTTTTCAAAGTATTTAAAAACACTGAATAAGACTCTAACAGTGTCTAGTGACATTTTATGACGTTTTGCTCTATATGAGTATAGAGAAAATATTGGTTTTAAATATTTTACAATTGTTTCCTAAAAATATTCTTTCTAAATATCACTCGTACTTAAAAATCGAATAAGAAAAAAATATTATTATTATTATTATTTTAGCATTTACAATTATACAATGCAAGAAGCCACTTAAAAAATTAACTGAATATATTCTATTCATACTTGTCTAATTCTATTCGTTGTTCAAAGTTATAAAATTAATAACAAGCTTTTACAAAAATTATCGAAAAAGCTTGAAATGTCGGGATTTGTTTTAACCTTCGATAATTCTTATTAGAGTTTAAAACAAGACACTTAACATCTGGTTTGATAACTAGTTGTTCTACGATCACAAATCCTTATGTTATGCCACAATTGCCAATTGAAGTAATGCCAGAAGCGTCTGTGAGACTCACCTAGACCTAGTATACCGACTAGGCCCCCTCCTTCCAACCAAACAGGGATTTAAACTCCAATTAAAAAGAGCTGAAGCAAAACAGCAGGAAAGAAAAATGAAGAAAATAAACGCAGGAGTATTACCAAAAGCGCAAAAGAATGAAAAAAAAGAAGATTTTGACTGTCTAAAAATAAATTAAACTCAAGTTGATTTCAGAGTTTAATATTTTAAAGAACATTTATAAGTAAGCAACTTTAGCTTGGTCTTCTAGGCTTAGAAAATTGAAGACTAGCAACCATTGTTTTTAAGGATACCCTCTTGTAGGATAAACATGATTGCGACGATGATACAAGTATTCTAGAAAACTTTGTTGAAACACTTTCCAGAGCATTTATGTGGGTATTTCAAATAGTGGAAGCATATTCAATTTTAAAATGAACGATCGCAAAATAGACAAGTTTAATCGCAAGTTGGCTGTTCAAGTCGCGAAAATTTTGCAAGACAAAGCCAAGTATTTTTAATTTATTAATGAATTAGATACAATTGTCAACGTGTTTTACACAAACGTCAATTTGTGATCGAATGTTGTCCCAAATTTTTAATAGTGCTAACTCTGTTAAGTATCTGATTGTTAACACAATAATTGAAGCTGAATTTGTAAACCTTCTTAGTATACAAAATGACCGAACATTTTTTGACATTAAGAGCTAATTTTTTTTGTGAAACACCAACTAGTGACTGCGTTCAAGGAATCTTGAAGTTGAAGGTTGAAGGCAGTCGTTGATTGACTTGATAAGTATAAATATTTTTAAGTCATCAGCATACAGCAAAGCAGAGCAGAAGAAAGTAGAAATCAGATCATTGATGTATATGTTGAAGAATAACGGCTCCAAAACAGATTCTTGAGAAACACAAACACGTATATGTCAACTTCAGAAGAACAATACCAGTTAAATAGTCAGCAAAAAGCTCAACGACTATCATGTTAAGACCAAGTTTGAGCAGTTTATTACACTGTATGGCATAGTTCAAGCGATCAAATGCTTTTGTCATGTCTGTATAAATAACGTCAACTTGCAGACCATTGTCCATGTGCATTGTGCATACACAAATAAGTTGGTCTTTGTTGATCGTACCGAGAGATAACTATGCTGAAAACCAATAAGTGTATTGCGCAATTTAAATTTATGCTGATCGTACAAGATTGACTCAAAAACTTTAGCAACATTAGACGGTAAGAATTGGTAAAATGTTTGTTATCACCTGATTTGAAGCAAGGGAATACTTTTGCAACTTTCCAAGATTTTGGATAAGAGGCAAGTATCGAACAAAGATTATAAATTCTACATAGCGAAACAGCAACAGCATTAGAACAGTTTTTTTAACAAATAAGAATTCTTACCTTCTTATTTAGCTAAATCTACCGCGCAGAGTTAGATTTAGAACTGAAAAGTGAAAGCTTTGTTTGAACGGTAGCTACGTCAAAAATTACAAAGATAAAATTACTAGTAGATACATTTTCAGTTTCATTTAGAGGAATTTTGCCAGAATCTATAAAATTAGAACCTCTAAAGATTTTCCAGAAGTTTTAGCAATTTCCTGAGAGTCAGATACAGTCTTACCGCCGCAGCACATTTTGGCGGAATATTTGATGTATGTCGTCGCAATGTAATGTATTTCCAAAATCCACCAGGTTTATCACGAATTTTACTTACAAATTCTTTAAGAAATTTTGTATAAGAAGTACCAATTTATTTTTATAAATTTTGATCTTATTGCAGAGATTTTAAAATAATCGACTTTTCCGCCGAAATTTTTTGTATCTACAAAAAGCTTTGTTTTTAGATTTGATTAAGATGATTATTTTGAAAGAAAACCATAAAGGGTGAGAATGCGACCGGGCTGAGAAAAGAGGCACATGCGTGTCAAAAGTTTTTTCAAGAGTTTTGAAAAAGTAATCACAAGCAGAGTTCATATCTTTAAAGTTGTCAAGAAAAACCCAGTTGAGGTTGAGCAACGCATTGTTTAAAGCCAATATGTTACTTTTGTTGATTCAATATGTTGCAAATTATATATCATAGTTAAAAGTTAATGTCGGATGATGAGCGTCTTCCTTCACTGGATTCAAATCAGCCCTATAACATTATTTGATATCAGTAGGTCTAACAGCCTCTCAGAAGCGTTGAAGGCTTTATCATATTGAGTTAATGACATAAAGTCTAAAAAATTACCTAATTTACTAAAAATTACTTAATTATCTAATAAGTTCTTAGCTGACAGACACATTTTCAGTGGAGAAACTATGAAAATCGGGAATGTTGAAATTACCTTTCTCAAGTTTTCTCAAATTTAATGATTCCTGAATCCAGTACGTCAAACAAGACACTATAATGATCTTCACCTAACGACGGTGGAATGTAAACACTGAAGATTAGAAAAAATTTGAATTATATCTTAATTTTAATGCCAACGATGTCAACCAGTGGAATTTTTGATAGTAAACCTGCTCAACAGCTATCTTTCTGTTGATTCTAATCTGTAAGATATTTTGATTATTTTATCTAGCAGCAAACATGTTTTTCATCCAGCAGCAAAAAATAAACAAATTTCTTCTCAACCGAGAATAAAGTCAAGCTTTATTCTCTCGTTTTTGATTGATAATGAGGTACATAAGCTTTTTATACACATATTTTGAGTTCTCCGGAATCAAATTGGAGTCACATCTTGAGCTCTTGCAGCAATAGCCAAAGGTAGATCTATTTCCCTTTTATCAATACTGCTTTTTTCTATTTTCTATTTTACAGTTTTCAGTTGGAAAAACACGACAAACACATTTTTAACAATTTTTTCATTGACAAGTTTCACTGACAGTTTTATTGACAATCGCCAGGCTCTTATACTTAGATCGTCTCACATACAGAAATCATTTTCTTCTATAATTATCATTTCCGTCGGTTGGAAGGAGAGTTTTGTATGCATTTTGGTAATAATCCCTTGACTGAAGACGCCCTCGCTTCCTTCATTGCGGCAGCCGCAAGATTAACCTGTCGGTTTATTCCCTTGACACATAAATAACTATTTAGAGGCATTAAAATAGAGAAAATTAAAAACCGCGATTTTTTTTAAACTGTAAGGGGTATTTTTTTGACGCAATTTGCATAAAAATAATGGTGAAGACGCCGGGATAATTAAAATAATATAATTAAATTACCTAGTTTCATTAAAATATAATAATTGTTAGAATTGAAGAAGATCAATCATCTACTACAACTCACCCCCTTTGTGCCCGCCGTTAAGAAACCGCCTCAAACGAATTGAACGGATTCGATTAACCATACTTGAAACACATTCATATATAATGTACCTGCCAATAATACTTATCAAGTAACTCACCGGGAGCTTGTCCCCGCCAGGCAATCTTCCTCCATCCGAGCCTTATGGAGGGCATCCTCTGCTACGGTAGCTTCGCTGTTTCTACCATATAGACCGGACTTTATAGACTTTGGCGGCTTATTTATTATTTTTAGTGCTAATGTAAAAAGTCCTTGAGGCCTTCTCAAGCCTGCACCTAGATATAAGAATCTAGATATCCATTGACTACAGTGTTTCCGGCGAGGAAAATAAAAATAAAAATTAAAAGTTATAAGAACACTGCAACCTTCTGTATAGGGAACCCGCAATAGCGAACCCACCTACAACCTTTTCAGCGACAAGGTACCAGTCTTGACGGTAGCATCAAACCCAGCCTCAAAGATCTCTCCAATCTTTTTAAGAAATCTGAATCTAGATCTCAACCGAAAAACAGCAATTATGTTAATTGCCGTCCAGAGCCAAATAATAAATAATAATTGTACTAGTAAAGATTGCATCAAGAACAGAACTAGTTCTCTGCTGTAGGTTTTCATTCTTAATCATTTCACATAAAGAGCAAAATAACAATAACAACAGTGTCAATTCTGACACAAATAATCTGCATGCTCTTTAATAAAAACAGATTGCCAATAATGACATAGATGTATCTGCATGCATTATAATAATCAATATAATGTATTAAGGTCTTACATGTGCTCTTTCCTAAGATTAGAGCAAGTCGTTTCAGCACCCAAACCTAGCTGCCATGGCCAAACCAGTCACATTATTAGAAGAAGGTAGGATCTGTCATCTGGCTAGGTTACTGAAACAGAAATGTTAAGACACCACATTTGCACTTAATTTGCAAACAATAACAAGTTATATTCGTTCGAGTGTAAAGATAACTATCACTCTCGTTCTCTCGACTTGACATGACTATGCACGAGTACCGCACTTGACACTCTTACTAGTACGACTCGCTGGCTGACTTCTGTTGGCTGCCCTTACGGCAATAGTTTCATTTCTCAGCTAAGCGCTCTGCGCAATTTCCACTCAACTGTCCCCCCTTTTTGCAATATTATATTAAAGCCGTTTTGACTTAAATAATTTATATTGATAATTGTATAAAAAGTGAGCTTTTAAAAACATTGAAAAACGAGGGAGATTGTAAGTCTAAATCCCAAATTTCGGAGCAAAGTTTAAAGCCAAAATAAAAGTAGGTAATAAAAGTTGATGTGAATTTAATTTCATACAAGTTTGGTTGTTATCATTTTTACGTTAGGATTAATATACCTACTTGCAGAGTTATGCTATTAAGTTTATTATACAATTTTTTGTCAATAAACTACATAATAAACAAAATATTTAAAAAACAAAATTTAACATTCGAATATTTCCAAGAACTTTGAATACCTTTACTTTGGCTTTAAAGTTGTAAATCAACGAGTTATTTAAGAAAAGCAAAAATATTGAACTTTAAATCAAGATGACAGCGATGAGATTGTCCTCAAAATTGAGATTTAGACTTACAACCCTTCACCCTCAAACGTTTAATAAAAGTCGTGGTCCCTAATTTTTTGTATTTAAGGTTATTTTTATGCTTATCTCGACTGGACTAATAGTGTCAACAACAGTTACAGTAGTTTTACATACCATATTTTTTATTTCTGCATTACTTTTCATAATATTTCTATATTATTAAAACAATATTTTCACAAGTAAATCTTGGATTATTTTACATTGAGGATTTTTCAACGTAGAGCACTACACGTACACTAAAATTTTTCAAACATTTTTTAGATATTTTAGGCAGGCAGGGTATTAACTTTTGCTAATAGAAAAAACAAAATTATTTGTACAAAACGTAAGAACTAATAAAAATTAACAGATTTTTTTCAATTGATTTACTATTTTTTATTTATTATGATTCATATAACTATTGAACTGGCCAGAAAATAACTGTAAAAGTGCTTTTCGAGCTTTTTCTAAATTTTTTGCATAAATGTTAAAAGTAACAATTTTCATCATTTTATAAATAATTTACTTTTTTAGTAAGTAATAAACACACACAAAACCTACCAAACTTTATTTACTTTTAAGTTGACGCTGTTTGTGAGATGCAACAAGATCTTATACAACATCTAACAAAACTTATAACAACAGATAAGTGCTGTTATAAGTATCGGTATGACAAATAAATTTATAATGAAAGTAAGCCATGGCGGAAATGACTAGGTATGCACTTAATGTTGAAATTAATCTATTAATTATAAATAATGGCATTAATTATGACAACATACATTTTGAATTCTAAACTTTATAATAAAACAGAAATATTAAATAATGACGTGATTTAATCAATTTTCTACAACTCACTCGAATTATAAATTTATTTGTTAAAACAGCATTTGCATGAAGAAAGAAATCTAGAAAAGTTATCGCAAAATACCCAAAACCAAAAAATATATTTAAACTGTTTATATTCATGTTATATTTTTAGTATTTTTTAATGTTTTTATATCTCAATCAAAACTATTTTTGTTTTAATTTTAAACGAAATTTTTATATCTGATGAAATATTTGCATTTGCTGAAACGACTCATGTTTTTATAACTTTTATCTGAAGTATAAATCTAGTTATTATTTCGTGCCAAAATTTTCTAAGAAGTGCGCAGTTAAATGTCTGTTTAAACCATAATTTTTTAATTCAACAAGTAAAAGGAAGGAAATGATAAGTGGCATAAGATGTTTATGAAATAGCTTTCATTTAATGCTTGATAGAATAATTATTAGGAAAACGGCAAATAGCACGCTCTATCTTGGAGCTCACGCAATTTACAAACTGAACTGGATGTTTAGTTTGCTTTATTGAATTGACGGCTGTATTTTACAACCGTTTTATTTATACGTTATGTAGAAAAGTTATGTGAGAACAGCAAATTTTTATCAATAGAGTATAGAGTAAATAGTTATTTGAATCACAAGGCCGGAAACAAGCATTTTGCAAGGCGAGTGATTTTGTCCCCTAAACCCTAAACTACAAGCCCTTGCAAAAGCGTTTTCCGGGGTTGATTCACAAAATTTTTTGTGCCGCTGCCGATTTTTTATTTTAAAAAATAGAAAAAAAATTTTATTAAAAAAAGTTTTTTCCATGTTATGGCAACGCTAAGTAAAAAATCCAGATGTCCTGTTTGTTAAAAAAAAATATTTGCTTTGACATTTCAAAAGTTACCTATTTGCGTTCTTAAAAAGTGAAATTGCTGTTTTCTGAAAAAATCGATACTCCAGCACGCATTACGGCTGAGGAACTTTGGGGGGCTATACATTAATTGTAACATTATACAATACAAACCGTTTTCGTTGATAAATGTCTGACAATTGACAATGACAGCAAATGTCATAGTAATCATTTTCTAGCCTAAGCTGGCAAGACGGCGTTGCGGGCCGCTTAGGACACGTTGAAAGTTATGTTTTGCAGGCGCAAGGCACAAAACTATTTTTTTCTATTTTTTGAGTGACAATAAAACATTATTTGTCAGAAACTACGTAAAAAACTTTATGCCTAAAATCAAAGTTCGCGTTAACATATTTATTTTTGAATATTTTTTACGCATTTAGAAACTATTGTAACCAAACTTTAAATATCTGTGAAAATTTAAATCTTAAAACACCTAGAATACACCTAGACCTTACCTTATGTTATACATGCTTTCAATTGTTAAAAAATTACAACTTTTAAAGATAATTTTTAAAACTACGTACTACAAGTTGGTAGCTTATTATAAATTATTTACAGAGTTCACTTTACAGCGTATAGTTTAGCTAAACTTTTTGTGCAATTACAACTTTGTTAAAAATACTTTATAACAGGCCAACCCCTAATTTGCATAAAGCTGGTAGTTTACAGATGCGTCTGTGGCTCTTGTCAGCATAAACCGTTGTAAAAATTTCAATAAAACCAAATTTTATTCGTTACGTAATTGAAGAAGAACATTTCTACCGTTTGAAAATGGTACCAGAACTAATTATTCAAGTTAATAATGAAAGTAACAGTAATTCTGATATCTATGCAGATGATTAGATAAAAATTACTAATGTTTCTATACCCACCTACATAATTTATATATTATCCAGTAATAAATAAATCTGTGCTTGATTCTGCGCAGGGAAAAAGCCCTACGGTGAGCCCTCATAAAGATTAGTGAACATTAAGTAGCATTAAAATTATATTCGCACAAAACGTTTAGCTAAACTATATTAGATATTATTTTTTATGAAAAAAAAATTATCTTCATCTAGGTTTAGACTTTCCAACGAACAAGCATATTATAGGATACAAATCTATTTTTAAAAACTATTTTGTGATTTGAAAAAAATTTAAGGGAATAATTAATCTACGCACTGTTAGATGTTTTTTTTTAGATAAATTAACTCCTATATAAAATGTACTATTTAACATTTTTGTCAATTTGGCAGCGATAAAAAAAGTGCATCTTTTTTATCACCGATAAAAATACCGGTTTCTCATACTTTACTAGACCTCTTCTAGTACATTTTTTTCTGTTATCAGTTTATCTTGCCTAAAAACACTTGAACTTTTCTTTTATCAAATAAATTCCTTTTCAACTCAAAGTTTTGCCAATTACTAAATTAACATTAGGTATCTGATTTTCTCGTAAAATTTGTAATTGGCAAAATTGTTTCGTTACTAAGAAAAAATTATCCGATAAAAAAAGCTCTTGTGTTTTTACTGTTGATAAAACAGAAATTAAAAAAATTTACACAATAGAAATCTGGAAAAAAAACTAGCTTTGTTTTACTTGTTTACTATGACTTTGAATACTATTGTTATTTGCCAGTTTTGATGTAACTTTATTTATTTATGTGTTTGGAGAATTATTTATTTATTGTAAGATTTGTTATTTTAAAGTTTTGTCTTCGAAATTTGTGGTTTTGTGCTATCTATCTAAGAATTACATCAAAATCAGAACTTATGTATGACAGATTGGTAAAAATTTTCTAGTATAATTCGAATTTGAAAACAGCAACAGAACAGTTGACAGTTATGGCGTTTAAATGCAACTACCTACGTTTAATAAAGACAACTTTATGAGAATAAAAATAATACATCTAGTATGTGAGCTATTTCAATTTCCTAGTGTGTTACAAGTTGCGAGAAATATACGGAGTTTTACCAAAAAATTACCAGATTGAACAATAATGAAATTTTATAACACAATGGCTATAAATGGTATAAATAGGTATAAATGTAAACGCTAAGCAATAACGCAAAAAACTCTACAATTTGCGCTAACAAAAAAATTAAATTTTTTTGAAAGAAAAAAACTATTACATGATAGACATAAAAAAAAATAGAGAACAAAATAGAAACAACAATATAATAAGTGCGTTTTTAAAATTGGTGTTGAAGCTTGCCATAAATGTTTAACTTTAAATTGTGAACGTACTTTTACCATCGAATCAAAGTGAGTTATTAATTTAACATCTAAACCTAACCTCACTTTTAATTTAATGAATTGATAGTTCAACACGTTAATGAGATTAACTTAAAAGCAGTTGAAAGCACCTGTAGTGTTATAACAAACGAAAATATAAACTTTAATAAAAAAATAAGGTTTATAACCAATAATCAAAATGACGTCTATCGATTTTAAAGCATTTGCAGACTCTTTGAACTATTGCGTTACTGACCTGACGCAACTCTTTGAAGTTATTTAAACGTTGCTGAAAAATTAAGTTGCCTCAAAACTTAAGTTATGGCTGGATTTTGGCTAAAACCTCGACAATCATACATTTCTTGTGTCATATTTAAGGTATCGTAAGTGGTATGTGGAGTGTCTTGCTGAAAGCTCCCATTTACAATTTTATCGTCATCAAGCTGTGCAAAGAATGGCTGTAAAATCTTTGCTCGGTATCTTGCAGCAGTCTTTCATTAAAAAAAAAGGCTCAATAAATCATCAACTCGGTGGTCGTTACGAAAATAAGATTCCATCACAAAAATGTACAGCCCGTTCACACAAGCTGATAGTATTGTAATAGAATTATATTGTTTAGTCTTCAAATGTACATAAACGAGCAATTATAATGTTTAATTATAATTAAGTTTTGATAATGTTTAAATACATTATATGAAAAATTTTGATATTTTATTTTTTGATATTTTAATTACACTTCGATTTAAATTTCTCTCAATTGCCACTTATTATTTTTGTTTTTCAAACAACATTTGGCATATTTTCAGCAAATTTTGTTATAACAAACAAGGTTGGTTATCTATAGCAAATACAAAAAAAATGTTTAAAAATTTTTTTTTAAATTTTTTGTTGCTAAATATTTATTGTTTTTTATAAAGTAAGCTGTTAAAGATTTAATTTTTTTGTACGTCGAAATATTATACAACTTAACAGTTCATTTAAATACAAAGTAACTTATTATATTGATTTTTCTCTTTAAATGTCAATTGTTTATGAATCAGTAATTCTTACAACGGCAATATATTTTTTTAATTACATATATTAATTTAATGAAGTTTATCAATAAGTAATTCTAATAAATAATAAGTTTTATTTTAATAATTATTTTACTAAAACGTGTACAGCAACTTTACACTATCTAAATGTTAAATTTGTAAAAGAATTATTGTAGATTTATTTGATAATACTACCAAGATCTTGTAAAAAATTTAGAGAAAATGTCAATTTTAAAACAAACTAGCAATTTTATTAATTTCTTCTTTAACACAAATTTATATGCAAAAACGCTTTGTGTTTTATATAAATTAGTTCTTAAAAATAAGTTTGCTGTAAAAAATAACAATTGACTACATTATTATCAATAATTTACAATAACTTATATTTTAAAGTTTATTGTTTTTAGAGCGTTTGATCAGAGAAATCAAGTATCACATACTACTTTTTCTCTCAATTTCACTCACTTTTATTTACGATTATTTTTATAAATGTGTTTTTAATAATATTTGCTAGTTTTCGTACGAACTTTGACAGCAACTTGCACAGTTGTGGTAGCTAGATTTGGTGTTTCAAATTGCTTAAAAACAAAGTACTCAACTAGAAATAAAATAAAACATTTATCAAAAAAAAAAACAAAATCAGAAATATACTGTAACAGCAAAAAATTTAAAAAAATATTAAAAATTTAATTTTAATTTTTTTTTTGAGCTATTTGATATCAACTGTGTAAACAATGAAAAAAATGTTTTTCGAAAAAATTTTAGAGAAGATTTTTTTGTGATTGGAAGAAATTAAATTAATAAAGATGTTTTATTGGTTAAAAAATTGTCAGAGGCATTTTCATTTGCGTGCTTTGATTTTCGGAAATTAGTTTGAGATGTCAAGCTTTTTTTTTGTGTAAAAATCGCCACAAGCCAAAGACGGGAGACAATTTCGCAAAAAAGAACGAATCAGGGAGAATTATTAATTTTCCAGAAATCAAAACAGCGCAGGAATTAGTTTCAACTAGAAAATTGCACAAATCAATAATTTATTTAAAAATAAACTAAAAAAAGCTACCCGGGCCCTGATTATCATGAAAACATAAAGTAAACAAACCAAATAAACAAACAAATTCAACTGCTACAAATTTATATAAAATTTTTGTTACTGGTTAAAATGAATTCGTCGGTTCCTGGAGCTATAATATTTACTAATAAAAGAGTTAAACCAGATAAATAATAAACTATAAATAATATTTAAAGATAGATTCAACATCAAACAAGCAATAGCTCGTATTGCATAAGTTCAAATAGCTTGGCTTGGACCGTAGTATTTATAAACCTTCCTCGCATCTTTCTATAGTATTTTTAAGTTAAAGATGAAGTGGATGGAAACAAGAAGAGGCACGTGATAGAGTTTCGTTTCTATTGGTTAAACCATAACATGACCTAGCGAAAAGTGCTTTGATTGGCAGGCTAAACAGAGTTGAGCACGTGATATTGTTTACTTCCACTTCGTCTTTAACTATAGATATGCCGTAAATTTTAGCAACAGCACACGAAAAAAATTGTACAAGCTAAACGGCTCACTCTACAGTAAATCTCATCAACTTTAAGCAATCTACAATCTCAGATCTACAACGTTTGTTTTAATGTATTTTTTGATAAATTGCCGCGTTTTCGAATTATGGTAATTTTACCAATTTACGATTTATGCGTTTCAGGGCGAGCGTTTATTCGATAAAGCACTCTATATGAAAGCATTGCGGAGGCAATATTAAATCTATATATATAAAAGAAAGTCGTGTTTGTTACAACACTTATAACTCAAGAACGGCTGGACCGATTGCCATGGTTTTTGATTTGTTGGATTTGTTTCCGTCCCGAATAGCAGAATACATCTTAAAAACAATGAAAACTCGATATGTGTAATGAATACTTAATCATTTCAATAGATGCTGATTTGTTTATTACATGTCAAACATTTGTTGTCCAATCCTGTCAAATAGTGTAACAACTATTTTTTTTTTTTGGAGTTTATGGCCTGGTTGCTGAGACCCTTTAAGCCACAACTTTATTTTTTTCTGAAGACATCATGTGTGCGTTCAGAAATTTATTTTTTGTAAAATGTCTACAAAGTTCAGGTACTGTTATATTTGTTTTTAATTCCCGAAAATAATACCTAAGATTTATTCTACAGTAAAAACATAAAATCATCGGAAAGGAACGGAGTTTAGGGAATAAAAAATCAGTTGATAAAGATTATAAGATTAAGGAAAAAAAATCTACAGGTTAACAAAAGTGTAAATGTCTTTTTATAGGTTGTCTATGATTTTTCTTAATAAGCTATTCATACGTAGTGGTTATATACTCTTTGAGCTATTGTCTATGTCTCGAAAGTTCTGTTATTGAATTTGGTGGTTTTATGCGAGTGCACATTTTAATAACAATGCCGCGTCCTAGAAGATCTAATCTTTCCCAGCGAAGCCGCAATGCAATTAGGCAACGGAATATCGCGAGTCAATTATCTGCGAGAAACTGCACGCGTCGATACTTTAAAGATGAGGAAGTTCTTATTCCAAGGATTCCGATGATCCCAACGGATATGCTCTTTGAGTTTAAACGAATTCAATTTCCGATTCGTCTTGTCTTCGCCATGACGATCAACAAATCACAGCGCCAATCCTTGACTATTTGTGGCCTCAATCTAGAAAATGCATTTTTTTCTTATGGTCAATTGTACGTGGCATGCTCACGTGTCGGCAAACCATCCGCTTTATTTGTTCTTGCGCCTGACCAAAAAACAAAAAATGTTGTTTACCACAAAGTGCTTGAATGAAAATCCTATTAATGAATTAATCCGAGTTTTATTTTTTTTCCCCAATCTGCACAACATACTTTTCAATCGTTTTTTTCTGACATGAGTTTGAAGTACTTAATTATTATTTTTAATTTTTTTTTATTTTTATTCTCATTCTGTATGTATGTTTTTATCATCATTCATCATAATAAAATACTTTTTTGTTTCTATCTATATAAATATATTATTTTGTATCATTGTTTTACGTTCATCAAAGCCTAAATTAGTTCAGCTAAAAGGTAACACGACATTCATTGACTGTTAGGCGGTACGAAGTTCGCCGGGTCAGCTAGTAATTAATAAAAAGCATTTCCTATTGACGGTCATGCATAATATTACATGACCATAAAGATGACGTGTTAGAAATTGAGAAAATGCATACACAAAAATTATATTTTTTATAAAACTACTTCTAACAAATCTTTGCACAATACGATTTCGCACGACCAAACCAAATCTTTTTCTTTTAAAAATCTTTAAAAAATGGTAGCATTTAACAACACATTGCACACGGGATACACTTTTTTATTCTACAATTATCTACTGCTAAGATAAAACAAGCGCACGACAGATACAGGGTGTCAATTTGAAAACTTCCCACCCTTAATATCTCTTTCTTGCAGTAAAAAATATGAAAAATTTAAAAACTTATTAACTCCATATTCTGCAAAATTACCAAATATTTTTTAAGGCAAATAATGTTCTAATGTTAAAACTATTGTATTATGCTGATTTACTATGAGAAAACTAGATAGTAGAAAAAATAACTTGGCTTAGTAAGTCATTTTTTAAACCATTTTTTAAACCATTTTTAGGTGGAATTAGCTTAATTGGTTCTGGTGATAATAAAACGCAAAATTCACAACAGCGTTGGCTTAAACTATCAAAAAATATGAAAATCCTACTAGCAATCTATCTCTAAACCAAAACATATTTTTCTTATTTATGATGGATTTTAGAGTAATGCGTCAATTTTTGGAAAATCGTTAATTTGGTCTAAAAGTTTATATAAACATTTTGATATTTATTCTTACTAATTAATAGATAGATAGATAGTTTTTATTTCAAACAGTCACAAGTAACATGTACTCACTGTACAGTGAGTTAAAACATGTAACAAAACTCTTAATCTTACTATAACTATACATTATTATAATTTAAATATTCTTCTATGCTATAAGGTTCTATGACTACTAGATCCTTAAACGTTTTTTTTCTAAAAATTTTTATAGTATTTACATCACTTATTTTCTTTAGTAGATTATTGTAAGATTTGGTACAAGAATAATAAGAACCTTTTTTATATTTGCTCAACCTATGTGTGTCTCGATACAGACTTTGTAAATTCTGTTTTATGCTTATGCTTATAAATAAAATTCGTGTATATAAATACTATAAATGGTTAACATATTGTTTATTTTAAATTATCCTTTACATGATTCATGGTGCGACACGCCCAGCATTTCACGAAGAAATTACTTTAAACTATATTTTTCTTTACATTCAGTAAAATTAGCGCTAGCTCAAAAATTTTTTCCAAATTTTAGTTTTGACATAAAACATGCATAATATATTGTTTTTAGGGATTTTAAAGATAAATATTTTTCAGTTATTCTAAGAGAGTATGTTGCATGATTTAATGCTGATCATAGCTCATCTATGTGAGTAGGTATAATAGGTATGTTCTGGAGCAGTGCTTCGCAAGTCTGCCACCGAGGGCGCCACTTGTCGACCGAGGGCGCCACTTGTCGGTTCTGATCCATGCTAATGTCGGTAAGGTAGGGAGCTATCGGTTCTGATCCATGCTAAGTTTAGTTTCCAGGTTCTAGATGGCGCCACTATCGCGGTAAGGAGCTATCGGTTCTGATCCTTTAGTTACCAGATGGCGCCACTATCGCGGTAAGGTAGGGAGCTATCGGTTCTGATCCTTTAGTTACCAGATGGCGCCACTATCGCGGTAAGGAGCTATCGGTTCTGATCCTTTAGTTTCCAGATGGCGCCACTATCGCGGTTGGAGCCACCGAGGGCGCCACTATCGGTTCTGATCCATGCTAATGTCGGTAAGGTAGGGAGCTATCGGTTCTGATCCATGCTAAGTCTACCAGATGGCGCCACTATCGCGGTTGATCCTTTAGTTACCAGATGGCGCCACTATCGCGGTAGGGAGCTATCGGTTCTGATCCTTTAGTTACCAGATGGCGCCACTTTGTCGGTAAGGTAGGCCACTATCGGTTATCACCAAAACTATAGAGCTGCTTAGTTGTGACGTCACTAGCAATATGGCTGCTTAGTTGTGACGTCACGAGCTGTAATAATTGTCAATAAAAATCACAAAAATGGTTTATAGACATATTTAATAAGCGCTAATCTAGACAAACTAGCGCACCTATATTAATCTTCTAAAAAACTGTCAAAACCAAAAGTATAGAGCTGCTTAGTTGTGACGTCGTCGTCACCAGCTGTGAAAATTCCATGCTAAGTTTGGCGCCGCCACTATCGCTTAATATTTTAGTATAGAATTAGATTTAAAATTAGGAATGGTATCAATGTGTTTTCCTAAAGATAAGATCTAACCAAGTCTTGTTACGTCACACAAGTCGCGAATCTGTAATTAGCAGACCCCACCAGCAGGTATTAGCGGACAGCCCCCACCAGCAGGTCCCCAGGTATTAGCGGACAGCACCCACCAGCAGGTATTAGCGGACAGCACCCACCAGCAGGCCCCCAGCCCCACCAGCAGGTATTAGCGGACAGCCCCCACTAGCAGGTCCCCAGCATCCCTCTAAAATTTTCTTTAGGAAAAAGGTTTCAGGAAGCAAGTAGAGATAAAACAATGTGTGAAAAAAGTTCTGTTAATTAAAACACTTTATCGTTTTTTATAGTTTTTTATTAAATTCACATTTCATTATAGAAAATATATATTCTCTCATACGATATCTTTGATTATTCACCATTGGCCTTTTTACTATTTGTGAAATTATTCTTTTTCAAAATCGCTCTTCCTCCTGGTCATCATCTAGGTGAAAAAACAGTCAAAAGAAAGATTATTAAAATATAAAATGTTTAGAATAATTAATGTTTTTTACAACAGATAATCACAATAGAAAAATTTATTCAAAGAAAATAATCAACTAAAAAACGAGTTAGGTGAAAAAACAGTCAAAAGAAAGATTATTAAAATATAAAATGTTTAGAATAATTAATTTTCTTACAACAGATAATCACAATAGAAAAATTTATTCAAAGAAAATAATCAATAAATTTATCTCAAAAATAATACCAAAAACTAGATTAATTTTCAACATTTAAGAAAATAATCAATAAATTTATCTCGAAAATAATACCAAAACTAGATTAATTTTCAACATTTTTTTTGATTGCGTATTTGACGCATTTTAATTAAAAAACATTATGTGTGTACATATATTTTGAATCTGATTTTTCTTCTACAGAAAATTCTAGATCTGTCGTCCAACGATCACCAGTAAAACTAAAAAACGAGTTAGGTGAAAAAACAGTCAAAAGAAAGATTATTAAAATATAAAATGTTTAGAATAATTAATGTTTTTTACAACAGATAATCACAATAGAAAAATTTATTCAAAGAAAATAATCAACTAAAAAACGAGTTAGGTGAAAAAACAGTCAAAAGAAAGATTATTAAAATATAAAATGTTTAGAATAATTAATGTTTTTTACAACAGATAATCACAATAGAAAAATTTATTCAAAGAAAATAATCAACTAAAAAACGAGTTAGGTGAAAAAACAGTCAAAAGAAAGATTATTAAAATATAAAATGTTTAGAATAATTAATGTTTTTTACAACAGATAATCACAATAGAAAAATTTATTCAAAGAAAATAATCAATAAATTTATCTCAAAAATAATACCAAAACTAGATTAATTTTCAACATTTAAGAAAATAATCAATAAATTTATCTCGAAAATAATGCAAAAACTAGATTAGTAGAATTCCTATGAATTAGTATGAATTCCTTAGGAATAAGAATGCCAAAGAAAAGTTACCTGTATTTGTGTGTAATACTTCTAGGCAATTGAACATGTTCGGCTTTAATTACAATAGCAGAAGCAGCTTTAATCTTCATTCGAATAATATAGACATTAGAATCTTCGCGTCCCCCAATAGACAAACTACAAGAAGTCAACACCCAATGAGGCTTGTTTTTGTATGGCAACTAATATTAATTGAGAAAAACAACGATAATAGGTTAAAAGTTATCAAAGACAAGATTATTGGTTTATGGCTACATGCGTCACAAATTAAAAAAATAAAGAAAATAACAATAATGATGTCCTATTTTTCGATAGATTAAACTAAATAATTACAAAAATTGCTATAATTTGATATTATTTTTCTACAAGAATTATTGTCTAATCGATTCTATTGCATAAATTACAATGCTTTTGGAGTATTAATTATAAAAATATTCTGATATCTTATTGTTTATAATCTTAGCGCAAAGCACACATGACCTGCTTGAAAAATAACAAAGTCATAAAAATTTGATTCTGAGAAAAGAGAAAAAAAATAGTAAACAAAATGCTCACCAAATTTCATCAATAAACAACGGCATTGAATAGGATGGAATAACTTCTTAATCATTTTGTAAGAAGTACTGTTGCTGTTTCAATTATTTATTTTGATTTATAATGTAATGTGTCGAGAAACCATTTTGTAAAAATCAAAATTTTTGGCAAAATATGCGTCATTTTGATCAAATATTTTACATAAATCATATATAAAAATATATTTTTTTACAGAAATGTATGTTTAAGATGATAAATTTCCTTCAAAACTAATTTCAAATTAAACATTTGTTATTTTATTAATACTATTGTCAAAATTAAATATTGTGACAAATATTGTAATTTTGACAATAGATTTAAACCCAATTTTTTATTCTCGTCAAGTATTTCTACGTTTTTTTTTTGTTTGAGAAAACGGTTTATATTCATAAATAATATATAATTAATTGATTGCTTTGGAATCTTTAGCACAATAAACTATTCACACAGTTTTACTATTTGCCAAAAAGTTTTTGTTTAATAAATCCCAACAGATCTTTCAACCACCATTTTTTATAATTTAAGTTTAAATATTTTTTTAAATTTTGAGTGATGGTGATCACTTGATGGTCGAAAGAGCTCTCGAGATTTATTAAACTTTTTGACAAGTGGTAAAATTGTGTGAATAATAATATGTTCAACTCTTCCTGTCCTCGAGGCACAGCAGTTTTGCCGGATTCTGACAATATTAGTTTTTCAATAATAGGTACCTATGTTATTGTTTCTATTTTTATAAATAGAAGTTGAAGCGATAAACAAATAGATAAGATAATATTTTATAATATTAGTTAATACTTATCTTGTAATGAGTATATAAACACTGCTTATAAAAAAATCTATTTTATTTTTTAGTGGCATAATATTGTTGATTTTCGTCATGGATACGATATATGAAACGTATCTCATATCTCCCTTGGGACTTTGTAAAGTTTTTCACCCTCCCTTGGGGCTTTGTACTCACTGTTGATAGTGCATGCTTATGAGAAGCTGTATGGGTTTCCTGACTTTGACTTAATAGCCAAAGAAATAATGCATTATAAAATTTACTATTTTAAATCAATATGAATACAGCTTTTATTTTCTATATTGTAAATTAGTAAAAAAAAGGTAAAATAGTAAGATTTAAAGTTAGAAAATTGAGATTTTAAACATTTAAGATGTTTTAAAGTCAACCCTGATCAGATCTAAACCATCATAAATAATTGATTATTTAACATATTAATATTGTATAATAGTTAATTTGATACACAAGTTCATGGTCAAGGTAGTCTAGGAAAAAAATGCAACAAGAGCACACTTTGTATTTTCCTATATCAGCAGCTCTTTATCTCACATGATGCTATTTTCGTTTTTAGACAAAATATTGGAAATATTTTATAGATTGCATATTAAGTACTATGCCTACATAAATATACATTTTTATTTTTACCAAAAATATGTGCTATCACAGAAAAAATGCCGTCATTTATGCGGTAAATTGGTGAAAAAAGTAGTTTGACCGCTGACAGATTAAAACTAAAACAGCGCATTTTTATGTTTAAACCAAATTTTAGAAATAATGCAAGCTTTGTTGACACAGTGTACCAGATATTGTCAAAGTGTTGCTCTAAAAGTGTCAACAGTCTATGATTGGTATCTTTTAAAAAATACTTTTATATTTATATAACATAGTAGTATATCATCTAATATAATTTTTTTTCGTACCTTTTTAATCTTTTTTTAATTTGACTTGTTTTTTCTTCAAAGCTTTTGAATTTTTTATTACTTTTTAAATAGGTTTTCTTAAATCTTTTGTAAGTTTTTTTGTGAAACATTTGGTTGATTTTTTTGTTGTTAAACTTTGACAAAATTTTTGTTTCAAGTAATTTCTAAGTCTAGTTTATGTTACTTAATAGAATTTTTTATTCTGTTTTATCTAAATTTTGTTTTCTATTTTATAGTTATTTTTTTATTATTTTTAACAAGTAATTTAATTTATATTAAATAACTATTTTTTTTAATTTTGCTTGGTTTTAATCTATTTTTTAATTAATTATTAAATTAAAAGTTTTGATAACTACATATATTATTATGTATTTTTATAATATAGTATTTTTTTCTAGTATATCATATCTGAAGCGTGTTTTTTTTTTAATTTAACGTCGAAGCTTCTTATGAATGTTTAACTGGCTCTATTTCGGCTGATAACTCGACGATCATAATATTCTTGAACTATATTCAAAGTCTCGTAAGTGGTATGCGGAGTGTCTTGTTGAAAGTATCTGCTCATAATTTCATCGTCATAAACTGTGCAAAGAGTGGCTCTAAAATTTTCTTTCGCTTTCTAACAGCAGTCAATGTTCTATTAAAAAAATTAGCCCAATAATTCACCATTACCTCGGTGGCCATTACGAAAATAAGATTCCAGTCCCAAAATTCCCTGTTCTTGTGAGAAAACAATTTTAAATTCAAAAGCAAAGGAATGGTAAATTTACTAACTTTTTTCCCATTTGAAGCATTTGTCTCAAAAATTATGGTCCGTTTACTCAAACTCATAGGGATAGCCAAATGTAACGCCAATTTTTAAAAACATTTGCTATAATTATCAACTTAAAATCATTATCAAATTTAAACTTTTTTTTTCTCAATTGTTTTAAAACTTATTACATATTTATTTTGAAGTTACGTTTTATTTAATTTTTTATTGGTTATTTTTTAAACATTAATTATGTATTTCTCTTGCTTTTAGAATTTTTGATTAATTTTAGTCTAGTTTTTATTAATTTTTGAATAAAATGTTTTTTAACTACATATAATTATGTATTTCGATAACAGACTATATTTCTAGTTTATTATATCTACATAAACAATAGATGATCATCTAATTTTGAAATTCTTTTGTTGCTTATTTTTTTAGTATTTTTTTACTTTGACTTATTTTTTCTTAAAATCTTTTGAATTATTTATTTATTTTTAAGCTATTTTTTTTAAACTTTTGTGAGTTTTACTTTTAAACATTTGCTTTCCACCAACTTTTATAATTTATTTATAAAAATACTTAATTGTTTTTTAAAGTTTGACAAAATCTTTATTTCAAATAATCTCAAAATTAATTCTATTTTATTTGGTAGCTTTTTTTATGTTTTGTATTACATTTTCTTAGTTATTTTTTTATCATTTTTAATTATTAATTTTATATGACATGTGATTTATTTCCAACTAATTGACATTTTTTAAAAGTTTAGTTTGGCTTTGGTTTAGTCTTTAAACTAAATATTTTTTAAATAAACGTATTTTTATAACATAGTATATTTTTAGTATATCATATTATTATTAACTATAGATGATCAACTGAGTTTAAAAACCGTTTTTTCTTATTTTTTTTTTGTCTTTGTTTATTTTGACTCAAATTTATTGAGTTATATATATTTTTTTTTTAAATAGATTTTTGTTTAATCTTTTGCAAGTATTTCTTCATAAAATTGCTTTTAACAAGCTTTGATCATTTTTAATTAATTACGATAAAAAATTATTTTGTTTTTATTAGAACTCACCAGTCACAATTAAATTTTTTGTGAATATACCAATGCGTAAAAAATAGATAAACGTATTTAAAAAAAAAACAATTAAATTAATGATATAATAATAAACATAAACTAAACTCAATAAACATTATAAAAAAACACGTTTCATTGATATTGAATTTGTTTAAAAAAATATAAAAATAAATTAAAAAAATAAAGTTCAAGCAAAGCCTTAACAGAAACCAAGCCAAAAGAAATTTTAAGTTTAATTTAAAAATTGAGAAGCGATTTTTAAAACATTTAAACCATAAACAAAATCAAGTTATTTTACAAAAAAAATTTAAAAATGCAAAAACTGTAGGTGAAAACAAAATGAAAAAAACTTTTATAATTTTTCAGAATCTAGATATAAAATAAATTTAAAAATATAACAATAGCTTAAAGATATTAAACAAAGATGTCTAAAAAATATATGAAAAAACATACATGGATAAAATATAAACATATACTTATATGTTTTTGAAAAAAAAGAAAACAAAACAGAAATAGATTAAAAAAATAATAATAAAAAATCCGATAACTACAAAATCAATCATTATAGTACTTATAGCTACAAAAAAGCTGCAAAATACATAAAATATTGTATACAGTTATTGGAAAATATTAGACCAAATCTTATTATACAAAAAAATGAATAAAGAAATAAAAAATTTAATTTATTCAAACCTAATGGAAATTTACAACCATATAAAATATTTTGAACACATAATTTTTCAAATGTATGAATTATTCAATGCGAACATTTTAATAATTTAACAAAAATACTTGAAGATATTAACACATCTAGACGCTTGTTTGTTAAAAAAATTAAAAAAATTTGAATATTAATCATTAAAAAATAAAAGAACTACAACAAAGGTGGTGGTAGTAAAGAATTATATCAAAGGTGGTGGTGTACTTATTCAATAAATTTACAATAAATATTGTTTGTATAATAGAATAGGTAAAAAACCATAATTTATTCAATAACATGAAATTATCGAGATATCAAATAAGACAAACAAATTTTTTATTGTATCTCTCTCTCTCTCTCTCACACATATACATTAAATTTTAAATAATATTTTTTTCTTAAATTCTTGATTTCCATTTAAAGAGTAATATAATTTACAGAGATAACAGCTATCAAGGTCATTTATTTTAAAACACTCGTCACCACAGCGATCACAATTAATAAAAATTTTTGAACATCGTTTTTTCATTATTTCTATTGACTGTTTCCTTACAATCATATGTTGTTTTTTCTTTGAAAACATCATTACCATACCATTATTGTATTCTTCTAATAAACACTTTTCACATACGTTTTCATTACATCTTTCGGATGATAATAAGAGGAAATATTGATAAGAGTAGCACTGATATCTTTTCATGCTCGAAAATATTATTTTTTGAATTATATGTATATACATACAATACCATTAACTATCACTTTTTAAATTATTATATAGTGAGAACTGAATTAAATTTTTCAGTCATCGCATATATGGTTAACACATCTTTTAACTCTATTAATTTTTTCTAACACAGATTGTTGACACCTCCAATATCTGTAAACTTTAAATTAGATATGTTTTATTAATAAATATTCGCTTACCGCTTATTATACACATCTCACATTCTAAACATATACTTCAACACTAAACAAGTTAATACATGTTGGACAACATCACCTCCACCCATATCATACATTTCTACAAAAGCTGCCACCACTGACAGCTGCGGACCACCGCCGCCACCTATCACAATCATTTGCCTACAACCATTCCAGACAAAGTGTGGCGCCACTAGCGAAAGTTTCCAGACAAAGCGCCACTAGCGAAAATGTAATAACAGCTGATAGTTTGTAGGTTCAAACACCAGCAGCCCCCAGCAGGCTCCCCACAACTAGGATATATTTAAATTTATTATTTGAATTTGAATAGTAATCCAATTGTGCTAAATCAGCCTGCCACAAATCATCCAAACCTTTAATAATTGTACGACGTCTTTTGAAATTTTTTCGAGCAGGTTTATGTAGCTCTTCAACTAATTTTTGTTTTTCAACACTATACATTATTTTTCTTTAATAATAAATTAGAATTTGAAGCTATTTATAGACTTCTCTACACTCTCTTGATTTTTTAAATCTAAAAGCTTTCCTTCTGGACACGGTGTTAAACGAACTTTTTTTACATCATCCTTTTGTTTATTTTCTAAAGAATTTGATTTCTTACGTTTTAATGATGCTTCTTCTAAAGCTTTTATTCTTTCACCTAATTTTTCATTCATTAATTTTTCCCATTTATCATCAATCAATCGTTGATTTTCCATCATTTTATAATTAATGTTTTGTTCAATTGTATTGACTGTATTGCTAATTTCAACAACACTATCATTTATTTTTTCATATTTTCCATCATTTAATGTTTTATTTTTTACAATTCGAAATGTTAATCCCTTTTTAACTGTTGGCGATTAACAAAACAATCACATGGTTCACACTTGACCAAATCTGCAAAAGAATTATCAATATAGATGAATTTTCTAATAATTTAAATTTCACCATTTGATTCTGACATTTTTTGTTTTTTTGTTTGGAGTACATGAGTTGGCCATATGTCTATTTTTATTATACAATGTGGAGAAATGCTTACGACACCAATCGCAAGTAAACTTATTCTGAAATAAAAATTATTTCAAATTACTTCATAACTCATCTGCTTTATTTACATCTTAGATCATTTAAAAAAAATTAACTTACGTTTGGCACTGGATGACTGGACATTATTACACTAAAAAATTGTAAAACTGCACCGTTAGAACACAAGTGAAAAACAATAATTGCTGGATCACTAACAAAATGGAATATCTATATATATAATCCTAAATCTGTAAAAAATCGAAATTCAGATTAGAAAAACAAATCAACAAAACATCAATTTAGAACTCACCTAAATGTAGATATGTATATGTTGAAATATTTTGTAGGTAGCTAACTTATATCCATTAAATAAATAATTAAAATTATAGCAAAGCGACTTAAAATAATTTTATAGCATTAAAACGAATCTAAAATCAATTTTTAACTTAGAGAATGTTATAGAAAAATCATACAACTTACCAAATATAGAAAATTAAAGTTTTTTGAAAGAATATATAAATGCAGGTTGAACCATCCCACATTGCTTTTTTCCCTTAAAGATTAAAACAGAACCATTATCACTTAGAAGGTCCTTGATACACTCATCAGTCATTGATTCCGTTAAACGTTTAGGAAGGAAGACATTACCTTCAAGCAGTTCAACCACGGCTGATGGACCGAATCGCGTTTTAACATGTTTAATTTCACTTATTTTATATTCTTTATCAACTTCTAAGTCGATGTCGGGATTAAGTTTTTTCTTAAATTCGCATGAAGCGTTTTTGTTAAGTTCTTGAATTTTCGACATTTTAAAAATTAAAATTATTAAATTATTTTGAAAATTAATTAGATGTTATGCGAAGTACAATGTAATAAAATTAATCGAAAAATTGAATATGCATAAACTTTTATATCTTATCTGAGGCTTATTCATCATCGTCGGAAGACGATGATAATAAGTTGAAATCATATGATGTTACAATTTTCGCATGCATTCGGCGACAACAATCTCGATACGATGAAATTGAACGAGAAAAACAACGATAATAGGTTAAAAGTTATCAAAGACAAGATTATTGGTATATGGCTACATACGTCACAAAACGAGAAAAAAAATTTTTTGAACTAAATGTTTTTTTTTACAATGTCTTCTTCAAATTATTTTTAATTGTATTATTTTTATAACATAGTATATCGTATCTACAGCAACCATAGATAATCATTTCTGTTATCGGATTTTTTATTATTATTTTTTTAATCTATTTCTGTTTTGTTTTCTTTTTTTTCAAAAACATATAAGTATATGTTTATATTTTATCCATGTATGTTTTTTCATATATTTTTTAGACATCTTTGTTTAATATCTTTAAGCTATTGTTATATTTTTAAATTTATTTTATATCTAGATTCTGAAAAATTATAAAAGTTTTTTTCATTTTGTTTTCACCTACAGTTTTTGCATTTTTAAATTTTTTTTGTAAAATAACTTGATTTTGTTTATGGTTTAAATGTTTTAAAAATCGCTTCTCAATTTTTAAATTAAACTTAAAATTTCTTTTGGCTTGGTTTCTGTTAAGGCTTTGCTTGAACTTTATTTTTTTAATTTATTTTTATATTTTTTTAAACAAATTCAATATCAATGAAACATGTTTTTTTATAATGTTTATTGAGTTTAGTTTATGTTTATTATTATATCATTAATTTAATTGTTTTTTTTTTAAATACGTTTATCTATTTTTTACGCATTGGTATATTCACAAAAAATTTAATTGTGACTGGTGAGTTCTAATAAAAACAAAATAATTTTTTATCGTAATTAATTAAAAATGATCAAAGCTTGTTAAAAGCAATTTTATGAAGAAATACTTGCAAAAGATTAAACAAAAATCTATTTAAAAAAAAAATATATATAACTCAATAAATTTGAGTCAAAATAAACAAAGACAAAAAAAAAATAAGAAAAAACGGTTTTTAAACTCAGTTGATCATCTATAGTTAATAATAATATGATATACTAAAAATATACTATGTTATAAAAATACGTTTATTTAAAAAATATTTAGTTTAAAGACTAAACCAAAGCCAAACTAAACTTTTAAAAAATGTCAATTAGTTGGAAATAAATCACATGTCATATAAAATTAATAATTAAAAATGATAAAAAAATAACTAAGAAAATGTAATACAAAACATAAAAAAAGCTACCAAATAAAATAGAATTAATTTTGAGATTATTTGAAATAAAGATTTTGTCAAACTTTAAAAAACAATTAAGTATTTTTATAAATAAATTATAAAAGTTGGTGGAAAGCAAATGTTTAAAAGTAAAACTCACAAAAGTTTAAAAAAAATAGCTTAAAAATAAATAAATAATTCAAAAGATTTTAAGAAAAAATAAGTCAAAGTAAAAAAATACTAAAAAAATAAGCAACAAAAGAATTTCAAAATTAGATGATCATCTATTGTTTATGTAGATATAATAAACTAGAAATATAGTCTGTTATCGAAATACATAATTATATGTAGTTAAAAAACATTTTATTCAAAAATTAATAAAAACTAGACTAAAATTAATCAAAAATTCTAAAAGCAAGAGAAATACATAATTAATGTTTAAAAAATAACCAATAAAATATTAAATAAAACGTAACTTCAAAATAAATATGTAATAAGTTTTAAAACAATTGAGAAAAAAAAAGTTTAAATTTGATAATGATTTTAAGTTGATAATTATAGCAAATGTTTTTAAAAATTGGCGTTACATTTGGCTATCCCTATGAGTTTGAGTAAACGGACCATAATTTTTGAGACAAATGCTTCAAATGGGAAAAAAGTTAGTAAATTTACCATTCCTTTGCTTTTGAATTTAAAATTGTTTTCTCACAAGAACAGGGAATTTTGGGACTGGAATCTTATTTTCGTAATGGCCACCGAGGTAATGGTGAATTATTGGGCTAATTTTTTTAATAGAACATTGACTGCTGTTAGAAAGCGAAAGAAAATTTTAGAGCCACTCTTTGCACAGTTTATGACGATGAAATTATGAGCAGATACTTTCAACAAGACACTCCGCATACCACTTACGAGACTTTGAATATAGTTCAAGAATATTATGATCGTCGAGTTATCAGCCGAAATAGAGCCAGTTAAACATTCATAAGAAGCTTCGACGTTAAATTAAAAAAAAAACACGCTTCAGATATGATATACTAGAAAAAAATACTATATTATAAAAATACATAATAATATATGTAGTTATCAAAACTTTTAATTTAATAATTAATTAAAAAATAGATTAAAACCAAGCAAAATTAAAAAAAATAGTTATTTAATATAAATTAAATTACTTGTTAAAAATAATAAAAAAATAACTATAAAATAGAAAACAAAATTTAGATAAAACAGAATAAAAAATTCTATTAAGTAACATAAACTAGACTTAGAAATTACTTGAAACAAAAATTTTGTCAAAGTTTAACAACAAAAAAATCAACCAAATGTTTCACAAAAAAACTTACAAAAGATTTAAGAAAACCTATTTAAAAAGTAATAAAAAATTCAAAAGCTTTGAAGAAAAAACAAGTCAAATTAAAAAAAGATTAAAAAGGTACGAAAAAAAATTATATTAGATGATATACTACTATGTTATATAAATATAAAAGTATTTTTTAAAAGATACCAATCATAGACTGTTGACACTTTTAGAGCAACACTTTGACAATATCTGGTACACTGTGTCAACAAAGCTTGCATTATTTCTAAAATTTGGTTTAAACATAAAAATGCGCTGTTTTAGTTTTAATCTGTCAGCGGTCAAACTACTTTTTTCACCAATTTACCGCATAAATGACGGCATTTTTTCTGTGATAGCACATATTTTTGGTAAAAATAAAAATGTATATTTATGTAGGCATAGTACTTAATATGCAATCTATAAAATATTTCCAATATTTTGTCTAAAAACGAAAATAGCATCATGTGAGATAAAGAGCTGCTGATATAGGAAAATACAAAGTGTGCTCTTGTTGCATTTTTTTCCTAGACTACCTTGACCATGAACTTGTGTATCAAATTAACTATTATACAATATTAATATGTTAAATAATCAATTATTTATGATGGTTTAGATCTGATCAGGGTTGACTTTAAAACATCTTAAATGTTTAAAATCTCAATTTTCTAACTTTAAATCTTACTATTTTACCTTTTTTTTACTAATTTACAATATAGAAAATAAAAGCTGTATTCATATTGATTTAAAATAGTAAATTTTATAATGCATTATTTCTTTGGCTATTAAGTCAAAGTCAGGAAACCCATACAGCTTCTCATAAGCATGCACTATCAACAGTGAGTACAAAGCCCCAAGGGAGGGTGAAAAACTTTACAAAGTCCCAAGGGAGATATGAGATACGTTTCATATATCGTATCCATGACGAAAATCAACAATATTATGCCACTAAAAAATAAAATAGATTTTTTTATAAGCAGTGTTTATATACTCATTACAAGATAAGTATTAACTAATATTATAAAATATTATCTTATCTATTTGTTTATCGCTTCAACTTCTATTTATAAAAATAGAAACAATAACATAGGTACCTATTATTGAAAAACTAATATTGTCAGAATCCGGCAAAACTGCTGTGCCTCGAGGACAGGAAGAGTTGAACATATTATTATTCACACAATTTTACCACTTGTCAAAAAGTTTAATAAATCTCGAGAGCTCTTTCGACCATCAAGTGATCACCATCACTCAAAATTTAAAAAAATATTTAAACTTAAATTATAAAAAATGGTGGTTGAAAGATCTGTTGGGATTTATTAAACAAAAACTTTTTGGCAAATAGTAAAACTGTGTGAATAGTTTATTGTGCTAAAGATTCCAAAGCAATCAATTAATTATATATTATTTATGAATATAAACCGTTTTCTCAAACAAAAAAAAAACGTAGAAATACTTGACGAGAATAAAAAATTGGGTTTAAATCTATTGTCAAAATTACAATATTTGTCACAATATTTAATTTTGACAATAGTATTAATAAAATAACAAATGTTTAATTTGAAATTAGTTTTGAAGGAAATTTATCATCTTAAACATACATTTCTGTAAAAAAATATATTTTTATATATGATTTATGTAAAATATTTGATCAAAATGACGCATATTTTGCCAAAAATTTTGATTTTTACAAAATGGTTTCTCGACACATTACATTATAAATCAAAATAAATAATTGAAACAGCAACAGTACTTCTTACAAAATGATTAAGAAGTTATTCCATCCTATTCAATGCCGTTGTTTATTGATGAAATTTGGTGAGCATTTTGTTTACTATTTTTTTTCTCTTTTCTCAGAATCAAATTTTTATGACTTTGTTATTTTTCAAGCAGGTCATGTGTGCTTTGCGCTAAGATTATAAACAATAAGATATCAGAATATTTTTATAATTAATACTCCAAAAGCATTGTAATTTATGCAATAGAATCGATTAGACAATAATTTTTGTAGAAAAATAATATCAAATTATAGCAATTTTTGTAATTATTTAGTTTAATCTATCGAAAAATAGGACATCATTATTGTTATTTTCTTTATTTTTTTAATTTGTGACGCATGTAGCCATAAACCAATAATCTTGTCTTTGATAACTTTTAACCTATTATCGTTGTTTTTCTCAATTAATATTAGTTGCCATACAAAAACAAGCCTCATTGGGTGTTGACTTCTTGTAGTTTGTCTATTGGGGGACGCGAAGATTCTAATGTCTATATTATTCGAATGAAGATTAAAGCTGCTTCTGCTATTGTAATTAAAGCCGAACATGTTCAATTGCCTAGAAGTATTACACACAAATACAGGTAACTTTTCTTTGGCATTCTTATTCCTAAGGAATTCATACTAATTCATAGGAATTCTACTAATCTAGTTTTTGCATTATTTTCGAGATAAATTTATTGATTATTTTCTTAAATGTTGAAAATTAATCTAGTTTTGGTATTATTTTTGAGATAAATTTATTGATTATTTTCTTTGAATAAATTTTTCTATTGTGATTATCTGTTGTAAAAAACATTAATTATTCTAAACATTTTATATTTTAATAATCTTTCTTTTGACTGTTTTTTCACCTAACTCGTTTTTTAGTTGATTATTTTCTTTGAATAAATTTTTCTATTGTGATTATCTGTTGTAAAAAACATTAATTATTCTAAACATTTTATATTTTAATAATCTTTCTTTTGACTGTTTTTTCACCTAACTCGTTTTTTAGTTGATTATTTTCTTTGAATAAATTTTTCTATTGTGATTATCTGTTGTAAAAAACATTAATTATTCTAAACATTTTATATTTTAATAATCTTTCTTTTGACTGTTTTTTCACCTAACTCGTTTTTTAGTTTTACTGGTGATCGTTGGACGACAGATCTAGAATTTTCTGTAGAAGAAAAATCAGATTCAAAATATATGTACACACATAATGTTTTTTAATTAAAATGCGTCAAATACGCAATCAAAAAAAATGTTGAAAATTAATCTAGTTTTGGTATTATTTTCGAGATAAATTTATTGATTATTTTCTTAAATGTTGAAAATTAATCTAGTTTTTGGTATTATTTTTGAGATAAATTTATTGATTATTTTCTTTGAATAAATTTTTCTATTGTGATTATCTGTTGTAAAAAACATTAATTATTCTAAACATTTTATATTTTAATAATCTTTCTTTTGACTGTTTTTTCACCTAACTCGTTTTTTAGTTGATTATTTTCTTTGAATAAATTTTTCTATTGTGATTATCTGTTGTAAAAAACATTAATTATTCTAAACATTTTATATTTTAATAATCTTTCTTTTGACTGTTTTTTCACCTAGATGATGACCAGGAGGAAGAGCGATTTTGAAAAAGAATAATTTCACAAATAGTAAAAAGGCCAATGGTGAATAATCAAAGATATCGTATGAGAGAATATATATTTTCTATAATGAAATGTGAATTTAATAAAAAACTATAAAAAACGATAAAGTGTTTTAATTAACAGAACTTTTTTCACACATTGTTTTATCTCTACTTGCTTCCTGAAACCTTTTTCCTAAAGAAAATTTTAGAGGGATGCTGGGGACCTGCTAGTGGGGGCTGTCCGCTAATACCTGCTGGTGGGGCTGGGGGCCTGCTGGTGGGTGCTGTCCGCTAATACCTGCTGGTGGGTGCTGTCCGCTAATACCTGGGGACCTGCTGGTGGGGGCTGTCCGCTAATACCTGCTGGTGGGGTCTGCTAATTACAGATTCGCGACTTGTGTGACGTAACAAGACTTGGTTAGATCTTATCTTTAGGAAAACACATTGATACCATTCCTAATTTTAAATCTAATTCTATACTAAAATATTAAGCGATAGTGGCGGCGCCAAACTTAGCATGGAATTTTCACAGCTGGTGACGACGACGTCACAACTAAGCAGCTCTATACTTTTGGTTTTGACAGTTTTTTAGAAGATTAATATAGGTGCGCTAGTTTGTCTAGATTAGCGCTTATTAAATATGTCTATAAACCATTTTTGTGATTTTTATTGACAATTATTACAGCTCGTGACGTCACAACTAAGCAGCCATATTGCTAGTGACGTCACAACTAAGCAGCTCTATAGTTTTGGTGATAACCGATAGTGGCCTACCTTACCGACAAAGTGGCGCCATCTGGTAACTAAAGGATCAGAACCGATAGCTCCCTACCGCGATAGTGGCGCCATCTGGTAACTAAAGGATCAACCGCGATAGTGGCGCCATCTGGTAGACTTAGCATGGATCAGAACCGATAGCTCCCTACCTTACCGACATTAGCATGGATCAGAACCGATAGTGGCGCCCTCGGTGGCTCCAACCGCGATAGTGGCGCCATCTGGAAACTAAAGGATCAGAACCGATAGCTCCTTACCGCGATAGTGGCGCCATCTGGTAACTAAAGGATCAGAACCGATAGCTCCCTACCTTACCGCGATAGTGGCGCCATCTGGTAACTAAAGGATCAGAACCGATAGCTCCTTACCGCGATAGTGGCGCCATCTAGAACCTGGAAACTAAACTTAGCATGGATCAGAACCGATAGCTCCCTACCTTACCGACATTAGCATGGATCAGAACCGACAAGTGGCGCCCTCGGTCGACAAGTGGCGCCCTCGGTGGCAGACTTGCGAAGCACTGCTCCAGAACATACCTATTATACCTACTTATGTGTTTATTCCAACTTAGAGATGAGTCTATAATAAATACCTAAAAATTTTGTATTATTGTCTATCGTTAAAAGTTGATTATTAATTTTGAGTATATATCTTTCAATATTTTTTTTGTTTATAAATACTATCATTTTTTTTGTTCTTGTTAATAATTAACTGATTCTGTAATAACAAGTTTTGTACTTTAGTAAAAACTTGTGGTGCTTTATCTTTCAAGTTAGCAATAATTGATTCACTTGTTACTATTAAGTTACTGATGATTTATATATGAGTTGAATAATAGTGAACCTAGTATACTACCTTTAGGGACTCTTATTTTAATCTGTAAAATATTTTAATTAATTTTTGCTTGGACATCTCGAACCACCACTTGTTGTCGGTTTTTAGTATACGACCCTATCCACCTATGCTTCATATTTTTGATACCATATCCTTCTAATTTTTCCAATAAATAATAATAATTAATGCTATCATTATACGCTTTAGATAAATCTAGAAAAAGGCTTAAAGTGTTTTTATGGGTTTCGTAGTTATCTCAAATTTGGTTAACAAATTGTAAAAGCGCTGTGTCTATATATCTGGTTCTTACTAAATATTTTATTCATGCCACAAAAGGCTGAAATTTGGTTGTAAACTATTTTCTCACTTTTGAAAACAATGTTAGCAAGCTTATAGGTCTGTAGTTTTCAATGCATTCCACATTTCCTTTCTTATGTATGGGAACTATGGTAGCTGATTTTAACGAATCTGAGAATATTCCATACTTAAGCAAATTGTTAATTAAAGATACTAATGAATGAGCTTTTTTGTCGTAACCTGTACTTTGATTATTTTTAAAGATTTTACCGATTGCCTTAACTTTATCGACGTTTGTTGGGGAAAAAATCATAGTAGTTTTATCATGAGGTATATTTTTACACTCAGGACGTATTCCTTGTTGATTACGTAGCAAATGCTGGGCAGCTTCTGCAAAATATGTACTCATTTAGTGTGGAAGCTGTTGGTGTAAAAGTTCTTAAAGCCATAAATAGTTGAAAAAACAAAGAAAACTATACAAATAAAACCAAATTATCAAATGCAGACGTTGCAAAATAGTATGAAAAAAACGAAAGAAAAGATTAACTTCAATTTTAAAGCTTAACTTAAAAGATCATTTTTTATGTATATTGGTGCCCACGACCAAAACTACCAAAAAAAACTTGTGTTTTTGCTGATATAGCATAATAACTGAGCGCAAAAGATGCAAAAGTATAAACTTTTGGAGAAAAATCATGTAGATTTTTAAGCGGCAGATGTATAGAAAGTTTCTTCAAAAAGAAAACGACTCTAAAAGTTTATAATATAATTCTGATTTTACACCAAATTAAATACATATAAACAGTATAAAAACTGATCTGAAAATATGTAAACACATAAGGTTAAAGGTAACCGTGACAGCATCAAGACTGTTTTTGACAAAAATAAAACTTTAGAAGGAAATTATAAAGTTTTTTTTTACAGAAGACTTATTTTTTTTAAAAACAATGTAATGTTTTTGTGTTGGTTGTTTTTCTCAAAAAAGATGTTTAATTAGAAACAATGCTTTTGTAAAATTTAGCTTTGAAACAAATGACCAAAACGTAATTATCAAATGATTCGTAAAAATAAATTACCTTGGCAATAGTTAGCAAAAAAAGCACTACAAATTTAGTCAATTTAATAATGTGTAACAATTTCTAACAGTTATGATTTAGAAAGTACTTACTATCAAATAAATTGGTTAGTCAGTTTTATGTAATTGGTTTTTTTGGATTTTTTGTTCTTATGGCTGCCTATACCAGTTAAAGACAGTTTGTGGTCTATTTGTAATCATTTAATTTAGTCTAAACGCAAACTAAACTGTTTTGTAAATAAGTACTTTTTAAATCAAAACTGTTAAAAAATGTTTGACATTATTAAATTGACTAGATTAATGGTGTTTTTTTTGCTAACTATTGCCAAGAGAATTTACTTTTAAGAATCATTTGATAAATACTTTTTTTTCTGACTCAGCCATAAGATCCAAAAGTGCCATTATATGATAATAGCATGTTTACCATTTGTTTCAGAGAAATGTTATTTTATAAAATAATATTTTTAATAAATCATGTTCTTTGAAATGAAATTCTAGTGTAAAATTATGCTTATGATACATTGTCGTTCTTACAAAAACAAGCTCTATAGGAATAGGGTATAATACTACTTTCGAAATTTGAATATTTTCAAGCACTGATGGCACTAGGTCGATAATATACAGTTTTTACTTTAAAGAACCTCGTGGTTTTTGTTTTATACCTGTTCAAAAAGTCAGGCAGAGTAGCACTGTCATTATTATTATTAGTTAGTCTGCTAACAGGCAGTTGTAGTAGTCACACATAGTGTATAGAGCCGAAAACTTTAAAAAATTTAGGCGAGGTACCGGTACGTAAAAGAGGAGATGGTTTCGCGACAAAAGTCGTGGCACTGCAATCGAAAGCTGATGAAGCAAGTATGAACAGTCGATCTGATGATTTACTAGCTTTTTCAAGAAAGTTAAAAAAGCTGAAGTTCGTCTCGTTTTTAAGCTTTCATACGCAAAATTATCCAAAAGATCTTGTTGCGAACAACCTCTATCCGGATAAACACCGTCGGTCTTAAATGAAAGAAACTTGAGAAAACGGCGTTGGACGCATCCAATACCTCAATATTATCTTGCGCAGATGCTTGCATATTCGAGCTTAGAACGAACAAAAGCATTAAATAGTACTGCAAGGGTTAGAACGTTATGGAAGCAGCGACCAGATCTCAGTAGAAAACCGAGAGATTTGTATGCAGTAGACGTTATATCTGCAATGTGAGCAGAAAAAGTTAACCTAGTGTCTAAAGTAATACCTAGATCTTTAAATAAATCAACTCTTTGTAAACTTTTTCCACCTACGTTGTAGTCGTAAGTAACTCTAAATTGTTTGATGGTCATAGACATAAAAGAGCATTTATCGATATTTAAACTTAGAAAATGGCTTTTGCACCAGCATTGAATTGACAAAAAATCTTTTTGAAGAAGCAAAACGTCAGACATATCAGAAATTGCACGATAAATTTTTAGGTCGTCTGCATACATAAGTACCTGAAAAGCTTCATTGTTCAAACCCAATATGGCACACTCGAGCATGTTACCGATTTGTCAGATTCATGGTCAAAACAGTTCACATCCTGACGTCTATTGAAGAAATAAGATTGAAAGAAGCTAATTAACGCAACAGAAAAACCAAACAAGTGGAGTTTTGATAATAAAATCTTATGATTTAACTTATCAAAGGCTTTTGAAAAGTCCAGGTATATCACATCGACCTGTTTCCGTGCATTCATAGAATCAGAGGCAAATTGGGTAAAAACACTTAAATTTGTTACAGTAGACCTGCCTTTCATGAACCCATGCTGAATCTCCGATATTGAATTGCTAATATTAAAATATAAGATTTTATGTAATGCCGCTTCAAATGCTTTTGCAAAATTGCAAATTAAAGAAATTTCTCTGTAATTATTGATCAAATCTTTTTGACCTTTTTTAAACACTGGTGTTACAACGGATAATTTCCAAGTATCAAGAAATGCATTTTCCTCAAGAGCCAGATTAAAAATTCTTGTAAGTGGAGCAGCAAAAACAGAAGCGCAGTCCGATAAAAGAAAAGATAGAATATTGTTATGGCCGCAAACTATTTTTTTCTTACAAAAACATCGCCTTCAAATAGAGAGTCAATAGAGATGGCATTATTAGAGCAAATGGCATCTAATGACAAAGAGTTAGTCTCCAAAAGCATTTACAATTTTAGCAGGAGTACCTAAGATATTTCCTTGATATTTCATGACCGCAGGCACGCCATTCGACTTTTTCATGCTATTCAGATGACTCCAGATTTTCTTGGGATTGAGTTTAATGTTAATCCCTAGCTCTTCCACATAAGATTTGTAAACCAAACTGATAGCTTTTTTAAATTAGCGCGTGCAAATTTAAAACATTCATACGTCATGTGACATCTATTCTTTTTATGTCTACGCCAAAGTTTTCACTTTGATTTAATTTGTGAAATTATTGCACCATTAAAAAACCATGGTGAAAAACTGTTATGTTTTAGATTACGAGAAAGTGGAACAGAAAGAGCTAATATACTATTCAATTTCTCGTAGAATGAGAAACAAGCAAGGTTCACATCTGAAATATCTGCCAAGAAAGACTAATCGGTAGTTTGTAAATGTTTGTATAGGTTACAGAAATCTGCTTTGCGAAAATTCAACCGCGATTTGGCATTGCAGTTAATATTCCGTACTTTATTTCTAGGTAGAGACAGTGGTATAGCAATAAATAGAGATGGATAGTGAGACAACTGATCTCGAAACCGCACAGTTTTCAACATTTTTTTACTACCTTCATATATAAAATTTAGCGGAAAAATACATCTCAGATAGATGAGAAAATGTTGTAGTATGTAAAAAAAAATTAAAAACTAAGTATTTTACCCTATATTTTGACTATATATAACCTTATTTGAAATTTTTGTTGGACAGCTTTGTGCTATTAGGGTTTTTAACTCAGTCTGTTAAACTGTACTCTGTAGTCTGACTTTATAAATGAAAGCTCCTGGCTCTATATACTCGGTTTTTTATTGATCACACTTTGTATGCAACTAACATTGACAAAAATAATAAAATAAATGAAAGGGTTGAACATACCTAAAGATTGCGTAAGCATAAAACTGTGCAGAAGTAACTTAGCAAGATTATCGTTTGCATTATGGCCATTCATTGATTTCATAGATTTTAGCATAATAGAAGCGACAAAATCAACTTAAATTAGTCAACAGTCTTTAAACAGCTGTATTATCTCTTAAAAATGCACTTATAAATAAATAACGTAATTATTATTGTCTGCATAATAATCATTGTGTATGACTCATCTATATATATAAAAGAAAGTCGTGTTAGTTACACTATTTATAACTCAAGAACGGCTTTACCGATATGGCTGAAAATTGGTGAGGAGGTAGCTTAGAGCCAGGAGACGGACATACGATACTTTTTATTCCGGAAACCACCCTTTAAAAGAGGGGTGAAAGTTAAAATTGAAATTGCAATGTCGGAAACGTTCGGTAAGGCTCGGCAAATTACCGTTTATGACGTGCTAGACATCTAGGACTCACTTTTTTGAATTAAACAGAGAAGATTCTAAATATGTTTAGCAACCTGATGTTTAAAAAGAGCATAAACAATTACCTATTTTTATTAAACATTTGCTGTAAATGTCAATATTTTCATAATATGTATAATTAAATTAAAAGGGCATGTAACGAACATAATTATTTATTAATAAACAGATCATTTTATTTTCAACACTATTCTAATCAGGTAGCAACTTTCTTTGTTTTCTTAATTGCCGATGTACTTTCTGCCGATTTCACTATTCTGAAATGTTTATTAGCGTTTATTTGATTGAGGTAATTCATTCTAATAAATGTCCTTTGTTTCACGTAGGCTGTAACAATGTCCAAGTTAAAATCTTTCACTTTTTTAAATTTTAGCGGATAATCTTTTAACAACGTTTTGCTCCAAATTTATTTTGCCTTTATGATATATTTTTAAGTAATAGTGGTATTTAAGGATATTTATTGGAATAAATCAGCAGACGGTTCAATTAAACTATCGTAAGAAATTTGACGCAACCACGAAAAAGCGTTTACATTAAAATTTATTTGACGTGTCTCAAGAAATTTTCCCAAATTTGGATTTTTTGCAATGAATTTTTTTGCAATAAATCGATCCACTCCTCTACCACGGACCAAAGTCGGACCGTGCGTTTACCTGTTAGTCGTCTTGCATGAGACAACTTGCCATATACCAATTTTGGGTGAAAGTTTGTAGGGAAAATTACAACCTGATGACTGGATTTGAATGAAAAGGATAGGATACTTTTTATTATGAAAGCGATGAAAAGGGGTGGGATAGGAATAAAAAATGACAAGTATCATTATTAGTATGATTTTGAAAGATTTTGGTTTGTTTATTTTAAAAATAATTTCTATGTTTAGGCGGAACAAAGTTTGCCGGGCCAGCTAGTATATTATAATTGATAAAAATATTAGAACTGGTTAATTTAGCGGGTTATACTTTCTTTGAACAAGGCTTGTTAGATTAAAATTGTGACCATTTTCTTGTTGCAAAATAATGAGAAATTGACCACAACGCATTACCGATTGACGCTGTTCATAAAGTTAAATTTCCCTAGATGCCAAATTTTTATTACCTCCTTTTTTAGATGAATAGCTGATGTGATAAAAACCCATTGATATAGGTTTTTATCTTAAGAAATTTCAAGATTAACAAAAAAGTATAAAAAGATTTTTTTTTAATGCAAACGATTTTTATCGTAATCATTTTGTTTATAAATTGTTTAAAATTAGTTGGTTTGCATGCATATTTGAAGAGCGATAAGCAATTCTGATTTACTTTATAATGTAATGCAAATTACAAATATGGTTTCTTACGGTTTGTGCAAATTGTAATGCAATTTATTCAAACGTCGTTTATTATCGCCATCTTTGCAACAAAGTGCTGTTCTGCGTGCATTCTAAGTACGACACACAAAACCAGCTATTTTAGAATTTTCCTCAAGAAAGCCAAACAAAAGTCTATTGCATGTTTGAACTTGATGCCAATTAAATTTTCTATTTTTAGCTTTAGCTCTAAAATAAAATTCCTAAGCGTAGAATAAAGTATTTCAAAGCCTTGGAGGCTCATTTCTAAGCAGGCAACCTTGTACTTCGTTGTCAGTGATATGATCGGTCAAGGGGAGCTTTTAATTTTAATCTATAAGTCGAAGCGTGATAATTCATAAAGCGCACGCAGTTTTTGTGATTATTAAGAACAATAAATTTACATATTAAATCCATTATGTATAATAATTGTAGACTGCATTAGGACAATCTGCATTTTTATTAAACGTAAATATTTTTTTTTAGAGCAAAGTGATGGATCTCAAGCTTTTGAAGAAGGGCAAGAAACGTGGGTACAAAACACACCAAGAAGACGACAACAAGCCCAAAATCAAGTTATTCCTTCAACAGGAAAATTACCCATGCAAAATGATACATCAGTGCAGTTTGAGGCACCAAAAGTACCTGTCATATTTGTTCTCGGTAAGATAATAATTATAATCTTAGAAGTAATCACCAAAGTAACATGGTAGTAATAAATCAAAGTTAATGATTTTGTTAAATATATAGTCAAAGTTTGATAAACTTAAGCTTTAAGACATTCAAAGTATATAATTTTTCAACAATTTATAACTGTTAAAAAATGCCAATTATTATACAGATTCATCAGAAATTTAAATAATTGCATTATTATGTAGAAGAGATTTTATCAGCGCGACTTTAACCGTTGATACCGTTTCTTGACAATTTATTAAAACGATTTTTCTGCCAACCGCCTATAAGTCTTACAGACAATAAAACTTAAATATTGGTAAATATTTTGATTTAAATTTAACTGAAACCAGTTAAATAATAATAATAAATTTTATTATATTAATAGTTCACAAGAAATCTGAAGACAAACCGATAGTAAATTTTACAATACACAGAAACAAAAAAAAATTCAAAATATTTTAATAGACAAAGGATACATATTATTAGCCTAACAATTAACTGAAGCTAATGATTGTTAATAGTTATTTACATTCGCGTGCGGTAACTTACATTTTACAAAGCAAAAAAATTATTATCGCACAAGATTTTTATTTAACTTATTGACTGACAATTTCTTAAATTTTTTATTTTTTTATTAATTATAGTTTATTAACGGTCAATGTTTGTATTTTCAGCTTAAAATCAGATTAGGAACGATAAAGAAATAGTTTACTGTAGAAATATGTTTCAAACAACAATACCTTTTTTGTTTTGATTAGAAGTTCACATTTGATAATGTTAAATTATAAATTGAAAAAAAATTAATAAATTAATCCAAGTCTAAAATGTCACTATCACTATCTATTTTGCAGTAATGTGTAATGGGAATGGCATCTAAAATATTCAAAATCATATCAGTTTTTACCGTTCAACAATAAAAAGTTATGTATTTGGTGTTTCAATAGGTATATTTTTGTTGTATAAAAAGATTTTAGTTTATAAACGTACCTGAAGAGTAGACAATTTAGCTAATTTTTACGCACGGCGGATGATAGAAATCCAGGATGATAGAAATATGATGTTTTTGGCGATGTCATTTGAATATTAGTTTGCCGTTTACATGTCAGGAGGCCAAAAGAAACATGTTTTACTGCTTATATTCAATTGAAAAATAAAAATGCCTATCGAGTAAAACTTTTTTAACTATGCCTTTTAGCCTTAAACATTTAAATTCATTAGTAAGTCATTTCATTACAAGAGTCTCTATCTCTATGCTTATGTTTCAAAAAGAAAAAACTTTAACATATATAATTATCAAGACTTGAAAACAACTTAGCAATAATATATTAACCGCAATATGCTGCTTGCTAATATTTTCATAATTGTAAGATAATAGTAGGTACCTAACACAAAAACTGGTAAACTTAGAGGAACACAGTGGAATTTGTGATAAAGAATTTTTACAGCGTAAAGTGGGTGGAAATACGTAAGCACAAATTACAGTAAACGATTTGTCTTTTTAATTAAAATCTTCAGGCTTTTCATTTTTAATTTTAATGTTATGACATTAACAGATGTTAATTATTTTTATATAATAAAATTTACGTTTATGTTGTAAACGAACTGGAAAGATTACACGACTTAAAAAAATTATTTTATTTCTTAATTTGCTTTATTTGTCAATGTTTCAAAACTTTACTTGTTTTATCTTCAAAGCTTCGTTAATTGATTTGAGAAAAGAGTATATTAATGTATATAATCATGCATTTTTATATTGCCTTGTATATTCTACGTATAGTTGATGCAAGGAATATACGACCCGTGTGTTTTCAGGCTATAGAACAAGCCAATATGTTTTTATTATATCGACCACATTACTTATAACAATTTGTTTAATTATTAATTTGATTAATTATTGGTAGCTGTTCTTGACACAGTGAACCAGTGCAACAGCACGCAGTCAAATACTTTCTACGTATATACAAAATGTTTCATTGCTTCTTTAGATAGGTAATTGAACGGAACTAAAAAAAGAAAATTGTCTCAGGGAAGAAACGTACCGATTGAGCATACTATATGTATGTATGTATATTTGTCTCTGTATATAAATTGTCTATATTCAATCATTTGCATGTTAATATACACTAATATACTTACTTCGTAAATAAATTGATAAAGCCTTTAAACGTATAACTCGTTAATTTTTACATCTTTTAATAAATTTTGGAATTTTACATTTAAATACATTATAATAATGATAAATTTCCACAAATTACAAAATAATTGATTTTGATACCAATTAAATTTTTAGATGTGTGGTTTATTTTTCAACACAAGGGCATAGCCCGACAGCTAAAAAAAACTAGACATCTGAAAAATAAGATCGCGGAGTGTATTAATTTTTTCTATTGTCGTTTCAAATGCTTAAAAATTTAGAGGCAAACCGTGACAGCTGCCAAATAAAATATATAACAGAAAAGCTTTATATATATATTTAGTTATATACTTTTTTTTTGTTTATTTAACATGAACAATGATGGCGAAAACTGCTATTGTTGTTCATGATACCAAAAACAAAACCCTTTTTTCTACAACTCTTATAAAATGACAACATTAAAATGTCAACAAAAAGTGTAAAATTGACAATATATTAGATACGGCATAATTACTGGTTTTTTGAGTTATATAAAATTATACTCAATTTTTTTTTAGAACCAATAATTTTCAATTACTTTTTGTTAACTATATAACTTTAAAATACTCTTAGCAATTATACAAAAAGAATTGTGTACTCTAGAAATATTTAACATACTGTTTTTTGTGCTCTCTTATGCCGGTATTCATAGTCGTAGCTCAAGATCAAGCTTAAGTTTAAACTCAAGCAAAGACTCCGGCAATGCTCGGGAAAGCGTTTGCATGAGTTTTGAAATCGATTTATCGCTGATTCCGTCTCAAGCAAGGACTTCGGCAATACTCGTGAAATCTGATATTCATATCTTGAGTCTGAGATCGATCTCAAGACCGGACGCTATTCATAGACAAATCTCAAGATTTAAATATCAAATTACGGTGTGAATAAGGGCGATTTTTGCTTGATGAGCAAGCGCACTGGGTCCGTCACAAGTCAGACTTGAGCAAGGCCCCGACTTGTCTTGAGACGCCATTTGCAGGTTATGTCATTGTTTGACGTTGGAAAATACTGAAGAGTATTATGTGTTGCATTTCATAACAACGAACATTGACATGTTGGACGAGATATGCGCGGGATGCTGCGAATCCATTGGAATTTTTTTCCAACTTTGAATTTAAGCGTCGCTACAGCTTCACAAAAGACAATGTAGTGCATGTAGGATTGCTTGTAAATTAGTGGAAAGACAATTATTACTTACACAAAATTAAAGGGTCCACATTGTGTGCAAAAATAAAAGCATTGAATAAAAAATGAAAGCATTGAATAATAATAAAAGTCACAGATATTTATTAATTGGGTAGTATTTTTATTTTGTAACACCTTCTACTGGTAAACATAAGCACAAAAAAAAGGAATTTTTTATTAGTTTACATTATAAGTGTAATGGAATTGTTTGCAGAAGCATAGTAGACAAAACGGCAGCCGAAAACTTTCATCTTTACACACTTCTTGAATAGCTCCTACTACTCACTACTCTGATAACTTTTCTGCATCACATTTCCTGCAATAAAAGTGGATAAAAGTCTGCTTAGATTTATATTAATGTGCACTTACATTGCCCTTCTCAAAAGCGCGCAGTGTGAGCTAGCTTCTATTTGGATCTCACTTTTGCAGCTTTCGTGTTTTGAGGAGAATGTAATAATGGACCCGTCGTCATTCTTTTTTTTGCAAAAACAACACAAAACACTTTCGATATAATCCCTGCGGCATCGAGTTATTCCTTGACCTGTTACTTTATATAAACACGGAGAATGAGTGTCATGCGTTAAAATGTTAAATTTTAAACCTAACAACACAAAAATGACTACTTTGGAGACCTCCTCAAGACGCACGTTTTCCTGAGCATTGTCGAAGCCTTTGCTTGCTGTCCCGAGCATTTCCGGAGTCTTTGCTTGAGACGCCGTCTCAAGCTTGAATCCAAGGTTGATCTTGAGCTACGACTATGAATACCGGCATTAGTTTCTTGCAGAATAACTAATTAGAAATTAATAAGTTATTATTTTCAGTAAGCCACTACTGCTTTAAAAGTTGCTTTGTAACTCTACACAAGACATTATGTACCTTAAAAAACTACTTCTTAGCTATACGAAACTCCACTTGCTGTTTCTTTTAGAGCAAGTCACTTGTCTCTGATGTTTGATAACCGTATAGCTTTTAGAGTTGCTCAGTGGCAGTAAAAATTTCCTTTTTAGAAGTTTTTAAGACTTGCTAGCTGTTTTTGAGCTAGTCAGAGCTCAACGTAGTTTTGTTTAAAATAACTAACTGGTTACAACGGACGTTCTGTACGCCACTATTGCTTTGAAGCAGTAACTATTTTGCACTCCAGAAATCTGCACTCAGTATAAAATGTTCAAAGCTTTGTTAGTTTTCTAATTAGATAAAATCCTAGTCTATACAAAGAGTTTTGTACTTTAAAAACCTGAATAATTTCAAACATAATTACTAGGTTTTTGTGTTTTACGCAACTTTACTCGGTTTCTTTCAGAGCAATCAGCTAGAAATTGATTAGTTTCTACTTTATGTAAGCCGCTTTTGCTTTAAAAGTTGCCCAATACAAAAAATAAAGTACCGCAAAAACATGTATCAAGCATAACTACTGTTTTTTAAAGTTTTGCAAACTTCACTTGATTTCATTCAAAGCAACTAATTAATAACTAATTAATTTTTTATTTCAACAAATCTTTATTTTATTATACAGTGCACGTCAAAAGTATGGAATAATATTTTATGTCAAATTAAATTTCAAGCAGTCATGTTTTACATACTTTCTTTTTCAAATTGATTTTGTTCTGTATAAAATTTATTTATCCCAACTTTGTTTTTTTTTTCTCAAACCTTTTTTTATATCAGATAACAAAGTTTTTATACTGTCGCTTAAACAATTGAAAGATCCTTTAGAATTAGAAGAAAAATAAGAGGTTTCTATTTAAGAAAAAATATTGATTGTCTCATAACTATAAAACAAATGACTGCTTTGTATTTTATTTGGCATAAAAATATGTGGTTTTATGAATAAAAGTGACGTGTTCAAAGATTTTTTTAAAAAAAAATTTGTACAATTTTTAATGAATTTATTGCATCCTATTGACGTGCACTGTATTATGCGACAATGCTTTCAAAAAACTTAACTTTGTTATTAGTTTTTAAACAAAACATTTTTATTTATGAAGTAATTAACACTTAAAAAGCATTAAATCGTAAGCAAAATTTAACTCAATTGAACTGGGTTGTCAACGCTAGCTTTAGAGAGCTGTTAGCATAAATGTTGTAACTTTGCTGCAATCATTATTATATCTTTTAGATTTATTAAAACTGTCACACTATATTATTTTTAAATTTTTTTATACATTAAGGTTTTATATTAAAAATTTTATTTCTAGGAGGTCCAGGCAGTGGAAAGGTGACACATTGTGATAGTCTTATGCAAGAAAAGCGAGGTATAACGCATATTAACATGACTGATCTTTTGCAACAATACGCAATTGGTAATGGTAAGTGAATTATCTATAATCTAGAATATACACACGGCGCACTTATTACAAATAAAAATATTTTGTATAATAATCAATACCACTGTAGACGTATATAAAACAATGACTTTTTTTTGTTAAACGTTTAGATGGCCATACAAGTTTAATCAATGTCGGTAGAGTTCCAAAAGGTAAATTATCAAAAATTCAAAAATTGATATTTATTGGTGTGATTTTGCTGATTTATTTATTATTAACGGAATTTTATAATATTCCTTTCTCAAAAGACGATGCTTTTTACAAAGCCAAAGTACTCCGTCTTTTGTACAAATAGCAAAATGCACTTTTTTAGACAGTAAAGGAAACAAAATGTATTAAGTATATTTAATAAAGATAAGACATACTAAAACACAATTTACAGACAAATTAAATAGAAATTAATAATATTATTGTATAATTATATGTATATTAAATAATTTTTATATAAACTATTAAGTAAATGATGACTCTAATTAATGAGTTAGTGATTAATATTGTATATAAAAATATTTTTTTCAAATAAGTCAACGTTCAGAGAGAAATATTTTAAGCGAGACTTTTTAGACACTTGTCTGTTTCCATGGATAGCTATATTCACATACAGTACAACAAGTAATGTAAGTAGTATTTACTACCAACGTGCGAAATCCATAATGTGTGAAGGAATTTGACCAGGAAACCATCTTATGGTCATAGCTATCATAGCAAAATAAGACAACGAAAAAGTTGTTTAACATTTTAAACGTTGTTTTATTTAAATTAATATGAAATTGACAGTTAATCATTGTATTTAAATTTGGTGAAACAAATGCTCAGTACATTTTTCGGCATTCGGTAAGTTTAAATATTTTGCAAGTTTTACTAGGAATTTTAGCAAAAATATTTTGTTCAACTGGTTGATTGCAGCACTTTCTATTACAAAATCTCAAAAAGAATTTTCTGTGGTCTCAAGCTTTTATATATCTATATATATAAAAGAAAGTCGTGTTTGTTACAACACTTATAACTCGAGAACGGCTGGACCGATTGCCATGGTTTTTGATTTGTTGGATTTGTTTCCGTCCCGAATAGCAGAATACATCTTAAAAACAATGAAAACTTGATATGTGTAATGAATACTTAATCATTTCAATAGATGCTGATTTGTTTATTACATGTCAAACATTTGTTGTCCAATCCTGTCAAATAGTGTAACAACTATTTTTTTTTTTTTGGAGCTTATGGCCTGGTTGCTGAGACCTTTAAGCCACAACTTTATTTTTTTCTGAAAACATCATGTGTGCGTTCAGAAATTTATTTTTTGTAAAATGTCTACAAAGTTCAGGTACTGTTATATTTGTTTTTAATTCCCGAAAATAATACCTAAGATTTATTCTACAGTAAAAACTTAAAATCATCGGAAAGGAACGGAATTTAGGGAATAAAAAATCAGTTGGTAAAGGTTATAAGATTAAGGAAAAAAAATCTACAGGTTAAAAAAAGTGTAAATGTTTTTTTATAGGTTGTCTATGATTTTTTTTGATAAGCTATTCATACGTAGTGGTTATATATTCTTTGAGCTATTGTCTATGTCTCGAAAGCTCAGGCACTGTTATTATATTTGGTGGTTTTTGCGAGTGCACATTTCAATAACAATGCCGCGTCCTAGAAGATCTAATCTTTCCCAGCGAAGCCGTTATGCAATTAGGCAACGGAATATCGCGAGTCAATTATCTGCGAAAAATTGCACGCGTCGATACTTAAAGGAAAATTTAAAGATGAGGAAGTTCTTATTCCAAGGATTTTGATGATCCCCACGGATATGCCCTTTGAGTTTAAACGATTTCAATTCCCGATTCGTCTTGCCTTCGCCATGACGATCAACAAATCACAGGGCCAATTCTTGACTATTTGTGGCCTCAATGTAGAAAATGCATGTTTTTCTCATGGTCAATTGTACGTGGCATGCTCACGTGTCGGCAAACCATCCGCTTTATTTGTTCTTGCGCCTGATCAAAAAATAAAGAATGTCGTTTACCACAAAGTGCTTGAATGAAAATCCTATTAAATCCGAGTTTTATTTTTTTCCCCATCTGCACAACATAGTTTTTAATCATTTTTTTCTGACATGAGTTTGAAGTACTTCATTATTATTTTTAATTTTTTTTATTTTTCTTCTCATTCTGTATGTATGTTTTCATCATCATTCATCATAATAAAATACTTTTTTGTTTCTATCTATATAAATATATTATTTTGTATCATTGTTTGACGTTCATTAGTTCAGCTAAAAAGTAACACGACATTCATTGACTGTTAGGCGGTACGAAGTTTGCCGGGTCAGCTAGTTTTCTAAATAATTTCATGCATCGAAAGCTTTTATTGTTCACAATAAAAAAACTTCTTGGTTGATGATATTTTGAATCAAAGATTATAACCAACACAAAGTTTCCTACATCGGTGATGTCGTCTATAGTTATTTTATATAACTTCTTTTTGCGACCAGCTATTTTTTTAATTTCCCTATCGTAAATACATATTTGCTTTTTATAAATGTTAATTGTATTTTTATTCGTCAAAAATGCTTTTAACGAGGAATATTTAGATATATAGACGTTATCGTTAAGAGAAAATCGTGAAACGGAGTATTGAGTTTTTACACCATCGCTGGAGATGAGCACTTCTTTGACTTCTTACTTTGAATTCTTTCAAAAATACGCCAACCAAACTGACTTACTTGTTTGCTCTTGCACCACTTTTGAAACAGATTATACCTTGTTATTTCGTACCTTGATTTTGACTTTTCAATTCTTTGAGTTTCTTCAATTTCATCCATAGAGTAATTTTTACTTGAATCACTCTTACAATTATTTAATAGCGTTGGTTTTCAACAATTGGTAATTTAGTTTAATTTTTGGTTGTTCGTGGATTTATGGCACAAAACAAACGCCACCTGAATTTTTAATTATTTGACTTGCGTTTATTAAGTTGAAGTAACCAAACTTTAACTTTTTTCTTTGTGTATCTACAACCTGACCTGACTTGACCTGACCTGACCTGAAATTGTAAGTATTTTTATGGTCTCTCAACTATAAAAAAAGTTAGGTGCAGTTTATGGTGCGTAATATAATATTTACAATTGATAATCTAAAAAAATAATCATATTGGTAACAATTAAGATAAGAATATCAGGTACTTAAAATTAACAATGATTTATATAACAACAATACAAACTGAAAATAATGAGAGGTATCATAATATTTTAAATTTTAAAAAGCAATATTTTTTACATAAACTTGTCTTGATTGCTAGAGAATCCTTGGCACTGTAATGACACAGTTTTTTTACTTGCCAAAATATTTTCATCTAATATTGAAAGCTTTTTGACTATCATGTAGTCATCATTAGCAGATATTTAATCTGCTAATGATGATTAGGATATAATTAGTTTATTAAACTAATCATATCCTAATAATAACTACATGGTAGTCAGAAAACCTTTTAAAATTAAGTGAAAACTTTTTGCAAAAATACATTTACCATTGCATTTTAAAATAGTCGCATTTTTTGCACTCATCGCTCAAAGATCGATAGTTTCCGATCGTTCCCAATGCATCAAAAATCGTTTTTCTCGCACCGCGGTGTTTTTTACTTTGCAATCGAAACTAGAGGAAAATATTTAAAACAATGTTGTTTTATTTCAATAAAACATAGCAACCACACAATAAGAAAGTTTTAATTAAAAAAAATGAGGTAATCGACGGGGACAACGCTACCAACCAAAAAATAATAAAAAACTAAATCATTTATTATTAAAAAATTACAAGTTAATCGTTGCAAAAAGAATTGTACCTAACTTTTTGGAAAAGAAATTTTCCTCATTCGCACAACAAAGTTCCCATGTCTGAAATTTCACTTTCCGAACTCGTTAGGTAAATAACTATTCACGTATTATTAATTAAATCATTTGCGATAAAGCTTTGTTGTCAAACGAATATTTATTATAAACTCTACAGGAATAAAAATAGCTTGTTTAAGCTTTTTTAATTAAATCAATTTTAATCATATTTAAAATAAAATTTTAGATAATAATAATAATTTACAATTTTTTTTAACGAGACAAACAAAAATAATTTTAAGATAATTTTTAGAAATAGTAAACTATGTGCAATCTGAACTATGTATCTTTTTTTTTGAAAAATACTGATCAATTTGTAAAATAATTAAAAAAACCTATTATAAACGACATGTCGTTATAGACAAGATACTTTTTTGTTTAGGCGTTTATATAGAACAAATACTTGGTTCAATGTCGATATAAACATTTTGTTCAGTTTTTTTAAATTACTATATTTTGTATATAAAACACTGTTTAACAAACTTTTTGAAAAAAAAATTATGTTTAAATTTTTTTGGAAATACAATGTGAGGTAAACTGAAATATAATATTATTTCTACTTAAAAATGTTGGAAAATCGATAGAAAGCATTGTCAGCTACAATCAACATAGGGTAAACTAAAACAAACTATTAATGTTCTGAGAATATTGATTGTTTCTTTTTGTACATTAGAATTCAATGGAAAAACTTTCCAATTATTTTTCACAAGCATTATTGGTTATCAAAAATTGTTTATTTGATGAATTTTTTGTTAACATATATAAAATAATAGATTTTTGTGTATTAGGACCACAAAATTGTCGAGGATATATTGTCGATTAACAGACGTTGGCGCGACAAAAAACGCGACATTGTCTTTCTGGCATTGGCAATACATTTTGCGCTCGCATTACACACAAGACTTTTTTTCCAATTGCACAGCTTGCGCATTAATAAACACGTTATATTTTCAACAAATCTTTACAAAATTATAAATTAAAAATGCTTGTATTTAATTCAAGTTACGAGCAAACCCTCTATCATTTTAAAACCAAAAAATGTTAAACAGTCGGTAGCGGATACCAAAAAAGATCTTCTCACCAAAATCGATCCTATAATATCTAACATTTCTATATCAAACATTAAAGGGGCAGAAATGGCACAGTCAGAATAACATGTGATACGTCACAGGATTTATCGGTAATGGAAGATCTAGTCTCTAAGAATCTTGCGGAATATGATATAACAAATCTACGTACTTTGCACCCATGCCTGATTCCCTGATTGATTATGTTGTGAAACAAAATAAATCTCTTTTTAGCTCAAACTATACATGTAATTTGAAAAAATTCTATCCTTTACGTAATAAAAGTACTCTCAATCAAGCAATTATCGAAGTGGACCTTCAGTCGTATAAAAACATTTTAGCAATTGGTAAACTATTAATTGGGTATAATTACTGCAAAGTCTGGGATGCTGTTGAACTTAGACGCTGTTTCAATTGTTCGGGCTTTCATCATTTTTCGAAAAATTGCCTAAAATCGGAACCAATTTGTCCCAAATGCTCAGGCGGTCACGTATTGAAGGACTGTACTTCTAAAACTTTTAACTGTTCAAACTGTAAAACATTAAAATTAAAAAGTAATTCTTCTGAAGTTAAATCGAACCATGCAGCCTGGGATACTCAAAACTGTGCCTCGTATAAAGAGCAACTGACGGTTTTCAAAAACCGTCTTTTGGGTGTTGAATAGCCATTACTGCAACCTGCGCATCTAATGAAAAACAATATACGCATTTACTACCAAAATGTGAGAGGTATTAAATCAAAAACTCATACAATTTTCAAATCACCTAGTCTAGTTGATTTCGATATTATCTTGTTTGCTGAAACATGGTTAGATGATAGTGTAATGAGCAGCGAAATTTTTCCTTCTAATTTTGAAGTCCACCGTAAAGATCGGAACTTTGACATCTGTCAGAGGTCCAAAGGCGGTGGTGTTCTTGCAGCTATTGATTCTAGGTATGAAAGTATACGCTTAGACGTAGGTGACATCCGCTTGCCGCCTCTAGTAGATTTCATGGGAGTCAAGGTATTGATGGATCGTGAGTGGATGTATTTATTTGTGATCTATATTCCACCTGCCATATCAAAAAAGTTATATCAACAAATTCTTGACAGTTTACTCCTTCTTAAATATATGTATAATAAGAATGTTGTTATGGTTGGAGATTTCAATATTTCTAACTTATCTAGTCATATCAAACATCTGTGTCACTGCTCTATTGCACAAACATTTTTAGATCTAATGCAGTTTTTTTGTTTCTACCAGTGCAATTCTATATTGAACTCAGAAGGCAAAACACTAGATTTGGTCATTTCGAATACACAACTGGAAGTCATTGATTCAGCGGAGAATTGTTTGTGTACAATCGATATTTACCATCCGCCACTTTCATTTAATTGTGACTTCTTTAAATTGCAAGAGGCTTCATATATAAAACCATTGTCTGTTAAGAGGTTTAACTTTCGGAAAGCTGATTTTTCTCAACTATATCAGTCGCTACTGGAGGCGGACTGGACCTTCTTAACCACTTTCTCCGATGCAAATATAGCATGCAAACAGTTCTATGATTATCTGAATGCTATTTTCAAAAAACATGTGCCTCTTTCTTGTTCTAGTAAAGCAAACAACGGGACTTATCCGCCATGGTACTCAAAGGAAGTTATCTCAATGATAAAACGTAAATTTCGTGCTTTCCGTAAATTTAAAACGTCTGGTAATAGTAATGATGGGGAGAATTACAGAGAGTTGCGATCAAAACTCAAAACCTTGATTAATAACTGCTACAATAACTTTTTGGAATGTGCGCAACATAGAATCAATTCTGACCCTAAATACTTTTGGAACTTCATTAGTATGAAACGAAAAAACACTGGAATTCCTAATAAAATGCATTATGATAATCAGCCAGTTGCTGGGGCTTCAAACATTTGTAATGCTTTTGCAAACTTGTTTAGCGTTAATCAAGGCTCAAAACCGTCAAAAATGGCCTTCTCCTCGTCGTTACAGGTTAAAAATTTTTCATCTTTTAACTTTTCCGAGGAACAAGTATTCAAGAGTCTCAAGCGACTGAATGCTAAATGGAGTGCTGGACCTGATTCTATTCCTTCCTTTGTTGTTAAAGATTGTGCATCCACAATCGTTATGGATGCGATGTGATTGTATTTGCATACCCACTCACTTTATTATTTAACTTATCCATTGCAAATAGCATTTTTCCCGATTGTTGGAAGATCTCCAAGGTAGTCCCAATATACAAAAGTGGAGACAAGTCAATTATTGAAAACTATCGGCCTATTTCTTTGATCAATAATTTTGCAAAAGTTTTTGAATACTTGTTGACAGATGAGATATATTTCAATGTCAACCAGATAATTGTTGAGAACCAACATGGTTTCGTTCGAGGTAGATCGACCACAACCAATTTGCTTTGCTTTACGCAATTTGTATCAAATTCTTTAAATAAAGTTCATCAAGTAGATGTGATCTATACAGATCTGAGCAAGGCTTTTGATTCTATCAACCACGACTTGCTCGTTTCAAAACTATCTAGAATGGGTTTTCCTAGTACTCTAGTAGCTCTTACTAAAAGCTATTTGCTAAATAGAAAGTTTTATGTCGAATGCTGTAAGCACGTATCGGAACTAAAAGATGTCATCTCTGGTGTACCGCAGGGCTCAGTTTTGGGTCCCCTGCTCTTTAATTTATTTATAAATGATATAACCAATATCTTTAACTCTTGTTCGCTACTCTATGCTGATGACCTTAAAATATATAGGGTGGTAAATTCCATAGAAGATTGCCGTGTCTTACAAGAGGACTTGAAGGCTATTTTTATGTGGTGTCAAACAAATGGTCTAAAATTGAACTTTTTAAAATGCACTGCCATGACATATTCTCTTAAGAAAACATCTATTGAATTTAACTACAGTATTGACACCCACATATTAGCCAGACCAGAAACCGTTAAGGACCTTGGAGTTACTTTTGATTCGCGTTTGAGCTTTGTAAACCACATTAATAAAATTTGCTCTGATGGAATGAGAGCTTTGGGTTTTGTCATAAGATCGTCAAGAGACTTTAATGACATAAGGGTATTTAAGAGTTTGTATATTTCTTTTGTCAGATCTAAACTGTAGTATGCTTCGATAGTTTGGACCTCTTTGTATCAATGTCATGTCAACTGTATTGAAAACGTGCAAAGACGATTTCTAAAATATTTAGCTTTCCGAATTGATGGCAGTTATCCAGTGATTGGCACTGATCAAAATCTACTACTGCAGAGGTTTGATTTTACTAGGCTACAAAACCGTTCTAAACTTGCAATGGTTAAATTCTTTATAAAACTAATACATAACAAGATTAGATGTCCGGATATTCTCGAGCAGGTTAATTTTAATTGCTGTCGAGTATATTCAAGAAATCCTAGACTTTTGTATTTGCCGCAATCGAGAATTAACGTTCACAGTCACTCACCGCTGCATAAACTGTGCAATGCAATCAACTCTCTTCCCACTGAACTTGACATATTTAATATAAAAAGTCTCTATGTAGAGGATATAAACCTAGAAGATGTGAGTCTGCTGCCTGTTTAGCAGCAATAGTTAATTAAAGTGATTCTTTTTTTCTTCTGTTGTTTCTTTTTTTTGTATTTGCTTCACTCATACCCTCTGTTTGGACGAATGTCTGTTGGGTATGCGCGTTTTTCTGCCTCAGAGCCGCATCTAGCAATAGATCGGTGAATGTTTCCATGTATACTTGTATACACAGGAAGTGCGCTGGGTCAGTAATTCAATTAAAAAAAAAAAAAAAAAAAAAAATTGTTTAAAATGTTGTTAGAAAATATGTTTACTTGGTTAACTGGATAGCGACTATTAAGGTTGGTACTTGATTTTGTTTTCTTTCAGAAGTTTTACCTGATGTACCAACAAAGTTAGTTTTTGCATTATTTTGCATTAAAAAAACTACACTGTTATGATATGTATATTAACTCTTTTTAGTTATGGCAAAAAAAATGAACGATTTTTGATAATTGTATAGTTCACTTAAATGTTTTTGTATAATATTTACATAAGTTTAAGCGATTGATAACTATTAGATTTCAAGATGTAATTTTGTAGCAATTTATAAGAATTTCGTTTAGATCAGAATATTAGACATAGCTTACTTTCTGTTTATACATATTAACTCTAAAATTCTCACAGTTTTAATAAAAACGTTAAATGCACAGTTTATTCTAAAATAATGTTTTTACAATTTTTTTTACTGTAAAACACTACGAAATTAGTTAGCGATAAGTTTAATAACTTGGCTTCTAACATGTATAAACTTTTAAGCATATTTAATTTTTTTAATCAATAAAATAAATTTGTAAAAGTGTTTCTTCATTTTTTTTTGTGAAATAAAACTGTTTAAAAACCTAAATATTCAGATCTTTCTCTTTAATTTCTTAGTATATAATTAAGTAATGGAAAGTTTTTTTTTGTTGATTTATATGTGTGGATTTTTTTAATTTAATTGTTTTATATTTATTTTTTTCTAATAAACATTTATGGTACTATTGTTTATTTACAAGCCACTATCTCAACCGATTTAAAATCGAAAAAAGCCGCACAAAAATCAATGTGCGGCTTTATGCCTTACATTTCCATTTCACTCAAACTCATCTATGTAATTCCAAATTTTGCAATACAAGAAAAAATTTAAATTCATCTGAGTTACGTATCTCGGTTTTTTTTAATTTTGTGCTCAACCAATGACTGGTCAAATCCTAAAAGTCTTATTATTTTTGCAAGCTTAAAAGAACGCTTCATTAAAAGCATGTATAATTTAATTCACTTCTGATTTGTCAAAAGTTACCAATATATAACATAGATTATAAATTCAATCGCAATTAACTGAATATTAGAATAATTCAGTCTTAGTAAAACTATACTTAAACAAATAAAATTTTTAGCATTTTAATATAGCTTAAAAACGAAATAATAAATTTCAATAATGGGAGTTTACAATTGAGAATTAAGAAATAAGCATTAGTTCTTGCGCTATATCATCAAATAAAAATTGTACAATTTTATAAAGTTTTGTTTCCTTTACAAAAAGCTTTTGGCTGGCATAGAAGATAGCTTTTCATGAACACAAAATGAAATTTAAATGGTCAAAAAGTATTAAAGTACAATAAGTTCATTTATGCATTAAGTAAAACATGTATGAGTAATGACAATAAAATGTATTATTACTACTACACATTATACCACCGGTTTTGACTTAGGATAGCGTGTACTTTTGAGTGAATATTGCACAAGCATGGAATGTACTCTATATTAAAATCAATTTGATTGAAAATTATATATGATATTTATGACAACTTTCAGACATGCAAGACTTTGGACTACTGTCTAGTAAAACCGTGACCGAAGTTCTTATGCTAGAGATGAAAATGGCACCGACAGCAAAAACTTATTTGGTGTCAGGATATCCTCGAAACATGCGGGATGTTGTAGAATATTCAGAAAAGGTAAGAATTGTTTATCTATTTTTTTATTTTATAGAAGTTAATTGTTTTATAATAGAAAGCTATATGTCTATATGACCTAACACACGCGCAAAAGAATGATATTCTTGAACTAACTAAATTTTAAATTTAATAAAAAAAATTACAAGCTGTTAGCAGTGGCATTTGATAGATTAAAATAACCGTTTACCAAAAAAAAAAAAATTACGAAACGTCAGGAATCCGCTCAAAATTTGAATATATTTTTAAAACAACTACATAGTTAGTAATATTAAATAACTTTTAAAACTTTAATTAATTGACAAAAAAACAATGCCGTTTTGTCCGAATTGTTATCATAAAGCAAACAAATTTTAAAAATTTGTTAAAAAAATTGTTCAGTTTCTACAACCGGGCGTAAGTAAATGTTCTCATAATTTGTTTCATTAATTCTTAAGGTTTTTTTTCGATATTTTAGTTATTTCAAGAATTACTATAAAAATCTAATAGCTTGGTCAATTTAGACATTCGAGGGTGCATAGAATTCCAACAAGCTGAAAATTAGTAAAATTGTTTAAAACATAATCTATATAATATATAAAAGAAAGTCGTGTTAGTTACACTGTTTATGACTCAAGAACGGCTTTACCGACAAGGCTGAAAATTGGTGAGGAGGTAGGTTAGAGCCAGGAGACGGACATAGGATATTTTTTATTCCGGAAACTACCCTCTAAAAGAGGGGTGAAAGTCAAAATTAGAATTGCGATATTGGAAACGTTCGGTGAGGCTCGGCAAATTACCGTTTATGACGTAGGCGCTAGATATCCAGAACTCATTTTTTTGAATTAAACAGAGAAGATTCAAGGTACGTTTAGCCACGTGATGTTTAAAAAAAAAACATAAACAATTACCTATTTTTATTAAACATTCGCTGTAAATGTCAATATTTTCATAATTTGTATAATTAAATTAAAAGGGCATGTAACGAACAGATTATCTATATATATATATAAAAGAAAGTCTGTTAGTTACACCACTTATAACTCAAGAACGGCTTTACCGATATGGTTGAAAATTGGTGAGGTGGTAGCTTAGATCCAGGAGATTGCTATAGGATACTTTTTATCCAGAAACCACCCTCTAAAAGAAGGGTTAAATCAAAATTAGAATTGCGATGTCGGAAACGTTCGGTGAGGCTCGGCAAATTACCGTTCCAAATAAATCGATCCACTCTCCCACCACCAACCAAAGTTGGACCGTTCGTTTACATGTTAAGTGCACTACCCATACCCACTCTTTAGTTGGCCACTGACGACTCAACGGCGCAGTACAATTTCATTGGAAGCGACGAAATTGGACTGAATTTGATGGAATTGAATCGTGTGTGTGCATGACCGATTAAGTTGGTTTGGTGCGACTGAATTGTACAATCTGATTGTACGATTTTGTCTTACTGCGCCGTTGGATCGTTACTGGCCGTCTTTAATCGTCTTCCATGAGACAACTTCCCATATAACAACTTTGGATGAAAGTTTGTATGGAAAATTATGATGACTGGATTTGAATGAAAAGAATAGAATACTTTTTATTAACAAAGAGATAAAAAGAGGTGGGATAGGAACAAAAAATGACAAGTACCAATATTAGTATGATTTTCAAAAATTTTGGATTGTTTATTTTAAAAATAATATCTATGTTTAAATCCGAAATTTTAGAAGTAAAATATTATCATTCCTTGATAGGGCGGAAAGAGGGCCAAATGTCTAAAGATTGATGTCGTTTTCATAATTTTTCCCATAAATTGCCTAAGTTCTCAAAAAAAAAATAAATAGGTATGTTTCCTGCTTTCTAAAAAATTACTCTTAGGAGGATGAAAAGAGAGTGTTCTAGGGATAAAAATGTAAGAAAACGATATGGGTATTTTCGAGGAATTTCAGGTCGTTGATTTTGAAAATGATATTTAAGTTAAAGAGGGTTGTAAAATGAATGTGATAAAGGTAATAAATGTGAATAATTAATTTGGGTATCATTTTTATAGTTTTTGGGGTCGTTTATTTTAAAAATCTATATCTATTTATGACCGATTTGGCTGAAAATTGGTGGAGTGGTTGTTTAGAACCAGTAGCCTAACAAAGAATATTTTTTATCCCATTCCGTGTGACGTCACATACAATATAAAACGTAAACGCATCTGACATATAATAACAAAACAAATGACAAAAAAAATTAAAAATAAAATAACAAAACTAAGGCGGAACAAAGTTCGCCGGGCCAGCTAGTTTATTAATAAACAGAACATTTTATTTTCAACACTATTCTAATCAGGTAGCAACTTTCTTTGTTTTCTTAATTGCCGATGTACTTTTCGTCGATTTCACTATTCTGAAATGTAATAGCGTTTATTTGATTGAGGTAATTCATTCTAATAAATGTCCTTTGTTTCACGTAGGCTGTAACAATGTCCAAGTTAAAATCTTTCACTTTTTTATAAATTTTAGCAGATAATCTTTTAAGAACGTTTTGCTTCAAATTTATTTTACCTTTATGAAATATTTTGAAATAATAGTCGTATTTAAAGATAGCTTGGAAAAAGTCATCGGACGGTTCAATTAAACTACCGTAAGAAATTTGACGTAACCACGAAGAAGCGTTTACATTAAAATTTATTTGACGTGGCTCAAGAAATTTTTCCAAACTTGGATTTTTTGCAATGTATTTTTTGCAACAAATCGATCCACTTCCTTACCACGGACCAAAGTCGGACCGTGCGTTTACATGTTAATCGTCTTGCATGAGACAACTTCCCATATATTAACTTTGGGTGAAAGCTTGTATGGAAAATTACAAACTGATGACTGGATTTGAATAAAAAGGATAGGATACTTTTCAGTAACAAAGTGATGAAAAGGGGTGGGATAGGGATAAAAAATGACAAGTATCAATATTAGTATGATTTTCAAAGATTTTGGTTTGTTTATTTTAAAAATAATATCTATGTTTAGGCGAAACGAAGTTCGCCGGGCCAGCTAGTTATAAATAAAATCAAAAAATTCCTCATCATTCTCGCGTAAAGAAAAAATTTTATCCAAGATCAAAGGTCTAAAAAAATTAGTTTTTTGCAATTTTCACCAAAATTGTAAGTTTTATCATAAAAGTACTTCAAACATAGATTATAGGTCATAAAATTATCTATAAGAAATGTACCATTACTTTTTTCCTATAAGCCACCGTTTCTGAAATATAAAAATTCAAAAAGTTGTTACTCATGCATATTATGACGATAACAACTTTTACAATTTTCTACAGTTTTTGTCTAGAAAACTTTTATGAGAGAACTTAACGTTTTGCTGAAAATTGAAATAAAATAATTTTTTTAGACCATTGATCTCAGATAAGAATATTCCTTACACGGGAACAATGGGAAACTTTTAAAATTTATTTATAATTATGTTTTAAAGAATTTTACTAATTTTCAGCTTTTTGAAATTTGATGCACCTTAACTCTCATTTTTTGGTCTAATTTAACCGGACTATAAAGTGCTAAGCATAATTTATTTTGTCTGCAAAAACAAAATTTGGGAGGGATAAATTTAATTACTCATTGTGCGTACATACACATCATAATTTTAATCTAAGAAGGAATTATATGTAGGAATTTACAATAGTAAAGCAGATTATAAATTTATATTTTATTTATTACTTGGCAACTAAATTAATAACAATGCTTGAAATTTTCTAATGAACATAAAAATTATGCAGCAACTGCGCTAGAAATTTTGCTTTTGAGTCATAAGACTGGAAAATTTTCCTAAGTAATAAATTTCTATTAACGGTTTATCTTAATAGTCGCTATCGTTTTTCTATTATTACAAAGTGTCAATACATTTTGTAGAACATCATTATTGTTTATTTATAAAACTTTTTTCACAACCACACTTTTTTTGCGCTTTGCAAATTATGGTTTTATGTACTGTAAACAATAACCGGCTCTAAAAACATCTCCGTCTTAACGATAGTCTAAATTCACTTTTATTGTTTATTTGTATCTCTATATATTTTTTTATTTAGTCATTGTATAGCACATTTTAAGATTTTTTTTATATTGTTTTGTTATACACAATTATTCTATTTATCAATTAATTTCTGCTCTATTTGTTGTATTGCTTTTTATGCTTTTTACATAATCTACTAAGAGTTTAGTCAATGTTTTTTATAATTTTTTTTATGGTTTTTGCATGATGGAACAATCTTACTTATTTACCGCGTATGCTTATAGATCAGCAAGTACTGTTTGCTCGTTACTAAGATAAATAGAAATACCTACTGTTCTCAGAACGGTATATAAAAAATTTAAAAAAATGTATTACAAAAATTTGAAAAAAATTGTAATGATACATGTTATTATTACACTTGAAAGAATTTTTCTACAATTATTATTAAATGAGATTCCGCTGGCTTCTTTAGTAGTTGCATTTATAGAAACTATTTCTGAATTTAACAATTAATTTGCTTTGCTACGCTCTTCTGTAGTTTAGTCTTTTGTTAGCTGCAATACCTTTAAAATTAAAAATTCTTTATTTAGAACTTCTTTCAAAAATTTCGTCATACTTTCTTTCGTAAAATTGATAGCTTTTCTGGCTTGGGTCCAACATTTTTTTTTAAAGGAAAGCTATTAAAATTGCGAATTTTGATGTATAAATTTTATGTATCATTTAGAAAAAATGTGCTTTTAAACATAGAATATTCAGTCTAAAGGCTTAGAATGGTTGTCGACTTCATTTTGTTGAATAAAATAAACCAACAAAATAGTTTCATTAATTCCACACCTTCTTATCTCACACTAGCTTTTGATGAATTTTTTATGATTGTTTATCAATAATTTCTGAAAAGTCAAAAGTTTGCTATGAAAAAATATCCCAGATTTTTTCAATTTCACTATCTAAACTGTCTGACTCCTTATCACTAATTTGTATGCAGCACAATTTTCAAATGACAGCTGTTTCTTACAGATATATATTGTTTGACAATGAACAAACTATTTTCTAGCCATCACTTGATTGGTAATTTAGAACAATAATTAATACATACTACAATTTTCATGCAAATCAAGCAGAGACTATTTAAAAAAAAGCCGTTTTTTTTTTCAAGAGAAACAATTTTCTATCGTGCAAAAAACGTTAAAAGCATCGCAAACGTTAAGGACTACCGATCTTAAACAATACTTAAGTCGTCGCTCTTCTCCTCCTTGAAAGAATTGTTTTCGATCGGTAAAATGTCTTTACCGTTCTTGATACTAAAAATTCTTTTTTTATGTAGGTTATTTTGTTTTTTTAGCGTATCTATTCTATTTTTAATCGACTTCAAAAAAAAGGGGTTTTCAATTCGACTGTTTTTTATGTGTGTTACCTCATAACTTTTTTCTGGGGGAACAGATTTGATCAAGATCTCACCAGTAGTTTTTGAGTTATTCCTATTAATGCTTTTTTTGACATATAATTTTGACACGTACAATTGATTATAAAAGTTTTTTGAAAACTTAAAATGATAATTTCTAGTAAATAAAAGTTCAACCCATGTTTTAAAGTTATTTTAATTAAATTAAAATAACATGATTTAATGTCTACTTAAGTATCAATCTCAGTAGTTTTTGAATTATTCCTATTAATGCTTTATTTGACATATAATTTTCTACAATTGATTATAAAAATATTGAAAACTTAAAATGATAATTTCTGGTAAATAAAAGTCCAACCCACGTTTTTAAGTTATTTTAATGAAAGTAAAATAACATGATTTAATGTCTACTTAAGTATCAATTTCTTTAAGAGATCATCAGGACATAACTAAAAGCTAACAAAAGTAAAAAAGAGGTATATAATAATTGTGAAAAACTTACACCAGCTACGTGTTGAACTCATGGTTGGCGCCTTATTGTGCCAGGCGGCAGGTACCAATCAGTAGGGTGTACTGGACATGACTGATTGGACCGGAAATATTTTCAAAAATTGATCGACACGGGGCTCTAGCGTAAGGTAACTTGAGCAGCAAACTTTTTAATTGAATTGAATTGAAATAAATCTTAAATAAGTTTTGAACAGTTAATTGAATTTGATATTGAAAAGGCTGGATAGAATGGGGAAGTCTGGGAAAGAAGTTTGTTCGTTGAAGCAAAGAAAAGAAGAGTTATTAGCAAACGAGTAAATTTCTAAGATTTCTAAGTGATTTGATAAAATATTTTTCTTTTGCTTGTGGAGGAATTTGGTGGAATTCTGAGGATCAAATGTGTGGTTTGTGGAAAGGATATGATTGGCAAAGACTGAGTTTGTGTAAACAATATCTGTGTTTTTGTACCAGTTGATTGGTATGAGATGTTCTTTAATTCTAATCTTGATTTTCCTACCTAGTTGGCCAACATAAACTGCGTTACAATCACTACAATTTAAAACATAGACTCCAGATTGATCTAAAACCGGAATAGAATCTTTGTTTTTTATTAACCAAATTGATAAATTGTTAGATGTCTTAAACGATATATTGATGTTAAATTTGTTGGCCAAGACTATAAAAGGATGACCCAAAAAAGTTGATGAAAATCGGTTAGGATTGTGACTGAATATGTTAGACGAAAGAGAAGAGAAGTTTTAGAATAGGAGAGAGGGGGAATTGGTTAGAGCATTGTGATAACATTAAATTCTGTTTGAAAAGCTGTTGGGCAGAAAATAATCTGTGAAACAAGGAATTAAAAGCAGCAAATTTGTGTCCATAAGGGTGTGAAGATTTGAAAAAAATTAGAGTGTCTGTGGTGGAGAAATTATTTCATTACTCCACTTCAAAAAGAGAGGATGATTAAATTATTAAAATAATATAATTGAATAATAGTTTATTTATTTAATTAATTTAAGCAATTGGAATATTATTAATTATGTTGTTTAATGTATTTGATAATGCATTACAATATCAACAAAAATGTCTTCTTGATAAATTTCACTTATATGAGTGCAAAATAGTATCAATTAATTAAATATTAAGTAAACAGTAGATTTTCTATTTTGATAAATGTTTGTCCTTTCTTAGTTTGTATTATTCAAACCGCACTGTCTCATAGTAGCAGCGCGTTTAGTAGGTCTACACATATTGAAACCAATAATATCAAATTCACTAAAAATCAAAAGATAAAAAAAAAATTTTAACGAAAAAAAACAACTTTAAAAAATAAAAATAAAAACACTAAAAAGTATAAAATAATTGCGTGAACTTGTATAAGGTAGGTTTGTATAAGGTTCTATATTATATGATTAGTATATATAAACATACTGATCAAAATGTATTATGATATACTAATTATAATATTAGCATACACAATATTTAAACTAACCGCACGCGGCGCGCAGGCAAGCCAACGCGGGCGTTTATTCTACCTTGACTAACACCGACTCCAAAAATAACAATAATTGTACATAATAATAGTATTCAAATAATTTGATTGTTTTCTAAGCATACAAATTTACGCAATTATTTTATACTTTTTAGTGTTTTTTTATATTTTTTAAAGTTGTTTTTTTTAATTAAAATTTTTTCTTTATTTTATATTTTTTGAGCTAAAAAAAATTTTTTTTCTTTTAATTTTATTAGAGTTATAAAGCCTAAAGGGTTTGCTTAGTTTTAAAGCTAGTAAAAAATATTCTTTACATCGTTTGTCTAAGCCGTTTGATTTACTGTCTTTGTCTGCAACAAAACTGCAATAAATTTTTTCTTCTGTGTTAGTTACTTTTTCTAAATAAAAATTTTAGAAAATGACATTTTTTTTGTGACACTGTACAGAAATAATAAGTATATTAGTTTTTAAAGTATAGTGTATAAAATAAGTTTAAAAAAAACCAAAAGTTGACTTGAAAACTATGAACATTAACTAAAAAATATAAAATATTGTTTTCACATGGAAAACAATAAAGAACAATAAAAGTATTGTTATTCAAATATTTAATATACAAGCTATTTATTATACAAGTGTCTTATAAGGCAAATACGTCACGAAAGAAATGTTTAACCAAGAGAGCTTGCTTGAGTTGCCTAATTTTTCTTGAGTGACTTATTGCTGTTAAGACACGAGCTACGAGTACAATACATAGTTTTATCCAACATCTCTCTCTGTAAGAGTTCTTAAAAAATCATCAAAACTCAAAAATTTTATATCTACAAAGATTAGTAGTAGTCTATGATTTGGTTACCATGTTGTTGTTGACAGCAAATTTATTATTTGAAAAAAAAATTACAAACAAACAGTTTAGGCGTTTTTAACAATAATAAAATAGTTGATAATAAAAAGAAATAGTTCTCTTCCTGGAAAAATTGCAAAAGATGTTGAAGAAGTTGCATTGAAATCGCTACTCAAGAAATTCAGAGACGCTTATTACAAAGAATTGAGTTCAATAACTAAAAACAGAAAAACGTTTGTTTGTGGGGTAAACGAAGTTGGGTTACTTCTTCAACGTCAAAAAAGATTTTCAGCTTCTTCAATGTGGCCGAAATACCACATGTTAAAATCGACATTAAATTCAAAAACTTGTTCTATTTTCTGTAAACTGTTGAATTATTGATTTATAAAACCACTTGTGTTCCATAGACCTCATAATTTAATCAAAAACCTCATTTTTATAACGTCATAATAAAGAGGTGTTAGATAAAATACTTAATCAGCTATTTTAGAAACTGGTATCAAGTTTACGTTTATTTTTGAGATAAACCACTTTTAAAAGTAGCAGATTGAATAAAACGTAAACAGCAGTAAATATTTAAAAATCAAAAATGGTTTCTATTCGTTCCATTTATTTAATTTTGAGTAGGCAAAAAGTTTTTTTTATAATTTTTGATTTTTAAGCTAGGTAAGTGAAGTGAAGGTAGGTTTTCATTTCGAAGCCAGCTTATCAATTTTCTTAAAATTTAATGGTTTTAATTTATAGTCTTTCTTCAATTTTCACCTTAAGGAGAGTGATTGGAGAAAATCGCTTTACAAATTGTTTATTGATTTTTACTAATCTGTAACAAATAAGAATAGTTAGAGCAAGTGTTCTTTTAGAAATAGACACATGTTATACAGATTTTTGTGTGGGTTTTTTAATTCGTGCAAAGTTGTAGTGCTTTATACAAAAATAATTTTTGAAACAAAATACCACCATAGTTCAGCCAATTTGAAGTCATTTGATAAGTTAAAATTGTATCATAGTCTGTTGCGTGGTTTAGAAGAAATAAACGGATATACAAAGGCAAACAGTAACAGTGTTTTATAATATAAATAGGTTTTTAAGGATTTAAAACAAAAAGTACAAAATATAAATTTGAAGATACATTTTATTATATATGAAATCCCTCCATCAAACTCTCTCTTAATAGGATTGTCAGTTTGAGTACGTACAATTACAAACCACTTCTTAAGAGCACATAAAACACAATGACAAACATATAACTTAATCATGTTGTGAGTCATGCATCATAATAATCAATATAATGTAATAAGGTCTTACATGTGTTCTTTCCTAAGATTAGAGCAAGTCGTTTCAGTACTCAAACCTAGCGGTCATGGCCAAACCAGCCACATTATTAGAAGAAGGTAGGATCTGTCACCTGGCTTGGTTACTGAAACAGAAATGTTAAGACACTACATTCGCACTTCATTTGCACACAATAACAAGTTAGATTTGTTCGATTGTAGAGATAACTATCACTTTCGTTTCCTCGACTTGACTTGACTTTGCACGAGTACCACACTCAACACTCCTACTAGTACTATCCGCTGATCGCTGCCTACTGCCCTTACGGCAATAGTATCATCCCTCAGCTAAGCGCTCTGCGCAATCTTTCCTTCTTGCAATATTATATTAAAGCCGTTTTGACTTAAATAATTTATATTAATAAATGTATAAAAAGTAAACTCTCACAGATATTTACATTATATTAATTAATATTAATATCTGTATATGCATTATTATTAATATACATTAACACTTTTGAGGGCTTGTTTAAAATTTCCGAAGGTATGATTGATTAGTTGATCAAAGTTGCTTAGCTCAAACAAGGCAAGAACCATTAATCTTCGTGTTTTACGTTAAAATTGATTGGTAAATGTTTATTTCGGACTTTTGAGCGACATCAAGACCATAGGTATAAATGGTATCATTAAAAATATGCGTTGTGGACATGTCTATAATTTAAATATCAATGTTACTGTTAATTAGAGTAATTTAAGACAGTTTATATTTTTGCAATTAACAAACGTGTGTAAAACAAATTTAAAACTTCAACATCTAACAAAATTTTTAAGCATTTTTTATCATTAGAAAGTTTGTCAAACCAAATAATATCATTTTAAAGCAATTGTTTATTTATTTGTCAAAAATTAAAAAGCTGTTAACAAACCGTTAAGGTTTTACAATCAAGCATTGAAAATTATTTCCATTTTGCTTGATCACTGGTGTTTGGAACTCCTATCTTATATTTCTTTATAATTTATTTGTTTCATATTATTATTACATTTATTTTAACTTTTTGAATGTCTTTATTATAATATAAGTGTTGCAAAAATTATTTAAATCATTTACACTACAAATACATAAATTAAAATATGTCAAAACTAATCAACACAGTTTTTCAAAATTTGTTAAAGTTAAAAATAATTTACAATTTTTTTTTAAATATGTAAGACTAATTTATTTTAATCTTATGTTTTGCTAAATTTAAACAATTAAATTGAAGTAAATAACAGTTAACTCTTTCTTTATAATAAATTTGTCAAAATGTCTATGTTATACGATTATAAGCCTTAAATATTTACTTTAAAACAATGTATAGAATAGCAACAGCCAGCTACATTATCATCAACAATCTACTTCAACTCACCCTTCTATATTCATTGTTAGACAAACGCTTGAGCGATTGGGCGACACATGAAACACACTTAGACATAATGTACCTGTCAATAATACCTGTAAAGTGACTCACCGGGGGCTTTTCTCCCCCTTGCAGGATTCTCTTCCTCTCGAACTGATAGTGGAAGACATCACCAGGCTCATTGGACTTTGACAACTACTCCATGGTCTTGATTGACCCAATCTTTACCTCTTTTCTTTAGCATCGTATTATCAATGATGGCTTCATTGTTTCAGTACCTTGTTCGAGAGCAACGTGGACGGTGTCGCAAGGCCTCAATCACATTATACGAAAAAGATTGGCCAGGAATAATGCGTAATAGAAAAAGGTATAAAATAAAGATTAATAAGTGAAGAACTTATTAATTAATTTTACTATAGGATTAATTTTACTTAAGGACATTACGCAATATTCTGTCATACCAGCAAAAGGAAAATCCACAACTTTTTTATACACTGACACGGGCTTCAGCCCACCCCTCTTCTTCTTTGCCTATGTTCGAAGAAGTAGAAAGCCAGACAACAATCTGTAATTAGTAATTGCGTGCAGACGTCATGGGAGTACAACCGATCAGTCAGAGATGCAACGCCACATAGACCGTACCCCAGGTATTAAACTATAGCTTCTGACGTAGATTTTCACATTATTTGTTTTAATACATATTTATGCTACCGGTACCTTATAACTTATAACTCATCAATAATACTTTACTTCTTATTCCTCCGAATTCTGGAAGTCAGCACTGAATTCATATTCTGCCTGTAATCATATCATAAAACCACACATTATCATTAGCAACGACAACAGCACACGTTGTCTATCTTTATAAACAATTCACAGTTCAACAATATACACAACGCTCGACCGACCGTTTGAAGACCTTTCTTCTTTAATGTCGCTCTTGGTGCAGGGTGTACACTGACATGCACCGCTACCCGGCTATCCAGGGATGCTAAACCATAATTTCCCCATCTTTAACTTAAGATGCCGTATGGCTCTCATTGAGATCATTTAATTATACAAGCTATTTAACGCTTTATTGGCATATTTTAATTTAAAAATAACTATAAATTATTATAAAATCAAAAACTCTCCCAAATTTTTATATATTTTTTTACATTAAAATAAATTGATTTGTTTTATTACTAGCAAGCATCAAGCATTTGAAATAAATTGCAAAATAAATTCAACTTAAATTACATATTAATAATAATAAAGTTTAATTTGTTTAACAAATTTTTCTCCAATAATTATAGAAAAGACAACCACAACAGAAACAAATTATAATTATATTAGCTTTTGTATGACTTACTAGAATTGCTTAACAAACATTTAATTAACTAAATTAGAAGTTTTCAATTGTCACACAGACGAGAACTAGAGTGACTAATGTTACATCCAAAAACAAATTTGTGAAAAATGACCGACACTAACATAGACAGAAGAAGTCTTTTAGTCTTATTGTAGTACCTGCACATGAGACTGCAAGTGTTAAATAACTTCTAGAAAAAAATTAAAGAATTTAAAAACTTATTCTGGGTTTTTTCTACGACAGTGATTTGTTTATTCTGGAATAAAAACCAAATTAGATTACAGCATTCTAGATAGGACCTTACATTTTGATATTAATGTACACACATTAGTGAAACCCGACCAAAATCTTACTATAAAATGACAACATTTTAACAAAAGATGTTGTTATAAGATAAGTATAAGTGTAATCAAGATAAGTTTCCGCCGGCAATCTAGATATATAAAGAAAAAGTTTATTGATTGAACACCAGTCAACTATGTTATTTAAATAATTCTGGAAGAATACAACAGTTATTGATATTCTGGATTTTATTATACAGTTTAATAACAAAAAAAAAACATAATAATAATAAATGTCTTTATTTATAATAAGAGGAAGTCTAGCTAAAAGCTACAGTTACTTAACCCTTAATTTAAGATCTCCTGTTGTCAATAACTTGCAACAATTAATTACTTTAGTCAATTCATTTATTAATATAAGAAGAAACAGTAGACCCAAATTGAAAACCTGAGAACACTAAATGTTATGTGACATGGTAACATAAACACAAATCATTTGTTAAATTAAGATTTAAATCTATGAGTGACACATCATTTTGCCTATTGCTTTGAAAAGATTTACGCAACTTTTCTTTTCTCTTTTTTTTTCCTCTCACCCTCTTGGCTTCTCTCTTCTTTTATTTCTTTTCACTTTCTTCTTTTTACAATAATAATGCTAACGATACGTCAAAACCCATCGCAATTAATTTATTTTTATTTAATAGAATAAAATATGATTCATAAAGTCAAACACAGATCTACCAGGCTTTGTCAATAACATTAACAATATATTGCAAAAAGCAAAGTAAGTTGGAATTTGTAGATGTATTTTTTATATTGTAGATTATTAAACCATATTGGTCAGTGGAGATATACTGCTTAGTAAGTAGATAGATGTGAAGATATGAAATAATTTCTTAAACCTTTTTAGGTTTAAAGTTAGTAAAGCCGTTAGTATTAACTTTTTATAAAACAGGACAAATTTTAGAATTTTTTCAAAATTTAGGAAATGATTATGACAATATTGTGGATGAACAAAAACACTTGCACAGTTTTTCACTAAATATTGCGGTACTTGATCAAAATTCGACGTATGGCTTATTACTAAGTGTGGTAATACCAATGCCGCCTGAGATCACATTTTCACTTGTTAGACAAGACACCGTGGACCCCCTGTAAGCCGACAAACATTTTGCAGGGCAGTGTCGGACTAACAAATTTGTCAGAATATAGATTATAGAGTAAGTACTGCCTAAGACCCCCTATATATAGAATTTTCTGCAAAAGAGTACCTTTTAATCTGACAAATTACAGATCCAATGATAAAATTTCATATGTTATATATATGTAATCTGAAGTAAAAAACATACGTACGTTATTATGTATGTCGAATTTAGTAAATTAAACAACACAGTAGAGAGCATTACGTTTTATTATAAAATTAACATCATTAATGCTATAGAACAAACATCTAGTAATAAACAATAGACCATGTTGGATTACAGGGGGTGCCGAGTCAAACAGGGGCCGGATTACCGGGGGCTTACTGTAATTTAACTTTAAGCGACGTATATGATAGTAAGCAACTGTTAGATGTTAACAAAGACTTCACGTAAACACTAAATAAATGGCAAATGCTCTATCATATGGCCAAATTGGCAAAATGCCATCACAATACCATCCGGCTTTTCATATAGTGACAAAGTATATCTAAGGAATTCTTAGTTTACACAAACTTTGTACGCAGCTGCAATTTCGATATTTGTAAGTTTGAATAGTAAAAGTTAGATGTTTATTTGAACAATTTAGAGTATTGAAATTTTGATTAAGGTTTGATCTATTTTTGTTAGTGTACTATCTAGGGTATGTTTTAGTAAATTTTAAATTAAAGGTTGGTACGCAGTTATTGAACTTTTAATGCAGTACATTACAAAATGATTGGCTGTCTTTATTTATATCACCAAAATTATTCATAAAACTCCAATCTATTTCTAAAAGATCTTTATGCAATTCCAAAAAACTTGTTTTTTTAAAATTACGAGTTTTATCATAATCATTACTGTTGGCAGACAGTTTTTTGTTTTTCTTTTAATATCTTTACTTCACTTTCTTTTAAGAAAGTTTTAAATTAATCTGAAATCGAATGTGATAGAAATTTTAAGTGGACAGAGGATTAGGATCATGACAAACTTTTCAGTAGACATAGCTGATTATTAAATTAGTAAGATAATTATTGCAATTGATAATATTAATTAATACATTAAATTTTGAGTCTGGTAAAAACTTCATAAAATCTTGCAAGTTAAAGGCCCTAATAATGAATACGTTATTAAGATCAACGTATTGCTTTACGTTATTAAGATTAACGACATAAGTTTCGAAACCTTAAAGAAAAAAGTAAACAGTAAACCAAACATGTAAACGTCATTAATATTATTATTAACTCCAACAATATCAATAATAATCGTTATTCAACTCAGTTACATCATCAAGTAATGAAGGCTTGATTCCATTAAACACAGCAGAATAAATAATTAACAAAATTAGATATGTTTGTACAAAGTTCAATGAAAGTAAAACGTTTTTTATCAAAAAATTTTTTTTATAAACAGTAGTTAATTTATTAGAAGCGTCTAATATATATACTGCAAGAAAACAACAATTTTGCTATATTGTACGCATTAAACCAATAATTGATAAAACACATTAATAACTATGAAGCCTACGTGAGAAAAAAACAGATTTTATTTCATCAACAGAAAATTTGAGCACTCATACTAAGCTCACAATCACTATTAGTGTCGTATATAATGAGCACTAATCACAATTACTTAAAATTAAAGAAAATTTACAATTCACGTATTTTCTAAGAATACTTGAACAGTGTTTATTTTATTCACAACTATCAACACTTTGAATTGTAGACTAAAACTAAAGCACCGTCAATCGGTGTAATTTTTTGCTTTTTAAACATCTTGTTTTTTATAGAAAAACCTTTTATTTCATTTCTACAATTAGAGAAAATCTAAAATTAATTTTCTAAAAATGAAATACACGTTGAAAATTGTAAATTAAACCAGTTAATAGTTTTGCCAATTTGGAAAATGATAAAAGACCTTGTGTTTTTGCTGGTTGTTCTTAGAGTTGCTTGTCGTTTCTGCCAGATTTTGATAGATAATATATATAAGGTTTATTAACCGTTTATCAAAAACTAAAATTTTGATAAATCTTTGATGATACGTTTATTGATAAAACAGAAAATGATAAATATAAGTAGACAAAGTAAAATTCTTGTCAACCAGCGCTCAACTGTGTTGCTTATTATTTTTATTATAAAAATATAGAATGTTGGCAATTTTTTTTTTCTGTCTCCAGTACATTTGACAGCAGCACGACTTCTAAAACAGTTTTCTCATTACTTGTTGTCATTTCCAACTTAAAAAACAATAAAGACATTAAAATATATAACAAAATTAAAAACTTACCCAGGAAAAACGTTTATAAATTACACAACTTTTACATATCAGTTCTAACAAATTATGTCTTTTACAATTTGCAAATATTTTTTTGAAATTTACAAATTTAAGAAGTTTACTCGACGTATTATAGAAAAAACATTATATTTTATGCCACAAAAACACAGTTTTTTTGAATGCTTTGTTTAAATTGTGATCACAGCTGAACTTGCTAAGCTTTTCACAAAAAGTGACACTTTGTCTCTTTATCAAATAACGTACTATTTTGTTAATAAAAGTAATGTAATCAATTTATGAATACTAGGTACTGAAACCAATTTATGTATTATGTATATAAATTGGTTTATAAATATCGTCAATTGGTCTAATTACTAAAACCAGGAAATGACCTAGGAAATGCGAGAAAGTGCAATATTTTCTATATTAATGGAGTAAACCGAGCGAGGGAAGGATTATTAAACAATAAATTTTGAAAACAGTTCCAAATAAAAAAGATAATCAAGTGACACTAATAACTCAATCAAGTAATAAGTGATCAAAAGGTGTTGATTAAAAAAAGTGTACGGAATAAAGCCTAAAGGTGAAAATATTGTTTTGGTTTCTAGTTTGAAAGTAGCTTCTAGAATAGGGTTTCCAGGAATATACTCTACTAATAAGAGTGATTAATTTAAAGAATTAGAGTTTCTTTCTTTTTGAATAAGATTTAATTAAGGTTTATTGAAGCTACAGGCTACTTGAAGCTACAAGTGTAGTGTCTTAAAATATCCAAGGCACACATTTTTAATACACCGAAAAGCAAGCGATTCTTCAGAATCTTAAGAAATTCAATAGATCATAACAACCATTTAACAGTTAGTCTTAGTTGATACTAATTAATTACTGTAATTAGTCGTAAATTAATGTTCTAAATAATTTATATAATAGTTTGACACCTGACTCGTACTTGTAATATTCAATTAGAATTGACATTTTCAATTTATTTAATTTTAATAATTTATTAAACAATGCTTTTTTAATTACTTTAATCTTTCCGTGGATAAATCTCATTGCAGATTGACCGTCCTGCTAGATTCAAGAGAATTGTTACAGTACCATTTATTAATGTTATTATTACAGTGTTAATATTTTAACAGTGTGGTGTCTTTAGGGAAAATGAGCTTTAAAAAGATTTTAAACTGTTTGTGTTGAAAGAAAATCGAGCTGCAAAAAAACAAAAGCTCTTGTTTCAGTTCTATTGTTTTCAATGATATTTTATTGTCTTTTTTTTTAATATTTATTTTTCGGACATGATTATGTATGAGACATATGGCCACTTCTCAATAAATTAGATAGATTGTTTGTGTATCTATACTTTTTTCTAAAATTTTGAAAATATATTTACTGTTTTTTTCAGATTGAAATGCTGAACGGGGCCATTTTAATCTCTTGGCGACAAAAAGTTCTCGAACGACAAATAGACTATGGTGCCAAATTGGGCCAGGTTGTTCTTTCCCTGGCTCGAATGGAATTGAATAATTTCTACAAAAATGTCATGCCTGTTGCCGATTATTTTGATCAGAGCAATATGCTAATATCGGTAAGTAGATACAAATGTTTGATGTTTATTTAAAGAGAAAAGAAGAAATATCAGACTTGTTTAGGACTTCCGGCAATTTAAAACCCCGGTTTTCAGCACGCAAAGCTGTTCATCGCTAAGCAATATTTGCTGTATGTAGAAAAACATTAAAAAGCTGCACGAAAGCGTCAAAAACGTAACAAAACACTTAAAAAAAAAACAAATTTGATCGTTGTAATTTGCATACAGAATTATAAAAGCGCTATTATTGCAATGCAGATAAAGACATAATATTGATTTTTTTTCAGTCAATTATTTGAGAATAACACTTCATAGCGAAGGTTGACTAAAAAGAGACTACTTAAATGTTTAATTTCTAGGAATAACCCACGTCCTAAATAAATGTGTCATCAATCAATTTTTGACCCTGTTAACAATTAAATATCGTCTAAAAAATGACGAACCTAGATTATGTTGTGATATTGATTTTGGTTGATTATAGTGGTATTGATAGTTGAATATCTTATTGTATCATTAACTATATCATTATATTTTAAACAATAACAATATTTTTATTCTTAAAACTGTATTGCATGTTTATCTACGCTCAAATAAAAAAAATATTGCCATGTTAATCAATGAACAATGTTGTGGTTAGTTAGATCGACCTTCACGAAAACGATAATAATGCTTCATTGAGAAAAACTTGGTCGATTATTTATATGCACATAGTAAGGGTCCGAACGTACATAAAAGCAATCAATATAATAATAAGTTAAAGAAATTTAAGTGACTATTTCCCTCACAAAATTCAAGCTAATCAAATAGGCTCAATTTTGAAAAATCATCCAATCAGTGTCGAATGACGTGATAAGTTTGCACTAGAGCAATTACCTATAGTGCATTTGTTGATAATTTTCCTAATAAACCAAAATTTTTAAAGACATATATTTTATTAGTTATTTACCTAACGAATTCGGAAAATGAAATTTCCCAGATGAGCAATTTGTTTGCTCATCTTCATGCTTCGGTCGTGCTGCATCTATTGCGAATGGGGAAAATTTCTTGCCGAAAAAGTTAGGTACAATTTTTTTTGCAACGAATAACTAATTTTTTAATAATAAATAACTATTTTTTTGATAATAAATGATTTAGTTTTTTACTTGTTTTTTGGTTGGTAGCGTTGCCCACACCGATTATCTAATTTTTTAAATTTGAAATAGTTTTATTGTTTTGTTGCTATGGTTTTATGGAAATAAAAGAACATCGTTTTAAAAATTTATTCCGCCATTTTCTTCTGCGAATTCTCGTTTCAAATTTGTAAATATGAGCGACTCCGATAGAGAAATTTTAACTCCACCTGAAATTAGAGAATCTGCAAATAGAGCAGTATCAAATTTGCTTCCTGAGAAAAGCCGCTCGAGGTACGAGCGGCTTTTAACCATACAACAAATTTTTAGATTGGTGCAAAAAAGGGAAAATCAAAAATTTCACCGAGAGTTGCTTATTGGCATATTTTCAACAACATCAAAGCAAGAAATCTCTTTGGTCTGTTTACTCTATGCTTAAACTTTGCTTAATGGTAAAGAATAACGTAGATATTTCGAAATTTTATAAACTTTTTGGAACGTTGTGTTATTAATCAATTACTTACTATTTTCAATTGTTTTCTTACTTATTTGGCAATAAATCTTTTGTGTTGATTATTTACGTATGTGATCCATATGTGATCAGAAACAGCCATTTTGTAGAATGGTTGTGTGACAATTGACAGTTTGACGTGACGTCTCTGGATTTCAATACAAACCTGACTAAGTCATTTCCCCTAGTTTCGCTTGCAAAGGAAAAAACACCGCGGTGTGGAAAAATTGTCTTTACATGCATTGGGAACGAACGGAAACTACTGATGTTTGAGCGATGAGGGCAAAAAATAATTAATTGCACCGTAAGTTATTTTAGTTAACATTTTATTATTTTTATTTTCTTGCGGCTTCTTTCCTACCAACGTTTCTTTCTGTTTATTTTTTTCTCAGATGATCAACTAAACTAACATGATGATCGCTATTCGGTTGTAGAAAAGATTTAATTGAAGCGGAGCTAGAATGTCCAGTAATTTTAGATATTTGGTGTTTTCCCACACCACCCTTAGCTGAACAAAAAAAAACCGCAGTCGAACGATTGGAAAAATTGGTGAATTTAATTGTCTTTGTATTCAAGCCGATTTGCTAAGCTGCAGACTTTCTTTTGATAGGAGAATTTTTAAAATATCCAACAGAATCTGAATTATTCCAGGAATGATTCGCTGCTGTTAGAAATAGTCGATTGGTGGTAACGTTGTGGTCTCTTTTATCAATCAGTTTTCGAAACAATCTGTCAGTAAATAAATTGTATTAATAACAAGTTATTGAAAATATTAAAATTACACATACATGGCGGAACAACGGGCAGGAGTTTTTAGATTTTCTGTTAACCACTTTTTTTCAGTCAGTCTTTTAGCTCCTCCTGCTAAAAACAGAATCGTAGGTTAGACATTCAGTTGATTTGCTAGTATTATTCCTTTCTTCTTTGAAATCAGTTATCAAAGAGTTTGTTGCTTCGCCGCCACACCAAGCAAGTTTAGGATAGAATTTTCTTTGCAGACCGTCTGATGTCTTTTTATTCCAAGAATCAACTATTTTATCATGTTTTTTGAGAATTAAACGAGCTGCACTGTTTTTTTTTCTGAAGTCTTTTACGTTTTGCATCACGTGGTTGACGGCCACTTGAAAATATGACGTCTTTAAATGGGTCAAAAGTTACCTTGTATTCTTCGTAAAAAAATTTCTGCAAAAGTTTTGCCATTGTATCCCACAAAGACTTTCCTACTTCCATTAAATCCAAAGTCTTTTATTACTTTTGTAAGTAAAGAAAAGAAAGAAGAGGAAAGAAAAGGAGAGGGGGAAATATGTTTATATCAAAATTATTTTTTTCTTTTAAATAAAGTTATTTTAAATCTTACCGTCTCTGCTAGAGGGACTAATAGAATTGTCTGGATGGCCAACCGCACTTTCAAACGCTAATCCTAAAACGTAAAAATTGCGTTTGAGTTTTCAATCACACATAAATTATTAAGAGTAGGCGGTTTGCGTATTAACACATAATGACAATTAGCGGTACTTATCTTGTTATGAGACAGAAATAATATCTAGATATTTATATTAGTCTTTGATATTAGACTCTTATATTAGACTGCAGTCTTTATATTATGATTTATTATTCTGAGCACTGTCTTTAAGGTAATGGATCGGACGGCGGCAATCAAAAACAATTAATCCTAAGACTAATAGTGCAATCTTTAACAAAAATATCCTTAGGTATCTATCTGATTGTTAAGGTCAACTCAAAATGCAATGATATATTTGTAAAGACTCCGCAGTAACACAAGCCTCTCACTTAGACCAGGTAGGATAGACAAGTGCGTATTATTACATTAAATTTAACAAAAATACACATAAGATTTCTAACATAATATGATATCTTAGGTAATATATTTAATAACGAAATGCGAATATAATCTTTGATTAGTGTACCTAATTTGTTATGTCAGCAAACAGCTATCACTGTTACACCAAGTCATGTCTGATACACCTTGTATATCGACTTTCTATTGAGACACCTTGTATATAAATTATTCTGCATATGCTTAACTATAATATAATCTTTGCTAATCAACGTAATTGACTACTGATTTAGATTGACAATGGTTCTACTTTAGGTACTAATAATTAGTAATTATATTTTTGTCACAAGAAAGTGCAATATTAACAAAATATATTATGACGATAAACCATAATTAGATCCACGTTACTGTGGGATTAATTCTTAAAAGTTGATTTATCGAGATAATCAGATGATTCTGTTTATGAGATTAATTCAATTCTTTCATTATTTTTCTTTAGTCAAACAATAAATCAACTCTATTAACTCATGCGATAATTAAGAAACTCAGTAATGCCGGTATTTATAGTCGTATCTCAAGTTCAAGCTTGAGTCCGTCTCAAGCACGGTCTCAAGCAAGGACTCGGGCAATGCTCGGGAAAGCATTTGCGTGCGTTTTGAAATAGTTTTATCGCTGATTCCGTCTCAAGCAAGGACTTCGGCAATGCTCGGAAAATCTGATATTCATATCTTGAGCTTTAGATCGATCTCAAGTCCGGATCGGTATTCATATTCAAATCTCAAGATCTAAATATCAAATTACGGTGTGCGTAAGGGCTATTGTTGCTTGATGCGCAAGCGCACTGGGTCAATCTCAAGCTCGGTCTCAAGCAAGGCCTCTACTTGTCTCAAGTCCGACTCAAGACGCCATTTGCAGGTTATGTCATCGTTTGACGTTTGAAAATACTGAAAAGAGTATTATGTGTTGCATTTTATAACAACGAACATTGACATGTTGGACGAGTTATGTGCGGGATGCTGCAAACCCATTAGAATTTTCTTCGAACTTTGAATTTAAGCGTCGTTACAGATCCATAAAAAACAGTGTAGTAAATGTGTGATTGCTTTCAAATTAGTGGAAAGACAATTATTACTTACACAAAATTAAAGGGCTTGCCACATTTTGTGCAAAAATGAAAGCATTGTTTTAATAATAATAAAAGACACAGATATTTATTAATTGTGTAGTATTTTTATTTTGTAACACCTTCTACTGGTAAAAATAAGTACAAAAAAAGTTAAATTTTTATTAGTTTACATTATAAGTGTAAGGTATTGTTTGCAGAAGCATAGTAGACAAAATGGCAGCCGAAAACTTTTATCTTTACACACTTCTTGAATAGCTTCTACTACTAACTACTCTGATAACTTTTCTGCATCACATTTCCTGCAATAAAAGTTGGTAAAGGTTTGGTAAGATTTATATTAACGTTGCACTTACATTGTTCTTCTCAAAAGCGCACAGTTTGAGCTCCGCTAGCTTCTGTTTGGTCTCACTTTTGCACCTTTCGTGTTTTGAGGCGAATGTAATAATGGTCCAGATCGTTCGCTTTTCTTGAACTATTGCGGCATTTGTCGAATTACTTTCCACGCTATTGGGGCTGTCCATGCGGGACTACAAGGGTTTTGCTGTTTTTCTATACGCAGCTTTTTCGTCTATAATGCACATTTTATGAAGTTACCATACACGTATTCTGTCAGTAGACATGTTCTCACCCGACAACACAAAACACTTTTGATATGACCCCTGCGGCATCGAGTTACTACTCGACCTGTCACTTTAAAATAAATAAAAACACGCATAATGACGTTCATGCGTCTAAAGTGTCAAACCTAACAACACAAAAATTACTATTTTTGTGACTACAGCATGACGCAAGCAAACGCTTTCCCCCGAGCATTGCCGAAGTCCTTGCTTGAGACGGACTCAAGCTTGAGCTTGAGATACGACTATGAATACCGGCAATAGATAACCTTACCTTTAGATGTTGATTTGGTGGATATGTTTAAGCGGATAGATGATCGTGGGCAATTGGCGATAAAAAACATTGGGGCCATTCTGTGGGGCTCCATCTTTCCTCACCGTCTTTCGTCACACTAATCTCTATAAAATTATTTGTTATTTCTTTATTTCAATGGAATCACGATTGTTAAGATGGATAATAATTTACAATCGAGTAAACGAGAAAGAGGGAAAATTTCACGGAGGAACAGCGTTGTGTCTTTATGAACTGTGTAGCCAGGTGGGAAAAATAATTATACTTATTACAATATTAATAAATTTGTTAAAATCATATTTTATTTTTGTAGATATTCTGTATGCTGGAGATTAAAAAGACCGACTGGTCTAACCTCAAATAAAAAATCAATGCCGAGCAATCTGATATTTTAACGTAGGTACACTAACAAACAGGCAAATTTATTTATAATGTTAATAGAGCTGTTTAATGTTTTTCGTCAGTTTTCTTTAAACTTTTCTTGAAAATATTTTTGAAATGTCAATTTAACAACGGCCTGAGCTTTAATTAGTTTAACAAGGGATTTAACAACGTGTTAATCCTAACAATGGTTTGTGAAACCGATTTTTGTTTTGACAACGGATTTAACAACGTGTTAGCTTAACTTGTGTTAAATTCGACATTGACATTAGAAACAACGTTTTATGAAACCCAAATCGATTTTAACATCGTGTTAAAATATTTAACACGATGTTAAAATTTAACAACGCTTTGTGAAACCGGCCATAAGAATTAACTAATAATTATAACAGCCCTAAACACAATCACTGCTAAATTAGGAATGCTTTTTGGCTTGTAGAGTCAAGTGTATTGACTTGGCACATGTGGAAATGTTTCTATTCTTTTAGGGGGTTTTGAGGGTCAAAGCACACAAAAGATGAACTAAAAATAGATTTTTTCTCATGGTCTGCTGGGGTCAAAGTGACCTAAATAAGCAGGCTTTTACACTTTAGACAGTTTTTTTACAGTTGTATCTTTATTTAAATTATATGTATTTCTATTTTCTGAAGAAACTCTTAAATTGCTCTATACTGAAACTCTTGATTTTTGCGAATTAAAGAGAATCAGATTCTTTTGTCGATTTGATTCAATATTTTTGTCGATTACGTTTACAGAACTGCTTCCGAAACTATGGGATAGTTTAATTATTGCAAAGCTTCAATACATAACATAAAATTATGGTTTGTTTACGGGCTGCTATCGCACGTCAAGGCAGTTTGACTAAGATTAGAAATGTATCCGCCAATTTAATTTTTATTTTTTTTTACATTTTTGCAAAAATAACATTGTTTGATGTTTGTCAAGGTGTTCGTTCGGGAGATCTTCTGCAAAAATTACTTTTGAATACCGACGCCTCAATTAAGCTTTCCTAGAATCACACAAGCAACCGCGTGTGTCCTACAATACTAGGAAGTGGAGATTAGTCAATATTTTACAAAAAAATATTAATTATTATAATAACTATTCACGTTATTAGACCGGTGGCAACATTTTTATGGCGGCGCCAATACTTTTTTCGCAAAGGCTATTGATTGTGTATTGAAGACATTTTAGGATATGGCAACAATCAGTTTCAATCAATCGCAAAAATTATGCAATACCTACTAGGGCAGCGCATAAAGTGAAAATCATGCCATGTCTGTGGCTTTGCTGCTAAAGTGAAGAAAGTGAACTATAAAATTTTGCTAATTTAGTTTTTGTATTAAAGGGATTATAAATTTTGTGACTTATAAAATGATTTGCTTCAAAATTTCTCTCTAAAACCAATTTCAGACAAACTTCTAGATAGAGAAAACAGCGCTAGATCGAGTCTTTTAGAAAAGACTAAGAAAATCTTCACAAAGATATTTAAAGAAAAACAAATTGCTTTGTATTTGGCGAAAAAAATGGGTTATGCTTGCTTATTTTTAAGAGAAGTATAAAAATTTAAAAAATTTGTAGCTTCTTTATTATAAAAAGCAGCCTACAAGTTGATAAAAGCTGGATACGTAAATAGTTATTTGCATAAAACTCAGGAAAATGTCACATTACTGACGAGGAGCTAAAATGAATTACGAGGCACTTTGTGCCGAGTATTTTAAAGCTCCGAGTCAAGTAAGAGATTTTACTGACGTGTTTTGTATTAAATTTTTCCGGAAGTCGTAAAAAAAGACGAAAATTACAAATTTTAGAACTTTTTTTGACAAATTCCACAAAAATCCAGCTTGTCATATTTGTTGGCAACTATAGTTACTAGGGTATCTTTTCTATTTTGCGTCTTGTAAAGTTTTTACAGTACTAGTCCGGAAAACTCAATTTTCCTGCGCTTTCCAGAAAAAACTATTATATTAATAATTATTTTGAAGTAGTGAGTACATAAATAACTAGAATTGAACTAGATACGTATGATGAATCATAAGTATATTAAAAAAGAAATGTTTGATCATATTTCAAATAAATCAAAGATTTATTCTCACAACAAAGTAGCACAATTTTTGAACAGAGCCGACGATGACAACTATTTATTATTACAATTCTTAGGGATATTTTTTTGACGCAATTTGCATCAGAATAATGGTGAAGGCGCCGGGATAATTATAACAATATAATTAAATAATGGTGGAGGCGCCGGGATAATTAAATTCATATAATTAAATTACCTAGTTTTATTAAAAAACAATAATTGTCAGATTGTTTCACCATATTCTTTTTCTGATTATGAATACAACTTAAATACTGCATAAATACAAGATTAACAAACTACACCATTATCAACGATCTACTACAACTCACCCTTTTTTTGAACGCTCTTAAGAAACCGCCTCGAAGAAATTGAAGGAATTAGATTAACCATGCATAAAACACATTCACACATAATGCAGACTGCATGGACTTTGGCGGTTTTCCTCTGCTTTTTTATTCTTCAACTTAGTTTCTGTTTTCGGCACCTATGTGAGAAGTTGTAAAGGCTTTTCCAAGCCTGCACCCAGGTAATTGAACCCAGATGGCCATTGGCTACAGTGTTTCCGGCGAGGAGAATAAAAAAGAAGATTAAACAAATAATTGAAAGTTCAGAAGACTGTAACCTTCTATTGCTGCAATTGGGATCACACTACAATCTTTTTAAGCAACAAGGTACCAGCCTTCGCGGCAGCACCAAACCCGGCTTCAAGGATCTCTACAATCTTTTTAAGAAATCTAAGAAGCTAGATCTTAATCGAAAAAGAAGATTTGTGTTAATCGGCGTTGAGAGCCAAATAATAAATAATAATAGTGGTAGTAGTAAAGACCGGCTCAAGTACAGAGCAAGTTCTATCGTGTAGGTTTTCGATATTTTACATAAAGGGCAACAATGAACAATAACCATTGTGTCAAACCTGACACAAAATAATCTGCATTCTCTCTGACAAAAACAAGTATGTCAATGAATACATAGATGTAACTTCATGCATGAAAATAATTAATATAATGTGATAAATTCTTACATGTGCTGTTTTCTAAGATTAGAGCAAGTCGTCTCAGTACTCACAAACCTAGCTGCCATGGCCAAACTAGCCAAATTATAAGAAGAAGGTAGGGTCTGTTACCTGGATAGGTTACTGAAACAGAAAGGTTAAACAGCACATTTGTAATTCATTTGCACACAATAACACGTTATATTCGTTCGAGTGTAGAGAAAACTATCACTGATTAGCAATATACAATTGCTACACGAGAGCTGATGACCCGAGAACCGCTTATGCCTTCCGTTCTCTCGACATGACTTGACTATCTACGAGTACCGTACTTCTACCAGTACCGTACTTCTACCAGTACTACTCGTTACCACTGTCTACTGTCTTTCTGGCAAATAGTTTATCCGTCATGTAAGCGCTCTGCCCAGTTTCTTCCTACTTGCAATATATTATATCAAAGCCGTTTTAACTTAAATAATTTATATTAATAATTTTATAAAAAGTGAACTCTCACACAATCACCAACAGCAATAAGTCCAAATACAAGTGAAGGGTGTGAGTCATTGTGACTAATTAAATTGGTCTATTCGAGCACAAACCGCGACCAACGTAATTGTTATTGAGCGGAAGTAGACTTTTGAACTCACTTGTCGCACAAATACGTTAGAGGAACGTACTTTTACTACTTAGTGATAAAAATTATTTTAGTTACTGATATTTTTGGCAGCTGCTAAGAGAAGAATTATTTAATTTAACCGTCGATATCGTAAGAGATTGTATAAAAGTATGTCTTGCAAAATTACAACTAGAATAAGCCCCTTATTTCTCAGAACTAAAAAAGCAGAAATATGTTAACTATGTATATTGATTAATATCTTTTTGCGGTCTGCTAATATGACCAATCAGCGATTTCTGCTGGTGTATAGAAATAAAAAGTGTGTGGCACAAGTTGTCGGTGTCTACACTGTAGGCAACGTTCCGAAAAAAACTGCACAACACTTCGGACTTTTAGAGAATAAAAAATTTACAAAACTTTAGTTCCGTCGCTCAAGTGCAACTCTTTTGATAAAAAGCGTAAAAAATCTGAGCACTTTGATGACCACGAAAATTGAAAATCTGCATCTGTAGCACGCAAATACATAAGAAATTCCAGCAGAAATATGGCTGAGAAAATATTGTGTTTTTCTAACAGAACAAGATATCTTGTAATTACTAAGATCATTATTTTATTTAAGTGTTTCAAGCACAATAAAAACAATCCAGTGAAGAATCTAATTTTCTTCATACCTCGGTCGAAAGTACGTACTTTCGTCCCTAATAACAGAGACGAAAGTTTAACTTTTAGTCCCTGTAAGATAAAATTGTTTCTTCCCTATAATAGGGAAGAAAGAATTCATCGTGTTTATTTATACTCGTAACTATGTTATATGACCAGCAACACTCGCTTCGCTCGTGCCGCAAATGTCGCGGCAGGCATCAAAAACTATCAGCATTTAAAGTTAAAAAAATAAAATTAAAAATAAAAGTACGTACTTTCGACCGAGGTATGAAGAAAAATCGTATACACGACGCGGGACAGAAGTTGAAATCTCGGTCCTGCGCGCGATGATGCCCTCGGCTTCACCTCGGGCATTATAGCGCGCAGGGCCGAAAATTCAACTTTTGTCCCTTGTGGTGTAATATACTATTGTTACCAGCAAATATTTCTTTATTTTGTAGTACTATCAATTGTACATTCAATAGTCATAAAGTAACATGATTGAGAAAATAAAGTTATTAAATGTTTGTTGTGTCAAATAAATTTTGATCCAGCCGTTTTCAATCACAACTGGTCTAGATCGGTAAATAATATTTACTGAACTCGTTTGTATCAATTATTCAATTATTCGTTTGTAACTATCTAACACGTTGACTGCCGCAGCAGTATTGGAAGATTGACTCCTTAGGCCACGTTTGCTTTTTCACTTTTAAGATATGAAAACTAGTAACAATTAATGAAAAATATACTTTGATGTACATGGTTATACGTTAAGCGTGTTTTACTTCCGTGTGTTACAAACATACACGCGGCGAACTGGCAATTTTTTTTAGTTTAGCGCCGTATGTATGCGTGCTAAATACACATTTTTACTTGTTTGATCCTGCACTAACTTGCATAAAGAAGCACTTTTCTTTCAAAATTATGCATCATTGCTCATTGGAGCTTGTTTGTAAACGGTTTATACGAGTGGTAAAAATAAGTTGTAAATTTTTTTATAAAATGGATTACGAAAAAGAACAAGAGTACTTACGAAAACTGTGGGAAGATATTAGTGATATGAGTGATGAAGAGTCGCTTAGCAGTAATTCAGACGTTGATGCAAATTACAGTGGATAAAGCTCTGATCACCTTAGCGACAGTGATAGCGATGTGCCAGGTCCATCCAAAACTTAGTAAAACTTTGTTCACGCGTGTCGGAAATTCTGTAACATTCCTGAGGCAAAAATTTATTACCATGTGTCGTTTACGTCATTTTGTTTTGGAGCTGTCAGAAGTTACAACTCTATAGTCATATAACAGTTGTCACAAAGTAAGGTCACTAGATTAACACACCACGTGATCAGGTAGCGCCGTTACAAAATTACACAACCATCCTGAATTTGTTGTTAACAAAGGATATGTCGGTCGTGAGACGAAGACCAGTTTTAGAGAATTTTGTTCTAGCGAAAGTGGTGTTTTAACGTTAAAAAAATTAGGATTATGCGTATATATGTCTAGGATAAACATAAAAAATTACTAATGGCGCTACCTGGACATGTTAATCCAGTGACCTTATAACTTATCACCAAATTAGTTAAAAATGAGAACTATATGTTATTCTGGCTAGCTGGAAGGCTTGTTAACGATTGTTTTGGTTTACGCAAGCAATGATCTCTTTATCGAGTTGGTACAAATCTTATTTTAGAAATAGATCTGCATAAAAAATTAACAGACAAGCAGCTTTTTTTGGTTTGTAGAGAATTTCAAGAAAAGTATCAAGAAGTAAAATACGAATGCAACAGCGGTTAGATGGCAAGTATAACAAGTAGCTTATGTAACATTGTTATAAGAGAAAGTACTCCAGCTGCAAAACTAGTCAGTTTTACGCAACCAACATACATTCTAAATGTAAACTTTATCATATCGTTTCCAAATGACGCTTACTTATTTAAAAAGGCCAGAACTTAAAACTTTAGCGCAATAATCTTGCATTTTTTACAGTTGTTTATTGTGAACTCAAATTCGATTTATTTTTTTAAGCTTAGATCAATCACACTTGCATGCTTTGAAATACTAATATGATGGCTTTTATAACTGTTTTCTTCAAATAACTTAATTGCAACAACAATTCTATCTAATTCATTTCAATTATTTAATTTAGATAAGATAAGCTGACTGTGCTGCTTACTGGGGCGTAAAAAATACGAAATTGTTAAGCTTGTTAGCCACTTTGAAACTCCATTTTTTATTTTTCTAGCTTTTTTATTTGCCAAAATGTGTTTCCAAAAAAATTTGAAAATTCTTATAAAAAGCTGGATATCATCACCGTACGTCAATCTTAATATATAAAAAGTACATGTCACTTATGTTGGAACCCGATGAACCACTAAACTACTGGAACGATTTTAAATTCGATTTGCATTACACACCGTGTGCTATTTGATCCTACTTAAGGGGGTTTTGAACCCGTGATGAATCCAGTGTTTTAGAGGTTTAGTAGAAATCATCCCATTGCGTCAATTGTCACCAAAATGTAACTAAATTTTAACACTGTCTTCATGAAAGATGTCTTCATGGACGTAGCTCGTTTTTTTTTCGTGTTAAAAACTTTAAAATGTCTTTAAAAACAGTTTATTCATGAGCATAATTAAAATGATTATTTTATTAATTTAGAATCTGATAAATACAAAATAAACGAGCTACGGCGGTGTATTCAAGTGTTTTCAACAATTGGCTTTTTTAATTTTAAAAAAATATACAAAAATATTAAAATGGCATGTATTCTACACAACCTCTGTCAAGTCAAATTTTTTTGAATTTTTATTAATTTTGTCGACTGGCCCAGAGTGGTCGACGTGCACAGTCAAAAACATAACATCCAAAGGATTTTCGGAAACGACACCGTCTACCGATCGTAAAGTTTATGACTTTCTTTTACAATCGAGTAACTAGTGGATCTACAGAAGTTGATATTTTTGGAGATATGAATTTTAAAAGTTTGAAAAATCCTAAAATTGGGAACTTTTGATCAATGAAAAATATATAAAAACAGAATAAAAAATAAAAAAATTAATTTTTTTTGATTATTTATACAATAGTTAATAATACTCCTTAATAAAAATTTTAAAAAGTTTTTTTGTTTATATCTTTTTTCTGATTTTAACTCGCGCGCTTCCTAGTAGGTACTTTTCAGTATCTTATGAGTCTTTCTGACTTATATGCGGCACTGGTTCTCTTGGTTTTAAATAATTATTTATCATTTAGGTTCATAGATTCTTCATTTGTAGTTGAAAAACGAAAACAAATTAGAGTACGTTTTGAAAATTGTCAATTGTGCCGTAGAATTATATCGGCGTAAACGTAAAGTAGAGGTTGAATTCTGCTGCGATTGCGATTGAACACGTTTTGGTAAAACAAAAGTCAGCTAGCACTTTTTGTTTTATCACTGTGTATGAATTTTAAAATATTTTGGTAGCTGGTAGCTTCTGATCGGAGAACCTATTTAAAAAATAAAATATGCCGATTTCGAGCTATACAAGGAGCTGTAAAGTATAGATGCATCTTCTTTGCCTCAAGGAAGATAAATCATGAAGAAAAGGTACATAAACTTCGTCGTGATATACATAATTCAGTATATCGTTCTTGTGGCGATCATTCCAACTGTGATAATTATTTTTGCAAAAGAAATATATTGTTTTTCCAAAACTAATTTTTTTGTCAAATGCTATTGTGTATTTTTTAGGCAATAGAAGCAACAACAGGAACTGGGTAGAAGAAATGACCATCAGCGGTTTATTTCAAGATTTAGAAGTAGTTTTGAATCGCTTAGTTCAGCATGCTGACAGTCTATTATTTGATATGGACAACAATTCGGCAGAATGCTATAATTTCCTTGTAGCAAAATTTGTGGGAGGAAAACGAATTAAGTTTTCGGCAAAATAATCGTACCAGCGATAATCGTACTTTATAAAGCAATCAATAGGTTTTACTATTGAGATTATTATTATTTATTTTTTATTTTTTTATTGTATTTTATTTTTATTTATTCCTTCTTGTGCTTATTCTACTCTCTCATATAGAAAATTTCCTGCGGCAACATATATAATAAAGCAAACCTTTTATTATTTATTTTTAAAATTAAGATTACTATTTATGATTTCATATTATTTTAAAAATAAACTGTAATCAATTTTTATTACATAACTAGCTGACCTGGCGAACTTCGTACCGCCTTAGCGTAAATTTGATGCACTACTTTATTTTGTATAGCTGACCTATCTTATGTATGCGTACCTATTCAATTTGAACTGGAATCTATAACATCCTCCATATAAAAATGAATACCTATTTCCCTGGTCTCGTCATACCTGAGAAGGACTTTACTAATTTTATTAAATAAAAAACAAAATATATATTTTCATAATAGTGTTTATTCCGTAGGGTTCAATAATTTCACTTATATTTTTACAAATCGCTATTGAACAATTGGGCATTTCGAAGTAAACACTGAGCTCAATATCATGCGCGCTCTAGAAAGCAACTAATAGCCTCTATACCCTTCACTGCTTCTCTCTATTCTAATGCTTTTTGATAAACTATATTTTTAGTTTTATGTTCTGGCTTTTTGATACTATATTTTTAGTTTTATGTTCTGGCGCGTAAATAAATAATGTTGATGGTTTACCGACACGGGAACAGGCGACATATAATTGGCTATGTGAAAAACATGGATTTTCTAGGTTGATGCCACATACACTTAGCGACTGCCCTTGCGATTTATTTATTGACATTGCAAATGCAAGCCGCACTGGAAACTGTAAACGTTTAAAACTGAATGGCATATCGTTTGGTATCATAGGGATGCGTGGAATTAAAACATCTTCGCCTCCGTACTTGTTAATTTGAATGTTGAAAGTTAAATTGAATGACGTTGACATTTGTTAGCGCGGTAATGTCTGTGGTGGCATAGATTACCACAGAGTTTTTTGTTTTAAATTGAACAACGTTGAAATTCCTAACGCGTTTTTTTTTAAATATGCAAAATTAAATGTATATTTTTCAATCTTTCTGAGAGATTTTCTTAATATTTTTTTTTGTAAGAACCTTGTACAGAGTATTAAAAAACTACAAAAAAAAAATCAGCCAAATCGGTCAAGCCGTTTTCATGCTATGTCGTGACAACGGAAAACGGGTTTCATTTTTATATATATAGATTATACTTTTTTTTCTTCACCCACCATATTTTTTATCATTATCACTTTGTACGATTTTTTTTCTTCACCCACAATATTTTTTATCATCATCACTTTGTATGATTTTAATATGTCTATTTCTGTCTATATTATAATTGCTCAGATTTTTCAAAAAAATTATTTAATAGCTGTAGATTTATATTAGAGCTCAATACTTATACATGAAGGATAATATAAATAGGTATCAGATAAATAGGTACACCACTCGCTTTCAGCTCGTGTTGCAAATTTTATCTTTGAGGGTAGTAGTCTTCATCATGCGCGTGTTGAATAATTTACTGTTTTAACTGCAATAAACACATTATTATTACAAAAAAAAATTGATTATTCTTTATAAAACGTATCGTAAAATACCTACTTCAATTACCAATTTGTATTAAGTACTTGTTTCAGTCAGCAATGAACAAGAAAAAGCTTTTTTTTGCGGCAATAAAATTATGTTTGCCCGTGCAGTTCTTATTTGAGTGAATGGTAATATTTACTGTTGAACCTTAGCATTACGCAATGGATATATCAGAAAGAACTTTTATGATATCATTTTCAAGGGTCGGTTTTCTTCAGGTAGACAGGGTGACGAGAAAAAGACGAGTAAATGACTGAGATAAAATATTTAAACTCCGCCCCTCAGCTGACGTAGAAAAACACGGGGGATAGCTAGAACCGAATTGAGTTTGTCTTTAAAACGCTCTTAAAAGATAGGATAGCTTACATCTCAAGCAATATCATTTTTTTGCAAATTATTTGTTTATTGGTCTACTTTATGCAAAACCATTTTTTTCTCCTTCTGTTCCTCTTGAATAGTTTATTACCATGTATTACCATGTAATATAACAAGAACCTTACCCAAAGCAACGCGTGACCGGGCCATATCATAAAACAAAGCCGCGATTCTAGCTAAAACTTTACTTGAATCTTTTTTTTTAACTATGTCTTTTTGAACAGTTTTTAGCTAAAACCATAGAATTTCAGCCTTATGTGCTCAGGCTGCGTAATAGCTTAAAATTACTCTGTATCTAATAATAATATAAATATTTTTGTAACTCAGTCCACATTTTTCTTTCTACTTCTAAGTAGAGTTGTCCTATATTGCTGTCTAAAATGATGGTAGTGATAACTGACTTTTTTTTAGATTTTAATAGTTATTTACATAAAAGTCAGGAAAATTTCACATTACTGAAGAAGAGCTAAATTGAAATACGAGGCACTTTGTGCCGAGTATTTTAAAGCTCCGAGTCAAGTAAGAGATTTTACTGACGTGTTTTGAATTAAATTTTTCCGGAAATCGTAAAAAAAGACGAAATTTACAAATTTTAGAACTTTTTTTGACAAATTCCACAAAAATCCAGCTTGTCATATTTGTTGGCAACTATAGTTACTAGGGTATCTTTTTTATTTTGCGTCTTGTAAAGTTTTTACAGTACTAGTCCGGAAAACTCAATTTTCCTGCGCGTAAATAAGCAGGGAAATGTTGTTTCCAAGACGATTTCCGGAAAAATCTTTTAGCTACAAATAGGTAACTTTACACAATAGTTTAAAACGGTGATATTACAGCAAGAAGCATTATAGAAACTAAAAATATTACTTTATGACATTCAATGTTAGATGGAATTTGATGATCCAAATTAATTATTACCAAAATTTTCTAAATTTTAGCAGAACTTTTTTTTTCCTTTTTGAAAGTAAATACCTAAAATTACATTTCTTGTGTTAAGAAATAATATGAATTTTTCCTAAATATCTAATAAATCAAGGCAAATACATTTAAATTGCTTGACTATTTTATTCGAATTTACATTAGCAATAAATATGTTAATTTGCATTTTTTTTTAAATGTATATTTAGTGACTTAGCAATAATTGTTTCATGTTAATTCAAATACAATATTGTGTGAGTTTTTTGCATTGATTGTATATATGGCTATTGAGCTAGAAATATAGTCATTTTTGTCAAATAGTAAGTAATTTTGCCAAAATTTAAATTTATTTCAAATAAAAATGAATCCATTCCATTCAACAATGGAATGGATTTAATTTACTCGATATAATTTAATTAATTTATTTAAATTATATCGAGTGTTTTACACATTTTTCAACACATTTTGAAAAAGGAATAGTGTAAAAATTACCTTTGATTGCAATTCACTAATCAATTATTAGAACTATTTGGTTTTTTTTTGGTCAGTGCACCTACAAGCCATGCAAAATTTTGATAGAAGAGAAAGTATGATTTATAGGTAGCAAAAAAGATTATCTATACGTCTTTGTGAGATTTTACCAAAAAATGTGTTATATTTTTGGCTATAATTCTGATAGCTTGAAATCGGCGATTGTTTTCAGTTTTTGTTATATTTGTTTTTTAAGGTATTACGATTACGAATCCAATGAGCAGATTAAAACAAAAAACATTTTTAAATTTATATAATGTTATAGCTATTCTAACTAATAAATAAAAATATTATTAAGTATAGATAATTAATCTCATAAAATGAATAATAATAAAGACATTATTAATGAAGAAAATTTTAATCGTTTTTTTTTTTTATTAATAATGACAAAGGTGGTAAATTTCGTAATAATATCAAACACCCGACAGCGTTTCTAAAGTTTTAAATAGAACAGTGTGTATATATTTTTGATATTTCCACACATTTTATAGATTTGAAATAAAAAATCTATTGAATTTTATCTGATTTTTCTGTAAAAATTGACTACCTAATTTCTAACATGTCATATATTATTAATGATAAAATGACTAGTTAATGAAATATTCAGGTGTACCAGTTTATCAACAACATATTGATTCACTATTCTACATACATATTTAGCATTTTTTTCTATACATAATTTTGTTCTAGATAAATGGAGAAAGACATCCTTCAGACGTATACAGAGATTTTCGGACGGCTGTTTTTAAAATACTAGGCATGCAAGATAATCCTCCAGTTTTTACCAACGGGAAAGTTGCGTCAGTACCTTCGGACATTTCCAGTGAACTTCCAGCAATGGTAAATTAAAATTTTTTTACTTGCAAATTGAAAATCAATTGCTTTGTATTGGCTTTTCTTCATTGCTTAAACAAATACTTTGAATCAAAAAAAAATAGAAAACTGTTTAGAAGAGCGACATAAATTTTGTTCACCTAATGTAGATTAAAAATTATTGTAATAGACATTCTGTTTTGAAAGAAACAGATTTTTTTAAATATCCCACACAAGTTGCAATCACAACAGCTAATTAATGTAAAATAGCGAGACGACAGTGTTGACAGAAAGTTTGATTTTTGATCTAGGCGTCGTAATCGATACGCGATCAGACTGCTTTAAATAAATCTATTTTTTTTAAACATGTTTATTATTACCTATACTGGCTTAAATATATACATTAATACCCAATTATTCATTTTTACAAAAATTTTTTTTATTCTATCTTCCCTTTTCTTTCTTTGTGTTCTCTTCCCCTGTCTTCATTTACTCTTTTGGCATTCTTCTGTCTCCCGCTTTCCCTTCTATCATCTCTTCCTTTTTTTTTTATTCACTTTTTATTCAATTTCTGATTTAATCTTTCTCTCTCCCTCATTATCATTTTCATCCATTCTATTCCTTCTTTATTTTCTTTCATTACATCCTCTCTCTCTAGCATACTTTCTTTTATTTCTGTGCACTCTTTCCTCATATGCTCCAATGTTTCTTTCTCTCTTTTACACATTCTGCATTCTCTTTCGTTTTCTTTTATCCAATATCTGTTGTCTCTCTCTTCATTCCCACATCTAAATCTTGCAATCATCTTTCGCTCTCTCTTACTTTTTTTTTTCACATATCCCTCTTCTGTTATCAACTTTATGTATTCTTTATTGTATCTTGTTTCTCTAATTTCTCCCCTCCTTTCTTGCTTGTCTATGTCTCTGTCTCTGTTTTTTAATTCTTTGTGCACCCATTGTCTTGCTTCTCTTTTTTTCCCGATCTCCTTTACGCTGAATCCATTCCTTTCGTAATATTTTTTCCATTCTTTTCCTATTCCTCTTTCTGCTTTTCTACTCATTACTTTCCAACTCTCTTTCAATATCTCGCACCCTTCCCTATCTTTCATTCTATCTTCGAACTTCACGGCTTTTTTTCCTGCCTTTATTCTTAATTTTTCTCTCTTTTCTTCCTCTCTTACTATATATCCTGGAGTCTCTCTGCTTAGCCCTAACATCCATCTTGCATACCTTTCTTGCACTTTTTCCATTTCCACTCATTCTTTCCACCTCCAAATTTCAGCTCCATACATCATCACACTTTTTACCAGACTGTAAAATAATGTCATTCCTATTCCATATTCTCCCCCAAACTTTTTCTCTGTCATACTCCATACTCTCGCACTCATCTGGTTTCCCTTTTTTACTAATTCTCTTACCTGCGCCTTGCATCTCAAACATAAATCCCAGCTACTTCCATTCTTTCACCTGTTCAATATCTTTTTCATCCCATTTCCATTCTACCTTTTTCCTTGCTCCCTTACTGAACACTAATATTTTTGTTTTACTTTCATTTACTTTAAGTCCCTTTTTTCTCATGTATTTTTCCGCATTTTTTATCATTTCTCTCAGTCCTCGTTTCTCTCTCGCTACCATCACAATATCATCCGCATACGCCAACGACCAATTCTTTTTTCTCCCTGCTACCAGTCCCCCTTCTTGTCTTTTTGCTAATTTTTCCTCCATGTCGCTCATATATATTGTGAACAGTAGTGGGCTCAGTGGGCATCCTTGTCTCAGACCTCTCTTTGTTCACAGCCATTCGCTCTCTCTTTAATTCACTCTCACCTTGCACTTTGTTTCTTGATAAATTTCTTTAACTTTCTCCAACACCTCTCTCTCTATTTCCTTCTTTTCTATAAATTTCCACAGCTTATCCCTATCCACTCTGTCAAACGCGGCTTTCAGATCTACAAATACTGCGCATACTCTCTCTCCTTTCTTTTCTATCCCGCTTTCTACTACCGCATTCAAAATATATACATTGTCTATCTGTCCTCTTCCCTCTCTAAACCCCGCTTGCCAGTCTGGTAATCCTCCCACTCTCGTTTCAATTTCTCAGCCACACACATTGCATACACCTTGTACATCGTATTTAGAAGAGTTATTCCTCGGTAGTTTTTTTCTTTGTCTTTATCCCCTCTTTTGTGGATATATAGATCAAATAAATCTATTTGATTCTATAGCGTTTCTGAAATGCACTTTGGCATTCATTTACAGAATATCTTTGAAGTTCTACGAGAATCGGCGACCTATATCATTTCTTTCCTGAATTTTATGTTAGTTTTATCTGTACAGTGAGACACGTCATAATTAATAAAAAAAAACAAATCGGGAAGATTTTTAACGTGTTTTACTACATTTAGAACTATATTTCCTGTCATCCAGGCGAATTGTATACCCAATACTGATGATCTAGGAGAAACACGAATTAAAACTATTATAGTTTTTGTATTTTATTCTAGGAGATTAGGAGGTTCTAATACTGGTAGTATAAGCAACTTGTTGCACTAATTATACCAAAAAAAGTAATTAATTGACCGAAATCTTTGAATACTGAACAATCTGTTTTCTTTCTGTTTTTGCAATAACCCGCGTTGTATTTATCTAAAAGATTTGTTAGAAAGTAATTTAATAACTTTGTTAGTATGGATTTTTTGTTTAAATCTCTATTTCAATAGATTACTAATAAGACGAGTTGACAAATCACACATTATAAATGTCTTTTATTTGAGTTAATATAGTGCATAAAAAATTGACTTAAATTAGTTTTCTATGAAACAAAAGTTGAATAATTAAAAGATATTTTTCAAACAATAAAAATGTTTAGCAGGCTCTCCCTATTGCAACTGCAACACTTCAAGATGAACCAAACCGCTTGGTGCTGTCGCCGGAACGACCTAAAACTCAAGTAATATCTGTCAATGCCAGCAACCCTCATAATTACCAATCGCCGGTAAAAAATGGTTGGCCTCCAGTATTATGGGTTATTGGAGGACCTGGCAGTAATAAAGCAGCATTATGTTCGCAAGCTTCGCGAGAAACAGGTTGGACACACGTAAGCTTAGGAAAACTTCTTAGAGCTGCTGCAGAACCTCCGGATCCCCGCAGAAACCCCGAAGTAACAAAAATTAAAGAAAGTATTTCAAATGGAGAAATGGTACCTCTGGACATTGTTATGAAGTTTGTAGAAAGTCACATGGCTACAAATATCACTGCACCGGGAATTGTCTTAGACGGTTTTCCCAGAGATTGGACCCAGGCTACTGAATTCGAAGTTAAGGTAAAAACCAGCTATATCATTTATTTTATTATTATTGCACCAAGGGTAGTTTTTTGTGTATGTTATCAAGTTCTTAAGTCAGGTGCTAGGCATCTATAATGTTAGAACCAAATGTTATTAATGTCAACATTTTAGTAGTGGAATATTCTCTAGTAGGACATCCAAATCATCAACTAAAAAACTTGTATAAATTTAGACGTTGAGTCTGGCGGGAAATTCTTATGAGCTAACCTGAAAGAATGTGATATTTTGTACGTATGTGCTTAATATAAGTGTTCTCAAAATAATTTACTATGATGTTTCCTAAAACTCCAGCCCAAAGATTGATAGAGAATCTTTGCTGAGGATTATTTTGCCTGAAAGCATGTGGATCTCGACCCCAAAGTTGTAAATTTTTTTTATTAAAAACTCCGTATTTTTAAAAGCAGGATTTGTCTGTAAACTGTATGCTTTTGACGATGTTTTCATTTGCTTCATGTTCCCGCCGAAGCCAAGTACAAAACTCTACTCTTAAAGGATAATCTTCTGGCGTAAGAAGACTTAGTATAATAGAATTGCTGCATTCGTTCGTCTTTATAAATACGTTGAACAGAAGAGGTAGACAGACGTACCAAGATTTCTAACCACAACACTAATGCTCGTTTCAGGTTTCTCTTCAAAAATCTCAATAACCGCTTTCTCGTTTTCAACAGTTTTTGCAGTCTTTGGAGCACCTCCGGTCTCTCTACTGCATACTTTTAAATTACCAGATTTTCTTCCCCTGTGTACCAGTCTTTAAATAACATTTCTACTAAACTGTTCCCTTTTTGGAAATAGGAAACAGCCTTGGAACAGGATTGGAAGCAGTAGCTGTTGCACTGTGATTACACTCTCAATATAACAGGACTATATCAAAAATATTCTCCCGGAGTAAACATAATTAATTATTAAATAAATTGGAAACACGTTTCAAATGACTTTTAGACTATATTTTTTAAGATAATTTTACGTCTAAAATACGATTGGTCAATTAAAAACGTTCTTATTTTAAAATCTAAGGAGGATGATTTTTTAACAGATTTATTGCTTTATCTCCAGTAGATCATTTATCCATGGTATCATTTTGGTCCGCCTGGTCTGATAGACCCTGTATTTAATTGTATTTAATATATTATATGTGTACGATAATTTCGGATAAAAATAAATTTTCTAAATGTAGGTATATCATATTTTCGGACGAAAGCAGTATAATTTAAGCATTTTAACAATTTATTATAATTAATTAGAATTCCTTTGTTAGCAGTCGGTGCGAACGGTTGTGGTCACGGTGCAAAATCTAATTGCGAAACATTGCAAATTGTAACGATAAGTGCCAAGTGAGGGATTTTTGCCCGTGACCTACTTAGATTACTTAGATTAGTGCTGAGTGTGTTCCGGGGGCATTGAACAATTAGGCCTCCGAGGGGTTGACCCGGGCTTCAGAAGCGTAAACAATCTGTGACAAGAGAGGCGAATGCACAAAGCAAGGCAGAGGTCGCTCAGTTGGGGAGAAGGAGCGCAAGGGCAAAGGAAAGAGGAAGAGGAAAAAAAGAAAAGGAAAAGGAAAGAAGAAGAAGAGAAGCTAGAAGAAACAGAAGTCTTCGCAATTAGTAAAAAAGTAATAAGGTCCCCAAAAGAAAGGAAAAACTTAGAAGAGGCAGAAATGAAAGACTTGGACCTAGTGGTAAGGAAATTAGACCAATTAATAGAAGAGGTCAAAAGGTTAAGGCAAGAGAACAGAGAAGTTAGAAAGGAAATAGAAGAAATAAAAGATGAGTTTAAAAAGAAAGAGAAGAAATGGGAGGAAGAAAAGGGTACAATGCTAGAGAGGATAGAAACTTTAGAAAAACAAACAGAGCTAACAGATAAGAAAAATAGGAAAAACAACATAATAATAAGTGGAATTGACGGAGGAAGAGAAGGAAAAGAAGACATTGGAAAAAGAAATGAAAAAAGTGGTAAAAACGAGAATAAAAGAGTGGCACAAAATTGGGAAGGGAAAAGTACTAGTAGAACTCCAAGACTGGGAAGCGAAGAAAAGAATTATGGAAAATAAAAAAGAGTTAAGAAAAGAAGAAACAACTAAGAATATTTACATAGATGATGATTTAACAAAGAGGGAGAGAGAGGTCCAGAAAAAATTAAGAGAAATCGCAAAAGAAAAGAGAGGACAGGGAATAAAAGCAACGGTGGGATATGGAAAAATATTTATGGAGGGAAAAACATTCAAATGGAATGAGAAAGACCTGAAACTGCAGGTTTTTTAGGGAGAAAAGGGAGAGTTAAAAGAAACAAGGAAGAAGACACGGGCAAATGTACAATGGAAACTGAGAAGACTAATGAAACAAATAAAGATATAAGCAACGGGAAGAAAAAGATACTATTTTGGAATGTAGCGGGATTAGCAAAAAAAGAAGACAATTTCTGGGATTATGTGAAACTTTTTGACGTAGTAGGTTTAGTAGAAACATGGATAGAAGAAAAAAGCTGGGAAAAAATAAAGGGAAGGCTACCACCAGAATTTAATTGGGAGTGTCAAGGGGCAAAGAGAGAAAAAAAGAAAGGAAGGGCAGCAGGAGGGATAGTCACGGGAGTAAGAAAGGGAATAAGAGAAAAAAACCAGGAAAAAAAAGAAATAGAGGGACTCATGGAGAGAAATATCGAAATAGACAAACGATGGTGGAAAATAATGACGATATACAGCAGAGAGATGAAAAAGACAATAAAAAACATAGATGAAACAGTGAAAGAAAACACAGAAGAATGCATACTTATGGGAGGAGATTTTAACGGAAGAATTGGGGAAAGAGGAGCGAGAAATTGGGAGGAAGAAAAAGGAGATGGGAAAAGGAAAACCAAAGACACAAAAGAAAATATGGAGGGGAAAAAGTTGATGGAATGGCTAGAAGAAAAGGGATGGGAGATACTGAATGGTAATAAACAAGGGGATGAAGAAGGGGAGTGGACGTATGTAGATAGTAGGGGGGAGTCGGTGATAGACTACGGAATAACAAATGAGGAGGCGTGGGGAAAAGTAGAGAACTTTAAAATAGGGGACAGAATAGAGTCAGACCACCTTCCAATAGAAATAAGCCTAGAAGGAAGAAATAGCCAAACAGAGGAAAAAAAGAAAACAAAAGTAGAGCAGAAGAAGGTAATAATTAAAGTGTGGAACGAGCAAGGCGTGAAAGAATACAGGAAAAAGCTGAAAAACGTCAAATTCGAAGGGCAAGAGACAGAGAAGATGGAAGTGGAATTAAAAGAAATACTAGAAAAGGCAACGACTACAACAGAAGTAAGCAGAAAAAGGAAAAAAGCAGAAAAGAGAAATGAATGGTGGGATAAAGAATGCTACCAGCTAAAGAAAAAAGCTACAAAAGCGCTAAGGGAATTCAAAAGAAAGCAAGTAAATAGAAGAGTCTTCTTAGAAGCAAAAAGAAAATATAGAAAAAGATGTATAGAAAAAAAGAGAGAGAAAAGAGAAGAAGAAGATAAAGAAATAAAAGCTATTAAAACAGAAAGAGAGGTGTGGAAGTACATAAACAGAGAAAGATTAAGAAAAGAAGCGGCGAGTGAAGAGATAACAATAAAGGAATGGGAAGAGTTTTTCAAAGATCTTCTGGAAGGAGAAAGAGAAGTAGATATAGAAGACCCAGCGATGCAAACGAACCAGGCAGCACCATTAGGAACAGAAATTACAAGGGAGGAGGTAGAGAGACAGATAAAGAAGCTGAAGAAGAAGAAGGCACCGGGGAGGGATGGAATACAGAATGAACACTGGATGTATGGGACGAAAGGTGTGATAGACAGATTGGTAGAGGTTATGAATGGAGTGTGGAGAGGAGAGGGATTCCCGACAGGTTGGAGAGAAGGCATAATCTGCCCTATCCACAAAAAAGGAGACAAAAATAGAGTAGAAAACTACAGAGGAATAACCCTTCTTAACACAGGGTATAAATTGTATGCGTCAGTACTGAATGAAAGGCTGAGAAAAGAGATAGAGGAAAAGAAGGCAATACCAGACAACCAAGCGGGATTTAGAGAAGGAAGGGGAACTATGGATAATGTATACATCCTGGACCACATAGCGAATAACGAGATGAAAAAAAAGGGAGGAAGGCTGTATACACTTTTCATAGATTTTAGAGCAGCGTTTGATAAGGTCGATAGAAAGAAAATGTGTGAGAATATGAGAAAAAGAGGAGTAAACGAGTGGCTGGTGAGAAAGGTAGAAGAGATCTATGTAAAAACAAAAAGCAAAGTTAGAGCAGGGGAGAAAGAGAGTGAGTGGTTTGAAACGTCAAAAGGGGTGAGACAAGGGTGTCCTCTCAGCCCCTTGTTGTTTACAACCTACATGGCGGATATGGAAGAAATGTTTAGAAAGGCGCAAGCTGGTGGATGTGTGATTGGAAGAGAAAAAGTGTGGAGTCTAGCGTTTGCAGATGATGTGGTATTAATAGCAAAAAGCGAAAGGGAGATGGGAGAAATGATGACAAACCTAAAAAAGTATGTGAGGAAAAAAAAGCTAGAAGTGAATGTAAATAAAACAAAGATGCTGGTGTTCAACAAAAAAAAGAGGAAAGAAGAAAAGAATGATTGGGAATGGGAGGGAGAGAAAATAGAGAGAGTAAAAGAGTTCAAGTATTTAGGGTATACGTTTAATGAAAGAGCTACGAACAAAGCGCATGTCAGAGAGTTGGCAAGGAAAGCAAACAAGATAGTGGGATGTGTATGGGGAATAGGAGAGAGGAAGTGGGGAGGGGATTTTAAAAGGAGAATAATGATGTTTGAGAGCTTGGTGGAGAGCGTATTGATGTATGGGGCAGAAATTTGGGGGTGGAAAGAACAAGAGGAAATAGAGAGAGTACAAGTGAAGTATTTGAGGTGGGTCCTTGGGGTGGACAGAGAAACCCCTGGGTATATAGTAAGAGAAGAATGTAAGAGAAACAAGCTGAGAGTGAAAGCGGGGAAAAGAGCGACTAAGTTTGAGGATAGGATGAATGGAAGGCAAGAATGTAGAATATTGAACGAATGTTGGAGAGAAAAGAAAAAAAATTTGGAGATAAACGAAAGAGAAAAATATTACAGAAGAAATGGGTATGCAAGTAAAGAAGTGGAAAGATTAAGAACAGAAGGCAAGTGGATGAACGCAGAAACGAGCGAAAGAGACAGGGATGTAGATAAGCAAGAAAGAAGAGAAAAAATCAAAGAGTCCAGGTACAACAGGAATTATGAGAAATGTATGACAGAGGAGATTCCGGTGTACCTGGGAAGAGAAAGTGCGAAAGAGAGGAAAATAATGGCGAGGTTCAGGTGCGGAAATGAGGAGAGAGAGAATAGGTATTGGATGGAAAAGGAAGAGAGACTGTGCAGAATCTGCTATGAGGAAAGAGAGACAATAGAGCACATGTGGAATGAATGCAGTGATATGAGGGAGAGAGAAAGAGCAGAAAGAAGAGAAATATTGAAAGAAAATGGAGCGGAGATAAAGTGGATGAAAGAAGTATGGGAGAGAAGAAAAAGGAAGACAAAGGAAGAACAGGGGGGTAGAATAGAAAATTAAATAAAGTGTAGATAGAGTATGTAAGCCGGTATAGGCAACAATAAAGCTTATTATATATATATATAATTAATTAAAAAATAAATAATTTTGGTAAGTTTACTTTTGTTTGAAACACCCTCTATTCCATTTGTTTAAGCAGCAGTATAAATAAATTAATAAAGTTAAAGTGTTTGTTAATAATGTCAAAATAACAGCTTTTCACTAAATGCATAATGAAAGTATAGTAGGTGTTTTACGAGAACTAATAAATCATAGATTCAAAGATAACTGAATCAAACTTAAAAAAATTTTCTGTTCGGCACCGACAGTCTGGAACCAACTAGACAATCGTCTCAAAACTTCAATCCTTCTCTTCGATTGCGTTATAATATTATTAAGATATGAAAAAAAAGCAAGCGACACAAATGTATTGACATAAATATAAATTAAATGCACAAAGCGTTTCAAGAAAGTTCATATAAAATAGTGTAATATTGATAATTTATATAAATTAGTCTAAAATTAGTAGCGTAATATAAGTATATAAATAAATAAGTGTGTATAAGCGAGTGGCTGGTGAGAAAGGTAGAAGAGATCTATGTAAAAACAAAAAGCAAAGTTAGAGCAGGAGAGAAAGAGAGTGAGTGGTTTGTAACGTCAAAAGGGGTGAGACAAAGGTGTCCTCTCAGCCCCTTGTTGTTTACAACCTACATGGCGGATATGGAAGAAATGTTTAGAAAGGCGCAAGCTGGGGGATGTGTGATTGGAAGAGAAAAAGTGTGGAGTCTAGCGTTTGCAGATGGTGTGGTATTAATAGTAAAAAGCGAAAGGGAGATGGGAGAAATGATGACGAATCTAAAAAAGTATGTGAGGAAAAAAAGCTAGAAGTGAATGTAAATAAAACAAAGATGCTGGTGTTCAACAAAAAAAAGAGGAAGGAAGAAAAAAAGGATTGGGAATGGGAGGGAGAAAAAATAGAGAGAGTAAAAGAGTTCAAGTATTTAGGGTATACGTTTAATGAAAGAGCTACGAACAAAGCGCATGTCAGAGAGTTGGCAAGGAAAGCAAACAAGATAGTGGGATGTGTATGGGGAATAGGAGAGAGGAAGTGGGGAGGGGATTTTAAAAGGAGAATAATGATGTTTGAGAGCTTGGTAGAGAGCATATTGATGTATGAGGCAGAAATTTGGGGATGGAAAGAACAAGAGGAAATAGAGAGAGTACAAGTGAAGTATTTGAGGTGGGTCCTTGGGGTGGACAGAGAAACCCCTGGGTATATAGTAAGAGAAGAATGTAAGAGAAACAAGCTGAGAGTGAAAGCGGGGAAAAGAGCGACTAAGTTTGAGGATAGGATGAATGGAAGGCAAGAATGTAGAATATTGAACGAATGTTGGAGAGAAAAGAAAAAAAATTTGGAGATAAACGAAAGAGAAAAATATTACAGAAGAAATGGGTATGCAAGTAAAGAAGTGGAAAGATTAAGAACAGAAGACAAGTGGATGAACGCAGAAACGAGCGAAAGAGACAGGGATGTAGAAAAGCAAGAAAGAAGAAAAAAAATCAAAGAATCCAGGTACAACAGGAATTATGAGAAATGTATGACAGAGGAGATCTCGGTGGACCTGGGAAGAGAAAGTGCGAAAGAGAGGAAAATAATGGCGAGGTTCAGGTGCGGAAATGAGGAGAGAGAGAATAGGTATTGGATGGAAAAGGAAGAGAGACTGTGCAGAATCTGTTATGAGGAAAGAGAGACAATAGAGCACATGTGGAATGAATGCAGTGAGATGAGAGAGAGAGAAAGAGTAGAAAGAAAAGAAATACTGAAAGAAAACGGAGTGGAGATAAAATGGATGAAAGAAGTATGGGACAAAAAGGAAAATTGAAGGACAAAGGAAGAACAGGGAGAGTAGAATAGAAAATGAAATAAAATGAATTGTAGATAGAACATTTAAGCCGGTATAGGCAACAATAAATCTTATTACTACTAAATAAGTGTGTAAATAAGTTATATAAATAAACTGTACAGCTTTCACGTTACAAGTTTTTTTTTAAATTTGTTAGGTTAATTAATTTTTGTGAGATCTGGTTACAAGCACTTATAAGAAAAAATAATTACTAAAATATTTGTCTGTTTGTTCGAAATAATTTCTAAAACGACTGAGATGATTTTTATCAACAGTAGCAAATAACTGATGCTATAATGAAAAATCTAGGGTTTCTTTTATTTTAGAAAATAAAAGGCGTGAATATAATACTAAAAAAATGTAAAACTAAAAATTACAATATATTAAATAGTATTTTGATAAATTAAATTTAGTAATATAATTTTGTTTATTGATCTTTTTCTCTTACAAACTAAATTCCACGCGGCCGCAGCTAGTTGTTGATATAAATTTTACATGTTCAGGTTCAAATTAACCCATTTTACATCTAAAAATTAAAAATTAATTTGAAAATACCTATTTGTCGATAAAATGACGTCATAATAATCATTTGCATGGCCTTCTTAAATTGTCAGCGTTGTACACGAAACTATAACATATAATTTCTCGTGTATTTTAATTTATTATTTATTTACACTTCCTTCGAAGAAAATGAACATATTTCAAATACAAAACTAAAGCTCTTGAATTTTTCAGTTCAAACAAAAACCTACAATTATTCTTCTGGACTGCTCCAAGTTGCAGCTAGGTCGAGGACGCCTTGATGATAGTGTGACAGCATTTCGAAGAAGATTAGAAATTTTTAGGCAGTCTTCGTTACCGATGCTGAAAGCTCTGGACAACATAGGCCGCCTAACAATTGTAAGAGTTAAAATACTGTTTTTTTTTTATTAAAACAATCAAGAGAATTTATTTATTTAGAACTAACTTTTTTGGTTTTGATAAAATTTCCAATTGAGTTTCATTATTTTTTTTAACACCAAGTTTTTACATACTCACGATTTCTATATCTTATTATAATTTGCATTTTCTTTGCGTTTTGGTTTTTCTATTAGTTAGCCATTTCTTTTACACTAAAAATAGATTTATTATACTACGAAAAAAACTATAGAAAAAGGTTACCTACCAAAATCTGTATTAAACTTTTAAGAACGATTAAAGGTTTTTACGATAAGAAGTCATAAAAAGTCACTTTTCGTTTAAATAAAACTATGTTTATAAACTTGGGAAGGTTTTTCAGCTTTTGCATGCATCGGTAGAAGAGTCATTAGGATGCGAAAATTAACAAAACAAACAAAAACCGTAACATAAACAAATTACTGTCTTTAAAAGATGATAACTATCACATAATATTTTTTATATTTCTGTTACTTATTTTGAATGTTATTCCTGTTCTTCTTGACTAAGTAAAAAAGACAATGTTGTTACATTTTAGAACCTGTATTTTCTGATTTTTTATGTATTTCATTGATTTTAAGTTATGTGGTCTTTACTTCTTGAATTTAAATCCTATTTACTTTTGCAAATGGTTGTGCAAGAAGTTACATTTTGTAAAGACAAAAAACATGGTGTGATGACATGCAAGAGTTTAGCAAAGATTTTGGCGATGAAAAATTTTCTAACAATGATGTTTTTGACTCCTTGACGCTACTTACGCAATTTATGCAAAATTAAAGATACAAACGCAGCTTTGGAAGATTCAGTATTACTTACACCTCAAACAAACTAATTTTGCTAAAAACAATGTCCGTACTAACATTCAAAATAACCTAATTAATATGATATAGTACAAAAAATCATTTGAAAGCAAATATTACTAATACTGATTCTGCAGATAACATTACTTTAAATGAGGTTTGATTCAATGACATTAATGTGTTTCTACCTGAAGATTTACAACAAAAATTTGGTAATAGTATATCTGGAAAGTATTTCAATTTAGTTATTAGTTTGCAGATAGGTACCTACTGCAAATTTACGGTTGCCCGCAAATTATAATTCACTAAGGCAATTTATAAGCAACTGGTTTTACTAAAAATACCACTTGCATGGCTGCACTTTATAAATGCTGTTCCAATGTAGATGTAATAAACTGTAATACAAACACTAAAATTATTATGTTAAAACAATTTTGCTAGATTATTATGTTTAACTCTGTTTGTCCCAAAGACACCGCAATTTTGCTGGATTCAAAAATCATTACTGTATTTGACAATTAATGATAATAACAATATTACTTTTTCAATGATATAAAAATTGTTGAAAAACAAGCTTTGAATTTTCAATTAACTTAAAGACTAATTTAAGAATTAAATTAAAAACAAAAACCACAAAGTGTGTTTAAATATAAATAAAATATATAAGTTTGTTTTTTGAAGAATCAAGCTACATTACTATCTCTCCACTCATCTGCGACCATTTTATTTGAATTGTTGGATTTAACATTTAAAAACATTCAAACAATATGACATGAGCATAATAATGAATAATGAAGCTTTTTGTATTTCCGGGAAGACGTTGAAAATAATTATTAATTTTTTAATAATAATTTTTATTGATTTTGGTTTTCATATTTTTTTTTTAGCTCAAAATTGGTCAGATTGTTTAAAACACTATCATAAAAAAACGACGACAAAGGTCACAAATAATTAATCAAATTAAGAATTTGGTTCGTTGATGACTTCTCAACGATGATGATTTATAACTAAGGTTTAATAGTCATAAACCTTTTATTTTAATTCTTAGGGATTTAAACATCGCACTTAGATTTTGAGACTTGTTTCGCACCATTCAAAATGTTTTGTAAACTTTAGTTTTCAACCGATTTTATTCAGTTGAACTGTTTATATAAATCAAGTACTGGACGAGGTTTATGGAAGTCTTTTTCAAAAAAATTTTTAAATAAAAAAATAGCTACTTTTTTTTATTGTTAAAAAAAAATTAAAACCATGAAACCCTCATATTGTTTTTTTTTTAATTGTTTTATTAATTTTTTTTTTTATATCACTAATAATAATCTACAGCAAAATAGAAAATAATATCGTATAAACGGCAACAACTATGTTTAAACTTGGTTCCTTTTTCACTAGATTTTTTTGAATATAAAATTAAAACTAACAGTAAATCGTATTCAGAAGTTATCAGAAGTAAGTTATAAGCAGCTGAATCAAAGTAATTATTTAGAAAAAAAAATTAAACTTTTACCGATTCTCGGTTGATTCGTACGAGTGTCCAATTAATTATCTTCTTCTCATCCCTTACGTTTCCCCTGGAATGTCGATAAGAAAGGTCTGGACTATATCCGTCCACACGTGAGGGAGCGATCTTCTACTGTTACGATGAACTAAGAAGTAGAATTCAAGTGCAATTTTTCCAAATAACTAACTTTACTTTTATTTAAAATTGTGTTATATGTACGAGTAACATGGAACCGTGCAAATTAACGACTTTAGTCTAAAAAATTCTAAAATAATAAATTTGCTAGAAAAATTCTAACAATATAACATGCACACAATAATTGTGCTTTCGGTATTTTCACGAGTATTTTTAAAATAATTTTTAATTTTTTACTAATAATTTGTTAATTTTTATAAGTTTTTTTAGCTTGGAATATGGTTCAAAACACTGTCATAATCGAAATCGAGGTCAAAAGCTGCAAATAATTGAGCAAATTAAGAATTAACTTAAAACATCCAACTTCAATATTATTAATTATTATTTTATTTGTTTAAATGATTTAAATTCTTTTTTGTTTAATTTGTTTATACTAATTAAATAAATAAACTACTATTTAAGTATATTAAAATTAATTTTTTTAATTTACTTTAATTTCTTACAAACTTTTATAAGTGTCAAATATATATGACAAAAAAACCATTAATAAGAATATCTTAAAAACTACTATTCAGATCCTGATCAAGTTGATATAGGACCACATAAAAGGCATCAGCTATTAATTACAAAAATAAATCATAAAGTTCTAGTTATTAATTTTCAAATAAATAGAGCGTCAAATATTGACATTTGTTAACGTTATTCCCATTTTAAAATCTCTCCGTCCTCAAACATAGTAGTCCAAATGGAATAACCTTATGTAGCCCTTCTTTAGTTGCAAAAGCACACATTTGCAAAACTGTGAAAACAAATGCAAAAGCAGAAATTTGCTGATAATTGCATTTGCAACAAAAAATGTTAAATAATTTTTTTTGTGAGACTTATGGTTTGGCAAATAAACCATAAAAGCCATTTGAACCTCTTTCTTTTTCCAAGATGGCAACCGTGGGACAAAGATTGCAACCCCACAAACTTGGATTTAACTTTACACTAACTGACTAGCTTCTCCTTCATATCTAAAAAATTAAACTGCGTTCTCTGACAAACGTTACCCAAAATGTAACTTTTCAATGGACTAAAAATTACAGACAGTTGTTTGAAAATTATATTGACAAAATTAACATTAATTTCAATTTAATTATATTTTTTAAAGAAATCACACGCTTGCAGGCATTGTAAAATCAATGTAAATTTGCAAAATAAAAATACTGCAATCATTTAGTTGAACTTTTGACTGATCTGAGTGAGGAAGGAAGTATTCAAAGTTTAAAGAATTATTTAAATCCGATAAAAAAAATTGAGAAATTTTTTTAGATCATAATAAAGGAATATAGCAATATTACTGTAATTGTATACTGAAATCCAAAATCAAAGCTATGTGGACACTAATCAACAATACAGTACATATTCTCAAAAAAAATCAGTCTTATATTATTAAAATGCAGGACAATGATAAAATTTTAGGCGACTTAAATTGCGCAAACTTGTAAAAAAATGTGTTTACACAATCAATACTAATTTTTAGATTTATCTGTAAAACACACTGGCACTAATGATTATAAGTTTATAAATTCATGTTGTCATAAACAGTTTTTTTTTTCTTGAAAGTGTAACAATAACTGACCAAATCAATATCACATTTTAAAAATAAAAAAGTGTTACAATAACTGACAAAACCAATATTGTCACAAACAGGTCGTAAGCTACGGTACCTACAAAAGGGGGTTTACCTGTTGGGACGAGGAAAAGGGGATTATAAGAGTTTCTTCTTCTTATAGTGCCTATCCGGTCCGGATGTTGGCGATCATTCTGGCTGATTGTTTTCGGCCATGAATGATTGTCCTAGGAAAATTTTTATCTTTTTACCTATAAGAGTTTATCCAAAACTAATTAAACTTAATACTTATATAATTATTAGAACAAAGATAATAACTAAAAACTACTTACTCACTATTTAGGGAAACATACCGTTACTGTTCTATTACTTTACTCAATTCCTTTCTTTACAACCTTCTCTCTCTTCTCTTTTTCACTCAGTAACTAACTTCTCACTCCTAACTTCTAACTGCCCTCAATCTTCAGTGCCTCCTCTTTTATTAATTCCGGTTTGCCGAATCCGCAAACCTAATTATTTCGTTATTGAATTGAGTAATGTAATAAGTAGATTGCCACTATGCAATATCGAAATATACTTATGTTGAAATGAGGAATTAATAATTAAGCAATAATTTTAAATTTTAAGATCAAATTCTGTTTCGTGGCAATATCACATTTTAAAAATAAAAAACTATATAATACTTATACGTGATGAAGAAGACCTAGAAGATTTTTTTGGTTCCAATTACTACCTAGTTTGCTCTGAACACTATTTTTTTATGTTGTACAATTTTACATTCTGTTAATATTATATCTCTTAAAATTTTTCATAATTTTATGTTGAAGGTTGATGGAGACACTGATACCGCACCTGTTCAAGAAGATTTTAAGAATGTAGTAAAAGAACACGTTGAACATATCAAACAACAACAGCAAAGTACGACAAGTAATGGATATGCGAATGGTCACGTGCTTAATGGTCATGTGCCGAATGGTCATATGCCCAATGGACATATACCTCATTCAGACACAACTCTTCAAGATTTGGAATCTGAACCTATAGATACAATAAGCCAAAAAGTCGGGAACGGTATAGCACATTCTCTGGCAAACGGTGTCAAACATTTAACAAATGGTTTTACATCAAAAGGACAGCAACCAAATGGCTATTCAAAAGATTTGCCTCAATATACGTCTGTTGCTAGAGAATATAACGAAGTAAATTATATGGACAGCCATATTTAGACATACATAGTACCTATGTGATAATTTTTTCTACTTTATAAAGGTGTGCCTTAAATCGTGGAATGATAAAAAATCTACCAAATCGGGTCCAACAGTATTCTTTAGTGTTAAGATTTTGTATAAAATTTCTCGTAATTTAATACAATTTATATTGTTATAAAAACCGCTGGTCGGCAAAATGTTATGATAAACTAAAGTTTAATATAGTGAGCACAACCAAAAATTGCACTTGAACACAATTTTTCAAATATTTGAGTATTGTTGCAATTGCAGTGATTATTTCTTAGGTTATTATTATATCAAAATGAATTTGAAAATGAGTGATACAAATATTATAATAGATAAGAATAAACTTAGTACAAATTCACTATTTTTATATAATGAGCTACATTTTCATGCAAAGTCATCAAAAAGATTAAGCAGGGGTTATCTGCACATTTAATTATATTTTATTGCAAAAACATTTAATATAAAAGTTTCTTCTTCTTCATTATCAGGAAAAAGTTCTATATTTTAGACTATTTTTGAGTTAGATTTATAATAGTAATAAATAATAATGACGCCACAATAATTATTTTCGTTCAACGTCAAATAGAGAACAGATAATTAGGTAATTCTAAAAATAACAATTGCTGACAAAATTAATAGAAAAATGTTTCAATATTGCTTACTTTTACATAAAAAAAATTTGTATTATACGGTGCGACATGGCGTTATCATAAAGCCACCATAAAAATGGTTTTCAATTAAAAAAAATACTAATCTTGGTATAATTCTCTTAAAAAAATTAAAGCAATTAAATTTGAACAAATATTAAAAATCGAATGAAGAAGATAAATATAAATTTCTATGATCTATCGTAATTATTCAATCAAATTATAATTATATTATTACTGTTATAATTATTATTCAACATTTTTAATCATAAATAAGTAATTATACAAATTATTCTTGTTAATACCTACGTTTAAAAACAATTTTTAACAAATTGTCTACGGCTGTAACAGAATAAAGCGTATTTGATAAAATAATTGAACATTTTTTCACTGTTGATTACGTTCAAATCATAAATTGAGAACAAAAAAAAAATAATAAGATAATATAAACATAGTCAAAAATAGAAAGTGAAAAATTTTGTAGACTTGAAACACTAAATTTGATTGCACATGCTGAAAAACGATTTTTTCCAAATCTTTTGTAAGTAGTTAATTTAGGAAAAATCGTTTTTAATTACTTGAATATATCACATATAGCCAATCAAATATAGGCGTACAATCTAGTCGTTATAAGTTGACACATTACATTGCTTTTAATTTTTATAGCATCAATTCTATTATTATTTTTTGAATACAATGAACACAATTTTACGCCTAACCATGAAGCACTTTCTTTTTCAAATGCGATGCCATTCTTAAAATCGACAAAAATTTAAACATGTTCTCAGTTTTAAACATGTATTATTGGCTTAACAACACAAAAACTAGTAACAAACATAAAATAATAAGTAAATTTGAAGGAAAAAACGTTTTGATTTAATCTTTTAGTTAATATTGAATATCAGTTGGAGCAATGAAATTTATCTTTTGAACTTTTAGACTAATAAATTTTTTTGTTGTTGACAAAATTTATATTTTGAATCACTTTTTTAAAAAAAACAATAGTTATTTACATACAAGTCAGGAAAATTTTACATTACTGAAGAGGAGCTAAATTGAAATACGAGGCACTTTGTGCCGAGTATTTTAAAGCTGCGAGTCAAGTAAGAGATTTTACTGACGTGTTTTGTATTAAATTTTTCCGGAAATCGTAAAAAAAGACGAAATTTACAAATTTTAAAATTTTTTTTACAAATTGCACAAAAATCAAGTTTGTCAATTTTGTTGGCAACTATAGTTACTAGAGTATCTTTTTTAGTTTGCGTCTTGTAAAGTTTTTACAGTACTAGTCCGGAAAACTCAATTTTCCTGCGCGTAAATAAGCAGGAAAATGTTGTTTCCAAGACGATTTCCGGAAAAGAATAGATGCAATATCCTATAGGATATTGCATCTATTTTATTATAATAACTTATTAAAAAAAAATTTTATTAAAACTTTTATTATAATAAAAGTTTTTTTTAAGTGTTGAGTACAAACGATATCTTTTTTTTAACTTTATTTTTGTATTTAAGAATATTCAATTTTGGCAATTTAGGCAATTTTTTTTTCTTGATAAAATTAAATATGTATTACAATTCTGCAATTGCAGTTGACTACTTACACCTTTGCTCGCAACACAAATTTGAACATAGACCACTGCGCAATAATCGCTTCTCCCACATCATCAAACTGTAGATAATAATTTTTCCAGACTACTTAAATTATTTTATTAAAATACGCTTTGTTTCAAATGCCGTCTCTTACACTTCAAATTAGGGATGTCTATTTGTGATCAATTGATCTATCCAGTTTAATCCGCATTTAATTTAAATTTGTTTGGGCTATGATAGATTACAAAAATTTATACTTTCTTAACACTTTTTGGCGTCTGTCTCAAACATACAACGTAAGATCTAAACCATAAATAGGCAAATATCTTTGTAACCATTACTTGCATTTTTTTCTGTAGTACTTAAATCTTACGATAAAACTCTAAATTTATACATTCCTAGAAATGTTCTTGATTTGAATAAGATCGATCCATTTATTATTATAACGTTTAAAAATTATGTTAGGTTAAGTTAAATTTTGTTATCATTGTATGTTTAAAGTGTTAAAATAAATAAACAATAATTTTATTGCACACGATTTATTAATTTATTTTTACTTTACAATCAACATTCACAAATGTAACAACATTTTAGTCACCAAAAAAGCTGTCAGCTCTACAACAGCTTCTGGTAAACAAGTTTTCTACAATTTAATTAGCGAGGAAAATTGGTCTTTTATTCTTTCCAATATGGAAACAAATAATAAATGCTCGTCATTTTTTGATACAATAAAAAATAACATTGAGATAGCTTTCTCAGAGACTACTATTAACATGCAAGGTCGGACAGAGCAAAGTTTCAAGTGGTTTACACCAAAAATAAGAAACATGCGAGAAACTTTAAAATTTCTATACGACTTGTGTAGACAGCACAAAACCGTAGCAATAAAAGAAATGTATAAAAGCTATAAAGCACAATATGAGAAATTTGAACATCAAAAATTCGTGTTAACGATAACTTTATTAAAAATCACAAAAATAACGCCAAAGCAATGTGGTCACTAATCAAGAATAATAAACCTGAATTGTGCGAAGTTTCTTCTGATTTTACGCCTAAGCAATTTAATGATCACTTTACAACAATAGCAGAAAATGTAGTTAGTTCACTCCCAGTGTCTAACACTCTAACATCGATCCCATAGCAGTGGCGGTTTGTCGGGGAGGCAAGGTATCTGAATCACATTACATATTTGTTTATGTCAGGAATTGTTTGAAAAAATATAATTCTAAATTGTAAAATAGTATAGCTTATAATTAATCTCATTACCTGTTAAGTATAAGAAAAAAAAAATTCTGAATAAAAAATTCAATTCAACGGTTCCCACTACCGCACAACCCAAAGCCTGAATTTTACTTAATTAAAAAAAACTTAAATTTAATAAATAAATATAAATTAATATTTTAATAAACTTAAATTTAATTTTTGCCTAAAAATCAAATCATTATCTCGTTCGCTCTATGTAGGAAAATGCATTGTTTTGACATTAAAAATAGCATATCAGTCAGAAAGCTATAGAATTTGATGCAAAACTAGAAAATTTGGAAGAAATTAATCTCTTTTTATTGTTGTCATTTTTTCCTTGCATTTCTTGTATTATTTTGTTGTTTTTATTTCGTTAGTTTTTTTGTTTTTATTGCAGATTTGCCTGTGTCTTCCATATTGTTTTTTTTTCTCTCTATTTTTTTCTTAAAAAACATGCACTTTTAGACCTTTCTTATTCCATTTGTGTATTTTTTCTTCCATGAATATCTTTCCTATCCTACCTTTGCATTTGTTTGTTCCCTCTCTTTTCTTTCGCAATTTCTATCCGAGCTTTCCTCTCTCTCTTTGTTAAATTTTCTTCTATTAAGATATTCTTAGTTGTTTTATTTTTGTCAGTTTTTCTTATGTCACATCTCTTTCTTTCGCTTTCAAGTCTTAGAGTTTCACTAACACTTTTCTCTTACTTATTTTGTGCTTACCTATTTCTTGTTTTCCTTCTTTTCCTACGTCTATTTTTGTTATTACTATATTGTTTTTTCAATTTTTTTTCTGCTATTTCGGTTTATTTTTCAAGATCTTTCTTTATCTTCTCTAGCATTTTACTTTTCTATTTTTTCTCTTTAAAACTCATCTCTTATATCTTCTATTTCTTTATTCACTTCCCTGATCTCTTGTCTTAATAGTTTAATCTCCTCGATTAATGTATCTAGTTTCTTTACAACTAACTTCAACTTTGTTTTTATATTAAATTTTGCGCTTTTTAGTAATCTTATTACTACTTGCAACAACTTCTAGTGTTTCCATCTTCTCTTCTTCTTCTGTCTTATTTCTTTTCTTTTAATTTTTTTTTTGTTTGTACTTGCGCTCTTTTTTTCAGACTGTATGCTCTTTGTCTTGTTTTTTGCATCCGTAGATTACTTCAACTGCAATTCAATAGTTAGTTATTCAGATGGTATCAAAGCTAAGTTGTTTTATAAATAGGCAGAATAGCTCTTATTAACTGATTTAGACACGTTTTTGTTAACTTACTATCTTGATTAGTTGTTTTATTGTGAAGTTTTAAAGCATCAAGTGGAGTATACAATATAGCCGTTTTTATTGGCCGAAAAAGTGCAGTACCAAGAAGAAGGAGTTTAATATATGAGACAAGCGTTCTAATTTGCTGTCTACACAATTCGTTTTCATTGGTAGTTATCGACAATAATACGTCATTTCTAGCTTCAGTTTTTTTCTGAGTTCAATAACTAAATATCCTTAAATTTATCCATACCTAAAAACCATTTCTACTTTAAAAAGTTTCTACCTATTGACAATAAATAATTCAATTTAATTGTCAAACTAGCGCATGAGCAGTACTTGCAAGAAAATCACATATAGTCGTTCTTATTGGCTAACTAGAGGAGGAGGAGGAGTTGTTTCATAAATGAAACAAGATTCCTATTCGCTGATTTAAGCGTTCGCTTTCATTGGCTGCTCTACAGAACAATACTTCTTGCCTTTAAAAGGTTTTTATTGTTTTTTTTTGTTGCACTTAATAACTTACAATTTGCTAACTAAATAATCATATTCAACGACTGTTTACACAAGTTTTTGATCGGCGGACTAGTTTTTGAACACAAGACTAAAAAGAAAAGTTCGTTTAATTACTGGATTCACATTTTTAATTTTAGTATTATTAAGCCTTTTTTGTCAATTAATTGTTATATTTATTTATTAATTTAATTTTTCTGCTTAATAGGGAAAAATTAAAGAAGTTTGTCTGCCGCGCGGTCAGTACCTTGTTCAAGATTGTATCCGCCTACCCTAAAAATCAACACACGAGCCGCCACTGTCCCATAGGTCTAATGAGCAAATTAAACTATAGCAATAATAATTTTTCTTTTAAAACGATGGGTCATATACAATACAAGTCGCTTTTGAAACTTTAGCAAATAAAGCCAGCAGAGACATTTATGACATGACTGTGTCAGCTGTTAAATGCATTAAAAACGTGTTTACCATTATACAACTCATCTGTGATTATACTACAATTCACCAAAATAGTTAACGAATGCATTTGCAAGTCAATATTTCCAGACAATTTTAAAATTGCCCTTGTTATTCCAATCTTTAAGAAAGGAAAAGTAAATAATCTCAATAATTACCGACCAATCTGTCTGCTACTGAGCTACTGATTTGAGCAAGGGTTTTGATTGCGTAAATCTCCAGCAACTTTTATCCATAATTGAAAGGTATGGTATACGTGGTCAAGCCAACGCTTGGATTAAATCGTATCTCAATGATCGGAAACAATATGTATAGAGGTGTTCCCCAAGGATCAATACTGGGTCCTATACTATTTATTCTCTATGTAAACGTCTTGGAAAGTGTTATTAATGAGTATCATTTTACAGCTTACGCTGATGATTTCTCCATGGTTGTTTCTAATTATTGTAATCTTTGTAAGTCAATCTTTGGGTACTAATTGTTCTGATGTGTTATCAATTAATGTAATGAATTATTTCAATAAAAGAAACCTACATTTCAATACTGATAAAACACAGATTATTAGGGTTTACCCGAGTCAGGCTAACTTACAGAATATAAATATATGTGTTGGAAATAACATAGTGACTACCACTCACAAACCTTTAAAGTTTCTGGGTTTACATTTAGATGAAAATCTTAACTGGAATCATCATTGTCAGCAATTAGATTGTAGATTGAGAAGGGGTCGTTTGGCGCTTTCCACCTTACAGAACTGCGACCAATTTGATCTATTGTTCTTGAATCCTACGCTCATTGTTTCCCCAGGAATTCTAGACTTTTTGTAAAGCCAAGTATATTCCTAAGTGGCTTGTTTTTGACTTCGACAGGCGTTAGTCTCGCACTGTCTAAGTAGGTCAGCCTTTGGGACGCTAACGCATCGCAATTACAGAGTATGTGTAATGTGCTCAGCGCCTGCAATGATTCTTATATCATTCTTCGATAGAAGAAGAAGCTTTTTTGCATTCTCTGGCGAATATTCGATGAATTTCTTCGCCTGTCTTTGCCCAGGAGTATTCTTCCAGTGGCGCATTTTAGTTGCCAATTCCCACCTAAGGATCTCCGTCCGTTCATGCGATTTCGTTAGTCCACAGAACGGTTCGGGGCCGGGGGAGGAGCTTTCGAACCTGCTCTCGTTAGTTCGTCGGCAATTTCGTTTTCTTCAATTCCTTCATGACTTGGTACCCAAATGAGGGCAATCTTGTTGCCCATTGCCAAGTTTTTAAGGGACTATCTGCATTCTCAGACCATTCGAGACTCAGTGTTACTTGCACTGACAGCTCTTATGGCCGCTTGGCTGTCAGACAGAATACAGACCCTTTTGCCTTTAATACGCTTTCGCAGACATTCTTAGGCAGTTAGATCTATAGCAAGTGTCTCAGCTTGCATAATTGAGGGTGTGCTATCTAGGGCTATTGTTGCCCGATTGTCAGCAATTAAGTAATAAACTAAGTTTTCTCAAGTACTTATTTATGGCTCTGCGATCTGTGTTAGAATTGCATCAGCTGCAGAATGTCTATTTTGCACAGGTAGACTCAAGGTTGAGATATGGTATTTGTCTTTGGGGTATGTACAGAAGCTCTGCTTCTGTACATGATGTTTTTATGGCTCAGAAGCGCATAATTAGATGTATAGCTAATGTTCCAATAGGAGACTCCTGCGTAGACCACTATTTAGGAAGTTTAAAATCTTGACGGTATGTTGTATATATATATATCTGTATATATAAAAGAAAGTCTGTTAGTTACTCCACTTATAACTCAAGAACGGCTTTATCGATATGGTTGAAAATTGGTGAGGTGGTAGCTTAGAGCCAGGAGACGGACATAGGATACTTTTTATTCCAGAAACCACTCTCTAAAAAAGGGGTGAAAGTCAAATGTGAAATGCGATGTCGGAAACGTTCGGTGAGGCTCGACAAATTACCGAGAAATTTGACGCAACTACGAAGAAGCGTTTACATTAAAATTTATTTGACGTGGCTCAAGAAATTTTCCCAAACTTGGATTTTTATATCAATTATAGTTTAGAGCCAGGAGAAGGACATAGGATACTTTTCATTCCGTTCGACAGCATTCCCGTGTGACTTGACATGAAACGTCAGTCACTATAAAACGTGGAATAACAAAACGCAAATGACAGCTATGTAATTGACGTATAATGACAGATATGTAATGACGTATGGATGACAATTTGATATTTGTAATAAATCAATAATAAAACTATTTCTATTAAATAAATAATTAACAATTATAATGTAATGATAGTGCCGTTGCCCATTCGTAAAAAGTGAAGTGAACTATAAAACTCGGTATGGTTGAAAATTTTAGTTTTTAGGTAAAGTGAAGTTTAATTAATAATGCCGCGACCAAGACGATCGAATCTTTCCCGACAAAGCCGTGATGCAAGAAGAATACGAAATACTGCAAATGAAAGGACTGAAGCAGAACAAGAAATTGCACGCGAACAGCGCCGCGATAGTATGGCTCGACTTCGTGCTTCTCAATCACGAGAGCAAAGTGAAGCAGCCCGTGAAACAGCTCGGTTGGCAATGCAGAATCGTCGAGCGAACAACAGAGGTCAACAAATAGATAATTTGCGACGCAGAACAAGATATTTATAAGTGCTGATTTGAATCGAGGAGCGAGTTTATTAATATTAATAAATATTTAAAGATATTAACAAAATTTTTAATTAAATATTAATAATTATTTTAATATTTAATTATTAAATATTTAATAATATTTAATAATTTTTAATTATTAATTAGAAAAAATTAATAAAACTAAATAATTATAAACAGCTACTTTTTATTAACAAAGGGATGAAAAGGGGAGGGATAGAGACAAAAAATGACATGTATCAATACATAATTTTCAAAGATTTTGGTTTGCTTATTTTAAAAATAATATCTATGTTTAGGCGGAACAAAGTTCGCCGGGCCAGCTAGAATTGGTTTTTAGCAAATAGGTTAATGTTGAACGAGGCTAAGACTGTTACTATGCAGTTTACTTTAAAAACATAAATAAACGTGGATTTTCCAAGCTCTACTTCTTTTTTGGGCTTAAGTTTAAACTCAAAATTACTAAGAGCATGTTGAAAAAATAGAAAAAACTATATCAAAAAATACCTACCTATTAAGAGACCTTGCAAATTCGCTAAGCCAAATTGTCCTAAAAGTATTTTTTTCCACTAGCTCAGTCTCATGTTCGGTAAGGCATTCTAGTATGGGGGCACTCACCGCTTGCAGCGAGAGTGTTTAGAATCCAACGTAGAGCTCTTCGAATTGTGGCGGGTATAAGATATCGGGCGGAATACACAAAATATTTTCGGAAACTAGAAATTCTCACACTACCGGGTTTATACCTTTTTGAATGCTTAAAGCATATTAAGAAAAACTACTGCCGCCATAATAAACTAAATTCTTTTCATAACTAATACACTAGAACCACAAACTTGTCATTAGAAACAAATCGAATTGACAGATGTACAGGTCGTCAAACATAGCAACAACTCTGAGTTTTGCTCGGTATGCGCAGACGAAAAGAGTGAGGCAACATTCGGATGGAAAAAGATAAACGCTACGCACAGCGAGATACCCCTTTGTATTTGTTTAGTACTGACTAATGAATGCTAATATTAAGTGTTATTTATTTATGTATTTAGACAAAGATATCAAGAATGTATTAGCAAACGTAACTAATATTTTAGAAATACCTAAATAGGTATAAACTATGTTTTTTTAACTATATTTACTTCCCAACGGTCCGGCTGCGACTGCAACTCTGCCATCCAAATGGAAAGATTTTCCAATGCGCATCTAGTGGGCGGCCACTTTACAGAGTTGTTCCTATATTTGACAACCTGTAGGTACAGTACTAACTACTACGCCATCAAATTGTTTAATAAACTGCCGAATCATTACCATAATATGACTTTCGACGCGTTTTTAAAGACAATTAAAACATTATTAATAAAACCGGCTTTCTATAGCTTGACAGAATTTGAAGAGCATACATTTGAGACCATTCATAAAACAGTTTCTTTCTTGTTCGACTTGTAGAAATGTGTTGCCAATAATGTTGTCTGCATTTAATCTGATATACTCACTTGTACTTAAAAAATATATAAAAATTGCATAGCTGCAAAATTTATATTTTTAATGTATGCGTCAATTTTTTTTACGTATGATCTGTTAAATGTTAATGTTAGAAATGTTAAATGTTAAATGTATGATACTACAAAGCTTTGACTTACCAAAATGTATTTATACATTATCTGGTGAATAAATATTATTATTATTATTACTTCTCTGGCTTATTAAAATAAGCAATTGACATTGGCAAAAGTTTAATTTTACAAGCAGGTTGTGATATACGGTAAACAACGCAATTTGCGTTGCAGAGCTTTTAAAAAACAGTGTTTTTTATAGCACTAAAAGCTGTTAATAGAAATTCCGTTAGTCTTTCTTTTGTTAATTTGTGTTCTGTAGAAATAGAAGAAATCATATTTTTTTTAATAAAAAACAGCAGTGTTATTTTTTAGCGTTACAACACAATATGTTGACGTACGTCAGCAAGTTGATAAAACCAGCTTTAAATATCACAAAAAATTAAAAAGCTTTTGAATATACAACTTTTAACAGTAGTTTTGTGTGTCCTTATTCTGTAGCAGACACAACATTTTTTACGTTTTTTAATAAAATCTTAATGGTGTTTTGGTGTCAAAAAGACTGTTGAATCTTGAAATAACATCTGTCAGAAAAATTTTAATTTTAGAAATGTAAATACATAGATGCTAAGTATAGAGCGTTTACGTTTAGTAGGCTTAGTTTAGATAACTTAAACATACCCTACTACAGATTACAGGATATTTATTGCACTGCACTCTTTATGACCTGTAGTGCCCCTCATATTTACAAACAGTTACGATTAATCGGAAATTATTTTCTTTTATAAAAAACTCTCGCATGAGTAGAAATTAAACTCATTTTAGTTACACAATCAGACGCCGAAAGCACTATCTTTGGTCACTGGACTATCGACTGACCCTAATCCTACTTGCTCGACCACTCAACTTTTCACACTTGACTGAAAATAATTATTTCTATCTTTTGATCTGTAAAACAAACTTTTTACAACTTGCTACAAAAGTCACTGCGTGTTTGTGACTTTTGCTTTACACATACTCTGCTCGAAATATGCGCTGCAGCCTGCAGCAATTAAAAACTTTGGGTGAGAACATTCTGATAGATTTTCGGTCAAATAAGTAATAATTTTTGTAAGTTATTTAAAAACTGGTATACTTTTTTGAGCTAAACTAAATGCTAAAAAAAAACACAAAAAAAAGTATTAAAGCAAGCAAAGGCGTCCGGCTCAGACAAAAAGTATAATCAAAGCTCTCTTAGAGTGAGAATTTTAATAACTAAAATTTTGATTAGAATTGTACAACCTCTATTACTTCCTGTATTTTTTTGTAACAAAAAAAATTGAATTACAAATTAAGAAAGATTTATCAAAACCAATACATATAATTTTATTTATTTAGGTATCTAGATAATGTAAGACTGCGTCCATAAACCCAAATTAATGCATATTTTACGTTCAGAAATTTGAAGTTGAATTGTAATGATCCTTGATGGTATGATCCTTCTCACCAAGGGTCATGGTAGGGAACTAGAAAAGATTACCAATATGCGATAATTTATTTGGTACACCATACTACATTACTACTCTACGGATACGTTCTTTCCACTATGCTATTACTATCTATCTATTTATATTCTTACGAATCTATATTTATAATATCTAATTATGCTAAGTAAGGAGTATTCGTTGGACCTGGTCAGGCATTGCGACATGGTTAGACTCAAGTAGGTTCTTTAGTCAGCTAACCTATGAAGAATGTCGTTATCGCAATACTCATTACTCAAGCATTTCACAACTATATCTAGGTTAATCATACATTAAGCAATTATACAATATTTGATGCAGCTAGGTCAAATCATCCCTTACACTACATATACAGGGTTTTTATAAATTATTCTAATAACGGAGTTAGCGTAGGAAGTGTGCCGCCTCTTCCACTTTGTGTACTGTTAATAGATCGTTCAAGGACACGTATCAGACGCACGGCAAAACCGATACGGGCGTGCATAGTTAGTTGCCTAAAAATCTAATTCTCTTCGTATTTTAAAAATTATATTGAAAAATAAAGTATATCAATAACATGACAAAAGTAAATAAATTTATAGTGGTTAAACATCACAGAAAATGTTGAAAATGTTCACCATTTTGTTCAAGACACATATTCACTCTCTTTTTCATATTTTCAAAAATGTTCTGTAACATCCATTGATTAATGTTTTGACAACAGTGTTGGTTTTTATGCTGCAACTCTGCCAAGTTATCCATTTGTTGTTAAAACACCTTATCTTTCAAATATCCAAATATCGAAAAGTCCAGTGGCGTCAGATCCGGGGAACGTGGTGGAACTCATGTTGCAGTCCTAAGCTTATTACACGAGGCCCATAATATTGTTGTAAATATTCCAACGTAACACCTGCAGTGTGTGCAGTGGCTCCATCCTGTTGGAAGTACTAGCAGCTCTTTGTCATCAAGTTGTTGCATAAATGGTTCCAACATCTCTTGCATATACCTCTCTCCTGTCTCAGTATCATGAAAGAAAATGAGTTCATATATTGGTCTACAAGACATGGTGCCAACCAGACTGCAATTTTTAAAGAATGAACGTGGGTTTTCAGCTGACCAAAGTCTAAAATTTTGAGCATTTAGGTGCCAAACAACTGAAAAGCTGTTCTAAATTTGTTTTCTAATAGAAATAACAAAGACTATATGTAATTTTGTTTTTATTTTGTAAACAGATTCTGTTAACAGACATTAATAGATAGCTATCTATTAAGTAAACTTATTTTCTAGAATTAGTAAAATATGTTGATGGGTTGTCAGACGATGAGATTCTGATTGAAAACAAAAGATGTCGTAGCCATATCAATATTTTAGGTTAAGTCGACTTACATTAGAAAATTATTATTATTAAATTTTACTGTTAATTATCGTAAACATAAAAAGTGTGTCATTGTAAAATAGAGATGCTGTGTCACAAAATAAAATACTGTTATATCAATAAATAAATAAATTTTTATTTCCTGCTTTTTTGTAAAATTTAGTTATAAAAAAATTTTTTTTATTTCACGTTTACAATGACAATTTTGTAACATTGTTTTTGCCGTGGGTTGGTATAGTTAGTAGTTGTAATGCCAATGACATTGCATTTTATACTGGCATTTTAATTATTATTATTAATAGTTCTATCAGTCATACCAACCTGAGAAAAAAACTCACTAGATAAATTTTTCATAATCTTAATATTGAATTATACCTATTAATAAAAGCAAAATAGAAAAAAAACATGTTACATTTGTTTTACAACACATCTTTTTCTATTTCACGTTTACAATGACGATTTTGTAGCACTGTTTTTAAAAAAAGTAGTTAGACAAAATTAAATTTGGTGCAATCGTTTTTAGGGACTTTTGCCGTCGGTTGCTATAGTTACTAGTTGTGATGCCAATGACATTGACATTACTTGCATTATAATAATTAATATTAATAGTTATATCAGTTACACCAACCTGAGAAAAAAACTTACTAGATAAATTTTTTATCATCTAATTATTGAATTATACATATTAATAAAAGCAAAATAGAAAAAATAGCATGATACACTCGTTTTACAAGACATGTTTGTAATACGCATGGCACTTATTCAAATGAATAAGTTCCATGCGTATTACAAACATACGTCTTGTGCAAATCGTATAACAATATACTATTGTATCAAGCTTTGTAATTTTTCAAAACTAGTTTTTGGCTTTTGCAAAAAAGCCGTGTAGCAGCACTAAATTTGAAAGAAGTATTTTTTAGTTTTTAATAAGCAATGTCGACTTACAAAAAATATTCGCGTTAGTTTTTTGATAACCTTAAATATTTTTAAATTTAATGCCGCAAATTTTTTGTAACATTTGCCAATCGTTAATTTTGCGCTAACTGATAGATGATTTTGATTTTACGATCAATTTTGGTTTGTAGCGGCATATTTAATTGTAATTAAACTAGTGGAAAAATTCTTTCAAGTAGTTGTTGACAGATAATACGTCAACTGCCAACATCAAGCTGAGCTATTATCTGCTGGCAACAATATTGCATTTAACTTTAATTATTCAAATAGCTCTTAAAAAACCCCGTTAGTTGCAACATTAAAAAAGTAATTTGTCTAGAAGTTTGAACTCTAGCGAATAATTTTGATTTATTGGCATGCATAATAGAAGACTAAAGAATTATTCTATGTTATTTTTAATATTTCTGGGTTGGTGCTATTAAAGGCTGAAGAGTGGCTGAAGCTCAACCGTCAATCTGTCAGTTTTGGCCCTACATCTTCCTGTGATAGACCATAGATAGAGATAGATCATGCAAAATTTAAAATTTATTGGCGGGAGCGAGACGTAGCTGCGCGTTCTTGAAACTTCTACAGTTTCTGTTTAACCACAGTCATTACAAGTAAATGTCATCTGTTCTTAAAAAGACAGATAACGACAAAATATAAATTAAAAAAAGAATTAAAAATTTAAACGAATTTTGACAACAAATTTCGTAAAAAATTCAAAAACAAATTTGACAACATCCAAACGCCTCTTCCCCTTGCTAGCGAGAATGAACTCGTCCTAAGAAATATTATTTCTTGCGCAGAAGCGTAGATCACGTGACATCTTCTCTGGTTCTCTAATGTTTTCCGTACTCTAAAAATATAAATAATAATAAATTGCGTCAATGAACTGTGATGAGTACTTATCAGAATAGGTAGTAAAACACTTTGGTGGATATATTTTTTTATCGGCAATTAACTATAAAAATGGCAGCATTATAACCGCGCTACACTACAAAGATGAGGCTCCTTCTATTTTTTTCCATAGCATGTTCTGCATACGGCTTGCAGCATGAGTATTCTATTGAGGATCCCCAATTAGATCTCAACGAAAAATGCAAGAAAATAACAGTGCCTTTTTGCATAGATGTGCCGTATAACACCACAATTATGCCAAATTCACTAGGACATAGTAACCAAGAAGAAGCCGGTCTTGAAGTCCATCAATTTTTCCCACTGATGAAGATAAATTGCAGTCCTGACTTGAAGCTTTTTATGTGCTCTGTGTATGTTCCTGTCTGCACAATTTTGGACAAACCAGTACCTCCTTGCCGTTCTTTATGTTTATCAGCGAAGTCTGGGTGTGTAGAAGTCATGTTAAAATTTGGTTTTAATTGGCCTGACAATTTGAATTGTGATCAGTATCCTGAGAATTCTAATTTATGTGTAGACAATATTACGGCTACGCCATCACCAGAATCGATTCAACCCAATAAAAAGATTAAACCAAAAACAGCCCTTGCAGCTAATTATCCTCGAGATTATGGATTTGTATGTCCTAGACAGTTTCAAGTTATGAATATGGATTATTCGCTTAAAGTCGGTACTAAAATTGAAAAGAATTGTGGGGCTCCGTGTCATATGATGTTCTTTACTGAAAGCAAGCAGCAATTTTCACGTGTATGGATTGGCACATGGGCTGTACTTTGTTTCACAAGCTGCCTTTTTACAGTTTGCACTTTCTTAATTGATACAGATAGGTTTAGATACCCAGAACGCCCAATTATATTTTTATCTGTGTGCTACTTGATGGTGGCATTTGCTTATGTGGTGGGTTTCATTGCTGGAGACTCAATTGCATGTAAAGAACCTGTAGGCTCAGATGATGGAATTGTGAAAGTTAGCACTATAACTCAAGGAACTAAATATGAATTGTGCACTATACTTTTTATGGTGTTATATTTCTTCAGCATGGCATCTAGTATTTGGTGGGTGATATTGACCTTAACATGGTTTTTGGCAGCTGGCTTAAAATGGGGACATGAAGCAATTGAAGCGAATTCGCAGTATTTTCATCTCGCAGCGTGGGCTATTCCTGCAGTTAAAACGATTACTATCCTGGCAATGGGTAGAGTAGATGGTGAGTTCTCTTCAAAATTATTAATAGAAATTGATAAAGCCTTGAATCGTATAATAAGACTTCACAGGAGCATAGTAAATAATCGGTTATTCTTCTAATCTAAACTATAATACGTGTTTTGCGAAACACTACGATAGTGTTAGCTGGGGTGATGTTTAAGGATGTTAAATCAAATAATGTTGCATCAAGGGAGGCTGTGAAATCAAAATGAAACAGGTACTGTCTCTGAAACATTACAAGATAAAAATTACACTTAATAATGCACACAATTTTTTACATTACCCAAATTTGATTAAAATTCAACCCCAAGAAAATTTTCAGTCTCAATCGTTAAAGGGACTTTAATAATTTTTAAAATATGGCTTTCTGACTAAAATTCAAAGTCTGCTATGATGGGACATTATTTATGTAATGAATAGAACAATAATGCCGTTAATAATAAATACTTCCCAATCATCGGAGTGATGTTTGCTGTTTTCTAGTTTGAATTTTCAAAAAAATGTTCTTTTTAACACATTACTGATATGATTTTCAAAATCAAAGTCTTTAAGTTTTGACGGTGTTTGTAGGAAGAAATAAAAAAACCCTTTTAGTAATTTTTGTGATGTGTCAAATATCATGAAAACAAAATTTTTAGAAAAATATTAAATTAGAGAGAATTGCACTTCAAAAAACTGGGTTTCAAGTATCTATATCTGTAACAAAATCGCTTTTTATTTATATTTGCTTTCAGTATTCCAGGACCTAAATGATTGATTATTAGGATTTGATAGCTTCCTGCGAATGTCAGTAATAGTTAATATTTTTCAGTGGCGTAATATAAATAAAGACACTAAGGTCGCTAGATCAACACACTACTTGTTCAGAGGTAGCGCTATTAACTACATTTCTTGCTCAGATTTGTCGTTGACAAGGGATAACAAATACATATGTCGTAAGAGCGACGAGGACGTTTTCAGCTTTAGGGAATTTTGTTTACCAAAATGGAAAGATAAAAAATTAGGTTATGCATATTTATTATATATAACAGAGATTTCTACAAATTAATAACAATCTTTGACATTTAGAATCGATTGATAATTATTTAAATCAAGAAAATAATAGTTGACGCATCTTTACATCAAAATAGCAATCTGAATTTTTATCATAGAAATAATTTTCTCTATCAAAATGTTTTTTATAAGTTCAAATAGGTTTGTAGAAGATATAAATTTTAACGATAAAAATAATTAAGCAAAATAAGTGATTAGCTAAGCTTTTCAGAGCACATTTTCACTTCACGTTTAGCAAACAAGTCTATGGTCAACTTCAATTTGCGTAGCTACTGATATATCTTTCTCTAAAACTCAAACGTTAACTACATGAAGACCAAAAAGTATTAAATATTTTATCGCTCGCTACATGAAACAATTTCCAACTACGTTTAAAACACATATCTGAATTAGAATCAGAAATTCCTACGAAAGAAATATTTTTTGAAACAAAGTAAATACGAAATCAAGAAAGATGTAACGAGACCATAATGTGGAAAAATGATTACTGACATTTAATGAGACTTTAAATTTTCAATCGTCAACCTTGTTTTGTTTATGACCAGATTTACTCTGCGACAGTAGAAGTTACAAGGATAGATATAAAAAAAAATTCATCTTCTGATGATGACCACGTGGTGGTCGAAAGAGCTCTCAAGATCTAATAAACAAACTTTTTAGAAAGTGGTAAAATTATGTGAATAACAAAAACTAAAGCCTTATAATTTTGCAAAAAATGAAAACTTTTCTATGTATATTGTTTTGGTTGCGGCTTACATTGACTCAGATTCTCAAATACCAGCTATACTTCCCACAAAAAGTTTTGAAAAAAATATGTATTACCTATCCGCCATTCTGTTATTTTTGCTAAGACTAGAAAAAAGTGCCGAAATTGAAACCTATTTGTTTTTTATTTTTGCAGGTGACGTTTTAAGTGGAGTTTGCTACGTTGGAATTTGGAATGGAGATGCTCTACGTTCGTTTATTTTAATTCCTCTTTGCATTTATCTAGTCTTTGGTTTAATTTTTCTAATATCAGGTTTAATATCGCTTTTTCGAATTCGTACCGTTATGAAGCATGATGGTACAAAAACCGATAAATTAGAAAAGCTTATGATTCGAATTGGAGTTTTTTCAGTGTTATATACGGTACCTGCCGTGATTGTAATTGCTTGTTTGTTTTATGAACAATTTAATTTTGATGATTGGATGATCACGTGGAATTATGATATGTGTCAAAAACCAATTTATTCGGTTCCCTGTCCGCAAGTCATACGTAAATTTAGCCATCCACTTTTTGAGATTTTTATGGTTAAGTATCTTATGTACATGATTGTTGGAATAACATCAAGCGTGTGGATATGGTCTGGAAAAACTGTTCATAGCTGGAAAGTATTTTTGAATCGGTTTAAAGGCAGACAAGCAGCTTATGTTTGAAAACATTAAAGATTTTTACAACTTGCTATTTTTGCACAAGGTTTTGCCGTGGTCTACCTCTGGAGAACAGTCAATTTAAACTGTTTCAATTGGTTCTGCAATTGGAATAGTTTAATTAGCCGAACCTCATAATTTAGTGTGAGATAGCACTCTACGTCCAAATTTTGATACCATAAAAAGCTAGTTTTTCTGAAGCTTTAACATCCTTAACATAGCATTAAATTAAATATTTTCAAATCTATTGTGGAAAAGCTTCCAGTGCTTAAACATATAACGCACATTTTTTTCCTAGTAAAATGTAAGAGTAATTTGGATGTAATATATTTTTGTATATTTTTGTACATATACCCGGACAATTGTATTATTTATATTTGACTGAAAGCGCTGATTAGCGTATTTCATGATCAAGATAAAGACTCATACTATTTTTCAAATAAGCGTTCAAAGCAATTTTTGTACTGTATTTTTATATTGTATTGTTTAATTAATACTGTTACGTGTTGTGTTCATAACTTTTTAATCAAAAGCTCAAAGTATTTTTTAACTAACTGTTGTGATGGTTGTCAATTATAAAGCAGAACAAATTATAGCAAAGTTACTTTTTGAGCTTGTTAACTATTAGACTAGTTATTTTAGTTGTTGTAATGTTACAAAATTTTTAGATTGTAACCAATCGATATTAATATTTTGGCAGTCTAATATTTTGGCAGTCTAATATTTTTGTTCAATTCTATAAAAATGCGGTTTGATTTTAAAAAAAAGAGACAAAAAATTCTATTTAACGTTTATTTATACACATAAGTTATTAACTCTAGCTGCGTTTTTATAAGATTGTTACAAAGTTTACTAATTTTAACTCATTTTATATTACTGATGTACTTTTACTACTTTTTGTACTATATAGCAGCAATAAAGTGCATTTATGTTGTCAATCAGTTTATTTTCGTTCTTAGATTTCAAGCCATAGTGAAGTTCACTTTTTTAAACGTCCGCCGCAGTTTTTTACAAAATTACAGGCGGCAACTCCATCTACGGTGTTACTTTTGACGAGCATTTCGAGAGACCCATGGATTTGAGGAAAGCTGACAGTTGTTAATATTAGTAAATATTTATTTATACCTGCGTAATAATATTAATAAAATGCAGCTGGAAAAAAAATAAATGGAAGGTTTTTGTTTTTGAGACTGAAATTACGCACATTTTTGCGTCAATTGTTGCGACTGATGTTTCCACAGTGCCTAAATTCTATTCTCTTTCAAGAAAGAGTGCAGGAAAATAATGCATGAAGGCTCCACGTGATTACATCTATGAAGTGGGAGATGATTGACAATTTCTCGGACAGGACAGGCCGCAGAAAAAATCGTTTTTTTCATTTTAAACCAATTTATTGTTGTCAATTCGTTTTAAATATATTTAAAATCATATTTTTTTCACTAGTATTTAAGTGGTTACCTTTAGCTCTTTTTCTGGGAGGACTGAAAGTTCTGGGATTAACCTATGTCTTCGTAAACGACCTTTTAGGACAGGACAGCACACAGGAACAAAACAAATGCACCTCTGTGCTTTCGAATGCCAGCTCCGCCAGAATGCTAAGAACTGAGTAACACGTGGACATTAGAATGGACTACGTCCTACACACTATTTGCTATTACTCTTTCTTGAATTTGAACAGACTATAGATTTCTCTACATTTTAGGACGAAAGCTAATTGCTTCAGTTCACAAATTTATTGTTCTATCCTTATTATCCGTCAATGTACTTATGTGTGTGATACCGTTTGAAATAGGTTCAAATCAGGGAATTTTGCATATTCCACACATGAAATTAAAATTTGTTTTTCCTTTCATTTGCTTTGGTGTATCTATATGTATAGAGTAACGCAAACGCCAAACTACATTTTGATTGGTGGATCACGTTCACTAATGATTCATCAATGTTGAGTTCAATTTCACATTTTATAATAATTGATACGGTAATGAAAGCCAGATTAAAATCACTACTTTGACATGATTTTGTATCAATTACGGTTCATTTGTTTTACTCTCTACATATAAGTACTCTAATTTGATTCATTTTAAAACGTTTTTTATCTTGACAAACATAAAACGCGCGCGCAAATTAGTCCTGTCGAGATGGACATAAAAATAGCCTTAAATAAAAAAAATTAGAGGCCGCGATTTTTTTTAAAACGTTGAGGAGGATGGTTGGAAGTCAATCTAGATTTTCAGAACAATCCGGTCGCCGTCATGTTGATTTAAAGATTTTTTTTTGTTTTTCTAAAATAACTCGTTAATTTACAATTTTAGAACAAAAATGATAGTATTCAAAGTTGTTGGAAATTTAATTTTCTACAAGTTTGATCATTTTTATTTATACGCTAGGATAAATATTTGCGGAGTTATACTATCGTTATGTTTATAGAAACAAATCGTAATGGGTGGAATTTTATTTCCTTCAACTTTGGTTCTCGCACTTTTTTTAAGTGGTATATTTTTTTTTAATTTCCAAATATTTCGTTTATTATGTAGTTTATTGACAAAAAATTCTATTATAAACATGATACCTAATATAGCTGCAAATACTGATCCTAGCTTAAAATAATTATGAGAAACTTGTAGAAAATTAGTTTTTCAACAACTTTGAATAACTTCATTTTGGTTCTAAAGTTATTGTAAATTACGAGTTATTTTAGAAAAACAAAAAAAATAAATTTTAAATTAAGATGGCGGCGAGATTGTTTCAAAAATCGGAATTTAGACTTTCGACCATCCCCTTCAACGTTAAAAAAAATGCGGCCCTTGATTTTTTCTATTTAAATGTCTATCTCGACGGGACTCAATCTGAATTATGTTTTTATCACAGTTTTAAGGCTTTTTTATGGTAACCACGACATCGTAATCTGCGTTATTCCTGCAATTTTCTCTCCTTAATCAACACATGACTGAAATTAATACGTGATAAGTTTGTGCAACAATTAAAATCTACTTTTGAACGAGAATTTGGAAACGTTCTTCCACTCATAATTAATAAAAAAAATATTTTTTGCTTGTTTCGATGTTTAATTTGTGGTTGCTGCGGTATAACAGCATAAACTTATTTGATTTCGATAATGTTCTACACTTTAAATTTCATGTTTTACTTTTTCTTAAACCCTTGGAAGCGGCATGGAATTTTCTACCCGAATACTATTTGTTGCTATGGAGCTATAATAGAATGGAGTCAGGATGTAGGCAATTTGTTTTGATGCAAAAAAAAAGGATTCTAAGCGCGGGGTATATACGTTGCCATACGCTCTTTGCTTACAAGGTACGTGGCTACAAAGCTAAAGCGTGGTGCAGTAAAGCAGTTGTTTTTGAAAAAAATCGCAACGTCAGGTCCAAGTTTTGTTTACTATCTGGTTTGTGGGAGTCTGCTTATATCATTTTTAATTGCGAGAAAACTAGTGTTTTGTGAATGAACTCAACAACATTTTCTAGCAAATATTAATAGAGGTGTTAATAAAAGCCTTAAGACAATGGTTCGATTGGGATGTGGTGTGTGGATCAAAAAAGTGTCCATATGAAAATATGTGACTGCTCAAGGCCGATCATCGTTGTATTTACGTCAACAGGGGCGTAGAAGTTTATATTTTGTCACAGCTCAATGAATTTTTTTCTGACGAAGTCTATAAAGCTAATAAGTGTCTTTCATTATTACATGTATCAAGTGCATCAATAAATATTCATAGCAATCTTCTTAATTATACACAACCGCTAAATAACGCATTAGTTTATGGATAGAATCTAATTTAAAGCATCGTAAACAACAAAAGACTAATTCCAGAACTCCATTTCATACAAATTACAGATTCATTATACACATGTAGTTTTAAACATATTTGGCTTTTCTCTGAACATGTGCGCCGCTAATTTTTTTAAAAGACTTTTTGGAATGAACGAAATGTAGCAACATTAGACTTTATTGTAAATAATATTAGGGCCTTTTTTAATTTTGACTTTAAATTGACACCTCCATGACACCGTTGAAGTTGACAGTTTGTCATCCAGCTGTCATGGCCAAACGTAAATAGACACGAAGACACGTAATAAATTGTATTCATATTGTACCGAGTGATATTGTTGTGGTGTTCTAAAAGACCACGATGTGTTATTTTGTATAACAATATGTTAGATAGTAGCAATTAGTAATTAAATAAGTGCTTTCGCAAATTTTTATGACTTAAAGTAATAGTTCTAAGATGCAAAAAACAAAAAAATTTATAATTCAAGCCGGTGTTATTTTTGTGGCTTATTTCTACTTTGGAGTGCTGCAAGAAAAAATTACAAAAGGAAAATATGTGTATGATACTATTAACGAAAAAGGAGAAACTATCAATTTATCTGAAAATTACACTTATTTTCTATCATTGGTTTTCGTATTGTGTGCAGTCAATTATGTAGTGGCAACAGCAATGTTGAGGATATGGCCTCAAGATGAAGACAGTACGTCAAAGAGGTATTACATAAGTGTTGCTATTACATATCTATTAGCAATGGTTTGCTCGAATATGGCCTTGCAGTGGGTACCATATCCGACTCAAGTTGTAGGAAAAGCCGCTAAACCTATTCCTGTAATGGTATTAGGAGTTCTTCTTGGAATGAAAACGTATCCTTTAAAGAAATACGTTTTTGTTTTTTTAATTGTTATTGGAGTGGTATTGTTTATGTTTAATGATAAAGGCAAGACTCAACAAGATCTTGGATTTGGCTTAGGAGAAGTTTTGTTGATTTTGTCTTTAACAATGGATGGTTTAACAGGCGGTGTGCAAGTAAGTATAAAAGAAATAATAAAACTATGTACTGTCTACAGTTGAATTCATTGGGCAATAAAATATCCGATTTGTACCATCTAGTAGTAGTAGTAGTACTTCTTGTTTTATGTAATGGTAGTTTTACCATTAATTTAAGTGCTGACAATCAAATCCGGCTGCCATTGACACAAAAACTTGAAATTGTTATGACAGACGTGTATATTTGAGGCTTTTATGTAGTCCAGTTTACTCCAACACAATTTTGCTGTACTAGTTTTTCGTGAATTCGATAGGATATACAAGTTTACTAGCTCTTATGTCGAAGTGAAACCCTGATTGTGACGAGCTAAAACAACTAATTTATAGGAGAGAATTCGAGCCGAAGCTAAACCTTCTGGTCCACAAATGATGAAAGCATCAAATGGTTGGTCGACAGTTTTTTTGCTTGTGGCTCTTATAGTCACTGGTGAGGGACTTCAATTTTTTGAATTTACACAAAGGCATCCCGAAGTTATAAGCAATTTATTAGTGCTAGCTTCGATCCAAGGGATTGGACAATTATTTTTATACAGCATGGTGAGTTATTTTTTGAAACCTTTCCAGAAGCAATTTATGACCAGTACTTTTCCAGGTTTCAGATTTCGGGCCTTTGGTAGTATCAGTTGTCACTACGACAAGAAAATTTTTTACAGTTGTAGGATCTGTCATTATTTTTGGCAATGCTCTAAGCTTGAGGCAGTGGGCAGGAACCATTTTGGTCTTTAGTGGACTCTTCCTCGATGCATTTTTTTCCAAAAGTGCACCGAAAAAACCTCCAAATAGCAAATCCTAAATTAATTTTTGTTAATGTTTTATAAAAAAATATTTTATGACTATATTATATGAACAAAGAAATATATTTAGTTCAAATTTTATCACGTGTCTACTTAAACTAAGCTAGTTTTTTCCTCGGTTGATCTGCAAGCGTTTATAAAAATCTTAAATAGTTTCAAATGCTCGCTTTAAAATTATTGGTATTCACTTGTCTTTAACTTAAGTAATCCTAACGAAACAATGTTAATTGAAACGTTTAATTTCTGTATATAGACAATGCGTAATAGCTGCAACCGAAATTAGTAGAAATAGCTATCAGAAACTTGCAAAGAAAGGGAGATTGGTCAATAGTGTCAATGTAAACCTAGCATCGAAAGTGTATACTTTGTCATCTAAAAAGTGACAGCGTCTGTCACTAATTCTGGATGAAATAAGTGGAACTATCCGAGAAATTGTCTATAAATTCTACATAGTAGAAAAAAAGACCTGCAGTTTTAAGTAAAGCAAATAATATTTATTATTTCAATGTTGTTCTTACATCCTTTATTTTAGGTATTTTGCAGAAGATACGAGATAATTACTAAGTTAACGGTTCTGATATGACCTAATAGCAAGCTATGTTGAACTGTTTTTGAAAAATTACATAAAATTTGAAAATTTAAATTAAATTTAAAAATAGATGTTTCTAAAACCATACATAAAACCTCTGTAGGTGGTGACAACTTATCTTAATACCATTGGTAAAATTGTACTGGATATGACAAAACCATCTCTTTAATAGTTTACTTTTATAGATGGGAAACAAGTGACAACAGAAATGCTCTTATGAAACAATATGACATTCGTTTAAAGAGAATTGAATTTCTAAGACAACATTGTTTATACGGATGAAACATATATACACTCGAGCCACAGTCAGTCAAAAGGTGAGTGTTTGGCCTGATAATAACTATAAAAAAGAGCTTAGAAAACCTGTGTCTAAAGCATGGTCTAAAGGCCGTAGGCTAATTATTGTGAATGCTGGTGGTGAGCAAGGTTTTGTTCAAAATGGATTGTTAATCTTTAAGTCAGGTATTATCTTATAAGTGCTCGTCGTTGATAACGCATCTTACCACAATGCCACAGTGGAAAATAATGTAACTTCCGGTAGTCTGAAAGCAGATATGGTAAACTGGCTGATTAAACGAAATTTTCATTTTGAGGAAAAGGCAACTAATCCTGAATTGCTAAAAATAATTAAGGACAATAAACACCTTTATCCATTGAAGTATTCACTAGATCAGCTCATGGAGTTGAAGTATTCACTAGATCAGCTCATGGAGCAACATGGTCACAATGTACTAAGGCTTCCACCCTATCATCCTGACCTCAATTCAATAGAAAAAATTTGGGCTCTAGTGAAAAGATGGGTAGCTGCTCAAAACGTGACTTTTACTTTGGCAGCTGTAGAAGAACCGGCTCAAATAAAAAAATTCTGAGGTGGGAGTTAACGGATGAACGAAAATAAGCGGTCATGTTCTAAAATATGAAATTGAATTATGCCAGAAAGAACATATTTTGGATAAATAATTAGATGTAAGCTTTACAGTAAATACCGGCTCATCTGATGAAGAAAGCGATTCTACTGATTCGGAGATGTAAGCCCGTTGCTGTCTGATTCTGATTAAAGTTTATTACAAGTAAAGGTATTTTTTTATGTTCTTTGTAAACCCCTTTAACGTTATTTTAATTAAAAAATGATGACATAATGCATTTTACATGGCTTAAATAGTGCAGACTAGCCTTGCGGGGCAACAGGGGGCTCCCCTGTGAGTTACCCAATAAGTAACTAATAATAGTTACATTAAATATGCGTGTGTTTCATGTATGGCTGGACGAATCTTTGCAATCCATTTGAAGCTATAGTAAAGACCACAAGGGAGTAAGTTGTAGCAGATTGTTGATAATGTTTTGGTGTAGTATATAAATGGTATTATTGCCAAAAGAGATTATAGCAGAACAATCTGACTACTGTATTTAAATAACTATTTATATTATTTTATTATCACTGCGTTTTCACTATTATTCTTATGCTAATTTGCCTCAAAACAATTATTTTGTACAATTAATATTAAATATATTATACATCTTGAAAAACTAAACCTTTTACAGTTTTTTAATTTAGAAAAGCTATCACCCTTTTTTTTAATAATATATGCGAAGAAATTTTTTTATGGAGGATTTACTGTATAAAATGTAAATGTTTTTTACAGTTCTTTATTGCATCTGAGATAAAATAAGAAGGTAAAATTTTGTACCGAAACGTAGCTCTCAGATGCAATAAAGAACTAAAAAGCACCTTTTTACAATTTTACAGATTTATACGCCACTGTATATGCTGATGAGGCTCGCGCATCTAACGATGATTCACCGGGCGCTGTCTTACAGCAATCCAACTCTACAAAACCTTTTTAAATTTTTTTATTTCAAATATAATGGCATCGTTAACACTTTTTGCAACTATATTTTTAGCTTCAGACCCTGCGTGCTATACTTACTAAAAACAAACCATAACACAATGAAGCGGGATTTATTTTATAGACATAAATTAACAATTTTTTTTCAATATAAATAAAAATGTTATTAACTACAAAAATAACGTAAGTCAAGTTCTTCTTTTGGCTCTGAGATGTAGTCTTTGCCTTCCAGACGGAGTAGATCCAGTTCCAATGTTAAACATTCCAGGCCCAGCAGCCTGTGCATTATTATTATTACTATTACCGGCTCCAAAACTTGGAGCTTGAGGAGCCGCAGTTGCAAATGCTTGGTTTGTTCCAAATACGTTATTGTTTGAATTGTTTTCTGCCCCAAAGTTAAATGTTGCTGCTCTAGGAGGTTCACTGGCGCCAAATGAAAATACTCCTCCTGCTGTAGGTGCGTTAGAGCCAAAAGTAAAGACATCAGATGACGGTTGTGTCGTTACAGGAAAACTTTTTGATCCAAAGGCATTACTATTAGTGTTCGGTCCAAAAGAAGCAGGTTTTTGAGAAGAAACGGCCGCACCTCCTGCCCCGAAACTTGATGAAAACGTGCTTGTCTGTCCAAAAGGTACGGCCGGCGCTGTTGTCACTCCAATTTCTTTACCAGTTGCAAAAGGTAGCGCATTTGGCTTAAAACCTGTATTTCCAAATGAAAATTGGTTTGTCGTAGTTGGTGGAAATGTAGATGCTTGGGCTGTACCAAATGCTGGAGTTGAACTTGTAGCAAACGAGCCAAAAATATTTTTTGGTGCGGCTCCCACGTCTTTAGTAGTACCAGGTACAATACTAGAAGAGCCACTTGGAAACGTGGACATGTTGGGAGTAGCCGCCGAAAACCCAAAAACAGGTTTATTTGCTGTCGTCGCAAATGGTGATTGTACAATACTTCCGCCAAACGGTGTGCCAGTTGTGGCGGGAGCTAAAAGAGCGTTTGCTGTGTCAAACAACGACTGTTGTGATGGATTTGTCGTTCCAAAACCATTATCTGTCTTTGCAAAACCAAAATTTATAGCGCTGCCCGTTTGTTTTGGAACTGTGAAAGGAGTTACAGCTGTTGTTGCAGGCGTTGTTGAAAATAACGGTGGTGCTGCAGTTGACGTAATAGTTGTGTTAAATGATGGTTTAGTGTTGTTTGTCATAAAACCAAATGTCGACAATGTATTAGTATAAGTCGATGTAGATGCGGTAGCGTTGGCGCCAAAACCGGGATATACAGGAGCATTTGCAATATTTGACGAAAATGAAAAGTTTGGTGGTTCACTTGGAAAAGCAACATTCGCTGTGATTGCACTTTGTGCATTAATAAAACTAGGAGTTACAGAATTTGGAGCCGTGGTCGAAGAAAAATTAGTAGGACCAAAAACAAATCCTGGTTTGGTAGTAACAGGATCAGATTTGTTGAAAACAAACGTAGAAGTAGATGGAGGTGTCGTAAAAGCAAAACCAGTAGTTGTAGTTGGCGCAATAGTGCTTACCGCAGGCATGGTAAAACCTCCAATAGGTGCAATAGGAATAGACGTAGTACTTGGAGCAGAAAAACCTATTAAGGGTTTTGTGTTATTAGCGAAACTAAAACTTTTTGTATTAGCTACAGTGGTTTTCGGAAGAGTAAAAGAAGTTGTTAAACTTGAAGTGGTTGGAGGAACAGTAAAACTAGAAGAAACTGTATTACCAGGTAGCGTAAAACCTGATGTTGTTGAGGTGGATGTAATAAAATTAAATCCTACAATTGGTGATGCTGTTGAAATTGCATTAAAAGATAAACTGGGACTAGTGGTAATTGTTGCATTAATTGCAACGGGATTACTAACTGTGACATTTGAAGGAGACATTGAAAATAACGATGAAGTGGTTACAGGTGGTTGCAAAGCAACAGTAGCTTTAATATTATTTCGTTTAGTTTCTTTCAAATCGAATTTAAAACCACCGCTAGAGGTGGATGCAGGCAAAGTTGGAATTGAACTGCTAAATGTCGGTTTCGTATCGGAAGAAGTAATTACAAACTGGCTTGAAGCACTCGTAGTGACTACATTTAAGTTATTATTAGCAGACGGGGAATTTTGTGTCGGAGTTGCAAAAGATAAGTTAAGTGAATCAGTGGTATTAAAAGCAGATTTGCTTTGAATTGACGTGGTCGCCACAGCTATGGCGTCACTAACAGCAATTTGCAAAATATTGTTTGGAGTAGCCGACTTAAACGAAGATGTTGTTATGCTAGCTTCGCTAACACTTGGAAAAACGATGGGCGTCACTAAAGAGACGGTTGTTGTCGTTACAACGCAAACCGGTGCTATTTTGTCTGGTCCTAATGCAACGTTTTCACTAGAACCTTCAGTTGTGCTTGGTATATTGAATGTAACATGTTTTTCAGACTTGTGGGGACTTTTCTTTGTTGTGAGTATTGAAATAGGAAATGGAGTTTCCTTTGGAGAATCTGGTGCTATAGACACAACCGGACTATTATTGCTAAGAGTATTCTCTCCTCCCAGTAGAGTCATTAACCTATTTTTTCTCATTGTTCCTAAAGGTTTTTCAGCAAAGACTGTAACCGATTGTGGCGACTCTTCAACTTGCTGTTTATCTTTTTCACACTCACTAGCTGTATTGTCGATTTCCTTTCTAACTGTTGATATTGGCTTTACCGGTGGTGGTTCCTGCACAGGTGTTTGAGTTTCTACATCCACACATTGTTTTTGTTTCGGCTCTTCTGGTGGAACGTATGGAGGAGTGACTATTGCTAAAAGAGACGAAAATAAAATTACAACAAATTCAAACATTAATTTAAAATAATATTAATTACTGATACACATGTATCTTCATTTGTAGATCGAAATACTGTGCATATAGTGTAAGATCGCACATTACACGAAAACCCCTCATAAATACTTTTTCATAACTACCTTCATCATTCGGTAATTCAATCATATTGTATGAAAGTACAGGAAGTTGCGATAAGAAAAGTCATCGGCTATATCTCATGGATCGTTAACTTTGAAACAAAAAATCTCTAACAGGAGAAGCCAGGAATGTGTTGCAAATTATTTTCAAGTTTCTATTGTAGAACTCGAATACTGTTAGAAGGGTACACTTGAGTCATCCTTGGATGCGCTAAAGCGTGATGACGATAATCTTACAAGCACATCTGTGCCGTCGTTAAGCAACAGTACCATTGCGCACCTAATGTGAATAATAAGCTGGCCCTATTTAAGACAAATCGTACTCTACTTACTTCTCATCTAGAAAAATACATTTTTTCCCGAAATGGTAGGAATAGAGAAAGTGAGTCATAATAATTTTCATTGTAAAGACGAGACAATATTGCAGAAATTTGATTTGGTACTTTCATCAAATATAGGTTAAAACATGGTGGAGGTATGTTAGCAGAAAAATTGCTATAACATTGGTTTGCCTCAACCGTCTTAACAAAATGGACATCCTTGGAAAGAAGTGAAAAAATGCTTTTACAAAATCTCAATCTCGTTCAAAGTTTATTTCCAGTCTTATCCATACTACGTCGTTATTTTTCATGGCTCAATGACAATAATTTTTTGATGATCTATAAGATGTGTGTCCGATGGCATATGCTGTGTTTTTTTATAGATGTTATTTTGGAGAAAACAAATAAAATTCTTAAAAATAATATTTTTTCTGTCTTTCTTTATTTTTATACTAATATTATTACAATAATAATAAAAGTTTTGTTATTAAGGTTAGATTATTTATAAACCATAAAATGTTTTAATATTTTATATGAATTTTTAGTTCTGACTCTGCATTATAAAAAATAAATATATATTTTTACCATAAGTTTTGATAAAAAAAATTATATTATTTCTATAGGAGATCGGTCATTCGCAATAAATATATACCTAATCCTATATACCTATATACTATAAATTTGTCAATAAATCGAAAACTTTCCCTTTTTTATGAGTTTGTGTAACACAAAAATTTATTATTTTTATCATAAATTTTGACAAAAATAATTATATAATTTTAAAAACATATTTTTGAATAAAATGTATAGCTTTTCTTTCCCACTCAAAAAGACACCAAATGTCTATACTAATACATTATCTAGCGAACCAATCCTGTATTGTCACCTTTCTGGCAGGTCTTGTCAAGTCCACGTTGACTACATTTCAAAAACTGAGTTGAGACAAACTGTATAAACAGCCTTAAAGAAATATTCTGGTCAGGATTTAAGATATCCGAAAGGAAAACCTCGCCATCAACTGTTATAGTGCGCTTGAATTTTAGAATAAATAATTTTTTTTGCATTCAATAATGGTCCGTTAAATACTTTAAACAGGTTTTTGCCTCAGGAACAAGTCTACAATATTTAATCTCTCGAGCGACAATTAAATAAGAAGTAAAATTCTTGTTGTTCTAAAAAGTGAGTTGGTGGATTCTAGCCATGTTTTTTTTATTATTCAGAAAATGATTAATTCCTAAGCTTTTTTCACTTTTAAATCAGTTCATTTGTCTTGTATACAAAATTTGAAAACTTCCGACAGTTTTCAGGTGCCTAATTCCTGTCGTTTTGGATCTTCATTCTTGTTCATAAGTATGTTGTTTATAATAAAAAATTGTCAGTGTCAAAAATTCTGAAATTATGTTTAAATATTTCTTTATAACCGTAGAAATCACGCTCTTGATATTTACTTTTAAATGTCGTTGCCAACAATAAAATGGTTTGACAATTGTTTATAAAAAAGAATACACTTTAGTAACATAACAGAATAAATAACTCTCAACAGTGGCTAGTTAATAGCACTCTTATAACTTCTAAAAGACTTATTTTCACTCCAATCAAGTTCATACAATATTCTCACCTACAGGTCGTCAAACATAGCAACAAGTCTGAGTTTTGCTCGGTATGCGCAGACGAAACGACTGAGGCAACATTCGGAAGGAAAAAGATAAACTCTACGCACGGCGCGACGAAATCGAGATACCCCGTGGGTATGTACAATCATATTCAAAAGTAGGTACGTAAGTTCCGAGTGAAACCCATTCATTAGAATTTTATATTACGGCTCCAGATTTTGTAATAATTACACAAAACAATGCTTGGCACTTGAGATGCACAAAAAAAGATAGAGATGTGGAACGTTCACATGAACTGCAGCTAGCCCAGTCAATTGCAATAGAAGAAAGTACCATCTGAGACTAAAATGTTTATAAATTTTTGAAAATTACAACACCAAGTATCAACTGCGCATTCCAAAGTCAAATGCCAATGTGCCAAGCAAGATTTGGCAAGCTGTATCTGCCAAATATTATTATCGTATTTCTTAACAATTACAAGATCAAATTACAAAGGAAAAAGTACAAAGTTATGAAAAACAGTAGGTCATCAGTTAATTTAAAATTAAGTTTTATTATTTTACATAAGCTCATGTTCATAATGTTCATTGACTGCTTTACAATATCATAATTCAATAGCCGCGCAATCCGCACTAACTTCAACACTTGAGGTTCGATAAGTTGACACTGAAGTTTTATAGAAGTTCGATACCTGACATGCTGCTATCTGAAAATCTAGTTTCAAAATCACTTTCAGTTTCACTATCACTATCTTCTTGTAAATTTATTATTAAGTCGTCTACTACTTGATCTAATGCTGGTTCCTTTGCCATAAAAAAGTTTTCAAACTTTTTAGCATGTTCACATCTTTTCTTCCACTCTTCTGCGGAAAATGTGTTGAAAAATTCATCACACAATCGCTCAACAGTATTTAACTTAAAATCTACATTCTTTTGAGAAATAAATTGCTTTAAAGAGGCCCACACTAATTCAATTGGGTTTAAATCTGGATGATATGGAGGAAGCCTTAGAACTGTATGTCCGTGAGCAGCCATTATTTTGTCAATTTCATATACCTTGTATCGTGGTCTATAAAGTTTGATTTGGCTGTACAAATCAATTTTCAACATATCATCTGTAAACGGTAGATTTCGCGTTTTCAACCATTCCTTCATTTTATCTTTTCGCGAACTCATAGTAGGACATCTTTCCACTTGTACATTGTGATATGGGGCATTATCTACAACCAGTACACTTTTTAGTGGCAAATTAGGGATAAGCATTTCTTCAAGCCATTTTTTATAATTGTTATAGTTCATCTCACTGTGATAATCCCCAGACTTTGTGTTTGATTTAAATTTCAAGTATGCACTTTTTATAAATCCGTTTTCTCCACCTGCATTAACTATAATCAGTCTTTGACCTTTTAAAATTGGTGCATGTAAACGGTCATTAGTGTTGTCATTCCAACTTTTGATATGCGTGTGAGACGAATGGATATACGTTTCGTCCATAGAAATTATAGGTCTTAATTCTGCTCGAAATTGCTGCATACTTCTTAAAAAATTTCTTCTTAGTTGTTGTATATCTGGTTTTTCCATCAGCAACTTTCTGTTATTTTTCATTTTTTTCCAGCGAAATCCTATGCTGTGTAGAGCTTATTTGTTTTCTCTTGGCGGCTGTGACGTCACTAATCTGCGCGAACATTGACAGCTGATGGAATAAGTGAGCGCTGAAAACATTCGATCAACTTTTAAACCGCTCAAAACTAAATTAATGTATATTATGTAATCTAAATAAAATTACTGTGCTAATATGCTGTAAGTATTGAGGTTGTTCTATTTATATTAAAGCAAGCAAGCAAAGTAAAAAAATTAAGATTTAGCTGACGTTTTTAGTTTAGTTAGTAATAGCAAAGAACTACCAATTACAGCTTCTGCGCATGAACACGTGACCCGCCAACAGAAAACAAATAAGCTCTAGTACTTTCCGCACAGTTTCATACGATCCATTATAGTCATTTTCTTCTACAAATTTACGGTGTAAACGTCGCAACGTTGGAACTTGTTTTTTTACAGTGTAATAATTAATTACAGTCCGTCGAAGCAGCCCCCTGTCAAAATCATCCAGATGGGATTTAGATGCTGATTTAAATCTTTTTTTATTTGGTGTTGAAAATGACGACGATTCTCCATCTTTGATAGTGTTCATTTCTTTCGCTATTTTTTGGACAGCAGATAAGCAGACGCCTGTAGCCAAAGCAACACGTTCCTGAACTTTTTTAAAATCTTTGAGAGGTTTATTATCATTTGCTTATCGTTGCATAAAATGAATAACATTTGCTACGACTTCTCTGCTTTGACCTGATAAAACTTTACGCTTTAATCTCGATTTGAATTCCATTCTGAAAAAGTGCTCTACTTTTGACGTTAAATGTACGCTCGATATTTTCAAGAAATTTACTTTCCAACGGTCCGGCTGCGAATGCAACTCTGCCATCCAAATGGAAAGAGTCTCCAATGCGCATCTAGTGGGCGGCCACTTTACAGACTTACAGCTATACTTGACAAGCTGTATTTATTATTGTTTGATAGCGACTATTGCTAAAGTAACTCATACGGGAGTGAATCTCAGATTATTGTAAACGAGTATGATAAGAGAGTACAACAACAACTAATTGGTACTTTAGCAAAAGTACCCATTCTGTAATGTTGCTTAAAATGTGCACAACAACACTTACCAATCGGTTTCTTTTTAGCTGGCGGTGAAAACGAGACATTCTCAGCTGTTGATGAAAATGAAGCAGTCAATTCATCAATCATTGCTTTGATGCCTTTTGAGTGTTCAGCTTGAACTCTGGGACGTTCATTTTTTCCCGTTACATCTTTGTCAAAATCTAAGCATGGCCTTTTACCGTCAATGTTGAAAGAGTAATCCTCCTTAAACAAACAAGTTAATGTAAAAAATGGAAGAAAAAACATAAAACAAGGTCAAACTATCTACCTAAGTTTGCTCGAACTAGAAAGAATTACGGTCCGCGGTACAAGTAAAAAGCACAACTTGCTTTAAATAAGTGTGAGTACTCCCGGAAACTACATGTTAGAATAAACTTTATCTTTTAGTAGATCTAAATTAAGATTATTTTAGACAATCTACTTTTTGATTTCAATGACTTAATTTCAAACTAAATTAAAAAAAATCTTGATTTCAAAGAAACAGTAGAAAACTTACTTGATCAGAGTGTATTCTTTTACGTGAAATTTCTCGTAAGGCATCTAAAACACTTTTAGTGTTTGACTCCGGTTTATGAGATGAAACTGTTTCTTTATCCGAGTTTGGTCTAACTATCTTTTGCAATAGTAATTTATTTTGTTCGGCCGTATTGAAACTTGACAGTTCTGTTGAATTAATGGAGTCGTTCATTTGTAAGGATTTTCGACTAAGTACTGGTGGATCTTTTTTAAAGAAATGCACGATCGGAAAGTTTCCCAAACCATAATGTCGGGAATTCGTTGCTTTTTCTTGTTCTTCTTTATATCGTACAATACGTGTGGCAAAACCAGGACTTTGAGTGTCAATGTGCGTGCTAAAATCAAACATGCTGTTTAATATATTTACGAGTATATTTAAACATTATAAGTACACAGAGTATAATTTATAGGCAAACAGGATATAATTTAAACAGAAAAAAAGTCACCCACCACCTATTTCTCTCAAAGAATTGTAAAAACGCTTGAGTTATACCCGGCAGTAAATTTTATTCAACTAGTTCATCAAAAAGTTTAAAATCCACAACCACAGCAACAAAGAAGACCGTTTTGTATTCAGGGTAGTAATCAGCTACTGGATGGTTCTATTCATGAACTCGAGGCACGCGACACTTTGGGTTGCAAATCTTCCATACCTTTGTTGACCTGTTCCTCTCATTATAAACAATAAAATTTATTGCCGGGTATATCTCAAACCTTCCTACTATATATAAGATGTAGGTTTAGTATTCGGTTTCCAGACAATAGACTGTTGGCATCAATATATTGCACAGTATTCCGAATTGGTTTATAAGCACTCTTTTGTAAGTTATCGTGAATAAAAAAAAACAATAATACGCATCATTTTGATATAATCCATATATCTAATCTACCCATAAACTGCTTCCATATAATATTCAAAAAAAAATAATAATGTAAAAAAAAATATGTTTGTACACGATTGCTACCAGTGTTTAAATAAGCTAACGTTAATGAACAGTTGGGAGTTTGTTTAGTCTTGAAATCCTTTTCGCTTACCTTATATAGCTTTCATAAAGCCTTTTGGATGAATCAAAACTATTACTCCTTTGACTAATGTGTTTGCTAGGTTTTATTAGAGACGAGTGGCCTATTGAAGCTAATGAATATCTGTAACATGATAGAAAATGCTTATTGCAAAGAAACACAATCATGATCTTTAATATTACTTTCGAGTTGGTGTATTTTTTCCTATGAGACTTCTTCTGCAAAGAGGGGTGGATGTTGCACGATTAAGACTATTGAGAGGCCACATTTGAAAATCCTTGGAACTGTCTTTAAGACTTCTGTCTAACCTGTGGTTACTTCGGTGAGCCATAATAACAAAATTATATATCTTCTCAAGTAAATTTATATATAGATCAACAACAAATTATTAAAATACTTTAAAACTTTAAAATTTTTATTTATTTTAGAAAAGAATTTGTCACTTAACCAAATTCCAAACAGAACGTTACGAGTTAACCTCAATTTTAAATTAAACATGTAATTGAAATTTGACATGTGACATTTATGACTCTATATGTGACATAGACATCATAGATAGACGTCTGTCTGCGGTTTTGTGATTATGATCAAAATACCAACATAAACATGTAAAGAAACTGTTTGAATCTAATAAATTGCTTTTCTATGGAGAGAAATCAAAAAGTCACTCGATTAACGCACTACGTCAACTACGTGCTTAGGTAGCGTCATTACACCGTAATTTTTTATATCTATCTTTGTCTCATAGAAAATAATTTACAGTGTCATTAAATGTCAGTAATAATTTTTTTATATTGTTTCTAAAGCTCTAATTTACTATACTTTGTTTTAAATCTATATGTCAAAGATTATTGTTATCTTGTCAATATCTGCTGTCAAAATAACACATATGCACAATCCTAATTTGTTTGACGTTGACACACTGTTGTCACAATGGCGAAGAAAAATCGCTAACTAGTAACCTTTTTGTCTCACTTACTACATTTGCATTGTCCATCCTTTGTTATAACGACAAGTTTCAACATGGATGTGTTATTTACTCATTTTTTGCAATTTGTTTCTATTTTGATACTCTAATAGACATATAAGAGAACGCTACGTTATAGGTTGTGATGAGGTTATAAGCCATTAGAGTACCAAACTTTTTTTCTTAAAAAGTTTTTAGGCTGGCAATACATAATTTGACTTTTTACCTGTCTGTCAATAATATCGTGGATTGACGTAAATTGTAATTTTAGAACAGCAAAGTGAAGTGAACAATTAATGGAAAGCATTAATTAATGTAAAATATGGGATATGACGCTGCAAATAATAAGTGCACTAGTCGGGGAAGAACAACTGATTCCAATATAGCAAAAGCCACAGATTATCTGTCACTTAACCTAAAAAAGTAGGTACGCATCTTACAATAATAATAATAATAATAATGAAAACCAAAATTGTTTTCGTTATTTTACGGATTTCGCAGGGCGTACATGTAAAGATTTCTTTCATTTTTGAATTTTGTGTTTGTAAAGGGATTGACTTTTGAAGATTAGGATTTTTGGATAAAACAAAAGAAAAAACTACTAGATAAAACTTTTACTTTTGAAATCAAGATATTGCCAACCCACTTCAAAAATCCCTAAATCGAACAAATAAATGCTTAAAAACAGCATTAAAAAGACTAATTACAAAAAAATAATATAAAAAACTCGTTTCATAAGACCTTAAAGCACTTTTTCTTTATAAAAACTCGTGGCTATGCGTGTTTTAAGACATGTTTTATAAAATTCGTTTTTTAATATACTATCATCAAAGTTTTTTTTCGTGTGCTAACCTTTTGGTGGTCTACAAATATTTGGTAGTTTTTGGGTGCTTAAAAATTAATGCTTTCTGAAGGGTTTTAGATCTTTTTCGGATGTTTACTTTTGGGAGAACAGTTGAATTTGTAAGATTCTGTCTGGTTTTGTAAAAACAAGAAATAAAAAGCCATTTTAAGCTGTTCAATAACAAGATATTTTGTAAGTTTTTTAGATCTTTTTCGAATGTTTTTAAGGCGTTCTTAAGGTAATTTTTTATTATCTTTGGAGATTTTGACGGTTTTTTTGTGTGCCCAATTTTTGGTGGTCTACACATATTTGGGAATTTTTAGAGTGGAGAGAAAAAATAATGATTTTTGGGCTTTTTTTGGTTGTTTGCTTTTGGGCAAACAGCTAAATTTGTAATACTTTGTCTTGTTTTTTAAGACGTCAAATGTTTGGGCTCAGAAGTCTTCTGTATTATGATACAGAAAACGTTATATAATTAGGTATTGGTTAAATTAAATCTAAAAATTACAGGTATTTGCGTACAAAAACTGAATAAGGCTTACTCAAGATCTTTAGTGTTAGAAAAATGTGTTATTGGCAGGCTGGCAACTTTGAAACCAATTATTGATAACAAAAAAAATCATTTTGATTTTAAAATGGTGTTGTGAATTGTTGTTAATTACTGTTCTAGTTTAATGTTGTTATTTCTAATTTAATGGATTTTATTAATTAGATAACAATGGTGCTGTTATTTTAATGTAAATTTTGGATGTGTTGCTAGAAAAAAGAAGTTGCAAAGTCGGTTTATAAAAAGTAAGGTTATGTTTCAGTATTTAGTGCGGTTTTTAACTAAAATTGAAAAAAATTAAAGTATTTAACTATTTATTGTAATAAGATGAATGAAATAATAAATAGAAAGTTGCACTCGCAGTATCTCTTCGTTCTTCTTCGATCTTCTCTCGTAAAGATTCGTCTGTTGTCGCTGCTAATTTTATAATTTCAGTAATTCCCCTATTCCTGGAATCCGGTAGATGACGCATGATGTTAAGCACAGATGTTAACATTAAGTAAATGAGTATTTCTTTGATAAAATGCGTATTTTAGAAAATATAGGAAAATTTAGATTGAATGTGCTATAGTTTTATGTTTAGAAATTATTTAACTGTGTTGTAATTTATTTTTACATAAAATGAGTTTAATTATGTTTCAAGTTTTTTAAATATTTATTAATTTTTGGTTAAATGTTTTTGAGTTTTGCAATTAATAACACATTGTGATAATAACACAGTGTTCTCTCTAAATAATTGCACAATTGTTTTAATTTGACAATTTCAAATTATTTTTTTTTTAGATTTTCTAGATTTTTTCTAGATTTTTTTAGAATTTAATTTCAAATGTGAAGTAGATGTCTGTAAAAAATGTGTAATTTAAAAGGTGAGGTTATGTTCTGATCTATCAATGTTTTGTCTTTCAGCTAGAATTGGATAAATTAATGCAAAGTGCCATGGATGGTTCAAGATGAATTCTCTTATTAGTTTTATGAACAATATTATGTTTATTTAATTATTAAAATTTAAACTTTATATTTGTAAGGCGCCGTCTGTTTTAAAGTAGTCAAGCCTGTTTTTTAAAATATATTTTTTTATTTAATAAATATTTTAATTTTGCAATGTTTCAATACGTTTTTCGAATTTCGAGTGCTCAATTTTCGGTGGTACTCTTGGGGTGCAGAAAAGTTAATTCTTTTTGAAGGGTTTAAGGCCTTTTCGGATGTTAACTTGTTTTTTTTTTCGAAACATATAAATGTTTGACACATTTCAACTTTAGAGCGTACCAACTCTGTTGGGATTAAATTTTAATATTTAATCCATTTATTATGAACATTTTATTAAAAAATATAAAACTATGTAAATCATTATATTATAATAACAAATTTTCAAGTTATAAAAATCTAAAACGCGCTCAAGTTACAAAATCTTGAATTCAAAACTTTTAGGAAGCTTCATCATGATGCAACATTTCTTGTTCCATTATTATTTCAGCAATTTTATATTTAGTTAACGCTTGTCGTTTGGGTAAAAATGTCTCAATCGTATGCGCATATCCTAAGAATATTAATTCAATTGGACTATATTCTCTTTTCTGCTTTTTTGTGATTTTACAATCAGTTTTAGGGTCTCCATCGGCCATTCTTTTAGTACCTTTAGGAATTTCTTTATCTAAAAATGATATCAAATGTGATTTACTATCTAAACTATTTTCTATAATATTTATTTTGCTGTCTTCATCTTGCGTATCTGAATCCGCTGTTGAATTTGATTGTTCAATAGATTGAAAATAATATTTATTATCAAGATCATCTTCAAGCTCAGCTGTACTAAAATCCACATTAATATGTGTAAAATAAAGTTTAAACGACTCCATCAATGTTGCCCATGGCCAATTTTTATAATTCTTTTTGGTATTTGGCGGAATACTTGGATCAATTGATTTCAAATGCTTTAAATAACAGTCTTTTAGATTTTTCCATTTTTTCTTAATCTCTTCTCCTAAAATTATAATAAACGTGACGTAATCAAGTGATGACGTATGGACGTCATCACGATTGGTACGACCTTTTGTGATGTTTACCTTAGGGTATTTTTACACTTACCGGTTTCATCCATTTCTAAACCAATTTCATTCCATACTTGATTTCTTTTTCGCACATTTTTATAATCCTCATGGGCGAAATCGTATAAAATTGGGTATTTTTTAACAATCGCGATCAATTTCTGAGTGAACGCCATTGTATATGGTAGTAGCGGTAACGCTAACGCGCTTGCGGGCACGGAGTGGGAGCGATCGAACCCATATCGCGCGCTTGCAATGTAGCCGCGTTTATTAATTTTCTCCAAAGTTTAGAGAATTTTATAATAAAATCCTATAGTGTGGGTTTAAATCTCAAATGTATCAGGGACTGATTCTGTATGACGTTAGAATTAATTCTCAACGAATTGTACTGGAGCGCTACGAAAAGCAATATAATTATATTTTAATCTTGGGGAAAAATACGGTCATTTTGTGTATGTACCGGGTGTCCCGATAAGAAAGGTCACCGGCTATATCTCAGGAACCGCTTGTTATATAACTTTGAAAAAACAAAAAATTATAACAAAAGTGGCAAAAAGAAATTGCTGGAAATTATTTTTAAGTTTATATATTAGCCGCCAGAGGGCGAAATTGTCACAACCACCTAGAAAAACCGATTTTCTAATACGTAGCATTGCTTAAACTTTTTCAGTTTTTTTTTAAAATTTAAATAGAACGGTTTATAAGTCTTGATATAATTTCAAAGAAAATTAAACAACAAGTGCAAATTTTTAAACCGCGCGTCGATATCTTTTTTGCAACAAAAGTTATAGGTGGAAAAGTGAAAGGAGTATGACAGGTAGAGTTGGATTGCCGTAAGAAAGCGCCCGGTGAATCATCGTTAGATGCGCGAGCTTTATACCTACGCCAATGAATGCGATGAAACCCTGCCGTTACTTAGCAACCGAACGTAAACAAACCACTGCGCATTCAATGACAATTAATCACCGGGCTCTTTCTTACAGCAATCCAACTCTATTACATTTTTAGTAATACGTTTTATAAACTGAGAATGTTAGACTAACATATTTACAAAGTTAATGATCAGAAAACAAATTTTTGATAAACAATTTAATTTTGTTTAAATAAACATAAACACCAGAAATAACAAACACGCACGTATCATAACTAAAGACAAAAAAATTAACAAAAGTACTAAAACTAGTGGTTTGTCAAATTTTCAATTTGATTTTTGTTAATTTGAATGCAATGGTGTGTGGAGTTTACAACTGCTTTGATTTCAGCTACTAAAAACTTCGATGTGCATGTTGTGTTCTTTACACCATGTATTCTTTAGTTGTTGATCTAGTAAGGTACACTGAATCTTTCGCTTTTTACGACAAATAAAAATCTTAGCAAGTCAAGTTTAGCGATGTTGGTGGCCATGGAGATACACTTTCTCTTCCAATTCATTTTCCAGAATACAGCTCATCTAAATGATGTCTAACATTTATTGAAAAACTAGCTGACCCGGCGAACTTCGTACCGCCTAACAGTCAATGAATGTCGTGTTACTTTTTAGCTGAACTAATTTAGGTTTTGATGAACGTAAAACAATGATACAAAATAATTTATTTATATAGATAGAAACAAAAAAGTATTTTATTATGATGAATGATGATGAAAACATACATACAGAATGAGAATAAAAATAAAAAAAAATAAAAAATAATAATTAAGTACTTCAAACTCATGTCAGAAAAAAATTATTGAAAACTATGTTGTGCAGATAGGGGAAAAAAAATAAAACTCGGATTAATTCATTATTAGGATTTTCATTCAAGCACTTTGTGGTAAACGACATTCTTTGTTTTTTGGTCAGGCGCAAGAACAAATAAAGCGGATGGTTTGCCGACACGTGAGCATGCTACGTACAATTGACCATGAGAAAAACATGCATTTTCTAGATTGAGGCCACAAATAGTCAAGGATTGGCCCTGTGATTTGTTGATCGTCATGGCGAAGGCAAGACGAATCGGGAATTGAATTCGTTTAAACTCAAAGGGCATATCCGTTGGGATCATCGGAATCCTTGGAATAAGAACTTCCTCATCTTTAAATTTTCCTTTAAGTATCGACGCGTGCAATTTCTCGCAGATAATTGACTCGCGATATTCCGTTGCCTAATTGCATTACGGCTTTGCTGGGAAAGATTAGATCTTCTAGGACGCGGCATTGTTATTAAAATGTGCACTCGCATAAAACCACCAAATATAATAACAGTGCCTGAACTTTCGAGACATAGACAATAGCTCAAAGAGTATTTAACCACTACGCATGAATAGCTTATCAAGAAAAATCATAGACAACCTATAAAAAAACATTTACACTTTTTTTAACCTGTAGATTTTTTTTTCTTAATCTTATAACCTTTACCAACTGATTTTTTATTCCCTAAATTCCGCTCCTTTCCGATGATTTTATGTTTTTACTGTAGAATAAATCTTAGGTATTATTTTCGGGAATTAAAAACAAATATAACAGTACCTGAACTTTGTAGACATTTTACAAAAAATGAATTTCTGAACGCACACATGATGTCTGAGAAATAAATAAAGTTGTGGCTTAAAGGTCTCAGCAACCAGGCCATAAGCTCCAAAAAAAAATAGTTGTTACACTATTTGACAGGATTGGACAACAAATGTTTGACATGTAATAAACAAATTAGCATCTATTGAAATGATTACGTATTCATTACACATATCGAGTTTTTATTGTTTTTAAGATGTATTCTGCTATTCGGGACGGAAACAAATCCATCAAATCAAAAACCATGGCAATCGGTCCAGCCGTTCTCGAGTTATAAGTGTTGTAACAAACACGACTTTCTTTTATATATATAGATAATACTTCTTTTACTTTTCCACCTATAACTTTTGCTGCAAAAAAGATATCGACGTGCGGTTTAAAAATTTGCAGTTGTTGTTTAATTTTCTTTGAAATTATATCAGTACTTATGAACCGTATCATTTAAATTATCAAAGAAAATAGTGAAAGTTTGAAATTTTTTTAAACAGTTTTACTTAGCAAAAAAAAATTATTAAGCATCAAATAAAACAAGAAAATATCTTTCTATTGAGATCATTTTGTCGAAATTGGTTGAGACAAGTTAAAGTTATAGACGTTTTTCGGATTGCATACCCCCACCCTCTTCTTGTGCCAGATCAAATTTGTGCAAAATTGTCTCATCTTTGCAATAAACATATTTTTGATTATCTTTTCCTAGTCTTATAACGAAAAAAAAAGATTTTTCTAGTAGGTTGTGACAATTTCTCCCTCTGGTCTAGAAACTTGAAAATAGTTTCCAGCAATTTTCTTTTACCATTTTTGTTATGAAGTTTGTTTTTTTAAGTTCTATGGCAAGCAATTTCTGTGATATAGCCGGTGATCTTTCTTATCGGGACACCTGAAGGGTAAAAAAGAGGAGGTTATCAATTCGGCTGTACTTTTTTGTGTGTGTTACTTTATAACTTTTTTCTGAAAAAACCGATTTTGATAATATTTTTTTTATTTGGAAGTTGGTGCTTTCCAATTGGTTGCATTTAAATTTAATCAAGATCTGACCAGTAGTTTTTAAGTTATTTTATTAATGCTTTTTTTTGACATATCTTTTTGGCACTTCAATTATTGATTATAAAAATTTGTGAGAAATTAAAAAAAATACTTTGATATAATTAAATAATAGTCTATTTAATTAATTTAAACAATTTGAATATTATTAATTATGTTATTTAATGTGTTTGATAATGCATTACGATATCAAGGATAATGTCTTCTTGATAAATTTCACTTATATAAGCGCAAAGCATGAAAAAATTCATATAAATTAGTATCAATTAATTAAATATTAAGTAAACAGTAGATTTTTTATTTTGAGATAAAGGTTTTTCCCTTTCGGTGTTTGTCTTATTCAAACGGCGCTGTCTCATATTAGCAGCGCGTTTAGTACTTAGGTCTATTCATATTGAAACAAATAATAGTGATTGAATTCACTGAAGATTCAAAAATTAAAAAAAAGTTTTAACAAAAAAAAACCTACTTTAAAAAATAAAAAAATGCACTAAAAACTATAAAATAATTGCGTAGACTTGTATGCTTGAAAAACAAACAAATTATTTGAATTCTATAATGTACAAAAGCGAGCAGACGCGGGCGCTCATCCTATTTTGACTGAGACCGACTGCAAAAATAACAATAATTGTACATTATAGTATTCAAATAATTTGATATTTTTTACGCATACAAGTTCTACGCAATTATTTTATACTTTTTAGTGCATTTTTTTAATTTTTAAAGTTGTTTTTTTATTTGTTAAAAAGTTTTTTTCTTTATTTTTAAAATACAAGCATTTTTTAATCTATATATATAAAAGAAAGTAGTTTGTTACAACACTTATAACTCGAGAACGGCTGGACCGATTGCCATGGTTTTTGATTTGTTGGATTTGTTTCCGTCCCGAATAGCAGAATACATCTTAAAAACAATGAAAACTCGGTATGTGTAATGAATACTTAATCATTTCAATAGATGCTGATTTGTTTATTACATGTCAAACATTTGTTGTCCAATTCTGTCAAATAGTGTAACAACTATTTTTTTTTTTTTTGGAGCTTATGGCCTGGTTGCTGAGACTTTTAAGTCACAACTTAATTTTTTTCTGAAGACATCATGTGTGCGTTCAGAAATTTATTTTTTGTAAAATGTCTACAAAGTTCAGGTACTGTTATATTTGTTTTTAATTCCCGAAAATAATCCCTAAGATTTATTCTACAGTAAAAACATAAAATCATCGGAAAGGAACGGAATTTAGGGAATAAAAAATCAGTTGGTAAAGGTTATAAGATTAAGGAAAAAAAATCTACAGGTTAACAAAAGTGTAAATGTCTTTTTATAGGTTGTCTATGATTTTTCTTGATAAGCTATTCATACGTAGTGGTTATATACTCTTTGAGCTATTATTGTCTATGTCTCGAAAGTTCAGGCACTGTTATTATATTTGGTGGTTTTATGCGAGTGCACATTTTAATAACAATGCCGCGTCCTAGAAGATCTAATCTTTCCCAGCGAAGCCGTAATGCAATTAGGCAACGGAATATCGCGAGTCAATTATCTGCGAGAAATTGCACGCGTCGATACTTTAAGAAAAATTTAAAGGTGAGGAAGTTCTTATTCCAAGGATTCTGATGATCCTAACGGATATGTCTTTTGAGTTTAAACGAATTCAATTTCCGATTTGTCTTGCCTTCGCCATGACGATGAACACATCACAGGGCCAATCCTTGACTATTTGTGGCCTCAATCTAGAAAATGCATGTTTTTCTCATGGTCAATTGTACGTGGCATACTCACGTGTCGGCAAACCATCCGCTTTATTTGTTCTTGCGCCTGACCAAAAAACAAAGAATGTCGTTTACCACAAAGTGCTTGAATGAAAATTCTATTAATGAATTAATCCGAGTTTTATTTTTTTTCCCAATCTGAACAACATAGTTTTCAATAATTTTTTTCTGACATGAGTTTAAAGTACTTAATTATTATTTTTTATTTTTTTTTATTTTTATATATTCTCATTCTGTATGTATGTTTTCATCATCATTCATCATAATAAAATACTTTTTTGTTTCTATCTATATAAATATATTATTTGTATCATTGTTTTACGTTCATCAAAGCCTAAATTAGTTCAGATAATTTAAAATAAAAAATACATTAATTAAAATAGTTTTGTGTTAATTAAAAATTAAATATTGACGTGATATCTCTCTTAATCTTTAAACGTGCTGAAGAAAAACGTTAAATTATCCTCAAAAAATACACAAAAAATATTTGCGTGTGTGTGAACTGTCATTCATTCGGAAATATGGAATTGACGATGACGAGTTGTGTTGTGGTTGGGCTTAAGTGTGGGAAATATGAAGAGACAGCTACTTTATGGCACTGATTTAAGAAAATGCGGCATTACGCATTGTCGCATTACTCTGTCATGCCAGCAAAAGGGAAATCCACAACTTTTCTATCTACTGACAGAAACATAACCGAAGCGGTTAACGGGCTCCAGCCCACCCCTCTACCCTTTCATAACTTATCAGTAATACTTTACTCATTATTCTTTTGAATCCAGGGAGACAGCACTGAATTTATATTCCTCCTGTAATCATATCATAAAACAAAATTATCATAAACGACAACAACACACGTTGCCCATCTATCTCTCTTTGTAAACTATTTACAGTTCAACAATATAAATAACGCATGACCGACCGCTCGAAGACCTTTACTATTCATCCTCATCCCTTTTAGTTTACTAGCTGCTATTGTTACTCATCCTTTCCAGGGATGCGAAAACCAATTTCTCCCTCTATAACTGAAGATGCCATGTGGCCTTCATCATCGAGGTCATTTAATTTTACAAGTTATTTAGCGTTTTATTGGCGTATTTTACTTTAAATATAACTATAAATTATTATAAAATTAAAAACTCTCACAATATTGAAGTCGGTTTTTTAGATATTTTTAATTTGTATTATTTAATTTATCTATCAGTTTTTTTTGGATTACTGACTAATCGTCTCTTGATAATTTCAAAATTATTTTCGTGGAATTTTTGATCATTTATTGGTACATTCTATGGGGTAATGACAACACGGCCGCTGTCTTGTGTTTCATTGGATTATCGGAGTTAAAATTCAAAATGCGACTAGAATCGTTTATGGTACCAATCACTTGATATTTCTCCATTGGTTGCTCTTAAAATTTCTATGTCTAGAAACGAAATTTTATTATTTTTACCTCTATCGTGAATTGCAAATTAGTATCTAACTGTTGAACGTTTACAAGATCATGTCAACTTTGTGTGTTTGGTATAGCCAAAATAGTGTCAGCCACGTAAACGTTTAAAATAGAATTAATAAAATCGACAGTTTTCTTGACAAAACAAATTAAGAGTCTGTTTATTACTAAATTAGCTAATAAGGAACTTAATAGATTGTCCCTTGCTGTTCCAACTAATTTTTTATTCAACTTTTTATTGAAGGAAAAGTGACTGTTATCAAAAAGCTAACTAATCATAGATGAAAGTTGTACCTTAGTTCTGTATAAGATTCAAAATGTTTTCAGTTGAAACTTATGAGGCGAATGATTATTTCCTTTAGTATGTTACTAAACAAAAATTTTACATCGAATGATATTCGGATATAGTTAATCGGAATTGATAGATTTTTGATAGTACTAATCATTTCAAAGGAGTTCTTTACGATGTAGACAAAAGTTGTAGTTATAGGACTCAAAATACTGTTTAATAAATTTGCTAAATGGTAAGTCGGAGACCCAATGCAACTAACTATAGGCTTATACCTATGCTCGTTCTATTTTATGTGTTTTTTGGAGTCCATAAAGTTTAAATGGTACACTATTATGTCTACACAGTTCTTAAAAATTTTGAGTTGTAATATTTGAGGTTGGATTCCCCTTTAATTTTAGGTATACATGCTTATTATCAACTAGACCGTTTATGGCAGTTAGATAATCATTTCTAGACGTTATTGTTATGAAACCACCCTTATCTGCTTGGCTGATAACTAAGTATGAATTGTTTTTTTAGAAAAATATTTTTGTTTTTTTATTAAGTAGGTTAATTGGGGGTCGATCATTTTTTTTGGTGGTTTTATTAAATTTGTTGATATATTCACAAAATCACCTTTCGCGTTTTGTATCTGAAATGTTGGTAGCACTTATGCAAATTTAAAAATCTTTATTCAAAGTAATTACCTAACCTTAATGCTTTTTTAAAATTCTAGAGTAAGTTAAATGCTTAGTGTTAGAAATGCTTTTTTCATGTCAATGATTTTGACGTTATTTGTATTGTGATTGGGAAACGCAATATAGGTTTTGTATCTTAGTAAAAAAATTTTACTATTTTTCAAAACCGCTATTTTCTTGTTGATGTTAAAGACATATTTGGTTGAAGCTTTGATTTCTGTTCCACCATTGTCATTTAAAAATTCGAAAAATTCTTTTCTGGAATCCATATTTAAATAAAATAATTTTATTTTTTAATATAATCTGAAAGTGTGTTTGTGAGGCTTAAGGGCTAGAAAAAAGCATGTTGTTAACTATATTCCGAAACACATTTATTGTACAAACAACATTTTGCCTAAAATTTAAGCTTCATCAGGTCTAAAAACTAAAACGATAAAGTTAAACAGTTAAGACAATAATTATGTATAGAATATTACTTGTCAATACGTGCTAAACAACTATAACATATTTGTAAACAGTTTAAAATAGCAGTAGAACAAAAATATTATAATTTTGCCAAGTATAAAATTGTCTTGTAGCGTAGATCTACGTCGCTGAAGGTGTGTAAAATATGTATTAGAATGTTTGACCTATACTTTTGGTTTTAGCTGTCAGTCGAGTTATTAAGATTTAAAAAAAAACAAGTGTACTATCTTATTTCTTTTTTTTTTCTACAAATTGATTTAATTGTTGGAGTTTTTATTAATTTTTATATCTAATTTCTTTGAATCCAAAAAGATTTTAGCAAGAGGAGAAATTTTCCTAAAAAATAGATTCAACTCTAAAGCTATAGAATTAATATTAATTTCTAATTTTCCCAAAGGGTTGAAAATATGCTCAAAAACGGGTACGCAAGCTATACATTTTATGAATAAATATTATTTTGGCTTAATAATTGTTAAATTATAAATCTCAGAATTTTTTTCTTTCGTGGAGCTATTTTTCAAAAAATTTTTGTTGGAAAAATTGTTAATTTTCGCTTTGTTAATAACAATTTACTTTTCCGGAAATCGTCTTGGAAACAACATTTTCCTGCTTATTTACGCGCAGGAAAATTGAGTTTTCCGGACTAGTACTGTAAAAACTTTACAAGACGCAAAATAAAAAAGATACTCTAGTAACTATTGACAAACTTGATTTTTGTAAAATTTGTAAAAAAAAATCTAAAATTGTAAATTTCGTCTTTTTTTACGATTTCCGGAAAAATTTAATACAAAACACGTCAGTAAAATCTCTTACTTGACTCGGAGCTTTAAAATACTCGGCACAAAGTGCCTCGTATTTCAATTTAGCTCCTCTTCAGTAATGTACGTGACATTTTCCTGACTTTTATGTAAATAACTATAAACTAAAAATTATAAAAAGCTTTATTTAAACATTTTAAATCATCTTATAAACAACGCATTTGCTTAAAACAATAGTAGAAAAAATTATTAAAAACTATTTTTTAGTAGCTTCTGATTGTGAGAGAAAAATTTTTCAAAAGTAAAATTACAAAAAAAATGTTTTTTTTCTCAGCCAGTTAGAAATGTAAACAATGTGTACCTCATTTGCGCTACGAAAATAAAACTTTTTTTACCTAGATGATTTTAATAATGGCATTTGGACCTACTTTTGATATCATTATCAGTTGAGAGAAGTTCAGTACAGTGCCATCATAAAAATAACTTAATTCACTTTTGCACCTATCTTTATTCTACCTCAAATGAGTTGCACATTGTTAATACTTCTAACCGATTGGAAAAATAAAATTTGTTTATACAACGAGGTTGTTACGAGAGGAAAAAAATAGTTATGAAACCATGATAAAAAAGTGCCCTTGCAGACCTGGGGCAATTACAAACCTTGCTTTTGTCCGCGGTCTGCAAGAAAGCACCAAGGTTTCAAGGTTTTATAATATTATTGTTAATTTCATAGTTGGGACTTTTTTTAGAAACTTCTTTTCTTTTTTTAAATCTTTGTTCAAATTTGGAAGATCCCAAATTGACACCTCAATCATAATTTTCGGAGAACTCTTAAAAGCACTTGTTGTCTAGACTCTAGAGTACTTAAGTTTACTTAATTTGAATTTTCAATGTGTGAGAATGTGTGAGAGTTTTTAATTTTATAATAATTTATAGCTATTTTTAAAGTAAAATATGCCAATAAGGCGCTAAATGCCTTGTACAATTGAATGATCTCAATGCGGGCTATATGGCATGAAGTGGTGTATTGGCAGTCTAATATTCTAAAGAATCTAAAGTATAACCCTTATAACGGCTTCTTGTTTCATGCCAATATAAGGCTTGCTTTAAATGTCTTTTTTTGCTATTGTTGTCAATAATGCGTATGACAAATTGTAATATTTCAAGGTATACAATATCAATTAAGTTTTTAAGACCGACTTTAGATGGTTCTTTAAAATAAAATAGTCACATCTACAAAATTTGAAAAAAATTGGCGGCAAAAACATGTTTGCTTTCTCACAATGGCAGTTAGTGTTTCAATTGTAAAACTTCTTTATTTTGCTACACATTTCAAACTACTCTAAAATAAGTTTACACATAGAGTAGAATAAAAACCGGTAGAGCTTTTTCTTTACGTTTCTATTTATTCTAATTAGAGGCTTAGAGACTCATGTAGGAACATTTTTAGATACACTCACTGTGATTATTATTTATATTACCAAATTGTTGGTTTTGTGCAGAAAACAAAGCAATTTTTTTAAACAGAACAACAATCATGTATTTTCTGCCTGACAAAATAGCAATCGGTTATTTATAAAACTAAAATAAAGCTAACTTATTTTTGTTACACAAAGATTATTTTTTGAATTCAACAATGTAATATAATCTTCAAATTAATTTTATTGAAATCTTAAAAAAATCAATTACAATATAGTGCTTGAAAAGTTTTGAAAAAGACTATTAGAAAAGACTTTTAACAATCCTTCAATAATTCCTCTTCGATCTATCCACTTACCAAAAAAAGTTTTGCTTATATGGCTACGTGCGACTAAAACGCAAAATGAGACGGCGCACCATTTGCTAAAACCATAATTATATTTTCGACAGGTATTTTAGAAAGTTTGAAATCTGAATAAATTTTTTGAATAATATCGATGGTCTAACTGCAATAACCCGAATCTGACAATTTTTCTATTTTGTGGTTTTTGGCGCATTCAGTTTGTTAAGGTGTCTATCACGTTTCCAATAGTTAAATTGTCATTTATGTAAAAACAGCTTATGGTGTGTTTACGAATAATACCGCATCACTCATTAACTGTTTGCCAGTGTTGCGCATGAACTTCTATCCAGTATGGGTTAAGGGTTAGTATAGTAGACTCAATCGGTATAGTTTTTTTCCGAAGGCTATGGTTTTTTTAGTACCGTTTAATTACCTATGTAAACAATCAATGTAACGTGCATATAAATTGCATATACGTGAACAGTATTCGACTGCTAGCTATTGCACTGGTTCACTGGGTCAATATCGGTGACAGATATCCCTCGCACAGTTACGGCTTTAGTCATTTATTTTATTATAACATTCTGCCGAATTGTTGTCCATATCTAATAATAGACTGTCAGCATGCTGAACTAAGCGATTCAAAACTACTTCTAAATCTTGAAATAAACCGCTGATGGTCATTTCTTCTACCCAGTTCCTGTTGTTGCTTCTATTGCCTAAAAAATACACAATAGCATTTGGCAAAAAAATTGGTTTTGGAAAAAAAATATATTACTTTTGCAAAAATAATTATCACAGTTGGAATTATCGCCACAAATATGATATACTGAATTATGTATATCACGACGAAGTTTATGTACCTTTTCTTCATGATCTATCTTTCTTGATGCAAGGAAGATGCATCTATACTTTACAGCTCCTTGTATAGCACTTCGAAATCGGCATATATTATTTTTTAAATAAGTTCTCTGATCAGAAGCTACCAGCTACCAAAATATTTTAAAATTCATATACAGTGTTAAAACACAAAAGTGCTAGCTGACTTTTGTTTCACCAAAACGTGTTGAATCGCAATCGCAGCAGAATTCAACCTCTACTTTACGTTTACGATATAATTCTACGGCACAATTGACAATTTTCAAAACGTACTCTAATTTGTTTTCGTTTTTCAACTACAAATGAAGAATATATAAACCTAAATGATAAATAATTATTTAAAACCAAGAGGACCAGTGCCGCATATAAGTCAGAAAGACTCATAGGATACTGAAAAGTACCTACTTGAAAGCGGCGAGTTAAAATCAGAAGAAAGATATAAACACTAAAATTTTTATTAAGTAGTATTATTAACTATTGTATAAATAATTAAAAAAAATTAAATTTTTTTATATTTTATTCTTTGTTTTTATATATTTTTCATTGATCAAAAGTTTCCAATTTTAGAATTTTTCAAACTTTTATAATTTATATCTCCAAAAATATCAACTTTTGTAGATCCTATAGTCTAAGTAAACCATATTTATTATTTAGTCAATGGTAGATCCACTAGTTACTCGATTGTAAAAGAAAGTCATAAACTTTACGATCGATAGACGGTGTCGTTTCCGAAAATCCATTGGATGTTATGTTTTTGACCGCACGTCGACCACTCTGGGTTAGCCGACAAAATTAATAAAAATTCAGAAAAATTTGACTTGACAGAGGTTGTGTAGAATACATGCCATTTTCTTATTTTTGAATATATTCTTAAAATTAAAAATGCCAATTTTGAAAACACTTGAATACACCGCCGTAGCTCGTTTATTTTGTATTTATCAGATTCTAAATCAATAAAATAATCCTTTTAATTAAGGTCATAAATAAACTGTTTTTAAAGACATTTTAAAGTTTTTAACACGAAAAAAAACGAGCTACGTCCATGAAGACATCTTTGATGAAGGCAGTGTTACAATTTAGTTACATTTTGGTGACAATTGACGCAATGGGATGATTTCTACTAATCCTCTAAAACGCTGGATTCATCACGGGTTTAAAACCCCCTTAAGTTAGAGAAGAGGAAATTAAATTAGGCTTAGCATCCCTGGAAAGGTCTATGGTAGCATTGGTAGCGCCAGTTAGTTAATCTTGAGGGGTGAGAATGAGAGCGTTCGGAAAAAGGTCGGACGGGCGGTATTATGAACATTTGAACTGTCAATTGTTTATTGAAAGAGAATGATAATTAACGTGTTGATCTTGTTGATCATGTGTTGTTTTGTGCTATAATTGTGAATTTAGTGCTGAGCTCCTGAATTCAGAGGAATGAATAATGAGTAAGCTATTATTCATTCAGATAAGCATAAATATGTATTGAATATGTTAATGTGAAATATCCACGGTAGAAACTATAGTTTGTACCTGGAATACGGTTTATGTGGCATTACATTTCAGATTGAGGTTGTACTTCCATGACGTCTGTAGGCATTTACAGATTTCTATCCAGGCTCTCTACTCCCTCGAACAGTGGCGAAGAGGTAGAGGGGTTGGCTGGAGCCTGTTAATCGCTATGGTTAGGTTCCTGTCAGTGGATAAAAAGGTTGTGGATTCTCCTTTAGCTGACATGACTGAATATGGTGTAATATCCTTAGGTTCTTCACTTATTAATCTTTATTTTATATCTTTTTTTATTACTCACTATTCCTGGCCATTCTATCCACGTTGCTCTGGAACAAGGTACAGAAACAATGAAGACATCATTGAGAACACGAGACTAGAGAAAAGGGGTGAAGATTAGGTCAATCGAGTCCATTAAGTGGTTGTCAAAGTCCAATGGACCTGGTGATGTCTCCCACTAGCAGTTCGGAAGGAAGAGGGATCCTGCTAGAGGGAGAAAAGCCCCCGGTGAGTTACTTTACAGGTATTATTGACAGGTACATTATGTGTAAATATGTTTCATGTGTCGCCCTATCGATCCGTCTGACTGCTCAAGCGTTTCTCTAACTATGAATATATAGGGGTGAGTTGAACTAAATTGTTGATGATAATGTAGCTGGCTGTTGCTATTCTGTACACTGTTTTTGAGTGAATAATTAAGGCTAATAATCGTAGAACATAGACATTCTGACAAATCTACACTAATATTATAAAGAGGAAAGATTTGTACCTATTTTTGTATGTTTGTAATGAATAGGCTCAAAAAGTACTGGGCCGATTTAAAAAATTCTTTTACCAGTAGAATGCTACATTCTTCCTATTTGACATAGGCTACATTTCATTTTGAAAAAAATTAGGAATCCTTGGTAAAATTTGAACAATGTAACCGAAGGTGTAGAAAAATGAGACTTAAAATGTCTTTCGTCGAATGCGCTGCCGAAACTATTAGCGATAGAACAAAATAATGTACAACAATATTGAAGAACATCATAATGTCTACAAAAAACTCCCCGGTAGCATATGTCCAACTATTGTAGTTATGTCACTACAACAACTTTTTTCATTTTAAACATTAATGAAAATGCTAACCAAATTCAAACCATGCTATTTATGTGTTTATATTAATCCTTATCCAAATAAATTATTTTATGGTCAAGACCATTTAACTACCTATAAAATAGTTTTTAAATTATTTAAATTGGACTTTCCATTCAAAAGATATTACGAATTAAAAAATTCAAACAGTAAACAAATCCGCCATAGCGCCGTGGCCGTTGTTTGCGATGCAGTCTGAAAAGCGCGCCGGGCATCGCGGCGGGCGGGGTGGAGGGGGCACTGAAATACAGGAGTGGGGCGTGCACGTCTGTAAGATAGGTATAATTAATAAATAATAATTTTGTAATAAATAAAAATATTTGTGAAAAAAAGTGTTTTATATTCAAATTTCTAAAAATAAATAATTGTCTACCACGTGCGAAGCCGGGACGGGCTGCTAGTTTATTATAAAGAAAGAGTTAACTGTTATTTACTTTAATTTCATTGTTAAAATTCAGCAAAACGTAAGATTAAAATAAATAAATCTTACAATAATCTAGTTTATTTAAATTTTTTTCACTTTAGTTCAGTTAATTAAATCAAATCTACTATGAAGTCTAGTTAATTAGTTTATGTAGTATAATAATTCATATACACGAATTATATATTAAAATGTCTGAATGATGGAGTTGATGTGCATGCCATATATACTGACTTCAGTAAGGCTTTCGACACTGTCGACCACGAAATACTCATCGGCAAGCTGAAACAATATGGAGTTAATGATAAGGCACTTGTTTGGCTTCGTTCTTACCTGCAGGGGAGATCACTACAAGTTCGTGTCAATGGTAATATTTCCAATGGATATGTGGTGTCCTCTGGTGTCCCACAAGGATCCCATTTGGGCCTTTTCTCTTTAATATCTTTATAAACGACATTGGTCATAATCTCAGCTCAGAATTTCTTTTGTACGCCGATGATTAGAAGATCTTCGTCAATGGAATTGACGATTCTCACACTCTGCAGCACGATATTGGTGCACTAAGCGGCTGGTGTATAGTTAATAAACTAAGCTTAAATGTAAAAAAATGTGTTTTCATGTGTTTCTCGCGTGCTTTAAATCGCCCTACTATGGGGTACTACTTGAATGGTCAGCAATTGCAGGAAACCACGTCTACCAAGGATCTTGGAGTCATTATTGACAGCAAACTAACCTTTGCTCAACACCTAAGCAAAATATCCTTGCAGGCCTATAGGATACTCGGATTTATCATCAGATCTGGTAACGACTTCAGGGATGCCAAAAGACTTGATTGGCTTTACTGTGCTTTAGTCAAACCTATCTTGGAGTACTGCTCGGTTATCTGGTCCCCTTACTCAAATATTCACATCAACATGATCGAAAGGACACAACATAAGTTTATTAAATTTTTGTATCACTGGACAAAAATTAATGGATCACTAGTTAGTATCGACGATATTAAAACCAAATTTAAAATAAGCAGACTGCAGAGCCGAAGAGAAGTCGCAGATTTGATATTTGTTAGACAAAGTTATCAACAGTCTCATAGATTCACCGGAGACACTTGAAATGTTTGGGTTTGTTAGCCCTAGACCTGGTCTCAGAACATCTCGACTACTCTACACTGTCAAATCAAACAAAAAATACGTAGCCCATGGGTCACCCAATAGAATAGCAAGACTAGTCAATCGAAATTGTTCGGACATCGACTTTTTTGGCAATACAATTGCCTCATTCTCAGCCAGTACCAAGAAACTACTTTTGCAATAATAATAATCAAAAATATTATCTTTATGTAGAGTGTTATTTTTCTTATGAGTTGTTATAATTATTAATTATATATATCTTTTTATCATAATATATTTCATACTATATTTCATTAGTGTATAGCCGATTGGCGTTAATAAATAAATAACTATAAATAACTATAATATATCTCGCTTATTTAAAGTACTGATTTTTTATATAACAACGTTTTTAAAATGTTCTGAAAAATGCTTAATTTGGTAATTTTGTAAAATTTAAAGATTTTATCTGGGCTACATAAATGTTTTTTGTCAAATTTATTTTAAATATTTTATAATTTTCAACATTTTTAGAGTTAATTATAGATTAACAAATAAATAAAAAACTATATTTAAAATCTAACAAAGCAAATGTACCTATGCAATTAGCACTTAATAAAATATTAATCTGTCTGGACAATTATTATTTTGACAATTTTGTTTACAAAACTAGAGTGTTTATCTACGTGCAAAATCATGTCATTTGCTAATAGCTAGGTAGATAATTTTGATAAAATTGTCCTAATCAAAGTAAACAGTCCTCAAACACAAAGACGCAATGATTTAAACTTCTATAAAAGAGAGATTTTCCAGATATAATTAAAATAATCGCAATGAAGTTTTTAATACTTGTGTGTCTATTAGTAGCTTCAGTAGTTGCTGAAGATACTAATGAAGAAAAATTTTTATCTGGCAGCAATGCATTCACAGCGGATATTTACCAGGTATGTTTAAGTACTATATTATGTCGATTTACGATAGAAGTATTTTTAGGAAATTCTCTTAGATACTAAAGAAAATCTTTTAGTAAGTCCTTTTTCAGTAGAAACTCTTTTAGCGTTAACACAAGCTGGTGCAGTTGGTAAAACTGGTGCAGAAATCCGTACCGCTTTACATCTTCCTGAAACTACCGATGAAACGAATTCTCTTCTTAAAACCATCTTACCAACATTCCATAATGACCAATACAAAATACATACAGCTAATAAAATTTACGTAGAAAATAAGTTTGAAATCAGAGACCAATTTAAAAGTATTGCCACAGACGATTACGGGGCAGCTTTTGAAAATATTGAATTTAGTGACAGCGCTACAGCAATTGAGGAAATTAATACATGGGTAGAACAAGAAACAGAAGGGAAAATTCAAAATTTGATGCAACCTGGAGACGTGGATGACACGACTAGACTGGTTTTAGTTAATGCTTTGTATTTTCAAGCCAATTTTAGTCTCCCTTTTATGACCAAATATACCAAAGAAGCTGCTTTTTATACCAGTCAGGATAAATCAATTAAAACTAATATGATGTTTAAAGAAGCCGAGTTGTTAAATTATGCAGAAAATGAAGAATTAGATGCCCAAATTGTTGAACTACCATTTGTGGGAACAGGTGCTTCGCTCATACTTGTCGTACCAAAGCAAACAGAAGGTATTGCTTTGCTGGAAAAGCAAAGCGCTTCTATTATTGCAACGCCTAAATTTGCCAAAAAGTTTGTGCAAGTTTCATTGCCAAAATTTAAAATTGAAAGCACTATTGATTTTGGATCTCTCCTTCAAAAGGTAAACAAAAAATGATTTTTTTTTAGTTTTAATAATTATATATTTTAAGATGGGTATTACAACAGCTTTCTCTGCTGTCGCCGATTTTAGTAATATAGCTGGAGAACCTGGAGAACTTGTAATTGGAAAAGTTAACCAAAAAACTTATATATCTGTAAATGAAGGAGGTGTAGAAGCTGCTGCTGCTACAGAAATATGTAAATTTGGCTGACTCTTAGACTTTTTATGATAATCTTTTTTTAGCTGTTCCAACTAGCGTAATTCCTAGTCCTCAATTTATTGTAACAGCTGATCATGCTTTTGCTTTTTATATACAAGTCAATGGTGTTGTACTATTTGAAGGACGAGTTTTGAAGCCGGAATTTGAGGAGTAAAGTTAAAAAAAATATTTTGATAGAGGTTTTTTAAAATATAAAAAAAAAATACAAAAATATAGCTAAAGCAAATTTGTTAAAAATATATATTTTTTAATTAACTTTTATGGTGTTTATCATTTGCAACCTTCCACAATATAAGTCTTAAGTTAACAATGGTACTTTAACTCACGCGGTTGTCTTGTTTGTCGGATCCGTCATTCGGCATTCTAAGTAGGTACATTTCTGGGTGGAAAAATAAGGCACAAGTCTCAAGACTTTATGTAACTAAATAGCTATATGACTCACAAAAGTATACGCTGCATAATCCGATAGATAATCTCCTTTTGTTTTTGAGCATCGCTGTTCTTGGACGCGCTAAATAGTTTACTGTAAAACAATTTTGACAGGTGAGTTGCAAACTTATGCTTCTAACAATAGCAAGTTTACAGGTCAAGTTTACTACCTGACTCTCTGCACTACTATAAACCAGTCAAATTTGCTTAGAATAAAGATTATAAATGGTGGAGCTTATAGATAAGTATGATATAATAGATGTAAAATGCCCTATGCCACGAGTGCGCATATCCAATATTTCCACAGATATTGACAAAGACTCAATTGTTTCTCTCTTGCGTAAACAAAAAAAACACATCTTTGTTGACTCTTCACAATGCAGCTTACAGAACTAGCTGCCTGTTAAAAATCGTAATGGTGTATTTCAAGTTGAATTGCAGGTTGATGTTGATGGTTACCAAAGAGCTTTAGATTCCGCCCACTGTGTGATTGGCCTGGACAGCTGCAAGTATTTATGATAGAGTTGAGATAAGTCGCTGCTATAAATGTAATGGGTTTAATCATTTAATTAAGTCTTGTATCAACATTTTATCTTGTCTGAGATGCGCTAACAACCACAATTTAAAAGATTGACAAGCTAATGATGCAAATCTTAGATGTGCTAATTGTCTAAAAATACGGAAAAAGGACAATTTAACTGATGTTGATTTGGCTCATCCTTGTTGGGATATCAAAAACTGCTTGGCTTATAAAAATTCCATTAAGAAACTAAAATTTGATGTGTTTGGTTTTGGTGATCTATAGCAATTAGACAATAGTGATCACTCTGAGTCTCTACCAGTTAGTTCTTTTCGGTGTTATCATCAGAATGTTAGAGGATTGGGCTCAAAAACACATACATTTTATCTCTCCCCTATTCTTACTTACAGGTCTTACTGAAACTTGGCTGCATAAGGGCATTTGCGATGAAGAATTATTTTATGTATCATCTTATAGCGTCTTCAGACAAGATCGTGTTTGTTTATCTTCTGGACCTAGAAGGGGTGGTGGTGTTTTACTGGCGGTTCGTAGCATGTTTGATGCTACACGTTGTGATGTGGTCTGTGACACCTCACCTAATATGGACTTTTTACTAATCAAAGTTGTAATTAATTACCGGACTCTTCATGTTTTAATAATCTACATTCCTCCGAACTATGATAGTAATATGTATAACAAGTTTTTTGATTTTGTAATGTCGTTGCACTTTTTATATGAAGGAAGTTTGCTTATTTTCAGAGACTTTAACATCCCTGACTATATTGAAGGTCTTCACCGTAGAGTTAACATTTCTACCTCCTGTCAACTACTTCACAATTTTATTAACTTCTACGACTTAACCCAATGCAATGAAGTTCATAATGTTAACAACCGTATGTTAGACCTAGTATTGGTAAATAGACGCATGCGCTGCTTGGACAAAGACACAATCAATCTGATTGTGTCTTTGTGGAAATTGATAATCATCACCCACCGTTAGAAATAGATTGTTAATGTTAATGACCGCTTTAAAACCTTTCCACCTGGGAATAAAGCTTCTTTTAATTTCAGAAAATGCAACTTTACTTCCCTTTATGAAGCACTTCAAAACGTAAATTGGTCTACTCTGGGCAGTTATGATAATGTTGAACACATGGTAACTGACTTTTATTCCGTATTAGACAAATTATTTCTATCTCATGTTCCTTTTAAGAAAAATGTCTCCAGGAAGTATCCAGTATGGTTCAACAAACTCTTGATAAATTTGCTGAAAAAAAAGAATCTAGCTTGGCAACGTTATGAATCTAATAAATCAATAAACAACTATTAAAATTTCAATTTTCTACGCTGTGATTTTAAGACCAATGCTGCTACTCTACAAGGAGTACATAAAGCAAATTAACAAGGACATTAAAATTAACCCAAAAAAGTTTTGGTCGTTTCTCAGTTCTAAAAATGGCTCCAGTTGTATACCTGCATCTATAGATTTTAACAATTCTACAATAACTGATCCTCAGGCTATAGTTGACAGTTTTACTGCCTACTTCTTTTATGAAAAATGTGACTGGTAATCAACCATCCGCTTCTTCTTCTTTATCATTTGATGTTTTTAATTTGCCGCATGTTACAGAAGATCATGTGTGTGCAGCTATTAGACGCTTAAAACCTACCATGACTAGTGGACCAGATAAAATTCCCGCCTATATAATCAAAGATTGTGCGAGTGTATTTGTTAAACCTTGAGAATTATATTCAAGTTAATATTGAAAACTAGCTGTTTTCCAACCAAATGGAAAGCATCCATTATACGCCCTGTGCATAAAAAAGGCTGCCAGTCTGTTATTTCTAATTACAGACCTATTGTATTAATTAATACTTTTGCGAAAATCTTTGAGTATGTCTTCTTTAATTCCTCAATTCATTACATCTCTCGTATGTTATCTTTCCAGTCAGCATGGCTTTAGAAAAGGTCGATCTACTGTAACAAATCTTGTATCAATGTGTCAGTGCTTATATGACGCACTTGATAACCATTCCCAAGTAGATGTAATTTACAGAGATTTCACGAAAGCTTTCGACAAAATAGACCACAATCTTCTCTTGACCAAGTTAGATTTATTTGATGGCTTTGCCAACGATCTGGTCCAAATGTTAAAATCATACTTGTGCGATCGATCTATGTATGTTAGCGTTAAGGGGTATCAATCTAAAGCTTTTAAACAAGAGTCTGGTGTTCTTCAAGGATCTGTTCTTAGACCACTGCTTTTTAACATTTATATTAACGATCTGGTGAATGATTTAGACATGGTGTTTCTTATTTGCTGATGATTTGAAAATCTACCTATCAATAGATACAGTCAACGATTCTCACCGACTTCAAAACTGCATTAAAGTAATCTCTGCAAGATGCATGTCAAATAAACTAGTCCTCAATCTTACAAAGTGTAGCATAGTGACATTTACAAAAAAAACTAAACCAATTGATCTCTGTGATCTTGGAGTTATCTTTGACTCAAAAGTATCTTTTAGTGAGCATATAAAAACTATTGCAAATAATGCTTTTAGATCTTTGGGCTTTATCTTACGCATTGGCAAGAAATTTTTAGATGTAGATACCTTGAAACTTTTATATATAAGCTATGTTAGATCAAAGCTTGAATATTCTTCTGTTGTTTGGTCGCCATTGTATAATATTTATATTTCTTATACAGATCATTGGTTGGAGCTCATACAGCACAGATTCCTTAAAAATGCGGCTTTTATGTTGAATGGAGTCTATCCGCCCCAGGAATATCCTCATGAGCTTCTTCTCAATGAAGTTGGTCTACAACTTCTTCTAAACAGACGCAATAAGCACTCTGTAATCTTCTTGTTCAAGCTGTTTAATGGGCTGCTGGAATGTTTTCAAATCCTTGAGCGTATTAGTCTGAAAATCAACTATTTTGGTTCTCGTTCAAAGAAGACGTTTTACATCGGCGAGTGTCACACTGACATAGGGCTCTGATCCCTTTTTACCCAAATGCTTCGTAACCACGAGGGTATTGAGAGTTAGATCGATCTTTTTGCTTGTAATATAGTCGCAAATAAAGCATTTTTTCAACATGCGCAGGTAATGTACTGGGGTGGTCCACGAGACGACTCTAACGAGACCACAGTGAAATATTGCTGTTGTATGTAGATCCTCCATGTCTACTTAACACTCATATTACGACTTGTTCGTATTGCTATCAATTTTTGCTTATACTGGGACCTATAATTGGGCTTTTTGCCTGCTAGTCCGACACAATAATAATAATAAAAATAATAATAATAATAATGCAACTTCCACAGAAAAATGTTTTTATATTAGTTTTCTGTTGTGTTGTATTTTCAAACGATTACAATTTGGTTTAATGAAAACCACTAACCAAAATTTAATACTAAAACACTCGGTGTCTCGATTTCTGGCAAAAACATAGAATCTTATGTTTTTCAAGTAATTAAAGCGTAAATTTTACTAAATAGTTCAAAAATGTACATAGTGATTAAAAAAAAATTGGATACGAGTTTTTTTCTTTTCTTTGCATTTCCGAGAACATTTACTACCATAGTAATGTATATATATATATATATATATATATATATTTTTACATTATCAGAAAAAAAATACTTCAACGAACAAAAAAATCCCCTGATAAAAAAGCTGATATTTTGACGCGAGAATTTTCGATTGAAAATTAGGGTGTTTTCTGGCTATTAAATCAAAATATTGTGAAAAAATAAATATTTCAAATAAAAAAAATTACAGTGTCTTTAGGACATAAAAAGGTAAGTTTTCACCAAGTTTCGTTTAAAAAAATTTTTTTTTGCATAAGATAAAAATAGAAAACCCTTAAAAACTCATCCCTTTCCACTTTCCGACCTCAGATCACCCGTAAATTATTTTCTTTTTCATTATTGTTATATTTTTAACGAGTTACATCCTACTATGACTTTTTTTCGCTTTTAACCATTTTCAAAATTATCGACCCTGGTCAATAATGTATGTGATATTACAACAAGTTGTAGGACTTTAGCAATTTACCATTGAATTGTTAAACTATCTCTAACAAATACCAGAGGAGATCTACTTCCCAAAAATACATTGCTTCATACGATAATGCTGGGCGTATTGGCTTGTGGCGTTCTATGGCAAGCTCTAACATTTTGTTTTTCCTCGAGAAATTGTCCAGCACGTCTATGTCTATCATGGAACTTTAAGCCGAATCTGGAATTATTACTGAAGCAGATAGAGTTCTACTCTGGAATAAACTTCATATTTTAAAAATAAAAAAATATTTATTCTGTTTCTAATAAAGATTCTATTATTTATTGGTTACACTAAAGCTTGTCAATGGATACTAAAGAAAACAAAAATTAACAATTTCTCAATTGTTTTGTCCTACGACGAGCGATAGCATAATTCATCTAGACAAATGCTATAATTGGTTAGTTTGAAATATTTGGCACTATAACCTTTTCACAGTTTTACCACTTGTTAAAAGGTTTGTTTATTAGATCTTGAGAGCTCTTTCGTCCACTAAGTGATCATTATCAGGAGATGAATAAAACTCTTTATTTTTTTGCCTCAACTCTTTGTTTTATTCATCTTTTGGCAAGTGGTAAAACTGTGTGAATTGTAATACAATAGGTACTTTGTTTTTAAGGCTTTGTTATGTTTCAAGTGTGAGATTAAATAGAATTATAAATCGTAAATTTTCAACGGGTTGCTTCAGAAAAGTACAGTTAAAAACACATATTTTTTATTAAAGATTATTCCTATGTCAAGTTATAAATAATAAAAAATTAATGTACATTTTATAATACTGTTCATTCGCATTCTATATAATATATGAACTAAACTAGGTATATATCTACATTTTTAATAAATATGTTTTTGTACATTTGTTTGTGCTAATTTTATAGAGAAGGAGAAGAAATTTTTCTAACCTTTTCTTTAGTATCACTATTGAGACTTATTTTCTCATTTTCTTTATATTCTTCATTGTTATCTAATGCTATATTCAATACACCTTCTAAAGCATAATTCGGAACTTTTTTGTTCGAACTCATTTTTAAAGGAATATTAAGCCTCTGTTTAGTTCTAGCACCTAACGATAATAAATACTTGCGGATTGGTGGCGATAGTAGATCCCAGTCAATATTACCCGGATTTTCTGGCGTTGTTATAAAGGACACAATTAGACCAACAATAACAGTTGTTAACATTCCTAAAGCAGAAAACCAAATATACGATATTCTAAACAGATAAAATACTTCAGAGGATGAGTTCTCTTTTGTTATTATTAAACTGTCATGTTGCGTGTTATTGATACAATAGCAGTGATCAATACTGGTGTTTTTTGGAGTTTCAACAAGAACTTCACTAGCTATAGCAATTTGTTGACCAATACACATTACTGTAATTAAAACTACAGCAACAAGACTCCCCACTAGTGCACCTCTTGAATTTGCCCATGGGAAGAACATTCCAAGAGTAAACAATCCTAAAGTAATACCACCAACCATTCCATTAAAACTAATTGCCACTTGCATTATACTTCCCAATTGAGCGACAATGAAAACCTAAAAACAAATCTAAATTAAAATTTTAATAAGTATTAAAAAATATATATTCTCACAAATGCAAAACTTAAGCCACCATATCCTATTGAAATACACTTTGCCCAGAAAGCTCCTTTAGATTCATGTAAAGTCAATTTGAAAGCTCCACAAACAAAATCTTGTATAGTTACCGCAGCTAAACTATTCAAAGCAGATGCTACAGTACTATAAAAAGAAAATTAAAACACAATAATATTTTTGTAGAGATTACACTTACCCTAAACTTGCAGCAAAGATTCCAGCAACAAAAAAACCGGTGATGCCTTTGTAATGACCCATAACTGACAAAACATACAAAGGTAGTAATTGATCAGAAGCCATAATTTCTTTAGACTTTAAAGGATCACAGTTTTTGAAATGTGCTACCATAATCATTCCTGTGTAAAAATTGATAATATAAATCAATATAAGGCCAAAAGATGAAGTCCAAAGAGCTCTGAAATTTCTTTATCCGTTAGTATTATGAAATATTTATAAAATAATACTGACTTCTTAACCTGTTGTATAGTTTCTACCGACAAGTATTTTTGAATTGATGCTTGATTAGAGCAGAACATTGTTAACCAATAGAATGTCCCACCAACTACCACAGACCAGAAGCTATGGCGAATGGTAGGATTGGGATTGAAACTTAAAGAACATATAATGATTTTTTGATTTTCATCGAATTGGTAACATACTTAAAAATTTCTAGTCTTTCAGTGTTATAGCTTTGTGACCAAATAACACCAGTTCCTCCAACAAAATTTTCGCCAATAAATAAAATAAGTATAATTGAGCCCATGAGAATAGCCGCTTGGAAAGTATCTGCTATAATTACAGCTTTCATGCCTCCCTAAAAATTATAAACAAAAAAATTGTTTGTAATTGCACAGAAACTTAAAAAAATGATCTTTTAGGTAAGCTTTCCGACCTCGAAGGTAGAGTCGCAAAGAAAAATTATGCTGAAGGTCACAAATGGTGATCTCAAAAAGTGTTTAAATATATTCTAAAGGTAAAGCGGTAGGTTATTATATGAGTTTATCAAGCAATATCTATTTAAAATTAACACCCTATATAACGCCGATATACAATATAGCAACTTTAATATATCTCGCAGGATTTTCGGCGCATTTTCAGGAAATAATTAGAAATCTGCTGCTAATTTAACTGTCAATAGTGTCAGTTTTAATAAATTATTTATGTTTACATGACCTCACACAAGCTCTGAAATCCAAGAGACGCAATAGTGAAGGAAAATGTGACATCAATTTCTATGGAAACCTAGCTTTGCGCTTCAAACTAAGATAATATTCTTTAAACGAAACAGGATTTGCACGCCCTTGAGGAAAAATCTTGTTTGACAGTTGAAAGTGAGGTTCAGATAAATTGATGAGTCTTGCTGACAGAGCTGACACCGCTGTTCTATTAAATTGTGTTGTGTAAGCAAGACATGTATTAGTTTTATTATGTCAGTGGCTCAAAGCATTATTTAAAAAAGTGTAAAAAAGTAAAAAAGAGTTTTTTGTGATTTATAACACACTGAACTTGTAATTAATGTATTTGTTGATGTAGCTATTTCAAGTGTTGATAAATGAAAAGCAGTTATGATCAAAATAAATGCGTTTTTAGCTAAAAAATTAAAATCTGATGAAACAGTACCGCTCAAAAGATGTATGGTAGTTGAAATTTTGGACCTACCAAGCCAGGGAAGCAATGCGTATCAAAATTTAGCAAGTGGTGGTATAAACATAACAAAGTATTACCTGAGATGCATAAAAGATGCATACAACATATACTACTGTAACCGCTATGTATACATTTAGACCAGTCACTAAAAATAATAAATAAATAAGTAAAAATAAAAACCATTAAGTCTGATTTCACCATGACTTAATGCCAGCGCTGGGGCGTATACTGCAACACTTGTATATAATACCATTTGTAAAATATACAATCCACTTGCAAAGTATCTTATTGTATTGTCAAACCTTCTTGAAAAATATTCATAACTGCTAGTCAGCCGCAAAGTCATAAACACTGGTAAGTAAAAATACGAAGTTAGTGGAATGACTAATATGAAAGCACAACAAATCATCAAAAATTGAGTACCATAATTGTACATTTCAGCAGGGTTTCCTAACAGCTCTATTGCTGTTATAAAACTGAAAAAGATTTTTAGTATTTTTCAGTCTTTACAAAAGATATACTTGCTTAATACCTCGCTGCAAGTGACATGGCCATAGGAAAGGTTCCCATTGTACTACCTCCTAGTAAAAAATCTTGACTTGTTACTTGTTTGGATCCTATAAAGCCATAGAATAGACCAATTCCACACGAAACCACTAACATAGATCCCAAAACTAAGTAATCTGCCCAAGAGAATGTGTTTTCCATAAGAGGATGACCATTTTCACATTGAACGTTTTCTTTCGTAGTCTCATTTCCGATTACAATAGGAATTAACAATAAAAAAACCGTTACAGCTTCAACTTTTAAATATTGCTTTTTTTTTCGATTGTTGACCATCATTTTAAAGATTATTCTGACACTAACATCTGAAAAATAAAAATTTATTATTTATTAAATTATAATACCTAAAGATTTTTTCAAACACAAATCAAATACTTCAAGATTAAAATATTAAAAACAAATTTATTCATAACAATAACACAGTAAAAGAATAACGATTAAAGAAAAAATATTTTTTTCAAAGAGCTTGAAACTGGAAGTGTACCCCGAATGAGCACTGGGTGAGTTTCCTCGTTGAATAGCCATTGGCGAAAGAATGGATTATATACATTAATTTTGAAACAATAATTACATTTTATGCACGTTTATGCAATTTTAGATTAGACAATTATGCACGTATGAAGGTAACGTTTGCAAAAAATACATGTTTGAGCAAATTTTGTATTTATATGAAAAAAATACTACTATGACTGAAAATAATGTAAAAAGACCCAAGTCATAATTGACGGTAGTGCTAATGTTTCTATAAGTACATTCAAAACAAAAATTATTGTGAGTTAATAATTTGTGTGGTTGCTATTTGCACATCAAGCAGATGTGCAAAGTGTTTAGATAAATTTAAAAAGAATATGAAGAACGAGAATTATTCATATATCAAATTAATACCGAAAGATGCAAAACAAAATTAAAAAATTGAAATTGGATTAATTCTATTCATCTGATAAATCATCCAAGTCAATATCAGACCTTGTCGCTCCTATATTTATCAAAAGCAATTGTCTAGGGCAATTAATTCTATTGTTTCTAAAAGAAGCTTCTTTAGTGCAGTTATCTTAAGTCTCCTGTGCAGTGAAAAGAATTTTCAGATTTGGATTGGTCCCGCAACCCAACTTACACAGTTTTATGACATAGCCAGTGACTGACACGTAATAAACCAATAACTACATAATCATAATATAGTTGAGTCGAACTTGTTGATTTACAACACTACCTGATGTTTGAAATTTAAGATAACTTCTCCGAGATGTTTTGGTAGAATCGTTTAGATAATTTAGACGAGTATAATTCGGTAAAAATAGAAAAAAATTATTTATTGTAAATTGTGCTCATTATATTTTTTTGAAAATATATAAGACTATGATGATAATTATTATTTACAATAAACATTGATTAGATTCTGTTGAAATCTACATATAAACTAGAACTTTATAAATTACATCTACTTATACAGAGTGGTTTTTAAAAAAACTAAGCTAAAAAAATGCCAGGTTTTGCAGTATTTTTATTTACACCTCGATTTTAAAAATTTACAACAAAATATTTAAAAAAATTATAGATTGTCATGTCTTTGTCATGAAAACTAATATCGTTCAAAATAAATATATATATATATAATATAATACCATCTAAATAATGTTGTTAGCCGTAGATATCCCTAATAGGCAAATTGCGCTTTAATCTAGAATCTAACAGTTCAGGTAAGAATGATAACATATAAAAATTTTGCAGCTTGTCAAACATAAAATTTTTCCAAAAATTTCTATCGCGAGAAATTATTTCGCAGTGATAATCTTTCTGGGTGTATATAAAAAAATAACAAAATTCTCTATTAGTAACTTCCAGCTGTCCCTGAATTTGGAACATATAATTATCTTTTGGCTTTAACTTAATTTTATTGTTATCGTCTATTATGCAATACGAAATTTTTTTTGATATAATTGCTTCGCGCACTGTCATATCTTTAGAAGCATACGGACATTTAATTTCTAATACAGCATCTTCATCAACAAGACCATCTGGTGAAGCACCTAAAAATTTATAGTCCGGATGAATAAAAATACCACAAGAATTGACATCAAACTGGTATGTCTGTTCAAATAAATCTCGTGCATGGATTTCATTAGATATTCCATATTCTAATGACTTGCAACCGACTTTTGGGCAAGAATATAGTAATGATTTAACAAGATTGGCGGTTGATGTAGTCGGACGCATTTTACATATTCGGCCAAAATTGCTGGCGGTTAGACGAAAGTATTTTTGTTTAAACCACTCAGGATTTGAACTTTGTCCGCGTGTAATTTCTTCAACAGTTTGAAAATTTACCTTATTAAGGTTTTCTAAATACAAAGAAGTTAAAATATTTAACTCCTCAGAATTTTTATCTGGTATTATATCGTCTGACTTGCCGTAATCATCATCTGCTTCTATTACCTCAAGCTTCCTTTTATTTTTTGTCTTTTTTGAAATTTTTTTGATGAAACAAAATTGTTCAGTGTATTTTCTGCAAAGTTTGTTTTTATTTAATTTTTCCTGAACTTTATAAAAAAATGGTCGTTTATTATTAAAATTAGAAACTGCCGCAAAACATCGTGTTTCATATGATTTTCCAAGTGAAAAATTTATTCGTTTGCCCCCCACTAGTTTGTTCACTATGCTATTATAACATTCGGCGAAATTTGTATCGACATCATGCAATAAACTAGAAGCATGGCTAGCTACTCGATTGACGTAATTTTCAAAGTCTGAAAAAATCGTACTTTCTTTAAATATATTATATAGGTTTTTTTCCCCAGGCTTCTGGCCTTTGCAAAAATATTTAAATCGGTTATTTTCATCTTTGCAGTTATCATGGCAACCTAATATGTGCTTAGGACTGTTTAAAATATCCTCTTTTAAATTATTTATTTTCACATAAGTAGGAAACGTTTCTGTCCGCCTATGTTTAACAGCACTTACTATAGCAGTTCTAAAACGTAAAATTAAGATAAGATTCAACTAAATTCAAAATTCACTTCGGTCAGAATATTAGCAGGTAAACAGGGTGTGTAGTGAGGGTGTCATTTAATCTCCTACCACCATAAATTAAAAATTAGCTACCGGCACTTCAAGCAGAGAGATGTCGTAAATCTTTTCACGTTTAGACGAATTTTTGTGTCTAGCGAACAAAATGAATATATTGTTTTCTTGATTAAATCAAAAAATAAGACAAAATAAAAAAAAATAAAAAGACAGCGAGATAGATATTTATATCATTGTTTAGATGCAACAAAAATAAATATGCTACAGTAAATGCTTTCGAAGAAAAGTTGAGTCAAAAGTTTTGACATATTAATTATTTCCCTTACATCTAGCAATTTTTTTAAAAATTTGATAGCAAGGCGCGGTAGATTATTGTATTTTAGATAAGATGAAAATGCGGAATTTTCTTCAAATTTAAACTAAACCGAAATAACTTGCATCAAAAATCAGTCATTTTCATGTCCCAGCGCATAGGAGTGCTGAAGAGCCTTAAATTCTTTATTATGTGAAGCCACATATTTCTTATTTGTGCTCAAATTAGGTCAATAGGATTAAAATGACAATGGAGGTGGAAGACGAATAACTTTGTGATCATATAACTCTGCCAACACATCAATTGCATATTTTATTTCTGGTTTATGCTTCTTTACTAATTCTAAAAGTTTAGATTTTTTTAAGTTTTACTGGAATTGATATTCATGCTTTTTAACCACAAAATAATTTTATTTTTTCTGTTGCTTGCGTTAGGGGGCTCATTTATTTGTGCGGAATGATATATTGCGTAATCCACTGTAATAGATTTTTCCCGAATATTGGAATAAGTTGATTCTCAAACCATTTTTTGAAACAATTTCAAACAATCCATTTCTTTATGGTAATCAGTGGTTTTTTCGACTGAAAAAATAAGAGAGAACCTGCTTGAAAAATTATTAGACGACCACCTTTTCCACAAGGTACCTTAAGACCACTCTTTTTAGAACCGTCGGTCCAAATTTTACATAGTGTCTGGTTAACATTTAACCAAGTTTCATCAAAAATCATTATTTTATTAAAATTTTCTCTTCGAATTTGTCATGCAGCAATATCGTTTTTTTCCATCGTAAACAGTCTACCATTATTAGACTTTTTAAAAGTAAATCCCATTTTGCTTAAAACAGTTTAAAGAGTTCTAATTAACCTATAAAACAATTCGCGGTTTCTTAGTGTAACATGTATTTTTTTTAAGTAGGAAACTCTTTTCTCATATATATACTGTTCTCTAATTGAAGCAGCGTCAAAAGCATCAGTTACAAAAATAGAACTTGTTTTTTTCTGGTTTTACCAATACTTCGTAAAATACCTTTCCGTTTTTCTTTTGTCAGTCTGTCACTGTTTTTTTCGAGATTTGAAGGGGTTAGCCACCCTCTTTGTGACTTTTGTCAATGGGTATTGAGAGTCCATTAGTCTTTTCAGAACCAAAAATGATCTCACATTTAAATGGAGTTATTGGTTTTCCTCTAAAACACTACTTTGAAACAAAATACATTAAGTTTAAAACTTTTTTACCTGTTCGACATTCTACAGAGATTTGAAAGTTTAAACTTCCAAAATTAATGACAGCACCTGACAAATAAATTTGTAGTTTTGAATGTACTTAAAATTTTTGACTCATTTTCTATAGCAACATACATTACTTTGTAATTTCGCCATGGGACTTCTGAGATTATTTTTAATAGAATTATATTATATGAGCAATACTTGTTTTCAAAAAAATCAGTAAAATCTCACATTGCTAAAGAGAAATTAAATTAAATTTCAAGGCATTTTTTTCGAGTATTTTAAAGCTTCTCGTCTAGTAAAAAATTTTACTGAAGTGTGCTTTACGGAAATTGTTAAAAAGACGAAATCCACAACATTAAAAAAATGTTTATACAAATTTCACAAAAATCAAAAATTCACAAACACAAATTGTTATTAATTTTGTTCACAACTATAATTACAAAATAAACAACATCAAATTTTTTTATCAACTTTGTGGAAATAATAATAATAATAATATTTCACTTTATTGTCTTTTATTAAAATTACAATACATTTTGTAGACAAAGCATAAAAAAATTAAAACAGGAAACATAATTTTACGAACATGTATAAACATAGAGTCAAAAACAAAATGCAGGATACAAAACAAAAATAAATATATATATATACACATGTATACATCTACATATATATATATAGCGCTTTCATACAAAGCTGAGCCTATACTATGTTCTCGAGCGGTACATCCTGATCCACTTTTGCAAACCTGAGCCATATATATGGCTCAGGTTTGCAGACCCTTACAGAACGATCAGATATCATTTCTGGAGCGTCTACAACAAGTTTTAAAATGGGTCAGCTTTGATAGAAACCTCAGTTTTTAGTTCCAGCAAATTCCGCTTCAACAGTTGGTGGCGCTGCTATCGACCTGACTGTATATGTTTTGTATACAAAATACAGTCGTTTCGTCATAAACTGAGCCTTTTGTACTTCTTTTATATAATTTGGTATGTTTTGTGTTAGTAATGAATAGCAAATTAATATTGCGACATTTTTGCTAGTACCTCTCTCATCTATTGATCTTGCATCTCGTTACTCGTTTAATTAAAAAATATTTTTTTACAATCAAACTTTACTCAATATAAATATATTTATTCTAAATCAATATTATTATTATTATAATAAATAATAATAATAATAAAAATATTCATAGTTTATACAGTGTGATGATTAAGTTTGGAACAAAATTCATAAGCTAAAAAAAAAAACACTCGATTACTCGACAATTGTTTTTAAGCAATGACGTCATGATCAATTTTTTTAAATAACAATCTCAATTTTTTTTATTTTTATCAGTTTTGCCTTAGAGACCTTTTGACTTCTGGAATAATAATGTAAAAAATTGAAATCTTACATAACAATTATTCTGAGAAAATAACACTAAACATATCAATAGATATAAGCCCGACATATTTTAGCGTAATGTACAAAGTGTTCACACTCGTGTCGGTCAAAGCCAAATGGTTGGTGGCAAATAGTTCAAATATTAAATCTTGTTTGTTTTTTTGTTTAATTGTTATTTTTACTGTTTAAGATTTTAATTTTTAAAGCTAGTATGCTTTTTTGTCAAAAGAATTGTCATGTAACGTATCAATATCAAAACAGATAATAAAATGGGTTTTTCATTTAAAAAAATTGATAATGACGTCATCGCTCATAAACAATTGACGTCATAAATAAAAATTTTCCGTTATACCTTTTCAAAGTGTTTTTTTTAAAACAACATACAAAGCAGCTATTTTTGTTTCAAACTTTATCATCACACTGTATACCTAAATTATATATTTACCTACTATGCTTTTTAACAAAAAAGCATAGTAGGTAAATATATAGCATTGAGCGCAATAAGCATTGCGTTCAACTGAACGCAACACTGACCTAATCTAACCTGACCTAAAGACAGTTGGTTTTTTTTATTTTTACTGATAATTTGTATTATGATTTTTAATATTGATATTGCTAATGTGTTGTCGTACAAGGTTTAGATTTGATTGATTAATTGCTAATTAATTAATTACAATAAATTAATTAGCGACGTAGTAATTAATCAGTCGCCTGTCTGTGTTAAGGAGCATATCTCCCGTGTTTCTTCCCTTAGGGGGTTATCACTACCTTTTATGAGTTTAGAGACGTCAATATCAATTGTTTAGAGCACTTTAAAAAATTTGATAAAAAGTCTCGACTCGCCTCGCCGTTCACATTTCCAACTCGCATCAACTGGCTGGGTACTCGATCAGACTCTCGAACTGTTACACGTCACGTCACTGGTTTTTATCTAAACAATCTTGATTGTTTATTGTTAACTTTAATTTGTAATTTATTTAATTTAGTCTCTGTTAAAATTTGTTATGAAAATTACGTTTAAATAGTAAATGACCCATTGTGATCAGTGTGACTCTGATAAAATTATTTATTCTAGACGAAATAAATTTTTTTTTATGATAATTTTAGAACTTTTAATTAAAAGTTGAAATAGTTTTATATTTAATATAAGACAAAGCATTATTATTATCAAAATAAAAAGTTAATAAAATTAAAAAGTTAATAATATTAAAAATTTTGTTTTGAAAGTAAAACAAAACGCGTTTGCTAGAGCAAAGTAAAATATTATTATTATTATTCAATAATTGAAAATTTGTTTCACTTTTATTTTTGATTTTATATTTTTGATTTAGATTTTAAATAATACAAGTGTAACGGTATCATTAATAAATTGTTGGTACTTGTCTGATTTTTTTAAACATCTGGATTATATGATCGTAAAGCATTTCAAACCTTTGGAAAACTTTTTCAAGGAACGGAGCTGCACCCTTATTTTTATACCTGGACCATTTTTGCTGGCAAAACCGATCTCATTTTTAAATGAATGACTTTAGAGGGGAAGAACGATGAAGATAAAATGTATCAAGTTTTAACAAAAACACTTGCAGCTTGAGCTTGACCAAGTGTTACAAAACACGTAGTCGACTTTAATATTATAAAATTGTGCAGTAATAACAATATGATTTTATAAAGTTTTTAGTTTTTATTTTTAAACAATGTTTTCACATTAATATTTTTTAAACATAGCTAGTAAATTCTATAAACCCCGCATTTGTTTATATTTTGTCAGATTTTACAAAATCAGTAATTAACAACTTTCCAAAAACCATGAGAAAATTCAAAGATTTTTCCAACAATATGTAAGGTTCGTTATTTTTATTGTATCAGCATCAAATTATATAGTCATGTGTTTAAATATATAGTAATTATTAATAAATTCACATGTTAGATTTTTGATTACCCATTCAAAAAGACTTAACCAATAACGTAACAAATTATTTTAAACCAATTTTAAATTAATTTGTTAAAATGTTTTGCTTTTAGATATTTAACTGCAATTAATTGATTAAAAAAAGCATTTCAGGTGAGGTTACAGAAAGTAAATTAAACTAAAATAGTTAATTAAACAATAAAAGTCAAAATTAAAACGTTTTATTCTCTGCTCACGCAAATTCAACCAATCAGGTAAAGAATTAACTTTAGTTTTGAACAAATAATCAATTCTACTACGATCTATAAACCAACTATTTCTTTGTTAAAAAATAAATAAGTTTTTTCTAATTAAATAAAAGTGCTTTTGTAATAATAAAAATTACAAATTTGCATTTACGGGATTTTATGAGAGAGATTTCCTAGTTTTAACGGTAATTAAATTGAGTATTAAAATCTATAAGAAACATTTTAATGTGATATAATTATTGTTAAAAAATTTTATGAGCAATTGTATTGTTCATACTTTTAATAAACAATTTTTTTTAGAACTGTTTATCTTGATAGAAATGAATTTATCAATAATTTATATAGAGAAAATCTTATTATTTTGACAAATTGTTAAACATTTTAAAAATATGATTGGTTTACTGTGTAGAAATTCACTCTCAGACGGTTAACTTCAATTAATAAAATTAAGACAATAGATTAATTTATCAAATTTGTATTCGAATTTATCTAAGGTTGGTGATTTGTGCTTCGGAAAAAGATGCTTTTGAAAAATATTAGTCACAAATCTGTTACTACCCTTACAGGAGGTTGTCACTACCTTATTTAAGATGAGTGACGTCAATTTTAGTTGTTTATAGTGTAGTGGTGGGCTTAATAGTTCTTTTTGAGGAACTAGTTCGTGTTTTAGGGAATCGTTCGTAAAGAACTAGATTGCGGATTGAGTAGATGAGAATGATGAGATTTGAGATAGAGATTTGAGATGCCAAATGAATCGTTTATAATTTAAGAGACACGAGAGTTACGACCACGAGACCGAGATCGTCTTTAAATTTAACTCTTTAATCAAGGACGGATACCTTTCTCAATAATGATTTAATTTTGTTATTAGCATTATTACATTATTATTATTCAAATTATTAATAAATAGCTTATCATACGTCATACTTTATACCTGACCTATATAATTTAACTAAGTATAAACAAAGACACCAATTTATAGCGCTTTTATTAAATCAGATAGATTAATAATTTAATCACTGTAAAATTCATAACTTGAATTAGGCCAAAATAGTCAAAAACAAAATATACAAGCAAAATTTTTGACTTGCATAACTGTAGCAGACATTCAGCCAGATATTAGTGATATTACCGACATTAGACAATAGAAATATTAGAAATTACTCAATTAGACAAAAAAGGTGGGAATTTCCAAGAGACAGGATGAAATCGTGCTGGACGCCATGCACGCGTGCCGGTTTAGGCCCAGGCCAGAGGCCAGACAAAGGCATGTTGGTTTATGGTTTTATTATTTTCTTGCTGCAAGGGTGCAAGGGATAAAGAAGAAAACCACTGTACCGGACCGGACCCACGCCGGGTTCATGAAAGAAATAGAAGAATAGAACAAAAAAATAATGCTAAATGATAGAAACGACTGGAAAGTGCGTTTGCGTTACAACAAAATCATATTTTTTTTTAATATAATTTTTTGATTAATTTTTAACTCCGTCAAATATTTAAAAAGCACAGAATTTATGCAGCACTAGCTGCTGATATAAAAAGTATTTTTTTTTTATTAGCATGATGCTATTAATGCTATTATATCTACAAGATCTTTTAAAATAATTTATTCTAAATTCTCAAATTAGTGATTTTGCACATAAGGATCACCCATAGCATTGGCTATCGTTGTCTAAGGTCTTTAGTTTTTACATATAAATTAGTAATGTTTGAAATTGTTCAAATTAATAAATATTATTATTATGACCAAAATATTAGGAGAATTTTGGAAATTTCATATTTATTATTATCTACTTTACAACACTTGAGTGCATAGCTTTTTCGAAAAAAATGTGTTTTTGCAACAATAAGTACCATAAATTTGGTTCAGAAATTTAACATAGGACTTTACACCTTGGAAATCTCAACCCCTACAGCTGGGGAAAATATTGTTTTAGCTTTTATAATCTTAGCACAAAAAATTTTAAAAAAAGTCTCGACTCGCCTCGCCGTTCATATTTCCAACTCGCACGAACCGGCTGGGTACTCGATCAGACTCTCGAACTGTTACACGTCGCGTCACTGATGTTTATCGTAACAATCTGAATTGTTTATTGTTAACTTTAGTTCGTAATTTATTCAATTTATTCTTTGTTAAAAATTTGTAATGAAAATTACGGATAAATGATAAATGGCGCACTGCGATCAGTGTGACTCTGATTAAATTATTATTTGTAGGCGAAATAAAATTTTTTTTTATGATAATTTCAGAACTTAATTAAACGTTGAAATAGTTTTATGTGTAGAAGACGAAGCATTATTATTATTATCAAAATAAAAAGTAAATAAAATTAAAAATTTTGGTTTGAAAGTAAAACAAAAAGCGTTTGCGAGAGCAAAGTAAATTATTATTATTATTTAATAATTGAAAACTTGTTTCACCTATATTTTTTATTTTTTGTTTTTGATTTGGTTTTTAAATAAGACAAATGTCTTATTTAAAATGTTTAAAAGATTTTTTTAAACATTTGGATTATATGATCGTAAAGAATTTGAAACTTTTGCAAAACTTTTTCAAGGAACGGAGCTGCATCCTCATTTATACCTGAAACCTAACCATTTTTACCAGAATTAGAACCGAAATTAAGGTTTCTTCAAGCATTTAAATAACGATCGCGCATTTAGCTTGAACATTATTGTGTAAGCTGCGCTGCAAGTTCAAAATATTGATAGTGGATTTATTTATTTTTCTTATGATTTTAATAATTATACTAAAAACTAGCACAAAAAAACAGACCATAAAAAGATTTTTTTATTAAAAATCACAATACGTGGAGGTATGAAAATTCATAATTGATCAAACTATAATTAAATTTTAGTGTGTATAAGTAAAGTAAGTGAAGCAAATTGTGTAATAATTGAATAAATTAACACAAGAATTGATATTTTACTTTTTTTGACATTGTAACCCTTTCTTTTGATAAGGGCTCATATGACCTCTAAAGGCTTGATTCGTACTAGCTCAGCTTTGGTCGTGGATCTTCAGATGTAAAATAAATTGGCAAGAGTGACCTTACTTGAGTTTTGAGCGCCACTTGTTATCTAAATTTTGCCTATAGGTTGACAACGACCTATTTATTGGCTAGCAAAAAAAAAAGGCTCAACCAGTAAGATTTTGGAATATATACACAGCCAACAATGAACGATATTTAATAAATCATAATTAATTAAATGAACTGGAATTCTAATTACAAATATCTTACATAAAAATTAAATAATTATACCTCCAGTACTGAAATATTTACAAATAAAAAAAATTAAAAAAATTTCTCAATTATAATAACTCAATTTATAAAAAAATAAAAAAAATTTTAAAAACAAATTAAAAATTCACAAATTTCAGAAAAAGTATCATGGCGGCGTCGGCCATTTTCCAAACAACGTCTCTTCAAAACATGAATTTTGACACTCGAGCTATATAATTTTGATAGTCGATAAAGAAATTAAACCCCAAAATAAAGCGGTAATAGAACAAGTCTTCTACCGAAAAAAACGCTTATCCTCTAGTTTCAATTTGTCCCCCTCTAATTAGAGATACGTAGTTATTTTTTCTTATTTTGGTTGGCAGCACTTAATTTTAGACTTGACATTTTTGAGGCGGGGATTGAAGTCAAAAGTCGTCAAAAATAAACAAATTGTTGCGAACAAACATATTATTTTTAAATTTATTTCTGTCAATGATGAAATTTCAATAAAAAAAATTTTGATCATTAGCATCATTGATATTTTGTGAGCAATTGCTCATAAAAAAATATGATAATTAGGCATTAAATATTAATCTTATTAAATTAATCTATATTCAATCATATTTTGAAAATTACCTTTTCAGATACCGTTGTTAAATTGACATAATCAAAGTTGCTGTTGCTACAACAGCAACATTTTCTAGCCTCTTAGATAAAAAATCTCAATATTTTAAAATTTGTAAGAATGAATGTAATCTTAGAATAAAATATAGGCCAATGGTGTACAATACAATAGGAAATGTATCTACACCTCACTCAAACATTGGATTTAATTCTTCAACTCTTAACACTTGTTGGGAATTTCAGCTCTGACACATATGACCTGACCTGACACAAATCAGCACGTACACAATTTGCACCTGTTAATAATTATTATTTGTATAGAACACAAATATATTCAATTTTTGCAATGTTATCAAGAGTTTTTTGTAAATCTTATCAACAAAATTATTATAAACACATTTGGTTAGGTTTTGGAACAAGAAAACCACCGATGGATAATAAAACTCACTTCCTATTTGCAAACATATAAGAATCCTTTTCTACGTATGTATGCTAAAAACTTCATAAAGTAATTTTTAATTTGAGTCTAAAGAAGTTATTGGTCAATAAAACCAAAATAAATCTTTTTTAATTCTTGGAGCAAAATTTCTGAATTCAAAAACAATAAATTTACCGAAAAAAATAAAAATTACTAAAACAAAACAAATTTTTCCATAGAAAAAAAAATTTGCAATAATATAATCTTTTTAAAGTTTTCAATTGCTTCTAAATTTTATGGGATCAGAATTGTATGATTTTCCTGCTATTAATATACTGGCTCATAATAGTATGAAAACTAAGAAAAAATGAATATACATACTCGTAAATGGATCAGAATGGTCAAAACAGAATGGGTCAGAATTGTATGAAAAAATTCGTATAAAATTCAAAAAATAAATTTTTTTAAAATTAACATTTTACATGTATATATAAAAAAAATAAAATAAACAATTTAATAGTAGTCAATATACACCAAGTTAAATGCTGTAATGTTTGATTTAAAGGGTGGATCAGAATGGTATGAAACTTCAAATGGCTCAGGTTGGGTATAAGGATGTATATATATATATATATACATATATATATATACTACAAAAGTTTATTTACAGTCTTTGTACACAATAATGTAGATAGATACCTAATAATGCCATGATTTAGAACAAAGAGAGGTGAGTCTGAGAGAGACGGCGGTATTTGTGAGCGCGCAAAGTTAACAATTAAAACAGGCATAAAGAATGAAAGCTTTTCAAATCTCAATTAAGAAAATTATTGTATAAAATATATTGTATAAAAAATCAAAAAAATGTTTTTTTATTTCATATACTTCTTTTATACAGGGTGTTAATTTGAAAACTTTCCACCCTTAATATCTTTGTTGCAGTTGAAAATATAAAAAATCAGTAAAACACGTTAATTTTATTTTTAAGAAAAACACTAGAAATCTGTATTTTTAGGCGTCTTGTTTCAATCCCCTATAAGAGGAGTAGGTCACCCTCAGAATCTTAAATGAGAATTAAGTGGCACATTGTTTCAAAAAACGTTTAATTTTTTTTTTCAGTGATAGGTATTCTGCTTTGTAGTTTTTCGTTTAGAGATTTTTGAATAATTGCGTTTCAAAGTTGCAGAGATAATTAAACTTATCTACATTGATATTTTAATTTTCAAGTTAGTGTTTATAGACAAAAAATATTGCATTAGGTCTCTTCGTTTACATATTGTCATTTTTTTATGTCACTGTAAATTACCTTTCAATAAGTTGACGTGAAAATTATTAAAAATTAAAATCATTAAAACTTCTGGAAATTATTATTTTACACAGAAATTTGCTTATTAAAGCATATAAAAAAATATCAAGTCATATCAAGAAGAAAAGGAGGAATAAAAATCAGCGAAAAACCACTTGATTGTCATTTAAAAAAAAACAATAACGTTTCCATGGAAATGCGTTAGCATACAAAAACAACGAGTAGGCTAAGAAATGGAGAAGAATTATTACAAAAACTTTTGATAAAAACATTTAATTTTTATTTTTATATTTATATCCTGTATATATATATTTCCCAAATTTGAGATTTTTTAAACTTTTAAAATTTCATATCTCTAAAAATATTAACTTTATCGTAGAAAGTCATAGGACTTTTTTATTTGTATTTTAATAAAGAATATAAATAAATTGGATAATAACAATTTCTTGTAATTGTTTAAACAATTTTGGTTCAAACAATATGGCACAGAGTTGCATGTATTTATATCATCAGTAGGGTAATTTAAAAAGGATCGCATAAAAAAGTTGTGGCGGAATAGTTTTTGATTCTCATGCGCTGATTTCTCCTGGACTATCATAATCTTCCGCTGCGTTTGTCAACAAAAGATTTCGACGCTTGAGTGTTACAGGGTAAATAGTATTTGACAAGCTACAGCTTACTTTATACTTTCAAGACCTACTAGATGGAAATTATCTTGAATTACCCTGTAATGGTCGTGTTGGAATTAAAAACCCAGACACTATTATTCTTAACACGCTGTATCTTATTCTAAGATCTGTATGACAATAATATTGTCTTTAAAATGATGAAAAAATTAATATTATTTAAATGGTTTGAAATAATTTTCTGTTCAAATTATGTTTTAATTGATATTTGGTGAACGTATTCTTCAAAGCAATTGAGACTAGAAACTAAAGTTATGCAGTAATTATCGTAATTATTATTAATACAAAAAATGTTAAACTACGGTATTAAAACTAAATTAGACAACATTTATTATGAAAGGAATAATAGGTTCATTACAATTTTATAAAGAGTAAAAAATTCATTTTATTCTCGATTATTACAGTAAAATTGCTTGCAGTACAGTTGTTTTTTTTTCTAAACAAAATCTCGATTATTCTAAAAAAAAAATTTTAAATAAAAATATAAATTGGATCAAAATATTTAAAGAATATATTAATTAAGATCTAATGGCTTAAGGATTAGGTACAGAAAAAAATCTGAAATTGATTTAAATTTGAGAAATATTTATTTCTAGGAATTTTCCTATACCATTTGACCTAGCAAATGATCAACATTTATCAACTCAATTATTTTCATATGACAAATAGATGCTCAGACGTAATATACGGATAAAAACTAAAAAACTGCCGCAAAAAATAATTAAAAAAAAACTCTGGAAAAGTATAATAACCACTACAAAAAATCTTTTTTGTGCCTTGCTCCTGCAAAACATAACTTTCAACGTGTCTTAATCGGCCGGCAATAGACTCTTGCCAGCCTAGGTCGAAAAATAAATACATACTAAGAATATTATGCCCATAAAATTTTTGCGTTGGCACCATTTGCTGTCGTTGTCAATTGTCAGACATTTATAAACGACAACTAAAGATTTGTATTGTATAATGTATAGCCCCCCAAGCCCCTAAGCCGTAAGCCCTACTCTCCACAGACGCCGTGATTGATAATTCGTTGGTGTGCCCGGGTCCGGAACTTGCTAACGGGCTTTTAAAAACCATTATCTCGTTAATCATTCTAGTATGTATAAACCAAACTACCGATTATTTTATATGGTTTCAAACAGTTTACTCTCTTTAGAATAAATTTACGAGAGGTTAGTTATTTATAAACAATCATTGAATATAATTTTTTATGCTCTAAAAACATAACCTATACTCGCATTATTTCTTCATTTCTAAAAATATTATTTTTAGAATTATTATTAATTTCTTAATAAACAATAGTAATATTATTACACGGATACTGTTTATGTGTGGTGGGGTATCGATTTTTTCAGAAAACAACAATTTAAATTTTTCAGAACGCAAATAATTTTTGAAATGACAACTGATCTGATTTTTTAGATTGAAAATCATCTAGTGTTACTAGCGTTACTAGTAAGACTAACCAATTTTTTTTGTAATTTAAAAATGTATTTAATTTTTTTTACAGCGGCACAGAAAATCTTGTGAATCACACATCCAAAAACGTTTTTGCAAGGGTTCATTGTTTTAAAGCCTCGGTTTTCGACCTTGGCCCCCAAAATCACTCGCTTTACAAAATACCAGTTTACGGTCTTGTGACTCTATTAATTATTTAAGATTACAATTTTTGATATAATTACAGTTTTCATGCGATTCTTGCCGAATGTGTCTATGCATTAATCTTATTTTCATACATTGTTGGCTAAACAGTTTATAACTGCTACAATTTATAAATTTGCCAGAAATGCTGTCAAAAAGTTTTTGTATATAATCTATCTATCGGGCATAATATTATAAGTAATCTTCATAAAACTTTAACAACATTTAATATTAGCTAGAAAAAGACTTAAAAATCATAAGCCCATTTCATAAAAAAGCCACATTCAATTTATTTTTGTGAAAAAGAAAATGATAAAATGGTGTATAAGTTAAAACTAAACCGTAATTTTCTCTTGCTAAAATGTGACAAAACTTTAATTTAAAAAAACTAGTTTGATCATACATATATTATGTATCCTGCTACCTTTAATAACAATAGAAATAACTCCCAAAAGTAAAGCTTGGAAAATCAGCATTTTACAGTAAAAAATTATTTTTAACCAAAGTTGCGATATTTTCGAAATCACTTAAATACCTAATCAAGTTTTATTGATGTAAAAATTTAAAGAAAAACTTTAAGAAATCTATTTTTTAAAAAATTACTGCTATGAAATTTAAAAGAGCTTTTTTCAGCAAGATTCCATGGTTAAATATTAAAAATTTAAAAAACCGAGTTTGATGTAATTAATTATTAATTTATTTGGAAGTTGTACAAAAAACTGCTTCGAAGCGAACTGTGTCTGTGTAATTAATTCAAACAATATAGGCAAAAATTACTTTTTTCAAGCTTATTGGGGGAGATGGTTTATGGAAATTGATTAATAAAACGATTTCACTAATTTTCACAATTTACTGCACTTTTGTAGTGCAATTTCAAAGATCTTAGTTGAATAATCAACAATTTTTTACAAGATTGCTCTTGAGGTGTTTTCTTTCAAACATAGCAAATAGTTTTATAAACAAAAACGTTATCAAACATCCATTTTCCAACAAGTTTTTATCAGTGGCGCAACTAGGTGGTGACAACAGGCAGGTGTCTAATTCCCAAAAAAGCGCCTGAGTATATTTCATCAATTTTTTTGTAAATTTATACAATAGTTATTTACGTAAAAGTCAAGAAAATTTCACATTACTGAAGAGGAGCTAAATTAAATATTTTAAAGCTACGAGTCAAGTAAGAGATTTTACTGACGTGTTTTGTATTAAATTTTTCCGGAAATCGTAAAAAAACCGAGATTTACAAATTTTAGAATTTTTTTTACAAATTTCACAAAAATCAAGTTTGTCAATTTTGTTGGCAACTATAGTTCCTAGAGTATCTTTTTTATTTTGCGTCTTTTTACAGTACTAGTCCGGAAAACTCAATTTTCCTCCACGTAAATAAGCAGAAAAATGTTGTTTCCAAAACGATTTCCGGAAAATAGTTTTACATTATTAAAGGTTTGGTAAATAAATCAGCCAATTAATAAAAATTATACTATTTGTTGTTAACAATAAAATTAACAATAATAATAGTTGATTGATATTTCAAGTTTACCTATACCATTGTTTATTCAAACATTATTCATATTAAATTTACAAATAAAAAATGAAAAACAAAAACAAATAACTTAAAATTAAAAACAAACTACAATAAAACATTCAAAAATTTGATTTCCGTCTTTTAATTTTCTTAAAATTTCTATTCACATCGAAATTTATGCTTTCGCAGGCTCTTTTTCAATACCGCAAATAGTTTTTTCCGCAAATCGTCTTGGAAACAACATTTTCCTGCTTATTTACGCGCAGGAAAATTAAGTTTTCCGGACTAGTACTGTAAAAACTTTACAAGACGCAAAATAAAAAAGATACCCTAGTAACTATAGTTGCCCACAAAATTGACAAACTTGATTTTTGTGGAATTTGTAAAAAACATTTTAAAATTTGTCGTTTTTTTTTACGATATCCGGAAAAGTTTAATACAAAAACACGTCAGTAAAATATCTTACTTGACTCGGGGCTTTAAAATACTCGGCACAAAGTGCCTCGTATTTCAATCTAGCTCCTCTTCAGTAATGTGAAATTTTCCTGAGTTTTATGTAAATAACTATTAATCAATTGCTTATTGGTAATGGTGTGAAAATTTTAAATTTTCATAGCAAACCCAAATTAAGGTAACTTTCTGTTAAATCGTTTGAGATTAAAAATGGTAATACATTCGATATATTTGAGTTGTTTTGATCATTATTTTAAAAAACCAAATTAAATAATAATTTGAACTCTCTATATTTTTGGTTTCTATTTTCCGCACTTTGCAAGTCATCTTTATATAATATTAAAAAATTTAAAAACTTTGTTGTACCGCTAGAATTTTTTGAATCTAAAAACTTAAAAAGTGAAACTTTTTCTAAGCAGCTTTTGAAAGCTACACTAATTTAATCCAGTGCTAAAAATAAAACTTAGCAATTTTTGTCAAATGGTTTATTTTTTGAATCTTTATTGCAAAAGGGGTTCCATTTACATTACCGTGTTCGTGTTGTCTAATAATCGGTAAACCACATCACAAGATTTCGCAAAATTCATGTCAAAATGTCTCATACTGAAGGAAAGCTTTGTCATTTCGCATCACTTGTATTTCGTTTTTTGTAACAGTTATCATTAAGCAAGCCATTTTTAAATTTAAATTTTGTATAAATGTTCTTAATATTTATTTGATAACTATTTTATAAATAGTAAATTTTGCTAATATCTAGTAAGCTCAGTATATAATGTTAGAAATAATAAATTTTGTAATATAATCTTTTGTACAAATCTCAAATAGTATAAATCAGGTCAAGCTACTTTTTAAAGTGAACAAAGAGCGTATGAACAATAAACCTTTTGACCAAAAAGACTTTTGAAGAACATCAACTACTTTAAAACATGAAAATGGTTAAATGATAGAAATTCTTTTTTTGTTTTCTTGTTTTAAGAATAGTGTCAAGTCTTATTCATTATTAAATTTTAATTTATTTAATTTTAAATATTATTTATTATTTTATTATTTCAAGATGTGCAACATATGGAAGTTTTAAGAACTAATTTGCGAGAAAATCTCCAACGTGTAAATACAAAAAGTGAAGTTTGATGTTTATTTGAAAACGAATAATATAAAAGATGTTTCACAAAATATTAATTTCTGAAAAAGGCACCAAGGGTGGGTTTTACATCCACCTAACCTCCCCTAGTTGCGCTACTGTTTTTATGGGATTACTTTAAAAATATAAGAATTACTTTATGTTCGCCAACGTGTATTATAGAGCATAATACACGATAATGCTATTAGACCATCAAACATTAATATATATTTTTACACTAATAAAGAGAAAATAGACATAGGTGCTCTTATATTATTACTATTATCATTCGACATTATTCTTATATTTGAAAACTTGTTCGACCTTTCTAACGTTGCTGGATGAGTATCACACATTCATTTATTTTTATTATTTATAAAAGATTTTTACACATGTAGTTATAAATATTTTTATCATTCATTATAATCACTCTGTTAACTAATTATAGTACAATATATACCTACGTTACTTTTATATAATATCTTAAAAAATTGTAGATAAATAGCTAATAAGAATGTAAGATAAAGTCTATTTGAATTTTATTTTTCAGCATAAAGTCAAAAAACAGCAACTACCTATTATATTTAACAATTAATTGCAAGAAGTCATTATAAACTTGTTTTAGAAAAAATTGTTTTTGTATTGTAGGCTACAATTCCAGAATATTATTTAGAATAGGGATTTTATTGATATTTAAGAACCATAAATTATGTCATAAAACATAGATTGCATTAGAAAATAGTATAAGCTAAATACTTTTTTATTTGCTTGAATTCATTAGGTTAATGATTTTTGTACAAAAATATTAACGTATAAAGAGACGTCATATCAGTTTTGAGATGGTCAAATGTGTCATACGTAAAATTAGTCTCCATTTAAAAAAACACAGTTTTTTTTAGTTCGATTTTGTAAGATAATTCAAATACATACTAGAAACTTACTTGTTAATGTTTTTCTAAGTATTCCACCTAATTTTCCACAACAAAAATCACTAAATAAATAATAGTCTAATGTGACGATTAGAATGAACTTTTATATTCTAATCGACTAATTTAGCAAAAAAAAAATAAGTCAAATAAATCACATGAACACTAGTAAATTTCTGTGGGTGGTGGTAAAATAAACTGAAAAGATCTTTGCCACAACCACTAATAAATACTCTAGTAATTAATTCTCAAAAATTACCAGTAGAAGGGAGATAATTCTAAATTTCGTAGATGGATTTAAAATTAGTAGAATTGTCAATTACAGTGTGATCATCTAGTTTTTAAATGTAAATTTTAATAATTTATTTAACCGAAATGTTTGCCAAACTACTTTCAAAAATTTTATATACAAAATCTATAAGTTTTTTTTAGTCACAGCTGTCAAGATACCACAAAATGAAAAAAGAAACATAATAAATCTGATTTTTTAATGCTTTTTAGAAATTAAATGATCTCAAAATATATTGCAATTAAGCCTTAATACTGTTAACGTACTTTTATAAATGACGGTAAATAACAACAATTTATTTAGAAAATGTTTATCTTATTAAAATGCATATTTACACGTGATTGTATCAGTTATCATAAATTATGTAGTGGCTTGATCTGGTTACATTGGGTTTGAAATTTAAATACATTTTTTATAGCTGTAACGAATTAAAAACACTCGAGACAATTTCTTAAGAACATCCACATCAAAATAATTGTCTAAGTAATTAATAACGACTTTATATTTGTTTACTGCAAAATACGTTTTAGTATGAATTATTGCAATTAATACCAATTAAACAACGCTATTTTTAGCAAATATAAAAGAAACACATTCTTCTTCAACTTTTTCAAAACGGAAAGTCACATTGAAGGAAAAAACAATTGAAACTTTTAAAATGTTGGTGTAAACCAGTTGAAACCACTGAAAACTACGAAATGGTGTGCTGGGTTTGTTGAGAATATTGCTGAAGAGTCATCGTCTTTTAATTGCATCTTTGATTGAGATCAATTGATATGTACATGACATTTTAATTTAACTGAGAACTCAAAATTTCTGTTTAATTTTCTTTCTTGCTAACATTTTATTTCAAACATTTGTTCACTTTTTTCTTAAAATTCAACAACTTTTATTTATTCACTGTAAAAACTACTTTCATTAAAACAAAATTTTATGAAAAGTTAATTTTTTGTTTTTTATTAGCACCCTTAAGACTAAGAATTTACAAAATTAGTTACTTATCTATTATTTTGTAAACAATAATATTTAAACTTAGAAAAAAACAGCAGAATTAAAATCTAAACATTGGAATTACCAATGCAAGACTGATTCTAGTTTTAAAAACATAGTACATATACGTGAATGTACAGGAGGAGTCATTAGTGTAGGATTAGTCTATTATGTCTTTGTTTTTTATTTAATTCAAACTCTACCAATTAAATAAACTTACACTGCAAAAATTTTATTTACTAAATTTATATTATAAAACGCTTTCAAAGATGATCTTTTAAAGTTTTCTATTTTATTGTTTGACGTTTTAATTACTGTAAATTTAAAAACAAGTATGTAATATTGTTTTGAGTTTGCATTAGTTACAGAAAATATAAAAGTTATGATTTTTTTTCTACTTTAAAAACCATTTTTTTACATAATCCTACAGAAAAAAGCTCAGATTTGTTATGTTGGGTGATTTAGGTAACCATCTAGTCGACTCTTCCTTACTAATCCATTATTTTTAAGAAAAGATTCGATAAGTCCTGTAATTTAAAGTGATATATAGAAAAACAAATTAAAAAGTATTTTTTGTTTAAAAGTCTACAGAGCGTTTTATTTTAAAAGCCAAAATATTGACAACGCAATAATAAATTTTTTTTTTTTTGAAAAACTAAACTTAATAATATAAAGTATAAAAATTACCCACAATGCCTTGAATTTTTTTTTTTACAATAAACAAAAGATTTGTATTTTCTAAATAATAGCAAAGTGTTCACTTTTTGTAAACATATATTTTAAAATACTCTCTTAGAAAAAAAAAACCTTTTCTTAGTTAATGCAGACTTAAAACAGTTGAAAAACAACTTAAAACAACTCTAAAAAATTGAGTCTTTTGATATAAACCTAAATATTTTTAAGGAATAGAGTTTTTGTAGTGTAAATTTATTCCGTTAACAAAATTTACTATACAAAACCATTAGGCTACACTAATAACTTACCCTAGCTGTCCATAAGTCCAAAACTTATATAATTGTACAATGAGCGGCACAAAAAACGAGTAACTTTAAGTTTATAGTAATTCATTGTTATACATTTTTTTTTACTTATGATTGATAGCTACTGATTAGGGTTATTTAAGTTATCTGACGAACAAAATATTAATCACAAAAATTAAATATTTTAATATAAAATAATAAAAAAAAGTTGTTGTTTTCAAATTTTATTTTTAAAAACATTTTTATAAAACTATTAAAACTTCTAGACGGTGCTTAGTAAAAATTTTATTAAAATTAAATCAGTAATGCATTTTCACTTCAAATAAACATATACATTTATATATAAAAATTATTTGTTAATTAATTTCTCAGTTTTTTTTATAAAAAACCAAATTTTTGTTGTAATGTAAATATTTGCGCAAAGTTCTTTACTCATAAACTAATTTTATTATTCGTTTTTTGTTTTAAAAAAGATTATCTTAAGCGTTGATTTATAAAAGATAGTAAAATTAAACTAATGTTGCATTCTAGTGTTCCAAACAAATTTAGTCCTGAGTTGACAAAGATTTTTAAAGTTATACTTGAAACTTTTGTTGCAAAAACTCATTTAAATTGCATTTTTTTTCAATCTGTGGATATTCAATTTAGATATATATGCAAAAGTTGCAAAAAGAGTAGCAAAAACTCATTTAAATTGCATTTTTTTTCAATCTGTGGATATTCAATTTAGATATATATGTTTATATGTTTTTCTTATAAAAACTAGATTATTTTCTTTCTTGTCATCATATTTTTGTAAACTTATATAAAGTAATGTTTTACAGTTGTTTTCAAAAGTGTTATCTACTTGAGTGTAGTTTGTACTCTTTGTCACAAATGTACCTAATTGGGCGCGACAATTAAATCGAAAATATTGATAAATGTTTTTTTTGTCATAAGCATACGCTAATTAGCTTCTTCATTTTGTTCATGAGCACGATGTTCAGTTTTAAATATATAGTGTGAGTCACATTGCAATATGTTATAAAAGAAGTAAATAGAATGAGCTTGTTTATTGTTAAATTGTGTTCACACGTTATATTTATGTAATTATTGTTTTGTGAAAAGAAATATTTAGAAAACTGATCAATTCTGCGGTTCACCGTTATTTATTTTTATTAATAGAAACATTTGAGTGATTGGTGTTAACTGTATATTGTTTCTTTAATTTTGCTTGGCTTTGCATAAATGCACACCAGTATTATATGTTTCTTATCTTGGTAGGAACTATCACATTTATAAAAAAAACTAGTAGCACAAACGTCATAGTACAAAACATTTTTGTAGTGTTTAACTGGTTACTAATGTCTAACATATCAAATCTATAACGGACCTTAGTCTGAGTTGTTATAATGACGGTTTATATTTTATTTTATGTACTCGTTTTTAATGAATGCGACAGTAGCTACTTTGTGAGCTTCTTTCACAATTTTTTCTATTTTCAGCTTAAATATTTATTACACTTTTATCATAGTTATCAAACCCTTTCTTTTCTATAAATTATTTCTTTAAACACAGTGTTTGATACAATTGTTCTATACTAGATTCACGTTAAAGATAAAGCTGAAATAAACAAACACTGCATGATCACCTCGTGTTTGGTATCCCATGATGGGGTGGTATAGAAATTATTGGATGGAAGGACCAGATAAAAGCGTAGCTTGAGTGACGAGACAGGGCCTGAGTAAGTACTTTGAAGTGATAGTTCGGTTTTGTTGTGAAAAACGTATCAGACGACGCATAATATGAAGAGCGTGCACTCCTTGAAGACAGCCCTGTAAGAACCGACACGCCTATTGTGGTGGGAGATTACGTAAACCGCGCGTGTTTTATTAGTGTTTATTCCAGCTTCATCTTCAACGTGAATCTAGTATAGTATGTTTATTTACTACTAATGTACTATGTTTAAAAATGAGCACAGTGCATAATTGTGTTAATATTTGATTTAAATTAGTCTCAAATAAGCGGTCTATGAGGAATTTGGAAAAATCTCAAAGAAATATTTGAATCTTAAGATTCTTAATTTACATAAATATTGTCACAAAAAATAATTAAAAAACTTAACAATTTATGTAGCTATTTCTTAAAACTATTATACACATGTAGAGACAAAAAAAGAAGACATTTTGATTGCTAATTTAGCTCACCTAAATAGACATTGTATTAGTACATTATCCGTTCTAAATGGATTTATTGTAACTGTTTATAGACGTGTATTTTTATCAATTTATTTAAGAAATTAAGACGTTTTTTATAGTTTTATCTTCTTGTAAGAAAACGTTTTGTTTAATTGTTTTGTGCACAAAACTGTACATTCATTAAATAGTAATAGTTTATTAATGAAGATTATAAAAAGTATTGGCCCAATCACAGTTCTTTGAGGGTCGCCATTGTTTGAATATTTTTTTTACTTAGTTTATCATTAATCTTAACCATCTGGAGTCTATGATCAAGGTAGCTGGAGAACGAAGAAAAAGCTTTCCCTACTATACCTACATCCTTAAGTCTATAAATTAGTTCGACGTGACACAAAAAAGTGTCAAAAGCTTTTGCTAAATCCAACAAGACTGCTGCACATTTCTTACCTTCATCAAGTTTTTGGTACAGAATGTTTGTGATTGTTGCTATCGCATCTTCTGTAAAAATCCCTTTTTTGAAACAAAATTGCATTTCATTTAAGAGTTTATTTTCCGATAAATATTCAGATAGCTGTTTTCCATGAATTTTTTCAATAACTTTTAAATTTGTTGTAAATATCTTAATATGAAATATCCACGGCAGAAACCATAGTTTAATACCTAGAGTACGGTCCATGTGGAGTGGCATTTCCTTGACATCTGTAGACATTTACAGACTGCTATCCCGGCTCTCTTCTTTCTTAAAAAAGAACAAAAGGGTAGACGGGTTGGCTGGAGCCAGTTAACTCCTATGGTTATGTTATTGTCAGTGGATAAAAAAAGTTGTAGATGTCTCTTTTGCTGGCATAACAGAGTATTGCGCAATGTCCTTAGGTTCTCCACTTATTAATTTTTAGTTTATACCTTTTCCTATTATGCATTACTTCTGGGCATTTTATTTCGCATAATCAGAATGAAGCGGCACCGAAACAGTAAGAACATCATTGAGAACATGAGGCTAAAGAAAGGAGGTGAAGATTATGGTAAATAGAGCTAAAACACCTGGTGATGTCTCTTACAAGTAGTTCGAATAGAAGAGAATTCTGCGAGAAAGAGAAGTCTGTAGTCTAAAGACTACAGGTGAGTTACTTTACAGGTATTATTGGCAAGTACGTTATGTGTAAATATATTTTGTGTGTCACCCAATTGATCGATCGAGCGTTTCTATAACAATGAATATAGAGGAGTGAGTTGAAGTAGATTGTTCTGATAATGTAGCTGGCTGTTGCTATTCCTTGCACTGTTTTTAAGCGGATATTTAATGCCAATAATCGTAGAACATAGACATCCCAACAAATTTATAATAGAAAGAGAGTTAACTGTTATTTACCTAACACATATTAATTGTCAAAATTTAGAAAAACGTTTAGAACAAATTAAGTAAGCCGTACATAAGTAATTAAAGAACTGATTAAAGAGTAAAAACATTCGGTTAGTTATAAAAAAAATTAAGCAATTCAGATACTGCCTTTGGGTACTACTATTTACTATTATTATATGTATTGTGCAGGATGATATATTGTGGGTTAAGAGAAAACGCTCGCTCGAACTCGGCAATAAACTTTATGCTCACATCGTACACAAGATTTTGTTTACAGTTGCACAGATTAATAATTAAAAACGTTTTGTTAGAATATCAACATAATCTATAATCTGGTATACGAAAAATCTCTCTTTATTATTTGCCAATCAAATGAGATGTTTGACAGCGGGTTGCAATATAAATAATTTAAATGCGTAATTAGTCTCTTTTAAAACCTGTTGCTGGTCTTAATTAATTTGTCATCAATCTTATAGCGTATTTGTTTCAAGACAAAAGCATACAGTAGTTTCATAAATTATTTAGATCTATTCTTGCCATGGAATTTCGAAAGTATGTTCAATTTTTGATTAGTTCATACGGAGAAACGTACGATATTATAGACGAGCTTTGACGCTTGTTTGACATTTGTCGGCAATCATACTATCAAAGACAATAAATAACTGTCAAAAATCGTACTCTCAACAATCACAACTATGCTACAATAGTTCCTCCAAACCTTCATATAATTAAACTCTGTGCACAAATCGCTCTTGAAACATTATTTTATTAAATTAAATGATGAGGCAAAGTTTTTCTAGCTTAGTTCAATAGGTAAAGTACAAATAAAATTCAAAAATTCTCAATCTATCACCCAATTGAATGAATTAAGTACCTACTACCTACCGATATTCTTTGTAAAATGTTCACCTTAGAACTTAATAAATACGCACGTAATAACATTTAACAAAAAACTTATAAATATTTATTGTCACTAATGGAAGACTTTAAAATCTTGTGTAAACTTAAAATACATTTCTTGCATAAATAAGTACACTAGACTCTTCACCCATTCTGCTTCTTGGCAGTGTTCTTGAGGTATATCACATTGAAAAACCTATAATAATTGTAAAAACATATTTTTAATTATCAACAATTTTCAAAACAAAACTACTCACCATTGTTTGTAGTTTCTTTATTTTTCTAAAATTTTCTGTTTCGAGAATATTTGCCTCTAAGATCTTCATCAGATTCAGAATACTGTTTACTATTATACAAATTTATTGACCTGTCCGCTCTTTTCTCCAACCATTTTGATAAAGGTGGAATAAAAAGTTTCGGATCATAATCTTCAAGTGAATAACCAAAAATTTTGTTTAAAATAAAGCTAACTAAGTAGCCAATTAAAAGTGTTGTTACAAGACCAAACACTCCATTATATAAATAAGAAACTTTGTACAACCAAAAATATTCTCTGAAATCAATAGTAAAATGATACAGAAAGAAGTATAAGTCTATCAAAGCCGAAAAGGTTATATAGCCTTAACAACATGTCCAACTTCACTTATTGAAGCAAACAGATGAACACGCGCCTTGGTCTTAAATCAAATAAACAAACTTGCTTTGCACACTTTCAACAAGTTCACATTTACAGAAAATGTACATTCTAAACACAATTAATTTCATTTCACAAAAAGCATTAGAATTATTTGCAGTGAGAACGTTTGAGATATACCCGGTTGTAAATTTTATTGCTCAAAATGAGAGGAACAAGGCAACAAAGGAAAGAAAGATTTATAAACCCAGGTGTTGCGTGCCTTGAGTTTATGAATAGAACTAACCAAGTAGCTGAGCACTACAATGAATAGAAAACGGTCTTCTTTAATTTATGACTGTGGTTTCCGGTGTCAAACTTTCTGATGGGTTAGTGCAATAAAATTTACTGCAGAGTACAGCACAAACGCTTTTACTATACATATATTTGAAATAATTTTGATTGATTGATTCGATATTTGAAATAAACTGCAGTGAAAATGATCTTTCCAAGAATAGTTTCAAAGACCTCTTTTGAAATCCAAACCTGAAGAAAACTTGATGATTTATTGCATTCAGCTTGGTTCAATAAAATATGCAATGCCTTTCGCATAAAGAAGTAATTTTATCAAAGCCATATAACTTTTCATAATTTGAAAGAGTATATTAACGTATAGGCTTTAAATTACTTGTCCCCAGCTGTCGCTGCAGTAATGGTTTCATTAAATATTTGACTAGTATTTACATTAAAATCCGTAGCACAACCCTCTATAGAAACAGGAAGTGCTGGTAAAGGAGGCTTGGGAGTTCCAAAAGCCATCCATAATGACAAACTGATCCCAGAAAAAAGGCCCGCTAATGCTCCCTAGAATTAAATTATAATAATATAAAACAAAAAGGAAAAAAAAACTCTCAATTTACCTTTTCATTGGCGGTGACTGTAAACATTCCCAGCGAAAACAATCCAAGTAAAGGTCCACCTATTACACCAAAAATTGTCAGTGCCGCTTGCAGAATTCCTCCTAGAAGTTGCGCCAAAAATGCTACGCCAACGCAGAGAAAGCCAAAGAATAAAGCTATGAATTTCGATTGAAATCCCATTTTCTTCTCAGAGAGAGGTTTTTTGTAAATTCTTTTGTACAGTGGCTAAAATAGAAGAAATCAATTAATTAGTGCAAATCGCAGCTATCCACATATTCTCAGATATTAAATTTTGTCCAATATATTTTTTTATAATATTTATCAAAGCCACAAATATTTTAATGCATCATTTGATGAACAATAAAGGAAAATCATAATGACCTATTAAAACAATACCAAAAATAATCTAATAGAGTTTATTTATTAGATCTCGAGAGCTCTTTCGACTACCAAGTGGTCATCATCAGAAGAGAATAAAACTGAATGATTATTTGCTTAATCCTGGCTTAGGAAATTTTTGTGGATTGTTTCTCATAATCCGATCAAGGAGCTGAAAAGAAGACCGTTATCTTTGTTAGATTTTAGAGATTTATTTTTCAGCTCGAAAGCGCATCTTGAAGGCTGAAAAAGGCATAAAACATTTTTAACAATTTTCCTCTTTAACGGTTAAAAATGGAAAATTGGGTACATCAAGTGACAGATGCTGAATAATAGCAGATTATGCTAGGAATCAAAAACGACACCTATTATTCCCAATAAAAGCAGTTGCCTTATTATTTATGGATTTCAATAAATTCAGCGGCGTCCAGATGTAGATGTGTATTTATTGAGTAATTAGCTAATGACTCAAATCATTGTTTTCAACATAAAGTAGCAAGTTGAAGTTTTTTAGTAAATTTATCTCTCCTTTAAGTCGAAAATAGAGTGTCACAAGTTTGAACTCTATATGTGCAAAAATAAACCAATTTCAGTTTGGTTTTTTAAAAAAGCATTGTTATAGGAACTGAACCAACATGTAAAAATTCAATTCTGTCAGATAACAATTCTGTCAAAGCGGGTTCAAATCAAATTACAAGATTGAACCTAAGCAAACATAGACCCGTTTTAAGTTAATCAAAACTTTAGAAAAATAAGATCTTTGATAATTCAGCAGTGGCGTTTCAAGCCCAAAAAAAATGAATAAAAAAATAAATTAGCTACATAAATTTTACATTCAATTTTCTTCTTGAGTGTAAAAAGAGTTTTCATACATAATTAAATTACTGAAAGTAGTGTCTTCAACTAGATATAATTCAGTTTGTTAATAAGAGTACAAGTATAAACTATTGCGGCTAAGACCATAGTCGGGTTAACTGTTTATTACCAATAATTTCTAGTACCTCAAAAGCGCTAACTATTCTTTTTTTCTAATCCATATTTTGTATTTGCGCTTGAGTTTTGCTGCAAACACTATTAAACTCAACTCATCAAATTCTTTTAGGTCATTGCATCAAAACTTATTTATTTTTGAATTATATAAAAGTCAATTCTAAGACAATCAAAAAATATTAAAAAATTCCTTTAATTATTTTTAAGTTGTCTTCTTAGTTATTAAGCCTTATGTTAAATATGTTGACCACCATGACAAGACAATTTATAAAACATATTTATACCTTATAATAATCTTCAATGGTTACTGCAGCTAAGCTGTTGACAGAAGCTGAAACTGTGGATAACGAAGCGCTAAAAATTCCAGCCACAAACAAACCTGATACTCCAGGTGTGTTTCCTAAAGTATCCACAACGTACAATGGCATAAGCTTTAAAAAATCAGAATTAAAAATGAGCATTTCTTTCTAATAAAATTTACTTGATCACTACTAGTAATGACTTTTGCAGCTACTGGATCACAGTTATAATATCTTGAGTATATAGCTAAACCCGAGAAAGATGTACTAAGACTTAATAATGATAGAATTGGCCAATTAAGCCACAATGCCTTTTGTGCCCCTTTCAAGTCTTTAATGGTGAGATAACGCTGAACCTGGGTTTGATTAACAGCATAGAGTGAAAGAAAAGTGATGCCGCCTCCTATTATTAGACTAAACCAGGAATGCCTAACGGTGGGGTCAGGGTTAAAGCTAAAAATACAAAATTTATGTTTTTATTTTGTATGCGTATGCATCGGATGCAACAAATACTTACTTCAACAAATGCGTTCTGTTCCCACGCTCTGCAATTTTCCAAATTGCTTCAAAACTACCTTTATCTATAAGAGCATGAATTATAATACAAAAAACAGCCGCAAACATAAGTAAAGATTGAAATACATCGGTCATCAAAACAGCTTTCATTCCTCCTATTGTTGAATAAAATGTACACACCAAACCTTAAAAAAAATATTAATACTTATCTTTATACCTATTTGGAAATGTTTACCAACTGATAAAATGGCTGCGAATTGACTTATCCCAGTAAGAGCTTCCAAAGCTAATGCTGGGGCATATAAAACTATTCCCATATATAAAATCATTTGTAAAGAATATGCTAAAGAAGCCGCCAGTCTTGACAATTTGCCAAACCTTTTTTCCAAATACTAAAAGAGTCAAACATTATTATAAGAGTACATAAAATTGACATTCTTATGCTCTATTTCAAAAATCTTAACAATTTATAAAATTTTTATAACTCAAAAAAGTTGGGAATGCAACTGCGTCAAAATAACATTACGCCGCTGGCACCCAATGATCTCAACTTTAATCCAGCGTTATCAAATGTTTAGTATTTTTCAGCATGTTCAAAAACTAAATTGCTGATGATTTGCTACAAAATATTTATGCAAAAAGACATTATAATATCAGTTTAAAACCTGCCAAATATTAAATAGTTATCAATACTTATAGTCCAGTGTCAAGCTAGCCATAAAAATAGCCTTATATAGAAAAAATTAGAGACAGCAGATGTTTTTAAGCGCCGGGGAGGGTGGTTGGAAGTCTAAATCTTGATTTTCGGGACAATCCCGCCGCCGCGATCGCCGCCATCTTGATTTAAAGTTCAATTTTTTCGTTTTTCTAAAATAACTTGTTAATTTACAACTATAGAGCAGAAATAATTATTATATATATGTATATTAATAAGATATTCAACGTTGTTAAAAATTTAATTTCCTACACGTTTGGTCATTATCTTTTGTACGCTACGATTGACATTTGACTTATACTATTTATCCAGTATGCAAAAAATATCGTAATAAGTGAAATTTTATTTTCTTCAACTTTGGTTCTCGCACTTTTTTTACTTCAATATTTTCGTATTTACACTCAAATCAGAAATAGATTTTTTTTTTATTTTTCAAATTTTTCGTTTATTATGTGGTTTATTGAAAAAAAATTGTATTATAAACTTAATAGTATAACTCTGCAAATATTGATCCTGTTGTAGGAAATTAAATTTCCAACAACTTTGAATATAGCTGCTTTTGCCCTAAAGTTGTAAATTAACGAGTTATTTTAGAAAAACAAAAAAAAAATGAACTTTGAATCAAGATCGCGGCGGCGGGATTGTAACGAAAATCAAGATTTAAACTTCTAACCACTATCCCTCTAATTTTTTTTATTTCAATGTCTATCTCGACTGAACTTTTAATAAAAATTGACAGTAGTAAACTGAATTAGACACAACTTTTTATATTTTTAATAAAAGTTTCAATTTTTATGAAATAGATAATAATTATCGAAAATATCTACATTATAGTAAAAATAAGAAAGCAGTGATATCTCAATATTTCAAACATTATTTCTACAAAAATTAATTTAAGTTGTTCAGTATATACCGGGTATATAATATTAATAGGATTCAAGAGCGGCTGTGCTTTTTTGGCAGCAGGTCTTACATCGGTTCGTACTAACATTAGATAAAATAATAACTACTTAGCCTGCATTTTTCGTGCAAACACAGATTAATCGAATATTTCCATTCTTCATTTTCTCGATTTATTCCATTTTGAAAATAACATAGAGTAATTACTTACTAGAGCCCGGTATAGCACGCGTTTATTCACAACTGTCAATCAATAGTCATTTGAGCACAGTGCCGTGCACAAATACCAGGCCGATGCATTTACGCCATTTTCTGAATGTAAAATAAACTTTTATTTATTTAAAAAGTAAACAGAAAAGTTTGAAACAGGATATAAAATATGTATTTCTTATTTGAGAGTGCTCAATTAATATATATATTCAAATTCACAAAAGTCTCTTCTCTACGCCATTGCGTGAGCGACTTTATGTTCACCCGGCTTTAATACGAACCGATCTAAGACCTGCTGCCCAAAAAGCTCAGCCGTCTTTGATTCCTCTTAATATTGTACACCCTGTACTTATATGTACAAGACGTATAAAAAACAAGTTTGTATGTCAACGTTAACTAAAACATTTCACATAAAATTTAAAAGTCTCGTAAACAAGTTTAAATAAAACCAATAAGATTCCTTTCAACCATTAATCAAAAATAATCATTTCACCTCGTAAGCACTCGTTGCTTGCAGTTTGAAAAAGATTGGGAGGTATAAATAGGCCGCAACGGGTGTAAATATTCCATAAGATATGTTTATTACAATAAATTGTACTCCAAAAGTGTAGTTTTCACTGGAAACGCCTAAAAGTGTGACGGCTGACATAAATGAAGCCATTAAAGAAAAAGCCACAGGAGTTATGGACATATTTCTGTCAGCTAGCAGATATTCCTGAAACAATAATTAATGTGAATATTATAATAATAATAAATAAGTTCAATAGAATTCTTGCATATGTTTATTGAAAAGACATCGTTTATTGAAATATAATTAATTTTTTATAATTTCGCTAAAAGCTCATAAAAGTGCATAAACCTCAAGTTATGATTGTTTTTGGCGTCAGCCTTTGTGTCCTACGTATAATTGAAGAGATGTACAAATTGTAGGTATGTTGTAGCATTTTGAAGGCAGAGCCTTGAGGCGATCCTCTCACATTGCACTTTTATTAGAAATTACTAATAAAGTAATAAAGATAGTAATAATTCAAACAAAGCCGAATCGGTTAAAAAGACATTAGAAAAATGATCTTTATGTATCTTTTAGGTGTATATCTAATCCTCCCAAGATTTTGTAATAAAAAAGTGGGGTAGTACTACACTAATGTGTTTCATCAAGATAATACAAACATACAATTCCCAGTAAATTATATACAGTATAGATATAAGCATAGACTAAGTAAACCTAGACTAGCCACGCTTATGGGAGAAATGTAACACATTTTGGTTGTGGGTAAGACGGGCGCGAGGATGAAAGGGGTGGCTTGACAGCCGCTGGTACCTATGGGCAAAAAGCTGAATCTTCAAAGTGCGTGAATAGTTGTAAAGAAATCTGTTATATTATGCAAAAGGCCTTCACTCATGCATGGAAATAGATAAGGTGTTAATGGGTATGAAACCTGAAACCGAATAGATTTGAAATGTTTGTTTTTTCGGGCTGGGTTGCGAGACTCGTAATAAATAAATGTGTAGTATTATAAGTAGAGTTCAAAAATCTTCCCAAATCGTCTAGAATTGATTGTGGTTTGCAATGTGTTGATAAAGGCTACAATTTTTTTTAGAGATTTCTCATCGGAAAAAAAAATATTTGGCTTGGTCGTGCAAAAATCGTATTATGCAAGGGTTGATTAAGAATGGTTTAAGGTGGTTTTATAAAAAAAAATTTTTTTGCATTTTTTAAATTTCTAGTACGCTACTTTTATGGTCATTTAACATTATGCATAACCGTCAATCGGAAATGCCTTATATTAATTATTTATTATTGCCTCCGCAATGCTTTCTTATGGAGTGCTTTATCGAATAAACGCTCGCCCTGAAACGCATAAGTCGTAAATTGGTAAAATCATCATAATTTGAAAACGCGACAATTTATCAAAAAATACATTAAAACAAACGTTGTAGATCTGAGATTGTAGATTGCTTAAAGTTGTTGAGATTTTCTGTAGGATGAGCCGTTTAGCTTGTACTATTTTTTTCGTGTGCTATTGCTAAAATTTACAGCGAGGAAGGCTTATAATATCACGGCCGAAGCCAAGCTATTCGACCTTATGCTATGAAGCTTCAACACGGGTAATTATCGCTTGTTTCAATACTTTTTCTTCCTATTTTTTATCCAGCCGATGTTGAATCTATGTACAAATGTTATTTATAAATTATTATTTATGTGCTCTGACTTTTTTACAAATAAATATAAAATAACATTAACATATAAAATTTTTAAAATGAGATTTTGTAGTTTAATGATAGTACAAATAATTGATAATAATTAATAATTGATAATTAATAATAATCTAATTAATACGCACAACATTTTCTTATCAGCAATTTGATGCTCTACAAAATTAAGTTTTTATCGGATAAATTATATCTATACATATTCTAAATAAGAAAAACGGCAATTTTTTCGAATTTAGTATAAAGTATATCCATTATTCTAAGTACAAAAAAATAATCCTGTCTATGAGACAACTCGGTGTTGTATAAGTGATTTAAAATTTCAACTTTTCTGTTTATAAAATATTCTCATCGGAAAACCATTGTCTAATTTTTTTGTGCAGAAATTTAAAAAGAAAATCAAAAACATGAATTCTACCAACTTAAAGTTGTCAAAATATAAAATTTTTGTTTTTACTATACCACTAAAGCTGGTTGCTCGCTTTAGTGCAATTATGACATTGTCCTCGTTAGAACTTTACAACGGATTATTTAACTTTCACTAATATTTATGAGGGTTTACCGCACAACTTTTTGTCTCAAACAAAATTCTAAAAAGTCATAGATTGAATAAAGTTTGGTGCATCTGATTATTCTTAAAGCGATAAAAGTATATTAGAAATGCTGCCTCACAACTGACATTAGAGCCAGGCTGTTTTGAAAATATAAATACATTATTTTAGAAAATCGCGTACAGTCTTTAAAAAATCATAATTATTATTATCAAGCTCAGAGCCAGCTGGCAGTATTGCTATTTTCTAGTTTAGTATGATCCTTAAAAAAATTAATACCATATTTTTCTTTCCAGAAATACATATTCAATATTATAATTCTGTCTAAATGCAAAATCTTTGCAAAAATTGAAAAATCGTATTTTTGTTTCTTTTTAAATGGGGCAAATATAAAGTCAGTTTTGGTGAAAACTCTAGATTCTATATTGCCAAATTTTATTTGACCGGCGCATCTAATGGTTTATCTTGTATTAGTATTTAATTTTTCCAAAGTGAACTTAATGAGAATTTTTGGAAAAAGACAATACCAATGTTAAACAAATTTTATTTAGATGCCATGTTGCCGGAATTTTTAGCAAATAGATAATTATTTTATTAAAGTGTAAACTTTTTCAGTCACGTTGGACAATATTTAGATGAGAAAAATGCGGCGTTACCAAAATGTCCGCATCAAATACAATTAGAAAACAAATATTAATATATTTTTTACGTCAAAAACATTTTTGGCGAAACCGTTATTCTAAATTTATTTTTGTGTTTTTCGCAGAATGTAGCTAGTAAGTTTAATGAGATTGGCTATGTAGTGAGGGCGTGACTGTGTAAATTAGAAGATAAATGATATTCATATCTTATGTTTTTAAATATTCTCTAAAAAAAATATTTAACTTCTACTAACTTTTATGAGAATTGATTATACTTGTGTATCTCTAAGATTTTTGTTTGAGGCAATGTCAAGAATGTCACTAAAATGAAGTATGCGAATGTCACTACAAACTCTTATAAAAAAAAATCTTTGTAACCGCACAGGATAGATAGCCACACCATACCTAGGGAAGAAACAAAATTACATTTGCATACAAGACTTGATTAATTAGAAAAGTCAAATTTAGCGGAAAATTAAGTATGTGCAAACTTATATAAATACAAATAATTTGTATAAATAACATAAAAGATTATTGTATCAATGGTCTTGTATTTATTATTGTTCTGTACTAGTTGAGCATTATATTTGATGTTTTGACCAATAAAATAACAGATAAAAAAATTAAATTAGTACCAGTGAAATAACGTATTTTTCAAGTTAGGCTTTTATAATCTCCTATTACTGGACAATGCATCTAATCTCTCAAAAACTCGTTCAAAAGAATGTTATAATTACTCTTCACATAAGATGAGCTGTTTGAAGAGATTTTATCGCACCGTTTTAGCATTACTTAAACACATAATTAGTTTTTTGAAGTGAAAACTTCTTTAGCGGCGCTAAGCACTTTTTTTTGTATGGGTAAAAACTTTCAAACTCGCGTCAGGGTCACGTGATGCTGATCGAAAAAGCGTAAGATCGAGGGGAAGGGAGAGGAACTAGTATCTCCCACTCTTTCTACCGTGCCTGAGTCATAGATTTATTATAACAAGATACAGCCATGCACTGCGATAGTCCGCCAAGACGTACCATCTATTGCTCTCACTCTCAACTGCATTAGTATTCGATAGCGCTATCTTTTAGAGAGGTTCCTACAAATAGCAAAGCAGAAATCAGTAGACGCAGAGTACGCTACGTCAGCATGACACTAGAATTATTTTGACGTTTCTATTCAAATTTTTCTAATCACATAATTTGAACAGAAAACTTAGTTCAGTCACTTAAAAATTGAAAATAATTATTGTCAAGAAAAATATTTAATAATTTGAAGGTAATTTTATTTATTGAGATTTCAACCTCAACTTTTATTTTCTTCCAGCTTTCTAATGTTTCTCTATTTTCTTAAAGCCTAACTTCAATTTTACAAATTCATAGGAGAGAAGTTTTTTATTTTCATTATTGTGATTGTCACGATGCAGTTGTGGGTTTGTAAGCTGATAAAAGATGAAGCGGATAATAAAGTTTACATGGGTCTGACACAACTAAAAGTTGGTGAAATTTTGAAATTGGAATAGAGTTTTTTGATAAAATAATTAAGAATCATTAGCACTGATGAAAAAACCTTTATTTATAAATAATTATTCATTCCAAAATAAAATTGATTTTTAACCTAATTTTCGTATTTTATTAGATTGTGTATGACAAATGTCAATAAGTTGACAGCAAAGCATTGCATCGTTGATTGTCGACTAAAATCGTAGAAATTCGTGTCTGTTTAATCACTATAGACTCGTGTGCGACATACAACAAATATGATGAAAAGGATAAAAAATGTGTTTCATTAAATATAGAAAGAAATGGAGAGATGTACCAATTTCTTTGATATGTTTTTTAAGAACCGAAGTATGTTCAGCATGCATAGCTATATCTAATGTATTAAATCTATGGCCTGAGTGTGCTGCTCTGTTTAGGCGGCACAGGGCGCTTGCGCGAATGACCGTGTGTGTTTATGTACAGCGTCCCACGCGTATCCAAGGATGGTGACAGCTGATTGATTGACTGTTGTGTAGTAAATACACTGTTGTGTATTCGTAAATGTGAATTGTTTAAATTATGGAAATCGATCAAAGTGAATCTATTAATGAAAAAAGTGATGATGAAGTAGTGAAAGAAAATGAGTAAGTAAGAAAAAAAAATTGGAAAAAGCTTTGATAAATTGCCAATGATTTTAAGTGGAGATTTCAATATAAACTTTGCAGACGATAAAAATCAATCATTAATTGAATTTTTAAATAATGAATTTGGTTTAACTATGTCAAATGATCGCAATTTTAGCACAACGAAATACAAAACTACTATTGATGCGGTCTTTATTAGACACTTAAATAGGTTCGAATCAAAACTGTTTGTTTCTTACTTCAGTTATCATAAACCAATTGTATCAGTTGTAAAAATTTGCGATGATGATTCTGATAATAACGATGGTGTAAAAGTCGTCGAAATTATGGATGGAAGTTGATTTTTCTGAGAGATAAAATTTAATGTAATATATAAATAACGATATAATATTATAAATAACAACATATAAATTGTCATATTTGTGTACGATAGCGCAATAAATAAACATTGTATTCTACCTCATAAATGATAGTACTTTTATACTTATAATTAAACACAACGTTAATATTGAAGTTTTCACTTCTGCCGGCACTCCCGGAGTGCTACCTTTTTTTTTTATTCATTTATAGCGTTATTCTATTTAAACTACTAAATAGTGTTGCTCTGAGAGCCGGAAGAAGATGTTAAAAATAGGATGACGCTAACAAATTTTAATATTTAATCTACAGCGTACGTCAGAGAAACTTACTTATTTGAAAGGTCAATTAAAACCAAAGTACTTTTTTAGTTTTTTTTTTAGTTAAAAATACAATATTTCAAGTTTTTTTTTGTAAAGTTTAAAAATAACATCGTTTAAATGCCAACTTTTATTGTGCTCACATTGATTAAGTCGATATCTGAAGTTATTAATCACATTTTTTCTTCATTTTATTGTTATTAGAGTTCTTTCTCTTTTTTTAATTCTTCATTTCAATCATTGAGCACAGTCAAGATAAGACCTGAGACCACCATTTTTCTTCTCATTTCAATTATTCATATTTATTATCATTATTTATCGGTAAATTAAAGAAAAGTGCAAAACAACGATTTATCTTATCATTTACATATTACTACCATACAGAAACAAGGTGCAAGAGCACTTGCACAAAACCAACCGTTATTTGTTATTTCTGTTTTGTTCTACTTGAAAAATGTGTATTTATATTTTCTATTTGAATAAGTTCAAAGAAATGATACTTTTTTTCTACAACTAAATCCAGTCGAAACATTATAATTTTTATTTTAATTATTTTTTGCTTTATACTTTCACCTTGTATCCATAGTATTCTAATAATAATTATTATTATTATATTTGTGTAAACATTATTTTGTAAACAATTATATTCTATAAAATCCAATCAATCTAAATTTCTTTATAGTGCTCACAAACGCATCACTTATTATTTCTTTTTGGAACAAAATGAACTACTATATAATAAATGCGTTAGCTTTATATTTCACAATAATAACATCAGCAGTCCCCATTAAGATAACACAAAAAAGAGTATCAAATGTCCATGCATGACCTTGCGACATGCCTATGCTAGTGACAACACTGACAACGCGATGGCCTCCCTATCTAGCTACTCAATTAGTTATTGCACCGCATCCTAGATGGATTTTCCAGCGCCGCTCTGTTATCGGGTGTCTTTAATGAGCTTCAAAATTTACTGTACGGTGGGAAGTCTAGGTATATTTAGTCAATGATATAAGTGAATATTTTTTTCTTTATATATCACTGTTTCAAGTAATTATATCTGATGCTACTGTTTCTCAAATTGAAAAAACTACCTGGCGGTACCGCTCTCAAAATGCTACATGGTACGTCCATCCCTTCGATTGCACCACTAGAAAAAAATTTATTTCTATGGTTGTGTCCCCAAATATTTTTTGTTGACCGAGACAATTTACAACAGTTGTCGTGTTTCACAAACTACAAAGCGGTCATAAAAAAAGTTGTGGAAAAAAAACACAAACAAGAAAGCGCTGTTTTAATAAATTTTCTTAATTCAATTGTCACAAAAAACCTTTTAAAAAGTAAGTATTTCTTCAATACTTCTATATATTGATGTTAAAATGAAAAACTTTCAAGATCTTTCAAGATTATTATTATTATGTTCAACCGTCCCTTTCCCGGAGGCACTGCAATTTTGCTGGATTCAAAAATCATTACGGTCTTTGACAAGTAGTGATAATGATGACAAATTACTTTTTCAATAATATACAAATTTTTGAAAAACCAGTTTTTAGTTTTCAATTAGTTTAAAATCCAATTTAAGAATTAAATTAAAAACAAAAACCACAAATTGCGTTTTAAGCCAAAGAGAAAACATAAGATGTTTTTTGAAAATCAAGCTAAATTACTATCTCACCACGCATCTGCGATCATATTATTAGAATTAACATTTGAAAATCGAACACTATGACATGAACATAGTAATGCTGCTTTCTGTTTTTCCGCAAGGATTTTTAAATCCAAATTTAAAATTTTGAGATTTTTACTTATTGCTATGTGTACAACACCCATATTTGAAATAACTAAAGGTAACATTTTTACCATTTTTAAATGGCAAATATCCCCAAGGCCACCAAAAGCAGCAAATATTTAGCCATTTTCGTATTAAAATTATAAATAATATAATAAAAAATTGAAGCAAAATTTATGTTATAGGTCCATTTTAATCCATTTTTTTTATTATAATTATTATCTATTAAGTAACGTGGTGGTCACTAACTTCCATATTAAGAAAAATAGCAATGCTGCGAAAAAACAACCAGTTTACTAGATGAATGATGACCTAAGAATAAGGGAAAATAGTCTTAATGCTAAAAAACCGGTACATAACATTTTCTTTGAATGCTTATAAAAGACCATGGACCGATTACAAAAAATTAATAAAAGTTTATAAGAGGAACCCTAATAACAATTATTTGTTAAACTCCACCAACTTTATGAGGGACAGTTGAAACCTAATATTTATTTCGGTAGAACAATTTAATGGCCACTTTGCCACTATTGCTGAAAATATTATAAGACCTAACAAACCAACTTTCCGTTGTTACACCTGTATTGAAACAAGGTAACACTGACAATGTCAATAACTTTCCTCCTATATCCATTATACCTAAAATACTTCTTTTGGTTTATTTTATAGTCTATTGTCTTATCGAAATATACTATAGGAGGATTCGTGCCACATTTATTATACAAAAAGAGTTATTAGAGTAATTGCAGGAGCTCGTCATCGTGAACATTGTCACCCTCTTTTTATCAGATTTTAAATAATGTCCTTCCCACATTATTTACTTCCTCATGATTAGTAGAAATTCAAGAATCCAATGATAAATATTCGATTCAATCTGAAGACCACCATTACGCTACACGCTATGGGGGCTTATCTAAACTCCTAGATTCAGACTCTAACTGTCGCAAAAGAATTTTTTGATCCTACATTTATATAACAGACTATCCTCACAAATTAAGATTTTGAATTTCATTCGGTGCTCAAGAGGCTAGTTGAATTTTGATAAAAATGTTTGATGATATTTTGATTTAACAAATTCCCGCCCGCTATAAAAACAGTGGATACCAGCCAATAGCGTTCCGATTATCGCAAAAATAATACGTCGTCTTTCTGCGAAAAAATTTCTCCTTCCGGCAAAAAATCCCGTTACTAACGGATTTGTTTATACCTATGTTGTTAAGTGAATTAGACAACTGATTGAAAACTGAAGAAATTGACTTTTTACAAAACTAATTCAAAATGAATCAAGAAAATTGCTTTGAAACCAAATCTGAAGATGAGATTGGGAATGTGTCTAAATGAATATAACTCGACTTCCTTTTATTTACGAAAAATTTTGATTATAATAGACTCAAAAACTCACGCTTTAGGCAAAATCACAAACACAAGTGATTTTGCCTAAAACAACAAATTTTTCGGTCATATGATCAAAATTTCCCGAAAAAAAAAGGAAAGTCTAGTAAATTTACTGACTTTATAGAAGATATTATTTGAACTCGTATTGCCATTAATTGACATTACACAAAAAATCGCTCTCACATAGTATGCCACAAATAATAATACAGTTTCGCCCCTATTTCTATTAAATTTTTATCTTTCTTCTTTAAAATTTCTAAAATATTACATCATTAACTCAAGAAAGAGCTGTTAAAATCAAATTACATGCAATTACGAGCTTAAGAATAAAATAAAGAAAATTCATCCAGCAAATTCAACTTAGCCTATTAAGTTTTACTGTTTGAAAATAAAATGGTTTTCGCTAACTTTTCAATTAGTTCCATCCTGAAATAGATTACTCAAAAAAGACAAATAGTCGCGCATCTTGGATGTGTTCTAATTGAGCGAATATACTGCATACAGAAACAACAGCTTTGCTGTTTAAATTTCCATATTATTTTTTGCTTGACATTATACTTCCGACTGAAAGTTGACGAATAAATGTCTTCAATGTCTACAGGCAAAAACATGACATAAACAATTGCAGTAATTTCTAATTACATACTACAAGTTATAGCGCAGTGTAGCTTCAAATTTTATCACAACTAATTGTCGGCTTTAGATAATCACAATGTCGCTATTATCATATTTACATTAATTAAGTACGTAAACAGGTCTAATAAATAATCTTTGACTTAAGTAGTAAAATACCAGGGCCGCGCTTAATGCAATTGCTCACTTCTATTGCAAGCTTCTATATTTCTTATAAGTTACATGGTTACAGACATTTTTACCAGCTATATTTAAATTTAGTGAAATATTTGGATTTCTTTTACAACTAAATAGACCAACAAGGTAATTTGCAAAATAAAATCTACTATAAATAATTTTTATTTTCCTTGTTTTTTTATACTTGTTTACTATAAGCCTTGATTAGTTTTACATTACAACATAAAATTTCAAATAGACTTTCTAAATCTTGTACTATAGCTACCAAAGAACTTTAGTACTTATGATCGTCAATAATTGAAACTGTTAAGAGCAGTAAAAATGTGGTAAGAGCAGTAGAAGTTCAATAAACTTCTCTCAAACCTGACAGACAGTGTGGAAAACTACTATAAACGTGAAAATATTGTATAACTTGACGATATAAAGCTTTTCTAGAATCTTAAAGATAATTGTCCAAATAGTAATTTGCTGAAAGTGACTGGGCACGTGAAGGTTGACCTTTGGTAGTGGCTTTAACAAAGCAGGCTTTTATTTTAAAGAGAAAACCGTGTTTACCTGAACAAGGTCTATTTTCTCTTAAATAAAATTATACTCCGCACTTTTTTTGAGCTGTTATATTTCCCTGCGTACTATATAAAATCTAACTATCGGCAATTAGAAAAACCCTATGTTTGCAAAGGCCAACATGTAAATTTGACTTATTCAAAAGATCGCCTGTGTTTACAATGTACTTTAATTTCAACAAAGTCTCAGATAATGTTGATATTGGCTTTGATTCATTTGTAAAATTTAAAGAACATGTAACTGTTTACTTCAGTTAATTGACTTTGTGTATTGTAATCACTACTATCATTTTTGTTTTTGTTTTTTCTTATTTGTTCGGCTTCGAACTATTGTTTTACTTTTATGTTTGTTTTAAATTTGTGACATTTTTTTGTATTTTAATTGTTATTTTAATATGTTTTATTATACTCTGTGTAATATTTGTACATTGTTCTGTAACTGGACTATTCTGTTGAACAATAAACCATTATTATTATTATAAAATACGTTTTTTTGTTTGTTGAACTCATTTTTATCAAGCTCATATTTTAGACGTGAACACCATACTCATTTTTTTTGGTTGCTTTTATGTCTTTTTTTCATGGGGATTTTTTACAAGACCACGGGCAATGAGCGTAACTGATTATTCGACTTTTTTTAGCTACAAATGTTTTCAGGTTCTTGCAAGACGTACATTGGACAGTTTTCCTCCAAGAATTTAACTGCCAATCTAGACCAGGGTTGTACTGCATTGATGCCAACAAACATCTTGTTTCAAAAGACTTTCTTCATCGTAAGATTTAAACGTTTGCTAGCATTATATTTCTAGCGCACATATGCGCAGAGAAGAGATTTTTTTTATCGTGCGCTAATACACAAACAACAAAATTTATTTCTGACACTCATAATAAATTGTTTTCTACTGTGGTAAAAATTGTTCTTTCAAATCTTTCAATTAGAAAATTGAATTAAATTTTAATCTGTCAAACAAGTCCTTTTGTAGCCCCCGACAAAAAAACTGATGTTATAAGTTTGTAGTGTGTATCTGTCTGTTGCCTTGTAGCTGCAAAAAAGCTCAACCGATTTTAGTCTATTATTTTATTTATTTGAATGTGGAGTTAATCGAGTCTGTTTGTTAACCATAAATCAAAAAATTGGTAAATCCGTTTAAAATTATTACTTTTTTTCTGATTGAAGAATAGATGCACCTAAGCCTCTTTCGCAGACTTGATCTAGTCAAAATTTAGTACTATGTATCTCTTAAAAGATTAGAAAAACATTGTAACCTTGAATTAATATTATCAAAAACTAAAAACGTGCTATATTTTTGACAAGGATCCATTAAAATTGACGTGTAAATCAACATTAATAGTTTATTGGTAAAGTGACGAGATAGTACACTAAATAAAAGTGAACAAATGTGTGCATTTTTATTGCATTTTTAAATTATAACTGAAATAAGTTGATAATGATAGTTTAAAATAGTAGTAAGACCAATGCGATACGATACACGGACTCATCACCTACCAAGAGTGGTCTACAACTAATCTACTCTATCTTAAAAAAAAATCAAAGTGATTACAACAGTCCGTCACAGAAATATTACTTATTGTAATCATATTTATTAAAAGTATAACCTGTTCGCGACAGTAATATTACTTATTGTAATCATATAATTTATTATAAGATTAATAGCAAAAGATAATTGCTAACATTCACTCTTCCACAACTTTATTAATTATTGCAGATAAAAAACTTTTCAAGGTTGATTTAAGTTTAATTTATTTTCTGCTTTTGTGTTCAAAAAGGTCCTGTTATAGCATTTGCTACACTAATCTTAAATGTTCACTTATTTTGCAGTAATATCTAAGCCATTAACTAAAAGTATAGTAACGCTATATATAGATAAGATTATATGACACCACTAAAATCATCTCAGCAATGAAAACAAATGTTGACGTTAAGATAATTACCTGGTCTTTTGCCACCCTATCCTTCCAAAAACAATATTAAAAATTTGTAGACACGATAGCTGCTTTTACGGTTGGGCGTTACCGCCGTCTGGCAATACAATAAAAAGTATTTTTATAGAGACAATTTCCTTAACCAAAGAAAGAATTGTTCAAGTTAAAATAATCCATAATACACGTCAATTAAAACCCCACTTACTTCAAATTAGGAAGTAAACAACTTAGCAGCGTTTTATTAGGATTAGTGAAAATTAATGCCGTTTAGCAATAAAGTTGTCTTATTTATTTATGTAAAATAAAATGTTAATTATTAAATTAGCGATTGTACAGTTGTAAACACACAAACATTACACTATCAAATTTATAAAAAATTGATTTTAAAATTTTCTTTCTGTGCTGTCTTACAGAATGTGAAAGTCTATAAAAGTAAACAGAGATCATCGCCGACACTTCACTAAGAAAGTGGCAGATGCTTCTCAAGCATTTTTAATAAATAGGTAATATATACGTACTGACGACATATATCTTCTTAAATGCAACAAAATCCAAATCATGTTTTCACATTTCAATGCTTTAAGTCACTAATGACAGATGGAGACACAAATCTTAGTATTGCATAGATTTAATACATTAGATATAGCTATGCATGCTAAACATACTTCGGTTCTTGAAAAACATATCAAAGAAATTGGTACATCTCTCCATTTCTTTCTATATTTAATGAAACACATTTTTCATCCTTTTCATCATATTTGTTGTATGTCGCACACGAGTCTTTAGTGATTAAACAGACACGAATTTTTACGATTTTAGTCGACAATCAACGATGCAATGCTTTGCTGTCAACTTATTGACATTTGTCATACACAATCTAATAAAATACGAAAATTAGGTTAAAAATCAATTTTATTTTGGAATGAATAATTATTTATAGATAAAGGTTTTTTCATCAGTGCTAATGATTCTTAATTATTTTATCAAAAAACTCTATTCCAATTTCAAAATTTCACCAACTTTTAGTTGTGTCAGACCCATGTAAACTTTATTATCCGCTTCATCTTTTATCAGCTTACAAACCCACAACTGCATCCTGACAATCACAATAATGAAAATAAAAAACTTCTCTCCTATGATCCTATGAATTTGTAAAATTGAAGTTAGGCTTTAAGAAAATAGAGAAACATTAGAAAGCCGGAAGAAAATAAAAGTTGAGGTTGAAATCTCAATAATTAAATTACCTTCAAATTATTAAATATTTTTCTTGACAATAATTATTTTCAATTTTTAAGTGACTGAACTAAGTTTTCTGTTCAAATTATGTGATTAGAAAAATTTGAATAGAAACGTCAAAATAATTCAAGTGTCATGCTGACGTAGCGTACTCTGCGTCTACTGATTTCTGCTTTGCTATTGGTAGGAACCTCTCTAAAGGATAGCGCTATCGAATACTAATGCAGTTGAGAGTGAGAGCAATAGATGGTACGTCTTGGCGGACTATCGCAGTGCATGGCTGTATCTTGTTATAATAAATCTATGTAGTATTGAATACAATTGCTGTGACTATAAGTTTTCTGGTTGATACTTGAACAATCAATTTGAAGAAATAGATTATAGAATATTCAATTAAAACATCTGTATGCAAATAAGTTAAAAATAAAATTTCAAAACTTCTAAAACAAATGCCACAAAAATTTGAAATTGCAATACACAAAAATAATTTACCAACGCAAAACGTTATTGAAAAACTAAGAAAAAGTAAGTCGTATTAGATAAAAGATACCAAAACTGACAAGGTAGTGATTTCTAAGAAGCGACTAGGTACCAAAAATTCAAAAATGGTCCGCCAAGCTAAACATACTTTAAGCTCATAGAGTGAAGAGCATTATTAATAGTAAAACCTTAACCACAATGTACCAAAACTATACTTATTGTCTACTTACAATCAATAAAACAGATAAAAAATTAAAACCAATTGTTTCAATGGTAATCATTTGAAAATCTTGTATCTGAAAATACAATAATTCCAAATACTAAATAAAACTAAAAATGCCTTTAAAAGTGTTTTTGAACAGTATGTATATTAAAGAACTAGTTAGATAAAAGTTGATTTAATAAAACACGTGCGGAAAAAACCCTTTAAAAAACGTGTTCTTTAAGCTATTTTATGGATTTTGCGCCTTTCTTCAATTTTATATGAAAAAAAATGTTTTGGGGGTAATTTTGTTGCTAACGGTTGGTAACAGCAATGAATGATTTGATTTAAATTTCAATTTTGTTTTGACATAATTTTTAGCAAAAAATGAATATAACAGGCAAGACTAGAGTATATGCACTCTACCCAAAATTCGGAAACTAGCCATGACAACGACTAAAAATGTATCATCTAATAAATCCGAAAAAGCCTACAGAAAATAATGCCAAAAATTTGAAGATTGACAAAAAAAGAACAAAATGCAAACAATGTCTGATAATGGTCTATTGGCGTACTATGAGATGCAGCTCCAGAAGTACAGACATTGTGAACAATTAGTATTAATGTTCATATGGTTGCCAATCATGTTTTATAGAATTTCGTAAAAAATGTCCTGATGTAGGTGTAACCGAAAGGAGTTTTGTAGACACTCTCCGATATATGGTAAAATTATTCCAGAAAATAGGCAGTGTTCAGAGAAAATCTGGAAGTGGTAGACCAACAAAACGTATCCCTGAAAATGTGAGAAACGTAATAGGTGATAACCCCCATACGTCTTTAAGGGGGCTTTAAACCCGTGATGAAAACAGTGTTCAATTTGTTTGAACAATTGCAAGGAATTGTTATTTTCTACCTGGGCAATTGTTTTTTATAATTTTTATTAAAATTTAAATAAAAAGGAATCTATGACTGTTTCCGATAAAGTTAATATTTTTGGAGATTAGAGATGAATCTAAAATATATATATATATATTTGGGAAACTGTTTATTGGGGATGCGGTCTATAATTGGGCTAGAAAAACTACAAAACGTTATATATATATATATATATATATATATATTTTAATTCAAATATTTATACAATACAAACAATATTTATTAAGAGTATATTCTCTTAATAGAGATTTGAAAAAATTTCATAGTTTATATCTTCTTTCTAATTTTTAATACACGTAGGTAACTTTTCAGTATCGTATATAAGTCTCTTTCTGACTCACGCATTGGCTTCTCTTCGTTTTAAATAATTATTTACCATTTATCTTAAAAACTATTAATTTTATCAAAAGTAATAAAAAGGGCAATATTATTAATAATTAAATTGTCTACAATTTGCTTACAGCCAATTTTTAAACATAAAGCGAAACAGATATTTAAAATTACTTTATTATCGGTCCATATTATTTATTTGTTATTATCATAATACATTATGCAGTTTTATCAATAATAATAAAGTATAATAGTACCCATTTGAACGTTTTTTAAAATTATAAATATAATTATATAGATATAAAAAATATATTGGTACTTAAATATTCTAGTATCTTAAAAATTGTTAAAAAAAACCACATTAAAAAATAAAAAAATCACTAAAAAGTATAAAATAACCGCCTAGACTCGATTGTCAAAAAAACAATCAAATTATTAGAATAATATAATGAACCATTATTGTTACTTTTGGAGTCGGTGTCAATCAAGGTAGGATAAGCGCCCGCGTTTGCTCGCCTGCGCGCCGCATGCGGTTAATTTAAATATTTTGTATGCTAATATTATAATTAGTATATCATAATATATTTTGAACAGTATGTATATATAACCAACCTTATACAAACCTACTTGGACTGACACCGACTTCAAAAATAACGATAGATTGTTTTTTAAGCATACAAGTCTACGCAATTATTTTATACTTTTTAGTAATTTTGGTTTGCGCTTATATAAGTAAAATTGATCAAGAAGACATTTTCCTTTATATTGTAATGCATTATTAAACACATTAAACAACATAATTAAAAGTTAAAAAACAATAAAATAAAATAGACGCATTTGTATATGTGGATGATTGTGTTTAAGTAAAGAATTGTATATTCAAATCAAGGTAAGAAAGTGCCTTCTTGCAGAGCGCAGGCAAAGTTTATAAACCGAGCCGTAGGCGAGGTTTGTAATTTCTTAAAGTCTGCAAAGGCACTTTTTTACCAGGGTTTGAATACTATTTTTTCCTTTTGGCACAACTTTGATGTAAATTTTTTTTTAATGGGTTATAAGTTAAAAATGCGTAAATCATTTGGGTAGAATAAACTTATGTGTAAAAGTACATCACTCAATTTTTATGACGGCATTGTACGTAACTCCCTTTAAAATCTTTTTTCAATTTACTTTATTTTTTCATTTATTTTTAAATCACGTGATTTACTTTTGCTTTTAGGCAAAAAAGGTTTACTTTCGTACCGCAAATAAAGTACACATTGTTTATATTTCTAACAGATTAGAACAAATTTTTTTTTTATTATTCTTGTTTTTTTCAAGGTTATTTTGTATAAAATCATAAGATCTATTTTGATGAAGCTAAACAAATTATTTTTTCTCGTTGCTTTGGCACTAATGTTAATTAATCTGATAGATGCCTTGTATTTGCAAGTACTTAAGGCTTCTGCTCAAACATACATTTAAGATTTTTCAAACTTTTAAAACTCATATCTCCAAAAACATTAACTTTATCGTAAAATGTCATTATATCTTTTTTATTTGAATTTCAATAAAAAATATTAAAGAAATTTGTCCGGTTAGATAATAACAATTTTTTGCAAAATATAGTTCGATTCCTATTGGACTATATGTAGTGAGCCGTTATTAGTATTTCTACACTAATATTATAAAGAGGAAAGATTTGTACCTATTTTTGTATGTTTGTAATGAATAGGCTCAAAAAGTACTGGGCTGATTTAAAAAATTCTTTCACCAATAGAATGCTACATTCTCCCAATTTGACATAGACTACATTTCATTTTGAAAAAAATTAGGGACCCTTGGTAAAATTTGAACAATGTAACCGAAGGTGTAGAAAAATGAGTCTTAAAATGTCTTTCGTCGAATGCGCTGCCGAAACTATTAGCGATAGAACAAAATAATGTACAACAATATTGAAGAACATCATAATGTCTACAAAAAACTCCGCGGTAGCATATGTCCAACTATTGTAGTTATGTCACTACAACAACTTTTTTCATTTTAAACATTAATGAAAATGCTAACCAAATTCAAACCATGTTATTTATGTGTTTATATTAATCCTTATCCAAATAAATTATTTTATGGTCAAGACAATTTAACTATGTACCTATAAAATAGTTTTTAAATTATTTAAATTGGACTTTCCATTCAAAAGATATTACGAATTAAAAAATTCAAACAGTAAACAAAACCGCCATAGCGCCGTAGCCGTTGTTTGCGATGCAGTCTGAAAAGCGCGCCGGGCGGGGTGGAAGGGAGTAAAAATGTATATAATATCCTATGTAAATATTACTTATTTAAGTGCCCGCCACTTAAACCATCAAAGAAATTGAACATAAATAGACTTACATGCAAATATAACTGTGGGATTTTTTTAAATATATAATTAATAAATAATAAATAATAATTTTTTAATAAATAAAAATATTTGTGAAAAAAAGTGTTTTATATCCAAATTTCCAAAAATAAATAATTGTCTACCCCGTGCGAAGCCGGGACGGGCTGCTAGTATAAAATAAAATACAAAGTAAAATATTAGATATTTACAACTTTTTCTTCTTTACCCACAATATTTCTTTAGATAATTTGAAGAATACCTACTCGAAGAGTATTCTTCAGCTAGACGAGGAAAAGACGAGAAAATGACTGAAATAACTAGACTTAGGCTCCGCCCCTCAACTGACGTAGAAAAACACGAGAGATAGCTAGAGCCGAATTGAGTTTGTCTTTAAAACGCTCTTAAAGTGATGAAATTTTAAAAAAGTGGTACGATGTCTGTATCACCATGCAGCCATGAGGCTCAATTTGGTGGTACATACCGTGTACCTTTATGCTTGAAAGAGTTAAGCAAAACCAAATGCACGCTACAGCGAGAAAATCTCATAACCGGTCATGATTTTGATATTTTATTGCCTGTAAATTACTTTGCAAAATAATTTTTTGCAATTTGCCTCCATTTTGATACTCTAATGGACTCATTAGAGAACGCTACGTCATAGGTTTCGGTGCGGTTATAAGCCATTATTAGAGTACCAAACTTTTTTTTCTAAAAACTTTAGGTTGGCAAAGCTTAACTTGACTTTTTACTGTTCTGTCAATAATATTGTGTATACAATATTATTGACAGAACGGTAAATCATATTGTCAAGATAATAAGTGCACTGGTCTGGGAAGAACAATAGATTTCAATAAAGCAAAATTCACAGTTAATTGTCACTTAACCTAAAAAGATAGGTAATGTTCGCTATTTCACAGATTTCGGGGGGGCATACATTCAAAGTTTTTTCCATTTTTTCTATTTTGTGTTTGTGACAGGACTGACAGGATTAGGATTTTTGGATAAAACTAAACAAAAGACAACTGAATAAATTTTTCACATTTAAAATCAAGATATTGCCAACTCACTCCAAAAATCCCTAAGTGAATCAAATTTTAAAAAATGCCTAAAAACCGCATAAAAAAAGCAAATTTCAAAAAATAGTTATAAAAACTCATTTCACAAGATCTTAAAGCTCTTGTTCTTAACAAAAATGCGTACTTTAAGACATGTCTTATAAAACTTGTTTTTGGAATATGTACTATTATTGTTGTTTGACATATTAAGCTACGCGCTACGCCGTAAGTTTTCAATGAATTTGTTTAGTCAAGAAAGACATAGCCTGCTAGACTGAAAATTTAAAAAATCACCCGGTATAAAATATGTTCTAGCAAATGGTAAAACAGTGTACATAGATTAATTAAAACAAAATAAAAGAAAACATTAAATTTTGAATCGGCAGCAGCTAGATAAATTTAAATAAATAACACACATACCTGCATGGTTTTTTGCCTGCCTCCAGTGAACCTATAGTAAATACCGATGCTTGAAGAAATAATTAATACTATAACCAATACCACATAATCCCATACTCCAAAAAACGCAGCTCCGAGTCCCATTTTCCAAATTTTTTGTTAAACTGATCTGTAATTCAAATTTGAGGAAATTAGAATTCCATGACAATTTGCAGATTGCAACATTTTAATTTGTTTCGTGATTTAAAACGTTTGAATTTGCACAAAACTATTGTGTATAAAGTTATAAAATCTCTTTTTTATAATCTGTCGCATTAAGTAATAAAAATATGGATTAAGTAATAACCTCAATAATAGAATTATTATTACTATTATAAAAACTTAAACTCTGTATTATTCATATTAAAAAAAAAATCATAAGTTAGATTCAAAGTCTAAAAAATCATTAAGCTGGATTAGATACACTGCATTTGAATCAATTGAATTCAATTTATATTTAATTGCTTATTTTTTTGCTTGATTCGGATTGTTCCAGTTATGCATGACTTCAATTTTATTCTTTGTGAGCATTTTACAAATACTTTTCAGTCAGCAATGTTGAAATTGGATCGGTTAGGAATACCGTCTGTGGGTATATTCCTATTGGTTGTCAGAAATTAATATTATAAGATTTCAGTTAGGAAAAACCCTTCATATCTATCAAATTCTTATTGAACATTTCAACTATTAGGTACTATTTAAACAATAAGACTTAATTAATGTAAATAATGCTATTATTTCCATAAAAAGGCAAATAGTTTTAAACTATGCCTGTCTAAAGACACCCAAAATGTGACAACTTATAAACACTCGGTATATTAAAGATTAAAATAAAGAGACTTCTTTAATAACTATTAACTATTGTCGGTTGATATTGAAGGTAATAAGAGTTATATCACCTGAGTTTAAAGCTTCAAGCGAAGTGTATTTACATAACTAATGAATTTGTAAATTGACATAAAAATATCTTTTGTTTAGAGTTCATTAAAATTCATGGCAACCGTAGACGCAAAATTGAAACCAAATACCTTAAAAAAAACAAAAAACTAAAATGAGCCAAAAAATGTCTTAAAGGATTCTCTTTTCTTTAGGTATCTTTCGATTTCAATGATAATAAATGTATATTATTATAGGCGAAGATCAAGGCTAATCTGAGAATTATTACATTTCGTGTTGTAATCAAAAATAAACATTCCAATATGTTATTTCATATGAAATAACATTATTTTAATCAATTTTAAGTCACATTTATTGCGTTTTTCCGCGAAACTTCACCTAAATCCGGAGCGTGACATACAACATAACCTACAAGCGCTTAGTTTGGCCATACCGATTCCGATTAATTTTGTGAAAGCAAACAGCCGCGAAATTTAAATATTGTCTTTCTGTGACAGAAATACTGCTATTTTATATGAAGTTTGAATAGGTGACACCCTATTTTCATTTAACCCATGTTTTTAAAAATATTACATTAAGTATACATTATTCTTACCGATTATTACATCAACAATGGAAAAAGTAATTGTGCTGAAGCCTAACACTGGTTTTTCTTAAGCGGTCAGAGTGAGTGAACTGCTGTCGACGTAATAATACATCAATATTTTAACTTTATTGAGCTAAGCCTAAATACTGCTGGTTGCATAGCTTAACTTTAAACCATAAAAACTATAGCGCCATGATAAAAACTAATACCCCCTGACTTAATTATTTTAGATAACGGTTTGTGTTGAGTCCCAAAGCAATTGATTTTTTAATATGTTTAACCAACTAAAACATATTATTTGGCTTAACATTATAATACTATTAGTTTCATTCGCCTTTTCTTATCATATTAAAAAAGTATTCATATGTAAATTACTCTCTAAGATTTAAAATTTTAGGGAAATTACCTTTTCAATGTTGCTGTGTAACAGGGATTTGCTAAAATAATTTTGAATGGTTAAAGTTGGTTAAATTTGATGTTGACACTTGACGTATTATCTGTCAACTATTGTAAAAACAAGAAGAAATACACCAGTTAGCAAGAAATTAGCAATTTGCAAATGTTTGAAAGGATGCTGCATTACATTTAAAAAGATCTGAAATTATTGAATGATGTGATAATCCACTTGATTTACGAAAAACAATTTAAATTTTTTTTGAGACATACTGTATAGTACATAAATATTGACATCTTTCGGAAAAGACCGTGTCGAAAAGTTTAATGAAATTGTCGACGTTTCGCACTCCATCGGTGGAGGCGTCCTCAAGACAAGGAAGTGAAAATGAGAGCAAGCACGGTAACTGGACGTGTGAACCACGCTAGAGGCGAAACTTATTCTGTCTAGACCTGGTTACTGCTTGGGCTTATATTAGTAAGCGTTGGGAGGGGCAAAAGAGAAACTGGCGGAGGGCTCGGAAGAGAGAGCTGCCGAAGCGCTTTGTGTTAATGACGAAGAAGTGTTCACAAACAAGGACTTCCAAACGTTTGAGAGATAATAAGCTGCATCTCTATTAAAGTTGTTTGGGTGTTTTACAATTTCGATTGCTTCTCTAATTTTTCTGTCATAGAAATATTTGATTCACAAATCAAGGAAGATTCATCTAGCTAGACAAATTTTGTGACCGGTGTCTATACTGTATTCATTTTCAAGAAAAAGTGGTTGTAAACAACGTGTAGGACGTGATCTATTGATAAAGACTAAAGTGATACCAATTTCCTGAAATTTGATCCGGGCTGGCAGCCGAAAGCACAGGGGTGCATTTCCGAAAGCACAGATGAATCAAAAACAACTAAAGGGACAGGCATCTATGGTCCAAAATATCGGGCAATAGCCCTAGGTAGCACACCCTCAATTATGCAAGCTGAGACACTTGCTATAGATCTAACTGCCGAAGAATGTCTGCGAAGGCGTATTAAAGGCAAAAAATCTGTTTTCTGTCTGACAGTCAAGCGGCCATAAGAGCTGTCAGTGCAAACAACACTGAGTTTCGAATGGTCTGGGAATGCAGACAGTCCCTCAAAAACTTGGGAATGGGCAACAAATTGCCCTCATTTGGGTACCAAGTCATGAAGGAATTGAAGGAAACGAAATTGCCGACGAACTAGCGAAAGCAGGTTCGAAAGCTCCCCCAATAGACCCCGAACCGTCCTGTGGTCTGTGGACTAACAAAATCGCATGAACGGACGGAAATCTTTAGGTGGTAATTGGCAACTAAAATGCGCCACTGGAAGAATACTCCTGGGCAAAGACAGGCGAAGAAATTCATCGAATATTTGCCAGAGAATGCAAAAAAGTTTCTTTTTCTATCGAAGTGAGGTATTACCTTAAAAAGCTGGGTCTGGTGCACAATGAGAACTGCAGACTATGTGAATCGGTCAGTGAAACCGCTGAGCACATACTCTGTAATTGCGATGCGTTAGCGTCCCAAAGGCTGACCTTCTTAGACAATGCGAGACTAACGCCTGCCGAAGTCAAAAACAAGCCACTTAGGAATATACTTGGCTTTACAAAAAGCCTAGAATTTCTAGGGAAACAATGAGCGTAGGATTCAAAAATAGATCAAAATGGTTGCAGTTCTGTAAGGTGGAAAGCGCCAATCGACCCCTTCTCAATCTATTTATCTTTCAATTAGAAACAAATCAATAAAAACTGCATTATTGCCAATTAAACGCAAAACCTTTCAAAAAGATTTATTGAGCTTTTTATAGTTTAGCAATTAATTCGTTATTAAATCTCTTTAAAAATTTCCAATTTAAACGCAAACATTATTCCAAAATATGTAAATTCAAATCTTTCTTCTCATCACATTCTTAGTGATTATCTCTATTCGAATTTGAAGAAAATTATTTACTAGCATCAATTAATATATACAAGAAAACCTACTATGACTTTATTTTCAGAAAAGCATTGTTTTCCGAAAAATTAGATATGAGTGAAAATTTAACGAAGAATGCTAGAAATTAACATCTTTTTCCTCGTAAATATCAAAGTCCTATAAAAATATAAATAAAAAAAAAGACTTCTTCCATATTGTTTTGAATTTTTATTTTTCAAGGAAAAAAAATGTGTAAAATTTGATTGCAGAAGTTTAAATAATCTTAATTAAAATTCCAAAAAAAATTAACAAAGAAATGAAGCTATAAATTAGAATTAAAAAAGATGTGCAAAGTAGCCTTCACGCTCTTTAATGCTTTTGAAATGAATGAGCTATAGCATATTGTTGATGATTGAATCAAATGCGTAATAAATTCTTAATCCTTAGTTGTGAGTATTTCTTAATACACTAAATTTTTCACATAAGTCTACAAAAAGACGATCAGTTTTGTTCAATCGGGCAATTAGGTGGCCATCTAGTTGAGCACCTTTTCTACCAATCCAACGATCGGCGGCTCCAAATGTTGTAATAATTTTTAAGAAAGCACTTTAATATCTTCAAATACTGAAGGTTTAAATCATACTTAATAGAAAAAAGATTTAAAAAAGTAATTTAATCGCTAAACAACCACAAAGTGTTCGTGTCATTTGGAAAAACAAAGTTTGGACAACGCAAAAATTTTAATAGATTAATTTTTTAAGCAATACCTACTTGATTTTATACGTTTAATCATTCTGTCATTTTTATTTTTTATACAAATATGTACAATCATTTATCGTAGTATAAATTAAACGTAACCATTAGTCAAGTATTTACAACTGTCAATGTAAACAAAAGTAAAACATGCTTTCATATAAACAAATAATAATTTAAGATGTAGTTAACATCTTATTCTTTTAGTCAAACGTTTTCTGAACTCTGTTCATACTTTATGTAGGAGGTACATATTAACTCATTATTCCGTTTTCGTACTTCGACCAATCGTTTTTGGCATTTTCTTGTTTGTAGAATCTTCTAGTTCTTTTTGCTTGTAATAATGCGGGGCAACCTCTAGCAACCACTTACTTTCAATTTCAATCACTTGTCTCATGAATTCCTTTGTTGTAAATACTAACTCATGATATAATATCCATCTCGGTAAGTCTTCAAATAAAGCACTATTTGGATGAATGGTCACACTCTAGAATAAAAAAAAGTGATTATGATTTACGCAGCAATGAGTGCTTCAAATTAACAAGTGCCACAAACATGTCTTGTAAAACGAGTGTAACATGCTATTTTATCTATTTCGCTTTTATTAATATGTATAATTCGATATTAAGATTATAAAAAATCCATCTAGTGAGTTTTTTTTCTCAGGCTGGTGTGACTGATATAACTATTAATATTAATTATTTACCAATGAGAAATGAGAAATAGAAAAAATCTTTTTTCTTTTGTTATTTTTGAAATATCTTAGTACATTTCAATCATAAATAGTACCTGGTTGTGTTTAACTGTTTTGTAGCTTCCTTCCTTAGATAACCTTGCAATATGATAGAAATAGCCGGCAGTTATAGCTTTTTTAATATCTGCAGTTTCACTAAAGTTTGAAACTATATCGATCTCAACTCTCTGCATTAAACCCACTAATTGTTCTCTTACATCACGAGATCGCTTCATCGACCTGTAAATTAAAGAAAAATTATCAAGTCACTAACAATTATTTAATTTTAAGATTTCTATTTAATTACCTGTATTGTATGAAATTTTCATAGCACCATTGCGTCGAGTAATCGGAATCTCGCCACTGATTGTAGACATTAAGTAAGCTCAAATGGTCTCCTCCAATATGATTAAAATTTTTTCTTGCTGTATCAGCATGAATAATTTTGTCTTTGGGTCTATAAAAAATTGCTCCATTAACGGACAGCATTGCGGCTATTGTCACGATTTCTTCAGAACATTTATATCTACAAAAAAATTGAATGGATTTTATAATCACTGCAACCAATTTGCATAAATTCATAAACACAAATCTTTCTAATTAGTCGTGAAAAATATTCATGCAGCGCATGTACTGCGGGCGGAGAGACCGATTAACTGGATGTTACATTTAGAGTTGTCTGCTTCTGTCTAGGTCTAGAGGCTGTCATAAATATGAGCGAATATTTATTCATATCCGAGTGATAATGTTATAACATAAATAAAATGGTACGAAAAAAAATTTACTAAAAGTGGAAAGTCCTGAAGACTAAACTCCTACTAAACTTGAAAAGCGACAATTTACAGAAAAATGAGTGCGACATGTTTCAAAAATAATTATTGCCAATATGTTCAACACAAGTTAATACGAGTTCTTTTTGTTATGAAAACATACACCAGCAGGTAGTTTACATTAAAAAAAGAGCTTTGACTGTTTTAAAAGTTGATACGTAGTTGTGTGTGACGTAACTTACTTTTCAGCCGCAAGAAGCATTTTAGCCATCATAGGATCGACGGGAAACTCCGCCATTCTTCGACCTAATTTAGTCAACTCGCCATGGTGATTGAGCGCTCCTAAAGCATACAATTGCTCCAATGCTAACACAAGCGTTTCATGTGGTGGGGGATCCAAAAAATCAAAATGTACCAAATCATTTATACCCAAAGCCTTCAACATTAAAACGGCGTTTCCTAAATTAATTCTTTGTATTTCTGGAATTGTATTGTCTTCTAGCTCATGTTTGTATGACCAAGCAGTATACAATCGAAAGCATTTCCCAGCTGCTACTCTCCCTGCTCTTCCAGCACGTTGATTTGCGGAGGCTTTTGATATAGGAACAACAATTAAACTTTCCATTCCAGTTCGTGAATTAAAATGGTTTTGTTTAGCAAAGCCCGGATCAATGACATAAATAATATTATCAATAGTTAGAGATGTTTCAGCAATGTTAGTAGCAAGCACTACTTTTCTAGCACCTGGAGGAGTGGGTTCAAATATTTTAGCTTGCATATCACTTGGCAAGTTAGCATACACTGGTAAGATCAACAGTTCTTTTACTTTGGAGCCCAAACGGCGCACACGATCTTGAAGCAGTTCTTGACAAGTCTCTATTTCATCTTGGCCAGTTAAAAAAACTAAAACATCACCAAGCGGTTGTGTTGCATGTATTTGCAAAACAGAAACTACGCAAGCATCAACATAATCGGCCTCAGGTGCTTTAGTGTAGTAAATATCTACTGGAAATCGGCGACCTGGTATTCTAAAAATAGGGGCCTCATCAAAAAACTCTGAAAACTTTTGAGCGTCAAGTGTGGCACTTGATATTAGCAATTTTAAATTTGGTCTAAACCTTGCTATATCTTTAACCAAACCGAATAAAATATCTGTGTGCAACGTTCTTTCGTGAGCCTCATCAATAATCATAACACTATATGATTGCAGATCGGGCTCTGACAAAAACTCCCGATGCAATGTACCATCTGTCATATATTTTATTATTGTGCGTTCAGATGTGCAATCTTCAAATCGAATTGCATAGCCAACTTCATTGCCAAGTTTAACGCTCATTTCTTGAGCTACACGTGCTGCTACAGACATTGCAGCCACTCGTCGAGGTTGAGTACACCCAATTTTTTTACCATCAGCTGTAAACCCTGCTTCGTGTAAATACTGAGGAATTTGTGTTGTTTTGCCTGATCCAGTTTCACCTTCTATTATCAAAACTTGATGTTCTTTGACAGCTTGTATTAAGTCGTTTCTAAAAGGATAAACTGGTAAGCTTTTCTTTGTTTCTTCTATGTCAAGCTTTTTTTTCTCTTTTTCGGTAAGCGCCGGCTCTTTCTTTTCATTAGTACCTGTAATGTCGTTGTTGAATGCTTATTTTAAAGTTTGGTAAAGTTTTTGGAAGTAGTGCAGAAAATACTTTCAAAGTTTTGCTTGCTCCAATATCGCTACAAATAAGTTTTCGGTAAGCAATGCCATCATTAGGTAGCAATAATGTTGTCGGCAACAATTTCCAGGATCTACATTATTCAATGAGGAGTCCTTTAATAGATATTTTGAGAAAGCTTTGAGATCATAAGACGCGGCCGAAACGGTAAGTCACTGAACGGCAAGCAGAATTTTCAAACTTTTTTCTATAGAAGTCCTTTAGACATTCTCTTTCTTTTGTAGGTCACAAAACAATAATGATATTCCAGTATTATTGCTAATATGCTTGAGATAATTTTTCGTAACTCATGTGCTTAATTAAAAATTACTATCTGATGATAATACTACATTATATCAAAAACTGGTTCATATTGTGCTTTTCTTAAAGCAAACTTTTGAAAGTATTTCATTTATTATTTACTTCAAATTTGAATTTATTTTACATTATTAAAATTTATCATATTTTCATGTGATGGCAGTAAAGTATAAACATTTTTATTACCTGGCATTTGTAAAACTTGAATAAAGTCTATTTGATCTTCAAGAAGTAATTCATACTCGTCTTTTTTTGTAGAATCTTTAGCCCCAAATTTGAAAACAGCTGAAGCCATTTGCTCCTTCTCCCATTTCTTCTGTTCAGATTGGGGCATCTTCTCCAAGTCATCAACTTCTACATAGTCTGCAGTAGACCCTTTACCTAAATCTCGCGGCATATGATACCGCTGGACTCTTTCCAATTCACGAGCTCTTTCATGTTCTTGAGCTAAACGTAATAGTTCTTTTTTTCTAGCTCGTTCTGTTTTTTCGCGAGACGACAATCTAAAAACGAAAGAATAAAGAACTAGTAGCGTTTTCATGTGAGCTATATACTATATGCTTACATATCTTCCTCAAAGAGATACTCATCGTCTGCAATATCTTCCTCCAATTCTGCAATTTTATCATCTTTCCGCTTTTCCAAATATTTTCTTCTTGATTGAACTCGCAAAGCAGGAATCATTTTGTCCCTGCCCTCGTTTTCCATTTTAAGACGTTTAGCTGCTTCTTCATAGGCTCGCCTATCGGAAGCTTGTACAATGTTTCGAACCTTAGCCTCATCGCGTTTTTTAAGTCGATCGGTAAATTCATCTCGTTCTTTTAAATCTTTCTTTCTGGCTTCTTCCTCACTATCAACAGAAACGGAATCAGAGCTGCTTTCGTAACGCTTTCGGCGTTTCTTATCAGTTTTACTCATTTTGATAGTATAGAAGAGTTTCAAGAAGCAAAAAAGAACTGGCACTATAACTTTGCTCTGCTAGTCAACTAAAGCAGAAACGATAACAATGCCACCGAGAGTCGGCATAAATAGCTAAAAAGCCTGTAGACTAGAATAGCGCTGTTGTCTCCTAGCCCCACAGAAGCTGCTGATAAATAAACAATATAAATAAGAACACTTTTTGTTGGTTATATATAAATATATATATTAATAATTCAGTAATATTTATAATTTATAAATCGAAAAGTTAGGTTATAAATAAAGAGTCAGTAATTTTAATTTGTCACTTGTCATTCATGTGTCACTAACATACAAACCCTATCTTCGATAGAATGTAATCTGTAATGGTAACGGCCGGTAAAATTCTAGTGACGCCACCTGCAAATAGAATCCAGGTGCTTCGGAATCATTCGGTCGTACTCGGTCCCAGACGTTTGCCGCTTGTTTTTAAATATTAAAAATAAACATTTTGACAATAAAAAACAGTGCATTAGCTAGATTTTAACACACCATTACTAATAATGCAGTACACGAAACAATATCATACTATAATACAGTTCGTTTTTGTAAACAATAGCCCATGACAGCAATTACTCACTATGCCCTCGACATTTACTTGTAAATGTCGGAGGCTAAATCTAAAGGAAAGAAATGTTTATAAAAACGAACAAAATATAATATACCTATACAGATAAAGTTACAGAAATGCTAAGTACACAGCATCGCTTCGACATCTTGATTTACGGCTTTACGCCACTTTAAGCACATCCACAAAATAACCTCCCTTTCTAGTTGAGGAAAAGCACGATGATCATCGAGTCAGCACTAAAGTCATACTCCTTCTGTAATAATGACTGAAAACATCATACTATTAACAAAAACATCACGTTGACTATCTTTCTCTCTTAATAAGCAATTCACTGTACAGACAGCGATCCGTTATATTTGTATGATAAATTGAGAGTAACCACCACTAAAAAATGGTTTCGCATTACTAAAAAGCCGATGCCGGGGATTAAAAATATTGGAAACAATTTAAGGGGGTAATGTACGAGATGGGCTTTTTAACGGCGAGAGAGCGCACAAAGTTCGAACGAAGAGATCAGAGTCTATGTATGATGTGGCGTAGCACAAGAATAAAAATAATTACGGAGGGGAGAACATCGTATCTCTCGCGAAGTGATAGAATACCTATTACGATTTTCGGGATACCCGTTCTTCATATTTCGGTCTTTTTACAGTTCTTGTGGGCGCCAAATCAGCGATCAGCGGATTAACTCATAACATTTACAAAATAATGTTATTATTTGACACAAGTACTTTGGTGGCTTGGATGCAAAATGAAAGTTGAAACTATGTAATTGAAAAAAAAAGCATAGTTTATTGAAATAAAATTAATAAACTAGAAATATTTTATTGATGAATTATGAATAAAAATAAAATAAATGTAAGACAACATAAAAAGAAAACAAATATAAATAAAATAAGCGTTTAATATAATTTCTGAGACTGCTTTAAAAAAAAATTACAATTTATTTGTAGACAAAAAACAAAAAAATAAACGAGTAAAAACGAGTAAAAAAAAAGAGAACATGAAAAAAAAATTTTAAAAAAAGATGAAAAAAAAAATTGAACTTAAAAAAAATTAAGGAGAAAAAGAACAATGAATAAAAAAAAAACAAAAAAAAAGAAAAGAGAAATGAAAGAGAAGAGGAATAGATTAGAAGCTGAATTTTATATAAAATATTATAAAATTTTTGTTTAAAGTTTAAAGTTTTTAATTAAAAAAAAAGAGACAGAAACAAGTGAGTTTAAAAAATGACAAAAAAGAAAAACAGAAAAGAGAAACAAAAGAGAAGAAGAAGAGAGAAGACAAATAAATTTAAATAAAATATTATAAAATGTTAGTTTAAAATGTAAAGTTAGTTTAAAGGTTTTAAATAAACAAAAAGAGACAGAACAAGACAGAAAAGCAAGGGAGTTAAGAAAATAAAAAAAAACAAGAAAAAAGAAAAAAGAAATGAAGGAGGAGAGGAAGAGAGAAGAAGAAGAAATTTGTAAAAATGTTACTTTAAAATTTAAAGTTAGTTTAAAAGTTTTTAATTAAAAAAAAAAGAAAAAGACAGAACAAGACAGAAAAACAAGAAATTTAAAAAAATAAAAAAAAAAGCTTAAAAGAAAAATGAAGGAGGAGAAGAAGTGAGAAAAAGAAAAAATTCATATAAAATGGTAGTTTAAAATGTAAACTTAGTTTAAAAGTTTTTAAAACACGGAAATAAAGAAAAAAAAATTAGCAAAATAAAATCAAATAAAATAAAGAGAAGTTTATTTATTTCTGAGGTCTTTAATGGGTTTGTGTGGATACTGGGGGTCAACTAACTCCGGCAATAAACAATTGTGGTAAAAATCTATTAATGATTGCTTCATATTTTTTTTCCAAAACTTGGCATCTCTTAAAATCTAAAACATAATAACAAGAAAAATTTAATAGTCCAAAAACTGTGGAATGAAAACATACTCTTTCGGTTTCGATGCCAAAAGGGGTCGATACAATAAAAATGCAAAAGTGTCTTTTTGTCACATGCAACTGTCCCTGTATTTGATAAAAATATGGATGCGTTTTTTTGAGCTTGATTGTGTTGTCCATAACGGTTAAAAACGTAATTAATTTTTTGTTGACGGCTTCTACTAATGGTGTACAAGCGGCAGCTTTGTAGAGGCATTTTACTTCTATAATTCCGTCACTACCAATGAGTCCGTCAGGAGTTGCTGCTAAAAACGTATATACTTCCTCGATAAATAATCCACATTCATCAATAATAGCAGTCCTGGTCTCCATGTAGGTATTAATGGCTATTTTTTTGTGGTCATTTCTCCATTTTGTTGCCAAACTTCCCTGGAAATGTAAATATAAAATAGCTTTCACAATGGACGCACAATGGGTTGTTTTTCTCATCCTGCATATATTGCCAAAATAAGATGCAGTCAGCCTTTTACGACGCTCTTCTCACCATAAAAAAGTTCCACTTACACCTGTCAAAAAAAAATGTAAAGTGAGTTGTAGTTAGGATGTAGTAATGTATAACATACACATGTCGTGAGATATTTCCTCTTTTGTTTTTGCCAGCTGCAAAAGGAAAAGTTCTTTTGCTCTACTATATTCTTCTAGTGTCATAAGTTGCTAAGTAGACCCATAATCTTCATCAGGGGGAGCAATTTCTGCAATTTTTTTCTTATATAAATGTGGAAATAGCCGTTTTCTGCTTTGAATCCAATGCCTATGTTTTCTTCGTGCAGTAATAATTTTTATCACATAAGTAGGAGTAGAAGAGTTGTTCATTTTATGGTGCAGATGTCTTGCCAATTCACCAGGTCCAGAATTATATGAAACGGCCGCAGCTTCACATCGTATTTGGTAACTGTTTCTCATAGTAAAATTCAACCTTTTACCACCAATATACTTTGCCAAAATGGCGTTATACAATTCTGCGGCATTATTCGTTATATTTAGAACGAGGCTTTCAGCATTGTTCACTATTATTTGGATTACCGATAAAATATCATAAAATAATCCCGACTCCTTCATTAAACGGACATAAATGTGTCTCCACTTTTTTCACATCGAAAAAAATAAAAATTTGTCAACATCTGTAAATTGAAAATTTTTAAAACTCAAATACACCGATGTTCAAAGACTCCAATAGTTTATACCGCAGGGTCACAAGCTCCGTCATAATCATCAAACTCATAGCACCGAGATCGAACAATAGGCAAATATGCAATACCAAAAATAAAAATACAGATAATTTTTTTAAAATAAAACACCGCCTCCAATAAAAATTTATACAGTAACGATTTCCAACATTTGCTTTGAATGGGTTTATTATGATGGCCAACCCAAGAAGGAGGATAATTTCTTATTACTTTATTAGGTACCCAACCGCGCTCCCTTGCTATTGTGTGATTGCAGGCCCTGCAATTTCTATCAGGTACCGTACAGCATGCTAAAATTTCCCTGTACATTTATAATAACTTTCTCATCTGCTTCTGAAAAATCATACAATTTGAGTCAAACTTTTTTCTTTCCTAAAATCTGTTAAAAGTACTGATTCTTACGTAGAAATTTCAAATCTCCGATAAATTACCCTGTGGATTAGCGCTTTTCTGGTGATTACCCGCTGATTGATAAATAGCTCTGAACGTAAAATTCCGAGCAGCACGACCCAAACGGTGTCTATATAATCGCGCTCTGCGCCTAAACATAGGCAAGAAAATGCATCAAGCTGTTCACAAAATACTAATTAACAACAAATAATCTACTAAATTAAAAAATAGAAATAGGATCAGACAGCAATTATGTAGACATCGCAGGAAGTAAAATCTTATTTAAAGATCATTAAAAATTTTTTTTATGGAAAATATTTATTTTTTAAACTTTCTAATAACAATTTGCAAAAAGTACTCCTAGAGATATGTAATTTATAGTTTTGTGTACATACTGGTTTTTGTTTCATTTAATTTGAGTGAAAAACAAGGTCACAAAATCTGATCAGCCAAGACGCTACCATTTGCTACATGTACATTATCCCCTTAACTGGAATACATGTTGCCGAGTAATTTCATGTATTTAAACAAAAAATTATGAATAGAGCAGAAAAATTGTATTATTTTCCTGTTGTTTTAGTGTTTGATAGAATGCTTTTGTACCTCCTTTTCAAGCTCATAACATAGCTGATAATTATTGCTTTACCCAATTCTGTTATCTTGTTGATTATGGGAGAGGGATTGTAATTACCTCTCAGAGTGTCTCTTAATGACTATCTTTATTTCAATATGTACATTGGAGGGGTTCATACAACTCAATATGTCACATCTCCCTTTTTAACAAAGAAAACAATAAATTATAAAATAAAAACTTTCCTTAATATCTATGAGGTTTTCTAACATGTCTACCTCTATTAGTAACATAAAATGATCTTCTATTGGAGGCAGATGGTGTTACTTCTTGCGCATTATTTGTTGCATTATCAACATCATCAATATCGCTATTAACATCATCTTTCTTTACATCAATTAAATTATTTCCATCAGTTTTATCCTGATTACTTATGTCCAGTCTAGGATTTGATCCAATCATTGTATTATCAGAATGATCATCTGTTACATTATCATTTGTCAAACTTACATCTCTATTAACATTTTCATTTGAGTTTAAACTAGTAACATCATTATCATAATCATTTACATCTGAATCATATTGGTTTTTATTATGAACAACTTTTGGATTCAGTTTATCAAGTTTTAAATAAATTCTATTTTATCTTTTTACAATTTTTGAGTTATTTTCCCTAACTAAATAAGAGCTATCATTTATCTTTTTAATTAAAACTCTTGGTATCCATATTTTGTCATTTTGAAGATATCTCTTATTGTTGGTTTCATACAAGTCACAACCTACTTTCTCCCATGAATAATTAGGTATGAAATGTGGCATCAGTAATTCTTTTACATTTGACTTTGAATAGCGCATGCATGTCTTACAAGATTCTATACAACCCTCAATATGTCTATTCATGTTAGGCCAATAGACAATGCCACTTGCTTTTAATTTTGTTTTAGTAATCCCTAAATGAGTTAAATAAAGTAATTTTGAAATATACTTGCGTAAAGAATTGGGAACTACTAAAAAATTACCTTTATATATTCTATATTCAAGTTCAAGATGAAGCTGGAATAAACACTATCACGTGTGGTTTACGTGATATCCCACCACAACAGGCGTGTCGGTTCTTACAGGGCTGTCTTCAAGAAGTGCATGTTCTTCATGTTATGTGTCATCAGATAACGTTTCTCACAACAAAACCGAACTATAACTTAAAAGTACTTACTCAGGCCCTGTCTCGTCACTCAAGCTACGCCTTTATCAGGTCCATCCATCCAATAATTTTTATACCACCCCACCATGGGATACCAAACACGAGGTGATCATGCAGTGTTGTTTGTTTATTTCAGCTTCATCTTTAACGTGAATATACTATAGTAAGTTATCAATTGTTGTTAAGTCTAATCTTATGCAATAGTACCTTTTTGCTAAAATATCACACTTACCTTTTTCATTTGGCCAACCAGTTTTAACATATTTTATAACTGTTTGAAATTCAATATTTTTACCTGTTTCAACTTTAAATTCAATCAGTTTTTGAGTGCTAATTGGAAAGTTCTTTCTGATGTAATTAACTTGACATTCGATATCATTAGAAATTAAGTCACACGAATCCTGATTATTAACAATACGGGCGTCTGCAATATACATCTCTCTACCTGGTTTATAAATAACTTTCAAATTATACATTTGCAAATTCAATAGCATTCTCTGAATTCTTAAGGGACAATTTAATAATGGTTTTTTAAAAATACTAGTGAAAAGTTTATGATCTGTTTCTACTATTGCGTCTTTGGCATATCTATACATATATATAAAAGAAAGTCGTGTTTGTTACAACACTTATAACTCAAGAACGGCTGGACCGATTGCCATGGTTTTTGATTTGTTGGATTTGTTTCCGTATCGAATAGCAGAATACATCTTAAAAACAATGAAAACTCAATATGTGTAATGAATACTTAATCATTTCAATAGATGCTGATTTGTTTATTACATGTCAAACATTTGTTGTCCAATCCTGTCAAATAGTGTAACTGTTTTTTTTTTGGAGCTTATGGCCTGGTTGCTGAGATTTTTAAGTCACAACTTTATTTTTTTCTGAAGACATCATGTGTGCGTTCAGAAATTTATTTTTTGTAAAATGTCTACAAAGTTCAGGTACTGGTACAGATATTTGTTTTTAATTCCCGAAAATAATACCTAAGATTTATTCTACAGTAAAAACATAAAATCATCGGAAAGGAACGGAATTTAGGGAATAAAAAATCAGTTGGTACATAAACAATGGTAAAGGTTATAAGATTAAGGAAAAAAAATCTACAGGTTAACAAAAGTGTAAATGTCTTTTTATAGGTTGTCTATGATTTTTCTTGATAATTAAGCTATTCATACGTAGTGGTTATATACTCTTTGAGCTATTGTCTATGTCTCGAAAGTTCAGGCACTGTTATTATATTTGGTGGTTTTCTGCGAGTGCACATTTTAATAACAATGCCGCGTCCTAGAAGATCTAATCTTTCCCAGCGAAGCCGTAATGCAATTAGGCAACGAAATATCGCGAGTCAATTATCTGCGAGAAATTGCACACGTCGATACTTAAAGGAAAGTTTAAAGATGAGGAAGTTCTTATTCGAAGGATTCCGATGATCCCAACGGATATGCCCTTTGAGTTTAAACGAATTCAATTCCCGATTCGTCTTGCCTTCGCCATGACACAGGGCCAATCCTTGACTATTTGTGGCCTCAATCTAAAAAATGCATGTTTTTCTCATGGTCAATTGTACGTGACATGCTCACGTGTCGGCAAACCATCCGCTTTATTTGTTCTTGCGCCTGACCAAAAAACAAAGAATGTTTACCACGTTTACCACAAAGTGCTTGAATGAAAATCCTATTAATAAATTAATCCGAGTTTTATTTTTTTCCCCTATCTGCACAACATAGTTTTCAATCATTTTTTTCTGACATGAGTTTGAAGTACTTAATTATTATTTTATATATTTTTTTTTTATTCTTATTCTGTATGTATGTTTTCATCATCATTCATCATAATAAAATACTTTTTAGTTTCTATCTATATAAATATATTATTTTGTATCATTGTTTTACGTTCATCAAAGCCTAAATTAGTTCAGCTAAAAAGTAACACGACATTCATTGACTGTTAGGCGGTAGGAAGTTCGCCGGGTCAGCTAGTATACATATATAATAGAATACTCATGTGTGCGTGCGCATCATTTTCTACATGTTAATAAATCGATTATTAACTAGTAATAAATATTTGGTTGGCACCAAAAAATAGGCGCTAATAAATGATTTATTAACTGTTAATAAATATTTGTTAAATACCTATCCTCTAACAAATAATTTATTAACTATTAACAAGTCTTATTAAATACAAAAAAATCCTTCTAACAGTGCGTTAGAGCCTTTGAGCCATACCCTATAGGACATCCATCTTGAATTAATGCCGCGCCTAATGCATGTCTACATTCTCTACTAGCATCAACTGTTAAAACTAAAGGTTTATCAGGCTTATATTATGTTGCTAAGACCGGAGGTTTTGAAATTAATTTTTTTAATTTATTAAATTCTTAAAGGTGTAGTTATGTCAGCTAAATTTTGAATAAATTTATGTAAATAATTCACTTCATTCATCTTTGTAGGTCTTTTACATTTTTTGGTGCTGGATAATTTTGAATCACCTCTATTTTTTCATTATCTGGCTTAATGCCTTTTGCACTAATAATATGACCTAAATATTTCACCTCACTAACTGCAAATTTACATTTTTCTAAATTCAATTTCAAACTTATTTCTCTAGCTGTATTCAAAACTAAATAAAGTCTTTTATTATGTTGCTCTACCTTCTATTCCTTCAAAACATTCTTTCAATTTTCTTTGAAAAACCTCTGACGCACTTTTCAAACCATATGGTAATCTCATAAATTTATATCTTCCAAAAGGCGTATTGAATGTACAAAGAGTTCTGAACTTTTCTTATCAATTGAATATTCCAAGATCCATTTTTGGCATCTAAAATTGAAAAGTATTTAGAATTTGGCAATCTAATAGTAATATCTTCACAAGTAGGAATTATGTAATGTTTTCTTAAAATTGCTTTATTTAGATCCGTTGGATCTATGCAAATTCTAAAGTCATTATTGGGTTTATTTACAATTACCAAAGAATTTACCCATTCAGTTGGTTTTGTGACCCTGATAATAATTTTACTTTTTCTAAATCATTTAACTTACGTTTTAATTGTGCTTTAATACCTTCCGGAAATTTTCTTATCGCATGAATTACTGGTCTAACATTTTCATCTACTCTTGTTTTATGTTTTCCTGGTAGACATCCTATGCCCTCAAATATCTCCAAATTTTTGCTTTAAATCTCCACTATCAACACCACAAAATAATTGTAGCAATCCCTAATTTACCAATTGTACGTCGACCTATAATAGTTTTTCCTTTAATTACAATGTAAAACTCTAACCTATAGATTTTGTTATTAAATTTACACTACAAATTAATAGATCCTACAATTTTAATTTGTCCAGCTGTAAAAGTCAATATGTCACAAATTCTCCACACATTTTTCTACACATTGGATTTTGTTTGTGTCTCATTGCAAAACAGAAAAGTCTAGTTAATTAACAATTTGCTAGGCTTCAAAGCTTTACATCTCTTCATTTTTGCCAACACATTTTACTGTTTCACCCAATTCAGGTTTTTACCAAGTTCTACCTACCAGATCAAATGCAACTTTTATTTGCTTTGTTACAAGTACATATCGCCTCATTTTAATAAAACCACAAATAAAATTGTTAAAATTGTTTCTTGTCAAAAATAAACAAATTATTTTATCACTAATTGTGCGTCAATTATTATATTATTTACCTGCTTGTTCCATTTTTTAATAAAAGCGTATTGTTTTTATCCGCAATGGGTTGCCGCTTTGTGTTTGCAACAGGGTAATGTGGTACGTCAGATATTTCAACTGAATCTTAGATCATTTTATTTCACAACTTCATAATAATCACTTTGCCAAAAATTTAATGTAACTAAACTTTATGAACGCTCTCTTTTCAGGACTTGTACAGTGCGACAAACCAAATAAGAGCTAATACAATTTTTAATAACTTAAGATCTTTTATGAAACGCGACAATTGGTTGCACAGACGAATGAGCATGAGCAGCCCGGCTTTCTCGGACAGCTGTAATGCTGAGCGATGTACCAAAAGTCCGAAAGTAACAGTTATAAACTATTTCAATAAGTTAACATTCTATATAAGATATAATAGTCAAATTCAAGAAAGAGTAATAGTAAATAGTGTGTAAGACGTTATTAATACGTGATCCATTCATAAAGTCTACGTGATATCTAGTTCCTGGAATCCTGGCGGAACTGGCGGTTTTCATTTGTTTCGTTGCTGTTTCTGTGTGCTGTTCTGTCCCAAAATGTGGTCTAGAGGGACAGAGACTGAGGTTAATCCAAGAACTCTCAGTCCCCCACAGAAAAAAAGCTAAACGTAACCACTTAAATCTTAAATATATGGTTTTACATATATTTAAATTGAATTGAAAATAAATTGATTTAAAATGGAATAAACAATATTTTCTGCGATCTGCCCTGTCCGAAAAACCGTCAACCATCTCCCACTTCATAGATGTGATCACATGGAGCCTGCATGCATTTGTTTTCATGCAGTGTTTGTTGAAAGTGAAAAGAGGTTAGGCATGTAAGATATTTACTAACTCTTATTTGGCTTGTCGCACTATAAATAGAGTGCGACAAGCACTGGCTTAAAGACCGCTTAAACTTTGCAATGCAAATTTTTTCTTGTTTTGGAATGGTTTTTTATTGTTAATATCTTTACATTATTTTTTTTTTAATTTTATGAACAATATAAAATCAACTTTTAATCTATGTCATAATTCACACATAGGTTCCTTCTTTGCCGCCACTAATATATTTTAAATGTAATAAAAATATTACTACTAAATAAATATTTGAAGAAAAATTGGTTCGTTTAGTTTTCTTAGGAAATTGCACGAAAACGCACTGTTATTGCCACTTTGAAACAGTAAACTGTCGCCAAAAATGACAGATACTAAATGTGACGTCAGAATTGAAGTATTACCGACAGAATAATGTAAATTGCCAATAGAGGCTCAGATTGTTTTCACGATGTGCCCCACGTAGCAAATTGGTGCCCAAATAATATTATTTATTTCTGAATCATTATAAAATTCTAATAGTTTAAAAACACTAATTTTCTCAGTTTATTGTGTTCCATTTTAAGAGAAAATGTTTAATCTCATTTGTTTAGAGTGCAATCTAATTAGTTTCCATTTGCAAAATTAAATTTATCATAAATTAAAATATTTTTTTACCAAAAGAATTAGATCTTTCATAAAACTTTATAATAATCCTGTTTTAATGTTTTGTTTTTATTGTCCTATAAATCATATAATAAAACATAACATCTGAATATGTTTAACAATATAAAAAATAAAACAAAAATATAATTTTATTTTAAGCTACATATTTTAAGCTACATATTAAACAGTAAAATATTCTTTTAAAAAAAGCAAAAATCCAATGGATGAGCCAAAAAACAAAATGTAAAATGCCGTTTGAACATCTTGAAATGTAAAAGCTTTAAAATGTTCATCATCTTTTAAAGTAAAGAGATTTTCTAAAATTAGACTATCAACTACATCTTGGTACCATTTACAAGGTAAGCCACTTTCTATAAATCTAATAATAACATGATTAAAAAGTCTTAGAAACGGTGATCCTTTGGGTACAATAAATGCAAGAAAATATGAAGTAATGCATTCATTGACAATGTGAATTGGTATTTTTCCATTAGAAGCTTGTAAAACGATATATAAGTTTAAATCATTTTTTCTTTCTAAAGTAGCAATTTGTTTTCCGTTAACAATACCCTGTAACGGATCGTAATCAGTTGTGATTTGTTTTTTTCTCAAACTTTTAATCAGATTTGACTGATTATCATAATCTAAAACTGAAAGACCTGAATCTATGATCAAACCAGAAAAGTCCAATGCTTCTAGAGTATCAATATCTTTGTAATAGAAAACAGTACTAACTGAGGTAAATAAAGACCCTTGATATATTCCATTAATAATAACAAAGTAAAACATGCAACTTCCTACAAAAAAAAAGTGCTTAATAAGGACATGATCTTTAATGGGAATGCCCAGAGATATTCGATAAACCTTCCAAGCACTAATTTTAAAAACCAATCCAAAAAGAAGACAAATTCCCAAAATATTAAACATAACTAGCCACGTAGAACAGTGAAATGCTGAAAAAAGCTTTGTCCATTGCGGAATTTCTTTGGACTTGGGAACTACTGCACAAATGCAATCACTACTATGAGGCCATGTAAACTCAATATGATCTGTACCATAATCCATTAAAAATCTACCATTTGCGCTGATTTGAGCTTGTTTTGTAATAATAAGCCCAAGACTTTGAGTAGCAGTTCCATTTGAGAGAACCTTTCCATAACTAAAGTTTGGTTTTATCACTGATACAGCATTAAAGTGCAAATACTCTGCAATTCCAGCTAACAACCACCCATCAATTCCACCGAAACCAGCCAAAAATTTTGAATTTTGGTAATAAGGACTATTTTGTAATGGTATAGGCAAATGACCTAAAGCAGTTGGTACTCTGTCAAAAATTGAAACTTTTAATGGAAAATAATTCAAGTTCCATAAACTATTTAAAATCAAACTAGGATTACTAGCAATTTCAGCAAAAGTAAAATTGTGAAGTTGACCCCAAGATTTTTTGTTTCTTGCAAAAGGCCAGTAAGTATATACTACTTCTGGCCTACAAGAACATGAAGTAAGCGCTATCACATTAAGTACGTTGTATTGATGCCATAAGCGTACCAATATTCCACCAATACTTTTTTTAACAAAAATACATTTCTTCTGCTTTGTGAAACCAAATATAATTATGTATTGTGAACGTGGGTTTGGTATTAAAACCTTGTAGTCTTGATCTAAAAACTTTTTAAAAGTTTCCTCATTCCATACTATTATCAAAAAACCATTCCCACTTTCATGAGAAAGTCTTTTAATTTTCATAAATTGCTGAAAATTGTATCTTTCAAAATTATGAAAATTAATTATCATACTATCATCTGAAGGAACATCATATTGAACACGATTTTCTGTCTTTGTGTATTTAGCTAAATACTTTTCTGTTATTTGTATTGTAACATTAATATGATCTTGTGTGTACATTTGTCAAAGAATAGCATCTTTAAAATGTTCCAATTGTTTTGCGTTGCTATTTCCTTGAAGAATAATGACTCTCAAACTGTCCGAAAGAGCAAAGTGTAAATTATATATTGTCCAAAACTTTTGTGACATTTGACAAGCATATTCAAGGGATTCTAAGTTTAAACAAAACATGCATTTCATTATCAACAAAATTAAAAATGTGTTTAGCAAATGTTTTTGTAACATTTCGCAAAATATCAATAAATTAACTTAAAATTTTGATATTAGCGTCTCCTATTTCACAATATTAATTAATCATTATTGAAAAAAAGAATAACAATTTAGAGCTTCTTTCTCTACCTATACAACACAATAAAGGTATCAAGGTTTTTAGACACAAACAAATTAATTGACATGTTTTCATAATTCACTTATCCAACAGTAAATAAAGCTTACAAATTGCATGTATCCTAATAACACTTGTCAACTGCTTGTAAACAAATCACTTTATAATCGTTTTAATAAAAAACAGAGAAAATACTTCTAATTACAAAGAGTTTTGACGATAATGCTAAATTAAATAATGATGAACAGTTTGTAACGAATTTTGAATGTATTGTAATTACTGTTCATGCAGCTGGATCAATTAATAGATATAAGAACTGAGCCTTTTAAGAAAATACTCTTAAAATGAAAAGTAAGTAATAAACTATATTACAAAAGTATTAACTTATTTTACTATAAAGCTACCAGTAGCAATTATTTTTATAAGGAATTTATTATCTCTGAGCAAATTTTAAGTGCAGATTTGTTGTAAATAATTATAGGAAAAGCAAAGTACTATTAAAAGACTTATTTATCTTCTCAGTACCAACGTACAGCCCTCGCCAACCGATTGGTCTTTAGAAATTAGATATTTTTTAAGTGTGACAAACCAAATAAGAGCTAGCATAATTTTCAAGCCCAATATCTTATATAAATCTACTAACTTATTTAAGTAGTTTATGACCAATACCACAGCACAACATACAGCTGCCGAAACAAAATCTTTAATTTAGACAATAAGTTGCAAAAGAGAAGCAAGCAAGCTTTACGCATGTAAAAATAAACAGAATTCCATGTGGATATTAAATTTAATGTCCAAAAGAAAAAAAAACAAAAAAAAATTATTTAATAAAGAAAGAGCAAAAAACAGCAATTTTCACAAAGTTGTATTCAGTTGCGTTGGGGTACTATTTATCTTGGGGTACTATAGGGATAATTTCTTCAATTAAATTGTTCACACTCAATTACCACCTTCTGTAAAGAGTAATTAATTATATATTATTGTCTTTAATCAGTTGAATACATAAATTATATTTTCATTTCAAATGAATTAAATTTTTATAAGAATTGTTATTTTAACAAATTGTATAATATATTACTCCTTTTAGCAACTTAAGTATATAAATTAGTACTTAATTTAAAATTATTTGTATAAAAATTGTTCATAAAATTATTATCTTTAGCATCAAGAATGAATTCTTTGTGCAAAATTATATATAGTTGTGTAAAATTAGACTTTTTTATTTTAATCTAACGTTTTGCTAAATTTTAATATGTATATAAATTAAATTAAATAACAGTTAACTATTTCGTATATAAATTAAATTAAATAACAGTTAACTATTTCTTTATAATAAATTTGTCAAGATGTCTATGTTCTACAATTATTAGCATTAAATATTTACTTAAAAACAGTGTACAGAATGACAACAACCAGCTACATTATCATCAACAATCTACTTCAACTCACCCCTTTACATTCATTGTTAGAGAAACGCTTGAACGTTGAACATAACAGGAACATAACCATAGCGGTTAACGGGTTCTAGCCCACCCCTCTACCTCGTTGCCTCTGTTCGAGGAAGTAGAGAGCCAGGATAACAATCTGTAATGTCTACAGATGTCATGGAAGTACAACCTCAGTCTGAAGTGTAATGCCACACAGACCTTACTCCAGGTATAAACTATAGTTTCTGCCGTGGATGTTTCAATTCACATAAGCAATACATTTTTATGCTTATCAATAATACCTTACTCATTATTCCTCTGAATTCAGGGAGTCAGCACTGAATTCATAATTATAGCACAAAACAACACATGATTAACAAGATCAACACGTTAACTATCTTTCTCTTTCAATTAACAGTTCAAATACTGCCCGTCTAACCGATCGCTCAAAGACCTTTTGACAAACTTTCCCGTTCTCACCCTCCAAGTTCACTAACTGGAACTGGCGCTACTCGATCTTTCTAGAAATGCTAAGCTTAATTTCCCCTTCTTTAGCTTAAGATGCCACTTGGCCCGCATCGAGATTATTCAATTGTACAAGTTATTTAGCGCCTTATTGGCATATTTTACTTTAAAAATTGCTATAAATTATTATAAAATTAAAAACTCTCACAATTGTAATAAAGAACTGCCTACATAATACATACTTATGTATTATGTTAGTCACAGTAATACATAAGTATGATACAAAAGTACGCTATAGGTATCCAAGCTCGGTGTGGCGAGCAAGATGACGCTAAACCAAGTGATAAGAAAATCGCATAGTCGCATAAGATAGCGTCAATCTGGTTTACTCGCGGCTAAAGATTTTTTACATCAAAAATTCAATAATTATATCTTATGTAAAGCGTTGTAATGAGTTACTTCTTCGGTAATTTTGGGTCACTCTCTAGTTGACACTAAGAAGACCTAATATACAAAACTAGTAAAAACCTTTTTGTTTCCGAGAAATAAATAATTAATCATTTGGCCAAAATTTGCTGCACTCCACCTAGTTGTTCGTAATTAAAAAGATAATTCTGATTGTTTAGCAAAAATAATAACAGCTGAATTGTGCTGACAATGCCAGAATTTATCATTCATCGATTCATCAATTGATTTATTAATATCAATTTATCATTGTAGACATTTATCTATATCATTGTGGACGTAGTAAAATATTAAGACTTTTGGACTTGTTATTATTGTTGTCAAACCACTAGGAGAATATGAGGTCTACTTATCGTCAGCTATTACTAGATTTTTCTGCACATTACATTAAAACCACCTACATAAAAAAATGTATAGCTAAAATTTTCCAAATACACAGAATATTTCCGAAGCAAAGTTAGGCAATCATATTATTTGTTATTATAAATTTCAATGACTTCAGCGGCGTCCAGGCAATTAATATAATTCTCTTAAAATAAGAAAGCTTCGTCGAATGTATTTGACCTGACTTGACCCAGGCTAGTGAGTATTAAATGAACCAAACATAAAATATCAAAAAAAACAACAAAATGAATGCTGTCAACCGTGAAGGAAAAAATACAATAAATTCAAACAAAGAAGTTAAACAACTTTCTATGCAGTTTAAAATCAGAATATTCGATGCAAAAATGTAGTCGCCCGCAATTTTTAATTCACTAGGGCATTTCATAAGCAACTGTTTTTATTTAAAATACCACTTGTTTGGTTGATTGCAAATTTAAAAAAATTGAAAGTTCTCAAAGCTCTTGACAGCTATCAACCATCAGATTATAAAGTAAACAAGCAGTAAAATTTTCATCCTTCCCTTCTCTCATTATAATAAAGATTTGGTCATTGTACTACGAGAAGTAGCTAAAGAGTCGAAAATACATTTCTGCATTTCCAAACTGCACTTTATATAACGCTATTCCAATGTAGGTATAATAACTGTATTATACAAACACTAAAATTATTATGTTCAAGCAATTTTGCTGAATTATTATGTTTAACCCCCCTCTACCAAAGACACAGCAATTTTGCTGGATTCACCAATAATTACGGTCATCATCATTATTTTGACAAGTAATGATGATGACAATATTACTGTTTCAATGATACAAAAATTGTTGAAAAACAAGCTTATAATTTTCAATTAGTTTAAAAACCCATTTAAGAATTCAATTAAAAACCAAAACCACAAAGTGTGCCTAAACCTAAATAGAATATGTAAGTTTGTTTTTTAAAGAACCAAGTTAAGTCACTATTTTTTAAATTTTTAAAGTAATTATGAAGTTTTTAATAATAACTTTTATATTTTTTTTTTCAAAATTTGTAAGATTGTTCAAAGCACTATCATAAAAAAAATCAGGGCCAAAAGTCACAAACAATTAAAAAAATTAAGAATTTGGTTGGTTGTATTAAAATTTAAAATATGTACCCTTCTCAGACGTTGATGATAAGGATGCCCTTTAAGCCCACTACTGTTTACAAAACATATGAGTGATATGGAAGAAGTGTTAGCAAAAGAACAAGAAAAAGGAGTGCTAGAAGGGCGAAAGAAAATTTGGATGTTATAGTGATAGTAGCAAGAGAGGAACGGAGACTGAGAGAAATATTAAAAATTGCAAAGAGATACATGAGAAAAAAGGGATTTGAGATGAATGAAAGTACAACAAAGATAATAGTGTTTAGTGTAAAGAAGCAAGGAAAAAGGTAGAATGGAAATAGGGTGAAAAGAATATAGAACTGGTAGAAGAATGGAAGTATTTGGAATTTATGTTTGAAAAAAATAGATGTAAAGCGCAGGTGAAAAAACTAAGAAAAAAAAGAAACCAAATAAGTGCGAGTATGAAGCATGGCAGAGAGAAATTTTGGCGGAGAGTATGAAATAGGAATGACAATGTCAATACAATTAATTCTCCCACTTTTCAAACGGCCCGTTATTTTGCCTCACTTTTCAAAGGTTACAGTGGAAAAACTTCGTCTCATGTCCTAAATTCAAATTCTTCTCATTTCGTTCAAATGTTATCCACATTTTCTTTAGTTGCTGGTTAGTTTTGATGTAGTATCACTCTTTACAAAAGTCTCTGTTCTAGAAGCAGTGGCTATTGTCAGAGAGTTGCTATGTGATGATAACTTTCCTCAAATCCTAGGAGATCTGACAGAAAAATGTTTAACTTCAACATATTTTCGATTCAATAATAAATTTTATAAACAAGCCACAGGAACTATAATGGGTTCTTCTCTGTCTTCTGTCATTGCTAATATCTTCATGGAATCCTTTAAAACCAAGGCACTTAAAACATTGGTTTTAAAGCCTAGAGTATGGCTCCGATATGTGGATGACACGTTTATTATTTGGCCTCACGGTAAAGACAGTTTGCCAGCGTTTTTAAATTATCTAAATCTACACTAATATTATAAAGAGGAAAGATTTGTATGTTTGTAATGAATAGGCTCAAAAAGTACTAGGCCGATTTAAAAAATTCTTCCACCAATAGAATGCTACATTCTTCCTATTTGACATAGGCTACATTTCATTTTGAAAAAAATTAGAAATCCTTGGTAAAACTTGAACAATGTAACCGAAGGTGTAGAAAAATGAGTCTTAAAATGTCTTTCGTCGAATGCGCTGCCGAAACTATTAGCGATAGAACAAAATAATGTACAACAATATTGAAGAACATCATAATGTCTACAAAAAACTCCGCGGTAGCATATGTCCAACTATTGTAGTTATGTCACTACAACAACTTTTTTCATTTTAAACATTAATGAAAATGCTAACCAAATTCAAACCATGCTATTTATGTGTTTATATTAATCCTTATCCAAATAAATTATTTTATGGTCAAGACCATTCAACTACCTATAAAATAGTTTTTAAATTATTTAAATTGGACTTTCCATTCAAAAGATATTACGAATTAAAAAATTCAAACAGTAAACAAAACCGCCATAGCGCCGTGGCCGTTGTTTGCGATGCAGTCTGAAAAGCGCGCCGGGCATCGCGGCGGGCGGGATAGAGGAGGCACTGGGGGGGCAATATTTAATAAAATTAGTAAAGTCCTTCTCGGGTATGACGAGACCAGGGAAATAGGTATTCATTTTTATCTGGAGGATATTATAGAGTCCAGTTCAAATTGAATAGGTACGCATACATAAGATAGGTCAGCTATACAAAATAAAGTAGTGCATCAAATTTACGCTAAGGCGGTACGAAGTTCGCCGGGTCAGCTAGTAGTTTAAATAAAGATATTCAGTTTACAATGGAAATTGAGAATCAAAATTCTCTTCCATTTTTGGATGCCTTGGTAACACGACATCTCATCATCATCCTCCAAAAATTGTCTGTCATTAAATCTTTGGTTCATCACGCTTTTTCGGTTTGTCAAACATCGATTCTTCAAACAGAATTAGACCGGTTAACAACTAGCCTAATGAATAATGGATATAAGAAACAGGATATTCTACGTATTATAAACCACCATCGACATCCTTGCACAAAAACGAAAGAGTCAAAAAATACTACTGGAACTGCTTGTCTTCCATTTGTTTATGGAGTTACAGACAGAAGCAGAAAATTTCTTCGTAAACAAGGATTGAGACCGGTTTTCAAATCATTTACGAAAATCTTGGAAATTTTACCATCGCCAAAAGACAGATTTGACTCACTTTTGTCAAAAGATGTTTATAAAATTCCGTGCTCTTGTGGCAAAGTTTAGATTGGAGAAACAGGACGTTCAATCAAACTTCGAGTTTCTGAACATAAAAGGTGCATAAATTCGGATTTATGGTCACAGTCATCAATCACTAGCTGAACATCATCTAGACACCGGCCACAAAACTTGTCTATATAAATCTTCCTTGATTTATGAATCAAATTTTTTCTATGGCAGAAAAATTAGAGAAGCAATCGAAATTGTAAAACACCCAAACAACTTTAATAGAGATGCAGGCTATTATCTCTCAAACGTTTGGAAATCTCTGTTTAACACTCCTTCGCCAAGCGCAGCTCTCTCTTCCGAGCATTCCGCCAGTTTTTCTCTTGCCCCTCCTACCGCTTTCTCTTCCTCGCTTACCAATATAAGCCCAAGCAGCAACGAGGTCTAGCCAAAATAAGTTTCGCCTCTAGCGTGGTTCACACGTCGAGTTACCGTGCTTGTTATTATTTTTATTTCCCTGTCCCGATGACGCCTCCACCGATGGAGTGCAAGACGTTGACAATTTCATTAAATTTTTTGACACGGTCTTTTCCGAAAGATGTCATTATTTCAATGTTTGACAGTCTGGTAAAAAGTGTAATAATGTATGGAGCCGAAATTTAGAGATGGCAAGAATGGGAAGAAATAGAAAAAGTGCCAGGAAAGTATGTAAGATGGATGTTAGGTCTAAGTAGAGAGACTTCATGATATATAGTGAGAGAGGAAGGAAAGAGTCAAACATTCTGAATAGAGGCAAGAAAAAAAGTCGCAAAATTTAAAGATAGGATGAAAAATAGAGAAAGATGGGTTTAGTGTAGAGGAAATTGAGAAAAAAAAGTAGCGAGTCAAGGAGTGCTTGGAGAATTGAAAGACAGAGACAAACACATAGACAAGCAAGGAAGGAAGAAAGAAATTAGAGAGGGTAGGTATAATAATAGATACATGAAGAAGAGTTGCCGGGATAGGTAAAGAGAGAAAACAAGAAAGAGCGAAAAATGATAGCAAGCTTTAGATGTGAGAATGAAAGAAGAGACAACAAATTTTTGAGGGAAGAAAATGAAACAAAATGCAAGATGTGTGGAAGAGAGAGAGAGAAACATTGGAGCACATAATGAGAGAATGCGAAGAACTAAAAGGAAGTATGTTAGCAAGAAAGAATGTAATGAAAGGAAAGAAAGAGGGAATAGAATGGATTAGGATGATAATCAGGGATAGAGAAAGATTAAATCCGAAGGTAAACAAAGAATGAATAAATAGGAGAGATGATGGAAAGGGAGAAAATGAAAAAAGAAGAGCAAGGAAGGCTAAACAAAAAGATAGTAAAAGAGATGAAAAAACGAAAAGGAGAAAAAACAAGAACCGAAAAAAGAAAATATTTATTTTATACTTTATGTACTTATATGTGCAATACTGTATAGTGAGCAAATAAACATTTATTAACTATATAAAAATAGTAAATTGTGTGACACTTGTATTGTCACAAACTTTCTATTAAAACATTTCTCGTGTGACAATAATATAACGCTTTTTTAAATTCGTAAATATACTATTAAAATTTTAAAATAGAATTCTAGAGTAATGTTTGCTTTAATTATCTATTTCTATTCTTTCAAAATCATGGTCATTGCTGATAAAATTGTAATCTAAAATCTTTTGATGTAATACAAACAAAGAGCCAGTAGTTGTTCTCGTCGTGACGTTTTCTCTTCTTCCAAAAACGTTTTAGAGCTTGATTCTAGAGAGCATGATCAGTAATCATTTAGTAATGTTTATTGCACAACTTGGGTAATACATTTATTAATTTTAATGTCATTATTAATTTGATTCCCTCTCCAATTTGAAACAAGCGCCTCGTCGAACAATGCGCATAAATATTCTGTATTGAGCATTGCATTGCATTTCATAAAACAGTTCAACCTAGCTTCCTCGCTGTTTTTTCGTTCTTCTTGTCCCCAATTGTTAAAAAATAAGGTGAGATTAATTATTATATTTCATACTTGTAAAACTTTCTGTTCAGTTGTAGGTTTGATCACATCCTCCTACAAAACGTATCGATTGCATCGTAAATATTGTGTTAGGTACATGATTTTATTCAATCGGCACTATCAATCAATGCAGTGGTCAGTTTATTAATTGACTAACATTTATTTGTCATTATTTATTAATAAATTAAAATAACTATCTATTTATTCTTATTATTTATGACTTAAAACATTTTTTTATTTACCGATATCTATTTAAAGATATTTATTCCAAGTGATTCCGCGAAGGAAAAAAAAGACAGACGATGGAAGATGAGCAATACACTGAGCCCAACAAAAATAAGGGAAAACTTCATCCCAAAGCAAGAGCTAACATCATCTCAAGATTATGTTTTTGGTAAGTACTGAAGTAGCGAAAGCATAATAATAATATCGGTATATCATAAGATGTTCTCCTATCCAGCTATCTGTGAAAACAAATGCTATCAGTCAATCTTGATTTATTTTATTCAAAAGAAAAGTTCCTCATAATAGTATCTTATCGTACGAGTTTAATAAGACGTATTGTCACAACTAATGTGACAATATGTCTTATTAAACAAGTGTAATATACTACATATTTTATCTACTTAGCTTCATTAAAATTTTCGAAATTTTAACTGCTCGAGTTTTTTTACTAGACTAGGGACTTTAGTGTGTGTGGGCTGGTAACGACATTGACCCTTTGCATTATAAGTTTGAAAATAATCTAATAGCCATAATTCCCATTTCTTAGTGATACGTGAAAGATTGCCTTAAATGCCACGTAAAAGTATCATTAGTAAATTTCAATTGAAGTGATCACATTGATCACATTCGTATCACTTAATATTTGATTTACAAATTCAATAGCTTTATCATGTGGCTGTTAATGTTCAACATGGAAGCTGAAAACGATGAATATACCTCTATGTCGCTTGACAAGTACGTAAACCTCGGAAAAGTAGGTTATTGTGGCCTGCAACAACAATAACTGGCGTATAATAACAATTATACGACCATTATACGTCAGAACAGCTGTCACCAACATAAGAAAGCTAAATGTTACAAAAATTAGTTTAATAATACGATCTATTATTAATCAACTTTTGATATAATAGTTTATTTCTAGAGCAAAGTAGACAAAATTATTTGACAATTTTCACAAAATTAATGAAAAAAGCCGATTTCGCCGCCATTTTTATAGTTACTCACATCACTTACCAAAAAAATTTGTTTCTTTCTAGTGATCAAAGGGTTTTGAATATTTTCTGTAGACAACTCATCTGTGATTAATTTAGGTATAGAAACGTTGAAGTTATAAGCATATACTTATCTTATGAGCTTAAATGTACTTGATCGAAGATAAACGTCCCTTTGAAACATATTGAAACACATTTTAGTTTTCTTTTTCCTAAATTATTATAGTTTATTTGTTTCTTACTTTGTTATATTGACAGAGCATGAGATGAAGTTTTGGTTTATTTAATTAAAAAGAGGATACTTAATAATATATGTTTATTAAATGTTTGGTAAATGAGTTTATAGTTTCACATACAAAAACACTTCAATGATCATAAGTCATACATTGATTTAAAACATATTTACATAAGTTATAGAATAATTAATGAATATATCAAAACAATAATATATAATGATACGACCTATTTCAAATATAATTTATGGGATAATAAATCTACATTTAACAAAATAAAACATCTTTAAACAGACTTATGAGAAATGATAATCAACGTATTTCATAAAGTTTTATAAAGCATAATAAAATAAAATAAATGGTACTCATCAAGAGGAACGATACGAATTTGATTAGTGGTTCCTGCCACACATCTTTTTGAGTCACACAATATCCAAAAAAGATTCGGTTTTTTACACACACAAAAACTACAACCAGGAGTCACGAACAAAATTATCACTCCAAAAAATAACCACATGAAGTCACGCCAGTCGATCCCCAAAATTTTCGATTTTCCGAGTCGCTTTCACGAGTCGCTTTCACGAGTCCCTTTTTCTATCCGCTCCCTTGGTTTTAAAGCTTCCCTTTCTTCTTCCTAGATTAACTCATTGGTTCACTTTTCTCTCTCATATGTTGTTTTCATGTGCCTCATCAGTGAATTTCTTCTTCTTTGTATTCTTGTATCATTGGAAGAAAAACATGTAAATTTGTGCATAGCTAGCTTTATTGTTACATTGTGGGTTTATCTTATTGATTCTACTCAGTATTGAAATTGATAGTCTGGGAACAAATTGCCTCTTTTATTTATTGAGATTTAACTAATTGAATTGATTTGAACATTCACAAAAATTACTCTAAACTCTATTAAATGATGTAACATGACAAACATCATGTTACACCTTGCAACAATAAATCATGTTGAAAGAAATTATCTATTGTAAATTCCAATTTCTAATCCCATCTCTGAAAGATACAGCGGCACGAGCCAAGTTAGATGGTTTACAATCATCTTAACTTCAATATTGGTTTTCGTTCTTGGGATAATTTTAGTGCTAGCGTATAGTCTTATTACTATAGTCCGGTCGTTATATTAGTAACGATTTAAAAATCGTTTTTAATCTTCTAAGGGATTTATTATCTGCTTTGGCAAAAAGCAGAGAAGTAACTATAAAAATTACCAACCATCGGTATTTTTAAATCAGATCAGGTTTATGTGCTAAAAACGTTTAGAACTATTAATGAAGCACACATAAAATAGGTTTCTTTTCTAGGAAACAAAACAACTTTTCTGGTAAATATTGGGAGCATCCATGAAAGTTAGGTACTAAAGCGTCGCATTTTTTCTAATTTTTAATCAAATGTTATATTTTCAACCGACAAAAAAATCATGTTTTCAATTCTAATATTTTTTAATATATTATTTCTATCTATTTTTTCTATAATTTAACGAATCTTGTGGTTTAATTGATTGGTTTGGAATCTTTGGCCCAATAAACTATTCAATACCTATAATACGCTAAGTACTAGAATTCAGTTAATTATCGTAGACATCTGGTTTTTGAAATCATTTAAGAAGCATTCGATTTTTCCAAGTTTTATTAAAGTAAACATACCACATGTGTCACAAGTTTCCAGAAAAGTAGGAGCTTATAGGTACATTATGGTTCAGGCAGCAAGATATATTTGATACACAAAGCTGTAAGTATAGTAGACCATTATAATTCTTAAAGTTACAATTCTGAAGCTTGTGCAAAAAACAAATAGCTGGATCTATAAATTAATTAGTCTCTATACAGTCAACGAAGTACGACCGAATTAGAGGCGTACCAATTTTACAAAAAAATAACTCATTGATTAAGTAACATTGAACACGAGCAGTAGTCTGAATTTCAAAGAAATGTCTATTGGAGCTCGAACCAAATATTTAAAAAAAAGTCTTTTATCTGGGTAAAAAACTAAAATGACTTCTAATTAAAAACAAAAAACTTAACATTGTGCATGAATCGATAAACACAGTAGAAAATCAATCATCCAAATCTTTCAATAAAGCAGAATTAGATCTACTTAACAAAGGACTAAATTTGCACCAAAAATCTCATCAAATTGGAATAAAAAAGTAGAGGATGTCATTATAAACGTAGAATCTTCAATTTAATTTGTACTAAACTCTATAAAAACATTTGTACGCAAAGCGGTAAAGTTTCAAAAAATTTAGCAAGAAACAACACAAAAAATTCAAATCAAAAAATGCAAAAAGTCGTCAAAAGTTTCAAAGAAAAAGATTGTTTTTATTTATATGTTTAAAATCAGACAAAGGAAATAAGCATTAGATAAGTATTAGATAAAAGTGACTATTAAAAGCAAGTTGAGAATCTTATCGCAAACGGACCTTAATTTAAAGTTTTTAAGAACCTATTACCAAAAATGATTAGCGAAGATAAAAGCTCTTTGAACAAATGCACAAATCTTATTAGTAAAGAGCCAAATTATATACAAAATTAAGATGGAGAGATAAGATCCAAAAGGACCTCTCCATCCTTGGAGCTGATCTTGACTCTTGACATGTGACAAGAGATGGGCAAATAGTGGAGGCAGCCAAAACCCACCCCTGGTTGTAGTGCTAGAGAGAGAGATTGGACCATTCAAGTACGAGTATATTATAGTGGCTTTCAATAGCAATCATCATAATATTATTAGTATTAACAGTTTAAAATTAGTCAAGCAAATAAATAATTATACACATCTGGACGCCAGATAACAGTCCTCTTTCCAGCTCCTTAGTAGGATTATTAGGAAATATCCACAAAAATACCATAAACCAGGTAAGTTCAAGCAAATAATAATTCAGTTTTATTCATCTCCTGATGGTGACCACTTGGTGATCGAAAGAGCTCTCGAGATCTATTAAACAAACTTTTGCCAGGTGAAAAACTGCGTGAATAAATCTGGTTGTACCGGATAAGATATTCAAGAATGGTATCATCAAAAGTTGTCAAAAAAAATTGCCTTAATTTGGGTAAATAAGTAAGGAATGCTTCATTCTCAAAACTTTCAATAAAATCTTCTTCATTCACAAAATTTTCTGGTAAAAATTAACCTATAATAATTTGTCTAATGACATTTTAGCATAACAAAAAACTGAACATGTGTAGTACGATTCAGACACAAAAAAAGTACAAACTTTTTAACAAAGAAAAAAACGGAACTGAAGAATAAATGTTCAACAAAAAAAATTCAAAACTTCCGAGAATAACAGTATTGAACAGCAAAAAATTAAAAAATTCTGTTTAGCTAAGTCTTACATTGCCTAAATATGTAAATAATTTGATCGTCTGACTCTGTTCTCGTAAACTTGAGTATCATCTTATTTCTAAGATTGCTGATATTAATTATTATGATTCAAGAAAACAAAAAACTTTTATCACATTTTTTGAAAATCATTAGACACTACAGTGGCCAGCACAAAGTCCTGACCTCAATCTCATCGAACATCTATGGGATCAGATGGACAAACGTGTAATAAAGACTACAATCATTTAAATATTTTAGTTTTGCATGACGGTTTCGGACTTTTTGTGGCAAAAATTAAAAATCTATCCATATAAAAATTATGATAAGTTTATTATTAATACAAGCATAAATTTAATATTATTATTGATAAAAAACGATATATGTTGTCAATTATTGCCAACTTTTACATTTTAAAGTTGTTGCTGTAAGGTGCGCCTAAAAAATTGGCAGAAATCAAGTTAATAGTATATGTGATGAAATAACTGCACAACTTATTCAACATTTTTAATAACTCCGATTGATACTGTTGCAATGAGCCCAAACAAAATACTTCTGCTGCAAGTTAGTGAGGAAGTTGGGTGTTTTGTATAATATTTCGAGTGATATTTTAGCTTTTCAGCATCACTTTGGGTTACATTATTGTAAAAGGAACGTAATACAAAATTTTGACTGGATCATTAAATTAAAATTACAATTTTTAAACGATTGAACCGATTTAGTAAAGTTAGTATACCGAGTTAGTAAAGTTAAACAAATGTTTATTTCGAAGCTTGCCAAAGGCGGTATATTACACTCTCACACAAGAAAAATAATATAATCCGACGATATAAAAGCTAGTACCGAAGATTAAAGCTGTCCAAACAAGGTGACAATTAGTCGCAGGATGAAGGAGCAACATAGCTTGCTCGGATAGTAAACTGGAACATGACCGCCATAAACTACCTGAAAAAGTCAATAGTTTTATATAGGGTATTAAGCTTGTAAAAATTTTAGTTGATCTTATTTGGTTTCTTGTACGATAACAAGAGTGATGGTTTTTATGAAAAACGAGTCAAAATATGGTTTACAAATTAAAATTACCAATTTTAAATAACAAATTCCAAAAGCCACAAAAATTAGTAAAACTAAAAACCAAAAAAGATTCAAGCTGGAAATAAATAAATGGTGTTATTTGAAAATTCCATAAGCCACAAAAATTAGTAAAACTAAAAACCAAAAAAGATTCAAGCTGGAAATAAATAAATGGTGTTATTTGAAAATTCCATCAAGTTAGCTGTAACATGTGGTCTCTAAGCAATTCAATTAACGTTGACGTTTTACATAGAGTTGAATCAAAACCAAGTTGATAACATTTTAAAGTGCTACAGAGATTAATATAGAAAATAGTTTCTTTTGTCACTATTTCATTGTTGGAAACATAAAGATGTGTCACGTGTATTCTTGTAACAAAATTTGACATTTTAATAATTGTCGCTAGTTTACCATATTACGGAAGTAACAGACACTTGGGTAAATATAAGCCTCTTATCACTGCAAATTCTTTCAAATCTGAATCTGTTGCGATTTAGTGATGAGTTCCTATAAGAACAAAACATGTTCAAGGTTACAGATGTAGTTTGAATGAAATTGCATTGATCTTTTTATTTTAATAATTGGCGACTCTTATATGCACGTATAGTTCCTTGGGCTGCCGCTGGTCACCGCTGCAACATGTGTGTAAAGTTAAGCTCACTATAAAAGAATTTAGTTATGCATATATGTCACTTTGAAAGCAGATATTTTTACAAGTTAACAATAATCTTTGACATGTAGACTTAAAACTAGAAATTTAACGATAAAATTATTTTTGAAGTCAAAGAAAATACGAAATCAACAACTTTTACGAGAAAACTATTGAAATAAAGCTTTATAAACACTATAGAAAAATTATTACTGACACTGCGCATTTTTAAAAGTCAACTTTGTTTTGCTTTCCACCAGATTATTTACTATGCGACAAAATAGATATAAAAAATTACTAATGGCCCTACCTGAACACGTAGTGTGTTAATTTAGTGACCTTATGTAAAGTTATAGTAATGCTAAAGGTATAGGATAATATAACTCTCAAACCATGTCATTACTAAAAGCAATTATAGAAGTTAAGATGATTGTAAACCAACTATCTAGCTGGTGTGTGTTTAAAAATTTAAACTTGCACTTATAGATAATTTTATAAAATGATTTAAGGCTGAACTTAAGCGCCGTCTGGCGATAAAAGGACGATGAGTTGCGGTCAACTTCTTTTCAGGGCTCATAACCTTATAAAATGAGAGTTCCCAAATAACGAATGGCTATAAAAAAGCATAGCAATTCCTACCAAAACATAATTTAAACAATGAAAATTACATGAAAAGCTTTTTTTTGTAGCAGAATCTACTACAGCGACGTTTTATTTTATTTGAAACACAAATACACAAGTCTGTTGAGTCAAAATTCTTAACACTAATCATTTTTAAATACTTTATGAACTAATACAACATCGTCTTTTTTCATTTTCAATTCCTTAAAACGATAGGCGAGCTACCAGTTTCCACACAACCTACACCTAAATACTAATTTCCAGCTGAACTAATTTTTGTTAAGTATAGTTTGAGCTAAAAATTATTGTTAACAGCTTTACCATAATAGGTCGCCGTAGCCGAAGTAAACATTCTATGGAGTACAAGATTTACTAATTAATTTATCTACAATTCTAGGTCTAGCTTGATTGAAATGTTTACCATAACCTAAGTAAGGCTAGACTTTATTTAGTAGCAAACCCATCAATAGGGATCGGACAATAACGTCCAATGAAAAAAGAAGTTCATTAAATAAAAGAAAGCGACACTAATGTTACTTGTTTGCCAGAATTTTATATAGATATTATAAGAATATAGTAAGAATACCAAATTCTCTTAAAAGTACATATCAGACAGCTAAAGTAAGTTATCACTCTAACAAGACAATAAAATTTAAACGTGTAATACTATGATGCCTGAAACAAAACGTATTGCCAGTCAATACATACAAACTCATTGTTATAAAAATTAAGAGACTTTTTTATAAAAAAATATTTCTAAACAACTAAATTGTTTTTACTTTTTCAGTATTTACATTTGTTTTTTTTGTTTCTTGATGAAAAGTTTCCGAGTTCAGTTGTTCGCAGTACAAGTAACGTATTAAGTATCTCAAAATATTCACTTTTTTCGACTGACATACCTTCTCTCTCTCTTTTTTTTATTCCTGGTAAGCCCAGTGTTTTTGTTTACAGCATTTATGATGCTTGACCCCTGACTGTATCGAGAACCTTTAAAAAAGCTTTTTCACTAGAGGTGTGTACTAAAGCAGAGAAAAATTTAAAAAAATGTCGAGATTCATCATTTTCTATGTAACATAATCCAAGAAATGTTACAAAAATATATAATTTAATATCTTAAGAAAAACAATTTAGTGATACATACTTTTATTGGCTATTACATTAAAAAATATTTCACCATTTGCGTCTAAAATAAATTTAGACTTTACCTATAATAATGTTTAATATTTCTGGGTTTAAACCTTAATAAAACTCATCAAATAAAATAAAAAATATTCATTTATCTTGGTTACAGTTGGGCAATTCCATTTTTCATAAAGGGTTTAAAGAAAGACTTATCTGAAAATGATCTATATGGACCTTTAAAAGAACATGAAGCAAAAAAATTAGGTGATAAATTAGTAGTGGCGTGGAAAAAACACCTAGCTTTGACCAAGTCTTTTTCATTCCCAAAAGTAATGATCAAGGTGTTTTATAAAGAATATCTGTTCTTTTCATTTTTTATGGTTATTCAAGAACTAGTTGTTAAGTGAGTATTCAAGTGTAAAGTTTGAAACTGTGTGTATTATTAAAATTATTTCAGGATGGGTCAGCCCCTATTGGTGGGCAAACTATTGGCTTTTTATGTGCCTTACCAAACATCAATCACTTTGGAACAGGCGTATATATATGGTTTTGGTATTGTACTTTTATCATTCTTAGATCGTATGATTCAACATAGTTCTTTTTTTGGTATGCAGCATTTAGCACTGAAAATGCAAGTAGCTTGTCGGTGTATAATTTATGACAAGTCTTTGAAAATCAACAGTACCTCAAAGAGTGAATATAGTGTAGGCCAAATTATAAATTTAATATCGAGTGACGTCAGCAGATTTGCTTACATTTGTTTACATTTGCATCAAGTGTTTATAGCTCCAATTCAAATTGTTGTAGTTTTGTATCTGATTTTCGATACTTTAACCCCAGCAGGAATGGTAGGCGTTGCACTAATTATAGGCTTTACTCCTTTTCAATGTAAGCTTGTAATCAATTAATGTGAACTTGTTACCAATTGTCGATACTTTTTAGATTTGCTTGGGAAAAAAACTTCTTTTTACCGACTTAGAACTGCACAAAAAACTGACAGAAGAATCCGTCTTATGAATGAAATAATTGGTGGAATCAAACTCATCAAGATGTATACTTGGGAAATTCCTTTTGCTAAATTAGTGCGAATAGCAAGAAAGTAAGTACCTACTATTTTTATGTCTAGGTATATAGTACTCAACTGTTTTTTTTCTGAATTTTATGAGAAACTTATTTTTGTATATTGTTTTAGATCGGAATTAAATGAAATTACAGCAAATTTTTATCTCCGCACAATTTATGGAGCGATTGGAACATTTTTAATTCGTACATGTGTATTTTGCTGTGTACTCGCTTACGTTCTCAGTGAAAACGCTCTTCAAGCTCAATTTGTTTACGTTGTTGCTTCATTTTATGGAACTCTTCGTCAACCTGTAACAATCCACCTTCCGCGATGTATTGCTGTTCTTGCAGAACTTCGTGTTTTGCTTAGAAGAATTCAAACTTTTCTTCTCTATGATGAAGTTCCGCAATTGTCTTCTCCCGATGTAGGAAAATTAGAAGAAGATAATGTAGGAATCGTAATGGATAAAGTATTTGTAAAGTACAATGCACAAGAGGAAGATGAAGCTTTGCAAGACTTTTCTTTAAAAATTGATTCTCCGCAGTTAGTAGCAATAATAGGACCGGTCGGTGGTGGTAAAACTACTTTGTTCCTGACTCTCCTTAGAGAGATTCCCATTGATAAAGGAAATTTAGCAATTAGAGGAAGCGTTTCTTACGCAGCGCAGGAACCTTGGTTGTTTACTGCAAGCATGAGGCAGAATATATTGTTTGGTCAAACAATGGATGCGGCTAGATATCAAGACGTAGTGCGCGTTTGCGAGTTGGAGAAAGATTTTGCTTTGTTACAGCACGGAGATCTGACTCTTGTAGGTGAAAAAGGAGTTATGTTAAGTGGGGGGCAAAAAGCTAGGGTGAGCTTAGCACGCGCCATATACAAAAACGCTGATATATATCTCTTAGATGATCCTCTATCTGCAGTTGATGCGCATGTAGGAAAAGAAATTTTTAACAACTGTATCACAGGTTACTTACAGCATAAATGTGTTATCTTAATTACTCATCAAATTCAATATCTTAGCAATGTAAATAAAATGTTTTTAATTGAAAATGGTTCTATTACTGCAAGTGGTACATTAGAAGAGGTTAAAAATACAGAAAACAGTTTTGTGGATATGCTCAAAGACAAAACAAATTTAACAAATGATGCAGAAAATGAAAAAGACGACGTGAACACTGAATCACTAAAAAAAGTTTTAAAAAAGCAAGCATCTTTTAAAGAAAAAAATAAAGCAGTGGATGTCAAGGAAAAGCGTAGTGTAGGTACAATTTCCGGTAAAGTATATTTGCAATACTTTCAGACCGGCAATAGTTATTGCTTACCATTCACAATGACAGCTTTTTTCATGTTTACGCAACTTGGAGCAAGTGGTGTAGATTACTTTTTGACTTTGTGGGTAAACCATGAAGAAAAAAAATTAAAAGTTGAATCAAACTCGACCGAAGCTTATAAAGAGGACACTGTTTGGACACCCCATAATATGCTATATATTTACGCGACAGTTATTGTTTTTCTCATAGTTATGTCTTTAGCAAGATCTATATGTTTTGTGAAATTTTCTATGAGAGCTGCTCAAAACTTACACAATAACATGTTTCAATCTATATCTTTTGCCACAATGAGATTTTTCGACACAAATCCTTCAGGAAGAATTTTGAATAGATTTTCAAGAGATTTGAATATTGTGGATGAAGAACTTCCTGTTTCTTTACTAGACACCTTAAGGGTAAATATGTGTCTTTTTTTTTTAAATTGGTTTCTTTAACATTTACTAAATTGCAGATATTCTTGGAAGTAGTTTCAATCACAATTTTGCTGTCGCTGGTGAATCCCTGGCTTATCATTCCAAGTGTAATAATGTTTTCAATTTTTTATGCATACAAAGCTGTGTTTCTGGCCACTAGCCGAGATTTAAAACGCATAGAAGGAACAGGTATATGAATATAAATCCCCGTTGGAAAGTTTTTGAAAATTTTTATGTTTAGCTCGAAGTCCGATGTTTTCTCACTTGGCTGCTTCATTGCAAGGACTACCAACAATACGTGCTTTTCACGCCGAGGAAATTCTTAAGAAAGAGTTTGCTACTCATTTGAATAACCACAGTGCTGCTGCCTACATGTTCATGAGCTGCAGCAGAACTTTTGCTTTTTGGTTGGACATGACCTGCATTGTCTACATTGGTCTGGTTATTTTAAGCTTTTTGGTAATGGGAACAGGTAAAATATTTAATAAAATATTATTTTTACTTAATTGGCTCTGCTATGAATCGTAAATGATAACAATGGTACAAGACAACAACTATTTTTGTTTCTTACCACTAAAATTATCTGCTTTAAATGCCTAACTGCCTTTTATCTACCATTAATCTATTTATAAAGCATTTAGAGTTAGAGAAACTAATCTTGAAAGAAATTAGAACAGTAAACGGTTAATAATTTGCATGTACTAAGTATTATAGATATAGAATTTTTTAATTAAAAAAGTTGAAATTAAAACCGGATGCTTCTTTGTCTATCGATATCGAATTGAAGTAGCAGAGTCTTAGATTATTGTGGGGATTTCAAAATCATATTTGGGGTTCACTAAGTTCTTTTGAGCGCATTTTGTTATATAGTGCGGATCAGTTCTGGTGAAGACTTTAGTATAGTGCGTTTGTTATATGATAACAAATAGATCATTTTCTCAATAATATTTAATGTGTTCACATATAACTAATTGAGTTATTTTGTTCAGTTTCTAGAATTAAATTAAATTTTATTTCTTTTTGTGCTAGGTTCTTTTTACTTTTATTCCCTTTTCATTTTTTTTTTATTTTGTTTTTTTTTCTTCACTCACTATACTTCATTCCCTGTCTTGAAATCTTTCTCTTATTATCTTTTTCAGCTATTCTATTCCTCTTTTTTTCCTTTCATTTTCTCATTTTTTTCCAGCTTGCTTTCTTCTACCTCCACGCATTCATTCATTATGTGCTCTAATGTTTCTCTCTTTCTTCCACACATTCTATATATTTTTTTATTTTGTTTCATCCAAAATATATTTTCTCTTTCTTCATTTCTGCACCTAATTCTTGCTATCATCTTTCTCGCTCTTTTTAAGAATCTAGGCAACTCTTTTGTGATTAGGATAATGTAGATAGAGGTAGAGTACCCATTTTGATGATTTTTATTTGGAAGCTGGTCCTCTGCATTTGGTTCGATTTAAATTTTATCAAGATTTGATCAGTAGTTTTGAAGTTATTCTTATTAATGCTTTTTTAGACATATATTTTTGACACTTACAATTATTGATTATAAAAATTTGTGAAAAATTAAAAAAAATATATTTTAATACAATTAAATAATAGTTTATTTATTTAATTAATTTAAACAATTTGAATATTATTAATTATGTTGTTTAATGTGTTTAATAATGCATTTCACTATCAAGAAAAATGTTCTCTTGAAAAATTTCACTTATCTAAGTGCAAATAATAAAAAAAATCAATTAATTAAATATTAAGTAAACAATAGATTTTCTATTTTGAGATAAATGTTTCTCCCTTTCTTCGGCGCTGTCTCATATTAGCAACGCGTTTAGTAGGTCTACCCATATTGAAACAAATATAACTGATCGAATCCACTAAAACTCAAAAAATAAAAAAAAATTGTTAACAAAAAAAACAACTTTAAAAAACAAAAAAAAGCACTAAAAAGTATAAAATCATTAGAAAGACTTGTATGCTTAAGACACAATCAAATTATTTGGATACTATAATGTACAATTATTGTTATTTTTGGAGTCGGTGTCAGTCAAGGTAGGTTTGTATAAAGTTGTATATTATGATTTACTAATCTCAATATTAGCATACACAATATTTAAGTTAACTACAAGCGGCGCACAGGCGAGCAGACACGGGCGCTCACCTGCCTTGACTGAGACCAACTCCATAAATAATAATAATTGTACATTATAGTATCTAAATAATTTGATATTTTTTAAGCATACAAGTTCTACGCAATTATTTTATTCTTTTTAGTGCATTTTTTAATTTTTTGAAATTAGTTTTTCTTTAGTTAATTTTTTTTTTACATAATAGTCTTTTTTTATTCCTGTTCCTGTATCTGCTTTTCGACTCACCAGTTTCCAACTGTAGTTTACCCTTTGTAGTTGGTCCGAAATAACCTACTTTACATACTTGTTGTTTTAATTTAATAATATGTATATTATTTACAGATACTTATGGCGGAAATGTCGGTCTGGCTATCACCCAATCGATTACATTAACTGGAATGTTGCAATCTGGTATACGCGAATGGAGTGCTTTAGAAAATCACATGACTTCAGTGGAAAGACTTATCGAATATTCAGATTTGCCGTCTGAGCCTGACACTGGAAATAAGAACCCACCGATTACATGGCCCAATGAAGGAAAAATTGTAATGAAGGATTTATCTATGCGGTACGCAGAAAACATGCCCACAGTGTTGCAAAATTTGGATTTAAAAATTAATCCTAAGGAAAAAATTGGAATTGTTGGAAGAACTGGAGCTGGAAAATCATCTTTCGTATCCACACTTTTCAGATTAGCTCCTCTTGAGGGTAGCATTGCTATTGACAATTTAGCCTGCGAAGACATGCCTCTTGGTTCACTGCGTTCAAAATTGTCAATTATACCCCAAGAGCCTATTTTATTCTCTGGAACCCTCCGTAAGAATTTAGACCCTTTCGATGAATATGACGACAAAACATTGTGGAATGCTTTAAATGAAGTGGAACTAGGCAGTGCATTATCTGAAATACCCGGAGGTTTATCCGCACATGTGGCGGACGGCGGTGCGAATTTCAGTGTAGGGGAGCGTCAACTACTTTGTCTCGCTCGTGCTATAGTACGAAACAATAAAATTTTAATATTGGATGAAGCAACTGCCAATGTAGATCTCCAAACCGATAAATTAATACAAAATACAATTCGTCAAAAGTTTAAAGATTGCACCGTTTTAACGGTAGCTCATCGATTGCACACTGTGATGGATTCAGACAAAATATTGGTATTAAACGAAGGACGAATTGAACAATTTGATCACCCCTACACTCTTCTGCAAAATAAAGAAGGAATATTCTATGGTCTAGTACAAGAAACAGGCAAAGGGGTGGCTGATGGTTTGACAGATATTGCGTTACAAAGTTATAAGTTAAAAAATAGTACTTAATTTAACATATACAAATTACTTTGAAATATTTCTATTGATATAATGTATTGATACAATAAATGTTTTTTATCTTTTAATTTTTTTTTCATTGTGTGATGCCCCTTCTTTCCCTGGAATGACTTGCATGACATCTAGGGATGAAATAATTTACGATCAAACTATTGTAATATTCACTGTTCTGATTTGTGTAAGCCATTAATAAACCCGTTATATCGTTTAGGCCTTAGGCAAATACAAGATAAAATTGTTTTAAATCATAAATAAGTAAATACATAAATTACAATAGTTTTCACATTAGAAGAAAAATCTTCCACAGTTGAGTAATGCAAGAAAAGTAAGTGGCGAATGGATCTATTGAATTGTTGATTGCTTGAAAAAATGTTGGACTTCCTTGCCAAATATTTTATTAGGTGTTGAGTTATCATACGGTCTTGTGTAATCCGAACAAAAAATTAAAATAGTGTTTAATTTTGACGGATTTTGTGACATTTTAGTTTCGATTGTTTCAATCAAAAACATGCAAAATTTTTCTAACACCTTCTCCAATCTGAAAACTATTTGCTCACTCGTTATGTTACATCATACATAAAATTACTATTTAATATTTTCAATTAAATTATGCGTAAATAAGCGTTTGTTGTAATGGTTTGAATTAAAAAAATTGACCTTGTTACTGTTATAAGATGTTATTCAAGGTGAATAATTTTATAAGCATTTACTATTATACTGTTTTCATAAATTATTTAGATAATCTCTTGCTATGAAGTTTTGAACATAATTATATCCATTTTTTGATTAGTTCATACGCAGATACAGGAGTATCGTGTATTACTGGATGAGCTTTGATGTTTGACGACGCACTCATATCGTTTGGCTAAACATTTTGTGCAAATATGGCTTTATTGCTACTTAACTGTCACTAATCTTTATGAGGATTCATCGCAGAGTTTCTTGCCTGTGCAGAATCTTGAATTCAGGTTGATTCTACTTCCTTTGCCTGTTAATACTAAAGATAACCATTAAATTACAATTAATTATCTAGACACCGATATATTTATTATTGGATAATAAAAAAATTATGTAGGTGCGTATGGAAACATTAGTAATTTTCATCTAATCATCGGCAAAATCACTGTTACTATCATTAATAACTTGAATGATTAGTTCTGGTACCATTTTCAAGCGGTTAAAATATTTCTCTTCAATTACGCCACAAACACAGTTTTTCCAACTTGACGGTGAAATTTCGTTGGACTAAAATTTTCGTTACGGTCCATGCTGACTAGAACCACAGACGCATCTGTTGGCTACCAGTTTTATGCAAAGGAGGCAAAGCTGTAAGTAATCGCACTAAAAGTATTGTTAAACTATACTATAAACGACAATAAAAATGTATCAATCTAAATTGCGCAGCAGGAGTTGATCTAAATAGTTTATGAACGCACGTTATAATATACTTTAACAACCCACTAGCCACTAACCGTATATTTTCAAGACGTACTCAATGTATTGACAACAATTATTGACATTAATGATTTTCAATGTTTTTTAAATGGTTCAGTCACATTGTTCTTTTGTTTTAGCCAGTTTGAAACACTCAGAGTATGCTGAAGTAGCGTTTTGACAAGAATTAACTGCGCTTTTATAGTTTAGTGACATTTGGTTGTGTATTTTTCAAACAAGAGCAGTCTCAAATTAAGGTTTTGATCATATTTTTTAAGCTGTTACGTGTCAAGAGTAAACTAATTTTATACTTTTTATATTTAAAACAAGTTTAGTTATAAAAAAAATATAAATTAATTCAGATATTAAAAATTAAGTTATGTCAATAGCAACAGTAAATGTTTATAGAATTATATTATTTACCAAACTGTTAAAAACGACAGAAAAAAAGTCGAAAGTTCCTGTGCGGTAGTAGATCATAGCATCATCAATGATTATTAAAAAAAATAGATAAATAATAAAGTAAATAAATTTCTTGTGATAAATTAAATAGTTAAGATAATACTATGTCACGAATAAATAAGTTGTGCCAGAAAAGCAGCATTATGAATAAATATTTTATAAATAACTCCTCGTTGAAAAAAATAAATCGGCGTTTTATGGCGTTACTTTTAGGTACAAGTTTGGGTAGTTAAGAATTACAATTGTACCTTTTGATTGGAAGGACAAAATCATTAAAAATTAATTTCAGAGACTGAGTTTATGCAATACGGCTTTCATGTGGCAAAATACCACTGTATACTATAAATATATTATATATATAGATCAGGTTATATGAAACACTGAGAAAAATACTCTGTAAGTGAATCGTTAGGACTAAACTTTACACTGGAAGATAAAACTAAACAATTATGTAAGTTCATTAAATTTCGCAGCACACTGTATGACAAACTAAATCTATTAAATCTAAATCTCCAAAATCATCAAGTCATCATTCATTAAAATGAGATAAAAAAGATAATAAAGTATGCACACAGTTTGATACTTCACGCTTCATGACGATATGACGTGCACTCTTGAAATGATTACTTAATTTAGTATTTTTCAAAAATACGAGTGTAGTTAGTGTATGTCGTTCACAATTATTATAATCAACCATGGAAGATAAATCTGCAACTCGAGAGAACCCTGCCAAAAAACGAATACATCCACGCCAAAAAGCAAATTTCTTATCTAAATTAAGTTTTTGGTAAGTAATTTCTTCAAAATACGCAAGTTTTTAAAATATAATAATCAGTTTTTTAGTTGGACTTTTCCTTTATTTAAGAAAGGATTTAAGCGGGATCTGACTGAAGATGACTTGTATGGACCATTAAAGGTTCACGACGCTAACCGATTAGGTACTCGATTTGAGAAAGCATGGCAAGAAGAAGAAAAAAATAACAAGGAACCGTCTTTATGGAAAGTTTTGATGAAAGTTTTTGGCTTTGAAATGTTTTTGTATGGAATTCTTCTTTTTGTGCAGGAATTAGTAGTAAAGTAATTATTTGAAAGAGCTTAAATCCATACAGTTTTTTTATGTATTTTTTGTAGAATGGCACATCCAATACTTATTGGGCGCTTAATGGCATATTACGCCCCAAAACAAGATAGTATTAGTAAAGATGAAGCATATTTGTATGCCGTAGGTATTATTGGAGTTTCTCTTATAAATACGTTTATAGTACATTCGTTTTTCTTTGGCTTACAACACGTGGGCATGCGAATTCGAGTTTCTTGTTGTTCCTTAATTTATAGAAAAGCGTTAAAGCTCAGCAAGAGTGCTATGGTGGAAACAACTGTAGGCCAAATGGTGAATTTGATGTCTAATGATGTTAATCGCTTCGACTTTTTAGTGATACATCTTCATCATTTGATTATAGCGCCGATTGAAGCTATTGTTATTGTTATATTACTATATTTGACAGTAGATCCGGCAGCTTTGGCAGGTGCTGGAGTACTTATAGCTTTTATTCCAATACAATGTAAGTATTTATTAGAAAACATAAGAAATTTCAAATATATCTTTTAGTAATAATTGGAAAAAGAATATCTTTCTACCGATTTAGAACAGCAGTCAAAACGGACCATAGAGTGAAACTTATGAATGAAATAATCACAGGAATACAAGTCATTAAAATGTATACTTGGGAAAAACCATTTGCAAAACTCGTGGAATTAGCAAGAAAGTATGTTTTTAAAGATTTTGTTATAACTAATGCCATTTTTTTGATATCCCAACGAAAACTGCTTCTTATAATCGTTAAGCATAACTCATTCTTGCAAAATACGTCGATATTATTTTGAGGGATGGTTAATTGAACATCGAATTTATCTTACCTTTACCAACTCTTTTAAAAATATTAAAAGAAACAAGCGTGATACATTAATTTATAAGTATTTTAATTCTTTACATAAACACTATATTTTGTATTATTTTGATTAGTTTGCAAAAAAAATCAGATAATGAAAAAGTGAAAGCAAAACAATTGTTATTTAAGAAATTGCTCAAAATGAGCATCCTGAACTTACCGACAATTATGCAGATTGTTTTCAGATCATGGTATTATGGCTTAAAATTCTTGCACATTAAATTTTAATGAGAACAATTACAATTTAAGTAAAACTGATTCTGAAACATGTCTCAAGTGTGAGCACAGAATCCGAACTTGTAGATTCTTGAACAATTATTGTGCAAGAGGTTTACTAACAGGACAAACAAATGTTGTCCGAAAATTGTTTTACTAAATGATACATAACTGCAATTATGTAACTATCATTGTATCATTAAATACTTCTGATGATGCATTCATTATTAGTTATCTTTTTAAAGCTAAAACTATACTCCAATTGAACGTCCTCATTCGTCTTGGCAAGTTTGGTACTACAAATCCCTTTTGTAAAAGATCTGTTTGAATTATGCCGGTATTCATAGTCGTATCTCAAGTTCAAGCTTAAGTCCGTCTCAAGCTTGGACTCAAGCAAGGACTCCGGCAATGCTCGGGAAAGCGTTTGCATGCGTTTTGAAATAGATTTATCGCTGATTCCATCTCAAGCAAGGACTTCGGCAAATCTGATTTTCATATCTTGAGATTGAGATCGACCTCAAGTCCGGATCGGTATTAATAGACAAATCTCAAGATTTAAATATCAAATTACGGTGTGAATAAGGGCGATTTTTGCTTGATGATCAAGCGCACTGGGTCCATCTCAAGTCGGACTCAAGCAAGGCCTCGACTTGTCTCAAGTCCGACTCAAGACGCCATTCGCCGGTTATGTCATCGTTTAACGTTGGAAAATACTGAAGAGTATTATGTGTTGCATTTCATAACAACGAACATTGACATGCTGGACGAGTTATGTGCGGGGTGCTGCAAACCCATTGGAATTTTTTTCCAACTTTGAATGTAAGCGTCGCTACAGCTTCACAAAAGACAATGTAGTGCATGTAGGATTGCTTGCAAATTAGTGGAAAGACAATTATTACTTACACAAAATTAAAGAGCTTGCCACATTTTGTGCAAAAATGAAAGCATTGAATTAAAAATGAAAGCATTAAATAATAATAAAAGTCACAGATATTTATTAATTGGGTAGTATTTTTATTTTTTTGTAACACCTTCTACTGGTAAAAATAAGTACAAAAAAGTAAAATTTTTATTAGTTTACATTATAAGTGTAAGGTATTGTTTGCAGAAGCATAGTAGACAAAACGGCAGCCAAAAACTTTCATCTTTACACACTTCTGGAATCTGGAATAGCTCCTACTACTAACTGATAACTTTTCTGCATCATATTTCCTACAATAAAAGTAGGAAAGGTTTGGTAAGCTTTATTTTAATGTTGCACTTACATTGTCAGTGTGAGCTAGCTTCTGTTTGGTTTCACTTTTGTAGCTTTCGTGTTTTGCGGAGAATGTAATAATGGTCCAGATCGGTCACTATTGCGGCATCCGTCGTATTACTTTCCACATTATTGGAGTTGTCCATGCGGGACTACAAGGGTTTTGCTGTTTTTGTATACGCAGCTTTTTCGTCTATAATGCACATTTTATGAAGTTACCATACACGTATTCTGTCAGTAGACATGTACTCACCCGACAACACAAAACACTTTCGATATGACCCCTGCGGCATCAAGTTATTACTCGACCTGTCACTTTTTAAAGTAAATATAAACACGCAGAATGACGTTCATGCGTCACAATTGTCAAACCTAACAACACAAAAATTACTACTTTTGTGCCTTCTGGATGACGCAGGCAAACGCTTTCCCCCGAGCATTGCCAAAGTCCTTGCTTGAGACGGACTCAAGCTTGAACTTAAGCTTGAGCTTGAGATACGACTATGAATACCGGCATTAAACTTCTATCTAAAGATTATTATGTCTACTTTGCAATTATCAGAAATTCTGCTTCATATTACTCTACTAATATATTAATTTCACAAGATCAATGTCATTATAATTTCTCACAACTCTTGAACCAGAGTTAACGGCGTATATTACTAAAGGTAAAAAGAACTTCAAAATGAGACAAGTATGAAACCTCATACTTGTTTCAGAAAACTCAAAATGTCTAGATTTAAATTAAAAATAGAGTGTCATTTTGCGACCTATTGATCTATTGTGCTCCCCTTTCTTAAACTGTTCGAGGTGTGTCTCCATCCAATTCCAAAGCTATAATAAATTCCAGCAGCTAAGATAGCTTCATGGATGACATGTCTCTATTAAATATGTATTTCTGCCCTAAATGTTTTCTATGTTGGGTTCTAATGACGAAGCATTCTGTTACTAGGTGTTCCGGAGTTTCCTCTTCTTTCCTGAAACATATGCATTCGCCATTATCTTCTAGATAGAGCCTCACCAGGTGCTTTCGTAGACGGCAGTAACCAGTAGGAAAGCCTATTTTTAGTGAGGTTTATGTAAATGGTCGAATTCTCTAAGAAATTTCTTAGAATGTCTCAAACCAAAAAGATTCAGCCAGCATTTTGATCTGTCTGTCTCGTCTTTCATTTTGAATCTTTTCCTGTTAGTGTGTTTGTCTAATCCACAGAATAGATCTGGCCCTACAAAAGAGGTTCATCCTCTCTTGCGAGCTTATCAGCTTTTTCGTTTTCCTCTATCCTCGAGTGTCCGGGTATCTTAACACAAAAAACATTGTTATTGTTGTCCAGTTCGTTTAACTTGCCTTGACATTTCCATGCTATTCTGGAACTAACGGCATAGAAGCTTAGAGCTCTTATGGCTCACATTTTTGATAGTTTCTTTCTAAATTAAATTCTACACATCTTCTGATTGCGTGTATTTCCGCCTGAAAGATGCTTGAGTATGTTCCCATTGTCCGCATACCATTTTATAGTATTTTTTTAAAACTTTTCCCCAATCGTCCCTGATGCTAAATTTTAGAATAAAATTTTTATAAAAGATATACTTCCTTACTATTGGTCACTTGGAAGGTTTGGAAATAAAATGCATCTAACATTTGATTATTTCTTTTTTGGTGTCCTCCCTAGTCAGTCTACGAATAGCTTCGCTCGCTGTTCTTGCTATCGCTAGATGTAGAGGTGTCAAATCTGTAATAACCTCGAGCGCCGCAGTAGGGCACGGCACGTTCTCATAGCTCCTGTGATGCACAAACATGGTAGTCTTTAAACCTTGTTAAGAGTTTTCCATGTGATTACTTTTTCTGCCTTAGAATGCCAGCCCATTGCCCCATAGGTTATGATAGGTCTAATAATCGTGGAATCTAAACTTGTAGATTCTTAAGCAATCATTGTGCAAGAGGTTTACTAACAGGACAAACAAATGTTGTTCTAAAATGGGTTTACAAAATGATACATAACTGTAATTATGTAACTATCATTGTATGATTAAGTACTTGTGATGATACATTCATTATTAATCATCTTACCAGAGCTAAAAATACACTCCAGTTAAACGTTCTCATTCATCTTGAAAAGTTTAGCACTATAGGTAATTCGCTTTTGTAAAAGATCTATTCATAGAGCTCGTTTGTTTTCTCTTGGCGCTGCTACGTCACTATCCTGCGCGAACACGTGGCAGCTGATGAAATAAGCGGAAAATGAAAACATTTGACAAATGGAGAAGCAAGCCGCCAACAGAAAACAAACGAGCTCTGTTGAACTTCTTTCTATAGATTGTCTACTTTGCAATTGACTTTTAAATCAATTACCTCCATTATGATCACAAATTTTTTTTTGCAAAAAGAGTTAACGGCTTGTATTACTAAAACTGAAAAGAACTTAAAAATGGAACAAGTATGATTTATGAAAGTTTCATACTTGTTTCAGAAAACTAAAAATGTCTAACAAATACACTTATTATCTTATATATATTTATCTTATATTCTCAGAATGCTAGTGGTTAAAGCAGAAAAACTATATTAAATTAGTTCTTGTAATATCTCGTTTGGTTTCATTTTCTTTTGTAAAATTTAGTTTACTGATTATAAAGCCAACTTTGAAATCTTTTTACCATCTTTTACTTTTAATGTCACCCACTCTGATAGACAACTTTCAAAAATCGCCGCAGAAGCATTTTAACAGTTTTTTCTAATTAAATTTAAAAATAAATTCTAAGAGCAATTCTAATAGTTTTTTCGATTCAAGTATAATATACCCTCTGATGTTGACTGCCATGACTTTATTCAATTTTTCAATTTTTTTTTAACAAATTGGTTGTACTGGTTTGTGATTTGAATGTGTCTAATTTATATGATCTCACCTCTGCTCATTTTTAAGTTTTGTAAATTGCTTTTATTTTTACTAACAAACAAGTTAGTTATTCCCAAAAACTAAGATTGATGTATTTCGGGAATTTTGTGACATATTGCTATTAATAATTATGGGAGAGTTAGCTTTTAATCAAAAATCTTGCTAGATATAACAAAATTATCGTATTATAAACTTTTAACTAACTTATTATATATCACAAAAAACGTTCTAAAAAAACAATAAGAGCAAAAATTTTATTGTGGTTACTGCTTATTTGATTGTAGCACATCATTAATGTGCAATCAATCTGGTCGTTTTCTGGAGTGAAGTTGTCTTGTTTAATAAAATAGACCGAAGTACACGTTGCAATGACTCTTTTTAAAAACAACTTAAAATGTGCTAATTTTGTTGTTTGTTTCAGATATGAAATTGACCAAATCCGGTCTGTGTCATACATGCGAGCAGTAAACGCTTCATTTGTTTTATTTTTAAGTCGTTTTTCTATGTATTTGTGCGTCCTGACCTATGTTTTCACGGGAAATACTCTTAAAGCTGAATACGTATATGTAGTGACATCTTATTACAGTATATTACGTCAATCTCTTACTATGTTTCTACCACGAGGAATAACACTTCTTGCGGAAACTCACGTTTCAATAAAGCGAATTCAAAAATTTTTAAGCTACAATGAAATACAACTAGACCAAGAAAAAAGTGTAATGACTAACGGATGCTCTCAAATAACAGAAATACTGTTAACTGCAGTGCACATTAAAAATGCCAGTGTTAAGTGGTCACCAGTTCAATCCGATTACACTTTAGAAAATATAAATTTTGATGTTAATTCTCGAGAACTAGTTGCCGTTGTAGGTCCCGTAGGAAGTGGAAAAACAACGTTACTGCATATACTACTCAAGGAACTTGTATTATTAGATGGAAATATTAGTATCGTTGGAACAATTTCTTATGCGTCACAAGAACCGTGGTTGTTTGCTGCTAGTGTCCGTCAGAATATACTTTTTGGAGAGCCTTTAGATGCTATAAGATATCAAGAAGTTATAAGAGTCTGTGCATTAGAACGAGATTTTTCTTTATTTCCATATGGTGACAGAACAATTGTTGGCGAGAGAGGCGTCATGCTGAGTGGTGGGCAAAAAGCTAGAATAAATTTAGCACGTGCTATTTATAAATCAGCAGATATTTATTTATTAGATGATCCCTTATCGGCAGTAGATGCTCATGTAGGAAAACAACTTTTTGAAGATTGCATTAAAGGTTTTCTTAGAAATAAATGTATAGTTTTAGTAACACATCAACTTCAATACATTAGTGATGCAGATAAAATTTATTTGCTTGAAAATGGTAAAATTTCAGCAAGTGGAACGTACTCAGAACTTCGTAATTCTGGAGGTGAGTTTGTTAAATTATTAGAAGAAGAAACTAATAAGCATGAAAAACGAGAAATAAAAAAAGCTGATGTAAGACAACTTAAATCTTTAAAAAGTCTAGAAAAAAGCGATACACCACTAGAAGTAAAAGAACATCGTAAAACTGGTTCTCTTTCCAAACAAGTATATATGCATTATTTAAGGGCTGGAGGGCACTATGCTTGGTCTGTATTAATTCTAATTCTATTTGTTTTTGCACAAAGTGCGGGTAGCGGTGCTGATTTATTTGTTACGTTTTGGGTCAATCTAGAACAAGAGAAACTTGAACAAAACTATTCTAGCCTTAAAACAAATCGATCAGAAGAAAATGGTTACAATTTCAAATATGAATTCTTTACCATAAACAATTTGGTCTATTTTTACACCGCCTTGATGGTCTTTCTTATAGTAGTCACTTTAACACGATCGTTAAGTTTTTTTAAAGTGTGTATGAGAGCATCAACAAATTTACATAATCGGATGTTTGGAAGTATTGTCTTCACCACGCTTCGATTTTTCAACACTAATCCATCAGGACGAATACTTAATAGATTTGCAAAAGATATAGGGTCTATTGATGAAACATTACCTATTTCTATTACAGATACAATGCAAGTAAGTGTTAAACAAATCCCATACATTTTTTAAAATGCAAATATTTTAGGTGGGACTAAATGTTTTTGCTATCACAATAGTTTTGTCTACAATTAATCCATGGATAATTTTGCCAACAATTGTTATTTTTGGAATATTTTATGGTTACAAAGTGGTCTTTTTATCAACTAGTAGAAATTTGAAACGGATTGAAGGCACAAGTGAGCAATTTTATTTATCAAATTTTTTTATTTGTCATATAACGTATGCCTCAAAAACATTGAAACAAAATCTTTCAATTTTTTTAATTACGAATAAATTTATTTACACCTTTAGCTTATGCTACCTAATATAATTCAGAACAACACACGCATTTGAAATGCAAGACCAATCAATGTCCACACGTTGCACTTCTGTACGAGTTCTTAGCATGAGGTCTTGCACAGTTACGGTATCAATTTCTCATTTTTTTTCTAAAGGTGATGTATCTATGATGTTCTGCATTTTGGGCTTTCCATACTTGTTGATCTTTGAAACTATTCAAGATGAAACAGTACAAAAACCTTTAATTAGATGCGCTTGGGAAAAATTAGGTAGACTGTCATTTTTTGACACAGTTAGCAATATAATGCTTTACCTCTTACTCGTTCAACATAGCATCTTACTGACCTGACGTAGACATTTTTTTTGAAAAAATGAAATATCAATCTAACAATTTATTTGCAAATTTTCTTTTTGGCTTATATCTGACGTTACCGAACGTTATCATCTCTATGAAAATAATCATTTTTCCCATGTTTTAGGAATTTGTCAAACAAATTTTAGAAACTTTTTCTAATTTCCAGCTTGCATCTTGCAAATGGTTTTAAAGTTTTTGGTAATTTTTTAAATATTGATAACGTCTTCAAAATTGTTTTACCTTTCAAATTAGATGTTATGGCAATTTACAATAAGTACCTACAATAATCAATGTTAAATATGCAAATTATAGATAGTAGACCGTTATCTTCTATATTTCTCACTTTTCATCTAACATGTCCCATCTTTCTTCGAACACCATAATCGATCTCTCATTTTAATTAGTCTGTATTAGCAACTTCTCATCCTTGTCGCACACTTTTATGGTCAATATTGACCAAAACTCATTTATTGTCCGAGTATGAAGTTCATTTGATGGATTGGATAATTTAGATACACAGTTTTTGTTGTCTGCGGTATACCAGTTTCTACACTTTTTTGAACTGTAATCCAGAAAGTATCAGATTAGTCAAGTGTCATTCAGAAAGAATCAACTGAGTTTCAGATTAATTAAATGTAATTAAAAAAGATGTAACTGTTAATCAGAAAGTTTTAATCGTAATTCAGAATATTCAACTGTTGTTAAAATTTATCAATAATTGATCTTCAGACTACTTTTTCGGCGCTTGTAACATTGTTGAAAATAAAAAAAAAATAGTTCTCTTCCTGAAAAAATTGCAAAAGATGTTGAACACATCGAGCTTGCTACTGAAGAAATCCAGGGACGCTTCCCAGATAGCATAAAAGTTGGCTTTAAACTTGCTGCAAACTTGTTATTTTCAAACATGTTTAGTTCACATTTGCTTCTACTTTTAATTTATCTTTGCTTATAATTGTCACGTCAAACTTGACACGTCAAGTATAATTATGTCAACACTGCTGCAAGTTTGAGAAACCAATGTTGATGTATCAAGTTTGTTTCAACCTTGTTGAAAACTTGTTTTTTTAAATAAACTGTTATTAATTTTAATTTTGAGAAGCTAGCCGAATCGCGTCGTTGTGGATTGTGATTTACCAGTTAAAATGTACCTGAATAAAATAAAAGTTGTTGTTTCAAACAAGTAAAAAACTTAAAGTCTTCCCATAATTTTATTTTTATTTTTCAATAAATGAAAAATTAAAAAACTACATATGTTTCGGCGTTCTACTTATCTTTTGACAAGAGCCATCATCAGGTTTGAGTGGTGTGTTAACACCGAAGGTTTAACTAACACTAGACGAAATAAAATAAATTATAAATGTTGAGGGTGGACAAGCCGGTTGGTGGGGATGTAGCGGTTCAAGAGTGGGTGTAGAGTTAAGACATGAACTTAAAATTAAATGAACAATAAACATAATAAAAAAATAACCAAATATAATATAGAGAATAGGAGATAATAAAATAGATAACAAAGGAAGAGACAAGTCGAAATATTATGGTTGTTTTTTATAGGTATTAAAAGCCTTAATGTAGGGTTCTATAATTTGTGTGGAAAAATTGGTTTGATCATTTAAAATAGAGTCAGGTGATCTCTCTTTTAATTTCAGAATTTCTAGAACTTCTAGATTGGCGTTTTTTTAAATTTTGTTGATGTGTGTAGTAATTCATAATGGGAGAATTCGTGTTTCATTGAAATAACATGTTCTGCAAAACTACTTTTATATTTGAGATCATCTAAACAAAATTTGTATTTAAATTTATTTTTAATCAATCTGAGATGTTCGGAAATTCTAATTTTTAGAGGGCGTAAAGTTCGACCAATGTATGACTGGCCGCAATTGCAGAATAATTGATATATTCCGCTTTTTTGGTCATTGTCAATTGTGTCTTTATTTGAAACTAAAAATGATCTTAATTTTTGAAAATTAGAAAATGAAATTTTAACGTTAAATTTTGATAAAGTCTTACTTATAGAGTTGGAAATTGGTCCGATATATGGTAGGCTAAAGTATTAGCTAGTGTTAGTTAAACCACTCAAACCTGATGATGGCTCTTGTCAAAAGATAAGTAGAAAGCCGAAACATATGTAGTTTTTCAATTTTTCATTTATTGAAAAATAAAAATAAAATTATGGGAAGACTTTAAGTTTTTAAGTTTTTTACTTGTTTGAAATTTTTTAAACAATCCCATTTTGAGTTATAAGATGGAACAATTTTACAAATAAAAGTTGTTGTGTTAAACAGAATAATGTTAACACAACAGAACAGAACAGAACAGTGTTAAATTACATTAATTGTATAAGGTAAGTACAGTTTCAAAGAATATTTTATTTGTATTGTACTTTATTTTTTAACCTTAAAAATTAAGAATATTTTCTCTGTATTATTAACTGGTATTTGTATTGGTTTTATTTTACTTCATGTACTATAAAATTCTGTGTTCCCTTTTTATTATATCATACAATTGATACTAAATTTTTTTTAAAGAAATGTTAGACAAAAGAAAGCTTTGAATTCCGTAGAATAATTGCTGGTGCCAAAAAGCTTAGATTAGTTTGTTAATAAACTATGTAGTAAATAGTACTAGAATTGATAATAAAGTGTGTTTGATTAAATGTTTACATTTAATCAAACCTTACATTTAAAATAGTTTTTAATTTTACAGCCTATTTCACAAAATTATAATAAGTAACTTGTGCAACTTAACTTACACTTTGACCCTAGTATATCTTTTTATTCTTATAATACTGAAAGTATTTCTATTTTGAATGGATGGGTATAAGCATTAAGCATATCTTCTAAATTGAGAAAATTAAAATAAGCGGTCACATTAATTTTGTTTGAAAAAATTATATAAAAAAAATTCAGTATACAAGTGCACACATGTTTATATAATGGACTGAAAATCCGCCTTTTGAAATTTGCTTAATAACAATAGCAAACATAATCGTTCATAATAAAAGTTCGAAGTGCAGTATGGATCTTACATAAGTTTCATATAAAAATATTTTTTAAAAACAACTAATTTTTTGATAAAAATATTTTAGAACAATAAATTTAATAAATGAAAAAAAACAAAACTTTTTTACACTTTGCATTTTGCCAAGCGTAACTAGCCCAAAAACTTTGTCTTTTTGCACAGTTTTTTTGGCTAATAAAGAATATTTTTGTTATTGGTAGACAAATTTAAACAAATTGAATTTTTGGTTTGTCTTAATGTATAGTAGGGTCATACTGTGAGTAAGGTTATACGGCTTCCATTGCTGTTACTTTGTGAACAAGTTTGCTGCAAGTTTTTCATGACAAATTTGAAGTTTGCTTGCAAAGACAAACTCCCTGCAAGTTTGATAAAACAAAACAAACTTGCCACAAGCTTACAAAAACAAACTTGCCCCATGTTTGACAAAACAAACTTTACGCAAGTCTGTTGTTGCATGTAAACTAGAAAGTTTGATTCAAACTTGCTACAAGTATACACAGTTGTCATATCAAACTTGTAGCAAGTTTCCACGTTTGACGGTTCAAACTTACTGAATGTTTGATGCAAGTTTAAAATGCTATCTGGGTTATTACAAAGAATTGAGTGGGTTCAATAACTAGAAAGAAGAAAACAATGTTAGTAGGGTACGCCAAGACGTGCTCTTTGCAACGCCAAAAAAAGATTCGCGGTCTCTTCAATGTAGGCGAAATACTGCATGTAAAGATCAACATTAAAAATTTTTCGAAAATACAGATTTTTCACAATATGGCAAGTTATTCGCTTTTTTGAAGAACGAATCAAAAAATTACAAGTGTAAAAAATCAAAAGTTCTTGAAAAAGAGCAAATTCAACAGTTTCTAGCAAAAGCACCGAATAAAAAATATTTGATGTTATGTTGAAGGTAGACCGATTTTGCTCTTATTTTTATTTAACTTTTAATATAAATGTTAACGTAAACCTCAACAAATGATTTCATTTGAGATTCCTGTTTCTTATAATTGTAATTTTATGTATTGTATCCTTTGATGTTCAATAATTTGTTCTATTTGTTGTAAACTGTTGAATTATATAAAAACAGTTGTCTTATAGACCCTATAATTCAATCAAAAACATCATTTTGACAACGTTATAATAAAGAGGTGTTGGTTAAAAAAATTAAAATAATGTTTTTATAAAACTTAAATCTATTGTAAATTTCATTTTTGAAAAAATTAAAAAAAATTTTTAAATAATTTTTATAAAGCTAACTTTTTTTTTAAGATTTATAAAAAAAATTTTAAATTATTTTAGATTACTTTCGATAATTTTATAAATTTTTTAAAACAACCAATAATTTTTATAAGTCTTTAAAAATGTGGTACCTTTAATTTTTAAAAATTGTTAAATCACCAAAAAATTATTGAAATTCAAGTAAACATATTAAAAATCTATTTTAAAATGTATTCAAAAGTTTTAAAATTTCTGCAAAAAATTTTTATAAGTTTAACCGTTTTCTAAAATATTTATACAAAATTTTTAAATGTTTTAAAATTATTTCAAAAACTTTTGATAAGAATTTTAGTTTACTTTTGAAAATTTTATAATTTTTTTAAAAAACAATTAGAATTTTTAATAGATCTTTAAAAAATGTTTCAAACAGTTTTAACAATATATTTTAAAATTTTAACAAATGTTTTTAAATTATTCTAAAAATGTCTAAGTGAATTTTAAAAAGTTTCTATAAAAATAAATATAAAATTAAATATTTTTACCTTTAATTTTTAAATACTTTCAACATCTAAATATTATTCAAATTAAAATTAAACATATTAAAATTATTCAAATTTTATCTAAAACAGCTGAAAAAGCTTTAAAAACTTGTGATAATAACGTAACGTAAAAAAATTAAAAATTTTTTTAACAAATGTCTAATAATAATTTTAATTTTGTATTTTCAAATAATTTATATAAGATTTAAAAATGTTAAAAAAAAACTAAAACAATGATTTCATTAAACTTAAATCTATTTTAAAATTTGTTTAATAAAGTTTTAGAAATTCTTTAAATAATTTTTATGAGCCTAACTATTTTTTTAAATATTTAAAAATACTTTTTAAATGTTTTAAATTTGATTTAAAAATTATTAATAAGAATTTTAAATTATTTTCGATAATTTTATAATTTTAAAAATACTATAAAATTCTAAAACTGTTTTTAAATTAATTTAAAAACCGTAATTTATTAACAAATTTCAAATTTTTTTTATAAAAATAAAATAAATAAATAATCTTACCTTTAATTCCTCAAAACATTTGAAACACCAAAAAATTATTGAAATTAAAGTTAAAGTGTCTTAAAACACCTAAATTTTTTTTAAAAAATTGGTTATAATAATTGAAAAAAATGTTTAATAATAATTTGAACTAGTTTCAAATAATTTTTATAAGATTTTAAAATGTTTAAAAAAAATTAAAACAATGTTTTCATATTTTTTGAAGTTTTAAAATAAAATATGTATATTTATAAAAATTTTTAAATGTTTTAAATTTTTTTATTATTGTTTAAATAATTTTAATAGTAATTTATTGTATAAGTGTTTCAGAGAGCATTTTATCCACGCAAGAATGTTTAAACGCGAGAGCTTGCTCGAGCGTTTAATTTTCTTAAGTGGATAAAATACGAGTGAAACACGAATGCAATATAACGTTTTATCCACAATTACAGCGATTTAAAATCAAAAAATGATTTGACATTACACTCTGACAGCGGATGTCACCTCAAAAATCATTGAAATTAACTAAAAAACATGGGAGGTGTTGAATCGTCGCTATTTATTTTCGATTGTTTATCGACTCCATTTGTATAAAACGCTGTGCAAGTTGGTGAAAATGGAAGAAAGTGATACTGTTCCTGAGACAATTCTTGAGGAAGCTGAAGAAGCGACTCGCCAGTTATTGCCTGCAAAGTCCAGGGAACATTATGAAAAAGTATTTTCAGAATTTAATGAATGGAAAGAAGAACGGGAGGTAATGACAATAAATGAGGAAGTTCTGCTATCGTATTTCTTAAATTTGAAGAAGAGGTATGCAATTTCATCCATGTGGTCGAAGTACTCGATGCTGAAGACCGCTATAAAGGTCTATAAAATGTATTGAATATATATTTAAGAATGTATTGTTTCATTATTCCACTAGTGGAATAAAGTGAATTCATTATTCCACTAGTGGATAAAGTGTTACTTTATACGGTTTGTAAGTGTGGATAAAACTTCAATTATAAGGTAATTGTGGATAAAATTATTTGTAGATCTAATATATTTTTAAATTCTAACTGTAAAATTAATTGAAAAATTTATTACAAAATTAAAAACAAATTTTATAGAAGTAAAAAAAATATTTTTAAAAATTTTTAAATCACCAAAAAATTGTTAAAATTAAAGATGAACATATTAAAATTATTTAATTTTATAACAATTTTAAAACCCTTAAAAAGTTTTTCAAAAATGTCTAATAATAGTTTAGAATGTTTTGAAACAATTTTTAAAAGATTTAAAAATGTTCAAAAAAAATTGAGACAATGTTTTAATAAAACTTAAGTTTATTTTAAAGTCATTGATGATTTCCAATTTACATTTGACTTTTCTGAAAATAAATTGATACTTTTAGTAGCTAATCTGAAACACAGTTAATGCTTTTTAAAATCAAATTAATATGGTATTTGAGACACCAAATCTTTCGGCTAATTTTCGTTGTGAAACTCCAACTTTGGTTTTGGTGGCTTTACCTATTATATTAGCCTTTTACCTCTCACGTGGCACAAAATTCTTGGACTTCGTCTTTTGGACAAACCAACACTGATTAGACCATTTTTATATCATTTTATAGATGAACGTATTATAATATAAAAAGTAGTTTAGTAATAGATCTATCATTAAACTGATTCGGGTAACATTTATTTTTGTTATATTGATGACAGCTGGCGTCATGAAATGACATTCAATGTTTCTTTTTATAGACATCAGTTTCAGACATGTATAGCAGTTTTAACTTTGTAGGCAAATAAATTCGCAATAGCTTCCTGAGCCGGTTTGCGTATATCAAGCAGCATAGAAGTACATTCATCGTTTTTAGCGTCCTTTAGCACACAAATCATAAGAATTATGGCATTTGTTTTAGGCCACTAGATTATTTTTAATTTTAAATGCAAATAGACAGTGTCATTAGAAACCCATCCTCAGTAAATAGAAACAATATCATTAATGTCCAACTAAATTGTAAATTCCCTTACGTTTACTAAGCTTATAAGACATTTTGTTTAATTAGATCAAAAAAATTAATATGTCATAATTGAAACTAATTAATTGTGCGCCAATATTATTAAAAGTCATTTATTACAAATCTCAAATTTTCCGAAAACAATAGGATCATACGTTAATACACCGTGGCATTATGTGTTTTAGATTAATTTTGTCGTGTTTTCCATATCAATAAACTGTTAAACTATAATATTTGATTCAACATTTTAAATCTTTAGAATATTTTTATCTATTCTTGCTATCAATTTATCTGTTTCTGGTCCCTTAAGGTCCCTTAGGCCGTGAAAATAAAATGGGCAATGTGTATCAGTAGAGGGAAGTGAGATATCAACTAAATAAAGTGAAGTCGAGATCTCAAAATTTTTTATTTTTTGCCGCAACTTCCAATTTTTCAATGACAATCTGATTTAAAGAATGAGACATACGTTAGTGCAAAATTTATTATAGGTACTTTCCCCTTCCTCAGATCAGTACCTGTTTGAAAAACCTCCGATTCAGTGATAAACACTTAGATATTACAAATAAATTTTTAATTTTTAAGTTTTTTCTCATATTGCAGCAAGAAGTCCAATATTTTCACATTTATCCGCATCTTTACAAGGCTTATCAACAATTCGTGCTTTTAATGCTCAAGATACGTTACAAAAAGAATTTGATTCACATCAAGACCTCAACACTTCCGCATATTACATGTTTATAGGTTGCACTAGAGGTTTTGCATTTTGGCTAGATATTAATTGTCTTGTTTATGTCGGTTTAGTAATATTAAGCTTTTTGTTTATTGGAACAGGTAAATATCCTAATCACTAATAATTTTAGAAATTATTCATAAATCTTTTTTGTTAGAAACATTTGGAGGAAATGTTGGTTTAGCAATTACTCAATCTATAACATTAACTGGAATGTTGCAATGGGGTATGCGACAATGGAGTGAGCTTGAAAATCAAATGACTTCCGTTGAAAGGGTGTTAGAATATACAGAATTAGATAAAGAACTCGATGAATTCAAAAAAGAGCCACACTCTGAGTGGCCTAGTGAAGGCAAAATTAACTTTGAAGCTGTTTTTATGCAATATGCACCAGAAGAACCCTTTGTTCTAAAGAATTTATCTTTGACAATTAATCCAGGTGAAAAAATTGGAGTTGTTGGTAGAACTGGAGCTGGAAAATCTTCCATAATTATTGCACTTTTTCGATTAGCCGTCCTTGAAGGAAACATCACAATTGATAATGTTAATATAAAAAAAATTTCTTTAAATAGTCTAAGATCCAAAATTTCAATTATTCCACAAGAACCAATTTTGTTTTCGGGCACATTACGTAAAAACTTGGATCCTTTTGATGAATTTAACGATGATCAATTATGGGAAGCTCTTGATGAAGTGAAAATGAAAGATCCTGTTGCTGAACTTCCAGGAGGCCTCTCTAGTTTAGTCGCTGAAGGAGGCTCAAACTTGAGCGTTGGGCAAAGACAATTGCTCTGTTTGGCAAGAGCAGTCGCTCGCAGTAATAAAATATTAATTTTGGATGAAGCCACAGCAAACGTAGATCCACAAACTGATGAATTAATACAAACTACTATAAGAAAAAAATTCAAAAATTGCACGGTTTTAACCATTGCTCATAGGTTGAACACTGTTATGGATTCTGATAAAATTTTGGTTATGGACATGGGTCGAGCGGTAGAATTTGACCAACCTCACATTTTGTTACAAAACAAGGGAGTATTTTATGGATTGGTGCAACAAACTGGTAGAGGCACAGCAGAGCACTTGATTGAATTAGCCAATGAAGTAAGTGTTCAATTCATAGTAATTTAATAATGTTTCATATAAACTTTTTTCAGACTTATTCACAAAAAGAATTCTCCAAAAAACATTCATAAAGAAAATTATTTTAATTATATCTTGTAAACTTCCTCAAATTAAGTTAAATTTAGAAATTTTGTTTCTTCCATGCAGTTATTGTATTGTAATCAAGTTTTAATATATAACTTATTATTAAATTTTGCCTTATTTATCTTTTTATTTGTTAAAAATTTAAAAATTATATTTCAATATATATTATACAGGATGAGTCACATAAAATTTTACAGAGCAATAACAGTCAAATTATTGATCATATGCAAAAAAATTTCAGAAAAATGTTCAAATGTTCGAGGGAGCCGTTTGTCATACTGGACCACCTTATTTTTTTATTAATAGGGGCGCTATTAAAACTACTTCAAGGTCAACTCATTTTTTTTAAATAGAAACATGTTTTTTTGCAATAACAGTATTGCCGATTTTAAGACAAATTCAGCAGCCTTGAACACAAGGTCATTCTAGTCACATAATGTTGAAAATAGTCAAAAAACCAATAAATATCGGAATAATTAATTTCAAAAGCTCTACTAACATTAGTTTGGGTCTACCTATACAAGACGCTTAAAGTGATAACCCTCGACTTGTAAACACTTGTTAATTCGATTTTTGGCAAAAAGTGGATAGGACGTGGCAGTCCTGTAGCTTGGCCACCTCGTTCGTCACTAGATTACTTTTAATGGAATTTTCTCAAAGATCGTGTAATGGCAGTAGCACCTACCACGCCTGATGACATAAAGAAAAGACTGATGACATGAAATTACCGAAATTACACCAGAAATGTTGGCTGCAGTTAGACGGTCTTTTCACCAGCAAATTCATGTGTTAGCAAGTCGAGGATCATCACTTCGAGCATCTTCTGTAGGTAGACCCAAACCAATGTTAATAAATCTTTATTAACCTGAATAATCGAAATTAATTATTCCTATATCTTTCGATTTTTCGACTATTTTCAAAAATACATTACGTGCCTGGAATAACGTTGTGCTGTAGGTCGCTGAATTCGTCTTAAAATCGGCAATACTACTATCGCAAAAAAAAACATAATTCCATTTAAAAAAACAAAGTTAACCTTGAAGTAGTTTTAGCGCCTCTACCAAAAAAAATAGAGTAGTTCAGTATGACGGCCCTCTCAAACATTTAAACATTTGTCTGATTTTTTTTTTATTTTGATCAATAGTTTGACTGTTATTGCTCTGTAACACTTTATGTGCCCCCCTTGAATATTTATCTACCATAAACACCCCCGTTTAATTTTTTCTCGTCTTATGTGGTTTCGTTTGCGTCAGACATAGCTCATTTTCGACAACTTCCCATAAATAAATCCTAGGTCTGTGCAAGAACCAAACCATGAACTTGTAATCTACAAGTGATAACCCACTGGACTTTTTCTTTGCCTTTGACTTAAGTATTTAAAAAAAAATTAATAGATGCAGAGTAACTATTTTTTAGAAAGATTTATTTTTTTAATCTTAAAGTTTTGGCGAGAAATTTAAAAAATAGTAACTCGCAAAAAAATGCGACATCTATTAGAAGCTCCTTACGCCAGATCGACAAACCATGTTCCTACAGTTTAATGGTTGAAGTAACTCCTAACGACAGATATGAATTTTTGAGCTATTAAAGTATGGGCTTAAAAAAATATTCACGAGAAAATAATAGTAATTTAGTAAAACAGCAACAAAAAAATTAAAAAAAAAATTGTTTTCAAAACGAAAAATTAATAACAAATAGATTGAGTTTATATTTTAAGAAAAATTAATTAAATAATTTTTTTGATACATAATATGATGTTGCATGATGCGTTTCTAAAGTTCATTAAGATAATTCACCTAAAAATTATTAATTATTCATAATGTACCTTTAATGCATTTTTAAGAAGGTGCCTATCATTATATTGTAGCGATTATATTATTTAAATTGTTGGAATTAACATTTAAAAACATTCTAACAATATGACATGAACATAATAATAGTGCTTTCTGTATTTCCGCGAAGATTTTTAAAATATTTTTTAAAAAACTATTCAAAAATAATAATTAATTAATAATAAAAACTAATAATAATTTATTTTTTAATAATTTTTCAACTTTTATAACTTTTTTTTACCTAAAAATTTCTATGATTGTTCAAACACTATCATAAACGAAGTCGGGGACAAAAATCAGAAATATTAAAAAAAAATTCACAATTTGGAAAAAACCGATTTCAATATACATAATAATTATTATTTTATTTGTTTAGTTGATTCAAATTGCTTTTTGTTTAATTTGTTTAAATTAATTAAATAAATAAGTTACTATTTAAATATATTAAAACCAACTTTTTTTATTTCTCACAAACTTTTATAATTAATTGTAAGTGTCAAAAATATATGACAAAAAAACCATCATTAAGAATATTTGAAAAAATACTATTCAGATTTTGATCAAGTTGATATGGAGCCACATGAAAAGCATCAGCTTTTAATTGAAAAAAAAAATCATTAAAATCGTTTTACCTAGTCGAAAGTTTTAGTTATCAATTTTCAAATAAATAGAGCATCAAATATTGACATTTGTTAACGTTATTCGAATTTCGAAAACTCTCCGCCATCAGAGCAACAGCCATATAGTAGTCCAAATGGAGTAACCTTAAATGGGCTTTCTTTTGTTGCAAAAACTACTAGCCGTGACAGTGACAGTGTCCATGAACTACTATTAAAAACACTATAAATCTATATATATAAAAAAAGTCGTGTTTGTTACAACACTTATAACTCGAGAACGGCTGGACCGATTGCCATGGTTTTTGATTTGTTGGATTTGTTTCCGTCCCGAATAGCAGAATCCATCTTAAAAACAATGAAAACTCAATATGTGTAATAAATACTTAATCATTTCAATAGATGCTGATTTGTTTATTACATGTCAAACATTTGTTGTCCAATCCTGTCAAATAGTGTAACAACTATTTTTTTTTTTTGGAGCTTATGGCCTGATTGCTGAGACCTTTAAGCCACAACTTTATTTTTTTCTGAAGACATCATGTGTGCGTTCAGAAATTTATTTTTTGTAAAATGTCTCCAAAGTTCAGGTACTGTTATATTTGTTTTTAATTCCCGAAAATAATACCTAAGATTTATTCTACAGTAAAAACATAAAATCATCACAATGGAACGGAATTTAGGGAATAAAAAATCAGTTGGTAAAGGTTATAAGATTAAGAAAAAAAAATCTACAGGTTAACAAAAGTGTAAATGTCTTTTTATAGGTTGTCTATGATTTTTCTTGATAAGCTATTCATACGTAGTGGTTATATACTCTTTGAGCTATTGTCTATGTCTCGAAAGTTCAGGCACTGTTATTATATTTGGTGGTTTTATGTGAGTGCACATTTTAATAACAATGCCGTGTGCCTAGAAGATCTAATCTTTCCCAGCGAAGCCGTAATGCAATTAGGCAACAAAATATCGCGAGTCAATTATCTGCGAGAAATTGCACGCGTCGATACTTAAAGGAAAATTTAAAGATGAGGAAGTTCTTATTCCAAGGATTCCGATGATCCCAACGGATATGCCCTTTGAGTTTAAACGAATTCAATTCCCGATTCGTCTTGCCTTCGCCATGACGATCATCACATCACAGGGCCAATCCTATTTGTGGCCTCAATCTAGAAAATGCATGTTTTTCTCATGGTCAATTGTACGTGGCATGCTCACGTGTCGGCAAACCATCCGCTTTATTTGTTCTTGCGCCTGACCAAAAAATAAAGAATATCGTTTACCACAAAGTGCTTGAATGAAAATCCTATTCGAGAATTAATCCGAGTTTTATTTTTTTCCCCAATCTGCACAACATAGTTTTCAATCATTTTTTTCTGACATGAGTTTGAACTACTTAATTATTATTTTTTATTTTTTTTTATTTTTTTTCTCATTCTGTATATATGTTTTCATCATCATTCATCATAATAAAACACTTTTTTGTTTCTATCTATATAAATATATTATTTTGTATCATTGTTTTACGTTCATCAAAGCCTAAATTAGTTCAGCTAAAAAGTAACACGACATTCATTGACTGTTAGGCGGTACGAAGTTCGCCGGGTCAGCTAGTCTAATATATATTAGACTAATATAGCCTAGTGTATATTGCTTAAGTTAATATTTGTCCGTATCTTGCACGGTATGACAATTGACGTAACACCCGGTATATTCATAAAAACTGTAAATATTTGAAATAAATGAATAAAAAGGAACTAATTATGTATCTAAGGAATGCAGAAATGATGCGATAAAATCTTTTGAAACGTTTTAGTTTACCTGTCTGTTTAAAAATTTAGTCGAGACCTGGATAATTTGTCAACACTTGTTGGAAGGTTAATTATAACATATTTTTGAGTGATTCTTTGAGAGATTAGAGATGCATATTGTTCAGTAATAGGAAATTATAAAAATATATAGAATTTTATATAAAATATAGATTAATTTATATTTTTGTGATTTCATTATCTTTTTTAATATTTTTAGAACCCAAACCCATTCCCGTAGTTTTTGCTACGACAAAATGTCAACATTCCTCCGCAAACCATTCTAGTTGACTTTTCTTGCCCTAAAAGTTTTATAGACAAGTTAATATTTTCACTATTTTGACATGATTTACGCTTTTTATACGCATATTTTACCTAAATGTGTTACTCACCCCTGGACCGATTTTTTCACTCCCCATCCCGTATGTTTGTTAATTGCACAAACTTTTATTAGCATTATATGATTTTTAAAAAAGTTTTATTAATGTTTGCAAATTTTTTGTTAAAAAACAGCATAGTCCATAATCGGCAAAATGACCTAAATCAATAACAACTTATAATGGAGTCCACTAAATCCAATTTTGTATTGTCTTACCAATTGTAACTATTGAGCCTTTTTGAAAATAGAATATCAAAAATGATTAATGTTACAATGTTATCTTCTCAAGAGTGGTATTTATAGTCGAGGCTTAATCTCAATTCTGTTTTCAGTTTTAGATTCAAAATTCATATAATACGATTAAAGTCGATTTATAAATTTTAAAACTTGAACTTGAGACAAACTAACTTGAGGTTAGCTTTGACTATGAATAAGGATCTAATACGTAATGTACAACTTTTGTTAATCCGCGTTTCATGCTTTGCGAAATATTAAATTTTAATGAGTTCTGCTTGCAAATTTGTAACTTTGATGAAAGAATTTTATTTAAAATAGCAAAGTTGATAGCAAGTGCCGGTATAACCAGAAATAGCAATGCCATGAAAATAGTCTTAATACAGACCATGTTCAGCGTTAGCATAAGAAACTTACGTATTCAAACAAGCAACAGAACGTTAGATGCACGTAAACAGTATTTGACTGCAGTGTTGCACTGGCCGACTGAGTCAATATCTGAGACGGATACGTGATCAAGTTACTCAGCAAATCAATTGTGATGTTGGATGCGGCAGCCGTATATGTATATCTTAGATCAACTATACAAACTTTAGACTAAATCGCTATCAAACTGCGGAAAAGCTGTTACATACTGCTAGATTAAAAAAAAAATGCCCACGTTTATGTGACCTTATGCAACAGGTAGTAATAAAAATGAATTGACTATTTTGTTCCATAAAGATTATTGATATTGATAGATGAATTTGTTCTATTAACAAATAATGATAACTTACTTAAATTTACAACACAATATTTTAACACACAACTTAATACATTTATTTTTTTTAAATATTCACCACAGAATTCCACTTTGATTTATGTTCTCATAACAAAAAAAACCCTATGAGTTAGTAATTTGTGTTGAGCATAATTGACAACAATGATTTTTAAAGATAGTCAAAATTTTCAAATTTAAGAAATAAATTAAATTGTTAATTGGCTTGAGCATATTGCAAGCTGTATTATAACAAACACATAAATATGTTGGCAGATGATAAAAATAGAACAATAAATTTGTAGGTTGAAGCAATAATTACCTTTGGTCCCGAAATGCAGAGAAATAGGTAGCAGTAGCATAAGCACTGTGAAGAACTCGTGACGGCGTCCCCAATTCGCTACAATTGGCCTAAAAGTATGGGTAATTTCAGTGTCCAAGACTTTCCACTCACTTTTACCGTTTTAATAGTTTACGTTATTAGTGCGGTAAGTTTCATTTTAAAGCGCAAGGTTTTAATTTTGAGCTGAGGGTTTTAATAAAACCGCGGGCTGTAAAATGATTAACGCATGAATAATGTATTCAATTTTTTAGCCGAAGACTCAATTTTGCCTGTTTTAAAAATTCCGAAATTTGAATTGACTATTGAGGTTAACAGCTCAAGTGCAATTAGTCTGTGGTTTAGAGCCCAGTCGATGATTAGCTAAGTACCATACAACACCACAAGATGGTGTGGTACAAAAATAAATTTTTTAGCCTCGTCGACTGTAAACGGCATATTTACGTCTTGTCAACTTCTATGGTAACTAGACTTTTTTATATGCAGAGCTTACATCTGTCACATTGACTCACTGGCGTGTTGTAAAAAACTATAAAAATTATCTGCATTTAGAGGCCTCTAAAAAAGTGTAGTTTAGTCATAAATATAGTTTGTTAATACCAGGACAATTTACCGCCCTCAATACCCTAGAGATTTTAGAAATAAAGACAATTTAAAATTTTTGGTGCAAAATTGAAACATTGCGCTGTAAAATGAAACTTACCGCACTAATAACGTAAATAACTATTTCTTCACTTGCATTCTATTCATAACATTGTTCTTCGGGTACCAGTAAATTAAATATTGACAACTGTCAGCTTTTGACAGGAGCAGACAAGCTTATAAGATTAATAAGCTTATTAGCCCAAATTTAAATAAATCTGTCTCTACAAATGCTCTTTAAAAACAGCCGGCGTTACCGCGTATATAATATTGTAGTTTAGAAGAAAATTGCGGCGTTGGCGTTAGTGAGCAACAAAAAAATGAATTTTAAATCATGTTCAAAAGTGCAAAATCGGCAAATTTAATCAAAATATCTGTGAATCACAGATTCTCTTACATCTACCAACCTCAAAAAACAAAAACCTTAATTTTGACATTTGAATTTTTTTTGTGGTTATGTAAACTAACCTATTTTTTGTGTGATTACTGATTTGAATTGTTTTTTAGGAAAATCATGGCCAAACCCATTACTTTTGTTACCGGCAATGCTAAAAAACTAGAAGAAGTCATTGCTATTCTTGGAGCAAGTTTCCCCCGGCAACTAGTCAGTCAAAAAGTGGACCTTCCTGAATTACAAGGCGAAATCGAAGACATTTGTATAAGAAAATGCCAAGCAGCTTACGAAATAATCAAAGGACCCTGTATTGTAGAAGATACTTGTTTGAGTTTTAAAGCCCTTGGAGGCTTACCTGGCCCATATATAAAATGGTTTTTGGAGAAGTTGGGACCCGAAGGTTTATACAGAATGCTGAGTGGTTTTGAGACAAAAAGTGCACAAGCGGTGTGTACATTTGCTTATCACCCAGGAGGTGACGGCGATAAGGTGGTAATTTTTGACGGTCGAACCGATGGAGAAATTGTAGAGCCCAGGGGTCCTAGAGATTTTGGTTGGGACCCTTGCTTTCAACCGGTAGGCTATAAGGAGACTTATGCGGAAATGCCAAAGTCGGAAAAAAATAAAATTTCACATAGGTATAAAGCCTTAGACTCGCTGCGTAGCTATTTCAATAAGGCTAGTTAATTTATACATAAACTGTAAACAAATAATAATAAAAATTTATTTCAAGAAATTATAAACATAAGTATTGGAAAGTGTCATATACATACATAATACATAAAAAACATACATATTTAAATATGTAAGAAAATGTGCATATCCAAATGCATTGTCAGTCGAGATATAATCAATTATGGAAGAACTTAAATTTACTGGTTCCAGCATGAGTCCTCACAGTGACTGGCAATTTATTGTATAATGTACACGCCGATTATTCCTTTTACAAATCTTGTCCGAGGTTTAGTCGGCTGAGCTTGCAACATATGTCTTGTGCTGTATTCCTTTCTTTCTGAGTTTCTGATGTAGAGAGATTTGTTCTCCCTAAAGATAAAAAAGCACGAAATCTGTAAAAAAAACAGCTGTCATAATACCCAGCTTTCTAAAAAAAATGTCCGACAAAATGTGCTGTGCAGTCTGAACCTGTTATTATAAACCACCGCTAATTTTTGCATTTTGAGAAGTTTTCCTATATCACGAGAAGCGCTCCAAAACTCAACTCCATAGAACATCTTAGAGTAGAACAAACCAAAATATATATTTCAATATTTATTTGTGTAATGTATGAAAGGTTATATATTAGAGCATCTTATGAAAGTGTAATGTCTTCTGCAAATCCAATACAATTTTATGGGATGTTCTGCGATATAACTTTTCATGCATTATAAAATTATTGAAATAATTCGCACTATCCATGCGTTATTGAATAGACATTAGTCACAAGTAGACTTTGATCGACATACTGTGCCATAATGCTCAGCACAAAACATGCCGACGCGAGTTTATCTGCAACGTCTTGTATATGAAAATGCCATTTAAAATCAGTATCTAACTTAACCTAGATTGCTTGACCTCAATTGGTGGGTCATTTATATAAATGACAAACAAAAGGAGTCCAAGGATTGAGCCTTATAAGACGGCCAATGGAGGACAGTTGCCAATTTGTGAGAAATTATCTTCGGTCGGCTTTCTGTCGCCTAAATAAGAGTTTACCAAGTCATTTGCAACCCTTATGACGCCATACTTTTCCAGTTTCAGCAACAGTTTTTTGTGACAGACTCTATCAAATGCTTTTCACAGGTCAAGAAACAGCTAGTACATCATGTCCCTGTGCTAACTTAGACAAAACCTCAGGAGTATAATGAAATGTTGCTCTCTGCAGAATTTTCCCTTAGATAAAACCGTTTTGTTTTTCATGCAAGGTTTTGTTTATTAAAAACAATTTTAATAATTGCTTTTGAATGACGGTTTCAAATATTTTTGAAAAGAGCGGCAATATTGAAATTGGTTTGTAATTCTACCGCCTTTTTGAAATATTTGAAGTATTTTAGATATTTTAAGGTGTATTACGGTAGCAACCACTCGAAAGTGTTTCATTAAATATAAACGTTTGGGGTTTAGTGATGGAGTAAGCGCAATGTCTCATAATATTAGATGATATATCGTATATATCAAGTGTGTCAGAAGATTTGTTATTACGAATTATTGCATAGACATCGTCTTCAGGAGTTAGGAACAACGAAGTACCACTCTGAGGAATATTAGAGCTTATAGATTTGATAGAATGATGCTGTCCACACAGGCTTATAAAGTGCTGATTCATCTTATCAGCCAGTTGAACATTATTTACATAAGTTTTTCCTCCGATTTTGAGTTTTTTTACGCCGCTAGACTGTACTTTGCCCGTCAAGTAATTTGTGACTTTCCACAACTTAGTCGTGTTAACGACTTTCTTATGAACAAACATTCGTTTTGCGCTGATTATTACTTTATTGCAAATTACAATAAAGTATGCTTTATAATAACTAGATATTTTTTCTGTCATTAAGAAAAAAAATTTTATCTTTCAAAGTGGCGCTTGAATTTTTTCTACCTGTTGTAATCCATTACTTAGTTTTTTATCGTCGGCACTCTTTTAGTGGTAGCTTATCATAATAAAACATGAAAATGCGATGAAATGTTTCGTACATTGTGTAATGGTTCTTTTATATATATTCGAATTTCTGCGCCAAACATTGACAAGTGACGTTTATTTTGACAAGTGGACATTAAGTCTGACAGTTGAAATTTAGTTTGACAGTTAAAATTTAGTTTGACAGATCCCTACGCTGTTTTTGTAATAGAAGTTTTGTAAAAAAATGTAACTTCTGGTAGTCTCAAAGCAGATATGGTAAACTGGCTGAGAAAAAGAAATTTCAATTTTGAGGAAAAGACTACTAAGCCAGAATTACTAAAATTAATTAAAGAGAATAAACACCTTTATCCATTGAAATATTCACTAGATCAGCTCCATGGAACAACATGGTCACAATGTGTTAAGGCTTTCACCCTATCATCCTGACCTCAATCCTATCGAAAAAATTTGGGCTCTAGTGAAAAATTGGGTAGCTGCTCGAAACGTGACTTTTAGTTTGGCGGCTGTAGAAGAACTAGCTCGAAAATTTTCTGAAGTGGGAGTTAGTGAATGGACGAAAATATGTGGTCATGTTCTAAAATATGAAGTTGAGTTATGCCAAAAAGAACATCTTTTGGATGAATTAAGCTTCACAGTAAATACCGGCTCATCTGATGAAGAAAGCAATTCTACTGATTCGGATTTAGGCGTAAGCCCGTTGCTGACCGATTCTGATTAAAATTTCTTACAAGTAAGATGATGCTTTATGTTTTTTGGAAACAGCTCTAACGTTATTTTAATTAAAAAGATAATGACCAAATGCATTTTACATGGCTGAAAAAGAGCAGACTAGCCTTGCGGAGGGGCGGGTCTCCGGTGAGTTACCCAATAATTATTGATAACAGTTACATTATGTATGCGTGTGTTTCATGTATGGCTGGACTAATCTTTGCAATCAATTTGAAGTTGTTTCGTAACGATGACTACAGGGAAGTAAGTTGTAATAGATTGTTGATAATGATGTAACCTGTTAATAAAGTCTTGGTGAAGTATAATAATTGTATTATTGCTAAAAGAGATTATAGCAGAATAATTTGACAGCTACTGTATTTTAATAATTATTTAATTATCACAGCGTTTTCACTAATATTCTTATGCTAATTTACGTCAAAACAATGATTTGGTACAATTAATATCAAACTAAACCTTTTTAGAGTATTCCTATTTCTACTTTCTACGCCACTGTATTTACTGATGAAGCTCGCGCATCTAACGATGATTCACCGGGCGCCTTCTTACAGCAATCCAACTCTAACCTCGATTCTAAATGTAGTGTGAGCTCGTTTGCAGGACCATGAGAAACAATAAACAGATATTTCAAGTACAAATACATTCTACAAGTTTTCAATAAAATACAAACAGATCTTAGGAGAATCTGACAAAGAAATAAGAAATCCATAGCCAGCAATAGCATAACGAAATTTACACACATAAAAATTACAATATTTGAGAGTGCAACGACAAACTGATGACTTTTCACTTTCAAACTTTTTGCAAAATATGCGGCTGGTGTTGCAATACAACAGCTGACTTCAGCACAAAGACAAAAAATCAACACACATTTAATATAATTTATCGCAGTAAATGCAAATACATTCGATCGCGTTGAAAGTTTGATATAAGGCTGTACTATAGTGTGTAAGTCAGAGCCCGAAACGCTCCCTGAGCTTGAGGGCTCCGGGATACTGTCTCCGTCTAGCCCTCCGGTAGCTATGCCACTGCCAAGGATGAACTACAGTAAATACTATACAAAATTGGTGTAAATACAAAACCAAATTCTAGAAACATATGCGACCGCACGCCATTATATTCGAAAATAATTATGTTTAAAAAGCATTTCTGTTCTTGTGATAATCATTATTTAATGTTTCAAAACGGTTAAGCAAATTTGAAAAGAGTCAAAAAGCCGATGTCAAACTAACAGCACTGAACCAAGCTAAAAAAGTTTGATTTTGTTTTCTACAGCTTTTTGTTATCTAAATAATTGTGAATCACACGGTATATATTCTTCAGATTCAAATGTTGAAGCCTATTTATTATGTGGCTAATAATTTAGCATTTTTTTAAATTATTAATTTATAGAAGGCGTTAATGCTTACTGGTTGCAATAACAATAAAAAATTGATAATGACCAATAATTTTTAATTTTTATTTGCAATACTTTTTTTTATTCCATTGGTTTCGAACGCTATAGTTTGTTTTTATTTTTTGGTTTGTAAGTAATGTTGCAGAAAGAACTAAACCCTGTTCTTCTATTTTGTCTATTGACAATTACTGAACTTCCTTACTTTGCATCTTTACCCAAAGCAAAAAATTGATCTAATTTTTACCAACACTTATTAACTTAACACTTTGTACTTTTGGCTTTTTAGGTTTATATGTATTTCGTTTCTTCGCCTCTACTTTTCTGTATTTTAAATTATCTATATTTTTTATATAAGTAATATTCTTTCGGAAAAGACCGCGTCGAAACGTTTGAAGAAATTGTTGACGTTTCGCACTCCATTGGTGGAGGCGTCACCAGAACAGGGAAATAAAAGTGACAATAAGCATGGTAACTCGACGTGTTAACCACGCTAGAGGCAAAACTTATTCTGGCTAGATCTCGTTGCTGCTTGAGCTTATATTGGTATGGAAACAAAAAAAAGCGGTAAAACGGTAGAAGAGAAAGTTGTGAGGGATTTGGAAGAGAAAGCAGTGGAGAAAGCGGAAGCGCTTTGTGTTGATGACGAAGAAGTGTTTCTGAACAAGGACTTCCAAACGTCTGAGAGATAATAACCAGAATCTCTATTAAAGTTGTTTAGGTGTTTTACAATTTCGATTGCTTCCCTGACTTTTCTGTCATAGAAGAATCTCGATTTACAAATCAAGGAAGATCAAATCAAGACAAATTTTGTGACCGGTGTCTAAATAATGTTCAGCTAGCAACGATTGTGACCATAAATGCGACTTTATGCAGCTTTTATGTTCAGAATCTCAAACGTCTTGTTTCTCAAATGTAAACTTTGTCACAGGAGCACGGAATTCACTTATACCTAATACTGGAACTGTTTTTATTCCATTTGCTCATATGGTTACAGACAGAATCGGACAAATTCTTTGTAAACAAAGATTAAGAACGGTCTTCAAACCATCTACAATCTTCCATCTCCAAAAGATAGGTTTTAGACGCTTTTGTCTAAAAGTGTTTATAAAATTCCGTGCTCCTGTGGCAAATTTTACATTGGCATTTTACAAGTTCTCCATTTGAATAGCATATTACATTTTTCATGTCTTTATAACTTTGTAGCTATAAGTTTTTATATTGCATGTTTTTTGCGAATATCTAGCGGCGCAATGTTAGGATAATATTGATGGACAAGGAATAGTGTCAATTTATCAGATTTTGTAATATACGCATAGGTGAGCTCAATTGCAATTTTTGGCACGTGAGTGTTGTTCAACCATACAGAAGAATAATATTTTCTTGAAGAAAACCCAAATGCTCATGAAACTGATCCATATTTTTAAATTTTGGGCATTTGTAGCTCAAACTTTGTTATTTCTTGTTTTTAAGATGATGTTTGTAAAATAAATTAGCTATCCAAAGTGGTACCAAAATAAACTGCTACAAAATCTTGTTTCAGAAGCAGAAACTTCATACGTCAGTTTTTAAAGTATGTATAGGATTAGACTCCATTTCTTGAAGTAATTGTGTTACGCAGTCAAGTCTTGAGCAATGTTTTACTGATTTTACTCTATTGTAGTGAAATTCTAATTTCGATATGAAAGCAAGCATAAATAAATTTTATAGAGATTGTATTTGGCAGATCTTTTGTATATAAATGGGAAGAAAAAAAAACAATAGCATTTTGTAGCACTTTATGTTCAAAATTTTTAATTTGCTGGCCTTTCTATTAATAAAAACTCAAAAATAAAAAAAACTGTTACACAACATACTTTTTATTAGTTTGACTGTTGTTAACTGTATGTAAGGAATGACGTTGTAGAATTTGTGTACTAAATAGTACCATAAGCTGCTGTTATATCAACAGAGACAACACATACTTTCTATTTTTTTTTTAAATCCAGCTAATTAATAACAGAACTTGATCGCAGCAGTTTCCGTTTGCTCAAAACCCAACTTGTTTTGAAGGAAAAACTTTTTTATTTTGAATACATTTTTCTATACATTCTACAATTTTTCTATACATCAAGTCAGCAAAGAAATGAGACAATAACTAAAAATTTTTGCTAACTATTTTTTTTTTGATTTTTTGAATTTGGGTGGTAATTTAGCTGTAAAAAATATCATTAAAATACATTGTAAACCAAATTAATGCAAAGCCGTGCAGGTGTTGAAACTCCAGAAAAGTGTAGGCAAATCCAGATGCTTTTCTTCTTTTGAGGATACTTATGGCTGCTTTTAATTCTTTTCTGTTAAATGTTATTTCTTTATGGTTGTCTAATTTTATCAAATTTGACATGCTAGTAGGTCTTGATGAAACCACATTAGGGTTAATTTTTGCATCTTTTAGATTGATTTTTTAAGTTTCTGTAATGATGCCCAACTGTTGTTACTTGATTGTGTAAAATTTATACTTTCATTAAAATGTTTTGTCTTTTTTTCTATCTTTAGAATTTAGTAAACGTCTATGTATTAGGTTTTTTTGACTGAGATTAGCAACTAAATCTTTACAAAAGTGGCTCCTTTTCTTTGTTCAGCAAGGAATATATTCTTTTCTCAAACCAAAAATTTCTTAACAGCTCTTTTTATGACTTAAAGCTGCGACAAAAATGGAAATTGATAGATGATTGAAATATAAAAATTAGAAACATAAGTTGATCGTGTCCAGTTTTTTTAACAATAATATACAATTCTACACTTGTGTGCAAGTTCAATTGCTTTTGACCAATTTTACACTTGTACCTAATGTTATTTGAAAAACTTAGTAACTTTATAACTTTTACAAATATAACAGTTCAAATACAGACAGATATGTTGCTCTTGAAATTGTGTTAAAAATTTCTTAAGAAACCAGTCTCATAAAGTTTGTGTTTTAAGATTATGTAGATTTTCTAATTTTTCTTTCAAATTCAGCTTGGAACACATATAGTATCAATTTTTTCTGTGAATTTTGCACTCTCACTTAGTTACGCACCGTAACAAATTAACAATAGAAAGTCTGCGAATTTAAATTGACATTTTTTGGTTCGCGAGAGTGTCAGAAGTTTCGAATGTTGATTAGAAAAAATAGAAACTGCAAAAATATAAAATTCAGAGATGTATTATCAGAGAAGGAACACGCTATTTTTTTGTTTGTATAATATATCTAATTATTGAATAATAAATGATAATAACTAATTGGTATAACCGCGTGGTAAACTAATTAATCGAAATTGAATCTTAGAAAATCTCAAGATTCACAGTACAGGGAACAATATGAAATATTGTTGCAAATGGAAATTAGTTGCTAATAAAGCATAATTTAGTTGCAATTTATAATTAATTTTTGGTTGGTTCCTCACTATTTATATTAGAATATTTATCATTTTATGGAATATATATTCTTTTTTCAAAGTAATTTTATGAAATCTTACTTTCTCTAACGTTTTTATTTATAAATTAAAATTTTTAAGCAATAATTAATAAATCTTTTAAATTGTGAATAATTAATTGAAATAAAGTAACAACTAGTAAGCAGCAAATTCATAATAATGTCTTTTTATTCTAAACTGACGCATCTAAAACACGTTTTAGTTGAAAAGTATTTTAGCTTACCTGTGGTATAATAAACTGCAACACTGGTGCTAAAATGTTAGTCATTAAAATTAATGGTACAGCATAAAATATGTATACTAACTATCTCAAAGATAACAATGATTCTGTGTATAGCATGCAATAAAATGTAAAACAAAATGCTTTATAACCAGTTGCCTTTTTTTATAATATGTAAATGTTTTTGCATCGCTCTATTAATATTGAACTACATAGTATCTAGTTCTCACTCAATTTAAATGTTATCGAAATAATCAATCAAAAGTACCTAATATGCCAAATTGTCGATAATTATGTCGAGTGCAAACATCAGACAATCTTTGTTATTTTTGCAAAAATGTTAAAAAACAATTAAAATTCAATTGGTAAACACATTTCGAATCTTAGCCAAATTGTCTTGTGTGGTATTCAATAGAATCATGCGTTTTTAATAGCAACGCGTATCCTATCTTTTTAGAAGAAGTTTTGTGAAGGTAATCGACAAAAAAATTGAGAATCTGATTCCCTTAAGTACACAAAAATCGAACGTTTCGGCATGAAGACAATTTCAGAGTTTCTGCAGTGAACAAAAATATAGTTTAGATGAAGATACAACTTTAGAAGAATCGTCTAAAATAATGAAGGACTTTGGATTTAATTTGAAGAAGCTTTGTGACAACAATTATAAAGAGGACTTTATATTCTTTTTTAACTAATAATTCTTTGTAAGAGAAACAGGAATTTAATTGTTATTTTACCCTCTTAATTTGTGGTTTCTAAAAATAACCTATTGGAATGCCTTTATCTCTATAACATAAACACTATCGTCTGGATACCGTATCGTTGCTCATTTACTTATTCATTTCTAATGTTTAATATAACATAACATTAATTGTAGTCTTTAATTATTGTTTTAATATTTTTCATCATTGTCTGAGTCTAGAAAACGATTTCAACTGGCTTAAGCTCATTCAATAGATTTTAGTTTTCCAAATCTAATTCTTGAATTTTAATTAATTTGGGTTACTGTTAAAGTGTTCACAGCTATTTAAAGTTTTTTATATGTAGTTAATTTATTTAGTTTTTTTTGGGTTTTTTTCTTACTTCTTTTAGTTTGTCTATTAAGGTTTTTTGTAAAATTAATTTTCTCTTTTATAAAAGGTACTTTTTTTGTACAATTGTGTTTTCTTCTGATGTTTTTTTATTTAGGTATTCTTTTTTTCTCATTGTCACTACTTCTAATAAGTGATCTGACTTTACTCTCTTTTGTATTTTTATTTGTTTTATGTTGTTTTTAATAAATGTACTCGTATAAGTTTACGAAGAAAGGTTTAATTTTTCTAAAAATATTTAAGCTTTTTAAAATTTTTTTTTTTTATCAGTTGTGTTTATTTTACTGATTATTATACAGGTGGCGCAAAAGTATGAAAACGGTTAAATATTTTTAAGACCACATATTTCAGATAATTACGTTCATTTGTTTCAAAGATTCCAGGCCAACTTACTTTTTCTTAAATGGTAACAGGAGTAAAATTTTACTTTTTTTAAAAAGTACATTTTTTTCTGATTTTAACAATATAATACATCTTAACTGTTTTTTGTTTCAAAATGTCAAACAAAATTTTTTTTAATATCACCAAAAATTTGAGTCAACGACAATTCTGAAATTTGTTATTATAATTTTTGCAAAGTCTAAAAAAACAAGCAAAAGTAAATTCAACCGTTTTACCGACTTTTTAATCACTTGTCAAAATTCACTCATTCCATAGCTAACTACATTTAATTTTGACCTCAAATTTTTAGTGTTATTAAACAAAATGTACTTTTTAACACTGTGAAATTTCACTCTTGTTGCTATTTAAAAAAAAAGCAAAGTGGTCTTAGCTCTTTGAAACAAATAAAGGTATTAATCTGAAAAAATTACAGCTAATACATTTTTTTAAATATGTTTTCATACATTTGCGTGATCTTGTACAAGTAGCGCTTTATACAGTGCGTTCATAAATTATTTAGATCTACTATTGTCATGAAATTTCGAACGTATGTTCAATTTTTGATTAGTTCATACGGAAAAAGTACGATATTATAGACGAGTTTTGACGTTTGTTTGAAATTTGTCGGTAATTGTATCAAAGACAATAAAAATCTGTAAGCAAGAGTAGATTTTAATAAATTATGAATGCACCGGACTTTTACTCGTAATCCAGAAGAAAATAAGTTTGTAGATGGTTTGTTGTATTTTATCTGTCACTGGGCACTTGTACATAAGTCATATTTACAGTTATAGTAACTATAGAGTAATAGTAATTTTGATTTATTGGAATAATTTAATTATTATGTTAATTTTTATGTACTTACACAAAATATATCAATATAAACAACTTTAAAGCAGTGTTTATAAATTCAATATTATTTTTTATAAAAAGTGTAAGTGTTTTCCAAAACCGTAAAATAATATACACTATAGAAATTAAATTTGCAACTACAAAAATAAAATTAATTTGGGTTGAAATTTATGGTTGGATTATCTTTGACTATTAGGCCTTAATTAAATATAACCGTTTATTAGTGGTAGTTAATTACAGTGCGGAATTCTCTTCTTTTATTTGATTCCTTCGTTATAGGCCAGATAGCTGAATTTAAATTCAGTCTTATAAAATTATTTTGAATGTTTTAATTCAAGTCATTGCTGCTAAACACGCTCTAAAAGTCTTATAGATTTCTTCTTGATATTAAATTGCTTTCTTTATTGCAATTTAATCTACGTTGTGATTTATATCCTTTGGATTTTAGAACACATAAAGTATAGCTTTCTTTGTTATAAATAATTTTCTTTTATTAAAAAAATTCTAAGCATTAAGAAAATGTTTGTAAAAAAACATCAGTTAATTTTATTATTAGTTATTAAGTGTAAGAATGCACAAAAAATATATTTTATCTAACACCTCTTTATTATGACATTATAAAAATGATGTTTTTGATTGAATTGTGGGGCCTATAAATCGCAAGTGGCAATAACTGTCCTTCAAAAAATTTTGATTTCTTGCATTTGTAATTTTTTGATTCGTTGTTCAAAAAAGCAATTAACTTGCTATATTGTGAAATATCTGTATTTTCGTGAAGCTTTTATGTCGATCTTAAGATGCTGTATTTAATCCACATTGAAGAGGCCGCAAATCTTTTTATAGCGTTGAAGAAGTAACTTAACAACACGTCTTCGCTTACTCCTCAAACATCGTTTTCCTGTTTTCAGTGATAAAACTCACTCAATTCTTTGTAATAAGCGCCCTGAATTTTTTGGGTAGCAAACTCGATGTGAGTTTTTCAACTTGTTTTGCTTTGTTGTTATGGTAACCAACTGTGTTTTTTTCAAATTTACTTATATTTTTTCTCTTGATTTTAAAAAAAGCGCGTTTTTATCTATTATGTAGTGCAATTTTAACATTATTTACAAACAAATAAAAAAATTAAAAAAAAAATTTAAGAAAAAAGCAATAATTTAATAATTATGTTTATAAAAAATACCATGGAAATTTAACCATAACATTTAAACAAAACATAATAAAATAATAAATATTTCGTCTTGGCATCATCTCAATTTTGATTTTCTCTTGTTTTTTTTAATAATAAGAAAACTGTACTATTAAATAAAAAAACACGTTTGTTTCAAAATAATTAAAAAATATATAATTTCAATATGTGCTATTGAAAAAAACAAAATCAGTTGTCATAGTAACAAAACAAAAGATAAACCATATTGATCATAACATGTCTGAAAATACACCAGACATTTTTCCATAACTTTTCATATAAAAAAGTTATAGCCATTATTTAATATTTTTTGTTTCACTCTGTATAGAGCGTGGAATCGTGGAAATTACTTATGAAACAAATTTTAATGCTTTTAAAACAAATGACATTTTTGTTGAAAACGCTGAAGCAGTTTATTTTTATTTTTTATTTTCTGTTCTTAAATCATTTGGCTTAATTTATTTCAATTTATATTAGATAGCTATACAAACAATATTAAGGCACGTGGGACTTTATTATCAATGTAAACATGAATACGTTTATTAAATTGTTTTTTTATTGTTTTAGATTATTAGACACTAAACAATGCCTCGTTAAATAAAAGTTTTCTTGTCGAAAGTTGCCAAAAGAACGATAGTGATCTTAAATGTTAAACTCATGCATCAGAGATCAAATGATATTTAAGCTATTTATCTTCATTTATTTATAATAGTTAAGTATTTTTTAATAGTTTAGTCATAAATGTATTCAAAAAAGTATAAAATGTGGAGAAACTGTTAGTATTATTTTAGAAGGTGGTTTTAAATAAAAATACAATTGACTTTAAAGAACTGTTTCATTAAAATTCTAAATTTAGTTATTAAGATTTAGTTCAATTTAATTTGTAGCTTCATGGTTAATAAACAATATAACAAAAATAAAATAGATTGCAGTAAGTAGCGTAATTGCAATTTCCACTAAGCTAAATTAAACAACATGTACCCTGTGTTCTAAAATAGCTTGTGTCCTGAATCTGTTAATGTCAATTACGTAAATTAGATAGTTATAATTTAATTCTTAATAGGTTTTTTTTTACATTGACTAATCTTTATTCCGGGTATTCAATATTCGGTAAGAGGAATCAAGAGCGGCTGTACTTTTTGGCAGCAGGTCTTAGATCGATTTGTACTAAAGCTGGGTAAACATAAAGTCGCTTAGGCAATGGCGTATAGATTTTTGTGAAGTTAAATATATCAATTTAATTAGTTTGTGTTATTGTTTTCAAGCGCTGTAAAATAAGAAATATATATTTTTAACCCTGTTTGAAAACTTCTCGTTTTTTTTTTAAATAATTACTAATTTATTTCACATTCAAATAACGGCCCCCAACATTTATGCGCACGCTATTGTGCTCAAATATCGATCACAGTATTGATTGACAGTTGTGAATAAACACGTGCAATACAGGTTGATTTACCGTCACTAATAAGAAATTAATCAATGTTATTTTCGAAATGGAATACAGCGAGAAAATGGAGAATGGAAATATTCGATTAATCTGTGTCTTCAAGAAAAATGCAAGCTGAGTAGTTATTTTACCTGATTTTAGTACGAATTAATCTAAGCCCTCTTCCCAAAAAAAGCCAAACCGCCCTTGATTCCCATTAAGATTGAACACTCGGTATTAATTGATCAGTAAATTTATTTGACTTAATTTTAGTTTAACAATATTTTTGCTTCTCAATCGGCTGCAAAGAAACAGTATTATTTTATTCCAATAAAAATTTAAATTATTACATTATTATAAACAGGATCGCGCATAAATATGGAATCGATTTAATAGTGGTAAAACCAATTATCAGAACCAAATAAAATTTGGCACATAAAAAAATCTATTAGCTGATTGGCTTAATTATTTCAGATAAATAGGTTCATTTGTTTCAAAGATCCAAAAGCAACTTGCTTTTTTTAATTAAATTTTAGCCTAATTCTAATTAGGAACAAAGTAATAATTTTGCATTAAAAAAACATTTCTGATTTTAACAATTGATACATGTAATGCATGTTTACCTTTCTTTGTACAGTTTTTTTAATATCGAGTCAATGATAAAGTTTAGTTGTCTATAAAATTTGTTTTCATTATGATTTTTGCAAAATCTAAAAGGACTAATAAAAGTCTATTCAACTATTTCAATTTAATTAAATAAACCAACGAATACACTTTTCAGAATTTAATGACAGCTAACTACATTTAATTTTCACCTCTAATCTATTAACGTTGGGGTAACATGCATTACATGTATCAATTGTTAAAATCAGAAATGTTTTTTTAATGCAAAATTATTACTTTGTTCCTAATTAGAATTAGGCTAAAATTTAATTAAAAAAAGCAAGTTGGCCTTGGATCTTTGAAACAAATAAACGTATTTATCTGCAAATAGATTTTTTTATATATTTTCATGTGTCAAATATTATTTAATTTTGATAAGACGTTTCGAAACTAAAATATTTGACCGTTTCCATACAAAAAAATCTTTGCATGTTTTATGTTATACCACAACATGTTCTTCTTTGTCGACTGGCAATGGCATTTTATTTAATGTCATTGTAATTCGTTACAGTTTAACACGCTTTTTTTTCTAGAATTGTGCTAGTAAATTTTTTATCTATGTGTATTTTAAAGCAAGTTTAAATGGCTAGAATTTCCTGCGTGTAGAAAAAACAAATTATTTCATAGTTTGTATTTTTTAGATTTTAACTGTCATTTTAAAAGCAAAAATGTCAACCATTCAGTAGCGGAGACCAAAAAAGGTCTTTTTACCAAAATCAATCCTGTAGCTTCTAATATTGCGATACGTCAAGATTTATCAGTGATCTCTAATAATCTTGCGGAATTGATTTTGAATTGAATTGAAATGATTTAACAAATCTACGTACTTTGCACCCCAGCATTATAATTTCTTATTTAAATCATTCAGTTTCGTCTGATTCTCTGATTAATTATGTTGTGAAACAGAATAAATCTTTTTTTTGCTCAAACTATAGATGTAACTTAAAAAAATTTTATCCCTTACGTAGTAAAGCAATAGTCGAAGTAGACCTTCAAACGTACAAAAACATTTTAGCTTATCAATTGGGTATGATTATTGCAAAGTCTGAAATGCTGTAGAACTTAGACGCTGTTTCAATTGTTCGGGCTTTAATCAAATTATAGATTCTCCAACAATGTCTATATGAACAGGGACTTAACCCCACCCAATGCAGCAGAGAAAAGCGTATGAAACTCGTATGGAATTTAAAAAACGTTGCTCTCAAGGCGAAACTGATTTAAAAATAAAATATATAAATGAAATGCCAAAAAAATTAGAAACAATCCATCAGCCTGCTGCACTTTATAACAACTCGCCTAATAATTTTCTCAATGTAATTTATCTAAACAGAAGAAGCTTAAATACGAAAGCTAAACAATTTTATCTGAATGTTTTCGAATCTTCTACAGAGCTTATATCGCAGAGAACTGGTTGAATGTTAACATCGACTCTGATGAGCTATTTCCAAATAATATTTATACAGTAATCAGAGGTGATCGTGTTGGGGTAGTATCAATGTCATGCACCATCACCTCAAATTGATATGTTGGCCGTTAAAGTAGGTGATAAACCACGGCACGTTCTAGAAATCACTTTATATATTCCTCCTGGGCAACCGCAAGTGGAATATATTGTGTTATTTGAATATCTGGAGGTAACTTTTGACTTTTCTAAACGAACACTGCTTGTGGGGGATTTTAATGTGCCTGAGTTACAGGACTGTATCCTACGAAGAAGAAGCACAAATCTGTTCAACCTTTACTCAAACTTTTTGCAACTAAACAATCTCACCGAATACAACATGATTACTAATTCACATAATAGAATTTTAGACTTGGTTATTACTTCAGATAGCTTAACTGCTACAGTAATTCAAAATAATTTACCCCGCTTATGCCTGAGGATCTACACCACCCTAGCCTAGAAATATCATTAGTTCATGCAATGGAGAACAAAATGAGGACATTTCAAGGTAATTGTAAAAGAATGAAATATAACTTTAAGAAGACAAACTTAACTCGCCTGTATGCTGAAATTGGCAACATAGATTGGTTCAAAATGTCAGAAATCACAGATGTTAATAAAGCCTGTGACTTTTTATATAACAACTTAGATAATTTATTTATGAAGTACGTTCCAGTAAGCAATTTTACTTCCTCAAAATATTCGGTGTGGTTTACTAAAACAATTAATTTAATTAAGGAGAAACGTAAACACTGCAGTCAATATCGAAAACACAAATCTGCTTATCACTTGAATGTTGTAAGAAGGCTGAGGATTGACATGCTGAACAATATTAATATAGCCTACGAGTGCTTTGTTCGTAATGCGGAAAACTCAGTTAAGACAAATACTAAAGACTTTTGGAAATTTGTAAATATGAAAAAAAAGAATTATAGAATTCCCGGAACTAGGCTCTATCAACTGCTCTGAAGGAATTGTGAATTCTTTCACCAATCTGTTTCATAGTGTCTTCGACAATAGTCAGTGCATGAAAGACTGTGAATTTTGTAATCAAAAAAGTTGTACCAGTAGCAACATCTCTGATGTTGCAACAATGGTAAAAACGTGTTACACTTATTTAAAAGCACTGTTGTACTGTGAAGTCTATATCTACCTTGACAAGAATCAAAACACCAACTCCTCAAATGCTTTTCCTGCAATAAAAAGTTGCTACTTTATAATAGTAAAAACGGTCATTAAGAGCAACCTAGTTTCTGGTCCAGACCCAGTACCTGCATTTTTAGTTGTTGACTGTATATATGCAGTGCCTGATAAATCAACTTTCTGTTATTTTTAGTCTTATTGTGAAAAACTCAGAGTACTCAGAAGTGTGGAAAGTGTCCCGTATAGTGCCAGTGTTCAAATCAGGGGACAAGATAAACATTAGAAACTACAGACCTATTGCACTATTGTCTAATTTTGCCAAATTGTTTGAATCAATAGTCTTCGATATTGTACTCTCATGTATGTAGTCAGATTGTGGAGCAGCAGCATGGGTTTGTTAGAGGGAAGTCAACTGTAACAAACCTATGTGAGTTCACACATTATAATATCATCTGCTTTGGATACCCGCCGCCAAGTTGATGTATATTATACGGACCTATCAAAAGCGTTTGATACTGTGAATCATTGTATACTTCTTCAAAAGTTAAAAATGTTTGATTTATGTGACGCGTTGATTAAACTATTCAGATTATTAATTATTAACACAAGTCATTTTGTTGAATATAACGGCTTTACATCTTATACTTATTATGCGACCAGTGGCGTCACTCAAGGCTCTAACTTGTGACTGCTATTGTTTTAATTTTTTATAATGTGGTGGTTAAAATGAAGTGCAATATATAATATATTTATATATGTATGCAGACGATTTAAAAATTGTGAACATTATAAATAATTGTCTTGATTGCGTAGACTTGGAAGATAACATTGATACATGACTTGTGTGCTGGTGTCCTGTTAACAGACTAAAACTCAATATCTCTAAGTGTAAACCCATGACTTATGCCAGAGTTTTTTCAGTGATAAGTTATTCTTATAATGTAAATGGCCATATTCTTACTTCGTGCTATGAATTTTGTAATTTAGGTATAGTTATGGATAAGACGTTAACTTTTCTTCCACACATCGATTGTATAGTCAAAATTACGGCAAAGCATTGGGATACACTATTCGTAATAACGTTGACATTGAAAATATCTTTAGCACAAAATATTATATTATACTTTAGTCAGATCTCACCTAGAATATGGCTGTACTATCTGGTGCCCCTATCTTGAAACATATGAAGGCACATTAAATTATATTGAAAGAAAGTTTTGCAAGTATCTGTACTACAAACACTTTAATGACTACCCTGTACGTCACTGTGATCACTTTATTTTGGTAAAAACTGTAAATGTGGTAACTCTTACTTCTCGTAGGAAAATTACAAAATTATTGTTTTTATGGAAAATATTACATGCTAACATATGTTCGTCATCTCTATTAAAGGTAATAAGGATATGCTAGGCTCGATTCCAGGTCTACGTTGAGTATCTACGATCCTGTTCCCAATTCATATCATTATTTCAATAGTCCCCTATTATCTTGTATGCGCCTATATAATACATTACATGCAGATAATGTTGATATATTCCACTCGAGACTTGCTGAATTTAAAAGGCAGTTTAGTTTTTTAAGTGTCTAATTTTTAATTTTTGTAATTGTTAGCTAATTTTTTAGTTGTAAATCTATGTAGTGTCTTACATCTGGGTTTAGTTTATTAGCTCTATTATGCTAATTTAATGTTTTTTGTATCCTCTACAGACTTGCGTCTGATGGATAATTTAGAAAAATTGCCTTAAACTAGAACCGTTTTGTCCCAAATGCTTATGCGCAAACGAATTGAAGAAATGTACTTTTAAAGCTTTTAACTGTCCAAATTGTAATACATTAAAAAGTAAATCGTCTGAAGTTAATTCGGAACATGCAGCTTGGGACACTCAAGTTTTCTTGCGGCAATTGATTAGATGTAGGTGACACTCGGTTGGCTTCTCTAGTAGATCTTATAGGAGTAACAGTTTTGCTAGATCGTCTGTGGCTTCTACCTTGTATTTTAAATATGTTAAACTTAATCTAACCTGATCTGACCTAATTTGATCTGACCTGACTTGCAGTGTAAGATTTTTATGTTTTCTTAGTTCTTCTGTATGTCGTTTGGCTTTTATAATTTTTTTTAAGAATTTTTACTTTATAATTAAGTTTGCAAATTAGTCAAATCTTGTGCCAATATATACATTTTTAAGTAATAGAAATTGGTTGCGGTATTTTGATCAGATATTTCTATTTGTCTGTGTTTTTTTAAATATGTATTACAAAAAGTTGGCTTTAATTAACTGTCTAAAAAACACAGTAAAAAAGATTAACAAAATTTAAACAACACTGCATATATTTAAATTAAGAAGCATAATCTCGCATAATTAATTTTTTTGAGACCATAATTGCTTTTTAAGGTTGTTGTAAACATCTTCTAAGAAATGCAAAAGAACTTTTATGACTACTGTTTACTGTCTTATAAATATAAGATTCTTGTTTTTAACAAGTAACTTAAGAGCAGCGCATTAAATATTATTTGTTTCAACAAAAACCTAATTTTTCATACTTCAATTATTTTAGATCGAGTACAGTTTATTATTGTAAACACTTTACATACTTTTGTCTTTAAGACACATCAAATACAAATAGTGTGTTTTACAGTTTTATTGCAATCTACATTCTAATCAAATTGACAATTAGTAGTTAATAACGCTAACATTGATATTTAAAGCATAAGAATATTCTTAAACTCAACTTTCTAACCTAGGCCAAGAAATCTCTTTTTCCAACCGATCAAGACACTTGGACAATTGCAAGCGCAAAACACGTAAAAGCAATTTTTAATTTATAGCGTTATAAACGCAATGTAGTTAGGTACCAATTTTAACAAATTAAAAAATGTATTTTTTTACGCTTGACGTGTAGCGTTCCTAAAATATGCTTTATTACAACAATAAATTTATTGAAGAAACCCCGGAAATGCGTAATTACTAAATAAATGTTACTATTTAACTACAGATGGTAATAGCTTCCGCAGCAGATAATAAATTATTTATAAAATGATTGAATTTTGTAAAAATAATTAAATTTTTTATCATACTAATGGTAGGTTTGAAAGCAAACTGAAGTGAAATTCAGTTAATTGTAAATAAATTTGATATGTTTGATTGGTTGTTTTCGCAAATTCAAACAATCACGTGCCGAGTTAACTTTATTGTCTACTATTAACCCACCCCAAGATCTTAAGATTAACAGGGGATATTGTACTGCTACCTTTTGATCTATTGTGCTCCCTACATTTACAAACTTCCATAGCCAGACTTTCGCCTGGGTGGAAATCAAACCCACAACCCTCGGTGAAACGCACTATCGTTAGCCACCTGACTACAGAGAGTTTTTTTTTTCTTTTATTTGTTTATTATTTAATTTGTCTACTATAAACTCATTTTGAGAGTACTATTCATTTAACAACAGAACTAACACTTTTATTATCATCGTTGTTTTAAAAATATAAAAAAAAACTTTTTAAACATTTTTTTTATAATTTTAAACATTTTTTTTACCGTAAAGATGAAAACACACAAATGTAACAATTACTGTGTATTAAAGTCGTGCAAGCATTTTAATTATAATCAGTTACAATATTAGGAATCAAGTGGAAAATAATATTTATTTGATTGCCCAAGTGGTATTCGTTACAATTATACAATGGATAGATCCATAATAATAAATTATTATAATTATTGTTTATTTAACGTTAATATTGAACGTATACTATTGCAATGAAACATTTTTTTAACGGTGTCAAGATAATGTTTGTTACTTAGCTTTAGGCATAACGTGAAAAATTTACAATGAAGAGTGTAGTCACGGGTATTTTAAATAATTTTTTCAAAGGTGGCTCTTAGTTTTATCAAATTGCTTTAAACGGAACAACAATCTGAGGAAATGATTATTTGTACCTTCTTGATGCCCATTGCAGTACTCTGCGTGTCTAAACGGATCTACTTATTAGTGAGTTGGTTACTATCCATTGAACCATTTTTATACCAAATATCTCTCTTTTGCCAATCTAGATTTAGACTTAAAATTCTCTCTTTTGCCAATCTAGATTTAGACCCAAAATTATCGATTTGTTTTAGTATTCGATGTTTTTGCTCAACATCTTCGTAAGAGACGCACTGAACAATTGCCTTAAGATTCCTTGTTGGATGTTAACCATCAGATGCAGCAGAATATTTTTCTCCAGTTTTCTTAAGTTTACCATAAATTTGTTCATAAAAAACTTTAGTACGCAGACAGTTTCTTCGTTGCCACGAGCTTGACGACAGAAATATAAAAACTTCGGGTAAGATTTTGCCATAATTTGCCAGAATCCTGCTGATCTTCTCATTTGTCAGAGCCGCAAAAATTTTTTTTCTTGAAGCTTTTTGTAGCGTTCTTGTTTTGGCCGCACATGTCTTTTTGACAACTTCAAAAACAAATGCTTATCAATAAATTTATATGTTGATTAAAATCTTTAAAGAACTTTCTCTGAAGAAACTTTGTGAAAATATTCCAAACCCATTTTACACGTCTAATAATCGGTGAGATCAACTCTCTTTATGTTGAAAGCCCGTTCTTTAAGAATACCTGGCCAAGTGTTTTTCCAAAGCCTGCTCAACCATATCATATTTTGGTTCTTCTCAAAATGCCAAAAATTGCTCCCAAATGCATTTTCATGTTTGCAAGCGTTAATTTGCTTATTTCTAAACGTAAAGCTTATCTAAAGCGATTTATTAGAATTTATTCTAAAGTTTGTTAAGAAACACAAAATTTTGTTATGACAGTTATTAGATCATGGCTCTAGAATTAATTCACTATCTATATTTTTGCTCTATTAGACTAACCAAAGTATTGTTAAGAGAATAATCGCTTATCTATTTGGCCTAACTATGTAAATTAATGTAAATAAAATCTTCATTTACTGTTAGCTCTTTTAAAATGAGTTATAGAATTAAGATTAATGATTGAATGGCAAAAAAAGAGTATAGTTTGTAGTAAAATATTATCAAAAGCAAAAAAGATTTTAATGTGTAGCGGTTTGTATGTCTATGATCAAAACCAATAAACCCAAAACAACTAATTACCGGCCAAATAATATTTACTTTATATTAAAAAACTTAAGTTATCACACATTATTCAAATAATAAGCAAAACATTTATATACATAAGGACTTTCAAAGTTTATAAATACATTGAAACTTAACAAAAAAGAGTTTTGAAATTTTTATAGTTTGTGAAGTGATATTAACAAAATTGAAAAAAATTTCGATGCAGTGCAGTCTACACACCAAGAATTATGTTTTTTACCAAGGTTATCAGCTACTTCGCAAGCTATTGATGGTTAAATAATTGAATTTTATTCTTGATTTTACGTACTTTTTGTAATCTAACATAATTCGTATTTTTTTATGTCTTAATAACAATTTAAATACATTTAAGAAATGTTAGTATAATGTTAACTTTCACAACGTCTTTAATCACTAAATTAAAAAAACACTTTTTTTTTACATTGGTTATTTTGAGTATAATTTATTTTACTGCCCAAAATAAGTTTTTTAGTGCTTATTAACTTTATAGAAGCAAGCATTTTTCCTGTTTTAACGCCCAAGAAAGAAATATTTTCTAAATATCAATATTAAATTAATTTCCCCAGTTTAAGAGGGGACCACTCTATTATAAAAGAGATTTTTTTGCTTAGTGGTATCAGTAAATCACACAACAATTAAGTGAATTAACCATTCCAAGTAACGGTGTAAAAGAAGTGAGTGCTACTCGAGGTTTACGAATTAACATTTTCGCTACAATTTGTAATAATTATTAATTAGTGTTGTTTGTTGAAACTGTGTCGTGCTAAAGAAATCAGTGTTTATAAAATGTGTGACGACGTTGCTGCAGTTGTTGTGGATAATGGCTCAGGGATGTGCAAAGCAGGATTTGCTGGAGATGATGCTCCACGAGCAGTTTTCGCGAGTGTTGTGGGACGTCCCAGATACCAGGTAGAGCAATTAAAACATTAACAAAATGTGCTTAATGTATAATTTTTCATGTTAATTTAGGGGGTGATGATTGGAATGGGGCAAAGAGACTGTTACGTAGGAGATGAAGCTCAAACAAAAAGGGGTGTTTTAACTGTCAAATATCCTATTGAGCATGGTATTGTTACCAATTGGGATGATATGGAAAAAATTTGGCACCACACTTTTTACAATGAGTTAAGAATTTCACCTGAAGAACATCCAATTTTACTGACAGAAGCCCCACTTAATCCTAAAATAAATCGAGAGAAAATGACTCAAATAATGTTTGAGACATTTGGATGTCCTGCAATGTACGTTGCTATACAGGCTGTTTTGTCCTTATACGCTAGCGGTAGGACTACAGGCATTGTTATGGATTCTGGAGACGGCGTTTCACATACCGTTCCAATTTATGAAGGTAAGGAATCTGTCTATGAAAAAGATAAATAATTGTAATTTTTCATGCGACGCACATATTATAATAACTAGAATTTAATGCAATATATGGTTCAGTGCATGAGCACCGTTACAGAATTACTGGCATAGATACAAAATAATAATTATTTTCAGGATACGCTTTGCCGCACGCTATCATCCGCATGGATTTAGCTGGGCGCGATCTCACTGATTATCTGATGAAAATATTGACTGAAAGAGGTTACAGTTTTACTACAACAGCAGAACGAGAAATTATTAGAGACCTTAAAGAAAAAATTTGTTTTGTATCTTCTGATTTTGATCGTGATTTAGCTATTTCTTCAAGCAATAACAGCTTTGAAAAAAATTATGAACTTCCCGATGGACAAGTCATTACGCTAGGGAATGAACGTTTCCGGTGTCCAGAAGCGATGTTCCAGCCAAGCTTTTTAGGAATGGAATCAACTGGAATTCATGAAACTACATACAATTCTATAATGCGATCTGATATGGATATTCGAAAAGATTTATATGCTAATATTGTTTTGTCTGGGGGAAGTACAATGTTTGCAGGAATTGGAGATAGAATTCAAAAAGAAATTGGAGCTTTAGCACCAGCATCTATGAAAATCAAAATTATTGCACCTCCAGAACGAAAATACTCAGTCTGGATTGGAGGAAGTATTTTAGCAAGTTTAACTACATTCCAAGAAATGTGGATTTCGAAAAATGAATATGATGAATCTGGACCTGTCATCGTTCATCGAAAATGTTTCTAAAACTTATAATATTAATTTGTTATACTTTTTTAGGTAATCTAAGTGTTTTTGACTTAATAAAAAATTAAATCAGCGAAAACAAAAAGGAACTGAATATTAATAAAATAATAAAAATATTGTTTAAAAAATAAAGCGGATGTTAAAGTTTTGTTAATTGTTATTTCTTGTTATTAAAATACTTATTAATAAACATTTTTATTTAAACTGTTATGGTTTTACTAATTTAGAAATTGCGGTTTCTTTTATATTGCCCATTAATCAAATTATACAGAGTAAGAAAGTAGAAATAAAATATTTATATATCTACATATTATATTACAGACATTTTCTACTATTAAAAGCATAGAAAATCACAAATCCAAAACATATTTTAACTTTTTATATAATCTTGTCTGTCTAATATATTGTGCATTTTTCCACTGGTTTTTTTTTTCAAATTATACTATAGCCCCAGTTCCTTAAACTTTGATAGCAGTTTAAAAAACACTATTATTACTAATAGATTCCTTATGAGGCAATTGTGCTGAGAGTGCACAGTGTATACAACAAATATCAATGCATAGTGACAGAGCTCAAATACTCTTATTTGAAAGATACACCTGAGTCATTCTTAGATGCGCCACCTCCTAATGACAATAATTTTACGCCAATGGGTGAAGCCCGTCAGTGCTGTCACTAAGCAACATAACTGCTTTTATCTCCCGCGGTACCACTGCGCATCTGAAGTAAATAATAAACTGTTCCCATTTAAGAGAAATCGTACTCTAAACCACAACGTACACAATAAATGCATCTATTACAGTTATTGCAAATAGTGATTTTTTTCACTGATGATTTTTAAGTTGCGTAGAGACATTGATGGGCAATGCCATTTAAAGTAAACATTAATAAGCATTTACAAGCAAATACTGTTCAAAGTAAGTGATGTCAGGTGTGATGTTAAATTAAAAAAATTAAGATGTAAACATTAGATCAATTAAAAGTTGTATTCTTAAACAATTTATGTAAAACAAAATCTTTGATATTGCAGGAACTAAAGCCACATTAAAGCTTAAAGATCGACAAGTTTTTTTAAATTATAAACCTAAAATTAATAACAAATTGAAAAATTTTCATCAAAGTTAGAATTGATATTATAGAAAATTAAAAAAAATAGAAAGCAAATTTGATAACATATTAAAAACGACCTCAAACAAATTAAAAAAAAATGTGAGAAAATAATTTTAAACAAAAAAAAACGACTACAAAGAGAAAACTAAAAAGTAAATGCGATCACGCATTAACAAATGCACTAACCGCCACTACAATTTTTGACAGTTTTTCTCGATTTATCTCAAATGCCAATTTTCTTATCATTTGAGATATCGGCTTCTTGACAAAAAAAAATTATCAATATCGATTTATTAACACCAAAGTTATCCGCAAACATATATTTGACAAGCGCACTATATGTTTGTTTTGTTCGATTTTCTCAATTTCTTTATGATGTCAATATCAAAATTTTTTATCATATTATATTTTATATCAATTTACCCTCGAGATATCTGCTTTTCAACAAAAAAAAAATTGTTAAAATCACAATCTTATCCGCAAACAGACATAAAGAAAATGTACGGTTAAATTAAGAAATCTCTTTTTTTTAAGATGGTTAAAAATAATTCCGTGAGCAGCTTGGCTTAATAAAAGGTAGCACTGCTACCAGTAACTAAGCTATAAGGCTTTAATCTAAGATGCATTGAAAATCACTATCAAAAAAAATATACTCAATTTTTAGAAATTTTTTTTAGATCTTTGATTGCATCACATATGTTTAGTCAATGGTTTACGTTATAATCATTTAGTTTTTTTTATGTTTTGTTAGCCTAGTTTAGCAAAGAAACTAATTAGCTGTTTAGCTGTTTTTGAAAACATAATTTCTTCTCAAATTTTTGCTTCTTCTTCTATTATTTAGCCTTTTTGTTGATATTTTTGACTTAAGTGTTAATAACTGTTATTTGCAGATGATGCAAAAACATCTTAAAACTATTTGTTCTTTTAGTGATATAAAAATGTTGCAAATCTTTTTAAAAATTTTGAAAATTAGTGCAAGCAAAAATACTTGTCACTTAATATGAAAACAATGCCATTTTTTAAAAAAAGAAAAAATCACCTAACGCTTAAACAAAATTCTCATTCTTACAATATAAAAATGAGAATAAAAATTTAAGCATACTTTTGAACTAGATAGGTTGTTTTACACAATACACTTGCATTATAGTTAAAAATTTAAATTGTAGTAGCTTTTTGCAAAGACTTTCTTTTTCCTAATCTAAAAATTTTAAATTGTATTACTGTAAGATCTGGGGCTCTGGAAAATTTTTTTCTTGTTTCAAATTATGTAAGTGTTTATGTAACTGACAATAAATATAACCGTCTTAGATTATTATTGTAAGGCTTAACATATTAAAGAGAAGACAAACTATTCAAGGTTTTGTTGGCTCTAACAAGTTACTGTCTTACGTGCACAGAGTGTATGTACTTTTTATGTAACTCTTAATAATGTTAAATAGCAAAGACGTAGCCTAATTTAATAGTAATTTTTATATACTAGTATTATTTACTTTTTTAATTTTGGTTTGAATTTTCTGTATTTAATTTCGTACTTTAATGTAAGAGTTATAAAACAATAACTTTAGTGTTGAGGGTATCTCATATTTTTGTTGAAATAGTAAAATCAAAAATGTATAATATAAATATGTAATATAAACCAGACTCTTCTATAATTGTGATAATCACACTCCATACCTAAATTTAACAAAAAAAAATATCTTCACTTTTTTACGGCTACCTTTGGTCGTTAATACGTCTATATTCCATCCAAAATAAGTAAAAGATAGGTCAAAAATTAATGCATAGTTAATGAGCATCTGAGACTTAAAAAATTTAGTACTTTACTTATATGTCATACTTAACCAATCTCATCAAACTTACTACTCACATTTTGTCAAAAGGAATATAGGATAACTGTCACGCCCAAAATTGCTGTTTTTGAGGTAAAACTGTATTAATATTCTTTTTCTAATTTATGTCGATCACGCAACATTTTTCCCATCTAAATATTGCTCAACACGACTGAAAAAGTTGACACTTTTTAAATGTAAAACATAAGTGTTTTTTCTAAATAAAATTTGCTCAACTTTCATATTATACTCTTTCAAAATTCTCATCACGTTCAATCAAAATAAAGCATTAGGAGTTCTGCTATTATAGTACGGTTGAATCATAGCCCATAAAATTTTGACAATATAGAATTTAGGGTTTACACAAAAGCGGACTTGACTAGTTTTATTTAAAAAGTAATTAGTTTCGTGCAAAACAATAATAAGAATTATCAATTCTTGTGCAGGTTTTGCATTTAGGCAGCATTATAATATTGAATTTATAATATTGAATTTTTTCAAAAAAAATGAGGTACTCATCTTTTCAACGATCATACTAAAAGCAGATCACACTATAAAGATAGATAGATGGATAGATAATTTGTATTTCAAACAGTCACAAGTAACATGTACAGTGAGTTGAAATACGTCAGAAAACCCTTAGTCTAACTATACATTATTATAATTTAAATATTCTTCTATGCTATAAGGTTCTATGTCTACTAGATACTTGAACGCTTTTCTTCTAAAAAATGTTTATATTATTTATATCACTTATTTTCTTTGGTAAATTATTGTAAAATTTAATACAAAAATAATAAGGACCTTCATATTTGCTTAACCTATGCTGTGGAAAATTGTAGAGATCATACTGTCTGGTATTATAATTATGTCTCGATAGAGACTTTGTAAATTCTGTTTTATGTTTATGCTTATAAATAAAAGTCAGAGATTCGTATATATAAATACCATCAATACTTTTAGCATATTGTTTATTTTAAATTTTCTTCTACATGATTCATTGTGTGACACGCTCAGCATTTCACGAAGAAATTGCTTTTGAACTATAAACATTTTTCTTTTATGGCAATTCGCACCAGCCCAAAAAATTATGCCAAATTTTAGTTTTGATATAAAACATGCATAATATATTGTTTTTCAGGCTTTTAATTTTAGTTATTCTAAGAGAGTATTTTGCACGATTTAATGTTTCTCTTAGCTCATCTATGTGTTTACTCCAACTTAGAGATGATTCTATACTAATTGGTAGTTTAGTAAAACTTTTAGGAAGTTTTGTAATAACAACTATTGTATATATATGTTTCAATATCTCTTTTATTTTTAATTATTACTTTGGTTTTATTTTTGTCGGTAATTAACTGGTTCGGTAATAACCAATTTTCTACTTTATTAAAAACTCGTGTTGTATCATCTTAATTTATACGCCTATTTTACACCTGCCTCTGTAAAACCGTTAATAAAAATAGAATTATTTTCAAAAAATTTATTAAAACAATAATTAAATACTCAGCAAAACTTTCCAACAATAATTTGAAATTTTTACTTAACTATAACATTTGTACGTTTTGGCCATTAAGCTACTAATGGATCCAGGTAAGTTTGCACTTCACCAAAAATCTCATCTGTCGATCTCTCTGCATTAATCTGCAATATGCACAAGTTAGTCAACACAAATAAAAATGCTCGCCCACTTACTTTTTTTAGTTTTTCGGTATATTGCTGAACGACTTGGTCATTGTGCGTGTTAAAAGTGTGCAATCTCTTCTTGATAGTTTCTTCGTTGTCATCAACTCTTCCAGAAGTTTTTGCTCTACCTAACAATCTATCTACAAGAGTTTTTTCGGAGGCATCAAAAAAGAGAACCAACTTTACAGGAGCAATTTTTTGCTCAAACAAAATGCCTTGTTCCTTCTCTCTTGGATATCCATCGATTAAGAATCCACTTGAATTAGGCAAGCTTTTCAAAATCGCCTCTTTTAATAAATCTAGCACCACTTCCATTGGAACCAACTCCCCGCGTTCCATTATTGCAGTTAACTCTTTTCCTCGAGACGATCCACTTGCTACCTATTACATGTTTTCAACACGTTTAACAGTGTAGACTAAAATGTATTTGTCGCATATAAGTTAACAATGATTTGTAGATTGTACATGTTTATATATATATCAAAACTGAACGCATTTAAATGTTGCTTTAATTTATTTATTTTTTTTTAATTTAATAACTTAGTATTTTTTTAATCTTCTATCAAGGTTAAAAAAAGGTCTCTATCATTTTTAATAAGATATCTCCAAACTCTGTAGCCAATTTCGGTATTGATAAATTTATACATATATAATATATGCAGTATATGTCCCCGGATTAAGTTCACAAGATAAATCTGTAATAAATAATTTATTAATATTATCAGACTGTAATCTTGAAATCAAAAAAATGTAAAAAAAAATTATTTCTAACTATAAAATTACAAAAGAATACAAATTGCTGCTTAATTCAAAACAATTTCTACTATTCGATTAATTCACCACCTCTTCCAATACATAGCTCAATTCTGACTCGTAACTTTTTATTACTTACTATGAATTTCCTCAATGATTAAGAATGCAACAGCATCTCTTAATAGATTTAATACTTGGACATTATTGGGTAAGTTTTCCTTGTAAACAATTTGTTCTAAACGCCCCCACAAATAAAAAACAAAAATGGTCAAACCAAGGCTCGTTTTAAAAAAATATGATATTCCATATATGAAAATATGGAATAATAAAAAAATATTATTCCGTAATAAGAAACAGCACATCAAACGTTTACTTTAACATGATTTTGACTCCTAATCGTAATTCGAAAATAAGGATTAGTATCGCTCCAATATCGAACATACTGCAACCAAACCGTCCCGTTGTTAGAAAAAGTCGCTTCATCGAAAAACAATGGTACGACGATAAAAAGTCCTGTTTCTCATTATCTCATTACCCTCCCACAAACAAAAATAAAGACGTTTTTCTACATCTCCTGGCGCCAAAGTATGATTAAAATAAGTTTATAAGCATGCATTTTACATTCTTTCAAAATCCGTTGAAAATGTGATTTGCTTACACCTATCTGCAGGGACCGTCTCATCACAAAAAGTTTTAGAATATCTTTTTCTGAATCCAGAACTAAAACACATTAGCAGCATCCTTCCCCGACATAAACGTAATATTTGACATTTTGAATACCTACCATCAGATACATACGTTTACAAAATAGATGTAAATAAAAATATGATAAAATTGATCTTAAGACTACAGACCAGTAATATTAAAGTTTTAATTGCAGATTTATCCATTTTGAATTAAGCAAAAAATGTTATTCTTTCGTCATTTTTTTGTAAAATAAAAAATAAAGTTTTGTTTTCTCTTATGAACTTAATCCATTCTGTATATAGAGTCAATTATATCACCCTCTGCAAAAAGACAAAACCGACCTTTTAAAATTCGCAATTAAAATTTTAAAATCATGCTCGCAAAGACTGTTAGAGACATGTTATGCATTTTTTAAATTTTATTCAACGATCATTTGTCTAAATTTTTTAAATAAATAAGAAAAGTAATTTTGAAATCAGTGAGACACAATATAAACAATACTTATGATGAGTTGCAACATCATTTGCAAGGAAAAGCCCCTCGTTTCATTAAAAATTGTGTCTCTAAGAAAAAAAATTGGTGCTAAAATTGTAGTAAAAGTTTTATTTGTGTGAAGATTGATAAAACTTAAATTTATCACAACAAATAGACAATTTGTCGTTGGGTATACGATTTAAACTTGATAAGTTTAAAAAATTAGATCGCCACAAAATTACAAGTGAAAGTTCTGTGCTTACAATTTGACACGCAGATTGTCATTTGAGTTTTTTGAAAAAATGTAATTTATTGCTAAGCTTAAAAAATAATGTTGGAATCACCATAAAATAATAGAAAAAAGTTTATTTCAAAATTAAATATTCAAGCCCTTTAGTCCAGCCTTAACGCACTTAGGTACCTAGTGATTTTTGATAATGTGCCAGGTGATTTGGTTCAGTTAAGCAAACCATATAAATTTTCAACAGTAAGATCATAAATGCTCAACTCTTGTCGGCAAGATTTTTATGTTGCATGAGCATTGGTTGCTTGGCAATTAAACGAGACCAAATTGACGAAAAAACCCAAGCGCAAGCGTTCTTTTCCTAAAAATTTGATCGAGTTTAATTGCCTTTTAGCAATCAATGCAATTAAAAAAAAATCTTGTCTGACAAGAGTTGAGAACGAACGATCTTCGGTTGGAGAATTAACTGAATAAAGCGCGACATGAAAATGTTTAATAACTTACTGACAAAGATTCGCCTAATTCATATTTGCGTTATTGGCAAAATTCTGCAAATTGATTCCACACACTTTCTCTACACTGAGTTACTGTCTTTTTCAGAATCAAATGTTAAATGTTTTCATTAATTGAAGCGTCAGGAATGTTGCTGAAGCGCGACATGTTTACTTTTGTCAAAATGACATTTGATTTTTTAAATATTAATGGTTGCTAAAATAATGCTAAAACAATGAGGTAGCGGCAAGAAAATTAGCATACATTCTTTTCAGTTAGAGAAATCATTTCTAACTTGTGATTGGTGCTTGTGACACTGTTTTTAATGTCTCATTGGTCTACAACACTATGAAGTTAATTATCATCTGAAAAAATCTAGTGCGGAAATGACATGGCATAATATAATTCAAACTTTTCAATGAAACAACAACATTTAGAATCCGTTAAATCTGTAGATTTTTGCAAAACTGGCAGTAGTCGAAGATATGTAACGAATATAATAACTTGCGTCTAATTCAAAATATATTCCTCAAAATATTAAAGAATTCATTTGGGATCCTTAGTCTTTGAGATTTTTCCATAGAAGTTAAAAAGTGTTATTAGAAAAATGATTAAAATAAAAAATATTATATATAAGCTATATGTTATTTGCAGACAGTTCAGTTTATAAGAGCTCGAATACTCTTAGAAAGGTACATCTGAGTCATGCTTGGATGCGCCAACTCGTGATAACGATAATCTTACGCCAATGAGTAAAGCTTATCTGTGCCGGCGCTAAGCAACAGTACCATTGCGCATCTAAAGTAAATAATAAGCTATCCTCATCTAGGAAAAATAGGTATAGTTAGCATTTAAAAATAACGTTATATGACGTTCTTTATTGTTAGAAAAGTTAAGTTGTGCATACAATTCACAACTACCTAATATCATAAATTTTAGCACGTGGCCTGTTTACCCTGCTCCAGACTGATCTAGAGATTACGCAGGGTTGTATTCTGAGGTGAGACTTCATGATTTTTTGTTTCTCCAAATATACCTGAGTTTATCATTATTACCGAGGACAGCACTGTAAGAAGTGATTATGACAGTAATAGTGACAATTATAATAATTGATTATAATTGTCACATATAATAACAATGTATAATATATTTAATAAAAATTGCATAGAAAAAATTATTTTATTTGCAGAACTAGGGAAGGCTCAAGACGGTCTTTGTAAACAAGCGGTGTCTCTTTTTGCATCTGGTGATTATAAGCTATTATGATGGGTTTATTACCCCATCATAACATTATTTTTAAGTGATAACTGTATTTTAACACATTTCATTTTAATCCTCCTCCCTTTTTTGCTTTTAATAAAATATTGGTTATTTTTTGGAGTCACCGTAACTACTTTTTAGTCAATCAGATGTGTTAAAAACTCTACAATTTTTTAAAAAAAATTTTGAAAGTATTTCCCTTTGCACTATAATAAATTAAAACCTATAAAGTCTTTTTTAACTCCGTTGTTTGTAAACAGCAAATTTTACGTCTTGTCAACTGATATAGTATCTAAATGTTTTCACATGCCAAGCTTAAATCTAATAATTTTATTAAATTTTGATTAAAATTAATCTAAATAATTTTGACTCACTGGAGTGTTGTAACATATGAAAAATATCTACTTTTACAGACCTTCATAAAAAGTGTTGTTTAGTCATAAATATAGTTCGTTTATACCAAAACAATGTACCACACTTAATAAGACCTAAAGATTTCAAAAATAAAGACAATTTAATATTTTGATACAATTTTCGAGACACCATTTTGTGGTGTGGTACTTAGCTTTCCATCGATCGAGCTCTGAGCCACAAACTAATTGCACTTGAGCTGTCAACATCAAGTCAATTAAAATTTCGAAATTTTTAAAACAGACAAAATTGAGTCCTCGTCTAAAAAAATGAATAAATTATTCGTGCGTTAGTCATTTTACAGCCCGCGGTTTTATTAAAACACTCCGCAAAGCGTCGTGCTTCAAAATTAAAACCTTGCGCTGTAAAATGAAACTTACCGGACTAATAACGTAAATAACTATTCAAGATTTAGGTGTGCAAGTTATTCTTTATACCGCATCATAATTATGTTGGATTATTAATAAAATCTAGTACATTCAACTTTATTAATTAACTTTAGTAACATTCCAGCATTTAGAATTTTGATCTACTGAGATTACAAACTTAGACTATAGTTGTCGGATTTTGGTCTCCTTATTGAGATTCATATTTTTGTCAATTAAAAAATTTCCAAAACAAATTTCTTAAATCGTTAAGTCTACTCTAAACTGTAATAACAGCCATTTCAAAAACGTTTTCAATATGAAAAAGTATAGTGCGCTCAAGCAAATAAAAGCCCCGGAAAATATGCGAACTAAAGTAGCAAGCTCAAAAAAGGCGAGATGCGGAGTGTACATGAAAGCTACAGCAAAAAAGGTGAGATGCGGAGTGTACATGAAAGCTACAGCGCCCCCACGCCTCTCCAGGTCTCATGTTTGGTTGGTATACCTATACCTTAATCTAATGCTTTTTAATTCTCAAATGTGTTTGTTTATCAAATTTTTTTGTTTTGACATTATAATACAGGTGAGCCCAAAATTACCAAAGGTTTTGAATTCCTTATTATTTCCTTTCAGTATTTTTCAAGAAAGACAAATACCTACACAATTGGACAACGTGTCCAAATCGTTGAACTTTATTTCTCAAATCAAAGATTCATTGTTTTGACCCAGTGTGCATATCGTCTGTATTTTAGTGTGCGGATTGTACCCTCAGAGTCAAGAATAAACGATCTGGTTGCAATTTTTTCTCAACACAGTGCCGTAAGAAACCTTTCTGGTGCCGGTAGACGACGAACGGTGCACACGATGACAATATTGAATGAATACACACACAAGAGAAATATGAAAAAACATCGTCCAAGAAACTATTCAAAAGCCTAGAACCCTACGGTAATTTAGGCCCACCTGTATAAAATAAAAGTATATTAGTTGTGCGGTGTAAATTCCTCTACCATCTGCATAATCATTCAATTAACTGGTCAGTTTAAAGCAATCAAATTCAAACACCATCGATTTTTTCGGTTTTTCTCTGAAACATTTAAAGAGACACTTGATGGCTGATGAGCGCCAAAATTGCTTCAGTTAGCTTCTTTGTTAGATACTTTGTCATCAGTGTTAAGATATATGTAAGTTGTGCATTAAAAGACAGTTGAATAAATCAATCTTGTTTAAATAAATTTGCTCTGGCTGAGTTCTTATATTTACACTAGCTCATATTACTGATGTAAAATGTAACATGAAAATATATAAAAAAAAGTTTTTTGATAGAATTGCAGAAGTGTAAAGATGAGAAACCTTACATATTTATCTTAAATGTGCACTTTAGACAAAAAGCGCTAATGTCATAACCATAAGCCATAACACTAGCGATATCGTTTATTTCTGATGATTTATAACTAAACTTGGAAGCTTAGTGTTCTAAAACCATGATTGGAAAAATTTCCAATAGATGTCAACACGTAATTAAGCTAATCTATTGATCTTCAATCTATTGATTTTTTCACACATTTCAACGTTCATTTAGTATTCGATTGTTTCTATCGCTTGTTTTGCTTTGATTTATAAAAAAAAAGCTTACTATTTTGCAATTCAAAATCAAGTTTGTTGCCAGAAAAAAGCTATTTTAATAGAAATTAAAGCAATTTGACTAATAAAATGCCTATCTGAATACTTTTTTGCGTTTTACATCTAATCGTTCTCTTCTTGTTGTTAGTGTATATTAAAGCGTAATTTTATTAGTGTAACTAATAAAATAATTACTTCGTTTCGTAGTAGATCCCCCGACGACAAATGAGTAAAACCATATTTCGCCACGATTTTCTCACATTGTGTGCCCTTGCCTGAACCGGGGCCACCTAAAATCCAAATTATGGGAACTGTGATTTCAGGTGTTGGGGCCTAAAAAAATATCAAAATGTCAATTGATTTAAAAAAAGAAATCTCACCATTATTTAACAATGAAAAAGTGGTACAAGTTCAGTAGCTCACTGGGACGTGTGCAGCCGAGAATAACCACAGCCTAACTAATATAAAACTACACCAGTTGCCAATGATGTGTTTTTTGAGTAAAATTTGCGAAACACTTGTCTGACAAATATCAGCAGTCAAATTAATAGACGTTGCTTGCTTAATTATATTATTACAGTAATTGTGAGAGAGAAGAGACAAATATTGTTAACACGTACGGACTGGACGACACAAAGCAGCAGGAGTTTAAAACAAAATATACCTTTATAAAGGAATAATATAATATTGATTATATAAGCACTAACCTTAAGAAAACTATATTTAACTAAATTTATTGATCGTTTATAATTCTCAACCTTGATTCAAAAATTGTATTTTACATATATTTATGTGATACTTTTTTTGAGGAAATAGTAAATAAGAATCTTATCTAAGTTCTAAGTGTATTTTTCAATAGATTATTTGTTGTAGATAAAAAAAAACAAACAAATCTTGTAAATTATGTGTATAGGTAAAACAAAATGTTTGAACCTTATTTATTAATTTTTTATTGTCTTATTATAATAGTATACTTTTTATGATATGAGTTTAATAACTCAATAAAGTTGTATTGTCAAACGAGTGTGTTTAAACGAGTTTTAATGGAATGAGTGCGACAATACGGTTTATATTATTTGATTTTCTACTTTATATTATTTTGATAAATATTGTGCAAAATAATTACTATTGTTAATATTAACAATGTTTATATATTTAAATATGAAGTTTTCATCTCACTTCGGAAGGCCCGCTGTGCTATAGTAGGGAACATATTTGATTTCCATCCAAGACGCTGAAGTTCAAACACTGGTACAAAATTTTTTTTAATTGCATACTTACTAAAAAAAGTTCCACAAAGTTGTGCTATAAATAGGCTTTCATAGTGCAAGTACTTTCCAATAAAAAGTTTGTGACATCAAAGCCGAGAAATACACACCGGGAGTTCCATAGATAAGAGCTGGTGCTTTATAGCGTTCTGTATTTTATTAAATTGTACGTAAATAAACTCCTTCTCATCAAAACATATAAGTTTTGACGATATATTCTGAATATTGCCATAAAACGGGATTTGACCTTAAAATTTAAAATTATTGCTTAATTATTATTTCTTCAATTCAACATAAGTATATTTCGATATTGGATAGTGGCAATCTACTTATTACATTACTCAATTTAATAACGAAAAAATTAGGTTTGCGGAGTCGGCAAAAAACCGTAGTTAATAAAAGAGGAGACACTGAAGATTGAGAGCAGTCAGGAGTTAGGAGTCAGGAGTCAGGAGTTAGAAGTTAGGAGTGAGAAGTTAGTTACTGAGTGGAGTAGAAAAGAGAGAGGAGGTTGTAAAGAAAGGAATTGAGTAAAGTAATAGAACAGTAACGGTATGTTTCCCTAAATAGTGAGTAACTAGTTTTCAGTTATTATCTTTGTTTTAATAGTTATATAAGTATTAAATTTAATTAGTTTTAGATAAACCCTTATCATCCCATTTTCCTCGTTCCAACAGGTAAACTCCCCTTTTTAGGTACCGTAGCTTACGACCTGCTCGTGACAATATAGAATACATCATCATGGCATAGTAAGCGGCAATCATATTTTATATCGCCCATCTATATATATAAAAGAAAGTCTGTTAGTTACACCACTTATAACTCAAGAACGGCTTTACCGATATGGTTGAAAATTGGTGAGGTGGTAGCTTAGATCCAGGAGATTGCTATAGGATACTTTTTATCCAGAAACCACCCTCTAAAAGAAGGGTTAAATCAAAATTAGAATTGCGATGTCGGAAACGTTCGGTGAGGCTCGGCAAATTGCCGTTCCAAATAAATCGATCCACTCTCCCACCACCAACCAAAGTTGGACCTTGGACCGTTCGTTTACATGTTAAGTGCACTACCCACTCTTTAGTTGGCCACTGACGACTCAACGGCGCAGTACAATTTCATTGGAAGCGACAAAATTGGACTGAATTTGATGGAATTGAATCGTGTGTGTGCATGACCGATTAAGTTGGTTTGGTGCGACTGAATTGTACGATTTTGTCTTACTGCGCCGTTGGATTGTTACTGACCGGCTTTAATCGTCTTCCATGAGACAACTTCCCATATAACAACTTTGGGTGAAAGTTTGTATGGAAAATTATGATGACTGGATTTGAATGAAAAGAATAGAATACTTTTTATTATCAAAGAGATAAAAAGAGGTGGGATAGGAACAAAAAATGACAAGTACCAATATTAGTATGATTTTCAAAAATTTTGGAATGTTTATTTTGAAAATAATATCTATGTTTAAATCCGAAATTTTAGAAGTAAAATATTATCATTCCTTGATAGGGCGGAAAGAGGGCAAAATGTCTAAAGATTGATGTCGTTTTCATAATTTTTCCCATAAATTGCCTAAGTTCTCAAAAAAAAATAGAATAGGTATGTTTCCAGCTTCCTAAAAAATTACTCTTAGGAGGATGAAAAGAGAGTGAAGAAAACGATATGGGTATTTTCGAGGAATTTCAGGTCGTTGATTTTGAAAATAATATTTAAGTTAAAGAGGGTTGTAAAATGAATGTGATAAAGGTAATAAATGTGAATAATTAATTTGAGTATCATTTTTATAGTTTTTGGGGTCGTTTATTTTAAAAATCTATATCTATTTATGACCGATTTGGCTGAAAATTGGTGGAGTGGTTGTTTAGAACCAGTAGCCTAACAAAGAATATTTTTTATCCCATTCAGTGTGACGTGACATACAATATAAAACGTAAACGCATCTGACATATATAATAACAAAACAAATGACAAAAAAAATAAAAAATAAAATAACAAAACTAAGGCGGAACAAAGTTCGCCGGGCCAGCTAGTAAATAGATAAAGTTCCAAATAGTTGACGCTTGAAAGATCAGTTCCTGACCAATAAGGTTCTTCCGATTAAACAGAGATATTGTTTTTTGACGAGAATTATAAATTTCACAAAAAGCAGAAATTTTGTCAACTGAATATTTATTGAAAAAATTGGAAAATATAAGTGTGATAAAGAGGAGGTTTGCAATTAAACTATATTTTTTTTTAATAGTTGTTAGCTCAGAATTTTTACCTGGTGAATTAGTTTTCATAATTTTTAGTTAAAAGCTGATGCCTTCCATGTGGTTCTATATCAATTTGATCAAGATCTGAATAGTAGTTTTTAAGTTATACTTATTACCTTATGCTTTTTGGCACTTAAAATTGATTATAATAATTTGTGGAGAAACTTAAAAATTGATTTCAATATACCTAACTAAATATTATTTTATTTATTTAATTGAAAAAAACAAATTAAACAAAATTGAATCAATTAAATAAATAAAATAATAAATAATCGTAGATAATATCATGAGAATTATTTATTTGTCGATCAAATTACCTGAAAACATTGTTGCCTCGGAAGATATTGTGAACGCAGTCATCGACTACTACTGTTTTTAAAATGCGAGAACAATTCTAATGATGCTTCTAAGGTTGTTGGAGATGTTTGCGCAAACAATATTTTCCACAGCAACAATGTTTAAGGGTAACCTTGCAAATTTAATCAACTAAATGAATAGTTTGAATAAAATTCACAAGATTAATCCATAAAACCTATCACTATGACAGCCCCTAATGGTAACACAATTTCAAAAAAATATTTTTCAAATAAAAAGTTGTTGATCATCAGTTTGGGGAAAAGAACCTGGCAACCAAACAACAACCAAAGTGCAGTGCTTCAGAGCCTTCAGTAGCCGCAATTAACAACCTTATCAATAAATCCGTGCCAAAAAATACTGTGAAGAAGATCTACAAACAGATCTGTATGGAATCAGTTTTTATTGTTTTTCAAACAAAGAGATTATCATATTTTAGAAAATAGAACGACATTGTGTTCTAAGAAATAATTGGTTGGTTAAATAAACAGTATGAACACTCGTACCTATGTTGAATAAACTCCTAAAAATTTATTTATTGTAAAACAAATCCTATTAGTCAAAATTCTGAATTATATGGACTCTGTGATTGGTTTTATAAATTAATCATATTGAAGTCGATTTTTAAAAATTTTTAATTTGTTTAATTTTTATTAGTTATACCAAACATTTTTAGTTTTATTAAAATAGCAATAAAATGTAGATGTTATTACATACTTTATCAGATTTTGATCTTCAAAAAAGAGGAACATTCAACTCTACAAGTGTTTAGAGTGGTTCCCACATAGTCCGCTCAGACCAATTCTTCTAAAAATTGATTTGATTGTACGACTCTATGTACTCAAAAATTTTCAAAAAAGCAATTGATGTATCATAATTCTTGACTAGCGTAATCAAGCTAGTAATCATTTAAGATAAATTACTCTTTTTTCTGAAAGTAAATCAAAAACAGCTGACGCATAACTGAAAGTCACATGACCATTGTTTTCCTTGGGATTTAAAGCACCATCTATTACATTTATTAGAGTTGCCGATTACAAGACTTTTACAAAAGCAGAAAAAAGAATAAAACACTTCAATAGAAAGTAATCTTCTTTACATTTCACAGATTCATGTAAAATCAGTTGAGGACTATTAGAAAAACTAAATTTATCTAATCAATCTAAATCTTTAAAATTAATCCAAATATTGTGCATCTAGACTTATTGGCGTATCGGATTTGGTCAAACTAGTCAACAATAAAAAGAAAAAAATAATGCGCAACTTTCAAAAACAAAGTAAAATTTTAGCTCAAAGTGAAATAGTAAGTCTCTTCAAAACCTTCACCATCTTTAAAAAAAAAAAAACAGATAAATGTGACGCCAATTTTCCAAAGTTTCAAAGCACCTTGAGGGCTTTGCATTAATTTGGTTAACGATAATTTTGAAATATTGTTGTTGCGGTTAAATTGTCACCACCCTATTTTAAGAAATCGAAAATAATTTCAATTTCATAGGAAATTAAGTTTCAGCTACCGTCACTGAATTTCTCTGTTAAGTGTCTACGCAAGGGTTTAAAGAAAAATAGTTTGATCAAGAATTAAAGATATATCCGGAGGGCAGTTGATAGCCCAGCAAGACGGAGCCCCGGCCAACTGGAAGGTCGTATAGGTGCAATTCCCTACTGGAGACTTATATGTAACACGCTGTAAAAGCTTTGTATAAAGTAAAAACAATAAAGTGTACCAATATTTTAATTAAAGATATGTTCTCCCTTTGGTACAAGCTGGTTTCCAACAAAACAGAAACTGCTGCAATCTAGTTTCGTCATTAACTATACACATAAAACTGAATTTCAAAAAAAAAGAAAAACACAAGTTGTGTTTGTTGATCTGACAGCAGCATATTTAATACTCTTGAAAATATGGCCTAGGAAACAAACTCTACAATGTCATTCTTTGTGAGCATCAGACTAATAAAATACATGCTGCCGAACAGAAAATTAATTAAGGTTTTTATAAAGTTCTGAATAATGTATTATTGCTACAGACACAGAGTAAGCATTTGTCTCCTCTTTTTTTTAATCTATTTAGAGGTGTGCAATAAAATTATGAAAAAGACTAAATTCTCAACATAGCAAGCAACCTAACAAAAGTGCATTATTTAAGAATTCCTAAACTTATCATATAAAGTAAACGCACCAGATATTACAAAAAAATAAATATATTTTTATGGAAACTTATTTCAACATACACAAATTAATATCAAAATAATCAACTTAGAAGAGCTAAACGCCAAATCGGCTATACACATTTACAAAAGAAAAAAAAAATAACAAAAAAAACATTAAACAAAAATAATAGAAAATTGCATTCTAATCTCTACAATTAATAAAACTTTATTTAAACCACTAAACACAATCACATAATCAGATTCTAGATGCAGTAGTTTCACTATCGATTATAATAATAAATCAAAAAAATATACCCATAAAACATAATAGGCGTACATTTCTATCGTTAACTTCTATTAGAGTTACGTTACAGACTTATAACAAACAAAAAAAATATAACAATAAAATCCTTGCAGACAAAACGCACACAAAAACAAAGATTAAAAGATTTCAAAATGTGAAGACCAGACTCAAAACCTGTACCAAATTAACAAAAAAATTAAACGCACATAGTTTAGAAACATTTTCAAATGTATAAAAATGCTAAAATAGTTATTGACATAAAAGTTAGGAAAATCTCACATTACTGAAGAGGAGCTAAATTGAAATACGAGGCACTTTGAGCCGAGTTTTTTAAAATTCCGAGTCAAGTAAGAGATTTTACTGATGTGTTTTGTATTAAATTTTTCCGGAACTCGTATGAAAAGACGAAATTTTCAAATTTTAGAAAGTTTTTTTACAAATTTTACAAAAATCAAGTTTGTCAATTTTGTTTTCAACTCTAGTTAAAAAGTACTTAAACAGCATCGAAAAAATGTCATCAATTTTGTGCGTGTGTTATTTCATAAAATAATGATAAAAGAAGACGAAAATCATTGTGAGGGCATTTGATTTGATGTGAGCTGTTGCTTACGATCTATTACCGTACAAATCAAAAAAGCAATATGAAAAGCCATTCCTAATGTTCAAAGATTGGCGTCGAGAAAAAAAAGTTTCTTATTTACCGAATGCGTATTTCATGCGTATTTGGCAGAAAAAGCAAGTTTGCAGAAACTGAAGCAGAATTTGTCGCAAATTTTATAAGCTTAAAGCAAACTTAAAGCAAAAATCGAATAGTTACCAACCAAAAAAAATCAAAATGTTTGTTACGGAACCAGATTGATAAATTTTTTCTTGAAGCTCCCGACAAGGAATGCTCAATGACTTTTAAAAATAAAGCTAATATTTTTCAAAATATTAACTTCAAATATTTCAAATTTGGGTACTTTTGGCCCATGAAAAATATATAAAAGAAAATGAATAAAATATAAAAAAAAATGTTTTTATTATAATATATAGTAATAAAAATACATTCGTCGCTTACTCGATTGGATTTGAACTCTACTGAACTTGAACTGACTCCCACTCTCGCTTGCTGCTCCTTATATCGCGTACGATGTAAACAGTCTGGAGCCAACTGGAAAAAGTCTCGAACTTTCGATAGCTTCTTGAATCTTCTCTCTGGTTTTCAAACCGTTACAATATAAAAGTTAATAATATTTTTTAAAGAAATTTAAAAAAGATTCATTATTTATACCTCTTTTTAATTGTTAATTTAGCGCGTCTATAATTATGTATGCCTCGCTTACCGTTCAGTATCACCGTCTCTTTCTGACTGACTCATAGGTTTCATTGGCTTCTGTTTGTATTAGATATATTTATTGTTAATTTATTTTAAAAACTATTAACTTGATCAAAATTGATAAAGAGAGCAATGTTATTAAGAAATCAATTCTACAAAAGTTATTTAAACATGTAATTAAAACACGTATAAACAATGAAATAATATCAAATCTTTATTAAGAACATTAACTATTGTATAAAAAATTAAAAAAAAAAACAATTTTTTATATTTTATTCTTTTTCTTTTCTAAATTTTTCATCGGTCAAAAGTACCATTTTTTCAAACTTTCAAGATCAATATCATAAAAATATTAACTTTATCGTAAAAAGTCATAAGACTTTTCTTATTTGTAATTCAATACAAAATTTCCCCTTGAAAAATAAAAATTTCTTGCAATTGTTTAAACAATTTCGATTTATACAATATGGCACCGAGTTGTCTACTGGCAACCACCATTTATATCAGTATGGCTATTTAAAGAAATTCTCATACAAAAATTGACGTGAAGTACAATATAAAAATTTAAAAAAAAAAAAATGAATAGTTATAAGCAAATAGTCACAAATGTGTAAATTGGAAATATAAAACATCTAGAATTTAACTACCGAGGAATGAATTAAAACCAGAACCACTAGTCAATAAAACAGTCAAAATTGTATAACAGTAATACAAGATAATAGTAAGACTCGTTATGACATATAGAGCAAAAACAAAAGCAAATATTAAAAAACCAAAATAAATAATGTAAAAATAGAAATATTAAGGTCGATAAAGAGAGCAACATAAAACAGACCAACAAAAATAAAAACCAACATAACGTAACGCTAAGAACCGTGCCTCTAAGAATACAAAAAACAGAAAAAAAAGAGACAATGGAACCGAATGAAGCAAGACCGTTTAACAAACATTTACAAGATGAAACAAAATTTTTAAAAAAATCAACAACATAAAAGACAAGCTACAGTCAACATCAACAAAAACAGAATAAAAAGTAACAAAAAATAAATAAATAAAAAAAAAACATTATCAATAAAACTCAAACTAAATTCAGTTGCAGCTAGCAACTGTTTGTTTTTTTAAGTTGTATAAATAGCTCAGATATGTTTATTGTAACAGTAAAAACAATGTGAGACCAATATGTACACAGCGCTATCTGTCAGCTGTAGCAAACACATCTTTCATATATACTTATTTATTTAAAATAATGCAAATAAAAATAAAAAAATTACTTATAAAGAAACTTTTTTTTGTTACTTTTTAAACTATTGAGATAAATTTACCAAAAAAAAACAATTGTTCAGTTTTAAATTTGTGTAAAAACAGTGGAAAAAATTTCTAAACATGAATAGATCTTGCGGTGTGTAGGTACATAGAAACTCTCTTTTGTTTTATAATATCACAAATCTGCATAATAGAAAAGAAAATGTGCAAGAAAACCTTACACATTATATTTTATTAAATAGTTTTCATAAACTTTGGCAACTAAATATGTTATATTCTTTAAATTAGTTGAACGTACTTCTAAGGTCAAGTTTTTCTTATTTTATCAAAAAAAAATCTCTAAAAAAAATGATATAGGTATTTTTGGTAAAAATTCCCACATTTGTATTATTTACAAAATTAAGTTAGTAAAAAACAACATTTAATAATTCTATTCATACCTCGGTTTCAAAAACAATACATAAAACACAGCTGACAATAAAAATTTGAATAGAATCTAAAAGCATCTAGGATATCACTGCCAATTTGCTTTCGCCTAAAAATATCGCAAGTTTCGCCAATTCCATGTGGGTGTCTTATAAAACACGCGTATTTATTTTATTTTTATCAAAATAAAAAAACTTTTTTGAGTTTAAAATTTAAGATTAGCTGTTGAAATAACTAAATTTAGTATTGAAAAATTAATTTACTTACATTATTTGATGGCATGGTGTGATGGCAGTGAATAAACAGGGAAAGGTTAAAATTTGGTGAGGAACATTGTCCTAGTTTACTGTTCGTGCATCCTCCCTTCTCATAAAATCGATATAACAGTGTCGCTACAAGAAAACAGTAAAACAACAACGATATAAAATAAAACACAATTACGTACTTACATAAAATCAATGTAAATTATTGTTATCAAAACAATATTTTCCAAAAAATTAATAAAAAAGCTCCAAAAATACTGCTAAGCAGCGTATAAACGTTTATTGTACAGATAAGAAAGAAATTATTCTAATTGCAAAAAACATTAAATTAAAATTTTGTTGTTTGCTTTCCCTTACATATTATTTGCTTTCTTCCAACTAAATTCTTTTCCACTCTTGTCCCTTTCTTTTTTTTGCCATTGAACCTTTCGCTTTTTGGTTTATTATTTCTCAACCGATTAATGTAAGTATAAGGGAATACAAAGATTACTCAAACAAATCTGTCTAAGTTTTTTGATTTTTTCCTCAAATTTGACTAGGGGCGGTTTTTGTGCTGTCCACTATCAGATTTTATTAAATAATTTTTAATATACATTCACAAAATATAGAGTTGAATAGATAAAGAGCTATAAAAGTGGTAAATAAATGTAAGAAAAATATATAAAAAAATAGAGAACCGAGTAAAGAAAAGCCAAAGTTTAAAAAAAAATCTAAAATAAAATCATTTAAATTTAAGAAGCCGATAAAAAAAACTGGGAAATAAATAATGTAAGCTTATTATAAAACAACAAGTAAATAAGTTGCATACAAAATAAGATGAAAAAGTGGTCAAAAAGTTAAAAAGCAAAAATTGTAATACCAATAGACAACAAAATATAAAAATTGCAAAAAAAGTGAAAAAATCCAAAAATGACCTATTAACACCGTTTTGCCACATGCCAGAAAGTGTTTCATTTAATCTCAAGAACTTAGAGATAAATAAAACTTAGCTTTAATTTTACAAAATAAGTTTGTATCAAAGAGTGGGAAGTGTTCAGGCTTTTTACATGGGTGGAAAAATTTAATATTATGATGGTTGTCAAATCGGCAACGCTTGACTTTTAAGTAAGCCAAGTTTCTTTGTATTTAATTTGAAATGACTTACGCGTTTCCCCTATCCAATAAATTCCAGAATTTTTCAAAAATAATGTATTATCATCTGGAATAAATCTTTAAATTTTGTTCCTGATTGATAAACCGCTCTAAATTCTAAGTGTTTAAGTACACTTTCAAGTTCTTTGGATATCTTCAAAATGTTAAGATAAATTTTAATTCTTGTTTATTTTTTTGAAAATTTTCAAAGAAATATTATATAACCGGACATGCCTTAAATATAAAGATGAGACCTCTATCTGAAGAAAGAGATCGTTAAAAAGCTGTCGAAAAGTCGTAGTCGTAGCTTGCTTGAGTCGAACTTGAGCAAAGACTCCGGCAATATTCGGAAAAGCGTTGGCATGCGTTTTGAAATCGATTTATCGCTGATTCCGTCTCTTCGGCAATGCTCGTGTGAAATATGATATTCAAATCTTGAGACTGAGATCGGTCTTGAGCAAGACGACTTTCACAGACAAATCTCAAGATTTAAATATCAAATTACGGTGTGAATAAGGGCGATTTTTGGGTGAATTTGGCGTAATGCGCAAGCGCAGTGGGTCCGTAGTGAGTCGGACTCAAGCAAAGAGACGACACTAAAAAGCGCCGGTACCTCCGCATTGCCAACCTTTTTTTTTAGGGGAAAAACGACAAGTCACTAAATAATCAAAACGAGTTTTGAATTTGTATCACTCGCTCCACGGGCGATTGCGATTTGTAAGAAGTAGATCGACGTCATTAACAAGTTAATTGCGAGATAACGGCTCACGTGATCCAATTGAGCTTATCAGATTTTTAAATTCGAACGTTTATTCACAATTAAATATTTTGTAATCGATCTGGAATAAAATAAAACTCTTATCAAATAAACAACGTCTATTTCCACTATTATACTTTGAATTTATTTAAATTTTAGAAACATGTTTCTGGAATATAATGTTAATTTTAAATATTTTTCATTAAGATTCTAATTTTATCAATATCTTACTTTTTTGAAAATAATAAATGATAAAATTATTAGACTAAAAATAAGCATGATGCTCAAAACAATTCTCTAAATTTTTTTCCTAATCTACTATTTTTCCAATTCACCTGTCAATCCAATTCAAAGAAGTTTTTAGAGATGCTAAATAATATTTATACAATTCTTTCAAATTTATTTTATTTTAAAAATGGTGTGTATTGCCTATGCGTTGATTTGGTAGAATAAAATAAAAATACTTGCAGTTACTATACATACATACATACATAAATGATATAATAATTACTTACAATAAATTATACATGCCTACACAATTATATACATATAAATCATAATATTAAAACTAACACAATATTTGTTATTCTTCATGTGAATCTTATCTGTAACAGTGAGACATCAGCACAACATAATTTCAATTTGCTATTCACCTTTGCCGTTTTGCAGGATAATATTCATGTTTCTCCATTTTTCTTTTATTCGATGCGGGAGCTCTGCTCTTTTCTTCCATGTGATGTAAACTTACCATGTGATGCTCTTCAATGTGGTTGTTTAGATCTTTAAAAGTGTCCAATAAAAGTTCTCTACAATCTTCGCTTGGACATAAAATGTGCCTTTTCTTCTCGACTGCTTGAGTACCTATTGCTTGCTGGTGGATTTTTTTTACATGCCTATTCCTTGAAGAAGTTGTACTAAACCGTTTGCCACAATGCAGACATCGTTGCTTATCATCTAAATTTTCTAGAACTTGAGATGTGGAAGCCTGCGATAAATCCACACCTGTTTCAACCTACAACTTACAAATATTGACATAAAATTATAAACAATATCTACAACAAAACACTGTTTGGTTCTAACGAACAGAGTTTAAAAGTTATCTAAAATAAATAATAGTTTGGGAAGAAATAAATTCTAATAAATCGCAATAATAGCTGTATGAAAATTTCTATCGAGCTAGCTTGGTAAAAAAATATAACAACTGCAACAGCAAAAAATAGCGCGAAAGCTTAGAATTGACAAGCAAAGTGACCAAATTTAGTGACTTTTCGTTTTTCCCCCAGAAAAAAAGGTTGGCAATGCGGAGGTACCGGCGCTTTTTAGCCAGACGGCCGACAGACTTGTCTTGAGAGTTTGAGGTTTGAGACGCCATTTGCAAGTTATATGTCAGTGTGTGACTACATATCATAACAATGAATATTGACATGTTGGACGAGTTTGACGAGTTTGTGGAGATGTTCGACTTATTAGACAATGAACATAACATGAGAGTGCCAAAACGCTATGTGCGGGATGCTGCAAATCCATTGGAATTTTTTTCCAATGTTGAATTTAAGCGACGCTACCGATTTACCAAAGACAATGTAGTGAATGTGTTATTGCCGCTCGTAGACATACCATTGCGTACACCAAACTCCAGGGGGTTGCCGATTGAACCGATAAATCAATTATTAACCTGTTTACGCTTTTATGCAACTGGCAATTTGCAGGTAAAAGTGGAAAAAGGAAATCCTAATAATAAGAACTCTAACAATTGTTATTATATTTGTCGATAGATGGTGGCCGGTGATCTACGTGGTATTAGCCAGCCGACAGTAGAACGTATGGTAAGAAGAGTATCGGAAAATATTGCGGCGCAATTGGGACAGTATGTGAAATTGCCACAAAACGTAGCAGAGCAGCGCAGCAATATTCGGAGGTTTCACGCTATCGCTGGCTTTCCAGGTGTGGCTGGCTGTGTGGACTGCACCCATATTGCTATTGCAAGTCCAGGAGGCGAAAATGCAGAAGTCTTTCGCAACCGAAAGGGTTTTTTTTCGCTAAAGGTTCAAGTAATAATAATCGTTCAAAGTGACATGTTTGATGTGTTTATACTTGTTATGTTTTTAGGTTGCTGTAGATCCACATATGCGAATATTGGATGTTGTTGTGCGACATCCAGGCTCCGCACATGATAGCCTGATTTTTGACCGCAGCGCATTACGCGTGCAATGTGAACAGGGTCGGCTAGGTGGTTTATTGTTAGGCAATAATGGGTATACGTGTCGCACATATTTGCTAACTCCTGTCATTCGCCCAGGTGTGTACACAACATATAAGTATGACTAGGCATGCAGTAATTCTGTGACCCAATTATAGGTAATGTGCGGGAAGAACGGTATAACCGGGCTCATAAACGCACCCGAAATATAGTAGAAAGAGCATTTGGATTGTGGAAGCGCAGGTTTCCGTGTTTACGGAGGCAGCTGAATACCAAGCTTGAAACATCACAAACTATTATCTGTGCTTGTGCGGTATTACATAATATATCCATGCGGTTGAATGATCGGTGGGAAGACAATGCAGACGGCAATGAAGCAATGGAACCGCAAGGCAATGGTGATCAGAATCAGATAGGTTTAGTTGTTAGAAGAAGATTTATAAATAGACATTTTAATTAGTAGTTAATTAGTAGTAATGCGTTTATGGGTTTAAAGTAATGGTTCATCATTACACCTATAATAAAAGCTGATTTAGTATCTCTTTCTTGCAAAGAGTGACACTTGAAAAAGTATTATTAATTTGGAGAAATTGTTAAATGTTGTAAGAAATTTGAGAAAAAACTTTGTCAAGAGAGTGACGGTGTAATGTTTTGAGCAAAGAATTGGATTTTTTTGTGCTAGCCGAAAGGAGTAGGAGGGATTCAAAGTAAAAAAATTTTTTCAAAAAAATGACCGATAAAAAAAGTAAACGGATAGGACATTTCGCCAAAAAACCACTCTAGATAGAAAACTTTGAAAGCTGGGCTTTTTGTGACACTTCGTCAGTTTACTGTCTAATTGTGACAGTTCCAAGTTGTTTGGTTATGTCATTTTAAATATTTATCGTTAAAATTGTGAAAAATAATGAAACGAAAGCTTTTAATGTGGCTAAAATGTTGATGGGATATGCTGGTGGTAGTGATTTGTTTCGTTTTCTTGATGAAAAAGTGCCGTGTGCAAAAATTATTGACGTATTTTTTTTTTGAGGGGCGAATCTCACGAATCATAACAAAATACAGCTGGAATATAATAAATGGGACTTATAGGTGAGACACATTGATAATTACGTTGGCTTTTTATTAAAGTGCCCCTAAAAGATCCGAGATAAAGATTATAAATAAACATATTTATTTTGTAGAATGAATTAAGTGTCTTCGTTTCGCAATAATATAAAATGCAAAAACAATATGATAGAGACAATGACTGGAGTTCCCTTCAACCTGGAATATAATAAATTAGAAGGTCCTAAGTTGTTTGACGAAATGTGATACAAGTGTGTTCTCTATAAAAATGCAGTCTTCTTCTTCTTCTTCTATAAGTCATTGGATTGGTTGCTCAATATCAGATAATAGATTATCTCTAATAAAATAATAATATATAAGAGGTAGGTTATTGCTTGATTTCCTACAAACAGTCCTACATTCAGCAAAAAGTCATTTGTGGAGAAAAATTAGTGTCCGAAAATGTCAACGACGAAGTTAAGCTCTACTATCTAAAGCTCTAAGACTTTAAAGTAGAGGCTTTTTTGGAAATGATATTATGTAGGTATATTATTATATTATTTTTTACTTTAAATATAAATGATTTGTAAAACTAAACGCTTCATTTTTCCAAGACAAGTTTAAATGGCTTGAGTGTGCTTAGTGTATATTGAAATTTTATTTTTATTTTTGACATTAAAAAATCGATAATGTCATTTTACTGTCATATGCCATCCAACGGTGACAGTTTTACATTAGGTTATGTTTGTCAGTATCTAACCTGTCAGTCGTATCGTAATTTTGGCGAAAATCTACCAAAATACAGCTTAAATCTATAAAATATCTATTCAATAAACATGGGGGTTTTATTTATTCAAGAAATTTAATATGTAATTTTGTCAAGAAAGAAGCTTTTACAATTTGTACCCTCCAAACTGTTAAAGGAGTGGAAGTGAGAATAGACCGAATTTCAATAAATATTTAAATGGTTTTTCAAACATCCCAACGTTACTCAGGTAAATGGAAAAGAGTTTTGATATTTTATTTAAAAAGTTTTTCTAGAAAAATTGACCTTCCAGAATTTTACAAATCTTTACAAGATTGGAAAGGATATGTACATTTTTTTAAATGGTTTTTTAATGAAAATGATTATGAAATGCTATGCGAGATATTGTATAATAAAATAAAGACGAAAGCCCTCTCAATTTTAATGAAAAATAAAAGTGAGGTTAAAATTTTTCAACAGCGATTAAGAATCTAAAGTAGAGGCTTTTTTGAAAGAGATATGTAGGTATATAGATTATTATTATAATCTATATTATTTTTACTTTAAATATAAATGATTTGTGTAAAACTAAACGCTTTTTTTCAGTTAGTGAATGTGATTAATGTACATTTGAAAGGAAAATAGCGGTCGTTGAAATCGATGCAATCAGAAGAGCACTTATGGTGTCCCAAAGGAAGCGAATTCGTAATGACACTCTAAAAGAAGAAATGGAGATGGACTCGGATATACTCCAGGAAATCACATCACGACAGCTAATATGGTACGGACACGTACAACGTATGCAGGAAGATATTTTTTATCAAAATAACAATGAGATATAATATAATAAATATTTTGTTTTAGGCTTTGTGAAATAGAATAACGGATACATGAAAGAAAAAAGTTTAAAGATTATGGATGCTATTTAATTTATTTTTTTGAGTATAAGCAAGCAGATGCTCTCATTTATTAACTAAAAATTCAAGATTTTCCTTATTCTAAAGAAAATGAAGTGAAGAAGACATAATTACAGGTTTTTCCAGAAGAAATTATAATGTAATATAGATTTGAAGTATTAAGGTCAATGACTTTTTGACCTAATTATTGAAAAAAGAGGCTAATAGTATAGAGTCTTAGATTCTGTATTAAAATGAAGATAAAAGTTTTTAATTTTAATAATATTTACAGTATCTAACTGCTTATCTAAACTATAGACTTCTTTTGAAAATAGAAATTGTCGTATGGATAAATTGAATCGATTCGTTTGGAGATTAGAATTTATTGATTGAGCGTTAAATCTTAAATGTTTGAAATACGATGAAGCAAAGAAGACCACGAGAAATCTTTTTTAAAAAGACATAAAGAGATATACAAATTAATATTAGAAATGATTAGATTTTAAATGAATGCTTGCTATCATTCGTACTAAGCATTTTGATACCGTTTGACATTTTGTTTTTGGAAAGTGGCTATGAATGAGAATAATGTACATCTTTTAATAATTAATTCGAGAATTATATTCGAAAAGTATCTAATACAGAATATATATTTTTTTCTCAATCGTACGTACTTAACAACTTTTTCCAGAAGAAATTATAATGTAATATAGATTTGAAGTATTAAGGTCAATGACTTTTTGACCTAATTATTGAAAAAAGGGGCTAATAATATAGAGTCTCAGATTCTGTATTAAAATGAAGATAAAAGTTTTTAATTTTAATAATATTTACAGTATCTAACTGCTTATCTAAACTATAGACTTCTTTTGAAAATAGAAATTGTCGTATGGATAAATTGAATCGATTCGTTTGGAGATTAGAATTTATTGATTGAGCGTTAAATCTTAAATGTTTGAAATACGATGAAGCAAAGAAGACCACGAGAAATCTTTTTTAAAAAGACATAAAGAGATATACAAATTAATATTAGAAATGATTAGATTTTAAATGAATGCTTGCTATCATTCGTACTAAGCATTTTGATACCGTTTGACATTTTGTTTTTGGAAAGTGGCTATGAATGAGAATAATGTACATCTTTTAATAATTAATTCGAGAATTATATTCGAAAAGTATCTAATACAGAATATATATTTTTTTCTCAATCGTACGTACTTATTTTTATATTTTTAAATAAACAATTAAATATTTAAAAAAAAAAATACGATATCAATTGTCAATTATTATTGTTGACATAATAATCAATTAAAAAATACAAAGTGATCACTTATTATCATTAATTTATATTTTATAAATAACATGAAATATGAAACGTTTTTCTGTCAATTTTAATGTAGAATTTTTTTATATAGAGTGTTTGTTTTTTTTCAATTTGATATATAATATATAACTAAAATATAAATAACTTTTATTGGTTTTTTTTTAGATTATTATAATATGGTAATATAATACGAATGGCTAGAAGAGTCTTTTTGATTATATTATAGAAAATATAGAACTGTGGTTGTAGTAAAATTTATCATTGTGTATACGAAAAGTGAGATTAAGTTGTGTTTGAGACCAATCGATGAAAGAATATTAATATATATGAATTAAAATAAGATGGAAGTGGAAAATTATATTCAAATAGTATCTATACAGAATTTTTTTCTCAATCGTACGTACTTATTTTTATATTTTTAAATAAACAATTAATTATTTAAAAAAAAATACTATGTCAATTGACAATTATTATTGTTGACATAATCAATTGAAAAATACAAAGTGATCACTTAATATAAATGCTTTATATTTTATAACTAACATGAAATATGAAACGTTTTTTTGTCAATTTTAATGTACAAATTTCTATAGAGTGGTTGTTTTTTTTGAATTTGATATATAATATATAACTAAAATATAAATAATTTTTATAAAATATAAAAATTTGCAAAAAATTAAAAATAAAAAAATGTTAATTTAAAAGATATGCTATGATTTAAGTAAAAAAAGCATCAAGAAAAACTAAAAGAAATTATAAATTTGTTGATAATAAAAAAGAAAAGATAATTTAAGTAGTATAGAAAAACAAAATTATGGTTGTCGTAGAAAAATAAAACTTGATAAAATTAAGTAAAGAATAAAAAAAATCGAAAAAAAAATTTATAGAAAAAAAAATTTTTAGATTAGAAAACTATGTTATAAATATGGAAAAAAAAATGTTAAAATATCAGGAGTGTATAGATGGATAATACAATATTAAAAAAAGAATAGTATAAAAAAAATTAGAATACACAAAAAAAGAAAATGTAAGAGAGAAATAAGACGAAAATAAAAACAATTGAAAAAAAAATGAAAATTAAGTAAATACATTATAAAAATAGGAACAAATAGAATCAAAAAGAAGAAAGTAAAGAGAAATAAAAAAACAAGTTTGAAAAAAAAAGTTGAAGAGATAAAAAAAGAATAAAAAGAAAGAGAAAATAAAAGTTTCAATGTACGAATTTCTATAGAGTAGTTGTTTTTTTGAATTTGATATATGATATATAACTAAAATATAAATAATTTTTATTGATTTTTTCATTAGATTATGTATGATTGTAATTGAATGATTACATATTTTAAAAAAAATAAATAGAAAATAGGGAAATAAATTAGAAAAGGAAAACAAATAGCAAAAAAAAAAAAGAAAGAATATAGTATATAATTAATAAAATGTAATACGAACCTTTTTAATAAAAATAAAATATGGTTGTTTTATGGTTGCCGAAGGCAACCTTAATGTAAGAGAGTAAGGTAAGAAAAAGGGAGAATAAATAAAAAAATATAATAATAGAAACAAAAAAAATATATAAAATAACAATTTTAATTTTGAAAAAAAATAATAAAAAACTCGCTTTAGAAGAGAATAAGAAAAAATTTATATAAATTATTATTATATATTATAGTTTTTATTCTTCTAATTTTAATAACAAATATTATTAAAGTAATAAAATTATTATGAAAATAAAAAAAATTGAAACGAAGAAAAAAAAATACAAATAAAAGCAAGAAAAAAATTTGAAAAAAAAAAGGAAAATAAAAATCAAGTATATTAAATAAAATGTAATGCAAAATTATTTTATAAAAAAAAATTGTTGTGTTATTGTTGCCGAAGGCAACCTTTTACATATAAGAGAGTATAGTAAGAACAAGAATAAATAATATAAAATAATGATAGATAGTAATATTATTTTTAAACATTAAAGTAATATTAAAATGAAAACGTTATGTCAAAATCTGATCTCAAATGTTATAACGAGAATTTTTATAAGAAAAAATGACTGTCCGCCACCTTAATAATGAGAAAAAAATAAAAAAATTATAATAATAATGAATAGTAAAAGTATTTTAAAAAATAAATAATAGATTTATATATGTTGCCGCAGGCAACATTCAATACGAGTGAGTAGAACAAGTACAAAAAAAAATAAAAAAAAAATTTTAGTGAATGGTAATATGCTTGCTTTATTATAAAAAAAATAAGAAAAATAAAAGAAAAAGAAAAAAGTATAATTAATAAAATCTAATTAAATTTTTTTTTACATGAATAATAATAAATTTTAAGATAAATAATAATGGGCTAGGTTTATATAAATGTTGTCAAAGGCAAACCATGATATGAGAAAGTAGAAAAAGTACAAAAAAGAATAAATAAAATCATATTACAATAAAAACAATTAATAATCAATAATCTAATAAAAAAAAAAAAAAAAAAAAAAGTGCTTTTTTATTACCGGTTGCCGAAGGCAACCCCTCTAGGTTTATACACGTTGCCGTAGGCAACCCTCTACTCAAGAGAGTAGGGTAAGCACCCGGAGGGTGCGAAACCATACTCTCGTTACACCTATAATAAAAGCTGATTTAGTATCTCTTTCTTGCAAAGAGTGACACTTGAAAAAGTATTATTAATTTGGAGAAATTGTTAAATGTTGTAAGAAATTTGAGAAAAAACTTTGTCAAGAGAGTGACGGTGTAATGTTTTGAGCAAAGAATTGGATTTTTTTGTGCTAGCCGAAAGGAGTAGGAGGGATTCAAAGTAAAAAAATTTTTTCAAAAAAATGACCGATAAAAAAAGTAAACGGATAGGACATTTCGCCAAAAAACCACTCTAGATAGAAAACTTTGAAAGCTGGGCTTTTTGTGACACTTCGTCAGTTTACTGTCTAATTGTGACAGTTCCAAGTTGTTTGGTTATGTCATTTTAAATATTTATCGTTAAAATTGTGAAAAATAATGAAACGAAAGCTTTTAATGTGGCTAAAATGTTGATGGGATATGCTGGTGGTAGTGATTTGTTTCGTTTTCTTGATGAAAAAGTGCCGTGTGCAAAAATTATTGACGTATTTTTTTTTTGAGGGGCGAATCTCACGAATCATAACAAAATACAGCTGGAATATAATAAATGGGACTTATAGGTGAGACACATTGATAATTACGTTGGCTTTTTATTAAAGTGCCCCTAAAAGATCCGAGATAAAGATTATAAATAAACATATTTATTTTGTAGAATGAATTAAGTGTCTTCGTTTCGCAATAATATAAAATGCAAAAACAATATGATAGAGACAATGACTGGAGTTCCCTTCAACCTGGAATATAATAAATTAGAAGGTCCTAAGTTGTTTGACGAAATGTGATACAAGTGTGTTCTCTATAAAAATGCAGTCTTCTTCTTCTTCTTCTTCTATAAGTCATTGGATTGGTTGCTCAATATCAGATAATAGATTATCTCTAATAAAATAATAATATATAAGAGGTAGGTTATTGCTTGATTTCCTACAAACAGTCCTACATTCAGCAAAAAGTCATTTGTGGAGAAAAATTAGTGTCCGAAAATGTCAACGACGAAGTTAAGCTCTACTATCTAAAGCTCTAAGACTTTAAAGTAGAGGCTTTTTTGGAAATGATATTATGTAGGTATATTATTATATTATTTTTTACTTTAAATATAAATGATTTGTAAAACTAAACGCTTCATTTTTCCAAGACAAGTTTAAATGGCTTGAGTGTGCTTAGTGTATATTGAAATTTTATTTTTATTTTTGACATTAAAAAATCGATAATGTCATTTTACTGTCATATGCCATCCAACGGTGACAGTTTTACATTAGGTTATGTTTGTCAGTATCTAACCTGTCAGTCGTATCGTAATTTTGGCGAAAATCTACCAAAATACAGCTTAAATCTATAAAATATCTATTCAATAAACATGGGGGTTTTATTTATTCAAGAAATTTAATATGTAATTTTGTCAAGAAAGAAGCTTTTACAATTTGTACCCTCCAAACTGTTAAAGGAGTGGAAGTGAGAATAGACCGAATTTCAATAAATATTTAAATGGTTTTTCAAACATCCCAACGTTACTCAGGTAAATGGAAAAGAGTTTTGATATTTTATTTAAAAAGTTTTTCTAGAAAAATTGACCTTCCAGAATTTTACAAATCTTTACAAGATTGGAAAGGATATGTACATTTTTTTAAATGGTTTTTTAATGAAAATGATTATGAAATGCTATGCGAGATATTGTATAATAAAATAAAGACGAAAGCCCTCTCAATTTTAATGAAAAATAAAAGTGAGGTTAAAATTTTTCAACAGCGATTAAGAATCTAAAGTAGAGGCTTTTTTGAAAGAGATATGTAGGTATATAGATTATTATTATAATCTATATTATTTTTACTTTAAATATAAATGATTTGTAAAACTAAACGCTTTTTTTCAGTTAGTGAATGTGATTAATGTACATTTGAAAGGAAAATAGCGGTCGTTGAAATCGATGCAATCAGAAGAGCACTTATGGTGTCCCAAAGGAAGCGAATTCGTAATGACACTCTAAAAGAAGAAATGGAGATGGACTCGGATATACTCCAGGAAATCACATCACGACAGCTAATATGGTACGGACACGTACAACGTATGCAGGAAGATATTTTTTATCAAAATAACAATGAGATATAATATAATAAATATTTTGTTTTAGGCTTTGTGAAATAGAATAACGGATACATGAAAGAAAAAAGTTTAAAGATTATGGATGCTATTTAATTTATTTTTTTGAGTATAAGCAAGCAGATGCTCTCATTTATTAACTAAAAATTCAAGATTTTCCTTATTCTAAAGAAAATGAAGTGAAGAAGACATAATTACAGGTTTTTCCAGAAGAAATTATAATGTAATATAGATTTGAAGTATTAAGGTCAATGACTTTTTGACCTAATTATTGAAAAAAGAGGCTAATAGTATAGAGTCTTAGATTCTGTATTAAAATGAAGATAAAAGTTTTTAATTTTAATAATATTTACAGTATCTAACTGCTTATCTAAACTATAGACTTCTATTGAAAATAGAAATTGTCGTATGGATAAATTGAATCGATTCGTTTGGAGATTAGAATTTATTGATTGAGCGTTAAATCTTAAATGTTTGAAATACGATGAAGCAAAGAAGACCACGAGAAATCTTTTTTAAAAAGACATAAAGAGATATACAAATTAATATTAGAAATGATTAGATTTTAAATGAATGCTTGCTATCATTCGTACTAAGCATTTTGATACCGTTTGTCATTTTGTTTTTGGAAAGTGGCTATGAATGAGAATAATGTACATCTTTTAATAATTAATTCGAGAATTATATTCGAAAAGTATCTAATACAGAATATATATTTTTTTCTCAATCGTACGTACTTAACAACTTTTTCCAGAAGAAATTATAATGTAATATAGATTTGAAGTATTAAGGTCAATGACTTTTTGACCTAATTATTGAAAAAAGGGGCTAATAATATAGAGTCTCAGATTCTGTATTAAAATGAAGATAAAAGTTTTTAATTTTAATAATATTTACAGTATCTAACTGCTTATCTAAACTATAGACTTCTTTTGAAAATAGAAATTGTCGTATGGATAAATTGAATCGATTCGTTTGGAGATTAGAATTTATTGATTGAGCGTTAAATCTTAAATGTTTGAAATACGATGAAGCAAAGAAGACCACGAGAAATCTTTTTTAAAAAGACATAAAGAGATATACAAATTAATATTAGAAATGATTAGATTTTAAATGAATGCTTGCTATCATTCGTACTAAGCATTTTGATACCGTTTGACATTTTGTTTTTGGAAAGTGGCTATGAATGAGAATAATGTACATCTTTTAATAATTAATTCGAGAATTATATTCGAAAAGTATCTAATACAGAATATATATTTTTTTCTCAATCGTACGTACTTATTTTTATATTTTTAAATAAACAATTAAATATTTAAAAAAAAAAATTCGATATCAATTGTCAATTATTATTGTTGACATAATAATCAATTAAAAAATACAAAGTGATCAATTATTATCATTAATTTATATTTTATAAATAACATGAAATATGAAACGTTTTTCTGTCAATTTTAATGTAGAATTTTTTTATATAGAGTGTTTGTTTTTTTTCAATTTGATATATAATATATAACTAAAATATAAATAACTTTTATTGGTTTTTTTTTAGATTATTATAATATGGTAATATAATACGAATGGCTAGAAGAGTCTTTTTGATTATATTATAGAAAATATAGAACTGTGGTTGTAGGAAAATTTATCATTGTGTATACGAAAAGTGAGATTAAGTTGTGTTTGAGACCAATCGATGAAAGAATATTAATATATATGAATTAAAATAAGATGGAAGTGGAAAATTATATTCAAATAGTATCTATACAGAATTTTTTTCTCAATCGTACGTACTTATTTTTATATTTTTAAATAAACAATTAATTATTTAAAAAAAAATACTATGTCAATTGACAATTATTATTGTTGACATAATCAATTGAAAAATACAAAGTGATCACTTAATATAAATGCTTTATATTTTATAACTAACATGAAATATGAAACGTTTTTTTGTCAATTTTAATGTACAAATTTCTATAGAGTGGTTGTTTTTTTTGAATTTGATATATAATATATAACTAAAATATAAATAATTTTTATAAAATATAAAAATTTGCAAAAAATTAAAAATAAAAAAATGTTAATTTAAAAGATATGCTATGATTTAAGTAAAAAAAGCATCAAGAAAAACTAAAAGAAATTATAAATTTGTTGATAATAAAAAAGAAAAGATAATTTAAGTAGTATAGAAAAACAAAATTATGGTTGTCGTAGAAAAATAAAACTTGATAAAATTAAGTAAAGAATAAAAAAAATCGAAAAAAAAATTTATAGAAAAAAAAATTTTTAGATTAGAAAACTATGTTATAAATATGGAAAAAAAAATGTTAAAATATCAGGAGTGTATAGATGGATAATACAATATTAAAAAAAGAATAGTATAAAAAAAATTAGAATACACAAAAAAAGAAAATGTAAGAGAGAAATAAGACGAAAATAAAAACAATTGAAAAAAAAATGAAAATTAAGTAAATACATTATAAAAATAGGAACAAATAGAATCAAAAAGAAGAAAGTAAAGAGAAATAAAAAAACAAGTTTGAAAAAAAAAGTTGAAGAGATAAAAAAAGAATAAAAAGAAAGAGAAAATAAAAGTTTCAATGTACGAATTTCTATAGAGTAGTTGTTTTTTTGAATTTGATATATGATATATAACTAAAATATAAATAATTTTTATTGATTTTTTCATTAGATTATGTATGATTGTAATTGAATGATTATAAAAAAATTAAATAGAAAATAGGGAAATAAATTAGAAAAGGAAAACAAATAGAAAAAAAAAAAGAAAGAATATAGTATATAATTAATAAAATGTAATACGAACCTTTTTAATAAAAATAAAATATGGTTGTTTTATGGTTGCCGAAGGCAACCTTAATGTAAGAGAGTAAGGTAAGAAAAAGGGAGAATAAATAAAAAAATATAATAATAGAAACAAAAAAAATATATAAAATAACAATTTTAATTTTGAAAAAAAATAATAAAAAACTCGCTTTAGAAGAGAATAAGAAAAAATTTATATAAATTATTATAATATATTATAGTTTTTATTCTTCTAATATTATTAAAGTAATAAAATTATTATGAAAATAAAAAAAATTGAAACGAAGAAAAAAAAATACAAATAAAAGCAAGAAAAAAATTTGAAAAAAAAACGGAAAATAAAAATCAAGTATATTAAATAAAATGTAATGCAAAATTATTTTATAAAAAAAAATTGTTGTGTTATTGTTGCCGAAGGCAACCTTTTACATATAAGAGAGTATAGTAAGAACAAGAATAAATAATATAAAATAATGATAGATAGTAATATTATTTTTAAACATTAAAGTAATATTAAAATGAAAACGTTATGTCAAAATCTGATCTCAAATGTTATAACGAGAATTTTTATAAGAAAAAATGACTGTCCGCCACCTTAATAATGAGAAAAAAATAAAAAAATTATAATAATAATGAATAGTAAAAGTATTTTAAAAAATAAATAATAGATTTATATATGTTGCCGCAGGCAACATTCAATACGAGTGAGTAGAACAAGTACAAAAAAAAATTTTAGTGAATGGTAATATGCTTGCTTTATTATAAAAAAAATAAGAAAAATAAAAGAAAAAGAAAAAAGTATAATTAATAAAATCTAATTAAATTTTTTTACATGAATAATAATAAATTTTAAGATAAATAATAATGGGCTAGGTTTATATAAATGTTGTCAAAGGCAAACCATGATATGAGAAAGTAGAAAAAGTACAAAAAAGAATAAATAAAATCATATTACAATAAAAACAATTAATAATCAATAATCTAATAAAAAAAAAAAAAAAAAAAAAAAAAGTGCTTTTTTATTACCGGTTGCCGAAGGCAACCCCTCTAGGTTTATACACGTTGCCGTAGGCAACCCTCTACTCAAGAGAGTAGGGTAAGCACCCGGAGGGTGCGAAACCATACTCTCGTTACACCTATAATAAAAGCTGATTTAGTATCTCTTTCTTGCAAAGAGTGACACTTGAAAAAGTATTATTAATTTGGAGAAATTGTTAAATGTTGTAAGAAATTTGAGAAAAAACTTTGTCAAGAGAGTGACGGTGTAATGTTTTGAGCAAAGAATTGGATTTTTTTGTGCTAGCCGAAAGGAGTAGGAGGGATTCAAAGTAAAAAAATTTTTTCAAAAAAATGACCGATAAAAAAAGTAAACGGATAGGACATTTCGCCAAAAAACCACTCTAGATAGAAAACTTTGAAAGCTGGGCTTTTTCAGTGACAGTTCGTCATTTTAGTGTCTAATTGTGACAGTTCCAAGTTGTTTGGTTATGTCATTTTAAATATTTATCGTTAAAATTGTGAAAAATAATGAAACGAAAGCTTTTAATGTGGCTAAAATGTTGATGGGATATGCTGGTGGTAGTGATTTGTTTCGTTTTCTTGATGAAAAAGTGCCGTGTGCAAAAATTATTGACGTATTTTTTTTTTTGAGGGGCGAATCTCACGAATCATAACAAAATACAGCTGGAATATAATAAATTGGACTTTTAAGTGATGGGAACATACTTAGTAAAAGGTCTAAAATGGTTTTATTAAAATCGATATGTAATAGAAGAGATTTTATAAAGTTTTACACTTTCATGTGTCAAGCGATTTATTTTTATATATCGCACCCCGGCGAGAACAGTGACACAACTCAAAAATGTAAATTTTCAGCTTTATGTCAGTAAAAAATACATTATAATATCTTGCTTGTTGCGATATTAATTCTTCAGAATAAAATTGAATTTACTGACAAAGATAGTTATCTGTAACGTAAAAGCAACTTAGACAATCTCAATATGAGTTTAAGTTTCCTGCTTTTTGCGATTTTTGAACTACTGCATGTGTTTTTGAGTTGTGTCACTGTTCTTGCCGGGGTGCGATATGTATTGGAAACTGAGGGCAAATAGATATCAGAAGCGTTGATACTGAGAATGAGTCAGGAGCAAGTTGTAATTTATCAACTTCTATACATAGAGAAATAAAAAATAGGTTTGTTGTAATATTGTCATAATTATTTGATATTGATAAGATTGAATGTGATTAGTGTAGACATTCAAATCTGCGTGCATTAGACAATATTTTATCAAAATAACAATGAGATATAATATAAATAATATTTTTTTAGGGTTTTGAAATGGGATAACGAAATATAATAAATTGGACTTTTAAGTAATGGGGCCCTACTTATTAAAAGGTCTAAAGTGGTTTTATTAAAATCGATATGTAATAGAAGAAATTGTATAAAGTTTTATACTTTCATGTGTCAAGCAATTGATTTTTATATATTTATTGGAAACTGAGGGCAAATAGATATCAGAAGCGTTGATACTGAGAATGAGTCAGGAGCAAGTTGTAATTTATCAACTTCTATACATAGAGAAATAAAAAATAGGTTTGTTGTAATATTGTCATAATTATTTGATATTGATAAGACTGAATGTGATTAGTGTAGACATTCAAATCTGCGTGCATTAGACAATATTATATCAAAATAACAATGAGATATAATATAAATAATATTTTTTTAGGGTTTTGAAATGGGATAACGAATTAACATTAATGTAATATAAATTTAAAGTATTAAGGTCAATGACCTTTTGACCTAATTCTTTAAATTCTGTACCACTTGAACTTTTAGAATTAAAAAATCAATAATGTCAAACGTCAAAAAAAAATGACATGTGTCATAAATGTTATTGATTTACAAATTTTCTAAAATTTATTGAAACGAGGGCTTAAATGTAATAAATGAGATCAGCAAACAATAAAGCTTTACTTAATAGAACGTCCGAAAGGCTTAGAAAAACATTTAATAGAATTGCTTAGAAAAGAAAAATATTTCAAAAATCTGGACTTTTCTATCATGTGCTGTCAAGCGGTCGATTGATCTTTGTATTTATATTGATGATGAAAATTACAATAATAATTTAATAGAAAATTGATTATTTAAACATTCAAAAGCGAATTAGGTAAGTGGAGAGCAGTTTTATTCCTTTATTCAAAAGATTTTTTTCTAGGTTATACAATAATTTTGAAGAGAAACAATAAGATAAGAAAATTAAATTTAATTGACGTCTTCATATATTGATGAGATATTGTGGGACGTTTGTTTGCTTAATTTGTGTTGATCCCAAAGCGGTCCAGGTTAGTGAGGAGAAGTTTTAATGTTTTATTTAAAAAAACATTTTTTTCAGATCATACAATAATTGAATTGAGAAAAAAGAGATTGCAAAATAGAGTTTTATCGACGCTTAAATGTTGATGGAATTTTATGGGATTTTTTTTTATTTGCTTTGTTGATGAAAGCACAAGGCTGCGATGAAGATAGCCACCTTCCCAGATTCTTCCAAAAGAAATCAAAATGTAATATAGATTTAAATTATTTAGGTCAATAACCTTTTGACCTAATTATTGAAAAAAGTGAGGCTAACTATATAGAGACGTTGAGAGAAGTGGCGCCCGTTGTTTTTTGGGGCTATCAATAATCTTAACTAAAAAGGGTTTAAATGTTATAAGTGAGACTTATAGGTGATATATTGTAAAATCATCATGTGGGAAAAAAACTTTTAATTAAGCTTTAAGAGTGTTTGAGTTGGAAAACTTAAATATTTTATATTAAAATTGTATCAAGATAATAACTTTCTATTGATAATGAGTGACAAATCTATGACACCGACAGATGTCATTATGTTTGCTATGACATAACCTACTTTTTTTTTTATAAAAGTTACGTCAAATATTTAAAAAAAAGTGTTTTTGGTTACAGTGTTGCCACTAGGCAATTAAAAAATTTATAAAAAGTGTTGCCAACTGAAAAAAAAATATTGATAAAAATTTTTGGCTCTTTTTATGCTGTACAAGCAAATTTTTTTAATTAATAGTTAAAAAAGAAATGTTTTGAATTTGTGTTTATCTAAATTGGTAACAAGTGGAAATAGAAACGGCGTTTTTGGTTACAGTGTTGCAGATAGGTGCAATAAAAAAGTCTATAAAAAGTATTGCCAATTAAAAAATCATTATTAAGCACGTTTAGTAGTGTTTGAGTTGGAAATCTTATATTTCATAATAAAAGTGCACAATGGCAACAACTTAATATTGATTATGTGTGACACATCTTTAACGCTGACAACATTATTGACAGATGTCAATGTGTTCGCTACAATAAAACCTAATTTTTTTTTATGAAAAATACGTCAAATATTTGTCAAGAAACAAACGTTTTTGGTTACATTGTTGCAACTAGGCAATTAAAATTTTTTTTCTTAAATTGTTGCTAAATTAAATATTTATTAAAAAAATTTTTTTTTGATTGTATTAATTATAAACAAATGTTTTTAATTAATAATTATACAAAAAAAATATGAAATTTTTGTTATTTAATTTCCGACAATCAAATATGCGAAAAAAAAATTTGCAAAAAATTAAAAATGAAAAAATGTTAATTTAAAAGATATGCGATGATTTAAGTAAAAAAAGCATCAAGAAAAACTAAAAGAAATTATAAATTTGTTGATAAAAAAAAAAAAAGATAATTTAAGTAGTATAGAAAAACAAAATTATGGTAGTTGTAGAAAAATAAAAATTCATAAAATTAAGTAAAAAATAAAAAAAATCGAAAAAAAAATTTATAGAAAAGAAAATGTTTAGATTGGAAAACTATATTATAAATACGGAAAAAAAAATGTTAAAATATCAGAAGTTTATAGATGGATAATACAATATTAAAAAAAAAAGTGGTATAAAAAAAAATTAAAATACACAAAAAAAGAAAATGTAAAAGAGAAATAAGACGAAAATAAAAAAAATTGAAAAAAAAAATTAAAATTAAGTAAATACATTATAAAAATAGGAACAAATAGAATCAAAAAGAAGAAAGTGAAGAGAAATAAAAAAAAGTTGAAGAGATAAAAAAGAAAAAGAATAAAAAGAAAGAGAAAATAAAAATTTCAATGTACAAATTTCTATAGTTGTTTTTCTGAATTTGATATATGATATATATCTAAAATATAAATAATTTTTATTGATTTTTTTCTTTAGATTATGTATGATTGTAATTGAATGATTACATATTTTGAAAAAATTAAATAGAAAATAGGAGAAAAATAGAAAAAGAAAACAAATAGAAAAAAAAAAGAATATAGTATATAATTAATAAAATGTAATACGAACCTTTTTAAAAAAATAAAATATGGTTGTTTTATGGTTGCCTAAGGCAACCTTAATGTAAGAGAGTAAGGTAAGAAAAAGGGAGAATAAATAAAAAAATATAATAATAGAAACAAAAAAAATATATAAAATAACAATTTTAATTTTGAAAATAAATAATAAAAAACTCGCTTTAGAAGAGAATAAGAAAAAATTCATATAAATTATTATAATATATTATAGTTTTTATTCTTCTAATTTTAATAACAATTATTATTAAAGTAATAAAATTAATATAAAAATAAAAAAAATTAAAAGGAAGAAAAAAAAATACAAATAAAAGAAAGAAAAAAATTTGAAAAGAAAAGAAGAATAAAAATCAAGTAAATTAAATAAAATGTAATGCAAAATTATTTTATAAAAAAAAATTGTTGTCGAAGGCAACCTTTTACATATAAGAGAGTATAGTAAGAACAAGAAGGAATAAAAAAAATATATATATAATATAAATAATATAAAATAATGATAGATAGTAATACTATTTTTAAATATTAAAGTAATATTAAAATGAAAACGTTATGTCAAAATATGATCTCAAATGTTATAACAAGAATTTTTATAACAAAAAATGACTGTCCGCCACCTAAATAATGAGAAAAAAATAAAAAAATTATAATAATAATGAATAGTAAAAGTATTTTCAAAAATAAATAATAATAGATTTATATATGTTGCCGCAGGCAACATTCAATACGAGTGAGTAGAATAAGTACAAAAAAAAATAAAAAAAAAAATTTTAGTAGATGGTAATATGCTTGCTTTATTATAAAAAAAAATGTGAAAGATAAAGGAAAAAGAAAAAAGTATAATTAATAAAATCAAATTAAATTTTTCTAAATAAATAATAATAAATTTCAAGATAAATAATAATAGGCTAGGTCTATATAAATGTTGTCAAAGGCAAACCATGATATGAGAAAGTAGAAAAAGTACAAAAAAGAATAAATAAAACCATATTACAATAAAAACAATTAATAATCAATAATCTAATAATTTAAATAGTATAGAAAAACAAAATTATGGTTGTTGTAGAAAAATAAAAATTGATAAAATTAAGTAAAAAATAAAAAAAATGAAAAAAAAAATTTATAGAAAAGAAAATGTTTAGATTGGAAAACTATGTTATAAATACGGAAAAAAAAATGTTAAAATATCAAAAGTTTATAGATGGATAATACAATATTAAAAAAAGAATAGTATAAAAAAAATTAGAATACACAAAAAAAGAAAATGTAAGAGAGAAATAAGACGAAAATAAAAAAAATTGAAAAAAAAATTAAAATTAAGTAAATACATTGTAAAAATAGGAACAAATAGAATCAAAAAGAAGAAAGTGAAGAGAAATAAAAAAACGAGTTCGAAAAAAAAAGTTGAAGAGATAAAAAAAAAAAAAAAATAAAATGAAAGAGAAAATAAAAGTTTTAATGTACGAATTTCTATAGAGTAGTTGTTTTTTTGATTTTGATATATGATATATAACTAAAATATAAATAATTTTTATTGATTTTTTCATTAGATTATGTATGATTGTAATTGAATGATTACATATTTTAAAAAAATTAAATAGAAAATAGGGAAATAAATTAGAAAAGGAAAACAAATAGAAAAAAAAAGAAAGAATATAGTATATAATTAATAAAAGGTAATACGAACCTTTTAAATAAAAATAAAATATGGTAGTTTTATGGTTGCCGAAGGCAACCTTAATGTAAGAAAGTAAGGTAAGAAAAAGGGAGAATAAATAAAAAAATATAATAATAGAAACAAAAAAAATATATAAAATAACAATTTTAATTTTGAAAAAAAATAATAAAAAACTCGCTTTAGAAGAGAATAAGAAAAAATTCATATAAATTATTATAATATACTATAGTTTTTATTCTAATTTTAATAACAATTATTATTAAAATAATAAAATTAATATGAAAAAAAAAAAAATTACGAATTAATGTTACACTTAAAAATAATGTTCCAATAATTACATGAATTCCATGAAACATATTACGAAGAAAAAAAAATACAAATAAAAGAAAGAAAAAAATTCGAAAAAAAAAGAAGAATAAAAATCAAGTATATTAAATAAAATGTAATGCAAAATTATTTTATAAAAAAAAATTGTTGTGTTATTGTTGCCGAAGGCAACCTTTTACATATAAGAGAGTATAGTAAGAACAAGAACTAATAAAAAAAATATATATATAATATAAAATAATGATAGATAGTAATACTATTTTTAAATATTAAAGTAATATTAAAATGAAAACGTTATGTCAAAATCTGATCTCAAATGTTATAACGAAAATTTTTATAAGAAAAAATGACTGTCCGCCACCTTAATAATGAGAAAAAAATAAAAAAATTATAATAATAATGAATAGTAAAAGTATTATTTTGAAAAATAAATAGTAGATTTATATATGTTGCCGCAGGCAACATTCAATACGAGTGAGTAGAACAAGTACAAAAAAAAATAAAAAAAAAAATTTAATGGATAGTAGTATGCTTGCTTTATTATAAAAAAAAATGAGAAAGATAAAAGAAAAAGAAAAAAGTATAATTAATAAAATCTAATTAAAATTTTTTAAATAAATAATAATAATATATTTCAAGATAAATAATAATGGGCTAGGTTTATATAAATTTTGTCAAAGCCAAACCATGATATGTGAAAGTAGAAAAAGTACAAAAAGGAATAAATAAAAATATATTACAATAAAAAAATAAATTTTCAATAATCTAATAAAAAAAAAAAAAAAAAAAGTGCGATTATACTACCGGTTGCCGAAGGCAACCCCTCTAGGTTTATACACGTTGCCGTAGGCAACCCTCTACTCAAGAGAGTAGGGTAAGCACCCGGAGGGTGCGAAACCATACTCTCGTTAATATATAATAAAACCCGATGTAGTTGCTCTGTCGGACAAATTTTAGATTTTTTAAAAATTTTTTTCTTTTTAAATGAGTTTTTGTATGAAAAAGTAGCTATCCTAAAAATTACAATGTTTTTTTAATAATTTCTAAAAATTTTTTTCAAATTTGATAACCCCCTTGAACGTAGGAGGGATCGAAAGCAGAGTTTGAGAAAGAGATGGAATGTGTCAAAATCGCGATAATAACGTCTAAACTTACTATGGCTAGATTCTATATCACTAAGAATTTTCATCAACAAATGTCAGTGTCTAACCTATCAGTGTCTAACCTGTCAGTCGTATCGTAATTTTGGCGAAAATCTACCAAAATACAGCTTAAATCTATAAAATATCTATTAAATAAACATGGGGGTTTTATTTATAAAGGTTTCCCATCAAGAGATTCAATGTAATTTCGTCAAGAAAGAAGGTTTTATAAATTGTAGCCCCCCAAACTGTCAACAGAGTGGAGTGTGAATTTAGTGGGAGAACAAATTTAAATGAAAAAAACATTGTTTAAAAACCATTTTGAAGCGACCGATAAAAATTTGCATTGGTTTGGTTTACTTTTTAATAGATTTCAAGACATTTTTAGAGAAAAATTGGTGCCCTATCTGTCAAATAATTAAAGCAAATATAATAGAAATTACAATGAATTTTCAAATGAAAACAACGTTTAAAGCCTATTTTTAAACGATTCATAAAGGTTTGTTTGGTTTTTAAAAGATTTCAAGGCATTTTTAGAGAAAAATTAGTGACCCAAACTGTCAAATAAGTGAAGCGAATGTAATGGAAAATCTACGTAAATACAGCTCAAAACAATTAAAATATTGGTTAAATAAACAATTGGCACTCACCAAAAAGTTAGAAGCAAAGATCGAAATGGCGACAGGGGTCTTTTTTTTAGTTTCGGTCAAAATATCAAAAGCTCCAAAAAAAATTGTCAAATTGACAGTTTTAAGTTATTATAAATTTGTTATGGTTGAAAGAAAAGATTTTGTGTTAATAGTTCTTCTAAGATTGAGCCCCAAATTAATTGAAATGCTTTTTTATATTGGAAAAGATAGAAGAAATAATAGAAGGAAAAGCTCTGGGTGGGTTTTTTGACTTTTTTTTATCAAATACTAAAATCTTATATTGATAGAGCATGCCCCCCGAAATGTCAAAGGGGTGAAGCTAATATAATAGAAAAGTAAAGATTAAAAAGTCGAGAAGGTTATTTTGGCTGAAAGAAAAGCTTTTGGTTAATAGGTCTTCCAAAATTGAGCCCCAAATTTTTTTTTTGTTGCTATAAACAAATTTGTTTATAGCAACCAATAATTACAATTTTTTTTTTAAATTGACATATATATTTATTCGTTTCTTAGTAACACAAACAAAATAATTATTTATAAATTTTTTCATAAAAATAGTTGTGAAAACGTTATTTATAAGAAAATTTCAACAAATATATATTGAAATTAATATGTCAATGTGTTCGCTACGATATAACCTAATTTTTTTTTTATGAAAGTTACGTCAAATATTTGTCAAGAAACAAACGTTTTCGATTACATTGTTGCAACTAGGCAATTAAAAATTTTTTTTTAAAAGTGTTGCCAAATGTTTTTGATTGTATTAATTTTAAACAAATGTTTCTAATTAATAATTATACAGGAAAAATTTGAAATTTTTGTTATTTAATTTTCGACAATCAAATATGCGAAAAAAAAATTTGCAAAAAATTAAAAATAAAAAAATGTTAATTTAAAAGATATGCGATGATTTAAGTAAAAAAAGCATCAAGAAAAACTAAAAGAAATTATAAATTTGTTGATAATAAAAACGAAAAGATAATTTAAGTAGTATAGAAAAACAAAATTATGGTATTTGTAGAAAAAAAAAATTGATAAAATTAAATAAATAAAAAAAATCGAAAAAAAAATTTATAGAAAAGAAAATGTTTAGATAGGAAAACCATAATTTTGTTTTTTAAAAATTAAAATACACAAAAAAAGAAAATGTAAGAAAGAAATAGAAAGAAAATAAAAAAAATTAAAAAAAAAAATTAAAATTAAGTAAATACATTATAAAAATAGGAACAAATAGAATCAAAAAGAAGAAAGTGGAGAGAAATAAAAAAAAGAGTTCGAAAAAAAAAGTTGAAGAGATAAAAAAGAAAAAGAATAAAAAAAAAGAGAAAATAAAAATTTCAATGTACAAATTTCTATAAAGTAGTTATTTTTTTGAATTTGATATATGATATATAACTAAAATATAAATAATTTTTATTGATTTTTTCTTTAAATTATGTATGATTGTAATTGAATGATTACATATTTTGAAAAAATTAAATAGAAAATAGGAGAAAAATAGAAAAAGAAAACAAATAGAAAAAAAAAGAACGAATATAGTATATAATTAATAAAATGTAATACGAACCTTTTTAATAAAAATAAAATATGGTTGTTTTATGGTTGCCTAAGGCAACCTTATCTATATAAGAAAGTGAGGTATGTAAAAGAAGGAATAAATAAAAAAATATAATAATAGAAACAAAAATAAATATATAAAATAACAATTTTAATTTTGAAAAAAAATAATAAAAGACATTTATTAGAAGAGAATAAGAAAAAATTCATATAAATTATTATAATATATTATAGTTTTTATTCTTCTAATTTTAATAACAATTATTATTAAAGTAATAAAATTAATATAAAAATTGAAACGAAGAAAAAAAATTAAAAATAAAAGAAAGAAAAAAATTTGAAAAAAAAAGAAGAATAAAAATCAAATACATATATTAAATAAAAAAATGTAATGCAAAATTTTTTTATAAAAAAAAAATTGTTGTGTTATTGTTGCCGAAGGCAACCTTTTACATATAAGAGAGTATAGTAAGAACAAGAAGGAATAAAAAAAATATATATAATGTAAATAATATAAAATAATGATAGATAGTAATATTATTTTTAAATATTTTAAAGTAATATTATATGAAAACGTTATGTCAAAATATGATCTCAAATGTTATAACAAGAATTTTTATAACAGAAAATGACTGTTCGCCACCTAAATAATGAGAAAAAAATAAAAAAATTATAATAATAATGAATAGTAAAAGTATTTTTAAAAATAAATAATAATAGATTTATATATGTTGCCGCAGGCAACATTCAATACGAGTGAGTAGAACAAGTACAAAAAAAAATAAATAAAAAAAAATTGGTAAATGCTAATATGCTTGCTTCATTATAAAAAAAAAAGATGAGAAAGATAAAAGAAAAAGAAATAAGTATAATTAATAAAATCTAATTAAAATTTTTTAAATAAATAATAATAAATTTCAAGATAAATAATAATGGGTTAGGTTTATATAAATGTTGTCGAAGGCAAACGTTGATATGAGAAAGTAGAATAAGTACAAAAAGAAATAAATAAAAATATATTACAATAAAAAAATAAATAAACAATAATCTAATAAAAAAAAAAGTGCGTTTATTTTACGGTTGCCGAAGGCAACCCCTCTAGGTTCATACACGTTGCCGTAGGCAACCCTCTACTCAAGAGAGTAGGTAAGCACCCGGAGGGTGCGAAACCATACTCTCGTATTAAGTAAAATGTGAATTCTTTTGAATATTGTCAATAATATTGAACGATCTCGTGTTTAGCAATTTATTCATAACGGTAAGTTAGTTACTGTCCGTCCCTTTGACCCCAGTTTGGAAATACCCATTTTATAGTTTTTTCCCTTCTCCGAAGGTTTTGCCTCTCTTTATACAACAAAGCTGGCCGAATAGTACCTTTTTAAAGGGTTTTTCCCCGGTTTGCGGAATTTGGGTAAAACTGCATAGCAACACTTGTGCCCTTCGGGTTTGGTGACCAAAAGTACAAGTGTAGACTACTGTAGATCATGAGTTGAAATCATTACCTAGTCGAGATAAAATCGTTCCGGAAAAATTATCAAACCGATAGTCCGTCCTTACCGTTGATGCCACACCGGTATTCAAATCGTTCCATTTTCTTGACATTCACAATATTAATTCCTTTTCAGCGTTTATATTAATTGTTTTAGAATAAGAATAATAAGTGTTAGTTTCATCGTATAAATAACTTCTATTCATGTTCATTAGTGGCTTTATTAAATTATTAATGCGACATTAGTTTGTCTTTATTAAATTTATTGCGTTACCCTAAACTATTAGGAAAGTGTAACGTGATTCAAAGAAAAAAACAATTAATGTACGTGCATATAAGTTATAACTTGTGAGGGTTATTGACCAGCTATTTACTATGTATAGTATCAGGTACATTGTACGAATAAAAACACGCCGCTCCACTAATAGATTACACATGCTTCCTCAATCAATCAGAAACCTAAATATTTTAATAATGTTCCTCTTATTACCATATAACCCTACATTTACTACACTCGATAACCAGAGATTAATATCTACCCTGTTAGTCGACAAAATACACCGCATTTCTTTGTTTCTTATACATAAGCAATTAAAATACGTAAATTTGGGTAAACATCTATTTTATTGTGGAATAAAGACCTATTGGTACAGAAATGTCGTGCTAATAGAAATCTTCATGGAATATTCGAGCACAAGTGCAAAATGTCCACTGTCAGACCCATGTTAAAGTCGTTCCCTCATCGTGGAGCAGGTTGCAAAACCACAACTTCCCCTTTTTAACCAAAACAAAATCTTTCCTAGGAATAGTTGAAGTTAGGCTTTAAGCAAATAGAGAAACAGGAGGAAGCTGTAAACACACAAAAGTTTGAAGTTGAAATCGAAATAAACACAAATACCTATCAATTATTATATATGTTTTTCTTTTCTGTAAATAAGTTTCCTGTTCACCTTGGAGGGGAGTATAAAAATTTTAAAAGACAAGGCAAACTACTTCTACTGTCATGTTGACGAAGCGTCGTCTGCGTCTACTTATTTCTGCTTTGCTTTTGGTTGGAACCTCTCTCTAGAGGCGATTATTTATGCAGTTGAGAGTGAGGGCACTAGACGGTACGTATCGCAGTGCATGGACAATTGCAACAAGTTTGTTGTTTTCCACGAGGGACGTAAACAACATTTTTTCATTTTCGGTATAATATGTTTTATCACCTATAATGCAGATTTTATACATAGCGATCATCAAGTATATGCGTACTCACCACTAGCCATTGTTTAAAAACTTTTGCACCACGCTTCTATTTGTTGTTACTGCTTCCTCTTAGGAATGTCAATTGGAAATGGAACTGTCGACTGCAGTCCGTCAAAATTGTCAGATTGCAAACCTTACCAAACCAAAATCACTACACTTATTACTGCGCAAACGCACACGATTTCTCTGGAGATTTGCTCGATCAGGGAGCAACGCTTTATTTCCCGAGCATTACCGAAGAAGTTGCTTGAGATGGAATCAGCTAAAAACGCATGCAAACGCTTTCCCGAACATTACCGGAGTCTTTGCTCAAGTCCGACTCAAAATAAATTTCAAGGTCGATCTCAAGCTATCACTATGAATATGGGCATAGACAGTAAACTTCTATGAAATAATCACGTAAGAAAAACTACTAGTAAAGTAATTAAACCGCTTATGGTTTACAGAAGTCTAGCAGGTAATACTTAAAAATGCAAACCAAAAATACTGCGATGAATGTATACCATAATTATTAGACCCATCATAACCTATAGGGCAATAGCTAGTCATTCTAAGGCAGACAAATAACCACAAAGAAAACCTTTCACAAGGTACAGAGACTTGCATGCTTATGCACCACAGGAGCCATGAGAACGTGCCGTACTGTGACACTAAAGATTTTATAGATCAAGCACTCTTATAATAATAAAGTTTATTAGCCCAACAGTGCCGAACCACCAATTACAGGACAAAACAAAAGAAATATTTTACAATAGTACTTATTCTAACAAAGTAAATAAAATTATTGTAACAAATTAAATAAAATTACAAATCGAAAATCAGAATCAGTGACAGACAGTAGCTCAGTTACAAATTGCTTAAATAAATAATAATCTAAATAAAATATATCAATCTCGTGGCAGATGCAGTTGTAAGCTTGGGACATAAGACACACCGGAGATCGCAGAATGAAATTAGTTCTGGGAGTGTTGTAGTAAAAGGTGTTCTGGTATCTACTACCAAGACGAGGAACTAGGAAGCTGAATTTTTCGAGTAGCTCTGGAATATCTATTTGAAAGTGGAATATCTATTTGAAAGTGGATTATCTTATATAAAGTCAGCAAAACATTTAGTTTTCTTCTCAGTGTGAGTAGAGGGACTCCAAATTCATCTAGCAATAGACGTTGATCATATCCTCGAGGAGGATAAACATGATGAGATTTCAGATATAGATATTTAAAAAATCTTCGCTGAACACTTTCAATCATGTCATTGTAAGTGTTATAAATAGGATACCATATAATAGAGCCATATTGAAGCTTACTTAGCACTAAAGACCTATATAAAGCTAACAAGCAATAAATATCATTAAAAGATTTACTGTTACGCATAATAAACCTAACCATAGCATAGGATGCTGAAATTACATTCTCACACTGAAGATTAAAACGAAAATTGCTATCAAATATGTAATAACTAAATCTTTTACAGAGTCATAACGAGGAAGACAGGTTTGATCAATCAAATAATCCCAAGTTATAGTGTTCTTCTTACGGGTGTACGAGACTACTTTACATTTGGAAATGCTCAACTTTAGTCTGTTGTTTACACACCATATATGTAACTTAGATAAGTTTTGTTGAAGAACCAAGGCATCATCAATAGAATTTATGGAGTTAAAATTTTTTGCATCATCAGCGTATAGCAAGATATTGCAACTCAAAGTAGAAGGTAGGTCATTGATATATAAAAGAAATATTAAAGGACCTAATACGGATCCCTGAGGAACTCCTGAGCTAGCATCATATGGCAAGGATGAGAAACCATTGTAGCACACAAATTGTGATCTAGATGTAAAATAAGATTGAAAAAGAATTAGTAGTTTCCTACTGAAACCAATGTGAAATAGTTTTTTCAATAGAATATTGTGGTCAATCTGATCGAAAGCTTTTGTTAGGTCTGTATATATGGTGTCAACCTGAGACTGCTCTTCTAGTTTTTGAGACACAAATTGTGAGAACGTCATTAATTTGTTGTAGTATGTAGTAATACTCTTATATGTAGTAATAGCAAAAGCAGCAAGCGAAGCTAGTTTTAACTGATTAGAAAAGGCACTGGTAATAAAAGAATCAAATGTCAGAGAGCTTAGACATCTCTGACAGAGTGCATTTTATTTCTAAACCTTCCCAGTAAGCAAATATAACTTTAGAAAAAAATATATAGTAAAATTAAGCAATAAGGAAGACTGGGAAATAGAACCAAATACCAGTAAGTTTAAAATAGTAAAACACCATTTCAGTAAAATATCATGAATTAGTATACAGATGGCTTCAAGATCTACAGAAGCACGGAAGCAGAAGTAGTCGGTCTTAGAACCACATACTCAAAATTTATTAAAACATACTCAAGCATCTTTTAGGCTAAAATACACGCAAACCAGAAAAACTCAAAAAGAAACTATCAAAAATGTAAAATCGTAACTTCACACCGATGGTCAAGCACTCATAAGAGCACAGAGCTTATATGCCATCAGTCACAAAATGGCATGAGAATGCTGAAGCAAGTTAAACAAACTAGGCAAAAAACAATGTATCTTCGTTTGAATACCCAGAAACTCGGAAATGAAAGGGAACAAGAAAGTTTATAATTTTGAAAGAAATAGTGCTTTGAACTTTTGTGTAGGAGCAGAACCATTCTGCACCTTAAAAAAGTACACCTACAGGAAAAGATAAAGAAAGAGTCAAACAGATCAAAACTCTGAATAAATCTTCCTGGATCGAAACATTCCAAAAAACTTTTTGAAAAATTTGACTATGTAATGTCAAAAGTTTACTTAATCCTTACTAAAAATAAACTTCGCATTGTCACAGGCTTTCTTACCGGTCTCTGCCGTCTGTAAAAGCACCTGATGAGACTTAAAAGATCAAATGCAGACTCTGCAAGGAAAAGAAAGAAACCCCAGAACACTTGATAACAGAATGCGTCTTCATTAGAGCCCAACGTAAAAAACACTAAAAGTGAGAATACATATCAAATAGAGACACATCATCGTTGAAGCCATCCCGGCTTAGAATTTATTACAGCTTTGGAGTTGGGAAGCTATAAACTGGGATACACCTCAAGAAAAAAAAGCACAATAGACCAATAAGTCACAGTGCGTATAATACCCTCTAACGAATCTAAATATAAATGCCTTCAACAACAATAATAATATTAGTATTAACAACCTAAAATTTGTCAAACAAATAAGTAACTGTAGACATCTAGATGCCGCTAAATGCATTAAGACAGAAATGCTTTAAACAAAAAATACGCTCTTCTTTTGCGCCAGTTAGTAATAGTATTATTAAAAAAAAACACACAAAAACATGTTTGAAAGCCAGGTTGAAATAAGAGTCAAAACCCTCCACTTTTTGCAGCAGATAAGACATCAGAGTGGCTAAAAAAAATTCAATTAAATAAAAAAAAAATTGGCAAGTAGTAAAACTTTGATAATAGTTTATAGTACCCAAAACTCCAAAACAATTAATTGAGAAAAATTAGACCAAAGTTCCAATAAAAAATACAGAGAAAGAAGCAAATTTTGCATTAAATGTAAAAAAGTAAACATAAATCATATCGAGCACATGAAATTTGAGAACGGTAAATAAGTTGAAAAAAGTAATGATTATAAAATTTAAATTAGAAAAAATATAATAATTAGAAAAAAATTGCAGTAAAAAACGTGATAAAACAAACAACATCTTGTAGAAATTACATCGCAACAAACATTAAAAATTTTTTTTTCGACACATACATACTGGTAAAATAAAGAAATACAATGCAAATCCATCCAAACCACATCTGTAAACTTGAGCATAGTTTGTTTGCAGTGCCAATTGTGACTGCAAATATTTTATTTTTTATTTTACCAGTTGGTGCCTATCCAAAGAAGATAGATTACATTGTATATAATTCATATACGTTTGAGACAGAAGCGCTAACGTGATAACTTGGTAGTTCAATCAGCAATATACTTTTGCCACAAAATATTCTGCTCTAGTGTGAAAACTATTTTAAATTCAAAAATAGAGGAATTTGGTAATTATTCTGACATTTAAAGCAATTGTTTTAAAAATTATAATTTTTAAAACAATTGCTTGTGATCGACACAAACCCATAGGCATGACCAACTATCACGCCAAATTTAAACACTGTTTTTGAACTTATTTTGTTAGATTGCTAAGCGACAAGTTACAGCATCAGTGAAATATTAAGTATGTAGACATGCTGGATATAAGAGGCTAAGTTAAGTTAATATTCAGCTAAAACAATATCTTGTTTATGTTTGTATCACGTTGATAATTTTAACTAAACACTCCATAATGTATTGTTAATTTAATTGTTCAATGTAATGTGAATTGTTTTATAATAAACTACCAAAAGACATAACTGCATTACCTCCAAAGCTGTTTGCCAACAAGTTAAAACTACCACAGAATGCATTCTATAGTTTAAATAAGTATATGTCATGCCAAGTCTTTTCATAATTTATTGTAAATTTACAACTTTATTGTATTTGTAGCAATGACATTACAATTTTTTATATTTTTTACTGACTGAAATAAATCTGACGTAAGCAAAACTTGTGTGAAGTTAAAGCTTGAATAAATATATTATTATAAGTTACTCTTGTTGAATCAGTACTGGAATGCATAGTACACTGGAATAAAATGTTTCAAACGTTGGCTTGTATTACTTGTAAATATTAGTTAACAATATTGAAACAATATCTTATTATTTATTAATTTTTTATTATAAATATTATTACAAGCCTTTCAAGTTTTATTTTACAATGTTATTTTACAATATTTTCAACAATACATGTTAGAATCTTTGACAGAATTTTATTATAAAAAAACTTTAAAAAATGGCACAATAAATGTTAATAAAATACATAATAAACAATACAATAGGCAAGAAATAAAATTAAAATGTTTGCAGACATCTCACCGCTAACCCTAATATCATTATCATCAGCTCTAGTAAATTAATTCAATAAATAACTATATCTATACAAAATTTAGCAATCTCGGTTAAGCTCAATTAATTGATATTACACCTTAATTACTGTGAAAAAGTTTTTTATGGACGGAAATCTTTCAAGTCTGGCAAATACTAGAATCTGTCAAAAATTTCTCACAAGAATTAATACAATTCAATCGTAACAGTCGCTTTTGTTTGATCACAAATTCTTAAAAAAAAAACATAAAAACTTAAACTAAAAGTCATTTCGAGACCATTTTAAGCAGTCATGGTGTGTCAATGTTAGACACTGGCATTTTTGTTTTTGAGCAGAGAAATTTTCGGCCGCCGTCAGTCGAATGTATTTTGTATTAAAGTTGTTATTTCCCGAAAAGTCGAGCCCACAGAACCGGGCATTGTTTGTTTTTTCGTGAGAAAAGTGCGTAAATCCTGCAAAATATCGTGGCACTTTGCAGATTTCCGGTAACGCTCCTCTCTTGATAGATCTACACCAAAACTTCCACTCGGACCATTAATATTGTTTTTTATAACATGTCCAAAATGCCTGAGAATTAAGCGAAGACTATTGCAACCTGTTGTCATATAACTGAAAGTAAAAAATTTACACAATGCATTATTACAGGTAAAACTCATAAGCCGCTAGTTAAAAGCACAATCAACTATCAAAGCTCTTTTTTATAGACTGTCCAAAATGTATTTATACAACTAGTGTCAGTGGAATACTATTGCGGAGGCGTGATTGCCGTAATTCATTATTTATGTACAGTCGAACACATTAAATTTTGGTCGTCAATGTCAGTAGAAAACTTTTTTTTCGTCACTTTTAATAGATATTTATGCATTACGGGAGATATGAATGTTTTTTCCCCCGAGGTTGACGTGTTACAGACCAAGGACCGAAGGCCCGCGGTCTGTAAGTCTACCTAGGGTGAAAAACAGAATATCTCCCGTAGTGCATTAAATATTTTATTTTTTAGCAACATTATATTCTTTATTTTCAACATAAAACGTAAAAAAAACATTCAAAATTAAAAAAAAAAGTGGATTTCAAAGGTGGTTTGTCTGTACCGTTGTTACGATGGTTGCTACAGTTGCATAATTTTGTTTTTCAATCAACAAAAAAAAATGTCTGGAAGCAGCAGCGTTATTCGTCACAGTGTGATTCTAAAAGCGGAAAAAGCCAGTGAGTTATTGGTTCCGAAGAAGTTTGAACATTTGTACATCAAAGAATATGACCGATTTTATATATGGGGTTGTACGGATATTTTCAAAACTTGGTATGCTTTAATCTGGTTGTTGTAAAAAGTTGCTTACATTTGTGTTTTCTTACAACACTATCATTTAGTCCAAATACGCTCTGGACCAAATTTTCGATGGTTAAATGTATGCTGCAGTTGGGGGGTTGATATTTCAAACTACCATGAGTTGGAAGTGTTTGTAAAACGGAAAAACAAAGGATATGAACCGAAAAAATCTGCGGTGTTAACAAGGGAACAGGTGGACACGCTTTTGAAAGAAGCCTCGAATGACACTAACTTGATGTACATATAAAGTAGTATGACACTGACATTTTTGTTTTACATGTATAATAAACGTGCAAATTTAAAGGTGGTGGTTCTTATGGGTTTGGTTGCTGCAGGATAGACGAATTGGTAAAAATGCGAATTGAAGACATTAATGACAGAGGTTCTGTGATCGTGGTGCAGATTCCAGACAAAAAAACAGCTGTTAGGAGATCGTTCAGCCTTGTTGAAGAGGAGAAGCTGAATGCTTTGGCTTTTATAAGGCAGTACTTGTCATTGCGTCCTACAAGAGTTTCAAGGTTTTTCCTTTCGTACAGAAACGGAAAATGTACAATAGAGTCGGTAGAATAGAATAGAAAAATTTATTTATTCGTAGGAAAGAATACGTTTGGTAAAATTCCGTCCAAAATTGCTACTTATTTGGGTTTGGTGAATCCAAATTTATACACCGGTCATTGCCGCCGTCGAAGTTCTGCAACATTGCCGGCAGATGGTGGATTAAATATGACAAAGTTGAAGCGACTAGGAGGATGGAAAAGTTCTACTGTTGCTTCAAATTACTTGGCGGATAGTATGGAATCGAAAAATAATATATCCCGTTTTATTGCTGGAGTAGAAAATGTTAGAAAACCAAGATCTTTGGCTGCTGAAAAAGCTACAAACTCATCCAAAAGCAACCAGTTCAGTGGAAAGTTTGAAAATTGTACCTTCTATTTGACTCGTGAACAGGCGCAGAAAATTGAGGAAGAAAAATCCCTAGGGAGTTATGACTATCTTTTCATGTATTGTATCTATGTTGAAAATAAAGAATATGATGTTACTAAAAAATAATAATAGTTTTTAGTTTAAGACGTAATTTTAAGTTTTAAATTTATCACCGATGCACTTTTATTTGAAATAAAACGCAGTTATGCTAGCTTCTCAAAAATTTCTGTTGGTTACAACGTGTTCTCCAATCTTCTGGCAAATAAACACTCAGAAATCATTGTAACATAAAGCCTCTCTTCAAAGATATGTATGTTATAGATGCCCTTACACCTAATTACAAACAACAAAACGAAGTACTTACGTCTCAAATTTACTTTGTAGGAGTTCTTGAATCTTCGGTAAAATCAAAACACATAGGTCCAAATTCCACAAAGTACTAAAATCAAAAAGCTATAACTCAATGTAATACTAAATTTAAAATATTAACTGTTTGCTGTTAAGTACACCTAATAAATCAACTAATATTGATAGGTCTCCAAAAGATACAGCTGACTCAAAAGCTGCTTTCAAATCTTTTGATCTATACTGAGCTAATACTAATTTCAGACTTCTTTGTCTCGTCACTAACATTGCCATCATTGGTTCATGGCCCCTCACTAACGCTCCGAGAACTTCAGCTTCGGACATATCTGGTAATTCTTGTTGAAAACCCAACGTTCGATAACTCTTCTAAAAGTATAATTGTTAAAAAATTATTAATAAATTGAAAATCTGACATACTGGAACAAATTCATCTAGATCCAACCCTACCGGCCTATCTAATGCAACTGGCACAAATTCTTCCTCAGGCGGGGTATTATCGGGTGAAATTTTTGAATTCACATAAATATCTACTGGTGGGCTAGTGATATATGTTGAAGATAGTTTGTTGTTTAAAACACCCTTATCGTTATTTCGCGCGCTGTTCATAGGAATCTTGGAAACATTTGGCACACTTGAGTTTCGACTAGGTTTAGAAAATGAATTCTTCCGCGAGGAATTTCGTGTTGAAGTCGTAATGCTCTTGCTTATATTAACTTCGGAAATGCTGTGCTTTATAATACTGGATGGTTTTGGAGTAGTTTCTGGAACGTCCTTGCAACTGCTTTGACGCTGCAGGTTAAATCTATAATAAAATATATATATATATAGTTAGAAAAAACATTACCGAATCTAATAAAAGTTCAAGTTGCTTGTTAGAGACAAATAATTCAAGAATCAAGAGTTTTGGGCTCTTAGAATAGTTATCTACGTTATTAGTGCGGTAAGTTTTATTTTACAGCAAAGGTTTTAATTTTGCATCAAAATTGATCGCGTGCTGTAAAATGATTAACGCATAATTATTATTTTGAAATTTTTAGCCGAGAACTCAATTTTGTCTGTTTTAAAAATTACGAAATTTGAATTGACTTAATGTTGACACCTCAAGTGCAATTAGTCTGTGGCTCAGCGCTCGATCGATGGTTAGCTACGTACCACATCACAAGATGGCGCCTTAAAAGTTGCACTAAAAGTATTAAATTGTCTTTATTTTTTTAAATCAGTAGGTGTTATTGAGTGCGGTAAATTGTCCTGGTATTAACAAACTGCATTTATGACTAAACAACATTTTTTTAGTGGTTTTTAAAAGCAGATAATTTTCATGGTATTTTACAATATGCCAGTGAGTTAAAGTGACAGATGAGAGCTCTGCATGTAAAAAAAGTCTTGATACCGTAGCACTTGACAGGACGTACATATGCTGTTTACAATCTACAAGGCTAAAAACACATTTATCTATGTTGTTATTAAGTCCTGTCTCTTTAATATCATTGTCAAACGAACACCTTATAAATTAGAAAATTCTCAAGTTCTATTATTCTTTTGAATAAAATATGTTTACACCGTGGACCACGTACAAATATGACGCCACCGACTTCGAAATGCATCTCAATATTGAAATTTCATGAGCAACTAGATTGATTCACTTAATCATAATTTTTAAGTCTTCAGTTACGACACGTTTGACATTTTTCTAATCAGTTGTAAATCATAAAATCGAATATTACGCTTTAAATTCGGCAGGATCGTATATACATAATAAAATCTCTTCACTTTCATCCACAGAAAGCACATACAGTGGTTGCTAAAAAACACAAAATTGTCACGGTTCTAACTATATTTTTACATAGATGCAGGTCAACAATAAATTACTCCCTAGAATATACACGTTTAGGAAAAATACTTTTTATAAAAATTTTCAAAAGTTCTTTGAATGTTGAAAGTTGTTTTAACTTATTGCTGACAGTTGACGTATTATCTGACAACTATTTATTAATAAGAGTTCTTTTCACATAAGTTTAATTAAATATGCCACAATTGATTGTAAAATTAGAAACATATACGATATATATAAAAGCATTAGCGAGAAATTAGCGATTTGGAAATTCTGTAAAGAATTCGCTCTATTACATTTAAAAAAAAACTTAAATTATCGAAAGACTAAAGCGAATATTTTCCGTAAATTGTCGACATTGCTTATTAAAAACTAAAATATACTTTTTCATTTTAAGTCTTTATAAAAAAGATGGTCTTCCGTGTTGCGCTACAAGGCTAGTTTACAAAAGACCAAAGATTAGATTATGAAACTAACACACCTTAATACGGTGAGAGTTGTTAATTTTATAATAATTTATAATTATTTTTAAAGTAAAATTTGCCAATAAGGCGCTAAATAAGTTGTACAATTGAATAATCTCGATGACGGCCATATGGCATCTTAAGTTAAAGAGGGGAAAATTAGGCTTAGCATCCCTGGAAAGGTAGAGTAGCAGTTAGTTAGTGAACTTAGAGGGGTGAGAACAAAACCGTTCGGCAAAAGATCTTTGGGCGGTCGGTCAAACGGACAGTATTATGAATATTTAAACTGTTAACTTTGAAAGAGAAAGATAGTTAACGTGTTTATCTTGTTGATCATCTGTTGTTTTGTGCTATAATTGTGAATTCAGTGCTGAGTTTTTGAATTCAGAGGAATAATGAATAAAGTATTATTGATAAGCATAAATATGTATTGAATATGTTAATTTGCAACATCCACGGCAGAAACTATAGTTTGTGCATGTAGTACGGTCTATGTGGCTCTCTGCTTCCTCGAACAATGGCCAAAAGGTAGAGGGGTGAGCTAGAGCCCGTTGACCGCTTTGGTTATGTTCCTGTCAGTGGATAAAAAGGTTGTGAATTTCTATTTCGCTGGCGTGACAAATATTGTGTAATGTCCTTAGGTTCTTCACTTATCAATCTTTATTTTATACCTTTTTCTATTACGCACTATTCCTGGCCTTTCTATTTCGTATAATTTGACTGAGGCCTAGCGACACCGTCCACGTTGCTTCCGAACAAGGCACCGAAACAATGAAGACATCATTGAGAACACGAAGCTAAAGACAAGAGATTCTTACAGGAATTATTGACAGGTACATTATGTGTAAATATGTTTCATGTGTCGCCCAATTGATCCGCCTGACCGTTCGAGCGTTTCCACAACAATGAATATAAAGGGGTGAGTTGAAGTAGAATGTTCATGATAATATAGCTGACTGTTGCTATTCTGTACACTGTTTTAAAGTTGATATTTAATGATAATAGCCGTAGAAAACAGACATTCTGACAAATTGATTATAGAGAAGGAGTTGACTATTATTTGCTTCAATTTAATTGTTCAAATTTAGCAAAACGTAAAATTAAAATAAATAAGTCTTACAATACAGATTTTCTTTATAACCAAATATTACAAAAAAATAGAAAGAAAAAATTTATTTATATTTTATTTCGTGACACAAAACCCTCATTTCAAAATGACAAACCTTCTATGATTTTACGGTAATCATGAGTAAAATTTAATAATAATAATTTTATAATGTAAGTCGACCTAAACGATATCTTTTGTTTCCTGCAGAATTCAACCTAACCAAATTTATGACAACCTATTGATGAATATTCCTAAATCTAGGGAGAAATTTATTGCTGACATGCATATAGTCTTTTATCATATAAAAATATATAAGTTTCCCGTTTTTTTCTTGCAACCCTAAAAATGCGTTTATATACAGCGTGGTCAAAAAAAACTGTTTGAGTTGGCAACATATTTTAGAGACTTTTTTTATTTGCCTAGTTGCAACACCGTAAACGAATACGCTTGTTTGACAAATATTTGACATGACACTCTTAAAAAAACATATTTAGGTTATGTCACAGCGACTAACTTTTTAATTAAAATCTGTCAATAATGTTGTCAGTGTCAAAAGTGTCACCCGTCAACAGTAGGAAGTGGTGTCCAGTCGTACCATTTTAAAATAAAATGTAGGATTGCAAACTCAAACAGTCATTGTTGACCACGCTCTATAACACTAGCAAACAGTAGCTGTGTTGCACCAAGTTCTGTAATTGGAAAAGCGAGATCTTGATTTTCTATCCTAAACTAAGTTTTGACGTTTAATGTCACTACGTTTTGCTCAAATTAGAAATATTCTTACTTCTACATTCCAAATCAAAATTTACTTGACATATATATCAGCATGACATTTGACCAAAACGTCAAAATTTAATCAGTTATTTTCCTGTGCTTACAATACCAGTATTGAATAAAACTTACAAGCCAAATTTCATAAATTTATCTCTAAAATAACAATAGGCGCTGAGCACTTGTGTTGGAGAACCTGTATATAAATTTAGCAATAAACTCTTAAAAGATAATAGTTTTTTTGTCTTTTAAGCAATAAATTGTCAGTCAAACACTCTTCAGTTGAATAGTAACGGGTGTTTTTTAAAATTTGGCGTCATATTTGGCCATCCTATGAGTTTGTGTGAACGAACCATAGTTTTTAAAACAATTGCTTCAAATGTTAAAATAATTACTAAGTTTCTCCAGTTTTCTTTTAATTTAAAATGGTTTTCTCATAAGAACAGAACATTCTTGTAGTGGAATCTTATTTTCGTAACGACGACCAAGTTGATGGTGAATTATTGGGCCAGTTTTGTTTTATTGGAATATTGACTGCTGCAAGATACCGAGAGGAGATTCTTTGCACAGCTTCATGACAATGAAATGGTAGACGAATACTTGCAGCAGATTTATTTTTTAGTTTGTTATAACACTACAAGTGCTTTTGATTTAATCTCATTAACATGTTGAGCTATCGATTTATTAAATTCAAAGTGAGGCTAAATTCAGATGTCAAACTAATAACTTTCTCATAATTCTATGAAATAGTCATTTCATAATTCATAGTTCAAAGTTAAACATTCATAGCAAGCTTCGACGCCAAATTTTAAAAAAAATAAATTCAATAAATTGTTTTGCAAAAACACCAGAAAAATTTAATATTTCGATTGGTAAAAAATCTATAAACTAAATATAAAAGATTCCAAATATTGTTCAACTTGTTTACTTGCCAATTTTTTATATGTTTAAAACCGTGTAGCAACAAGTAATTTTTGCAGCATCAAAAATATGTACTTCCTGGTTGAAAGTCAGTCTCTTAGATTAATGTAATTTTTTGCTGCATTTAAACACTCTATAAAAAGCGTTAAATCGTAATGAGCAAATGTTTTATAATAATTACACCGCACCTAATTACGCAAATCCGCTTATCATTAACAACATAAGCACTGCATAATAATAGAAAAAACATGCCGGTGAAAATCTACTATTATTATTATAATAGAAGAGATGTTTTCTTTATTGCAACACAGAAGATAACACTCGAGACCCGTATAATGAAGCCGCATTATATGGAGGATGAAATGATGCAAATCTATCTCGCAATAATTTACAATTTTCATATGAACTAACCTTTGTTTTATTTAAAACTGTAATAGTTCAAAATAAATTACAGATTAAATTTAAATCGTGTGTGTATAAAGTATGAGTTAGATGCATTCAGTTAATTCCAAGTTTCCAACAATACAAACTCGTGTTTGAAGAAAGATTAGGTTAATAAATCTTGACACTTTAATCCTAGTGAGATGAAAACGCTTCAACAATGACCTAAGACAATGAAAACACAACAGCAAAATTATTTAGATTAGTGAAATAAAATCCGTAAAATAGCGGAATGAATCATTCTTGCTATGAATAAATTTGCTTCGACTTTCTAGAGTTAGCATTACATGCATAGCCAAACCTGTTTTTGCCGCGACATATAACAGATATGTTTCGCAAGCGTCTCCAATGATGTAATGCCAGGTTTGAGCAATGAAAAGTTGTCATATTTGTCAAATAACAATAGAGTCGTTAGAGACAGATCTCCCAAGCTAAGTTGATAGAAATTATTTCTAAGTAAATTACCGATATAGCATCTCGAGCTACTATACTAGTACATCTAGCTCTTTTACGCATAGCAAAAATATCCTCGGTACTAATATGAAAACAAGTCAAAAAGTAATAAACGTTAATTAATAATAATGTGACAAATTCGTTGTCCCAACCACGCATTACACTGTGAACAAATCAGACCAGGCGTTGCAAATTATTGGTCATGTCGTAGCAAAATCCTATGAAAATAAGCAATGCATGAGCGTAGACAATTTGTGGTGTCAAACGCTACTTTATAATAAATCAAATGTCCTAAATCTTACACGTTAAAATTAGAATTAAACATTTTAGAGTTATTAATATCTGATAACGGAAAAAAATTATAAAATAAAGAAGGTTCAAGTTTGATAACACATGTGATGCCACTGCTAAACAGATTTTTCGCTGAAATGTCAATTTTAAAGCAACGGTTTGCTGTTGTTAACTTTAAAAACATCACACCGGATTAATTATCAACAAGTTTATTAGTGTATTAAAATTATAGTGCCAAAAATCCAGACAGTCAGGATTCACTCGACTCAAACTAAGACAAACTTATCGATAAAACAAAAGATGAGGTAGCACTCTTGATCTGTTTTCTTTTTGATCATTCAGAATATTTAATTAAGAAACTTCTAATATACGTCTCTGTCTGGAATAATTTTTAAAAAATAGTCCAAATAGTTAAAAAGCATGACTTTGTATTTTCCATTTCGTAAAAAATAACTATAATATGTGATGTGCTTTATCTCGAGTATTCAATTCTTCTTTCTATACTAATATTATAAAGAGAAAAGATTTGTATTTTTGTATGTAACAAATAAACTTAAATACTACTAAAAATTCTTTTGGAATTAGAAAGCTGCATTATCACTGAATAAAATAGGCTATGTTTATCACTAGAAAAAATTAGAGATCCTTAGAAATCCCTTCTAAAACCTAAACAAGGCGGTAAAAAAATAGCCATAAAATGTGGGGCCACCCTAGCAAAAGCCGTTCCCACAAGCTTAACAATTGCTAAGCCCTCTGGTCCACTTTCATCGTATACGCTGCGAAAAATATTAATGATAAATCAAAAAAATGTTTTTTTATCTTACACCAACTCAAACTAAAATTTTCTCGTCTCTGGACAGCCGTGAAAGTACATCATTTTCAGGCTAGCCGAGAAAACATGTACTTTCTCGGCTAGCCGAGAAAAAAAAATCTGATTTTCTCCATCAGGTGTCGCTGTTATAAGAAAAATTACTCTAAACTCTAAACGTTTCACTATTTATGAAGGGTGTAGAAATTTTAATCACATTTACTGTTTATGAACATCAATCTTATTTTAAAAAACTACTTTTGTGCAAGATAAGTTGTGTAAATCACGACGGTAAAGTAATCCATAAATTTTTAACATCTGTCAAAGTTTGACATTTTGAATTGGCGATTGGCGGTAATAACCTCAAATCAGTTTTAAGATAATGCTCGATTATAAGGTAATTTGTGTAGGATAAAAAATAATGTGTAAACCACGGCCGCAAAGTGATTTTCCAGGCCTTGAGAAGTGGCCAGGCTCGCCTGTCCATATCTTCTCTCGGCCTGGAAAAATACCACTTTGCCGCCTAGGTTTACAATATACTATAAAATATTATTTCAATAGCTACAAAAAACTCGGCGAGACCATACGTCTAACTATTGTAGTATAGAAATGCCATTCAAAATCAGATCATGTTATCCATACCTTTGTATTAATTCTTATCCAAATAAAGTATTTGGTATTCAAGGCCTGTTGATTACTTTTTAACCGACTTAAAAAAAAAGAAGGTTTTTCCATTCGACCGTATATACTTTTTTATCTGTGTCGCGGATAAGTTTGTCATTTATCAACCGATTTTGATAATTCTTTCTTTGTTGGAAAGGAGATATTTCGAGGGTAGTACTATGATAAAGAATATGAGATTTGAGAAGACCTCCAAGATGGTACCATGATAAGAAAATTGAGATGTAATGATAGCATCTTAGACAAATCAAGAGAAACGTTTGAAAATTGAAGTAGCGCCTAATGCGTTTGTTAATGCGTGTTTGCGTTTACTTTTTAGTTTCTACTTTAAAGTCGTTTTTGTTTTGTTTAAAATTATTAGTTTTTAAAAGTTGATGTAACATGCATTACCGTCGTTATTACGTCAAATGTTAATGTCATTACAATTAATTTCTTACTCACGTATTATTAAATTATTGAAACTAGACCATTCATTCAATAGTTATTTACATAAAAGTCAGGAAAATTTCACATTACTGAATAGAAGCTAAATTGAGCTTATTTTAAAGCTCCGAGTCAAGTAAGAGATTTTACTGACGTGCTTTGTATTAAATTTTTCCGGAAATCGTAAAAAAAGACGAAATTTACAAATTTTAGAATTTTTGTTTACAAATTCCACAAAAATCAAGTTTGTCAATTTTGTTGGCAACTATAGTTACTAGAGTATCTTTTTTATTTTGCGTCTTGTAAAGTTTTTACAGTACTAGTCCGGAAAACTCAATATACTTGCGCGTAAATTAACAGGAAAATGTTGTTTCCAAGACGATTTCCGGAAAAAGATATTACAAATTCAAAATTAGCAAACCAAAAATACACGCCGACGAGCAGCTAGCCACCCGGCGTGAGTGATCGTAGTAAGGAGGAGGGGTGGGCTATTGCCGTATAGAATACCAAGCCTTACTTAAGCCAGACAGAGTGTGACGTCAAAAGTTAAGGAAAGAAATGTCAACTAAACGTCAAAATTTGTTTATGTTTTCAGTTTTAAAAATAGCTTAAAAATCAATATGTTTTGTTGCCACTTGCAAACACCACTGCCAACATAGTGTACAGACGCTTTAAGGTATCAATATTACAAAATAAAAATGTAAAATCTAATAAAGCTTTAAAATAAAAACATACAACAAAAAAATTACAAAAATACATGAGTACAAAAATTACAGCTCTTAAAAATAAAACATCAAAAATATAAACAGATTTAAGGTCAAAGCTGTAAACGTAAAAAAAATAAAATTTTATTAAAAATTAGTTTAAGGGTTGAAGTCTCTGTTTTTAATTTTCTTGAACAAATTGTGTCATGTACGTTTCAATTAGCATACTTATAAGTTGAATTATGTTTATTTATCCCAAAATGTTCACCCGTGCGAAGCCGGAACGGGACGCTAGTATCATATAAATATACCGTACATCAATTCTTGTTAAATTCTTGATTGGTCAAAGATATTTTGAAAGGCTCGTAATGCAGAAAAGTGTCTTATTTTTCCTGTTTTGTGAATAATAGGGTAAATTTTTCTGACGGAACGTCTGTCTTAATTATAATACATGTTAATATAATTGGCTTAATTATATTGGAAAAGTATTGAACGTAGAGTTGAGTTCGTAAAGATGTGACAGGTATTAAATCAAACACTAATGACAATTTGCAATTGAATTGAAGTGATAAATATTGAGTCTCAACAATGTCAACATAGGTAAAAGTAAAAAGTTTTTTCTCAAGTGAGGAAAGTTTGGTTACGCCACTTATTTCAATAAATAATAAGCTTAGAAGAATAACCGATTATTTTGAATACGACAGTGGAAAACCCATATAGGTATTTCCTGAACCTTTAAAATAATACATAATAATATGTAGTCAATAATCAGTTACTTAACATAATTACGATTCCAAAGTTATAACTAAAAGTACTTGTTGAACCCATTACAGATGCGCGTTATTGACGTATTTTTGCTATAAAAACCGATATATTAATTTATTGAACAACAAAATATTTTTCAGGTTATTCATATTTATTAAATTAACATTACTATAAAATCCATTAATTAAATGCTATTATATTACAGCACAGTCGTTTTAACCACTATATCCACTAACGCGTTAGGCATTAGACTAATAGACAAAAACAACCTTTCACTTCATACTTCAATATTAGCAATGATTTTCCAAATTGTATAGAATTTGTTATTATGTTGATCTTAAAGAATACTTTCAAATTATGCGTTCCACGAAAGATGGATAAGTCGTCACGAACGTATGATTCAATCGAAGGTTTTCAGTCAAATTCCCAGATAATTCAATAAAAAATAAATAACAATTATTGGTGTTTCAAGACCCTCTTCCTAGCAACTACTTGGTCAGGATTAAACATTGGTTTCCTTCAGACTTTTTCTGTGGATTAACAGGAATGATAGGCAACTAGCCGCACCTGATTAATTAAACTGCTGACATAGAAATAAATTATTGCCCATTATCTTAAATTTACAACATACGTGACCAAAAACATTGTATGTTAAACGATTGGCGACCACGATTCGCCAATCTCATCATTACCAGCATAATCTTATAACTTTATGTAGTAGTGGCCCCAATACTAAAAAGTTGACTTACGAGTAACAAGATTACTTCCATATACATTTTTGCACTCATCGCTCAAAGATCGGTAGTTTCCGGTCGTTCCCAATGCTTCGAAAATAGTATATTACACTACAGGGGCAGAAAGTTGAGATTCCTGTACTGCGCGCCATAATGCCCTCGGCTATGGCGCCAAGTTCAGGGCTCTCAACTTTCTGCCCGTGTAGTGTATACTAGTTTTCTTGCTACTCCAGTCGACAGTACGTAGTGTCGGGCTGTCGGCTGCGATTCCACGGCAGAAAGTGCAGGACCTGAACTGCGCGCCATGATGCCCTCGGCTATTTACTCCCGCTAAAAGAAGGCGTGCGCATAGCTCTACCAGTGCATGAAAGATACACTTTCTGCCGTGGAATCGCAGCCGGAACCACGTACTTTCTACTGGAGTAGCAAGAAAACGTTTTTCCCGCACCACAAAGTTTTTTACTTTGCTGCCGAAACTAGACAAAAATTTTCAGAACAATGTTCTTTTATTTGAATAAAACCATAGCAACCAAACAATGAGACCATTTTAAATTTAAAACATCAGATAATCGTCGAAAACAACGCTACCAATCGAAAAATAAGTAGAAAACTAAATCATTTATGATTAAAAAATTAGAGTTATTTCTTATTGAAAAATTAGAGTTATTCGTTGCAAAAAAAAATTGTACCTAACTTTATCGGAAAGAAATTCCCCCCATTCGCATTAATGAAGCACTCCTTTCAGTCGTGCGGCAAACAAAGTGCTAATGTGAGAAATTTCACTTTCCGAACTTGTTAGGTAGATAACTTCTATATGCAAGCAGTTTTGTCAAGCTCAAACCGTACCCTATTTTAAAAAAAAATGTTAAAATTAGTTAACAAACCTAGGTGTGCTAAGTGTCTGTTGATTTTGATTATTCTGTTGTGTTTTAATTTTGGAGGGTAAAATATTCTCCCGATCTTGCTGTTTAGTCAGCCTGCTGACATATACTTGATCCAGATTAGACTTTGATCGAGAATACTGTGAAGATACCACTGCCGGTGGTGGCGCGTAATTATTAATGGTATTGTCCAATGAGAGTGCCTCAAAACTGTCGGTAGGAATTTCTGCAAGTATTTGTGGTTGTGTGGGATCTGGAAGTTAAAGACAAAAATAATAAAAATTGCATTTCACATCAATACTGTACAAGTATGTTGGAACTTTTTTAGACTGAAGTCTAAAACAATTAAACTTATTTTATTTAAATTACAATATAATTAACAATTATAATATAACATAATTAAAATTTGTTTGTATAAAGCTTTCCTTGTTTGTACGTAAGGTATGCTTTGTTTGAAACCAATTATTAATATTAATAATACACTATTACTTAATTACTTTAACCGGTGTACGTAATAATGTTTTATGACGTTGAATTTGTTTTGACTCATTTCAAGTTAATAAAGTAATTAAGATACAAATTGAAAACACAGCCTACGACGTCGTTATAAACTAATCTAAAGTTCAACTTTGTAGTCTGTAAAAAACACATATTTGTCTTATACTTAATAACAATACATATTTCTATTCTTGTTGCTTACATTATAAAAAAGAGATCATAAAAGAGTTCAAAAAATATTTAAAACATGAAACAAACAGAACCATTCATTGTTTATCTTACCAGAATAATCATGTTCAGGTCTTTCAAAAGGCTCTGTATCTAACGGAGGCGGTGTCCTAATCACTGAAAAACAAACACTTCATTAAACAGTCATTAACCCAAAAAAAATGTGCATTTTTGTGTCAAAAAAAACATCAAAGATATCGCGCGTTTATACCGGAAATTGTTGGTTTCCTTTTATGCAAATTCTCCTAACTAATATTATAAAAGAAAAATGATTATACTTACGAAACAATGGTGAAGCCAATAGAGCAAAATAATTGTGTTCGAATTAATTAATTTTGAGCATCATTTAAAACCGTTAAAGCGGCTATTGTATTTAAAGCTACAAAAAGGAAAGGTTCTTTAATGAGATTTTGGTAGTGTGAAAATCTCTTGATTTATGAAATATCAGCTTGGTGAATTAATTATCTCAAAAATGTGTTATTTCACCTAATCATTTCGATTTAGTATTTGTAGTTTTTTTTATAAATAAGTGCTGCCCTTTCCATATATTGCTAGCTATCTGATGATAATCACAAATCACAACATAGGTTTAAAATTTAGCTGTAAGAAAAAGTAATTTGTAGAAACAAAACAATTCCTATCAATAAATAGTTAATTTAAACAATTCCTTAGACAACAAACAAAACTGTATTTCTTAGGCTTTTAATATTAAAGTATTTAATTTAAAGTATATAAAACGTCACATGTCAGAGGTCTCAGCTGTGTAAATTCAATAATGTAGTGGATATGGTTTAATAATATAAATCATTATTTATTTACATTTCATTAAGTCATAAAAACCCGTATTATGATAAATTTTTGGTAAGTTTTTTGCTATTATTTAACACAGATAAAAAATTGTCGAATGAAAAAGAACCCTTCATTATTTGACTTTTTATAATTTAATTAAAACTGTGCGTTTTGTTAATAGTACTTTACATACCGTGACGGAAAAGTATTGCATTTCTGTCGAGAAATTACAATACTGATTGGGGTAAAATATTAAAAAGCCATATACCGAAAACTGACACATATTTTACATGAAGAAGCAAATTTAAAATTATTTCACTATGAATTTATTAACATGACCGTACTACGATTTTATTCACATTATCACAATAATTAAATGACATAAGAAATCAATTACAAAACAAGAAAAGCTGTTCTCTGCTTTTTTGTCTACATGAAACCTGGTGTCTTAATCCTATAGCAACAATCCAATTATTTACATTAAAATGACTTTAAAAATGCACCTCAGAATAATGCTGTGTTTATAATTACATATTAGAATATTCCCCAAACACACAAAAACTATATAGAACAAAATTTTGACTCTTTAATCTTTAACAGCTTTGAAATTATCTATCTTAAAATTTTGTCAATACTAAAAAGCTCATATAGAACGATTTTTTTTAAAGAAAAGCTCAGAAAACACCACGTACATAAGCTACACTAATAAAGTTTGTCCAGCACACCCACTTCACGCTAGGCTTGTAAAGTCCGCATAACGTACTTAGAAACGATTAATATTTACGCCACTAGTAAAAGCAAAAACAGTATTTTAATGTTTTTCCATCTCAGAAGTAGCAACCATGTATTTTGGTTGATAAGCAATTTAGTCACGTGCAATGTGATATTAACTGCAGGTACTCAGATAGTTGCTAGAATATTGCTCTTTAGCGTTGAATGTATATGATCACCCAACAAAATGAAGATTTTTGGACTTGTCAGATCCTTTTAATGACCCAGAATTTCTTGCAGGGTTATATCGAAAGCATATTATATAGTGCATTTCAGCTATCTTGGTACGCCATAATTAGAGTTATGTGAATCCAAAATATACCAAAGAGTATTTGGTCAGAAAAATAGTCCAAGAAAAAACTTTTTCTAAAAAATTACACATGTTATGATAGCTGAAATGCACTTTATAAATGTTTCATTGTTCAACAATTAGATATCAACCAAATACTTTTAAATTTTGTAAATCTTGATTTACATCTTTTTTATAAATTTGAAATATAGTTTATCACATTATTCAAATAATAACACTACTAGTTCATACAGCGGTAATCAATCACATTTATCTGGTTTTCAACCTTACCAGGGTATAACCAGCTATTGCATAACTTGTTTTCCAAATGTGATCAAACAAGTAAACCTATTAGTAAGTTGATAAAAAACAAAGTATAAAACCGTTATTGTAATGTCTATCATATCAGACCGATGTCGATGCTCCAATCCTAATCAATTAAAAGTTAACAAACCAACCATGTAGTAGCAACAAACTTTAATGGTATGACTTATTAATTACAAAAATACTGAAAAAACGTTGATTAGTAAAAAACTTGGAAATAATTGATAAGAACTACTTAATAGGTGTAGCAGAGTTTTATCAACGATAATATAAATGAAAAAATAAAAGATAATTAAATAAATATTAATATTTATCTATAGTTATAATTAACTTTTGAAACCAAATTTCAAAACAATGTTTTTCATTTTAAAAAACCTCATGCAAAAATTAATCCAAAATATTTTATATAGGTAGGTAATTAATTTAGTCGAATTATCAAAGTTTTTTTTAAATGTCGTTTATTATGCATGAAAATGTTTTACCTAGTTTAAAACCAGAATCCGATAAAAAATCTATTACAGAGACAGTTTTTCCATCTTGCAATACAGTTACAAACAACTGTCTTTCAATCAACATAAATACATTTTTACTACTGTCATCTAATAATGTTATTACATGAGTAACTAAAAACCATTTTTCAGTTTATATTACACTATACAAGCTTTTTTACCAAATAAACGTTTTAAATTTTTTGCGCTAAAAACTAGTCTTTTAATTGGCTGTTAAGCGAACATAATGCCTAACAACTAACCAATAGAGAAATAGTGGCTTGATACGAGTACATACTTATATTTACTCCCGTCCTGGTTTAAAAACAGCACAGTGGAATATGAATATATAAAATCGTTTATTAATAGGAAATCATGTTTTAAAATAGACCATTAATGATTTTGTACAATTTATAACGCATGAAAATACACGCTCAACGAGAAAGTAACTTTAAACGGTTTACTTTGTTAGTGATATTTATTACCTACCTATTTATTTACAATATCATAAATTACGTATGTTGTGCCGCAGTATTAATCTATTTTGTTTGGTTAGAAAAGTATAATTTCAAAGATAAGATTATAATAATTCCCCAGTTTAATTTTACTTCTGTGTGCTTCTGTTAAGCCAACTTGATCTAGTTGCAAATTTAGAAAAAAAAATTCATATTCAAAACATTTTGCGTTTCTTTATCATTTCTTTAAACGGGTTAATTCCCTCTACTTACAGGTCTACCAATAATAGATGTAAATTTTCTAATATTGTACAAAGGAATATGTACATATGCTGATAATAACAATAATAGTCATAATTTAAATTAGAAACAAGCACAAACATCTTTGGCATAATATTAAATTAACGAAAAACTGATTATATACAGATATAATTTTAAAATTAGGATCATTTACCTTTTAAAAGGATACGTTCAATAACCCGAAAATTAAAGTTGCTTAATCAGAAGAGATACGCTAGCTGAAGACAAATACTAGTAACGAATAAAGCTGGAATTGAAGTGGAAATTATTAATTTGCATAATAATGCTTTTCTACATTTGCCATTTCATTTGTCAAGAAGTTTCATTATTGCCTCAAAGATAAAAAAAAGTGTCGTGTCATTATTGCCCTTGGTCAAACACTAAATATTGAACACTTTTTTAACTAAAAACCTAGAAACAGAACTTCTCAGTCGTTTATGATACCCAAAAATAGAATAGAGAAAAAAATCAAAAGTGAATTGGAATATTATCGTTTGTATTGGCAACATACGTTGTTCAAACAGTCACCTTCAATTTTATAATTGATATGTAAAATTCAACCGGTTTTTAATCAGTACTTCAACAGAATTAAAATTTTGCTTATTTAGAAACTAAAGTTCTTATTGACCTAAATTGTTCAGTTCGCACACTATGATACAGGGCCGATGCGATAAGAATTCACGCTTAATGCCGATACTCCTAAACTCACACTCATATGTTGTTATGACAACAATGTGCAACTCCAGTCAGTACTTATTATTTGACATAAATCAGATAAATGTTTGTTTGTGCCTTTTGTCTCGCAGGATCTGACTATCTACCATTGCAGCTGAAATAATATTAGCCTATAAAGTTTCAATGGTAAAAGCTAATAAATTATTCGATAAATCATTGTTCTAAATAAATTTGCTTTGACTTTTATCTATCTCCAGGTAAAATGCGGAGAAACTACAAAAACGTTACTACACCTTTTGTCTGTTTGCTTTTACTATTGTATTTTGATTATTTGTAATAGTGCATTTATATTGCACAGCGGCCTATTATTTACAAAAACAATGTCTTCACAAAAAAACAGATCTAGTGATTAATTAATTTACATTTCTTCGTTTATTGAACAAAATGAGCCTGCATTAGTAGACGAGACTTTTGTTTTAAACAGAACATATTTAAAATACCAGTGTATTTTCGCAAAGTCTCAACCAAGTCACGCAAATATGTACTTGCTTTATGCAAATAACAAATTTAAAATAGTGAATATTAAGTTTGTAATGTTTTATCCACATCATTCATAAAAAATATCCATATTACGTTTTATTAAAAAAACTGTAATGTTTTTTTACAACCGTAAAGGTTGAAAAAAAAGAGCGCAAATTTTTTGAATAGCTTCTTTGTTCATTCATACAAAGTAAAAAAAACTTTTGCAAAAGTTGATATTAAGTATTAATCTGTAATAATAAGAAACATCATAAACTCACGTAATTATCATTTTCTCTCATTTGTTAAAACACTACATGTATTACACGTTTAGAGAAAGCTTTTCTGTTTCACATCTTTTATCTCAATTGTGTTTTATGTCACTTAGCAAGTTAACAACTTTAATGCATGTCTCCTATACCAAGTAAGGCATGTATTGTCAAGGTTATCACAAAAGAAAAGTTTTGTAATAATCACTACATGGAAAGTGTGTGATAATTTCTTTGTATTCGCTGCATTAAAGACGGTTTCCGATTGGATTTAGGTCAGGTTTTTGCCTTCATACACAATAAAAAACTAACATTAAATTTCAAAATTATACTAATATAACTTCTTTTGTTTTTTATTTAAAATTCTTATTCTGGGTATATTAATATTATTGTAACAATGAAGAAGTGCAAGAGTGTTCATAACAAAATATTTTATTATGCTCTGCACGTCAGGTATTTCCTGAAGTCAATTTTTATAAAACAGTTACAATGCGTAAATTTTTGTAATTTTTGTATTGCTTAATGTTTATTATGTTGTATAATAATCAAACCTAAAAAATAATCTTGTAAAAAAATGTACAGCGGACTGAATACAGCAAAACTTTGCTACCGACTTTATATATTTTTGTAAATCACATTTGTTTATTGCTACTCTGAAGATTTAGTTACAACCGTAACACTTTATTTTACGTGTAATTTGCAAAAATTAGAATTTTGCCATTAATAAAGTTAAAAAACTTAAATTTTATAATTAATGTAGAGTTTATCAAAATTATTGTCTTTTTAGCATTTCTCCAAAAGCATCCTAAATGTAACCTTTCATGCATGTGCTTTCCAAAAAATGAGTGGTATCATGTAAAGAATGAGTAAATAGTTTTCAGATTACAGAAAGCGCTGGAAATATTTGGCATGTCTTTGGTTCAAGCAATAAAAGAATGGAGATTTAAAAGTCATAAATGTGGGGTTTTTCAAATGACTTTTGTGAGGTTTCTTGAACATACAATTCTATGTCAACAAGCCTCAGACTTTTGAACCCCCCAATAAGAATATCCGGGATCTAAAATTACGGCAAGAGTGATAGAAAAAGCCATAAATCGGGCCCGTATTGGGATCAACTCTAGCGAGGATCACAAAACATGTAGATATATATCCAATATACACTAACTAAAACCAAAACCAAAGTATTTCATCTATTAAAAAGATTACAGTCAAAGAAAAAAAAAAGTGACAATTTTCAATTGTCAAACGTTTATTAAAAAAATATTCTATACTTTGATATGCGGCTAAGCCATGAAGTTGTATGTCCTTATAGAATTAGATAGACAACTCACTTCCAATGTAGTTTTTTAGAAAAGACGATTTCAGTAAATTTTATAAGAAACTAGCTGACCCCGCGAACTTCGTACCGCCTTAGCGTAAATTTGATGGACTACTTTATTTTGTATAGCTGACCTATCTTATGTATGCGTACCTATTCAATTTGAATTGGAATCTATAATATCCTCCATATAAAAATGAATACCTATTTCCCTGGTCTCGTCATACCTGAGAAGGAGTTTACTAATTTTATTAAATAAAAAACAAAATATTTATTTTCATAATAGTGTTTATTCCGTAGGGTTCAATAATTTCACTTATATTTTTACAAATCGCTATTGAACAACTGGGCATTTTGAAGTGAACACTGAGCTCAATATCACGCGCGCTCTAGAAAGCAACTAATAGCCTCTATACCCTTCACTGCTTCTCTCTATTCTAATGCTTTTTGATAAACTATATTTTTAGTTTTATGTTCTGGCGCGTAAATAAATAATGTTAATGGTTTTCCGACACGGGAACAGGCGACATATAATTAGCCAAGTGAAAAACATGGATTTTCTAGGTTGATGCCACGTACACTTAGCGACTGCCCTTGCGATTTATTTATTGACATTGCAAATGCAAGCCGGACTAGAAACTGTAAACGTTTAAAACTGAATGGCATATCGTTCGGTATCATAGGGATGCGTGGGATTAAAACATCTTCGCCTTCGTACTTCCCTTTCAAAATGTTTGAAAAGGAAGTTAAATTGAAAGACGTTGACATTTGTCAGCGCGGTTATGTCTGTGGTGTCATACATCACCACAGAGTTTTTTGTTTTAAATTGAATGACGTTGACATTCGTAACGCGCTTTTTTTAAAATATGCAAAATTAAATGTGTATTTTTCAATCTTTCTGAGAGATTTTCTTAATATTTTTTTCCGTAAGAACCTTGTACAGAGTATTAGAAAACTACAAAAAAAAAAACAGCCAAATCGGTCAACCCGTTTTCATGATATGTCGTGACAACGAAAAACGGGTTTCATTTTTATATATATAGATAATTTTTTTTCCAATGTAGATTAAAATACAAATCGCTGATCTGTTAAAAAAGCCCAAAACAACTTTCATCGTTTGAAAATATTCTAAACGACCGTCTGTGTCCCGTTTAAAACAAGCCACAAACCACGTAATTTGATGTACAACAAGTTGTACGATTTATACAAGCAAGAATAGTTTAACCGTTTGAAAAATAATTGCGACGTGTCACTGTTGTGGTTCAACTAAGCATCCAACGAGGTTGAGTCGGACGCGTAATGCACGATTACGCTAAGAAGGGGACAAATGACTTACCGCTAGATGTGCAAGGTTTATGACATTGTACAGAGGCGTGGAACTTAAAACAGAAATGCTTTAAAAAAGGTTTTGTTATGAAAGACCTATAATATATATTTAATATCTACTGTTGGGAATAATAGTTTTAACGCAATTTTCATAAGAGTAACAGTAGAAGCGCCCAGATAATAATTATAACGACATAATGAAATTATTCAATTTTTAGGCAAAATACCAAAATTGTCAGATTGTTTCTTCTCATAAACTCAATTTCATTGTTTATTATTTTTTCGCTTGACTTTCAATTGCTTTTCCTCACACAGGTGTTTTGGAGAGAGGCGGTTTTTGTCTAATAAGTCCAAAACCATAGATAAACAAAATTAACTAAACACATTTCTTGAAGAAAATTAAATGCTCTAGATAAAATATAAGATTAAATTGTTGAGTCAGATAAAAATTTTTTTTTATATATAATAAATTATGTTTGATTTTACAAATTAATTTTTATGTTGAATTAGACCTTTTTGTAGAGCAGCAAATTTTCTTTAATTTAATTATCTCTATAGTTTGCAAGTTATGAAACTAAAACTCTCTCAGTAAAAAAAAACAAAAATTGCAATTAAAGACACAAACTTTCTTAATAATTTTTTTTGTCATCCTAAATGTCTTTATTTGAAATACTTCAACAAAAAAAAATAGGCGATTTGTTGGACACAGTCTAATAGAGATAATATAATTTTTTATACCACCTAATCTTTAAAACTCAATACTCAAGTTTTTACGACCCCCGAGTAAATCCGCATTGAGCATAATATGCTCTCTTATTATCAGGATCTACCGCAAATAAATAAAGAAAATCAAAATAGGTTTATTATAGTAAATAACATACTTTATTATAGTAAAAGTAATAGTTATTTACGTAACGAGTTCGGAAACTAAAATTTCCCACATGAGCACATTGTTTAGTGTGAATGAGGAAAATTTCTTTCCGAAAAAGTTAGGTACACTTTTTTTGACAACGAATAACTCCAATTTTTTAATAATAAATTATTCTAATTTTTTAAAAATTAATTATTTAGATTTTTACTTATTTTTCGGTTGGTAGCGTTGCCCCTGCCGATTATCTAATGTTTCAAACTTAAAATAGTCTCATTGTTTGGCTTCTAAGGTTTTATTAAAATAAAAAAACATCGTTTCGAAAATTTTCCCGTAGTTTCGGCAGCTAAGTGAAAACTACCGCGGTGTGGGAAAAACGTTTTTCCATGCATTGGGAACGACCGGAAATTGCCGATCTTTGAGCGGCAAAAAATGAGTGCAAAAAATTATTTCATTGCTTTTGCAACTTTTTTACAATTTTTATAGATATTATTTTTAACATTGTCTTATTTATTACTCAGTTTTCTTACTGTATTACAAGAAAAAAAGAAATTAAAAATTTATTATTGGGGGCCACAAAGAGGCTTAAGATCTCAAAACAAAGTCGTTATTTAATTTATGTGGCCGCTTAATATAATGTAAATGTGTTCGGCCTCTTTTTCAAAATGTGCGCACTTCAAAAACAATTGCATCTGTAAATAAGTATCCGTCAAACTTTTTATTCTTATTAAGTCGTGAGTCAAACATTTATGTTCTTTTATTATCAATTTTTTTCAAACTTGATTAATTGTAAACGAAGCAATTTCTTCAGTTTGTAACTACATCTTTGGATTTTCCATTATCGCAAATACGTACATATCGATAGCCTTAGTATCTGATAATTTTACTATTTGAGATTTTTTGCGCATTCAATTTGTTAAAGTGTTTAGCGTTTTGTTAAAACGCCGTAACGTAAAGCCATAGATGACCTTGATCATGGTTCCACCACGCAAAAGTAAAAACTTTGAATTGAAAATAATAAGTAATATTATAAAAGTTAACAATTTCGAAGAAAAATTATGAACTCTATTTTGAAGTAGCCAAAAAAAAAAGCCTTATACCAGCTCAACAAATGCTACATAAAATGCAGTCGTAAAAACGGTAGCAGCTTTCTTATGAATTTAAGAGAATATTAATTATTATGATCCAATTTCTCAAATCAATTTGAAGCATCGGATGAGGGAAAGTTTTAATTTAACATTTAACAAGTGTCTTACTTTTCGCTTAAATTTGAAACTCTTAAAATGAAATGCAGTGCAATATATCTTGTGCACACCTACGCAACACGATGACAGATAACATAGAAAATTTCAAATTGCCTTACCATTTCTAACCCAGGGCGGCAAATCTTCTACTAAAATTCGTAGATTGCCAACCTAATTCTAAAGAATAAATGATTGTTTGAAAAAAATATAATTAAGTTCACAAACAATTAATTCTCTCAAATCATTATAATAAATTAGGATGAATGATTGATACGTGTATATACGCGGATAGTGAAAATCACTCTAATACAACTTTCAGAGAGGTACTCATATAATAATTAAGTCAGGTTGAGGCACCTATTCAAAATTTAATCAATCAATGAAGAGCTACGGCACGGTAGTTATAATTACACCAACATTGCAATCTTTAAATTCGATAAAAATTGTTAATTTTTTATTTTCTAGACTTTGGTAAGACTAGACAACCAAACTGTTAATTTCTCTTTCATTTGAAATGTTCGCACCCAGTAGCTAAAAACGCACGCTATTATTCTTCACATCACCTTCAAACCGCATTTCGAATTGTTTAGAAAAATAGTAAGTAATATTGAGCTAAACAAAAGAAAAACAATAAGTCCGTTTTTTTGATACAAATATATTCGGATTTCCAAACTTTCATTTCAGGCGTACATTGAATTAATGAAGCAAGACCCACAAAACTGTTTAAAAATGAGAACCATACATAATTATTTGATATCCTCGTTTTCTAAAAATGGTAAACGCCATTTTAAGAAAAATAATCTATTCTTGTTACCTTGTTCAAAGTCCGTTTCAAGGTAACAGAAACATCTGTTAGACTGTTTTTATGATTGATATAAATAATGATTTAAATCTTGTACTACTTTAAAATATAAATTTATGTAAAAAATATTCAACATATACTTTTGTTAAAAACATGCGTTGTTATAATATGTATAATTATAATTATGTCCACAACACGATACGATACAGTTCAGAGGTTAATGAAACCATTGTCAACAAGTGAGTTGTGATACCATCAAACATATCTGTTTAATCTCGCTACTTGTTTTATAAATACGATCTATTTAACGCTTTATATAAGCCTAGGCCTGTGTACAGTGTATGTCTCTATTTATATCGAACAATGCAATGTCATCGACCACTTCAATTTCTCGTAAGAATGTCTCAAATGCTTTAAAAAAGTTCGACAGTTGGTACCTTAAAAAATCCCATTAGTCAGCAGTCGATTTTTAATATAAATAACCTGTTATTCCAAACTGTAACTTCCGCCTACTTATTATTAAAAACCTTTAAAGAACTACGATTAATTAAACGTTAATAAATAACAAAGTTCAAATACCAGTTAATCTATTTAGGGACAGATAGGGTTTAAAGCCAACGTACGGAGAACAATGTATATCAATAGAGTTTATTCACTCTTTGGCATCTTTGAAAGGTAAAAAACGAAATAAATGTCAGTTGCCAACGTGCGTGCACGAAAAAATCTATTGTTCTAACTGAACAACAAGAGAAGCACTTAAATGTCATTTATTTATAAGCTGGATTTTAAAAAGAAACAAAGCAAAAACACAAAAAAATAACTTCTTATAGAGTCAGTTAGGTACATAATGCAAAATTACAAGTGTGTTCATTAAAACTTTTAGCCAACATCTCATAAATCAAATTGTCTGCAGTAATCGAATCATTGAGTGTGATAGCTGATAACAGTAACTTTTTTTATTATTTTTTTGTTTTAGTTCGCTAAGATCTGAACAAACACTCTACAATTTTAAGTCTCTATAAATGATTAGAACAAAAACTACCATTATTTTGTAAGAAATTAAATTTTGCTGTTGTGATATGAGAAGCTGATTTCAAACCTCGTGTAAATGTAATTTCCAGTTTTGCTCAACTTATATTTTGAACCAGGTGCAAATTGAAATTTATACCGGCCTATAATATAACATAAAAAACAAACTTTTAAAACACAAATTTTTTTATACAAGTTTCACTTTGTCATAAAATAGCCAAAATTCCAATCACTGAATTCACCACTGAAACCCTAAAATAAATAGCAAATTTATTGTCGTTGTGATAAAAAGCTCGTATTATCATAAAAAAATATTAGTTTCACTTTGTCATAAAATAGCCAAAATTCCAATCACTGAAAGCTCGTATTATCATAAAAAAATATTAAATAAATGTAATACACTCCATGACACAAATCGCTTATAATAATTTATAGTTTTTTCTTTTGCACTTGTGCCAAACATTAAGGTAATTAAAAAACCATTTGCGATAATTGTTAGTGATTATAAAATTCAGATTTTAAATAAAAATTCTATTTTTATTCCTTGAAAACTCTGGCATTGAATTTAATTATTTTCAGAGGTTTTTCCCATAAAGTGATTTTTATTCAACTTTACGTCTTATAAAATATTGAGAGCTAAATATAAGTAAGTATTTATGTATATATGATAAACCACAAATTAATGCAGACTAACAAGACGTAACATATGGTTTCATCATAATACATACATATATAATTAGTATAATTCAAAACAATAATGTGTGAAGTGTTCACTTTAAAATTGTTATTAAGATTACAATAAAGCTAATAAAAGTATAATCTATTACGTATTATCTAATGGCAATTACGAAAAAATAATTAAAAAACGTTTAATTAAACTGTGTCGGTCGTGTACCTCAAATTCTACATATATAATCAGAACAAAACTTGCATTTTAATTTTAAGAAAAGTTAATCAATAATGCTTAGAATAGTCTGTAAAAATTAAGAGTCAACAATATAAGACCATCTGGCACTTAGAATTAAGAAGACAAAGTTTAACCTCAGCTTCCCAGTAATTAATTAATAAGATCAATTAGAAGACAGCAGACAAAACGGATATCACAGATTTCATAAAATGTAATTTTTAGCAAAAAAAAAATACATATCATGAACGGACCTGACCGCATACGACTAAAATTTATGGATCTCATCAGGCATGTGAGCCAACGTTCCTTTATATTGAAAAGATCAAGATAAATAAGAAGGAACCTAGAGTTTGTTTCTTATCCGAACTACTCATAATGTATGCGTCTATCCGTTATTAATAATTCACAGTTAAAATCGCATGCGAATCCATTTCATCAAGTACATGGTAATTTATGCCATCAAATTGATCATTCCTGTTTCCAATTGCTAAGCCATTATTGATCGATATGCAACAAGGAATGATCTGACTTGACCTGACCTGTCAAAGTTTGAGTTCTTATCAGTAATTTTTTTATTAAAACATATTCTAATGTTTCTAGACTTTAAAACACTCATTTTAGTAAAAAAGCAATAATGCTAAGTTTATACTTTTAGACGAAGTTAACCAGTCGTTAATTATAAAAATTTTCGCCAAGCTTAAAGTTAAGTCAATCATTCAAAAGTTAATAATTTAAAAGCCCCGACAGTCATAACTTAAAAGCTGTAAGCACTTTTATTGCACATATTATTAGAATCATCATTCACCTGTATATATTATCAAGTTGCCTATGTATTGCTTGTCTGTAAAGTTGTAAAATTATATTTTTTTAAATCTAACAAGTGTCAGATTAGAGCAAATTAGCGTCGCAAACCGTCACGCTTCTTTCAAAACGTGTAAAATGTGTCTAAAAAGTGCCCAGAACCGTATCAGTCCATCAAAGATTTTCTGTTTAGGTGCGTACGGTTTGTTTCTGCGCGTTCAGCTATAAATCATTTGACAGAGACAGCAAATAACTTTAATATCCCTATACTACAACGATAAAATGTAAACTCAGAAAGACAAATGATTTTTTACTGGTCAAGTTTTTTTTCAACAGACAGGATTTTTATTGTAACTGACCCGCAAAATGGTGTGTCAGGATCAACCTCTTGGAACTGCTCCAATTCTCATAAAGAAAAGTGATAGTATTAAATATCCTAAAACTTAAGTATGCAATTTGGTAGTGAGATCCTTAACACAATTATTGACTTAACCAATGTCAATAAAAGACGGAAACAAAAAAGACAGCAAAGTAAGAAGCTCAATGTAGCAAAGCGCTAGCAAATACAAGCTCTCCTTATCCCACACTTACTCTGTTTTTCTACACTTTTAATTTAAATCGTCTATGTAAATAATTATTATTGTCCATGTTATGTGCATGTTTAAACTTTAAGATCTGCAAACTCACTTTGTTAGCTGCTGAACAATTGTGCATTGATTGTCCTAAAACTAGATTTATGATAGCAAATACTTTTAGTTTAAAATGACTGAAATTATACTATCGCTAGCTCTTGGACCATAACTATTACGATTAAAGATTACGTAGGCCATAGAGCGCTACTCAAAATTTCTTAAAATAATAATTCAATTTAAAAAATCTACACTTTTCCATTTGACCTAAAATCAAAATTATAGTTTGTTTTTTATTTTAAACAATTGTCAGTGTCAAAAACTGTGAAATTATGTTGAAATCCTGCTTTATAACCGTAGAAATCACACTCTTGAAATTCATTTTAAATGGAGTTGCCAACATTATAAAATAGTATATTACGTTCTTAGGCCAGAAAGTTGGATTTCCTGGCCTATGTGATATCGCCTCGGCCATCATATGACATACGCCAGGGCATCCAACTTTCTGGCCGTAGGTCGTATACTATTTTTCTTGCTCCACCCGCGGAATTTCTTTCAGTTTAACGTTTAACAGTTCTGTCATAATGACTTTTGTGGTTGTGTTGCTATGGTAGCGGCTAGAAAATGCAGGCCATGAAAAGTCGCTCATTCTGGCGTAAAATGCGGCCAGAAAGAGCGTACATTCGGCGGGTGGAGCAAGAAAAAGAATAAACTTTAGATTATAAAATCAAAAACCTTATTAGGTATCAAGTTCAATAACAGAAGTATTTTATTGTTTTTCCAAAATCGTCCTCAAAGTATGACTTATAAGTCTGTAAAACATGTCAGAAAAGTCTGTAAGGTATAACTTTTCACGAGACAAATGTCATGAATTTTGACTTATTTGTTACCAACCTTGTGCAGTTTACGCGTATTTTGATAGAAAACAAAGAAAATATATTATTTAACATAAGATACTATGTTTCACATTTCCTTGTTTCAAATTTGAATAAAGAGTAAAAAACGCATTTTTGATGGACTATTCATGCAGTTTAAACAAAGTTTGATGTATATTACATATTTAATTTTTCAATTACCGCAAAAAATTGATGTACGCCTTGACACTAAAGTTATTGTTTTAAAATAAACTTCATATTTGTCATTAAAAAAAAAACTCAACTTTCATCTGTTGGTATACAAATACCTATTTGGATGTTTCAGAATGGAAAGCAGTTTTTCAAAAAATTAACATAATTGGCCCAAAAAAAAACAGATCGTTAATTATAATGACATGATTTTGAATCTATATATTTCGCATAAATATAGCAAACCATCAAAAATTATCGCATTATAAAGCTGGAAGTTCATCGACTTTATCAAACAGATTAAAAACCCGTAAGAAAAAAACAAGAAAGTCATGATTTGCGACAAAGCAACGGTTTACCTTGTTTAGATAAGTATTGTAAAAACCATAAACGTGATAATTGAGACAAAAACGACAAAAAAATTATGGTCCTTATTTAAATAGGAAGTTTTGCCCATTTCATTTCTGTGTCATTGCTCATTAACGTCAAGTGTATTAAGTGTAACAAAGCGTTCTTGTGTTAATTACAATTACTATAGTTACACGCACAGCGTGTGCATTTTAATTCTATTATAAAAAAATCGTTGTACATCTTATAATCTCAGACCTTGACCTGAGAAAATCCTCGACCTAGTTTAGTTATTTCATATTCTAAGATTTGAATAAAGGTTAGCACGCAACCCTTCACCTCGAAACTGAATTATTTTTAAAAAATATGTTAATTCACTTACATCCACGTCCTTTAAAAATTTCATTATAATCCGTCACATTCGTAACTTCTGCTGTACTTTCTTCTTCAGGGTCAGTTCCAGATGTACTCTCTTCAATGGTTTTTACATCTAAGGTGCGATTTTTTAAACTAATAGGCGACTCTGCTTTAGAAAAACTCCTTCTAATGCTTTGATTTGCTCTAAAAGGACTTTGTGGAATTGATTCTGAAGTGGAAGAGCCTAATGGATGAACTTTTTTTAAATCCACTACGTACACCTGCACATTGGTAAGGTGAAATGAAGCGCCCACCTGAAAAATACATATTATTATAAAATAACTTAGCATTTAAACTGGTATTTAAATAAAAACTTTACTTTGATACTGTAATACCAACAAAGCACCACGCATGCATAATATGTCGCATTTTGATAGATTATTGACAAATGTCATTATTTAAATGAAAAATGCAGAAAAATTTTGTTTTCGAGTACCTATTTAAGTGACAAAGCATAACATTAAGACTAATTAAGAACTAGTCTTAATGTTCACCTCGTATTCAAAGTTCATAATAGTATATTAACAATAATGTTTATGCTCAAACTCAAAAACTGCAAAGTTAAAAATAAAAAATTTGATGTTATTACAAGATATAATAACGTCTCTAGTGCATCAATAATGAATATGTACTTCAGTATTTATTTAAAAAACTATTAATCAAAATTTAATAATTATATATTTTATGTACTTAATTTTAAAATGACAGAAATACATAATGTACCAAAACAAATGTTTAATTTATTACAGAGCAAAGACGTTGTTTCATCTTATAAATTTAAGCAGCCAATATAAACTTCCAGCACGCTTGCAAACGATCAAATATTTTTAAAACCACTTGTCAGAATCAAATAAAATTTGACACCTAAAAAAATATTTAAAAAAATCTATTAGCTGCAATATTTTCAGATAACTACGTTCATTTGTTTCAAAGATCCAAGACCAACTTGCTTCTTTTTAAATAAGAATAAAATTTTAGATTTTTAAAAAGTAAAATTTTTTCTGATTTTAACAATGTAACACATGTTAATCTTTTATGTTTCAAAAAGTCAAAAAACACCAAAAATTTGAGGTGAAAATTAAACGTAGTTAGCTATAGATTTCGCTGACATAAATTTTTTTTTTTCAATTTTTAATTATATCATTTTGTTTAAGAATTGTCTTTCAGATTATTTACTTATTTAGATAAAATTTTGTGATTGCTCTTACACAACAAATTTCATAGTCAATAAGGTTTGTCGTTGACTCAAATTTTTGTTGATATTAAAAAATGTGTTTTGACATTTTGAAACAAAAAAAGGTCAACATGTTTTACATTGTCAAAAACAAACAAAAAATGTACTTTTTAAAAATGTAAAATGTTCTATTATTTAAAAAAAAAGCAAGGATCTTCGAAACAAACGAGCGTATTTATCTGAAAATCTTGCAGTTAATATATTAAAAAAATTAACTAATATATATTAAAAAAAAAACATCCAAAGTGATTTAAATAAGTGAACAGCTTTGTTTTCTTAGTTCTAAAGATAACATTAAAAAAATGTTCTGAGGTAGCATACAAAAAAAAAAAAAGAATTAAGAGTAGAATTATTAAGCCGTGACAAGGCCTGTAGAAAAAAAAACAAAAATAAAATAAATACTGTACGTATAAAGTAACAATAAAAATATAAAAACAATTGAATATTTCATATGTTAGAATATTTTCCAAAAACTAAAACTGTACTTTTTTAAAAGCTGTTCAATTGTTTGAGCTAAAGTCTAAAAATGTATTTAAAATTAATTTGACTTTAAACAATAGCCCTGTTATGGTAACAAAAGATTAGCAAAAAAGTTAGTATAGTATATTAATGTATACAAATTCATTCATTGATGACCCCTATCAATAAAGCGTTTCAAGATTTGTACTTAAATTATTAAATTTATAGTAGAACACTAATTATTACTAATCAGTTAAATTTATTTACACGTTAAACCAAAATTTAAAACAAGATATTTTCTATCTTGTGAGAGTTCACTTTTTATAAAATTATTAAACTAAATTATCAAATTATCTAAGTCAAAACGACTTTAAACTAGAAAGATAAAAAAATAAATAATGCAAAAAAGAGAGATAGTTAGGCAGAGATTGCGCAGAGCGCTTAGCTGAGGGATGAAACTATTTGCCGGAAAAGCAGTAAACGGTGGTCGGCGAGTAGTACTGGAACTGAGAAGATAAAATAGTCAAGTCAGGTCAAGACAATGGGAGGCATAAGCGGTTCTCGTGTAGCAGTTGCATATTCAATCAGTGATACTAATCTCTACACTTGAACAAATAACTTGTTATTGTATACGAATTAAGTGCGAATGTGATATGTTAATCTTTTGTTTCAGTAACCTAGCCCGGTGACAGATTCTACCTCCTTCTAACTATGTGGCTAGTTTGACCATAGCAGCTAGGTTTGTGAGTACTGAGACGACTTGCTCGAATCTTAGGAAAGAGCACATGTAAGACTTTATCACATTATATAGATTATTATGATGCATTCAGATACATCTATGTCATCATTGGCATACTTGTTTTTATTAAAGAACATGCAAATTATTTGTGTCAGAATTGACACGGTTGTTATTGTTTAATATGTATTGCTCTTTATGTGAAATGATTAAGAATAAAAACATACAGCAGAGAACTTGTTCTGTACTTGAGCCGGTCTTTACCACTACCACTATTATTATTTATTATTTGGCTCTGGACGCCAATTAAAACAAATCCTGTTTTTCGGTCAAGATCTAGCTTCTCAGATTTCTTGAAAAGATTAGAGAGATCTTTGAGGCCGGGTCTGGTGCGGCCGCCAAGGCTGGTGCCTTGTCGCTGAAAAGGGTTGTAAGTGGGCTCCCTATTGTGGCAATAGAAGGTTACAGCGATCTTACCTTTCAATTTCTTTAATTTTATTCCACTCGCCCCAGATTCCGGCGAGTGGATATTATATCTGGGTGCAGGCTTGAGAAGGCCTCTAGGACTTCTCATATAGGTACCGAAAACCGAAAATAAGTAGAAGAATGAAGACGCAGAAGGAAGCCGCCAAAGTCCATAAAGTCCGGTCCACAAAATCGAAACAGCAAAGCTCCCGTAGCAGAGGAAGCCCTCCACAAGGCTGGAATGGAAGAAGATTGCCTTGCAGAGGCAAGCTCCCGGTGAGTTACTTGATAAGTATTATTGACAGGTACATTATGTGTGAATGTGTTTCATGTATGGTTAATCTAATTCGTTCCATTCGTTCGAGGCGGTTTCCTAACGGCGGCCACAAAGGGAGTAAGTTGTAGTAGATCGTTATTAAGGTTTGGGAGTGACATGTAGTCTGTTAATCTTGTATTTATGCAGTATTTAAGTTGTATTCACAATCAGAGAAAGAATATGATGGAACAATCTGACAATTATTGTATTTCAATGAAACTAGGTAATTTAATTATATTATTATAATTATCCCGGCGCCTCCACCATAATTCTTATGCAAATTGCGTCAAAAAATACCCCTTACAATATTGTCAATCAATTGAGGAGAGAATTTTGTAATTTCATATTTCAATGTGATTAATAATAACTCTCCCTCAAGTCGATTAGCCCTAGGAAGAGAAACTATGACAGTGTAGAATAAAGCTTAATTAGAATCAAGAAAAAAACCAGAATTAAAAAAAAGTCTTAGTTTCACGACTCAAAAACAGTTTGTAAGCAGAAATTGATCTGCATAAACAAGCTGAAAAATTATGTTCGTTCGAAAACAGATAAATAACATGCTTCCTCAAACCTTTTTTTTTGTTAACATGAGTAACCAAATCGGGTTAGTAAGTTTTATAGTGTCAGATCTTATTTGAAGTTGTATTGTCATTAATTAAAACGTCACAAAAATATCTCTGTCTCAAATAACAGTTTATGCCAAATTCATATTGAAAGAATATTACTTAAAATACAACAAAATTAAATAAGGAGGTGTGAAAATAATTATGAATACAAATAACTTTTTACTATAAACTCGATGTTATTAAAATAGTCCTGCACCTATTCTTTTCATTATCTGAAAAAAATTGAACAAACTAAAAAAAGTAAGAATAAAATTGAAAGTTCGCAGTCAACAAACGTCTATTTTGATTTTCTAGTGCCAACTTCCTAAAGATCTTCAAGCAAAATAAATCCAATCCAATGAAATACTCCTTGGTGAGTCATGTTAAAAACAAACTATTTTTTTTAGATATGGTAAGAAAACCGCTTTCGATGTTATTTTGTCTACTCAATAGTAATTGATTTCTCTTTCAAATTGTTTATTTGACAGTGTTTGTATTGATTGCGGTTTCTATTCTGTCGCCAAACCAACTAAATAAAGTTGGTCAAGAACAAACCTAAATTGTCTTTTCTTATTAGTACAGTTAGGAACGCATTCATTATAATATCGCACCCCGGCGAGAACAGTGACACAACTCAAAAATGTAAATTTTCAGCTTTATGTCAGTAAAAAATACATTATAATATCTCGCTTGTTGCGATATTAATTCTTCATAATAAAATTGAATTTACTGACAAAGATAGTTATCTGTAACGTAAAAACAACTCTTAATCTCAATATGAGTTTAAGAGTTTCCTGCTTTTTGCGATTTTTGAACTACTGCATGTGTTTTTGAGTTGTGTCACTGTTCTTGCCGGGGTGCGATATCATTAATGTGTTCACACACATGTCTAGGAAAAACTTGAAAACAAAATTGCTGAAAAGAATTGCGATTTTCCGGTAAAAAGCCCTAAGTAAACGTGAGGTCAATAACATACTACAATTAAACGGTGGCCTACTACATTATATCAAAATGAATAATGTAAATAGGTTAAAAAATGATAAAAGTAGAAGAATTGCAACACTATCGAAAGTTCAAACGTAAAGGTGGAATATTACTACAAGAGCGTTTTGATTTTTAATAATGCATTGAAGCGTTTACAGTGAAAAAAATATTCAGACAATAAGAATTGTACCATTTTTTTTACATCAAAAAACCTTGATCCTAGAAAAGAATAAATTCGTTTGGAAGTGCTGACTCACAATAATTTAGTTCGATAGCATCGTATAAATTATACCTACCACAGTGACTTGTAAATATTTCACCTCGTATATCACTAATATTCTTCGAAAACATTTACAAACATCAATATTAATTAATCGTTCCTGACACAAATAAACCAAATTTTTCATAGCTATACATAACTAGCATTATTTAGTATCCATAAAACTGCAGAAATTTTATTATCCCCAACAACAAAGTACCAACAACTTATTAAAGAAAAAAAAGCTGGCAACGTCCAAGTGATTTACTATGCACTAAATTTTGCCAAACTATTTTCATCGTCCAACTTAGTAATAATCTTTAATTTTGACAAAAATATTCCGGCAATTTGAACTCAAGCGGCAGTTTAATAATTAACGGATTATTTTTTAGCCATAAAGTAAGAGTTCTACATTTGTGTCTAAGTATTTTTTCTTTTACCAGTTTAATAAAAAGAATTTTAAACAACACAAATTGTGTTAAAACTGTGTGAATAACACAAAGTAAAAATTCTTTTGAAATAAACACCAAAGTTAAAACAAGCAGTTTATTTCATGATAGCATCTTAAAAAACTGTTGTTTTTAAAAATCTTAACACAAATTCAATTACTGACAATATAACGCCGAAGATTTCCTTGTGCTTGTTGTTGATAGTTTCTGTACTTGCATAGCGTCTGCCATTGTTTGAACGTCAAAGCTATTGTAACGCAATATATTTATGCAAGAGCAGTTATTATTTAGCAAAGATGAGTAATGGTGCATTTAACAATTGTAACCGCCATTACTGAAGAAGCTGTTTACAACATTTTTTCGACGTCCGGCAGAACTAGCAATAATTCAACACAAAAAAAAATTTGCATTCTTTCTTTTTAAATTTTTTAGACTTGTTGTTTAGGTTCAGTTTTAATTATGTCTTCCTTGGCATGATAGAGATTTGTAATATACAATCATTGTCAAATTGTCAGAATTTGGTTTCAATTTATCTTTCTCATAAAATTTAACTTAGAAATCATAATAAATCAAAATAATCAAACTTGTTTTAAATATTGTATCATTTATAAACCATTTGCATATAAATAAATAAAATAAAAAACGTTAGGTTTACTTTATAAATTTCGTTGGTATCAAATATTTTGCGGTTTTATTCAATAAATATTCTCCTTAATATCACTCGTACTTAAAAATTAATCAAATACTATCCATTCAAAATTGTCTATTTCCATTGGTTCTTTGAACTTTCATGAAAAACAAGCTTTCATAAAAATATCGATAATTTTTACTCGTGGTATATCACGCCGAACAAATCAATCAAAAATAAAATTGAGTTTAAATTCTGTAAGCCATCTTAGGTTTAAAAATTATTTATTTATAATATAACCACAGATGAGTTATACCAGATCGCTCACTTAGAAAAGAAAGCTTAAAAAAGAGAGAGATAGAATATTAACCAGTTTAAAGGTCCAGCTGACGCATGACAGATCTATTTAAAAAATTGAATGTAGCCTACTGAAGGATGATTTTGACACATGTCAACTGAATTTTGCAATTGTGATATTCTGAGTTTAATTTTTACCGGATTTATCACTCCGCCCTCGTAATATGTTTCAAAGTTTTCAATTGTAATAGTCGTTTCTCGTTTTGGTATGATGTGTCAAGTAGCTCCAGGACGACACTCTTTGGCACCAGTGCATTTTCTGTAGTAATTCTGACAAAAAACTGCGCGCGGCAACACTGCTATTAACCAGTTTAAAGGGACAAGAGACGCCAAGGTCATAGAAACGATGCGCAAAACATCAAAGGTTTCGAGGCAAGTGAGCAATCTGGTATAACTAATCTGTGATATAACTGAAGTGCGTTCATTAATAATTTAGATCTACTCTGGCTGTGTAATTTAAACTTTACAGATTTTAATTGTCTTTGATAGTATGATGATTGCCAACAAATGTCAAATAAACGTCAAAAAACGAGCATTTATAATTAAATTACCTAAATTCATTGAAATACAATAATTGTCAGATTGTTTCACCACATTCTTGTACTGATTACGAATACAACTTAAATACTGCATAAATACAAAATTAACAGACTACATAATTATCAACGATCTCCTACAACTCACCCCCTCCTTCGCTGTTTCTATCATGTAGACGGGAGTCCATGAACTTTGGCGGCTTCCTTCTGCTTCTCCATTCTTCAACCTAGTTTCTGTTTTCGGCATCTATGTGAGAAGCTATAAAGACCTTCTCACTCTCAAACCTGCACCCAGGTAATTGAACCTAGATGGCCATTAGCTACAGTGTTTCCGGCAAAGAGAATAAAAATAAGATTAAAGGAATTGAAAGGTAAGGACATTGCAACCTTCCATTGCCACAATAGGAAACCCACCTCCAACCCTTTTCAGCGACAAGGTACCAGCCTTGGCGGCAGCACCAAACCCGGCCTCAAAGATCTCTCCAATCTTTTCAAGAAATCTGAGAAGCTAGATTTTCAACCGAAAAACAAGAATTATGTTAATCGGCGTCGAAAGCCAAATAATAGTAGTAGTAAAGACCGGCTCAAGAACAGAACTAGTTCTCTGCTGTAGGTTTTCATTCTTGATCATTTCACATAAAAAGCAATAATAAACAATAACAACCGTGTCAATTCTGACACAAATAATCTGCATGCTCTTTAATAAAAACAAATTATGCCAATAATCAATATAATGTAATAAGGTCTTACATGTGATCTTCCCTAAGATTAGAGCAAATCGTTTTAGTACTCAAACCTAGCTGCCATGGCCAAACCAGCCACATTATTAGAAGGTAGGATCTGTCACCTGGCTAGGTTACTGAAACAGAAATGTTAAGACACCACATTCGCACTTAATTTGCACACAATAACAAGTTACATTCGTTGTATAAATAACTATCACTCCCGTTCTCTCGACTTGACTTGACTATGCACGAGCGCCGCACTCGACACTCCTACTAGTACTACCCGCTGACCGCTGTCTACTGCCCTTCCGGCAGTGCTCCACTCAAGTATCCCTTCTTCTTGCATTATTATATTACAGCAATTTTGACTTAAATAATTTATATTAATAATTTAATAAAAAGTGAACTCTCACACAAGAGTATATAGTAAACCAATGCAAAATATTTTATTATCATTTCTGTTTCAAAATGTGAATTCCACTTTAAAACCGTTAAATTTTCAAAGCAAATATGTAATTTCAAAGAGTCAAGGATAATTAAGTCCTCCACGAACCAAAACTACTCAGATCAATAGTTAAGACCTCATAAATATTAATAACAATTAGTTCAGCCCCCCACGTATTTTTTGCATAAATTCCAACAGTTGCAATCACTGCTTCAAAAAAATTCTTAATCAATTTATTTATATATCAAAAAGCAAATATAAAAGTTAAGTAGTATTACATAATTTTCGATCTTTGTTTTACCGATTTTATGTTAACTAACATCCTGAACAGTTCAAAAAAATCTTGATGCATATCATTAGAATTGTATAACGTTACAGCATTCTATTTACGCTCCATTGGTTTTTGCAAAGCGACCCAAATAAGTTTTTGTTCAAATAGGAGTATTTGCAGATCCTATCAATTGGAGCGTGAACGTAGGCAAGTTTTCAAGGAGAAACTACTCATACATTTCATGCTTTTCTTGAAGAAATTTATTTTATTAGATATTTTGCTTGCTTTTAACCCATAATGTTGCCAAAAAAAATTAACAATAATAATCGGTATAGGAACAATTTTTTAACAAGTTGCCAATAATTTGTTGACAAAAAAGGATTTTTTAAAAAACAATTCCATACTTGTTTCCATTAGATCGTTAACAAATTTGAGAAAAAATTTAATGTATTTTGACCACCACTTTAATTATTATTTTTCAAAATCTTAACAATATGTTAACGAACAAAAAGTTGGCTTAGTTCAAAACGAACTAATCCAGCCTTTATTTTGCGAGTCTTTCAAAAACGATGATGCAAAAAAAAACATTTATCACTCCAAAAAAATAGACAAAAGTTGATTCAATAAAAAACTTTATTCTTTATTGATCTTGTTGGCCCTTTTTGACATTTGCTATTAAACCATGAGTCTATGTAAACGTGTCTTTTATTAACTCCGCTTTAAAAAATCTAATAATTAAAGAAAAATTATAAATATAAGAACAACTGTTTTTTATAAAACGTGACATGGTCTGGTACCTTCTTCAATACCAAATTCTTTTGACAACCGAATGACAAGAGCAACAATTCTTTTCTTGACAGATATTACAAAATTAAATTAGATATCCAGTAAAGTATTAAAAGTCTCTATTATGCTGTCTGACTTTGTCTACAGCATTTATAAATAAACTAAAATACAGCTTAGTCAAATAGTAGGACTGTTTAAATTGGCAATCCTACATTTCATTTAAAAATGGTACAACTGCAACCACTTCCTGTTGTTAACGGGTGACACCTTTGACACTGACAACATCATTGACAGATGTCAATTAAAAAGTTAGTCGCTGTGACATAATCAACAATTTTTTTTTCAAACAAGCGTATCTGGTTACAGTGTTGCAACTAGGCAAATAAAAAAAGCCTCTACAAAATATTGCCAACTCAAGCAGTCATTATTAGTAAAAACCAAAAATGATTTAGTCTCTTTATTCATTTCATTTTTACAATAGCTTTAACTATAGACCCAAGAATTAAAAAGCCTTCTTAATCTATAAGGCCAAGAAAGATTTCCTCCATCATTTTTCATTTAATACTCCAAGTTGTTCGTCCCATCTGCACAATTTCAACCAGTCTATCCATGGATAATCTTAAGTATCGTCATTAAATGATGCCCAAGCATTATCAAAGCCTCAAGACCTCAGTAAAGCATTTAATTGTGTGGAACATTGTTATCAGATACTGAAGCTGTACCTCAACAACTGTCATAACTGTTGCTACTGATCTTAAAATAAAACTGTCCATCAAGGAGTACCTCAAGACTCTATTCTGAGTCTCACACTGTTCCTTCTTTATGTGAACAATTTCATGAAATTACAACTACTATCACGGCTTTTGCTGATTTTACTATGTTCAATTGAAGAAATGATCGAGCAGCACTAATAAAGCATTCCCAAGCATTTTTGAAGTGAGAAAGTAAAACATAAATAATGTCTTTGTTATAAAACTGAACAAGACACAGAGGCGCTAACTCTCAGCACGAGAAAATCCGTGTAGAAATGTCTTTTCACTCTAAGGTAGCATGTTGATTCGTTTTTTACGTGAACTCTAAATATCAATAATCTTCCTTTCTTGTTAATAGAAATAATTACATTCAAAAGTTATGTTTTACATAAAAACTTAAAGCATCAATAATGTTGTAGCATCTCAATTATAACAATACTGCTTTAATAGCTCCTCAGATTTTTCTGGTACAGACTTGTGATAGCTGTGGTGTAAATAAAGTGATCTATCTACTGCAAACTGCAGTTGGATGTTGTGAAAATTGAAAAATGCTAAACTCATGATCGCCAAATATCGATGGTCGAACTATATGCTGCAATAAAATCGTAAAACTAGAATTTTTTCAAATGATTATAAACAATTTCTTCAAAAATTTGTATAAGATAAATAACTAAAACGTTTTAAATCGTTAGAAAATAATATTAGAAATGCAGTGTCTTAGAACGTGCCCCAAAGTACGGCTGACAACAAAGAATGTAGTATTTTTAAACTCAATTTTAATCTTAATTGATTTGTCCGAGGTGATATACCACGAATGCTTAACAATTACCGATATAAAAGTTCAAACAACGAATGGCACGTCGAATGAAAAGTACTCAATTAATTTTCAAGTACGAGTGATATTTAGAGAGAATATTTCTTGAACAAAACACTAAATAAAATATTTGAAACCAATAAAATTTATAAACCTAATGCTGTTATAAAAATTCATCAATTTATATGAGTATAAATAATACAATATTTAGACCAAGTTTGAATATTTTTATTTAGTAATTATGACTACAACTATTCAGAAACATCCGTTAATAACGGAAGAGCTAAGTAATTAATATATTGCTATTATTCATCTGTAAAACCTCTATCAAAACAATGACAATGTTTCGGTTTCATTTTCTCACACTTGTTCGTAAAATCAAAACTGTCTGTAGAATTATTGTTGGTGTGTTTTCAATAGTTCATAAAGTATGTAACAAGCTCACAAATGAATTTCCGATTTAAAGATTGATTGAAACATTTAGGTTTAATAATATTCTACTAGAAAAATGTCAGAAATAACGATTCATCACCAACAATCAAAAAAAAATTTTAAGCATAGCAAAAAAGTTACAAAGTTCATAAACCTCCAGTGTGACTTTGCAATAAAAGACAAAGCCATAATTTAATAGTTACTAATTGATAACCTAACTTTACCTTTTGCCTTTCTTGAGGCACTTATTGACTACAAAGCAGCATTCATATGAAAATCATCTCCGTCCACTAAATATTAACATATTATTATATGACATCTGAAAACGCGAAGTAGATAAGCCAGATGCTCTGTTCAAATTTACTCTTTGGTACAAATAATTTTGAAAATACCTTATTTCAGTTCACATGCATATCACAAGTTATAAGAATGTTGATTTGATAAATTATGTTGTTTCCGCATAGATACAGTCTTGCAAAGTTTACTAGATATACTTCAGAAATAACAGTTCATCACCAAATAAGGTTCCAAGTAAAACTGCAAAGTTCATAAGCCTCCAGAATGACGTTTCAATAAAAGACAAAGGAATATGTAATTACTAATTAATATCCTAATTTTGCCCCTTGCCTATCTTGATGGTACTTATTGACTACAATAACAAGATTCCTGTGAAAGTCCAAATCCGAAGTTATTATTATGTGACATTTGAAAACGCCAAGTAGTTTAAGCCACATGCTTTGTTTAAATTTACTCTCTGGTTCAAATAATTTTAGAAACTCCTTATTTCAGCGCAAACACTTCACTTCATAAAAGTTATCAGAATTTTGATTTGATAAATCATTATTCTTCCCCATGGAAACAGTTTTGCCCGATTTCAACTTAAAGTTGCGTGATTCGCACAATTCAATTTTGTGTGATCCAGTTGCGATTATCTTGAGTTCATAGTTACCGCGTCATTTCAATACGCAACTTTTATGCGCGCCACGAGAGATATCTGTCAACTTATTATTTGAAATTTAAAATCATCTAGTAAAATAGCTGAAATAACGCAATGGAAAGTAAGAGGTAAGATATAAATAATAAAAAAAGGTAAATGTAAGTAGCAATAAACAGTTTTTTAGTACCTATTTGTTGATAATAGTTTAAACAATAATTTTCATATAAAATGAGTTTCAGTTTCCCAGAGCAAAAAATTGCAGACGCTGAAAGAGAAAACAAACGGTAATGCTTGCACGACGGCAGTAGACGCAATTGGTTGACGCATCCTAATCACTCAACCTATCTAAAATGACTTAAACACTCGTCAAATAAGCCTATTAATTTTTCAAAAAGCACCACATTACCGTTTAAACAAAAATTGAAGACCTACTGCGTTATGTACTTATATCCCTACAACAATACATCCCAAAAGTTATTAATTCGATAGTAAAAATAAAATTCCTGATAGCGCTATAACTGTTTGATCGCAAAAATACCTCAATAAATTTAATCAATCGTAATAAATTTGTTCTTAGACCCTATTTCCTACAATACTAAAAAACTTTATTAATAATAATTATCGGTTGTTTATTCATAGCCATAAAATGTATCTTTAAATAACATTAATCAACACTGCAGATTTTAGCAAAGTAAATATTTAGATTTGTTGGCTGTTTTATTAAGTACTGGGATGTACTGGTACAAATTAAATTGCACATCTATGCAAAAATGATGTCTAAAATCTAAATAAATGACGGATAACAAATCACCATAATGTACTGTCTACTAAATGCCCTATCATTATCTCGAGCAAACTTTCACAAATTCACTATTTTTTCGACAACCACAATATTTCCCTCAAGCGTCTCCATCATTATTCAATTTACTTTCCATCCCAGCAGGATCCAATTTATCATTTAGTGCAGCTAAAATCCCATAAGTAATATGATACCGCGTCCATACAAATAGAGCGTTTCATTGCGCTCCATCAATCCATAAAATGCATTCTCCAAACTGACCATGCCCATATTGACGTTCATTAGTCATGCAAGTAATTTTTACTTTTCCACTACATATGGCGATTTAGCGAAAGTTAACTTAGGACTAAGCTCTTCTCTAGAGAAAGGTTTTATTTAGCTTTAGGCAAGGCTACTAAATAAATCGAACCAAATCAATTAAAAGTGTCTTTGACCCTATACGACTCTAATTCTAATCCAATTGAAATGAATGGATTCAGTTTGTGAAACTCATTTCTATGGTTTGGTAGGATTGTTTAGGTCTATATAACAGTATGTGGCTAAACATGTAAATAAAGTTAACATAAATATAATTTCCACATTACTGCTAGCATCTGTGTTTACATTCGATTTGGGTCCAATTAAAACATTCAGAACTGCAATACCTTCAGTGCATTTTAAAACTTAATCAACCAGAAAAATCTCAAACTGCGTTAAGTTGAAAAGGTTAATGGAGAGCACAAAAATTTAGTTGAAGCAAAAATTTGTTGAGGTTCTGGAATTGTGCATTAGTTTTAAATTAGCAGAGTCACAAATTTTCAAGCCAAACTGAACTTAAAATTTTATTTAAAAATAAAAACGTTACCCGACATTTTCAGTGTGTTTATTAGCAACTACGCCAACTACTGTTAATATGTGATTAAAACTACTATTTTGAAGAAATAACTCTATACAAAATGTTTCCTTACAGTCAATAATGGCAACTGTTGCTCTCCAAAATCCTAAAAACAAATATAAAACTCAAAGACTCTTTCGGGTCAGTCGACAGCCTTCTCCTGGACACAACATCCTTTGACTAGAAGTCTTAATATTTTTGGATTTCGTTCATAAATACATACATGTTTTTCAAAAGCTCGAAATAAAAGTGTTTCTTCTCAATTTACAGCCGCAACTCCAAGTCAAACCAAACTGGATAAAATATTATTGAACTTGTCTTGACAGTTTTTCTTTTATATTAAGATGCTTTGTAACAAATATGCAAATACAAAAATATGTCGTATTGTCTTTTAGATAGTCAAAATTAAAAGCAGGAAATAAATTAGAAGCTCATTATCAGCTTCAACAATTACTTAGTAAACGAGCCAACACAATTAGGTAATACCTGCGTGCTTATGATAATTAAAGTCGGAATGTGTGGGATTATTTTCATTTTCGTAATCTTATTTTTTCCAGACAAAACAATTATTCAAAAAAAAAAACAATAATGAGATTTATTACATCACTAGAAGGAAATAAATTGTGTTTTATATAAATTTATTTTAAATGTGTTGTTAAATTTTGATTAATATTTATTTTTTAATATTAGAGCTGATAAAACGTCAATTGATTTGGCACTATTGGCAATTATAAAAAATATAAATATTTTTAGGCAAGATTTTTTAAAATGAAATTTTAAGTTTATCGCTTTTGCGTATTTATCTAGATTTTGCAAACGATCAAGCAAGAAAAAAATGTAAAATAAAAAAATGCTTATCAGGCAAATTATACAGATTGATGCTTCGTATTGAAGTATAAATGCAATGAGTGTAAAAACTGGCTACTTAATTGTAATTTTTAAAATTGGCTTCAGGTACTTCTGAAAAATTAGTTTCAAAAATTAACTAAATTAGCACCAACAAGCATTTTGATGAGCTTTAGATACTGTAACACCTTTTTATATCGTAAGTTTTTTTATCTCTGAACATGGTCTATGTTCAATTTCAAAAGATCATTGTCAACTAACTGCGACTTTCCCTGTCTTTTCTATAAAGTTGATTGTCTTATTGTATACTTCAATTAGTGAAGTTGTGATTTAATAAAAGAAAAATCTATTTTATTAAAAAAATATTAAACAATAAATTTAACTATTGAATTGGTTTTTCCTCCGCAAACATCACACATTTAACTTCGTTTCTTTTGTTAAAATGTAAAATCTCTCCTCCTTTTTTATGATAAAATGTAGCAATACTTTGTGTTATATTAAATTTTGAAATTAATTTAAAATCGATTTAATTGATGGAATGAGTCTTTCAGGATAATATGCTGAAAATAAATCTCTCTTAACATTGTTTCCACGTTGGCCCACTGCAAGATTTGAACTTTCACTTGTGTAGATTTCAAGTTTTACTGACACAAAAATGATTATTAGAACCATTTCAAATGATCGGTTTATTCATAACTCTCAAATTTTTAGCGTTTTACTATTGATACTGTCGTTTGAAAACTGAACATAGGCTTTGTTCGGAGATAATAAAAATCTCGGTAAAAGTCTATAGTTTTAGCAATAATTACGAAAACAATTTCATGCTTTCATTTTGTTTTGCAAAACTAGTAACTATCATGATATAATATTAGCTACAAGCCGAAAAACCTAGGTACAAATATATTTGAGTCTTTAATAAGCTTATTAATGTTTTCGACTTGGGAGTCTTTTATAGGTATGTATCTAGTAAAGCACTCGTGCTCTTATAGATGTTTTTAATTTTTAGAGTAAAATAGAGAAAAATAATTACGTCAATGTCATAATTCTTCAACATAAGATTTATTTCTGTCATATCTTTAAAAGAAAATTTGTATTAATTTTAAACAAAAATTGTTTTGAAAAGTAGTTAGTTGTTCAAATCAGAGATAAAGTGACTTCAAGCAGAGCTGCAAAAATTGGTTTGCTAGGGAAACCTCTCTACATTCAGAACTATTAGGTTACATCGTATTGATCAGGTAATAAATTTGTAGTCGTTATTTCGGCTAATTTCCGAATTTCGGATAAAGCACTTAAATTCTGTTGTTTAATTTTTTGTTAAAAACAAAACAAATTATGTCAACCAAAGTTTTTAAATTGAATTTTAAATCAAATAACTTGCAGTTACCAACCGTTAGCAACAAAATATCTTAAAACTTAAAATTTTTTTTTAATGTAAAATTAAAGAAAAAAAAACGCAATTTCTAAAAATAGCCTAAAGAACGTTTTATAAAAAGTGAAACATGTGCGCTAAATCAACCCTTATAAAACTAGTTCTTTAAAATACTATTTGAGACGTAGTTAAGAACATTTTAGAAGAACATAAACAAAACATGTTGTCTTTTTTTTCAAATCAATTGATTGTTGAAAAAAGATAAAATCATGAAATTTGACAAAAGCACGCAGATGTTTATCTACTTGGAATGATTTATAAAAAACAAGACAACAATAAAATTTCTTCTTTCGTGGCTCTTTAGTAATAAATGCAGTTTTTTGAAACCTTCCCCAGTGCTGTTGAATGTAGGTATTTGCCGTAGTAACTCAACCTCATTGTAAACCATCAAAAATATAGCATACAACAATCTTATAAGCATTCTTTGGATATCCTTCTCCTTTTTATTACTTTATGAAGTATTTGATTGTTTAACATATAGAACAATATCTAGCTGAGCGACTCTTCTTGCCGTATTCCTTATTTTAAGTATAGTAAGCTCCATCCGTAAATTTCTTCCCCAAGGCAATTGTTTTTTTAGCACTATTTAATGACCCATCCAAACAAGCAATAGAACATTGCGTCTAAGTGAACAGAATTCAACTGCGTGCTGTTGCACTGGTCGACTGAGTCAATATCAGACGCCGACAATTGAACAAGTTAGTCAGTAAACAAATTGTGATGAGTAATGTGGTCGATATTTTATAAACGATCCGAAAAGCCGTATATTGCTTGCATCAACAATACTTATATTGTGTCTTGCCTATTGTCGTTCTAATTTTTGATTTGTTATTTCTGTTTATATCGTAAATCAGTCTAATTAACGCCTGATATACTTCTTTTCATTGTACTTCGTTCATAAAATAAGCGAAACATTGTTTTATTTTCAAATTTACATATAGCTGCATCTATATATAATTTTATAAAAGACACAAAATTAAGAAACAGTTTAAATTTTCTATATTATATAGTTTCGTAACTAAAACAGTTTTGCTGTTTGCTACATAATTACATTATTAACAAAAAGTAAGCTATTGAGAAAAACTAAAATTTTTTGACCAAAAAATTTATATTGAGACCTTTGTTGATTATTGGGGTTATTGTAGGTTTTGACAAAATAATAACTCATAATTTATTCTAAGTTAACTCATAAGTTAACTTTATAACATTTTTTGTTGTAATAGAAAGTAATTATGCATTATTTACTGTTTTAGTTGCACAATATAAGCAAAATATTGTTATTTATCTATGCCATGTTTTTGAGAATAGTTTAAATAACCTAATTATTGTTTTATTTATTGCTATCAACACGTTGTATGCTTAATCTGTTCTTGACATTTTTATATAATTAATAAATTATAAAAAACACTCGAAAAATTAAATTAAAGAAAAGTGCATCTTTTCCTAATTATGCACTTTTTTTGTATAAAAATAAATGTTTATCTGTACGTGTTTTTGTTACTTAAAGAACTATTTTGATAATTAGGTTTTTACCAGCCACGACAACCAATTTTTTGAATACATCCAGGAAATATATCATTTTTTCGATTTAACTCCATTCTGGTGAAAATTGAATTGAACCCGGAAGTTTTCTATTAATAGAAGTTTAATTTACTATCATTATGACGAAGGCGTGACGGGGTTGTAAAATCCATATTTTTAATTGAAGATATTTTAGTAGTATGTTTCATCAATTTGCAAATTAGTTTTCTATAAAAAATTTATAAATTAAGTAAAGAATACTTAACATTCATTATTAAATAAAAATAGGTTTGACATCAATTGCGATTTTAGTTTAATGCAAACAATAAAGTAATGTAAATAAAAAATTACATCACAAGGCAAATGTTATTAGCAAGTTTAATTATTTACATTTTTAGATATGTATACACACAAACACACACACACACATTGGAAAATTAAACAACTGCATTAAACCACATCCCATAAGCTACCACAGCTAAATTGCAATCTAAATTTAAGTTTGGGGTCAAAAACATTTGAAATTGATTTTATTCGATTTGGCGATTCAAGGCTGAAATAAATCTACAATATCGTTTGTGATAATATAGTATTTTAAAACACCTATTCTGAAAGCTATAAACATAAGCCGATTGCAAGTAATTAACTCTACAATAGAAAACCTAGGTACTTGTAATAAAATAGTCACTAAAAGTGCTGACCGAAAATAAAATAGACACTTAAATAAGTTATCCTATATTATAGAAGGTTACATCATTAAGTCAATACTTGAAAAAATTAAGTAAACTACTCTATTGCAGTAAGCTAAATACTATGTTTTAATGTTTTGTAAAATTTACACTCTTATTAGATTTTTTTAATTATGAGACGGTTATAGAACGTCAAATTAATTTTATCCGAATTTTAAACTTTAATAAAACTCAAAGTATATTCACTTTTGCAATCATTTTTATGCAGTATAGTAGGTACGTGACACGATATTTGAAGAGCATTTCACCCTTCAGACCAACGGCACAGGTTCAAAGATTTGGTGATTGTCCAGTAATGGAGAATTATAAAAGCAGAATTTTAAGTACGGTCATACAACGTTATTTCACGAAGACTAGTATACTCATAAATGTAATAAACACCAAAAGTGCCGCCCAAATATTCTACGAAATGGTTCAAATTGTAAAAATCCCTTATTATTTTATTGCTAATTAGTGCCAACTCTAAATCTTTACAGAGTTTCCACGGGTTCAAACTAAGGCCGTCAGTCTACAAAAATCTTGATTATTTGAACGTCGGCTGTGAGACCCACCAGAAGCCTAATACTAATTGTACCATTAAGAAACTGCGTCCGTGTGCTTGTGTGCTGTGTCGCTGTGCCAAAACATTTATTATTCTATATATGATAAGCCAGAAATCTGGTTTCTCAGCGCAAAGGAATTTCCTTTGCGCTGCATAGTCAGCCACAGTTGTCTGCATAGTCAGCCACACACAACTCGTTAAAAATCAGCAAGTTTGTTTTAAAAACAAAGTAACAAAATTTATTGTGTCTCCTATAAGTGACACTAAAGTTTGCAGCTTTATCATCGTGTGGGGAAGCAATTATCAAATAAAAAAATCAATCAAAAGCCATTTTTAAGATTTTTTACGCAAAAACTATTTACACTTTCTTGCTCACTGTTGTACTCGTTAAAACGTTGAATGCGACTTAAAAAAAGTTCAATTACAGTGTTAAAATAAAATTTTAATTACATATTTTTTTTAATTACTTACAAAATATTCTTTTTCGTATAGTTTCAACGACTTTTGATTGTAGTTTTAAAATTTAAAGGTTCACAACTTTTGAACTAGGTCAGTTGCGACGAAATAATCGCCAAACATTATTTTGCCATTATCTAGTGGTTAAAGTCAGTGGCCTCTGATTTATGTTAGAATTATTGTTATACGATTTTAAAGAACATTTCAATACACAAGACCCACTTTCGTGTATTTTATGTAAATTTTCTTATTAATAATTAAAACGAAATTTATTATACTTACTCTAGAAGGATTTGAAATAATTTCACAAAAGTTGTGTCTTTGTAACAATTGCTTAGACAAACAATAATTGTCATATGTTTCAATATTTATGAACCATCACAAAATGTTTACAACATTACATTAAGTTTTCATGTAGGTTCTTTAGCAAGAAACTAGAAAATATTCGTTACGTTGTTGAATCTCTAGAGTGGGTTAGGTGTAGGAAATCAGGCACTTTCAAACATTGTTAATTAAACTTTGCTCAACAGCAAGGCTCACATTAAATAACTTAAATCAACCTTTCGCTGCAATTTTTATCCTCTCTAAAGAGATATAATACAAATAATTGAAATTCATAAACTTATCGATTAATGTTCCATAAACATTATAATAATAGGTTCGTCAGTTAATATTGTTGTAAAAATAGTAAGAAAAACCTTTGCATGTGCCTCTAATAAGAAAGTATAGTCTTTATTATAAAACAGATATATTTTTGAAAGAAAGTATATAAAAAAGCAACTTCTGGAAAAGATAAAAACAATTTAATTTGAAAATATATATATGTATAATTATGTAGTTGAAATTGAGTGGGAAAACATAATCAAATTGACACCGTGTCAGTGCACAATTTAACCCAATCGAATTGATATAAACCGTACCATTAGAAAAAGCAACAAGAAATCTAAATTTTTTAAAGAAATAATTACTCTAACAAAAAAGTAAAATAGATAAAATCAGAAGCAAATAGTGAGCCAGTAGTGTTCGATTCCGCATGTTAATGATATTGAAAATTCACACAGACCAAAATGTAAAGATAATTTAATAATAGATTTAGAGAAAATCAAGAGCGATGAAAGTGAAATGATAATCAATTTATTACGTAATAATTAAAGTCTGGAGTAAGAATTAAATATCAACACTAAAAAAAGTAATAAAATTTATTACAATACTTAAATACATTTGTGTAAAATAAAATGCGATAAAATTGTATAAAATTTCATGCTCGCCCCGGCTACTCTCTCGGCAGCGAGCATCGAGGATTTCAATGACTCGACTTTGTTCATTATGGGCTTATAAACAGAAAAAAGATTCATCAGTAAACACTACCCGACACCATTCGTGTTGCCCAATTCTTGCAGTATACCATTATAGTCTTCAAGCCCGATAGCCTGCAATAGGCACTCTCACATTCAAAACTTCCTCGGCGTCTTTCCAATTATCCGGCTGGTAGCAAATCTGTCTGGTAGAGGCAGAAATGTTAAACCGAGTTTTTTTTTTTTCAGTTCTTCAAGACCATCTGATCCAACATATCTCCACAGTATTTATATAATGAGCAACTTTGCCTAAAAGTCATGCCGACATGTCAATAACTGTCAAAAATTGCACATCACTCTATTTGAGAAGATTTCTAACAACTTTAAAAGCCAGAATATAAAGAACTATGCAAAACTCCTTCCATCAAAAGCAAATCATTAAAATTTTCAGCAACAGATTTTTTGAGTAAGGTCACAAACAAATTGAGAATATTGAACATCGTTTCAAACCAGTCTACATATATCAGCCTGTTCTTTCCTCTAGTTAAATGATTTTCCTGCGAGCTGCCTGTTATATAAACACCTGAAAATTTAACCAAATTCACAGTTTTAGATAGTTGTGATTTTATTGAAGTATTGTCAATAAAAATTGGATAAATGGCACCTTTAAAGGTGAGTTTTTGATTATCGCAACGTCATCAGAAATGAAGAAACCTATTGTCAGAGATACTCCAAATAATGCTGGTGTAATCGGTAAACAACTAGATTATTATTAACTTAAAGATTAGCAATTCAGATTTAAAAAAAAAGAGAACATTGACCAACATAAAACTCAATTTTTTTACAATTAGAGAAAGAATCAATCATTTGCTTTCACAATTTGGATTCTATTCGAGAAAAAAGATTCAAGCCACTCAACGAAATGCCTTTGATACCATGAAAATCTAATTTTGAATTATCTTGTGACTAATACAGTCAAAAGCTTTAGAAAAAAACAGAAGAGATCGTAACAGCATGTATAGTATTGTATAGTTGAATTCACAATAACTGGCATCGCGGTAGGCGTTGACTATAAAACTGAGCATTATGTTATGTCAAAAAAATTACTAAACATGTGAAACCAGCAGAAAAAAAGCTCGACAGGCGCACAAACCATTGAGAGAATTCCGGTTCCCGCGTTGCGCGCTAGTAGCAATTTTTATAGGGTATCCAAGTTGTCCAAGCCATAATTTGCCAATCATTCAATTTAACCTGTAATACTATACAATGTACTTAATTGCTATTACAATTTTTTTCATTATATTTTCAAATCGCTCTGGCAGACCAATCACATCACTCTGACGTCATTCGCTCTAACAGAACTCAACTTTTGTGAACGCACTCCAGCAGAGGTAACACGACTCCGACGATGTGAACCATATGTCAACATTACAGAACGTCAAAATCAAGCCATTTACAGCGGAGGATACCAACCAACAGAGTCGAAATAAGAGTATTATTAGCAAGAGTCTATCTAGCTGTCAACGTAAATTTAATTTCCAACGCCTTCCAAAATATAATTTATTATCCACTACTGTATAAATACGATTAAAGACAGAAAATATCGTAACATTTCAATTTTTATTTCCTAGAAAAAGATAATATTTCGATATTTGCAATAAATGTCATGGGACGAATTTTAACTAATTTTTCCATAATTTAAGACAGAACTGGTACTAGGGCGATTGGCCTATAGTATCATTGCACTATTACCAGCACATCATTAATTATAGTTAGGATATCACATTTGTCACCATCTCTTTAAAAAAGAAATAATAATAACTGTCTTAAAACAGTTTGAAACAATGCCTTTTTCCGGAAATCGTCTTGTAAAATCTCTTACTTGACTCGAAGCTTTAAAATACTCGGCACGAAGTGCCTCGTATTTCAATTTAGCTCCTCTTCAGTAATGTGAAATTTTCCTGACTTTTATGTAACTATTACAAAAGAATTGTAAATCAGTAATATAACAGCAGTTATTGTTATTACTGTTTGCTGCCTGCACAGGTACATTTGAAAATAGTTTTATTGATAACCTATTAATGGTTGTAGTTGAGTTTTTTCATAGTGGCTTCTACCTCTTGTAGCAGAATAGCGCCACTATAATTTTATTAGTAATTATCAATTAGTTACAGTAAAAATTAAAAAAAAAATTACAATTATTGTTTAGAATTCATTAGTTCATCAACTGGCATCTAAATTTCGCAAAACTGAATATAATTCTTTGTTTCTTAACATCTATTCAAGTAAATCAAGTCTGAAAACAAATGTTTACTTTTGAATGATCGAAAATTTGATTGTTTTCCTCAATTAATATTTTCGCCTGAAAATTTTCATTTACATCACAAACAGAAAATAAATGTTAGTAGTTGTCATTTGACCATTGAAGTAATCTTATAAGTAAGGTCAACATTAGCTACTGTGACGACAGGACAAGGCCATTTCATTGGTTAGTTGGCTACTATGACCATAATACCGCAATCTTGCGCGCTTTTCTAGAATTTAAGGTTTCTGAAGTATATAGTATATAACTACTATATCTACCAGATAGTATAGCCTAAGCGTTATGCTGATTTAATGCTATTTCAGCGCTGTTGTCAACGTCCAAACCACTACTATTTATATTTAACAATATTATTGTGCTATTAACACTATATTAAATACTTTTCTCCCATGTAAATAAACAAATATGAGGTTTTTAGTAAACAAAAAAAAAACTGTCAGTGGCGTAACAAGTGAGGTTGAATTAAAAAATATTATAAAAGAAGAAGCAATCTACGAAGCAGCAATAACCCTGCTATCTGTAAAAATAAATAGTTGGCAAAATTAAAACTTGTTTCAGAGCAGTGATAAAATTTTGATCTTTATAATTCATTTTTTTAAATACAAAAAACTGGCGGTAGCATATTGTTTTGAAGTAGATGACAGGTTTTCACTAAATGCTTATAAAAATATCTACGGTACTTATATGAGAAAAAACCATGAAAAATTTTTTTTCTTTAGGCTAAGCTCCGAAACGGCTGAACCAATTTTGGCAAAATTTTCATCACCAGATCGCAAAAGTTATTATGGTATACAGAGTAACTTAAGCTACTTTTCTTTGGTTATTTCTGATTATCACTGATACGCTTAAAATAGAGTCACAAACTGAATTCTACGCGGACGAAGATAATTTATTGAAAATGTGCGAAGTCGAAAAACCTAAGAAATATTGGTATTCTGTCAAAATATTTTTAGTAGTATAGTACGCAGTATATTTTATGCAACGACAAAAGAATTCCATTTAATAAACAACATTTTTATTAATTTTCAATGCGGAATTCCAAACTGCTATAAAAATTGTAACAAAAAACCCTCATGCATTATTACAAAATTGTAAACCGATGAAATAGATAATATTTAAATTAGACTGTTGGTATTACAAAGCGTCGAATTGTTATATAAACATTACATAAACAGCGTTGTAATAAAATAGATACTCACCAGTTGGTTTTGTGCAATAGAAATATCATTAACTCGACTCCAATTAACTGGTACCGAATCAAAAAGTCTTTTAGGTTCCCATCCCACGACCTTTAGATAATCCCGAACCCCTACAAAAAGACACTCGCCGTCTGGATTAAAACAAAGACACCTCACCAATCCCAAATCCCTTTCACTTGAAATAACATTGAAATTTTCTAAGTCAAACAACTGCACCGACCGATCAGCACTCCCGGAAGCCAACAAAAATTCGTGTGGATGAAACTCAACACATGTCACAGAATTTAAATGATCCCCAAATTCTTTTAGAACCCTCCCAACTCGTAGATCCCAAATCTTGACGGAGTAGTCGTCACTCCCGGAAGCAATCCAGTGTCCGTCAGGACTAAATTTCAGACTATTAATTGTTGCTTTGTGACCGTTATACGTAAAAACGCAGCCTTTTTTTCTACTGTCCCACATTTTCATTGTAGAATCAGCACCCCCAGATGCCAAAAAATCGCCGTAAGGGTGAAAATCTACACATTTTATTGCATTTTTGTGACCGTTTAAAGTACGAACTAATTTTGCTGCTTCCAAATCCCAAACTTTTAAAGCTCCAGCTCTCGAGCCTGCACAAACCAGTTCCTCAAATTGATTAAATTGCACACATTCTATAGGGGTAGTGTGACCGCTCAAACTCATAAAACAACTGGTTTTTCCAATAGCCCATAGATTCACCTTCTTATCGTCACCTCCTGTCACCATGACTCGTCCAGACTTGTGCCCCAAAGCAACGCAATTTACATTGGAATCATGAGCCATAAAATCCTCTGTAAGAAACCACTTTATTATTAACCTTCAACTTTTAAGAGTCAGAATAAACTTACGAAGCTTCCAGGATTTTTTCTGAAGTCCTGCCATTCTCGCACTATTATTCAGCTTTATGGTGTTTTACTTGATTTTAACGAACCTACGCATTGTATGTCTTCGCGACCACGACGAAGAATAAGTTAAAAATAGATATATTTTAAGCCTTTTATTTAAGATATCGAATCCACATGTTTGTCACATTAATAATTTAAAGTTTTTGTAACGGTTTATATTAGATAACAAAAGGGGGAACGAAACTTCACTGACACTGACTGTCAAAGCACCGACAGTGACTAACTAATGCAAAAGCAAAATACCATTTAGGAAGGAAAACCAATATTTGTTCAACGTTCAGTAGAAGGACAAACGCAGTTCGTGCACAAACGTCAAAATAAAACGTCAGCTGTCAAACTAAGCACCATAAAATTCACTATCCATACTTAGATAAATCCATACTATTCTGTTAAAATTTGTCATTATTTGAAATTTAACAAGTATTAAAACATAACAACTAGAGCCCCTTTATTTTAATTTAAATAATAAATTACAAAATAATTGATATTAATTTTTGTTATTTAATTTAACATGTACGTTTTTTAATCAAAAAAACTGTCAGTGGCGTAACAAGTTAAGCAATGGTTGAATTCTAAAATTTTAACAATCTACAGATCTAAACTTTAACAGATCTGGGTCTGAAAAGATAAGTACAGTTGGCAAAAATTAAAACTTGTTGCATAACAATTATAAGATTTTGATCTTTATAATTTGTCTATTTAGATAAGTTGTTAATTTCTATATTGTGGAAAAATGCTTGGCTGTGCAAATCTTTTTTTTATAATTTGTTTTTTGTGCAAAAATAATCTGTTTATTTTCTATGCAAATAATTTTGGTCATTTTGCCAAATGTGCACTAAGCTGTTAGCTCAATTTTTTTTTCAGAATATTTGTAGGAAGCGATATTGTGCACCCAAAGTTTGTGCAAATTAGTATTAAAAAAAGAAACAAAATTTCAAATACTTTTATGGAGCGGTGTAAATTTCACAATATAGATTTCACTTTTAAGGTCGTATTGACGATAAGCACTTCGAAATTATGTTTATAATGAACGTGTATACAATTAAATAGCTTATGGAATGTTCTTATCTCTATAATATAAACATACTAACAAATAGATACCGTATACCGATGCTCATTTTCTCATTTACTTATTTTATTGTCTGAAGATATTCTGAACAATAGGTTGAGTTTGTCTCATTGAGCGTTTGCTTTAGTTTTATGGTGCATTAATATTATTTAATAAAAGTTTTTCTCATTGAGGGCTTTGCGTGGTAGTTATGATTTTTTATATTTTAGTAAATTTTTTATATATTTTTTAATATTTTGAGAGCCAAAAACTATTCTCGTAGTTTTTCCTACAACAAAATGTCAACAATTCTTTGCCAAACTATTCTAGTTGATGTTCCGTGTCTTAAAAAATTTTTTAGACAAGTTAATATTTTTACTATTTTGACATGATTTACGCTTTTTATACGCATATTTTATATATATTTTACCTATATATAGGTCCCCCATCCTAGCACCTCTTTTTCACTCCCTACTCCGATTTTTACTTAATTGCACAAACTTTTATTTGTATTATATCCTCAGTAATATGGTTTTATCAATCTCTGCAAGAAAATCTCTTGAAAAGCAGCGTAGTGAATATTCGTCAAAATTATTATAATTTTGGTTTGTGCAAATAATTGTTTTTTTTTACAAAGACATAAGTATAGCAATTTTTAATTTTGTAAACTACATTGCTCAATCTCGATACTTAAGTGTGTGCTTTAAAATTTAAGACAAACTTCATCAAAATCAAAATTGACAGTTTTACATTTCAAGATAAATATGAGTTTTACAACCAAAAACAGTCGTCAAAATTGTTAGTATCCTAAATTCTAACATTATTGTTCAATATTGTTAATGTTTGACGTAAAAAAAAGTTAGATTACATAAATTTACCTGCGGTCTACGAGTCATAAAAAAACTTATATTACATTTTCATTTTTTATAAGATCAGTGTTGTAAGCAGCGAGTTGATGTATCTTTTTGTTTGCGTTTATAAACTTATAATTTCTTAACATATTTGCTGTTGTAAGGGTTTGTTTTATTATTTTAAAGAGAATAATAGTTAAACCAAAAATAAACAACATTAACATTTTAATAAAGATTGCGGCAGAGCTGCCAATCGACTTATTTGCCTTAGCTCATAGCAGTTATACGGTATTTGTAAATTTCAATAAGTAGCAACATCAATTTATTAGGAGCTATATACTATTAAATTTATAAAAATCTAAGGCAACAAAACGTCATAGTTATGACAACTGTTTAAGAATTTTGCTATCTATGTTTTTTGGTTCAACTGTCTACCAATTATTTGCTTCGGCTATTGGCAACACGAATAGGACATTTTTGGTATCACATTTAAAACACTTTCTTTCTATTGGTTAAAGCAATGTTTTGTTTACACACCACAATTTTATGAAACAGCGGTGTCAGCAGTGTTTTGTGGTCTCAGCAGGAGTTGTCAATGTATTCAAACCTCACTTTTGCCTGTTAAACCAGCTTTTTTCTCAACGACGTGCAAATCCTGTTTTGTTGAAAACGCAATGCTTGATTTCCATGCCAACTAATTTAGCATAGAAACTTCCCTCTGGGGAGAAGTTTTTTCTGATTTGTATACCGTAGTTGTTACCAGTCAATGCTCACAATCATAAACTTTTTGCGCTGTCAATCTCTATAGCCATGATTAAGGAACTGATAAGTTCCGAAACGTCGGCATTAGAACAATAAACGTGTGGTCATTTTGCGTCTAGCCTCCTTTATACCATACATAATTTTAAAATAATAATCGACATTAACTAACACAGTGTTTATGTTTGACTTTATTAAGTTTTCATTGTATTGCCACTTGTCAGTAGGCATTACCAACGTTGGTATTTTGCCAGCCTCGTAAAAAAAGTAAATATTATTAAAAGTCACCCGGTATATAACTTCTAAAAAAAATTTACCAAAATAATATCTATGCGATTCAGATGATGGAAGAATTTTTATATATTTGGTCACTATGGTCACTATAGGTGCCCCGATTATTAAAAATATTGTAATTCAACCATTTAAGAATTAATAAAAAATTAAATATATACCTACTAGCAAAAAAATATGTTGCTTTTTGTGACGGTCGGTGTATCTTTGAGCAGTTAAATATTTTATTAATATCAACTTTTCTTAAAATGTGATCTGGTTTTTTGAGCTGACAAGTTGACGAACATGTGAGAATATTTTTAGTTTGACATCAACGTGCCTGTTTTGACAAATTTTTAATATTGACTATTGTTGACATAAGTTTAAATAACTAACTTAACAAATTTTGCAGATTATAGAAGTTTTTCTAAATTTTGAATTTATCTGGATTGACAACAATGAGCCATGAAAATAATCACACAAGAAAAAAAGAAGTTATTATTGAGTTAGATGAGATTTCTAAAGTTGATAACGCTATGAAAAAAGTTGAACTTTTTAACTCAGATGGAGCACCTTTATATGCTGGACGCGATAACATTTATCCAGCTCAAAATTATTACAATACTGCAGCTTATAATCCAAATCTTCAACCACAATTTATATCTCAGCAAATAGAAGGACAGAACGTATACGTGGCAGTAAGTCAAATTTATAATACGTATTTTTTTTCTATGATAATATACTAGAAGTATTTTAACATTTAGAACGATTTTCACTACTTTTTTAGCAATGAAATACTCACTTGCCACATCATTCTGTGGCAAAGCGTTTTTGTTGTGTTTTTTAAATTGTAACGTTTTGAGGCAAGCATAACATATTTTGAGCTCTGAAGAAAATTTACCTCATTATTTGCAATACTTTTATGACCTAGACATCTCTAATTTTGATCATTTTCCGAAACAATTTATTGTAACAAATTTATAAATAATACCGTGTGATCTACAATTATTTGTATAAGAGGAGGCTATGAAACGCAAAATTAGACTCTTAGCTTGACTCAACGCGGTTAGTTTGACAATTGTTTCTTGACTTCTGTTCAGTTTGTTGCTTAGCCGTTTTCAAAACAAAAGGAAAAAACGTTTCTTACAGGCCTATTTTTGAAGTAGAGTGTTCCATAATGGTGAATGAAACTGCAGCGCTCACGCTGGCCAACCTAATTTTTGACAACGGCTTCTTGATGTCGTCTTTTTAAAAGCAGGTTTTTATAATATGGTCTGAAATACTGTCAGGATACTCAGAAAAACTAAAAATGTGGGTCACAAAAAAGATTTTGGTAGACCAACCATTATGACAAAAAAACTTGATAGCAAATGTTGAGCAGCAAATGCATGATGCACCCACAAAATTTTTGCGATAATTTTCTCGGGAAACTGACTTATTGTATGGTACCCGTCAGATAATTTAAAAAAAATAAAATCTGACAAGAGGCAAAAAACGGATGTCAAACAGCACTAAATTAAGCTAAGTGTCTGATATTGTTTTTCACAGTTTTTCTTTATATAAATAATTGTAAAACAATGCCTAAAAAGAAAAAGCATAGACAGACAATAGAAAAAAAGAAACTACAAATAAATAACTTACAAAAAAGTGAATATTTTAGTTAAAACAAGTAGTAGCTTAAAAAAATAATACATTTTGTTAAATTTTAGTTACAAAAAATTAAAAAGCAAACACATTTTGATATCAGTCTACCAAAAAAACTTAGATAAAAAAATACCGGATTTAGATAATGTTGCCATTATAAAAAAAACCTCAACTTAGAAAATGAACTAAGTTATTAAGATAGACTTTGTTTGTTTATAAACTTAAATTTAAAGTAAGAAATATTTAGATGTTTTTCCGAAAGTTTTTTTTGTGTTAAAAAGGTTTTTTTTGCATAATATAATTTTATTTTTTTTTACTAGTTGCAGATGCTTACACAATAATACACATCCAATTCTAAATTTTTGTTTAACACTGTTGCTTAAAAAGTATTGCTACATTTTTTTGATTAAAAATAAATACGTAACGGTTAAATAGTTTTATCTTTTATTTAAATGTAAATACGCATATTTTATTGTAGAAAATAAGTTCTACAACACGCATTTTCTAAAAAACTATTTACTGCTATTAATAACAGTATTTTTTATTAATAAAAAATTAATCTGTATTTAAAATATTGATGTAAGTATTTTTTTCCAGGGACCATCTCCACCGCAAAATGTACGAAACGCGCCAGTTTACTATCAACGTCAAGAAATTGATCCAAATCAAGATAATTATTTAGATCCTACCATCTTTACTACTTCATTTACAACAACCGAGATTAGAAATCAATTTGTTCGAAAAGTATATCTAATTTTGAGTTGTCAACTAGGAATAACGTTTCTTTTTGTTTTGTTGGTAACACTTTTGTAAATTTTATTTTTTTATTACGCTACTCAACACAATTATTGTAATAACAAAATGACAATTTTTTCACAGCACACAAGTTTTAAACTACAAAAACAATGAAATTTAACTGCTGAATTTTTATTCAAAGTTTTAAAAAAATTGATTAATACGGTAACAAAACAGTGCAGCTGCAAGTTAGCGAAAAAGTTGAGTTTTTGCTAAATTTAAGTAATGTTTTACGATCAGTACAGAGCTACATTATTTTTCTATTATAAAAAAATCTAATACCAAATTTTGACTAGAAAATAAATGTTTAAATCAATTTTTTAATCATACAGCAATTTATAATTTTTTCAAAATTGAGCCGGTTTTTTTAATTCTAGGTAAAAAACTATTGATTACTTTTGCTTTTAAATAAAAAATTGGATCAAAATTACTTAAGCCGTTTAGTGGCTACAGAGCGACAGACACACAGATACAGACTCCAAACTTGTAACACTCCTTTTTTGTCGGGACTTAAGAATTTGCATAAATTTCATATAAAAACATAAAGTATTGAGTAATTTTATAAAAAAAAGCTTTTAGAATTTGTTTTTTTAAACTTCTGTATTTTAAAACTAAGTTTTTTATTCTGGAATTAATAATAATTAATTAATCAAGTAGTAGCTGTTAACAATAAAAAATGCTATTAATAGTTAAATAGAATAGTTAAATTCAGGAAAAGACTAACTAGAGGTTTTTTTAAAAGACTGATTATTTGAGACAGTTTCTTTTAGTAACTTTTTATAAACAATAATGTATTTAGCACAATAATGAAGCTATAATTTTATTCAAAAAAATTACACAAACATTGTCATTCGAAAATTTTTGTATGGTAATTTTTAATTTTGTTGAGCCGTATATGTTTTTTTTTCTATATTATTTATTTATTATTTGCAGACTTCCCTTAAGAAAATTTTGTGTTCAGTATTATTTTCCGATTACGTTAATTTGTTTGTAAGTCTCATGAATGTTATAACATAATTTTTACTAATTTTGTTGTGTAGGTTTTTATATATGGTATTTGTTTATACTTTAGTTTGTTGTGCAGATGTACGACGCAAGTTTCCTATTAATTTTGTCTTACTTGGTGTTGTGGTAAGTATTATTATTATTAATATATTTTAGAATCTAGAATTATTATTAAAAATGTTTAAAAAAACATATAAATTATCTTATTAAATACAATTAAATAATTTATCTAATTAGAGTTAGCTTGTCAAAATTTTTACGAATAAAAAATATTAAAGACAGATTTATGCTGTAACTATTTTTTGGGAACATAATTTTAATTTAGTGTGTTTGTTTGTGTCTTAAAAATGTCGAGTATAATCTTTAGTTTAATTTTTCATATTTTTTTGGTATTATTTATATCTGTTTTAAACATAAAACTTTTGTAAATTTTTTTTCCCGAAATCGTTCGTTCAGAGTCTGCAGTGTAACAGATGAGTCCGTAAAGTATTACTTTTCCAAAAAAGGCTTTGAAGATGAGGTAATTTTTTTTGTAGGTTTGTTTGTTGTTATTTATAATAGGATAATTAACACTAAAAATTATTGTTTCTTAAGTTTATACTTAAGGAACAATTAGTTAATAACGTTTATAGAAAGTGTTTTAATTTTTAATTTAATTTTATATGTGTTCATTCAAATTTAGCTTATAAATTTAGTTTAGTCTAAAATGTTCAACCAGATTATAATTATAATCCAGAAATTTTATTAGAAAATAATAATTACAAATTATATTGAGTTCAAATTCTAGCAACTGCTCCAAAAATTTAAGCCAGTAGGTCAGATATTGGTATAGTATTTAAAAAAACTAAAAGTTAAAACTGTTTAGGAAGAAATATTATAAGAAATGTATGTAATATTATTGATACCTTTAAAACAAAGGTACCTTTTATTTTATTTATTTTTTAATTGTTTTGATTTTGAGACAAGGAGGGTTGAACACAATAATTATAATAGTTTTTAAACTAATTGAGCTAAAAAGATTGATTTTCAAAATTTTTATATTATTGAAAAAGTAATATTGACATTATCATTACTTGTCAAAGTCTGTAATGATTTTTGAATTCAGCAAAATTGCTGCGCTTTCAGGACTGGAAGGTTTAAACTTACTATTGTTGTTCTGCATAGGTAGATACACCACAATCGATACACTATAATATACCACTATATACGAAAATAAAAGTACAACTAAGATGACAAATTTCAAGAGAACCGCCATACAAACTAAGAAAAAAATCTTCAATTAATCATAAGTAAAAATAATAAATTTATAAAAAAAAAATTTTGACAAAATATTTGTAAATTTTTAGAAATATTTAGAATTAAATATAGCTTAGTAAAAATGATTATTAATTTTTTTCTAAAGCGATGACTGTTTATTTAATAGTTATTTATTTTTATTAAATTGTACGCAGCAAGAAGAACATCTCGCATACCAGAAAATGTTTTTTTTTAAAGTTTCCTATGATAATCCTCAAGAAATAGTTGATACTGCTGCTTCATTTTTTGAATCAACTTTTATTGACAGCAGTTTGACTAATAAGACTCATTTTGAGTTTACACTGCCATTGCTAGATATTATAAATATCGATGAGACGGATGTGCTACGTGCAATAAAATTATTGAAAAATAAATAGTATTACGGCTGGTTCTGATCGAATACCTGTATTTTTTTGTTAATTAAACTCTTTTTGTTAACTTTCAATCTAAGTGTTACTTCAGCTTTGTTTCCGGAATTGTGAAAAAAAGCTAAAGTATGTCTTACATACAAATCGGGTAACAAAGCATTAGTTATCAACTATTGACCAATATCCATTCTTTCAAATTTTGCCAAAGTCTTTATTTTTTCGTTTTAACATGGTTTTGTGCATCATCGTTCAACGGCTACAAACTTAGGATGCTTTTCCCAGTTTGTGTCCAATATCTTAAATGAGCGAGGCCAGGTTGATACAATCTACACAGGTTTTTCAAAGGCCTTTGACCAGATTTTTATTTGGATTTAGTGATAAGTTATGTCTTTTTATTCGTTTGTACCTTCTTGAGCGATTGTAGTATGTACTATAATGTTAAACTAATCTAAGTCGTTAGAATATAAAGTGTCTTCTGGTGTACCACAAGGTTCAAACTTAGAACCATTATTGTTTCTGTTATTTATTAATAATCCACCGCCATCAACTAAAAGCTGTTTATTTCTTTTATTTGCTGATGACATCAAAATTTACAATAAAATTAGAAACTTTTTAGATGACTGCTTCAAACTTCAATCTGCCTTCAATGATCTCGCGCCTTGGTGTTCTAATAATCGTTTATCTCTTTTAATGTATTAAAATGTAAAGTTGTAAGTTATACACGGAAGATAAATTTAACTAACTTTTATTTAACTAATTAACTTTGATTATGTCATTACTAATATGAAGATGTGACGTCATTAAGGATTTAAGTACATATTTTGATACCAGTTTCAGCTTTAACCATCATGTTTCTACAGCCGCTAAAGCAGCAACTGTTTCTCTAGGTTTGATTATTCGTAATACACGTATTTTTAACAATATTTTAATTCTTAAAACTTTACATTTGGTTTTATTTTACCTAAATTAGAATATGGATTATTAATATGGAGTCATTTTTACCAATGTTATAATTGGGTGATCCTCGAAAATGTTCTAAGAAAATTTCTTAAGTTTTTGTGGTATAAGATGCATGGAAGTTGTCCTTCCCAAAGTTGTTGTTACAAAGTATTGTTAAATATTTTCGGACTACAGCTTCTATATTTTCAGGTTAAAGACGAAGTGGAAGTAAACACTATCACGCGCGGCTTACGTGATCTTCCAACAAAATAGGCGTGTCTGTTCTTACGGGTTGTCTTTATGGAGTGCATGCTGTTCATGTTATGCTTCATGTGATAACGTTTCTCACAACAAAACCGAACTATAACTGAAACGTACTTAATCAGGCTCTGTCTCGTCAATCAAGCTGCGCTTTTATGTAGTCCTTACTGTTCTTGTATAAACTTATAAACTATAAAATAGATTGTGCCTACTTTACTTATGACCTCAAATTAGGTTTAGAACTCCTAGATCGAAAATAAAAAAAAACTCTGTGTTTGCAAACTCCAATAAATACGACATATTTAAACAATCACCTGTGTTTATAATGTGCTGCAATTTTAACAAAGTTTTAGGCAATCTTGATATTTGCTTCGATTCTTTTAAAACATTTTAAAAACATGTAATTATTTATTTCAGTTGACTGATTTTGTGTATGGTAGCACTATCAATTTTTTTGTCTTTTCTTATTGGTTCTGCCTCTAGCTCAGGTTTAGCATTTAATTTTTTTTTCAAATGTGATATTATTTTGTATGTTAATTATTATTTTAATATGTTTTATTATGCTCTGTGTAATATTCGTACATTGTTCTGTAACTGGATTAATCGGTTGAAACTATTATTATTTATTTTCCCTATTTTTATCACAGATGTTTCTAGAGTTATAATTTTGTTAATTATTATTATTAAATACAAAAATTCAAAAACTTATTTTTAATTGCGACAACTGAATTGTTTTAATTAATGACTCAATAATAGTTATATTTCATGTTTCTTGACGGTATTATTTTGATACAAACTGAACGACTAAAGTATTTAAGGCAATTTTTATGCTCGGTGTTGCGAGCGAGATAACGCAAAACCAAACCAAGTGTTTTTTTTAGACAACCGTTTTTGTTGATTTTTCTTTTATTTGAAAGCTGGTGCTTTCCAATATGTCCCATTTAAATTTAAATCAAGATCTAACCAGAAGTTCTTAAGTTATTTGTATTACCTAATGCTTTTTTTGACATATATTTTTGACACAATTAATTATAAAAGTTTGTGAAAAATTAAAAAAAAAATATTTTAATATAATAACATAATAGTTTATTTATTTAATTAATTGAAGCAATTTGAATATTATTAATTATGTTGTTTAATGTGTTTGATAATGCATTCAATAATATACAATATCAAGGAAAATGTTCTCTTAATAAATATAAGCGCAAACAATAAAAAAAATTATATAAAATAGTATCAATTAATTAAATATTAATGTTTCTTTCTTTCTTCGTTGTCTCATTCAACCATATATTGAAACAAATAGTAGTAATCAAATCCATTGAAAATCAAGAAATAAAAGAAAACCAATTTTAATAAATAAAAAAAGTACTGAAAAGTATAAAATAATTGCGTAGTAAGTATGTTTAAAAAACAATCAAATTATTTGGATAATATAATGTACAATTATTGTTATTTTTGAAGTCGGTGTCAGTCAAGGCAGATTTGTATAAGATTGTATAATTGTATATATATATGATTAATGTATATATACATACTGATCATAACCGACTCCAAGAATAACAATAATTGAAATATTGACATCTTTTGGAAAATATCGTGTCGAAAGGTTTAATGAAATTATTTTATACTTTTTAGTGCTTTTTTTATTTTTTAAAGTTGTTTTTTTTGTTAAAAAAGTTTTGAACGATAGTACAAAACCCGTGCAAATCTGATTTGCTCTTGTTAATTTTTATTTATGTTTGTTATTTTTAATACATGTGTATTTATAAATTTTAGACTTTTGCTTTGACTGGCCTGGTAATGGCTATAGCTGCTATCTCCTCAATGTATGCTGTTCTGTATGCAATGGGAACAACAGCTATTCTTACATTTACAGTGTCAATTTTTGCTTGCCAAACTCGATGGGACGTCACAGGCTGTGGAATGTGTGTTTGTATGAGTGCTGCAGCATTAGCAGTAATGGGGATCATAATATTAATTTTGGCTTTATTTGGTATTAATGTTAAAATACTTCATTTGGTTTATGCCTCATTAGCAGTAATCTTATTTTCATTTGTATTCCACTTTGCAATTGTATAACTTTTTTGTAACATGATTTTGTTTTAGTTTTTAATGTTTGACACACAGCAGATCATGGGTGGACGTAGAGTTGAAATGTCACCTGAAGAGTATATTTGTGGAGCTTTGACCCTGTATATAGACATTGTGATGATATTTATGTATTTATTAACCATATTTCAATCTTGTGAAAGATAAACATTTAAATGTATTTATTAAACGAACTTAAAAACGTGTTAATTTTAAAACTAAAAATACTGTAAATACATGAACCATTTTTTTGGCAACTAATAGTGCCTGCGTGGTACAAAATAGAATATAGAAAGACTGTAGAAGACCATAACAAACCGAATTTTACTTTAACGTGTAGTAGACTCAATCCGTAAGTGGCTTTCCTGAGGCGATTGTTTTTCTAGCACGATTCCAAGCATACACGTAAAAAGTATTTGACTGCGTGCTGTTGCACTGACTAACTGAGTCAAAATAATTGAACAAACTAGTCAGTAAACAAATTGTGATGAGTAATGTGGTCAATAAAAGAAAATCAAACTGGCTAATTCTACAACTAGAGAAGCTTTATATTTTTTGTATCAACAATATAATGCTGTTTAATAGGCACTTCGAATAAGCCTCTAGTAAAAATAATGTCAATAAAAAATTATTTTTTTAAAGTCAGATATTCACAATTTTCTTTATGTGATTAGTTTTTGTCATCAACAAATTTTAAATAAGTGGTTTTCTATTATAGCTTATCGTTTGCTAAGCAGTTTTCTCTGATTTTTAACCAACTTATTACAATATTAAAAATAAATCTATTAAAATGCTCTTTTAAGATAAAATTAATTTCTGCCGGTAGAACGACATCATCAGTATGACATTATAATCACAATTAATGTCAAGTAAATAATTTAAAATATTCAATTAAGTTACTTAAAATTTGTCAAGAAATGGTTTTAAAGCTCAAATTTTATTGCATTGGACCATGACATTGTCTATTTAAAAGTAAATAAAAAGCAAAATAAATATTTATAAGTGGCAAGTAATTCTCAAGCTGTAACTTCTAGATACTAGTTTATTTGAACTAATTTTGAATCTAGCGATTGTTATTTGCTCATGATAAAATAAAGCTGCGATATATGAATAATTCAAAATGAAACTTTATCTTAATAGTGAAAATCATTTTTTTTTTCAACATAAGCTTACGTCGCAATTGTTGACAAAATTATAAACGACATTGTTATTTAGTGTTTTTTACAAGCAGATAAGATAACAGATAATTTGAGATTAGGTTTAAAGTTGCTTAAAATACTTCTGTAAAGTTGTTATAAATATAAGTCAAAATTTATTTATACATATATATACATATACGAATAATAGTATTATAATGAAATGTAGATAAGGAAAAAAATGTACTATAGATACATAGAAAATTATGAAGACTAAAACTTTCGTCAATCGTCGCAAATGGGATCTTCCAGTGCTTAATGCTACTTATTTTCCAGATTCTAAGCTCAAAGCTAGTTATTGTTTTACCTCACAAATTAATCGTTTTATTTACTTGTCAACATATTTATGTGTTTGTCATAATACCGTCTACAGTTCAAGTTTATTGAGCAAAATCTTTTCAATTTGCAAACTAATGAGTTTCTCAAATTTAAAAAATAAGGATTTACAAAAAAAATTTATAAAAAATAAAAAGCATTATTGCTAATAATTTTGCTTAACATAAATTACTAACAAAGTTTTTTTTATAAAAACAAAAGTCAACAAGAAGTAAACAAATAAAAAAAATAACATTAAACTGTTTCAAAACCTATACATATTATGAACTTATTGATGTTTAGCAGTATCAAAAAAAGCATTTTTTCTGAGCTTTTTTTAAGATATGTAGCACTAACGTGTAACGCAATAGAAATTTTAATTCAAATTCATAATGAATAAAATCGTAAACAAAATAATATTTTGGAAATTTTGAAGTAAATAAGTATTATTTAAATATACATTAGTCAAAAATAAGAAAAACCCAGGCAAAAGGCAGTAAAGAAATAAATCAGTCGGGTCGGTCTCAGCTATGAACCATTTCGTAGAATTTTTGAAAAAATTCTATAAGCGGGTAAATTTTTAGTTGTTGTAAATGAGATTCAAGGCAAAAAACTTTATAAAAGCAAAAAGGTTTTCGATTGTATGAGCACGTTTAGTTGGACGCCGAAAAAAACTTTACAAACTCTCATTCTGAGAATTATATACAAAGTAAAACTAAGAAAACTCCAGAATCTTAAATTTTAAGAGAGAGAAAGAAATAATCACTAAAAACCTAAAATAGAATTTGTTTAACACTATTCCGTATTAATGGTTTTAATGAGTTGTCTATCAGCTGAATAGTTTCAAAAATTACTTCATTCAGTTAATAAAATTAATTAAAATCTTAATCAGTTCAAAGAACAAAAACAAAGTTGTCAATCATTGTACTATTTAAAAATAATGCAATTAAAATAAAATATCTTATTTCAGTCTCATCAAAGTTATTAAATTACCAAATAAAATATCACTAATTAATTTGTAAAGGATGGTTTTGTTATTATGGTATTTTGTATATTCACCAATATTGAGGTACATCTCGTATCGTCAGATGAGTAGTTTATTAAGTAATTAATAATTCAGTCATCAAAATACTTATTTCACAGTTTAAATTATGTAATTGACGTAATTTAGCAGTCTACATTATTAGTTCTCAAAGAACTAACGTACTGGCCAATCTAAGGAATACTCTAGTTCTCTTAATTATCTCAATTGTTGTAAGTTTAACTTAATGCACATAATAATGAAGCATTCAATTAATAAGTAAGAACTCATAGTATTGTCAAGACTTCATTGTAGATAAATTAATATATCAATCAGATCACTTTGCATCTTAAACGATATTTCAGAAAATCAGTTTTGTTACTGTTAGAAAATTAATATTAATTATTTAATCAGTTCAAATTAATTCAGTTCGAATTAAGTAGCAGTTGCAATGAATTCTAGAAATTAAGTTTATCAATAGATTTTTGAATGATTTGTAAAATTCAAAAAAATTTAGTAAGTGCTAATTTATTAAGAAATTCCAATGAGATTATGGATTTTCAGTTTGTTTGTAAAGTGGTGCCATTCTAATTTACTTACAGCATTTTAGTTTGATTATAAGATTCCAGTTTGTGTAAAGTTCTGACTCAATCATTACAAGTCCAATTTACTTATGGCTTTCTAATTAGGTTATAAAATTACATAACTACTTATAGGATTTTTATGTGCTTATGTGAGTCTAATTGATCAATAGGATTTTATTTTATTATATAGTTCTACACTAGTTGTGAAGTTGTAAAGCTTTTAAGTCAGTTACTGATCAAAGGTAATAAGTCATTTACCAGTAGTTACGGATTGGTAAAAACAGCAAATTCAGTTTGTTTCTTTTAGTTTCAGTAACCATTGTAAAATCTGAGATATTTATTATTAATATGAAGGCGACATCGTAGTTTCTCTTGTGACAGTAAGTGGTTTGTAACACGACGAATGACTCCAGGTAGAATTAGAATCATTAATAGAAACCCTGTAATATGGAAGAAAAAAATAGAATAAAACGGCCTACGCCTATGATCTTTGTACGTCGTACGTCTATGATCTTTGTACGTCCATATATTATTATGGATTGAAGTATTTCTGACGTTTATATGTCACGTGATTTTGATAAACCACAGATAAATAACCAATAAAATAAATACAAGTTTGTTTTTTGACTTTGACATTTAAGAGTGGGGTTAAAAGTGAAGACAATAGTATTTAAATTTATTGATAATGCCATTTTGAGTGTCTTCGTCGGAGCCGCTTTTATATTCCATTTAATTTAAATAATTCTAAATTAATTTATATAAATGCTGAATTTTTGAAAAATGTCTTCTAATATAACAGAATTGTTCCGTAAGGCTGCCTTATTTATTGTAACACCCCATTGTTACGATAATTACTTCGTTAAGTTTGATTTCTTAGACGGTAAGAATAAATGTGAGGTTATGTAATGTTAATTATTAAATTTTCAGGGCCTTGCTTTTCTGCCACGTTAAGCAAATGTTTGGGTCTGGCTATAATTTTAGGTTCCCTGCTGGTGAAAATCCCACAAATACTCAAAATTTGGAACAGCAAAAGCGGCCAGGGAATCAGTTTACTAAGTGTAACTTTAGATTTGACTGCAATTACAATCCATGCATCTTATAATTATTTAAAACAATTTCCATTCAGCGCTTGGGGAGATGCATCGTTTATGGCGATACAGACTGTTCTAATAGCAGTTTTAGTGTTGCATTATAGCGGCTCTACTTTTAAAGGACTTTTTTATTTATTGTTTTACACAGTTATTGTGTATGTTCTAAATAGTGGCTTAACCCCTGCTCATATTTTATGGTCGCTGCAAGGTTGCAATATTCTTATTGTTGTAGTGGGTAAGCTAACACAAGCTTTTATAAACCTTACTAACGGTCACACGGGACAACTGTCTGGAATAACTCTGGTGATGCTTTTCTTGGGATCCCTAGCTCGAATTTTTACATCAATTCAAGAAACCGGTGATTCAATAGTTATTCTAACATTTATTGCAAGCACTGCTGCCAATGCTGTACTTGTTGGTCAATTATTATATTATTGGAATGTAGTTCCCCAAAAAGAAAAGTTGCAATAGGTTTGCTCTTTTGAGTCTATAGTAATGTAAAGTAATGTAACTAGTGTGCTGGGATTTGAATGTGTGCTGCTATGTCATTTCTTTTGTATCTTTTACATGCAATTTTAATAAAATATGTAAAGACACTTTTATACTTTACTTTCAAAGTGGGCAGCAAAATGGGCAAAGTAGGCATCATTAAATGTATAAAGAAATAGTTCATTTTTGAGTGTTTGGTATTTTACGTTCAATATTTATCAATAATACATTAGATAAAATAATTTTAGTTATACTGCTTTAGGGTGCAGTATTGTACAATTAGATATTGCTAGCAACTTGCCTTACCTTTAGTGTTTAAAATGTGTATTAATCAAAAGACAATATTTTATTCTATATTGAGTATCATTGTACAAATACGTATGTAGATTAATAACCTTATCAACAATTTGTCTAATTTAAATAGTGGTCACAAGAAAATCAAATCTAATAAGTATTGACATTAATAGCAGCAGAAAACAGCAAATAATGCTTAATACATATCTTCTGACAAAGATATAATATAAAATTTGATTAATAGAAGTATGTATTGAACATTTCGGATAAGCGACACGACTTCTAGCGGTGAAATTTGAACTAATTGCCTATCAGCTGTGAGTTATACTACAGGGTTTCTATTAATGATTCTGAGGACGCTGTTGGTTGTGATTTTTGAAAATACCTATAATTTAGCAGCTCCCGCTGGTCATTAATGTGATTGGTCACCTGTCGCTTAGAGTTTTATCGTTTTAACGTCTTTCAATTGTAAAATACGATCATTTCCGCTAATCCAAACTCAAGTTGTGCTAAGAAGCAAAGACTGAAAATGGTTTATTCTGTTGAACAAGAGACTTTCATTGTAATGTCTTATTATCGCAATGGGACATTCAACAACGGAGAGTGGGTGTATAGGAAGTTGTTGAGGGCATTATTGGAGCAGAACTCACAAACATCTTTGACAAGATCGTCTCACCAGTCGGCAGTCAGGAGTTCACGCAAGCATCTGTCACAAAGTAATTTTTTTTCAATATAATTTTTAAAATACGAAGAGCATTTGATTTTTGGCAATCAACTATGCACGTACGTATCGGGTTTGTCGTGCGTCTGATCGATATATTAAAAGTACACATAGTGAAATATTAATTTCTTCATAAATATGGCTATCGACAACGAAAAAATAAGTATTTTCCTAACAAGGACCGAAAGTAGCAAATTTCATGCAAGTGTTAGGTAGATTACGAGTGTAGCAAAGCACAAGTGAATCTATAACACGAGCATGATATTTGCACTTTTGAACGCGTTAGAAGCACTATCTTTTAGACGACCTGACAAATTAAATTTAGTTTTTAAGAACTATTTTTCATAATTCATAAAAAGTGCATAATTTGGTTGTACGCAAATTCATACCGCTGTCGGTAAAAGGTCTAAAGTATTTTCTCTTGCGGCTTCTAAAATCTCTGGCGGAGTGCAGTTCAAGTCTGAAATATTAAACAATTACAAATAGGAGTTGTTTGTAAAAATATACATCATTGTAGTTATTTGCAGCGTTACGATATGACCTGTTGCTATACCATATATTTAAACAAAGCATTCCAAACAACTTTTTTCAACAAGACAACACCAGACCGCATACAGGCGATAAAATGCTGACGTAAAATTTTTAAATTGGCTTGCAGGATTGCTTGATTTATCGCCAGTATAACATCTATGAGATTTTAAAGGGAGAACACTGCAACGATTGCCACAGCCACCAAGGGACCAATTGCAAATATGTGTTCAACAGGTCTAGAACCGCTTACCACCAGAAGGCATCAACCACATTTTTTAGTCTGTTAGTACATAGATGTTTATTTTTTTTTGTACCAAAATCGTCTGTAACATGGAAAACTAAACACAAACACATTTTACTGTCTGGGAGTTGCATTTCTTTGGATCTTTTAGTACAAATGATAAAATAATCTATTAAACGAGTATAATGTACTACTAAAAGCAAACCATGCAAGCAAACTTGACCTCTGAAGAGGCGTGGCTTTAGGGTGTTTTAGCTTTCATGTACACACCGCACCTTATCTTTTTTAAGTTTCTGATAGGGTAATTTAAAAAAAGTTTACTCCTGAATTTTCTAATTTAGTTCGCATATTTTCCGGGGCTTATGTTTGGTTGGGCGCACTGTACTTTTCCTACTTTGTTTTGCTCATTTGAGTTTTTTTATTAGACTTCGGCTGATAACTCGACGGTCATAAAATTCTAGTATTATTTTTAAGGTTTTGTAACTAATATGTGAAATGGCACCGTCTTGCTGAAAGTACCCGTCTACAATTTTATTATTATGAAGCTGTGCAAAGAGTAGCTGTAAAATCTTCTCTCGGTATTTTGCGACAGTGATGCCCGTTTGCACCGTTCAAGTTAAGCAACGCTTAACCCGAGTTAAGATAGGATTCTGCTTAAGTCACGAATTTGGTTTGCACCGTAACCGAATGAGTGCTTAACTCGCTAAAGCAAAGCTTAACTTTAAGCCTCCGATTTCGGAGGCTTAACTTTTAAGCAGAGACTTACGCATGCGTACATAGTGTTTATGTGGAAATGACAGGTGATGAGCGAGGATATCTATTTTCTAACCTAGAATATGAAAAATAATTATAATAATTATTAATCATTAGTCACCGAGGTCAACGCGGGTTTTTTTATTGAAAAAAATAGAACTTGTATCAATAAGCGAAACTGGCTGGCGCAATTGAAGATGACATATTTGATGCAGACCTAGACATTCTTGATATAATCGAATATGGATTTCCTCGTCAAATATACGAAAGAAATGAATATTTTTATGCTTTAGATGAGCTGGCTTTTTATAGAAGATTGCGGTAAGTTGCCGGAAAGTAAGTTTTCATAATTAGGTAAAATTTTGTTTTAGATTAACCAAGGATACAACTATGCAATTGCTTCCACTTATTGAGGATGAAATAGCTTCTTTCACAGACATGTAATTAAATAAAAATTATTTTATACAGTCGTGAAAGGTATATTTATTTTCTAGTATATTTATGTTATCTAGTATATTTCAGGTTTCTAGGTATACTGCCCCTTAGATATTTATATGTTTATAAGGTGCTAAAAGAGTTTTTTGAAAGATCACATTGCTTTGGAATTCAATACTATACAAAATTTACGAGAAACACTTGCATTAGTGGGCTCAAGCTCCCCAAAGTTAATAAATGTATTTTTAAAACTTGTTTTCTATACATGTTACCTGCTATTAACAATAAATTGCCGGATTATATTAAAAATTACCAAAATTTGAAAGGTAAACTAAAACTTCTAAAACGTTGGCTCCTCGAAAATAAGGAAACTGTAGAAGAGATTTTGTGTACCGCTAATATAGCAATGTAAATTTAATAGATTTTTTGTTTTTTTCTTTTTTTTCAGATGACACAAGCTTTAAAGTTGTTATTATTGTTGTTATTTCTTTCTTTGTGATTAATCTTTAGATCCAGGATAGTCATATAAACAAAACTATACTGAAGATTCAACCTGGAATGTAGAAACTTATGTTATTTTTGGCATTTTTTTATAACTGTATGAATTAGGTTGAATAAATATTATTATTATTATCACTTTCTCGTGGTGTGTCAGTCATGGAACAATACCAACTTTTAGTTATATTACTAATATTTCCTAAAACTTGTTAGCACGGGTGCGATGTTGCCAAAGCGAAAACTCTAAGGCGATCTTAAAGTTAAGAATTTCACAAACGTCAACGGTGCAAACCAACTGCGACTTAAGCAATGCTTAACTTTAAGTTGTTCTTAACTTAAGCATTGCTTTACGAAATACGGTGCAAACGGCCATCATGTTTTATTAAAAAAAATTGACCCAATAATAAATTTACTATCAACTCGGTGGCCGTCACAAAGATAAGATTCTAAAGCAATTGTTTTAAAAATTATTGTTTGGCCGCACAAACTTTTAGGTATGGTCAACTATGACGCCAAATTTTGAAAAACACTTGGTACTTTCAATATAGACAATAAGTTAAAGTACAGCGTGGTCAACAATGACTGCTTGAGTTGGTAATCTTACATTTTATTTTAAAATAGTCCAACCGCAACCACTTCCTGTTGTTGACGGGTGACATTTTTGACACTGACAACATTATTGACAGATGCTAAGGTAATTAAAAAGTTAGTCACTGTGACATAATCTATGATTTTTGTTATGCGTGTTATGTCAAATATTTGTCGAACAAACATATCCGGTTACAGTCTTGCAAATAGGCGAATAAAAAAGGTGTTGATAAAGATTATTTTTAATATTTTAATAACCTGGTTTTTTGGGCTTTTGCAGTTGCAACCGTGCAATTGACAGATTAAACGTTACTTGTCATCACAGCTTGTCATTTGTCAATTTTGTAGGCTTCCATTTTGTGTTAAAGCGTGTGATTTTTGCCGGAGGTCTTTAATTTTTGTATTTTCAATAGATTTACTGTAAGTTTAGGTTTATATATATAGATTTAAACATATTTATGTAGTTTTATTTCTTATTATGATTACTGATGTAATATTTCAGAATAAGATGTAATGTCCTAACCTCTCTTTTCTAATATTCGTAATTTTTTTAGGTGAAATCATGTCTGCAGCTCAACTTTTTAATCGGATTGGTCAATTTGGCTTAGGGGTGGCTTTAGTTGGTGGTGTTGTTAACTCAGCTTTATATAATGGTGACTATGGAATTTTTTTTTTATATGTGTTAACATATAGGTTTGCAGTTGATGGAGGTCATCGTGCTGTGATTTTTGATCGCTTCTCTGGTATTAAGAAACAAGTAACAGGCGAGGGAACGCACTTTTTCATTCCTTGGATCCAGCGGCCCATCATCTTTGATGTGCGTTCTCGACCTCGCAACGTTCCCGTAATCACCGGTAGTAAGGATTTGCAAAATGTTAACATCACTCTTCGTATCTTATTCAGACCCGTACCTGATCAATTACCTAGAATTTACACGATTTTGGGACAGGATTATGAGGAAAGAGTACTGCCATCAATTACGACAGAGGTTTTGAAAGCAGTTGTAGCCCAGTTTGATGCCGGAGAATTAATTACACAGCGTGATTTGGTGTCACAGAAGGTCAGCGAAGATTTGACAGAAAGGGCTTCACAGTTTGGAGTGATTCTTGATGATATTTCAATTACACATTTAACATTTGGCCGAGAATTTACACTAGCTGTCGAATTGAAGCAAGTCGCTCAACAGGATGCTGAAAAGGCTCGATTCTTAGTCGAGAAAGCAGAACAATCTAAAAAAGCAGCTGTCATAACTGCTGAGGGAGATGCGCAAGCTGCCAATTTACTTGCTAAAGCTTTTGGAGATGCTGGTGAAGGTTTGGTCGAGTTGAGAAAAATCGAAGCTGCTGAAGATATTGCATACCAATTGTCAAGATCTAGGCAAGTTAGCTACTTGCCGGGTGGGCAAAACTTATTACTGAATGTGCCAACTCCTGGAAATGCTTAATCTCTGATTGTCGTATATAATTAAAATATGATTAGAACTTCATGCCAAGAATTGTCGAGTCAGGTGCTTTATGTGACTCTGAACATTGTAAATGTGATTTTTTCATGTTCTGGGTGGAGAATACAGGCTTTAATGAAGAATTTAGTTATTTTGTTCATATATTATCTTTGATAATTCACACAACAGTTTGTAAATAAATTTTATTACAGGTTTCATATAATTTGCTTTTTTATCATTTTTATTTTTTAAACAATGAAAATTAGGGTTAAGGGCTGCTTTCAACTAAGTATAACAAGAACTGGGCTTATCTTTATTTGAATTTTGAGAATCGGATTCTACATTTTTTTGTAAGCTTATAAGAAAAGAAAATATTGTTGAATACTGGATATTTGAGCTGAAGCATTTGGTTTCAAAATAAAACTTATTCATTAATACTGTTTTCTTAAAGTTGATGAGTTGACATATTTCTTCAATTTTTTTCATTAAAGTATGTTTTTAATAATCTCTGGTGGTTAATGTTTTTTGTTTATTTTTTTCAATATGGTACAAGGTTTTAGGTTTAGTGCTTTATGTTTTTCTTAAAATGATAAGCTGCGAGTTTTTAGTTCATAAACATAGTGTACTACACGTTAATTACAATACGTTGATATTGAATTTTGGCTTCAATGTTATCTATCCATCCTATTCTTAGCAAAGTAATTAGCATTTTTTTCAGAGAATTTGTATAAGTAAAGTTTGTAAAGACTTTTTTACTAACCTAGTGTATGTTTTCGAAAATTATTTGTTAAATAAGCCAAATGTCAAATTAGATGGAAAGGAATAATGAATAAGATTCCTGTGTAAACAAAAAATTACAGCTTAGAAAAGAAAAAAACAGCAAAAAATAAGAAAATTTTTTATTAGTCTATGTCCATCACCAATGTAAATATGTAATTTCAAACATTATGGGTTCCCTATAGCCTACAACTAGCAAGTACTCGTATATATATTTTTTTGCATGCATAGGTGTATACAAAAGCCTAATACTTGTAATTATTTTAGCATTGACAGTTATGCATCGCAGAAAGCCATTGATAGCATGTGACTGATTCGGATCGGTCTTTATCTGGACCTTTTCAGATATACGTCTCAAGAATCTCTGCAATGTATAATTTCTTGTTTTAACATTGATATAAATAATAAATTTATTCAAACGAGATCTGTAGTGTGACATGGCGCGAAGATTCAAATATAGCTACGCACAGTCATGCTCATCAAAACCGGAAAATGCACCAGGAACGCTACTAGCGCCATAGAATAACTAACTAGCGGATCGCCACTTTTGTTGGTGGTAGTTCTATTTTTTCAGTAATATCTATATAATTCTCGTTATTTGTTGTAAATAAAGTATTTGATAGTTATTTTAGCACGACTTTTAATAGGACAAACGACATGTAGTTGGACATGTTTTATTCTTATTAGAAGTCTTAAGCAAGTTGCATCAGATTCGAATTTGAATAAATTTCTAACCACAAAGTTGGGCTTAAATTTACTTAAGTGCCTGCTACTTTTTGTAAAATGGTAAAACTCATACCTAACAAATTGATAGATTATTTAGCAAGTTATTAATGGTTTGTTATATTTGTTAGAACAATCAATCATCGGATCACAAGACTATAAGTTAACAGCGAAATAATGTAGCTTTGATACAATTACATTTATTTCTATAATCACAATATCAAAACTTGTACTTAACAGTAAAAGTTGAACAAATGCGTAAGAGGTTTCTTATCGTAGATTTTTATTAACGAACAACAGAATTTTTTTCTAGTTTTTTTGAGAAGCCAAACGATACGTGCATGGCTATGGATAAATGCTTTTTTCGTCAAAATTTTATAAACCTTGCCTGATGATCAAACATATCAAAGTTTCAATCAGTCGGTCAAACTTAAATTTCTGATTTTTTGTTTGTTTTTGAATGCAAATGAAGATTCATAGGTTTTTGTAAAAATTTGAGGTTTACTAGATAGAAATAGATTGATAATAGATGGAGACTTCTATCAGAAGCTCAAAAATCATTTTCTAACAAATTTAATATCTGTCATTATTATCTGTCTTATATCAGGCCCTCTACCCTGATATAAGAAGCTAATTGATCTGGCTACTTTTGTCAATATTTCAATCAATTTGTTATTATTTATTTAATTTTTTGCCAATGCTGTGTTTTATTTATCATGTTTTTTTTATTTTTTTTATTCACGCGGAAATACAGAAAGCAGCATTATTATGTTCATGTCATACTGTTCGAATGTTTTTAAATTTTAAATCTAACAATTCAAATAATACGACCGCAGATGCGTGCGGATATAGTAATTTAGCTTGATTATTGATATTTTGATGATATTTTAATAAGGAAATTAAAAATAGTATCAATAAAATCTTTATCAAACAAGTTTTATTTTTTTTTAAACTCAATTGAATAATAAAAACTTGATACAAGCAATAAATATCATGCTGTTCCTCTATTAACTTATTCCTTTGCTGTAATCAAAGGGACCGCAGCAGATATTAATAATATTAACATAAAAATTCAAACATCATTTACTAAATTTAATAAACATCATCCAAAATCTTCAATTGAACGATTTTTCATTACTAGGGAAAACGGAGGCAGAGGTCTTTTGAACATATCAGTATTATTAAATAACCAAGTTTCTAAGATGCAAAATTACTTTCATAATTATAAAACGGATAATAAATTAGTAAAATTTATTTTAAACACAGAAACAGGTCTTGACCATTAAATTCAAAAAGTAAAATTATCACAAATAAATTAGATAACCAAGATAATAGTTTTTTATTAAAAATTAAACAAAAGACATTATACACAGTAGATTTTTTAAAGAAATTGAATTAAATGGGATAGATAGAAAGAACAACTTTTTTCAGAGACTGAAGGTTTTGTTTTTCTATTCAAGATAGGGTAATTAACATTAAAAATTATTGTAAGCTTATAATTAAGAAACAATTACTTAATGACGTTTGTAGAAGTTTTAATTTTGTTCCCATTAGGCATCTTTAGAATTTAACATAATAAAAATTTTACTTTTAGTTATTTCAAATGTGGGTGTTATATCCATATCATTAAGTAAAAATCTTAAAATTTAAGATTTGAATTTAAAAATCTTTGTGGAAATGCAGAAAGCAGTATTATTTTATTCATGTCATATTGTTCGAATGTTGTTGAACGGTAAATCCAACAATTCACATAATATGTTCGCAGATGCGTGGAGAGATAGTAATTTAGCTTGATTCTTCAAAAAACAAATTTAGAGAGTCTATTTGGTTTAAAACACAATTTGTGGTCTTTGTTTGTAATTTAATTAGATTTTAAACTAATTGAAAATTAGAAGCTTGTTTCTATATTATGTATTTGATAAATAATATTGTCATTATTATTGGTCTGTTATTTACATTTACCAGCAATCCACATAGATAGCTCCAAGTAATAAAATGTTTTTGTTTAAAAATTGTAATGCTTTTAGGTCTAGAATTTAGACATGTTATTAAAAGTAACAAAATTATCATTAGCTTAGCATATTAAGCCTTATGCTTTTCAGCCATATTGAACATGGTTTATGACGACTTTGTCGACAAAAACATTGTAAATAACGAGTTCGGAGAAAATTTCTTGTTGTAATATGATGATAATGATTTAAACTTCTTAAGTTGAAGAATTTAAATTGGTTTTAAGATTATATTTTGAACATTAAAAAATTAAAATGTTACAACGGTTTTTCTTAATGATTAAAGACTATTTGACGAAAATTAAAAAAAGAGACATTTGATTAATAATTAGGTGTCTGTTTTAGTTTATGATTTTTGATAAAAATTGAAAGTAAGTTTTGTTGATTGATATCGTCGTTATGCGACATTATTTTTAATTAAAACATCTCTAGGAGGCCTGTGTCCAACAGAGCCTTTTAAAGCAGCCGCCTTCATCAAAGTCAAGACCATCGACACCTTCTTTCTAATATTATTTATTACTTGAACGGTACAAGATGTGTTGGTATGCTGCTGACTGCATGGTTTAAAACTTAAAACTAAAGTCAAACTCGTCAATTAATCAGAAATGATTTATATCTTTTCTATTTTCAAAATTGCTTTTGCGCGTCATTAATATTATTAGTGAGCTGAGGAGGAAAATGGTGAGCATCTGCATGGGACTGACAAGGCAGGTAGATTGTCTGTTTCCGCTTGTTCATCAATTCAAATTTTTTTTCAACCATCTGACTGATCATATAATATAGATAAATATTATAAGAAGCTTTGCATAATCTGGGCTAATAAATAAATACAATTTTCGAAGATAGATTGCAATGAGTAAACATTCGTCTTATAATCCCGACGAAAAATTATTTATCTTACATCTTGTCTTTCCATATTTGTTTCTGCTAAAGCTAAATAATTGAATAATATATAATTTAGTATAGGTACACAATAAAAAAAAAACAAAAAAAATGTCACAGAATTATTTGAAGACATTGAATTGAAAATTTATATAACCGCTACCGCTGGCACTAATTTAATTTATAAAAATTTAATTTACGTAATAAAGTGATTACACAAAATGCGATAAGTGTTAATAGTTAATGTCTTACAGATTTAAATTGATTTAGCTGACTGATTATAAAGAAAAACAAAAGAAAATATTATAAAAAAACACATAGCAGTAAATTTTCCAGATAAAAAAAAGTATGAATACAATTGAAAATAAAATTTAAGAAAATGTAAAAGCGATTAAACAAATTGGAAAAATAAAAAAATATATATTTAAAAATTCTACAAAAATTGATAAAAATAAGCTATAACATAATTATAATTATATATAAAATAAACAGAAAAAATTAATTATGAGGATCGAAAATATTTACAGAAACTTGGAAAGACAATTAATAAAAATATAGTACTGAATAAAAAGATTACAATAACAATAAATTCCTTAAATAAAAAAAATTTAAAATAAGCCTCACCGTGGGAAGAGAAAAAAGATAGAAGAAAACAAAAAAAGTTCAATGGAATAAGAATAATAAAGCACAAATAATTAAATACCTACAAAAACACAAAAAAGTAAAGACTTAAAAGTGGAATAAAAAAGAGCTAGAAGCAATTTACAAAAAAAGTTAGAAATTATTGCACAAGCGGTTGCACAATTAAGAAAAGAGAAAACAATAGCATAGATAAAAAATATAGTGATTAAAAAAGTTTGAAGTAACTAAAAATAAACTCTTTGTTCAAAAAAGAAAATATTACAATAACGTTCTATGTTAAAAATATACATATATAAAAAAAGCAACCGTTGTGCGATACATAGTAATAATGATTCCCTATCTTTAATTGCTGAATGTATGGAAACACAACGCGTCAGCAATGGTATTTATTTATTTTTTCTTTGACTTATTAGTTCACTTGTTTATTGATTAAAATCTATCAAATACGTATTTAATTAATAAAAAAATACACATAATGCATTAAAACCTGGAACCCATGCCAAGCACAGCATTAAAACATTGAAGCAATTAATAACATATTATCAAAATATAACAATCGCGGATGGACCGACTATAAACATTACAAAAAAACAACAAATGAACTGAATAAATTATGTCTTAACAGAAGAAAATAAGGTTATTATGTTATAGAAAAGAAACTTTATTGGCTTTATCATTAATGATCAGCAACAATGTGTTTGTATTTCTCTCCAATTCCAAAAGTTAAAAAAAAGTTTAATACTAAATCTACAAGAATTAATAAAAGCAAAATTAAAAAAACTTAATTTACTTAAACAATGTTTATTTCAATAAATATCATTGAAGAAAAATTAGCAAAAATTGTGCTTACAATGGAATTATTTTTTTACACGTAATGGTGCAATAAATTTTTGTATATAGTTTAATAACGCACGAATTAGATTCAACTAGAAAATCGCACAAATAAATTAATAGTTAATTTAAAAATAAATTTTTTTTTATCGGGTTTTGATTACCATGAGAACATAAAATAAACAAATTCAACTGCTACAAATTTCTATAAAATTTTTGTAATTGGTTAAAATGATGAATTCGTCGGTTCCTGGGGCTAAATTTTCGACCAAATCTGTGGGTATTATTATTTTTAAAAATGCCTAAAATTTACAATAATATTATAATAAACAAAATTGAAAAACTCAAAAATCGAATTAGGCATGCTTGTAATGATTATCATCTCAATTTTATCAGAAGTGCTAGTTTCTGAAGCATGTATGTTATCAGTACGCGTAGTTTCTTTAAAATGATTGGTTTAAGTTTTCAAAACACTAAAAATTTTTGCTGAAATTGTGCATATTGACAATGATGGTTTTTGACCAATGTGGCAATAATTATTCAAAAAAATATCACTTTTTAAATTTAAAAAACTTATTAAACTGTAAATTAAAAAAATCTTATTAAATTGGCTTCAGTTTATTGCATAAATATGTTAGCGAGTGATAAAAATAGGACAATAGTAAGCTGAAGCAATAATTAGTTTTTAGTTCTGAATATGTGATGAAATAGGTAACAATAGGCGAAGAATTTATTCGTGTTTATTGACGCAAAAATGTGCGTAATTTTAGTCTCAAAATACCTTCCATATTTTCTTCACTTTTTGCATTTTATTTATAACATTATGACTCAGGTTAACTCAGAATATTATCTAATATTAACGCCAATTTTTAGCTTTGACAGAAGCAGACAAATACCTAACCTCAAATGAATAGGTCTCTTTAAGTGCTTGTCAAAAAAAACACTAGACAGCGTTGCCGTTTATCATTTTATAGGAATTTTGACCTTACAGTAAATTAAAAAAAAATTATGCATTTGGAATATTTGCAAGTCGGAACACGAGGCAAAAGTAACGGTTATTAAGATAAAACGTTTGTGGTAGTTATGCTACAATAGTTTATTAGTAGTTTTATAAAAGTGTCAGCTTGTAGGCTTGACATTTTAAACTAAATTAAGCATCGTTTTTGTTTTATGTTTTTTTTTTCACTATTAGACAAAAGATTGTATTATTGTGTTAATTAAACTTGGTGATATAGTGATAATGTTTGTCTTTGCAACCTTGCTATTAAATATAGTTTCTCTTTACCAGTTTTTTATTATTTGATTTCTTTTAAAATTGATTTGGTAGAAACAAATTAAAAATTGTAAAATAAAATGTTTTCAAAACAATAAACATATTCTGAAAAAAAAAACTTAAGTACATATAAGAGTGTTTAAATTAACTTAGTAGCAAATAAAACGTTCTAAACATTTTGATTTGAGACAATCAAAAGTGAGTACATTTTTAAAAACATGGGAAGTACAGTATAAGCATTTTAAACAATAAGTTGTTATGTATTAGCAAGAGTTTTGTATTTTGGCTACTATGAGATAATAATTATGAAAACTAATTACTTACCTTACGTAAAAAAACCCTGAAGGTGTTACCATAATTAAAATAAGTTATCTCCAGGATTCTAATTGAGCAACATTAATTAGGAAGCATCAAATTTGAGGTCAAATTTATGGTATCTTTTAAAGGTTAAAATAAAAATCCACAGCAGATTGTACTTATAATATTTTATTTTAATTAAAATAATTTACCAGTACCTAACAGTACATTTAATTTCTGGGTCTGTAATGTTCCAGCATCAGCCTTGCACCTTGATGTGTTTGACATTGAAACCTGTAAAAAAAGATGAATGTTACTTAACATATCACAATTATATAAGAGAACAATAATTAATCATAAAACTAAAATAAAATCTAGTTAATGAAGTGATCGAATCAGTAAGCTGAAAATAACGGTCATCTAACTAATTACTAAAAATATTTGACGTGAACTCTTCCATTCTAATGTAATTAGATTTTAATACTGTTCCCACGTAAAAAAGCTTAACGTAATAATAATCTTTAAATAAGAAGTCTTTCAAAGATCACATATCAACCGGATTAACAATTGAGCCTTGACTGTCTCTTTTAGTGGGTATAAAAAATAGAAAAACTTATTAACTTTTAACCAATATGGAACGTTGTTAGTCAGAGTTTTTGCAGATTTTGCAATCTAATTATACCACAGTAACGGAAAAAATGATTTATTATGTGAAAATATGTATCACGTTATAGCAAGTAATTAAGTGTTTCTTCAGGGAATAAATAATTTATTTATTTATAAATCGAATAATAATAGCACATTTAATTGTGTTGAATAGATATACAAGTCAGTAGCTACTACTATATATAAAATTACATACAATTAGGTAGTTAGGTAAAATAAGTAAATGACATTTTATGCAACCAAACAATACGATAATGTTGGTGCAATGAAATGAACAAAAAATATGCTCAAAGTTAAGAGAATGAACATAAACTAGAAACATATTAAATATATATATATTAAAAAATTAAGAAACACAAAATATCTTTAAAAAAAGTATTAAAATGCCGCAAAATATAACTCTAAAAATTAATTAATAAGTCTTACATAAGAATCATTCAATTAATCAACGACATCATAATAGGCATCTGTTAAGTTTTGTGCTCTTTCTGGCAAGAGGTTGGAATATTTTACCGCAAAAGCAGAAGTAGAGTTTTGGGGGAGCTTCAGTTGAACTTTGGGTAGAATCACATGCTTATTAAAACGCTTTTTATAATATTGTACACCGAGTTACGACTAGAGTAAGTAATTAAAGAATTATTTTTTATATACCTTAGACAACAATAAATGTAAGGTTAAAATTTGTAGCCGCCTAAAAAGTGTTCTACAGTCATCTCTGTAATCTGTATTTGCAATCATAGGAATAAATAGCTCTGTGTTGAAGTAAAAATAACCGGTGCTTAATGGCAAAGCAACTTCAAACTAAAATACCATTTCAAAAGATTCAATTAATAAAAAATAAGCGCCACGTAACATTTTGCCTGAAATCAAATTAACCGTAACAGAAATATATTTTTAAATTTTTTTTTCCAATTTTATTTTTGTGAAAGTTCTAACGTAGTGCCGGATCAATACAAATTCTTAGAAATTTTGTAAAGAAATAGAAGTAACAATTAAAGTCTACATATCTTTTCAAAATGAAAATAAAAATAACCATTTTTGTTATTATTTAAAGCTAGTAACAGAGAGGCTAACTCTGTTACTAGCTTTTACTCTGCAATAGCTTTTGTAAAATCTTTAGCAATAACTTCTGTAAGGTTAATACCAGTCATAATTAGAGTAGAGTCGCCAGCAAAAAGTAATGTCTGTGCCTAAATGTAGCTTAAAAAATAATTGATATAAAGCAAAAATAATAGAAGGCCCAACACTGATCCTTGTGGAACTTTTCTTGTTATAGGCATAAAATGTGATTGTGAGCCATTAAGTGGTACCATTAGCCAAATAGGAATCTATTAATGCACAGCTTATAGGGTGCCAGTTGTACATATATAAATCTTTTAGTAAAATAGTGTGAGAAACAAAGCTTTAAAATCTAATTTGAGTAATTTCAGGAGATCAAGAAAACTTCATTTTATTCCTCTCCTGATGATGAATAAAATGCTCTCAAGATAGACTAAACTAACTTTTTGGCAAGTTACAAAACTGTCTGAATAGTTGATTGTGCCAAAGACTGCAAACCAATTAATTAGATACATAATATTTCAAAGCTTCAATTTCTTTATATCGTTTTATTTAGTACTGGCAGACCAGAAACATTGTTATACTCGAGATTATTTGCATAATGACGAGTTTTGTCGAAAACACTAAAAGCTTGACTATCCTGTCATACCAAATACTGCCTAGTATTACTAATAATAAACATTAAATTTAACCTGTGATCACTCTACGTTCTAGGAATAAATATATTATTGGCATTATTTCGCTTTGACGAGCTCTATTGAAAATTAAACATAAATAACACAAATTATAAAATTTTTGCGCAGTTACAGGGTAGACAATATAATGTCAGAGTAGACTGAGGTAAAACAGATTTGGTAAAAATAGAAAAAATCTAGAAATAGAAATAGCTTTGCAAAAGTAGCTCTATGCTATTAACGTCACAGGTAACAACTGCAGTTATTTTTATTAAAACTCAGAGCTACCGAGTGTTCAATATTAAGGGGAATTAAAAACGGTTGTGCTTTTTTGGCAGCAGGTAGATCAATCTTAGGTCTTAGATTGGTCTATATTAGTCTAATAATTAAAGGCATAATTAAAACATTTTTCCTTTAAAAAACAATTTTACTAATAGAGACATATGACTCATAATTGAACAAAAAAATTGAAAAACTATGTATAAGAAATTTTAAAAATAAAAGTAGAAGTAATATAAAAATAAAGTTTTTGACGGATTCATAAATAATTTATCATTATAGTACGTACCGGGTGTGCAATGTTAAGGAGAATCAAGAACATCGATATTGTACACTCGGTACTTACTATAATAATAAATTATTATTTATAAGTATTATGCATTTTGTTCTAGACTAATCTAGCCCAACATTAGTGTACAAAACAACACAAAAGCTTTGTTTATCACCAACAATCATTTTTAATTAATTTCAAGGGTCTCTGTTAGTAATCTCATACAAAAAGTAAGTCACTCACAGTGAAAAGTAACAATAACAGTTGTCAATATGGTGCAAATTTCTTGCGGTACACCCAGCCAATAAGATTCTATAAAAAAACAAACAGCTTTGTTAAAAATTCTGTATAGAAAATCAAAATTTTTTTGAAAAACGGTTAAAGACTGGTAGCATAAACGCAAATAAAATTTTGATTGTTATCAAATAATAGCTACTCGTTCATTTCTTGACATTTTGTTTGGTCAAAATATCGAATTAATTGCCAATTAAGGCTTAATTGTTATCAAATTGTTAATAATTGACGTCTGTGCTACCGTACCTTAATTTTTAAAATATTAAATAATTCAGATACTTTATAGAAATTAAGTAATTTATTTTTTTAATCATTTATGCTAGAAAATTTTATAATATATAGTTTAATATAATATCTGTTTTGTTGTAACAGCTATTATTCGTAAATTATATAAATTAATAAAATAATTTTAAATTGACATTCTATAAATCTTTTTTTGTAATTTTTGTTAAATAAAGATAAAAAAAATAAACAATTATATAAATATATTTTATTGATTGTCTATTTGTTTGTATTTAATATCATTAATTACTTTTAGAGTTTTCAAACTTTTACGTTTTAAGCTTTTAAAGTTTTTCAAGTGGCAGCATTATATATATATATATTTTACCAGTATTTACCAAGTCTATAATATTGACAGGATTTGAAGACGACTGTGCTTTTTGAGCAGCAGGTCTTAGATTGGTTCGTACTAAAATTAGGTAAAATAACTACGCAGTTTGCATTTTTCTTAGACACAGAATAATCGAAAATTTTTATTCTTCATTTTCTCTCTTTAATCCTTTTTGAAAATGACATTGATTAATTACTTATTACCTAGTGCCTGGTATTGCACGTGTTAATTTACAACTGTCAATCGATACTGTCATTGACATTTATAAGCAGAGTGCCGTGCATAAATGCCAAGCCGATGCATTTGCGTCAATTTCAATGTGGAATAAATTTTTAATTCTTTAAAAAGAAAACTTTCAAACAGGATAAAAATATGTATTTCTTATTTTACAGCGCTCAAAAACAATAATGCAAACTAATTAAATTGAAATGCATATTCAAATTTACAAAAATCTCTAGGTCTTTGCGGAAGCAACTTTATATTTACACGGTTTTAGTACGAACCGATCTAAGACTGCCACAAAAGCACAGCCGCCTCCTTGATTCATTTTAATATTGTACACCCAATATGTACATTGCTTGATATATTTTTTATATTATCATTTGATATATCTAATTGAAGAGTTTTACACTATTTTCTCACTACATTTTTTTGTCAGCTGCAAACTGTTGACAACGTTTATTTTGCAAATAACATAATAAAAATTTGCAGTCACTCTTAACAACGTCTAATTCGTATTGCGTTTGTGTTTGCAATGATTAATGATTGTGTTGATATTAAAAATATTACAATTATTAAAATTGATTTGAAGGCACAGTCTAATTAAGAGTTGCAAAATTTTTCGAATAAAATTTGGTTTTATATTGGCGGTTTTTTAAATATTTAGCAGATTTTTGGTCAAGATTAATAAAAAAGTGTAGCAAATCTGTCTTACAGTTTTACAGAAATTGCTTATCAACAGAAAATTATGCATTATTAGGGGCTATAAATGCATGATTTTGTATACATTATTAACTCAGATAATCAAATAAACGCCTGAAAAAATTTTTAACGATTTTTCTTTAATTATATCTAATAATAGTCTCCTGTAATTTTTCAAAAGCTTTTAAAGAAAATCCAATATTAATTTTAAAATATCAATTTTTTAATATTTAAAATAATACGAAAAATTGATTTAAGAAATTTTATGATTAAAGTAAATTATTTTATGAGTTTCAATATTAAATTTAAAATATCAATTTTTTAACATTTAAAATAATACGAAAAATTGATTTAAGAAATTTTATGATTAAAGTAAATTATTTTATGAGTTAGAACGTAATTCAGTAGATTGTTTCACATAAGTAAGAAGATTTAGTAACAATATTTTAAATAAACATGGTTATAGATGTAACAGTTTTATTATTATAACTTTTTATCGATGATAATTTACTTGACTTATTAATTAAGAAAAAAGCTGTTACTGGTTAAACAATAATTGATTTAAAATAATTATTGACTTTCTGTAAACAATATTATACTGGAATAACAAATTTTTGTATAAAGTTACACTTTTGGTTATTCTATTTTAATCTTCTGCATGCAACGGCATTTGAAATATCTGGTAATTTTAATTTCTCACATTTTTCTAGCACAGGTATTTCTAATAGTAGTAATAATAAATTTTATCAATTTCTAAATTTTACCAGAAATTGGATGTTATGAACCTAGCAATTACAATTAATCTGTTACAAAATATACATCATTTAGTCTACCTTCAAATAAATGGATCACGGATTTGTGGATGATGTCCGTAAAATTTTGCGTGATCTATCCTTAGGCTAGCGCCTAATAACAGGGCGGATTTGTTAATTGAATATTATTGAATAGCAACACTTCTGGATACCGTTGAGGTCTACTAATCATTCTTAATAAGCAGAGACAATCAGATCATGGAAGGTGCGTGTGCCACACCTTTGCGTGTTTTATATTATCCCTAGACGCACTCTTTGTCGGTATTTTCAACAAGATGTTATACGGCTTGCAATCTGCTAGATTAACCCTAAAAACAGGGTGGAACGGATGTATTTTTAAAAAGCATTAATTATCAAAAATACCGTTTTGAGTAAATTAGATACAGTTTGAAGGGTTTTTACAATAATAAATTTATGTTAAATTAAAATAATAACAAATTTATTCAAGTAAAGGATGGCCTAAAGCACTGGTCAAATTTTACTTTACAAATGGAGACAATTCAACACTGAGTTTTTTTCGACAGTTTGAAGTTAGATGAAGACTATGTGTAACAAACATTATATAGACATGGTTAAACTAAAACAACAACAAAATTTCTGTTGTCTTGGAACCGTTTACTTTCGCTGGTTCAGACAAATGAAAAAAAAATCATTTGTTTTAACAATAATTAATGTGTACATTATTTAGTTTGATAATTATGTGAAATTATTCCTACGACGTAACGTTTGAATTAACATTCTTTTACAACTTCTTATCCAACATAAAATTTTAAATATTTTTTTCATGCAATATTTTTTTTGTTTTTGTTTTAAAGCTAAAATGTTTAAATTCAGCATCTACATTATTTTTAATAAGCTCCTAATCTTTTTTTAATCCTGTATCAGCAGCAAAACTGTGTATCTTTTTAGAGATAAAACCAAGAAGAAAATAGCAAAAGCCTATATAAGAATTAAAAAAACTGTTTTTGTTTGTGCTCGGCAATATTTAGGCAAAGCGGCTTTAATATTACTATTACTTTAAACAATTGAGCTGTGTTGTAATGTTTTGACATTTGAAGCTGCGTTTTCTTCTTAAAAATGTTATTTGGTCAAAAATAGATTATTTAATTCATTTCAAAACTTTGCAATAAACAATGCTATTTAGTATATAACAATTATCAATTTTTTTAATGCTAATTAATATGGATAATAATGATAAAACAGGTAAAGCTTTTAAAAGAAAAATCACATAATTAAGGTCAATAAGTACCATACGTGTTAGCTTTAAAAAATTTTTTGTATGAAGTATATTTGAAAGTAACGATTTTTGAAATTTCTAAGCTAGTTTTTTTTATTAATATTTGTAGACTTTTTTATATATTATTTTTAAGACATTACATATATTTTCTATTTTGATTATGAGGTTTTATTGTTGCCTACAATGTATTTTATTTATAGTTATCTCATAGAAATTACAAGACGATAGCTTACTTTGACAAGATATAACTTTCAAAGTATTCCCATACATATTACTTTTTTGAAGTCACTGTATTTTATTCCCATAAACTTTATAGGCTTCATTAGACTGGAACTATGATAAACCAACGTTGCACGCCAATGTCTGTCTATCTCTCAACCTACCACCGATAATACATTAGCAAAGTGATTTAGCATGTAATATTTTTGCCAGAACGACCATATGTCATCGTTTGCTGCGAACACTTTTAATACCCATTTTTGCAACTGACTCACATTTTTATGCATTTAAATTTCATACATTCCATATAAATTAAAAGTCTCTGTTAATTTATATTTTTTCTTATTATCTATATATTAATAATTTTAATAAAAGCATAACGGTGAAAGATTGTCCAGTCCTCGGCTGCCAACGGGTCAATTTGTTTATTATGCAAATGGAAGCACATATCTGCTTTATCTTGGTGATTAACATGAGTTAGGAGACCCAAACGCATTTTTTCATTATGTATTTTGACATGTTGTACATCCAAAGATATTAATGTTTTAATATAATACAATACTTGTTTTTCAGCAATAACTGGTATTATGCTGCATGCTTCAAGCTTTTATTATCAAACTAATAATATTCTCTTCAAATAATAACACGGAATTTAATCAGAACAATTTATGAATCATGATCGATTTGCTAAACGGAAATAAGCTTCTCGGTGAGTCTATAAAACATAAACTAAATTAAATGGAAAAGCTGTTTATTCATATTTTTCAAAAATTGTCTGTTAAAAAACAAGGCAATCATTTTATTAAAACTTTTCTGAATAATTTTTTTTATACAACACCTTCGCATTATGACGTTATAAAAATCATGTTTTTGATTGAATTATGGGGTCTGAAAAACACAAGTGGTTTTATGAATCAATAATAAAACTGTTTTTATAAAATTCAACAGTTTACAGAAAACCAAAAAACACAATACATAAAATTACAATAAAATTATAAGAAGCAGAAATCTCACATGAAGTCATTTGTTAAGATTTACGTTATATATTAAAAGAAATATTTTTTTTGCTTTATTTTTGTCACTTCAATGTTGTTTCCCTATTCATTCAATTTTTGCTCCTCAATGTGCACAATAACATTACTTTCTGTTTCCGAATTTCCACATAGTATCTTTTTAGCAATGTCCATTTTGCTCTAATTTCACTCTTCGACATACGCTTGTGCCACGGCTGTCAATTTCCATCGGCCATGACGTTGAACCATACCAAGATCGGCTCCAGCGTTGGGAAATAAACTCGCTGATGTGCGTGTTCTGTGTAAGAGTCTGATTCTAGTAATTTCAAAAAATCAGCTACTGCTGATGGTATTTTGGATTGACTATTTATTCCCATCACTGGCTGTACTGTGAGGGAGGGTTCTTGCTTGACTGCGAGTCACGCGTGAACTCGCAGTCAAGCAAGAACCCTCCGACCTGAAGACGGCAAATGAGATTTTGCCGAAACGTCGTCAAGAAATTCTAACTAAGAATTCCACGCGGATGAATACCCGGAAACCCAAAGAATTTTCATCAAGCACCCGCGGAAACCTGAAGATTAACATATATATATATATATATATATATATATGTAAAGCATGAAAGGTTATATCACTTAGCATTTCGTAAAAGTGTAATGCCTTATGCAAACCTGACTACAGCGCTGTTTCGTTCTCATTGAAACTCATCAGGCAGGGTATTGCAGAAACCAGTACACTTCCACAAGCTCGATCTCTCCTATATGTACGAATGTGACATCGTACATAGTAGGTGAGATGGTGGTTCTAACCTTTCATGTATTGTGTATAGTGAGCATTAAGGGCATATTTGTACTAACAGTTTATCAAAGTCATGCTTTAGCATGCACTACTTGAAAAACCGGTACTACCCACTAATCTTATTATATTTAAGACAGTCCTCTACACATTCTCTACACATTCTACCAGTTTTGCTGGTAACAATGAAATTGTTCAATTAGGATCAATGTTATTATGATCAATATATATATATATATATATATATCAAGATGATTTTGTTAAGTGACCGATGCTTATAATAAAACAGATGATTAGTGGGGAAGCGGTCGTTTGGGCTGGTATTAAAAGCCTACATATATGTGATCTCTTTAATTATTCAATGTCAAGCTTTCGACAATGTCATCTTTAGGACAAACTAAAATATAATTCACAGTTAAAACACTTCAAACACAATAAAATGATATTATAATTACTAATAGTTAGATTTCCTGCAAGTTGTAGCAGTAACAACAAGAAAAAAAAAATTTTATACTATAATGTACATAAAGAAAAAAGCAGTGTTGTACAAAAATTTAAGGTCTGTTTTGTTAATATAGTAATTTTATAGTAATATATAGTAATTTTAACAAGACAGACCTTAAATTTTTGTACAGCACTGCTTTATTCTTTATGTAGGTACATTTTAGTATAATTTTTTTTTTCTTGTTGTTACTGCTACAACTTGCAGGAAAACATATGTCACAACATATGTTACAACATATGTTTTTGTATTTGGTACATATACCAACATATAGGATTTTTTATCTTCTACGTTAGCAATTGACATGTTTAATAATTCACGAAATCGACATCTAACTGACACACTAAAAATTAATGCGACCTGTAATGTAAAAATAGATTTCATGCTCAAATAACAAAATTGACCTACCTTCAACATTAAATATTTTTTATTGTGTGCTTCTGCTAGAAACTGTTAAATATGTTCTCTTTGAAAAGCTTTTGATTTCTTGCATTTGTAATTTTTTGATTCGGTTTTCAAAAAAGCGACTAACTTGCCATATCGTAAAATATCTGTACTTTTGTAAAGCTTCAATGTCGATCTTGCTGTATTCCGTCCACATTAAAGAAGGCGCAAATCTTTTTATGGCGTTGAAGAAGTAACTTAGCAGCACGTCTTCGCTTACTCCAAAAACATCGTTTTCCTGTTTCTAGTTATTGAACTCACTTAATTCTTTGTAATAAGCGTCCCTGGATTTCTTGGGTAGCAAACTCGATGTGTCATTTTCAACATCTTTCGCATTTTTTTCAGGAAAAGAACTTACATTTCTTTTAATTTTCAACAATGTTACAAGCGCCAAAACAGTTGGTTTGCCAAATTGCTCTCAAACAATAAATTTGTTATCAATGCTGACAACTAATTTATTGTTTGAGAAAAATTTTGATTTATGGTTTGATACATGGCACCCAAATCATAGACTATCTTTGTAGATATTGAATATTTGAGCTTTGATAATTTTTTAAGACCTCTTACCCAGAGAGCTGTTGGATAAAACTATGTATTGGACTTGTGTCATAACAGCAAATAAGTCACTCAAGAAAAATTAGGCCACTCAAGCAAGCTGTCGTGGCTAAGCATTTTTTTCGTAACTTATTTGATTTATAAGACACTTGTATAATAAATAGCTATTATTTATGTGTCAAAACAGAATCACAAGAACATCTTTAGTTTAGTAAAAAATATGTTAGTGACATTTGTCGTCGCCAACTCTAAACAGAAAAAAATGTGAAATTTTAGTTTATCTACTTTAATTCGTTAGAAAAATTGGTGTTTTTATCAATTACATACTACATTAATAAAATTGCTGATGTGTTATTTATAGCACAACTAATTTAATTTTTATTAAAAGCTAAGAAACCTCGAAACATGTTTAAGTTTTTAAAGCTTTTTTTTAAATGAATCGAATTTGTTTTAATTCATTACATTTACATATTAAATTAAATAAAAGCACTTATCAAAACAGTTGTACTTTTATAAAAAATATATTATTATAAAATAAAAAAATACATGGAATGAATTATTTTGGTTGTAATAGTTCAATCATAGTTAAGAACAATATTAATGTCAAATAATGCAAAGATGAGCGGATGCAAAGAATTTACAATTGAATTGAATAAAACCATTTATAGTTTTATAAAAATGTATATTATTTTTATTTACCTATACTAAAGAAAATTTCGGTATCAAAATTACGCTATCAGAAATTCCAGCCACAAAATTTGGATTATATTGATATAATAATACATTTAATTCATTTAATTCTCAAAAAGTACGTATTAATAAAAACTCTATTAACTCTATTTTCTACTTGGGTTTAACTTCCAATTTATTAAGAATAAGTTTTGCTTTGAAATCTCGATGGATCAGATGGCCAATCGAGTCTGCTCCAGCGAGGTACAAAGTGTTGGCTCAATTCCTTCCCAAGCAAGAGTATTTTTCTACAAGGAAGATGACTTTTGTCTGGCTTATGAGTGTGTGTGAATGTCTATATATGTCTGTAAATGTAGGGAGTACAACAAAACTACAAAAGGTCGCAGTACATATCTCTAAGTAATCTGCTTAACGGTTCTATGCAGTTTGCAGACCTGACGCATTTATCGTCGTTATTTTAACATAAAAACCAATCAAAGTTTTTAAACTTATTTTAAAAATATGTGCGATATCATAAATAAAATCTTTCTTAAAAAAATATGCAATTAAATAAATAATAATGTAAACATTGACAAAAATGCGTTATTTTAAGTAAAACTAAATTAATAAACGTTTTTTTCCGGTTGTCACATTATTTTTTATGATTTAGTAAACAAGTACTTTTTACAAATACATAATAAGATATTTCTCACTTCTTGTTGCTTTTTTTTTAATTCTAGAAATAATCAAAACTATTTAGGTCAGGTGAGGTCAGATCAGGTGTTTTTGATCGGATAAATTTACTCATTAAATGAGACAGTTTTTTTCAAATATTAAAAATGGGTTTAAAGAAAGTAAATTTAAATTAATTGCAATGAAATTTTAAATTAAAATTTGATTGGTTGTTTTTGCAAATTCAACCAATCACGTAATAAATTAACTTTGATTTTAATTAGATATTTAACTCGGATACTATACACTCACCTCAAGAGTGTGTTTACAGAATGTGAATTAAACGTAAATTACTTGACGTTAAATTAAATTCAAAATCAAGATGCTTAATTAGATTTTCTTAGAAATTCACCAATCAGGTAACGAATTAACAGTAATTTTTATTAAATATTTAATTCGTCTACTATAAGCCTAACCTAAAACTCTACGAAAAAAACAAAAATATTTAATTGAATTTTCAAATTTTATTGTTAGTATATGTTAATAAACACTTTTTATGTAAAAAACACTTAGTTAATTAGCATTTCTTTTCATCGAAGGTAGTACGTACTGTAAATGTTTTTTTTTCTGTTTATCTTTATTTTTTCAGAAATAATTTAGTGTGACGCCTATGACTACATCTCCCACATATCATCTCGTTCAATTTTTCCCTAATGCTTTTGCTTTGGTCATAAATTGACCCCTAATTTAATGGACACGTCATCAACGATTATTTATGAATGTTTCGCGCAGGTTGTAAAACATAAGTAGCTATTACCATCAAACCATCACATAATATACGACTCAGTACTCACTCTTCAATTTAACAACGGCTCATGTCAAAGGTTAACCTTTTTCATTAAAAAAAATGCAATTTTATCTGTAAAACTGTAGTGTTACTTAGTCTACATAAGAAGAATATTGTTCAAGACCAATTTATTAATATTGGAAATAATATGTAGTGTTAATTTGGCAATGAGAATGAAGGGACACTAACACATAAATTAATATTATTAAAGACAGTTTTATTAGTCTATAAATATAATTTGTAGTAAAAATACAACAGATTTGTTAACTAAAACAGAACATAAATACTCTGATTGAATTTTTTTTATAAGTTAAAAAAAAAACTCATATTAATTTGATAAATCGTATTACTAAACAAATTAATTGTTTCTTGAACAATTACAACAATTATTTAATATTTATTAATTAAGCTTTATAAGCAATATCTTTTGAAAAATTATTAACAGTTATCAATATTTACTATCACTTAATGAATAAAGATATATTCAATCTGTTTTCAAGCAATCCTGTCTCCTACCTTCTAGCATGGCTTTTATATTTAAGCTAAAGTTGCTAGATTCGGCGTATAAATCAGAATAATATTTTTATCCAACACCTCTTTATTATGACGTTATAAAAATAATGCTTCTGATTAAATTATTGGGTCTATAAAACACAAATAATTTTTACGAGTCAATAATACAAGTCTTTTTATATTACAACAGTTTACAGAAAATAGAACAATTTATTGAACACCAAAAAAAACAGTAGATAAAATTGCAATTAAGAGGAATCTCAAATGTCTCATTTGTTAAAATTTATGTCAACATTTATATTTAAAGATTTAACTTTATTTGCTTCATTTTTGTCAATTCAATGTTGTTTCTACATTCATTCAATTTTTGCTTCTCAGTATTCACCATAACATTACCTTCCGTTTCCAAATTACCACCCAGTATCTTTTTAGCAATGTTTATTTTGCTCTTCGACATACGCTTGTGCCACGGTTGTCGATTTCCATCGGCCTTGACGTTGTACCATACCAAGATCGGCTCCAGCGTTGGACAATGAACTCGTTGATGTGCTTCACATACTGTGTTTTGTGTAAGACTCTGATTTTAGTAATTTCAAAAAATCTGCTACTTTTGATGGTATTTTGGATTGACTATTTATTCACACTGTCGACCTACCTTCTACATCAAATATTTTTTATTGGGTGCTTCTACTAGAAACTGTTGAATATGCTCTCTTTGACTCTTTGATGGGTAGCAAACTAGATGTGACTTCTACAACATCTTTCGCAATTTTTCCAGGAAGAGAACTATTTCTTTTCATTTTCAACAACGTTACAAGCGCCGAAACAGTTAGTTTGCAAATTTTTTATCAAACACTAAATTTGTTGGCATCCAAATCATAGACTACTACTAATATTTGTAGATATAAAAGGGTTTCGTTTTAAGAACTCTTACAGAAAAAGGTGTTGGTTAAAATTATGTATTGCACTCGTGTCTTCACAGCAAATAAGTCACTTAAAAAAAAATAGGTTAGGACGGTAGACGGAATTCTTTCTTTTCTAGAGCAGAAAATAAGAAATCGACGCAATAAGTTTTACCTTAGAAGAAAATAGCAAAATCGTGGAAAAAATTATATACCTATAGACCTATAATATTATAAATAGACCTATACAATCATCATCATTGAAGTTTTTGATTCTATTTTTATTTATTTCTGAGCGTTCCATACCTGTGTTTGACTACTAAAGTTTGTATAAACATAATTTACATGTCATCATCGTGATAGTCATAATGTCTCTACAGACATGTTGTAAACTCAGCAATAATCAAGTAAGAGTTGAGGAGTTGTTTACACCGAGACTATCAATTGCCTTCCTAATTGTGTTTCTCCATCTTTTTCTATTGTTTGTCAATTCAGAAGCTCTTGTAACCTTAAGTTCCAACAATTGCTTTGTCGTATCTACCCAGCTTATCAAGGAGCACCCACGTCTCCGTCCAGTCGGGGATGACTCTAGATAATGAGTTTTTCCATATTGTTGTTTCTGTGCACATGTCTAAAGAACGTCAGGATACGCTTGAAGAAAACAGAAGAGAGACGTTGTGAATTTCTGATTTCGGCTAGAATAGAGACGTTGGTTCAGTGGACTATCCAAGATATTTTCAGCATCCTTCTCTAGGTCCACATCGCAAACTCGTCGATGCGGCGATAATCAGCTAGTTCAACTGTTTAAGTTTCGGATGCATACAAGAACACAGAAAGAACCAGAGACTGCACCAATGCGATTTTTGTGGTGATGGTTATATTTTGTCACGTCATATTTAACTCTTGTCATAGGTGAACGCGCTTGTTGTATCCGTCGACTAATGTCATTTTCACAGCCTCCCAAGTTGTCAATCAAAGAGCCAAGATACACAAAGCTTCGGACTACCTGACATCGGCTGATCATCCTCATATTACTATGATTGTCATGTTCTCTGTCGACAATCAGTACCTTCGTTTTATTGTAGTTGATGGTGAGACTATATGTAGCGCTGATCTGTTCCAGGAGGAACAGATTAAACTGCAATCTATACTATATAGATATCCTGAAACAGATCAGTTTACATGTACACTTACATTTTATAGAATACATTTTGAAAATTTTTTGCAATCAAATTAAAAATATTTTTTATTTATTCTGTACATACATTAGAGTACGACTTTGACAAATCGAAAATTCAACCCAATAAACAGTGTTACTGAGTATCTACGTGTAATAAATTATATAAAAATGCAACGTGTAGCTTAGACATCCTTGACATCGTTGAGTTGTCAACTTGTTAAATTTTGCCAAGCTTCAAAAACACTCTTTGAAAATACCATGTATTCCAATGACAAAAAAGTCGACATGATTGTAATATATGGTAAATGCCGCAAAATGCTGTTGCGGCTAAAAATGTGTACAGACAACGTTATCCCAGCCGTAGGCATCCCACGAACATTCATTCATATTTAAAAATCTGGAAAAGAATCTGAGAATAAATTGGCCAAATTCAACAAATAAAAATAACTAGAATAGTGACAACGGTCAAGAATGAGGCGCGGGTGTTAGAAATTGTAGATAATGGCTCACATGTTGGTTGTAGACATGTATCTAGACAACAGAAATTAGCCAAACGACAGTTTGTAAAATTTTAAAACAAAATAAATTTTACTTGTACTATGTAAGCCTAGTCCAAGCTGTCCAAGAATAAAAAAAACAAACTATCTTAGTAGAATACAATTTTGTAACTTTATGCAAGGAAAAATGAATACTGATATTAATTTTTTCAAGAATATAATGTTTAGTGATAAAGCTAAATTTTGTAATAACGGTATTGTCATTCGGCATAATTGCCTCTACTATGCGTTTGAAAATCTTCACTGGATGCGGGAAACCAACTTTCAAGAGGTTGTTACTGTCAACGTGTGGTGTGGCATAAGAGATAACTTAATTGTTGGTCCTTATTTTTTTAATGGGAATCTAACTGGCGACCGTTATCTTCACTTCCTACAAAATACTTTATCGTTATTATTAAAAGACGTTCTTTTACAAATCAGAAGACAGAAGTGGTTTCAACATGATGATGCTTCTCCATATTTTGCAAGACATGTAAGAAACTATGTGGATAAAATCTACCAAGTAAAATGGATAGAAAGAGGCAGCATAAACAAATGGCTGTTTTGTAGGCCGGATTTAACCCCACTAGACTTCTTCTTAAGGGGAACTGTAAAAAATAAAGTGTACCAAACTTTGTTTTTCTATTTCTTTTGTTGTTCAGTTGAGTTCCAAGTTTCACATCGTTAGTTTCATGAATAAAATCTTAATTTCATGGGTCCAAATTTTCAATTCACAATATCTGCTCTACATTTTATTTGATTACAGATAATAAAATCTGACAAATCTAGGAATGTTCAAAGTAAAAATTTACTATTTTTAGTTGATCTAGATATCAACAAAAATTGAATATTGAGTTGCATTTTGTTCGTCAGGGTCGTACGCTTATATATGACTCACCCTGTATATTTGCAATACGTAAAAAACGTCAAAATTTGTAGCTTTTTATCTTATGAAACGCAACGTTTTTCATTGTGTCAAACACTACTAGTTATAAAATCTACGCCAGCTAACATAATACAAAAGAGATAAAATACAATATTGGGAAATATGTTGCTACACGAAAACGCCACATTTGAATAAATTTTTTATGGCTCAGTATCTTAAGCAGCTAATTTTTATTTAATTGCTTTGATAATGTGTATTAGTTTTTAAATTATTATAAGAAGACATTACTAGTAACAAACCCAGCACATTTTAAACTTAAATAAGATTTTGAGAAATATTTACATATTATGTAATCTAAGTAGGTACCTACAAATGAAAAACAAATTATAAAGCAAATGTTTCCAATAATTCCAAATGTATGTCGATTAAGCGAAGAAAAATGTTTTCAAGACGGTCTATATGAAATTTCTGAACAAATAAATTGTCATCTGTCTTCGGCAGCAACCCTTCCATAAAGGGTTGCAAGTTTTACCGAAAATCCTGAATAATCACTGCCGCTACGTAAGACTTGACATTAAAACAAAACCCAGAGCTAAGATGGATTCCGCAATTCTAAAATGCAAATGAGCTGTAAAAGATCGACCGACTTAGAAAAGCAGAAGACCAAAGCAGCAAGAGAGGAGCGCAAATTAATTAGGAGTAATTAAATATTTGGGCAACTTACCACCTAGCGGTGAAATGGATAATTATAAGGGTGCTGCTAATAGCTAATGTAATTAGCAGTAGAAGCTTTATAAATTGAGAAAAAGTTCTTCAGGTGGCTTAGAAAGTTATGCAATTTATTTATATAAATTTTTTTTAAATTGAAACAAGGACTGATCTCAGATTATTATCGAACTTGCTAAGCAATAGTTATTTACCTAACGAGTTTGGAAAGTGAAATTTCCCTCATGAGCACATTGTTTGCAATACGACTGAAGGAGTGCTGCATTAGTGTAAAAAAGTTAGGTACTATTGTTGTTGCAACAATTAAATTTTTTAATAATAAATAACTCTAATTTTTTAATAATTAATAATTTAGTTTTTTACTTATTTTCCGGTTGGTAACGATGTCCCCGCCGATCATCTAATTTTTTAAATTTAAAATGGTCTCATTGTTTGGTTGCTATGATTTTGTGAAAACAAAAAAACATTGCCATAAAAATTTTTTCCATGTTTCGACAGCAAAGTGAAAAACACCGCAATGCGGAAAAAACGTTGTATTGATGTATTGAGAACGATCGGAAACTGCCGATCATTGAGCGATGAATGCAAAAAATCTTTTATAATTTCTTCATATACATTAAACTATTTAAAAAATAATATTTAATATATAGAGCGTGTTTCAAAAAAAAACTTGTTTATAGAGTTCTTATTTATAAAATAATTCAATTTTTTTTGACAACAAATTAAATAATTACAAACAGATTTCACTGTTAAAAACTGTTTTTAAATAAGATTATATACTTCATTAATTTTTAGATTTTATTGTTATTTCTATAATATAATTAGTATTAAATCAAAAATACAATGCTACGTCAAAATTATTGTCACATTGTTAATTTAGTTTGCGCTATTTTAATTTAAGTAATAGAAAAATTATAAAACTTGCCAAAGTTTTATAGACTTTCTTGTTCTTATGTTGGGCGGCTTGGTAGACTAAGTAATTTTCACTTCTTTTAACAACAATCAAACTTCTAAAAGTTCTAACTTAAAAGTTGCATGTACTGTTCCTAAAATAGCTGTTTTTTTAGCGTTTAGATATTTTGAATAATGCTTATGTTTATTCTGAGATTTTGATTAGATGTTTTCTTAACTTTTATAATAATCTTTACTTCTGTGATTCTATTTAAAAATTTTTATTTATATTATTCGTTTTTTTCCGTTTATTATTTGCTCTATTAGACTTTTTTTATCATCTGCGTTTTGTTTGTTTTATCAATGTGTTATCTATAAGATCTTCTATTTCTTAATTTACATTAATACTAGTTTACTTTCTGTTTGCACAAGGCTTGCCTTTAGTCGATTGAAGAGCTTTCATTGCAGTCTTTTTTTTGTTTTTTTTTAGTTGGAGGTAGTGTTTGAGTGCAATTATAATTTTTTTCTACATTTACTACCTCTTCTCCATCTATATCTAATTAAAGTGTTTACAAAATCATAATTAAAACTAAATAGATTTTTTGAGTTTTGTATTTAAATAAGTTTACAATTCAAAATTTCCTGCAAACGTCTGATCAAAAAAAAAATTTTTGATAGTCATTTCAAATTTTGAAAAAAAAATTAAATTGTCAGTAACTGATTTTAAAAATTTTTTTTTTTATTATTTAATTTTTTTACAAGAAATTGATAAAAATTCTAAAAAGCTCAAAACAAAAATTTATAAAGATTGCTTCAAATTTTTCAAAGTTTTCAAGATGTCTTTTCGAGCTACTTCTGAATATGAATATCAGCAAATAGAATTTTCGAATTTTCAAATATGTTATTTTTCAAAAGTAAACATTTTAATTTAATTTTTAGATTTTTTTTAAAAAATTCTATAAACTTGAAACATAACAATCGTCAATTATTAATTATTTTTAGTTTAGTTGATTGACGTTAAGCGCACCAGCTAAGTGTTGCAAACAATAAAAAAATTAAAGCGACTGTTAAATATTAAAATTGTGATTTGAGATTTTTAAAATCTTTATTATTTTTCTTGTAGAAAAAAATAGAATAACAAAAAAAAACAAGTTGAATAATAAAAAATTTGGAAAAAACCGACATATATACACATATATATACATCATTAATTATTATTCTATGTATTTATTTAATTCAAATTGCTTTTTGTTCAATTTGTTTAAATTAATTAAATAAATGAACTAATATTTAAATTATTATATTAAGATTTATTTTTTTATTTCTCACAAACTTATAATCAATTTTTAGTGTCAAAAATATATGTCAAAAAAAGCAATAATACGAAAGAATTATCACCCAGTCAAAATTTTAAAAGTAGCAAAGAGAAAATAAATACAGACAAATAAAAAAAAATGTTTTTGAAGCTACTAAAAAAATGCATTTTTGTCAGTTTTAGAAATTTAAGAAAATGTAGAATTAAGCTTCAAATTTTTTTATTTTAACTTGCCGTTTGGAGAGAAGTTTTAATACATTGTAAACTTACATATTTTAGTATAAACCTCCAAAAAAAAATGTCAAGAAAATAAAATTTTGCGATTTGTGAGTGGCATTGCGTAGCCAAGACGTAGCAACACGAACACCTGCTAAACATTTTTTAAACGTGTAAGTTACACAATTTTTATGCCAACAAATTTAAAACATTTTTAAAATTAAACATTCTCACATGCCACACCTAACCTAAAACACAATTGATATTACGTGGTTACATCTGCATAAAGATAATCTGAAAAAATGGTTAACTTACAAGATTTTGTATTTGTTTACTTATGCAGTGTCTGGTTTTAAGTTTTTTTTTATGCAAAAGTTAGCTAGTTTGTTGACATTTAATAAATCAAGAATCAATGCTGCTACTTTACTTCTAGTAAACTTTTGACAAACGTCACTTATGTACTTGTACTAGACCAAAAAATTAAAGTTTCCGGCCAATTTTAAATCTTGCAAAACGTTCGATAATGGCTGGCGGTATGAAAAAAATATTTTTGAGCTTTTTTATATGTTTACAATTACACTTTCCTCAAAAAGTTGAGATGTCGTATATTTTATTATAAGTTTCAAATATCAACATTTTTCTAAATCATTAAAGTGTTGTATCTAATATAATATGCTTACATAATAATAATATTATTATATAATCATAATATTTTTCTAAATCAACATTAAAAATATATATATACTAATGCAGTTCGTAATAATTCATAAATTCCAAGAAAATGGTTAACAAGATTAAATAAATTTATATATTTTTCTAATAAAAAGCAATGTTCATGTAATTTTAGCATACATTAATTAAATTATTAAAAATAGTTTTGCATTTCTATCTCATCTAACAATTTCCGGCCACCCGGGTATATGTCCAATGAGTCCATCCATTATACAAGAGCAAAGAACATATATCCAAGCTCGTAATCTTCCTCCAATCTGCATTATGTTTCGAATATGGTAATTGTAACTTGAGCTTATCTCTACGGTAGCATCGTAAAGAACCTCCACATCTAACACCTGTAAAATATAAGAGAGAGACACCTTCATGTTAATAATCTTTACATTATTCACCTTATGAATGGATCTTTTTTAGAAAACAAAATCCTGTAGACTAGTTCATTGAAAAAGAATGGTCGTTGTGTGAATGGGAACTCCAATAATGCATTGTTGTCGCTTGTTGACAATTTAACCTACACTCTTTCTACAATTCTGTTTTGTGTAACAAGTTTTATGAATGAAACAAGTTTGCTTATAGAAACCGCTCATTTATAGATTAAGTTAATAGGTTTATCATATGTTTTAATTTGATTGATATAGAGCTTGTAAATATTAGGTTAATAACTATTAATACACGGGTTTTGCATTATATTTCATATAGGAATGGATACATATACAAAAAATAAAGCACTATCATAAAAAAAGTTTATTTAAAATAAGAAACTAAAATCAGACTAAAATAACAGGTTAAGTCAAAGTCAATAAATACTTTGGCGTAAATCAAACTTATTTAGTGAAACTCATACGTTTACTCAGTAGAGAAATATTTTCTAGTATATGGTCATTGCGTCATTAGACTTGATACAATATTTAATTTATTGAAAGTTAACAAAAAATTAAAAAAATACACATTAAACGTTTAGTTAATGTTAAAAAATGAGAACGCCATCTGCTGGAGACAATTAGTTTACATGTTTTTGATACATGTAAAGCTAGCTTAGACCTTATTGAAAAGTGTAGCTTTTAAAATGTAGATTTTGCTAGTTCTGGCTAATAATTTAGCATTCTTTTTTTAAGATGTTTTTCTTATATTATTAAAGTAACAAAACACAAAATTTTGACATATCCAGATGCTTACATCTATCTATCAAACAAATCTAATCATTTACAGATTACAAACTGTTTGGTAGTTACAATGCCATAGACCGACATAGAAATACATAAACACAGTAGACACTACGTGTGCTTAAAAATAATATTTTGTAAACGTTTTTTTGTCGTGAACGTAATTTAAATTAAAAATAAATTACTACTTAGACGAACTGTTATGATTCTGAAGTATAAACGTTTTGCTACGTTAAATTTAAATCAATATTAATTACCATTATTAGTTAAAGAAAGAGTTGCTAAAATTAATTAGTAAAATGTTTGATTTTAAGCAAACTGATTAAATATTTATCAAAAATGTGACAATTACATAAAAATGCCATTAGATTAGAAATTGCAGCATATGAATGCAAAACCATATTTATAAAAGTATAGAGTTAAGGTTAATAACATTTTTTCACATTAGTGCGTTATTAAATACAATTTTTATTGTTAGTTTATTTGTTTAAAAGCATTGTTTACTAAATTCTGTCACACTTATTAAACTAATTTTTTTTTATATCTGTTGTGAGTTGTTAAGCTTAAGAGCCTAAAATGTCAATTTTTAAATTTTAAAATCTATATTGCTTTGAGCTAACAATTAAACTGACTATACATACAGTTTTTAGGCAGAATACTACTTAAAATAATATCAAAAATATTTTTAATTATGCTATTTTATCTTTTGTAATGAGCGACTAACAGAGATTATTGTTTTGTTAAGTTGCACATTTAGTTTTACAAAATTTTTTGTTGTTAACATTAGTCGCGCAAATTGACAAGTATTATATAAATAATAATTGGTTAATGATCAAATTAAACAAACATTATTATTATGAGCAAAAAGGTTTAAAAATTTAAATTTAAGCATGCCGTACATATTAAAAAAACAAAAAGCAAATTTTTAATTGCTTAAAAGATATTTCGAAAAATGTTGATCAAAGCACTTTAAACTTAAAGTCGTTAAATATGTAGCTATCATATTTTCTGTGAGTATTTTTTAGCAGCAAAATAAAAACATTGCAGGTTTCACCGTCTAAGCTATTAAAAATTAAAAAAAAATGGAACATGTAAGTCAACTGACGAAGGAAAGAAAAAAATACAAACAAGTTAAGTAAATCTATGTTTGAAATAGATTTGTAATAAAAATTTTGATACTAACAAAAAAGAAATATTTATTTCATCTACACTAATCTAAGAGGAAAGATTTGTACCTATTTTTCTATGTTTGTAATGAATAAGCTCAAAAAGTACTGGGCCGATTTAAAAAAATCTTTCACCAATATAATGCTACATTCTTCCAATTTGACATAGGCTACATTTTATTTAAAAAAAAATTAGGAATTCTTGGCAAAATTTGAACAATGTAACCGAAGGTGTAGAAAAATGAGTTCTAAAATGTCTTTCGTCGAATGCGCTGCCGAAACTATTAGCGATAGAACAAAATAATGTACAACAATATTGAAGAACATCATAATGTCTACAAAAAACTCCGCGGTAGCAAATGTCCAACTATTGTAGTTATGTCACTACAACAACTTTTTTCATTTTAAACATTAATGAAATGCTAACCAAATTCAAACCATGCTATTTATGTGTTTATATTAATCCTTATCTAAATAAATTATTTTATGGTCAAGACCATTTAACTACCTATAAAATAGTTTTTAAATTATTTAAATTGGACTTTCCATTCAAAAGATATTACGAATTAAAAAATTCAAACAGTAAACAAAACCGCCATAGCGCCGTAGCCGTTGTTTGCAATGCAGTCTGAAAAGCGCGCCGAGCATCGCGGCGGGCGAGGGGAGTAAAAATGTATATAATATCCTATGTAAATATTACTTATTTAAGTGCCCGCCACTTAAACCATCAAAGAAATTGAACATAAATAGACTTACATACAAATATAACTGTGGGATTTTTTTTTTAATATATAATTAATAAATAATAAATAATTTTTTAATAAATAAAAATATTTGTGAAAAAAAGTGTTTTATATCCAAATTTCCAAAAATAAATAATTGTCTACCCCGTGCGAAGCCGGGACGGGCTGCTAGTAATTTATATATGCACGCAAAGAATTAGATAATTCTGTAGACAAAACAACTTTATAGACGAATTCAGACAATACCTATAGACACAAGACTATAAGATAAAACTGCAAATTTATAAATACAACTCTTAAATACAAAATAAGCAAAAAACTCCATGCAAACACAAAAGACTATTTTCATCAAAAATTATATTTCTACGTAAAAAAACACATGTTTATCTATTTAGACAAAACGTAGTTTTTTTAAAATAGAGTAGCAAAGACAATAAACTAATGAAAAAACGACATTCAAAAAACAAAAGAAAAACAAACAAACGCATCATTATTGTACATGCAGAATCAAAATTTGAATTTTTTGAAAACTGTGAGTTAGTTTTACATTCTGACAAAAATATGAATAATTACAAAACAATGGTAGACAGTTTTTTAGCAAGTGAACCAACAACTAGGCGTTCCTCTAGTCAAAAGCAGGAAAAAATGTGTGGTGGTTATCAGCAACGCTCTCTTATCGCTTATCATCATTCATTAACCTTTTCCATTCCAAAATTTGCCTTATTCTATTTCAAAAATAATATTGATTAATTCATTATTAGTGCCGGTAAGCTAAGCCGGTATTGCAGATTCACAACTGACATTTTATGCCTGCCGCAGACATTTACGACATTTTCTGAAAATAAAATAAATTTTTAATTATTTAAAAAAAAAACGGAAAATTTTTAAACATCATTAAAAGATGTATTTCTTATTTTACAGCGCTCAAAACAATAACGCAAACTAATTAAATTAACATATTTAAATTCACAAATGTATCTGCGCCACTGCTCAAACAACTTTTTTGTTTACAGATTGTTACCGGCTTTTGTACAAACCGATCTAATACCTGCTGCCAAAAAAGCATAGCTACTCGTGATTAATGCTAATATTATTAACCCTGTATAATTTCTAAGCAGTCTAATGTATTTATATTATACAAAAGTCTAATTCGAGTTTATTTGTTTATTTGGCGCTGATTTCAATATTTACATTAGCTACATTGTTTATATATTTACATTTTTGGTTTTATGTTTCTTAGTTTCATTTATTTTCGAAGGCTTAGTTTTTGGTTGAAAAGTTTATATTTTTAGTTTTTCGGGTTTTCTAGTTGTTTTTTTATTATTAAAAAGCTTATATTTTGTATTTTTTGTGCTTAAAATCTGCTACAGATTTTCAGATTTTAGTTATGGTATTTTTGGTATTATCAAAATTAATAATTATTATGTGTGTTAATTTTTACCATAATCGGTTCACAGCCAAAGTTTTTGTTGATAAACAGTTAATAATTTCTTATTTTTTTACTCTTAAACATCAAATTTTGTTGTCAATTTTATATGCTACTAATGTAAAAAAATATGCGTTTCAGAAAAAATAAATATATATATATAAAACTTCAATATTTTTTAAGTTTTTAGAATTTTGTGATTAACTAATAACTCTCAATTATTTCATAACTGCTTGGTTAATAATGTTTCCTTATTTCTTGGTTGTAAATTTTTCCGAAACTACCATTATTCGGAATTCAAATAATGACAGCTTTTCGATCCGTTGTAATCAAAAAGTAGGTTTTTATTATTTGTTCAATGACTTACTGATAATTTTTAAAAAAGGTTATAGTTTAATAAATTAAATGTATAATAATTTCTAGCAGTTTGCTTGAATGCCACCAAACAAAAAGTAATACAAGAAACAAGACTCTTATATAATTGTTTAATTCTTATTGAAAGTAATTCGTGTTTGTGTAAAAGTGTAAGAAAAAGTATAAAAACAAAATAAAGAAAAATTAAAGCAAGAAAAAAAAATTAAGACAAAATATTGACATCTTTCGGAAAAAAACTGTGTCGCCAGGTTTGATAAACTTGTCGACGTTTTGCACTCCATCGGTAGAGGCGTCATCAGGACAGGTAAATAAAAGGGAGAATAGTACGGTAGATAGAACTGTGAACTAGGCTAGAGGAAAAAAATATTCTGACTAGACCTCTTTGTTGCTTGGGCTTATATTAGTCAGCAAAGAAGAGAAAACGGTGAAAGGAGCAGAGGAGAAAGTAGTGAAGAAAAGGAAAGCTGCCGAGAAAGCAGAAGCGCTTTGTGTTGATAGCGAAGGAGTGTTTATGAACAAGGACTTCCAAATGTTTGACAGATAATAACCTGCATCTCTATTAAAGTTGTTTAAGTGTTTTACAATTTTGATTGTTTCTCTAATTTTTCTATCATAGAAAAATTTTGATTCACAAATCAAGGAAGATTCATCTAGACAAATTTTGTGACCGGTGTCCTAGATGATGTTCAGCTAGTGACGACTGTGACCATAGACCCGAATTTATGCACTTTTTATGTTCCAAAACTCGAAATTTAATTAAACGTCCTATTTCTCTAATGTAAACTTTGCCACAGGAGCACGGAATTTTATAAACACCTTTAGACAAAAGCGAGTAAAATCTGTCTTTTAAAAATGAAAAAATTTTCAACATTTTTGTAGGTGGTTTGAAGACCGTTCTTAATCCTTGTTTACAAAGAATTTTTCCGATTCTGTCTGTAAGTAACCTCATGAACAAACGGAAGAAAAGCAGTTCCAGTATTGTTTATTGTCTTTCTCGTTTCTGTGCGAAGATGTCGACAGTGGTTTGTAATACTCTGAATATATTCTGTTATTTATTATTCATTAGGCTAGCTGTTAACCGGTCTAATTTTGTTTGAAGACTTGGTGTTTGACAAACCGAAAAAACGCAATAAACCAAAGATTTGATGAAAAACAATTTTTGAGCAGGATGATGATGAGATGTCGCATTAAGATATCGATTTGTATGAGTAGGTTTTCGGTATATTGTATGGCTCAAAGACCCGTTAGAAAGACGTGTTACCAAGACATCCAAAAACGGAAGAAAACCTCGGTTCTCAATTTCCATTGTAAATTGAATATTTTTATTTAAACTATTTAGATAATTTAAAAACGCTGGCAAACTGTCTTTACCGTGCGGCCAAATGATAAACCTGTCATCCACAAATCAAAGCCATACTTTAGGTTTCAAAACCGATGTTTTAGGTGCCATGGTTTTAAAGGATTTCATAAAGATATTAGCAGAGAACTCATTGGAGTTTCGGTAACTTGTTTATAAAATTTATTATTGAATCAAAAATATGTTGAAATTAAACATTTTTCTGTCAGATCTCTTAAGATTTGAGGAAAGTTATTATTACATAGCAACTCTCACTCTGACAATAGCCACTGCTTTTGAAACAGGAACTTTTGTAAAGAGTGATACTACATCAAAACTAACCAGCAAATCTAAAGGATCTAAAGAAAACGTAGATATCATTTGAACGAAATGAGAAGAACTTAGGACATAAGACGAAGTTTTTCCACTGTAACCTTTGAGAAGTAAAGCAAGATAACGGGCCGTTAAAAAGTGAGAGATTCAATTGTATTGACAATTGATTGCAGTAGGACGTTCCGTAGAATCTTGGAGAAACAGAATGTTTTGGAATCAATTAGGATTTTATTAATGTTGAAAGTTCCCTTTCAATTCTTGATGTAGGATCTCTAGATAAAAGAAGATAGAAATCATCTTGAAGAAATCTATCAATTTTTTCAATATAATCAGATGTATTCAAGATGGTTGTAGCGTTGCCTTTATCCGCGGATACGATAACAATGGTAAAATCGAATTTTAAAGATTTGAGAACATTTCTCTCATTTCTTGAAAGATTGAATTTTGGAGGTTTTGCAGAAGACAATATCTCAGCTGCTTTGACACGAACTGTATCAGCGCTACTTTTACGTAGAGCTTTGACAGATGTCTCAACAGCACTGACAATAGCTTTTTTGAAATTTTGTGTAGAGCAACAGCGTAGTTCAAATTTTTTGACAGGATTAAAACTTCAGCTTCAACTAGGGTTTTGGAACATAGATCAACTACGGTTTTAATGTTAAACTAGATAAAGACATTTTAGTAGGACATAATATGTTTATAATTTTTTCTTCAAAAATGAAGGTGCTTAAAATACGTGTTTGAGAAGAAACAAACGCAACACACCTGTAAAAACTGGCAAAAAAATAAGAAACTAAAATTCAGATTAATATGGATTAATATGGATAATTTGGTGGTTGTAATCAGCAACTGCTGTGCTAAAAATCAAACAAAAAAAACAAGAAAAATTTTTTGAAATTAAACGGTTAATTTTTCGGGTAACTTTAATTTGATTAAATTAAATGCAGTTTTATTATTTAAACAATTTAGTATATTTTATTTATGAATTATCTTAATTTTACATTGATATATAAGATATTGTTTTACAAAAGCTAATCCATCATGTTATGTATGTAAGAAATTGAGAAAATCATATTTAAAAATAAATGTCACAAAAAATATTATAATATTTTTTTATGTCATTTAGCTTTAGCATAATTCAACATAATAATATAGTTTTTAGCTCATAAGTCTCAACTAAAATTTTTCCATTATTTTTTTTGTGTCAATAACATAGAGTTTTGATTATTATCACGTCTGTTAGTTTCACCAATTAATGATATGTCACTAGAATAAACAAAAAAAACCAAAAGACGTCACTGCTCTTGTTTTTCATTTATCAATTTTCTGTGTCAATAATAATAATAAACTAGAATTAGAATAGAAATAATAAAAGCAAATTATAACAAGGAATATGAAAGCTTAAAAAAAACAGGATGTGAAACAGTTAAAATATTAACAAAAATATTATAGAGAATTATAAAAAGTGGTAAAAATGAGAAAAAAAGTTTTAACTTTTCAGTTTTTTTAAGATAGAGCTTTTAAAATATGAAACTAAAACAATGACAAAAATATAATTTTAATTATATTTATTAGAAAACAGACTTGTGTTTATTAAAAAAAATGCTTATAGTTACTCCACTTCATTGAGTCCATAAATGACGCATATTTGAGGGATTTAGACGGTTGTAAAAAAAATAAGTTTAAAAATGATTGGCATATACATAACAAATAAGTTAAGAAATAATTTTATAATTTTGAAATTCTTGTATCGGTTTTGTTGTATACAAATATTATTTTATTTTTCTTAATTACTATTCAATATATTTTGCTGAAAATAGCGTGTTCTGAACGTTAAAGCGTTGGGAAAAGTTTGACATGAAAACAATACCAAACATATGCACCTAAAATTATAGTTTCCTAAATGTTCTGAGACTTTTTGTATAATGACTCGTGCAAGCAAGAGTTGGCCCATGTGAGAATTTACGCCCCATTTGTCCTGCTTTCTAAAAATAAAAAATGAAAAAGTCTACAACTACCATGGGAACTTCCAAAATCACTTTCTCCATTTGGTGTAGTTATAAGCAATTACTATTACTCACGTTTTGGTGTATACAAGAGCTATTATTAGGATCTTAAAATTCTTGAAAATGTTCATAACCATATGTCAACCATATATACCGTACACCGTCAATTTCAGCTCTTCTTAAAACTTTTGCGAAAGTATACGTCACGACGGGTAAATAACAATAATAGAAGAATGAGGGAAGAATGATGCACCGAAATTATCGCTCGAATGTTGGAATTAGGATGGTGTGCGGCTGGTCGGTACGAAAATAATAATATTAAATGGCCAAGGGAAGTTTCTTTTCTTTTGAAGAGTGCGGGTTTCTATAACACGCAACTGGGACGTCAACCCTAAGGCTACTGACCTAACAGTTTTAGATGATGGGTTGCTTTCTGGTAGCTAAATAGGTTGCAATCATCCATTGACTTGTAGAGTTTTACATGAATACTAATCTTAAAATATTCTCGATGCTTATTAAAGAATTTCATTATATTTAATTTATAGTCTTCACAGATGTAGCTATGACTTTTGCAATGTCAAACGTTTATTATTTTATAAAAAAACGTATATTGATAATTGAACATAAACATAGTCTTTGCACTTGCCAAAAAAAGCTCCTGTTTATAGTGCCAAAAATTCCAAAACAATTAATTAATTGATAATTGATTAACAACATATAATAATAGATAGAAATAACCTTTTTTTTAGATTGTTCGAAGTCATAAAATTGTTTCTATAGTGCTTAAAATCTTCACTAAAAGTAGATCATTATAGTTTTTTTTAATTCTACAAAAAAAATTTGTTTTTGGTTGTATTGTGACTATACTCTATTTTCTTGGCAGAGTCAAATGCGCGCTTATCGTGAAAAACCCTACATACAATATGACAATTTTGTTAAATCTCGCAGAATTTTTGTTGCATTTTCAAGACTGTGACAACTATACAGTCTCAGTGTCAATAAATTGTTTATGTTTACATAACCGCACACAAGCACTGGAATCTCTAAAGAGTCGCAATAGTAGAGAAAAATGTGACATCAGTTGCCATGGAAACCAAACTTTTCGATCCAACCAACCGAAACCGAATTTGCACGCCGTTAAGAAAAATTTTTGTTTGACAAACAAAAGTGAGGCTAGAGTAAATTGATAAGTCCTGCTGACAGTGCAGACACCGCTGCTTCTTAAATTGTGTTGTGTGAATGGGACATTGCTTTAACCAATAGAAAGAGAGTGTTTTAATGCGATTTCAAAGATGCTCAATTTGACTTGTCACTAATATAGATAGTTTTTATAGATTTTTTATTTCACAGTTTTCGCCGGCAGTTTTGAAAAAAATGTATGTAATGTAGTACCTTTGCCCTAAATTATCTTTTTTTATTGCTAGAGTGTTTTATTACTAAACACACAATTGTAATAAAAAATGTTTTGATTCATAAATAATTACTAATGTTTTGTAGTTTAAAAACACCTGGCTTGAAATTGAAATAAATATCCCAATTGTTTATAATTAACTTTAAAGCAGCCAGCAAGTGTCACAGTAAAAAGCCACAAACCACATCTTTTACTCACTTCCATCTAGTTTGAGTAACCACAGATATCATCGCATTGTGTGAAGCATTTAGTTTAACCATTGTTTAAAATCATTTACAACAAAGTTTACTAAGTTTAATTAAAAAAAAATAATTCTCTCGCATTGCACTTATCTTTGCTTTTTTTTTGTATTTCCGGCGAAGAAGCAGGACAAAAGGATATAAATGTGATAGAGTCGATAGGACTAATTCGGTTACTTTCACATGATTGAAAAGAAAATTTCTTTGCAGAGTGTTTGAATGTGCGATGAAAAACTTTATTATCAAAAATTAAAACATTTTTACGCTGACGCCTCACATAAGGTTTAAAAAAACGGGTTAATAAGTACTTGATAAACAACATACCTTCATATATTGGTTTGAATATTTCATATTAATTACTTTATTTGAATAATAGAGCAAGAATATCGTTTGTAATTAAATAGCTTAGCAAGAGAAATTGCCAGGAAAACACAAAACTCATAATTTCTAGATTAAAAAATCTACTATTTTTCACAAATATTTTTTAAATCATTTAAACAAACTTAAAAAAAAAATCTAAAATTTGTCAAATTATAGACCTTTAACGTGTTTGTCAACATTATATAAACTGTTTACTTCTTGGATCAAAGATTTAACTTATAACCATTGCATAAATAATAATATTATAAATATTAAACAGAAAGGGTGCTTTTTAAAGTGGTTCTTTTGGTTGTAAAGAACAATTAATTATTGATTCAGTAGTGATAGTGATGGAGCAAGCTTGATCAAATAAACATAACATGCTCACTGCTTTTATCGATTATAAAAAAGCTTATGATTCCGTTCCTCATTGTTGCTTAATAAAAATTTTACATTTGTATAAGAATAATTTCAATTTAATTCAATTATTAAAATAGATAATGCAACCTTAGCAAACTTCATTTTATCTTTCAATTAGAAACGAATTAATCAAAACTGCATTATTGGCAATCAAACGCAGAATATTTCAAGGAAATTCATTAAGTTCTCCATGGTTTGTTCAGCAATTAATCCATTGTCAAATCTTCTTAATAATTCTGGAGAAGATATAAACTGATAATAAACCACATTAATTTTTCAACTCATAATAATTTTGTGTACAACATGGATGACATAAAAATATATGCAGACAGTAAAAATCAATTATTCATCTTAATAAAAATTACTGAGTTGTTTTCAAATAATATTGGTTTGGATTTTGGTGTGAACAACTAAAAACTTTAAAGCACAAATAAATGTAAAAATCAAATTTCATCTTATAAAACTAAAAACAAAAAATTATAAATTATCAACAGTTTTAATGAAGGAGAAATGTACAAATATTATCTAAGTTATAATCAAAATTAAAAAATTTCTCATAACAAAATTAAAAATTATATCAACAAAATGTTTTTCAAACGAGTCTTACTACTTTTAAAAACGCAAGTAAATAACAAGCATTACATTTTATTGCCGTTTCTCTATTAACTTATACCTTTAGTGTAATCAAATAAACCGCAACAGATATTAATAATATTAACATAAAATTTTAAAGATCATTTTCTAAATTTAATAAACATCATCCAAAATTTTTAATTAATCGATTTTAATTTATAGGAAAAACGTGTTTACAATTTATTGTGAACACAGTTAGTGAAACAAGATAATAATTTTTTATTAAAAATTAAACAAAAAACATTACACAGTAGGTTTTTTAAAGAAATTGAATTAGATAGGATAGATAAAAAGCTGTCATTTTTATGGATTAAGAAAAGCCAAGTTTTTCCAGAAATTGAAGATTTTGTTATTGTTATCCAGGTTAGTATATTTAACACTAAAAATATTCGTAAGTTAATAATTAAGAAACAATATGCTAATGACATTGAAAAAACGTGTTTCAATTTTTCGGTAATAATTTAATTTGGTCAAAAATGTTGAACCGTATTATAATTATGATCCAGAAAATAATAAATTAAACATCAATAAATTATATTGATATCAAACTAATTACATATTATTAATGAAGCCAATAAATAAGCCGGATATTGTTATAATGTTTAAAAAAACTAAAATTGCATACTTTATAGATATTGCGGTTTCAAATTCTTGTAAATATTATTGTTACTGGCTAAATATTTGCTGCTTTTGGTGGCCATTAAGAACTTTAAACATGGTCAAAATTTTATTTCTAGTTATATCAAATATAGGTGTTGTACCCATACTATTCAGTAAAACTCTCAAAATTTCATTTATGTTTATGCTATATTATTTAAATATTTTCAAATTTTAAATGCAACAATCCAAATAATATGATCGCAGATGCGTGGGGAAATAAGAATTTTGCTTAATTTTTCAGAAAACAATCTCATATAATCTATTTAATTTAAAACACAATTTGTGATTTTTGTTTTTAGTTTAATTTGTAAATTGGTTTTTTATAATTTTTTTTTTATAAATTTTTTTATCAACAACTTTTATATTATTAAAAAAACTAATTGTCATTATTATTATTTGTCATATACCGTAATAATTTTAGGATCCAGCAAAATTGCTTTGCCTTTAAGACCGGGAGGGTTGAATATGATAATAAAATGTCCATTTATGCTATTATATATAATATTCGTACATGAGCAACATACAATTATTAAAAAATAAACAATATTTAAGACAGTATAAAACGAATCTTGAAATGTGAAAAATAATTGTGCTTTATAACTATATTATTAACAATTAGCTTTTTTTGAGAGTAAAAATTTAACATTATAAGTTTATTAATTATTATTAATCAAATTATTACATACATACTAGCTGACCCGGCGAACTTCGTACCGCCTTAGCGTAAATTTGATGCACTACTTTATTTTGTATAGCTGACCCGGCGAACTTCGTACCGCCTTAGCGTAAATTTGATGCACTACTTTATTTTGTATAGCTGACCTATCTTATGTATGCGTACCTATTCAATTTGAACTAGAATCTATAATATCCTCCATATAAAAATGAATACCTATTTCCCTGGTCTCGTCATACCCGAGAAGGACTTTACTAATTTTATTAAATATTGCCCCCTCAGTGCCCCCTCCACCCCGCCCGCCGCGATGCCCGGGGCGCTTTTCAGACTGCATCGCAAACAACGGCCACGGCGCTATGACGGTTTTGTTTACTGTTTGAATTTTTTAATTCGTAATATCTTTTGAATGGAAAGTCTAATTTAAATAATTTAAAAACTATTTTATAGGTAGTTAAATGGTCTTGACCATAAAATAATTTATTTGGATAAGGATTAATATAAACACATAAATAGCATGGTTTCAATTTGGTTAGCATTTTCATTAATGTTTAAAATAAAAAAAGTTGTTGTAGTGACATAACTACAATAGTTGGACATATGCTACCGCGGAGTTTTTTGTAGACATTATAATGTTCTTCAATATTGTTGTACATTATTTTGTTCTATCGCTAATAGTTTCGGCAGCGCATTCGACGAAAGACATTTTAAGACTCATTTTTCTACACCTTCGGTTACATTGTTCAAATTTTACCAAAGATCCCTATTTTTCAAAATAAAATGTAGCCTATGTCATATAGGAAGAATGTAGCATTCTATTGGTAAAAGAATTTTTTAAATCGGCCCAGTACTTTTTGAGCCTATTCATTACAAACATACAAATCTTTCCTCTTTATAATATTAGTGTAGATTAGTGTAGACTAGTGTAGATTAACTAGAGTCCGTACATAGTGGCATAATAATTCAAATGCTCCTTATTATTAGTGTTTAAATCTACATTTTTAATTCTTATTTAAAAATAATATCTGAAAGCTGAGCACTGCTGCATCTTAAAGGCTAAGTTCTCTGACAGTTGCCATATTTTTACTGATATGCTGAGTGCTGACAGATGAAGTCAGTGAAAAAAATTTATTTAAAAATATATATATACAATATTCATGATTATTATAAAAATAATTAATTAATATGTCGGTGAACTTAAATAAACCCTTGCATAAAAAAAAATCATTTACTTTTTACAAGTCTACTAACAGCCACAAAGTTGCAAAAAATCGGTACAGTCTAATAAAGTTAAAGGTGTTACAAATGTTTAAATAATTGATTTAGTCTAGATAATTATAGCCTATAGATAGATTTATTCACCATTTGCTACAATTTAACTATTAGCTACGTCAAATTACCAAGTAAAATTATATAAATATACATTAGAGTGGCGCCAAAAAACCAACTATTTTTTTTTTTGAGTTTCGAATGAAAAAATGTTAGTTTTTGATGTTTTAAAAGCCCTCTCCAAAAGACAGCTCAAAAAATTTTTTTTAAGAGGTTGCTCCAAATTTTTTCAAATTTTAAAAATGGTCGAAAATCTAATTTTTTTTTTTTTAATTTTTTTTCTCGTTACATTATAAAATTATAAACAAAAAAAATTAGTTTCTGAAAGTTTCAGTTAAAAATTTTAATTTTGAAAGATCGCTTATAGTTTTTTTTAATTTATTAGTAAATGACTAGATTTTTTCGAGCGACCTTTTAATATTAAAATTAAAATTTCAGTTATTTTTTTCCTTTTTTTATAACAATAATTTATCAAAATACACCTAGAGATGAACTAAAAATCAAAGACAACTAAAAAAATCATAATTACTACAACTACAACATTTTAACAGTATTTCAATAAACTTTGTTATTAATTCTGAAACTAAATTTTAAATTATAACCGCTTTTAACTTTATTTAGATCGATATTATATATTATTCTATTATATATTATTTATTATTTATATATGTATTTATTATTTATTTATATATTTTATATTATATATTATTTATTCAAAGTCCGTATTAAATTCATTTTATTTGCATTGGGATATAACTTACGATTTTCTTCGACAACTTGTAATACTTTCTGCAGTTTATCGTCATTTTTTACAAATTGTAGATACTCCTGCATAAACGAAATACCACGGTCAGCTGCGTCATTAGTATATGTAATGTACGAACTATATTCAAACTCCTTAAGTAGGACTGATTCGAATTCCAGGTTGCAGAATGTGTTTCAGAGGTAATTTTTAAATTATTTACTACAAAACTAATCATAATTAAACGAAATATTAAGAAAAAACAATTAAATGTAATGATACGTTTTACTTGCAAAATTATAAAATGAGAAAAAAATTGTGTTTTTTTTTGTCCTTGATTTTTAGTTCATCTTGTGGTGTATTTTTATAGATTATTGTACTAAATAAAAAAAAAATGCCTGGAATTTTAATTTTAATGTTAAAAAATCGCTCAAAAAAATCCAAAGTTATTTACTAATAAATTAAAAAAATTTATAGGCGACCTTTCAAAATTAAAATTTTTAACTGAAACTTTTAGAAACTAATTTTTTCTTGGTCTATAAAATTATACCGTAACGGAAAAAAAAAATTTGATTTTTGAGGAATTTTCAAATTTAAAAAAAATTAAAGCGACCTCTTAAAATTTTTTTTTTTGAGCTGTTATTTGAAGAAGGCTTTTAAAACATCAAAAACTAACATTTTTTTATTTGAGACTTAAGAAAAAAACATAGTCGTTTCTTTGCGCCACCCTAATATACATATATGAAAAAAGAAATAAAAAAGAATAAATTGTAAATAGTACAGTGTAAACATTAATCTATGTACCTATAGCATTGTTGAAAAAATCACCAGTAGAATATGAACATATGATTTTGAGATAATCACTAACATTTGTTTTTTAATTTTCAAAGACAGTGATTTCCGTGCATAATTATACAGTTTAAGTTTTCTACAGTTCCTACGCATCACTTTCAAATTGGCGCGTAAAACAATTATTTTATTTTTATTTCTTGTTTTATAATTATGTATATCAGAATAAGTTTAAGTCAGTTCTGTTGTTTTATAAATATCAATCAAGTTAGTTAAAATGTACAGTGCAGGTAATGTCAAGATACTTACTTCTTTAAACAGTGGTTTGCAATTTTTTGATTTTCTGCACGTAACAAAACTCTCACCACCTTTTTCTAAAGCCTAAATATGTTTATGGCTTTAGGAGTATTTGCCCACATAGTGACACCATAGGAAAGAAGGGAATGAAAAAGTCTATAAAAGTATGAATTTATCAGAGCATTTTTATTGAGAAAAAGTTTTAGTCTGGTGATCAAGGAAATGATGCTAGATAGTTTTTTTGCCAAAGTGTTAATATGACTAGTACAACTCAGTCACATCAATTTCAATTCCTAATAACGTCACTGTGTTTCGGTCTTTGTTGTGTTTGGGGGTATTGGTAATTTTTATGTTTTGATTTTTGTTTGTGCTCAGCTTGTTGGCCGGAAACCTCTCTTGGGCTTTATTGAATTCTATTTTACTGTTTTCTTCAAGTATTTGAACATAATTGAATAATTTTTTTTTTCAACTCACTAATTAACCTGTTTACAATTTTTGTAACAGCGGATGCAATGGATCTTTTTTTTCAAAAACCAAATTGACAATTTGTTAATATTTTGTTTTCATCAAAAAATTAGTCTCGTCTTAATTCTATATTCAAAAATTGTTCCTATTATTGGGATTATTGCAATAGGTCGGGGTCTAATTGTATGGATTTTCTGTATTTCTTTTTTTAATATAAGTATAATTTTGCTTATTTTCAGAGAATGTAGAAATACTCTCAAATTCATAAAGAAGTTTCTAGTAGATTTGTAATGTACTTAATTTGTCGTAATTTGAATTGATAAAAGTAAGCCAAAGAAGACTTTTTTTAACATTTAATTACAATTCTATTTTCTTCTTAGTCAGTTGGATAAAAAATACCATGAATCTTTAACGGTTTTTGTTAAACATGTCAAGAGGTCTAAGGTAACAGAACCTAAAGTATTTAATATTTCTTTTGGAATAGATAGAAAGTAGTTGTTAAAAGAGTTTGGGCTGATGTTTTTTTTTTAGTTGTTTTGTGTGCGTTATATTTCTCTCCCAATTTGTATAAATCCCAATTTGAAATATTTAAAGAACGTTTTTGTATATAATTTAAAGATTACAACCTTGCTATTCATTGACTTTATGATAAGATAGATTTAATAATATTCAATGTAATATCAATGTAATAAGTAATATGATAAAAGTTAATCATTTTTTTAAACTTGTAGATTTTAATAGTTATTTACATAAAAGTCAGGAAAATTTCACATTACTGAAGAGGAGCTAAATTGAAATACGAGGCACTTTGTGCCGAGTATTTTAAAGCTCCGAGTCAAGTAAGAGATTTTACTGACGTGTTTTGTATTACATTTTTCCGGAAATCGTAAAAAAAAACGAAATTTACAAAATTTAGAATTTTTTTTGACAATTTTCACAAAAATCAAATTTATTTTGTTGGCAACTATAGTTACTAGAGTATATTTTTTATTTTGCGTCTTGTAAAGTTTTTACAGTACTAGTTAGGAAAACTCAATATTTCTGCGGGTAAATAAGCAGGAAAATGTTGTTTTCAAGACGATTTCCGGAAAAAATAATTATATTTATAAATAGGTATTGGGAAAATAATGATTTACCTTTTGCAATCGTCAATAATTTTTTTCTATCTTCATACTTACACTAATACAAATTAGTTTATTTGTATTAGTATAGCTGAGTTTGTTAATAGGAAATTTTTTGGCGGTAATCAATTAGAACCATTTGTCACTTTTGTAGCTCTATCACTAATCGAATCAAATAATTTGTGTACTATGTTAATCAAGGCGTGTTAAACGTATTTTAGCTTTTTGTCTTTCAATCGTTGCAAGGTGAAGGAAGATCTTGGTTTCGGTCCAACGCTTAAACCATCCAAGTGTTTGTTCCATCAACCATCTCAAACGATCCGTTACATAACAAATCTTTTATTTGGAACATATGACTTACTTATTACTGCACGTTCATCAATGTCTTCCGACTAACTAATATATAAACATCATAAAATAACGAAAAAAAATTATTAAGTTTCTTGCCTAGTAGTAGTATAATTATTGATTTGATGATTAAAATAAAATTGTTGAATGGCTTTAAAGTATTTTTATCAATAATCAAAAGAGATATGCGAAATTTTAAATAAAAACCTATGTTATCTCAGTTTTGTAGGCTTTTATTTTAGAAATAAATTATAAAATCAAATCAATAATTATAAAGAAACAATAATAGAAAACATTCTAAAACGAGCAACATCTATTAAAAACCTGCGTGCAGAAAAAAATTCTAGACAAGTTTTTATGCAAATAATTCAGGCTTTAAAGTCTAAATGATAGAATGTCAGTGTTGATAAATACATTTTGAAATTCAAAGTAGGTATATTGCTGATTGGACACCGACTGGTAAAATTGCATAGATCTTCATTAATAATCAAAAAGCTAAAGAAAAAAAAAGCAAGAAAAAAAGAAAGATTAATATGTGCCAAAATAAATCTCATTTTAATCTTGAATACGTAAGCAAAACATACTACATAATTTTTATAAATAATTTATGCATTAAGTGATTTGCGCAATTTTAAAATCTTAAACATTGACCGTCTTTTGGTTATAGTAGACCAGCGTTATTTATTGCACGGTATAATAATTAGATAGAGGATAATAAGCATAGAGTATAATAATTAAACAAAATTATTTATTTAAACAACACTTATAGGATAAGACGGTTTAAGCTCACAACTTTAAACATAAAAAAACTAAGATACATAAAAAATCGGTATTCATAGTTTTTTTAAATATTAATTTGCAAAAGCACTTTCTCAAAAAATAGTGGCATATTGAAGGGGTACATAAAATAAGCTTTAAACGTTCAATAAAAAAAAATATTGTAAGTTTGTAGTGTGTATTTGTGTTTCCGTCTGTCGCCTTGTAGCTACCAAAGCGCTTAACCAATTTTGATAAAAAAATGATTATTTGACAGAATTGATGTAATCAAAAATGTTTTTAACAATTCATAAAAATTAATTCGCCGTAAAATTTTGTGGTTGAAAATTGGATAAAAACGTTTTTACAGGTCTAATCTAGTTAAATTTTATTATTATGTTTTTTTATGATAATATAGACAACCGAAATAACGCTTAAAGATTATCAAAAAAATTAAAAAATTCAACTCTTACCAATTTGCAGCAGAAGAATTTAGTTGGCTTTATTGGAAAAGGCTTAATCAGAGTTTTTAAATTTTGAATACATAAGTTTAGTAGTTTATAGGATTATGAAACGGGTAATGAACAGATGGCCAAAGTTTTACAAATACTCAATTAGGGCCATCACGAGTTTTTCATTGCAAATGTTGCTCACACTTTTCACACGCAAAACTTGTCATATTTTTTCACACACAAATTTTTTGATTTGTGGGGAATAAACGCTTCCTACCAATGCAGTAACCTTAGCAACATCAAAATACCTAACTTTTTAAATTTGGATAGACATAACATGTTTAGTTAATTTTCTTTAGAGAATACTAAATATTTATTTGAATCTTTTAGAATTATAAAATTGAATAAAATGTTGTATGTACCACGGGCATAATTGTCGATTATTGCCCTCGGTAATTTAAAAGCCGTCATTTCTCGGGCTTTAAACATTCCCTCATGCTATAATCTCCTAATTATGCTCTTAATACATAAATAGCTATTAAGCATATTTTGATTTAACGTGTTTTTAAATAAAAAAAATTTAGGAGGATAAAGTTTAGCGACTTGCCTTATACTTACGCGGTCTATACCGGGTGTCCCAGAAGTCGCGCACCTCATTGTAGGGATCGAAAGAGAAAAATATTCTAAGACGAAAAGTCCTGAGCCATTTTTTAATCAGACGCATAGGTAATTAATTATTAATTAATGAAAGTGACCAATCAGGAGCGCGCGACAGTAGAATAAAAAGTGAGTGAGAAGGCGGTAAGAGACGCGAGAGTGAGACGCTAGAGCTACTGCCGACTTCTCGAGCAGTAGACAGAGAGTGGGGACGGACGGCCGTGGACGGCGGACGTACGTGATGCTAGTGCTAGGTGAATGTGTGAGATCGTGTACTAGTGTGAGTGTATCGGTAACTGTCGCGCGCTTCTGATTGGTCACTTTCATTAATTAATAATTAATTATCTATGCGTCTGATTAAAAAATGACTCAGGACTTTTCGTCTTAGAATATTTTTCTTTTTCGATCCCTACAATGGGGTGCGCGACTTCTGGGACACCCGATATATAAATTATTAATTGTAACATCCATACCGGTCACAACGTGTATGACCATCCATTATGTTAAAGCCTAATATTAATACTATCAATATTTTTTAAGTTTTGTCGTAGTAAAATAACCGTAGTTTTTTATATATAGCCCATATAATCTGTTTTCAAATGTTTAATAACAGATTATATTGGCTACAAATATGATAAAACCAGTGGAATTCTGATTTGACATTGCTATAAAGCCTGTTAGATTGTTGTTTAGCAACCATCATTGTTGGTATTCTAGATCAGATTTTACAACAAGGATGATAGAAAAATGCACGTTTGTTATTTTTTTAACTATTGTTACGGATGCGCACTTGTGCAATTTCAGCTTGACATTTGACGGCTGGTGGAAAATGGTATTATGTGTTATTTGTGTTTGGGTCTTTTGCTTCTACTGACTGCAGGCCGTGTAGGCCGACTATTTAATAAGTCCTGCCTGACATTAGTTTGAAATCTTCCATTTCCATAAAAAATAAAAGCCACCAAAAGCTGCAATAAGTACATCACAACTATAAACAAAATTGCGAAGGTACTTTTTTAATCTTACTTGGTAATAGACAAGAAGTTTTATTTATTCTATCAGAAGGATCTTCAAATTTTTAGACTTTCTCTAATAAACGTATTACTAAAAAATTTGCTCAAACGAAAGAGTTTGACAGTTTTTGAAGGGTTGCTGTTGTCCCAAATACGTCTGTTCTCTAACCTAAGTCTTAGCCTTCAAAATATTTAGGTTTTAAAACCTTATTAATAATTATTTGTCATTATTTTTATATGCACTTCTGCATTTATGCATTTTTTGATTTTCGGCTTTTTTATGTCTATTTACAAAGTTGAATTGAAAGTTTGCTGCCAGCGAACTCATTTTTGTCTTGGAAAGTCAAACTATTATAATAACCATCCATGTAACAAGCACAAAAACCTCACTGTTATATAGCCATTCCATTCCATATAAATTGCTATATAAAATACATTCAGAATACCACTTTTTCGTAGGATTGTTATTTAACCGAAAAATGGTTATATAGCCACAACAACGATGATTAAATCATAACAGTGCCTAATTAGAATTCCACCGAATTCTTATTGAAAGTTTAGTTTAGATTGTCAGGAAACTGTATGCTTTTCAAAAAAATTTTATTTGCTTTATCTTAGTTAAACATATGAAACTTAACTTTAACTTCTTTTAAAAGAATTTTTTAGAATAGAAAATTTACCTGTTCATATTATGTTAACATTAAAGATAAGCATTTTTTGGAAAAAAATTATCAATCTAGTAAAATCCAGTTACTTTAAATCGTATGATTATAAGTTTATTGATTGTACAATGGATATCTCAATTTGATCTCAATCTAAAGGAACATTATTGATTAAAAGTAAACAAATATAGTAAAAGTAATTTTTATTCTTTAAAGCCACAATCAGTAAAAAATTAAAAAACGAGATTTAAGTAAATAATAACACCTGTCGTTTCTTAAAATTACCTCGCATAGAATGGAAAATTTGAGATGTATTATTGTGTTTAATCTTGTTTGCGCTATTACTCACCTGTTTACAGATAATTAATTTATTTTTAAAAATCAAACATTTTCGCTGCATTGTCGGTGAAACATAATATTATATATTTCGAATATACAATATTATAATTGATTTCTCTAATATATATTTTTTTGATATGATTTTGTAAATTATACCTATCCTTATTTGTACTCAGTAGCATTGTCGTAATTAAAATGTAAAAAATGATAAAGAAATTCTTTTCTATAAATTTCAACAATAAGATTTATTTGCAAAATGGTCAAATTAAGCATTGTTTTTTTTATTTTTTAACTATACAGTATAACAGCTAGACCATATTGTCTGAAACGCAAAAGTTTATAAAAGTAATTTTACTTGAAAAAATAATATTACTCTCTAGGTATACAAAATGGTAAAAAAAAACAATGATTAAAAATGCTTAAATAACACAATAAAAAACATATCAGTTGCAATGGTTTATTTCTAATACTTACTGTTAATAAAACTTTAAAAAACATTCATTAAATATAGAAACAACGTAAATCCAAACTCTTAAACTTTCATAATAATTATGCCATTGCTAATAAAAAAAAACCTAATTTACTATTTATAGTGCATGAGTCTTCATAATCTTAGAAGTAGTTTAAACAACATTTTTTGCATTTAACTAGATACTTTAAAATACTTGGGCGGTATTTTATTTTGACGCAGCCTTATTAGAAACGATAAAAAATATTTAGTCTTAACCAAAGTTTTTTTGTTTTTAATTTTTGTAAACATACACGATAACACATTTTTTTGTTAAAACTAAATATTTTTATCTGAAAATGCTTTTTTTTTACAATTCTACAATATATTATATTCAAAACCCTATACTTTGCTAAAAATAGTATTCAAAAAGTACTTAATATTTTTTGCCTAGTTTTTTTTGAGTTTGCTAAACGTTTTGTTCACATGTACGTAATCTGTGAAACCAACTATAGGTTTTAAGTGAGTAGTATTTTTCAAGTGATTTGCAAAATTGCGAAATTTCGTTTAAAGTTAAATCAGTAACTTGCACCTGTTTACACATTGGTAATTAATAGATTAACATATCAGAAACGTATATAAACGCAAGCGTTTTTGAAATTTTAAGTCTTCAATTATTAGAAGAGTTTCAGTAAAAATGAATGTTTTATACAGTTTCTTGGCTTTGTGGTTTTCAACAGCTAGAGGAACAATTATTGATCCGTGTATTAATAAAAACTTTATAAGTTTTAAAATGCATAATTTGCTTGTTTTCTAGGTTCGAGCCCTATAGATTTGCCCGATTTTGTACAAATTAATGATTGTGCTCAAAGTCCGTGTACGATCATAGCAGGAACAAATGTTACATGCCACTTGCAATTTCATGCACGTAAGTTTTAAGAACAAGTTTTAAATTCAAAAAAACAATTAGATTTTATTACTTTGTAGCTACTTATTTAGAGCACATCAAGCCTTTAGCCACAGCTTATCTAACACCTGAATTTGGCCTAAATTATACTTTAGATCAAAACGACGCTTGTGATGGAGTTACTAATACACCATGTCCTTTAGCAAAAGGAGAGTACATAGAGTACTTTTTCCAAATTCTAATACCATCGTTTTTATCAGAAGTAAGTTCGGGAATAAAAAATTCTGTGGTAATTTATTTTGTTGTAGATTTCACTTAGTTTAGAATTTTCTTTGGTAGATGTTGATCTAGATTCCAGATTCTTATGTTTTAGAACATCTCTCAAAGTGGAAGGTGGTGAAAACTCTTAAATATAAATTAATGTAACTTAAATTAATGTTTTGATATCCAATAAAAGTGTACCAAACCAAACATAACCAAATGCTTTTTATAGTTATCAACAATTACTTGTTTTATCAGTACTTCTTTGTGTTTTGAGTTATGCATCTTTAATATTATATATGCTTAAAAAGTAAAAATTCATTGAAAATTTTACTTTTAGACTACAGGAGAATTTTAGGCGGTAGTTGGCTGTAAAGCTTTATCACAGAAACTCATAGACTTCAAAATATAAAGACTAGTGGCCAGAAAAAAATTATAACACTTCTTGACTGTTATTGTTACTAATGAATAATTATGATTATAGTCTATTGCTTTTCTGTTGATGTTGTAGACTTTCATTTTCAAGAATGCGCGTGATAATAAATATAATTTATTTTGCCAACTCTACTTTGACATTAAAACCAAATTAATGTTTAGAAAATAAAATCAACCTTTTGTTAATTTTTAGAAGGCAATATGTTTTGCTTACAATAGTGTTTTTAAATACTATATTTTCAGCTTAGTAGGTTTTCGAATATATGTAATATCTTTTAGAATTTTAAAGACAGATAAAGCTTTCGAGTTTCTGAACATAAAAGATGCATGAATTCGGGTTTATGATCACAGTCGTCGCTAGTTGAACATCATCTAGACACCGGTCACAAAATTGGTCTAGATGAATCTTTTTTGATTTGTAAATTGAGATTCTTCTATAACAGAAAAGTCAGATATGCAATGAAAATTGTAAAACATCCAAACAACTTTAATAGAGATTTAGGTTATTATCTCTCAAACGTTTGGAGGTCCTTGTCCACAAACACAATTTCGTCATTAACACCAAGCGTTTCCGTTTTCTTTACGGCTTTTTCTTCCAATCCTCCCACTACTTTCTCTTTTGTCCTTTTTAGGTCTTTTTGCTTACCAATAAAGAATTTTTATAAATAATTTTAAGGACGTGTTTTACAATTTGAAAAACGTTAAAACAATAAACGATAAAAGTTTAAGTGAAAGATGCACATTAATGACCAGCGAGAGCTGTCAAATTATAGTATAAGTATCATTTCACCACGGTGTATTTTCAAAATTTACAGCCAACTGCGTTCTTAGAATCATTAATAAAAACCCTGTATAAGCTCGAGCAGCAACGAGGTCTAGCAGAATAAGTTTTACACGTCGAGTTACCGTGCTTATTCTTATTTTTATTTCCCTGTCCTGATGACGCCTCCACCGATGGAGTGCAAAACAACAATGATGTTAATATTTCAGATAAGGCTGTTTCAGTTAAAAATATTTTTAATAAAAAAAAGTGTTAACCTGTATGTCTGCTAAAATAAAACAAAATGTTTTTTGGAAGACTATATACTTTTTATTGTTTTCAATAAAATCGCTGTAAGGCTGCTCTAAATGAGTTAACGTCTAAATATTTTAAAGTGCCAAGTTAAAGCTAATTAATGTTGTTTGAATCACCTCTAAGATAATGACACCACAAATGCTAAATTTAGTGTATTTAAAAAAATCGCTAATTTTAGCGATGCCATAAGATGACAGTTTTAGAGTTTCTATTTACGTTGTTTTAATATTTTATGTTTGATTTTCTTAAAATTTATTACTATACTAGTATAGTATATAATATAAATAAAATTATTAAAATATTAATGATAAAAATTTTATTTTATTTCTGAAAATTTTGTTATTAATTATTTAAATTAGCATTTGCTTTTAAATACTTAAAAAAATTAAATTTTCAGGTAATAATTATTATAAATCACTATTCTTATAACACTATAAATTTTATGTTATTTTTTTTTTAATTTTATTTTCTTAAAAAATATAGAAAATTACTTAAGTTAGATAAGAGTTAGATCAAGTAAGACAGTTTTTGAAATATTTTTTAAGGAAATGATGTTTATGAATTTTGTTTTAAATTGCAATGCAGTTTTGTGACACATCTACACCACATGCTTATCTAAAAAATATATATCATTTGCGTTTTAATCTAAAGAGATGTAAAAAATTATAAAAGTTTATCTTTAAAGAATTTATAATATTAATAATGTATTATTATAAGGATTATATGATCATTCATTCATTCGAGTTAGTTGGACGGATTATTTTGCTCATGCAGAAAACAACAACTGCAGCAGTAAGGATACCAATAGACACAGATTTTCAGACTTTTCTTTGGTAACAACAAAATTACTTTGGTAGTTTTTCTTCTTACACAACATGACTGAAATTTATAAGTGATTTCTACTTATAATTACAAACATTAATTTTCTGTTTGTTTTGACGTTTAATTTGTGGTTGTTACGGTATAGCAGCATATACTTAGCTTCAAAATCGATTATTTACTGTTTATTAAACCCTCGGAAGCGGCATAGATTTTTTTCTCTGAATATCATTTATGACTACATTATTTCTCGTAATTTTTTTGTGTAAATTTCAAAATTAAGTAAGTATTCTATGGGTTTTGCTTGAACTAATTAATTTGTTTTAAAATACACTCGAAAAGATATCGTAAATATATTATATGCACTTTAGTATTATATGACAACACACCTGTTTACACATTATTTAGTTATCATATCAGAGGAATATAAAAAATAAATGTATGTATGTACTTACTTTGTAATCTTCGGTGTATTGAAGAGTTCTAACAAGAATGATTTTTTTATATTTAATCTTTTTGTCAAGCGCTGCTGCAACAATTGTGAATAAATGTAAAAATAAATACAATATTCAATTATTACCCAAATTGTATCTGTTTTTTTTTTGTAGGCACGAACTCAGTAAGTCAGCCAGATTTTGTTCAAATAAATGATTGTGAGAAAAGCCCATGTGAAATTAATGCGGGAACAAACGTTACATGTCACTTGCAATTTCAAGCTCGTAAGTTTGTTGAACTCTTTAAAGGAAAGATTCTTATTCAATTATTTTCCAGCTAGATATTTAGAGCATATTAAACCTGTGGCTACAGCTTATGTATTTGGCGTTTCTCTAAATTATACTCTGGATCAAACCGATGCTTGTGATGGTATAATCAACACACCATGCCCTCTAGCAGAAGACGAGTTCATAGATTATTTTTTCCAAATTCAAATTCCTTCAGTTTTACCAAAAGTAACTAATTTAATAAGAATCAAAAATGGTTCATAGTCATTTTGTTTTTTTATAGATTTCACTTGATTTAGAATTTTCCTTAATAGATGAAGATCAACGCTCTAGTTTCTTATGCTTTAGAACTTCTCTGTCAGTGCAGAAACGTTTTTGATATGCAAAATATTAATATAAATAATAGTTCTATTTTTAACAAGTTGATTGACTATATAAAGAAAAAATAATTAAAAATTTTGTATTAATTAATTATAAGTAATATCAATAATAAAGAAAATAAACAGAATATAATTTTTTACTATTTATTCGAATGTTCTAATATGACACAAAAGTTAACACGGTTAACAACTTAGATTCGATGACAAACTACATAACATAAATAATAAAAAGAAGGCTCCAAAAATGTCAAATTGGCTCAAGATGTTTTTAAACTCTTTGCACTATAAAAATAAGATATCTCTTAAGAACAATAGTCTGCAATGCCTGACAATAAAAAATCTGTGAAAATTTGCTATTTATGCATGGAAAATGGAATAACAAATGATAATGAAAATAAGAGCAGTCAACTTATAAGTTAAGAATGTTCAATCAAGTTTGCTATACCAAGACTCAAAAAAAAATTAATTTACTAAAAGCTAATTATTGTCCCCCGGGAACAAGAAAAATAAGTCCCACACAGTAAAAAAACATTTTACTGACGTTTTAAAAAATCACTGGACAGTTTTAATCATCATAATTAAATAGTTCTATATGAGAAAACAAAGTCTAATCAATTAATTAAGGTAAATTACAGTACAGAAAGTAATTAACATTTTGACAATTATGACAGTGTCTGGAATTAAATAAAAACAATTATAAAACTTGACTTGTGTCATCAATACTGTGATTATTAAAATTGAGTTTAAAGTAAAAATGTATGCTAAAAGGCTTTATAATGTTATAGATAATTATCTATAACATTATAAAGGATTGTTTTTTTTATTCAATTTTAAGGTGCATCAACTTAGGTTATTATCACCTGATGCGGTAGAATACTACATAAACAAATAAATAAAACATAAGAAAATAAATTAATGGTTACAATAGATTGTGCACTTTGATGCTAGGTCTAGAAACCCTAGTATATTCTCTTCTGTTGTAGTATGCGGCAAACGTTTTTTGTAGTTCAAATCGTAGTCTCTGTTGAGGGCAGTTTTGTGATAATAAGTTCTACTGTAAGTGAGACAGAGCAAGTTGCGCAGTTTGGAGCAGGTTCGCAGCTAATGAGCAAGTAGCTATGTGTTAGACGTGTGTGGCTTAAGCAAAAGCAAGTCAGAATAATTGCTTCTTTGCGTGAAAAACCACCAAAATTATTGCTAGAGGGTTGTTAATGGCGTCTCCGCTTTATGCGACATAAGTCCTGCCTGACATTAGTTAAAAAACTTTAATTTCCATCAAAATTTTAAGCCACCAAAAGCTGTAATAAGTACATAACAACTATAAACAAAATTGCGGATGTACTTTGTTAATCTTACTTGGTAATAGACAAGAAGTTTTAATTTACTCTATCAGAAGGATCTTCAAATTTTTAGACTTTCTCTAACAAACGTATTACAAAAAAATTTGCTCAAACGAGAGAGTTTGACAGTTTTTGAAGGGTTGCTGTTGTCTCAAATACGTCTGTTTTCTAACCTAAGTCTCAGCCTTCAAAATATTTATGTTTTAAAACTTTATTAATAATTATTTGTCATTATTTTTATATGCATTTCTGCATTTTTTGATTTTCAGCTTTTTTATATCTATTTGCAAAGTTGAATTGAAAGTTTGCTGCCAGCAAATTCATTTTTGTCTTGGAAAGTCAAACTATTATAATAACCATCCATGTAAAGCACAAAAACCTCACTGTTATATAGCCATTCCATTCCAACAACAAAATTGCTATATAAAATACATTCAGAATACCACTTTTCCGTAGGATTGTTATTTAACCAAAAAATGCAACAACGATGATTAAATCATAACAATGCCTAATCAGAATTGCACCGAATTCTTATTGAAAGTTCAATTTAGATTGTCAAGAAACTATATGTTTTTCAAAAAGTTTTCAATTGCTTTATGTTATTTAAACATATGAAACTTAACTTTAACTTATTTTAAAAGTATTTTTTAGAATAGAAAATTTACCTGTTCTTATTATGTTAATATTAAAGATAGGCAATTTTTGGAAAAAAAATTATCAATCTTGTAAAATCCAGTTACTTTAAATCGTATGATTATAAGTTTATTGATTGTACAATAGATATCTCAATTTGATCTCAATCTAAAGGAACAAAGTAAACAATAATAGTAAAAGTAAATTTTATTCTTTATAGCCACAATCAGTAAAAAAATTAAAAAACGAGATTTAATTGAATAATATAGAAAAATAGATGTATTATTGTGTTTAATCTTGTTTGCGCTATTACTCACCTGTTTACAGATAATTAGTATATTTTTAAAAATCAAACATTTTTGCTGCATTGTCGGTGAAACGTAATATTATATATTTTGATTATACAATATAATAATTGATTTCCCTAATATAATTTTTTTTTGATATAATTTTGTAAATTATACTTACCCTTATTTGTACTCAGTAGCATTGTCGTAATTAAAATGTAAAAAATTATAAAAAAATCTTTTTCTATATATTTTAACAATAGGTTTTATTAGCAAAATGGCTTTAAATTCTAGTCGCAAATTGGTAAGCACTGTGATCTTAAGCGACTTTTTGTTAAAATAATTTGATCAAATCAAATTAAAACCAGAAATTATAACCCATTTTAATTATTATTGATGATAAAAAACATTTTGTACACAGCATGTATTTAACTGCTCAATTCTATAAAATTTAAGCATTGTTTTTTTTTATTTTTTAACTAATACAGTATAACCGCTAGACCATATTGTCTAATACGCAAAAGTTTATAAAAGTAATTTTACTTGAAAAACTAATATTATTCTCTAGGTATACAAAATGTTAAAAAAATAAACAATGATTAAAAATGTTTAAATAACACAATAAAAAACATATCAGTTGCAATGATTTATTTCTAATACTTACTGTTAATAAAATTTTAAAAAATATTCATTAAATATAGAAACAACGTAAATGCAAACTCTTAAACTTTCATTATAATCATGCCGTTCCTAAAAATGACAATTTATAAAAAAAGCCTATTTGAACATTTAAATTGCATGATCTTAGAAGTAGTTTAAACAACATTTTTTGTATTTAACTAGATGCTTTAAAATACTTGGGCGGTATTTTATTTTGACGCAGCCTTATTAGAAACGATAAAAATATTTAGTTTTACGCAAAGTATTTTAATTTTTGTAAACATAAATTTTATAGATTTTATAGATTTTTTGGATTTTATATATTTTATAGATTTTATATAACCCAGCGGGGTTGCTAGATCCTCAACTGGGCGCCTCCCCAGGTGGCGGATAGGGGAACGCTCGTTAGATATAACGGTTACTGGGGAAATAAAATACCCGGGGCGGACCAAAACTAGCAAAGGAGGCAATTTCCAGGTTCTGGATTGAATGGCTCCCAAAATTACATGGTGGAAGGCAACAGTTTCATCAGTATCAAACTGTAGCATGAGAGGAATGACCTCAAAGTGGTGCAACTTTGAACAGCGAAAGGCGCAACTGGAACAGTCTCAACGGCTTTCGTACTGCGGTATAGAAAGAAAACGGAACTTCTACTATACTATATCATTCCAAAATATCCAAATATCCAAATGGGAGATGAAAACGTAAACACGGCCCTCAGTCCGGGGCACCTCTTAAGTGAGGAGAGGGTGCTAAGAATCCCCCCGTCATCTACCATAGGACGCGAAACTAATAAGACAAAGCTGCACATATATAACAACACTATTCGTATAGCTACCTGGAACATAAAAAGCCTATTCATGGCTGGCAAACTAGCAAACGTTGAAACCGAAATGAACAAACTAAACATCAGCATTCTTGGCCTAAGCAAAGTCAGATGGCCCGGCAAAGGCTCCCAGAAAACAGATCACGGATACATATACTACTCAGGAGGATCTGATACCCAACACCAATACGGCGTAGCAGTGATGGTAAAATCGGACATTGCGAGATCAGTAATAGACTTCATACCTCTAAGTGATAGAGTCATGATGCTGAGACTACAAACCTCACACCGAACAATGAATATAATACAGACCTACGCCCCTACAAAAGATAAGTCTGAAGAACTAGTTGAAGCATTCTACGACGGCATCGAAGAACTCATGAAACTCACGAAAAAAGGTGAAATTACATTTTTCATAGGAGACTTCAACGCAAAAGTAGGCGCCGGCCCCGAGAATAATACAGTAGGAAGATATGGCCTTGGCGAAAGAAACAACAGAGGCGATCGACTAGTACAATTCTGCACTGAACACAACCTATATATTTCCAACACTTTCTATAAGCATCACCCAAGAAGACTGTACACATGGATCTCTCCTGCTGACACAAAAGAGCACATAGTAAGAAATCAGATTGACTTCATAATGTTAAATCAGAATTTTAAGAAATATATGAAATCGGTAAAACATACCCAGGAACCGATGTTGGCTCTGACCATCACCCAGTCGTTGCCGACTTCAGGTTTCGTCGTTTTAAAACAGTGAAAAAAGATAAACCACGGAAGAAAATAGATATAGAAAAACTCCATGACCCGACTGTCAGAAACCATATAGGCGAAGCCTTGGAAGAGGAGTTAAGAGCAATAAGATCAAAAAGCTGTCCGCAGCCAAAAGAATTAGAGACAACATGGAATGCAGTTGAAAAGACAATAAATAAAATACAGGAAAACAAGATAGGATTCACGGAAAATAATAAGAAACAACAATGGATGACGTCGGAAATTCTAGAAATGATGAAGGAGAGAAGACAGCATAAAACAACAGATCAGGCAAAGTACAAGGAGATAAACAAAGCAATTCGAAAAAAGATAAGAGAGGCTAAAGAACGATGGATGGCAGAAAAGTGCGAAGAAATAGAAAATCTACAAGCAAAGCACGACACGTTTAACTTACACAAAAAAATTAAAGAACTAGGAAATAGAAGTCGAAAACACCAGACAGCGATCCTAAGAGACACAGATAATACATTAATAATAGGTATAGGAAAAAAACTCAAGAGGTGGGCTCAATACGTCAAAACACTATATCACGATGACCGACCACCTCCACCCTCATTGGAAGATGTAAACGAAGTAGGACCCGAAATAACTAAAGACGAAGTAATACGTGCTGTGAAATTACAGAAAAACAAAAAAGCTACAGGTCCCGACAACATCTATGCGGAAGTACTTAAAGCAATAGCAGAACAAGATGGCTCCAGCTTAAAACTCCTTACAACAATATTTAACGCAATTTACACCACGGGGAAGATCCCTACAAGCTGGTTGAAATCTACCTTCATCACTTTGCCTAAGAAAAACAACTCATCCCAATGTGACGACTACAGAATGATTAGCCTCATGTCACATGTATTGAAAATATTCATACGAATAATCCATACAAGAATATACCAGAAATGCGAAAACCAAATAGATCAAACACAATTTGGGTTTAGAAACGAAGTTGGCACGCACGAAGCACTATTCGCCCTAAACATCTTAACACAACGATGTCGAGACATGAATCAAGACATATATGCCTGCTTTATAGATTACCGTAAGGCGTTTGATTGCGTACAACATGAGAAAATGATTAACATCTTAAAATCAACTGGTGTGGACAGAAGAGACATACAGATTATCACCGAACTGTACTGGAACCAAACGGCCGAAGTAAGAATAGACCAGGCAGTTACTGATACTATCCAGATCAAAAAGGGTGTCCGACAGGGTTGCGTGCTATCACCGCTTCTCTTTAACATATATTCAGAGACAATTTTTAAAGAAGCACTCAATGAAACATCAGGCGGAATTAAGGTTAATGGTAAAATAATAAACAATATTAGATATGCCGACGACACAGTCATCATAACAAGCAATCCAAATGACCTGCAACAAATAATGGACAACATAGTTCAACATAGTGAAAGATTCGGCCTATTTATGTTGGTATTGTCAAAAACACCGATAAACGTTGCCATATCAATCAATGGCAACATTATAGAACAAGTGACCAATTTTAAGTATCTGGGGACCATAGTGAACCAACACTGTGACAAGACAAAAGAGATAAAATCGAGAATAGAACAGGCAAGAAAAATATTCACTACAATGAGAAACTTCTTTGTTAGACCGGATCTAAGCCTAGAACTGAGAATTCGCATGCTAAGATGCTGTGTGTTACCAGTACTCCTATATGGATGCGAGAGCTGGACCCTCAACCCCTCCATGGAAAAAAGAATTGAAGCCTTCGAAATGTACCTCTACAGACGCATACTCAAGATATCATGGATACAAAGAGTGACCAACGTCGAAGTACTCAATCGCATGAAGAAGCAAAAAGAACTACTGCTCACAATTATGGAAAGGAAAACTCAATATCTAGGCCACATCATGAGAGGGAGTCGGTACGAACTTCTTCAACTTATTATTGAAGGCAAAATCCAGGGGAAACGATCAGTCGGAAGGCGGCAGAACTCGTAGCTGAAAGATCTACGTCGATGGCTCGGTTGCACATCAATTGAAATCTTCCGTGCAGCAGTGTCTAAAACAATGATGGCTATTTGGATCACCAGCCTTCGAAGGGAGATGGTGTGAGAAGAAGAAGAAGAATAGATTTTATAGATTTTATAGATTTTATAGATTTTATAGATTTTATAGATTTTATAGATTTTATAGATATTATAGATTTTATAGATTTTATAGATTTTATAGATTTTATAGATTTTATAGATTTTATAGATTTTATAGATTTTATAGATTTTATAGAATTTATAGATTTTATAGATTTTATAGATTTTATAGATTTTATAGATTTTATAGATTTTATTGTTAAAACTAAATATTTTCATCTGAAAAAGCTTCTTCTGTTTACAATTGTACAAGATGTTTTATATTCAAAACCCTATACTTAGCTAGAAATAGTATTCAAAAGGCACTTAATATTTTTTGCATAGTTTTTTTTTTGAGTTTGTTAAACGTTTTGTTCATATGTACGTAATCTGTGAAACCAACTATAGGTTTTAAGAGAGTAGTATTTTTCAAGTGATTTGCAAAATTGCGAAATTTCGTTTAAAGTTTAATCACTAACTTGCACCTGTTTACACTTAGGTAATTAATAGATTAACATATCAGAAAGGTATATAAACGCAAGCGTTTTTGAAATTTTAAGTCTTCAATTATTAGAAGAGTTTCAGTAAAAATGAATGTTTTATACAGTTTGTTGGCTTTGTGGTTTTCAACAGCTAGAGGAACAATTATTGATCCGTGTATTAATAAAAACTTTATAAGTTTTAAAATGCATAATTTGCTTGTTTTCTAGGTTTGAATCCTATAGATTTGCCTGATTTTGTACAAATTAATGATTGTGTTCAAAGTCCGTGTACGATCATAACAGGAACAAATGTTACATGCCACTTGCAATTTTATGCACGTAAGTTTTAAGAACAAGTTTTAAGTTCAAAAAAACAATAAGATTTTATTACTTTGTAGCTACTTATTTAGAGCACATCAAGCCTTTAGCCACAGCTTATCTACCACCTGAATTTGGCCTAAATTATACTTTAGATCAAAACGACGCTTGTGATGGAGTTACTAATGCACAATGTCCTTTAGCAAAAGGAGAATACATAGAGTACTTTTTCCAAATTCTAATACCATCGTTTTTACCAGAAGTAAGTTTGGGAGTAAAAAATTCTGTGGTAATTAATTTGTTGTAGGTTGCACTTAGTTTGGAATTTTCTTTGGTAGATGTTGATGTAGATTCCAGATTCTTATGTTTTAGAACATCTCTCAATGTGAAAAATGCTGAAAACTCTTAAATATAAATTAATGTAACTTAAATTAATGTTTTGATATTCAATAAAAATGTACCAAACCAAACATAGCCAAATGCTTTTTATAGTTATCAACAATTATTTGTTTTATCACTACTTCTTTTTGTTTTGAGTTATGCATCATCGGGCTCTAAACATTCCCTTATGCCATAATAAAATTATTATTAATTGTAACATCCATACCGTTCACAACGTGTATGACCATCCATAATATTAATACTACCATTATTCGCTCTTGTACAATTTCTGCTTGACATTTAACGGCTGGGGAAAATGGTATTATGTTTTAGTTATGTTTGGGTCTTTTGCTTCGACTGACTGCAGGCCGTGTAGGCTGACTGTTTAATAAGTCCCGCCTGATATTAGTTTGAAATCTTCCATTTCCATTAAAATTTAAAGCCCCCAAATGCTGTAATATGTACATCACAACTATAAACAAAATTGAGAAGGTACTTTAAATCTTACTTGTTAATAGACAAGAAATTTTATTTATTTTATCAGAAGGATCTTCAAATTTTTAGACTTTCTCTAATAAACGTATTACTAAAAAATTTGCTCAAACGAAAGAGTTTGACAGTTTTTGAAGGGTTGCTGTTGTCTCAAATACGTCTGTTTTCTAACCTAAGTCTTAGCCTTCAAAATATTTATGTCTTAAAACCTTATTAACGATTATTTGTTATTATTTTTATATGCATTTCTGCATTTTTTGATTTTCTGCTTTTTTATATCTATTTACAAAGTTGAATTGAAAGTTTGCTGCCAGCGAATTCATTTTTGTCTTACAAAGTCAAACTATTATAATAACCATCCATATAACAAGCACAAAAACCTCACTGTTATATAGCCATTCCATTCCAACAACAAAATTGCTATATAAAATACATTCAGAATACCACTTTTCCGTAGGATTGTTATTTAACCAAAAAATGCAACAACGATGATTAAATCATAACAATGCCTAATCAGAATTGCACCGAATTCTTATTGAAAGTTCAATTTAGATTGTCAAGAAACTATATGTTTTTCAAAAAGTTTTCAATTGCTTTATGTTATTTAAACATATGAAACTTAACTTTAACTTCTTTTAAAAGTATTTTTTAGAATAGAAAATTTACCTGTTCTTATTATGTTAATATTAAAGATAGGCAATTTTTGGGAAAAAAATTTGGCAATCTTGTAAAATCCAGTTACTTTAAATCGTATGATTATAAGTTTATTGATTGTACAATAGATATCTCAATTTGTTCTCAATCTAAAGGAACATTATTGATTAAAAGTAAACAATAATAGTAAAAGTAAATTTTATTCTTTAAAGCCACAATCAGTAAAAAAATTAAAAAACGAGATTTAATTGAATAATAACACCTGTCGTCTCTTAAAATTACCTCGCATAGAATAGAAAATTTGAAAAGTTTTATTGTGTTTGATCTTGTTTGCGCTATCACTCACCTGTTACAGATAATTAATTTATTTTTAAAAATCAAACTTTTTTGCTGCATTGTCGGTGAAACTTAATATTATATATTTTGATTATACAACATAATAATTAATTTCCCTAATATAATTTTTTTTTGATATGATTTTGTAAATTATACCTATCCTTATTTGTACTCAGTAGCATTGTCGTAATTAAAATGTAAAAAATCATAAAAAAAATCCTTTTCTATATATTTTAACAATAGGTTTTATTAGCAAAATGGCTTTAAATTCTAGTCGCAAATTGGTAAGCACTGTGATCTTAAGCGACTTTTTGTTAAAATAATTTGATCAAATCAAGTTAAAACCAGAAGTTATAACGTTTTTTAATTATTATTGATGAAAAAAACATTTTGTACACAGTATGTATTTAACTGCTCAATTCTATAAAATTTAAACTCAAATTTTAAGCATTGTTTTTTTTTATTTTTCAACTAATACAGTATAACAGCTAGACCATATTGTGTAATACGCAAAAGTTTATAAAAGTAATTTTACTTGAAAAAATAATATTATTCTCTAGGTATACAAAATGTTAAAAAAATAAACAATGATTAAAAATGTTTAAATAACACAATAAAAAACATATCAGTTGCAATGATTTATTTCTAATAGTTACTGTTAATAAAATTTGAAAAAAACATTTATTAAATATAATAATAATAATAATATTTATTTGTTTTCAACAGGATACAATCCTCAATTTTACATTAGAGTTAGGTTGAGGAGTAAAAGAGTTTATTAAATATAGAAACAACGTAAATGCAAACTCTTAAACTTTCATTATAATCATGCCGTTGCTAAAAATGACAATTGATAAAAAAAATCTAATTAAGCATTTATATTGCATGAGTGTTCATAATCTTAGAAGTAGTTTAAACAACATTTTTTGCATTTAACTAGATGCTTTAAAATACTTGGGCGGTATTTTATTTTGACGCAGCCAAATTAGAAACGATAAAAATATTTAGTCGTACGCAAAGTATTTTGTTTTTAATTTTTGTAAACATAGACTTTATAAATTGTATTGTTAAAACTAAATATTTTTATCTGAAAAAGCTTTTTCAGTTTACAATTCTACAAGAAGTTATATTCAAAACCCTATACTTAGATAGAAATAGTATTCAAAAGGCACTTAATATTTCTTGCCTAGTTTTTTTTTGAGTTTGTTGAACGTTTTGTTCATATGTACATAATCTGTGAAACCAGCTGTAGGTTTTAAGTGAGTAGTATTTTTCAAGTGATTTGCAAAATTGCGAAATTTCGTTTAAAGTTTAATCAGTAACTTGCACCTGTTTACACATTGGTAATTAATAGATTAACATATCAAAAAGGTATATAAACGCAAGCGTTTTTGAAATTATTAAGTCTTCAATTATTAGAAGAAGTTCAGTAAAAATGAATGTTTTATACAGTTTGTTGGCTTTGTGGTTTTCAACAGCTAGAGGAACAATTATTGATCAGTGTATTAATGAAAACTTTATAAGTTTTAAAATGCATAATTTGCTTGTTTTCTAGGTTCGAGCCCTATAGATTTGCCCGATTTTGTACAAATTAATGATTGTATTCAAAGTCCGTGTACGATCATAGCAGGAACAAATGTTACATGCCGCTTGCAATTTTATGCACGTAAGTTTTAAGAACAAGTTTTAAGTTCCAAAAAACAATAAGATTCTATTACTTTGTAGCTACTTACTTAGAGCACATCAAGCCTTTAGCCACAGCTTATCTAACACCAGAATTTGGCCTAAATTATACTTTAGATCAAAAAGACGCTTGTGATGGAGTTACTAATGCACAATGTCCTTTAGCAAAAGGAGAATACATAGAGTACTTTTTCCAATTTCTAATACCATCGTTTTTATCACAAGTAAGTCCAGGAATAAAAAAATTCTGTGGTAATTAATTTGTTGTAGATTGCACTTAGTTTGGAATTTTCTTTGGTAGATGTTGATGTAGCTTCCAGATTCTTATGTTTTAGAACATCTCTCAATGTGGAAAATGCTGAAAACCCTTAAATATGAATTAATGTAACTTATATTAATGTTTTAATATCTAATAAAAGTGTACCAAACCAAACATAACCAAATGCTTTTTTTAGTTATCAACAATTATTGGTTTTATCACTACTTCTTTTTGTTTTGAGTTATGCATCTTTAAAATTATATATTATTAAAAAGTAAAAATTTAGGCTCCAAAAATGTCAAATTGGTTCAAGATGTTTTTAAACTCTCTGCACTATAAAAATAAGATATCTTCTAAAAACAATAGTCTGCAATGCCTGACAATAAAAAATCTGTGAAAATTGGCTATTTATGCGTGGAAAATGGAATAACAAATGAATAAGAAAATAAAAGCAGTCAACTTTGAAGTTAAAAATGTTCATTCAATTTTGCTATAACAAGATTGAAAAAAATTTATTTACTTGAACTTAATTAAAAATAAGTCCCACACAATAAAAAAACATTTTACTGACATTTTAAAAAATCACTGGACAGTTTTAATCATCCTAACTAAACGGTTCTATATGAGAAAGCAAAGTAAAACACAATTTAATCAATTAATTAAGGTAAATTACAGTACAAAAAGTGTTTTGACATTTTGACAATCATGACAGAGTTTGGAATTGAATAAAAACAATTATAAAACTTGACCGGTGTCATCAATAATGTGATTTATTAAAATTGAGTTCAAAGTAAAAATGTATGCTTAAACTTAAATGTTAAGACTTTATAATGTTGTAGATAACTACCTAGCATTGTTTTTTTTATTCAAATTTAAGGTGCATCAACTTAGGTTATTATCACCTGATGCGGTAGAATACTACATAAACAAATAAATAAAACATAAGAAAATAAATTGATGGTTACAATAGATTGTGCACTTTGATGGATTCTAGAAACCCTAGTATATTCTCTTCTGTTGTAGTATGCGTCAAACGTTTTTTGTAGTCCAAATTGTAGTCTCTGTTGTATGCATTTAGAGCAGTTTTGGATAATAAGTTCTACTGTAAGTGGGACAGAGCAAGTTGAGCAGTTTGGAGCAGGTTCGGAGCTAATGAGCAAGTAGCTATGTGTTAGACGTGCGTGACTTAAACAAAAGCAGGTCAGAATAATTGCTTCTTTGAGAGAAAAACTACTAAAATTTTATTTGTTAATGGTGGGTTTGCATCGCTAAAGAGCTGTGTAGGAGTTGCTCAATTATGACTGCCACGTCTCTAAGATCCTAATCTTGTAAAGCTTCATTTATCGCGCTACTTCTTGTTTTTAGTATAAAATTTTTTCAATAGTAGTTTGAATAGTTTGATAGTAGTTGGTGTGACGTAAGCGTAAACAGTACCTTCATCTGTTTCAGATGCGTCTACGTAGATGACAAATGAATTTTTGAATGACTGTAAGATTTGGTTAAATTTTTCTTCTGCAGAGATTCAGGAATCTTTTCTTGACAATTGTTTCAGTTGAAAATTGCAATGAATGTAGCCAGCCGTAAACTGTGAGCCCAAGAAGTTGGATTTGTTTGAGTAATTTTGAGAGTAAATACCAAGTAAAGTATAAGAAAGGTTCTGTAAGGTAAGCTGTATGCGACGGTATATAGGTAGGAATGCAGATTTTTTCTTCTAAAAGATAGCTTGAGACCGTTTTGGTTTTAGTAGGTCATTTGTAAGATTTGAGAAGATTTCTAAAAGTTGCAGATACTATGACAGTGTAAGGTAAGTGCGGCAAAAAATACAAAACCGTTCAGAAGCTATATAGTTAATGCTTTGGACTAAGACAGTGCGGAAAGCACCTAAAAAATTCTTAAGACTGAGTTGTGTATCACGCTTAGAAGCTTTATTCTAGAAGTAGTTGCTGTAGAGTAGGCTACGCTCTCATAATTGATAACAAAGCGAATTAAGCTTTTGTATTTATACGAAGTAGCATTGCTGTGTCTGTTCTCCAAGAGTTATTCGATAGAGCTTTAAGTTTAAGAAATCTCAATAATTATTGCATTTTTTACGTACATGATTAACATGCTCGTGCCAGTTTAAATGCTGGTCAAATATAACTCCAAGGTATTCTATGTGGGTAATATAGCAAAGTAATTTTTCTTTTAATAAGATTTTGTATAGTTTTTTGTTTTTATTTTAGAAAAAATAATGCATTTGTTAGTTGAAAACATTAACATTAACATAAATTTAGTTTTTTGAGACCATTATTCTAGTGAAAGTAATTTTTGATTGGGCAGAGATTTTTTTTATAATCTTACTTCATTGGCAAACATGAAAATGTTTGAAGAGTGGATTTAGTATATTAGAAAGATTATTGATAGATATTGTAAATAATAGAAGTTTTAAATTAGAGCCTTAAGTGACTCCAGAACCTGTTCTATTACCTATAGCAAAGTGAAATTATTTTCTAACTTTTGTATCTTCTTTGGATGTTATAAAAATATTATTTCTAGCATTGTCTTTTACTTACCATGATTACGTTATGTAATGGTTATAAAAATTGGGAGGTCAGAAAAGAGGTAGAGAGCTGTAAAATTTGTTATGGATGACCCCCCAACTATTAGTCCCAAAAACTTAATTAATAAACAACTTTAATAATTGAATACTAAATTACAAATTCTAATTATTAATTAAAATGCTGATTCCCGAATCGCTCGTGTCCTTTTTTCAACTCATTCACTCCACGCAAATGGATCGGACGTGCTGTCAATATCAGGGCCGTACAAGGCGTTAATAATTATTGGATCCAATTACCTGATAAACACATTCAGATAAGACGTCGTCGATTTAATATTACCGACTTGGACGTCTGTGAAAGGTATTTTTTCTCGTCTTCTTCTTGGTCTTCTTCTTTAAGGTGAGAAGATATTCGTGATCTTCGGTGGTGCTGTATCCTTTGTCGGTCTTCCGGCCGTCATTAGACTATGAGTCAGCAAAGATGGTAAGGTTTCGGACATGTCAAACCATCGAAATGTTTGATGCCAGCTAGATTAATGTTTTTAAAGATATTAGTTGTTTTCTCCTTCAGTCAACATGACTATGCAATTTGTAGTAGACTCAGTAGGTTGAAGAAAATTTGAAATGGTGGTTTTAAATTAACACGGCCAGGTTGGCAGTGTCAGAACATATATGCTATATGAAAATTGTTTACCTATGTTGAAATATGTCAAAAAGAAGGTTAATCTAATATGCAATTAAAATAATTTTAATACCAATATTTAAGTGTACGTACAATTCGAAAGTTTATGCATTGATAGCACTTTATTAAATAATATTTATAAAATCTCAACATAGCACGTAGAATATTTAGAAACTAATTTATTTGCATAAAATTTTCAAAATGTTGATCGTTGGTTATTGCAGATTGTCAGTTCTACGTAATGAGGTTCAATCAGGTATAATTATGACTGATAATAAATTTTATAAAATAGGATGATCATGAACTTCAAACAGTTAATAATTGTATGGACAAGAAGTTTGTTCAAAAATGCAAAAAAATCATAATTGCAACTTATGTTTTTTTGATTACTTTTTCAATTGATTCCGACAGTGATGTCTCATTTTTTATAATTAAATATTACCACAAATTTTCAAATTTTAAGCAAAATTTTGAGGATTTTACTAACTTTATCAACTTTAAAAAAAAGTTATAAACTATAAAAATGTGTATTTTTTAATTAAAAAATAATGTAAAATACATGTAGCGTCTTAAGAATTTGCCCTAAAAGTAAATATAAGATAAACATACATATGATAAAAATTTCACACTTTGAACTGGGAAATTTATATTTCGATTAAGTTTTTATTTGAGAATATAAATTCGCAATTTTTAAGAAATAAAATTGTGTGAGCCAAAAAAGTTTCAATTAAAATTTATAGCGATGACATTTTTATACTATACCTTTTTATCAAAATATCGTTTATTTTTAAATATGTTAAAATTTTTATTTTAATATATTAAAAGACTAGTTTTGTAAGAGTTTATTTAGCGCAGAAGTCCCAGAGCAGAAAATAAGCCGCAGGAGAGTTTTTATAAATCACGGACGATAATATCCCCTATAAAATGTGTTCTTCAGACTATTTTATTAAATTTGCGGTTGTTTTCTTAAATTTCATAGATAAAAAAAATGTTTAAGCTCTAAGAAATTTCATTTGGTAACGATGGGTTACAACAACAAGTCATTTGATATAAAATTTAATTTAAAAGCTTTTATTTGACACCACTTCTCATTTTTAACAAAAATTAATATTACAAAAATTATGTGCTCTACCTAAAAATTAAAAGCTAGCCCAGACAACAACTAAAAATGTATTACCTGATAAATACGAAGTAACCTAACAATTTTTGCAGCTGTGTTAGTAAATAACCACTAACCTCTTTTCAAAACAAGTTCGGTTTAAATTAAAAACATTAATAGATTCAATAAAATAGAGAATAAAGACTCAAATTCAGTTTTTTTTTAAACTTGCTTGAAATGCTTCTGAGTTTTATATAGTGCACAAATAATTTAAAATCTTGTAATCGCGCTTTCTAACGTTTTATGTTTGATTCAATTTAATGCAAATGAAATGAAAAGATACATCCGACAGGTATCTAACAAAAAAATTTATCACTAAGGAATTGGCAGACAATAAGTTTTATCTCAAAAAACGCTTCCGATTGGATGATATAAGAATATCTGCACTATTGGTAAAACGTCTGTTCTGGAAAAAATCAGATTAAATAAACATTTCCAAGAAAAAATTTTTAATTGCTTGAAGCCAATTTTTGTGAGAACTATTTCTCTATTTTACCCAACTATTTTATTTTTTTTTAATTATCATCATTGATTACTAAGAGAGACATTACATTTCAACTAAAGAAAGAATAATCGATTCACCCAGTCAAAAGTTTTAAGGTAGCAAACATAAAAAACACAAACGGGCGAATTAAAAAACTCTTCTTTTTTTAAATCGGTAAGAAATAAAAATAGATATAATATATAAATAATGTCATTTTAGTTTAAAATTGCATTAACGTAACTGGCAGGCTTTACTAACGTTTGTGAAAAATAATATTAGATTTAGTAAAAAAAAAAACTTTAATCGTAATTGAAATAGCTTAAATAAACAATGCTGTTAAGATCTTTGTCGTCTAGTGTCAAAGTGTTTTGATACTATTGTAAATCTTAAAAAATCTAAATCTTAAAAAATCTAATCAGATTACTTTGACAACTTTTTTTTATTGTGATATACAATTTTGAGCTAGAATGACCAATCATTCATCAACTTCAGCTGCTTTAATTATCAAAATTCTGCTTTATTTTTCAAAATTCTAATGCATTTTGTCAGTTGATTTATGTTGTTTTTGCAAATTTTTATTAATCAATGAGCAGCATTAAACGCAAAATCTTATTTGCAACAATTGCGTTTTGAGAAAAGTTAATTTAAAAAATTATTGAACGATCAAAATAGCCACACAAGAGTTTTCTAAATTGCGCCCAAATCTAAAAAATCTTAAAGTTAAACCAACAAAAACAAAATTGAAAAAAAAAAATTAAAACCGGTTATAAGATTCTCAACATTGAAACAACGTTTTGTAGCTGCTTGTGCTCTTCAAACTTAGACTTCAGATCAAAAAGAACAACTAAATTTTGCCAGAAAGCATCGTAACCACTTCAAAACGATATTATTCAACAGATTATGTTTAGATTAGAGTCTTGATTTTATTTGTACAACAATGACAGAAGAGAGACAGAAAATATTTTGCATGTCTGATTAAAATATCAAAACAATTATAAATAGTTCAAAAAAACAAGCAAAGTAAAATTCAAGGGTCACCTGTTAAAATGAAAAGCAAAATCTGTTTTAATTTTTTGTTTGAGTTACACAAAACGTAATGAAAATTCAGCACTCATTTAAAAATTTTGTGTGCAAGCCCTAAATTCTACTAAGCAATTGACAAAATCGTTCAAAAACTTTCGAAAAAAAATATAATATAAGCAGTTTGTAAAAATTATGAAATTTAATTGTTTTTATAACGAAATTTTAGCAACAGCGCAACATAAGTTGTCTAGTGCTAATTTGGCAGTGACAGATATAAATATAAATTTTTATTCTTATTTAAAAAAAAATCATAAATATTTGATTGTTGCAAAACTCAAGTGAAATCTCTTTAAAATTTTATTTTTGGCGAGGATTTAGTTCGCATTTTAGGTGACCTTTTAGGTGGCTAAAATAACGGTATAAAAACAAATGAAATTCTATAGCTTGCCTAAATTATTAAAACACGGTAGATTAGGCTTACCCGTCATTTACTTTTTGTGCATTAGAAAAATACGTTTTAACTATAAACGTTTTTTTTTGAGTAATTAACGTTTTTATTTTATCAAGTACAAATTTTGTGAAATTGGAAATTTCATTGTTTTAGTGTCACAATCAAAAACACGTAAAATATTTCTTGCACTTTCTCTAATTTGAAAACTATTTGCTCACTCCATATATCAACGTCAAAAGATAATAATAATAAGCTTTATTGTTGCCTATACCGGCTTACATACTCTATCTACAATTTATTTCATTTTTTATTCTACCCTCCCTGTTCTTCCTTTGTCCTTCATTTTCCTTCTCTCCCATACTTCTTTCATCCACTTTATCTCCACTCCATTTTCTTTCAGTATTTCTTTTCTTTCTGCTCTTTCTCTCTCCCTCATATCACTGCATCCATTCCACATGTGCTCTATTGTCTCTCTTTCCTCATAACAGATTCTGCACAGTCTCTCTTCCTTTTCCATCCAATACCTATTCTCTCTCTCCTCATTTCCGCACCTGAACCTCGCCATTATTTTCCTCTCTTTCGCACTTTCTCTTCCCAGGTACACCGGGATCTCCTCTGTCATACATTTCTCATAATTCCTGTTGTACCTGGACTCTTTGATTTTTTCTCTTCTTTCTTGCTTATCTACATCCCTGTCTCTTTCGCTCGTTTCTGCGTTCATCCACTTGCCTTCTGTTCTTAATCTTTCCACTTCTTTACTTGCATACCCATTTCTTCTGTAATATTTTTCTCTTTCGTTTATCTCCAAATTTTTTTTCTTTTCTCTCCAACATTCGTTCAATATTCTACATTCTTGCCTTCCATTCATCCTATCCTCAAACTTAGTCGCTCTTTTCCCCGCTTTCACTCTCAGCTTGTTTCTCTTACATTCTTCTCTTACTATATACCCAGGGGTTTCTCTGTCCACCCCAAGGACCCACCTCAAATACTTCACTTGTACTCTCTCTATTTCCTCTTGTTCTTTCCACCCCCAAATTTCTGCACCATCAATATACATCAATACACTTTCTACCAAGCTCTCAAACATCATTATTCTTCTTTTAAAATCCTCTCCCCACTTCCTCTCTCCTATTCACCATACACATCCCACTATCTTGTTTGCTTTCCTTGCCAACTCTCTGACATGCGCTTTGTTCGTAGCTCTTTTATTAAACGTATACCCTAAATACTTGAACTCTTTTACTCTCTCTATTTTCTCTCCCTCCCATTCCCAATCATTCTTTTCTTCTTTCCTCTTTTTTTTGTTGAACACCAGCATCTTTGTTTTATTTACATTCACTTCTAGCTTTTTTTTCCTCACATACTTTTTTAGGTTTGTCATCATTTCTCCCATCTCCCTTTCGCTTTTTGCTATTAATACCACATCATCTGCAAACGCTAGACTCCACACTTTTTCTCTTCCAATCACACATCCCCCAGCTTGCGCCTTTCTAAACATTTCTTCCATATCCGCCATGTAGGTTGTAAACAACAAGGGGCTGAGAGGACACCCTTGTCTCACCCCTTTTGACGTTTCAAACCACTCACTCTCTTTCTCCCCTGCTCTAACTTTGCTTTTTGTTTTTACATAGATCTCTTCTACCTTTCTCACCAGCCACTCGTTTACTCCTCTTTTTCTCATATTCTCACACATTTTCTTTCTATCGACCTTATCAAACGCTGCTCTAAAATCTATGAAAAGTGTATACAGCCTTCCTCCCTTTTTTTTCATCTCGTTATTCGCTAAGTGGTCCAGGATGTATACATTATCCATAGTTCCCTTTCCTTCTCTAAATCCCGCTTGGTTGTCTGGTATTGCCTTCTTTTCCTCTATCTCTTTTCTCAGCCTTTCATTCAGTACTGACGCATACAATTTATACCCTGTGTTAAGAAGAGTTATTCCTCTGTAGTTTTCTACTCTATTTTTGTCTCCTTTTTTGTGGATAGGGCAGATTATGCCTTCTCTCCAACCTGTCGGGAATCCCTCTCCTCTCCACACTCCATTCATAACCTCTACCAATCTGTCTATCACACCTTTCGTCCCATACATCCAGTGTTCATTCTGTATTCCATCTCTCCCCGGTGCCTTCTTCTTCTTCAGCTTCTTTATCTGTCTCTCTACCTCCTCCCTTGTAATTTCTGTTCCTAATGGTGCTGCCTGGTTCGTTTGCATCGCTGGGTCTTCTATATCTACTTCTCTTTCTCCTTCCAGAAGATCTTTGAAAAACTCTTCCCATTCCTTTATTGTTATCTCTTCACTCGCCGCTTCTTTTCTTAATCTTTCTCTGTTTATGTACTTCCACACCTCTCTTTCTGTTTTAATAGCTTTTATTTCTTTATCTTCTTCTTCTCTTTTCTCTCTCTTTTTTTCTATACATCTATTTCTATATTTTCTTTTTGCTTCTAAGAAGACTCTTCTATTTACTTGCTTTCTTTTGAATTCCCTTAGCGCTTTTGTAGCTTTTTTCTTTAGCTGGTAGCATTCTTTATCCCACCATTCATTTCTCTTTTCTGCTTTTTTTCTTTTACTGCTTACTTCTGTTGTAGTCGTTGCATCTTATCAACGTCATAAGATGCAGTATCATTAAATTACACCTTTTTCAATTATTGTAATCCAGAAAGTATAATTTGTAGTTCAGAAAGTGTAACTTGTAATTTAGATCAATATATTTTGATTCAGAAAGCGTAAATTGATATTCAGATTAGTATATTGTAATTCAAAAGGTATAACTTGTAATTCAGAAAGCGTGTAGACCAATAAATATATTTTTTGCAATTTGCCTCCATTTTGATACTCTAATAGACTCATTAAACAACGGTTTCGGTGCGGTTATAAGCCATTAGAATACCAAAAATTTTTAGGTTGGTAAAACTTAATTTGACTTTTACCTGTCTGTCAATAATATTGTGAATTAAAATTTGAAATAGCAATTTTCGAACAACAAAGTGAAGTGAACAATGAATGGAAAGTATATTTATGTGAAATATGATACATAATGGTGTAAATAATAAGTGCACTGGTCTGAAAAGAAGAACCGATTCCAATAAAGCAAAAGTCACAGTGTATATGTCACTTAACCTAAATAAGTAGGTATCTTTAATAATAAAAACCAAAATAATTTTGGCTATTTCACGGATTTTGGGAGGCCTACATGTAAAGTTTTCTTCTATTTACGTATTTTGGAGCTGACAGGATTAGAATTTTTGAATAAAACAAAAACACAAGAACAATAGATAAAATTTTCACTTTCAAATCAAGATATTGCTAACCCACACCAAAAATTCCTAAAATCGATCAAATTAAAAAAAAATGCTCAAAAACAGCATAAAAAAGAAAAATTAAAAAAATAGTAGATATAAAAAACTCGTTTTATAAGACTTTAAAGCACTTATTCTTTAAAAAAAGTCGTTTTTTAAACTTGAATGCGTGCTTTAAGACATGTCTTATAAACCTTGCTTTATAATATACTATTTTGCATTAAACATACTTTATTAACCAATAAATTCGCTTTTTTTATATATATTTTTATCATTATTTGAATGGGTAAACTTTTACAGGTATATTAGGCTGGATTACTACAGAATAATTTTACATAAAGACCGCTTTTTAATTTCTGAAATTCAATGTATGGTGTCTGAATTACAATTAACGCTACCTAAATTACAAGTTACACTTTATGAATTACAAGTTACACTTTCTGAACTACACTTGAATAAGATGGTAGTGTATCATTTTTACTATTCTTACATTTGAGTACTATTTTTATTAAAACTATGTCTTGCCGTAAAATAGTATATTTTGTGTGATGAGAAAAAGAGTAAAGTAACTACATCTAGAAACAAAAAGTAACAACTAAACAATTAAAATCTGTTTTTTAACAACACTTAATTTTTAAAAAGCTGATAAAAAAGATTGGACCTTTATAACATAAAATAGTGCTGACGAGTAGTAAATAATCAGAGCATAGATTTGATATTTCTCATCCACATTGAATGCAAATACAATAACTTAATAATAAGTCAGAAAGCAGGAAGTAAACCCATTATTAAAAAAAGTTTATATTTCATGTTTGTTTTTCAAATACAAATTATAGATGTCAATTAAAAAAACCAAATAGGTATATGTAATTTCTCAAATACAAATCAAAAAAACATAAAAAGTACTGAATATTGTAGGAAAAAAAATGGTCTGCATTTCAAATTTTAATTCAAAGAATTCGATACTGTCAAAGAAGGTGTAGTTGATTATCGAAATATCTGAATTTATTTCATTCTTTTAATTTTCGTCACAGGAATGAATTTGTGAGGGTTGCTTTAGGTTGAGAGGGTGGCACCGTCAAAATCTGTGTAAGCTGGAGGGTAATCTTGATGATTGCATGTTACATTGTGTCGCTTTGATCAAGTAGGTCGTGTTTTTTACGCCTGGGACATGTCCTTGTTTCCGCTATTGCCTTGGATATCATCCCTTTAAAAGGGTCTTGCAGGATAAATTACTTTGGCTTAAGGAATTAATAAAACTCTTTGTTCTGTGACCAGCATTTGGTCCCTTTAAATTTTAAGTTAATCTCAGAGAAAAACATTTTTTTCATTCGGATCAAACCGGTATGTAATTTATCACAAGAAAACAGGAAATATTAATGGTAAAAGGATATAAGTATTTAATGAAGCCAAATTAATTTTTATTTTGATACAAAAGGTATGTGAATTTGATGCAAGACCACTAATGACCTCAAAATCAAAGCCTATCGTGTATAAATACTTAGTTTTGCGATTTAAGTAATTGCGAATAAAGCATTTATTTTCAGAATTGTATTGATTACAAAGCGTTGTTTTTCATAAAACAAAATAAGCCACAATTCCTAACATTTTGTTTTATAGAAATTTTAATGTGTAAAAACATAAGTAGTTTATGTAGGTATTACCAGTCATATACTTTCAGATATTATAAACCTTGCATTAAAAGATGGAATATTTTGAATTTTAAAGAGCTTAAAGTAAAACCTTGCAATTTCGACAAACCTGTATGACACGATGTTAAGTTTAGCATACCATTATTGTGTAGAAATGACAAAAATAGATTAAGATATTGATAAGTTGTTGATTCTGATTAAGACTCTCTCTCATTTTGTCGTATTATTCTGGCGTAGTTTTATTATTATCCTTAACAGAGTTTTCAATAGTAATCCTTTAAAAATATAGATGTCTTTTTAAACATTTTGTTATTTTGTGAATTAAATACCACACACATAAGCTTTTACTTTATCTCATTCATCAATAGAAGTGATCAAAGTCTTGAAACCACAGCAGGTAATTCAATGTTCCGTTGAGTAGTCAAATAAAAAGACCAAATTAAATAAATCACTAAACTTCTTCAATTATTGTAAAAGTCGCACAAACAAAAAAGCGTTGACAAACAACCGTATCACTAATAAAAAGCTGATAGGTTGCTAGTTCGCTGAACTTGGAATTTCCTTTTGGTATCAGGACCGGCTTTTATATTTGTGTATTGAATATTACTTTTTTATTTCACAACAAAAAAAGTTATAATAACATATACTAGACTTCGCAAAAAGGTTTATATATATGTATACACAGATTGTCTGGTAATATAAATTGCTCAAGAAGTACCGCTTGAAACCAACGATTAATTGCAGGTTCTATATAGATCCAAGATACCAGATATACAATATATATTTCAAAGAATTGCCTACAATCGTAAATATGACTACAAAACTTAAAAAAAAACCTAAAATACTAAAACAATGTTATAAAATTAACATTTGGATATGACGCTAAAAAATAAAAAGATCGCGATTGTTCATAAAACTTTGTATTAGTATTTGAAATCTTTTAAGAACAAAAAAAATAACGGTTTTTGTCAAAAACTAAATATGCCCTTACTGGAAAATAATTAAAACATTATTGGCCGGTTTCACAAAGCGTTGTTAAAATTTGTTAAATCCCGTTGTTAAATCCCCTTAACAAGGGATTTAACAACGTGTTAAATCTTAACAATGCTTTGTAAAACCGATTTTTGTTTTAACAACGGATTTAACAACGTGTTAGCTTAACTTGTGTTAAATTTGACATTGACATTCGAAACAACGTTTTATGAAACCCAAATCGATTTTAACATCGTGTTAAAATATTTAAGACGATGTTAAAATTTAACAACGCTTTGTGAAACCGGCCATGTATAATTATTTAATTATGTTTTAATTTTTATTAAACTTAAAATATACCAATTTTTTATGTGTCAACAAGTTTCTCAAGTTTTTGTTAGCATCTTTTTCAAGACTATAATTACAATTGCTACTTATTACAATAATGCTTTTTTTTGTTTCGTTCTATCTTTATCTATCATTCTTATCATTACCTTTTACAATTAATTTATTTATTTATAATATTGTCATAAGAGTTAATAATTTATTTCTTTAAAGTTTATTTTAGATATAGGTAATGTTAGCATATGCTTTGTTTATATTTTAAGCCTTAGTTTAAAATTTATGTTGTTTATGTTCTAAATCTCAATAAAAAACTACAACATTTTGAAAAAACACGTTGACTTGCAACTAAAAAAAATATTTATATACGTATTATATACGTAGATAAAAATACGTACATTCTTATTTCTATTATATCTTATATCATGGCGCATACTTATATGCTTTTTTCTTACTGTGTTGAACTCAAAATCGTTATTCGCTTTTATCTGCTTTTTTTTGTCACCTTCACATCACGTTTTCTTGTGTTTAAGTAGAATACTATTATTTTTAATATTTTTGTTTTGTCTTTACTACTTTTAACAATTTTCCATATATTTTTTCATAAATTTTATCATTTTTGTTTCACTCTTTAGCACATCTCTAACTAATAATTAAGTATATATACTTTTTTTTTTTTAATTTTAATTCATCTGCTTTTTGTTTTTTGTGGTACCGTATCAATGTTACTAATAAAATATATGCCACTTGTATTATTATTATTTCTTTATTAACCCTTATCTTAAACTGTTATCATTAAAATCAATCCGTTGGTTGATGATTTTGTAAAAAAAACTAATTTCTAATCTAGTTTTAAAGTTTCCAAAAACAGAATTTGTTGTATTGTTCTTCTTTGATCAAAAAAACTTACAAACTTAATCAAAAAATGACTTTTGACATGTTATTTTTCTATTCTGCTGCTAAGTATACTTTTACTAATATTATTCTGTTCCATATAATCAGGTTTCTTGGCGTAGCCGGTCTCATTATTTTGTTGTGCATTTGTTGCAAATTTAACTAGTACTTCTATAATTTAAAACGCTGTAATAGAGCAAAAAAATAATCTTGTTATTTGATTAAATATACAATCGTCTGATGACCTAAGATAATTTATTGGGATCTCTTGTTTTTGCCAGATGCGAAAAACAGAGCTGCTGGAAGAAAGCATCGAAACCGTACTCTGGCAACTAAGAAGATTTGAATGGCATGCAAGCTAGGTTCTAAAGTGTTAAGTAATTAACACAATAAATTGTTATTTTTAATAACTATTTTTGAATATATTTATATCTAATATTTGACATTTTATTGCACCCTTAAATCCACACGCATCAAAAAAATTCCACATTTTTGTTGTTGCAATTACAGTAGTTACTGCAATTACAAGGCTACTGGTTCCACATGTAAATTAAACCACGGTAACGCCGTTGTTGACGCAAAATATATCAAAACTCAGCTTAAATTTATTGTCTTTATCACCTTGCTGTACCTGAGTTTTTATAATCATGATAGAGCAGGTACATTTTGGCAGCTTTTCTAAAGCCAATGTAGCTGTTCAATGTAAAGCTTCTATTTTAGCTAAATATAGAGCTTAAGATAAAAAGTTCATTTAAACCCGTGTTAAGCATAGGTGATTTAAATAATTTTTTTTCTATAGGCTCTATATTTAGCTGTATCTTAAAAAACTACATTGGTTCTAGAAAGACTGCCAATATATGTTCTATGCACATGCACAATATAGGTCTTACATGAAAAAACTACATTGGTTCTAGAAATACTACCAATATACGACCTATGTACCTGTAACATGTAGGTCATATATTTTAGAAGTATATTGGCCTATGTCCGCTGCCAATTAAGGACCCCGATAGAAATCATTAACGAAAACTATTATTGCCTAATTAGACCAGGGTCGATAATTTTTAAAACCAAAAAAAATAATAGTAGAATGAAACTCATTAGAAAAGGAAGAAAATATTATAAAAATAAAAGGAAAAATAATTTACGGGCGATCTGATGTCGGGAAGGGGATGGGGGTGAGTTTTTAAGGGTAAAAAACGGTTTTTCTTGATTTTCGGCAAAATTAAAAGTCCTATCAAAAAAAATCAAATGGCAAAGTTGTAGGTAATAAAAAGATCTAAAACTTTTGTATTTACATTTTTTTTACATAACCTCAAAATTTATGTGAAAAATTCAAAAAACCAAATTTTTGGTTTTTTATTTTTATCTTTTACAAAAAAATTTTTTTTTTAACGAGATTTAGTGAAAATTTACCTTTTTATGTCCCAAATACGCTGTAATTTATTTGATTAAAAATATTTATTTTTTCACCTTATTTTGAATTAATATCGAAAAAACACCCTAATTTTCAATCGAAAATTCACCCGTCAAAATTTCAGCTTTTTTCAAAAACTTGGTATGGTTTCTGTTCGTTGAAATCTCTACTTTCCGATGGTAAAAAAAATATATGTTTCTACAGTAAATCTTCTCAGAAAATGCAAAAATTCAAAAAAAACTTGAATTCGAATTTTTTTTTTAATTATTGTAAATAATTTTATCTAAAAAATGTGATTGCTGCAATTTGTTTCAATTAAAAAGTTGATTTATTTAATGCTAATTACATTTATGTCATAGAACATCTCATTATATATAAATATAAATGTAAATCGTACTATTAAATGTAGATGCTTTATTCTGATTACGTTATTCATTACAATATTTTTAAACACATTAATCTTATCATTCATAAATACCTTATCTTCAATTCTAATCACTTATCCATTAGTTTTTGTCTTTTGATTTCTTCATCGTTAGATTCGTCAAACATCTCCGATTCTAGTAGATCTTCGAGATCTTCATTACTATCACCTTCTTCCTCTCCAACATTATTTCTAGACTGCGTTGGTTCTTCATCCACAATTTCTTCTGAATCATTAACTTCCTCGTAGGTTTCTTCTTCAGTCTTAGAGCAATTTTTAGAACCATGACAGTTTGAACATAAATTTGTGCATTTTAAACAATAGTGTGGGTTTTTTGGAACGAATAAAAGTCTTTAGATGTTAGTACATTAAGGAGTAGTTTCGTATAAAAAAAACAATAAATTGGATTGATTTTTGTTAGATTTTGACTTTCTAGACTTGTAAAATAAAAACATAAAAACTGTAATTAAACAAAAAAACATAATTAATTCCCTTAACATTGTTTTACCCTTGAGTTTTTAATGTCCCTTAACATTCTTTTACCCTTAACGTTCTTTTACCCTTAACTTTTTAATGTGTTTTTTGATAGATTCTTGTCAAATGAAGACTTTCTGAACTTGCAACGTCTTTCCAGAAAAAGTATAATTTACATACATTCCTTTAACATTCGACAAAAAAAGTGTAATTAAACATATATTCCTCTAACATTCAACACAAAAAACATAATTAAACATACATTCCCTTAACATTCTTTCATTGTTTTCCCTTAACATTCCTGGAAAAAACATAATTAAACATACACTACCCTAACATCAAAGAACAAAACCTAATTTATAATAATTAAAAAAAAACTTTCAAATTCAAGTTTTTTTTGAATTTTTGCATTTTCTGAGAAGATTTACTGTAGTAACATATATTTTTTTTTACCATCGGAAAGTAGAGATTTCAACAAACAGAAACCATACCAAGTTTTTAAAAAAAGCTGAAATTTTGACGGGTGAATTTTCGATTGAAAATTAGGGTGTTTTTTCGATATTAATTCAAAATAAGGTGAAAAAATAAATATTTTTAATCAAATAAATTACAGCGTATTTGGGACATAAAAAGGAAAATTTTCAACAAATGTTGTTTAAAAAAAAAAATTTTTGTAAAAGATAAAAATAAAAAACCAAAAACTTGGTTTTTTGAATTTTTCACATAAATTTTGAGGTTATGTAAAAAAAATGTAAATACAAAAGTTTTAGATCTTTTTATTACCTACAACTTTGCCATTTGATTTTTTTTGATAGGACTTTTAATTTTGCCGAAAATCAAGAAAAACCGTTTTTTACCCTTAAAAACTCGTTTTTGCTTGTTCTTGCGATGCAACTTTCCACCTAGCTGACCTTTAAAACCCCCTTCTGTTTTATAGCCTTATAACTTGACTTTTGAATGTAAGTTTGTTATCTAGTTTTATTACCTGATTTTGTACAGTGTGCATTTCCTGTAAAAGTATATTCACACATAAATCAATAGATATACAAAAAAGTAAAGGTTTCAGGAGAAAGCCTTGTAGAACTCCAAAATTTGCCTAGAATTTTATTAATTTTATCCTATTCAGTTTTACTTTAGGGAAGCGATTCTTAAGATGTAATATCATGCAGTCTTGTGCTTTGTGGCAAAAGGTTTTTTTTTTATAAGAATACTTTAATCGACTGTATCAAAAGCCTTGTTTAAGTCAGTATAGATTACATGTAATTCTCCAACTCTTAATATAATGCTGTAGATCCATGTAGGTTCTAGGTTGGCTGTCGAACAACCTTCTACAAATCTATGTTGTCTGCTTATAATGATGTTTATGAAACCTTTGGATTTTACAGGTAAGAAAAATCTATTCAGTAATATAGAAAAGATCGATTGCTTTGCAAAGATTTTAACAAGTTTTTAATTAGAATGTTCTAAGAACTTTATTAAAATTTAAGACGCATTTTTAAAAATTGCGGTTTTACCTTCTCATGTTTATCGTTTTAGGAATGGTTTAATTTGCCCTGACAAAGCAACACTTATAAATTATTAAATAAACTGTTATCTATAAATATAATAAGAGTGCCAGATAAGATTAGTGATACAGTAAAGGAATAGAAAATTAAAATTTTGTTTTTATAGGTATTTGTAAAGCCGGTTCTGCTAACATGTATATAATATTAAGTTTTTGAACGTTCACCTGAAACAAAAGATCACTAAAAGTGTAATTACACTAATGTGTCTAACGCAAACTTCCTGTGACATTTATGCAAAAATTCGTTAAATTTAAGGATTTCCGTTTGTTAGCTTTAATTAAAACAAATCATTAATATACGTTTGGGTTGCTTTGTGGTTTTGAAAATAAGCGAATTCCGTATGTTTTTTGGCCAAAGGAGAGACATCTGACGTGTAGCGCGTGTCTGGACTCAACCACAATTGTTTCCTTGGGATAAATATTCTACCACTTCAAAAATTATATTCGAATTTCATTCGTAAGGCTTCTGTTAAAATGAACTACTCAACCACTGATTTATTATCTAGATGGTCATGCAAGGAATATTTTTATATCCTAGAGCGAAGACATGTGAGGCATATTAAAGAGTTCTAGAAACTAAAATTAAGTGATTAATTCTTTTAATATTAGTACATATCTGAAAGCATATGGAAACCTGTAGGGTATTTCTTGCTTCTACTTTTATTAGCATAGAAACAGTTGGATGATGAACTGATTACAGAGATACTTGTTGACAATTATCGTCATAAAAACACAGAAATTCGAAAATTGAACAGTGTAAAATTGCGGTTTCCTGATGGCTGTGCTGTATTGATAAGTCACTTACGTTTGTATAACACTTGATTCTCTACATTGTCTTTCTTAAAGTACTTTATTCCCAGTAAAGTGTAACACTTGTTTTGATCACAAAGAGATAAGTAAGTTTCTCCCAGGTGTTTTGATAAGATATAACCAAGCCTTATTTCTCATGAACACCTGCACTGTCAAGTGTAAAATACATAATTTTTTAAGAACTTCCTTTTTCTTAATAACTAAATTAAACAAACTAAATATCATTACAAAAGTTATTATCATAAAGGTTTCAAATTTAAAAAATAAAACAAGTCGAATAATCTATTTTTGCATTTCTTGTGAAATTCATAATAACATAGTTTTCATTAATTGATTTTAGCACAATAAACTGTTCACACCGTTTTAGCAGTTGCCAAAAAGATTGGTTAATAGATCTCGGGAGCTTTTTTGACCACCGAGTAAGTGGTCATCATCAAGAGATGAATAAAATAATAAACCTGAATTATTATTTGAAAGAGCTCTTGAGATTTATTAAATATACTTTTTGGCAACGGGTAAAACGTAAAACTGTATAGTTATCAATAAATGCTAAATGTTTTATCAAAATTAATTGCACAAGTCTGATGTTTCTTCCAATGTATTACATTTATTTTCAAAAATATCTTTTGTACAGAGATGTCTAGACTTTTTGCTATTCAGTTCCTTTTTGCTAAAAAGTTTTTATTAAATATTTGAACACAATAAAAAAAACTGTGAACTGTTCCGCCAAAACAAAATTTACATTTTTTGCTATCATTTACCAAGCCGGAGTAACGAAACAAGTTACTAGTAAACATTTTATTAAGTTGCAACAACTTGCAATTTAATCTAATTATTATTTTTGAACTCTTAAAAAAATACAGTTTTTTATTAAAAAATGCTAAAATAATAAAATTGGTCAAGTAATTCAGGTTTTTGTTAGAAAGTATTTTTCAGTTCTAACATATTTTTGAGCTTCGGTCGAACAACATAAATACTGTTTTTTCAATTATTCAATTAGCTTAACCAGTAAAATTTCTGTTACAATGTACTTTTTCAACTAGGACAGACCATTCACTTTCAATATATTCTCATAACAAATAACAATATTTCTTATTATGTTGAAAGATTTTGGGAGTCATAGAAATTAATTTAAAAGAATGTTTGTCTTTGTAGGTACTGATTTATCTAACTTTTAAAATAATTTTCAATTTTCTGATAAAGTCATTAAATTATACATTTATTGTTAAATGTATAATTACGTTTGTTATCTCATTGGCATCTAATAAGCCGTCTAAATTTTTTAATATTTTAATCTTTTTTAATTTATTATCTATTTTACCGCAAAAACACTTTGGATTACTACAACGGACAAATTATAATTTGTGTAATAGAACAAACTATAAAAAAATAAGAAGATACTTACTTGTTTAAACAAATGAACATAACTGAGGTTCTAATCCAAACAGTTAAAATTTATGTTAAATTATAGTTTGAAAAAATCGTTTAATCTAACAAGTTCAAATTTAATGACGTCTGTAACGAACCTGCTTTGAATACACAAACAAAACCGCTGCAACGCTAAAAACATCTTAAATCAACTTCAGTTCTTGCAATTCCTTAATGAGATAAAAACCGCTTTCTCATTAATTTTTGGTAAATAACAAGATTTTCTATTCGCTCACACATGTGCGGAAATAGTTAGTGATGTTTAAAACTACAATTTAGAGTTTTCTTAGAAATTTTCTTCTCAAATGTAATTTAGGTTATGTTCGTATTTTGTCAGGCTCGTGCTCTTGGTTGAAACACGGTGCATAGTTGTAAATGCATATGTAAACACACGATTAAGTCCCAATTAGAGAATTTTGATCCAAATCAAAAATTTTGTTCCTTATGTACTTTGTAAAAATGTTTTTTAAAGCAAGTTATTTTTTTAAATACATATTATGTCACTGTATCTAACTACACTTTGATAAATAATAGACAAAATAACAAAAGTTAAGTCAAGATTTGCTTGCAACAACTGTAAACTGTATGAAAATTATATTCAACGCTTGTGTTATATATAATTATAATTATAAAACAATAATTGTTAAAATTTTTGTGTGTTTCTCTAAGCTTTTGTGCACGTCAATCTCAGACCGATTTAAATGAAATTTATACTAATTTATTTTAGCTTCACTTAACATTTAGTGAACATTAACTTAAAACATTTGTTAAACTGTCTACAGTATGTCTCCGGATTAAGTCCACAAGAAAAAAAAACTTTATATAAAAAAATTACAAAGGAAAAACATTTTTTGCTTACTTTTAAATGAATAAATCTGTTATCAAAACTTTAATATTATCAGACTGTGATCTTAAAATAAAAAAAAAGTATCCAAAAATTATTTAATTTTATCTAAAAATTTACAAAGGAATACAAATTGTTGCTTAATTTAAACAATTTCTACTATTCGATTAACTCACCACCTCTTCCAGCACATAGCTCAATTCTAACTCGTAACTCTATAATTTTTACAAATATCTTTAATAGTTAAGGATGCAACAGCATCTCTTCTCCGATTTTTTAATACTTGGACATTATTAGGTAAGTCTTCCTTTTAAACGATTGGTTTTAAGCGCTCCCGCAAGTGCCTGTAATTAAGAAGTAAACCGTTTATACAATCGGAAAAAAAATGTTTGTACATATCTAGGTGGCATGCTGGTTAACGTTATTATCAAAAAATATAGGCTTATTATTCTGTGATAAGAAACAGCACATCACACGTTTACTTTAACATGATATTGACCATTAATCGAAATACAAAAATGAGGATTAGTATCGTTTCAATATCTTGTTGCGAAGAAAACGTCCCGTTGGTAGAAAAGGTTGCTTCATCAGAAAATATAATAATACGATACAAACTTCTGTTTTTTATCATCTCCTGGTTCCAAGGTTTGATTAAAAATAGGTTTATGGTATGCATTTTACATTTCTTCAAAATCTGTTGAATACGTGATTTGCTTACGCCTCTCTGCAGAAACCGTCTCCTCAAAGAAAGTTTTGCACCTTCTGCTAAATTAAAAAATAACACAATAGCAGCCTCCGTCCGAACCAGTTTCTAAAAAATGTTTGATTAATTTCTTATTACCATTAAATAAAACAGCAACTTCAGCAAACTTTTGGTTAATTTTTTAACTTTTATCCCCCTCCCCGTACCATAATATTAAATTTAGTAGATTCTTTGTTGCAATGTTAACATTTTTGACATTTTTTTTTCTGTTTACTAGCATTGACTAAAACTTTACTAAACTTTATAATGGTCTATATAAAATTATATCAATACATATAATATAAATGTGCTGTCTGTACATAGAAGATATAATGAGAAAAAATATTATTAGAACTTTTATCAAAGCAAATAGCATCCAAAACAGTAATTGTTAAAATTTTGGTATGTTTGTTTGTCTGTGCGTTTGTGCACGCTAATCCAAGAAACGGCTTATCCGATTTGTTGTGATTTCACTAATATATTACGATGAGCTTCAATCAATATTTAGTGTTTGTTTCATGGCAATTGGTTTATAAATAAAAAAGTTAGTAAAATGTACGTCTTCGGTATATAAAGCGTGTCCAGCGCTGCATTTTATATAAAGCGTGTGTTGCATTTGATAACACTGCTTGTTTGCCCATTTTATTTATATTTTAATGTTAATGGGGTTTGTAAATAAATACATATTGTATGTATTTAGATTTCTAGAAAGTCTATGATGTTTTCCGATGACAATTCATAAAACTCAAGGTCAAACGGCAAAAGTTGTAGATGGAGATCTAAGTATTAACTGTCAGTTTTATGTGGCTCTGTCACGTGTTAGCAATTCTGGCAGCCTGATTGCTTGATTTTTGATGGCTATACGCCTAATATTGTGTGTATGGAAAAACATTACTTTAAACTTGATTGTTTTTAAATAACCACACGCCCAAACGACATAATCCAAAATAAATCCAAAGATATGTCTAAAAAATGCTGCTTAAAGTCAATATTCCACGCAAGCACAGCTAGCTTAGAACTATAAATTTAATTTAAACAAAGAATTTATTATTGCTTTTTCTACTAAGCTGTCAAGCATTGTTGTTATGTTGTTTGATCGCTCATTGTGTTTTTTGCCTCTCTTTTTGTTTTCTCTCAGCTTCTACCTCGGAGATTATTACAATATAATGTCTTTTTATATGACTTATATTTTTTAACGTTTTTTTAATCAGTACCTGTTTTAACTTTTCTTTGTTATTACATATTAATGTCGCTTTTTAGTTATAATCACTCTGATTGATTTTTTTAAAATTTTTTATTGTAACTTTGCATTTTATCTTTCTCTCTTTTTTATTATACATATATATATATATATATATATATATATATATATTTTGTTTTTTATGTACTTAGTTCTTTGCTTTATTTCTCTTTCCATCGTCATTTTAAAACAATTTTTTTATAGTTATATTTTAATTTTTGTAATATTTTTTCTATTTTTATCTTGTAGCATTTTTTATATATTGAATCGTATGTTCTAATTTCTGATCTAAATAGTTGTTTTGCTTTTAAATTAATTTTCACTTAATTGATGATACACTTTATATGTATATTTCTGTTGCAATTTTTTTTTCTCACTTTAAATTTGTCTGATAACTTATCAGTATCACATATCATTTTTTCCGCGTATTTTTGGCAGCTAAATGCCCGATTAGAAGTTAACAGTAATTAACACTTAATTTTTTAGTAGAGAGTTTTCAGTTTTACATTGTTGATAAATCTAGGCTTAAATTAAGGTAAAAAATAATGAAAAAATTTGATTGAGACACCAATTGCAATGAAAGCATGAAGAAAGTTTTTAGTTATAATCTTTATTGCAATTGATATAAAAATTGTATATATAATATTAATAACTTCATTGACAAGGAAATCTAGAACCGATAATAACAAACAAAAAAGTTGCACGTGTCACATCACGAAATCTATTTGTTCAACATAAAAATAAAATATTATTGGAAGAAGTGTGAATGAATAATAAGTAGGCAGATAATAGATAATAGATACAACGTCATAGAATTTAATTATAATTACAAAATTTTTGTCTCGTAGTTTAAGATTAGTACGTTTAAAAGAAAATAACCTTCCAGCGTTAAAGTAATGATTTACAACTTTGTTTGATGTAAGGTGCTACCATAAAATCTAAAGCAATCATCGTTAGAAGAAAATCCGAGTGGTATTATCATCCCCATAAAACCCAAAATGCATATTATTTATATTATGAGTATTCTTAACGACCTTTATCTTAAAAAATGTTGTACATGCCGTGGGACAGTAGTTGTCTGTTCTTGTCGGTAGCAACGTTCCTCAAGAGCACCCTGCTGTTGTGACAAATGTGGTCACCGATACGCACGGAGACGGTGTCCATTTGTACAACATGTCCGTAAAATTTGCCATTAATAACGCATTTTTTATGTCAGCGCCCTCGAAAACATTGCTGTTTCTACGGATCAGTAACGGAGGTCAAAATCCCAAGAATGTAGTGATTAACAACTTGAGTGTGGGTTAAATAGGCTAAAAACATTAAATGTGCTGATTTACGAACGGGACCTGTCTAATATATTTCAAGCCCGATTTAACAAGATAAAAATGAGAGTATTAATGCTTGGGGTTACAGTTTACATTTATGTTGATTTGATGGCCTATAACAGCGAATTAATGGTATTAAAACAAACATAAAAATTGTATACGCTTTAGATTTAAAAAAAAAATAAATAAATATCTCTTAAAATAAATGATCGAGTTATAAAAATTAGTTAGAGCTAAATTATTTAATGAGTGTATCTCCAGTGGCATAAGATGTTGGTTCATTATGAGCGAGATGAGGGGCCAATATTCCTAAATTGGGCTTATATTAGACTGTTTACACCAATATTGGGAGTATATTAGCAACCGATATATATTCCAATATTGTATGCCAAGGTTGGGTCACTATAGAGCTAATAAATTATGATAAAGCCACATATCAAAGTTAACATGTTATCAATTGTGGAATATAGAATAGAAAAATTATAAGAATGATTTTTTTAGCACTTCGAAATTATTAATCATTTCTATTAATTGTTTTTAAATCTGACAGTTCTACCAATATAGCTACTATATCGGGAAACAAGATGAGCTTTAAATATTGGACACCAATGCTGGACCAGTATAGGACCAATAAATTCAAAATACGTGATCTTCCTTATTCTTAATTGCTATGTTCATTGTTTCAAAGTTAAACGCGAAATAATTTTTTTAATAACAGCAATATATAAAAGTGCTGCAATTATTTCTTGAGTTTGTGTAGGAAGTGACTTATTGTAAAAAATTTCTGTTGACATATTATTTTTCAATTCTGCTGGTAAATATATTTTTACTAATATTATTCTGTTCCATATAATCAGGTCTCTTGACGTGGCCGGTCCCATTGTTATGTTGTGCATTTGTTGCAAATTTAACTAGTATGTATTCCTATAATTTGAAAAGCAGGTTCTTGTTTTTGGCAGGTGCCAAAGATAGAGCTGGTAGAAGAAAGCAACCACTATACTCTGGCAAGTAAGAACACTTGAATGACATGCAAGTTAGGTTCTAAAGTGTGAAATAATTCACATCTTAAATTGTTATTTTCCATAATTATTTTTGAATTTATTTAGATCTAATATTCGACATTTTACTGCACCCTCAAATCCACGCACACCAAAAAATGTCTGTATTTTATTTGTTACAAATGCAGTGGCTACTGCAATTACAACGTTACGTTGTTGACGCAAAATATATCAACACTCAGTTTAAATTTATTGTCTTTATCACATTGCTGTACCTGAGTTTTTGTAATCATGGTTAGTTGATGGGGCAGATACATTTTGGCAGCTTTTTTAAAACCAATGTAGTTGTTTAATGTACAGAGTTCCTATGTACCTGTATTCATAATATATTTTTGTATCACCTGTAGGTCATATATTTCAGAAGTATATTGGTGTTATATACCGCCCAATATTCGACTATGTCCGCTGCCAATAAAAGACCCCAAAAGAAATTATCTTACGAAAACTATTGATAACTCTTGCGCTTGAATACGCCACCTAGCAGACGTTTGACGCATTAAAGAAAAAAGGTTACCCGCAAAGTAATTACACGTATGTGTCGTATTTAGTTTGTTTATTACGGTTTATTATTAATTAGTTTAAAGTTTATTATTATGGAAGTGAAGAAAAAATGTAAGAGATGTTGTTGTGTCGTTAACTGCAGCAGTGTTGCGTACAGAAGACCAGATTAAAGTTTTTATTTGTTCCCTAAAAAATGTCCAGGTTGTTGCTATAGAACTTAAACATGGAAGAAACGAAAAAATTGACAGGAGATTTGCGTGGGAATATGCATTAAAAATTGGGAAAAAGGTATCACCTTTATGAAAGTTTGTTCACTGCACTTTAAACCTGAAAATTTTCACTTTTTAAGTAAGTTGATAAAATTAGCTTAAATTTATTAATTTTACTGCCGGTTTTATCTATTCTGTGCAGATTCTGGTCTATTCTGTGGAAATAAGTTTGTTCCAGAAATTAGTGGTTAGTATTTTATAAAGAATTTTAAATAGTGACATTATTTCTAAATAGTGTTTTTGTATTGCAAGTTGTAATTAAACAAGGCTTTACAAGTACAACTGAACGTTGAAATTTGCATTTTTGGAGTTTACTCCTTAAGAATCGATTTGCATATATAAGGGGTCCGGTATGAGAAAAATGTGAGGAGTAAAATCTATAGCGAATGACCTCGTTACGTTTTTGGTGCGCATCCTATGTCGCGCAACTTTCTAATTTGGTTGAAATGAATACATTCAAAAACATTCTTCATTGGGAGACATAAGTGCCGCGCGATGTGCTTTGCCTAACGGTAATCACATTGATGCGGTATTTTCAAGATTCGTGAACCACGTATCTACGAATGTCCATGTGTCTTATTTTAGTTACCATAAACCACTTGTCACTGTAATTAATAATGCAGACAATGATAATAGTCTGATAATAATAATTACATAATTTATCAACATTCCTAATGATATATTTATGCACATCTGAAATTGGCTATTGTAAAAAGTTTAATGTAAAATATTTCGTCGATTAGTTATAATAAACGAGAGTTGGGTCGCGCACCCTCCGGGTGCTTACCCTACTCTCTTGAGTAGAGGGTTGCCTACGGCAACGTGTATAAACCTAGAGGGGTTGCCTTTGGCAACCGGTAGTATAAGCACACTTTTTTTTTTTTTTTATTTATTAGATTATTGTTTATTTATTTTTTTTATTGTAATTATATTTTTATTTATTATTCCTTTATGTACTTTTTCTCCTTTCTCATATTAAGTTTAGCCTGCAACAACATTTATATAAACCTAGTCTATTATTATTTATCTTGAAATTTATTATTATTTATTTAAAAAATTTTAATTAGATTTTATTAATTATACTTATTTCTTTTTCTTTTATCTTTCTCATTTTTTTTTTATAATAAAGGAAGCATATTACCATTAACTAAAATTTTTGTTTTTTTATTTTTTTTGGTACTTGTTCTACTCACTCGTATTGAATGTTGCCTGCGGCAACATATATAAATCTATTATTATTTATTTTTAAAAATACTTTTACTATTCATTATTATTATAAATTTTATATTTTTTTCTCATTATTTAGGCGGACAGTCATTTTCTGTTATAAAAACTTTCGTTATAACATTTGAGATCCGATTTTGACATAACGTTTTCATATTAATATTACTTTAATATTTAAAAATAATATTACTATCTATCATTATTTTATATTATTTATATTATATATATTTTTTTTATTCCTTCTTGTTCTTACTATACTCTCTTATATGTAAAAGGTTGCCTTCGGCAACAATAACACAACAATTTTTTTTTATAAAATAATTTGGCATTACATTTTATTTAATATACTTGATTTTTTTTTCTTCTTTTTTCTTCAAATTTTTTTCTTTCTTTTATTTGTATTTTTTTTTCTTCGTTTTAATTTTTTTTATTTTCAATTGAAAATTTATTTTTTTATTGTAATATTTTTTTATTTATTTCTTTTTTGTACTTTTTCTACTTTCTCATATCATGGTTTGCCTTTGAAAACATTTATATAAACCTAGCCCATTATTATTTATCTTAAAATTTATTATTATTTATTTAAAAAAATTTAATTTGATTTTATTAATAATTATACTTTTTTCTTTTTCTTTTATCTTTCACATTTTTTTTTTATAATAAAGCAAGCATATTACCATCTACTAAAATTTTTTTTTTATTTTTTTTTGTACTTGTTCTACTCACTCGTATTGAATGTTGCCTGCGGCAACATATATAAATCTATTATTATTTATTTTTGAAAATACTTTTACTATTCATTATAATTATTATAATTTTTTTTTATTTTTTTCTTATTATTTAGGTGGCGGACAGTCATTTTTTGTTATAAAAATTCTCGTTATAACATTTGAGATCATATTTTGACATAACGTTTTCATTGTAATATTACTTTAATATTTAAAAATAGTATTACTATCTATCATTATTTTATATTATTTATATTATATATATTTTTTTTATTCTTTCTTGTTCTTACTATACTCTCTTATATGTAAAAAGTTGCCTTCGGCAACAATAACACAACAATTTTTTTTTATAAAATAATTTTGCATTACATTTTATTTAATATACTTGATTTTTATTCTTCTTTTTTTTTCAAATTTTTTTCTTTCTTTTATTTGTATATTTTGTTCTTCGCTTTAATTTTTTTTATTTTAATATTAATTTTATTACTTTAATAATAATTGTTATTAAAATTAGAAGAATAAAAACTATAATATATTATAATAATTTATATGAATTTTTTCTTATTCTCTTCTAAAGCGAGTTTTTTATTATTTTTTTTCAAAATTAAAATTGTTATTTTATATATTTTTTTTGTTTCTATTATTATATTTTTTTATTCATTCTCCCTTTTTCTTACCTTACTCTCTTACATTAAGGTTGCCTTCGGCAACCATAAAACAACCATATTTTATTTTTATTAAAAAGATTCGTATTACATTTCATTAATTATATACTAAATTCTTTCTTTTTTTTTTCTATTTGTTTTCCTTTTCTAATTTATTTCCCTATTTTCTATTTAATTTTTGTAAAATATGTAATCATTCAATTACAATCATACATAATCTAAAGAAAAAATCAATAAAAATTATTTATATTTTAGTTATATATCATATATCAAATTCAAAAAAACAACTACTCTATAGAAATTTGTACATTGAAACTTTTATTTTCTCTTTCTTTTTATACTTTTTCTTTTTTATCTCTTCAATTTTTTTTTTCGAACTCGTTTTTTCATTTCTCTTTACTTTCTTCTTTTTGATTCTATTTGTTCCTATTTTTATAATGTATTTACTTAATTTTCATTTTTTTTTAATTTTTTTTTATTTGCGTCTTATTTCTCTCTTACATTTTCTTTTTTTGTGTATTCTAATTTTTTTTATACTATTCTTTTTTTAATATTGTATTATCCATCTATACACTCCTGATATTTTAACATTTTTTTTTCCATATTTATAACATAGTTTTCTAATCTAAAAATTTTTTTTTCTATAAATTTTTTTTTCGATTTTTTTTATTCTTTACTTAATTTTATCAAGTTTTATTTTTCTACAACAACCATAATTTTGTTTTTCTATACTACTTAAATTATCTTTTCTTTTTTATTACCAACAAATTTATAATTTCTTTTAGTTTTTCTTGATGCTTTTTTTACTTAAATCATAGCATATCTTTTAAATTAACATTTTTTAATTTTTAATTTTTTTCAAATTTTTTTTTTCGCACATTTGATTGTCGGAAATTAAATATCAAAGTTTTCAAATTTTTCTTGTATAATTATTAATTAGAAACATTTGTTTAGAATTAGAAACATTTGTTTATAATTAATACAATCAAAAAAAAAAAATTTTTTTAATAAATATTTAATTTGGCAACACTTTAAAAAAAAAGTTTTTTAATTGCCAAGTTGCAACAATGTAACCGAAAACGTTTGTTTCTTGACAAATATTTGACGTAACTTTCATAAAAAAAAATTAGGTTATATCGTAGCGAACACATTGACATCTTTCAATAATATTGTCAATGTTAAAGATATGTCACACATAATCAATATTAAGTTGCTGCCATTGTGCACTTTTATTATGAAATTTAAGATTGCCAACCCAAACACTACTAAACGTGCTTAATAATGATTTTTTAATTGGCAATACTTTTTAGAGTATACTGTTTAGAGTATACAATACTTTCACAGTAATTTTTTTCTATTTTCTATTCAATTTTCCCACAATATGTAATCATTCAATTACAATCAAACATAATCCAAAAAAAAAATCTATAAAAATTATTTATATTTTAGTTATATATTATATATCAAATTCAAAAAAAACAACCACTCTATAGAAATTTGTACATTAAAATTGACAAAAAAACGTTTCATATTTCATGTTAGTTATAAAATATAAAGCATTTATATTAAGTGATCACTTTGTATTTTTCAATTGATTATGTCAACAATAATAATTGTCAATTGACATCGTATTTTTTTTTAAATAATTAATTGTTTATTTAAAAATATAAAAATAAGTACGTACGATTGAGAAAAAAATTCTGTATAGATACTATTTGAATATAATTTTCCACTTCCATCTTATTTGAATTCATATATATTAATATTCTTTCATCGATTGGTCTCAAACACAACTTAATCTCACTTTTCGTATACACAATGATAAATTTTCCTACAACCACAGTTCTATATTTTCTATAATATAATCAAAAAGACTCTTCTAGCCATTCGTATTATATTACCATATTATAATAATCTAAAAAAAAACCAATAAAAGTTATTTATATTTTAGTTATATATTATATATCAAATTGAAAAAAAACAAACACTCTATATGAAATTCTACATTAAAATTGACAGAAAAACGTTTCGTATTTCATGTTATTTATAAAATATAAATTAATGATATTAAGTGATCACTTTGTATTTTTTAATTGATTTTGTCAACAATAATAATTGACAATTGACATCGTATGACACATGTCAAACTTTTTGACATTATTATTGTATTTTTAATGTCAATATGTAATGTTTATATGTAATGAAATGTATGAAAAAAAAGTATCGTAGCGAACACATTGACATCTTTCAATAATATTGTCAATGTTAAAGATATGTCACACATAATCAATATTAAGTTGCTGCCATTGTGCACTTTTATTATGAAATTTAAGATTGCCAACCCAAACACTACTAAACGTGCTTAATAATGATTTTTTAATTGGCAATACTTTTTAGAGTATACTGTTTAGAGTATACAATACTTTCACATTCACTTTTTTCTATTTTCTATTTAATTTTCCCAAAATATGTAATCATTCAATTACAATCATACATAATCTAAAAAAAAAATCAATAAAAGTTATTTATATTTTAGTTATATATTATATATCAAATTCAAAAAAACAACCACTCTATAGAAATTTGTACATCAAAATTGACAAAAAAACGTTTCATATTTCATGTTAGTTATAAAATATAAAGCATTAATATTAAGTGATCACTTTGTATTTTTTAATTGATTATGTCAACAATAATAATTGACAATTGACATCGTATTTTTTTTAAGATTTTTAATTGTTTATTTAAAAATATAAAAATAAGTACGTACGATTGAGAAAAAAATATATAGTCCGTATAAATATTTTTCCAATATAATTTTCCATTTCCATTTTATTTTAATTCATTTATATCAATCTTCTTTCATCAATGGGTCTCAAACACAACTTAACCTCACTTTTCATATAAACAATTATAAATTTTCCTACAACCACAGTTCTATATTTTCTATAATATAATCAAAAAGACTCTTCTAGCCATTCGTATTATATTACCATATTAAAATAATCTAAAAAAAAATCAATAAAAGTTATTTATATTTTAGTTATATATTATATATCAAAAAATTAAAAAAAAACAAACACTCTATATAAAATTCTACATTAAAATTGACAGAAAAACGTTTCATATTTCATGTTATTTATAAAATATAAATTAATGATATTAAGTGATCACTTTGTATTTTTTAATTGATTATGTCAACAATAATAATTGACAATTGACATCGTATTTTTTTTTTAAATATTTAATTGTTTATTTAAAAATATAAAAATAAGTACGTACGATTGAGAAAAAAAATATATTCTGTATTAGATACTTTTCGAATATAATTCTCGAATTAATTATTAAAAGATGTACATTATTCTCATTCGAGCCACTTTCCAAAAACAAAATGTCAAACGGTATCAAAATGCTTAGTACGGATGATACCAAGCATTCATTTAAAATCTAATCATTTCTAATAATAATTTGTATATCTTTTTATGTCTTTTAAAAAAAGGTTTCTCATCGTCTTTTTTGCTTCATCGTATTTCAAACATTTAAGATTTAACGCCCAATCAATAAATTCTAATCTCCAAACAAATCGATTCAATTTATCCATACGACAGTTTCTATTTTCAAAAGAAGTCTATAGTTTAGATAAGCAGTTAGATACTGTAAATATTATTAAAATTAAAAACTTTTATCTTCATTTTAATACAGAATTTGAGACTCTATATTATTAGCCTCTTTTTTCAATAATTAGGTCAAAAAGTCATTGACCTTAATACTTCAAATTTATATTACATTATAATTTCTTCTGAAAAAAGTTGTAATTATGTCCTCTTCACATTTTCTTTACAATAAGAAAAACATTGACTCATGTTTGCTTATACTCAAAAAGCACGCAGATTTGAATGTACACTAATCACATTCACTAACTGAAAAAAATTAAGCGTTTAGTTTTACAAATCATTTATATTTAAAGTAGTAAATAATATAATAATGTAAATACCTTTTCTAAAAAAGCTTCTTGCTTTTTATTAAAATTGAAAGACACTCATCATTGAAGCCCTACAATTTTATTTTTGTTTTCTATAACCTAGAAAAAAATCTTTCAAACAAAACATTAAATGTTTTCTCGACTTACCTCATTCTCACTTAGGGATGTTTAAATATGCAATTTTCTATTTAATTATTATTGTAATAATTAAATTATAAACATTTATTACATTTAAGTTCTCCTTTCATTTGACATATGTCAAATATACTGTTTGACATTTTATTGATTTTTTAATTCTAAAAATTCAAATGGTATAGAATTTAAAGAATTAGGTCAAAATGTCATTGACCTTAATACTTCAAATTTATATTACATTAATGTTAATTCGTTATTCCATTTCAAAACCCTAAAACAAAATATTATTTATATATTATATCTCATTGTTATTTGTATCAATCAATACGCAGATTTGAGTGAACACTAATCACATTCAAGCCAAACTGAAAAAAATTAAGCGTTTAGTTTTACAAATCATTTATATTTAAAGTAAAAAATAATATACTTTTATAATAATAATCTATACACCTACATATCTCTTCCAAAAAAGCCTCTACTTTAGATTCTTAATCGCTGTTAAAAAATTTTAACCTCACTTTTATTTTTCATTAAAATTGAAAGGGCTTTCGTCTTTATTTTATGTATATGAAATGATAAATATATATTAATTTGTTAATTTACCCTTTCATACAGTATCAATCTTTTTTAAGTTAAATAAACTCTTTTTGCGTCTGGTTAGACCATCAAACTTAAGAAGTAAACTCCAGTCGTGCGTCGGAGCTGACACACACAGTTTTTTTGGTTATAACTCCTTCTATCATATGAGGTGAAGAGGCTAAGGAGCTTGTCTGCAAACACAATGCGAAAATATAATGTTTCATTTCATCTTCCTTCGCTCTTCCACACGTGATCAGATGAGAAAAATTAGCCAGCGCTTTTCTTGCAAAGAAAATAATATTAATCTTATTGAAAATAAGGACTGTTCTATTTTATATCCATATCAGCATCGTTACAATATTTACGGTAACACATTTCCTTACCTTCGTTAAAACATCTTGACGATGGAATGGCATTTAGATACCTAAATATCTTCTAGAGTGTAAGAAACATCTTATAAATAGTTATAAACACTAAAAAAAACCTTAAAACCAAAAACCCACACTTAAAAACACATAAATTCAAATAAAGACACGTAAATTCAAATGGCAACAGATGAACCAGCTCTTTTGCTCCTCAGCTGATTAAACCGCCGGTGGCGCCCTCATCGGCAAAAAAAGATGCTAGTCACGGCCTAATTTATGAGCTAGCCAATATTGGCCCAACACTAGTGTACTACTGGCGTAGGCTCTATTTCACAATTTACAAGCAAATGAAAGTGAGCGCTTGTTGTAATTATTCGAGTGTAATGTGGCTTTTAAGACCCGAATTGAATACCATACTTTATCTTCGACTGCATTATTTAAATTTAAATATTTATTGTGCGTTGCTCTTATATTTTCGATTAAAACGTTTTGTCGAAGCAGACTGCCATTATCGTCAAGAAAATATATAGAGAAGAGAGTCAAAGCGAAATACAGTGTTCTCTTCCAGAAATTAAAAACACGGATAGCGTACTGTATTTTAGTCTATAAAAATAATAAGACCAAAACTTTTAAAAGTTGCAGAATGCAGATAGCCGAGGAATATCAATTCATATTCCTTTAGTGTTATTTTGAAAAAGATTATGTGTTTATGGTTATCCTTATAAATACATTATAATTATACATTATAACAGTTGAAAATAAAAACTATTTTTTTATTATTATGTTTAAACACAAAAAGAACTGGATTGGAAGAAAAATCACAGCTGAACTCCTTCCAGTGAATGACTGCAGTCAGTCGTGCTGCAAACTTTACTCGTGTCGTAATAGCGTGTTTTATAAAACTACTAAAACTAGTGTTTTAATATACCTACTATTTGTACGCACAATGAAAAGTTTTGTGCAACTATAAACTCTATACTTACAGTAAATGTGACAATGCAATAATAAAGTTTTACCTCTATTTTTTCGGGTTTTAAAGAAAAATTATCCTTTTTAGAAGTAAATTTAAAAAAAAAAAACAAAATTGCAAAAACTAGTTTTATAATTTTGCTGATTAAAATTTTATTTTTTTCTAATTTATCTACACACCCACACATTAGAAATACTCTTGTGTTTCAGAATCTCAACTAAAAAGATCTTAATGGAATTAAAAGTTTATCGTTAAAAAGTCTGGCATTTATTGCATTTTCTATATTTTTGATGCAGAAGTTGTTCTGAAACGTGTAGATTTTGCAGGAGAAACTGAAGCAAACAGAATATTCAGTGTACAGAAAAAATGGATAACTTATTTGGTCCCAACATTTGCTGTTTTGTTGTATTAAGTTGACATTTTTAATGTTTATCACAGCTTTATTACCACTTTGATTTTTAAAACGTATCTATATTTATTATCATTGTTTCGACTTTTATTTTTTGCTAGATCCAATTACAAAAATTATCGCTCAGGCTTTTGTCTATCTAACGGTTCATTGAATAGTGTCTGAGAAACATTTTCAGAACTTACTACTATACAGTGAGAGCAAAAAAATCTGACCGTAAGACTTCTTTTCCAAGCGGATTAAATTAAAGCTTGCATCTTTTTTTCATTGTTACCTATCAAATAAGCGTGAAGTCAGCTTATTTAGTTATCTAGGTTTTGTAATTTAAAAAAAAAACTTATAGATAGATACATTCCTCAGGAAAACGTTTTGTTTAATCAATAAACTCTTTTAAAACGTCATTTTCCTTGTTCATCAGTTATTCAAGTTAACAACATAAAGATCTTTTTTTATTTCGCAGAAAAGCTTACATTTAAAAATGACTTATTTTTGCGATTAGATGTAGTCACTAATTTCTAGTGTGCAAAAATTTTGTTTTAAAAATAGACACCTAGATATGTATTCGCCACCTAGCAGACGTTTGACGCACCAGAAAAAGACAGTCATCAGCAAAGTAATTTTTGTCTGTCGCTATTAGTTTGTTTATTACGATTTATTTTACATAAAACTGAGGTGGTGTTGTTGGGGAGTATAAATTTTATTATTATGGAAATGAAGAATAAATGAGCGATATTCTTTTGTGTCATTAACTGCAGCAGCGTCGCGTACAAGAAAGACCTGACTTAAGCTTTCATTTGTTTTCAAAAAAATGTTCAAATGGTTTTTATAGAACTTAAAAATGGTTAAAAGAAGTAGACAAGAGACTTGCGTGGGAATATGCATTAAAAATGAGGAAGAAAATATCAGCTTTTATGAAAGTTTGTTCACTGCGATTTAAACATGAAGATCAAGTCAGTTGATAAAATTAACTTAAATTTATTAATTTTACTGCAGTTTTCTAGAAATTAATTTATTCTGATATCATCACACTTTTATCTATTCTAGGCAAGGATCCGCAAGCTTTTTTGTAGACAATTAATACCCGGCAAATATGAGAAGAATTAACCAGCGCTTCTCTTGTAAACTAAATAATAGTAGTAATATTAAAAATATAAAAAAAGACTATTTTATTTTATATCCATATCACCACCTTTACAAGTCAAATTGAAAAAATTGTGCAAAACTTAAATAATCTAAATTTAACGTAGTTTACGAGGTGTAATTTTTTTAAATTTCTATCCAATAGCAAGCGGTAAGAGTTTTTAAAAATACCTTTGATAAAACATTTTGACAATAGGGCATTTAGATATCTAAATATCTCCTGCAGTGTGAGAAACATCTTATAAACACTTAAAACCAACACTTAAATTTAAATGACAACATGAAACAACTCTCTTGCTCCTCAGCTGATTGTGTCGCGGGTGGCGCCCTCATCGGCAAAACAGTTGCCAATAGCTAATGAATTCAAATCAGCTTTGATAAATTTTTTAGAAGACAGTAATTTTTTGACTCATATTATGTTATAGAATTACGTACAACGGAAATAGATTGACAATACAAATAACATTTAAAAAAAATATCATATTACAAAAAAAAACAGGTATTTCAACAGATGCTAAAACACTGAGAACTACGTGATATAATGATGTGAACATAACTTTTTGGTTGAAAGCTTAAATTTTGATGAAAGTTTAAAAAATACACCTGAGTCATTCTTAGATGCGTCAACTCTTGATAACGATAATTTTATGTCAATAAGTGAAGCCAATCTGTGTCGTCGCTAAGCAAAAAAGTTCTATTCTTGTCGCTCAAAAGTTGTTATCTCACGATGTACCACTGAATAATACGCTGTATCTATCTAAGAAAAACTGTATTCTAAAACATACCTTTATAAACATCGTTTAGAAAACATTATTTTCAAATTAATTTCTGCAAAAAAAATGATATTCTTAAATCAGTTTTATAAATCAGTCATATAAAACTGTTTTTTATTTTTTATAAACCATTAGTTGTTAATTTACAATTGAAAAATGCTTTTAATATATTAATTTCACCAAGAGTTTCATAAGAAATTTAACTAAAAAATCCAAACAATTGTTTTGTATAATGATTTGTTCTTCTTTGAGTTTATCAGTTACATATAGCGTTATTTAATTGAATTTTATTGCACTATATCTGACTGATACGCTAAAATATTGTAATGTCCGTTTTATTTTCATTTTATTTAAATTTTTATAAAATAATAAATAAGTTGCTTCAAAAACATCTTTTTAATCTTTAGCTAAAAATAAGTAGTCTGATTGACGTTTTTTAATGAAGTCAAATTCTTTATTTATTCTTAAATATTTACAATTCATACACTTTGCATAAACAAACTAATAAATATGAAAAAATGTGAATAAATAAATCTGGCCCACCTCATACTCAAATTAACCCCATTTAAATAATTTCTTAATAAATAACCCAAAATTTTGCTATATAATGACTCTTTCCATCGTGGGCGATCCAGACAAATGCAGCCACCTTACATATCTCAAATACCACATAAATAAAAACAAATTAATAAATTACATAAAACTTGAAAACGTGTGCGGTATAGACTTTACACATTTTCTTCGAACAGCTAGTCAAAAGAATCTTCTAATTTTTAAAGTCGTCAACTGTATTGTTCTATATGCAAATTTAAATTTGACGGAAGAAGTATTGCCAGCTGTCTAAAAACATACAAAAAGTTATCAGAAAAATTGCATGCTACAATTTATAACTAATGAACTGGTCTGAAAAAATAGTTGTTCAACTATACCCCCTAGAGAGGTCAGTGTAAAACAGTGGCAGCTACTCGTAGTAATATATATAAAACAGTGGACTAAGACTGTGACAAATACTTAACAGTGTGGTCATATATTACAAAAGATATGTTACTTAGATAAGATCCACACAGCAGGTGGTGATATTTGTATAATGTAGAGAAGTTCTTGCTTAGGCTTGAGGGCATTAACTTGAATTAGGTGTAAAGAGGAAGGCTAGCAGATAAAACACCTATTTCAAGATTAAATACGTTTTCCTATGCTGTCACTAATTGGTAATTTAAATTTAATATCATAAGCATAGTTTTCTTTGTTTTTACAATCAAGTCTAGTTCGATTGAAAAAAATTTGTTTAATTACATATATCATTTTTAGTGAATTGAAATAATATATTTTCTGTTACTTTCATAAAACTGTTTAACTTTAAAAAATGTAGTTACCGATCAAAAGTAAAAAATTGTGTTTTACTGAACAAACAATCTTTTCTAGAAAATATATGCCAAGCAGATTTATAAACTATTCTGTTAGTCAATAACTTTTTAATAATTATCTTAACTAGATTAACAGCATTGTTACAATATGTAACAATGTTTTTTGTTTGATGTTAAGTAATATTTTTGTAAACCGATATTACCAATTTTTTGTTAAAAAAAACAAACTCGTAAAAAAGAGCTGAAGCAAAGAAAAGTAAAAAGAGCTAAAAAAACAACAGTTTAAAAAATACGATAAACAAAAGTTGCAAAAAAACAAAGTTTCCGATAAGAACTGTAGAGAAAAGAAATAGGAAGTTGGAGAGACTCTAAAAAAAATAAAAGAAAAAAAAATATCAAGAAAAAAATACATCGAGAAAAAAAGTAAAATAAATGTAAACCAAAAAGAAAGTAGAAAAAGATTCAAAAAATAAATATAAAGATCCTTAAAAGTGATAAAATGCTAGAAAATAAAAATATTTGTTTTACTGAATAAACAAACTTTTCTGGAAAATATATGCCAAGCAGATTTATAAACTTTTCTGTTAATCAATAATTTTTTAATAATTATCTTAACAACTAGATTAACAGCATTGGAATGTTACAATGTTTTTTGTTTGATATTAAGTAATATTTTTGTAAATCGATATTACTAATTTTTTGTTAAAAAAAACAAGGTCGAAAGAAAGAACCAAAGCAAAGGAAAGTAAAAAGAGCTAAAAAAAGCAACAGTTTAAAAAATACGATAAACAAAAGTAGCAGAAGAACGAAGTGTCAGATAAGAACTGTAGAGAAAAGAAAAAGAAAGTTAAAAAGACTCTAAAAAGAATGAAATAAATAAAAATATCACAGAATAAATACATTGAGAAAAAAGTATTAATAAATGTGAACCAAAAAAGAAGTAAAAAGAGATTTAAAAAATAAATATAAAGATCCTTAAAAGTGATAAATTGTGGAAATAGATAAATATGTAAGAGCAGCGAAAGAAAACAAAATAACAACAAATCAATAAATAGAAAATAGCAAAAACATTTTGAGAAAGTAATAGGAGGTTTAAAAAAAGCAATTAAAAACAAACTAAAAAAAAGATCACCTGGAGTAGATAAAGGGGTAGATCTGTTACACAAATTAGGTGTGTGAAAAGTTGGCAAAAGTAATAAATGGTGTATGAAAAATAAAAGATTGCCAGATGAATGAAGAGTGGGTCTTATATGCCCTATCTACAAATAAATAAATAAGAAAAAATTAGAATATTACAGAAGACGGAAGGATATTATTGATGGATACAGCGCATATAAGATCTAGAGTAGAATTCTGCAGGAAAAGTTAAAACAAGAGCGTGAAAAAAACCAGACTTACAAAAGGGGTTTGAGAAAGCCAGCGGAGCAATGAAGAATGTGTACATTCTGCAGCATGCAGCTTATTAAACTTGTAGAAAAATAAATTACTTACTTACTGATAAGCAGCTGGAGAAAAAAATGGTAAATCTGTACACGTTGTTTGTCAACCTCCGAGCGGCGTTTAATCGTGTGTATAGAGAGAAGTTGTGAGAATGCATTAGAAGACAAAAGGTAGATAAAAGATTAAAATGTACTGTAGCAAAAATTTATAGAAGAACAGGGAAAAAGTAGATGAAAGTAAACGTTTTACACGAGTAAACTCAGCGGAAAGTAGGAAAGTAGAAAATATGATAAAAAATTAGAGAAAGTACAAGTGGAAGAAGTGATGATAAGAAAAGAAAAGATATGAACTTTGCCGTATGCAAATAATATGGCGGTAATATCAGAAGATGAAAGAGGTATGAAAGGAATGATTAGAAGTATAAAAATAATATATAAAAAAGAAAAACTGACAAAACAAAATTAATGACTTTTATAAAAGCTAAAGACTGGAAAAAATCGCATAAATATAGATAGAGAAGAGAACAGATAGAAAAGGTAAATGAGTTTAATTATTTTGGCTATTTTTTCAAAAGAAGAGACAAAAAAAACTCATATTAAAAAACTTGCCAAGAAAGGATACCCAATAATAGGGCAAATTTGGAGCTTAAAAAAGAGGCGGTTTGAGAGAGAGTTTAAAAAAAAGTATTGTTATTCGAAAGTATGGTTAAAAGTGTGTTGATGTATGATGCGGAAATATGGGAATAGAAAGAAAAAAAGAAATAAAAAAAATTCAAGAAAAGTAATATAAATGAGTATTAAAAGTGGAAAGAAGAACTCCAGGATACATAGTAATGGAATAGCGTAAACGAGAAACATTAAGAGTTAACGCAAGCAAAAAAGCATGTAAGTTGCAAGGTTGATTGAATGTATGAAAGAAAAGATGCAAGAAAAACCTGAAAAAAAAATATTTTGAGAAAAATAAGGATGAATGTAGACAAGAATGGAGATGGAAAGAGAGAGTGAAAGAGACAAAATATAATAGAGAATATGTAAGGTGGTGGAGTGAACAGGTAACAGAATGTTTAAAAAAAAAACAAAAGAAATACCATTGCAAGATTCCGGTGTAGAAGTGAAGCAAATAAAAATAAATATTGGTTAGAAAAAGAAGAGCGTATGTGCTGGGAAGAGAAAGAGTCATTAGAACATATGAAGAACTGTAAGTTTAGTTTGTTGAATATAATGGCTTTACAAGCGTCACTCAAGGCGCTAACTTGGTACCGCTATTGTTTTTGCTATTATTTAATGATGTAGTGGCTAAAATGAAGTATATATAAATATATATATATATATATATATGTGTATGCTGACAATTTAAAAATTGTAAACATTATATATAATCGCCTTGATTGCGTAGACTTGCAAGATAACATTGATAGACTTCTGCGCTGGTGTCATGTTAACAGACTAAAACTCAATATCTCTAAGTGTAAAACCATGACTTATGCCAGAGTTTCTTCAGTGATAAGTTATTCTTATAATGTAAATGGCTATGTAAGAACCATGACTTATGCCAGAGTTTTTTCAGTGATAAGTTATTCTTATAGTAAATGGCCATGTAAAAACCATGACTTATGCCAAAGTTTCTTCAGTGATAAGTTATTCTTATAATGTAAATGGCCATGTAAGAACCATAACTTATGCCAGAGTTATTTCAGTGATAAGTTATTCTTATAATGTAAATGGCCATGTTCTTGCTTCGTGTGATGAATTTTGCAATTTAGGTATAGTTATGAATAAGACGTTAACTTTTCTTCCACACATCGATTATCTAGTCAAAATTACGGCAAAAACATTGGGATACATTATTCGTAATACTGTTGACTTTAAAAATATCTTTAGCATAAAAATATCATATTATACTTCAATCAGATCTCATTTAGAATATGGCTGTACTATCTGATGCCCCTATCTTAAAACATATGAAGCCAGATTAAATTATATTGAAAAAAAGTTTTGCGTTTAAGTATCTGTATTACAAACAGTTTAATGATTACCCTGTACGTCATTGTGATCATTTTATTTTGGTAAAAACTGTAAATGTGGTAACTTTTACTTCTCGTAGGAAAATTATGAAATTATGGTTTTTATGGAAAATATTACATGGTAACATATGTTCGTCATCTCTATTAGAGGTAATAAGGATATGCATTCCTAGGCTCGATTCCAGGTCTACGTTGACTGTTCCCAACTCATATCATCATTTCAATAGTCCCCTATGATCTTGTATGCGCCTATATAATACAGTACATGTAGATAATGTTGATATATTTCACTCGAGACTTGCTGAATTTAAAAGACAGATAAGTTTAGTTTTCTAAGTGTCTAATTTTTAATTTTTGTAATTGTTAGCTAATTTTTTAGTTGTAAATCTATGTAGTATCTTACATCTGGCTTTAGTTTATTAGCTCTATTATGCTAATTTAATGTTTTTTGTATCATCTACAGACTTGCGTCTGATGGATAATAAAGTTATTATGTTTATTATTAGTAAGGAACTGAAAGCGACAGAACAAGTGGTAGAAGATTTAATAAATGAAGACGGAATAAGAAATGAATAAATGAAGATGATGCTAAAAAGAAGGGCTTAATGAAAATAGAATTGTAAGCTAATGTAGGTATGCTAATAATAGCAAACAATAAAGTTATTATTAATTTTCTTATTGGGTACACAACGCACACATTTTTTTTTATCTGTTTATGATAAATATAACATTTTTGACGTCCTGTAGCAGGCTTTGGTCTGTTCTGTGTTTTCTACTTTATTTGTCTACACCCGATCCACACGTAACTAATACCGTCATTAATTAAAATGCCAAACAATTTAGGTTTGGGCAACATGGCAACTTCTTCTTAAAAAACAGCAAATCGGTCTCGCAAGATATTGTTGTCTTTGAATTGGAGACATCTTAGATCACTAGGTTGTGCTCAGCGCAAATACGCAAAACCACAAATATCTGAAATTACCTGTACCTATCAGCGTTTTATTCATAACGTAAAATTTTTTTTTCACTTCATAGTCAAGGATAAAACCATGCTATGGTTATCATAAAAAGATTCAAATCCAAGCATTCTCTGTCAGAGTATGCTAAAATTTTTCTTTCTAGGTGTAACTCTTCTAATATCACGGAGTATTCTTATATTGAATTAAAAAAAGCATTTAAAATACGTGAGATAATTAACCTACGCAACGATTACGACAGAAAAAACGACAAAAATAATTGATTTTTATGAGATTAATTTATTTGCCACAGATTAAAATCATAGTAATAGATATTTGAGATAAGCAGGTGTTTGTTTTTCTTATGCAGTTTGAAAGGAATCTAGTTTCTGTAGCTGAGATTAAGATCAGCTCTAAAACATTCTACTGTTGTGTTTGTTGTAACATCCTTCAATGAGTATTCTATCGTAAAAGGAATCTAAAAATTGAAAAAATTATTATGACACGTTGCAAATATTCAAAATTAATAGTTTTACGGGAGGGAAAATTGGCTGAATAAACATAGAATTAGAATATTCAACATATTCTCCTTTGGCGATAGGACATGGTGTGTTAACAATTCCGTCACAAGCGTCACTTTGCGGCAAAGGGTAAATAAGATTAATTCCTAAAGCAAAAGCTTCGGCAACGGGTGTTATATTTTCTAGATAGCTTGCTGAAACAATCAATGATAAGAAATATTTATGTTTGGCTTTAAATTATTACGTGATGTAAATTTCATTTCTAGAATTATAGACTCTCCAATGTAGACTTCGCATGGCTCTTGTTCACAGCTATTAATTTGCACTTTAGGTACTGGTGCTACTACAGCTTGGCCTATTACATATTTTCAATGTAAAAACTCTATAGGATTATTGCTTGTAATAATACTTACATGGGCTAACTAGAGTACATTGTACACTATTAAAAAAATATATTACAAAAATAGCTATTGAAAACATCATCTTTCAATAAAATAAATGATACATTCTATAAACACTTACTCACTGACTTTTATACTTGTTATTGAAGTTATTGAGTATGTGTTATCATCTTTTTGTTAGATTTTCAAGCAGATTTTCCTATCTCCTACAATCAATTAACCGTAGACGCTCATCTCTCGAAAATTGAGAAGGGTCCCAATGGAATCGTCTCATTTTGCGGCTGCCGAAATGACATCCTCTTTTTAGCCGGCTGATCCGCGATTCCAATTAAAGCACTGGCCGGGAGAAACCCGAACAATGCATGAAACAGTCCCCTTACGTCCCAGTCCTGAATTATTAGCGACATGCTGCTCCCCTTTATCCTTCTGGAACTCTGATTGACAGCCTACCCACTTGAAAGTCGGCGGTTTGGTTACTTCACAACCACGACATAAAAAGCTATTAGAGCCAGTTGTTGGGTGCAGAATAAATGTTATGTAACTTATCTAGGTTCAAAAATTAAATTAAATTTTTAATAAAACAATACGTCAGAACATATCTCCTAAAATCCCAATGTTTTGCAAATTCGAATTGCAAGGAAGTCAATAAAAAAATCAGAAAACATACTTCACATTTTTGTATTTTTGCTTGTTTTTCTATAAATAACTTTAATTATTGTAAATAAGACTTAAACATTTATCAAATATCTTTGTCTCAATAATAAATAATTATAATTTTAGTTATTTTAAGTACAGGTTATAAACATGTATAACGTCAACATCTTGTATATACTGTGTCTTATAAGTAGTGTAGATAATACTGTAATAATGCTGACAATTTTTGCTGTGAAGAAAACACTTATTTGACAATTTAACGTTTTTGTTAGTAATTTAAGGTTATGTTGTTATAATATTCTATTAAGTTTTAAAACCTTTCTTCTTCAGTTTTGAAAGTGCTAGTAAGGTAATGTTGTTATAGTATTTATCACATTTTAAGCTTGATAAACTTAATTACATCTGAGACTAGCAAAATTCATGCCAAAATTGATATTTTGCCACTTAATTTGACATTTTGTATAAAAAACAATTGTACAAATATACTTTTTACAACACTTGCTATATCAAGATTTAACTACCTTTTTAATAAAATATTTTTGTTTACTTTTTTGTTCAATGTCATCTTCCTGAATGTTTCACCTCGTGTTTTATTTAAAGGTTTCTTTACCTAGAGATCTATGTGTACTCTCACAACAGTTCTTATATGTACAAGCAACAAAATAGACTCCTTTCATCTGATCTAATTTTGTTGAAATCCCACCTTAACCAAACAAAGTCCAGAAAAGTTGGCCGTTTCTTTCACATCTCACCAGATTAGTATAAAAAAAACAATAAAACTAAAAAAAGTGCTTTCTTCATATATTTCTATATATTTCTCTTTAAATGACGTAATAGTGCCTTACATTTAATTTTCACATAAGAGTTGTATATTAATGCGGTCATCTTTTCTTTTGCATACATTCCTAGTTGCACGCTGAACCACTTGACTCTTAAAGCCCGCGGAAGTACTTAACATTATAATTTTAAAAAGATCAATGCAAATTCATTCAAACTACGTCTGTAAAGTTGGACATGTTTTGTTCTTATCGAAACACATCAGCAAGTCGCAACAGATTTAGATTTGCTGTATAAATTTTATTTTAGTGGGTAAACTTAAAAAACAGTTTACAATGTATATCATTGATATAAGATTGAGACAAGAGGCGCTAATGTGATAACTTGGTTGTTCAATCAGCGATATAAACTTTTAACTTTTTACCAGCGATATTAACCTTAACACACTTGACATTTAAAGCAAAAATCATATACGCAACAAAAATGTTTGATGCAAGGTAGCCTCTTATAGATGTGTCGCTCGTTTTACCACATTATAATTATTTTGGTCTAAATTTAAATCTAATAGATTTTGTTTCTAGGCCAGAAAACAAACCCATTTTGACAATAATCCTTATCCTCTGAAGACCGACGAAGCAAATAAGTTGTGGCAGCAAGCGGATGCACTAATTAATAATTTGCAAAGACCACAAAACAAATGTTGACTACTGGCAACGCTATGTTGGAGAATTAAAATCCAGGACCAGGAAGAAAGGTCAAGATTGAATTTGTGAACACAGCGGACAAAATTTAAGACTATTTTTTCAAAATTTTATATTATATATTTCCAAAAAGTTAATGTTAGGAAAAAATATATAATATTTATTCATCATAATTTTTTTGATGTTTTGATGAATTTTCAATAGATTTTTTGAATGTTTTTTTTTGAGTTTTATAGGTATATTTTGTAGGGTTAGTGATTTTAGTCTTTGTTTATTATTAGGTGCTTTTATTTAACAATTAGAGAAGGTGATTTTACATTTGCTTATTTATTTTTCTACAAAAACACTTTTTAATAGAGTTTTTTTCCACTAATTAGCATTCAAAACAAAGTCAGGTCAGGTCAGGTCAGAGCATCAATAATTTTCCCACAAACCCTTTAGTAAGAACTTTGTGCGAGCAGGTGCAAGGTCGTCAAAACCGACAAATTATAAAAGATGTAAATTACTAAAGTACCATTGTTTTTTCTCTCACCTTTAACCCTGCATGCGGTACAAGTTACAAAAAACATTTGCGGGCATCAAAAAAGGATCCGATGCATCTCTTAAAATCCGCTTTTCAATATTCAGCTCTAATCTTCAATTTTTAAATTGCGATTTTAACAAATTATTCATAATTAACCAAATTAGTATGTACCATTTTGTCATTTTTTACGGATTTGCACTAACTTGAACTTTGGTAGTTCTAATCACTCAGCTGAGTGTTAAAAAGCTAACCACTTTCTTACAAAATCGCCCTGTATATTATAGATACAAATATAGTATTTACAAAGCTGACAAAAATTAGTCAGAAGCGACAAACTCAAAGGACTACACACCAATGGCATTTATTACAGATAGTAGTATACATTTGGTTTAAGATGAATCAGAAATTAAATTAAAATAGTATGATGATAAAGATAAAAGTGCCTTAACTTGAACAGTAGTTCTACTAAAATTCGGATAAAAAGTAAGAGGGTGACGTGAATTGAGCCGCAGAACGACAACGTTAATCTGACTTAGTAAACAACTGCAGTCAATATTGTTATTGATTAAATTACGAATCAACTTAATAGCACGTACACATCTAGTATGCAATAAGTTAAAATTAAATCTGTTAAGAAGATTCAAATGATCTGTACCTTCAATAGGATACACGCCAACAAATAAATAACTAAGAAGTTTTAAATAATTCCTTTAAACATACAAAATTTCTTGTATACACTTATTGTAAATTAGCTGCCAATTGCACCATATTCTAATTTGGGCCTAATAAAGGAACAGTATAATACATTTAGCAAAACTAACTAAGAAAAGTTGCGACAATTTCTATACAAAAAAACAAGCGATTGAAGAGATTTCTGAACAACAATAGCTATATGTTCATAAAAGCATAGCTTCTAATTAAAAATAACACCTAAGTCCTTACAACTATCAACTCTGTTGGGACTAAATTTATTTATAACATAGGATTACTCTATGGATTTTCTTGCTAGTGTACGTTATCACAATAGATTTTGAAATGTTTAAACACAGTTATTCTAGTCACAGCAATGAACAATTGCATCTAGATCTTTTTGCAGTTTAATGCAATAGCTAATACCATTGACTGTAGAAAATAATTCAAGATCATCTGCAAACATAAGCTTTTCACAATCGATAATATCAGAAAGGTCATTTATAAACAGAAGAAATAGCAGACGCCCAAGATTAGACCCATGCGGAAGACCAGATTTTAGAATATACCTAAATGTTAGAAAAAAAAGTTTTAATAACTTAGATAGCAATATCTATTAAACAAATATGATTTAAATAATGATATTAGAAGCTCTGAAAATCCAAACCGCTCGTGTTTTTGAGAGAGTATATAATGATCCATCTAATCAAATGCTTTTTAAAAGTCCAAAGTCTGTGTAGATTGAATCAACTTGATTCCTATTATCAACGGCTTCCAAACGTATTGGCTACAAGATTAACTAGTATTATCAACTAGATTGGTCACCGTTGATCTTTTTTTTTAAGAACCGTGTTGAAACCCAGATAAGTAGCTTCTAACTTCCCAATAAATAATTTTATAAAAAGCATATTCAAAACAGCATAATACAAAAATAGGTCTATAGCTAGTGATATTAGGTAATTAAATCTACTCCTAATCTCTTAAAGGTTCAAATACACATTGTTCAATTTTTGACATTTTTCTGATCATAAAAAAATTATTTTTGCACTTATAGGTGTGTTCAATGTTTGTTCACTAGATAGCAAGCAAAAAATAAGATTACCAAATGTGGTGTAATTAAAAGTAATAAAGAGAATACTTTCTTATGTCACTGTTTTCTATGCTTTGGCATCAATTTTTGATGATTTAATTTTGTTCAAATAATTTAAATTTGATGATGTAAATGGCGGCTTATGGTATGCAATAAAACCACAAGCAGTCGTGATAATATTTTAAATCTGTCATAAACTTCAAATAATTTGGTAATTCAAAGACGGCTGCGAATAAAATTGTAACAAAGTATTTCATTTTTATCTTAAGTACAAATATAGTTCAAGTTTTGCTCTCGGTATATTTAAGTTTTTCTGGTACATGGCAACATGTGCCGCTTTCTGTTCTGTAATGTAATCTCTAAAAAGTATTTATTTTTGTATTTCTTTACATTTTTGTAAGACAATTCTTATTATCGTAGACACTTTAATTATTAATTTTGAACCTTGAATGATTTTGATTGTACATTGTTTTAAAAGCGCCTCAGACCTATTCCGATCATTTATTCAATTTTCTAATTTTGTCGTTAAACCGTCTCCTTATATGCAAGCAATTCCTATGTCAGATCAGATCACTGATACAATTGCTCTGATCTAATTTGACGTTGTTTTATTGTTGTTAACGATAAGCGTTGTCTTGACCTAATGGTCAAAACAACGCTTATTTACTAGTAATAAAACATTGTTAAAAAAAATTAGTGTCTTGTTATGTCACTTTATTTAACTTAATTTTAAAGAATTCAGCTTTAGTTGTTGTTTTCGCCCTTTTTGGTCTTGTAATACGCAACTAAACGTTGCTAAGAGATAAAGTAGTTTTTTTCATATGATTAGACAATTTTGTAATTCATCTTTTATAATCAACTCTTGTTGTTAGGTCTCACTTTTTGCCAGAAAAATGCTGCTTTATTCATTTTTGCTGAGTACGATAGCGTTAGTTATTAACGTTTTAAATGTTTTTTTATAAGTTAAATAGTTTTTTTTAATTTTCTTTTTTATTGCGACTTTTTATAATATTTTTGTTAAACTGTTATCAATTTAAATATTAACAATTTTTTTTTCAAAAAAAATGAATTAATACACGTCATTAAAACACTTATTTTCGTAAAGTAGCTGTTTTTTTAATTTTAAAGTTTTAACAATATTTTGATATCGACCAATAAGATAAAATACAATAAAAATTAAAAAAGATAAAAATGAGAATCACAATAAAATAACAATGAGATAAGAATAACTTTATTATTCAATTTAATACATGATTTATTATTTGTTATTCATAACAAAACTATTGATAGTACAATTATGGTTCAAAGTTAAGAACAGAACAAATAAACTGTTTGAGTTTCAAATGTCAGAATTTATACTTAGGTTTGAATCATTCTAGATCTTTTTGAAGTTGTGAGGTTATGTTAATGACAACTGAAATTTTGAAAGCAGAGACGGTCTTGTTTGTGAAAAATAATAGTCTAGCAGTGTTTATTTTCTTTTGGATTGAATCCTCAATGTATGACTCCACAATAATACTCCACAGGCAGGCTCCGTAAAATTAGTTATATGTCGTTCAATACACTAGCTGTTTTTTCATTGAATTAAGTTACACTTTCCTAATAGTTTAGGGTATTTAGTTAACTCAATAAATTTAATAAGACAAACTAATGTCGAATTAATAGTTTAATAAATCCACTAATGAACACTAATAGACTTTATTTATACGACGAAATTAACACTTATTATTCTTATTCTAAAACAATTAATATAAACGATGAAAAGGAATTAATATTGTGAATGTCAAGAAAATGGAACGATTTGAATACCGGTATGGCATCAACGGTAAGGACGGAATATCGGTTTGATAATTTTTCCGGAACGATCTTATCTCGACTGGGTAATGATTTCAACTGATGGTCTACAGTAGTCTACACTTGTACTTTTTGTTCAAAAACCCGAAGGGCACAAGTGTTGCTATGCAGTTTTACCAAAACTCCACAAACCGGGGAAAAACCCTTTAAAAAGGTACTATTCGGCCAGCTTGGTTGTATAAAGAGAGGCAAAACCTTCGGAGACAGAAGGGAAAAAACTATAAAATGGGTATTTCCAAACTGGCGTCAAAGGGACGGACAGTAACTAAATACCGTTATGAATAAATTGCAAACCACGAGATCGTTCAATATTATTGACAATACTACAATTTTCAAAAGAATTAACATTTTACTTAATATTATGAAACATTCTCCCCCGTTGAGAGGTCACGATCAATAGAGTTTAAAATTAATATTACTATGCACTCCGAAAAGATTTAGCCTGGTGACATGATAGGTAACACGGCAACTTTTTTGACATTTCTAACTAATGTGGTTTTTGGAGTTTTCACTAATACGGTACGCACTACACCATCACTACCGGAATAACAGTTTATTATTCTAGCTAATACCCATTGTGCAGGTGGTATATTGTCTTCGCGCAATAGAACGACAGCACCCTTACGAATGTCTGGACCGCACTTATCCCATTTAGTTCTGACCGTTAATTCATTAAAATCTTCCTTGTGCCATCGTGTCCAAAAATGCTGCTTCACTTTCTGGATGTGATTCCAATGAGACAAGAAATTTCGAGGCAAGGACGAATAATCTCGTCCACGTAATTTGGTCAATGAGTCACCTATCAAAAAATGGCCAAGAGTTAGTGAGATAGGATCGGTAAGATCAAATGAAAGAGGTGTTAAGGGACTAGAATTCAATATGGCTTCGATCTCAACAATTAGAGTATTGAACTGTTCATATGTAAAAAGCATTTCTCGTCCTCCAACATGATGAAGATGTTTTTTGAAGCTTTTTACTGTTTTCATCAATGAGGATAAAAGTTGCGCTCCACACAACTCTAATCTCGGGATGGTTAAGGTTTTAATAGGAGCAACTCGAGATTTTGCACATAATAAATGTACTCTAATGTTGCCGGTTTGGTCAACACTGCGTAAATAGACGCACGCTCCATATGCGCGTTCACTTGCATCTGCCAACCCATGTAATTGAATATTAATTGAATTGGACGTAACTGATGTACGTTGAAACGATATTTTATTTAATAAAGGTAATTGTTGGCAATAAGTTTGCCATTCACGGTGTAAATTGGCGGATAAAGATTCATCCCTTTCGAGTTTATAGTTCCATAAATTCTGTAAAATAATTTTTGCTAGAATTATAACTGGAGCCAACAATCCCAAAGGATCAAAAGTCTTGGCAACTTCAGATAAAATGCTTCTTTTTGTAATTCGTTTTAGTTGTATCGGGTTTACAGTATAACTGAGAGTGTCGGTGTGAGCATCCCAATATACGCCCAATGTTTTCAATGTGGTATCTCCAAACTGTAGTCCAGGATTAATATCGGTAGGAGATACATCTTCTAGTATGGAAAGATCGTTGGATGCCCATTGCCTCATTGTCAGACCTGCAGTTGCAAGGATTTTAGTCATCTGCTTGACTATAATTTTTGCTTCGTCGCTTGTTTTTGCCCCGCTAAGAAAATCGTCAACGTAAAAATCTGTTAACAATAATGGTCCTGCTATGGGATATAAAGACCCTTCATCAATAGTTAACTGATGCAAACAACGGATTGCTAAATATGGAGCACAAGTAATACCAAAAGTAACTGTATTTAATTCATAGACTTGAAATTTATTATTATTGTTCCTCCATAGAATGCGTTGAAATTTGCGATCTTCTTGTCTTATAAGAAATTGCCGATACATTTGTTTGAGGTCACCTGTGATCACAAAAGGGTGTTGACAAAATCGAATTAAAGTTGAAAACAAGTCAGATTGAATTGTAGGACCAGTGTACAGGACGTCATTTAGTGGAACACCAGATGTGCTTTTTAAAGAACCATCAAAAACTACTAGTACTTTTGTCGTAAGACTTGTTTTTTTCATTACTGCGTGGTGTGGTAGATAGAAATTAGTTGAATCTGCTGGAGTTTCATTTACGCATGACATGTGGTTTTGATTTATATAATCTTCTAAAACTTCCTTGTATAATCTTTTTAACTCAGACTTTTGCTCAAGTTTTCTTTCAGTATCGTCGAATCCTTTACGGGCATAATGAAAAGATTCGCCTAATTTGGTGCAATTTGGTTTGAAAGGCAATGCGACAACATAGCGTCCATTTGGATTTCTTTGTACGTGCTGGCGGAAATGTTGTTCACATTCTTCTTCATCCTTTGTTAACTGCTTGACAGTAGGGCATTCTTCAATTTTCGAAAAATGTTTTAAATCAAAATCGATTGAAGTGGTTGTGAGATGACACTTGGATGCCGTTGGTTGTTTTGAAGGAGGTGCTCCACCTAATATCCATCCAAGCATTGTTTTTTGTAAATATAGTTCTTGTTGATTAGAAGCTGATATTTTTATTTGCCCAACAGACAATAATGATAAAGTGGTACCAGCTCCTAATAATATGTCTACTGGTGCAGGTCGATGAAAATTTGGGTCAGCTAATTTAATGTTGTGGGGTATTTTAATTAATTCACGTTGAATAGGTTGGTCTGGAATAACATGGGAAATTTCTGGAACTATCAAAAAACTGAGAGTTTTTTTGTATCCACTCAATCGTGATTGGATAGTGGTTGTAGCTAATTCATTGCAGTAAGTTGTCATTGAGTTTAAAGCTCCCACTGGTATGTTGCATACTGTTCTTTTTAATTGGAGAATATCAGCAAGACGCTGAGTCATAAAATTAGTTGTAGAGCAAGTGTCAAGCAAGCTTCTACATTGAATTGGTCTTTCATTTTTATTTAAAATTGAAAGCACGGCGGTAACCATTATGTCATTAGACATAGCATTTACGACAAGTGCTACTTGTCTGTGTGAGTCTAATACTTTTGAGGTACTGGGGTTTCGCTGTTCAGATTCGTTTACCCGTGCTTGCGAAGGACCAGCTGGAATTTGTCCAAGTTGGATATGCAATAAGGTGTGATGACGTTTGTCGCATTTCTTACATGACATCTGTGACTTACATGAATTAACTCCATGCGACTTTCCAAAACAATTAAAGCATAAATGCGCGGCTGATACGACCTTTCGCCGGTCTTCAACTGGTAAAGATCTAAATTTTTCGCAGGTATATAACAAATGTGACAATGAACATGCAGGACAGATAGCGGTTTTTTGATTATGCAGAGTGTTGCTTTTTGGATTATTGGAAAATGTAACAAGTGCATGTGATCGCGTTGTTTCGTTTCGATAACGGTTCGTTTCAAATTTAATTAATTTATTTTGAGGTGTATCAACTTGTAAAGGCTCAGCACAATTTGCTCTTCGTCCTAAAAATTTTAATAACTCTTTAAATGAAGAAAAACTGTTATCAGTTAGGGTCATTTCCCACTGCCAAGCCGTATTTGAATTAATTTTTGATAAAATCAAATCTACTAGCGGTATATCCCAAAACTCTACTGGAGCTTTCAGATTTTCTAATGCGCGGGTATGTTGTTGAAAAACATCAACAAGTTCAATAAGGGCAGCTGGAGTATCTTTTTGTAGACGCGGGTATTCTCTTAAAGCTGCCATATGACGCCTTGCCATTCGACGTGGATGTTCGAACTTTTCTTTTAGAATTGAAATTGCTATTTCATAATTATTTTCAGTAATTTCTAGAGATTCTATAGCTCTTGCAGCTTTTCCAGATAAAGATGATTTTAAATAGTTGAGTTTCTTGACTGGAGGGATATTTTCTTCATCAATTATTGTTGAAAATAGACTGAAAAATGTAGCCCATTTTTCTGGAGCGCCATCAAAAGTTGGAAGCGTTATAGGAGGTAAAGTAACTACCGACTTGGTCGTTGTTGCACCCATAAGGATAGGTTGCGCAAGGTTTGTTTCGGTGATTGGCGGAGTATTTAATTCGTCGAGAATATCTAGAGCACGTGCCGTTTCAAAATTAAAACTTTCAAAATATGACTGACGATTGTCAATTTCGGTTTCTTCTAATTCTTCTATGCTGTCTTGAATAGCTTCAAAATTTTCAAAGCCTTTCATTGTGGTATTCAGCGACGCTTGAATTAAATGCTTTTTTTTTGTGTGATTCATCTTGTTCAGCTTTGTCTAGATATTTCTTTAATGTAGTAATTGTAGCTTGAATATGACCTCGTTTCCTTTTTAATTTTGTGAGATCAGCCATAATAAATAAATTTATTTATAAGGTAGAAAACAGGACAATTGAAAACTTATTGACAAAAATTTTAAATAATGATTTGCTAAAGGAATTGAGGATAATCACAACAAATAATTTGGCCCTTTTTTGTATAGATCAATTAAAATGACTAATAATGACCAACTCACCTTATTTTTCCTGTGTTGATTGAGCTTGAGACTTGGTACAGCTGCTTGCGACTGTTGTTGATTTAAGAACCTTTTGACTTGCTTTCCGGTTTGGATGCTACGCCACTGGATTTGAAGTCCGGAAGATTTCTGATGTTTCCGTTGTTTTGGAATTCTTTGACCTGCTCTCCGGTTTGGATGCTACGTCACTGGATTTCAAGTTTAGAAAACTGCGTTTTCGGTTGTTCTTTCTTTTGCGATTGCGGCACTTTCACTTTCACTTTCACTAATTATTCACAATTTATTAATGTAATCCGGCTCGAAGGACCATGTTTTTTCATTGAATTAAGTTACACTTTCCTAATAGTTTAGGGTATTTAGTTAACTCAATAAATTTAATAAGACAAACTAATGTCGAATTAATAGTTTAATAAATCCACTAATGAACACTAATAGACTTTATTTATACGACGAAATTAACACTTATTATTCTTATTCTAAAACAATTAATATAAACGATGAAAAGGAATTAATATTGTGAATGTCAAGAAAATGGAACGATTTGAATACCGGTATGGCATCAACGGTAAGGACGGAATATCGGTTTGATAATTTTTCCGGAACGATCTTATCTCGACTGGGTAATGATTTCAACTGATGGTCTACAGTAGTCTACACTTGTACTTTTTGTTCAAAAACCCGAAGGGCACAAGTGTTGCTATGCAGTTTTACCAAAACTCCACAAACCGGGGAAAAACCCTTTAAAAAGGTACTATTCGGCCAGCTTGGTTGTATAAAGAGAGGCAAAACCTTCGGAGACAGAAGGGAAAAAACTATAAAATGGGTATTTCCAAACTGGCGTCAAAGGGACGGACAGTAACTAAATACCGTTATGAATAAATTGCAAACCACGAGATCGTTCAATATTATTGACAATACTACAATTTTCAAAAGAATTAACATTTTACTTAATATTATGAAACACTAGCTATCAAATTCCTTATACGTTTTTTTGTAAAGATTTTAACTTTTAGATGGTAACAGATTGAACCATGCAATCTGTGCACTTGCCAACACTGTAGCAGGTAGTGCAACCGTTTTTGAGGTCCATAACTGCACTCACAATATGCAATTTCTTTAACTTTTTTACACTAGCGACGTTTTGTTATTATTTGGTTTTAATGGTAATTAGTTTTTTTAGCAAACGTGATTCTTAAGTGAAATTGAAACCCGTAAGGATAGTCTTTGAGTTGGTGCTAATTTTGAGTTTTGTCGCTGAAAAAAAAAAGGTTTGTAATAATATTGTAATCAACTCGTTAATTAATAGGCGATTGATGAACTTAACTATTAAATGCAGTCACTTGCTATCGTTTGCTTGTGCTTCAATACTTTTGATCATTAATCGCTTTCATTAACCAACTAGTTGATTAAATAACCGTTAATTAATTTTCTTTTTTCACTTTCTGGTCTTGTAACCGTTTTTTCTAAATTCTGTATTTGCCTATTATTTGATGCTTTTTCAACACATGATTTTGATGCACATTTAAACAATTTTTTGTTTAAATGTGTGCTCATGTTTATTACGCGTTCACACAATTGTAGTGCTGAAAACGCACTGAAATTGAGTTGCTAGTGAATGTGATTTGAATCTATTACCTCAAGGTAGTCGACGTGCGGATGTAAAAAGATAGGGATTTTCGCTGTTATTTTGGTTCTCTACGCAGTTACACATTTGTAAAAGTTCTAGAGCTTTAAAGCTGTGAAAAGCTACAAACTTTTAAAACTAAAACTAACGCTTGGTAAACTATTAAAACTCTAATCAAAAAAAGTTCTACAATCAATTGTTTTTCAGTTTTTGTTTTAATTATTGCATAACTTTTGTGACAAAATCCTGTAAGTGCTGAGTGGCATAGTTTGCTCTGTTCTATTTATTCCATGATCTGCGAAATATTCGACAGTTGCTTACTGTTATAAACTCGACTGTTTTTGTAGGATGAATTTTCTATTTTTTTCTCGTTACTGATATTTTATCTCTTTTTAGAGTAAATCAATAGAACGCATACCATTATGTTTTGACATTGAAATGAAATTATTTTAATTTTATATTACAACATTCACTGTAGATATAATTAATATGACTTTTCATACAAATATAGTAGTTTTCCGATAAGCAACAGTCTATTCAACTGCTAAAAATCTCACGTCACGTTAACAACATATTATTCTCTTTTGAAACGACATTTTTCTATCCAGCAGCGCTATAATTACAATTCTATTAACTTGCCAACCAGTTGCGACTTTAATGAGCTTAATTTAATTTCTGAAGCTTTATCTCATACATATGTGAGACAGCTTTTTACTACTTACAGATTATTAGATACGCGAATACCTGTTACTCTTCGGATAGGTAGGTGAGAATAAACAAAGAGTTCTTCATGTCTTTACATTTTGCACAGCTTATTGGTGCGTAAGTTATAATATGCGACATCAGATGTTGAATGTAAACATGAAGAACTGAGTTTGAGTTATTATGCACGCACAGACAATTATTGTAAGGCCTTGCGGCCTGCTTTTGTTTGCGGGAAGTTTGCAGAGATGGCGCCTGCATAAGCTTTGGAACACTTTTTCAAAGAGCATTTTTGGTATAATTATTACGTAGGTTTTCTAATTTAATCCTTTCTATTTTATGTACTTGACCTAAAATCAACTAATACCAAGGTTTTAGAAATGACCTAATATCTGTTTAATCCAAGTGAACTTAGTTAGGTAAGTGTGCCATTTTTATATTCCCGTAGGAATCTGAATCAGGACTGTTTCCTATAAATATGTGATCTGAATATACTATACATAACTGAGACAATAACTACGACATCGCTTGAATAGTTGATTTCACGTTATTAATAATTTTTTTCTTGATTTTCTTAACAAGTGCTTGTAGCACTTCTCAGCGAGACTTAACAATAAAACTTCAAATCAGATGTATATCGGGCGTGTCAAAAAAGTCCGATAAACTTTTAAGCTTAGCTGGGGGGTACTTCAAAGATCACAAATTAAAGGAATTTTTTTTGTTTAGACATCGTGTAGCCAGTAATTCTTTAAAAAGTAATCACCAAAACGGCAACATTGCGCTATGTTACCTCAATAGCGATGATAAGGTACAAATGTTTCCTTGGAAACCAGAAATAGATATTTTTACAACAATTAAAAGAAAACTAATTTAAGAAAAAAAGTTATTGAACAAATAGGAGTAAAATTAAAAGCAAACAATGTAGTTTATAATAAATGTTCTGTCATTTGCTAACAAGCAAGCTTCGGCACGACCTTATGCAAAATATGTAGTCTGTTTCAACACATCTGAAGTAACTGAGTTAAAGGCTACAACAATTCTTTTTGTAAAGTGGCTAGATTTTCCGGCATTGGTAGAGTAAAGACAATGTCTCTGTAATAGTCTCATAAATTTTTTTATAAGATTTAAGTCTTGAAACCTAGAGGGCAAAGGAGTAAGACTGCCGCGCCCTAACCACCTTTTCCCGTAATTTTTGTTAAGCCATCCTCACTGGTACAGCGTAATGTGAACCATTTGCAACCACATATCTTTTTTGACTGCCAGAAGCACATCATCCAATTATTAATTTTCTATATCATATTGCAAAAAATTTATAAATCGATCACTTCCCAGACCATCTGGTAAAATACAATTAATTGGTTTCTGTGCTGACGTCCCGTTTGAAAATTTAAAAATGGATTATTTATTGCATAATGATGATGATTGCGTCTGTTGAAGATTTTGTTGTTGGTAAACCGAAACTCATCGGTTCATAAAATTAGTTCACATATTCATCAAGAATCCACTGGGCAAATTGTCTTCGTTGATAATCATCTGACAACAAAAGAGTAAATTTTTGTGTAATAGTATAGATATAACATTTTATCAAGCATTACCCTGTTAACTGTTTTAAACGGAATGTTTGACAGTCTACCAACTTGACGACAACTGATGCTTGGACTTTCGGCAACCGCATCAATAATGGCTTCCTGTGTTTCAACAGTTGTTCTTAAGAGATGGTCTTCTAGAAAGTATTTTTTGATATTCCGGAATCAGAGTCTGATTTTCCCTAGTCTCTAATCCTGTCGTCGTGGTTCACGTCGCTGGGAAGATCGGATGCCATATTGTCTCACCGCATCTAAACTCTAAGGCATTTCGTTCACTTGCTTCATAAACCAAGTACATGTTGCAGTATTTGTTTGCCGAAAACAATGTCTTACAATAATTGATATGAAATCCTCAAAAAGTGTGACACTTTGCCAAAAAATACCTTAAAAGTTGTTTCCATAAATATCACAGTGTTGTCATATGCTGCTGCAGTTTGAGAGCACTTTTATCCAGTAACTTTAACTTGGTTAAAACCAAACTGTTCTTTTAGATAGAACACAAATACTCAATAAAATACTGCTAAAGAGGCTGTATAACAATAAACAAAGACAGAAATATAACATATTTAATGTTATAGACAAATGTTAAGTTGTGACCATTTGTTTTCCAAAATTTGTGTCTGTGATATAAGAGTAGTTATAATAAATAACGCAAATGTAACGCAAACATTAAGAGCAAAACCATTAAAAAGGAAGCAAACGATTACAATCAAGTTAAATAGACATTTCTGTATATTCATGCAACAAATTACAGAGTAAGCGTTTTTTTTGTGTTAGACGTGTACACGAGTAGTCGCACACGTCGTGTGCTGAAAAATGCCATTTTTGCAACGCATTTTATACAAGATTATTTCTAATTCATTCAGGAAAAGCACAAGTACTCTATTAGAATTATTAATTCTGCGATCTCAATAATTTTGAAAAATAATGCGATTAAGAAGTTGCTACAAAAATACTGCTCGTTGTTTTCGAAACAATAAAAAAAATATTTTGCTGTCATACCTTATTTTTCCAAATAATGTTGAAAATTTAGAAGATTCTTCCGTACCTTTACAGGTTCAAGAGATTGCAAATAATTTAATTTTTGATTTGTTATCAAAAAAATCTAAAAAGAATCTACGAATTCCAAGAAGTTTAAGACGATATCTGAAAAAGTTTTTCCCACTTATTTTCGCAGCAAGGCAAAAGTTTTCAAGCTTTCAACAATATGAAGCTATTATTATTATTTTATGTTGTGAACAATCTTTTTTTTTTTAACCGAAATGTAGACAATACGAAATTTACAAAATTGATTGCGTTTTACAGGAGAAATGCAGTAGGTTATCGATCACAAAAATATAAAGATTTTACTAAGAAAGATATTTATACATTTCTATAAAACCTGATTTATCTAAATAATGTCACATTTTGTAACTAGTTATGAAATAAAGCACATTTGACAACTAAAATAAAAATAATATATATAATTTTGATGTGTCCCTAAAAAACCAGTATGGCAAAATAAAATAGTTATTTTTTACTAAGTTATTAAGTTAGTGTTAAAACACAAGCACAAAACGTAAATAAACTTTTACAAAAACCAAAAGAGTTTAAAAGTCTTCTGTTTTTTTTAAATTAATCTATACATCCAATCAGAGTCAGAATTAGGATTTATACATATCAATAGAATTTGTTTTACACTAAATAAACCTCTAGAGGTTTTTAAAGAGCTTATAGAGGTTTATTCAACACCGGTAAGGGTGTATATTTAACCAACCAATTACTTCTAAAAACGAAATGCATTTTTAGAAGTATATACAAAACTTTTATTGTTACAACGATTAATTATGTAAGTAAAGTGTTATAATATGTTATAGTATCACTTCGTTAGTACCACCAAAGAGACAATTTTTGTGGCCTGTCCTGATACTATATTCTAATTCTGACCTGCCCAACCTTTTAGGATGTCGTTTCTTTAACTGCCCCGTTGTTGTATTTTCCAAAACATAACAATCTCTTCTTTTGCCAAACCATAAAAACTGATTCTACGTAGATATGTAGGTCTTTACAGTATTTTCTAGCACGTGTTTATTGATGATGTTCATTGCGCCTATTGAAGCAATTCCAAAACTTTCTGGTAGTTTTAATTTTTTTATAAAAAAGACACGAGAAAAAACACAGAAACAGCAGCTTTTTTCGTAAAAGTTTTGGTTGTTGTATGGTTCCTATAATATTATATTTAAATATATAAATATAATTGTTATTTTTTAACAAACGAACTGAGTTAAGTTTCTACAAAAGATTACCGCAGTTTTTTTGATCGTTTTAATTTGAAAGAGAATGGAATCAAAATCAACTTTGCTTAATAAAAATTTCCTGTATAATGCTATTTAAAACTGAAGATGAATTGTAGATGCCATGGCTATATTCTTATAAACAAAAACGCATAGAAATATTGCTTTAAATTTTCCTAAAAACTAATGCTTATGTTTATTTGTTTATTGATTTATAGTACAGTTGCTAAGACAGGCAAATAACTAATGCAAAAAAAATACAGGACAAATATTATAAGATTGCAATACAAAATGAATATGATAATAGTATATTAAAAAACAAGTTTCTTAAGACATGTCTTAAAGCACGCATTCAAGTTTAACATTATTTATTCTTGCGTTGAGGCAAAAACATTTAACAAGACGAGATTATTGTGAGCGTACAAACACAAATTTGATTTGTCTGGTCTGTACATTATCTCAATCTACGAGCTCGAAGACGTAAAGTCAAAAAGGAATGTGTATAAAACTGCCTGATAACATTTTTTTTTAAATGGTTATCAGTCTATCAGTCAGCAGACCAGCTGTATTCAAATTCTTGTGTCAAAAATTTAAACAACTATGTACTCACAAAATATTGTACCAAAACAAATGATCCAAAGTGCATCTGTGTATATCTATGTGCACAATAAAAATTTAGTAGCCTTCTGCATTTTATAGTCAGAAAATATAATATAAAATTTAAAATCTTAGATAAGTTTAAAATTTTTGAAAAAAAAATTTGTTAGCAGATTTATTTTTGTGAAAAATATAATTATTTGCTTTTTACGCCGAAAGCCATTATTTGTCAAAAAATTAAATACATATTATTTTGTATTGTTGGTGTTGCATTTTATATTCTAATCAGTATACATATTTAGATCAATTTATATTTTATTTTTTATGACCTGAGTTTGAAGCAAAGTTTACGTTGAAACTGTTTTCTCCAAAGCAGAATATTGTCTTTATTCAGCAAATTACTTTTCCTTCCTCTTTTGATAAATCTTGCTAAAGAAAGTGATAAGAATTCTCAGTATAAAAATATTTAAAATAGCTGCTTACTTGAAATTTAGACCTTTCAGAGCTTTGTAAAACTTTGATCCACTCTTATTGTGAAATTCATAATAATCTTAAAAGTAAGAGAAAAATTTGAAAATACTTTATTTGTGTTCGTCTTGGTTGAAATTTTTTTTTATCATATCAATAACGGTTATTATTTATTCGTTTATAGTACATTACATATCGCGACAGAAGTAAACTTTATTTCGAGACCAAAATGCAACATGCCGTCAAGGTTTGTATTCTGTAATACCCACAATCACTCATAATATTCATTTTAATTCAATATAATTATAACTGTAAACGTGTTCAAATAAATTTAAAAAAATCAAGTTGACAAACTGCCATGATCGAAATAGACTAAAAAAAATTTTTTTTAGTGTTTTGCTTGCTTTTGAAATTTTGAAAATGTCTAATAGTGGGACACAATTAACTCCCTAGGAGTTCTTGCAAGCTGCAGCAGAAGTTACAAACAATCTAATACCAGAAAAAAGTCGCGAGCGGTATGAAATAGTTATTTACCTAAGTGACTTCGGAAAGTGATACTTCCCAAAAACATTGTTTAAAAAATTTTCTTCTAACCTTAGCAGCAAAGTAAAAAACATCGCAGTGCGGAACAATCGTTTTTTGATATATTGGGAACAAGCGGAAACTACCGATCTATAAGCGATAAGTGCAAAAGAACTAAGATTTGACCAATATCTTTGCTAAATAACACAAAACAAACAATTCATTCGAAAAAGTTTTATTGGCATCTTTTCATAGTCTTCCTAAATAAAAAATCTCAGCACATGCTGGGCTGTGAATTCACTGCTCAAATGCACACTAAACATGAAGGCAAAACTGACATTTTGAAGTATTCCCAATTCCAAGCTTTCCTTAAAAAAACAAAACCATCATAAAACATGCACATTACTTACCTTTTACAGGTTTGTCATTATTCAATTACAATACCGATTGGGCGTAAATTAAATATATTTATTCAGCTACATACAAGCAAAAAGTAACAATTTTTATTCCCTAATATGATAGTTATAAATAAAAAAAAATTTTATTTTACAACAATGCAAATTTCTACTAATGACAACTAAAATTTCTCGTTTTCTTTTTATAGTTATATCTGATTAAAATTTACTATGAATAGAACACTTTTAATAATTTTGATGTTTTAGACATAGCATAGAAATTAAATTATGATAAAAATATTCTTCTTTTTGCTAAAATTGTTTCTACAGAACGAAGAATATTAAAATAAATAATAAATAATATATGTATTTTATTTATTAATATATAAAAGTCAATAAGTTTTATTTATCTCCTGCTGATGACCACTTGGTGGTCGAAATAGTTCTCGTGATCGATTAAACAAACTTTTTGGCAAGCGATAAAACTGTGTGAATATCTTAAGATATGGTTGGTATGCTTCCAATAACCCTATGGCAGCATAGACGAGCTTTGCCTATACAGCCAAATAGTCTAAAAACAATTTTATTTTTATAGTTTTGATATCTTTATATCCAAAATTATTTTTATTGGATTTTTGAATCATATTTGAAAAAAATTTAGACATTACAAAAATCTACAGGGTTGACAGATCAATTTTTGTGTGTTGTAAAAAGCCAATTTTCAACTATGTAATCGTATTAAGACTTTTTAAATTTGGCAGTATTGACCGTTTTTGACGGTTTTGCGGTGCAAAAACCTGTACCTAATAATTTTTTCAAAAAGTGTCAACATTTGTCTGTCATGTTTTTAGATTTTGATGCAAAGTCACTGCTAATACTAATTTTGATAGAAAATAATTTTAGAGACAACCAAGAGTTATCGCTAGTCGGACAACCAAGTTGTCATACTATCGTTTTTTGTCTAAAACTCATGTCTAAACAATGCAATATGCTCTATCTTCTTTCATGTCTACTAACATATAGTAAAAACAAGATTTGTAGATCTGTAGTTTTGCTTTGTTCTTTTTTAACTTATTTAAGACTTTTGTAAAATGTAAAAAAGAGCCGCATCTATTTATTAAACGGTCGAAAAACCAGGTTTTCACATGTTAATACGCTACTACTCATAACCGATTGTAATGAAACATGAAACAATGATTTTTGAGACAAATAAAGAAAAGCCCTAAAAAGAACAGAAAAATATTTATTTTTGTCTATTCAAATCAACAGCGCTTACTCAATACAGTAACCAGCAACGACATTTATTTTATGAATATGTACCTGCTTTTTTTTACATAATTATACTACGTTTAGATGCGAAAGTTTGCTAAAACTTAAACGAGTTTGACCTAGTCAAGCTGGCTTTATCAGACTCGTATGCATATAAAGCTGCCAATATAGCAAGAACTATTATCCACAGTTTGACGATTGATCATTAGAATGGTGTTAGATTGACATAAAAAGCAAGCGAAACGTTTAGACTATCTCGCATATTATGTAACTTAACATAGCTTGTTATTATTTCATGAGTTCAAACTAGAACAGTCCAGAACACGGATAAGTTGCTATACGTATGTTATGCAATTCGAACTAAGAAACTCGCCTGACTAGACTGAACTAACTATGAAATACTTTGTAAATGTAATATTTAATTATATAAATATTGAAATTGTTTGCCAATATTGATTGATACTAAATTAGTAAAATATATAAGTCTGAAAGTAATTTCAGATTACTTAGTTTAACTTGAAAGATCTCTATTAAAATTGTATTTTAAGAGTCTTTCACAAGATTTCAGGATTTACCTAGCGCTGAGATTGAGTTGATCCGGATATATCCTACCTCGTCACTGCTTTGTTACCTACACATAACAAAAAAAAAGTGAGCGTCTAACCTTAATACTCAATGCCCATCATTAAATTAATATGTCACCTGTCTCTATTTCACTCATCATGTAATACTCTTAAAGGAACCTCACAATGCTTTGTCTCTCTTTAAAATAATCAGTACATGGTACTGAGTGTACAATGAGTGTGTCCTTCACATTAATCACATTAATCTCATAACTCACATTAACTATTAATCACATTAATTTTAGTATTTATTTTAATTTCATTAAATTTATTACTCACATCAATGAACCTTCTCTAATATGTTCTTCCTCTTGGAACTACCCCCAGATAGTCTGTTGTGCAATGAGTATAAAAAAAACAGAATACCAGGGTCATCTCGTATACTCGCTCTATCTACTTGTTAAATCTTTTGATAATTCTCGCATTTTATAGCGAGTTGTGCAATGAGGATAAAGGAACCAGAATACCAAGGTCATCCTTTTTGTCGCTCTAAACAAACAGTCAAAACAAAAAGCACAAACCCATCATGCGTCATATTCACATGAACATGATTTAACATTAAACAATTTAATAAGCACACTAGACAAACTTACGTTGTGCTTGAAAATTATAAAAAAGTACTTTTAATATCATTTAATACCTGCCACATCTTCATGAGCTCAACTTCACTTCCAATACCTTTTCAATATACATAATGAAGCCAATGATATTAACATGCATTATAACTAAGGCATCAACAACTCATCTCATCTCATCGATAGAATGAATAAGTAAATGAGTATCTATAATACACGGTATGTAGATGCTGGTATGTTTATGTTATAGAGATAACGACATTCTATGAGCTATTTTTATAAACTATGACGTCATTTAAGTCGCTTCAAAAATTAAGAAATAAAAATCAAATCAAATTAAATTTCTGTTTCTCTCAGAAATTAAAAAAAGAGTACTTAATAAATAATATAATATCACCCATTAATCATAATTTTTATTAAAAATATTATTATCAATGATACCTACTCATTGCTTTTCGAGAATTATGGAAGAATTTTGAAATACATAATAGGTTACGATAAAAGTTGGGTAGTTAAACTCTTATTACATTCCTAATTTCTCCACGTTTTCCAATTAGCTCCTCTCTGCTTTACAAAAAGTGTAAAAATGACGCACTAAGCATCAGTGTGATAGATATGTGCGCTGCGTCGCGACGCTGGCTCTTGTTTTAGCTCATTGGGCGCCGACCGGATGCCCGGCCAACGCTACAATCGATACGGATCCCCAACCAATCCGGCTCTACTACAAGCCTGCCTTCTTTTGTCTTTAGAAGAACAATGGAGGAGCGATCGTTTTGTTTTTCTCCACGTGCATCATGATGTGTGTGTATTTATGTATGTTTTGCAGCAGCGGATCACATTTATTCATTACCATTCCTTTTGCTACCTTTTCCAATATCAACACGCATCAGAGTTCAAAGAGGTTAGCGGTGTTTATGTTTTGAGTCCATTCATTTCGCTTCGTTTTTGCTGCTGCTACTACTACTGATAAAATCTGGAATATAATGACCTGATGGATCGTAGAAAAAGAGATTGTAAATTTAGTAGGCACAGCTGAAACAAATGACAACCAACTTTCTCAATGCTTGTTAAATTTATGAGATGTTTCAAACCAAATACATAGAGAATAAGCCAAATAGTATGTGACATTGATTACGTTTTGTTTTTGGAAATTATAAATCAATTTAAAAACACCTTACTATATATTTTTTTTTATTATTTTTCAGTGTAAAAGCCTAAATAATTTTTATCGAATTATCCAATATTTAGCTCTGCTTATGGTTACCTCTATTTATTAAATTGTGTTGATAGCATCAAAACCGGATGTCGAAATGACCGGATCTAAACTCATAGATCAGAGCTCGTGACAGGTTTGCTGCCGATCAATTAATTGGAGTGTGAAGAAATTAACTCTGCTCGTCAATATTGATATAAACGAGTACTATTTAACTTACTTTTGCAGCTATAACTTTTACTTTTTTATATTTTATTGAACAAAAAACAAAACAGAAATTAATTTATGATGTTTTATGTTTCAGATAGTGTCTTGTTCAAAATAAAATGTTTCATCACCTAAATATTAAATTTATATGACGTTGTTAATAAATGTTTCAAAATTCAAATTTGAGTTAACTTTAAACCAGTATTACGGTTTACACTTATTTCAAAAAAACAACCAGAGCCGATTTGCAATACGAATGTTGTGGTAAAGCAGTCCTGCATATTGTTTCACTCTACAATAGTAGATAGATATGCTACAGTCAGTGTAATAGATGCAGTAAGGACTATTAATTACTAGTTTGTACTCAGGGAATTAAGGAGATTGCAGTAACATGCAAACGTTTGTTTAAAATCTTATATAAAAACATTATTTAAGCTCAAGCGTGGTGATAAACAAGTAGTAATTAATATAAAAAACACGTTTTTTTAAAATTTGAACTGTTTGATCGATGGCCCTGGAAGTTAAAACTGTTTGAAAAAGTTACACTTTGTTTTGTGAAATTAAAACTCTAAAAAAGTCTTAATTTGCGGGTATGTAAAGATAATGATAAATGCTATTTTTTATGGGTTCTACTTTAATAATACAATAGCGACATCTATCAGAATTGAAAGCTAACTTTACATCAAAGTGGAGAAACTACTCCAAATGATAAATATTGATTCTGATAAAAATAATTTCTGACAAAATCTAATCAATAATTTTTTTTTAATTTGGCGCTAAAGCTTGCCGTGAATGTTTAACTTTCAACTGTAAACGTACCTTTACCATCAAGCAATTGTTTTAAAAATTATGGTTTGTTCACACAAACTCATAGGCAAGACCAACCAACTATGACGCTACATGTTAAAAAACACTTAATATTTATCTGTCGCAACTTGCTGAAGACTTAATAATAAGAACCAATCTATAGATCTAGTTTGAATGAATTTGCTTTGACCTTATTTTTTTAATAATAAATAAATAATTTTCAAGATAAGCTCTAGAAGAATTTAAAACTATTGCCATTAATGTTTTATTAGTCTCTTTTGCTTTTACTATTAATTTATTGAAAATTCCGGTAAGGAATTAAATATACGCTGCAAAAATGTTATTCTCTAACAATATTTAGTGTTAGGTATATGAGAAAGTCCAGTTTTCTATGGTGAAAAATAAAACATCTCTAACTTTTTTTATTGTTTGCCGTATTAATTGTTATGCTCCTATGACACGCCGTTTTACTATTTAATCACAAAAAAAATTATCATAATGTTAAAAAACGAAGATTAAATGATTTTTTTGTGTGGCATCATAATTACAAAAAAGTAAATAAATTTTATGTCAATAAATAAATTTTATTCAAATTAATTATTATACAATAACATAATTAAATAGCAATGAACTAAGATTATGAGTTAAATTAAATTTTAAAGCTCAATTATTATTATGTCTTATAATAATAAAAAATATCAGCATCAATTTTTATTATGCCGCATCATAAATAAAATATTAAAATTTTTAAAAATAAAAGATATTTTTTTTTTACATTTAACATAAATATTTGTTTAACATAAATTTGGAAAATTTGAATGCAATTAAATTTCAATATTTTATTGAATTTGAATTAATTAAAATTATGTACAAAATAATAGTGGTTATATTAAAATTATTTACATAATTTTGAATTAAAATTATGTACATAATTTTAACTCTGAATAAGAATTATTTAAAAAAATATTAATTCTTAATTAAAATTATGTTATAACAAGATTAATTAAAAGAAATCAATTTTGAATTAAAATTATGTGCATAATAGAAATTATTAAATAAAAACTATGTACATAATCGAAATGCTGAACTTGAAATTATTACTATTATAGAATTTAAATTTATATAATTATTCATCATTTATTAATACGTGAAAAAATATATTTGCTTCCCATTGTTATTTTTATAATAAAAAAGTTGAATTACAATATTTTTTTCTAGAAATTAAAATTCAATATTGATATTACTAATTATAATAAATCTATATTTTTAATATATGTAAATGCATAAATTGTTTTCTAATTTTCATTATGACTCTACTCATATTTAGATTTCACTATTTATTTATATGATAAACCATAATAATAATTGCAAATTAATTTTTTGTACTCGTTCATTTGTTATTATTAGCTCAATTATTATTACTAAGTTGCATAATTGTAATGATTTTTATTATGATTTTCTTTGATGAAATAATATTAATTATGTGTACAAACAATTATATATTTTTTAATAGTATTATGGCATGGCACAAGATTATTTAAACAATTTTTTATAAGAGATCAAAGTTTGACAATTTAATTTATGGTACGTACAACATAAACAAGAGTAGCCGTTTTCCGTTTATCTTCCTATGTATTTTTATTTAATTTTATGCCAAACCATAATAGTATTATTACATTTATATTATGTTAATACATATATAAAATTTACATATAAAGTCTGTTTTTTATCAAAAATTGTAAAATATTTATCATTTTTGATAAGAATATCTAGTGATTAAACAGTTAAACGGCGTGCCACGATATGCAACTGTATGATTTATCCTTCTAAAAAATTTTTTGGTTTACATAAAACGTTATGGCATTTTTGCTATTGTTCAAAAATTCCAATTTCTTGTGCATAGCAAAAAGAAGATTACCGGTATTATATATAATTTAATTGTTTACCTTTAAAGCATGGTTGTAAAAAAAATATTGTCTTTTGTTGCCTACAAAATTTAAATTTATTTTGTTATTAATGCTTTTTCAAAAATTGATAATGGATTTTGATTCTGTAAGTATTTAACTGTAGATTAAGAGCTGTAAAATCGATAACAAAAAAAATTTTGAAAAACTTTTTAAAATACAAAAATAAGACTGAAAAAATGCAACTAGTTTATTGTGTGAAAAAAAAGTGTTATTTATTTTTAATAAACTTTTAAAAAATACAAAACTCAATGATTATTTGAAACTGATAATTCTGTGCTAACATTTCCCATTTCCAGTTCACGTCTAAATGATTATAAAGCCAAGTTTTATAATTTTGAAAAAAGTTTTTATAATTTAGGTTGGGTATGGGTAATGCTTAATAAAAAATTCAAAAAGATTAAAAAATTTCATTAGAGAAAACAATGTTTTGCCATGCAACAGCCTTAAAAACTTATATTTTGTTTGGCAAAAAAATACTTTAAAATTAAAAAACTAAAATTATAGACTAAAAACTAAAAAACAATAATTCTAAACATTCTTTTGCTATAGATAGAAGAAATACTATTAGGTAGTAAAAACAAAACTTCGATAACACTTGCTGTAAACCTATATTTGAAAAAACTTTCTAGAAAATAAAATATAAATTTTGTAGTTGATGCAAGCCCAAAATATTTATACAATAGTATAGCAACTGCTACAAAAAACAATAAAATAATAAAAAGATAAGAATAAATCAACAAAGTTGAGTCCAAACTTGAACAAATAAATTTCGTCGTAGAATCTTTAATAAAAATAGAGCTTTTGCAGCGCAGAATTATTGATAATACACCTCTCAATTTAATCTCAAAAGTTTCTAATTTTATATTTTGTTTTAGAAAACAAAACTTTTACAATGCTTCTTAAAATTTTTTTTTTATATAGTTTAAAATTGTATCGTACAGGCTTCTAATTGTATCTTTGTAATATTATAAAAATACATAAATTATTTTAGAAAAAAATAAAACTGCAGTCATATTGATTTTCACAGAAACGAGAATTAAACCAATGTGTAAAAAACCTTTGTAAATAAATTCCACCCTAGCTTCATTCGTCACAAGTATTGGGCTTCAGCCCGATTATCTTGTCCGATCAAGCAGCCTGAAATTGAAAAATGTGAAAATTGATATTTATCTAGTATTTGTACAGGGTTTCTATAAATGATTCTAAGGACGCAGTTGGCTGTGAATTTTGAAAATACCGCCGTGTTGAAATGACACCTATAATTTCACAGTTTCCGCTGGTCATTAATGTAATGTGATTTGTCACCTGTCACTTAGAGTTTTATCGTTTATCGTTTTTAAGTTGTAAAACACGATAATTTGCGTTAATCCAAACTCAAGTTGTGCTAAGAAGCAAAGACTGTAAAAATGGTTTATTCTGTTGAAGAAAAAACTTTCATTGTAATGGGAGATTCAACAACGGAGGGTGAGTGTATTCTGTAGCAGCTTGTAAGCAAAAATATCTTGCTAAATACCTTAATCTGCAAATTCAAGAAACGTCATTGGAGTTCCACATCAGAATTGTAATAAACAGATTTGTTTGAACTGGCAGTGTCAACAAAGAAAAATCTCCTAGAAGGTTTCCAGTATCTGAAGAAGTTGTTGAAGATTTGAGGGCACTATTGGAGCAGAACCCACAAACAACTTTGACAAGATTGTCTCACCAGTCAAAAGTTCCCGTAAGCATCTGTCATAAAATAAAGAAAAAAAGACTGCATATTATGCATCCTTACAAAATAACAACTTTTATTCGAGTCAGGTTGGCAGTGTCTCGTAGGCGAATATATAAACCCATTATTTTTCATAATACTGTGACAGGATAGAGGTATAAGCAAGAGATGTTGGAACCATTTATTCAACAACTTGATAACAAAGAGCTGCAGTCAGAGTACTTTCAACAAGAAGGAGCCACTGCACACACTGCAGGTGTTACCTTGGAATATTTACAACAATATTACGAGCTTTGCGCAATAAGCTTGGGACGGCAACATGAATTTCCACTACGTTCCCCGGATCTAACACTACTGAACTTTTCGATATTTGAATATTTGAAAGATAAGGTGTTTCAACGACAAATGGATAACTTGGCAGAGTTGCAGCATTAAATCCAACAATGTTGTAAAAACATTGATCAAAGGATGTTACAGAACAATTTTGAAAATAGGAAAAAGAGAGTGAATTGAACATATAATATAATGTTTGAAATACAAAGAGCATTTGATTCTTAAGCAACTATGCACGCCCGTATTAGGTTTGTCGTGCGTCTGATACGTGTCTTTGAAGGATTTATTAAGAGTACACAAAGTGGCAGAGGCGGCACACTTCCTACGCAACTGCGTCCTTAGAATCATTTAGTAAAACCCTGTATGTGTTGTATATACTCAGTTATTTGCAAATTTATTCTCATAGTTTTGTGTCTAGGTTTAACACCTTTTTTATCTTTTAAATATTAATGTTTTGCTAACTACGTTTAAAATTCTAAGGTAAAATAAAGTGTTGTTAATAGCTTTTTAAATAATTTAATAAAACGAAGTGTTTGCACAGTTGTTTTTTAACAATTGTACAATTTTTTATACAATTATTAAAATATGTTGTAATTTTTTTTTACTAGTATTAGAAACAGCTGTAAGGTATAACTTGATTGTAAAGACGATTATTGTCTTCTCTTCGTTTTTATTTTCGCTCAAGACTGAAAATAAACTTGGCAATCGAAAGATAATGATCAATCTTCACAATAATACCCTTTAATAAAATACGAATTAAACGGTGTCACTGTTAACCATCGTTTATTTCTCTTAACTTTTTAAGATGAAAATTCAGTTGCATTTCGGTAAGAATTAAACTGTAAATAAGCTACAAACATAAATTTAATTCTTCACTAAAATTTTTGATTTTTGTAAATTTTAAGAGCATTGTTCAAAATCTGAACTAAAAATATGTATTTAGGTAAATATTTTCAAAAATAAATTAGACTATATATTTGTCTCTGCATAACAAATAATGTTCAGTATTATGAATCTAATTTTTGACACGTGGTATACTAATGTTGAAACAAAAGTCAAATCAAGCGATCACACAATTTTATAGGTAACCAGAGTTTTAGTTTAGTTCACTTTCTGTAAAACCAGAATTTGTAAGGTAAACTCGGTTAAAATTATTTTATTTGCGATTAAATGTTAAATTTAGGACTTTGATTGGCTGTTCTTCTCAATTCAACTAATCATATAACAAATTTACTTCAAGCTTTTGAATTGCGATAAACCTACTATCCTCAGTTATATATCAAAATATAAACATCACACCACTGTCACCAATAAATTTAGATAAAAAGATATATTTTTTAGTTTATTATAGATAGGAAGCTATTGGATTAAGTAGAGGAGAGAAAGTAGATTTCATGATTGAAACCTGTAACTTTCCAGGCCATTGTGACGTCTAACAATAAATCGATGGTATATCGATAAAACTGATTCATTCTAAAATTAGGTGTTCATGTCCTACATTCAGGTTAAAAATAGTCAAAACGAAACATGTTAATCGCTAAAATTCTGGCTGTTATAGTAATTTTCCCATCATAAATTTGTCTTTTGGCAAAGCTATACTTAATCTAGAATTTATAAAAGCTAGTCGAGGGTGCATTTTCACCATTTCAAAGTTGAGAAGTTTCACGCTGCTCATAATATAAATAACTTTATTTAAAAACAAAAAGGGAAATACTGAAGGAAATTTGCTATTCATCAACTAGGAGGGTTTACAGCGATGATTTGAATAATGCACGATTTAGAGGGAGTGTAGGAAGTCGTCAATATTACTGTAATCGCCGCGAAGTCACTCAGCAAAGAGGAATATTTATTTTGCGTGAATAATAAATGACCATAATTTTTAAAATGATTTCTCTTTTGCTGTGATAAGCTGATCTAGTTGGCCGTAGACAATTTTTATCGCTCACTTTCATTTTGATCGGAATGATAATTTCAATCATTCTAACCTGTGCTACCTACCTATTTAATAACAATCGAAAATCAAAAGCTTGACAGCACAGCAAGTTTTGTTCTTATAAAATAAAAAAAAACTATTTTATAATACAATTTTTGTTTTGATCTTTGCCAGAGTTTAAAATTTGTTTGCTCTGCAGATATTTGTTCTGAAAGTATTAAGTACATTTTATATTTGACTGTTTTGAATCGATTAATAAAATTCTACCAGTCAAAAAGCTTTATATTAATTCTTAAATTATTAGGAAGATAAACCATATTTGCGCTTTGCAGTTTTTTTAGAGTAAGCCTGATCTACTTTTGATAAATTTAGTCAATCTTACGTTTATATTTTTCCTTCAAAAATTTTGAGATCATTTTTTTTATTTGAGTTGCTTCTTTGAGAGAAAAAACTTGTTTTCAATTAATAGATATTTACATAAAAGTCAGAAAAATTTCACATTACTGAAGAGGAGCTAAATTGAAATACGAGGCACTTTGTGCCGAGTATTTTAAAGCTCCGAGTAAAGTAAGAGATTTTACTGACGTGTTTTGTATTAAATTTTTCCGGAAATCGTAAAAAAGACGAAATTTACAAATTTTAGAATTTTTTCTACAAATTCCACAAAAATTAAGTTAGCCAATTTTGTTGGCAACTATAGTTACTAAAGTATCGTTTTTATTTTGCGTCTTGTAAAGTTTTTACAGTACTAGTCCGGAAAACTCAATTTTCCTGCGCGTAAATAAGCAGGAAAATGTTGTTTCCAAGACAATTTCCGGAAAAAAAATTTAACACATTGTTTATTCAGAGGAAACATTGCATATACAAACACTATTTACGTGTTAAAATAGTTTATTAAACACGTAATAAAAAATAAGAAACTTATTTGAACGCAATCTGTAAACTTGGACATATTGTGTCGTTCTTATTAGAACTCTTCAGCAATTGCAACAGATTTAGATTTGAATAAATTTGCAGTGACGAATTTGGGCTTGTATTTACCTGTAAGTGCCTGTTACTTCGTAATATAGTAAAGCAAGCCAGATCTATTAGTAGCTATCTTGGTTTAAAAATTTTAAGAAACAAGATTTCGACATGTTTTGGTGCATATAGGCCGCTCTAAAAGAGAAATACTCATTTTAATAGATTTCATATTATTACGGAACTAACCGGTACTTGGGTAAATATAAAGCCTAAATTCTCGCTGCAAATTTATTCAAATTTGAATTTGTTCCGACTTGCTGAAAAGTTCCAATTCTTAATATCTTAATATGTCCAAGTTTACAGGTCCAGCTTGAATAAATTTCTATTGATCTTTTTATTGTACTTGTTGGTATTAGATTAGATTAGAAATAAGGTGTCGTTTGGACTGCATTTTATCGGTCTATTGTGCCCTTGTTAATTAAGCTGTTAGAGGTGTGTTTCAGTTTATAGCTCCCCCTAGCTCCAGAGCTGTAATAAATTCTAGCAGCTCAGTTAGCTTCATGAATAACATGGTTCTATTCAATTTGTATTCGTGCCCTAGATGTTCTCTACGTTGGGTTCTAATGGCGTTGCATTCTGTTACCAAGTGTTTCGGAGTTTTCTCTTCTTTCCTGCAAAATCTGCATTCGTGATTATCTTCTAGGCCAAGTCTCATCAGGTGCTTTCTTAGACGGTAGTGACCGGTAAAGAAACCTATAAAGATTCAAAGCCTATTTTTAGTAAGGTTTAAGTAATCTTTAGACCTTGCATAGTCGAAGTCTCCAAGAAATTTCTTAGAACGTTTCAAACCAGGAAGATTTAGCTAGCGTTTTGATCTGTTTGGTCTTTCTTTTATTTTAAACCGTTTCCTATAAGTGTGCTTTTCTAAACCGCTACAAATGGTTCTGGTCCTACAAAAAGAGTTAATAAAACTCTTGCGAGTTCATCAGCTGTCTTGATTTCCTCTATTTCCAAGTGTCTGAGTACTCAAACAAGAAGAACTTTGTTATTTTTGCTCAGCTGATTTAACTTGCTTCGGCACTCTTATGTCATTTTGGAACTGATCGCATAGAAGCTTTTATAGCTGCTTAACTATCGGTGTGAACTGCGATTTTACATTTTTGATAGTTTGTTTCTAAGTTAAATTCTATACATTTCCTGATTGTGTGTATTTCTGTTTGAAAGATGCTTAGATATGTTCCTATTGATTTTGTTTATGTGGCTCTAAAACCGAGTACTCCTGCTCTTGTGCCTTTGTCTGTTTTGAAGCCGTCCGTATACCATTTTATAGTATTTCTTTTAAGCTCACTGGTGATGGGTTCTTTCCACCAATTGTTCCTGTTGCATAATTTTACAATACAATTTTTTTCAAAGATATATCTCTTTACTATTTTGTCACTTAGAAGGTTTAAAATTAAAATGCACTCCGTCAGAGCTGTAAAAGCTTTCTGACATTTGATTCTTTTATTTTTGATGCCCTTCCTAGTAAGTCTAAGAATAGCTTTGCTTGCTGTTCTTGCTATCACTAACTCCTGTTATGCACAAACATGCTAGTTTTTGAACCTTGTTAAGAGTTCTCCTTGTGGTTACTTGTTCTGAATTGTTGGTAGTAACCAAAGAAGATTGATAGAATATATGCATTTAAGACCAACTGCGCTAACGTGCTAGCCGCTCAAAATTTTTGATGCAAGGTAGCTTCTAATAGATGTCGCTTGTTTTACGTAATAAGAAGTCTCATAATTCTATTTAGATAAAATTACTGCCTTATCTAAAAAAAACCTAGTTTTTAAAAATAATAATACTATGAAAGTTAGGGCCTGGCCTGACCCAAGATATTCAACAAGGTTAAGATTCTTTAACTGTTTTTCGTTTCATGTGCAGATGAGGTGCAGCTAAGCTAATTTTTTATATATCCTTATCTGAATACTCAACGGGATCCTAGTATTATATTAAACTTGTCAGCGAGCTCATAGATTGTAGCTAAACTGTTTGCAAAATGTGTATTTTTATTAGCGCTATAAGTTACAATAAATAATTAAATATAAAATAACAAACTTATTTAAATTTGAAAAAAAGATAATTATCACCATAATTGTTAAAAAAACAGCTTAATATTCAAAAAATCAAAAAATAAAATAGAAAATAGCCTACACAAATACCTGCGTAGACATTTAAACTAGACAATAACTATACAAAAATTTACATATTGTTTTACCGCTTCTCTTGCTTTCCTATAATAGTTATTTACATAAAAGTCAGGAAAATTTCACATTACTGAAGCTAAATTGAAATACGAGGCACTTTGTGCCGAGTATTTTAAAGCTCCGAGTCAAGTAAGAAATTTTACTGACGTGTTTTGTATTAAATTTTTCCGGAAATCGTAAAAAAAAGACGAAATTTACAAATTTTTGAATTTTGTTTACAAATTCCACAAAAATAAAGTTTGTCAATTTTGTTGACAACTATAGTTACTAGAGTATCTTTTTTATTTTGCGTCTTGTAAAGTTTTTACAGTACTAGTCCGCAGAAATAAGCTGAAAAATGTTGTTTCAAAGACAATTTCCGGAAAAAGTATTTAAAAAAGAAATAGTGTTAAAGTTTCTTGTTCGATGATGTTCGAGCTGTTGAAGATAATAAACCAACCAAATGTTTATACAAACTATATTCTAAGTAAGGCATGCAACTAGCTTTAAATAATCATAGGCAAACCTCTTTGAATTTTATTAGGTTTGTACAAAATTTAACATTCTAAAACTAATTTTTAATACAAAAAAAAATGCGATAATGATTTCTAAAAAAGTTTTGAGGAAACTACAGAATTGCGTCTAGAGATAGAACATGAATTATGTCAATACCTACCTGCTAGGTCTCAAAGAATTTTCTTTAGCGAATGTCATTAGTTTTAACTAATGATATTCGGCGTTTGAAATTGCAAAGAAACATAATATACTTCCACACACTTTTTACAGATTGAAGTAAATTGCTGGCAAGCAGTGGTAAAAGCGGTTAATGAATCGTCATCCAGATTTAAGTCTTGATTAAGATTTAAGTTCAAATACATCATTCTGAGGTATTTCAACTGCCAAAAGTAAAGAATTCAGCCGAACAAATGTTAATGAGTTTTATGACATTCTGGAAATGCTTTGCGCTGACAATACGATTACAGCAACAAACGTTTTTGAGATTGATGAAATTGCTTTTTCTACAGTACAAAAAGCATGCCAAAATGTAATAGCAAAAAAACATCACGTTGGAGCTGAAGCAAGCTGCAAAAAAAGTGTAAACTGTACGTTTCATATTAATAATCATTATGGTAAGTAGTCAATTTTAAGGTCTGAATTTTGCAAGTAGGTTTGCTTAAGTTTTTGTGTGTAATTTCTTGTAAATCAAAATGCTAACAGTATTAAAATAAATGCTAAATATTTTTATAATTTGTGTTGGTTATTCGGGAAATAATCGTAAAAAATACCATACTATGTGGTAAAATATTGTCTTGGCAAAATTTTGTCTTTACTCGAGTTACTCGAGTTTGTTGCTAATTCATCTCGTGACAAACAAAAACCACTCGAGTAAGTAACAATGTCACTAGATAAATTGCTATGTAACAAACGCTTGTAGCAATAAGAAACTTTTGCCCACAAAATTTTACCATTTATGGTGTTGTATATAAAAATACGTTATTTTAAACTCTCGTTCAATTAAAACGGAATATTCATCCTATTAAAGTTTAGTTCCTATTTTTATTATTATTTTTACTTTTTGTTTGCTTGTTGTTATTTCAACAAAAATGCTTGTAGAAAAATAACATTTAGAAAAAGTTTGATTGATAGTGTTGGCCTGTGCCGTTCCATTACATCACATTTCAGAGCAGAAGACACAAAAACGTTCTGTTTAAATATTTAAACCATGTTTAAAAACTCTAGTTTTCGCTTTATTGCTCTAATTAACACTTCTTTTTTTGATATGCGGTATCTTAATAAGATCGCGAAAACAACAAAGATCAAACAAACTAGGTTAATTAAATTCATGTCACGATATTTCACTTCCGAAATGCTTCGTCCTTGTTCTGTAGCACAGCTACACTAACAATTTTATTCTTCACTTAGCAGTTCTTGTGAAATAATCTAGCATAATTACTCGACCAAAAATTCTTAGTAATTTTTGATTGATGCGTTATTATGGTGTCACACCACGTAACGCACGATGTAAGTGCTCAGTGGCGTAGTTTATGTAGCAGGAATCATTAAAACTAAAATATTCATTTAGCTGTGTCAGTTTCTTAATTCCAATGCTTAAAGCTTGATCAAAATAAAACAGCAGTCATTACAAATTTATTTGTACCATAAAAATAAAAGAGTTTGTTTCTAATTTCAGAGAGTTTTTTTTGTAGCCTAATTTAGTGTAACGACCTAACATACCAAACTTCTAGAACATTTACTTAATTTTAAAGCTATTTTCGGCAACAAGAATTGCAGCAAAAAATATAGGTAATTGTGAACTAGTATCATTAAAAGATTTACCGCAAGATACTTTTTTTATCAACTGGCCCACTAGCTTGCTTTCAGTGTAAATTCATAAATGTTTTTATTTTACATAAACTGATAATGCCTGTTTAATTTTTAAAATAATACTTAACTTTAGCAATTTTTCAAGACATTAAAAAATTGGTTGTTTTTTATTAGTTATCAGTTAACTAATAACTTAATCTGTTAACTTGATCGATTGTGAAGTTAATCGAAGTAGTTAACTAAAAGTCTGAGAATGTTAATTACTATAACTGAACTAGTTGTTTAAAACGTTTTCTCGACAATCGGAAAAACAATCAATCGAATTTTAAATTTACATAAGTGCAAAACTAAATAATGTTTTTTCTAGTTTATTTAAGTGGCTCTTTTGTGTTTGTTGGTATAGTAGAAATTTATAAGGTATAATCACATATCGATTGACAAAATTTGATAAAAAATTATTTTTAAACAAAATTTTTTAATTTATAAGCCAGAAAGTAGCAAAATCTCTGATTAAAAAAAGAAAACAATACATTTCTGCTCTAAAAATGTCAGAAACGTCAGAGTTTATTCTAGTAATGTAACAATTGTTAATAAACCAGCAGAACTGCAAATCTGCAATGAGAATTATCCACAATTTTTCTATAAAGAATTAAGAGATGTTAAACAGAACAATTATTAATCAAAATAGCTTTATGTAATAAGTTGATAAAATTAAAAAAAATCAAAGATGTTAATTTTATCAAACAGCACAAGTACAAATCGGAGCTAAAATACTCTACAATCAGTCAATTTTTGACTAATTGTAGTGATTAATTAATAAACTGTGATTAATAAAAGATTTTAAGGAGCTACCTGTTCAAAAGATTGAGACAGGAAGAAGATACTTACTTATTTTTATTCTGTTTTTTACTGTCTTCTAGTAACCTAGCCTTCTAATAAAAAAAAAACTACTTGTTTGAATTAATCATTCTTTTTTAGGTAAAATCTCAAAAACTCCAAGAGCCACTTTTAAATTTGAAATCAAACCATTATTCCCACACTTTAGGCTTATAAGCTTATCTCAATCAACACCTTCTAATAATTTATAAATTTGCTGACTTATCAAGATCACTTTACATCCTTTATTACAGCACTGCATTTAATCTGATTATTCTTCTCGTTTGTGCTTTCGAATTTATTACTTAGTACATATGTAAATCTAATAGACCTAGAATGTATTACACATTCTTGTAATTTTTAATTTTTTCGTATCTTTTTCTCTCTCCTACCTCTCTAAAAGTTGTTGTTGCTTCTCTCTCAAAAGTGCAACGTTTCAGCATAAATGAAAAAATTAAACTTGACAGTGCTTTTAAAAAACTTTCTAATTTTATATTGTTATATAACTTTTTTGTATGAAATCCCAATTTTTTATAAACTATGCTTCCTCTCCCCCTAAATGCTTCTTTTTAATAAAAACGCTGTAGCAACTGTTGCTACAAGAGTAGTTTAGCAAAAACCAAAAATTAATTTCTAAAGTTGATAAACCAAATAGAAGCTAAAAATGTATACATTGCTTCAACTATATACTGTGTTTCTCAAAAAGCTTCAGGTAAAACAACCCCTAAGAAAACAAACCCAGAACCAAAAGAGGTTCAAAAAAAAGTATGTCTATATTTGTCATAATAATTTTGAACCTACAAACGTTATTAAACATTATATCAACAAAAATAGCTCTACCTCACTTCTGTGCTTAAATCTATTTTTGCAATAGTAGACAAGATCAATGTAAGACGTGGGTTAACCAAAATGAGCCAGTTTTTAGAAGATTTACAGCTGCATAACGTGACTTTATTTTGACTTAATCCTGTCACTATTGTAGAGATTGATTTATATTGATAATTTCTTACTAGTCTCAATTCTAAGAAATTGCAGTTGTCCAGCTGTTTCTACAAATTTGTTCACAACTTGTTACGCCTAATATTCAAATCATATCATAAATTTCCAATGTTTTTTGGTTTCCAATGTTCATAACCTGCTTATCCAAAATTTTTTTTGAAGCATATGGTATCATTCTGTGACACAAGTGCTTTATTCCGAATAGCAAAGCAAACCCTTTACATTTTTACGGTAGACATGAGTAAAATTTAATAATAGTTTTCAATATTATTATTTAGCTTGCGTTTATTGAGTGTAGATGTTCAACATTAACAGGGGATATTACACTGCGATTTTTTGATCTATTGTCCTCTATACATTTACAAACATACAAACGCCCATAGCCATACAAAACTATTTTCTTTGTAGAAAAAGACTTTCGCTTGGGTCGAAATCAAACCCACGACTTTCGTTAGACTAGATTTCAAACGCACTATCTTGTGCCACTTGACTACCAAGAGCTTAGTTTTCAGAGAAGTTTTGATAAAAATTGAAGAAACAAATTTCAACTTTTTTCTATGTGTGCAGGTAGTGCAAAAAATAGTTTACTAACATGAAACCGCACTTTTTGGTTGTAAATGCTCGACAAGCCCCAGTTTCCCAATCCTGCATTCTAAACCAAAAAAGTTACACTTACAGTTTCGTTACGTAATATACTATTTCAATCACTTTAACACTGTATTAAACTAATATTGACTATTTGTTTTGTTATTTGACTAATAATAGATAATATTAGCGATCAGTTAGAACAATATTATGAACTTTGATGAACTTAATTCTATCAAAGACTTTATAAATCTCAGAGACAAACCTCTATCTTACGATAACGCTAATCAATCTAGTAGTAAATTAGTCCAACAAAAAGAAGATAAAAAAGTAATCAACACTGCTGATATAGAAATTCCATTTAATTTAAAAACAAGCAATCTACAGCAACTGAGTGACAAACAGCTGGAAGTGATGACCAAAGTTATTAATTTAGATAAAGATTCCAATGAGAACGAAAACAAAGGCTTTACATTAGTTACAAACAGAAAACATCGCTACAACACTTCTCAAATATTGAACTCTCAGAGCGTGCCGAAACAACCGAAACCTCCTAGTAGAACCTCAAAACCTATCTTTGGATCTGCAGCAGCTACAATTCTTAAGAGCGTACCGAAGCAGTCAATGAGTCATATTCACGTCACTCGTTTGGATCCCTCTACAACTGTGAACGATATAAATCGTTACTTACAAGATACTACAAGTAGCGCTACTTGTGAAAAATTGAACTCCAAAAAACCAGAAGTCTATGCGTCCTTCAAAATCAGCATTCCTATAGATGTTAAAGATTTGATTATGACTCCGTCCTTTTGGCCTGAAGGAGTAATGATTAATAATTTTTTTCAAAAGCGCACTACTCTAAAACAAGGCGACTAACAGATACGCCAAAACACATTAAGGGTAAACAAGATAATTTTATTACAACCAAGACAGCACTTTGTCAAAAACTATTTCCCATTTTTTATCAGAATGTGCGGGGCCTACGTACAAAGTGTAGCGCCATTCTCAATAATATTCTTTTAGAAGATTATCCAATAATTGTTTTAACTGAAACGTGGCTCTGTGACAATGTTTTCAGCAGCGAGTGCATAGATGACCGTTACGTGGTTTATCGGAAAGACAGATGTACGATGTCTAGTGATAAACTGAGAGGTGGGGGTGTATTAATCGCAGTGAATAAGAGTTTTTCTTCACAGGAATTGAAATTTGACTATCTAGGAAGAGAGGAACTTTGGATTTCAATCAAATATTTGTACCAAACAATTTTAATTGGAGCAGTTTACATTCCTCCGAATTCTAACTCTGATTTATATGCTTCCCATGTTAAAAATTTTGAATCAATGTTTGGTAATTTTTTTGATAGTGTTGTGTGCCTTGTTGGTGATTACAATCTGCCCAATATCAAGTGGAATTACGCACCTGAGGTCGATCATTTGGTTCCATATCACATCAATACGGTATGCGAAGAGGTGATTTGTGATAATTTTGCCTTTTACGGTTTGAATCAATATAATCATATACTCAATTCTAAAAACGCAATTCTGGACTTAGTATTTAGTAACAAAAAAGTTTTGGTTGAAAACGTTGATCCGTTGGTTACAGCTGATATGTATCATCCTTCCTTATTGTTAAACATTTGTGATATTATACTTCCTGATTCTTTAAATGCTAGCTGCGATTCGTATTATCTTGATTTTAAAAATGCCCCATACGACCTCATTCGTAGCAACCTAAACGAAATTGATTGGTCCTTTATTGATGAAATTTATAGTATAGAAGACTCAACCACCCTATTTTATAACACTCTGTACCGCATCATTGATAAATTTGTACCCAAAAGATTACATAAATTTAAGGATAACTTTCCAGCATGGGTTGATAATAGAACTAAACAGCTGATATTCAATAAAAAAGAAATGCATAAACAATATAAACAGACACGGCAAATAAATGACTATATTAGGTTTTGTGAACTTAGAAGCGCTAGTAAGAAACAGCTGACCGAATGTAAAATCAATTATATAAACAACATTCAATTCAATATTATAAATGACAATAAACAGTTCTGGCATTATATTAATAATAAAAAAGAATCAAAACATGATTTTCCTAAAACTATGTACTTAAACGATGCTACTGGTAGCTCTACTGATAATATAGTAAATCTATTTGCATCGCATTTCGAAGCAGTCTACCGTGAAAACTCAGCATCTCATGTCTACTACCAATACCCACCCTCATTGTCTAATATTATTGACTTAAATAACATAGATATCACTTCGGAAATGATAGAAATTGGTATAAATGACTTAAAGAATTCTAATAAACCCTCTGTTGATGGGATTCCTGCCATATTTCTTAAATCTTGTGCGACTGTGTTATGTACACCTCTAAAAAATTTATTTGTTAAATCTTTGAATCAATCTAAATGTCCTAATATTTGGAAGTCGTCTTTGGTCATACCCATATTTAAAAAAGGAGAACGAAGCAACATCAAAAACTATAGAGCAATTAGTCTTTCATCTCTTATTTTTAAATTATTAGACTCTGTAATTACTAATTTTGTATCTTCTTCTATCAAAAATATTATTATAAATGAACAACATGGTTTTATCAAAGGTCGCTCAACTACCACAAACCTCTTTGTATTTACAGAATATGTTACTAAACACCTTGAGAGGGGTAATGAAATAGACTGTATTTTTACTGATTTGTCAAAGGCATTTGATCGGGTTAACTTAAGTCTTCTAATATTTAAATTAAAATCCCTCGGCATAGGTGAACCACTTCTTTCCTGGTTACAAAGCTACTTATCCAATCGATTACAGTTTGTAGATATCTTAGGTACAACGTCTAGATCTATCAATGTCACATCTGGTGTACCACAAGGTTCGCATCTTGGCCCAATACTTTTTTTACTCTTTATTAATGACATTAAATCTGCCATTATCGAGTCTGAATTTCTTTTGTTTGCCGATGATTTAAAGATCTTTAAGTATGTTAGCTGTGAGGGGGATAATCGAGCTATTCAACGCGATTTAGACAACTTACTAGAATGGTGTAAGAGCAATGATCTAGAGGTCAATATTGAGAAATGCAAATGTCTAAAATTTTCGCGTAAAATCAACCCTACTTATTTTTGCTACTCTGTATCTGCTGATACTTTATTAGAAAATGTTTCTAATTTTTGTGATTTGGGACTTGTTTTGAATTCCCAATTAACCTTCTCGGATTACATAAACAACCCCATTAATAAAGCAAATCAGATGCTGGGCTTTGTCCTAAGAAATTCTTCTGAATTTAATGAAATGCGTGTGCTAATCATTTTATTTGCTTCTTATGTTCGCTCTGTGTTGGAGTACTCCACGGTTGTATGGTCTCCTTACCACAAAACCTATACCGACAGAATGGAGAGAGTACAGAAAAAGTTTGTTAAATATTTATGTTATAGATTTAATGTTTTTTATAGAAAAGAAAATTATGTTAGTATATTAAATTATTTTGGTCTTTCAACGCTGGAGACCCGTCGAACTTATTTTGATCTGTGTTTTATTTATAAGATTTTATCGTTTTACTGCAAAAGTAGTAATATATTGACATTATTTTCACTGTTAGTTCCATCTCACACTGTAAGAAATTCTTTCTTGCTCCAGGTTCCCTTCCACAGAACGTGTTACGGTTATGAATCCGCCACTTGTCGCTTGGCGCGCTTAACTCATAAGTTTGGGAACTTGGACTATGTAGGAATTTCTTACAGCAACTTTAAACAATCTGTTAGAAATCTTTTAAAAATGTAAATGTACAATATATTGTAATTAAAGAATGTATATATGGTCTGCCGTAAAATAAATTATTATTATTATTAATATATACAAATTATTGTTCAGTTAGAACAATATAATCAAATTATTGCTCTAATTAAATTGTTAGTTTAAATTTTATTCATGACATGACTGATTTTTTAAATTTTATTGCTGTTAAAGAAATGAGATAAAATTAGAATATTTGATATTGTTTCAATTTTTTCAATTCTGGATATATAAGTAATAAACTAATATAATTATCAAATAACTTTCTAACTTCTTAACAAGTTTTTTTCAACAATTTCATTTTACTTTACCATTAGTCTCCAAAGATAAAGTGATTTCCCAAAACGATTTTGTATTGAATATAAATTATTTTAATACTCTCGTGCAATTGAAGCTGAATATTCATCCTATGAGAGTTTAGTTACTATATTTTTATTATTTTTATTTGTTGTTTTTTTTATTATTTCAACAAAAATGCTTGTGAAAAATAACATTTTGTTAGATTGATTTTATTGGCTGCGCTTTTCAATTACTACTTAATATTAACCTACTTAACCTAAATTATTATCATAGTTGCAATATTTTTTTGTTTTTCACGAGAAATCAAGTTTATGACAACCTAGGAACAATTTTTGGTTTATTTTGGAAATAATTTCTAATTGACTTGACTCTAATAATTGATGTTGTCAACTATCAGAGACAGGATTTTGATCTGTTTGTGGTGGTCTATTGAACAATTTAGAGTTTTACGTTTAAATTTAGCGCTGCCGTTTATTCTGGTAAATTAATGATTGATTTTTTGTTCCAACAGAACAATATTTTTCTAAACACTGCATATGCCTGCAAAAAAAAGTTGTTTTAAAACTTTGCATAAGCTAAAACAATTTGTTTTGGTTCCAAAAAAACTATACAATAAAGCAGAGCTTGCTTGTAAAAAAACTGCTATAAACTGACTGCCAAAGATAAATGTAGTGTTTACAAATTAAGAGATCCGACGTATGTTTACATATGTCTTTTTATCATGCAAAAGTGTTTTTTGTAAAATATTAACAAACAAACTTTTTATCAATTAACACATATGAAAAACTTAGGTACATAAAATATTGCCGCAACTAACAAAAACAGCCTAAAAAGGAAAAACAATTAGAAAAACTTATAGCAATTGAAATCTTTAAAAGCTTTTCTACAAATCCGATACGTCAACATCAGTAAAATTAAATCTGTTTAGAAAATAACATTTTGACGTCTCAATAGTACACTCTTTGCCACAAGTTAACTTAGTTTTTGTGCAAATAGCAGCCGATTTGTGTGTGTAATTGTAATTATTTCCACTTGAGCTTTTTACATTTGAGAACTCACCTCTCAATCTGTTACACTTGCTTTACGTATCTATTATTATCTAGTCGTGTTACATTACTATAACAATCTCGTATCACGCCTACAAAAAAGAAAAATAATACAAGTGCATGGCTAGACATTATGATTACAATAAACTTTATAGACTTTTTACGCCGATTTCTGACATTCCTCGTAAGAACGATGATAAACGATTTATGATATTCCAAAACCGTAGCGATGAGAAATTACTTTTTTTATAACTTAATAAAAGATGCAAACAAATTGAAGCCTTCAATATTCACCAGTTAGTATAGGTAAATCTAATTTTTTCAATTTCGTTTAGACTGTAGCTTCAAATTATTGAAAAACGTGCTTCGAAACCTTTTTATACAGAGCAATAAGAATTTGGTAACAAGTAATCTTATCGTATCAACAAGTGCTTGTTGCTTGTATTTAAGTCCTTCCATAATAAATAAATAACCTAAATTAGATAGAAATTGGTCGGTACCATTAGGTACAAATAAATTGACATATTATTTTTGGTAATTTTGATACTGATTCCGTATACAAACTAAACAATTGCCATTTACAAGTAAGCAATATCAACTTCAACTTTTGTGTATCAATTAATAATCAAACCAAAATTAAGATCTGAAAGCAAATCTTTTAAATTTAAGTTTATAAATGTCCTCTAGAATGTTTTAATCACACCACCAAAATTGCATATCAGACTAACAATACAGCCTAGTATACAATACCCCTAGTATTAGTGCTCTTGGTTCAGAAAAATAAATACAAAAGTTAATACAACACAATTTATCACATTTGTATAAAAACAGAATAAACTGGTGAGGTAAAAAAATGATCAACAACACAAAATATTTCTGCTTTCAGATTATAAGTTGAAATTTAAGATCTTTTATACTTTCATGCAAATGAGACAAGAATATAATTGATGTTTTCACTAATACATAGTTCAACATAATGTATACTTCAAAATATGTTCAGAACGGTTCAGCAGAGCTCGCGGCAATATAAACCATAGTTGTATTTAAATTTATCATTTAAACACTTTTTCAATTTTATTTTGGTTTTTGAAGATTTTTAAAAAAGTTAATTAAAGACCGTGTTGACCGTAAATTAATTTGGCTCATATGCTGTGATAGAATACTTTTCAATAAGTAAATCAAAATTTACTTTACTTTTTGTGGTCTATCTCAAGAAATAATAGAGTTAGAACACTTAAAAAAGCAACAAAGCTGCTGAAAGCATTTAGCATTTAGCATTTTCATACTAAAGCACGTTATATTAAAACAGCTCAAATAAATCACAATTTCCAAAAATGTTCTTCTTTTTTATTAGTTTTTTCTACTTTAAAAAAACTAAGAATGATAACAATTGCCATCGAACTGATATAGATCTTAAACATTGGTATAAAAACTATAGCTCTTTATAAAAAAATCACTCATGTTTTAAAAACGATAAAAAATAGTAAATTGCATTTTTTTCAAAAGTTTTTTAATTGTTTTAAAAATACAAGCCTATCCCAATATTTTTTTTAACTCAGAGCAAAATTAATGCTTCATTTTTTAAATGTTTTATCACATTTCAATAAACTTATCTGGCAAGCAAATGAAAGACTACGAATGATTATCTGCATGTTAAACCTAACATACAGATAATTATAAAAAAATAATCATAATAAAAATACACACTTTTCTAAAAAACATTGACATGTTAATAAAAAAAAATTTACAAGTTCAATTACCCGTCATTCATAACATTAAAGTAAATTTTGCTGTTTATAGTTTTTCTAGCTATAAATATACAATTTTCCTAATATAGTTTTTCTAGCTATAAAAAAACTATATTTACACTTTTTAGAATTTTTAGCACATCGAGTAGATTCACAACTTTCACCGCTGATTAATTTTTTTCTCCATCCTCCTCTGCGCTTTAATCTCTACGTTATCTCAAATCTAAATTATTAGGTTTAGCTGATAATTGTTTATAAGCCCAAAACAAGTCTTAACCTACAAATCTTGCTTTTGAATAAATTTGTCTTAACTTTATTACTAAACAATTATACATCATTTATATTTAATGTAACTTAAGAAGACACCTACTTTTGTAAAAAATAAAACACCAAATCATGTCAGAGTTATTTTAAACATTTTTTCAATTGCAAAAAAATGTTTTAAAAAATTTTCAGCCTGCAAAAATTGCAGAATAAAAGCCTATTCAACTCCCTGGCAGCAACGATTTTTCAAAAACATTAGCATCAAAAAACTGAGAATAAGCAATAAAAAACATCACTATTAAGTATATTTGCAGTTCTTCAAAAATGGTTTAGTTGACTGAAAACTAATTGTCTACAAAAAGTCTTGTTCTTTATCCAATTACAAATCTATTGTGGTGATCTATCAAAATGTTAAGATTTAAGCCCGCTTTACTTTAAGTTAACTCAGAAACTCTATTGTGTTATATTATCGTTCTCTCCAATAAATGATTAACTCCAAATCCTCATTTCCAAAAAAAAAACCACAATATAACAAAAACCAACCAATCTAAAAAATATTCATTGTATTTAATTTTTTTTTGTTTCTTGCAAACTGACTTCTCTTTTGTTAATTTTATCCTTCCAGCAATTGATATTGTAGATGCAAAAATTATTTTAGCTCAACAAACTTTTTTGTAACTTACATTTTGCCAATCACTAGTAGCATTGAGAATTTTGAGCACTTCTTAAATCTGACCAGTTTTTTAAAATTCCTTTATTTAAATAACTTACTTATTTTTGGAGATTTATATACTCCGTACCATTGCTGCAAATAACTTTATTTCAGCTCTAAATAACTTTTCTAGAAAACAGTACACCAACGCTACTGACAATATATTTATTGTTCTTCAATACGAATTGTAGGATCTGAAAATCAAAATCACCTCTCCTCACTGAGAACGGATTTCATGGAGCTTTTGATTTTTGTTTTCAATTTCAGTAGAAATGACCCAGAGCGTTTTCCGGCTGGGTGATTTGAGCAATGGGTGAACAATGATATAGCTTCTTTCAATTTTATAAAAGTTAACTTTTTAGTTTTATATGATCTCTTACTAAAAACTAATTCTTTTTTTTTCTAATTCTATTTGATAATGCTAGCAAAGTATGTAATCAGTTTTATAAAGCTTTATTGCATATAATTCAGATAACTGTACCCATGATTTCTATAGTCAGTTACAAAATTTTCTCAGTGATACATTCACAACATTTGTACATTATTCACAATTTCTATAAAAAACATCAATCTACATGACATAATTCTAAAACATATCGTTTCTAATATTAGCGTCACATATAAGCAATATATATATGTAAAACCAAAAACACTATCTTAGATAAACCCAGCTATTTCTGCATTTTTATTTGCGCTAGAAAGAGAATTTTAAAAATACCTACTATTAAACAAAGATTTATGTTTGCCTCAAGATAGTGAGACAGTTTTGTTTAATTTTTTCTAAATTTTATTAAATTACAATCAAGCACTTTAACCAGTAATACAACAGTAGGAGTACATTAGTCTCAATAATTTTCGTAAAGTCACTTTTTAATATGACATTGGTGGTTTTTTTTTTTGTTCGGGACTGTAGAATTGTAAGTGACATTTTTGGTGATAGTCTTGAATCTATAAGTAAAGATGGAAACTTAGTAATTAGGTGGGCTTCATGTACTATATTAAAACGTTTCAATTATATGTATTGTCGATGCAAGTTAATACAGCTGGTCCATTTAACGACTTTACAACAGCCCAGTTTGTTTATATTATATCGACCATATTACAGTTTGCAACTCGTTCAACTCGTCAGTCTCCAATATTAAGTCAGTCGGCCAGTGCAACGGCACGCAGTTGGATACTGTTTACGTATATGCAACGTTCTACTGCTTAGATAAATAACTAAGCGGTTTAAAAAAAACATGGCACCAAACTTCCATTACAAAATGGTCACGTGGATCGTATGTCACCTGGTCTGTAATATAATAGCAAACAATTTCAAACGTTTCAAGGAAATTTTATTTTGGTTAAGCTTACTATAATAGAAGTTACAACGCTTCAGTATTTTATTTATTGATATTACTTTTAATCAATTACTGAATAATTTAATAATTATTTTTTCTGAAATTAGGTCAATGTACTAGCTGCAAATCAATGCATTAATTATATTGCATCATTTTTTAAAGCCAACGTTTGTTAAGTTAGTTTTATTTTTATTAACTTTTATTAATACATTAATATATTTAAGATTTTTTTATAAAACAAACACTAAAATTTATTTACAAATTATTGAACAAAGTTTTGACTCACTGCAATTATGATTTTATAAAAAGCTGTCTCATAAATTATTGTAGACACAAGTTTGAGTTAATTATTTGAAGTTGATATTGATAACAATCTAATCTTTATTAAATAAAATAATTGAAAATACCAAAAAAAAAACTAATAGTTTGTAACTTTGATAGTTAATGTAAGCCGTTTTCTGAATAGATTATAATATTTTTGTCTAAATCACAAGAACACGTATCAGACGCACGTCAAACTCAATGCGGGCGTGCATAGTTGATTGCCTAAAAATCAAATGTTCTTCGTAATTTAAAAATTATATTGAAAAATAAAATTACTCTATGGCAGGTGCTTACGGGAACTCCTGACTGGTGAGACAATCTTGTCAAAGATGTTTGTGGGTTCTGCTCCAATAGTACCCTCAAATCTTTAACAACTTTCTCAGATACTGAAGGTCTTCCAGGAGATTTTTTTTTTGTTGACACTGCCAGTTCGCACAAATCTGTTTATTACGTCTCTGATATGGAACTTCAATGACGTTTCTTGAATTTGCAGATTAAGGTATTTACCAAGATATTCTTGCTTACCTACAAGCTGTTACACAATACACCCACGTTAAAACGATAAACTTCTAAGTAACAGATGACAAATCCCATTAATGACCAGCGGGAACTGTCAAATTATAGGTATCATTTCCACAACGCGGTATTTTCCAAAATTTCCCAGCCAACTGCTTTCTTAGAATCATTAATAGAAACCCTGTATATACAGTATTATTAATTATGTATCTTAGCATAAAAATAAAGGTTGCTAAATATGGAATTAATTTTGTCATACCAAGTTGAGATAGACCGAAAGGAGTTTGAAGAGGCATGAAAAGCAGCAAGCTTGTTGTAGGAAATGATACATACCTAACAAATTGGGTTGAGCATTTAATTTCAATGATAAATGCTGGTTTAATTTATAAAATAAAGTTGCAGAATTATATATAATTTGTGTATGACCCTAAGATATAGAATGAGAATGCAGGTTGAGTTAAAAAAACAGATAATTCAGATTTTTAGATGTGAAATTGCTTATGCCCAATGTAAATAATGTGTTATTATACAGTAGCATACGACTAACGCGGCAAACACTTGAAAATTATTATAATACTTAAAATAATCACATTCTGACAGCTCGTTGTCTTTAGAGAAAGATAATTGAAAGAACATCAGCTGCTTGATCAGGAAAGTTGTTGAAAAAATGTATTTGACATTGTTATCTGCATATGTAATTACCACTTAAATAATTTCGCAAACCGCTACTTTCTTCATTGGCTTCCTACCGTAATTACGATTACAGTATCCCGCACTAAACAATTTTTCATGCGTTACGTAATTAATTGGACACGTGTCCGGTTCTGGAAAAAACTTTCAACGAAAACCCGTCCATCATCCAAGAAAAAACCTATCTCACTTGACTAATTATCACCTTCTAAATGATATTGGCTCCGTGTAAAGATAGGCAATGATGATGATGATGATGAAGGTAAAGAAAGAAAGAAGGAAAGAAGACGAAAAAAACGATAATGTGAAAATTAAACGTGCGGCTCGCATATGCCATATGCACAGCATTTAATGGCGTTCCTAAAACGTGCAGAGCTACAAAAAGCCTAGCAATATGCAAAGTCAGCGTTATTAACAAGGTGCAACAAACTAGCGGAGTTCTGCTTGGTGCTGTACATGAGGACAGAGGCGACTCGTGGATTATTTCAATTCTTAATTGAGTGTTAATTGCAGTAGTTTATCCGGACTTTTGCCTAACAAAAATGTTGTTTAGTTAAGCTCACATGAAGATGTATAAATCATCGCGTCCTGGTTTATTCGTTTATATTTTAATACGCAGGTGATACAAAGTTTAAGTAAACAAACTTTTGGTGATCCTATTTGCTGTTAAATATATATTAATACAACCCCACAAATAAAAAGTATTAAAATTAAACAAAATACCTAACATAAGTATTGTAGACACACGCTATTTCCTTACGACAAACTTTTTCTCTAACTAAAGAATGAGGGAAAATAATTAAACGTTAAGAATAATTATAAATTATTTTTAATAACATGTTTGAGAATACGCTTTTATTTAAGATTTGAAGTATGAAACAGTTATTACGTACATACTAATAGACGTTTGCACCGACATGTTTAATTATTTGAACAAATTTAAAATACGACAAATGAACGCCTTTTTAATATTTTATTTTTGTAAGAAAATCAACAGAATGAAATAAAACTAGGTTTGTTTATTCAGATAAAAAACTACCACTTAAATAATATACCTACAAATGAAAAAAAACTTTATCCTTAATCCTCACAAAACTGACAGATTTTGTGACTCAAATGACAAGGTAAAAATAGCATTTTGTGTGCTTAGGCGCTTCTTTTTTTAATGAGCTTAGACACAAAAATAAACAACAATAACTTTCAACAATGTAAACAGAAATTATTACAAATTAATTATATTATAAATTATTAGTCTTTCTCAAATGAAGTGTTCTTTGTCGGATGGCATAACAATTTTACATTTTTCATTCTTCAGCTACAGAATTAGAACGCCAGTTCTTATGTCCTTAAAGCATGGTAAATTAACTCTTATTTAAAATGTGCTATTTAACGATAACATTTTAGAAAAGGTATAAAAAAGATGAATTTTTTTTTATCACCGATAAAAACGCCTGTTCCTTATAACTAGACTACATCCAAAAGCCGTGGATGTTACTTTTATATTTATTGAATTTTATTGTATAATAAGGATAATTATTGTTATTGTTCATCCATATATTCTGTCGTTAATTTATCTTGCCAAAAAACACTCGAGCTTTTTTTTTAACTCAAAGTTTGGCCAATCACTAAATTTACTCAAAAAACTGAAATTAGGAAAAATCGCTACACCTTGGATTTTAACATATCAGTTTTTCTCGTAAAATTGGTGATCAGTTTAGAAGTTTTAAATACTTCGCTACTTCTTCCGTTATATTTTCAAGCTTGTAAATACTCATTATCATTCTCAAGCACTTTCCACTCAAATATTTTAAAAAACAATTTTTTTTTTAAAAGTCTGCAGGTATATTTTATATATTTGGCCAGAACTTCTTGGCTCCAAATTATGAAAGACATTGCGACTTTTTTGTTTTGGTGTCAAAAACTAGCAGCAACAAACCACAGTCGTCAATATTGTCACTTTTTATGACATTCATGAAGTTTATGACATCTACATGCACCAGATATTCCAAAGATTAAAACAATATATAAATAAGACACAAAATATTTAAATAATGACTACACAAAGTCTTAAGATAGTGAGAAAACCCTTGTTCCCATCTCATCAGAAGCGTCGTACAAAAACTTGTCAAGTTCTTCTTATGATAGAGTTTCGGATTTTTTAGTTTAAGACCCTTTCCTTGCTTTTCAAAAACTGAAGCAGCTTAAGTATTTTACGATGCTATCTACATTTGTTTTTAACAATTCATCATTGAACGTTGCGACCAGAAAGAAGAACTTCTAAGGTTTGAGATAATTCTAAAAAGTAAGCTAATAAGACGTTCTCCGATTACACTTTTAAATTGTTCGCAAAACACAACTTTAAAAATTTTCAATCGGCAAGTATGCCACTTGCCGATTTAGTCGGTAATAATTTTTTGATAGATTCTCTCGCAGCTTCAACAACTTCAGGAGAAGTGAAGAGTCGGTCGGAACTCGACATCGTACAGTTTATTCGTTATAAAAGCTGATTACCAATTTCACAAAACACTGGCGTTTAATATTTTTCGTGGCTGGACTTTTGTTTTTTGCATTGCCATGGAGCAGTAGTGCCAAGATATTGTGATCAGTTAAAATTTTAATTTTTAAAAACTTTTTAATTTCAAAAAATGTACTAAATTAGGACGTTTAAAGATACACTAGTATGTCATTCGGCGCAAAACGGTCTTTGTGTGCTTCAGCTGACATGTCTGTTCTGTGTCTCACTAGCGTTCGGCAGTTTTACGCCTAATAACATAATCTACTTATATTAAAATATCATTTTGATTTAAACTTTAATTGTACTTTAGCCAGCAAAATATATTTAACCGTGATTAGTGCAAAGTCAAAAAAATTTAACTGTAACAAAATTTGAAAATTAATTATGAGAGCATTGTAAGTGTGGTCTATTATTAATTTTGAACGGTCAGTCAAATATGAAAAGTGCTCAAAAATTTAACTGTAAAATAACTATCACATTTAGATAAAGAATCCATCTATAAACTACGTAAAATCTAACGTAAACTACTGTAATAAAGAAAGGAAGAACTGCGCTATGTGTTATAGTGTGTTTCAAGAAAACGAGTTTTGTAGAAATCTCTGTTGCCACACTAATAATATCAAATAATAAAAAAAAGTAAAAAAAGAAGCAATTAGAAAAATTTTTGTTGATGTGTTCATATACTTTAACAAAATTTTGTGTAATGTATAGCATTATTTAAGAATTACAATGAGTTTCTAATATTACATAAAAATGCAAAAGAGCTTACATTCATTTATCCATTAACTAAAAATAAATAAAACAGCTTAACCAATTTTTACAAAATAAAAAAAGTAGGTCAAAATTATTTAAACCAATAGTTTGAATGGAGCAGTCAAATAGACGCAAAGATGCTCTGATTCACACTACAATATCCAATTAAAGTTAACTATTTAAATAAAAATAGATATAAAATTATTACTAATTGAAAAAAATAATAACTTTTATCCGCGCAACATTTGCTTTGGCCAGCTAGCGGCTTCAAAGCTGTATTTATAAAGTGCGTTTATAAATTATTTAGATCAACTCTTGCTGCGCAGTTTAGTTTGATACATTTTTATTGTCGTTGATAGTATAATCGCGCCGTCAATCGTCAAGGCGCATCTAAAAATACACATCACGTCAGTATCTGCGTGTAATCTAATCAAAAAATGCACATATGTTCAACATTTTACAACAAGAGTTGATCTAAATAATTTATAAGCAGTATTAAAATTAAAGTCTATTGACACAGAAGCAAAGTAGATTTCTGACAGATAACGTTTATATTTTAAGTTGATATTTTACCAATTTTTATTTTATTATTTTACATGTTACATGTGTTTGTTTTATTATGTTCAGAATTATCTGCATTCTGCGTTCTTCTCCAGTCAGCTGCATACGTTGTAATTTTTGGTAAAGCTTGTTGGTCTCTTCTCGGTTGCTCCATCACTAACCTGCGTAAACACCTGCGTAAAAATATTTACCAAACTTCTAAATCGCCTCAATTTAAATATAGTTTGTAAACTATATTAAATTACCGTTCTAATATATATTAGGTTTTGAGAGTATTGAGACATTTTTAGTTTAGTTAGTGAATTTGAATTTCCGCGCATGAAGACGCGAGCCTCCAAGAGAAAACAAACAAGCTCTATTCAAATGCATGTATTTCCAAGCGTGCGCACTGGGATTTTTTTATAGATTAGACTCAAACTTACGCTCAAATGTCAGTTTTATTATCTCTTTAGCCGTTCTTTCGCTGACTGCCACAGTGCCAATTAATGTGGAATAGATGTAGCAAGTATCAAATTTATACAATTTTCCGTTTTTTTAGCTGTTTTTATATTTGTAAATTTTATAAGTAATTTCCCTTCATTAAAAGAGCTGTTTTTGTGTAGATTTATGACCAGGTACTTGGTTAGATGTTTTTTTAGTAATTTGCTAATCATTTCAAACAAAACTTTTTACAGTGTTTTTTAAGCATTCTCTACTTTGAAATAAATAAAGAAATGAACAACAAGATTCTGCAATAGTATTTTCCTGGTGTAGACCGCGTAACAACAATGGCGCTTGTTTGGTCCTGCGAATGACACGGACTATTGTCGATGCCTTTTGTCGCGTATATACGCTCGCGGAGTATCGATTGCGCTGACATCGGTACATTGTATACGGAAACAAAACCGTTCTAATGTAAATTCCTATTCAATTTCGATCGTTATCTATTGAGAATTTTCGATTCAAAGAAAAGAACCTGTTGAAGCTTCCCCAAAGCGAATACGAGTATAACTGGGATGTTTTGTTATAGAATCAAAATTTACCACTCCAACTAAGATAAAACTTGACACAAATATGAAGCTATTTAACATTTAAGAGTTATTAAAATTACTTTACAATAAGGTTCTTAACAAAACCAATTTTTAGTGAGTTTCGTTGGGTCAGCAATGTAAGTGACATAGTAGAAAGACCAAATTTCTAGTAGCAAAGTTGTAACTAGTTTCTCGGTGCTTTAAAAAAGTTGCAAAATTGCTATAGTGTTGTGCCTCGTATACAAATCCGGATCCAAGTCCTATATCAACAATTACAAACCAGTTTCAATTATTTTAAACTTTTCATAACAGTTTAAAATTATTTTATTAAACAATGTGTTAAGTCATGTCAAGCTACAGTTATCAGATTTTCAACATGGTTTTACAGCTTTTGAATCTGCTTGTACTGAAATGTGTAAGCCTTATATCAACAGTTCTAAATGAAAAAAAAACAAATTTGGCTTATATGATAGCTTGATATTGTTATTTAGTTTATAGTTAGTCATTGGGTTTTATATAATTTGATAAGCAACTATAATAAATAAATAATAATAGCCGACAAAGTAGTGCAGTAAGTGAATGTGTAGTAAGATAAACGGCTCAAAAATTATAAAATCAGTAACATGCAAGCCTTTCTCATACTACCAATAGCATCCAAGCTATGCGAAAATAGTAAACGCAACGTTTACCGAAGAAAAAATTGTAAATTGTTGTAAAAAACAGAGCTCTCTAAAGATGCCGAGAACCCATAAACACATGACCAAATCAAGTAGGATAATTTAAGTTCACAATTGTTTGCATATGTAATCGAAGAAAAGAGCCATCCATCTCATCTGTAGAGCCTTCGCCTATCAATAACGGCGATAAGTTTCAAGAAAAAAAAGAACGAAACAGAGATAAGCTCATTGATAACATACCATTAGCTGTCAAAATAAAAACAAAAAATAAGCAGGTGACAAATGCCAGAAGCGTACCAGAAGAAAGCCCACATATCAATAGACCTGAAATGCAAAAACCGAAAAACTGGCAAACTAGAGGAAGCAACTCAAAATGATAGCGATAAATTAAAAACTGTCGCCCGCAATAAGCGTATCAAAAAGAACCAAACACCTAATCACAAGAAGTGCCATAAGCAGTAAAATTAAAACGGTGCCTCAAAAAGCGTTTTTTTTTGTATCTAGATTAACTCCAAAAACCACACTTCAAGATCTGACTGAAATGCTGAAGGTAACCTTCCCTGAAGTAGCATGCACTCGGCTACAGTCAAAACACCCTGATGTCTATTTATCGTTCAAGGTAATCATCAACATCAGTGATCTAAATATTACCATAAAAGCGGATATCTGATCAGAAAACTGTTATGTAAAGCGTTTTTTTCTCCTACGTTTGACAAAAACTATGGGAAAAAAAGTCAAATTTTTCATCAGAATGTAAAATGCTTTTCAAATTGTAGAAATAATCTTGACAACGTGTTAGCAGATCTGGATTATCCTGAGATTGTTTTAGTTACGGAACACTGCCAAACTCAAGCTAGTATAACGTCTTATCAACTTAACAACTACGTACTCATATGAGCTTTTTGCAGATCCAAAACTATGACACATAGTGTAGCCGCAACATATGCATCATAATACAACTTTTTGGTTAATGTTTCGTGCAGTTTATCCGTCTACATCCAGGTATTAATTGTTTGTCTGAAGAGTATGTGTTTGAATGTGTCTGCACTGAAATAAATATAAACGCTGTAAAATTTGTCATAGTGGTTGTTTATAGATCACCTAGTAGTTCTATGAGTTATTTTTTATCAAAAATGCAACCTCTTTTTAAATCTTTAACAGGTAAATTCAGTGATCAAGAAATAATAGTAGCCGAAAACTTTAACATAGACTTATTAAAGGAACATAATAGGGTAAGAGTTCCTAATTTACCCAGGCCGTATACACACAATGGTAAAAGACCAGACAGAAGTCACCGAAAGTTCGGTTACCTGCATTGACAATTTTATTGTCAAAAAAACTTCACACTTTTATAAATTCTATATAATTAATTCAGTAATTTGTCACTCATGTGACTAACTTTTTGGTTCAGTAGATATGGGGTGATTATAACTGTGAAAAGTTTATTTATTTATCAATTATTGTTCTTTGAATATATATTTAAACTTTTTTTACTAAATCTTTAAAAAAAAAACGGTATTATAATATAATAGCATTATTTTGAACTATCTTGGAGAGAGGGAAAGGCAGTAAGATGCATAGTGCATTCTTTTAAAGAGAAAATGAAATCAAATAATAACATAACCGCGGCAGAATTAAATACAGCTGGTTTTTTTCTAAAATATGGTAGAGTAATGTTTAAAAATTATAAGACAATAAATGATTAGTGCTTAACCACAATAATCTGAATGTGCCAGCAGTAAATCTATTGAAAAAGTTCATTTAACTATTAGATTGTCTATCTCCGACTGTAAATCCTTACTGGAATAAAACCAATTCTAGATAGAGCCAAAATATGCCTAATAAAGTGAATGTAAATGGTAAATGAACAACCTGTTAAGAGAATACAAATCACAAATCATCTGAATCAATCGAGTGCTGTATCACATTAAAATTTTGCGAAAGCAGTTATCCCAGAAGAACAATATCAAAATCACTACATAGACGTGCAAATTTTGAGTTTTTAGGCTTTTAATTATAGTTAGACAAGAAACGTCATAAAGAACTTGAGACTAAATTTTTTGGTATTCAAATTAAAGATATAAATATTAGAAAAAAAAATTCTACTTTACAGAAAACAATAATAGTGTACAAAAATCTAGCCATAGCATAACAAATAACTACTACACCATAATTTTCAAAATCTTTATTTTACTAAAGACAACTTAAATGCTACGCAATACATATTTTAATGCAATTTTTATTAATATAAAATAATTATTTTTCAGTTTAACAGTAACGCTTCTATCTAAATGAAATTGTGTAGCTGTGTGTTGATCTCTCTAAAATACATTTGATTTTATTTTAATTTATCCATATATTTCAAATTGTGTTAAAATTCTATTTTCCCGGGAAAAAACCTCATCGAATGTAGATCGAATAAAAAAAGTATAAAAAATCATTCACGCAAATTCTTGTGGTTTTTTTGCTTTTTTGATTCTCGATTTATTTCAGATGACAATAAAATTTTTATACATGTATTTATAGAAAAAAATAAGCTTATGTAATTACCCTCAAAATTTTAAACTAAAATTTAAGCGACTTTTTTTAAATTTTTTAATTTAAAAATAAAAAAAACATTTTAGTCATGGGTAAGCTGGAACAAATACCTCTTGACATGAGGTCTTCGGCACCTCCTCTAATTAATGGATTAAAAACAATGTATGCGTATCATTTTGCATGACATGTGTGAGACGTCACCTGTTAGTGTTGGAGGAAGGTTGGAGGTGCTGTTGGTGCTGGTGCTGACTTCTTGAGTTCTCACTTGGCCTCGACCAGCTGTCTATGTCGGGTTACTTTTAATTGATGGTGTTTCAAAGAGCAAAGTCATCGACAGAAGGTTGGAGTTTCACACCTACCCATAATCTAACCGTAACCAGAACAACTCATCAAACTGCATATTTGGTGCTTATTTAGATTCAGAGAAGTGATACCTGCAAAGAAATAAAAAAATTAAAAATATTCTATGAAAAAATACCATTACATTATTTGACTACATGCCTATTAAAAAAATTTATAATAATAGTAAATAAATTTCATTCTTTTAAAGAAAACAATATCCGACTATTGACTAAACAATTTCAAAAAAATTTAGAAACTTTATTTTTTATGTTTAAGATGTTTTTTATAATTAACTGATTAGAGAAAGAAACAACAAAACTTGACGTGTCGAGACATTTTTTGATTAATAATTTTTCTACTAAATTTATTTCACGAGTTTTTGTGTAAGTTTTTAAGGTTAACAAGTGATATACAACGCCAATCTACACAAGAACAAGTATAAAAATACAAGATTTTATTGCACATGTTCAAAATCGTTAAAAATAATTTGACTTATTTTTTTTTGACACATTTTTTTGAAGTTTATAATTCCGCTTACACAAAAAAATTACCTGAAATCTTAACACTGTCTTGCAAAAAAAATTTGTATAGTTCTATAATAGTAGCTCTTAGTTTTTAGCAATAAATATATATTTAAAAACAAATTTGGTGTATTGTACTGAATTTTTTTATTATTATATTCTTTCTGCGGCAAGCAGTGAGCAAGTTCAACACAGCAACAGATAAGATTGTGAATTATATTTTTAATTAACCGCATAAAAGCTTAAATCTTTTTACATATAAATATAATATTCAAAAATCACAGGTTTTTTAGTCTTAAACTTTTCTATTACTCTTATAATGTCAGCTCGCAGCGGGAGAAGTTTGCCTCGTATGTAAAACGCATTGACAGTTGTAAAATAATTGCTTCGTACGGATTTGACATTGCATAAAACATTTTAAAAATAAAAATCTCACAATAAATAAAATGAAAATTGAACTTTTTTTAAAGATCGAAAGAATGCAAAAAAATTAAATTCATAGGTAAGTTTCTACCTAAAAAATCCAAAAATTCATTATTACGGCAGGTATTTTATTACAGCTTATTCTAGATTTAAAAAAAAAATGCAAATTAAAAAATAAAATCACAAACCTAACAATGCAATAATGCTTATCTAAATATTTACATTTACATAGTTAGGTACTAGGGTACTACCCACTCAAGTTTTCAGTAATCATGCTTCACAAATGATTGATTTTTGAATTATTGTTTTCATAACCTTTAAATCGGTAATTTTAAATTTGATCGCCTATGCCTAATAGTTATTTGAGTCACTAGTTCAGAAGATGATATTTTGCAAGCGTGAATGGCTTTGCGTAGCCGCGGCGTTAAAACGAAGCGTAGCAGACGAACACTTGCTAGACTTTTTTGAGACGTGTAATTCACACAATTTTGTATGCCAACCAATTTAAATAATTTTTTAAAATTAAATATTTTACATGCCACAACTACCCGAGAAAACAATTGACATTACGTGATAACATCTGTATGAAAATAAACTAAAAAAACTTTATTTTTTTGTTTTGTTTTATTGATTGATTGTTTTATTTTGATTAATTGCTTGATTTATTTGTTTATTTATGCAATGCCTGCTTTTGATGTCTCTTTTATGCCAAAGCTGCAAAGCACGTTGACATTTAGAAAATTAAGATCAAAGCTGCTACTCTATTTTAGTAAAGTTTTGATAAACGTCACTTTTGTTAGTACTAAAACAAAAAATGGCTGTTCCTGGCTGATTTTGAATCCTGCAAAACGGTCGGTTATAACTGGCGTCATAAAAACTAAATTAATGTAGTACTTATTCACTAATTTATTGAAATAATCTAGAGGTTAGAAAAATGTATACCGTGAAACCATGAAACTCAGTAAATTGATGATTGAAGAATAGTAGATTTGTAAAACTCTTATGACTATTTTGTCAACAGTGAAACTAGATTAATAGCTTACGTTTTATCTGCAGCTTACATTACAGAATACTTAGTTAAGATTCTATAGAATAAACTATATCAACATAAGTCTATAAAATATATTAAAATGTTTATTAGCACATAAAAATTTGCAAAAATTAACATTATAATGTTAATAGCTTTAAAAAATAATTTAAAATTTGAATACATTATAGAGTAAGTTTTACCTTTGAGAGAATAAAACTTATTAAAAAAATGTTTAAGCTTAATATTTATTTTTTAAAAAGTTTAGCAATTATTAACTAGTACAATTGTATAGATCCACCGCCTTAATTAAAAACAACAAAATTGCTTAAGTAATTTACCCAAAAAAATTAATTTATTATGCCGGTATTCATTGTCGTAGCTCAAGATCAAGCTTAAGCTTAGACTCAAGCAAAGACTCCGGCAATGCTCGGGAAAGCGTTTGCATGCGTTTTGAAATCGATTTATTGCTGATTCCGTCTCAAGCAAGGACTTTGGCAATGCTCGTGAAATCTGATATTCATATCTTGAGTCTGAAATCGATCTCAAGACCGGACGGTATTCATAGACAAATCTCAAGATTTAAATATCAAATTACCGTGTGAATAAGGGCGATTTTTGCTTAATGAGCAAGCGCACTGGGTCCGTCTCAAGTCAGACTTGAGCAAGGTTCCGACTTGTCTTGAGACGCTATTTGCAGGTTATGTCATTGTTTGACGTTGGAAAATACTGAAGAGTATTATGTGTTGCATTTTATAACAACGAACATTGACATGTTGGACGAGATAATGCGCAGGATGCTGCAAACCCATTGGAATTTTTTTCCAACTTTGAATGTAAGCGTCGCTACAGCTTTACAAAAGACAATGTAGTGAATGTAGGATTGCTTGCAAATTAGTGGAAAGACAATTATTACTTACACAAAATTAAAAGGCCCACATTGTGTGCAAAAATGAAAGCATTGAATAATAATAAAAGTCAAAAATATTTATTAATTGGGTAGTATTTTTATTTTGTAACACCTTCTACTGGTAAACATAAGTACAAAAAAAGTAAAATTTTCATTAGTTTACATTATAAGTGTAAGGTATTGTTTGCAGAAGCATAGTAGACAAAACGGCAGCCAAAAACTTTCATCTTTACACACTTCTTGAATAGCTCCTATTACTCGCTACTCTGATAACTTTTCCTGCAATAAAAGTGGATAAAGGTGTGGTTAGATTTATATTAATGTTGCACTTACATTGCCCTTCTCAAAAGCGCGCAGTGTGAGCTAGCTTCTATTTGGATCTCACTTTTGCAGCTTTCGTGTTTTGAGGAGAATGTAATAATGAACCCGTCGTCAATCTTTTTTTTTGAAAAAACAACACAAAACACTCTCGATATAATCCCTGCGGCAGCGAGTTATTCCTTGGCCTGTCACTTTATATAAACACGAAGAATGACTGTCATGCGTCAAAATGTTAAATTTTAAACCTAACAACACAAAAATGACTACTTTGGTGACTTCCGCAAGACGCACGTTTTCTCGAGCATTGTCGAAGTCCTGCTTGCTGTCCCGAGCATTGCCGGAGTCTTTGCTTGAGACGACGTCTCAAGTTTGAATCCAAGGTTGATCTTGAGCCACGACTATGAATACCGGCATTAGAGTTCTTTAAATTCTGTAAATAACGTGATAAGATTATTTTAAAAGACTTAAGAGTTTTTTTTACAGTTTTTTGGTATAAATTAAAGTGCTTTAATTTTTTGTTTTTTGAGGCAGTTACTTCATGTTGTTTTATGTTGCTTCAGTTAAAATTTATTTAAAATAATATGTATCACATTTAATTCTTTTGCAGAAGAACAAAGTTTGTGGCAAAATTCTATTCAACGTATTATATATCCAAATATGTTTATCACAATAAAAGTTATACAAATTGACTTTTAGTGATTATATTTGATAAATACTATTAAATAGGGCTGGGACATTTTTAAATTTTACTATTCGAATAGTTGGTTTAGAATTTATTTGAGTATTTGATGTATTCGAATATTCAAATGACTATTTGAATAGTTAAAATATTCGAAAAATTCAATTACTCGAGAAATTTGAATGATACAAATAGGTGATACAAATAGTTAAATATCGCAAATATTTAACTAATTGGTAGTTACTTAATATTGCCGACACAGAAGCGGATTCGTCTTCACCAACATTCAGTGATAAAGTGGAGTACTCTTTTCATTACTTCGCCACCAGTTTAATGAACACATGTCTTTACTTATGAGACATTCGAGCGCATAAAGTTATACTTTGTCAGTCACAATGTGGTCATCTGGAAAAAGTATTTCCCAAATGACAGAAGTCATCTTAAAAGTATTTGAATATTTATTTTTAGCTTTAAATTATTCGAATAGTCATAATTATTCGAATACTTATAAAAATTCGAATAAATAAGTGTGTATCTTTTCGAATAATAAGTGACCAGCCATTTAAATATTCGAATAATTCGAATATTCGTTTCCGGCCTTACTATTAAATTGATTACTAATGGTATATTATTTAATGAGTATACCACATTTTGCAAAATTTTTTAAAATTATACGAGCGTAATGTGGTACCCGAATAATACCCGAATTGCTTTCTATACTTTGTTTTTGACCGCATTATTTAAATTCAAATATTTGTTCCGAGTTGTGCTCATAAATTTGTAACTAAAAATTACTTTTATCAAAAATTAATTAAAAAGTCAGTTAAAGTATTGCTAAAAGAACTAATTTTAAGCAAAGTAGATAGATGTAGAAAAAAGTAAAAATGCATGCAGTTTACTTTATTAATTAGTCAGTCAAAGTAATAGAGCAGAAATTTCTAAAACGTAGAATATATATTCATATATGTGTAATATAAACTAGATAATAAATAATTACATAAATAGTAATAAAAATACGCGGTTGAATTTAAAAGCCAAAGATAAAATAATTTTTGAATCTTATTTGGCTATGTTTTAATTGTTTTTTTTATTTTATCAAAGCAATGTCAATTTGATATTATCAGTAGAGGGTCTGTTGAATGAGAACAAAATTGGTTTCTATAAGAAAACTTTTCAAAATACTAACATTACTTATATTTTCAAGTAAAAATGGTTTCCTGATTATTTCACTTGGTAACAGCAAGAAAAGCAGGAAAAGAAACTATCTGAAATCAATGAACAATAGACATTTATAAACATTGTCAAGGATAAATTATCTACCCACGCTGTACATCCCGACTCATTCTCTTCATATCTGTTTTTTAGGGAGGCAATTGTTTTTTATTAAAAGAAGTCAGACACAAGTTAACGACTGCCGGTTTTCGAGGTGGTCATCCGCAATATCAAAGATTTAGTGTTGTCATATTACAAGCTGGGTATCGCCAGTTGAACAGCACTTTAGCAGAAAGGTCCGAGTCTAAATTTATGCGCTATAAATAACGTATGAATGTTAAGTATGTGGCGAATGTGTCCTCTTCTCGAACATGTTGAAACTATCAATGCCTAAACGACCACCAATACCATATAATTTCAATGATTTGCAGACGAAAATAATTCCAAGCTTGCCAACTACAACATTGAGCAATAAGAGTAAGAAGAGGATTTTAGTTTATGTATTTTTCTGCGCAAATAAAATCTTAAAATGTTTGTAAAAAAAATACTGTTTAAAATTGTAGACATATTGTCTAATTGTGAATTTATATTGATAATAAAGATTCTTGCTCAAACAAAAATTTCGCTTACAGAATAAAATTAAAGTGAAAAGTAAGATATAATACAGCTATCCTTAACATACATAATTAAAATCTAATATTCAAAAACAAATGAAAAAACTTGAGAATACTTTTATAAACGCCGAATCAAATAAATGTAAAACATTAGTTAAAGTGTGATTGGTTAAATTTGAAAAAACTAACAAAAAATGTTGTTTTTAAAATCAATTAAGTTAAATTTTTAATTAATAAACATCAGCTTTTAAATCTAGATGTTTTACACAATTTTAAAAACACCTTGCTGTTTCGACATTTATTTGTATTGCTACGTCAAAGTTTTGAGCTATAATGTAGGTAATAAGTCAAAAGCCATCTCCGATATAGTTTCTTAATAAGTTTTTAGATAATTAAATATAATTAAAAAAGTAAGTTGTTTTATTGTTAGCTATTACAATAGTAATTGATTTTTTTAATCCGTTTGAGACTGTATCTTTCCAAAAAAAGTTGACGTATTATAAAACTTACAATTTTCTAGAAAGCTTAATTGTTTTCGTTCTACGTAGATTACAATATTATATACAATAATAATCAATAAAACATAAAAAAACAGAAACAGTGTCAAGTTAAATAAAGCTCAGTTGAATAAACTGTATCTAACTGTTAAAAAGTATAAACAATTGCAGTGATTACTTTAATCTTGCTAATTACTGCTCATAATTCAAATTTTTTTATCATGCTTTTTATCAGATAGTATTCAGCAATGATTAATTGGCTTGTGTTTTTAAGAATAAATTAGTACCTTTCTTCTCAAGCTATTTACAAAAAAAGGTTACATTTGAGCACATTTGACTAAATCAAAATTAAATTGGTTTAAATAATAAAAAACAAAATAATAAAATTGCCACTAGAACTTCGAACAGGCTTTAGTTTAAGCTTCGACTGTAAAAACCAATCTTAATGATACATTTTTTAGATGTGCAATGACATTACAGAAATTAACTAAAAATGAAACAATTGACTGCAACGCTCAAAAATTTATTATGGAAACTAATCTGAAACAAAATAAATGTGAATCTAGCGGCAGTTGTAAAAAAAACATTGATTTTTTCTGAAGAAGTGAAAATATCTGATATTAATCCGAATTTTGTCCGAAAAGGTTTGTGATAAAATGTACGGTTACGGTTGCAGAACCATTATTCGATATCTTTGAGGCAGCCTGTATAATTATACAAATTTTTCAATTTCGTAAACAAACACTTTGCTGTAATCAATATCTAGCACAACTAAATTTTTGATAAATTGTAGTAGGTATATGAGATTTACGTGAAACGTATTATTTCATATGCTAGATGTTCTTTCTTTTTAACAATCAAAGTGTTTGTTGTATAAAAATAAGACATACAAATAATAGTGCTATACTAAGATATATCCAACCGTGTCAATTCAAAATTAAATACTTTTCCTTAAGTATAATAAAAAAAAACAAAGAAATCACTAGATCTTTGATATATTTTAGCAAATTCTTTTCGTTCCATCCCTGCTAGCTTACCACATACCGAAGTCCAGGGCTATCGTCAATCACTCGTTCTATAATTACGGCAAAGCCCAGCAGGAGATGTTCGTATCACACCGAGTGTTGGAAATCGAAAACTACTCGATACCGACTTTCATAAAAACCTGACAAAACGGTAAAAGTAGAGAAGTGTAAAATTGTGTTTGATGTTAACTAATTCTAGTTTGACTACTGAAAAAATTTGTTTGCTCGATCTGAAAATCATAAGCGCGGTAAGAGCGAATACTTTACATTTTTTTAAAATTTAATTGTTTTTTACCGTTCTAAAAATTAAAATTATCATCAACTGTTATTATACGAAACATTTTTTTGTGTTCAGAAAAAAATGATGTTTTACAAGAGTTTGATGCCTTTGACTTACAATAATTATTATATATTTCTTTTTTTTATTATCCATAATATTCCTCTTGTGTGTAATTTTTATAAAATCAATAAGTCATAAACACGTAAATCGATAAAACGTATTAATTATATACCAATGAAGTGTTTTACCATTTTTGTAAAAAAAGCAAAAATTAATATATTTGTTGATAAGTTAATTTTGTTAAAGAAGAGCTCTTTGTTCAACAATCTGTTTTTCTTTGAGAATTACCCTGCAATAACCTGATTTCATCGAGTCTTGCAGCAATAAGTGAGGTTTGAGGTTAAGTTACCCGACAATTTGGAAGAATAAATTACAAGAATAAACTACTGTTTTGTTTTTAGTACTTCACTAGAATCTATTAAAACATGATATCACTTTCTGCACAATGCACAATTAAACGGTTTTTACTTTTTGACGTTATGCATATGAAAGAAAACACAAAGACACTAATTTGTTTAAAAACTAAAATCACAATTTACATCAACAACAAAAAATAAAAGTAATAATAATTCTATAACTTGTTATAAATTTAAAAATAAATTGATATAAAAAAATATTTTTTTTAATAAATTTTTATGCTGTTCTTCTACTAACTTATTCCTTTGGTGTAATCAAATGGATTACAACACATATTAATAATATTAACATAAAAATTTGATCATTATTTACTAAATTTAATAAACATCATCCAAAATCTTCAATTGAACGATTTTTAATTACTAGAGAAAACGGAGGCAGAGGAATTTTGAACATCAGTATCATTAAATAAGCAAATTTCTAAGATGCAAAATTACTTTCATAATTATAAAACGGATAATAAATTAGTAAATTTTATTGTAAAGACAGATACAGGTCTTACACCATTAAATTTAAAAAGTAAAATTATCACAAATAAATTAGATAAACAAGATAATAATTTGTTATTAAAAATTAAACAAAAGACATTACACAGTAGATTTTTGAAAGAAATTGAGTTCGATGGGATAGATGAAGGAAGAGCTGTTATTTTTATGAATCCAGAAAAGACAACTTTTTCCAGAGACTGAAGGTTTAGTCTTTGCTATTCAAAATAGGGTAATTAACACTGAAAATTATCGTAAGTTTATAATTAAGAAACAATTAGTAAATGACGTTTGTAAAATGTGTTTTAGTTCGTCGGAAACAATAAAAAAAACATGACCCGATTGCAAAAATAGTTTATTCAAATTTGGCTTTTAAGTTTGGTTTGGCCAAAAATGTAGAGCCGTATTATAATTATAATCCAAAAAATTTCTTCAAAAATAATAATTACAAATTATATTACTTATCGAAGACCGTAATGATTTTTGAATCTAGCAAAATTGCTGTGCCTCCAAGACAGGGAGGGTTGAACATAATAATAAAAATGGTTTTATTCATAATAGGGCAAAGACTAGCTAAAAGCTACTCTTACTTAACCCTTTATCTACAAAATAAAATTAATTCTTAATTCTAAAAAACGAAACCAATTTTAACCAAATTAAACTTAATTAGCAAATACAAAAAAAAGTAAATATAAATAAATAAATGCATAGTTCTTATTGTCTAACTATATTTTAAGATTTTAAAAAATGTTAAAAAATAAATTAAAGTGATTATTAGAAATAGGAATAAGCTTGGCCATTTAGAGTACGTTTCAGCGGATGAAATTAAAATAACAAACATGTTAACAAGTAAAAATGTTAACAAGTCTTAAACTACAACAAAAAAGTTTCTATAAGATTATACAGTTCAATTATGTCGTCGTTAGCAGATGACGATTAAGATGCTTTTTAAATTGTCTTAAAGTCTCAATTGACTTTCGTGCTTGTAAAGTTGAGTTGTACAACATTGTAACAGCATTGTAAGTGAATGATCTTTTATAGAATGTGGTTTGGAAGAGCGGCAAAGTCAGAAGATGGATGTATTTAGCCTAAATGTAGTCATACTACCGCAGTTTGAAAATAAATCTAACACAAGAATCTTGAATTTTCTGTAGCCGTCTTTTGTCAGTTGAATCTAAACAGAGATAAAATACATTAACGCAGTGTTTGAGTACAGATAGTACTAAATTCTCGTAAAGCTTTTTTATTAATTTAAAATTGATAATATGATAGTTGTGAAATAGTATTCTCAGACTAACGTAGCACTTTTTTTATGACAACAACATGAAATGATTTTTAAAGCGTAGATTGCTATCAAAGATAACACCTGATGTTTTTGTACTATCAACAATTTTTAAACGAGTACCAGTAATTGGAACGTTCAGACTGGATTTAACTATATCGACATTTTGCTTAGAACAGAAGTAAATTACGGAGCATTTGCTTAGATTGAGTGTTAAGTTATAATTATTTGCATGTGTGTAAACAAAATGATAAATCATCCTTTAATTTCTTGTTAGTCGCTACAAGATCTTCAAAATTAAATCTGAGTTACGTATAATCTGCAAATACGCGAATCTTAAAATATTTTATAGAATTAGGTAAATCAAATGAATACAGTAAATATAATAACAGTCCAAGATGGAGCCTCGAGGCACACCAGACTTTACTTTACCAGAAAAGGACAACTGATTAACACATTTAACTATTTTGATACCGACCATTTGAATAATGAGAAAAAAATTCAAATACAGATTTTTAAACACCCAGATTTTTACAAAGAAGGTTGTCAAGAATTCATTTAATGGGTTATGTATTTGGCAATAAATAGACAGCACAGTTTTATCATTTTTGCATTGCATTTTTGATGTTGTCAACACCTGTGGCATTAGATTTAAGACCTTTTTAAGATAGTAAGAATCTTGTTAATCAATGGCAATCTAAAATTAAAAGACATATTGTCATCTAATATGTTTCTTAAATAAAAATGTAAAGTTTTTTGACAGAAACTTGAAGAATTAAATACAGATAAAAAACAGTTATTTATTTTGTAGGGTTTAGTATAAGAGCAAGAAGCATAAGGTTTAGTGATTTTTTTTAGTTACATAGCGTGCATGTTGGTCAAGAAAGTATAGAAAAAAAAAGTTTGTCATCGATATAATTAATATAAAACATACAATCCCAAATTACTATTAAAAAGAGTGTCTGACGTTGTCTATGTTGTAGTTAATAGATTATAACGCACATAGATTTAATTTTCAAAAAAATTAGATTTATTGCTTTGTTCCATCTGTTTAAGATAAAAAGAATAAATCGTGCAGTTTGCAGAAAGCAATACCAAGTTTTTATCGTTTCTGGTAGTTATATGAATAGTTTCTAGTCAGTTCTACCGAGAGCTACGGTAACCTAATATCAAATCTTCACTTTTATTGCTGCAAAAAATAATTTGTGATTTTTATAGAAGCGATTGTAGATTTTTAAAGAATACAGGCTCTCTGTTCTGATTAAATATGTATAGCTACCGCAGAGAACAAAAAGAGTGAATTTGACTTGCGAAAAGTGGTTTTAATTTTTCACATTCTAAATAGTTTGAATTTTTAACATTTCATCTTGCATTTTGTGCATCTATAATGTCCATGCCAATATTAAATTAATAAATAGAAAATTTTGATTGAGTTGTTATATTTTTGATAATTTTGTCTGACTTAACTGTTTTAATAAAATAATTACTCTGATAAGTTATGAATTAAAATCATAAGTTTTGTATTAGTTTGGCATCATGTGTGTGTTTCAGTGCCGAATATTGCAGTGTAATTGATTTAATAAATATTGAGATCTATTTATTGTTATAAATAATTCTAAGAGATATAGGTGTTTTGCTCTACTAATTAAAAGCTGCTACAGTACCTATTTGTTTATTAGCTTCAAGACACATGCTTAAGCTTTTGCTGTAGATCAAAGCATTTCATTTGTTTGAAAGATCTCATAATACTAAGATGCTAAAGCATTCCTTTAGTTATTTGAATTACTGTTCTCGTGTATTTAACTTTCTAGAGCTTATACCTATTCAAAATGAGTGTAGAATAAAAATCAATTATTCGCTGTTTAATAAACGTCACTTTTTGTGGTTGAACGCTTAATATTATTTTAACTATCGTATCTTGCAGAGTTGAACGTAATACCATTGTACAATAGTATTACAAATAGTTAAGAGTTTTGGCATTTTTTCCGTATTTAGTAGTTTGAGACATACCACTGAGCTAATAATAGTTATTCGTTGGCGGTATTTTTTTGTAAAGTGTGAGGAAAATGCGTGGAAAATTGGATTTCGATGTTTAATTAAATTTGAAGCGTAAAGCAATTTTTGTTAGATTTGTGTTTTCAATTGCAGGTCTCGTTTTGCTATTTTAGATTTGAAATGTGACCAATGTTATTATTAATTCTACTACTGTTTGCCATAATTTCGGATCTCCCGTATTTTCAATGTTACAAGCGGCTGTGAAAAAGAAAAGTGCAGTGACACTTAACATTTAGTGACCGTTTCTAACCTTCATCAGACTGCAAATTCACATGGGATATATTAAAATTGCTGGTTTGTCTAGTGGATGACTTTTCAAATGTTCAGTCAACCGATAAACCACACTTTCAAAAACTGCCAACTCATCAAATAGTGTTTTTAGTCGTTCAATTATAATCTTAAAGCTTTTAGCCTTTCTTGCTCAATATCGATCTGAATGATAATTAATAAGCTGCAATTAATGGTCAGTAACATCTTATATACAAAATGTTTATTAAATCTCTAAAATTAAACCAGATGTTGTCATTTTTTAAGAAAAACATGTATGTTTCGGAAAAAAAATGCATCTACAGCATCAGAATACAAAATAACCCAATTAACAAAAAAATTGATTGAGGCTAAATTGTTATCACATATGAGCTAAAATTGCATTCTTTTTTTTGCCTTCACAGCTTTGCATTTTGTTTCATGCTGTATCACTTAATCTATTCATAGTTTAGAATCAAATATGATCGTTGCATACAAAAAATGCAACTATTATTATAAAAATATTTGCATATCCTAATTTTGTAAAAGAAATATAATAAAACATGTTTTGTTCTTATTGCAACTCTACAGCAATTTGCAACAGATTCAGATTTAAATGAATTTGTAGTTACAACTATTAATTAACACAGTTTTAAACCACTTGCCAAAAAGTTTATTTTTTATATCTCGAGAGCTCTTTCGACCACCATGGTGTGATCATCATCAGAAGATGAATAAAACTGATGATGATCACATGGTGGTCGAAAGAGCTCTCAAAATATAAAAAAAAAAAACTTTTTGGCAAGTGGTTTAAAACTGTGTTAATTAATAGTTTATTGTGCGAAAGATTCCGATCCAACTAATTAATTGTAGTTACAAGTTTGTTACCCAAGTGCTTGTTACTTTTGTAATATAGAAAAACTAGCAACATCTATTAGAAGCTACCCCAAATCAAACATTTTTGATACATATAAGGTTGTGCTAAATGACAAGTGTCAAAGTTAATAGATACAAATTGAAATGAAATAATTACTAGTTTTAATATTCTAATAAACAAATATTGTAGAACAAGTTGTTTTAACGGAATACTCTTTTTATAATTTACAATAAATTATTTAATGCAAAAAGTTTCATATTTTGATCGTTCACTTTATTTAATTGCGAGTAAAAAATATTTGTTGGCAGCCTCTTATAATTCCTTTTTTTATTTAGAAATTATCCGTTATAAAAGATGGAGTCTTGTGTTTAATTGATTGCGCAGGAGAACAAGAAGACTAGAAGACTGATACGTAAATTGTAAATAAGCAACTTTTATAATAGCAAATTTTCGAGTTAAGATTTTTAATTTAATGATACAGGGTGTTGAAACAATTCGCACAATAAACCTTTATAGCCTTTTTTAAAATCACAAAATTACGGCAGAATGACTATTCCGAATCCCAAATTTAAAAATACAAATTTTTTTAATATTGTAGGAAAATAATTAGTATATTGTGTTATAAAAAGTGTGGTAGTAAAATGTCAAAAATACAATAATAGAAGCACCACTCGAATAATTTTGTGTTAATATTTCTTTAAATTGGAATGAATTATGTCATATGAAGTTTAGAGGTCTTGCAGCAAGCAAACTCATAATGATAACTTTATTACATATTAAAAACTGTCATAATTACTCTCTACATATATAACTGTTATAATTGTAGTCGTTAGTAAAAAAACATATTTTGCATAATAATTAAAGTAATTTGTCCAAAATTCAAAACTTATGTCAAATTTTCTTATGAACAATAGTTATTTTATATAAATTTCATAAAACATGTGATCAAAAAAAGTGGCATCAGTTTTTAAACTGACAGTGTATCACAATCCCTCACTAAAGTGATTAATCTAATTGTAATACTGAGTATTATAATTATTTTAACTCTCAATAAACTAGATAACTTTGGTTTTTGTTTTCTATGCTATAAGTTTACATTTTATAATAAATATTCAAGTACAAAAAGCCTATTATTATTATTGCATTGCTTTATATTAGTTTCGATATTCAAGATTATTAGGATATTAGAATCAAGGATATTAGTATTCTTCCTGCTGCAAGCCGTTATGTAATGTTCAAATTGTTTAAGTATAAAACTAAGTATAAGTATAAAAAATCATTTAAATTTAATATTATAAATAATATTAAAATATAAATAGCTTCTGAGGGTACAATATGTCTAAAACGCTCTCTATATAATAATTATTGTCTAAATAATAATTGCAAAACAGTAATTTCTCTTCATAGAATGTAATAAATGTAGGTAAATGCTGACTGTAAATCTATTTAAGCTGTTTTTTATTTGTTTTTAAGATATACATAAAAACGTGTTAAGACACGTTTTAGTTGAAAAATTTAAGTTGAAAAAAATTCAATCTCAAAATAAGAAATAAAGAAAATTATATAAGTTAAATTGAAGTTGGTTTTACATTTTCCTATTGATTAATTTTTAAAAGTTAAAAAAAATTAAATTTACAGCACGCACCTTGATAGTAAATTAGAAGACAATAATCATTAGAATTATTAAAAAAAAATTACTTGGGTGCAGATTCTGCAGATACATCCTGCGTTGTTTTAATATATTAAGGCTAATATTTCATTGCCAGCTTTTTGAGAGTGCTCAAATTGTAAATTGTGAGATATTTCCAGAATAAATTGAAAGCTTTTATTTACCTCAATTAATAGTTTTAATAAATAAATTTGGTCCGTCTTATTTTATTGAGTTATGTTTCTGGAAAAAAAAATAATTGGCAATATTAACATAGTATTTTAAATTTCATTCTTATTGGATCTTTTTTATTATCTCATTGACGTGGTTAAATGCGTTGCAATAATGTAACAAACCGGAAATCATTTTAAAACAATGAACAGTTTTTAGATTATTTTAGAAATTTAAAAAAATGTCTAGCTTACTATATAAAAAACATTGCTATAACAAACTAAAAAGGAAGACGTCCATCGACTTCAAAGCTTTTGTAGACTCTTTAAACAATTGCGTTAGTGCCATTCGCCAACATTTGAGGATTATTATTAATTTTATCAAATTTGGCAACTATTGCCTGACGCAACACATCGAGGTTACTTAAGCGTTTGATAAAAAAACAATTGTTTATAGATCGAAAAATTATAATTTCAAAATTGAAATTATAATTTAATGAGTGCACTTTGATGCTTAAACAAAATTGCTGCTGTTTTACACTTCTCTATAGAATTAGAAGTTAAAAAATTTATCGTAAAACCAAAACTTCAAGATTATTGGATATTATAATTGGCAGATTAGTATAGTTATGGGTATTTGATTAAAAAGACATGGTTATTAAACGGACGGCCTGTGTTGTCCGTTTAAATTTCAGGATACGTTATTGTGGTACACAATAGCTTCACGAATCTCTTAAGTATTTTTACAAACCCATTGCGTGAATTTCTACTTCTAATAATCTTAGAGTTTTAGGTTTTATTATAATGTCTTTTAAAGCTGGTAAAAAACAATAAAAAAGCTTTAACTTAAAATAACAAAAAATATTTTGATTACATAAAAGAAATTAAATCATTATATAAAATTGTTGCTATTCAATTTTTCACAATATTTAATCACTTGATTTTGAAAATAGTGCTATCCAAATTCAAAAAATTTGTACAATTTATAGAAGAGAATACTATAAATACATTACACATTTAAATGCATTCTGCAATTATATATGTGAAATGTTCGAATATTTATCCCACGCATTGTGAGATTAGATTAGTAAAAAAGTGTTATAGGCACTGCAACCTATTGGTCTATTTTGGTCTAAAGTGATCTTCTTCTATAAACTATCAACGGTAATCCTTAGTCTATAGCTCCCTATCTAATTTCAGAGCTGTAATAAATTGTAGCAGATAAAATGACTCCGTCTCTATCCAGTTTAAGTGAATCCTGCTGTAATTATTTTTTACGTAAAGCTTTTCTGACGACGCATATTGTTATCAAGTGTCTCAAAGTATTTGCTTATTTTTTGGAGAGTTTAGATTAGCTGTTATCTTCTAGGTTGAGTCTTAAAATGACCAGTTTATAAATAGGTTTACTTGCTGTTGTAGAAATAGGTGTAGAAAAGTCGGATCTGTAGTGACATCCGCTGTGATGCATAACCATGCTAATTTTTGTAACTTGCCAAAAGGTTTCCTTATAGTAGTTTCATAAGTTATGATTAGTCTAACAATCATGCTACACATTCATGGCATTTTTATGTTTTACTCAAGTTGTTTTAAGAACCATAAGCGCTTTCATTGCCTTACCAGCAGTTATTTCTACATAATTCCGAGCCTTACAGTCTAGGGTAATTCTTAGACATTTATTTTTGAGTTCTCTTCTTTATCCAGATAGACAACTTTTACTGGTTTTTTTGAGAATATAATACAATTAAACTTTTTTTTCACTTAATATTTGACCCTACATTAAGAACACTGCGCCGTGATTTTGAGACCTTTTTATATTAATTTAGACAAAGTGCTGTTAATTTTACCTTTGTCAACTTTGACAATATTATAGGCATTTTTAGACTTAACGATGACAGCTGACACAAGCTGTTTAATAAAAATCGGAAGATGCATTTTAAGCCACGGTGCTATGTCACTATATCTCCATCGTTCGGGTTTGTTACAAATTTTTTTAAATTGTTTGTATTTTTGAGATAAAACGCCTTTGAAATTTGCCAATGAACATGCTAAGTTAAATATTACAAATATCAACTGTCTTTCAAGTTAAACATAGAGTGCAAGGTTATGCTGGCTATTCTTTATATTTTTATTTTACAAGAATTTACGACTTATTTGATCAACATTTTTGTTAAACGGTTGATACAATGTTTATGTTACAGCACCAATTTAAAAGTAACTATTCGCTAAAATTATAAAGTAGTTGCATATAAAGTACTTAGTAGTTAGTATATGCAAGTAGCACTTTGTTTCAAAGTGGCCTAGGATATAAACTTTGAACAATCATTGCGTTTTCAAACTTTTTTTTTCTAGAAATAGAGAAATAGAGAGGTTTCAGGTTATACTAAAAAGTGCGCTTTAAAATAATTATTTGTTTAGAGTAATTTTCATCACATTATTAAATAAAATAAATTGTTATTTTTTATGTGGCGGTTGATATTTTGAACTGCTTCAAACTAAATGATGGAATGCTACACATTAGATTATACTCATATTTAAAGAAAAAATTGTAAACAATAACAACAAAACATTTTTGCACCATTAATTAAGAGAATTTTTACCTGTTAAATCCAAATATTTTCTCGAAAAGTCGCGTCATTAAAACCGTGAATCTTGGCAGCGGAAACAGGAAGTTAATCTGCAACTGCACGTAGATATATCGACCGGTAGCCGAGCGGAACTTCCGGTGGACCGGAAACATAAAAAGAGACCGCAATTGCTCTTCGGCCGGGCGACTCTGCTTTGACAAATAGATACATCACTGTGATTGCCTTGCCTTGCCTTCAGGATTCGAAATTCGAGTGGAGGTCCTTTCGAGTTTTGTCCTGTCTCCGACTAGGCTAATTTATAGCGAATATAACAAAAAACAAAGTATTGGAAAAGGCTTTTGAGCTAATTTTCTGATTATATTCTAAGTTAAATTACCAAATTAATTTTGAATAAGTACCTGGTCAAAAAAAGATTAATGGCTACAAATATTTTAAGTAATGTCATTTTAATACTCTTGGCTGACAAAAACATCTAGCAAAAGATAAATGTATGATAAAGTACATCAATATCACAATGAGACCACAAATTTTTAATAGCGGCAACATCAATGTACCGCTTAGACTTCATCTTTGACCTTTGACCGTCACTGCCACCTGTCATCTGATAGAAATATCATTAAAAATGATGGCTATCATTTTATTAAAAAAAAAACGTGTTTGTATTTTGGTAAGTAATGTTATAACAATTGTTTTAAACTAAAACAAATCAGATTTTGGCTTAGTTTCTTCATATAAGCAATTTCTTAACTCTGAACGTAAAGATGAGTGTTATAATGTTAAGGTGGGTTTGTTTCTGGATAGTGTTATTTAATAGTATCAATTATCAATATATTAATAGTCTCAAACAAATAAACTCATTAAATATTTTTTTTATTTTCGGTTTTAGCTGAAATTGATAAGAAAAATCAGCTGCTTTTAGTTTCTTATAAAGTCAGTTCTTAAATTAAGCATTAACTGTTTAAAGTTACAATTTAAAACTTTGTAAACCCTTAGAAAACTTTCTATTACTTAGGGTTTTTCTCTCGGTTTTCAACTACAATTATTATTTCTGATTTTTCAAGGATTTTGTTTTGAAGTGCTACGCAGATAATAAAAAAGCTTAAAATCAGTAGTATTTACATCTCACAACAAAAAAATTATTATAAGAAACGCTTTTTACAGTAAAACTACAGTATTTAAAACAAATAGTTGTTAATTTATAGTTTTTTTATTAAAATATTTTTTTTAAACATTTTTCAAGAACTATGCAATTTTTAGTTTATTTTAACAATTTGTAATTTGTAAATAATAATCTTTACTTAATTTTTACATAAAATATAGAAATACATATTTAAATTGTTAACATCAAAATCAGTAGTTTGTATTTTTAACCCAACTTTTTTTAAAAAAAGAAAGTGGTTTATAATTTGACAGATTTTTTTATGTGCGGTACTTTGAAATTTTGTTCTAGAAATAACAACTTTAATAATTTTTTATCTGAAATGATGATACAAAATAAAAATTTGAAAAAAACCGATTTCAATATGATTAATTATTATTTTTTTTATTTATTAATTGATTTAAATTGTTTAAATAATTATATAAATAACCTATTATTTATTTATTTTGAAGTGTAACTAATTCAAGTGTCAAAAATATATGTCAAAAAAAAACTTTAATAAGTAACTCACAAACTATTGGTTGGATCTTGATCAAATTCAAATGAGACCAAATGAAAATGGATATCTATTAAAAATTCTGTTCACCTAGAAAAAAGTTATGAGGTGACACACATAAAAAAACAGTCAAATTGAGAACCTTCTTTTTTTTTTGAAGTCGGTTGAAAAGTACAACAAATATTTTTAAAATCAACTTTAATATAATTAATTATAATCTTTAATATTTAACTAATTAAGTCAATTTGAGCAAAAAAGCAGTTTGATTCAAATGCTTAAATACATACATTGATACTTAATTATTCTAAATGTAGCTTATTAATTTTCTTATTTGATATTTGTGTACTTTTGATATTAATATTTCAATTTTTTTTATATATACATATATATATATATATATATATATATATACTTACTTTTTCAACGTTGAGGCACCAATGTACTGAGTTGTAGTTGTGACACCAGGGATTTAATCAATGTCTATGTGGCACCATGCAATTGACCTTTGACGTTTTGACCATGCAGAATTGCCATCTGTTCAATGTTGCTTATGATTGCATTTGTGCAGTAAATCTCATATTTACAAAAACAAAGATGTTGCAGCAGTATTTTAACTTTATTATGCCAGTTCGATTCAAATTATTTATTTTAAGCATATTTTTTGTGCAATTTTTTTAATTTATGGAATCATTGTTATATTGAGTATATCTATTCAAAATTTATGTGACCGCAAACAGACTATGGTTAAAAATGAATAACTTGTTAAAATATAATAACTTTAAAAAAATAAGAATTTGACAAGTCTGACAGACTCGAAACAAATTATTCGAACATTGACAGATAAAATTACAGTTAATAACTTACAGAATTTGTAGGAAGGTGTCAACGAGGCTTCTTCTGTGTTGAAAAATGATAGAACTATCAGTCTAATTCTAAATGCCGACAAACTTAAAATAATTGACAAAATTTTATATCATCTAAATCTGAAATTTTAACTGGAAAATGAGTTTATCGCAGCTTTAAATGACTTTACATTAGTCAGTCTCAATAATATAATAGGGCATATTTACTCAAGCGAAAATATACCAAAAATTAAATATTTTAATTTTCATTTTAAACCCAAACATTATTCCAAAACATTTAAGCTCAAATCTTTTTTTTTAATAATTACATAAACTTTTATATTGTAGCTGCATTGCTACAGTCAGAACCAATTGTTTTAAAGAATTTCATTCAAAATCTGTGTCTGGCAATACAAACCCAAAGTGGGAAATTAGGTTAAATACAAAAATGAATTCAATTAGAAGGGATTTAGGCCAAATTACTTAACATTAAAGAGAAACATGTTTGAATTATTTAAACAAATGCATTAATAATATTTTTATCCTACACCAACTCAAAATAAGATTTTCTCGTCTCTCGACAGCTGTGAAAGTACATCATTTCCAGGCTAGCCGAGAAAAGATGTACTTTCTCGGCTAGCCGACAAAAAAAATCTGATTTTCTCCGTCAGGAGTCGCTGTTATAAGAAAAATTATTCTAAACTCTAAACGTTGAAATTTTAAATCACATTTACTGTTTATGAACATCAATCTTATTTTAAAAAACTACTTTTGTGCAAGATGAATTGTGTAAATCACGACAGTAAAGTAATCCATAAATTTTTGACATCTGTCAAGGTTTGACATTTTGAATTGGCGATTGGCGGTAGTAACCTCAAATCAATTTTAAAACAATGCTCGATTATAAGGTAATTTGTGTAGGATAAAAAATAATGTGTAAACCACGGCCGCAAAGTGCTTTTCTAGGCCTTGAAAAGTAGCCAGGCTCGCCTTTGGCTCGCCTGTCCATATCTTCTCTCGGCCTGGAAAAATACCACTTTGCCGCCTAGGTTTACAATATACTATTAATAAATATTTTATTTATCAACGTACATATCAGGAATACAATTTTTTCCTTCAGGCTGTAAAAGATACGTTGCAGCAAAAAACTTTGTTTATCTTAAAAACGTCTAAAAATTTATTTAAAAGCATTTTTAAAAAAACTTCAAAACAAACAATTTGAAACTAATAAAAAACCATTTTATCAAAATTTGGAAAATAATCATAATGAAAATAAAAATAATAATAGTCTATCAAATATAGTAGATTTACTAAATTTTTGGTGTGAGCTATGATCTTAAAATTTTTTTTACGATTTTGATAATTTGACAAAATATATTCAATTATTTTTAATAATATTAGATCTAAAGAAATATATAAAATAACATTCGAAATAATAAACAAAAATTTGGCAAATACAATCAATAATTGAAAATGACTAAGAAAACACAAAATTTATAATTTTTGGATTAAATAATTCACTATTTTTCGCACATATTTTTTACATCATTTTAACGCCTAAATAAAAAATTTAAGAAAAATTTCAAAATTTCTTGCCGAAGGTATAACCTTCGAAAATGCCACCAAAAATCTATAAAATTGCAGACATTATATAAACTGTTTACAAATGTTATCCACATCATGCATCAAAAATCTAATTTATCATTATTGCATAAATAATGATAATAATATGAATATTGAACCGAAAAGTTGCATAAGTGGTTCTTTTGGATGCAAAAAACAATTAGTTATTGATTCGGTCAGTAGTGATAGAGCAAGGTCGATTAAATAAATTTATTGTTATAGTGTTACAATGTTTAAAAAAACTGAGATACCTAGCATATTCTATAGATATCGCTGTTCCAAACTCTAATAGTATTCATACGTTTACAACAAATTACTAATTCAAATTCCTAATACAATTCAAAAATGGTTAATAATTCGCTGCTTTCGGTAGCCATTAGGAATTTTTGGAATTTAAAAATAGTAAAAATTTTGCTTATAATAATCTTAATATTGGATTTAAAAATTTTTGCGGAAAAATTAAAAAGTAACATGTTAATGATATTGTCAGTTTTATATTTTTGCAAACTCTTAAGTTAAGAAATAATACAGTTACAGCCAGCAATTGCATATGAAGCCAATTGCGGTTTTCAGCTTCTAGCTTCTTTTATTTGTTATTGTTTTTTATTTGATATTTTTGTTGTTTATATTTACTATTTTCTAACACTTTTTCAATAAATTTGTACTTTCAAATGTTGAAACCTATTTTTCCTAATCTTTTCTATCTATTACATTGTTTATTATGTGAACCTTCAAATTTAGATGTTGTTTTTATAGTAAGCTGTTAAATATTGAAAATATATACTCAAGCACTAGATGTAATACAAACATCAATTAAATTAAATGTAACGAAATAACTGAGGCTCACATCAAAAGCTCCACTGGACCTAAAGCTCATTACTGGTAATACGAACTAAATGCAAACAGAGGATAACAAAGGGGTGCATTTGGAACAGTGGCCGGCAGGTAAGCGCAATGATTTGCTGATGATGTTAGGGTGGAAAGAGTTTTGTGGTATGTAAATGTGATAATAAGCGTATATTTTGGACAGAAGTAATTGATAATTTTTGGTAGGAGTTTTTGCAATTTAGAGAGATTCAGAAAGTAATCGATTCAAATTTGTAATTAATTATTTGCTTTGAAACATTACGCTACAAATTTCTATCAGTGTTTAGGAGAAATGCTCCAAAAGCTTCTACTAATTTAGTAATGAAATTGCTAAAGCAAACAAAGTATTGTTTGTGAACAACTTTTTAATGTATTTAATAAGTGCATACAGCCATTTACAAGCCGCAATTGTTTGAAAAATTTACAATAGATAAAAACAATAGATTGGCATTGATTAAAAAGTGTTTTATTATAATTTTTGATAAACTAGTAACAATCCTCAAAATATCATGTGAACTATTGATGAATGTTTAATAGCAAAGTTGAATAAATATCAATTTGGTGTCAGCCAAGTGATGCTCTTGACGTCTTTCAATAAAAAAAATAGTTCTCTTAAATTTTACGGATTTTTTTTGTCAAATTATTGACGCAAATTTAAAAAAATTATCCAAATAGACCAATTTATTTTAAAAATTAATTTAAAAATTTTTAAGACTGTGTGTGGGTTGAACCAAAACTTGGTAATGGTTAAATCTACTCAACAATAATTATGTCATAAAATGCGTATTGACAGTTACGTTTACATATTCGTCTCCTAAAGTTTTAAGCTGCACTTTTAAACTTTCGTTTATAAAAAGCTTTTGTAGTTTGCATTTGAAATATTTTCTTTGTAGTAAAACGTTAAATTTTTTTAACTAAACCAATAGTTAATTTCTAAACAGAAAGCAACAACATGACTAAAATAGGTACCTACTACCTTCAGGTACATAACTGGAATTTTGCTTCACATAGTTTTTAAAGTTAATTAGTTACATAGTGCTAAGAGTGAAAATATGAATACATTTTGTCGTTTAACTGCCATTTTTTCTCCTATGTTGTCGTTAAACACGTTGTCGGGCTTAAGATCTGGTATTCTAGGTGGCAATAGCATAACTGTCCCCCCAAAAAGCAGGTCTTATTTTATGACGCATTTTATTACGCAAGGGTAAACTTTATCACAAAAAAGTAATTGTTTCTCAAAAAGTTTTCTAGATTAGAAGTGTCTCAAATTAGTTTGTTTGAACAAAAGTTGCCCTCAAAAAGTTGCGTTTATCCAAATTGGTAATAATGCATCAATTTAAATGCATTGATTTTGTGGGTTACATTTCAAAAATTTTACTTGTTTGATAATCATAATTAATATAAATCAATAGTTTTTTTAAGACTGTCTTAGCTTTACTTGAGCATTATATTCTTAGCTTTACTCGAACATTATATTTTTAAGTTAAAAAATGCCTAAAAGTTAAGTAATGACTAAGAAGGAGATGTTTTTGTTTGTGTTTTCAAAAATAACTGTTTAGAATGACACAAAACAGTGAGTAAATTTGTGCATAGACAACATAACATGAGAAATTAAACCAAGAGCTTTATGACAGTAACTCCTAGCTGACGTTTTATGAGAATTTTATATTTAAGCAAAAACTTGTAACTTATCTCTTTCGAATAAACTGCAAATTACAAAAATCGACTTGCTGTCGAAACAACAAGACTTGCTAAAGTCTTTTTTTTTTCTATTTAATTGTCAAACAGTTTTAATGTTGGTAACGCTATTTAGAAGTAAATGTCCAAAGCGTGATTTGGACGGTTTTAAAACAGCATTCCAACATAATTTCAGAACTTTGGACACTGACAATTGTTTATATAAAAAAACTAACTATAATTATGTTTTCAAAATTTTAATAATTACAGGTTTTTTGTCTTACTTATAAATTAAAATTTTTGCACTTACGAGGTACTGGCATAAAGCCCTCGATAAGACATTTTGCAATTAAAACACACACATTTTTTTAGAATTTCAATTTTTTTGGCACTTTTTCGACAGTTACTTGATGAAAACCAGTCACTTGACCAGTGATAAAAACTTGGTACTTATTTAACAAGGTTTGAAGATAAAACGGCATCTATTCTCGTTTATGGCACATATTCAAAAAACTATCAAACCATTATGTTTAGAAAATAAAGGCATTATTAATTGCAACTGATATTGTAATAGTATAGTTTAATATTGTAAGGATTGCAAAATTTTACAAAAGTAGTTTTTTTAACCAGGAAGAAAGAAAACGTAGCGTCATCTCTTGGTGAGAAAAATAATGTTGAGTGAATAACAGCATGTACATTTTAGACAAAACTGTTTGTTTATGCAATATATTTGCTCAACCAGAACACATCTAGGATATGCGATTATTCGGTTTGTCTTAGTCATGTAGTAAATGATTTTATTATAATTTAGCTGTTTTAAGTATTATTATTACATTTGTACGGTTAATTTTTTTTTAGAAAATCATTATTTGACGCTTAAAAAAATGTTAATTATTAAGATAATAAAATAATCACTTTTAATAATTGGGAAAAAGTTAAAACGTGTTTTTATAAGGGAAACACTAAGAAAGCAATTTAAAATTTAGTAGAAAAGTTGCAGGTTCTAGCAACTTACAGTTTAATATCTATTTGTTAATACCACGTGGGAACAACACCAAATGTAGAAATAGTTTTTCTATATTGCAGCATATTTAGTCATATTGATTTAATAGCCCCTAAATAACACTACAAAAAAGCCTAAAGACTTGAAAGAAAAATTGTTTTTTTGCGTTGCAGATTGTCACGAACGCATAATGAAATGACGGCAATGAGTGTGCAAGTTCAACATAATCAGATAGGACTTCCCGGAGTTTCAAATCCGGGCTGTCGCGGCTGGCCAGGAACACGCGAACACCAACATCTGATTGTGTAATTACACTTCAACCTATTAATTCACGACTTGGAAGGCTTTTGTAAAAATACTTTATCTTGACTTGGTTTTCCTTCGAAGGTGTTGATTGCGACAAACAAACCTAATGCGAAAGAAATTATATATTCGGGAGTTTTTGGAAAGAGTGCTAGACCAAAATATAACCGGACGCTGGTTTTCGTCATGAAGTGATTGATTTTCTATTTGCATGTTGTATAATTTAAAACAGCTTCTCCACAGTTTAGCTACTAAGATATTTAGATGCAAAGTGTTTATTATCAAGAATTTGTTATACAATTATTATAACATATATACTAGTATGTATTTGCAACAAGATAAAATATTTGTTATAAAATGTTTCCATAAAAGAAAGAAAACAAAAAGAAAGCTTATAAAAACTTAGAATTGCGCGTTGCATTTAAGAACGTAAGAGCCCTGCAAATCAAAACAAATTATAACTCGTTGATTACATTGCAGAAGCTATATTTAAAAGTCTTTTGTTTCTATTTATGCAACCTGTTTGTTTTTTAGACCGTTTAGACAAGATCTGGGAATCTTTCATAATTCTATTCGAAAAGTTAAAAGTGGGTTTTAAGATTCAAGATTAATATTGCACTGCGACCGTTTGATCTATTGTGCTCTTTATATTTATAAACATACAAACACCCATAGCCAGACAAAAAGCTTTCTTCTTTGTAGAAAAAGATTCCCGACTCTTGTTTTATGTATCCTAATAATTCCTATAATTTAATAACTACTATTTCAAATCACAATTATTATTACAAATATGTAATACAATTTTTGAAAATGTTTAACTTTGATCGTGCGGTTTTAAACGCATACGTTTTTTTAATTGTACTTTCTGGTGTATCTTAATCTAGCTTTTTCACTTATTTTATAAACTTATTAAAAAACACAAACAAAAAAGTTTAGTACAAAAATTTTTGACTAACACTTCTTTGACAAACGACTTCTGACTACATTCCAAAACTAACAGAGATAGAAGGAGAAACAATTCTAGAAAATACAGCAATAATAAAATTGAACAAATATAAAGCAACATTAGAAGCTGAAGATTATTAACTTAAAAAGTTTGACAATATCTAACTGGAAAAAGAAGTTCTAAAAATAAAAACAAAAATTGTCAAAACAATAAATAAATCTAAAGAGATCATCAAAATTAAAACAAATAAAGAAAATCTACCGCAAATAATTGAAGACATGATCAAAACAAAGAAAATTACAAGAAAAGAATACGAAAAGACATTTGATCCACGTATTGAAAACATTGTCAACAACCTCAACAAACGCATCAAAGATGAATGGAGAAACATTCGAAATGCAAAATGGATAAAAATTATAGAAGAAGCTAATGAAAACAATAGACAGAAATTTACAACTTGACAACTGAATTGTCACTGACAACAGAGAAAAAGCTGAGATTTTTGTTTACAAATAGAAAAGTAATTCAAACCGAATCCAGCTACAGATCTCAAACTTCTAGAGCAAATAGAGCTCATAGACTACAAACTAAATAAAGAGGTTGTAGAAAAACTATAAAAAATCACTAAAGACCAAATATAAAAACTTCTTAAGAAAACAAAATCATAAAAAGCATCAGGCTTTTTATGCCTGAAATTATTTAAACAAAATTCGTAGAGCTTTAAGAAACTAAACAATTAACAAAAGTTTGCAATAAAATATTAAACACTTATTTCTCTCCAGAAAGATGAAAAAAAGCAATAGCCCTAAAGTTATCAAAACCTGGAAAATCTAGAAGTGATCCAGTAAAATATAAACCAATAAGTTTACTATCTTACCTCAGCAAAACAGCTGAAAGAATAATATACACACGTCTCAAAAAATATACTAATAAAAAAAAAGTTTTTCCTGGTAAACAACATGGTTTCCGAGAAAAACTTGGATGCAGAAATCAACTTGTCAGGACTGCCAATCTAATATTAAAAAATTCAAACAAAGGTCATTGCTCAAGAAGAGTTTTTCTAGATGTCTCCAAAGCTTTCGAAAAATTATGGCACAAAAGTATAATTTATAAAATGAGAAAAAAGAAGTACCATTATGGAATAATAAGACTTATAAAATTATATTTGATAAATAGAAAATTCCAAATTTGTATTAATGAGAAAATGTCTCTAAAAAAAAGCATAGAGCCTGGAGTGCCACACGGATCAATTTTCAACCTGTGCTGTACAACATCTACACTCATAATATCTCAAAATTAAACAAAACAACACTAGCAATGTATGCTGATGACACCGCCATCATTGCACTAACCCCGAAAAAACCAAGTGTAAAATGAAAATTGCAGGGCCACATCAAAATTTTAGAGAAACGGTTTCAACATTGGCAAATCAAAATCAATAAAAGAAAACTAAACTGTCATTTTTGGGACCTAAACCAAACGTAGACTGCTGGAAGAAAAAATTCAACTGAATGGAAAAGAAATCAAATGAGAAAGAGAAGTCACACCTTGGTGTTACTTTCAATGAGCAAATAAAGTTTAATAAGCATATAGCTATCAGAAAGCTGTCGAGAAAGAGCGAACTGGATAAAAAATCCAAACTAACTTTATACAAATCAATGATAAGACCAGTGATGACATTTAAGAACGAAACCTGTGCCCATCCCAGCAAAATAAAATTAATCAAAATGGAAAGAGCCCAGAATGACATTTAGACAAATAACAAATTCAGAAGGATTTAAAAGAATCTGTAAGATTTGAAAAAAAACTAAAATGCTGACGATCAAAAAATACGTAATGAAGGTAAGCAAAAAGAGCTATGAAAACACTCAGCAATCAATCCATTAAAAAAATGATAGAAGATAAAATAAAAATGGGAAATAGATAAAAGAAAACCACCGCGATTGGTACTAGGTGCCAAGAAAGCTTGCAGCTAATCTAAATGTTGACATGTACCCACCTTATTTATGAATAATAATTACCTTTATTAAAAAACCTACACAATTGCACCTTTTGATTAACAGATTGAAATATAAGCGAAAGAATTTTTAATATAGCTTCTTAGGCGTTACCAACGAGATGTGAATGGACTTTGCATTGATGAAAATAACGGAAAATCGATTATTTAGGGACAAAAATAAACATTACATTTAAGTAGTGACTACATAATAAATATCATTACTAAACCTATGATGGCAGATTTGTGTTATTTCAAAGGTTTCAGAAAGGTGTACTAAAATGGTAGATCATTACTTCATATATTAATGATATTTATGAAGTAATAATCTACCATTTTAGTACACCTTTCTGAAACCTTTGAAATAACACAAATCTGCCATCATAGGTTTAGTAGTATTCACATTCTGTTTTTTTTTTCTAAAATATTGACTTTCTTAGTTAAGTTAAGTAATGAAAAAAGAATTAAGTTTAAATACACAATATAATAAATTACGTAAATAAAATTTTTTTTTTAAAAAAAAGCAAAACTGCCAAAAAATTTTTGTATTGTTTAAGCAAAATTGATTCGATCTTTCCTTATTACTTAGAGTGTTTCACATTGATAATAAGATAGACTTTCAATGTTTGACGAATGCACTAGAATCATAGCACAAAAATAAACATTTATTAATGTTACCTAGATATTTCAGTATTTTCTATTTTGACATAATTATGTGTAAATATGGTTTTACTGCTGCGTCTTAAAAATTAAGCTTCGTACATTTTAGAGTGATTAGCAGTAAATAAATTTTTTTTAGAGATTTGACGTCTTAAAATGAGTTAATAATGATTGACCAATAATTTGCTTGGAACAGACATCTAGCCCACGGCTTTGACGATGTAATTCCCAACATTGAAATTTCCACAGCATCTAATTAAGACTTCAAATAAAAAATTAACCTATTAATCAGAAATATAACAAACGAACAGCAAACTTAAAGTCTCCACTGATGTACGTTGAAATTTATGAAGTAAGCGTCAAGCTTGTTATGGTCGGTGCTTTGGAAACTGACACTTAGATAAATTCATCTTTAGATGAAATACATCTATAGCATTCGTTATTAGTTATTGTCAAAACTGAGGTCATATGAAGGTGTTAATGACCATCGGTAATCCTGGAAACGATTTCATACGTGTTTGTTTCATTGGGATGAATCACATCAATCATTAAAGCAATTGAGAATTCGCGTAGTAACCTACTAAAACAGGTAGCAAAAGCAACAAATAAAGAAATAAAACAAATTAATTATTTCAATTTTTCAATGTCACTGCAATCATGTCACCTTCAAAATCAACAAATCAAACAGAATAATTATACGGATCTTCGCTTTTTCCTATTGTAAAAACAAATAAATTTTTTGGATTAAACTATTGAATAAAAACAAACTGTGATCAATCTCTAGACAGTATTTACAAGATGTCTATTTTTAGAATCTAGCATCAAATTTTGAAAATAAATTATTAAGTATCGAAAAGTTACGAGTCATGTTGGTTGAAACTCGTCATTAGCGCAGATTCGGAACGCATGTTTTAGTACCGCTGCTGACTCATTGCCGCCTTGATTAACTTGTCAGTGTTTTTACTTAAAAAGCGGTATTTTTTAATTTCTTCCGCCCCAAAAATATTATCCACGCTTGGCGGTTTAATTAATGGTCAGAAAAACGCAATTTCAAATTGTAGTTTTCTTGCCTTTAGAATGGTGTGTTACAATTTAAAGATGTTCTACTTTCATAAGATTAGCAACAAAAAACTAACCGCCACGCACAGACCATACTTAAAGTTAAAATTTATTTGGTTTTTATGTGTTTAATTTTCGTTTGCTGATTCAATCAATTTGCATTTCACACTTTGTTTCATATTACATTTCACTTAATATAATATATAATTTAACCTCTGTGACAAAATTGAACAGAAGGACATTTGGTACATTATTTACAATTGAAGTTGTAAGCCACATTATCTACAACATCTGTATGAATAATTAAACACTAAAAATGACTATTATTTTATATTAAGAGAGTAACAACTTGGAAAAATAATTATCAAATTTTTGTAAATATTTTTTATTATCCTTTCATGCTATTGACTAGATATCTTTTTTATGAAAGCTATTTATTGACAAATTTACGATTGTTATTGTAATCTGTATTAATGCTTTTATAAATATTAGCAATAATCCCACTAATAGGAAAAATTTTTGAGTACATAATCAAGACGAAACTTTTCAAATTCATTGATAAAAGCAAAATATTAACAAATTGTCATTTGTTCATCAACCTATCAATTGTCGACAATTGATAGGTTAATTAGTGAGTTAGAAAAAGGTAATTTTCTAGGTTTGACACTATGTGACCTATCCAAATCTTTTGACTGCGTATCGCATAAACTGCTAATTGCAAAACCTGAAAAATATGGAATTCGGGGGTGTTTCTTATCAGTTGCTGGCTGACTACTTTTATCAAAGAGAGCACTGCGGGTCCGTCTGAAATAAACTCTCTGATATTGGTAAAGTTCTTCACGGAGTCCCTCAAGGCTCTGTGCTAGAACCTTTACTTTTCATTATAATACATAAATGATTTACTAAACTATTCAAAAACCTTTTGAAGCAGTTCTATTTGCCGACAACACGACATTGATAAATGCTGATGTAAATGTTCAAACACTTGAAGAAAACAGTAAAATAGCATTTAATTAAGCCTAGAAGTGGTTTTCGGCCAACGCTGAACACTGACAAAGAGCAAAATATAAAAATTACTAAACCCGCAAACAAAGAAAAGACTGAAACACAGTGACGTTATTAGGAATTGAAATTGATGAGACTCTGAGTTAGACTAGTCATATTGACACTTTGGCAAAAAAACTATCTAGCATCATTTTCTTGATCACCAGGCTAAAACTTGTTTTCAATAAAAATGCTCTGATAAATTTATATTATGGACTTTTTCAGTCCCTTCTTTTCTATAGTGTCACAATGTGGGCAGATACTCCTAAAGCCACAAACATTTTTAGGCTTTAGAAAAAGGTGATGAGAGTTTTGTTAGGTGCAGAAAATAGAGAAAATTGCAAACCACTGTTTAAAGAACTAGGTATCTTGACATTACCTGCACTGCACATTTTGACTAACTTGATTGATATTCATAAAACAACAGAACTGACTCAAACCCATTCTGATATACATAATTATGAAAGAAGAAATAGAAATAAAATAATTATACCACGCGCCAATTTGAAAGTAAGGCGTAGGAACTGTACAAAACTTAAACTGTATAATTATGCATAAAAATTACTGTCTTTGAAAATCTTCAAAAAAAATGTTAGTGATCATCTCAAAAACATATGTCCATATTCTACTGATGATTTCTTTAACAATGCTGTAGGTACATAGATTAATGATTACATTGTACTATTTACAATTTATTGTTATTTGTTTCTTTTTATACATATGTATATTTATGTAAATTTACTTGGTGATTTAACATACCTAATTGTTAAATTGTAACAAATGGTGAATAAATCTATCTATCATAATAATGTAACAATTTCAATATTTTAAAACAATCTAACAATAAGTGATCTATTTTATACAATAATAATTAAACAAATTATAAGCTTAGAAAAAAACGACTTTAATATAATTAATGATTATTTTATTTATTTATTTAATTGATTCAAATTGCCTGTGGTTTAAATTACTTAAGTAACTCAACTAACATTTAATTACACTAAAATCAATTTTATATTTAAATTTACAATTTGCCACTTGTTTTTATAATCAGTTGTAATTGTCCAAAAACGCATCAATAAGAACAACTGAAAACTAACTACAAGTCTACGTATTCCAATCTTGATCAAATATATATGGAACTACGTAAAAGACATCATCTTTTAAATAAATAAAAAATCATCAGTATCTGTTCACCCAAGCAAAATTTTTAGAAACCAAGCATAGATAAAAAACATACAGTCGAATTGAGAACCTTCTTCTTTTTTAAAGTCGGTTAAAAATAAAACATTATTTACTTTTTTACAAGCACACAATAACAGTAGACTCCTTTGAAATTTTTAATACTACATACCTATAAACATTTTGTTTTAAATTTTTTTTTATTCAAAAACTGTTAAAATTAACTCAAAACGTTAGGTAAAATAACTCATTTTTTCTTACAGAATTGTATTCAATTCTTAATTATGGCGATATGGTAGTCAAAAAAGTTAAGAAATTAAGTAAAACACTTTTTATCAATGCTAAAACTGTGGCAACAGTTAATGCAAAATATTGCAAAAAATTCTAAGTGAAAAAAAAGATTATACGTGATTAATAATGTATTTCAAATACAACAATAATAACTAAAACTACAAAAATTTTGTACCATAATAGGTATTAAAAAACTTTCTAATTATATTTTGAACAAAAATAGAATTAATTTTTATTATTCTGCAACTGCAATATTCTGATTATTAACTCTTTTTTTGTCTTAAACCTAGTAACCATTGTTATATACTGAGAATTTAAGTCGAACCCAAAACGTTTCAAATAGCCTTGTTTGAGAAAGGTTTGAAAGATTGTCGTTCTTTGGTACAAAAAATAATTCGTGTAGTTTTAGCCAACTTCATGCAATATGAAAAGCATAATAACTTGATGTCAGACTTGGCCTAAACATAATGTTATAGGCATAATATAAGTATTGATAAAATTAGCTAATTTAGGCAAACATCTTTGAGTACAGATTTTTGTAGTAACGGCTTCGTTAATATCTCGTTCAACGTACGGCCGAGAAACGCCGTTTGGAACAATTTTCAAAATCTTTTGGGTAAAACTAATATTACCTTTTATTTCTGATATCAAAAATGTAAAATACTTTTCATCACCAACACCAATTTCTATGTTGTCAACAAAAAGAATTCAAATCTGTAACACATCAAAAAATGTTTTTGAACTGAGCTGGTAAACATTTAAGACATCCTTGTTTTTTTAAAAAGTTTAACTCAGTTCTTTTTATTTTTTGCAAATTGTGCTGGCATTGACGTGAAAAATGCGTTCAAGTTTGGGTGTTTAAGTTCCAACCTAATGTTTGATCAGTCTTTTATTCTTCTTTGTATTCATAAATTGCGGCAAGACAAATACTTGATTTGCGATATAAACAAACTTAGTCTCTTTTAAGCCGTCCAACTTAATTGTGAATACTTTTTCAAATTTAAAATTTATTAAACATTCATTCAACAATTAGCATAACAAAAGTTGTGGTATTTAAAAATTTCAAGTGATGAGTGTTTCATATAATAGCATTTTTTTTAACAGCAATACGAGTAAACTTTGAAAAAAATTTCAGTTTTTGCAAAAAACGTTATGTAAAGTATAGAAATTGTTTAGTTTATTCTCTGTTAACTAGAGATAACTAGAGAAACTTAAACCCAACATCTTCAATTTTATCAATAAATTCTAAAATCTATTGGGTTTGAACACTAGTACGCTGTACACTAAAACCGAGCGTACAAAGCAAATGCAAATAAATTAATTTTGAATTAATTAATTGTATCTACGTGTTTAAATTTTTTAGTATCACTATTTTAAAATCTTGGTAATTAGGTACTGTTATTTCTATCTTATTTCTATGAAGATTGGAACTATTATCTGCTTTAAAAGTTACATATAGGTCAAAAAACTTTACTTTAGCAATTTCAATTTAAAACCAAACAATATATATATATTGTAAAAGTTTGAGTAGAAAACATTTACAATTTCACAACATTTTTAGTCAAACCGCTTGTTATTTTTTGGTGACAATTTTTTGGATTATTTCTTTACCCTTCAGTGTAAAGACAGCATTAAACCAAATATATTTTAGATTTAGACGTTTTCTTACACAAACATTGAACAAAATTTTTTTGCTGCATATTTAGATCATCTTATCGTCTACATCAGAGGCTGATGTAGTCTCATATATAGTTTTTAAGTTATTTTTATCAATGCTTTGTATGGTATAGATTTTTGACGGTTACAATTGATTCAAAAGACATGTGAGACATCAATAACTTAAAACGTTGATTTTAATATAATTAAATATTAATCTATCAATTTAATTAGTTCAAAGAAATTAAAATATTTGTAATGATTTAAATAGTATGTAGTAAGCCGTTTTATCAGCTGTAAAACCGTTTCTGGTAAAAGTTCACACACATAATAATAATGTAATTCTAATGATAACATAACAAAAATCTAAAATTGTTAAAAATTTTAGTTACAAAAAAAAAATTGAAAAGAAAACATTTTTAACAAAAAAAAAAATATGTCAAAAAAAACTGCAAAAAAAATTAAATTAATAAGAAAAATAGAAAGGAAAAATATTAAAACTGTTTAGGTTAAGTCAATTTTGCAGCAGCGGCACATAACACATAAGCATTCATCAAGCTTTCGTAAGCTATTCTTAGACTAGAAAAAGTATCAAAAATAAAAAAATAAAATTTCAGTAAACTTAGACTTATCTGACAGAATGATTTTAATCTCCAAACCTTCCAAGTGACGAAATAGTAAGAAAATATAACTTTGAACCAAATTTTATTGGAAAGTTGAAAACCAGGAACGATTGAAGGTCTCCACTATATAGAGAAGAAGTACTATAAAATAATATAAAAAAACGGAAAGCAGCCATAAGAGTACTAAGCTCCTATGTCATCAGTTCTTGAATAGCATGAGAATACCGAGACAAGTTGAACGACCTGAGCAAGAAAAACAATGTTTTCCTCGTCCCGCACTCTCGAGAATATAGCAGATAAGATAGCAAAAAAGAGCGTCAGAACCAGAACTATTCTGTGGTTTAAGAAAGCACACCTACAGAAAAAAGTTTAAAATGAAAGAAGAGATAGGCAGATCAAAATTCTGACTAAATCTGTCTGGTTTGAGACATTCCAAAAAATTTCTTGAAGAATTCAATTATGCAAGATCAAAAGTCTACTTAAACCTCACTAAAAATTAGCTTTGAATTTTCACAGGTTTTTGTATCGGTCACTGTGAATACAAAATTAGGATAACATCTTGTTAGACTCGCTTTAAAATGCATAACAAAAACAGATTTTGTTTTTGCAAAATCTGTCTTTGTTATTGTCTAAGAGAAAGAATCTCAGGTACATCTAGTAACAGAATAGGTCGCCATTAAAATCCAACGTAAAAAACATTTGGGGCAAGATTAAATGTTAGATAGAAATACGTCATCTTTGAAGCTATCTTAGTTACTGGAATTTATTACAGCTTTGGAGTTAGATAGAAGATAGAAGATAAACTGAGATACATCTCAAACGAATCAAAACAGAAAGCACAATAGACCAATAGGTCGCAGTGCATATGACACCCTTCTACCAATCTAAATCAGGTTTTCGTGTAAAAAAGTGTCTGCTTTAAAAGTATGAACATTATTATAGAGAATCATAACTCAGAAGATAAACATGACACAGAGTTTGTTAGTTTGACAAAAATTATTTAAAATTATTTAGATATTGACATTAAGTAGTCTAGAATTTTTTTAGTTCTGTTTTTTTGTTACTTTTGCGTTAAAAAAAATACTTAAATCTAGATTTAAGTTAGTCCTAAGTTTGCAACCATAATTATTGTTTTGTCAAAACTTATCTATAGAAAGCTTTCTATCTTACCATTCCTCGAACGTCTCAATCTGTGTACCGTTAGCATAAGCAAGAGAAAAAAATTACTTTTAACTATTAAAAAAAACTATGATTAATAAATAAAAATTATATTTCAAAAAAAAATTCAGAGATATTGACAAAACAAAAGACGACACTGGGGTTTCCAATAAGAGTTTTGCAACAGAAGTTCTAAATATCAAGCACTTAAAATATAAGGTTGCAACTAATCAAGGTTTTCAAACTAAAACTAGACTGTTTCATGTTTTCTGTCCGGACTGGTTGATATCTTAAAGATCTAGATCAAGTCTTGAAAAAAAAACGATACCGCATGTGACGGTTATATTTTCAAAAACAAAATTATATTTATAAATACAAGATTCACACAAACGTTACTTCAAAACTTTGAAAAGTATAATAAATTTTAATCAAAAGATACTTTAGTTAGCTTTATAATTTCATTATAGGAAGGAATTACATTCAGTGTCTACGTGTTGCAAAGTTGAGGCGATTCAAAAAATTTTTCAATATTTGTTATTTGCGATTTTCGCTGCAAATATTGCTACTAAAAATAATGATCAATATTTTGTGTCCTTCACAGTTGATAATTTGTTTTCGATTGTTCTATTAACTTATACTAATACTAATAACAGACTTTTTAGGCATTTTTTGCACTGCAACCAATGCTACATCAGTAGGTAAACCTAATTGCTCACATCTTGTATTATTTGGTTTAAAATTGACACGTAAAGGCAGTGAATAACGACTAATAAATTAATTGCTAAATAAAAATTCAAGAAAATCATCTAAAATTATTATTATTAGATGTATTGTTGTACAATTAGATAATTTTTCTATTGCATGGTCTATATAACCAAAAGCCTATAAATCACAAATTTTTTAATAATGAAAAATAATTTAGTTTTATTTCTTATGTTCAAAACTACCTACCTAATCATTTTATCTTTTTACAAGTAGGAGCTGTTGAAAGATAAAGATTTAAAAATATCTTACAATATCATTATTTTTATTTGCAAATATCTAGCTAACAAGTCAACAATGTTTTAAATGTTATTTTATAAAAACCAAATCTTGAATAAAAATTTAAAATAAAAATAAATAAAAGAGATAATTGAATGAGGTTTATATAAATTCCTGCTGCAATTAAATAACTATTGGCTTGGTGTACAACGTTTGGATTTGAAAGTATGGTTCACTCATCAAAATGAGTTGTTGAAAATAGTGATAGACGTATAGCATTATCTAAAATTTGATATGTTTATTTAGATTGCTTGATTTTATTATTTTCATTTTTTTAAATAGTGATTTAAAAGACGCTAATGACTAACTTGTGCTATTTCGATAGATGTTACTATTAAAGAATTTAAAGGACAAAAAGTTGCATTTAGAAAATTATTATTTGATTTTGCTAGAAACAATTTAAAAAAGTTGATAGTTATTCTAATTCGAGTATGCATATATGCATGAAATATTTCGACATAAATAATTAATTAATTAATTTATTTTAAAAATTGACTCAAAAGCATGTACAATTGTACATATTGCCAGATGAATCTATTTCTAATTCGTCAGTTATAACACATACATTTTAGAAAAGACATAAAGTGCTATGTATTATTATAATTTACTTGCAAAAAAGTCTTGTAATACATATAAAGATTTTTTTTTAATTTAAGCAATATATCAACCACTAAGAGCGTCGCACTTGTAAAAACCTCTTCACATTTAATTACGACGATAATTTGCGTACACAAACACCCAAGTCATACAGACATTAAAAATCGGCCATATGGTGAGACCGGATTACACTGGGGTTGATTTAAATTGTGGGTACCGGATAAATGAAGAGGTGTTCCAGTCGACCATATAAACACAATCGAAAAAAATGTCTTTAATTTTTGTGAGTAATTAGTTGAATGATTTTAAAATCATCCCTATATAGGCGACCTCCTGTGGCTAGCTCTTCTAAACAATGAGAGAGCAGCAGCGATATTTTCTACAAAGTTCAAATCACAGCTGTTTGATGTTAATTGTTGGTTCCTCGGATAAATTGCGTTTGGAGACAGGAAACTAGTAAGGGTGTGATTAATTTTTATTTTTTTTATAACGGAAAATGAAGTGTTAAGCTTTTTAATATCGCTCAGACTTCCATCTAGTAGAAATAATTAAATTTTCCATTTTTCAATTTGTAAAATTCTAGCTACAAAAGCTTCTTCATGTATAAAATTTTTTTAAGAATGTATGTTCTGTTGTTTTTGAAATATAAAAAGACAGCTCCTTCCTTCAAGTAATTTTATAAACTGCAGGGGGTCTCGGTGTCCACCGCGCTCTAAGATTAGGTTTCTCTGGTAATGGTAGTTGGCCTTGTGCACATCAAGAAATGGATTATGTGTCGAATAAATATATACATATTTTAATAGGTATCTACTAATATTATCAAAAAAGATGCAATTTTTCCACACAAAAATAAAAACTTGTTTCAGCGTTAATCGCCACTGTAAGGTGTTGGAGGATATATTTTTCAAAACTTGATAATTAGTTTCTTGCTGATGGAAAAATAGAAGAACCGCAGGGGTTACGTAGAATAATGCCGTTAGGTAAATCGAAGACCCAGCTTTTATAGTTCTTTCCTAGAATTTCTGTTAAAGTAATAATTTTTTATAGATTTTTGTAATTCTCAGGTTTCAAATTGAGTTTTTGAAATGTTGGTCATCAAAAAATAATGAACAGCGTTTATAGTTAATAATAAAACTAACATTTTCATTAAGTTAAGCACTACACATTTAAAACTCGAAAAAATAATAAATTATGCTACTAACACACTACCTTTCATTATACTTCAGTAGCGAAGTAGCCATAAATACACAACGTGCAGAAATCAGATTATTGTCATTACTTTTTTAACGAAAATATATTATCATATAACATTCAAATCATTTTTCCGGAAATCGTCTTGAAAACAACATTTTCCTGCTTATTTACGCGCAGGAAAATTGAGTTTTCCGGACTAGTAGTGTAAAAACTTTACAAGACGCAAAATAAAAAAGATACTCTAGTAACTATAGTTGCCAACAAAATTGACAAACTTCACTTTTGCGGAATTTGTCAAAAAAAATTCTAAAATTTGTAAATTTCGTCTTTTTTTACGATTTCCGGAAAAATTTAATACAAAACACGTCAGTAAAATCTCTTACTTGACTCGGAGCTTTAAAATACTCGGCACAAAGTGCCTCGTATTTCAATTTAGCTTCTCTTCAGTAATGTGAAATTTTCCTGACTTTTATGTCAGAAAAATATCTATTAAATAACTAAATAAATAAGTATAGCTCAAATTACTAAACCATGTTTAATTTAATATTAATTAGGTACATATATAAAAACTACAAACGTTTAAGTTTTGCTTTTTCTTGCGCAAGACATACGTTTTTCCAATTTTTTTCTTAGACCAGAATTTATATTATTTAACGCAGCATTAAACTAATAAAAAAATTATTAATAATTAATGAAAAATTACCAACCTATCAAATGTTAATTTTTTTAAATATTTTATACTCCAATGTGTTGAATCTTAAAAGCGTTTGTAAGCTTGTACAAGATGCCTCAATTTTCCCGAAAAAGTTTTCTAACTGGCTATTATTTACAATAAGCTTTTTTTGCTTATATCATTACTGTGCTGTCAATTTAAAAAATATTTTGTTTTTTATACAAATTGCTTAAGTACTAAAAAAACTAGAAAATACGTTTTTTATTAAACCTACCCATTCAGGTCTATTTTATTTTTGAAAACTGTGTTTAGTTAAATTTTACTATTGAAAGTCGCTTTGAGATATCTGTCATCAGCTTTACGTTATGGCAATTTCTTGCCACTGTTTTATAATACGATAATTTGTTCGTAATCTTGTTTTAAAAATTGGCATGGTCTAAACCATTTTGGATATTTCAAAATGATAAAAAATGTCCGTTTCTCAAGTGTTTAAATGCTTGACAAATTTTCTTGTCTTTGCTGAACAATTTGTTCAAAATTTTTAACACAAACAAACATTTGTAGCACTTTTAAAATGCTATTTTAGCAAATAGCTTCAAACAAAGATTTTTTGAGCTTAAAATTGCTAATGTTTCAATAAAAATACTGTCAAAATTTAAAAAAACTGTTTTTCGCACGCTTTTTCACAAGTGCCACAGTCTTGTCCAGCAAGTTTTTGATTCCAACATTTTTAATACTTCAAGAAAAACGGTTGCAATAGTTTTTTTAATATTATTAAACGGTTGCACGGGTTCCTATAGTTACTAATGTAAATATAAATTGAAAAAAAAATTTTTTGCTTGAATAAACGCTGGAAAAAAAATCAAGAGCTGTTATTAATAAAAAAAATCTTTGTTAAGAAAAAATATTTAATTATTTAGAAAGTAGCTTTTCACATTAGCTTAAAGACGCTTTTTTTTAGATAATTTTTGAGGTCGCTGATGCTTTTAAGCAAGCTGAATTGTCAAACATACAAATATCAGAGGATACAAGTTAATATTAATTGTAAACATATCGTATTTAAAAACCAATTTCGAAAAAAATTTACAGTTAATTAATTATATAAAATTATTAATTAAAAAATAACGAAATTTACGCCTGTCAATCGCGTTAAACAAACGGGGTTCTCAATACAAAAATGTTTACGCAAATTGTAAAAATTAACAAAATTAAAGTATTTTTCTTGAAAGAAAACTTTAATTTTTAAGGGTCAGAAAAAAGTTTTATAAGAAAGAATAACGTTGTAAAAAACGCGTGTTTTGCGCACTACAATAATTAATGTGTGTAATTATCTGCTTTTCAGGAGGAACAGTTTTGTATAGTCAAATATAAAAGCCTAAATTGGTATAATAATACATTTTACACAAAACTGAGTAATTTGTTGTTACCATTAACCAATTAGTGTTTTGCTGTAGTTTTTCAAAATAAAATTACAGTAGCCTATAATACGCACAGTTTTTTTGTTTATTGTATTGTTTTAGCAAAAACTAATCTACAACAATAGGTTTGTACTTTTTGTGTGAAAAACGACGTGATGCAACTTCATCAGTTAATTTTTTTCATTAGTTATTTATTATAGAAAATATATTTTTATAGATTTATTCCTGATATTATATTTTATTGATACATCGAGTTTACGCTATATTAATAAATGTTTTTCTCAATGTTTTTATAATAATTTATCAAAAATAATAACTTAATAATAATAATAAAAATAATTTAATTATAATTATTGCATTGAAAAAGTAATTTTGTCGTCATTGTTATTAATTGTAATAGACCGTAATAATTTTTGAATCCAGCAAAATGGCTGCGCCTTCGGGACTGGAAAGGTTGAACATAATAATAAGATAAAAAAATTTCTTTACTGGAATACAGTAAGCAGCATTATTATGTTCATGTCATATTGTTTGAATGTTTTTAAATTTTAAATCCAACATATCAAATAATATGATCGCAGATGCGTGCGGAGATAGTAAATTAGCTTGATTCTTCAAATAACAAACTTATATAGTCCCTTTGGTTTAAAACACAATTTGTAGTTTTTGTTAGTAATTTAATTTTTAAGTTGGATTTTAAACAAATTGAAAAATGAAATTTAACAATTTTTATATTATTGAAAAAGTAATTTGGTCATTATCAGTATTTAATAATTTTTGAATTCAGCAAAATGGCTTTTCCTCTAAAAAAAGAAAGGTTGAACATAAAATAATAAATCTAAGTTCACGATTATTTGACGCATACAATTTATGCATGACTTATAAAAATTTAAATATTGCCTAATTGTATGCAAAAATTATTAAATGCAATTAATCTATAATATAACTTTGCATGTCGCCATAGTTACAATGCAATGAGAAAGAACAACCTACAAGCTTTTTAACACTCAATTAAACTTATAAATAAACAAACATTCTCAAATTTCAAAATATTGAAAAATTTTTTGCATTAATTAATTTCAAATTAATGAATGGCAACTGTAAAGGGTTATTGCTACCCCGCGAGAACAAGCAAACCTGTCCAGTTACCAAAAGCGAAATAAATAAAGGTAAAAATAATGGCTAAAACACTCAGTTGGCAGCTTGAATCTTAGAAATCGTAAAGTTTGACAAACTGACATTAGGACAGGCTGTCAATGTAGAATTATATGCCCCTTGACTAATTATTGTTACGGCCCATGGCTTTCGCCCCCTGAAGAGCGGTTCCACGAAGTCTATCGTAAAGTCGGTCGATGGGGCCAAACACCCACGGGTCTTTCTACCTAGGTCTTTACGAGCTTTTGTGTTTGTGATCTAAAATAGCGTGATTTTTTTTAGATTTTCTAAACTTTAAGCTTTACGAACTGTACTTTCACATTTTTTGTGTTAATTACTTTAAAGAGATAAGGTTACCTACCTACATAAAATGTGTTGAGAAAGTTTGTGAAATATATAAATAAGTAAAAATAATATTATAAATTTTTCACCTATCACATAATTCTTGATTTAAAAAAAGTTTTTTTTTGAAAGAAACAATTTTGACTTAAAAAAAATTGAGTGTAGGAATATGGATTTCAATAAGTTAACCGCTGCAAAAGCTGTTGAGATAAATGTACTGTTTATTTTTTGGACTAGCATATTGCGATTGTGTTTTTTTATTGAATTAAAGTGTACAATTACAAAAAAGCACGCACTTCACAAATTAAAACAATTTGTTATTTACTTACATTTTTGAAACTTAACCATTATTGGTTTTCATAACGTAGAGATTATTTTTTATAAAGATTCATAAGATATACATGTTAATATGAAAATATTATAATAACATGCTTATTCTCACTTTTATTTCCCTGGTCTGATGACGCCTCCACCGATGGAGTGCCAAACGTCGACAATTTTATTAAACCTTTCGACACGGTCTTTTCCGAAAGATGTCAGTATTTCAATATAAAAACAATTTATTTAAATAAAATGCCTGTAAAGCTTTAATTTGATCATTCTAGATTCACTTTTGAGTAAATCTACTTTGTTACTGGTTGAATAAATTTTCGATAGTTTTTCTAGCTAAACGCCGTTTTAGTTATTGCCTGAAACGTAATTGTAGCAAGAATTAATTTAATCATAACTTTGGTTACAGTTCTAAGAACATGTAAATTTCTTGACATATTTGAATCAAGTTTTATCAAAGTCTGACACACGTCTACATGTCTTAATGTAACGCCAAAAAATGTTTTCTCTGTTTGTTTTATGAAAAAGTCTTCATTTCATTTTATTTTGATCAAACCAAAATTAACAATTCTGCTAAAGCGTTGTCAAAACTAATGCAAGTTTCCTCCTTCACGGGGTAACACATATTGCTACTTTTCATAATATACTTAAATGTCATATTTACAAGTCAGAAAAGCAAAAACTTTTACAATTTTGATGTAAAAATGCTTAAAAAAGCAGTATAAGGCAAATGACAAAAAAATTAAACTATAATATAGCCAATACACCAAAACCTCAAAATTTATCAGACAAAGCTGGAAAAAACGGTTTTGAAACAAATTTACTACTAGCAAAAGAAAATAAGAAAATTGTTCTTCTTAACAATATTTGAATTGTGCACAAATAAAGCATACAAATGTTATGTTAGAGCACAGTAGTAGATTAAATTATCTATTGCACTTTTTGTTTATAAATGTACAGTTCGTTTATTTTCCCGTTAAGAGTGAATTTATTTTTTTGTTAGGTTTTGCTGAATATTTTAACTATTTGTTACAATTTGACTAAAATTCAAGTAGCAAATCATAAAAATTGACAAAAATCTATGGTTTTTTTAAAAAAAAGTTGTTCTCAATTGAAACGTTGAACTAATATGATTTTATAAAAAATAAAAAAATGTAATAAACTAAAAATGTATCTTATAGAAAACATTAAAAAATATATGAAATTGTGTAACAAAAAAATTCTTATTTCAAGTGGAAGTATTGAAAACATTGTAGAACACAAGGAGTTACGTCGCATTTTGTATAATATGTTCTAGGCTTACTGTGACAATTATTATATTGGCATCTTCTCTGTAGAGATTGTTTTCCTAGAAGATGACCCTTATTTTCAAATTTAACGTCATCTAGTACTCATTTTTCGTAGAAGATCTTACTCTTTACGATCTTCTTTCCTATTGCCGTTCTTGAAACATGACCTAGCTTTAAATAAGGAACAGCAATTTGTCTACGAAGTTTTTTGGTATTTTCTAGTTTTTATATAGCGTGTTATGCACGTTTACCACAGCCATATTCTTGTAAAAAACTACTAATACCATTTCTTGCCTCTTATGTCAATGCTCTTCTAAGAGCCAATCGCGATGATCTACTTTTCTCATATGTTTTTTCTACAGGGTGTATAATATTAACATTAATCAAGAGTAAATATGCTTTTGGGTAGCAGGTCTTAGATTGGTTCGTACTAAATTAGGTAAAATACCTTGAATACACTTTTCGGTAAACAAGATCAATGCGCTATGAATACTCAGCTTGCATTTATTGAAGACACAAATTAATCAAATATTCTTATTCCTAATTAGCTATTTGTCTTCTTTTATTTTAAAAAATTAGATTTTAATATGAACATTTATTCTTCGACAGTAGATGCCATTTTACCACTTCGCCCAAATAATTTTTATCACACAATTAATAATCAATGTGGATGTGATGAATATCGATTAATTCATTAAAAAATGAGAATAATGGATAGATAAAAAATTTCTGGTAAAAGCCGGTAAACTAAACCCGTATTGCAGGTGTCTATTCACAACTGACATTCACATTTTAGAACACAGGGCTGTGCACAAATGCCTGCCGCAAGCATTTTTTGATGTGAAATAAATTTTTAATTATTTAAAAAAATCGAAAAATTCTCAAACAGGATAAAAATATGTATTTCTGATTTTACAGCGCTCAAAAACAATAACGCAAACTAATTAAACTAATATGTTTTAATTCACAAAAATTGTTTTAGTGCGAACTGATCTAAGACCTGCTGCTAAAAAAACATAGCCACCTTTGATTAATATTATACTATACACCTTGTATGTAGCAAATACGAGTGGCTGTAAAACCAAACACTTCTTTTTTTATTTATTCCACCTGTTCACTGCTGCAAAAAGCTCTATTGTGCCATAATCCACCCAACGCTTGTACTTTGTCACTTCACAACCATAATTTTATTGTAAACGTCAAATAGATAATCAAAAGATTTTCTATCAGTTTTTTTCTAATTTTTGTGATGACATCATAAGACACTTTGCAGTAGGATTATCTCTATAGTAAGTCATTACCACTAAAAAAGTTATCAAAAAAGAGTTTATGAGATGCAGGACTATGAAACCAATGGCAAAACTTATAAAAACATCTATTTCATTTAAGCCAATTTTCTTTCATAGTTATTGTCAATATTCATATTTGAAAATAAGCATTTGCTCTTTTTTTCAATGTAGATTTTTAACTAGTTTGGGCTTAACAAACATTGATAAAGTCATTTTGTTTTCGCTGTCAGAAATTAGAATTTCTACTTCTCCATCTTGAACTGAAAGATTTCCAGTTTTCTAGCGGTAATAGGAGAATGTCTCTTTCAGTTTCTTCCATAAAACGTATTCTACTGCATTAAAGTAAAATTTAAGCTCATGTCAAACAAAAATAAATCTATCAAAAAATATTCATTTAGAGTCCAGTGCTTTCAAGCCAGGATGGTAAGTTATTTACCAAAAATTTTAACCAACGATTACAACAACACTGAGTATATCGGTCAAACGAAACCCAACTTTAAAAATAATAATTACAATCTCAAAAAATCTGTTAAAATAAAAAAAAATGTTGAAACACAGTGCCAAAAGGAGATCAGATTAGGAAATCAGAGAACACAGTTCTAAAAGACCATATACATCGATTAACTACAAAATTATTTCAGCATTTGGCTGATAAGGCGCTAAATGTGAGATGTTTTTAATTAGGAACGCTGACCTTCAATTGGTTAGAATCAAAAACCTGCACCGCACCTGTTTGAATTATTATCAAAACCTTAATTTTTACAAATCGTTTTTCAAAAAGTGTTTCTTTCAGAATAGTGAGTTTTAGTTACATTAAAAAATTTATTTTGCAGCTGTGCAACTATTGTTTTGTTTTTGCCATTTTCGTTTCTTGCATTTAATAAATAAAATTTAGATTTTAATAAAAAAAAACACCAAAATGGCCTTGTTACCGATTTTATCTATAGCAGCAGTTTTGTGCCTATTGGCATTTTTCCATAATAGGTGAACTTTGCTTATCAATTATAGAACATTTTAATGATTTTTTTTTGTATATCTATATTGTTGTATAAGTAGCTTAGCTACCGCTAAAGTATCGTAATCTAAACTCTCTAAGGTTATATTGCTGTCATAGAATAATCTTTCTGGTAAAAAAAGATTTGTATACTAGAAAACATTTTGTGTTTGTAAATATTTGGTTAATTCGCGTGATATGTGATCTTGGTTTTCATTCAATGTAATCAGTATAATTTTGATAACTTGTGAATATAAGTAAGAATGAATTAATAGTACTTTTTAATTCATAAATTGTTGCTTTTAGATATTATGTTGAAAAATAAAGTTTACCAAATCTCTCTCAAACCGAACTATGGACATCGATTTATGTGGCTTCTGGTTAATGGTTTTCATTATTATAAATATTATTAGGAATTTACATTATTATATACTCAAAATTAGAAAAATACAATGTAAAACTTGAAACAAAAATACATTACACTATGCATGTGATTTACTTTAACATAGAACTTTGCCTTAGAACTGTACTGTACTAAGCCAAATGTCACCAGCGAGCTTGCGAATATAAAAGCGTGAATAGTTAGTACCCATTATTGGTATATAACTGATAATGATGAATAGGTTAAAGATAACTTGATGTTCTCTGATAATATTTAGTGAAATAATATAATTGATAGACAGAAAATATAGATTGAGTATTAAACGTCTTTAAAATCTATATTTTGACTGAAAAAAACTTTAATCTTAAAATGCGTCTTTGCAAAAAGTTATATTAACCAGGTTATTAAACGTATCAATGTGATTTGGCTAATCTAGCGTAACAATAATAAATCAAAATCTGATTGATGGCTTCTAATTTTGGTTTCGCAGGCGACGACACTTAATTGACAAGCATCATTTCCTGGTGGAAGTAGGTACATGGCCGCCCTCAATTTCCGGTCAGCCCTTCCCCAATTATAGCTGTAATCACAGGAAATTATCAAATGTGCACTAGCAGAACACATCCTCCTTATCTACCTGATTCATGGGACGATGCGGTCACTATTATCATGTAAACGTGGATAAATCCAACTCTCCTACATGTATAACATTTTTCTCTTCTCTGAGTTACAACCAATAAATTACGTAACATGCATATCTGCTATACCGGATGCGAACAATAAAATGGCCAATACGAAAATTAACCATTTATAATTCTAGAATTGTCAGGATCAATTTGAAATAAAGCGAAAAACTGGCAAGGCTAAAATTTTGGCCACTAAAAATAACATAATAATAATATTTATTTTCAACAGGTTGAAAGAAACTCAATTACAGAACATATACAAGTTTACATCATTTAATATACAAATAAAAAGTGTGTGTTAATAAAATAAAATTTAAAATATTTAATCAATTGTTTTACACTTGAACATAAAAATCATCAAAGCAGAAAGTAGATTTTAATATTTACATAAAAAAAATAAATAGGTGAACGAAATTGAAGAATACATCGGCAAATCGATTTGAACAAGTCATTGCTTACAAATATATATAGTTGCAGTATGTGTTTAGTGCACAAATTTGATACTGAACATTTGACAAGAATCTTGATGGAAAGAATTTGAAGTTAAGCCGCGTTTGTTTTAAAGATAATTTTAGACAGTAGCGATTCTCAATGAATTCTGTCATTAAACAGATTATGTAAAAATGGTATACTTATAAATCCCTGAGTTTGAGCAATAACATTTTTAAATCGGTTTAACAACAGCTGATGATCAAAGTTACCTGCCTATAAGGGTTTACCGTAAATCATAAATATTTTAAATGTTTTAGTATGGATTCAATCTGGGAAATGTATAGTTTATAAATTGGTATAGTTTTCTATTTTCTATAAGAATATTATGACCTGCAGTTCTAATAATAACAATACTCTTTATTTACTATTGTTGGAAAGATTACAGGACTCACAAACTGACCCTACCGTAAATATTACCTATTCTTTGCAACTTATTGTTATACACTGTTTAACTTTTATATAATAAGGTCTATCAGAACTTGGACTACTATAATACCATACTCTAACTGAGATCTTATAGGGAAAAGTAATTAAAAAATTTAAAATCGTTTTGTCTAATAAATAAATAAGATGTTGTTAGTGACAACAGCAAGTCAAAGAAACCATAAAATTGTAATTTATTAAACAGGAAAAGTTTGTCTGATCAAATGTTTTCTGAAAATCAGTCCAAATTTCTTGGCAATTTCTCCAGCGACAGATTTTTTTAATTTAACAACGCTTTCTTAATTCAATAAAGCGTCAAATAAGAAAATTATGAGATTAAATTCTTGAGATACAATCTAATTTTAAGTGTAACAAATAACTCTAACGTCAGCTAAACGTACTTAATTGCTTGGGTTATTAGCACCAGCGTGAAGAGTAGTAGTCCGCATAATTAAAACCCATTTTCAAATTATTCCAAAACATTTATTTGTCTGTTCCACCTGCTATTACTCGTGTTTTACAAATCGCTTATCAGTTATTATCAAAACCTGCACTGTAGCAACAAATGTCATTACGATAAAATCCATGTCGTGATAGCATTAGAATGATAAAGTATTAAGTCCAAATAGCATTTAAATTTTTTGTATTATTCTTTTTCCTAATTCCCCTATTGCAATCAAATATTCATTTATCTACTTGGTGGTACTTAATGATTATTTTATTCTGTAAGCTTAATTATTATCGGCATAAGTGTATCGATTTAACAAAATATAACAACAGTTTGATAAAAAAAGAAAAATTATTTTGCGGCAATAAATTATAGGATCACAATGAAAATGCCGCAGTGAGACTGCATTTTTAAATTGCTTTGTGCGGAAATAAGGAGGCAAGTTTTGCCACCCAGAATTAAAAAGCCTTGTTACTGCTTAGGCTTCTCATGCCTTATCAATAAAATTTATCTACCCACATAAACCAGTTTGTAAATAAATTGACGTAAATATTTATGTATTTGAAAAATTAATGATTAGGCCTATTTTAAAATTTTTCTTTTTAATTTTTGATAATATATCCTTAATGTAATAATGAAGCTACATTACATTGACGAAAATTCGTAAAAAAACTGGTCAATGCGTGTATAATACCTACAAAATATTTTTTTTTAACGAAAGCTGTCTCAAAAAAAGTAAAATAATTAAACAACATTTTTATTAAACTAATAAATTTAATAATCTGACCTGACAGATTTGTCCATGTAATTTCATATACGTGATGAGGGCGTGTGTAAAATAATCCTTTGCCTTTCTACATCGCAGATGTGTTCTCGTACACGAATTCTGACATGGGAATATAGATTTGGGTCGCCAGAAGACGATTGACATGTAACTCAAGGAGCTCCTGGTTTTACCCGTTCCCTATGATGTGTAGCTGATGGGTGTTCTAAGGTTTCTTCCAGAACGTCCATTTTTGTTTTATAACCTTCTGAGACACACAATAAAATTGTTATATTTACGACAAATGGATTGAAGAAGATGAAAAATATAGAAATTTACACTAATTTTTAACGTTTTATAGAATAAACAAAGTTATTCAAAACTAACTTTATATAGTTGAAGTTATTCAAAAATCTATTTTTTGCTTGCTGTCAATCAATGAAAATTGTAATGAGTAATATAATTCAAACACTATATTTTGTTGACTCTACTCTAATTATTATGATGTTTAGGTAGTTGCAGATATTTACCGAAACAACGAAAATCTTATTTATTTTTAAACTGTTATAGATGTAGTAAAAGCTTCACATTATATTAAAAGTATTTGTTAGATTGACAAATTAACATTTCATGTTAATTTTAGAGTAACCTATAAATCTAATACAGGATCACCTTAATTTTTATGCTTACCATTGCTGAGCCTTATAGGTAAAAAGCACAAATTTATTGTAATTTTTTTTGTTTTACATTCGAAATACAAAATAGTTTGATTTAAATTTTTTTAAATAAACAAAAAATTAAGAAAAACAAATACATTAAATTAATAAGGTTTAACAAAGTCAATAACTATCTTGCCTTTTAGCACATTTCTCTCAATATTGTTGTTCTAATTTCCGTAACGCAAATATTAGCAAAAAAGTTATGTATAAAAGTGAAAACGTATAATCGCATAGATAATTTAACTTTGGCTGTATTATTTAAAAATATTTAGTAAGTAAGAGAGTTGTGTGTGCAAAGTATGTTTTCAAAAAAAAAATTAGCAGAAACAAGCTACAATTAGTTCAATAAAGCGACGTTTACACAGATTTCACTAAACACAAAAATTTTTAAACGTTTATTTTACTAAAAATTTGAACTTAATGATTATATAATATATATAATAAGAGCTGCTTTCTTATTCAATATAATAAAAAAAATTGAGCATTTCTTACAAAATTTGGTAAACGGCAGCCTACATTATCATGTATTAAACAATTTGAAAACTGAGCACATGACTAAACTGTTTTCTAAAGGTAAACATTGTACCAAAGTAAGAGTTTTTTAAGAAAAAAAAACAACTTGTACACTTTTGAGAACTTATCAAATAATATAATTGACAATATATTTGAACTAAAATAGTCAGTCTAAACAGATTACCAATACTAAATCTCAAAAATTAAAATTACTAATTACTAAATATCTATAAAAGACATCTGATTCGTGTTTAACAAACATATATTGCTTCTTATAACTATTTGATAATTTATGTAAAGAATAGAAGTAAGTAATGCAAAATTAAGGTAAAAACATCTACATCTTATGATAAGCTGGTTGCTTAACACAGTTTTAATAATTAAAGGCTGTTATATTTTATAACTTATTATAAGAAAGATAATTTATTAGTAAATACAAAAAACAATTTTTTACTTAGACTTGTATTTTTACAATGGTTTTTTACAACTTTTACAATTATCTATAATTATATGTATCATGTATAAATCAACCAATTTTATCGATAAGACACAATAAAAACTGTACGTCATATACCACGTCCCTACAATAAAAAACGTAGTAAATTATTAAAAATTTATATTTCATATATATTTCAAAAAAAAAGATTATTTGTACAGTCAGTTTACGCTTACGAACAATAATTTTACGTAATAACGTCATAAGAAAATATTTATGAAAAATTGTATACTTTTATTAATTGAGTTGAATAATTATTACTTAATTATTATTACTTTGTTATAATACAAAGAAGGTATTGATTAAAAATTACAATTTTTTTGTTAAATTTATATTTATGTATTTGCATTTGTTAATTCAAATTTTTTTTTCAGGTTAATTAAACAGAATAATTACAAGTAAAGTCTAATCGATGGTTATGCCTCTCAGCGTGGTTGACTTAATACCTGATACTGTTATAATTTTTCACGTTTGTGTTGAACGCAAAGAAAAATGATTGTTAGATCGGCATTATTTGCAACCAAACGCTTGTTTTTACAATTCTGAAATAAAAAAATAAAAAGAAAAAACGTTATTATCTATTATTTTTACTGTCAACTTATGTTTTAGCTGCTTTGTCGATAAGAATGCTGTAACTTTTGTTGTGATTGTTTTGCTAATATTTTTTTATAGTCGTTTCAAAAAATTACAACATCTAGTTTATTATAAAAAATCAAAGACGTCAAAATGTTAAATTATATGTATTTTAACCAATACTAAAATAATTCTTATTTTGCAAATACTTCAAATTGTTTCACATCACTAAACAAAAGTGAAAATAGTGTGTTGAAAATAATTATTATGGGTTTCACTGCAGTTTGCAAATTTTTCTTCTAACTTGATTTTTTTGTAACCTAAATTTCTTGTAATATATTTATTGTTGTTGTGACGGTATTTAGTAAAAAAACCGTATATAAGTAATAAAACTCTAGCCGTTGTTTTATTAACCCTGCGCTCGTCAAAAGAAAACTTGACAATCAGGTGATAATGATAGTCTTTAAAACCCTAGTTTATGATATCCAGTTAATAAACTCAACTTTTATAGTTAAACAGTTTTTAAAAATTTTTTGCGTTTTAACTACATCAACAACTAGAAAAACAACCTCAATTTTTTGCCTGTTTTTGATATTGCAGCATTCTTGCGTTAGACAAAATAGTTGCTTAAAAAACTATTGCAGATAACCACATCATGTAAAATTTATTAAAAAAAATGTCAATTCACAACTCTATAAAAACATTTTTTTTGTCATCAGAGTTTCTTTATACATTGTAGTTTAAAATAATGAAACTAACTCTATATTTTTAAAATAGTTTGTTTTTTTGATAGTTATAATGATTTTTAAATTATTTAATAGTTTTAATACTTTTAAAATACAGCTGAACAATTATAAACATAGTATGGATCTGAAAATAATTACATCCAGTTTGATTTTATAAAACAATTTGTAAAAGAAACTAAATAAAAACTCGTCAGTTTTACATTGTTTTAAACGTTTATTTTTTGTAATTTGTTGGTATCTAAGATAACTAATAATAAAAATAGTAAGAGCTTTAAAAGCTTTACTATTTGTTTTATAGCATTTTTATTATTTGCATTGTAAATATTTATAAATTGTAATAACAGCTTTAAACTCAACTTAAAAAAAACATGTTAAACATTCGGTTGATTGACATCTAAAGTTGTAAATATTTTTTTAACTTTATTTTTTTAGGTTTTTAATATCCAAAAGTGCACTTCATTTTTGACTAATTTAAATCATTTGCTGTTGTCCACAAAAAGAAAGATACTAATATGAAAACATGGCATACAAACTCTAAGTTCGAATTAAAATTGCTTGTTGGGAAAAATGTTTAAAAAAGCATTTAGCTCTCTGGAAAATAATAGAGTTCTGGGGTAAAAGGACGAGCAAATAGCGTACATATATACACACAAACACACGCACACATTAATGCGTTTGCTTGATGATTTAGAAGAACTGATGGCCCAAGCGGCCTCAATTTGTATCCCTGTCGTGACAGGCCAATCTCGCTCCCGAACTTCACCCAAAGATTAATAATTCCACTTGTTTTTGTAATATTTCACATGTTAATTACCAGCATTGTGTGCCATTGGTGGTGAGATATGTTTGCAAACCGCCAGTAATTTGTTGTTTAGTGTAGTAGGTGCAAACCATCACCAAATAGAACTTGAAGAGAAAAATAATTTTTTAAGCATCAAACTCAAAATTGTTGTATAATTCATTAGCTTTAAAATAATTTAACAAATAACAACAAGTTGTTTCAAAACCAACAAATCCCCTTTTCCCCACTGTAAAAATAGGCTTCAAACCAACCAGTCTCCATGCTCTCTTTAGTTATTCGTACTTCTTGGTTTAAAACACCAACTTGTGATTAAATTTTGTGTGCTTACTATTACTGTTTAAGCATTTTGAAGAAATAGATTTTTTATTTGTTTGGGCTGTCTATAGATCTAACATAACCTACAAAGCGTCATAAATTAAGATACAAGGTACAAATTGTTATAAGCTGATTTTAAAATATTTTATTATTCTTACGTATTATTTTTAAGCTTTGACGACATTACGTTTTATTGCTTCAGAAAGTTGTCAAATAGATATTGGCTGAAATCTACTCATGACAGTGTTCTAGACAACAGTAGAGTAGAGTTATGAAATGTAGGTAATGTTTTGATAGGACAGGTTTCACCTATCAAATCTCTTGAGAGGTAAAACATGATTTTACATTTGATGTTGTTCTAATATAACGTCATCAGCAGGAAATAAAAGAGCTTGAAAGAGACGCCTTTCAGCAGCTTATTCTTTGTCCAAAAAATTAAACATAACAAAAACTTCCATTTTTTATTTTTATATGTTATACACTACACAGTATTGTAAGTAATAAACTCGTGAAAATAACGATAGCAGTTAAAAAAAATAATTTTTTAAAATCTTGTTGAAGTATGCACACAAAAATTCATCACTAGTTGGTGTTCTAAGCGAGATTGAAAAAAAATTAAAATTAAAATTTTTATTTGTGTCCCACATGTCATTTGAAATAAAATTTCATAATTTTGCCACTCCCATACGGAATAATCTCATTATCTTATTCTATTATCTTATTCACCACCCTTATCGTTCAATTAAACTTTGGGTTCTTGAACATAAGAAGTGCATAAATTTAAGATTATGGTCACAGTCTTCACTACATAAACATCAACGACTAACTAACTGACAACGATTCCAAAAATAACAATAATTGTATATTATAGTATCCAAATTATTTGATTGTTTTTTAAGCATACAAGTCTACGCAATTATTTTATTATTTTGTACTTTTTAGTGCATTTTTTTATTTTTTAAAATTAGTGTTTTTTTTTGTTAAAAGTTTTTTATATAATACCTACATTTATTATCAAATTTTGAATAAGACGCGACTGTAAAATTTGTTGTTGTTTTAAAGTTCCAAAGTAAGTAGAAATAGTTTAATGTTAAGCTTCTACCAAAAAAGTCTAAAAATTAGGTAAGTACCTACCAGTTTATTTAAGTTTATTCTGCCAAAGTTAAACAATCCTTTATGCTTCTCTAAATATGTACATTTTTATTGTTACTACCTATCCAACACTTTAGTCATAAAGCTCTAAAAATGTTTAATTATTCAATTATTGTTTATAAATTAAAAAGCAAATATTCAAATTTATGTCACTTTGTAAATCTAATTTGAAGTAACAACCCCATGCCTAAACAAATTTGCTAAACTTTTCAACTATTTTAATAAAAAATAAAATCAAAACAAATTTATTTAAACTAGACCTGTAGACTTGAACATGTTTGGTGTTTATTGAAATTCTTCAATTAGTCGCCACTGTAGTTTTTTAAAGTAAAGGTAAGATTTTTTCATAAAATGTTGAATTAAAAGATAGACTTTTCAAATATTAATTTAATAAATGACAAAAATTAGTTGTTTTTACTATTTACTTGTAGAAGAGATAAAAATATTATCAGTTAGAACAAAGAACATCAAATTTTCGGACTAAAACACATTTTAACGTTAGTTGCCAAACCACTATATTCTATATCTAACAAATGAATTATTATCAACGACAATAAAAATAATAAAGTTTTCATACAAGTTGTATAGTTAATTTTAGAAGTTCTATCTTTTAGTTCAATTCTACAAAAATCGTTCAATTCTTTTATTTTATTTAACTTAGATAAACTGGTTGAAGTTTCAAGACTTCAAGACGTATGTTTCTAGTATTCCTTTTAAATTATCCTGTGGCCAAGACACGCAATCCATGCGTCATCCAAACTAAAAAGCAAGAGCACATCTAAAAAAATAATATATCCGGTGATTTATGATGGTCTCGTCGTTTAGTAAAGAGTCCATAAGTGTCTTTTTACCTTATCGCAGCATCCTTGCAGCTGTAAGCCCAGGTGCGTGCTCCCTTTGCACCCTAAATATTAAGGACAATGAGCGGAAGAAAATATTGATATCGCATCATGTCTATGACTTTCTACGAGTTATGTATAGGTTTTTGCGGCGATATCGGTAATTTTACGGTTTCTGATTTATTGTTTATAGGCTGTTCATCGAGGGGAATTGAAATTTTTAAAATATGTCGATTTTCGAATATTTTACGGCATGTTTATATTTAAGTTGATGTCATAAACGCAGAGGAAAATCTTGCAAAAAACAAAGAGTTAACTTAAATGTTGCACCAAAACTCTTTAAAAAAATCTTCAAATACAAACAGAAACTTAGTTGTTCATTCTTTCAAACAGCTTCATCAAAAAAAAACTTATTTTACAAGTTTATATTGTAACGAGACACTTTGCATATTTTGCCAAAACGTGCTTGGCTTACATTTACTAAAAATATTGAACTTAATTTTAGTTACAGAGAAAAATGTTTATATGACGGTATATGCTGATCATACCGTCATATGAAACATTAATGCTCGGTTACAACAATAATTTTATAGCAAAGTTTTATAACAGAAAAACTAATTTTCAAAAACATTTGAACTTTTTGCCCAAATCGCAAAATAATGCTGTTTTGTAGTTAATTGCTATTGAAAGTTTAAAATTGGTTTACAGCTAACAAACTATTAATGAATTATGAAGGAATTGCAACCAAGCATAAGTTCATTTACTATATATGTTTTTGTTATCTGTTTCATAATGATAAAAATAAAAAAATTTATTTACGGATATAATAAAATAACAGAAAAATAACAGCGACACTTAAGTTTCGTCTCTTTTGTACGTTTTACAACCTTGGTATACACGCCCGCTTATTAGCCAAATTACGTCTTCCAGAAGACCCGACAAAAAAAATAAATAGTAAAAAGTAAAAATTAGTTGTAAATAAGTAGTAAAAATTAAAATCAATACATTTTTAGTAGGTTTTTCTATTAATTAATTAATTCTTTTGGTGTAATTAAATAAAGACGGCAACAGATATTAGTAACATCAGAATAAAAATTTGAACAATATTTATTAAATTCAATAAGCATCTTCTAAAATAATTAATTGATCGATTTTTAATTTTCCCAGTAAACTAAAGAAAAGATGTTTTAAATATGTCAGTATTGTTGAATACTGATATTTATGAAACCCTAAGTTGCAAAATTATTTTCATAAATCTAAAACTGATAATAAATTAGTGAAGTCTATTACACAGATATCATTAAATAAATTGAAACCCAATTTATTATCAATAATAAATTGGATAGTGAAGATAATAGTTTTTTACTAAAAAAAATACACATGTTTTTACAAAATTCAACTATAATCGTTATCAAATTTACTAGAGAATCTTATAACGTTTATATGAACCAATCAGCCAATGATTTTAACAGTTTTCCATGGTAACGATAAAACTAGCTCGGTAATTTTTTTGCCTTACCTCTAGCATTACTGAAATTATCAAGTGATAATGTTTTGCAACATTTTCACATTTCACTTTTTGCATTTTCACATTGAGAAAATGCGCAAATGCATCAGTACGCCACTAGGCTCAAATGTCAATGACAGTATTGACTGACAGTTGTAACTAACTGACATTTTGTTTTGTTTTGACGTTTAATTTCTGGTTGCTACGGTATAACAGCATAAAATTACTTAATTTCGACAATGTTCAAAGCTTTAAATTCTATTTTTAAATCCTCGACAGCGTCTTGTAGTTTTCTATCTAATATGGCTTTGTTAAGGTGATGCAAAAAAAACAACAGCAAAATCACAACAACAAAATTATAATTTTTAGGTTCTATTTATTAATTTGTCTTTCTACATGAAAAATAATAAAAATCCTAAAAATCTCAAGTCAAAATTTTAATATTTAAAAGTTGCTTCAAATTTTTAGACAAGTACGTTACTTATATCAATAATACTTAACTGATGCACTTAGTAACGTCAATAAATTAAACTAAAAATATTGTAAATATAACTAATAATTGACTATTAGTTGAATTTAACGTTTATAATTTTTTCTAATATATTTAATTTTGAAAACAAAATAAATTTTAAAAATTATGATATTCTGACAATTACACAGTGAGAATTGTTTTTTTTTCTTGTGTCATAATTCCATTTTTTAGTAATTTAAATTCAACAAAAAAAAAGAGTTTGCGAATATTTATGATCAGAAGTAGCTCAGCAAAAACAATAAAAAAAACTTTTAAAAATTTAAAACGACTTTTAAAAAATAAAATATTAACTTAAGGTTTTCAGAATATTAATCATTTTTCTTGTAAAAAAAAAAATTAAAAAAAACAATTTTTGACGATTTTAGACAATTTTAACATTTTAGAGTGACCTTTAATTGTTTTATTTAATTAGCCGTTTGGTTTTTAAGACATTGCACTCTCACATATTTTAATACAAAATCCAAAAAAAAAATATTTTGTTTTTCGGCCTTCCTAGTGCATACATCATTATGCGTATTTTTTTCTAGAGAATTTTAAAATTAGTCTTATCGTGCCGCTTAGACTAATTAATATGCTTATAAAACACACTCGAAAAAATGATTAGAATAATTACAAAGTGTACAATATTAAAAGAAATTAAAAACGGCAGTAATTTTTTGGCAGTAGGTCTTAGATCGGTTTGTACACAAGCTGATAACAATCTGTAAACATAAAGTCGCTTACGCAATGGCGTAGAAATTTTTGTAAATTTAAAAATATCAATTTAGTTTGTTTGCGTTATTGTTTTTGAGCGCTGTAAATTGAGAACTACATATTTTTATCCTGTTCAAAAATTTTTTGTTTTCTTTTTAAATAATTGAAAATTTATTTCACATTCAGAAAATGCGCAAATGCAACAGTACGCCACTGGGCTCAAATGTATTGACTAACAGTTGTAAATAAAGACCTGAAATACAGGTTAGTTAACCAGCCCCAATAAGTAATTAATCAATGTTATTTTCAAAATAAAATAAACCGAGAAAAAATAAACAAAAGAAATATTCGATTAAACTGTGTCTTCAAGAAAAATGCAAGCTGAGTAGTTATTTTACCTAATTTTAGCAGCAATTGATCTAAGACCTGATGTTAAAAAAACACAGCCGTCTATGATGCCCCTTAATATTGAACACCGTGTAGATGCACCTATGATATTATATCTAATAATCTGCATTAATAGTGATTAACACTTTTCATTCTGGAAATATGACTAAAAATTCAGTCTATTGTACAAAAAAAAATGATAATGAGATAAAGTGAATCATAAATGGGTTCATCATACCCTTTGGAAACAACAAATAAAAATAGTTTGATCTACTTTGTGTCATGATGCAAGGATTTTTGCCAAAACATTATCTGATGGCAGATTTAGTCTACCAAAATAGACATGTACTTCACTTGCTATGTTTGATAATGATAACTATACAATAGTTATTTGTACAACTACCAAAGCACTATCGTTGGATTTTTATGGCAAATATTAAGTTTTTTTAAAGCGTTGGCTCAAAGAAGCTTTCTATAATTTAGCGATGAGCTGTATATTAATTTCTTTCAGAAATCAAAATTGTAAATATATCTATATATATAAAAGAAAGTCGTGTTTGTTACAACACTTATAACTCGAGAACGGCTGGACCGATTGTTGGATTTGTTTCCGTCCCGAATAGCAGAATACATCTTAAAAACAATGAAAACTCGATATAATGAATACTTAATCATCAATAGATGCTGATTTGTTTATTACATGTCAAACATTTGTTGTCCAATCCTGTCAAATAGTGTAACAACTATTTTTTTTTGGAGCTTATGGCCTGGTTGGTGAGACCTTTAAGCCACAACTTTATTTTTTTCTGAAGACATCATGTGTGCGTTCAGAAATTTATTTTTTGTAAAATGTCTACAAAGTTCATGTACTGTTATATTTGTTTTTAATTCCCGAAAAACATACCTAAGATTTATTCTACAGTAAAAACATAAAATCATTGGAAAGGAACGGAATAAAAAATCAGTTGGTAAAGGTTATAAGATTAAGGAAAAAAAATCTACAGGTTAACAAAAGTGTAAAAGTCTTTTTATAGGTTGTCTATGATTTTTCTTGATAAGCTATTTATACGTAGTGGTTATATACTCTTTGAGCTATTGTCTATGTCTCGAAAGTTTAGGCACTGTTATTATATTTGGTGGTTTTATGCGAGTGCACATTTTAATAACAATGCCGCGTCCTAGAACATCTAATCTTTCCCAGCGAAGCCGTAATGCAATTAAGCAGCGGAATATCGCGAGTCAATTATCGGCGAGAAATTGCACGCGTCGATACTTAAAAGAAAATTTAAAGATGAGGAAGTTCTTATTCCAAGGATTTTGATGATCCCCACGGATATGCCCTTTGAGTTTAAACGAATTCAATTCCCGATTCGTCTTGCCTTCGCCATGACGATCAACAAATCACAGGGCTAATCCTTGACTATTTGTGGCCTCAATCTAGAAAATGCATGTTTTTCTCATGGTTAATTGTACGTGGCATGACATGCTCACGTGTCGGCAAACCATCCGCTTTATTTGTTCTTGCGCCTGACCAAAAAACAAAGAATGTAGTTTACCACAAAGTGCTTGAATGAAAATCCTGTTAATAAATTAATCCGAGTTTTATTCTTTTTTCCTAATCTGCACAACATAGTTTTCAATCATTTTTTTCTGACATGAGTTTGAAGTACTTAATTATTATTTTATATATTTTTTTATTTTTATTCTCATTCTGTATGTATGTTTACATCATCATTCATCATATTAAAATACTTTTTTGTTTCTATCTATATAAATATATTATTTTGTATCATTGTTTTACGTTTATCAAAGCCTAAATTAGTTCAGCTAAAAAGTAACACGACATTCATTGACTGTTAGGCGGTACGAAGTTCGCCGGGTCAGCTAGTAACAATATATTATAAAAATATAATATAGAACAAACTCTCTTTGAATTGTGAGAAAACATAATTTCTTTGAAAAAATTTGAAGCGGAAACAAGTGAAGACTGTTTATAATAATATATTTTATACGGAATTATAAAAATTCCAAAAAACGTGACATGTTAGTGTAATTGTGACATGTAAAGTTGACATTTTATTTCAAACGACATTTTGCGGCACAAATCAAAAAATAAAATATTATTTTTGTAATAAAATATTGCTAAATACTAACTTGTGATGAATTATTGTTGTGTGTTTAATTTGACCGTATATTCATTTTGAAAAAATGTATTGTTTTATTTTTAAACATTGTTTTCAATTGTTTGTTGTTTATATTTATAACGGCATTAACACGAGGCAAAAAAAACATCTACAGTAACTTCTTCTTTCCAACATAGCAAAAAACACAGTGATTATATTTACATGATAAATTTATAAAAAAAAGCGCTAGCAGCCGCAAAAAACTAATTTCCAAGTTTTTAACTTGTGCGGTTACAGTAAACATTTGTAGGTTGAGTCAGATAAAAAAGAAAAATTTACATTTTTTCAACAATAATTCATCACAAGTTTGTATTTACCAATATTTTATAACAAAAATAAAATTTCCGTTTTTTTATTTCTGCCGCAAAATTCTATTTGGAATTAAATGTCACAATTTCACTGACACGTCTATTCAATTATTTTTAATTTTTACTCTTATCTCATCTTACAATGCCGAATATTGTCAAGAATAGCACTTTTCTTTTTTTTAATTCAATTCAGGTGAATTAAACCAACTATGCTGCAATCGTCTTGTTGATCTCACAAAAATTATAATGACATATTTCAAACTAATGGCAACTGCTGTTCAAACAGACAAAAGCAGTTCTCAAAATTGCATTTTCTTCTTGAAAATCTGACCACATCATAATGTTATATAAGAAAGTATGACGACACTTATTCACTTGTTTTTGTTATTACTAATAAATATGGTACTTTTTATCATTAATTTGTCAAGCTGTATGTTACTTTTTAAAAAAACTCAAATCAAAGCACATACACTACCTTCAAATAAGCTCGCATTCGCACAATAAAACAGAAATAGTTTTTGTCTGCTTGACATAGAAACACTATGGTGGCTCTATCTGTAATTTTGGATTCACATCAAAAAGTTTTTTGAAGCTTAGTGAAAAATTTTACATTTATCTAAATGACTCTTTATCGCCGTTTGAGTGATGTCTAAACTTTGTTTGCACTTTATTGGTTGAAACAATGATAAATAAAAAAAAATTGAAAAACACTGCTACCTACAAAGATAATTTTTTTTATTTTATCATTGCTATAATATGTAGCATTGTTATACCTCACTTATGTAATAATAACTGTTATATAGGCTATAATGTCAAATAAATGTTAATTTTGTTTCTCTTAGGTCTAAAGTAAATTACAACTAAGAAGGAAATGCTTAATTTATTTAGACAAAAGGTTTTACTTGTTATTGATTATTCTAAAGCTTTTCAACGCAGTTTTTTTTATAATACGTTTTAGTTTTTATACCCTCTAAAGTTCAAAATTATTGTTGATGGCATATACGCGATTGATAAGAGTTTGATTAAAATGAAACAATTTCCGTTTCTTACTGACTAAGATTAGAAAAATAAAAAGCTGCTTAAACAAGCATCATTACACAAATACTGTTTCCTAATTGCTTAGTCTTGTACTATCTGTTTTGATTTTAGTAATCTCATAATCTTTTGAGAACTTCAATAAATAACGAATAACAAGAAAATGTCGGAAGTATTAAAACGGTTCAGGTGCAAAACCCGTTATTCCTGATATTATTTAGTTGCCATAGTGTCTTAAAAAAATCATAGTTAAAAAGAAATAAAAAACTTCAACCCCAGTTGTATAAAAATTAAACAACATTAATTAAAAACATAAAAAACCGACTACAATTAATTTTTTTAAATTTATTTAGAAGTTTTCAAGTTTTTTAAATTTTAACACGTTGTATTATTCCAATTAAGTGATAATTTATGTGACCCATTAATCCATATCTATAATTATAATGTTTTGTTTAATAAAAAATTTAATTAATTAAAATTGTTTGGAAAAACTGAGCGATTTGCTACCCAACTTTGAAGATTTTGATCAGATTTTTAATAAAGCTGTATAGAATTACTATTATTGAGATATCATCTTTCTTAAGATATAAAAAAATATTAATCATTGAATTATAAACAAAGAAGTCATGCGCAATCATTCGATTTGGTATAAATTAAAAAACGAGCTATTTCATCAACTCGAGGTGCCTTTATCAAATTTTTATAGAACAGCTAGGAAAATATTTCACTTCAAGAACAAATTGTTTTTAAAGTTAGTTGATTTTACGTGTTTGTAAAATAAAATAAATGAATAAAAAAAATTAAAAATAAAATAAATAAATAAAATCTACACAAAATACTACTTGAGTGTTGACAATTTACCTAACTTGTTTTTGACATTTACAGCGTTGTTTCAGTAACCAGTTTAATACAAGAAAGGGTAACAATCAACATTAAGAAATAGAATATAATATGTATACCAAATACGAAAATGTATTGTATGTGGTTTAATTTCTGATGGATCTTCAATTAATAATTTTACAAAAGTCGGTAGTTGTATGAATGCTTATCTATAATTGAAAAGTTGGTTTTTGTTTGTTTGCAATTTAAAACACTTTTCAAATTGCTCTTCTGTTTATCTTTCAAGGTTAAGTTCTACAAAGTACCTGGTTTACATTATAAAATAGTATGCTTACAAACAAGTATAATAGAGATGAGGTTTTACCTTTTCTGTAGTAAAGGTTTATTAGAATATTATATAGTACTTAAAAGTGCTTCAATATAATTCGATGATGTAGGTAAAATATGTTTCCAGCGAATTAGTTTTCGTTTTCACATACGCTTAATAACGGAAGGTTTTGTTAGAAATTCAGGTAGACCGTAAAATGAAGCTAAACGCTGCAAGTACCTTGTAGAAGACCCAACTTTTAAATTCCAATTCTTAGAAAAGCTCTCAGGAATTTTTCAATTCCGCTAGACTTCACGGCGACTTCCCTAAGGTATCAGCTGAGCCCAAAGCAACCGATGGGCGTTGTGATTTGTGGATTTTAAGGACTGAAACTTGTAGGTATACCTACCTGGCCAGGTAGATACTCCATCATGTTTGTCTTATTTCGGACACATAACACCCTCTAATTGGAAGCAAAAATCTGTTTACATATTGGATTAAGCTCATAAGAGTTCCTAACACTTTATAAAATTATTTAAACAAAACTACTCTTAACGACAGGTTTGCGTCAAATGGTTTGCTGTCAAGCAAACACTGTTTGCTTGTGAATTACAATAGTTTTACAGACAACAAATGTATGTTGTGATTGTAGTACAATACTGGTTCATACAATTCCATTTAATGTTATATAACAAATAAAACTATGTATTATAAATTCTGAACAATCTCTTTCTATTAATTAGACAATTTGAAGTTTTGCAATAAATCACATAAGGAGCCTTATAATTTTAGAAAACATGTATGTAAATAACCCTATTACCTGCTGTAAATACGTGTATAAAAAATAAAGTACATAGTTTGGTTTTAAAAAGCAGTAATTAAAAGCTTTCAAATTATAATAATTTGTAATTTTTTAAAAAACTTAAAATTTTTTTATAAAAGACGCTTACTTCTGGAACAAAAGTGTGATAACTATTCACAATCACATCAAGTACATAGGCTAGAAATTTAAACTTTTCATCAATAGTAGTTATTGAAGTAATAAGAAAAGTCAGTAATAATTAATTACTTTGTTTAAGACACATTAAGTTTTTTAAAAGGTTTCTTTGCTCAACTAATTACAAAAGAGTTTCTTTTGGTATTATTCACACTCAGGCTACAGTAGCCCGATGAGATCTAGTCTTATGCTAAGATTTTGCTTATAAGTGAGCTAAGAAATCTTTTGGAAATCTTCTTATAATCAATGTATTTTAAACACAATCATTAAATATTAGTATCTTTTCTTATTTTAAATTTTATATAAAACTAGATTTGGTATTATTCATACTATTATGTGGCTATATAGTAGCGTGTTAACTTTTATACAATCTTTTATGTACGAATAAGTTTTTAGGTTATTTAAAAAATTAAAGTTTAAGTATTCATTGTCAAAAAAGAGAAAATACAAGTCATTATTAAAGTATAATTTTTTTGAATAAGTAAAACATTTAAAAATGTTCATAAAGCTTGTGGAACAATATTTTATAGTAAAAACAAAAAAAGTTTAGAAAAACGCAAAAATTAACATACGAATACTCAAAACAGTTTCACAATTTTGGTAAACAGGATTAAATGTCTAAAGTTTTTCACAATTTTGGTAAACAACAGTAAACGTCTAAATTTTTTTAAAAGTTTGTTACTTACGCTACCAAATCTTACATCATCCACGTCTTAAGAAAAAAACTGACTTATTTAATCACATTTGGACAAAGCGCTTAAAATTTTACCCAAAGCTCGCGTAGACGTCATCAAAGCCGAGATAGTTACTTAATAAGCTCTACCAGATTTGACAAATTTTATAAACATAAAATTAAAAATTTTAAAAAAATCGACGTCAATATGATTAATTATTATTTTATTTATTAATTAATAAAATGATTCAAATTGCTTAAATAATTAAATAAATATTATTTAATTATTTTTTTTAATCTCTCACAAAGTTTTACAAGCAATTATTAAAATGTCAAAAAAAGCATTAATAAGAATAACTCAAAAACTACTGGTAAGATCTTGATCAAATTCAAATGGGACTAAATGAAAAGCACCAGCTTCCAAATGAAAGTCATCAAATTTGTTTCATCTAGAAAAAAGTTATAAGGTAACACACGTAAAAAAAATACAGTCGAATTAAAAACCTCTTATTTTCTTTTTGAAGTCTATTAATAATAATAAATTCAAATTAGATTCTTATATAGTGTTTTTAATTATTTGTTGTAACAATTCAGTTTTTGTAGAGTGGGTTTTACAGTTTCTGAAAAATCTTTAAATTGTTATTTAAATTTTTTTTTAAATTATTTTGAAGAAATGTAGATTGGAAAAAGACTAGGCTCTATTATAGAACAGTACATTTCAAACAAAGCTACCTACGCAAATTCAAAAATGTTGGGATGCGTTCTATTTGCTATAATAGCTGTTATTGTTATCCTTCTTTAAAATGTAGCTTATATCATTTCTCACTTTTGTGCTTCAGTAGGGAATAAATTATTAAACTCAGTCCGGTCTAAATTATTCGTATTCGTCGAGTCCGGTTTATTATTTAAGCACACGGATGATGTATGGAGTCATTAGCGGCCGGTTTGTTGAAAGAACTGTCGTCGGGGCCTTAAATACTGAAAGATTTGGTAGATATGCCGATGACTGTTAATTAGATTAGGTTTGTGTTGAGAGATTTCTTTTTACGATTGTCCGACAAATTGCTAATTTGCATGAGACCCACAAAGTTGAGTGGTGTGAAAGCTGAGGGTTTGGCAAGTTACTTTGTTGCATTAAAGAATTGCTTTCTAGAGACACGCAAATCGGGTGTCTTTAACTTTCAGCTTTAAACAACTTTTTTACAAAAAAAATCACGCGATTATCTATCTTATTGTGTGTAAAATAATGCAACTAACACATTATGCAAAATTAAGACTCACATTTTACCCTCTTTTTATTTGTTATCCACTAAGATACACTTAATGACAGTAACGCTTATAACTTTTAACTATTTCAAGGGATTGTCTGAATTTTACTAAGCCTGTCTAATAAAATATTATAAGTGAGTTAGTTGCTGGTACAGTTATAATACAAATCTTAGTTTGTGTTTATAACAGTGCAATAACAATTAACTTAGAGGTAGCAAGCTGTAGACAAGTCATAAATAAACTAAAACTTTGTAGTGACATAAAGTCACTACAAATCTAGTCGACCCCAATACATAGTGAGAGAGGAAGGAAAGAGAGAAAAAGTAAGAATAGAGGCGGGAAAGAAAGCAGTTAAGTATGAAGACAAAATGCGGGAGAGAGAAGGGTGTGAGATACTGAAAGAGTGTGGAAAAATGATGAAAAGAAAGGGCGATAAGCGAATAAAAAAAGAGAGAAAAGAATACTATGAAAGTAAAGGGTTCAGTGTAGAAGAGAATGAGAGGAAAAGAGAAGAGAGGCAATGGGTGAATGGAGAAATGGGAGACCGAGATAGAGATAAAAAGAAGCAAGAAAGGAGGGGTGAAATTAGAGAAAGCAGGTACAATACAAAATATGGGGCAATAATTACTGAAGAACTGCCAAGCTACCTGAAAAGGGAAAATAAGAGAGAGAGAAAAATGATTGCTAGATAAACTAAAACTTTGTAGTGACATAAAGTCACTACAAAACTAGTCGACCCCAATACCGTACAGAGCTATCTGTACTTAAATCTGGTGTTTGCTTCAATGAGATAACAAATACGCACATTCAAAATAAAATGCATTGAATACAAAATATAAAATAAAATATTACATCTATATGAATTATTGCAATAAGGTTTTATATAACAAAATACGGTTTGAATAAAACCGTACCTCTGGTCAAACTTTTATTTATGATCTGTTGGCTTTTGGTCAATTGCTAGCGCTGAATTTATTTTGTAAATATTAATATCTTTTATACAATAGACATCTTTATAAACGCAAACTAGCATTTAGATAATGATAACATATTTTTCTTTACGTTTATGGCGTCTTAGAATGCGTTGACATTTTAGAAAAAAACTTCTGAATACTTTAAACTATCTATTTTTTTAAAAAAACTTTTAGAAGATTGAGATGTGCAAAGCATTTATTGTTTTAAATATTTTGTCTTTCAATGTCATTAAACATTTAGGTGGCATTACGAGGTATAATTATTTAGCTTTGATCATACATTAGTTGACAGTTTACTTTATACATAATCTACGAAAACTATTGCAAAACAAATTGTCTAAATTTTACCACTTTTTTGTAAAACTTTTATAAGGTCCAAATAGTTTCATGTTTAAAACAGAACCACAAAACACAAATTAAAAATTTAGAAAAAAGCATCTTTATTATGATTACTTATTTATTATTTTATTTAGTTAATTCACTCAAATAGCTTATTAACTAATATTTAATTATATTTAAAACAATTTTTAAAGTTTTTAATTTTTTGCTTGTATGTATTTTATAATCAATTAATTATAAGCGTCAAAAATATATGTCAAAAAAAGCATTATAAGAATAACTTAAAAACTACTAGTCAGATTCTAATCAAATTTAAATGGTACTAAATGGAGAGCACCAGCTTTCTAATAAAAGTTATCAAAATTAGCTTACCCAGAAAAAAGTTATAAGGTAACATAAATAAAAAATATACAGTCAAATTGAGAATCTTGTCCTTTTTTTGTGTTCGGTTAAAATTAAATAATCATACTCACAGCCTATCTTAATGATGACAGTTTTTAATACAGAACATGTAATAAAATGTCTTGGTCAACTACTTAATTTCTCGACAAATGCAACACTTTTCCGTCACGGTATGCAATGTACTAGGTGAACCGTTGAAAAGCCATCTTGTACTCTTTTTTTGACTTCTTTGTCACCAAGCAGAAAGTTGCGGCATTTGTCGCCGCTTTTTGATATCAAAAGTAAACTTTCTGAGTCACTCATGTTTACAATTTTCTTATTTTTACCACAAAGCACAATTTTTACTGACTATCTCAAAATGACCAGCTTTGTTTGAAAAATTATAAGCGTATATAGTGCTTATTGAGCATATCCATGAGTAACATTTACTTTTGATGTAAATAATTTTAAACTGAAAAAAACTACTTTAAAGAGAAAACTAAAGGTCAACGCAAACACGCAATAACAAACGCACTAAGCGCCACTACAATTTTCAAAGGTTTCTCTTGATCTATTTATGCCATTGTTACATTCCAATTTTTTAATAATGACACTATCTTTGCGATCAGAAAAGAATTATCAAAATCGATTCATAAACAACGAAGTTATCCGCGAATACCCATTTGACACACGCACTATATGTTTTTCTCAATTTTCTCAACTTCTTAATGATACCATTATCAAAAATCAAATTCTTTATCATAGTACCACTTTCAAAATATCTCCTTTTCAGCAAAGAAAGAATTATGAAAATCGTTTTATAAAAAACAAACTTATCCGCAAAGACACATATAAAAATTACACATATAGAGAAAAATAGAAGCTATCGACAGCATTAAATTTTCAAATTTTCTAATTTTATGCTGTCATAGATATCATCAGTTGCTGTCATAATTTTGTATATCATACGTGGGCAGAGCACACTATAGTAACTTCTGTGTTACAGATACTAATCTATCCCACTAATAATATCAATAACTATATATAATTATAACATTTTTAAAGTACTATATTCTATTGCAAATCAACCACTTATAAAGTTTAACCTGGCGGTTTTCTATGTTACACTATTATCATATAGCCTAATATAACTATTTTATTACATGATAAGCAATAATATATTATTATAACAAGAGTTTTTAGAGTCTGGCGTCATCATCGGCCATGCCTATAAGATTGTGTGAACGGTGCATAGTTTCTAAGACAATAGCTAACAAATGTAAAAATAGTGTCTAAAGTTTTTGATTTCTTTATTTTTAAATTTAAAATGGTTTTTTTACAGGAACAGAAGATTTTTGTGATAGAATCTTATTTTTGTAACGGTCACCGAGTAGATGGTGAGGTTACAGACAGAATCGGAAACATTCTTTGTAAACAAGGATTGAAAACAGTCTTCAAGCTACCTACAAAAATCTTAGAAATTTTACCATCTCCAAAAGACAGATTTGACACACTTTGGTCAAATGTCAAAAAGTGTCTATAAAATTCCGTGCTTCTGTGACAAAGTTCCCATTAGGGAAACAAAACGTTCAATTAAGCTTCGAGTTTTTGAACATTAAAGGTGTATAAATTTGGGATTATGGTCACAGTCAACATCATCTAGACGTCGGTCACAAAATTAGTCTAGATAAATTTTCCTTGATTTGTGAATCGGAATTTTTCTATAACAGAAAAATCAAAGAAGCAATCGAAATTGTAAAACACCGTTAATAGAGATTCAAGTTATTATCTCTCAAGCGTTTGTAAGTCCTTGTTCACAAACACTCTTTCGTCATCAACACAAAGGGCTTCCGCTTTCTCTGCAGCTCTTTCTTTCTTACCCCCCGCCAGTTTATCTTCTGCCGCTCTTACTATTTTCTCTTCCTCGCTTATTAATATAAGCCCAAGCAGCAACGAGGTCTAGCCAGAATAAGTTTCGCCTCTAGCGTGGTTCATATGTCGAGTTACCGTGCTTGTTTTCACTTTTATTTCCCTGTCTTGATGACGCCTCTACCGATGGAGTGCAAAAAGATCAACAATTTTATTAAACCTTTTGACACGGTTTTTTCCGAAAGATGTCAATATTTGAATGATGGAGTATTGTGTCATTTTTTTTAATAGAACATTGACTACTGCAAGATACTGAGAGAATATTTTAGACATTCCTTGTACAGCTTCATAACAATAAAATTGTAGATAGGTACTTTCAGCAAAACACTCTACATACCACTTGCAAAACCTTGAAAATAATACTAAATAATTATGCTCGCTGATTTATCAGCCAAAATACAGCCATAACTTACCCTTTAAAATCCTGCAACTTCACTCTCTGTGTGGCTCGATTGAAAGATCTCAATTTTTTAGCAACGCACTTGTTATAACTTTGATGAGTTGCTTCAGGTCAGTAGTCAATGAACGACATGTTGATTATTTGATATAAACCTTATTTCTTCATTAAAGTTTATTTGTTTCTTTGTTATAACACTACAAGTGCTTTTATGTGCTTTTGATTTACTCTCATTTACGTGTTAAACTATCGATTTATTAAATTAAAAGTGAAGCTAATCTAAAACGTCAAATTAATAACTGTCACTTATTTGGTTTTTAAAATATACTTACAAACAAGTTTCGACGATAATAACACAATTATTGCAAAACCTGTATAAAAATTTCAACTATTAATTATCAAAGCAAGGCGGTTATTAATAGTATTATAAATAATATTCCCAAAACTAGAAGTCTAACAAAAACGCACTTCAACAAAATTTAGCTTTGTAATACACCAAATGTGTCAAAGCACTTATAAATTAAGTAATTATGAAAGTATTAATTAAACTATAAATTTAAAATTTACTAGTTTTATGTTCTGTGTTCTGACTTGATCATTTAAAAAGATTTTAAAAGTAGCTTATTTCTTACTTTTATAGCTAGTTAGAGAAGCAAAAAAAAATTTAATTATTTGAGGAAAACAGTCTTGTAAACTAAGCATGTGTTGTTAGTTTTCAAATAACATCCAAATAATGTACTTTAATAAAAACAGAAAATTTATACGAAAACTCAATCCAAAAATTTAAAAGTTTTTTCTATTATTGAATAGTCATATTTTGATATGACTAAAAATTTAAAATTATATAAGAAAATTTTTTGTGCGCGGAGTTAAGAGTCCGAATACTTTTAGATGGGGACAATATTGTTATCTACGTTAGATGTGTAGTGGTCCAGCGGGTGATAAAAGCGTCATTGTTTTTTAGAAACGTCTGTTTGGCCTTACCTATTAGCGTAAGATTATTATTAACAAAAGTTAGCGCATCTAGCAATAACTCAGATGGTCTTTTCTAAGAGTAGTCAAGCTCTATTTTAACTATGTATTTGATATTATTATATTATTAAAATTTTATCATTTATATTTTCTATTATGTTTTTTGAATTTATTACGCTTGGTCTTCCAAGCAGCCACAGATAAACAGTCATCGCTAAAATTATAATAAATTTTGCAATATTTTTTAAACTTCTCTTAAAATAATTTCTAATATAAAAAAATCTGTAAGTCAACCTATAAAATTCAATGTGACTATTTGTCAAGTGTTACAGATGTGACAAGTTTTACAGATTAAGTCTGAAGATGAACTTTAGTTTTAAATTCGCATAAGCTTCAAACCTGTAAATTAATAAAAATCAATCTTGCGTTCCTTTAATAAAATAGCCTGATGATGCTATTGTATACTGAAAAATCAAGCTGTAGATGTGATATTTTGCTTTTTATAGATTAAAGTTTCTCATTCGAGTGTTTCCAAAAAGTTGTGTATTGTCTGTATTCGAATGTGTGGTACAATAGGAGTAAACCACGTTGGCGTTTGAACACAACTTAGAAGTTGCTAATATTAACTGATTAAAAGATTTTTTGTAAACTTGTACTTGGTGTCCTCACTAATTAGAGAATATGTTGAAAGCAACAATTTCTTTTTAATATAATGATTTCTCAGTATGACTCGGCTTCTCACAATTTTTCAATAGTTCAGTGGCTGTTTGCGGCAGTCTCTAATCGACGACATGAATTATTCCACGTGTGAAAAATACGTATTGGGGCCCGTCCCTTCATCATAATTCATTGCGTGCGTGACAGATGTCGCCGCGATAGCACCTAAATCTGAACTTTACCATAATCGAATTTCTAGATTCACCGTAGAGATTTACGGCAATTATCGTTACCACCCTAAACCCACCTGTACGTACTACCATTTCCACCCTCGTTTCAAAAACAGAAAATAAGGCGATTTGTAAATTCGACATAATTCCTAACTGCGAGATTTTAATCGCAAGTTTTTTCGTCTAAACCTCTAACGTTTTTCGCGTTATTCGAATCTAATCTTGCAATGTAATCTTGTTTTCTAATGACTAGAAGTTAATGATATAATGAGATTAGTATTAACAAGCAAAGCCTAGCAATGACTTGATAAAATATAATTAATTAGAATTACACACTTTTAACTTATTGAATTATAGTTAGGAGACTGCTTTGAAGCTGAAGCAAATCATTTTATCAACCTACTTTTCAACAGAACAAAAGATCTCTACACTCTAAACAGTTTGAAATATGGTCTACTACTATTAGCAAATATCATTCTTTTGCATCTAATTTGCATTTATTACCTAAATCATAAATTACATTAAATTATAGATAGTTCAAAGTTAACAAACTTAACAAATTTCTATATTAACAAACACATAAAAAAATGACAATCTGATTATAATAATATAAAATAATTTTTTGTCGCTCTAGCATATAGCTAATTCAAAGAATTGAAAATAAACTGGTTGTGCTTACTTAGTAGTAATAACTTTTAGATATAGAAAATTTTTTGTAGTTATTGTAAAATATTTTTTTTACAAGTTGCTTTACTATAACTTTGGTTTTGTTTTAGCAATAGTAGTAGTAATTTGCTGCAGCACATATTATATTAAGTTGGATTATATGGAGTTGAAAAAAACTCGTTATGGAGCCAAATTTGATAGTTAGATTGGGAATTTGTCTAGATGAATATAACTCAACTTTTTTATTTACGGAAAATTTTGATTATAATTCACTCAAAATTTGTTGCTTTACTAGACTGTTTCGGAGTCTCGTGATGACAAAATATATTAAAAAAACAGTATTTTTATAGATAATACATAAAAAAATACGAAAAAATCCTAACGCAATCTCTCACATAATAATAGCTATTTAGGTATGATTTGTTGTGCTATGTATTGTTGCTATAGGTAAGTGTTTTTGTTTGTAAACAGTTTCATTGAATTAGCGGTGCACGCTAATCTCACAGTTTATTCAAAGGAAGCTTAGGACAAATTTGAGGCCGCCCATCAAAAGTTGATTCCGGTAAAGTCAAAGATGGAATACGAGAAGTTTTGTGATTAGCGGTGTAAGAACAATATCAGCAGCTGCGATGAAAGAGTGGCTTCTCAAATGGTAAGATACAATCAACCCCATTTAAATTTTTGTAAACAATTTGGTTTTCTATAGTCAAATATTTACAAGCCGTCATCTTTTTGGTGTTTGTATCTATTCTAATCTGAAAAAAATGATCAAGGCAAAGAAAGGAGTTGATATGTCAAAATTTCTTTTGCTTATTGAGTTTATGAAAATTAATTCTGTAGGTGACAAAGCTACGAAATCAATGGTATTGTAACGAGATCACATTCAAGAATTCATGCTAAAGGCAGCTGATTTGACGTATTTGTGAGTTAAGGTATGACAGTTCTTGCTAATAATTAATTTTTTATTGCTTATTGCAGGTGATTACAGCTTATGGCGTGTTTGGAGCATGTCGACGTAAGAAACTTCACGATTTACAAATTTGGAATAAAACAGTTAAAGGTTTAGTTTTATTGGTAAAAATTTGTCGGACTAAAATCTACACGCTGAGATAGTTTGCGATTGTCCCAAACGATGGTCCCGTTGATCTTGGCGACTTTATAAAGCCTCGGGCTATAAATTACGCCCGCATTTGAGTATCAGTAAAGACGATTATAATTTCAAAATAAAATAAAAATACTTTAAAAAAATGCTAACTAGGAATTTACTATTTATAGTATAAATTCAAATTAAGTATTGTTGTTAAAGTACAAAAAAAATACGTTGAATATATTACAATTTTGGTAACTCATATATAATTCAATTTTTAGCTGTTTTATATTAGTCTAGCTGCTAGAGATTTATATTTATTGACAATTTGAGAGGCAATTGTTTATAGATATTTAGAATGCATAGAGTAGAAGGCAAAAACTGGTTATTTTCTATTTTATTCTAAATTTATACGTTTTATTTTGAAAAAAATTACAGTTAAAAACAAAGTCTTTTTTCTGAAATGTTAGATTTGACGTTAAACAACCTTCATGCTAGTCGGTATTAGCTGTTCAAAATTTTAAGAAACAGCACATCTATTTTTTTTAAACTAATTGCTTATATATTAATTTTGAAACACTTTGTTTTTTTAACTTATTACTTATGTTTAATATGAGCTTATTTTAAGTGAGTATTTTTTTATAAAATAATATATTTATTTTTTACATACATATTCAGTGTTTTGTACAAAAGAAGATCTAAATATTGATTTGTACAATTACTTTGGTTAGATGACTAACATATTAAATCGTTTAGAAGATCAGAAAATTTGATGAGCAAATATTTTTATTTGTTAGATACCTCGTCTTTGATTAATATGTTCTTTCCTAAATTAATTATTAGTTTTCAATATGCTGCACTTTAGAACCAACAATAATATCATAGAATCTAGACCCAGATGATGAAAATAGTTGTTTTGGCATGTTTAACTTATAGATCAAAGTCAGGAACAATATAAAAACTATGTAATTTGGTATGAAGGTTAGATATTACACAAGGCGCATTAGAATTTAAATAAGATAGGTACAACCTAGAACCTGGTCTATTCGGTTAAAATATAATTAGATTAAATTCTTTTAATATAAATTAACCACAAAACGCTTTTTTGAATTTTTGTTCAATTAAAATTTATTTACAGAGGTTTGTTTCTGTTTATAAAAACAATATCAATGTACAGTACATAATACGTTGTTTTTTTGTGGTACTATTGATCTTGAATATGATTTACAAATTATGAGACGAGTTTATGGTTGAAGGTAGTTGTAACCTGTACTTAATATAAAGTAGGTAAGTGCAAATTGTAACGGTGATTGACGTTGAAAGTGAAAAATCTACGAGCTGTCGAGGTTACAATACATTTGTTTACTTTTACTTTAGATCTAATTCGAAATATGTTATCCACTACAAAAAATGCATAAAACATTAGTCAACAACTCAAGCTCTAATGAATGCCGTATTTTGCACATAAGGGCTTTAATTTGTAGCATAACCTACATGTCACTTTCCTAGTAGTTTAAACATTACACAGATTCGTCCTTGCCCTTATTCATGACCAACAGGCGTCATTCCGGAACCCGGATGTTATAATTTGTTACGCTTGAGAGTTCCTGCGTCGACAAATTCAACCAAAAGTAAAAAACGACACAGTTACTTTATTTTTAAATTAGAATTGCTCATATTTTATTTAAATTGTTCGGAAACGCATATATAGATATTTCATTCGATTCTCACAGAAAACCCCTAAGTCATTTATTTTAAAACATTTGTCATTATTAACACAATATACAATATTGTTTACAGAATACCTATAATTAGATAGATAGATTTTATTTGCTACTAGATTTATTTCATAGAGGCCTATTGTGATACAAAAACCTGTAGATAAAAAAACATTAATAGAAACTTTTTTTAAATTATTAGGTGTCCTTAGTCAAAATATTTTAGCTTATATTCTATTATGTCATACTGGGGCAACAGCAATTATAAAAATAATACAATTGCAGCAGATGTTAAAAGCCACTTGTCTTTTATTTGCTTACTACTACAATGATAATGTCCCTTATATTGATACGTTACCAACCGTGGTAGACGACAGGTAGTTGATTATATGTTTAAAAAAAATATTGGTGTCATTATTTCATATTATAAAACATATAATATACGATCATTTTCTTCACGTAAGGTGCCCATATGTATTTTCAGTATTGTATAGCAACAATTCAAGTTTTTCAATTACTTTTTATAAAATTTATCTAGCAGCTAAACGAACGAATTACAAGTTCAATATTTAAACTGACTTAAGAAAATCAATTTACAAAATATTGTTTAGTTTTAAATAATATTATATTATATATACCCTATAAATGATTCAAATAAATCTTTGTGTGCGGTAAGTAGAACTTTCAATTTCGATTAGATTTGATTATTTATTTGAATCAATTGTGTCAAATCTATCTTAGGGTGTTAAAACCTACCCTAATTGTTCACTCAAGTCAAAAATTGATATAATAAACAAAACTACAAAAGAATAAGATTATCAATAGCTCGTGCTTCACAATTGTTCATTGTATAATTCACAAAGGTAGCGATTGACGTGACGCAGCTTATTCAAAGAGAAAAGTTAAATTTATGCTAAAAAGAAGCAAGAAATAAGCTAAGTACACACTTTTCGTTAAATTTTAATAATCACTTTTCTATATTATAATCTGTAGCTAAATTAGCTCTGCAGTTTGTTCAAGAATCGCTTGCCAGGTCTGACTAAACGATAAATAGATGGTAAACAACTTATTAATGGTTTCGAGAAAAACATAGCTGTTGTAACTAACCATGAATATTGATAAAATGCAAATAGATTTCTAGAAAATATACATATAATATGTTTATAAAACTGTAAGTAAAATTTGACTCTATAAACTTACGTATTAGCATAGTTATCTATAATGTTCAAGGAGGCACATCAATTTAGCTAGATTCAAAAATCATTACAGTCTTTGACAAGTCATGACAATGATAACAAAATTACTTTTTCATTAATACTCAAATTTTATAGATACAAACTTTTAGTTTTCAATTTAAGTTTAAAAACCAATTTAAGAATTAAATAAAAAACAAAAACCACAAATTGTGTTTTAAGCCAGAGAGAAAACATTAAAAAATCAAGCTAAATTACTGTCTCCACACGCATCTGCGATCACATTATCAAAAATCTCGTATTTAACTTTCGAAATTCGAACAATATGACAAAAACATAAAAATGTTCCGATTTGTATTTCCACGAGGAAATACAAAAAATTTAAATTCAAATCTATAATTTTAATATTTTCACTAATTGATATTGGTACAACACACATATTTAAAAAAACTAATTAATAATAACTAAAGGTGTTTAAATTTTCAACACTTTTAAATGCCAAAGATCCCTAATGGCTACCAAAAACAACAAATATTAAACCATTTTTGTATTAAAATTATAAATTATATTATAAACAAAATTCATGTCATAGGTCTATCATCTGATGATATTTTGAGACGATCTCATAGTTTACTTTTTAACACAATTAGATTTTCTCAATTTTTCTTGATTTTTTTTGACTTATGTCAAAATAACCATGTCTTAATAAATTATCTACATAATAATAAATTGATTATAGAAATAACATTTTCTATAGATAGAAAAAGTAATCTTCAGGGTAATCAGCTCAAGCAAAAGCTATTGAAAAATCTTAAGAAATTAACACTTTAAACTTCATTACACACACACACGATGGTTTTTATATTATTTTTAATGTCAATTGAAAATTGTCAATATTAATCAACTAATGTGAAAAGATTCAAATAAAAACTACTTCATGGACAAACTGAAGAAACTGCAAGTGTTGCTTCTGCTGTATTGTTGCTGTCGCAGAAGTCAAAAACAAGGTGAGAAATGACGTATAATGTGTCGCTAAAAAGTGGTGCAAAGACAAACAAGTTAGTAATTATACTGAGGAATTACTTTTGTTGGCGTATTTTTTGGAGAAAGTATTTATTTCCAGCGCGGATTTGGTGTAAAGACTCAATACTCCGTTCTACAATTTCTCTTAACCATAACGTTGCTATCTCTAAATACTTCAAAGTGAAAGCATTATTGAAGAAAAAGAATACTGGTTACCATCTAAGAAAAAGCAAAATATTCACCATAAAAACAATTGAAAAGTTCTGGATATTCCAAAATATATTTTATGAATAAAGTGGTGGCCATTATGGGTATAGCTGGTAGATGAGTTATGTGAAATCACTATATATACGACATCACACATAAAAATACTTTGTGTTGGTTAAAATCCCTGATTCAAAAAATTATCATAGCAAAAAGTTTCTTTATTGTACAATAAAAATTCTCGGTGCTTGGAATTATTGAGAAAATATGTTAAAATATACTAAGCATTTGTTTCGCTTGTTCAAACAGTGAAGCTCGTTTTGCAACTGAAAAACGCTAGAGGATAGAAGTAGTCGACAGTTGCAAAAAGTTAGAAGAATCAGTAGCAAATAAAATAGAAGAGGCTAATAAAATATTCTACGTCAACAAAAAAGAATACAATTTATTTCTTGGAATAAATAATAATAAGGATAATTCCACTTTCTTGTATAATTCAAAATAAGCATTGACTTTATGCGTAAATAGAAAAACAAGAACAGGTAAAGAAGACATTCTTCAGACAAGTCATAAATCTTTAACATACATACAATGATGAACTTTTAATTTCAAATTAACTTCTCCACTCTTCATAAATACCACATGTTTGTAATTGGTATTACTTACAGTACTGATTATTCTGAAAATGAAAGATGGACTGCAATCTATTAGTCTGCTTTCTAGAGCTGTTTGAGTTGTGTCTCAGTTTAGCTCTCTATCCATCTCCAAAGTTGTGATAAATTCCAACAGCTAAAATAGCTTTAAAGATGACGCGTCTGTATCCAATATGTATTCCTGCTCTAGATGTTTTCTACGTTGGGTTTTAATATCGACGCATTCTGTTGTTCCTGAGTTTTCTTCTTTTTCCTGCAAAATCAGCAAAGCCTATTTTTAGTGAGGTTCAAGTAAGGTCTAAATTTTGCATGTTTTAAATGTTCAAAAAAATTTTTAAACCAGAAAAATTGGCTCTACAAAAGGAGCTAATGCACCCTTTTTTGCAAGCTCATCAGCTTTCTTGTTTTGTTCTATTAGTATCCAAGCAAGAAAAACATTGTTATTTTTGCCCAGTTTATTTAACTTGCCTCGGCATTCTAATGTTATTTTGGAACTGATGGCATAGGAGCTTAGTGATCTTATGGTTGCTTGACTATTGGTTTAAATTGCACATTTTTGATAGTTTTTTTTTAAATTAATTTTTTCACATCTTCTGCGATTGCGTGTATTTCCGCCTAAAAGATACTTGGGTGTGTTCTCATTGTCTCTCTGTGGTTCTAAAACCGACTACTCCTGCTCCCGTGTCTTTCTCTGTCTTTCAGCCGTCCGCATACCATTTTATAGTATTTCTTTTAAATCCACTGGTGATGGGTTTTTCCCCAATCGTCCCTGCTGCATAATCTAACAATATATTTTTTTAAAGATATATTTCCTTACTATTTCATTACTTGGAAGATTTAGAAATAAAATGCACTCTGTCAGAGATGCCCCAGTTCTCTGACATTTGATTCTTTCATTTTTGGTGCTTTCTTTAGTAAGTCTGAGAATAGCTTCGTTTTCTGTTTTTGCTGTCTCTAGATGTAAAAGTGTCAGATCTCTAAGAACCTCTAGAACTAGCACAAACGTGTTACTCGTTCAATCTTGTCAAAGGTTCTTTTTGTGGTTACTTGTTCTGTCTTAGAATGCCTATTGTCTCAGGTTATGATAGGTCTAAAAATTATTCTATACATTCTTTGCAGTATTTTTGAGTTAAATCCCTATGTTTTACCTGCTAGATTCTTGCAGTCTACAAACGCTTTGATGGCTTTATTAGTAGCTTTTTTACGAGATTGTTTCATAGAAAGTTACTGTTTAGGTGAATTCCTAGATATTTAAGTTTCGAAGTTTCTTTGATGATATCTTACTTCAAATAGAGAAGTTTCATCCTTTAAAATTTTTTTTTTAAGTAAATAGTACAATCGTGGTTTTTGATGAGTTAAGACTCAACTCCGCTGATTTGCAGCAATGCTCGGTAATTCAGAGACTCTTGTGTATTATTCATCAAAAAATGCTTTCAAATTTGAATCTGACACTTATGACAATATCATTGGCATATCCTATGCAGTCTATCCCGATTTGGTCAGTCTACTCAGTAGTTCGTCAACTATTAGAGTCTACATTTAAATATAGTTCAAGTTCTTGGTGTCAGAGAATAGAGTTTTTTTATTACAACACAAACCACTAAGAATTTTGATTTACTCTGTAAAAATTGGTAGCAGCTCCAAATCATCCCTGCTGCATCTACAGAAAGTTTACCTAATCATTATCTTTGAGACTTGACAACATCTGGTTTTGATATTTTTTTACCAAAAATTAATAGGATTTCACCATTTGCGGCAAAAGTCACGGATAATGCCAAATCTGAAAATAATAATAGGTGATTTTTAAATTTGACTTGAAACTTGCTATGAATGTTTAACTTTAAACTGTGAACGTACCTTTACTACCGAATCGAAGTGACAGTTAATAATTTGACATCCGAACCTTACTTTTAATTTAATAAATCTATAATTCATCACGTTAAAGGCAGGTTGACAAGTCGAGACAAAAATTGAAATTTACAATTTATTTCTTGAGCTTGAAGTCAAACTTTTATTAAGAGATTTTTTTTAATAATAATTTAAAATAAACTTTTGGAAGGGCGCATATAATTTATTTCTCAATTAAACATAATTATTTTTTTATTGGTTTGGCGCTGATAGCAAATTTAGTTTACCAATTATTTTTTAAGCTACTGTACGCACCATTTTAGAGCATATGTGTCTCTTTTAATCTAATTGAATATTCTTTTTGTGCTTAATTTATTGAGTTATTTACATAGTTTTCTTATGCAGTAAATTGAAAGAAAATTTTTTTCTATCTATCTTTCTCGGCTGTGAAAGAAAAAACTTTCACAGTTCTGGCAATTTTGTGCAAATGATGCCAAAAAATTAAAATTTCACGAGTTATTTATACAAAAACGTTTTTGCAAACCTGTCAACCCACTCTTAATGACATTAAATTAAAAGCACTTGCAGTGTTATAACTTATAACGAACGAAAAAATAACCTTGTTGAAAGTACCCATTCGTAATTTTCTCGTTATAAAACTGTGCAAAGAATGGCTGTAAACTCTCTTATGGGTAGATAGATAGATAGATTTAGAATAGGGTATCGTCTGCACTGCGACCTATTGGTCTATTGTGCTCCCCTTTCTCGAGCTGTTCGAGGAGTGGCTCGGTTTATAGCTCCCCATCTAGTTCCAAAGCTGTAATAAATTCCAGCAGCTGCGATGGCTTCAAAGACAATATGTCTCTATTCAGTATGTATTCCTGCCCTAGATGTTCTCTACGTTGGGTTCTAATGGCGACGCATTCTGTTACTAGGTGTTCCGGAGTTTCCTCCTCTTCCATGCAAAATCTGCATTCGTCATTATCTTCTAGGCCAAGTCTCATCAGGTGCTTTCCTAGACGGCAATGACCGGTAAGGAAACCTGTGAGGATGCAAAGCCTATTTTTAGTGAGGTTCATATGGGTATCTTGCACCATCAGTGTTCTAAAAAAAAATTGAATTGCCCAATTAATTTTTGTGTAGAGTTGCAACTGTGTAAAAATTAAAAAAATAAATCATAATGTTTTCAAATGTTTTTTAATTTATTTTTTAATCATTAATAGTAGAGCATTAAAGTCTAATTTTAGTAGTAATAGTTTATTACTTGACCATAAAACCGCATTTTTGATTAAAGTAATTTTTTGTGTGGTAAATAAAAGCTGTACATTCTTATTACAGCTATTTGGACAATAGATCGAAAATCATTTCAAGCTTTTTCCAAAAAAAACCATTTTTGTATTTTACTAATCTTTAAAATATCACAAAAAAATTAAAGTCAATTTATTAAAAACAATGTTTTAAACTTTATAGCTCTCTCACCAGTGATATAATATATTATATCACTGTGATATAGTATATTATACGCTGTAATAAGTTATAAACTGGTATAATGTGTAATTGTAGCAAAATCACAGTGAAATCATATTGTCACACTGTGAGCATGGTATAAAATCGAGTTGCCACCATACCAGTTGGTGCAGAAAAGTCAAATGATTGATTTAGCTCATTATGTCTCTGGTCAATGAAAAACAAACTTTGAAATATGTCTGAGTTTTTGGTTCTAAATAAAATTGTATTGGGTATATTTTCTGGTTACTTGAATGTAATCATTCTCAAACATAATAATAGCTTTTGCTAGCTTGAGTTAAAACTCATATCCATCTTTTGTTTATATATCATAATATTTGAGAAAATCTTGAATGCTTAATGATGGTCCAATCTACATTTTTCACGGTTAGCCAATATATTGTTCAAATCTTCAAAAATATTTCAACCTATTTTCCCAGCTCAAAAATCAATTCGAAAACAATCTTCGTCCTTATCTCGGCTGTAATATTGATTGAAACGGGCGTGTTGCCATCATCACATCTCACCTTTAGCTCTTGTCTCAACATCAACAATTCCAACAATGCGGCACGCATGCTTCTTTAATAAACCGTGAAATAGGAGGCAGTGTAGCGTGATCTAATGACTTGCTGATAACGCCAAAGAACATAAGATATCAGCACACCGACACCACCTGTTATACTGATGTTGTTTCACTTTAATTTCCAACCTGTCAACTCCTTAAATTAGGGACGATTCTAAACCAATTGGTAAGGGAATGATATGGAGAAGTGCAAGTAACGGCCTCGAACACTTTTTGTTACTGGCTGGAGGTTTGGAATTCCTTAGCAAAGTTTAGAGATTGTTATTGTAGGTCACTTAATAATAATGAAATATAGTGGCCAACAAACAATTACATCTTTATTTCTTGAATAAGAATTTCGGTGTTTATTGTTTAATAAATTTATGTGGCCGTTTAGAACTTTTTCATAATTTTTTCAATATTCTTTAATCTTTTTTCTATTTTTTACACCTGAAATATTGACTATATTATGCTTTTTGTTTATTTTTGAGTGTATTCTTCAATCAGTCTAAAACGTTTATTTTTATTTAAAAAGTCAATAACAGATATTTAAAAAAATTTAAAAATATTTTTTCAATCTGTACTAAATCAGAAAAATTATTCTTTTTATACCAGTGAATCTGATTATCAAAATAATTATCAAGGTTGACCGGTATTAGTTTTTTGAAGCCACATCTAAAAAAATTTTGATAAATAATGATTTTAAGCTAGATATAAGAAACAAGCATATTTGGCTTCAAAGTTTAGCTTTATTTTAATACAGATACTTTTATTGAATTTTTTAGAATACGTTTAGCAAGGTTTTTTGTACTTTTACAATTATTTTAGAGTTTTTTTAGTAAAACACCTAAAATAAAAAATAAATATAACAATAAAGCTGCAGAAACTCTGGTTGACAAGCAACCGTAAATCAAATAAGCATTTATTTGATGCTTATTAGCTCTTAGAAAAGATTTAAAACAATTATTTCATAATATTACCGCAAATGTATTCTTCAATTATTAATATTTTGTGATTGGTGTCTTGATAATCTTGGTAACCATTTTTACTGATGAATGTCGTTTTTGTCTCGCTGGTTATACTAACTCGCAGAATATCACATGATTTATTGCAATAACTTTACATCTGTAAAAACTCAGAGACTCAATACAATAATTGACTCAATATTGCCAATAAAGGAATCTCTTAAAAACAATATTTTCAAAATATAACAAAAGATTTATTTAAAATGAGTTGGAAAATGTCTTACTAGTGCATAAGAACTCAACAGCTTCAGTTTCCAAATAGCAAAGCTTCTAATTTTAATGAATTCAATAAAAAATGTAACAAAGTTGAGTGCTAAAGCTCAATAGCATAATAATAACCCTACATATATAAATTTATATAGCTTCTTTAAAAAGTACTAGATAGACTTAAATTAAACGTTTCTTTTTGTTGCATCTAGACGGTAAAGCACAACCATAGATCAAGCTTTAAAAAATTATATTCTGTGAATTTAGATGCCGTCTCTGAAAAGGTACGATAGCACAAGTACAAATCACTCCAATTCCAATATTTTTTTAGTAGTTTTCTATTACAGTACTAATTTTAGCGCTGTCATATAATCTTATAGCTTTCTCTATTATAAAAATAAACTTGATTAGTTACAGTTTTGTTTTATTGCTGTGTTTTTTTATAAAATAGTCAAGCTAAGAAAGATTATCAAGATAAGAAAATGCTAAAAATAATATTTTTATAAAATAAAAAAAATTGAAAAACACATAATATAATTTCACTTTGACTGTAATATGTTAGTTTTCATTATTTCTTTGAAGTGATAGCAAATCGAAATAGAATGTCCAGATTTAGAAGATGAAATTTTTATTATTAACTATAAGATATGAATGTCAAATCTACGTTATATGCAAGCTTTATTTTATCAATGATAAGCTATTGTTGATCTGTATTAAAGTGGAATCACTATCACATCAAATAACTTCTATCAATACTTTTTCATAAAACTTTTTTGGAAGTCTTTATAGTTCTAATCCCACAACTCGTAAGTCAAATGGTTCAAATTAAAAAAAGTTTGTTTTCTCAAATCAAGTACTAATTATTATTCATCCAAATTGATTGCTATCAGCAATTGTAGAATTAGAGTGTTTCTTCGCCAGTAAGTGTTCAAGTACCTCCATTAAATATTTGCAAAGTGTTCATCTGTTAAAAGTTGCATTCTAGTTTAACTCTTTTAAAACTATTTTACATTATAATTTTTACGCTTATTTTGAACAAAATAATTTAAGTAGAAATTATTGTCACAACAATCAATATAATTTACCGGTTATTACACATAGTTTAGATAAATAACGATAAATGTAAATAATTTTAATTTATAAATATTTTTTTTTGAGAACAAAAAAAGCAGAAAATTTTATTGCTTCAATGAGAGAGACAAGCAAAAAAAGTATAAAAAAATTACAATCTAATGTGTTGCGTGCTTTGGGTTTATAAATAGAATCAACCAGGTAGCTGAGTACTACTCAGAATAGAAAACGGTCTTCTCTAATTTATGACTGTCTCAAACATTTTGATGAATTAGTGCAATAAAATTTACTGCCGGGTATATATACATTAAGTAGTAGCATAAAAAACCTGTGAACAAGTAGAGTTCATGCTGGAAGGCGAGCAACCGGCGTATATCAATAGTTAGCAAACAGATCCAAACTTATGAAAGATCCATCACAGTAGCGGAGCGCAAAAACCAGTTGTGGTGTATTTAGAATATTTTTTATATGCAGATTAGTAATTTTAAGGCAAAAACTTGTAACATAAATAGAAAAAGCATCAAGATTTTAACGTAAATTATGACATTTTGTGTTTGTTTTCGAAAGAGTAGGTCGAAATTATACGGCTTAATATTTCTAATCTTTATAAATACTCTTAGCTTTTGGCAAGCATTTTATTATGCTTCAAGTTTTCAAAGTCTTCGAAAAGTGTTAAGTGATCAAACACATAAAGTGGTGTATAACGTGTTTCAATATTTTTCAGCTGGAAAAGAAGAGAGAAAGCTTCTGAAGAGCATAAAAAAAACTTTTACGCCACGAAAACATCTATATGAACTACAGAAAAAGCCAGGCTATCGTCAGAAAATGGTATTGTGCCACAGAAATCTCCAGAAACAAAGCGTTTAAAAAGCATCCACTTACAATTTTGGGAGATTATGATAATTGTTAGTTTTAATTTTAGTTAGGTATTAATGTTATGATATCGTTTTATGTTTTAGGAATATTTTGCACGTTTCTTAAATAAATATATTGTATATCCTGACAATCTAAAAATATATACTCTATTAAATTAATTAAAGTAAAAACTCTATATTTTTTCTCAACAACGACATACGATACGCCACATGATTCAAGCTCAAACACGTACTATTTTGGTTTAATACCTCTAGTAAGTGGCCTAGTAAATTTAAAAATTTAGCTTCTTTTTTTAACAACATTTTTGCCTTGATATAATGCATTAGCAATTACAAAAACCCTAGCTAGCAACTACAAAAAAAAACAGCTCTTGTGTTATTAATATAATCTTTTATTTTACTTTAATTATTTTGCAAATAAAAATATGTTTGATTCTTTTCCCAGCACACAAACGTTTATCAAAGTACAAAATAAAAAATAATTAATAGTATATTAAAAAAAACATTTAAAGGTTTTGTTATAAAGAAAAAGAAATTTCAAAATGAAAATTGTTCAAAGTCATTGACAAATTATAATTTTAAGATGAACGTTTTGTTGATTTTATTTTTTTACAGTACTTATTGCTATTTAGTTATGTTATCTCAATGCAGAATAAACTTAAGGGTATTGAACACGACATGGTCCCCAATGTAAAGTGCATACACAAAAATTCTGCACGCCGTCAGATTGAGTATTCTTTCTCTCATATTGCTTCCTATTAGTTAGAACGAGATGAATGAAAGAAGGACGATAGTGCGGACTGTATAAGTACTTTTTTTTAATGTTTTGTATTACGGTTTTAAAGCACAATGGCGCTATAAGAAAACAAATTAAAAAAATATCACACTTTTTGAGAAATTGAAAACATTTCATAAAAATGTAGGAAAAACATAATTTTGTCCCAAAAACAAGAATAATTTTGATCACAATTAGTTGGGGAGTTATTGGAGTCAAAAAAAATACATCTTTTTCTTTAGTTTTTCATTTAGTGTTTCATTCAAAATTCGCATAATGCGCTCTTACTTGACGTGTGAGTATTGCTGTAATCCATAGCAAAAATTGTGAGAATGATGTCGCTGCTTTATTAAAAATATAAAGTTGGGCAATTATGCGACTCAGCAAAGTAACTTCTGTTTCGTGCTTTATTATAATATCTTGATGCGACAGAATATGTGACCTACAGAAAACTGCATGAGATGAAGCTCATTTCTTACGTTTGCAAAATACAATAAAAAAAACGTCGTGTTTAATACCCTTAAGAAAGTTAGGTTTTATTGAATAAATAGAAGTTGATCAATTGCGTCGCAATAGCATTATTCTCTTTTAAATAAATGTCTTTATATTACCACACTGTTCTTAAAAACATTATTAAGTCTCGGAGAATTTCTTAGAAAGTCTTTCTGCAACTGAAAATTTGTCTATATTTTATTACAGCAATTGTTTACTTTTTACGGGTTCTTTATTGGTTCTGACAGAGAGCATTATATTATAGGTAGTTAATTTGCTTCTGGAATTCCTGTATGTCTTGGTCTAAGCCTCGTGTCATACGCTAACACATATTAATTCCTTCATAAACAAACACAGACTATCTCTGTACATCGCCTCTATGTCACATGGCATACATCTATATGATTTACGAGGTTAACAGGACCTCAATCTAGTAGTGTAAATGATTGATAACAATCGGAATCAAGTCAACAGACAGAGATTCCCATGCAGTGCAGGCCGGGTTTCCGGTTCCGGACAGGACAGGTGACCGCAACCAGCGCCGATGACGACTGCCCAGGGAACTACGCTTGCTTGGTGGACCGAAGAACCACCCACATGGTTAATGGGTTAATGTACACACCACATGTGTAGCTTTTTGAAGATTGACATTTAATTAAAAACTAAGCACTCTTGTAATAAAAAAATAATTCAATAAAGTTTTCCAATTTTTTTTAATTCACAATAATACATAATTGGCAATTTTATCGTAAAAATTATATGTTGTCAAAATTCATAGTTTTACTTATAATAATAAATTAATTAATATTTATTGTACACTACACTTTTTACTTTTGCGGAAAAAAGTGTAGTAAAATATTTAATTAAAAATAAAGTAAAATAGTTATATAGAAAACATGTTTCTGTTTTAATCTGGCATTTGCGCTTGCAATAATTCACAACGAAACTTTTCTGACTCATCAAATAAAGTTTTTTCCATAGCAGATAGACACATTTTTAGTTTAGAAAATTTAGTAAAAGCTTAACGCTTTTAATTATTGAGCTGTGTAGAAACATCTTGTGTGCAATGCGAGCGCAAAATTTATTGCCGATTTTAAGAGCTTAACAATCTTCTTCATCGCGCGACAACTCTCTCAATATACAGGCGATATATTAGCGAATAAAAGCCAATTTTTGTGCTCTTAATACACAAATATGTAAATTGTAGTTGAAGCTTTAGCCTACAAAAGTGTATGCATTATGCTAGATATATGATAATAGACTCATAAAAAAACACATAAAAATAATTCAATTGATAGTTACAATTTGTTACTTAAACTTTGCAGACTATCAAAAGTATAATTATTTTTTTTTATTTTTTAGTGACATGATATTGTTGATTTTCGTTATGGATACAATATATGAAACGTATCTCATATCTCCCTTGGGACTTTGTAAAGTTTTTCACCCTCAAACACATGGTTACCATGCATTTGCAGCAATTATACATTCATGCATTCTCGGATGTTGTTATTTTTCATATAATTTTATTAAGAAAGCAGTAATGAAATGCTAAAAAATAAAATATTTAATGCACTACGGGAGATATTCTGTTTTTCACCCTCGGTAGACTTACAGACCGCGGGCCTCCGGCCCTTGGTCTGTAACACGTCAACCTCGGAGAAAAAACATTCATATCTCCCTTAATGCATAAATATCTATTATTGTGATTGGTTTTTATAATCTATTCTTTATCATGTTAATAAATTTATTTTTATTGTTTTGTCTTGTAGTGGGTCTACTGTTTTGTAGTATTGTAGTAATTTGACTGTACTTTTTTTATGTGTGTTACGTCATAACTTTTTTCTGAGAAAACAAATTTAAAAATTTTGGCTTTAATAAATTCAGCTTCCAAATATTTTTTTTTTATTTCGAAGCTGGTGCTTTACATTTGATTTTATTTAAATTTGATCAAGATCTGATCAGTAGGTTTTAAGTTATTCTTATTGATGCTTTTTTTGACATATATTTTTGACACTTAAAGTTGATTATAAAAGTTTGTAAAAAATTAAAAAAACATATTTCAATATAATTAAATAATTATAAAAGTGTTTGATAATGCATTAAAATACTAAAGAAAATGTCTTCTTGATGAATTTCACTTATATAAGCGCAAACCATAAAAAGTATTAAATAAATTAGTATCATTTAATTAAAAATTAAGTATACACTAGATTTTCTATTTTGAGATACAGGTTTCTCCCTTTCTTCGTTTGTCGCATTTAAAAGGCGCTGTCTCACATTAGCAGCTCGTTCAGTAGGTCTACTCATTTTGAAACAAGTTATAGTTATCAAATCTACTGAAAATTAAAAATTAAAAAAATATATCAAAAAAACCAATTTCAAAAAATAAAAAAATTTACTAAAAAGTATAAAATATTTGCGAAGACTTGTATGCTTAAAAAATAATCAAATTATTTGAAAAAAAGTAAATTAAAAATTTTTATTGGACATTTTTATTTCTTTTTGCTCGATGACTTTTTTCTTCTCGTTTTTTTCATTAAATTAATATCTCTGGCTTATTCTTTTTTTAAAATAGATTTATTTAGTAATAATGATTTTTATGGCATACTCTCTATAGTGTCCTTCTAGTTTTTTCAAACATTTTCAACCAAAGTTATTTATAGTATAATATTATATAATATAATATAATATAATATAATATAATATAATATAATATAATATAATATAATATAATATAATATAATATAATATAATATAATATAATATAATATAATATAATATAATATAATATAATATAATATAATATAATATAATATAATATAATATAATATAATATAATATAATATAATATAATATAATATAATATAATATAATATAGCTAATTAGCTACCTACTTTGATATAAAGTTTTTTAATTTACTATATTTTTTACAACTTTAAAGTTCAAACACTTTCTAACTTTTCTAACTAAACAGTTTAAGACTAATAGATTATAAAATTATCGTATTATAAAAGTATCGTATTAGTTCGTTAAACAATTATAAAAATTACTCAATTTTTAGCAATTTAAGTACCTTAAAATGTTTTCTTAAAATTCTATTTTCACCTTGCAGAACGTCATGCCACAATTATAAAATAAATTTAGAAAATATTATTTTATTTAGTAATGTGAGCTCTTTATACATGCCTGCAGTATCTAATTATTTCTAAAAATTGTAGTATAATTGGCATGTGTATTGTTCAAAAGTTTATGTGTCACAAAAAAAATTTGCTTCCCAGAGTGACTACAAATTTTTTTTTCATAAATCACGCAACCATTTGCAACCCCTGGTAAAATCAAAACTTTCCCTAAAATAATTATACATGAACAAAATTCCGCTGTGTTTTCACGTTTTATTTCCTGCAGAGATCTAGTAAAACAGGTGCTGGGGGTTTGGTTCCCACGGTAAAATCATTTCAACCCTTTAAACTTCATGGAATACACAGTGCAATTAGAGGACGTTGTGCCCAACCGACCACTTCATGCACTCTGACCTAACTTTATTTAATTACAAACTCCTTTCATTAAGAATTGAGGTTTTGGAGTGTAATTGACTGTATGTATATGCTTGCCAAAGCTTTGTGGGGGCCATAACAGGTAATTTTATCTTAGTGAAAGCGGAAAGCTTATATATTTTTTAGTTATTTTACATATTTGTTTTGACGTAATAGCCTTCGCAATTAGCTTTGCAAGTACATAACATGTCATTGCCTTGCGGAAAATATTAAACGTCAATAACGAAGAAAAATAATTAAGTTAAAATCAATTAAATTTCCGACAAACAAGCAATAAATTGAAGACTTGATTAAAGTTCTTATTGTGGACTTTACAGACGTATGAATTAATTACTGCTGTCATTTTATTATTTATTTGTGGTACATGATTTTTACTATCAGGTAATGCAGGCTAAGGCTAATAGACGTCACATTTATTACAAAAAACATTCTCCAAGTTTTATTTTGTAGCTGCAATTGCAAATGTAGATTAACTTTTGAAAATAAAAAAAAAATGTAATTTGAGAAAATTGCGTTTTTAACTTTTTTACATAAGTTCGTCTTTTCGGAGTTTTGGTAGGTAATATATATATAAATATCTTCGTATCGTATCGTATGACAAAAATTAAAAATAAATCAATTATTGATTAAAATTTAACTGTTCTTTATTTTGCTAACGATTCTGAAAAAAATCATTTTTAATTTTTTTCGTTAAAAAAATACATTCATAATCACAATAAATATGATAACTTGTTGTTCACAATTGCGTTTTAATAAAGTAAAAAGAAGGTTAAATGGTGCAAATATCTACTAGAAAACTGCTTAATTTGAAATAGTTCTTAAATTTTTTCTGATAAATTTCAGAAAAATATTGATATGTAAAATAATAATTCTGATTAATTCAGTGATCAGTGTAAAACCTAGCTGTCCTAGAATTTTTTGAAAATAATAAAAAAAATTAGAAGAAGTAGTATAATTAATTAGTTTCATTCTAAGTTTTTGAAACACTTGGCTCCAGAAGACTAGGTACTTCTACAGTTTAACTTTATTTTAAGATTTAAATCGAGAACATGCGTTTTGAAACCTAATGTCATAACATTAGGTTATGACATTAAAAAAAATTAATTATTTCATAAAATAATTAATTTCTAAATTGTAAATATTCTATTTAAGGTGGATTCTATATCTAGTAAGATATTTTAATATATTCTAGAGAATATTAAATATATTTCTATTTCTAGTATAGATACTAGATATAGAAAATATATATATTTAGTGTTATACTATATTTAATTAATATATAATTTATAATTATATATTTAATTATATTAATATATAATTTTATATAAAATATTATAATTAATATTTTATATAAAATTATATAATAATCTCGTTCTGCTGTTTTGTAATGAAACTAATTTTTATAAAATTGCTATTTGCAACCTATAACCGCTCCCAACTAAATATATCTAATCGTTACCTAACAACCAAAATAACTGTTGCCTAGCAACAAATATAATCGTTCCCTAGCAACCAAAATAACTGTTGCCTAGCAACCAAATATATCTAATCGTTACCTAGCAACCAAAATAAGTGTTGCTTAGCAACCAATAAAACCATTGCCTAGCAACAAATATAATCGTTACCTAGCAACCAAAATAACTGTTACCTAGCAACTAAAATAACTGTTGCCTAGCAACCAATAAAACCGTTGCCCAGCAACAAATATAATCGTTACTTAGTAACCAAAATAACTGTTGCCTAGCAACCAATATAAACGTTACCTAGCAACAAATATAATCGTTACCTAGCAACCAATAAAACCGTTGCCTAGCAACCAATAAAACCGTTGCCAAGCAACTATTACAACGGTTGCCTAGCAACCAATATAATCGTTGCCTAGCAACTTAAACAGGTGTTGCCTAGCAACTAACATAACCGTTGTCTAGCAACACATATAACGGTTGACAAGCATCCAATATAACCGTTGCCTAGCAACTATTATAACTGTTGCCTAGCAACCAAAATAACGGTTGCCTAGCAACTAATAAAACCGTTGCCTAGCAACAAATATAATCGTTACCTAGCAACTTAAACAGCTGTTGCCTAGCAACTAACATAACCGTTTCCTAGCAACACATATAACGGTTGCCATGCAACCAATATAACCGTTTGCTTAGAAACGATTATAACTGTTGCCTAGCAACCAAAATAACTGTTACCTAGCAACCAATAAAACCGTTGCCATGCAACCAATATAACCGTTTGCTTAGGAACTATTATAACTGTTGCCTAGCAACCAAAATAACTGTTACCTAGCAACCAATAAAACCGTTGCCAAGCAACCATTACACCTGTTGCCTAGCAAACAATATAACCGTTGCCTAGCAACTATTATCACTGTTGCCTAGCAACCAAGATAACTGTTGCCTAGCAACTAAAATAACTGTTACCTAGCAACCAATAAAACCGTTGCCAAGCAACTATTACAACGGTTCCCTAGCAACCAATATAATCGTTGCCTAGCAACTTAAACAGGTGTTGCCTAGCAACTAACATAACCGTTGCCTAGCAACACATATAACGGTTGACAAGCAACCAATATAACCGTTGCCTAGCAACTATTACAACTGTTGCCTAGCAACCAAAATAACGGTTGCCTAGCAACCAATAAAACCGTTGCCTAGCAACAAATATAATCGTTACCTAGCAACTTAAACAGCTGTTGCCTAGCAACTAACATAACCGTTTCCTAGCAACACATATAACGGTTGCCAAGCAACCAATATAACCGTTTGCTTAGAAACTATTATAACTGTTGCCTAGCAACCAAAATAATTGTTACCTAGCAACCAATAAAACCATTGCCAAGCAACCAATATAACCGTTTGCTTAGAAACTATTATAACTGTTGCCTAGCAACCAAAATAACTTTTACCTAGCAACCAATAAAACCGTTGCCTAGCAACTATGACACCTGTTGCCTAGCAACCAATATAACCGTTGCCTAGCAACTATTATAACTGTTGCTTAGCAACCAAAATAACTAGTAAAACAACCAATAAAAGCGTTGCCCAGCAACAAATATAATCGTTACCTAGCAACCAAAATAAATGTTGCCTAGCAACCAATATAATCGTTGCCTAGCAACTTAAACCGCTGTTGCCTAGCAACCAATATAAAATTTTAATCATCAATATCATTTAATATTTCAAAATAAAATCACTTTACAGGCAATTTTAGACTTAACTAATTATCTAACAGAATCATACGAACAAAAAACCATGCAATCACCGTTTTCTGCAACCTAAGTAAAGCTTTTGATCAAACCTTGCTCACTAGTAACTTTGATATCTTTATCATCAATCTAATGCGTTCCTATTTAACAAACAGATCTCAAAGAATGATAATTGACGAAAATGTCAAATGAGAAAAAAAACATTTTCACGGGTGTTCCCCAAGGGTCTAATTTGGGATCTATTTTATTTTTAATTTATGTGAACAATATTTCAGTTTTAATAGATAACGTAAAGTTTTTGAGATATCCTGATAAAACTTCTTATGTAATCACTCACAGCAACTTGAGCGTAGCTAAAAATAAAAATAATAGAACTTTTGCTAGACTAGAGCGATGGTTTACTAACAATTAGACAACAAGTTATATATATCTGTGAAAGACGAAAACAGCAACTTTGACCTTCTCACTCAAGAAATGTTGAATATCAAGCTGGCGATAATCGATTAAATTCTTAGGGTTGAGATTAAATCCAGCTCTAAGATGGAACGCTTCTTTCTGTTGAATAATTGGCTAGAAGATTGTTAAAATATTTATCTATTAAGATTACTTTCTAATGCTGTTTCTCGCTGCATCTTTAAAACCGCATACTTTGGTCTATGGCACAATCTAACAGCATGTGAAATTTTGACATAAGGGAAATTCATCTCACGCCTTTAGAATTTTTTCTCTACAGCGCAGAGCAATACGAATTGTAAATAATTTAGAATATCAGCAATATTGTAAACAAGCTTTGATCGATAATGAAATCTAACACTACCCTCTGCTATGTACATATTGGAATATATATTGTATGCCAAATCTAGATTAACTTTACAACTTAAACATTGTCATGTTCACTCTTACAAGACCCGAAACCAGCTTAAGCTAATTCAGAAATCTTGTAGTTGTCTAAATCCCAAAAACACGCACAAAATGTTTTACAATAAATTACCTGAAAGTTTTAAAATTAGTGGAGTATCAAAGAGTAAAAAAAAACTTTGAAAGTTAAATCACTTCTAGACTTATAGAACGTCAACAGATTAATACATACTTATTCACAGGCTAAGTAATCTAATGGCACAAAATATTTGCTGCACATAGGCACGCCATGCGTTCATATATTTTTATCTAGTCTTGTTGTGTAATTTAGCTTGACACATTTTTATTCTCTTTGATTGTATGATTGCCGACAAGTGTCAAAGAAACGTCAAAGCTCGTTTCTAATATTATACGTTTCTGCGTATAAACTGATCAAAAATTTAACATGGATTCAAAATTTCATAGCAATACTTGATCTAAATAATTTTAGAGTCTGTACCTTAGGGTCCAGTTTTTATGCATTTTCTAGAACTATTAAGTCATTCTCCCACCGCTAAATAAAAAATCTTTATAGGTAATATTATTATTTTTTTAAAACACTAAAGCTACATAATTTGATAGGTATTGACGACGCTTGAGTTGTTACACATTTAGAATTGGGTGTTCTTTTATTATAGTGCCAAAAACATAAATTTTTGTTTGATTGGGATCAATGTCACACCAATAAGGCATGGAAGAAGCAAAATGCTTAAATTTTGGTGTAATGCATGAAAGGTTATGTTTCTGACCATCTCAAGAAAGTGTAACGTATCCTCCAAATCCTGAGGACAGTCTGAATTCTTGTCTCTCTATGTATTATCTTTTACGTTTTAACAACAAAATCTGTATGTATTTATTACTAGGTGACCCGGCAAACTTCGTACCGCCTAACAGTCAATGAATGTCGTGTTACTTTTTAGCTGAACTAATTAAGGCTTTGATGAACGTAAAACAATGATACAAAATAATATATTTATATAGATAGAAACAAAAAAATATTTTATTATGATGAATGATGATGAAAACATACATAAAGAATGAGAATTAAAATAAAAAAAAATAAAAAATAATAATTCAGTACTTCAATCTCATGTCAGAAAAAAATGATTGAAAACTATGTTGTGCAGATTGGGAAATAAAAAATAAAACTCGGATTAATTCATTAATAGGATTTTCATTCAAGCACTTTGTGGTAAACGACATTCTTTGTTTTTTGGTCAGGCGCAAGAACAAATAAAGCGGATGGTTTGCCGACACGTGAGCATGCCACGTACAATTGACCATGAGAAAAACATGCATTTTCTAGATTGAGGCCACAAATAGTCAAGAATTGGCCCTGTGATTTGTTGATCGTCATGGCGAAGGGAAGACGAATCGGGAATTTAATTCGTTTAAACTCAAAGGGCATATCCGTTGGGATCATCGGAATTCTTGGAATAAGAACTTCCTCATCTTTAAATTTTCCTTTAAGTATCGACGCGTGCAATTTCTCGCAGATAATTAACTCGCGATATTCCGTTGCCTAATTGCATTACGGCTTCGCTGGGAAAGATTAGATCTTCTAGGACGTGGCATTGTTATTAAAATGTGCACTCGCATAAAACCACCAAATATAATAACAGTGCCTGAACTTTCGAGAAATAGACAAAAGCTCAAAGAGTATTTAACCACTACGTATGAATAGCTTATCAAGAAAAATCATAGACAACCTATAAAAAGCCATTTACACTTTTGTTAACCTGTAGATTTTTTTTCCTTAATCTTATAACCTTTACCAACTGATTTTTTATTCCCTAAATTCTGTTCCTTCCTTTCCGATGATTTTATGTTTTTACTGTAGAATAAATCTTAGCTATTATTTTCGGGAATTAAAAACAAATATAACAGTACCTGAACTTTGTAGACATTTTACAAAAAATAAATTTCTGAACGCACACATGATGTCTTCAGAAAAAAATAAAGTTGTGGCTTAAAGGTCTCAGCAACCAGGCCATAAGCTCCAAAAAAAAAATAGTTGTTACACTATTTGACAGGATTGGACAACAAATGTTTGACATGTAATAAACAAATCAGCATCTATTGAAATGATTAAGTGTTCATTACACATATCGAGTTTTCATTGTTTTTAAAATGTATTCTGCTATTCGGGACGGAAACAAATCCAACAAATCAAAAACCATGGCAATCGGTCCAGCCGTTCTCGAGTTATAAGTGTTGTAACAAACACGACTTTCTTTTATATATATAGATTTTGCTTGTAAAGCTGCCATCTTCACAGCGAGATGAAAACCGTTCAATGTTTTGTGTTTAGAATTATTAATGCAACAGCTTTTATCTTGGTTAAGACATGCCATACATTTCTAACATTATTTTTAACCCTTTTCTGAACAGAAATGTACTATTCGTTTAGCCTCCCTTTATACATAATTATTGCAACAACATACCAATTACACATGATCGTTTCTCTAACAGGAATCGGAATCACGGTTAGTAATTTCCCCATCAAATTAAACAGAACTAAACAAATGTAGAAACCATCAAGTTTATAGGATCATGTAACTGGACATCGTCTACATGGTTTAAATATCAATCTTCGGACATGCGACTTGAAATTTCAACCACTAGCACGATTAGCTCTCCTGTTACCTGGTTGTGGTAAAAAGATACTGAACGTGCGAGTAGTGGACTGGTCTATCACCGGTGATATGCTTAAGTAATTTGGTCACAAGAATATTTGCAAATGTTACATGGTAATTTTAAAATGTAAAAAATAGAACTACATTTATTTGCAATGTTAGGTGTACTTGATGTTTTTTGTTTAACTACATATTTTTTAACCGTCTTTCAAAAAAAAAGAAAGGTTTGTATTTTTTTTTATGTGTGTTACCTCATAACTTGTTTCTGGGTGATCCGATTTTCATGATTATTCTTTCATTTGTAAGGTGGTGTATTTCATTTGATCCCATTTAATTGAGCTCTGACTAGTAGTTTTGAAGTTATTGTTATTAATGCACTATTGTCATATATTTTTGACACTTGAATTAAAAATTTGAAAAACATTTTTTCGATGTAATCAAATATTAGTTTACAAGCGATTTAAGTCAATTAAATGAATAAAATAATAATTACGTAAACATTTTAAAGAAATTTTGTTCTGATTTTTTAATTTGATTAATTACAATTATTTATTATGAATTTTACTACTATCGTTGCTTACGTGCTCAAGAAATTTCACATTAAAAAAATATATTTATTATAATCTGACTGTATCTCCACCACGGAGTGCTTTTGTATTGCTTTCAACAACAATTTTTTTAAAATTTTAGGTACAGAATTGTAAGCAAAAGTCAAGTTTTTAAAGTGATCTCGGCGCTAGTTGAATTTGGTAGAAACAAACACTCGTAAATAATTAAAAATAATTAAAATTCCTTTTTAACCGACTTTAAAGAAAAGGAGGTTTCTCAATTTGACCGTATTTTTTTATGCGTGTCTGCGGATAAGGTTGTTATTTATAAGTCAGTTTTGATAATTTTTTTGGTTGGAAAAAAGATATCTCGAGGGTGGTACCATGGTAAGGAACTAGAGATTAGATAATGGCATTATAAATAAATTGAGAAAATCAAGAAAAACGTTAAAATATTGTCAATTACATAGTGCAATTGTCAAATGTGTGTTCTCGGATAACTTTAAAACGTTTATAAATCGATTTTAATAATTCTTTTTTTGTTAGAAAGATAATATGTATCTTAAAAATGGTACCATGATAAAAAAAATTGAGAAGTGATAATGGCATAGTTTTTCTTTGAAGTCGGTTTTTGTTTTGCTTAAAATTGTTGCCCTTTGCGTGCGCACAGCTTTCAATGCAGGAGATTTGTTTTCACACATCCTATGCGGAAAAGCATAGCCTATTGCATAGCCATATTGATAAAGACGCCTGGTTTTAATTCTATTGTTTATAGAATGCAAATCAGACAAAATAGATAATTTGCATTTATATGTTAGTTTTTAGAGAAGCAATAATCAATGTATACATACATTTTTAGTAGTATTCTCATAGAAAAAGTTTTCAGACATTTTCTTGTTAGTTAAAGCATTGATAATTAAATTGCATGTAGGTAATTTGTTAATACCTCTATCATTACACGGATTGTCATTTTGTCATTCTCAATCATAGGTCAACCAGATTATTAAATATATATTCTCACTTTTATTATTACTGGTACAAATAACAGCATCTATTAGAAGCTACCTTTAAATCAAAGTTGAGAATTCCGACATCTTAATGCAAGTGCCACTCTAAATGATATACATCAATTTTGATACACACAATTTATGACAAAAAATAGACCGCTGATTAGACAACTAAGCTATCACAATAGCGCGTTTTATTGCAATGTTATTTGTCTTTTTTAGTTTATATGTTTATACCAACAGATAGAAAAGTAAAACTAAAGTAAATTCATTCAAACTAAATCCGGTTCATATTTTGATCTTATTGGAGCTCGTCAGCAGATTCCATCAGATTCTAATTTGAACAAATTTGCGGGGAGGATTTTTGACTAATATTTACCCAAGTGGTTTTTTCTTCCGCATTGTTGTAAAAATAGCAACATCTATTTGAATTTTATTATTTTACATTTGCTGATTATCTTATTTTTCTATTTGTTGGTAGAATCTAAAACAGAAAGATACTATTGCACATCACAGATATGCGTTTGAAACGAAAAGCGCTAACGTAATAATTAAGTTGTATATTAACGATATATCTCTCTTTCAAACTGTAAAAATCTTGATTATGTTGTTCCTCAAGGCTCGGTTTTGAGTCCGGTGCTTTTCTTAATTTTTATAAATGATATTGCTGATTTTCGAATTAGTGGTAAAATTTATCTGTACGAAGATGACACTAGCATCACTTGTAGTCACTCTGACAGCAAGTTCCTCCACCGTATTATTTTTGATGACCTTGCGATTATCAAATAATGAGGCGATTCTAATAGTCTCAGCTTAAATACAAATAAAACTGTAGCTCTTTCTTTTAAAGGTGACATTTAATCAATTTTTATCAACAATAATAATGCAATAAACACTGTCGATTTGGTAAAATTCTTAGGTCTTTGTATAGAAAAATCTCTTAAATGGTCAACCCATATAGACATACTAGCTAATAAACTAGCGACTGCCTGTTATGCTTTACGATCTGTCTGCAGAGAACTGAAGACTGAAACAGCTCGTTCTTTCTATTTTCCTTTCTTATCAAATTGCATCTGCCATACGATTTACTCTTTTGGGAAACCTCTCCCTTCATCTGAACTTACAAAAAACTTCATTTTCTATAAAGCAAAAAAAAGTTTATAATTCACTTCCTATTCACCTAAAGTCTTCTTATACCTACGTATCTTGTCGCAAAGTGGTTAAGTCTTATTTAGTTAATAAACCGTTTTACTCTTCAGCTAAATATATGTGGTTAATAATTTGAAAGTTTTTTGGGTAATACATATACTAGTTTATTAGTAGTTCTAGAATATGTCCTTTTAGATGTTCTACTTTTTATGTGCTTCGCTTGACATTTTTCGACTATTGGTCATTATTTCCTTATATGTTTGCTAATCGCTTTGTCTACAAATTTTGTAATTTTTATGACAATAAAGTTTATTATTATTATTATTATTATTATTATATCTTTTGTCTCAAATTGTGTCATGGTATCTAGATATCTGTCATTTTGAGTGACCCATGCATCAGCATGTAGAAACCTTGATTTTCAACTTTGATATAAGGTTAGCTTCTAATAGATGTGGCTATTTTTAAGTAATAAACATTAAGTAAATAAAGTTCCAATAAAAAGAAGACATGTCTTGGTGTACAGATCTAGTTTGAATAAATTTGATTTGAAGGTTTAGGCAAAAATAAGTGTAAATCGAATGTACAATAGTTTATCTATTACTTAAACTTATTCTAACCTAAAACAAATGTTCCAGTTTTTATAAAGAAGTTGAATTTTTTGGATCAGCTGTTGTCTTTCTGGATCTCAGGCTTTTAATGAAAACATTCAAGGCTACAATCTTTCCAATAAACTTTTGCACATTATTTTTAAATGTATGTCTGAATAAATATTGTCGGCTACCGATACTGACCGAGTGGTCCAGTGCATGCACGCAGCCGAATATTGTTTACGTATATCCAATGTTTGATTGCTTGTTTGGGTAGGTAATTAGGCGATTCTAAAAAACAAAAACAAAACCATTTTTTTTAAATTTGGAATTTGTAGGACAAACGTTTTATAAAAATTTTGAAAAAGACAAGTTTGGTTTAAGTGTTTGACGCAAATTTGAAGTAAAAAGTTTTAGGCAAAAAGTTTATGCAAACTTTGTGGGTGAAGCAATTTGCATCGCTCAGTTTCTTGAAACAATGGATCAAATCAAATTGAAACTTGGCGTTGCAAAATGTAACTCCCCACACTCGATTGTAGATAACCGAGTTTGGTTAAAACTCTAATAAAAAATACTACTTTATCCGGGTGTTTCCAATGTGAAACCAATGACGATATTTCTTTTCAGCAGTTGGAGCTTTTCTATTACAAAAATCATAAGCAAACACTATTTCATAATATTCTGAATTTGAATTATTGTGTGGTCTTTTGTAATAGTTTATTTGTATATATTATATACAATACAATGATTAAACAACGCATTGTTTTGATCTGTTTGCTAATGCTACAAAAAGTCTTGCAAAAACTAGTTTTGGTAGCCCTAATAAAAAAATTCTTATCCAAGCAAAATAATAAATTTATTGATCCTAAATAAAAAAATAAATCATTGTATTTTTTCATTGCAAACAAAATTATATTCCAAGTGTATATTTTCGGACAAAAATAGTAACATTAGTTGGTTGAAAAAACGTAACAAGTATAGTCGATTATTGCTTGTAAAAAACTTTAAAGAATACCAAACACGTATGAAGCCTGGCTTTGTACGTTCAGCCACAACCGTCTTTGCCAACGATTACAAAGCCTACAAACCCACCTATTATTTTTTATCATCGTATAGTATTGTAATCGATATTTTTTGAAGATGTGTACAATCAATAATTAACCGTATTTGTTGTTTTGTTATATCTTTTGAATTAAATATATGCTAGTATTCATATATTGCATTTATAAGAAATATGTAATATAATGTTTTTTAATTTCAACTGGCAAATGTATAGTGAATACATCCGAGTACATCTAAAGTATAAATTACTATAACAAATGTTTTTAAAATTTGACGTCATAGTCGGCCATGCCTATGAGTTGGTGAGAACAAACCATAATTTTTAAAACAAATGCTCTAAGTGTCAAAATCATTACTGAATTTCTCAGTCTCTTTATTTTTAAGTCGAAAATAAATATCTCACAAGAAACATTTTTTTACACAGTTTCATGCCGGTGAATTTGTAGACATATACTTTCAGTAAGACATCTACATACCACTTACAAGAACATGAATATGATACAAGAAATTTATGATCGTCGATTTAGCAGCCGAAATACAGCCCAAACTTACCTTTAAAGATCCTGCAAACTTACTCTATGTGACTTCTTTTTGTGGCTCTATTTAAAAAAGATTAATTCTCCAGCAACGCTTAAATAACCACAATGAGTTGCGTCAAGTCAGTAATAAAGTAGTTTAAAGAGTCTAAGGTCGATAGACAACATTTTGATTATTTGTTATAAAACTTATTTTCTCATTTAAGTTTATTTTTTTGTTTCTCATAACACTACAAGTGTTTTTAATTTAATCTCATTAACGTGCTCAACTATTGATTTATTATATTAAAAATAAGGTTAGGTTCCGATGTCAAATTAATAACTGTCACTTTGATTCGATGGTAAAGGCACGTTTACAGTTCAAAGTTAAACATTCATGACAACCTTTCGTTTTTATTTTGATGTAAAACTTTTTTTCAACGCAATCGCCATTTTTCTTATAATATTTTTAAGCCACTCACACAGTATAAGTTTTATCTCTGATAATTTGAAAAGAATGGTGATGAAATAATCTATTTTAATCACTCATAAGCATAAATCACGATCGCACGATGATTCGATATCCTCAAAGAAAGTCGACACAGTTCCTTGACATTTATCAATTACATACGCATTCCATCAGTTGCGGGGGTGCTCCGCCCAACATTTTGTCCAAATGAGTGTTATGTAGTATGGCTTTAATTAAAACGAATCGGCGGTCGCTTTGAACGTGAATGCTGAATGATTTTCTGACGTAACTGACTTTTTGTTACAGTTGCTGCGATTTACAAATAAGATTAGAAACATTTTTAAAAATTTTCATAACATAACTTATTGGTTGAACACCAACAATTAACCAGATTTTTGATTGAAATTGTCTCACAAAATCAATCATTACAATGTATTTTACTAAAAACCAAAAAATTGACATTTTAAAGTGGTACCAGAGCGGTAATAGTTTTAAGACAGTAAGAGATTAGTTTTCGGCAAAATATCCGGACCGACCGGTTCCATGTATTAGAACAATTCACACAATCACAAACAAATTTGTTACAGAGGGCTGAATAGTAAATGCCCACAGAAAAAGAATCAGTTTTGTCTTGACTTTGTGCTATAGGTAGGCCAGGAGGAAACTCTAAGAATTTAAGTATGAAGTCTACTAATTTACCAGCCATCAGCATTATTCCCGGAAGACAAAGAAAAACAAACAGAATGTTCAATATTTTAAATGAAAGTGAAAATTTCGAGAAGACAAGTTTATTAACAAACGAAGCAAGTCTTACACCAAGTGGAGAAGCCAATTCCTAAGATTTTGGTTATTATTAATCTATCCCGCTACTTAACTTTGTTTTTCCTTAAATCTAGATTTTTGCCTCGCACTAATCCTTCCGTACAAAATAGTACACACACGCAATATCAAACAATGTAAACGTTTGGGGGAGAATCATAAATGACAGAATTGATTGTTGGTTAATTTTTTATTGTTGGAAATCTCACATCAGTCAAATTTGTAATGTCTTCACAGCACTTGAAAATTTGCCAAACAATTAGCCGTGGATTTAGATGGATAGAGTCCCGCTACATTCCACAACTGTAGTGAAAAATTTATTAAATCACAGATTTCCATGGCAGATGGATTAGAAGGTTTGGTTCCATACCATGGGCACCTCGCTCCCTCGATTTATTGTCCAATGACATTTTTCTTTAGAGCTATCTCCGTGATACAGTCTGTAATAATGTTGAAATTCAATATCTAGATAAATTAAAAGAAGGCATTTATTGTGGTCGCATAAATCAGTGTTTTTAAAGCTTGTTAGGTTATTTTTTGAAACTCAAAGGTGGTGACTTTGAATACTTATTATAATTTGAGTTAATAACGCGCGCTTTTTTTAGATTTCTTTAATGAATTAAATTTGTTTTTGTTTTTAATAATCTTTTCATTCAACCATTATATCTATAATTTGACTTGTTAACATTATCTTAAAACACTCATTGAACATAATCTTTCAATAGAACCATCTGCATTTACACTTTGAAACCTAGAAGAGACAGAAAATCTCACACAAGCCATTTAATGCTAAATTATTGATTGCCCATATACCATAAATTACATGGACCTGCATATAATTAAGAAAAAATCCCTGTATGTTTTAAAAAACTACTTTTAAAAAAAATATCGGAAAAAAATTTTTTTTTTAATTTTAGCAGATTAATTTATCTCTAATAGACATTTTAGTACTAAAACTTATTATTTTTAACCTACAATTCTTACTTTTGTTAGGTAATTTGAAAAATGTACGCACTTGCAAAAATAAACACAATGTAAAATAACAATAAACTGAAAAAATTACTTTATAAAAAAATCCAGTTGATTTATAATTTACATTTGAAAGAAAAATAAATAGTTTTTAGAATCACTTTAATTTTTAATAAACGGACTTCTACATAAATTATGCACATTGCTATTTATTGAAAAATTGAGGAAATCTTGTTAGACGTTTCATAAACACAGAAAAAAAAATTCTCATTGATGAAATTATTCTAGGATGTTTGTTGATACATATTGTAATTGAAATTTTAAAAAAAGTTTAAAGTTATCTATTAATTTTTAAATGACTTCAAAAAAAAGATAAAGTTCTCAATTTGACTGTATTTTTTTATGTGTGTTACCTTATAACTTTTTTTATGGTTAACCGATTCTAATGATTCTTCTTTTATTTAAAGCTGGTGCTTCATTTGGTTCTATTTAAATTTTATCAAGATCTGATCAGTAGTTTTTAAACTATTCTTATTAATGCTTGTTTTGACATATATTTCAACACTTAATTGATTATAAAAACAAGTAAAAAATTAAAAATTTTAAATATTGTTTCCAATATAATTAAATATTAGTTTGTAAGCAAAATGAGTCAATTAAATAGATAAAATAATAACTAAGTAATCAAATTAAAGCCTGTTTTCTCTAATTTTTTAATTTGTTTAATTATAAAATATATAGACGTTATTTAATAATCTATAATCTATACGGAAAATTTTGTTAATAAAAATATGTCTTTATTTCATATTATCCTATCTTTATTGGTGTCAACGGCAAAACAATAGCAAATATAGTTTATGTTTTATGACTAATTTTGTTTTTGAGAGCAGTGGAAATAATCTGATAATGTATAATTCAAAGTCTGTTGAAAGTATTTGCTCAAAAAACTTTTTTCTTTAAATATGTAGCTTTGATGCTCTGCAAGCTATAGGGTCCCAACTGTTAGACGCCAATAGAAAAATTATATCGTCCCAAATCAAATTCAAAAAGTAATAAAAGTCATTAATTTTTTATTTGCTACCAAAATGGTAACTTGGCCATGCAACCGGTAAAAATCAACAGCTTGTGCAGAACACAAAAAAAGATTTGGAAGCTCAACATTGTGAGCTGAAGAATTAGCAAGAAAATTTTGTCTAACTGGTTGATTGCACCACTTTCTATTATGAAATGTCGGAAAAAATCTTTGGTCTTCCGCATTTTGTGGGCTCAAACTAACATATTTTCTAAATAATTCCAAGCATCAAAAGCTTTCATTGTCTACAATCGAAAAACTTTTTGATTAATAATTCTTTGAATCAGGAATTTTAACCAACACAAAGTTTCTTTTCTCTGTGATGTCGTGTATAGTTATTTTACATTTACAACATCATCTATACCCATGATGACCACCACATTTTTCATAAGATATATTTTGTCGAGCGTTTTAAAGAAATGTTTTTCAATTTTTTTTCTACAGTAAAAATTTTGTTTTTTTTGAATGGTAACCAGTACTACTATTTTTCAAAAATTCTTTCATTTTCAAATACTTAAACCTTACCGTTAAAACAAATCGTCGAACGGAGCATTGACTATTCCCTCGATCATCATAAGCTCGATCAAGATATAGTATATTTCAAACCAAGATATGAAAATGCTTTCTTGCAACCCCATGTAAAATTTTTAAACCGAGCCGTAGGCAAGGTTTGTGATTGCTCAAAGTCTGCAAGGGCACTTTTTTATCATGGTTCACAAAAACAATTTTAACAATTTTATCCCTTCAGGCATAACTTTGTTGAAAAAAAATTTTTTTTTAATATTACTGTACTGTTTTGATAAAATTTCCACCAAACTCTACAAAATGTGATGGATGACAGTTTATAAATCAAATTATCCAGCCTACTAAACATTATTATTGAAAAGGTTGCTTTAAATCGAGAAGATACCTACCTATAAAAATACAAATCCTAATCAAGTTTGTAAAATACTAAAAAAATTTTAGTTTTTTTCTGTGTAAAAAACAGCTTACTAGCCTTAAAATGTAAGCAGTTGTTTAGTTTCGAATGCTTACGAAACCTCGGCAAGTCTCGGTTTCCCAATCTAGTTTTCTCAACCAAAAAAGTTTCATACATATATTTATAATTATGTATTTCAAATAAAATTTTGAAATTTTTTAAATATGACTTTTTACTAATGTGGTTGAACAGGTAAAAATAATTTTTTAACGCAATTTAGAGAAAATTAAAGGTATTTATTTATACAAAAATTCTGTCTGACATCTTTTGATTAAAATTAATAATATGTTGTAAGTTATAATTGTTAATATAGATTTGTTATACATGTTTACTTCAATTGTGTAAGTTGTCAAATTATCAGAGTATTTCAAGTTTTGTAATGAAATTACTGTGTTATTATGGTAAAATTAGATTTTAACAAAAAAACTATTTTATCAACAGTAAAAACACAAGAGCTTTTTTCTATCGGATAAATTTGTAACGATCACTCACGATCATTCTTGCCAATCACTAATTTTACGTGAAAAACTGATATGATAAAATCCCAACACCAAAGGTTTTATCTAATGTAAGTTTTTTGAGTAAATTTAGTGATTGACAAAACTTTGAGTTAAAGAGAAATTTATTTGATAGAAGAAAAGTTCAAGTGTTTTTTGGCAAAATAAATTAACGACAGAATATATGGAATAGAATATAATCACTACTGACATAATAAATATTAAAGTGACATCTACTGCTACTAGATGTAGTCTAGTTATGAAGAACAGGTTTTTTATCGGTGAAAAAAAAATGCACTTTTTTATTGCTGTCAAGTCACTCTTATTTCTCACTTTTATTTCCCTGTCCTGATGACGCCTCCACCAATAGAGTGCAAAACGTCGACAATTTTATTAATCTTTTTGACACTTCAGGCCGTGAAAGCCTTTCTTCTTCAAAAATGTCATCGTTAAATAGCACATTTTATATATGAGTTAATTTATCACCATAAATCGTACAATAATTAGAAACATTTTCAAAGTTGGAGCTAAAAGTGCAAAAACCGCTTTTTTCTCAAACTTGCAACTAACTTGGACATGTTATACTTATTTCTTCGTTTGTTTAAAAATATTCAATAAGTTCAGACATATTTTTAAAATAAGCTTGTCTAGTTTTTGATTTAAATAAAGTTGTCGCCTAGACTACAGATGTAAATTACTATTAAACTTTAAATATCTATAAACGACATAGATTAGCTTCAGTTTCCGATTGCTCTTATAATTTAACCCAAATTCAATCAAACAACTAAAATTTCTAACTGAACACTTTTTTGGTAATGATCGATACAATCACGGAGAACAACCGTAGAGAAGAGCAGAAAACAGCACTTTATATCCGAACATTAGGAACCGTTGCGTGCTATAAGAGGTAATCATCGATGACTGGCAACCATCGACAAATGCTTTTACCGTTTTATGTCACTTACCTAATAACACAGCAAATACCAAAAAAATCTATGAAACAAATCAATTTTTTCTTAAAATAGAGAACTCGTTCAAAATAAAAACAGTGAAATGCATAATTTTTTTTTAAAAGTTTTGCTATATTTTAATAACAGTTTATTTTATTGCTTTATAAAAGATGTAGAATAGGCAATAAAACTAACAATGCGGTACCCAGTTATATTATAGCTGTGGTATACCCAGCTGTTTATCCAGTTTATTTAAAATTGGATAGTTTTTGTGTCACTTTTAAATTTAATTATTAACACAATAGATTGTATTATTTGCTATTTTTTTTTCTATTAAATCCTCAAGTCTTTTTTGACCACCGTGTGATCATCATCAGAAGCTAAAAAAAACTTTTAAAAAGTTTATAGTAGTCAAAGAAGTTTAATATAAACAAACTTTTTGACAAGTGATACAACTTTGTAGTTAAAGTGCTAAATATTCCAAACATTCATAGAATTTCATATTAAATTAATTTAAAATTAATATAAAATCTCTACACATTTTAGAAACATTTTCTACACAACAGGTTAATGAAATTTTTTTTCTTCATACCTCGGTCGAAAGTACGTACTTTCGTCCCTAATAACAGAGACGAAAGTTTAACTTTTAGTCCCTGTAAGATGAAATTCTTTCTTCCCTATAATAGCGGGAGAAAGAATTCATCGTGTTTATTTATACTCGTAACTATGTTATATGACCAGCAACACTCGCTTCGCTCGTGCCGCAAATGTCGCGGCAGGCATCAAAAACTATCAGCATTTAAAGTTAAAAAAATAAAATTAAAAATAAAAGTACGTACTTTCGACCGAGGTATGAAGAAAAATCGTATACACGACGCGGGACAGAAGTTGAAATCTCGGTCCTGCTCGCCATGATGCCCTCGGCTTCACCTCGGGCATTATGGCGCGCAGGGCCGAAAATTCAACTTTTGTCCCTTGTGGTGTAATATACTATTCTAATTAAGTGCATTTTTTTATATATTAATGTAGGTAACACATTTTTAGGTGTGATAAGGTGATTTATATATTAAACAAAAATAAAAAAGCTTACATTTTGTTATTTTTTTATGTATAGAGGTTTTTCATAACACTAAAAACTGTGAGTTAAAAGAGTACTTGTGACATCTCAAGGTGTATACAGGGTTATTAGTAATTCAAAACATTTCTTTACAGATGTGATAGAGAAGAGTAAATTTAGTCCTAATGTGCATTATAAAAAAGTTAAAAGTTTTTAAGAGAATTAATTTTTTTCAATATAGAAACTTTAAGAGTTTAAACGTTACTTTTTTAAACACTGGCTGTACATTTTTCTAACTTTTTACCTAGAATACATACCCATCACTATAATCTTTTGTTAAGAATAGCTGTCAATTTTTTATTTTAATTTTGCAATACAATTTTTAACTGTTTTTTTACAAAAATTTATTAGTTTTTGTTCAAAGTAAAAGTTACCAAATCTGGACCATAATATGCATTATAAAAAAGCTCGTAGTTTTTAAAATATTTAAACTTTTATTTGTTTCCATGTGTAGACTTTAAGGGTTTAGACATTACTTTTCCAAACATTTGCTGTACATTTTTTTAATTTTTTAACCAAAATACATATCTATCACTATAATCATCTGTTGAGAGTAGAAAAAGATTTGAGATAATTTATAATTAATTTGTATAAATTATAAATACAATAGCTGGTAATTTTTTATTTTTATCTTGCAATACAATTTTTAATCGTTGTTTACAAAAATCTACTAGGTTTGGTCCAAAGTAAAAGTTACAACATCTGACGGTTACAAGCAGCTATGTGTGATAACTTTTTTTGCAAAACGTTTTTTAGGCTACGGAATTGTTTTATTTTATTAATGTTTGCTAACAACGTTGGTTTTAAAATGACGAACTACTTTCTAAACAATTTCTGTTATTAATAAAAACTATAATTAATATTTGTAGTAGTTTTCTAAGATTACCTACACTATTTTCTATTTTTTGATAACCTTGTTAAGTGATTGAGCGTTGAAATGTTTTTGCCGCCGCTGTCAATAAAATAATACATAAGCAATATATATATATATATGTATATATATGTTAATCTTCAGGTTTCCGCGGGTGCTTGATGAAAATTCCTTGAGTTTCCGGGTATTCATCCGCGTGGAATTTTTGGTTAGAATTTCTTGACGACGTTTCGGCAAAATGTCATTTGCCATCTTCAGGTCGGAGGGTTCTTGCTTGACTGCGAGTCACGCGTGAACTTTCATATATATATATACGAAAATTCTTTGGGTTTCCGGGTATTCATCCGCGTGGAATTCTTGGTTAGAATTTCTTGACGACGTTTCGGCAAAATCTCATTTGCCATCTTCAGGTCGGAGGGTTCTTGCTTGACTGCGAGTCACGCAGAAACAATTAATGAAATAATTTTTATTGTTTGATCTGTATTCTATTTAACGTGTTTTTTCATAAAATGACCGGTTCTTCTAATTGAACATATTATACATCAACAGTAAGTTTTTCTACATTCATATTTTATGTAATTGACTTTCAAGTTTGTCTTTATTGTTTTTCAGGCCTAAAGAAGATAAAATTCTTTTACCGAAAGATATAATAAAGAACTGTAAAATCATCTACATTTGTTCGATACCCTAAATTCTTCATAAAAAATTTCTTTCAATATAATATTACCACAAGGGTGATATCTTTTCTAATTTAAGTTAAACAAAATGTTGAATTATATTTATCTCAAAAATAAACAAAAAAAGACTACAACTGTTTTTGTATATAAGGTCTATTTATCGTCAACTAATGCTAATTTTTTTGTGTTTTATATTAAGCCAACCCTGTATAAATTTTTTCAGTTATAAATTTTATTTTACAGTTGTTACATTAAATTAAAAGTAATTTCTGAATTTTCATGTGTTTAGTGTTTTCTCAGCTTTTAAGTTGAGCTCTCATACTGAAAAATAAGCCTCACACTTAAAAACATGATTAAAACTGCTATTTTTTACTGCTTTATTAGTTAACCATTTATTACGCACTATATAGGGTCGCGCAAAAGTATGAAAACGGTCAACTATTTCTTAGAATCAAATAAAATTTGACAAAAAAAAATATTGAAAAAATCTATTTGCTGTAATTTTGTCAGATAAATACGTTCATTTGATTTAAAGATCAAACGCCAACTTGTTTTTTTTTCAAATAGCAACAGAAGTAAAATTTTATATTTTTAAAAATATTTTTTTGTTTTAATTTAATGTTATAATACATGTCGATCTTTTTTTTAATAATACCAAAAAATTGACTCAACGACAAATCCTAGTTAGCTTAATAATTTTTGCAAAATCTAAGATGAATAAAAGTAAACTTGACAATTTTAACCACTTTTTTAATTAATTGTCGAAATTTAATGACAGCTATGTATTTCATATCTAACTACAACTAAAATTTTTTATGTTATCAAAAAAAGATTGAAATGTACCTATTACATTAAATAAAAAAAAAAAATTAAAATGTAGAATTAACTCCTGCTGTTATTTAAAAACAAGCATATTAACCTTAAATCTTAGTAACAAATAAACGTAGTTTTCTGAAAAAATTACAGCTTATAGATTTTTTGAATATTTTTCAAGTGCCAAATTTTATTTGATTCTAATAAGTGCAATTCTCCATATCACGTAACAATTAACTTCTGTATTACGTCCACAAGATGTCATCTTATTTAAGTAAATGGTTAGAAAGAAATAATGTTTGTAGAGAACACGTTCTTTAGAAGATTTTTGAACTTAAGACTTCTAAAGTATTAACATTATACTTTAACAGCAATAAATTAAAATGAAAACGCTTTAATTTTTGTAGGTGACTGTATCCAATAAGCTGCAATATTGAAGTAGAAACACATCTCAGAGATGTCACCAAAGTGTTGCCTTAAATGTTGTTTATTTGAACTTTTTGAAACATTAGCTTTCTCCAATAGTTTTCATAAAACACTGTGGGTTAAAAAACATTAATATTAGATGAAATCTGATCATTATTAGTTGGACGTTGGCTGGTAATCATCATTCAAATTAATTATATAATTAATAAACAGAAAACATTTTAAATTTATAATTTAAAAGACAATAAAGTAAGAAAAACTCAGACAATACTTGCTAAATTAGCATATTATTGTTTTTTTATTTTTAAAAATTTAATTAAAAATATTCTAAAAGACGGTAATGCGGTAAGTTAAATGGCAAACAAGAAAGCTTTATAAAAAAGTGTGACTGTAAAACTAAACGGTCTATTTTTAGTCATTCACTTTATTGCCGAAGAATTCAAGGCTTCCGACCACAAACACAAAAAAATAGTCTCAACCCGTTTCAAATTATTTCCTAGAATAATTTGTCAATATATGTTTATCGAATGCCTGCTATATTAAATTCGTTCCATTATCAAAATCATAGCGTAATGCAATTCTTTCATTTAGACAATCTGCAGCACACACCATTACCCTCATCATCCCATCAGGCTGAAAATTTAATGCTTTTTCCGCACAGGCAATTGCACTAATATACCGTCAGCAGAGATATTTTCATTTTATTAATCATAAGAATCAGTTTTTATGTTGTTTTGAATATTTCACACTATTTTCTATTACAAAAAGCTAGAATGGACAATTACCTACCAGGAGTCTGGTCCGCACACAGTTTCTGTCAAATATGTGTCTTCTAATCTAAATTTATTGCACCACCCTGTAGTTGGTCTGTAAAATTAGTCCTTGTAAAATTTTGGGTTCTGTTTATGGCCGTAATCACAGAACAGGGCAATAAGTCATTTAGACACGAGCTATGGTTGTTACAAAGTACTTAAACTGTAAATCAGCTATGTATCTTACTATAAAAATATATAACTTATTTTAAAATTTATAAAATCAGCAAACTTTAAATTTTTAGACTTCATCGTTCATCTAACTGTTATATAAATCAATTAAATGTTCAGATAGTGATAACATATTATATTCTGCTATGACCCAAATTAAAAGCCATTTGTAATTAGTCAAAAAAAGAGCCTACGTTTAGAAATAGCCTCGTAACGCTTATGAATTATGATTTAAAGTTTATTGAAAATTTTTTTTAAGACTTTTCTCTAAACAGATAGATAAAACTGGATATTGGTCTTGCCCACTAGAAAAAATATTTGAAACTCACCCTTATATATATTGCCATGACAATGGATGATAAGCGCTGGTCTTAAAATGTCATAAATAATGTTTCGAGACGCTTGTAAAATTGCATGACCATACTTGGGATTTTAAAAAGTATTTTTACCTGCTTGCAGAATCTATTTTATTATATATTATAAAATTTTTGACATGCTAATTAAACAAATTATTTAAAATAATAAGATTTAATAAGTTAATTGAAAATATGTTGTTGCTGGGGGTTAAGAGCCAAATTAGTTTAACAAAAATATATAAATTAACAAGTGAATTTTAACAGAATGGCACACAAACAAATGTAGCACCAAGATACTTTACAAAAACTTAAAATACTAAATTACGATTACATTAAGTAATTAATTAATAAACTAGGAGTTAAGTGTTAGATGTCTGTTATGATCTGTTGATTTTCTTAAAATTCCGCTAAGTTGCTCGTTCTCTGGTTTGCCGATTGCCTTGGATGTTGTTGAGCACTTTACTTGTTTTCAAAAGATTAAAATTAGGACCAATCTGTAGTTTTGATAGAACTTGAATCAGTTACTAATCGTCTTTTAGAGATTAAGCCTCTCCTAGAAGAAAAAACCTCAATTGCTTAAATAAATCTCTCTTCTTGGAGAAAACTACTAGAAACCCCTTTCTTGGAACCACTTTCAAACTTAGGATCTAATAAATCTACAACATTCTAAACCTTTCAATTAGTAATTTTTTAAAACTTTCTTTAATTTTAAATATATAAACAAATTAAAAATTTTAAAAAACCCGACTTTATTATGATTACTTAATTATTATTTTATTTATTTAATTATATTGAAAACAATTTTGCAAGCTTTCAATTTATCAGTTGTTTTTATATTCAATTAATTGTAAGTATCAAAAATAGATGTCAAAAAAAAACATTAATAAGAATAATTTTAAAATTATTGCTTAGATCTGGATCAAATTCAAATGAGACCAAATGGAGAGCAGCAGCTTCCAAATAATAGAATAATTATCAAAATTTAACACACATAAAAAAATAATACATTCAAATTAAGAACCTTCTCTTTTTTTTAAAGTCGGTTAAAAAGTGTTTCTGTTTAACGCTATGCTCAAAATTTTAAAAACAGGTTAATTTGCAACACTAATTTTTTCAATAATTAATTATAAAATTTTCAAATTTCTAAAAATATTATAAAGATAAAAGAATCTTATGTAGAGTTGAAACAAAATCAAAATGTTTTTTGTAGTATTTACCTAAAACTAATTTTTTTTTCTGTAATGTTAAAAGCATTTTATTTAGGATATTAAAACTTTAGAAAAAGTAGTAAAATAGTAATTTTTAATCAATTTCTAATAACGTAATAGCTACCAAATTGATAAATTCCAAAAAAAAAAAAATTTCAATACCACTATTGAAAGTACTATTTTATACATCATACTCATTTGACTAGAGAAAACATGACTCTACCTGTCTTGTCAAGACAGGTCAGGATAGGTGAAAATAAAAAAGTAAAAAGCTATTGTGACAATTTAGTTTGCAAAATTTTTACAAAATTCAAAGCGAACGTAACTGAGATGATGTCTCTCATTCTAGTCGTTTGAAAAAAACTTCAATACATCACGACAGATTTTCTTTGAAAAGTGGTATCCAAAAAAATATTGTATGCAACAAGACATCAAAGTGTTTTTATCAGACTTGCTTGATTGCTCAGCGCGGCTATGCCTTAGTTAGAAATTTACCGACTAGTTTGATAAAGTGTCACCCTGTTGAAAAAATCTTGTTACATAAATAGCTATTACTTACTTGTAGTAAAATAAAGATAAAGCCACTGAAAATAAATAGTTTTTTGAGTTTACTAAAGCACAATATTCAATCAAGGATTTTAGCAGTCACCTAACAATAAAAACATCTATTATAGGCCGCTCTTTGTTAAAAAAATTAAACTATTTCAAAATTAGGTTTAAAATTTTAATTTAAGTTATTTTTTATTTATTTATAATTGTGTCTAATATTAAAAAGTTGACTACAAAAATAAAAACTTTTAACTTTTTCGGTTCTCTAGAATTAAACTTAAGATGTCTGATTCCATTAGTCTTTTCTTTTAAAGGCTTAGAGTCATAAAGATAAGTAGTTTTTGAATTATGTTTTTGGCAATTTTAAATATTAAATTCTGAGTATTTCTTATCTTCGAAGCTTGTGCCATCGGATTATCTACCTAAACATCCTTCTTAGAATTTGGCGTCGCCGGCTTAGCATGGCTTGTGCTTTTACTCCCAGTGTCAAGAGAGGAAGAAGCAGTCAACACATTTATAAATAATTATTATTGTCTACAAAACTAGTACGTCACGTCAGTCATTTTTAGTACGGTAGGCCAAGAATAAGTTTCTAAATAAATATTATTAAAATTTTTTAAATTAAAAATATCACTAAAATGTGATAACCTCATCTTTAAGAGAATCATCAATATGTGAGAACCAGGCTGTACACCTATTTAATAAGTGCCAGAATAGCACGTAACTATACTCATAAGTGCAGAGATGGGGTTATCACATTTTGGTAATTTTCTCAATTTGAAAGTTTTAATAATTTTAAGAATTTTGTTCTTAGCACTTTACCAGAACCAATAATATTATTTTCTTCTAAATAAACAGTTATACAATATGTCTAAAACCAGTAAAACCTGCTTTGACTCTACTAATAGCTTATATTCCACTCAAGTTAGTACTTGAGTGAAAAAAAAATTAATTAATAATTATTAATTGGTATTATGTAGTATTAATGCTTATCGCACATTACTAGTGCGGTAAGTTTCATTTTACAGCGCAAGGTTTTAATTTTGAATCTTTTAATAAAACCGCGGACTGTAAAATGATTAACGCACAAATAATGTATTCAACTTTTTAGCCGAAGACTCAATTTTGTCTGCTTAAAAAATTCCGAAATTTTATTTGATTTGAGGTTGACAGCTTAAATGCAATTAGTCTGTGGTTTAGAGCTCAATCGATGGTTATAGCTAAGTAACAGAGTAATACACCACAAGATAGCACCAAAATATTAAATTGTTTTTATTTTTGAAATCTATAGGTCTTATTAAGTGTGGTAACTTGTCTTGGTATAAACAAGCTACATTTATGACTAAACAACACTTTTTTGGAGGTCTCTAGAAGCAGATAATTTTCATGGTATTTTACAACACGCCAGTGAGTCAAAGTGACAGATGGAAGCTTTGCATGTAAAAAAGTCTAGTTGCCATAGAAGTTGACAAGACGTAAATATGCAGTTTACAATCAACGAGGCTAAAAAGCCTTGTACGCTCTTGGGATACAGACGCCTAAAATCTAAAAATCTAGCAGAAAAAGGGTTTTATTGACATGTGTAATAAAAGTGCGGTTAAGTGTTGTATGGCTGTTAAGCCATAATCGCCAAATATTGACAACCGAACTATACATAAAACATAATTTTTTTGAAATCTACACTTTGGCCCTACGCTAACTAAACCTGCTGTATAACGTCATTCGCGTCATAGTCAATTATCGGTAAAACAGAATATATTTTACCACATTTTACTATACAGTCTGTTATATTATCAAGCTGAGTGGTAAAACTTTTCTGAAAACTCTCATCTCCAAATTCGAGTAATTCGTCGTAATTTTGTTTACCAGGATTGATGAGAACAAGAAAATGTAGTTTATTTCAAACAGGTCAACCGCTTCAATTATTAAAATATGGTTACTTGGCTATATAGTACCAGCATTCATCTTTGTCTTCATGTTCAAAAATAAAAAAAATATGTACGACCAGCGTCATACAATAAATGACAAAAATAATAAATAAATTATACATAAAAAAACAGCACCATAAAAACAAAATTAGTAAAAAAATATAAGATTGCCAAACAGCTAATAGAAAGTTTATGCACATTTAATCTACATTTTTTTATTCTATTTAAAGCAATAATTGTTTTTATACGCCCAAAAATGGGTTTTTATGCCACAGATCTGTCAAAAAACTCCTAAGCAACGCTTTGGTTCAATTATTCAAATAATGGTATCAAACGTGTATTAAAGAAAATCATACAATCTTATATTCACAGTAATTACTATTTTAGGAATTTAACACAAGTGTAACAATTTCTAATATTATTATGTAATTTATTAAATTTCTATAATAGGAGATCCAAAAACCAGCTTTACCTTGATTAACAATAGGTATTATCTGGTGCGTTAAGATAAACGCCTGTTTTTCTTTTTGTTACATAATTGCTCTTCATATATTTAGTAACCATATGAGGTCTTAAAATATCAACGTTATCCTTAACTTTCAACATCTTCTTGAGCTTAGAGTAGGCACACCAAAGAGACGGAGGTTTGCCAAGTTTTGACTAGAAAAAATAAAGTCTAAATGTTAGTTATTCAACTATAGTTTATTACAATTTGAGATAAATATGCCATCGTTATTTTTTTATTGCAAATGTTGCCCACACTTTTCGCGCGTCGCCACTCGCAAAGCTTCTCACATTCTTTCACATACAAATCTTTTGTTATAAAAAAAACCAATTTTTCATGAGCCGCTTTAAATTCTTATAAAACCACTGCTGAATAAACGCTTTCTGCTTCTGAAACGTTTATTTCACAAAATGTATTTTTTTAAACAAACGCAGTAACCTTAGCAACATCAAAACTTATACAGAGATAGCTTTCTACACAACATAAAAATTTGCATAGACACAACTTTTAGTTGATTTCCTGTAAGGAATACTAAATATTTGTTTGAATCTTTTAGAATCATAAAATAGAATTAAACGTTTTATGTACCACGAGCATAAGTGTAGATTATGAACATTTATGCCCTTAATACATAAATTTGTTGTATTATATTATAAAGTTTTAAAAATCTCAATTGACTTTATAAAATTTAGCAATCAAAATTTTTATCATTTTGGAAAGAAAAAATACATATTCCATGATGTTATTGTGACTTACGTCAGTAAGATATATGTATATCTCGTAAAACAAAAACATAAAATATAAAAGAAATATCTGTGCATACAGAATTTATTATACATAATACATATTGATCTTTAATGCAGATAGTTTTCATAATAACCCATCAAGAGGTTGAACCCTGTCGGTTGTAAACAGTTAATTGATAATATAGTTTGAAAAAAAATCTAAATAGAAATTTAATTATTATTCTAAAGAAAAACTATAAGTTTCAAATTTTTAACAACTTGGTGCGTACAACAACGTATGCTTTATTGTCGTTTTTAATGTGTGCCATGTTAATGTGTTAATAAATTTATATGTTATACCTACTCATTTAATCGCAAATTCATTTTTGTATTTAACTTGGCTTCAGCTTAAAATTGTTTATAAAGTTTAAATGGATGTTCTAATCTTTTTATTAACAAAAATCTTTTATGGAAAAAACAGTTTTAATGCACGATTAGATGTTAAAAGACCATCATCAAGACCTTCCTGTGCGACTCATGTAACTCTTCTAATCGCCACCACGATCGCACATTATCGCTAATGCAACCTTTGCGTGAACAACTAGCAGTTGTACTCCTCGCAGCCCTTCACATAGAAAACTCAAGCTATTAATTAATACAGTTACCTGCACGAAAAATTACGTTTTAAATATTTGTTCTTTTCAAGTGTAAATTACACTACCGTGACAGTCAGTTCTTTCGCTCTAAATAAATAAAACATTCGACGAACTACCACTGTTAAATAGATTAAATTGGTGACAAATAAAATTGATGAAAAACAAACTTAATAGATATAACCTGGTCTCCCGTGGGTCTGAGAACTCGCCACAATAGACGAAAAACAACCTACAATTTCATAAATTATATAAATTATTTGCCGAGACTTCCTGCGTTTTCAACTTTCCTTTTCCGTCACTAGAACAATACATTTTTTAATCGGTAAAAATTATTTTTAGATTTTTCTTAAATTTGTAGACGTTTTTAAATAGAATAATTTTTCAATAAAATAGATTTGACACAAGATGATATTGTGTCAAATCTATAAACTAACTTTTATTTAATATGTTAAATTAATACAAAAACATGTAGCCTATCAAATTTTTTGCCTAGAAAAAGTTTAATCCACTTTTATAAAAATTAATGTCAATCGAAATACCTATATGGAATAAAACACCAATGTTCTAGAATTAAACCTTTATCTAAATTTTTTACTTGAAATTTCACATAAATAGTTAAGATAAACTAGAGATAGATAGAGATGATAATATTATCTGATAACAAATTTACAGAAACAGCTATCGGTGTAGAGGTGGCGCACAAGATCTATAAAACAGCATAATATCGTTGCTAGTGTCAAAGTTTTTTATTTTTTTTTGTTATGTTTCAAGTTCAATAGACATTATGTACGTTAGATTATATTCGAAATTAGTATTAAGTTTCAAAATTGCGATAACGCGATTTGGTTGCAAGAAAAAATAGTCAATTTTCATAATTTTATTATATCAAAGTGTTTGTAACATAATATATGTAAGTGTAATTTATTTCTGTATATTTTGCTTGTAACCGCTACAATTGTTAAAATGTTTTAGAACTAGTCAAAATTTCTATTTGATAGGGTCGAAATCATCTAAATCAGCATAAGTATAATCGTAAATTTAGATTTATTTGGGAACACAAAGCAACAAATGCTAGATTTTTTATTTTGATTCAAAAACAAATACTATAAATAGAAGATTATAATTAGCACAACAGAGTAGTAAAATTGTGAGTTTCTCATTTAAAATGTTCATAAATAACCGCATTGAACGGACGGCCTGTGTCATAACAGAACAAGCGTGAACCTAGGTTGTTGCATTCATCAAATATTTAAAATAATAAATCGTCATCTGAGAAACAGTTGGAATAAAATAAAAATTTAAGTATCAGAATGGAATGTTTTATAAATTATAATGAGCTTTGTTGTAAATTTGGAATTTTCAAATTTTATACATCTGGCTCACCCTCTAGCGCCGGGCCACGCTCAAAAACCCAATCTTTGCCTCAAACATTTATTAAATATGATACGATATTACGGTACACAATAGCTCCACGAGTCTCTTATATATTTCTACCAACTCACAGTGTGAATTGCAACGAAAGGGTCAAAAAGCCATGTCTAAAGAAAGCCAAGCCAATGTAACAGACGCCAAATGACAATCATAACCGCCAAAGCACAGTTTATTCCTCAAAATAAAAATTTAAAAACAGCTTTTTTAAATTATTTTTTCACTTTTCATACTTTTTAAAAAATATGTAATCAAGGATTTAGTAGTAACTAACCTTTTCCATATTTAATAATCACTTGCAATTTTTATTTAAATTTTCAATAAAATCACTTATTCAAAAGGTTTCCATATAGGTACGTAGGTAAGTTCTCGTCTCTAGACCGACTTTTTGGTGTCTTGTCTGAGTCATAAAACACTTGGTAAGGATTTGTTATGCATACTTTTTCATAATTTTTAAGAAATAGAAAACATGTTAATTTTTCTTATCTGTATAAATTGAAGTTGCATGCAAAAAAAGCAAAAGTTCTGATATTGTCTCTCAGAAAACACGAACCTTTATTTAATTCAATTAATTTAAGTCAATTAGCTGTTGTAACATAATTTATGTAACTTAATATTTTTCTTAATTTAACAATAATACTGATTTTTTAATAAAGCGTTTTTTTCATTAAACAAGATGTACCTATGTATTGATGTTTTTGTTGAAAAAATTCTTTTGTTTCTTATTTGCTTTAAAATAGAAAACCTACGCTAAAATTAAATTGATGCTGTGTCTATAATTTTCAGATGAACTTTTAATAAATTATAATTATGTTTCTTCAATCTTGATAAATTGAGTGCCAAAAAAAGCAATTTAATTTATTCTTGTGAGATAATGTAATATGTACTAATATTAATGATGCCTCTAATCTATTGACCACTAATCGCTTCAATATTTTCAGCGTTAATTGTAGCAATTTGTTTAAGAGAGGAAAAATTATTTGTAACATAATTTAGATTTATTGCAACAATTATCAACGTTTATTACAAATCACACAAATGTAAGAATTCATTTGTTTATATTGATTGCAGAATTGTTTTTGAAGAGGTAAAATTTATTTTATTACAAATATTTTTATGGTCACTAGTCTTCTATTTTTACATTGTTTTCTTTTCTAACACAAAAAAACTCAACTTGTAACAGATGTCTACAAATGAGTTTTTGCTCTACCGACACTAAATTTTTTCATCAATCTTTAATTACACTAGTCACTAATGCTAATGTATAATAGAAACGTAGACTAATGTATAATAGACACCAAAAGAAAAAAAATTACAATTTAAAATGTGACGTGCTTTAGGTGTATAAACACAACCAACTAGAGTAGCTAAGTACTACCCTAAATAGAAAACGGTTTTTTTAAACTTATAAATGTGATTTTGAGTGTCAAACTTTCTGATGAATTAGTGGAATCAAATTTACTGCCGGGTATATCTCAAACGTTTATACAATACCTATGCTTTTTTACTTTTAATTATAAGTTTTTACAAAACATCTAAATTTTAAATTTTTTTTTAAGTACATAAATTTTTTAATATTCAGATTGAAAATAAGCATTTCGTGCCCAAAACAGATTAAAAAAAAGTTTTGATAATAAAAATTACTTTGTTTATTTGTTAAAATGTTTTATAAAATAAATTTGTTTTACTTATGTCATTTAAGATATGCATTTCCGGTTATTGATGTATTAAAAAACAGTTTCTTTTAAATTAAAGTTGTTTTAGTTGCTGACAAAATTACTAGATATAGCAACAAATCAAAATAGTGCCGACAATGTTTCTTTTTTATTGAGACCTAGTTTAAGTAAAAGAAAAAAGTTATTTTCTAGTTTTTCTGGCTTATTTGTTGCAAATTTCAAACTCAATTTGTTAATTGAAATAATCATTCTCTCAAACTACCTATCAAAAAAAAAAACCAATATCAATCTTCTGTTTTCAGTAATATTTTTTTCATTTGATCAAAAAAACACAGATAATTATCTAACTTATTTGTTTAAATACATTTTACCATATATGTACTTTAAAACTATATTATTTATAAGACAGAACTAACCGTAATTTTAATGCCATAAATTAAGATGTTATGTATAGAATTTTGTAACCAAATAGATGTATTATGGTAACTTGTTCTACGTAAACATTACATAGAATAAGGTTTAATCAGATAACTATATGCTTTATATTTCTGAATAAAGTACGCAAACGTTCTAAATTTTGTTTTTTTTTTGTAAAATTGATAAAATTTTATTGATGAAAAAATATAGGTATCATAAGTTTTTCTAAAACTTATATTTGCAACTAATGCAAAAAAAACTTAAATAAAACCTTACAATTAAATTTAAGTTTGTGTTTTGACAATATTTGTTTGCCACATTTTACGAATTATTTGGTAGAAGTGAGATATAATATTATCTTATCAAAGCACCCATTATCTGTTAATTATTTGTCAACACGTTATTTCTGATTCTTTTATCAAAAATGATATACATATTAATCGTTTGTTTTATTTCTTATAAATAAACAACAAAAACCGTGTTTATTATCGGTACACAAGCGATAGTACAACATTTTCAATTTATGCGGACTTATTAAACATGTTTTCAATTAATTTTAACATCTCAAACTACAGAAATAAACTTTCTTTAAGAGACAAATAAAATTTATGTTTAAAACTAATCAATTATAAAAAATGGAATAATTTTTACGATTTAAAGAAAATACTGATCAAAAATTATTTTTCTTAGAATTAAGGCGTTAGCGTCTATAGAGATATTATAATTGAGTAAATCAAATGCATACTTACCGCAGTCTGGAATTAAAGAACTAGAAATCTTTTCGGTCTCAAGCCCAGCTTATATGACCCAAACGGTAATCACATAGTTAACTAAAAAATTTTTTTTATCATGATTTTACAGTTGTTTAGTGTTATAAATAATGAAAGAATGTCTCAATAAACCGCACACTCTTTTCAATGTTAACATTACAGACCTACTTTTTTTTTGTTTACGGATATAAGTTTTAAAGAGTTATACAAAACTATTTTACGACGTAACTAAAATAAATTTCAATTCTTAAAAATTCAGCAAAAAAAGAAAAAAAATTGTAATATAAAATTGCTAATTTTATTGTATATATACCTACATTTTTGTATATCATGAATAAAAAAAATTATTAATTATTTGTCGTCAATTTTGACACCTGAACTAATTCTATTAATGTTTTGAAATTCTAGTATAATTAAAAACGTACATAAGGTATTATCAATAAAATTGAATTGTTTGCCTGGAGTTCACTTTAGCATCTATTTACGAGTATAATACGTTTTGTTGCACTTAGCATTTGTCGCAATGGTTTTCGAGTTCAAAAGCGTGTACGGCACAAGTCACAGAATTTATCATTAGTTTTATATAAAAAAAAATAGAATTGTAGAAACAAAACTTATAAATTGTTATTGTTGCAAATTTCAAATAATTGATATCTTTAGAATTCTAGAATTGAACAAAAAATATCAAAGCCATACAACATTTTGCATTTTGGAGTTATACATTAGTTTTCATAACCTGAGCCATTGTTGTCTATATTTACATATTTTATAATCTTGATCAAATCTTAAAAAATATAATATAAATTTAAAATTAATCTTTGTACCCACTTTATACATTATTTATTTCTTTGCTCTTTAACTTTATAAATTAGACACAAAAACTTATAAAGACACTCATAAAAATTTTATATTTCAAAGACAACATTTGACGCTGATTTTCACGCTTAACTGCACTAATTAAATTAATGTGGTAAAAAATCATTATTAATTATTAATTTCAAAAACCCTATTGAGCTAGTTTTTAAAGAACTGAGCTAAAAACTTGAATTTGTTATAGTTAAATAAACATAAATTATAAAGTAGTGAGCTTCAAACCTTTTTTATGTTGCACTATTATATAGAAACATATAATTTTGCCAATTGGACGCCTACAAATTACTCCTATTAACGAGTCAAAGTCGAGTAAATAGATAGCTTGCTTCATAATGATGAAAAAAATAAAACACTTTTAAAACTTGTCAATCATATATGTATTCACATTTTTCGTTCCATTGACTAATAATTGTAAACACACTGTACATTAAAAAAAAAACTTAAAACTTATATGTACAAAGCTGTGTAAACACACTGTACAGTATAAGAAAACTTAAATTTGTATGTACAAAAATGTGTTGATATTTCAAATAGATAATAGGTAATTTATCAGCCCCTCATCACAATAGTAAAAACAAATACGAATTTTAAAACTGTACATATATAAACAAAATTTTTAATTTACTTACAAATAACAAAAAAAAAAGTTTAAATTGTCTAAAACAAATTTAGCATTAATAATAAATGTACAGAATGTAAATTTGTTGCAGGCAATTGAGAAGAGATCACAAACACCGGAATCGTTCTTGCCAGCTTTAGGCCCTATTCACAGAATAAGAATAATAAATACAGTTAAACCTGTGTAAAGTGTAAACATATAAAACAAATAATAAAAAAAACGCACTGTATCATGTACGTTTTCCGTTTAAAAGGCTGGTGTATTTGATATCACATTACCATTATTGATATAGTTTAAAAAATAAGTAACATTTTTAAAATGTTAATATAAAAAAAAATTATAATATTATTTTATTATATTTTTATTTATTATATCTGATATAATAAAAATTGGGAAGATAGCAATTTGTCATCTACGCTACTTATATAAAAATTAAATAATTTTTTTTTGCGCTTTACTACGATTAGTAAGCTTTTGTCTTTTTGTTAAAAATAATAGATAATTTAAATTTAAAAGTTGATAAAAAAACTGCTGTTAACTTTTTTTTTAAATTTTCATTGAATAAAATGTTTTCAAATTACGCAGGTTTTACTGTATGTCTTTCATCAGGTATCATAAATTCACCAAATAAAAAACCGCGCAAAATCTACTATTTACATCAACTAAAAGTTAATGAGAGGCGACAGTTTCGTTAGTTAGATGAATGTGTTATTTGTACTAAAAGCCACAAGACACTTACGTGGTCAAAACGAAACAGTCGCCCATTCCTTCTTAAAATAGGTATATAACAATCGAATCGAATACTGGAGATGGTTTAAGGAACCTTTTAAAACAAAAGAGAGAAATAACAAGAAAAAGTATTTGTATGTACACATTCACAGCGGCGGCACATCAAGGTCCGGTGCCGCAAAAAGCGGCTCTCACATATGCGCGAGGGGGGCTAAAGGACCTGGACCCAGCGGATCTGGCGAAGCACTATATTGCTGCATATGCTGCTGCTGCGTTCCTTCTAACGGCAGGTACATTGAAATCATCTGGCGAAGTCCATCTGGTTGCTGCTGGCTGAATTCTCTTTTTACATGTGAAGGAGTTGGTGTATGTAGCCCCGAACTGGGACTGACTGGTTCTGATTTTATTGAAGATCCTGAAGGGCTGTGAGAAGATCCGGCCTGGTGCATTCCGTACGGAGATCCCGCACTATTAGGAACTGTTGTTCCTCCGTAAGCACTGTATCCTCCATTCATATACGCACTGTGTTGCATTTGTGACATATCATATCGCGCGTAATTAGCTCCACCGTATTGTTGTTGGTAAGATGCAGGGTCGTGCATCATATAACCATTGGGCATGTATCCATTAGGCATTTGATACATTTCGCGATTAGCCACCTGTTGGACAGCCGAAGAGGCACTCCGAGTTGGGTCCGTCGCTCCTGGTAATAAAGGATATTTATCTTTTTTTAACAATGTTTTTGTTTTTCTCCTGGGACGGTATTTATAATCAGGATGTTCTTTCATATGCACAGCTCTTAACCGTTTTGCTTCATCAATAAACGGTCTTTTCTCCGTCTCACTCAATAATTTCCATTCTGCACCCAATCGCTTTGATATTTCCGAATTATGCATTTTTGGATTTTCTTGAGCCATTTTTCTTCTTTGCCCTCGGGACCAAACCATAAATGCGTTCATAGGCCGCTTTACCCGTTCCATATTCTGTGTTTTTGAACTATTATTGTTATTGTTGTTACTTTGTGGCTGAGGCTGTTGATGATGGCTTTGTGGTGCAGAATGATGAGATTGGGCCTGGTGATGATGCAGTTGTGGAGGTTGAGGTTGATGATGTAGCTGATGAGGGTGTTGTGATAGGTTAAGCATTGGCCCTTGGCCTAAACCTAAACTACCATAAGGTTGATGACCATGATGGGGCGGCATTGTCGCATGTAAACTGCCCCCTTTAAGGTCCGTTTCCATGGTCAACATATCTTCCGTCGGCGCGAACAGCTTGCTGGATTTAAATCACAAACACACCGAAAAAACACAAACACGGATCACTTCCTTACCGAACGACGAGTCTCTATGTTATGACTGGCAGTTGTACAGAAGGCTATGCTTTGCCGTATCCCCCTCCAATAGATTGATTGACAGCAACGCCTGCCATGATTGTAGTTATCCAATAAAGTTGCAGTATACTGCGCAAAGCTCCGCCTACTTTCCCCTCTTATTTGACTTGGTGGTGCGCCGGGCACAAAGTTTTACTAATTATACGGGGACGGCAATACTAATTATACCCGCCAGGTATAATTAATTAATACCTGAAAAATCTTATAAGCAATTAATTATCTGACTCTTATATAAAAATGCCTACTAGAAAAATAGATAAAGTCGTAACCTTATCTTGTAAAATTTCAAAAGAAACCACAACAATAACTATTATTTACAAACAGACCTATACAATAAAATAGGTGCATTATTACAGCACAATAATCGTAGTATTCACAATGTTCATTCATATTTTTCTAAAAGTGTTAAAGCATAAATAATACTTTTATCGCTTTACACTAAGTGGCTCCAAAAGTGTGTATTTTAACATTTTAAAGTTGCCCTTGTATGAATCCGGTCTTTGCCGAATAAATAACAAATTCTCACGGGTTTTCCTTCAGTATGTAGACCAGTTTATTGCTTTTTTTCAGTTGAAGTAGAACTGTAAGGTCGGTATTATAGGTAGTATGTCATATGAGCGTTGAATTATTTATTAATAATATTATTGAAAAAACGCCTAATTTTTTCTCTCTAAAAAAAATAACTACAATTTTATCCCTATAGGTAGACAATAATTTTTCCATCTTTTTAGTAGAAATATAATTCTCAATTATATCAAGTTATAATTTTCAAACAATACCCTTAACAAAACATCAAAACCATTTTTATAATAAAAATAGATAGACATAGTAATATATAGATACGTATTACATACCCAATGTTTCATATTAAAGCGTTTATAAAATAATTAAAGACCTTTTTATATACTTCAAAACTTAGGAAATTAGTAAAAAGCATCATCTAATCTATAAAAACATTACAATTAAAAAAAATTATATTGACCTTGACTTTTATTTTATACCCTATTATAAATTGCTTACTCAGTAATGGATTACCTACTCTGTTTAGTTAAATGTCTAAATTTAAATGTACCTACTGTACACTCTCAGCAACAATCTATAACACTAGAAATAGATTTCGCATCGGTAGTCATGCGCAATGTATATTGCCTAACGAATATGGTAAACAACCCCAAACTTTGACTAAAAAAAAAACATTTTTATTAGAAATTCTGTTGCGTCACTGCGACTACGAAGCTTTTTATTTTGGTATTAATGAGTTGATATACCTAGCTGTTTTTTTACCTGGGTACTATAAAGGCATTCCAAATTTTTATAGCAAAAAAAAAATTTATGGTAGTTATGATAAAGATGTATGCCCAGTCTTTACGAGTTGTTACCATAAAATTTTCAGATTTTGTTATAATCTCAAAACCGGCGATAATATTCAAATTTTATATTTAAGGTATTACAAATCTAATAGGTAACAAAAAAACATAAACATTACATTAACACATAACATTATTACAAAAAAATTTTTTTTTGACTATAATTAGGTATACCTATTGCTGTGGGTATGATTCTATAACTGAAAAAAATTAAAATAATTATCTTGTCGCATAATAATAATTATACATACAGAGTGGAACAAAAGTAGATATAAAAGAATAGCTGTAACTTTATAGTTCAAATACTTATAAAAAATTGTTTAGTATTAAACTTGTTTGGTTTATTATGGTGTTCATATCATCCTTTGTTTTGCTGCTATAGTAACCAACTCTGTTTTTTCTATTGATGGATCTATATTTTTTTCTGTAGATTTTAAGAAGCGTGATATTATCTATTTTGTAGTGCAAACTTATAATTATTTGCAATCAAATAAAAACATTTGAAAAAAAGATAAAAGCAGAATAAATAAATCTGTTTATAAAAAATGTCATAAAAAATTTACAATAATTAGAACTATGATTTGATATTTTTGATCGTGACTGTATGCTGTATGTTATGAATGGCTGACAATAGTTATTTACATAAAAGTCAGGAAAATTTCACATTACTGAAGAGGAGCTAAATTGAAATACGAGGCACTTTGTGCCGAGTATTTTAAAGCTCCGAGTCAAGTAAGAGATTTTACTGACGTGTTTTGTATTAAATTTTTCCGGAAATCGTAAAAAAAGATGAAATTTACAAATTTTAGAATTTTATTTACAAATTTCACAAAAATCAAGTTTGTCAATTTTGTTGGCAACTATAGTTACTAGAGTATCTTTTTTATTTGGCGTCTTGTAAAGTTTTTACAGTACTAGTCCGGAAAACTCAATTTTCCTGCGCGTAAATAAGCAGGAAAATGTTGTTTCCAAGACAATTTCCGGAAAAATAATTTGACATATGACAGGTGTTTAAAACAGTAGATACATGACATTTTTCCATAATTTTTCAAATTAAAAAGCTACAGCTATTATTTGATACTTTTGATCGTCACTGTATGCTGTATGTTATGGAAACCTGACAAAATAATTTCAAATTTTTTTTTTAACTAAAAAGTTGGTTAATTGCATAAACGCGACTGTGAAACACTTTGTACAATTAAATTTTATATTTGTATTTCTACAGCAACCTAAAAACTTAATAAAATTTTATTATTAATTCATTAAATTATTAGAATTTACCACCCTAAAATCTCCACATTTAGTGCACCTGGATATCATTTATTTTTGAATCGCAAATTGACGTTGTACATTTTTATCTTATTTTACCCAACAACCTAATCTAAAAAATCTAGTTTATGTTAAGCTAATTAAAAAAATGTGTCTGAAATTAAATTTTGGAAAAATATCTATGTATTAACAATTTTGTGATTTATTTTAAATTGTTCTCAATTCAAATGTAAAAGTGTTTTTACTTATCTTTTCACTTACAAGTTAAACCTTAGATTACTTACCATTAGTTCACTTTAAAAATGTGGTTGCGTCATTGTAAAGCTTCTTATTTTTGCTATGGCAATTTTTTTTAAGTCGTGTAGCTAGGCTGCGCTTACACGTTTTTCTTAGTTTGTAATTACTTAGTTTGTAATTGTAATTGTATTCATTATGTTTAATTTAATTTTTTTAATTTTTTTTGTTTAATTGCATTTTATAAGAATCAATTTTCAAAAAATTATTTTGAAATTTTGAAAATCAGCTACAAGCTATAAATAAGCTTCTGTCACATTTTGAGAGAGCACTTACCAATAATCAACGCATCAAAATAAGTTGATTATTGAAATATGTCATTAGAAGTGCGCTTTAGCATCAACGTGTAGAAACCTGGTTTCTCGACTTTAGAAAAACGAGTTCTAATTCTAATAGATGCCGCTATTTTTACCATAGAAATTTGTTGTTTTAACTGGTTGTACATAAAAAACCTACGCTATACAGTTTCAAACTATTTTTACAATTCAAAAATATATTTAACTTTTCTCAGATAACTCTAGATCTTAAAATACATAAGAATACTGCATGAGACAACAAAATAAGATTTGTACTATAACGTAAATTTACACTGGGATCGAATAAAAAATATATAGAAAAAACATATTCAAATAATTATAATACCGGGTGCGTCAAAAGTTCGGCAACACATCAATATTTCTCAAAAAGAAATTTTTCAAACAAAAAGTTTGATATAAAAGTTGCTTGTTTACAAGTTAGAAATTTTTTGGTAACAAAATTATTCTTTATTTTATGACCCTTTTGCAGACAGTGAAGGTGACTTTAAAATTTTAAGTTTTAAAACAAGCTCTATTTTTTTCAACGAAATATTAATCTTTAGTCTAAAATATTTTTTTATACAAAACCTGTTTTATCGGAAATTATAATCTTTTGTTAACGTTTTTAAACGCATCGATGACAATCTAAACTTTTTCCGAGAATAAGTTTGAGACGAATGATGCTTTTCAAGAATTTTTAATATTTTCAATTAATTATTTTAATTTTTTTTATTTTTAATAGTTATTTAATATTTTTGCAAAAAAAATTTTTTTTTTGGTTTAAAGAGCGATAGAAAGAAAGGATCTTAAGATTCGCCACTCTCAGTATTTAGCGAATTCAAACTTTTCTTTCTACAAATCTATTTTCCTCATTGCCTTGCTAGATGCTCAAAACCTTCTTTTTTTTAACAATAAGCTAATAGTAAAAATTTGAGACTTGATTCTTAAGAGCGTTCTAAATAAAAAACCTTTTTCAACAAAAGATTGATATTTTTTCTCCAAAAATCTAAAGCTGTCGAGAACAACAAAGTTGCTATATAAAATTTCAAAGTCACCTCCACCTTCCGCTAATAAGTAAAGGGTGAGAAATGATTAAGTTACCAAAGAATTTGTAACCACGCAATTTTTGTAGGTACCTAAATTTTTCTTGATAATTTTTTCCCTGGAAAATATTGACCCGTTGTTGAACTTTTGACGCACCCGGTATAAAACTATAGTATAAAATCGCAAAAGTTTTTTAATAAAGTCTTATTATCAATTATTATTAACACCCTTGACTTGATCATAACATCATTTTGAAATAAAATGCAAACAAATAAGAAGTTTATTTTTCTCATATTTATTTATTAGTTCTAATATCTCTATGAATATTTATTTATTGACTCAGAACTAAAACAAACAAAAAGAAAAACTTGTGCAAATTACTTTGTGCTACCTGGTTTCAAATCTAACAGTGTTCACTGCAGGGGACGACAGCAAGGCATTGTCTCTGATATTTATGTATCAGTAGATAATATCTCAAGTAATTGTTCCTGTAATTGGTTTGAACCCTTCTGCTTTAACATAGATTATCATGACTGGACATCTTCATAACAAAATGAGATACATTTTTACGCAAATGTGTATGAAATTGACAATTATTTTATTGAAAACTATCAATAATTTTGATTTAACTCGAACAAAAATAAATCATAAATTAAAAATATATCTAGTGAGACTTGTTACAAATAATAGTTATAAATCCTTATACAGTCTAGACATTACTTACAGAATCAACTCAGTTTATTTTAAGCGCATAATATTTTGTAAAACACTACAGCAGCTAATTTTTTATTTCTCATAATGTTAATTTTAAGATACTTACTTGTTTATGGCGTCATCATCTATTTTATGACTATGAAATCACATAATTTTTTTGTCATGTCATAAGTGTGGTTCTGGATTTAGATAGTACTCCAACCCGTCTTTGAAATAAATCTTACGTGACAATTTTATTTGCAATAGTTTTTGAAACAATCGCTTTTTGATGTTTGCATATAGTAAGTATTCTTAGGTTAGCTAAAATCGCAAAAATAGCCAAAAATGTATTAAATCATGAAACTAAAAACAACTAAAGATTTGTTACTTACGTAGCAAAACCCTCTATCTAAAGTAAAAAGATTTAGGTGTAATATTTATGCATTTTCAAATCAGCTAAATTGTTGTTTAATAGTTATTTACATAAAAGTCAGGAAAATTTCACATTACTGAAGAGGAGCTAAATTAAAATACGAGGCACTTTGTGCCGAGTATTTTTAAGCTTCGAGTCAAGTAAGAGATTTTACTGACGTGTTTTGTATTAAATTTTTCCGGAAATCGTAAAAAAAGATAAAATTTACAAATTTTTGAATTTTTTTTACAACTTCCACAAAAATCAAGTTTGTCAATTTTGTTGGCAACTATAGTTACTAGAGTATCTTTTTTATTTTGCGTCTTGTAAAGTTTTTACAGTACTAGTCCGGAAAACTCAATTTTCTTGCGCGTAAATAAGCAGGAAAATTGCCAATTTCCAAGACGATTTCCGGAAAAAAGTTTTGTTTTAAATTTTTATTTTCCATAACGCTAAAGAAAAAAATCGAGCGATCTAGTTGAGCATTTTGTTAAAACTCTTGTTTCAATCTATATATTTAGAAAAACTCAATTGAAATGCGGCCAAACGCTAAAGAATGAGTAAACAAGTGCCTTTTGCTAAACTTTGTGTTTTAAAAAATATCTGTTACCTTAAATTCAGGATGTAACGCTGCTAAAGCTGGAACAAACGTTTTTTAGAAAACTCAAATAGTTTTTTACGGTATAACTGCCATTAAAAAAAAAAAAATAAAAATAAAAAAGTTAAACCTAGTATGTAATTATTAAGTATGCCTGCTCAAACGGTAGATTAACTAAGTGTTAGCTGCAATTTTTGCTCAGTCAGCAAAGATTTTTTGACAGCCTAATATCTACAATTCTGAAAGCTTACTTGTTTATTTAGATCAAATGTATTTTGGTCAAAAAACATTATGTTGTTTGAATAAATTTAATTCCTTTTAATCAAAATATTATCTGCTTACAAAATTTTAGACGACCGGACGGCTATCTTCTATGAGACATCATAAAAAAACTCTAAGTATAATAAAAATGATGACGTCTTACGGTATTAAAATATAAGAAAAATATTCTAATATTACAAGTATCTAAAATATCTAAATTTGTAAGCAACAATAAGTTTATAAAACTTTCTTGACTTTTGGTAATGTTCCACTGTAGATTACAAAGAGCATTATGGTTTTTATGTTTTATATAGGAACTGTTTTGTCCGCCGGCATTAGCAGAATAGAAGAAGGTCATCGAGTTGAAGTTATTATTATGTGCAATTAACAAAAGCTAAAAAACGGTATTGCGCTTTAAAGTTTGTTTATTTTTGTCATCTACTGTCATTAAATGGCTTATCATGACAGTTGACAACACTAATTAATATGCTAAATGTTTTTGGAGTCTCGCGAAACAAACTAATAAAATCTCATTCTATATCTTAAGCTATCAATAATTTTTGTTTTATTAATGTAGTATTTACCACTAAATGTGTAATAACGTTTATTATTTCATGGTTATATAATATGTTTTCTAAATTTTATAATATTATTGTTTTAACTATTTTATTACGTATTTCACCTCATCGTTTTTGTAAATATGTAACTGCAATGTATAAAATATAATTCGTGTAATAAAATTTTAAACAATCTTTTTGTAACAATAACCTGAGCAGGTAAACACATCTTAATTTTTAGCTCTAAGCACACAGCATATGTCAAATTACTTTTTCAACAATAATAAAAAACTGCTTTAAAAATGAAAGCACAAACACAACCACTGCAATGCTAAAATATTGTAATTAACTTCAGTTTAGTTTTCAAATTAAACCAAAGTTTAGCAATTTTTTAAAATTTGGTTGTCTGGTGAACCGTATAAATTATGAATAAAGTAATGTTTTCACCTTGAAATTTAATTTATATTTAATATTTTATCAAAATCCTATAACACCATTTGGTTGCTTATTTGTATTCTATAAAGAATTATAGTTGTTCAGCTTACTAATTGTAGCTTAATTAGAACAATTTAGACGTAACTCAATTACTCAGTAATGCCGTAATAATGTTTTAAAAGAATCCACGTCCAATTTCTCTATAAGAACGATGTATCTTAATAATTATAAGTAGTTATTTAGGCCGCTACGCTTTAATATCTGTAAAAATATCTTTTTTTAGCTTGTACCTCATTACATTTAAACGTTTATTTTTGTGTGAACCTGAGTGTACTTTTAACGATATAGCCCATTCGCGTGAACAAATCAATTTGAAATGTTATTTTAAAATTTCTCGAAACTATGTAAAAACTGAAGCTTGAGCATGTTCAATTTGTGTTTTGTTACAGTTTTATGAAAGGGTGAAATAATGCTTCGTCAGCCTCCGCGTGCCTACAAACCGTCGAAAAGTGTGATAAATGAAATAGATATAGCTTAGAAAAAAAATTTAATAAAACGACGTCATAAAAACGAAACAAACAGCTCTATCGTGTCTGATTTTTTCGTGAAATTCTGCGAAAACAATCGTTTAACTTTTAATGATCGTGGCCAGGTTTTACCATAGCAAATTGAAGGCATCTGAAATATGAATAATGTAGCTGAGCAAAGAGATTTATCTCTACTCTAAATAAAATTGAATGGTATTTTTGTAACTATTGGTCTATTAACAGATTATTATTGTAAAATTATTTTACACATGTCTAAACGTGTAATGTTTTTTATTGTACGTTACCTATGTTATCAACTTTAAAATACTAGGTTAGTAAGTAGCTCAAAGTATAATAAATTTAAGATTGATAATACATTGCGTTTAACGCCTTAATGACAGTTTCCGTATATATTAGGTATAAACTGCGTATAGATACATTCGAAATTAAAGTATTTGAGATCTTCCAAAGACACTGTGAGAACAAAATGAAGCTTTAATGGCAAGAAAACCATGTGAAATAGCAAGAAAGCGTAAGTCTGATATTTAATGTTTAGTTTTGTTGCTATACTATAAACAATTATGTTTCGACGATTCGATTTAGAAAGGAAGTGTTACCTATTAAAAACCTATGTGATGACGCATAAGAAGCAGTTCTTAAATGTTTCTAAATACAAAAGTTAAGTTATGTCATAAAAATATCGGAACTGTTGACAACAAAATTTTATTGATAGTTAGTGCAGTTTACCAAAAACAACTCCTAAAGCCTAAACAAATGTTAAACATGCTTCTGTCACCACTTTCACTTGTTTCTACAATTACGTTGCCGCTTGTTTATTGGGAAACATTAGTTTCATTTGAAGTCACAGCCCACCCCGTAAGCTGTGACGTTAAGCTTAGATAGTTTATGCCGTTTATGGTATGTAGAAGAAGTAAACTCTGTGATGAGAGTACTGAAACCAAGCTATGTCCAGCTATCTTGAAAAAGTTTTGCTTATATTTGGTTGCATAAACATACATATTTTATTTCTTTTAGTGATTTTTCCCCAACGTTTTTATATAGGTATGCTTAAAACCAAAAACTTTTATATTTGGCTTTAAAAGTGTCTTGTGATACAAAAAGAGTAGTTTAAAATCTGTTCTTAATCTTTTGTACTTCCAAAAGTATGTCCACTGATATAGGTTACTATAGGTCTACAAATTGTTTGATGGTTGCTTTTAAACTGAATCTTTTGCTCTATTATTTTTTCTACAAATTGTTTGATGGTTGCTTTTAAACTGAATGTTTTGCTCTATTATTTTTTTATATAGAGTGCCAGTATCGAAAACATTAATAGGTACAAAATATAAGTCTTTTTAGAAAGAAAATAGTAAACAAAATAACGTTTTATATTTATTCAAGTAATTATTTTAATAAAACATGCTTTGACAAAACCAGAGAAATTATCGACTACAATATAACTACACTCATGCAAAACATTTCATCAGAAAAAAAAAATCACTTAGTATGAAGCCAAAATTTGGGGATGGAAAGAAATAAAAAAAATGCAAGAAAAGTATGTAAGATATATGTTAGGTTTAAGTAGACAGACTTTAAGGTATATAATGAGAAAAGAAGGAAAAAAAGAAAAATTAAGAATAGAAACAGTTTGAAGATAGGATGACAGATAGAAAGAAAGTTGGAAAGTGTTGAGTAGAAAATTAGATAGAGGAATGAAAAAAGAAAGAAAGCGATATTACGAAAGAAATGGGTTCAGCGTAGAGGAGAAAAAAAGAGTAGCGAGTTGAGGAGTGCATGGAATAATGAATACATAAATCTGATTACAGGAGAGTTGCTGGGATATGTAAAGAGAGAAAGCAAGAAAGAGCAAAAGATGATAGCAAGATTTAGATGTGGGAATGAAGTAAAAGGAAGTATGTTGGCAAGAAAGAATCTAATGAAGGGAAAGATATAAAGGAATAAAACAGATGAAAATGATAATGAGGGAGAGAGAAAGATTAAATCAGCGAGTAAATAAGAAATGAATAAAAAGAAGATAAGATGGAAAGACGAAAAATGAAAAAAAGCCAACATTCAAGATATAAAAAAAAATATTTATGCCAGGGTAAGGTTTGTGCCCCAAAAACCAAAAAAATTATTTTAAGATTTATTTTTTATTTTGTATAATCGGAAATAAGTTTATATCTAATTGCAATATTTATTTTATAAATCGTGTTTAAATAAAATATTAGATATGCCATTTATTTTGCTTAGATGTTTATAGTTGAAATTTTGTAATTCCAACGTAATCGGTGCCTTAATACCACATACATAGATACCCATACCACAAGATTTTTTTCCCACGATATAACAGATAACTCTTCATTGATAAGAAAACTATAGGATTTCTTAAAATTTTATGAGCTCGATATTGATACTGCAATAGCCTAGCAGGCTGATAAATTCTCAATAAGAACGAAACAGCGTTGTCCTCGAGATTTGCAAGAAACATGACACTTTCCTGAGATGCTCAGAGATATAACCTTTCATGCATTATACAAATATTGAAATAATTCGCACTATCCGTGCGCTATTGGATAGACATTTGTCACAATTAAACCATTATTTTTTTGTTGCAACTTCAATTTTGCAGCTAACATTTTTTGACATTCTAAAACAATTAGGTATTTGCTTTAGATATTACTTTGTCAGTAATTTATTGAAATAACGTTTTAGCAAGATTGGTTAAAAAATACTATTTTGTTTTAAGCTCGTGTTTGGTCGAGGAAAATTTAGCAGCCCGGCAAATAAGTCAAAATATAGCTATTTTCGTCTTAGCTTGTAATCGATAATAGTTTTTTACGTTATTAGACAGGCAGCAAATTTTTTATTGTTGCACCAATAATTTAAAGGTTAAGCCCGTATGGTAACATTGGTAGGTTTGGCAAGACCATAAAAATGCTACTGGTAGTGCATCGTATAAAATTTTTTAAAATACTGCAACAATCATTTTCCAGTTAAACAAACATTTTATGCGACACAACAAGATAGCGAATAAAATGAAATCATGTGTGTGAGGTTATTAATACAATTCTGACAACTTCGTTTTTATATATAAATGTTTTTTTATTTTTTGAAATAAATTGGCTTTAAAATTTTCAAATTTCTCCAATTGCAATGTCTGACGAATTTTGTAAAGTAAACTAGATTAAATCTTTTACCAGAAAAATCATTGGAAAAATATTTGAAGAAATACAAATTGTTGTATTTGGTGGCAAAAATATTGCTGTTGAAGTTGATGAATCGTTTATGCTTGCTTATTTTAAAGATAATTATAAAAATAGAAAAAGCTTGTAGTCGTACTTTTCCATGATAAGGAGCTGCCTACAAAATCATGTAAAAGTATACAAATGAAAATAAATATTTATAATTGTATTTTAATATTGAATGACTAGAAGTGACCTAGATAATATGAGGAAAATTGTAGATCATATTTTTGGTACCGTTTTTGAACAACGTATTAAATTTTTTGAACGAAACTAACAATGACAACTACTTGCCAATAAAAGTTATTTTAATTATAGATATTTTTGGTGGATGTTAAATGTTGTTATTTTAACTGTTATCTGTCACTGAACTATGACCAATAGGTAACTTCGTAAATATATAAAGAAATTAGATGTGAAAAAATAAGCTTCAGTTGTCGGTGTCTACACTAAAAAAATCACAAAACATTTGGATTTTCCTTTACCGAACATTATTTCCGTTGTTCAACTGCAACTTTTTGGTAGAAGGTGGTAGAGATGTTAACACCTTGATGATCCATAGAGGTAAAAAATCTGCATCTGTACCATGCAATATGAGATTGCACCACACTTGATGCTGAAAAATGTGTGTTACCTAACAAAAATTAATATTTTGCAATTATTAAGTTATTTTAATTTTTTATAAAGAAAGATCAATCTATTGAAGAATCTAATCTGTCACCAACATTAGTAATATTAGTGATTGTACATGTCATATTTATATAATAAATATGTAAAACAGTTTGCTTAGATAATAAATTTATTGAACGTTTTTTGTGTCAAATTAATTTTGATTCGGTTGCTGTCAGCTACTACTGGTCTAGTCCGGTAAATTTTATCTACCAGAGCTCGCTTCTACCTATGTAGGCGCTTGTCAGCAATGCAACATTCTAAAAAGTTTGCTATTAATTGCTTTTTAAAGCTTTGATTGTATAAGCCAGTAATATAACTAACTAGGTATAATATTTCAACTATTTTTATTTAAAGTTATTTATAAATCTAATCTAACACGTATTGTCTAAAAAAAACAAGCACATATAATATTGTAAAATGTATCAACGGATAATAAAACAACGTTCATGGTATGACTGAAATGTAACACTTATAAACTGGCCTAAATTAGAATGTTTAGAGAAAAAACAAAATAAAAACAAGTTTAGCATGGCCGGTCTACGTTTTCCTTCTCCTTTTGTTCGCGATCATACTCATTATGAATTCGCGTACAAATTTGCAGACGGTAATGACGGGTCGGTGCTCAAACATACGACGCTGTGCCGGTTTAAAACTATGTCAACACGGCAAATTGTGCATACACTCTCATTGTTAGAGAGCTCTATCAAAAATGTATGAGATTCTGAGGCTCAGGGCCGTACTCTGCTGCTACTTGGCATTAGATACTCGTTTCCGGCTTTCCCCGACATGTTTGGTTTTAATACATTTTCAATGAACTAGTACATACAGAAAGAATCTACCAAGTTTTTAGCTTTTTGAACGGGCTTGACCCTACAATCTAAAGTAGTTCGTGGGTTATTAAAGGGACAAATCCTATTTCTAAAGCGAGTAGAAAATTAAACCAGTCCAAAAATTTTAGAGTTGCTTATTGGTTTTCACAATTGAGAGAATGGGAAAAAAGTTAGGTAGTAGTATTAAGTAAATGACGCTTTTACAACTATATTTCTAAATCAGCATTAAAATATTACGTTTCTACGTTACTACATTTCTATTACTTTATGTTAAAAAGACTCAAAAAACTCTTGATTAAACAACACTGTTCAAAAACTAATGCAGATATAAATTCATGTTGTACACTATCCCACGATATGAGTGTGAGTTCAGTCGCGCGTCGTAGAATCCTATTAATATAGTATACTTTCAAAACAGTCTTTCAAAAATGAAAAAAAAATATGAGCTTATAAAAATGCGCAAGCGGTAGATATTGATAATAGGTGTTTCTAATGACAAAGTTATGTAAATCACCAGTTTGCACTTTAAAAATAACCGTACAAAACCCAAACAAATTATATATATATATATACAAATTTTTTTTCTAATTGTATACATACTAACTATAAATACTTATTTCCGGAAATCGTCTTGGAAACCACATTTTCCTGCTTATTAACGCGCAGGAAAATTAAGTTTTCCGGACTAGTACTGTAAAATCTTTACAAAACGCAAAATAAAAAAGATACTCTAGTAACTATAACTAACTATTTTGTAGAATTTGTAAAAAAAAATTTAAAATTTGTAAATTTCGTCTTTTTTACGATTTCCGGAAAAAATTAATACAAAACACGTCAGTAAAATCTCTTGACTCGGAGCTTTAAAATTTTTCCATTTAGCTCCTCTTCAGTCATGTGAAATTTTCCTGACTTTTATGTAAATAACTATAAAAAAACACGTCATCGTATTGTAATTTATAGTGCATTAGCAACCAATAATACAGCATTAAATGACTAGTGACAGCTTTTCTGTCACTTCTAGGAGACAATGTAGATAGTGCCATTAAGAGGTTATGTTCAATAAGTGTTTTCAAGAAAATGATAACAAGTAAAACGCAAAAATGTTTCAATGAAATAATTAATGAAATCAATACACAAATGTAAAAAAAGCGTCTGTTATTAATTCAAATGATAATAAGTATTCAAAGTGATAATAACCGATTTTGAAAGCCACGCACTGCAATACGGAGAAAATCAAGATTTATAATCATGTCTACAATGAATGCGTATGCCTTCTTTTAATTCATCTAGATTTCAAATCTCGACCTTATTATAGACTGTATCATGGAGATAGCCCCAAAAAAAACACATTGGGCGATACATCGGAAGAGCGAGGTGCTCATGGTATGGGACAATCTGCCTGTTTGTAAATCTGTTATTTGATAAATTTGTCACCACAATCATCTGAAAACGCGGCTTATTGTTTTCCAAATTTTTAAGTGATGGAAAAATAATTATGATGTCTCAGCAAATTACTGATGTGAGATTACTATCAATAAAAAATTGTCCAACCAGTCTGTCATTTCTGATTCCCGCTCAAACGTTTATTTTGTTTTGACATTGCGTGTGAGTACTAATTTAAACGTGGAGTTTAGTGCAAGACTAACAAAAACTACTATCTAGAACAAAGGAAAAACAAGGTTAGGTAGCAGAATAAAATAGATAAGTGATAATTACAACCCAAAATTTTGAAAATTGATTTCTTCATTTAGTGTAACACTTGCTCTATCTGTAAATACATTTTTTCAACGTTTATATGAAGTATCAAACATTGTTTTACAAAATTCTGTTTTTTCTTTTTTGTTTTCTGAGAATAATTATTGTTAATAATTGGTAAATTTTTAGGCTTTATCTTTTAATTCTTTCAGAAATGTCAAAACCAAGCTTTTAGAAATTTCTACATATCTGGCTAGAACTCGAAGAGACGCTAGGATTTTCTTCCTTATAGCACAAAATGTGTAATATCATATAGGCGTTTACTGCGCAGCTCTCTGTAGCAAATTTATTCATGATCGTTTGAATTGTTTTAATACATTAAATCGGTCGGTGTAGATATTTAGCCAAAAGCAAATCTATCACCTTCTCAAGCAATTGCCGCTCTGGTACCACATTAAAAATTAAATTTTCTCGCCTTGTGTAAAATACATTAAAATGATCAACTTTGTAAAATAATTTTAAACAAAAATCTGGTTATAATTTGACATTGCATAATTTGTTCCATAATGATTATTCAATGATAATTATCATAATGCAACAACAAATTGACGCATTTTTTCTAAAATTATACATGTATTCCATTGAAGAAAATGTCCAGAAAATTTAAATAATCAAAATTTTTAAAGAAAATGTTGAGTAAACGCAAAAAAAGCTCATTAGAAATATAAGCGATTGGAACGTGATCCAAGATTAAAAGAAAAATAACAATAACATAAAAGAAAGAATAAAAAGCCGTCTTTCTGCTGTTAAAAAATGTAGTAATGAAAACTCAACTCTTGAAGTCTATATTTTAAAAAATTAAATTTTGGACGTTGTTTCTTTTTCTGTTAACAGGGTTTTAATGTTTTGTAATAGCTATATTTTTTTTATTTTAATCAACAGTTACTTGATTTTGACTTTTTCTTCAGTAAAGTAATAATATTGCTTGACTACTTGCAGCTCTTCAATGTTCTTATCCAATTTAAATAATTCGTTGCCAAAAAAAAAAATAAAACAGCAACTTTACAAAATATCGGGTACTTTCGCCATCAATGTCATATTCAAACATAATATTATCAAATAAATATTGTATGCGAGTTTATTTCATTGGTGAGAAAAAACTTGAAAACGTGCTAATTAAAAACTTTTGTAATATAAAACTGTAGACTTAAATAAAAAGTACTAAGCAAAAATAAATGTTACCATAACATTTATGTTCGAATGTAGCCTAGGCTCAAATTTGCTACTCATAAGTAGAGCACACAGCTGCTGAACAAAATATTAGCAATTCAAACCTATGTTTTAAAAAGTATTTTATATTAGTTTTTAAAGAAATGCAAATAAAAAAAATAACTATTTACGTAACAATGCAGCAAAGTGACACTTTATCGAACAAGCCTGGAAATTGCGAGTCGCGGCGAGCCACTGATAAGTGAGTTTGATAAAGACACTTTGCTGCAGTGTTGCATACAATATTTTGTCAGATACAACTTAGAGTAAATGTGAATCAAATCAAATCATGTCTCATTGGTAAGGTAACGGCTAAGAAGCTATATTTAAATTTTTTTTTGGTTTTTCTACAGGCCATCTTTTTTCTTTTCAAACTGTTTGGATTAGAGATCTAAATCCTTTGATTATTTCAATCGAAGGTTATAAGTGGTTTTACTGAGCAACTTGTGCTGGTATCTGGGTCAAAATTATTGATAAATATGTAATTTAACTACATGTTAATATATCTATTGACAAGTCCGGCTTACAAAGCCGATCAGTGGTTTTAATTGATTTGAAATAATTAGTGCGTGTTTGATTTTTCTTTTTTTTTTTTAATATGAGTGAAATGTTTTTTAAAGTTCTTTTAGTATTGGTACTAATGGAAAGTGTTAGCTTCTGACAGCACTATTTGATTTGAACGTATACCGTAAGTTCCGCAGAAGTGTTTGTCGCCCAGATCTTCTGATATCGTACAGCATATCTACTGTTAGGATTAGCTGCGAGGTTTCTCAGCACCAAGTACCAATCGCGGTCGTTTTATATTCTTATTTCCCATTTCTATTTTATCTTCTATCATTTTTTTTAATGGATTGAGTGCTGTGTCGCCATCTTTTCATAGCTCTTCTTGCTTAACTTCATTATTTAGTCCTTGATTGTTAGCATTTCAGTTTTCTGAAGTTTTGCTATTATAAACCATTCTGCATTTGTCATTTGATGTGTTGTTTCTATTTTGTTAAATTCTTTTTTTTGCTAAGATGAGACTAGGCTTCGTGCCTATATGTCATCACTGGTCTTATTATGGACTTGTATAAGGTCAGTTGTTTTTCTCGCTCAGTTCACTCTTTCTCGACATAAGTAAATACACATATCCCTTTATTTGTCTCGCCTGTGTATTTCTTATAGGTATGTGCTTATTAAACTTCTGATGTCGATCGGAAGTCACACCAAGATATTTGACTTCTTTTTCCCATTTGACTTCTTTTTCCTTTTTTCATTCAGTTCAATTCTGTCTTCCAAAGATCTACGTTTTGTTTTGGTTCCAATAATGCCAGCTTGGTTTTTCTTCATTGATTTTGATTCGTCAATGTTCAAACCATTTTTCTAAAATTTAGATGTGGATCTGATCTGATCTGATCTGATCATGAGTAAATCTGTCGTAATGAAGTGTTTTTCAAGCAAACAGAATCACAGCAGTCTCATTTGATTTTGATTTTGTGTATAAGTTTGTTGCGCCATAATTCACTTAATAATTTTTTTATTTTCACCTGTCCGGTTATGACAATACAGTTTTCAAAATATATAAAATGTTTTTTCAACTACTTTTAATATTCAGACATAAGCTAACCTAACTTCTATATCAACTTCTGTCAGATGTCATACGTAATGTGTCTTCAAACTAACTCCAAAAATATTGTGACACAAAATGACTGTTTTTGCTTAAATCACTTACCTTATTAATAATATTGATAATTTTAGTGGTATCCGAAACAATTTTATTTATTAAACAAACAAATATTAATATTTTACTGAATAGGTACATGTCATTACATTTTATTTTGCAATATATAAAACACCTTAATAAACTTTTATAAATAATTTATCGCAAAATAGTGCAGTACAATATATTATTTAGCGGTAAAACACTCCAAATCGAATTTTATAATTTTAAAATTTTGGCTTCTCGGTTGCCTAAGACGGTCTTGACTACAATAATGTTGTTGAACATTGATAAATAAATAAATGTTGCAAATATCAACGATTACATGTCAATGAAGCTTATTTTGCAATCTCCATAATACATTAATTAACTTTTATAGATGATTTTTTGCTAAATAGTATATGTTAATGCTAATATAACATTTATATTTATAAAGGGAAAAAGACTCTTGTTTACATTATATGATTTTAAAACTTACGCTTCTCGGTTGTATAACACTGTCTTGACTACAGCTGTTGCTGTTTCTGTCACTCATAGTATAGTATAGATCAATATCGACAGAAAACAATAAGAAAAGCTTTTCACCTAAAACTTGCTTTTAAAGATTCTAAAAACCTGTTTCTTCTTAAATAGGTTTACCTAAGTAAAAAAAAAAACAAGAGATCTTTTAATATGTTGTTACTTTAACAGGATTGTAGTAAGCAAGTGGAATACTTACTGGATTCAGGTGGGAATTTGAGCGTCTCAATGACGAAGATGGTGAGAAATTAGTAATTAGTGTTTGGGAGAACGGACAGTTTCCATTTCAGTGATGGTCAATAGTTTGATATAGTTAATTAGCGTTACGAGAAATTTCCAGTAAGACAATTTCAGAGTTCTATCATGCAAAAACACAGCCCATCTCTGCTTAATTCATTTTAACACCTTGAATTTGTCATGGGTATTTTTTTCTCTTTCAGACCTATAAATAATGGTGCTTTGCTATCCATATTTCGTCTGTTAATTTTTCTTGATGAAAAATTGGTTACGATAAAACTATCAATATCCTTCAGCTGATCAATAGGTGTAGTACTCGGGGATGATTTATAATAACCTTGCGTCATTAAAATTTTTTTAAGGGCGGCATTCAGAGGCAAAAGTGCACGACATTGCAGCCGTCATAAATTTTATATTTCCATCAGCTAATTAACGTTATTAATGATGTAATTATATTTTAATCAATAGTTTTATTTTAAATAAATTTTACCTTGAAATAATCACAGCTTAATTATGTAAAAAATAAGTAGGGTAAATAAAACAAAAACATTGTCACTAACAACAAAACATTTGTGAACAACAGTAGTTTTTTAAAGTTGGTGCACGTACAATAGCTACATCCCATTGCATATCAAAACAGAAGTTTTTGTATTACACGAACATTATCAGTGTTGTTTGTTATTGATAACAATTTTAAATTTTTTAGTAAATATGCATTTTATTCGGTAGCTTTTGGTGTGTTAAGAGAGTAAAATAACATATTGTCTATTAAGAAAGACTGTTGCCCCGCGACGAATAAGCGCAACATCGTCTCAAAATTTGTAAACACTTTTTGCGCTCGCGTCACATACAAGATGTTTTCTACAATTGCATAGCTAGCGCAATTGTAAATGTCACAGTTTTAATTGTAAAAAACGTTATAGTTTTATCAAACGTCTATTATAAATATAAAATATTAGTGTTAACCTGTTGTATATATAAGCTTGATAAACTTAAAAACAAGCTTGTAGTGCATTTTGTTGCGCATAAACGTTAAAGTGATATTTGCCAAGAAAGTTTATTTTTGCGTTGTCAAATGCAAGCGCCAATGTTTAAAGTTTGTAAACCGAGGCAATAGCTAAGGTTTATAATCAAACGAATTTGTAGATTGTTTTATCGGCTGATTTTATGTGACGTTTAAAACTTTTCGTAATTATTGTGCTAAAATATATTTAAAAAAATGCTTTTTTAATATTTTTCAAAAAATTTTCAATTACATTCATAACACACAAAATTTTCTAGTTTAATTTTAAATCTAAATAATTTATTAGAAACACTGCGAGCAGTTATTTGATTATTTAAAATAAAAAATTTTAGAAAGCCTGCAGTCGTTAAGTTAACGGTTAATAAATATATATGTAGTTAAAATTTGTATGTCTTTATGCACAAACTTTTCTTGCATCAGAAGCTACCAAACCTTATTTTTAATAAAATAAGTTTTAAAAAAACAATGTATAAAGTCAATGTTTTTTAAATATTTATAAAAATCAGATATTTCTTCCAAAAGCAGCGCCAATCAAAAAAAAAAATTAAAGAATTTATTATAAATATAATATATATACATACATATGACATGTTGAGAACTTGTACTTTTGATTCATATAACTCTAATGTCGTTCTGTCAGGATAGATGGAATGCACTATACTATAGACGTTATCATTTAAATTATTTAATTTCCCATTTTATATTTTATTAAACATAAATTTTAGATTACATTATTAGTTTTTAGTTATTATTTATACCGGCGCCGCTTTCAAAAACAATTGATCAAGTATTATAAATATTAAAAAAACGAATATTTTATTTATTGTTTTTTTGGTTGTCATTAAAAAATAGTTATTTAAACCACTAATTTAAAAAATAATATTTTGCAAGAGTGAGTAGTATTGCATAGCCGAAGAACGCGTAGCAACACAAGCACTTTGTTAAACATTTTTTGAACGTCTGCATAAAAATAAACAAAAAAAATAGTTTACTCGCAGGCTTTATTTGTTTATATATGTTTTGATTTGTCTTCTTATGTTAAAATTGCCAACTTTGTTAACATTCTGAAAATTAAAAACCAATGATGCTACCATACTGGTGATCTTTAAACAAACGTCACTTTTGTAAGTACTAAGCCGGAAAATTGCTGTAACCAGCCAATTTTAAATCCTGCAAAACATAATGAATAGCGGTATATAATAGTATATTACGTTCTTAGGCCAGAAAGTTGGATTTCCTAGCGTATGTAATATGATAGCCGAGGCGAAGCCGAGGTCATCATATCACATACGCCAGGGCATCCAACTATACTATATATATCCAACTATACTATTTTTCTTGCTCAACCCGTCGAATTTTTTTTAGCTTAACGTTCTGTCGTAATGACTTTTGTGGTTGTGTTGCTATGGTAGCGGCTAGAAAATGCAGGCCATGAAAAGTGGCTCGTTCTGGCGTAAAATGCGACCAGAAATAGCGTACATTCGGCGGGTGGAGCAAGAAAAATAAATTTTGAATTCTTAGTTGATGTTTTGACTAAATCCTAAAAGGGGTTTTAAATTTTTTTTTAAATTTAATTTAGTTTATTTTTTTTTTAATGTATTAAACTTAGTTTCACCTTCTCTAATCTTACCTTTAAGAGTGTAGCTTTTTTTGGTGTAGTTTAAAAAATAAGAACATTCTTAAAAACAGTTTAATAAATACCTAAGTAAGATCAGCTTATTTATTAACAAGATTATGTAAAAAGTTGATGGTGTTTCTCGATTCATATAACATTCCCTCATCAGAGTTTGTGTTAGTTACAATAAGACGACCGCAAGAGTACAGGATTTGAAGCATAAAGTGAATGTTGATAATAAATTAGAAAAAATAGCTTTGCACACATATCCTCGAATGTGTAATAAACAAAAATAGTTTTTGCGAGGAATCAACCCATGATGTTGCAGACTTTGTTGTAGACTATTGAGACATACAATTTTTAATATATTTTTTGTATATCGCTTTAAAGTATCTAGCCACCATAAGCCATGTAACAAACCATGTAATCGTAAACAATACTTTTTCTTAAAAAAGCCCAATCATAGACTAACCATTTATTACAAAATAATAGAAATCTAAATAGGTATTTATAGAGGTAATAAGAGATATTGAAAAAAAACAGAAGCATCTTTGTTTTACACCAAAAAAAAATTAAAATATACATATACATATACCTACAAAATAAAAAAAAAATTATTTCTATGGAATATCCTCATCAGATCTTGATTTACTGAAAATAAGACCACCTTAAGAGCACACCCTTTCCAACATAAAAGAATTTCTAATATCGGTTCACATTCAGCAGGGACAGATATAGAGAAATCGATAAACATATATGAAAAAAAGAAACATACAGCAGAACGTGTATAATCTTTTTTTTTGAAGACGGTGAAAATTAAATACTTCAAGCTTTTTTATTTATATTTAAGTTTTTTGTTATGAGAATCTGTTAAAATAATTAAAATCAGCTGTTTATTGTGTAAGATATTACCAAAATATTAAAAAAAATAAATTTATAATTAATGTATCCTACAATCTATTGTTTGGCAAATCATTAATTTATTTGAATTTTTTCCGAAGTTTTATGTGAGAAGAACGCAGTAAAACTATTTTGAAAGCAAATTCCGATGCATTTTCGATTACCGGACACTCCGGCATTATACACAATTCTTTCTGTACCTGGTTGCTAAAATTTGGCTTAAAACCTGTAAATCTTGGGTACACCATTAAATCGAAATAGTTACCTTTCTTTGTATTCTCACTAAAGAATGCACTATTTTAAAGCACGTGTGTCACTGGTGAATATGGTCGATTTCTTTTCCAGGTCGAAAATTTCTGCATACAATGCATCGGTAGGGGGCAAAGCTTCCAGTTTTTACTCACAACCGAAATGAATGGTCCAAAGCTATTTTTTTCATAGCTCTTCCACCGACTATTGTGGTATTGGAACAAGATATTTCTGTCCTAGCGTTATATTTCACCGTATGCACCACGCCCTGAATTTTATTCTGTCATTCATTGCGATTTTGCTGTGTTTTGTATTTCATTGACGTTTCTTGAGGCGCCATGAAAGGTCGTGATTGTGAATCAACTGACGTTTAAATCTTACAACTTTAGAATAAATTATGTTTATTGTAACCCAACTACTAAGATAGAGAATATTTTACAGAGGGTGTTTTTTTTATTATTTGGTCATAATGTATTATAAACCTTTCTATTAAAAAACACCTTTGCTTACCTGAAGCTGCGTTTTGACTCTTTTCAAATTAAAAAGAAAAAAATTATTTGACTTGCTTTAACCTGAAAGTTGTGACCTTTAGCCCTACCAAACAGTTTAACAAAAAATCTATTCAACTAGTAAAAAACTTCACTACGTGCTTCGATAAACACTCAAACGATTAAGTTAAATAAATTTTTAAAACAATATCATGATGGCCGCTTATAAAATAATATGTTTTCTGTGTTCTTTAAAAAATACTGATAAATTGTAAAACCCTAATGCATATGAAAATGTTGAAAAGTATGCATTACTACTTTACAGACTCAGCTGCCATAGTTTATCGTCTTTCATGTCAAACTTCACAAACGATTTAGCAAAAAAAATATTTTTGGTTTTTACATAACGTTATCAAAATAAAAAAACTTTTAGCCTTCTAAATATTAATTCAATTCAATCCTCGTCTCATCCTTTTTTTTTAAATTTATGTTTCCAAGTTCATTTACCGTTTCCAATAATATTTAGCACTATTGACAATTAAAAGCTCATTTAATTTATCAACAAATTTTAAAAAATTGTATCACTTTTTAATCAACAAAATAATTTCAATGTTGGTTTAAAAATTTCTACAAGATAAATAACATAGCAAATAGTAAAAGCAAAACAATATTTCAAAAAAAGAATTATACGAAAGTAAAATAATTTTTTTCAAAAGTCGTCAGCAAAGTGTTTAAAATTGACACTAAAATAGTTCATTATAGAACAAATTTCTTAAATTGATACTAAAACAGGTTCATTATTTAACAACTTGTAATTCTACAGATGTTTGATAACTTGTATGGTATAGCTAGTTATTTTTCTTTAGATATTTTATTCTATAGTTTTTGCAATGACTCTGTTCGAGTTGGTGCTTTCAAAAAAATATATTATGCACTTTTTAATAGTAAAAATCGAGTCTGCATGTGTTGCGTGGTTTAGAGCAAATAAGAGATATTGGAAAAGACAGAAGCAACTTACACAAAAAAAAATAATTAAAATATACATATATACCTACAAAATTAAAAAAAAATTATTTCTATGGAATATCCTCATCAGATCTTGATTTACTGAAAATAAGACCACTTTAAGAGCACACCTTTATAGCTAGTTATTTTTCTTTAGATATTTTATTCTATAGTTTTTGCAATAACTCTGCTCGAGTCGGTGCTTTGAAGAAAATATATTATGCACCTTGGCAGTAAAGTCATTTTTTATTACTCATCTGTATTATCCGTCTTAGCCATTGCCTCAGTACCTAAACACACATATTTGTTATGAAAAACTTGTGAAAGAAGTCGAGTTAACTTTCAAAGTAGCCAATATTTTTGCTTTTTAAGTTAAAGATAATTAATTATGTATTTTTCTAAATAATTGTATTATCAACCTTATTTCTTTACATTAATAATAATATGTTTACAATTACAATAAACAAGCATAATATATTTTCCAATTCTGTAGATTTATTCTATTTCTAGATTCTAGACCACTTTAATCGCTGTTTTGACTATAACTTTTGGAATTTTTCCCTTCCCAATAATTTAATTTTTTGTTCATCAAACACCTAAAAAATAAGTCAAATAAAATGTTTACCGTTATATGTCTGCCAAGTTGAATATTTGTTATGTTATTGTTTAATCCAAGCTCTTTACTTTTGTTGCTGAAAAGTTAGAATTCTACAATGGCAGATTCAATTCCATCGTGAGAAAAAACTATTCAAATAAAATATCATTTATTAAGAACTTATGTGATTTTATTATGGAATTAGTAAATCAATTCATTAAATGTTTGGTATTTCATATTATGTTTCGTAACTTTCCAAAACAATTCCAGCAAAAAAAGTGGTGCAAAGTTTCTACCTATAATATTATATAAATTACTATTTCATTGTTTTGTTTAAAAGCCCCCAAAAGATTGTTACAACGACTAATCATAGTAGGTGGATATATGTAATTAAATACATGTAATTTGCTGTATGTGTTTATAATAACACTAGATAATTATATTAATTCATGTACCTCTGCATCTTTTTATTGTTGCTGAAGCAAGAGATAAATTCATTATGTTCTCTAAATGTAATATACTGCCTGATGGTATTTATTTTCACTTTCCCATAGATATCCAAATAATTCAAAATAAACAAAGCAATTAGCGTGAGTGCTCTTCTAGAATATCACATCACGTCCACTACCTACCTAACAATTGTTCGTTTGGTTTGAAAGCTCACCGAAGCGAAAACTAGTTCTTGCGTAAAATTTCCTCCTCTTTTCGGCAAATAACTCACGGCTATTTACCCATCTGATCCATCAACTGATTTTTATTCGTTTGTAAAGTTCACATCCATCACCAAACTCCCATTAATTGCATCGTCGACAATTAAATTTTATGCGAAACTGACATTTTCATTAAGCTTGAACCTTACTCCGGAAGAGAAAGTTTGCATGCTTAATAAAATGTATTTCGTGCGTTATAATTATATTGTTTAGTAGAGTAGGTAATTGTTAAGCATTTTTGAATGATTGCTGAAATAAAGCTTATCCTTTATTCCTGGATTCACTATGAGTTTCATCAACAACTAAATATTTCTGCCAAGATTATCAGACGAGGTTTGATAATCTATTTTGCGTTTTGAATTCATATCATCTATAAAATGATAATTGTTTTCCAAATCCTACCTTATAAAGGACTAGAGGAAACCAAGAATCTGAAAAAACATATTAGCAAAGTTCGTTATAGTTCCAAAGCAGAAAGGCTTAAAAAAGATGCTCATTCCCCTCTTCCCGGTCCTCATTAACCGGTGTATCTCGAAACGAAACAGGGCACGTCAAAGCTTTGCCGCAATCCGTAGCTGTCAATCATCGGGTTCCCTGCTGTCTCCCGGTCCATACCTGTACGTCCACCGGGCCTTAAAACACACCTGGTCTTAGAAAACTACATAACTACATCCAGGATATACACATCTCAAACTACCTACTTATTTGTACAAATTATATGAAACATTAGGAACTGCTTACAAGTAATTTTTCACTGTACTCCTTGTTTTCAACTGTTAAATAATGACATCAAAGGATTTTAATGATAAGATATTAATTTTTTTTAAATTCTTTACTCTAATACAGTCTTTCATGACTTAGATATATAATTATATAATACAGATTATAAATAGGATAACCAATAAGAACCAATATAAAACCTAACATTTTCATTAAATATTTTTAAATCCGATAATCTTAATTATTTAGAAAATTCAAATACCTATACCATTTTTTAGAATTCTAAATTTGAATGTATATGCCACAAATTTGTAAAATGTACTAAAATGCTTGAAAAAGTTGGCAACCTATGGAAAACGTTTTTATTTGTAATGTTACGAAAAAAAGTTGTTTGATACAAAAACGTCTGCATGGTCCACAAAATAAAACGCAAATGTCAATTGTTATTTTTTAAATCATATACGAGGTATGTCTAAAACTATCAATTTGATACAAAAATAAAGTATGTACCTTTAATATCAAAAAAGCTTTGATTATAAAAAGTGGTTTAAAATAAAAAACTTTGTTTAATATACAATAAGATCATACTACTTAAAAAAATTATGTTATTTGTACAAATTGTTTTTCAAATATTAAATGTAATTTTATGGTGTCAATTTAAATTAAAAATTTCGTTTAAGTGCAATTACTGATTAATTTACTTTACTTATTATCTTATTGCAAAATTGACGAGCCTTGACTTTATCTGTTAATAATTATCTCAAATAGACAAACACGTAATTGGAATTATTTATGTTCAAAAACGTAATATTAAACTTTATGTGCATGAACAAAAAAATCTATTTTAACTTTTTTATCACGAAATATGCATAACAGTTTTTTCTAAGCATTTAATTGTTCTTTTATAAAATACTTACATACTTATTACATTTCTAATACCAGCCCCCGTAATATCGTTATATGCTTCCTGAATTGTTCTTTACAAATCATCAATAATGTCAAATGGTCTTTTAAAGTACACTTTTTGCTTTAGGTATTTCCACAAAAAGAAATCTAGTGAGTTCAAGTCTGGAAATCTTGCAAGCCAATCAAATTTTACCAATAATCCTAATGTTCGTTAATTAAAAGTTTACAGAAGACATTTTTAGTATATGATGCCCTATCATGTTGGTACCATATGCGTTGTTTTTCTATTATTGGTGGGTTATGAATAAAATTGGAAATATTATCATTCCAAATTTCCAAGTAACGTTCAGAATTTATAGTATTCCTGAAAATAAAACTTTTTCGTTTATCGTTGTGTTTTATAGTAGAAAATACATTACTCTGTTAGGTATTATGTACTTCTTTGTTACCTACTGATTTAAGTTCATTGCTAAACATTTGAGGTGTGTTCCCTTGTTTAATAAGATAAAAGTTGACGCGTTTTACAACTAAAATTTGCAAAAATTAATTTGAAATTGAATTGGTCAAAATAGTCTTATTCATCTTTTGCAATTTGTAAACAAACCTGTACATCAAATGTCAAACGTAAATACTCAAATATTATTATTTTCGAAAGCAAAGATTTTCAAAAAGAACAACTTTTTTTTGTAACAGTTATTTTGTCAACTTTTTCTGACTTATACCTACTGCATATGCATAAGTTTGCTGTATCTCGCTCCAATATTTTTTTTTTACTTTTAATGATTTCTTAGATATGCAAAACCTGTGACTTTTTAACGATATTTTTTAAGATACTTTGTTAACATTCAAAAAAATGCAACATTCTAAATATTAATAGAGATATAAAACCCATATAAATTAAAAATTAGTTAATCCTAACAATTCAAAACTGTTCTCATTAAACACAAAAATTTAAAAAAACATTTTTTCAGAAATAAAAAGTTTAAACAATATTCAACAAGTATTTTTGACAGCTGTAAAATAAATTAGTCTTGACAATGACAACAGTGTAGACTGTAAAGCATCCTCTCTAAATAGTTGCAGTATGTAACAATTAACAATAACTAAACAAAATTTTTGTGTAATATAAAATAAGGAATAAAACCTTAAAAGTAATTCTTTTTTCAAATAGAAAAATTAATGAAAATAAGATATTACAACATCAAATAAAGCTTCAAAAAATTACTTACTATACTGAAAAAGCTAGAAAGTAGCAAATTATTGTTTTTTTTTACCAGCGTAATAAAATATCAAGAAAAACAAAACAATGTTTATTTTAATTTTAAGATCTAGAGATCTACTACCGATTTTAGTAAGATTTCCTATCGATGGTAAAACTCATGGTGCATTGGTTTTCTTATTTTATAAAAGCAGTATCTATTGACATCAAATAAACAATGAAAAAATATTTGTCAAAAGTTAGATATGACAACGTTGGCAATTCAAAATATAACCAAGAATATTATTAATCCTAATTAATTATTCAAAGTCTCATTAAAAGCAATGACATACTACAATAAGAAAAAACGTACATTTCTTATAATTTTGTGAAACACTTTATGATTATATATTAAAACCTATTTATCGCATTTAATTAAAATCATTTAAAAGGTCACATCCCATTAAGAAAATAGCATTTGTAAAATTTCATTTATTTCTATTCGAATTTTGTTAACAGTGAGAAAAAGTCATAGCAAGCTTTTAGTGGTTTTTACCATAACTTTTACCAAAATGACGTCACTTAGTGGTGACAAAACGGATTGACGTTGAGGTTTTGTACTAAGGGTCCAAGACGTAAGAGCTAACAAATATAAAAAAAAAAATAGATTACTATTAAACAGCAAATATTAAACAGCAAAGCAATTTTTTTTTAGTTTTTAATAACTATTATTTTTTCAATTAAAACTGAGTTAACCACTATTCTATATTTTAAATTTTTTTATAAAAGAAGACATAAAGCTACGAAACAGAAAAAAAATTTAGTTAAAAATCTTTTGTCGATTAGCTTTGATTTGAACTTTTACACAACAAACAAAAATGTTTATTTAGTGCAATCTTTCAAAATAACATGTAACATTAAACTAGAAAAAAAATTATTTTAGTACCACAAACAATGATTATAGTGTATTATAAAAAAAACTTTATCGCAAATAACTATTTAGTGAAGATATAATGTATCGCATAGCTTGGCCAACGAGCTATGAGTTTCATTAGTTAGGTTTTCTGAAATTCAATACAATTTTTGTTAAGATTTTAAAACTTGAGTTACATTAGAAAACAATTTAAAAAAATTAAAACCTTATTAGTATCAAATAATATTAGCAGTATATGGTATTGAAATAGGACATCGACGAGAAGAGTTTTTGAGTTAACTACATGTTAATATCAAAAAAATAACAATGTCATAATGTAATCATTGTTTTAATAAAGCATCAAAAATTTATTTTAATTGTCTTATTTAAATAATGGTTCTTATTAAATGCGTTGGATCAACAAAAAAACACTGCAGAAATAGTTAGTAATTACGTTTATTAAAAAATCTAGGTATCAATCTCTACTATAATAATAAATTTTTCTATGTAACAAATAAACTTAAAAATTACTGAATCGGTTTTAAAAATTCATTTGCTATTAGAGAGCCACATTATCACTAAGTAACATAGACTATGTTTATTATTTGAAAAAATCTTTAGTTTCTTTCTTTAGCTAAATCCCTACTTAAACCAACCCAAGGTAAAAAAAGGAGTAATAAAATGACTTTTATCGCATCGCTACGTAAAGTAGTAATGATAGAACAAAAAATGTTTTAAATTATTATAGAACATATGAATATCTACAAAAAGCTTTCCAAGATCATATGTCTAACTATTGTAATCATATCACTATAACTACTGTTTATCCAAGCAAACATGAGTTTGAAAAAGCGCTTCAGCTTTTATAGACACACCGCAACTCATCTTTTTTGAGCTTCTGATAATAAACATTAAAAAGAACATACCAACGCGCCGAGGTAACTTTCCTAAGAAGCCGGTACGAGTCGCTAGTAATATAACTATTGTAATATTTTAATAAATTTTATAAATAAATATCAAATTGTTAAAAATGTTAAAAAATTAAAAAAATTTTCAAAATTGTTTTTTTAAAATAAGAAATTTAAAAGTGTTTTGAGATGCTTTTTATGTTGAGATTTTGGCATATAAATACTTCTATAGGAAACTTTGTTTTTACAAAGTTACGTGTAAATCTGCATGGTGAAAAGAGCGCTATCTTTCTTTAACAAAGTGTCTTTAAGCCTCAAAAGAAATCAAATTTATTTTTTATGATTAATCTTTAAAAACTAAATTTCTTAGTTTTGACGGAAAGCCGTTTGATATATCTGTCATTTTATCGACTCTTTGAAAGTAAATTACATCCTTACACCTCACTTAAAAATTTCAAGACCTGATGCAAATAAAAATTATTTCTATAGTAACTTAAAGTATTAAATATCAAAGAGTATTTAAAGTCTTTCTAAGTATATTTAAAAATTAAATATCTGAAAAAGTAAACGTACCCATTTTTTTCTTAAATGAGTATACTATCTTTAAGCTTCAAAGAACGTAATCGAAAAAGTTAACTTGAATCATTTTTCTATTTTATAAATTTTTAAGAGAAAAAAATACCTGATTTGGCAAGCTTCTAAAGAAAACCTCAGACAAATCTGAAACAACAAAAAACAAATTAAATAAACACAGTTTTGTATATCTTCAAGCAACATAATTCATTTTACAAAATATTATTCAAGTCAAAGTCTAAAATATGAGCAAAAATAAAATAAAGAGTATTCACGTCCAACTTCTGGTTAAAACATGTTCTGTGCGATACCATGTAATGTCACATGTGTGTATAGATTTTAAAGTTGGCAGCGCCTCTGGCGGACAGTTTGCGTTTCCGGCGCTTGAATGCGTTTATCGGGACTCGTGGACACCGGAAGTGGCGCCCGGAGCTGCCGGAACAAGACGACACACGTCATTTCCGCAAATGTCAGATCTAGGACAGCGGCGACTCACCGGACCTCCCCGATAACTAGTTTAAATAAATTGCTTTCTAATGCGAAATTGAGTTTGCAGCAGATTGGACAGGTTTTAAATAAGTTTTATTTTAGGAAGTTTTAAGGGAAGTTTTTTATAATTTTACATTGTTTTGTGGTACTTGCAAAGTCGCTTATCTTTGTTAAAAGCTTAACGCTTCTACAAGTCTTGGGTGTATTTCAAGAGGACAAGCACACATTGTATTTTTTATCGCGTTTCTCAAATGCCTTGAGCCCGGACTATTTCCGGAGTTTGACAGCTCGACCTCCGGATATGACGTTATCTGGACGTAAACCTTTGTGTTGCGGTCTTTTGACCTCTCAACTTGTTCACATCTATAATTTATTTTAAATACGTATGGATTAATACTTAATCAAAGACTTATGCGGTAGTATGTATATTGTGCGATAAAACTTCTTACATTACAAAAACTAGAATTTAATCCTCCATTATGTAGTACATATCTTGCAATTTTAAGCCCGTCTTAACAAAAGTTTGAATAATATGTTGGAGCGAAAAACAAAACACTCATCAAATACATATTTATAATGCAGTAGAATTAATTTAAAAATTTAAATAAAAAATTATAATTTGGATGAAAAGATGTTTAACAAAAGAAAAAAAATCAAAAAAAATTACAAAGCATTACACTTTTAGATGTGGCATTTAAAGTCGATAATATAACGCCAAAAAATTGTTTGTCAAACCTGACTCTCATACTGTTTATCAGACAGAAAAAACTACAATAGGCAATTTTAAATTAAAGCAGCTTAACGCTTGGAGCATTTTTTATTATCCATCCGGTATATTAATAATGAATAAACTGCAACATTGTCTTTAGGTCAAACCACAATTTCAGAAAAACAAATTAACACTTCATCTAATACGTCTAAAAAAATGTTTGATAAAACGGTATATCCACTAAAAACCTTTTTTTAAATAAAACAATATTTTTAAGTAAAAATATTTTATGAATTAGTGCTCTATATCTTTTCAAAGTTACCGAGTGTAACTTATTATGTTACCAAAGTTAACTTCTTCTCTTTACAAGGTCTGTACAAATATTCACAGACAAAAAAATTACAAATTTTTATTGAAATGAAGATACCTTACAAATTGATAGATTTCACTTATATTAAAGTAGGTTGGCACAAATGATAACTCTCCGCCATAAAAAGCAGTTAATATTTTCAAAATTAAACGAAAATTTATTCATTGGATCTATATCGTAGCTTAAACAATTAAATCAATATTAAATAAACTTTTTTATAGTTAGAAGTTGTAGTTAATACAATGTGTCCTAGCTCTAAATGAAAAACAAATATTCAAATCATGAATAATAACTTAAATATAAATGTTATTAGACAAGTTTTCTCAAAAGTAAAATCATTTGCTGGTTGATAGATATATGTAAACCTCGTTCACAGACATGATGAAATTGTAATTTTGTGTTACAATAGTTTCATGATACTAGAAAAACTTAGTAACTCTAAGCTGATGGTAAAGAGCTTAAAAGACACTCAGCTCTCACCAACTTGCTGCATTTTGTTTGGTCGCATTAGAACAATTTAGTTTATATTCTCAGTTTTTTAAATTATGATTGTATTTAGCAGTTATATTAAAATTCAAACCGACCAAGCAGCATATAGATAAAGTATTTTTTTGCAAAACCCGCAATGATAAAATTATAAAACGATGAATCTGAAACAGACAGCCGGTATTATCTTGTCTCTACAATTTATTTACCAAAAATTAAGTTATTTGGAAACTAAGTTATTTGTTTAGTTCAAATTGAGTTTATAAATTCACCGTTCTTCACAATAAGGAAAAAAAATAAGTAAGAAAAGCAAATTTAAGTAAGCAAACCAACTTAATTTAAAAAATATTTGAGAATTAGATGAGCTTAGCAAAAAAAGCAAAGATTTATTAAATCTTCATGTTATGTCGTTAATTATTTTATGTTATTAATTACCCAATTGAGTTGCATACAAAGTAATGTATGTAAGTACTTGTAATAAATTTATGTATGTTAACAACAATTCTGTTAAAACCAAACATTTAATAATTTGTTAGTATCAACAGTACCTAGTACAATTTTAAGACTAAAAATATTCTGAACATGTTTTGTATACAAAACATTATTAAATAAATTATCAACTAGTAATATAATGTTAAAAAGTGTTTTTTTCTAGTTTACGGTCACAATGACGATTTTGTGACACCGTTTCTAAAAAACGTAGCTAGACAAAATTGAATTTTGTGCAATCGTTTTTAGGGATTCTTGCCGCGGGTTGGTATAGTTAGTAGTTGTGATGCCAATGACATTGACATTATTGCCTTTGTTATAATTAATATTAATAGTTATATTAGTCATACCAACCTTAGAAAAAAACTCACTAGATAAATTTTCCAATCTTAATAATGAACTATACATATTAATAAAAACGAAATAGAGAAAATAACATGTTACAGTCGTTTTGCAAGACATGTTTGTGGGACTCATTTAAATTCATGCGTGCCACAAACACATGTCTTGTGCAACTCGTATAACAATTTACTATAGTCCACACAATTCCAATAAGACGATGTTACTAATTCATAAGATACGAAGCATCATTGGCTTGGTTAGGTAAATAAACTATTACTTAAGTGTCGCTAATGGTTTAGGACATATGTTTTATAGCACATTCTTTCCTCATAGTCACTTGCAAAAAATGTTGCAATTAAGACTTGCGTAATATTGGAATTCATCTCTCGTAGTCCCTTGCCTTTAGGGATATCCCATAGTAATTGCCTCATGAAAGACTTTATACGACTGGCAATAATTCAATTTAACGATCCCAGGAGTCAATAATTAATATCTCTCATAAACTGTGCATCCAAACAATATTTACGACATATCCTCCAGTCAATAACACATATTCTAGTCACCCCCGCTGAAAAGAGAAAAACGCCACTGTCAAAAACACAAATCGCATCAGTAATTTACAACTGAAGCCTCCTGCTTTCTGCATCGTTTCAGGATCTAGTCCTTTTTCACGTGCTTTACGACTGATGCTGTAAAATTTAACGTTTTGTATTTATTATTTTTGTCAATCTCTTTTAATTTAAGTTTATACTTGTTTTATGATTCATTTTGCTTGTCTGTCTCGAGTAGAATTATTTAGTAATAAAATAATATATTATTGAAAATGTAAGCCTTTCTTTTATTTAAATATTTATATTGATAATTTGCTTTAAATAGTAAAAAAAATAAATGCACAAAAACATAAAAACTTTAAGTTTTGAAACAATTTTTACAACTATTATAAAAATTGATTTATAGACACAGTTTATGCGTACATATACATAGTTATAAAACATTATTTTTTCATAACGGTAAACCAAGCTATGCGAAGCATTTAACATTAGATTTTTTTATTATTCCAAACAATAGCGCTAATTAATTAGTTGTGTTTGATTATGTTAAGACCTGTTATTTAGGTTGAAGAAATACTTTATGAAAACTAAGCATCTGAGTAAAAAAATATATTTTTCTTGTGATAGTCGTAGTAAATTAAAATAAAAACTAACAATTTTAAATACCTTAAATAAAAGTTGAAAAGTTAAAATCACAAGGTGTAAATTTCATAGCAACATATAAATCCGCGTGAATAGCGTTGAATTGAATGTGAATGCCACCTTGCTTTATATCGGCACAATGTGATAATGGCCTACCTGTTTAACTTTATTATTCATGTCTTTACTCTGTAAAAGCAGAGTCTAGATCAAGTGCACAATCCACGGACAATACCGCCAACATTATCCGTACTATAATGAAATGTTGGGGTCCCATTATTGCTCCTATAAAGAATGTATACACTGATTTTACACTGGCGCTATCCTATTCAATATTATAGAGACGACAAGCCATTTTAAATACGTACAGGTATAAAGTAAGCCACGAAAATGCTGTCATTCTTTAGAGTATATCCTAGACGGGTAGGTACCCTTAGAGTGTATGTCTTCAGATAGATATATAGGGGGAATTTTGAAGCTCATTATGCGAAAATGCACATACATCTATCATAGCAGCCATAGTTGGAGCAACAAGTTGCATATTGCTTTTGTTGAATGAGTTCAAGACGACGAAAAATCGGTTTGGAAATGAAAGCAATCTTACTACATTTCTCAAAGGCATACTTTTTCTGATGCGTTTTGCAAACATAAATTAATTCTAATTTAGCAAGAACCAATTTATTTTTTTCAAGATGAAACGCATCTGACATGACATATTATTATGACATTAGTCACTCAAAATATCTTATTAGAAAGAATAAGGTGAAAGACGATAAGATAAAAACACAATGTAAACTTACAGGAATTACAAATTACAGACAAACACTAATTATTTTACAATTCTCTTCCTTATAGTAAATTTTTAAATTTTAAGATTTAGACCATTTTGTACTCAGAGCTGAAAACAACTACTTTTCCAACAAATCTTTTGAATTAAAATTATTTTAGATCTATTGCTTTTCACCAATCTTTAATGAGAGAGTGAAAATAGAAATTATTTAAACTAACGAATTATTTATTCTCTTGTTTGTCTTGATGGTTAAATTTGTCTAAATCATAAACTAATATCTGGCTAATTAATAATAAAGTTATGTAATCAAATAAGTTAACAAACATAAACTATTTTTTTTAATTTAAATAAAAGGTTTTAGGTATATTATATCCTGGTGCTTGTTATGTTCAAAATACAAATATTCAGATTACCACCGGTCAACAAAAAATAAAAATTATATTTAGCTTAATATAATATAAAAACAGTTAAATTTTAAATATTAAGTTATTTAAGTTTGCTACCTGATTTCAAAAAATTTAAAATTATGAGCAGTAGAATGTCTTATAAACTTTATATGCTACATTCTCATTCAGACGAATTTAAAAATAACATGGGTGCTTACTCCGAGGAACAAAAAAAACGTTTTCACCAAGATGTGATGGAATTTGAACCGCAATATCAAGAACAGTAGAACGAGAATATGATGGGACATTTGGGTTTTAATACGCAAGAGCTCATAATAATATATAAAAGAAAGAAAAAAAATCACTTTTTGACATTAATTTATTGTTACTTTGCATTTATATGTTAAATAAACTTTTCTGATTATTATTTAAAGTAAAATTATTAAAAATATATGAAAATTAGTGATTTTAGTCAAAAAATTTTAAATGCTCTAATGTCTATAAAAGCAAACTTTTTTATAAAAAAAAATTTGTTTTTCAAGAGTAAGAGAAACAAAAATTAAACATGTAGAACATAGACCCAAAAATCGTGTTGACTGGTGATGTGATTGAATGATTTTGAAACTGAATATATTTTTGCTAATTTGACTTAATTATCTTGCTGCTCAATTTTTTAAAGCTTTTTCTATAGGTACTGCTAATACGAAAGAAAATTTATTTCAAAAGAAACGTCATTTTAGCAAAACCGTATACACAATTGAGTAGCTTGCTGTCTATTGTTTTTAAGCAGCTTCTTTTGTTAAAATATAGTGTTTCAAAATACAACAAAAAAAAACGATCAAAAAAAATGTTAAAATTTAGAAAAAATACATTTTTATTAAACTGATTTGTGATTATCTGCACTAGATCTAGAACAACTCAACGCAGATTAGTCAAAGCAAAATTATTTAATCAATGTTAAGCTAACAATCTTTTGTTTGAAAAAGAAAAAGATTAATTAAGCTGGACTTTTGCACGAAAACTTATTAACTGAAATATACACGGTTGGAAAAAAATATTTAGGACTGAAATTAGTTATAGAGACTAGACAGTTCTGACAAAATTAAACGTATAAAACGACCAATTTGACACAACATTGCATTTACAACCAAACACAGTAAAAAAAGCGTATGCTTACATAAAATCGTTTTTTTTTAAGCTAACTTACTTGTAAGAATTTATTGCAAAATGAAATGCTACCATAACAAGAATGAAAGATATTTTTAAGTTTTGTGCATTAACAAGAAAACTATTTCAAACACGAATGTGATTCAAGTAGTTTTGAAATAACAACGGTGAGCACATTCTCCAGACCTCAACCCATCCCAAAACTTATTAGAAGAGATAAGCGATGAATTTTAACACTAAAAATTTCCAATTTTTTATATCAAACATTGCAGCTTGAGCAAACTTTCTGCACACACTTTTTTTTTAAATCTCATTTTCTCAATCTCACAAAAAAATCTGATTGAGATCTCAACTCAAGCAAAAATTTAGTAGAAGAGATAAACAATGAATTTTAACAACAAGAATTTCTAATTATTTTCTAACGGATTTTGCTTGGAAACAATATTGAAGATTAGGCAAACTTTCTGCACAAACGCTTTTGAAAATTTTACATCCTCAGTCTCACAAAAAAAATCTGATTGAGAAACATTAGAAATTTTTTTTGTCTAGTAGTGTATGATGTTTTAAATTATCTTATTTAATTTGCTAAATTGCTTTGAGATTTCCAATCAACTAGGTTATGAGTTATGACCAATTAAGGTTAAATCCGATATTTTTAGAATTAAATACTTTGTGGTTAGGTTTATTAGGAACTCAGCTCAGAATGTTGCAGTATTTATACTTGAGCATGGTGGTATACTTGAGCATACTAAATAAGATGAAATAATAAAATTTTTTTGTATAGGCATGATCTCTCAGTGAAATTTTATTCTAAATGACATTTGAGACAGAAATAAAAAACCAAAAATTTTTTTTCTAATATATAGGAAAAAGAATACAGATGCCGTTTATTGAAATAATATAGCGCATTAAGCTGTAAAAATTAACAAAAAAATTTAGTTTGTTTAGACTAATCGAATTTATTTATTATATTAAAAATGGTTATTTTTAATCTGCTTCTTGGTATTTATAGGTACAATTTAAAAATGTTTCTTATTTTTTTTTTCTTTTTACGCATTTATTATCACGTGTGCAATATAATTTAAGTTTATTGCAACACACTGTTAAGACTTCAAATAATTTTCTTGTGTAAGCAAATTTAGAAAGTTTAAAAAAAATTGTCAAACAAAAGTTCAAATTATTTTTAAGAATTTTGAACATTTTGGAATGTGAAAGGTATGGTAACGTGCAGTAAAACTCGTTCTTGTGTAAATTCTCACTACTGGTGAGTTTTTTACTCGGCGTTTGATAATGGCCCACTGGTGATATAAGACCAATTTACATAGAAACTCGTGAAATAAATAAGTATTTCAACACTTTTATTGCTATAATTTTTATTTCTGTTGTAGCAATAGTCGCTATTGAATTACTTTCACTTGAGATAAATTTTGTTTTGATTTATTTGTTTATTATTGGAAAATTGTCAAAAGTATCAGTGCAACAAAACAGAACTGTTTTTGAAATGTTTGTGTATAATAATTTATTTGAATATTTATGCAAAAATTATTTTGACTAACTGATCTAACACATAATCAGAATGTATTCTTAGCTTCACAATGGTCTCCGATGAGGGCGAAAATTCAATTACTCACATTGCTGCTACCAGGACAGTGCACTCGTCATCATTCTTCACCAAAGATAGTGTCATTGTCTCACCCTTACATCATTTACCACATCAAAATATCGTTTGTTACAACACGCCAACATTATATTTTTATATTATGTTTTCTTGAAATTTTATCGGCGTTTGCTTTCGTTTCCGGTCACTGAATCTCATCAATTTGCTGGCAAGCAACGGCACAGCGTCTTAGAGTAGGTACCTATAACGCAAGAAATAAGACTGCAGGAGTAAACTAATTGTCTAATTAATTAACAAACCGCCCAAAGCACCAGTTTATATGCAAACGCGGCCGTGAATATTTAATTATTTCCTCACTTAACTTAATTGCTCGTGTCTGAAATTAATTATATCAGCTTATAACGTATTCATAAAAGGAGTTTTTTTTTAAAGCAAATAATTCTGATTTCGGATTTTAAAGCAAAATATTTAGTTATACCTGATTAAATTTAACAACTTTTAGGAAAAACATAAATTTTCCTAGAATTCGAATGAAAACCATCATTGCATTGTGAGCTTAATGAAATTTCAACGTTCAAACATTCTGTTTTGTGTTTCTACTCAATATAGATATTTTTACAATCTAATATAGATTCTAAATATTTTTGAAATAAGGTTATTATTTAAATCTATAAAAAAAACACGTTTATAATCGTTCTAAGTCATTATTTCTAGTTCTACTGTTGTACCAACTATTCAGTTGCTGAAATTTAAGCAACTTTAGCAATAATGTGAATAGTGAATTGACATTCAAATGTATAGGTGTTTCTTGCAACTTTTGTTCAATTCTAACATTTTTTTTGTTCTTACATTTTTATGCTCAAGAAGATTGTAGACATTTCTCCAATTTAAAATTTTCAACACACACAACTTATGACATAAAATTTAAACAAAAGTTTTTAATCAATTGTTCAAAAATCTACTTCAACCAGCAGCTCAGTAGTTTAAACCAAGCAATCTAGAAACCTAAAATCAAATTCAATTTAGTATTTTATGGGTGTTACAATTTTATTTTTTGAGCATTTTAGTTAAAAGTTCATCTGGAAAAAACAGTTTTGTTGTCAAATATATGTGAAACGAGTTTGTAAAGTTATCTTTATCTTCTTTTCTTTTATCTTGTTTTTTTAGAATGTATTGCTTGGCAGTGATTTCAAATAAAGCTAAATTATTAAACAACCTGTTTATTTATAATAAAATATGTTGGAAGAGTTAGTACCTACTGTATAAAACGTTAACCTGTTTTTGCTTAGAAAAAATGCTCTAATAGAGTTAAAAAAAATATATTGCTGTATAAAACAAAAAAATTCCCCATCATTTTACGTTGAAATTATTTTCTAAACAATTAATAATTATTCATGTACCAAGACACTGAAGTTATATTTTCTATTACAAATGTCTGTTTAGTTGTCCTGGCGATAGCTAAGGCAAAGAATATACCATATAAGAAATAATAAACGACTTTAGTGCCGAAATTCACATTACATTTCTCCTAAAATTGTAAACTCGTGCAAATTTTTCTCAAAAACTATATTATACAAAAACTAAAAACATAAAACTAGACAGAACCACGATACAATCACAGATGAGTTAACTAATCTGTGATACAATCACAAAACAAAAACAAATACTTGTAGAATTAAAATATAATAAACTATGTAGTTTAGAGCGAATTTTAAACACTTTACTGATGATGTTCACAGAAAGTTCTACGTTCATTTGACAAAAATGATAACCATTTTTTAATCAGAAGAAAACGCAAGCTTTATGATAAGACTTTTATCTCATTTTAAATATAAAAGTGTACAGCATTGTTTTAGTATTTTAGTAAATTTAAGTGGCTTTTTAGGGGTAGAACGACATTATCAGAAAACCTTTTAATATTGCTATCCAGCGAATTCCTTATGTGAATATTAAATTTCTCACTTTATCAGTTGTATAATCAGACGTCGTCCAAACAATCGTGGCGGAAATAAACCTCTGTCTTGTATGACTTGTCTCGATGTAAAACGTCGTCGACGTCAAGGGCGTCGAATATATCCTAACCCGATGTATCTATATTTCCTTCCTTTCTTTTTGGGAATGCTGTATTCGGTATACGTTGATGTCTCAATCACGGTCCTTATTGTTCTAAATGTCTGTCATGGGCACGCATGACACATGACGTAATCAGGGGGGCGGGTCCGGTAATCAACTGTCTGATTTAATATTCACCTCGGTGTAGAGACCAGGCGTTCCCAACTCTACTGCTGCTGTTGACAACCTCTTGTTAAACATAACGCTATGGGTTATGTATGTGCTATGTTATGTTATGTTAACGGCTGCTGTGCGGTGTTGAGGCTGCACAATTATATTACGATCCACAGAGGGTGTAGGAAAATAAAAGCGAGAAGAAAAAACGTCATCAAAGCTCCAACTTGAAAATTATTCTTTGTCCCAAATAAATAATGCATTTAGTTTAATTTAAACTATTTCAAGAAGCTTCAATTCTTAGCTATAAACTAACCAGTAATTAATTTTTAAGATAAAATTTAAACTTTTGTTAGTCTTCAGCACCAGTTACTACTGTTGCCATATTTTCTAGTTGGCTATATCTAGTTTTCTGCAAACCGTTTTGGTTGCCATATTTCAATAACCCGGCTGAATCAATTAAACAAGTTATAGCTACTTACTTTAATACCAAGTTTAAGATAAATTAGTTCATTTCTAACGACTTGAGAGACCCAATTCTTTTCTAACTGCGCTAAAACTGCTTACGCGAATATTTCTTCGTTAGAGAAGAAAGACTTTTACGACCAGTAGTCGTTGAAAAACTAACATGTTTCGAAAACAACTGTGTCGAAAAATTTAATAGAATGATAGACGTTTTGCTGTTTATCGGTATGAACGTCATTAAAACTAAAAAATAAAACCAATAATAACCACGGTAACTCAATGTGTAAACCACGCTAAAAGCAAAACTTATTCTGATGACGTCTTAACCGATAAAGTGCAAAGCATCGACCCTTTTATTAAATTTTTCAAAACATTTTTTTCTAAAAAATGTTAGTTTTTTGAAATTTTATTTCTTACAGAATAAAAAATTTAAGAAAAACGTTAAAAAATTTATAAAATTTTTCAAAACCATCTCTTTCATAAAAAGTTAATTTTTAGTCACTTTATTTCTGAAAGATTAATCAATTTATGAAAAACTTATCTATAATAATCAATCGAAATATAATGATAAAAATTTCTAAAACTTTTACTGCATAATAAACATACCAATTCTTTATTATTGATAACATAAAGCACGTTAATAACTACAAAACCTTTGATACCTTCTTACACAGACTTTCTCAAAAAAAAACCAAAAAAAGTCCATAGCTCGCTTATCTATCGGCCGATTTTAATTATTTATACACCAAATTAAATGGTTATAAATAGACCACAAAATACAAATCCACGTCTAATAAAACCACGTATAGCCTTAAAGTCTGAACTAAAAATAAATATATTTTTAAATCACGACATTTACTGTATTTAGGAATTCTGATAGGAAATCTTATTCTGAAAACAACATTATTTTACAAATATAGGCTAAACCAAAGAAAAAAAAATTCTGTTGAACAAAAACTATGTAGCATTATGCTACATAGTTACTATAGCTAGTTATTATACAACAATGTTTAGCCAGGAAAGCTTGCTTGAGTGGTCTGATTTTTTTTGCTGTTAAGACACGAGTACAATACATAGTTTTACCCAACACATCTCTCCGTAAGAGTTCTCAAAAAATTATCAAAACCCAAAAATTTTATATCCACAAAGATTAGTAGTAGTTTATGATTTAGATGCCATGTTGTTTGTTATTGAGAAACAAATTAATTGTTTGAACAAAAGTTTGAAAAGAAACGGTTTTGGAGATTGTGTCTAGCACTGTTTGCAATAAAAAAAAATTATTTTCTTTCTGAAAAAATTGAGAAAGATGTTGAAGAAGTCACATCGAGTTTGCTACCCAAGAAATCCAAGAACGCTTCTTATTACAAAAAATTGAGTGAGTTGGAAACAGAAAAACGATGTTTGTGAGGTAAGAAATAAGGTTACTTGTTCATCGCCAAAAAAAGATTTGCGGTCCTTTCAATGTGAACGAAATACAGCATGTTAAGATCGACATTAGAAATTTGTTGTAAATTCTTAAACATGTCAATTGCTAAAGTAGAAGATAAAGCATTCTATATGTTAGTATTTGTACCAGATACAAAAACATATGTTACACGTAGCTTTACGATTATGGAAAAGAATTTGCAGTTAATGTGTTGAATATTTGTAAAAAATAAATGTCTCTACAACTTAAGCATATTTTTCAGTAGAGTACAGCCAATGGGATTAAATAGTCTATTCAAAATACCATCCGTAGTAGCTGATTTTTAGCTGATTTTTTGAAATTACGAGAATTGCACAAAACACAGTTTGAGACCCACATGAGCAAGTTTATCATTCAACGCTGGAGCCGATCTTGGTATGGTTCAACGTTATCGCCGATGGAAATCGACAACCGTGGCACAAGCGTATGTCGAAGAGTCAAATTGGAGCAAAATAGACATTGCTAAGAAGATACTGGGTGGATATTCAGAAACAAAAGATAATGTTATTATGAATACTCCGAAGCACAAATTGTGAATATGAAAACATTATTGAAGTGACAAAAATAAAGCGAATAATCAAATTTTTCAATATAAATGTTAACGTAAATCTCAACAAATGATTTCAGCTAATATTCCAGATAATTTTAATTTTACGTCTTGTATTTTTTGATGTTCAATATATTGTTCTATTTTCTGTTAACTGTTGAATTAAATAAAAACAGTTTTATTATTGATTCATAAAACCACTTGTGTTTTATAGAGCCCATAACTAAATAAAAAACATTATTTTTATAACGTCATAATGAAGAATGTTGGATAAAAAAATAGCACCACGTTAAGAAATAAATGACAGACAAGCTATCAAATAGAAAGTATTTGACAAGAAGGTTCAGAAATTCTTCGAATACATTTCTTTAAAGATATCTTAAAAATTAAGTTTAAGACATGCTGCTTTCCGAAAATAAGACTCAATTAAGAGCCAAAATTATCAAGGCTTGTCCTTGATAGTCCTGCTGAAATGTTGTCTAATGGAACTTATGGGGTTGCGCAAAGATGCCGTCAACGTCCGGCGCAAAATAAAGCGTAGTCTCAGCATAAACTATAATATTTTTTTTACTTTTTCTTGATTGCTTTGTTATGATTAAAGCATATAAGATACATTTCAGAATAAAAAAATCCTTAGCAATATTTCTAAAAAAATGTATATTTTATAATTTGAATTTTTTTTTGACAATTTAGTTTGAAAGACTATACGTAATTTTGTTAAGCCATTTTGTGGCCTATTTATAACCAATTATTTAGTGTATGAATAATTAAAATCGGCCAATAGATAAGCGAGCTATAGACTGTTTTTTTTTCTGACAGTCTCTATAATACAATTAAAATTTAAAACTTAATTTTTGCTAAAACTATGCCAGTAAATATAAAACAAAGTATGTCACATTATTCAAAAATAAAAATATTTTTACCATTGAAGTCATTAGGGCGGTACACAACAGTATATTTAAAAAATCAAAAAACACAATTATTGTAAAAATTAAATATTTAAAAAAGTGAAAACGATTATTTATCTAGTTTTGATATTGTTAAGCATTATTAAATTATGGTAAATAAGATGCATTGATATGTCTTCATTGTTTAATTATAAGAGATACTTTCAGCTACGTGATATTCCTTGCACTATTATGTCCAATAGTTGAAAATGTCAAGACATCTTTGACAATATCAAGATTAAAACATTATGTTTTACAGAAATAGGTCATCTTGTTTCCATTTTTTTAGTGTTTTTTATACAAAGTTTTTAATTTTTCAAGTTTAATTTTTATTGTTACTAGACTAATGACATTATTATCATCACAATATTTCGTGACCACATATTTGTTTAGTATAAAATTATATTTGTATTTGTATTAACAGACACTGTTAACTTATAATGCTTTAATTTAAAATGTTTCATAAAGAAAACCACCAGAATTCGTATATTTTTCATTGTTGTTCTCCGATGCAGCAGGTCTATTAAACTGTAAAGCCGTGTATCAAACCAAACGCTAATAAATTAAAATTGATCGTCCATTCATAATAAACTGTGTTCGGATATGAATAAAAATTGCTCTATTTAAAAATCGCTTGTCTGTTAGAGGTGGTGGTCTGTGCATTATGAAGGATAGAAGAAGGACCAACCCGGTGATGATGGATGTTGGGATTAGGAGACGTGAGAGACGGACCAAGACTAGATCACACTGTCATGGAATGATGTATGACTGATGTTTACATTGCAAATTTTGAATTCTCTTTTAGATATTTGACTTGTAATAAAATACAATAGAAACAGCAAAATTCTGGAAAATACAAAAAAGTTTCACATGCGATACCAAGCAACCAAATTGAAATTTGTAAAATATCTATACGTTAAATTACGCAAAACACTTATAAATGACACAAGTATTACCTATATTTATTACTTTTAAAAATGTAAAATGACTATAATTTTATTATCGGAATTAAACATAACAAATATTAGCCATTTAATATTCAAATCTAAATTTAAATTTTGTTCAATAAGATTTTCATTTAAATCCGGAGCATTTGTAGAACAAAAGTGGCTATCCCGTTTTAAAAATCTATTAAACCCGATGAAAGTTTTCCACTTCAAGTCAAATCATCATTAAGACAGAGTATCTCAATCTTTTTATTAGACGATTTTAGAAATACATTGGTCGTCTAATTTTACTTTGTTTGTAATTTGCAAAATTAATGACAAATTGGTTGCTCATGATGGATCTATTAATGGCACAAAACGGAGTAGGTAGGTGCATTAATTTAAAAGACAATAATAGTTATAAAATATATTCAAAAATATAATAATGCATAAATCAAAGCAAGCCAAAAAATGTTTTTATTCTCTTAGAGCTCTGCACAGTGTTTGCGCACCTTAACAAAGCACAATCTATTAAAAAAAAGATTTTGAAGTGGGTACCGATTCTGTATGATGTAAGATGCAATAGATATATGTTTACATAAATGTGCAACCACCATTAAATCGTATATTTAGTCAAGTGCCTATTACTTCCGTAATATGGTAAAAATAACAACATCTAGCAGAAGGTGCTTATATCAGAGTTGAGATATTATGATTCTACATTTTGATGTCAATGTCAGAGATCACTTCTTACTCAATTAATAAGAAATAAAGTAAACTGGCTTCTTCTAGGTTAGATCACATGCTCTAATTTTCCTTGTTTAACGTCTGTGTAAAAGCGTTGAAAACTCGTAGTCAAAGAAAGGTTTAATAAGCTGTAATGTTTTTTTTAAACTGTTATGTTTAAAGTAAACTGGCTTCTTCTAGGTTAGATCACATGCTCTAATTTTCCTTGTTTAACGTCTGTGTAAAAGCGTTGAAAACTCGTAGTCAAAGAAAGGTTTAATAAGCTGTAATGTTTTTTTTATTTGTAATAGGATTTAAAGTCTTAAACCGTATTTTGTGAACAAAAACTTTGCAGTTTCTAAACTTTTAACTGATAAATATTGTTGAGTTGAAAATATTCGAAATATTTGAATACATACCTGTCGTTATTGCAGGTACTGTGTAGTCTTTAATTATATAGATCAAGGAAGGCTCTGGAAAACAAAATCAAATTCTTAGCTTGATTCAATGCAGGATGATATCGGTTCTTGGACTCCCGTCAAATTTGTTGATCACCGTTTTGAAACATTGAAATCGTGATTTTTACACAACAACCAAAATGTTTCTTATAAAAAAAAATTTTTTTTGGAAACTTCGACAAAATAATTGGGTACATTGGTATGTGGTTGCATGTGTTACAAGGATCTGCTCTTTGTGTTTACACGATTAAAAGTCATTAAGACAATTTTAAAATTTTATTAACGTAAGTCAAAACCAACGATAACAAAAAACATTAATAACATAAACTCTGTTGTCTTGACGGTTGGCCTACTAGCACCTTCCTTGTGACACACTTTTTCAGTTTTGCTGAATATCTTAACAGTGTTTTTAACCATATTGTAAAGATCTGCTTTCAAAAAATCCACATTAGAACACCGTTGCCAAAAATTAGCTAAGCAAGCATTCCAATTTACAATTATGATATACTTCATTTCAAAAGTATGCTTCTATATGACAGGTTTGTTTTTCTGTGAAAACTATTATTGTTTGAAAACGGCTAACCAACAAACTTGATGAAAGGATGAAAATAACAAATGTCATTTTGTTGTCGCGTGCTATTTGTAGTTCTCATTTAACCTTAAATTGTGCACTGCTGTAACGGCGTAACGTAATCGTACGCTAAGTTACCAAGTTAAATACAACTTTGTAAGATAAAAAAATATTTTTTTGTTTATTATTAATTTATACCACTGTATGAAAAAAGATATTTAAAAACTTGTTATATTAAAGAAGAAGCTGCTGAAGATGCCCCAGTACCAGCTTTTTGTACATGGTGCTGATCCCATTATAAAAATGCAAAGCGAACAATTATAAGCAATGTTTCGCCTTTCAAAACAATCTTTGTTGAAATGGCGATTTCTTTTATGAGACTTTTGAACGTATTATTTGTAGGTTTAAATTGCATAACACAGAACAATTCATTTCAAGTTGGTATTTAGCACTATTTAAAAACAATACTATTTCACTTTTTGATTTGTGTCGCAAATGCCATTCAGAATTAAAAGTTATAATTTCACTGACAAGTCACGCCTATTCGGAATAGTTTCATTTTGTATAGCCAAAAATAGCACTTTAAGTCAATTTAAAACCTACACTAAATCTTAAATCGCATTATGTACGTACTTATATAATAAACAATTATAGTGGTTGGTAAAAGAAAAATTAACATTACCGAAAATTAAATAAAAGTTGTTGTTTTTATTTTCAAGTATCTTTTGTGGAATACTTAGTTCTTAGACTCCGAGTGCTGTTCCAATAATATAGCGTCCAAATTAGAAGTAGCACACAGCAACTTCTAAACAATAAGCCATAATCCACATTTCTCTTTTAGTAATTTTCATCCTCAGAATTTTGCAGTTTACGGCTGTTTGAATTTCACGTTTGTTGAACTTAACATGGGTCATTATCTTGCCACTCTTGTCACCCATACGTATGTAATCATTGGCTCGCGACGCCACCTTCATACGTGCATACCCAGGAAAATGGAAGTCATTTACATTTCATAGAGATGTATTATTTTTCATCTAGACATGTAATTTTGTTGACATCTCGTTGCTGAACTAAAGTCACGTAATTCTCTACCGATTTTCAAGTAGAAGTGTGCTGCACGATACGGCAATTACAATTTTGCAAAAATAGGATGTAATAAAAGATTATTATGTCTGCTTTAGTAACCTATGCAGGCAATATTGAAATCTGCGCAAAACTTAATCTCCTACTTTTATCATTTTGTTTCGTTTTGTTGTTAATAAAGATTCTCGACTTCAGAAAACAGAGTATCTATTTAATTTAAACCGACTGCATCAAGAAAAGAATAATTTTTATCCAACACCACTTTATTATGACGTTATGAAAATGATGTTTTTGATTGAATTATGGGGTTTATAAATCACAAACGAATTTATGAATTAATAATACGACTGTTTTTATATAATTTCAACAGTTTACAAAAAAAAAGAAAAGATAAAATTACAATTATATTTTGTAAAGCTTTAATGTTGATCTTAACATGAAGTATTTCCACATTGAAGAGACCGCAAATCTGTTTTAGGCGTTAAAGAAGTAACTGAGAAGTAAGTCTTAGCTTACCCCACTAACATTGCTTTTTTGTTTTCAGTTATTGAACTCACTCAATTCTTTGTAATAGATTTCTTGGGAAGTAAACTCGATGTGACTTTTTAAACATCTTTTGCAATTTTCCCAGGAAAAAACTATTTCTTTTCATTTTCCACAATGTTATAAGCGCCAAAACAGTTTGTTTGCAAATTTTTTCTCAAATAATAAATTTGTTCTCAACATCAACATGGCAACCAAATCATAGACCACTATTAATCTTTGTATAAACAATGTATTGTACTCGTGTATTAACAGCAAATAAGTCACTCAAGAAAAATTAGGCCACTCAAGCAAGTTCTCGTGGCTAAACATTTCGTTCGTAACTTATTTGCCTTATAAGACACTTGTATAATAATTTTTTTATCTATTACTTACATTTTTCAAATGATTATATCTTAATAGTAATACTTTTTAAATAAAAAAGTAGTATAAGGAGTCGCGTGTTAATACAAAATGTTTGTTTAAATAACGTCTAGAACCTAAGTTTCTGCTTTCATTAATTATGATAATATATTTTAAGAATTCAATAATTTCATGTTACTTAAGAGAAATGATTCAAATAAAATAAATAAATACTTTGCTTTATAGAATACATCTCAAAACAATTAAATGTTAATACAATAAAAAAACCCAAAGTGTGAAAATTAATGCCTTTTTTTTATTACTATTTTTATTTTTTTATATCAAGTATGTTGTGTTTTAGAATGATGTGGAACAAGACAGTGACACTAAGGCTTAGAAAGCTACATCCTGACTATTAATTTTTGAATATTGATTGTAAAGAAAATGAACTAACCTAAGTTAATTTAAAAACAATATGTTTTTGATCATTTAGGAATAAATCTTAGAGGTTAGTAAAAAAAAATTTTTTTCTCGGCCAAAAGCCATCAAAGAATTGACGTCTTTCGGAGAAAAACGTGTCAAAAAATTTATTGAAGATTTTAATCTTTCGCATCCCATCGGTAGAGACGTCATTAAAACAAAAAAAAAAACTAAAAATTAGCACGTGTCAAATAAAACTTGTTGTTATTCTTAGAATATGTTTTGTTTTTAACGTAGTTTACAGGTCGACTTAGCGTGCTTGTTTATGATTTAATTTTTTTATGAAACAGTTTTTTTTGAATAACGTCAAACTTTTAAATTTTTAATATGTGTCAATAATCACTAGTAAAACCATAACCTAGAAAGGTTTATGTTGGTTACAGTTTGCCACAACCAATCATAATTTTTTATTTGCTTACTATTGTAATAACAAAAATATTCTGCGTGTATATAACTTGAGATGGTTATCGAACAGAATTCAGACACTTTCTTGTGATCTTAGTTGCAGTAGTTAAATTCTAAGGTAAGTGTTTATTTTCAAAACACTGTGATTAAAAAATGTATTGATAACAATAATAAAGTACACAAAATATTAAAAAAACTAAACTAATTCAAGATTTGTGTAAATAAATCTTTCAAGGGTCATTAATTTAGATGTAATAAATAATTTTAACAGTCAGTTGATTTTCCCACATTCTCAAATTTGCAAAGTTTTAGTTGTAAGTGCAAAATGTCTTGTATTTTTTTTAGATTTAAGCACGTTTGGTACCCAATAAAACGACCAGTTTGTGAATTTACAGCGATCATATATCATTGGAATCCTTAATCAATCACCCTGTACGGTGGACGAGGGCGAGAACGGCGCTTATTCATACGTGGTCAACCGGATGGCAGTTATGGATGATAGACTCGGAAATGTGTTAAAAGACGACGAAAAAATTTAAATTCTGCACTGGAATTAAATCGTAATTAAAAAGCCATTAACACTAAATCTACGTGGTGCAGTAGACTGAAGGAAATTAGAGGAATATATTGATTTTATCAAATAATTTTTTTTGGGATATTACTTTAAAATAAAATTAGCTTACAGCTCTTAGAAATTTTACAGATTATAACAAAATTATAGTCCTAACTAGCAAATAACACCTTCCAATAACATACTTAAAATCAACATTCTTTTGGACAAGCTAGATGTCAAGCGGGTAATCAGCGGGTAATTACATCTAACGTGATTGCTTGATTTTATTATAAAAAACGTTTTTAGCTATACTAGCGCAAAGTAGAATGCGTGCAACTATCTACTTGCACGCCAAGTTGCAAAAACATTTTTATATCATCGGGTCTCCATCAGTCGCCAAAAATGTCTCATTTTTCTGAATATGCAACTACTACAACAGTAGGATAGCTTTTGACTTGACAGCTGTCAATCATCGGATTATAAAGTAAACAAGCAATAAAATCTTCATCTTTCCTTTCTCTCGCTATGATAAAGATTTGGTCATTTTACCTGGTTCTACAAGAAGTAGCTAAAGATTCTGAAGTTCCAAACTGCAATTTATAAATGCTGCTGTTCCAATTTAGGTAAAAACTGTGCGTGTTATACAAACAACAAACACTTAAATTATTATTGTTATTCGAATGTGGAAAAAATATTAAAATCTATTTTGAATATTTTACAAAATAAATTACATACAAGTTTATCAACTGACAAAATAATTAGAACTATTTTAGTGCGGTTGGTATAACTTTTAAGGGTAAAAAGCTAAAAAATTGTTAAGATTACAACCTGCAATCGGCCAATAATAGATACGTCAAAAATTCTAAAAAAAAATTTCAAGTGACTACTCTGTTTTGTTTACCTAGGTACATAAAACTATTTAGAACGCTTTATTGTTTAGTAAGTTTTTGTTGTTAATTTAGTTTTTAATTTCAACACTTTCTTTACTTGCGTATACAAATTTCATATGTGGAAGTGGTATAATATGAAACCGCTGACAAACGTTTTCTAAGCTTTAATTACAAATTTGAAAATTATTTACTTGCCATTTGTGAAGCTTTTAAACTAATTTAAATATTTTTTTCTTGCTCCACCCGCCGAATGTACGCTCTTTCTGGCCGCATTTTACGCCAGAAAGAGCGACTTTTCATTGCTTGCACCTTCTAGCCGCTACCATAGCAACACAACCACAAAAGTCATTATGACAGAACTATTAAACGTTAAACTAAAAGAAATTCGGCGGGTGGAGCAAGAAAAATAGTATACGACCTACGGCCAGAAAGTTGGATGCCCTGGCGTATGTGATATGATAAGATATGAACGCAATGTACTATTGATATGATATGATATAACGATATGATATGATATGAACCTAATATACTATTGTATCCTGGGTTTTCATGGCAACATCTTGCTAGACATTTAAGTTTTTACGACTTTCTAACACAAAGTATAACAATATTGTCACATAAGATTAAAAAAAAATTTCAATAATTTGAAGAGTTTTTATGTGCTTTGGCTGATTTGACACTCTATCAGCCTCAACACATAAAACCTCGCTTATAATCTCATTAATATAATATGTACAGAATGTATAATATTAACATGAGCGGCTGTGCTTTTTTGGCTATAACAATATCAAAACATAAAGTCGCTTACGCAATAGCGTAGAGAATTTTGTGACTTTAAATATATCAATTTAATTAGCTTACGTTATTGTTTTTGAGCGCTGTAAAATAAGAAATACGTATTATTATTCTGTTTAAAAATTTTTTGTTTTGTTTTTAAATAATTAATAACATTCAGAAGAGCGCAAGTGCCTCTAGCCAGGCATTTATACACGGCACTGTGCTTAAATGTTAATGCCAGTTGTGAATAAACACTTGCAATACCAGTTTAGCCTTCCGGCGCTAATTTAACTAATGTTAATTATAAAATGCAACAGAGCAAGAAAATGGAGAGTAAGAATATTCAATCAATGTGTCTTCATAAAATGCAGTTTGAATATCTACATCGGATCGATTTTGTTTTTTAAGTTATTTTAGCTGATTTTAGTACAAGCTGATGTAAGACCTGTTGCCAAAAAAACACAGCCGTTCTTGATTTCTTTTAATATTGTACATCCTTTGTATAACTTTTATTTTAGTGGGGCATTTCAAACACTTCAAAATAAATACTGTTATTGTTTTATGGCGAAATTACATACTTTATTTTTTTATAAACACACTTGAAACTTTTTATTATAAAAACATTAATTTGAGTTAATGTGTAATTTTTAATAAAACAAATATTTTAGACAATTTTGCACATTATAATGTTATCAATGATATACGTTTTTTTGTTTTTTTTTATGATTTGATTTTACGTTTTTGTGGTTTGGTGCATTTTTTTATATTATAGATGACAAAGTATTTGTTATAGTTAAATTATTTTGTAAGTGAGTTTTTGTAATGATTTGACTATGAGTAACTAAACTACTTTTTTATTTTAATAATTTTTTAAAGATAATAAGTTAGTTATAAATTAGTTAAACAATAACAATTGTAGTGTAAGAAACATAAATGTATTAATAATCAAATTGAGCGACACAAACATTACAGATTACAACAGAGATCAGACTGAGGCTTTTATGATCTGTTGTGTTTTCTACATTTATTTAATTTAATTTTAAATTAAATTTAAAGTTATATTTAAACACCTACGGCCATCAAACCATTATTTTAAAAAAACTATCATTTTTGAAAAAACAATTCTTGTTTGGGCAGAACTCAAACACACGTTACTTATTCGGACCGTCTCTAAAAACACCATCTTCAGCCACCTGACCCGACCTGACCTGACATAGAAATGTAAAGTAATTTTTGGTTTCAATTGGGCTAACTGCTTGTTATACTTTACGATTAATATATTATACTTGTTTTACAAAATTTAATTTTTATTCTTTTAATTCGATTAAAGAAAATTTAAATGAGTTGAATGCAGATAATACAGTCAATTTTCTTTTCATGTTTTGTATTGGGTATAAAAATGTTAAGCTTAGAATAGAGTGTCAATATAATACGTGCATAGCATTTGTCGATGCTAATAGATTACAAATAAAATTTCGCTTTGTTTCCATATTTTTAAATGTTTTTTTGAGCAAATAATCACTAGTCTCCACTCGCATAGCGTAATAATATTTTTACCGTTAATCATTTATACGTAATAACATGAAAAAGTCATTTGTGTTTGAGCGGGTATTAGATAATCTGTTGATTTTCTTAGAAAACAATCAAATTTTAAGGGTTTATGAGCAAGTAAATCATAAATCTGTCAGTAAACGTCAAATAGTCTCAAACTAATCAGTATCCTTATGCAGGTGTTATGCGCTCTCAATATTCTAATGTTTTCAAAATAATAAAAATTTTATTTTATAGCACAACCACGTGCAGAGCAATCGAATAATCAAAATTATACAATATGCTATGCTATTAATTTTGTATAAAAGTTTCAAGAACTAAACCTATGATTTATTATTAATTTTTATTTTTTTTTAATTGCCTCTGTGTTTCTAAAACACCAAATCAGTTGCACAACCCTTAAATTGTAAATTTTTATGTTAAATTTGGGCAGTTTATATCTACTTAATGGGACACTAGATTCCCATTAAGTAGATATTTTGCACAAATGTTTGGTTCTTGTTTTGTTTTCTTTGTCCTTTTAGACGCAATTCTACTTATTCCTGTAGATTTGCAAGACACTTGATTTATTTCATATTTTTTTCAATACTTAGTTGTGATTTTTATTTTAATTTTTATTACTACAACAAAGCAATTATTTTATCAACTATAAAATCTACAGCTAACAGTGTATAATTCTTATCACCACTGCAACCTATACATCATAATAATTAAATACAAAACAAATTAAAAATTTGGAAGAAACCGGCTTTAATATGAATAATAATTATTTTATTTCTTGATTAACTGGTTCAATTTTCTTAAATAATAAAATAAATAAAATAATAAGTTCAGCGTCTATTTCATTTATAGTAATAATAATAAAAAGCATTCTTAAAACTTAAAAAAAAATTATTGTTAAAACTTAAAAGTTTTCAAGCTGGTGGTAATCTTTAATGTCTATTTTGTGTAAACTAAAAAAGTTTTTTCTTTTAAATGCAAAAAATTTGAAATGAACAATTGTGACCACAGCTGAACCTAAGCCGAAAAAAAACTAAGTCATTTCAAATCTACAAAAAATAAAACCTCTGTCAACTCATGTGCCGATGTAAATGTCGCATGTTTTATGGTTATTTATATTCTAAGTAATGATCAAAGTTGTAGTTTTAAAAACTAGCCACAAAACCAAAACTTAAAACTACTTTTTCGCAAAACTTTTAATAAAATTTGATTTATAACCTTTTACGTATACTATGTTTTCCTTGCCGTTATGTATAAAAAGTATAGATTTTTCATTATTGTCTACTTTTAAATTAATTTAATCTTTTTTGCCTTTTATTTTTTTGTAATCTAAACTATTTGCATAATTTGGACTGCTCTGAATTAATTATTCATATAAGTTTTGCATTTTTTTTTTGGCAAATTTACGGCCGAGAAGAACAGACAGCATTAAAAACTCATACGTCGTTAAAGATAACATTTAATTTATGTTAATTTATAAAAACTTTCCGTTTTGCTGTTGCCAATGAAATTAAAACTCGCTACTTCAAGCTGAACTTAAAATGATGTGTTTTTGTGTTGTTTGCATTATTTGAAAAAAAAAATTCTTAAAAAACAGAAAAACAGAATTGGAGAAAACGAGCTGAATTGATCTAAACTGTGTTTTGATACTTAACTTATTTAAAAATATTTTTTTTTATCTTCTATAAGAATTTTGGTAATTACATATAAATTTTAATCAAATAATTTTTGATAATGTGTTATTAGTTTATTGATATGACGTTTTATAAGTATCAAAAGCTGACCATTGTTAAGAACAATCAATTCAAACCTTTTTCTTGTGCTACAAAATGTAGTATGAAGCTTAGTGTCTTGTAATTCTAGTGTCAAGTGACACCCATTAGTCGTTTTAGATAAAGATTTTTCAGAAACTATCCCGCAGCTCTTAAAATGTGTTTTTGCTGTTTCAAAGTAAAAATTAGCAAAAAAAACATATAATCTTTAGTCGTTATTTATAAAAAATTCAAATCAAAGTTTAACCAATTATAATTATTTTTTTTTGACAAACGGACAATCAAAACTTAGATACTTTACGTTACATAATTATTTAATTAACAGAAACAAAATACCACATTATGAGCAACCTATTATAAGTATGATTTAAATTAAGAAGTACATCAACTATCTCACATATTTTGCAAATTTAGAAAAAGTAATGATAATAATAGGACATAATCTATTATGAAAAAATCCTCAATAAAATGAAATAAAAAATTATACCATGATTTGTTCTTATTATAAACTTATATCTTTCCAATAATCAAGCTTTTGACAATAATCATTCAGAGTTTGTTTAAGATTTGTATAGAATTAAAGACTTACTTATAAGATTCTCAAAGTATAACCTTTCATGTATTGTATAAATTTAAATGTCTATATAATTCAATTACAATCATTATATTTTGTCATTATTATTTCATGATTTAAATTTTCAACTTTGTTAAAATAAAAAAAATTATTAATCTAAACCAAATAAAAATATAAACGCCAAAACTCATTAAACTTTAAATTACTAAAAAACGGTCTACTTCTTAGTAATTTTTACTAATTAAATCAAAAAAAAATTTAACATTATATCTTGTGTGATTACTTACTAAATATTTTAGTAAAACGTTTACATTTATTTTTGATATGTAACCTTGTATTTTCCAATCGAATTTATTAAGATACTTGTATCTAATAATATATAATAAATATAATGCGAAACCAAACTATAAAAAGCTTAATAAGCCTCCTTGAAAAATTTCGAGCTTGAATGGCAGTAATGCAGTTTCCATTTGTTTGTTGAACGCATTGAACCAATTGAACGCTGAACTAAAGTTTGCCAAAATTGCATCATATGTTTTAATGTTCGAATTAAATTTAAGTTGACCTTATACAACTGTAAAACTATCAACGAGGAACAGAATTATCAGCTTTTCAAGAATTTGGTTGGTTTCTAGTGGTTTTCAATTATTTGCATTTGACAAATTTGTGTTTAATATTTCTAATAATTAGAAAAGTTATCACCTTTGTTTGTATAATATGTTAAAAGAAATTTTTTATGAAGGATTTAGAGTATTGAATCATTGTGATTGTAGATGTTTTTACATTTATTTATTACCTCTATAAGCAACGTTTCGGTAAAAAGATTTCACCTTCTTCAGGCTGTTGATGTATAAAACACGTTAAACTAGAATGTAGATTAAAGAATAAAAATTTATTACAGACTGTTGTATCAATCGTCATATAAAATTATTTTTTTTAATTTTTATTATTTTATTTAATTTATTAATAATGAAACTGACCTATTATTGTGATTCGGATTTTACCATAACTGGCCAAATTAATAGTCAATGCAGATATGTACGGAGATGAATATAATATTTATTTAAATTTTGTTTCTCAAACAATTCAGCTAATTATTAATTAATTAATAATTATCTCTCGACGCATCTGAAATCATACAATTTGAGATTAAAACAATAATGCTGCTTTACTTTAACAACAACCATATTTAAAATTACTAAAGGTAACAATAAATTTATTATTTCTGTTTTAAAGGTATGAATAATATCACATAATAATATAAAAAGTATTTGTGTCTTTGTCATTACTTGTTAAAGACCGTAATAATTTTTGAATCCAGCAAAATCGCTGTGCCTCCAGGAAAAAAAAAGTTGAACATATTACAATAATGTCATGACAATTTAAAATTTCTGATGCAATTTGTTAATCACTCTAAAAAAGTAGGTTGATAGAAGAACAAGAATGTATTGCTTGTGTCAAATTTCTAATCCAAAATCTAATCATTTCTGTTTTTAGTTAAACTTCTTTAAAAAACACTTTAATAATATTATTTTTAATTTTATTTTTTTTTTATTTCAAAACTATGTTTACCTATAACCTAAATATTTGTGTACTTATATTATTAAGAAAATTTGGTAGTTGATTAATTGCTACACAAAACCATAGAAAGCTTAACAAATCTTTTAAAAACTTTCAGCAAATAATTAGTAGTAGTTTATTGGCTCTGATGAGTGTAGTTTTCTAAGGTATTTTATAATCGAATTCGATTTTATACAACTTTATATTTGATTAAATAATCTAACATCGTTAATATCACTACTAAATCTATAATTAATTGTTCTTCACATCTAAATAAACTACTTCTGCAATGTTTTGTTTAATAATAATAATAGTAGTATTGATGCAATTGTTATAAATTAGAGTCAATACTTTTATAAATTTTTAGTGTCATTTTTTCAACTTTTAAATGTTTTTGTACTTTTATGATAAAATTATGTAAAAAATGGTAAATTTTTTTAGATTAAAACTATATTGATCGTATTTAAAATTTTTTGTTTTCTTATTTCCAATATTCTATAATCTAATATTGACAGACATTATTTTATTTATTGCAAGACAATCAAGATTTCAGATAATTCTCTTGTGTAAGCAGATTTGAAAATTTCAACTAATATTGTCAAACAAAACATCAAATTATTTTTAAAAATTTTGAACATTTTGGAACTTGGAAGGTGTTGTCATAGAATAAAACGTTGTGATCTACTCGTTCTTGTCTGAATGGGCGTTGTATATCATTTGTGAGCCGTAAACACCTTGTTTCCCAATTAATAATGGCTCACTAGTGGTATAATTAATTTACACAGAAACTCGTAAAATCAATAACTATTAAAAAAAGTTGAATATTGTAATAATGTTTATTTTCTATTCAGTATAAGAAATAAACTTTAATATAAAAACTATAACCTACTAAAAGTTTTTGTTTTGTATTTTTTATTTCTTTCGTATTTTTAAATTAAAAATTTTTTTTCAAAGTTTTCTTTAATTTTTTCTTTGTTTTCTGTTGAATTTTTTTCTTTTTAGTTTATTTTGGATTTTATTTTGCTTTATTTTTTTATTTGCTATAGGTATTGTTTAATCTTTCTCTTTATTTCTATTATTATATCAATTGTATTTATTTTTTTATTATTATAATTTTTTTTTTATTATGCTATCTTTTACATCTGCAATTTTTATTTTTCATTTTTGCATCTAAAAAATCTTTCACTCATTTATGTCTTTTGCTTATTTTCTTGTTTCATATTGTATCCTTGCGACTCTTTTCTATTCAAGCTATCAGAAATTTTGTAGTACCTGCTTTCGTTAATTCTTTTTTTTGTTTGTTTATGTTTTCATCTAAATGTATTTCACTTATGATCTTGTTGTAATGGTTCTAACATTTGGTATTCAAACGTCACTTTGTGAATAGCGCGTATTTAAACAATTTTTTTTGTAAATTAATATTAAATTTAGTTATATATTTAAAATATTTCCTCGTAGAAAAAAATTCTTAAAATGTATGCACTGGCATTTTGTATTTAAACGTCATTTTGTAAATAAAGCGTACTTAAACCAAAAATAAAAATGTTCTAAGAATAATACTTTTTATCAACTTAATGTAAAATTCAAATATATTCTTACAATGTTTCCTTGTAGAAAAAGAATTCTTAAAATGTTTGCACGTTTGATTACACGCTCCTTCGTTGCTCATATTCAACTTCTTCTTGTGCGTAATACGCTTATTACTGTTCTTGTTATGTAGTTTATTATTATATTGAATTTAATTATGGCGTAAGTAATTACAGTGTAGAAACAAGCTATGAGATTCTTTACAAAAATTGCAGATTAGTAGCATATTGTTAATTTATCCGTTAAGTTCAAAACACTTGCATTTTTCAATTTTTTTGCTAAAATAACTATCGTTAACATTGAAACTGATTTCAACACACGAAACTGTCTATATAACAGCAACCGAGCTTAGTGTTGTGTGCAAACATCTGATCTGAATCGCAACATTCTATATAGAATATAAAAAGTCAATATTTTTTAAATTTGCAATGAATTAAGGATTTTACTTCTTCAGTTATGTGATATGCTATAACCATAATATATGTAATAGTTTAGAAATATTACATAAATAGAATAAAAATATTTAAAAGCTACTTTCTAAAAATCTGCAACGCTTGCTACCTTACACGATAAAAAGTAACCAAATAAAAATAAATTTTGTATTGATATAATCACTTTAAAGTAAATATAAGTTCAGCATATTTTTATTACACAGTATAGAAAGTAAATCTATATTTTGTCTTGTTTGAGGTAGAGATAAATCAATTTTAGTATAGTTGTTCTTTTGTGTATCCCAACCCTGAATGTCAATTTAACCTTGGCATAGAAAACAATAACTTTCAATGACAAAACGTCACAAATGGCTCATAAAATTTACATCCAAACACGTCGACCTAATTTATAGGTTGCTTTGAGTTTTTAAAGTCTTCGTTCTAAAATAGCCTTCAACGCACATTCACATTTCTGCGAAGCATTGACAAAACACAAATTAGACGACTTCCAAAATCTCACTTATCAGATTGAAACGACGTCGTTAAAAAGGGATTACCATCACGAGGAGGTGCTAAAACGTCAGACTTGCAAAACCCAATATTTTCTTTTCTTTTTTTGAGTTGAGTGAAATTTAAGCTTGTATAATAAGCTATGCGCTTAGAGAAGTCCCGATCTTCCCACAAGAGCGCGGGGAATTGCACCTGAAGGGGGGCTTTCCGGTGGTCGGGTTCACACGGGTCTACATACCCTAAATATATTTTGCTCCGCAGATGAAAACGCTTTAATCACCATCTCACTTTATTCAGATTCAATTTTTAAATAATTAAAACGCTGTTTTTCCAAAATATATTTTGTATGAGAAACAGATTATTTCAGTTGACTGGCAACGAGGAAAATTGAGAATTGTGGTGGAATTGATGTGCAGAGAAATAAGGGATGTAAGACTTGTTTATGGCAACTACTGATTATCGTTTCAAGGAGGGTCGCATGTTGCCAGGTAAGAAAACATCTTGTATGGAAGATTATTCTCAAATAAGAAAATGTTTTGGGCTTCAGGCCAATAGCGCTTTAGATAAAGCTCTACTACCTGTTTTTAGATCTGAAATATTTGGATCGTGGGAGAAATCTTTTATAATTGAATATAAAACTAATACTCCTACAAGCCTGTATTTGTTCAATACGTGATTGTGATAAGAAACTAATTATAGATATTTTAAAATCGTATCAGATATGTAATAAAAATTATGAATAATTCTTAAAAAAAAATTTATTAATTAACAAATAGGCACTAATAACTGACAATTATTTTTCAAATCGAGTGCTGTTTAAGATATTTGCTGTTTTCTGTAGAGGAAAATAGTTATTTGCACACCAAAACATAAAAGATACATTTTTATGAAATATTTCTGAAACATTAGACTCAGGACAATAGTCCATATGAGTTATAAACCAAAATCTCTAGCCTTAAGAGGTACCTTTTCCGGAAATCAAACATGAATAAAAAAATATTATTATAGTTGTACCACTGGTCAAAAAATTGTTTTTGTATAATATTTTAAAGTTTTTTCGATCAATATGGTCAAAATGAATATATTATGATAAATAGTATCGGGTGATATAAAACTGTTTTTAAGTTTTTATTTATTTCCTGATGATGATAAAATAGTAGTCAAAACATTTATAGAAAAAAAACTTTTTGCCTAATGGTAAAACTAGGTTGTTAGTTTATAATGTAGTAGACTATTATTTTGTGTGTTTTTTATCAAAAAAAAAATTAATATGTGTACGTTATTTGTAACATTTTATTTTAGTAACAGCTATCTTTAAATTTTAAGCTGTGTGTATATTTCAAGTAATATCTTTTTTTTAGACTAGAGTTACTAAAATTATAATTTTTTTTATGCAGTAAAGCAGAAAACACAACCTTATCTATTGGTAGAACAAGAAAATTAGATATAAAACAAAATGCTGCATAAATGTTTTATGCAACTACCTACACAACTAGAGCTTTTGTAATGTGCTTATTTCTGCTATCGTTTTGGTAATCTGCTAGAAATAAATATATTAATTAATAAAAAAAAAGATTTGACTTAATTTATATTCTTTGGTAGATTACTTATACCAACATGCTTGCAGTAAATAAATTTGGCTTACAAGTAATAAAAAGCTTAGAATTTCTATTAACATATTAATACTAGCAATAATCCTAAAACAAACAATGAATTAGTAAAATTATCACAGCTACAGGTTTTGCGTCATTGAATCTATAAAATAAAATTATTAAAAAAAATTAAATTAACAAGATAATAATCTATACTAAAAAAAAAGTACAGTAGACCTGTTGATTTTTAAAACCATTAGTTTAGATAAGATAAAGAAAAAACTGTTTTTTTTTAAGATAAGAACAATTAACAATTCTATAGTAAGAATATATTACAATTTAGTAAAAAGATGACTTACAGGTTTTAGAAAATGTATAAAAATAGGCTTAAAGAACAGACCTATAAAGTAATTCGAACGCGTCAGATATTTAAACTGTAATACAGAAAAATATACTAATCTGCTAGTTTGAGTGCTAGATGTAGACGTGAAGAGTTAAAAAATAATAAAAAAAAATATCTTAAGCGCGTCAAATATTTACAAAAAATGTTAAGTGAGTCTTAAAAAAGCTTTTATGCAAAAGACTGACGATTTGGAGGTGACGCTGATGACAGTTTTTTTAGGGTGATCGCAAACTTTTATTAAAATTTATAGAGTTTTATTTTGTGATCGCAAACTTTTAATTTTAAAATTTATGGAGTTTTAGGGAAATGGCAGATTAAAAGTTTTTTTTGTAATCTGTCTCACTTTAAAATTAAAAAAAAATCTTACTGCTTTTGACCTATTATAGGTAACGTTTTTATTTGCAATTCTCTTATTTTTTTTCGTTTTGTTTAATTTAACAAATTACAAGAATATAATCTTTAAAGCATGTAATTCAGAGATCATAATCTTAACCTGATAAATTCAAGCTTATTTTCGTTTTGATTTTTTTTTCACGAATTCGCCCGCTTTACGCTTAAAGACTAATATTTAGTAAAAATACTTTAAAAAGTCTAAAAAATCTCTATATAATATGTTAATTTAACGCGCTTGAATTATTCCAAAAATCTGATATTGGGTACTCATATTATTTCAAATAAAGTACATACTGAAATTCTTTTTATTTTAAAAAAGTTTTTTTTATATAACTTGCAGGTGCTGAAGTCAGCATTGCCATAACAGTGTTTTTATTCCTGATAAAACTTTCATAGTTTTTAAAATTTTAATATATGAATCAAAGGTGTTCTTGCTTTGAAAGAGCAAGCAGTTTTTATAATACAGAAAAAATAAAAATAAACAAAAAAAATAATAATTTCGTACAAAAAACAAATTTAATAAATCAAATAAATAATCAAATACTTTACAAAATAAAAAAAATGTCAAAAGTTTATTAGGAAATCGGTTTGATAGATAAAAATCGCATTAAAATGCAGAGAATTAAAATTAGTGATAGTTGATCACTAGTTTTTTCCAACTTTAGCATTTCGAGAAAATTCCCGGACGGTATTAGATTGTTCAATTGTTTCTACTTATTGTTTATATTTTATAAATAATAAATAAATGTTTAACGGATAGTATCTTTCCCGAATGCTTAAAAAGGTAGTTATCATTCCTATTTACAAAAAAAGTAACAAAAAACGAATTGAATAGCTATCGCCCAATATTATTCTTTTCTAAAGTGAAGAAGAAAGGCTTTCACAGCTCGAAGTCATTGAAATATTGACATCTTTCGGAAAAGACCGTGTCAAAAAGTTTAATAAAATTGTCGACGTTTCGCACTCCATCGGTGGAGTAAGAACATCAGGACAGGGAAATAAAAATAAAAACAAGCACGGTAACTTGACGTGTAAACCACGCTAAAGGCGAAACTTATTCTTGCTAGACCTCGTTGCAGCTTGGGCTTATATGGTAAGCTGGGAAGAGAAAGCGGTGAGAGGGGCAAAAGAGAAACTGGCGGAGGGGTCGGAAGAGAGAGTTGCGGAGAAAGCGGAAGCGCTTTGTGTTGATGGCGAAGGAATGTTTACGTACAAGGACTTCCAAACGTTTGAAAGATAATAACCTGGATCTCTATTAAAGTTGTTTGGATGTTTTACAATTTCGATTGATTCTCTAATTTTTCTGTCATAGAAAAACTTTGATTCACAAATCAAGGAAGATTCATCTAGACAAATTTTGTGACCGGTGTTTAGATGATGTTCAGCTAGTGATGACTGTGACCGTAAACCCGAATTTATGCACTTTTTATGTCCAAAATCTTAAAGTTTAATGGAACGTTCTTTTTCCCCAATGTAAACTTTGTCACAATAGTGACAATAGTGTTTGAATTTTTTGACAAAAGTGAGTCAAATTTCTCTTTTAAAAATGATAAAATTTACAAAATTTTTGTAGATGATTTGAAAACAGTTCTCAGTCCTTGTTTACAAAGAATTTTTCCGATTCTGTCTGTAACCCATGAACAAATGGAAGAAAATCAGTTCCAGTATTATTTTTCGACTCTCTCGTTTTTGTGCGAGGATGTCGATGGTGGTTTATAATACGTCGAATAACCTGCTTCTTATATCCATTATTCATTAGGCTAGTTGTTGAGTAGCCGGTCTAATTCTGTTTGAAGACTTGATGTTTGACAAAGCGAAAAAGTGCGATGAACCAAAGATTTGTTGACAGACAATTTTTGAGCAGGATGATGATGAGATGTTGCATGAACATAGCGATCTGTATGAGTAGGCTTTCGATATATTGTATGCCCCAAAAACCCGTTAGAAAGACGTGTTACTAAGACATCTAAAAATTGGAGAGAATTTTAGTTCTCAATTTCCATTGTAAATTGAATACCTTTATTTAAACCATTTAGATGATTTAAAAAATCTGGTAAACTGTCTTTACCGTGAGGTCAAATAATAAACGCGTCATCCACATATCGGAGAGCTATGCATTAGGTTTTAAGACCGATGTTTCAAGTGCCTTGAAAAATTTCAACAAAAAGTGGTTGCAGTTGTACCATTTTAAAATGAAATGTAGAATTGCCAACTCAAACGGTTCTATTTGATCACGCTGTAGATGCCTGGTTTTAAAAAGTTTTGAGCTATAATTTATGTTTTGGCAGTTTTGAAAAGAAACGTTATTGCTAAGTGGTGGTAAAATTTTGTCGCACTGTCGAAAACTGTCTCAAAAAGCGTAATAGCCGCTTACACGAACTAGAAGATATTTTCTGATACTTTTTTTATGGTTTTTTTAAGACGGTTTTTATTCAAAATGCAACTCTTGCAAAAAAATTATAAATAGTTTAAAATATTGCAATATAAGACCTATGCTTCTTTTTGTATTTTTTCTTATGTGTTTATTATTTTTATTATCTTAGTAATTTGATAAGTTTACTGTGTTTGTTTTCAAACGTTGGATACGAAGCATAAAAACTCTGTTAATTTCTACTCTAAACGACTTACGTGTTCCATCGTAGTCTTTATGACACCACTCTGGTAAACAAATACTATAGATGCCAAGTTGTTCGCCGTAAAAATAGGTTCATTAATTAAAATGTGATTAGTCCTAATTGTAATATTATATTGTTTTATGTCAGCCAATGTCAGCTTACAATCTCGAAATCCTGCAGTTTTAGAAGACCTTATCATTGTCAAATTCATTGACATGTTTCATTGACATTCAAACACTTTTATTCTGTAAGCACTTTTGAATCTAGTTTAGTTAGATTAAAAAATAGAATAGGTTTGTGTACAAGCTTTTCACAAAGTCATTTAAAACGTTAAAAATTTAGATAGATAAGTGAGCAAAGTCAAACTAAAAAAAAAAAATTAAATAATATTGTGCAATCTTAAAATCTTGGTATTATGCATAGAGCGTATTTTGACAGTAAATGCTTTTCTTATAAAAAATTAGTAAATAGTTTTTTAAAATATACAATTATATAACATAAGAACAAGTTAACAATACCAAAAAATTAAATAATTTTTGTGTGATAGAAGCTTCGGTCCGTGACTGCCCTTACGTGGTTAGCATGATATTTTTTTCGCGCATTCCATGCGTTGATTGGGCTGCATTCCCAGTTGACATACGCCATGATTCAGCTAGATTTTGATAGAGATGCTTTGTATAAAAGGGTGTAAATGCCTATTAAACACTTCTTTAACAGCACCGTGAAGGATGACTTGGGCAAAAACTGCTATACGCATTTTTCCACACTGAAGAAAATGGACAATTCATTAATCGTTTACCCTCTTAACTATGCAGCTAGAAAGCAATTTTATGGTGGCTTTTGATTCAGCACCTTAAGCGAATTTTTTCGAGTGTATAAATATGGTTGTACTATGTATGAAAATGAACCTCATTGTATTAAAGACGCAAAATAAATTAATATGTTGCTTTTTATTTTGCAAAAAGAAAAGCACACGGAAAGCAACAAAACATTGATCTGCTGATTAACATAAAATAATTAATTTTTTCATAAACAGGGTTTTTTCTTTTAAAACTATTAATATATTTATACTTTTCATTGCTTGACAATTATCAGTTTACAAAATTTTCATTGTTCAACTTTTCAAACATGCTTCTTATTCTCTGCTTTCTAATCATTCTATGCAATAAAAATATACTATTAGAAGAAGATGAGATTTGTATGTACTCACCCTTAGCACATACTTTTAAAGGTAAATCACTGTGAACTTGCCTACTTCACAAAAATTTCAGTCACGGTATTTTTTGAGATTTATATGAAAGTCATAATAGAAAAATCTGAAGTGGATAAGAACAGTCTAATCTCTGCTTCACTTTGTTTTGATCATTGTAGCATTTTAATTCTTTATATAAATTACTAGCAGCCCGTCCCGGCTTCGCACGGGGTAGACAATTATTTATTTTTGAAAACTTGCACCCCCAGTGCCCCCTCCACCCCGCCCGCCGCAATACCCGGCGCGGTTTTCAGACTGCATCGCAAACAACGGCCACGACGCTATGGCGGCTTTGTTTACTGTTTGAATTTTTTAATTCGTAATATCTTTTGAATGGAAAGTCTAATTTAAATAATTTCAAAACTATTTTATAGGTAGTTAAATGGTCTTGACCATAAAATAATTTATTTGGATAAGGATTAATATAAACACATAAATAGTATGGTTTGAAGTTGGTCAGCATTTTCATTAATGTTTAAAATGAAAAAAGTTGTTGTAGTGACATAACTACAATAGTTGGACATATGCTACCGGGGAGTTTTTTGTAGACATTATGATGTTCTTCAATATTGTTGTACATTATTTTGTTCTATCGCTAATAGTTTCGGCAGCGCATTCGACGAAAGACATTTTAAGACTCATTTTTCTACACCTTCGGTTACATTGTTCAAATTTTACCAAGGATCCCTAAGTTTTTTCAAAATGAAATGTAACCTATGTCAAATAGGAAGAATGTAGCATTCTATTGGTGAAAGCATTTTTTAAATCGGCCCAGTACTTTTTGAGCCTATTCATTACAAACATACAAAAATAGGTACAAATCTTACCTCTTTATAATATTAGTGTAGATAACAACATTCTAAAAGCAACAATACATACCTCAAATAAGAAATTGACATCACCTCTCATTAACATATTAATCATAATAATATGAATTCAAATAAAATCAGTCAACTTAATCTAATATAAATATATATACATATTTTTGCCAAAAAAAAATATATTAAAAAAATTTAAACTCAAACAAATTTATGTAGGATTAATTTGAGTTTAAGTAAAATCATCAGATTCGGACATTTTTGAAGCTTATTATTTATTTATTATTCTAAATAGATTATTTGGCTGATTAGTTTGCTTGTTGTAGATAATGAATTGTAGTTAGTGACTTAAAAAAACATAAATCAAATTTTTGGTTAATTAAATTAAAGCACTATTCTACCGATAGATAGTAAGTAAACACAAAGTTATATTTTAAGACAATTATAGTTTAATTCAGTTATATATAGTTATAATAATACAAATATTGAATATAGTTTAAAACAGCAGCCGTAATATCAAACATCACTAGACTAATAAAAAATTAACAGCTAACGGTTATTATAGCTAACCACTAATATATTGTTCATTGGATTTAATTCGAAAATGTTTTTTTCTCTTAACGTCAAAGTCATATTTTTTAGCAAATTTTGAAAGATAAAAATTATAGTCAATTTGTCAAAAATAAAAGCTCTAACCACAGCCGTCTCTACTTAACAAACCATAAACATCAACTTGGCAACCGCGTTAGTGGGTCTATTGTGGCAGTGGGCTCAGCTAAGACCATAGTAGAAGTAGATAGGTATGACTTTCAGATCACATTAACTAATCGTTAACTTACCTAAGTCACTGTCCAAGTTTTGTAATACCGCTTACACCACAAAACTGCCGCAAAACAATGCGGCAAACCCCACTTAACCTCAAAAAATTTGCCTGAATAGTGGAATTTGTCACGCACCCACTAATGAAGTAACAAATTAAACACTTAGAAATACAGTAAAAGATAATATACACATAAACCACAAACAGTTTCTCTTATTTGAAAATTAAAACAAAAGTATTGCCACTGGAAAAATTCAATAAACACACTTGAAACTTGAACTAGTAAATGCCAATAGACCCACTGGCAGCGTTGCCACATTTTCACTGATCACGGCTTGTCAAGTAAAGACCGCTGTGCTCTTACAGAGAAAGATAAGCCAAAAAATTAAAATGACACCTGCGCTTATATTAATAAACTATTTATTAAAAATTAACAAAGTTTCTAATAAAAAAATTATGTATTGAATTTAAACTAGTAAATTGTCAATATGTTTAGTTTCTCAATTTTTTTTTTAAATTTAATATTGCTGTTGGCGTTTTTTTAGTGCCTCTAAGAAGTCTGCTGGTAGCTCGACTACTAATCAAATAGAAAATATAAATATACTTTTCACACTGACGCAGATATTTAACGGTTATCTTAGAAATAAACTATCATTAAATGTAATATATTCGACAAAGTCGCAAAGGGTGCGACATCGTTACATATATGAACTAATATTGGCAGAAACACAAAAAATTGCCGTTTAAAAGTGTAGTAAATGATATTTTATTAAATAAATATTTTTAAGGGCAACTTCAAGAGTATTAATGTGGTATTAATAAAATCTTAGATGACAAACAAATCAAAATAATGTGGTTTAATGCTCCAGTGTAGATTACGGCAGTAAAAACATAAGCATTTACCAATCTTTTTCAGATACAGAATAAAAGAAGAAAGACCACATTGCTTTGGAAACAAGAAAGCCAAGTGAGAAAAATATGTTTGTGTACTTGCTTTGTATGTATGTAACGGTTGTTTGATTTTTTTTTGGCGTTGAAGATTGCTATGGATGATTAACTTTTGAATAGTGAACGTACCTTAGCCATCGAGTCAAAGTGACAGTTATTGATCTAACATCTCAAGTTAATCTAACCTCACTTTTAATTTAATGAATCGATAGTTCAACACGTTAATAAGCTAAATTAAATCAAAGCCCCTAAAAAAACTTGTAGTGTTATAAGAAACAAAAAAATAGTCTTAAAAAGTCAACTAAATGTTCGTAACGCCTCTTCGACTTACATTTCCGATAACTTTTTCTGTTTTTTTTTTTAGAAAGACTATCATTTTTTTACGATCACACAAGCCAGTCTCACAAAAGAGTTGACTACAATGGGTTACATTATGTTAAAAAGTGTAAGATGTCAACACTGCATCGGGAAATTTTCATCAAAATTTTTGAAAACAAGCTTAAATTGGGTATTTTCAGTCTCTATCAACTCAGTGATTGTTACTAAAATAAGATTCTAGCTCAAAAAAATTTTTCATTTTATGAGAAAACCATTTTAAATTCAAAAATAAAGAAATTTGAAGAATTAAGTAATTATTTTGGCATTTCAAGCAATTGTTTTAGAAAGTAAAGTCCGTTTACACAAATCATAGGGATAGCAAACTATAACGCTAAATTAAAAAAAAACGCGCCACATACTAGCCTGACTTTTATAATCTTAAAATAAGGGTAAGATTCTTAAGAGGTCTGTGTGTTATTCAATTTTCCATCTCTTCATCCAAAATGACCTTAACTTGATGTGAAAATGTCGGTCCTGCGGATTATAAGCTTGAACGACAATTTTTGCACTCTACCACACAAAATAATGTGTTTTGTTTTAAAAGATTATTTCTATTCTCTTAAGGCTTCTTAATTTTTAATAACACAAAAATTTAAAATCATCAGAATCTAAAAATGACAGCACAATAACAGATCGGTAGTGACAAAACAAGTAACTTTTGCTTACTTTACTATTGTCGACGTTTGAGCATGCTGTTAACTGCATTTGCTGTTGTCAAATAGTAGTAGATGAGATCGTAGAACGTTTTAGCTACACAATTTTTTTATATCTCCGCATTTTTGATGATATTGAATTAATATAGGAAACTGACAAATCGTGATACAATTAATATAAGTAAATTATTATACACATTATTAGACTTCAAAAAGCACTTTATCCAATCATTGGTGGAAAAGCTTATACACTTTATAAACATAAAATTTAAAAGAAGTATAACAAGTAATGACTGAAACAGAAGTTGTTTTGAGAAGTTGTTTCTTTCTGTTTTCGTGTTCTTGGAGCAAAAACACCTTGAACTTTATTTAATAAAACATAACGTAGTATAGATATAACAATGAGAATTTCCACAAAGTTGTATAAAAATTTGTTCGAAACACACAGCATAAATCAATATAATATTTTGGTTGTTTTGTCTCATCGCAAAAGTTTAGAAAAAACGTATTCAATTTGTTTCACGTCTCATACTAATAAAAGTCGAATTTTTTCTGAGCCTTCTTATTTTCGTTCCGTCGAGTACCGACGAAAATGCCTCCAATTCTTTGCTTGAAAAAGCAAATGATTGATTCCGTAGATTTTTTGTGCACTATCTAGTTCTAACTGATTGTTTCCAAAGCATATTAATTTTTCAATAATTAACTTTAATTTTGTTTATTATATCTAATATTTTCAAATTGTTATACAATTATAATATTCACGCTGCAAAGTACGTAGGTATCCTACCATAATATCTTCGACTGTAAGCTTTTTAATTAATGTTTTTATTTCTACTGGACACTAGTCATGTAGAAAAATTATAAAACAAGCATTATAACTCGCCTTTATAGTTATCAAAATAACAAGCAAACTAAAGGTCAGTAAATCGCTAATGATGCCACCACTCGTCTTGCTTTTATTTGTACATATAACAATATTATTGATTCTTTGCCACGTTACCACACATTAAGCTCACTAGTACGCATTTAAGATTGTCAGCAACATTTACAAACTGCGTAGTTGTTATATGCTTATATTATGATACAATTGTTTACCTCAAAATAATGGCTACTATTGTTAACAGATTTTGAAAAACCATGCAGTTTGTGAATCTAAAAATTAACTGTTTCAATATCTCTATTATTTCTACATAAAAATTAAAAACTAGCCAATACTCTTTTAATAAAAAAATTAAACAAATGTTTATAATCTTTGCACTGACATATGTCAACAAAAATATATGGAATCAAACGCCTAAAAGATTCAAAAACATTATTGCTTAATTTTGACACCTGTTACAACATGTTTCAAAAAATATAAAACTGCAGCAGCTGATTCCAGAATACTATCAAAAATTATCTAGACCAAACTTTATCCCGGAGTTAAATATCTGTCGAAATAGCGTATATGTCTAGCTATTCTTATGATAATTTACGCTTGAAGCATTTAAAATTAATCATTGTATTTATCTATAATTTTATAGATTTATTGGCAGTTAAACAAATACAAAATAATAGTAGTTATTTATTATACAAATAAAACAAGAAAGAAATGTACGAGAGCTTGCTTGAGTGGCCTAATTTTTTTTAAGTGACTTATTTGTTGTTAAGGCACAAGTACAATACATAGATGTATCCAACACCTTTCTATGTAAAAGTTTTTAAAAAATTATTAAAACTCAAAAGTTTTATAGGTACAAAGATTAGTAGTAGCATATGATTTGGTTGCCATGTCATTAGACGTTTGTAACATTGTTAAAATAAAAAAGAAAAAAGTTTATCTTTTTAAAAAAATTGCAAAAAAAGTTGTAGAAGTCACATTGAGTTTGCTACTCAAGAAATCCAAAGCCGCTTATTACAAAGAATTGAGTGAGTTCAATAACTGGAACCAGAAAAACGATACGTAGGGTAAGCAAAGACGTGTTGTGCTGTTGGGTTACTTCTTCAACGCCAAAAAAAGATTCGCGGTCTCTTCAATGTAGCCGAAATACCGCATGTTAAGATTGACATTGAAACTTTACGTAAATACAGATAATTCACAAGATAGCAAGTTAATCTGTTAAACTGTTGAATTAAATAAAAACAGTTGTATTATTGATTCCTAAACCACTTGTCTTTTGTAGACCTCATAGTTCAATCAAATACATCATTTTTATAACGTTGTAATAAAGAAGTGTAAGATAAAAACTATAATGTTTTTAGTAATAATTCGAATATACAAAAGATTTTTTTAAGTTGCCTAACCAGTCGCTCACGTTCAAACCTAATTTTACATTTTTATATTTATAAATGTGCATACCATTCTAAACAGTTTTGATATGATTGAGATTAAATGAGACAAATTAATCAGTTTTTGAATGAATTGAAATGAAAATGTATGATATTGTAGTCAAAAATGTAAATTCTGTAACAAAAAAAACAAAAATAGCCTAATAAGACAAACCGTTTAACTTCAGCAAAGGCAACAGCTAGCTAGCTACAACAGTTTTGATATGATTGAGATTAAATGAGACAAATTAATCAGTTTTTGAATGAATTGAAAATGTATGATATTGTAGTCAAAATTGTAAATTCTGAAACAAAAAAAACAGAAATAGCCTAATAAGACAAACCGCTTAACTTCAGCAAATGCAACAGCTAGCTAGCTAGCTACGGAAATATCTTGAGTAGTTAAAAAAATACTTAAAATGCTTGCAAATTTACATTACGATTAGTTATAACTGAACACTATTTTTGAGACTTCATTCTAGAATTAATTTTACTATAGAACTATAAATTTTGAAACGTTTAGCATAGTTCTTTATCTTCCATTTAGTTTTTTAACATTTTTTGGTATAACAGTTTGACCCTTTCTAGGCAAAATTAAGTGTACAGAATATTAAGCATTTATCCAATAAATAAATATAACCTACAGCAAAAACAACAATAGATATGATTAAAAAGCGATTGTTAGAATAATGCATGATGAGTTTGAATAAAACTTAAAGACTGTCCTACTAGTGAAAACGTGTAATATTCGTTTTTGTTTAATAAATACCGATATTTTGATAAAGCTTAAGTTTCACATAACGTAAAAATTACATCTTTTTAAAATATTTTAAATTAATTATTTGTTCAATTTTTGATATTTTTTTTTTTAATTTTTTACTATTGGATGTTTGGTGATTTTACATAATGCGTTTGCTTTAATATGTGGAAAATCTGTGATTGAAAACATATAAGTTGATATTTCACGTTTTGACCGATAGAGCAGCTTTAAGTTTATTTTTTATAAAAGAAACAACATGTTTGTATTGCGCACAAACATTTTGTAACAAAAAATTAATTACAAAACTGTAAAAAAAAGTTTTTACAACTTTTGGAAGAAAACTTGGTCCTACACTAATGTGAATAAACGAGTTTAAGTGAACAGACTTTTGGAAAACTTTTGAAAAGTCTGTAAAAGTATAGAAACCAACTTTTTGAAGAAATAAAGTTTTCACCGCCAGAAGCCATCAAAAAATTCACATCTTTCAAAAAAAATTGCGTCAAAAAAATTCGACAAAAAACATTATCTAGAAAAAAATTTAAGAATAAGTACAAAAACTCGCCGTGTAAATGTACCACTTTAGAAGCTAGTCTCTCTTTTATGTTTTTATCTTGATAGCGCATCTACAAATAGAGTGCGAAACGTAAGCAATTTTATTAAATTTTTTGACACTCTTCTCTTGATGAAGTCTTTTTTTCAAACAATCTATTTGTCAATTATTGTCTTCTGAGACAAAGTTCCAACAACACTTTCAAAATCGGGTACTCTCTTATCTATGTTGTTAAGCGCAAAAACTAGAGAAAGTGTTTGTTTATTACTTTTATTTTTTAGTGACATGATGTTGTTGATTTTCGTCATGGATACGATATATGAAACGTATCTCATATCTCCCTTGGGACTTTGTAAAGTTTTTCACCCTCAAACCCATGGTTACCATGCATTTGCAGCAATTACACATTCACGCATTCTCGGATGTTGTTATTTTTCATATAATTTTATTAAGAAAGCAGTAATGAAATACTAAAAAATAAAATATTTAATGCACTACGGGAGATATTCTGTTTTTCACCCTCGGTAGACTTACAGACCGCGGGCCTCCGGCCCTTGGTCTGTAACACGTCAACCTCGGAGAAAAAACATTCATATCTCTTTTAATGCATAAATATCTATTTTTAGCACCGACTTAAAATTATTTGAATATTTGCACAAGTGTAAAGACTAGTTAGTCTAAGAAAATTTTCATTCATCTTTTGCTAACCAAAAAAGATAGATTACAATGTATCTTTTGTACAATCTTTCTGTTGTACAATCACCGATATACTTTACATACCTTTTATTGAATCTAGCAGTAGTATTTATATAATTGTCTCTTGTTAACTTTATCTGCTCTTAGTTTTTCACATTGTTAGAATGTCTTAAAAAATGACTATTTTTTAATTAAAAAATGTAAATGTTTTTGAAAATTAAAATAGAATTTTAAAAATTCTTTAGCTTATCTGTTTCGATTAAGTATGATTTAAATGCTGTTATATAAAGCAAAATAAAATTAAGGTCCGGAATAATTACGGATACACTCCGATATCTATTTGAAAAATGTACAAAATTAAGTTTAAAAAGTTTTGCTTTTGAGACAGCTATTAGATAACTCTGTTCTGATTTTGATCAAAAACGAAAATAAAGTGAAATTTTCAAATATGATTCATCCTTGTAAATCAAATAAGCCAAGTTTTTTTTTGCAAATTTTCAAAAAGATTGAGGAGTTGCATTGAAAAAATTCATCTGATTGACGTCTTTGATCTAGCGTTGGCGTTGTTCAAGAAATAAAATCCTTAAACATTACGTGTTTGGCACCCTGTTGAGGTTTCGGTTTCCATGAGTCAATAAGAGACATTTGTCTTAGTGCCTATTAACAGTTGACAGGTTCCCTTGTTTGTTTGGGGTAAATATCGGCAAATAGTTATGGTGTTATATTTCGGTCAATATTGGACTTGGGGGGAATAAAAAAAATGAGTTATGTGTGGTGTGAGTGGCAAAGTTTATCCGTGGACAAGTCAGTAGCAGAATGTAATATTGAAAACAATAATTTTTTACTTTTTTCATACAGTGTGAATACTATCTATTAATGAAGTGGTTTCAATAGATAGCAATGTATTAGCGTCACAAAAAAAAGCCTTTAAAAAAGTTTTTGATACTATGTAATATCTTGAAATGATAGAAAAATTTACCTTTATAGAAAAAATTACGTCATTAATAAGTTCAGTAAATTTAAAATAAAGCAAACTATTGAAACAAGTTTATTATAAATTAGATTAAAAGTGGCTGTTCTACATTACATATTATGTGGAAATAAATCTTCTTTATATAATGGGTGAATTTGAACTGGTGTTGAGTCCAAACACTGTTTTGAGACAAGGTAGAACAACAACGTCGTTTTTCAAATGGTCTATTATTTTGCGACTTGTGTTGATAGAAATTTCATAATCTAAAGCAGTTTTACCGTTTTCTGAGTGACCAAATGAGAATTATCTGAAGTATTTTTAATTAATTCAATTTTAGTTTTTACTTTATCAAGAACTGAAATATTTAGTCGGTATTTTAAACTTTGATACGTTATTGACCAAACACTTCAATAACGCATTATGATATTAAATGTTTGTCCTCTTCTAGTCTAAACCCGTAACAGAAAACGTCAAATCTTAATGTTGAATGTGAAATTGTCTAACCTGAAAATGCATGTATAGATGGTAAAAAAATTATATGAAAATTTTGCCCGAACCGGTTCAAAAACTCAGACATTGTCTTATTAGATTCGTTCCTGAAAATTATTGTTTCATTTGATAATTATAACAGTGTGCAGTGCTAATTGCCTATTATTCTTATAAATGCCTATACATTTTTAATAAATACGTTTCTTTATCATAAAAATCGGTAGACATAGCAATAAAATCTAATAACTATAAACGTTTAGCATCTATTTTATTTTGATTTTTGTAATTATGCAGAAAAAGTCTATCAATCTAACAAACCGACATGTAAACAAGTTTCAACGGTGTCGTTTTTCGTTTAGATGTAACTTATATTATTTAAATGTATCTGCTTCAACTTCAGAAATATGTTTGTTCAGTTTATATCCCAAGAGCTTATTGTATATATCATAATAATTATATTGTCGAGTTATATGTAACAATATAATAGTTTAAATGATTTTTACATAAAGCTGCTTTAGTTTGAGAGGTTTGTGTTTGCACCGCTTAATCACAGTCTAAGAGAGCTTAAACATAATTTTTTTAGTCACTTCAACAAGAATTTTGCATCTAGATATGTCAGACAAACCGCTTATTTGCTATTAGCTCATATTATAAATACCATTTGCTATGCAGATTGTATACATGAATCAAAAATTTTGTGAAAAATGTGTTACAAACTCTCTGGCCACTAGATAGAATGCTTTCTAGCATTACTTAACATGTAAAAGTAAAATAAACATTCAAATGATATCTTCAGAAACAGAAACAAATTGCAATGCGTAAAAATTTACCACATTAATTACTCTTTAGGTACGTTTATAAATTAATTTTTTTATACAACAAAAATATACCTATTAAAACGTCAGATACATATCTTTTAAACTGTTGAACTGTAAAAAAAATATGATTTTGAATACTTTGAATGCGTTCCAATTGCAGATTACTGCAAAATCACTAGTTGTAGTGCTTGCATTAACGTTTGACAAATCAGATTTAAGCTAATTTATACAATTTGTAAAATAACTTTATAAAATTTAAACTTCCAATTCAAACGAAAAAAGTTTAATTGGATTAAACGTATCTTTGTAGTAATTTAATTCTTTGTTTTTTCTAATTCTATATTAAGATAAAAATACAAAAATTAGGAGTTAATAAACTAATCTTAAAAAATTGGTTAGAATTATTCTAATTCTGACTCGTGTCTTTAAAAACTCGAGTAAAAACTTCAGCGTTTTTATTTAAGTTGCAATTATTAAATATTAACATTAATGGTGCAATTTTTAACGTCAGAAAATTAACCCGACAATAGTTGATTTACTTCAGTTGTGCAGTAGTGTACTTAATTATTGATGCTTGCATCCTGTACAGAAAAAATTGAAGAACCAGAATGAATTTGAAATGTTGGTTTTTTTAAGTTTAAAAGCCCGGCTCCAGTCATCATTCATAAACCACGTCAATTTTTTTTTTCAAACAATTAGCAACATAGTTTTCTGTCACTGTTACACTCTTTCATCCGCCACATTTTTTCAAACTGAGAAGATCTTTTCTTCGATTAGCTAATAAAGTGGAAAAACGTGTTATTAAACCGTGTCTAGTGTGTTAGCTAAATCGAAAAATACAGCAATTTTAAATAAGATGCTGACAATATTGTTTATACCCACAGGCATCATAAAACTCTTTTTGTTTATTTTTTAGGAACAGACAGATAGCAATTTTTAGCTAAATTTGTAAATACAGTTATAACAAAAAAACAGCAACTTACATTTGTTTTTGTTTTGGAAATTGTTCAATTCTATATGTGATTATTTGGCATATTTAGATATGTCGATAATTTTGTTCTACATAATAGAAGACTTTAACATAGTATAAATTGCTCAAAGACTTGTTTATTTTTGCCTACTAAATCTGTGAAATAGACTAAAAAAACATTTTCGGTGTAAATCTTTGCTTTTTTTTTCTTACACCACTTAGTAAAAACATTGAATTAATTAAGAATTAATATCGGACTTGAGATATATGTTGCAATAATTGAGCCGAAGATTGACATTGTATTTATTAAGAGCGTAGTAAAAAAAACTTTTTTATTGTTCAACGCAAGATAGATTTTACATTTATTTTAAAACAAATGACCAAACGAAAACGCATGCGTATGTATTGCGATTGTTCAATTTAAAACAACAAAATATATTGCAATGTGCTTATTGCGACATATTTGATAAAAAATATAATTAGCAATTTAAAAAAAATTTTGGCTAAAAAGTTAAATATAAATCTTTAAATCATTAAATCATTAAAGCTAAATCATTAAGCACTCCGCTACGCGTTGTGCTTCAAATTTATTTTGCGCTCTAAAATGTAGGTTACCGCACGCAAATGTAATAGTTTACGTTATTACTGCGGTAAGTTTTATTTTACAGCGCAAGATTTTAATTTTGATGCAGAGTGCTTTAATAAAACCGCGGGCTGTAAAGTGACTAACGCACAAATAATATATTCAACTTTTTAACCGAAGACTCAATTTTATCTGTTTCAAAAATTTCGAAATTTGAATTGACTTGAGGTTGACAGCTCATATGCAAGAAGTCCGTGGTTCAGAGCTCGATCGATTGTTAGCTAAGTAACCACAAGCTGGCGCCGACAGCGACTTAAAAGTTGCATCAAAAATATTAAATCGTTTTCATTTTTGAAAATCTTTATTAAGTCTTATTAAGTGCGGTACATTGTCTTAGTATGAACGAACTATATTTATGACTAAACAGCACTTTTATTTTATTTTACAACAACACGCCAGTGCGTCAAAGTAACAGATGAATGCTTTTCATGTAAAAACATTTAGCTACCATAGCATTTGACAAGACGTAAATATGCGGTTTACGATCCACGAGACTTAAAATAACTATTTCTACTTTGATATCAGATAGAAATTGTTTATTGTAAAACAAAAAGTAGTTGCTTAATGAAAGTTGATGTGCTTTTAGTAATTTATTGTTATAATAAAAAAACTTCTGAACTGAGGATTAAGCTTGAGATCTTTGAGTTAAAGCCAATACTCTATAGCGGACAAATTTATATGAAAAGTCAATAATTTTATACTTATTAAAAATATTTATTATTATAGTAATTTATTTTTCCACATTTTTAATAATGAACAAACCAAAGTAATAAATAGTATATTACAGCTGTTCAATAAAATACTTCGTCGTGCTTTCAACACATTCCGCAACAATACAACTTATCAAACTCATACAACAATTTGATATTGTTGTGCTAGAATCTCTATTATTGTGCTTTTTCTTACTTCTGCCTATTCACTTATGCATTAATTGTTACAAGAAATCCAAAAAATGGTTTAATTATTCTTTTAGGTAGCTCTGTGTCTGGTTCTTAACCGTTGTGCCGTAAATATTTAAAAATTTATTTACATATTGCTATGAAAATCAAAAAAGTTTGTTTACTGATATTAATTGATATTTGTAGCTGGTGGGTATATATCATAGTCTTATGGTCTTACAATTCTGAATTATTTGAAGAATGTCACATTTGTAAGAATTTTAAGGGATAAATATGCTGCTTTAGGTTCTACTAAAATCCAAAATTTATTTTATGTAAAAATGGGCTTTTTGTATTGATCCGTCTTCGCACGAGGGTTTCTGCAGAATCAGAAGCGAGAGGAACGGTCAGCAGCAGGAATGCCTTATTCATCGTCCATCGGTCAGGGTCATTCGGTGTGAAATCCGCGCGAGTCTAATGGGTTTCTGATTGCCAAGCAGCAGGGTGCATTTCTTAATGTTCCTGTAAGACCAGTAAATACCTAGGATGTTAGCGTCCACGCACTGATTGTGGTCAATCTACAGAAGCCGATCCAAATGGACCCATACGAACGCCGCACCGTTTGGCTAATGAAGTTTAATTGCGGTTTTAACGTTCATTACGACCAGAGAATGCTGGAAAATTATTAAAATTACTTATTTTCTCTTGCTATTAAATATGCCAATAACATGTTTTTATAATTAAAGAGTAGACAGGGCAATTTTCTTTTTGATTGCAATCTCAAATAATGTTTATTAATGACTAGAACGTTGACTTTAAATTTTACATTCTATTTAATCGCTATTTTATTGTATTTCTTAATTGAAGACTGGTATAAACAAAACACGGTTATTATTTATTTCTACAAAATCTAACATTTTGTTTTATACAGTTTTATAAGAAGTAGAGACGCAATAGAATTTATATTCACTTCTACTATATACTCAACATGGCAATATGTAGTTAAAAAATTTAATATTTGGATGAATCATAGACATATTAAGTCTACCAATTACAATTTCTAACAATCAATTCTTTAAGCGAAGGAATCAATTTTCTTTACCTTTTGCTCTAGTTCCTGCTTCTACTCAGTTATTTCCTTTTTTATCAATTGAGCCACAACTTCGGAGCGACTTGTTTCTTTTTATCTTACGTATGGGTCTGAACTCTTATAAGTGTGTTTATTGCGTAGTCTTTGTTAGATTGTTTGCCAATATTTTCACCACTAAGATTGTTTTATAAAGTCGTTTATAGACGCTAAACAGAACTCAGACAAGGCTAGATTTAACTATGAATTCAAATAACAGATTGTGGTAATTTGCAATATTAATGCCAAATACTTCAAACAATGAGTGCAAATACACAAGAAAAAAGTTAGTTCACAAGCGTATTAGCAATAAAGCCTTTTCTAACCATTTAAAAGCCCGAAATCTTATCTATGTTTGTGACTTTGAGATGCTCTTGGTTTGTAAAAATCTATTTTTGCACCTTTGGATGTGTTCAAATTTTGCTCATTACGTGGTGCGAAGAAAATGTTCTGTTTGATAATGTTAGAAATTCTAGCTGCTAGGTGAAGGTGTTATTACCTAATTTTAAAATATTAAATAATTTTCTCCAAATATCTAGTCGAATTGATAATATAAGTGCCAACATACGTTAAGCTATACATGCAGTCGTAACAACATGTTATATCTGTCATAAATTTCAAATAATTAGGTATTGAAAAACTATTGCAAGAAAACATTGACGCAAAACATTACATTTTTGCAGAAAAGATTGAATTGTACCAAAAGCATATTTCAATATAATTTTGTGATGACAAATAAAACAGTATACTAATCTTAGCGCACAAGCTTGTCTCAAATCCAAAATTACTTCAAACAGTGGTCTTAGCAAATTAAAGTTCTCACAGCAAAAATGTAACGCTTTTTGGTCTTATTTGTAGTACACTATAATGTTGAGAAACCTAGGTCCAAACAATCAATATATACATATTAATACAAAAAATAATAAACAAATAAATCAAATGTATAGAGACATTATTTTATAAGATAATTTTTATTATATCCCAAATACTGCAAATACATATTTTTGTTTTACTAAAAACAACAATGTAAAACAAGTATGCCAGTAAGTAAGTTTGACATTTTTTTTAATAAATGCTTTCTTAGAAAATTCAATCTAAATTACCTTAGCTATGAAGCAATTGGCGAACATGTAGTAGAGTTGGATTGCTGTAAGAAAGAGACCGGTGATTAATTGTCATTGAATGCGCAGTGGTTTGTTTACGTTCGGTTGCTAAGTAACGGCCGGATTTCATCGCATTCATTGGCGTAGGTATAAAGCTCGCGCATCTAACGATGATTCACCAGTCGCTTTCTTACGGCAATCCAACTCTAATCAAACAAATCTTTCACTCAAAATTACTTCAATCAACAAAACAACATAAAAGTATTTTATGTTTATAGATTCAACACTTAAGCCGTAGTGTCATAATAGCTATACTAAATGTTCTAAAGCTTGTTTGTGGTCTTTTCAAAAACATTTAATTTTTCAGAAATTCAATTATTAAAGTTGTCGTACAAATAAGCGCTTGTTTTTGATAACACCCTGTATAGTTTCAGACAAATCAAATGACGTAAGAAGATCTTATTATTCAAAAGGTATATAAGATTTTGGCATAATACACTAAAACATAACGAGTAATATGGCGTCTAGAATCTATAATAAAATTTTAATTGAAAAAAAGGTAATTAATTTAAGAAAAAATCAATGCGTAAAAATAGGTACAAAAATGTATAGAGCATTTAATATACATAAAAACATTTTAGTCATTAAAATACAGATACAAAACTTAACACAAATGCTCAAAAATATAATAAAATAAAAAAAAACAATACTTTACCAGAGAATTCTAAATTTTCTTAATTTTTATCTTAAAAAATCAATTAAAACCGAATGAAAGAGGAGAGAACATAATTAGATGTAAGCCAAAGAATATAAAAAATAATAAAAAAACTAAATAATAACAACAGTCTATCTGAGCAAATAACTAAATAATTACTTTTTTTTTATTTTATATAAATAAAACCTTTATGAAATATCTATTTACTAATTTTAAAACATTTACAATTATTACTTTGATGTTAATGTTTTTTCTCTTATTTTTAAAATACAAACTTTTGGTAAATCGGGTTTTTTCTAAATTTCCTCAGTTTTGTTTAAATTAATAAATCAATAAAGCTGAAATCTTTTAAGCCTAAGATGAGATTAGAACCTACAACAATAAAAATTTCCAGCAGGATTACGTCATTAAACTTTGAAAAAAATGCACCATAAATAAAAACTTAATTTTTAGAAGTCGAAAGTGTCAGTTGGCCAAAACTTTTTTCAGGCTGACGTCCTAATTTGGTAAAACTGTAGAGATGTCTAAATTATGCGATACAATTTTTTAAAGTAGAATACAGTTTTATTTTGCGTTTTGATTTCGTGTGTCGCGTACTGTTTGAGTTGAAACACGGTGTATATCCTTTCACCTAAATAAAAAACTAAAAAATATATTAATTATAGTTTGTTGATTCTACCACAAAGCAGCTTATTTCTCAAATAATTTTTTGTCAGGTTTAAAAGATTAAAAAACATAATAATGTTTATAATTTTTTTTCATATTTATTTTTAATATGGTTTTATATTACTTTCTAAAACTTTTTTAGAATGTTTTTTAAATTAACTTATAGTGCGGCTATAAAAATTTACAAGTCGGAAAATTTTTTAATTGTTCAATTTTCTTAGAAGAATTAATTTATACCACATTATTTAAAATATTGGTGACTTAAAAATATTTTTTTATTGTTTAGTATCAAATCTATTACTTGGTTTAGATGGTTTAGTTAAGATAATTCAAGCGGCAGCAATAATACGATAACCATAAATATTTCTGTCAAATTATTAATAATTATTTAAAAGTTGTTTAATTTTTAAACTTGTGAATGTGTAATAAAACAATTGCTAAAATTTCAATTTTTTTAAACACATAATAACATATATAATACATTTTTGTAAAATTATGAAACATGTCTACCGCAGATAACTCTTTGTAATCAATTAATCATCATGAATATATTTTTTCAATTCTTCTCGGTTTCAGATATTGTACATTCTCATATACAGAAAATCGCGTAACCTGCGTTGAAAACAGTTATTATAAAGTTTTTTAGTTTCACAACAGCACTCAATTTAAATTTTCAAGAAAAAAGTAAATACCAGCTCCTTAAAACTTTATTTTTTGACCAGAGATACAATACTTGTCTGATCAATTTGCTGTATTTTACGTTGTTTATCTGCTTTTAATTGAACATCATTATCCACAAATTCACAGCCAAAACCAGCAATTAATCAGAAATCAACGAATGATTAATAATGAAATTAATTTAATAACAAAGCAATATTCACATTTGTATTAGTTCAGTTAATTTATTTCAAATTCAGCCACCTTAACACGTTTCACCAAACTAAAATCACATCCAATACATTATCAAATATAAAACTATCAAAATATGGTTTTCTTATTGAATACACATTAAGTGCACCGAAGTGTACCGAAGTACATTAAAGTGCTTTCTTTTAAGACATTATTTTGTTCTGACAAATTTTTTAATCGTTTATTATTATAAACAATTAAAATCAGCTTTTCAGCTTTTAAGCTAACAGTTCTAACCAAAGATAAACATAAACCGGTCTCAAACTAATAATTGTTATTAATTTATTATATAAAGTGTTCAGTTGAATTGTTTATCATATAGGTTTTTAATTTTAATTATAAAAATTGCGTACCTATTTTTAAATTCAAAAACTTTTTTAGAAAATTATAACAATTTTTTATATGATATACTTTTTTTTTAACTCATTAAACTCAATAAGATAATCTTCAGAAAAACTGCGGTAATAAAATACATACCTAATAAAAAATTATTATTGTAAAAACTTTGAGAATACTATAAAAACAACATTTGCGACAATGGAAAAAATGCTTGAAATTGAGATTTTATGCTCAGTAACAGAAGATTAATAATTTGTTCGCAAGATATTAGATTTGGCTTAGACTAAAAAAACTAAACGTTTCTATATAAAGCATAATGTTTTTCAATAAAGTGTTGAATCAAGGTTTCGTAACGATTTGTTTTCAATTTATTACTAGGAGTCGCGTAAATACCAATTGCACTATTTTCAATAAATTTGAAAGCAGACATATTATTGGTATGCGGTTGATAAGCTCGCTATCTCGACAAATTTCTAACCACTGTGTCGCAGCAGTGTGTATCTAGATTTTGTGTTCGTCTAAGTCATCTATAGTCTGTTCAAATTCAAGAAAAGATATTACTAAATAGTGTGTAGAGCGTGATCAATGCGTGATTTATTCATAATGACTACGTGTTACCCGGTTTTTAGAATCCTGGCGGAGCTGGCATTCCAAAACCAGCATTTGTGCTTTTGTTTCGTGGCTGTTTCTGTGTGCTGCTGTTCTGTTTTCTAAAATGTTGCCTACGGAGACAGAAACTGAGGTTAAATAATCCCAAAACTTTCAATCCTTTCAGAATAAGGGCTAAACGTAACCACGACTTAGAAGCAAATTGGTTTAAAATAAGATTAGCAATTTTTTCTGCGGCCTGCCTTGTTCAAAAAATTGTCAACCATCTTTCACTCCATAGATGTGATCCGTGAAGCATTTGTTTTCTTGCACTTTTTCTTGAAAGTGAATAAAGGTTAGAGAAGGAATCCATAGGTAACCTGCACCACGAGCAACTTCCGCACGAGAAGATGGTCACTTAAGGATTGCGGCTTTACTAAACATTATTTTTACTACACCTTGTTTTGACACCTCAAAATCGTACTGTTTGCCTTGAGTATTATAAAGTCAGATTAAAATTAAAATAGCGATTAAAATTATTGCAATAAATGTTTTGACAAGTTTTAGTTCCGTCTAAGACTGAAAGGGTAAGACAGCGAAGAAAGCGGAGCGACATACGATCCTTACACAGGGTGTGTTAATATAGGGTGTAGTAAGATATGGTAGCTGGTTATCTGTAGTTTTTGTTGACAGAAATTTAATCGCAATAGATTTGGTACTAAGATTGTTGCATTCTAAAGATGCAAAAGTTTATTTAATTATTTTTCTATCAAGATAGCAAGAGATACTAAAAGATTCCTTCACGAGAAAGCATAACCCTCTTTCTATAGCCTGCTATCCAGACGTGTATGAGACATGATTGGCAATCGACTATCTAATTTGTACCAACCACAGAACAATCTCGTCGATCTTGCTTGAGATAACATTTTCCAACATATTTTTTTTGTTTCCAGCATGTCTTAAAGAACTACCGAGTGCACAGAAAACCACGGCAAGTCAACTCACTATTAACTAGTTTTGTTAGTATTTCTAGCTATAGTTTGACTATAGCATAGACATATTTATGTATAGATTTTTTTGGTGTTTAGATTTTATAAAAAAACAGTTAACATATTCTTACAAAACAAAAAAATAAACAATCATACAATAGTTACAATACAAGTTGTTACAAGTAAAAAAATAAAGATTGTTTAAAATATTTTGACTAGAGGGTTAAACCAGTTAAAACACTTTTTATCATTTATCTCACACATTTTAATGAAAAATAAAAAAAACACTCATAAAAACATGATCAGTGTTAAAATTACAGTCATTTCAAATTAGATGGCTGTTTCAGCAGCTTTTTAAACACATAAAAAACTTTGTAGAATTATTTATTAGATAAGCATATCTTAATACTACTAATAGGTTGAGTTTTGCCTGTACAAGCTTAAAATAATACATTACTATATACAATATTTCCCACATTTTTTCCTGTCCTATCCTTCCTTTGCTTTCTCTTCCCTTGTCTACTTTATCTCATTTCCATTTTCTTTCAGTATTTCCTCTCTTTCCGTCTTGCCTCCTGTATCTTTCATCATCACTGCAATTATTATTCTTATGTCTCTTTCTTTTGCACTTTCTTTTCTCAGATATACCACGATTTCTTCTGTTATGCATATTTCATAATTCTTGTTGTAGATCTCAGATTTTTTGATTCTTTCTCTTCTTTTTTGTTTATCTACATACTTGTCTCTTTCACGCGTCTCTTCGACCATCCTTTTTGTTTTTTGTTCATATTTTTTCTACTTCTTTACTTACATATCTATTTCTTCTGTAATATTTTTCTCTCTCATTCATCTCTGTATTAATTTTTTTTTCTTTCCAACATTTATTCAGTACTCTACATTCTTTCCTTTCATTCATTCTATCCTCAAACTTGGTCGTTTTTTTTCCCGCTTTCACTCTCAGCTTGTATCTCTTACTATTTACCCAGGAGTTTTTCTGTGCACTTCTAGCACTTATCTCAGATACTCCTTTTGTACCCTCTCTATTTCCACCTGTTCTTTACAACCCTAGACTTTTGCTCTATACATCAATACGCTTTCTACCAAGCACTTAAACATCATCATTCTCTTCTTAAAATCTCCTCCCCACTTTCTCTTTTTTATTACCCACACACTTCCCACTATCTTGTTTAAATGTATACCCTAAATACGTAAACTTTTCTACTCTCTCTATTTTACTTTCTTCCCATTCCCAATTATTATTTTCTTCCTTTCTCTTCTTCTTGTTGAACACCATTATCTATGTTTTATTTACATTCACTTCTAGCTAAAAAAAGCATATCCTTTACTACATATTTCATGTCCAGTTCATAAGCGGATAATAATTTACACAATAATTTTTTATAAAAGTCAATACACCTACGGCTCATGAAGAATCTTCAATTAAATCTTAATGACAAATGGACAATAAAAAGTGGTTTACGATTATATCTTTTAAAATGACAGAAGATTGATGGTTTAGCTTTTCGTGTTTGCTATTGTGCTCATCATTTAGAAAAAAAGTTGTGACTACAAGAAATTCCATTTGTTTTCAAATTTTCAGTATTTCTGAAAATTTAAAATTTCATATTGAAATGTTTTACTTAATCAAAACAACAAATAACAGAATTCATGCAAAAAAACGTTAATCCTGGTAAAAAAAAAAATTTACTGTTGTTCTAAGCATCGTATAATTAACCTATACATAAGTTAATCATATCTTGGTTAAGATTAAGAAACAAAATTATTAATTTGTATTGTCAGCATTTGTTAACACTTGATAAGGTCATCAGCAAGCAAGGCTGCAGTTGTAAAAACTGTCATATATATAAATATATATACAAAAAGTATCTAAAAAATAGATACTTATAGATTTTTTATTTATGAAACTATTCAATTTTGGTTTAGACTAAATATTTATAATGCTTATAAATTGTCTACTACCTGAGCTAAAATACCCCGTAAAACCCTAATATAGTCCAAAACCGTTCAAAAAAAAATTATATAAGGTCTTTTGTGATTTTTAGAGTTTATTTTTCTAGAAACGACAATCTTTCACAAATATGTTTTTGCAATTAAAGCTTTTTTAAAAAAATGTCTTATTAATACTTATAATAAAATACTTTTTATAAATAATATAACAAAACTTCCTAATTTTTTCGAAAAGTTTTGATCATATGACGAAAAATGTGGTGCTTGGCAACAATCTGTTCTGCCTAAAGCAACAAATTTTGAGTCTGTTATAACCAAAATTTTCCGTAAAAAAATAAAAATCGAGTTATATTCATCTAGACAATTTCCCAATCAATCTCACCTTCAGATTTGGTTTCAAAGCGATTTTCTTGATTTATTTTGAATTAGTTTTTTCAATCTCTTTAGTTTTCTTTTCAATCAGTTATTTAATTCACGTACAGCATAAACAAATGCGTTAGTAACGCGATTTTTTACCGGAAGGAGATACTTTTTTTGCAGGAAGACGCAGTTTTGAAGACGACGTATTATTTTTCAGATATACGAAACGCTATTGGCTGGTATCTACTGTTTCTATAGTGTGCGGGAATTTGTCTGTAAAATAACAAAGCTCTAAAACAAACAAATAAATTACTTTTAATCCTCCACCGACTTATTAAATGGTCAGGCTCGCCTGCCTATATCTTTTCTCGGCCTGAAAAAATAGCACTTTGCCGTCTAGGTTTACAATATACTATAACAACAGTACAGTCAATTTTTTTTCAAAACAATTTTGACATTTTAAAAAAGATAAATCTATAAAGCACTTATAAGATTTAACGGCATTGTAGAGATTCTGGTAACAAATTTACCAATTCTGTAATTTTCTTGTAAACTGTTGCTAAAGTAGTTTATTTAAAAATAATATTTTATAACTACGTGCGTATCATTTGTTTCAGAGCTATGCTAGTATATAATGATAGTCTAAGAGCTCGTTTAAAAGCTGATAGTCGATAGTCTAAAAACTGAAAATTTGTAAGCTCATGCTTCTAACACAGGTAAGAACAATAGATCATTATAAAGTTTAGGTAATCGTGGCTTTGACAGGTAAACGGTACTAAAAGTGTATAAAATACCAATCTAATTTCATAAATAATAAAGAGTAATTTTTTGATATTACTTTCACAATATTATTAAAAAACAACTTATTCATTTCCAGACACTTAACATCGTGGCAACCCTTTGCCAGACATTCTTAATCTTTATAAAATTATGTTACAGTATAAAATCTGACTTTATATGTAATGCTTGGATAATAATTAGATAGGTTTTCTTATTAGTCAGCCATTTCTGATTCTATCTCTCTACCAAACAAGGATGTAAATCTTAAGAAGAGATCTGTAATTAGAATGTCTTATACAAATACATTTTTGGCACAGATTTAAATAACTAATAATTAAAGTAAATTGAAAAAAAATAAAAAAAAGACTTTCAATGATACAATTATCTTAAACTATATTAAAAATTTAGATTTATTCTGTCAATAGCAAGTCATAAAAAAACAAATAAAAAATAGTACTCAAAAATTTAATTAAAAATATACCAATGGCATTACAAGTTATTATTATAGTGTTTAAAAGTGAATCGTTTGCTGATGAATTTATTTCTTTAGATGTTTCTTTTTCTTGATCTGTTTCAACAGGTTTTTTAGAATTTTTAAGTTCTGGAATAAAATATGTTTTCATCAGTTCTGCGAATTTGTAGTATTTCCTGTTATAGCCATTCTCTGTATATTCACGTGGAAAAATGATGTTATTATATTTAAGATTCTCACTTTTTTTGCAATTTCTAAACTATTTCACAACTTTTAATAGAAAATAATATAATTTTGCCAGTACTGTTGTAACAAATAACACAAATCAATGTATCACTCATAACTTTTTTAAATGGAAAACTACTTTTCTGTAGCAGATGTAAACATATACTAAGTACTAAACAATACATGCGCAGTAGAAATTATACCTGCACAGTAAGGAACCGCCATAGACTTAGCCCGTCATCTCACTTACACTTGCTCTAATATTTATACGCTTCGATACTATAACTACCCTACATTTTTGCCTGACAAGGGACTGGAACTATAAAAAATGTTTGGCTAATAAGAGAACATCATCTAATTATTATTAAGTGTTATATATAAAAATTAGGTTTTATACTACAACGTAAGTAGAATTATAATTTCATAAATATTAAGAGTGTCGGAAAAGGGATTATCACGATGTTAAGTGTCTGGCAATAAATGACGTGATTTTAATAGTATTCTGAAAGTTATATCAGAAACTTATACTTTATGAAATTAGATTGGTATTTTACACATCTTTAGTACCGTTTACCTGCCAAAGCCACGTTAACCTTAACTTCATAATCATCCATTGTTCTTACCCGTGTAGGAAGCATGAGCTGACAAACTTTCAGATTTTATAAAATAACGAAAGTCTGGGGTTCATGGGCTCTTGCTCTATAATAACAAATGTGGTTTGAAAAACATTTTTAGTATAGAAACATGCTTGTAGTACATTGTCGAATCTAGGAAAACACGCCCTATAAAATACAATATTATTTACACTTTTTTTGACACTAACAACAACTTTGATGGTATTAGAATTGTATTAGTTTATAGCCTGTTTACAATCATTTAATTTAGGGTTAACAAAATTAGACTGATCTTATCTACAGATATGTTTTTTTAGACATTCTGTATATGTGCAAAAGCTAGTGTTTGACATTCCAATATGTGCTAATGACTTTAATGAAAATAATATCGTGACAGGAGACAAAAACCTGTAAATTTTTATTGACGTGTATTCGAATAACTTTAAATAGATGAAAGCTCTGGCGCATATTCAGCATTTTAGTAATTGAGAATCTCTCAAAATAGAATGTTAGAACATCCTGTATATTGTATTTTTGTAGGTGTAAGATCTGCATGGTACGACAGGTAACACAGTAGGTGTAGCCGCTGTCACGGTATCCAAGGCAACGGCCAAACTGTCCAGTCATGGCGGCGGATTGAAACCTAATAATTAATTACTCTGAGGCATGTTCTTCGTCAGCATGACGTATGTGATATTATGTGGTATGTGTATCACCCAAATTTAAAGCAGCCCAAAGCCAATATTAAAACACCGACAATTTACATCAAGTAATTAACTAATTATTAAAGTACTTAGTTATTGTCCTAAATAAGAATGATAATTATTCAGTGCTTGCTTTAGATAGGTGAATATAATAGTTTATCACGCTAACAATTTATTAACCATTAAATTAAGAATTTTTCGTAAAAACATAATTAATTAAGATTTAAACACAAATGTCGAAACAAAATATCAGACTTTAATTACTTCTTAATTACAACTTTTGTCACTTATTACCAATAATTATTACTATTCAAACTCAAAGAGTGGATTTACCTATATGAGTCGAATAAAATATTTAATTAAAATTCATGTTAATTCGGTACGTGATTGGTTGAATTTGCGAGAAAACCCAATTAAACATCTTAATTTTAAATTAAATTGCAATGAACTTGATTTCAGTTTAATTTACTTTGTGTAAACCAGCCCTAAATATAATAAATTTGCTGCTGCACATCTGTCTGTTTGCCGATCGACAAGCAAAGCTTAATATTAAAATTCCTAACCGGTACTGCAATTAAACATTACCCCCAACGGTATACTACTGTGCTGGGTGCTGTGCCCCCTGAAGAGTCGAGGATCTACTGTAAAGTTGCCGACAATTCAATATAGTTTTAATATTTTATTTATGCATTTACTCATGACAGATTAACTGAGACTTATTCGAGATCAAATCAAACAAAAACACTAAAAAATAATAAAGATGATGGTAGATGTGTCTACGGTTTTATTCACATCATTTGACATCAAATATTAGAAAATTAATTAAATCTCTCTATTTTAATAAAACATTATTATCTAGTAAAACTGCATTTTAAAAATTATATTTTAATTTTTGCTTGGTGAAAAATTACAAAATATAGATATACAAAATGTTTTATAAGTTGTTCCATTAATAGCAACGATTTTACGATTTAAAAGAACATCTAAAGGCTTTATATACAATTATCTTATTTTGACTCTAGTCTTACACAGGCTAAGAAAAGAAACTATTTATAAATGGTAATAGAAAACAATAAAAATTACATTTGAAATTATAAACCGTCAAAGTACAGTACACTGTTGCTAGTTTTACTACAGCGTTGGAGATTTTTTTATTTGCCTAGTTGCAACACTGTAACCAGATACGCTTGTTTAACAAATATTTGAAATAACACTCATTGTAGGTTATGTCACAGTAACAAACTTTTTAATTGGCATCTGCCAATGATGTTGTCAGTTCAAAGATGTCACCCGTCAACAACAGGAAATAGTTGCAGTTAGTTGTACCATTTGAAAATAAAATGTAGGATTACCAACTCAAACAGTCATTGTTGAGCACGCTGTTGTTGCAATAGAAAAATACATGCTCACAATTTAAATCTAGTTTTGTTCAAAACAGGAATAACCAGGCGAGTTATAATATTTATATTTTATAATAATTGCAATTCATGATGCTCTTGTCAAATAGATTTATTTGGTATTTTATATAAATGCTAGATTAGATGCTACTATCTGTTAAAAACGTTTATTATTTTGTTTTTTTTTCTTGTAGGCTTCAGATCTAAACATTGGAATTTTTTTCCACAAATTTTTGTGTTTTTTTTATCAAACAATTTTTAATTTTTATATATTTTTAACTTCCGACAAAAGAAGAAGCGTCATAAGCGTCACGTAGAAGCTTCTTTTCTTTGAAAGTTGAAGTAAACAAGAGTGTTCATAATTCAAAAAAATTTATTTGAATATATTAAAATCAAAAATCTTTTTTTAGTTGACAAATGATTGTAGCCATCGTTCTAGTCAAAATTTAGTATTACAAGTGACTTGGAAAAAGCTTGAAAAATTTAAAATGATAGAGACGAACAACAAAACATAACATTTCGGAACTAGTTTATGATGTCTAATGCCAAATATTTTTTATTACAATTTCTTTCACTAGTTTTATCTTTTTTTCTTAACAGGTAGTTTACCACTTCAATAACTAAAATTAAATTTTTTTAGTGATATAATAAAGATTTGGTAAGAATAATAAAGATTTGGCAAGATAAATAGTAAAATTGTAGACAGTTATTTAACAACGCAGAGCCTTACTGTAAAAACCCAAATTATTTAGGTTTGTGATATAGTTTAAAAAATTTTTTAAATTTTATTTCAACTTTTAGTTCTTTTTTTCAGATTTTCAAACCGCTTATTACGCAGATTTTTTATAAGTGACTTCTTTTACAAGCTGCTTTGTGACTATAGCAAAATCAATATCAGAAAAAATGTTTTTGTTATATCGCTATATGGCTTCCTTATCTTTTCGGCATACCCTAAATTGTCATTTGTGGCCCTCTTACGTGAATTATTGTAAATAAATAATTTGCAGCAACTTTATAAGCAAACTCATGTGCGGAAAATGGCTTCTTAACAACTAAAAAATCTATCTTCTGTAGTATAGTCTCTGTGAAAATGAAAAGAAAACTGTGTTACCTATTGCGTTTACAGCGAAACAAACAAAGTAATAAACGTACTTTGATTCTGTAAAATGTTTAGCAATGACACTGCAATGTTATTAAAATGATGCTGTATTCTTTGTGTAGAATTGGTCTCATGTATGCTATTAATTGATTTAATACCAATTTTGATAACGAAATAAATTTACACTGCAAGAAATTTATTTGCAAAAATTAATAGAGTAATATAAGCGGCTTAAATTTTCCAGAGTCCAACTCAACATTTTTTCCATACACTTAATAGTTTTTTTTTGTTTAATTATTTTCCAAATAAATTGTTATACATTTGTAATGTAAAATCGTTTGAGATATAAGATTTACTCCTAGGTATAGCAGTAAATCTTATTGCATTAATCCATCAGAAAGTTTGACACTCAAAACACCAATCATAAATTGATAAGATCGTTTTTTATTCAGGGTAGTACTCAGCTACCTGGTTAGTTCTATTCATAAACAAAAAGCACGCGACACTTTGGGCTATAAATCTTTTTTGCTGTTGTTGCTTGTTCCTCTACAATAAGCAATTAAATTTTTGTCTTATAATATAATTTGCATTATAAGTCTTTTGCTTTTTTCACAAAATTCCATAGCAAAAAAAGTTAGAGTTATCTATGTTTTATTTTGAAACTTTAAAAAATTATTTCACAAAATTAAAATAATGTTTAATGTTTGCGTTCAAATCAATCAACAAATTGGAAATACCTTTTAAACATGAGATCTATAGCGCTTTAAGCTATCAACACAGATTTACTTTGTTATTTATTAACACAGTAAAACCGTTTGGATAATTAATTATTAATACATTAAAACTGTGTTAATATTTAAGGTAACTTTCTTTTCATAACAAAGTTTTTTTGTACTATACTCAAAACGTTTGAAGACATTTGAACGGACAATTTTGCAATCGTTGAATTAGCAGAGAGGTTAACTAGGCAGCCATCTAAATTCTGAACATAATAATTTAGTGTACCAAAAAACTTCTACGACTGAGGACAACAAGAAAGAAATAATATAATCCAATCACCACCAACATGTTACAATTTATGTATTACTAGTGAATAGACAAATGAATAGAAAACTATAACGACTCCTTTAAACTTTTTTTTAATGTCAATTTATGGTTATATTTCTCTGCTTAATGTTTTTTCTTAAATTTGTAGTAAGAATTATCTAAACTTCAGTCGTCAAATTTTATATGTTAGCAGTATAAAAAAAAATTGAGTAAATTTAAAACCCGTAGGTTAAGTTGTAAGAAATAATTAATAAAAAAATTTAATAAAGTAATTTAATGTTCTAAAAGACTAGAGTGTTTTTTTCTTTGAAAAAAACGAAATTTCAACCACACAAGAAATACAAAGAAAATTTTTTTTTAATATTTTAAATTAAGAAAATATAAATTATACACGGTACCTCAACCTTATTTTTGACAAACACAAAAAATCAGATCTTTGTTAAGAAACAAAAGTTCTATATCTTTTTTTGTAAACAAAAGTTTTCACAAATATTTTAGAAAAAAAATTGTACTCTTAAAAATTGAACTTGCAGTTATTGCAAGCTCAAAACAATTACACATTTATAAAACCAAACAATAAAATTAAAAAACTAAAAATTTTGTCTAAAAAAAGTTGGAAACTAAATTTTACTTGAAAATTGAGCTTTTTTTATATATTCTGAATATATAAATTATTTAGGTCTACTCTTATACTTGGTATAGAACATAAACGTTTCTTAATTATTTTAGATTAGAAACGTACGATATTATAGACAAATTTTGACGTTTGTATGACATTTGTTGGCAATATCGATCAAGCTAAATTGCACAGCAAGACTAGATCTAAATAATTTGTAAACGCCATTTATTTTTAAAAACAAAAAAATTTCTTAAAAGACCAATCTTACACTAATGACTTAATCTGTACATAGTTTGCGGTCGATTTATGTCTTATCAAAAATTCAACGCATTTGTCAATAAAATAAATACTTTAAACCTATAAAAGTTTGCAAAGCTCTATTTTGTCTCTCTTTTATAGGTATTTTAAATTATTTGTCTTACAAATAAGTTAACTTACGTAAATCTTTAAGTGTCAACCTAAAGTAGGAATGACTTTCTGATTTGCTAGAATCAACTTACTCAACTTTTTTTTACTTATAGCAAAAACTTTTTTCATGTAGGGCATACTCAGCCTTATGATTTTGTTGTCATTTGTCAGCATATCATCACACAGTCTCATAGCACCAACAGTTTTCCTTCATTTTGTAATTATAAACCAGTTTACAAGCGTTTATATATATGTCAAGTAAACAATTCATCCTGATGAATTATCATCCAAGCTCGTTTATACATCATTGCCCAAAAGATATAAATAGAAAAAACAATTGATTGTGTGGAGTGTGTATACTACTGTAGCACTACCACAGCTTGTGGTGATATTTTTGTACCCCTAAAATTTTTCTGTAAAGGAATAATTTTTTTTTTGATCTATTGAAAAAATTACTCCCTTGGACTAGAAGACGTAACATATTTGCTTCAAAAACCATTTATTTTTATAATGTAAGCGATTGTGGGCAATATGGGCAAATATAAGGCCACATCGTCATTTCAAAATTTATTCAAAAAGTCGGTTGCGGCGTACTGAAGAGTTCCAATAACAGCTCTGAATCTACGAAATGATGTTATTTTGACTTTATTATACCGAATAATAATTTAGAAGTAATCTTTACAAGGAGGTATATATCAACATTAGTTTTAACGTTATGTTTCTTTAAACTACTAGACTTATTAGAATAAAGTTTGCACATTTTGTGCATTTTGGTTCAGCTGGAAAGATTGAATTGTTTATATCTGTAGTAACTAATAACCGCCATTTTTTTTTTCACATTGTTCCTTATTGTTGGAAGACAACAAAACAGTGCAATGTAGATAGGTGTTATTATCTGTGAGTTCCATAAGTCTTTAGCAGATAGTGAGTTATCGTTATTTATGGCTTTATAAACAATATTGTACTAACTACTATGGTTTCCACCCGAGCAGGAAAAAGCTGAAATGAAACGTTTGTAGTATATTTTGTATTGCTACCTCACATTGTTGTTGTTTATAATAATATATTTTTTATAACAAACTAAAGATATTTGGCGATGATAACAAAAATGTATTGTTGGATCATAATGTTGTTGTTTCTAATAATACACAATTCACAAAAAAATTTTGTTATTTGGTGATGATAAAGAAAATCTAACATAAACAAAAGTTGAAAAACAGACTATAACCATTTACTAAACAATAAAAATTACATATAGCACACTAGGTTTAAAAAAAGCTGTTGTTATTATTTAATTTAATAACAAAAAACTCTATATAAAAACAGAATTTTGTATTATAATCCTTCCTTTTCATTATCATCACAGCAACTATCATTCTATCAATTTAAAAACACCCGGTGTAGTTTTGTATAGGGTTGGCAATAGTCGATAAAAGTTTAGTGAGAGCAGAAACACTATTATTGTTATAATGGTGCTCCCACAGGAACCTCGTACAATTTATACCAAACATTAACCATCGTCACGGGACGTGCTACTTTCAAACCGACACCAACACCCTTTTCCCTATATTTACTACATATATTGGTTCGCTATATACTACTATAATAAGGGAGAAGGTTATCTAATATTGCGTATGTAATCAATGTGAGATTAGCGAGGGTGCTCGTTCACTGTGCCTTATCTTTTCAGAATCTCCCTAGAGACAGACGGGAGAGAAACAGGACTGGAAGAATTTCTTCTGCTACCGTCAACGTTGTTGCCGCCAAATGCGATTCTTCCCGCCGAGCTACCATGTCAACGGATATTGATATTGCCATACTTGAGATAAGTGCAAAACCTGGAACGCGACGCGCGCCTGTTTCAGATTACGAACTGGGATAACGCGCTATGAAGGGAATTGGTGAAGGGTAGAAATTGAAAATGCGATTGGTTCGTCATAATGCAAATAGCAGCTTTCAACTTTCTTTTAACATTTTTTTCTCAAAAATCTTTTGTCGCCAATGTTTATGAGATGCCAAATCAGTAAAAGCAATGAAAGAGGTTGTGTTCATTAAAGAAGATATTCTATCTTAGAAATTGAAAAAAACAACAACAAAATTTTCATTTAAATTTAGAACACCACAAGTGGTATCTACAACTTTTTTTTTTCAGAAATTTTATAAGGTGGTTTTAAAAAAATAAACTTTTCTGTAGTAAGTTTATTGTTTTAACATTTTTTTTGTACCTATTGCATTTCTTCATTATAATAAATAACTTTTTTTTTATATATAGTTTAGAATAATTTATATAAATAAATATGTTATTAGACTCTTTCACTTTGATACCATTCATCACCTCTACACCTTTTACCTGCTGTAAACATTTATTTAGAATATAAGCATTAACTTAACACACTAATGTCTGTCCGTAGAAGCAGCAGCAAATTAATGACGTTAGATCTGCAAGCATCCATTTTATCCCTAACAAAATAGCTAAAGGGTTAAAAAAATTATAATAAATCATATAAGCGTTACTTTCGAAAACCATCAGAAGTGTAACCGATACAAAGCGTTGGTCGGGCTGACAGGTGAGGGAAGACAAATGATAGAGCTTGCTGGCCGCCGCTGCTGCCGCCGCCGCTACCACCACTGCCGCCACCACACTCCACTATCGTGTTGAAGTGAAAAGAACCAGGATGATAAATTACATTCGAGCCAATCTACCTACCGGACACCACCAAACCAGTGCCGGCCCGATACCGCCACCGGAATCCTCTTCCAATCGAATCGATGTTCAATATACTATTTAGAAGTAAAAAGCAAACCTAATATTTTCAGGATTTATATGTGTCAACTCTAACTTATTTCATCTATTGAAATACCAGAAAAGAGTAACATACATTGAAAATATTGAAATAGAAAAGAAAATAAGTAATTTTTTAATGCAAATTAAACCGCTTTAATTGTACATATTTGCCGCAGAACCCTAATAGTATACAAAGCCTAATGAAATAACGTTATATGACCGTACTTATTCTGCTTACTATACTATTATTATGCTTATAGATTTTAATATTATCTATAAGCATATATAAGATTATCTATACTATTTTTCTGCTTTTCCAAATGCTAATTTCCAAATGCTAACTAGACAGTACACTTAATCTCTCAAACAGTTACACAAAAAAATATTGTGAATAGTCTTCAAGGAGATGTCTACAGATTATCAAGGACCGGACTAAATTTGAAAACAAGCCGGTAAAATACAATCTTTGAAAAAATTTTTTTTGAAAGATAAAAATGTTATCGCACTGTTTTTGCATTGTTTAAATACATAATTGATTTCTTTTTATTCATTTATTATTTTTACAGTTTATACTGAGTCATACCTGCTAAAAATACGGACAAATATTAATTTAAGCCAAACCTTTAAAGTGTGAAAGCTGGAAATTTACAGTGTTTTAGGTGATTTGGTTTTTTCAACAAAAGAAAAACTATATAACGTTATTTTATTTAGATTATTATACAAGCAAGAACGTAGATTATTAGATAATCACTAGTTATAATCTGATCAAAAATACTACAAATTAAAAAAAAACGACTTCAATATGATTAATTATTATTTTATTTATTTATTTATTCAAATTGCTTAAATAGTTAAATAATGAAACTATTATTTAATTATTTTAAAATATTTTTTAATTTTTTACAAATTTTTATAACCAATGGAAGTGTCAAAAATATATGTCACAAAAAGCATTAATAAGAATAACTCAAAAACCACTGGTCAGATCTTGATCAAAATGAAATAAGACCAAATGGAAAACATCACCTTTCAAATAATAAAAAATATATCAAAATATACATAAAAAAAATACAGTCAAATTGAGAATCTCTTTCTTATAGCAGCTAAATCCTGCTGATGTTATTAGCACTAAATATATGTGTGCTTTTTTAATTTTTTAAGCATTTTTTTTGATACTGTGAAAAAATCTTAATAAGAGCATATTAGTAAGTCTGCATCGGTAACGCTGGAGTCACTACGATACAATAAAAAACTACTCATAGAACAAATTTCATAATTTTGAAACAAATAATAATTTTATAAAACGCTAAATCAAGCCGGTTATTACTATACAAAGTAAGTTATTAGTGTAGGATTGGTCTTTTATACCTGTAGATTAGTTATAGAAGTTTTGTTATTGTTACCAAAATTCTAAATGTTTGTGCAAAGTAAAAGAAAGGTTAGAGGCATCATATGTAAATTTTGTTTAAATTTGATAGTATAATTTTACGAAACAAAATCAACTTTAAACATTTTTGCGATGTCGAAACTTTGTTTTTTCTAATAGTGTTGTTCTATTGTAGATTTTTAGATAATTAAATAACTTTTTTAATTGTTTTTCTATTGAACATTACTAAACTAACAAGATTTGACTTTGTTAACATAGACAAAAGTTGTTTAAAAAACTAGGTTTTATATAACACAAAACAAAAAAAAATTGAAGAAAATTAAGAGCAAATAACAAAAAGAAACAAAACTTGGAAAAAAATTTGTAAACCGAAAATAAAAAAAAATAAATAAAAACATTAAAAATTGATAACAATTAATTAAGAAGAATAAGATTATAGATAAAGATAAAACAATGTAAATTAAGATATAAATTACAAAACAACTTTGTAAAATAAAAAAAATACTTTAAGACAATGATGAAATTCAATAAAAGAGGTAGTACCAAGTAATGAAACTGTTAGTCTACTACAAAATACTTTTAACATTTTCAAATTAATAAATCTCTTAAACTTCAATATTTTTCAGCATTTCTTGTTAAGTCTTATTTACTGAATAGCTAGTTTTATTTTATAATTATTAAAAAATTTCTTTTGATAGCCACTAGTTAAATGGTTAGTTCTAGCTGTTGTTCTTGTGTACTTTTATTTTATTAACTTTTTTATCTATTTTGTTTTAGTATTTTACAGCATTTCTTTTATTTTCACTCTCATTTTCTGTCGTTTAAAATATGGACTAATAGATAATGAGTAAAGAATAAGAGTCCACATCTTCACATGCAATGTTTTTGAAACAGATTTAGAAAAGATTTCTAATCTGCATTGAATGTAGACTATAAAAAAAGCAATTTTTTCGATATTTAAAACAAAACATGTAGTTAGTTTAAGATTAAGGAAAATATTGCACTGCAATCTTTTTGATCTACACTCACAAACATCCATGACCAGACAAAAAATTATTTTTTTTAGAAAAAGACTTCTACTGGTGTAAAATTTGAACCTTCGCTACCCAATTTTTCAGGCTCTAAAGACACTATTGTCAACCACCTAAGCACTAAGCGTCAACAAAAGATATCTAAAAGACATAGACCTGTTTTAAGAAATATGTCGACCAATTCGGTTTTTACCGCAGACTCGCTAAAAGAATTACGCACTTGAAATGACCGACTGTATTGTACAAAAAAAACCCAAAGCGAGTCTCATATTGTTTGACCAAACAATAAAAACACTAACATGCCGACTAGATCTATAACAATTTTATAAGCCAGTCTAAAAAAATAATTGAAAGCGTTTGAACTAGTTTATAAGAAGTCATAACATTTCGTTGACAAAAAACCTCTATGGAAAAAGCTGTTGTCAAGAATAAAAAACCAATACATGTCAAAATTATTATAAATTCTAACCATCACCTATTCTATTAAATTAACATAAAGTATTCACCGTTCTACAAAAATCTGTTATTATCAGATCTCTGCTATTACCAGAAACGGTGACACCACTCGTAGTATACTTATACTAAGATAATTAGATAGATTATTCTAACATTAAGTAGTAATACTCTAGTGAAAGTAGATTATCTACTTTCACTTCAAAACTGCTTGTGAAACTAGTAGAAATTAAAAAAAAATAAGAATAGATATCGTCAAAATAAATGCTTTGAACCAGCGTTTCTAGAGATACTCAAAAAACTAGTCAGCTTGTCTTTGTGTAGACTTTTGTCAACTGAACAAACTTACTACAAAAACCAGCTACTTTTTGTCTAAAATATTTGACACTTTAGATACTATTAAAAACTATTTTCAATATATCAAATTCTAAAACAACTAAAATACTAATAAGTCATGCCAATAAGTTTTGCATAATGTATAAAATAAAGTTAAGCTACGCTGCAAAATCAAGCAATTTAAATAAAAATATCAATTAAAAGGTATACCTACCTATAAATAAATTTTGTTGTTGCAAATAAATTTATTAAATGTATAGTATGAAGTTAATGATCAATGTCAAATAATAAGTGATTATATTAAAGTAGTTGTAAATCGTGAGTGGCTCCTTTATCAATATAAATAAATTTTTACAAGAAAATATTGTTACAGTGTGATAAATATTAAAAAGTCAATGCAAACTCGGTTTTGTTTTATATGAATCCTTGATCCAATTTGGATGATACAACAGATGTTCTGAAAAAGAAGACCTTAATAATAATTAAATTTGAAGCAATGTTTTGTTCTTAGATTAAAACCGAAGAATTTTAAAACAGATTCATCCAGGCGAAAACTTATATGATGAAAATTTGTTATATGAAATTATTATTGATAGACTGACGTTATTCAACTGAGGAAAGTTTTGTTACATCTATTTGTAGGCTTCAGGTTAATTAAATGATTTAGCAGTTTGCCCTTCAGGATAATGTAAGTCTAATCATGTCTTCTCACGCACGCACTCACGCACGCACGTCGTAAAAGTGTTAGTTTTCTTTGCGTGTGTGTGACCAACCAGCACGTCTGTAGTCTTGATTGATGAGGAGATTATTGAATTACTTTGCTTTGGAACGGAAGTGGCCGCCTTTTGTCTTGGGAGTGTCGGTTAGCTAGACTCTCATTCGTCGAAGCTGCCTGAACTTTACTCCAGTCTTGTCTGGACCCAAACAAGATGATGGCTGTTTGAATATACCACCATCACATATTATAAACTTTAAAAAAAAAAGACAAGAATTTTATTTCAGCTTGTAATGACCTCGTCTTAACGCGGTCGAAATTCTTACAGCAGTGATTGATGATTAAGACCAAATCGGATGATGACCACCAGAGTTGATGAAGAATTCTTTAACACATCAAATACCAAATGCAAATTGTATGTCAGAATTTTATTGAGAAAATATTTATTAATATAAATATAAATAAAATTATTGTTTGTTAATTTCAAATACTCTTGAATAATTATCTATTCTTCATTAGTATCTTAAAGTTAGCCTAGACACCTAATGTAAACAAAAGACGAACAGATATATGTCTTCTGATCTGTTTATTTAATTTAACGAGTCTATCAAAGATATACGTAGTTGAAGAAAATAAATAGTGCATACAACTTGAGCAATCTAAAGAAGATTGCCGCAGCAGAGCAGTAGAAAACCGTAGATATTTAGTTTCAACATACATGTCACAATTTCAACCAAGCGATTGCTACACTTTTAAATTTTACACTTAATTAAAATACGACTGTAAATAAACAAAAAACCTATTGTAAAAATATCACTTGTTTTTGTCACATAATTTTTTTTGCTAGCTGGCTTGGACTGTTCCTAAGGCATCAAGCTATGCTGCCAATCTTATATAATTATGCTATAATTATTAGTAATGACCATTAGAATTAATATGTCTACTCTTAGCCATATAGAATGAAATAAAGTGATAAAATTATTCTGTGTAGGCATGGCTTGTCAGTAAAATTGTTACATTTTATTCCAAATAACATTCGACGACACAAAAAAATATATAATTTTTTTTTTAAGATCGGTAAAAACCCATTTGTGATGAAAAGTTGTGTGCATACCTTGACCGTTTCAGTATTTAAAAAAATTTAAAAAATATATTCTTGTATTTGCTCATGCCGAATAACCTATTGCAACATGGTAAAAATTGTTGTATGCAATAATTTGGTTTTTAAATATTTTTTTACCCATTGTTTTTAAACTTAGACAACAATACGTTTTTTTGCTTCAGAAAATTCTCAAATAAATATTGGTTTAACTAATAGCAGTGTTCCAGTCAACAGTGAAGATGTGTTTCTGATGTTTGTTATGCATTAAAAAAACCAGCAATTTTCAAACGTATTATCAAAATTTATAAGGTTTTTTATTGATTCAGCTTTAAACTCCTTTTTATCAATATTTATAATTTTTTTGTATTTCTACGCTCCTATTTTTAAGGTGTTTATATACAAAAGCCTACGTGTTTATTGGTTTATTTGGCGCCGACTCATGATTATCTAGGTACTGAAACCAATTTATGAATTATAAAAATAGTTCATAAATTGCTTTCAAAATATCATATTTTGTTTAATTTTTAAATTACCAAATAAATCAGACATCTATGTGATCCCATCTAATTAGAACATTCTATCTACCAATCTAAAAACTTTTAGAAGTGGTGAAATATTTTGATATTCATTGGGTTTATTCTGGAAATTGTTGCGCTTTTGAGAATGAAGCAACAACGAGTCTCGCAGAGGTGGGAGAAAGATAAGAGATACGAGAAAATGTTGGAAGGTTCAAAATGTTCTAGATTTATTGGGTGAACCAGTTTGAGTTAAGTTTTCTGATGAGTTTTTAACTGGTGTTTTGTTATAAGTTTTGAGCAGTGCCGAAAAGAAGATAGTCAAGTGGTTTTAATAAGTCACTCAAATTAAAAGTGATTAAAAGTGGATTGAAAATAAAAGTGTACAGTGTAAAGCCTAAAGTGTGAGTGAATATAGTGAAGACTTTCAAATTTAGGACTGAAGTCTTAAATTTGAAAGTGGGTTCTAGAATGGGGTTTCTAGAAGTTTATTCTTGGAATTTGAATTAATCACTCTAATTCAAATAATTGAGGTTCCTCTCTTTTAAAAGAGACTTTGTCTCTAGAAGACCAATAGTAACTGAATCAAATCTACTGAGGCTGCAAATTGGTCTTAATTTCCATCTTCTTTAGAGAACTTTTGAATATACCAGAATGCAAACAACTTACCAGAATCTCAAGAAGTCCAACAAGTTAGAACAGACAACTAACAAGCAAGTCTTAGTTTATTAATTAATTACTTTAATTACCTAGTTGTAAAAAACCTATTGGCACCTAATTTGTACTTCTGCCAGTCTGATAGAATTTATATTTAATTTTATCAATTTACTGAAAATTGTTATTTTAGTTAATTTGTTTAATTCATTCACTTTCACTCTCTCTAAAAAAGTTGTGAATAATTCTCGTTGCAGATTGGCCGCCCTGCTTGTTTGATGACAGTTGTTGCAGTACATATTTACATCATTGTAAGACTTAGACTAAAAAGTCTTTTGTTTGCTTTCTATTCGGCTACTAAAAGTTATTTATTAATTTGGTCAATTTTATTTTTTTGTTGAGCCGCTTTTTTTGTGTAAAAAATGTTTATGTTTAATTTTTTCATAGTTAAAATGTACTACACATTTTTTGATTTTCATTCATTAGATTGCTACACAAATTAATATGTCTGTCAATTTAAAGCAGCATCGAATTACAGCTGAAAAGTTTGTAAGTGAACAATCAATCATTCATTAGATATAAATTTATTAAATATCTATGTATACTCAAAACAGCTGTTAACCGCTTATGCTCTAACCTCAAAAAAAAATTAAAATAAAATAAAAAATTGCTCAAAAAAAATTTGGTATGTACTCTAATTTCAATGATCTAAGATGGTTTAACCGCTTTCTTCTATGCTGCTAATTAAAAAAACATATCTCAGAGCTAAAATAAAATCAAATCTAATAAAAAATTGTTACAAATTAAAATAATAGTTTTTTTGACCGAGAAGAACTTGACACATTTTGGAGACAGCATTTAAATCACAATAAACTAACAAAAACTGTGATCAACTTACTTCATAATTTTTTTATGTTGAGAAATCTGAAGCTTAACGAGGAATAGGTACGTTGTTTGTCTTAAAGTTATGTCAAGTTTTCAAAAACTTTGAAGAAGACAAAAAAAATTTTCAAATATATTTTTAAAAGACAGCCAAACTTTTACAATTTTCAAAAATGCTTAAAACCGTTTTGTTTATATAAAAAAAAATTCAGTAAATACAAGAAAAAAAGTTGAACCTGTATTATTTGTAAGCCGAGAGTGTTGATGCTGGTTTATAAACTAGCAAAAGTGTTAATGGTGATTTATAATACAAACATATACCTGTACTGTATTTTATATTTATTTAGTTATTTATTAGATCAATGTTTAAATGGTTCCATTTTGCTTAAAAACTTTGTTATTGAACCAAAAAAGAAAAATAAACCATCAATTTAATACCTTAATAATTTAATTTTTTAGATAAGAGATAAAAAACCTTTTGAAAAGACTAGACCATACAAAAATAGAAAAAAATCTTTGGAAAAAAGGGTTGGATTGAAATTGTAATAGAAAAAGTTGCAATTTTATTGTAATTATTTTTTAGATTACTTATTTACATGAAGTATTCTATAAGACTACATTTATAGTCACTATAAAGCTTAAGTAACTAGTTTACATAAAAATAATGTTAAATTAAAACTAGTAACCCTGCCTTATAAGTTTAATTTATGAAGTCAATAAATTGGTTTAATTACGATTTTTTTAACAACAGCGTTCTTATTAATATGTTTCCTATTTGATATTCTAATAAAACGATTTTTAAAAATGCTGCTATAAAGTAATAGACGTCAATTGATTTACCAAAATCCCTGTCTCCCTAGACATCAGTCCTTCGCTAACCAAATCCTGGCTAGATCACGCGGGCATATGCTATTTAATATAATTCAATTCACAATGATGCGTGGGGTGGCAAATTCGATAACGGGATTAGTGTCAAATCAAATCGCATTAAACCAACTGCAATCTGGATGCAATGCCGTAGACTCACGCAATACTTTAATCTTCGTAATACACTTCCCGGCAAAAGTACATTAATTGAAACACAACTCACTATTGAATGTTTCTCAAAAAGTGAAAATAAATTGGGAAATCATCAGTTCAATGAAACAAATATTAACGAGTAGAAAATTGAAGCACAAAAAATCTAAATGTTTGCTTGAATACTTTAATACAACGCGGATTTTTATTGTTTTCTGAGTTCTATTTATTGCTCATTTTTTCTAGTAAACGTTTAGAAGCTTTTAATTCCTCTCTAATTTTTATTTTAACAAGACGGGATCATTTGTTATATTTATAATTATGCGTGTTTTGTTAAATATTTCAACTTTTGTGAATGATTAATTAACTAATCACCGAAATATTAAAAATTATAAAATATTTGAAATGATAGAAAAAAATGAGCTAAAAAGTATTGATTTAGAAAGCTTTGTTATTTGTTTTATTGTTTACTTGTCATTTAAACTTTTAATTTATGGCTTATTTCTTAGGATTAAATTTATTCAAATAAATCTGGCTTAAAATTTTATTTTTGAATCGGCAAACGTGATTGCAGGTTTGTCACCTTAAAAATCGTCTACAAGATACTAGCACAAATACGTTGGTTTTAAAATGTGGTATAGTTTGCATAAAACTAGTAGCCAACAGATGCGTCTGTGGTTCTATAGTATGTTCAAGTTAAAGACGAAGCTGAAATAAACAAACAACACCACGTGATCACTTCGTGGTTGGTATTCCATGGCAGGGTGGTATAAATAGTATTGAATGGAAGGACCACATAATGGCGTAGCTTGATTGACGATACAGAGCCTGATTAAGTACGTTTCAGTTATAGTTGGATTTTGTAGTAAAAAACGTTATCATCAAGCATAACATGAACAGCATGCACTCCTTAAAGACAACCCTGTATGAACAGGGTTGTTGCTTATTCTGTTGAAAGATCACGTAAACCGCGCGTCATAGTGTTTACTTACACTTTGTCTTTAACGGAAAAATAGTATAGTTCTAACTAAATAGTCAGGCTGAATTTTACCGTCAACGTGGAAAACAGTGTTCGTTACGTAATTGAAGACAAACATTTCTACCACTTGAAAGTGATATCAGAACTAATCATTCATGGTAATAATAATAGTAACAGAGATTCTGGTATCTATGCAGACGATTAGATAAAAATTACTAATGTTTCCATGCCCAACTGCATAATTTCTATATTATCCAATAATCAATAAATCTGTATATAGATAATTAATTGTAATTTAATTGTTATCTTTAGTGACATACAGGCAAAGAAAATAGAAACAATCTGAATGCAGCCCTGGCGCAGTATCTTCAAGATCCTGCACAAGCAAGAAACCCTGCGATAAACTCTCATAAAGATTAGTGAAGGTTAATTACCAATAAAACCCTATTCGCACAAAATTTTTAGCCAAACTATAGCCGGGTAAACAAAGTGACAGGTGTCACGTAAAAGATTTTATTTGCGTATATCAGTATACTAGTATATCAATATAATAATTGTGCAATTTATATATAGCTTAAATTTGATATAATCAAAATGTCATTAACTAAAAATCGTTTAAAACATAGAGAAACCATTAATTTGTTTCAGGTCAGTATTCTTAATGCATCTATAAGTAAAACACTAGACGTTTTTTTGTACCTATTTGCAATTATTTAGCATTTTTTCTAGACTGATTACTATTTTTATAAAGCGTTTGATTAGACCAGTTTATTTATTTGTAAGTTTTAAAAGGCAACACTTTATTAATAATTTTTATTAATATATTTTTTCGATTATCTAAATAATACCTAAGCTGTAGTAGCGTTTAAAGAAAACAATAAATTATTGGTTTGTTGCATTGCTTATAAAATCAGAAAAAGATTGTTAAATCAACCCTCGCTGTCGCGGAGGCACAGCAATTTTGCTAAATTCAAAAATCATTACGATCTTCGAGTTAGTTTAAAATTCAATTAGAGAATTAAATAATAAACAAAGCCAACAAATTGTGTTTCAAACTAAACAGACTGTACATGTTTATTTTTTAAAAAATTAAGCTGACTTACTATTTCCTTGCGCATCTCCAATCATATTATTTTAATTGTTGGACTTAACATTTCAAAACATTTGAACAATATGACAGGAACATAATAATGCTGCTTTTTTTTTCGGCGAGGATTTCTAATTCCAAATCTAAAGTTTGGATTTTTACCTGATGACATGGGTACAACAATTAAAGGTAGAATTTTTACCATTTTTTAATTTTAAATATCCCTAATGGCCACCGAAAGCAGCAAATATTTAGTCATTTCTGTTTTCAAGGTATCAATTATATTAATCTATTATTATAGATTTTAGTAATCCAGAATGTTTAGAATGTAAGTTTGCAGCCATTGTTAATTTCTTTTAATGTTTTTCTATAGGTACAGTCTTCCTAAACTCAATAATGTTTGTCAACTAGGTAGTGAGTTCGCCAATATTCGACAGACACAAATAGATGTTAAAGTTTTGTATGGATGGCCTTTGAGAAACCAATGGCGGGTAGTAGCGGCAGTTAAAGGTCACATGTAAACGCGTGTTCCCTTAATTAGTCATTAGAGAGGGTGGCAGAGGTGGCGGCAACATAGGGGTGCAGGGTATACGACGGTGATTGATGATGAAGCTTCAGCGGCGAGCTTTTTACAACGCGGGAACTTGGGGTATGGCGATGAGACGCGGAATTAACATCGCTCTTGCCTCTGTCCTCCTGTTCGACTCGCATGACATGCTCCATTCGACATGGCGAATTCGTATTATACCGTGAATATGAACACTCGGTTTCAAATATTTTTTTAGACCACTACCCTTAAAGATTAGCATTTTCACTTACGAGGTAGTTAGTAGCAAGTTTTACAGCAAAGTTTAGCTGATACAAATTTAGAAAATTCAAAAAAATCTGAAAACCACAAAAATATAAATTAGTTTTTCCTTCAAGCAACTTCTTGTAAACAGTGATATTCTGGTTATTATTTTAAATTAACTAATGATCCAGAAGTGGATTAATCAAAGAAGATCTGAAAGATAATCAGATTATATACAGCAAGTCTAGACAATGAAATACACGCCAAAAACCAATAATAACATTTTTGTCAATTATTGTCAATTGCTCTCTGTCACCTCATTGAATGTAGTAAGCAGGCTTTGTACGAATTTTACTAGTGATTTTGATATATTATTGTGATTTAAAATCATTTTTACGCTTGAACAAAAATAATTCAAAAATTGTTAAAAGTGTAGCCAGCTTAGTTTCTGTAAGAATTTTTTGAAAAAGAATTTGATTTAAGAGTTCAAAACAAAGATTTTATGATTTTCAAGCTAAGTTTATGATGTCCTATTAGTTTTTTGTTAAATTTTGTTTTAATATTTTAACAATATGTTACAATTAGACTGAAAATTAAGTAGCAAAACAAAAAATTTGAAAAAAAATATATTGAGAACGCTGAGCTATAGCCTTATATTTTTATAACAATTTAAAAAAGGTTTCAAACATGTATCAACTAACAAGCTCATCAAAAAACATTTAAAATTGTTTATAAAAAAAAGCTCATTTCAAGTGAAAGTATTGAAATCATTGTAGAACTGACAATAATTATGATATTGGCATCTTCTTTGTTGTTTGACAGCGTTTTCCTAAACATTATTTTTATTATTAAAGTTAGCGTCATTTAGTAGTTTTTTTTAGAAAGCAATTTGGCATTTTCTAATTTTTATAAAACATGTTATACACGATACATGTCCATATCAACAATTCTGTTGAGGCACCAAAACCACTTAATGCCTCTTATGACAATGCTATGCTTTTTTAAGAGCCAATCTAATCTTGTTATATGTTTATTGTACGTAGCAAATACGTTTGGCTGTGAAACCAATCACCTCTGAATTTTTTCTTTTTTCCATCTGTTCACTGCTACAAAAGGGGCTCTATTACGCGATATTTTGTACCTAACGCTACACATTTAGTGTCATGTTATTTCACAATCATAATTTTATTTTGAAAGTCAAATTAATAATCAAAAGTCCTTCTTTCAGTTTTTTCTCATTCTTTTGATGACATTGTAGGAGACTTTGCAGTACCATTATCTCTACTTGTTCCAGTGACACGTATGCCTTTAGTTTTGAGCTTTACTAGTAACTTCTAACTAGTAACAAAGTTATCAAGAAAAACTTCATGAGATGCAGGACTAGACACAATAGGTAACATAATTATCCAAAATTGCTCTTGTTCCTAATAGACCCATAACATCTTTTTGAGCATTATTTTCTTCACAAAAATATATTTATCTACAGCCCAGTGTTCTCAAATAAAAAAGGTGAGTTACTTTAGCTAGTTTTCTATTTAGATAGCTTTAGCTATCAGACTAGTTTTAAAACTAGTCTGATAGAGCGCTAAATGTAAGATCATCTGAATTGAGAACGCTGGGCTTAATGGGCTAAAGCCTAATATTTTTAAATACAATTTTTTTGCTTGTTCAATCTTTTTTTTTTAATAAGAAATTTTCTATTTTTAAGACTTTTATTAAAGATTTTTAGCCAAAGAATATTTGGCTTAGTTGTACAAAGATCGTTATTAACTGATAAATTTTTATTTGTGTGTCAACTGTCATTGATCATTAGAAATGGAACGTGAGGCGTCACCCATACGGAATTATTTTATAATCTCACTTTATCACGTATGTTCAAGAATGCTAGCTTAAAAGACATTTAAAAAATTGATTGCTTTTTAATCCAAGGTGATTTGATTTGGCAGCAATAGAAATCTGCAAAAAATTTTAACATACCGGCTTTAAGCTTTATAAATAGAATAATTTACTAAACCATTAACCTACCAGACTATACGCAGAAAGAGATTTATAACAGTTTAATTCTTAAAATGACTGCTAGGAACATAGAGCTCATGACAAACATCTAATAGAGTATGTATACAATTTACTTCAATAATTTTTAACAACCTCATTCTTGGTTTCTAGTGTTTACTGATAGTTATATAGCATCTAATATCTTTTTAAATTTTTAATTAAAAACCTATAAACTTTTTATATAAAAAAATTTCTCCATCTCGTATTATTTTAACATAATAACCTAGTGTTATATTTTTACAACAACTGTTATACTGTGAAATTGAACATTACTTGTAACAACTATGTAATTTGTCTTAAGTACAACCATTTTGTTAACTTTTATCGTGTAATCAACGTTTGATTAAATGAACTGTTTGAGTCACTCTGGTTGTAATAAATGAACTCGATCCGACAGCTATGATGTATGTTCGCATGTTATGATCCATGAATAAATCGAGCAAACCGTGAACCAAACGTCACACACAATGACATAGCCTACTCAGATGAATGTTTATTTTCACAGACGTTTATTATAGTTTCATTAGTAAGGCAAACAGTCAAAGAGAAAAAAAAACAATAATTGTTTTTCTTTCTAGTCTATAGTCATACATGTATTATAGAACTGTTGTTAGAAAAAAAGAACATGCAGAGTGGAAAGCGTCGTTGTCATGCCAACCTTTCGAGGGAAATCTTACAGACTTCCTTCAGAAGATGCCGACTACGGCGACTTCTTATTTGCCGGATGTCATTATGCAAGTATTTATTGGTTGCATTAGATCTCGTTAAAAGAGGAAAATAATTTGCGGAAAGTTTGAGAAATTTTAACTTATAAATCTGTTTAAGATTGTTCAGTTGAACTTAAATAACGACGTTTTGTGCAAAACACACTTAAAAAAGTCTAGAGAAAACTATTATGATAAATTGCATGTGAAATAATTCTCTGCCGCTTTAATCCAATAATAATATTTTTATCCTACACCAACTCAAAATGAGATTTTCTCGTCTCTCGACAGCCGAGAAAGTACATTATTTTCAGACTAGCCGGAAAAAGATGTACTTTCTCGGCTAACCGAGAAAAAAAAATCTGATTTTTTCTGTTATAAAATAAAATATATAAAAAATATAGACGGTTGAACAGTCGTCACGCACCAAGGACATTCTAAACGTCTCACTATTTATGAGGGGTGTTAAAATTTTAAATCACATTTATTAAAAAACTACTTTTGTGCAAGATAAATTGTGTAAATCACGACAGTAAAGTAATCCATGAATTTTTGACATCTGTCAAGGTTTGACATTTTGAATTGGCGATTGGTGGTAATAACCTCAAACCAATTTTCGATTATAAGGTAATTTGTATAGGATAAAAAATAATGTGTAAACCACGGCCGCAAAGTGATTTTCTAGGTCTTGAGAAGTGGCAAGGCTCGCCTCTTCTCTCGGCCTGGAAAAATACCACTTTGCCGTCTAGGTCTACAATATACTATTTTCATCAACATCATAATAATTAAAATTTTTTGGCAATCCACCAAAATAAATTGTCCGCTTAGAATTTATCAGGTCAATAATAATGAACATAAACTCTACTAATCTAAAAATGTTTTGACGTACAATTAGTCAGTAGCATGCGGGTTACTTACTAAAGAGTAGAAAATCTCTAGTCAATCGCTATATTTTAACAGATGGAATAGAGTTAAATATAATGTGTTTTGCGAAGAAAAAAACTAATCAAACATTGTTCAATTTTTTCTTTAATAGCTTGTTAATAAAATTAATTTTCTTTTACTTTCAACTAAATTTTGATAATTAGAATACAATCAACTTTTTAGACAAGCAAAAACTTTTTAAAATCACAATGAGTTGACACTGTTGTTTTAAAATTAAACAAGCTATTTGCAGGGTCATGAAAACTTGGAATATATAAAAAGCATGAAAAAATTATCGTTCAATTTTAAATAAAATATTAAACAAGTCGGAGCAAAAGCATTGTGTCTTGAGAACTAGTTAACCTCTATTGCGTCTGAGCAAAACAATAATTTTTTTGTCAGAAATAAACTACTTTTTGACTTGGTTTTCCAAAATCAACTTTTATGAGATTGAGTTTGTTTGCTTTCACGTTTTGTATAATTATTTTTAGATCAATAGTTAATGTGCTTTTACTAAACAGCGTTCACGTTGTTTTGGCATAAAAGAAAACCAATGCCATTGTTGCCTGTTTTACTAAGTTGCCATAAAAAATAGTCACAAGTTTACTAGCACAAAACTTGTTTAAAGCAGAAAACTCTAAATATATCATATTATCAAGTGTAGTTTATCGCTTTTGTAGAATTATGACCTTGTCTTTTTAAATACTTTAATACTTTACAATAAGTTAGTTAACTTTGACTAAACCTTATAAGAATGCCTAAGCACTCTTATCATGTGCACCTATAATAATTATGTGTAATGTGATCAATAAGAAAAACGTATTGGCCGGTTCTAAAGCCGGAGAATATGCAAGCCGTGTAAGTTTTCCACCAACAATTATTTGAACATTTTTGGTTTCGTCATACGAAATTGTAATTGTATGATAGTAGTAACAATCAGACAAACATCGGAAACACTAGTGTTACAATAATAACAATCGCTAATTTAAAAAAGTAATTACAAGATATCTTGTTAAAAACTGTCTTTGTATTACTGTTTGTGTGAAGAATAAATTATTGGTGATATTCGCGACATATTTTTTACCAAGTCCGCAAATGCACGTTCTTTAAAATTTTCTTTCTCTAGACGTTATCTAAGATAGCGCATAATACATAATATATACCATGTTTGCAGGCATTATTATTTGAAAATTAAGGAATATTTTTTTGTGTTAGAAGAATTGTTTAGAGCATTCTATGATCTCTGTTTTTATGTAAGTGGCACAAGCTATTAACACTTGCTTTCGCAGATCTTTTTAAAACTCATCTGTAAAATCTATGTCCGGAATTACCATTAAGCCAGCCCTCTTTCCTCACAAAGGCTTTAATTAAGACAGTAGCAGATAAGGCACGCGCTTAAAAAATACACGGAGGCAATCATACATATGCTCTAGGGAGAGCTCTGTTCTGCTATATACTGTCTACTCCACTCTCTTCGAGTAGGCTGGAGTGATTTCCACTGATTTCACTTACTCTACTCTCCCCGAACATGCATTTCGGTAAATTGCTATCATTATCTTCGGTTTCTGCTTAATGAATATGGGATGACTGATCGACTTGATGATGGAAATGGAATGGGGACAAACCGGGACTCAATCAGAAAATTACTTTTTCAACCGGAAATGGTTGTACTGATTAACTTGATGAGAGTTGCTAAATACAGGTTTACCTGAACCAACAGATTGTTAGTAAAACAATTTTGCTGATTCAAAAAAAAACACAATATAATTTAAAAAACAATAACAAACGTCTTATCTGCTAAAACTAGCGTAAACAAAAAATAAAACAACTGAATCAGTAACCAACAATTTTCTGAAAACTTATAATTTATAATGGATAAATCTAGAAAGCTTACCGTTGTTATTTTCTTAAGAGCTTGTTGATTTAATTTATACTTAAACGTCTTATGCCAATAGTCTATAACTCATATTGGTACAAAATCAAAATAAGTACACACTCAACACAGGTAAAACGTGTGACTGCAACACTTTTCTACCTGTCTTATATATTTTAGTTTTTCATTTGTCTAGGCTTTTCTACTGTGTCGGTTTCATCTAATAAAACGTTGAAAAAAAATGCTTCTAAACAATTCAATATTGCTAAAACATATAATTTGACACAAAATTTTTTAATTGATTACTTGTCCAAACAAGCAATGATTCCCTACTTAGTTTGTTGATAAGTAATTAATTGGTGCTAAGAAAAACAATTGCCTCAGGAAAGAAACTTATCGATTCAGCCTACTTACTAAATAAGTAGGCTGAATTCTATACACATACAAAAAACATAAGTTATGATTACAATGGTACTTTCGATACTTTTTAATCAAAATTTCTTAAGAGTTAATAATAAAAAGAATTTAACAAATTGGTGAAAGAAATCAAATCAGACTGCAGTCAGATTCGAAGTTTCTTTCAAGAATCTTTTGGCATTTGTTGTTAAATTTTTAGTTTTATACAGTATTTTTATTAACCAAAAAACATACTTAAACAATACATTTTAGAACGCAATAATTGCTTTCTCTGCTTCTACAATGGTATTCTATTCTACTAGTTGACACTTTTATTTGCACAGCAATATTGCAATATCTTACCCCCCGTTGTTCACCCTTATTAATACTATATTATCTATATTATCACCTACCTTTTAGTTGACAACATATAACTATTGACAAATGACAAAGTTGAATATGATCATAACAAGTTGTCATCTCTTGCATTATCTGTTTTAATACACTAAAAAAAATTCTTTTATGATTTACTGAATATTAATTAGACTATAATTGTAAATTGTATTTTGTACATGATGAAGTAATTCAACTTAGTTATTCAAAATGTTTGGCTGTTTTTAGAGCTTCAAGTGCCTATTCTTCCGTAAGATGGTAAACATATCACCATCTTCAAGAAGCTAACCTTACATAAACAATTGAAAAATTAGGATTCTATCTGTTTAATCCTGCCAGTTGCTCTAAATGACAGATGTCAATTTTGATAAACACAAACTAAAACAAAAGGTATATTGCTGCTTGAACAACCAAGTTTTCACGTTCAACTTTAATGTAAGATTAGATTAGAATAGATTATCTATACCAGATTACGGAAGTAATAAGTATTTGCATAAAAAAAGGGCTAAATCTGTCAGTGCAATAAGAATCGGTTGCCACTTGCTTGAGAAGCTTCTATAGGAACATAACATGTCAAAGTCTACGGAGCTAGTTTCTATGAATTTGCTTTGATCTTATTTTTTTATTTTGTTGCCAAGGAAGATATCATTGATACGGGAGATAACAATTTGAGACCAAAGACGCTAAGGATGCTTAGCGCTGGCATCTTAATTATTTATCGAGTTTCAACATTATAGTTATCATTTTATTGTCATTTATTGTCATAAAATTCGATTGACCTGAATGACATAACAATTTTATTAGCGTGTTTAAATTGCCATTCAATTACAATAATAAATATATATATATGTTTTTAAACTCTTAAATGCGTCATGGGATTTTCAAAAACCATTGTTCATATATCTTTTCCAAAAATTTTTTTCGTGATGGTCTAAAACAGGCAGCATGTTTTTAAAATATATTAAAAAAAAAATATTGGAAATAATATATGCACTTATAGTATTATATGAAAAAACTTAATTTTAGACAATTCCATGGATACAAAAAAATTGTAGCGATTATTTTTCCGACCCAAATATTGACCAATAGAATTGCACCATTCGACGTCACGTGGTACAACCTACATGGTATTATACTGATAATTTTTTGATTATTTTCTCTGGTAGTTGCTATATATAAAAAACAAAACATGATCCAGTCAAATTAACCACACGTCAAACTGACAGGTTGAATTCAATTGTGAAAATTGGAGATTTTGCATTTGTTGTTTGTTCTCTGTCCACCATCGATAAAAAAGTCAAAGGAAATGTTCCCATTGGGACGGAAAAATAATCCCCCGAATACCACACGAGCTTCAAAATTATCGGGTATTTCCCGATAGGTTCGTTGCAAACAAATGAAAGAGTCAAGTTTTTCAGGTTAAAAAATCACGAGCGCGAAGCGCGAGTGATTTTTCCTGATAAACTTGACGACTTTATTTGTTTGCAGGGAACCTTGAATTTTGAAGCTCTTGTGGTATTATAAGTGAATATTGTACTAGTATAAATTTTATCAAATATTGTACTATACTCTATTTTTTCGGCAGAAGCGGATGCGCGCGCACCGTAAAAAACCCTACATACAATATAGCAACATTATAAAATCTTGCAAAATTTTTAAAAATCTGTTGCCAATTTAACTGTCAATAGTGTCAGTGTCAATAAATTGTTTACATAACTACACACAAACACCGGAATCTCTAAAGAATTAATAGTGAAGGAAAATGTGACATCGGTCGCCATAGAAACCAAGCTTTGCGCGTTAAACAAAATAGGATTTGCAAAAAATACGGTTTGAGAGACAAAAGTGAGGTTTGAATAAATTGACAAGTCCTGCTGACACCGCTGTTTCATAAAATTTGTGGTGTGTGAACTTTAACTTATTAGTTAAAGTTATTGAAAGGTAGATTTAAATGCAATTTATAAAATGCCCGATTCCTCTTGCCAATAGCCGAAGCATATAGTATAGTTATGGAAATGCATATTTTATATAAATGCAATTTTTAACAATTTTAACCAGCTTATCGTGAGAAATGTGTAGGGGGATGCTTTCTGACACTTATCGAATATTATTAATATCATTTTTGCGGTAGTGTTACTCATGCCAACGGCGCTTTCGAATTTGACCGTCAAATTCATATCCTAGCGCCGTTGACAATCGTAGCACCTCCGGCAACTATTAAGTAATAAAATATATTTTTGTTCAAAACAGCTTGCAATTATAAAAACATAATAATTTACAATTTTGTAAGCACTAACAATAACTTAATAAACAATTAAAACAATAAATTAGTTTATACGTAATATCCTGAGTCAACAACCAAGAATATAAAGTGTGGGCTATTTAAAATTATAAATAAACAATCTTGATTATGTTTTACTCTAAGATAGAAAACTGTGTTTATCAGTTTTAAAATTTACTGTTTGTTCCTTAAGACTATAAATTTTTAATAATCATTATGATGAGCGCAAGATGATCGAATGCATTACCTCTCTGAAGTCTATCTGTACAATTCTGCTATTCAGTAAACTCAATAAAAATGTGATTCTTGTTGAAGAACTAGAAGGTAATCATTTCAAGAGGACTTGTGATTGCAATCCGAGTGCAACCCAATCAAAATCGTGCATTTGGTCCATTAGTTGATGACGATCTCTTCATATATACTTTCGGTAATGTTGTATTAGAGAGAAAAATACGTGTTTTATTAACAAACATTTTTTTCTAAATACAAAAGTTTAGCTATTCAGTTCATTTCATTAAAGCTTTAAAGACATACCAAAGTAATATGTAAAGATGCACATAATTAGCGTTGCAAATAAAAATAATATGTTTCTAAAGTTATTGAAATGCACTGACGAAAGCTAAAAATAGGCTAACAAATAATAATTAAAAATAAACTTTAATTGTTTTTGTTTGAATAGAAAGTTTTGTCTTGCATTTAACTGAAGATTATAAAGTTTAAAGTCAGTTTTTTGTTCCATCGAATTTTGCTTGGAATATTTTGCAAGTCAAATAACGTGCTAACTTTATGATTCGTTGATTTATCTTTTCTCTAAGAACTTCGTCCGCACTCTGTCCGGAGAATAATGCAAAAAACACACACATAAAGCTGACAAATCCATAAGAATCGAGCGATATAGGTTGTAAATCCAAACTGCAAACTGTGTAATCTGCGGGGGATCACCCTTATACATCCATCGTATTTTATCGTCACATATCACCCTATATGCATCCACATCATATAATACAGCATCATTGTCCACATGTCAGTTTCTTCAGATGGTTTGAAGTTTAATTACTTCTTGATAAAATCGAAAAAGCTATTAATGAAATTGCAGCTAATATTAAAAACGCTAAGCAAATTTTGTCAATACGTTTATTACAACCCAGAAAACAAAAACAAATCAATTTGTTTTTATGTTTAAAATCTCCAATTATTAAAGATTGTCGAATTCCTCTAGAAAGAATAGTTCAAAGTCGTTAAGTCGATAGAGTAGTTGCTCGACAGTTGACTGCGGATGCATTAGACGAACTTCCGGCTGTAGTGCGGGAGTCCGATCGACTGTAACGTTAGCAATACAGCACTCATGCATATACATACGCTGACTTCCGGACGTGATGTCATGTGTGATAGGGACGTTCATCCGACTGGAAGAGGGAATTGTACATTGTACTAGAACTAGACGCAAAGGGATACACGTTCATCGATATGTTGTCTGTCATTTTGAGTCGCAGTCGCTATTGGCGTATATGCTGGGAAAAGCTAAAATTGCATAAATCTGACTTAGATTGATTGTGCTCATGCTTAGTGATAAATTTTTTTTTATTTGTAACATATTAAACTGAACGCTTACAGACGGTTTGTGATTATGAAACATAAAATATATCTTGCTTTTAAAAATTATAACTTACATATTGTTTAAATTAGACGACTTTAATGGTGTATTATTTTACGAGTTTTTTAAGACGTGTCACACTAGTGGGTTTAAAACACCCTTTCCTGCAGTTGTGTTTAAATGAAACGAGTGTTACAAAAAGTCGTGATTTATTCTATAATTGCTTAATTTTTGCAAATATTGTAAAAAAAATTACTACCACAAAAATTAGGTGAATATTTAAAATCACTCACTGTGTAAGGTCCATCATAATGTGGTGGCTAGAAAGTCTTGTTTTTCAATTTAAAATTTAGAGCAACTGAGCGTCATTCGCTCGCATCCAAAAATAGCTGTTGACAACTCTTTCACAAACACAATAAAAACATGTAGCTTAATAGCGACAAAATTATCAACAGCTTTTTATTCTTGCTTACACTTTATTTTCTGAATATTTTTGCAAAAGGTTGCCGAGGTGACTCAACAGAAATTTTTGCAATATTATTTTCATCAAGTTATACATCGTTACTGTCTATAATACTAGAAGATGTTTCTTCCAATTTTTCAACCTCTCAGTTGTATTGAAATTTTATATAATAATAATAATAATAACAACAATAAGCTTTATTGTCTTAAAAATTTACAACATAACAAACAAAAGTAAAAAATATCATACAATAAATTGAAACAAAACACATTCAAAAAATGACTAAGAATTAAAAAGACACGAACAAAAAGAAAAGAAAAAAGTAGAACTTCAAAAAGTATACAAAAATAACATACTATAAAACTACTAATAGACTAGTAAATGTACCTACTACCTAAAGATCTTTCAATTTATTGACTATATTTTGCTAGAGAAAAAACGGTTTATTGATCAACTAAAACTTGACAAATTTGCAAAAAAATGTGTAGCTGAAAAAAGACTTCAGCTGGAAGGGAAGTAAATTATAAGTTTTTTTTCATTTTGTAGAAAATGGAGTTTTTGGTTAGTTCAAATAAAGGGAGAGGTGAGTAGACACTGTTGTTCAAATTTCTTGTTGAGTACCTAGAAGAGTAAGTTTTTGGAATCTTGAGAAGATGTTTACATACAAGACAGACTGATTCTAGAATAAACAATGCAGAGAGTGTCAGAATTTCATGCTTGATAAAATACGAACGACAACGTGTGCCTTACAAGTCAATCCAAAAGTGTAGCAAAAAGCTCTTTTTGTAATTTAAAGACAATTTCTCCAAAAGGGTAAATCATATCGCAGATGCAATTCAAAAAACGCAAAATAAGTAGATCAAACTATTTCAGTATTTAGTTCTCTGCAGCAGTCGATAATTTATAAATTAGTATGACTATTTGGGATGACCAATTTTGGTATTTTTCTATATAAAGATTTACAAATTTCACCAAATCAACCGTGTTTATTAAATTATTGTTTATAAAAATTGATTGAATATTACCTTTAGAAGAAATAGCTACAGTTATTAGTGTTTAAGCACTTTAAGCTTAGACTATTAGAATCGCACCATGTTTTGATAATCGCAAGGTCATCAGAAATAACATGGTGGAGCACTAATTTGAAGATCAACAATATCATTAATAAAGATTAAAAAAAGCACCGGGTCCAAAACGGAGCTTTAAAGCAAATAAAATTTAAAATTTTCACAGTTAGGAAGAGAGTTACTTGCTTTTACAATTTGAGTTCTATTAGATAAAAAGGATTTAAACCATTTCATAGGAATGCCTCTTATTTCATAAAATTCTAAATTTTTAATAAGTATTCTGTGACTAACGCAATCGAAAGCTTTTGCAAAGTCACAAAAAATTGTAGCAGTATATAATTTATTACCCACTGCTGCATAAATGAGATTCAGGACCAAAAATATTGCATCATTAGTATTTTTATTTGCTAGGCAACCAAATTGGCCAGAACACAATACTTCAAATTTAGTAAGAAAGGTTATAAGACAAGATTTAACTAGCTTTTCATATTATTGATTTTTTTTTCTATTTTATCTGCAGAAACCTCAGTTTTGCCATTCTAAAATCGCTTTACTATTTCTGCTAATGCATTTTGTTTGCGCGCGTTTCTTAAAGTAAGTTTTATATTTTGAGTCAAAAAAACAAGACTCTTTCCAAAACTCTATCACTCAATAATTTAACAATTTTGTTTAGTTCATACGGTTGACTCGGTTCATCTCGCTTGCACCACCAAGCATGGAAATTACATTAGATACTTTAGTCGTTCAGTTATCATTGATCAATTGTTACAGTAATGCAGTCGGAGGTAAGATTGAGTATGTGTATTACTGAATCATTAATTAAAACAATTAAGTTGTCAAAATTAGAAATAAATTTATAAATTTTTATATTTTGGATTTAATAATAATTGAAAAATATAAAATAAGCAGCTTTTATTTAAAAAAAAACTTAGTAATATTTTATTTTTCTATTAAGCCATATTTATAAATATTATATGTAAAAAATAATTTCAGTAAAGTATAATTTTTAAGAATCTGTGTTTTAGTTCATTGGGTTATGACTTTACTTATGGTTATTAAAAAATTTTATTGTTTGAATGCAATACTTTAAACTATAGTTTATCATATGATAACACCGATAAAAGACAGTCTAAAACAATTTCTTTGAAAGCTGTGCAACGGCTCTAAAATTGGCGTGAGTTTTTCTGCAGATTAATTGTATGTCAGCGTACTTTTCTTCTAAACATAAAAATTTATAATTTTTTAAGCTATTAAAACAAACAGTTTTAAAATTATCAAACTTCACCTTGAATGTGTCATAGTTCTTGCAGCAGCCGGTAATAAAATAATTTGTAATCATTGTTGGTAGGTAAAAAACTAAAAGTACGTTTTTGTAGTTTACTTTAGTAAATTTAGAATTAACTCACGGATGTATGTATAGCAATCTTTGACTAATTTTTTATAATTAAACCAAAATGATTTTTGTTTAAAAAATGTATGTGTAAGCTCTACTTTCTCATGTACTACTGTAAATTTTAACAATATATGAAATTAACTGTTATACTAAATTATTAGTTTATTTTTTCATTGATCGTATTTATGCGTTATTTAAAAATAATGCAGTTTACATGTTTGAAAAGTTTTCTAAAACAAGTCAAAGCTCTTGGCATTTATTTATTATAAATTATAACTATCGTTACTCCTTTTCTAACTATTACATAGAAACAGCTTTTTTTTTTTTTATTCTTGTAAAATGTTACTTTTAAAAAAAAGAATAACCATTATTTCTTTAGAAATATTACTTAAAACAATGAACTATTTTGTCTATATTGGAATCTAATACGTTTCCATGTTAGCAAAAATGTTATTAACTTTTTTATAGCAAAATTTATTTTTTAAGAAAATAATCAAACGCAGTTTTAAAATTGGTTTGTAGTTTTGCAGAGTAGTTATAGAAAATTGAAGAAACGGTTTCTCAAATAATAGTTTTTTTGCATTGCTCTTAAATTTTATATAAAAGTTGCTTTGCCCAAACGTTGCTACACAAACCAAATCTTTTCTTTTGATTCTTATGTAATGCCGTTCTAAACAACTGTTGCCTTAATATCTTTCTTTTGCTCCTTCCTCCTAAAAGTTACATAGTTTGTCTGTAAATAAAAAATACAAAATAGTAATTTATATTTAAGTCAAATTGTTGATTGCAGAGCAACTGTACATGAAATGTTTAAAAAACAGCCAAAAATGTGACTCGGAAACTGCAGCGAGCTGGTATCAAAATCCACGATTGCTAGGTGTTTATCTAGGTAGTTTTCTTAAGCAAAAACCCACTAATACTGTGTATTAGTGTATACACAATAAGTAAGTTCAGTTTATTTGATCTACCTGGGATTTACAGTTTCATTTACATTCAAGTCAATTACATAAACAAATTAAATAGATAAATCAAGAACTAAAAAAAAATAAAAAACTATTTAAAATTCAAGCATTTTATCTTATAATCATTAATTAATCTCCATCTTTAATAAAAACTGTTAAAATAAATAATAATAAATAATAGCAACCTTGGATGTTTAAATTGACCGGATTATAATGATTTCAATTTTCCAGAGTTTCCGAAATATTTATAATTGTTTTTACAAACCCAGTTTTTAAACTTCACAAGAGCGTCTTGTTTTGATAAAACTTATTCTTGATTAGTACATACAACCAATCAGAGTCCCTAAAATTCAGCGTTTCAACCAATAGGATTTGTTTTACACTGAATAAATCTTTGGGTGTTTATTTATTCAACTTGAATAAAACTCTAAGTTTTATTCAGAGTAAAATCAATTTAACTAAAAATTTATTCAATACAATTAATGATGTTTTTTTGATTAACCACTCAAATCTTAGAAATAAATTTGCATTTTTAATTAGAATTTTTTTTTTTTGCAACAATTATTTATGTACAATTATTATATTTTATAGAATCACCACGTTTGTTTTCTTTCTTCTCACCTGTCCTGATATTTATACTCATACTAAATTTTGATTCGGACCTGCTCAATCTTTTAAGATGTCGTTCAACTGTATTTACCAAAATATGACAATTGTTTTGTTTGCAAAAGAATAAAAACTGATTGTTTGGCACGGATTTATTGATGAGATCGTTAATTGCGTTTACAATACATAGACCACAACGTTATAAGATGTAGATAAGCTGTAGAAATCTGACACTTGAACAGCATTAAGATTTGTTGACAAAATTATGTCAGATTTAATTTTAGGTTAAAGTTAATGATCTCTTTCCTGAGGCAATGTTACACTTTTATCTAACTTTAAACATTCTTAAAGTCTTATAAACTTATTACATCTGAATTTACAATCGTCCATCAATTAACAGAACAAGAATTATTTTTGTAAATATAGAATAAATAAGCAAAAAATAGAGTTTTCTATTTTCATTGGTTTTGGTTTAATATGGGTTTATTAGACAGGTTTTAATAATAAGTAAACATAAATTTTTGACCCTGTAAAATTGAATATATTATTTAATGTTGCATTGCATTTAGTAAGGAAATCAGTGCAGTAGAGGCTAAATTGACCTACTACATATTTCAAGAACCAGATGGTGGAAAGAATAATAATTTTCTTAATTAGTGCTATTATGCTCAAAATATTTTGTTTATCAATTATTGATTGATTGATTGAGGTATGCACTAAATAAATCTCAATTAGAAGATCTCATAGCGTCATTACATTATTATGTCCAAAAAATTAAAAAAAATAAGTTTACGACGCCAAAAATCTAATTTTTTCGTATCAAACTTATTTAAGAATAAACCGATATGAAACTTAGGCCAATACATCTAAGATCAACGAGAATGAGCCTAACTTTATGAAAGTTTTTATTTTGATTCTAAGTTAACGCTTCAATGCGAATCAGAATTTTCTAATGAAATCGAAGAATATTTGTACCCGAAAAATGTCTATTTAATCCAGTCATAAGTTATTAATTGCTTACAACACTAACTAAAATGTAGCCACATTCCAATGGTAAAGCAAAACTCAAACTATACATTGGTAACTTTTGGTTTTAAACTCAAAAGACTATGACTATTCCAATATATTGTCAGTTAAGCTCTCATACATTTTAGTTGGAATTGTTGAAAGTTATTACGCGGAAATCAGCAATTTTTTTTCTTTCAATGTATTTAAGACGTTTCAGTGTTTTGTCAAATATTAAAATTTTTGTTAATTTTGTGTTTTGAAAATGTTTTAAACGTTATCATTGCGAGTTTTCGTATGGAAATTTAATAAATAATTCTATATTGACGCAAAAATTAACTGTGTAGCTATATTTCCAAAGCATGTAGCATGTTTAATCACCATTAGGTTCAATTTGTCCCAATAATAAATGATAAATCCGGAATCGCGGGTTATCTGCGTGATTTAGTGGAATACCGGAAGAGCGCTAATAATCGCTTCCTTCTCTCATATTATGGTTTATCTGATGCGTCCGTTCCTTATAACCTTATAACTTTATTACATGACACTAATGCCAGATTTTATATTTTTAGAAAGCAACTCATTTGTGAGTGAATTAATTTATTATGTGTAATTATTAATCGTTTATTACTCAGCCTTTCTTAACTTTTAATGGAATATACATATAGAAAATAAAAATTTACTATAATTTAATCGTATTTTTAATTCATAAACTATAAATTAAAAACATTGTTAAAAATCGATTATTAGTAAAAAAAATGTTAGCAAGTGTTTTTTTAACCGACTTTAAAAAGATAGAAGATAATTTATGTTTCGCTGTTATCTTGAGATAGTAGCATTGTCATCAAATTTATATATGTTTTTTTCGTAAAGTATGTAAATATGTATATAACACAAAATTGCCGTTTGTTTCTCCGCTGATTCCTTTTAAACGACGCAATAGCTTTAGGTACCATAACACTTGCAATGACTATTTTTATCTATTACATTAGCTATTTTCTGTCATAATTTTTTTTTATGTTTGAAATAGTGAACTCTTAAGGTGATCTCCTTGTCACCAAATCAAAATCTGCTGTGAAAATTGTATAAAAATTGTAGAACGTTTATAAATTTTGACATGTTTTTTTTTCAACTATTCTTATTTAAAAAATAATATTATTTTGTTTAATTTACAAAAAAAATAACACTTCTAATACACACAGCAGCAACTAAAAAAATGTTTTATTTTTTCGACTACATAAGTAGAAATAAATTCAAACATATTTATTGTCATTTAAATATTTACAACATATTTGATCAGTTATTTTCGAAAACAATGTCAGACAAAGTAAAACTTTATCTAAAATGATAAAAGATAAAAAAATTTTAATAATTTAAAAATAAGATCAAGTAAGGAATATTCAACACGCTTTTCTTCTGTTTTATTTTGGTTCCACAACGGTGTCTAAGCTAAATATTGCGTTTAATTTGGACAAGAAATGGAATTAATTTGTTTTAATAACATTATCTTAGTCACCTAAAATGTTACATTAAAAATTAAAATCTTGACCATACGCCCTTCTTACTTGATTGAGTTTTGCAGCTGAGCAAAAAATAAATCTGATTAAAAATTCATTTATTATTTTTATACTTTGTCAAACCATCACCAGTCAGCTGACATTTGGCTGTAGCGTAATAAAATATAGCTTGTCTAAATTATTCTTTTTTTTTGTAAAACTACGTTAGCATTGTGGCTCGTATATTTTGTATAATAAATATTCGTCTATAATTCGATTCAAATTTTTTCTTTTGAGTGACACCGTCTTCAAAAATATTTAATTAAGTATTGTAAATATTTGAAAAGCAAATAGTTTACACCAGCTTCCCCTTGTAGATTCATCCTCATTAGTGCGGTCGCTACTCAGCGATGAGCAACTTTAGCAAATGTGCATTAGAAATAAATTATCTATTTATATTTTATTTTTGATTTACTATTTTGGCCATAATAACTTACATATATAAAATATATAGGTATATGCTGTTGCAATTTTTTTTTGTAGAACTATTTAAGATGAACATTTCCATTGTACATTAAATACGTGTAGCTCTGATGGTTTTTCTAACGCACGGCAGAATAATTTGCAAATGTCAAAATTTATTGACGCATATCGTTATATTTTGTAACCATTTTTACAACATCTTTATATATTATAGCCTATGTGTTATTCTGATGTATAAGCTATATTATTGTAAGTTTTATTAAAATATATTCAGTAGTTCTTGCCTCAAAGAGTAACAAACATCTATCCATACATACATTTTTTCACGCTTAAAATATTAGTAGGATAACGTTCTAATTTGTTTTCATCTAGTTTTTTATTTTTTTTTTGAGTTATTCTTTTGTGTTAGATAGATAAATATATTTTTTTAGTTATGTAGTTAATTTACATATAAAAAACAAAAAGCAGTAAAAAAAGTACGTAGCAACCTTTCCGGTAGCAGCAAACCTAATTTTTACGCATCCAACTAAATCATATTATTACTACCTCTTCTTATTAGTAACCTACTAAAAAAAAAATAAATCAAAAGATTATCATTATTTTTACTACATTTTTCTCAACACATAATTTTCTAGGTAAGAAAAATAACTCAAAAAAGCGATAATCGTACAATACAAACCAAATAACGCTGACCACATGTTTTGCCAGATACAAAAAACTTCTATGAAATATTTTAAGATTTAACTTTTCATGTTCGTATTATAAATTCAACAAAATATATTAGAAGATTTATTTTATTATTTAATAGATCAAGAAATACACTAAACAAACAAATAAGGCTATGTTTAAAAGTTATTACTTAATTTGCCTAGTTAAGTAAATAATTATTATCAACCATACTTTTGATTTAAATATCAATGAATAACAATAGAAGTGACGTCATATTGAAAACAGTATACCAGACTATCAAAGATAGGATTTAGTTGATCCAAGATATATAGAGCTGGCGTATTTTGCGGCTTTACAACAGCCCAGATTGTTCTTATATTACATTACTTGTCACATTGTTTACTGACTAACGCGGTTACGTATCGGACTCAGATAATGACTCAGTCGACCAGTTGAACAGCTCAGTCGAATACTAATCACCTATAATCAAAGTTTCATTGCTTGTTTAAATAGGTAATAAAAAGAAAAAAAAACAATTGCTTCAGGGTGGTCTTGTAGCTATTGAGTGAACTATACCAGTCATTTTTTTCCACTCCCATAATATGAGTTGGAAGTGACGTCATACTAAATTCAACATACCAGACTATCAAAGGCAGCATACCAGTTATTTCTTTCACTCCCATAATATGAGTAATAAACAAAAGATTTTGTTGAAATTCGTGTGGATTTGAACTCAAACATAAGTTGTTTTTTTTTCTGTTTACAGAAATGTAAAACTGAGCTGAAAACGCATAAAGATTTTAATATTTTATAAAGTTATATTGATACAGCAATTATCAATGTGAAAATTAATTTAGAAATAATAAAAATGTTTGTATTATTTTTAAATAATCTTGCTTTTTTCATTAATTATCTCAAAATTTCTGTTGTCTAGTTTGATCTGAGAAGCTATAAATGTACCCTCTGCTCTCAATCCTCAAATGAATCGCTAATCCCTTGAATATAGACGCTTGATGATCTAAATTATGCAATTTTCAATATTGGCCACCCACTTGGGCACGTGTCCGCCCCTGCACGTGTGTTTGACTCATTGCGGACCGCAAATTCACTCAGAATCCTGATGTGTCTGATGATGAGGGTTAGTTGGAAGATGCTTTGGTTCTTATTAATTTACACTGACTGTGAACTGCAAAGGGATCGAAGAGGAAATACTGACAGATCTTTCGTGGCTGGATAACTTTTAGGGTAAACGAAGCTCCAATTAAGAGTTGACCAGAAGGTAAGATACCTACTAAAGTTTGACTAAGGTAATAGCGTGCATAGATGTTTAAGTAGTGTGGTTTAGTTCTCAGTTCAAATCCTAATAATTTAATAATCAATAATAATATATATTCTAAACTATATAAGCTAATTATATAAAATCTTATCAAAAAAATCAAATTCACCTAAGTATATCATATATATAGTTTCAAAGTTCTATAAAAGTTGTAGAGGAACAATTTTAGTTGCAGCATTTGGATGAACTTTTGAAACAGCAAAAGTTTTAATCTATTTTACAGTTTTTTTTAATTAAAATACCTCATAAAAATTCTTTTAATATCTTTGATTATTATTTATTAGAAAGTAAATTAATTAGTCTTTGCTAAATAAAGATTGTAACTTTATCGAAAACATTGCTTGAGTTACAAATATACTGTAAAATTTGCTGTATAATGTTCGCAACTAAAACCCGCTGTCAACTCATTTCAAGTTTAAACCACTTCTGTAGTTTATTTATAAATCAAAAAACAAACGCTCATTGCTTTAAACTGCCTAGTCTAGTTTTGGTTTATTTGGTCTTTTAATGTTTTTGTCTTCACTAGATAGTGCACGTAATTTCTGCTAAACGCAAACACAGATTGGGTTTGGTTTAGCGCTATTTCTAGTTTTGAGATACCAAACAGGCTGTAGGCAAAAGACTGTAAAGTTGGTTATAGCAGAAGCTTTGATTGTTTTTTTTTCAATTGATTAATTGCCAAAAATGTAATAATTTCTAACACCATTAATACTAAAAAGTAAAAACGATAAAGTTTAAAAACAACAACTGGCAATATTTTTCTGATCAAGAGAGGATATAATTTTAATTGAGAGACATAAAATATTTCTTAAGCACGTTGTAGATTATTTCAAACTTACATTTTGAAATTTAAAACTACTATGTACCATGTTTGTTTTCATTACTGTTAAGAGTTTTTATAATAAGTTGACTAAAAGTAGTTCATGAAATGATTGCTAGCAATATAACATGTTACAATGTAGCCGAGTAAAAACCAAATGCCAGATATTTTTGTTTGCTGAAAGATTCATAAGTAACTAAATTCAAATTGACAAATCAAAAAATTAATTTGTATCAAATAAGTTATTGTATCTTTTTTGCACATTATCTATAAAGAAGAGGGTCTATTGCTTGTGTTTTTTGACCAAACCTAATTTTTTTCAAAAATTATCATTAATTTGGTGATAATAAGTCATTGGCAAGTAATGATAATGACAATATTATTTTATCAAATAATATAAGAATTTTTGAAAAACAAGCTATTAATTTTCAATAAGTCTAAAATCCAGTTTAAGAATTAAATTACAAACAAATATCACAAATTATGTTTTAAAAACTAAATAGACTATATAAGTTTGTTTTTTAAAGAATCAAGCTGAATTACTATCTCCCTACGCATCTGTAATCATATTATTTAAATTGTTAGATTTTACATTTTAAAACACTCGAGCAATATGACATGAACATAATAATGTGCTGCTTTCTGTATTTCCGCGAGGATTTTTAAATACAAATCTAAAATTTTAAGGTTTTAACTTAATGATATGAGTACAACACCCATATTTGAAATAACTTGAAGGTCAAATTTTTACCAGTTTTAAATTTCAAAGATTCCCTAATGGCCACCGAAAGTAGCGAATATTTAACCATTTTCGTTTAAATGGTATCAATAATATTACAAGAATTTGGAACAGCAATATCTTTAAAATATGCAACTTTAGTTTTCTTAATAACTATAACAATATCCGGCCTATTTATTGGCTTCATTTTTTAAAGCAGTTTGATCCCGATATGATTTATAATTATCATTTTCTAAGAAACTTTCTACATTATAATTATAATACACCAAACTAATCTTAAAAGACAAATTTGAATAAACTACTTTTGCAATTTTGTTGTCTTTTTTTATATTGTCTATTGAATAGCACTGAACAAGAAAATAAAATGTATTTAATTGTTTCTGACAAACTCAAACACATTCTACAAACGTTATTAACTAATTGCTCTTTAATTATAAACTTACAATAATTTTAGTGTTGATTACCCTATCTTAAATAGCAAAAACAAAATCTTAAGTCTCGGAAAAAAATTGTTCTTTCTTGATTTTCAAAAATAACAGCTTTTTATCCATTCAATTCAATTTTTTTCTAAATCTACGGTTAATCTTTTTAATATCTGCTGCTTGGTTGATAGAGCAACAGCATAAGAGTTTGTTGCTTGTATCAAATTTTTACTATTTATTTGCGTTTCTAAAAGTAGGAAGATTTGTTTGAAAAATATTTTGTTGATATTATTTTGAAACTTTTTTATGAGAAATTTTTGAATTTTTATTATAACCTAGATATTTGTACAGCTCTTCTTCATTTAAACTGTTAATAATTTTATTGTTTTCAGTTGTATGAGATAAAATTTGATTTTTACCTTTATTTGTGCTTCGAAGTTTACATTTGCTAACACCAAATATTAATACTATTTAAAAACAACTCAGTAATTTTTATTAAATTGAATAATTTATTTTTACTGCTTGCATATATTTTTATAACATCCATATACATAAGACGACTAATAGTAGAATAATAAGACGACTAATAGTAATGTAGTTTATATATATGTATAATCAGCTTATAACCACAGCCAATAGATTAATTGCTAAACAAAACCATAAAAAACTTAACGAATCTCCTTGAAATATTCCGCGTTTGATTGGTAATGGTAATGCAGTTTTTATTGATTTGTTTTCAATTGCAAGATAAAGTAAAGCTTGCAAAAATTGTATTATATATATAGCATGTTGTACCTGAACAGTTTATATAATGTTAGCAAACACGTTATTAAATTGTTTATTTTAAAGTTTTATTAAAAATGCCTTTTTATAACTTTAAAACGTTTCGAAAACCGGCGTAGTTGTTGCTCTAACGTATCTTTTACAGCCTGAAGAAAAAAGTTGTATTCCTGATATTTACGTTGATAAATTAAATATTTATTTGACATATTATTAATGCATTTGTCTAAATAATTTAAACGTGTTTCTCGTAAATACTGAGTATTTATTATTATTATAATAACAAACTGCTTAATTAAATTAATTTTAAAGAGACCTAATTACTTATTCCTGAACTGAACAACTTGCATTAAAACTAAAGGATTTTAATAATATAAACTACCATTTTCTGGTTAATTAATTATTCAAATTGTAGAAAAATGTTTTATTATGCACTTAATCTAGAACCTTTAATGCGGTAGCATTAAAGGTTCTTGCAAAAATGAGTTTCTCGCATTTTTGTCACACTATTGTTTATCTTGTTGCTGCATTCTTCTGATTTGAGCTATTTTTTTATATAATTTCTATACCAAATAATTCTAAATTAAAAAATAAATATAAAAAAAAATTTTGTTGATGACATTTCGTCAACAATATATTCAAAGTTTTTAGTATATACTTATATTTAAATCATTTAATTACCTCATTATAAAATAACTTTTGAAAGTTTTTTTTAAGAACAAATTTTTAATAAGGTTTGTCAATTATCATTTTATTTGACATGTAATATTTATGCTTAAAACAATTCTAGTCAAATAAATGTTTAGTTGAATTATTATAGACTTAGCTAAATTATTATTACAAATAAAGCAAAGTTTGAGAAAATAATTAACTATTATTTGTTTTTTTCTAAAGATTCAAGAAAAATTAGTAGGAAAAAAGATCAGAGTAAATTGTAGACTTTAATTTCCAGACAAGTTTCAAGATAACTGCAAGATTTGATACAGTATTTAATAAGTACAAATGGCTGCTAGCTTGCATAAATGCAGCTTCAATGCTCTCTATAAACGGACAGTCTGATAGATGTTTTGCACGAGCTTTTCTATCAGCCGAACAGACAAGTTCTTGTTGCAGAAAACGGTAAAACTTAAAGATTTTTTCTATTATTTGAACGTTCTACTTTTCTAGAAAATTATTTCTTCACTCAAATCTGATATTCTAGATTGCGAACTAATAACCGAGACATCTGTCTTTCTGAAAAAATCTCATAAAATTCTCAAACACGCTAGCTAAGTCGTAGAAAACATGACGCGGCTTGGATATTGGTTGTGGAACGTGAGCGCATTTCCAATCTGCTCTTTTCACGATTCCATCCACTCCGTAATACTTCTGTTTTTGGCTGACGGCACTGAAATATTAAATTTCAAAAAATATGTCGAAAAACCAGGAAAATCAAACGATACTTGTACCTACAACAATAGCTATAAATATAACAAAGTAAAATTATTAATTAGTTATCAAGTTGATTCTGCACCCAGGAACCAATTTTTTCAGAATAAAAAAATGTTTTATTTTTTTCATAGCAAATGTAAACAAAAAAAACCTGTTGTTTAAATCTCATTAGAAAAGTCTGATAAGAACAAAACAGTTTGAATCTACAAATCTTATATTACATATATTCACTTGGTATGTGTTACAGTTTCTCGGTAGCAACCAAAGAAAATATTTTAGATAAGCGTTTCAGGCTAAAGATGCTAGTTGAACAACCAAGAACTTTCTTGATAGATCTTATACATATAGATCTTGCCAAATTATACTTAGTAACAAATAACAGTTTAAAAATTATCCATTTTACTAAAAACAGATTAGAAGTAATAAACAAACTAACAAAAAATAACAACGTTTAATAAAACAATAAAACCAACAATTAAAATTTTACCTCAGTAGCACACAGTGTTAACTGATTATCAATCAGTAACATTAACGACTAATTAAAGTAAGTAATAACAAAACTAAACTGTGTTATGTGATTTGTTCCAACTTGATCTTGACTGAACCTTTGTAGAGTTGGTCCTTATTCAAAGTGCTCAAAAAACGTAATCACTAAACAAGAGCCAAAAATTAAACATTTTGCTTCAAAATTTAATTTTTAGATTACTTGAAAGGATATCTTGATTAAATTAAATTAAAGGATTACTTGAAAGGATAGATTTTTATCCGCTTTACACTCCCTTGCTTGAACATGTTTTTCACCAATTACTCACTTTAATCTTTGAAATTATTCTAATTTTTTGATAATTTGACTTACTGGTTTGCTCACTAAATGTTAATATCTTGTTGTTTATACTCATTTTTTCGACTTTTTGTAGCGCGCATTGATCTGTAGTATCGTTTATTGTCAACCTATGCTTTCAAATAATTAAAAAAAAACAATTTATAACTTTTATGTTGTCAATGCAAACTCAAAACAATTATAGAGTTCTATAGTAATTGTTATAACAAACAATCAAGCAATAAAGTAAAAAAAAATAATAAAAGATTCCATTTAAAAAAAAAAAGTTAAGTCCGACCGCAGAATCAAACCTTGTCATGTAATATCAAGTATATTTTAAAAATAAATTATTTGTTTATTAAACTATAAGCATAAAAACATAAAGAGCCAATTTTACACTAATGACTCACTCTGTATATTTCATCAAATACGGTTACAAATTTCAAAATAAAATAACGTTTGTAACTTTTAAAACAAACTAGCTGACCCGGCGAACTTTGTACCGCCTTAGCGTAAATTTGATGCACTACTTTATTTTGTATAGCTGACCTATCTTATGTATGCGTACCTATTCAATTTGAACTGGAATCTATAATATCCTCCATATAAAAATGAATACCTATTTTCCTGGTCTCGTCATACCCGAGAAGGACTTTACTAATTTTATTAAATATTGCCCCCCTCAGTGCCCCCTCCACCCCGCCCGCCGCGATGCCCGGCGCGCTTTTCAGACTGCATCGCAAACAACGGTCACGGCGCTATGGCGGTTTTGTTTACTGTTTGAATTTTTTAATTCGTAATATCTTTTGAATGGAAAGTCCAATTTAAATAATTTAAAAACTATTTTATAGGTAGTTAAATGGTCTTGACCATAAAATAATTTATTTAGATAAGGATTAATATAAACACATAAATAGCATGGTTTGAATTTGGTTAGAATTTTCATTAATGTTTAAAATGAAAAAAGTTGTTGTAGTGACATAACTACAATAGTTGGACATATGCTACCGCGGAGTTTTTTGTAGACACTATGATGTTCTTCAATACTGTTGTACATTATTTTGTTCTATCGCTAATAATTTTGGCAGCGCATTCGACGAAAGACATTTTAAGACTCATTTTTCTACACCTTCGGTTACATTGCTCAAATTTTACCAAGGATCCCTATTTTTTTTTTAAATAAAATGTAGCCTATGTCAAATAGGAAAAATGTAGCATTCTATTAGTAAAAAAGTTTTTTTAAATCGGCCCAGTACTTTTTGAGCCTATTCATTACAAACATACAAATCTTTCCTCTTTATAATATTAGTGTAGATCTAAATAGTTATTTTTTTATTGCTGTAACAAGCAAAATAAAATTTTTTGTTCAGAATCGTAATCTATTTTTTGTGTTGTTGAAAATAGCATTCATTGAATGTGTTTTTGCTATATAATGTTAAATTTTTCTTTTTTTTTCGGGTTTTTTTCATGATCTTCTATTCTCATTCAATATTACAGTTTACTTTTTCTCATATATATGATCTTAAAATTAAATTATTTTTATTTTTTAGTGACATGATATTGTTGATTTTCGTTATGGATACGATATATGAAACGTATCTCATATCTCCCTTGGGACTTTGTAAAGTTTTTCACCCTCAAACACATGGTTACCATGCATTTGCAGCAATTATACATTCATGCATTCTCGGATGTTGTAATTTTTCATATAATTTTATTAAGAATGCAGTAATGAAATGCTAAAAAATAAAATATTTAATGCACTACGGGAGATATTCTGTTTTTCACCCTCGGTAGACTTACAGACCGCGGGCCTCCGGCCCTTGGTCTGTAACACGTCAACCTCGGAGAAAAAACATTCATATCTCCCTTAATGCATAAATATCTATTTCTCGTTTTTACTTCAAGTTTTGTTTATTTTATTTAATTAAATACTTTATTGTCTACTTACCTAGATCTTTCATTTATGTTCATTATACAAACTTTCTCCAAAAAAAGAACGAGTCCGTCGCTACATTATCTATTGGCCGATTCTAATTATTTATACTAGACTAAATTAAAAGATAGCCACAAAATAGCCTTAAAGACCTTAAGACTAAACTGCTAAAAAATATTTATTAAAATTACAGCGTGGTTAACAATGACTGTTTGAGTTGGCAATCCTACATTTCATTTTAAAATGGCACAACTGCAACTACTTCTTGTTGTTGACGAGTGACACCTTTGACACTGACAACATCATTGATAAATGCCAATTAAAAAATTATTCTAAAGACAACAATATATCACAATTATAAGCTTACACAAAAAATTATTGTTTACAATATAAAAACTCCTATGGCTCTATCAGAATTTCCAAAAACAAGCATATGTTGTAATTTAAAAAAATATTTTTTAACATTTTTGCTCTAAAGCTTTTAAGGTTATACGTGATTTTATTAGACCATTTTGTGGCTTCTTAATAATGATTTAATTTCGTGTATCAATAATTAAAATTGGCTAATAGATAAGCAAGTTGTAAGTTTGCCTTTTATTTTAGAGACAGTCTGTATATTTTTGACTTGGTTCTAGATTTTTTTCTTCTTCAGTCTCATTCCACGCTCTTGCCATTACAAGCCAAATACCCAAAACGCGTAAACTTTTCTACCTGCTCTATATTTTCTCGCTGACACTCACAACATTGCTCAAATTTTAACCTAATGAGTAATTTGGTAAAAAAATGATAAGATTAAGGTTTAAAAACGACTGTAAATTAAAAATATAAAATTATTTTCTAAGAATTTTCCAATCTGAATAAAGCAGTTTTGCGACACCAAAAGCTAAATATTATAAAACATTATTTTGCACAAAATTAAAGCACTAACAATCTTTTGTCTATGCTCTAATGTAATGTAATGACACTTTTAAACAAGTGACTGCTTGTGTACAAAACGTAAATAATAAACTGTAGGGAATAACTGGTATCTACAATAATGCGTGTTTCGTCTCATTATCCATATTGCAATTATTGATCCCAACGCTTTATTGTGAATTTTTTTACAACATCCAATATATTTGATATACTACAAGAACTATTGAAACCATCACCCATATGTCCAGCAGTAAATTTAAGCTAATCACTCTTCACATATTAACTCGCTCATCATTATGTCCCTTCTTATAAGTAATTAGCTCTACAAGTTAGAAGAATATTGTACGTAGAAATCGCTAAGCATATGCAATCTCATTATCCATCAAAAACCAGTTGCAACACAAACAAAAAACTCTTATAATTAATTGGAATCTACACATTCAACTAAAAAAAAAACTTGTAGACGCTTATTATTAGATTATATTTTTCTAAAGAGCTGATTTCCTTTTTACGATTTATTATGTTTTAATTGTGTGACATGTTGGTGCGACGACAAAAGAACGTTTTGACGAATGTTTCGTGTATTGGCGGCTATTGTTTGTTAACTTTGTCAGATATTGAGTGCCCTCGTAAATCGCACACGATTCCCGCATTTCTTGATTTTTCTCACAAAAACGCATCCGGGTGCAGTTGTTTTTGATATATTTTGATTTTTTGAAGGGTAGATCAAAGCAATTAAAGCGGCAGTTAAAAACTTATTTGCTATGCGTTATGTTAAATCCGATTAGTTATCAATATGAATGATTGTGACAAATATTAATAATTCTTAATCAATCATTGTTTTAAAGTCAAAGTCACTCGTCTTCATGATGTTTTTTACACGCTACCTTTGCATACAAAATTAATAAAAAAGGTTATTAATGTGTGATAGGAACACAAGAACTAAGGTCACACAAGTAAGGCAATTTTGTTCTCACACTTTTGATAATTATTCCGATTGGAAATTTAATTTATCCTGTTAGTTACGTTTAAATTTGTACATTTTTTATGAAAGTAAACCAAAAATAAGGACCAATAAATCAATCAAAATGAATGAAGAATGAAGAATGTCAAGCCAAGTTTGATAGCTTTAATCTGCACAAGAAGGTAAAGGAAATGGCGGGAACAGTTAAGAGAAGAGCAGTTAACGTACTTAAGGATAACCAAGGCCGAGTTATAGTAAAGAAGTCGGAAATTAAGCAAACCTGGGAAGAATACATTAAACAACTGTTTGATGACGTGAGAACGGTGCCACCCAATATTGATAATACAAATGGCCCCCCAATCTTGGAAGGAGAAGTACAGGCAGCTTTGAAAAATGCTAAAGAGCAGAAGGCCTTGGGTCCCGATGGAATTCCAGCTGAAATATTAAAGTTGATCGAGGGGAAGAATCTAAGGAGGCTTACAAAAGTGTTCAATGTGATCTATGATACGGGCGTCATACCCACGGAATGGCTGAAATCTGAATTTGTTACCCTCCCCAAAAAGCCTAATGCTAGTAAATGTAACGAGTTTCGTACGATAAGCTTAATGAGCCATCTACTAAAGATATTCCTGAAGATAATTCACAGTAGAATATTTAAACTATGTGAGGAACAGATATCGGACACCCAATTCGGCTTTAGAAGTGCTGTAGGGACTAGAGAGGCTCTATTTTCGATCCAGGTGTTGTTTCAGCGATGCAGGGATGTAAACTGCGATGTGTACGCATGCTTCATAGATTACAAGAAAGCGTTTGATCAAGTGCGACACACAAAAATGATGGAAGTTCTGCAAAAAGCTGGCCTGGATGGGAAGGACCTCAAAATCATCAGAAATCTCTACTGGAATCAGAGGGCTTGTGTCAGTGTAGACAGAGAGACAACGGAAGAGATACAAATATTACGTGGGGTAAGACAGGGATGCATACTATCTCCTGTAATTTTCAATCTGTACTCGGAATACATCTTCAGAGAAGCCCTGCAAGATATTGAAGCTGGAATCCTTCTAAATGGAGAACGATTGAATAACATAAGGTATGCAGATGATACCGTTATTTTTGCAGACAACCTAGCTTCCTTACAACTCCTAATGGACAGTGTTACATCATACAGTAGACAATATGGTTTGGAAATAAACACCAAAAAGACAAAGTTCATGATAATCAGTAAAGACCAAAACACCCGCGGTAATTTATTGGTAGACGGAACTCCCTTGGAAAAGGTAAACAAATACACATACTTGGGCACGAACATAAATGATAACTGGGACCATTCTGTGGAGATCAGAACGCGTATTGAAAAAGCCAGAACAGCATTTATCAGGATGAAGAAAGTCTTTACCAGCCACGACTTACAGCTGACAACGAAAATTCGCCTACTGCGATGCTACGTGTTCTCGACCCTTTTTTATGGGGTAGAATCGTGGACGCTTACGGAGGCCTCCTCCATAAAACTGGAGGCTTTTGAAATGTGGCTGTACCGAAGAATCCAACGAATACCTTGGACAGAGAGAATAACCAATACGGAGGTGCTGCGAAGGATGGGAAAGGAAAAAGAAGTCCTGAATACAGTTAAGACTCGAAAGCTACAATATCTGGGACATATAATGCGTAACGAGAGCCGATATGTCCTTCTGCAGAAGATCCTCCAAGGCAAGGTATATGGTGCTAGAGGAGTGGGCAGAAGGAGAATATCGTGGTTGAAAAATTTAAGAACATGGTTCAACCAATCAACCACTCAGCTATTCCGCGCTGCTGTTAACAAAGTTCGAATAGCCAACATGATAGCCAACATCCGGAACGGATAGGCACTCTAAGAAGAATAAAACAATCTAGATATAGAAATTTATACTTAAGGTAAATATAAATTCCCACACACAATAAAAACAGTGAATATCAGCCAATAACGTTCTAATTATTGCAAAAATCATAATTCGTTATCAAAAGTGCTACTTCCTGCAATACAATGTTTTCTTGCCATTGAACATTCTTGTAACTAACTAATTTATTTATATATTGTTTATTAAAATAAATAAAAGATTAAAAACTAAAAAAGTTGACATTTTACAACAGTAATTCAAAAAGAATCAATAAAATCGCTTAGAAAGCATTTTAACTCGTTCCAGAAATAGCTCAGCTTTCCTTGTTTTAGGAAAAAAATTTGATCTTAATAAACCCAAGGTTTGTTGCTTTGAGTAATTACTTGATTCTTTACCAAAAAAAAAAGAGAGATTTTTGCTATTTTTTACCGTGCAATCAAAAAGACTTTCTATCAGGTAGGGCCTGATATAGAAAAGGTATGTCCAATGACAGTTCTTACTCATGTCAAAAAATTAAATGACAAAAAGTAGTATTTTGAGGATTGAAATGGTTTTAATTGTTAAAAATGGTCTTATCAAGTGAACACAAAGGCTTTTTAATAAAATCCTAAGACCGTAAATGATTTCGTTTAAAATGAAGTATGAGCATACTGCATGTATTGCTGATTTTTAGACAGTATCCTGAGCAGGCTATGATACATAATTATAATTATTATTTCAAAACGATCAAGTACGAGGTGTAATTATTTAATAAGACTGAGAGCGGCCAACACCGTTCACGTCAACTGTAGCAGACCTAGTGTAAAGTTTAAAGAAAACACCAACAATATTTGAGGTATTTAAAAAAACATCCTTTAAAGTCAATCAGAAAACTATCTCAACAAGTTGATTTGTCTTTTAAAACTTGTTAAAGCATCTTAAAAAAAGATATCGATGTTTACCTATTTAAGAGATATGCAGTGCATAAAATTTTATTTGTAGACTATCTTTTAAGGATAAATTATTTACAAGAGCTTAACACTAATTTGAGCAACAATGATGGTATTTTTGATCTCATTTTTTTTACAGATAAGGCATAGTTTTACGTAAAAAGATTTATTCATTCTGAGAATATACGGTGATAGGCTACAGAAAATCTTTATAGGTTTATCGAGGTAACACTTGATTCTCTGAAAATCGGGGTTTTGGTAGCCATTTCCAGAAGAAGAATTATTGACCTTATTTTTTTCAACGAAAATGTCAATGCTTGTGTTTATGTTGATCTTGAAAGTCAATTACAAAACAATTGCATGGTGATAAAATTCAGAATATATATGTTCAGCCGGATGGGGTAACGTCACATCGGGTTAGACTTTCAATACATTTTATTTGTGAATTTTATGATAACAGAGTTATCAGCACAAATTTGTGGCCAAACATGACTTCTCTAGATTTCTTCTGGTTTGGCCACTTGAAAAATACCATTTACAAGGAGCCTATCAATACCATCAATGTACGAAAAGACGTTATTACCGCCGGTAGTAAGAAAATAACTCCACAAACACCTGTTAATGTTGCTAATAACATGAAAGTCGTGTTGCAATGTTTTTAGAGAATGGTAATCGACAATTTCAACGTTTGTTATAAAACTTTTATCTTTTTCATTTAATTATAGTTATGAATTATACTGTTTAAAATAATTCGCTATTAATTGCTTTGGTTATTTTACTAAATAAATAGACAACCCAATTTTAACTTTTAAGCACCAAACAGAACACCTTTGCAACCTACAGTACGTCAGATCCTTTGTTGGCTTATTACAGATGTGTGCAAGGAATAATGGTGCCCTGACTCATATAACACTTCGAGGCTTAAATAATTTGACATTTAATTAAACATTATTTTACATTTTCTTTTTTATGATTATAACATATAAAATTTTTCCGACAGTTTATCATTGACATACGTTCGTTATTTCAACGCCTACTTGATAGAAGACGTTTATCGCACGGTATATAAAAAAATATATATGAAACTTCATCAAAATAGTCTTCACTGATCGGTTCAAAGAATTTCACAAATTACATAACTGCCTCTCTCTATTAATTAACGTATTGTAAAAACGTTTGAGGTATATCCTGCAGTACATTTTATTGTACTAATCTGTCGAAAAATTTTATACCTCAAACCACAGTCATAATTTAGAAAAGACTATTTAGGGTAGTGCTCAACTATGTAGTTGGTTATTCTATTCGTAAGATACGCAACACTTTAGATTGTAAACCTTTTTCATTTTTGTTGTCTGGCTTTTTTATTATGAGCAGTAAAATTGACTGCCGAGTTTATTTCTAATGTTTCTACTATACTTGGTAATTTTGAAATAACTAAACATTCATCATAAAATTGTTAAAATTGGTAATCAAAAATGTGTCAATATAAAGAAATTTGAGCACTATTTATCACATCTTAGCATGATAAGCTAACGTTCATACAAGCGAAAATTTGAAATCATTTACACATGTAGTAGGTACATGATTTTTAATAAAACAGTAGGGGTCCGGTAATTTATTCGACTATTGTATTTGTCATATGATGATAAAACTTGTATTAACCCTGTTGCCAAATATAATTTTTTTAGCAAACCGTTGATAATAATAATAATAATAAGTTATATTAATGTATTTTAAATAAACACAAAAAATAACTTAAAAAAAATTAAATAAAAACTAAGACGTTTCAGAAATTAATCAGCGTTTAAAATTAGCTTTAAAAATTTTGGGTTTTTGTTTTTAAAACTTATCTTGTAGGATGTTGAACTATTTAATAGCTCAATATTCAACAGCAATATCTCACAAGTTTAAAAATAACCGATTAAATTTAACGTCTTGTCAAAATGCTGTGCTCAGAAATAAATTGAGTAAATTTTCAAGTTTTGAGTAAAAAATTTACCTAAAATATTTCTAATTTAGGCAAAACGTTGCAACAAGAAAGTCAAAATATAAACAGGCTTTTGTCATATTTTGGATAGATATTTCTGATTTACTATAAAAAATAGATTTTAAATTAAAATTTAATTTTTATAATAAATAAATTTAGCAAATAGTTTAACCTACAGAAAACTATTTCAAAAACTAGAAAATTAGCAAAGAAAAAACAAAATACAAAAAATGTTTGGAAAGGTTGTTTTGTCGCACATTGTTTAAGATACAGCGTAGAAATACAAACCCTGTATACATTTACAATAATTGTTTGTTCAAGATATTGAACAAACCTAGTCCTAAAGATGTCCCAAAGCAAAAAAGCTAAAATTTTAATAAATCTAAATAGCGTTTTTTTTGGGTTTTGTTTTCTTGAGAAGTTTTCTCACTTCGTCTTCAGTGGCTTCTTCTACAACTTTTTTACTTAGTTTGCAGTCAACTATAAGCTTTATTTGCTCTGTAAGTATTTGATAAGTAGCTGGATCTGGTTTGAACTGCTTTTCTATTTCGAAAAAAATATACCAGTTTTTTTTTCGCCTTCAGTGTCAATTCTGTTGTCAACTTTTAAATTACTGTTGTTTCTATTTTTGTCGGTTTTGACAGCTTTGGCTATCTACCAGGAAGGTCTATTATTATCATTAGCTTCCTCTATAATTTTTATCCATCTTGTATTTTGGATCTTTCTTTATTCAAGTTTGATGCGATTGTTGAGATTCTTAGTATATTTTTAATACTTAGATTAAATATGCTCTCGTTTTTTTGTGATTTTTATTGTTTTGATCATGTCTTTTATTATTTGTGATGGATTTTTTCATTTTGTTTTAATTTCGATGATTTATTTAGATTTATTTATTGTTTAGACAGTTTTTGTTATTATTTTTAGAACTTTTTTAAAACTCGAAGAGTAAAGTGGCTCTTAATAAGCGTTTTATTCTAGTAAAAACGGTGTACACATTAAGCATTTTATTGTAGGTAATAGTCATTTTGTTGATGTTGTTATTTTTTTTTTCGAATGTCTTTCGAATGTAAATCTTTTCATATTTGTCTCAAGAAACTTATTTTTTAAGTAAGAAGAAAACTATTTAAAGTAAGCATACACAATGATAGGAAAAGTCATTTTAAAAATCTAATTTGACGTTGATTTTTGACGTCTAAAGTCAAATCGACATAACAAATTTTGTAATCTTTTTTAATTTTCATTCTCGAAAAATTTCAGTGGGCTTATAAAACAACAGACATGTTGTTACATAGATCAGACAGCTACATACAAAATACATAGATCAGACATTTAATAAACACATCGAATCAAAAGTAGACACGAAGACAATTAGAGTGAATAACACATAAATTTGAAGTAGTTGCAAAAACACAATGACAACAAGATTGACACTGTTAAAAGAATTACCATAAAAACAACATCAAACTTTAAAGATAAATAATATAGGTACAAAACTGCAATTGCCATACACCAATAAGCAATTACTGCAATTAAAAATTTTAGTAAAGTAGACACAAAAAACGGAAAAACAACACAGGTATGTACATAACAAAATTAACAAAAACATTGACAAGATTTAAATGTAGAAAAACAAAGAGAGAGTTAGACAAGTGGAAGAAAACATTATATCAAGTACAAGCCAAACTTTTTGAGTAAAGTTTTGGTTCTTCAACAAAAAAGCAGGTAAATGTTAGAGAAAAAATTATGATCAAAAAGAATTGACAGCAACAGCATTTGACGTAAATAATAATTTTTTTAACAGATATGCTGTATCAATCTTGAAAAACGTATTTATAAAAACACTAATGCTTTTATAGTTAGTAAAGGTTGATGTAGCATAATAATAGTTGAAAAATTAACCATTAGTACTTTTATAGATCTATAAAAAACCCATAAATTAAAAACACTAAAAAGCTTATTAGAGACGCAAATTCAAAAAAATGTTGTTTAAAACCCGTCCGCTGTCTTAGTTTTCAGATGTTTTCAATCGAATTGCGCACTTGTGCTGAAATAATAAACTTCACACCTAAAACTTTAACAGATAGCCAACTTGTATTGATCTACTATTTCTAATTTTTAATTAACCTATTGTTTGACATTTGATAAAAATGACATTGTTAAAAAACAACCCAAATTACTTAAACTGAAAAAGCTTTACTTTTTATATTCACTACTTATATCTAAGCAAAAAGATTTAATTAACTAAACCATTTGATCACGTAAAATTAAGTCAAAAAACATAATTAAAATAATTTTTCTTTCAGGTTTTTTACTATACTTTAGTTTTGTATTTAACCAATTATGCATAAATTCACGGCTGTGACGATAAAGTAATAGCAATAACAATTTCGTTCGTAAAGCTTTATATAAAAATTTTCTAATTAGCTTAATTTAGTTGTTTCTGAGTTTGACTACTGTCACGCCTCTTTGCATTTGAAGAGTCTTTTGTAAAAGTTCAAAACTTCACGTCTTGATGTTTGGTTTCAACATAAAGGCGCATTAAACTTTGTGAAATATGACTTTGCTAAATTATTGTACGGAAATAAAGTAAAATATTATTAAAGATAATAAAGTTTATGATTTTGTTTTCCACTAACTTTTCTACGTCACTTTACTGTTTAAGTTTGATATGAAAACAGCGCCACAATCAACTCTCGATTCCCCTAGTCACCTACTCTAAAAAATCAAAAGAAACTGGGCAAACTTTCATCTTGTACAAGTTGACTTGCAAGTCACACATCTGAAAACGAATGAACGTTGTCGTAGCAACCGTTGAGGCGCCGGTTGCCATGCAACCGTTTCATCCGAGACTAGAGTAATAATCCTGCGAAAGCTGCGAGTTTCAGAGAGAAATTAGTTGATGACTGAATCTGAAAGAAAGGAACCGAGTTGCAAATGAGTTGCCGCCGATTCATTACGGCCTCGAAAACACCAACGAAACATGACAACCCAGATTTCAAAAAAGAACGTAGCGGGTCGATCTTGAGAAACACCGAAAAACGATGAAATGTATTATAATACCAAAAAGAAAATTACTGAAACATGATAAAATTTCGTTTATTTTATTATCATAAAAAACTTGAAACATGTCAATAATATGCAAATTAATGATTTAGGGTTAATGCATCTAATGAATAAAATATTATATCATCTTTGGTTTAATATCAAAAAATTATCGAAACTATTGAAATAAACTGAAACTAATAAGTATATCTTTTGTAATGTTTAATTTATAAATTTTAAGAAGCGTTTATGTTACAACTAAACGTTGATCGTTTAAAAAGTTTTATCTGTTTTATGCTGTTGCGTTCTATTTATTTCTTTTTATCATTTTTTTTTCTCTAACATTTGCCTGCTTTTAAGTTAAAAAACCAAAACTCTACTCAAAAAGTTTGGCTCGTACTTGATATGGTGTTTTCTTCCACTTGTCTACCTCTGTCTTTGTTTTTCTACATTTAAATATTGTCAATATTTTTGTTAATTTTTTTTGTACATACTTGTGTAGTTTTTCTGTTTTTTGTGTCTACTTTACTAAAATTTTCAATTGCAATAATTGCTTATTGGTGTATTTCAATTGCAGTTTTTTACCATATATTATTTATTTTTAAACTTTGATGTATTTTTATGGTAATTCTTTTAAGACTGCCAATGTTGTTGTCATTGTGTTTTTGCAACCACTTCAAATTTATGTGTTATTCACTTTAATCGTTCTTGTGTCGGCTTTCAATTCGATGTATTTACTAAATGTCTGATCTATGTCAATTTTTGTTTTTTAAAAGTTTGAACTACGTTTTTAACAGATAAAAAATTGAGATCTTAATTTATTAAAGACTATCATATTTACCGGTGTACAAGTTGACTTACTTAGCTCGTCTGTTTGACTACTTATAAACACATTTACTTCAAATTTGTCAATCATTTTGAGCTTTACCTATTAAATATTGCTACTTTTAAAAATAGCAACAATCAACGCCGTCTATGTTTTTTTTTCAAATAAAAACACTACATATTATTTTTTATCTAAAATATTCGTTAAATTGTAATTTGAAAACACATAGTAAAAGGCTATTAGAAATTTGTTACTGTAAACAAATAAATAGTCTTTCTTAGTTCAATATATAACGATTTGCTTAATATTTTTTGTTACATATTGACACGTTTGTTGTTTCATAAGCCCACTAAGATTTTTTGAGAATGACAATTGAGAAAACTTTTAAATTTGTTTTGACAATTGACAAATATACGACACTTTAGACGTCCAAAATCAACGTCCAACTAGATTTTTAAAATGACTTTTCTTATCATCGTGTATGCTTACTTTGAGAAGTTTTCCAATTATTAACTTTTTTTAGACAAATATTAAAAAATAACATTTGAAAAAAGAATAATAACAACAACCAAAACAACAAAATGACTATTACCATAAAATGCTTAATGTGTAAACCGTTTTCTTTAAGATAAAACGCTTATATAAGAACTAAGTTACTCTTTGAGTTTCAAAGAAGTTCTAAAAATGATAACAAACATTGTCGAAACATTAAATACATCTAAAAAAATTTTCAAAATTGAAACAAAACAAAAATCCACAAATAATCAAGAACATGATCAAAATAAAAAAAATTACAAGAATAAAAACGAGAGCACATTTAATCTAATGGAGAAAGATCCAAAATGCAAAATAAATAAAAATTATAGAAGAAGCTAATGATAATAATAGACCTTCCTGGTAGATAGTCAAGGCTTTCAAAGCCGACAAAAATATAAACAGGAATTTAGAAGTTTCAACAGAATTGACACAGATGGCAGAAAAAAAGCTGAGATTATTGTTTTCAAGATGGAAAAGCAGCTCAAATCAAATCCAGCTACTGATCAAATACTTACAGAGCAAATAAAGCTCTTAATAAACTACAAACTAAATAAAAAAGTTGTAGAAATAACCACTGACAACGAAGTCAGAAAACTTCTCATGAAAACAAAACCCAAAACAACTTCAGAATACCATGAAATTCCAAATAGAGCTCTTAGGACTTAGAACAAGAATATAGTTAAGCAATTAACAAAAATTTGCAATAAGATATTTAAAACTTATCACTCTCCAGAAACATGAAAAAAAGCAATAACCATAATCTTACCAAAACTTGGTAAATCTAGAAGTAATTCTGTAAACTTTAGGCTACTAAGTTTACTATCAAACCTAAATAAAATAGCTAAAAGAATTATATACGCACGTCTCAAAAGCGAGACTGATGTGAAGAAAGTCCTTCCCGATAAACAACATGGATTTAGTGAAGTACATGAATGCAGAAATCAACTTGCTAGGATCACTAATTTAATATTGAAAAATAAAAATAGAAGTCATGTAGAACTATGTAGGAGTTCTTCTAGATGTCTCCAAAGCTTGCAACAGGGTATGGCACGAAAAGTTAATCTATAAAATAAAAAGTGAGAAGTACCATTATAGAATGATAAGACTCATAAAATCATATTTGACGAATTTGACAAAAACTCCAAATGTATTAATGAGAAAATGTTTCTAAAAAAAGGTATAGAGACTAAAGTGTTTCAAGGATTGGTTTTACAATCTGTGCTGTACAACATCTACACTCATAATATCCCAAAATCAAAGGTCATTTTTAGAACCAAAACAAAACATAGATTTTCAGAAGAAAAAACCCAACTGAATGGAAAAGGAAGCCAATGGGAAAGTGGAGTCAGAAACCTTAGTGTGACTTTCGACAAGTAAATAAAGATTAATAAGTATATAGCTTCCAGAAATAAACAGACAAGAGTCAAACAAGTCAATGATAAGACAAGTGATGACATATGGGCACATAACCTAGGCTCATCTCAAATAAAGATTAATAAGTATATAGCTACCAGAAATAAACAAACGAGAGTCAAACAAGTCAATGATAAGACGAGTGATGACATATAAGCACGAAACCTAGGCTCATCTTAGCAAAAAATAATTAAATAAAATAGAAACAACACAAAATGTAGTACTAAGACAATTAACAAATTCAGAATGGTTTATAAGAAACTGCAAAATTTGAGAGAAAACTATCAAAGGCTATGTAATGATGTTATGCAAAAGAAAGCTATGAAATGATGGCGACACACAGCAATCAATCCATTCAAAGAACGATAAAACTTAAAGCGGAATTGGGACATAGGAATACAAAACGACAGCAATTGTTACTTGGTGCCGAGACAGCTCGCAGCTAATCCTAGCAATAGATATGCTGTACGATATCAAGATATCTGGGCGACGTAAACTTCTGCGGAGCTTACAGTATCTCTCCAAATGAAAAACATAGTGCTCTTAAAAGGTAACACTTTCCATCAGTACTAATATTGAAAAAAGAAATAACAAACATGCACACATTATTTCAAATCAATTAAAACCACTGACCGGCTTTGTAAGCCGGACTTGTAAATATATATATATTAACATGTAGAAAACACACATTTATGAATAGTAATTTTGGCATGTGAAACCTAGACACTAGCACAGGATGCTCAGTAAACTCACTGATTTAACTAAATACTGACTTCAACCAAACAGTTTGAAAAGACAAACAGGTAACCTGAATAGAAGCGAAAAAGTTTTTAATATAGCTTCTTAGGCGTTAGTAACATGGCATGATTTTATTTGAATGTTTTCAAATAAATTTAGATTTTATTTTAATAAGCAAACTTGAATCCGCTTGTAAATATCCTAAGGCGTTAATTTCAATTTCTTTATGTTGTTTTTAAGAGTTTTAATGTTAACAGTAACACAAGCCATGTCATGTCATATCAGCGCCTAGGTTTAACCTTTTGATATTGATTTCTAACATCAGAAATGGTAGTTGCTACCTGATAAAATAAAATATTTGACATTTGATTGTCAACGGTGGAAAATATCACATGACCTTTGAGACATAACAAAAGCTCAGTATGTAATAGAAGATACTAACTGGACCTATAGAAATTAAACTAAATAAAGATTATGTATTCATCTCGAGTAATTCAAAAGCTAGGAATTTTTTAATAAGTCTTTGCATTCTTTTTTTTTCTGCAGAAAGGTCACATATGTCAAAATGCGTGGCAGTAAATCTGTGACAACTGAATGATGGCTTTATAATACTTCATTGACTCTAGAAAGTGTCAATTGCAGATAAATTAATAATAATGAAAAAAACAAGCCACCATGTGTGTGTAACGCGGATTTTGGAAGTGCTACACAAAACGAGTAAATTCTCCACATTTTTCAATAGATTTTACTTGAGCTCGTTACCATGAAGATTACAACTACTTTTTCTACTTATAAAAAGTGTTATTTTCACAATTAATCTTTTATTTTTTAGATATTTTTTTTAAATAAGAATATTTTAACATATGTCAAAAAAACATAAAATTTAAACATTTGTATTTAAAAGTAATATGAAATTGTTTCAACATGGCATTAATAGCGCGATGATAAAAAGAAGATTTAAATGGACTTATAATAATATTATTCATAGTTTTAATACAAAAATGGCTAAATATTCGCTGCTTTTGGTAGCCATTAGAGATCTTGGAATTTAAATATAATCAAAACTTTTTTTTTAGTTATTGTAAATATGAGTGTTGTCCCCACATCATTAAGTAAAAATTTCAAAACTTCAGATTTGGATTTAAAAATTCTCGCAAAAATATAGCAAGCAGCATTATTATGTTCATATGATATTATTCGAATTTCATATTTTAAATCCGACAATTCAAATAATATAATCGCAAATAGGTAGGGAGATAGTAATTTAGCTTGATTTTTTCAAATAAACAAACTTATAAATATTTTCTATTTAGCTTAAAACACAATTTGTAGTTTTGGCTTGTAATTTAAATCTTAAACTGATTTTTAAACAAATTGAAAATTGAAAGCTTGTTTTTCAACAATTTTTCTATTATCGGAAAAATAATATTGTAATGATTATTACTTCTCAAAGGCCGTAATGATTTTTGAACTGCTGTGTCTCCGGGACAGGAAGGGTTGAACTTTTATAGATAATATAATATTATGCAGCTTGAATAATTTAAAGTGATAATAACACAGATCAGTTTTTAAAACACAAGCCGCTTATCAGCTGCATTAGAATATAATATTTTACAAAAAAAAGTGTTGAATTTTTTTGTATATTTCACATACTTCTTTTATTTCAAAACTTTCTCTATTGCTAGAAAATTGTATTATTTAATGGCATTTTGATAGAAAAATCTAAAATTGGGGTAAATTAGGTTTTCTTTTAAATATTTTCAAAACAGTATTTATTTGTCTGCAATAACACTCACAAGAGTAATATAACAATACGCAAATACAAAAATAAATATTTTGAATTAGAAAAAAGTTAATTGTCAGGTAAAAGATACATCTTTCCAGATTTTGAATTTTTTTAAACAGTCGTTTGTATGTGATTATGGTTATGTTAAGCCACAGATTTGCAATTGTTTGCAATTTTGTGGTTTGCCATCTTGCTGAAAATATAAGATTTTACAAAAAATAGTGTTATATTTTTTTGTATATTCCATATACTTCTCTTATATTATTATAAGTTGGTAAACATTTTTGTTACTTTCTAATATTTTAATTATAGCATTTTTACAGAGAAAGTTGTTAAAATTGAGGTAAATTAGGTTTTTTCTCAAAATAGCAGTATTTACTTGCCGGTAACGGCACTCAAAACAGTAATATAAAAATGCGCAAATACAAAAACAAACATTTTATATCAAAAAACACTTAATTGTTAGGTAAACGACATCTTTGTATTGAAAACTTTTTTATTTACTTAATCCGCAGCAATTGCCTTATTTCCTATTGCGTTTTCTCTTATTTTTCGCGATAAGAAGGAATCAAGACCAACTTATCAATTCCGGCAAAGCAAATGAATCGTAAAATTAGCGTTTAGCTTGTGCAGCGCACGAGCGAACAAAACGCGTAAATAATATAAAAGTCGCGACAGTCATTATCGGAAACTGTTTTACATAAAGATCGTACGATAAAAGACGATAAAATGGTATGCACGAATTCCGAATTGGGCACTTTATACTGAATTTACTTTATTTTTCAGGGATGAAATTAGTATTGATTTATGCGGAGCTTTTGTTGATTGCTGTATCTGCAACCAGTTGATTTTATACGCTTTGTTTGAATTTAAAATTACCTGACAGTAGGTAGATCATTGTAACAAGTTTGGAAAAATATCACTATTTTCAATATTTTAAAAAACGTTACAAAATTTTTAGATGTCCATTATCAACAATATAGGTGAATTAAAAATTATTGATACTATCCCAAAGACTACAAACAATGTACATCTTTTAGAAAATTAAGCAAGTAGTAATCTTAAAAATACGCTTTGTTCTATTATAAACAATGTGCAGTTTATTTCTGATTTCAGACAAAATATCTTTTAGCTCTACATATTTTTAACTTAAAATAGTTATTTGGAGCAAGCGGCAGCATTAGCCACAAGTAGAACATTAATTTCGTGCTCTCGCAAACGTTGCATTATTTTAAAATATAAAAACACGTATATGAACGCTCAACAAAAACGTTCATAAAGTTGGCGTTGATTTGTTATATCTAGATAAGCGTGTCGGTTTTTGTACTATATTACCTACTTCAATAGCTAACATATCAAAAATTTAAACTAATATTTACTAAATTGCAAACTTTTTCTCAACGACTTTAATTGTTACATTATTTTTTTGTACCTTAGTAACACTCTAGAAAATTTTGATTTTTGTTAGCACATTAGCATTACCAGTAACACTTTTGAATCAAAGATCATTGTTTTCAAGTTTTGAACATTTTGAGAAATTGGATAATAAGCATGTTTACAACGTTATATCTATAACCAAAACATGGCTAAGCAAGAACATTGAAACAAATGTTATTAAAATTAATGATTATGATTTTTTCAGACGAGATGTTTATCTAAAAACCAAAGAATCGGTGTTTACATAAAAAAATCTTTGAAATACAACATTGATAAATGCGATATTGAAATTGATCGCAAGTTTAAATATTTACTATTCGAGGTTTGCGAAAGTAAACTGAATATACTAATCGCAACTTTTATAAACCCCCGTTCTTATAACATCAGTGATTTCAATGATAATTTTGAAAATATTGCATTGAACCACTTTCCTGTCTTTGATGAAGTAAAAACGCTACGTGAGTCTATTAGAGTATCAAAATAGAGGCAAATTGTAAAAAAGAAATTAAAACATTATGGTTTTCAACAGAATGCTTCAAACCTGATGGCTTCATATTTAAGTGAACGGTTTATAAGAGTGAGAGTCGAAGACCAAACCTCTTCCATGCAAAACATTTGTAGTGGAGTGCCTCAAGGATCCATTTTAGGTCTTTTACTGTTTATATTTTACACATCAAATGTTTTTCCGTCTATTAAACATTGTAAAATACAAGCATACGCTGATAACACACAAATATATAAAACCTGTTCACATGAAAATATTCAAAACAAAATATTTCTAATTAATAATTATTTGAATGATATTCTTAAAATATCACGACGGCACAATATATAATCAAATGCAGCTAAATGTAAAGTTTTGTTATTTTGCAAATCTAAAGATAATAATAACAAACTGCGATATAAAAATTGATTTCAGAACCCTGCCTATAGTTGATGAAGGAAATAATTTAGGACTTATTTTTATTAAACTTTGAGATTTTAGCTGCACGAGAATACTTTATTTAAAAATGCTTATCTTAATTTAAAACTTCTTTACATCGCTAAATCCTTACTTGGTAATACATTAAAAAAACAATTATATAATTCTTTAGTATTATCGTTGTTTAAATATTGTGATTACATTTACTCAGTAATCACTCAGATTCAAAAACTTCAAAATGGGTGTTGTAGATTTGTATGCAACTTAAGCAAATCCGTCCATGTTTTTAAAAATGTAGAGGAATTGGGTTTGGCTTACAATGGCTGATCGTAGAAAATATCGTTTAGTATACCTATGTAGTGCACGGTATAATAGTAAATCAATCAACACCAACGTCATTTCTTAAAAATTTTGTAAAACGAGACAATATCCATACCGTTAATGTGAGACGAAAATCTATTTTCACCTTTGTAATTAATGTTAATTAAATGTAATGGAATTAAAATAAAGATATTATTTATTAGCTAGACAAAAGTGCAGGACTGCCAAGGGGTAAATTAGAATTAGAGTACTGTGGTAAGATTTAGATACCACATCTTAAGTACTTAGTATTTCATGCACAACAAATAATTTTATATTTCATAATATTGTGTAACTTTTTAAAGTAAATGTATTGTTAGTAAAGTGTATTTCAGCTGCCGATGATCCAATTAATATTTATCTAATAATGACAAAATTATTTAATTGTGTTCTACTTGCTAAATTTTTGACACATCTTTACTGTTGAAATTATTCAAATCTTGTCTTGTTTTTTCCATATAAGTTACTTTTCATCTAAATGTAATAAATTTCGTTCTTTACAAAAGTAGAGTTTGTTACATGCTATAACAAAATTAAATGAAAATTGTTTGCATTTCAAAGTTGTCTGCGTGATGCAAGTTGGCAGTGTTGCAAACTGGCAGAGCTTTCGTATAACTTTTTCTTAATAAATTATAAAATAAGCTAAAATATGTCATCATGTCGGATAAAAAACAAATTTATTTTATTTTTTAAAAGAATACGTATTTTTTGTAAATAGCAACCGTATGATATTTGGTAGACTTTAAAATAAAATTTAAGTATTGGTTTATCACATGTAGTAGCTAAAAATTACATAACGGTCAAAAAACCGTTTTTAACAATAATTAAAACGAGCGAAACCAGTAAGGTACAGGATAGTGCAAAATATTTTAAATGTAAAAAAAATTATCTGCATATTATTAATTTTGTTTTCTTAAACAAATAGTAACAATTTTATTTAATATTAATTCAACCACTAGTAGAACATGTAAAAGTTAAATAATTACAAAGATTTAGCTTAAAGTTTTTATAAAAAAAAGCGAGTAATAATTTTCTATTATAACCGATAGTGATAATAAAAACATTTATATTCCAAGACAAAAAATAAAAATAGAAATTTTTAAGATTGACCTAGAAGGCTTAGACTCTTATGTTTTTTTCCACATTTTCAAATTATTTACGAATTTTGAATAAAAGCGACACTAAACTTTTTTTTTATAGAAAAAAACTTATCTGAGTCACAAATTGTAAAAAACTAATATCTATAATTTATATCTACCTATTTTTCAAAACTTATTTTCAATTGTCTTGATTTTTCTTAATTTACTTTTTTTAAAACTATATACTTAAATGAAAATAATTGTATTAATAATTGAATATATAATAACATTGTATATATAAATGTTGTAGATAGAATAACAAAAATAATTGAACATTTTCTTGGTAATACCTACTTAAAACCATTCTGTTCAGCCGATTTTAATTTATCAATTATCTTCTGACAGACGGTTTGATGTAAGGCTAAAATTTTTTACACGTTTGATTAAGTCGAAATTTAATATTACGCTCTTTTAATAATATTATAAAAAGGTGGTAATTCTAAACAGAAGCTTTTGCCAAACTTTTCTATAAATTTTTTTAGTTTAAGTTTTTTTGTTGGGTTTTATTGGAAATTGGAATGATCTAAATCTGGTTTTTTTATTTTAAGTAAATTTAAAAGCTAAGATTTATTTACGACCACTAAGTGGTCATCAGAAATTTTTTTGCTTCATTTATTTTCAGGTTTTTTTGCAAGTGGTACAACTGTCTAAATAACAGGTTTTAATAACCACAAAACGTTAACAATTACAAGGTAAGTCCTTGGTAAGATGTGTCCTTGCTGTTTTCAATCAACATAACATGTGGCAGAACATTATTAAACTACCTACATACTTCTTTTTGCTTGAGTTTCATAATGTCAAATTATGTTTACTTTTTGAAACTCTTCTTTGAAGAGTAAGTTTGACAACCTATATGGGGTAACATTGATCAATTTCTCCTCATGACTTAAACTAATTAAAACTAAATAGTACTCTTACTGCTTTTTTAAAAAACAAAGCTTTAGAAGTAATTCTAGTAGTTTAGAAGTAATATAAGAATTTCAACAGCTAATAGAGAAGAAACATTAGAACAAATAATAAACTAAAATTATGGCAATAACATAAAAAATAACGAGAAAAATTACAGCAATGATAAACAACAGCCGCACGAAAGATAATACATTATTATGCACTGTTGATAAGTTTGTTCTGGCAAAGTTTTCTAAAACCTGTGGTAAAAAAAAAATTGAAAATATGTGTGACTAATAATAAAATATTATTACCCTTGCTTATCAAAGGTTTCAAATTGTTTGAAAAAAAATAAATAAAAAAAATTTACAAAGACACTTCAGAAATTAAAAACTTTGACGTTTTAGCATTTTTACTAAAGCAAATAGATAACCAGATCATGTAAAGTTTTCTTTTAAGAATTATATTAACAAATTTGCAATTTTGTTAAAAATTAATTTAATAATCATGTTTTTTTCCTACAACAATTTTGTGTCAGTTTCTCATTTTTTGACAACTCTTAAATTTTTTAACAATTTGTTTTATTTTTTTATAAATTTTTGTTAAACTACGATTTTGAATAAAAGAAGTTTTTGATTGATTATCGTTTTTTCTTTCATTTTCTTCAAACTTTACAAAAGAAGTTTCAAAACTCATACTTTAATATTCATACTTTTCTTTCAAATTTTAAAACATTACTTTTCAAAATAAATAATTTCAAACTTTGAAATTGATCAAAGTTAACCATGTTTCTTTAGGTAGGTAATGTTTCTTGAATGGTAACCTTATACAAATATACTTCTTTATCTTAAATATCATTAATTTTCTAGATTTCTTTTGATTTGATCTCATTACATTGTCAATTGCCAGATACGCCCATTATTATCCAAAATTTTACCTTAAAAAATTCTAAATTAATACGTATCAAAGTGAACAAATTTTTTTTGGGTTTATCTGAAGATGCCTACATGGTAGTTAAAAAAACTCTCAAAAAATAATACATCTTTTTTTGTAAACTGTATGATGTGAAAAATTCTGAAGCATCCAAAAGTTACATATTTAACCACAAATGGAATGAAAAGATATTTAGACATATTTAAACTGTTATGTTTTTAAATACTTCAGCGTCTACCAATATTTAGCTTTCCATATTTTGCAAACTATTTTGTAACATTTTAATAACCCGCTAAAATTTAATCTTTTTTAAAATTGGTAATCTTGTCTTTGTCGATCGGTTCTACCATAGCAACACTATTTAATAGTTTTCTTAACTATTAAATTGTTATAATTTGTTATTTAATTATATACATTAACAATATTGAACAAAAAACAAGTTTTTAAAAAAAGAAAATCTTTACTTGCAAAAAAGATGTTTTCTTCAAAATAAAAAATGTTTTATTTTTAGAAAATTTTGTTAATAGAGACAATTTGTAAGACAAATTTATTTTCAATAAGTTAAATTAAAGCATTAAAAAAGATCCAGTGATGTTTCAACAAGAATATTATATGATTATGAACTTCTTAATATGAAAATAGTTCAAAAATACCGTCAATATTTGAACAAAATTAACTTTTGTTACTTAAACATTAATGTGCTCAAAAGTAACAAAATTAGTTTCGGTTACATACGTATAGAATTTAAGCTATTTATTTGTTTTTTTTTATATATTATATAAAATAATGTGCTCAAAATTATTCTTAACAATAACACACTAAAAATAATAACAATTAAATAGAATATGTATCCAAAGCGCTGGATACTGGAGGTGCCCTCCAATACTGTTTGACTTACCGCGTGTTACACTATTTGTTCTAATTATAAACATTGATTATGTGTAAAATATTAATAATAAATAATATTTTTTTTTTATCTATTTATCAAGTGTGAAAAATAAATAATAAATCATAAGGTTAAAAATCACATGAAATTTTTAATGTAGAAATCAATATATATGGGTAAAATAGAAGTATTTGAGTAGATATAGAAGGATTAGGTTGAATGTGTTTTTATATTTGAATATTTTACTTTTGCTAATTTTATTTCAACAATTTGGCTACCGATAAGCGTTATGAGAAATAAAAGAGGTTTGTATCTGTGGGTTTATACTTAGATATCTATCACCGATCCCAGTCGCATAGTTTCCTCTCCCAACTTGCCATTAAGCTTCTAAGGCCGATTTCCTCTTCGTTCACTGCTCTCCTTCCTTCATTCTTTCACTTTTGTCGTTGAGTGTATCCTTTTGTTCTAAGCACTGATTGGTCGACAAGTTCAGGTCGTGGGGTTGGTCGAGTTAGAAATCGTGATCGTTTCGTCGTTGCCAACCGTGAGCCCCCATGTCTCTCCCACCCACTATTGCAGATTTTAAGAAAAAGCTTATTACAATCTACTGCACACATTTTATTAAATGCCCAATACACTGCAATAAAACACTTAGGAAATTATGTATCGAATCCATTAATAAAGAATAAATAAATATTGTAGATAGGGTGAAACGATTACTTTGCTGTCGTTGCGACAGAAACGGATTAATTAACCCCTTTAAGAACCCTATGATATTAAAGCTACACGCAAATAAATTATGATTCATTGACTGATTATTACAGTGATGCATATAAGAAGGGTTTGTATAAAGATCACATGAACATTTTTAGTAGAGCTTTTCACATGAGAGAGTAACTTTAGAGAAGAGTCTTAAATAATGTGATTTTTAAAATATCACAAAAATGTAGAAGTATTTGAGGTGGGTCCTTGGGGTGGACAGAGAAACCCCTGGGTATATAGTAAGAGAAGAATGTAAGAGAAACAAGCTGAGAGTGAAAGCGGGAAAAAAAGCGACTAAGTTTGAGGATAGGATGAATGGAAGGCAAGAATGTAGAATATTGAACGAATGTTGGAGAGAAAAGAAAAAAAATTTGGAGATAAACGAAAGAGAAAAATATTACAGAAGAAATGGGTATGCAAGTAAAGAAGTGGAAAGATTAAGAACAGAAGGCAAGTGGATGAGCGCAGAAACGAGCGAAAGAGACAGGGATGTAGATAAGCAAGAAAGAAGAGAAAAAATCAAAGAGTCCAGGTACAACAGGAATTATGAGAAATGTATGACAGAGGAGATTCCGGTGTACCTGGGAAGAGAAAGTGCGAAAGAGAGGAAAATAATGGCGAGGTTCAGGTGCGGAAATGAGGAGAGAGAGAATAGGTATTGGATGGAAAAGGAAGAGAGACTGTGCAGAATCTGCTATGAGGAAAGAGAGACAATAGAGCACATGTGGAATGAATGCAGTGATATGAGGGAGAGAGAAAGAGCAGAAAGAAGAGAAATATTGAAAGAAAATGGAGCGGAGATAAAGTGGATGAAAGAAGTATGGGAGAGAAGGAAAAGGAGGACAAAGGAAGAACAGGGGGGTAGAATAGAAAATGAAATAAAGTGTAGATAGAGTATGTAAGCCGGTATAGGCAACAATAAAGCTTATTATATATATAAATATCACAAAAATTCTAGAACTTTTTTTCGATAAAGTCATGCAAAGTCAAGTTTGTTTGACGGTTTAACCGTCTGACTGTTAAGTAAAAGTTGACTGTTTGCAATATTTTGTTTTTTCATAAGCGCCATACGTTTATATTAGCAAATTTAAAATAATTTTAAAATTTATATTGTCATCTTTTTTTTATTTTAAATTCTGCTGTCTCGTACTGTTTTTTTATAGATAACAAGTTGTCATACAATATAATAATTATATAATTTATTTTTTTTCAACCATACAACCATTGTAACACGTGTTTGGTATTTTGTGCTTGTGTTGTCACCGCAAAAAAGTAAATCAAAACAATAATTGACATTTATCTAAACTTTGATAAGAGTCGAATTTATTTAGGCATATATAGTAGAGAACTTTTTACAATCGTTTTTAATTTTTTTTTAACTTTTTCAATCGTTTTAATTATGCTTATACCATAAAAATTAATAGTCTAGTTTAATGTATGAAACAAAACAAACATAATAGTTCTTTTTGCAATACTTGCTTTGTAAGTCAACGCTTAGAGACAAATATTTCACGCAGTTAAGCGGGACTTTCTAGACATTTTCTTGTTTTCAGAGTTATATAGTACTTAATATTTCACTTACAGTACTGTAAGTAATAAGACTAGTAGCACTGTAAGTACTAGTACTAGTAGCGTAGCTACTGTACTACTATTACTGTAAATAATATTAAATACCAACGTGTGGTACTCGATACTCGTGATGTGTGAAGGAATTTGACGAGGAAAACCACCTCATGTCATGGTCATGAGATGGTTTTCTTGGTCAAAATAATACAACAAAATATACCTTTAGCATTTTAAGCGTTGTTTTTAATCAAATTAATATGAAATTGACAGTTCATCATTGTATTTATATTAAACATCGATGCTAAATGTTTATGACTCTTCTGAGGAATATCTTTCTGTGTCTTGCTTCTATATTCACACATAAAGACGATGCTCATTCCGGATTATACAAGAAAATAAAATTATTTTTGTTATTATTTATTTCAAGAAACAAATTGCTCTCTCTTTTGTTGACGTGAAATATTTTTTAACCATTTATATTTTATTTCCTACTGATTTTGATCCTTAGCTTTCCGCTACTTCCACTCTCTAGCTCTTTTAAGCTACTGCTAGCAAGGACGGCACTGGTTTGGCAAAACAAATACTCAGTACATTTTCTGGCATTGGGTAAATTTCAATATTTTGCAATTTTACTAAGAATTTTTGCAAAAATATTTTGTTCAACTGGCTGATTACAGCACTTTCCCTTATGAAATCTTAGTAAGCATGTTCTGTTTTCCACATTTTGTAGTATATTTTTTAAATAACCCCAAGCATAAAAATTTTCGGTATTGACAATAAAAAAACATTTCAACTGATAATTTTTTTTGTCAGAAATTTTAACTAACACAAAATTCCTTTTATCTGTAATGTCTTTTCTAGTTATTTTACATACTCATCGTTGCGACAATCATCATATACCACTTTCTTCATAAGAAATATTTTATCAAACGCTTCAGTCAAAAAAAACAGTATTTTTATTCTTGAAAAATGCTTTCAAATTTTATAATTAAGAGATATTGATGTTATCTTTAAGAGAAATTGTACAACGAAGCATTGAGTATTCATACCATAAGCTCGCTACAAATAAATACTTTCTAAACTTTTTTAAAAAATACGCCAACAAAACTGACTCCTCAGCATAATTACTAACTTAGTTGCTTTTGTACCACTTCCAAGACAGATTATACGTTATTGCGTATCTTGTCTATAACTTCTAACACTTGCAACTTCTCATAAAATAGTTTTTGCTTGAATCACATTTGCAATTAATCAGACTCGTCAATTTTCAACAAATGTTATTTTGGTTTAATATTTTGTTCATTATGTTTCCAATGCAGAAAACGAGCGCTACCTAAATATTTAATTATTTGACTTGCGTTTATTGATTATTGATAGAAATTAGAGTAACAAATTTTAATTTTTTACTTTGTGTACAATATTGCAAAAATTACTTACTACCCTGAAACTTTTTTGGTTTTGGTTTGCCTAAAAAACTATGACAAGCCTCGGTTGCTTCTTGCATCCTCAACCAAAAAAGTTTCACTTCCAGTTTACGTTACATAAAAACTAATAGCTTTTTATAGTTTTTTGTAATATAGTTTATTATTATAATCAATTCGATTAGTCAGCATTAATGTAGTACCAAGTCGGCAATAATAATGTCTCAATCGGCTCTCTATTTTTCTGGTCAAATTGTTTCTCCATCTACGTATAAGTAGTTTATTTTTTTAAAATCAATGGTTTAACAGTTTTATTGTTGGCAACGCCGTTTAAAAGTACAACGTCAAACGCTCTTGACATTAAACGGTGTTGGCAACACCGTTTAAAAGTTAATGTCAAGAGCGTTTAACGTTGTATTTTTAAACGGCGTTGCCAACTATAAAAGTTTTGCCAACGTTTAAAAGTACAACGTCAAACGCTCTTGACATTAACTTTTAAACGGTGTTGCCAACACCGTTTAATGTATCACCGTAAAACAAAATATCAATTAAAAACCTTGAAAATAAAAAATACCAAAATAAAAAATAACAAATTTGCAGATTGTAAAGTTTTTTTTAAACGGTGTTGGCAACACCGTTTAAAAGTTAATGTCAAGAGCGTTTGACGTTGTACTTTTAAACGGCGTTGCCAACTATAAAACTGTTTGATTATTGTTTAAAAAAAAAACTTTACAATCTGCAAATTTGTTATTTTTTATTTTGGTATTTTTTATTATTAAGGTTTTTAATTGATATTTAGTTTTAATTTTAATTTAATATTGATATTTTTAGTAACAATCTAATTATTTAGATTTAAGAATATGCGAGTGAGTACTTTTTTTTAAGTTTAAGTTTACTTCTGTTTATGTTTCTGCTAAGTTTGAAAAAATACATTAAATTTTCTGCATTTTATCTCAATTCTGAATAGGGTTATAAATGTTTACAGGAGCTGACAAATTTATTTCAAATAATTTGAACAAATGCTTATGCACAAATCAATGAGTTGCGATTGATATTGCATATAGTTCAACCGCTGACCGCTAAATAGTACCAATTTGTTATTGTTAGAACTTACTAAAAGGAACAAGGCTTGATTTTTTTGATCTACTGATATATTTTACCCTCGGGGCTTTAGTGACCGTTTTAATTGCTATTTGTTGGGTGATTTGACCATAATTACTAGTTTATATATTATTAGAAAATACAACATTTTTAATTGTTAAATTTTCAGAAGTTAATGTCTGAATAAAAAGTCAACGATAAAAATCTCTTAATATTTTATAACTATTTTCTATTCTAATTAACAGAAAAGTGTACACTAAATATTATCTTGCTTACGAAAGTTTATGTGTATTCTGTGAAATCAATTATATATTAGAGTTCTACTAATTGACAACTATGTTTATTTTAAGGGAGCACACACGTATTTTCAATCTACTCGAGTATGTTTACGTACGCAAGTGTTTTGCACCGATTACCACGGTTCTTCTACCCTTCTTCTATCGATAATAATTAGCAGATTATAACTTCTACCCAAAAGATATAATAAAAACCACAAATTACTAACTAATTCGATGTTTTTCTTGTTGGCCCACACGTAGATCAATACACATATTATGGCCATTACACGGACAAAGCCTCTATTCATAACACTGCAACCTCTAATCAGTCGTTACAATGATTGCTGTTGGGAAATTAGTGCAAAAAGTTTTATGTATTGCACTCCCTCCCTTTAAGCCTTTAGGTTTCTATTCAATTAGGGGAACAACACAAAGGATTCTTCTGAAAAGTCTGTATTTATAGTAGCCACTTATCCTCAACAGTCAAAGTTTATATTTAACATCAATATTGAGTTTTAAATTTTTTTTCCATAAATAATCATTTTAAAACTTTAACGTATTTATATTTCGAAAAACATATTTTACACAACTTTTCTAACAAAAAATAATTAAAACCTTATAATATATATTTTTTCAATAAAACTGACCAAAATTTATACATACATCGGTTGTTAAAATAATTGGTTTTGGTTCATTGGGTGTGAAAAACTTTTGCAACCCTGACCAGAAATAGTATATTGTAAACCTAGGCGGTAAAGTGCTATTTTTCCAGGTCTGATATGGTCAGGCGAACCTGGCCACTTTTCAAAGCTTGGAAAACCATTTTGCGGCCGTAGCTTAAACATTATTTTTTATCCTACAAAACATTATCTTATAATCGAGCATTATCTTAAAATTGGTTATTACCGCCAATTCAGAATGTCAAACCTCGACAGATGTTAAAAATTTATGAATCACTTTACTGTCATGATTTACACAATTTAATACACAAAAGTAGTTTTTTTAAACCAGATTAAAAGAAATCTGATTTCAAATTTTAACACCGCCCATAAATAGTGAGACGTTTTTGGTTTGTATCAACTGTTCAACCGTCTAGATTTCATTATCTTTTGTCTTATAATAGCAGCAAGATGTGGCAAAAAAAAATCAGATTTTTTTTTCTCAGCTAGCCGAGAAATAGTCAACTTACTTTTTTTATCTCGGTTGTCAAGAGATGAATAAATTTGATGTCCAGCAATACTTTTATGTCGAAATTAGCCGTTCAAAAAATTAGTTATGTATGTGTATTTTCAAACTTGGAAATAAATTGTATTGATAATCTATGCAAAAAAAAGTGTTTTTGAATTAATCATAAGCAATTGCTAAATAGTAAAATTAAAAAACATGTGGCTACAAAAGCGCCAAGGTTGACCTGTGACGTGAAATGATATCAGAATGTTATCATCATTATCAATGATTGACATTTTTATTAAGTTAAAAACACATGATAATTGCATAATTTATAAAAATACCGCTTAAGTAATTTAGGGTGCTATTCTTGACCGTTCGAAATGAGATAAAATAGAATTATTTCGAATAAGCGTGACTTGTGAATGAAATTGTGACATTTTGCTCTGAATAGCATTTTGCGACACAAATCCAAAAAGTTTATTTTTTAAATATCGTTAATACCAATTTGTGTAAAATTATTTTGTATCTACGTTGATTGTTTCAATATTTAAAATAAATATATTTTTTTATTGGTGTTTCCTCATCATAAACCATCTGTTATCTTGCTTTGTTTTACAAAAAATTTGTTGAACATTGTTGTGAAAATAATGTTTTTTTTATCTATAGGTTTATCAATTATAGCAACACCATTTGAGAATCCCTGTTTGCGTATACATTAACTAGAAAAATTATCTTTACGTATTATTTTTAGGCTTTGACGACATTACATTTTTCTAATTTTTGTTAAAAAAAATATCAAACTATGGTATTATGACTAAAGAAATTTTTTTTTTTTGTATTCTACAACTGTATAATAATACGTTGATTATTCAATTATTATTAAAAGCCGTAAAAACATCATCGCACAAAGAGGAAAAGGTCGAAAAATAATGCTGGAACTGCTTTTCTTCCATTTGTTCATGGGGTTACAGACAGAATCGGAAAAATTCTTCGTAAACAAGGATTGAGAACGGTTTTCAAATCATCTACAAAAATCTTAGAAATTTTACCATCTCCAAAAGACAGTTTTGACTCACTTTTATCAAAAGGTGTTTATAAAATTCCGTGCTCTTGTGGCAAAGTTTACATTGGCGAAACAGGACGTTTCATTAAACTTTGAATTTCTGAACATAAAAAGTGTATAAATTTGGGTTTATGGTCACAGTCATCCCTAGTTGAACATCATCTAGACACCGCTTACAAAATTTGTCTAGATGAATTTTCCTTGATTTGTGAATCAAAATTATTCCATGACAGAAAAATTAGAAAAGCAATCGAATTTGTAAAACGTCCAAACAACTTTGATAGAGATACAGGTTATTATATTTCAAACGTTTGGAAGTCCTTGTTCGTAAACATTCCTTCGCCATCACCACAAAGCGCTTCTGCTTTCTAAGCAACTCTCTCTTCCGAGCCTTCCGCCAGTTTCTCTTTTGCCCCTCTCACCGCTTTCTCTTCCTAGCTTACCGTGTAAGCCCAAGCAGCAACGAGGTCTAGCCAGAATAAGTTTCGCCTTTAGCGTGGTTCACACGTCAAGTTACCGTGCTTGTTCTCTTTATTTCCCTGTCTTGACGACGCCTCCACCGATGGAGTGCAAAACGTCGACAATTTTAACTTTTCGACACGGTTTTTTCCGAAAGATGTCAATATGTATTTCAATGACTTCGGGTCGTGAAAGCTTTTCTTCTTCAATAATTTAAATCTAAGAACATGATTTAATACTTAAAATACTTCAAAGTTTTATATTTAATAACAAACTTCCATTGCAAATTATTGATGTTTTCCATTATATAATCGTAACAAATGCTACTCATGCAAACAAAAATAAAATATATTTCTTAGGTTTTTCACATTATGTTGTCGCAGCTAACGCTGCTGTGGTATTTGTCAAAATACGTCTACCTCATAATTTATAATCGATTGTTTTTTATGCTGTTGTAAAAATAAAACTGATTTTCAAACGCTTTGTAACTTGTAAAAATTATTTGAATATTTTTTTTTTAACTGAAAAGTCTGTCTAAAATACAATCTTGCAAATTTGTGTTTAACATCTACAATAAATTAAAATTAGTGTAGTTTAAATGAAGCAGTTAATAATAGTAATATAACTGTTCAGTTAATAATAGTAATATAACTGTTTACCTATTTTCTACTTGCAAAGAATTTCTAAAAAGCTCGGATTCTATAATAATTGTTTTCAGTAGCGCCAAAGCGGGTTAACACAAATTTTAAATTGTTTGTTTTGTTAGTTGAAAATTTTTACATTGACAGATAGTCATCTCAATCTCCATACGATAAACGTTTTTTAAAATTTGGCATTTCTGGTGTTTTTTAAAGCTTCTATTGATGAATTCGTGTTGTCACCTTATAGTAGACCGTTTTGCAGATCAATGCCGTAATGTAACTTGATTAGAAGAGCGTGATTTCTTAGACTAAAGTAGTTAAAAAAACAGATCCGCACATGATCACCCTCAAATATCTTTTATGTTCACTTTTCTTCAGATTTTCACCAGAATCCAGCAACAGTCCGATAGGATTCAGTGCATCTATCTCTCGAAAACCAATTAATTCTCCTAGAGTTCCTAAAAAAAGCAGTCAGTAGTTACTCAGTCAGTGAGTGGAGTCCCTGGAAATCAATCAACGAAATCTGCAATTCGCGCGTAATGCCATTGGCCGCGTGAACCCAGGCCTGTCTAATGCCTTCGGAGCGCGCCAGAAACAAGCAAGCAACCGCCCCGGCCTAATCCCAGAATCCCTCTTATCCCGAAAGTAATTTTGAGTCTTTTGAAATGGTCCCCCAGCTTTCAGCGAAATCCGCCGTCGCGGAGTCGTATCTCGCGCCACCAGCATATACCATCTGCCCTATACTCCGACACATCATTCGTAAAGAGTGGAGCAAAAAATGCAATCTCATATGTACAATAATTTTCAAACCATTTTGTATAAAACACCGTAAAATACATCTTGTTACAATTCTTTAAACGTAACATAGGTAAATACATAGAAAGTTACTGTGTGCCTTTACTCATAGAAATTGCAGTTTTATGTAAACAATTTTACTATAAGCCAAAATGTCACATTTTTTAAATATTTTCTTTTTCTGTTCACTAATAGCACCTTCAAATATTTTATTTTGCGGCAAACCAAAATTAAGTCTTTGTTTATACCTTATTCCATTTTACCTGCATAACTGCGATAAACTTTTTTTTCATAGAGTATAATTCTAGAAGTATAAAATAATATGATTATTAAGTGTACAATGTACAACTTAATAACAATGTACAATAAATAATTCGGAAATATATTAATTAAAATCTAAAAAAATTGACTATACAACCACTAATTGATTTTGAATCATTTTTTGTAATTTTGACAGTTAAACCTACCATCAAATAAAAAGCAAACAGTTTGGTATAATACAAGGGATGACACACTGCCCGTCACATAGCATGTCATTACCTAACACCGTCATCGTCAGACATAACGATCAATCATTATATCCAAAGCAACTAACATTTAATTTCAGTGTGAAGTTGTATATTTTCAAGTCTGGTCCAGAAGCGTCTTGGTCTTTGAAACCAGTTCATGTCATAAATATTTTTCTGGTCCAATGCAGATATAATTGTACGGTTGAGACCGAGCTAAGTCGTTATAATGATTGTGATGATCATTTGATGACTTGCGTTTGTGGTCAGCTCTTTCGGATATGGCAATAAGAGAAATTCTTTCAGATTCTTTGGATTCTGCTGCTGTTGCTGACTATTGGATGCTCTCTGTGAACACTAATGCCGACACTATTATACTGTTACATAACTTTATTACTTCATAGTGATAGTATTCGTATTAGAGACGTTTTGTAACATCACATTTATGTTTATAATAATTATTACAGAAACAACTTTTCATTCGAAAGAAAAAGCGAGCAGTCTACACTTAATCTTTAATCAAAACAAGCTTTTCTTAACAAATAGAACAAAAACAATTATGGTAATAAAAATTATGTATTGATTAATAAACGTAAATTGACAACTAAAAATATAATATTATTGTATGTTTAAATTGTATTAATTCATTGGTTTATGGTAGCTGAGATTGTTTCCATTACTATAGCAACACAGACAATAATCCAATAAGAATATGACTTTTTTCATCAATAATTTTTTTTCATTTCAAACAATAGTATATTGTAAACCTAGGCGGCAAAGTGGTATTTTTCCAGGCCGAGAGAAGATATGGACAGGCGAGCCAAAGGCGAGCCTGGCCACTTCTCAAGGCCTAGAAAATCACTTTGCGGCCGTGGTTTACACATTATTTTTTATCCTACACAAATTACCTTATAATCGAGCATTATTTTAAAATTGATTTGAGGTTATTACCGCCAATCGCCAATTCAAAATGTCAAACTTTGACAGAAGTCAAAAATTTATGGATTACTTTACTTTCGTGATTTACACAATTTATCTTGCACAAAAGTAGTTTTTTAAAATAAGATTGATGTTCATAGACAGTAAATGTGATTTAAAATTTCAACACTCTTCATAAATAGTGAGACGTTTAGAGTTTAGAGTAATTTTTCTTATAACAGCGACTCTTGACGGAGAAAATCAGATTTTTTTTTTCGGCTAGCCGAGAAAGTACATCTTTTCTCGGCTAGCCTAGAAATGATGTACTTTCACGGCTGTCGAGAGACGAGAAAATTTTATTTTGCGTTGATGTAGAATAAAAAAGTAGTTTTTTAAAATAAGATTGACGTTCATCAACAGTAAATGAGACGTTTAGAGTGTCCTTGGTGCGTGACGACTGTTCAACCGTCTATATAGATTTCATTTTTCTTATAACAGCGACGCCTGACGGACAAAATCAGATTTTTTTTTCTCGGCTACATCATTTCTCGGCTAGCCTGAAAATAATGTACTTTCTCGGCTGTCGAGAGACGAGAAAATTTAATTTTAAGTTGGTGTAGGATAAAAAATTAATTTTATGTTCGACTGCATCATATTGATAAGGTTTTTGACATTGTTTCGTGTCCAAAATCTACCACTTTTTGAGACTAGTACTTTTTGTTTATTTTTTTGGACTCATCTGTCATTGTCAAGTATAAATGTCGAACTAAATAAATAATTTATTTTCGTCAAAAAATTACAAATATTAACAAGAAAACACACTGCTCTATGAGTGAGGATCAATTAATTAATTATTGTTATAGAAATTAATGTTTAAAACACAATTTTTGTTGTCACAAATAGTTACGCCCGACGATAAAGAATTCTCCGAATTAGCCAAAAGACTTGCAGAAGTGCGCCTGAAACAGTGTCCAGTGTATGAAGACGGATTCTCCAAATTCAAATATTTCGCCACAACACTCGGCACTGCCGCAATCTTGTGCACTCCCACCGGTTGAACAGTGCATTTTTCTCGAACGTAGTTTATGAAGAATCTGTTATGTGGTGTCCGCGCTGGTCTGAGCTGCATGTATTTTCTAATAATTTCTAAAAAGTTTAAGTTTTGAAGATCTCCAGGCAATATTACGAAAGATCTATCTTTTTTGGTCTTCGTGTCAACAAGTTTAACCAAGAAATGTGTTTGACAATCTTCCACAAAATTTGTCTCTAGTGCAGCCAATTCTTGGCGCCTACACGCCCCAGCGATGCCGAATATAAGAATGACCTAGGGTACAGAGAAGCATTTATGAGAATAGGAAAAAATAAAAAATCAGTGACATGCCTTGTTTAACAAATGCTCCTTTTCATCTGCTGCAGTCAAAAATTGCTCAACGTTTTCTTTACTTAATGTATTGGACTTCTTCGGCCTATGTCCCTCTGCTTTTCTTTTTAGATAAAGAATCACACTTGGAAACTTACTGATGTCCACCCCTTCCTTAATGTTAATTGTCGATCTTAACATGGAGTATTTAGACCACAGTGTGGAACTCTTGTAACATTCCAGTTCACTATTAAAATACGCCAGTATGCTGTCCTCACTCGTTTTCGATATATTTTTCATTATGCACCACTTGCGATACATTGCATACATATTTTCGTATACGGATTTTGATTTAGTAGGCAACAATGATTCCCGGGCATTTGCTGCCAAAGCTCTCACGTCTTCTACTCCATCCATACCCAGAACTTTACACTTTACACTTGGAACAGCTTAGAATGATTATATTTTGAAAAATTTTACGTTTCTATAAACAAAAACAGTTGTTAGCAACCGTTACCCTGGAGGCACCCAAGCTAAACTCAGTACATGATCTGGATGATCTCCTGTATCTTCGTGTCAGCGTATTTTCCCAATTATTTCTTCAAAGCAGTCGAACATAAAGCTTTGTTTGCCACTCGTACATAATCTGACTTGTTTTGGACTCGTCTTTATTATGGCCGCGCTTCGCTTGGCCATAAACTCGACTCGTCCAAAAAAGTCATAGATTATGTACTTGTGACAAAAATAGCTATTTTGTTGCTAGTAATCAACAAGATTTTTTTTCTTGTCATATTTGGCAGTCCCTTTTATAACTTCAAATAGAATAAAACATTTATAATTGTTTTGATACACATACAATACATGTAATAATATATTGTTGTTTTCCAAAAATAGTCTCAACAAAAATAACTCGCTGTTTTATCGGTTAGTTTTTTATTAATTATTTATTTAAATGTAGTGTGATTCATAAATTCACTCATTATTAAATTGAACATTTTTGCTCAAAAATTAAAGAGCTTTCGCTACGCTGTTGGAGTCAAATAAGAACAAAAATGTTCAATAATTCCAATAAGTAAATTTTTCACGAAAAATTGTTTGTAAAATAAAAAAGTTTACGATAAAAAAACAAGTTTTTGCTATTATTATTGATCAAAAAATTCAAACAGTTTAAATCGCAATTTCCAGGCATTGGCCATTAACTCAACATTGAAGCCAACAATCAGCTCTATAATAAATAATTGTTAATTAATTACACTCAACCAACTCAAAACTAGTTGATTTGATTTTTTTAAGGTATCAGCAATTATTGTAGTCATGACATTTTCATTTTATTTTAAAGTGCACATAGATTAAGATAAAAAAATTGACCAATATTTTTTTAATTGAATTAAAATTAGTGTTGACAATGCCAAAATGATGCTTTTGTTATCGTAATGATTAAAACTTGTAATATTTAGCACCAATAGATGCCGCATCGTAGTGGTCTATTTTTTATTTAAATAATATTAAAAAATTTGTTTTAGCTTTACATAAATGTTTAATTGAATTTCAGTGGTTTTGAATTTTAGAAAAATTAAAGGTAATCTATTTTGCAATGCATGTTAAAAATGATGTAAGACATAACCAAACTCGTTTATTTTTTTGCTTTCAGCTTATTTTTGATTGATATTGATTGTAGCAGCAGCTAAAATATTTTGTTATAGCATAATTATTTTCATCAAATTATAATAATAAAATGAATGTCAAATTACAAAATTCGGTTAGAATTCAGATGTCTCAAACTAATTTAGGAAACTATTCTCCTATCGTAAACTTCTCATCTCCAAGTTGCAAAGAATGTTCAAGATTCATTTTAAAGCGATCCTCTCGATTTCAGTTGAATAATTCTGAAAGCGCTTAGTGCACTTCAAAATTAAAGAAAATCTCTATGCGCTGCTTACACACAAATAAAATGATTGAGATCGCAGTTGGGTTTCTCACGTGTTTTTTCTCTTCGTTTTTATAGATATATCAGGTACGCACGATATTTCTTTCTATGCGGGTGAACGATATTTGATACTAAGGAACAAAAGCTTTTTTAGGTTTCCCACTCATTAAAATTCCATATCTAGAAACGTCCAATCTTCTTAAAGTCCGCGCGTAACAATTTAGGATTATTAATTTATCTTTTCCAACTACTGAAATTAATTTCCAGAACACATCCATTACGAGATGACATCAATGCAAAGCTTATAAATTATGCAGGACTAAGCTCGGACAGGATCAATCATTGCACCATTTACACGCATAAATCTCAAACCAACTAAAGTCATCATCATTATCACCTAACAGAGAAAAATTACGTTTATTTCATGATAGAATTCTTGTTATTTTGCCTTAGGCAATTCTTCAGTAAATAACTCTCCACGTAAGTACTAAAATATTTTTAAAACATTGTGTATGTATTTATTATTTAGCTTATGAGATTTTAACTCAAAACTGTTAAATTAGATATAATAATAGTTATTTATGATTCACATATCCACTACCCATTAAATAATAGTAAGTAGTATTGGGATTCCTGTGAGTTAGGTGTAAAAACTATTTTTCAGCAAAAAGGCTTAGACAGCCAGAAGCCGAACACCTAAAACCAAAACAGCCAACAGAGATATCAAACAAAAAATTTTGAGGTCGTTGCCTGAAACACTTTAAAAATCTTACAATACCCTTAATTTAGATATTAACAGTAACAGCTGTCAAAACTGGAAACGCTTACATATTTGCTTACATATACTTAATTTTTGTTTATGTATCAATGACAACAATGGCATAATAGTAATTTTTATCATTAGAGAAATAGAAGCGTCATTACAAAACGAGTGTGTAGATTACAGATAACGAAGGCGTTAGCTCAAGTATCTGTAACGCACGAGTTACTAGCCCACGTATGGTAAACACAATTTTTTCTATATCTGCAAAAAATTAAGAAAATCAAAAATGTAAAAAACATCCAAAGTAAGATGACCTATGCATATATTCAGTAAGCACTATGACAACTGTTTACAATTTTTCAAACAAAGCTTGCCATTTTGAGACAATCAGTAAAAATTGTGCTTTGTGATAAAAATAAGTAAATTGTAAGCATGAATGGCTCAGAAAGTTTTTCTTTTGGCAGCAACAAATGCCGTTTTTTGCTTGGTGTCAAAAAAGTCGAAAAAAAAGTACGAGATGGCTTTTCAACAGTTCAGTTCCTAGTGCAACAAGAAAAATGTTAAAAATATTACGCATGGGAAGGCTCTACTTGCATATTTTGATCATTTACCAAAACAGTTTAAATCATTGACTGTCTGGGGTTTTTATTCTACAATTAGAAATATAATGAAAACAAAAAAAATGTAATCTTTAGTAAATAAGTGCATTTAATCGCCTTTCTGAAAACAAAATCTGGAAGATATCGTGCTAAAAAAGATATTAGAGCAAATTTTTATTAGAAGCAACAGATAATAAATTTTTGTTTATGAAGGTACTGTACCCTTTTTATGCATAAATTATTTTTAATAAGTAATGTTAATTATAAGGCTGCTTTAATTATTAGAGTTGGTGGAGCTTGAAGGATCCAAGAACTTACCAACATGCTTCTGGAAGATGTCAAACATTAGGGACTATACTGCATGCTGCTGTGTTCTAATCCCAAACACTAAAACAAAAATATCTAGCAAATTTCTTATTATGTCAGGAGAAATTGATAAAAATGACATGTTGAAATTAATTTTTAAATATGGTGGCACTTTGCCGCAATAACGCCAGTAGTAGACGGTTTTATTTAAATACAAAAATGACAGGTGTATAAAGTTACCTGTTAGTACAAACACATTTGCTGTTTTTCCAGAGAATATTGCTACTTTTCCTCAGTTATTTAATCCTACAGGATTTACGAGGAATTGTTATAGGCGCTTATCTTCTTCGTTACTTGCTAATTCTGAAGCTAATTTTTTAACAGTAAAGCGTCATAGGCTGGTTCTTAAATATAGTGGCAGAGGAGTATATATAATCACGGCGGCAGAAGAAAATAAAAAACAAACTACTTTAAAAATTCTAGGTGACACAAATACTATAAAAAAGTACTGTTTCGGCGGCTTTTATTTAAAAAATTTATCAGAAATGGCTTGTTTTACTATAAATACTTAAGTGTGAAAATTGTGTTATAAATATTTATAACAATAATAGCATGTAATTAAGACGGAGTTTGAAATTAAAACAAATTATTTTGAAAACTGGATTTTCATTTTATTACTTTAGGAGTGAAATAATATGTTACCTAAGTTCACTCAAGGATTTAATATAATATGCATTTATCAGAGCAGTCAAAGATAAAGGTATTTATAATTATAAAACCAAAGTTTAACGTGAGATTTTATTTTATGAATGGAAAAGATTGCATTGAAATGAGCGACTCTGAGGAGCGTATTTAACATGAGTGCATGCATGCCTATTGCTTCTCATGTTATCGTAATCATAAGAGTTCAATGTGACATTTCGAATAAAAATTGGTAAATCAGTACGCGATAAATGCTTCAATATCATCTTCGGTCATATAATATTACAATGTGACAACTAGAGCACGTAATAAGGTATGTTTGGTAATTACTCATGAGTGTCATTAATTAGTTATAAAATGTTGGTTATTTTAACATGACGTTATTGCACCCATGTCAGATAACAGTATTCATAGTTTCATCACTGTTAAGAGACCAAATGATTAAATCTTTGACGCTATAAGCTATTAATACAGTTTTATCACTTGCCAAAAAGTTTTTTGTTATTTTGAGAGCTTTTTCGATCACTATGTGGATTCATCAGGAGATGAATAAAACTAGAAGCTTGATTTTACCTAGTTAAAACTTTTGTATGCTTTTTTTCTTTTAATAACTTAACCTAAGAACTAAAAAAAAACTATTATTTTAGTTTAAAGCATTTGCTCTATTTTTACAAAATTAAGTCTATAAAAAAACAGGCTAATAAAAAATCTCTTAAGAAATTTGTTTTACATACTTTTTAAATTTTTGACAATCAAGTGTATAAATCTATATATATAAAAAAAAGTCGTGTTTGTTACAACACTTATAACTCGAGAACGGCTGAACCGATTGCCATGGTTTTTGATTTGTTGGATTTGTTTCCAGAATACATCTTAAAAACAATGAAAACTCGATATGTGTAATAAATACTTAATCATTTCAATAGATGCTGATTTGTTTATTACATGTCAAACATTTGTTGTCCAATCCTGTCAAATAGTGTAACAACAGTTTTTTTTTTGGAGCTTATGGCCTGGTTGCTGAGACCTTTAAGCTACAACTTTCTTCTTTTCTGAAGACATCATGTGGGCGTTCAGAAATTTAATTTTTGTAAAATGTATAAGTTCAGATACTGTTATATTTGTTTGTTTTAGACATTAATTCCCGAAAATAATACCTAGATTTATTCTACAGTAAAAACATAAAATCATCGGAAAGGAAGGAACGGAATTTATGGAATAAAAAATCAGTTGGTAAAGGTTATAAGATTAAGGAAAAAAAATCTGCAGGTTAACAAAAGTGTAAATGTCTTTTTATAGGTTGTCTATGGTTTTTCTTGAAAAGCTATTCATACGTAGTGGTTATATACTCTTTGAGCTATTGTCTATGTCTCGAAAGTTCAGGCACTGTTATTATATTTGGTGGTTTTATGCGAGTGCACATTTTAATAACAATACCGCGTCCTAGAAGATCTAATCTTTCCCAGCGAACCCGTAATGCAATTAGGCAACGGAATATTGCGAGTCAATTATCTGCGAGAAATTGCACGCGTCGATACTTAAAGGAAAATTTAAAGATGAGGAAGTTCTTATTCCAAGGATTCCGATGATCCCAACGGATATGCCCTTTGAGTTTAAACGAATTCAATTTCCGATTCGTCTTGCCTTCGCCATGACGATCAACAAATCACAGGGCCAATCCTTGACTATTTGTGGCCTCAATCTAGAAAATGCATGTTTTTCTCATGGTCAATTGTATGTACGTGGCATGCTCACGTGTCGGCAAACCATCCGCTTTATTTGTTCTTGCGCCTGACCAAAAAACTCGTTTACCACAAAGTGCTGGAATGAAAATCCTATTAATGAATTAATACGAGTTTTATTTTTTTCCCCAATCTGCACAACATAGATTTCAATCATTTTTTTCTGACATGAGTTTGAAGTACTTAATTATTATTATTTTTTAGTGACATGATATTGTTGATTTTCGTCATGGATACGATATATAAAACGTATCTCATATCTCCCTTGGGACTTTGTAAAGTTTTTCACCCTCAAACACATGGTTACCATGCATTTGCAGCAATTACACATTCACGCATTCTCGGATGTTGTTATTTTTCATATAATTTTATTAAGAAAGCAGTAATGAAATACTAAAAAATAAAATATTTAATGCACTACGGGAGATAATCGGTTTTTCACCTCGGTAGACTTACAGACCGCGGGCCTCAGGCCCTTGGTCTGTAACACGTCAACCTCGGAGAAAAAACATTCATTTCTCCCTTAATGCATAAATATCTATTTTTTATTTTTATTCTCATTCTGTATGTATGTTTTCATCATCATTCATCATAATAAAATACTTTTTTGTTTCTATCTATATAAATATATTATTTTGTATCATTGTTTTACGTTCATCAAAGCCTAAATTAGTTCAGCTAAAAAGTAACACGACATTCATTGACTGTTAGGCGGTACAAAGTTTGCCGGGTCAGCTAGTTATTATTAAATTAAAATAACTTTTATTTCAGATATTTCAAATTGATACAAATAGGTAATTTGCTTGACAATACTAATTAAATTTCAATTGACAGCAAATAATGCCCAATATTTAAACCTCAACAATATTTCTTGAGTCACTCTTTTAGCCTAGACCGCTAAGTGTTTTTTTTTTAGCAAATCAAGAAAAAACTATAAACAAACAATTTTTTGCAAACACAACACACAAAAATTAAAATGTTGTATTGCACAATTTTTATAATACCTAGTAATTTTTTTTTAAATATTGCAACTTTGAAATAAAAAACAATACTGAACAATTTTTTTGTCAGTTCAATTCATTATGCATTTTTTAAATTTGCGTTCATAATACGTTTATTAACGTCTACCAGTAAGATGTCATAAGAGGGTTTATAGCTATCTGTGAAAGTTCACTGTACTTTAATTAACTTAAGGTTCTTAAGCTTTTAAGAGATGAAAAACTTAATAATAACTTAATTTTGTAGTTGTCAACATCATCTGAATATTCAATTAAATCTAAATTGCTGAATTAGCTCGCTGTTTGTTAGTAGTTACTTACATGATATTATACATAGTTATGATCTATTTTTACTAAAAACCAAAGTAAGTTTTAAATTTTTTTAATAAGTAACATAAACAAATCTTCTATCTAAACATAATATCAAATTTGCTTTAATATCAATAACTTTGATTCACGTGAGGAAGTTTATGTTACTATAAGCAACAAACGTACTATAGTATATTAAGTATCAAAAACGTCAAAGACATTTTACCGACCAAAAACAATTGTTTGGAGAAGGAGCGGTTGTTATTATTTATTGTTTAAAGCCGATATTTCTAAAGGTTTGCCGTACTTATAACATTTTTTGCACGACAGAAAATTGCTTTCTTTGAAAAGAAAAAGCTTTTACTTTATTAGCCTTGGCTTGTTTAGCATAGAAATTGTAGTATCAATTGTTATAAATTACCAAACATATGTTGCAAAAAATATATCTGTCAAAAAAATATATTAAAAAAAAACAACTGTGAACCGTATTTCAATTTTTTTCTGCATAGAAATGAATGATACGGAATTAGGCGGTTTAGATGGTAAAATTGAAACAGTCTGGGATATTGGTTATCAATAATTTCTGAAAACTCAAGAGTTTGCTATGAAAATATGTATAAAATCTTTAAAAGCTGGTGTGAAGAAAAAAAGTGTGGTATTAAATTAATGAAATTATTTTGTTGGCTTATTTGCTTCAACGAAATGAAGTCACCTGAAAACCCTTGGGCCGAATATTCCATTTTAAAAAGCACAATTTTTCTATATGACAAAATCGATGTATCAAGTTTCGCTACTTTCACAGCATTCCTAAAAGAAAAAATGTTAGACACCAAAAATGTTAAGCCAAAAAGCTGCCATTTTCTCAAAAAAAAATATGACAAAATTTTTGAAAGAAGCCTCAAATAAAGAATTTTTAATTTTAAAGGTATTTTTAGCTAGCAAAATTTTTCTTACAGAAGAATGTAGCAAGGTGAATTAATTGTTGAACTCAGCAATACTGTTTGGTTATCTTATTAACCAGTAGACACTACTTCCTGATCTGAAAGATTGCGCGGTAAATAAGCAAAATCGTTCTATTTGCAAAAAATATTTATTTCTGCCCTCCGGCCGGAAAGTGGCAACTTTCCGGCTTCGTCGAGCAGAAAAATAGTATACGCACCTTGCCCAGTAAAAAAGAAAGCCTCAGACCACATGTTTGTCATCCTCGGCTTCGCCTCGGCCAACAATTACATGTGCTCTGAGACTTTTCTTATTTTACTGGCCTAGGTATGTAATTTACTATTACTTTTTTATATTGCTTTTAGTAGATACTTGACAGACCACTTCTGCTATGTAAAAAAGCCGTTGACATTTATATTGTAAGTGTTTCGCAAAATACACAGCATTTAAGTTCATAACTATTTATGTAACAAGACAGTAGCATGAACTGGCACCTTCTTGAACGAGCCTGGAAATTACGAGCAAAAACAAAGCCGCGGCGAGCAACCAGGCGAGTTTAATAAAGACACCGTGCTGCCTGGTTGCATACAATAGTTTTTCAGATACCACTTGCCAGAGCAAATCTATCGTGATGTATAGCATTTTTTTTAAACGGCCAAAATAACAGAGATGAACATTGAAGCCACGTTTGATTTGAATTTTCTGTAAAATTTGCAAAATAATATGGCACTTTCTGTATTTTTTTAAATTTCTTCTTATTCGGTCATGACAATACAATTTTTAAATAATGAAAATGTGTTTTTCAACGATTTTCAATTTTTAGACATAACGTAACTAGCCTAACTAACCTAACTTTCATATGACAAACTAAAACAAACTCTAAGAGAAAAACTTACAATACGACTGTTCTTGCTTTAATTACTTACCTTTAGAAAAAAAAAATTACTGAAGAGTTATAATTGATTCGTTATTTATAATTAGCTAATAATGTTGTATTAATGTTTTCATTGAATAAATAAAACGATTTAATAAATCATGTCAATTAGACAACTGGTCAGAGTCGTCACTGTCGCCAGGGTGACGGTCAAGTCAAATATTTTTTATCCTACACCAACTCAAAATAAAATTTTCTCGTCTCTCGACAGCCGTGAAAGTACATCATTTCCAGGCTAGCCGAGAAAAGATGTTCTTTCTCGGCTGGCCGAGAAAAAAAAATCTAATTTTCTTCGTCGCTGTTATAAGAAAAATTACTCTAAACTCTAAACGCTTCACTATTTATGAAGGGTGTTGAAATTTTAAATCACACTTACTCTTTATGAACATCAATCTTCTTTTAAAAAACTCCTTTTGTGCAAGATAAATTGTGTAAATCACGACAGTAAAATAATCCAAAAATTTTTGACATCTGTCAAGATTTGACATTTTGAATTGGCGATTGGCGGTAATAACCTCAAACCAATTTTAAGATAATGCTCGATTATAAGATAATTTGTGTAGGATAAAAAGTAAATGTGTAAACCACGCCCGCAAAGTGATTTTCCAGGCCTTGAGAAGTGACCAAGCTCGCCTTTGGCTCGCCTGTTCATATCTTCTCTCGGCCTGGAAAAATACCACTTTGCCGCCTAGGTTTACAATATACTATTGCTTGACTAGGCAGGTACAATTGACTTTATTTGACTAGTCAGGTAAAAAAAATATTTTCTTTAGTCAAATGAGTATAATAAAATAGTACTTAATAAGTACTAAAATGATAAAAAATAATATTGTTATATAATTTTTAAATATTTCTGGAAGAATCCACTTTTACCGCAACGTATTTTTTGCGTATAACTTTAAAAAGTGTTTTTACATTTCTATAAAATGCCAAGATGTATATTAATTAAAAGTTACCATTGCAACATTAAATAAATAGTCCACAAAGTGCAAAACTTATATTTTTGACACTGTCGCTGATAAAAGATGCTTTGAAAACCGATTTACACTTCTTATTTGTTATGTGACTTTTAAAACACAGAAATCATGTGACAAAGTAATAGCCTATAGAAATATTACACAAATATATATTGGAGTTAATACTATACAATTATTATATCAATCACTTTTTGTGCGGTTTGTCTGTCATAGCTGTCAACATTATTTCACGTAAATTTTACTTTGTTTTTAACTTACAGAGCGTTCATAAATTATTTGGATCTAATCTTGTCATAGAATGCTCTAACGTATTAACGTATGTTCAATTTTTGAGTAGTTCATACAGAGAAACGTACGATATTATAGACAAATATTGACGTTTGTTTGACGTTTGTCGGTATTTATACTGTCAAAGACAATAAAAATCTGTCAAGTTAAACTACACAGCAAGAGTAGTTCATAACCTACAGAGCGTTCATAAATTATTTAGATCTAATCTTGCCATAGAATGCTCTAACGTATTAACGTATGTTCAATTTTTGAGTAGTTCATACAGAGAAACGTACGATATTATAGACAAGTATTGACGTTTGTTTGACATTTGTCGGTATTCATACTGTCAAAGACAATAAAAATCTGTCAAGCTAAACTACACAGCAAGAGTAGATCTAAATAATTTATGAACGCACCGTATAAATATTGTGCCGTTTAGTAAAAAAGATGGGTAAAGATTCAATGACTTGAGTTGATATTAACCATTTTAATTATGCTTTTTAACAGTGTTGGATATATACTAAGGGCAGTCGGGGCTAGTGCCCAGGGCGGCAAAATTTGGAAAGTAAGAAAATTTTTTCTATACAATATATAATTAACTAATTACTTTAAATAAACATTTTATCTTTCAAGAAATATAATTCAAGTATAATGTATCACATTAAAATTTTGTATATTATAATATAGGAAATTTAACTAAAAACTATTCAAATAGTTTAATTAATTTATTTTCATAAAAGTTTGAAAAAATTAAAGTTGATATTTTTATTTTCTGGAATTGATAAATTTATGTAGTTTTTTTGAAGAATCAAAAATATTTTCAAATTATGTATGTCTTTCTGATAACAGAAGCTATTATTGATTAATAAATTTTTCTCAAATTGGAAAATTATCCAATAACACTAATTAATTTTAATTAAAAAGAACAATTTTATATTTTTGAATTAAATCAACTGTCGACTACAGATGCTGCCACCTACAGTCAGTATACAAATGTAACTAGGTAATGTTCTTAGTGCAAAATTTATAATTGTAAGAAAAATACAAATATGTTTTTATATTAATATAGTATATAATAAACAATATATAATATATGAGTAAATAAAGAATAAATGTGCCCCCCCCCCAAGGGCGGCACAAATTTAAATCCGGCCCTGCTTATTAAACATTCACGTGAGAAATATTCAACACTGACACACAATCTGGTTCTAGAACAAAAATTACTCAAAAACCATAGCATAAGTTACAGCAAAATCAAAATAATCTTGTTCTAATTATCACATATTATTCGCCTATAATTTTGTTATGACTTTAAGAATAAATATGTCATAGTTTGCATTGCTTAGCGTTAAGACAGAGCAACATCTACTAGTAACTTTTTTGCATAAAACAAACTTTATGTAAAAATTGTGATGGTTGTTAGCATTATTACAATTTTAAAGAGTACATAATATTATGTTTGTTTTTTAATTAATGAAACAAATAGGTTTTTGAAGCAACTGCTCTTTTTCTCTGTTGGAAAAATATAAAAACTCTGAGTTTTATTGCCCAATTCTTAATTACAAGCAGTATCTTGTTTGTTGTCTCCGAAAGCCATATTAATAAAATACAATCATTGTTGACAGAATAACCGGGAACGTTTCCGGGTGGGTCCGTGTGATGCATCACCGGAAACGATTAGGTCGTAGTGACCCATCGGTATCTTCGATCGACCATAAAAATATTAGCGGTCTGGATTCCGGGGCGTTTATGGCCGTTGTTACTGTCGTCGGGGGGATGTTTAGTACTGATTGATTGTATCGATGGAAGGCTTTTCTGCTAAGTAAATAATAAGTGTCCTGCTGACACGAAAATCCAATGCGAAAGCAGGCTGTGAAAGGCAGGGATAGCGCCAAATCTACAAATTGATCCGCACTATTTAATTAATTGTGCAGACAATCAATCACCGATAATTTATGAACATTCTATTTCTATAGTGTGAAAAATAAATATTTTGCATAAATAAGCAACAAAAAAATCAATTTTAGATATTATGAAAATCTGTACCTATGATTTATGCCTTATTTTAAAAACCCATTTTATTTTAAATTAATAAAGCTTATTAAATCTAAATAGGCATAACTAAAAATACTAATCACCGTTTATTTATATCGAGCATTGAATTCAGGTAGGTGATAATTTACGATACATTAAATTTAAGATACATTTAACATGATTTCACATTTTTGTAATTATGTAAATAAAAACTTATCTTTACCATGTTTTGTTTTTTAAAATGGCGGACTATACTACTTTCAAAACTATTTTATAAAAGTTTGCAATATGTAATCAAGTGAGAACTATAGGATGACCATATAATTTATTCATTCACAAGTGAATTAAAAAACATATTAGGTAAAAAGTTGATTTAAATTTGACTATTTTACAAAGACAAACTATGTTTATTAAAATAATTCTGCTTACAAAAAAAATTATTCATTTTTGTGCATAAACCGTGATCTGCAATCGCAGATAAGTTATTTGACTAAAACTTAACAAACCTGAAACCGGTATTGCGCTATTACGTTTGCTTAGATAATTTATTCTTTCATTCTTGACAAATTGTTTAATAACAAAACAGATCACACTTGCTACTTTTATTGTAAACATTAGACTCACAAATTAATTATTTGAATTAATTTAGAAAAGTTATCACCCTTACTTTTTTTTAATATTATATGCAAAGAAATTTTTTTATGGAGGATTTAGGGTATGCAATTTAGATGTTTTTTTACAGTTCTTTATTTCATCTGTGAGCTACGTTTCGGTAACAAAATTTTACCTTCTTCAGGCTGTTGATGTCATTGAACCAGTCATTTTTTTTATAAAGAGAAACACGTTAAAAAAGAAAGATAAAAAAAATCTAAAATTATTTCGGATGATTGGAACAATTGTCATTTGGACTTTTTCGGAAATAGAATTTGTTGGTACTGAAGCTGCCCGGCAGCCGTGGTAAAAACGGATTTTACTCAGATTTTGATCAAATTTAAATGAGACCAAATGGAAAACACCAGCTTTCAAATAAAAAAAGAATTATCAAATTTGGTTATTCCAAAAAACATGAGATAACACACATAAAAAAATACAGTCGAATTAAGAACCTCCTTTTTTTTTGAAGTCGGTTAAAAATACAGTCGATTTGAGATTCTTAGCCGCAGTTACAATACCATAGTATGAGTTTATTAAACTGATTCACTATCTATAATTAAATTTAATACTATAATTTCAAAAAATCAAAAACTATATTCTTTCATTTGTAGAATTCGAAAATTAATGTATAAGTTTAACGTAAAAGTTTCAGTAGAAGCGTCGGTCAGTGGAAATCTGATCGTTTTGAGCTAAACCATGCCAAGCTAACTCTCGAGCTTGTGAATGAAATGAATGGGAGAGCATTGTAGACCACTTAACGATTCAAAGGCCTCAGCGTTACAAATATCAAACATCCAATTGTGTATTCGTCAAAAGGGCATATCATACCTACTATAATCCTATTGTGTTCTTAATCGCTTTTGTCATCTCGCGACAGCCTAATTATGGAAAATATCCTATAAATAAACGTTCTAACAAGATCAAGCTTTATTGGTTTTTATTGGTGGCTAGGACGTGTCTTGGGATGGGAATTATTCAGATTAACTCAACAGAGAATATGAATTTTTATCGTTTTCGTTTGAAGTGTTGTTTTATAAAAATTACATAAAATAATATGCAAAAACCGTTTGCTGAGATTGAGATGTTTACCCGTTAGCTTTTTCTTTTATAAATGAAAGCCGAAAATGTATTAAAGTAGGTTTTAATAGGTTTTCATTTAATAAAAGCCAAAAACCTATTAAAATAAGTTTTAATAGGTTTTCATTTAATTACCTATTTCCAGCCTATTTCCATTGTACAATCAATAACCACTGCTTATGCAAAAAAGTGACACTAATTTTCTTCAAAAGCAACGAAAACATTACAAATTACGGGTCAACAATGTTTGATTTTATAATTTCTTAGTGCTCTACTTTAGAACAAAATATTCATTAACATATAATATTCTCCAAAAAGTTTAAAATTTTGCTTTATAAAAAATATAAAATAGTATTGTTTTTCAAAAAACGCAGTTTCGAGAAAAACAACGGCAAGACTAATATTTGTTTTTACAAGCAAGCTTACATCTAGTCTTTTTTTCACTACTAGTAAAACAAAGTTGAATCATTAATAAATTAATCAAATTGCTTAGATTTTGAAAAAACCAAAATAAGTATTTAAAAAAAATGTAAATAACTTCTAACTAATAATTTGCCTTTTCTAATTGCTACAAATAGTAACCATTTATCGTATTTTAAACAAAACGTTCTACAGTGTATTCCTTAACTTCATAAGCAACAAATTCGAAATTTGTAAAACCGACTTCAACATAATTAGTTATTAATTTACTTGTTTGATAAATTTAAGCAAAAAAACGTTGACTAAATAAATAATTTAATGATTGTTTATATTCAAGTCAGTTAAAATTTTTAATGTGTTATTTGTTATTAAAATCAATTCTCAGCGTCAAAGCCCAAAATCAAATTATTACGGATTATTAAAAATGATTCTAAAACTATTTTAGAGATAGATTTTGATCAAACTTATGTAATAAACTTGACAAAAATCTCTTGCTTTCAAATAATAAAAATGTCAAAGCTGATTCCCCTAGAAAACATTTTAAATTTTATTTTTAATACGTAAGAAAATACAGTCAAATTAAATATATATTGTTTAAGTTAAAGAAGACCAATGCAAATTCATTTATAATGTATCTATAAATTTCACATGTTTGTGTTCTTACTGGAACTCATCGGCAAGTTGAAACAGATTCAGATTTGAATAAATTTGCAGTAACACGTTTGGGCTTATCTGGGTTAACTCAAGTTTCTATCACTTCCGTACTAAAGTTTACAGATGTAGTTTAAATAAATTTGCATTAGTCTTCTTAATTTTGCCAGTTGGTGACTAACCAAAAAGGATAGTTTAGATATCCTTGATATACGTTTGAGACAAAAAGCGCTAACTTGAAACTTTGTTGTCTTATCAGCAAAATTTAAATTTTAGATCAAGTCAGGTCAGGTAAATAGTAAATTTAAGCTAAATCGTTGAATTCATTCAAACCTAACTTGTCTATAAGTTTCAAAAAGAACGAAACATGTCTAAGTTTACAGATGAAGTTAGAATAAATTTTTATTGTTTTTTTTTATCTTACCAGTTAGTGACTAACCAAAAAAATAAATTACATTTTATATCTTTGATATACTTTTAAGACAAAAAGCGCTAACGTGATAACTTAGTTGTTCAATCAGCAAAACTAATACGCATTTAAAAAATACCTACTTGAAAAACTTTAGTACTGGATTTGCATGTGGTTGAAGGTTTTTTTTTGTAGTGGATCTATAAAAAAAGGCAAGAAACAATCAGATTTTCAGCTATTTAGATACTGTAATTGATTAATATTTTTTTGTAGTCTCATTATAGCAAACTTTTAATCAGATTTTAAAAGATTAGTGAGTTTAAAAAATGAAACATAGCCAATAGATTATAAAAATAGATATTTATTTGCTAAATATTTTCTTCAAATTAATTTGAGTACAAAGAAATTATCACATAATAATAAGTGTATACACTAGTTCCTATAATTAGTCTAAGCGAAACGCAAACTCTAATCTTTTTAATTTACGAGAAAAAATTACGAGAAATATTATAATTATGCACAAATGGTATTCGAGTAGAGAATCCTATAACGGTTTCAAGAATTTTAAAAAAACTAAAACATTTTATTTGAAGCTCTAAACGTTATCGAAGTCAAGTAAGTTTATGCTGGTAGATCGTAGCAACCACAAATTAAACGTCACAGCTAACCGCAAATTATTTTTTTCATTAATTATGAGTGGAATATTTCCAAATGTTCCCAAATTCTCGTTCATGTATAAAGTTTAATTGTTGCAAATTTATTTCAGTATTAATTTCAGTCATGTTAGGTAAGGAGAAAATATATACCTGAATAGTTTTAGAAAATGTCTTAAAATGTCAGTGTTTGATTGGTTCATATAAACGTCATAGAAGTCTCAAAATAATTAGACAAGGTCAATTTTAATGCAATTTATTGCTAGAACAAAAATCCACTTTGTTGTCGAACCAAATCAAAAAATTGAATGCAGCTGTCAAAAAACCAAAAGAGCTAAAGATTGCTACCTCTGTTCTTTTAATTTTGCACAGTGTAAAAGTACCTAAAACAAACTACTTTGAAAATAATTTGTTATTCTTTTAATAACTCTGTATATTGTATAGTATAACTGTATTATGTCAATACGTTAAAACAAAACTTTTGTAAAATAACTGTTTGTTTAGGTACCTATTTAATAGAACAAATTTTTCTCTTCAAATAAGTACTAACTGCTATAAGAAGATCGTTTTAAAATTGTTTTTTTATTAAAAAAGCAAAACAAAATGTTCAAATTTTTTCCAATCATATTTCTATTTATTTTTTTAAAAACTCGTAGATCTAACTACTTTTTAATTAGGTATACATCAAACAACAAATGTATTTTTTTTTATTTTCAAAACAACCTTAAACGTTTTGGCAAAGTTTAAGACTTTTTGTTTCTAATTGTTAGGTAATCAAAAACGTATTAATAAGCTGTTTTCTAATTTATTTTGTTTTAATACAAATATTAAAATAAGATTCACCGTTTGACGTTTCACTGTAGTACAGTTATTTTATAAACAAATATTAATATGATAATTTATGATTGTGTACAAATTGATGTCCAGTAAGAGTAGTGCACAGCAGTTTTAGACATCATTTTTAAGCATCAGATTGAAGGCTATAATGCCTAATGGCTTGTATTTTCATTTTCTGTTAGCTAATCAAATTTGCGTTCCAAATCACTTGCAAAATTACCCTCGCAAATATTAGTTTAAATTGAATCAATATCAATATTCTCTCGGTGGCCATCATCCATCCCCTAATGCAGAACAGACCTTCCTGGCTAAATATCGAGCATATTGCTCCGCTCATCAACTGGCGAGTTATAAATATTCAATGCGATTGTAAACATGAGCGTCGCGTTCATCTCCCTCAAATCGCCAGAGGGTGAGCTGGAAATCACAAGCCCAGCCACCCCTTTTCCAACCAAGTCCCTCTTAACAGGGATTTGAGGTCACCACCGTCGAATCTCATCACCAAGTCATACGACTCGAATTTTTACAGGGGTGGAATTTAAGTGGTCGCTCATAAAAACCGCAACCCCTGAACAACGAACGTCTTTTGAGAAGTATTTTCCTGCGAAAAAGCAAGATGATGTATGTAATGAAAAATATCAACACATCCCTTTAGACAAAGTGCCACGTATAAAAATATTTGCGGATGGAAATGGTCGGTGCTCCAACGACAAATCTCGAGGAGAAATGTTTTATTAAAACGTTTCGGTTGTGATTTATAGAGCCAAAAATGAAAACCGCATTCCGCCAACGGCATTGCCAGCATACCTAAAGCACTCAGACACTGCAATTCTATATAAGATCAGGGACAGAATTAATGTTACGTTATAAATAAATGAACGTAGACAATTGAATAAAGTTCACAAAAATCGAAAAAACTGTAATTTGAAAACTTTCAAAACCATCAGTTTTTTTTTGTTCAATAAATATTTATTCTTACAGCTTTAAAATAAGTTTTGTTGTTAGAATAAAAGTTTTTGATTTTTACATGAAATTCCCACCAGGGTAATAATTTGAATATTAATTTTTTTTATCTAGACAAGTGGAAGTATAAGTATATAAAGACGTAAATGTAAAAACACAAATATAGGTTTATGTTTAAATTTCTCTGCCCCACAGACAAAGCGGTTTTGCAGGGTCAAAAATCATTACGGTCTTTAACAAGTAATGATAATGACAATATTATTTTTCCAATGTTATACAACTTTATGGAAAACAAGCTTTCAATTTTCAATTAAAAAGTTTAAAAGCCAGTTTGTTTTTAAAAAAATCAAGCTAAATCACTATCTCTCCACGCATCTGCAATCATATTATTTGAATTGTCGGATTTGCAAATTGAAATTTGAACAATCTGACATGAACATAATAATTCTGTTTTTTGTATTTCCGCGAGGATTTTTAAATCCAAATCTAAAATTTTGAGATTTTTACTTATTAATGATGTGGGGACAACACCTATAATTAGAATATGGGTAGTTAATATCAAATTTCATTATTATTATTATTAAATTTTTTTAATATTATTATTTATAATTGTGATTTTTTATAAACTTTAAGATACTTTACTTTTCAATCTAGTAATGTAGTATTATCATAAATTGTACAATATGTAATTGTTCGTCGATTTAAATAATATATTATCTAATAAAAATTAATATTTGAAAATTATAAGATATATGCTATTTTTGAGTAAGAGTATCTAATCATAATATCAAAACAACTATGTTTATCTGTCTCTTTGCTATCCGCTTGGTTTTATAACAAGGCAAGTGCTGTAGATAGAATTTAGAAATATGTAAATGCATAATTATCTAATAGATATTCCAGAAAATGTAAGATTCTATCAAATTATTCAAAAATCTTCAATATCTTGAGCAATAACAACAAATAAAAAGTATACAAACTTATAGTTGATCTAAGACATATACGGCTGACGCATTTTACAACTATGCAACAGCCTAATTCGTTTATTTTATATCGACCACATCACTCATCACAATTTGTTTATTGACTACTCTTGGTTACTCAGATAATAACTCAGTCAACCAGTGCAATAGCGCGCAGTCAAGTACTGGTCACGTGTATCCAGCGATGCTTATTGCTTGTTTAGACAGATAATCAAGCAAAAAAGTAATCGCCCCAGGGTTGTCTTGTACTAATTGGGTTAAGTATACTTACACACAATCAATTTGTACGTCACGGCAGCTATTTCTTGTGCAGTTTTTATTTGTGTATTTTTTTTTTGGATTTGTCTTGCTTTTTGTTAGTTGTAATAAATGTTTTTATTTTAAAATTAGACAATTTATTTTTATAGACTATAATATATATAATAAAAAACCGATAAGTGGAATTCTATAATGTTGGTTATTTTTAATGAGAGGACCCCTGGCCCCATACCTAGTGCCCGGTTGTGACTTGTTACGCCGCTGTCTCTAAGTGTAAAACAAGAGTGGGATAAAAAGTTGTTTAAAAAAATACAAGGAAGCAAAGACCAAACAAAGCTTATTGATTTAACACTCAATAGCAATTAATAATAAAAAATAAGCTTGTACTGATACAATAGCGACATCTATTCGAAACTACTCATAAAAAAGTCAAGCAATCACGTTTCTACATTATGATGCTAGACGTTACTCCTAATGGCAGATATCAATTTTAACCGAAAATATTTTACTATTTTTTGGTAGAAATCAAAGTAGATAACATTGTCAATTTTACGCGTTTCAGACAGAACACAAGAATGCGATATTTTAGTTGTTCGATCAGCTATATTCTTTTAATTGTCTGAAAAATTATTCTTAATATTTGTCATTAAATTTAGCCTCTAGCAATACAAAAACGTATTTCTTTCAAATACATTATGGTGTAAGGAGTCTCTGATAGATCGTAATCGTAAGTATAAACCCAAAGAATCTGTTGCAACTTACTGAAAAGTTCCAATATGAACAAAAAACGTCTGAACTTTGCAGATCTGATATGAATAAATTCACTTTAACATTATTTTACTGATATACCACATTTATTTCAAATAATTTATTGCATATTTGCCATTTATTAATTTACCTACGCAACTCACGTGTTTACTTAAATATTAGTTTATTGTTGTTTATAATATAATTAATTTGTTATCACCGTCGGGTGAATTTAACGCTGTGCATCAGTTGAATATTTCGCAGAAATATTACGACGTATTGATTAATTATTTGAAATAGCAACAACAGAACAGCTTTGTCTCCCAAGTCACTAACATAAAAATAGAACTTGGTGCCATAGAAAATACAGCTTGGATTTATGTAATGTTAAGAAAAACGATACAACAAGCTTTTCTGAATAAAGATGATGCTGCATCAGATTGTACCGAAACCTCTACAGATTTAGAAACAACATCAATAACAAGAAGATAAAAATACAAAAAAATAAAATGACTAAAGTCACTTTATTTCTATTCTAGATCTGTTTTAGAACTGCAATGTAATTTGAGCTCAACTACGATTCATTTGCCAAATTTATAAATATTTCTCCGATGTTCAAGAACTGAAAACAGACCAAAAGTAGAATATTGGTTTCTAGGTTACAATAATATTTTAGGTAGGTATTCGTCTAACATTTCATGTTTAAGGGTTTTTTCCAAAAATCAAAAACGCTACTAATTCTAAATATAACAACTAAGCGTTAAATTAAACAATAAAAATCGACATATAAATACTTTTAAGTACATGTACTAAATAATAAAGCAAAATGCAGATTAGATCGTCAATATAGAACTGAAAATAAGAATAGAATTTTGCTAAACAAGAAATTGTTATTTGTTAATGTCTACATCTATTGAAAAACCAGCCGACTGAGTATTTTCTATTATCCCAGAAAACGCCGCTTAGAATGAATTACTAAAATAAACAGTCAAAAGCCAAGAATTTAAAACTAAAATGTATTTTTTTACTTCAATTAAATCATTAAAAACTTTTAAACGTTCTTTTTTTTACGTCAATATTTCTCTTCTAATAAATAATAAAATTAATATATGCTCTAATGTTATTAGTTTACAGAATTTTTACGAACAAAGCCAAGAAACAAAAGTATAAAGCTAACTATAGATTTAAATGTAAATTAACAGCATATAAAAATAATAACTTTTAGTATGTAAGTTAGTAACATTTATAAATTAAAAAAGAATAGCTAATGACATTAATCGCTGCTCACTATTTCAAAATATTCAGCTATTGTATAGAAGGTTTATAATAACAACAACATAAGATTTAGTCAGTCTACGCAATTTAAGATATTGTAGTATGTAGTCGCACTAGTTTTGAGAATCTAGTGCGGCAAACCAAAAAGAACTAGTAAAATTGTTACAAGTTTAATACCCTACATAGTTGATAATTATTTATGACTGTATTTTTTGGTACTTCACCCGACATTAAAGCTGTCCAAAGAAATCAACAATTGGTCTCACGGCCATAACTTGCTCGGGCAGCTGTGATGTTGAAATGACCCCCATGACTTAGAAAACTTAACCGTTTTATATAGGGCATTAAACTTGTAAAAATTTTACTTGCTCTTGTTTGGTTTGCTGCACTATAACTAATAATTATAGAGCTTTAAGTTTGTAAAAGATTAAATTCTTTATCAACTCCCATTTGGTGAAACAGGGTATTTTAAATAAATAAAGCTGAAAGTGTAAAAATTTTTAGTTCGAATTCTTGAAGCAAAAAAAATCCACAAAAAAAGAATTTTTTTGTCTGAGACTAATAAATTTGTTTCTGCTTTGTTGAAAGATAAACTTGAATATTTGAAAAATACCAAGAAGAGCACTTTATAACTGTTTATCCCGTTATTTAAAAAAAATTGTAAAAAATACTACTATTGGAAAAAGAAAAAGCTTTTCAACTGTGCAATTTTTCTGATGTCCAAACCTGATAAGGTTTCATGTGTTTACTCAAGGTAGCTCAAGCAACAGAAGTTTCAAATCTGTTTTTATTTCTGTTTAATTCTGTGAAGAAAATGAAAATTTCTTCACAGCTGCAGCTGTAAAACTTTCTTGCTAAAAGAAGCTAACAGATTGGTTGCGTTTTTAGACCTATACAAATACTGTAATTTGTCACTTACCTTAATGGCAGTATAATATTTTATACTTAGATGAATTACCTACCTAGGATAGGAACCGTTATGATGTAAGTTAGAATAAAAATAAAATATGATTGTGCGTGCGAAAAATAAAATTTTACGCACGAAAACCAAAAAGATCTTTTGCGGTCAAAACAAATAATTTTAAAACAAACGCTCAACAGGTTCGTATAGTTACACAAATTTATTGAAAAAGTATATCAAACGTAGGACTAAAAAAAAGGAAGTAGTGTCCTTAACTGCTTCAATTATCTTGAATTTTCAATAATAAGTTGCAAACGAACATCCCGAAGCAACAGGAATGCCTAAAAGTTCATTCGGCAATTTGCCACATTAAAAATACATCGTCCAAATGATTCTACCGTAAACAATACCAAAGCCCGCGCAGGTCGTCGAAAACAAAAACCCTGCATCCGACACATTCGCCGACATCTTTTGTGTCGGTGTCGACATTTGTTATCAAATAATTTTGTTGTCCGTGAAATGTTCTCAATTCAAAACCAACAGGTTGTACTATTCTCCACAATACTTAATAGAATTACCATAATAATATTGTCATTCTTATATATTTACCATAACAGAAAAAAGATTATGTTGCTCTCTTTCCCTCTTACAGAAAACCCTGTAAGAATAAGGGTTGACGTATTGAATTCGACAATGCGATTCATGTCAATTCAATTGCACAAAGAGCATCAACGTTGGCGTTGGCCCTGATTCGACACACGCTCTCTGTGCGCTCTTCCGATAATTGCCGAACGATGACGAGTCTAATAAGCGACCTTCTAGATTTGTATGCAAACGATAGCGATTGCATACGCGTCCGGTCTTTGCTTTCTTAATTTGACGCAACGGCGCTAGTGCAGGGGGCGGATAGGTTTAAAACACCGCCTATTTTAGAAGAGGTGGGACCTCTATTATCCCACTCTACTTATATTCCCGCCAGTTGCAAATATACTACAAACGTTCTACCAGTCTCAGTCTAAACATATAATGAAAAAAGTCTCTCAAATTTGTTAATTTTCATACCAACTGTTAAGAACATCATCAAAAAATCGTTTGACAAAATGACAATTGGCAAAATAAAATGACTAAGAAGATGTTGAGTAATTGTCATATAATTATAAAACTGTTCGTCTTCTTTCAATCCTCTTGATTGCTCTCCTAGACTTTTAAAATAAAGCCCAATTCTATACTTTTGCTTTTCAGGTTATTAGCTTTCTCCTATCTTTGTCATTTTATTGTTCAGTCAAGCCAATTATAATCAAAATTATAACCACTTTAAGAGATTAGAGAAAATTAGTTTTAGCGTTCAAGATTTTTTTAAAGCTTTAAGTATTTAATTAAATTTTTTAATTTTAATAACATGAGAAAACTTTTGATCTATTAAATTGATGGAAAGGCTACTTATAGTTTATTTGAAAAGGTTTAAATATAGGAGAAAAGACCGACCCATCATCACACACAGTCACAAAAATGTCAAATATAATGACTTAGTTTACTAATAAAGAATAACGTTGTAAACTTCTGTTTTAGCTCGTTTCATAAAACTTGCACTCACTTAACTAGTTTACCAACTTTAAAACTTTTTTAATCTTTAGAACCTTCTAGAATGTTTTTAATTTATACCTAAATACTTAAAAAAAAACTTGACTTTGGCATAAAAACATAAATACCTATTGGTAGGTATCAGATAGTTCTAATCTTTGAAAAAACTCTAAAACATGCTAAGTGGGCAATAAATAGAAATTAGACTAATACCTAAGTACAGCAAATATTATGTTTTCTTCTTATGCAATATTTTTTTTAATTTTGTTTACTTTATTTACTACAAATTAATGTAGAAACTAAACATTTTTCTCAGTACAATTTTGAGTTATTACTATAAATCAAGTGATTCAACATCCAGCTCTGTTATCTACTTTTGTCAAATTATCCAAAAACAGAAATGTACTAAAAAAAACATCTAATAAGCACAGCTCTGTTAAAGTTTTAAAATATGAAAAAAATTAACTAACACGGTGACAATTCGCAGCTGACATCTTGTCATTTGCTACAATAGTGAATTCTGTTGTAAAACTTGATTAACTACATTTAATGTCTATTTTAACCGATATTAAAGTATAAGATGCAGTACAAGCCAACACAAAGATCTTTTTTTATAAACGTTAACTTGATGAACATTTTTGATAGCCCAGTAGTGAAGCTAAATTTTTCTATAATTAAACAAGAAAACAAGAATTTAGAATTAACACTAAAAAATAACGTCATTTGAAAAAAAAATAAAACAAATTAAATATTGAATTCAAATTTTGAATAGTTTAAAATAAAAAGATAAGATTTCTACTCTCACAATCTATTAGCAAATGTTAATAATTAAATTCAAGAAAATAAAAACAGCTATCATAATCTAGATATCTAGAAAGTTGAAAAAAGTTCTACAAAACTGTCAAAAATTCTACTTTTTACATTAAAAACATTAGGTAAAACAAAATAGTATTTTTTGACACAATTATGTTTGCTGTTGGTTCAGCGTTAAGGTCGGTAATGAACGAGATCTTTTCAATATAAAGACAAACCTAAGGATTTAAAAAACCGCATTTTTTTCAACTGTTGATTTCTACATTTTGAGATTCGAAAATTAGTTTGTGGTTAGTTAACATAAACAGCTACTGTCAAATGTTATAAAAATTTAATAATGTTTAGGTATATATTTAGTTGTTTATGTATCAATTAATCTTTGCTGGAGATGTATAAAGTATCAATTTTTGAAAACCACGTATTGATCTTAAACAAAGTATTAAGTATCCACCTATATCTAAATACACCCACCTTTTATCGCAATTTACTTACGATAATTAGCTATTGAAATATAAACTTTATTGTATTGTTTATAAGAAACAAAAATCATTTGGCACATGTTTTCAACAAAGAAAGTAAATGTTGTGACTTTTTATATACTTATATTTATGTTTTCTGTCAAATCACCATTTGTTAATAATTTCAAGATCGAAACGTAGAAGCTTGGCTTTCTAACTTTGCTTGAAAAAACTTTTGATAGATGTCGCCACCTATGCTAGTATTTTATACTAAAAATTTATTAAAGTTGTAATTTCAAAATTTTTTGTGCCACTACAAAGGAGATAAAAAACATGATTTAATAATATTTAAGTTAAAATTTTAAAATTTAGTTTATTATGCAGAATCTAAAACATATGTGTAAAAAATGTCGCGACACTCAGTTGAGTTAAGATTTAATTTTGTAAGCAAAAATTTAAAATTTGAAATATTTAAAACATTTACGTTTAAATTGTAATAATTAGACAGAAATATTATTATCAAAAGTAGCTCCAAAATAAGCTACCCCTAATTTTATAAATATATCTTATATAGGTTTATGTTAAAATTAAATAGGTACGTACTTTAACAATCAAGATATTTATTTTATAATAACAAGCTATAATTGTAGAAATGTTAATATTTTTAAATTTCAACATTTTTAATTAAGTATTATATTTAAATAATCTTCAAACTGTAAAGAAGTATTTTAGGGTTTGAACCTTTTAACAACTGCTAGTTTACGTTAAGCAAAAATACAAAACTAAGCCCCGGTTGCACAAACGTCAATCAAATATTGATGGTCATCGAATCGTTATTAATTGTTTATTTCTTAACAGCCGATGATTCAAAATATCCCTTTGATTGCCAATTAGCGTTTAATTGTCATCCAATTGTTAATTGTTGCTTGTGCAACCAAGCATAAATAATAAACCCAGCAAAAATTTTATTTTAAACATGTTTTTTTTATAATACTAAACATATAAACGTTTACACTTGTAAAGCACAAAGCTTCGTTTTTGTAAAACGGTCGCTCGTTGGCTTATTATCTTTCTTATGATGGGTAAATGTGTATTGAAATAACAAACAATTTATTTTATTTATTATTTATTTTGAAGTTCTATATTCATTAGTAAGAATAGTTTCTATGTGAAAAACTTTAAAATTACTTACCTATCATTTTTACCAATCTGAACTAAAAACAAACTTTTATACATTTTTTTAAAGTAGGTTCTTATTTCATACTCTTAGATGCAGTTTTTTATAAACATTAAGCCAGCAAATTCTATAATGAAGACATCTAACGTGAAATGATTTCATCTTAAGTCATTCATATATAAGTAGTTTTGAAAACTCTAAAGTCAATTAAAAAAGAAATCAGCTACTCCATTTCTAAACTTTATGTTGATTTCAATAAAAGCTTTTCGTAATCATTAGGTACCTATTAAATAATATTCTCAACAAGTAGCTTACTTAAGGATCATTTTTCTTTTGTGAATCATGTCCAGTGCTGTACAAATCGTGTTATGTGCGACAACCACTTTTCAAGAGTACCTACCCCGTCTCGCATACAAAAATCCAGGTGTGCAAAAATCTCTGTTTTTCGTTTAGTCAAACGTACCCAATACAACATTCGTGAGGATTTGAACACTGTCCATATCTAGCAATTTGTTTGGTCTACTAGAATCGGAATTCCATTGTTCCTAAAGGGACCCTGCAATAGTTCACGTGTGCGTTTTCAAGGGTAAATTTAGATTCGGCGTAGATTTATGAAGGAGAGCTCAAGAAAACATAACGAAATTACAAATTCACAGCGCATTCTAATAATGAGTTAGATGAGCAGAATTTTAAGAATAATTATAATATAAATTTTAAAAATTTGATATTATGTGACATATGTGTAAAGTATTCTTATCATTATCATGATTGGGTATGTAACATCAGTCCTTAACCGATCCCATGCTCGAAAGTCCGACTTCCGGTTCGGCTGGAGTGTTAACAATGGACGGTGCCAACAATGGGGCCGCACTCACTGCCGCCATCGATTACCGATACCACCAACTTCAAGCAGAACGCTTCCTATAACACTTCTCGTTCTAATTCTTATCAAATTTTCATAAAATATATTTATATGATAATAAAAAAACAGGTTCATAAAAGAAAAGTGTGAATCTAATGAGAAACAAAGTATAGATTTGAAAAAATACTTACTTTTGTTTGAATAATTTTTTTCTGGTCTACTGGGAATTGCTACTGCGCTCTCATTATCTACAACAAAATATTTTTTACGATAAAATCTTTGAAATTGTCAGTTTTAAAAAGTTTGAAATGTCTTTAACTTTGTACATGCAGCTTTGTATATTTCTACAAAGCTTTTTCAAAAATTTAGCCAAAATATTTATTTTATTGTTAAGACCATTTATTGGGTATAGAAGATTCTAATTCAGTGTTTTTACTTAGATACCAACGTTTCGACTCCAATTAAGTCTTTATCAAGGCTCTAAGAATTCTTTACGTTACACCACATTCTTATAAAATTGCGTTTAAACGCAATCAGCTTTTAGGATTAAATATTTTAAAGCTCAATAATATGTCATCATGTTATTATATTTTATTTTACATAAAAATGTGGTGTAACGTAACGAATTTATCTTCCATTATTATTTATTAATTGAAGTGTAAAAAAATGTTAGAGCTTTGATAAAGACTCAATTGGAGTTGAAACGTTGGCAAATAAATTATAAAAAACACTAAATTAGAGATCTGTATACCCAATAAATTATTTTAAAAAATTGAATACCAACAGATATAGACATCCGAACAATTTATTTTATTGTTTACCTAAAACTAGACGCTTCTAAGTAAACGTTTGTTCTAAAGTGTTGTTGTTCTAACATTATTTTTTTACATTAAGCCTTGTCATGAAATTTTAAGCGTGTTTTTTTAAAATTATGTAGTTTAAACGCAGAAACGTAGGATATTACAGACAAGCTTTGACGTTTGTTTGACATTTCTCAGCAATCATACTATCAAAGAAAATTAAAATTTGCCAATCAAAATTACACAGCAAGACGAGATATGAATAATTTATAAACGCATGTAACACTAGTAACGTACAAAAACACTGCAATAATGCAACATTTTTGTGTGCCAAAAAGCTACATATTTACGTAAATTCTCAAATAATTTTCTCAAATCATATTTTAGTAAATCAAAATACATATATTGGTTTTATTTCTCAATAATCTGAAATCTTTTTTACAAGCTCTTGCAAATCAGCATTGATTAGGTAAAAAAAATTATTTCTTGTTATTCCTTGCCCATAACTTAAAATTTCTTTAAAAAACAAAAACGGTGACTATCACTTCTTTCACCCAAAGTAGAGGAATAAGAACCGCCAAACTGTTAGTTGCATATAACAACATTTTTATAGTGTTCAAAGCAGAAACAAAAAGTAGCATTTTTAAAAACAAAAAGGTAGCGCTTTCGAAGGAGATCTTTTAAAAATTGTCGATGTTTTTACACTTTATTGTTAGAGACGTCATCAAGACAAGAAACTCAAGCAGCAATAAAATTTTCTTTCATTTTTTAATGGTTTATATGTTTCTTAAATTCTTCGGCACAATCTTTCATATAAATGTAAATTTTTTACTAATTTTTGACTCAACTTTACTCTAGAATCACAATACTCATCTATTTTTTCTCTTCATTAAACACTTAACCATATTTTCTGAAAACTAAAGAAAAACGGACAATTTTTTGTCCCGCACACAAAATTTGCAAAACAAAAATTTTGCTGGTGCTGCTTGAACCTCTATCTAAAATAACGCAGATAAAACTGTTTTAAAACCGTCAAGATTTTAATATCTGCAAAACTTTTCAAACCCAGTCTTTTAAAAAATGAGAAAAATGCTTTTAAAAAATTGTAGCCGATGATAAAAACAGTGCAACTAGAACGAACTTATGCAAATCTTAACATAACTAGAAGCTTTACATCAAAAATTAAAAAACTTTATATTTTGACAAAATCTTCTGCCTCTTCTTTTTTCAAATTTTTGATTTACACCTATCGTTTATAGTTTTTAAAGTTATTTGTAGTTATTTTTACAGCTCTCTAAACTCCAAAAAACAAAAACAAAACTTTTTACTGAGACTAATTTATTGTCAACACAATCAACTCTTCGACATTTTAAAATTTTTATTATTTTGCTCACTTGTCAAAGATTACAATAGTTAACGTGCGCATTATTCTATTTTGTCCAAATGTTAACTTTTTCTTAGATTTTCCTGATTTGTTTGTGAATTTTATTCTATAGAATCAGTAGCTTTTATCGGAATTTCATCAGTTTTTGTAGAAATATTTGAGGGTTTGTAAAGCAAAGTTTCAGTTTCTAGTGAGAAATTTTTAATAAACAAAAATTTAATTCTTTCTAACATTAATGCTTCAGGCTTTTACAGTAGCGAGTCTACTTAAAAAAAACACATTTTCTCAATGCTTCTTAAAAAGTTTTTGAAGAAAAATGTTTCGAGCAGTAATAATAACAACAATTTGGGAGAAACCATGTGAACACAGAATGCTTTATTTCAGTTTTAATTAAGAACCTAGTCTACTTTGGCAAAATTGTCACCTCGGTGGATGAGACAATGTAGACAATATAATTTTTCAATCGATTTATTTGATTATTTTATCAGGTTATTTTATATTTGGCTTTTTCTGAAGTGCTACATAGAATACGACGAAATATATCATTGCCGTATGCTTTATTCTAAAAATCTGTCAAATATTTACAGTGTTCTTTGTAAAAAAAATTAAAATTTATTAGAAGCTCTTTTCCATAAAATTGAGAAGCAATGTTTTTACATGTCGATGCTATAGGTAACTCTTAATAGAAGAGTAAAATAGAAATCCAAATTTCAATTTTGACAGAAAATAATTTTGAGAACATACGATATCAGATTAGCGTTTTTTGCGTAAAACGCTATTTAAACTATGTAAAATTATCTCTTAACTTCAACTTTTTTCAATAAATAGTGAAATATAGTGAAAGCAAATTGATGCAAACTAAAATCTGTTGTCTCAGATATGTTTCGTTTTAATTGAAACTTTTCAGTAAGTCGCACCAGATTAGTCGGAACAAAATTTTGTTGCCAACTTTTATTTTTACTGTGTCAGTAATTAAATAACAAATTTAAACATTTTTATTAAACAGTCGCGTTGCTGTGTTTGACTTTCTAAATAATGTTAGATGTTCATAACATATAATCTGTAATACTATTATCATTTAAAGTTATGAACCGCTATTACATTAATAAAGTTTAAAAATAAAATAATTAAATGCATCTTATTCTATCTTTAAGATCACCTACGCATTTGTTGCCGTTTGTGTTTTCTATCCTTATTTTTTGTATTGTTTTTGCTTGTTTTTTTTCTATATTATTATTTTGAAGCTAAATCTAAAAAGTTTGTGACACTTCAGATTATTTAATTGTTACAATCCAAAACTAGTCCTAATTCGTTGATTAAAATGCAATTATCAATGACATTGTTTAAAATAATAATAGTTTTAACTGGATGAGATGTTTAAAATAATAATAATAACTAGAATCTCTTTATTTACCAATGCTAAACTACGGTTTACACCTACCATTAGAAAAAGACGTAATTTAGCTAAAGCTGCTCTTTCACACAACGTCCCAAGTAAACAATGATTAATAATAAATTCAATTAATGATTAGTAATTATGTAACAATATAGCAGAGTTCGTTCTCCTACTTATACACTGTGAATACAAATTAATAAAAAAATAAAAAAGATTACTTAAAGTTTCTTCTACTGAACAAGTTTTAACTGTACCTAGGTATATAGTTCGGTTAGCAAATATAATACACACCTGTCTGAGCTTGTTCGAGCTAGTTTTATACCTACATCATGAAAATGTACCGAAAAGCAAAAATTTTTTTAAATTATGCGATAAGTTTGTTTTTAGTTGAAATAACATCTTCTTAGAAATATAAAAAAAAATCGAAAGTTTCGTTTTGAAAAAAAAAATTAAATATCCAGTTGGTGTTTTGTGGAACAGGTTTTCAATTAAGTTTTCCCAGAAGTGTATGTTTTCAGAGTAAGTTTTTTTCTAAGATGATCAATTGTAAAAATATAATATTTTAATTTAGTTCTATTAAATCAAGCTTAATGAGATCAGGCGGCCTACCACCGACTCATGTGAGATTTCTCACTGATGAGTTTTGTCACAAAAATGACGTCATTTTAGTGAGAAGTGCTAAAACCCTACCATTGACGATGTGACTTTTCTCATCGATGACAAAACTCGAACGAAAACGCGTGAGTTTTCTCGAGCGCTTTATTATGAGTGAGATTTGACATTTCACCCAAAATGTGACAGTTGACATGGTTTTTTTTAGGTTAAGCTTGTGCTCTGGGCCTGGGCTTGTGGTGTGGTTGCAAGTGAACTGTGAATCACATTTTTTGTTAGTTTGCTAGTGGCAAAGTGGCATTGTTCTAGTGGTCTGACAAACAAACTTTTGAATAAAATGGACGATTTAATTGATGATTTGGAAGAAGAAGTAGATGTACCATTGAGGCGAGCTGCTGGAGATCATTTGCAGGAATTGCCAGAAAGGCAATTTGTCAAGCTTTTTCGGGTGTCCAAAGAATTATTTAATTTTATTGTTACTCTTGTGGAACCTTATATGCGTCCTAAAAGAAGACCCAGTGATTTATCTATCCATCAGTCACCGAACGAATTGATGGAGATGGAGGATTAGGAAGATGGTCATAACTAGGAGCATTCAAAAAAGTTACTTCGGGGGTGGGAATATCCAAGCCTTGTACAGCGACTGGTGTCAACACTGCAGCAATAAACTTTTCGGTTTTTGATAAGGACTGAAAATTGCCCACACCACCTCCTGTTTTATTAGATTCCCTTCTATTTGAAGCACTTTTTTGTTTAGTTCTGGCGCACAAGTCTTGCCATGTCTGTATAAATTTAAATAAAATGTTGAAATTAAGCTTTTGTTATTTTAACAGTTTTCGAAGCAATTGAATTGTCTTCAAGAGTTTTCGGGTGGGTGGCCGATTATGTGAAGCATGTCGCTTGCCGAGTGCTTCAAAATAGACCGGGCACATGAAAATTATGAAAAAAATATTGATCTTAAGTTTTGGGGTTATGTTTAGTAGATGTAAAATTAGGTATACAAATTGTAAAATTTGTATATTTAGTTATATACCACTTTGAACGTTATGTATCTAAAATAACGAATATGACAAATAACCTTTCTCTACGCTTTCCAGTCTTTCTGTAGCCCGATTGCGCTATTCAACGTTTCCCCAATTTCTTTCCACAAAGCTTCACCATCTTTTTTGGTGAAGCTACTAGAAAATTTCCCAGAAATTAATTCTGGGCGAGTTTGCATAAACTCGACAAGAATTTCTTTTTGTTCCTCTGTCACTTTCATAATAATTTCAAAAATTATTTTGAATATCAACAATAATTGTCAAAAATGTTTATTATACAAATGTCAAATCCTATGTTGCTAAGCAACGAGTGCGAAAGTGCGGTGTTGCGATATCTAACATGTGACAAAACGCATCGGTGAGATTTCTCATCTCACTTAAAGTCAATAGTAGCGTATTTAAAAAATCAGTGACAAAATGCACGTGAGTTTTGTCACTGATGAGAAAACTCATCAAAGTCGGTGGTAGACCCCGTCACACTGATTGATTTTTGATGCGGAATGCACTTTGCTTGATTATGTCTCAGCTGACAAGTTCTACGAATTTGTCGGCGAGCAAGACTTTAAATATATAATATATAGTTTTTCTTCTAAGACTTTCAGCATCCAGGCAAATTTAGCAAATTCATCCTGTACCCAAAAGCTCTTTTCTCCGCTTTGCCGTCATTAGCACGCACGCGCCAGCTTCCGTTTCCGTTTCCGTTCGTCGCGCCCTACGCTCGTCTTAACCCACGTTGTTCCTTCGTTTGCTAATGCAGTTTGAATTTTTAAGTTGATTTATGTCACCCTTTGCTGCTTAATTGAATATTCTTGTTTGTTTTAATATAAAATTTGTCATGGTGGCATTAATTTCGGGTAAATTGCCCGATTTTAATCGGGTTAGATACGCTTCGTGGAAGCGTATTATGGGAAAATTTTGTTGATGACGGAAAGTTGAATGTTATGTATAGTCGTATTGTTGGAATTATAGGAACGATTTTCAGTTTGAGTTGGAATACTGGAAACTTTTGGTGGAGTCACCAAACTGGCTGCGGAGGCACGAACCAGGTGCTGAGGGGTCGTGTTTTGTGATGCAAATTGAGGCCCAGGTGTGCAGGCTCGGACTGCTTTGGCACTGATTTGACACCCGGTTTCAGTGCGGGGTCGAATATTACTCGAAATTCTGTGAGAAATTTGAGAACATTAAACAAGCAGGATTTATATTAAATATCAAATCAATCTTTCACTAACGCGATTTATTTTTGACAAAGAGATTTCTTATTTTATTGCTATTAGAACATCCTATGGAGTGAATGTGTTTTGAATTTTTACATATCATTTCGATAAAACGAGAAAATTCCGCATAAGGTGTATTACAAGAACGGCTATGCAATTATAGATACCTGATAACGATTTATAGAAAACAGCAGAATCAAATTAAAATCAATGATAGGCTTTTTGTTTTTTTACAATAAGATCAGATCAAATAACATATATTTTTACGAACAAGGTAACTTATATACAGAGTTAGAATAGTCGCGGTTAATGCATAAGCGCTGCAGAGCTGAAAAGCTTTAAAAATCAAAATGTTAAAATAAAGATAATTGCGTAATCTGACTAAAATACGATATATTTATGTATTATCAAACATAAAATATAACGAACTCTTTAAAAACCCGAGCAACAGTTTGTTTTTTTTGGCTTTAACAAATTGTGCTGAAACTAAGCCAATTTGAATCTAAACATTTAAATCGCTCTGTTTTTAGCTCAGCGCCGTGGAGCAAATTCCAAAGAGCCTGTGTGATTCTGTCTACTCATTTTTTAATAAATCTATTAAAAAATGAAACTATTTCTGCTTCTTCTAATTGGTAGAGTTAATAATAATAATAAAAATAAAATAAAATCCAATTGAAAAAATAATTACCACAAAACAACAAATAATATAAAAAAACATAAATTAAACCTTATTATCAAACAACAAAAAAACACAATACATTGTTCACTACTATACTATTTTCAGTTGTTTGGATACAAAAATAAAAATCCAAAATATTTACACACTTAAAAAATGTATCACTATGTAAAGACAGCGGCACCTACTCGAAGCTCTTTACATCAAAGTTGAGAAGCCAGGTTTTTACATTTTCATGCTACAGGTCACTTCTAATATCATTAAATATTATTTTTAATAAAAACAATTTTGAGACAAAAAGATATTGTTGATTGCGGATAATGTGGTAATGGTAGCAAAGAGTGAAAGAGTGATGAGAGAAATGATAAAGTACCTAAGAAAGTATGTGAGAAAGAAAAAGCTAGAAGCGAATGTAAATAAAACAAAGATGGTGGTGTTCAAACAGAAAAAGAAAAGAGAAGAAAAAGATGATTGTAAATGAGAAAGAAACAAAATAGAGAGCATAAGAGAGTTTAAGTATTTAGGGTATACATTTAATAAAAGAGGTACGAACAAAGACATGGTAGAGATAGCAAGAACAGCAAACAAAATAGGAAGGTCTGTATAAGAAATGAAAAAGAGAAAGTGAGGAAAGAATCTTAAGAAAAAAATTATAATGTTTGAGAACTTGATAGACAGCGTATTGACGTATGAGGCACAAATCTTGGGGGGAAAATAACAAGAGGAATTAGAAAGGGTACAAAAGAAAGTATCTGAGATAAATTCTAGAGGTGAACAGGAAAAGCCCTGAGTATATGATAAGAGAAAAATGTAAGAGAAACAAGCTGGAAGGGAAAGCGAGGAGAATGGCGACTGATGACGATGAGAGAGAGAAATACTACAGAAGCAATAGGAATGCGTGTAAAAACTGAAAAAATTAAGAACAGACAAGCGGATGAACGGAGAGACGTGTGAAAGAGACAAGAATGTAGATAAGCAAAAAAGAAGAGAAAGAATCAATAAAACACAGCATAACATGCACACAGCATGTTATGCAACAAAGAACACTCTTGATTAACTAATTTTTTGTTGTTTCAAATTATAATCTCAGCATTTAGTTCGAAAAATGGCTGATAATAATAAAAATATCATAACATGCTGTTGCATAACATGTACACGGCATGTTATGCAACAAAGAACACTCTTGATTAAATAATTTTTTGTTGTTTCAAATTATAATCTCAGCATTTAGTTCAAAAAATGACTGATATTAATAAAAATATCATAATCATCAATTCAAGTGCATCTTGTTAGCTATCTGTTCCGATAATTATTGCAAAATATATGTTGAGCGTATCGGTAGAATAAAAACTCTGACAAAAAATTAGATGTGTATTAATTGTTTGCAAAAAATTAGTGTGTCTCATAAGTACTGTTTTAAAAATGTCTACAAACCAAATAGCAAAAATGTAGTACCAAATTGCTTGAATAAAGCGATCTAAGACACTAACACAATTAGAGCTTTGTCTGGAAAAGATCAAGAGTAAAGCAATTTTAAACAAACTTTTAAATTATTCGAAATTTTAAAGCGAAAATAATTCCAGTTTTGTAGGTTTATATTTCAGGAAAATATTAACAGATATTTGAGACAGATCTTGAACGATGGTATTTAGTGACAATTGGTAATTCTAACCAAAAACAAAGGGTCATCTGGGAGTATGAGCTGTTGGTAACTGATTAGCTACTAATACATATTTATTTGGTCTATTGTTATTGTTATTTATTTATTATAGTATTTACTAGTTAAAACAAAAATTTTAAAAACACAATAGATTACTTAAACAAACCATAAAGTATTAATAATATATTCGAATATTTTAATGACTTGCTACCAAATTATACAATCGCTGCTTCTTTTTCGTAGCCACTGATTCCTTTCACCAAAACTCTCAATAAACAAGTTCCAGACATGTTTATTAATATTTAAAAAAACATTAATCCTTCTTGGAGAATGCGTACACACATGTCTATGTCGCAAACGTTTAACAAGAAAAACCAGCATGGACCTCCATGGTCTAATACGAGCAGGATGTGAACAAGCACGGACAAGCTCTTCTTCGAACAGGAACTTAACTCGCGCTTCGTTGCTATAAGCATGTCTCGAGGACATCCGTCAATATTAATGCAAATATACCAATTTCTAAATTCAAATTTTGTTTCATTTTTGAGGTACGATTATAGGTACAATAGAAAAGTACCACTTTTAAATGACATATTTAGCAAACCGCGTATTCAAATTAATTTTTGTTTTTGTTTATTAACTTTATATTCAATTTATATATCAGCCATTTTACTTTGTATAAATTATAATCAAAAGTAAAACATTATTACCAACATACTAAAAATCCACCAATAATTTCAAAATTAAAAATGTACTGTATCCAAAACTAAAATGACAATGGGTTAAGATAATAATGTCATACTGTGTATAGTAAATTATTGTAGTAAAAACTATATAAAATGCTTTGCAGTTTAAACTTAGCGCTCTCGATACGGTTGGCAATACTTGTCGGCGTTGCCAATCGATCTTACGTGGATCCATGAGTGATTTTTCTTTTGTTTATTTATTAGTTGTATTCGAAATTCTGCAACAAGTAGTACGTACGTCTTAAAACCAAGATTTTTTTAAATCTGGCAACAAAGCATGTTATTACGTCGTCTTGAACAATGACGCATTGTCATTTGAGTTTTGGATATCCTATACCTATATTATATTATTATCTACATATTATAAATGAGTATAAAGTAACAAAAAAATATTGTGCTTGTCAACTCCGACGCACAACTAGAGTTTACCCTTTAGATGGAATTGCTATTAAATATATCTACAATAAGCAACACAGATAAATAAACGCATTTTTTACTGAAAACATAGTACATACGGAGTGTAAAATATTTTTTTATTCTTGCGTCTGCAAAACATATCTTTCAACGTGTCCTAAGCGGCCTGAAACGCCGTCTTGCCAGCCTAGGCTAGAAAATGATTACTATGACTGCTGTCATTGTCAATTGTCTTGTCAGACATTTATCAACGACAACTAACGGTTTGTATTGTATAAAGTTACAATTAATGTATAGCACCTCAAAGTTCCTAAGCCGTAATGTGTGCTGGAGTATCGATTATTTCATAAAACAGCAATTTCGCTTTTTAAGAACGCAAATAGGTAACTTTTGAAATGTCAAAGCAAATATTTTTTTTTTAATAAACAGTACATCTGGATTTTTTACTTAGCGTTGCCATAAGATGGGAAAAACTTTTTTTAATAAAATTTTTTTATCAGCAGCGGCACAAAAAATTTTGTAAATCACACCTCCGAAAACGCTTTTGCAAGGGCTCGTAGTTTAGGGGTCTTAGCCTTCGGCTTTGGCCCCCAAAATCACTCGCCTTGCAAAATGCCTGTTTCCGGCCTTGTGATTCAAATAATTATTATAAGCACTTTACATGTAAAAACAAAAATCGTCGAATACGGCTAGCTTCTTCAAAATAGGAAACTGTAGAGTTTCAAAACTGGTTTCTAGTTCTATTTTTTCTTGTTTTTTGTGTAATCCAGGTGACAATCAAAAATGATTAATTTGACAAAGGAATTTACATTTTTAGCCAATAATGTTAAAATCTGTTTTCAATTGTTTGTAAGAAAATAAAACATTTTTTGTTATTTTATCGGTTGTGTAATTTGAAATCTGAATACTATAACAATAACATAACAAGAATCTAAAAATGTTTAGTATTTTTACACCAAAAAAGTAAGAAATGTATAAAAATAATAAAAAAAAGTTTTTAACAAAAAAAACCGCGAACATACTGACAAAATTAAAAAATAAAAACTTAAATTTTTTTAACTAAAAAATTATACCTCAAAAAGGAACAGACCTAAAAAACCTCAAATGAAAAATACTCTTAGTCTATGCAAATATGGAAATAAATTTGTGTCGATAACCAATGGACAAATTAAAACGTATTAGGTTTTTGTATATAGATATCTTAGAATGTTTAAAAATAAAAGTGCCTAAAAATATATAGATAAAAGAATAGATAGAATATCAACTCAAAAGATAAACATAATAACAAAATTTTGTATGGCGTTGTCTCAAAATTATTTTTCTATTTACATAAGCGCAACATTTAGACTAAACGTTTTTTTGATTTTTGATTTTTAGTTCAGTTTCTGTTCAAAAGTTAAAGTTTTTTTAAAGAAAACATTATTTTTTAAAACGCTTAATAATACTCAAAGCTCAGAATAATTTTTGTGGCTTTAGCTTTTTGATTTAGAACTAAAAACCTAACTTTGAATGCATGAAAATTTCGACATTTCAAAAATATAAATACAGATTAAATAGTTTCAACGTCCGATACTTCTAGACAAAATCATTGCAATTGTCAAGGTTTTCAGTTTCCCAACATTGTCTTCCAATTTCAAACCAACCAAAGACTATTTATTCAATGATTCAACTAGAAATTAAGAGTTTGGTATAGACATATTGGGATTGATAGAAAACTTAATGACTGCTTCAAATGTCTATCAGACGACGTTTTTTATAATTCTTTTTATTTAAATATTTTTTTGACATTTGAGAGATTTCTGCCGCATCTTGTATGAAGTTTACTTATTAAAACTTCTTATTTTTAATGTTTATTTTAGTAAATAGTCAAAAAAAAGACAGTTTAATTTATCAAATCTTGAATACTGTATTGGGCTCCTGAAAAACAATGAATGGAAGTAAGACCCTTCGGCGGCACATCAAACGGCCGTCAGATTACTATCTATCCAAAGCATCAGTGTTTGGGCCACGGGGGGCCCTTTCAAAACAGCCGGACTCACTGTTTTAATCTGGAGAGGATTTCCAGAAGCCCGGTGGAGGATTTGCGAAATTATTTTCGGTGAAGCTAGAGAGTGTTGGAGGATCGGATTACTATGGTTCGCTTGGCTGGGTTGATTCGTGAGATGAGGTTTTGTCAGGTAGAATTTTTAGACAGACATGAGAAGAAAACACAAAATGATGTTTCAGCTTTGACATCTTGACAGAAAACAGTGTATGACGATTTGTTAAAATATAAAGCTTAAAGGTTATTTATTTGGAGAAAAATGAACTTATAACTTCAGATTTAAAAGTTTTTTTGTTAGTCATTAACCTAAAATTTTCAAATTATTAAACAAATTACAAGGTTTTAATTTTTTTCACTATTGCAAAAATTGAAACATTAAAACCAACAAGCCTTAATGCCACAGAATTTGTACCTGTCAAATTCGGACATAAAATTTTAAATAACGTTTTGACATAACATGAATATTGCATTAATAGAGCAAACCTAAAGTGCAAAAAATAAATAGTGCAGCATATGTACCAGTCTCTAAAACAAGTTTCAACTAAATAAACCGGTAACGCTTTAAATTACCAGATCACAGCCTGCTTGGCGCCAATTTTCAATAACAACTTGTATAAAACTGTTTATGTTAATAAAGTTCGGAATCCGGAGCACATAAATGATTAAAAACGTAACAGAAAATAACATAATTCTTACAATAAACTAGAAAAATATTGTTATCATTAATATTATCATCATTATTATTAAACTATATTATCTTATCCATGTAATAGCTTAAATAAGGAAGAAACTCATCTTCTATAAAACAACAACTGGGGTGTGGGATGGTGGACATATCAATATCTTATCGCGAATGTCGGAGACATGTCCATCAGCAAAGACAATGCTCTGGGTGTAATGGTCCGGAACCGTGATGATAGCTCCGGGACTCACTGGGCTAGGCAAGGTCTCTGCTTTTGACAGACACGCACTTAGTTAGCTGTCAGCGGGGCACCTCAACGACAAAACAATACGACTAAACAATGTCAATACAAAATGTGGAAGGGTTGCTGGAAAAACGTGAAAGTAAAAGGATGATAAGGTTTCCGGCAAGTTGTGAAAGCTTTGGCACACCTAAAATGATTTTATTGTTGTACATATATATCTTATTTTTCTAAATAACATTTTGTTAAGTATTTAAAGAAACAGATACTAAAAATCAGTATAGCCTATTAGCTATTGGTATTTACACAAATACTTTGCATAGTAAATGTAAAAAAGATAAAATTTGCTTAAACTGAAGCACTATATGTGTAATAAAATATACCTTTACACCTTAATTAATAAAATAGCTGTAAGCGATTGAAACTTTTATAAGAAAAATTGCAATTCAGCCCTAAAAAGCATCAATCAATATTTTGTCAAAATTTTTAAATCCATTTAACTAAAATTGGTTATGCAAACTTTCAACCCTCGACCTCTTATTCACCCTCCATTCTAGAAAGAAACAAGAAAGTAAAAAGTAGAAACAGACGTTTAGATAAACATAAAAACTGCAAATGGCCTAAGATTACTCTCATTTCATAACATCTTTCTTCCCCTTTACATCGGCTGTTAAAAATATCTTAATGTTAGTTTAAATTCTATCTGGAGTTAAGTGCCGGGCAAATAAACCCCAATCCTCTAGGAGACGTTACTTTTTGCTTCTCTTTTTCGTGTGCAGCAACTTTTATCACGACGGTTTTTTTTAAGTCTTCGCTGGGAGTAAAGTCAATGGGGGGCGACCACCCTTTCTCAAATTCAGGGGGTGTCTTTGAATGCTCCTATGTCCGAGAATTTGAATATATTATTATGTCATATTGTGATTCAAAGGAGCCGTGTGGGGTTGGACCACCTACAGACGATGTCTTAATTTAGGTCGGTTGTTTACATCTTAATTAATGTAAATGCAGATTGTTTGTGTTTTTGACCTTTTGTCTTCTTTGCGTTTGTTCTCTAAAGCACAGGTCAAAAAGGTTAACTTGAGTAATGTATACAAACTTCAAACCCGAGTCAAATTTAAGCTATTCACGTAGAAGGTTGACAAAAACTCTACATTATTTTTATCTATTATATCCGATTATGACAGTTAAAGTTAAATTTTATGGTTTTTAAATTAAACGCTAAAAATTTCACAAATTAAAGCATTATTTCTTACGTCAAAACATTACTGATTACTATATTCACTTATTTACTGGGTGAGTTATTTGCTTTTATGCTTAATAAAGATCTTAAGTATTAGATATAAACATGATGCACAGTACCGAAAATATCTAACCGAAATATATCAAGAATATGTTTCAGCATTGTTGCTTAATTTAACACTATGCTGTTAGTTTAAGCTGTACATTCCAAAATAGTCCAAATCTTCTATAAAAGGTAATAAATCGATTTAACCATGGAGTGTTATAAGAAATGCAGGTGTCTGATTCCACTTTAGATTAGATAAAACATGTTGAAGCTAAAATTAAGACGTAGTAGGTGGTATTTTTTTTCTTTCACCAAACATTATCACAAAATATACAATACGTCACATATGTCCAAAGCTTTGTTTTTTTTATATTTGCAGAATATATTCATTGAAATCTGTTGTGTAAGTAAATATTTCATTTTTTAATTATAAGTTTGGTACTGTAATAGTATATAGTAGCCTCTCGATTATCCGAATCAGTCGGGACCGGAGTGTCTTCGGATAACTGAAATTTCGGTTAATACAGAGTTTGAAAAAAGCTTGATGCCTATATAAAACTATATATTATATTACAATTAACTCATAATTGAAAAAAAAACTTTAGGTATACACATCCATTACATTTTGTAGCTACATATAATACTAAATATGTACATTAGATACCTATTATCTCATATAATACATACCACATAGTACATTGTAAGTGCATACATACAAACATTACATACTTATAGTGATTAGTTATGTTTAAAAACAACAAGACTCGGTTTTCGGCAAAAATTCAGAAGCTAACTCTGGTAAAACTCAGATTTCTATTAATTCTACAAAATGCCCGTGCATATTGCAAATTATGCTGCGTTTTGGTAAATCGCGGTCCAGATAATCGGGAGGCTACTGCATTTACTGTATCACCGCAGCATTTCTGAGCAATCAAAAAAACTTTCAGATTTCTCTCTTCGTTATTAGGCGCCAGTTTTCAGGTTGTTCTAAAAGTCGCAGCAGAATGATCTATTTACAAAAAAGTGTTTTTGCAATAACTTTTTATGTTTCATACATGCTTTTTCTATATTTTTTAACCAACTTCAAAAAAGAAGGTTCTCAATTTGACTGTATTTGTTTATGTGTGTATAACTTTTTTCTGAGTGAATCAATTTTTATAATTTTATTTTGGAGATGATGCTTTTCATTTAGTCCCATTTAAATTTGATCAAGGTTTGATCAGTAGTTTTTGAGTTATTCTAATTAATGGCTTGACATATATTTTCGACACTTACAATTGATAATTTGTTAAAAACTAAATAAATTCGATATAATTAAATAATAGTTTATTTATATAATTAACTAGCTGACCCGGCGAACTTCGTACCGCCTTAGCGTAAATTTGATGCACTACTTTATTTTGTATAGCTGACCTATTTTATGTATGCGTACCTATTCAATTTGAACTGGAATCTATAATATCCTCCATATAAAAATGAATACCTATTTCCCTGGTCTCGTCATACCCGAGAAGGACTTTACTAATTTTATTAAATATTGCCCCTCCAGTGCCCCCTCCACCTCGCCCGCCGCAATGCCCGGCGCGCTTTTCAGACTGCATCGCAAACAACGGCCACGGCGCCATGGCGGTTTTGTTTACTGTTTGAATTTTTTAATTCTTAATATCTTTTGAATGGAAAGTCCAATTTAAATAATTTAAAAACTATTTAATAGGTAGTTAAAGGGTCTTGACCATAAAATAATTTATTTGGATAAAGATTAATATAAACACATAAATAGCATGGTTTGAATTTGGTTAGCATTTTCATTAATGTTTAAAATGAAAAAAGTTGTTGTAGTGACATAACTACAATAGTTGGACATATGCTACCGGGGAGTTTTTTGTAGACATTATGAAGTTCTTCAATATTGTTGTACATTATTTTGTTCTATCGCTAATAGTTTCGGCAGCGCATTCGACGAAAGACATTTTAAGACTCATTTTTCTACATCTTCGGTTACATTGTTCAAATTTTACCAAAGATCCCTAATTTTTTTCAAAATGAAATGTAGCCGATGTCAAAAAGGAAGAATGTAGCATTCTATTGGTAAAAGAATTTTTTAAATCGGCCCAGTACTTTTTGAACCTATTCATTACAAACAGCCAAATCTTTCCTCTTTATAATATTAGTGTAGATTTAAGCAGCTTAAATCAATTAATTAATAAATAATAATTAATCATACTGTAGTCTGTTTTTTCCAAATTTTCAATTTGTTTAATAATAAGAATATAATTGACATATAGTTAAAAATGAAACAAAATGCAGCTAAATGTATTGTTTTAAAGTTTTTTATTAAATCTGTTATTTATTAGTTTTAGCTTTTTTAAAAGCAAAACAAACACTATTTTTCATAGTACCAACAAAAGACGTGTGGTACTGTCAGTTTTCCACGACCTTATGTGTTTCCACGTTGGTATATGCCAGCCCATTACTAACTTTGCCCTCAACTAAGCTTACCCAACACAAGAGAGCTGGGACGTGGATTACTATTGTAGTACCATACGCATCAAACAGTCCTCAAGTTGACACCGCTATACAAATTTCCATGTACATAATTAAATAAATAGGAATTCAACATGTTTATCAAATATTTAATCAGTTATATCTTCTTTATAGCGCCACCAGAGAGACTGTTTCATTTGAAAATAGAAATAGAAATGTAAGTTAGTAGCACAATAATTAGCAGTTGGGTTCAATTAGATGTATACACTGCTAAAATACCATATACTGGAGGAAAACAAAGTGTTAATCTTTTGTACCCGAAATTCTAGTCACTTTAATTTTTTTCGCACAAATTTATAAATTATTTTGATTCACCCGAGACCGTTTTATTTTTGGTAACTTTTTACGCAATTCTTAAGATATTATTTTTGCATGAGTTGCGTTGACATGTATGACAACTATATTATTAAAATGTAATTTTTACAATCGGCCAAAATGTTTGCCTTGATTGTCTGATATAATTCTGTCAAAAGAATACTGTGTAATTATCTAAGCACAAACCGTTCAAAAACTCTGTTTATGCGGTTATAAAAGATACATCCTTTTAGGTTCATACACGTTACACAACAAAATCGCTTCAGTAGAATTTACCAGATTAATAAAAGCGAAATTTTCTCAAGAATTTTGAAATGTTGTAACGTCGAAAAAATTTCACAAATAAAAGATTTTTCAATTGAATAAATTAATTAAAATCTTAGCAACGCTGTTCAACATTTGAAAAAAAATAAACATAAAAACATCTTTATAGAAGTAATTTAAGAGACTAAAAAATTATATTTTATAAAAAACTGTATAACAAATAGAGGGATTAAGATCAGATAGAAGCCAAAAACAGTCAAAAAAAAAATACTTTGAAAAAATCTATTCTTGCAGTACTCTAATTCAATGTAATTTGGCTTATAAAAGTGTAACACATAAAATAATTTTTTAATGTAATAATGTATTTGTTACAGTAGACAACTTTCATAGTGTGCTTGGGTTATTCTGCGATAATTGAAAAATGTTTGTTTAGTGGTTCGGTCTTCAAGAAAGAGTTACGCTGGCATACTATTTTCACACAAATATTGATACTGGTACTGACAGATCACACTACTTTTTATAACGCGAAATTGAACTCTTTTTGTTGATTTTTTTTGTTACGTATATTCACGTAAGCATATTTGTTTTTTTTAATATATATTTTTTTTGAGTATTATTAGTATTTTAAAAGAAATTTTCCAGTACAAATAAAAACATGTAGAAACGCTCTACTCTCTTTGAGGTGATTGTATGATAAATTTATAGCTTTTTCACATTGGCCATTGTTTCACAAACGCAACATAAATTCAACTTTGTAAAAAATAGCAACCCACCCTGTTTTTGTTCATTATTAATAGACTTTTTTGTCGATTATCCCTGGAGAAAAAAACAGCAAAACCTCAGCTCATTATCAAGCCATAACTCAAATTAATAAGCACGATATGTAGAGTGCATGTGCGGTGAAAACTCAACAAAATTCAATCAATTTTCTCGCCCTAAATTATGAACGTTGTTCGTGCAGAAAGAGTTAGTTTCATAACTGTTAATTAATGTTTTTGGTTAATTATCAAATTCGTTGGTTGATTATTGGAAATAGAATTGGGTTTCGGATTTAGTATTATTACTATTATTATCAGTATTAAACAATGACAAGTTCGAATACGTCTATCTATAGATGAAAGTATTCAAGTACCTAATAGATAGTATAAAAATATTATATTGCACAAATATTTTATTGCTAAAAAAAAGATAGATCCAAATCACCAGTTTGTGCAAACTGCTAAATGGATGCAAAGCATTATCTAAAAATATTAATTTTGCAGTAGATTACAACCCACAAAAACTATCAATTTGTAGTCGGATTATAATAAAAAAGAAGCTCTTAATTCTCAATTCAGTTGAATTGTTTAATGCTTGTAACCTCATAACTCACATATTGAGATTGGTTCTATTGAAATATTGACATCTTTCAGAAAAGACCGTGTCGAAAAGTTTAATAAATTTGTCGACGTTTCGCACTCCATCAGTAAAGGCGTCATCAAGACAAGAAAATAAAAATGAGAGCAAGCACGGTAACTCGAAGAGTGAACCACGCTAGAGGCAAAACTTATTGGTTCTATTTTCACTAAAATGCTGTTCAAATAATGATAATAATACTCTTGAAAATTGAGCAGTCTTTAAACATAGATATATCACAGACTCATTATACAGAGTGAGACATTAATGTAGAATTAGCCTTTTATGCCTGTAAAACTTTATTTTATAAAAGTATTTATTATATAAGATAGGGTACCTAATTATTCAATACACAAACTCTACAGTTTCAATCTTTTATGGTTTGCTGCATCAATATATAATTGTTTTTAACTTGCAATAAATAAAAAAAAAATTTTAATTTTAATTTTAAAAAGAAGGTCAATTTATTTATAATTTCAAACGTTGAAAAAACTATCCTATTATTTTTTTCCGTTGCAAAAATTTTTCGGATAAACACCTTGTAACTTATTGAATCATAAATAAAGTTTTTAATTTTTCTTCATATTAAGCAATAGTTACATGATTTGTTATTCGAAAATTTCTCTAAAATTTACAACAAACAAATCACAACTTTTCAAACTCAATTACATTGTGGTATAGCGGTTAACATGCAATAGAAAAAAGTTAAAAAAAAATTAAAACACATCACTAAAACAACTCCAACGAGAAAAAACTGGCATGCGACATATAAGTCTAAATATTTTCAAAAATTAGAATTATTGCAGTCGTTTAACTAAATTTACAGCAACAGCATAAGAAACTAATCTCAAGCTAAATGGCTCATTTTGTATAAAACAATTTAAAAATTTTCACTTATGAGCTAAGGATCTATTAACACAGTATTAATATTTGACAAAAATTTACTTTTTTAAATAAATTTTAAAAGTTTTTTGACTACCATGTGGTCATAATCAAGATATAAATAAAGGTGGATGAATAAAGTTTCATTCATCTCGTGATAATAACCATATGGTGGTTAAAAAAACGCTCAACAAGACGTAATAGAAAGCTTTTGTGGCAAGTGGTAAAACTGTATCAATACTCGTATTAGAAAGTGGAGCTGATCAAAAAGACTACAATGACTACTGAGACTCCTCAAAAATAAGTATTTCAGGAATAGCGATAAGGTATTGATTAAGGCACTTTTTCGATTGTAAACAAATAGTAACAATTTTATTTATTTATTTTGTTGTTGTTTTGATTACAGAGCTAAAATAGTTTATTTATAATACGAGTATAATGAAAAAAATATAAATATCTTTATAATAAAAAAATGTGTGGTTTTAGATGTCACGAATCAGATTTTATCTTCATTAATAAGTAATATTTTAAGAAAATAATAGTATTTCAAATTTGAAGAAAAAAACATTAAATATAGAGGTTTGGTTGATTCAAATATGCTGTATAACTGTTCAAAAAATTTTTTTTCAAGAATCATTTTCTATAAGGGATTAATTAAATATTTTAATAGTAGTCAACGTTTATTTTAGAATATATTAGTGGTTACCAGGCCGTTAATATGTTGTATTAAGGGTGCAATCGCACATATGGTGTGTTTGCATTAGCGTGTGTTGATTAGTGATAGAAGAGAGTGGGCGATGATAACTCTCAGATCCGATTATATACGGTCTGTGTGATCCGGTCTAAGCCGCTCAAACCCGGATTCAATATTGCCTCCGGAGTCTATGTCGGACTCTGAAATTGTTCGGTCAAGATTATGCACGTTGAAATCAAACGAAGGGAATAGAATTCTATGTATTTTCTGTGTAACGTAAAATCAATATAATAATCCTTCTTTGAAAACAATAATACATGTTTATTGTTTACATTATATATATATATATATGATTCATACAATTAGAATTATTTACAATCTGATAATGCCTAATTTATAAATCAAACAATATAATAAAATAGTAATTATTAAAACTTTAATATAACTTACATTTATTTATTTTTTGAACAATTTCTTGAAATCAAACAATGAGATTCTAAATTCAATTGCAATTACTTTTATTTTAGTGTGAGGTCCTATCTGTAATTCCACTCTTAGGGTGGGTTTAACACCAAGAAGTTTTTATTATTGTATATGTGCATATTTTATTTGACATACTGCGTCACTTTGAGAGATTATGTTTGTTTTAATTTGACACTCAATTTAAATCTGCATAATGTTGTATAAAATAAATTGTCGGTGAAAAAATGTACTAGGACATCATCTGATGGCAAGATATGATGACATATCAAATAAATAACAAGATAACAAATTGAGTGTAAGCCACTATTTGTTTACTATTCTTTTTCAATTAATTTATGTTTACAATGTCTAGTCTTCATTCTTACCCGTAGTCAATAATGGAAGTTTTAGTTGAAACGCTTTTTCAATAATAAACATCTATTCACCATTTAACTAAACAAACTCTGAATTTTAATTTCTTGATTATACATAGTATTCAAAATTTGTGAATTGTGAAAAAATTAGTTAGGTTTCTAAATAAAAAACCAACAAAAAAATCATTCAAGCTTGTTCAAAATCGTAATTAGGAATTTATAGGAAAAGTTGCAATAAAAATTTTTTGTAAAATAGTAAACATATATATGTCTTACTTTATCTGTCTTTCAGATAAAATTAAAGATTTTGAAAAGATATTACTAAAAAACTAAAAAGAACTTAATTGTAGACAAAATTACCTATGTCTAGCGCCAAACTGAGCTATGACATATGTATACGGCTAATAATCCCCGGTTCGTGTTAATTGTGCATTATCTCGAATCATTCAGTGAACAGAATAATAAAAATAAGAAAAACAGTATTGCTAAATTTTGCATTTTTTTTTAATAGGCATTATTATAAAGACAAAGATAGCAAAAACATTAGAAATAATAACATCTTTATATAAGGGTGATACGTAAAGAATGAGATGATAAAATTATTCCAAAATTAAAAAAATTAAATTTTATTTAAATATTGTCAAAAACGTCAACTTGTAATACATTTTTGTGTGTTTACTCTCACTGTTTCAATATTCTAAAAAACTATGTTTTTTTATTTGCTCAAGCTATTTATAAATCCAACATAACCTATAAATTGCTATAAATTGTTGCTAGAGGCGTACCAAATAAAAGTTATTGTATGCAATAGCTTGGTTTTAAAATATTTTATTTTTTTTTTGTATTATTCTTAAGCTTTGACTGCATTACGTTTTTTCGTTTCAGGGAGCTGTCAAAAAGATGCTGGTTCTAATCTACTCATGGCAGTGTTCTAGTCAACAGTAACGATGGGTTACTAAAAATTGTAATGCAAGTTTCTTAAGAAGCAAAACATTGTTGTGCATTGTATGCTGATCGTATTTATAACAGCAAAAAATCAAAACGCTTGTACTTTGACATCTTCAAGCAGCTTTTTTTTTGTTCAAAAGATCTAACATAACAAGCTATTCTATTTCTTTTGTTTTTCTGTGAAACACTAGACAGTGTTTAATAATCTTGTAAAAATAGAATTAGCAGATATTTTTATATAATTTTTGTTATTCTACTTTATTTCATGTGTCTTTTACAATCTCATTTTTTTAATTTTGTTTTAATTTATTGTATGATATTTTGTTATTAATATCTGTTTATTGTTCATTTTACTGTCGCTAAATTACTACAAATTTTTGTAAAAATTCAAGGCAATAACGCGTAAAATATATAGTTGCAAAAATAATATGTAGATCTTAAATAGCAATTTATACATTGTAGGCTAATGGCGGCAATTTTAAACAATTTGTAGGTTATGTTAGATGTACAGATAGCCCAAGCAAATAAAAAATACAGTTTTTTATAATATTAAATATGTTAAGATAAACACACACAAATTTATTACAAGTAAATGTATGCAACCATATTTAAAAAAATATATTTTCACTTTTTTATTCGTGTCTCAAATATCATTTGGAATAAAATTTCACTAACAAACCACGCCCATACAAAATAATTTTATTTTCTCAATCTATTACGTATGTTTAAGAATAGCACCCTAAGTCTAAAATTAACGTATATTCAAACTTTAAAATTTTTAAATCAAATTTTGAAGCAAGCAGTCATTATAAAGTGGTTATAAATTTAGTACTTTGTCAAAATTTATCAAAATAAAGTTTATAATAAATCTTATTTACACTTTAACAAATTGTATGATCTATTTATCTCTAACATAATGCGTTAAAAAGCAAAAAGTCTTGGTAATAATTTTTGAAACCTACAAACTATAAACAATGTTACTGATTGTAGAAAAGTTTAGTCGTTTGTAGCTTTAGTAATTAAAAAAAATAACGCAACAGACTCTGTATTGTGCGCCAATGCAAAAAAAAAACAAGTTTTTAAACAATTAAACCAATTTTTTAAACTGGGACTATAAGCACTTTTGACTACCTTTACTTTTAAATGAAATGTATAAGATCAAAATTGGTTGAACCATGTAGTGCCTACAGGACGACAGACGGACACACAGATATGCAGAATCATCATATGAACTTATTTTTTTTTGCCAGAGGTTAATAGTGTAAAATGTAATTTTTTTGTGGGTTTTATTACAATTAACTATTTTTACATAGATTTTTCTGTCAAAACTCTTGGCACAAAACGATTTTACTTTACTACAATTAACAATGCTTGTAGTGTAAATGTTTCAAAAATTTTTAGAAAAAACTTATTTTCTATTGTTTTTAGACAATTGTTCACTGTTTTCAACGCTATTTAAACAAAATAATTGGTTGCTCACAACATAAAGCAACAAACAATTTCACACATAATATGAAAGTTCATTTGTAAGAACATTTGTTTTTCTAATAATTAAAACTACAAGCATCTAATCAATCAAATCGCTTGTGGTTAGTTTGTTCTAAAGATCATTTAAAAAACATATTTTTACCTATGTTTTTAAAGTACTATCTATTGATTTATTTAAACAAAAAAAATATTTTTACACAAGATTTTAAACACAATTAAAACATTTGAGTAAATATTATGACAAAGAACACTTTTTAATGTTTCCAATTAGTAGAACTACAAACGATATCATCGTTGTTCAAAAACGTTGATGGTAGTTATTGTTATGAATGTGATCACTAGAAAACATATATGCAATTAAGCAATTGGTTGTTTTGTTAGCTAGCTGCATTAAATCTGATCTGAGAAATACTCATGAAAAATGGTATAAAGTGGGTTTAGAGTTTTCTAACATCTAGTGCATCCACGTGGCAGCCACGTGGCCATCTTTTTCCTGATTGAAACCATCGTCACAAAGTTTCCTGAGCAGACTAGAATAAATTAATGTAAACCATAAGGGTAAAATAGTAGCAAGACTGGAAATAAATCAATTTTTTTCACAAAGCAAAGTTGATGGGAAAATATATAAGGGTTAACCGGTATGGTCCAGACTAGACAGATCTTTCTCATGTTGTAACGATTTTTTATGAGATAACCGGATATCCGGTCAAGGTCCTGCTTGATTATCATATTTCATTAGGTTGAATCGAAGAATATAGGGATTGTTCCGGGGCAAGTCACATCACATGGAGCTAACAAGGCCTGACAATTATTCCGGGTAATTAAGTCTAGGGAACTTTTCCTGGAGTCGCTTTCAGCGGTGGTAATTAAGAGAGTTAGTTCGGGTGGGCACGTCTCAGGATGTGCCCGGAATGTGCGAGTATTTGATTACCTCCTTTTGTCTCACAGATTGATTCGATGGGCCCGCATCCAATAGAAATTTGGCATTGCAATAAGAATAAGAACGACATTTTTAAGAAAACTTTTAAGACAGAAAAAAACGTTTTGTATGCCTTAACACTATGATGTCAATAAGTCAAATTTTAAGTTATCAGAAGTCAACTAATACCCTAACGTTTTAAAAAAGTTGGTAAAATTTCAACATAAACTTGAAAGCTTGAAATTGATGACGTAAGATTTAGTCTTTGATATCTTATATCTGATCAAAATTTTTAAAACAATTTCGAACAGTCTAGAAATACATAAAATACGGCACATCCAGATTAAGATGAGGCAAATAAAGAAATTATTTTTTGCGTGTGTATAAGTTTTTCCAAAAATTTTATAATTTTTGAAAATATCAAAAAAAGAATTTTAAAATTATTAAAACTAGAACTTTTATTAAATACTTTTTTCAAAAATTTTTTTTTAATTTTTATTTTAAAAAATTCTCAACAATAAAGAAGCAAAAATTATGCAAAATTGTTGTGAGCCAATAAAGATAAAGATTAATTAATATTGTTTTAAGTCAGTTGAAATTTACTTGTTTAAAAAACATAAAAAAAAGAAAAAGAAATAAAATAATGGCTAATAAGTTAGATGTATTGTGTTTGATAGTATTGAAAAGCATCCTAATTAAAACAAGTAGCATCGCCGCAACAGCCGCGATCTCTTAGCAATCCTTCAGCTTCCCACCGTTTCCCTGTCAACGCAATTTCATAATCCGTCAGGAATAGTGACAGATGCGTCGGAAACGTAGCCTAACGAAGCATTGAACCGCTGCCGATATCCACAATTAACGATAATCTTGAAGAGAGAATCCCTTAACGGAAACTCTAATACGTAATGACGCGTGGAGAGTGACTACGGTGTGGATGTTCTCTCGGTAGCTAGTAAGCTGTTCTAATCCAGTGCATAGGGTCCTAAAGGAGCGGTCTATATCGTGTTAGTTCGATTATCACGCGTGATTCCCATCGCTGATGATGGGAGACGACAGACGTCAGGACGCGTGTATGCAGACGACGCCCATGCCATAAACTATGTTGAACCAACACACGCTAGATTCATGATATTGGGGGTGTAGCAAAATTAAATTTAATTGACAGATTTTGCAAAATATTGTATTGAATAGGGTTGAAACTTTAGATCTAAATGTATATATTCGCGCAATGACGCATGAAACATGAACAACATGTTTACTGATCTATACTTTTTAAATTCATTATTGCAATTAAAGAGACGCGTACCATTTCTGCAAGCGACAAATTTCACAAAAAATAGTAAAACTACATTAAACAATATTTGGCTTCTTGTATTTATAAAGTCGTTCTTACATAAAAATTACGTATCACATCCGGGATGGACTCATGAGCTATTTAACTGATTTGATTAAAATTTGCATGGTACAACTGGAAATACGTTATGAGTTTTTATCTCAATTATTGATAGCAATATTCACTCGTATTTTGCAGGTAGAGCCAGTTTCTTCAGCTGAGCTGTCAAGCTCTGAGCAAACAAAAATTATTCAATAAATAAACTTATCAAACACAAAAAGTTTGAATGCTGAAATTTAATTGTTTTCATAATTTCTGTAAGTGAAAGAAGAAACAGCAAACCACAATAAATATTTTTTTTACAGTATCTACCTCGTAAGTCAGCGTTCAGAAAAAATATTTCACACAGTATGCGAGACTGTTTCTATTGATACCTATAGTAGTATCACTTACAGTACTACGTAGGTTTACAAAGTATTATCTACTCACAGTACTAAAAGTACTGTAAGTAGGTAATATAAAATATCAACGTGTGATAGAAATTTGACTGATAAAACAGTCATAATAATCATAAGAGCCAAAACAAAATCACAAAATAGACGTAAATTAAATTAATATGAAACTGACAGTTAATCATTGTCATATTAAACACGGATGTTAACGATTTATAACCCTCTTTAAGCATATCTTCTTGTGTTTTGTTTTTTTATTCACATGCCTATTCTCCATTATCCGAGGAAGTAGAATTATATTCATTGTTAATTATTCCAAGAAATAAATTGCCTTATCTTTCGTTGACGTAAAATATTTTATTAGCCTCTTTTATTTTATTCGCCACTGATTTTACTACATAGCTTTTGCTACTGTTCTCCTATCGAACAACTTCTTTCCTAAAGTCGATAAATTTAAATATTTTGAAAATTTACTGGAAATTTTACTGGTTAATTACAGCACTTTTTATTTTAAAATCTTTAAAAAAATCTTCTTTTTTCCGTATTCTGTGGTCTCAAACTCATATATTTTCTAACTAATTCTAAGCATCGAATTTTTTTATTATCGACAATAACGAAACTTATTTGATTTTAATCAACACAAAGTTTTCTTTATCTGTCGTTTATAGCTATTTTACATAGCGCATCTTGGAACGAGCCCCCGTTATACCCATGATGGTCACCACTTTCTTCATAAGATATATTTTGTAAAGCGCTTTAGTCAAGAAATTTTTAATTTATTTTATAGTATATATTTTGCTTTTTTTAAATGGTAACCAACCAGTATTTTGATTCTTCAAAAGTGCTTCCAACCTCAATTATTTAGACAAATAAATGTATCGTTAAGAGAAATTGTAGAACGGAGCATTGAGTATTCACACCACTAGCTCGCTGGAGATAGATATTTTCTGAACTTTTCCAAAAATACGCTAACAAAACTCATCAGTATGATTACTAACTTGTTTGCTTTTGCAGCAGATTATACGTCATTTCGTACCTAGTCTTTGACTTCTCTGGCAGCAACAATGCACAAGCAACACTTAGTTTTTTCCACTTCAATCATGACAAAAATCAACCGCCACCTAAATTTTTAATTATTTGACTTGCGTTTAATGATTTTGGATAGAAATTGAAGTAACAAACTTTAAGTTTTTTTCTTGTGCACAGGTATTGCAAAAAATACCTTGTTAACGTAAAGCAGTAAATACTTTTTTGGTTGCGAATGCTTAGAAAACTTTAGCACTTGAATCCTTAACCGAAAAAGTTACACTTAGTTCACGGTACGTAATATACTTTTAACGTTTTTCAAATATTATAAAAAGGTTATTTTTATTAAATCAAAACAAAAACAAAGAAAAAAACAAATTTTTATTCTAAATAAATAAAAATAATTGGTTTAAAAGCTTATTTTTTATTAAATTATTCTCTATGTTACTATAATGATAAAAATAATCTTTAAACAAAAACGTTTAATTTAAAAACAACATTTTTCTAAAACTGAGCCACAAACATTTTTTTTTATTAACCGATTTAAAAAAAAAGAGTTTTTAATTCGACGGTATTTCTGTTATGTGTGTTACCTTCAAACTTTTTTCTAAGTGAACCGATTTTGGTGAATTTTTCTTTTTTAAAGCTGATACCTTCTATTTGAATTTGACCAAGATCTGACTAGTAGTTTTTCATTTATTTTTATCAATGCTTTTTTTGACATATATTTTTGACACTTACTATTAATTGATTATAAAAACAAGTAAGAAATAAACATTTTAAAAAATTGCTTACAATATAATTAAGAAGTGGTCTATAAGCAATTTGAGTCAATTAAATAAATAAAATAATGATTAAGTAATCATATTAAAGTCAGTTTGTTATACATTTTTAATTTGTTTGATTTTTTGTATATTATTGATTTTTTTGTCAAAATTGAACAGTTTTTCCCATTTAAAAGGTTTTGAGGTCGTCTCATTGCCACCAAATTAAAATCTGATTAAAATATCTCAAAAAAATCAAGAATTTTTTTGTAATAACGACACTTATTTAACACTTACATTAAATTTGAAAAACTAGATTTCTACATATCGATGCTATAAGTCACTCCTAGTAACAGAGTAACAGATATTAATTTTATCTCAAAGGAATATCTGCAATTTGCAATATTATCTATTTGATTTAGTGTCTATCAACAAATAGTAAAATAAATTCAACGCAAATTCATTGAAACTAAGATCGGCAGGCTTAGTCACGTTCCTTTCTTATAGGAATTTATCTGAAAAATTAAAAATACATCAGAAATAATTGCAAAAATTGTTCTTTTGCAAAAATGCTAATTAATAGTCTACGCGGTATATTCCATGACATTGCATATAATATATATTTAAAATCTATAAACTGATTTTAATTGTTTGCTTTGTTTGAATATAAATAATTTTATTTAATGTTCTTATATTTTCATAGTGTGTGATGAAACTTATAACCTTCTATACAATTCTCGTATTAAAGTTTGTAGTTGGAATGTTCGCTCCAAATAAAATAAACAAGACAAAGATTGTTCTTTTTTTGTTAACTTTTTTTTTGAAAATCAGAATTCTGGTTTTATCAGAACCTATTTAATGTTAATTTTAATTAAAATAATATTTTGTTGTGTTTTGTTACTGTTTTTTGATTGAAAAATGTATTTTAGCTGTTGAGCCATTAAGAATAACAACAATTTTCAAAAACTAAACCAGTCGAACGGAATCTTTTCTTTAGACGGTTTTAGTCCAAATTTTGATAATATTTTTCTCAAAAACTCTGCATTTAGTTAAATAACAATTTTTTTTAAGCAATAAAATTTTTGAATACTCTATTAAGTGTTTAAGTTATAGACACAAGATCAAAATTTCCAATGTTTAAGCGTTATTCCTTCTAAGCCGATTAGAGCACAAAACAGCTTTGTAGTGTTTTAGATCTGGAACTACACATTGTGCTTCACCAGTGGTAATAATATTAAAATTTAAAATTTTAAAACTTAAAGAATATATTTACAAAGTTGTCTATTATAAAATAAATTTGTTAACTTTGAAAGTTGTATTTGTAAATTTGAGGCTTATTATTATTTACGTAACAGATTTCATAAATTAGAAAAAACATATTTTTGCTTTCTTATTGTAGATCAACTCTCACACATTACAAATAGCTTTGACTAAGACAAACGCAAATTATTTTTCGCACGTATAAAATATCGTGTTTGAAAGTTAGAAGATAATTTATTCGAAGTAATCCATCATAAAGTTCGTTCAGAATGAATAATATTCCTTATCGGATAAAAACACGACGGGAAAAGCTCTCGCAGAATATTCAAGCAATTACATTCGAATTTAAGGTTGTAAAAAGCAGCGAGTTTTTGATATTTTGAAAGCACTCACGGATGCATTCGGCCGGCACATACACCTCAATACCTGCACAAGTCTGCACGTTTTTATTCTTTATTTTTCTTTTCTCAAAACAGCGCCTTTGATGAATTCACTTTGCAGCTTTTTATTTGCTGTTTCTCTTTTCTACTAGCGCGAAATCGTTACCATTAGGTTTTGGTAATGGACCGTATTAGAGTTTTGAGGAAGCTCTCTTTTCAAACTTGGAAATTTTTGTATATAATTTTGTCATTCAGACGAAACAGCTCTATTTTATAGTTAAACATTTTTTATAAAACCAACGACTATGAAACAAAACAATTTGAAAAAATTGTTATATATTACATTAAAGGATTTTTATTTCTATATATCAAATGACTTAATTAATTTATAGTTATGACCTTCATTTCAAATCTGTATAGACTTAAAATAAAACTTTTATATATTATTAAATCCTATCATGGTACGTCATTCAAAACAATAGTTATTTATGTATTAAGAGCATAATTATGGCATGAGGGAATGTTTAAAGCCCGAGGAACGAAGGCTTTTGAATTCCCGAGGGCCATAAATGACAATTATGCCCGTGATACGTACAACGTTTTATTCTATTTTATAATTCTAAGAAATTCTAACAAATATTTAGTAAACCTCAGGTAATCAACTGAAAGTTGTGTTCATGCAAATATTAGTGTTGTGTTGAAAGTTAGCTATTTTGAGTTGTTAAAGTTACAGCGTTTGTTTAAAAAACAATTCATTTTTTGAAATAAATGTTTCTGAAGCAAAAAGCGTTTATTTAGCAGAAATTTTGCAAGAATTTGAATATGCTCAGAGAGAACAGATTTCCTATGAATCAAAAGATTTGTATGTGAAAGAATATGACAAGTTTTACAAGTAAGGCAAGATTTGCAATGAAAAACTCGTAATCGCGTATTTATCTCAAATAATAAAACAATATAGTGAATAACTAACATTCAGTATATTATTGTGCTTGGTTTTTTGTAGTCAAAAGCTTAGAAATCTTCGTCTTCTTGGTGTGTCTAAGCTCAAAAAGATGTTGAAAATTAAGGATAACATTGATATCTTAAGATTTATTATGGTTACTGAATATATGAAGAGTAATTTCGTGGGTGATAAAGCTAAAAAGTCTAAAACTACAGTAATTATAATAATGTATGATTTTCTTTGATAAATATTTGATACCACTGTTTGAATAATTAAACCAACCGATATATATACATAATAGTTTCATAAACGTATGTTAATAAAAAAAAATGTTAATTTGGAGCAGATGCTACAGTAAAATTATTGCTTCTCTTTAAAAATATAAATATTTTAAAATAAAATCTAAAAATTATTTGTTTGTAAATACCACACACCTAATAAGCCCTACAAGTTGTCGTCAAACTGAAAAAACAAACACAAAACATGGGTTCTTTTCATGTACTCTAAAATTTTAGAAATAAATATTTTTTGCTAGTGTATAGCTTACTTAAAAATGTGTTTATTGCTGTTTAGTTTCTTTTGTCAACAGTTGAATTTATTGTTCAAAACATTTTATTAAAAACTATTGCTTATAATATAGAAAGCAAAAGATACTCAACATAGATTAAATAAAAGCAAAGTAGCTTAAATTTTACTGATTTTTTAAAAATTTTAAGCATTCATTGCTTAATATTAATTTAGTTATAATTATTGTACATTCTTAAATTAAACGGTTTTGTTAAACAATTGCTGAAATTGATTGTGCGTGTCATATATTAGAATTAGTTACAATTTTAATATTTTTATTTCATTAGGCACAATCATATATTGTACACTCCAGGCATCTATTCTTTTCAGCATTTCCTTGAAAGAGCGTCTTCATTAAAATTATGTAAACATTTATTCTCAAAAAATAGTTTGACAAAAACTTAAAATTTAAAATCTTTAATTAAATTTAGGATTTAAAATAAAAAACTAAAGAAAATCAATTAAGCTGTAACGTAAAATTTGTCAGACTGTAGTTGAGGTAAACTGTGATCTAAAAATTATAATTACATTATAAAAAAAACATGCGAAATTCTACGAATGCAATTTGCTGTCAACTTAAGAAAATTAAAAACGTTCGCACTTGTAATAAAGCGTGAAGCTACTGCGGCAAAACATGCTCCAAACGTGTTGCCTGCCCAACATGGTTTCTACTTTTCATCTCCAGCTATTTAAAGTTTCTGCTAACTTTTTAAAAAATTGACAGCCAAATCTTAAATTTTTACAACTTCATTTGATTGAACAGGATATGAATAAACTGTAAATGCCTGCTGTTAAAATCGTGTTCTTGTTCAAGTTCAGCTTTTAATGCTTTCATAATTTTGTATCTAAAAAACATTAATTAATTGATAAGTTTGTTGTTTTGTCTAACAAAGTGTTTATTCTAGTTTTATTTCTTATCATAAACCCGCAACAGATACTTCGATCGTACAAATCTTCTAATTTACAATAAATAAATCTTTAGAAGATTGTAATATTAAGAAAAACAATTCTAAAAAAAGATAGTAGGCGCAGAATATTGGCAACAGTTCCTAAAATTTGTTCAATTGCTATTAATAATTTCAAAATGTAGCATTTGAGTTTGACAATTTCCAAACTGTTTAACTGTTTTTGGGCTCAAAAATTAAAACTTTTTCAAATGATGAATTATAATTACTTTTACAAAACATAACTGTTGATTCAGTTTTTAGTAAAACAATTCTAGATCTAAATGCCAATAAGTCTTTGAATGTACGGGTAAAATTGGTTATTAAAAAATTTTTGCTAGACTTTTTTAAGTGAAGTATTTTACGATAATAAAATAGTAAGTACGTTCTCAAATTGATAGATTTTTGTTTTCTACCAAAATCTTTAAAATTTTGTTTTAACAATCACTGATCTGCGCTTCTTGCGCTGATTATAACTTCCAAGACAAGGTCATTTTCAAGAATAAAAGTGAGTTTAGGTATAAAACATGAAACTTAATGATATTTTGAATTATTTAATAAAATAATTTTTTTTCAACACTGTTTTGTGATTTTGTACACATAAAAAAGTGTTAAAATTGGGCTAACACGTCTGCGCATAAAATTAATTTTTAGATAGTTTTTGCGCACATTAATTTGTAAGTTTAGTTTAGTTTTAGATTATTTTTTAATATAACTTTGAACATAAATGAAATTATAATATTAAGCTAATCTAAGTTTTCTTAAATTCAAGTTATAAATGTAATTATAATATTAAGCTAATCTAAGTTTTCTTAAATTCAAGTTATTTTTAAAATAAATTCTATATATAACAAATAATGTCTATCAAATCCAGCGTATTTATTATTCTTATTATTTTTTGTTTAATAAATTTGAAATTATTATATAAAGATTATAGTCTTAACAACAAAATAAATTGCTATCTATTAAACTCCGAATTTTAATTTATGATTAAAGATCTGTTTAGATGATTTCTAAAAATGCTAACAGGAGAAGCTCTCCGTTTGGACTAATATTTAGAGCATTAGAACTGTAAATACAAGATGAATAAAACATTGTAAAACCGCGGTTGCAGCTAGAATAAAAAAATATGTAAACCATAGAAACCGTCTTCACTGCTGCAGTGAATAACCATAAAACTACCTGATTTGGTAGTAACTCTTACTCGGTTAGTCTAACTTTAATCTGATGTTCTATTGCAAATTTAGGTTTGTAAAGTGAGGTTAAGTGTTGTCAAATAATTGTCAACAATTTTGTTGTGTATCTTGCCAAATCTTTATCACTTTAAATCCTAACATGAAGGTGCTTAGAGTAGTAAACTACTTATTAAGAATAACTAAAACCAGTGCAAGAAATTGACTATTTGGTTTTAGACATTATCAAATAGTTCCAAAATCTTAATTTATTTTTTTATTGTTCTTCATTTCTGTTAAATTTTCCAAATCTATTTAAAAATTTTAATAATGCAGACGGCGACCTCCAGAATGCTGTACCAACAAAAAAATGTATGATTTAAATATTATAATAGCTGATTTTGACAGAAAAATGCAAAACATACATTTGTTTGGTTTACTAGAAAAGGCTGCGTACTTTACAGTACTCTCGGTATAATCAATCGTAGAAAGTCTACACTGTAAAACCTGCTTATCGGATCCTAATTAAGCATAAGCCACAAGAAAAGTCAAAACACTTTTTGTAGTCTCAAATTTTTTACACGTATTAACGTTATTTATAACACATTGATTTAGAAGAAAACTCTTCAACGCAAAGACTTAAAGATTTTTAGGTTGTTGGCTGTAGCACAACGCACTATCTAAGACGGCTCAAATTAAAAACATAAATTCAACAATTTTTGACTTTTTTTCATATTTATTACTTCTTTAATTTTACATAACTATATCGCTTGACTGATTTTAAAAGTACCAGTTAATCACAATTAGTACTATTGTATAATGATTGTAGCACAAAAAGGCAAGGAAACTAATCACATTATCATTAAAATATAAATTAAAATTAATTCATTTAAAACACAGTCTTAGTGTGCAGGTTCTTCTAAAAAAAAATCAAGTGCAGTAAAAAACAATGAAGTATGTTATGTTTCCCAGATATACATTGTTTAGTTTGTAGAAGTGCTATTTTGTAGTTCTTTCATATACAATACAGTTTTGCTGTAAGTAGGATTCTGCTTAAAACTGAGGCCGTGAAACAAATTTATTTTTGGTCTCAAGCAATTACGTCTTATACAAGTTTAAGTGAAAAATTGTCTTATGCAACTGTTACTCTCAATATAAATGAAAACTGCTTTCTAGCTTTTTATATACTGCCTTAATGTCTGCAATATGTAGTCGTTACTTTTATGTTGTCCGTTACTTTTATCTAGTCGTTTTCTTAAGACTAAAATAAAAGTAACTTTCTTGTTTTTTAATTAATATTGTTTAAATATATAAATATTTTAGCAAAATTTCTCTATTAAAAGCTTTTTACCTCAAAGTCCACAAGGTTTGTTTCAACATTTTGATGCTCAAAATCATACAGATTGATTAACACAAATATTGATTTTGATAGAAAACAATTTTAAGACATAAACATAAATTGCTAGTCGAACAATCAACTTATCACATTAGCGTTTTATCCTAAAACTCATATCTATAATTAGCAACTCTTTCTATCTTTTCTAGTTTCTACCAACAAATAGTAACAAAGTGAAAATATGTTCAAAACATAATCTGTAAACGCCAACATGTTTTGTTCTAATTACAACTCTTCAGTCTTCAGTAAGACTTAACAAATTCCTATTTGAATATTTTTTGCTACACTGAATAGACTTTACCCAAGAACTACTTCCGTAAAATGTACATCTAGATTGTTCCATCACGGTTAAGAAAATATGTTCTCTATTTTGATTTCCTATATCTTAAAAGTAACTACTAAAGAGTCTAATGACAGATACCAACTTTTAAAAAACAGTTGGATATTATGTATTATGTAATATTAATTAGTAAATTTTTTAGCAAACACATGTATGCTAAAGTTTGTATGCTATTTATTTATTGCAATAAATTCATGCTCACAATTAAAAAAAACTTGATTGATTACACCAAAACAAAATTTAATTGCAGAAAGGGCAGTAAACATTACCAAACACTTGAAGCATGTTACGTCTAAATGTATTTCCGCCGTCTGTAAATTTTGTGATTGTTTTTCTGATATATGTAAATATTATTTTACATTTATATTTGTAGATCAAAAAGCAATGTTTTGTTTTCCCTAGACGGATCTGTTTGTAATTTGCAAGATCTATTAATAGCAGCGAACACTTTAAACAAAATTCTCACAACAAAATATCAAACATCAATTTAGAGGCAAGTAGAGCGACTTTCCCCCCGAGATTGAATTCGAACGATGTGAGTGACATTGGGGAGACTGACGTTGGGGGTGACAATCCGCGTGTTGGCAAATACGACCGAGGGGCGGTCACCCTGGTAACACTGCACGACCGCCAGGGTACTCACGCGCGATTATAGCTATTAAACTTGGATTTTAGAATGACACGGCCCTCATTCACCGCAGCGAATTATTCTACACTTAGACAAAAATACAGACGTTTTTTGTTCACAAGTTTAAATGATAAACATTGTTCTAATGTTAGCCATTGAAAGAAGAAAAAATATTACGCTTTTCTTTATTAGTCAATAATTTAAAAACTTTCTCTCAAAGTTGGTTTTACCAAAAAATAGATGCTTGCATGCTAGCACAACCTATTATTTATTCAATTTACAGAATGCAAAGTATCTTATTTGAAAAGTATTTAACAGATAATTTTAGAGTAAATATTGATATGAATATTTGAATACCAATAAACCTATAATACAGCATTGACTATTTGAGGTATATTTTTTTGCGTCAACAATTATAAAATTCTTGAATCATTGGCAATCCATTCTCAATGGGCAGTAAACTTAAATATAACCAAAATCCTAAGCAAAAAGTTTTTGACAACTTTAACTTCAATGTAAAACTGTACAAACTAAACGCAGTATAAAGTGTTTCTCAATATGTAGAGTAATTTTATATTCTTTTGAAAACATTCTCCATTTGGTTCTGACATTTCATCATTTGTAAAATCTCAATTTAGATTCATACAACGCATTTTTACCTGGAATGACGAGGCTTCAATCTCATTAAATTTCTTGGTAAGTCACCCCCTCTGGTAGTAAACATACAAAGTGAACCTATATTTAATATAGTCGTTTAACAATTTGATTGAATTTAAGTTAGAGGGGTGATTTGACGAAACCGACTTCAATTAGAATACTAAATGAAGTGCTGTTTCGTCCTATACCTATCCGTAGAGACTGTTTGGTTTTGACACAAGAGACCACCGACCGACGGCGGGTCAATCGACTTATCACGCCACCCTCGACCCCTTTACGTACCGTGTAATTACGTCGAATACGGTTTCGTTGATTTTATATTGTCCACTTTATTATATTTTGGTGGTTGGGATAGGCGTTGTGGCAATCAGAATGTAATTGCGTTTCCCACGGGATTTCGTATTGCAAGATCACAAACTAAATGTTTGAAAAATTTATCACTGAAGTATACACCTATGTAATTCTAAGTTTTTCCCAAAAAAATTCAAATTGTTAATGTGGCCAAAACATTATACACATAGACAAAAACAACAAGTAAACAAATAGTTTTCATATTAGAGAAATCTTTGAAAATATTTCGCAAGTCTTTGATTAAACCATTAAAACAATCAAAATATGTGCCATATAATACGTACCTGTCCAATCAAATCAAAACGCAAATCTTATTAATTTTTTTTTGTGTGGGTTACAAAAGGAGTTTATGAAATCTCAACACTATAAAAAATATTCTGATATATGATAATAATAATTAACCAAATGAATTATATCTGACCTGGCATAAAACAAAAGTACTGCCAACAGATTTCACACAGTTCAAGCGCAATACGCATTTCAAGTCTCAAATTCCGATAACATTGTGTCTATATGTTAAAAGTATTTTTGTTTTTATGGTGTCCGGTGCAGCATAAGCAACAATGAGCAACAACTAGTTCTTGCTGAAAGTAGCGAGAGCCTATTTCATCATTATGAGACCTTGGTAAACGTGTTAGCCAAGCGATGGAGACTGGTCTACGAACTGTAGGTTCAATTCGGACCAAGGCAAAAGCATTTTTCTACAAGAAGAGTTGCTCTTATTTGGCTCATAGGTGTGTGTGTGTGTGAATGTAAATGTCTGTATATGTGGGAGCACAATAGTACCTTAATAAAAAAGGGTGGCAGTACATATCCCAAAAGTAATCTGTATCAGTATTCCATCATCATAAAACTGATAAAAAGCAGCAAGATATCTTGTCAATACCTGCGTTTTATTAGAAAAAAATTAATCAACTAGTGTTCTCCTACTGAGACCGACTTAAACGCTAATTTTTTGAGACTTAAAATTTTGTTAAAAAAAACGTATTTTCAGTCAATTGCTGTTGATGCTCTTTAGAAACGAGGTGCAAAATTGTCATTTCTGTAGAAGATCGGGTGGAAGTAGTTTGAGAACGGCATTAATGCGGTAGAAAAGCATGTGTAAATAAAAAATTGTCTTTTTTCAAAATATTTTTTGCAGGCTTAGTAAGATAGGTCAATTGTTTTGACGGGTGTCGTAAAAATGTTTTCAAAGTATATCGGTCATACTTTGACAAGCATTAGTGACTTGCTTTACGTACATTTTTATTTTTTATCTTACATTGGCTCAAAATAAAATTTTCTCATCTCTCGACAGCCGAGAAAGTTGACCATTTCTAGGCTAGCCGAAAAAAAAATTAGGTTTTTCCGCCAGACGCCGCTCTTATAAGACAAAAGCGATCACATCTAGACGGTAAAACTGTTGTCCCAAACCAAGGACACTCTAGGCGTTCTACTATCTTCTTTTCCTTAAAAACTTTTTTCTACAGATTAAATGTATCCATTTGTTTTGTTCAAGATAAATTGTGTAAATTACGACAGTAAAGTAATTCATAAATTTTTGTCATCTGTCGAGGTTTGAGATTTTCAATTAGCGGTAACCAATTTTAATATAACCTTTTAACCAATTTTAAGATAATGCTCAATTATAAAGTAAGGTTGTGTAAGACAAAAACTAGTGTGTAAACCACGACCACAAAGTGGTTTTCCAGGCTTTAAGAAGTGAACAGCCTTGTCTTTAGTTTGCTTGTTCATATCTTCTCTCGACCTGGAAAAATAACACTTTGCCGCCTAGGTGTACAATATACTATTGTTTTAAGCTTTAATTTTATGTGCTAATTGTTTTAATTTCATTTGCAAAATAACTAATTAATAACTTAGTTCAACAAACTATTTAAAGTTATAGATATTTTGATGTTGATAAAATAACCTGAGCATTGTTTTGAAAAAACTTGTTATTAACAAATAACATATTAATCAAACATTCTTGCTATCTTGTCATTTTAATCTCACATTTTTTAAATAAGATTTATTTCTGATTTAATACATAAAATAAAAGTGCTTCATAGTATCATTGATAAAGCAGCAAACGCAACTGCAAGTTTAATTTTTAAAAAATTGTCAAAATACGAGCACGACCATGCTGATTTTAAAATGTGGCAACAAGGAACTAAAGTGATTGGCGTCACGGCGTTTCCGGATTGCTAAACCAAACTAACCTTAAAAGCTTAAAACAACTATCAACTGTCAAACTCAAACTGACTGTATCAAAAAACATAAAACATTGTTAATAGTTCTCAGTTGTTTGTGTTCGAAAAAACAATTGTTACAAACACACAAAAGCTTATATTTTATGAAGTATTTTGTCGTGCAGATACAATCGATTTAGGTTTAAATAATTAAAATACTTTTCTTCGTTTAAAACAAATATCACAAACAATAAAAAGAGAGCATAAAAAATGTTGAGCAACTGTTCTAATGTTCACTCTTTAAATGATCAAAATAACGATTTCTTTGATTAATTATTAGTTCCTCGAATAATTGGTATTAAACGTCATGGTTTTTATTATTTATATAAATATAAAAATCTTCACAATTATTTTTATAAGAAATTTTGAAAAGTTATGGTTTTTGCAGCTAAAAAGTATAACATGAAGGAGGAAAACTTTGTAGTCCTGGAAGGCAGGAAGCGCTACTAAAAAGTGCTTTAGATAAAGGCGTAGGGTCTTATCTAGTGTTGTGTCGGATAGAAGCTCTGCAGATATTTTCTCTCGTTTGGTCGAATGTCGAAAGCGGTGGCATGTACGGCGACACAATGGTTTACATAAGTTTAAATTATCGGACATCTTCTGCCCACGCGTGCTGGCGGGACACTATCTCATGCATACATTACAGCCCATGCCGCTTATCCTGATTTACGGCTGGTAAGGAGCCAGATCTGATTTTGTATACAGGGCGAAATAAACCACTTCCAGCAAAACCTGTTGTTATATCGATTATCTACGGAAGTAGATATCAGTCAGTGATAAAACCCAAGAAACGACCAAGTGATCTGCAATATAATGTTTTTATTTAGTCTTTTATAAGCGCTTCATTCAATCATAGACGACCAATTAGTTTTGTTAGCTCAAGAGCCAGTTGTATAAAAATATGATAATAGTTAATTTCATTTAACGATCATCAAATCATAAAACGAGTATTAATAATTGAGTATTTAATGACAATCAGTTGATTAGAGATTTTATTTGCGTTTATACAACCGACTCTAAACTAAATTGTCTCATAGATCATACGCTTTTGACGCTAATGCTTATAATATTAAAAAGGTAAACTATAAAAATATTATGTTCTTTAAATGAATTATTTGCAAGTATTTCCAACTATTTCAAACAGCTATCAGTAAGTTAATCCCACTAACTAATTTTTTGAGAATGCTTACTAATAAGCATTATCATTATTTATGCCTTAATCATGATTGGTTAAACGGTCAGCTAATCAAAAAAAGTAAAAATAAGCACCGTAACTTAACGTGTGAACCATGCTAATGATAAAACGTATTCTAATCAGACTGTGTTGCTGCTGCGGTTTATATTCAGGCAAAAAAAAGCGGTAAAGGGAGGAGCAAAAGTGAAAACATAAGCGATTGATGTAGTCAAAGAAAAAGTACATACTAGATTTTTAAAAGTGTTTTAAAAACCTAGAAATTAATTGTTAGTTTCAAATAATTGAAGCGGTTAAGCCAATTGCGCTCTATTTAATATAAAAAGTTTTACTAGCAGCATGTTAAAATTGTAGTGATATCTATTGAAAGCTCTTAATCGACAGTTGCTAAAGTTACCAAAACATTGCTAGACAAAAAAAGAGATTGCTGCTTAATCAACCAAATTTTACATTAGCGTCTTTCAGCTGTGACGCATACCTAAGAATTATTTATTCAACACTAATCTTCGCTTTGAATGAAGTTGTCTTGATTTTATTACATGTTCGAATATTTATGAAATGTCATTACAATATTATAGGCAATATTATAACAGCATAGGTTATAGTGGCTTTCACGACAATCCGATAGCTCAGAATGCCATGAAAAACAAGAAAATGAGTCGTAGATTACGTTCCATGCACAATGATTATTTTCAGCTGTCACTCTTGTCAAAATACTTTTTCATTTCAAAATACAGCTGAATGAGAAATGCATCTACAGTATTCTACCTTGAATCAGACGAATAAAACTGCAGCTACGATTTCAGCAGGATATCTGATCTGGGATCGGTGTGGTGTTCTGGAAGCAAGAACTATTTTGACAATTACTGACACCTATATGACATCTAAAAATAAGAAAAAAGAATAGGACGTAATCTACGACTCATTTTCTGGTTTTTCATGGCATTCTGAGCTATCGGATTATCGTGAAAGCCACTATAATAATTTGATGTTTTATTTTGATCTATATATTTGAAGTATTCAAACGATACATAACCTAAAAATGCACATAAGTGTCATAAGTTGGTAACACTTTTAACTGTTAAAAACATCTACTTAACTTGATTATAGAAACTATGGTTTCTAAATTACTATCAGCTACTATATACCTACTACATTTTAGCAAAGATTGTGTTTGTATTTATTTACACTTTAAATTTAAATTTGTAGGCTGTTACTTTATTCCAGCAGATTTGGGTTGAATTCTGAAATTGCCGATAAAGTTACAAAACCGAAATTTACATACCCCATGGATACTTTTTATGTTTAGATAGAGCTAGAGTTTTACGTTCGATTCTACTTTAAATAAGAAATTTAATATTTATTCACAAAATTTAAATTGTGTGAGTGCTTCCTCAAGATTTTTAAATGCCAAATTAATTTTGTTGGTCATTTGTCTTAACTGCTATCTTTTATTAATACACTTGATCTCTCATGATAGTCACTATGTCACATCTTTTAAAATCAATCAAAAAAAGAACTTCTTAATAACTGCTGCTGCAGTATAGTTCCACCAATGCTGACTTTAGTCTTGTAAACAAATAATATTGAGAAACCTATTATTACATTCATCCACACATTACCTGTTAATTAAATAATAACGTAGTTAGTTCTCTTTCTTACAAAACTAATTGTTTTGTTTTTCACAACAGCTAAAGCAAGATGCAACGTAATCTGCAAAACTGACCATAGCATGAGACACAGAAGTAACGAACTAGAAAACGCATAGTTTGCATTAAAATAAATTTTTTAATAATACGAACATTTCAAAACGTCATCTATTATAAACTGAGCTTTGCATTAATTTGTTAACAAATTGCCAAGTTGCCAAGACCAAAATTCACAGTTAAAAAAACTTGTTAGTGTTGTGCTTGCTTGTGAACTTTTGAAAAAGCTTAAAAATGTGCAATAGTAATTCAAGTAACACACAATTAACTCTCCCGGAGTTATTGCAAGCTGCGGCAGAAGCTATAAACAATCTAATACCAGGAAAAAAAATTGCGAGCGGTATGAAGACTTATCAGACTTACATGGACTGGGTCAAACAACACAAAACAAACCATTTAGCCAAAAAATGTTTCATTGACATATTTTCATGGTCTTTCTGAATCAAAAAAGCTTAGCACATGCTGGGCTGTGTATTCGATGGTCAAATGCAAGCTAAACTTGAAGGAAAAAATTAACGTTTTAAAGGATTCTCATCTCTAAGCTTTCCTTAAAAAACAAAATATGGGTGAACAAGCTCAAACAATCTAAATTTTTTTCTGCAGAAAACAATAAACCATTCATTATTATTATTAAATAATGATGAATATATTACATAATATATTACATATATTATTCATCCATTAAATCAAGTCCTACATATATTTCTAGTGCTACACGTAAAACAATTAACAATAATGTATTATTTAAGTCATAATTAACTATAAAACGTTTTAAGTGAGTCCAATAATTAGTATAATTATAAAAAGACTGCAGATGCAATAAGCTTTTTAAAATTTGTATAAGTGACGTTGAATTGTCTGATGCTCAGGTTAGCAATGTATTACCTGATACAAAAACTTACAGAAGACGATCCTTTGTTATTACTAAATTAGAGTAGGTGGGCACTATCCGAAATACAGTGATCGTTTTTTGCTTTAATATAGACATGAAAACCTGACCAACCAAGCGTTTAGACACAACTCTACTTCAAAGCTTTCTAAAAAAATTGCTTTTTTCCTGGGCTTACCTGAACCAAGCCGATTCATAGGTCACTTTTAGCCGTTTTGGGTCCACATTACTCCCAAATATCAAATGTGATGTACTGCAATTAAAAAAACTTGGTGGGCGAAAAGCAAGCACAGTTGCTGAAAACTATGTAGAAAACTCTGTGGAAAGTCAAGTATAAAACGTACAGCTGATGACAGCTTTACCAAAATCTAATCTAAAATTATCTACCTTATTGTGTCCACCATCTACATCCACATCTTCTCCGTCAGATTTTTCATCAACATCATCAGTAACAACACAGAATAACAATTTTTCTAAAGACGAAGTCAAACAAAGATTAGGTATAGTGGCTTTCACGATAATCCGATAGCTCAGAATGCCATGGAAAACAAGAAAATGAGTCGTAGATTACGTCCTACTCTCTTTTCTTATTTTTAGATGTCATATAGGTGTCAGTAATAGTCAAAATAGTTCAAGATTCTAGAGTTCTACCTGAGATTAAGTAGAATGAATGATCAATTTAATAAGCATAATTTCCTTCCAATAGAAGCAAAACAAATCATTCACTGTGTTGAAAGAACTAGCGAATGGTGACCACAAAAGTTTAATAACTCAAACTGCAGAGCTGACAAAGACTCCTTACGCAACAGTTTGGTCTATTGTTAATCAAGGAATTATACCTAGAAAAAGACGACACGATTCCGGAAAATTTCAAATGCTAGACGAAGTATATGATGCAGATTTGTTTCGTAGAACCATTTATGATTTATATAATCAAAAAACTGTTCCAACTGTTGATATTTTGTACAGGAGGCTGTACGAGGAGAACCGAATAACCTGTTCGGAAACTACTCCTCAACGATTTATTAAAAAAAATTATTTTTCTTATAAAAAAATTAATAAGCGGATGGTTATTATGGAATCAGAGAAAATTCGAAAATTGCGCTACGAATATTTGAAGACTATACAAAAATATAGAGGTGAGAAGCGACCAATTTTCTTTTTAGACGAAACATGGTATGACACTCATGATGTAGCAGAAAAGTGATGGACTGATGGTTCGAGAAAATGTGTCATGGATGTTCCTGTTTCGAAAGGACAGCGAATTATAATATTAAATGCTGGTTCAGCTGAAGGGTGGGTTCACGAGAATACGTTGCTTCTTTCAGCCAAAAACATAAAGGACTCCATGGTCGATTATCATGAGAACATGTCATCATCAATATTTGAAAATTGGTTTGAACGCAAATTATTACCCAAGTTACCTCCTCACAACGTAGTTGTAATGGATAATGCATCTTATCACTCTTGACTTAAACAAAAAGTTCCAAATTCTGCAAGCACTAGAGCGGAATTAATGGAGTTTTTACTAGAAAATGATCTTTATTTTGAAGAAACATATAGAAAAAGAGAATTATTAGAAGTTTTGAAAACGAAAACGTATCAAAAACAGTTTATTGCTGACAAATTGGCCGAAGATTATGGACATACAATTTTAAAACTTCTGCCATACTACTGCATATTTAATCCTATCGAATTGATATGGTCCCAACTGAAAGCTCCTGTTCGGCGTAATAACAAAAATCCTAAATTTAGTAAAGGTTCAATCGAATTGATTATTAAGGAAGTTCAAGAAATAAAGGCAGAAGCATGGAGGAAATGTGTAGAACGCGTTTTCAAAATTGAAGAAACCTACAGAAAAAATCATGTTCAAGAATTAATAATCCATGTGGACAGCGATGACGAGAGTAGCGAATGCAAAGATTAACTTGATTTTTTTACAGTTTTTTGAATTCGTTTTTAAAAATGTTGCTTTTTTAAACTTTACTTTTTATGTAGAACAACTGAATTCTTTCTGTGTTATGAGTTTTGGTTTTGTGTTGTAGAATTTCCTGTTTGCCATGTACATTAAAAAAGTTCTATTCTTTCTTCACTTAAATTCACATTTAACAACTTGTTTAATCAAAAATTCATTAAATATTTTCTCTGGAACTAGCAGCTAGCAATAAAATTCTTAGTTTTTGTATTTTGCTGGGTCTACACAGATCACAACTCACACCTGCTGAACACATAATCAGTTCTTGCTTCCAGAACACCACACCGATCTCAGATCAGATATCCTGCTGAAATCGTAGTTGCAGTTTTATTCGACTGATTCATGGTAGAATACTGTAGATGCATCTCTCATTCAGCTGTATTTTGAAATGAAAAAATATTTTGACAAAAGTGACAGCTGAAAATAATCATTGTGCATGGAACGTAATCTACGACTCATTTTCTTGTTTTTCATGGCATTCTGAGCTATCGGATTATCGTGAAAGCCACTATACACTTAGTAATTAATAATCATGATCAATCCACAGTCACAATTTATTTTAATAATTTATCTTTTAGTTGCTTACCTGCCCGCAATAAAAGAAGCAATACCTGCAACTTTACCAGTCCAAACATTGCATTAAAAATATTCAAACCAGTCACTTTAATTATACATTTTTAACACAAACTGTTATTGTCTGTCTTCCGTGATCGTGTAGCACCAACATAAACAACTTCTAATCCAACTAAAAACTATTGAGAAATAATCATAAAACCATAGATCGTTGCTTGCGGTTTGTTGTATAACCACGTCGTACAGTCTAATCAAGTGAGCTAGGTTTTTATGCCCAAGAGAGGAAAGATGCACATTACCTATTTTCTACAGGTTTGTTATTATTCAATTACAATACTGATTAGGGGTAAAATGTCGGAATATTTGCATTAATATCGAAAGAAATTTTCATTATTATTTGTTAATCAATAATAAAGCAAATTATTAATCGCTTGTTCAAGTCTAGGTTTAAACTTCGCTTGTTTATCTTGCACAAAAATACCAACTTTCTTTTATCTATTTGTGGAAAAAGCAGATTATCTAGGTGGTACATACTACTCATTAGCATCTAACGTAAAAACAATAGACCTCTTTTTAAATTAATATTTGATATTTATTTAAATGTTTACGTAGCAAAAATTAGTTATTTAGAATACAATTTTAAGTTAAATATTGATTTGTCAGAATGTTTTTCTAACTTGAAAATGTATTTACTTTATTTTATAGAATACAATTTGAGGGTCTACAAATTTCTTAATGGATTTCGGTTAGTCCACTTGTGGATTCACATCCAATGGTAAATATTTGCCTTTTTAATAAGTCTGAAATTGGAGGTTAAATAGTTGGAGTGTCAGTAAACGAGGGGGCGTCAAGACACGTGTTGTGAGGTTTTGACGTCATTTTCAGTTGTTATTATCAGCGTCTGCATGTCAAATGATATTCATGAAGTCGATGTCAAGACCAGAAGACTAGTTTTCTGTCTTAATGTAAACGGCAGCCGTCCGAAATTATCTCGTTCCTACTTAGAATAACAATACGAGAAATACTCAATTTTTCAAGTTTTCTATGCTTCTCTTCTTTGTGCCTTATCATTCTTGAAAATATCCTTAACGACAGGGTTGGACTAGCCCATGTAAATAACAAGCGTTAATCCCATGATGTGACATAAATGGTCTTTTCACAATTCCAACATGAATGAACTTTTAAAAGCACAGTAAGTATAAACACGTAATAATAGCCAATAGAGATGAGGAATGACAATGGTAGCGTGCTGAATTAAAAGTTATCTCTTTTAAATCTGCGATCCTTTTCTAACTTGTTGGGATAGGCTTAACATAATTTGCAATCTAAATCCATTCACATGTCTCGCGTTTCAATCTACGAGGCGGTCAAGTCTTTAGATACGCGTGGTTAGGGAGCTTAACAATTATCAAAGGTGTCCACTTGTTTATAAATAAAGATGACGATCTATAGCCTATTGTTATGGCAAATAATATGTCATTTCTTTAAAGCCTGCAAAACGAGCCGTGCACGCAATAAAACTAATTTTTGTTTTATAGGTGTCAAGTCAACTACGCATATTTTAGAATTAATTTAATGTTTGTAAAGTTGCGTAGAAAATTCTACAATATACCACAAAACTTAGATTAGAAAACTTACTCAAATTTGAAACAAATTGTTATTTTTCCTATGAAATATGCTTTAGAAGCTTTATGAAAAATTGTTGCAACGATATTTTATTCTGCATCAGCTAAAACATTAGAATATAGTTCATTCAGTCTAAAATGTCAAAATTTTAAGACTTAGTTGATATATAATAGTAATAGTAGCTACAATATACTTTATCTAAATCTAAAACTACTAAAACACCAGCATATATAGTGGTATCTATCCGTACCTAAGTATTTATTCCTACCCAATTCTTGAGAGACACGATGGTAAAGAAGTAATTTTCAATTTGTAATAGAAATTGTTTTAATAGCTCTAACCAATTTCTAGTCATAAGGATAGGTTAGCTATTTTTTAAACTCAAGCAAACACTTTATTTTGTTCTAAGAAATGTATTTTTAGTTTCGGTATTTAGTTTTTATTTATGAATAGGTATACGCTTCAACGTTTTTTCATACCAAGATCATACTGCATACAGCCACAAAAACATTTAAACTGTCATAGTCTTGTCTTGTCATCCTCACTTGAATCACATCAAGATAATAACCTAAAAAACATTATTATTAGAAAATATCAATAATGATAATATTTTTATAATAAGTCCTTTTTCATTTTAGAACAACAGAGTCCATATTATTGTTAAAGTTGCAACGTTTCAAAGTTTTAATAAACATTATATTTAACTAAAAGAGAAGAAGAAACTAAATTGACGGCTCTAAGTTAAAAAAAAAACGTAAATATCAATAGCAGAAACACCAATGTAAACGTTCCTCTCAGATCCGCTGACCGAACGTCAGTACTGTAAATCCTAAATAGTAGGTACATTCACACACAGAAAAATAAACTAGAAAAACATTAAACTTGATTTAAATCCTTCCAGATTATATATTGTACCTATAGCTTATGCAAAACTTGCATTTTAAATTTCTTGCCCAAACAAACTTAGAAGTGTGAAGCAGTACAAAAACTTCTTTAGAAAGTAAGTAGTACAACACAATCAATCAAGTGCTACTTCTGCCTTAATCTTAAAATCATGTATTCTGATTTCCGTTTAACGTGTAATCTGTATCATAAATAAATATTTATTTATAAATTTTGATATATCTATCAATAACAGATTTATGAATATATAATCTTAAATACTTTTGTTTGCCGAACACATTAGCTTTTAATAAAGTAACATGTGAAACACAACTAAACTGTTCTTTTTATTTTAAACCAAACAAATAATGAGGTTAAAACATTACAATGTTATATAACAATAATTATCTGTTTGATCTGATTAGTAATGAAATCTAGAACGTGAACAATAAGAATAAAAGCTGTTAAGAGCCGCTGCAAGATAACTTATCAAAAAAAATTTCTAAAAATTTGTCTTTATAGCGACTTTTATCATGTTGTCATTGTTGCAAAAAGCAGTTGTTAAAACTTATTAAAAATGTTGGAAAAACTAAACGACTATTAAAATAAAAAAAAAGAAAGTCTGAACGCTATTGCTTCATTTCGGTTGTTAGTTCAGTCATTAAAAAACTCAATGCGGTAAATAAATCAGTAAAGAATCCTTTCTCAAATTACTTTCCTAAGAAAGTAATTTGAAACCTAGAAAATCTCTAAAAGATTGTGATACTTTATGAATAGATCGTTTAACTTTAAGAAAATGTACTTTTCAACAGAAAATTAAAAGTTTTTGATTTTGGCTTCAAGGTTTTGTTCCATCTCCAATAATCCACAATATCTCTCAAGATATTGTCTAGGTTGATAAGTTGGCTTTCGTGGTTTTGAAGACATCGTAAAAAGTCATAGAAGATTTAAAAATAAAATAATAGCGTTTGAGTTCTAATCTCTAAAAGACAAAAAGTTTTTGTTGCGATCTTAATAATAATCAAAAAAAAAAAAACTCACTACTAATAGGTATTTTTAGTAAAAATATTGTTAAATACTTTTTTCCCTACTATATAATGCTAATTTTAAGCATATAAATCATTTTTAACGTACAAAAAGCACACTACGACCTTGAGACACAGAAATTGAAAAAAAAAAAAATGTAATTTAAAAACTTACCTCTAAAAATAGTTAGTTTAGCGCTAGTGTGTTCCGCCAAAGAGTATTAGGTATTGTCCTAGAAAGTGTTGATATTGATAATATTAGGAATATTATTGCTAATATTATCAATTTTTTTTAACCAAATACCAATTAGTAGTAGATTCCACAATGGAAGTGCCGGATCTTAGTCAACCCCAAAAAATACAAACTGAATTAAATAGTCTTCAGACTTGTCATAGCAGATGCACTAAAATGTTGCATTGGCTCAAGAGCATAATCTAGAGCATCTTCATTATTGAAAAAATATCAAATATTAAAACATTTGAATCGACATAAAAAGTAAGTTTGAACTTATCTGCAAATAACATAAAATATTATGTTGTGAAAAGAACATGTCTAACCTATTATTGATTTTGAAAACATGCAGATGACATTAAAATTATTTAAATAACAATAATCTATAACCTTTAAATAATTCAATAAACATTTGCTAATCTTTCAAATGACATCTAATTGCTACGTTACCTAATTTTTTAAATTATAATAAAACAAAAAAGATAAGAAATCAAAAATCAGCTTAAAAAAAAAGAAAGATAAAAGATTTTAATAATGTATGTTATTTTTAAATTTTAAATTTAAAAAAAACATGCATTTATTATAAAAATTACAGAGTAATGTTTTTATATAAAAGATATAACACACAAACTTAAAAAAATCGTAAAACATAACAAAAATTGATGTTTATTTAAGGTGTCTTTAAATATCCAAACATATTAATAAACATTTCTTAATAGCAATATTTGATTCTGTTTAAAATAAAACTACTTTACTTTTAAGCAGAATTTAAATTTATTAGCAACTCTTGTATCTGGCTTAAACAATTTCTGATGATGATATTTTATATATGTAGAGAGCTTAAACGGATATAGTACATTTATATATTTCTATGACAGAAAAATCAGAGAAGCAATCAAAATTGTAAAAACCCAAACATCTTTAATAGAGATTCAGGTTATTATATCTCAATCGTTTGGAAGTCTTTGTTTACAAACAGTCCTTCGTCATCAACACAAAACGCTTCTGCTCTCTCCGCAGCTCTTTTTTCCGAGCCTCCCGCCAGTTTCTCTTCTGCCCCTACCACCGCTTGCTCTTCCACGCTTACCAATATGAATATAAGCCCAAGCAGCAACGAGGCCTAGCCAGAATAAGTTTCGCCTCTAGCGTGGTTCACACATCGAGTTAACGTGCTTGTTCTCACTTTTATTTCCCTGTCCTAATGACGCCTCCACCTATGGTGTGCGAAACGTCGACAATTTTATTAAACCTTTCGACACGGTCTTTTCCAAAAGATGTCAATATTTCAATACATTTATATAGCTTCAGTTCTTGTTGTTCACGCTGTATAATAAACAATAACAAATAAAATGAGTAAAGTAGTGTTAATAGGTTACGATTTAAGAAACGTTCTAGTTAGACCTTTACCATTGCATAAATTGTGTAAAAATGCTTTTTATCAAACATAAAATAATCAAAGATAGAAGTTGTTTAAAATTTATATTACAATTTTTTTTGCACAGATACTGTTCACTAGCAAACTATCCCTGTTAGAGAGTCATTCGCAGTCGCCTGACTAATTTATTTCATCGAGAAGCCTTGCTGCGAAAGGGGTGGATGAAAAATAATCTATTTTCTTTGTAAACTACTTTAGACGGCGTTCAAAGCTGTCGCTTGTAATTATTCAAGTGGGTGTAGTGGCTGCTGAACTTGTAAAGCTCTTAAGTTTTGTTGGCAGGCCTGCTTGGAGTTCGCTCTACGGTTGCCAACTTTGCCCATTAATTACTATACGGAGCTGCTTCTTGTACTTGTTCATTTTTTTGTGACAAAAACAAAAATTATTAATTTTAAAAACTACAAATCATCAAGTAAAAAAAATTCCAAGAATTTTTGGCGAGCTTGTGTAGGGTCGAAAAAGTGCAGCTGCCGCTTTTGATCTTCTACTATATTTATATTAATAACAAGTCAAGAAGAGTACGTCCATCTCACGTCACTTAATCCGTCTATTGTGCAGACTTCTTCCACTTTTCTGAACTAAAATATACCATTGTGGACCCCGCTCAACAGAGCCAAATCCCTTCTTTCAATTGCAACGACTTAAATACATTTTAATGAAGTTGGGTGAAGAAAGATGTGACAAATCTAAGAATATAGGTAACCACATAATTAACAATGATATAATATAGAGTAAGTAGTAGTTAAAGCCTTAATTAGAAACTTATTTAACTTTAGCACTCACTCGATTGCAAAGACATTTTCCAGTGCGTTTTGGCATGATTTGTCCAAAACATTTGAACAATTTTTTGGTTAAAAACCAATTACTATTTTGTTAAAAAAACATATTTTTAATTATATTTCAACACTTTCTGTTATTGTACGACGTCAAGATTCACAGCAAAACACATTGACCCAAGAGTAAGAACAGTCTAATTTAAATTACTCAAAATTAAAAACGTATAAAACTCACAAATGTTTCAAGGTTTTTACTTCTATTTAGTGAAACTCAGTAGGTTAAAGTTCTATCGGCTGTAACTGTCTAAAATTATTTTTTTATCCTAAATAAAATTGCTTTCGTTCCTCAACTATATTATATACCATAATTACAATAAAATAACAATTAATAGTATTGTCTACAGGTAAGAAAGATGTCATGTAAATAATATTGTCAGTTTATTTTTGTTCTTAATCAAAGCCAAAAACGTTAAGATTAATTAAGTACACAAATTCAAGCAATTTGCTTTTGGTTGAAAGAGTGAAGCAGATCACAGAAAAAACAAAGCAAATTGTTTTAAAATATTAATAAAATTGTGATTCGCTCTCTCTCTCCTTGTTTCAGTTTAAAAATAAAATAAAAAAATACTCAGATAATGATGCGGGCAATTTTTGCCAGTTAACTGACTTTGGACTAGATCATTTTAGATTAGAAATTAGATAATTTCAAAAAGAGCTGGATACAGTTTAATAGCAACTCGTTGGAGATTCTTGCAACCACATGATAAATTAAAATCACGTGAAACTAAGCTTTCAAAGTGAGAATAAGAATGGCTCTGGCATGTTGCAGAACTTGTACCTTTCAAATTTTGACTTATTAACGTTAGGCCAAAAACAAGTTTAAATACTGAAATGACATGATGCGCAAAAGAATTGACCAGACAAATAGCATTTGGTAATGTTTATCAACTAATATTGCTTATCTATATGTATAAGTTTAGAATAAACAAAGTCAAGACAAGCGTCTACGTGGAAAAAGTTTAAGAGTAAATTAAACTTTAACGTCATTCAGCTAAGTGCCACTACACAAAAAAAGCAACTGTTTTGATTTTTACTACACTTAACCTAAATTTCTTTTGCTATGTGAAAAACATCTTAGAATTCGTTGCACTACCATACTTCAAAAAAATTCAAAATTTTAATTTTATCAGGATAATGCCTGCCTACAGGCCACAACGATTACAACAATGTTTTCAGATGATACCAACATAAAATTGTTTTTTTTTATATATTTACGTTTCCCAGACGCGTCAAACACTTTAGATTTCAAGAGATCTGCAAACCTATAGTATGTATGCTTTGGATGACACACTCCAAGTGAATATTGATAAGCTGTTTTAAAACGTATATTTTAAGATAGAGTAGTCATGTTTATTAAAAATAACCGTAGATCAACACATGTTTAAATAAATTGTTCCTTAAATACACATACATCTGTAGAAGAAAATAAAATTTTATTAAAGTTAAACCATTCTTTTTAAGTGTAATGCTTAGATCAAGCAGTTTACAAAGAAAAACACTTTGATACATTTTTAGTTAATTATTACGTTTTAAAATTAAGAGAATTGTGTTCAAAACGACATACCATTACTGTTTACTTGAGTTATAAACTTAAATATTTAAAATATTTATTTTTGTAATTACCAAATCAAACAAGAAGAAACAACTATTTCACTGTGTAACTAAAATAACAAATTAAAGAATTATTGGAGCATTGTTTTTTTAAATTAAACTCTGAAAATTTCGTACAATGTTGTAAAATATTTTTTTTTTCACTATTCTGATGTTCTGGGCGAAATGACATACCACAATCTAAGTTTTTTAAAAAAATCATAAATCTTAAAAAAATAATACTTCTAACAAAAAGTTATTGTACAATAAAATTGAAAAAATAAACTTTTTTAAAATTAAAATAATATATAGACTAGAAATAGAATAAACATAATATATAAAACTAAAATTTAAAAATAAAACGATTTAAATAATACAAACTAATCAAAAAAAATTGTGTAGATTAATGAAATAAATAAACTTATTATTAATTATATTGAAGTCAATGTTTAAAATCTGTTATTTGCTACTTGTTTTTAATAATCAATTATAAGTGTGATAAAAATCTATTTTAAAATACGATTTTTTAAAAATAACTCAAAACCATTCAGATCTTGATCAAATTTTTATGAGACTACATGAGTCTCACCTTTTTCTTTTTCTGAAGTCAGTTGAAAATGTTTCTAATCAGTACAAAAGTTTGCAAATGTCCGTTTCTTGTCCTAGGAAGACTTGCACGCCTACAATTTCTATTTTTCACATTTTATTCAATATTTTTTCGCTCTTGTGTCAATTGTAAATATCATTACAGAAAAGAGAGGCATTATTATCATTGCAATATGGTTCTCTATCTTTTTTCTTTGCCGTTGTTAAACTCCTTAATTTTTCTCTCTATTTTGTTCTATCGCCAGAATTTCCTCTATTCTTTTTCAATTTATATATTTTTTTTGTTTAGTGTCTGCGTCAAAAATTTTTTCTCGCTTTTGTACTTGCTTTGGCAAGATTACCTAAGAGACCTCAAAAATTCTCAAAGTTTTCAATCGCCCTATTTGACTCGCTGTGATAATTAAACTGAAATTTAAAAAAAATACTGTACTAATTTTTAATAACACAATAAGTGTTTTTTACAATTTGACGTCATTGTCGGTTATAAGTTTGAGTAAGCGAACCATAATTTTTAAAACAATTGTTTGAAAAATAATTACTACGTTTTCTTATTTTGAATTTAAAATAGTTTTCTCACAAGAGCAAAAAATTTTTGTGGTGGAATCTTATTTTTGTAACGGCCACCAAGTTGATAGTGATTGGTGAATTATTAAGCCATTTTTTTTTAATGAAATATTGACTACTGTTATTCCACTACAGGTGTTGTCAAGTGCTTTTAATTTAATCTCATTAACGAGTTGAACTATCAATCCATTAAATTAAAAGTAAGATTAGGTTCAGATGTCAAATTATTACCTGTCATTTCGATTCGATGGTAAGGGTACGCTCACAGTTTAAAGTTTGATAGCAAGCTTTGACGTCAAATTAAAAAAAACATCTATTATACAGACTGTTTGCAAACCGAAAAAACGTGTTCATAGCTTGCTTATCTATTGGCCGATTCTAATTATAAATACACTAAAATCAATTTTTGACCAAACAAAAATTAGGACTTTTTTATTTCATTATTTATTGGCATTAAAATTAAAGATTTCTTTAATTTTGAGACAAACGGCGCTTTATACCAAACATTTAATTGATTTTTAAGATATATGTTCTTACCAGTTCAAATTTATTTCAGTATTATTTAGTTTAAACGTAAACTTTTAAAGAACAATTTGTATTTAAGCCCCTAGTAAACGATTTGTGCGCTTATAACTTTACATTCTGCCTATATCTCAACAAATTAAACATAAAAGCCTGCATAAACATGAACTTTAAAAGCACAAACTTCTATAATGTTCGTCTCTGCTTCTGCTATAAATATAAACGTAAGCAAAGATGTTCTCGCATAAGTCAGGCAAATCCCTTAGTTTCGTAATACAAACATATCGCTGGCTCTTTAGTGGCAGCAAATCTAGTTCGGAAGGCATTTGTAGTAAGGAGCTGGGAGAGAGGAAACATCTTCGTCAGGAGATGAATTGGCAAAGTTCCTTGCAGGAAACGACGAGCGCTAAGACAAAGTGGAAAGCCACCCTAGCCCTAACTTTATACATATAGATGCATTTCGTATTCCTATTTCTAACATAGTCACTGCTCCTTTAAGTTGCTGAATATTTATGCGATAAATCAACGTCGTTTTAGCGGAAATTGAAAAAACATATCAACGAATTTTGACTGTTGAAGGTGTTGAAGAAGAAAAAAAAGCATTAGAATCTTTTAACAATACAATAAAAGAAAACAATTAATTTTCATTTATAAGCATTTATTGCTTCTGTCAACACAAACATAAAAGGTAAACAATAATTTCATAATTTCTGTTAAAATATTTTATAAAAAACATTTGTGATTATGTTATAAAATAAAAAGCAGAAACACCGAACAGAAAACTTAAAACACATTGAATTTATGTGTTTTTAAGTGATTTTTGACAGCTGGTCTTTTTGGTAAATTTTCTATTAGATGTCAAACTACACTAAAGCTCAATAATACTGCAACACCTTAAAGCAAAAAAGTTTTAAATTTTTGTGTTGTGTTGTGCTTTCAAACAATTACAATTTGGTTCAGTTATACAAAAACTTCCATCAACATTTAATAATATGTTGTTTGGCTGCTGTTCTTGTAGCACTCTCTAACTCGGCAAGGCATAGACCAAACCAAGTGATTCATGGCTTCTTTATGTACAAGACAGAAGATTTTGCAGCTTAGTCTAAAACGTTTATCGTCTAGTTTTTTTGAAAAAATATTTGCTTGTTTGTACATTACGTGTTATGTTTCAGACTCATATCAAACAAGTCTTGCAATAGAAGTTGCAAATTAAGCTCTATTTTGTAAAAAAATAATTTATAAAGATTATTTACAAATTCTAGAGTTAATATAATTGAAAAAGTATTAAGATGCTAGGAGTTTAACAGTTCTAACTGGTTCCCAAATTGTAACGTGCCTTCCTAAGGCGTTCTAATAATATTTAACTGCATTCATATTTGTTATTGTATTTATTCGTGTGAAAAAATAGCAGTGCAATATAAAGATTATAGAACTAACGTATGATTCGAAAGTTTATGAAAAAAATCCTGACGCTAATAATTCTTATAAAATAAACTTTATATCTGCATTAAGATTTTAAACAATTTCTTTTAACTATTTTCATTATATAACAAAATTTCAATAACCGACATGGCACCGTTATTTTTGATTCCCCTAAGTTTTCTTCTAACGCCCTACATTATCCTTTGCGTCAATTTTTCCAGATAGACGGCGGCGCAGTTGTTTATCGTTTTGTGCTTCCCATCTATTATTAAAAACTTTTCAACTTAATATTGCCCAGAATTCTTCTATTAGGAAAGCCTGAGATCGATTAAAGAGATTGCCCACTTTCGGTACAAAGTTAATGTTGTTGGCCTCATAACAGTTTCTTGTAATTTTCGAGTAGTGGCATATAGCAGAAGTCGACCAAAACATTATTTCATCATCTTTATGGTGAATGTTCACAAACTGAAGCAGTTTAGAAAAACATCTCTAAATATAAGACCTGCGTTTAAGCCGTCACTCCAAACAGTACCAATGTAAGGCTGTGAAATGAATCCAGTTTCAAAAATGGCACACCATATCAAAATTTTGTTGTTAAACTTTTTTTTGCTTTCAAATTTAACATCATCAAAGACGTTTCCACAATCGTCTGTGTAAAAACCAGCATAACCTTTCATTTCACTGTTGGATAATGTTAAATATTTTTTGTCTTCCATCACAATCAACTTATTGACAAAATGACTGGTCTTAAGTCACAGGAGCATCTTGAAATTATCTCTAATTGAGCCTTTGCGCATTTTAAAGGTTTTTACCTTTTTTGGAAAACAATATTGTTACTTGATAGGGTCTTAGACCAGACTGTGCTGTTCCTAACATTTTAAGCCTTTTAGCCAGTTTTCTTGAATTAATCTAACTTATCTTAATTGGTTTAAAGTCTGTGACCGATCACTTTTAAGCAAGTTTATGCATGGCATCTTGTTAGTCTTTGACTGTGCGATAAATTGTCAATTTGCTTATGTTTTAATCTAGATAAGTATTGACATCTCGTTTTGACATTTGCCTCATCAGATTATAAATACTTCAACAAAAAGCAATTTTGTAATAGTTATTTGTTTTACAAGTGTTGAAAAGCGAATTTTTCATGCGAGTGTTTAAGTTTGTATTGTAAGCAAGTGTTGTATTAACACGAGCATGAAAAAAACTTTTCACACGAGTACAACACAATGTTTTTTCTACGACCATTCAATAAACTACAACATTTAACAAAAGAACCAATTTACTACATATTAATGTCAAAATATCAAAATGAATGCCATTTGATTAGGTATGGCATTCATTCTATCATGTCATTTGTCAATATGTTTTTTTCACACAGATCTGTCGCTTTTCACACAGAAACGTCACTTTTCATTCGAGTTTTGCGTTAGCAATGAAAAGATAAACTTTTCATAGCAACAAGGATATATGTAAAGCGAGTTTAACATAGTGGTCGTAGAAAAAATCTTTTAGAAGGCAGAAACCAAAAACATTTCCGTTGTTTATTCAGAGTATATGACTCAAATGCTTCACTTCTATGACCTGCTTTGTGACACGTATTTAGTCACTCAATTCCACCGATAAATATTATTTCCAAACTTTTAAATCATACATCATAAATCGTTGATGATTTATTGACTCATTATTGCCACCACATTTGCAAATAAAACTGTCACACCTTTTACGACCAGTTTGAAACCGATTTAAACTTCATATATTTTGAGGTTGATTTGACACCTTCTTAGTGAGATCTACTACAGCTGGTTGGTTAAAAACCTCTACATTATGCCAGTTTATCATCCTACAAGTTGAAAACAAATAAACTGTTTATTCCAAATAAGTTCTTGAGATTTTAGACGATTAGGTAGCAATTTTTCACTTTTAGTTAAAGCATTTTCAGTTAATATCATAAGGTTACCAAAACGTGTCACCATACATAGAACTTAAGTTGATTTTAATGTACCCGATTTAAATCTTAAAGTGTCACAAGATTGTGTGTTAATATTATTAATACAAACATGCTTCATCAACACAGAGCAGAAATATAAGACGCGTAGCTTAAGCAAAGTTACATATTGCGTTAAGATATATTTTAAATAAAAATTATAAATAAATATCAAGATTTTTACAAAAAAATTACAAAACTGCAAAATTGTAAAGCAGACTTGGTTTAGCTTTGTGTGAGCTAAAAGATTGCACGTTAAATAAGAAAACTAAATGTAGTTTAACTTTTAGAAACGTATTTAAAATATAGAAATTGTAAGTACATAATAAATTTATTTTATTTTGAAAAGCTATTTTACTTTGTTTTCGTTTATTTAAAATTTTATCGCCTTAAAACAGCAGTAACGAACAGTGAATCGTATACAAAGAGTAACTCATGTTGTCCAAGTTAACTAACATAACGAATCCTCTTTTGTAGGTTTTCCTTCTCATCAAGACTCCCTAATGCAATGCAATTGAATCTGTTTTAGTTGTAGATGCAAATTGCCAGTCTGAAGACCCAGAACACTCCCGTATGCATCGTTGTCGGAGGTGTGGCACCAGCAGGAAGATTTAATTTAATTTGTCGCCTTACTCGTCGAGAATGCTGAGATAGCTCTAGCTCGAGGGTCCAATTAGTGTACCAACCTATGCTAGACACCTTCACAAACCAAATGAAGAGTTGTTTATACGCTTTCCAGCGCTCATTTTTCATTTCTCGTTGGGTTTATAAAGCTGGGTGCTTCAGCATATCTTATTTGTCGTAGGTATATTATGTTGGTCTAATTTTATTGTTCAATGCAAAATAAAAAGATGTCCATAGGCAGATTTAATTATCACAAAACTTACTTATCTTCTTTAATCTATAAATTTAAGTACGAAAACAGAATCTGTATTTTATTCAAATAAAAATAGGAAAAATCTTCAGCTTGTACTTTTAAACCAACGTATAGTAAGTAACACCAATTCATATACCTAATATATATTAAAGCCAAAATTTTTTTCTATTTCTATAATAGAAAATATGATTTGGTTGTAGCAAATGTTTGGCAGTATAATAATCAAATGGTTTAATCAAATTACTAGTTCCTTCATCAATAAGTTTTGATGTGCTTACAATACTTGATAGTATTCATAATTACTATTATTATTATTAGTGTTCATTCGTCTTAGCGTTCTACTATTATTACTAGTATTATTAGTGATCATAATACGTAATGAGTTGATGTTTTGGACTTTAAAACAATGACGACTTTTTCACAGAGATTTAACGCTTGAAACTGAAATCTTTGAGAAAAACTTAGAAACGTATCGATCTCTGGGTGAAAAATCATATGTAACAATTATTATTGATTAAGAAGTTTTATTTTAATATTTGAAAATTCAACTCTCAACTAAAACGAAATTTACTAGGAATAGAAGAAACCATGTTATTCATAATTTTTTTTTTACTATTGCTTACCATCAGAATGGTTTATTTATTGTCCGTGAAATTTTAGAAGTGTCAATTTTGGTAAAAAAATGTAAGCAATGCATTAATACATATAATAAAAAAAATATCAGATCATAAAAAAAATATTATTAAGGCAAATGGCACTCAAAACAATAGTTAAAATTTTTGTCTGTTTTTCTGTGCGTTTCTGCACACTAATCTCTAAAACGGTTTATTCCATTTAGATGTGGTTATAACCAACTGCTTAATATATTGTGGTAGACTTCACTTTTAGTAAATCTTACAAACGTTTAGTGTTTGTTTCATGTTAATAGGTTTATAAATAAAAAAATGTATGCTAATTTTAAAAATTACATAACGCCGATTTTTAAATATCATACATGCATACACCGTTGATTATATATCGCATACATTTTAATATTATTGATATTTAATATATTTTTGTTTGTTGATATTTGTTGTTTGAGGTTCAATAATCTTTACCCTGGTCGCTGTAAAATTAGCAGCAGAACAGTTAAATGACATTTAAAACTTAGTTCTTTTTAGTTTGTAAGTGCCAATCTGCATTTTTTAATTTGCGGATATTTGTTGTGCTATTTATAATAATATGTTTTGTTTGTTTGTAAATTTAATATCTTCGATATTGTAATTCCTTACATCTTCAAGTTTAAATTTTGATGGCTTTCTTGTTTTAGTCTGTGTTTGTTTCTAGTTAATTAATTATTAGATATCTTGTTTGTTTATATTGTTGGTTTTGCTTCAGTTTACAAGTTTCAGAAGTTATATAAATAGCATTTGGTTTCTTACTTTTAGAATAACATTAACATTTTTTGTCATATGTCTCTTTTCTTTATTTATGGTAGACATGGTAGGTAGAAACCTACCATGAAAAACACTTAAAAAATGATTCAGTTCTAATTTTAATAATTAAACTTACTAGTTAAACTTATAAGCAAAATGTGTGATAGTTCGACATTTTAATTGTCGTAGTGGCAACATTTTTAACTTCTAAAATCTTATCAGAATGTCTAGAAAAAGTTGTATTAGCTGCTTCTGCCGAATGTTTTAGAATTTAATACAAAAATAATATACATTTCTCAATATATATATATTTATAGCCATACATTCTGTTTTGAAGATATCAATAACTATAAAACTAAAAAAATATGAGGATTTTTCTTTGTTTTTCAGATAAAATTAACATTTAGGATACTATTTAAGATACAATTATATACTCTACAAAAAGTCTCTTAACAATTTTGACAAAGTAAATTGAATTTTTTCAAAAGTTATTTAAGATTATCATTATCAATTTATAATCAACTTTAACCTTGAATAACTTTTAAAATAATAATGTTAGCTAGAATTGTTACCGCATTTTTTTGATAGAATATTTAATTTTCTTCAATAATATTTGTTGATCTTTTTGTATACAAATTATTATATAGATTTAAAATTCAAAATTCAAATTTTAAAATTATAGAAATGTTTTGTAAAAATGTATTTACATTAATTCGGTTTATCTTGATGGCTTGAGAATTATGAGCCGAAAATCCGTTCAGTAGAAAAATAAAAAATTGAAATCATAGGCTCCTTAAATAGTTGTTCACGTTTAGTAGTATGGTAAATTTTATTTTACAGCGCCAGCTTTTAATCTTAAAGCAAGACGCTTTGCAGATTGTAAAATAAACCGAGTGCTGTAAAATAACTAACACACGAATAATGTATTGAACTTTTAAGCCGAGAATTCAATTTTGTCTGTTTTAAAAATTCCCAAATTTGAATTGAGCAATTTATAGTAAATGCCCCGTACCACATCACAAAATGGCGTCTAAAAACTTGCACCAAAAATATTAAATTGTCTTTATTTGTGAAATCTGTAGGTTTAATTGACTGCGGGGTTTCGTCCTAGTATAAACGAACTAAATTTATGACTATACAACACTTTTGTCAGAGATTCCTAGAAGCAGATAATTTTCATGATACCTATTTTACAACACGCCAGTGAGTCAAAATGACAGATAGGTTGCTGTATGTGTAAAAATCTAGATACCATAGCAGTTGACAAAGCGTAAATATCAACAAAGCTGAACATTACCATTTAAGGCGCAAATTTGAAAGTTTTTTGTCATTTCAAATATTTTCTGAACAAAAAAAAAATAATCTTTGTAACTTAAACTAAATTGCACAATTGCACTTTCTGTCTGTTGCATGAAGTTCTTTTTAATCTGTTATTTACAAGTATAATCCACGTTGTTGATTCCAGATCCAACTTCTAATTATTATATAGCAGCTCAAGCTTGTAAGATACAATAGTATTTTTTAAAGTTTAACTTCTAAGTCAACAGAGAAATGAATAGTCTGATTTTATAAATATAATAAAATGTCGAGTTTTTAAGAAAAACTTATAACTGGTTTTTGTTTTATTTATAGCAAATTATTAAGTTTAGGTGATAAATGTTTTCGTTAATCAGCAAATAAAAAAAACAATTTTAAAAATAAACAAAAATAATTAAAAAAATTTAAAAAGTGTACAAACTGTGCTTAAAAATAAATAATAAAATAATAAATGCTTCACTAGCGTCAAAATACCGTATATAATTAATAAATTACAAATAATTAAGTAAACTGGCGCAAGTGTTTAAAAAATGAGTACTGACAAAACAAAAGTTATAATCTTTAAATCTCTAAATCAAAAAATTATGAAATGACTAAAATTTTATCCACTTTATATAAAATTGAAGGAGAATAAGTATTTTTGAGCAAAAGACATAACCGATCACTTTTGAGCAAGAGTGGCTAGAATTGAGCAACTAAAGTTGCATTCTAGCCACTTGGATGCAACATTAGCTTTTTAAATAAGATTTTTTCTTTAATTATTTAAGCCGGTTTTTTGGCAATCAGAGCTATTTAAGTAAAAAGAAAATCAAAAGATTACAATAGACTATGTATTCGTATTATGGAAAAGGAATACTTGAGTACAAATACGATAGCTGATTACTGCTGGAACATTAAGAAAAGTACTCATAAGTTGGCTCACAAAAAAAGCACCTAAGAAAAAATATTATTAAAGTTAGATATTGGTAATGCAAGGTTTTAGCTTAGAAATATGTAGATTTTTTTAAAAATTATTTTTTCATAACTGGAGCTGTTACTGAAAAGCAAACAAACTGCAAATTTGGAATTAGCAAGGCAAACGCATTTACAATCAACTATAAAACTGTTTGCAACAAACCCCCGTTTTCTAGTGTGATTGTGAGTAGACTTTCTTGAATATTTCATAATTATTCTTAAACCACGCAAATTTCATTATAATAAAGTATATAAATCAAATTTCTCTCTAAACAATTACAATTGCATCAAACAGATAACAGATGGACGACCTGACGCAATGTTGTGGAACTTGATTAGGTACTAATGAATTGTGTTGGCGGCGCGTACAATTGGATTAAACCTCACCGCCCCCGACACACACACTCAATGTGTTTTTCGATTCAATTATGCGAGCCGATAGGAATTTTAACTGGGGTAGTGCAGTTTCAGATAAGAGTGTTCTGTAGAGCTTTGGGGGATAGGAAAGGAAAAGAACAGGCGAGACATACGAAGAATGAAGATTAAGGTGCATTTTAGAATTTAGAGAGTCGTATACGACTGAGCTGAATAAAAATCGACCAAATTAGATTCGAGACTAAAACCTGGCCCTTTACAAAGCACTTTAAAGACGCGACAGTCTAATAACAATTAAGATAAAAACTTTAAATAGTAACATGGTTTATAAAATAGTAACAACAATTTTATAGAAACAAAATAGACTTTTAAACATAAAACATTTTTTCGCATTTTACACAAATGCTGGTGAATACACGCTTTTTACTTTAATAAAATAGTATTGACCACACGGCTATGTATTTTTTTCCAATTTTATTGAAGTTTGCAAAAAAAAAGGTTTAGATAAACGTTTTTAAGAAGTAATTATTATTTCAAATTCTATACAAACTTCAAACAACTAAAATACAAGGAATTTAAGTTTTTTTTTAAACATAAGTGATAAAAAAACACAAATATTTATTCAAAAAAACTAAAGACTTTGTGTTTGTAATTATCATAGAAGATTCAAGAATATTGATTCTGATTAATAGTGACAAGTTCATTTTGCTTAAATATTTTGAAAATATATCATCAAAAATTAATAATAGAAGTTTATTGATATTGAATTTTTATTGGATTACAATGATGTCTACAAGCGAGACAAATTGATTAATATATGCCTAAATGGTGTTTGATTCCATTTTCGTAGCTGTACCGAAGACCAAAAACTATGTTCCCAGAATGTGTGAAATTGGGTTGAACTTATTAAAAGGTATATAGGTCTTCGTTATAAAAATGCCACATATAATCGCTTTGTTTAAACTTATCGTCAAGTCAGGTCTGGTCAGGTCAACACTATGATAATTAATAGTCCAAATGGCATTACGACAAATTGTGTCGAAAAAAATTTGCGACTTTTCTCAAATCAGATTCTCATTTATATACAAAACTTTGCTTTAGAAGATCAAGTGCTACACATATAGCTAACAGTGACGGTGATCTTCTATCAATTAAACATTCAGAAAATAAAAAGTTCTAAAATTGCTAAAGGTACGAGGGTTACAAAGATTCATCTTTAAACAACAGAATTTATATTTCAAAAGTGTTTACCTCGGAAACTGGCTGCTTTACAATGTCTAATGCTAAATTAGTAGAATTAGAATGCGTTGAAACAACGAAAACACTCTAGCAGCAGCACACCAGCGTCATATCACCGTAACAAAAAAAAGAAGAGTAAACCATGAAAAAAATATGAGCATTAAAACGTAACCTTAAAAAATGTGCAGCAGCATTTTCTAATTACATTGTAGGTATTATTTTATCATAAAATAAAAGTTGGTACTACAGCTAAAACTTCACTCACTCTTTTTTACAACATTTTAAAGCTTACGTCGTCAAAAACATTAAATTTTATTTTATTTTTATTATTGATAATAAATATTTATTATTATTAATAATAGGTTTATTAACGCAATCAAAATGGGTGTGTTAACAGCTTCATTAAAACAGCAAATTAGAAAAACTTTATAAAATAATAGTTTGGTTGTTAATTATTAATAATTTCTTATATAATTTTGTCCGTATTTGAAAAAAATTTTCTAATATTAAAACAATAATCAAATTTCTTTAACAAATAACCACATTTGAAAAACTTAGCAACTTTTGCTATTGTCGAACCTGTTTGTTTAATGCAGATTTTTCTGTAAAAAAAACAAAACTGAAAATTATTAATTGTATTTTATTACATAGATCATAGAATAGATTTTATACATTACAGATTAGAAAATAAACAGATTACTATTCAAAAAATGCATTAAATCAATCATTTTGCATGATTACTGATATTGTCAATTCTCAGGTTGAAAGTTTAATCTAGGTTAGCTGCTACTTAAACTTATTAAAGGGATAATGTACATGTAGCAAATGGTAGCGTCCTGGCTGTTCAAATTTTGTGACCTTGTTTTTCAGTCAAATTAAATGAAACAAAAACCAGTATGTACACAAAACTATAAATTACATATCCTTGAGATTACTTTTTGCAAATTGTTATTAGAAAGTTTAAAAAATAAATATTTACCATAAAAAAAATTTTTAATGCTCTTTAAATAAGATTTTACTTTCTGCGATATCTAGATAATTGCTGTCTAATCCTATTTCTATTTTTTAATTTAGTAGATTATTTGTTGTTAATTAGTATTTTGTGAACAGCTTGATGCATTTTCTTGCCTATCTTTAGGCGCAGAGCGCGATTATATAGATACCGTTTGGGTCGTGCTGCTCGGAATTTTACGTTCAGAGTTATCTATCAATCAGCGGGTAATCACCAGAAAAGCGCTAATCCACAGGGTAATTTATCGGAGATTTAAAATTTCTACGTAAAAATCAGTACTTTTAACAGATTTCAGGAAAGAAAAAAGTTTCACTCAAATTGTATGATTTTTCAAAACCAGATGAGAAAGTTATTATAAATGTACAGGGAAATTTTAGCATGCTGTACGGTACCTGAGAAATTGCAGGGCCTGCAACTTATACGCTATCACATGCAAGTTTCACCAACCACAACTGACTGTTGATGTTTTTTTTCACAACCTAATTTTAAGATTTTCTAATGGAAATTTTAAGTACCGATCAGTACTTCATAATGGAAACTATCAGTATATTGAAAATATGACGCAAAACTTTTAGAATAAGATTTAAGTTTTCAAATGTGTTAGAAACTCGTGAGTTTATTCTAAATGAAGTAAGTTGTGTATCGAACAGAAATGATCTAATTATCCACGATTTGCAACTAGAAACTACTTTGTAGATTTATGCCAATTTGAATGTGCACTAAAAATCTGGGTAATGTTTTAAAGAATTTCGTATGTCATATTATCTATAAAGTTATTTATGCTATATAGCAGCATTAAGCGAACAACATTTATCTACCTAAAAGTGTAGATAATCTCTGCACAGTTTAACAACTTGGCTAGTATTTCCCAATGTACTAGATACTATGAACTGCACTCATACAATATACTAGCTCTAAAAGAAAAACGTGGACAACTATACCACAATAAAAAATCTTGGTTTGGTATAAAGGTACAAACAAAGATAAACCTTTTGAATGCAATAGTGAGATAGCCTGGATCAATTATGATTCTCATTCTACCATTTGTATTAGATTGAGGCAAGAAAACAATACATTTGCTATTTATCAGACGTTAGTGGTGACGCATGTAAAACATATTTACTGATTTTTGTAAATGCAGTGCACAACAGAAATACAATTCAGCTCATAAAACAACCAGAAATTTTGTGAAAAAAGTTTTGAAGTTCTATAGAAAAGATTGTCTTGTATGGCAACTGGTTGCGACTCTGCTATCTTTCGAAAACTCAAAATAATTGTTATTGGTGTCTTATTTATAAGTTTTATTTGTTTTAACAACTTTAACTTTATACAAACTTGACTGACACTGAGTTTTTAATATAAATATTCGGTGCCAAAAATATGAGTCAAAACAGCTATTTGATGAATAAACTTACTGACTCCCAAAACACAATAGTAAAACAAATTTTTTTTTAACAAAATTGCTAAATTTCTTTAATTAACAACTAACTATACATTTAAATTGTCAGTGGTAAGCCCATCCATATACTAATAGGTATATTTACAAAAAAAAAAAATAATGCGTTTTATTAGATACAAATTATTTAAAAAAACGCTACATTTTAACTGAACACCTGATCGTTATTTATTGAACAGTTTTGGTACACCTGATAAGTACATCTTAAATGAATAGAGAGTAATTTAGATGATGTGCAACAGCGTAAATTTCACGTGACATCTATTAGAAACTTCGTTTAACTAATTGCAAAGACGCGAGCAAAGCATAAACGTTTCGTACAAACTCTACTGTATTTTAGAAGAACAGAAACAGCGAGGGGTGGCGACGTCGCGATTTCATTTTCTTCACGGAAGCAGAAATCCTGGAATGATGGAAACTCGACGAAAACTTTATTGACGCTCAGCCAACAAATTTTAATTAATTAGAATACGTCAATTTTATTCAAGCTAATTATTGATTATAATAATAAGATATGATTGCAAATAAGTGTACCTAGATTAGACATTTATTATACATTTAGAGCTTAATATAAGCTTACTCTCATACTAAGCTTCTCCTAAGATTTTATAGCAAAGTAACTAAGTGAATGCTCTAATTAAATTCTACTTAACAGCAATAAAATTATATTTAAATTATTGTATCTCTACACAAATAAAAGTAAAAGTTTAGAAACCTCTACTTCAGAAAAATAAAATTCTTTTCATAGCAACTTAGAGCCATTCACTGTCTTAATACAATTTTTAAGTCGGTTTGGTATGACCAGTTTTCAATTTTGCACGCCTCATATCTGTTACATCTTGAGTTCTAATTCCAATTATGTCATTCCTTTCCACGTTAGACGTTTACTTTTTATTTTGTTTCCAAGTTTTGTTGCTTAAAGTTTTAGGTTAATAATTGATGTATAATTTAGACGTGAAAATGCGCGATTGTGACTGAACAGTGAACGTGTTGCTAAATGTAAGTTGCATTTTAAAATATTGTAGAAGTTTTTAAAAAATATATATATAAGACCGGTTTACTAACAGGTATTATAGTTTTTTAAATTTTTGTTTATAAAAAAAACTTTAAAATTCAATTAATATCAACTTTCGTATGATTCGGAGGTTAATTTAGTTTTTAATTTATTATTGTCGTACATTTATCAACGTTCAGCGTTTGTTTCCCTTTTATCAAACCAGAATGTTAAAGATGAAACTGAACACTGTAACATAGTTGCTTTTTTTAGGAAAATGCAGTGTTAGATAGTGGTTTAATCATTTTGGCAAGAATTCGACTTACTATTTTATAGTGATATAGCAATCAAGCTTTAAAAAAGTTTGAATTACAGACCTAAACTAGACTACCTATATTAATTTAAAAAAAATTAATGCGTGGTGAATCTAATATGATCAATACATGCTTCAAGTTTAACAAACATTTTCAATTAAACGTATCTTTGGCGGTAAAAATAACTCTACTCTACCTACAGCATATATTTCTTTAAATCAATTTTATTCTTTTATAAAATTAAAAAACGTCAACAATTTCTTTTTTATATATAATCTTAAAACCATACAATACATAAAGCCAAAAGCTATATACCAACTGCAATTTTATTTTAATTTGTAGCGTTTTCTTTAATATTTCTCCAATTTTTTTCACTTTATTTGCAGAGGTGAATAATGTTTAAGAGTAAAAAACCTTTTTTTACAGTTTTTTTTTCAATTAGGTATAAAATAATTCAAAAAATTCTTGTGATGCACCAGGTGCAAAATAAATTGCGCGGGTGTCCCAGCTGCGTTCTTTTTACCTGGATTTGAACAATTGAAACTTGTGCCGACCCTACATACCCTTCCCAGAATGTGGAAGAAATGTCAAACTTTGCCAGTTTATAACTAATAAACGCAACACCTTGCCAGCATTAATCTTAACTCTGTCAATAGTTTGGGATTTTTATGGTGCTTAGGGGTGCGAATTTAATTGATGGGCTATTGGTGACGAGCAAACAAACGCAATACTCTGAGGAATATAAAAAGCAATAAAACCGTGTGAGGCTAGCGTTTTCTTAAATAAGTTCGTGTTAAAAAAATGCAAAGAATAAAATATTTTAAATAATAATAGCTATTATGCAATCTGAAAATAATTTTTATGTTATTTTTATTGAGTGTTCTTTATTACAATTACAGATGACAATAAATTACAACGAGTGTTTTTTTAAAATTGGCGTCATAATCGGCCATGCCTGAGTTTGCGTGAAGGGACTAAATGTTACTTACTTGTTTACTTGTTTTTTCACAAGAACAAAAAAAATGTGTGGTAGAATTTTATTTTCGTAACGGCCACCGCGTTTATGGTGAATCATTGACCCATTTATTTTTAATGAAAAATTTGGATTTCAAATTATTCAGCAGAAAAAATTATAAATTTTAAATAAAGATACTTGAGACGTATACCTGAAGACCGAAACCAATCAGTCGTATGCTGCGTGCATTGTATAATTTTAAATGCTCATATGATAATAATTTTAAATGCTCATTATGATAATAATTTTCACATTTAATAATACTTTACATCAATAGAATTATAAAATCATTTTTAAAACAAATTTTTACAGTACCGCTAAAACTTATCTCAATATAAACAAACTTATGTTTATTAAAGTATAAATATAATAAAAAAAATATAATAAATATATAAAACAAGCACATATAAATTATATTAAATTTTAAAATGCATAATTAATGTTTTTGAGTATTTTACAAAATTATTAAGATAAATTATTTTTAAGTGATTTTCATTAGATTTTTGAAAATACTTAGTTTTTGATTGTTTTCTTTGTTGTTGCCGATCTTGTATAAAAATGTTAAATTTTGATACAAATCTGGTTATTAAAAAAACTAATGATAAACTAAAGAGCATAATTTCAGATAAAAAAAATGACATAGCGTTACTAAAATCAGCAAAATGAATTTTAAACTATGTAAATTTTAAGTAACAATGCCCTTTCAACCTTTCTGAAAAATAACATTAAAATGGATCAAAATCGAGAATTTATATTACACCGAAAAAGACAATTTTTTTTTAAATTTAACTAACATCTACTTATATATACGTATTAATTCTTATATTGTACAAATCCTCGCAACAATAATTAGAAATTATTAATTCTTTTTCCAGAAATAAGAAAATTAGCTTAACTCAATCCAAGCACATCGAAAAACAAGCATTTCAGTAGGCAAATTAGACATAAAATGAAATTTTTAATGTCAAATGTTACACGTGCTTTAATAATGACAACATTTTGTTCTATTGTTTTATATTGATTTCACTACTTGTAATAAAATGAAAATTCTGACCTAACTCATGAAAAGCCATAGGTTTTGAAGATCAAGTGTAGGAATTTCTACTTTCAATTGTTCAAAGTAATTTCTGGAAATTACATTGAGTAATAAAACCTCTACAGTAAGATTAATAAGATCGCAATTTAGAAAACATATATCTATGTCATTGGCCTCCGTAGAAGCTAGCCATGTCATTGGAGTACCTACTGCAAATGGGATACTATAGACAAGATATACGAAGATCGGTAGTGTGTAAAACTTTTCATTTTCTTATTAATTTGAAAATACAGAATGATTTGATAATTTGTAAAATCTGCTTATTCAATTTTATATTTCATTCAAACTTTTTCTTCTCAACCGGTTGAAAATGTCAACAATATTAAAAAGTAAAGCGTTTTTACCTAGGTGCAGGACTAAATCACGTGACCGACCGCAGCTGAATTTCAGGTATTTACATTTTACTGTGGAATATCCATCAAACATACTAAATCAATGAAATTAAGTTTCAAGCTATATTATTGAAACAAAAATTAATTTAGAAAGATTACTGCACAATTAAGTACAATTTTCATACAAATATTTTACACAATTCTCGAATAAACTTGACAAACGTGATTAAGATTTTAATTTTTATAGGTAAGTATCTCTCAGATTCAAAACAAACTTTTTAACAATTGAATATTTAGTAGACAAGATAATTTGTTTTATAAACCGCCATCTTTGTAGATTTTGGTTGAAAATTTTATAAAATGGTACTGTAATCTATTTAATATTTATTTTTTTACAACGATGTTATGTGAAAGGAAAAAAAATAATAGTCAAATCATGATAAAAAAGTGCCCTTGCAGATCTATGAGTTGATTCATAAACGTTGCCCGCGGTCTGCAAGAAAGCACTTACGTTGGTTTAAAATATACTATTTCTGTTTGCAATATAAAGATAAAAATGTAACGTAGAAATAATTGTGTTTGGAAAATAAAAAGTAAACTGGAAACATATAAGTTGAACGTCAAAATCTTATATACCTCTTCTTCTTGCCTTTATTTTGCGTTTTATTCCATAAATCATCACCAAACTAAACCTAAAATCAACACACAATAGCAAACCATAAAACAAATGACGCTTAAAAATGAGCGTCGTAGTCGTTCAAAAGCGAGAAATGTGTAGCAATATTTCACGGCGGTTGTGAATTCGTGGAAGTCGTCGCATTCTCCAGGTGTCAGCGTGACTGATGGCCCCCTACGTCACTTCCTCTCTCAAAAGCACCAAAAACCGACTTGCTTGACACTTGCCACAAGAAGAAAAAATTTATACATACGTATACTGAGGTGCTTAAGAGACATCAATGAATGGGAACTCATTCAAAAATCATCCCCTGCAGAATTTCAAAGCTGAGCGTTAAGATTTTAAATTTTATTGCGTCTTAAAATTATAAACTTATTGATCTTTGAGTAAGTCGTAATTATCAAATTGGAAAGTGAATGTGTCAATAAAATTCTACTAAATTTGACTATTATTGTAGCTAGCCAATATTTAAGATATAATAAAAAATATTTTTTATCAGTTGTTATGTTACTCTTTTTTCAAAAACTTACAAATTTTCCTATAGATATCAAAATGGTTATTGAGGCAAAAATGATGCACAGCCAGCATCAGAGTCTTGAATTGAAAATGTTTGACCATTACCTAAAACAAAACAAAAATTGCGTCAAAAATGATTTTCATTTTTTTTTTGCTAATTTATTGAAAATTTTTTCAAAAATTAAAGCAAATTATTCTACAACTTGTCTTTTTGTACCTACTTGCTTTATTGATTAGGATATATTTGTTTAATTCTGCTAATTATTCATCTTTTTATTAACCTGTGCAACTATTGTGAATATTGAACAAGTAACCGATTAAAAATATTGAAATGCCACATCAATTAAATTAATTGTTAATTTATTTATTTAATTAACTCTAAAAATTTTAAATTGCATATTATGTATTTGCTTAAATTTTTGCACAAGAAAATTATACTTTTAAATGAATAAAAAAAAACATTTACTAAAACAAAAACAATTAAAAAAAAAAGTTTTGAGTACAAAAAAAAATACAGTCAAACTTTCTTCTTATTTTGAACATGGTTCTTTGTTTCCTTTTCTTTTTTTAAAGTCGGTTAAAGAAACAATTTACACTCTTAATAATTTTTATATGTTAAGAAAGCTGGTGGAAATGTTTTTATAGTTTTTACATAAAATATATCATTTTTATGTTTATGGTTTTCATCAGTTGTAATCAGAAACGCAACACGGTCTGTCAGCTGTCAAGTGTCTACGGTTCCATGTTCTCTCCTGCTTGAGCCTTCAAGAGAAGAATTGACGAATACCCACAATTATAAACTGTACTTATTTATATTGTGTTTTAGATTTACAAACAAGAAGCATTGTTAACCATTAATGTCAATTATTCGTTTGTAGTTATAGTTAGTTGTTATTGTTAATAAATAAATTCTGGTCTAAATAAAAACAGCAGATATAAATTTGTATTGAAACCAACAGACGATGGTTTTTTTAATATACACCATAACCATACAAAATAAAAATATTCATGCTATTTCTGAAGAATTCTAACCAGTGAAGGAACATCAGAAAATCATAAAAAGTTAAACGTTCAAAAAAGTAAAATCTTCATTTAAAAGAAATGTATCAGATGCAAAAGTGTGAAATTAATTAACTGATAAATTGAGCAAAGTGTATAACGCAAAACCTACAAATGTTTAATTCAACCAGGTTTATTTGGAAAAAATTCAATTATTTTTAATCACTCCAATTGGTCCCTAGAGTGCCTAGAGCAAGCCGTATTTCAGAAAAAACAATAACAAACATTTTATAAACAAAACGTGAGTTTTCACAGAAAAAACGTGAAAATTCTAACAAATTAGCAAAAAACTTTGCGATCAATTTTCAGAAAAGAGTACAAACGTACATACAATTTTGATTGGCTAAATGTAAAAGATAAAATATTTCATTTTTTTAAACTCCAAAACGTGACAATCTAAATATTGTAAAACATGTGCAAAAAAAAGTTTGAAATCAATGAGCTATAGAATCACTCACTTTTAGATTATGCGTCGAAGAAAGAAATAGTTTTGCTTAAAATGATTAAACAGTACATTAATAGATTTGAGTCTGTTTACGTGAAACCTTAGATTTAATTTAATCTTTTTCCAATCACGGTTCAAAATTGGTAATGCAATTATTAATACAAGTGCATATTTATATGAATTTTTTAAATATAAATAAATAGATGTATTAGCAAATAGATATTTATAGAATAGAATGAGAGTGATAAGGATGCAAACAAACATGAAAACCGAGAAAGAAACAGTCAATCAAGGTATAACCAAAATACCTAAATTAAAAAAGTCCAAGAAATATATATTTGTTAATTTTTTGTATTAATAAAATATTTATAAAATATTACAAAATCATTAAATACATAATTATTTTGATAACCATTTTATCAGGGTGTATAAAATTAACATTAACCAAGGGTGGCTATGTTTTTTTGACAACAGGTCTTAAAAGTTTTAAAGGTCCTTTCTAAACGGCAGGTCAACAAAAGGTTATTAGAATTAAAGTAAAAAATTTAACTTAGCAAAAAAAATTTGTTTTAAATTGATTTTCTCTTTTTTTTCCCTACAAATAAATTAATAAAGATCCTAAAAGTCTCAAGCCAATATTTTAATATTTAATAGTCGCTCAAAGTTTTTCAAAGTTTCCAAGACCAAAACTTTTAATTAAAATAATTTGCATTGAAAAAATAATTAACTATTGTTATGTTTAAAATTTATAAAAATGTTATAAAAAAATATGAAAATTTTATTAAAATGTTCATTTTTATGAAAACAAAATAAATTTATAGAAATATAGTTTTTTGACAATCACTATACAATTAATAGAGAACAATATTAATTTTTTTATGTTTTTGTGCTATAATTCTATTTTTTTGGTACGTCAAATATAAGAAAAAAACTCAAATCGATGATATTCATGTTTAGAAAAAGCTAGAAAAGAACTCGCAACCTACGCAATTTTTTATACTTTTTAGTGCATTTTTTGAAGTTAGTTCTTTTATATTGTGTTTTTTTTTTCAATTTTTAGTGGATTCGATCACTACTATTTGTTTCAATATGGATAGACCTACTAAACGCACTACCTACTAATTTGAGACAACGCCTTTTGAATGAGACAAACGAAGAAAAAGAGAAACATTTGTCTCAAAATAAAATTTCTACTGTTTACTTAATATTTAATTAATTGATACTCCAAAAAATTAATTAATGATTAAATTAATATAATTTTTTTTCTAATTTGTGCTTATATAGGTGCAATTTATCAAGAGGACATTTTCCTTGATATTGTAAGCGTTATTAAACACATAATTAATAATATTCAAATTGCTTAAATTAATTAATTAAATAAACTATTATTTAATTAAATTGAAATATTCTTTTTTAATTTTTCACAAATTTTTATAATCAATTGTAATTGTCAAAAATAAATAGCGAAAAAAAGCTTTAATGAGAATAACTTGCAAACTACTGATCAGATCTTGATCAAATTTAAATGAGACCAAATTAAAGCACCAGGTTTCAAATAAAAAAAAACATTATCAAAATTAGTTTTCCCAGGAAAAGTTAACATACATTAAAAAAAAGTACAGTCAAATTGAAAACCTGCTCCTTTTTTTTGAAGTCGGTTAAAAATTAAAAAAATATGCACTGGATCAGGAAACAGAAAAGTTTTGCAAAACGTGGTATAAAAGCGAGAAAATCATACATAAGGTGACTGCAACGTGAATGAAAGTATTCAAATAATTTTATTGTTTTTTAAGCATACAAGTCTACGCTATTAATTTATCTTTCTAGTGCATTTTTTGTTTTTAAAAGTTGTTTTTTTTTGTTGAAATTTTCTTTTTTATTTCTCGATTTTTAGTGAATTCAATCACTATTATTAGTTTCAATATGGGTAGACATACTATAAACGCGCTGCTATTATGAAACAGCGCTTTTTGAATGAGACAAACGTAGGAAGGGAGAAATATTTATCTCAAAACAGAAAATCTACTGTTTAGTTAATATTAAATTAATTGATACTTTTTTATATGAATTTTTGATGGTTTGCGCTTATTTAAGCGAAATTTATCAAGAGGACATTTTTCTTGATATTGTAATGCACTATCAAACACATTAAACAACATATGTAATTAATAATGCTTAAATTGCTTAAATTAATTGAAGAAATAAACTATTGTTTAATTATATTAAAATATTATTTTTCAAATTTTCACAATTTTTTATAATCAATTGAAAGTGTCAAAAATATATGTCAAAAAAAGCATTAATAAGAATAACTTATAAACTACTGATCACACCTAGATCAAATATAAATGAGACCAAATGTAAAGCACCAGCTTCCAAATAAAAGAAACATCTTCAAAATCGGTTTTCGTAAAAAAAGTTATAAGGTAACACACATAAAAAAATACAGTCGAATGAAAACTTTTTTCTTTTTTTTTAAATCGGTCAAATTCGGTTCTCACAGAAAAAAGTTATAAAGTATCACACACAAAAAAAATACAGTCGAATTGATAACCTTCTTCTTTTTTTTAAAGTCGGGTAAAAATGAGCAAAAATTACAGAGAAATCAAATGTATAAACCAATTTAAAAAGCATCAAAAATATCAGAAAAGTTGTAGAAAAAAAAACTTTTAAGTTAAAACTTCAAGACTTAAAGTCAATTAAGCTAAATAATAATTTAATTATAATGTAAGAAAGAAGTAACAAAACAAGGCCAAATAAAGTGTACATCTACACTAAAAGAAATATATTTTTTTAACAATTCTTAACTTTTATATTGGCTTTCTCTCAGTTTTTTAAATAATAAGTCACCAGACTTAAAAACTGAAGATAAATTAAATTAGAATTAAATATCGGTGTAATAAATCTACCGTTTAGATATTAATCCTCCGATATATTGTTTGATTTTTTAATTTTGTTTATTGTTACTCTTATTTACTAATTAAGTAAAAATAGGTTCATAATTTACACAGCGTAGAAAATGGCGTGAGAAAAACTTAATTCCTAACTGGTATTTGTAATGGTACCTATCTGATGATATAAAGAATTTCAATATTTGAACATTTTTTTGTCTATGGTATGCATTTATAATTTGAGTCAAATTTAGATTGTTTTGCAGATACTGTATTGGTATCCCTCTAGTCACATAAAAAGCTTGATACTTTATCAAAACACAACGTGTTTCATTTAAAAACTCATCAAAATAACAAGCAACTGGTAAAAAGAAAATATTTTCAGGAACCAATTAGAGGGTCGCGATTTAAGCTTCGAGTTCGGCTTCCCTGTCCTGCTTTCCCGTTCGACCGTAGTTCGTTCCCGTTCAATATTAAAATGTAATATGGTGATGTAATATCGCCGGAGTTGTTAACAATAGCGGTTCCGGGCATCGCCGCGAGTCCGCGCCACCGGAGCTCATATATTGATTTTGCCACATGCCATCACTGAAAAGCCGACCAGCTGGTTCTCTTCTATTGTGCTTGCTGTTGAGAAAAAGGACCTTCCTTGCACAAACCGAAGCGATAGCAGAAAATCGGAAATACCTTCACACGTGGAATAACTCAAAAGAATTACATCTCTAGGAATAATAATATATTTTCTCCAAAAATAATAAATAATAACAGCAATACATTAAGCAAATAAAATTTAAAAAACAACGACTTTTATCAACAAGACATCTATTATATAAAAATATAACAATAAGCAATTTTTTTATATAAATATATAAATAAGTTTAACTTTACAACCGTACGCCATACCTTTCCAGACAATCGTACGCCATACCTTTCCAGTAATGTAGGTATCGTCCGACAAACCAAATAAGAGCGAGTAAAAATTTTACGAACCTACATACATTATATAAAACAGTTAACTTTTTAAAGTACATACTTGATAATGGTTTATCACTGTATTGTTCGGTACCTTACCGAAGATTAAAGCTGTTCAAACAAGACGACAAAAGAATGAACCCATACCGTTGTACTCTTGAACATGACCACCATAAACTACCTAGAAAAGTCAGTAGTTTTATATAGGGCATTAAGCTTGTAAATATTTTAGTTGCTCTTATTTAGTTTGTCGTACTATATACTCTAATGTCTAAAATAAATTCAAACTAGAACTACAGTTAACGCTGCGATTCTCGGTAAACAAGCTCTTGAAATAAACTACAAAAATAGGCTTTTACTTTGGTTTGTTACTATTTAATTTATAATTAACAATTTAGTACACCATTTAACATTATAAAAACTAAAAACAAATCAAAAACTACAAAAAAAAATCTTGACATAATATTAAAACTTAGTACCTACTTAGTACCTGCGCCGACCAAACGACTGTATATTGAACCAATTAGTGAAAAACACATTTGCTTAATATACATTGATTAGTTTACCTGTCCCTGTCAAATATGTTTTTTGTTGACAGATTTTTCAGTTTCAGGGTCAGTTTAACGATTAATTTTGACATTCACTTCGTTTGTTTATGTACCTCATTAATTATCAATTTTGCAAAATATTATAAAATACATTGATTAAATTACAGAAATTAACAGCTTTTCTAGAAAGACAAATTGTTGTTTATAATAATTAGTGACTTCAATTGTTTTTAGAGACATCTATATTTATTGGCATAAATAAAATTATATCACTTGAAATTTGGTATTGACCTTTAAAATTTAAGTAGCGACTGATTGTCTCCAAATTAAAAAGTTTTTGGTCAACGAAAAAATATTATGACAAATTCTTATGTTAATGGGCAATTAATAATCTTGACAACTACAGGCACTTGGCTCGCAAACAGCCTCAATTATTAATCACTTTCATTGTTTATGGTTTATTAAATAACTATTTCTCGATAATTTGCATTTAATGAATGTTTAGTAAATTGTGATATAAATCTGACTATAATATAAACAAGGTTTTTAATTAATTATTTTTTGACAAAATGTTGACAAGAATTTAAACTGTTGAAAAAATAATAATATAATTGAATTGAAAAGAGTTCTAAGAGACAGATTTAAACCAATAAAAAATACATTTTTAATTATAATAAATAAACTTAACAATGTTAGTACTATAAAAATTAACCAATTCATTACCAATGTTTTTCTATAATCCCTCTCCAGCTCTCTTTTAAAGCATGCAAAAAAAAATTAGTAAAAAAAAAATTACCTAACACTGATTTACATTATAAACTCTTACAACAACCAAAACAGCGATACATCCTTCTGTACCTCTTAATATCATTATAAAACAAAATTTTTATTTCTGTATGTTGTTAAAGCGCACTATTTTCTAGAATTTCTCAAAAAAATATCTTTTTTTGTATATGATAGGCCGATCTACAAACCTTAAATGTTGGTTTGTGTCACGTAAATAAGAAAAAAAAGCACTCTCAAATTGCTAATCGCTAATCTCCGAAACAACTAGACCAGTTTTGATCAGATTATTAACATATTGCCGATGTTATATAAATATCTGTTTTGTTTGTTACAGCTGATCTCTCAGAAAAATGTTGTGATTTCAACAAGATTGTCAGATAGCTGAAAGTAACAACTGGCAGTAAATGCTAAATAGCTGACAGTAAAAGTTAGAAAAATGTAGATTATTTTTACTTTTGTTTGTATAGAATGTTCTCTAAAACAGTTTGATCAATTCTGACAAGGTGGTTAATGGCAGATAATTATTGCTATATAGAATAACTCAATTTTATTGATTTTTATTTTGATTAATGTCTAAATTAATTAATTTAATTTTATCAAGATTTTTACTGGCAGATAGCTGATGTTGTAGGGCACTTTAATTAGAAAGATAATAAATTAAATCTTCCAGCAAATAAAAGTAGAATTTATACTCATTAGTTAAAAAGTTAATGCAGTTTTGTATATTGTTTTTTGAGATACTCTTACAGCCGTAGACTGTAGTCACCGTAGACAATGCCACCAGTGCTGCTAGCTTGTAAAAAATTTGGAAAAATGTTTGTATCTAGTTTCACAGCTAATAACATAACAAGACTACATTGTATATTAGCAGTGATATCGCATTATTATATAAAAAATGTATACACATGAATACATAGTGCTTTATAATAAATTTAATCTTAATAATGTAACACAAAAAACACATTAGAATGTATTTTTTTATGTATGTTACCTCATAACTTGTTTCTGAGTGAACTGATTTTAATGATTCTTCTTTTATTTTAGAGATTGGTGCTTTCCATTTAGTGCCATCTAGTTTGATCAAAATCCGACCAGTAGTTTTTAAGTTATTTTCCTAATAATGCTTTTTGTGACATATATTTTTGACATTTATAATGGATTGATTATAAAATACAAGTGAGAAATTAAAAGTTTTAAAATTGATTTCAATATAATTAAATATTAGTTTAGAAGCAACTTGAGTCAATTAAATAAATACAATAATAATTAATTAATTATAGTGAAGTCGGCTTTTTCTAAATTTTTAATTTGTTTATTAAATAAACTTTTTGCATTTGCGATTAAATTTAAAATACAAACATAAGTACTTTAGTTCAAATCAAAACTTGCAAATTATCTTTATTTTGTGCCAAAACAATGGAAAAGCTTGACAATACCGCACAATACGTACATGTTTTTTTGCAGTGAAAAATTGATAGAACAATAACTGCACGAAGTTTAAAATAGTAAAATACTGGTGTTATTACCAGTCCAAAACACATTTTGCTGAAAGGTGTTTGGAGACGAAAAAAAACAATGCGTTTAAAATATTGTTATTTTTTTATATAGGTATACATATTATAAATAACTTTTAGGTATTAATGATTCAACGATTGTAAAAATCGCGTATAATTGATGTTCACATGAGTAACAACAATTCAACATGATGTTTGATATAAAACAATTTATATTATAGAAAAGATATTGATCTTTATTGGCTATCATACTTACTTATTTTATTACTTGCAAAACGGTTTTGGTTACGCTTGATCATGTTTTTTTAAATAAACGTTTTGCATTTGCGGTTAATTTCCATAAAAAAATTTGTTGTTTTAAGTTTAACCACTTGCAAATTATTCAAACGTAGGAAATTAATTTAATTTCAAATAAAATTAAATATTTAATTCGGTTTATAAAACCTAGATGTCTAAGGTCATGTCAGGTCAAGTTATTATTCATATATAATATTATCAATAACATTATTTTAACGTTGAACTATAGTTTATATAATAAATCTTTATGCCTAATTTTAAAGAGCCCATGTACTATATAATCAAGTAACCATACGTCAACTCATCTTAGTCATAATTAAAACTTCACAAATAAAAAAATGTATTTGGCTTTATTGATCAATACAGTGCCAACCAGAGCATTAAAACGTGCGTAACAATTTTTCAGTCATTTATCCCGCTCGACAATTTTATTAATTATTATAAACAATTTCAATCTCATATTAAACTTTTTTAACAGATTTGTGGTATAATTCTGGCAATAAATTGAACTGTGCTTTTTTAAATAAAACAGAAAGATTATGTTCAGAGCTAAAAAAATATCACATGTGCTAAAATTTACATAATATTTTTATTTAATAATTTAATATATTGTATAGTTTTTTAAGGAAATATTTCAAATATTACTTAATAATATGTTAATTATTAAGTAATATTTAATAATATATTACATCACGGAAATGTACTACCGAATTTACATTACTCGGCAGAATTTTATACACATTTTGTACGATTTTTAAATTACCTGAATTAAATTGTAATTTATCATTCTCTACTTTTACGTAGGGCAAATAAAAAGTTTATTTGAAATTTTATTTTATTCTATGAATGATTTAACTGGATAATATAAAAAGATTTTTTTCATATATTTGTTTTACCTAGGTCACTTGGTTCTATCTTAACATTATTGTTTGTTAAATCTAGCGCATCTACTATTCATACATTTTTTAATAACTAACAACGGACGTAGTGTAAACAAAATAAATGATTATCTTCAGCAAAGCGTAAACACATTTAAGGTTCTATGACTAGGATATAGGTCATTATGAAAGTCTGCCTCAGGTTCTATAGGCAAAAAAGTCTTAATAGATAATACTGAAAGAATTGTAAAAAATTAGATTTTGAGTAGAAAAAATCTAAAACGAGGCACAAAAACGTTGTAAAATAATATAAATCTGAAAAGATCACATCACGGACATGTGACCGCTATGACATCTTTGGTGTATTTGACGCGTACACACATCACCTACCAGTTGCCGAAGACATGCACCATCAGAAAGGGAATTCGGCCATTAAACTTCTCTCATTGGGTATTATCGCGCCGGCCCTGTATATAGTTTCAGCAAAGCAACGCGCGCAACCGCCACCGTCGCTGCCACCACCTCTGCCTCCACCGCCACCGTTGCCACTGCCGCCGTTGCCACCGCCGCAAGCTTTTGCCACCTTTTCATGTATGCAAATATGTTTACGATGCCATGACGTAACGACTATTGTTAACATATCATTGATTGTTAAGTTCATGACCTAGGACACACAGAGAAAGCGGTCGCTCGCGGCGTTCCATTTCAAAAGAATGCGGACACTATAGACAGACACGGAAATGAATTGAGGGAGGAAATTGAGAATAACATCGATTTTTCTTAACATTGCTTTTAAAGATGACAATTTGGGTTTGAATGCTGAAGAAACTGCCTTTTTATTACATTTCGTTCTTGAATCAACTAAATATTTAACAATACGATAAGTGACACAAAGAAAGTAATTTGACAAATATGTATCAAAAATGCTAAGTTTCTAAATTTTCAGATTTTGAACTACATATTTACTAAATTTGGTACTATAACTTAGTTCGATAGAAAAGATGACGAAACTACCTCATTTTAGTTAGAGATCTATCATTGAAGTGTTTTTACAAGATGTTATCGCCATAATGCATTTCAAAATTGAAGTTAAGCTGATATTATTTTTCCCACAACGGAAAAACTCATTATATTTCTAGGGTAACGCTAACTGCTATTTCTTTTTTCTAAAAGTTAGTGTGTTTTGTATGGTAAAAGCAATTATTATTTAAATCAATGACTTTTTGCTCAATTTTGAGATAAGAGTCTTTTGTAATTTTGCATCAGATGTTTCTACTGGAGATCAAGTATCAACATGTAATAATTGACAAATATATACTATCTACGGATCCGAAAACATAAATTGAAGTTTCAACCTGTGAAACAAAGACAATTGATATTTATACACGTAAGTATCAATTCTAAACCAAATTCTTTCAAGTAATTGTTTTTGGCATGTCTTATAAAAAGAAACACAAACTTTTTCAAAACCTATGAAACAATTTTCTTTTTGATAAAAAGATTGACCACGACATCTCCGATAAGTAGTATTTAAATTCTAAAGTTACAGCTAAGATTCTATAGATCAAACCATATCAAACCATAGAAGCAGTCTTGAAGAACATGTTGACGCTCTCAGTACATTCAAACTGAACATTTAGAATAAGTGAGTAATTTGCTATTTGTCAACAACTATAGGTATAAAAAGCATCTCAAAAATATTTGTTGCATGAAAGCTAATCTTTGTTCTGAAACTAATTTCTATAAACTATGACAAAACTTAAAAGTCTTAAAAACATGTATCAAAAAATAAGTTGTAATATAATAAAACGAAAAAATATTGACTTGATTTTTCGGATTGGTTTATGTTCTTATCATCAACATTATATTGGCAGAATAAAAATTATGTAAGTAACGACTACACTTCAAGTTAAGAAAGTTGTTTTCAATTTTTGCATATATGTACGTATATGACAAATAACGATAGGTTGAACAAACCATCAAACTTTTTAAAAAAATTGAAAAAATTTCTTTTTAAAATCAATTATTTCGTGCGATAAACTTTTAGATAGAGCGGCGCTATGACTTTGACAATGCCCAGATTTTTCGTATCTCTGGTAACTAAAAAGAAACTAAGAATAACTAGTTCTCATTCACAAAATTTTTGATTTCCAGGTACATTTATATTAATAAGACCGTAGAATCGTAGATTTTTATGTTTACTGCGTAAAATCAAAAGACATTATAAGTTTTCAAAAGTAATGATAAAGTAATTAGACAATTTTTTAGACAAGCAACGTAGTTTATGTTTGAACAATTGTTAAACGTCTATAAGTTTGACAAAACCCTCTTCTTGATAGTACGACATACATATCCTCTTAGTATTTTTATTTTTACAAGAGTGATAAAAAAACAATATAAAAAGTGGTTAAACAATAACTGAAGAATGTAGCTCTAAATATAGTAATTTATAAATAGTTAAGAAAAGTTTTTTAAGTCATTTATTTTATATAAATAAATGTGGAGATTTTTTTTCTGTGAAATAAATAATTTCAGCGTATTAGTGCCACAGACCAAAATAGACCTACACCAACACGCGTTTTTCAAAAAAATGATGTTGTGTTGAGCGAATCGAGTCTCATGGTATTTTCAGTTTGATAAATTGGCAAAAATAAGCAAAATTTGTACATCAAAAATTAAAATTTTTCAACAAAAAATGTACATACTGACATTGATATTTTTTTATTACTAACATTTACATAAACTATATACATTTACCTGCGTAACAGTAATCATAAACCTCCCTCTAACATGCATTTAATAACAACTTCAAATCCTCATGAATTAAACATTACTATCCAAATGAATTTTAAGAGATGATTATTTCACTGAACTCAACACACATCATATAAATGAAACATGCCCGCAAAATTTCTACTGTCAATTCTATGGGGAAAAATTAAAATAGACGTGGCATGTCAAATCGCGATTAGTAACGCGAGAAGAATAGATACGAGGGAGAATATCATCCGTGATGATGAAATAAATAATCGAATAAACACACTCGACTGAATTAATTTAGAAAGGCACGCAAGAGGGTTTCTGATTCAGATGCCAATTTTCAATAAATTGGTCAATTCCTTACACCTTGTTCTACAAACTTGATAGTTAAAGAAGTCTGATTCAATTATTCTTTAATACATTCTGTAAAGTGTAGCAATAACATTGGTAAATACAATTCAGTTTAAATTTAAAAAAAAAATTCTTGAAATTAATAAATAACGAATCAATAAACAGTTAGTAAATCAAAATGCACTTTTTACAGCCAAAAACATTTTATCAAAAAATAATTGTTAAAATATGGTAAATAAATATACACTATAGGCTGTCAAATAAAATAAAAATTGGCAAAAAACGTAAAAATTCTACAAATTCAATTCTACATTATATTTCAATCCGTCTTGTTTTATAATAGTTATTTTTTTTAAATAATAATACTTAATATAACACAAGATATGCAAAAAATATATGTACCTATACCTACAGTAAGCAGGCCTTAAATAAGAGCTTCTTTTCTAAATTTTTCCGGCAAATCTTTACGCAACGTTATTTAAAACACCAGTCTTATAAAATATGATCGAGAGATTATCACTTATTTTTTCTTTCGCAACGTTTATTGTCTGACTGGTTTGGCATCCCAAAAATAATTAGACCAAATTGCAAATACCGAAAGATTTGCTATGTGGGAAATAATTGACGTAAGTACTAAATCGAAATATATGTTTTGTGCGTTCAATTTTGTCTCAAATGAAAAACAGGTAGATCTTACATTGTCAACAACGCACCCAAAATGTTGATGTTTATTAAGCTGTAAAATTTAATTTCTGACTTACATAAGTATCAATTATATAAATCTATTTTAGCTATTTGCGTAACAAGACTAAAAAAACATTAACTTTAATTTGAATAGAAAATAAAACAATTAACAAGCTTGAGAAACAAGTGCAATTAAGAACAAGCTTGTATAAAAAAGTAAGTGTCTGACTAGTTTCTAAGTACAAACGATATTTAAGAAGAATATTTTTTGAATAAAAATAAAAAATGTTTAAGACAGTGTTTCTACTTTTTTCAGTGTTTTGAGTGCATCATAAAAAAAATTATTTGTAAATACTTAAATATAATTTCAGTTTTTTTATTTTTTTTATATATACTACCACTATAATTTTTATAGTATCCAATAATAAATAAATATGTGTCTAGATAATTATTTGTAATTATCTAAATATTTGTAATAGTTATCTTTAGTAACATGCAGGTGAAGAAAGTAGATGCAATCTAAATACGGCCCTGGCGGAGTATCTTCAAGGTTCTGCACAGGGAAGAAATCCTGCGGTAAACCGTCATAAAGATTAGTGAGAGTTAAGTACCAATAAAACCATATTGGAATTAAAAGTTTAGCCAAACTATATTAGTTATATATATTATAGGTCTGTCTATCAAGATCAAATTGACTTTTAAAATGATTTGCAAGTTTATTTTAACTCACCGACAAAACTGATAAAATGTTATAACAATCGTCGTAGATGCCTAGAAGAATCGAAACGTAGAGCTAAGAGCAAAAATAAAATTGTAAATCACTAATACAGTAAAAGTCAATGAATGAACAGATAAAAGTATTTACCATTTTATAACAATTATTTTTTGTGACGAACATTTAAATGCAACATTTGCGGTTGAAACAGCTTTTATTTATCAGCAGTTTTACTATTTTTTTATAATTAGTTTTTATTTATTGAAATCGAACAAAAATGTTGAAACAAGTTATGTATATGTGGGTAGCGATGGAAAGACGTTTTTCTGATTAAAGTAAAAAAACATTTATTTGATTTGTTTACAAACTAATAACTTTCAGAAGAACTATTTTGTTTCCGTTTGGTAAAATTAAGATTTGAAGCAAATTACATTTAGGTTAAAATAGCCAATGCCAAAGCAGCGGCCTGTTAAAAAAAAAACTCTACAATGACATTGTTCAAAGTATTATATAAAACACATGACTTACTTTAATTTGATAAATTTTGTGCTAAAATTATATTATATATAAGACAAAAAAATTCAATATTTAAACCTTCAACAGTATTGCAGAGCCATCTCACCAATGCTTGCCCAAGCAGCTGCAGCATCACCCAACGTGCTCTACATACTGAAAAATCGACAGAGCCCTCTACTCAAGAAATATCTCAACTAGTTTTGAAAAAAATGTTATCATATCATTCTATTTTTTTATAAATTTGCAATGATAAGAGTTTAAAAAAAATGATATAAAGGAAGCACAAGTTGAGGTGGTGATGTGTGTTCAAGTGATGTTTTATGTGTTTATTTATGAAAATATTAAATAGATAGGTATTTTTGTTATCATACCATAGCTTTTCAAACAATGTACAGATTTGTTTGTTGTTATTTTTGTTAGTGTTTTCTATTAGAATTTGAAATTGATAATAATAACTAAAACAAGGAAATGTTCGTCTTGAAGTAAATTCAAGCAAGGTGTTTTTCACTGTTGAAATTTTAGTCGGTTGAGTTTTGATGGTAAATGTGAATTCTATGGTATTACTTTTTTACGCTTTAATTTGTTTACAATAAATTATAGAACAAATTTGTATAACTATGATGAAATTATGCATTTTTATCTTGCCTTGATTAGAATCTTATGTACATTATATGTTTACACGGCGTTTTTAAATTTAATCATAATTTATTAATCTGTTTATAGATATTAAATATCGACAAATGATAAAATGACACTTCCAGCAGCTATTGCTTTATCTGGAATAAATGAAGAATATTTCTCTGATGGTTTATACGATGTTTTCAACCATGGAGCATTGCTATTAATATCACCGAACGCTTCTTCAGTAGGCTCAACTATATCACAAGAAAGTGGAATCTCTTCTATGTCAAGTGGTTCAGCAGTTGCAAGAAGGTTAAATTCATACTTTGAATTATTAATCAATACAGAAGTTGAACTTCAAGTAAGTAAATAACAAAATCGCACAATATATTTGCAATCCATAAGTCACAAGAAATATTATTTTTCTGCTGCTGAAAGAGATGGTATACATGCGATATACTGTGAAATTGCAAATTTATTTAGGTTGGTTTTTTAAAAAAAGACTCAGACACGTTTTTTTAATAATAAACTCATTTATACAGAGTGAGCCAGAAACAAATTGCGACCATCAACTTCACTTTTTTCAAATAAAAACATTTGTTTTTTATTTTATTCTAAAATTTGGCACTGTTTTCTAAGTATTTTTCAAGTACACCTAAACTTAACAGTTATTAAAAAAAATACACTTCTTTCAAAAGATCAGGAAGCAACAAATAAATTCAGGTGTTTTTTTGTTTGGAATCCCATAAATGGATTTTAATTGTTGGCGGCTTTTTAGTCGCGTGAAATAAAACTGTATAATTTTTTTTAATGCTGGTGTTTTTGACACTTGTCTATTTCTATAGAAACTGCACGATAATTTTACTGTCAAAAAATAATTGTCAAATGCAGCTGCAATGTTTCAAAGTATGGTGCGTTTAATTGAAAAGCAGCGAATAGAAATTTTGATGATGGTAGGATATGGCGACAAGCTGAACTTTGCGAATTATTTTGTTTGGCCCCGTATTAGACAATTACGAAACCAACCATTTTCTACTTCCAGAAGATACACAACTAAATGATTTGCTCTATTTACAAGAAAATCTTTACAAATCCACTAGACAAATAACCGCAGAACAGTCAATAAGTAAATAAATGGCATCCATGATGATTTGGATGGGAAAGTAGAATTTTAAAATAATGATGGATAGATCCAATGCTAACTCGCAATTTTCAAGTAAGATAGTTTATTCCAACGATGCAACATTTTGTTTAAATGGTTCAGTAAACAAGCAAAATTTTCGATATTGGGGCATTAGAAAATCCACATTGGAGTATGGCAAGTCATACACAGTTGTCCAGAAAGTAAACGTATGAGCCGGAATTGTGAGTATTTCGATTGTGTGCCCTTTTTTTATTGACCGAACACTTACCCCGGAAAAGTATTTAGACTTATTACACAAATGACATAATACCATGTTTAACAGATCTTCACTCGAATGGTAAGAATTTCAATATCCGGCAGATTCGATCTGGTCGACAACAGCATGAAGCGCCCTCGAACTATTTGCAAACATCTTTACAATATTTTTCCAAGTAGATAGATCGGAAGGAGAGATAATATCAAATGTCCAGCTAGATCTCAAGATCTAACCCCGTTAGATTTTTATCTTTGGGGTTATGTGAAATCGAAAGCATACTTCGATAAACCGGAAAATATCAAGAAATTAAAGAATAGAATTAGGGTCGAAATATAACAAATCGAGCCACAAACGGTAAGTGAAGTGGTGAGAGAATTGGAAAATTGACTTAGAAATTGTTTGGAGGTTAATGGACAACAATTTGAACATTTAATTTGATATGTTGATGTTTTTATCATAAATTTTGAAAAACATGTCATTTTTTAAGCTCTGCTATATTTAGGTATAGAACATTGTACATGAAAAATACTTAGAATTCAATGCAGAATTCAAAAATAGAAAACAAATGTTTTCTTTTTGAAAAAACAACCGCAATTAAAAAAAACAACGTGTCCGAGCGTTTTTCTAAAAAAACAACTCCTGGATTTTAAATAAATTTGTTCCAACTCATTCGTCTTTACTGTATATGACGTCAATCTGCAACATACAAAGTGATTTTTCCAAAACAAAACACTTTCAATATTTTTGAACAGAAGAGAATTTTTTTAATTTCCAAAAGCAGGTCAACTTCTTTGCAAAGACAGACATCATACAAGATAGATTTTCAGTTGTTATCTCTCACCTTCTTAGCGTGGTGAACAACATTTTAATTGAAACCTGTGATACATTATTTGATAGCTTTTTTGATACGAAATCTTTTTATGTAATTGGTTTTACTATTCCATTGCTCAATTTAAAAAAAATCATTGTCTTTAAAAGCTATGCTGCAAATAGTGTCTTTTTGAAACTAAATCAAACATCACAGACACAAAGAAACTGTCGAGTACAATGTAAAAAATCAAAATGTGGCAGTCACAAAAAGTACCTAGAATAACTAGAACTACAACTTGTCAAATGTGAACAAATAAAATTCTCATGAGACAAAAACATTCTTATTCTCGTCTATAAATCTTTTAAAGTTGGAGAAACTGCTCAAATTGTGCACTATCTTTTTTCATACAAAAGTAAAAACGATTTTCGAATTCTTGCCGCACTTTTCAGAATGTTTTATGTAAAATTCTCCTGCAATTGTAAATGATTCTTTCACAAACTTCTAAGTAAACAAGCTGTGTTTTGTAAACCACAGTATTTAAATGATCCCACAGAAAAAAATTTAAGAGGTTAAATCCAATGACCGCGGTGACCATGCAATGCTTCCTTGCCTACCAATCCAGTAATCGGGAAATTTATTATTTAGATGATTTCGCACATTATCGGCATAATGTGGCAAAGCTCCGTCATGTTGAAAAATAAAAATAAAATGAAAAATAACTCATCTTCAGCTCACATTTGATTTCTTTCAACGTCGCGCTGATTTTTCAATGGTTTGGCAATAAGAGGGTCGATTGCGTTTTTTAAGATCTCCAAGTAAATCTTGCTATTTATTAACGTTCCGTCAATAAAACATGGACCTATAACTGCGTGGCCAAGTATTCTTACACATTAGTGTCTGAGAAAATTGTGTATAACCTTCTCGAATAATATGCGGGCTTATCACTCCAGTATAGCACATGAAGCAGATATTTCTCACAAGATATATTTGGGTTGACAATTATGTTTCCGGTCATAATTTCGCAGAATTCCAGTCTTTTGTCGTAGCCGTCCTCGCCTAGTTTTTGAACAATCTTTATCTTATAAAGATAAAATTTGAAGAGTTTGGTCACTTTGCGTACAGATGAATAAAACAGACCCGTAGCTGCAGCAACGCAACGCAAAGAACTGGCTGGAGCAATTTGGGCCTTTTCATAAAAACCACCTTGTTTGCTTCCTTTTTTTTTGTTTGCCACTGATTATGGTGCTTAAAAATTTTGCACCAACTTAATAACATACTTTGTTGTAACAACATTCTTGTTACGGTGTCTTGCGTTAAATTCACGTGCAGTCGGGTGAGCACAACTCTGCTGGGCTCCATATATCAAAATTAATTCTACTCTCTCCGTAATCCAATTAACCATTGTCAGTAATGATACTACAACGCTGTTATTTCGACAACTAACGCATTTGAATTTTAATCTTGATAAAAAGTCCCAGTATTAGACCAAACCTTCCCATTGATAAAGACCCAGCAAAAAATTTGATAATAATGCAAAGCAAAAACGCAAACAATTAGAGTGCTCTAGTTGGCAGTTTTGTGGGTAATAATAAAACCAATTACATAAAAAAATTCTTTGTAAAAATAACTTTAAAATGATGTATCACAAGATAGGTGCTTCTATTTAGCATGTTTAAGGGGTTGTTCACTCCGCTAAAAGATAACAACTAAAAACCTATCTCAAATAATGTCCTCTTTTACATATAAGTTAATGTGTTTCTAAAAATTAAAAAAAAAATCCCTATTCAAAGATATTTGTTTCAGTTTTAAAAAATTACTCTGTAATAAGAAAAAGCTAGACTTCTGCAACAAATCTAATGCACTTAGAAAATAAGAAAACTAAGTCTGAAAAACTCAATTACTTTTTTAAGATGACTGTATATCAGGTCTTATAGCTTACATTATTATCTTTTATTTATTATAATTATTTTAAAAATGAATTGTTCATTATTTCCTTACTACATGTTCTTAGCACTACACAGAAAACTGTCAACTACTTGACATTGACGTTTATTTATAGAGTAAATGAGATTATTTATCAAAACATGTATCAAAAATCAGTACAGCGTAAAAAATATTGGCACAGCTCTGGCCAAAAATGCATAGTATGCATTTGAAGCCGCAGACCTCAAGCTGCGGTTTGTTATTCTGCACGTTTTTATCATTCGGAGCCGTAATTAGGCAAAACAAACCGACTTGTTAAGGAGTCTGAGAAAAAAAGAGTCTAATAAAAAAACCTTACCTTAGATCTTACAAAATCAAGTTAAATTAATATTTGATAGTGAAATACACTTTTTGTAAAAATTCGTCTTTCTATCTGCAGATCATCCTCTACAAAATACAGACGGCATGGCTTTTGTTTCAAAAACTGTTATCTAGTTTTTAATTATTTGTTATTATAACGGCAATGTAAATACACACTTAAACAGTTTAGCTCTTTACTTATTATGGTTTATAAGATACAGTCATCGCCACAGACGGAGCGATGTTTGTCGGTTGGGTTTTACCAAGTATAAAATTTGAAAAAATTATTTTATCTCTTTAAACCAAATTAACATCTTATATTTTTCAAATGCAAGCGTATAGAGATTTTAATACGTGCAAGTTTTAGTTTAAATTTAGGGTATTTTATTGTATAGATGTAAGAGTTAGTGAGGCTGTGACATACCACTATTAAAAAAAAAATAATTTTTGATTGATAATTATTTTTAGCCTTCTGAAAGAGAAATCAACTTTAATTTTGAGATTCCTGAAACGCCTGAACTAGAATTAGATTCTGCTGCAAACGAAGATCAAGAGACGATACAAAGAAGAAGAAAAGATCTCACAGATCAATATAAAGATAAAGACTATTTTTGTAACGACAAATATAACCCTCATGTGATTATGTATCAAAACCGGAACATTATTGACCTATATTCAAATATTGAATGGAAACCGCTTGTTCAACCAGCTGTGATTAAATCAAACACAAATTATTTTTTTGAGAATCGATCTCAATTTTCTCGAGTTTTAGGAGCATGTCTTCCAAAACATACGGTGATTAAATGCCCTTATAAAGTTTGTGGCTTTGAAGAATTTGACTATGATGATAATTAAAATAACGCAAATATTGACAATTTTGTATTAATTCTAGTTTATTTTAAGTGTCTTATATTCAAGGCAATGGTAATTAAATCAGCGAATTTGACAGTATTGATAATTATTTTATTTTTGTTATGATTTTGATTTGTACTTAAAAGACCGAAGCTAATCTCGTTTAATTATTGTATTGTTTTTATTGTTGAGAATTGTAGCGGTTGTTTTGATAATATTACTTGTTCTATGGTTGTGTGTTTTCTAAACCAGATTTGTGTGTGATGTGTACTAATTAAATTTAAGACTGAACAATATTGTGATCACAAACAAATGCAATAAACTAATGTAAAAGTTGTGAAGTGTTATTTAAAACCAATTGTTCTTTAGTAGTTTCTTGATATTATGGTTATTTTGAGATAAAAATTCTTTTTAATTGCTCAACAAATCTAAAAATTTAAAAAATTATCTAAAAATACCAAGTTACTATTATTATTAGTTATGAAAATAAATATTGTAAAAATAAAAAGCTGGAAAAACTGACTTTGATAGGAGTACGTATATTAATAATTTTATTAGTTATCAAATTACTTTTTCTTTCTGTATTTTTTAAGGTAAACATTTGGTTATCAAATTTTTAGTGACTTTGGAAAGAGAAATGTTACCAAGGTTTTAATGTTATAACTTTTTTCATCTCAAAATAATTTTCATACTTCAAAGTAATAATTAACGTCAGATGAGGCAAGACTGAACATGTATTATGTCACTCAAAGTGACAACGTTAAAAAATAAAGATATTTATAATTATGTAAAGAGCATTTTAAAGCTAAAGACAAAAACATAAAATTGATGTTGGAAGCAAAAGCTTCGAAGCTTCAAAATTTTCCTCATTTTTTGCATTTAGAAGAAAAAGTAAAATTTAAATCTAATAATAGACTTTTTGGCTCAGCAAACCGTGGCTGAAAATTAAAAGAATGTTTAATATTATACTTGCTATATATTTTGATCAGTGAAATAACAAAAGATATAAAAACACTTAACAAAAATTATTTTTTTATTAAAAACGAGTTTTCAAAATCATTTCACAAGCCTTCAAAGTTTGCTTCTGTACTAGATGGAATATTTTTCCGATTACTATCCTTTCTCAACTTTGCCACTAAAGAAAAATCTACGATTGTCCGTTTAAAATGTTTTAAAACTATCTCAACATATAAGTTTCTTTTCTACATTCCTAAAAACTTTAAACTTATGGGTTTATAATCTTGTATTATTTAAACAATGACGGTATTTAATTCGGCTATGTGTTTTCATTTGATATTCTTAGAAATTTAGTTTGCAATTTTATTAAAAACCAAATTTCCTATGCAACACTTGGTAACAGAATGTCTCTTCCATACCACGTTCAAGATACTTTAACTGCTGTTGGCTATAAGAAATAAAAATAAAGTTTAGCAAAATAGTATGAATAAAGTTAAACCAAAAGAAAAAACTTAAGATACTAATGATTGTGCTAGAAAAACCAAAAACTATGTGAATGCTGGTAGATTGTATTCTACGTTTTTCTTTTCTGCAAGAAGGCCTTAGCAATTTAAAAAATTAAACACGTTTTACTAATAATTACCGTTTTTTATTAGAGATCAGGTATAATTGGTGCATTTAATAACAATTTGATTCAAAATTTTTTGGTGAAATGCATCTCAATATTTTATGGTCATACTCTTTTTAATTGCAAGGATGGTTGATCTTATATTATGTAACATGTGTCGCACTTTAAGAAACTGTTACTTATCATCTATTAAGTATACTCTAAGCAAATGTGTTTTTTGACATATTACCAGTGATTTTAATTAATTGCTTTTTGCCTATTTTGTTTTTGCTATCTAATTAACAGTCCACAGCAGGAAAAGTTTTATTCTAAGATCTGGTTCCACTTCAAGTCTGTTTCTATATTTATTTTTAAGATAAACTAGTGTTGAAAACCCAATTTCATATTTATATGTTGTAACAAAAGGCATTAAAAAAGTTATTGCTTGATGAGCTATATTTGTGTACTCTTGACGACAAGATAACCAAAAATCCATCAATGGTGTTGTGTCAAATACATCCTTGAGTGCTGTGTCAGTTGATAATTCAATTAAAAGATCGACATCTGCATCTGGCAAATTAGTTTAGGAATCTAATTTGAATGTGAATCGGTTTCTTATCCAAACTTTGTTACTGTCAATTGGAGGAAAATATTCTTGAAAATTCCTCTCCAGCTCTACTAAATGTTCTTGAATTGGAGTCAGCATATTTTGTGGTTGGACAACCATGTTGAACTTTTTTTGTATTTTAAGTCTAAAAAAACTTTCATTTCTTTTTTTAATTCAGTAAGCCTCTTTAAGACATTTGTCAGTTGAAAGTCATCGCACCTCACAGTGTAAAAGAAGATTTTCGTGATCACTTTCAATTTCTTTGCACAAAACAGTGAATACTCTTGAGTTTAGTGGACGAGATTTTATAAAGTTTATAAACTTTACAAACTCTTGCATCGTTGCTGTCAAGGGTATAGGCATTTTCTTGGCATAGAGAGGCAGCCAATGCCTCTCTATGAATTTGCGTCCATCCGACGCTACATCTTTTACCCTTGGAAAAAGCCCAGTACGAATGCCTGACATTGCACGTGCACCATCACTACTCAATCCCACACACTTCTTCCATTCAATGTTATTCTTGCAGATATAATCATTCATCAAGTTAAATAATTTTTTGGCTGTCGTTCGTGTTGGCAAAGCTTTACAAAAAAAAACTCTTCATGAATAGTGTTACTCAAAATCAAATCGTACAAAACATATCAGATTGACATTATCGGATATGTCTGTACTTTCATCGATTTGCAAGGAAAAATAATAGCATGATTTCTGATGGCTTACAACTGTTTTTTTTCAGTGTCATCTGCTATATCCACAACTCTACGCTTTAACGTGTTATTTGACAACGCTAACTGACCTACTTGGCTTTGCTGGTTTTTTTTTTCGAACAATCGAGATGCTGCTATTTTTAGAGACGGAAGTATTATTTTCTCACCAATGACATGTGGGTAGCCAGACTTGGCAATATTAAGCATTGATTCAAAAAGCATTCTTTTTCATTATAAGTCATCCTCATATCTCATGGTAATTTGCGTTAAGCAGTAATTTCAATTGTTACATATAAATAAAACGCGATAGCGGCGTCTCTTTCTTGCAAAAGTGCGGCGTAAAAAAGATTTATTAATTATGACAAATTGTTAAATGTTGTAAGAAATTTGATAAAAAACGGCATCAATAGAGTTTCGGTGTGATGTTTTGAGATAAGAATTGGATTTTTTTGTGCTAGGATAAAGGGACAGGAGGGATTTCTGATAAAAAAAATTTTTCAAAAAAATGTCCGATAAAAAGAGTAAACGGATAGGACATTTATAGGACGTTGGCCAAAAAACCACAATAGATAGATACTCAAATTCAGAAAACAGTCGGTATTTTTAGGGAATTTTTTCAATTTTGTTGGCTTTCCTGAAATAACTAATGCGAGTCGACGAAACGAGCTGCTCGAAAATAATCGATTCAGATAAGATTTCGGTAAGAAAATTCCTTTTAAATTACATTATTTGCTATATTATAATTATTAGAATAATTTTCAATGGATTTTATAGGCCCAAAATAGAAATATCGCTAAATTTTCCATTAAAAAGTTTAAATGTCAAATGGAATGACATTTGACGCGAGTTTATTGGAACAATTTTTCAAACGAATGACCGATAAAATATTCTACAAAAAAGCAATTTACCGCTGCAATTATATCGAATTAGAAGGTCCTAAGTTGTTTGACGAAATGTGATACAAGTGTGTTCTCTATAAAAATGCAGTCTTCTTCTTCTTATAAGTCATTGGATTGGTTGGTCAATATCAGATAATAGATTATTCTAATAATAATAATATTATATAAGAGGTAGGTTATTGCTTGATTTTTGATTAATATTGTAAAATATATTTTATAATTTATAGATAGCTACAGATTTACATAAAAAAAGAAACAAAAAGTGAGGTTATGTCAAAAAGTTATTTGATAAAGAATTGGCTCATTTTACAAATGAATTGGTTTTGAATGTAAGTTAATTAGTTGGAATGTATTTAAAGTTATCAAAAATAATGTAACTTTCGACCGATTCAAGATTCAAATAAATATAATTAATATAGGTCAATGACCTCATAATTTGTTTATTAATAGAAGAAGAATTTTGCATACATGAATTAGAAGAAGATGTGTTTATAAAAAGATCTATTAAAATACAAGTAATAAAGGTCTCTGAAAATCTTTTTTTCCAAGATAGCAAAGGATCGATTGTAGTGCATGAAATGATATCCGAAATACTGTATAAAAAAATAAAAACAAAATATTGTCTTTATTATCAATATTTTATTGATTAATTTAATATGAGTTGTATGTTGCTATATTAATATGAAGACAAGAGCATTTACTTTTAATAATTCTTCCAGTAAATACTTATCTAAAATGTTTATGTACAAAGTACAATGTAATTTTTTTATTGTTTAATTACACAATGTAAACATTTTGAGAGAAGGCTGCAAATCTGTATGTTAAAAGTAATAAAATAAATCAATAAGATCTGTTTGAGTTGGCAATCCTAAATTTTATTTTAAAATTGTAACACGGCAACAACTTCATATTGTTGTTGTTGATGAGTGAGACATCTTTGACATTGACAGATGTGATTGTGCCTGCTATGATATAACCTACTTTTTTTTTATAAAAGATACGTCAAATATTTGTCAAACAAGCGTTCAAGGTTACAGTGTTGATACTAGGTTAATAAAAAAATCTCTAAGAAGTGTTGCCAACTAAAAAAATATTGATAAAAAATTTTGGTTTTATTTATGCTGTACAAGCTAATGTTTATAATTAATAATTATAAAAGAAAAGTTTTGAATTTGTCTTTATCTGAATTGTTAACAAGAGAAAATAGGAACGGCGTTTTCGGTTACAATGTTGCAGCTAAGCGTAAATAGAAAAGTTTTTTAAAGTGTTGCTAAATTAAAAAGTCATTATTAATTACAAGCTTTAGAAAGTTTGAGTTGGCAATCTTTTATTTTATATTAAAATTGTACCACAGCAATAATTTTCTATTGATTATGGGTGACACATCTTTGACACTGACGACATCATTGACAGATGTCATTGTTCTTGCTATGACATGACCTACATTTTTTTTTTTATAAAAGTTACGTCAAATATTTGTCAAATATACGTTTCCGGTTACAGTGTTGATACTAGGTCAATAAAAAAATTTATAAAAAGTGTTGCCAACTGAAAAAAATTATTGATAAAAAATTTTGATTCTTTTTATGCTGTACAAGCAAATTTTTATAATTAATAGTTATAAAAGAAAAGTTTTGAATTTGTGTTTATCTAAATTTGTAACAAGAGGAAATAGAAACGACGTTTATAGTTTTAAAGAGTGTTGCAGCTACGCGCAAATAAAAAAGTCTCTTAAAGTGTTGCCAAATGAAAAAATCATTAAAAATTAAGAGTGTTTGAGTTGGAAAACTTAAATATTTTATATTAAAATTGTATCAAGGTAATAACTTTCTATTGATAATGAGTGACACATCTATGACACCGACAACGTCATTGACAAATGTCATTATGTTTGCTATGACATAACCTACTTTTTTTTTTATAAAAGTTACGTCAAATATTTGTGATACAAGTGTTTCCGGTTATACTGTTAACACTAGAAAAATAAAAAAAAAATAAAAAGTGATGCTAACTAAAAAAGCAATTAATAAATTTTTTTTTTTTGAATTATGCTGTACAAACAAATGTTTATAATAATTAAATATTAAAGAAAAGTTTCAAATTTGTGTTTATCTAAATTGTTGACAAGAGGCAATAGGAATGACGTTTCCGGTTACAGTGTTGCAGCTAGGCGCAAATAAAAAAATTTTTAAAAAATGTTATCAAATAAAAAAGTCATTATTAATCACGCTTAGGAGGGTTTTAATTTAATGGTAATTTTAAATTTAATATTAAAATTGTACCACAACAACAACTTCATATTGTTGATGGGTGACACATCTTTGACACCGACAACATCATTGACAGATGTTATTGTGCTTGAGCTATGACATAACATACATTTTTGTATGAAAGTTACGTAAAATATTTGAAAAAAAAAAGTGTTTTCGGTTACAGTGTTCCCACTAGGCAATTAAAAAATTTTTTTTTAAAAGTGTTGCCAAATTAAATATTTAAAAAAAAAAATTTTTTTTTGATTGTATTAATTATAAACAAATGTTTCTAATTAATAATTATACATGCAAAATTTTTTTATAAAAAAAAAATGTTGTGTTATTGTTGCCGAAGGCAACCTTTTACATATAAGAGAGTATGGTAAGAACAAGAAGGAATAAAAAAAAACTATTTATATATATATATATATATATAATGATTGAAAAAAATAATATAAAATAATGATAGATAGTAATACTATTTTTAAATATTAAAGTAATATTAATATGAAAACGTTTGTCAAAATCTGATCTCAAATGTTATAACGAGAATTTTTATAACAGAAAATGACTTTCCGCCACCTAAATAATGAGAAAAAAATTAAAAATTTTTTTTATAATAATAATGAATAGTAAAAGTATTTACAAAAATAAATGATAATAGATTTATATATGTTGCCGCAGGCAACATTCAATACGAGTGAGTAGAACAAGTACAAAAAAAAATAAGTAAAAAAAATTTTAGTAAATGGTAATATGCTTGCTTTATTATAAAGAAAAAGATGAGAAAGATAAAAGAAAAAGAAATAAGTATAATTAATAAAATCTAATTAAAATTTTTTAAATAAATAGTTATAAATTTCAACATAAATAATAATGGGCTAGGTTTATATAAATGTTGTCGAAGCCAAACGTTGATATGAGAAAGTAGAAAAAAAAATAAAAAAAAATATATTACAATAAAAAAATAAATAAACAATAATCTAATAAAAAAAAAAAAGTGCGTTTATTTTACGGTTGCCGAAGGCAACCCCTATAGGTTCATACACGTTGCCGTAGGCAACCCTCTACTCAAGAGAGTAGGGTAAGCACCCGGAGGGTGCGAAACCATACTCTCGTTATATTATAAAATGTGTATCAGTAAGTGCTATTTAAACTAAAAAGTGCAGCTATTAACATTAAGCATGCGCTTCTAACGACAAAATATTGAACTACGATAAATGACGTCACAACTAGTATTACCACCATTGTCAACACATTGTTAGTTATTGTGAAAACAACTTTCAATTTTACAAATAATTTTTTCTATGTTTTTGAATCATTGATACCGAATGTCAGAGCAATTAAAGAAGCAGTTTAGTCGGCGAAAACGCGTGTGCAACACCAACAGAACTACGAGTGTATTTCTGTATAGAAGAAAAATCCCAACCTTTATTTTATTTATTCCCAAGAAAAGGAGAGAAGAGAAAGTGAAAATTATTAATGGCTTTAATGAGAAAATTACAGAAATCTTTGAGAAATACAATTAAAAATTTGGGAAAAATTGTCAAATGCAGTGTCAGTATGTTCAAAAAATCTTCTATAAAAAAGTTTTTAACATAAAAAAAGTAATAAACTTAGAAAACAACACCGTTTAGAACGTGTCAACAGACGAAGACGCAGACCACAGTCAAAAAAAGACTATTTTCTTTAATTTTTGCTAGGTAGTATGTTACGAAAAATTAAATAAATTTGTAGTTATTGATGGGAAAGGTTATGTAGGTAAATGATCATTGATTGCTCAGAGGGAAAAACAAGCAAAGATTATTTTTGAGCCTTGAGTAATTTTTAGATTGGTAAATAATTGACGTACTTCTCAAAATAATTAAAACTCTCAAACAAAGCTGGAAATTGCACTAAAAAGCACGGTTATTGCCACTATGAAATAGCCGCCAAATGTGACAAATACTAGATGTGACGTCAGAATTAAAGTTAACTGATTACCAACAAATTAATGTGAATTTCCATATTGGTAATTCCGCAAAACCAATCAGTTGACCAGTTCCAATTACACTTAAATTGGCCTCGCACGTAAAGTTTTGGTAATTCAACTGAATTTTCTTTGTAACTGATAAAGCCAGATAAAAAACGTCAATTGGTAGCAGAAAATGATGTTGTTTTATTACTTCTAACTCGGCTGTATTCAAAATTAAAATTTTGTATAACTATCTTTGGTATTTTACCACAATTATTTTTTTGTGAAAAAGATTTTCAATTGTTTCAAAAGTAGAAAAAACAACGTAGGTATGTGTTTATTAAATGGTGTATGTGGTTGCATAACTGTCAAGGTTTCTTAATGAGACATACTTGAAATCTACTTCAATTATAATTGAAGTAGATTGATGAAACTGTTTAAAATAAATTGTTTATTTTAAAATAATTAAAACAAATTAATAAATGGTCTACAATAATCATAAATGTATTATCAAATATAATATTGACTTTGTTTTATTTCAAAGAGCCATCTTACAGCAGCAAGCCGAACTAATGCCAGGACTAAAGTAGAGTTTAGCTTTGAAAATAATGCGCTGAACCAAATCCTCGGCAGATGTCACTGGCAGTTATAACTAAAATTAGTATGTAACAGAGCTAAAGCAGTTCTGAAATTGATGTAGAAATTCGAAATTAAAACCGCACTAATAATTTTTAAAATACATTTTATATGTTTAATTAAAAAAACCAAAAATTAATTATTTGCATAACTTTAAATTTTGCATAACTAATTTTTAAGATAAAATTTATAAAAATTATAAAAAATTAAATACGCTAGACAAGATATGACCCCATTATTATCTAAAATTTGGTTTAGTATAATAAAGCATATGATCTAGTGATAAAAGCATAAACAATTATTGCTTTATGCTTTGATTTATGTGCTTGGAGTTAGGGTGGTGTGATGTATGGCTTTGCCACGTTTACAGTTATCACATACATCGTTTGATTCATTGTCAGTAGGTAATTGAAAAATTTTTCATTTATTTGGTTGGGCTTAAAATTATACTGAAATTTTGCCCAACTAATGGATTTATTTTTATCATTACTGTTATGCATGTTATGATTATTGTTTATACGACATTTTGCTTGACAGTGCTAAAAAAAAAACATGATTTCCCACCGTGCGACAAACCAAATAAAAGCTGATAAAATTGTAACAAGCTTAAAGCCCTATATAAAACTTTTAACTTTTCGGAGTAGTTTATGATCACGTTCATCATTTACAGCTGTCTAAGCATGCTCATTCGATCGTGCGACCAGTCGCCTTGCTTAGACTGCTTAGATAGTTTTAATGTTCGGTGAGGTACCGAGCAATACAATAATAAAGTGCTTTCAACTACTTTAAAAAATTTATATGAGCTACTAGGCTTGTAAAAATTTGGCTAGTTTTTATTAAATTTTGTCGCACTTTAGCTAAGCAGAACAATTTATACAATGAAAATTTTATGTGAATTTTCAAAATAGATATAAATAAATATTAATCATACAAATAATTAAAACAAAATAAAAAAGAAATTACTAGAAATTATAAAAGACTCATAAAAATAAAGTAGAACATTTAAAAGTAGACAAAAATAACATACTATAAAACTGCTAATAGACTAGTAACAGTACTACCCAAAAAGCTTTCAATTTATTAACCAAATTCAGCTAAATAATAAAACGGTTTATTCATCAAATAAGACTTAACCACTTTGCGAAAAGACGTGTAAGACGTGTAAATAATTTACCTAGAATTATGTATTATGGATAAACGAAACTCGCTCCTCCATTACCTGTACTAAGCGGTAAGAACGGTTTCTTCGTAATGCATGTTGGTATAGGTTTCTGGAAGAACCTGCTCATTTGTATACATATTCAGTGGGATCAAATTTGTAAGATATTTGTTTTAAAATTTTTCTTATATTCAACAATATTTGATATATAAATATTTCCTAAAAATAAAAAAAAAATTTTTTAATATTTTTTTCGTGATTTTTCAAATTTCTATTTTTGATTTTCATAACTAAGTAATTTTTAAAAAACTAAAATTTACTTGAAAACTATGATAATTAACTACCTAAGAACAAAAAATCTAATTTTTTTATAACTTTCTGAGTCGATTCTTCAAAAGTTTTTAAAAAATACACTGGTTAATAAAATTGAAAATCAAAATTTTTACTTTCTTATCAACAATAAAGAACTTAGAAAGATAAAACATATTTCTAGTGATACTTTAGAAAGAAACGCATATAAATAATTTTTTTTTCAGCTAACTTTGTTTAAAAAATTGTTATAAACAAATCTATTTTTTGATATTTTGAGATATCTACATCATTTTCTCCTAATTAAAAGAGTATAAAAATACCTACTGTTAATCAAAGTATTTCAATAAGACGTATCTAAATTTATTTGCTTATTAATATGTTAACATGATTTTAATATGTTAACATATTAATTATATAGTTATTAATATCATATTTTAATATGATATTAATATGTTCAGTCTTAGGAAAGGCACCTAAAAAATCCGCCACAAAGCGGGAGCAACCAGCACAAATCCGCCTCAAATTTGCTCATTTTGTTGTAAGTATATTGTGAGTATAGTTGGTGAGTATTGCATAGATTTCGATATTTGATTTTCGATATCAATACTTTATATTATATTATAAAGTATTTTTATATATAAAGTATACTTTATATTAGGTTATTTTATATTGAATAATTTAGAACAAAACACACCTTTTTTACTTGATTTGAATGCTTTTTTTTTATTTTTTGTTTAAATATTTTTTATGTATTCTGTTTTATCAATTCTTCTAAGTCTTTTTTGTTTTTTTAATTTCTTGCTGTTTTCTATCTTTCGATTTTGTCTACCTTATATTTCCTTTATTCTTTTTCTCGTGTTTTTAATTATTTTTATGTGTTCTAGCTCAATTTCTCCTATTTTTATTTCTACTACACGCACACTTTTTGGTTATGTGATATGTTGTCTCTCTCACACATCCTACATAGTGTCTAATTTTCTTCTAACATTTTTTTTTTATATCTGCATCTGAAAATTACTATCAAGTTTCTTTCTAAGTGTTTTTTTTTTAGGTAATTTGGTGGTTTTATCAGAATTCTGCTGTTCTGTAAGACAATCCTTTACCAAGCTGTATTCACTCATCTTACTGTAATTTATGTCTAACTTTAATCGTGTTGGAATTTTACAATTAGTCTTAATTTTCGTTGCGTTATTTCGTAAAAGCATAAAAGCTGAGTTAGTATAGTCAGTTTTTTAAGTTTAAATTTAAATGATCGTTTTTTTGTAACTTTAGAATAAATGTTTAGAGTAGGTTCATAACTGACAAATTGGTTAATTGCAAAATTCAATTTTATAGTTGAAGAAATGCCATGCATTACCATGCAGGCTTAGCATGGTATTGCTGTGAGGTATGGTAATTTAAAACCGATTTCAAAAAGGGAGAACGTTTCCAGTGGCGGCTCGTGTGTCGATTGGCCGAGTAGGCGACAAAAATTTGAAAAAACGCACAACCGCGCCGCAGGCAAAATTTTTTAATTTTACAAGGTCAAACAGCCTAAAGCTAAAAGGTACACATTACGAAATTAAGTCCGAATATCCTTGCGAAACCCAAATATTTTGCTCTAAAGTCGTCAAAAGTAAACATGGCCAACAAAATAATTTATTTTTAAAAACGCTGCCACATAACCACTTGTGGTTTTCATACCACGTATGTTTGGCAGAGGACGGCCCAAAAAAACAATTTCAAAACGTTTCTCATTCCGGCGCTGAGAAAACGATTTTTGCATAAGACTGCAAACAATATCGTGGGGCACATCCATCTTTTAAAATAAAATTTGCAAACTTTAACTTGCCACTTGCCAATGAATTAAATAAAAGTTTAATGAAAATCTCAACAAATACCTTTTGTTTATAATAGTAAAGATCTAGTATCTTGGCGTTGGATGTGGAAGCCGTCTTCTAGCAGACGATGGTTTGCAAAACAATTCAAACGCTAACTCTTTGGACTTGTTGCATTTGCAGTTTTCTGGTATTGGTAAAGCGTTTTTCGACCGGGAGAAATTTCAGATATTTCTTCTATGCCGCGGTTGCGACTTGAGGTTTTTTCTGTTCAAGATGTTCGTCAGTCTCCCACTAACGCTTCATGACCCGAGAAGTCGTAGATTCAGTCAACAAGTAAACAACAAGTCTTTGCGATATTGCACGTTGGGACCATCAAGTGCTTATCATCAAGAGTCATTATGTGCTTAAATGAATCTGGTTTATAGAATTTCTATAGGTCTTTCACAATAATCCTACTGAGAAGGAGCTGAAAAGAGTACCGTTATCTTTGTTAAGAACATTTGCTTTATTTTTATAAATTTCAAAAAGTTCAGCGGCGTTCAGATGTCTAGAGTTATTTATTTGATTGATTAATTTGAAACTGTTAATACTAATATAATATTTTAATTGCTATTAAAAGCGTGCTCTGCTATACTCGATTTGTCCAATCTGCCGGATTTTAAATGAGCTAAGTGCTCTTTGCACCTAGTTTAAACTGATCTACGCGTTTGCCCTATATAACATTTGTAGCAGTTATTAGACTCTATACGATAAACATTCAGACTTTTCTAGAAATAGTGTTTTGTCTTTCAAACCTCCTAACAGATCTTTTAATTTTGATCGCGACTGATAGACCGTTTAAATCCTAAATATGGAAGTCTTATCATAGCATCTACAATTGACTTTTTTTTCTAAAAGCAAATTGACAATCTGATTATGATATTATTAGATGCTAAGTGCTCCAAAAACTACATAAACCGTTTTTTTTTAAATATTGTAACAGATCTAATATTTAAGAGACTGTATTAATAATTGCTATTGCCTACACAACTACACATTTACTTTACGGTTGTATTGTGTCATAAAATTATTTAAAATTAATGTTCTATGAGAAAATAATAGATCAATATTTTACCGATAATTAAAAAAAAACAAAAAAATTAGTAAATAGTGGGTTTTTTCAATAAATAAATATTTTTTTTAAATTTATTGTGCATTATTCTTCTTTTTTATTTATTTTGACATTGAAAGGAAAAATCCGGACAAAAACTTGAAAATTTTAATTTATCAAACTTGGTAAATCAGGCGTCTAATTGACCGTAGAAAACTTTTTAATTTTAGATTAATTGTCAAAAGTTATTATCAAACACAATTTAAATGATTCAAAATGTTTAAATAAAGAAGCAGTTGCGTGAACAATATTTAGTCTAAAAGATGTATATAAGTGAACAATAATCTTATAATCATTAAAACATTACTAGAAATTGAAATACGTTGATACTTAGTACGGTCTATACGCTTTGTAGTCTTTTAGACGTTAAATTTAACAGTTATCGCATCTAGGCGGAAGAGAAACCGTTCCGAACCTGTTCGATTTTTTTTTTAATTTTAATAAAGTCATTTTTATGACAATTTTTTTGTCAATTAAAAACTCTCAGTAAGTTTTTTTTTAATGCAACCCTCATATTTTTGAGCAAATTTTTAATGAAAAATTATTTATCATAATCAAAACTTTGTTATCAATGTAAACACTTATCAATGTGTGTCAAAAGTTGAAAATTTGACAGTTATATGATTTGAAAAAACAATTCAATTAAATTGCTATATGATTTGAAAAAATTTTAATTATATAAAAATACGCCCCCATGTTAATTTGCGGTTCTAATTTAATGTTATTTTTTGCACCATAGATAAACAGAATAATTGATAAATTTAAAACTTACCGTTTCAAAACTTTAAAATAATTATTTAAAAAAATTGAAAAAAAATTTTAACCATACATGTCATTATTACACTTGAAAGAAATTGTTTGCAATTGAAATAGAATGTAAAATTATTAAATTGTTATAAATAGCTAGCAGCTATTGCTAAATTTATTATTTAATTTGTCTTGCTACATTCTTCTGTAGGTAAAATTTTGCTAGCTAAAAATGACTGTAGAATTAAAGATTTTCAATTTATTAGAGCTACGTTCAAAAATTTTGCTTTTTGATTTGATGCTTTTTTAACTTGCCCAACATTTTTTCTTATCAACGTTGCGAATTTTAATATATGTATATATTTTAGCACAATAATATAAAAAAAGTGTTGTTTAACATGAAATATTCAGCCTAAAGGCTTCTAGGTTACTTCATTTTGTCAAACCAAATAAACCAACAAAATAGTTTCATTAATTCTACGCTTTTTTTCCCTTCATCAGCTTTTGAAAATTTTATATGTATATTCATAGCAAACTCTTAACTTTTCCGAAATTATTGATAAACTTCAATATCTCAGACTTTTTCAATTTTATTATCTAAACCGTTCGACTCTGTATCGCTCAATTATTTGCAGAAAAAAGTTCAAAATCTATTGACACAAGCTTTTATGTATAATGTCCTAAAAGCTTTTTTTAAAAAAAAAATTCAAAATGTTTGCCTTCGACAGCTAAACAATGTCCCAACCGATCGTAGAAATTTCTGCAAGAGTTTTGTAATTGCTGCACGGTGATATGGTTACAAGCACCTCTATTCGTCCTTTTAGCTCTTCTAAATTTTCAAGCCTCTCCCGGACCTTGTTCTAAGCTTTATTAGCAACATGACCACAAAAAAAAAATTGAGTCGGGCATGGTCTGGGCTTCTGGCTGGCCAATTAAATAGTCCATAACGACTAACCCAGCTGTTGGAAAAACTTTCATTCCAATTTCTATAATCATGGCAGCACTATGAGCTGAAGCTTTGTCTTGCTGGAATAATATTTCTCTATTACCTTGCAACTCATCAAGACTGTGGCCTACTTCCATTTGAAGAAGGTTTAAATATCTGTTTTCATTTAAATTTCCTTCGATCATAAATGGTCTTAAGATATTATTCCCTACTATTTCTTTTCAAAACTTCCATTAACTTTCTGAGGCCACTGTGTATTCGTCTCTCAAATCTTGTAAAGATTTTCTCGTGCCCAAATTCTTTGGTTTTGCTTATCTACCATATCATCCTGAACATACGTACACCCGTCAGAAAACCGGATTTTCGCTAACACATTTAGATCATCATTTATTTTTTCTATCCAGAATTGACAAAAATCAAATCTATTCTTTGTGAACATTCTAAATCTTATAAAATTTGTACTTTTTGGTGTTCAAAGCTATGGCAACTGCTTCGTGAAATTTAGAACTGATCGACAAGCATATTTAAGTTTGTGAAGTCGTCGTTTTCAACCATTAAACAAATGTTTATTTTGGTTTCTTCAAAAAATCTATCTTTCGATAGATTTTTTGTGATCACAATTTGCGCAATCTGTGCTTTGAAATTTATTGTAAATTTGTGTTTGACACTGTCGAAATACTTAGAACTGGCCGATCAGGATATGCTGCAGCAAAGTTGTCAACAATCTCTCGGTAGGACATCCCTAGGATGCATGCCTTAACAATTTCTACTCGTTTGAAAACTTTGTTGTCATCAAACTTGTCATCAAACATAACTACTAGATTGCTACTAGATTTCGTCGCTCAAGTTGAATTGATTTCAACTTTAAACAAAAAATTAAAATATAAAACATCTTCACGTCATTAAAATTTGACCTGCAACAAAAGTGAACATAAGGTAAAAATTTTAGCACGTAAATCCCTATGTACTGCGTTGAAAAAACCCACTGTATTAACTATGTGTAAAATAAAACAATTGTTGAAATAGCTAAAATTTATTAGTTTTTTCTACGAAATATGTGCAATTCTCTATTTTTGTGCAATTTTGTTAAAAATATATTATACCATAATATCTCAATTTTTATTTTCGTTTTATAGACAGTAAGCATATAAAAAAGCCTGTTAGGTAAAACTAACACACGATTGACGTAAACAATACCAAGATATAAATGCGCCCAAAGCTCTCTGTAATCCTTTTGAAAACTGAGTTAAAATGCAAATAGCATTGCTGAAAAGTCTGTTCAATCCCATCATCTTCGACTGCAATGCATCTCAGAAACGCATTGTTCCTAAACCATTGTCAGTTTATAATGAAATGAAAACCCATCTATATCAACAGTTTCAAGTAATAGTTAAGCTTTATGTTAAATTTTAAAGTAAAGTTTTTGATACTGCAATTTGAATATTTTCTAATTATTTGAGTTTTCATGTTGTACAAAATCTTAAGTTTGTAGTATATATTATAGTACAAGCTGTTTTTCTTTTTACTCATTTAACATTAATGATAGTAAAAAAGTATTGTAAAGTTTTTTGTTTGTAATTTAACATTAGCCATAAATTTATAAAAATAGTCATAAATTAGCTATTTTTTGATGTTGCAAAGCTTAGCTTTTACACTTTCAGACACTTTAAGTTACAACATTTCTAAGATAATTCCTAGACATTTTTTTTATTTTGTTACTGCTATTGTTTGAGAGTTATATTGTTTTAAAACAATTTGTCTACATTGTAAAAAAACTGACAGAATTCTTCTGTATTGCACAACGAAGTAGTATTAAACAGAATAAAAGGTTTATTTTTGCTATTTTTAGTAGGACTAATGTTTTCATACACTTAATTGTTATTGATAATATCTTTAAACAAAACTTTAAACAACTTTATAGTTCAGTACATCACAAACTTAAAATAGTTAATAATTTTTTTTTAAATATTATTAAGTCATACTGTTCAGAACTTTCTACATATGATAATGATAGAAAAGAAGGTAAAGTTATCGTTTGCTGTTTGTTTAGTAGTCAAATAAGAAAGAAAAGATTTGGAGCACATTTGAGTTTTTGCAGCAGCACTTTACCGTCACCCTCAGATAGCTCTTCTTTCCTCAGGTCTTCAAATTTTCCTTAATTGTTTCTGAAAGTAGCAAGAATTCTAATTTTTATTAGTTTTTTTATTATTTTGAGACATTGAGGCTTAATGTTGCTGAGGTTTGGATGCCTGTCAATTGCCACTCTACATTTAGATTTTTAGCTTTAAAAACGAGACTTTCTAAACATCTGAGAAACTGGTTTTTAGAATTTTCAGTATTGTTAAATAACCATATATCTACTTAAGAAAGTAGTTTTGCAACTTCTTTTTTAATAATAATAATAATATTGATAATTTTCTAGGTTATAATCAAAATTCAAAAATAGTATAAACAAAATGTTTTTCAACAGAGTCTTAATACTTTTAAAAACGCAATTGAATAGTAAAAATTTGATACAAGCAATAAATTCTTATGCTGTTTTTCTATAAACTTATTCCCTTGGTGTAATCAAGTAGACCGCAACAGATAATAATAATATTAACATAAAAGTTCGAACATCATTTACTAAATTTCAATAAACATCATTAAAATTCTTTAATTGTACGATTTGTAATTACTAAAGAAAGTCAGAAGAAAAAACAGAGGCAGAGGAATTTTGAACATATCAGTATTATTAAATAACAAAATTTCTAAGATACAAAACTATTTTTATAATTATAAAACGGATAATAAATTAGTAAAACTTATTGTGAACACAGATCTAGGTTTTTCACCATTAAATTTAAAAAGTAAAATTATCACAAATAAATTAGATAAACAAGATAATAATTTGTTATTAAAAATTAAAACAAAAGACATTATACAGTAGACTTTTAAAGAAATTGAGTTAGATGGAATAGATAAAAAGCTGTCATTTTTATGGATCAAGAAAGAACAAATTTTTCCAGAGACTGAAGGTTTTTGCAATTCAAGATAGGGTAATTAACACTAAAAATTATCGTAAGCTCATAATGAAGGAACAATTAGTGAATGAAGTTTGTAGAATGTAATTTAATTCGACGGAAACAATTAAACACATTTTATCTTCTTCTTCAGTGCTAGTTAATAAACAATATAAAAAAAACATGACGCGATTGCAAAAATAGTTCATTAAAATTTGGCTTTTAAGTTTGGTTTGGTCAAAAATTCAGAACCGTATTATAATTATAATTTAAAAAATTTCTTGAAAAATAATAATTACAAATTATATTGGGATTGAACTTTGCTAACTGCTTCAAAAATTGAAACCAATAGGCCGGATATTGTTATAGTATTTAAGAAAACTAACGTTGCATATCTTATAGGTATTGCTGTTCCAAATTCTTGTAATATTATTGATACTTTTAAAACAAAAGTGGCCAAATATTCGCTGCTTTCGGTGGGCATTAGGGATCTTTGGAATTTAAAAATGGTAAAAATGTTACCTTTAGCTATTTCAAATATGGGTATTGTACCAATATCAATAAGTAAAAATCTCAAAATTCTAGATTTGAGCTTAAAATTCAGCATTATTATGTTCATGTCATATTGTTCGAATGTTTTTAAATGTTAAATCTAACAATTCAAATAATATGATTGCAGATGCGTGGGGAGACAGCAATTTAGCTTAATTTTTCAAAAAACAAACTTGTATAGTCTATTTAGTTTAAAACACCATTTGTTGTTTTTTTTCAATTCTTAAATTGAATTTTAAACTAATTGAAAATTAAAAGCTTGTTTTTCAACAATTTTTATATTTAGTAAATAATATTGTCATTATCATTAATTGTCGAAAACCGTAATGATTTTTAAATTCAGCAAAATTGCTGTGTCTCTAAGACAGGGAGGGTTGAACATAATAATAAACCCTTATTTCTAAACTTTTGCCTATTTTACACATTTAAAACCAGTAATTATATAGCATTATAACATTTAAGTTGATCAATACGAGTCAGGATAGCAGTTAGTTTTGTTTTGTGTCTGATGTCTGTCCTTCATACTTTGTCTTTTAGTTTTAAACCTAACATGCTTCTTTTCATACTTCTCTGACATCTTGCAAGTTTATCTCTATGATGTTTTGTCAAAGTCCTGGTTTTGCAGTCATATGTAATGCAGGGTAAAATACAGGTATCAAAAATCTTTTTCTTAATTTCAATGTCTATTTTCTTGGTTTTTGGAATTTCTTCTAAAGCTCAGTAAAAATTCCATCCTGTTGCAATTCATTTTTCTATTATTTTTGACATCTGGTTTAGACGATATTAACTGGCCGAGATTCTAGTTTTTTTCCTTTAACTGTTATGTCTACGGGATATAAAGTAGTCATCATCTTAGTTTTGCTGGAGTTCATCTCTATGCCTAATTCTCTACTTTTATCTGCTAGGGTTTGCAATTGGTTTCGGACCACAGGTCATTCGCAAATCTAAGATAATTTAGTCTTAATTTACTTATGTTTAAGCCCAAATGCTCCCAATCTAACTTCCTAAACTTTTCTTCTAGCACTGCTGTTAGCAGCCTTGGTGAAAATACGTTTTTTTTATTGGAGATGCATCTTTTGTAGATTCCAGTCTTATCCTTCCTTTACTTCACTTTAAATATTTTTGATGATGTTGATTGATGTAGGTGTTTTAGATGGATTGCTCTTTTAGGCTTTGCCATACTACTTCATGTCTGAGGCTGTCAAAAGCCTTTGTGTGGTCTATAAAAGCAATGTAAACAGTTTTTTATATTCATTATATTTTTCTAGAAGCTGTTTGAAAGTGTAAATATGGTCTATTGTACTGAAATATTTCCTGAGCCCTGCTTGTTCTACTGGTTGATTTGAAAATATCTACTCAAGTTGCCAAATGACTTTCTTAATTACAAAAAAAGATAATAAATTAGTAAAATTTATTCTTAACACAGATATAAGTAAAAAATAAAATTATTACAAACAAATTACATAAACAACATAATAAATTGTTATTAAACATCAAAAACAAAACGTTACACAGTAATTTTTTTAAATAAATTAAATTAGATGAGATAGATTAAGAGCTCTCTTTTTTATGAATCAAAAAAGGGTTAACTACTTTTTCCAGAAACTGGGGGTTTTGTTTTTGCTATTTAGGATAGGATAATTAACACTAAAAATTATAATTAAGAAAGAATTAGTTAATGACATTTTGTAGAATGTATGTTTCAATGTGTCGGAAACAATTGAACACATTACAATACATGACGGTTGCAAGAATAGTTCATTCAAATTTAGCATTTATGTAGTTTGGTCAAAAATGTTAAAAGATATTATTATTATAATCTAAAAAAAGACGCGAAAAATTATATTTACCAATTATATTAGAATCGAACATTACTGACCGCTTCAAAAATTGAAGCCAAAAAATCAAAAAATGAGTAGGATATTATTATAGTATTTAAGAATATTTATTCCTAATTATTATAATCTATATTTATTATTAATTTATTCTTAATTCTAAGAAAACTAAAATTGCATATTTTATAGATATTGCGGTTCCACATTCTTTTAATATTATTGAAAAATAGCTAAATATTCGCTGCTTTTGGTGGCCTTTAGAGATCTTTGAAATTTGAAAATGGTAAGAATTTTACCTTCAGTTAATTCAAAAATAAATTTTGTGCCCATATCATTAAGACACATATCATTAAGAAAAAATCTCAGATTTGGATTTAAAAATTCTCGCAAAAATACAGAAAGCAGCATTATTATCTTTGTGTCATATTGTTTGAATGTTTTTAAATTTAACAATTTAAATAATATGATAAAAGATGCGTGGAGAGATAGTAATTTAGCTTGATTTTTCAGACAACTAACTTTTTTGAATCCAGTAAAACTGCTGTGCTTCTGAAAAAGGAAGGGTTAGTTTTATTGAAATCAAAGTGAAAAAATGTTTTAAATTGATTCAAATTTCACAAAGTGAGTTTTTGTTGGTTTTAATTTGAACGTCCGACTGTTTATAAACGCACAGCAGGATTATATTTTTATTACTAATTGGTAGCTGAGATATGCATCGCTTGAGTCTGAACTGTATTTGAATGCAATGGTACTTAGCCCTTGTCAGTGATGGAAAGAAAATCAATAAAATTATAATAGTTTTAACAAAATGTACTTAGAAGCACTTTATTTTGGTTGTTTCACATTTTTTTTTAAGATAGGGAATGGCAACATTTTTTTAAACTTCTTAATAAACAACCTTCTACTCCTGTTAAAACGTAAACTTAAATTTAGAGTTTTTAATTTAAAATTTTAAATCTTTGTGTTAGTGATTTAAAAGAAAAAGCTTATTTTTTTAACCAGCAAGATTGTCAAATATCTTATGTGCACAAGTTTTTATTTAATAAAAAATTATCAGAATTAGTTTTTTAAAACCGACTTAACACAAGAAAAACTGCATAATATCTGTTTAGAACAAAAAATAATTTAATCATTTTACAGCACATTTCTAAAAAAAAACATTTGCAATATATTTTTTGTTATTATTATTGATTTCATTGATAAAACGCTTATATTATATAATTATAATATAAAAAAAGCATTAGTTTACCATGGTAACCTAAAACATTATTTATTTCGAAATAATAAGTAATAAAACACATTGGTTTCGAAATAATTTTTACCAGTATTGGTAATTCATCTTTCAGTCAAAATCATCTTATTCTCTACAAAATTTTAGATATTTTCTAATTAAAAAATTATTAATATTTTTCTGCTTCATGAATTCAAACAATTTGGAAATTTTGATATAGATGTAATTTTTTATTCTACCAGTTTTAAAATACTAGATAATTAATTGAAAAACAATATACGAACAATTACGACATATTTGGTTGTAATGTAATATCACTTTAGCACTAGATAAACCGGTTTCAATAATTCTTTTTTTACTTGAAAGCTGGTGCTTTCTGTGTAGTTCCATTTCAATTTGGTCCAATTCTGACCATGGTTTCTATGAGAAAACCATATTGTCTTAAATTTGCATTTGCATTAGATATGTGCGCGATAAATGAACGAGTAACTCAATATCACGCCAACCGATTTTGATAATGCTTTTTAACAGACTTTAAAAAAAAAGGTTCTTACTTTGACCGTAAAAATATATATTTATTAAGAAATATTTATAGCCGTGAGTAAATCTACCGCATTCTGTAGCGACGCATTTCTTAGTTTACTCGATTTGACTTTGCGTCTTCTTGCTTGCGACACCGAGCTAGAATACTTCAGTCTTCAGTTATCTTCAACCAATTGTTTATCATTGACCCATTGTTACAGTAATACCGCCATAAACAGTAAATATCAAATTTACCTATCATTAAATTACTGGTTAAAACAATTGAGTTGTCGCAATTGAAAATAAATTAATAATTATTAAATCAAGAATCATTCTTTTCAAAAAAAAATTAGTAGTTTCTTTTCATTTATTAAGTTATGTTCATGTCCTGTTGTAATCTGCTTTGTCATGCATATAATTTTGATGCTTCACATCTACCAAGCGCCCCGTCACGGCTCACATTTTTTTTATGTGTGATTGCGGATAACTTTCTCGTTTATAACAATTTATAAAATCAATATTTAGATAACATTTTTTATATTGAAAAAAAGATATCTCAGATGTGGTACCATAATAAGAAAAAAGAAAACCAAAATCTGATAATAGCATTCTGGAAAAATCAAAAAAAACCTTTAAAAATCGTAGCAACGCCTATTGCGTTTGTCATCGTTTCGTTTGTTTGAATTCATTATATTCAATATTAGTTAATATTAAAGTTGATTTTCTAATTTTTTTATTTTTTTTATGTAAGGATCCACTCTGCATAAATAAATAATTATACAAAGTCGCGCAAAAGTATGAAAACGGTGAACAATTTTTAAAACCTTTTATCAGAATTAAATAAAATTTAACACCTAAAAAATATTTCAAAAAAACTTATAGCTGTAATTTTGTCAGATAAATACGTTCATTTGCTTCAAAGATCCAAAGTCAGCTCACTTTTTTTTTAATTTTACTTTTTTAAAATAGCTATTTTTGTCACAAGTACATAATCTATGACTTTTTTGGACGAGTCGAGTTTATGGCCAAGCGAAGCGCGGCCATAATAAAGACGAGTCCAAAACAAGTCAGATTATGTACGAGTGGCAAACAAAGCTTTATGTTCGACTGCTTTGAAGAAATAATTGGGAAAATACGCTGACACGAAGATACAGGAGATCATCCAGATCATGTACTGAGTTTAGCTTGGGTGCCTCCAGGGTAACGATTGCTAACAACTGTTTTTGTTTATAGAAACGTAAAATTTTTCAAAATATAATCATTCTAAGCTGTTCCAAGTGTAAAGTGTCAAAATTGATAATTAATTAAGGATGTCATTCATCTTATTCTAATAGTATCTCAAAAAATAAATAAAACATATAATTTTCAATTTAGTTGTGCCGTGTAAAAAAATACTTATAAAAATTAATTGTATGCAATTTTGATAATTTTTAATCGACGTTTCGAATGTGTAATTAAGTTTTTATTTTCAAGCGTTTATATTTAAATTACCAATTCAGCAAAACTCAACTAGAATTTGTAGATAAGAAATATATTTTGTCAAGGAATCTTGATAGCAATAAAACGTTTTTATCAGTTTTAGTAATTTAAAAGAGGGCAAATATTTTCAAATAAAAAATTTAAAACAATAACCCAAAAATAACAATGAAAATTTTCTTTAAAATCTTAGAAACAGCAAAGACAATGGCTTTCGACATATATACAAAGTATAATAGAAATGAATACAAAAAAGTCATCGCATCGGCCGCGACGCGATGTAACAGCGAAACGGGAGCAGGGCTGGAGAGCAGGGTGGCGGTAAGGAAACTTCGGCAACAATACACAATGCTTGTGTGGTGGTTCACAATAGGAGCTAAAAGAATGGCCGAATGCACCGGCCGTGAATGCCGCATAAAAGAAGTCACTTCTATATAATTGTGTAAATAAAAGACACGCTTTTCAAACGCGTTCAACTCTAGCATGCCATGCAAAAAAGAACGCTTTTTAAGGGTGTATAGGTTCAAATAAAACATGACAAAGTAAATTTCTACGTTGTTAGTTCTAATGGAAAACTGATACAATAAGTAATTAGAAAACTGTACAATGGCTGTGGGTAAACTTTTTTTTATTAAAATTTAATATTTTCTTCATTGCTCAATATTACTATTATTTTAACAAACCTGTAGCTGACATTAAGTTTTGTCGATTTGTTTATTTATTTTTTATTTATTTATTTAATTTACAACAAAAAACCATACCACACACTAGTTAGAGTTTGATTACTATGATATCTTAATAAGTAAACCATTCCTCATTCAATGACCCTTTTGCACGAGTGAGAGTAACTTGGAGTGAGAGTAACTTTGAAATTTTAAATATCAACCCCTATTTTTCTCGACAGATTCCGATTTTCAAAAAAAAAATATCAATCTTTAGTCTAAAACATTTTTTTATCCGAACTTTGTTTTATCCCAAATTTTGATCTTTTGTTAACGTTTTTATGCCTGGATGACAATTTAAACTTTTTCCGAGAATAAGTTTGAGACTAATAACGCTTTTCAAGAATCTTTTATGTAGAATTTTTAATATGTTTAACCATTTAATTTTTAATAATTTTTTGTTTTAAATTTAAATTTTTTTTTTTCGGTATGTTGATGAACCGATAAGAAAAGATGCCAAGATTTGTCACTCTTTCAGTATCTAGCAACTAAGCGACTCCAAACTTTTCTTTCTACAAATCTATTTTTTTCCTTGCCTTGCTAGATGCTCAAACTGCCTTTCTTCTATTTCTTGACAATAAGCTAATCGCTGATAAAAATTTAGAAACAAGTTTTAGATGAGATCAAAACATTTTTCAGATAAAAGATGGATATTTTTTCTCTAAAAATTTGAATCTGTCGAAAAAAATAGAGGTTGCTATTTAAAATTTGAAACTTGTAACCAAGGAACTTTTGTATTAACTTTTTTTTGGAAATCTTTTCCCTAGGAAATATTGCCCTGTTGCCGGTCTTTTGACGCACCCGGTATATTATGTATTTAGACAATAGACATAGACAATAATATCTCTAAAATTAATAGTAATAAACAAAATAATTGACTTAATGTCTTAAACAAAGTAAAAAAAAAATTTTAAACTTAGCTAAACTTAACTTAATACTAAGATAGCTTTTCAAAACGTATGACTCAATGGTATGACATGACAGTACATGTCGATGTATTCAAAGCAAGTTTATTTAAAATACATCGCTCTTCAATCGTATTCAAGTTGAAATCAAGTCGACCAGGTTGAAAGCGACAATAACTTTTAATATCGTCAGCATATAACTATAACTCCACATCCAAATTATTAAAGACATCATTAATAATAAATATTTTTGTGTTATTTAAAATCGTTGATATTAAATAACAAATACCCTAAGTTGTTTTTATGTAAATCTTTTGTAAATCTTTAGAGGAAACCAACTAAACCAAGTATTCTACAGATTTACATCTATTTAGTATGACAAATTGTTTACTGTCTGTGAAGTAGCTTCTATTTTGAATAGTTTAAGCAACAGTTGTAAAATTACAAATTTTTCTAGTTTTTTATTCTATTTTACTCTATGATCAATTCTGACGAAAGTTGTCTAACAGGCACAAACCCAATTAAAAGCCAACGTGACTAGGTTAAAAAGGACTTTCTTGATAAAATGTACAGAGACAAAAATACGTCTATTGTTCAACCTATGTAAGTGAAATCTATTAAAAAAATAAGCCTGAAGAAATACTCTCACGAGATAGCAACTATCATCTTTAAAAACTAAAAAAATTAAGAAAAAAGCGTTATGTTTTCTTTAATATACCAATATAAAATCTAGAAGAAGATGCTCAGACTATTCTACTGTATTCAAATGTAAAATACCGCTAATATACCGATATAAATATAAAAAAAGAGGAGAAAAAAGCAGTCACAGTAGGGCTATAAGAAGAAATCGCTTAGAATCCGTGATAATTGGTCAACCAAAAAATGAAAAACAGAACCAATCAAGTGAGAAAACAAAGAAGAATGTAAAAAAGATTGATGTCGCAAAATTAAAAGTAGGCATCACAAAAGTAAAAAAAGTGACAAAAGAAGCTGTTGTAGTTGGGTGTGAAAATAAGTTTCAAGCTAAAAAATTAAAACAAGAGATTGTAAAAAACATGAGCAGAAATTATTGGGCTTAAGAACCCAAGAAAGAGAAACCGAAACTAAAAATATATGATGTTAACAATGAAGACTGTGAAAATGAACATATTTGATAGGAGTTTACAAAGAGGAAAGCTGAAAATGGGTTGAAACATATGCAAAGTGCAAAAGTACATAAATGTAAATAGATGCTACAAATGTTGCGGTTTTTATCATTTTGCAAAAGAGTGTAGAAAGACAAAATATGTGGAAACTGCTCAAACCCGGGATTTTCTAGTAAAGAATGCAGACGTGACATTAAGAAGTGTATTAATTGCAAAGATAAAATAAAGAGTTTTAAAAGTAAAAACTTAAGATTAGACCATTCGGCATACGATATTAACTGACTATGTTTAAGAGGAGAAATAGAAAAAGACAAGGTTTTGTGTAATAATGATATATAGCAATCAACAAGTGAAATAAAATGCAAAAATAAAATAATTTGTTTAAATGCGCAAGGGTTTTGGGCCGTAGAGATCGCTTTACAGAAACACATGTAACAAAAAACATAGAACATAAACTTTATATAAACGGGTATATATATATATAAGTGCGCGAGGCGATTCCGAGTCGACCAGAACAGGTGAAGTAGTGTTATACATCAAGGAAGAAATTAAATTCACATTAATAGCAATTGAAAAGCAGGACGTAATGCGGAATGAAAGGTTATAATAATGAGTGATTTTAATATAGATATGTGTAGAAATAATTACATTAGACGCAGATTAGTAAGAGTAATAAATTCTATTGGCTTAAAACAATTGATTAAAAAAGCAAAATTTGTTCAAAATTCAGAAACAATAATTGATTTGGTTTTGGGCAAAGTAGAAATAGAGGTTGAGATATGGCATGAGCCAAAGATAACTGACCATTCTGCAATTGTAGTATATTGGAAACATAGCAGCAAATAAAAAATAATAAAATAATAAAATATAGGGACTATAAGCGAATAGATACAAAATTCAAACATATGATAAAGGTTGGTTTAAAACCAATTCAAAGCGACAATGTTGGTTTTTGGACAAGCTCCATGATTAAAGAGATTGTTATATGTTTAGGTCAAATAGCGCCGGTAAAGACACTTGTATTGAATAAAAATCAGAAAAAAAATGTTCAGTTCTTAAACTAAATTTGTAAATCTTTCTTAAAAGATACAAATATTGCAAAAGCCAAGAGATGAGGCATATAGAGTGGCACGTTTAAGAAAAAGTGGAGAGGGTTAGGAGGTTTTAAGACAACTGAGAAACAGAATGGTAGATAAGTGTAGAGAAGCAAAAAAAAATCATCTAGAAGAAAAACTTGACAAAAATAAACCAGACTCAAAAACAGTGTGAAGTATGCAGTGATATATTTAATAATTATTTTGTGAATAGTGTTGAAGCATTAACAATTTGAAACAGTCATTACACATTTAAGAGAGAACATTAAAGATATGGTACTAACAGCTAAAATGTTTAAAAAAAATTGAAGTAGAGCAACTAAAATCAATAGTAAAACGTTTAAAGCCGAAGGCAGGTACAGAAGAAGAAATTAATGTAGTAATGAAATATATAGTTGAAGCAGCAGCAGATAAAATTTGCTACCTATTTAACAGAATATTAGAAGTAAGACGGTTTTCAAATAAATGGAAAAAATCCACAGTACTTCTAATACCAAATGTATGAAGATCAAAGAAAGTTGAAAAAAATAGATCAATAAATAAATTACAGATTTATGAAAAAGTGTTAACGATGCTGCTGCAGAGACAATTATTAGATTACTTAGAAGATAATAACTTGTTTACAGATTGTCAGTCAAGCTCTAGAAAAAAATATTTGTGTGAGAGTGCGTTACAATAAGTTTTATCGGGTTGGAAAAAATATATAGAAGGAAGAAAAGTGATAGTAGTGGTGTTCTTGGACTTGAAAGTGGTTGATAGAATTATGATTGAGAAGTTGCTGTCTTTAGGAATAAATGGTATAGTGCTGAAGTGGTTTTGAAGTTGTCTGGAAGATCGGAGTCAAAGAGCGAAGTTTAATGGTTGTCAGCTTTTGTTGATGTTGAACTAGGGGTTCCGTACTAGAAATTAAATTACTAATTTAATTTAATTTACTCTACTCTGCTGTTCCTCTTATCCTCGTTACTATATATCTAGTCAAAGCTCTTTTAAACCCTTAAATCACTCTTTACTGCCGATGGTAACCCATTAAACATTTTCAGATTATCGTACAGTAACATTTTTTGTTCTTCTCTTGTTCTACATTTTTTTAAGAACTATGTTTAATTAAGGATTAATCTTTATAATGTAGCCACTGAAGCTAATAAATGGTATTATTATTATTATTATTTCCGCAACTGAGCCTCGCCATTATCTTTCTTTCTTTCGCACTTTTTCTTTCCAGGTATACCAAGATTTCCTCTGTTATGCATTTTTCATAATTCATGTTGTACCTAGATTCTTTGATTCTTTCTTTTTTTTCTTGTTTATCTACATCCTTCACTCTTTCACACGTCTCTCCGTTCATTTACTTGCCTTCTGTTGTTAATCTTTCCACTTCTTTACTTGCCATTTCTTCTGTAATATTTCTCTCTCTCTCTCGTTCTCTCTCTCTCTCTCTTTTTCATTCATCTCTGTGTATTCATTCATTACATTTTTTCCTTCCATTTATTCTATCCTCAAACTTAAACTATCTTCACTATACTATAATGTATAAATACTGACAATGATTTTGTAGTAAGCCGATATTATTATGTAAGTGGTCTAAAGAATTAAAGGTATGAATAACTTTTGACTTATTTTTTTAAAACAAAAATAACTTTTTAAACTAAATGTGTGCTTATCATGTCTAAATTATTCAATTGTACAAGTTTATGTGCCCTAAATTTCTATTTTTGATAATTTAAAGTTTCAGAGTATGATCTAGATCTTTTGTTGCACTATATATTTGGCTGTTATATGTTTATGTGTAATACAAACATTAAGTAACTTCTTGGCGTGATATTTTCACAAAATTTGTATAATTTAAAATATCCAAAAGTCATAAGGTATTATAATTTTGAAGGCTATCACATAGATAGCAAAAAGTGATAGCAAGTTTATTTTTTTTACAGCAATTCTGTATTGTATTGGTAGAATCTTTTGAAGAATGACGTTGATTTTAATTTTGATTCTATGTGCTTTTTCAATTCCAGTTAAAACTGCAACGTTTTCTGGACTTGTTTCTAAAATTGAAGAACAAATTGATCCTAAAACAAACGGTGATATGCCACCAACAAAAACAAACGATCATCTGCCACCAACAATTCCTAAACAACAAGGGACTTTCAAGTTTCAGTTTTCAGACTTAATTCGACGAGCAAATACTACGATTGTTACAAAAATGTTCAGTAAACTTTTGGATCCAGGTAATATATTGTTGATCTTTGCAAACAATTGTTTTAATAAACATTAATTGTACTGTTATAGAATACTTGGGCCGCGAAGTGAGTATTGTTCTTCAACAAGCTGACATTTTTAAACAAATTGTGCAAATTGTGAAAGATATTATAAATTCCATCAGGAAGGCTTAATTTTGTAATTTTAGGCTATGTATTATAAATTTTAGAATTGTTAAAAGTGTTAAATTATTTAAAGTTTGGGTTTAAACAATATATAAAAATGAGTAACATTAAGAATCTATATTCTAATAACAATTATTAAATGTAAGTAACTATAAAATAATTTATTCTACATAATATTATAATAAAGCGTCTAGACAACTAGACTTTTACTTTATATGTTAACAATTACAAATATAAAATTATGGCTTTCAATCATTATTGTATATTTATCCAAATCTGCAAGCAGTCTGGTTTGTTATTTCGTGTATTGTGAAAATATTTGTAGGTACGTCTTAGCGTGCAATGATGAATAATTGCCGTGTCTGCCGTCTAATACTGTCAATACTTAATTTAAAGCACTTTTTCGACAAATGCTTGACACGTCTGAAATATTTTTGTAAACCATAAAAAAGTTTGTAATTAAATACAAAAATCGATTGTTAAAGTAACTTTATTTTGTTTTCTTGATGTGCCACAGCTATTACGCTTTTTGGTTTGTTTTAACCTTTCTCTCACTTATCTTACATCGTAAACTTTGTATCTTTATTTTTACGCAAAGTTAAGATTTATAAAACTAGTTGCACAAGGCTTATTTTTTCAAGTACTGTAAAACACTCCTAAATTATTTTTATATTAAAATCAATCTATTAATAAATTTGTAAAATTTTAACAAAAATTTGCGTGAGTAAGCATAAATTTGCTTAAATTTTGCAACTTGCTCAAGAGTTCCCATAAGAACAAAACATGTTAAAATTTGAATAAATTTGCATTAATCTTATTTAGAATTATCAAAAAAGATACAATAATTTTATGTTGCTCTTTTTATTACCTTATGACTTATGAAACTTAAGAGGTTTGTTACAAAAAAGGTTTTATGTTGCTTTTGTAAGATTTACTACTTATGAGTATTTTAAAGTTAGCTATTGATATGCTAGATATACGACTCCATAAAAAACTCTTAGTAATGGTATCAATAATTTTGAGCTAAAGTTTTAAAAAGCTGCATTTTTAACAATAAATTTATGTAGAATTTAGAAAAATATTAAATAATTTATTATTATTAATATTTTTATAGTCGCCACCTAGTAATTATTATCGATTTGCACTATTTCACTCACAGTAAAAACTACAAACGTTTTGTTTCACCGGTTTTGACAAAACTAGAACTATAAGAGCTAATTTATTGACTCCAGCTGGTGTTTCTCAAAATTGACACCGCTTTCGATATAGGTACATAGAGCTGCTTTAATCAACAGGGAAAAAGCAGGGAAAGCCCTGCTGTAGCCAGTCCATAGAAAGCCCATTAGGATTTTTATTGTTACTTTTAATTTTACAACCGGCTTATTTTATAATAAGTCTCAAATATAGAGATCTACGACTATATATATTTTTCTATGCAATGTATAGTTTCTTTTGCTGACTTTTTTGAAATATTTAAAACGGATATCTGAAGATAATAAAACCTATTGAGTCATTAAAATACTGCCAATAGATTTCTGCAATATAATTTTTAATGTTAAATTATAGACTTTCAATAATTATTATCAGCTTTTAATGTTTATGTGTTGATAAGTTATAGCTGGTAAAATGCAAAATTTAAAAAACCTTGAGTGTTATCGTTGCACCAAATATTTTTGCAACAAGTTTATGAAAAAGCTTAGTGTTTCGGTTTAAAGTTACTTTGATTTTCTATCATTACGTATAAAAAAACATAACACCAAAATTTGATAGAATCAGACTTGTGAAAGATGCTTACATTAATTTTTAAACCAAAACATTTATATTTCTTAAGCGGCTGACTTATGGCTAAGAATAACTTTAATAGCTTCAGTTCAAATAAAAAAAAATTAGATTAATATTGGTTAAGCCGCTTAGTGGCTACAGGGTGACAGAAAGACACACAGATCCACATAATTATTTTCATTTTAAACATACAACACTTTTTTGTCGGAGGTCAAAAATACAAGATAACGATTTTAATATAAAAATTGCAACAAAAAGTTTTCATTGCTTGATGTCGATCGGAGTAAAGATAAATTTCGCAAAAATGGCAAAATGAGTACTTTGGACCATTTTTCTAAACTTGCGCTCAAAGCCAATTTTCCTTCTGATTGAAATTCAAGAACGTTGTAAAAAATCAGTGGCACGAAAATGATAAACTAAAAACATCAATTATTTTTTGGTTTATTTTTAAATTTGTTTATTTTTATAATGTTTTTTATTTTTTAAACATGAGTCAAAAATAACAAATCGTTTATTCAAAATTTCATATAAAAACCGTACAAGCCAGAAAGTCTGTCAATATTTTCAGTACTTAAAACAAAATTTTGTTAGAGTTTGTGAGAAAACATCTCACACTTTAAAGTTTTCAGAATTTTTTACAAAAAAACGCTTCCAACAAATGTGAAAGAAATTGGTAAATGAATTTCTGTTCAGATCCATCTTAAAAATTCTTAGAAAGAAGATATTCAGTTTTTTCTTTCAAATCAAACGTTGACAAACAACCATTCACGATGAAATATTGTAAAAAAATTTAGCTTTCTGTTAGACATTTAAATAATTTTAACGTTTATGAAAAAATATTTTAAAAATAGCCAATTATATAATATATTTAAAAATGTCCCTGATTAGCAATGAGATGAATAACAAAATAATTCAAATGTTATCATTAGTTATCAAACGGCGCAATAAATTGAATAAATAACCTTTGTCGGCATTTGATTAATAAAAAAACTGATTAGCTTTTTAATGAATAAGTTAATTTTTTAAATAAGCTGATTACCTTTTTTTCATTAGCTTTTCTAAAAATTAGTGCAAAAAAGAATGGTTGCAGTGGCAGAACTAAGAAGTGATTTTAAGAGGGTTCGATAGCCGTCGCCATGTTAGAAAATTAATTTTTCAAATAACTTTTTTAGTTTTTATTAATTTTTAATTCTGTTTTTACTGACTCTAACAATTCTAAAAGATGTATTTACGAAAGTCAATAATGTTTTTTTTGCAAATAAAAAAAAATATTTTTTTTTTAAATAGAGTGCCAGTGTTAAGGTAAAGACTTTTAATTGACTTTCGGATATTCTTATAAATATATTAAACACTTTTGATAGTAAGAATTTTGTGATTATCTATTAAATAACATCACAAATCGAAAAACCATTTTTTTAATTTTTGAGTTGTAATGTGGTGCCACCTCGTACAAGTTGATTTAACTTTGCTTTTAATTAGGCTTGGCAACATTGTACGGCGATTCGAAAAATCGATTAATTGAGATGGTCATGGCCAGTTCGCACGTTTCGTCAAAGGCAACTTTAGGGCTCATTTTTTCAAAAAGCTTTTACATTATAAAATTTTTGCGACTGGCATTAGAAGCGCTATAGTTTTCTAAACAAGTATCCAAAAAATTTATTATTTATTAGTTGAACCGTTAATGTAATAACGCAATATATTATGTTAAGAAAACCAAATTTTTTAAATTAATCCTCTAGCAGGAATAAAGTCATTTTGCAAAATTCTATTTTTAGTCCTACTGAAAAAAGCTGTGAAACATTATTTTAGATAGCCAAAATTGAATTCTGCTAAAAGACTAAAATAATAATAAAATACTCGTACAAGTAAAAATGATAATTTAACAAATAAACAGAAAGATAAATGCACTTTCATAGTATTTATACATTTATTGAAGTATTAACAAATTAGTAGTTACTAGTGATAGGCCAGTAGTCGAAAACCGTTTATAAATTAAGCGCGGCCCACGGCCGCTTTCTACGGAATTCTTATTAATTTTCAGTTTTTTATCGCGACTATGGCTGCGTTTGTCTTTTCATATTTTTATCAGTTTATTTAATGAGTGTTGCCATTTTTCTATTCTATAAAAACACATTTTTTTATTGAGATGCCATGTACCTTTTACAATGAGTGTGCAAAATTTTATGAAAATGGGATCGATAACTGATCAAAATAATTTATCGATGAATGAGGTGAACCTAGCCCCATTTTATTCATTCAGGTATTGAACAAGAAACAAGCTATTTAGTAATTGAACAACAACAAGAAATAGATTTGATTATGATGAATATTCAAATAAAAATATTATTCGTATTTTACTTGTTTCTGTTAGTATCTTGTCAGGTTTTAAAGTCTTAGTTTTCTTATAAAAGAATAGAAAATACGATTTTAATTCTCTTTATGAAACGACTAACATGGTTAACGAAACATTTGTCAAGATCTAAAAACTAATTTTTTAACGATTACCTATAAAATCGACTATTAAAAGATCACCAACAAAACTTGAATTTCCAATTTATACACTTTTTTTTAAAATAAATAAGTAGTTGACAACAGTTCCATAACTAATATTGGATAAATAATTTATTTATCAAATATTTTTAAAATATATGTTTAAGTTGTTTTTTTAAGATTTTCAAATAATTTTAATAATTTTTTAAAATTTTTTAGAATTTTCTAAGAATTTTTAAAAATTTTTAAATAATTTTTAAAAAATTTAATAGATTTAATATCTATATATATATATCTATAAAATTTAATAACGTTTTAAAATTACTAAAAGTGAAAATAAATTACTATAAACTAGTTAGAAAAATTATTTGAATGTTTTGAAATGTTTTAAAAATTTTTTAATAAGAAATTTAGATTATTTTTAATTAATTTCAAATTAAAAATTTTTAAACGGATTAAAAAATTGTTTTAACTTATTTAAATTACATATTTTTTAAGTTTTTTTTTAATTTGTAAAATAATTTTAAAATCTTTTCAGAATTTTTTAAAATTTTCAAAAATTTTTGAAGAATTTCTTAATAACTTTTAAAAAATTTCATTAAACTTTTTATATATAATTTTTAAAATTTATTAATACGTTTTAAAATTACTGAAAGTGAAAACAAATTACTATAAACTAGATAGAAAAAATATTTTAATGTTTTAAAAAGGTTTAAATGTATTTTAATAAAAAATAAAAATTATTTTCAATAATTTTCAATAATTTTCAATTTAAAAACTTTTAAACGCCTTTAAAGTTTATTTCAACTTTTTTAAATTAAATGTTGAGGTTTTTTTTTTTAATTTTTATATTTCTAATAATTTTAATAATTTTTTAGAATTTTCAAAAAAGTTTTAAAATTTTTTAAATAATTTTTAAAAAAATTAATAGATTTTTTTATCTATAATTGTAAAATTTTTTTAAAACGTTTTAAAATAATAAAAGTAAAAATAAATTACTGTAAACTAGTTAAAAAAAATATTTTAATGTTTTGAGATGGTTTAAAAGTTTTTTAATAAGAAATAAAGATTATTTTCAATAATTTTCAAATTTTGTTAAAGTTTTTTTTAAATTTTTAAATAGGTTTAAGAATTTTTTGAAATTTTTTAGAATTTTCAAAAATTTTCAAGCATTTTTTAATAATTTAAAAAAAATTGAATTAAACATTTTATATATAATTTTTAAAGTTTATTAATACGTTTTAAAATAACTAAAATTGAAAACAAATTACTATAAACTAGTTAGAAAAAATAATTTAATGGTTTGAAACGTTTTTTGATATGAAACAAAAATTATTTTCAATTTAAAAATTTTTAAACGTCTTTAAAATTTGTTTTAACTTTTTTGAAATATATGCTAAGATTTTTAGAAATTTTTTAAATAATTTTAATATTTTTTCAAAATTTTTAAATAATTTTTAAAAATTTAATAGATCTTTTTATCTATAATTTTCAAGATTCATTAAAACGTTTTAAAATTATTTAAAGTGAAATTAAATTACTATAAACTATTTAGAAAAAATATTTGAATGTTTTGAAATAATGTAAAAATTTTTTAAAAAGAAATTTAGATTATTTTCAATAAATTTCAATTTGATAATTTTTAAACGTCTTTAAATTGAAAATGTGCTACGGATTTTTCTGCTTTAAATAAGATTGACGTAAATAATGTAATATCATTATTTATAATAGAAATCTTATATTTCAAGGCGGTGTAAAATGCTTCTGTGTGCACTGTTGCAATTTTTTCGTCTTTCCAGAATTGCTAGAGATGCGTTAGATAGTCTATCTCACTTTGGCTCGGACATTCCGACAAAGATGCAAAACTTATTGACCACTATGGGATGTAGTTTGTGCGGAGACGTAAGACGAATGTTTGTTTACGTTTGAATTCGCGCCTTGGTATCGAGCCCTCTTAAGAAAAAATATTAAAACGTTGATCTATTCGAAGCGCTACTCAAATTTTTGAATGAATGGTAAAAACTTCCGCTTCTATTTCAACCCTATCAACAGCGTACAACACTATCAAATTTATTTGGTAAGCAATTCCTTTTATATTTGTTTATAATAACATAAGTCGTTCGTCCCTAATAACAGAGACGAAAGTTTAACTTTTAGTCCCTGTAAGATGAAATTCTTTCTTCCCTTTAATAGCGGGAAAAAAGAATTCATCGTGTTTATTTATACTCGTAACTATGTTATATGACCAACAACACTCGCTTCGCTCGTGCCGCAAATGTCGCGGCAGGCATCAAAAACTATCAGCATTTAAAGTTAAAAAAATTAAATTAAAAATAAAAGTACGTACTTTCGACCGAGGTATGAAGAAAAATCGTATACACGACGCGGGACAGAAGTTGAAATCTCGGTCCTGCGCGCCATGATGCCCTCGGCTTCACCTCGGGCATTATGGCGCGCAGGGCCGAAAATTCAACTTTTGTCCCTTGTAGTGTAATATACTATTTTTGTTGTTGCACTTTTTTATCAATGCTTCAAACTTTGACATTTTTGCGTTCAACCTATGACGCCATGAATGTTTTGTGTTCAAACCTGCAGCATATCATTCAAATTTTTCCACTCATCCCCATAAATAAAACTAGTAATCACTTTTACTGCCTTTTTGACACTATTAACATTAACAAACCGCAAAATACGCTATCTCCCTTTTAAAATTCCAAATATATGTTCTATCACTACTCGAGAACTACTTAGGGTCCTGTATGATTACTTATATTATTAAATGAGAGTTAAGAGGTAGGGACCTAAGTAGATTACTTTTTGTTGTGAAACTCAACAAAAGAACATAACCACAAACGGTTTTGTCAGTTTGTTTGATCCATGGTTTGAACTATAGGTTTAAAATCTTTCATTTTCTTTTCAAATTAAAATATGACGTCATCTTTGGATACAGGTTGAATCAATCAACGAACCAGGTTCAAAATGATGCAACAACAAAAAACGTCTTTAATCACACTTTATTTAGCTATTAGACTCTTGTTTTCTGAAAATATTAAAATGTTTTTAGTGGAAAAAAAAAGATTTTTGAAGTTACTGGGGCTCTATCTAATAGCTAGTGCAACAACACTCTGTTTTAGTTTTTTTACTCTTTTAACCAATATTTTGGTTGACGTCTAATAAACCACAGCTATTTTCACTAATAGAATAAATTACTTTTTTTTCTGAAGATAATGAGCCGTAATCACATAAAAGAGCGTGACACGTTAAATTAATTTAACCGTATATCAACTGAAAGTTGATGTACAAATATAAAATAATAGAAACTGAAAACATCTAATTGATGTTGGCTTCTATGCTGCATAAAATATTTTTAAACATGTAGAGCTACAATGAGTTTTACAACTTCAGTGTTTTTTTTTGTAACTTACAGTATTGGATCAATAATAAACAAGCTAAAAACGTTTGCTACTTATTGTTGTTATTTTTGTTTTGTTTTATAACACAATAAAATCAAATTAAAAAATCTATTCTATTACATTTTGTTGTCCACCGCAGTGCAGAGACCATATTGTCAAAGTAATGATCCAAGCCACCTATTGTTAGATCTTGTGTTTCATCACACGTCCTTTTGTTAAAAGTGTAATATCACGCATTGGTAGTGCGTGCCATCCTAATATTTCTATAGAGCCCTAGCAGCCGTTTGTATAGCAATTACATTTTATGACTTAATTCATTCGGGTGCAACCTGGCGTACATTAATTTAATTATAAAAGCTAGCTATCTCAATATTAAATTATTTTATAATTCATAATAGTTCGTTGAGAATAAGACAAACATTTTTTCTGTCTCATTAATATCTCAAACCTGATAACTATTTGGTCTTATCTCTAGTAACTAATTAGTAAAAAAAAATCTGTTGAATTTACTTTTTGACGTACACTATGGTTATAAATAACTTGTCCTCTCTGTTTACAAATGCGATGTTTTTGGTTTATCTTACACATCAATGTAAAAACTGTTTTATATATATAGCAGCTATTTGCTATATATATCTATATTCTATATATTATGAGATTTATCTCATCTCATATATGAAATACCTACCTACATTCTCACAATTCTAACATTTCTCATATTTATTTCTCAAAATCTACGTACAATTTTGAAATTAATTTCAATAAGTTTAAATAGAGTCAAAAAATTTAAAATCATTTTGTATACCCCGACACTAAATTCTATTACATCTATTGTTTCATATCTCAAAAATGTATGTTTTTAGAATTGGTGGTAACGTCATTAGAACAAAAAATTAAAACTGCAAACAATCATGGTAACTCAACGTGTAAACCACGCTAGAAGTAAACCTTATGCAGAATACGTTTTTAAGTAAATCGCTCTTTTTGGAAGATGTGATAGACTGACACGTGAACAGGTATGCCGGGTGGACAGCCACCAAGCAGAGCGTTTGTAATTCCGTTTCATGTGTCGGTTATGCGGTTTAATTTATTTTTGTTAGTGACTTGTTTTTGTAAACGTACTTTAGTACTTTAATTTATAGGTATAAATAAAATGACATATTGGCACTATTTATATTGGAATGTTTTTACAATTGCATTTTTCTTTAATCGATATAGAAAATACTGTATGAATTTTTACACACAAATGTACAAAAATGACATTTGTGCTATTTATTCGGTTATTTTATTCCGGTCTAGTTTATTTCATAATAACCGATAAACAAACTTTAGCTTGAGCGCAAAACATTTTGAATTTATATTGTATTATTTTTTAAACAACATAGTAAAAGAAGTGACATCTGTTAGAACTACTATCAAAACATTCTATCAAAAAATTTATAAAACAAAATGTCTACAGGTTTTAATGCATAGGTCACTCTAAATAACCAATAAAAGTTTTATTAGATACTGATTGAAATAGACGTATATCTTTCATTGAACAACTAAGTCCAATTCCTTTATCGCGTTAGCGCCTTAAACGTATATAGTGTAATCTATTTTTTGATTACTACTAACAAGTAGAATAATAAGATTATTACAAATTTATTCAAACTGGATACATCTGTAAACATGTCTTGTTCTTATTGGAATTCTTTAGCAAGTCGCATCAGATTTCCGATTTAAATAAATTTGCAGTGACAAGTTTAGGTTTATATTAAGTCAAGTGCCTGTTACTGTAAAACAAGCGACACCGAGTAGATGTTAACATCTAGTTTAAATAATTTGTAAATTAGATCTTATTGCAAACAACAGTGACAAACATGTAACGTTTTTATTAACTGCTTATTTCAAGAAAACTATATTATGAAATTCACAGTACATTCTTTGCCTCTAAGATACAAATAGCCCTTAATATCAGTTAGAGTAAAATTTTTAAGTAGAAAAATAAAAAAAAAATTTAATAGTAGGCTAATTTTTTTCTATATTGATATTTTTTATGCTGTAAGTATCTCTGCACGACTTTTAATTTAAGTTTGACGCTTGAACTCGCTTTTAAACTATTTAAAAAATAAATTTTTATTAACAAATAATTATTTTTATCTGCAACCGCTTCAAAAGTATGACATTTTTCAACTGTCAGGAATCTGAAAAGTTGCCGTTTTTTTACTGAACAAAAAAAAACAGAAATCTTAGCAACAACAATATTCACTTTTAATTCTAGGAGCAAAAATTGCACTTTTAATCCTAGGAGTCTAAAGCTGCCATTTAAGTGTTGATTAATCGAAACTTATTTATTGCTCAGAGCGGCATGCGTTTGCAACCCTCAACATTAGAACAACCTATAAAAAAACTTTTTGAAAATTGTTTTTGTTGATTTTTAAAGCGTTTACCTTCATCATACATTGTCAGGTGCACTATTTAAAAAGCGATCAATTTTCTTATTTGTAAATACTCCCATTTTTGTCGGTAAATGGCTTTGTCTCTTGAGAAAAGCACGTAACTTTGAATGATTTAACTAATATCAATCCGGTTCTTCATATCCAACGTTACATTGAATATTGTGACCAAAGCGTTGATGACTTTATTTTATTTGCTAAATTTGCTACTACTTTTATTTGCTAGAAACACACCATCAGTACATCTTCTGAATACAACTCAAGTTTTTTTCTCTGTAATTTTTCGAGATTTTGGTGAGAAAAAGATTTAAAACATTTTTCCCAACCCTCCTGTATCTCTTTAGGTACACCACAATCTTCATTAGACTCAATTTTTACAGAGTTTTTAACAAATTGGATTACAAACAATCACAAATAAACACAATTAGCAATTTGGCGACTAATGTTTGACAAAGTATCCATGACTACGTCGATATATCTCACTTACCTCCTTTGTTTTATCATTTTAATGTGGTTTGAATAATTTCAAAGGACAAATTAATAAATAGTTAAATGATAAATGCGCGATTGCGGTTGGAGAAGGAAAATCATGTCTCATTCGGTTTAAAAATGACACTTTTTTGACAATCATATTTTGCAATTGCGAGGACTAATGAAACATTCTATAGTTACTATTTAAAAATAACTTTGTGATGAAGTAATTAGCTACCTTTCTCTCATAATCACTCGTTAAGTTACAATGAACCTTCTATATCTGCAAATAAAATAATTTTTTCTAAGAAATTTTTATTAAATATATTATACAGTATATATATTGTTTAATCTATCATAATAGCTACTATTACTGTCACCATCATTTTCTTCAGTGCTGTCCTCGCTAGTGATGATAAATTCAGGTATATTTGGAAAAACATAAAATTATGAAATCACACCCTAGAATACAACCCTGTGTAATCTCTAGAGCAAGCCGGAGCAGGGTATACGGGCCACGTGCGGTAATTCATAACACTAAGTAGTGGTCCATTATATACACAACTAAACTTTTCTAACAATAAAGAGTTGATATTATTTAATAATAACGTCATATAACGTTATTTTTAAATGCTAGCTATACTATTGTTACTACTTACCAATTAGCTTCTTTCCATATAAACTTTTATTTTTTTAATAAAAGATAAGTTTAAAATTAGTTGAATTACGTTTATAGAAATTTAAGTAAACACATAGGTGTAAACAATATCTTTATTTAATATTTAACAATTTTTGTTACTTGAATTAAATTAAAATTTAAAAAAAAATCATTGTTTTATGTTTTTGTTTCTGTTCACATTTCATTCAACTGTCTATATAAATAATTTTTTATCAAAATTTTTAAATAAAAGAAATATTTCTATATAGAAAAAATGTGGTGAGCTTTAATTATTAATAGCAAATTTTTCCGCTTCTTTAGTTTAGCACAATAGCTGTATTGAGTTGAGAAACAAATAAAAAATATAAAAACTGTTCAAATATAAAATTATTATCGACATCCATTTGTTGTGGAATGTATTGTTTACTGGGAGCTTCTATATGTCATCGCGTACTCAAATTAATACACAATGGCCGCGGCAAGAGCGCTTTGTTATTTGGCCGCATTGTGTCGCTGTCAATTAACCTGCATTGAACGACTATCCTGAAATATCCAAGACAATACAGGGAATGGCCTCGCTCCACACCCTTACCCTTATAATTGTCTGGTAGCTACCTTTAGAGAAGGTTAGTGTAAACAAAAAATTGTTAAACTATTATTAATTTTAAAATTAATTTAATAATGAAAACGTTTTAATTATTCAATAAAAAACCAATTGTCTTTTAAAGTTTTAAGCAAATATTTTTTTATTATAAAGACACATGTTTTATTAATGTGGATTATAATAAATTGCTAATTTTAGTAGATTTTTTAATTTTTAAATTTTAGTTTTAATGATAACAAGTAAAATTGCAAATAAAGTTTTTAATAAGAAAATTTATAAGCCTTTGAGCAAATGTAAGTAAAACTCTTAAAATAGCCTAATACAAATTATTTGACCGAACAAGTGTTTGCCATAGGTGGCTTAGTAAATTAGTGCTTAATTTTTGAAAATGATAAATTGTAGTTACATGCAATATCAATCGCAAGTCATTAATTTACGCATAAACATTTCTTCGAATAATTCCAAACAAACTCAATTTTACGAAAGTTTATTAGTTAATTAGCAAAATTTATATACGAAATGTAAAAATTCTAAATGTTTTGAATACAAAATTTTTTAATGCCTCATTAGAAAATTTATGGTTTTAGAATTAGATCTAACTTAATCTTGTCTAGTTTACATTTAAGTAAAGACTTGTGTCAAGTAGAAAAACATCAAAAAAAAAGTAGAAGGTAAGTAAGTCTACGACGCAGTGTTATCCGAAATTTAACAATAATTTCTTGAAGCCAAAGCTTTTCTCGCAGAAACTGGAGAATCTTTCTTTACTTTTTCATAGTGCAACAAAGTCGAGAACAAGTTGTTAAATAATTTTTAACAAAAAAAATTGACTTTGAAAGGGAAACTGAAAAGTAAGAGCGAATAAGTATAAGCAAACGCACTAGCCGCTACAATTTTCAAAGGTTTCTCTGAAATGCCATTATCACATCTCAATTTCCTTATCATAATACCACTTTCAAGATACTTATTTTCTATCAAAACAAGAATTATCAAAATATATTTATAAATAACAAAGTTTATTATATTATAATTATAAAAGAATTATTAAAATCGGTTTATAAGTAACAAACTTATTTTCGAACACACAAAAAGAACACAGTCGAATTGAGAAACCTTTTTTGAAGTCGGTTAAAAATAGGAAAGTAAAAAAATTGTCTTAAACAACCTAAATGCCTAAGATAGCTAAACCTAAAATTAAAACCTAGATACCTAAATATGACAAATATCAAAAAATGCTTTTGTGAATGAAACACACTTCTGTTGCTTCCAGCAGCAAGAAGGTGTGTGTAAAATACTGAGATATTACTGAAATGGACCGCGAAAACTTTCTTTAAAATCAAAACATTAATTTTTTAATATGGATTTAATAAGTAATAAGCCACAGATAAAAATATTTGACAACGTGATTCAGCCTAATTCAACAATAGCAATAAATTTAAAAAGTCAAGTTGAAATAACCTTGATTTTAAAGCCAAAACAATAATTAAAATCAAAACAGAAAATATAACTGTCAAACTTAAATAGTACCATCAGCTGAAAACATCAATCTAGACTTTTTTTAAGAGTTTTTTATAGCTTAGAATAAAGATTTAGCTCAGTTTGATATAGCAAGAATTAAGATTAGTGTACATGTTTAAAACCGCAGTAGTTTTAAGCTTCAGGCAGCTGTCGAGACACAAAAAGTTGTTGGTTAAAATGCTCTACAGTTAATTGCTAAACTGCGTAAGTTTAAAAAAAAAGCTACAAAGCGGATAAGCCAGCTAAGCTGCTAGTAAAAAAAACTACAAACAACACCGCTGTAAAAGAACAAACACTGTGCAGATTGCGTAAATTACACAGGAGATGTCAAAACGGTCAGCAGACTACTAAACTGTTTTTAGACAAAATAGTCACAAACAAAACGTAAGCTAAGACTGATCAAAAAAAATTTTTATTATACGGCTATAAAAATATTCAACATATTGCCAGCTATTATAACGTCTGAAAGTTCTAGTTAAATACAGCTTTTTTTGTATCTTAGGATAGCATTCTTGAGCATACATAATGAAACAGTTTCGTATAAACGGGGCGTTTCAATTAGAATGTGACATTTTATTTCAAATGACATTTGGAACACAAATAAAAAAAATAAATTTTTAAATATTGCTAAAGTCGCCAACTTTTTGTGTGCTTATTTTGTAGTCCGGTCAAATTAGACCAAAAAATAAGAGTGAGGTTACAAAAATTTCCACTTGGCTGAAAATTAGTAGTATTGCTCAAAACACTATATAAATAAAATGTCATCATCAAGTCCTCATCAAGGTCACAGGTGACGAAAACAAGTTTTCTATTTTGAGCAATACGGTAACATTATTATCAAATTAGCCAAGACAAAAATTTTAGATCAAATAATTATTATCTATAAGAAATGGTCAAATACTTTTTTTCCTAAAAACCACCGTTTAAAAGATACAACATCTTTATCTTTATCTTTCTCCAACCTCAGCGGCTGCTAATCAACATCTCTTTTGAGTTTATTATCAAGTTCAAGTGTGGCTTAGTTCATTAGAGCCAGTTCAAACTTTACTGCCACCTGCGCCCAAAAAACTGCTAAACACATTTTTTTGCAACTGTAAAGAGGGATGTAGTGCTAAATGTAGTTGCAAAAAAGATTGATTGTTTTGTTCTGTAACATATACAAATTGTCAAGACTGGTCATACTCCAATGTTGAATCACCAACAATTAAAGATTCATTTGATGATAACGAAGAGACATATGCGATGTGTCATTATTGAGGCAATTTAGTTGCACCCAAGATGAAGAAGATAGAGAAGGAGAATAAGAAGAAGAAAAAGAAGAAAAGGAAGCAGAAGTTTTGAATATCTATAATTCCGATGGATAAATTTTTCAATATTTTTTTTAATTCACACATCTTTTATGATTTTTAAGGTTTGACAATATCAAAGCAGAATCACAGCAGATTACTGAAATAGGTCTACCGAAAAAACCACATTAAAAAAAGCGTTAGGTATACTACCTTAAAGTTGGCGTTGAAACGTGTGCATACTGCATATTATGACGATTACAACTCTTTCACCATGTTAAATCGTTGTGTTTTTAAAACGGTTGCTCTTAAGAAAAAAAAGTGTTTTTTATAGATTATTATCTGATCTACAATTTTGGTCTGAGCTGATTTTACGATAAAACTTATCGTTTTGCTGAAAATCGCAAAAAACCTGTTTGTGTAGTCTTTGACCTCAAGTAATTTCTTTTCTACGTGTCGGGTCAATGAGAACTTTTCACATTTTGTAATAGTGTTTTGAACAATCATACCAATTGTCATCCAAGTGGGTATTTTTGTAACCTTGGATGTCTAAATTGACCGGACTATCGGCTTTTTAAATATTTTAAAGAAATATAAATAGATCTAACATAACCTGTTAATGGTCATATATTGTTACTATCGTACGTACAAAGTAAAATATGTTATATGCAGTAACGTGGTTTTAAGTCATTTTATTATTCTTACGTAATATTTTTAGGCTTTAACGGCATTACGTTTTTTGCTTCAGGGAGCTGTCAAATGGGTATTAGTTCAAATCTATTCATGGCAGTTTTCCAGACAACATAAAGATGGGCTATCAAAGTTTGTAATCTTTTGAGAAGTAAAACATTGGTTTACATTGTACGTTATTCATATTTATAAAGACACTAGCAGGAAATAAAAGAGCTTGTCCTAGGACACCTTCCAGCCGTTTCTTATTTGAGGATAAAATTCAACAAACCAACTCTTCCATTTCTTCTTTTATTCTGTAAAATCAATTACATCACCATGATGTAATTAATAATTTCGTAAAAAAAGTTAGTTAGCAGTTGCAAGAAGTAATTTGTAACTTTTAGAAAACAATTTTTGTGTGCTGTACGGCAGCAACATTTTGCAGATTATATTAAATCTATTTGCTCGAGCAAATAAAAGAATATATTTCTCCAAAATATTCAAACACCCAAGATAAACACACACAACATCTGTGTTTTTAGCAATATTAAAAAGTTTTCTTATGCGTTCCAAATGTCATTCGAAATAGAATGTCACAATTTATTTGATACCCGCCCATACAAAATTATTTCATTATAGTATCATCTCATTATTTTTACTAAACTTGACTCTGTGACTATCATGCTGTTACCTTATAGAATCGTATTATAAGTTTTTCATATTTTGCTTGTTGTTGATAACATCTAGCATGCTTCTGGTTATTATTAATTAGCCATTATTATAATCTTTAGCAACGAAAGGCTTTAAGATTTTTTTTGCTACAAGTTTATGTTTTTTTTTTGTAAATTTTGAACTGATAAAAGCACACATTTTTAGAGCTTTAGGCTCAAATTTATCTATTACAGAAGAAATAATTCTATCGAAACTTTGCAATCAGTTTTTCGGTATGATCTCAAGCTTGATTTAATCAAATGCAAAAGAAAATAGTAACACTGAAGTTATAAGATTGTGTCGCAGCACCAAAATTATTCTGATATTGAAACTGGAGACTGAAGATAAAATGAATTAAATAATCGGTAAATTATTGACCTGCCGTATCAATTTAGATACAGAATTAAAGATTTATTCATAATAGATAATTTATAAGGTAAGAGTTAAAGTAACTTTGCAATCTAATGGCATTGTAAACAATAAAAAGTTTATTATATACTAGTCTAAATGGAATAACGTTAAAAAATTCTTCTTTTATTGCAAAAGCTAATAGGCCAACAATAAACCATTTGACCGCCCAAAACACTTCAGCTTTTACTCTCTAGACAAACGATACAGGTTTGACACAAGTAATATTTGTCCGTGTCTTTAGCAGGTATGAGATTTGACAAAACATCTGGATATATTTATAATAACTGTAAGAATTTGTAATAAATGATTTAAAAAAAAAACTAATAATGTATTAGGTAACGCACAGACGATGCAAAATCCTTTACATCTTTCAAAAACAAAACTTTTTCAAACATCTTATTTTACCTGCTTGTTTACAAATTTAGTTCGGATCTAAATAATCGATAGGACCTAACTTAGTCTTACTAGTAATTAAGTGCATTTTCCGGTAGCACACTAAATTACTTTTTTTGAAAACTGTCAAAAAATGCTCACATTTTTGTTCTGATTTTCAAACGCAAAATCAAACATTCCTAGAACTCACCAAAAAAGACTTTTACAATTTAGAACAAAAAAGACTTTTACGTTCAGCAATTTTTAATTAAACAAAACATTACAGTTTGAGGAAATCTATTTATTATTAATAATATTTTTTGAACTAGTAGTGTGTGCAGGACGTAAGCACATAATATTATTCAATGTGAGACAAATTAGAAACAACAAATTTTTTTTGACTGTATGTTTTCGAATCTTCAACTTTTACCAAAACAACTGAATCTATATCTCCAATGTTGTTAATATTTAAAATCAGCAGCTCCATTCTTTGACACGCAATATATATTTTCATTATTAAAATAAACTAAAGAAATATTATTATAATTATTGTAAGATTTTTTTATTCTAATCTTACGTTTTGCCAAATTTTAACAATTAAATTGAAGTAAATAACAGTTAACTCTTTCTCCATAATAAATTTGTCAGGATGTCTATGTTCTACGATTATTAGCCTTAAATATTTACTCGAAAACAGTGTACAGAATGGCAACATTATCATCAACAATCTACTTCAACTCACCCCTCTCTATTTATTGTTAGAGAAACGCTTGAGCAGTCAGATGGATCGATTGGACGGCACATAAAACATATTTACACATAATGTACCTGTCAATAATACCTGTAAAGTAACTCACCGGGGGCTTTTTTCCCCTCGCAGGATTCTCTTCCTCTCGAACTGATAGTGGACGACATCACCAGGCTCATTGGACTTGAACCACCACTCTATGGACTCGATTGACTCAATCTTCACCCCTTTTCTTTGACATCGTGTTCTCAATGATGTCTTCACTGTTTCGGTACCTGGTTTGGGAGCAACGTGAACGGTGTCGCTAGGCCTCAATCACATTACGCGAAATAGACTGGCCAGGAATAATGCGTAATAGGAAAAGGTATAAAATAAAGATTAATGAGTGAAGAACCTAAGGACATTACGCATTACTCTGTCATACCAGCAAAAGGAAAATCCACAACCTTTTTATACACTGATAGGAACATAACCATAGCAATTAACAGGCTCCAGCCCATCCCTCTACCTCTTCGCCTCTGTTCGAGGAAGTAGAGAACCAGGATAGCAATCTGTAAATGTCTACAGACGTCATGCAAGTACCACCTCAGTCTGAAATGAATTACCACATAGACCGTACCCCAGGTATTAAACTATAGTTTCTGCCGTGGATATTTCATATTAACATATTGATGTTTATCAATATAACTTTACTCATTATTCCTCCGAATTCAGGGAGTCAGCACTGAATTCACAATTATACCACAAATCAACACATGATCAACAAGATCAATACGTTAACTATTCTATAGTTAACTCTTTCAATAAACAATTAACAGTTTAAATATTCATAATACTGCCCGTCCGACCGCTCTGACTTTTTTTGATCAACGTTCTCACTCTTGCCCCGCTCAGTTTACCGATACTGACTGGCCTCCACCTTTCCAAGAATGCTAAGCGCATGTTCTCCCTCTTTAACTTAAGATGCCATATGGCCCTCATCAAGATCATTTACTTCTACAAGCAATTTAGCGCCTTATTTGTTTATTTTTATTTTAAAAAATAACTAAAAATTATTATAAAATCAAAAACTCTCACATTATTAATATTATTTTTTTGAACGATAGCCTACATTTTTATTTTTCAAATTTTGTAATGTCTAGATTTTGCTTCACGTTCAATGTTTTTTTCAACATGAAATTAATAGGCCATAGCGTTGGCGGCCGGATCTTCTTAGCTTTGTATTTCAGATATGCCAGTATCACACTTTCAAACACCTTTTTAAAATTTTTAAAGCCACACCATTTTTTTAAATCATTGTACGCATATTAAGATTGTAACAAGATTTTTCCAGGATAAGACTAGAAACCGCGTTTCCTGCGTCTTCTAATACATCCGGAGACAAATCATTTTCATCACTTCCAGCACTCTTGGTTTTTTTTTCAAACCCTATTTCTTACAAAATTTTAAATAAAAGCTTTGCACAAGCCTAGTTGGTCAGAACAGACTAGATTAAACAGCAAGATGTTGATTAAAATCATGTCGGGTAAAAATCAGAACATTTTATCTTAATTTTTAGTAACTAAAGCTACAGTTTTAAACAAAAGTGGTCTGATACTCAGATATTATATACTGAAAGTAGTATACAACTGTATGGCTTCAATCTTACTATAACTCTGACACATAGCGTACTGCCGAGGTGCCAAACTTTTTAATGTTTTGTTCTGTTGCTCAGTTCACGCCATAAGACGTTAAGCTAGTTCTTACAAAGCAAATTTATTATGTTTGGTTTTTCTTCATTAGTGCGAATAGAGAAAATTTTTTTCCAAGAAAGTTAGGTACAAATAACATTATTTTTTTAATAATAAATAATTTAGTTTTTTTTTATTTTTTGGTTGGTAGAGTTGCCCCTGCTGATTATCTGATTTTTTAAATTTAAAATGGTCTCATTGTTTGGTTGCTATAGATTTATTGAAATATAAAAAGACATTGTTTCAAAATGTTTTCCATAGTTTCGGCAGCAAACCAAAAAACACTGCGGTGCGGAAAATCGTTTTTCGATGCATTGAGAACGACAGGAAATTACCAATCTTTAAACGATAAGTGCAACATAGCTATTAGGAGTGTTATGATGTAATTATTGTCATATCAGCTGTAGATGTCAGTTTCAAATATGAGCGAGTTCACGAGCAAGAATTTTAAGACATCTGTCATGTCTTTAATGACATTTATTACATCCGCGATAGATTTCTGTCGATAAAACTGGCAGTTTTAAAACAAATAAAAGTTTTTTTAAAAAAAATTTAAAATTGAGTTTATATGATACTGATAACCCTACTGATGATACTGATGAATTGTAAAGCCTAACCAATTTGAAAAAAAATTTTTTTTTTAATCGTGTTATAAACCAGTTTTGTAAATCGAAAGACGCTCAATTACGAACCTGATAAATTAGATACTGGAAACCACAACGCTTATTTTTACTGCTGGTGCAAAACCAATAAACATGAATACAATTTCATCAGCAATTGAATTCGTACAAATGCGATTGCGTATATTGAATCTATTGACCACAGAAATATCAATGTGTCACATGCTCTATCTATCTATTTTATAATTGAGCAGACAACAAAGCAGCTGATTTCGTTCTGTAACAATACCTAAGCAAATGAAACGACATTGTTGCTCATCAGTGTTTACTCAATGAGTCGTTTGCGTCATCGGACATATGTTTGCTTCTCTTCGTTGAAGGGCTGCTTGACAACGAACACCAATTAAGGGTGAAGGTGGAGAGAAATAGACAATGTGTGAAGCGGTTGAACAGACACCAGGTGTAAGGGTGTGAGGTGTAAAAGAATTCAATTTTTGTTCAATTTTTGCACGTCATAATTAATCAAACAACAGAACAGTGACTTGTACTTCTTGTGAACCATATGTATGTCGGTAAAGTTTATCATTAGGCAGTTTGCCTTTATGCTTTTTATTGCAATATTAACATGTTTTCAATCATCAATGAAAGAAACACTGTCTGTGTTATGGCAGTGCATAATATTTTAGCCAAGTTTTTTTCTTTGAAAGGTTGGTGAATGGTTGATGAACAAACCTGGAGCAAGTATTATAAATATTTCTTGTAAACATACCGAGTGAATGATTCAGATGACTGAAAACGTCGTAAACAATAAACTTTCAAATTTACATAATAAATTTAATTAACAAAAAAAAATGTGCAATTGTTTGTCAGGTATTAATAATAGCACTAATTCTAATTAGGTATTTTTTTATATAAAGAAAATGATTTCCACGACGCTACATTAAAAAAAAAATTAAAATCATTTGTATTATATTTTTTAAATTTAATCTTTAAAAGGTAAGTGGTTTCTACTATTTCAACCATGTGATTGCAGTTATTCAAAATAATTATTAGCATAGTTTTATCACTTCCGAAAAGCTTCCATATATGAATTGTTTTGCAAAATTTTGACAGTCAACTTTTTTTGTAATTTTTTATTAGGAATAGATTATATATTTGAAATCAAATTTCACTTCAATATTCTATTATTTTTTATGTTAAAAAACAGCACAATATCTACGAATTAGTCATTCTATAAATAATTACAAAATAAAACTTTATTAACAAAATTGTAAGAAAAGTTACAAAAACTTTAAACCTCGTAGGTTCAAGTACAGGTAATGTTCACTGAAAAAAATCTAAAATAGTATTTTAGATTGAAAAAAATTGAAGTTTTTAAAAACTTCAAAATTTTAAAAAGCTAAGTATTAACAACGCAAAAATTGTATGCAAACTTTTTTTTTGTAAAGCCATTTAATGAAATTAAAAATTATATCTCTAGCCATTTATTGCAAACTATGTGAGATAGATGTTAAGATTGAGCAAAAAGACTGCAGGATATATAGTGAGAAAGAAATGAAAAAACAAACGATTAAAAGCCGAGAAAAATTTGAGAACAACGTAACAGAACGAGAAGAGTCTGACATGATAAAAGATAACTGGAAGGAAGTGCGCAGAAAAGTCGAAAAAGAAATTAAAAGAGAAAAGAAAGGGTTCAGCGTAAAAAATATCGAGAAAAAAAAGAAGACATTGGTACATAATGGAATAAATGATAGAGTTAGAGACATAGACAAGCAGGAAAAGAAAGGAGAAATAAATGAAGGCAGGTACATTACCCTAATCACAGACAAGTTGTCTAAAGTCTTAAAAAGAAAAAATAAGAGAGAGAGAGATAAATGATAGCTAGACTTAGGTGTAGAAATTAACCAAAAAAAATGTTTGTTAGTGGAAAATAAAAAGGAAAATGAAAAAAAGACAGAGAAAATTAGACAAGCAAAAAGAAGAAGAATTAATATTTAATTTAATGATTGAAAGTGAACAAAATAACTCAAATAATTTGTTTTCTATTTTCTACAAAACCAAAAAAAAAATTATAGCTTATTTCCCTTTCACCTAAAATTTTTTTCCACTTACACATTTTTTGGCAACGTGGTCAAGACTTAGTTGATAGATAAACCGTTTTATTCTTTAGCTGAATAAATTGAAAGCTTTTTAGGTAGTACATTTACGAGTCCATCAGTACTATTATAGTATGTTATTTTTGTATACTTTAAGACGTTTTTTTTTTGTTTATGTGTTTTTTATAATCTATAATTTCCAGTCACTTTTATTTGTGTTTTGTTTCAATTTATTGTATGAAATTTTTGACTAATGCTTATTATATTATAGCTTTGTCTAAATTTTTAAGACAATAAAGCTTATTATTATTATTAATTATACGTCAGCATTGTAGGTAAGTTATTAAATATTATTATAATATTTAACATGTAACGATTTGTTGTCTTGCACAAAACATCAGAATTTTGTAAACAGTAGCGTATTCCCTTAAAATTTTTAGAAAAATTAGGTTTAAAATATTGAAAAAAATATTGCTTTTGTGATATCAATGAAAACTCAAAGCTACTTGCAAAGTATTACGACAAATACTATATATATAAAAATATATATATAGTATTTATGTTAAAAATAAATTTATAAAATATATATATATATATATATATATATAAATAATAGTTTATTCTAACTTATTTTATTTTAAAATGCTTAGTCTTTTTTAGTTTGCTTAAATTATCTCTTTTTTTCTCATTATCATTTTCATCTATTCTATTTTTTTATTATGTCTTCTTTCCTCCAGCTTGCTTTTTTGTTAGCTATTTAGCCCTAAGCATTTTAAAGTAAAATAAGTTAAGATAAACTAAAATAAACTAAAATAAATTAAATTAAACTAAAATTTAATAAAATAAACTAGAATAAAATAAAATAAAATAAACTGAATTAAACTAAAATAAATTAAAATAAACTAAAATAAACTAAATTTGACAAAAATAAACTAAATAAACTGAGATAAACTGAAATAAATTGAAAAAAACTAAATTATAGTAAAATGAACTAAATTGGTTTAAAATAAAATAAATCTAATCAAACTAAAATAAATTGAAATAAACTAAAATAAATTGAAATAAGCTAAAATACATTGAAATAAATTAGAAGAAACTGAAATAAAGAAAAATAAATTTATATAAACTTAAATAAACTAAATTGAGCTAAAATAAACTGAATTAAACTAAAATAAATTAAAATAAAATACAATAATCTAGAAGAAACTGAAATAAACTAACATAAACTTAATTGAACTTAAATGAACTAAAATGAACTAAAATAAATAAAATTGAAGTAAATAAACTAAAATTAATTAAAAAAAACACTAAAATGTATTAAAATAAACTTGAATAAACTTAAATTAAGCAAAATAAACTAAAATGTACTGCATTGAAAAAAATGAACTAAATTAGACTAAAATAAACTAAAATAAAGCAAAATGAATTAAAATAAACTTAAATAAACTAAAATAAACTGAATTAAATTCTTTGAATTCTATAAATTTCGTACTAAATTAAAAAAAACTAAAGTAATTTAAAATAAACTGAATTAAACTAAAATGGATTGAAATAAACTAGAATAAAACAATTCTAGCTAAAAAAAAATAAAATAAATTATAATGGACTAGAGAAAGCTAAATTAAATTAAAACCAACTTAAATTAAACTAAAATAAACTAAATTAAACTAAAATAAACTAAAATTAGCTGAACTAAACTAAAATAAATTGAAATAAACTAGACAAAACTACAATGAATTAACATAAACTCAATTGAACTGAAATAATCTAAATTTAACTAAAATAAACTAAAAAAATATAAAATGAAACTAGAATATACTTAAATAAATTAAAATAAACTGAATTAAACTAAAATGAACTAAAATAAATTAATATAAGTTTAAATAACCTAAATTAAACAGGAATAGGAACATTTTAAAGCTATACAGCTTCTGAATTGTAAATTTATTCTGTTGAGAAAATTTATACTAAATTAATAACAAAAAGACCAATCTCACAGTACTACCTTGTGTAACTTTTTTCTACGAGCAATTGTAGGCTGGGTAATTTCTAGTGAGTAATCCCTGTACATCGTTTTACTGGTTGATGCAAATTACAAATATTTATCAAAATCATAAACATAAAATTATAAAATGTTTTAGAACAACATTATTACACAGTTTTGCAAAGTGTAACAATTAGACATACATTTTATATTTGTGTTATTTAATAGTTATAAGTGGCGACAAACAACATTTCTAGAAATCTGAAACTGACTTTGTGATAATTTTACTAATTTTATTTTCTGGGTAAGATTAGGCATGAGTAAGCCAATAAAGAAAAGTTTGATGATTCTTGAAGTTTAATAAAATATTTTGTTTTTGCTTCTGTAAGAAAAGAAGCTATAAGTTCTACAATTTGATGTAACACCAGCAGCAAAACGTGAAACAATACGGTGCAATTAGAATAGTACGTATCAAAACTTTACTTGCAATTAGACTAAAAAAAAACGTTAAAATTTCTTTTCTTACGTACATGATTTCTAATAAAAACATTTTTTTTATATTTAATAAACTTTTATAAAATTGCAATAATAAATAATAGAGCAATGAATATGTTTGTGCCAATCATTAATTTAATGTATTTGCGTGCTATCTATCACTTGTTGCTAATGAGATGCAACAACTATTAAAGTAGTTTCACTGCTTAGAAGGTTTTCAATGAATGGGATCCGCACGAGGTGAAGCTTGCTCATTCATTGTTCTTGGCTTATATCGTCAATTCTCCGGTAATAATTAGTCTCTTATTATAAAAGCAAACAAAGTTAAGTGGGATGTCATTCGAGCTCGAAGAACTCGAATGAAGCTCGTTGGTAATAATTTTATTTCATTCGTCCGGAGCGGAGTTGGAACCGGAGCGAGTCTGAGCGTATCCTGTTAAAAATATCAATAGCGCGCCAGATAACTCGCGATGTGGCGCTTTTGTGCACAGATGAATATTATAAAGGGACAAAGATTCTACAATACAACATACAATGAATACAATACAATAGTGTTGTATTCAGTATTGTATACATATAATAGAACTATAGAAGCAAGCTTAATGCCATTTCAAACACGCCGTTATCAGCAGAACGGCGGCGCAACAGCAGAGGAGGCAAAGAGACCCATTCGCATGTTGTGCTTCTACTACTTGGCGCCACGACGCTATTCGAGAGACTAATTGTAACGCTCACGAGTGGGAAACCGTAAATATGTTTTTGGACCCAGACGGAAATGACATTTAAAAGAAATGTGAGGCACTTCAAAAATATATTCTTACCAAAATCGATATTCTTTGCCTCAAATAAAAATTATTATATCATTTTTGGTTAAGTACTTACAAGTACAAGTATTTTTCTAAACACATCACCACGTTAGTTAAAGAAATATTTTAAAATGGTAAAAGGTGATTTCAAAGGTTGTGAAAATTTATTCAAATTTTATTGCAAAACCGTTCAGAGATAATTTTCTAGCGCGAACGTCAATGAGACAGCTTTATTTAAACAAAACTTTAATGTTGAGATACCTAAAAATTTAATAGTATAGACCACTTAAATAAAGCTATTTTAATAATGCAAAGATTAAAAATTGCACTTGTAAAGTAAACATTTTTTTAAAGTTTAAGATATAGAAAATTAAAATCACGTTTTAAATAATAACTACATATTTTAAAATAGTAGCATGTGAAAAAGTTGGATTAAACTGTTGCATGCTTGTATCGTCAGTAAAAAAGCAAGTGTTCCACTATAATTTATAAAACTCCAGAACCTTGAGAGACGCCAAAGTTAATTGAAAAATTAGTTAGTTTTACAGTTGAAAAGAGAACTATTTGAAAGTACTGCTTGATCTCTTGTTTCATTTTAGAAAAACACTACAGGTTTCATTTATTAACTTATTTTTTGGGATTGAGAAAATCGATTGATTGCCTTAGCACAATCATGAAACAAATGTAGCTGCTAATACTTTTAATGACAAGCGATAAGACAATAGTTATGAATTATAGCTGACTATTTGAAATATGAAGACTATTAAGAGAAAGCTGCAAAACTTTATTTGCTAAGAAACTCCCGATAAATTTAGAATTGTTGATAATATTGTGTAATGAGTTTTAAAATGTTTAAATGGCAATTACGCTTATTTAAATCTTAACTTATTTGTTTCAGGGCATGAGATGATAGCAGCTGATTATCTTCAAACATTGATTGTGACATCGATCGTAATAATAATAATTGTTCACAAAATTTGTACTTCTGGCGCTGCCTCAATATACGCCAAAAGAACATTATCAGAAATTGTTTGCATTTGAGTTTTTTTTTGCCAATTTTGAAATTTTTAGAATTTGTTTCTGTAGACTATTTCCGATTTAAGAGTTAATAAATTAAGCCGACCTTGTAAGGCGCCACTACAATTTTCCAAGGTTTCTCTTGATTTATCTAAGATGCCATTATCACATCTCAATTTTCATATCACGGTACCACTTTTAAGATATCTCATTTCTAAAAAAAAAAATCCCAATCGTTCGACGTTTTTTTCGATTTTTACAATTTCGCTTTGATACCATTATCAAATCTCAAATTCTTTATCATGATACCACCCTCGAGATATCTCCTTTTTAACACAAGAAACATTATCAAAATCAGTTTATAAATAATAAACTGATCCGGTCGATTCAAAAAAAAATATACGGTCGAATTGAAATCGGTTAAAAAGATTCAAAATATATATTTAATTAATTATCTTAGAACTTAATTTGTTTTTATATAAAATTAAAAAAAAAGCAAATCCAAAGCGATAGCTTTAAAAACACGTTTTATAAAAAGTATTAGCGCACGTGTTTCATAGGAAACTGGCCTTAAAACTTGTGCGTTAAATCAACACTTATCAAACTATACTCTATTCACTTTCAAGAAAGAGTGCATGAAAACAAATGCATGCAGGCTTCACGTGATCACATCTATGAAGTGGGAGATGGTTGACGATTTTTTGGACAAGGCAGGCCGCAGAAAAAATCGTATATTTAATTTTAAACTAATTTTGAATGGTTTACAAACTATTCAAAAATCAAATGACCTAAATACTCTTTCTTGAATCTGAACAGACCATAGCTCTTCAATATACTATTATTAAATGACTTGTTAATAAGTAAAACAAGCGCACAAATAGCTGCAGTTTGTATTTCAACAAAGTCAATAGATGTTTTTTAACCAAATTAATAATATCTAATACTTCTGTTCAGTCAACTGGTAAGAAATAAGAGTTTGATCATAAATCACGTAATTAAGCTTAAAATTAGATGGAATATTCAAAATCAGGATTTTTGATTTGTTACAAAAGAGTTCATCAGGATCATCTGGCAGAGAAACTAAATTTTCTAACGTTTAAAACTTATTTCTAAAATAGTTAGCAATTGACTGTGTTTTCTTAGCAATATTGTTAGAATTAGTTAAGCGATTTTGACTATATATTTAATTTTGCAAAATTTAATAATTTTTCAAAATTATTCTGATACTGATTTAAATATTATGTTAAAGTAGGTGAATTTTTAGATGTACCTATAATAGAGAACGCATATTCTTGAGATACGTGGTTCAAAGCTTACAGGGTGTGATTTTTATCTGCCCACTGTCTAACACAAATGGTTTTATTAAAAGCAGATTTTAAATTAAAAATTATAACTAAAAATTTATTTTCCATTATATTGGTATCAGACTTTTTACTCGTGTAAATTGCGTGGTGTTGAATCTTGGTTTCTCCGATCACAAAGCAATTTTTACCTCATTTCTTCTAGACCATAATTGCAATTTAGCATTAATAGTATTGTTATAGTTGCTAAATATAACCAATTCCTTCTGTACGCAGCTTAAACGCATTTAAAAAAAATTTTTTTGAAACATGTTCTAGTTGTGTTGTAATTTAAAGATGTTTTATATCTAGTAGGCAATTTAATATGCATTTTTATGTCAAAAAAATCAAAAACAGAGAATACAAATTTTTGACTGGCACACAATTCTGCAAAGTCAAAATTATTAAAGTCTTGACATAAAATTTTTTTACATCTAATAGAAAAAAATTTCTGCAAATTTATTAGATTTAAAAAAAATGTCAGTGTTAGAAAAAATTCAAAAATTCAAGTTAAAATTGACGAAAAAGTAGTAAAAAATTAAATTTGTCAACAGCACAATCAATTTTATTACGTGAAAGACCTATACGTTTCTGTGCGTTTTCAAATCTGCCTAAACTCAACACATATTACATGTATTGTTCATTTTTGATAAACCAATGCCATGTTATTGCAATAAATTAGAAACAAATTAGTTCTTCCAGAAACAGATTTACTTTATTTATATTAAACAGATTGAATAATAATGAAAACCATATTCAATTTGTTGTCAACAAAATTGCAAGATAGTAGATTTTGCAAATACGTCATTTTTGTTAAAAACTTGTTTTTAGCAAGTTAAGTGTGAATAACTATAATTTTCTTTAGCGGTCTGTAAACAAATAGTCTTTTCTGAATTAAAATAATATCTAAAAAATAAAAGATTTTACAAAAAAAGCTGATATCAGTTCGCCATCCTTCTGATAATGATTAAAGTAGTTTAAATAAAAAAAATACAATAATCTTAGGTCAATACTAATAATTAGTATTGTTATTAAGTAAATAATTTTTAGCTATAATAATTATTAATTAGTTATTAGATATTATTTATCAATTAAAACTAATAATTTTAATAGCCAATAAAATGTCTCAAAAGAAACATCTCTCTCAGATTAATAACAGTTATCGTTCTTTTCGTCGTAGTCAGTTGAATGTCGCTTCTTGTAAAGTGACATTAAATTAAAATTAAAATTTGAGTCTTAAAGGTCATTTGGAATAAGATGCTCTAATTTCGCAAATAAGCTACACCCTTCTATTCTGTATGGTTTAGAATATAACCGTGAAGCTTGCTTATGATCTGTGAGTATACAACTTGTTTTATCTTGAGAAATTATATAATAAGAGTTCAATATGTAGAAAATCAAATTATCTTATAGAAACGTTTTATATATTATAATTATTGTCGTTTATTTGAGACCTGGCGGCATTTATGGTAGAACAGTATTGTTGCTACTAAGAAAGTCTATCAAATTGGAGAGCCTAATCCTACTCGCCCGCATCCTTGTATAGATAATGGAATTTTAGTCGGTTCGGATGGTCTCTATGACGTACCTCGCCATGGAAGTTTTGGCGATACACCCAGGAGCTTTGGAGGTAGACCTGGAAGTTTTGGTGGTCGACCTGGGAATTTTGGAGGAAGACCTGTTCGTCCAGGCGGGTTTGGTGTGAGAGGAGAAAGTGGGTCGTACCATTCAACCTGATCGATACCAATTATCGCAATAAAAAAATATTTCTAATAGTTTCTAGTCAAAGTTTAAAAATCAATGATAGCAAATGCTGTATTTTAACAAATATAATAAAGTTAAATCAATCAAAAACTTTTTTTAATAATATTAGTTTTGAACACTCTTTTTATTACTATAAATGCAATAGACCATCAGCTTTTCTAATAAACTAAAGTCAAAAAACAAAGCTTCTTTCTACCTTTTTCATAACTTAGAATCGACGACATCATTATGCCAATTCAGTAAATGACATATGAAATCGTTGACTTCACTAATAAAAGATATAAAAATTGTGGTTTTCTACTTTGAATTTTTTGATACGACGAAATATTATATATTATACTATATTATAACAAAATTTTAAACGTTTACCTTGCCTTATTACAGTTTACGTTAATAATAGGTTCTTCTGTCTAATACATATAAATCTTGAAAATCTGTAGCAAATGCTTAAAATAACACACTTAACTGTGTTATTAATAGCACAACAAATTTGATTGTTAGTTGATAAGCCTCGCTGATGAGGACCAATGACTCAAATTTGCAAACCTTTAGTTTGAATAAATTTGCATCGGTTTTTTAATGTTTTTGCTATTAATCAAAACAGACTGCATGTGATTGATAATCTAATAAAAGAACAATTTTATTTACACAATACTGTCATTATTAAAAAAGACCTAATCTACCACTTTAACAAAAATGTTTAAATTCAATTTTTAAGGCGTTGAGAAACCGATCAACTTTTCGTACTATTGTCGGCTTAATTACAAATTATTAATCGTTAAAAACCAAACCAAATGTTGTGTGTGTTTAACATAAAACTTTTAAACAATCCTGATTAATTGTTTTATTTGAACTAATTGTAATTAATAATTTATTTAATATTAGAATCAGTTTTAAAAGCTAAACAAAGAGAATCAAGATATGCGAACAAAAGGTGCAGAAGTTGTTAATATGCATTTCTAAAAAATTGTATTAAGCCTATATATATATTGCTTGATTAATAACTGCTACAAAATTTTTTTAGACCGTGCTCAAAATAGAATCAATTGTCATCCTGAACACTTTTAGAACTTTGTTAGTCAGAAACAAAGAAACACTGGAATTCGTAAAATTATCCATTATAATAAGCCAGTTTCTAATGCTTCAAACATTTGTACTGCTTTTGCAAATTTATTTAGTGTTTATTAGTAAAAAATTTTTCATTTTTTAACTTTTTTGAGGTACAAGTATTGAGGGGTCTTAGGCAACCAAATGCTAAATGGAGTGCTGGACTAGATTTTATTTCTTCCTTAGTTGTCAAAGATTGTGCGTCTGTATTTGCATATCTTCTCACTATATTGTTTGATTTAACTACTTCAAAATGCATTTTTTCCGACTGTTCTAAATTTTGTCCCAAAGATTTCTAAAGTAGTGCCAATATTTAAAAGTGATGACAAGTCAAATATCAAAAATTATTGGTCTATTTCAATTATCAATAATTTTGCAAAAGATCTTGTATTCTTGTTAACAGATAAGATTTTAATATTAATCAGTTAGTTGTTGACAAGCAACATAGGTTTGTTAGAAGTAGATCAACTACAAAAAATTAGCTTTGCATAACGCAATTGGTCTCTAATTGTTTAAATAAGGGATGTGATCTATACAGATCTAAGCAAGGCTTTTGATTCTATCAACCACAACTTGCTTTGTTTGAAACTATCTAGAATGAGCTTTTCCTAGTACGCTTGTAGCTATTACTAAAAGTAATTTGCTAAATAGGTAGTTTTATGTTGAATGCTTTAATCACGTGTCGGAACTACAAGATATCACTTCTGGTGTGCCGCGAGGCTTTGTTTTAGGTCCCCTGCTCTTTAATCTGTTATATATAAATATATAATAATTGTTTGTATTTACAGTCACTATATATTTTGATCAAATGTTAATTCAGAATATTTGACCTTGGTTGGGTGGTGAAATAATTTTTATAAAGTGGTCTCTTTATATATTGCCAAGCTTTCGGTACTTTTTTATTTTGTTACCATCTTCAGGGCTTCATAAGCGAGAATTAATTCAAGTTATCACAAAGTAAAATTTGGTCATTGTTGTCTAACATATTAAAATTATAAATTCAAAATTGAAACTTTTTGTTGGTTTTCAATAAAATATGATTTGCATAAAATGAAAATTATGAGATTGAGATAATCAATGTCATCAGCTCTTGTTCGCTACTATATGCTGATGACCTTAAAATATATAGTGTGGTAAATTCCAAAAAAGATTGTCTTATCTTGCAAGAGGACTATTTCCGTGTAGTGACAGATCAATGGTCTACAGTTAAACTTTCTGAATGGCACTGCCATGACTTATTCTCTTAAGAAAACATCTATTGAGTTTGACTAAAATATCGACTCGTACATATTAGCCCGAGCAGAAACTATTAGAGACCTTGGGTTTACTTTTGATTTGCGTCTGAGTTTTGTAAACCACATGAATAAAGTATGCTCTAAATCTAAAGCAATAAAAGCTTTAGGTTTTCTCATAAGATCGTCAAGGGACTTCAATGACATACGGGTTTTTAAAGTTTTGTATACTTGTTTTGTCAGATCTAAACTTGAGTATGTTTCGATACTTTGGACCTCTTTGTATCAATTGTTTTAAAAACGTGCAAAGACGATTTCTAAAATATTTAGCTTTTAGAATTGATAGCAGTTATCCAGTGATTGGAACTGGTCAAAATCTTCTACTGCAGAGGTTTGATTTTACTAGCTACAAAACCGAACTAAACTTCTAATGGTAAAATTCTTTGTAAAACTAATACAGAACAAAATTAAACGTCCGAATATTTTCGAGCAGATTAATTTTAATTGCTGTAGAGTTTATTCAAGAAACCTTAGACTTTTGTGTTTGCCGACATCAGGAATTAGCGTTCACAGTCACTCGCCGCTACATAAATGATGCAATGCTGTTAACTCACTTCTTACAGTTTTTGCTATATTTAATCTGAGAAGTTTGCATTTTGGAGATATAAATTTGAATGATGTGATTCTGCTGCCAGTTCAGCAGCAATATTTCAGTAATGTGATTCTCTTTTTGTTTCTGTTGTCTTTTTCGATTGTGTTTGCATTTCTCATACCCTTTGTTTGTTAGGTATGCGCGTTTTTCTGGCTCAGAGCCGCATATAGCTATGGATCAGTGAAAGTTTCTATGTTTACATGTATACACAAGAAGTGTGCTGGGTCAGTAATTCAATTATTATTAATTATTATTAATTAACAGTTGCAACGTCAAAAATAAAAAAGCGTGACAATAGAGAAACCCACAATGTTAAATGTGTAGTAACTCAAGCGTTGTCAAGACCAATTATATTTTGTAGGTTAAATGTTGTTAAAAAATTATAGCTATTAACATAACAAGAATATTATGCCATTTTTATTAATCGAAGAAGCTGATATCTAAGTCGCGTACCAACGTCTGAGAAGGTTTAAACCGTTAATATTTGAGATTTATTCACAGTTTTATCGTATCGTTAAAACAAGCAATTTTAAAACAAAACAATAAATTTGTTTACATTGAAAAAAAAAATTATTAAATGTTTTGCCGCGTTTGGTCGTTCTTGATAACAATGATGAAATATTGTCGTATCTCCTCACGTATTTAAAAATTAGCGAAAAGTGTGGAAATAGATTTTATGTTCGACTGCATCATATTGATAAGGTTTTTGACATTGTTTAGTGTCCAAAATCTACCACTTTTTTGGACTAGTACCTTTTGTTTATTTTTTTGGACTCATCTGTCATTGTCAAGTATAAATGTCGAACTAAATAAATAATTTATTTTCGTCAAAAAATTACAAATATTAACAAGAAAACACACTGCTCTATGAGTGAGGATCAATTAATTAATTATTGTTATAGAAATTAATGTTTAAAACACAATTTTTGATGTCACAAATAGTAACGCCCGACGATAAAGAATTCTCCGAATTTCGAATTTGAATGGTTGACGATGAGGGATTCCCTGGAAGAGAATCTTTCCCCAAGATTTTGCTAGCAGTACCTATTTTAGTGTTTTCTGATTGAACTATATATCCTTCTGCGGCGGACGACGAAGACCATCCTCCATGTCGCATTATATTCTCCATACTAGCTCCCGAATTAGCCAAAAGACTTGCAGAAGTGCGCCTGAAACAGTGTCCAGTGTATGAAGACGGATTCTCCAAATTCAAATATTTCGCCACAACACTCGGCACTGCCGCAATCTTGTGCACTCCCACCGGTTGAACAGTGCATTTTTCTCGAACGTAGTTTATGAAGAATCTGTTATGTGGTGTCCGCGCTGGTCTGAGCTGCATGTATTTTCTAATAATTTCTAAAAAGTTTAAGTTTTGAAGATCTCCAGGCAATATTACGAAAGATCTATCTTTTTTGGTCTTCGTGTCAACAAGTTTAACCAAGAAATGTGTTTGACAATCTTCCACAAAATTTGTCTCTAGTGCAGCCAATTCTTGGCGCCTACACGCCCCAGCGATGCCGAATATAAGAATGACCTAGGGTACAGAGAAGCATTTATGAGAATAGGAAAAAATAAAAAATCAGTGACATGCCTTGTTTAACAAATGCTCCTTTTTATCTGCTGCAGTCAAAAATTGCTCAACGTTTTCTTTACTTAATGTATTGGACTTCTTCGGCCTATGTCCCTCTGCTTTTCTTTTTAGATAAAGAATCACACTTGGAAACTTACTGATGTCCACCCCTTCCTTAATGTTAATTGTTGATCTTAACATGGAGTATTTAGACCACAGTGTGGAACTCTTGTAACATTCCAGTTCACTATTAAAATACGCCAGTATGCTGTCCTCACTCGTTTTCGATATATTTTTCATTATGCACCACTTGCGATACATTGCATACATATTTTCGTATACGGATTTTGATTTAGTAGGCAACAATGATTCCCGGGCATTTGCTGCTAAAGCTCTCACGTCTTCTACTCCATCCATACCCAGAACTTTACACTTTACACTTGGAACAGCTTAGAATGATTATATTTTGAAAAATTTAACGTTTCTATAAACAAAAACAGTTGTTAGCAACCGTTACCCTGGAGGCACCCAAGCTAAACTCAGTACATGATCTGGATGATCTCCTGTATCTTCGTGTCAGCGTATTTTCCCAATTATTTCTTCAAAGCAGTCGAACATAAAGCTTTGTTTGCCACTCGTACATAATCTGACTTGTTTTGGACTCGTCTTTATTATGGCCGCGCTTCGCTTGGCCATAAACTCGACTCGTCCAAAAAAGTCATAGATTATGTACTTGTGACAAAAATAGCTATATTGCCAGACAAGTCAAAAATTCAATACGAAAACATATATCGTGTTTTTTGTGAGTGGCGAGACAAGAAAACAGGTTTGAGGTGCTGGAGAAACCATTTTAAATGCCACAAATATTCCATGCCACAAGCTTGTTTTTAACTAAAAGAAACAATCTAAATTCACAAATATGGTTCGATAATGAAATTTATCAAAAAAAAAAAAAATGTTAGATACCGACTTAAAAAACCTTCAATACTAACAAAACAAGTTGATGAATTTTTGCTCACAGCTATAGATAAACGTTTTCTGATGATAAAAGTAGCTGTCTTGGTTAGACTTGCTGAAGAGCTTGCAGAACGAATAAATCGGAAAATATGTCTAGCGATGATGTTGAGATTTTAGAAAATAAGGTAAATGTTTTAGAACTCCAGAATCAAAAAATTTAAAAAAAAGTCATGTCAATCTTGTAATTTTTATTAAAAAATAGCCAGCGTTACGGCCGGCTCATGTTACACATAAATGATTCTCGGTACCAAACAGAAATAGAAAGTGTACTATTCCGCCATGTGGCATTAATTTTTTTTCTAAAATTTTTGAAAGAATTGCTACATATTTCCAACTCAAAAATCAAGAGATTTGCAGCAATCATGCTTGTAAACGCTGTTGGAGACGTGTTAAAACTACAAGAATTGGGTGGATGGAAGTCCAAAAAGTATTTAGATAAAAATCTAGAAAAGAAGATATCCATTGCGCAAAAAATTCAGATCGGAAAGATGTGTATGGCAAGTGCTTCTGGTACTAAAAAATAAATGAAAATGTGTGCTAGCTAAGCTGAGAGATCTACAGAATATGTGGCTCGAGATAGATGGGAAAGAAATGTCTTTCAGTTTTCATAATTGTGATAATACTGTAATTAATGCTCAAAAATAATTATGTTAATATATTATCAGTTTTGATAAATTTTTTCAACAAATCATATCTGGCTGTTATGTGTTTTACTAACGTTTTCTGTAATTTCTATGATATTATGACCCCTTATTATTGTACAGAAATATTATAAAGACATAATTAACGATGATAGGATAAAAACTATAATACTCCATTGCTTTTCTTATAAAAAAATAGTATATTGACTATATTGTGTATCTAGTGCGTGAAGTAGACTTTTTTACGCAAGTGTGGCAGTTTGTAAAAAAACAAGCCGCAGGCGAGTTTTACAATCCACACGAGATACACACTATACTTTTTCTACGACCTGATCTGACCTGACCTTTCTTCAAAATTTTATAATTGAATTGAGGACAAATTTGACTAATTCTCTTTATTGTAATAATTATAAATTGTAATTGTACAATTATGTAAATTGTCAAAATGTACAATGTACATTGACTTTTCCTTTCTCTACAAAACTGGTGCTACTCATTATGACCGGTGTGTGAAATTGTATTGGCTCTTATAGCAGCAGTGCGTAAGATAAAACCCATAAGTAAAACATGGCACTTCACGTACCGATTCTTGAAATAGGGCTTTACACATTTTTATCGGTGTGTGACGTTCGTAATTCACATACGGAAGTAGAAAAATATTATTTTGATGGTTTAGGCGACAATAGTGACTTTACAAATATGTTAAAAATAACAATAAAAAAGTAGTTTGAGCGCGTTAAATGTTTACAGAAAACGTTCAAATAGAAAAGTCTGATAAAATGTTTTTGTAATCTACAAATTTAAAAAAAATAAAAGGTTTAAATTTAATCTACAAATTCTTCATCTCATCGTCTGCTCTACGCTCGCAATCTTGTATTAAACACTAGTATTAAGTAAAGGTGATTAAAAATACTCTGACACGCTCAGGTTACTCCAGAAATTGCTTTTTGAGCTCTTTTATAATACTTTACCTTATTTTACTGTCAGCAAAATGTATCTTAAAATCTTAAGACTTGTGTTAATAAATGTTTTGTTTGTACAGATCCACCAACAGAAGTTTTCAACTTTTATAACTATCACAAAAATTATCAACGAATTAGATGCAAATGATTATATCTCAGCCATTTCAAATTCAAAAACAAAATTATTTTTTTTGTATTTAAAGTAAGCATAAAAATAGAGAAAAAGTGTATGCAAAAAAAGTGTTTTTCAAGTTGATTTTAACAATTTGCAAAGCATTGCAAAGCTTAAAACTAAAGAGTTATATATAACAGTTTATTTTTATAAAATTTTTATAAAGCAAGTAGACAAGCGCTTTGCAATAATACAAAATCTTTTCTATTGTTAAACGCAACAAAAGAGAATTAGCGAAAAACTTTTCTCAATTCTCTGCTATTCCATCTTTTTTTTCTCTATAAAAAAGTTCTGATTGAAACTTGTGTCAAACATTGTCCAGTGCTGAAAGGAGACTAAAATGACTTCTTTGCATGTCACCATTGACAACAAAAGTTGTCTATTGTTTAGCTAAACAATGCCATCATATCTCCTTGGTGATGAAAGGATTTCATCCCTGTTCTCCCTTCAGATGAGACATAGCTCTATCCTTTCCATTATCGCAGTCTCTTTATGTATGGCTCGATGCGCGGCGCGGCGTGGTATTCAGGACATAACAATGGGAAATGCGGTGACATTTTTATCGTGTGTACATAGAGGATGGAAAATCCGCGAGCAGCACGGATTTGAGTTCTAAAACTTGCTTCCGAATTATTGGAATCAAATGATCGGTTTACGCTTATCATGTGGGTGAAGAAGGTCATGGCTTCAAAATCGTGGGATGTCTTGCACATTGCCGACCTTAGTTAATGTCAACAGAAAGATACGAATAGAAATAGTTACCAGATTAGACTCTTTCCATTTATGCTGTAAGCTCTGGAATGTATAAAATTAAGCTAAACAGTTTTACGTCATAGAGACTTATTTATCTTATAGTTGATTGCTTGGTCATTTTTACTGTAATTTATATTTAGGGTAATCTTCTATAAACTAACATGTTGGGAAAACTGCGTTGCAACTTATTTTTGCCAGTGTGTATTTTTAATTAATTCTAAGTTCATCAGTTCGACAGAGTTCACTGCAACTAGTAAAAACATACGGTGTATTCTATAATTACTTATACAGTGAATTCGATTGTTTTCATTAAAAAAACAATTTATTGGCACACTGGTTACTCAATCACAGCAGCATTACTATGCTCATTGTGAACATCAAGATGTTGACTTCCAATTGCAAATTAGTTGAGTTTTGAGATTTGTAGTTACGGGTTTGTTGTTTATGCTACATTAAAAGAAATGGATTAAAACTGTTTTTATTTGGCGTTACCATAAACTGTTGCTATTGTAAGAGTTGCTTCTGCGAGTTGTGTTAGTGATTAAAAAAAACATCTTGAACAAGACCAGAAAAAAGCTGGGGTTTCTGATGACTAATAGGTATGTGTTATTTTTGGTTGTTTAACCAGATGACAATATTTCATTATTTAGTATTTCAGTTTTTTTTCTTGTTTGAATTGCAGCAAATTTTGGCAGTATTTGCTGAATCAATGCACTATTAATAATCATTATTGCCATTTGCATAGCACACACGATCCTGACAGCTAAAAATCTGCATTTTGCAAATTTTCGCTAATCACTAGTTGTAGATTCTGAACGTTTATATTTTTATTGTTTTCAATTTGCTTAAACGGTTTTTTGGATGATAAAAAAAAGATTATCCAATTTCTTAAAAATTAGTAATAAGTCATTTACACGTGCCTACTAAAAATTCTAACAGATAATAATCTCTCAAAGAATATGTTTGATTGTCTCCTAATTTAAAGGTGGTAAATTGTAATGCTTCCAGTGCTCATGATCTGTCAGACCACTGCTTTATATATCTCACAATAGGTGGATTCAAAGAGGAAAAGCAGCTCCGCTCATATTAGAGACGTAGCTTACGGTCAATTGATTTTGACTTGTTTAATTCTCATTTACAGATTACGCGGTTCTCTGACATATATATTATTAACTAGCAACATAGATGAAAAAGTCCACTGTCTCATCAATTATATATTGAACCTATTTGATGTTCATGCACCTTTAAAAACTATAACATCCACCAAACAATCGGCACCTTGGCTAACGGATACTATTAAATATATGATAAAACTTAGGAATAAAGCATTTGCTGATTATAAAGAAAATATTTTGATCAACAAATGGGAGCAATATAAGCAGCTGCGTAACTTAACCACAAGGGCCGTTAAGCGGGGAAAAAAAGCTTACCTATCTTACAAAATACAGTCGAATAATAATAGATACATTTGGAAAGAATTTAGACAGTTAGGGCTAGAGAACTCTAATATTAAGAATATTATCTGAGCTTAATCTGGATCTCAATGAATTAAATAAATACTTTATTGACTCTATGCTGTCTATTACAAAACCCGATGAAGCGACCTTCACTTTCTACAAAAACAATAAAAAACAAAATGTTGGCGCATTTCACTTTAATTTGGTGGATGAGTCAGAGGTTGAAAAAATATTCTACTCCATAAAGTCTGTTATTTCGATTAGTAACGGATAGGGTTCAACCAATAAAATGTAAAGAAATAACTACTAAACTAATATATATTTAAGATTTAAGAATGTGAAAGTAAAAGACTAATTGACGAATCGAATGATCGTAGCGGAATGTGTCCTACAGAACTTCCCCAAGCTCAGGAAAGCTGTTGTGAAACTACCCTTTCTTATTTAGTTCTTGGTAGGGCAGTTAGACCAAAAGTTTTAGACTTTGTTACGACAATCGTAACAAAGTCTAAAACTTTTAACCCTGACCAGTTAAGCATTGACATGAATATTCTTTGTTTACCCGTCATCTTACCTTACATAACTCGTATTTACAATAAATGCTTAGAAGTTGGGTACTTTCCGAAGTCTTGGAAAACGGAGTTTGTACTTCCTCTACCAAAAACTTCTATATATGCTGAGTTCAAGGACTTGAGACCTATTAGAATTCTAACTGTTTTCTCCAAGGGTCTGAAAAAATTATTTGTCGACAAATGACTGTTCATATAGAGCATCATAACATTCTGCTTGAGACACAATCTGGTTTCCAGCAAAATCATAGTTGCATCACTACTTTATTAGACGTAACAGATAATCTACTCTACTCCGCAGAAAAAAACCAGCTGTCTATTTTAGTTTTATTAGACTATTCTAAAGCGTTTGAACGGGTAAATCATAGCCTTTTAATAGCAATTCTGCAGTATCTTCAATTTAGTTCAAACGCATTCAACTTGATTACTAGTTTTTTACAGAACAGGAAACAATTGACCAAAATAGAAGACAAATTATCTCATTTCCTTATGTTGAAAAATGGAGTCCCACAAGGATCAGTTATAAGCCCACTACTATTTTCTTTATATGCAGCTGACCTAGTAAAGATCTTAAAGTCCTGCAAATGTCATAGATATGCAGACGATACACAAATCTATTACTCTTTTTTTGAAGAGGACACATCTTTGGCTTGTAAATTAGTAAATAAAGACCATAGCGACCTAGTGTCAGAATCTAAAAAGTATTGTCTGTTGCTGGATCAATCTAAATTGTATGTGTTACTATATTGTCGACAAAGGGCAAGAGTAAAAATGATAAATCTGATAAAAATCCAAATAAACAATACTCGACTTGCAGTAATATCTGAAACAAATAATTTTGGCCTTCTTATGGATAATAATTGAAACTTTAATTCACATATAAATAAAATTACAAGATCATCATATCTTCAATTAAAGCTAATCTATAACAATAAAGATATGTGCTAAAAATGTTAAGCTTTTGTGTGAATTGCTAACCTTAAGTCATATCAACTATGCAGATGTAGTATACGGTCCCTGTATCACTAAAGCAAATTTGCATTAACTGCGAAAAATTCAGAACTCATGTGTTAGATTGATCAGAAGACTCCGCAGGAGTGATCACACTAGTGCGGCACTACGGGAGCTTGATTGGTTAAATATAAAACAATGTATTTTCCTGCACTGTTCGGTACTCTATCATAAAGTACTTATCTTAGAGAAGCCCCAATACCTTTACAACAAAATCACCTACCGCACAGATGTACATAATGTAAATGTCCGACGTAAAAAAGTTTTGAACATGACTAAGCAATAAGCATTCAAGTGCGCTCTTCCAAAAATCTTCTCGATGCAATGTTACAAAAATTTATAATGCTCTGCCTGATAACATAAAATCACTGTCGCTGCCGGCCTTCAAGTTTTACCTAAAACAATTATTCTTACTAAACAAAATAAATGTAAAAGTGTTTTTTTGATAGTTGAAAAAAAATGAATATTAGGAATTTATTTCCTTATTTAAGAAACCGAGCGGTCTCTAGGACGTATTGTGTAATAGTATTGTAATTATTGTGTGTTATTCTTCAGGTACAGTTGAAAATCAGACTTATGTCTGAATTTGTACCTTTTTGCAAATCTTATCATTATTATTATTATTATTTCTTTTTCTCTTGTATTGATATTGTTTTTCTTTTTTTTATATATTTTATGTATTCATGATAATTTGCAAATAAAAAATAAAATTAAATAAATAATTAAGTTTTTCAGTTTTTACTTCATTAATTGTTATTCAAAGCAACATCGGTAACATTTTAGTTCTTTTTATTATTAGCAGGACGTGCGTCGGCGTTGGTAATATTAAACTTATGATTTTGTTTTACTTGATAAAATCCAAGCGTCAGTGTGGGTAATATTAAACTTGGTAAATCCAAAACCCTTAGGATTTCAGACGCAAAATCCAATTGCTATCAACCTATTTACCAATGTGTCCGGTTTAACTCGTTTGACAAGTTCTCAAACGAACAGGACACAATGTCTTTTGTAAGTTTTAGATAATAAAAACTTACCTTGTCAATTAATTAAAGCTTTTTATCACAACACAGCAAAATTTTCCTAAAAACTGCACCGAAGTGGTGATTTTTTTGAAAGAAAAAAATATCCCGAAAGGTAAAGAAAGATGAAAGATAAATATATTTCTAATGTAATCTAAGAATGACACCTGAAATTTTACCTAACCGTTGATAAACACCATTTTAAAAAAGTTTGTATAGATATATAATAATTAAGTAAAGTATCAGCAGCAGAAAAGCTAAACATAAAAGATAAAATCTGTTTAGACGCTGTCTAATTCCTAGAAATAAGATCAGCAAGGAATTAAATCTAAATAAATCAACCTTCACATTAGTGAGAAATTAAAGGTTGTAGTTCAACTTGGTAAAATCATGTCTCAGTTTTTCTTAGTGACTCTTGCAAAAATAAGATTGAAGCATGTGAGCCATTTCTTCAGAGGAGAGAATAATTTTTATTGATACAACTTTGCAAACAAAATAATTTTTATATTTACAGTTTGTTATAGTTTGATTATTCTGTAGTAACCACAACCATACGTTTTTAATACGTTTGTTTTTCACAACCTGCTTGATCTAGAATTTTTTAAGGATATACTGGTCTCATCACTCGTAATCTCTTTCTTGGAGTTACGTTTCTAATTCTTTAATCTCTTTTTTCAAAACTATTCTTGAATAATTACTATTCTAACATATTATTTTTAAACAAATATTATTTTAATTCATAGTATTTGTCACCAGACAATGCAGTTCTGGATGAATTAATTTAATTATCACAGGTCAACACATAATTTGACTTTGACTTTGAAGCATACAGTTTTGCTATTTTAGGTTGTAATTAAACGAAAAAAATATATTAAATAAAAAAGCTTTTGTATTTAAGAAACCGGTTTAACAATATTCATCAAAATCTGTGGTCTTAATTTTTAATTAAAGATGAAGGCCCTTCAAATAAGTTCAATATTTTCATCAACTTATACTTATTTTTATGTTTTGTAGGCTTTACAGAGAATTCTAGATAGTTGAGACGTATTTTACTTTTCAAACTTATAAATAAATTTACTACATATTATATAACAAAATGCATCAGTATAATATTTACACCTTTGCGATGACATTTTACGTTCTTCTAGACTTGTAGAAAACACTTGATCTTTGTTTATCGTTCAAGTGCCGTCTAGCGGTACTATGTTAAAGTAAAAATTTTACTCTAATCGCCCTGTATTTTTAAACGAATTAAAAATAATAAAAATTTATAAAAAAAAATTAAAATAAATATTATTACTGTAACTACTACAAAAGCAAACTGTATACAAAAATAAAGTATTTTCTTTTTTTTATACATAATTAATCAAAAAAACATAAACAAACTTTAAAACAAAAACAAAAGTTTTTTTGTAGAGTCGGATTATCGGCTTTAATAAAAGTCTCAACAAAAAACAAATAAGAAAAAATAATGTAACATAACTGCTTCTTTTAAATGTTCAAACTTTAAAAAAACAGTTTTATTTTTGGCCAACTTCAAAAAAAAAAGAGGTTCTCAATTCGACTGAATTATTTTTTTATGTGTGTTACTTCAAAACTTTTTTCTGAAAAAACCGATAATAATGATTTTTTTATTTGAAAGCTCGTGTCTTACATGTGGTTCTATTTAAGCTTTATAAAGATCTGATAAGTAGTTTTTAAGTTATTCTTATTAATGTTTTTTTTGACATATATTTTTGACACTTACAATTATTGATTATAAAAATTTAAAAAAAATAAAAAAAAAACTTCAATATTAATGAATAATAGTTTATTTATTTAATTAATTTAGGCAATTTTAATATTATTAATTATGTTGTTTAATGCGTTTGAATGCATTATAGTATCAAGGAAAATGTCCTCTTGATACATTTTTTCACTTATATAAGACTTGCTATATAATCCATTGAAATGTTTGTTCATGTTCATTTTTTAGACCATACCTTGCGTTTTTTAAAAGACGCAGTTTTATTTTTATGATGTGTAGAGAGGGTCAGTGTAAAGCTAAAACCAATATATCTCTTAAATTATTTATTTGATAACAAAAATTGTCAACATTTTTTTTGTTGCAAATTAAATCTTCTACATCTTTAATCTAGCAACTGTTTGTCGTAAAACTATAAATAAAAAAGTTTGAAGCAAAAATGTTTCAAAATTTGAGAAAAGTTTATATTAATTGATATAACAGTTGTTTATCATTTTACGAAAAAATGATACAAAACCATTTTTGTAGATAGTTTTTTGAGGAAAAACTTTTATAGCTAACATTTTTTAATTAAGTCAATAGCTAAGGTTTTACAGCGCTCCGAAGTAAGTACTATTTTTCAGCACTCTTAACTATATATATACATATATATATATATATATTGATATCCCCATAATTTTCTAGAACCGTTAGACTCACCGTATTTAAAAACTTCACAATAACCACAAACGGCAAAGAAATCAGAAAATATAGCACCCGCATGATGACTTGCCGCACCATTCAAGCGCAACGATCACACCAAATTGTATTCAGATTTGTACCTTTTTGGTCTAATTTATTTTTCATTGAATTAAAGCACAAAACTGGGTTATGAATAAATTATCGAAAATAAGCGAAAAAAACAGATAGTTGGATATATAGATCAAAAAAAGTTGTTTCTGGTATAAAAAGACGTACAATAAATTAATTTAATATTAAGCATGTCTTAGAACTTTGACTGCAATTTATTTAAATAATTAGATAATTATGATTAAATATGTACATTTTTTTATTTTGAAAATAATCCAACTGGTTTTTTCAATTGGTATGCCATCACCTTAAAAATTGTAAATAAATCTTTGACTGGTTTATCCTTAACTTAATTCACATAATCTTGCGCAATTGATTCCTCCTCTAAAAAAAGAATTAATTTTATGTCTTGCTCTAAATGTACCAAAGTTTTGATAAAAACAATACAGATATAAGAAAAAGATGCATATTATTATTAATAATTAATTATTGACTCGTTTCCACTTCATTACAGAATTTTAAAATTTTTAATTTGTAAAATAATTTAATTAATAAATGAAAACGACTTTGATGATGAACCGCCAACATTAACAACACCCCTTCCTTCTCCAGTTCTCCCACTGATATTTAATTCAGAAAACCGATTAGATGCTGAGCCGCAGCCTGGTCCATCGAAAAGCCTGAGAACGGAATAGTTCTAATTTAGACAATCACCATGAGTTATGCCTATTGGGGATACCACATAAAAAAATCAAGTATCAAAATAAAAAAAAAATAAAACAATAACTGATGACACATTATTAGTACACACGTATAATACATGTATAGTTGTGAAGAATGCTGAAAAATAGTACTAACTGCGTATAAAAGTTCTTCCTCAAAAAACGATCTACAAAAATCGTCTGATATCATTTTTTTGTTAAATGATAAAAAAAGCTTATATTTAAAAACATAAGTTTTTTCTCAAATTTCTGAACACTTTGGCTTATATCTTTTTTATTTATACTTCTACGACAAAAAGTATTTTTAAACCAAAAACGTAGAGAATTTAATTTAAAACCAAAAATTTTGAAAAAATTTTCTTATTAAATAAATAGTTTAAGAGATATATTGTAAAAATTATTTTAACCTCTATTTTCAAACGGCGGCCGTGAGACAAGGGTGGCGACCCCACAAATTTGGTTTTACCTTTACACTGACCCTCCCTACACATCAAAAAATAAAATTGCGTCCTCTAAAAAACGCAACCCTAAATGTAACTTTTCAATAGACTAATACTTGACTGACATTGTCTCTAAAAATAACAATAATTGTACATTATAGAATCCAAATAATTTGATTGTTTTTTAAGTTTACAAGTCTACGTAATTCTTTTATACCTTTTAGTTCATTTTTTTATTTTTTAAAGTATTTTTTTTTGTTAATATTTTTTTTTAATAGGTATAGCAGTATTGCTTAATTTAATAACAGCCTTGCATTCGAGTGCTGCTTACAACACTTTCACAAACATTTGCTATTTCCAAACGAACTAGACACAGAACTTTTTAGAAAACTCAAACAAGAAAAAAGGATTGTTTTTCATCCCCAAAAAAGTTTACAATACCCTGTTATTTAATTTAATTGCGTTAGCCACAAATACGTTGCTATAGATTATTCATTATTTTATTATTACATTATTTTATAAATTTTATTCTTTTACTTACTTGTTTTGTTACAACAAGAATTGTACAAACGTAATAAAAAACGTGGTTTATGAAACATATTATATAGGTGACAAAGACACCAAAAAAAAAACATAGTTTACAATCTACACCGCCATCAGTAGTTAAAGCGATCAATGAAAAGACTTTGCTGTTGTTCCCAACAACATCATAACTACGTTACGAGGATGCATGTAATAAATTTAAAAATAGCAAAAGAAAGTTCAAGTAAAGTTGTCATTTTTGGAAATAACTTTTCTAGCGTGTTTTGGCAGATTATCATAAAAAAAAATTAGTTCAAACAAATGTGTTTGAACTATTTTTTCTTTAAACAAAGACGCAGTTTTAACAAAAAGCACGATTATTATTCATCGTAAGTTCCTATCTCAAACTTAAAGCTTTCCTAAAACAAAATAAACATGGCTATAAACCAAAAAAAATTAAACTTTAACAGAGAAGATGTAAATAAATTTCAAAAAAACCGGACAACAAATTAATATTGGAACAGAAGTTAAATAACAATAAGCAGTTTTTTTACCAATTTGAATTGGTTTATTTCAAGCGGTTTTAGTGTTTGTAGTTAGTGCCACTATGCAGAGATAAAAGCTCGTTCAACGTACAGTTGATGATGTAAAGGATGTAGGATGAGCACTTATTATATAATTATAATTCAAGAAAACATGAAGAAGCGATTTTTCACAATAATTAAGAAATTTTATAAAACCTACCGTTAATAGCTATTCTTTAGCCAATCAGCACGTCGGTTGTTTTTAAACTCTAGATGCACAAAACAGCTTGCTGGAATTAACAAAATTAGTTGTTTACTAAAACTAATTAATTGTCCTGCTTATTTGGTTCCGGAAGAGCCTGCAACGTTCACAGACTACTGCAAGATGGACTTCTACTTCTGTTGCAGAAGTCTGCGTACTAGAATTCATTGGCCATAAAGTGAATGTGACTGGTAAAATCATTACAATTATGAAATTTGACCAGAAATCGCCAAAAACATTACAATAACAATAATTAAAGGTCCACTTTAAATTTTAGAAGTTTTGCGTCGACTATTATGGCAGTGTTAACAACTAATAACCTTAAATAAATACCATGAAACCTTTAATAATAAATGAATAAATTTTAATATTGCACATAGTATTGAACACTAGTCAGTTAAACACTGCAACATTTTTGAGCACTTGACATAACTATGACGTTTTCTTTTTGCTAGTTTTTAATAAATTTGATAGTACAAATTTAAAATAATAATACTATTGGACTCTATTAACAGATTAACAAAATGCAATTTTTCTCTACATTATAAGATAAAAATAAATGTTTTGCTTATCGTCTAAATATTTGTGCTATTTTTAATCTTAGCAGCAAATGACCATTATTGAGTGACACATTAAAAAAAATTTTAAACTTGCGTGATTTCATTGTACGGTAAGTGTAAAGCATTAGAATTTAAAGTGTTCGAATTCAGTTAGCCTTTTTTCAAAACTTTTTCTAATTTTGCTTAAATGAAATTTAAATCGTTAATATATACAGTCAAAATTCTATTTTGATTTAAAACGGCTCTGCAAGAGCAAGTTTGGTTTAAATTAGAGATATTACTAATTATTTTTTTAGCATTATAAATAAATTAATTCTATCAATCAACAAAAAAAAAATGAGATTCTTTAAACGGCTAAACATTCTCTATTAATTTAATTAAAAAATAAATCAAATTTAGTTCAGCTGGTTGGTAGCAGGGCTGCCAGGAGCAAACACACAGGTATAAATATACAACTTAAATGAGACTTCTCTAAGGCAATTTTTTTTAATTACTTATTTAAACAAGCAATAAAACGTTGCATATACGTAAACAGTATTCGATTGCATGTCGTTGCACTGGTCCACTGAGCCAATATCAAAGACCGAAGAGTTGAACAAGTTAGTCAGTAAACAATTTGTAATGACTAATGTGGTCAGTATGAGAAAAATGTACTAGGCTGTTGTAAAGTAGTAAAATGTGCCTGTCGTATATGTCTTACATCGACAACACACACTTTATTATTTTGTATTCTGTAATACTATCATTTTATAAATTACAAAGCCTAGTGTAAGTTATTTTTTAATAAATTTATGATTGTTTTTTATTGCAGTATAATTATTATTAAATATAATACTATAGTATATTGTTATACGTGATATATTATATTACTATAATATAATACTATAGTATTTGTGACACGCATAGGATTGAAGCACGAGTTCCGGAGCAACAAATATTTCAAATAAATAAGTGTTACAAAAATGTCTTGAAAAACAAGTGTAACATGCTATTTTTCCTATTTTGTTTCTATTAATATGTATAAATATTATCAATAAACCATTTTTTTCCAGGCTGGTATAGCTGACATACTTACTTAATTTAAAATTCATTGTTGGTATGACTTTGCTTTTGCCAACTCTACAGTGACAGTAGTAGTGTCAACGTCACAACTATTAACCATACCAATCCACAGCAAAAATTACTAAAAACGATTACACAATATTCAATTTTGTCTAACTACATTTTTAAAAACGGTGTCACAAAAAACGTAAAATAGAAAAAAAATTATGTTTTTTAAATTAATTTAAATATTTTACAATTTAAAAAAATACGCGTGTGGTAATTAGACTGTTAATAATAGAAGAAGAAAAATCTAATAAGTGTCAGTAGGTAATGCTACAATTTTGATAAAACTGCTTTAAACTATGACTTAATTATTGGCTAAATTTAATCTAAATTAGGGAAAATGGTCCTAAAGATTACATTTTAGGAGCACAATAGATAAGCTAGGCTTTAATAGTATAATAGATTTTTAAGCTATTCAGTAAGTTAAATGCAAACAATGCCAGGAATATGCCGGTGTTGTAGTCCAGACATCTCGGACTCTCTAAAGCGGCAGTATTGCATTTGGTCGTTCGGTCGCCTCTCATTGTGAACGTCTACTGACAATAAGGCTTTCACAAACTAACCGTTGTATTCCTTGGCTATTCACTCCTAATATTAGATAGAGCGTTAATCATTTGTCCCGCCAATTTATAAGATGTTCGAAAGGCAACGGAGCCGGACAAAACATCCTGCTACGACAGTTTGCGTGTACAAAATTGGTGGAGGCGCCGGGATAAACAAGCTTGAACTTTTTGAACACTTTACTTTATAATTTTTAGAATAAATATAATTACACTATATAAGAAGTACAAACGTTAGCATTTATTGGTGAACACTTTAAATGATCTTCAACTAAAGCTAGTTTATTGATATTTGAAAATTGTTTTAACTTATTTTTTTTTTCAAATAAGCGTGAAAGCGTAAAATAAAACAAAGTTTCTAAACAAAAGATGTAGTTAATATCAAAAGCACAATATCTTATAAAAAATGACAGTACATTCGTTGTTTAAAAATATATTCTGACAGCCAGATCAACTATAACTATTATCAAATATTCATCATAAATACCACTTAGTCTAGTACAATCTCTCGTATTATTTTACTTCCAAACCGTACAAACTTCTAAATTACTAATTAAAACAGAAAGTGCAATTATTTTACTTCCAAACCGTACAAACTTCTAAATTACTAATTAAAACAGAAAGTGCAATTTCCATAGCATATCATATCATATGCAGAACAGAATCAAATTTAGAAAGTGGCCAAAATCCGTATCTTGCCTTAATTTGCTAGTTATGTGTTTTTACAAGATAAAACTTAGAAATTAAGTCACTATTTCTGTTTTACTATTTTATTACAAATTAGAATTAAATTTTTCCCTTAGTTCCATGTACATTAAACATTGAAAGTGTTATTTTGTGTAATCTTTTTTGAGAATTTAATAATAATAATTTAATTATTAAGTCACTATTTCTATTTTACAATTTTATTGAATTTTTTCATCAGTTCCATGTACATTGAACAGTGAAAGTGTTCTTTTGTGTAAACTTTTTTGAGAATTTAATAATATTTAGTCAAGTAGATACCCACACGTTTTAAAAATGCAAACATTTAAAAAAGCAACCCTTACTAAAATTCTATAAATTTGAACTGGATGAAAAACGTTAAACGTTAAAAATAAAAATACAAACACATTATGCAAAAAAATTAAAAAAAATTTAGTCATAAACAAGTATCAACTAACGTAACAACTAAAAAGCTTTTTGTTTTACTTTTTTTTTTTCTAATAAACTAGTAGTGTCCAAAATAAAAGTAATGTCTGTTGAATTATTAAAGTGCTTATTTAATTCCAAACTGTATAAAATCCGCCAGTAATTTTTGAAAAACACAATTATTTTCTATATTTTATAAGAAAAATTTGTTTCCACTTATAAGTTTATAAAATAATTCTAGATAAAAAAGCTAACTTAATTAAATACTAGGTTTCTAGACTTTGTACACTTTGAAAATAAACCTTTAAAAAATATGTTTAGTTTTAAAACTAAAGTAATTCAATATTTAGGTGTTATGTTCCTTTACTGCATATCTGTTTGATAAAAAAGTTACACAGTAATATATAATTAAAAAAAATTCTCAATATTTAGGTGTTATGTTCCTTTAATGCATATCTGTTTGATAAAAAAGTTACACAGTAATATATAATTAAAAAAAATTATAAAGCTTTTATTTTTAATGTTTTGTAAACTAAGTCCACAAACACCAAAAATTCAAAAAAATATAGTTGATTTAAGGAAATTGCTTAAGTACCTATATAACTATTATTGATTGATGATTGAGATTAACAGAGAATATTGCGCAGATACCTTTTTTATTTATTGATTGCTCCCTACATTTACAAACATACAAACCCCCATAGTCAGACAAAAACCATTTTTTATTGTAGAAAAAAACCATTTTTTTTTGTAGAAAAAAACTACCGCTTGGGTGGGACTTACGCCCGCCCTACTCATTTGGTCAAGTTCTAAACGCACTCTCGTCAGCCACTTGACTACCAAACGACTTTATGATTGATGATACAAATAAGCTTATATTTTTGTAGCAATAGCAGTAGAAGTAACCCAAAATAATTTGATAAAATCATCTGCTTCAAGAACTTAATAGAAGAGCCTTATTTTAATTAATATTATATTTTAGGTTTTATAACAGTTTTGTTGATTAGTCATTAAAAAAAAATTTTTCTACTTTTTTCCTTAATCACAGTCACAGCAGAAAAACAAGTGACAAAACCCTTGCACCATCTTCCTTTTATTTGTCGGCATCGCTTCACAAGACATTTTTTAATACTTTGCAAATAAACTTTGTCAAAACATTCTAAAATCTCAACATCTCATATAGTATAGCAAGATTATAAAAAACGTATTTTGTGTTATAAAATTTACAAGACTTTTCCTCGCTTTATCTAATGATTAACCAACATCAATCAGTCTTGAAACATCTACAGTGTTAAACTATGTTTACCTTCAGAAAGATTGCCGCCAAATATTAATTCACTTTGTAAGATTTAACCGTTTTTCTTATCATCTACTTTTTAGTAGTTTGAGCACTTATTTTTTAATCTAATTATGATATTTAATTATGATATTCTCAGCACAAATTTGATTAATTAATTTCAATTAACTGTTATTATTAAACAGCTTAAATAATCTCTCGTTACAACAGCACTTTTTAAAAACTTTTACTTAATGCACAAAAAAATATTTTAATTGTTTTTCTCAATTGATTTATTTTAAAATTTGTGGTCTTTCTCTAAATAAGTTTAAATTGTATCTTTTTAGTAGGGATCAAATACTGTCCTTAGATGATGTTCTATCTAACTTTTAAATTACTGACTTTAACAGCTTTCAAGATTCTCTACTTGGTTTTCGATTTTAATTTTAATATATAAAAGTTTTAAAACTTCCGTTTAAGACAAAGAATTTTTGTTAAAATACGTAAAAAAATTTCAAAAAAAAATTTTTTAGATGAAACAGTAATCTAAATAAGATAATTTTTATCGACAAATCAAACCGTAGTAAGCCGTTTAGTTGTAGTTCTCAACATTGTTGCGAAATAGTTAGTTTGACTACTAACCCGTTTTAATAAACTGGTTGATTGATAAAACTTTTGAGGATATCATTGTGAAGATTTTAACATTTTCGTTTTTATTTGTCTGTTTTATCTGAGACGCAAGTTCTGGAACATCATGTATGCTAAAAACATTGCAAATTAATAAATTTATAAAAGAGAAGAACATTTCAGACGCAACTTTCTTACATTTTATAATTTCCAAGATATGATTACTTTTTGAGCGTAGCTTTATTTTTAGCGCTCAAAATAAGACAGTAATTCTGTCATATTTTATATGAATATATATATCCGTCATTCGTTTTTTTAATCTGCCAAATACACTTAATCAAAGGGTCTTTACTGTTAAATTTTATAGCCTTACACATTATAAAGATTTCCTCCCATTGTTCAAACGTTACAAAAACATATTTGTCACAAATAACAGTTTTTGCCAAGTTTGTCAAAATACGAACAAAATTTAACATATAGCTGTGGAAATATTTATAAACAATATAATTAATTCTCAATGTTCAATACATGAAATCTAATAGTTGTTAACTACTATTTTAGTTATATTTTTCAATAGTTATTTAAATTACTTAAAGTTTGTTTCAACCAAGATGTCTTATTTTCTTAAATTTAATTTTTTTAAGTTGTTTGTTACAAAGTTAAACAAGAAGTTATTTCATGTTTAAACTTATAAAATGTTTTCTCTATTGTTTGCTCAAGTTTTCTTTATATTTCAATTCTTACTCATTTATGTTATTTATATTTTATTTTTATTTATTTAATTTTTTTTATTTATTTTACAAGTGAATAAAAACCTGATTAAGTTACTCTGTCTGACAAATTTTGCTTGAATATAAAATTGTATTCTTTTTTAGTGTATTGTGTTTTTTTTGTTTGATAGCCCCCCTGAGCGTAGAAAGTACAATCAGTAAATTTTTAAAGTCAGATGGAATAAGTATAAAACACGAAACAAAACATAAAAGCTAATTATTCTTTTGCCAGCCATCTGACATAACGTCAAAACAATGTCATAGGTCAGGCAGCGGTGCGATGACAGTTGCAAATTATTAAGTAATACAATTATTAAATTGGTTAAAAATAAGAACTTTACGGCTCTTAATGAGGCCTAGATGTTGATGGGATGTGCTTTGTGTTGATGAAAGCGCCCACATTAAGGCCCTATATACTTTTTACCACATAAGCCTTAAATCTTATAAATGAGACTTATTTGTAATGGGGACTCATTTATTAGAACGACCCAAGTGGTTCGATTTATTAAAAATGTAAAATTAAAGAAGATTTTAAAAAGTATACAATCATAAATGAAAATGGATTAATCTTAATATATTGAAAATTAACAATAATATTTAAATAGAAATTGATTATTTAAACATTCCAAAGCATCCAAGGTAAGTGGGGGGAAGTTTTATTTTTTTATTAAAAAGATTTTTTTTAGAAAGATTAAGCCTACATAGTTTTGTGGTTTAGAGAATCGATCTCCCCTTTTTGTTTTTATATACATATTATATGATTGTAGTGGAATATAAAACAGTGTTTTGTAGTGATGATTATGATTAAAGAGGCTCCTGCAAGCAACGCGCTTTTTCACATGTAAATGAGTGTTTTTGCAAATTTGGCGTCAAAGCTTGCCATGAATGTTTAACTATGAGCTGTGAACGTACCTCTACCATCGAATTAAGATGACAGTTACTAAATTGGCATCTAAACCTAATCTCACTTCAAATTTAATGAATCAATAGTTTATCACGTTAATGAAATACCATTAAAAACACTTGAAACCAATTGTAGTCTTATAACAATCAGAAAAATAAGCATTAATAAAGAAGACAAAGTTTATCTATAAAAAAATAATCAAAATGTCGTCCATCGACTTTAAGGCATTTGCGGACTCTTTAAACAATTGCGATACAAACCTGGCGCAACTCATTGAGGTTATTTTTAAACGTTGCTAGAGTGACAAAAAGTGACATGTAGTGTGGATCTTGAAGGGTAAGTTATGGTTGTATTTCGGCTGAAAAATTGACGATCCTATATTTCTTCTATCATATTTAAGGTCTCGTAAGTAGTATGTACACTCTACATGAAACTAGTAGTATGTAGACTTTTTGCTGAAAATGACCGCTCACAATTTCATAAGCGTCAAGCTGTGCAAAGAATGGCTGTAAAATCTCCTTTCGATATCTTGCAGCAGTCAATGTTTCATTAAAAAAAATTAGCAATAATTTATCATCAATAATAACACAGTTATAGGACAATAAATTATTATTACTATTATTATTATTAACCCGGTGGGCATTACAAAATAAAATTCCCTACAAAAGATTATCTGTTTTTGTGAAAAAACTATTTTAAATTCAAAAATAAAAAAAAACTGTAATTATTTTGACATTTGAAGCAATTGTTTTAAAAATTATGGTCCGTTCAGACAAACTCATATGCATGGCCAACTATGGCGCCAAATTCTAAATAACAATAGTTATTTATACAGTGTTATTTTCTTAAATGAACTTATAGTGAAGTTTACAACTTTTACATTATTTTATGTTAGAAAAATTAGAAACTTTAGACTTTATAAATTTATTTTAACTGCTCTTAATAACAAATAACTGTTTGATATTGTATAGTTGTACAACTTTTGAACAATATCTACAATGCCTGAAGCAGGTATTTGTCTTTCAATTCAAAGAATGAGTTTGCAAGCGATAATAATGAAAGTAAATGTTTAATGTCATGCATTTATTGATTTGTACTTCTTGCAATATTGAACTCCGATTCAAATAACATATGAATTTCATGTCCGAGACAAACTTGTGACGTCATTTATCAGACAAAAGACCTCTTGATTCTCATTGTATGTTTGTTGGAGCAGCTTTTATCATTCTCAAATACACACAGCCAAAGCCAACTCTCCTCCTTTATGATTCCATAGCTTACTCTTTTATTTTGCAAGAAGTTGAATAGTGACAATTGAAACCGCGCTCTTTGTTCAAATGTTTTTTGTTTCCGTTAGGTGGGAGTAGAATAGCCATTGTTTAAACGTCTTACAACTTCGATTGTTATGTAATGCAGGAAAATGTCAAATGCTCGAAGCGGCCTTGTTCGACATTGTAATTCGTAACTTGAAGACGAAAAACTTCAAACGCTTTAATTTTAAAAATCTGCAGGTAATTATTATGTCAAGATTATTATTGTTAATACGGGATATTTTAATTTTTTTTTGATTGGTAATTATATTTATATGATAAATATAACAGCACAACATTTGTTTATTATGAAATTTTTTTTTTAATTATATTATTTGTAATATAATTTTGGAACGTTCGAGAACTAACCGAAGCAACGTATAATTTTACAAAAAATGTGTAAATCGGTGAATATTCGTATTGATAGTAAGCGTTTATTAATAGTCAGCTTTTAGAGGTGACCGTAGAAAAATACATTTTTATTAGAGTTTAGAGTTACGTTTTATTTATTACGAATTACGTTTTTCCTTTTAATTTATATTATTGCTATTTTATAACATACGTTAGGAGACGGGAGTACGGCAGGCGAGCTAACTCGCTCTGGCCTGAACTTCTTTCCTCTCGCTGACTGATCGAATCAAACTTTTGATTCGATCAGTCATTATTGTTGAAAAGTAGAAATATATTAGAAAACATATTGATTTTGAATTTATCTATCTAGCTTAAGATGCATTCTAATAATAGTTCTATTAAAGTCACTCTCAAAGTGACAAGGATAAATTCAATAGTGTCAGTTATATCATTAAATTTCAGAAAATTAGTTTGATATATGTCTTAAAACTGATAAGTTAAATCTAAACAAAACTAAAGTAATAATAATATCAACTAAAAATAAACAAAAAGTATTAAGATAAAAAATGTTCTTAAGATAAAAATTACAATTGACAACACTAGTTTATAAATAGAATAGAAGAAATAAAGTATTTAAGTTTTCAACTTGGCAGCACGTTATTATTCAATGCACAACTCCGGTATTTTGGTAAATAAAATGTGAAAAAAGTTGTAATTTTCTTTCCAAATACCTAAAATAATATATGAACAAAGCTATTTTCAGTACACAGTACACAATATTGCCCCAATATGATTACTATGGATCTATCTTGTATTTGTTTAATAAAAGTAATCTTGACACGTTACAAATACTGCAAACCATAGTCATGAAAATCATACTTAGATGCACACGATATACACCAACCCAGCACTTGCTATCAACGCTAAATTGGACGTCGATTGATAAAGATTGTATTATATTATGTTCATTTTAATTATATACAAACTTTTACATAATTTTCAACAAAAATTCAAAAATACAAAAAAAACAAACATGTAAACTACAATAACCAAATACACAATTATGGAAAAAAATGTACATATAAACAGAATATTGTTGATCTAATACATATGCGGCTGGCGCATTATACGACTTTACAACAGACCAGTTCGTTGTTCTTATATCGACCCTTTACTTAATACAATTTATTAACTGACAAATTTGCTGAGCTCGTCAGCTCCCAATATTGACCAAGTGGACTAGTGCAATGCGACTGCAATGAACTCGAACATTGCTCACATATAGCCAAAGCTTGTTTAGACAGGTAATAAAGCGGTGCTAAAAAAAACAATCGCCTAAATGGTCTTATACCGATTAAGGTTACTATACATATTTCTTACTTTCAGCAAAAATAAAAAAGTATATTTTATAAAAACAAAGAAAGTTAAGAATGTATGATTTATAAATAAAATAGATATAATATAATAATGTATATGCATATAATCTTGGGGTAATTGTGTCTCCGGCTTTTTTCTTTTTCTAAAAATTTTTTTTTAATTTGTGTACATTGTTGTCTTGCAAACTAATTTCATTTTTAAAAAATTACCTAATGTCGCTTAAATTAATCTTTTATACTGTAGACTTAATACCTAATTAATATTTAGTTACCTATCAAGCCGATTAAGTATCTAATAATTCAACAACAAGTTTTATACAAATTCTGTAAAAATATGAGCTAAATCTATTTTAATAGATATAAAGTCAAAAACATATAAAACCTGCTTTAGATTTGTGTAAAAAATGCTTTTTTTGGATGCCATTATCTAAAGAACTATTGTATCATACTCATTTGACAAGAGAAAATAACGCTTTACCTGCCTAGTCAAGTAAAGCCAATTTTACCTGCCTAGTCAGGTCAAGTATTTGACTAGTTTTATGTCACCCTGGCGACAGTAACAACCCTGACCACATAACCAATTGACCTGATTTATTAAATTGTTTTATTTATTTAAACTACACTACCATTAGTAAATTATAAATAATAAATCAAATAGAATAGTTTTGTAAAATTGATAATTTTTTTATTATTTTTCTAAAAAAGTAAGTTATTAAAGCAAGTGCAGTCATATTGGGTCACAATATTTTTTCTTAGAGCTAACTTTGGAATAAAGTGTATGACATATGACAGTAGTTGCTATGAAAGTTAGGCTAGATTATGTCTGAACATTAAAAAATAAAGTTAGACTAGTTTATGTCAGAAAATTAAAAAATTAAAAGAAAGTATAGTCACCAAATACTTAGAAAATATTATACCGTGAGTTTCAATGGAAACTATCCACCTTGAATATGAGCAAACAAGAAACTTATATGAAAAATTTTTATACCTGTATGTTTTGTAACATTTCCCTCTTCGGCTCCACGGTCAGCTCCTCAGTTTTTTCAAATGAAGCACTCTGTATATTGCTTCAAAATTGGATACATCTCTGATATTATATATTTTAAAAATGTATAATACTTGAGATGTAATGACGCCTTTTAGAGCTACAATAAATTTCAATTCTTTGAGTCGACTTAGTACAGGCATTTTAAGTGTGCTCAATAGGTTTTGTAATGTAAAAAATAATTTTTGATCAATTTTTACATTTTTCCATAAAAATTTCTTGTTTGCACTTATTCAAAGTGGATCATTTTTATTGAAATTCATTGTATAGAAAGCTTCATACTTTCATATCCTTAAATAATTTGAAAACTGTGTTGTCATGACCGGATGGAGTAAAAATGTCAAACTCCCAAACCATACTGACAATTTACGTTGCACAAAATTCAAATCGAGTTTGACTGTAATGCCTATCTCTCTCATTCTAATTGTTTGAAAAAAAATTCTATACATGACGACAGATTTACTCTGGTATATAGTATCTAAACAAATATTGTATGCCACGACAATAATCGTTAGTGCGGTAAGTTTCATTTTACAGCGCAAAGTTTTAATTAAAGCACTCCGCAGAAACTGCGAGATGTAAAATGACTAACGCACGAATAATATATTCAACTTTTTAGCCGAGAAGTCAATTTTGTCTGTTTTAAAAATTTTGAAATTTGAATTCACTAGAGGTTGACAGCTCAAGTGCAATTAGTGTTTGGTTCAAAGCTTGATCGATAGTTAGCTAGTACAACACCACAAGATGACGTCGATGGCGCTTTAAAAGTTGCATCAAAAATACTAAATGGTCTTTATTTTTCAAATCTATGGGTCTTATTGAGTGTCTAACCAACACTTTTTTAGAGGTCTCTAAAAGCAGATAAGTTTTATGGTATTTTACAACACGCCAGTGAGCCAAAGTGACAGATAAAAGCTCTGCATGTGAAAAAATCTAAATACCATAGCAGTTGACAAGACGTAAATATGCGGTTTACAATCGACAAGACTAAGAAATGTTTTTAACAAACTCGCCTGGCTGCTTTCCTGTCACTTAGTCATAAAGTGTCACTTTGCTGTCTTGTTACATAAATAGCTGTTATCTAAAAAATTGTTTTGTTTTGTCGGTAATAAAACTGTAGTTTTAAAAGTACTAATTTTGTTATTGAGATTCCAAATATTAGTTCTAGTTGCCACAGTTAGTTTTATACTGCTTTAAGGGTTTTGTTAAATAAAAATCTGTACCGTTTTGAGTTCTACATAATAATAATGTCATTGTAGTAATTTTGTTAATTTGCTTCTAATTTATTTTTTAACTATCATACGACGTTAATTTTTTATATTGTTAATCTATCGTGCAATCAACAATTTCGTAGATAAGAACCGGTTATGACTTTGACAGTGTCAGATTTTTTTAGTTAACAAAGATGGAAAAAATGTCAGCACTGTCTAAGTCATAACCGCCCCTTATCTAAGAAAATGTTGATCGCACAGTGTGTACCTAAAAATTTGTATTTGTTGACTTCAAATCATATATACCTACGAGAGTATGGTTTCGCACCCTCCGGGTGCTTACCTACTCTCTTGAGTAGAGGGTTGCCTACGGCAACGTGTATGAACCTAGAGGGGTTGCCTTCGGCAACCGTAAAATAGACGCACTTTTTTTTTATTATATTACTGTTTATTTATTTTTTTATTGTAATATATTTTTATTTATTTCTTTTTGTACTTTTTCTACTTTTTCATATCATGGTTTGCCTTTGAAAACATTTATATAAACCTAGCCCATTATTATTTATCTTGAAATTTATTATTATTTATTTAAAAAAAATTAATTTTATTAATTATACTTGTTTTTTTTTTATCTTTCTTATCTTTTTTTATAATAAAGCAAGAATATTAGCATTTACTAATATTTTTTTATTTTTTTTTTTTGTACTCACTCGTATTGAATGTTGCCTGCGGCAACATATATAAATCTATTATTATTTATTTTTAAAAATACTTTTACTATTCATTATTTTAAATTTTTTTCTCATTATTTAGGTGGCGGACAGTCATTTTCTGTTATAAAAATTCTCGTTATAACATTTGAGATCAGATTTTGACATAACGTTTTCATATTAATATTACTTTAATATTTAAAAATAGTATTACTATCTATCATTGTTTTATATTATTTTTTTCAATCATTATGTATATACTTTTTTTTATTCCTTCTTGTTCTTACCATACTCTCTTATATGTAAAAAGTTGCCAATTTTGGAAGACCTATTAACCCAAAGCTTTTCTTTTCGCTCCAAAATACTCTTTAAACGTCGTTTCATTTAAATATTCATTCTAATTTCTATTATATTCGCTTCATCCCTTCGACATTTCCGGAGGCATGCTCTATCAATATAAGATTTTAGTATTTAATAAAAAAAAGTCAACAGACATACCCAGGACTTTTCTTTCTATTATTTCCTCTCTCTTTTCCAATATAAAAAAGCATTTTAATTAATTTAAGGCTCAATGTTAAAAGATCTATTACCCAAAGAGCTTTTCTTTCAGCCATAATAACCTTCTCGACTTTTTAATCTTTACATCTAACTTTTAAGGTTATGTTTTCTTATATTTCTTCTATCTTTTCCAATATAAAAAAGCATTTCAATTAATTTGGGGCTCAATTTTGGAAGACCTATTAACCCAAAGCTTTTCTTTTCGCTCCAAAATACTCTTTAAACGTCGTTTCATTTAAATATTCATTGTAATTTCTATTATATTCGCTTCATCCCTTCGACATTTCCGGGGGCATGCTCTATCAATATAAGATTTTAGTATTTAATAAAAAAAAGTCAACAAACATACCCAGGACTTTTCTTTCTATTATTTCCTCTCTCTTTTCCAATATAAAAAAGCATTTTAATTAATTTAAGGCTCAATGTTAGAAGATCTATTACCCAAAGAGCTTTTCTTTTCAATAAATTTTAGAAAATTTGTAAATCAATAACATTTATGACACATGTCAATTTTTTTTTGACATTTGACATTATTGATTTTTTAATTCTAAAAATTCAAGTGGTACAGAATTTAAAGAATTAGGTCAAAAGGTCATTGACCTTAATACTTTAAATTTATATTACATTAATGTTAATTCGTTATTCCATTTCAAAACCCTAAAACAAAATATTATTTATATATTATATCTCATTGTTATTTGTATCAATCAATACGCAGATTTGAGTGTACACTTATCACATTCAAGCCATTTGACTTAAAAAGATTAAGCGTTTAGTTTTACAAATCATTTATATTTAAAGTAAAAATAATATAGATTATAATAATAATCTATATACCTACATATCTCTTCCAAAAAAGCCTCTACTTTAGATTCTTAATCGCTGTTGAAAAATTTTAACCTCACTTTTATTTTTCATTAAAATTGAAAGGGCTTTCGTCTTTATTTTATTATACAATATCTCGCATAGCATTTCATAATCATTTTCATTGAAAAACCATTTAAAAAAATGTACATATCCTTTCCAATCTTGTAAAGATTTGTAAAATTCTGGAAAGTCAATTTTTCTAGAAAAACTTTTTAAATAAACCATCAAAACTTTTTTCCATTTATCTGAGTAGCATTGGGATGTTCAAAAAATCGATTTCCATCTCATAGGTCTTATTTATTATATTGCAGCTTTATTTAGTTATGACTCGTGAAAGAGCCCCATCGAAAAAATGTTGTCGACAATACGATGCACTTTTTCATCAAGAAAACAAAACAAATCACTACTCCATCATATCCCATCGACATTTTAGCCACATTAAAAGCTTTATTTTCATTATTTTTCACAATTATAAATATAAATATTTTCTGGACATAACCTAACCTATTCTGGAAGGTCAATTTTTCTAGAAAAACTTTCTAAATAAACCATCAAAACACTTTTCCATTTATCTGAGTAGCATTGGGATGTTCAAAAAATCGATTTCCATCTCATAGGTCTTATTTATTATATTGCAGCTTTATTTAGTTATGACTCGTGAAAGAGCCTCATCGAAAAAATTTTGTCGACAATACGATGCACTTTCCCATCAAGAAAACTAAACAAATCACTACTCCATCATATCCCATCAACATTTTAGCCACATTAAAAGCTTTCGTTTCATTATTTTTCACAATTTTATAAAGATAAATATTTAAAATGACATAAACATAACCAAACAACTTGGAACTGTCACAATTTAGACAGTAAAATGACGAAGTGTCACAAAAAGCCCAGCTTTCAAAGTTTTCTATCTAGAGTGGTTTTTTGGCGAAATGTCCTATCCGTTTACTCTTTTTATCGGACATTTTTTTGAAAAATTTTTTTTACTAAAAATCCCTCCTGTCCCTCTATCCTAGCACAAAAAAATCCAATTCTTATCTCAAAACATCACACCGAAACTCTATTGATGCCGTTTTTTATCAAATTTCTTACAACATTTAACAATTTGTCATAATTAATAAATCTTTTTTACGCCGCACTTTTGCAAGAAAGAGACGCCGCTATCGCGTTTTATTTATATGTAACAATATTGTTGATTTCTAATAGTTTTTAAAAACATATTCATTTTCTTGTTTTTTGCTATAATTTGAAATAATATACTATATTTGTTAATATTAAAGTTGAGAGTAGTGAAAACTTTCACTTTGTTCAATTTTTCTATTTAATAAAGGTTGAGAAGGTTAGGTAAAGGAAAACTGTGTAACGTTTCATAATTTTCAAATAATTTTTATGTCAAATACGTTTTTAAATTTTAAAAATTCTTAATTGATTAGTTTTGATTTATTGGCACTTTAAACTATACATACAATTTTACCACTTGCCAAAAAGTTTCTTTATTAGATCTTGAAAGCTCTTTAGTGGTTATTGTCAGGAGATGAATAAAACTCAAAAGCATACTGCATAAGATTTGCTTAATAAAAAAAATCCCAAAAAAAAATAACAAAAAAATTAGACAAAAATTTTTATACTTTTTATTCATTTCCTGATGATGAACACTTACTTGGTGGTCAAAAGAACTCTTGAGATCTAATAAACAATTTTTTTAGCAAGTGGTGAAACAGTGTGCATAGTTAACAATTTTTGTTTAAGAAAATGGTAAGAAAACAGATTCTCAAACAGCCTGGACTCAAAAAAATTATTAATTTTATTAATCTTAGCTACTTTTATTTATTTTTTGTTTTCTACTCAAGTATTGTAACAACCATTAACAAAATGATGCAGTAGTCTTAGCGTAACAGCTAACCAGACGCTGAACTTAAACTGTTACAAAACGTTGAACTTGGCGCTGTTGAACTTACCTGGTAAACTTGTAACCTAATACTCTATTTAGTGTAAGCCAAAGCCCGTTTTTTTTTATAAAGTACCGACACGAGTTCAAATTTGCTTCGGTAACGATTCATTTTGCCGGTAGGAGACGCTGTGACAGTTAATGTTTATCACCATTTTGACATTGGCTTTGAGATAATATTATATTTTCTTATTTTCAAATAAAACACAAATGTCAATAACAATATTATTGACAATAATATTATTATTGTCAATAATATTTGTGATAAACATTAACTGTCACAGCGTCTCCTACCGGCAAAATGAATCGTTACCGAAGCAAATTTGAACTCGTGTCGGTACTTTATAAAATCAACGGGCTTTGGTGTAAGCTAGGCTGGTGCACTGTAAGCAGAAACTGGAACTTAAACTACACAGTAAAATGTTGTTGTTTTGTAGTTAAACAGCTTTTTCTCAGCGTTAGCGACAATTATAAAATGTAGTTAATTTGTAGTTATTTCTATTATTTCTGCAAATATTTTCAAATATTGTATTGATTAAATGTAGCAACTCTTTCATCTTTCGTCATGTCAAAAACTATAACAGTATCGTCGTCACGTGAATGACAGAATTGACACAATATTTAAAACATTGTAATTAGAAATATTAATTATACTTGTCTTCATCTCACAGCAACAGCCATTATTTGTGAGTTTAGGATAATATACAGCATACGCTGTTGCTTTTCGTGTTTACAATAGATCGGAGGACATTCTTCTCATGAACAATCTTTGCCCAATAAAGATAATTCACCGGAGTCAAAGGTCAGGTCAGGAGTTGATACCGCTCCGGATTTTCAGCAACAACTCCGGCCTTGTATCTTTGCTTTATTGTGCCATGTTTTGTCTTGTGACAATGGCTACACAATACTGACCACACAAACACTGCAGCCATCTTTGGACGAAAGCTTTGTTGCCACTACAATGTGGCAGTGTCATGCGATTGTTTGTGCTCATCGCACACTACATAGAAATGAATGAAGAACGGAAACAACCAGTTCGCCTGCTATTATAAAGCGATACACCGACGCTACATAGTTATATATACCTTTTGTTCGGCTAATTTCGTATTCCAGCTAATTAGAAATTGGAATATAGAGAAAGCAGGATATTGAGGTCTTTGCAGACGAGGATTACTTGCCCATTGTTCATAATAAACAGAATAAATTACAATTACCACATGAGTGCTGCTGCTCCTGCTTTATAAAAGCATTATACCTTGCGTTTCTTTATTTCAATACAATGCAGCTTTTGTTTCCGAAATAAACAAAGCCTCCTATTGCTTTCAGCACAAGAAAAACTTACGAACAAGGCGGTTTTAGCTAAACATGTACTGCTATATTTTTCAACTTTTTAAACATTAATTAATTTGAAAATTTATCAAACATATATTTTATTATTATTATTATAGCTTTGTTTTCTATTTATTAGAGAAATTAATAGACTTTAAGCACTGCATACTATTATTTATTGTGATCTCTACATTAACAATCATTCATAGCTACATGTTCTTGGTTAGAAAAAGTCTCCAGTCTCGGTATTGAAGTCGAACCTACTTCAATAGTTTAAAGCATTATCTCTAACCATCAAAACCACATACTACAAAACCATTTTCACATGTATACACACAATTATAATTATTTTTGTTCATTATATTTCCATCATGGATATAAGCCTTATCCATTCATTTTTATCTATTCCTGTCTTTAGCTGTTTGCATAATTTTTTTTGTAGTTATCATGCTCATTTTTATGTAAAAAATTGCACAATTTCTACAATTCTCAATTGAATCATCAAGATTCTAGAATAATTTAAAACATTATAATATACGACCTTTTATTAGAAAAATTTAATAAGCCAAAATAATAAACAAACGTTAATAAAATTGTTGAAAAATGTATATCTAAGAAAGCACCTCTATCTTTAGAAATACTGTTTACTAGTTCCATGAACGCAAAACATGTGCTATCTATAGCTCAATGTTAATTTAAGTTTGCAAACTAAAATAGTCCCAACGGATTGAATTTAATTAATAAGAGCTAACTAATTTAAAACCAATCTGATAAGTTGGTAGATCTTTTATTTGGAATAAACTTGTATTTGCTTGTATACCTATCATGTTTTAGAACTAATTTTTAGCTATTTTTAATTATTGTAAGTTGCTGCTATCTTAAGAAAAATATTAACAGATTACATAAAAGCTTAACATCCTTCATATCATTTTAATCTTGATAATAAGATGTTTAGATTTTGTATGTCATTAATCTAAAAATTATCAGTGATAAAATCCCAAAAGCATAAAAAATTATCGATTATTTTACTTTTCAATCCACGAAACGTCCGTTAATAGTTATTTACATAAAAGTCAGGAAAATGTCACATTACTGAAGAGGAGCTAAATTGAAATACGAGGCACTTTGTGCCGAGTATTTTAAAGCTCCGACTCAAGTAAGAGATTTTACTAACGTGTTTTGTATTAAATTTTTTCGGAAATCGTAAAAAATAACAAAATTTACAAATTTTAGAATTTTGTTTACAAATTCCACAAAAATCAAGCTTGTCAATTTCGTTGGCAACTATAGTTACTAGGGTATCTTTTTTATTTTGCGTCTTGTAAAGATTTTACAGTACTAGTCCGGAGAACTCAATTTTCCTGCGCGTAAATAAGCAGGAAAATGTTGTTTCCAAGACGATTTCCGAAAAAAATATTTTTTTTGGAAAACGTCGAAATGTATAGAAGTATTTGACAATAAATAAAAAATTCATTTAAACAATAGTTATTTGAATCACAAGGCCGGAAACAGGCATTTTGCTGTTTTCTGAAAAAATCGATACTCCAGCACACATTACGGCTTAGGAACTTTGGGGGGCTATACATTAATTGTAACATTATACAATACAAATCGTTAGTTGTCGTTGATAAATCTCTGACAATTGACAATGACAGCAAATGTCATAGTTATCATTTTCTAGCCTAGGCTGGCAAGACGGCGTTGCGGACCGGTTAGGAGACGTTGAAAGATATGTTTTGCAGGCGCAAAGCACAAATTTTTTTTTTTATTTTGTAGTAGTGTCAACGATTGTAATTGACGGTAGTTACATTATTATTTTCTCTTAAACTTGAAGATGCTGCAGATGGTTTTGCTTTTCGTCACTATGTTGTAATAATGCTCGTTACTAAGCTTCAAGTAAGGCTTCAGAGACTTAATTGGAGAGTGGCCAGTGATTTGTATAAGTTTTCGTATGTTGGCTCTAGGTTTTGTCAAATTACTGACAGCAGATATCCGATTTAAAGAATTTGTCATTTTTATTTTTTTAACATTTAGCCTAATGCTCTCTGCGCTTAATTCCGTTCACTTGCTTAGTTGGTTAACACCAACTGGAAAATATTAGTACCAAATTCATGTTTTCTGCTACTCCAGATTTGCTGTTAAAAACAGACGACGTGTTTTAGTATTTCTTAGTCTCTTGCTTAACATTTTTTTCCAACAAACTACTGATTTAGACACTGTGCATTAATTAGATGTCAGCCATTTAGATGCTGCAACGGGTTTTTCTTCACCTTTAGTAATTTTGGTTGTACTATTTCACGCGTCCTGTAGGGGCGGGAAGGTTACCGTAATTGTCCATTTCCTTCTTGAAAAAATTTGTTTGGCACGAAACTGTTTCATTACCAAGCCAGGCACGCTCAAAGATAGAAATATGATAAAACTGTCACTGTAATCTGCTGGGTGAGTCCTCATTGAGGATTTGCCCGGTTTTATTTATTTACTAAATAAATAAACTTTATAATGCTCGATTATAAAGTAATTTGTGTAGGATAAAAAATAATGTGTAAACCACGGCCGCAAAGTGATTTTCCAGGCCTTGAGAAGTGGCCAGGCTCGCCTGTCCATACCTTCTCTCAGTCTTGAAAAATACCACTTTTCCGCCTAGGTTTACAATATACTATTTTTTGGCTTTACGTGCTTGTCTGGCGTCCTTAAAGACCAAGATTTTAAACGGATTAATTTTTCTGTTAAATTTCTCAAAATATTTCTTTTGCACTCGTTTTGTAGAAATATTCCACATTCTTTTCATTACTTTTTTTAATTAATAGCAATAAAACAATAAACAACTTTTTTTAAATTTGCTACTATGTACCTTTCTCATGTTAAAAACCAAGTCTTTCAGAATAACAACTAAGTCTTTATTCAAATTTGCTGGTATCAAATGCAGTACTTATTTTTTCACTAATTTTGTCGTTGAAGATTCTTAAATAATATCTTAGATAAATAGATCCAAAATGATCTATTTATTCTATTTTGTGTAACTGGACCGTTCTTGAAAAATTATGAAAATAACAACGTTGTTGCTATTACAAATTTGATTGCATATTTTTAATTGTAGAATTTTGAGAATGACCAAAACAATTATATATTGTCGTCAAGAATTATCGCTAGTCTTATACATATGTCGTACCTACGGTAAAAAAAATATTCCTATTGGTTCATTATATTATAAATTATAAAATAAAATTACATATAATACCATAAGTGCATATATTATTTCAGATAATTTTTTGAGTGTATTTCAAAAACATATTAATTAGATCATGCAAAACGCAAAAATTACGGAAAATAAAATCTGCACGAATGGTATGTGGGTAGAGAATCCCATAACGCTTCCGAGAATTTAAGAAATATTATATATACATTTAATTTGAAGCTCTAAATATTATAAGCCATGTGAGTTTATGCTGTTATACCGTAGTAACCACAAATTAAACACCAAAAGAAACAGAAAATTTTTCTTTTCATTAACTATGAGTAGAAAAAGGTTCTCAAATTCTCATTCAAGATTAGTTTTTAATTGTTGCAAAAAATTATCACTTATTAGTTTCAGTCATGTTGGATAAGAAATAAAATTTCCGGAATAATTTCGTGATTACCATAAAAAAATGTTAAAAATTTTGTGTATAAACTTTATGGGATTTCCATTAGCTGCTTAATAAAAAATAAGAGTTTTATTATAATCGGGCATTATTTATAAAACATATCTAAAAGACTACATCTGTAGATCAAAAAACTATACCTTTAAAAAAAATTAAATTTTTGTTAAATTATTTAATTTTTGCTATAAATAAAAACTAAATATATAATAAATACGTTTTAAAAAACACTAAAAATAAAAAAAAAGTTATTTTTAGAAACATGTTTTTTAATGCTTAAACGCTGAAAATATTAGAAATTGATATAAAATTTTTTCAATATCAATTTCTAATATTTACTAAGTATTTTATTTGAATCATTAGCTGTACAAACACATTTTTTTTAATAAAAAGTTTTGTTGCCTCAGCGCTTAAGTAAAAAAAATAAACATAAAATAAAATAATAAACTATTATTTATTTTAAAAAAGTTTACTTTATATCAAAGTAATAAATTAAATTATTTAAGTCAAAACTGCTTTAATTTAATATAATGCAAAAAAGAATGATAGTTAAATAGAGTTTGCGCAGAGCGCTTATCTGAAAGATGAAACGATCTGCCGGAAAGACAGTACTAGACAGTATTTAAGCCAAAACAACTTTAATTTAATATAATGCAAGAAAGAAGGGTAGTTAAATATATTGCGCAGAGCGCTTAGTTAAAAGATGGAACATTGTAGCCAATGGCCATCTAGATTTAACTATATGGATGCAAGCTTAGAAAAATCTTTATAACTTCTCCTAGGTGCCGAAAACAAAACATCTAAGTAGAAGTTGTGGAGAAGCAGATGGTTATGATATAAGTTATAAAGAAGCATATGGAAACAATCGAAGTCTATGGAGTCCGGTTCACATGATAGAAACGGCAAAGCTACCGTAACAGAAGATGCCTTCTACAAAATTGAGATGGAAGAAAATTGCCTTGCAGGAACAAGGGTGAGTTGTTTGATAAATATTATTACATTATGTGTGATTGTGTTTCATGTATGGCTAATCTAATTCGTTCAATTCGTTCCCAACATTTTTTTAACAACGACTACATAGGAAGTGAGTAGATAGTTGATAATGATGTAGTATGTTAATCTTGTATTTATGCAGTATTTAAGTTGTATTCATATTAGAAAGAGAATATGCTGCAGCAATCTGACAATTTTTGTATTTTTAATAAATCTCGGCAATTTAATTATTATATGATTATAATTATCCCGGCGCCTTCACCATTTGTCTTATGTGAATTGCGTCAAACATAATATACTCTTTTCAATTATCATCTTAATTCTAAATATTAGCAAGATTTCTTATTAGAAAATATAAATTAAATTTTTTTCACAGAAGCTCTGTTTGACGTAACTAAACTTCTTCGTTTCTGCTATAAATAGCAGTTATCGGTTTTCCAATGTTGATAAGTTTAGATCTTTGATTGTTTTATTTCAAATATTATGTACTCTTCGGTATATCTTCCAAAGCATAAGAATATTTATGTTGTATTTTTTGTTGTTGTATTTAGCAGGTGAAGAATGCTCTTGTATACACAATCAGAACCTGTTGAAGCACAAATTTACATACGTCACCCTTTTCGTTGGACGCAAAGTGTAGGTTCAATCCAGCGCGCGAAAATACACTTTTTGATATTTCCCCTGCAGTCTATTCGAAATTAACGCTATATTCAAGAGGACTTTCAAAGACGGCATTGTGGCTACAATTTACTCTTATTCATAACATTTTCTAAAGAAGCCTGTTTGTCGGAAGAAGTCGAAATATTTTGAGAGAATATGCATACAGAAATGAGGATGACATATATGTGTATTGTATCTATGTCAACAAATTTGTTATGCCTTGTTTAAAATTAAAATGCAAAATAGATGATGTTAATCATAAAATTACGAAAAAAATTCAAGAGCTGTCTTAAAAAGCTTATCAATTTGTTGGATTTTTTCAGTTGGCGCTAAAATGACAAAATTTTGCTGTTTTCACAAGCCGCTGCTATTTTTTTTTTTTTGTAGTAAAGAAAGAAAGAAAAAAATCATTTTCATAAATGAATCCGACCACATATAATTAATATCATAAGCAGAAACGATAACAGATAAAAATGTTCGTCTCTCGATTACCAGCGATGCCTTACAACCTCAAATTCAGAAGCAATTCCCAATCCTTATTCATTCACATCCATTAAATGTTCCCGTTACATTTCAGTGCACGTTGCTTGGAAATGACCATTTTTATCCATGACAACGTTTCGACAATACCGTCCTCATTCTTGTCCTATTCTCTGTTGGATACGAAGCGATGGACAAGAGAGCGACGCTGGCGACGTCGACCGTCGACGACTTCTGTAATGGCTCATATGACAATAGCCGTTAACAAAGAACCCGCTGGACCATTTTCATAAGCTATTGTATGGAGGTCGCGGACACTGACTACACTCCGCCTTATCAATATATTATGTTATCTGCGTCAATGCTTTTCATTCGGTACCGGAATATACCCTGCTGCTGATGTTGGATAGAACATAATATTATGATAAAATTGGTGTGTTTTATAGACAAAAAAGCTAAATTTACTTTTTGTTTAAAAAGTGCATCAATCCGTTGTATCTTAATAAAATTGAATTATTAAAATTTTTGTAAATGTTTTTAAAAATTTTAAAAGCGGTTGGAAAGTTTTTAGATAATAAGAAGAATTTTTCAACGTTGTTATTTTTGACGCTTATTCTGAGCAAAGCAGCAACGTTTTATTTATAAACTTACAAAAGATTTTAGTAGTATTATAAAGCAGAGTTCACAGCTTAGCAGAGCCACATCTTCCCCCATCAATAATATCACAGAACGAAAACAAATTATTATACCGTGCTATTGAAAATTATCTTAACCAAAATTAAACATAAAAAAAAACAGCAACTCTTGTTTAAAATTATGTCGTCGATTCCTTGTTATCCTATTTATGACCCGTTTTATCTATTCTTAAAAGTTATCAATATATAACTTATATTTGACCAAAGCTCTTGAGAAATTAGTATAAAAATGTTAGCGTAAATCCGCTATTTACTAAGTTTTAATTATAATATTTTTTATTTTTTAGTGACATGATATTGTTGATTTTCGTTATGGATACGATATATGAAACGTATCTCATATCTCCCTTGGGACTTTGTAAAGTTTTTCACCCTCAAACACATGGTTACCATGCATTTGCAGCAATTATACATTCATGCATTCTCGGATGTTGTTATTTTTCATATAATTTTATTAAGAAAGCAGTAATGAAATGCTAAAAAATAAAATATTTAATGCACTACGGGAGATATTCTGTTTTTCACCCTCGGTAGACTTACAAACCGCGGGCCTCCGGCCCTTGGTCTGTAACACGTCAACCTTGGAGAAAAAACATTCATATCTCCCTTAATGCATAAATATCTATTTCAAAACTACCTTAGATCAAGATAATTTTTAATATGAAAACATAAATTCTTTTTTTTTTATTTAGTTAAAGTTGTTATTGGGTATATGTTATTTTAGTTATCAAATCTGTTTTGTTTTATAACTGATCACAGAAGCTGACATAATTTTTCCAGAAATTGTGAAAAGTGATATATAAAAACCATAAATCTAAGCCAAAATAAAAAACTCTGGTTGAATGTGTATTAATTACAAAATATATCTAATCATCTGTTTTTCTTAAAAATCAAAGTCTTTTTTTGTCTTTGCTGGTTAAAGCTTCTTTATTTTTTTTCAAATAGAAAATTATTTAAGTGAATTGGCAAATTCCAACATTTTGGTTAATAATAATAACCATTTGCAACAAAGAATAATCGCTCCACATTGTTGAAAACTTGAAAATTTTTGCCTTGTTAGCAAAATAACTAAGAAAATTTGTAAATTCGTATAGTTGCTTTCAATTACTTGGTAAGAAATTTAAAATTACACCATTTGCAACATGTTTAACAAAGAATTATCTTTTTTCTACTTTAAACATTACTTTGAAAATTGCAGCTTGACAGCAAAATAAATATTTTTGATTGTCTACAAAACAAACGAACAACATTTCTGTAGCAACTACCCGATATCATTATTTATAAATATTATTAAAATCCGTGCTTCGCGTAACTTAATTAAAAAAGAATGTGTGAAACACGAACGTTTTATAATGACTTCTTTTTTCACACGACATGTTAGACCACGTGTTCTCCAATCTTTACGTCTATTAAAATAAACGTCTATTTTGCAACTTGTTACACTAATAGTTATAATTTTAGATTGTACTCTAATAGTTGTTTACGATGTAAGTATCGTAATCTGCAATTTTACAATACGCGATGGAAAAATTGTCCAACCAGCTACAATCCATGGATAATCCATCAAGTATCGTAAAGACACATTTCGTACAACTTTTTATCTGATTTCACCCGTGAACAATTTTTTTTTGAGTTTAGAATTTTAGTTTAAATTTGTTCCTGTTTTGTTAAATAGTCCTACGAGAATGTGTGCAGTTTTACAGTGACAGCAAAATCTTGTGCAAAAATAAAGGATTCAGAGGAAAGTTTGCCTTCTGATGTAGAAGTAGTTGCTCAATCTGTCATAAATTCTTTAATTCCTGCTAGATCTAAAGAGCGGTACGACATGTTTTGAAAAATGAATGGAAGTCAAGAACCTTTGTCAAGTGTCTGAAAAGGTAGTTCTTGCGTACGTTGCAGACCAAGCAGAGAAGCTAAAGCCATCCTCTTTATGGTTTCGATATTCTATGTTGCGAACGTTGATAACAATAAAGAAAAAAATTGACATTAGCCAGTTGTGGCTGTTTTAGAAAGAAAATCTGAAGGATTCCAACCTAAGAAATCATGTACTTTTTGCAAAAAAAAGATACATCAATTTTTTAAGGAAATAGATGATAAAGATTTCTTACTTATGGAAATAAAGCTCAAGTTATAAAAAAAAACTTTAATTTTCTATGCTTTTAAATCGTTTTGAAAATAAAAATTTTTGGTGCTTGTAGACGTGATAAAATCCCAAATTTGATGAGACAAGACGTTCACGACGAAAGAGGTTTCATCAAGACTACTCTGCCGAGAACAAAACTAAAATTATACTAGAATTTGTTGTAACAGAGGAAAACATTTCAGAAATAAGTTGCTTTAATTTATTTCAAAAATACATGAGCTTGTGTCTTAGTCAGACTAAGCATGAACGCTTTTTTCACAACTACAAGAGAAGTAAATTGCCGTAATAGTGTGATAAAGAAATTTATCACCGCACGTCATAGCGACACAAAAAAATTTTTGGAAATAAGACACATTACGTAATGAAATCAAATAAACTTTATTTTTAGAATCATTTAACTTTTTTACGGTATGAGATTTGATAGTACCTGTTTACCCATAAGAGCGTTATGAAGGCTTTTTTGTGCAAACCTAGCAAGCTGTTATTATGCACGTGGTGCATTAAAAATTTAGCGCTAGATCAAATTTTTAAATTTTATAAAAAGAATAACTAGTAAATACCTAATAAATCTTCTCTTAAACAAATTTCTGATATTTTGAAAGTAGCAAACAGATGCCAACTATTCAAAAACTGAGGTTAATCAGAAGCAATATTGTCTTTTTCTTTAAGAAGAAAATTCCTATTTCCTGTTTGTTTTAGATAACATTTCCTTTTTTCTGGGTTATTCTGGATGCCTCTTGCTTTTGAGAAAACACTCCGGTGCACAACTTAATGGTGTGTATGGTGTTTATGATGTAAATATCTAAATTTGTCAACAAAAAAACTGAACAAGTCGGTTGGCTTTTAGGTTTTTATATCTAAGCTTTTTTAAAATTTATTTTACTGATCAGTATATTTAATCAGTATAACTGATCAGTGTCTATTTTATTTGAAAGAAAATACCGATTTTTTTCTTGTATACTCCTGCGGCACGTAGTCAAAGATCAAATTAAGTAGTTTTTATCTTATTGTTGAGATCTCACAACTCCAAGTTTTTGGTCAAAAAATGTGATTGGAATAGAAGCTAAAGTCGTTTGGTTATACCGTTTTACTTGCTTACATGCTGGTGAAGTGACAATACCACTAAAGACCATTTTTAAGACTTTTTGCAAATTATGTTAAAACTAGTGGAACAAGTACCGCAATCAGTTATCAGGCGTTTTAGTACACCTAAAAACTCAATGCGTCTTCTAATAAAAAAAATTACTAATAGTATATTTACATAATTTTTTCTCAAGGTGCTTTTTTAGCCCGAGGGCAAATCCCAGGGGCTCTATAATGCACTGAGGAAGCAAAGCACTAGCTCCCAAGGTTTTCGTACTATTTTTTGTACAATCCAACAATTTTGTGAAGCTTTGGTCATGTTATTCAATGATAAAACCAGTCCTAGAGTCATGATGATTATTGATACAAATTTTATGGGAGAAAACTTAAACAAGAAAAATCAACTATCGACTTTTAACAAGTTGAAGTATACCAAACAGTGCGATTAATTTATTAACATCTTTGTTTAGTATTTAGTATGAAAAGTATTTAGCTTCCACTATTAATGTAAAAATAAGTATTAAACAAATATGACAAAAAATGTATTGTTAAGATGGCTGTGCTGTTTTTACCTAGGAGGTAGAAAACTCTCTTTACTCCCGCTTTTGGAGTAGTAAAATTGTTTTTTACTACTCCAAAATTATATATAAATCTTGCAAAAATATATATATTTTTTGAGTAGGTAATACTGTTTTCATCATAATATTAAAGAGTCTACATCAACTACCGGACGTGCATTTTTTTGTCAACTCAAAATAAATGGTTTTAAATGATCCATGTAAAGAGTTATTCATTGGTACTCAAGTTTTATCAATTAAAATCACAAATCTGGGACGTTTTTCGGCAGTTTTTTATTAAACATACATTTTAGACAATTTGTAATGTATACCCAAAAACTAATTTGTTCAATCATCTAGAAATTTTCTCAAGTGAAAAATGGTCGCTTATCTTGAAATTGAGCAGCCAAAATCCAACTTCTACAATATTTTCCAGATTGTCTGGAACATTATAACCTACATTTTTTTACATACTTAAATTCATAACTTGTAACCGGGTTACAAGCAACCTGTGATATTTGGAAATAAGAAAATTCGAGAACGCACTAGATAAGATTCTAAAATATTTAAGACAAAGTGCTAATTATAAAACTTTTTTTAAATAATTAGGTGGTTTTTATCGTAGGCATTGCTAAAGCGTTAAAAAGTTACCTTCTCACGAGTTAAAAACGTTTAAAATTTAAATTTGACAATATAAATATATGCAAGAAACTAAATTTTTTGAATTTATTTTGAAAATACGCAGCTATGCGTCTGCACAGTTTGTTTTAAAAACAGAAAATGCAAGAACTAATTGGAAAAAGTGTTTGCAACTTTACCATTAATACATGGAAATTATTTTCAACTTCCAAATCTTGTGTCGTACACTAGCCATTGTTGCCGTAGGTTTTCTGCAATCTTTTTAGAAATCTATAGAAACAACATATCATATATTGATAGCCGGGAGCTGGCGTTTGCCGACGGCGGCTGAAAGTTGTATGGAAGACTTCGTTCACACAAAATCAAAACCGCTAATGCTTTGAAAATTAGCAGATTAAAAATCAAATGCTATTTTCATTTACAGCTACAGTGTCGCTAATAAAAAAATAGCGGATTTCTTTTTTGTCATTAACAACAAGAAATAATAACATTAAATATGCAACTACCACAAATTTATGTTATTAATAAGTACTCAAACAGTACGTATTTAAATACGTAAGTGATGTATCGAATTTTGCACTTTCAACCTAACGAACTTTATCTTAACATTCTTTTCGTTTAAAAGAAATTATGTTCATGTGTTTTATTAAAAAAAATAATATTTGTGTATCAATATTACCAAGTGTTACATGAATTCTAATAATAAAAACCTTTTTATCAAGATTTTGAAAGAATGAATAGTGACTCAAGACATTAGGCTGAAAGCATATACTCATCTCATAACCACAGGATCGCCGTAATGGAACAGACGTCCTTTTATTTCGCAGCTTTTATATTCAAAGTAAGACACAGAGATTTATAGAGCACATAACTCTTGCAGTTCATGCCGATTGTACATTGTACGCAACCACTGGCTTGAAGAAAAGATTTTTGTGAAAAACGATGCCGGCGAAGCTTTGTACAAAAACTTTTTAAATTTTAGCAACTAAACAGCTAAAGATATTTCAATACAATCAACACTAAAAAAAATTATGAAAATTAAATCTACAAAGTTGTTCTACTTTTTATGTATTTAACAAAGAGTATTTACCTTCTTTGTGTAACACAATGTTAATTAATATAAATGTAGCTATAGAGATATAATTGTAACCTGTAATTGCGTGAGTGCTGTAATAGTTATTTACGTAATAAAAAAAAGCAAGATTGTTCAACAAACGTAACATTTGTCAATACGAGCGCCAGCAAGTTTTGCAAATTACGCGAATTAAACCTAAGTAAGATAAAGAAAAAAAATGTTTTAAAAAATAACTGCCATCAAAAAAATGGTTCTTGAGTCCGATTCTAAAACACCTTCAGATATAGAAGAAAGTGCCAACTTGGCCGTGCTGGATTTCAAACCCAAAAAGTTTAAGCAGGGCGTACAAAAAATTCGAAGATTGCTGTAATGAAAAAAAAGTCAATACCGTTAACAAAAAGATGTTGTTGGCATATTTTAATGATATGAAAAATCTATAGTACGTTGTCTGCAGAATAGACAATGTACTCTAAGTTGAAAACAGAATTGCAACTTAAAAGAAAGATAAACATCAAAGATTATGCTCCATTGATAGCATTATTAAAAAAACGGTCAGCAAGTTATGACCCTAAAAACTCCAAAATTCTTATTAACATCGAAAAATTCTTTGAGGATGCTAACGACAACAAGTTTTTATTTGCAAAAGTACAGCTAAAAAACCTGATGTTTTGTTGAATTAATAAACATAATTATATTTTATAGGTGGTACAATAATTGGAATTGCAGGTGACTGTAGGAACGCCGAATTAACAAATTTACGAGTACAAAGTGTAGTAACAAATGTTTTTTGACAATTACTATTCCTAAAACAAAGACCTATGTGGTGCGAGAATTTGTAGCAGCAGACGGTGACATTACCGAAGTAAATTTGACAAATATCATTAGAAAATATATTAATTCAAGCCTTCAAGTTACTAAACACAATTGTTTTTTTGTAAATTATAGAGGTTTTATATACAGAAAATTGCTACAAACAATTCCTGAGTAGCTTCTTTTACCACACTGCACCAAAAACACCAGTCACTGCTTCAGACCTTTTAGACTTTTTAGAAATTAAACCGTAGGTGGTGATGAAGTAGCGTTGGAGAGTGGTATGTGGAGTCGCCGTTGAGGGAGAGAATATAAGCATCAACACCGTTGGAGTTAAAAATAGCATGAAGAATATAAGTGTTTCTAGAGAGAGTAATACTAATACTTTAAGGTTACCGAGTGTAATTAATCTAACCAATTGTACAAGTCTCATTTTAGTTGTTAATGTTTACAATTCAAAACTTAAAAATTAATAGTTTACTGTTGTTGATGATAAATTACTGTTACTATTTTGGGTATTTATTTTAGTAACTCCACTACGAAAATTTTGAACTTTTCATAACGGAATTAGATAAAATTAATTTATACTCCAAAATTCGTTAGCAACCACACGTGTCATTTTTTGAAATTTCAGTTTGTTGTTGCAAAACAAGAAAGTTTTTTAAAAACTAAGACTAAGTAAATTTTGCATTGTATTACCGTTATAAACATTATTTCGTAAGACCTACATAACGTGATTTTTTAAAATTTTTCCTAAAAACACGCTTATAGAATGTTTCGCTGAACGATTTATGTCGACATCCTTTGACAAAAAGTATACTGGCATTGAACGTTAAAAACCAGAAATAAAAAAATGTTTAAAAGAAAAAGAAAAACTATCGATTTATTACTATGATCTAAGAAATAAAATCATTAATTTAGTAACAACAATAAATTAAAAATTTAAAAAAAATTGTATTGTTCAAATTTCTAGTGACAAATTAATATTATATAATACATATTATATAATATAATACATATTAAGCTTTTATAGACGCTTGCTCAAATAAGTATGTAGTAACAAGTGTTCAAAATAATTTGTTCTTGGTCTAAAAAATTAAAATAAGTAAATGGATAAAAAGATATAGAAGTACATTTGCAAACACAAAAAGGTAATAAATTGCAGTCATTTCATAAAAGGTACATATAAACTATTTTTTATTGTCATTGTGATTGATATGATTGCAATTTGAATTGAATAGAAAATTTTTTGTGTGGAAATAATAAATCAAACATATTTCAAGCGTTATCACAATGTTGAATCACATGTTATTTTGAACATTAATTTAGAAAACAAGTGACAAAACAAACGTTCAAAACATAATTTTAAACCAAAAAAAAAACATCTTCAAAGAGGAAACTAAAAAGTAAACGCAGACACGCATTAACAACAAACGCACGAAGCGCCTCTGCAATTTTCAAAAGTTTCTCTTGATTTATCTGGGATTTACATCTCAATTTCCATAAAATAGTACCATTTTTGAAATATCTCCTTTCTAACGAAAAAAGAATTAGATTATTTGTATGGTATGGTGTCTTCTGTAAAATGAAATAGATAGAAGCGTTAAAGTATAGCTTATTTAAGAAACAAATCTAATTTAAACTTGTAATCATCCAATAAAATCATCTTTATAAAAGTCTCAAGTTTAAACAAAAGCATCTACTCCATAGAGCATAGTAAAGGATGCAATTCTCAAAACCAAACTAGAATAATACTGTACTAAATATAGAAAAAATCATAAAATCTAATTCAAGCAACAATGTATAATATTAACCTAACAGTTAAATACTTTGTAAAATTGATATAATTTGTAATGTAACATTTAAATCATTCAAAATAATATTTATATATTTTCTAAATACAAAAGAGTTTGTCTTGACTTCCTTGGAAAAATTGACTTTCTATGACACAAGAAAATATTTGTTGAAACCAAAAACATTATTGTGCAACTATTACGAAAAAAAAAGAGGTTAAAAATTATTTTCAACCACACATTGTGATTTAAGTCTAAAATTTAATAACACATAATTAAAACACATTTGATAGATTACATCTCAGAAAATTTAATGATAACAAAAATCAAAGAGGCGAAGATAATTTCTCTGCCTATTGTATTTCGTATTCTTTTTTTTTTAATAAAAAGTTGAAATACATAGCAATAAATTCAAATCTAAATTATTGTAAAGTAATGATTAACATTTATTTTAGAGACAAGCAGTTTTCAGATGCATGTTTTAGAAGAAACAATAGTAGAGCACTAGGTAAATTACAATCGTAAATAAGTCTTCTAATTAGATTTAAACTTAATCTTCCTTCATCATTTCACTATCAGAATTGAATTCTGCATAATCTGAATCGAAATGAGTATCTCATCTTTCCATATTTCTTCATCGCTCTGCGATAAAGACTCATGTTACTTTAACAAGTGAACATATAATTTGAGTTTTAATTTTTATTTAATATTTTATACTTTTTAAATTATCATTTGTTTTACCAGCCGCCCATTTCTACATTTTACACTTCTTAGAAAAAAAAGTTGTTAGTTTATCCACAAGTATCGAGTTTATACAACGGATTGTCTATCCATAACTACCTCACATTTTTGTTCATGTTGTTCACATGCAAGCTTAACCTGGTTCACAACTCATTATTAAAAAATAAATTTTGCCGTGATTTTATGATGGTTTTATCGCTATTTTTAAAGTTAAAAAATATCGTACTAGTTCAACCACTTCAGTTCTTAATCTTGTAAATCTTAAGCGTGTAAAATCGCAAAGCGTTTACCTTAATTTTGATTTGACAATCAGCTTGTGATTGTCATCAGAAGCTGATGACAATGATACAAAAAAAGTGAGCAAATAGACAATATATAATTTTTTTTATATTATTTATACTTGTAGTATGCTTGTGAAAAACTTGAAAACAAAAATTAGCTAAGATAAAATTTTGAAAATTTTGCAATATTTTTTTATAAAACGTTTAACCGGTTTCCTATGTTTTTTTTTAATAAAAATTTTTAGAGTTATTATATTATAGTTATAAAACGTAGTTTGTCGTCTAATTTAAAGTCAAAAAATTAATAATTTAGTAGCTTTTTCTTATTTTGATTTTCTTTTTAATAAACAGGATAGAGTCAGCCGTAAAACGTGAACCAGCTACTATTTAATTGTGGTTTTGACATTACTGTGTTTTATGCCAAGCTAAGATTTATGATCATCACATGTCACCAGAGCAAAAGTAATGAAGGCAAAAAATAAATCTTGACATTACAAAATTGAAGCTTTTCTATTTTGCTTTTAAAATTTACAATTTTTTTTAAAATTTGTTTATTCACGCAGTCTTCCAAGTTATACTTCTTAGATAAATTAAGCTCAATTTAAATAATTTCATTTTTTTTAATGTATTGTAGTTTTTATTGAACTACTTGACCATAATGAAAAAAATCTTGATATTTATTATTTCTAAGATCTAGTCATAACAGTTTGATAGTACAAACTCTTGATATTTTGTTAAATTTTAACAAATAAAATTTTTTTTTTTATTTTTAAAATCAATTTAACAATGTGTTACAAAATTCTTTGTGCAACAGACTAGAACTCAATCTAAATTGCTAACTTTTTGCAATAAATCCTCTAAAGCAAAACTCTTGACTCATTTCAGAATTATTAATTTGACTTATAATAATTGAACAAATTAAAAATCTTGAAAAAACCGTCTTTATCATGATTACTTAATTATTATTTTATTTATGTAATTGACTCAAATTGCTTATAAACTAATATTTAATTATTTTAAAAACAATTTACCTGTATTTTATAATCAATTAATTATAAGTGTCAAAAATATATGTCAAAAAAGCATTAATAAAGATCACTTAAAAACTAATAGTCAGATCTTAATCAAATTTAAATAGAGCTAATTAAAAAGCACCAGATTTCAAATAAAAAAAGAATCATCAAAATCAGTTTACCCAGAAAACAGTTATAGGGTAACACACATAAAAACAAAAATACAGTCCAATTGAAACCCTTCTTCTTTTTTTTAAAGCTGGTTAAAAATAACTTTGAATAAAAAATTATGTATTCTATCATAGAATAGGTAAACAAAATTGTAAACAGTATCATTATCCCTTATTTCTTTTTTAAAAACACAACTATATAAAAAATAGCGCAATCATTGTTTTTACAACCTGATACTTGTCAAAAGAAAGCAAATATTATTGGTAAAATATTTAAGAATCATACGCTAATAACTACAATAATGTTTATGATTTAAATTATAACCTAATAGGAATATCATATAAATCCTTTAAAACATTTTAAATTTTAAATTAAGTCAACAAGTTTTACTGAGATACAGATATAGTTAATATAATTTAGAGATTGGATTTAGCAGTTACTTTTTGAAAAATTACGTTCAAGAACCTGAAGTTTTAAAATACTTAATCACAAGAGTTACGTTAGCTATAGACCAATTAAACAGAAGTGAGAAAAATGCGTCATACTATTAAACTGCAATAGCTGGAGCTAGAGTGAGAACATCTGTTTGTTTACACGCGTACTATGACAGGTATATAACCCTAATAAAAGCATTTAAAGTTAACTACAGTGCCTACAGTGCCGCCAAGACAAGCCTGGCCACTTGTCAAGGCGTTATTTTTTACTAAATTATTTTTTTTTGTTTCTAATATTATGGTTTAATAGATTTAAATAGTACGGCTTCTTTTAAATTTCTAGCTACGGCTTCTATTATTAATATAAATTTTTAAACTATAAAAATAAATTTGAATGTATTATGATAACATGTATAATATTATACTTAACATGCTTAAAAATTTTTTTGTAAAACTAACTTTATTAATATTAGTCTAAACAAAATTTACTTTCTATTCTACACCAACTCAAAATGAAATTTTCTCTTCTTTTGACAGCCGAAAAACTTGACTATTTTTTGGTTAGCCGAAAAGCAAAAATCAAATTCTCTCCGCTAAACGTCGCTGCTACAAAACAAATGAAATCTAGACGGTTGAACCGTCGTCACAAACCAAAGACATTTTAAAACAATAAATAAAACTAATAAATTGAAAATTATTATTTATCTTCTGACGAAGACTACATGGTAATCAAAAAAACGCTCAAAGTCAAATAAAAAAACTTTTTGACAAATGATAAACCTATATGTCAATGATTTATAGTAGCAAGATACCAAATCAATTAAGCATACCTATGCTCGTTAACCTAATTATGTGATTTTGTATATACTTATGCGTTTAAGAGCTTCATATTCAAGCGTTTATAAAACGAATATTAAAAGTATTTAATAAGTTTTTTCCGGAAATCGTTTTGGAAACAACATTTTCTTGCTTATTTACGCGCAAGAAAATTGAGTTTTCCGAACTAGTACTGTAAGACGCAAAATAAAAAAGATATTCTAGTAACTATAGTTGCCAATAAAATTGACAAACCTGATTTTTGTAGAATTTGTAAAAAAAATTCTAAAATTTTTAAATTTCGTCTTTTTTTACGATTTCCGGAAAAATTTAATACAAAACACGTCAGTAAAATCTCTTTCTTGACTCGGAGCTTTAAAATGAAAAATGAAAAACAAAGTGCCTCGTATTTCAATTTAGCTCCTCTTCAGTAAGGTGAAATTTTCCTGACTTATGTAAATAACTATTAATAGCACAAAGCTGTTAGTTAAATTCATAATTCATTTGTTTTTTTAATTTTTTTGCGGACTTTTGACAGTCATTAAGGCTTTATCTCTATTGTTTCTACAATTTGTTTTTAGCATTAAGTAAAAGAGTAATTTTCTTCTGCGTAAGAGTCAGTAGTTTTTCCTTTCCAATTTAGCATTTTTTTATTTTTTACAGAATACCTATAAAAATAAAAAATATATATATTTGCACAAAAACTTATAACGTTTCTATTTTAAATTATACATACACTACGCACCACTACTGTTTTTAAAAAAATATATACATGTGTAAATAATTTGATCTTTTCACATGTATTGTATGAACGTTGGTATATCGTGTTAGAATGTTATAAGTGCTTCTTAAATTTGGTTACGTTTTTTTTTAAATATCAATTTGGACCTTTTTTAATTTTACTTGTTTTCGATTTACCACTATTATTGTAATTTTACAAGCTTTTATCGACTTTTTCAGACGACTCAATATTTCAATAAGTGCTGCACAAGAACAATTTAATAGAGTAAGAATTAATATATTTTTTATGTTAAAAATAATGTTGGTCTATTCAAGCTGAGCTAATACAATTCTATTCTTTGATATATGATGTATACCTACATAAAGGTGTCAATCATTCTGAACAATGCAACAATGAGGTTCTTAACTCTTAGATTGTTATAAAAAACAGCACTTATTAAAGATGTAATATTTAATTTTACAATATTATTATTATGCACTTACCAAGTATTTTGTCATGTATTACAAATCCACACATCCTAAAATCCTTTGCTAAAAAATAAACTGTTAATCATCACTAAGAAACGCACTTAAAGCACAACACAAAAAAAGCACATAAAAACTCTAAATAATACTTATCAACCCTTAATTCATTAATGAAACGCATTGTCGTCGTCTTTACCACTTCCAGCATGGTTTCGCGTTTAAAGCAACACCGAGCACAACCCCACACATTCACATTTCGCGGCTTACTGACGTTTTGAAAACAACATTCAAAAGAAAAGATAAGCGCATGCGTTCTCGAAAAATTTGTTTTTAGAATGATGGAGAAATAATAATAAAATTGATTAAAAATGAGTTGGTATTGTTCTGTAATTGTGGTCGTATTGTTAGTCACTGCTATTCACTTTTTATTATAGACGTTTAAAATTAACACGTAGAGGTTTTAGACAAAACAGACCAAAAATACTTCATTTGAACATAAATTTTAGCAAATAAATTAATACCTACTACTGTTTTAAATATTAAACATAAAAAGTCAATTAAAATTATGTTTTTGTAAACAGTAGTCCGATCAATCTAGACCAAAAAATGTGTGTTAAGGTGCATAAAATCCCAACAAGCTGAAAATTAGTAAATTTGTTTAAAACAGTTTTTTGCAATTTTCAGCAAAACTGTAAGTTCTATCATAAAAGTACTTTGGACAAAAATTGTAGATCATAAAATTATCTTAAAAAAATATATCAATATTTTTATTTCCAACCCACCGTTTTTGAGATATAACGCTTCAAAAAGTTGATATCATCATAATATGTATGAGTACGCCACGTATATACATCTCTAGAGTTGTTTGTTATATATGATACATCTCTAGAGTTGTTTTATATTAGGTTGAAATATTTTTCTATAAATCATTGTAACTTATACTCAAAACATAAAATATACATAAGTTATAACTATAAGAATATCCGGTAAAATAAAGCCCAGTCCCTTAATTTATGTCAGTGTAACTTCCAGACATCTGTCTTTTGTTTTAGTTTGATGATACAAAATTTAGTTCAATGTGCTTATTATGCATGTGTCGTTAGAAATACTAAAAATAAAAAATAAGTTCAATTAGATTGTCTTCCTCCAACCTTAGTTGCTGCTCATCAACATCTTTTTTGGATATATTACCAAGTTCAAGTGGGGCTTGTTTATCAGCTAGACCCTTCAGACTGGGTTTGAAAGTTAGTCAACAATATATTAGAGCCAGTTCAAACTTTACTCCCACCTTCACCAGAAAAACTGCTAAACCCAATTTTTTGCACCGAAAAAGAAGCAATCGAAATTGTAAAACATCCAAACAACTTTCAGTGGATTCAGGCTATTAGCTCTCAAACGTTTGGAAATACTTGTTTACAAACTCTTCTTCGACATTGACAAAGAGCGCTTTTGCTTTTTCTACCACTTTCTCTTTCGTTCCTTCTACCGCTTTCTCTTTTTCGCTTACCAATATAAACCTAAGCAGCAACGAGGTTTGGTTAGAATAAATCTCGCTTCTAGCGTGGTTTACGCGGCAAGTTACCGTGTTTGTTTTCTCTTTTACTTTTTTGTCCTAATGACGCGTGCACCAATAGAGTGCAAAACGTCGACTATTTTTTTTAAACATATCGACAAGGTTTTTACCGAAAGATGTCAATATTTCAATGACTTTGAACCATAAAAGCCTTTCTTCTTCAATTATAATTCTAGTTAAAAAGACATAGATTATTTGTGACCACAATGCATAATAATAGTGACGAGTGAGTAAAAAGTAATCACAGGTTCAATTTTACAAATGCATTAATACTTTATACGCAGTGTGGAATTATATAACAAAGTCAAATTCTATTGACCAATTTGAATTTTATAAGCAGTAAAACAATTCTATAAGTATTTATCTAATTTTATAATCAAATTAGAATTTTATAAGTAAATTTGACTTCTAATGAATGAGTTAGAACTTTATAAACAACCTGAAATTCTATAATCAAATTAAAATTTTTTAAATAAAATGAAGTTTCACTAGATGACTTTAAATTTTACAAACTTTTTATTGATAAACTTAATTTTAATAACTTATTGCAGCTGATACAAAAAACTGCACAGCACTCTAAATTAATCTCAGTTATTTACAATTGAAAGTCAAAGTCAACTGTCTTTTTTAAAAAGCAGAGCGTATTGTAAATCACTTTGTGAAGCAATCATAATGTAAATAACGCGCTAACGCTAATTACGCTAGCCTATACTACCTGTACGCACTTCTACGTTTGCATGACTATCAAATTCTCAAACTGTCAAACTTTTATATAACGTAGACCTTTACAAACATACTTAAATTCTGTTATCAAACTAAATTTTTTTTGAGTGAATTGACACTTAATAAATAATCTTGAAAATTAAAATCACTTCAACAGTTTACTAATTAATTTAATTTTAATAAGCCACAAACTGCACGACACGTGACTTTAATCACAATCAAAAAGTCAACCATCTTTTTTGTGGGACTTGTAACCAAGAGAGGCACTAAATTACCTTGCAAAGCAATTATAATGTAATAAACACTACAACGCAACTTACGCTAGTGCGTTGTACAAAGACGCACCTCTCACATTTGCATGATATTAAATCATCAAACGTATGCACCTTGCTTTCTTTATATAACGTTTTATAAGACCTTAACCCTTGCGTTTAAGAACCTCATGTGCTTGGACAAAATAAGAGCGGAAAAAATTGTGTATATAGGTAGAGTATGATTAGATGTATTCTGCCGGAACAGATAACCCTGTAAGAATTTTGTATTGCCCTAAAACAACAAAGAACAACAGACCGTCGCTTGTGTGGGCTTTAAAATTATTTTATGAAATGTTTATTTTTATTATTAATTTAATTATGGAATTTTATTAATTACTATCTTAATTAGTAACTTAATAAAAATAACTTATTTTTGTGTTGGAACTGATTAATAACAACAATACTGGTTTATACCAATTCTAGTCTACTAATAGATAGTCTCATTAAATTAATTTACACCGAATTAATTTGAACTGAATTAATAATTAATTAATAATTAGTATTATCTTTCTGATAATATTTAAAGTTTTATTTCTAAAAATTGTTAAAAATTCAAAATGATCTGATTGATAAATATATTAATTTATCTATAATAAATAACGGCTTGACAATATTGTGAGATGTTACTTCTTATTGAATTGCTTTTATTGAGTTAAACTTACAACAATTGAGATATACGTTAATTTGAAAAGTTGGAGCATTTTTCAGATTTCCTAATGCTTCAGTTTGACAACTGATAACCTAGTATGATGAATAGTGGTAGTTACAAAATTAAAGTGTTGTTAAATATATTTTAATGTTTGAATTATTAATTACTCAATAAACTACCTCAACTGATTATACGAGATAGATATCATTAGAGGTGAAAAGACAAAACAACATAATCTACACTAATATTATAAAGAGAAAAGATTTGTAGGTTTGTATGTTTGTAATGAATAGGCTCAAAAAGTACTGGGCCGATTTAAAAAATTCTTTCACTAATAGAATGCTACATTCTTCCTATCTACACTAATATTATAAAGAGGAAAGATTTGTATGTTTGTATGTTTGTAATGAATAGGCTCAAAAAGTACTAGGCCGATTTAAAAAATTCTTTTACTAATAGAATGCTACATTCTTTCTATTTAACATAGGCTACATTTCATTTTAAAAAAAATTAGGGATTCTTGGTAAAATTTGAACAATGTAACCGAAGGTGTAGAAAAATGAGTCTTAAAATGTCTTTCGTCGAATGCGCTGCCGAAACTATTAGCGATAGAACAAAATAATTTACAACAATATTGAAGAACATCATAATGTCTACAAAAAACTCCGCGGTAGCATATGTCCAACTATTGTAGTTATGTCACTACAACAACTTTTTTCATTTTAAACATTAATGAAAATGCTAACCAAATTCAAACCATGCTATTTATGTGTTTATATTAATCCTTATCTATTTTATGGTCAAGACCATTTAACTACCTATAAAATAGTTTTTAAATTATTTAAATTGGACTTTCCATTCAAAAGATATTACGAATTAAAAAATTCAAACAGTAAACAAAACCGCCATAGCGCCGTGGCCGTTGTTTGCGATGCAGTCTGAAAAGCGCGCCGGGCATCGCAGCGGGCGGGGTGGAGGGGGCACTAGGGGGGCAATATTTAATAAAATTAGTAAAGTCCTTCTCGGGTATGACGAGACCAGGGAAATAGGTATTTATTTTTATATGGAGGATATTATAGATTCCAGTTCAAATTGAATAAGTACGCATACATAAGATAGGTCAGCTATACAAAATAAAGTAGTGCATCAAAATTACGCTAAGGCAGTACGAAGTTCGCCGGGTCAGCTATACAAAATAAAGTAGTGCATCAAATTTACGCTAAGGCGGTACGAAGCTCGCCGGGTCAGCTGGTAAGAAATATTTAAAATTTTAATTAACTTTATTAACTAGTTTTTGAAATAATTATTAAAACTATTTAATTAGTAACTCAACAAAATCATTAATACGGTAAGTATTAATGATTTTAGCTCACAACATTAAATTTTGTGAGTTAGAACTGGTTTATTTACATAATAAGAAATATTTAAGATTCTAATTAACTTTATTAACTGGCTTTTGAAATAATTATTAGAACTATTTAATTAGTAACTCTAGCTTTATTTGTTTGTTATTTCTTCCTCTTTCTAAAAAAAAAGTTTTGAAATTTTTCGTTTAATCTCTGAGAATATTCAGCTAAGAACATTTCATTTTCTCAGAATTAATTTTTTTATTTTATTTTTACAACTATTTACTACAAAATTTCTAAATTATTATTTTGATTACAATTTTATTTATTAGAAATTTAAATAGAAATTTTCCTTGCCTTACACTTATATGCAATGTTCCACTGCTTGATTAGATATCTAATTAAGCGACGCTAAATACACAATCAAAAAAGAACCATACCGATTGACCCCAATGTTGAAAGTGGATAGATAATAATCTCTTTGTAAAAAGTCTGATAGATTTTGATATATAGATATAAATAATACAATTACGTAACTTATATTCAATTATTACTTTCTTATCAATAAAAATAAAAACTAATTGATTGCTTTGAAATCTTTGGCACAATAAACTATTTACACAGTTTTACCACTTGCCAAAAAGTTTATTTAATAGATAGATCTCAAGAGCGTTTTCGACTACCGCGTGGTCATCATCAGGTAACTGCACTTAGTGCTCGAAAGAGCTCTTAAGATCTATCACACAAACTTCTTGACAAGTGGTAAAACTGTGTGAATAGTAAACACAAAAACAATAACTTAAAAAAAATGTGTGCAATATCAACATACTACATAACTTTAACAATTTCAATTAACCCAGTTTGTATAAATATACGTTTATACACTATGGCCCACTTTATAAAAAAACAAACAAGTTGTAATTTTTATTTATAACAAATTAAACGGTTTGTCGCTCTTGGGTCCTGCAACTTATAAAAATAAAATAATTTTACTTTTTTTTATTAGGTATGTATTACTGCTATGAGTAGGAAGACCCACAATGCTAAATGTAAATTTACTTGTGCCACCTAAAGACTTTCTAAATTTTGAAAATAAGATCATAAAAAAAAGATCATATAATGACTCTTTGATCGAAAAAGAGTCTACAAAAAAGTGAAAAGAAAAAGCTCACATAAAATAACTCGAACGGGTCAAATAGTGATAAAGTATACCTTATATATAAATTATCAATATAAATATTAATAACATTTTATATATATCAGGCATTGAGAAAAAAGTTGAATATTTTACAGATCTAATAAGATTTTTATTTAATGGCTCCTCTAAAGACAAGAAAATGTTCTAAACCACCTACACCTTGGTTGACAGATACAATAAAGATAATGATGTAAAAAAAAGATGTGGCATTGCAAAGGTACAAAAAAACTTATGTCCTATTCATTATCAATACTGTAAAGATTTTGAAAACATCACAAACAAATCGGTGAAGAATGAAAAAAAAACAAATTTTAATCAGATTAAGTAATTAAAGAATTAAAAGTAATGACTTACATAGTAAAAATATCAATTTTGAACTTTTAGCTTTCCTGGCAGATGTCAATCAAATAAATAATTTTTTTGTTAATGCTGTAGAGTCGGTTGCAAAACGATAATTACAGGAAGGAGTAAATTTGTACAATGTTAAATTAAAATATAACGTTCAAAAACGTTTTCTTTTCAAACAATAACAGCTGAGAAAGTAGCAGAAGCCTCAAACTCAATTTCTACTAGTGCGGAAGGTAGCAATGGGATAACTCGTGATATGCTAAAATTTTGCTGTCCTCACATAAATTTATTTTTGACCCATGTAATAAATTCATGCCTTTTACATAGCTATTTTCCTATTACATGGAAATTAGCTCTTGTTTGTTACACCTCTACCAAAAATTTTACAGCCTGACGAGTTTAAACATTTAATACCTATTAGTATACTCCCTACGATATCAAAAGTGTTACAAAAAATATGTTTAATCAATTGATGTTGTTTCTAGACGAAAACAAAATACTTCCAGAAACTCAATCTGGCTTTAATTGTGCAACTGCTTGGTTACAAATTACAGATATTTTTAGGTTTGCAACTGATACTCGTAATTCAACTGTTTTAATTTTGCTAGCTTACACTAAAGCTTATGACTGCATCAATCATAAAGTTCTGCATTCAATATTACATTCTACGGACTAGAAGGAAAAGCTGTGGCTTTAATTTCTAGTTTTTTAAGAGATAGGAAACGAAAAGGTTAAACGTTAAATACAAGGATAAGATTTCCAAAAGTGTGGAGTTCTTTAAGGTTCTATAATTGGGCCACTTTTGTTTATAATTTATATTATCTAATTGATTTCCAAAATGGGTATTTGTAAAGGACATCACTTTGCCGATGATACACAGCTATATGCATCATTTCTACCACACAAATTACATGAAGCTAACGAAAAAACTAATATTGAAAACACATAAGAAATTGTATCAGGGGAGCTTTTTCTGCCACCTTAAACTTATTTTTGCAAATAATAATAATATCTTGAATAAAAATACAATTAAAATTTTTTGTTAGGCTTATTGCATTTTTCCTGTTGTGACGTTGTATATAGCAAGTGTATTGATGCTCACACATCACAGAAAATTCAACGCATCCAAAACTGCTGTGTAATATTAATTTGTGTTATCCCAAAAAGAGAGCATGTATATCATAAATTAAAATCCATTCTTTGGCTAAACATGCGTAATCGACGCCGATTACATTCGTCTGTTCTCTTTCACAAAATATCTATCTAGGAAAATTACGTATCGCCCAGATATACATAATATTAATGTTAGAAGAAAATCATTTATAACTCCACCCGCCCACAAAACATGTTTATTTTGAGAGATCTTTTCTTTATAACGTCGCTAAAACATATAATAATATTTCCAAACGTATACATCTACATGATGTAGTTTCTTCTAAAAAACTTATAAAGAAGGGTCTTTTGCATGAGCAAGAATTAGAATAATTATAATAATGATTTTTTGTTAGAATTACTACCTACACATTGTTGGTTTTAGATTGGTTTTTGATTTTTGATTTTGTTTGTATTTAGACTATTTTATTTGTTTGTTTTTCTTTTTTTGTTTTGTTATATGGGGGTTAAGTGGAAGAGCCGTTTATGCTGAGCTTTTTCTCCATTTGGTAAAGTTTTTTTTTCTTGCTAGAAATAAAGGTATTATTATATGTGTTTCATTAGCTGGTTTACATTGTAGCGGTAATTGTATTAAAAAAAATTTTAAATAAAATGTGTTTAACAAGCACGTTAAATTTTCAGAGAAAAACAAAAACAACTCCCATCAAGAAAACTAAATAAATTCAAAAATACCGCAAATTGAAACTAAAAACACATTTTAAACAAATAAAAGCTAATTTTTGGCTTGCAACAAATCAGCTGATTATATATTTTATATGGTTATTTTTTTATAATAAATAGAAAGAATATAGTTTTTAAGAATCTTTAGACACGATTGTTTAAGTTTGTAACACTCTCCACTCTCTTATTACAAACGCTCAAATTGTCAAATTATTAAAATGCAAACTTTTTAGCATAATCTATAATTACGTATAACGCTGGTCATGCGTGGAAGTACTCAACACATTCTAAGATATTTTTTATTATTTTTATAGTAAGTCTTAAAATTTTCTATCGGGCTACTTTGCTATAATATTATTACCACATTTTTAAACAAACTATTTATTAATATGCAACTGAATGGTGTTGATAACTGCACCCAGTTGCATATATCACTCTAAAATTACAAACTTAATCAACGAAAACAACAACTTCTGAGATAGATACAAAGGCACTTGTGAAAGTGAAGTGACACCAGTCGCAAATGTTTGACTGAAAACCTAAATCTGGTTTTGTTTAGGTCAAGAAATTTATGTTTTTTATTCTCTACCCCATCTTTTTCGCAATAAAAAAATTATTTTTATTCCAAACTAAATAAAGTAGACAGAATAAGATTGTGCGTAGTTATTTTAAAAGTCTGAAAAAATATAACGCAAATACTTTATTTCTTATTTAATGTTAAGCTTTATAGCTAATTCTTTGTATACTTAGAAATTCATTATTTTAATTTGTCCTGTGAAAATAATAATTTGCTTGTATATGTAAGTTCTATAACAAATTTAAGTAGTATCCAGTTTATAAAAGCTTTGTATGGCAAAATTTTGTTAAAGTAAATTGGGCTACATAAAAATGTCAAATATAAAAGTCTGTCATTGTGACCGTTTGAATTATAACTTTCAAATAATAATAGATCATAGGCTAAGTTAGATTATTTTCTTAAAGCTTTAAAAAGTTGGAACTCTTTTCTAGTAGCATCTGGTTTTGTTATAATCTATCTCCTTAGGCCTTAATATTAATTTATTAAGTTAAAACGCGGTTACCTATTATCAATTGTTTCATTAATATTGTGTTTGCATGAATGTGATAACTCTGATTTCTCGCCTGAAATAAAATCCTAATTCATTCCAAAACATTCTGTTTCTCCAAGGTTGTACGGTCTTCCAAAAATGCATGAACCAGAGTTTTCACTGCGGCCAATCGTCAATATAATTAATTCTCCTACTTTTCAAACGGCTCGTTATATTGCTTCTCTTCTTAAAGGTTACATTGGAAAAACTTCGTCTTATGTCCTAAATTCTTCTCATTACGTTCAAATGTTATCCACATTTTTTTTAAATTTTTCAGATTTGTTGGTTAGTTTTGATGTAGTATCACTCTTTACAAAAGTTTCTGTTCTAGAAGCAGTGACTATTGTCAAAGAATTGCTATGTAATGATGATTTTTCTCAAATCTTAAAAGATCTGACAGAAAAATGTCTAATCTTAACAAATTTTCGATTCAATAATAAATTTTACAAACAAGTTACAGGAACTCCAATGAGTGTTTCTCTGTCTCCTGTCATTGCTAATATCTTCATGCAATCTTTTGAAACTAAGGCTCTTGAAACACCGGTTTTAAAACCTAAAGTATGGCTTCGATTTGTGGATGACACATTTATTATTTGGCCTCACGGTAAAGACAGTTTGCCAGCTTTTTAAAATCATTTAAATGGTTTAAATAAAGATATTCAATTTACAATGAAAATTTAGAACCAAAGTTCTCTTTCATTTTTAGATGTGTTGGTAACACGTTCTCCAAACAGGTCTTTCAGCCATAGAATATGTCAAAAGCCTACTCATACAGAGCTTCATGCGGCATCACATCATCATCATCCTGTCCAAAAATTGTGTCATCAAATCTTTCGTTCTTTGCGCTTTTCGGTTTGTCAAACATAAAGTCTTCAAACAGAATTAAACCGGTTAGAGCTAGCCTAAAAAATAATGGGTATAAGAAACAAGATATTCAACGTATTATAAACCACCATCGACATCCTCGCACAAAAACGAGAAATTCGAAAAATAATACTGGAACTGCTTTTCTTCTATTTGTTCATAGGGTTACAGACAGAGCCGTCTTCAAACCACCTACAAAATTTTTGAAAACTTTACCATTTCTAAATGACAGATTTGAGTCACTTTTGTCTAAAAGTGTTTATAAAATTTTGTGCTCCTGTGGCAAAGTTTACATTGGAGAAGCAAGACGTTCAATTAAACTTCGAGTTTCTAAACATAAAGAATGCATAAATTCGGGTTTATAGTCACAGTCGTCGCTAGCTGAACATCATTTAGACACCGGTCACAAAATTTGCTTAGATAAATCTTCTTTGATTTGTAAATCGGAATTCTTCTATGACAGAAAAATCAGAGAAGCAATTGAAATTGTTAAACACTCAAAGAACTTTAATAGAGATTTAGGTTATTATTTCTCAAACGTTTGGAAGTCTTTGTTCACAAACACCGCTTCCTCTTCCGAACACCTCACCACTTTCTCTTCTGTCTCTTCTACTGCTTTCTCTTCCTTGTTTAACAATATATGCCTAAGTAGCAACGAGGTTTAGCCAGAATTAGTTTAGTCTCTAGCGTAGTTTACACTTTGAGTTACCGTGCTTATCCCCACTTTTATTTCTTTTCCTGATAACTCCTACATAATTGAGTGCAAAACGTCGACAATTTTAACATTTCGGCACAGTCTTTTCCAAAAAATGTCAATATTTCAAATAACTTCGGGCCGCGAAAGCGTTTCTTCTTCAATGTAATAATACTAATACTAGTATAACTTCACCTCAATACTGTGAAATTATAAATAATTACAACACCCCGATTAGTAAGTAGAATAAAATTAGCCATAAAAGCTGCAAAAAAAGAGTAATAAGAAATCATTCTTATATTACAATAGCAAATGAGCAAATGACAGCATGTTCAAGTTAAATTATTAAGCTTATAGTGCATGTGACACTTTCTACTTTATTAGAAGAATAAATAAATTTAGTCGTCATGAATTAACAGGTAGGTCTTAAATTAGAACAAGAAAATTTAATTAGACATCATAATTAGTTTTCATTGTTTGAATAAATTGCTACAACCGTAGATTTAAAAAAATATATGTGATGTGTAGAGGTGGTATTTATGAATAGGACGAAGCATTATCTATATACCATCTGTAAAAACAGGTGCAAATCTTTTATCAAGAATGTTGTTCAGTATTAGAAAAAATTAATTACAGATCAGAAATGAAACGTCTAAATTTGAAGAAATTAAGTCTTTCTCTTACAAACATTTTATTCAAAAAGACTACTTATAATAGGTTAAAAGTAGTAAAAGAAAATCAATACGGTTTTTTACTGGAAAGGAACGTGTAATCCGTTGTGTAGACTATTGCAACAATGAAAAAATTGCGAGATGATAAGCGTTCCTTTATTCGATGTCCAACGCACAATTGTTCAACTACATTGACTGCTATTGTCAAGACACGTCTTTTCGATATGAAGCTAGACACCCGTGGATTCACACAATAGCTATTCACTATTTAATCGTATCGGCCTATATTGTGATACAGTCGATATAAAACATGCTCATCGCCATCGATATCAGACCAGACAATGTACTTTCATCATAATAATCAACTTTTAATCTGAACATTCAACAAAGTAAAGAAAGGCTCTTTTTTAAACAAAAAGTCTGTACCATTAAAAAAGCTGATTGTATATTTTGACAAAAACATTTAAAAAAATATATTAAAACTTTTCAATATTGACTACACATCTCGAATTATATTATAGAGCCTCTAATTCTACGCGATCTAAAAAAATGTCTACTTTATGAAAACGTTTAACTGGCAAACTACAACATAAAACAGTTTATTAGTCTTTGTTAATGTTATAACAATGCCGTTATTTATTTGTTATTTAATTCTTTACTTTACTATAAGCCGTAAAAACGGTTTTTCAAATTAAATAATTTAATAAATATTTAAGATATCTTATTACAATTTCTTCAAGTTAAAATAAATAATTAAGATCTAAAGTTCTTTAATACCTATTCATTACTTAATGCTAATGATTTACTGATATGTGCTAATAGGCACTAAACCTCTCTAAGAGTCGGTTTTACCAACGCCAGTTCAATAATTTAACAAACAGTTAGCTCTATTCATCGAATAAATTGTTAGTTAAAATAATTAGCCAAATTAAGCCAATTAAATCTAGCATTAACAATTTGACAGTTGTTTTATGTCACACTGACCTGACTGTTGTGGTTTTTTCTTTATCACCTGATTCTAATGGTAATTACAAGTACCGGCTAGTACTTCAAATAGACCACAAAAGCTTTTAGAATAAGATTTAAATTTTCAAAGTTATTAGAAATTTGTGAGTTTATTTTAAACGAAGCAAGTTTTACATCAAGCAGAAATAATCTAATTACCCCCAAATTGCAAATGGGATCAACTTTGCGGCTTTACGCGATTTTAAATGAGTATTGAAGATCTCGGTAATGTTCCAGAGTCTTTTGTGTGTCGATTTTGAATACCTGCCTCGAACAAAGTTGTAACCGACACTTTTTCAAAACCGGTGATAAACGCGAAACAAAGTTGTATGTGATATTATCGTCGATCCTCACTAAAATATGTTTAAAAATTCATATTATTAACGATGATTGGTGCTTGTAAAATTTGCTTCGGCTAAATAAAGACAGAAAGCAAAAAACAAAGATTACCGAATGAAAAGACAATAGAAGAAAAAGCTTCAGAGACATAGGACAGCCATACATAAGTAAAAAAAAACGTTCCTGTTCCTGGAAAAAACGCTGCTGATGATGTGAGTAAAACAAGGTAGTAACCATCGGCCGGTTTCTGCTAAAAAACCTTTTTTGGGAGAGTAATTATTTTATATAAATTATTTTTTTTTTATTTTAGAAGCAAATGTGTCGCTGTAAATTCAAATGTCAAAATATCACTTTGGCGGATAAACAAAAAGCATTTAAAGACTTTTATAAAATAAGCTATAATAATCAAACAAGTTTGCTGGCGCTACAATGTATAGACATCGTTAATATTGCGAAGGAAAATATTTCCAGAAGCCACTGTAGCAAAAAATATTATTTACCCATCTTAAATCAAGAAACATCTAAGGTGCAGGTATGTCCAAAAGCTTTATGTTATGTGTTGAGAATTACACCAAGGCGCCTACAAAAACTGCAAAAAAGTTAAATTTAAAAACCCACTAGAAGACAAAAAAGGCAAGCATTCAAGCAAGCGTATGGCCATATTCAGCAGTATTAAGGATTTAGGTAAATGACATTTCGAAACTTTTCCTAAACAAGAAAGTCATTATGCAAGTAGTCCTGACTTATATAAAGCAGATGTATTTCTTATTTAAAAATAAACATTCAGAAGTAAAATGCAGCGAGAAGCTATACAGAGACATAATTAGGTGTGATTTTATTTTACGATTTGGTACACTCAGGTCTGATACTTGCCAGTATTGCAAAAAGCTCTACACTCAACTGGTATTTGCTGAAGCAGAACAACAAAAAAAAGAAAATTTTTATTGAAAGTGAACTGCATTAGAAACGGGCGGAAAAAGCTTATTGTGCACTCAATTAAGAAAAGAAAATCACAACACCATAGTATTATCTACTGAAAAGAGAGTTAGAGAGAATGGGAGTATTACCAGACTGGCAAGCGGGGCTTAGAGAGGGAAGAGGACCGATAGACAATGTATATATTTTAAATGCGCTAGTAGAAAGCGAGATAGAAAAGAAAGGAGGGTGAATATGCGGAGTATTTGTAGATCTAAAAGCAGCGTTTGACAGAGTGGATAGGGATAAGCTGTAGAAATTTATGGAAAAGAAGGGAATAGAGAGAGAGGTGTTGGAGAAAGTTAAAAAAATTTATCAAGAAACAAAGTGCAAGGTGAGAGTGAATGAAAGAGCGAGCGAATGGCTGTGGACAAAGAGAGGTCTAAGACAAGGATGCCCACTGAGCCCACTACTGTTCACAATATATATGAGCGATATGGAGGAAGAATTGGCAAAAAGGCAAGAAAAGGGAGTGGTAGTGGGGAGAAAGAAAATTTGGTTGTTGGCGTATGTGGATGATATTGTGATGGTAGCGAGAGAGGAACGGAGACTGAGAGAAATGATAAAAAATGCGGAAAAATACATGAGAATAAAAGGACTTGAGGTGAATGAAAGTAAAACAAAAATATTAGTGTTCAGTAAGGAAGCAAGGAAAAAGGTGAAATGGAAATGGGGTGAAAAAGATATAGAACAGGTGAAAGAATAAAAGTATCTGGGATTTATGTTTGAGGAAAGAAATAGATGTAAGGCTCAGGTAAGAGAATTAGTGAAAAAGGGAAACCAGATGAGTGCGAGAGTATGGAGTATGGCAGAGAAAAAGTTTGGGAGAGAATATGGAATAGGAATGACATTATTTTACAGTCTGGTAAAAAGTGTGATGATGTATGGAGCTGAAATTTGGAGGTGGAAAGAATGAGTGGAAATGGAAAAAGTGCAAAAAAGGTATGCAAGATGGATGTTAGGGCTAAGCAGAGAGACTCCAGGATATATAGTGAGAGAGGAAGGAAAGAGAGAAAAATTAAGAATAGAGGCAGGAAAAAGAGCCGTGAAGTTCGAAGATAGGATGAAAGATAGGGTGCGAGATATTGAAAAAGAGTTGGAAAGTAATGAATAGAAAAGCAGAAAGAGGAATGAAAAAAAAAAAGAAAAAATATTACGAAAGGAATGGATTCAGCGTAGAGGAGATCGGAAAAAAAAGAGAAGCGAGACAATGGGTGCATGGAGAATTGAAAGACAGATCCAAAGACATAGACAAGCAAGAAAAGAGGAGAGAAATTAGAGAAACAAGATACAATAAAGAATACATGAAGTTGATAACAGAAGAGATATATGTAAAATGTAGGAAGTAAGAGAGAGCGAAAGATGTTTGCAAGATTTAGATGTAGGAATGAAGAGAGAGACAACAGATATTGGATGGAAGAAATCGAAAGAAAATGCAGAATGTGTAGAAGAGAGAAAGAAACATTGGAGCATATGATGAAAGAGTGCACAGAAATAAAAGAAAGTATGCTAGAGAGAGAGAATGTAATGAAAGGAAATAAAGAAGGAATAGAATGGATGAAAATGATAATGAGGGAGAGAGAAAGATTAAGGGGAAGAGAACACAAAAAAAGAAAAGGGAAGATAGGATAGAAAAAATTTGGGTCAAAATGTATAATTGGGTATTAATGTATATATTTAAGCCTGTATAGGTAATAATAAACATGTTTACTAGTATTATCTACTGATCTACAACATGTCTTTTATCAAAGGCAGTACTCTTGTTAATCAAACCATTCACAATATAGACAGAAATAACGTTTTCATGTGTTTTTGGCACAAAAGCGTAGCTAAAAGAAAATCTGCAAAAATAGCATCATGTTTACTCACATGTGTTTTTACGAATTTGACACTAATATAAAATAATGCGACAGACATAAAACTTATTGTTTGGTCTGACAGATGTGTCGAGCAAAATAATAATTGAAAAAGAATATCGCTACTACATAAGAATTTTGTTGAGATGAAGTACTTCTCATCAGTAGAATGAGCGGTCACAGCTTTTAGCCGTGTGACCGTAATTTTGCATTGAAAAAGACGGCTACTGTTAACTATCCACGGCAGTGGATTGAAATCATAACAAATGCATAATTCGAAGCCGTTTCTTGCGTGTAATATAGAAAATAGTGACTTTAAAAACCTTTTCTCAATTAAATCTGCACTGAAAAAAAACTCAACATCTAAAATAACCGACGTTTTGCCTAAAATTACGAGAGATGACCCTACACCAATACGTGCTAGACTAAGTCATAATAGTTTGCAGTCATAAGAAAGTTTTTCTATGTCAAATAAAATAAAAGATGTTCAAAATAGATGCTAACCTCCAGCGGCAATAGATGTCCAAAGTCTTCCAGACTTATACAACTCTGTTCTTCCAATTAAAAAAAACAAAAAAGCAATTTTGCTAGATATTCAAACTCATTTCTTTGTAATACAAAGAATTTTATGATTTTAAAGTGACGATCATAATGTCATGTCAAAAAAATAATAACATTATTTACATTATTTCCATTTTTTATAATGTCATAATATTATAACAAATAAACGCACGCTTACCTACTTCTACACGCATTTACACTTGAACAAAGTTGTAACTGATCTGTTACAATGGTCTGTTACAACCTTGTTCCGTGATGTTAAAACCTTATTCTGCTGAACAGCTACATTTGTTTTTATTCCATCTTGGTTTTAATATAAAAGTGATCATTTGTGTTTAAATCATTGTTGTATATACGTAACTAATAATCAATCTAAGTTCTTATTGTTTAATAATTACCATTAGTAATTGAAAAAAATCGTTTTTTGTAAATTTGTTTTTTGATGGCTACAACCTTGTTTGTGGCAGGTATTCTTTGTCGCTCTGTTTAAATATTTGTAGAGCAACCTCAATTGAGTGGTTAATCTGAGACCAATTTTGGCAACAATCTGTTTATCAGTTTTCTATAAAATTTTTGTTCCATCTTGATCAGCAGTGAGTTGGTTTCTCTTTCAGTTTTCATTCCTAAAGCATTTGGCTCTTTTGAATTTTCACTAATAGCAATCTATCTTGGAAAAATTCAAAATAATTCATTTTTAACTTTTATTTAATTATCAACTTTAACTTTAAACAAACTTTACTGGCAGTGACAGTTTTTGGTACATTAGGCGTCAGAAATATAAGTCAAAACAGCTATTTGACCAATAACCAACTACTCCTATAACACCTTGGTGAAACCAATTTATTTTTAACAAAACCGTTAAATTTAATCTATGAATAACTAATTGTAAATTTAATTGGCGTTAGTGAAACCCACCCTTAGTGTACAAGTCTTGAATAAATTTGTTTTAACTTTATATTTTGCCAATGTTTAAAATGTTTAAAATAAATCGAAGAAGCATTATGAAGCAAAAACATGACTCAAATGTTTATCTTTATTTTCTGTGTACTGCTCAAATCTATTAGGCTATATAGTCAACACAGAATCCGGTATTGAAACCTGACGGTTCTTAAAATGAAATAATTATATATAAAAATTTAACATATTATGTACTTTAATATATGTATGTACTTAACAGTAATAAAAAAAAGACAGAATATTTAAAGTAGGAGACAAGTCAGACATTGAACAACTGCAGATTCGGCAAATTAAATTTCGATAACTACAAATATTTAGGTAGCATAATATCACAAGAAAGAACTACGAAGAGTAACATATGGTCACCCACAATGAGACAAAATTAAACATTTATAACACAATAGTAGAGCCAATACTTACTCATGGCTCAGACTGCTAGCAGTTGACTGAAAACATGTCTCAAACGAAAAAATTAGACAAAAAACGAAAAGGTAGACCTGATAGAAACACGACAGCTGCTCTGGTATGGACATGTGATGAGAATGAGAGCAGAAGTGGCCAAAAAGAGCTCTAAAATATATTCCATGGAGCAAAAGAAAAAACAATCACAAACATCATGGAAACAAGGAGTAAAACGCACAATAGAAGATCGAGCTATAGACAAGAACGATTGTTATATGTTAATATATGTTTTTTTATTTAAAAAAAATTGATAATTATGGTCTATTCAAAAACGTTTGAGAAAGCTTTAATATGGTAATTATAATGACTAACTTATTTACTGAACAATTTAGGCTAATATAAATAATATTTTTATAATTTTATTTAATCGGAAGGCTTCCGTTGCTGCTAGTAAACCGGTTACTTAGTAAAACCGTGCTTTTTAGTTTTTAAATATTATGTAGTTTAATAAACAAAAGAATTTTTGTTATAGTTAATTATATTATTTTGTTCTTTTTCTCATAAGCAGGTTAGGAAGAAAAACGGCAAGTCGCCAAATCAACAAAAAAAGCATCTAAAACATTTTATTATAATTTTTTTACTTAAAAAAACCAGATTGTCAAAAAAATTTTAACAGAATTTTAAAGAAGAATGGAAAAATAACATCATTTAAATGATGACTATTATTCTTAAGTCAGTTTTGCCTTGTCTGCTTCTGGAGTATTTTATTTGCTCTATACTCCCTCATATACATTGCTCTTTTAAATATTTTCTTATAGGCGTAAAAATACAAAAGTGTGCAATTAATTACATGTACACATACATCCTATTATGTAACATAATTATGTAATCGTCAGTTCAATTAATTTTGTTATTTAATGTCAAAAAACTCAAAAAGTCTTGTAGGTATCAATGCACAATAAGAAGAAGTCTGTTCACCAATTTTAAACTTACAAGAAAAATATAATAAACAACTAATACCATAATGAAAAAAATCAATAAAACCTATAATATTTTTTTTTATCAAACAATTAAAATTTTAAACTGTAAGAATAACTTACAAAACAGATTATTATCAAACATGTTCGATATATGCACTTAAAAAAAAGTTTATGTTACAATAAATCTGACATTCTAAAGTTAAGTATTATTTGTTATAATTTTCTATAATTTAAAATATTTTCCACACAATAATAATTAGTGTGTCTGATTTACTTTTTTTAGTAATTTGGACATAAATTACTAAAGTTTGGCTAGTTTTATATTTTATAATAATTACTTTTGTATTTATTATTTTTTTTAGTGTTTTCAAGTTTAAATTTATTATTAAACCTATAATGTTTAAGTTGTCAATTTTACATTTTAAATTGTTTTGATAAGATCAAAGGAATAAGTCATTTACTATTGACCTAAGTACCTGAATTATTATTTTTTAACATTATCTATATTCAAGCTTGAATAAAATTAATTGTAGGGATTTTTAATATATTTTGAAATGGTGTTCGTCTTTGAAGTGCAATTTTACGCTGTGCGTTTAATATTTTTGTATAATTGTTATTTTAAAATTGCTAATAAATTCTAATTTAAGATCAAAACGTTTAAATAAAAAAACAATTAATTAATTTTGACACCATTACTGAAAACCCCAAAAATCTCCACAATTAATTTTATACAAACCCATAATGTATGCTTGGGTTATAACATAAAAGTCTGTCTATATTATGTAAATTTTAGAAATTGTTCAGATTGATTGTGTACAACACTGTAAATTAATTAAAAAAACGTAATAAAGTGCAGGTACATATATTTTTATACATTTTTAAACTTACTTTTGTCGTTCCTAATTTGTTAAACTTGTATTTCTTGATAAAATTGTACACAACCAATCTATTTTCAATTTCTGTTGTCTTGATAATGTTGGAATAAATCAAAACTAGAAAAGAGAAATAATTGTTTGTTATTAAAATTTTTATAATTGGATAAACTACATTTTAGTATAATAGCAAGAGAGGAAAATACCATAATTTCATCATAAGATTATGCATTAGCTTTCAGAAATACATAAAAAAAATATAAATTTTATTTAAGCTAATATTAAGCAAGCATTTTATCCCTATTGGCAGACACTGATAAATCATTAGTTATTTAGTATTAGACATCCACTTAGATTTAGTACACGTTTAAATGAAAAAAACTTTCATTATCAAAGAAATGTTACAAAAACAATGTATCGACACCAACACTGTATAAACCTTCTCAATCTATAATTTTTTTAATTTAATATCTAGATGGCAAAAAAGATTACTACCTTGATCTGTCTTAAGCATTTCTAATGAAATAAGATCTGATAGACCAGCGCCGAAGCTTTTAAAAGTGGTAAAACGTGGAAAAAGTAATAGAATAAAACCCATTGGAAAGATAATATAGCACTAAAAACAATTTACAAACGATTTGAGGTTTGGAAGTAAAAAAGGGTGAGCTTTTAAGGATAAAAAGCGGTTCATCTTAATTTCCGGCAAAACTCCAAGTCTTATAGAAAAGAGTTGAGAAGCAACATTGTAGGTAATAAAATATCTACAACCATTGCACTCACACTTTTTTTACAAAGCCTGAAAATATAAAAATAACTGTTTTTGGTTTTTAATTTCTATCTTTTACAATAACATATTTTTTTATAGAAAGTTTAGTGAAAATTCACCTTTTTTGTTACAAACACACTGTATTTTTTTATTTAAAATATTTATTTTTCCACCTTATGTTTACTACATATCGAAAAAAACACCCTAATGTTCTATCAAAAATTCTCGCGTCAAAATGTCTGCTTTTTCAAAAAAGTTGATGAGTTTTAATCTGTTAAAATCTACTTTCTGATGGTTTAAAAAAATTGACAGTATGACTATGATTAATTTTCTTAGAAAATGCAAAAATTCGAAAAAAACTCAAATTTGAACATTGTTGGTTCAATCATTGTGTTCCTTTTTAAAGACAGTAATGTTCTTTAAAATTTTGTCAATAAAGAAATACCATCAAAGAGACAAAAACAAACGCATAAGAGATTAAATTTAAGATATTTATAAATAATAAAATTATTATATAAAAATATTATAATGAAAAACGTTAATCAGTATAAAGTATTTATCTTCAATAGTACGATTTATATGACGATATTTCGCATGTTTTTGCAATCTCTATGTGCTATAGATTTGTAATATTTTTTTGTTTATTAAACGTCGAATTTACGTTTTCAAAACGTATATTTTAATAAATATCTCAAAGTTGTAAATAATGATAATAAATTTCGGATGAGTATTTGATTTTTTAACATCATCGAAAAATAGAGATTTCAACGAACAAAATGCTTACTGATTTTTTCAGCAGTAGGCAGTTATCAAAAAAGCAGATATTTTAACGTGAGATTTTTTTATTGAACATTAATTGAAATTTTGTGCATTTTTTTTAGAAAGAAACTATGTATTACACAATCAAATGATTTATTAGATTGTAACATACTATGAATACGTTAATCACAATTTATGTTAAATCGTCAAGAGCTGCTTGTGACAGATTGTAAACCAGAATATTACCTATTGTTCACAAAATAATGATTAATTTGTAATTTTATAAACTTTAAAAAATATTGAATTTACCGCTATTGGTAAATATTTGAATATTAGTATGTACTATGCGCGCGACGCGACATCTTCAAGCATTCAGAAAAGTATTACTTCTAATACAGAGAATGTAAAAAAATTATAATAATACATATTGCATATTAATAATTTATTGAAAACTTGATTTATTAAAAACATTTAAAACTTTTTTTTTGAAACATATTACATATATAGTAATAGCTTAATCAAGGCTATTCTATAACTCGAGAACGACATATGTTAAATAAAGACAGTCGTATTGATTCTAATAAAAGATCAACACACAAATCGTTATTATTTTCCTATTTTAACGACGCCTGTTATAGAAATTGCTTTTTTGATGCATTCGTTATGAACACGATCTACGCCAATTCGTTAATTAACGACGTCGTTTAAAAACGACTATTTACAGAATATCATTGAGTCACATTGTCGTTATGCAAATAAATTTGTTTGTAAACATTGTAGACAACAAAATTATAAACCAACAAATTAAGTGTTTTGTATATTTAGCTAAAAATATTTGTATATTTAGACTATTTGAAGCGACAAAAGACCACTTTGGAGTACGTGCCATGGACAAGACCCTTTAGATTCAAACTAGCAAAAATGTGTTGTTTTCAATCGGAAACAGTTATATTACATTATAAACTAATAGAATTAAGTAAGAACACTATATTAAAACTAAGACAATTAGCGCTGCTAAAATATTTGATACCGTGAGATGTATTTCAACATCTATTTTGTTTATCTACGGTAACACTAGAGTGTCGAAGACCTATATTTTAAGGTCTTTTTTACGGATTTTGGTCAAATAAACGAAGGAATGCCGAAGTAAACGGCCAAACAAATTTTAGGATAAAATTTGTCACCCCTAAAATAAAACTAACTCTAAATTTTATAGTTTTGTTTTCAAATAAAACGTCAAATAAATTTTAGAAAAAATTAATAAAAAAACCAAATTTAGCCTAAAGCTATGAGAACGCAAAAAGTAAAATCATGACAAGAAGAAACCAAAAAAACCAAATCTCTAAGCCAAAAAAAATTAGAAAACTTTCTATCTTAGAAATATTCGTTCATTAGAGACGTTCAGCAACATAATATTGTTTTGCGTATTTTGCTTGATACAAGCGAGCAGCTTCGGTGCTTGAGCTCAGAAATCTGGCTAATTTGCACAGTGTCTACAGTTGTATGGTTTTGCTAATTTTGCAGAGTACGAGCTTAGCAGGTTTGATGGTTTAGCTCTATTTTGCATCATAAGGAAATCAATATCGTCCTGTGATCTGTTTTTATTAACTACCTCACGAACTTTGCTGCTTTGTCGCTTGAGCTCAGAGCCCCTGTTGATTTGCCCAGCTTTGGCTTTCCTAACGGTAGTGTTGTTTTGCGTATCTTGCCTGATACAAGCTTAGCAACTTCGGCACTTCAGGTATATTTTGTGAATTACGTAATTCTGTATTTTTTAGTCAAGTGTTTCTATCTACAACTCCTCAAGCTTAACAGCCTAGCCGCTTTGAGCTCAGAACCACTGTTCGGAACATTTAAATAATCTTACCTTTTAATACAGTAGTCAGTGTCGAGCCGCCTAACTAAGCGATAGAAACCTCGGAGAAATATTAATTTTCCCCAAAGCTAACTACTGGAACCGCTACAGCAAGCTGAGCCAGACTTCTATTTCTAAACTATGAATTCTTAGAGAAATGTCAGATACCATCTTTTCCTAAACCAAAACCTAAACGGTGGAAGTCTTATTAGATAAACCTTGATCTTTCTTCAAGCAAAACTAATGGTACAGCTGCAGGTTAGACAATCACTTTATATATATATTTTAAAATCAAAAAAATTTTTATTTTATTTTATAAAATTATTAGCACTACTATAGATCAGACTAAATCAAAATTTATTACATATTTCTATTTGACTATATCAATAGTCATTATATATATATCAATAATTCAATAATAGTGTAACTCTTATTTTAAAGCAAATTGTTGTCAGGATTACTTTCTATAACACTTGTGTACAAACCTTCTTGCTGCTGCAAGGGAAACAAGGAAGTGTAATTTTGTTTCAAAAGCACAACTGCCTTTTCTGCTATATTTATGTATTGTTTGTTGTGTTATGACTCTGTTGCATCCTGATTTGGAAAAAAAATATTAGCCAGTTCCTGCGGGGAGTGCTTTGAACAAATTTTTGTCGTTTTTGGTTTCACAATATACATTATCTGAGTGGTCTCAAAACTTGCTCTAAAAGTAGCAAACTTAATTAAATTCTAACACTAAAAGTTTTTAAACTTGCTTTAAAAGTAGCAAACATATTTTTAAACTTTTATACTAAAAGTTTTTACATCTAAATTTAGTATTAGATCAATGCTTTACGTTAGTTTCACATACAAATGTTGTTTCTAAATAGAAGTTTCAAAACCACACAACTTACTGAACAATTCACAATAAAACATACACTTTCTGCTTTGCAAAATGAATTAGTCATCAATTTGTGACCTAAAAGATCCTAGATAATTCAAGAGTAAAAGACGGCAAAATTAGGTACCTCAGTTAACCCCACGGTGATCTCAGGAATATTTAAGTACGTTGTAACTTCAGGTTTATTTGCAACATACTTTCCTCTTCAGATGTGAAAAGATGACAAAATAAAGCAATTCTGGAATTAATTTTCTGTACACAATCTATATTTTCTGAATCTGATTAGGTTTTCTTTTTTCATGTTAGACCTGACACTGTTTTTTACTAATGCCATCTAAAATGTAATGATTTGATTTGAAAATTGCAAATGTTAAATATACAGTGTTCAAGCGTGTTGGGATATCATTTTCCTTCCTAGATATTCAGTACTTCAAATATTTGGGACAATAAGGGTCCTCCCAAAACTCTGGAACTGTCACAATATACGCAAAATTCAATCGCCAGTATTTATTTCCTATCTACGCGACAAATCTGCTTTGTTAAAAAATATAATAATGTATAATTTTATTTTTAGACTAATTAGGTAATTGTATAAAAAAATATTAATAAGCTTTGAGTCATTTAATGATTGTTGCTCAATTAACATTATTTATCATAACTGTATTGCAGTTAAATTTAATTTTGTTATAATTTTAACAATTGCCACGATTATTATAACTTGTTACAAAGAAAACAATCAACTACGATAAAAGTTTTCAATTCTGGTCGTACAGTTTTAAGCGCATGTAATTGCCTTTTTTGTTTAAGAAAAAATGAGTGAACAAAAATACAAGTTCATTGAGAAGCTAAGATATTAAATCTTATGATGTAATACTACAGTTTACTGGAAGAAAATTGTAAAACCGATTTAAAGTTATAACAAAGTGAGCAAATAGTCTTAAGATTAAAGAAAACGTTGAAAATATTTTGCTCCATGCTCTCCTTATTGAAAATTGAAACAATCAAAATTCAAATGTCACAAAACTTGTACTTGTCAAAAAATGTTAATTACTAGCAAGTTTGTTTTTTCTTCACTTAAAAATTGTTGTTATTTTTTTATTTAAAAATAGCTTGGTCTTATAAATTACCTATACTTCAGACACTGATAGATTTTACTTTTTTGACAGCCTCGTTTCTACGCGCCAACAATACAGTGACAAATGACAGATTTTCATAAAAGTGGAAAGTAAACCAATAAATGTATTAATTTACAATCTCTTAAATGTATGAATCAAACTCACATCTACTCGGTAAGATGCATTCAGTAAACATTTATTAATGTAGGTAATAACTTTTATTGCAATTTTTGAAAATTACGATAAATGTCTAATATTTTATTAAATATAGTTTTCATAGCAGAATATCAGACTGATACAAGAAAGAAACCTAAGCACTAATACGCAACGCATAAATTTTTTTGTAAAATAAATATCTTGAAGTAGATTCTGTTGTTGAAGTATATAAAAACTACAATAAAGTTTATAAAAAAATTATGTAGCGTTAATTTATTAGTAGATTAATAAATTCCTGCAGAGTTTCAAAGGTAAATAATTTTATGGCGCAGAGTTGTCTGGTGTGCCATTCTACTTTAACAGAAGCCAAATCTATCACATTATAGAAGATTTATTTTTAGTGCCTAGCATTGTTCAATCAAGTTTTTTAAAATTATCTACTTCTCTCTCCTAAGCGTTACAAACATATTATATATTTCAAAACTCTTCACATAGAAAAGCGTCATTCTCGTCATTTGTAAAACTTTCAATAGGATATTTCTATGCGCCAAAATGCATTGTTCTTTTGTTAATTCTACGCTGCTAGTCTATACAAACCTATGGCAATGAATATTATTTTAATAATAGCAGTGTTTGTTTCATTTGGTTCACTATTATACAAAAATCTATTGTGACTTTTATACAATAGATTAAATTACCCAGCATGTCTCATATAAGCATTTAATTTCAATGTTTTATGTTATATTATTAAATTTTGAGTCAGAATCAATAATTTTTGGACAGGAAGAAGCGCTGTAGCTCATAAATCTAGATACAAAATTTTATTACTGGTCATAGTAATAGAATTATATGCTTCAATGTAATATGCTCCACGCATCATTTCCTCCAAATGATGAACAATAATGAAGATATTAATATGGCTCTTAAAGCTAGAGGTGACTAGACTGACTACTTGACAACTAATCATTTTCTAATAGAATTTATCATAAAATGGTATCAATCTTTTAATTTATATTAAAGATTAAAATGTTAAGTGAAAAAACAAAATATTTAAGTATACCAGTCTCAGAGAAATAACGTTATTTACAGGTTTCTCAGTTCGACTGTATATATATATATTTTGTGTTCGTGGATAACTTCGTTGTTTATAAACCGACTTTAATGATTCTTTATATGAGGGAAAGGAGATATCTCAAAGGTACCGTGGTACCATGATATAGAAACCAGGATCTGATAACGGCATTCCAAAAAAATTAAGAGAAATCTTTGAAAATTGTAGTAGCAACTAGATATCTAGTGCGTTTAACAATTTTTAAAATTTATTTTATTCAGATAATCCACAGAAATTAAGCAAAAAGCAATTTTTGATTTATTAGTTCAATAAATAAATTAATTATTAGTTATATTAAAGTCGGTTTTCCAAATTTTCAATTTATAACTTGATTTTTTTGTTTATAATTTTCAAATTTTGATTCTATTAAATAACTACCACATTCAATAAAACCCTCACCTGCATTTTCGGCCTGTACTAAAAGAGATGTAACAAAAATGGTGTTAATTACAATATCAAAGGATAAATTTTTGCGATAAATAATAATAATAATTTGCATTGAGCCGTAGTTCGCAAACCAAATGTGATATCATGTTTTTTGTAGTTTCCGATCGTTACCAATGCATCGAAAAACAATTTTTCCACATCCCGGTGTTTTTTACTTTGCAATTTAAACTAAGGGAATTAAGAAAATAAATATGTTTCGAAACAAGGCTCTTTTATTTCAATAAAACTATAACAACCAAACGATGAGATCATTTTAAATTTATAAAATGTAAAAGCCACCAGCCAAAAACATTGATTTTTAAAAAATTATAGTTATTTGTTGCAAAAAGAATTGTACAACTTTTTCGAAGAGAAAGTGCTCATGGGCCAAATTCCACTTTCCGAACTCGTTAGGTAAATTACAATTTTATAATCTGCAAATATACAGTGCGACAATAAAAATTGCTCTAGCAAACTTGACCGGATGGCAGTAGAAACGTTGCGCTTTCAATAAATGAGACCAACTCGGCCCTCGCAAAAACTATGACGCATATTTCATTTATAGCGTCATTGACGATGAAAAAAAAAGCGTCAATTATTTTGAGCATTTTTGGCGCATAGCGCTAGTAAATCGTTACAAATTTCATTCGATTCACACTACGTGTTCAGGTAGCGCCATTAGAAAATGACAGATCCATGCTTAGATTTGCCGTTAACAAGGGATGGAAAATGCAAATGCCGTGAGACGAAGAAGTCTTTAGCTTCAAAAAAATTTATTACATAGCCAGTTAGCAGTGAGTGACGTCAGTAATCGACGTTAAGCTTCTTTCCAAACAAAACGCTTGACAATTTTTTAAAGTGTTCTGTGCTTTTACCAATACTTATTTTACTCAGACACTGTCCATAAAATTTTCCACTTTGTTTTGTTCGTCACCAGATTGGAGTTCCGCTATAAGGATCAAAAAAATTACTAATGGCGCTATCTCAATACGTAGTGTGTTAATCTAGTGATCTCAGTGAGGCTACCTAAAACTAACGTCTCAGACCAGAGTGCGAGACTGATGATTCTAAATAAAAACACACATTGACTACGGAAGTAAAGGTATTTTATTGAAGATTTACTTTAAAATACTATGTTAGTTTGATTTACAATATTTCATGCATAACCATCAAATCTAGAAAAAACCTAAAATTACGGAAAAGCCTTGATTGAAAAAACCAAATACATTGAACAACATACTAAGGTTTACTCTTCAATAAATCCTTATTTCTTTCCAACATCTCTTCTTTCTTATCCTTTTTGACCTTGGTTAAAAACTTATCCATTTCCTCAATGTTACTTTCTGACGGAATATCGGCCTTTTCAACTTTATTGGCGTTTCCTCCATCCCCTTCACCGCCACCACTTTGTCCTTCGCCTTTTTCAGCCCATTTCCCCCCAAAAGCCTCTCTATTCACAAATTTCTCATTGCTATTGTAATCATCTCTGTCTTCGCCTTCACTTAAAGGTCCTTCATGTCTAACACCTTCTCCTTCATTATCAACATATTTGTTGACCTTGTCTTTTTCAGTTACAGTTTGAGTTTTCTTGACTGCTTCATCTGAATCTCTATCTCTACTTCCACTTAGAGACCTACTTCTATCCCTCGATCTGCTCCTATAATCTCTTCTATCTCGGTACTCTCTATATCCACCTCTTTGGTATCGACCACGTGGCCGTCTACCCCCTCTGTTGTTGTAATTATTATATGGCCGACCACGTCCTCTATAGTCTCTATCATTGTATCTGCCATCCCGATTATAGTAACCACCTCCGCCACCACCTCCTCGTCCTCTCATATTATTCCGAGGATTTTGGAAGCGCGGCTTATAATATGTTCCACGGTCATTATTATATCTTCCACGGAAACCACCACGACGATACCGGCGTCTATCGCCTGAATAGCTTCGTGATCGAGACCTGCTGGAATAGTACGAGCCCGATCCTGACCTTGACCGACTGTAGTAAGAGCGCGAGCGACTGCGGTAACTTCTGGATCTAGAATGAGATCCACTAGATGATCTAGAGCGACTATATTTGGAACGCGATCTACTGCGACGCTTTGGAGATCGGCTATCAGAACGAGGACGACCTGGTGGTTCTGGAGGGCGTCGACCTAAAAAATCATAGAAATAAGAAACATACAGAAGTCATTCGCATCTACATCAAATTTTTTGTATTATAAATTTTTGTGTTTTTAATCTGCTGCTTCTACTAAAGTTTACAATTATTTGGAGTATATGTTAAACCATTCTTTATTGTCGAATTTTCAAAGATTCCAAAAGAGTTTTCAACTTTCCGCTATCACAACATTCAACTCGACAACAAAGCTATAGAATTCCAATTATATAGATTCTATAAAGAATATTCATTCACACATTTTTGAATACAATAAATTTGATGAAAGACCTAAAGAATACGCAAAAATCTAAATATAAAACATTAAATTCTTATACCCAGCAGCGTATAATATTAAAAGTAAAAAAAAAATCATAAACAAATGGCGCAAAGCTCAGCCCATTGGAAAAACTACCATTTATGCATGCTGCATGCGTCAATTCCTGAATTATTAAAAAAAATTATTTATATTTTTTAATCAGGAATTTTCAACAATTTATGTAAATCTTTAAAAAAATTAAATCTACAGCAGTCAAAAAGCAGTCATATAACCAATACAAAATTAATAAGGTAATTGAGGACACATACTACAAAAAAACTCAAGGCTTTCTATTATAAAGAATAAGATTCGTTCGCAAAAGTTTTATGAAGAAATTCTCATCTAAAATTTGCTTCCGATTTCAAAAATTGTTAGAAATTATTATTGCAATTTATGTCTTCTTTTTGAGAAAGTATGTGATCTTGCAAATTATTTCTCATTTATATTAGAGTCTGCTAATACTTCTACTTGGAACAATTAAAAATTATTACACGTTGATTGTGGATGACCAAAGACTTTAATCTCTTTAAAACGTTAAAAGCAAATTATACGATAAAACTTGACAATTTAAAATAAAATATACAGTCGTTTAAACATTCCATTTATACTGTGTAATGTTTAGCATAAACTGCACTTAAATCAATCATTGCTACACTATTTTTATCATAATGAATATAGGTATGTAATTATATTGGTATTTTTGAAATTCTTAAAAACACTTAATGTATAAGTGGCCTTTGACTTTTTTTGTATTATGCTTTAAAACGCAATAATGCTACTTCTTGTTATAAACCAACGTGACTGAGCTCTACCTGCCACCGTCCCTTTTAGAGGAGCACCTGGTGGCAATGGTGGAGCTTCACCTTCTCGTGCCTTCTTCAACTCTGGTGGCGTCATTAATCTGAAATTACCAAATTTATCCAAAACTACTTGACCAGGATTGACCAACGGTTTAATAGGTGGAATTGGTTGTAACAATTTTGGTTTTTTCGGAGAATCGAGCCTCTTTGGAGGCGGTTCTTTCATTGCCATCTGTTTACGAATACTCAAATTTTTCTCAGGAATTGGTACAGGTTGTGATGCCTGTTTTCTGATGGGTTCATCGAAACTACCATTTTTACTACCCAATAACATTCGTTTTTCCAAAATTTGTTGTTCATCTTTCCAATCCTCACGTTCCGGTTTCTTCTTAAAACGTGAACCGCTACCAGATGGAATAGGCGCACCGATTTGCATTTTCCACTTATTAACATTACTTGCTGAGGCCGTAGCTTCAGCAACAGCTTGTCGTGCTCTCTGTTCACGTGTCGGAGAAGGAGAATCAAGAAGACCACGTTTCGGGCTATCGCTCACTTCACTTCTAAAAATTATTATATTATATAATTGAATTCCTCAACATTGAAGCCCTATGTATTTATTTAGAAACCGATCAAGACTAAGCATACTTATTAATTATCAGGTTCGTTTTTCCATTCTTCAAAAAGAAAGAATGCAAAGCATTCCATTGAGCCAATATACTATTCCTTATATCAAAAATCACCCCCTGTACTGAGTTATATAATTCTTAACTTCAAGTGGTTTAATTTTTTTCGTAAATTTTGTTCAAATTTAAAGGAATACACTAATATGAAAATTTTTGGGGTCCCACATTAAACAATCATTTACTGACAATTCGTTAAATAGTAAATATGCTTGAGGTTAAGTCTACATCAGAACTAGCCAGTCAACATCGCGACTCAAAAAATATCTTTTCGATTAAATTAGGTATCTGATAGTTAAAAAAATCACCTTTTCGATTCTTTTTCCATTGCGTAATAAGCATTCAGCTTCGACTCTAACTCTTCGAGATCTGGCAAGCTATCCATAAACCTAAAAATAATAAAACAATTAATTTAAAAAAAAAACTCAATTAAAAAAACCATTTACCTCTTCGTATAACCACGTTGCATCAAAAGATCTTCTTCATCAGACTGTATAGCATGCTTTTTAGACTTTTTGCTTTTATTCAATTCCTTCTTGATAGCATCTCTTAGCTTTTTATGATCCTCAAAATCGCTCAAATCAAAACCCTTTCGTTTAACCTTTTTCTCCTTCTTTTTCTTTTTGCTATCTTTTTTTGTTTTTCTTTCTTTCTTGCGCTTTTTCTTCTTCTCGTCCCCACGTTTATCTTTCTTCCATTTTGAACTCTCCTCTAAAAACTTTCTTACCTTTTCCTCGTAATCTGAATCACCTTTAGTTTCTTGTAAAAATATACGCAATCTTTGCTCATCAGTTGGTTTTGGAGCTTCCACAGGTTGTTCTAAATTGAAGTCAAACAGTGTGTTTGCCGCTGGTTTGTTAAAGGTATATGTACTAGGGGTGTCTTGTGACTGACCCATCATTGCCATTCTCTTGCTTAACGGACTTAAAGAACTTTGTTTCTCACGCCTATGAGACCTTGACCTGTGTTTCTTCTTCTTTTTGAAATCGCTATCCCCAGAAGTAGTACTAGAATCGCTGCTATTAGTAGTAGAACTACTTGAACTTTCACTACTGCCTGAGGAACTACTACTTGAACTAGAACTAGAATGTCGGCGATTCTTCCTCTTTTTCCCTTTCTTTTTCTTCTTTTTCTCCTTCTTGTCGTCATCCTCATTTTTTAACAATTGCTTTAAAGCATCATTTACATCGGTTGGCTTACTAGTGGTGGACAAGTTCGGTAACAATAGTTCTGTAGGTTCTATTAGATTCTTAGAAACTGCCGTCTTATTTTTTAAAAATTTGAGCGAATTCTGTGCTTCTTCGTGATTTGGTATTAAACTTAAACAACTTTGGTAAGATTTTCTGGCTTCTTCTAACTTCTCTTCTTCTTCATAGCTCCTTCCAAGTGCTACAAGCGTTTCACCCATATACTTACGAGCGTTACCATGATTAGGGTTTAATTTTAAAGCTGTTTCAAAGTCCGCTATAGCTTTTTGGAAGTTACCACTATTCGCATAGAGAGCCCCACGTGCTACTAATCCTTCGACATTTTTTGGATCTATATTTAAAGCTTTATTCAAACACTGAAAAGCTTCGACATGTTTGCCAGCTTTAAAGTGATCTATGCCATCTGCAACGTTGCGATAAGCCCATTTACTTGCTTGAACTTGACGTAATTCATTGGCATATTCATTTTCAGCAAATCTTCCTCTACAATAAAAAGTATACTATAGACAAATATCGAAATTAAAAAACCTTATTAATATAGATTTGGTGTGCCAAATAAATAATATTCAAACATAATTTACGTTTGATACCAGAATTTGTGTTCGTTAGAAAGTACACAGATGGAGTCAACATACGCGAAGCTGTAAACCCCCCTCTATTAACACACTACCGCCAGTGTTCAAGTAGCGCCATTATTTCTTGCTAGAATTTGACGTTGACAAAGGATGAAAAAAGCAAATATCGTAAGTCGGACGAGGAAATTTTCAATTTAAGACATTGCGTTTTGTAGAATTACAGAAGTATTTGAACGTCAGCAAATTATGTATGTATGTAAAAAAATTAGTTATGGTTATGCATATATGTCACTTTGATTTTTACAAATTAACAATACTTGTAAATTATACTTAAAACTAGAAATGGATCGAAATAATTAAGTTTGAAAGCAAAGAAAATACGAAATCAACAGAGATTTAACGAGACGTCTAGTGAATTAAAAGTTTGAGAAACAATATAGACAAATTAATACTGACATTTAATAACACTTCGAATTTTCAAACGTCAACTTTGTTTTGTTTATCACCAGATTTGATATACTCTAGAGACAAGGATTTGGATATAAAAAATTACAAATGGCGCTACCCGAACACGCATAGATTTAGTACACTAGATATAGCTATGCTTGATAAACATACTTCGGTTCTTAAAAAACATATCAACGAAATTGGTACATCTCTCCATTTCTTTCTATATTTAATGAAACACATTTTTCATCCTTTTCATCATATTTGTTGTATGTCGCACACGAGTCTATAGTGATTAAACAGACACGAATTTCTACGATTTTAGTCGACAATCAACGATGCAATGCTTTGCTGTCAACTTATTGACATTTGTCATACACAATCTAATAAAATACGAAAATTAGGTTAAAAATTAATTTTATTTTGGAATGAATAATTATTTATAAATAAAGGTTTTTTCATCAGTGCTAATGATTCTTAATTATTTTATCAAAAAACTCTATTCCAATTTCAAAATTTCACCAACTTTTTTAGTTGTGTCAGACCCATGTAAACTTTATTATCCGCTTCATCTTTTATCAGCTTACAAACCCACAACTGCATCGTGACAATCACAATAATAAAAATAAAAAACTTCTCTCCTATGAATTTGTAAAATTGAAGTTAGGCTTTAAGAAAATAGAGAAACATTAGAAAGCTGGAAGAAAATAAAAGTTGAGGTTGAAATCTCAATAAGTAAAATTACCTTCAAATTATTAAATATTTTTCTTGACAATAATTATTTTCAATTTTTAAGTGATTGAACTAAGTTTTCGGTTCAAATTATGTGATTAGAAAAATTTGAATAGAAACGTCAAAATAATTCTAGTGTCATGCTGACGTAGCGTACTCTGCGTCTACTGATTTCTGCTTTGCTATTGGTAGGAACCTCTCTAAAGGATAGCGCTATCGAATACTAATGCAGTTGAGAGTGAGGGCAATAGATGGTACGTCTTGGCGGACTATCGCAGTGCATGGCTGTATCTTGTTATAATAAATCTATGCGAACACGTAGTGTGTTAATCTAGTGACCATACGAAGCTGACAGCCATAGTTGAAAACAGTGGCGTGTTTAAAAATTTATCAAAACTATTAATTGAATTAACATAAACAATTAAGAATAATGAAGACAGAAAATCACCAAAACATTTCGGGAATAGTCCCTAAAGAACTTTGTGAAGACTAAAAAAATCCATAAACGCAGTCTCTCCTGAAGGGATACCTGTGAAAATACTATAAAACACCACCTCAAGTATGTAAGCCAGTCTAATAGAGCTTTTTTAGCATTTACCACTTTAGGAGGGTGCTTGTAAAGTTAGCATGACGTACTTGAAAGCGACTAATCCAAGTATTTAAAAACAACCCTATTATTTTTAAAGTTGAAGTGTAAATTAGTTAATGCGTCCAAACAATATTAGAAATGTTTTAACATATTTTTTCTAGTTTTTTTTATACAAAAATAATAGCCAACTATAAAAAAACTACATCCGAGACATTATTCATAAACATAAATAACAAGAGCTTAACATTATAAGTAAAAATATCTTACTTTAGTCCTTTCATCAATGTGCAATGGTCTTTAATGCCCAAAACGCTTGACAAGTACGAAATGTTTGTTGGATTGTTGAAGCCAATGCTCTTTTCTATGACTGTATCATAACTTTCATTCTTGTGATCCAAAGCTTTTCTGAAAATTAAAAAAAAAAATGTTTTTACACAATTCACGCCTATTTTGTGTACCATAAAAAATTATGATTAATTGGTACCTGTTAACTTAATAAATTGTTTGTGAGTCAGGAAAATTAGTTTATAAATCCTTATTTATAATTTGCTTCCATTGACTTTTAGAACGTCATTAATGTCTTCTTTGTGCGCGTCCAGACTCACAAACACACTTTCCTTAAAATACATTAAAAAAACCCTTAAATTAGTATACATACCAAAGAAATCTTTCAATATTCAAAGAGTCCATCCTAGATGTGAATGATGTCAAATTACGTTTTACAAAGAAAATTGCTGTTTCAAGAAATAAATTCTCCTTTTTTACTTTTATTGGGTATAAAATTAAAGCTCTTTATTTCCTCAACTTTTTAAATATTATTTATAACACGTGTTTCGGAATTTTTCAGAGTTACTGTGGAAATATGTTTTTATAAGCATTTTTACAATGTTAAATAACGAAAAAAACAGATTAAAAAAGACATTGTTAATCCATATGTGCAAGAGAATTATACTTGAAGGGACAAAAAATATCTCACCTGTTATTTTTCATGATCATCATTACAATAACATAGGAATTTGTGCAAATACGTTGCGTTTAAACCCACAGTGCAAGGATTGTGTAGACATAAACACACACGTTAATTTCGTCATTTTTGTCTGATTTTTTTTATGAAAGGTGAGAATTTCTCGATTTGAACATTTTCAGGTTTTATTTATACATAAAACCTTCTAAAAAGAAAAAATTCAATTAGCTCCCAAATACGACCTTCTCTTTCTCATTTATTAATCCATCTTCAAAAATTACCAAATATATAACCAAATGCGATAGTTATTAACTCGGGAAAATAATTTAAACATATTAAAACTCGAAATTTATTTAACGAGAAAAACCCAATGCGAAAAGCAAACACTGAAAAAAAAAGTTACTGCCCCTCCCCCTAAAATACAAAATCAATTTTGAAAGACTTACTTATAAACCAGAGGAAAATCATCAGCACTGATAAGGCCCAACGGCGGACGACGTTCTGGTTCAGTTGGTTTTCTTGGTGTACCCTTCATACAACACATTATCTTATCCGAATCCGGAATTTTTTCAATCACTTCGCAACACACCGAATCATTCATCATGTAGCTTCGGGTTATACCCTTCTTATCTACTGCCGGTATTATGTTATTTACTGGACAAAAAGCCTGTAACAATAATGGAACAAAATTAACAGATATGATGAGACAGATTAGATAAACTAAAATGTTTCGCTACTGTGTTACAAAAAATTTCAATTTTTTGTTAAACTGGTTTGACATAACCAAAAAGCAACAAACCATATGACGAAAGAAAACTTACAAACAGAAATTGCTTATATTGTTACTTTATCTTGCTATAGCTTTTAAGAACTATCTTGGGTTTTCAGGAAAAGTTTTTTACTGTGTTATTTTTAGAAACCACGTCCCACCAAATTATAAATACATATTACTCTTTGGTAGTGATTTTATTTAAAAACTCAAAAATTGCCTGCCTGCTGTATGTACTTTCATATAACTCGAATGACGTTGTACCTAGACAATTGAAACGCACTACAGGTAAGACAAGCTTCTGCAGTTCATCACTTATTACGCAATTTAATTTTTTTTATGTACATAATTTTATCTGTTTATTCTATTTTAAATGTAATTTAAGTGTAATTCTCTTGCCCGCAAAGTTGGTAGTTTTTTAAAATATAATTTTATAAAACGTATTGCACAATTGATTTGTGGAAGTATCTTTCTTAGGGCGCCATTCTCAAGCATACGTAATGGGATGAGATGTGAAATTATTCCGTAACAGTTGCAAGAAGTCATTTGTTAGAAAGGAGTTTTTACATTGTGTGTGCCGTAGCAACATCCACAGATAGAATCTACCGACTCTTAAGAAGTACATAATGACTCATTGCAATCATTCAACCATCAAAAGCAATGCACTATAATGAACGCGTTTAACCCCGTCGATGACACTGACATCAACCCCTTGGATCTGCCTGTATGAAAACTCGTTCAGACGCATTACGTACTTCTTAAACTCGGTGAACTCTACCCTGAGCGAATAAGAGACTATTATATTTCTTATAGTCAAAATAAACACAAAAATGCATCTCAAGTTGGAATTTATAGCTATATATAAAATAAATTTAATGTAGTTTTTTAATTTTTGTTACAAATGTTATTCGAAATAAAAATTCACTAAAAAGCCACATCCACTCAAAATAATTTCACATCTTCTCCCATTACGTATGCTAGAAAATAGTACCCTTAACAATAATTAAACTGACAAGACTCTTTAAATAATCATATTAAGCTTGCGAAATGTGCATAATTTGCATAATACAATTTGAAACATACGTTTCAACAACAAACTTATTATTTCGCAAAACATTCATTTTAAAAATTTCTTTTGTATTCAAATCTTTTCACATCGTAAGTAAAAACTTACCTTGACATTAATATCAGCAGCGTAAATGACAGTGACTCCAGGTCCGGCGGTGCAAAGTACTTTCAGCATCATTCCTGACTGAGTCTTACTCACAATAGTTCCAATTATTAAATCTCCCACTTTCACATTCTGAAAATAAAAATAATTATTAGGCTTGTTACGTAGAAAATTAATTTTCGAGCTGCAAGGAAATCAAACATTTTAATATAACGCGAAGGTAAGTCACGTCAGTTCAGGTCTTGACTAAAGCTAAGGTTGTCTCTAAAGTTGTTGTCTCTGAAGACAACGATTAAAGCGGAACTCAAATTATGTTGGGTCAGATCAAGACACGTTATGTTTGTCTTTGAAAACACAATACTATGATAGGTTTTTTCTTAAAATAGACATTTTCGGAAGTGTTTCTATTGAAAATAGAAACTTTTAAGAATTTGATTTTTAAGGTTCACTTTGAAATTCTTTATTAAACTATTCAATAAAAACTGGTACAGCATGTCGTAGTTATGTGCATTTGTCTTAATGATCATTTAACAACTGTTTCAGTTTTTCATGAATACGGTGGTTATCTTTTTGACCGCGGCCCCTTGGGTTGTTTAGCAGACTAGAAAGAATGACGTGGCATTTCTACATACCTTGAAAAAATATTTTAGCCTTGCTTGCTTATCAACATTCAGATAAGTTTCGAACGGAGGCATAATAGCATATGTGTCTTCAGAAACTTGTCCTTCTTCTGGTTTACTTTCAAAATCCGAGATTTCTGTTGAAAACAAAACACTTGCTTTCTTGACCACAAATTGCTGAAGTTTCAGGCGCTTGCCCCTATCTTGAAACGACAAATGCTTTTGTCTGTCACTATACACTTGAAAATTCAAGTCTTTAACATTCCTCCGAAGAAGATCATTTTCTCCATGTTCGGCCTCCCATAGCTTTTGCATTTGTTGTCCATTAAAATTCATCGATTGGGTCAAAAGGGCAGCATTCAACGACTCCATCGCGGAGCGTTGCTCAATGTATTTCCAACCTGTAAAATTGTTAAACATTATCAATCACTGCGATGCAATTCTCCCAAATATGCAAAATCAAATCAACAACCCAGAAGATTAATTATTTCTGAAGCGTTTAATTCCAAAGCATTTTTGTACACAAAATGGCGGCTGCCAAATGTGGTAAGAGTTTAGTTACTATAGTAATTCTTCTTCCGTAGCCGCGTTAAACTTATGAAATAAAAGTAAACAAGCCTAGAAGAGAAATTATATTCTATTCTAAAACTATTATTTAAACTTACCCTACAAATTTCAAGATTCTTTAAAAGAATAGAAGTTTAAACACATGAGCTAGAACACAAACGCGTAGACGCCATCTTAAAAAGTGATAGTGAAATTGAAATTGAAATCTTGGATTGGATTATAGACTTAGGCAGGGAGGGAAGGGGGGTATCGAGCTGTAGCGTCTGCGTAGTATGTTTGTTCGAATAGGTTGCCAGATCTCAAATTAAGCAATAAGCACTTTTCGATTTAAAATTCTTTTTAAAATATAATTATTAGATAAATACACACATACGGCTGACATTAAAAATTCGTTCTAAATAATTCAAATAAAAAAATTTAGTCATTGTTTACTTTACCGGCTAGTAAGGTATGAGGCTGGGGCTCCATGGGCTAGGGTGTTGAGTATGATTATAGTGTTTAAGAGGGTTTTATGAATGTAACTTACTATAAACAGTTTTGTGCAAATGTCCCAAACATTGGCAAAGACGGTAATCGTTTTTAACAACTCAATATTTATAATTCAAAGTTTTTTGTAAGTAAATGGTGATGTGTAAATTGTATATTTGAAGAACAATTATACTAAAAATAATGCAACAATTTAGAACTATTTTAGCAAAAATCAATTTATTTTTGGTTGAGAATTTTTCAGTAGCTTATTAGTGTAGAACAGTAAACTAGAATTTAATTCAGTAGATCTACTGAAAAATTAGTAGATGTGGCAGCCCTGAATAAGCGCAATTGCGCATTCTATGATAAACGCCACAGAATAAATAAGTGTCGATTTTCGTAACTACATCAAAAAACAAAACAATAGACAGCCTAAGCTTGACGTCACCGCCACAACTTACGGAGTGGGGAATTGATGTTTCCAAATAAACACAGCAACCTAATCGAAAAAGCGGGTGAAACTGAAAGCAACGACAATATCGCACGCAAAGTTAGCTTTTAGCATTGATTAACATATATTATTATTATTTAGACTTTAGTACTTCTTTTTGGTAAACTAGATTACATTCTCACAAAAATTTCTTTGTTAGTGATCATTTGCTTTCGCTTGTCGGCTGTGACGTCACTAACCTGCGCAAGCACTGGCAGCTAATAGAATAAGTGTAGTTTAAATTAAAATCAAAATTAAATGTAGTTTATGTAAACTGCATTAGTTTACTGTTCTAATAATATGCTGTAAGTATTAGGAATGTTATATATATATTATAGAATTTTGCGTTTTTGCGTACGGACAAGCGAGCCGCTAGCAGAAAACAAATGAGCTCTAACAGTCCTAATGTTTCCATGACATAACCTAATTTATGTATTTGGAAACATTTAAGTTCTTTTCTGTACGTTATCAGTTAGGTAGTTCATTATGCGTGTTTATTTTTGTATACAGTTTTGAGCATTTTTGAATGCTATATGCTATAGATAATCAGTGCTACCTGCGCAAAGCAGTAATGAGTCTAAAGTGTATTACAAAACGAGTTCTTTGTATATAGCACTTTTATTAGTGAGGCAAGAGAAAACTTTCTTAAATGCTCCCGATAATGCATATTAATAATAATAAGAAAATAACGTATAATCATTTAATTATATTACAATAATACATAGGAAAACCCTATTGGCATAAGTTGAGTACAAAATATAGAAAAATAAAACTACAACTAAATAAAACAACAATCAGAAGCAAGCCTTGAAAACATAAAAATATTAAAATTAGTCAAGTAGATAACACTTAATACTACATGAATTATCACTTCCGCGCGTTTATAAATTATTTAAATCAACTCCTGCTGCGCCATTTAGCTTGATACATTTTTATTGTCGTTGATAGTATGATCGCGTCGTCAAACGTCAAAGCTCATGCAATAATACACAATACGCTTGTATCTGTGTATGAACTAATCAAAAATTAAAACATATGTCCGAAATTTTATAGCAAAAGCTGATCTAAATAATTTATGAGCGCACGGTATAAAAATACATAAAAACTATTATTAAAAACTTATTTGCTGTTAAACGTACTAGCAATATATACCCCAAATGTCGAGTCTGTACATGTACTAAGAATACCAGATCGAGACAGAGATATATTATTATCAATACCATTTTAGGAATAAAAAGGTACATAAAGACTCACTATGCACCTTCCATAGTGACTGCGATTTGGTACATTTACTAAAGTGATCATACTTTGTAATTCAGTGGAGTTAGAGAAACCATTTATTATTTTCAATAAGAAGAATTTTTCCTCTGGCCTCTAATGTTTCAAGCCTCATAATATGTCTAAGACGGTAAGAAAGTAAGCCCCATAATATTTGTTCTCTGACAAGCTGTTACATAATTTAAACAAAAATTGCAAGATTTTTGGGAACTTATTCTGAAGTCTTTCGATGTTATTAATGGGAATAACAATGAGATGATCGGATGGTGGTATATTCAAGAAAAAAAAAGAACAGTGCAGAATGAGAACAGTTTTTGCAAAATCTCAACAAAAAACCCATTAATTTGAAACTTCTGTTAACAATAGAATTGTAGTAAAGAAATGTTATGCAATATTTCTTATTAAACTTATCTGATATTTTAAACAGAACTGATTGTTGAGTGTGCCTTAGCTCTTGTGCAACATTTTATATGCAACAATAGTTGAAGGTGTCCTTACGGTTGCTTTTCCTGTGAGACTCTCATTTGGGCATTCCATTGCTACTGTAAACCCAGATTCCATACTAATTTTTTGTGATATAAAAGAAGTTAATATTGCCATTACGGCTTCGGGCAGTGGCTCCTGCTCTAAAAACTGGCTTTCAATGAGTTTTTTAACGTTAACTCCGTTTGCTAATTTTTGAGCAACGCTTACAGAAAGCTCCCACAACTTTGTTGCAATGCCTTGCTGTCTGTATTCTGGCAAAGTACCAAGAAATAATATTTCCATGCAGCAATCAATATTGCAATGTTCAAAAACATTGCAAACGTTGTCAACTTTAAGAATAAAATCTAATACTCGTTTTGCTTTATCGGTGGAAAAAATATCTATGAATTGTTCAAAAAACTTTGTTTTCTTTACTAAAAGCATTGACTAAATATACCTAGACTTCCCACCGTACAGTAAATTTTGAAGCTTATTAAAGACACCCGATAACAGAGCGGCGCTGGAAAATCCATCTAGGATGCGGTGCAATAACTAATTGAGTAGCTAGATAGGGAGGCCATCGCGTTGTCAGTGTTGTCACTAGGATAGGCATGTCGCAAGGTCATGCATGGACATTTGATACTCTTTTTTGTTTTATCTTAATGGGGACTGCTGATGTTATTATTATGAAATATAAAGCTAACGCATTTATTATATAGTAGTTCATTTTGTTCCAAAAAAGAAATAATAAGTGATGCGTTTGTGAGCACTATAAAGAAATTTAGACTGATTTGATTTTATAGAATATAATTGTTTACAAAATAATGTTTACACAAATATAATTGTTATATTAAAATATAATAATAATAATTATTATTAGAATACTATGGATACAAGGTGAAAGTATAAGGCAAAAAATAATTAAAATAAAAATTATAATGTTTCGACTGTATTTTGTTGTAGGAAAAAAGTATCATTTCTTTGAACCTTTTCAAATAGAAATTATAAATACAAATTTTTCAAGTAGAACAAAACAGAAATAACAAATAACGTTTGGTTTTGTGCAAGTGCTCTTGCACCTTGTTTGTGTATGGTAGTAATAAATGATAAGATAAATCGTTGTTTTGCACTTTTCTTTAATTTATCAATAAATAATGATAATAAACATAAATAATTGAAATGAGAAGAAAAATGGTGGTCTCAGGTCTCATCTTGTATGTGCTCAATGATTGAAATAAAGAATGAAAAAAAGAGATAGAACTCTAATAACAATAAAATGAAGAAAAAATGTGATTAATAACTTCAGATATCGACTTAATCAATGTGAGCACAATAAAAGTTGGCATTTAAACGATGTTATTTTTAAACTTTACGAAAAAAAAACTTGAAATATTGCATTTTCAACTAAAAAAAGAACTAAACTTTGGTTTTTATTGACCTTTCATTTAAGTAAGTTTCTCTGGCGTACGCTGTAGATTAAATATTAAAATTTGTTAGCGTCATCCTAATTTTAACATCTTCTTCCGACCCTCAGAGCAACACTATTTAGTAATTTGAAGAGAATAACGCTATAAATGAATAAAAAAAACTAATTATGTGTTTAAGTAATGCAAAAACGGTGCAATAAAATCTCTTCAAACAGCTCATCTTATGTGAAGAGTATTTATAACATTCTTTTGAACGAGTTTTTGAGAGATTAGATGCATTGTCCAGTAATAGATTATAAAAGCCTAACTTTAAACATACGTTATTTCACTGGTACTAATTTGATTTTTTTATCTGTTATTTTATTTATCAAAACATCAAATATAATGCTCAACTAGTACAGAACAATAATAAATACAAGACCATTGATACAATAATCTTTTATGTTATTTATACAAATTATTTGTATTTATATAAGTTTGCACATATGTACTTAATTTTCCGCTAAATTTGACTTTTCTAATTAATCAAGTCTTGTATGCAAAGGTAATTTTGTTTGTTCCCTAGGTATGGCGTGGCTATCTATCCTGTGCGGTTACAAAGATTTTTTTTTATAAGAGTTTGTAGTGACATTCGCATACTTCATTTTACTGACATTCTTGACATTGCCTCAAACAAAAATCTTAGAGATACACAAGTATAATCAATTCTCATAAAAGTTAGTAGAAGTTAAACATCTTTTTTTAGAGAATATTCAAAAACATAAGATATTAAAATCATTTATCTTCTAATTTACTCAGTCACGCCCTCACTACTTAGCCAATCTCATTAAACTTACTAGCTACATTCTGCGAAAAACACAAAAATAAATTTAGAATAACGGCTTCGCCAAAAATGTTTTTGACGTAAAAAATATATTAATATTTGTTTTCTAATTGTATTTGATGCGGACATATTGGCAATGCATTTTGGTAACGCCGCATTTTTCTCATCTAAATATTGTCGAACGTGACTGAAAAAGTTTACACTTTAATAAATTATCTATTTGCTAAAAATTCCGGCAACATGGCATCTAAATAAAATTTGCTTAATTGTCTTTTTCCAAAAATTCTCATTAAGTTCACTTTGGAAAAATTAAATACTAATACAAGATAAACCATTAGAAGCGCCGGTCGAATAAATTTTGGCAATATAGAATCTAGAGTTTTCACCAAAACTGACTTTATATTTGCCCTATTTACAAAGTAACAAAAATACGATTTTTCAATTTTTGCAAAGATTTTGCATTTGGACAGAATTATAATACTGAATATGTATTTCTGGAAAGAATAAGGTATTAATTTTTTCAAGGATCATATTAAACTAGAAAATAGCAATACTGCCAGCTGGCTCTGAGCTTGATAATAATAATTATGATTTTTTTAAAGACTGTACGCGATTTTCTAAAATAATGTATTTATTTTTTTAAAACAGCCTGGCTCCGGTGTTAGTTGTGAGGCAGCATTTCTACTATACCTTTATCGCTTTAAGAATAATCAGATGCACCAAACTTTATTCAATCTATGACCTTTTAGAATTTTGTTTGAGACAAAAACAATGTCTCTACAAAAAGTTGTGCGGTAAACCCTCATAAATATTAGTGAAAGTTAAATAATCCGTTGTAAAGTTTTAACGAGGACAATGTCATAATTGCACTAAAGCGAGCAACCAGCTTTAGTGGTATAGTAAAAACAAAAATTTTATATTTTGACAACTTTAAGTTGGTAGAATTCATGTTTTTGATTTTCTTTTTAAATTACTGCACAAAAAAATTAGACAATGGTTTTCCGATGAGAATATTTTATAAACAATAAAGTCGAAATTTTAAATCACTTATACAACACCGAGTTGTCTCATAGACGGTATTATTTTTTTATACTTAGAATAATGGATATACTTTATACTAAATTCGAAAAAATTGCCGTTTCTCTTATTTAGAATAAAATGTATAGAATAATATATCCGATAAAAACTTAATTTTGTAGAGCATCAAATTGCTGATAAGAAAATGTTGTGCGTGTTAATTAGATTATTATTAATTATTGATTATTAATTATCAATTATTAATTATTATTAATTATTTGTATTATCATTAAACTACAAAATCTCATTTTAAAAATTTTATATGTTATTGTTATTTTATATGTTATTTTACATTTATTTGTAAAAAAGTTAGAGCACATAAATAATAATTTATAAATAACATTTGAACATAGATTCAACATCGGCTGGATAAAAAATAGGAAGAAAAAGTATTGAAACAAGCGATAATTACCCGTGTTGAAGCTTCATAGCATAAGGTCGAATAGCTTGGCTTAGGCCGTGGTATTATAAGCCTTCCTCGCTGTAAATTTTAGCAATAGCACACGAAAAAAATAGTACAAGCTAAACGGCTCATCCTACAGAAAATCTCAACAACTTTAAGCAATCTACAATCTCAGATCTACAACGTTTGTTTTAATGTATTTTTTGATAATGCGCGTTTTCGAATTATGGTGATTTTACCAATTTACGATTTATGCGTTTCAGGGCGAGCGTTTCGATAAAGCACTCCATAAGAAAGCATTGCGGAGGCAATAATAAATAATTAATATAAGGCATTTCCGATTGACGGTTATTCATAATATTAAATGGCAATAAAAGTAGCGTACTAGAAATTTAAAAATGCAAAAAAAATTTTTTTTTTATAAAACCACCTTAAACCACCCTTAATCAACCCTTGCATCATACGATTTTTGCACGACCAAGCCAAATCTTTTTCTTTTTCGATGAGGAATTTCTAAAAAAAATTGTAGCCTTTATCAACACATTGCAAACCACAATCGATTCTAGACGACTTGGGAAGATTTTTGAACTCTACTAATACTACACATTTATTTATTACGAGTCTCGCAACTCAGCCACAGACTCAGCCCGAAAAAACAAACACTTCAAATCTATTCGGTTTCAGGTTTCATACCCATTAAAATCTTATCTATTTCCATGTATGAGTCAAGACCGTTTTCATAATATAACAGATTTCTTTACAACTATTCACACACTTTGAAGATTCAGCTTTTTGCCCATAGGTACCAGCGGCTGTCAAGCCCCCCCTTTCATCCTCGCGCCCGTCTTACCCACAACCAAAATGTGTTACATTTCTCCCATAAGCGTGGCTAGTCTAGGTTTACTTAGTCTATGCTAAAAGCTTGTTAAATGCCACTCCAACCACTTTATTTTTTATTTTATCTACTGCAACTATTGTAAGCCCATCTTTGGCGGTCTCTTTTGGAAGTAAAGCTAATTCTTTTAAGGCTTCAGCATCATTTGGTACTCCAAGTGATTTACTTACATTACCTTCAACAAAAAGAGTATTGACGGTAACTTCACAAGCTTCTTCTACAAAATCTGATGTCAACATTTGATATTTGAATTGATCTGTAACAATGTTCTTAGTTTGTTGCAAATGATTGAAAAAAACATACCATTAGAAAACAAAATATGGTCTTCCATTGTTTCTTGTTCAATGGTTTTGTTGATAAAATTCAATAACTTTAGCCTCAACGAGATAACAATGTTTATAAGAGTCTTTAGAAGAAGCGCATGACCACAAATAAAAACTCAGCTGACGGTAATCAAATCAACCTTTATAACACGTAACTCTTACTAAATACAACAAGGTCATAATAATATTTAAACAAAAAACCGGTTTATAGAAAAAGTTGATAGAAAGTGGGATTTTTGCTTTAGAGAAATAAATGATAAATAAGCGTAATGCTCTTGAATTTGGACTTTTACTATTTGTTCTTGTAATTAAACTTGTAAAGCATTTTTTTTTGTATACAAACCAAACTTATCTGATGTTTTGCTTTAATCATATTTCATGTGTATTAATGTGTAGCTTTTTAAAAATTCTACGACGAAAGCAGTTTCTACAGCCTGCCGTAAAAAGTCCCTAGTATATAGCAGTCGCAAAATTTGGCGTTGCACCGCAGTCAATATATGAAGGCTATGGTTATCAATAATATATGTTAAATGAATACTTCCAACGCACCCCAGCCCCAGAGATTGTATACTAGTCCAAGTGCAATAGCGTTATGTGCCCATACTTAAAATTTTGTTTTTCGAAGCCCCTATTACTGCACAATGAACCAAATTCTCCAAAATGATCACTCAAAACTATATTGTAAATAACTTTCAAACAGATGGCGACAAATTATCCTAAACCGTACGAGATTTGTAAGCGGCAAGTAAAATTAGATGTCTGAAGTGTTTTGTCAATCGTCATACCTGATAAAGATACGGACAAACATTACTTAAGCCAAACCTGTGCCGTTCGTAAGTGAGAAGATGTATTGTGTTTTGGGGGTGGTCATTTTAGGCTATTAGCTTTTGCAACAAAGAAAGAATCATATAACGTTATACCATTTGGAATAGTATACCACTCGCCCTGTGCTGGTACTGAATGCAATAAACTCCTAATCTTCAGATACAAAGAAAAAATAAAATTTAGCACTCAGAATTAGTCACTTCAGATACAAAAGATCGACGGTGGCAAGTTGTCATTCCAAATTAAGTTATAAAAAGAGTGCATGTAGTAGGTAGCCGTTCCAACTGCTATATATAACGAGTTTAGATTTTGCGAACTAAAACATAAAAATATACTCGATTATTGAATTTTTATATTAGCTTGAGTTATTATATTAATCTTAATTGTCTACTTAAGATTTTTTTTGTTTAATATTACAAGCAACCCAAAAAGCTCTAATGTGGACTCTAATAGTAGATGAACTACTAAATAGACTGACAGAATCGGGAATAGACTGCATATATATAGGATATGCCGATGACATTGTTATAGTTCCCAGAGGCAAATTTGAAAGTACCTTGTGTAAAATAATACAAAAGGGCCTCAGAATTACCGAGCAGTGATGCGAATCAGTGGGGTTGAGTATCAACTCATCAAAAACCGGGATTGTATCATTTACTCGGAAAAGAAAGTTTCAGCAAATGAAAATTTCTATTCGAAGGATAGAGCCGGAAGTTAAATATCTAGAAAGTAGCCTAGACAGTAAAATTACTTCTATGGATCAATCGCGTAGAAAAAACTACTAATAAAGATATCAAAGCGGTTACGGTCTGCAGAAATTTAGCAGGTAAAACATGGGGACGCAATACTGCGATGGATGTAGACCATGATTATTAGACCAATCATAGCCTATGAGGCAATAATCTGGCATTCTAAGAACAATTAACCACAAAGAGAATGCTTGATAAAGTTCAAAGACTAGCATGTTTGTGCATCACACGAGTTATGAGAAAGAGCCCTACTGCGGCTCTTTATGTTATTACAGATCTGACACCTCTACATCTAGTGATAGCAAGAACAGCGAACGAAGCTGGTCTTAGACTGACTAGTGACTAGGAAAGACACCAAAAATTAAAGAATCAAATGTCAGAGAGCTTAAGGGTCTCGGTTTTTGTTTGATATATTAATTGCTATACAACTGTGCTCGCTATGCTCGAGTTATCTAATCGGCCGTATTTTAATTGAGCTAAGTGCTCTTTGCAGCTAGCTTGAACACATCTACGCGTTTGCTCTATATAACATTTGTCACAGTTACTATACATTGTATTCTATGCGATAAATTCCAGACTTTTCTAGAAAGTGTTTTGTCTTTTGAACCTTCTAACCAATCTTTTAATTTCAATCCTGAGTGATAAACCGCTTTAAATCCTAAATGTTCAAACACAATGTAAAGTCCGTTGGTTTTCTTATGTACAAAGAGTATTGAAATAATGAAATGCATTTTAATTCTTGTTTATTTGTTTGAAAAGTTGTGCAATTTTCGATATTTGTTTTTTTATAATTTTATTTACTGTTTTTTTATTATATTCATTAAATATTCGCAACTTTTTTTGAATAAATGCAGGTTCTTTATTAAAGTTTTTTTGACCTAAAAGAAAGGTAAATAGTAAATTTACTAAAAAACTTAAACTTGCTTATGTTGAAAACAATGATTTGAGTCATTATTAGGTATGTATCTTTTAAGTGCTTGTTTTTTTCTAAATCACCTGTTAGTTTTTTAATTACGTTTATATCTAAAAAACATAATTTATTATAAATTTCTTCTTCTTAAGTGAATTTAATTGGGGGAAAACGCTTATTTAAATTTGCCACAAAGTTTCTAAGTCTTTTTTTCTACTCCAGAGTCGGATTATTAGAAAACACCCACAAAAATTTCATGAGCCAGGTAGATGATGTAAGCAAATATAAATTTATAATTTTATTGTTTGGAAAGTGGTAAAACTGTGTGAATAATATAAATTAGTATTATAATTATTTAAAAAATAATCATTATTTACGTTCATTTATGCAATAAAAAAAAATTCACGTTTATGTTTTTAGCAAGGTATATATTATAAATGTCAGTCTTAAGAATTTCTTTTTATTGAAATTTTTTTTCCATTCTTACCTTTAGGAGTAGGTAAATAATTATATTATTTTTTAAATCAGTATGCAATAACAAGAACGGGTAAATATCTAAAGAAAGTTTTTTTTGGATTTATATGATATCCTCTTCTCAGATTATGACTTGGTAACAATAAAACCACAAGAGTTCAGCATTTCAAGCATAAAAAAAAATTTCATAATATATTGAAGAAAATAATTTGGCAAATCACTTATCGTTTTTATTAATAATGTATAATAGATAAAAACTGTTATTGGGAGAGTAATATAAGAGATATCCACATCGCGAACTATTATGCTTTTTTTCAAACATAAATTTTACTAATTGTGATAATTCTCATAATTTATTAAAACATTTTTTTTTTGAAACACACTGATAGTAATAGCTTTGTATAACATTGTCGTTATACAAATAAATTTTGCTTATCAAAATTATAAATAAATAAGTTCAAAAACCCATCAAAAAGCTGGCCTTCGAGTATCAGCTCTAACCAAAACCGTTTGAAGGGATTATATCCAAATCCCCAAAAGTGTCTTTATTTGCAAATGGAAACAATAATTAAATTCAGTCTAAACAAATGCAATTCGATCAGTAAAAACTTCTTCCTAAATTGGAAAGAATAACTGACAGAATTAATGCTATATTTTATCTAATGATAAGATAGGTAAAACTATCAGTTATAGGTTTACTCTTCGGTTTTAAAGGAATTTTTAGCTAAAAATTATATAATGTCGTAACAAATGTAATCTTAATAATAAAATAATTGTAAAACTCGTAAAAATTCAGTGTATGTGTACAGTAACCACTTCTTTGGAATTAAAAAATAATAATCAAATTTTATAAAATCAGAACTCTCACTTTTTAGATGCAATTTTGTTAATGATTATGTATTATGTCATTATAGCAAACTGGTATGCCAATTAGTTACCCCTTTCTTCAAATAAAAAAAATTATGTATGAAACTTTTCTAATTCTGAGAGAAAACCTATTTTCATACACAACAAAACAAAATCAGCGCAAATTTTTTCGTTTTTATGTGTAAATTTAACTAAATTCTAAATAAAAGCAGAAACCTAAAACATACTTTGTGTAAAATTGATGCATTAGTCTAATTTATATTTTACTGAAACCCCCAAATTTAACAGCTATTGTAGAACATCTATTTTAGGCTGCGTTAGAGAAAAATCTAAAGATTAAATTGTTTGCGTGTATGCTGAAGCATTATTTGAAGAAAAAAAACAATATTAATAATGCAGATTGCAGCACGTCTAAGATCAATATTGATGTCTTTTACCAACTATTTTTTTTTCATAAGTTATCATAAAAGGTTAAAAATAACAATCTGCAATATTATTTATTTCTTAAAAGAAAAACAAAATGATAAAACATGAATGTTTTTCATAACTGAGTAAATAATAGATAATGTAAAAAAGGTAGAACTTTGAGGTATAGGTACTATTAATATTATAAAAAAACTTAAAAAAAATACAAATTTTATTACAAAGTAGAGAACACATTTATATAGCTTTTTTATTAAATTCTTACATACTTTTTTGATAAATTTCAATAGAAGCAAAATTTTATTTGACTTTTTTGATTACATAAGTTCAATTTGGGTCATTTATAAAACCATTTATCTTATTACAATGTTTGATAAAAAAGTAACACTTATTTTGGACAAGTTCAATGCAGTTTGTTGCAATAAACAATCTAGCGCTAACAACAACGAATGCGATTTCCATAAATAAAATTGCAGCAAAACGATTAAGAAAATCCGGGTACTGTATTAATCTGTGTTGAAATATTAAAAATAGTATCTGTATTATTTTTCCACCTGATTGGGGAGTTCAAGAAGGTTGTCGCTAAGGGTAAAAGCTGATACGGGTGGGGTCAACATTCCTTGATTAGCATCTTTATAAATAATTCAGCAAAGCTAACACCTTCAGTAGCTTCACGATGAAGTCCATGAAAGGGGTTCTTCTAGTTGGTAAGTTATTCACATTTTTTTTTAAATAACATTCTAAATATAAAAACATAGTCTTAGCATTACTCACCATCTCCAATGCATTTCTTCATATAACACCATTGGATAAAGAAGTGACATACAGCTGGAAAGCGCTCGTCAAAGCTGGCACGTACTTGCCGCAAAATCATGCGTCACAATTTGTTCTTCGCGGCAAAATTCATCTTCAAACTAATACAAACTCCAGTTTAGTAAAAGTCACCGATCTCAGCTATCAGTTATACAATGGTCTTTTGGATCATGTTCATGAGAAACAAGCTCAATCTGTACCTGTGCCGCAAGAAATTCTGCCACTAACAGATGTTTTTAAAGTAATTTATGATACAAATGGACATGTTCACGGTCTTTTGACAGAAGAAAATGAAAAAGAATTTTCCAGAAACATGAAACGAGCTATTGCTAATATTCTTCAGATGGACAAATCGATTTTAGACATACATGATCACCCAAAAGGATTTTCAGTTGATGAACCATCTATATACGGTTATTCCAAAGTTGACTATAATGTGATACCTCACCATGACTGGATAGAAGTACACAAGTGGCATGAAATGAACACTAGTCAGCATATGTATCAATATTCAATCAACAACAATAAAAGAATGCACTGCGATATTGCATATGATGAGCCCCTTATGCATATCAGTAAAAAAATGTACGTTATTAGTAAAGATGGTAGTAAACATACAGTTAAGCACATCGAAACAATGGGTGCAATGGTTTATTATCAAGAAAAAGCACGCGCTGAAACACAATACTTGACAGTCAATCAAACTTTTGATTTAGTTGAGACAACTCCAATAAAAGAAGAGTTCCACATGAAATCTGCACACTTTGATGATGGCCTAACTTATCATCCTTATGAAGAGATGGAAGATGGCAGTATTGTTGATGTTACAAATGGTCGTCATATTGTCAATTATGAAAAATTAATGCCTTTAGTAAAACATATGCTAAGCGACATTAACGAATATTTACATGAAGATCATCTCCATCCTGAAGATCCAAATACTAAGCGTGGGCAAATGATTAATAGGGTTCAACGAGTACTTCAATGGTTCAGCTCTGAAAAGTTGAAAGAACTCCACAAATCCTTGTCCGGAGTATCTCTAGACATATTTTATAAAGTTTTACCGTTAATAGGCAGCAAAGCTTCTACAAAACTCATTATGAATTTGATTGTATCAAACCAACTTCCTGAAGATGTTGCAATCACTCTTTTGCAGTACTTCCCAGAACATGTTGTAGGAGCAACAGTTGACTTAGTGAGTGAACTAGAACCATTAATGCATCTTCCAGAAAGCCTGCCGTGGAGTGTAAGAAAAGTCGCAATTTTAAGCTTTGCTAGTTTGATCCACAAGTCTAACATCCAAATGACGAATATGCAGCATCACCACCACAAACATCCAATGCATGATGAAAAAAATATGCTACATTTCCATGTTGAGTTACAAAAACCATATGAAAAATATGTGCTGGAATATGTCAAGAAAATGAAAACATCACCTGAATATAAGATCCAAATGATATATGGTCTTGGTTTACTGAACATGAAACTTCTTAGCATTCATAAACACTTGATCCCTGCAATTAATGGAGAATGGTCAAATGATTATTATTTGAAACATTTAAGTTTATTAGCAGCAAGTTCATCTATTCTTTCTGATTCTGATGCAGTAATTGAGATATTGTGGCCCATTCTTATGAATCGTCAAGAATTAGTTGAAATGAGAATGACAGCATATTACTTTATTATGCAGTCCCAACCGTCGCATTCACAACTACTTACTTTAAATTCTCTCATGATGAGCGAAACAGAAGAAGAGTTATATCATTTCCACTATACTTACGTACAATCAATGAGCAAATCCAATGATCCATGCAAGGAATTATTACGTCTGAAAATGGCACAATTATTATCTACGCTGCCTCCACCTAGTCATGGACTCTCCACCATGAATCTTTATGATTATCAAGATCCAGAAACAGGTTTCAGTGGAAATTTCGAAAATCTTTTTATTAATACAAACCAAACACGTTTGTTTGGATTAAGTGCACAAAGTCAAGATCACCATATTCTGCATGAACATTTTTCATTCTTAGTTAAAATCAATGGCGTTCAAAATAAAGATATAATTCCAACCAATTTTGTTGACCTCTTCGCTGGTAAAAAAGTTTTAAAAATGTCAAAAGCTGAAGATCTGCATATTGAAGCCATTATGTTTAGAAAGGAGCAAGTAGTTGACGCTGTGTTGGTTAATGAACATAATCTTGAAGAAATGGCGTCCGTCGTAGAATTCGTGACTAAAGATAAATTATCAATCGACAAAAACTTTTTGGAGATTACATACATCCAATACAACAAATTAATAATGCCTAGCGACATAGGGTTCCCAATAAAGTGGGAATTTTTAATACCTGAAGTAAATAACCACAAATTGGTAATGTCCAAAGAAACCACAAACAAATTAGTTAATGTACACCTTGAATATAAGTACACTGAATGGGTACATTATCGTCATGGATTGGTATTTTACAACCCTATTGTTGATGTGTGGCAAGGAATTAATAGATATCACGCGTATGACATGGTTGTGCCAATAAACATAGATATTACATACAACATGCAACAACAAATCTTGCAAATGTCCTGGAAAAAAAATTCTGATCCTCTTATGAGTACAGCTGGAGTTCGAGCACATGTTAAACAAATGGTATTTGTTAAAGACGATTATAGTAGAAATCTCTTAAAACAATCTAGCCCAGATTCAGAAGAATTCATCAAGGTTGGCTATGGAAAGAAGTTTAGACATGATGTAAGTTGATTCAATTATTTTTAAATTCAAAAAAATAAATTATTATTTTCAGTATACATTAGTGGATAAAGATGATTTAAATAGTGGTCTGAAGTATACAACTAAGATCTTTGACAGTAGCCGTCATTTTTCTAATGGAACACATTCTGCAATAAATGATCGATTCTTGTCAGCTGATCTCAAACAATTTGGTTCACCTTGGACACATCTGCTTCTAGCTGCAGCTCACCGACAGCACTACATGATCAACGTGCCCACAACTGGAACATTTGGATATTTAGTAAAAATGGAACCATCCACAAAATATGGAATTACAAGCAAAGATCTTTCAATGCGCCTGAATAGCGAAACCTCTGATAAATCTTTCTTTTATTCGCCAGATCAAAAATGGAGCGGTCGACTAACATATTCAATTAAAAGTAACGAACAAAGTTTAAGAACTTGGGATATTAATGCAATTGTCGACTTAAAAGCCGGTCACACTATCAATAATTTGAAAATGCACATCACACGGGTTGTTCCAGGAAAACAGGACTACAAAATATGTGTTGATGGTGGTAAAAAATGGAACGATGAAGGAGTAACTGGGCATTTAAATATTGCTATGAGTGAAACTGCTGACGGCAAATGTGTTAAAGATGATACAGTAATTGATGTTACAATGACTGGAGAACTTTCAAATGAACAAAAAGACGGCCATTACAAATATGGGGCTTGTGAATATGTAATTCCTTATTCCAAACCACATTATCACACCATGCATTGCTTAATTGACCATACAACTGTTAGACATTATACCTATAAAGTTAAAACAGCCCAAGTTCCAACAGAATTTAGCAACATGTTTGCTGAAACATGGGACTACTTCAAAGCTCACCACCTTCCTTATTATCAATATATTATTGAACACAATGACGATGTCGAAAAACACGCCTTTAAGGTAGATGTTACATATCCAATGCAAATTGACGAGGTAGATCTAGCAATAACAACACCAGAGCACCAATATAAATTAACAGCAGTTCCAATAAGTGTATTCTGGAAATCTGTTGGATTTACACCTGACTCTATGGTTTATTCTAAAGTATTTGAATATATGCATGATGTAGGACTTGTAGACCATTGTGTTATACATCATGAGAATCATGCCCTTAATGGCCATAGCTATGACGAAGTTTTGCCAGAAGAGTGGACCCTTTACGTAGGTGATTCCGAAGAACATCCGCACAAAGCTGTGTATGTTAAGCAAATAGAAAAGAAGCTTGTAAGTATAAATTAAGTTATTATAATATGTGAAATTAATCAAAAAATTATCAGGCTATGAAGATTGTTGACTCTGAACATACAATGGAAGTAGTACCTCATGGTAAAAGCCACCAAATCACTTTGGATGGACAAGTAGTGTCTGGAGACGAATATCATTACACACCTTGGGTGTACTATCACATATTTACTCAAGACGTCCATGAACCGATGGCTATGATGTTCCCTAAGAGTGGTTTCCATATAGAATATGACAGCAATCACATGGTTGTTGTAGTTCCAAAAATGTCTACACATCTACAGGGACACTGTTATAGCCATCATTAATAATGACACCAACCATACAATATTTATAAATTAGAGTAACAAGCAATGACAAATAAAGCAAAAATAATATACTTTTGTATGCTTTTCCACAAAAAACTCGTCCTGGAAAAATTCTATGTTTTGAATAACTAATACATCAATCAAATTGTGAAAAAAAAATCTGCTTCCTGAATTAAACACAGCTAACGTGCTTATTGTACATTTATCACTTTTCTTTACCACAGAATCACGATAAACCGTTGTTTTTTAATCTTAAAATATTTCTGTTAAATGATGCTTTGACGTAATAGTCAGAGAACTCATCACAGCTTTTCAAATGTTTAATTCAGAAGACCAATTCATATAGTATTTATCTAAAAAAAATCGACTCCATAGAGCTCTCATTTATGATTCCAATTTTGTGGCAGCTACAAGGCTGTCACCGCCAAAAAAATGTTTGAACGAGATTATATACTTGTTTTTTGTAATTTCTCTAATGTGTTTCCAAAATCGACCATGTATCACTAGCATTGCCGTCATGAAAATTAAAATTTGGTGGACTCTTGCTTGTACTACAAAGTACTTTATATAATCAAGTTGTTTCCTTGTAATTTAGCTTGCCAAAATTTGAACAAAGTTGCCAAAACGGGCTCGGCTGCACCATACAATTAATATGTGAAAAATTTCAAATTATCACTTAAAAATCATAAATTTGCTATATTCTTACCTTTATTCCTTCGATTCCTCATATAACTAACCCCTTCACTATTCCTCTCCGTTATATAGCAGTTTCTTTATTTTTACAATTGCAACATCTTTATTATATAAAAAAGATATATTTTAATAAAATTGTAAAATCAACCCATATTGCAACCCAATATTTTTATTTACAAAAAACATCATTTATTGATATTTGGTATAAAGCTTGTATACACAACTTATCAAAATAATCTGAATGACATTTTAAAAGTCGTAATGGCTAAAGTGACGTTTATCCTTCTGCACTGTAGAGTGTTATTGTTAACATCCGTTCCCGACATATTGTTCTCCTTCGGGCTTTACTCTGGCGTCAAAATTAATAGAAGACATGTATCGGCCAATTCGTTGTCTGAACTTTATGCGCCTTTACATTGGCAATTGAGATAAGCCAGCTCGCATTAAAGTTTGAAGGCAGATATAGCTTAATCGTACTTGAAATAGCTAAACATTTTTTGCAGAAACGATCATTTTATACGTAGCAATGAAGGCTACTCACAAGTATTTTTTAAATAGATATTTTACTGTTTTTAGAACACTTCGTTATTTATTTCACTTAAAACAGTTTTTGAAAATGCTAGCTCTACAGTTCACGTTACAATCCAAAACTGATCAGTCTAGAGCACATTAGAGCAAACCGTCCCAAAAGACCAAGTTTCAACCCTTGTTTTGAATAGTTTTATTGTAAAAAAAAAAACTAAATTGTAGCAACACAAAGCTTAGATGATGTAAGATATGTCAATCAATCTGTACATTTAAATCAATACATTATATAAGCTTTAAATCGCAAAACTATTCTGATTGCAGTCTTTAATTAATACTAATAAATATGGTTGTGGGGATTTAATTTACAAAGAGAAATTTTGCGCGACAAACCGCGGTTCTCAATATGAGATAAAGCTTATTATCAGGATGTTGTTATTGTAAAATACAATTTTCTATTATAAACATTGTAAAACATTAGTTTAAAAATTAATTTAATAAGGTCATTTTTTCTTAAGTCGACTCACTATCCATTCCAAACCTTGATACAATCTGAAACAACAACAAAAAAACATATAAAAATTTATATCTTATAAAACAGGCAGTGCTCCACACAATTATTAGTCGACAACTTTACCATTATGGCACTTGTGTGGTAACGATGCCTGTCTTGAAATAGTTCATTAATGCGTCGTTTTAATGATTAAAAATCGCTAACAATAATGACGATATGTAGGATTAGGAATTAATGCTATTTATTATATGTATTTAGTTATTATACTATAGTTAGTTTACAAAAATAATTATGTATAACTGTATTTTACTACATTGCCTGAAGATCTTAAATACACTTTTTCAAAATTGTCCGTAAAGTTTGACATAAGAGTCGGTAAAATATGACATGAGTCCGTAAAGTACTACTATTCAATACTCAAACGTCATTTTTATATGCAATACTTTTGGCGTTAGTAACTTATTTAATCAACTCTTGCTGTGCAATTTAGCTTGACAGATTTTTATTGTATTTGATAGTATGATTGCCGACAACTGTCGAACAAACGTCAAAGCTCGTCTATGATATCGTTTGTTTGCGTATGAACTAATCAAAAAATAAACATACATTCAAAATTCCATAGCAAGAATAGATCTGAATAATTTACAAACGCACAATAGAAAACACGGTAAATATATTATTATAAAAGCCCACTTTCACTCTTTTCATTTCAAAATGCATATAGAGTGAGAAAAACGCATTGCTAAAAAACCATAAAGACGAGTCCATTCTCACAATTTAAGACGAATTGGGTTGATATTATTTATTTATTACCTATATATTTAATGTTTCAATTTCAAAAAAATGTTAATGTTGATTTTAATTTAAAAATTTTAAACACTACAACACTAAATGTTATTGTTTTATAAATCATATAGATAAACTCTGTTCATCATCAAAAAATCAACTTTAGTGCCTCGATACACAAATTTATTATGTATAAACAAAAAGTCTCTGTAATAAGGATGTTGTTAAAGAATAAACAGTTTTAGAAAAAAATATAAACCCAAAAAGTATAGACAAAAAAACTTTAATCAGAATAAAGAGTCATATATGTTTGACAATTTTCAGCTCTCATCAGGAAGACTTAATATGCCAAGATTAAATCAGCTAAAACTAGCTGAATTAATTCTTTTAGTCTGACAAAAATCGGTAGAATTACAGTAATCAAAAAAACGCAGCGTTATCAGATAACTGATTTTACAATTACAAAGAAAGTCAAAGCAGAGCAAAGCTAGGTGGATAATTTTTATACATTATACCTCTAATAACCAATAAACGTAAAAGTTAAAATACGATCAATTATTCTTCGTGTTATATAGCCTCAAATCTTAGTTAGCTTTCAAAATTTTGAAATATTTTTAAGAAAATAACTTGAATGTTCCATAATTATTATAAAATATCCGTTTTATATTTTCATAACTACTATAAGTCTAATAATAGAACTAACTGCAGAATATGTAATGATACAAAACTTTTTCAAAAAACAACTTTACAAAAAAAAGTCAGATATAAATAGATATAGAATATAGTATAGTGTGCTTACGCGCAGCTCGTGTAACGTCAGCAGCTAAAAACTCTCCAATTCTCCATGTTATTGCTATGAAGTACCATATCTTATAATAGTCTTGTGTTTTAATTAGAAATAATTTAGGTTCTTCTATAGAATAACTTTTAAATCATTTTTTATAGTTTAGAATAAACGAATTAAAGTAAATAACAAAAATATTCCTAGAATTATTGTTATAATAAGATAACAGTATAATACGACCAGAAAGAGTTTCTATCAAGCTAACGTTCAAATTAGAAATATATGACAGCAGAATACCGGTGGAAATTTGTCAATATCGCGTCAAAAAACAAAAAGATTTTTTTAAGTTGAGTTAGAAATTATTTCTAACTAGTCCACCTTCTTGATAGAAAGTCATTGTACAAAAAATTCATTTCTTATTTGTTTGTAAATTTAGACATTTCATTTGTAATTTTTTCAAAAAATTTTGTTGTTTAAATATCTTAATCCAATATAAATGATCGTCCGTACCAAACATAACACAATTTCCTCCGGAAATTTGTTTGAGAATTCAAGCATTAGTCAATTAAAGTCTCTCTAATAATTTATTAAAAATTGTAGCTTCTTTAGAAAAAAAATTATTATAAAACTGTTGGAATTCGATTTCAAATAAACGAGCTAATTAAGCAGATAAAATTAGTCCTTTGCTGCCGTTTGCTAGAGTTATATTTTTGGTTTTGGAATAGCATTACACTATACTACAACGCCGTTTTTGTATAGTGGCACTTGAAATCTATCTCGTTTCTGACGTCATGCGCAAGGTACGGCCAGATTCGGACGAGTGGCGAGCACACTATCCTATACTGCCACCAGGGGTACAGTTTGGTAAGCACATTACAAATCACGAAGGCCTATGTAATATATCAAAATATTTCACTTTAAAACCAAGAATATTTATGACGCTTGGACCACCACTGACTGACTGACTGTATTAAAGCTTCATCATTTAAAGTTGAATGTAGCTTTCGGATTTTCAAAAAGGGCTCTAATTGTAGTAATAGAATTTTAGTTTTGCGCACCTATTTCAGATGATAACGGAAGTATAAATCACTAGATGTGGTCAGCTGTTCTCAGTGATGTAACTTAATATTAATCCTTTGTGGTAACCTTTACTGACGTCAGTCATAGACATTTGTGAAAACCCTGTATTATAAATGGCATTTTGGTCACAAAGTACAATGACAACAACGAGATCAGTTTTGCGACCATTATCTTATACAAAAGTGCAAATAATCAAGAAAATTTGTTCATAAAAAAGTACCAATATAAGTAAGCTTTTACATATAATATTTACTCGAATGATTAAAAATAATTTAATAATGCTTTCCTTATGCAAATAATCCAAAGTGTAGCTCCTTTGATCTTCACACTTCCCAATAATTTGTGCCTTATTTTACATTTAATTTTTTGCCTTACAAATATATTATTATAGTTTTATGGCCTGATAATTATAATAACCAAATTTTGTGATAATTATTATGCTATTGTTATTATGTGATTGAGTCCTACCATCTTTATAAAAAACCTCCCATCTACAAAAAATCTGAACCCTTTTTTTTCATCTAGAACAAAAAGCTTTGTTTGTCAACAAGATTACTGTATTTTTAAGTAGCTAATTTCTGAAACAGCAAATTTCAGGTTTATGTAGGTTAATTGAAACGGTAAACGTGAAAAAATGTTTCTATTTTCTAACACACATGCAAGATCCAGTTCAATTAGCGGAAATTACCATAAAACAGAAATTACACACATTGAACCTTGTTCAATGGTGAAAGTAATGAGACCCCGAAAAACTATCAATCTTTTTCCGGCATATTTAAACGCAAAAACATCTGTTTTTGTGCTATAAACTATATCATAAAAAGCTTAAATATTTAAGCAAATAAATTCGTGACGCGGTATGTTTTGCAAAGTGATGAGCATCAATCTTAAAGAAAACGTGACTTCTGCTCATATTTTTATTGTGATCAAAAGCTCTTAGGATATTCATTATTCTGAAATAAAAAAATTGTCATATTTTAAATTTGTGACCGACCGTGTGTGTACTCTTCTATTCAACCTCATCAATGTCATAACATGATTATAAAATAGATGCCAAATGCAAACATACATCATCATATGATGTATGTTTGTATAATTAACAACAAGTCTTTGCAAAAACTAGTAGCTAAGTAAAGACACGTTTTAAGCACGCATTCAAGTTTAAAAAACAAGTGGCAAAGCCACGAGTTTTATTAAAAGTACTTTAAAGTCTTATGAAACGAGTTTTTTATACTATTTTTTGTGATTTGCCCTCTTTAAGCTGTTTTTGAGGTTTTTTTTTAACTTGATTGATTTAGGGATTTTTAAAATGGGTTGGAAATATCTTGATTTTAAAAGTGAAAACTTTGTCTATTTATCTTTTCTTTTGATTTATCCAAAAATTTTAATTCTGTCAGCCCCACAATCCGAAAATGGAAGAAAACTTTACATGTAGGCCTCTCGAAATCCGTGAAAAAGCAAAAATTATTTTGGTTTTTTATTATTATTGTAGATACCTACTTTTTTAGGTCAAGTGTGAAACAGAAACTGGAACTTTTGCTTTATTGGAATCGGTTGTTCTTCCCAGACCAGCAAACTTATTATCTAGACCATATTTCACATAAATATACTTTCCATTAATTATTCCCTCCACTCTGTTGTTCGAAAATTGCAATTTCAAATTTTAATTCACAATATTATTGACAGACAGGTAAAAAGTCAAATTTAGTTTTACCAACCTAACATTTTTTTAGAAAAAAAAGTTCGGTGCTCTAATGGCTTATAACCGCACCGAAACCTATGACGTAGCGTTCCCTAATGAGTCTATTAGTATCAAACTGAAGGCAAATTTCAAAAATTTTGTAGCAATTTCAGAGCATAGACAAAAAAGATATTCTCTGTCTGACAATAACCTGCGTTCTCAGTTTTTTCAAGCCGCTCTGTGTGGAACTTAAATGATAAATAAACAATGTTCCAATTTGTTTATAATAGTAGTTTATACTTAGAAAAATAAGCAAAGCTTACCCTTCTCCAGTTAGAGCACAACAGGACTGAATATGCCATTGTTGTTGTTTAATTGATGTCAAATCTAATTCTTTGGAAATATCTGACGCACTCATTGAACCTTTAACATCCTGTTTATTAGCGTAAATCAAAACTCCCGCCTTAGACAGTTCGTCATTAGCTAACATTTTGTACAATTCTTCTCTTATCACACTTAATCGTTCCTTATCAGTGGAATCTATCACAACTATCACAAACTGAAAAAAGAAAATATTAAACCTTTATTCGAGCAATGAATCGTAGCAACTCACCTCAGTATTCGTGTAATAAGTACTCCAAGCTGCCCTTAAAGATTGCTGCCCTCCCAAATCCCACATAATAAAATGAATATTTCTCCAAACAACTTCTTCAACATTTGAACCAATTGTGGGACTGGTGTGAACCACCTCATTCATTAGAAACTGGTATAATATAGTAGTTTTACCCGCATTGTCTAATCCCACAATAACAATTTTGTGTTCTGTAAATAATTTAATCAAAACATCACAATATGTTATCACTTTCTTGGCTTACCCTCATTTCCAAATAAACTCCACAACTTTGAAAACAATAAACCCATTTTCACTGCTTATTCTTAAAATATACACAACCACAATTTATCACTAATCTGTACACCATAAGCGATTAATTTATTAGAATAAAGAAATTAAAGTTTTCACTTTCAATCTATTCACTTATTAAAGTTTGATGACTCATTTTATTAATCCGTTTAAACCACTTATATTCAGTTATATTCTAACAGAAAGAGGCAGAAGCCCTTCTCTACCTGGATAATTTCTTTGTCAACTTAGCGTAATAAGCAGCAATAATTGGGCACCATTATTATACGTATTTAATCACAATCTAGTACATGTGTTGACCCTAGTTTTATAACGACAGAACACTTTGTAACGTAACTTAACTATTAAATTAACAGCATAAGAACAGAAACAGATGGTTTTTTTGACATTGACATTTCTTAAAGAAAGACACGACACGTGACAATATATTGACAGGTATAAATGACAGCAGAATGACAGTAGCAGTTTTTTTTAAACACACATTTTATAACAAGTGTTTTTTTTAGTTTCACCTCAGAGTAGGCTGTGGCAAGTTGTTTGTGAGCCAACCAGAAAATAACTTCACTTTTGTAATAAAAAGTGAAACTGGTTTACTTACGCTTTATAATAATAGATTTTATTGAAATAAATTGTAATAAATAATCAAAATGTCCACCACTTTTCAGTATGCACATTATACGTTCGTTGACTTTTTTATTTCTGATCTAAGCAATTTTAAATCTTGCAAAAAAAATACCAGACTAAATTAGAGTAGTATAGGTATCTGAAACTTAAAAGTCAAGACAGATTATTAAAAAATTAAATACTTTTTTTAAAATAAACAACTGAAAAAACCTCAAATATTTCAGAAGCCATTTTTTTTAAACCTCAAAAAATATTCAAAAATAAATAAAGTTTATCAAAACTGAGGTAGCAGCATTGATTCTTGTTTTTTTTTTTAATATTAACCGAGCTTGGCAACTTTACTAGAAAAAAAACAAAACCAGTGAGTAAACAATTCTTAGAGACTATTTTTATGCAGATGTAATCAGGTAATGTCAGTTGCTTATTAAGTTAGGTGTAACATGAAAAAGTGTTTAATATTTAAAATTATTTAAATTTGTTGGCACAAGAAATGGTGTGAATTACACGTCTTTAAATTGTTTAGAAAGTTGTTGTGTTGCTACATCTTAGTTTAACACCGCAAATACGGAATTCTACTCGCACTTGCATAATATCATTTTCTAAACTGGTGATCTAAAAAACTATTTATTGCTACTTTTACTTATACAATTGTCACAATGCGTTTTTTTTTATTTGAATTAGAGTATATATATTGCAATATATCTAAATATATTGCAATTAACAAAAGTTTTTGAAAATAATTTTAAGGCTAGTTAGGTGGTGTTTAGTGTAGGGTTGCTACAAAGTTAGTTTAACAAAGACAAAAATACTAATTTATAAAATAACAAACTTTTCAGATTTTTCTAATGATTTTTGGCAAAAAACTAGAAACTAAAAATTAATTTTTTCTTTTACTAATTATTGTCATATATTATAAAATTTTTATTTTACAATAACCAACTTTTATAATTCTACAAAAATTATAAATAAAATTTAATACTTATAGTATTACATTATGTACATAATTATTTTTATAAAGTATTTTGACTTGCAAAATGGCAGTTAGTGAGTATACAATTTCTAATGCTTATTCTGGTTTTATTAGTTCAATGGTTTTCTATTTCCATCAACAGATAATGTCTATGGTTAATGTTTTTACGTCACTTGTCACTTGTCAAGTTTGTCATTTTTAAATCTTTAATGGTTATCATTATTGTTAAGATTGTTATTAATTTGTATTTATCAAATATTACCGCAACTTTCTAGAAATTATAGACTTGAGTCTTAAGAAACCGATATTTTTATTCTAAAATAAAATGAGTCGCAAAGAAGCTCTGTCGTCTTTTATCCAACAAATACATGGAAGACCCGTAGTCGTTAAATTAAATAGCGGTGTGGATTATAGAGGTTAGGTTACCAGTTTATTTTTTTTTAAATTTTTTCTAATGAGATTTTCTGTTCAGGTGTATTGGCTTGTTTAGATGGCTACATGAATATCGCCCTTGAACAAACTGAAGAATATGTTAATGGGCAACTGAAAAATAAATTTGGAGATGCATTTATTAGGGGTAATAATGTTCTATACATAAGCACTCAAAAGCGCAGGATTTAAATATAATAAATGATTCAAAGTACTTGATTTTCTAATTATCATTTAGAAGTGCACATTGGTCAATCCTTTTTGATTTCGAGTATAATTCAAAAAATTCTGCTTTTGCCATACATTGCTTTCTTTTCCCTAAAACAGTTTGGTTATTCTTGTGGATTAAAGTTTTTAGTGGTGGCTTGTCGGTTTAATGAGAATAGTAATAGAACTATTTAAGAATTTAAGTTACAATAAGACTTGAAAAAGTATAGGTATTTATTTAATACAGCGTGGTCAATAATTGACTGTTTGAGTTGGCAATCCCACATTTCATTTAAAATGGTACAACTGCAACCACTTCCTGTTGTTGACGGGTGACACCTTTGCCACTGACAACATCATCGACAGATGCCGATTAAAAAGTTAGTCGCTGTGACATAATCAACATTTTTTTTATGAGTGTTATGTCAAATATTGTCAAGCAACTGGATCCGGTTACAGTGTTGCAACTAGGCAAATAAAAAAAGTCTCTAAAGAGTGTTGCCAACTCACAGTCATTGTTGACCACGCTGTATTTATGCTTATTAGCAATTGTCATTATATTATTGATTTAACTATTGAAATAATTGATTTATATTTATCTCTATATTACCAAAATACTGGAATATACAAACAAGTAATTTCGAAACTAAATTACTGGTGACATGAAGTTTATAAACATCTACTACGTGCGATATATGAGATTCCCGTCAAGGACGGAAGCGCTCTCTTAACGAGCCCCACTATGTAAATTTTTAAGAACAACGTGCAAAAATCTTGAAGCAGTGAAAATACGTTAAGCACGTTGACAGTGAATCAGGTTTTATACAATTTGTAGTTGTCTTCAGTCCTTCTGCTGGCCATAATGCTTTTGTTTTGCTGTATAGTTATCTAAATCCTAGTTTGCGTTAATGACATCCTAGTATGAGTGCAATAACAATTGTCACTGTGGTATAGTGCTGTAAAAACTACTTTGTTTTTATGACAGTGCAATTTGCAATAACAATTGACTTAAAGGTAGCAAGCTGTGAACAAATCCGTCATAAATCACATATCAACTTTTTCTTTGACTAACAAAATACGGTTCTGTATAAGATTCACCTCTGGTGATACTGTTATGTATTGTCGTAGGAAGTGTGCCGCTTCTGTCACTTTGTGTACTCTTAATAGATCGTTCAAAGACACTTGTCAGACGCACGACAAACCCGATACGGGCGTGCATAGTTGGTTGCCTAAGAAACAAATGCTTTTCGTATTTTAAAAATTATACTGAAAAATAAAATATATCAAAGTAAATCAATTTATGGTGGTTAAACATCCCAGAAAATGCTCACCATTTTGTTCAAGACTTATATTCACTCTCTTTTTCATTTTTTCAAAATGTTTTGTAACATCCTTTGGTTAATGTTTTGACAACATTGTTAAATTTTATGTTGCAACTCTTCCAAGTTATCCATTTGTCGTTGAAACACCTTATCTTTCAAATATCCAAATATCGAAAAGTCCAGTGGCGTCAGATCCGGGGAACGTGGTGGAACTCATGTTGCAGTCCTAAGCTTATTACACGAGACCCATAATATTATTGTAAATATTCCAGCGTAGCACCTGCAGTGTGTGCAGTGGCTCCATCCTGTTGGAAGTACCCTAACTGCAGCTGTGTGTCATCAAGTTGTTGAATGAATGGTTCTAACATCTCTTGCCTATACCTTTCTCCTGTCACAGTATTATGAAAGAAAATGGGTCCATATATTCGTCTACGAGACACTGCCAGCGAGACTCCAATTTTTAAGAGGTGAAGGGGTGTCTCTACGAAAACATGTGGGTTTCAGCAGACCAAATTCTAAAATTTTGTGATGTAACATAAATGAAACCAAGCTTCATCACTAAAAAACGTAAGATCGAGTAACGACCTATCATCATTTAAAGTAGTCCGAAACCAATTGCAATATTTTACTCGTCGTGGAGGATCTATTGGTAAAAATTGTTGCTCAGTTGTTATTTTGTAGGGACGCATGTGCAGTCTTTTTTTCACTACTTTATGACAGGTGCTTACGGGAACTCTTGACTGGTGAGACACTTCTGTTAAAGATGATTGTGGGTTCTGCTCCAATAACGCCCTAAAATTATCAACAGCTTCCTCAGATACCGGAGGCCTTCTAGGAGATTTTCTTTTGTTGACACTGTCAGTTCAAACAAGTTTGTTGATTACGTCTCTGATGTGGAACTCCAATGACGTTTCTTGAATTTGCAGATCAGGGTATTTAGCAAGATATTCTTGCTTACAAGCTGCTACAGCATACGCCTACTCTCTGTTGTTGAATGCCCCATTGCGATAATAAGACATTACAATGAAAGTCTCTTGTTCAACAGAATAAACCATTTTCACAGTCTTCGCTTCTTAGCACAACTTGAGTTTGGATTAACGCAAATTATCGTGTTTTACAATTGAAAAACAATAAACGATGAAACTCTAAGTGACAGGTGACAAATCACATTAATTACCAGCGGGAAGGGTCAAATTATAAGTATCAATTCAACACGGCGGTATTTTCAAAATTTACAGCCAATTGCGTCCTTAGAATCATTTATAGAAACCCTGTATAACAAAGCTAAATATTGCTAGAATTAGTGTAATAATACGAATTTTATTAATAATTTTTTAAAAACCAAACATATTTAGGCTTGGTTTGAAAAATTATCTCATTAATAAATTGTTTTACAAGCCACCACCACATACAGGAACTTTAAGTTACGTTTATTACGGATTTTTGTACAATTCCTGGTTTTTGGTATGGTTGTGGACTCTACCGTCCTGCTAGGATAGAATTCACAAATTGCTTGCAGTTTAGTTTTGCAATTAATAGCTCTCCACATTCTGTCAGTATCTAAAATAACACAATCCTCATGTCGCCGATTCCGCCTGGGATGGCCTACACCCCAAGCTCTATACTTTGTACATTCAAGAAAATTGCCATTTGGTGCTTCGAACGAGCCTTCAGAATTTATATCAGCAAGACCAACATATGCCGCTTTGTACCAACTTTTAACCGATTTTATTAAAAATGAAAGTTGCGTTGTTCTTGATTCTGTCAATACATCTGCTAAATCTGCTCCTTTTGCTTGGCACGAGTTTATTGCGTCAATGTAGTTCATTTTGTGGGTGATCAGCTCAAAGAGGCCGATATATTTGACGCAGGTGCTGTTAGATGTCGCTAAAATCATTTAAGCAAATCAGACTAAATGGCTTGTTTTCGAATATTTTTAGTGATTGCAACGTTTTTGGTTGAAATTATTTGTAATATTATTCTTATTCAGTAAACCATTTTTGCCACGAGGGCACAAAACGGTACTTAGAACTCTTATTTTTGCGTCGGAAGGTGTTTCAACAATGTAAAAACGTTAAACTTGTTTGTACATAAGTAAAAATAAAATTTAAGTAACAAGTCTTAAATATAAGCATTTTGACATTAAAAACACAATTTTTGGGAAGTATTGTTTCTACGTGTAACACTTTTAATTTCACTGAGTATAGTAAGTTTTGTGTGCTCTAAAGGAAAGTAAGTGTCTGGTAATAACGCGCACTTTATATTTAGAGGAGCCAAAAATATAAACAGACAAAAGTTATTCTCTAGGCACTCGGGAAGGTAGAGCTCGAATACTCTTTGAAAGGTACGCCTGAGTCATGCTTAGATGCGCTAACTCGTGATAATGACAATCTTAAGCCAGTGGGTAAAGCCCTTTCGCGCCGTCGCTAAGCAACAGTACCATTGCGCATCTAATGTGAATAGTAAACTGTCCCCATCTACGAAAAATTGTACTCTAGGCGATCTCATTAGTCAGCTGCATTGAAAATTATGATTAAAATAACTTTCATTGTGAAAGATTTTGTGCTCTAAATTAAACATTTTGTGTCAAAAGCTTCAGATGTTAATGTCACTTGTTATAGCTTAAAAATTTGTCAGCGTTACCAAACTTTCTGTATTTGTTTCAATTTAATCTGCCCTATTTAATGCCCCCGTACTTATTTGACATGAGTAATAAAAACTAATTTTTCAAAATATTGTTTAGGTCAATTTTATAAAAAAAAATATTTTTATACAGTTTAAAGTGTCTGGTTCTTAGGGTGGTAAGGTAGTAAAATCAGGTTTTAGAAGACTCTGCTTACTTTTTATTTTTGGATAATCGTCAAGCTGCCAGTCTGTTTAGCGGGTTTTTGTCAAATAATGAAAAGCTTTTATTGCTATAAATATATATATATATATATATATATATATATACACGATATAAATGTGGATAGTTATTAGTTGCGCTAAGTTTTCCACAGATGAGTATAATTTAAGATCTCAAGAACAACTTAGCCACAGTGTAATGTTTTGCTGCATCTGGGGTTATGTTTTTATGTGCTATTTTACTTTTAAATGTTTTTTTCACATATATTTTGTTTTACTAATAAATAAACTATTACTATGTTATGAAAAGGAATTGTATGTGACTAACTAGAATATTTACTGTTGAATGTTGGGTGTATTCTACCGATGCTATATTAACATGATTCAAGAGCGGCTGTGTTTTTTTGGCAGTAAGTCTTAGATCGGCTCGTACTAAAATTAGGTAAAATAACTTGAAAACGCTGAAACTTTTTTGTTAATCAAGATCAATGCGCTGTGGATACTCAGCCTGCATTTCTTGGAGACACAGATTAATCGAATATTACTATTCTCTATTTTTTTTATTCTATTTTGAAAATAACATTGACTAAATTAGTGCTGATATTGCACGTGCTTATTCACAACTGACATTGACGTTTGAGCACAGTGCCGTGCTAAAATACCGAGTTGCAGGCATTTGCTGAATGTGAAATGTATTTTTAATTATTTGAAAAGAAAACGTAAAATTCTGAAACAGCAATAAAAACATGTATTGCGGAAGCGACTTTATGTTTAGAAATGGTTACCGGCTTTAGTACAAACCGATCTAAAACCTGCTGTCAAGAAAACACAGCCGCCCTTGATTGATGTTAATATTATACAGCCTTTATATTTGAATGTAAAGATTGTGCAGATCTTTAAAATTATGTAACTCTACCTATTCGGTCTGTGGGGCAACCGTTGTGAAATTTTGAATATTTCTTACATAAGCAAGCATATTCGATATAACGACGTAATGCCAAAAAGTAATATTATTTCACTTCAGTTGTTTTATTCATTAAATGTATTTAGATGGTATTAAACTGTCTTTTGTTAACAAGAAAAAAAAACAAGTGAGAGCAAAATATATGATTCTGTTGAATGTTGCTATTATTTTTACTTACTATTTAAATTTCCGTACATAGTGTAATAATCAAACAACGGATCAAAGACAAGAGTAGAATTGTCCATTGTTTCTGGACATCCCAACACTTGACAATTGCGGTACCAGCTTGAACTTAAGTTTCTGTATTCTGGTGGTCCAAAATTGAAAGCTAAACCATTTTTTTCTCGGGCGAATTGGTCACAATCTTGTAAGTTATTGATGTTTTGTGTGGCAATTATTTGTGATGTAGACCTGTGACAATTTTTGAATTTGTGGTATCTAAAATATGAACTATTTCTCACACATTTTTGGGTGTGTAATGCTTTAGTCAGCAAAAATGACATTAAAATATATACTTTAATGTTCATGGTAAGTATGTATGTATATCTGAAATATATTTTTTTTTTTTTTGAGAGATAAACACCGGAAAATCTTGTCGGAAATGTTTTAATTGACATTAATTATGTCTCACTGAGTTGGTTTTGTATTTTATGGAACAGTTTTAAATAAATAGCATTGAATTCTAAACAATTGGATTTAAAGCAAAGTAAAGTTCTCGGTATATTTGATTATATACCTATTCACATAATTTTATAATTTATTTGTAGTCTTTGCTTTTATTCTTATTAGTATGCGTATGCATTTGAAACAATTGCCATGGTTTAGTTGGTGACAACTGTCTGAGGAAAGTTTTTTTGCGAAATTTTAAGGGTTTGTGAAAATATGTTACTGAAAATACAATTCACATGTTGCAAGATATATTTTTAATTAATTTCATTAGTTAACATGCAGCAGAAAAGTTTTTTAGAAACACAATTCCTATAGATTTGTAAATTGATATGTAAAACAAATCTAAAATTTCGAATCATTTCCAACGTTGAAGGTTTTGGTTTTTAACATGATAACGTTTTGTAATACATATTGATATATAACACCGGCAGCACGCACAAAAGGTATGACTCATTGTCGTTCCGTCGCCGCCTGAGCCGAGCGGGCAAGGGCAAACGTGGAACAAGCGATAGAGACACGATCAACTGCGAGTATCCAAAACATTGGTATGTTGTACCAACCACTTGTTTCATAGGTGCACAACCGCTTGTATGTACCACCGTTCTTGATGGATATTGATGCTAATGTATCAATTCTTTTTTACGGCGACTTCAACACAAACGTGAAAAATGATGACAATCGTGAATGCGTATCAGATGTTAATAAGTTAACAACGCTGTGAGAAACAACCATCGATTTGACTTTACTTGAAATTAATCTGTATAATTTAAGTTAAAAAAGTTAAAATTAACGAGTGCAAATAAATGTTAATTTTTCGAAAAAAATGTAGTTTTCTATTAACTCCTTTGTATTATACACAATAATGACAACTCAATTTATTTCATAAAAGTATACAATTTTTTATCAATGTTTCCTTACGACGTTATCACATAAAATTATCGTCCGACCGAATTTTCATACAATCATTTTTATCATTGCATTTTTTATCAAACATTTGAGTAACAAATAGTATAACAACAGAACTGATTTATTTATTTTTAAAAATAAGTATATAAATCAGCTGACCCGCGAACTTCGTACCGCCTTAGCGTAAATTTGATGCACTACTTTATTTTGTATAGCTGACCCGACGAACTTCGTACCGCCTTAGCGTAAGTTTGATGCACCACTTTATTTTGTATAGCTGACCTATCTTATGTATGCGTACCTATTCAATTTGAACTGGAATCTATAATATCCTCCATATAAAAATGAATACCTATTTCCCTGGTCTCGTCATACCCGTGAAGGACTTTACTAATTTTATTAAATATTGCCCCCCCAGTGCCCCCTCTACCCCGCCCGCCACGATGCCCGGCGCGCTTTTCAGACTGCATCGCAAACAACGGCCACGGCGCTATGGCGGTTTTGTTTTTTAATTCGTAATATCTTTTGAATGGAAAGTCCAATTTAAATAATTTAAAAACTATTTTAAAGGTAGTTAAATGGTCTTGACCATAAAATAATTTATTTGGATAAGGATTAATATAAACACATAAATAGCATGGTTTGAATTTGGTTAGCATTTTCATTAATGTTTAAAATGAAAAAAGTTGTTGTAGTGACATAACTACAATAGTTGGACACATGCTACCGCGGAGTTTTTTGTAGACATTATGATGTTCTTCAATATTGTTGTACATTATTTTGTTCTATCGCTAATAGTTTCGGCAGCGCATTCGACGAAAGACATTTTAAGACTCATTTTTCTACAACTTCGGTTACATTGTTCAAATTTTACCAAAGATTCCTAATTTTTTTCAAAATGAAATGTAGCCTATGTCAAATAGGAAGAATGTAGCATTCTATTGGGGAAAGAATTTTTTAAATCGGCCCAGTACTTTTTGAGCCTATTCATTACAAACATACAAATCTTTCCTCTTTATAATATTAGTGTAGATAAGTAGGTATTCTAGGCATACTCAATATGCAAATTTTATTCTTACTTGCTTACAAAAAAACATGCGCTTCTAGCAGGTCTTTGAGTCACATCGTAGAATTACATGAGTTCGATTCCACTTAGTTCTAAGGAAGCATCATTCTCTCTAGCAGGTTTTTCAGTCACTTCGTGAAACTGCGTGGATTAGATTTTCTCTTATTTTTAAAGAAGCATTGTTTTTCAGAAAGTCTTATGTTTACCTCATGCACGTTGATCAGCGACCTCGCGATATTGCTGCGTCCAATGGAATCAACCGAAGAACATCGTTTCAGCTCTAAGCAGTATCAAGCAGCAGTTTCCTCAAGCACTTCAAATGTGTTGAAAAATAAGTTTTATTCATCTTCTGATGATGACCACATGGTGGTTGAATAAGCTCTAGACATTTAATAAACAAACTTTTTGGCAAGTGTGTTAATAGTTCATAGTGCTAAAGATTCCAAAGCCCCCCAAAGCGATCAATTAACAAAGGATTTGCATACATTCTTTTGCGGCCTTATTTAAAAAACAGTACATCACATTGTCAGAGCCGTTTGAAAAAACCGATAATGATTTCACTGACATTTCTACTTATAATGAATTATAGAACTTTCTTGATAGAGAATCTAAAGCATCAGAAAACGCACAACTTCAAAGTAAATAAAAACTAATTTATTAAAGTTTTAGTTGTTAAAAACTAAACTGTTTTGAATGTTTCTCGAACGATGACAGTGATTTATACAGAATTTTATTACATCACTAATCATTTTTCTAGTGGTCTGCTTTTGTTGTGTCTGAAATAATTTTCTGACATTTAAATATTACCAAAAAGCTGCACAACTTTTAAAGTATTATATTGAAATGGGAACTGCTCTATCTTGTGTCGAAGAGGTAAACAATGAATTTAAGATATTTCAATTTATTTTTAACCTGTTTTTAAGCAAATTCCCACTATGCAAAGACTGCAGTATGACATGACACCAATTAAATTAAGATCACTTCCTATAGTTTGGATGATAGGACCTCCCGGGTCAGGCAGGTCTACACAAGGAAAGCTCTTGGAACAGAATTTAAATTTTTCAAACATAAAAGTGGCAGAATTGCTTCGGCATGAATCAGAAAAAGATACAGATAGAGGTCGGTTGATTAATGAATGTCTTCATCATCGTGACAAGAAAATTCCGGACACTATAATAATTGATCTGATAAAAGAAGAGATGTTGAAGCAAGCATCTAACTGCAAAGGTTTTGTTATTAACAATTTTCCTAAAAATTCAAAACAAGCTATTCTTTTTACCAAAGAAATTGATGAAGCTGATGTTCTTATATATTTGTTTGCTGATACATCAATATTGATTGAACGTACTAAGTTAAAAATCGAACGTCAATTAGATGATGAAACAATAAAAAAGACTATTACTAATTATTTAAAAGAAGCTCGCGATTGTGCTTCAAAGTATAGAAGCAAACTTGAAAAAATTAGAGTTACTGATGATGCTAATGAAGTCTACACAAAGATTGAAACTGCAATTTCAGTAAGAGTTACAGAAACGATCAGAATCCAGGCAGAATCTGATTATGCTCAAGAAAATGAAATTCTCAAATCTGAGTAATTTTCTGTATTAGTCCACTCTACACTGTTTCAATCTAAATTGTGTGAAATTTTCAATAAATATATTTGGTCAACTACTTATTTCCCTATTTGGTAGTGGCATGTTTAAAATTATTTAAAATTTGCCATTTATGATAAAAAGTTTTTTGTCTTAAAAAATATTAAAGTTATGGCTAGACTTGTAACTGGTTTAATTTATTAAATATTATAGAATTATCTTCAGAGCTGTACCAAATAAGACCAATAAAAAAAAGCAATGGAAAACATTAGCTTTTTTTTTAGACTAATAAATAGCAAAACAAAACAAATTTTAGCAAAACATTTATTAGAAAATACTGTAGCTAAAAAGCTTAGAAAATATTGTAACTAAATAAGATATTATTTTAAACCTGTTTTTAAGCAATTTTCTTAATATCTTGTTTATTTGCTAAAATTAGCCGGTTTGTTTAAATGTTTTTAATAATAATTGGGAAAATACTAATATTTTACACGGAAATTTCAAATACGTCTACGCGAGTAAGGTTAGCGTGTAAGTAGTAACTTGTACTTGCTTGCGAACTACCAATAAATTAATTAATTTAATATTTTAAATATTTTTTATTTATAATTCAATATGCAGACTTCAATTATTTGTAATCATATCTAAAGATGAATTTGAGTTTTATTGAATTTAAAAATTGAAAGCAAAAACGGCTTGATTGGCTTAGTTACACCTAGAAAATGGAGCAACTGGACCACAAGGGTGTTGGTTTTAGTCAAACCATTGTTATTTGTTATGACTTAAGTCTGCTGGCTGGCAAACTTAATCCCTTAAATTATCAGTAAAGCTAATCTTTAAATCTACCGGAGCTGCTTTTAATAGGCTTTTTGCACAGTGCATCGAAAAACGTTTTCCACCGCGGTGTTTTTTACTTTGCTGCCGAAACTATGGGAAAATGTTTGAAACAGTTTTAAAATTAGATAATTGGCGGAAGCAACGTCACCAACCGGAAAATAAGTAAAAAAACTAAATCATTTATTATTAAAAATTTAGAGATATTCGTTGCAAAAAAAGTTTTGACAGGAATTTTTCCCATTCGCACTAAAAACTAACAAAGTGCTTATGTGGGAAATTTTACTTTCCGAACTCGTTAGGTAAACTGCTCGGTGGTCAAGAAAGATATGGGATTGGAAACCAATACAACACAGGAAAAGGGGTCGTCCTCAAAAGACCTGGAAAATTAGAAGAGGGTGATTGGTTAGATAAAAAGAAGTGGAGACTAGGATGAGATAGAGGGCCGACGCTGTAAAATCCAAACGCAATTATATATATATGTTAATCTTCAGGTTTCCGCGGGTGCTTGATGAAAATTCTTTGGGTTTCCGGGTATTCATCACGCGTGACTCGCAGTCAAGCAAGAACCCTCCGACCTGAAGATGGCAAATGAGATTTTGCCGAAACGTCGTCAAGAAATTCTATTCAAGAATTCCTCGCGGATGAATACCCGGAAACCCAAAGAATTTTTATATATATATATATGAAGTAAAATAAGTGTTGCGTTTATTAACTATAGAGGAGAGACAACTTTGATAAGACCTACAGATAATAACGCTTTATAGGATTAAAATAGATTGGAAATCTCAACTCAAAACTGCACCAAAGAAGTAATATTTGATTGACATGCGTTCACTGACACGTTTTCAGATTTAATTGCGTTTGAATAAATTTTATTCGGAAACATTAAAAATTTTTCCAGTGTTCGCAAAATATTGATTTGATAGTAAATAGGTTGAAGCTGATAATAGCATTTAGATAAGGAATTCCTCAATTTTACTGAAATTACCTCAAGGTAATTGAAAAATAAATTTAGTTTTTTTAAAATCAAGAGACCACTATTGTAATTTAGATAGTAATTGACTAAAACGACTTGATTTTTAATCGGACTTTCATCAATATTATTAATTTTTGGTGTAATAGATATTCAACTGATAACGAAATACAGTGAAATCTCTTTTGGACGGACACCAACGCGACCGACTGAAAGAGTCCATTCAAGAGGAGTGTCTGTATAAAAGAAATACAACAATATAAATCGTGTTTTTTATCAAAAATGAATCTGTATAATAAAAAATGATACATTTATAACGTGTACGTATATAAATGTTTCTAAAGTAAATAAAAACTTTAAACTTGAAAAAAAAGTTTGTTACTTTTAGATATACTTATGTGCGTATCCAAAGTACATACATACATTATGATCTATATATGTATGTATATAATTATGTATCTAATATGTTTGTAGTAGGTACATACATATTATGTAATAACACAAATCAATGAGATGGAAAGTCAGTTTAAGGACTCAAAAATTTATATAGTTTAGTTTGTCTCTTCTTTTTCTTTAAAATGGCGCCTTGAAATTGTAGTTAAGTTCAACAATATCAATTAGTTTAAGCATGAAACGTTTTCTATTTGGAGCCATTTCTACATTGAATGTGCCGCACACTGTGTCTTTTCCGTATAGACGTTAGACTAATATGTACCAAATAGAAATTTAATCTAGTGTACCCAAAGAATAAGAACGGTAAACCCCTGACTAAGTCGGGGAAGCCCTTAGTTTACAGTGGACAGAAATGCACTACGTAGGATGCGTTTATACTGAAAGGTATAAACGTTAATGTTGGTGGATCCCGGGTTTACTCGAGAAAGTCCCAGCAAAGTTGGCGCGCGGTGCAAAAAAAACAAATAAAAAAGACGCTTTTTTTGTTTTTTGCGAAGAGGAATTTTACTGTATCTAGTTTTTCGTGTTTATTGCTATTATTTTGGTTAATTTTTTTCAACAGAAAGTTAGATAAACAAGTTTTTTGAATAAAAAACAAATTTTATGAGAAAACCGGTCTATAGTGCCTCTGCATTAAGCTTAAAGCTGCAATTTTATTTTGCGCAGCTAAATTTTTGTTGATTGGCAGATTTCAAGCTAATAAAAGAATTACACAAAATATTTTTGTGAATCATCATTGTTCCTATTAATTACTTGTTATCAAAAATCTATATAATAGATTAAAATTCGTGTTATCGCGAATTGATAGCAAATATTTCATGAATCTACTGGAATTTTTGTCAGTAAAATCAGAATACTAGACTAGTATTATCAATATGTCTATGTGCTAAGCAAAGAAATAATTATGTCTAAGACCAGCGGTCTTGTTGTGGTAAATTTTATTAAAACTTTTTAATATTTATTACCTATTGCATTAACTTCTTTATTTTAGGGCGACCACATATGGATCCAACCAGTGACAAATGGAGAGTTTGATATATTATTAGGTGGCCAAATAACTAGTATTGAACCTGGGCGTATTCGAGTCAAAGATGATGATAATAAAGAAGTTTCCACCTCCCATCAACAATATGTGGGAAATATGCATGTTTCTTCCGTTCAAGGAGTGGAAGACATGATTAATTTGGGGGATTTGCAAGATTATGCTATTTTAAGAAATTTGCATAAGCGATATAGAAATAAGGAAATTTATGTAAGTGCTTTTGACCCAGTGATCTAAAACGTATCTATCCATCTTTGTAAAATTTTAGACTTACATTGGATCTATGTTAGTGGCTATTAATCCCTATGAAGTCTTACCAATTTACACAAATGCTATAATCAGAGAATACCAAAACCGCAAATTAAATGATCTTCCTCCTCATATTTTTGCAATTGGGGATAATAGTTATATGGACATGATAAATTCCAAAAAAGATCAATGTGTCGTCATAAGGTTTGTTATCTTATCTGTTTAACAATTGCTGATAATTTATCTTCAATTTCAATCAATTTTATGATTGATGAACGAGATGACAACATATCTTAATTAAGTCGATGAATTATAAGATGAAGTTAACTTTTGAGTTTAAAATGAAGTATTTTTTATATTTTGAATACATTTAAGAAAAAAATACGTTGATAATGATTTCATAAAAAGTACCACAAATCTCGTTCTTATCTAAGCTGCTTGAATTGAATTTGCTTTGATGTTTAAGTTAACCCAGTTAAAGCAATGATAGATAACTATTAATAAACCATTCTATAACACTTTGTAGACATTTTTACGTTTTCAATTAAAATATTTTGTTTTTCAAGCGTCTCATCATAAGTGCCAATTTATATGCCGTCATCAACAAAATAAAAGTATCACTTTGTCAAAGTAAGCAGATGAAATAAAAGCTTTTACCGAATTATGTAAACCACAAATATTAAACATTAAAACTATGAAATGGTTATTAATTTTTGCTTAATTAGGGTTTTTACATTCCCAGTTGAAAACCAAATCTGATGCATAATTTTTGCTTGCTCGGACTTGTACATATTCGAATATGAGATTGGATTATTTGCTTTTTTCTAAAAGCAAGCAGTTTCAATTATTTTGTGACATCAATACTATTTTTGAGAATCAACAACGCTTTTATCAAATCAGAGCGAGGAACGTTTTAAGTTTTTATCAACTGTCAATAAAAAAATAGGGTAAAACTTTTACGGAATACACAGTTTCAAAAACTTTGTTTGAAATATCTTATAGGCATCACTCACCTTGGATGGTGTCGAATTTTTTGTCGGCGTTTTAGCTGCTTAATAACTTTGAGCAAAGAACATAAAATTCAAAATTTAACATGATTGCTAGGTTGGATTTGCAAACGTTTTATGAATCTTTTAAATTTACATAATCGATTCTACTTTGAGATATGTTCAATTTAAGTTTGCTTTTCTACAATTGATACTGAAAGAACGCAGTTGTGCTTGCATTTGAAAACGCAATGTGACTTTTTCAGAAAAATGAAATTTTTTTGTTAACAAAATGTAAAAAAGACTTGTTACCCAATTAATCAAATAAATTTATTTCATAACAACAGGCAAACCATTTTTTGTTTGAACATAAACATTTTGAATTTACTGTATTGTAAGCCTGTAAGTAAGTTTTGGTGAAAATGTAACGTTTTTAGATATTGTGCACGTTGTGTAATAATTGTAGAAAATGTTGTGTGTGTTTACTCCTTTACTCAAATCTTAGCTCATAATGCTTAATTTTAGCACTTAAATAATAGGGAGTTTTAGAATGACATTTTGAAAAGCCATAGAAGTTTAAATTTATATTGGCGGCTATGTGCAGCATAAGATTAATGTTTGGAGAGTGACGATTTTTTTTAAATAGTCACTATCTTTAACTCAAATGTTTACTTATTTTATGTTAAATAAAAAAATTCATTTGAAAATACTTTAACTAAAATAATTGAAACTGTAAACAGAGAATTGGAGTTATTGAAAGACACAAGTACAGTCGTTTGCAAGAAAAAAACGGAAAAGTGATAGAATGAAATGGTTAAAGTCTTCAGGTTTTTTTTAGCAACTAACGGTACAACTCGAGTGTTGTAATAAAGTAGCTCGAATGACTCGTTTATCTATGCTCAGACGAAAGCTATCTACTTTAGACCTCGCCCGGGTGGCCTACTAAGCTCATTCGGCTAGGCTCTGGAGGCATCTTCAGCCTCCTGTTTATCGAGCGACCTAAAATGTACTTACAATAATTGTTAAATTAAAAACAATCCAAATTTTTTTTTTGGAACAGTGGTTTTCAGTTTGTTCTGTTTTAGACGTGATATGTTTTTTTTATCCTCTATGTTTGATATAATTTTCTATAGTAATAATACAATTTTGCGTTGTTTGCCATGCAAACTAATATTTCAAATATTTCTGACGATACCTTACCCATCAGATATTTTAACAAATTCAAAACGGCCGTTATGAACGTTCATTATTAGATAAAATAATGAAATACAAATAAAGTCTGTAACAGTCTATATTAGAAATGGATGAAGGAATTGTTTAGCCTACATCCTATACTTATCAAAAATATAACCAGCATCTTCCGAATTAAGTTGTACAAAACAAAAATACACTATTAGGAATTTTGCCGTTCTGACAATAGATTCGGCGAGTGAATTTAAAAATATCTGTCAACAAGTTCTAAACATATAATAATTGTGCTTCTTGAATACACAACTGCTAAAATGCCGCATAAACAAAGAAATAAATTCAATAATAGCAGTAAATAAACTTGCTGTTTATAACTTTGTGCAGTTCAAACCAGAATGTCAAATATCAAGGTAGAAGTAAAAATTTTCTGAACTGACATGAGATTTTGATAATCATCTGGGATCCAGTAGTAGAATGGAAAGCAGGCGAACCAGGCTCAAATTTTTGTGTAAATAATATATTAATGTATAAAAGGTTAAATAAAATTAACTCACTCACCATGTTTGTTGTCAGAAACATACATCTAGTAAAGATCGAGCTTATGAAAGTGTAGTGGTTCTTGTAATTGTCGGAGCTGATGAGTTTCCAATAAGAATAAAACAGCGCTGCTGTTAGGAGTTGCAGGATACCTTACACTTTCATGCTATGCTTAGAGATATAACCTTTTATGCATCATGCAAAAATTCAATATATTAAATCAATTTTAGTGTACGTGTAGAGCTCGAATACTCTTAGAAAGGTACACCTAAGTCATCTTTAAATGTGCTAACTCGTGATAACGATAATTTTACGCTGAGTGAAGCCAATCTGTGCTGTTGCCAAGTAACACAGACGCTTATCTCCTGCTGTACCACTGCGCGTCTAATGTGAATAATAAGATGTTTGCATCAGAGAAATCGTACTCCACTTTTAATTCTATATATTATTAAACAGTTTGAGTAGTAGTTGACTATTATTCGATAATTAATTTTTTTTAGTGGAGAATCTGGAGCCGGGAAAACTGAAAGCACAAAGTTAATTCTTCAATATCTGGCATCTACTAGTGGTCAACATTCTTGGATTGAACAGCAAATTCTCGAGTCTAATCCTATAATGGAAGCATTTGGAAACGCTAAAACTGTGCGTAATGATAATTCTTCACGGTTTGGCAAATACATTGATATTCATTTTAACAAGCAAGGATCAATAGAAGGTGCTCGAATAGAGCAGTATCTTCTTGAAAAAAGCCGAATTGTATCTCAAAATCAAGGCGAGCGTAATTATCACATATTCTACAGCATGCTTGCAGGATTATCAAAAGATGAAAAAAAACGTTTCGACCTAACAGAGGCGGATCATTATGCTTATCTTAATGGTGGGCGCACTTTAACTTGTCAGGGTAGAAATGAAGCAGCTGAATTTGCTGACATTAGAGGCGCAATGAAGATTTTAAACTTTACAGAACAAGAAGTGAATGACATTTTTCAACTACTTGCCTCGATTCTACATTTAGGAAACTTGAGATTTAAGCCTGGGACAGCATCTAATACAGAGTCATCAGACATTCAAGATGTGTCACTTTTAGATCGTATTGCTAGACTTTTAGGAACCAACAAATTTGATTTAAGTGAAGCACTTACAAAGAAAACTCTTTTTGCACAAGGAGAGAAAATTATTTCATCATTATCTCAAGAGCAAGCATCTGCTTCAAGACATGCTTTTGTTAAAGGAATATATGGCAAATTGTTTATAACACTTATTGAAAAAATTAATACTGCGATTTATCAACCAAAAGGAATATCCAAAACTTCGATTGGTGTTCTTGATATTTTTGGATTTGAAAATTTTAATATAAATAGCTTTGAACAACTATGTATAAACTATGCTAATGAAAATTTACAGCAATTTTTTGTTCAACACATTTTTAAGCTAGAGCAGGATTATTATACAAAAGAAGGTATTAGCTGGAAAAATATTTCATTTATTGACAATCAAGATGTGCTGGATTTAATTGGAATGCAACCTCTAAATCTTATGTCACTTGTAGATGAAGAGTCAAAATTTCCTAAAGGTACAGATTACACATTATTAGCTAAACTGCATAAAACACACACTGGCAAAGCTAGTTACTTGAAACCTCGTTCTGACGTAACGCCTGCTTTTGGTATTCAACATTTTGCAGGACCGGTTTACTATGATGTGCCAGACTTTTTAGAAAAAAACCGTGACTCGTTTAGTCAAGATTTAAAGCAGTTGATTCAAGATTGTGATAATGGGTTTCTCAAGAAAATTTTTACAGAAGACATTAAAAATGAGCAGAGTAACAACAAAAGAATGGTTACTCTAGTGTCACAATTTAAAACCTCTTTGGATATTTTAATGAAAACATTAAATATGTGTCATCCTTATTTTGTCAGGTGTATAAAGCCAAATGAGGAAAAAAAACCACAACTTTTTGATCGAGCTTTATGTTGTCGACAATTGCGTTATTCAGGCATGATGGAAACTGCGAAAATTCGTCAAGCTGGTTATCCAATTCGCTACACATACAAAGATTTTGTAGACCGTTTTCGTCACTTGGCTAAAGGTATTTCTCCAAGTTCTAAAGGAAACTGTAAAGATTCAACAAAGAAAATTTGCGAGGCTGTGTTTCAAAAAAATGAAGATTATCAATTGGGAACTACTAGACTTTTTATGAAAGCCCCTGATCATGAATGGCTTGATCAGGAGAGAGCTCGTATTCTTTCTAAATATATTCTTGTCTTACAACGTGCAATACGCGGTTGGATTTATAGGCGTTGGTTCAAAAGACTTCGAGCAGCTGCAATTGTTTTTCAAAAGCATTGGCGAGCAAGAGGTTATCGCAACAGATTTCTTACAATTCAAAACGGATATCATAGACTGCAAGCTTCTATTCGATCAAGACTTCTCACTCATAAACTGGGACAGATGCGCAAAAATATTGTCAGTTTGCAGACTGTATCTCGAGGTTATGTGGTTAGAAATAAATCACAGTTTGGTCAAATTGTCAAAATTGTTCAACAGAGAAGATTAGATGAACAAAATATGAGAAACGCTGGAAACAAAAATTACCGTGCTGATGCTGAACGAAAAATGCAAGAGCGTTTAGCTGAATTAAATAGAGAGTATACTTTGAAACAAAAACAACTGGAAGAAGAAAATAGTAACCATGCAAAATCAATAGGAAAAATATTTGATTTTCTTGATGAATTTGGTGCTCCTCCTACTCCTGCAGAAATTACTCAAAATGCAGATTTTGTTGTATGTTTTTTAGTTTGGTAAGCTTAATAAATAAGATATATTTTTTTAGGAATCGATGAGTAAACGAAATGGAAAAAATTTGGAAGATTGGCAGGACGAAGATGGAGAAGAACTATCTGCCTATAATTTTGCTAAATTTGCTGCTACTTATTTTATTAAGAATGCTACTCATCAATACTCTAGGAAAGCTTTGAAAGATTCATTACTTGATTTACCCACACCTGACGATACAATTGCTGCACAGGCTCTTAGAATTATAATTATGAGATTTATGGGAGATTTACCTGAACCACGATTTGAAAATGTTTCAAGAAATAATGAGTCGGTGATGACACAATTAACTACAACTTTAAATAGAAGTTTTACAAATAGAAAAGAGTATAAGGTACAGAGTATTTTATTTACAACGCTAATAATGTTTATTTTGCAAAAATAGTTTGTTCTCAAAAATATTTTTCTGCAGGTGATTTATTTCTTTACATGAGCACACCTTTTATATAAATGTTCAGTAACATTTAGTTTCAAATTAAAGTTTTCTAGTATTGGAAAATGACAGTTATAAATTGTTTTACAATTTTAAAAAGCATTGACTTTTTGTTTTGTTATATACGTGTTTTTTCTCACTATTTATGTTTTGTGAGACAGTAGTCCTTTTTTTAAGAGATTGGAATTTATCAAAATTATTAAAAAAATCATAGAAAAAATGTAGTACTTATGCATCTTGTTTAAATTGCGTTACTGTCATAAATGCATGTTACCTTGGAGCAACCCGGTGCCATTTTGTTTAAACCAAAATTGTTTAAGGAATTGTTATTGTTGAACCAAACAGTTTTTTTTATAATCTTTATTTGAAATATAAATAATTGACAAATAAAAATAGTCTTATGACTTTTCACGATAAAGTTAATATTTTTCGAGATATGAATTTTGAAAATTTGAAAAATCTTAAGTTTGGGTATGAAAAATATATAAAAAAAAGAATAAAATATAAAAATTGTTTTTTTTTTACTCTTTATATAGTATTTAATAATATTCTTATTAGAAATATGAAATTTTTTTATTAAGTATTGTATAAAGAATTAAAAAAAATGTCTTTTTTATTTTATTTATCTATTTTTTTTTATATATTTTTTATGGCTTAAAAGTACTCAAATTTAAGATTTTTCTAAATTTTAAAATTCACATTTTGAAAAATATTGACTTTATCGTGAAAAGTCATAAAAAAATTGTCTGGTTGGATAATAACAATTCCTTGTAATTGTTTAAACACATTCGGCTTAAACAATTTGCCACCGGGTTGCTCTATGACAACATGCGTCTATATAATCAGAAAGGCAATTTAAAGAGAATCGCATAAAAAAATTGAGGTGGAATTGTTTTGTACTTCTGCCCTGATTCCTACTGGACTAATAAATACTGCTTGTTTCTTCTTGTGAGTTTTATTATTTTTTGTATCTTTGGCCGAATATTTTTGAAACATTTGGTATTACATAATTAGTCTTCAATAATTATAGTGTAAACATAAAAATACAGGTGTAGGTAGTAGGTGCCAAAGACAATATATTTAATCGTTTTTGCATAATTGACTACCTGCAGAAAAATACTAAACATTGTATTTTATTCTACTTATAGACTTCTCATATAACATCTCTATTTTAATGCTTTTTGTTTTTTTTTACTTATAGGAAATTGTTGAAAATGAAAAGAAAATGGGAAGCTTAACAAAATCCGAAAGAAAAAAATTGGTGAATTTAACATTAAAGCGCAAAAATAAATTGTTGGAAGACGTAAGACAAGGATTAGTAGAGGATACTTATGCAGCGGAAAGTTATCAAGAATGGCTAAATCAAAGAGTAACAACAAATTTGGAAAAAATTCATTTTATAATTGGACATGGAATTTTGCGACCTGAGCTCCGGTATGTAAATGGTGTATATCTTCTTACTATATTGTACGCGTTTTTGTTTTAAAAGTTGCTGCTTTGGAATAATTAAAACTACGATCCCAACGTCAGAAATGTTTACGGCCTGTAATTTTTTGTGTTTGTTGTTTTTATTTTTCTTAAAATTTACAGGTTTAAAAAAAAATTAGAAATTATTTATTAAATTAGTTAAATAACTGTTAAATTTTGTTCAAAAAGTAAATAATGTTTGAGATCATCAAACGAGAAACATTTGCTGAAAGTTGTTGAAGAAAAGTATGTGTCTAGAGAATTCCGAGCAATGCTTTATAATTAAAGGTTAATGTGTATTTCTAATATTATTCATGCTCACATTCATTTATCAATCAGAAAAAAACACAACTCTTGTAGCCGTTAAGCCGATTTTTTTGAATTATGGTTGTGAACTTTTGATTAAATTATATTTCAAAGAAACAAAAATAATCTGTTTAACCGTTTGCTAGCTATGAAGTTACAAATATTGATACACAGATACTCGGGTTAAATTTATAAATTGTTTCTTAAAGAATTAAAAATCTATGCATTTGCTGATCAACATTAAAGCACAAGATTGAAGCAGATTTTTTTTTAAATATAGGATTTCTAAGACTAATGTTGGTTTGCATTATTTTGTTTTCATTTGTGGCACATAAAAATTCATATTTAAATAAATTTAATGTAAAATAATTTAAAAATAATATTAAAACACGTTGTTGTAGGGATGAGATTTTGTGCCAAATTTGCAAGCAATTGACAAACAATCCTTCGAAACCGTCTCATGCTCGTGGTTGGATTCTTTTATCACTTTGCATTGGATGCTTTCCTCCATCTGATAAATTTTTGAACTATTTACGTGCTTTTATTCGTGTTGGACCTCCTGGATATGCTCCATATTGTCATGGCAGACTTAATAGAACTTTTAAGAATGGTGCTCGCACGCAACCGCCCAGCTGGCTAGAGCTGATGGCAAGCAAAAATAAAAATCCTATTCATCTCGACATTACATTTATGGATGGAACGTCTCATACTGTCGAAGTTGACTCTGCTACAACGTCTGCAGAAATTTGCAATGAAATTGCAACTACTCGGAATTTGCAAGATACTTTTGGTTTTTCGTTATTTATTACACTGTTTGAAAAAGTCATGTCTTTAGGAAGCGACCGAGATCATGTAATGGATGCAATTTCACAATGTGAGCAGTATGCTAAAGAAAAGAATCAAAACGAGAAAAACGCGCCTTGGAAGCTATTTTACAGAAAAGAAATCTTTACTCCTTGGCATGATCCCGCGGAAGATTCTGTTGCCACAAATTTAATTTATCATCAAGTAATACGTGGCTTAAAATATGGTGAATATCGTTCTTTAGAAGATGGAGACATCGCATCTCTACTAGCGACGCAGTATTACGTTGACAACGGTGTTGAAATGAAACCTCAAATTTTGCAGTCTAGAATGGCAGAATATATGCCAACATATTTAGTCAAAAAAGGACAAAACAATGTTGAAGCTTGGGAGCAAAGAATTCAAGAAGCTTTTCCTAAACTGGTTTGCGTTAGAAATAAAATGCCAATAATTAAAGCAAAAGAATTTATTGTTAAGTATGCTAAGAGAACGTGGCCTATTCTATTTTCAAAATTCTATGAGGTTTTACAAACTGGTGGACCGCCCTTGCGTACAAAAAATGTCATATTAGCTATAAATTGGACTGGAATGTTTATGATTGACGATCAAGAGCAATTTGTATTAGAATTAAACTTTTGTGACATACATTTTGTTAGTTTCGAGAGGATTAATCATTCAACGCTACACAAATTTATTTTGACAACAGTGAGAAATGAAGAATACATTTTTCTAAGTCTTGAAGCTGAGGATATTTGTTCTTTAATTCAGTATCTTTTGGACGGTTTGAAAAAGAGATCGTTATATGTGGTAGCTATTCAAGATTATAAACACGCAAGCAATTCTACTTCGTTTTTATCATTCCGCAAAGGTGATCTAATTACATTAAAGAATGGTTTGAACGGAGAAGCTTTAATGTCAGCAAGTTGGGGCTATGGAGAATGCAATCAAAAAGTCGGTGATTTTCCCACCGAAAATGTTTATATTTTGCCAACCATTTCTGAACCACCTGCAGATATTTTGGAAGCGTTTAAAAAAGATGGTATTTTAAAAACTAAACAGCCTTCGGCTGAACCAGCAGTAACAACAGTGCAGCGTCTTAAATATTACACATTAGCTCAGTATGCTAAGCAACATTTTCGACCTGGGAAAAATACGGTAGAAAATAAAGTATCCGTAATAGCAGTAGCAAGACGCGCATCTCGTGAAGAACTTTGGAAGTATACTAAAGAGCCGATTTATCAACCACTTCTTAAAAAAGTTTTAGCAGACGAAGATTTAAGTAAAGATGCTTGTTCTTCATTTACAGCAATTCTTAAGTATATGGGTGATTTGCCAGCTCCTAAGGCAAAATATAGTAATGAGTACACAGATCAAATATTTTCGGGAGCGTTGAAGAATGATATGTTGAAAGACGAGATTTACTGTCAAATTATGCGACAGTTGACTTTTAACAGATTGTCATTAAGTGAGGAACGGGGTTGGGAGCTGATGTACTTAGCCACTGGACTTTTTATACCAAGCGCATCATTAATGACAGAACTTAATAAATTTTTAACATCAAGAAACCATCCATTTGTTGAACCATGCTTAACACGACTTCAAAAGAGTCAGAAAGTTGGAGCTCGAAAATATCCTCCTTATTCAGTTGAAGTTGAAGCAATACAACACCGCAGTATGACAATCTATCACAAAATTTATTTTCCCGACGACACTGATGAAGCCTTTGAAGTTGAATCAGCTTCTACAGCGATAGATTTGTGTCAAACAATTTCTAGTAGATTGGAATTGGAAAGTACTGATGGTTTCAGTTTGTTTGTAATGATATCTGATAAAGTGTTTTCGATACCGGGAGATTCGTTCTTTTATGACTTTTTACATGAACTAATAGGGTGGATACGCCAAACAAAACCAACTTGGAATAGTAATTATATTTTTATATTTTGCAAACAGTTTTATGACTGAAACATTTTTAGGTGCCACTCCGCTTCAAGCTCAATATCAAATTTTTTTTATGAAAAAACTTTGGGTTAATGTTGTTCCGGGTAAAGACGTAAACGCAGATCAAATTTTCTACTTTCATCAGGAATTACCAAAGTATCTTCGAGGTTTTCATAAATGCACAAAACAAGATGCTATTGAGTTGGCAGCTCTAATTTTGCATGCTCGCTATGAAAATGACTTTAACCAAGCGCAAGTCGGAGTTCAGTACATTAAGGAATTGATACCTGCAGATTTGGTTAAGGCAGCTAGTTCCTCCGAGTGGAAAAAAACTATATTGAATGAATACAGAAAGTCTGGTGAAATGACAGTAGAGGATGCTAAATTAAAATTTTTGAAAACCATTTATAAATGGCCAACTTTTGGATCAACTTTCTTTGAAGTGAAGCAGACTACGGAACCTACTCTTCCTGATATTATTTTGATAGGAATAAACAAGCAGGGAGTAAATATTCTACATTCACAGACTAAGGTAATAATTTATAAAAATAAAACAAACATGTTTATGTATTTTTTTTTGCAGGATATTTTGGCTACTCACGATTTTTCTGAGCTGAGTAATTGGTCGTCTGGAAACACATTTTTCCATCTTACAATTGGTAATATCATGAGAAAAACTAAACTGTTGTGTGAAACTTCTCAAGGGTACAAAATGGACGATTTAATTACGTCTTATACAGATTTTATTAAAGCAAACGTAAGGAAGGAAAGAGAACGGGAGAGGTTTATTTTCTAAGCGATGTTAATAATTTGTGTATGTATTTATTTTTGTAAATTTAGTGATTTAAACATATTATAAAATATATTTTTATTAAAACTTTCTGTTTTTTTATAAATTAATTTATGGTTCTTATTTAAGTTGTGAAAAAATTGGAAAGGAAATATTTTGATTTAAAACAAATTAATTTTTTTGGTCACAACACGCCAATGCGTATCGTGACCAAAATAATTAAACAAATTAAAAATTTAGAAAAAATCGACTTTATTATCATTACTTAATTATTATTTTATTTATTTATCTGGCTGAAGTTGCTTATAAACTAATAAATATTTTAATTATATTGAAAGGAATTTTTTAAGTTTTTAATTTCTTACTTGTATTTCATAATTAATTAATTATAAGTGTCAAAAATATTTGTCAAAAAAAGCATTGATAAGAATAACTTAAAAACTACTGGTCAGATCTTGATCAGATTTAAATGGGATCAAATGGAAACCACCAGCTTTCTAATAAGAAAAGAATCATTAAAATCGGTTGGCCCAGAAAAAAGTTATGAGGTAACACACATAAAAACAGTCGAATTGAGCTACTCCTCCTTCTTTTGAAGTCTGTCAAAAATTAACTTGTTTTAAATAAAAAAAAGAACATTGTTATCAATATGACAGTTTTTAAATAGTTGAAATAATATTATTAATACGTTGCAATAAGAACTACATAAAATACTTCAGCTTCAATTTTGTTTTTATTTTAAAATAAATTGAAACTTTAGTTTATAAGTTTTCTTAGATATAAACGTCACTGTATAATAGCATTGCAGACGGAATTAAAATTTAGTTTGAATTAGATACATTACAAAATATGATGATAGAAGTTTTAAAACTGCAGTACTACTTTACAAATTTTGTTTACTCATAAAAACAATGATTTTTTCTTTATATAATAATGCGGTCTGTGTTTTTTGAAGTTTAATAGGAAAAAAATGGTTATAGATGTTATAATTATTATTATATTATACTATGATTGCAAAAAAAATTTCTTAAACAAAATTTTGTTATCTTGCCACAGAAAATATTTTCTTATTAAAAAAGTTTGACGGAAAGTTTATAATATAGAGAATCTAGAAAGAGATAACATTTTTAATACCACAAATTTTCCAATTAGAAATAGAAATCAATTATTTTTGGTAAATAGTAAATAATAACGATAGAAATTATATTTTCTACTATTTATAAGTAAACTATATTCAAAAGTAAACTTTTCTAGCAAATACCACTTTGTCTCACATTTGCGACAGAATGCAAAAACGTTTTTTGATATAGGTACAACTAATTACGTATAGCTTATTTTATAACATCAAATAAACAAAGATTTTTTTAGAAAATCTCAATGATACATAAATTGGAGAAAAATTATTACAACTTAAAAATTTCTGCAATATTTTAAATTTATAAACTTACAGACTCCTTTTCGTCATTACATGGTTTTATATCAACTATTTTATTAGATATATGACTCAACCTAGTGTTGATTCTATAATTCTCTGAAGAATTACCATTAAACTTCACTATTAAAATTTTCAGTAACCGTTTAGAGTTTCTTAAAACATATTCTACTTTGATTAAGATTTATTTTTAAAAGATAATCCTGATTTTCAAAACTTTTCAAAAAAAGAGTTATACAAAACTTTTTTTAATCATCTACAAAAGCAAGAGCTTTTTCATCTCGACTCTAATCTTAAATTTAAGTTATGCATTATGCGTCAATAAATCCCGAATATAGATGAGAACCATTGATGAATTAATTAAAAAATAATTTAAAAGCAAATAAGCACCAAAAATTAGGATAAGTAACTAGATTAAATATACAAGTTAAAAATAATATCAGGAATCTTAACAACAGATCTCCACATCAAAACAATTATTAGCCATAGTATGTAAGCAATAAATAACTTCTTAAAAATCTAAAAATTCTCAATCTAATATAATATATTAAAAAAAAGCTATGAGGTCTTTGTTAACAATCCCAGTATAACGTAATATTAATAATATTTGATAAATAATATTGTCATTATCGTTACTTCTCGAAGATCGTAATGATATTTGATTCCAGCAAAATGGCTGTGCTTCCGGGATGGGGAGGGTTGAACATAATAAACGTTATATTTATTCAAATTGGGTTATTTTTATTTGAAGCTCGGAACATGAGACAGGAGAATTAATTGTAATAGGATAGGTTGAGAAATAAAGCGCATTAACGTGAAACGAAACTTAATATATTAAAATAGTTATTTATTCTACAAGTTTTTGTGCAAATGCCGATTTATATTATATACACAATTTACACGAGAAGGAGTGAAATACAACGTTTTATTACACGACACGAGACAATTGTTTGACAATGCTTCTTTGAAGTTTTTAAATCCGCTACCACAAGAGAATTATCTGAAATCTTGAGTGTCTTGCAATAAAAACTATTTCAATTGAAACATTGAATATAAAATCAAATAACTACCAATAATTTATTAACAAACAAAAAAACAATTTTGAAATTATAAAAACAAGTATAATTAAGTACATACTTAACTAAAAAAATTATCAACAGTCATTAATATTAACACAAAGTATAATACAGTCAAATTTAAGAATAAAAAAAAGAAAAAAGACGTTACTACGTTTGTTTAGACAACCATTTCAGGCAGTTTCAGGTCTTTAATCTTTATTAAGTTTTTGCTAATTTTAGTTTAATTATTGGCGTTGATGCAAGTAACTACAAAAATAACAAAATTAACTAAGATTCAAAATTTAATTTTTTGTTCGTCTTTCAAGAGCTACTGGACAGCCATCACTCGCTTTGAGTAAAATTGTAAAAATTAACTTAATATCTTCTTTAGTTTTATAACGTACATCAACTATTTTGTACGTACTTAAAAAAATTGCAAGCATAATTTTCAAGTTTAGCATTGCGTATTTAAGGCCCACACAGTTGCGTACACCAAAACTAAAAGGAATAAAAGCAGTACGATGTCGTTTTTTAGCTTCTTCGGGAAGAAAACGATCAGGATTAAATTCGTCGGGATTGCTCCATACTTCTGGACTTTTGTTCATTTGAACAATTGGAATCACTATATTTGCTCCCGCCGGCAATTCCAAACCATCAGCTGCAAACCAATAATTATACATTAAAACTTAAAATGCAAGTATGTTACATAATGTTATATCTTTTTCAATGTGTCTTCCAATCAGTGGAATTGGAGGCATTACTCGCAACGTTTCTTTGATCACTCGTTCTAAATATTTGAGTTTATGTGCGTCTTCAGCAGTTATGGAAGATTTGGAATTGCCAAGTACCATATCAAGTTCTTTGAAAATTTTTTCCTAAAAAAACTAACAATATTTTTTTTAACTTTATTTTTAACACACAAACCTGGATATGGGGGTAGATACCCAACATTATCAAAACAAATCCTAATGTTATTGCTGTGGTTTCACTTCCTGCGATCATTATATTATTGGTTTCGTCAACAATGCCTTTTTCACTAATGCAACCTTTTTGTTTTGCGGTTAATAAATAATTTAAAAAACGTTTGTTTCTGATATCGTTGTCGCCCAACAAATTAAAATAAGATCTTTTCAAATCTATAAGCTGAACAAAAAACATTTATATCTAATTCATGCAATGAATTCTCACCCTTTTAATAAAATCATCTGTTTTTCGTAACAATCTTAACATTTTTGGTTTGTTTTCAGATAATGAATAAAAAAAATCATATCTTTCGTGAATTGAACATATGCGATCTACCGTCATTTCCTCAATCCTAAAAATTATTTATTGAAACAATCAATATATATAAATATTCAACAAATACATTTTAAGTTTAAATATTATAACATGTCGATTAGTAACATATAACAGTTATCATAAGACAAAAAAGTAAAAAAAATGCTCTTAATAAAAAGTAGAAAGGAAAGTACTTTTAACCACCATGCTTTTATCTACGACCACCTAATAACAGGCACATTTTTAAATTGATTGTGTAAATAGCTACGTTATATAAATCGTGTGTAGATGATAGAAACTATGTGTAACTACATATGTGCAACTAGCCGATGGAAATCACGGGACTGATGGTCCAGGAGCCAAGTACAAATTTGGTCAATTATTTCCTCTCAAGCGAAAATTCGTAAAATGCATTGGGGATTTATGATTAAGAATATTCGCAATTGTCAGCTTGGGTGGAGTGGGCGGCGGCAGCCTCCCCCGGATAGAAAAAAAATTTTTTTTACGTCATTTTCTCCCATTTTAAAATTTGTCGGATTATAGTTTACCTAATATTTTGCACGAAAAATAAGGTACCTAATTAATAAGGTACTAAATAATTTACCAGGCAACAATTGATATGCTACTGTGAATAAAAATTGTTGTATCAACTAGTCAACTAGTTGTATCTCAGTCGAAAGTTTGTCAGCTGGTATCTTGAAAGGTGTAACGCAGTAGGATCTACCACCTAGTAAATCTTATCAGCTGACGACTTTTTTCTTGATTTACAGCTAGCTGATTTTTTTACTCTGAAGTAAAATTATTAATATATAAATTAAATACAAAATAGAGACGCTACAGCTGACAGTAGCGTCTCTATTTTGTATTTAATTGCCAAAACAAAAGCTGGTGTATTACAAAATTAGAAAATTGAGGTATGAGAGTCATTTTAAAAAGTGATAGCTTCACGCCGGTTTAATTAATGCTAAATACATTAAGCTGGGTGTCAGTGAAACAAAGACTATATTATATTATGGAAATGATATTGATATATAAGATAATACACAAACTGTCACCAAACATTTTTCTTTCAAATAGAATTCAATTGTCAAAAACATAATTTCTCACCGAGAAGAAAACAAGATTTAAACATTAATAGTGTAAAAATGAGCAAAAGTATGAAATGTATATTCTACAAAGGCTTTGATGAATTTAATAAATTACCAGAACAAATATAAGCTGTATTGTCTCTTAGAAAATTCAAAACAGAGCTACGTAAAACCATATTGATGTAATTGTTAAAAATAATGTTACATTTTATAGCTTAATATATAGTATACTTATTGCTATTCTGTACACTCAGTATATTGAAATCAATGTTAAATGAATTTTAAATTTTATAATTTTAGAATTTGAATTCTTATTTTTCATGAATACAATTTTTGTTTCTTTTGTTGTACTAAATACTTGGTTTCTTAATTAAATTTAAAAAATTAAATTAAAAATTAAATCAAAATACAATAATCATTTTACAACTTCTAGTTGTGTTCCTAATTTTAACGTTAATCTTGTTATTAATTTGTTATTAATAATTATTTACACTCCTTTCTACGCAACTTAATAAAATTGCAACTTAATACACTTTTGTGATCTTAGTATTTATTCAGTTAAGATTAAGGTGGTGAGTTTATTGGTTAACATACCTGTTTTGTAAGACTAAGACTTTTTAAAAATTTCATTTAATTAAGTATTTTAATATTTAAAATAATTAATTTTTAGTAACAATATTTTGACAATCGTTGGATTGATATGTTAAGAACGGTCTTAAAGCAATTTTTTTTTATTATTATTTGGATGGGTAAACTTTCATACGTACATAATAATCCCATAAGTTTCCGTACTAATAATAATAATAATCGTCTTTATTATATTATACTAGTGGCGAGGTGGCAAAGTCTAGCAGTCCTACCACTCCACTCAACCACCGGAAGAGACATCAAAAGAAACTAAACATAAAAAAATAAAAAGATAAGAAGAAGAAGAATGAAAAACATAAAAAAACAGTAATACACATATAAACAAAGAAAAAATTCTAGTTTATGATATCCAGTTAAATTTATTAAACTAAAATACAAACATGTATACATATTATGTCAAGAAGAGAAATAGGTAAAGTAGCTGTTTTTATTTTATATTTAAGCTGTCTAATGTTTAGTGTTTTAAATTCTTTTCTAAAATAGATTACAACCATGACTGCGTTGTAAATGAAAGAACGCTAAGACATGGCAGTCCAATGTTGGACCAGTTGGACCAGATCTTACGTTTTACCATAAACAGAAACTCTAGAGATAAATTTATGTGCCAGTTGGCAAGGCGATGCAGTGTTTGGTAATTTGTGGAGAAAAGTTGCAAGATGAAAAGAGCGTCGCTTATTTATTCGAAGCCATCCAATATCAACAATTCTGTGAGAGATGTGATCAAATTTTCATATAGCCAAAATTAGACGGCAGTAACAGTTTTGCATTTTTTTGTATACGCTTGCAAGACTGTATGAATTTACAGTATCTTCTATGAGCTGTGTAGATTACTACTTACTAATTTTACATAAAAGCCGCTCCTTGATTTCTGAAATACAACTTAAGATTTCTGAATTACAAGTAACGCTTTCTAAATTACAAGTTACACTTTCTGAATTATAATTTACTACTGTTTACCTCATAATTTGGTTTTGCATAAGCTCAGATCACTATCGGTTGAGCGAAAACTTTCTGTTTTGATGCATACGTCTTTTTGTGCGTTTCATAAATGATTTGACATTTTTGAAAAAAAACAAAATTATTTAACTATTTTTATTACAAAAACAAATAATAAAAAGTGCAAAAAACAAATAGTTTCTGACAATTTTCACATCTCCGCATAAAATCAAGTTCAACACCTCTACTGCGTCAAACTCTAAGATTTAAGTATGACTGGTTGACCTTTTTTAAACGCAAACGGTCTTTGTTGTTACCTGCAAGATTCTCAAGAACCTTGCGCATTTTATTAGCAGTAACAATTAAGAATGTTTGCTACTGAAAAAAATAAACGACGTGTTAAAACAAAGCTATTTGCAAAGTTTTGGTCAATAATTATTATAAAACTCGGAAAGGTATGTTGGTTAGTAAATCGACTTTTTAAAACGTGATTTCTTATCGATACAATTTTCAAACAATTGGTATAAATACCTTATCATTCTCCTGACGTAATCATTTTTTCCTGTAAGATAATCTGGATTCACATCTCCTAGCGTTTCTAAAACATGTAATTAAAACAAAAATATATTTAAAAAACATGAGAAGCAAATTTTACCGCAAGTTGCTGCAATAGTAGTTTTAAATATCAATGGAAATAAATCCACAATGCCTTTTCCATTGAATGCATGAGCTTGTTCTACCAAACAATTACCATACTTTACAAATGAATCGTGAAATGTAGCCAAAGTTTTTGTATTGAACGTTTGGTTGATAAGTTTTCGATGTTTCTTCCAAATATCAACTTAAAAAATATTTGTTAGCAATTAAATCTATATTAGAGAGAATATTACAACTATTCACGTAAAAATACATAGCATGAGTTTTTTACTACTTTTGGGGATTTATTTATAAGTTAGTTATTGAACTTTATTTAGTAGCTGACTGTATTATTACTGGTATTAACACATTAATTAATTTTTTTTTGTAATTTTTTATTTATTACATTTTATGTATGGATAAAACGTAATTAGTTTCTTTTGAATCAAAAGTTGACAAATGTCATTTGTTTATTAAATTTATTGATACGTTTTGTTATTTTTTAAAAACTTTTCCCTTATTATTGGATCTAATAAATGATATCAACAATATTTTTATGATAAAATAACACAATTAAAGATTCTAACTAATCACTGCTTAAAAAACTACTTGATAATCTAATAAAACTTTCTAATGGATATAGTCATTATTAGCAACATATAAGCTTGAGTTTTTTTATAAAAAGTTATTTGTCACAAATTAATGAAGTTGTCCAGAATATGCAGTAAGTCAATTCTATCACTAAACCGTCAAGACTTACAAAAATTAAAAAAATAATGCTGGTTTTCTAAAATAATAATACTTAGTTTGATTACAAAAAATTTCCCAAGTTCGGTATAATTTTTCTGTTGAATATCGATGGTATGTGATATATTAAAAGCTCATCAAAGTAGTAAGTTGCTTGTTTTGTATTAATTAAATCTAGTTAATACTATCTGAAACGTAATTTTTTCTTAAAAAAAATTAACTTTTGCAATACACTAGTCGACTAGTCTCTGAATACACTGATTTTACTTTTGTAGTGAGAGACTAATAGGAGGGATTATTGTTTTGTTTGGTTATATGTTTAGGTTTACAAATTTCTCGTTGATGGCATTAGTCGCGCAAACTGAGAGTATTGTAAAAATATAATTTGAAATTAGAACGATAAATATTTAGTTTTTATTGAAAAACTACATCTTCATTATTATGAGCGAACAAATGTAGAAACTTAATATCAAGCGTTTTTGTAATGACTAAAAGAACTAAAAAGCACATTTTTTTAAGTGACCAAAATTTTTCAAAAGTTTTGGTCGAAAATCTGTAAAGTCCACAGTAGTCAAATCTGTGGCCACATATCTGTAAGTACCTACTTTTTGATAACACATTTTGATCTATTGGTAAAGCATTGCAGGAAATATACATAATTTAAAAAATGAAAAAAACAAAAATTATCTCAGGAGGAGAAACAAAACAAAAAGTTTTAGGATATTAAAACTAGCTTATGATGATGGCTAAAGCCTACTATTTTCTACTATAATTTCTTCCACTAGTTTTATTTGTTATTCTAAACAGGTAGTTTACTATTTCAGTAAGTCTATATTAAAAGATTTTAGTTGTGATATAATACAAATTTGACGATAAACACTAAACATGTTGACAATCATTTGACAACACATAATCTTACTTTGAAAACCTCTTAATTTTATTAGTTTCAGTTGCTACATAAGTGAAATTGTTGTAGTTTATCTCTGAAAAAATAACAAAGTTGTCGTTTCAGATAGGATTATTATTAAACTAATTTAAAACTATTAACCTCTAGCTTTTACTACTAAGTTTCACATCAACTATTTAAAGAATAGTATCATTCTTTAAATAGTTGATGTGAAACTCTTGTTTAGTTCAACTTATCTTAATGCTCGTTAAGTTGCTTTTTTTAACGCAAAGTATCTTTGTAGGAAGTTTTTTTTTTTGTAATGTTTAAGTAGAAAACCTATAATTTAGTATTGCTTTTGAAATCAGCTGGGATAAAAATTGCTCACTATAACACACTTTCAAAACTAAAATATCAACATACCAGGTCCTGTAACTAAACCGTCTTTCAATGTTAAAGCTACAATGTTATAAATTCCCGCTTTTCCAAGACAGCCATTCAGTAAAATGCTTATATCTTCAGGTCGACTATCAATAATGTATAATTGAGGACCAATCCATAATTTCGACACTCCAGGATATCTTTCAAATAAATTCTTTAAACTAGTGAAGACATCTGCAAAAAGTTGACTCTTAAAGTATTAAAAAACATGTTTTTAAAGTTGATAATTATTTTAATTTTTAAAATAAGGTGTTATTAGACTTATGAACTAAATTTGTTGTAATTATAAACGCAAATAGTTTGAATATAAAAGAATTGTATTAACTTTATCGACAAAAATCGTTATCTACTAAAATGACTATTTGCTATAAATGACACAGACATTGAAAGTGTTAGCTTCTCCACTTGAGAAAAGTGTATTAAAGCCGTTGATGTGCTTGCTAGACTTTACAATGCACCTCAAATGATAAGAAAAAGATTATGTTTGCATAAAAAACATGTTTTGCTATAAAAAATTTGCTTTAAGAAAAACATTTTATTATGTAAAAGATTTATGTTTGCATAAAAAACATGTTTTGGTATAAAAAATGTGCAATATTAACCAACCAAAATCTGGTGTTTTTATCGACAAACTAGGTCTAATCTATGTTGACGAACCTAATTTGAATAAATTCGCTTTGATCTTATTTTTATTTGTTAGAAACTGAAGTAGATACAGAACATTCATATGCGTTTCAGACAAAGACGCTAACGTGATAACTGGTTGTCTAATCAGCAATATCTTTTGTCTAAAAATGATTTATTATTATCTGAATCAATATGTCACTATGCATTGATATGTAGAAATCTAATTTTTCTACTTTGATGTTGATGTAATTCCATAGTGATTATAGATTGAGTTTTAAAGAAAAATATATTAGCTTTTCTTTGATTGTATTATTAGAACAATCTCATTTTGTTTTCTTCAGTTGAAAACAAAATCAAATAAAAGTGACAATTTAAAATCAGACGAGTTAAATTTTTTCAGTTTTTAACATTTATCGTATTTTTTTAAAGAATTATGAAAGAAGTTATGTAAAGTTAGAGACGCATTTGCCACACTTATGTTTTAAAGTGTTGAATTAGATCGGTTTTTTGTTAATCTATTATTTATAAACTGTCAGCAAACATTCCGTTCTTACTAATAAACCAATATTCCTCAGACGTAAAAACGTGTTTTTAAAATGTGTCTCTTATTCAGTTGAAAATTTTTACAACTTAAATTATAAATAAATAACTCTACGTAATGTATTATTATCTGTTATATTATATTAATATTTTGTAAGCTGTATTTCAATTGTGTAACTTATGATGAGTATGCTGTAGTTAAGAAAACAAAATATTTTTTTTATGGTAATTATTATTCGATAAATTTAATCCATTATTTCAGCTTAGCAACGTGCGTTAAGCTTCTAAATTCATATAATCTCTTTTTGGCGTTGAACAAATAATAATGTCTATTACCAATATGAAAATTAATAGCTTTTATTTATCATTTAGTTATTTTTTATTTATATTTTTATTTTGTTTAATATAAAACCGAGAACAAAAGTAATTACAAAGAAATAATGTGTACATAAAAACATAGTGTTTTATACCACAACATATAATATATTATAATTAAAATATTTTGATATTTTTAGTTATTAGTTGTGGATGGCGTGTTTGCTATATTAATACAGTGTATTAAAATTGGTTTAATTTTTTTTTTACTTTTGTAGATTTTAATTAGAAACAGAAGCTGTTTCTATTTTTTTTTTTTGGAAAAAATAATATATAGAAATGTTTCTTTCAAATGATTTATTTTGTTTTCTAGGCTTGGAAATACTATGACGTATAAAATCTGCCAGTAAGCAAAATTAAAGATTTATGACGCATTTTTGTTTGTACTAGGTTACCATTATTTGAAAAGTAGGATAATGTTGGAAAAATGCAAAAAGGATACATTGTCGGTTGTGACAGTGTTTACCCTCGCATCACACATAAGATTTTTTATATAATTTCACATCTTGTGCAATAATTGGAATTGTTGAATTTTTTCCAGATCTTTGATTTCAAAACATATATAGATTTAGAATGTCATTATTTTGTCATGGTATACTCAAAACAATTTAAAAAATAGAACAATTTGTACATTATATAAATCTTTTTAACAAACAATTAAACCTTCAAAAAAAAAACAAAATTAAAAAACTAAAAAAAATATAAATATATCTAAACCTACACTAATTTATTACATTGGTAATAAAGTGTAATGTAAATAATTTTGACTCGGCATCAGGTGGGATTTAAACTAAAAAATTATTTTATATTTTATAAGTTTGAGTTTTTGTTAAAGTTTTTGTATTTTGTTTCTCAGTTTTGTTTTTAATTGTCGTTTTCTTTTTCTGATTAAAAAATGTTTAATATTATTATGTCATTAAAATCCACTACACATTTTTAGATTTGTATGATTCTACTACACATTAGTTCTGAAAGTGCACAATTGTTTCTAATTTTTTTATTGTTAAGCGCAAATGTTTTTGATAAAAACCTTATCTAACAAAAAGTTACAAATTAAAAATTAAAAATGAATTAAAAAAATAACAAACGCACTAGTCGCTACTACAATTTTTAAAGGTTCTTCTTAATATAACAATAGCACCTTTTCTCTGGGGTGCCATTGTTATATTTTGGTTTCTTTATCATGATATCACCCTTGACCCTTGAGATTTCTCTTTTGCAACAAGAAAAGAATTATAAAAATAGGTTTATGTATCACCAAAATTATCTGCTAACAATGCCGCCAGCACACATAAAAAATATAAATGTAGAATTGAAAAACTTCCCTCTTATTAAAAAATGGTTTTTTCAAATCATAAAAAGTTATCAGTTTTCAGCTAAAATTTTGCAATTTCTTATGACTTTACCTTGAAAAGATTAATATAAATATTTGAAAATTGGTGATTGAAAAAAACATGTTTATTGGTTTAAAATTTAATAAAAGTATATATTTTTTTGAGCATCGAAATAATAAAGTAGTACATAATACAATTTTGTGTAAAATTTAGTTGCTTGATATAATCAGCACATAATGTGCAATAAAAGATAACCATGACCGTCATATTTTAAAGCAAAGGGAGAAATCTTGTACCCTACCTTGACATGATGTTTAAGAAACATTTTTTGTAACGCCTGGGTCGGCCTGGGTTAATGATTAAATTTTATCATGGTCAACGACGCTACAACCATGAACTATATATTAAAACAATTGCGTTATCCTTAAAATCCTCACGACAAAAAAACTTCTTAAATGTCTAAGATAATTACTTTTCAAATTGATAGAAACATGAAAAAACAAATTACAGCATAAAAGTTGACTCTATTTTTTGTTAACCAATTCCTTGTTCCGTGTAGTTTAACAAATAAAAAACATGATTTAAATTAAAATTCTAATTTATTTAATTGGTTACAAACAAGTTACTAATTAATAGTTTTATTAATAATGACACTTATTCTAAGAATGCGGTTTCATGTATCATAATCAAAAAATTGATATTAAATATTATTTTTTAAATTTCTACTGGATCAAACCAGTAAAATTTGCATATATTGATTTTATAGCAAAAATGTATGGCTATATATTTTTTTTAAACGATTGAGCAGATTTTTTTAATGTATGGCTTTTTGGAACATATTTTATTATCCCAACTTTCAAATAAGAAAATTAGATCAAAATCGATTAAGCCATTTAGTGGCTAGACAGCAGACAGATAGACAGTACACCCTTTTTTAGTCGACGGATAAAAATAACAGTTGCATACAAAATTCCAATTTTAAATACTTATCGTCTAATTTAGGATAAATTAATAACAAAAAGTGTAAAATTTTTTTTCTTATGATATTTTGCAACCTTCTATTATTTTCATTTATAAACGGACTAAAGAAGCACGTTACGTCTTTACTTTATTCTTTATCTAAATGTATAAATGTTTCATATTATGATGCCCGCTTATACTTTCTTTGTTTATAAACCGATTTAAAGCAATAATATTTTGTTTAAAGGGCGTCAAACTTTGATGATAATTATGCAAGAATCTTTAAAGTGGCACGCAAATTGCATTCAAATCCGCGACAAATGGTTTAGAATTGTATAGTAAAAATTTATATTTAAACATTTGTATTTCAATTCGTGTTTTTTTTTGGTACATAATGTATTATGCAATTTTGTTCTAGTTGTAAAACGTATGTAAATGTTATAAGCAAGGCTAATCTGAATGAATTATGACTTCAAATTTTATAATTATAATAGTATTATTCGTTGCTCACTGTTCTCTGGTAAGTAACCCAGCATGTGAAAAATAGTAGCAGCAGTACTAGTGTGAGAAATTACATTTTATTTGAAATTTAAATTTGATTTTAAATAGGTACCAAAACCGTTTATTGCTTGCTGTACATTAAGCATTAGTAATAACAATAAATTTAAGTCTGTAAGATACTAATGTAGTGATGTTATTTTTATATTATTAGTAATAAATGAGAGAAATATATGCACTTTATCAATTCTGAAAACCTTTGTGCTTTAAGAGAACTTATCATCTCAGTCTATTGTATTATTTATTTCACTTTGATAATTTTTTTTTTTGTAAAATAGTACAAATAATAAATAAAATAAATTTTACTTACTTCTCCTATTTGTCAACATAGAAAGAGACATTTTTGCAAATATTTTTGAACTATTTTAAATACAGTTTTTTTTTGGTTTGGTTTAGCTTATATAAGAAACATTGTCAAAGAAACAAAAATAAATACTTTTTAAAATATAATTATTTTATTGAAATTTTATAGACAAAAAAAGAAAGAATTTTGTAAAGAAGTTTAGAGATGATTTTTATCATCTACAACTTTCGTTGTATACTGCATACTTTTCTATTCCAAAACAAAACATGATTATTTTGCTTACTTATGTGAAGCTTCTCTAGTTGGTTTAAAGTTAATATTAATACTGCTAAAAAAAGTTTTAAATGACATTTTTTAGTATATTTTTTTTATTTATGTTTTAAATAGTTTGTGTAAAATAAAAAAAAAGTAAAACTATAACAACTTTTACCATAAACTTTTTATCAGAAAACTCTGAATATCCTCTGAACTTCATACTTTTTGTTTACAAAAAATAAATGCTTATTTGAGGCGTAAAAGGCACGTTTTTATAAAACGTGATTAAAGCTTAGAAGCAAAGCTAAACAAAGACTAAGATATTGTGTTTGTTCTTTGTTAAAGAATTTTAAAATCGTAGTAAAAGCAAAGCTTGATAAAATTTGTAATTTTTTTAAGTTACAACTTTTCTGTAAGACATTTTTAGATATTATATCCACAGCTTAGTCTACCATAATAAACACTCTAAAATTAATTTGTTTACACTAATAGTAAGTAATGTGATTAATAAATGACTAAAAAATCTGTAAAAGCATCAATCTTATAATAACAAACTAAAAACCAATATTTTTTGTTTTATTAAGTAGGTGTAAAATAGCTGTAAAGCTTTTTTGATGTCAAATTGTGAAAAGCGATATGCAACCTGGATAAAGAAGTCATTACCAAAAGCGTTCTTAAGTTTGTCTGCAGGTATTGAATTCATGTTAAGAAACTAGTTGAAGTAAAAAAATCATAATAATATGTGAACGAACACATATTATTAAATGATTTTTTCACAAGTTTCTTGAATGCGTTTCAAAAAATTGAAAAGAAGCTGCGCTATTTACCGTAAAATTAAAATCATTTGCGGCTTGAATAAACAAATCTATACTGCCGCCACTATAGAAAGTTTTAATCGTTACCTTTTAGCGAATAAAATTGAAAAAGACGTGTTTATAAAAATTAGAAATTAGAAATGGAAACAGTAAAACCTAAAATGAATACAAATTTTATAGTTTGCTTTGGAATAGATATATCTATTTATCTTTCTTTTGCAAGTTTTCACATTGTAAGTGTTTAAATATGCTACGAAAGGCGCTAGGCGTTGTTTTCAAAACTTTCTATTATGTTTACACACGTGACATAGCGCTCTTTACAAAATCGCAAGAACACTAAAAAAATAATCTTTTCATTTTTTTGTCAAAGGAACTGCTCCGCTCGAATCAAAATTTAAATTATGATTTTATAACACGCAAAAATTGCTTGCAGCTGTTGAATAAATTAATTAAAAATTCTAGGCTAGCTAGGACATTATGAATTAATATTTAGCGCAAATTAAACAAACACAAAAGCATTTAGTGAGCATTTTATTATTATTATTTTAAAATTATACTTGGTTTAGAGTTGGCGTATTCCTATGTACAAACACAACATTTTTTTATTTATTATTCTTCCAGCGTTCTTCTACTATTAAGTATTTATAATAATCTTTCTGTCAATCCTAATTTTGAATTGTAAATCTTGACAAACAATGTTAATTATTAACTAATTTCTTGCCTTTATGTCCTCCATATAATACATGTGCACTTCCAACTAAAGGTAATGAGAAAGGACCTTTAAGCTTTGTAGACAATATATACAGCTTTCGTCGCTTCCACATGAGTAAAACAAAACTAATGCACAACAAAAGTAATATAACCAACCATAAAGACACTGTGGTGTGCATGTTGAAAACTTACACTAATTTTCATGCAGTTCATGTTGGTTTTTATATTAGAGCTAGTTTTGTAGGCTGGTAAAACCAGATCTATTATAAAAAACAGATAATATAGCCCAATTTAGAGTTGACCTTCAACATATTTAAGTATCATGTAAAAACTTGACCTAATCAAACGTACAAACATTGCAAATTAAATAGGAAGTAAGCCATAATGCTATGTGTCCGCTGAGTTCTCTACATAGAACTTTCTATCATTCAATTTCAAAAAAAAAAGTAATTTTTAGATTTTTATAGAAAGATTTGCATAGTCTAAGACTTAAAATTGAATCATCAAATAACATTTTTTTGTAGTCGTATTCGAAGCTTATTAAAATGATAAGCGCGTCAAAACACTATCACTATAAGTACACGTGGTTGGTAGATAAAAGCCAAGACGGTTTCTACAGAGATGCATTAAGGCATTAAAAGATAAATTACTATGAAAAAGTTCTATTGGCCACAAGCTAAAGGCACCCCTGCTTTAGCAAATCAACGCATACGTGACCGATCACACTTCAATCGTGGTTTTGACGCGGTCCGTTTGTTAGATGGATAGAGTTTAGTTTTATTTTTTTGCTCAATTTTTTTAAGTTTGCTACATAAATTTTTATATATAAAAAGTATTACACTATAATCAATAATAAAAATGCATTTTTTTTTAAATTCTATGATACAAACAGCTATCAATTTTTTTTCTTTAACAATATCTTGATGCAAATGCAAATATTATGCAAATAAATTAGTTTGTAAACAAAATTATATACCAATAAATTAAATGCTTTGTATAATTAGCTAAAAATATTTAGACTATTTGAAACGACAACCGCTTGAGCTCAGAGCCATTGTTGTTCAGAACATTTAAATAATTTTATTTTTCCTTAGACTTAGAGAAACATTGATTTCCTCAAAATCAAACTGATGGAACCGCTACAGCAAGCCGAGCTAAACCTCTATTCTAAACGATGAAATTCTGGAAGAGGTGTCAGAGACTGATCTTTCTATAATAAACTAAAACTCACATTCCAAGCAATGGAAGTCTTGGAAAAACGTTGATTTTTCTCTAAACAAAGCTGATGCTACCGCTGCAGATTAGACAATTACTTTTTATAAATTTTAAACTCTAAAATCAAAAGTAGATCAGGCTAAATCAAAATTTATCACATTTTTTTATCTGACTAGTTGTTGATTACATCAATGATATCAAAAATAATGTAACTTTTATTTTAAAGTAAATTGTTATCAGGATTACTTTCGAAAACACTCGTGTACCTACAAACTTTGTTGCTGCTGCAAGGGAAGCAAGAGAGTGTAATTTTGTTTCAAAGGACCACATGCTTTTTTTGTCATATTTATGTATTGCTTGTGTTATGCTATACTACAGCCATCTCTACTTAACAAGCCGTAAACATTAACTTGGCAACACCGTTAGTGGGCCTATTATGGCAGTGGGTTTAGCTAAGATCATAGTAGAAGTAGATATAGGTATGACTTTCAGATCACATTAACTAATTCTTAATTTACCGAAGTCACTGCACAAATTTTGTAATTTCGCTTACACCACAAAACTACTACAAAAATGCGACTAACTTATTTATTTGAAGTTTGAAACAAGAATGTTGCCACCAGAAAAATTGAATAAACACACTTGAAACTTGGTGTGTGATGCCAATAGACCCACTGGCAATGTTGTCACATTTTGCTGTTGTTACTTGTTAAGTAGAGACGGCTGTAGCTGCACTATTTTATTTTTACTTAATTTGTTGTCGACTCTGTAGCATCCTGTCTGGGAAAACATATTAACCAGTGTCTGCGGAGTGAACTTGAAACTTGCTGTAAAAGTAGCAAACATAATTAAACTTTAAGATTAAAAGACTTTAAATCTAATTCTAGGATTAAAGCACTGCTATTCATTTGTTTAACATACAAATGTTGGTTTTAAATAGATCTTTTGAAACCAAACACTTTACTGTACAATCTACAGTAAACCCACACTTTCTGCTTTGCAAACTGCACACAGTAAATTTTTAAATCTCCGTCGATCTTCATATTTACTAAATTTTACCTTTGCTGTAGTCTCGCATGGACAACCCCAATAGTGTAGAAAGCAATACGATGGATGCCGCAAGAAAAGCGAACGATCTGGACCATTATTACATTCTCCTCAAAACACGAAAGCTGCAAAAGTGAGACCCAAATAGAGGCTAGCTCACACTCCGCGCTCTTGAGCAGGACAATGTAAGTGCAACATTAATATAAATCTAACCAGACCTTTATCCACTTTTATTGCAGGAAATGTGATGCAGAAAAGTTATCAGAGTAGTGAGTAGTAGGAGCTATTCAAAAAGTGTGTAAAGATGAAAGTTTTCGGCTGCCGTTTTGTCTACTATGCTTCTGCAAACAATACCTTACACTTATAATGTAAACTAATAAAAATTTTACTTTTTTTGTTCTTATGTTTACCAGTAGAAGGTGTTACAAAATAAAAATACTACCCAATTAATAAATATCTGTGACTTTGATTATTATTCAATGCTTTCATTTTTTATTCAATGCTTTCATTTTTGCACAAAATGTGGGCCTTGTAATTTTGTGTAAGTAATACATAATTGTCTTTCCACTCATTTGCAAACAATCCTACATTCACTACATTGTCTTTTGTAAAGCTGTAGCGACGCTTACATTCAAAGGTGGAAAAAAATTTCAATGGGTTTGCAGCCCCCCGTACATAACTCATCCAGCATGTCAATGTTCGTTGTTATGAACTGCAACATATAATACTCTTCAGTATTTTCCAACGTCAAACGATGCCATAACCGGCGAATGGCGTTGCAGTCGGACTCAAGACAAGTCGAGGCCTTGCTCAAGTCCGACTTGAGACGGACCCAGTGCACTTGCTCATCAAGCAAAAATCGTCCTTATTCACACCGTAATTTGATATTTAAATCTTGAGATTTGTCTATGAATACCGTCCGGTCTTAAGCTCGACCTCAAGCTCAAAATTTGAATATCAGATTTTACGAGCATTGCCGAAGTCCTTGCTTGAAAGGGAATCAGCGATAAATCTATTTCCAAACGCATGCAAACGCTTTCCCGAGCATTGCCGGAGTCCTTGCTTGAGTCTAAGCTTAAGCTTGAACTTAAGACACGACTATGAAGACCGGCATAAGATTCTAAGGAGTAAAAGACGACAAAAATTAGGTACCAAAATTAAGTCCACGGTGATCTCAGGGATATTTGAGCACGTTGTAACAGAGAAAACTTAAGGTGACTTTGTATGTAAAGATGACAATATAAAGCAATTCCTAAATTTATTTTCTCTACACACGAAACTTGTTTTTTCTAAATTTGATTAGGTTTATATTTCATCATGTTTGTCCTGGCAACAATGCTTTTAGTTATAATCTCAAAAATGTAATCATAATTTGATTTGAAAATAGCCAAACAAGTTGGGTTTTTATTTTCCTTCTTACATACGAGTACTCAGTACTTCAAACCCTTGAGACCAAATTAATATTTTAGCCTCCTACAAACTGAAACTGAATATGTGAATTAAAATTAGTTTCTGAATGCCCTCTTTGTAATGCAACTTGGCTTATTCTAATGTCATGGGTTTCAACAAATTCTTATTATAACCAGTGCTTCAATATTTACAAGAGATCTGTAAATAAGTAATTTATTTTTACCTATTTATTTAAGATAATTATGTGACAATTATAAATTTTAATTCTAGAGCAATTCCCTAGTCCTAGTGTTAGTCATACTACCTATTTTTGTTGTATTAGAAGTCAGGTTGTTAGTCATTGCTTTGTCTGAAGTGAAGTTTGTAATTCTTTTGAAACAAGGAATAATTTACTGATATTATTAGTTTCAATATTGTTATCAATGTTTGTAGAAATTGCAGCATTTGAAAAGTTTTCAGCACTTTGGTAAACCGTTGTTGCTCTTGAAGTCAAAATATCAAACTATGTACCATACCTAATCATTTCATCATGCCGCTTGTCAATATGTTCTCTTTACACAAAACTGTTATTTTTCACACAGAAACGTCACTTTTCATTCGAGTTTTGTGTTAGTGATGAAAAGATAAACGTTTTATAGCAACAACAATCTATATAAAGCAAGGTTAACATGGTGATCGTAAGAAAAAACATTTTGTATCTGGCTTCTTAGCAAGAAGAACTGGAGGCATATTATTAGGTAACATAACACAAAATTATTTAAAAACTATGTTAACAGTAGCTAACTAAATGTTTAATTTTCTAAGATTACCAACTTATTATCAAATGTTGTAACGGTATCTCGATCGAGAAACAGTTTAACAGAAACAGTTTTTGTTAACTAAGAAGACTTGTTTACTACATTAATAATTATGTTTTTTTAAGTGTTTTTAGTAAAATATTTAATATGCTAGACATTATATAATATTGAGATATAAAAAACTTCTAAATAGTCTGAATAAATTTGTTTAAATATTTAATCACACGTTTCTATTAGTAGTTTTTTACATTACCTGTTAAGTTTTGTTTTTTATTGTTTGATAATTTTTATTAAAAAAAAACTTGAGATCTGTTTAACAACACTGTTTAGCAAACAATGTTTTTTTAAGATAATACTCGAGATAATCGAAATTTTTCTTCGCGATAATTTATATAAGTTGAGTCAGTCGTTTAAAAATTAACAATTTCTTTTTGAATCCATAAATGAATGTAAGCATCTTTTATAGGTTTGATCTAGTCGAATTTTGGTATTATCTTTACTTTATAATATTAGAAAATAATGCTGGTGCATCACCTAAAATTTGAAAATACTTAGCTCTCTCACCAACTACTTGCACAAAATTTATTTTGTTAAGGCTTATTGGGATGACAATAGGATTTTTTATTATAAATTTTTGGTGAATTTAGCTATTATTCAATTTTTTGATGAACAGTTTCTATAAAAAAAAAGACAATAAAGGCTATACAGTAAGCTCATACACTAACCGGATCTAACCGTCCGCTTTTGATTATTGTAAGTTTTTCTGATTTTTTGTTCAAAAAAGTAACTTGCAAAAAGGTTCAATTTTATAAGATTTAAAATTTATTATTATTGCTACAAAAAAAAAGAAACGATATGCCGAGTGAGAAAATTATTTACAGAAACAGCTTTTTTACTGGAAATTTTTGTTTAAACAGTTGGTTTATTTTGCACTTTAAGATAAAGAACTGTTTAAACAGCACCTAATTTTTATCTTCACGATCAAAGTTTTAAATATATATATATATATATATATATATATATATATATATAAATAAATATATAAATATTATGTTTTTTAAATTGTCTTTGGTAAAATATTTATTATGCTGGACAATTAAATATTATTTACATTTGAAAAGTTTGCGGTGATAGCCTGAATAAAATTGTTAAAATATTTAATTACACGTTCTTATATCTTAACTATTTAACTTGTTGTACAAAAGTTTTTTTGTTCAAGTAATTTTTATTGAAATAAAATTAGTGATTTATCTAACAATAGCTTTTCAAGACATTATTCGAGTTAATCGAAAGTGTTTTAACCGTTTAAAAATTATTAATTTTTTTTTGTATTTATAATATTAAACTAATAGTAACTTTAGAAAATTAAAGTGATTTTTAAGTCATTGGTGAATTATGAACCAGATGTTTCAACAATAATTTTTAAAATCGTTTCAGATTTTTGAAAATTATTATTCATTTTGCACAGTTTGCATTTTAAAATAAACAACTGTTAAAACAGCACCTAACTTTTGTGTTTATTATCAAAGTTAAAAAAAAAACAGAAATTATTTTTGCTTTTTTTTTAGTGGTTTTTGGCAAAAGATTTATTAGGATGAACAATAATAATAATTTATTATTTAACAGAATAAATATCCAATTACAGAACAATTTTAACATAATAAATACAAAACACAAGAAGTAGATACATTTAAATATGATTACATAAGAACACAGCACATATATTAACATATAATACAAATATAAATACAGAAATACAGATACAAATCATGACTACGTACTAACCTAGTTTAAAATTAAATTAATGATTTTACTTTAATTTGAAAAGTGGATGTCACAACTAGTGGCAATTTTATTGAAATTTGCAGACATTATATATATATAAGACAAGTGAAAAGTAGATTTGTTTTTGCTTTTGGAACGGAAAATGTTAAACACCTTCTTGAGTTAAGACGAGGAACTGCAAAATTAAGGTGGGATAATAAACTCCGGACAGTCAATTTTTCCATGTACTAGGTAGTATAGGAATTCATGGCATAATATATGACGCTTTTGCTCAAGTGAATGTAAGTTAAACTCACTGAGCAGTAAATCGTTACCACACCCTCTACAAGGATACGTAAAGTTTTTTCTCAAGTATAAGAACGTTAAAAATTTTTTTTGTATTCTTTCAATTACAGATATTTGAATTTTATAGAATGGAAACCATACTAGGCTCTTAGATCTGACATAAGAATAATATAGTAATTTTAATGCATGTAGATTTTTAAATTCAGAACATGTTCTTAAAATAAATCCAAGCATTTTATGTATGTAAATTTTATGTATGTAAATAGAGGCATTTTATGTATGTAAATAGAGGCATTTGCAACATGTGTTATATGATCGTTGAATTTTAGAGAATGATAAAATTCCACACCCAAGTCAATGATAGTGTTACAACGCTCCAGCTCCATACCATCTAAGTTATAATTGCAAACAACACAGGATTTTTTTCTTGTGTAGGTAACAATTCTGCATTTAGCAACATTGAGAGAGAGCTTATTTATTGAGCACTAATCTTTGATGCAAATAAGGTGATTTTGCAAATTTGAGCAGTTGTAAACATTATTAATTTTGCTAAAATTTTAACGTCGTTAGCAAACATTAACTTACGACAAATTATTAACTTATCTATATCATTTATAAATAACAAAAAGAGTAGTAGACCCAAGTTAGATCCCTGAGGAACTCCTGATGCCACAATAAAGTGTTTCGAGATATAGTTGTTTAATGATACATAGTTTGACCTATTACGATTTATATAATATAAGATTTAAAAAATAAGACCAACGACATGCTAAGACCAAACTCTAAAAGTTTATTCAATAGTATATTCAATCAACTTGACATTGATTGTCTAACGGAGCAGCAAGAAATTGTGACATACATAGTAAATTGGATGTGGTGGATCTTTTTTCCATGAAACCATGCTGATTAATAGAAATGTATGGTTTGATAAGTGGATAGATGTGAGAGTACACAACCAGTTCAAATACCTTTGCAAAATTGCACAAAATTGAAATTAGTCTATAATTGCTAATACCGTTCGTATTTCTTTTTTTTAAACCGGAAAAATTTTGGAAGTTTTCCAAGCAATGGGAAACGAACTAGTTTTAATTGCTGAATTAAAGAGTAGACTAAGCGGATACGCGAAAATAGAAGCACAGTCTTTAACTAAATAACTCGGCACCTGATCTGACCCGGAAGTTGCTTTATTACTTAGTTTTTTTATGGCTTCAATGATATAACAATAAATAACATTTAGATTCAAAAAACTTGCGGCACTAGCTTGAATATATTTTTTTAATATTTAATCACACTTTTAATATCTTAACTATTAGTTGGTTTTTTAACGGTTCTGTGGGCAAAATTTTTTTTTGCTTTAGTATTTTTATTGAGAAAAAATTTGTGATTTGTTGTACAATACCGTTTAGCAAACAACACATTTTTAAGATATTACTCAAGGTAACAAAAGTTTTCTTAACAATAAATTTTAAAAATCGGTTCAGCCGATTGAAAGCTTTCAATTTTTTTCTGATTTATTCTGTTATTTGTTGAATGGTTGTTCTTGCAAAGTTTTTTGATCGAAAACCAAATGCTGGCTCTAAAACAATTTGGTTGTTTTTCGTCTAATAAATCAGTTGTTTAAATAATATTTATTCATCACTGTGAGTTATCAAGCTCATAGCTTTATATATTTAATTTTTAATTTAATTTAAGAATTTAAATTAAATTTTAAAATAAAAGTGTCTTTAAAAATTTAAAATAATCTTTAAGTTACTAGTGAGTTATAATCCATACGTCACTAGTGTGTTATAAACCATAAAGCACTCTTTATAAAAAACCATCAGAAATTTATATTTTACTCAAACCTGCCCATTATAAAAATGGTGAATACCAGCCAATAGTGTTCCTATTATCGCGAAAATAATACGTCGTCTTCAAAACTGCGTCTTTCTGAGAAACAATTTCCTATTTCCGGCAAAAAGTTTCGGACAACTAATTAAAAACGAAAAGAATTGACGTTTTACAAAGCTAATTTGAAATAAAGAAAAAAAATTGCTTTGAAACCCTTCGGGGTCTCGTGATTGTTGCCAAGCAACAAATTTTTCATCATAAGATCAAAATTTTCCGAAAAAAAAGAAAAGTCTTGTTATACTATATATGATAAATATTAATATAAATATTAATTTTCATCAATATTATTTTGTAATATTTAGATTAATGTCAAACGCATAGCTGTTATTTCTGATTATTTATACAACTTACATTATTTTAAAAAATTGTCTTCTAGTTAAGAATTTTGTATACTTTTTGCTAAGTTAAAAATCAAGTTCAGATATAGCAATAAACAATTTTCTCAATTAAATTAAGACATCTATGTTTTTTGAAAAAAAATGTTTCTGAAGAGTAGAAAATATTTCTCATTAAAAGATGGTTTTGGAATAACATTTCTAAACTTAAACTTTTTTCAAGCTCTAGAAAAGTTTATATTTACAAATTATCAAGTATTTATTGAACCCATAAAATGACTGTCTTTTGAAACCTGCATGCGCAGTGGTCAAAGTGTATTTTCCTTACCTTCAAAGTTAACTGTCAAATCTAAAACCCAAAGAGCTGCATGAGTGAGTTATGTTATGCACTTTTGGCGAGAGTTTTATCCAATAATTGTTTGGGCTGGTTTGTTGCTTTTTGATAAATGCTTTACTACATTATATTGTTTACTCCTGTGTCCGTACTCTGTAAACAAGTGTCAATGTCAAGTAGTAAACAGTTTTATAAAACTAAAATTTAAAACATGAACATTTTTGATTACTGCAGCTCAAAATAGTATATTAACTAGAAAATAAAAACGAAAAAAATAAATCACGAAATAATAATTAATATCCACTATAACTAAAACAGACGCCCAATGAGCAAAACTCACTAAATAATAGTAATGCACCATCAACCATGGCAAACGCTCAATGAGACAAACTCATTAAATCTTTGGTTCATCGTGCTTTTTCGGTTTCTCAAACATCAAGTCTTCAAACAGAATTAAACCGGTTAACAACTAGCTTAATGAATGATGGATATAAGAAACACGATATTCAACGTATTATAAACCACTATCGACATTCTCGCACGAAAACGAGATAGTCGAAAAATAATAGTGGAACTGCTTTTCTTTCATTTGTTCATGGGGTTACAGACAAAATCGGAAAAATTCTTCGTAAACAAGAATTAAGAACGGTCTTCAAACCACCTACCAAAATCTTAAAAATTTTACCATCTTTAAAAGACAGATTTGACTCACTTTTGTCAAAAGGTGTTTAAAAATATCTATGCTCTTGTTGCAAAGTTTACATTAGGGAAACAGGACGTTCAATTAAACTTCGACTTTCTGAACATAAAAGGTGCATAAACTTGGGTTTATGGTCACAGACGTTGCTAGCTGAACATCATCTATTATAGACACCGGTCACAAAATTTGTTTAGATGAATCTTGTTTGATTTGTAAATAGAGATTTTTCTATGACAGAAAAATCAGAGAATCAATAGAAATTGTAAAACACCGAAACAACTTTAATAGAGATTCAGGTTATTATCTCTCAAACATTTGGAAGTTCTTGTTCACAAACACTCCTTCGCCATCATCACAAAGTGCTTCCGCTTTCTCTTCAGCTCTCTCTTTTGAGCCCCCCGCCAGTTTCTCTTCTGCTCTTCCTACCGCTTTTTCTTCCTTGTTTACCAATATAAGCCTAAGCAGCAACAAGGTTTAGCCAGAATGAGTTTCGCCTATTGCATGGTTCACACGTCGAGTTAGCGTGCTTGTTCTCACTTTTATTTTTCTGTTTTGATGAAGCCTTTTCTGATGAAGTGCAAAATGTCGACAATTTTATTAAACCTTTCGACACAGTCTTTTCCGAAAGATGTCAATTTTTCAATAACTCACTAAATAATAATGATGCATCTTCATCCAAGGTAAACGTTTAATGAAAATAACCCACTAATAATAACTAAGATCCATTATAACTAAAGCAGACTCCTAATGAGCAAAACTCACTAAATAATAATTAATGCACAGCTAAGGTAAACGCTCAATGAGAATAACTCACTCCATTGTTCACAGAACAGGAAAACCAACACTTTTCTACACTGAACTCGACAAAATGAATAAATAAATAAGCATTGATATACGGTATGCAGACGCTGGTTTATGTTAAAGAGATAAGAACATTCCAATGAGCTATTTATAAAAACTTAAGCTTGGTCCACAATTTAAAGAGAAAAATAAAATAAAATTTCTATTTCTTTTACATAAATGAATAAAATAATATTGAATCATATTGAAGTTGGTTTTTTCTAAGCTTTCAATTGGTTTAACTATTGATGAAATCATTCATAGTTTAGGTTTTGAAAGTATATAAGCGATTTTAAAGATTGGTTTAAAGAAAAAGATTTAAAAGCGTATTTTGTTGTAAGAAACAAACAATAATTGTAAGTTCCAGGATATTTGAAAGAGAACCTAAATGTAGCTAAATGTTTGAAAAAATTGTCAACGTATCACAGTCTATCGGCAGAAGCGTCATCAAGACCATAAAATAGAAGTGAAAATAAGAACGGTAATTCGACGTGTGAACCACGCTAAAGGTGAAACTTATTTGTCAGTCGTTCAGAAAAATAAGTTTTATCTCTAGCGTGGTTTACAAGTGACCGTGCTTATTTTTACTTTTATTATGACGTCTCAATAACGCTTCTACCGATAGAGGCGTCATATGTCTTTTCTAAAAAACGTTTCAAACGTAATTTTCCAATTACTTTAGGCTGTAAAAGCCTAAGCATTTTTTAATATAAACAATGTTGATAAACTTCTATCACAAAAAATCCTACATATGATATTCTGTTTATTCTACCAAATTAATAGAGACAACATATTTTCATATATTGACTTGATTATAAAAGTAATGAAATTAGAAATTATTAGCAAGTCACAGTTTTAAAATGATTAGTGCGCAAGGTGTTAATTTTGAAGCACGACACTCTACAGAGTGCTTTGATAAAACCGCGGGTTTTTTAGTCAGTAAGTCAAAGTGACAGATGGAAGCTATGCATGTGGAAACATTTAGATACAATGGCGGCTGACAATACGTAAATATGCAGTTTAAAATCTACGGGGCTAAAAACGTTATTAGTATTTTTTAGCAATCAGTAGTTATTTTGGATAAAACTATATAAAATATAATATATCTGGAGAAAGTTTATTGCATGTTCGATTAATGAATATCCTCGAGTATCTTACTATATGTCAGTTGGTTTAATTTAGTTTTTGAAGTACTCAAAACATTTCATTTCAGAAATACTAAGAAAAGCAGTTGTTTAAATTTTTTTATTACAAATATAACATTATTATAAATTACAAAAGGTTTCCTTATATTCAAATAAAATATAAAAATTATTATTTAATTCTTTTTTCAAACGCTACAGGACAACCGTCTAGAGCTTTGGTCAAGACTGCGAAAGACAGTTTAATATCGTCTTTGTTTTTGTATTTTACATCAACTATTTTATATGTGCTTAAAAACGTTGCAAGAAGAATTTTCATATTTTGCATTGCGTATTTAAATCCTATGCAGTTGCGCGCACCAACACTGAAGGGAATAAAAGCGTTACGGTGCCGTTTTTGAACTTCTTCAGGAAGGAAACGTTCAGGATCAAATTTGTCAGGATTGTCCCAAACTTCTGGATTGTTGTTCATTTGGACTATAGGAATAAAAATATTTGCTCCAGCTGGCAATTCCAAACCATCAACTACAAACAAACATACAATTTTAACAAATTAACAAATTAAATTCTTACACAATGTAATATCTTTTTTGATCTGTCTTCCAATAATTGGAATTGCAGGCATTACACGAATTGTTTCTTTTATGACGCGTTCTAAATATTCCATTTTATGTAGATTTTCAGGTGTTATCTCTATCATGTTGCTGCCTAAAACCATCTCAAGTTCTTCAAAAATTTTTTCCTAAAATGTTTACATATAATATCTGCTAGCTGAATACAATGAAATATAAACTTGAATATGAGGATAAAGTCCCAACATTATTAAAACAAATGCGAGCGTTATAGCAGTTGTTTCACTTCCTGCCACCATCATGTTGTTAGTCTCATCAATGATATCTGCTTCACTTATAAATCCTTGTTGATTCTGGCTTATCAAATGATTTAGAAAACGTTTTTTCCTTATCTCGTCATTTCCAACTAAATGAAGCGTTGATTTCTTTAAGTCTAGAAGCTTTATACCAATATAAATTGATAGTTTTTTCTAAAATTACCTTACTTTTTTGATAAAACTGTCGGTTTTATGCAACAACTTTCCCATTTTGTTTTTAGTTTCAGATATGTTAAAGAAAAAATCAAATCTTTCAAAGTTAGAGCATCCTCGATCTATAGCCATTTCTTCAAGCCTAAAAATTGTAACATAAAAAAATATTGTACCATAAGAACATATCTTAAGCAAGGTTAATCATCAAATAAAAAACTGTTTAATCGCATGTCTTGTCTTTTTTTGACAAATTATCTCTTATGCTTAAAATTACTTAAAATAATTATAATTGAAGAAGAAAGGCTTTCACGGTCCGAAGTCATTGAAATATTGACATCTTTCGGAAAAAACTGTGTCGAAAAGTTAATTAAAATTGTCGACGTTTCGCACTGCATCGGTAGAGGCGTCATCAGGACATGGAAATAAAAATGAGAACAAGCACGGTAAGTCGACGTGTGAACCACGCTAGAGGCGAAACTTATTCTGGCTAGACCTCGTTGCTGCTTGGGCTTATATTAATAAGCGAGGAAGAGAAAGCGGAGAGAGGGGCAAAAGAGAAACTGGCAGAGGGCTTGAAAGAGAGAGCTGCGGAGAAAGCGGAAGCACTTTGTGATGATGGCGAAGAAGTGTTTACGAACAAGGACTTCGAAAAATTTGAGAGATAATAACCTGCATCTCTACTAAAGTTGTTTGGGTGTTTTACGCCTCTGTTTAGAGATGACGCCTCTACCGATGGAGTGCAAAACGTCGACAATTTCAATTAACTTTTCGACACGGTCTTTTCCAAAAGATGTCAATATTTCAATAATTATAATTACTTGAAATAGTGTAATAATAAAGTATTTTTTATCATTGAAGACAATTTATCAATAAAACAAATTTCATAAAGAGTCGCAAGATTGCAAGCTTATTATTTCTACAAAATATCCGCTTATCAAAAAAGTCTTTAAGTACTCTTATGGTGCTTGCTGCGGCATGAACAATAGCTTTGTTCTGCTGAAAGTACCTAGAGTGTATTTTATCATCATGAAGCTGATTGATAAAAGACAATCGAATTTCTTGTTGATACCTGCGTTCTGTCACCATCCTGTTAACAAAAAATGAACCAACCGGTTTTCTCTTATTGAGACCGACTCAGACGTAAATTTTTTTAAAAGTAAAATAGTTTGCGCACTAACACTTTTAACATAAATAGTTGTATAACAGGTTTGAAATAGCGGAAAATATACGCGAAACGTTGCCTGATAATTGAAGAATTTTATTTTTCTGTGTCTGACAAGCACGTCATTAAATACTTCTACAAGTCGACATAAGATGACAACGGACGATAAAAAAGAAGTAATAGTTAAAAATTAGTTCTATCTTCTGCTTAACTGTCGAGAACAATAATATAAGCGTCTAATCTTCTGGAAACTCACAAGAAAGTAAAATTCCATTTAAAACACCGACTCAAACAACCCAAAAAAAAACAAAAAAACAGAGGAATAACGCAAATCGTAAACAACGTCAAAGTCAAATTTCTTTCTACTAGGAATAGAAAACCCACTTTAAATAAAATGTTGGAGAACACTGTTTTAATTATATAATATCATCTAAAAATTGTGGCAAAAAGAGTACGTACCAAAAAAAAAAAAAAGGCTACACCAGCAAGTTGTGCCAATTATAATGGGACACATATTTCGAAATATTCAAAATGTAGAACCGGTAAACAAAAACTTGCCCCCCAAGACCAAAGCTTGAAGAACTGAGCAGAATGCTGAAACAACCGGTTCCTCATTGAAGGACATTATGAAGACACGGAGAAAAAAAGCAAGAACTCCCAACACCTCAACAACAAAAAACTGAGAGAAAGATGACAAAAGACGCTCTCAGTCTCAACAGCCTCCACAACAACAGCAACAATCACAAACAGCAAAAGACCGGAAACATAAAATTGCTTTTGAGCTTTTTTTAATGTTTGTAGAATTATCACAGCTTGTCGGAAAACATTGTCACATGTTTTGTCACACATTACAAACATTTTGTCATTGATCTAAATACTCCAAATACAGCACCAACACCAAAATGTCAAAGTGCCAGAAAACCGGTGCATTTTTGAATTATGTTTTGGAACATAAATGAGACTTAACTAAAAAAAAGTGAACTGCTTGCAATAATAGAGAAAAATAACCCTGATATGGATCTGCTAAAGGAATCTAGATTAAAACCCGGTACATCAATCGTTGTTTTAAATTCTAACATGTACAAAGAAGACAAAATGAATAAATCAGGAGAAGGAGTAAAAAATTATAATTGAACATTCAATTGTCCCAATAGACAATAGGCCTAAGGGATCTTCAAAATCGGAGTTGAAAAAAACAACTCTAAACATAGAAATGAATTCAAATAACAAAGTGTTGATGGCAAGATGCTTTATTGCCATACACAGAGGAATTGGTTGCAAACACACTAACAAAGGAATCAGCTTAGTGTTATACCTGGAAAATAGAAACTATGGATATATAGTTCCAGACAACCTAACACACATAAGTCTGTCATATCTTTCAACAGATATTCTAGATTACGAAATATATAAAAACATCACCAGGAGCATGACAACAATAAGAGCATCAGCAGAAACGACTTCTGACCTGACCTGCCCTGGCCTGACCTGACCTGCCCTGACCTGACCTGACCTGACCTGACCTGACTTGACCTGACCTGGCCTGACCTGACCTGACCTGACCTGACCTGACCTGACCACATTTCAATTCTAATCTAAAATTTGAAGAAAAAAAAGTTTTAGAAACTGGAACTATTTTAAATAGAAAAAATAGAAAGCAACATCAGAAGCAAAAGAATATCGGCGTAAGATAATTGACAATTACAGATTTTTTTCAGCCTAAGTTTTTATCAGAATATTAAAAATACATTGTAACTCTAAACTGTTGCTAAAATATTACCCAGAAATTGCCGAACAATCAAGTTCTTTACTGAATTGCATCAGAAGTATGTTGCTTAGGCCAATTGCATCGGTAACAGCAACTTTTAATTAATTTACCACTTATATTTTTATTCTGCTTTTTCCCTTGCAATGTATCTAATATTTAGTTTTTATTTTAACATTTTGTTTTGCTATCTTATTTATCTTTAATTTGAGTAGCAATTGTGCAAAATACATTATATAGATCTTTTTAGGACAACTTACTTTAACATTCCTCGAAAATATTCATCCTTTCCATTTAAATGAGCGGGATTAACGTCACCAAGTGTTTCTGAAATATTTATTATACAAACACAATTTAAGAAGCATTATTAACAAACCACAAGTTTGTGCAATCGTAGTTTTAAATAGTAATGGAAACAAATCAACAATTCCTTTTCCACAGCTTGGACTTGAATGTTCCACAAAATATAAAGCATACTTTACAAATATATCGTGAAATGTTGCTAAAATTTTTAAATTAAAAGTTGGGCTGATCATTTTTCGGTGTGGTTTCCAAATTTCAACTGTAACGTCTTTATTAGTTGCATAATTTATATGTTGAAAAAATATTTTGATTTTATATTTGGATTTGCAAGACTATTTTTAATCGACCCGTTTATTAAGTTTGAGTTTTATTCAATAATGTCACATTTACTGCTAAGAATTTATAAAGTTCAAAGGCACTAACAGACGCGTTATTTGGTTTTTTACAATTAACATTGTGTAAGTGAGCTTTAAAAAACAATTTTTAAGAAAATCTAGGTAAAATTATTATTAAATTTGTAAAATAACTTGCTGTTCTGATACAATTATTGAAGCAAAGACGTTATGTTATGTACTTTAGCATACATTGCAATTTAAAAAATCTATTGAGAAATATTTTTGCCTATAATTAATCATAGCTTTGGAATACTATTTGTTAAGTAGTTGTTGCCAGCAAGTACACAGAGATTATTAAATGCATTTTGATGTAAGAGTTTTGCTTACAATATATTTTTCTTGCTACTCTAGTCGAAAGTACGTGGTTTCGAATCGCAGCCGAAACCACGTACGTTCAACTGGAGTAGCAGAAAACTAGTATACACTACACGGGCAGAAATTTGAGAGCCTTGAACTGCGCGCCATGATGGATTATGGTGCGCAGTGCAGGAATCTCAACTTTCTGCCCTTGTAGTGTAATATACTATTCGTCTTTCATATTTTTGAACAAATTACAAAAATAGGTACCTGCAATTTTTACTTTACGCAAAACATCAATTTTATTCTTAATCAGTATTGTTTTTATGTAATAATGCAGAAATAGTACAGTTAAAAAAATTAATAAACGTACAGCCGTTGAGTGAAACGTTTCTATTCAAAATTTTCTCTTAACGGTACAAAATAATTAACATAAACTGCTTATAGTATTTTTTTCTAGAGCCAGTAGCAATGTGAAACAGTTTTTCAAAATATTTTTTTGCTAGATTTTGAAACTGTATTTTGTAGAACGCAACTGACAGCGCTTTGATATGATGTTTTTTTTGTTGGTCTGTTAGATTGTAATGGTAATTACAAAAATGGTTTATTTATCTTTAATCTATTTAGTTTAAAGTAAAAAGAAATATCACAAACGTAAACATCAAAATATAAATTTAAAAAAAAATGTTTTTTTAATTAGAAGGTCATTTAGAACTCGCTTGATAGATGCAACACAAATAAATCAAAATATTTGTACAACATTCTTTTCAACAACTTAATGCATTACCATTTGCCGTAGTTAAACCGTTTCTTAGGCCAAAAGTTATAATATTATAAATTTTCGCTTTGTCTAAACATCCATTCAGTAAAATCTCCATATCTTCGGGTCGAGAATCAATAATGTATAAATCAGGACCCAACCAAACTTTTGAAACTCCAGAATATTTTGAAAATAAGTTTTTTAGAGTTTTGTAGATATCTATAAAGAAAACAATCGTGTTGTTTATATGCTGTAAAATCACAAACAGGATAAACATAAGAGATGATAAGCTAACGCCTTAGATGTTTTCTTATAAATTAACAAGCTAAAATTTTGATCTAGCTGCCAATTATTACTACTAGATTTACTGTCAATTCTGACTTCTACATGACGCTACTGTGCAAACTGTCAATAATCTGACGTTTGTGTAATTTAAAATCCTTTTTTTTTCACAAACAATTGTCAAACAGTTTTAATGTAGGCAAGCGTCATTTAAAAGCAAATGTCAAAAACGTAATTTCTACGATTATAAAACAAGATTCTAATACAAATTTAGATTTTTTAACACTGAAAATTGTTTATAAAAAAACAGTAGATTATACGGTTTTTATCAGCTATTGCAAATCTAATGTAATTAGATGTTTGTTATATTTGAAATTGTTCATGACGCTATTAATGTTCGAAGTGTTGAGCTCAATTTGATCAATTTACTAAGCAAAAACTGAATAAACAAAATTTACATAAAAATACCAAATCAACATAACAAGATAGAAGTACAGACACCTTCGTCGCGGTGACGATTTACCTAGTTTTGTCATTATATGTTGTCAATGTGTACATAATAATTAGAGTAGTGTATAATTAAAAACAAGGTAAACAAGCGGATTATTAGCATTTATTTTAATGATACTAATTTGGTGTATTTTTTGTCTTATTATTTTAATTTGGTGTATTTTTTTGTCTTATTATTTTCTATACTGCGCTTTTAAGATTTTTTCTGCAAGACAAAGACGTGATTCATCAAAAATACATTTTTTTTGTTATGTCTAATCTTGCGATTGTCACAAAACACACACTTTTTAATTTCAAACGAATAATACACCGCATTAAAGCAATCATTTGAAAGAGAAATAGCTGTCAAAAAGTTTAATAAAATAAGTGTCACTTTTGAAAGTTTGCCGCCGATGGTTTTATCTTCTAAGAGAATTTAAAAACTATTTATATAAATTTTGACTCGCTAAATAGCGGATACTAGCCGTATCATTTTCTATATTTATCCTGAACACAATCAATAGTACTGTGTTGGAAACGAGTTTGCTATTAACTCAGCTTTAGGATAAGTAAAATTTATTTTTTCGCTTTAAAAGGCAATTCGAATGTAAGAGACCGTACACTTAAAATCTGAAACAGCAAACAAATTTCGCACACAATTTTTGCAATCGTTGCATCAAATGCAAACTATTTTGAATTTTGAAGTTAACAATGATCGTGGGTAAATAAAATGTGAAACCAATATATATTATTTAATTAGTTATATACCTACCGTATTTTTTATTAAGTATTATTTACATCAATTGCAAGAAATAGATTACAAATGTTTCAAATGATAATATTATATAAAAAAATCTGCTTTTTTTCTAATAAGATAAACATTTGATGAGGCAAAAGTAACCAAAAGTTATAAAGCTTTAAGAATTTGAAAACATTTGCCACAATGAGATAATAGCAGTTTGTAATAAATGAAGTCAGTGGAAAATATTTTATGCAGTACTGGTATGAAATTTTATTAAAACCGACAATTTATATTTTTTGCGAAAAAGAATCTAGTAGGACAATATTTATTTCACTGTAATTATTTTACAAAAACATCAAAAATCTTAATTTATTGATAAAAATTTATCATTTTAGTAATTTTGAAATTGAAGGCGTTAGACCTTTTAGTGCTAATTTGTAGATAAACTTGGCTGATTTGTAGATATTGAATTTAATTTTTTAGAGAATGGATAATAGATTGAACTATTTCACATTATGTTATCTATAGAAGAAACTTATTACTTACTATAATTATTTTACTAGTTTTTAATTTATGCTTCAATTTGTTTATTTGAAATGTTTATTTATAAAATAAATTATTTTTTAGAACAAATTTATTTTTTTATTGTAAAAATTGATTTTGAAGTATCAGTTTGATAGTAGTACAATTTATTTTAGCTTAAAACTACTTAATTATCTGATGTTTTATGTTAGTTCTTATTTTTTAATGTTTTCAAATACGTTTCCTAGATCTAAGCTTAGTCATTTTTTTACAAATAAATATTAATTTGAAAATAGTAACAACGATTTTAAATAAAATGTTTGCTCTTGCTAAGTCAATAATTTGTTCAACATTCTTCTATTGATTTATATGATAAGGCTTTGAAAAAAAATGATGAATTCTGATTTTTTTGATTTTATTAATAATAATATAATAATTTTATTTTCTGAGACAAGATAAAATGTATTTTGAGCAAACAACATATAAGTCTTTTTAAAATATTTTGTCTTTACATAAGTTGATTAATTAGTAAATGTTTAACTATATTTACTAATGATAAATATTGATATTTAACGATTGCCATACATGTATATGTAATTTATCAGAACAAAATGGCTATTGCATAATTACACGCAAATATACATAATTTTCTTAATTCTTTGAAATAAATTAAATATTTGATATCTAAAACATGTTTTCGTGTTTTTGAATATAGATATCTGTTGTTTGATTTCTGGCGTGGTCAAATCATTTGCTAATTCATTTAATTAATAAAACTCATTATTTACTAATTTTACAAATATTTTATTAATTAAGTATTATTATCTGTAATTGATTGTTGACTAATGTTGATTGAATGTTGACAATTATTTTTGTAATGAGCTAGAAATTTACATATTTACTAATTGATTGTTTTTCGTAATAAAGTCGTTGAGGGTGGCTTAAATTTATTTATTTAATTATATAACTTAATATTATATTTATGCGTCAATAACTTCATATTAAATAATTATAAGTGTTATTTTGTTCCCCACGTCAAACTAATTCACTCGCTGACGTCAACATTTTTTTATTACATAATTTATTTTTGTTATTAGAAACACATTCTGGTTTTCTTTTTTTTTTTGGTTATAAATAGTTAATTAATTTTTTTTTGTTTAATACCAGTGGTCGTAAAGTTTGTATACTCTATACTCTAATATCTAAGAACATTCTAAGGGACAAACTTGCTATCTTTTTTTAAACACGCAGTAGAACAGCGAGAATTAAAAGCGTTTCTGTTGCTTAGAACATGATTTGGTGGTCGGCAGGTGTATAAATCAGACAGCAATTCCTGCAATCGTTAGTTTTGTTTCCAGTAGTAATAACCCAAGGACATTGTTAATTGTTTTTTCCGGAAATCGTCTTGGAAACAACATTTTTGAGTTTTCCGGACTAGCACTGTATAAACTTTACAAGACGCAAAATAAAAAAGATACTCTAGTAACTATAGTTGCTAACAAAATTGACAAACTTGATTTTTGTGGAATTTGTTAAAAAAAATTCTAAAATTTGTAAATTTCGTCTTTTTTTACGATTTCCGGAAAAATTTAATTACAAAACACGTCAGTAAAATCTCTTACTTGACTCGGAGCTTTAAAATACTCGACACAAAGTGCCTCGTATTTCAGTTTAGCTCCTCTTCAGTAATGTAAAATTTTCCTGACTTTTACGTAAATAACTATTAATTTTAATTTAATTTTAATTAAATTTTTTGAAAAACAGATTTTGAAAGCTTGTTGCTTGTAAACAGACCAGCAGACAGACGGCGTCGGCCTGTTGCCTATAAGGAACAAGCGTGAGGAAGTTGTTATAATATTTTTGAGCATTTATCAATGTTCGAGGGTTATTCGGAAAGAAATTTTTTTGCTAGATATAGAAAAAATACAGATATAAAATATGAAACGTCATAATCGAAATACATCAATATATATTCATGGCAACGTGGAAACAGCTCATGGGATCGGGTTTCAGTATAATGTTGTACTGATTTTACTGGAACCAAAAAAATTCCGAATAACAGCCACAAAAGAAATTTGTGGTTAACTAAAAGCAATTAGAAGTCAAACGCAAGAAAAAATAGACAATGAAATTAATTTTATAAAAAGAAAAGAAAGAATACGACAGTACATATATTATACGCTTTGCACAACAAAATTCTTTTTAAAGCATTTATTTTTCTATATTCTACGGCACTGTAATATGCTTGCGTATCTAGCAGAGACTTTTGTTGTTGTTGTTGAGTATTTTAAGCTCTCCATGTCTACTGACAATTCTTTGACCGGATTCAACAGAGTTGTAACGCTTTGTTATTTCTATTGTTAAAAAAGATCTACGTCTTTTCAATGAGATCAGAGTTTAACAACGTTGCAAGTTAAAGCGACTTCATTATTGCGTACTCTAAGTACCTTCCTTAGAGTAACGCAATAAATAATAAAAAAAACTCAAACAATGCAATTTTCTACTATTGAAACACATCTGCATCAAACTTGATAATTATTTACATAAATCCACGGTATTTAGCAATATAGCTTTGGCTTTCAACTGCGGAAGCAATTATATACATTTGAACAAGTTATATTTCTACAGCATTTGTAGAGACTTGCTTAAATTGTTTAAAACTTGTTTGTTCCAAAAAAGTCAAATACTAAAAAATGAAAGAATTTTATATAAATAGTATGTAATTTAAGATCTGAAAATCGCAAAGCTCAAAATCGAATTGTATTATTTTGTTCTATTTATTAATGATATCAGAAAATTTCTCATTGATTCTTTGCTAAAGACTAAAAATAAACTTTTTCTTATTGGAAAAGACAAGAAACTAAATTAATGTTATTTGAAACTTTTTTATAAACACTTATTAACATTTTGAAAATAAAACTATGTTATGCATGTTTGGCACTCAGATCTGATTTTGAAAATTCTGACCTTCGTAGTGTAAGCGGCAAGGTTATCTTAATTTGCCCCATTTAAAGTTCATCTTTTCTACGTGTTAGTAGCTATTTTTCAGAAAAAACTGTATTAAACAACATGTAGAAATTACTTTTAAATATCAGGATAAAATATACTGAATATAAAATACGTGTGTGAACTGTAAAATAAAACCCATGGCAGTATTTACCTTAAAAAACACAAATCACTTTTTATTCGAAAACTTTTATGTCTGAAACATATGAACGAGCGTTCTAAAAAACTTTCTAATGAGTTTATGACTTAAAATTTTAATTTTAACATTTACTTGCTAGTTTTGAATCACTATTTTAGAATACTATTAAAATTTAAAATAAATTAATGTTCTTCGAAAATGTAGACATTGAATTACAAAAGAATATTTATAATCGTTTTGAATAGCAAATTGTTCATCTTTGTTTCGCAAAATTTAAATAAATTGACCTACTTTGATCTGAGCTGAAATGACTCTTGATCATTTCAGCTATCTTTTCAGGTAAAATTTTAAAAGAAAAATGTTTCATGTGTGATTTTCAAAAATCATGTTTTATCAAATAATAAAAAAATACTTCTTGGTAAGAATTTTATCATAAAACATAAATATCTTGAGATCTTCTGTATGCTGAATGTACTTTTGATTCATGTAACTCTAGTGATGTCGTGCCAAAAGAAGTCTGAAACCGGTCAATTTTATTTTTTCTGTGGTTGTTATACAACTCAATGTATTATTATTTAGCAAAATTACCAATAAATGAAAAACAAGTTTAATTCTTCACAGAACTAAATTAATGTTTACGGAATATACAACTATCTAATGAATTCATTGCAAAAAGAAATATTTTTAAATTAGCAAATTTAAAACCTGAAATAAACTCACCTACTTTGATTAAATGATTTTAAATTTTTTATATTTATTACAAGTATTAATAATTATGAGTATCTTGCCTTTATGTCCTCCGTAAAAAATATGTGCACTTCCAATTAGAGGAAATGATAAAGGACCTTTAAGTTTTGCCGAAAGAATGTAAAGCCTTCGTCGTTTCCAAATCAATAAAACAAAACAGATGCACATTAACATTAAAACCAAGATCCATAATGACACTGTAGTGCGCATATTAGGCATGTAAAAGTTTAAACTGAACTAATTTTCTCTGGCTATTTTTCCTTTTTATATAAGGTATTTTATTTTTTTGGTAAATTCAAGTTTACATTATTTAATATTGTGGCAAAATTTTCTAGTTAACCTTTAATAGTAAAATTGGAAGGTGGAACCCAAGCAAAAACTTAAAAAAAGGTGGGGCGATTAATAAATTGTAAACTAGTTATCTCAATAATCTACATGCAAAAAAAAATGATAGATAATTGCAAAAGAGGGTTGATTTTTACCTTTATTATAGACCTAAAATAATTTAAATAAAGCAATGTAAAATTATGTAAATTTTACATCTACAATTGGCCAAAAAAACAATTTTATGTTTTTTATGTCTTAATTTCCTAGTTTTGAACAAAAACATTTTAAAAACTTCATAGAGTTACTTATTTTTAAATAATGTCGGCTAGCGGTATTACATTTCGTAAAACTTTGTGATTCAATAGAAGAATAAAAGGCCCCTAACGATGACAGCGATAGATAATACGGCATTTATGACCATTAGAAGATACACACGCAAAAAATTATTGAAAAAATATGTGACAACTATCAACCCTTAGTTGTAACTGTAACTGTCACATCATTGTCAATATCAATATAATTCAATTGAAGGCCTATAAGTTTGTAATGTGTTTTTAGCCTTAATTTATATAATCGGTTCAGCCGTTTAAAATTTATCTTTTTTTTTCTGGTTAATAAATATCTGTAAGCATCTTTCTCAAGTATAAAATAGTCAAAATTTAGTAACACGTGTTTTTCATAATATTAAAAAACATTGAAACCCTGCAAAATTTCCCAAAATTTCCCAAAATTTGCAAAACACTCAAATTTCTATCAATTTGTGAGAAAAGTATTCTGCTTAAGCTCATTGAGCAAAGGGTCTCAATCGAAGCTTTTGAAATTTTAAATAAATTTAGCAGTTATAATTTTATTAAGCTTTATTGGTAATAGTTTAATGAAATGAAAAAAAAATGCATTAAGTATTGTTTACGTTGCGTTTTATAGGTTGAATTGGAGACACCGGAAATAAGTAGACTCCTTAAACCAATAATATCTGGTATTAATTTTTTTGTCATAATATAATTAAGACTTAGGTACTTCAGTTTTATTAACTATTTCTGTAGATTCCCGTATTTTTTGTTTATTTTTTGCTTAGCAAATAAGTGCAAATAATTGTTTAAAACAATGAAAAGAGCCAATTTTAAATAATTAAAGTAAATTTAAGAGAATACTTATCTTAAAAAATTTGATATCAACTTTTTAGAATTTATTACAGGAAGCAAAATTCTAGATTAAGACTAGTTGTCACAAGTACAATTGCCTGTTTTATCGACTTTTAGACAATTTTTGTGTGACTCACTGATTGAGTTTGGAATGTCTTAACTCTGTTATCAGTTTAAAATATTTTTCTCTAACCGCTTTAAAAGTATGACATTTTTTAACTGTCAGGAGTCGTAAAAGTTTTTAAGTCGTTTTTTTACTGAACAATAAAAAACAGGTATTTTAGCAACAACAATATTTACTTTTAATACTAGGAGCAAAAGTTGCACTTTTAATCCTAGGAACTAAAAGCTGTCATTTAAGTGTTAAGAACGGCATGCGCTTCCAACCCCTTGTATAAAAACGACCTATAAAGAAACTTTTTAAAAATTTTGCTTGTTTATTTTGAAAGCGTTTACCTTCACCATGGAATATTGATTATCAGGTGCACTAGTCAAAAAACGATAAACTTCTTCCTTTGTAAATACTCGCCTTTTTTCGGAAAATGTCCCTCACTTTGTCTCTTGAGAAAAGCTCGTAACTTTGAAAATTTAAGTACTGATATCAATCCCGTTCTTTATAACCAACGTTGAACGCAACAAGGAATATTGTGACCAAAGCGTCGACGACTTCATTTTATTTGTTAAATTTGAGAAATACACCTGTATCTCTTTAGGTACACCACAATTTTCATTAGATTCTATTTTTACAGAGTTTTTAACAAATTGGACCACAAACAATCACAAATAAACACAATTAGCAATATGGCAAATAATTGAAGAAGAAAGGCTTTCACGACCCGAAGTCATTGAAATATTGACACCTTTCGGAAAAGACCTAATAATGTTTGACAAAGTGGTTATGACTACGTCGATATATTATTCCTCTTACCTACTTTGTTTTATCATCTCAATGTGGTTTGAAGCAGCATTTTTGTTGTTGATGTAATTAATACATATAAAGCATTTTTAATAGAAGCTATTATTTAAATAAGTCAATTAAAATAAATTCTCAATGTTTATACTTCATTAAGACAATGACATGTCATTTTTTTCATAATTGACTACATATGTCTAAATGCATGGCCCAAAAACGCTTATCACGCCGATATCCAACTTTTTAAGTAATGCTTAATAAAAAAAAAAATCAAATGATATAAAAAAGAGCAAAGGGCTAGGTTAGTAAAACCAATGTTTTAACAAAGCAGAACTTTAAAAAAAAAGTTTTTTTTATTAAAAAATATTTTAAAAATAGAAAACAAAAATAGAATATGATACCTTTAACCTTGTTTTTGGTATGCACAAAAATATTTATAATAGCCAAAATGTTGTAAACGTATGTTTTTTGAACATTTTTTAGAGAAAAATGATAAACTTTTAGCAGATAATGCAAACTAAATCTAAATATATTTAAAAAAAAAGTTAAATTTGACTCTAAAATATTGCGTCCTTTATATATTTTTGTAAATTTAGCAGTGTAAATTTATTTAACAGAATTTACATTCAATTATTACTAAACCCATAAGATATCAATTCAACATTAATAAATCTTCTTGTATAAAATATATTTGGTGTTGTTGATAATGTCTGCTAAAATAAAAAAAAATAACGATTTCAATTTTAAAGTATTTATTGTATATCTACAGGTGTAAACATAACATATGAAAGTAAACATAACATAATAAAATTGATTACAATTTTATTCAAATATTCGCTTTTCAAAAGCTACAGGACAACCATCTACAGCTTTAAGTAAAACCGAATAAGATAATTTAATATCTTCCCTACTTTTGTATTTTACACCTACTATTTTATATGTACTTAAAAACACTGCGAGAAAAGCTTTCATATTTGTCATGGCGTATTTGAATCCGATGCAGTTACGTGCACCAAAGCTGAAGGGAATAAATGCACAGCGATGTCGTTTTTTAACTTCTTCAGGAAGGAATCGGTCGGGGTTAAATATTTGGGAGTCTTCCCATACTTTTGGATCAGTATTCATTTGAGCAATTGGTATGAAAAAGTTGGCTCCTGCTGGTAATACTAAACCATCAGCTAAAAAAGTATGATTAAAATTTTAAATGTGGAAATGAAAATATTTACACAAAGTAATATCTTTTTGAACATGCCTCCCAATCAATGGAATTGGCGACATAACACGCAGTGTTTCTTTTATGACGCGTTCTAAATACTCCATTTTATGTACATTTTCAGAAGTTATGTTGGCTGGATTATTACTGAGAATTGTATCTAGCTCTTTAAAAATTTGTTCCTAAAAGATGTAGATAAATAATTTTAAAGTAAAACAAATTCAAACACAAACTTGAATGTGAGGATAGAGTCCCAACATTATTAAAACAAACGATAATGTTATAGCAGTTGTTTCACTTCCTGCAACCATCATGTTGTTCGCTTCATCAATAATGTCTTCTTCAGTAATACATTTTTCTTCCATGACATTCAACAAATGATTTAGAAAACGTTTTTTTCTCACTTCGTCGTCTCCAAGTAAGTCAAAAGCAGATTTTTTCAAATCTATAAGCTACATAATATATTATAAAAAGCATAATTTAACAATTTTTTTAGAATAATCTTACACTTCGAATGAAATTGTCCGCCTTGTGTATCAATTTGTACATTTTTTGTTTAGTTTCAGATATTGCATAAACACAATTAAACCGCTCATAGTTAGAACACATGCGGTCTACGGCCATTTCCTCAAGTCTGAAAAAAATAATTGTAAATACCAATATACAATATTTTGGTTCGTATTTACTGTTTCTACTTTTTAATAATGTTCTAGTTTTTTTTTTATAAATTGAGTAAAATAAATAGCATGAAATAAATAATGTTAGTACTTTTAATAAAATCAACTTTTTTTTTTTAATATCTTTTATATATTTTTTCAAGTTTATAGACTTTTTAACATTTGTGAAGCAATTTATAATATGAACATAAAATGCAAACCGAAGAAATCAATAAATTATTGAAAAGAAAAAGAAAAAAAATCATAGTTTTAAAAATCATAAAACAAGTTAATATTTTTTAAAGTAAGCAAAAAAGATGATTTAAAGCACACGATCTTTGAGGCTAATTTTTTAAAGAATGACACAAACACTAAATAAAAATAAAACAATTTAAAAATAAATATTTAATTTAATTGACAAACATTAATAAAATTTAAATAAAAGCATAATATAGCAAAAAAATTATACTGAACCGTACGCAAAACCAAAATTAAAAAAAAATTAAAACTAAAATAAAAAGCAAAACAGTAAATAAAAAGTAAAAAAAAAAAAATTATAATAACATAAAATGCAAAAATTTAATGGCCAATATAGTAAAATGATTTAAAAAAAAATTGAAAAATGCGATAAAAATAACTATCTGATGAATAAATGTAAATAAATAAAAAAAAAGAAAATAGGGAAAAAAGTGTATAAAAGAATAACGTAAATCAGTGTAAGTACTAGACTATCACAAAAAAAATTGTAAAATATTTTTTTCAGAGACATATGAGTGGCCAAAACTTGAAAAATAAGAAAAAAATAATTGCAATCTATAATAATAAAAAAAACTAATACAAAAGTGTAAAAAAAGAAAAAAAGCGCAACAGGATAAACTTTGGTTTAATGTGAAGTTATAAGAGTTGTACTATTAAAAGTTTGTAAAAACAAAAATAAAATTGATACAATTATTGTTAAATTAAAGCTTTAACATTTTTATCTGAATAATATAAAAAGAAAAGGATAAAAGTAGAATTCAAAACCTAATGATGCGCATCAAAAAAATTCTCAGAATATGACTATTATTATGAACAGCAACATATCCAGATAGTGACGCAACCTGCTATTAAAATTCAGCTTTAATTAAACAAAATTGGATCATTTGACTGTATTATTTATGCGCAGCTAATTTAAATTTTTATTGCTGTGTTGATAAAGGCAAAACATGTCGGTGTCTTCATAGAGTTTGCTTTGATCTTCGATTTAATTTAATCTTATAACCAGCAACATATAAATTTATTTTAGCTATCACTAAATAAGTTCACTATGATACTCTTAAGCACAATACCTAGTATTTCAAAATATAACTTTAACTTTTAGAAATAAGAATTTTGAATAACTTTTGAACTAAATACTATTAAGTTTGTTTGTATGATTGTGTTGCTAACGGTAAAGTAACTCAAACAGTTTTTCATCTAATAGCTGTTATTTTACTAAGAAAATATATTTTTAAATAATCATTCAAAAACATAATTTACTGTGTTTGTTTTTTTTTCAAGATAATTTCTGAATACTTGACACTAACAATAATAATTATTTATAGAAACGACCTGACTCTATGTTACAATAATGAAAGGGAAATTACAATATAAATTGTAATAAAATATTGTGCAAAAATAAGCATGAAAAAATAACACAGTAACAAAAATCTCAACAAATCAAATGAGTTTTTAAAAATAAACAAGAACTAGGTTTAAAACATAAATTGCATAAAACTAATGAAAATTGTATGAAAAAAGCAAGGAAAAACATAGTCACTTAACAAGAATACAAATTTGCTGCAAAAAATATGTCGCTGTTGTATCAAGAGATACAACAGCAAGATATAAGAGTAATAATTTTTAAAAACAAACCTCATCATAGTCCAAACGTAGTCATCCTTTCCTTTCAGATTATCAGCATTTACATCTCCTAGAGTTTCTAAAATTTTAATTAAAAATAATTGTTTTAAAAATATTATTGATTTACCGCAAGTTAGTGTAATAGTCGTTTTAAATAACAGTGGAAATAAGTCTACAATTCCTTTTCCACATTTTGCACTTGATTGTTTCACAAAATTCACAGAATGCTTTACAAAAGTTTCATGAAATGTAAGTAAAATTTTTGGACTAAATGTTGGGTTAATAATTTTTCGGTGTTTTTTCCAAATGTCAACTTGAAAAAACCAAATTAGTAATTTGATTGCATAAAATCAGAGAGCAAATTTTGGTGGTATATTTATGTATCATGTTAACAATAAAAACAATTAAAAAAAAATTACATATGTATATACATATATATATATATATATACATTTTATTAATTTTATGCGATACCAGGTTGTTATAGAACTTTTTTAGTAGTATTTTGAAAAAAAAATGATCCTTACAAACCGGTCATATACAAAAACTCATTTAATAAATGCAAGATATTAATTTGTACCTGACATGTGAGATATCTACCTGCTTTTTGTTTTATTTATAATTATTGTAGACAACTTTAAATATACCGCAAAATAATATTTAATAAATGCTGATAAAAATAAAACAACTTGAGATAGAACTTATTTTAAATAGTTTTGTTTTAATGTTGTGTTTGATTTTCAGTACTACTGTAGCAGTGGTACCAAATGTTTGATGTTCTTTTGAGACAAGCAGTTCCAAATTATTAAAAAACTGTCTGTCTTTTAAAATAAGCTCAAATTATAAAATTTTTCCGGCGATATCGGTTGATTTTATGACAATAAATTCTCATATATAATTTAATAAATTAATTTTTATCAACCAATTTTAAACGAATTACATTGCCGTTTTTGATTTTTTGTTTTTTGTCACAGTACTTTAGCTTACGTTATTTTCACAAAACTTTAAAGTACGAGGTTCGAAGCTCTCTGCTTACCCTGAGCATTTATAATTGTAGAACTTTAATGATCCAAATCATTGACATAGTACTAGATTTTTACAAATCGCTTAGCTGCCATTAGTTTTTACTATATTATATACTACGTTAAGTAAACTACGTTGCAGACAAACTCCAATCTTTTTGTGTGCCTAAATGAGCAGAATTAAGTTTGACCCTTTCAGTGACGTTGGTTTCTTTAGTGCTCTAATAATTTGTTACTTATTTATTTTAAATTAAAATATTTTAAAATTAAATAATTCTCCGTTTAAATGTAAATTTTAATAGTTGCAAAAAATTACCACTTATTAATTTCAGTTATGTTGGTTGACAATAAGAGATAAAACTATCTAAATAATCTCGTGGTTGCCATGAAAACAACTTAATCCCAGTGTGTTTATTAGCTCATATAAAAATTATGGTATTTCAATTAACTATTTGCTAGTAGCTTAAAACTAAAATCATATTAACACATGCTTATAAAAAAACATCTTTTAAGAAAGTTAGTTACACAATGTTGAAAGAAAGTCAAATTCCACAAGATATCTGCACAAACGCGGCTGCATCAAGCCGATATTTGTTTCTTCCAAAGACCAGAACAACTGGTCTTACAACATACGAAATAAAAGACAAAAATTTTAAAGTACAAAAAAAACTCTTATATAAGAAAGTTTAGTTTTTGTTGTTTGATAAAACTATCGAAACAATTTTTGTCAAATAGTTTATCTACTAAGATTGGAATGTTGAATTTTTACCACAGGAAAATATTGTCATATTATTCAAAATTGCTTTGCATTCAATTTAAAGTTAAAGAACTCATCTGTGGTTAAAGAACTCATCTGTGGTTAAAGCTTAATTACCGTTTATTTCTTGCAGATATAGATGGTTTTTGCGTTTATAAATCTCTATTAAATTAGTATTCAGGAAATCTGAATACTAATTCTGCTTTTCTTTTTTCATTTTTGTTTTTATACCAAGTAGTTGCATAAATTGTTTTTGATCATTTTATATGTTGTAGATATGTTAAATTATTGATATGATATTTTTAATGTTAAATAAATATTTGCAATTATTGTTAACAACCTAGAGTAACACTCTAGTGTGTTATGAATATAGCATCTTAGGTTGTTACTGATAGTGTGAATATTCTCAATTAACAAAAATAGAAAAATTGAAATATGTTCGTGTTAATATGACAATTTATACACAACCAAACTATGCGCTCAACATTGGCAGCTAAAATACCATGCCCCGTAACTAAACCATTTCTCAGCCCAACAGCTATAATATCATAACACCCAGCTTTGTTCAAGCATCCATTCAGTAAAATTTCTGTATCTTCGGGCCGACTATCTATAACGTACAATTCAGGACCAAGCCATATTTTTGAAATTCCAGGATATTTTGCAAATACATTTTTCAGGGCTGTATACATATCTGCAATAAACAAACAAATTAATTTTAAAATATCACACATTTAAATGCAGGAATGCTTTAAGTAGAACTTTTCTTCTTTCTATCTTATTCAAGTTGTATGAGACAAAAAATCGTCACCATTGTGATAAATATTATGTCAAATGTTGTATGTGTTGATTTTAATATTCCTGATTTTGTTCATTCTATAAGCACAAATAACAACTTAAGAATTTGAAAAACCGATTTTAGAAGACTTAATTTATTGATTTAATTAATAAACATAGAAAACTATAATGATGTATTGAAGTTGTCGAAAAAAAAAGAACAGAACTGGCAGCTTAAAACTCTAAATGATCAAAGCTGATCAACATTATGATGAAACAAGCGGCATCTATCAGAAGCTACCTTGCATGTAAAAAAAAAATTGTGAAATATAATTTCTACATGTTTCAATACATATAGGTTACTCGAAATAACAGATATCATTTTTAATAGATACAAATAGAGATAAACACATATTGCTAATTGAACAACCAAGTTATCACAATAGCGGCTTTTGTCACAAACGTATATCAATGATATACAATGTAATCTATCTTCTTTGCAAGTTGTAGCAGATTTAGATTTAAATAAATTTGCGTTGGAAAGTTTGGGCTTATACTTGCCCAAGTGTTTTGAGAAACAAATGTTTTACACGTTTTACCATATTCCGGAAGTAACAGGCACTTGGCTAAATAAAGCCTAAATTTGTCACAGCAAATTTATTCAAATCTAAATCTGTTGCAATTTTATTCAAGAGTTCTAATAAAAACAAAACATGTCTAAGATTACAGATATAGTTTGAATAAATTTGCATTGATCTTATTAGGTAGTTATGAATTATTTAAATCTAAACATAGACATTGCATTTGGTAAACTGTTAATAAAGATACTTTATTTCAACAATAATTACTACAATCAAAGTGTTTTGATCAGATGTATTTCTACGACTATTTCAATCGACCAATAAGCTCACGCAATTTTTTTAGTTACTATGTGCTACTAATGGTTATATTGTAGGAAGTATGATAACAATCCGTAAACTTTTGCTGTAATACAAAAGTTTTGTATATTTACTACTTTCTAATTGAAAATAGTATGATAGTCTACTATAGTTAACTCGACGATCGAAAATACTAATTACTGTCTAAAGAAATCTAAATAAACACAACTCGGCTGTTGCTTACGTGGTATTTCAGGCAATTGAACACGTTTATCGACGAGTAAACCAAATTTATATTTTTGATCGTCTTTTATTCTAATATATCTACAAAGTCGCACAAAAGAATGAAAACGGTCAAATATTTTTAAAAACACTTATCAGAATCGAATAAAATCTAGCAAATAAAAAATATTGAAAATACTTTATTTAGCTGTAATTTTTTCAAATAAATACGTTCATTTGTGTCAAAGATCTAAGGCCAACTTGCTTTTTCTGAAATAACAACAGAAGTAAAATTTTACAAAAAAAATTTTTTTTAACAAGATTAAAACGTTAAGACAACAACAAAGCCTAGTTGGCTACAAAAATTGTTGTGTAAGAATAGTCAAATAATTTATCTAAACACATAAAAATTCTGAAATCTTTTTGATCTTTGAAACAAATGAACGTCTTTATTTGAAAAAACTACTGCTAATAGATTTTTCCAATATTTTTACGTGCCGAATTTTATTTCATTCTGATAAGTGATTTAAAAAATATTTGGCCATTTTTCTATTTTTGCGCGACTCTGTATATCAACATGAGTATTTGCTATTTTACGATGATGTTGCATCAGGCAATAATTATTGTTTGTTACATTTTTTCAGCAATTTTGAATTTTTAGAAAAAATTAAAACCGGATTTAAATATTGGGTCAAACTCGGTTTTGTCACATCCGTACACGCTAAAATATTGTCTTTATCAAAGCTTAATTAATTAATTAATTAATTATATTTAAAGTTTTAAGCCAAATTGAATACTTAATTAAAATTTAAGTTAATTCGTTAGAGAACAATCAATTAAACATTTTGATTTCAAATACAATTGCAATTAACATAATTTCAGTTTAATTTTACAGTTTCTTTTACGTGTCTTGTGCCTGTAAAAACATAACTTTCTAGGTTCATAATTGACCGGAAAGTAATGTTTTCCAGTCTAGATCATACTATAACACAAATAATAATATATTAAAAAAAAAATTATAAAAAATTTAGGGTATCAAAAAAATGTAGATGTTTTTACAGTTCTTTATTACATCTATGAGGCAATATATTATAATAATAAATTTATTCTCTAGACAACTACAAACGATAATAGTATATTATGTAACAATGCCAAAATGATACACACTTTGCACGAGTCTGAACACGAGTTTGTGACACGAGCTCAAGGCAAGTGTTGCAATTCAAACGAATGCAAAATTTCTATTTAGTTACATAATATAGTATTTCTATGACAACGACAATTATAAAAATAAATGTGCAGATATTGGATATGCTGGACCATGAAAATTCGAAATTATCTATTCATTAGCAGAGCTTGGACAGGAGTGTTTGATCTCCTTTCCACTCCAAAAATTAGTTATAAGCCCGTATGTACATTTTCTTCGACGTTTCCGGCAACAAATTTAGTGTTGTTAAATTTGCTGCTTCTGCTATACTTGGAGGTGTCAATTTCAAATCATTATCACTATCACTTTCCATATTAATTATGTGATTCGGCGTTATATTCTCTAATAAGCCAATTTAGTTTTTGACAGACCGAACACAAAATATTCCATATTGCATTTGTTGTCTAGCAACTTGCCTAGCAACTGATGCAAAATGAAATTCAGTACAAAATGTAGCTTTTTCAGATGATTCAATTTACAATCTTGATATGAACATTTATTGATGTTGTCGTAGAAAAAAAAATTTCTAATCAAAATTATAAACAGTACTCTTTAATATTTACATATCTAGAAAATAAATTTTAGTTAAATATCACATAATAACCCTTGTTCTGCCACTAGCACCTTAATAAAAAAAAAAACGCAAAAAAAGTCATTTAAAATATAATTATAGTAAAAACTAGTCCAACTTATTCACACAACTAAAAGTATAATTCAAAAAAAAAAGAGAATAAAAAATTTTTAGCAAAGCACATAATCTGTGTGAAAAATAAAAAAGTTTAAGAAAAAAAATGTTTTAAGCAATACAATCGCAACTGCATTAAATTGCTTAAAATTGCAGAGTGAATTACGCTTGTCCTTTTAAGCTTTAACTAGCGGTGCTTGAAAATAAATTAGTCGGTATGTAATTATAAATATTTATATAAGTTTTTAAATGTAAGTCACAAAAGTCTAAGTAAAGCTATTTGAAATTTGTATTTGAATTTATTTGAAGACAAGCACTTTGCAATAATAAACTATATATTTGGCTGAAAATAATTTTGGAAAGATATGTAAAACAACATTTAGTCTAGAAGGAAAAATGATATTTAATACGTGTCTTTGCATTAGTGTTTACCAACACTAAAAAATACTACATAAACCAAAAAAAAATTATTTAAAATAAAAAATTAAAAGATTTTTATTGGTACATCAGCAGAAAAACAAATATGTAAGACACGTCTTTCGTAGTTGGGGACCTCGGACTTTGACTTTTGTTTCCAAAATCACTCTCTTTGCAAAAGTCAGTCTGCGACCTTGTAATACAAACTATAACCTAAAGAAATTTTCTTATTTCTCTCTATGTAGGTAGACAATGATAATTTTTTTACAAGATTGCTGCTCTTCTGACAATAAAGCAATATTTTTTGTTGCAACATTATTGGTTTTTCTAGACGCATACAAAGGTAAATTTTATTACTTTTTGGTTTAAAAAACAATAACGCATTGTTTTTTTCATGTTTTTTTAAGGTGTTCTATAAGTAGATCAAGGCACTTTATAACAAGTTAACACAGCTTTATCATATTATTAGATTTTTTATCTATCTTGCCGTAAATGTAGCTACCGCTTTTTATAATTGTGTTTTTATACATTAATTTGTTAAGGGTTTTTTTTTGTACTGGCGAATTATTGTCAATTTTATCAATGTTTTATAATTGTACTGTTGTCTTTTTAAATTGTATTGTTTTCACGTTGTTAACGTTTTATAATTTCACCAAGTGTATCTTTGGTAAATCTATCAATTAACTAAATTTTCTAGGTGTTGTAAACGGTTCGAAAGAACGATTTTCTAGCCTAGACCCAAAAACTAGCTTCAGAATTAATTATTTTAATGCAACGAAATATTTTAATGATGTTGGCACCATTTGTTGTAAATTGCAAGTTAATTAGGTGTACGTCACAATTTTAAACACTTTATTTGTATTTGACGTATCTTAAAAACAAAACCCATTTTTTTATAGCAGTAACCCATACTTGACCAAAACAACCTTCTAAAAAGATGTATTCACTTTTGTTTTTCAATTTTTAGTTGATGTTTATAGTTTTTGAAGTCGTTATTACTAACTTATTTTATCCTCTTTCTAAGCATGAATTTTTATACTGAGTATATTAAATAAAAATTTAGTGTATTATCTCCAACTCTATAAACCAATCATTAAACTTAAAGTTTTTTTAATACAACCTAAATATTATTAAATTGAAACAAAATCTTACACGCTAAAAAACAATAAATTAAGTCGATATTATTTATTATCGTACTTTTATTCTAGTTAACAGTTTTAAATAACTTTTATTAAATTAAAATCAGTAACATGGGTGGCACATACTGACGTTTACCATTGCAAGTGTATATTATTATCAATGATTTGTAAACTAAGTTCCGTGATACCATTCTCATCAAACTGACGTAAGTATACCATATTTTAGCTCAATTGTACACTGAAAAGTGGTCTAGAATTTTTTTAACTAAATTTTACTAAAAATATTTAAACTAAACATAATAAACTAGTAAAGCCAAGTTGCATAAAAATTTCTAGAATGTTTTCTACTTATACATTCGTATCTCTTAAGATAAACAGCACAGATAAGACCTTAACATTTTTTTTCTTTTTTATAACCTTAATTAATTATGCAAAAAATTTATTAATTAATTAAATCTTAGATATTTAGAATGCACAAGATCAGCGGACTAAAGGAAAAAAAGTTATAGCTAAAGTAAAAATGTTAAAATTTGATGCTGTAGTAACTAAAACAAAACAAAAGCAGAGCAGTGAAGAGTTACAGAACTACATCCACCTGATAAAAATGTGCGAGTAAGAGCTGGAGGGTTAATATTAATACCAAAGCACATAAAATTATCTACAAAAAAATTAGCGCATATTAATAAAAAAAAATTTTTTAAATATTACAAATAAAGGATAGTCTATAAATAATATTAAGAACATATACCCGCTCCGATAACAAAAAGGGTTATAAAAAAAGAATATTATAAACTATTGAGAAATATTGTTTACCAAGCCAGTAACAGGAAACAACTATTTCTATAAAAGATCTCAACGGTCAAATAACATCGAACCAAAATTTATGACTTTGTGCACAACTTTACAGCTAATATATATATATAGTTCCAAAGTACGTGTCAACTACAGTATGTATATCAAGTATCAAGAACAGTAAGAACATTTTACAGGTTGAAAACCATTTTTTGTTTGAGATCGGTAGTCCTTGACGTTTGCGTTTATTGCAAATAAAATATATAATTAATATATATTTATATGTACCGTGCGTTTATAAATTATTTAGATCAACTTTTGCTGCGCAATTTAGCTTGATACATTTTTATTGTCGCTGATAAAATGATCTCGCTGTCAAACGTCAAAGCTCATCTAATACTACTACACGCTTGTATCTGCGTATAAACTAATCAAAAAATTAACATGTTTTGTGTTCAAAATTACATACATAGCAAGAATTGATCTAACTCATTTATGAACTATGTAAACTGCACTGTATAAATGTTAAAACTACTAAAAAAATATAAAAAACATAAAGAATCGATGATCTCAACTAACGTTAAATTAAGAAAGTATTTAGTTTTTTACTCAGTGCGATTAGCTTTTAGGCAAATTATATAAGCAAACACATTATAGTTTTGTTAATTATGCAAGCCAGTAGCTAAAAATAAATTATTTTCTTATTAAAATTATTTATTAGTGCTTAAACAAGCTTATTAATTAGAATTATTATTTGATTTATTTTGGTTATGTTCAAGTTTTTACTCCTACATCTAAAATCAAGTTACAAGTATTTCTGTCAAATCTATAAATAATCTATTTTTTTAACTTTGTTCCTACTTTTAAATTTCAATTTAAAATACACTAGATCATTTGTTTAAAAAAAACTTTTCAACCAAAAATTAAAAGTTTAAAAAAAAACGAGACAAACTTATTTACATACATATTTACATCAGTGTAAAACTTTAAAACTTTTTTTTGTTCTGCTTCCGGGGCTTAATTTTTTGTTAAAAACTTTGATTTTGGTTTTTTGAAAGCCGATTGTTTTTGACAAGTTTGTGTAGAAACAACTTAAAAATATCTTATGAAATAAGATGCATACATTTTTGAAATTTATTATTATTATTTTTTAATATTATGTTTAATATAGAATTAACAATGATGCCGTCTATATTCAAAATATTAAATATGAGCGAATTTTATAATCGTGATTTTTAAAATTTTAATTTTTAGTTAAAAAGTTTTTTTGAAACACATATGATATAGTGTATTTTAATTTTAAATTAGAATTTAAAATTAGATAAACCAAATTTATTTAAAAATTTTAAGGTCAAGTAGACTATAAAAAACCAACGTATTGAAAACTTATGTATGTGTTTTTTATCGACCTGTTTATCCTAATTATCCACAGGGTGTATAATATTAACAAGAATGAAAGATTTTTTGGCAGCTAGTATTAGATCGGTTCGTCTTAAAATCAGGTAAAATAACTTGAACACACTGATACACTTTTTGGTAATTAGACTCTGCAAATACTTAGCCTGCATTTCTTGAAGGCACCGATTAATCGAATATTCTAGTTCTTCATTTTCTTGCCTTATTCCAAAAATAACATTCTAACAAAAATGCTTTTTCTTGAACAATAAATGCCATTTCGCCCAAATAATTTATTGCCGCTATGGCAAGTATCTATTCACAGCTGACATTTTAGCACAGTGCCGTGCTCTAATGTGTAACCGCAGGCATTTGCGTTATTTTCTGAATGTGAAATAAATTTTTAATTATTTAAAAAGCAAACGGAAAATTCCCAACCAGGGTTACAATATGCATTTTTACACCGCTCAAAAACAACAACGCAAAACTAATTAAATTAATATTTAAATTAACAAAAATCCTTACGCCGTAGCGTAAGCGAGTTAATGTTTACAGATCGCTTTTGGCTTTATTAGGAACCGATCTAAGACCTGCTGCCAAAAAACCATGCCCCCTTGATTCATGTTAATTTTATACATCCTGTATCTCTCAGACGACTTTTGCAATAGTTAACTGAACTGCCAACGTGTCAGCGAAAAAGTTTTGGAGAAGTTTTGAGTTGTTTTTTTTTTCAAAGCTTAGGTTTATCAAGAGCTGCCAAAATTTCTTTTTATGACAGATCTTTCAAAACAAATTTACGCCTAATAATCAAGTTACGTCATACGTTTTCAATACTTTTGTTATTCATATTTCCGGCCTGCTTGACCGGAAATTTTTTGAAACATAAAGTATTAAAATTATTTTGTAATATTTAAAGTAGTTAAATATAAAAAAGCGTGATGCGCGGTATGCAACTAGCTAGCTGTCTTTATTCTTAAAAAAAATAAATTTTGCAGCATTACAATTTTCAAACAGTTTTATTACAAACTATTTATATTAATATTAAGATTTCTCAATTTATCAAAAATTAAAAAAAAATTTTTTTAAAATATGTAAAAGTTGCACGCAGTTTTTTGCTGTTGTTGAATAAATAAATTAAAAATTCTGAGGCAGCATACTGTAAATTAATATTTAATACATACATTATAAGCAAAAGCAATAATATTTGATAAGCTTATAGTTTTATTAAATATTAAATATAACCAATAATTATTTGATAAGCACAATTTAAATAATGGACCAAAGTAAAAGTTGTTGTTTTTAAAATGTCTACTTATGTAGGCATATGAAAAAAATAATATTAGTTTTATTAATTTTCTATATTAATTTTTTTCCTTAAATATTTGTAAAACTGATTGCAAATCCTAATTCTGAATTTGTAATTTCTCACGAATTTAAGTATCCTATCAACTAGTTGCTTGCCTTTATGTCCTCCATAAAATATATGAGCACTTCCAATTAGAGGTAACGAGAAAGGGCCCTTGAGCTTTGCAGACAGGATATACAGCTTTCGTCGTTTCCAGATAAATACAGCAAAAGTGATGCACAACAAAAGTAAAATGACGCACCATAAAGGAACTGTGGTGTGCATGATCTTGGAGAGCTAACACTAAAATAAACTATTTTTTATTTGGTTTTTATATTAAGCCTAGTTTTGCGACGAATTTTATAAAACTGGATCTAATATAAAAGAGAAAAAGACAGAAACTGTAGCACAGTTTTAATGACGACCTTTCATATATCGTTGGCTTAATATGCAAAGGTCGTAAGTCCATTTTATTCAAAAATCACATTTCACCATTAACCATTAATAATAGCGTCGGTGTGACAGCTTTGTTAATTTTCAAGATGTTTTTCAATTAATAAAAAAGTTTTAAAAGTGATAGCTACTATCTTGTATTTAATAAAGTCTAAAAATTGTTCTAAACATTTTTAAATGATAATGGAGTTACGACATTTTCCATTTTTTAATAATAGCAACTATCTGAAAATTACAGTGGAGTTCCGCTTTTTTGCGTTTTTAATAATTATAAAAGTTTGTTAAATTAAATGGAATTTTGTTTGGTAAATTTATAAGATACCTTTTAAATTATTTTGCTTCATTTTCTCTCTGTATTATACTCTGGGTTTTATTTTCCAGAAGTATGAACATCCCTACCTCAAGAACTCTAAAAATTTTACAAATTGAAAAATTAAATCTCTTGCAAGAAGGCGATGCAAGCCCTTTTTCTTAAGAGAACAATTTTGACAATGCAGGCCTTTTTTTTAAGAGCAAAATTTTCTTACTGATTTTACTAAAGACAATTATTTAAAAAATAACTAATATAATATTAAAAACTTTACTGAACCGAGAGATTTGCTCCTACAAGATGTTAATCAAACTTTTACAGATCAGGTTAATAACTCTTTACTATTGGATATTTCAGAGGTGACTAAAGACATATTATTTGACTTACAAATTTTGAATCCAGAAAGAAACGATAGCGAAAACCCAAACCTTGTTTCAGAACACAGTGAAGAAACTGAACTAGAGGTTTTCGAAATAGATCGTATAGAGACCGAAATCAGCATTACTAAGTAAAAACGAAAAAAAAAATGTTTGGTTGACGAGAAGACATGGTCAGGAAACAGTAACAAAAAAAAAGAGAGAAAGAGGTGAAGAATATTTTGGTAAACAAAAAATTGATAATAAATATAAATACAATGTACTTCGCAAAAAGAAAGAAATAAAACACCGATGCAAATGCAAGTTGTCATCAAAAAAATCTGTCCTTCAATGCGGATTGTTTACTGAAGATGAGAGGAACAACATATTTGGCCAGTTTTGGTCAAATTTTGATTGGAATCAAAGAAAATTGTACTGTCAATTATTAATTGATGTTAACGAGACTAAAAGACACAGGAACCGTTTAAACGAAACACAATCTATAATAAAAAAATAGAAGAAAAAGTACTTGAACGTACTCTCTAAAGCGGCTTGTCAAAAAAAATCAAGTATGTAAATCAATGTTTTTGGCTACTTTGGGGATAAAAAACATGAACTTTAAGATAAGCCGTTAGATAATAAATCTGTTAATAAACGTCACCATAAGGATGCAGAAGACCGTAAAAACAACCTCAGACAGTTCTTTAGAGAAATCTCCAAAACTGAAAGTCACTATTGTAGAGTTAGCTCTACAAAATTATACTTAGAGCTAAATTGAATTTCTAAATCAGCTTTGTGTTTGTTATACAAAAATACATAGTGTGTTGAGAAAAAACATTAATTATTTGTCAATTGCAATATTTTATAAAATATTTGATGAAATGAACTTAAGTTTGTTTAGACCAAAAAAAGATAAGTGCGACACATGCGTGACGTATAAAGTTGGAGATTTATTAGAAGAAGAGTACACACTACATCAAGAAAAGAAAATAGAAGCAAGAGAAGCAAAAATTAAGGACAAAAAGTCGAATAATCAGGTCTACTGTATGGATCTTCAATCTGTTTTGCTGTCTTCAAAATCAAATGTGTCATTTTTATACTTTAGAACTAAACTAATAGTTCATAACTTCACCATTTATAACATGAAAACAAAAGATGCTTATTGCTATATCTGGCATGAGTCAGCGGGTGGTGTATCATCGAATGATTACAGTTCAATTATTTGTTCTTTTTTTAAAATAATTTGCTATAGAAACACTGAATTCCGACCAACATATTATCATTTATAGCGATTGCTGTACTTCACAGAACCGCAACTCTAACCTTTCAAACGCCTTATTGAATATAGCCATGTACTACAAAGTGACCGTTGAACAAAAATTTTTAGAAAAAAGTTATACGCAGATGGAAGCAGATTCTATTCACTTGACTATTGAGCAGAAACTTAGAAAAACTAGCATAAACGTTCCCGCGGACTATGTAGGTCTGTCTATCTGTCTAACAGCAAGAAAAAAATCCGTCACTTTACCATGTCAAATATTTGGACTACACTTTCTTTTCAAATTTTGGGGAACTTAAATTTTTCACATCTTGGCGACCTGGAGATCCCGTAGTGAGTGATATAAAAACTTTGCAATATTTGCCAAATGGATCTCTTCAGTACAAATTGAGACACACCGACGAATACTCTACATTTCAATTCAGAAATATGAATAAAATTAAACCGCGTTCATTGGAAGTACTACCTCGGCTATATCTCCGCCAAATACACAAAAAAAAAAGAAAAATAGGATAATCTCCAATTTCTCAATAAATGTTTAGCAAAAGATTATCACTCATTTTACGATGACTTGCCATATAATCGACCAACCAAAAACGTTTCTTTAATTTCAATTTTGTTAGTTTGTAAGTTACTTTTTAGTTGTGTGGTTTAGTTTTTTTAAACTTTCTAATGCGATTTATTTCATAGTGAAAATTGAAAAATAAATATAGTACTCTAATAAGATACCTACTTGCGTTTTTAACAAAAAAAAGATAACTATTCTGTTAATCACTTTTACAAGTTGTTATAAAATATTGGCGTAACTCCACAAATTTATCAGAAATATTGTAGAAAAAGTCGTATGTCCTTTTAAAAATTATTGATTCAATTAATTTAATTTTTAATATATAAGAACAAATAAGTTAATTTTTTAACTAAATTTAAACTATTTTTGAACAATATTCTGTTCTTAATAATTAACATGAACGTTTTTTGTCTCTCCTGAAAAGTTTACATTTTGTGACATACGACCATTGGATATTAAACCGACGATATTCATGAAAATAGAAAGTGGACGCTAATTATTTTAAGATTATTCTTGTAAACTAAAATTCCCATCCCCATCTTAAGTAAATTAAAAAACCTAAACCTTCTAGATTCTTATTATTTGCCTTTATTATTGTTTTTATAATCATTATTTAATTTTAATAAAAACAAAAATATTAGTAACTATTGATTAAAAACTTGAAGCTGTTAGATCAACCACTATGTACCTATATTTTATAGTACACAAATGACAACATAATACTCCCAATAGCAATATCAGCAACACTAATTTGTCAAAACAATAAACAAAATCTAATAACAATAATTTTATGTAATAATAAAAATAATCTAAGGAAATTATAATTTGGTGCTATAGATGTATAGTGAAATTAATTAGGTATGTTACTTATAAGCAATTGTTGCAAGTGAATAGCCGATTTATTAGTAATAACTGGAATTTAAAATTTGAAAACTATTTTTTGTTTTAAAACAATAATTATATTAAATATAATGCTCAGAATTAGTTTTAATTTTCTTTTATTGCAAGAATTCAAAGCCGTTGAATGAAACAAAAAGTAGAGCATTTTGTAAGTTTCAAATTAGGATGACAACGTGCTGATTGCCCAATTATGCTGTTAACCACTGCAATAGTTGTTTACTTATAACGTTGAAAAATAGATCTAAATTTTTGCTTAATAGACAATGAAAAAAAACAGGTACCAATTTACTATACAATCTCTTGTATAGTAAATAGCTTTTAGCGAGGCTTTTAGTGTTAAAAGTCTAGAAATATTTTTTTTTATCTATATATCTATTATCTATAAAATTCAAAGCAAAATTATAAAATTGGAATCACAAAAATTAATAGTAATACACATAATAACATTTAGTTAATGTAAAAACATAATAATTACTACATATATGTAGTACAAAATCTGCAATTTCAAATAACAATACTAAGAATTATAACAAACGCAAGATTTTTAGATTGAATTGAAAATAAAGAAAATAAAGTAGAAATAAGTGATCAAATTATTGAAATAATAACAAAATTACTGAAAAATACATCTGACATGTTTTAAGATCTATATACAATAAGCAGAGACAAAACACTTAATTTTATTTATACGTTTATTTATACGCTAGCAACCCGTTGGCTTCAGCTTTCTTTGTATAACATTATTTATAAAAGCAAACGGTAAATGTTTTCTAAATTATTGCAACGTTTTGATTGCTGATCTAATCTTTATCAGACAATAGCACTGAACAAGTACAGATACTATACATGATATAAATGACGGTAAAATATCCAAAATATAAAATTTTAAATAAATCTTTTAACCTCGTCGATTGTGAACCGCATTTTTACGTCTTGCCAACTGCTATGGTGTCTATAGGTCCCCACATGCAAAGCTTCCATCTGTCGCTTTGGCTCACTGGCGTGTTGTAGAATACCATAAAAATTATCTGCTTTTAGAGGCCTCCAAGAAAAGTATTGTCATAAATATAGTTCGTTTATACCAAGACAATTTACCGCACTTAATAAAACCTATAGATTTCAAAAATAAAGACAATTTAATATTTTTGGCTCTGAACAACAGGCTAATTGCACTTGAGCTGTCAACTTCAAGTCAATTCGAAATTTTTAAAACAGACAAAATTAAGTTCTCGGCCAAAAAGTTGAATACATTTTTTGTGCATTAGTCATTTTACAGCCCGTGGGTTTATTGAAACCCTTCACAGAGCGTTGTGCTTCAAAATTAAATCCTTGCGCTGTAAAATAAAACTTACCGCACTAATAACATAAATAACTGTTTCGGTAGGTAACATTTTTGGCAAAATTATATCAGTTTTACGGCATAGTGCCAAATCGCTCAAAGCTGCCAACTGTTACTGTTTGGAAGAGGATGGAACATCAAGGTAAACGTCATCAAGAAGCACTATGCTTCTTTTTGTGTGCCACTTCTGCTCGGTTTGGCGGAAAAGAAAGAAGATATTTTAATTCAGACGAAGCTGTCATCTAAGTTAGTAACTGACAAAAGCAATCGAACTTGATATGCTCAGAAACGTGCAACAAAACAGATTATGTGTAAAAATGTAATAATTAGAAATTAAGCAAAAGTGAGAAATCTTAATTGATTGCTGTCGGACTTGAGGAATTTGGTGACAAATATTTTTTTTCAGAAAATCAAATTTTTGAAAGCTGTAAAAATAGATTTTTTGTTTTTGTATTTCAATCGTTTTTTTTTGATAATTTTTTGCATTGCGCAATTTTTTGACAAATTGTTTTCATGGTTTGAAGCTACAATATCTTATTTATACATTTTTATCTTCAAGTCTCACCAAACTTATTTGAAAAATGTTGCACTCTACTATGAAACCAATATTGCGCTATGATAGTTGTCTGGATAATTATCATCTCATCCTCTTTTATTAGAATTTTGTGGTAGATATTTAAATAATAATTTTTAATTAACTATTGCTTTTATAAATTTGATTTATTTGAGTTTCAACATAGTACAAGTAAATCGATTAAATCATCTGTGAAATTCTTATTGATTAAAAATCTAGGTTAACAAGTCAAGATTTTTGGGTTTTTTGTGTAACACATCCGTAAAATCTGGTTTGAATGCTTTATAATATACTCCACTTAACATTGAACACTATGAATAATTCATGTACACGGAGACGCAATTCATTTTCAGATCTTATGTCTATTAATTATAAGCAATAGTGAAAAAAAACTTTCAGTTTGGCATCAACCTTCTAATAGAATTTTAGACATAGTTTTGCCTTTTTATATTTTTTTTAGAATATATTTTTTACTTTTTTATTTTGTACATAAAATAATTCTAAATCATTTTTGTTTTATATGTAAACAGTTTAATCTTGACACAAACGGCTTAGGTAATGTCTCTAAAAATAGTATTTTTTTATTGATAGTCTAATCAAACTTTTATGAAATGTTTTCTTGTTGTTTGATGAAAAAATTATTTCTAAGATTCACAAAACTATAATTTAATTAAATCGCAAATTTGAATTGTTTTTAATATTCTATTATTCAATATGTATTAACGTCAAATTGATTTCTTAGAAATGTGTTGTCAATTAAAATCTTCAACAAAAAAACCGGTACAAAAAAGATTCCTTCTTTGACTTAAAAAACACGTTTGTGGAAATTATAGACGTCAATAAACGAGATTAAAAAAACCGTGTAAAATTTCTTTATTTAATTTTTATTCAGCTGCTTAGACGCAAAGCCTAACACATAATCTAAACTAATTTAAAAAAATATTGATAGGAAAGTTTTACAGTTATCCATATTCATTCGCAAGTAAAAAAGCTCAGCTATTTTACCTCTCACAATTAAAACTTTTATAATTTTTAATTTTTTAACTAACATGTCAGTGTTACATTTTTATAACAATAATAAGCACTTTATTATTGTTGTAACAACTTTAATTTTTAAATTTTAACTTATAAAACAATTTGTTTTTTAAGAATATTTACACATAAACATAATGTAAAACACAAATTTGGATATAAATTCATATAAATTCCAAATTTACACTTATAGTAGCCATGGCCGTGACAACAGATGTAGCAACCTTATTCTGTAGGTATGCTCTAAAATCGTTGCTTCCAAAACTTGATTATTTAGAAAGTATGAGTGGCATTGGCGTACTTGTGTGATAATATCTCAGATTTGTAAATGGTCAAGTTTGTGGTTGACCAAGAAATGTGCATTTTATGGTTTAAAATTTTATTAATTAATGTTAACAGATATTGGAAGATTTTATGTATCTTTTTAGATAGCCTGTTTGTTTCTTTCGTTCTTTTTCTATATATTTTATGTGTATCATTTTTTTTAATAACTTTAGCAGGTCTTAGGAATTGTTGTTATATGTTTATTTTAACCAAAAACTTTCCATAACTTTGTCACTCTTTGCTGTTTTTGTCTATTAATAATCGATGAGTTTTCTCAAACTCATAAAAAAACTAAGATCTTAGTTTTTTTATATGCATATATATGTTTTCTTTATATCTAATTTATTTACTAATTCGCCTACAAAAAAATTATACTTCAAAGCACAAAACTTTTTCATCTTGTCTGAGACGAAAACTGAGGTATTACATGTATATTAGTAAATTTTGCAATTGTTTTATTATCTTGTTTTATTTATTATCTGTTTCTGTAAGTGGATAAACCACAAACCAAAAGAATAATTATTTCACTTATATTTATTCGGTGTATTATTTATTTGTGTTTTTTATTACATTTTTTTAAAGAAATATAAGTAATAGCTCTATTTTCTACCATTAATTTATATTACTAGCTTTTTGTACTAACCTTGGCCGCATAAAGTACATTGTATCTACAATTAATTCTAAAGTTACCATTTCTGCAAAATGAATTATGGCGCGATGTATCGTATTACGGACATTTTATTAGTCAATTTCTTATTTTAAATTGAAGTAATTAAACATAAATTAAACTAATTAAAATGTATTTACAGCTTGTTGACATACCTTTGATCACCTATTGATTGAATGAATAGGTACTGATTTGTCATTAAAACCACTAATTTGCTGCATTTAGTTTAGTAATAATGCTAAATAGATTGCATTAGCAGCCATCGATTTAAATAAATTTATAACAAAAAAACAATTAATTAATACATTATATATATATATATATATATATATGTATACATATATATATACATATACACGGTGTAGAATTGGTTTGCGAGACATAGGATTTTACATGTAAAAGAAAACAATCCCCAATATTTACTCTCTTAATGATTTTACGCCAAAATAGTTAACATGAAAGTTATCGAGAATTAAAATTGTTATCTGATTTCATTGTTGTTTTTTTTCTAACAGCTTGTGAGACTGAACTAAAGACTAGAAAGTACTTAGCAAAGAATACTAAAAAGTAGCAATGGTTATGAAATTTGACTATCAACATTTATCTGACATCCATCATTTCACGATTGCAAACTTTGTATTATAGTTTGTTTTTTAAAAAATGACTTGTACACAACGAACGAAAAGGTATTTTTCATTAAGTGGTCGTTTCTTGTATGCTGCATTTACCCGGAATCACTATCAGTACCAGTCATTTAAAAAAATCCAATGAGAATTTGTTAGATTTTTCTCTAATTCTCTAGAGCTGGATAAATTTTAAAGTACTTTTAATGAGGAATCCCAATTACTTGCTCTTGTAGAACAGTATAACGACAGAATAGTTTGTTAAATGGTTACCGTAAAAAGCATAAAGATTTAAAATTAATATCATATTCTACTCATGGTTTTTTAGATTTTTTATTGTTGATACATTCATATTCTCCGCGACGCTTAACAGAACATTAGCAGTATTTTCAGCATTTCTGTGTCTATTCCTTTGAGGTCTTCTGCATTTACATACATAAAAATGCGACAAGCATTGCTCGAATTTCTTTTAAAGACGATCCGCCATAATACCACTTATTAATAAAAGATAGCTTCTCGTTCGTGGTGTAGTCCATATTTTCAGCACAAACCAAAAGAACGATGTGGAATCCTTGTTGACAAATTAATTTTTATGTCAAACTTTATAGCCAGTAGTATTTTTTAATATTTTATCTTTAATATTTTGTAGTCTTCAGTTCAGTACCACAAGATGTTAGAAAAAAAAACAACAATGGAATCAGATAACAATTTTAATTCTCTATAACTTTCATGTTAACTATTTTGTTAAGAGAGCAAATATTGGAGATTGCTTTCTTTTACATGTGAAATCCTATGTCTCGCAAACCAATTCTACACCCTGTATGTATATAAAAATCTAGTTTTTGTTTAACCAGATTCTTAAATCTTTCTACACATCTGCTAAATCATACTCTGTTGCATTATAAGTTAAAATAAATATATAGATCTATAGACATAATTTATTTTCTCTACGACCGTTACTGAATGCAGTAATTCTAAAATCTTTTTTAGAACCAAAAAGGTAAAAAATAAAAAAAAAAATATTTTTGTTGGTCATGGAGAAAATACGGTCTGTTACTCGGTTGGATCAAACTTTGACCTACTCGTAGTTCGCGATCTCTCGCCTTCGGAATCTTTCCATTCGTATCGAATTTTCATTCTAATCTTCTTACAGAATATATTATTATTTTTCGGACAATATACAAGTATATATACAAAGTGATTCAGATTTAACTCTGTGGAAAAATTCTATTTGACTGGGTTCAAATTGTCAAACAACAAAGATTTTTTATCTGAGACAAAATTCCATTTTTTACTATCCGAAAATATCTTTGAATATTCTATTGCTTTTAATAAATATCTTGACTTTTACATTATCTGTATATACATAATATAGACCGCCTAACTCAGATACTCAGGTTTTCGCAAAACCTACTCAATCTGCTTGAGCTATTGCCTATAAAAAGTAAGAAAATATTATGTGGAGATTTTAACATTGACTATACTAAAGTTTTGTCCAGAGATCTTTATTATTCATTTTTCAATTTGACTTAACAATGCATACAGACACACAAACAGTTGACTCTTGTCTCTAACTTTCCCCAGTCGAAAGTTGTAACTGAAACAATTCATTCTGGTCTCTCTAATCATAAAACTGTTTTGGCCAAATTCTCTATTGAATTAAAACCTAAATCAAATAATCGTAAGTTAAGGAGAATTTTTTCAAGCGCAAATTTTATTTATTTTAAAGATTTATGTTTAGGTGTTGATTGGGTTTTCTCTGAAACAGATGTAGAGCTAAATTTCTCTAACTTCATAAACCAGATCTTAACTTTTTTAACATTGTATTTCCACTCGGAAACATTAAACATAAAAAAACTAAAGACTTAAAAAAAGCATCAGAAAATATGCGTTCACTACTTTGTTTACTAATAACGCCGAGATTTTGAGCTATATTTTTAAATACAGAACCACATATTTAAAACTTATAAAGTTTACTAAAGATCTTTACTACAAGCATCGCTTATCAAATGCTAAAGATGTGTCAAAACAGACGTAGAATATCATTATCGAGTTGCAAAACAAACCACGCACATCTGTTTCATCTGTTCATCCGTTTCTCAATTCAAATAAATTGAATAATTATTTTGTAAATGTTTAAAAATAGTTATTTACATAAAAGTCAGAAAAATTTCACATTACTAAAGAGGAGCAAAATTGAAATACGAGGCACTTTGTGCCGAGTATTTTAAAGCTGCGAGCCAAGTAAGAGATTTTACTGACGTCTTTTGTATTAAATTTTTCCGGAAATCGTAAAAAAGACGAAATTTACAAGTTTTAGAATTTTTCTTACAAACTCCACAAAAATCAAGTTTGTCAATTTTGTTGGCAACTATAGTTACTAGAGTTGAGTTTTTTATTTTGCGTCTTGTAAAGTTTTTACAGTACTAGTCCGGAAAACTCAATTTTCCTGCGCGTAAATAAGCAGGAAAATGTTGTTTCCAAGACGATTTCTGAAAAAAATTATTACATAACATAACTTCTTTAAAAAAGTTCTCTTTATACTTTCCATTTGCAGACTAAGAACAGCTTTTATTTAAGACCGGTTTATTACTTAGAAGTAGTGGAAACAATAAATAATATAAAAAGCAAATCTTCTATCAGCACTGATCTTATCTATTAAAATTTTTTCGGTTCTCTTTCCTGTAGGCCTTTATGCCTTGTGTAGCCTAGTAAATAACTCTTTTGTAAGCGGCGTTTTTCCACAATGCTTAAAGACTGCTATAATTACTCCTTTGCATAAAGGGGCTAATAAAACTGATGTATGCAACTATAGACCGATAGTACTTTTTCCGGCGCTCTCAAAAATTATAAAAAGACTGATAAAGTCTCAAATGCTCTATTTTTTCTCTAGACATCACATACTATCTCCTAGTCAATTCTGGTTCTTACACAACAAAAAACACAAATGTTGCCATGTATTCACTACTCAGTAATATCTACAGCAATCTTAATAATCATTTGCATATAGCAAAAGTATTCTGCGACATAGCTAAAACATAGATTTGAATGTGTAAGTCATGACATACTTTTGAACAAATTGAATTTCTGCGGTATTTGTGAGGTTCCGCTTAAATGATATGAATCTTACCTGTCACAAAGACGTCACATAGTAAAAGCAAACGAATCTGATTCAAACTGTAGAGTAATTAACATTGGAGTACATTAAGACTCAGTTTTGAGTCCAATTCGATTTCTTCTTTTTATTAATGACAACACATACAAACTTCTCTATTTGTTCACTCTCTCAATAATACTAAATAATTGAAATTATGTAATCCATTTATAAGAACAATGTGGGTTTAATTAAAATTTAGAACGATTAATTTAATTATTTAGGATTGAAATTAATAATTTCTAGTCTAAAAGTGATTTAGGTAGTAAACTATATTTTTGTCTGTGTGTTTTTTAAAAATTTTAAAAGTTTGCTTTTTTAGTTTTGTTGAAATTTTTAATTTTACTTTTAAATTTGACTGAAATTAAATATATTAATTGTAATTAAATAATCATATAACAAGTGTAAGATAGTGTAGTGTCGTTTGTTTTAATTGTAATTTGTAATTGTAAATTGTAATTTAATAATCATGTAACAAGTGTTTAATAGTGCAGTTGTGTTGGATAACGATATAATTTCCACTACTTGAGCCAAATGATAAGAATTGATATCTTCACGGAAAGAACAGTCGTGCATTGGTGATGCTATGTTTAGCTTTTTTAGTCTTGAAAATGCCTAAATATAAGGCAAAAAGTCGACGATAGTAATATTTTGTTTTTTTAATTAAACCTACATTTGTTCCTATAAGTATAAATGGATTAAATAATTTATCCAATACCTCTTTAGTATGACGTTATATAAATGATGTTTTTGATTGAATTATGGGATCTTTAAAAGACAAGTGGTTTTAGAAATCAGTAATATAACTGTTTTTATATAATTCAACAATTTACACAAAAAAGATACAATACATAAAAGAACAACTATACGAAATAGAAATCTAAGATGAAATCATTTGTTGAGATTAACGTTGACATTTATATTAAAAGATAAATAAAAATAATAACAAAATAAAAATCTTCAACATCAAATATTTTTAATGGGTGCTTCTGCTAGAAACGCTTAAATATGCTCCCTTGCAAGAACTTTTCATTTCTTGCACTTGAAATTTTTTTATTCGTTCCTCAAAAAAGCGATTAACTTGCCATATTGTAAAATATCTGTATTTTCAAAAAGGTTTAATGTCGATCTTAACATGATGTATTTTGTTTCACATTGAAGAGACCGCAAATCTTTTTTTGGCGTTGAAGAAGTAACCCAACAATGTCTTAGGTTACCTCATTAACATAGTTTTCTTGCTTCCCGTTGTTGAACTCACTCAATTCTTTGTAATAAGCGTCCTTAGATTTTTTGGGTAGCAAACTCGATGTGACTTCTTCAACATCTTTCGCAATTTTTTCAGGAAAAAAACTATTTCTATTCATTTCCAACAATGTTACAAGCGCCGAAACAGTTTGTTTACAAAATTTTTCTCAAACAATAAATTTGTTGTCAACAACAACATGGCAACCAAATCATAGACTAGTACTAATCTTTGTAATAATTTTTTAAGAACTCTTACAGGGAGAGGTGTTCAATAAAACTATGTATTGTACTTGTGTCTTAACAACAAATAAGTCACTCAAGAAAAATTCAAACTCTCGAGTCTAAACCTTTTTTTCATGACTTAAGACTTATTTGCCTTATAAGACACTATAATAAATAGCTATCCATTCATTAAAAACTTAGAGTTTATTCAATGCTCTGCTTGAATACTGCTCTTTTCTAGAGCACCGAAAACTTATCAGCCCATCATTTAATTCAAAAACCTTGGCTACATTTCATTTGTTAAAAATAGTAATTATTTGGTAGAACAGGCACGGGTATACAGTGGAAAAGGCATTGTTGATCGATTTCCACTGATATTTAAATGTGCGATTATAGTAGCTTGTGGTAAATTAGCTTTTATTTTTTAAATACATTTTTTTTATTATATGTTTTAGAAACTTTAGGAGACGTGAATACAGATCATCTTCCAGGAGAAAATGACTACGTTTGAAGAATGATAAGGTATTTACAAAAAATTACTTAAAAATTTGATTCATAATCAAAAACACTCTTTAAAAAGCGAATTAACTAACCAAAATATGTTTTCAATTTTTAATGCAATCTATTAGCGGGCCGATTTCAGCATTATGGTTTTGCTCTTGGTACAAATATCTTATCAAGCAACCGCACCCCTTCAAGTTTTAAATGTTAAATTATTACCCCTCCAAGTTCAGTAAAATAAATTATTAGTATGTTAATTATCAAAAATCAGTATATTAAATTTTGCAAATAGTTTTTTTTAGAACACTATGCCTATTAAACTTGCTCTTTGTTGAAAATGAAATTAACTGAAATTATTTGTTCTCTGCATCTCTTTTTTTATCGTAATAAAAAATATTAAAATTTTTTTTTTCAAATCAATTATGACAAAGCGCCTTAAAAAACGTACGTATTTGTAGAACAGAAAGTCTTTGACGAACCGACAGACGTCGGAGCTCTTGCTATCATCTTACACAACCTAATTAGAGCGTGGCGAGGTGACAATGGAAATTTTAGTTTTGTTTCAAGATCCATCTTAACATATCGATTAAGCGATTGTCAAAATGTTATTGCTGAAATTATTATTATTATTTTAGAATTGCTTTTAAATTTTAAGATAATTATTATATAATTTATTTTTATTATATAATTAATTAATTATTAATAAAATTTTTGAACAATTTTTGTTTTGCAAAACCGACGTTGCGGCTAATCAGCTCCCCACTTTCAACTCAACCGAATACTAAAATGGCAAAAATTTATTCAAAAACATTATAATTCTGTAAACATTTGTTTACCTATGTGCTTAACTATATATGCTGGGAGTATATATATACATATATACTCCCAGTGGCGGATCTACCAGGGTTCCGCGGCACCCGAGCCCGTGGCTATTTTGTCATTTTGGCATTTTGTCATATTTGTGGAAAATTTTGTTTATTTTGATGACGAAAATGTCTAACTTTCGAAATAACATAACATAAAACAATTTGTTACGCTTTAACCTAGCGATCCTGGAATCTAATAGAAGATGGGTGGCAGGCAATAAAAATGACCCAGCTGTAAAGAGCCCTTTCCCTTAAATTTCTTTTTGCTGTCTTTTTTTGTCATTTACAAATTTTTTGACTTATGCGACCCAAATGCACAATTGTATACTATTAATCTATTTGTATTATAATATGTCTTTTACTGAAAAAAGAAAAACACTTGAGCTTTACAAATTACTGATATTTTTATGTACAAATAATTAACTCTTTTTTAAAAATATACTACTATTAGATAACCTATTCTATTAACAAATTAAATACTATAAATAAATAGGTAATAAATTCTCCATTTTCATTAACTTTATGAAGTGAGCCAAATTTTTGCAAAATCTTTTATTTCAAGTTTATTAAAATTAGTGATTTAAGAAGAACATTTTAATATTTTCCTAGAAAAAATATTTTTTATGATGGCTTGAATTAAAGTCGACTTTATTAATTAATTTTTCTCAAACAACTTTTTTTTTATTTAAAATAATAATTTTAAATTGTTGTCCTTACGCAAAAAATGTTTTTTAAATTAGTAAACAAACGCTATCTATTTATAAAAACAATTAAATTAAACTTGTTTTTTGTTTTTAACTATACCGGTAGTAGTAGCATCTGCTGAATGCAGTTTTTCTAAACTGGAGTTAACAAAAACGTACTTACGAAATACTATGGACCAAAAACGATTATCAAATTTATCCTTGATTTCAATTGAAAACTTTATAGCAAAAGAGTTAGACTTATCAAATTTAGTGACAAATTTTGCTACCATAAAAGCAAAAAAAAAATCGTTTTTAAAGTTACAATTTGATGGTAAAATATAGCAAGCTTGTTTTTGTTTGCTTTAAGAATTATCAAAAGTATTTTTTTATGTATGATGACAATGTTTTATTTTTTACATAAAATTCTAGATAATTTATTACAGATTTAATTAAAAGTCTTATAAAAAAAATAAAACAAAAAAAAAGGGTATAAGACCTATCACAAAGTTTAAAGGGCCCGCAAATATTTTTTGAACTCGGGTCCGCTATTGAACTGCTACGCCACTGCGTATGGTTTAATAAATAAACTCGTATACGAAGTATATAATATACTTTCATGGTTATTGATAGGTATATACATTTTTTGCAACTAGCACTATTTCTGTATTTAATAATAAAAGCAATTTTTACTATTCATTGAGACCAAAGTTTTTCGACTTTTTTGTCTTTTGGTAACTGCATACATTTCTTCATCTTAACTAATTGATATGTTACTTTTAAAACCTTTTTGATCAATTTTGATCAATTAAAACTTAACATGTTATTATCTACTATTTATTAAATAATGATTGTTTCCATAAATAATTTTTAGGATCGAAAAAATGATGATAGATCGCTTATCTTCAATTCACAAAAAGATTGGATTTCTTTTTTGCATTATGAGAAAACAAACTTAAAATGTCAAGATTGTTACAAAAAACAAATGGTTTTGCTAAGAGGGTGAGTATGTATTGCGTAGATTAATTATAAATATCTTTTATTTAGCTTACTTTATTATTATTTATAAGAGACCACCACTATACTGGCCGCAGGAAGTGAAACCACAACAATAACATTAGGATTTGTTTTGATTATGTTGGGTCTCTACCCCCATATTCAGATTTGTGTGTTTAAACAAAAAATTTAAAAAAAATATTGTTAGTATTTTTAGGAAAAAATTTTTGAAGAACTTGATATGGTACTTGGCAGTTCCAAATTTTCTATGACTGCTGAAGACGTAAATAAACTCGAGTATTTAGATCGAGTGATAAAAGAAACGTTGCGAATAATCACTCCAGTTCCATTCATTGATAAAGATATAACATTATGGAACTTTAACTTGCAATTTAACTTTTAATGTACTTACAATTAATTCTTTGCAGCTGTTGGTTTGGAAGTGCCAGCTGGAGCAAGTATAGTAATTCCACTTGCTCAAATGAACAAAAGTCCAGAAGTATGGAGCAATCCCGACGAATTTGATCCTGATCGTTTTCTTCCCGAAGAAGCTAAAAAACGACATCGTACTGCTTTTATTCCTTTTAGTTTTGGTGTACGCAACTGTGTGGGCCTTAAATACGCAATGCTAAACCTGGAAATTGTTCTTGCAGCATTTTTAAGTGCGTACAAAATAGTTGATGTAAGTTATAAAAAGAGAGAAGACATTAAACTCGTTTTTGCAATTGTGCTAAAACCATCTGACGGGTGCTCAATAAAAACTCATTTTGGTTTTTGAATCATTATTTTAATTATTCAGACCAATTTTTTAACCATTGAGAAAAAACAACAGCCTGCAGAAAAAACAAATATAAAATAACTAGCTGTCCCGGCGAACTTTGTTCCGCGTTAGTTTTGTTATTTTACTTTTTATTTTTCTTTCTTTTGTCATTTGTTTTGTTATTCTATGTCAGATGCGCTTACGTTTTATATTTTACGTTTTATGTTACGTCACACGAACTGGGAGTATTCTTTGTTAGGCTACTGGTTCTAAACAACCACTCCACCAATTTTCAGCCAAATCGGTCATAAATAGATATAGATTTTTAAATCTATATCTATTTAAATCTATCTATAACAATTTAATTATTCACATTTATTCACCTTATCGCATTCATTTTCCAACCCTCTTTAACATAAATTTCATTTTCAAAATCAAAGACCTGAAATTCCTTGAAAATACTATCCATATCGTTTTTTCACATTTTTATCCCTAGAACACTCTCTTTTCATTCCCCTGAGGGTAATTTTTTAAAAAGCAGGAAACATATACCTATTTTTTTTTTGAGAACTTAGGCAATTTATGGGAAAAATTATGAAAACGACATCAATGTTGATCTTTAGACATTTCGACTTCTTTCCGCCCCATTAAAAAATGATAATACATATTTTACTTCTAAAATTTCGAATTTAAACATAGACATTATTTTTAAAATAAACAAACCAACATCTTTAAAAATCATACTAATATTGGTGTTTATGCTCTTTTTAAGCAGCAGGTTGCTTAACGTACCTAGAATCTTCGCTGTTTAATTCGATAAAATGATCGTGAATGTCTAGCGCCGCCTACGTCATAAACGGTAATTTGCCAAGCCTCACCGAACGTTTCCGACATCGCATGAGACAACTTCCCATATACCAATTTTGACTTTCACCCTTCTTCTAGAATAAAACGTATTCTATGTCCGTCTCCTGGCTCTAAGCTACCTCCTCACCAAGTTTCAGCTATATCGGTAAAGCCGTTCTTGAGTTATACATAGTGTAACTAACACGACTTTCTTTTATATATATATATATATAGATTAGTTATGTGCTCGACTAAACTTGCTGTCAACATCTTGAGAACCACAACTTTCATTTTTGTTTAATTGTCTTAGAGGGTATCGCTGATATACATAACAATTTTTATTATTAAACATAAGCGTAAGACTATAAACTGTATAGTATACTCTCCCAAACAGAAACACCTGCAAAGCATCGGTAAAAGTTGAAGCAAGATTGTGTGATTTCGAAAGAGTATACATTTTTCTCTCACAATATTGGAAAAAACAAACTCAGTGCATATCCAACATTCGAACCCATGTAATGAGCTAACTTTGACATAACTATAAAAAACAAAAAAAAATATTAGGTTGAAATTATTATTAGTAGTTAAAAAATGTTAAATACAGTGTAAAAAGATGATTAAAAGTAATTCATATTAATCACATTAATCTTATCAATCTCATTACTCATATTAATCTTATTATTCATTATAATCTCATTAATTTTATTACTCACATTAATGGACCTTCTTTGCAATGTGTTCTTTCTCTTAGAATTACCCCCAGATAGTGAGTTGTGCAATGAGTATAAAAGAACCGGAATACCATGGTTATCTCGTATACAAACCATATATAAATCCATTATCTATGGTACATGGTATATGGGCTATTTTTATAAACCATGACGTTATTTAAATCGGTCCACAAATTAAGAGAAAAAATCAAATTTAATTCCTATTCTTTTACAATAGTTTTAGTTTTCCAACACTTTTAAACAGGCTTACCTGGAAAGGCTAGGATATCCATCTAGCAGAACGCATCAAACTGTCTTTTTGAACCCTGCTATTAGCTATTATTATTACTCATTACAAATTGTCATCTTACTGTATATTATTTAAACGAGAGTATTAAATCCCTCTCCTCTCGTCGGTAGGAGGTTGACCAACCTAACTGAAATTAATGCGCGATAATTTTTTGACTTAATTTTGATAATCCGCAAAAAAAATTTCCCACAAATTATTTTGGCGGTAAATTTTAAATGTGGACACATCTTCTAGAATTTTATTGTCTAGATTTCTGTGAGTTATTCTGTAGCCTTATCATCTACGCTATAGAAGTAAGATTGACAAATCAGCTCAACAGTCCCCTAACAAACTCGCCAAAAAAAAGAGAAACAGACAATCAATTGTCACAATTGACAACACACGTACCCAAAAAACAATAAACTACCTAATTGATGACGTATGCGTTCAATATTGTCAAATACAAAAGTTAGATTATGTCATAAAAAAACTAGGACTGCTTACAACAAAGTGTTTGTGATAGTGCAGGTAAATGCTAAACGTTAACTACGTATGCAACTGTCATTGCTTTTACCAGCTTTTGCATGTTTATTTTAAAAGCTTTGACGTCAGGATAAGATAGTGTAGCTTTTTTAACAAATGTGTCACTTGTAAATGTGTAGGCTAACAATTGACAACTGACATAGCATATCGGAGAAAACGCTGCCATTTTGTCGTGTTTGTTAAGCAATTTGGTGTTTTGGCAAGACCAAATTACAGCGATAGGAAAAAATCTCAAAACCGCAGACTTGATTTGGAAATTACGGGTGTGGCTCTGTATTGAAAAAGTCTTTTGGCAGACCAATTTTTGTGGTGCCGTCTAGAATAACATTACCAAATCTTTATTTGGTAATGTTATTCTAGACGGCAAATAGAATTCTTGCTACCTTTGTGGCAAGAATTCTATTTGCCGCAGGCATTCATGAGGCAATATTTCTACCACTTAGCTGTAGAACAAAATGTACCACACATACTGCACGTTGCTATTTGATGCGATGTCTATCGAACCACATTTGCAGTATAATCTGCACATTAAAAGTTTTGTAAATCTTCGACACGAAAGATCTTTAAAGATAGCTAATCATGTTCAGGTAATAGGTAAAATAAATCGAAAAGATTCAAAACTAATTAAGTTTATTTATGTTTGTAGGCCTACAAGACACTTTTAAAAATTGTAAACAACTAGTTGCATATTACTTGGTAAAAAGTGCTATCGAAGCCCTTACGCTAAAAACAATTATCGTCGATGTAATATAAAACGTTAAAGCAGCTTCGTTGACGGTTGTATATAAAACGATTATTTCACGCATTTAATAAGTCATTTCAAAATAATCGAGTAGTCTTAAGAATAATAGAGTAGTCTTTAGAAACAAAAAATCGGTCATCAAACAAAGAATCGGATAAACAACGCATATCCTTCTTGTTTGAGCATCATCGGCAACCGAATGAAAAATAATTTGAATTATCATTCGATTATTGGAATAATTGCATTGGTAAAATCCGATTATTGAAATAATCCGATTAGGTTCACCACTGAATTTAAAAATTTTGTTTGAAAGGCAAAAGTGAGGTTCGGATAAATTGACAATTCGTGCTGACGCTGTTGCATAAAATTGTGTTGTGTAAACGGGACATTGCTTTAACCAATGGAAAGGAAGTGTTTTAAATGCGATTCCGTAGATGCCCGATTTGACTTGCCCATATCCGAAGCATTTGACAGTAATATTAGTATTTAAAACTTGGCAACATCTTGTGCATTTGCTGTCAAATAATATGACATTTGATTGACGTGAAAAGCAAGGGTTATGATTATGAGCACGGGGGTGAAAAAGTCCAATAGTCGTCTCGTCTCGGTAATGAAATGAATACCACGAAACAGAGAGAATTGGAGGAATTAAATTTTAAAGGAGGTAACCCTGGCTCAGTTCGCTACGGCAACTTTATCAACTATTACCAATTTCATCCCGCAAATAATCGTTTGAAATTATTATCCTGTAACATTTGGGACAAAACCCATCTTGAAGTGTTGGATTTAGGATGTAATGCTGGGGTTAGTGATTAGAAAGCACACATGAAGGAAGGTTGTTCATAAATATTTTCCAGGATCTCACCTTAGCTGTTTATAACTTCTTGCAAGAAAAGACGCAATCTTGCGAAATTTTGGGAATTGACATTGATCCACTTTTAATCCAACGTGCTCAAGACAAAGTGCAAAATGAAAAAGTAACATTTTCTTGTTTAGATATTATGGATCCTTCTGACAAGGTTGCTATCTCAAATTATAAAGCGAAACGGAAAATTGAAAAGTTTAACTGCGTTTTTTGCTTCTCATTAACAATGTGGATACATTTAAACAACGGAGATTCTGGCTTAAAAGCATTTTTAGCATATATTGCAGATTTAGGCAAATTTCTTGTGATAGAGCCACAACCATGGAAATGTTACAAATCAGCTACAAAAAGATTAAAACAAAGTGGCTTTGAATTCCCACACTTTAAAGATATAAAGATAAGACAATCCATCGAAGTAGATATAGAAAACTATTTGGTAGAACACTGTAAAGCAATTAAGTATTTTGAAAGTGAACGCTCTTCATGGGGTCGAAAGTTATTAGTGTTTCAGTGTCCAGCCAATACTTAAAATAATTTATTAGAATAAAAATTGCTTCATACACTTGATTTATCTATTGTAAGTTCCTAAGACGAAACTTCATCGTTTGTTCCATCAAACTCTAATTTTACTTCTTCGTGTAAACCTTCAACATCTACTTCTGACTCGGCCGCATTTAACATATTTAAGGTAACTTCGGATTTCATTAAAGGTTGTTGTACATTCTGCTGCGATTGTGAAACGGTATTCAGCTGTCTCACCGGTAAACCCGCATCCTCGAATGCTTTCTTTTTTAATGCTGTTCGTATTTGAGATCTAGAAAAGATGTTGATATAATAATTACAACTTTCTTTTGAAGAAATTAAGATGACTTACACTGTCCGTCTTTTTATATGCTCACTAATCTGATTTAAACCGTCTGAAAACTGTTTGACTACTTGTCTGAGCATCTCAATTTCTTCATCGGTCCATTTGCTGAATATAAAGTCAGTTTCAAGATCATAAATATAAATAAAATTCTTACCCAGACTGCGACTCTACATTCGGATGCAACTGCATTGTAAGGTCCCCCAGACGGTTGAAAGCCTGACCGGCGGCTGTGAAAATCTCTCCAACCTAAAAAATCAACTTTATGTAACATATCGATTTCTGGAAAATTAAAAATACTTTGCTAGCAGAACTCATTTTTATTCCAAATTCCCTTTATTCTTAAATTAACTGCATTTATATATTAGCATTTCTTAACGATTTTATTTTCCCTGTTAAATTATGTCATTTGTCAAAACAAAGTCAAACTAACAACAACTAATTAAAACCATAGATAACCTTATACTTAAGCACAGCCGTTTCTACTTACAAAGCCGTAAACAGCAAAATACGGCAACGCTGCCAGTAAGTCTATTGGCATTTGTTGGTGGTTTATGTGTATTTTTTCTGTTAAGGTTTTTTCAAGTGTTTAATTTGTTACTTCATTAGTGGGTGTATTGCACTATTTAGCAAAAGCATTTTTTTTGAGGTTACGTACAGTTAGTCTTATTGTTTTGTAGTAATTTTATGGTGTAAGCAAAATCACAAAATTTGTACAATGAGTTAGATAAATTAGCAATTAGTTAATGTGATCTGAAAGTCATACCTCTCTTTTTTTACTATGATCTTAGCTGAGCTCACTGCTACAATAGACCCACTAACGCTGTTGCCAAGTTGATGTTTACGACTTGTTAAGTAGAGACGGCTATAATAATAAAACTATAATGATGCTTTGACAGAGAATACTACAAAGAAGAGAATACGTTCAAGTGTGCGTTGACGGTCTATAACTGAGTGTCGTCATTTTTATTATAGAATTCAAGTTTTTACATCTCATTTTAGAATAGATACCATATGTACAATATTAAGATTTTATTCATTTTAAAGATTTATGTTTAAGTGTTGATTGGTTTTCCTCTGGAAACGATGTTGAGTTAAATTTCTCTAACTTTATAAACCAAATCTCAACCCTTTTTAACACTCAAAACTATCAAACATAAAAAACAAAAATTTTGGATAACTAAAGGTTTAAGAAATTCATCAAAAAATATGCGTTCGCTCCTCTACATTAGACAATTTACTAATAATGCTACCATTTTAAGCTATATTTCTAGATACAGAACCACATACTTAAAGCTTATAAAGTTTACTAAAGATCTTTACTACAATCGTCGTCTGTCAAATGCTAAAAATGTATCAAAAGAGACGTGGAATATAATTAACGAATTGCGAAACAAATCACGCACATCTGTTCCTGCACACCTCAATGCAAATGAACTGAATGAATACTTTGTAAATGTTTCAAAAAAGTTATCACATGAGATAACATCTTCAGAAAACTTTTCTTCATACCTTCTATCTGCGGACATGCCTAAAAGCAGCCTTTATTTGAGACCCGTTTATTACTTGGAAGTAGTTGAAACAATCAACAGTATAAAAAGCAAATCTTCTATCAGCACGGATGGCTTATCTATCAAAATTTTTTCGGCTTTTCCTCCAATAGCCCTTCATGCTTTGTGTAGCTTAATAAATGACTCTTTTGAAAGCGGCGTTTTTCCGCAATGCTTAAAAACAGCTATAATTATTCCTTTGCATAAAGGGGGTAATGAAACTGATGTATGCAACTATAGACCGATAGCACTTCTTCCGGCACTTTCTAAAATTATAGAAAGACTGATAAAGTCACGGCTGCTGGATTTTCTCTCTAAACACCACATACTATCTTCTAGTCAGTTCGGGTTCTTAAACAAAAAAAACACAAATGATGCGATGTTTTCACTACTAAGCAACATCTACAGCAATCTTAATAAACAATTGCATATAGCAACAGTATTTTGCGACGTAGCTAAAGCTTTTGACTGTGTAAATCATGACATACTTTTGAACAAACTTCTTTTTTACGGTATTCGAGGGGTTCCGCTTAAATGGTTTGAATCTTACCTATCACATAGATATCAAATAGTAAAAGCAAAAGAATCTTATTCAGACCGTAGGGCCACTAACATTGGAGTACCTCAAGGTTCAGTTTTGGGTCCAATCCTATTTCTTCTTTTTATTAATGACATCACTAAAGTGAACATAAGTGGCAGAATCCGTTTGTTTGCTGACGATACTAGCATTACGTGGTGTGCTTCCTCTAGTCAGTCTTTACATTCGCTCATTTCGAAAGATCTTATTAAAATAAAAGCTTGGTACGATGCAAATAAACTATGTCTTAATACTCAAAAAACCGTAAGACTGTCATATAAAACATTGTTAGATCCAATTACGTTAAACAGCACCACAATCAAGGCTGTTGATTCTACTAAATTTTTAGGACTTACCATTGATTGCAAACTTAAATGGACTGAGCATATTAACTTGTTGAGAAATAAACTTTCTTCTGCATGCTTTGCAATCAAATCTGTTTACAACAATCTTGGCCTTAATAATGCAAAATTGGCCTATTATGCTTTATTTGAATCCCATCTTGGCTACGGGTTACCCTTTTGGAGAAATTGTATTCAACAAAAATTTGAAATTATCTTTAAATTGCAGAAAAGAGCAATCAGATATATGTGCGGACTGAAACTAAGAACCCATTGCAAACCCTATTTTAAAAAACACAAAATTAATACTCTGGCGTCACTTTTCATTCTGGAAACTGTATATCTGATACGAAAACATATCGACGATATTCCCAAAAAAAACCCTAGCAATCATATGACTCGAAGCTCAAATTTGAATATCCATTTGCAAATACCTAGTACTGAATTAGTAAAAAATTTGCCCCACTTACCACTTACCAATTTGCTTAAAGGCGACACCGACTGACACTAAGTTTAGATTCATGGTTAAACAATTTTGGTTGGTAAGACCCTATTACACCATTGACGAGTTTTTAGGTGATACATTTTAACTTCCTTTTAACTTTTTCTTCTTTTTTTATTTACACATATGAATTGCGATGAATATCTCTGGACGTCGTAGACTTTTGATATATATAACAATAAATAGTATGAATAATATTCGAAATTCAATAATTAATATTAATATTAATCTTGAGCGATAATATAGCTCACTAAAAAGTGGTTTGATAGCATTGTACGATGGATTCATTCTTTGATGCATGCGAAATGTATGTCGAGGATGTTAAACATCAAAAATAATGCGTTATAACTCACCCACACTGTACATTCAACTTTAATAATATATACAAATTATTCAGCGGAGAGATTATACGATTCGGGAGGTGCTTGGAACGTGTACCTGATGAGATCCATAAAGATCGAAACTGCAGTCGTATACTGCCAAGTAGCTTTCTGAGTTGTGTAATTTCAATGCTGAATAAATAGTATGAATTATTCGTAATTCAACAATTAATATTAATATTAATCTTGAGCGATAGCTCTAAAAAGTGGTGTGATAGCATTGTATGATGGATTCATTCTTTGATGCATGCGAAATGTATGTCGAGGATGTTAAACATCAAAAATAATGCGTTATAACTCACCCACACTGTACATTCAACTATATATATATATATATATATATATATATTTATATCTTTGTTTTTTATTGTTTTTATTTGTTTTTTATATTTGTTGTTTCTCTTTGTTTTTTATATTAACTTTTGTCGACTTTCAATAATTTGTAATGTTATTGGTTCCTTTTGTTTTGTTGTGATTTCATGTTCTTATTTATATGTGTATTGCTTTGTCCATAAAAATTTTGTAATTTTTAAGACAATAAAGCATTTATCTAAAAAAAAAGAGGTGTCATGGGCCGTTGTGCTTTTTTGACCGCAGATTTTAGAATTTTAGATCGGTTCGTACTAAAGCTGAATAAATATAAGTCGCTTACGCAATAGCGTAGAGATTTTTGCAAATTTGAATATTTTAATACAATTAGTTTGCGTTATTGTTTTTGAACGCTTTGCATCGGCTTGGCATTTATGAACAGCACTGTGCTCAAATGACAATAACAGTATTGATTGAAAGTTGTCAATAAGCACGTGCAATACCAAGCACTAACAAGTAATAATCAATGTTATTTTTGAAGTGGAACAAAAAAAAACCAGAAAATAGAGAAGGAAAATATTTGATTAATCTGTGTTTTAAAAAAAAAATGCAGGCTGAGTACATATTTTACCTAATTTTAGAACAAACCGATCTAAGATCTGCTGTTAAAAAAACACAAGCGTTCTTAAATCCTGTTAATATTAAACACTCTATATAATAATAAAGTTTGAAAAATTTGCATTTCATGCTATATAACGTAGGTGAGCGCTTACTATTTACAGAAAGCATTATTTCAGCAATAAATTATATCTACGGTTTCTACGTTATTGATAGACTCATAATTATATCAACAGTAGTTTAATAATAAATCGTATTATCAAACTAATTTTAATAATATCTAGCTGTGTTATTTTGGTTACAATTGACATCAGCTGTCGCTTTCTATGTTAAAGTTAACGCTTTGTTTTCTGACATCATCTATTACTGTTTATTATACGCTGGTTTTGGCATTGTAGACAAACAAATTCTTAACAGTCTTGCATATTTTAAACGACGTAAAGAAAAAGATATTATAATCATTTTTAGTGTGTATTTATTAAAAGTATTGAATTTGTTTTACGGCTACTGGACTATTTTGAAATTTTAATGCAAGGAGTCAATACTTAAGCTAAAAGTTTTAGCTTAAAAAAATAATTATTTCTTATATTTGCACGTATACCTAAAAATATACCTCTAAAAAATGGATATTTAGCAACGTTCAAATGAAATATTTTTTTATACATTGTTGCTTTGGGAAAAAAGATAGATGGTTGTATTATTTTATTTTATTAAAAATCTTATTTGTTTAAATATCTATATGTATGAAAGTTGATTAGTCTTTATTTACAGAAGTAAATAAAATATAATTTTTAGCCTCGTCGTATGTAAACGGCATGTTTACGTCTTGTTAACTTCTATGGTATCTAGACTTTTTCTATCACTCTGACTCACTGGAGTATTGTAAAAAACCTTGAAAATTATTTGCTTTTAAAGACCTTTAAAAAAAGTGTTGTTTAGTCGTAAATATAGTTAGATAATACCAGGAAAATTTACCGCAGTCAATCAGACCTAGAGATTTCAAAAATAAAGCCAATTTAATGTTTTTGGTGCAACTTTTAAGGCGTTATCTTGTGGTGTGGTACGTAGCTGACAATGAGCCACAGACTAATTGCACTTCAGCTGTCAACCTCAAGTCAATTCAAATTTAGGAATTTTTAAAACCGACAAAATTAAGTCTTTGGCCAAAAAGTTGAATACATTATTCGTGCGTGAATCATTTTACAGCCTGCGGTTTTATTAAAGCACTCCGCAGAGCGTCGTGCTCTAAGATTAAAACCTTGCGTTTGTAAAATAAAACTTACCGCACTAATAACGTAAATAACTATTTTTATACTTAATTTTTTATGTTTTTTTCTAGTTCTGTTTTTGTTTATGTTTTTAAATTTTTTTTGTTTTAATTGTTTGTTCTATAAGTCTTTTCATCTTCTTCATATTTTTTTAGAATGTTTTTTTTCGTTTTTATTTATCATTGTTTAACTTTTTATCATTTTTAATATTGTTTAATATGTCGCTCTCTGAGCGACATATTATTATTATTACCATTTATTAAACATCTTTTTTTATTATTATTTTTTGTGTGTTATACTACTCTATTTTGTTGTAGGCATTCTTGTTTATTATCTTTTTTTTATGTTTTTTAATTATCTATCTTTCTAATATATTTTTTTCTTTTTTTATTTATTCTGTTTTTTCTTTGTTTTTTGTATCTTGTGTAATCTTTTTTTTTATCACTTTATCTAATCTATTTTCTTTATTATGTTTTCTCTTTTATCTTTACACATTTTTTCTTTCTGATTGTTATTACACTTTCATTCATTATGTGCTCTAATATTTTTTTCTTTACTTCGCACATCCTGCATTTTCTCTCACTTTTTTCTATTCTAAATTTATTTGCTCTTTTTTTATTTCTACATCTGAATCTTGCAATCATGGTTCTCTCTCTTTTATTTTGTTTTTATATATCTTATCAGCTTTTCTAGTCGATAAAAGTCTGAGCTCAGTCGATAAAAGATGAAATTTCTGTTCTGTTCCTCGATAAGATTTTTTCTACGAGAAATATAGCTTACATTATTAATACTGTATGATGTTCAATTACAATTAGATTTTTTTACACATATTTGTAGAAACAAAACTAGAATTGTGTCATGGGTTTTCTTATTTGAAATACAAATTTTTTGGAACAAATTAAAAAAAAATCAAATTGAAACAATTTAGAAAAATCACATTGGTCAGCTACTACAGAAGCACTAGAAATAATAAGTCTTTCACGTTTGTTATTTGTACTAGTGACATGCGATCTGTCACATCTGCAAATGTAAAAAATACCAGATCACTACTGTTTTTACCATCATGAAGCCAAATTGTAACTAAATTTTTTACGTTAAAATCAGAATATATTGAGAGTGAAATCACAAATGTGTGATTTTTTTCAGTTTAGTTCTAATACTTTTTGAACAAATTTAGAAATTTCTTTTTGGATTGCTTGACGTTTAGATTATAATTGACATCGTGAATCAGGAAGTCATCTAGAAATGTGAATTTCTGTTATTTAAAGTTTGAAGCTAACATGGCTCTTGCTATTTTAGCCTCTAACTTTTAGAAACTAAATTAGCATACGTCGGAAACAAAAATTATGGCCGGTGTTAAAGAGCTAAACAATATCACATCTAAAAAAAAATTTTTTTTTTGTTTATTTATTTACTGTATCATATAGTGCCTCATTTATTTAATGCAGTGTTGAAAAGTGTTTAGCCCTAAAAACAACAAAAAATTTGATCTAAAAAAAAACAAATAAAAAAGAACAATACAAGTAATACCAATAAAAAAAAATTAAGAAAAAAAAACCAACTTTAAAAAATAAAAAAAAACACTAAAAAATGTAAAATAATTGCGTAGACTTGTATGCTTAAAAAAACAATCAAATTATTTGGATACTATAATGTACAATTATTGTTATTTTTGGAGTCGGTGTCAGTCAAGGTAGGATAAGCGCCCGCGTCTGCTTGCCTGTGCGTCGCATGTAGTTAGTTTAAATATTGTGTATGCTGTATGCTAATATTAAGATTAGTATATCATAATATATTATGATCAGTATGTAATATATACACTAATCATAATAATAATAACATAAGAAATAACAATAACTGTACATTATAGTATTCAAATAATTTGATTGTTATTTAAAGCACACAAGTTTACGCAATTATTTTATACTTTTTAGTTTTTTTTTTTATTTTTTAAAGATGTTAAATTTTTTTTTATATCTTGATTTTTAATAGATTCGATCACTATTATTTGTTTCAATAGACCTACTAAACGCCCTGCTAATTTGAGACAGCGCCGTTAGAATAAGACAAACAAAGAAAAGATAAAATATTTATCTCAAAATAGAAAATCAACTGTTTACTTAAAATTTAATTAATTGATACTATTTAAATATTTTTTTTTTATTATTTGCGCTTATATAAGTGAAATTTATCAAGAGGACATCTTTCTTGATACTATAATGCATTCAAACACATTAAACAACATAATTAATAACATTCAAATTGCTTAAATTAATTGAAATATATTTTTTTAATTTTTCACAAATTTTTATAATAAACTATTGTGTCGAAAATTTATGTCAAAAAAAACATTAATTAGAATAACCTAAAAACGACTGATCAGATTTTGATTATATTAAAATGGGACCAATTGGAAAGCACCATTTCTCAATTGAAAAAAGAATCATCAAAATTTGTTTTTCCAGCAAAAGTTATGAGGTCACATACATAAAAAAATACAGTCGAATTGATAATCTTTTTTCTTTTTTATGAAGTCGGTTAAAAAAACAAGGTTTAATTATAATAAATTTAGTCTCTAGCGTGGTTTACACGTCGAGTTACTGTACTCACCCTTACTTGTATTTTCCTGTTTTCAAGACGCCTTCCTCAATGATGAAAAATGTCAATTGGTTATTGGATTAAGGTTTTTTTTGTGCACAATTGGTTAGTTTTATCAAACATTTCAAACAAATTTAGCATTTACACTATTTGTTGTTGATTTATGTTGTGATGTAATTATTTTCATATATTTTTTTGTTAGTCTTGATAGAAATTGTTGCTCACCTACCTCAAAAAAAATTTTTAAATAAAAAAAGATTACCATTTTGAAACTATTTAAATTCTAATATCAAGTATTTTAAATTAAGATAAGTGTTATCGCAGGTTCTTATTATTTATTTTTATATTTAAATATGTAAAAACGTATTTTTTATTGCTTAATATGCCAAAAATTCAACTTGTTGGAAATACGTGAAGTAATAGGTTATATTAGCAGTAGTATCTGCTATGTGAACGCGCTGTAGTGATCAAAATTCAAAAGTTTGCTTGACAAAATCAATTTAATCAAAGAATTTGAAATGTTTACGGTAATTATGGCCTGCAGCAATCGATATCATTTTTTCAACGCTTTGACCTACAATTTTCATCTGCAAAACCGCAGTCTTTTTAAGTTAGTAAAAGGTAGACTTTTGTCATGTGTTCTACATTATAAACCTTATCTGCTCATACTTTGCAACAATACAAATTATCAGTGCTTATTACAGCCTGGTGTGGGAAATTTTACCTACTGCTATGATAATAATATAGTAATACCGCCGAGAAAATACCTGATATGTGGCATCATCAAAATTAACTGTATTTGTGTGTGCTAATTGAATTTCAAGATGACAATGGGTATGGAATCTTTAAATCAAAATTGGCGTAAAAAAATATTTTTTAGAAGTTTTGACATGTCGTCGAATATTATGCGCGATGATCATTACTGGTTTTATGTTACATTATATGTTGAGAATTAATATGTCAATAGCAATAGTGGATATGATTGTCAAAAATAACAGCAATGAAACCATCCTAAAATTTGATTGGGACGAAAATCAAAAAAATGATGTATTGGGCTATTTTTTTTGGGGCTATCTTTTGACTTGCATTCCCGGTGGAAGATTTTCAGAAGTGTACGGAACACGAATAGTTTTAGGATTTTCAGCACTATTAGCTAGCATTTTAACAATCTTAACTCCTCTAGCTTGTAACTTACATCACTATTGGGCTGTAGCAATTCGAACTTGTTTAGGTTTAACAATTGGAGTTTCTTGGCCTTCAATACCACCCTTAGCTATTCGCTGGGTAGCTCCAGAAGATACTTCTAAATTTATGTCCCATACTTTGGCATGTACTTTGGGAGCAGCATTAACACTACCTATTTCTGGATACCTCATAGCATATTTTCGTTGGCCTAGTGTATTTTACACTACTGGTACAATCTCTTTAATATGGACTTTTGCTTGGTTTTACTTAATTTATGACTCACCTAGCAAACATCCCAGAATTAGTCCTACAGAAAAACAAAAATTGCAAAAAGAAGTTAAATGTGATGTGGCTTTATTCGGCCGACAACAGATTCCATGGATTAAAATCTTTACTTCAGGACCAGTCTGGGCTATTATAATAGCAGATATGGGCTTACAGTTTAATACCAATATTATTTTGAACGAATTGCCTTCCTATATGGATCAAGTGTTGCATTTTAACATTAAGGAGAATGGACTTTTGTCGAGCTTACCATTTTTAGGTAAGAACATTTTTCCAGCAAATCAAAGCAGAACATTTGTTTTTTTACTTATTAATATCACAATTTTTTTCTGTCTGTAAATGATCTTCAGCAGGAGACACATAATCACTTTTAATAAACATTTTCAAGGCGAATGACGTAAATTGTAACAAAATCAAAACATATCTAATTTTTGTGTACTAACAAGGCAGTTGAAGAACAAACAAGTCACTTTTTAATGAGTATTGGCTGCAACGATGGAATTTATAACATTTTGATTGACAAAAATATTTATAGTTTAACATAACACAAGTTTATTTTTAATTTTAAATTTAAAGTTAACAAAAAGAAGTTTTACAGAAAAAAATCATTTTAAGAGACGCAAATTATATTTTATACATCAAAAAATTGCTTTTTTAAAATATAATTATATTTTATTATCATACAAATTGTCAAACAAACTACAGAATACATTAAAAATAAATACAATTACATATTACGTTAGATGATGTCTGATGGGAATTGAATTCACCAAATTGTTGCTTTCTTACAGTGACAGTAGAAATAGAGGTGTTGCTATTAGAGAAGAAAAATTTTAAATTGACAACTGACAACCTTTTTATTGTAAATAGCGTCTCGCTGGAACGAAACTTCAAAATTCTTTAAATTTATTTTGAAAGAACGGCTTAGAAATGTAACACATCAGACATTATGTGCATGCTATTGTGTTTACAATTGTAAATCAAGTAACAAATTTAAAAAACTTAAAAAGTGTACATGTTTATCTTTCAGATTTTGCATTGTACGTGGCAACCGCGACGTTCACAAAATTTAAACATTAATGCCATAAAATTATAAGATGCATCATTATTTTTTATCAGAGCTTACCAATTTTTGTTTGAAGTAAATCTGCTTTGATTTTATTACTATTTTTGGTTGCAATATCACAGCAGATAAAGAATATTGCATATCATAAACATGCGTCTCAAACGAAAAGCGCTAATGCAATAACTTGGTTGTTCGATTAGCAATGTTTTGTATTGTTTAAAAATGTATTTTCTATCAGATCGACATCTGTCATTAGTAACTTTTAGCATTAAAATGTGAAAACATGACTTTTTGACTTCAATGTAAAAAGCTTTAGATAGATAAATTTCAATACTTATTAGAACTAGAGTCAAGCTGAGAAACTATTAATTACAATATTTATGTTACTTGTTACGAAAAAATTTTAGAGCGTTTTACCTTAATCTGATGTTTCTTGTTTTTTAACCGACTTTAAAAAAGAAAAAAAAAGTTGCTTAATTCAAATGTATACATGTACTAGCTGGCCCGGCGAACTTCGTTTCGCCTTAGTTTTGTTATTTTATTTTTGATTTTTATTAAGGTTTTAAGGCCCCGTAGGGCCGATCTTAAGGCCCCCTTAGGGGGCCGGGTTTAAGATCGAGTTATCGGCCCCCTGCGGGGGCCGTTTTTAGATCTTTTTTCTTTACCCTCTTTCTCCCCTCTTTCCTCTTCTTTCCCCTCCCTTTTTTCTCTCCCCCTTCCCCCTTCTTTTTTTCATTTTTTCTTTTTTTTTTGGTCGTTTTTCTTCAGTTCCTTTCTTTTTTATTATTTTTTTCTTCTTTTTCTTTTTCTTTTTTTTTGTTTTTTTGTTTTTTTTTTTTTACTGTTTTTTTCTTCTTTTTTTTTGATTTTTTTTAATTATCCTGTTTTTTCTTCTTTTTTTCTATATTCTCTTTTTTTACCGCTTTTTTCTCTCTATTTTTATACTTTTTTTCTTCTTTTTTCATACGTTTTTCTTTATTTTTCTTTATTTTCCTTCTTTTTTCTTCTTGTTTTCTATTTTCTTCTTTTTTTTCTATTTTTTGCTTTTTTCTTCTTTTTTCCTGCTATTTTCTTCTTTTTCTCTATTTTCTTCATTTTTTATTTTTTCTTCTTCCTTTTCTTCTTTTTTCCCTATTTTCTTCTTTTTTACTGTTTTTTTCTTCTTTTTCTTCATTTTTCTTCTTTTTCCGTTCCGCCTTAGTTTTGTTATTTTATTTTTTATTTTTATTAAGGTCTTAAGGCCCCGTAGGGCCGATCTTAAGGCCCCCGTAGGGGGCCGGGTTTAAGATCGAGTTATCGGCCCTTAAAAAATGTCTTTGTTATAAAAAATCCTTAATCTTTTTGTTAATAAAAAGTATTCTATTCTTTTCATTCAAATCCAGTCATCATAATTTTCCATACCAACTTAATCGGTCATGCACACACACGATTCAATTCCATCAAATTCAGTCCAATTTCGTCGCTTCCAATGAAATTGTACTGCACCGTTGAGTCGTCAGTGGCCAACTAAAGAGTGGGTAGTGCACTTAACATGTAAACGCACTATCCGACTTTGGTTGGTGTTGGGGGAGTGGATCGATTTATTTGGAACGGTAATTTGCTGAGCCTCACCGAACGTTTCCGACATCGCAACGTTCGGTGAGGAACCGTTTCAAGAAAAGGGCTATTTTTAGGGTTTTTCCAGCAATAATACTAATTTTTCTCGCCGTAAAAACCATCCTTGAACTTCAACGAACATTTTAAAAAAAGATTTGGCCAAATTGGTCCAGGCGTTGTTGAGTTATGCGCTTACCAACACATTTTGCGATTCATTTTTATATTATAGATTATTGGCTTTTATTTAACAAAAATATGATCTGACATGACTTTATAAAAAACATGCTAATAATCAAACAAGAATCTTTGAGGTGAGAAACTAAAATTGCAACAAACTGCTCAATTTTCTAATTTTATCAAAACGCATTACGCATCGGTTTTATTAATTTTTTTTTTGTTTTATAAACTTATTTGGATAATTGTTGTTTTGTTTTAATGAAAATATCTCAAGAGAAATCACATAAAAAATTATTAATCATCTGACAAAGATCTAAATTGTACTCTAATATGAGTGTCAGCTTTGGATTCGGTAAATCGGCAAAATCCTTTCATTACAAGTTTTTTACTATAATAAAATGTAAAAAATTAAAAAGTTTTTTTTGCTCAATTTGTTGACATTAATTAATTTATTAATTAATTAATAATAATTTATATAAAAGTAGGCTTTTCACATTTTTAAGGTTGAATATTAATAAATGTTTATAAGGTTACTTTTGTGATGTTTTCTTTCAAACAAAAAAACAGTTATTCTAAATTCTATAAATCTGTGCATTCGTTCTAAAGAAAATTGAAAACTGATCAGTTTGTCGTACCTTAATGTGCAATAGCGCTTGTCAGTTTGAAAATCTATGTCCGATCAACAGCTTTTTATGATAAAAGAATCCTATAAAGTATTTTAGGGTTTAATAAATTCTATTAAATATTGACAAAAACCCTTTGAAATAAATGATCCAAAAAATTGAGAAATGTGATATTTTATCTTAGATTTTACTGTTATTAAGTGTCAAAAATTTTACTTATGCAAACAGTTAATAACAATAATTATTTCAGCTACCTATATAATGGCTCTTCTAACATCGTATATTGGAGATAAATGGAGGAAGTCTTCTAAAACTTCTACGTTATTTATTCGAAAGTTTTTCACTACTGCTTCTTTTTGGATTCCAACATTACTCTATCTAATGCAAATTTTCTGGGGAAACCGTCGTTCCGTATCGATAATTGTATTCACTTTAACACAAGGCTTTCTTGCTATGTCAGTAGCAGGATTTGTACCCAATTGTATGGATATATCACCTGTTTATTCTGGAACCATTTTTGGTTTAGCGTTTACAGGTGGTTCTGCAACAGGCTATGTTTCTGCCAAACTTGTTGGACTTGTAACCCACGGCACACCAACTTTTGAACAATGGCGCTATATCTTCTGGTTTTTAATTGGCGTTAACGTTCTTTCGTCTATTTTCTACTTAAGTTTTGCATCAGCAAGCTTACAAAAATGGAACCCAGAGTACAAAGAAATAGAATTAAAAGAATTAAAAAAAGATAATAATAACAAAAAATATGAGAAAAATGGGAAACAATAATTATTTTTAATGTATCTATCTAAAATGTACCTAATGTCTATGTACCTAATGTCTAAAATAAATAATTTATTACGTTAGTATTTTATTAGTTTTATAAATAAATTTTAATTAAATAATCTTTTTATAACTGAAAAAATACTTAATACGTATTTTTTTGAACTGGATTCTGTCCTTAAAACAACATGTAACACAACCGTCCAAAAAGCTTAAAACTCGGAATAACATAGTTCAGGAACTCATAGGAGGCTCTTCATCAAAAACTCTTTGGTGCCTTGGGTATCGTCTTCTCTGCAGCCAAATATAATATAGTGTCTCTGGTTTGGCTAAACCGTGCCTACACTCAAATGTTGCTTTCTGAATATCCTAAGCAAACTTTACTTTCTAATAAGAAAAACAAAAAATAATGACGCACTAGGATTTGTAAACTTGCTAGGAACTGTAAGTATAGCTCCACAACCCTATAGAAACAGGAATGAGCTCACAAACATCCTTCCATCTAACCAAATACTATTATGTACTACAGTAACACCTTCTACTCTCAAATTAAATTAGAAAGTAAAACATTGGAACTTTGAACAGAAACAAACACGGAAAATGAGCTGATTTCTTCTGCAAGTTATTGTAATAAAGTTCTCTCTTCTTTTTGGTGATAAAGTCGGGAAACAGACTAGTTATACGCAACATAAAACATCACTGCTCCTTAAATGCGTATAAAGACTCCTCAGAAATTTTCTGATTGCTATCCTAACGTCAATCGATTATATTTGTCATTTAAACTTAGATCTGTACTAAATCTTAGAAAATCTTACCTATATTTATTATTTACACTATATGGTCCTAAAATATGATTCTAAAGATTGTATTTTTATTAACAGCTTGCTATAGTCATACGCTAAGTCCAAATAAATAAATCAATTTCTATATATAATATTTCACAGCAACTAATAAATACATAAAGCTGTTTTAGAAAGTACTTGATCTACATCTAGAAAACAAAATGGCGTTGTTTTGTAAGCACGCTAGAATGCATTTTACAAAACCAAACTAGTATAGTCTTCCAAATTTTGGGTTGCGTTTATGACGTGCGTTTAGTGCAATAACAATTGACCTAAAGGTAGCAGGCTCTCCGTCATAAACCACTTTTCAACTAGTCAACCCAAAACTGTACAGAGACGTCTTTACCTGAAATTTCTATTTGCTTTATCGAGGTATTAAGTACGCACATTTCAAATAAAATAGATTTAATACAAATGAACTAAAAAATGTTGCATATACTGAATTATTCTAATAAAAGTTTATATACCCACGATTAAAAATATAATAATACGGTCTACTATTTTTTTGAATATTAAAATACGGTTTGGTGTAAGACCGAACATTTATTTATGACGTGATGAGTTTTAGTTTGTTGTTAGCGGTAAGTCCCTATTGTGAATAGTATTAATTTCTGTACACTAGACGCAAAAAAAATTTGGAAGACTATACAGTGGTTTACACAAAGATAAAAAGCGCAAAAGAAGATCTAACTAATAAAACTTTTAAATATTTTTAGCGTGTGAGAACGTAAAATATCTGGGACACAAATAGAATTTATAACGATTGTTTTTGCTCGATTTACCAATTCTGGGTTTATAATATGTTGTGTCAAATAAAGAAGTTAAACTGACATTATATTGTAAAAATGATGAAATCATAGTTTCATTGCATTGTTTTAATAACTGGGTTGTGAAATTCTATTTCTTTTTCTATATTTTATAACTTCAAAGCTACACTATTTATTGTGCATAATGTTTAAATCTAATTTATTAAATTTGGTCAAAATTTTACGAGATTAGATTTTTTTATTGTCAAGAAATGTTGCTGATATTTTAAATTTAGCACGTTATCTGTTTAGAAATGGTAGAAAATCTAGGTTTTAAGCGCGTATGATAGAAGTGTAAGTTAAATACAGTGGCTCTATTTTTAGAGCTTTTTTAGTAACACTACAATCTCTCTACGTTGAACAGTTTGGCAAGCCATTTAAATTCAACATTATTTACACTGAGAACTAGCTTGCGAATGGAAAATAACAAAAATTTCTATAGTAGGGAAAACATCTGTTACATTTTGTAGAAAGATCAAATTTTGTTTTTCAAAATTTTTCACGCAAGCGTCGCTTGTTCTATGATATTACAGAAGTAGCTTGTTGAAAAGTTTCAATAAGAACGAAACATATTCAAGTTTACAGATATACCTTAAATAAATTTACATTGATCTTATTATTTTACTTGTTGGTAGTTAACCAAAGAAGATAGATTACTTTGATATACGCTTGAGACAAAAAGCGTTGGTTGTCGAATCAGCGATATACGATTTATCAAACATTTTTGAAATTTTGATTCTAAAAATTTGATGTAAGATAGCTTCTATCAGATTTTGCTTGTTTTATCATAAATTTGTTAGTAACAATCTTGCGTTAATAATATTAATTTATATAAATTTATATTATTATTTTATATTTAAAAATAGTAATTTTATTATTTTTTATTGTTGTTTATCATGGCATAACATGATAAACGTTTTTTTGGCGGTAACAAAAAAACATCTGTAAGAAAGAACATAAATATATTTAGGTATATATATTTATTTCACTTTCTTGCTGTTTTGACAATTTTTAAATTTAAATTGTTCTGGTAGCAGTGACGTTTTTAAAATATTCTGCAGATTTTTTAGGAATTCTTGGTCTTTCTGGATCAGTAAAGTTTACGTAATAGAGTCCAAATTTTAGTCTAGAAATATTAAGTGTTTCTTAATTATTTGATGTTTTAATTAAACTTACGTGTAACCATCATCCCATTCAAAGTTGTCCATGAGTGTCCACGCGGTATACTTTTCTACTCTTACTCCATCTTCGTAAATAGCTTGTAAAGTTGCGTTTAAATATTTCCTGTAATAGTTAACTCTTGCATTGTCTTCGAAAATTTCTGCATTGTCAGGATACCCATTTTCAGTTATATAAATTCGTGGATTACTATAGTTGTCTTTTATAAACTTTAAAAGTTTACGTAAACCCCATGGAACTACTTTGAAATTTTCACGACCCGTATTTTCCCAAGCAGGATCTTGGTATTTGCAGTCATTGCCTCCTGCATCAAATTCAGTGTTGGGCTTACCAATTGGGGGATCGTTACATTGTTTCACAACGTACGTGATATAATGATTGATCCCGAGAAAATCATAGGTTCCTCTAATAAATGCTTTTTCGTGAAGTGAAAGCTGTGGCAAACGACTTGATAAAAAGCCCTCTAAATTACTGCGTCTTGCAATTTCTGTAATTACAACTTTTGGATAGTCATAAAAAAAAATTGGATGAGCATAAAGACCAAACTGAAATTGAAATTTTTTGTTGGCTGCTGCTACATCTGCTGGATTACTGGCGTTTTCAGGTTCATACCAGACACCATCAAGCGAAATGGAGATTTCACCTGTATAAATTATTTATATGATAAAAAAAATCATTTATTATAATTAGCTAACCTTTTTGTTTAAATCTAAATTCTTTATCGTAAATATGATAAGCTTCTGCATGAGCAAGCAGAACATTTTGAGAACACAAATATTCAATCGATCCTAAAGGATATGGATCAACTATATCTCTAACAGATCCGAGAAATTTCAGACATAATACGCGGGGCTCATTTATGGTAATCCACGATTTAACTCGATCTCCAAACAGAGAAAAAACGGTTCTAGCATAATTTGCAAACCATTGAACAACTAAACGATTACTCCATCCACCCAAAGGTAATAAAATTTGAGGAAGATCCCAATGAAAGATAGTTACCACCGGCTTAATTTGATTATCAATTAATCTATTGATTAAGTTATTATAAAAGTCAACGCCTGCTAAGCTAACATTATTAGAAGAACCATCCGGAATGAGTCGGGGCCATGATATTGAAAATCTGTAAAAATCGCAACCTAAATGTTTTATCATTTCTATATCTTCCTGCCATTTATGATACGAATCACAAGCGATATTGCCATTACTACCATCAGCTATCAAATGTGGTCGAGATTGGGTGTGTTTATCCCAAACGCTTACTCCTTTTCCTCCATCGTTCCAACCACCTTCAATTTGATATGCAGAAGTAGCTACTCCAAATTCAAAATTTGCCGGAAATGTGTTTTGTCCTAATGTTCTGCAAACAATATTTTATTATTATTTTTGAAACATGAAATTACCTCATAGAAAAACATAAAATTAGTATAAATTCTTTATGCAACATTTTATAAAATAGAATATGTTATGCGAAAGATTTACGCTCAAATGTGAAAAACTCTAATTGTATGTTAAATCATAAAATCATATAAATGTTGAAATTTATGGTTTTAATTGCTTATTAAATTATAGTAATTGTAATAAGTAAACAATGACACACTTACAAAACATAATTTAGTTCACAATTTTATCACTAACAGTAAACATCCTAATTAATAATTTAAAATAAAATTTAATCTTTTCCCCTATTCTTCATAAGTAGATTCATTTAAAATTAATTTGTTTTTTTTGTCACTATACTTAAATAATAGTTATTTACATAAAAGTCAGGAAAATTTCACATTACTAAAGAGGAGCTAAATTGAAATACGAGGCACTTTGTGCCGAGTATTTTAAAGCTCCGAGTAAAGTAAGAGATTTTACTGACGTGTTTTGTATTAAATTTTTCCGGAAATCGTAAAAAAAGACGAAATATACAAATTTTAGAATTTTTCTTAAAAAATTCCACAAAAATCAAGTTTGTCAATTTTGTTGGCAACTATAGTTAGATACTAGAGTATTTATTTTGCGTGTTGTAAAGTTTTTACAGTACTAGTCCGGAAAAATGTTGATTTCCGGAAATTTTTTTTCTGGAAATCGTCTTGGAAACAACATTTTCCTGCTTATTTACGCGCAGGAAAATTGAGTTTTCCGGACTAGTACTGTAAAAACTTTACAAGACGCAAAATAAAAAAGATACTCTAGTAACTATAGTTGCCAACAAAATAGACAAACTTGATTTTTGTGGAATTTGTAAAAAAAATTCTAAAATTTGTAAATTTTCTTTTTTTTACGATTTCCGGAAAAATTTAATACAAAACACGTCAGTAAAACCTCTTACTTAACTCGGAGCTTTGAAATAAGTAGCTCAATTTAGCTCCTCTTCAGTAATGTGAAATTTTCCTGACTTTTATGTAAATAATTATTGTATGACGTGAGAGCTACACTATTTTTTAGTATTACGTTTTACATTTATTCTTTTATAGAAATTAACTTTTTATAGAAATTATGTATAAGAAAAAATCCACAAAAATTTTCTAAACTAGATAAAATTAATCAAATAATAATTCAGTTTTATTCATCTTCTGATGATGACCATCAGAAAAGAGCTCTCGAATGATCTAATAAACAATTTTTTGGCAAGTAGTAAAACTGTGTTAATAGTGTCAAAGATTTTAAAACAATCATATATATACTGTAAGGGGTATTTTTTTTTGACGCAATTTTCATAAGAATAATGGTGAAGGCGCCGGGATAATTAAATTAATATATGTAATTAAATTACCAAGTTTCATTAAAATACAATAATTGTCAGATTGTTTCACCACCTTCTTTTCTGATTATGAATACAACTTAAATACTGCATAAATACAAGATTAACAGACTACATTATTATCAACAACCTACTACAACTCACCCTCTTTGTGGTCGCCGTTAAGAAACCGCCTCGAACGAATTGAACGGATTAGATTAACCATACATGAAACACATTCACACATAATGTACCTGTTAATAATACTTATCAAGAAACTCACCGGGAGCTTATCCCCGCCGGACAATCTTCCTCCATTCCAGTCTTGTGGAGGGCATCCTCTGCTACGGTGACTTCGCTGTTTCTATCATATGAACCGGATTAATGGACTTTGGCGACTTCCTTCTGCTTCTCCATTCTTCAACCTATTTATTATTTTCGGTACCAATGTGAGAAGTCAATAGAGGCCTTCTCACGAGTGCCTGCACCCAGGTAATTAAACCTAGATGCCACTGGCTACAGTGTTTCCGGCGAGGAGAATGAAAAACAAGATTAAAGGAATAATTGAAAGGTATTTGAACACTGCAACCTTCCATTGCTACAATAGAGAACCCACCTACAACTGTTTTCAGCGACAAGGTACCAGCCATGACGGCAGCATCAAACCTGGCCTCAAAGATTTCTCCAATCTTTTTAAGAAGTCTGAGAAGCTAGATTTCAACCGAAAAACAGGAATTATGTTAATCGGCGTCGAGAGCCAAATAATAAATAATAATAGTAGTAGCAAAGACCGGCTCAAGAACAGAACAAGTTCTCTGCTGTAGGTTTTCATTCTTAATCATTTCACATAAAGAGCAATAATAACCAATAACAACCGTGTCAATTCTGACACAAATAATCTGCATGCTTTTTAATAAAACAAATATGCCAATAATGACATAAATATATCTGCATTCATCATAATAATCAATATAATGTAATAAGGTCTTACATGTGCTCTTTCTCTTTCCTAAGATTAGAGCAAGTCGTTTCAGTACTCAACCTAGCTGCCATAGCCAACCCAGCCACATTATTAGAAGAAGGTAGGGTCTTGGTAAGTTATTGACTATAATAAAATAAGCGAGAAAAAAATATCTGAAAATGTTTTTGCTTATGTTCAACATTGTTTTTGAACTATAAAAACTAATTATTTAGAGAGCACTCAAGTGAAAAAAGCTAACTTGGTAAATGACGGACAACCTAATACACATCCAGTTTTGTTTTTTAATTTTCAAGTTTTTGGAAAGTCAATAAAATTAAAAAAAAAACTTATTTCAGATCAGATTTGGAAACAGCATTCTTGATGCTAAGAATTCAACTTTACTATCATATCAGAATCAAAAATGTTAATTAAAGCTTCGTTTTTCATTATTTGAAAAAAAATTAAATACTGTCAACAACAGAGAAAAAATGTTTAGGTTTTTGTGAGAAAAATAGAATCTATGTTTATTATAAAAGCATTTTTCTTCTTGAAATTCTGCTCCTATCGGAGATTAGAAATCATCACCACTACCAATCGCCGGCCGGCTTTAAGAGTTTTGCGGACGTTTTGCAACCAAACCACACCCTTAAGTTGCGCAGATAAGAAATTTTTTTTCTGCCAATCGTTCTTGTGTCTTTTATTTTGCCTTAAATATATAGCTTAATTAGGATGTTAATTAGCTTAATTAGGATATTATATCTGTCACCTCTCAGAACATATCCTAGATATTCTAATTTTCTCGTTTTTATGGTACAAATAATCTCTTTGGCTTTCCTGTTATAACGCCACATCTCTAACGCTTCTATATTCTTAATGTTTTCTGATTTGAGTTTCTAAGCCTCCATTCCATACAATAGAATGGGAATATAAATAGCATTCTCCACACAGACGAGCTAGTTCAATTTGACATTTAATTTGTTTTTTGTGTTCTGCTGTTTCATCATATGTGCCAAGATATTTTTAGGAAGATACCCATTCCAGGTTAAAGTTATTAATATTTATATATTGTCTATTGTGGTTTGTGTTTTGGTTTTTTAAAGTTGCCATGACTTTAGTTTTTTCTAGGTTTATATCTAGATCACATCTCTTGCATAAAATGCTTGTTAACTCAACCAGATGTTGTAGGTCTTCCAGACTGTCGGCGAAGATAACTGTATCGTCTGCATATCGCAAGTTGTTAATTCTTTCCCCGATTATGACAATACCACTATGACAAAACCACGGGTTTCCTCCGACAGCGCCTCCTCAAAAATGCTCTCACCATACAAATTGAACAAAAGAGGCAACAATACACATCCCGATCTAACACCTCGACATATCTTAATCTCCTCACTTAGATCTTCTCACACTTTGACTCGTGCTGTTTGGTGTCAATAGAGATTGTATAATATTCTTATGTTGTTACTATCAATGTTTTTTCTCCAGAAGTTTTGAGTGTTGGACTCTATCAAAAGGCACCATTGTCTCAATACGTTTAGCCTAAAGAGCGCTGCTCTTGTTTCTACGTCCTTCCTGAAATCTATTTTGATGGTCATTGATGTCTTGCTCTAATTCCTGTCTTGCTCGAACCTAGTCCGAACTTGCCGATAGTATCAGTCACCTCTCCTTGGTCAACTTTTGCGTTTAGATTGCGTTTTGGCTTCTTGATAGTTTTGACAACTTTAGCTAGATTTTGATAAAACGACTCTATTTTATCTCTGTGTTTATCTGCTGTAGGTGCATTTACTTTAATAACGTTTATTGCAACTTTATTTGAGATTAGTTTCAGTAGAACGATACGGTCAGGAAATGGGACGAAGCTGGATATCGTATACTACGCTCTCTTGTCAACAAGAATCTTTACTTCATATTAATGAGAGACATTGTTTTTTCCTGAATAGTACATTGTGCCATTCTTGGTAATATGCCTCTCCGAGTCTTGCCACTGAACATCGCTTAAGCCAAGTATCTTAATATTAAGTCTCGTTACTTCCAAAAAGACCTTATCCACCTTTCCAGGCGCATAAAGACGTTTAACTTCTGTCTTAAGTTCTGTACTTAATTTCATTCAATGCCTTCCTTCTCGGAGATCCAATTAGAGGAGTTATAACTCCGGAATATTTTGAATTGAACATAGCCATTGTGTGATGATTTTCACTAAGGATATTCACAAATGATCTTTAATTCAGTGGTTTCTTTTTGCTTTCTGAATGCTTACACCGTTAACCACTATTGTGATTCTTTCATTTTTCTACCTAGAACCTGTTCTAGACTCTGGGACAAAAGAGTGCCCGGTTTACAGCCGCCCAATCTAGAAACGCTGCAATGCTGATTTGGGTTTGCCCCGAGTATTTAATTTAATTTAATTTTTTCCGGTACCACTTATATCTGGGAGGCGCTTTTTTATACACCATCTGAGGAGGCGCCCGATAAGGATTCAGATATCCCACAGTTGATTTTACATTAATTCTAAAATCTAGAATTGCCACTTCCGGCGGTTCTTTGTGGTCTTCGTCTGTAACCCTGGACAAGGGGCCCTTATAAGATACTATCAGCCAAAGCCAGCTGAAACCAGGCTTACATTCTTAAACTTCACACTTCTCCATCTCTTGCGTGATGAGGCGGGCTTCAGACATGGGACTGGCATAACGGTGTTGCATAAAAGCATTAGAAAAATGTTTATCTAAGTTCTAAAAAATGTTTACTATAAAGACCGTTCACATGAACGTGGTGTATAATACGAGAGGTTTTACTGCAATAAGAAATACAAAATTAGTTTCTACTTAAAGTGCGGTACAGACTACAAAACAAGCTAAAAAAAACAGTATTGTAAAACTAGTTTGATAATAGTTATTTACCTTATTAGTGGGATGAGTCGGTAAGAGCATGAATATGTTAATATGCCTTATCACACGAATTAAGGTACAAAATTTTATCTACAACTACCCTAAAATTGAAAAAAATTTAATAAGTCGGAATTTTTTGACGAGTCTAATACGAATGTTTTATTTAATATCAAAGTTGTCTAAGCTTTCGAAGTCATGGTAATATGTCAACAACACTAAAAATTTTTTTTGTTCTGCAATTTCTCTTTGTTTTGTGGAAAATATTGTTGAAAGCAAGCAAATATAATCATGAGCGAGTCTGAAAGTATTCCCTCGAACATTGAAGAATCTGCAACAAATGTAATTTCGTCATTGATACCTGAAAAATCAAGGATAAAATATAAATAAGCTTACGAACGTTTATGCAAATAGTGCGATGAAAAGAAAATTAAAAATGAAGCAAATGAAAAGGTGTTATTAGCTTATTTTGAAACTTTGTTCAAGTGTTATAAACCATCAAGCCTTTGGGGACATTATTTAATGATACGAGCTATGATATCTATGAGGAAAAATGTGAATATTAGTAAAAACAATGAGTTTGATCTTGATTTCATTACGTAACTAGTGAGGTAATGAGCTTCATTACCTAACTCAAATAAATTTAATAACAGGTTCTTATCCAAGTAGTCGTAGATAAATAACTATTACGTAACGAGTTATGAAAAGATCAATATTGTTCAACAAGCTTAATAATTGTTAATACGAGCGCCAGCGAGTTTTGCAAATTATGCTAGTTGAACAATATCGCGTTTTCATAACTTGTCTACCTACAATCTGTTTTATCTATTCCGTAAATAAATCGTTTTTTCCACTAATTTTTATGCCTACAAATAATTCGATATTGTCAACAGCTAAAATCAAGTAAGTCTGTAACTAAGTAACACAAAGAAAAAAATTGTATTGAAAAGTATCTGTCATTAAAAACATGAATGTTTTTTTTGATTTCAAAATACCTTCAGATTTTGAAAGTGCCAATTCGGTCGTGTTGGGTTTAATACATAATTTGTCTTACATTTTCGATAACATTACATATTACAATTACACGAGAAAGAGTTGAACACAATGGGTTACATTATGATGAAAAGAGTTGGATGTGAATACTGCAGCGGGAAATTTTTGGCAGAATTCTTGAAAACAACCTTGTTTTGAATATTGCCATTCACTATCAACTCGGTGGCTGTTACCAAAATAAGATTGACATCTCGAACTCACAAGAACATTGTCTGTTCTTGTGAGAAAACCATCAAATTCAAAAATAAAAAAGTTTTAAATTTAATAACTATTTTGACCTTTAAAGCAATTGTTTTAAAAATTATAATCCTTTCACACAAACTCACAAGCATGGCCAACTATGACGTTAAATTTTAGAAAGCACTCGTTACTACCTATTCAAATAGGTACAATTAATTGAAAGCAATATTGCAAGAATTTTTCGACAATTTAACGCAAAAAATTGAAAAAAAAACTTTCTTTTTTTGCTAGGATATTGCTTATTTTGAGAAACTTATGACTATTGTAACCTCAGTAGCGTCGAATGTATGTGGATAAAAGTTCATTTATCTATATTGTTTTGAAACTCACCAAATGAAGTTTTTCAAACTTGTTAGAGTATTCTTATACACTAAAAAAAATTTTTGCGGGGTCATATAAAAACCACTTTGAATAGCCAAATAGCTTATATGATAAAAGAAGACCTTAAGAAGTCTATAAAGAGTATATATGTATACATACACTTCCAAACGAGTTAGTGTTAGAGGATAAAAAATTTAGACAAACTTTATAGATATTACAATAATATACTATTTATTTGACTTTACAGAAAAATTGTGAAAAATTAATTATTACTATAATATGTACGGAGTTGTCCCCCCATCCCTGGTATCGTGTAGTGGTTTTCTAGCCACTTTCTAGTCGATATTCTTATCTAATTAAATTTTTTTTATAATAATTAATAACTAAAAAGAGTTTGCTAAAAAGCTTTCTGTGTACAACTAGACACCAAATAAGTATAAAAACAGTTAACTTTTATTTTATTTTCTTTTATTTACTTGCATCAAAATTGCATTAATAGACGTGTTAATGCATACATTTCAACACTTAGATAACAATACTATTATGTTAATTTGTCCAGAAAAACCATATTTAGTTTAGTTTAACAGTTTTTAATTAATTTGTTAGCTTTAATTTTATACGTATATAAATGCAATGATCAAATACGTAATTACAATTGTTATTATTATTGTAATAGTTCGTTACAATTTAGAAAATTTACGTCAAATACGGTGTCTTTTCTAATCTTATCAAGTTTCTTTGTCTATTAATCTGTTAAGTTCAATGACAATAAAATATTCTTTATTGGAACAGTTCTTAGACCACAAGTTTGCGTTGCTAAAATGAAATGCTCAGGTAAGTTTTATTTACAAACTGTTTTTTTTTTATTTGTTTCTATAATTATTTTATTAAATAAAACTGTATTTTAAGATATGCTGAATTGCCGCCAAGTTCTCTCGATAATGGTAATTGTGGGTTTTATGATGCATCACATGCTGCGTATAAACATGTCAATTGCAATTGTGGAGATGATCACTAAAAATAGTACCTCATTAAATAAAAATCAAGTTCATTTTAACTGGAGTGAAGAGCAAAGGAATAATGTCTTAGGTTTTTTTTTTTGGGGATATTTGATTAGTCAAGTTCCTGGAGGACGCTTTGCAGAGATTTATGGAACACGGATAATTTTGGGATCTTCAATGCTTGCAGCAGGTGTACTATCAATCTTAATACCTATCAGTAGTAGCTTTGGTTATTTTGGAGTTTTAATCAACAGAATATGCTTGAGAGTTGTAATGGGAGTACAATGGCCATCTATTTATCCTATGGCATCAAGATGGATACCTGTAAACGATAGATCTAAATTTATGTCTAATTTAATAGCAAGCTCTATAGGAGCAGGAGCTACTTTATCGTTTTGTGGATATTTAATAGCATATTTTGGATGGACAAGTGTTTTCTATGCAACTGGTTCATTGGCGGTAACTTGGGCTGTGACTTGGTTTTACCTGATTTATGACACACCGGCTCAACATCCTAGAATTAGTGTTACAGAAAAAAATAAGCTACTCGCAGAGCTTGGAGATCAAAATATTAAGAACACTCCTAAAATAATCCCATGGATAAAAATATTAACTTCAGCACCAGTGTGGGCTGTTATTGTAGCTAACGTTTGTTCGGGATTTACGTTTTTTGTAATTCTGAATCAGTTACCATCGTATTTGCATCAAGTGTTAGAGTTTAATATAAAAGAAAATGGAATACTTTCTGCTTTACCTTATTTTGGTGATTTTAATTTACTTTTATTAATCAATCAATAATAATTTGGTTTAATTTCAGCAAGATATTCAGCTGCTTTAGTGTCATGCAAAATTGCTGATGATCTGATTAAAAAACAGAAATTTTCAATTATTACTATTAGGCAATTTTTTACTACGGTGTCTTTTGCGGGTCCAGCTATTTTGTTTACTTTGCTTGCATTTTGGGGATACTACAGAACACTTTCGATTGTAATTTTTACTCTATCTTTTGCTATGAATGGAAGTGGAACTGCTGGTCACATGACTAATACTTTAGATATAGCTCCAAATTATTCTGGAACTATTTATGGAATAGCTAACGCCGTAGGCAGTATAAGCGGATATGTATCAACAAAAGCAGTAGCTATGGTTACGCAACAAAGTCAAACTTTTGATCAATGGAAATATATTTTTTGGATTTTAGTTGGCGCAAATATATTTGGAATGATTTTTTATTGGTTTACAGCATCTGGAGAATATCAAAAATGGAGCATCGATACCACCAAAACAAAAGAAGATGAAAAATTAAAAAACACGCTATTAAGTAATTCAGTAAGCTAGCACTCATATATAACTCTGTGTGTGTTCTACAGGTTTACTGAAATAAACAGAAATTTCATAAATGCAAAAAATTTCGATAATTTTATACACAAATTGTATTTATAACATTAAGACCAATAACTGATATAATCAAATCATTGTTTGTTGGTGGTTTTTAACAAACAAAACGTAAGAATTATTCAAGTCACAAAATGTTTTCTATATGCACGTCTTAAAAAAATCATGCTATTGGAACCATCGCAAACTGTTCAGAAGACAACTCACTCTCATTTTTCCGATCAAGCAGATTCGTTCATTTATGCAAAATAAATCAATCACGTATGTATTTTAGCGACAATTCTTACGCGTAAACCCTCTCTAAGCAGATTTAGAAAATAACATTGTCTAGCCGCATACAACTTCGGTGGTATAACATTTTCAAATATTTTTACCTCTTATAACTCGTTTTTGACGGATTTCTCTACTTTGTTTGTTGCTCTGACTTGTGTAAAACTGTCGCCAAAATATAAATCATAAAATGTAACATCAAAAGCTTTCGTTCTGACTTGATGTGAAACATTAGCTACAAATTGTTTATGCGTCGCCATTGATCATTAAAAAAAATTGAAGTAAAACTTTTTCAACACGGAGTTTAACGCTTTTTTGAAATTTGTCTCAGACTAAACTGATCAAATAAATAAAAAGATTGAAAACAATCAGTTAAGCACATATTGATTGACCAAAAAAGTAAAAAAAGTAACAGCAATAAAAACCAAATGCTAAAATTGGCATTAGATCCCCGCAGGTAGATAAAAGAAGTCATAGAAAAATTATTTGCTAGAATTTTAATGATGGAATCCGAAGAAAACATTATGTTCTAGGATTTGGAACTACTAATAGCTCGTTATAAGCTTAAGTTTGAATGGTTAACAAAAAACTAGACAAGACTCCTACAGTGTGTATTAACCAAAAACTAATTATTTTAAACTTCAAACAAAAGTTAAAACAGAGCAAATTTATTTTTAAGCCTAGTTGCTTTTTCCTTCAGTTTTAACTTCATCTTGTTTTTTTATATTTTTTCCAACACAATAAACCACAAACTTATTCTATCTAACTCTATTACATATCTAATGTATTTGTTGTGTGTTGCTCGTATCTTCCTTGTATTACTCATCATTAAACTTCCGCCTTATACATCATCAAGTTTTTTATCATTTTAAACTAAACAATAAAAAGCATTTTAACATATAACGTAAATGACAATTATATTTGAAAAACCTTGAAACTTAAATAAAAAACATGGGTTTGAGTTATAGAAAAAAACTATAAATGTGGTTTAGTTTGTGTGTTACAATTAATAAATTTTAAAATTAAAATTAAATTTTTGAAACGAAGTTTCATATGGCGTGCTGCGGAGAGGTACCTAGCTGACAAAAAACGTCTGTAACGTTAAATAAAACCGTAAGATTTTTATGAATAGTAGAGGTAGAAGTCTAAAGCCCCGCCCGGCTTGGTCAAGTTTGAGCCAGGCTCAGGCTGAATTACTTGAGAATTTATACGAGTCTACTCAAATTCCAGAAGTCTGAGATGGGCTGGGCCGGGCTTGTTTAATTAAATTTCTAACAAATCATAGGGAAAAAAAATTATTAAAGGAAATATTTTCAACACTAAGCTCATAAGTGCTCAAGTTTTGTCAGCAAGATTTATATTTTGTATGAGTATTGGTTGATTGGCGAAACGAGATCAAATTGACGAAAAGACCTGAGCGCGAGAGTTTTTTCCTAAGAATTTAATCAAGTTCAATTGCCTTTTAGCAATCAATGCAAATAAAAAAAATAAAAATTTTGCTTGACAAGAGTTGAGAACAAATGATCTTCTGTTGGAGAATTAACTGAATAATCAATAAAACGTTAAATTTGCTTAACTCATATTTGCGTTGTTGGCCAAATTCTGCAAATTGATTCCATACACTTTCTCTACTGTGAATTGTCTTTCTCGGAATCAAATTTTAAATGTTTTCATTAATTGAAGCCTCAAAAATGTTGCCGAAGCGCGACATTTTTACTTTTGTCAAAATGACATTTGATTTTTCAAATATTATTGGTTGCTAAAATAATGCTAAAACAATGAGGTAGCGGCAAGAAAATTAGCATATATTCTTTCCAGTTAGAGAAATTATTTCTAACTTGTGATTGGTGCATGTGACACTGTTTTTAATGTCTCATTGGTCTACAACACTATGAAGTTAATTATCAGCTATATTTTTATTATAAATGTTTTAAAGTTACTTAGTTATGATGTTAGTTAAGTAGTTGTAGTTAAGTAACATATTATAAAAATCAGAATTGTGTGTTTGGGTATTTTAAATAATTGATAATATAGGTTTTTCAACTCGTTAATTGTACTTATCTAGTTTTGGAGTTTTTATTTATTGTTATAAAAAAAAACATAATAAAATATGTATACACCAATAATAATTTTCTTTCTATCTTGAATAGAACGTGAACTTAATCTTTTGAAAATAAGAAACTTCGTTTCTATCTGATGTCTCACGACATCACTTGTTTTTTTATGTATGTTAAGCTTTTTTTTAATTTTTAGTTAATTTTTTTCTACTATATTCCTACTTGCGTATATTACTCTATTCCACTTTTTTGCTTTTTTTGTATTTCGGTTTTTTTTTTTTGGTTGAAAAATTAATTATTGAGTACAAATACACACGAGTCACCGAGCGTCATTAACACAAACAACACTTCGCTTATGACAACAACTATTTCTTTTCCACTAAGCATGGTAGCAAGTGCAATTTTATCTTTTACGCTATTCGCTAATAATTATATTTAATAAACCCGAGTAAACAAAGATATGAACAACAAGTAATAAAAACTAAGTCGTTAGCAGAGCTATACTATATTCACGTTAAAGATGAAGCTGGAATAAACAAACCACATTGCATGATCACCTCGTGTTTGGGATCTTATAGTGGGGTAGTATAGGAATTATTGGATAGAAGGATTAAATTAAGGCGTAGCTTGAGTGACGAGACAGAGTCTGAGTAATTTAATCTTTGGTTATAGTTCGGTTTTGTTGTGACAAACGTTTTCAGATGACGCTTAACATGGAGAGCATGCACTCCTTGAAAACAGCTTTGTAAGAACAGACACGCCTGTTGTAGTGTTTATTTTCCAGCTTCATCTTTAACGTGAATATAGAATAGAAAAAAATAAAAAAAGAAAAAACACATTAGAACATTTTTTATAAATGACACAATAGATTTAAAGAAAATGATTACTTTGAAATTTAATTATACTCATTTCAAGATTGAGCAAAACTGTATGAAAATAATTGGGTCAAATTTTGAATTTAAACATATAAGTTATAAAAGATATAAAACGAGAAAAACTTGTCAATTTTTTTTTGCTTTTTTTAGTGAATTTTAAAAGATTTGTTGTCTAAATTTGAATATTTTTGTTTTGAACAGTATACATCAATAATGTATTTTCTATTATTTCGTTTTTTGTTTTTGTTGTGGTACTAATGCTCCATTGTTGCTGTTTTCCCGATGCAGTGAACCAATAAAAAACCATTCCAAAGATATTTACAATTACTAGAGTCCAAAAAATGTACTTCCATTGACTGAAAGATTGATTATCTTGTGTAATCACAGCAATCCATTTTGTAGATAAATATCCAGATAAGCTAGCCATGCAATTCACCATTCCAAATATGGTTCCAGAATAATTGGGTGCTATATCTAATGTATTTGTTACAAACCCCGCAGTTCCAATTCCGTTGAAAGCAAAAGATAAAATAAAAATGATTACAGAAATTGTTCTGTAATTTCCCCAAAATGAAAGAATTCCATACAACACAGCTGGACCCACAAAAGAAATTGTGGTGAATAATTTACGAATAGTAGTAATAGAAAGTTTTTGTTTTTTAATTAAATCATCTGCATTTCTGCATGCTAATATGGCAGCTGAATATCTAGCTAAAAGTACACAGTTATAAATCGAATGAAAAAAATTAAATTACCAAAATAAGGCAAAGCAGAAAGTACTCCGTTATCTTTTATATTAAATTGTAGAACTTGGTGAAAATATGAAGGTAATTGATTTAAAATCACAAAAAATGTAAAAGTTGCACAGAGATTTGCAACACTAATAGCCCACACAGGCACTGAAGCTAATATTTTTATCCACGGTGTCACTTTTGCAGCTAATTTGACATTATGATCGCCTACGTCTAAAAGTAATTTATTTTTTTCTGCAGCGCCGATTCTAGGATGTTGAGCAGGACTGTCATAAATTAAAAAAAACCACACGACACTCCATATTATTGCCAAAGTGCCAGTTGTGTAAAAAATACTAGTCCATCCACGATATTCAATTAAATATCCACTAAATAATAAAGTTAATCCTGCTCCTAATGAGCCCGCTAGCAAATGAGACGCGAATTTTGATCTATCGCTTAAAGCTATCCATCTCGATGCCATCGGGTAAACTGCAGGCCATTGGACTCCTAATACAATTCCCAGACATATCCTGTTTATTAAAATTCCCAAATACTGATAATTACCACAAAATGGTACTAATATAGTCAAAGTGCCTGCTGCAAGCATTGAGCTTCCCAAAACTATTTTTGTGCCATATAATTCTGCAAAACGCCCTCCTGGAATTTGACTAATTAAATATCCCCAGAAAAAAAAACCCAAAATGTTATTTCGTTGTTCTTCATCCCAATTGAAATAAAGTTGATTTTTCTTAAATGAAGTACTATTCTTACTCATCATTTCCACAATTGCAATAGACATATTAACGCGCAGCATGTGATGCATCATGAAACCAACAATTACCATTATCGACAGTATTTGCTGACAGCTCAAGATATCTAAAAACAAATAATTTTATTAGAAAAATAGTTATGAATCTTAATAAATGAATTAGATACTTGAATATGCCATTGTAAAGATGTAAATAAATTTGGAGTTGAAAAATATTTCCAGACTTCTTCTTTAATATGCGAATGAATATTAATCATAACCCTCGTTGTGCATAAGCGTTTTAATAATTTCACCTAATAAAAATCTATTTAACTAAAATTATAAATCGGAACTGTTTAAAAATACTTTACTTCTAAACGTGTTGTATAAGTGTTTTATTTTAAAGATAAGAATGAGTCAAGTATAAATATTAATTAGTACAGAACTTTTTTCATTGGCGTTTGCTCAATATTGAACCAAATTGTTGAAAGCTAGCCTTGGTATATTTTAAAGGTGGTATCGTAGTTTTTCGTTTTTTTTCAACATGGCGACGAAGACCTTAGATAACTAATAATCATAATTTTACACAATATTGTTGCTTCTATGTGCGTTTTACTTTTTATATAATTAGCCTAGTTATTTGAACCAAACAACGTTGAATAGTAACGATAGAATGTAGTAGACTTGACATATTTTGCGTGTTTCGAAGCAATGGGATTCGACCATCAAAGATTTCAATAGAAAACCAATAATCTATCATTGGGATACATTTTTAAAGATAGAGAGACACATAAGCCTTATATGAAAAAGATAACAAAAATGTGAAACTGAATAAATAGAATACTGATTTGAAGCAAACAAAACTCACATGAGAAATCAAGGAAAATGGGAATAGAAAAAGCAAGACCGGAATATATAATAAATTATAAATAATAAGTAAAAACAAAAAAGTAAATAACAAAACAAATTATAAAAGAGAGTTATGATATTAAAAGTCTGTTTAAATGATGTGCAGAAACAATAACAAAAGTCGTAAAAACGTCATAAAATAATATTGTAAAAGTTAAGAAAAGGTACTTTACACTAAAACTCACAAAAACAATTAAAAGTGGCATGAAAATTTTATTAATGCAAAGTATTTTAATAATTTTATACACAAAGCTTATTCGTAACATTAAAAATAACTGATGGTATTAGGCATTTTTGTTAAAATATTGAATATTTTTTAGAAAACGTTAAAACATTGTGTAAAAGAAACTATAAGTTTTTTGGCATTTTTTGTTACGAGTATTGTTAAAATTATCATTGAAGAATGCTATTTTAACAGAAAATTAGAAACCATTGCAAATTATTTAGAAGATTTAACTCTCATTTTTTTGATCAAGCAGATTCACTCATTTTGCATTTCAGTGACAATTCTTACGCGTGAACCCTCTCTAAGTAAATTTAAGAAATAACATGTGGTTGTATGTCTAGCCGCATACAACCGCGGTGGTATGACATTGTGGAATACTTTGAAGGCTTTGTTCACTTTGTTCACTTGTTTGAAACTGTCGTCAAAATATAAATCAAAAAAATCTTAAAAATATCTGACAATTCTCTCTTAAAAAATATAAAACAAAATTAAACTTATCAATGCATCTTCATCACGGAGTTTAAAGATCTTTTAAGAGCTGTTTCGAACAAAACTGATCAAATAAATAAAAAAACAACATTTAAGCCCAGTCATGTTGATTGATCAAACAAGTAATACGAAAGTAACAGCATTAAGAACCAAAGGCTAAAATTTGCATTAGATCACCGCAGTTTGATAAAAGAAGTCATAGAAAAATTTTTTTCTACAATTTTAATGATGGAATTTGAGAAAATAAAGTAATGTAAATATTGATTTCGGCTTGAATTAAAACGCTGCGAAAAACAATGAATAAAGTGTTAGTTTCTGCTGTAGAATTTGAAACTGCCAAGAGCTCGCCTCAAGCTTGAGTTTGAACGATTAACAAAAAAAAACTCAAAACCTGTGTTTGTCAAAAACATATTTTAAATCATAAGCAACAAGTAAAATCAAAACAAATATATTTTGAAATCTGGTTGCTTTTTTCTTTACTGTTAGTCTTATCTTGTTTCTCTTATTAAAATTTTCTAACAGAATGTACACTAAAAACTTTTTCTATCCAACTCAATTACATATTTAATGTATTTGTTCTGTATTGCTTCCATCTTTTCTTCTATCACTCATCTTTAAGCTTGTTTTTTATCACGTAATCAATTATCATTATTTTTTTTTCTTTAAGATTATGTTTAATAAAACCCTAAACAATAAAAGACATTTTGACAAACAACGTGAGTCAGCGATATTTGAAAAACCTAGAGATTTTAATTAAAAACATAATTATGTTTAAGCTATAGAAAAAATAATAAACTCGGCGGCGTTATCTGTAATTTAATATTTTGGGTTGTATGCTGAAATTAATAAATTTGTAAAAAAGTATTTAAATTTGAAATTAATATGTGAAAGCACTATTTTTTATTTATTTTTTATTTTTACTTATGTTTATATATGATCACGCTTTTTTCAAGCTGAATTTTAAACTAAATTACTCATTTGTCTTTTTCCACTTTTTTGCTTCTTTTATTTCTCATCATTTTTGTTGGTTAGTTATGGAGTACAAATATTTCCTTAGAGAAATGTTTCAAAATTTACATAAAATTTTACATATTATTTAGATTCAACTTTTGATTTTAAATATACATAATAAACATAAGAAAAACTTGTAATTAATATCTTTTTTTTGCTACTTGTTAGCGAATTTGGGAAGACTTGTGGTCTAGAGGTGAATAATTTTGTTTTAAAAAATAAATACAAACATCTATATTCTTATACTTAATTAATTCATCAAAAATGTATTTTCTATTTTATCATCTTTTGCTTTCGTTGTGTTACTGAAGCTCCATTGTTGCTGTTTTCCCGATGCAGTAAACCAATAAAAAACCATACCAAAGATATTTACAATTACTAGAGTCCAAAATATGTACTTCCATTGACTGAAAGATTGATTATTTTGAATAATCACAGCAACCCATTTTGTAGATAGAAATCCAGCTAAGCTAGCCATGCAATTTACCATTCCAAATATAGTTCCAGAATAATTAGGTGCTATATCTAATGTATTTGTTAAAAACCCGGCAGTTCCAATTCCGTTGAAAGCGAAAGATAAAATAAAAATTATTACCGAAACCGTTCTGTAATTCCCCCAAAAAGAAAGAATTCCAAACAGCAAAGCTGGACTAGCAAAAGATATTGTGGTAAATAATTGGCGAATAGTAGTGATGGAAAATTTTTGTTTTTTAATTAAATTATCTGCAATTCTGCATGCTAATATAGCTGCTGCATATCTAGCTAAAAGTATACGGTTATAAAACGAATAAGAAATATAAAAATTACCAAAATAAGGCAAAGCAGAAAGTAATCCGTTATCTTTTATATTAAATTGTAGAACTTGGTGAAAATATGAAGGTAATTGATTTAAAATCACAAAAAATGTAAAAGTTGCACAGAGATTTGCAACACTAATCGCCCATACAGGCACTGAAGTTAATATTTTTATCCACGGTGTCACTTTTGCAGCTAATTTGACATTATGATCGCCTACGTCTAAAAGTAATTTATTTTTTTCTGCAGCGCCGATTCTAGGATGTTGAGCAGGACTGTCATAAATTAAAAAAAACCACACGACACTCCATATTATTGCCAAAGTGCCAGTTGTGTAAAAAATACTAGTCCATCCACGATATTCAATTAAATATCCACTAAATAATAAAGTTAATCCTGCTCCTAATGAGCTCGCTAGCAAATGAGACGCGAATTTTGATCTATCGCTTAAAGCTATCCATCTCGATGCCATCGGGTAAACTGCAGGCCATTGGACTCCTAATACAATTCCCAGACATATCCTGTTTATTAAAATTCCCAAATACTGATAATTACCACAAAATGGTACTAATATAGTCAAAGTGCCTGCTGCAAGCATTGAGCTTCCCAAAACTATTTTTGTGCCATATAATTCTGCAAAACGCCCTCCTGGAATTTGACTAATTAAATATCCCCAGAAAAAAAAACCCAAAATGTTATTTCGTTGTTCTTCATCCCAATTGAAATAAAGTTGATTTTTCTTAAATGAAGTACTATTCTTACTCATCATTTCCACAATTGCAATAGACATATTAACGCGCAGCATGTGATGCATCATGAAACCAACAATTACCATTATCGACAGTATTTGCTGACAGCTCAAGATATCTAAAAACAAATAATTTTATTAGAAAAATAGTTATGAATCTTAATAAATGAATTAGATACTTGAATATGCCATTGTAAAGATGTAAATAAATTTGGAGTTGAAAAATATTTCCAGACTTCTTCTTTAATATGCGAATGAATATTAATCATAACCCTCGTTGTGCATAAGCGTTTTAATAATTTCACCTAATAAAAATCTATTTAACTAAAATTATAAATCGGAACTGTTTAAAAATACTTTACTTCTAAACGTGTTGTATAAGTGTTTTATTTTAAAGATAAGAATGAGTCAAGTATAAATATTAATTAGTACAGAACTTTTTTCATTGGCGTTTGCTCAATATTGAACCAAATTGTTGAAAGCTAGCCTTGGTATATTTTAAAGGTGGTATCGTAGTTTTTCGTTTTTTTTCAACATGGCGACGAAGACCTTAGATAACTAATAATCATAATTTTACACAATATTGTTGCTTCTATGTGCGTTTTACTTTTTATATAATTAGCCTAGTTATTTGAACCAAACAACGTTGAATAGTAACGATAGAATGTAGTAGACTTGACATATTTTGCGTGTTTCGAAGCAATGGGATTCGACCATCAAAGATTTCAATAGAAAACCAATAATCTATCATTGGGATACATTTTTAAAGATAGAGAGACACATAAGCCTTATATGAAAAAGATAACAAAAATGTGAAACTGAATAAATAGAATACTGATTTGAAGCAAACAAAACTCACATGAGAAATCAAGGAAAATGGGAATAGAAAAAGCAAGACCGGAATATATAATAAATTATAAATAATAAGTAAAAACAAAAAAGTAAATAACAAAACAAATTATAAAAGAGAGTTATGATATTAAAAGTCTGTTTAAATGATGTGCAGAAACAATAACAAAAGTCGTAAAAACGTCATAAAATAATATTGTAAAAGTTAAGAAAAGGTACTTTACACTAAAACTCACAAAAACAATTAAAAGTGGCATGAAAATTTTATTAATGCAAAGTATTTTAATAATTTTATACACAAAGCTTATTCGTAACATTAAAAATAACTGATGGTATTAGGCATTTTTGTTAAAATATTGAATATTTTTTAGAAAACGTTAAAACATTGTGTAAAAGAAACTATAAGTTTTTTGGCATTTTTTGTTACGAGTATTGTTAAAATTATCATTGAAGAATGCTATTTTAACAGAAAATTAGAAACCATTGCAAATTATTTAGAAGATTTAACTCTCATTTTTTTGATCAAGCAGATTCACTCATTTTGCATTTCAGTGACAATTCTTACGCGTGAACCCTCTCTAAGTAAATTTAAGAAATAACATGTGGTTGTATGTCTAGCCGCATACAACCGCGGTGGTATGACATTGTGGAATACTTTGAAGGCTTTGTTCACTTTGTTCACTTGTTTGAAACTGTCGTCAAAATATAAATCAAAAAAATCTTAAAAATATCTGACAATTCTCTCTTAAAAAATATAAAACAAAATTAAACTTATCAATGCATCTTCATCACGGAGTTTAAAGATCTTTTAAGAGCTGTTTCGAACAAAACTGATCAAATAAATAAAAAAACAACATTTAAGCCCAGTCATGTTGATTGATCAAACAAGTAATACGAAAGTAACAGCATTAAGAACCAAAGGCTAAAATTTGCATTAGATCACCGCAGTTTGATAAAAGAAGTCATAGAAAAATTTTTTTCTACAATTTTAATGATGGAATTTGAGAAAATAAAGTAATGTAAATATTGATTTCGGCTTGAATTAAAACGCTGCGAAAAACAATGAATAAAGTGTTAGTTTCTGCTGTAGAATTTGAAACTGCCAAGAGCTCGCCTCAAGCTTGAGTTTGAACGATTAACAAAAAAAAACTCAAAACCTGTGTTTGTCAAAAACATATTTTAAATCATAAGCAACAAGTAAAATCAAAACAAATATATTTTGAAATCTGGTTGCTTTTTTCTTTACTGTTAGTCTTATCTTGTTTCTCTTATTAAAATTTTCTAACAGAATGTACACTAAAAACTTTTTCTATCCAACTCAATTACATATTTAATGTATTTGTTCTGTATTGCTTCCATCTTTTCTTCTATCACTCATCTTTAAGCTTGTTTTTTATCACGTAATCAATTATCATTATTTTTTTTTCTTTAAGATTATGTTTAATAAAACCCTAAACAATAAAAGACATTTTGACAAACAACGTGAGTCAGCGATATTTGAAAAACCTAGAGATTTTAATTAAAAACATAATTATGTTTAAGCTATAGAAAAAATAATAAACTCGGCGGCGTTATCTGTAATTTAATATTTTGGGTTGTATGCTGAAATTAATAAATTTGTAAAAAAGTATTTAAATTTGAAATTAATATGTGAAAGCACTATTTTTTATTTATTTTTTATTTTTACTTATGTTTATATATGATCACGCTTTTTTCAAGCTGAATTTTAAACTAAATTACTCATTTGTCTTTTTCCACTTTTTTGCTTCTTTTATTTCTCATCATTTTTGTTGGTTAGTTATGGAGTACAAATATTTCCTTAGAGAAATGTTTCAAAATTTACATAAAATTTTACATATTATTTAGATTCAACTTTTGATTTTAAATATACATAATAAACATAAGAAAAACTTGTAATTAATATCTTTTTTTTGCTACTTGTTAGCGAATTTGGGAAGACTTGTGGTCTAGAGGTGAATAATTTTGTTTTAAAAAATAAATACAAACATCTATATTCTTATACTTAATTAATTCATCAAAAATGTATTTTCTATTTTATCATCTTTTGCTTTCGTTGTGTTACTGAAGCTCCATTGTTGCTGTTTTCCCGATGCAGTAAACCAATAAAAAACCATACCAAAGATATTTACAATTACTAGAGTCCAAAATATGTACTTCCATTGACTGAAAGATTGATTATTTTGAATAATCACAGCAACCCATTTTGTAGATAGAAATCCAGCTAAGCTAGCCATGCAATTTACCATTCCAAATATAGTTCCAGAATAATTAGGTGCTATATCTAATGTATTTGTTAAAAACCCGGCAGTTCCAATTCCGTTGAAAGCGAAAGATAAAATAAAAATTATTACCGAAACCGTTCTGTAATTCCCCCAAAAAGAAAGAATTCCAAACAGCAAAGCTGGACTAGCAAAAGATATTGTGGTAAATAATTGGCGAATAGTAGTGATGGAAAATTTTTGTTTTTTAATTAAATTATCTGCAATTCTGCATGCTAATATAGCTGCTGCATATCTAGCTAAAAGTATACGGTTATAAAACGAATAAGAAATATAAAAATTACCAAAATAAGGCAAAGCAGAAAGTAATCCGTTATCTTTTATATTAAATTGTAGAACTTGGTGAAAATATGAAGGTAATTGATTTAAGATGACAAAAACTGTAAAAGTTGAACAAAGATTTGCAACACTAATCGCCCATACAGGCACTGAAGTTAATATTTTTATCCACGGTGTCACTTTTGCAGCTAATTTGACATTATGATCGCCTACGTCTAAAAGTAATTTATTTTTTTCTGCAGCGCCGATTCTAGGATGTTGAGCAGGACTGTCATAAATTAAAAAAAACCACACGCCACTCCATATTATAGCTAAAGCGCCAGTTGTGTAAAAAATACTAGTCCATCCAAGATATTCAATTAAATATCCACTAAATAATAAAGTTAATCCTGCTCCTAATGAGCTCGCTAGCAAATGAGACGCGAATTTTGATCTATCGCTTAAAGCTACCCATCTCGATGCCATCGGGTAAAGTGCAGGCCATTGGACTCCTAGTGCAATTCCCAGACATATCCGGTTTATTAAAATTCCCAAATACTGATAATTACCACAAAATGGTACTAACATAGTCAATGTGCCTGCTGCAAGCATTGAGCATCCCAAAACTATTTTTGTGCCATATAACTCTGCAAATCGCCCTCCTGGAATTTGGCTAATTAAATATCCCCAGAAAAATAAACCTAAAATGTTATTTCGTTGTTCTTCATCCCAATTGAAATAAAGTTGATTTTTCTTTAATGAAGTACTATTTTTACTAATCATTTCCACAATTGCAATAGCCATATTTACGCGCAGCATGTGATGCATCATAAAACCTATAATTACCATTATTGACAGTATTTGCTGACAGCTTAAGATATCTAAAAACAAATAATTTTTTAAAAAATACTTATTAAACAGTAAATCTCAATAAATAAATTATGTTATAAATTACCACATACTTGAATATTCCATTGTAAAGATGTAAATAAAATCGGAGTGAAAAAAGATTTAAAAAACTCTTTTTATTATGCAAATATTAATCATAACTCTCGTTATGCGTAAACGTTTCTTTACCTAATAAAAATGTATTTAACAAAAAATAGAAATCAAAACTGCTCAAAAATGAGTGACTTCTAAACGTGTTCTATAAGTGTTTTATTTTACAGATAATGACGCAAATATAAATATTAATTAGTACAAAACTTTTTTCGTTGGCTTTTGCTTTATATTCAATAAATTTGTTAAAAACTGGCCTTGCTATTTTTGATAGGTGGTATCGTACCTTATCGCCTATTTTCACACGGCGACAAAACTATAATTTTATAGAAAACTGTTGCTTCTGTATACATTTTAAAAGTTTATTTTTCCATATAATTATAAAACATTATTTAAATCAACCAACATTATATAGCTATGGTACAATGACATGACATATTTTGCATGGGGGGGTTTGGTCTATTGGAAATATCAGTAGGGAACCAACAATCTATTTTTGAGATATGGTTTTAAAAATAGAACAACCTAAAAGTCTTATACCGATATTCATAGTCGTATCTCAAGCTCAACCTTGAGTTCAAGCTTGAGTCCGTCTCAAGCAAGGACTCCGGCAATGCTCGAGAAATCAAGCAAGGACTTCGACAATGCTCGGGAAAACGTGCGTCTTGCGGAAGTCACAAAAGTAGTGATTTTTGTGTTGTTAGGTTTAAAATTTAACATTTTGACGCATGACAGTCATTCTCCGTGTTTATATAAAGTTACAGGTCAAGGAATAACTTGATGCCGCAGGGGTTATATCAAAAGTGTTTTGTGTTGTTTTTGCAAAAAAAAAGAATGACGACGGGTGAGTACATGTCTACTGACAGAATACGTGTATGGTAACTTCATAAAATGTGCATCATAGACGAAACAGCCGCGTATACAAAAACAGCAAAACCCTTGTAGTCCCGCAAGGGTAACTCCAATAATGTGTAAAGTAATACGACGGATGCTGCAATAGTGACCGATCTGGCCCTATTATTACATTCTTCGCAAAACACGAAAGCTGCAAAAGTGAGACCAAACAGAAGCTAGCTCACACTGCGCGACAATGTAACTAATGTAAGTGCAACATTAATATAAAGCTTACCAAACCTTTCCCACTTTTATTGCAGGAAATGTGATGCAGAAAAGTTATCAGTTGGTAGTAGGAGCTATTCAAGAAGTGTGTAAAGATGAAAGTTTTCGGCTGCCGTTTTGTCTACTATGCTTCGGCAAACAATACCTTACGCTTATAATGTAAATTAATAAAAAAATTTATTTTTTTGTACTTATGTTTACCAGTAGAAGGTGTTACAAAATAAAAATACTACCCAATTAATAAATATCTGTGACTTTTATTATTATTCAATGCTTTCATTTTTCATTCAATGCTTTCATTTTTGCACAAAATGTGGGCCCTTTAATTTTGTGTAAGTAACAATTGTCTTTCCACTCATTTGCAAACAAGCCTACATTCACTACATTGTCTTTTGTGAAGCTTTAGCGACGCTTACATTCAAAGATGGAAAAAAATTCCAATGGGTTTGCAGCCCCCCGTACATAACTCGTCCAGCATGTCAATGTTCGTTGTTATGAACTGTAACACATAATACTCTTCAGTAATTTCCAACGTCAAACGATGCCATAACCGGTGAATAGCGTCTGAGTCGGACTTGAGACAAGTCGAGGCCTTGCTCAAGTTCGACTTGAGATGGACCCAGTGCGCTTGCTCATCAAGCCAAAATCGCCCTTATTTACACCGTAATTTGATATTTAAATCTTGAGATTTGTCTATGAATACCGATCCGGACTTGAGGTCGACCTCAAGCTCAAGATATGAATATCAGATTTCACGAGCATTGTCGAAGTCCTTGCTTGAGATGGAATCAGCGATAAAGCTATTTCAAAACGCATGCAAACGCTTTCCCGAGCATTGCCGAAGTCCTTGCTTGAGTCTAAGCTTAAGCTTGAACTTGAGATACGACTATGAATACCGGCATTAGATAACGACAATGATAGAAATATGAAGCTGAGTATGATCTGCTGTATCAAAATACTTATGTTATATAGTATATACTTTGGTAAACAGTAGGTATAAATTATAATAATGCACAATAGTGTAAAGATATGAAAATAAGTCGTAGAGAAGGCATAAGTGCAGTAAAGATATAAAAATAGAAACAGCAAGACCGAAATACATAGAAAAGTATAAAAAATAAATAAAAACATAAAAAGTGAATAATTGAACAAATTAGAAAAGAGAGTTATGATGTGAAAAAACAGGTGATTAATAATAACAAAACTCATTAATTACAATATTAAAATAAAAACGTCATAAAAATAATATTGGAAAATCTAAATAGATATACTTTACACTAATATTAGAAGTGAAAAAATTAATTAAAAGAAGCCTAAAAAATTATAATTATATGCTTATGTTTTTACATTTGACTTTTTTTTTGTTTTTTATTTTGCCGCTTGATTATTCCCTCGAAAGCCAAGGCTCACCTAGGTGAGCTAAAGTAAGCTGTCGAAGTCCAAAACGAGCTACGTAGGAACATACTTGGTTTCGCAAAAAGCCTAGAATTTCTAAGGAAACAATAAGCGTAGGGTTCAGGAACAATATAAAATTGGTCGCTGTTCAGTAAGGTGGAGAGCGCCAAAAGCGACCTCTTTTCAATCAATCAATCTCTGAATACAGCAAAAATTAAGATTATCTACGTTACTAATAATACTAATATTTATTCAAAATCAGACTATAGTATATATATTTAGTATAACCATGCAAGAACACAATACAGTGAAAGCTCTCATAAGCGGACAGTCAACGTTCCGGCTTTTTTGGCTTATGGGATATTTCCGCTTAAGAGAGAAAAAAGACAATAAATACATTTATTTTAGACAATGTCTGAATTTAATATCTATCTTTGTAACTCTTTTGCCAGAGTACTCACTGATAGATTCTCCTTATCTAACACATTCACCACTCATATTTTTTCTTTCAACGTAAGTATGTTTTATAAGGTGCCATCACCGTTATCTTTCTAAACACGTTTAATCATTAATTACATAGAAGTAAATGCCAAAGAACAGTAGTGTAAGACAAATAACATGCAGTGTCAGAGCTACGCGTACCGTTTAGGGTAGAGTTTTTATGAAATTTGTAGAAAAATGCGGTGTCCGCTTATTAGAGCCTACTTTACTTAAAAAATCATAGGAACAAGATTGGTTTCAAGAAATTTGTCTGATTAAGAGAGATGTCCGCTTATGGGAGCTGTCTGCAAGGAAAGTTTTCACTGTACTTCCTACCAATATTACAAAATTCTTAAAAGTATCTACAGAGTGTATAATATCAACCTTAATCAAGGGTGGCTTTAGAAAATTAAACGATTGTCTTGGTTTGATTCAGCTATTTTATTACATTTTAGTGCTGGTAAGCTAAGCCGGTATTTCACAACTATCATTCACATTTTAGAGCACAGTGCCGTCCACAAATGCCTGTCGCAGAGATTTCCGACATTTTCTGAATGTAAAATAAATTTTTAATTATTTAAAAAAACCTCAAAATTTTCAAACAGGGTAAAAATATGTATTTCTTATTTTACACCTCCCAAGAACCATTATTAAATTGATATATGTACTCATATTCACAAAAATCTCTACGCCATTGCATAAGCGACTTTATGTTTACAGATTGTTATCAGCTATAGTACAAACCGATCTAAGACTTGCTGTCAAAAAAGCATAGCCACCCTTGATACTATACACCCTGTACTTTGATCAACACCTTTCCTAGAAAAAATACATACTTAGTCTATCTATCTAAAGTGAATGTTTAAATTATAATATTTACAACCTAAAGAGTATGGTCAATAAATAAGTTTTACCGCGTTATTACTCGGTTTGTTTTAATTTTAAGATGTCATGTAGAATCATAAGCTAAGCACATTCTCTACCTATTAAAAAAGTTTTTTAAGTCGCAAAACCGTGCAATTAGAACAATTTATATCTTATCATCAATAGAGACATGTACAAAATGTGCATGTTATGTAAAAATACACATTGATAAGTTGAAGAAGAAGAAGAACTTGAAATATTGAGATCTTTCGGAACAAGCACGCTAACTCGGCGTGTGAACCACGCTATTCTTATAAGAATAAGTTTCGTCTCTAGCGTGGTTTATACTCACTTTTATTTTGATGTCTTGATGACGCCTTCCCCGATAGAGTGCGAAACGTCGACAATTTTATTAAACCTGTCGACGCGGTCTTTTCCGAAAGATGTCAATATTTCAATAACTTTGGGCTGTGAGTGAAAGCCTTTCTTCTTCATCAAGAAGAAGGTATGACATAACATACTTCGAGGCAAAATTCTATATATAGCTTCTATATTATCTCAATTTAATTGCTTAAAGTTTTGTCTACGCTTTAATTTTATAACATTTAACAGTTTTGTAAACTTGATTGTTTTTTCGCCTGTACAAAACGTTCTCATTATAAAGAGATAAAAAAAATGAAAATTTTTGCGCAGGTTTTAAGTTTTTGCACATGATTCTCTAATTATTGTGGTGCAAAATTGTTGAATTCGATATTATACTTAAACTCTTAAAGATAATATGATAGTTTGTGTTGTAGTGTATAAATGTACTCTTTTAAAACAAAAGTAGTTTAGCATTAGAAAATAAAAACTATACAAATTAAAAAAATGAAGATTTAGACAATGCTGAGCTCAAAAGTCCAATAAATTAAAACTATTTTTTTTACCAAGCCGCTTAAACCTATTTTTTTGACGTAGTTACAAAGTTTTTTGTTTCTGACTTGATGTATCTAAATTGTAAGAAGTAATTTTTGTTGACATTATTACTTAGTAGCTATCCTACTATTTCCATACTGATGTCCTTTGGTATGCGCCGTTCGCCCCTTCTTACGTAATTCGTACAGTGATTTACAATCACATAACTTTATAATAGTATAAAAAATATTCCTATTATTAAATAACTGCGCAATTATTTATATAAATAAAATAATAAAATAAATTATTTACATACTTCACGATTACACACAGAAGTTTATTTTTTATTTATTTTGTTTCTTAAATAATAAATTGTTATATTGACTTATTTTTTACAGAACACAGTCAAAGGTGAGACTAAATTCAAATTAATAAGAGAGATGTTGTCTTCTATATCCTTCGAAGTCGTTAAGTTTACGCTGGGTATTTAATTTTAAAATAATCTTTTCTTCTTTGTCCAAACTAGAGCAACAAGGCTTTTATAGGCAGTCGGGTGTTTTAGGATATAATCCATAGATACGACCTCATCTAACTCTGGATCAAAATCTTGGAGAGATTCTTTTGATGGTCCTATCCTTTCCAGTTGCTGCTTTAGAGAGCATAGCCAATCGGGAATCACTGACTTTTAAAGGCTGATTCAAAGGTGTCAAATTCCATATGTTCAACATATGGAATTTAAGTGACAGCTGGCCGTTTTAGTTTTCGATCCTGCTCAGGTAATGAGGCCCGTCTCTTCTCACTTGGTTGTGGAATAGAGCCACAACGAGTTGGTGAGGAAGTTAGTGTTGATGATCTAGAGGAGTTATTATCATCATCCTCATCTATATCTCCTGTTATAAAACCTTTTACTTTTAAGAGTTTAATTTCACTAGAACTGAATTTTCCAGAAACTGATTAGATGCTTGTATAATTTAGAGCAATCTGACACAGAGATTAAGTGTGTTTTTATCAATCCATCTAAGAAGGCTTTGTTTATTATAGTTGTTTTCTTAGACTTAACTCCTTGGTACATTTTTCAAGAGTCATGTCCATGCAATTGTAAACATGTAGGTTTGTGTCTAAAAACAATAAAAAAGTCAATTAACTTTTACAATGGCAGTAGTAAAAGCCACTTACACTTTAGACACTAGATATATAGATGACACTAATAACTAAGTTTGTTTAAAGTCACTAGATTAACATACTACGTGTTTGTTTAGGTAGCGCCATTAGTAATTTTTTTGTTTATTTTTGTCGAAGAGTAACTCCAATCTGGTGACAAACAAAACAAAGTGACTTTTATAAAAAGTTGAAGTGTCAGTGATAAAAAAATACATAAAAAAGTGTCACGCAATTTGTTTAGAAAAAAGTCGAACGTCAGATTACTGTCAATCACTGCTGTCTGGCCATGTAAGACCAGTCAAAAACTATCAGTTGTTAAAGTTACATATATACGCATAATCTTAATTTTTAGACGTTAAAACACTGCTGCCGTTTTGGCAAACAAAATTATTTAAAGCTAGTGACTTCTTTGTCTTCCTTATAACATTTACATGTTCCATCTTTTGTTAACGGCTAATCTAAGCTTTTGTGTAATTTTTTAAAGACCCTACCTGAACACAAAGTGTGTTATCAAGTGATCTTAAGTTTGTTAGTGAAACTAATTTAAAAAGAAAAGTTATACAGAAAAAATATTTATTAAATTTATTATTTTCAAAAATAAAAGTTATTAATTTTTAAAACTTTTGTATTTCAAAATTTTCTTTTTTTTTTGTTTTCTGGAAAAATCCGTAGAATTAGAGACGAATTCTTTAATCTGGCAGCACTGACATACATGAGCTATAATTATTCTATGGTTTTAAAGTTTTTTTAAATTTAGGGACTTTTAATTTCTTTGGCTTGGTGACGTACACGTCAACAATGTCAAATTTCTTGTGTTCTATGAGATGGCAACACTGACATTCCCTTCTTTTACAGTTTGGTGATAAGCCGAGATGGTAAGTTGTTCTCAAATTTTGAACAAATTCACAATCATCTGCAAAATTATGCTTTAGATTAAATTAAAACAACTTTATTCAAGTTACTAATATCGTATTTTTTGTTGTGGGTTTAATATTTTTGTATTTTGAAGTAATACAATATATTTGAAGTATAACCTCAAAAGAGGTAGTTAAGTTATTATTGTTATTAATTTACTTTCTATTGAACTTTGTAGACAATATAACAAAACTATATTTTTGCTATATGTTTTTAATTGAATGTTTGTTTTTGATTTTAGGCACGAGGTCCCAAAAAACATTTGAAGAGACTAAACGCTCCTAAAGCATGGATGCTCGACAAATTGGGTGGTGTTTTTGCACCACGTCCTTCAACCGGACCCCACAAGCTTCGAGAATCATTGCCTCTTGTGATCTTCCTTCGTAATCGTTTGAAATACGCTTTAACGAACTCTGAAGTCACAAAAATTGTGATGCAACGATTGATTAAAGTTGATGGCAAAGTAAGGACCGACCCTAATTATCCTGCAGGATTTATGGGTAAGGTTAGTAATAAATGATCAAAACTATCTATACATATTCTTGTTCTAGATGTAATTACTATCGAGAAGACAGGAGAGTTTTTCCGCTTGATATATGATGTAAAAGGTAGATTTACAATTCATCGTATTACTGCGGAAGAGGCCAAAGTGAGTAACAATATCAGATTTAGCAATATATTTCAAGAGTATTCGCTTTCAAATTCTTCCAAAAATATCAACCACGTGTATGATTAGAAATTTGGTTTGTGGTTGGAATAATCTAGATATAGTTAGTAGCATTATACAAAACTACGGCCTGCACGCCTGAACTTTTTGTTTATAAGCTATTATTTCTTCATGTACTTTTGGACATATTAATGCTTAGTGAGACAATGTATTATTCAGAAAGTAAAAATTGTGGCATGCCCAATTTTTTCATTGTGCTGGAAGATGATACGACGTGCAGTCTTTCATTTAAACTATAGTTGACAATAATAATTATTGAGTGTGATGAATGTTAAAAGGCACTAAACATTTAAGGATTTAAAAACATGACTTACAATCTTACTCATCTGAGCCACTTTTTTATTTTTTTTATTGTATATTTTTGTCTGTTGTTTTTGCTCATTATATGTTCTTTCAGTACAAATTGTGTAAAGTGAAGAAAGTGCAAACGGGTCCTAAAGGAATTCCATTTTTGGTTACTCGTGATGGTCGTACTCTTCGATACCCCGACCCTATGATTAAAGTCAATGATACTATTCAATTGGAAATAGCAACGTCTAAAATTTTGGATTTTATCAAATTTGAATCTGGAAATTTGTGTATGATTACTGGAGGAAGAAATTTGGGACGTGTTGGAACAGTAGTCAGTAGGGAACGTCATCCAGGTTCTTTTGACATTGTTCACGTAAAAGATGCAAATGGACACACTTTTGCAACTAGGTAAGTAGGATTTTTAATCATGACGAGGCCCTATCGAAGCTGCATTGTGTTAATCAATTACACTATGTAGTCAATGTGAGGCCAATATTGAAAATCTGTCATAGGTCACTGTGTAGCTTAATATAGCTAGAGCAGTATTACCCAGACAGCTGACATTTCATTATTTTAATTAAATTTCTCATGTTGCAATAATTTTTTTTTGTTTTGTTTAGATTAAATAATGTTTTTATTATTGGAAAAGGAAGTAAACCCTATGTATCTCTCCCCAGAGGAAAGGGTGTTAAGTTATCTATTGCTGAAGAGCGGGATAAGAGACTGGCTTCAAAGTCTCAATAATGATGTTGTAAGATTTACAATATTTTCAATAAAATGTAAAAGCTGTATTGTTAATTATTTTTTATATTTAAACGTAAAAGTTAGCAGGGTTTGAACTGACCCATCATAAACATAAAGATAACATTACTCATAAGCGGCAGGGACTGGATACTAGCAATGATACTAGCTAATGTCATTGCTTCGAATTGTGGAGACAATCAGAACTACTAACGTCACGTGTTTTCTGATTATCGTCAAATAGATTTTTACAAACTGATTGCTGCTAAGTACAAAAAGGTTTTTGATTTTGTAAATTGAGCGAGCCATTTTGCTGGAATACTTTGAGACGAAAATTGCTCTAATAAGTAACTATTGAGAAAAGAAACATTTTGAATAAATCCTGATTATAAGTATGAGCAAATATTACCGGCAACTCTTGGCTTTTGTCAGAAGCAGACAAGCCTAGACTCAATATTCTAATAGTAAAACCTTTAAAAAAAACTTTGGGTTTATACAAATCTTAAAATGTTTATTGCTTAATTAAATTTAGAAAAAACTTATTTAAAAGCGAGATTTTTTGAGTACGTTCACAGCATCTTTTAACCATTTTTTACCACTTGCAAAACAGTTTTTTATTTGATCTCAAAAGCCTTTTCGACGTCCATGTACACGAGTGGATAGATAAAATTCAAGCTTTATTCATCTCTCGAAATTAAATCAAAAACTTTTTGGCAAATTTTAAAACTGTCAATAGTTTATAGTGATCTATACTCTATTCACTTTCAAGAAAGAGTGCATGAAAACCAATGCATGCAGGCTCTACATGATCACGTCTATGGAGTAGAGTATGAGATGGTTGACGGTTTTTCAGACAGGGCAGGCTGCAGAAAAAATCGTATATTTTATTTTAAACCAATTTTGAATGGTTTTTAAACCATTCAAAATTTAAATGACCAAAATACTCTTTCTTGAATCTGAACAGACTATATATGAATTGTTAAGCGATAATTTAATTTATTATAAAAGTAAATATAATAATTTATTACAAAAAACCCATTAAACATGTTTTTGTAATAAAAATGTTGTTTTCATACATTTTATATAACAGAAACAAAAAAGAAAACTAGCGAATTTTGAGAATGAGTGACAAATTTGGTTTTGAAATCGGCGCAAAAGATCTAAAAGTTGGCAAACATTTAATATATGTGAGACCATATAAATACCCTCTTAATACTTAAACACAAACAATACATTTTAATAGTTTATTATTATTTAAAAACCAGTACATATCATTCAACCTGAATACAAATTATTAAAATACAAAAGAACTGCATAAGAATACAAAAGTTTATAAGCTAAATTCCGCTTGAGAATCGTCTGCTATTGTAATGCGAACTACAAACAATATATACTAGGCCCTCCCTATTCTATCAGTGGCCCAAGTTTTATAACAAGAAAACAAGATAAAATAACACCATCAGTTTACTAAAACATAACAAATAGTTCAACTTACAATAACGAAATTTTATAAATACAGTATGATTCTGGTTTTACCAATTCAACAGATATAATTTGGTTGTGATATTCTATAAAAAGAATGGCAATAAAATTTTAAGAATTTATACCCTAATATCACTTTTCGCACGTTTTAAATTGTCACCCTCAGTGTCACTTTTCAAGTTTTGGTTAATCTAAAACATCTAAACTTAAATTAAAGTCTTTAAATCAATAATTTCTTAATATTATGTATGTAAACATAGTTTTAATTAACTGAGAGGTGTTACAATGAAAAGTTATTTATAGGAACATAAGTGCAAAAAAATTAAACTATTTTAAATAAAATTGTTATAACTCCTAGTGTATAAGCAAAAATTGAAATATCACAAATAGTGAGAAAAATCGTTTGGCAATATTCGAATATGGCTACTGCCTGCCGCATGTTAAACATTCAAATATGGATTGGCTGTCGAGAGAGCTAACCATTACAAAGCTCCATTTATATTATTTAAGTACACATATTTAAAGCAAAGCATTATTGAAAGTAATCTGAATTATACAGCTGCCCAAAATTATTAAAATACATCTAAATAAAATGAGAGAAAATTAATATCCGATAGCTTCACAGTAACACCATGTAGTTTGTTAAAATTTATTTGCATCGAACTTTTAAGCTCTTACACAAATAACATGCATGATCAATCCATTTTTTTTCTGATCTGAAAAAAATCAACAACAATACAGAAAACAAAATGATTGCAAAACTTACGAAAACATTAATCTTTTGTAATCGATGTGTCCATCGGACTTGCTGGTTGCGGAGCTGGAATAGCTGGTTTAATAAACCTATCACTGGTTCTTCGATGCGATGGTGCTGGAGGACTATTAGTTCCGACAGGATTATGCAACACCGAAGATACACAAGCAGCTGTTAATAGTTGACCGCATGTAGGACAACGTGGAGGTCCTACAATTAAAGAATCGCGTGGCGAAGGAGCCTGCATTGATGATAGTCCTACAAACAGTAAATATTGATTTAAGAAAGATAAAACTGTTGTTAATGCTTTTCACACAAATAAAATGTCTCATTTAATTTTTCTTATTCTGTATTTGTCTATGAGTAAGACTCAATGCAGATTTAATTTTTCAAATACGTTTAAAAAATTTGATACGGAAACTAAGACGATGGCGAAATAATACATTTTACAGCTATTTAGTAATATCAACAAGAAATTACTCCTTATGCCATAAATTTGGTAAGGTTGGAGATTATGTGGTTTCTGGTGGAAAGCAAAAATTATTGTAGCCATAAATTAAATCCGCGTCTATTACCTATTATTATTAAATTTTACCTATAATTCCTAAGTTAAGTTTTGGCTTTTCGTAAAATTTTATCGTTAAGCAATTTTCTATTAAGACTTGTTACTTTCATTGACGATTTTTCGGACAGGACAGGCCGCAGTAAAAATCCTTTTAAACCAATTTGTTTTCCATTCGGTTTTAAATATATTTAAAATCATATTTTTTCACTAGTATTCAAGTGGTTACGTTTAGCCCTTTTTCTAGGACTGAGAGTTCTGAGATTTTTTGGGTATCACGCAGACTTTAGAATGGATCACGCATTGATCACGTGCTGCACACTATTTACTATTACTCTTTTTTGAATTTAAACTTTTGAAAGTTTTTAATAAGCAATGTCAACTTAAAATTAGGCATATGATAATTTCGAATCTTTTTTACTATAATGCAGCAAAGCCCTTGTAACAGTTGTAAACCCCTAATTTTTGATGGAAGATGTTTTTTGATTCCACAATACAATATTTAAGCATTCTAAAGTACTTTTTACTTCTAAAGTCTAAATTTTAGTCACATACAACGTGAAAAACGTAATTTATTACTGATAATCGATATATATATATATATATATATATATATATATATATATATATATATATATATATCGATGGACTAAGTGCAATGCCCCACCCCGTATCTGATAATTTTACTATTAAAATTATCAGCTACGGATAAGTCAGAAAAAGTCATTATTTAATTACTTTTAAAAAAGTTATCGTACCAAAATAAAAAAAAGTAGTTAATAAGATTGCCATCATAAAAAATATCGCAAGATGCTGGCGCATGCAAGATAAATAAATGATGATTTCATTGTGACAGCTCCGGTTCTAGACACTAGTGCTATACGATATTCACGTTAAAGATTAAGCTGGAATAAACAAACAACACTGCATGATCACCTCGTGTTTGGTATCCCATGGTGGGGTGGTATAGAATTTATTGGATGGAAGGACCAGATAAAGGCGTAGCTTGAGTGACGAGACAGGGCCTGAGTAAGTACTTTTAAGTTATAGTTCGGTTTTGTTGTGAGAAACGTTATCAGAAGATGCATAACATGAAGAGCATGCACTCCTTGAATACAGCCCTGTAAGAACAGACACGCCTGTTGTGGTGGGAGGTCACGTAAACCGCACGTGATAGTATTTATTCCAGCTTCATTTTTAACGTGAATATATATAATAGTATAACCAATCAACTTGATGAGTGTTGACACTTATATTATAGTCAATCTTAATAATCCTAAAAATGTGTAGTTATGACGTGTCATAAGACATAATCTCTATTTTCAGTAGTAACCTATTAATATTTAATCGCGCAGCTAGACTCGTCGTGAAATACCCAAACAAAATCGGGAAAAAAACCTGCGATACGTGAGAACGTAAATAATCCAAAGACAAACAAATAAAAGCTACAGTATTAGTGTTGTTGCATACCTGGACTTAAAGGACGGCTTTGGCTTGGTGAGGGATTATAAGGGACTGGAGAAACTGTGTGTTGTCTGGCTCCCAAAACTTGTTCATTGTAATGTCTTTCCTCTTCCATTTCCAGAGAGCTTTCACTTTCTGAAAGATGCCTACACAAAGCTTCGCGTCTTTCAACCTCCAACTGTAACTTTCTCTGTAATCTAAGGTTCTCCTCTTTAATATTGCGTTCTTCCTGGGCATATCTCTGCATTTTTTGTGTGTGTTCTTGTTGACTGATTGCTAAATTTTGGCGTAAACGTGCTACTTCTGAGCGAAGTGTTTGAATATGAGCACTCAAATTTGTGGCAGTATCACCATTGCTAATTTCACGAGGACTGGCAGGATCAGATACTGGTTGATCTAACTTTATCTGGAGCATTCGTTTCTCCGCTTCTAACTTGTCCATACGCTTCCATAATTTATTCACAAGCGCTTCCTGTTCTTGCTCCAAAGTATTTTCAAGCTCGACCTTAAACAATTAAAAAAAAGTAAGATTAAAAAAGTAATAAATTTTCACATATGCTGCTATTAGTACAATCACTTTTAACAATAACTATACTTTGTACGGTAAATACAGTTTACTTAAAGCGTTTAAATTTATATTATAAAGTAAGATTTCTTTATTAAAGATAAATGTATTGTAAAGTAGGTTTTTCAATTTCTGATTGATTTCTTAACGAACTGACTGAGACAACGTCTTCCATCTCAAATACATCTTAAAAAAAAATACAGCTGGAAAATTTAAAAAAAAACTAAAAGACAAAAACTTTAGAATAAATGTAGAATTGAATAAAAAAAATAAGAGAAATAGTTTAAAAGTCTGTCATTTATCAACATACTGGAATAATTTAAATAACAATGAATAGGATTGATGACCTGTCACAGGAAATATATAATTTTGTACTTTTTTTTGCTAAAAATATCTAACTGCACTTATGACATTTAATCAACTAATTAAAATAAAAAGCCGTATAGTCTGGTAAATGCTCCCAATGTAAAAGTCACTAACTACAATTAATTAGATATGCAAATTAGATATCAAGTATATTTTTAATCAATCGACAATAAAATGAATATCTATATATTTATCAGAGAGATGATAGAAAACCTTGTATGTAATGTGAGAGATTACTTATTTAAAACCGGTAATATGTTCCACTTGGCATATTTAATAAAGTTATCGAAAACAACTGAAAAAATTAATTTTGATAGTAGATCAATGAAAAAAGCAAAAATCCAATGAATCACTCAGCTCTAGCTGTTGCCATATGTTATAATTTAAGCGTAGTCGTAAGTAATCGATTGAATTTAATAAATAGTAAGTAATAAAAAAAGTAAGTCTACAAAATTTGCATAAGATCTAATTAATTGTACACATGTTTCGTTCTTTCTTTTAAAATGGCACTTATCATTTTCGCTACAATCCCTAAGGTCAACAACTTCCCATGAGTCATCCAACAGAATGTTTTGTTAGTATTTAGGTTATTGGTTTTGTAAATGGATCATTATTTGCTGTACCTTTTTATAATATTGAAAAAAGTTGTATTTGAAATCACTCAAAAAAACCTTGCCAAAAAAATGTTACAGCTTTATCAGATGAGATAAAGCAGCAAATTAATGCAATGCATTTCCAAGATACATAAGTTGCTTCAAAATTTTAGCATTAAAAATTATACTAAACTACCTTTTCTCGGCGTAATTGCTCTAAGTTACTCTGCTTGGCAAGAGTCTCAGCTTCTAATTTCTCAATTTTTCTCATTAGACGGTTGACAAGACATTCCTGTTCTTGTTCTAAAGTCTGTTCTAAGCGACATTTTTCTTGACGAAGCTGTGTCAGCTTTCGAGATAAATCATTCGTAAGACATTCTTCCTCCCTTTCATAATGATGCGCTAAGGACTCTTTCTCCTTTTTTAATGCCTGGATTTTCTTCAGCAAAGTATTTGAGATAAATTCCTCTTCTTGTTCTGCTTTAGCTTGCTAGAATCTCAACTTTTAACAAAAAAAAAATTAAATCTGATAAATTTACAATAATAACTGATGCTTGTCGTAAGCTTCTATTCTCTTCCTGGAGTGCCTTAACACGTAACTTATAGGTCTCCAATTCTACTTTAAGAACCCTATTCTGCTGCTGCAAACTTTCAATACGCTTTTGGAGCTGCTCCCGTGTTATAGGGCTAGGAGGCATCATAATTGGTCCACCATCAATGCTGCTGGAGTCAGATTCGCTCGCTGAATCAGCCATTTCTTTAAACAATTGTTTTATATTAGAATATTCGGTAGATCATTGCATTTTTTTTTGCATCTGCCAAAAGTTCGACAAATAAAGCAAAGCATTTTTCAAAAAATAGAAAAAAATACTTCTATTAAAAATTTGAAAAAACAAACCTTTTTTTAACACTTCAACAACCACAAAATTTTACAATTAGCAATAAACATGAGGGCAGATGACAATTTTCGATTCGTTTCTAGTCTTGACAGTAAACTGACAATGACACTTGCAAAAATTGACAGTTGAACTAACGAACAAAGTACCAACATTGCTTAGCTTAATTTAAAAAGTCTCTAGACTCTACTCTTTTGGTTAAAACCAGTAGCGTCTCATTAAATTAATGCAAAGATAAATTATAGTAAACTACCATCTTTAGAAACCATTTTATTCAACTGATTTAGCCACTCCGAGTAGATCAAACTGATCCTAATTATTCTCGATAGATAATTGATACACAGTTTGGCATTCTATTTGTGCAAACTAAATACAACACCACTCAAGCTTTTTGTGTAGACAGTTAAAAATAAGCAGTCTGTACGTAGTTTGTTATAAAGTGTTACTTTAAAATTTTGATGTTAAGATTAAAGCATTAAATTAAAAAAAGCAAAACATTAAAAGAAAACAAGAAAACAAAAATTTTACTTTACATTCTCACACTACAAGTCAATGGTCAAAAAAAGTATTTACTTATTTGTCGTTTTTTTTATTGATTCAATTTCTGTCCTTTCAAATTGCAAATTAAAAAAAATTATTTATGACACTTGTTAACATTTGTTATTTTGACAGTTTTTCCAAACTCTAGAGTTATATTAAAATCTTTGATATAACCGAAAGTTTCTGATAAAATAAAATTAGGCTACATCAACTCTTTCCTGTTGATTATCCTGTACGTGTCCCTTGGTTTTTTAATAAGATATTTAATGAAAATTTGTTAAACTTAAGGTTCTTTACGGATGAGGTCTGGTTTCATTTAGACCGTTAAGAGCTTACAAAATATGCAAATGTGGTGTTCAAAAAAACTTAATTTTATCGAACAGGATCTGTACTGTATTTCGAAAAAGTAGAAATATAAGCCGTTATTTTAAGTCCCAATATTATTAGGATTAATGCTGGTATGCATAGTCGTAGCTTGAGATCGCCCTTGGAAAATAGTTTGAGACGGACTTGGAGTACAGTCTTCGGCAATGTTCGGAAAACCGTTTGCATGCGTGTTTAGCTGATTCCATCGCAAGATTGGACTTCGTTATAATGCTCGGGAATGAAAGCGTTGAACTCTGTTCGGCTTTCCGAAGCACAGTCTCCGGTAATGCTCGTGTGCGTTCAGTGATTTTGGTTTGGTAAGGTTTGCAAGCATGTTGGCATGTTTTGGTAAGGTTTGCAAGCATGTTGGCATTTTGACAGACTACAGCGACAGTTCGACTCTTCCATTTCCAATTGACATTCCCAAGAGGACGCATTATCGTAATAACAAATAGAAGCGTGTTGCAAAAGTGTTTACACAATGGCAAGTGGTAAGTACGCATATAATTAATGATCTATGTTCATACCTATATATAAAATTGGCATTGTAGGAGATAAATTCACCGAAAACGAAAAACTGTTGTTGGCGTCCCTCGTGGAAACCCCCACACTTGTGGAGAGTAAGAAGACAGACGCCGCAACAGTCCAACAACGGCAAGCGTTGTGGGAGCGCATTGCCAACGAATTTCATTCGCATGGGGCTTTAATGGTAAAGCAAAGAAATGCGCGCCGGACCCAGGAGGCAAAGGAGAGATTAGCGGAGTACCAGCTGCGAGTCTTCGAGAGGGACAATGTGAGTGCAACAGTAATAATAAAACATTCCACATTTTAACCGTTATCTTTATTTTCAGATGTGATACGCATGAAGACGTACCGGCGAGGTCCGATACTTGTTTTCGGGTAATAAGGGGAAATTGTGATTGCGCAATCTGCTCCAAAATGAGGGAATGACTTGAACATGGGTCTTAATGTGGAACTTTAGCAGTTGCGATCGAATATTACATGAAGAGTTCTATCAGCACGACATTGCTTTAATCATATGTCTTTATTCACAATAAAATAGTTGTTTACACAAAGTTACGTATTTTAATTGTTTATGTATAAGCAAAACATAACAAGTATAAACACATCAAACATATCACTTTGAACGATTATTATTACTTGAACGTTTAGCGAAAAAAAACCCTTTCGGTTGCGAAAGACTTCTGCATTTTCGCCTCCTGGACTTGAAATAGCAATATGGGTGCAGTCCACACAGCCAGCCACACCTGGAAAGCCAGCGATAGCGTGAACTCTCCGAATATTGCTGCGCTGCTCTGCTACGTTTTGTGGCAATTTCACATACTGACCCACTTGCGCCGCAATATTTTCCGATACTCGTTTTATCATGCGTGAAACCGTCGGCTGGCTAATACCACGTAGATCACCGGACACCATCTATCAACAAATATAATAGTACTTGTTAGAGTTATTATTATTAGGATTTCCTCTTTCCCCTTTTACCTGAAAAGTGCCAGTTGCAGAGAAGCGTAAACAGGTTAATAATTGAATTATAGGTGCAATCGGCAACCCCCTGGAGTTTGGTGTACGCAATGGTATGTTACGAGCGGCAATAACACATTCACTACATTGTCTTTGGTAAATCGGTAGCGTCGCTTAAATTCAACATTGGAAAAAAATTCCAATGGATTTGCAGCATCCCGCACATAGCGTTTTGGCACTCTCATGTTATGTTCATTGTCTAATAAGTCGAACATCTCCACAAACTCGTCCAACATTTCAATATTCATTGTTATTACATATGGCACATAACCCTATTTCAGTATTTTCAAACGTCAAACATTGACATAACCTGCAAATGGCGTCTCAAGACAAGTAGTACCCTTGCTTGAGTCCGACTTGCGACGGACCCACTGCGCGTGCTCATAAACCAAAACTCGCCCTTATTAACACCGTAATTTGATATTTACATCTCAAGATTTGTCTATGAAATGCAGCTTGCTCGAGACCGAGCTCAGCCTCAAGATTTGAATATCATATTTCACACGAGCATTGCCGAAGAGACGGAATCAGCGATAAATCGATTTCCAAACGCATACCAACGCTTGTCCGAAGATTACCGAAGACTGTGCTTGAGTCCGACTCAACCAAGATACGACTATGAATACGGGCATAAAGTCATTTTTTTAATAGAACATCGACTGCTGCAAGATACCGACAGGAGATTTTTTAGCCATTGTTTGCATAGTTTCATGACGATTCAATTGTAAACGGGTAGTTTTAGCAAGACATCGACACTCCACATACTACTTACGAGATCGTGAATATTATACAAAAAACTTTAGATTGTCGAGTTATCAGCCGAAATACAGCCAAAATTGATAAAATGAGTAATAATCCTCAAATGTCAGTAACGCAATTGCTCAAAAAATTTGCAAATGCCTTGAAGTAAATAGACACCATTTTGATTGTTTGTTATAAACCCTATTGTCTTATTAAAGTTTATTTTCTCGTTTGTTAAGCACTTAACACTATAAGTGCTTTCAATTTAATATCATTAACGTATTGAACTATCGATTCATTAAATTAAAAGAAAGGTTAGATTAGGTTAGGATGTCAAATTAATAATTGTCACTTCAGCTCGATACTTAAGGTACGTTAACAACTGAAGGTTAAACATTCATGACAATCTTCGACACCAAATGTAAAAAAACCCCATTATTATTGTATACATGTATACCGCATGTGTGCGCAAAAACGGCATCTAAAAGAGCGCATAATTTAAATTTTAATTTGTAAAATATTTTCATTCTATCAAGTGTAGCGTTTTCTACCGATCTTAAAATTGTCCAAGGGGATTAAAAACGTTTTTACTTAAAAAAAACCTTTTTTGAATAAGTAGAACTGATAATCATGTTTTTTTAAGTATTTTTTATTTATTAGAAATTAACTTGCATTCCCGACAAAAAGATGAGGGTTAAACATAATAAAAATGTAAATGGATAAGCCGATTCAACTTTCAAATAAAAAAAGAATTGATTAAAATTCTTTTTTTATTTGAAAGTTAAAGTGGTCGACTGTTCTTAGCCATATTGGTTCTTTTCTGACAAAGTAAAAATTTAAGGAATACGTTACTTCAATATTAAGAGAACCCTGAATTGATGCTAAAAGATGACTCGAAGTCCACAAAACCCTCACCAACTGACGTCAAAAGTGTTTTGTGTGGGCTTTCTATTGAGCAATAATGTCTCAATAGAAAGTTTTTTAAAAGTTGAATAAATTTAACAGTAATTATCAACGTAGATAGATAAATTCTACATTAGGAAGAAAATTACAAAAAGTTAAGCATAATGAGATGATAAAATATAAAATCTGCCGTAAATTTTATAATATTTATTATAGCAAAGAAACAAGTTAAAAAAACTATTTCTTAGCTGCAGCAGCAGCAGCGGCAACCTCATCTTCTCTTTGATAATTTTGCAAGACTTCTTGTTTCTTGGCAGCAATTCTTTCTTCACGTCGTTTACGTGCTTCTTTGACCTTTAATCTTCTGGCATCGGCTTGATCATTCAACATCTTGGAGCGGGCTTTCTCGGCCTTTTTCTTATGAATGTATTCCATAAGGACCCTTTTGTTTCTGAAAACATTACCCTTGGCTTTCATGTACAACGAGTGATACAAATGCCTGTCGATCTTCTTTGCTTCTCTATACTTTTTGAGCAATCTTCTCAAAACTCGCATTCTCTCGATCCACAGCTTCTTTTGGGGCATTCGAGCATTTGCTGTACCTTTTCTCTTGCCAAAACCGCAATGGCGCCCCTTTCTTCGAGCTTCGGTATTCTTGCGAACGCGAGCCCTGGAGTGAACGGCGACCGGTTTCTTAATAATTAGACCATCTTTAATCAATTTGCGGATGTTCTGGCGAGAATTGGTATTTGCAATCTCGTTTATTTCGTTCGGATCTAACCACACTTTTTTTCGACCACATCTCATAACAGAGGCAGCAAGCCTCTTTTGTAGTTTTAAAGAACTCATAACTTACACTTTCTGTTCACAATTTGGAAGAAGAAAGCGATCCAAATTGCAAAATTCTCAAAACGAGACAATTTCACAACGTGGGACAACTGGATAAAAATCGGAAAGGAAAAAGATGGCGGCCACCCTGTTTTAACTTAACTACATGAAAAAACACTAAAAACATAGACTAAACGCTTTTCTCTGTGGTTTCTACTCAAGCAAATTAAGCAGGGTGCGACATCTGTGTATGAACGCTATCAATCGACATATTCTGCTGACTTTAGCAAATAAGATAAATAATACTTGTTCAAATTTATAATCTTGTTTTAATCTATATATTGAATTTAAATTTAGTTAAAGTAGTTTATATTATTTGAGAAAATTATTAGAAATTTTAAGATAAAAAATACTAAGTAGATATTTTAGTTTATGTTCTATATAAATGCCAACAGTAAACTATCAGTCTTTGCAATATAATTATGTTGATCATTTGTCATAAATTTGAATAAGTTAAAGACTACAAAATTTTGATAATAAACCAAAAATATTGTTACCATGTGATTAATGGTAAACTTTTAATAAAATTATTTTTAATACATTTTACTTATAATTGGTGTAAAATCATGAAAAGTTTAGAAATGAAGTTGTTGTGTTACAAAATTATATAAAGTTAGATAAATAAAAACAAATTCTTACATTCTGATTTTCTAAAAATTTAGTCATTAAGAAAATCTGTGTTAAGTTCAGTTATTTTAATAAATCAATTTTTGGCTTTTGTTAAACTAGTTTTGTAGCAACACAAAACAACGCTTTTTTTAATAAAAAAAGTAAAATTAAGAAGTATACATGTCTTAAAGCACGCATTCAAGCTTAAAAGCCACGAGTTTTTTTAAAGAATAAGTGCTTTAAGCTCTTATAAAACGAGTTTTTCATACTATTTATTGTAATATGTTTTTTTTATGCTGTTTTTAAGCATTTTTTTTTAGTTTGATCGATTTAGAGATCGATTTTGAAGTGGGTTAGAAATATCGTGATTTTAAAAGTAAAAATTTTATATATGTGTCTTTTTTCTTATTTTATCCAAAAATTCTAATCTTGTCAGTCTCAAAATATAAAAATAGAAGAAAACTTTACATGTAGGCTTCCCAAAATTTGTAAAATAGCAAAAATTATTTTGATTTTTATTATTATTATTGTAAGATGTATCTTTAAGATACCTACTTTTTTAAGTTAAGTAACATATATAAACTGTGTTTTTTGCTTTATTAAAATCGGTTGTTCTTCCCAGATCAGTGCACTTGTTATTTACACCATTATCTGCTATATTTCACGTAAATTTACTTTCCATTAATTGTTCACTTCACTTTGTAGTTTGAAAATTGCAATTTCAAATTTTAATTTACAATATTATTGACAGACAGGTAAAAAGTCAAATTAAGTTTCACCAACCTAAAAATCTTTTAGAAAAAAAAGTTTAGTGTTCTAATGGCTTATAACCGCACTGAAACTTATAACGTATCGTTCTCTAATGAGTCTATTAGAGTATCAAAATGGAGACAATATGCAAAAATATTTCTTTTAATTGTTGATTCAACAGTAGTTGAATCAGTAGTTGACAGAGTCAACTACTGATTTAATTGAAGTTTTGAAAATGTATGAGAAATGCAATAATAGAAGGTAATCTCTCTTAAAAGTCAAATGCTAGAAAGCAATTTATTGTTAACAAATATAAAAAATTTAATAAGAGTTACGTTACTTGATTTTGAAACACCCATAAACTATAAAACGTAAAAATGTTGTAACGTGTCAATACTTTAAAAGAATTTAATTTATATGATTGCTCCATTAGGTTGTCATCAAAATCAATGTCAAGTAAATAATTTGAAAGCTACAATTGAATATTTTAAAATATATGTTAAAAAATAACTTTATTTATCAGAATTTATTCTTGTATGTTTTCAATAAATGTTTTTTTAATTTTATTGTTTTAATTTTTTTATAAAGCTTACATTGATAACAAAAGAAAATTAAATTTTTTTTTATCAAAAACAACATGTTTGGAACAGTGTGTTTTTCTAATTTGTTTTTTATTACAGTTTTGACATTCGACGCGTTTAAAACACTTTGTGAGAATGTTTTTAAAAACGATATCCTATCTTTACTTTACTGCTAATCTTTGTTTTTAATTTGTAGTCTGTGCTTTTAAGTCTAATTATTATGGTCTGTGGCAGGTTGTAGTCTTAAATTGCTAAGCGTTCTCTAGCCTCTAGCGGATTTAAATTGTACTCCAGTTCAAACATCATGGCTTGATTTAAGTATTTTAGAAATTTCCAAAAAAAAATTATATTTTATTTATTGTGCAATGTAAATACATTACATGTTTTTTTAAGTTAAAATGGAAATATGGGATCGTTCGGTAAAAATAGAAAGTCACGAGAATGCATACGAACTAAAGCATTATATTGGCGAAAGTTTTGATTTTAGTTTTAACAATTTGGATGAAAAATCTATCGAAAATGACACAAAATTTGAAAATGAAGAGCAACGTCCTAAATTCTTTGTTGAGTTACAAGAAAACGATGAAAATTGCGGGTAAGCTAATGCTATAAACTAATTGCATTAATTTTCTAAAAATCTTAAATCACTTGAGGAGAATGTCCAAATTTAGCAATTTATGATTTCGAATCAGCTGTTTTGGTTTGAGCCTGAAATAATTAAAAACTGTGATTTTAAATTTGCTAATTTGCAATAATTTCAAAGTAATTTCAATACGTTGTTATCAAAGTGCGATATTTTTTATTACTTATTATTGCATTTCAAGGATAATAGTGATAAGAAAGTGTCAAATCTCCAAATCTGTCAAAACTCTGTCAACGGGTTGTAGGTTATGTTGCAAGATTTGCTTTGAAGTTTTCGTATTTATTTAATTTTCGAAAACGGCTTGATACTGGGTTTGCTTTTAGATTTATCCATCAAACTGTTTCGCTGGATGAAATTTATATGCATATTAAATCTGATAAAATAACTACTATGCCAGAAAAGCCGATTGCAGATAGCCCTGCTGCACCTGCAGACTCCAATAGCAAAGATCTATCCGTAAATAGGTATAACTGCGAATATGATGGTTGCTTAAGAACATATAGCACTGTAGGAAATTTGCGCACTCATATGAAAACACATAAAGGTAAACTACTATTTGTAATGATAAGTTAAACTAATATACAACATTTAGGCGAATACAAGTTTAAATGCACAGAAGCCAACTGCGGCAAGGCTTTCTTGACTTCCTACAGTTTAAAAATCCACATTAGAGTTCACACTAAAATAAAGCCTTTTGAGTGCCTTTTCGATACTTGTGATAAAGCTTTCAACACTTTATACCGACTTAGAGCTCATGAAAGACTACATAATGGTAAAACTTTCAATTGCGAGTCTGAAGGCTGCACAAAATTTTTTACCACACTTAGCGACTTAAAGAAACACACAAGAACTCACACTCGCGAGAAACCATACAAGTAAGCTAATTCTTAATAACAGCAATACTGTATTATTAACTTATTTGCTGCAGATGTAAAGAGAAAAGTTGTGGAAAAGCTTTTACGGCTAGCCATCATCTAAAAACTCACCAACGAATACACAGCGGTGAAAAACCTTATGCTTGCCAGGAAACTACATGCTCTAGAGCCTTTTCTACTCCTCATAGTTTAAAATCGCATGTAAAGACACATCAGAGAAGCATCAAAAATGAAGATGACAAAGATATTGAGACTAATACAGAATATGCCGAGATTGGTGAACATAAAATTAATGTTCCCTTTGAATCTGACGCCAATTTTCAGTACGGGTCTTTTGGAAATATACTAGATGTTCCCTGGAATGGAATGGGGGACTTAAAATACAAAAAAGATGGTATGATTTTTTTGCAACAAATTAGGAATTTATTTGAGTTGAAAGATTTACAATTATTTTTGGCAATGTAACATAATTTAAAAAGATATTTATCGATTGTCGGTTTTCAGCAAAAAGCAGATAAGTCACAATTCTAAACGTCTCAGTAAATTATTGCATTAAAGGCTCAACTTCTTGGCAACAATCGACTTTTTTGATCACATGCACGGTTTATTGACCATAGCTAGCTACACGATTAACCAAATAAAATAATAACATAATTTTAATAATCTTTTTTTTTCACTATAATGCTATTCCAAGTCCGCTGAGTATTTTTATGTAGATTTTGATGTAATAAAATCACAATAGTTTTCAAACTCTAACACAAAATGTTGAAAAACACACTTAAATAATATTAATTTTTAATTTCTAACCTATATCACAGATTAGTTATACCAGATTGCTCACTTGCCTCGAAATCTTTGATCTTTTGCGCATCGTTTCTATGACCTTGGCGTCTTTCGTCCCTTTAAATTGGTTAATATCAGTGTTGCCGCGCGCAGTTTTTTGTCAGAATTACTACAGAAAATGCGCTGTTGCCAAAAAGTGTCGTCCTGGAGCTACTTGACACATCATAGGTTTTCTGAAGAAAACTTGTGTAATAAACATTAATTTTACTAATTAAGCATAATTAGGAGGTAATCGTTTGGTTTTTAAGAAATATCCTACATTATTCACATAATTACAAATGCATTAAAATAGATTTTTTTGTTTTTTGTCTAGAGGTTTCCAAATAGTCACGTTTTAAAATGGTACATTGACGTGCCTTTTCGATTTTTTATATTTTCAACAGCAAGAAAGATATTAAGGGTGGGCCGTTTTATAATTGGTAGATAAAACCACGAGGCAAATAAAACTGGATCGGACAGACATCGGACCAAATCGTGAATTTAGACACTGCATACAAGCAGCTCGAAGCGTTCCGAGTGTATCTTTGCTTACAGTGAAATAAACTTCTACTGGGCATGCGTCAGCTGGACCTTTAACCTGGTTAATATTCTATCTCTCTCTTTTTTAAGCTTTCTTTTCTAAGTGAGCGATCTGGTATAACTCATCTGTGCCTATATACCGAGAGTAGATTTTACTGCCATTTTTTGCACAGCTTCATAACGATGAAATTGTGGAGGAATACTTTCAGGAAGACGGTGCCGCTCTACATACCACTTACGAGACCTTGAATATGATACAAGAATTGGTAAATGTTTACTTAACCGGGCCAGTCTAGTTTGTGTGTAATTTTTAGTCGTATGATGTAAATATGTAGTATGCTGTAGTCGTATGATATAAAAAATTGTTTAACATCATTTCTCACTATTCAACAATTGTGAAAATGCCCTAAAGGGTTAAATAACATATGCTCTGGTATCTAAAACGTTAAAAACATTTTTGTCGTATTTACATAGAGATTTGTACCAAAAATATTAAAACCATGTGATGTCTCACATGGTTTTAATATTTTTGGTACAAATCTCTATGTAAATACGACAAAAATGTTTTTAACGTTTTAGATACCAGTAAGAAACAATAAATTGTTTCTTGTCAGAAACAATTTATTGTATGTATATAGTAAATTGTCAAAAATAAAAAAGAGGTTTACAACATTTTAGGCAAAGGGAAAATTCTATGTATTTAGTAAATTGAGATAGCGTGTGTGATTTACTATACTTGACGCATGCGCTGTGAAAAAAAGCGGGTGAAAAATGTGGGCTTTCCAAACTTTTTATAGTAAGTTATATTTATAGAACTTTCTTAAACACTATAAACAACACCCCAACTTCATACTTTACTGGTCGGTAAAGTTAACAATGACCAAGCTTTTTATGATCGTTGAGTTATCAGCCGAAATGCAGCTAGCCGAAATCTTACCCTTCGAGATCTTGCATCCTCGCTCTGTGTGACTTCTTTTTGTGGCGCTATTCAAACAACTCAATTTTTTAGCAAAACTTGTACCAAAAACATTAAATTGAGACAAGAAACTACTATATGTATCTTTAATAATAATCTTCAGATGTTGGGGAATGTCAGTAACGCAATTGCTTGAAAAGTCCGCAAATGCCCTGAAGTTTGTTTTTAATTTAATCTCATTAACGTGTTGAACTACAGATTTATTGAATTAAAAGTGAAGTTAGCCTCAGACGTCAAGTTAATAACTGTTACTTTGATTCGGTGGTAAGCGTACGTTTACACAGTTCAAAGTTAAACGATCATAGCAAGCTTCGACGCTAAATTAAAAAAAACATTTGTTATATTGTTTTGTTGCAGGTTATTGTTATTATTTTATTTTATGTTAATATTATAGAGGGGTTAAGTGGTAGAGCAGCATTATGCTGAACTTCGCCTCTGACTGAAGAAGATTTATTTTATTTTCCTTTTCTTACTGTTTTTTGTGATATTTTTTTTTTTTCAATGTATATTTTTTTTTTCTACTTCGGTGAATAAAAGCCAGTTATTATTATTATTATTATTATTATTATCATATATCTGTGTTATCTGATATAATAATGATATCAGTGGCAATTAGCCTAATTTAATTCAATGGAAATGTTTCAACTTGCAATCTAATAAATTTCTTACATTTGAAAAGTGACAAACTGCGACAAGTTTCAAAAATTACTGTTGCTAATAATAGATTAATCACAAATGCTTACTCATGTTTTTTTTGGCTATGAAAACATAAATCAAGGGATATTATAATGAATAAAATTAAATTATTATATTACAAACAAGAGTTTTACATTGAAACAACTAATTCTAACATTCAAGTCATTTAATTTTATTAATCTCATAATTAATATGAGACATTAATGATTATGTACATTGTTAATAGTTTTAGAAGTGTTGCGTTCTTTTTTAAATGTATTTTTTTATTTCCAGGTTTACCCGTTACAACGAAACATGTACCTGATGTGATTCAAACTGAATCAAATTTACAATCGTTTGATAATATTTTTAAAGCAACTTATAATTTGCCGCATACTAATAATAATTATTTAATGGAAAATTCGAACTTATCAAGTATAGTACTACCTATTGAGGATAAAGCGAAATATGCAGCTGTTGTGGAAACTGATTTAGGCTCACCATTTGAGATGGCTAATGGATTAAAAAATTACGCAACGATTAACACTGCCGAACCGATTCAAACTCAGATGCCTTACAATATTGGAACGGAAAATATTGAGGACGGTAAGGATGGAGAAACGTTAAATGATACCCAAATGGAGCTTGAAGATGGTTCTTTAATCACGGAAATTGAAAATGCGGGCATTAATTTGTATGATTTGACTAGCCAAAGCCCATCTAGCGGCTTTGATGTTGATATGTTTAATGAAGTTTTTCCCACAGAAGATAAGAAAAAAGTGAATATAATAAGCGTAAAGAGAATTCTTCCGGAAGCAAATTTAGCCAATAAGCAAACCTATAAACCAGAAGCAGGACAAATGTCCATAGCTTCTAATGACGAAGTGCCTTCAACCTGGATTGACGCAATAATGTACCACAATCCAAGTCAGCTTAATGTTTTTGGTCAAAGTATTCTAGACGACAGAGACTCTTTACCTAATACGATGGAAATGTTTACTCTTCAAGACCCACCTGTCTACAATTTTACTCCAGAGCAAAGCACAAACACCGACGCAAATTTGCTCAAAGTTTTAACAGCAGATGCTGATATATGTAAATGTGTTGACTGTAAATGTGATAGTATAAACAACTGTCAGAATTGCGATGGAAATGATACAGTCTTAAATACTGAGAAACGTAGCAACTGTCAAACTAATTCGCCTAAAACGGAAGCTTGCCAGACTGATAAAGGGGATTGCTGTCAGACTGGATCTACTAAAGGAAGCTGCTGTAAAGACGGTGATAAAACGAACAAAATGTTAACATGTGGCACAAACAAAAATGATTGTTGTGTTGTAGTTTGTTTAAAAACGTTGGATCAATTGAGACAAGTGCTCAATATGGCAGCAAACTGTGGAGGCCTGCAAAATTTAATGTTGGCCTGTGTCAAAGGTGGGGAGTTGTGTGCTATGCCAAAATAACACAAGCAGCTTTGATCAAGATGCTTTTTTCTTGATCGTTAGATAAAAGTGTTCAAAAAGTGCAATTAATAGCTTAAGTTAGCTACTAATGTGTGGTTTATTAAGAGTGATTTAGAATGTGCCAAATAATTAGTGCAATATAATTATTGTGATATTTACAATTTCTTAACATTGTTAACCGTTGTACCATTGTGGCTTACGCATGGTAGCTGTAATAACTTATTATTAACAGAAAAATCAAATATCTAGTCATTTTGATTAAATTAAATATGGGAACTACCCCATGATATATTCTTTACTTAGAATTTTATCAATATTTTTTATTGTAATATTATATTGTTGTCAGTTTTATAGAGCTTATCTTGTAAATAAACAGTTTCGAACAATGTTTATTGTATTTTTTTTAAAGCATTCCTATTCCATATGATCGGGTGTCAAATTTCATTACAGTTACGTTTTATTTTATTTCAAAAGATTTAAAATAATAACATTTTTGTGGATCTAAGAGCCATTTTGCTATGTGGTGGCTTTTTACCATTTTTGACCAATAGCAAGTTACAATAAAGATGACTATAGATTTTTTATAAAAAACCTGCCGTACAATAAGACATTTTTATCTTTTGCCTATTTTCCACAGCCGAGTATGGTTCAGCAATACCGACCAAGAGCAATTTTATTTTATTATATAGCAATATTATTTTTGAGCTTTTTATCTAAGTATTTATCATAAACGAATAGTACAATAGACAAATATAAAGCAAAAAATACAAAAACAAAAGAAAAAGATATACGTTTATGATTTTTAGAAGATACATCAACGGTTTAATTTTTTTGTATTAGTCAAATTACTTGCATTGTGTACTTCAACGATGTTTTGTTCCAATTTTTTTTTATAAAAAACAAACGAATATTAAAATGATGGGAAGGCTTTAAGTTTTTTACTTGTTTGAAATTTTTTAAACAATCCCATTTTGAGTTATAAGATGGAACAATTTTATAAATTGAATATTAAAAAGTTAAAACCAAAAAATAACTAGAAATTTTAGTATTTTTATCTCACAAAACAAATTAGAAACACGATTTTTGAGGCTACGTAGATTAACTGACCAAATCAATTTTATTTTTGTATTTTATTCGTGTTTGAGAACATTTGTCTAGTTCCAAAACGTTGATGCACAGGTCTGGACACTAATAAAGCATTTAAAATAAAATCTGAATAAACTCGGGCAAAGCAATAAATAAAACAAGAAGATCCATTGAGAAAAAAACGTGATGGGTGTGAAGCGGTTTTAATCGTATTAGTAAATTCGAGCAGTTTTATTTGTGATTTACTGGTAAATACAGTTTGATGCGTTGTACCGAATCTCTTCCGATAATCAGAACGCATTTTAGACCATACAATAACTAAGACAGGTCAGGTCACTTTATGCACTAAAAAAAAATAAAAATACATAAATAACCATTTTTGACCAATAGCAAGTAAGATGACTGTAGATTTTTTAAAAAAAGCCTGCCGTACAAAAAGACATTTTTTTCTTTTGTCTATTTTCCACAGCCGAGTATGGTTCAGCAATACCGACCAAGACCAATTTTATTTTATTACATAGCAAAATTATTTTTGAGCTTTTTATTTCATAAATTATTTAGATCGACTCTTGATATGCAATTGTGTACGTATGTTCATTTTCGATTAGTTTATAAGCAAATACAGGCGCGGGACGTGCTTTGAAGTCAATCATACTATCAAAGGTACGTATTAAAATCTATGATTTTAAATCCCACAGCAAGAGTTGATTGAAAGCACTGGAGATATTTATATAAAAATGTCAACTTCGAATTTCTTCTTCTTTTGCACTTCTATAGTCCAAAACCTTTTTCAAGGAAGATTGAACTATATGCTAGAACACAACTTTCAGAAAGCTTTTAATGCTCTTCGAATTCAATTTATTATTTTCCGAACTTGTATTTGTAATCTACTGAAGTAGGAATAAATTAAAAATACGTTATAGAGATCTTTGATAATGCCAAATTGTTTTTTTTTTGTTTTTTTAGAATAATTTAATTAAATGATTATATCATGTTGAGAGTTGGGTACACATTATGTTGCACTAATATCTCATTTTTATAACAGTACCAACCGACTGGGTTTTACCTCTAATCTGTTTTAAATGTGCTCGTAAGTACCTTTACTTGTTTTATAATTCTGCAAGGTTTTTTGAAAGAATGTTTGTCAAACTGTTTTGCTTAAATGGTTTTTCTACAATTTCTGATGAAAAATGTAGCTTTCTCAGCAAGTGTCGCCAAATTATCCAGATTCCGACAAAATTTTCAACCAGACAGGTAAAATTAAGATGCTTGAAAAGATTTTATCGCACCGTTTTTGCATTACTTAGATACATAATTAGTTTCTTTTTATTCATTTATTACATTTTTGTAAAGCTGATGTCTTTTATGATGTGGTCTCATATCAACTTGAACAGGATCAAAGCAATTTTTAAGATATTCTTATTAATGCTTTTTTTGTCATATATTTTTGACACTTACAATTAATTATAAAATTAGGTGAGAAATAAATAAAATGGAATTTAATATATTTAAATAGTAGTTTATTTATTTAATTAGTCTAAACAAAGAGCAATTTGAAATAATTAATAAGGTATATTTTTTTAAATTCTTAATTTGTTTAATTATTTGTGACTTTTGATTCCGATTTGGTTTATGATAGTGTTTTCAACAATCTTACAAATATTGAGCTAAAAATTATAAAAATTAAAAAAATATTATTACAAAATTTATAATTATTTTAAATTTTTTTGCGGAAATACAGAAAGCATCATTATTGTGTTCATGTTCATGTCATATTGTTCGAATGTTTTTACATGTTAAACCTAACAATTTCAATAATATGATCGCAAATGAGTGGGGTGATAGTAACTTAGCTTGATTTTTCAAAAAACAAATTTATATATTCTATTTAGTTTTAAACACACTTTGTGATTTTTGCTTTTAATTTAATTCTTAAAATTGAAAATTAGTTTTTCTACATTTTTTATATTATCGAAAAAGTATGTCATTGTCATTGATTTTTGAATTCAGCAAAACTGCTGTGTCTCCGGGACAGGGAGGGTTAAACATAATAATCTAGCAAAATTACTTGAACATAGTAATTTCAGTGTTTGTATAATACAGTTTATTATACCTACATTGGAACAGCATTATATAAAGTGCAGTTTGGAAATGCAGAAATGCATTTTCGACTCTTTAACTACTTCTTGTAGAAGCAGGTAAAAAAACCAAATTATTATTATAATGAGAGAAGGGAAGGATGAAGAGTTGATTGCTTGTTTACTTTATAATCCGATGATTGACAGCTGTGAAGAGCCTTGAGAAGTTTCAAACATTTTTTTAAATTTGCAACAGTTACTTATAAAATTCTCTAATGAATTATAATTGGCAGGCGACTGTACGGGACAAGAAATCTGATCTACAACTCGGTTTTCCAATTTTTACAACAATTTGTCACTTTTTCTTTAATTTTTTGTCAGGAGAAAAACTGGTGCATGCCAACACTTTTACTCACGTAATTATTGCACTGGGACACCCAACAATAATATTTTGATTTACTGGTCATCTTTAAAACCTGAAGAATTTATTAACACCTACAACTGTTACTATTAAGTTAATTAATTTAGTTTGTGTAATATTTTTAAGCACTACTAAGAATCTTATCGAGGATAGTTTAATTTGACTATTTGGGAATTGGTGTTCTTTTTTGCGACAATAGTTCACTGTTTTTTTTTGTTTTAATTGACTATTGTTTTTAGACTGTTGTCTTCTTCTTGATTTTCTTCTCAGTTGTTTGAGTTCAAATAATCATCTGATACCCAAATATGCTTCGTAACAATATAAAAATTTGGTTTTAAAACGCTTACAGCTTTATTGATTTTTTGAACAAGACTGTTTTGACAAATCATTGAATCTTTGGCGGCTTTTTCTAAAAATTTTGTTTATATTTTTAAACATTGTTTTTAGTATTTTTAAAAAACAGCAATTTGTTTAACACCCTCTTATTAATTTTTAACTAAAAATTGCTAGTTGAAAAAATTAGAATTTGTATAGATGTTGAAAATCTTTTCGATTGCTATAATTATTTTTGCGATACGCAGTTGTTTTTCATCGTTTTTTATAACATTCTTCTGCAGTATTGAAGAATTTGTTCATATTTTTTGGGAGCATGGTACATCTATACCTACATTCTAAGCCAGTATTCAGAACAACCTTCTTAATCTAGAACATAGTAACATTGAACCGCAGGTTTTATTAAAACGTACTTTAATAACAGCAGTTCTCTCAGCGGACAGTTTCATGCTGTTTCAATTTTGTTAATGATGGACATAGTGGTAATTTTCAAAATTTGACGTTGGTGACATATGCGTAGTTTTAAGTCAAGTCTCCTCCAGAGGGAGACTTGTTTTTTTGTTACTAGCATCTCTATAAAGCTTTTCCACTTACAGTTTGGTGTGTTGCTGTTGTTTCTATTTACGGTTACTTAGAATAAATTTAGAACAATACGCTCACATGCTAGAAACACTTTTTTGATTAGAACTGAAGAGACAGCAAGTTATGTACATTCTAAATGTTCATTTACTTTTTAAATGTTTTAGAAATTTAGATCAAAGGATGACATGCTAGAAACATTTTTTTGACCACAACTGAAGAGACAACAAATTATGTACGTTTTAAATGTTTATTTAATTTTTGATGTTCAGTGTATAACTTTCTAGATTTATTTTCTTGTGCTCTTGTCTTTACTTTCTGACCTGACCTGACCGGACCTGACTTATTTCAGTAAAGGTATTTAGAAAAAACGTGTTTTATACCTAGAAACCTTGTACAAGGTCTTTGTACATTAATAGCGCTGAAAGATGCTACTACAGAAAATGTAAGTGCAATTGACTGCAAATACTTTTTTTAGCTTTTTAAAACCAGTATTAAAACGGTAGCGGTCTTCTTACGTACTATATCTTGCTGTTTTATCCTAGCTCTGTTGTCACGGCTTACTTTTTGCAATTTGTTTACATTTGGATTTAAACTTTTAGAAAAATTCAGCTGATGTCTTTACACTAAACTTAGTAGTAGCAAAGACAGCAAATAAAATTAATTTTTTACCGAGTAGTAAAGGTATCAGAATAATATGCTTCTTTGCCATACAAGCGGCATTGGCAGCAGTTGCAACATAAATCTATAATTAGCTTATAAGCAGCTTAATTCAAAATCTTACTTTTCTAAAAGTTAGGACAAATTTTGTTACATTTTGGGCAAGTTTTATAGTTTAATGGAAGAAACTCTATATTAAATACAAACTGAAAGCAAAAAGCAGCTATTTATTTATTTTTCTAACATTTGAATGCGTCTGTGTGTTTGTAAAAAATAACTTTAGGCTATTTTGTAGTATAGAGTACAACTATTAATTATTACACTTTGTTCTACTTATTTGAAATTTGATTAGAGTAGGTAGATGCTAGATCTTATAATATGTGACATGTCTAAGTTGTTTGTCAATTAGTAAAACGTATATTCTAAGTGGAGTTACCAACTCCACTCAGGGGTTTAAGTGTTTGTGTTCTATTTTTCGTTACATTGAAGTTGGTCGGGTTTGAAATAAAACTTCCAATTACTTACCTTAATCTATTACATAAAGTATTGGCTGCCTGCACGGTCACATTCTGCGGTCGCATGAAGTATGCATGAGGCCGCTAAAACAATGAAGTCATGGTGTGGGGTTTTTCAAATAGAACACAAGAATAAGAGAGGATTTCAATCAAACGAGATGAACTCATGACTTTATGCAAGAGGTGGGCAAAGCGCCGCAATTCTACTACTCCTTATTGACTTTGGTTATATCCCGCCCTATCTGCCTACATTAAGAATCTCTGCTAAAAATGTGCGTTCACCGAAAACACTTGTGCGACATCGTCAATATCTGAGAAGTAAGCACACAATTTTACTGAATTTTCCTCTATGTGAGGATTAGAACGTAAGCGTTTCTGTGAGACAAATGTCAAACTTTACTTTGCAATAATAATAAATTTAATAATAAATGTTCCAACTAAATATTTTGCAATAAAACCTAAAACTCAATACATTGAAAATGGTCTAAAGTTCAAAAACAAGAATTGTTTTTTTTTAATTTTGATAATAGTAATCTCATTTATATAAGTTTATGGAACAATCGTTGCAACCAACATACCAAAAATATCTCCATAAATCAACCGGTGTTCAATGCAATGTATTAAAAAATTACAAAACGTTTAAGAAATTGCTGTAATATATGCTTCGGCTATTGGCAAGACGAATCAGGCATTTTTGGAAGTAAAACACTTCCTTCTATTGGTTAAAGCAATGTTCCGTTTACATACCACAATTTTATGAAACAGTGGTGTCAGCACTATCAGCAGGACTTGTCAAATTATTCAAACTTCACTTTTACCTGCTAATGTCACATTTCTCTCTACTATAGCGACTTTTTAGAGATTCCCGTGCTTGTGTGTGCTTATGTAAACATAAACAATTTATTGACACTAACACTATTGACAGTTAAACTGGCAGTAGATTCCTGAAAATGCACCGAAAATTCTGCAAGATTTAACAAAGTTGCTATGTTGTATGTAACGTTTTTTTACAATGCGCGCGCATCTGCCTCTGCCGAAAAAATAAAAGATAGATAAGTAGCTAATTATTAAAAATTATAGTTTAAGAATACAATTTTTTCAATATGTTTAAGAATTTTTTAGATTACTAATGTTCTACAGCTAATCATAAAACAATTTATATATAAACTGGTAAAGTATTTAAATGCGTAGAAATGATAAATAAAACTTACTTTTTCAAATTAGACAACTTTGTCTGATTTAGTTTAAATGTGCTTGCCCTAGCACTTGTCTGCTAGTGTAATATGCAGGGTTAGTCAAAAGTATGGAATAGGCGGCTTATTTCGGTAAATATGATCTTTAAAACCAATTTCTTTAACAAAAGTTTTTTACTAATTAGTAATCTCCATTTCTTAGCTTACTCGTTGGTTTTGTATGTCAACGCATTTCCATGGAAATGTTTTTATTTTATTAATGAGTTTTTTGCTAATTTTTAATCTTTATTTTTTTCTTTATATGACTTGATATTTCTTTATATGCTTTAATAAGAAAAGTCCTGTGTAAAATAATAATTTTCAATAAACGGCAAAATGTGATATCATTTGAAAAATTAAATTTACGCGACACAAAATTTGCAAGACCTGGAAACCTACATTAAAAAAATACCACCTAACAGGCTGCAAAATTTGTTGCGTAATTTTTGTGATAGATTAGGCTATTGCCAAACTGCAGGGTGTTGCCAGTTTGAACATTTAAGTTGAATATTATTTGAGCGAATAAAGTACTATGAGCTTTTTCTCTAAAATTTTCTTATTTAAGTATTTGAAGGAAATATCAAGACATTTGAATCTCACCTCACATAAATAAAACAAAATGTTAAAAACTGATTAATCTAATTTGATATCACATTTTGCCTCTTATTGGAAATTATTATATGACACAATTTTTTTTTATTAAATCATAAAAAAAAACTTCAAGTTGTATCAATGAAAAAAAATTAACAAAAAAATCATTTCGTTGCTTTAAAAAAAATAATGAATATGCGTTGACATACAAAAACAACGAGTTGGCTAAGAAATGGAGAATAATTAGAAAAAAAAGATCTCAAAATTATCTCAGAATAAAGATCATATTTTTAGAAAATGTTAAAACGTATTGACAATAAGTCACATAAGTTTTTTGACGCGGTAGGAAAATAGAAATGTACACTAATAGAGCCATTTAATAAGTAATATGAAAAGAGAGCTTCTAAGTTTTTAATGTGGAAGAAAACATTTGAAACTACAACTAATCCAGTATTTTATTTATCATTATTATCAATTTTTTCTATACTGGTTGTTTATTTGACGTGAACGCAAATAAAACTTGACATCACATCAAATTTATTATATTAAGTTAAGTAATTATAATTATTATTATAAGAAGTAGACTTAAACCGCTCAAAACGCTTTATTTGTACAACTTGATTTTTCTCGAGCATTTGGAGGATAAAACGACATAATTAAAAGTGATACGTTCATCATTGTAAGTGTGATGTTTGAAAAACAGTGATTTTAGCTATTTAACAGGAAACTGCTATGTCAAATAAAATATGATCAAGAAAAAAAGCTCAAATTGTTATAATTAAACAAAAAAATATTTTAGTTTGTTAGCTTGTTTTGCAACATGCCATTACGGTATGTGCGCATTTTTGTTTCTCATGATGATTAGACGCTCTATGTATTTATACAAAAAGTTTGAACTTAAGCTTTTTCTAAATGCTTTAGCTATGTTGGAATCCTATGTATTGCCGGCAAAAACCCATTGTTAATGATGAGACAGCAAGTCTATTGATAAGTGTATAAGTACAAGCAGTGATTTTGCTTTATAATTAGCATAATTTTACTGAGTGGGTGATTTTAGTAATTTACATAGATTGAAAATTGAAGACTAGATTTTAGGGTGTTTAGTATATCTTGGAGAAAAAAAGGCTGATCTAGCTTGTGTGAGAAGTTGTCAGTCGTAGAAGACTAAGAAGAGGGTAGAAAGATGTGAAGTATACATAGTAACAATGATAGTACATAGTATCTAAAATTACATAAATACGCTGAAAAACAAAGGTTATTATAAAGCAAAATGCATTTTTATAGTTGTTTTACATTTTTAATAAATAAAACATAATATTGATTAATACCAATTAAAGAGAATTGATGGTTCTACAACTTTGTATTCAGATTTTTGTCTTTTAGATAAAAAGAGTAAGATAAAAAACAAGAAACCGATAAAAATCCAAAAACTTTTAAATTTTTGTTATCTCTCTTAAGATTTCACAATCTTTTTGAAAGTGATAAATTTGATTCAGTACCCCATACTAAGCTCAAAGAATATACCAAAATTGTATTACCTTTGGAATTAAATCTAGGTAAGATAATCCCTGCTGCCTGGACTATTAACAAAAAGCAAAAAGACTAAAAGACGAGCGTTCTTGCTATATACACAGTCTTGTATTTATATATTATTTTTATTTATTTTTTTATTTATTAAGTTTTTTATTTTTGTGATCAATAAAAACATAAGCACATAAAAATGACATACAATTGAATATGTTTAAGCAAAAACTAAAAACTGTATTTAACTAAAAATTGAAATATTTTGATTACATAAAAACAATTGATTGAAACATTATATAAAATTATTGTTATTTAAACATTTGCAATATTTAAATCAGTTTTTTCTAAAAACCGTACCAGTCCGTACCGTACCGAACCGTACCGTACCGAAAAAGTTTTATTTGATTTATATAGAATACATAACTATATACAAAGTACAAAAATATATGTAAAATATTACAATATTGTTTCGTGGTAGAACAAAAATAAAAAATAAGAAAAAACATGCCAAGTGCCAAGTATACTATTTGATTTCTTTCTGTAGGTGCAGGTAGTATTTTTCACTTATTAAAAATTTGAAATTTTTTAAAAAGAACTTTGCAGCAAGTTGCATCATCCGGCAACAGATCTAGATTTTAATAAAAGTGCAGAGATCTATTAGAAGCTACATGCGTTAAACATTTTTGAGAAAAAAATTCTATTTGTTTTAATCTATAAATATTGGTTATGCTCTAAATGACAAATGTTAAGGTTAACAGATACAATTTGAAAATAAAATTATATCGCTGATTAAACAACCAAGTTATCATATTAGCGTCTTTTGTCTCAAACTTATATATGATATACAATCTAATCTATCTTTATTGGATTACCCACCAACTGGTAAAATAAAACAATTAATGCAAAATTTATTTAAACTACATTTGTTAACTTGAACATGTTTTGCTCTTATTGGAACTCATCAGCAAGTTGCAACAGATTTAGAATTGAAAGAATTTGCAGTTACAAGTTTGAGTCTATATCTAGTTATTCAAGTGAAATTTTTTATTTCTTTTAAAAAAGCTTCAAATTGTAATTTGAAGTTTTTTTTTGAATGACACGTTTTATAGAAACAACTGACTTGCTAATTCGTTTTTTCTTATGTAATCAGAATATGTATTTTATAATTTTTAAAAATTTATTTAATTATTTATTTTTAGTGATCAAGAGATTTAGTATTTTTTACAATTTTGTTTAAAAGCATGATTGATATAATGTTTAAAAAATAATACTTTATTTTAAATACGTATAATAAAAACACATGGCAAAATTTTCTTGATTACTATAAAATCTTGGTATCAGATTTTGACTTGGTGAGATCACCTCAAAAGTACAGCATTACAAACGTAAATAATAATTTGAAAAAAGCTATTATAAAGATAAAAATAGCTATTTTAATAAATATTATATATTCAGAAATTTTATTAAAGGAACATAAAAATAAAACATAAACATTCCAATTGTAGCGTAATTGAAATTTTGATTTAAATCTAAAATAAATAAAATCGCAAGCAAAACAATATTTTAAAATTTTTTTTGTAATAAATAAGTGTTGTTTAAATATACATTAGATTATCTAAAAAAACTCGAAACTAAAAATATATTCATGATAGAATTTGAGTTAGTTTGTGAAGTTCTAAGAAAGATATCATGTTTCGGGTTTTTGATGATTTGATTTGATAATCATACAAATGTAAAGGTGCGTGCACGTAAAACACACTAACGTAATTAGCGTTACAACGCTTTTACATTATGATCGGTTTACAAAGTGATTTACAAATATTTTGATATTTATTTATTCTGCTTGTTAAAAAAACTAGTTGCAGAACTGAACTATCATTCAGCTGCAGTGAGTTCTTAAAAGTAAGTTTATCTGTACAAGCAGTACCGTTAAATTGCTTTTACAATTCAATGTCATTAAGTGAATAATATAAATTAATTAATATATTAAATGAATAATAAATAAATTAACTGAATAATCATATAAAATTTCTTAATTTGATTACAGAATTTCCGTTTGTCTGCAAAGTTATAAAATTTTAATTTACTTACAGCATTCTAATTATAGAATTTAATAGTTACTTATAGGATGCCTATGTGTTTAAAAGATTCTAATTGGTGTAGAATTTGACTTCGTCATATAATTCTACACTGCTTATGAAGAGATAATGATTTTGTAAAATTGTAATCGGTGATTAATTGTTAGTCACTTGTCAGTATTATTATGTATTGTAAAGATCACAAAGTAATTCACCTATGATTTTTTTGATTAGTATTAAACTAATATGAGCATTTGACTCGCCACGAAACAAATATTATGTCTTTTATCTCAGGCAAAGTTAATCTTTTACTAATTTAGTTAATGTTCACTTAATTTAGTTAGTTGTTTCTTTCAGTTTCAGCAACCATTATTAAAAGTGAGATAATAATTTTTAATATAAAAATGACACTTTAATTCTTCATGAGGCAGTAAGTGATCGGTAACTCGACGAATGACTCTGGGTATTTATATCTAAACTTTAGCATAGAGGCTGTAGACTTGATTAAATATATAATTCACTGTAAAAAAAATAATGGTGTAACATAATCAATATTATAATATTATTGTGTTACACAATATGTATATGTAATTTTTATTAATTAGTTTATTTAATAAATTTAAGCTAATAAGGCAAAAATTTCTATAATTCTTAAAATTTTAACTCTTGTCGTTTGTGTAAATGATGAATTTAAAGCTATAATTTTTTTAATGATTCTACGACAGATGATTGATGATGTAAATGAATCATATTCCTATTGTGGAACTCCTCATTATTAACTCTTAGAACTCATATTTTGTTCAAGAACTTTTTTGGTTAGAACGCTTAGTTGAGGGTGCATAGATAATTTTATGAAAATAAATCTAAATATTTTTATTATTTTCTATATGTTTGCGACGTACACATTGCACATGGTCACAGCGCGGCTCTGACTTTGCTATTAGTGTAATAATATAATAAGTGTAATTAGCAAATAAATAACTACACAGATAATATGACTCTCCAAAAATAAATCTAAACCGATTATTTCTTCAAGGAGAATGTAGACAAAAATATGTATTTAAATGATATGCTTTTTCTTATCTAAAACTATCTAAAAACTAAAAGCTATATAATAAGAGTAGAGCTTATCTTTTTGATAACAGCGGGGCATCAGTGAACAAATCTAAAGTATATTTGTTGGCCAAGGCAAACCGGTCGATTATCAGTCATTACTTTGCCCTAGTGTAAAACACTGTTTGCTTTCTTGTCTCTTGTGTAGGTACTAATATTTGACAAATTACAGTGAGGTGAAGTGTATGAAACAATTCCGACATGCTGCTCTCAATATCTTTAAGTACCCTCATAGAACTGTTGGTAGTCTTTATTGTAACAAGCATTTTGATTTATTATTTATATTATCAGTACTGTTTTAATTACTGGAAGAAAAAGGGTGTTCCTCAGTTGCAACCGACATTTCCTGTGGGAGATCTATCTTCTTCAGCTTGGGGTAAAGAAAGTGTTTATATTAGGCTTCAAAAGCTGTACCATAAATTCAAAGACGCCGGACACAAATATGGTGGCATCTACTTTTTAAATGGACCGCTGTTTATGCCAGTTGACCCAGAAATTGTCAAGCTTATTCTTGTGACTGATTTCGATCATTTTGTGGATCGAGGAATGTATTTCGACGAAGAGAAAATGCCTTTAAGCTCCCATATCTTTTCCATGAAAGGGGAACGTTGGAGAAATATTAGAATCAAATTTACGCCTACATTTACATCAGGAAAAATGAAGAGCATGTATAATATAGTACAAAAAAACTTTGATAGCCTTGTTCAGTATCTTGAACCTTGTGCTCAAAAAAATGAAATTATTGATATTAAAGAAATCTTAATGAGGGTAAGCACTGATATTATCGGAACCGCTGCTTTTGGAGTTGACGTCAACACCTTGAATAATCCCGAATCAGAGTTTGCAAAAATGGTTGGCCTGATTTTTAACGCTGAGTGGTGGAAACTTTTCAAATTAGCTCTAGAAGAAGGATTACAAAATCCTGGAAACTTTATTAAAATAGCAACAGAAAACAAAATTATCACTAAATATTTCACTGAACTTGTGGTAAATACAGTTGAATACAGAGATAAAAATAATGTGTCTAGAGATGATTTCTTAAATATGTTAATGCAAATGCGATCTAGCGGCATGGGAATGCCTGAAATTGTAGCTCAATGTTTTTTAATATTTACTGCTGGGTTTGAAACATCGTCTTCTTCAATAAGTAATACCATCCATGAATTAGCGCTAAATCAAAAATTGCAAGATAAACTTAGAACTGAAATTCATGAAAAATTGGGGAATGATTCTTCTCAGTTTACATACGAAAAGGTTTTAAGTTTACCTTATCTTGACAAAATAGTTAAAGGTGAGTGAATATTTGAAGCATATGTAAAAAGTATAAAAAAATTATAATTTTTACGTTTTAGAAACTCTTAGAAAGTATCCTGCTGTTGCAATGCTTAATCGTGTATGCGTTAAAGATTACCATATTCCTGGAACTGACGTTGTCATTGATAAAGATACTCTAGTTATTATATCAACCTTAGGATTACATAGAGATCCAGATTACTTTGAAGATCCTTTAAAATATGATCCAGAACGTTTCAGTTCTGAAAGAACAATTTTACCTTATACTTATTTTCCGTTTGGTGAAGGTCCAAGAAACTGCATAGGTAGATTTGGCTGTTTTATTTTAACTTCATTTTAATCGATTGACTATTTATTGTAGGACTCAGATTTGGGCAGATGCAAGTGAAACTTGGATTAGCATCAATAATAAATTCTTTTAAATTTCATAAAGTGGAAAATGCTCCAGAACAGCTTGAAATTGACCCACATACAACCACTGTTGTATTAAGCATTTTACACGGAGTTAATGTTAAAATTGAAAAAATAAAATAATAACATAGTTTGTGAAATAGAGACACAAAATAATAAAATGTTCTGTTTTTATGTATTTAAATATTTATTTATATTAACCTTTGACCTAGACAGATGGACATCCATCATCTATTGTTAGCAAGATACCTAGCCCTCTCACCAATTTACAGGTTTGGGTTTATAGTTTCAAATTTTGTTGTAATAACTAAACCATAAATGTGTACGTACAGATCAAATATAACATCCGTTTATAAATTATTTACATCTAGTCTTGCTGTGTAATTTAACTTGACAAATTTTTATTGTTTTTGATAGTACGATTGCCGACAAATGTCAAATAATTGTGAAAACTTGAGTATAATATCGTACGTTTCTGCATAAATGTACTAATCAAAAAATGAACATACGTTCAAAACTCCATGACAAGACTTGATCTAACGCAGTACAAGTAATAATTTAAGCCACTCAATAACGTACAAAACCAACTTACTAAAATTACATTAAAACAATACTTAAACTAACTGGTTAGCTTTTCCTCTTCAACTACTGCAAACAAATGTTTACCTAATGATTATTGACTTACCTGCTTTTTAATAAAGCAAAATTTTGACAGTATTTTACGTATCTTTTTACTAGTCGTATAGTTTTAGCGGACGAATCGGTTTTGACAGACGACATAAAAGTTTCTAATATTAGTATTTAATTGCAGGACTTGAGTAAAAAAAAATCAATTGTCTACAGAATTGCTAAGTTACCTCACTAAAAGATCGCTAAACGTTTTTTTGAAGACTGAAATGAGTTGTAAAATGTATCATTCTGTAGAACATCTACAAAAGTTTTTTTAACAGTTAATTTTTTTCAGGTTATTAATTATTTAACAAAAAATTTAATGTATAAGTTAAGCTTTCAATATGTTATTATCATTCTAATTATTATTTTTATCATTAAAATTTGAATTTGTTGGAAGTCAATTGTTGACAGCTGCTTTTGCTGCCTTTGAAATGCCTGTACCGCAAGAAAAAAATGTTTCTTATACATTTTAGAAACAAAATGTTGTATTAAACATTTTAGAACAAAAAGTTATATTTTAGAAACATTTTTGTTGACAAAACAATAAGTAGGCTATTATAAAATCTGACATTAGATATACAGGGTGTTAATTAAGTTAGAAAAACATAAAACAGCTTTAAAAGAGACGTTTTATTATTTATAATTAAATTTATTAAACAAAGTTGTTTATGTTAAAAAATTAATCCTAAACACACTAATTATTAACGATAAAACCAAAACTTGGCTTTTAAATTTTTTTGTTTATTTTTTTTTTTTGTTTTTTTAAAAATAGATATTATGATTTTCGATTGTAAAATTTATTAAGAGATTTTTGTAAAAGCTAACCTAACCTAATCAAGTAAAGATTAAGTTACAGTCGTATATACTATTATCGTATAATCAAAAATACAATAAACTAAAAAATAAAAAATTCTGTTTTAGATTTTGTATTTGGATTAAATCTATATATGTATATCTATATATATAAAAAAAAGTCGTGTTTGTTACAACACTTATAACTCGAGAACGGCTGGACCGATTGCTATGGTTTTTGATTTGTTGGATTTGTTTCCGTCCCGAATAGAAGAATACATCTTAAAAACAATGAAAACTCGATATGTGTAATGAATCATTTCAATAGATGCTGATTTGTTTATTACATGTCAAACATTTGTTGTCCAATGCTGTCAAATAGTGTAACAACTATTTTTTTTTGAAACTTATGGCCTGGTTGCTGAGACCTTTAAGCCACAACTTTATTTTTTTCTGAAGACATCATGTGTGCGTTCAGAAATTTATTTTTTGTAAAATGTCTACAAAGTTCAGGTACTGTTATATCTGTTTTTAATTTCCGAAAATAATACCTAAGATTTATTCTACAGTAAAAACATAAAATCATCGGACAGGAACGGAATTTAGGGAATAAAAAATCAGTTGGTAATGGTTATAAGATTAAGGAAAAAAAATCTACAGGTTAACAAAAGTGTAAATGTCTTTTTATAGGTTGTCTATGATTTTTCTTGATAAGCTATTCATACGTAGTGGTTATATACTCTTTGAGCTATTGTCTATGTCTCGAAAGTTCAGGCACTGTTATTATATTTGGTGGTTTTATGCGAGTGCACATTTTAATAACAATGCCGCGTCCTAGAAGATCTAATCTTTCCCAGCGAAGCCGTAATGCAATTAGGCAACGGAATATCGCGAGTCAATTATCTGCGAGAAATTGCACGCGTCGATACTTAAAGGAAAATTTAAAGATGAGGAAGTTCTTATTCCAAGGATTCCGATGATCCCAACGGATATGCCCTTTGAGTTTAAACGAATTCAATTCCCGATTCGTCTTGCCTTCGTCATGACGATCAACAAATCACAGGGCCAATCCTTGACTATTTGTAGCCTCAATCTAGAAAATGCATGTTTTTCTCATGGTCAATTGTACATGGCATGCTCACGTGTCGGCAAACCATCCGCTTTATTTGTTCTTGCGTCTGACCAAAAAACAAAGAATGTCGTTTACCACACAGTGCTTGAATGAAAATCCTATGAATGAATTAATCCGAGTTTTATTTTTTTTTCCCTATCTGCACAACATAGTTTTCAATCATTGTTTTCTGAAATGAGTTTGAAGTACTTAATTATTATTTTTTATTTTTTTCTTATTTTTATTCTCATTCTGTATGTGTGTTTTCATCATCATTCATCATAATAAAATTCTTTTTTGTTTGTATCTATATAAATATATTATTTTGTATCATTGTTTTACGTTCATCAAAGCCTAAATTAGTTCAGCTAAAAGGTAACACGACATTCATTGACTGTTAGGCGGTTCGAAGTTCGCCGTGTCAGCTAGTTATTAATAAAATAAGAAAAATTTTAATTTTGCCTTAAAACACAAATAATGACACTTTTCTTTTAAAACATTTTTATGGTTTTCTAAATTATTAGGTAACACCAGGTATATCTCATGTTAAATTTTTTAATGACTGATTTTTGTTTGATTAGTAAAATTGTTTAATAGCAAAGAATGACTTTTCGTCTTAAAAACTAAAACAAATGTTTTTTTCTGCTGTTAACTAAATCCTGGAATATACAGATTACACGAGGAATACTGCAACTTTTATGTTCAATTGTGTTATATTTATAAACACTTACGGCTGTATGGAAGTCATCTATCTTTAGAAAATGTTTTTGTCTCGGTATCAGTGAACACACTTCGGCTATACGATCTTGGAAAACACTATCTTTGGCCAACCAGTCATTACCAGATCTACCACCGGTCCATTCAAAAATATTCAAGTGTACAACTTATTTAAAACAAATTTAAATACTTACCAATCACCATTTTTAAAATACTTGAAATTTTCAATAATTGATTTAGTTTTACTGATGAGTTTGATCAAATTATGACATTTTCTAGAATTTTTTTACACTAAACAATGCCGTTGTTAACAATAAGAATTTGTAAATATTTACCATAGTATACTCAGCAAATGCAAAGTTTTATTTCACACTTTCTATTAAAGTTCAAATTTAAGGCTTATAATTAACTTCTGGAAAAACAAATACTTTATCTTTATGCGTAATCATAGACACACAATCTGATTCATATTACCCTAGTTGAATAAGTATTCCAGTAAGCTACCTTTACTGCAATTCTACTTTCTGAAAAAGTATTTTGATAGCAAAAAATAAAAAAAAAACAGATTTACATATTATGTTTACAGCTATTCTATGCAAACTAAAGTAAAATGGCTTTAAATATGTATAGAATAGAGCTATATAGTATATAAATAGAGCTTGAAAAACTATGTAGAAATAGTATATTACAGTACAAGGGACAAAAGTTGAATTTTCGGCCCTGCGCGCCATAATGCCAGAGGCGAAGCCGAGGGCATTATGGCGCGCAGGGCCGAGATTTCAACTTCTGTCCCGCGTATTGTATACGATTTTTCTTCATACCTCGCTCGAAAGTACGTACTTTAATTTTATTTTTTTAACTTTAAATGCTATATTTTTTATGCTGACAGTTTTTGATGCCTGCCGCGACATTAGCGGCACGAGCGAAGCGAGTGTTGCTAGTCATATAACATAGTTACGAGTATAAATAAACACGATGAATTCTTTCTTCCCGCTATTATAGGGCAGAAAGAATTTCATCTTACAGGGACTAAAAGTTAAACTTTTGGCTCTGTTATTAGGGCCGAAAGTACGTACTTTCGAGCGAGGTATGAAGAAAAATTATTTAATGACAATTCTAATTTTTAAACGTAAACTTTGTTTTGTCATTACCAGGTTTAATTTACTATGAGACAAAAATAGATATAAAAAATTACAATTGAAAATGCTTATCTTTAGCATTTGCATGAAACTATTAAGAGATATTTAAGATACAACTTATCACGTGTTACTATTACTATATAGTGGCTTTCACGATAATCCGATAGGTCAGAATGCCATGAAAAACAAGAAAATGAGTCGTAGATTACGTCCTATTCTCTTTCCTTATTTTTAGATGTCATATAGGTGTCAGTAATTGTCAAAATAGTTCTTGCTTCCAGAACACCACACCGATCCCAGATCAGATATCCTGCTGAAATCGTAGTTGCAGTTTTATTCGACTGATTCAAGGTAGAATACTGTAGATGCATCTCTCATTCAGCTGTATTTTGAAATGAAAAAGTATTTTAACAAAAGTGACAGCTGAAAATAATCATTGTGCATGGAACGTAATCTACGACTCATTTTCTTGTTTTTTATGGCATTCTGAGGTATCGGATTATCGTGAAAGCCACTATACTAGTCTTTTTCCGTCGGTGTATTTTTTTACAATAAATTTTTTACAGTAAAAGTAACAACTAAAAACGTTTAGAAAAGTTTTGAAGCAACATTTTAATTAATTTAAAACTTGGTTAGCGTACAAACAACGGTTTATAGTAAACTTTGAAAAAAGTAAAATGAGAATTACTATATCAGTTTTTTTCCGTCGGAACAACATTTTTTACAGTAAAATTCTTACAGTTGAAGTAACAAGTAAAAACGTTTAGAACAATTTTAAATTTCAATTATTGATAATAAAGTAAAGTTTAGACAAAGTAAAATGGCGAAGCAAGTAGGTAACGCTTACTAAAATTAAAAAATTATTACATCTGACATAAAATGTGCATTATTGGCATCAAATTTTATTAGCTACAAATAAATATTATATCGTAAAGCATTTAAATTTTTGTGTTTGAGATATTTTCTCTTTACTTGCAGAGCTAGAAACGCACATCACACGCGTCAAATTTTTTCTACAAGTTCATAAAAAGTTTAAAAAAAGAAATAAGAAGATTTTTATGCAAGTTTTATATAAATTAAGAAATAAGGTAATTTTATTAACTATCAATTTACAATAAATAGAATGTTTTTAGTAAATACAATTCTATGTTGTTATTTAATGTATAGAAAAATTTGACCTGTTTTTCTAATCTTGACTTATATTTTTCAACTTAGAACAAAATTAAAAGTAAATATTTATAGTATTATTAATTTATAGTCGTTACATGCGGTTTTATACTGTCAATAGCAAATGATTAGTTTATAAAAAATAAATTGATAAAATGGTCAAGCTTCATATAGTTATCTATCAGAAAAAGAAAATATTGATAAACCAAAAATCCAAATCATCATCTTATCACAAAGCCATACGTTTTGTTAACATTTTTCGTAAAACAGGTCAAGACCATTGATAATTCGTTTAAGCAAGCTCATTTTGTATCTACTTAGTATTTATATAATAAAACCGTTTGTGCATCTTCTAGCTATCGTCTAACTTTTGAAGAATTTGATGTCAAATTTTTCCAGTATATTTAGGTTGACATTTGACTTGATAATAATTGTTTGAAAATAAAGTTATGTAGAGGCGAAAAACTCTACGTTATAATAAAACACATTGTCTTACTATTTTTTATAAAATTAATTTTATATGAAAGATAATTATAATTTTATGACCTTTATGTTTTACTAGCTGACCCGGCGAACTTCGTACCGCCTTAGCGTAAATTTGATGCACTACTTTATTTTGTATAGCTGACCCGGCGAACTTCGTACCGCCTTAGCGTAAATTTAATGCACTACTTTATTTTGTATAGTTGACCTATCTTATGTATGCGTACCTATTCAATTTGAACTGGAATCTATAATATCCTCCATATAAAAATGAATACCTATTTCCCTGGTCTCGTCATACCCGAGAAGGACTTTACTAATTTTATTAAATATTGCCCCCCCAGTGTCCTCTCCACCCCGCCCGCCGCGATGCTCGGCGATCTTTTCAGACTGCATCGCAAACAATGGCCACGGCGCTATGGCGGTTTTGTTTACTGTTTGAATTTTTTAATTCGTAATATCTTTTGAATGGAAAGTCTAATTTAAATAATTTAAAAACTATTTTATAGGTAGTTAAAGGTCTTAACCATAAAATAATTTATTTGGATAAGGATTAATATAAACACATAAATAGCATGGTTTGAATTTGGTTAGCATTTTTATTAATGTTTAAAATGAAAAAAGTTGTTGTAGTGACATAACTACAATAGTTGGACATATGCTACCGCAAAGTTTTTTGTAGACATTATGATGTTCTTCAATATTGTTGTACATTATTTTGTTCTATCGCTAATAGTTCGCGATGAATGCGGCAGCGCATTCGACGAAAGACATTTTAAGACTCATTTTTCTACACCTTCGAGTTTTACCAAGGATTCCTAATTTTTTTCAAAATGAAATGTAGCCTATGTCAAATAGGAAGAATGTAGCATTCTATTGGTGAAATAATTTTTTAAATCGGCCCAGTACTTTTTGGGCCTATTCATTACAAACATACAAATGTTTCCTCTTTATAATATTAGTGTAGATTATGATTTTGGGCATGTGGCCGGCTGCTGCAGCTAATTAATTCTTCACCCACTCTGCGTAGTGATTCAGGCTGTATTTCGGCAATAACTCTAAATGCCGACTTCTAGGTGCTCAATCATTGTTTCTGGTTTATTGCCAAAACAGTTCATAGTTTTTCGAATTATTGCTAAGATCATTCTTTTCAAAATAATTTTGAACAATTTAGAGACTTGCTTTGACGTCAGTCTATTCATGTTCAATTAAATTGTCTAACTAAATTAATCTAATAACAAACCAAAACTATCAAATCGTCTGTTACAGAACGAGAGTTGCTAGTTTTAGGTATTAAAATGTAACTAAATCAATAACTTAATCTAAGTTATTGACAATCTTTGGTTTTTATCAGAATCTCATAGTCTTAAACCAAATTTATGACAGCTTTTCAACGAATGTTTTGAAATCCAGGTATTAATTTATTGTTGACATGCATATAACATAAAATCTGCTAAGTCTGTATAAATAAACTATGTATTTCTATTTTTTTCTTTCTTTAATGAGAGATAGGTTTTTAATTTTTTTCTAAAATTAAAACTTTCACTTAGGTGCATAACTTGATCATCTAAAAAATATTTGGCTTTCCTTGTTTGTAGCATCAGACTTGTTTGTCAGCTCAAATAAATGAAACGACTTTAAAAAAATCGGCATATTTCTATTTTAAATATTTAATGTTGACAATAATTTATCTCAACAGCAAACATTATAAAACCTTTTTAAAAATTTAAGCACAGGGATGGATGGTCTGGTTTATTTTTTGTTTTATATATGTTTTTTTTTATTTTTGAGCTTACTCAAATAAATTAAGATATATTGTAATAACAGGTATTAACCACAAACGTTATAAGTTTTATTTCAATTTCACCAACTTAATTTTTACTTTTTTCTATTTTTAAAAAACAAAACCAAGAATTTTTGGTTTTTGGTACACGGCTACCACTGTAAAAAAATAAAAAAAATGTTTGGTAAGCACTTGAAACATGAGAAAAAACAAATCTATTAAGTGTTTTCCTGTTGCTACACTTGAATTGTTGTTGTCTCTCTCACAAAATGTTTTTTTGATTTTGTGCTTAGCCAAATTTACAATAGACTTTGTTTTTCTAAATTATTGCTACCTACTTTTGTTATTTATATAGCAACAATTTGCTTAATGTGACCGACAAGGCATAACTATGTGTTGTTTAAACAGGCTTCTTTCTATCTACGCAGATTCTCATTATTTTAAAATTTTACTTTATTTTGAATTTCTAGGTTTAACTATTTTGACTTTTGTTTAAATAAGTTTTACTAAAAAAAACTAAATGGAAACTTATGAGCATGTGTATGTATATAACGAGTGAGCAAATAGTTTTCAGATTAGAAAAAGCGTGAAAAATATTTTTCAACTCTTGTCATTGAATACGCCACCTAGCAGACGTTTGACGCACTAAAGAAAAAAGGTTACCCGCGAAGTAATTACACGTGTGTGTTGTATTTAGTTTGTTTATTACGGTTTATTTTCAATTAGTTTAAAGTTTATTATTATAAAAGTAAAAAAAAAATGAAAAACATGTTGTTGTGTCGTTAACTGCAGCAGTGTCTTGTACAAAAAACCAAATTTAAATTTTTATTTGTTCTCTAAAAAAAAGGTCCAGGTTGTTGCTATAGAACTTAAACATAGAAAAAAAAATATTTGACAGGATATTTGCGTGGGAATATGCATTAAAATAGGGAAAAAGGTATCAGCTTTTATGAAAGTTTGTTCACTGCACTATAACCTAAAGATTTTCACCTTTCAAGTAAGTTGATAAAAATAGCTTGAATTTATTAATTTTACTGCCGGTTTTATCTATTCTATGCGTATCCTGGTCTATTCTGTAGAAATAAGTTAATTCCAGAAATTAGTGGTTAGTCTTTTATACGAAATTTTAATTAGTGACATTATTTCCAAATAGTTTTTTTGTATTGCAGGTTAATTGTAATGAAACAAGGCTTTACAAGTACAACTAAACATTGAAATTTGCAGTTTTTTGGTTATAACGCTTTATCACATGCGGTAAAAAGGCAAACACAATGCAAAAATATGATGTTTTGTTTCATTTTCCCTCGCTCTTCCACACGTGATCAGATGAGAAAAATTAACCAGCGCTTCTCTTGCAAAGAAAATAATATTAATCATATTGAAAATAAAAACTATTCTATTTTATATCCATATCACCACTGTTACAATATTTACGGTAACACATTTGCTTACCTTTGTTAAAACATCTTGACGATAGGGTGACATTTAGATACCTAAATATCTCCTGGAGTGTTTAAAACATCTTATAAACAGTTATAAACACTAAAAAAACCTTTAAACTAAAAACCGGCACTTAAAAACACATATAATCAAAAAAAGACACGTAAATTCAAATGACAACAAATGAATCAACTCTTTTGCTCCTCAGCTGATCGAACCGCCGGTGGCGCCCCCATCGGCGAAAAGAGTTGCCAATAGACGTAAATTACTTACAAACCATGATTTTTTTTCAATAAATTATGATAGTTTTTACATTAAACGAAAATATTTTTATGGTTAAAACGTGCTTTGTAATGTACAAATTTCGTTCTTTTTTGAAGAATATTTTATTAAGTTTTTATAAAATTTTGTGTAATCTAAACAAAAATTTAAACAACATTTTGACTGTTTCAATCAAAAACATGCAAAATATTTTCAAAGCCTTCTCTAAACTAAAAACTATTTGCTCACTCGTCATGTGTTGCGCAAAATTTAAAATGCATATTAAAAGCTGCCGCTTACATTCCAACTTTTACAAAAAAAAATAAAACTGAAAAACAAAAACCTGTCTATGTAATGCAATAGGAGTGCAAACTGTAAAAAAGTCGATATGCTAAAGCCAAATGAAGCATTCTCACGTTTAGAAATAGCATAAAATGCCGAATTGAAACATAAAAATACAAATTCACCGTCGGAAATGTCTTGACCAATGTATCTTTTTCATTTTCTTACAGCTTTATGCACTTCAATTATTTTTCTTACACTTTATATGAGTAGGGTGCATAAACTGAATTGCTAAATGTAACATAGTATCTTATTTTTCTGTCAGTACATAGTCTCATCCATATCGAAAACAAACCAAATATTTTTTTATGTTTACTAACAAAAAATATTCCTTTTATAAATTGCTCCTTCTGTCCAACTCACACATACATTATGCATGAAGAGGGGTCTGCGGTGTAGAAACTCTGTAATAACAGTGGCAACTTGCGATGTCCTCTGGTCAAGGCACATGAGGTATAATTTTTGGTTTGAGTTTAGTAAAGCGGAAAGAAAGGAGAAAATATGTTTCTATCTCAAACTGACAGCTTTAACAGAGCGAAGATAACTTGAAGGGTCCAACGATATATTAATGCAAATCATTGTTATGTTCGTCAAATTAATAAAAATGAACCATAGAATCAAATCCCTAAAGCCTCCTAAAATAACCGAATGTTTGAAAAACGCCTTCCAGTTTCTGGTGTTCGCTTTATAACAGTCAGCAGATAAAAAACTATTAGTCTCTAGAGAAAACGTATTTTTAGAATTTTCACACTTTAAAGTAGCAGTATTTCACACTTTTATTCAGAAAGCACACTTTCTCAATAAACTGAGAAATGAACTCAACGACAGCCTCGACACAATGACAGGGATAAGTGGCAATACGGTAAACGAAACGTGGGAGATATTTCGAGAACACATCATTAAGACAATGGAGGAGAATACAACAAACAACATCAAACCAAAGAAAAAACGTTGGATGACTGAAGAGATACTAAAACTCATGGAAGAAAGACGAAAATGCAAAAACAACACGGAGGAATATAAGAGCAAACAAAGGGAAATAAAGAACAAAATCAAGAATGCAAAGGAAGAGTGGATGACGGATAGATGCGAGGAAATGGAGGATCTGGAGAGAAGACATGATACCTTTAACATGTACAAAAAGGTCAGAGAAGTAGCAGGCCTATTTAACAAAAAAGCCCCTAGTATCTTAATGGACAACGCAGGAAAAACCATTATAGATGAGGGAGAAGTTCTTAATGCATGGATACAATACATAGATGATCTATTCGGGGACAATAGACCGGCGTCGATGACTGATGTAGAAGACAACGAGGGACCTGAAATCTTGATATCCGAAGTCCTATTTAACATAAAATCTGCAAAAACAAAAAAAGCAGCGGGACCTGATGACATCCCAGTAGAACTCCTTCAACTTATCAACGAGAAAAACATTGATATCTTGGTTAAACTCTTCAATGATGTATACAACACGGGAGAAATACCAGAAGAATGGCTGAGATCTGTATTCATAACAATCCCCAAAAAACAACGAGCCAGAAGATGCAACGATCACAGACTAATAAGCCTGATGAGCCACACACTAAAGGTGTTCCTTAAGATTATACACTCTCGAATAAGAAACAAATGCGAAAATGATTTAGACGAGACGCAATTCGGCTTTAGAAATGCCCTTGGCACCAGAGAAGCAATGTTTGCTCTGAATGTTCTTCTCCAAAAATGTCGAGACCAGCGTAAGGACGTCTTCGTGTGTTTCATCGATTATGAGAAGGCCTTCGACAGAGTACAACACGAAAAGCTCATAAATATATTGAGAGGCGCTGATGTTGATGGAAAAGATTTACGTATAATTAAGAACCTGTACTGGCAACAGAAGGCAGTCGTTCGAGTCAACGGGAGATTTACAGATGAACGACAAATCCAACGAGGCGTTCGGCAGGGATGTGTCCTGTCTCCACTGCTCTTCAACCTATATTCTGACAAAGTCTTTAAAGAAGCTCTACATGACAAAGAATTTGGGGTCAAAATCAACGGTGAACTGATTAACACCATTCGCTATGCTGACGATACGGCTATTTTGTGCGACGATCTTCAAGGCCTCCAAAATCTCATCAATTCTGTTAATGCAGTGGGACAGGAAATGGGACTGAATATAAATGTTGCTAAGACAAAATTTACGGTCTTTAGCCGTCAGCCATACCTCAATGCGTCACTAGAGGTGAATGGACAAAACATTGAGAGAGTATCCAGTTTTAAATACCTCGGATGCTACATCACCGAGCAACTCGACCCGGAGAAGGAGGTTAGATGCAGGATTGAGTCAGCGCGTGCAACGTTCAAGAAGATGAGGTCACTGTTCTGTAATGACAGCCTGAACCTAAAACTGAGACAAAGAATGATTAAATGTTACATTTGGTCTGTGCTGTTGTACGGAGCTGAAGTCTGGACCCTGAAAGCTGCCGCAATCAACCGTTTAGAAGCATTTGAAATGTGGTTACATAGAAGAATGCTGAAAATACCATGGGTGGCCTTGCAAAGAAATGAAGCAGTCTTAGACAGGGCAAATACAGTTCGTGAACTTTTAACAACAGTTAAATGCCGAAAACTGGCATACCTCGGCCATGTTCTCAGAGGAAATCGTTACCGGATTCTACAACTTATAATGAAGGGCAAGATAGAGGGCCGCAGGGGCGTAGGAAGAAAACAAATCTCCTGGTTGAAAAACATCCGGGATTGGACAGGCATACATAGCGTCGAACAACTGTTTAGAATGGCTGAAGACAGAGATCAGCTCGCCATCGTGATCGCCAACGTCAGGGGGACCTGACAGGGCACAACAAGAAGAAGAAAGTAGCAGTAAATATTGTGTGATTTACATAAAATATGATTATTTATCAATTTGCACCTTAGATCATAATAATATTTGGTTATCTTATAATGATACACAAAAATAAAACCAACAAGCTTGTTTCTATATTTTATCTAAGCAAAAATTGTTAAAAGTTAGAGATTATTTGCAGCAACGAGTTTAATTTTTCCAACAATTTTGGTATGTGGATAATTGCTTAAACTTGACATAAACAAATTAAAGCCATGACAAAATGCAATTATTTTTATATTAAATTTTTAAGTATATTTTTTAACTTATTGTAAGGGGTCTTTTTTTGACGTAAGTTGCTTAAGAATAATGGTGAAAGCGGTAGAATAATTATTAAAATATATGTAATTAAATTATTTACTTAGCATACAGTAGTAAGTAAAATATATATAGTAAAATAAGTATAGTAAGTGTTTAGTAAAATACAATAATTGCCAAATTATTTGATCATATTTTTTTCTACTTATAAATAAAACTTGAATACTGCGATCTGCTACAACTCACCCTTTTTGTGGCTGCCGTTAAGAAACCGCATCGAACCAATTGGAACGAATTGAACGGATTGCATTAGCCATAGATGAAACACATTTACACATAATGTCTCTGTCATTAATACTTATCAAGTAACTTACCGGGAGCTTGTTCCCAGCTTGCGTCCCAGCTTTGTGGAGAGCATCTTGTACGGTAGCTTTGCTGTTTCTATCATATAGACCGGACTTCATAGACTTTGACGATGACTGTTTGTTTCTCCATACTTCTACCTATTTTCTGTTTCGGCATCTAAAACAAGTTGTAAAGGCCTTCTCAGACCTGCACCCTGATCATTAAACCTAGGTGGTTATTGGCTACAGTGTTTCCGGCGAGAAGAATTGAAGGAATTGAAAGGCAAGAAAAGTTTTCAATTTGCAACTTTCCATTGCTGCAATTGGGATAACACTACAACCCTTTTAAGCAACAAGGTACTAAGCTTTGCAGCAGCATCAGGTCCTGCCTTAAAGATCTCTCCAACTAGCAAGAAATCTAAGAAGCTAGATAGATAAAAACATGTGATGATCGGCGTCGAGAAATAGTAATCAAAAGCCAAATAAAAGTAACATAGAAATAGTAAAAAGAAGTAAATGCGGCTCAAGCACAAAACAAGTTTTATCGTGTAGGTTTTCATTCGTAAGCATATCACATAAAATGCTAATAAACAATAACAACTGTGTCAATCTTGACACCAAATAATTTGCATGTTTTAAGTATGCCAATATAGGCATGCGCATAGATGTATCTGCGTGGATAAAGATAATTAATATCATGTGATAAAGTCTTACATGTGCTTTTTCTCAAGGTTAGAGCAAATCGTCTTTGCTAGCTGCTATAGTCAAACTAGCCACATTGTTAGAAAGAGGTAGAATCTATCACCAAAATAGGTTACTGAAACAAAAAGGTTAAGACACCACATTTGTTCTTAATTTGCACACTAGCATTCGAATAACAAGCTCTGCTCTATCTCTTTTTAGCTACCCCTTTTTTTAAATTATTTTATATTAAAACCGTTTTGATTTGAATAATTTAATATAAAAAGAAAACTCTTACGCGATTTTTCATTAAAGAATTTTATCTTACTGTTAAATATTTAACCTTAATTCGACAGCATCAAGTATAAATATTGTCATTCTAAAATAGAATAATAATTAATAAATTAAATTTTATTTATTTTATTGTTATTTCTTATAAACTCAAATAGTTTAATAATTTGATGTAGCTAAGAAACATAAGAAAACAAAAAAATATGCTACACCATCGTTGGCGTAAATTTAATGACAAGTAATTATTTTATTTCATGTTAAATTTAAAATGTTAACTAATAACATACTCTAAATAGTCTAAATGCATCTAATTAATCTAAAGCGTTTTTTGTAATATGACTTTTTGTCGTTCAGTCACTTGGTGATATATTTTTTTGTCTTTTTGTAAAACTTTTCATTTTTATGTCGGATAACTGTCAGATGTATTTTTGTCTATGTGTATTAAATTGAATTGATCTTCATCTTCAACTAATCTAAAATAGTTCTTTAATTAATTGTTCTAGAAATTTTTGCACTATAAACTTATAACACAGTTTTACCACTTTCTAAAAAGTTTGTTTATAAAATCTGAAGAGTTCTTTTAACCAACATGTGGTTATCATCAAGAGATGATTAAAACTGAAGTTATATTTACCTAATTTTACCTGGTTTAAAAAATGTTTGTGAGTTTTTTCTAATAATGTAACTAAGAGGCTGAAAAGAAATGTTTAATCTGCCGTACTTTAAGTGAGCTAAGTGCATTTTGTATTTGGTTTAAATTGATCTACGCGTTTGCTCTATATAACATTTGTCACAGTTATTACAGTCTATATAAATTTAAGTCTATTTTAAAAATAGTGTTTTATTTTTTTAAATCTTTTAGCAAAAATTTTAATTTTGATCCTGACTGATAAACCACTCTAAATCCTAAATGTTCAAACAAAATATTAAGTCCGTTGGTTATCTTAGGCTCAAAGAGTATTGAAATCAATCTTAATTCTTGTTTGTTTGTTTAAAACTTTGATACAATTTTTGACATTTGTTTTAAGTTTTATTTACTGTTTTTTTATTATACCTGTTTATATTAGCTACTTTTTTGAAAAATTCTTTTTTTTATTAAAATTGTTTTGGCTTTAAAACTTAAAGTTGCTATGTTATGTTGAAAACAATGGTTTGAGTCATTAGGTATGTATCTCAAAGTGCTTGTTTTTTCTCTAAATATATTAAATTTTAAATTGCCTGCTGTTTTTTTTATTACGCTTACATCTAAAAAAGATAATTTGTAGTTAAGGAAAATAATTGTTAATAAGGAAAAGCAACAGGCGATTTAGAATTTGATATATTTTTAAACAGCGCATTTTTTTATCTTTGAACATAGCTTATATGTTCAGTTTTAAACCGACAAGATCTATGCAAATTTAAAAATTTTATAGTTATTTAACTAATAAATTTTTTGCTCAAAAAAATTAGTTTTTCAAATAATCTAATTCAAATAAATAATAAAATAAGTATCTTAATAATAAAATTACTGGTTATCTATAAATTGGTAGTTATAAGTGAACAAACCAGTTATTGTAATTTTTTTAAATGCTAATTTTTTTATAACTTATTCTCATTTCAGTATCAGAATCTCTTCAGTATTAGTAGAAAAAAAAATTATTAAGCGAACTACGTATCATTATTGGGCAATAATAATACTTTTTACCAATCTTGGTAAATAATGTATGTACTGTTATATTTTGTGTGGTTATAACGTGCGTTCATAAATTATTTAGATCAACTGTTGCATTTTTGGATGAGCTTTGACGACGCGATTACACTATCAACAATAAAATGTATCAAGCTAAATTGCGCATCAGAATTTGATCTTAATAATTTATAAACGCATGATATAACAACATACTAATGACGCTGAAATTAATTTATTAATTGTAATTAAAATTTATTTAAAAATTCATATAATAATGATTAATTTTAATGCTGCTTTAATTATTTCTCTATTAATAAATTGAATAAAAATTATTACTTGTGAAAGTAACCGTCCTAGCAAACTCACTTATGTCTTTTTCACACTTAATCAAATTTTTGCTTTTAATTCGACTAAAAGCAATAAACTAAGCGCAAGTTAAAAGGGGCCAGACAACATAAATAACTGATGATGTTAATGTGCATAAATGTTTCGCGGATTGTAACAAATTTGTCGGTGGAAAGAAAAACTTATCTGTTAAAGAACATCGTGTCTCGATTTTAGGTGAGCAGGACAGTAATAAAAGTAAGTGCTTTGGCAAAGTAAAACCAACGTTTCGCTAACATAAGGGTCTAAACTGATGCAGGCAATAAATAAAAAGACGGTTTTTCATGAAACCAGAAGGCGTGCATTTTTATTGCCTGAAAACTGCCCCGTTTAAATTAAATGTGAAGATAGTGTTGCAAGGAGGATGCGAGAGAGAATCCGTATAGCCGGTAATTCATTGCTGTGTTTTACATAAAATTGTGGTTACTTTTCCAAAGAGAAACCGGGATTTTTATATTCGAAGATAATTTGTGATTTTATTCTATAAATTTATTTAATATACATTTAATTACTTAATTTTTTAATGAGGTAAACCATAAATCGACGCTGGAACTCGTACATCAGGAAGTCCATATTCACTACTTAACTGTTCAAGAGGGAGTGTAACTGTAGGAACCTTATATTCATCAATTGGAACTGGTACTCGTTCTGCTGGAATTCCATAACTTGTAGACGGTATCAACTGAACATTGTCATCGGCAAAATTATGTGTTTTTAGCGAAGGTACTTCATATTTTGAGAAAGGAATAGTTTTTTCTGGTAAACCGTATTCTTGCCTTAAAACATTAAAATCGCTACTTTTTTTAGATGGCACTCCATACTCTGAGTTCAGTGTCTTAAAAACAGCATTTTGCGTAGACGATGGTTCTTGACCTAGAAATTTAGTAGGTGTTTCTGTAGATGGTACTTGAAACTTTGAACTAACGGTGTTAGAATTTAAAAAGTTTGCAGATTGTTCATCTTTCTTTTCACTTTGAGCATTAAATGAAGCACTTTTTGCAGATGGAATTCCATAATCTTGGCCTGGTTCAAAAACATTATCTATTGTTTTTTGCATTGGTAGTTCATAAGTTGTAAACGGTACATGGGCTTGAGGTGGTTCATAACTTGTTAAAAATTTTCTTACAAGAGGCTCTCTAAAACTTGGAAGTAAAACTGTTGTTGCATCCTGAGGCAAGCTATGGTCCTGGTTAGATATTAAGACAGGATTCAACTTTGTAAAAACAATTGAATCATAATTAGCATTTGGATAATGACTAACGACATTACCGATTAAAAAAACAGCAAATATAGCCACCTACAAAGTGAAATTGATTATAACATATTAACCTAATGTGTTTAACTTACTGATTGTTTCATTTTGGTTTCAAAAACTTAGTGTAATATAAAAATTAAAAAATGTCATCTTATATACTAAGTAAACCTGTCCAGTACTTTCCTTTTATTCAATGTCCTCTATAAGGTCAATTTAACATTAATTATTAAGTATTTCTGGAAACAACAATTTTTTAATAATTTTTCCATATGAATTACAAGCCTACAGACATGAGTTTATCGTTAAATGCTTTCTAAATATTTAATCTTTCTATTTTATCAATTATTTTGATCATTTTGATGCAATATAAAAAAATATTTTTATAATAAAAAAATTGTTTAATAGCTACTAATATTGATAAACCATTATAATAGTTGTTAATTTTATTATTGTAAGTTATTTTATTTTAATATTTGCAAAATTCAGTAAAATTTGATCAGATTTTAAACAATAATTTCACAAACTTAGAATAAACCGACTTTGTTAAGATTACTTTAATTATTATTTTATTTATTTAATTGACTCAAATTGCTTATAAACTAATATTTAATTTTATTGAAAGCAATTTTTTTAATTCCTTATTCCACACTTGTATTTTATAATCAATTAGTTATAAGTGTCAAAAACATATATCAAAAAAAGCATTAATGAGAATTATTTTTAAAACTACTGGTCAGATTGTGATCAGATTTAAATAGAACCAAATAGAAAGCACCAGCTTCCAAATAGAAAAAATCATCAAAATCAGTTCATCCAGGAAAAAGCTATCAAGTAATACACATAGAAAAACACAGTTAAATTGAGAATCATTTTTTCTTGAAGTCAATACAGGATTATCATAAACAATAAAATGGTCTATAATTTTCATCAAACTATTCTGTAAAAAATTAATATATTGACGTAGTAGCATTACAACAAATGTGTGGTATTGTTAATAATTCTAACAATTTCAACATCAATAATTAATTACAGAAAGATAACAATTGCTAGGTAATGGTAACTAAATTGTAATATTAGCAATGCTAAAATTAAATTGAAATGAAAGATAATCCTTGAAAATAAAGTGCAATCTGATAAAATATTGAAGAATAGTAGATTGTTTGACGAGTAAAGAAAAGTGATAGTTTTCTAGTGCGTGAAAACAAGTTTTCACCGAGCTACAAGCCTAGTTTTCTTACGCGTTGAACACGTACTTGACGAAAATTATAATTTTTGGTTTATCTTACTATCAAAGTTTTCAGCGTCAGCTATTAGTTTACTTAATGACAAAACATCATAACAACAAGTAAACAAATAACTTGCAAAAAAGCTTTTATGTAAAATGAATTAATTAAGCTAAATTAATGAAGAAATTCCGCAGCTGGTATTAGAAGCGAAGTCAGGTTTACTACCTACAAAGTCTAGAGCAAAGTACGAGAAAATTTACTGACAGTTTTGTCAATGAAGAAATGAAAAAAATTTGAAGGAGCAAATGAAAATATTTGAATTGCGTACTTTTGTGAGAAGGTTTGTTTCATTTATGAAATTTATTACAAACACTAATTTTAAATATTTTTTTAGGTAAAAAAGTTTTTACCTGAAAGGATATACAAGTGTATATCCTCAACGCTCTGGTCAGTGTATTCACTGCTGAAAAGCACTCTATAAGTAAATGAAAACGTAGAAAGTTGTGCCTATAAAAATTGTTGCTTTATTTAAAACGTCAAAATAACGGTTATGTGAATAAATTGAATAACTAAAAACAACTGATGGATAAAAAGTATCAAACCATTTCAAAGAGTATTTAAATAAAATTGCAAATTTTTTAAAATACTTAATTTTATAAAATAAATGGATACTATGACCATAAAAAAATTTCATTTTAATTAAGTGCAAAAATATACTTAGTTTTTCATATTAAATAAATGATGAACCGCAGCTCTAGCGACTTGAAATTTGTAATTTTTTTTATCCAATTTCATTGTGCATAAAAGATAAAACAAAAATATAATGTTAGATATTATATTACAAGAAAAAAATTAATGTCTGAATGAAAACTTAATTAGCCAGATTTTTTTGTCATTTTGCACTTTATTATTTGTGTTTAATTTTTCTTTTGTAATTTGTTTTTTTTATTTTATTTAGACACACGTGACATAACCTCTGATATTATCTAAAAAAGATGAGTAATCCACAGTAATATTCCAAATGCATTACAATAACGAATAAAATTTTGATGTTTTGTCAAAATAAATATGTCAAGTAAATTTTTCACGAAACAAAAAGTTGAGTGCGTATCACATGGAATTTTGTGTTACATGCAGTAAATGTAAAGATATCAATAAATACATTGTTAAATATCAATTCTTCATTAAATTAAGTTGCATTTTTCAATTCTTAATTGGTAATAAATATTCTTCAACAATGTGACAAAATACATTCTCAATTAACTAAAAATTAAATATGAAGCTAATAATTAAGGCCAGGTCAAGTATAAAAATATCTAGAGAAAACAAATTACTCTAAAATTTGTATTTGTCGGAATATGACTATTTTCTATAAAATTTAATTTAAAGTGTATAAAATAATTAATTGCTAATTATTTTTTGAAGTTTAAAGTGGACAATTCGTATCAATCCTAGAGAACATAATTTTGAAATTAATAAAAATATTTCCAGTAGCATATTTTGTTGAGTCCCGAAGCTCTCAGATATATCTTATCTATTATTTTTTAGCGAGGAGTGTCCTCGTAACGACCCATTCTTACCAACCTAACCACTTGACTTAATAAGCGTTTGATTTATGTAAGGAGAAGCTACTGGTTATGGCAACACTGCTTTATTACGCTCTCAAGCAGTATGTTATATTTCATCGTCTGCTTTTGACAAAGCCCATTTGAACCATCAATTCAAAAAAACTTGTAATTTACGTCTTAGTTTTCCCACAGAAAACTCAAAAACTCCAATCAGAAAAGCGATTGGAAACAAACAACTTTTCGATTAGTCCAGTCTTTGATCTCCATCATCTTTCAGAAGATGAGCCTATCAGAAGTTAAATTTGCACCGAAGGCAACTTACAGGGAATGACAAGTTGCAAAGGATGACGCTTTCGACATACAGATAAAAAGTAAATAAAAAAATCCAATTTAAAAGCAAATGACTCGCTGCTTATAATATAGATTGAGGATTACGTTAAGACACCATACGTGTAGAGGGGCAGAGGCAAATGTTATGTCACTTCGGTTTAGAAAGCAATAAAAGTAATTATCTTTCAGGTGACGCCATGAAAAGCGGCAATGCTGCTATCTAATCCGGGTTCTTTATAAAATAATCCAAAGCATTTTCGCTCTTGCCTTGTCTCAATTTACATTCCGGAGGCTTATCCGGATTTCCCACCTGTTTACGGTTTTAATTATATCGCCAAATCCATAGCTGATTCTCCTACTGTTTATTAATTTTTTAGCTAAACAATACTATCATTCATTTATAGTCAATACTTGTAGACAAGTAATTAATTGTGTCTTATAATAAACATGTTATGCATTTAAGAGCTGTTTTATAGCTTCTCTAATCGTGAAAGCCGTTTTATTATAAGAATTCCAATTCCTGTTCATTTACTTTCTTTACTTATTATTTTCACATTCTTAGTTATACAAATAAAAGCAAATTATACAAATCAGGTTATTCTAGACAATTATAATTATAAATCACCGTTCTCTGAATTTGAACTGATTTATCAAGTTCAAATATTTTTGTAATATGTACATTTTATTGTCATTTATTATAACTAAAATTAAATTGTTTGAAAAACTACTAGAACTCGTAAGCTTCCTGCTTATTAACTGTCACTAATAAAAATAAAACTGCTAATAAGCATTAATTGATTAAAAGTATGTCCATCATTTTTATCAATAAATTTATTAAAATTTTTTTTTTTATTGAGCAGTAAATTAATAATAATAAAAAAATTGATCTTTTATTCAATGAAAATAGAATAGTCTAATACACGAGCATTCATTGTAGTAGTGTCAATATTGACACAAAAAATGTTAATTAAATAAAAAGTTAAAATTAATTAAAGATGTCACAAATTTGAAAACATTCATTTGAGATATATTTAAATAAATTTGTATTTAAAAGTCTGTAGTTCAAGAAAGTGTGCTTCTCTTTGACATAATTTCATTTGGTTTGCTTAACTAAAAGTTTAACTTAATTATGTTCATTACTAGAAGTACTAGTTAATACCTGAAGCAGTAGGAGTACAAAAAATGTTAAAAACATTAAAAATTCAGTCGGAAAGAATATCATACCTATTCTACACATCACAAATAAGACTTAACTAATTTGAAAAAAGATAAGTAAGGTCAAACAGAATTTAGCCGAAAAAAAAGTTGTGCAGTTTTTTGTTTGTAAATTGGTCTATAATTAGCAATTTGAATGATCGGAGCAGCTACCGTTCAATATCTATCTCTTCTTCCTATGTGTTCTAAAATGAAAAGGTTATGTACAGTATAATCAAATGTACTTCATCCTCAAAACCCAGAACATTCTTGATATCATCTCAGTTTGGTTTTTGTGATTAGTTGTTGATTTAATATGCTTTTCTTAAACTAACTAAAAAAATGGAAACATAACAAAGTTCGTGTTTTGGCGTGTTTCTCTTTGAAGCAACCAATAGCCTTTGATTGTGTTTCTCAGACTAGTTAAGTTAAAACATTATACATATTTTGATAACTGGCCTCCTACAAGCTGTATGTTAATAACATTCTATTTGACTGATTGGAAATAGTACGGGTTTATAGATCACAATCACATTTTATGCCTTTATAACATTTTGAAAAAATTCTTAAATTTTTACAAATCAATATACAAAACCAAAAATGATGATCAAAAGGATTATAAAAGATTTATTGTTTTAGTGTTGGTTACTTCTCAATTTTGACAAACCACCCATAATAGACAAAAATCGCAATTATTTTTGAATGAAAACGAAAGGATCTATTTATTTTTAGCAATTTTTTTTTAAACAGACACAAACAAAAATTTGTAATTTTTACTATTAGCTTAAATAATTAAAAAAAAAATAATTTGCAACACATTTTAACATAAAATTTTATTAAACAAAAAGTGAACAACAAAAAGTTTATTGAACAAAAAGTGTATTTTATTGCAAAAATAGGTTTTTGCAATAAAATTCTTAAACCTCTTGCCAGAAAGAATACAAATCATGACAAACAGATACAAAACGTTGAAAAAATTTTTCAAAAACAAAGCTTATTATGATATTGACTTTTTTAGATTCTGATGTAGCTCACATGTAGGATTTATTAATTATTTTTAAGGTTAAATTTTGTTGCATGTTTTATAGATATAAAATTTAGAAAAGATTTTCTAAATTGTTGTGTCGTTTTTTTTGTAAAGATTTAATGTGGTTGTTTTAGTGTATGTTTATTTCCTGAACATATTTTAGTTGCATACTAATGACTCTACACCATTATTAATTTATTGTTCGGTTGCATAAAATTAAACCTACCTACATGTTATATGGTTTTTTATATATAGAGCAAAATATTATATTATATTTTAGAAAAGCCATCACCTTTTTGTTTTTTAATAATATATGCGAAGAAATTGTTTTTATGAATGATTTAGGGTATAAAATGTAGATGTTTTTTATTGCATCTGAGTGCTACGTCAGAAATAATTTTGTTTTTTTTTATCTTTCTATTTTAACGTGTTTTTCTTTACAAAAAAAATGACCGGTTCAATGACATCAACAGCCTGAAGAAGGTAAAATTTTGTACCGAAACGCAGCTCTCAGATGCAATAAAAAACTGTAAAAAACATCTACATTTTATACCCTAAATCCTTCATAAAAACAATTTCTTCGCATATATTATTATATTATATAATATATATTTATATATTGTGCAAAATATTTGTATCTCATCAAGACAAATAAATTTATTATTAAGAATAATTAATATTTTTTTACTTAACAAAATAGCCTCAGTCTGATGTTACATATTACTCTCAAATTGCCTCAACTTGGTCATTACCGTGTATACCAAGAGCTTGACATTTTTAAAAGCGACACTCTTAAATTCTAAAATGAATCAAAAACTTACAAATCTCTTTTTGAATTTTGTTGTTAACCTAGCGGCGTTTCAACAATAGCAAAGCAGTTTATGTTGTATTAATAATCAACTGCTCAAAATATATCATGATCAACTAATAAATATTTTTGATGATAAGACATGTAGATCTGTTAATAATAAAAAAAGTACACTATGCATTGATATACACATTGTTAAGAAAACAAAATATAAAAAAAAAGTAACAGAGATGTGTTTTTTTGAGAACAAAAATTTAGAAAATTAACTATTTAAAATAACAGTTGCTAGAATACGTGCAAAATTAGACACGCAACATAGTTGATTTTAGACAGTATTAAAAACTTACAGAGATATATAAATAAAGTGTTTGTTTGCAGTAATAAATGTGGTGTATCACTTAGCACAAAAAACAAACTACATATATAGAAATTTATAAAAACAGTCTTCTTACTATATCTATAAACGTTAATCTTACTATAGAAGAAAAAAATGTAGACAGAATAGCGTAGTAAAGTAAACATTTTAACAATTAGAATAGAGAAAACGCAATACTTTACTAAAACAATATTGAAACGTCACAGTTAACTAAAAGTCTTACTATTTTAACTAATCGTAGATTGCTGATAATATTGTTTGCTTTAACAGTTTATATTATTAGCCTTGCACTTACTGTTTTTGTGTAGCTTAGATTTCTGTAGTTCGGGAGTACATTTTGAGTTTTCTCATCCTAATGGTTGCATACAATTATTGTTTTCGTATATTATGTTATTATATGATTTTGAGCAATAATTAACTACTCTTCGCTAAATATCACCGCATTTCTAGACTTATCATATCATATACCAACATAATAGACATTGTATCTTAAGATGTACGCTAAAATCTGGCTCTTCTTAAAATATTAAAATTTTTTATTATTGCATAAACTTAAAATAATTATATTTTAAATACCTACAAGGTCTAGCTAAAGAAATTGCTACAATAGTAAGTAAGGTTGTTTAAGCAAAAACAAACGAGCAAATGTAAAAAAATAAAGTATTTGTAAAACATTTTCAATGTTTTCGATAAAATAAATTGTAACAAAGTCGGAAAAAATTGCTTAAAGCGTTTAAATAATATATACATTCCGTTCTCTTCGATGCCTCCAGCAGTCGTTTTCTTTTTGATTTTTTCAGTTCTTAAATTGTAACGTTTGCGTTTGAGATTAATTCGGCGTAAAATCGTTGTAGGAACTACTTGCATGATGCCCTTTAGCAAGTTTTGATACCGCCACAGACTATTTTTACAATTCCGCTCAGCCGATCCAAACACTTGGTGATTCTCATCAATGTACGAATCATTCGAAATGTTCGTCGATCCTGTACAAATTATCGCTACGTTTACTTCGTTATTTACTGTTCATCCGAATAATAATCGTGTATTTGAAACGTAATTGGAAAACAAACATTCAAAACGATAGCGATGTTGCTATAACGGAAATCAAAACAAACTCATTCAATCGGCAAATTGCATGACCAGCGTTTTTATTTTAATTTCTTAAAAATACATTTCTGTTACTTTTTGTTCTAAGAAAAAGATTAAGTACATACAAATAAGTATTTACAAACATTACAATGTAATAAAACTAGTGTTAAAACTATTTAAAACTGATAAAAATATTGATAGAATAGTTATCAACAAAAAAAGCAAGTATGATGTAGACATAATGTTACTTATAATAAGTGTTTTTTTTTAAATTTAGCGTCGAATCTTGTTATGAATGTTTAACTTTGAACTGTGAATGTACCTTTACTATTGAATCAAAGTTATTAATTTTACGTCTTAGCCTAACCTTACTTTTAATTATTGAATCGATAGTTCAACGCGTTAATGAGATTAAATTTAAAGCAGTTGTAGTGTTATAACTAGAAAACAATATACTTTAATGAGGAAATAAGGTTTATAACAAATAATCAAAATGTCGATTATCGACTCCAAGGCATCTGCGGACTCTTCGAGCAATTGCGTCACACACGCAATTTATCAAAATTACTGAAGCGTTGCTAGAAAATTGAATTGTTGAAATAAGGTCACACGTAGAATGAGGTAGCAGGATCTTGAAGGATAAGTTAAAGCTATGGCTGTATTTTGTCTGATAAATCAACGAGCATAAATTCCCTGTTAAATCATATTTATGATCTCGTAAGTGGTATGTAGAATGTCTGGCTGAAAGTACTTATCTACAATATTATCGTCATGAAGCTGTGCAAAGAAAGGTTGTAAAATCTCCTCTCGGTATCTTGCGGCAGTTCTATTAAAAAAAAATACTCAATAATTCACTATTACCCCGGTGGCCGCTACGTAAATAAAATTTTACTACAAAATATTTCTGTTCTTGTGAGAAAACTATTTTTAATGCAAAAATAAAATAATTGGGGGTTGGCCTGTTGTAAAGTATTTAAGGAGGCAAAGTTGTAATCGCACTAAAGACACTAGAATCATAGCTTATTAAAATTATGGAGCTGATTGTAAAAAATACTTTACTAAGCCAAGCATACTCACTATACTTAAGATTTTTGTTTTTATTTTTTCTTTCCAAATAAATAAAACAGTACAAGTATTAATTTAACTAGTTAATGCTTTGTTACAGAAACGAGTCTGTATAGTTTCACAAGTTTGTAGAAGAGACTTGTAGAGTTTTACAATGCTCATAAAAAAACTCTTTATAAGTCGCAACAATGTTTATTATAGAAAAGATAAAGTTAAAAAGTTGATTAAAGGTTTGTAATTCTAAATATCTATAAGTCACATTTGAATCTTCAGAAACTAATTTTTGATTCTTTTTTTTGATTTCTATATTGATGTTTCAATCTCTTATATTAACAATTTGTAAGAGATCAGTGTTGTTTTTTTAGCATAAAATAAAACGTATAAAACGACAATGATTTATAATTTTCAGACTATAAACAATGAAATAATATATTCATATATGTGAAGAAACAACAAATTAATTTACTTGCTCATGGAGAAATGTTAAAATTAACTCTTGATTGACTCCTTTATTCCTTTTTTCTTTTCATCATTTGCAAAACATGCAGTACTGCTTTTTATGTCGTTTTTTAGACCGATTAGGAGCGGCACTTGCAACATTTGCACTTTTATCTTTATTTTTTTAGGCCAAACAAACGACATCTATTAGAAGCTATCTCGCATCAAAGGATGAACCAAGTTTCTACATGTTTTAATGCATATAGATCACTCTAAATGATGTCAATCAAAATCAAAATTTTTTCGCTGATTGAACAACCAAGTTATCACTTCAGCATCTGTTGTCTCAAACGCATGTTAATGATATGCAATGTGATCTATCTCTTTTGGTTACAACCAACAAATAAAATAATAACATTAAACAAATTTATGCAAACAGATCGCTCGGTGGCTAGGAGGCTGACAATTGTGCGTTTGAAATCTGGTCTAAGATTCGTAAGTTCCATTCTCACCCAGACAAGAGTTTCTTTTTATACTAAAAAAATGGCTTTTGTTTGGCGTGGGTGTTTGCATATGTAGGGAGCACAATAGATCGTCTAATATCCCCTATTAAACTTGAATTCATTCAAGCTAGATCCGTAGACGTGAACATCAGCAAGTTGAAACAGGTATTTAAACTAAAGAAGTAGTAGTAGTAGTACAATTTTATCTCAATTTGTCTCTATTAAAGTTGACACCGGTATTTAGAGTAGCCTATGTACATTAAAACATGTAGAAACTTGGTTTATCAACTTTTTGCATAAGCATAGACTAAGCATAAGGTACCTTCTAATAGACGTTGCTAGTTTTACCATATTACAAAAGAAATAGGCAGTTTGGTCCATATAAGTTCAAATTTGTCACTAAAAATTTATTCAAAAATGAATTTGTTGCAACTTGCTGGAGAGTTCTAATAAAAACAAAGCATGTTTAAGTCTACAGATCTATTTTAGAAGAATTTGCTTAAATCTTATTAATTTTTTGGGTCTTAAAAATATTGCCTTCATATTGTCTTTTTGTACATCTTCTGTTCACTGGAAATAAAGTAACTTAATTGAACAAACTATTTGATAATTAAGTGTTTGTCATTCGTTTCAGAGCTTTGTCATTTTGCATAAAAGTTTTTTCTAATAGAACATGTTTTTAGACCAAATTCTATTTTGTTTTGACAGCTACAGCTTTGATAGCTATAAGGGCTATTTTCTAGAATACTCATAATCCTTTAATTTAATATAAGCAAAATTGTCTTATAATTAAAGACTAGACTTGCTTTGTTTTTAGAGACATCTTGTATATTATAGAAATTATAGTGTATTAAGTTTTAATGTTGTTAATAATTTGAATTGTTTATAATTTAAATGACCCAAGCCACTAATGTGTTCCTATATTCTTATGTAGAAATTATTTAAATATGTTAACGATGCAATTAAACTATAGGGATGAAAAACATCAAGCTAGTCTACAGTATCTACTTCATAAAGCGTACATGAATAAATAGATACTGAACCATAATAACTGTTAATTAAAACCATTTAGGTATTACTTCTTTTTTATTTAACAGATGGTAATTAATTATCTGATTGTGCTATAAAATAAATTAAACTTTTCAAAAAGCTGATTTTCTAAAACTTTAAAGAGGAGAATACTTTCTTGTTCTATTTTTATTATTTTCAAAATAAAAAAGAAAAAAAAATGCAAATCTTTCTACGCTAAACACACCTCGTAAAATATTCCAGTAAACTTCATAAAAGTTTACATCGCATCGTCTCTCGGCAAACTTAAAAAGAAAAACACAACTTTTCAAGAACAGAATCACCGATTCGTGGCCCCTTAATGCAGCATTTTACTATTCTAATGAATGCATATCGGCTTAGAGCGGACTTGCCAGCCCCCGACTTACCAGTCTACAAGAAACAAGGGTTCTCAAACGTTCGATATCAATTTTAAATTAAGCAAGAATCTTAAATTTATGTTATTCTTTAATAATTTACAGTAAAAGATAATTGAATCTCTTTAGCTTATTACTAACATTAACCGCAAAAAATATGAATGCTTAAATTTCTATAATGCGTTAGATTTTTTACATATATTTTTTTTTTTAGAAAATACACATTATATACATAAAAACATTCTTGTTTACGGCCTGATATGTAACAAAAAACAAAAACACAATATTTTTAAAAATACTTTTTAATCAAAATTTGCAAATATAGGTACTGTAATTCAAAGTAGAAGCATACAAAGAAAACAATAGATTTTTCAAAACATACTAAAAAACGATATCAAAAATTAAACATTTCTAAAATGGTAAAAAAGAAAAAAACTATTACATATATTATAAAAACTATTATTATCGCTTGATTATTAAATTGCTTGTTGAAGCTTTTTCAAAAAAATCATAAGAAAAGATCGTCAACGATTTTTACATAAACGGTTTTTTTATTACTAACAAAAAAATTTTAGAAACATACATTAAGTTTGTAGATTAAATTATAAGATAAAACAATTTTTAAATATTTTATTTGTCATACAGCACATTAATAAAAATAATAAAGTATAACTAAATTTGCGCACATTTATTTATTTGTATTTGTGATCAAAAATATGCAATTAGAGCAGGCGTTGCAAAATCTTATACAAATAAGCGTTCAATGCATGGGCGTAGACAATTTGCGGTGCTAAACGCTACTTTATAATCTAATGAATCTTACACGTTGAAATTATAATTAAACAATTTATTATTATTATTATTATTGTATATGAAAAAATATATAATATACATATATATGTAAATTACATTCACACGAATGCGTAATTGCAAACCAACTTTATTACCTTATGTGAACAGATTTTTTGGTGAAATGTTAAAGAAACGTCAGTTAAAGCAACGGTTTGCTATTGTTAATCTTAAAAACGTCTTGTTAATTTTCGGTAATTTTCCTAAACAACAATAACTACAAAATAGACTATAAAACTAAAAAAACATTTTTATTAGAATGTTACTTTTAAAACAAGAAAATATACTTTGGATTAAAGCATTTTAAGCTAGATATTTGAGCCGGATAGATATTAACAATTAACAAATTTATCAGTGTGTTAAAATCATAGTGCTTGGTTTTAGAAAATCCGGATTGATCATCAAAGGTCGACCCTTAGCTCAAATTTCAGAAGTGGTGCAATATGTTCAAAGAATTATGTAAAATGAACATTTTACAACTTTCATAAGATCTTTAGCAAGTTAATTTGAGTTACTTGCCCAACAATGTAGGAAAAGATTTTAATTTATTTATGTATTATGACAATTTTTTGATAAGTAAGCAACCAATATAACGACTTGGCACAACAAGTTTATCCGTATGAATTAAACTAAGCCAAACTTTTTGATAAACTAAAAGATGAGATAGCACTTTTGATTTGTTTTCTTTTGATCACTTTGTTTTGCATCAATGGTTGTTTGCATATGTAGCTAAAACGGTACAATAGTTATTTACATAAAAGTCAGGAAAGAATCACATTACTGAAGAGGAGCTAAATTGAAATACGAGGCACTTTTTGCCGAGTATTTTAAAGCTCCGAGTCAAGTAAGAGATTTTATTGACGTGTTTTGTATTAAATTTTTCCAAAAATCGTAAAAAAAGACGAAATTTACAAATTTTAGAATTTTTTTTGACAAATTCCACAAAAATCAAGTTTGTCAATTTTGTTGGTAACTATAGTTACAAGAGTATCTTTTTTATTTTGCGTCTTGTAAAGTTTTTACAGTACTAGTTCGGATAACTCAATTTTCCTGCGCGTAAATAAGCAGGAAAATGTTGTTTTCTAGACAATTTCCGAAAAAATACATTAAACGTATATGGTTTATGATTTACAATAATTAATGTAGTAAAGTATCTCCAAATTTTTCATCTACCTTGTAAGATTTCTAACAAAACTAGAACCGTGAGGCCTAGCTAGACTTGTACGATGACAATATTTTATAATTATCTTTTAGAGTTGTTCTTTAGAGGAAAGGAAACGGTTCTAAATAAAAAATTCTACTAGTAAAATATTTTTTTATTAGAAGCGCATATTATTCTATATAATTTGATTAAAAAAATGAGCAAAACTAAAAATTTTTGTAACTTCCTTAAATAGGAACAATGTACCTTGCTGAATTAGCATATCACCATTTACGTTTTTTAATTTTGTTATATTATCGTGATAAAAACAATTTAGATTAACTTGCAACCTTCTATTTAATTCCACTAAAACAAATTTAAAGTTATAATTTTTGTTAAAAGTAGTTTGAATTAATAGTCACAATGTACTTTGCAAAATCGAATTATTGATATGTAGTTTTTTCAATTTGAGTAAGTGATAACTGATGAGAACAGTGTTTGTTTATAACTTATAACAATGATAACATTGATACAATAATCGGTTATCACTATAATACACACAGTTACAAAATTTGAAAAATATTTTCGGCTAACGTCAATTCACAAAATAACTCGGCTTCTTAATTCTCAAACACTCTAAACAAAATCTCCGGTATATTTTTGTTTAATTTATTTTTTTAAATAGTCAATACAGGCTGTTTTTCGCTATCTTTTGGCTTCATCAAAAAATCTGTCTTTTTAAAGACTACTTTTGGTGAAAAACATAAATCTGGTAGTGACTGTTTGAACTTGAATGTAGACATTTTTGAAAATAAAATTCAGTGTAGGAGAAAATTTATTTTTTCAGTTGAGTTTTTCTTCTGGCTTGATAGTAAGTAAATAGGTAGGTGTATGAAATTCAACTCTGTCTTGGCCAATTTCGTACCCTAAGTACTTTAAACGTGATTTAATTGTTTTGTAAGACTGTTACCACTAATAGAAAATCAGAAAATAGTAGCGGAGCGAAACAAATATTTGAAATTGTTAAAAATGCAAGAGATGTAATACGCGATTTTTTTTTTAATGCATTTTTGCAAAAACTTTTACAAGAAGCAAATTTATCTGTTACTACATGCCAAAAATTTTACAGACTTATTAGCAGCTGCATTCCTAAAAAATGCAGGTCTATCTTTAAAACTTTTAGCACCGAATTATAGAAGAAGAATAACATATTGTCACTTGTTCTATCAAACAATAAACATAAATATTCTAGATTTAGCATTCTTTAGTGATAAACCTTAATTTTTCCTATCAGGCTATGTAATTTATAAAATATACGAGTTGGAAGCGCAAAAATCTACATTTTTTACCTAAAAATTAGTGTTTAGTAGATTTATACAGCAAGCTTATTTTGATGAGCTACAGCATGGTTTTTTCAACATGATGCAGCAGCAGCACAGACCACGTTAAATTATTTGAAAAATTTTGAAGAAATTTGAAGATTTAGCAATTATTTAAACACAAATTTAAGAACTTGCATTTTTTTTATATAAATTAGGCGTAATACTGAAATTCGGCGCATCTTAATGAATACTATATTGTTATACGAGTTGCACAAACCATTTGTTTATAGCACGCATGGGTGTTAAGTAGGAGTTGCAAAGCAACGAGTGCTTCAAATAAATAAGTGCCACAAACATGTCCTGTAAAATAAGTGTATCATGATATTTTTTCTACCTTGTTTTAATTAATATGTGTATGATCAATATTAAAAATATGAAAATATAAATACTTTATCTAGTGAGTTTTGTTTTTTAGGTTTGTATAGCATAACAACCATAACATAACACTCATAAAAATAACAGTGATGTCAGTGTTATTAACTACTAACCATACCAACCCACGGAAAAGGTCACTAAAAACGATTACACAAAATTCTATTTTGCCTAAGTACTTTTTTTAGAAACGATGTTAGAAAAATAGTGTTCTATTTAATACTAAAACGTAAAGTGTACAGAGTTGATTTTGGAAATAGATTTTTTTATAATATTTAGAGACGGGATCGTTGAGAAATATCGGTCAGTTTTATCTAATAAGAGAAGTACAAGCGTCACTTTAAAACCACAAGAAATAATAAAATAAAATGTTGTGCTAATTTTGTAAAACAGTGAAACATTGACAACGTATGAATATTTTAAACAACAATAATTTTTTTGAAAAATAGAATCAATATGAGCTTTTCAATTTAAATTTTTTTTTTTATAATATGCACACAAATAGTGTTAATTGCGAGAATTAATAATTAACTGTTACTGTTTATTAAATTGATTTTGTAATATTTTGTAGTATTTAACGGTTAATATTGTATTGCAAAAGAACTGAGATATAATCTTTAGCATGTAACCTCTATTAAATTATCTCTATAGTAAATTTGAAAACTGGCGTTTGGCACAAAATTGTACTTTTTTTATTTGAGAAAAGACAATTTAGTTAGAGATTTTTATACTAATTTTTAAATATCTCATAAGATAGATTTTTTTGATGATTTTATGTAAGATTGCTTTAGGAAATTTAAACCACTGCTATAAAATGCCAATATGACAATTTGAATTCAAGTTAGCTACTCAAAAACCTTGCGAATAAAATTTCAATTTGGTGTAGAGTGGCGTAAGAAAAAATAAAAAAATTCTATCAATATCAAAGCTGTTTTCGCTTCCTTCATCTCTGTGACTGGATGAGACCTGAGCAATAAGGCGGCAAGATAAGAAACTACGGTAGAAGACTCCGCCCGGACTCCCGGAATAGAATCTTTTCCGGCCAATCGTCAATGTTCTGCGATCAAAAGGATTGGTCAATTGTCGCTACTGACCAATGAAAAAGACTTTTTTAATGACGTGAATAAAAAAAAAATTGTTATAAATAATGTATGTTGTTAAATGGAATGAACTGGCGCTTCACTAAAATTCAGGAAAGATTAGATGAAAGATGTTACAGATTGCTGTGTAGATGGAACGGATGTAACCGGATTAATTTAGATAATGGAGTTTTACCAGCTAACCGTAATAGCATAGCTAAACTTAGTTTTGTGTAATAATTAAAAAATTAACACATCTTTTGCTATTGAGACTTAAATATTGAAGCTATTTGCAAGTTTATGAACTTTAATAACCGAGTTCAGCGGTTTTTGAAAAACTTGAATACTACTTCAATTATGGTGGAGGCGCCGGGTTAAAATGTCGAATATTGGAGGTTTTTAATACTGTTTCCAGGCGTTTTAGACAATATCGCATACGTGAGACAGAAACTTCCGATTTACCGGAACGTTCGACCGGAATTATGTGCGATAACCGTCCGGCATTCTTTCAGCGACTTCCGGAATAAAGACCACTTTACATTTCCTTCCGTGGGTCTGACCGTTCACGGTGGCCACTTTAAGTGAGTAATGGCAAGAACGGTCTGTATTGGTCTAATTGTTAAAACGGATGTTCCGTGAGCTACATTTTATACATGTGAGGCTGGAACACGCGCCATCTATTACTGTAATTACCATGTGGAAAAGTAAATAATGTTAGAGTAGCTGACGCTGGAAATTTGCGGCTTAGATTACAAGACATTACATTTAGAGTAAATTCCGATAAGAAATTTAAATAACACACTTTTTTTTTAACTTAAACGCTTATTGAAATTTTTAATTACTGTACTTCACTACTTACTACATACTTGCTATTAAGAAAAAATAGCATACAATTTTTTTTTAATTTTATGAACATAATAGGCTGTTACAACCAAGAGGTTGATAAAATAAAAGGTAATAGTATCAACCTAAATAGTATTTTTGGGTAATAGTATTAATTATAATACCCATAACTAGTAACAATTTGTTGTTATATAAAATTATAATTAATGTCGAAAAACTATTTTACCCAATACCTATCCTAAAAATTGGTCATGTATACATAAAATAAAAAATATTTAGAATAATAGTAATTTATTGTATAAGTGTTTCAGAGAGCATTTTATCCATGCAAGAATGTTTAAACGCAAGAGCTTGCTCGAGCGTTTAATTTTCTTAAGTGGATAAAATGCGAGTGAAACACGAATGCAATATAACGTTTTATCCACAATTACAGCGATTTAAAATCAAAAAATGATTTGACATTACACTCTGACAGCGGATGTCACCTCAAAAATCATTGAAATTAACTAAAAAACATGGGAGGTGTTGAATCGTCGCTATTTATTTTCGATTGTTTATCGACTCCATTTGTATAAAACGCTGTGCAAGTTGGTGAAAATGGAAGAAAGTGATACTGTTCCTGAGACAATTCTTGAGGAAGATGAAGAAGCGACTCGCCAGTTATTGCCTGCGAAGTCCAGGGAACATTATGAAAAAGTATTTTCAGAATTTAATGAATGGAAAGAAGAACGGGAGGTAATGACAATAAATGAGGAAGTTCTGCTAGCTATCGTATTTCTTAAATTTGAAGAAGAGGTATCCATGTGGTCGAAGTACTCGATGCTGAAGGCCGCTATAAAGGTCTATAAAAACATAGACATTGGAAAATATAGTAAGCTCACGGCTTATCTGAAGAATCAGTCAAGAGGATACAGGCCGAAGAAAGCTGCAGTATTGGAAAGAACACACGTGGAAGAGTTTTTGACAAGGGCTTGCGACGAAGAATATTTGATGATCAAGGTAATCTCTGTCATTACATAGACATTGTAGATAATAAATTTTGGAATATTTTAGGTTGCATTAATAATGGGGGTGTCTGGTGCCTGTCGATGCTGTGAGCTGACAAATTTGAAAATCAGTGATGTAGAAGACAGGGGCGCATACCTGATTGTTTTGATACCAGATACCAAGACGGGCGTTTTACGAAAATTCACAATTATAGAAGAAGGATTCTCTATCAACACTGTGGAGAAGTGTAGGAAATACATGTCCTTACGTCCGAAGAAGTTATCCATTGAGAAATTCTTTTTACGATACGCTAATCAAAATTGTACATCGCAACCTGTTGGGATTAACACTTTATCGAAAGTTCCTTCAGTAGTTGCTTCGTTTTTGAATCTGGCGAACGCAGAAGCTTATACCGGCCATTGTATGAGGCGCACTTCAACAAGTTTACTGGCCAATGGAGGTGCTAATCTTACAACAATTAAACGACATGGTGGGTGGAGGATCTCCGCAATAGCAGAAACTTATATCGAAGATTCTGTATCTAATAAGCTTGATATCTCAAGGAAAATCCAAGGTTCTTCAAATGTTAATGTCAATATTAATAATAAATAGAATGCGATTGATTTAAGAATGTATTGTTTTATTATTCCACTAGTGGAATAAAGTGATTTCATTATTCCACTAGTGGATAAAGTGTTACTTTATACGGTTTGTAAGTGTGGATAAAACTTCAATTATAAGGTAATTGTGGATAAATTGTTTTTTATCTACTGTTCAAGTAGTTTTAAATTGAAAAAAGTAAAAAATAAATGTTTTAAATCTAATAACAATGTTATAGTATTAAGAATAAAAGAAATAACAAGCATTTTGTTAAATTGCAGTTTCAGTTAACAATAATTTGAAAACAAAATCGTGCAAAAGTTACAAGTGCACATTATAACTAAGACCTATCTTAGTTAGTCTACCCTAGTAGACTATTATTAAATTGGTACAGCACTGCTATCATAATATTAATAATATGTAATGCAAATTAAAATTTTACTTTATATAATTAGATAAAAATCAATTGTTTTTGAAGCACCCAGTCTTGAAACTTACATCATTAAGACTACGTGAACTAATTATTATAAAGAGTGCAAGGAATCCACAAAATTAACATGATAAATTTAATTGAAGAAATAGGTCTACTTTTGAAGGAATAGTTTAGCGTAACATATAACCGTCAAATATTTTTTTAAACATTTAAATATGTAAGTTTAAATTTAAAAAAATTGCTTAAAATTGTGAGCTGATTTTACAGATAACATCTAATCCAGATTTAAATGATTGTTTGATTTATTTTATAAGATACTTAAATTTAATAAAATACTTAAATTTCTAGACGTTGTTTTTGAAATTGATGTCAAATAAAAAACTTAAGATATAAATAGTTTTGGACAATATAAAAATCTAAGAAGTTAGAGCTGATTATTTTAAAATGTTTCATCATTTATAAATGATTGATAAAATAAATACTCATTTTTTTACAACATGCGCTTAAACTTTAAAAGTTTTTAAAATCAAACATACTGTGTTAAGTTTTATGATATTAGCACTTTATTTATTATCTATCAACAACTATTTTTACTAGAAAGCATCCTAAATAACAATTGATGACAATCCTAAGATAATTTGTTTGACGTCGTATTTTTAGCTTTGATCAAAATTTTTAAAACCAAGTAAAGATCTACCTACTTTGATATCTTTTTATGATACTTCAGAAAATGATTAGCATTAAAAATTAGTGTTTTTTCTCTAACGAGAATAAGCTAAATTGATGCAAGCGCATTTGTAATCTCTCTTTTCACTTTTTAAACTATAATATTAAATTTTAGAATAATGTGATTTAAATATAACAGATCTTAGAAATTATCAAAAACCTTGTAGAATAATTTAGTATAAGTATATAACCGCCCTATATATATATTTTATTAATTAGTTAAGTTAATTAAAGATCTATATTTTAAATCTAGAAAATCAGTTGCAAACTCTACAATACTATATTTCCTGGAAAGTGTATTATATCTGATACAGACCTAAAATCTAAAATTTGATACGTTAATGTGTTTTTATTTCCTCTTCTACACAGTGTATCTGATTTGATGCAAAATACAGATAGCTGCGTTGAATTCAACCAAAATTTAAAAAAAACCGATTGATACCGATGCAATGAGCTTAAACCAATTATTTCTGCTGCAAGTTAGTGAACAAGTTGATTGTTTTGCAAACTCCAGGTGATGTTTTACCATCAGATCAACGTTATACTGTTTTTCTAAAATTATAAAAAAATCGTAAATTTTGCCCGGTAAGAAACGCTTACTAAAAAAATTTATAATATTGGCAGACAGGCAAATAGACAAGATAAATCCTACAATAGTATATTACACTACAAGGGACAAAAGTTGAATTTTTGGCCCTGCGCGCCATAATGCCCGAGGTGAAGCCGAGGGCATCATGGCGCGCAGGACCGAGATTTCAACTTCTGTCCCGCGTCGTGTATACGATTTTTCTTCATACCTCGGTCGAAAGTACGTACTTTTATTTTGAATTTTATTTTTTTAACTTTAAATGCTGATAGTTTTTGATGCCTGCCGCGACATTTGCGGCACGAGCGAAGCGAGTGTTGCTGGTCATATAACATAGTTACGAGTATAAATAAACACGATGAATTCTTTCTTCCCGCTATTATAGGGAAGAAAGAATTTCATCTTACAGGGACTAAAAGTTAAACTTTCGTCTCTGTTATTAGGGACGAAAGTACGTACTTTCGACCGAGGTATGAAGAAAACCTATTTTTCTGCCAAGGGTTAAAAATATTTACTTCAAAAATATTTTCTTAAATGTCATTGCAATATAAATAAAGGCATTTCTTTCTATATTTAATGAAACATATTTTTTATTTTTTTATCATATGGCACACGAATCTAAAGAGATTAAACAGACAAATACGCACGATTTTAGTCGACGAACGTCGGTGCATTCTTAGTAATTTTTACTGTTCAATATTTAGTAATCAATAAATATTTTCAATAAAATGTTTTGGCATCAGTGCTGATGTTTCTTAATTATTTTATCTAAAAACTGTATCTCATCTTTGAATTTTACCAACTTTCTGTCAGCTTGCATATCCACAACTGCATGGTAACAATTACAATGAGCTTTAGAAAAATAGAAAATTGTTAGAAGGCTACTGTAAGTAAATAAAAGTTAAGGTTGAACCTTGTAAAATACAATTTTTTGCTAATTATTAAATAGTTTTCTTGAAATAATTGAATTATATTTTTATTTAAATTACTTTAATATTCTGGCAAAATTTGACAAAAAAGCAATAAACGTCAAAATGAATTCTACTCAAAACACGCTACGTCTAGCGTGTTTTGAGTTTACTGCTTTCTGTGTTGCTATTGGTAGGAATTTTTTTAAAGGATAGTCTTTATTATACACTCATGCAGTTGAGAGTAAAACTAATAAACGGTACATGTCTTAGAGAACTACCGCAATGCATAGCTAAAAATTTTTTTTTTATTGCGTCAGTACCGCTTGGCGTTCAATAAACTAAAATTTGTGTTTTAACTCATTTTAGCTAAAATAGTATGATAAATATTGATGAAGTATGAAAGCGATCTGTATTTTGCAGTAAATGTTATAGTAGATCTGGTAAAAATAATTCTGACATAATTTAGTTTTATTGTAGCATATTTGATACATCATGTAGAAATAAACAAGAACAAATACAATGTTTTCAAAAAATTTTAAACGTGTATGCTTACACAAAGATATCATTTACTTTATGTTTTTTTGTTTCAAGCTAAAAAAATATCTACATATTTGAAGATGTAATTCTAGTTATATTCTTCAAACAGACAGAAACACTTTAAAAGCTGATAAACAATTATACAATAAATTTTATACACAAGTAGTGTTAAATGCAACATAAAACTCTAGGTGACTATGAAACTATAACAATATCTTCTATAGACAGTCAGAAGCAAAGCTTTTAAACAAAAGCATGTTTAAATAAACATGTTTAAACAAAAGCATGTTATAATTGTTTTTAAACAGTGTATGCTAAGTGTATAAACTTTTACAAGATGTACATATATATTATATTATATTTATGATATAATGATATAAATAAAACGTTGTCCTAATTTTTTCGTTTAATTTTTATGGTTCTAAATAAAGCTCAGCAAATAGCTTTTTATAATTTTTTTTTCAATTGCATTTATTATTATTTTTAGTTAGACTTTTAGTGAATTATGCAGTAAAAGGTTAACTAAAAGTAAAAATAAAGGCTGCTGAGTTTATGTTTAGTCGATGCACTCGTATAGTCTTCTAAAATGTTCCAATATAAAAAGTCACTTCTTATGTAGACACAGTCCTTAAAAACGTGATTGAAGACATTTTATTTGTCGAAAATTAGATTAGCAGCAGTAGAACTAAAAATCAAATAATAAAGAAAAAATGTTTACTCACAAATTAAAAAATTATTTTTGATTTTTTTGTACAAGCACGAATTTGTTAACGCCTGGATTTTCAAATAATCTTGAAAAACATCAAGAATAACATAAATTGGTTTGCAGCTGTCTACTATTTGATTCAAAAGTTATTCTTGCGTCTTTAAAATGACCTCATAGATAATTAATAAAATACTAATTAATTGTATTTAACTGTAATACTAATAATTGTATTTAACTTATCTAATATCTGCCAAAAAAAGTGGTCACAAGCGTAACAGAACCATTGCTTTCAAGAATGTTCGTTAAGCGTTGCCTAGCTACTCTACTAAAATAAATATTAGTTAAAAAATTATTAGAGTTATTTTGGTTAGCCGGATGCTTTGTAAGCATTTTTCACAGGTCGAATTGCGTCGAAACTTATAACTAACAAGTTCCAAACTCCTTCACTGACTAGTAGCAGAATTATTTTCTTTATATACCTTACAGTGTTATACACAACTATTTAAACTGCTTAAACGAGACAGTTTTCAGTTAGTTACATGTACAGAAATACATTTAAAACCGATGAACGGTTCCTCACAAAAAAACCCAGAAAAGGTGCTAGAGATCAATTGCAATTTGTTGACGTTTTGATAATATAAAATCTGTCAAATAGCAGGAAGTTTAATGTCAGCTAAAATCAAAAAAACTTGGCTTGCTAAAAACAGCAACTATCATTATACACAATAAGCTACAATTGAGCAAAGTTTATTAAATTGAGTTTTATTGAAAACTGAAATATTTGGTTGACAGTTAGCACCTTTTCGAAAATTCATTTAAAATTTAGATTTTGTTGTTTTTTCTTTAAGTAAACTTTTCGCTAAAAGAAAAACTGATTTCGGCAAAGAAAGCAATTCGAAATGCAAAATCTTTAGTTTGATTAAAGAATTAAATAAAGGGAAGTAATGGATTCAAGTTCATCAAGTTTGTTTTGACTGTCGTCGTTGAGACTTTTCACTGATTGCAAAAACACAAAATCAACCTTACTTTCCTTGATTGAAGAGACTTTTAATTGTATTATGCAGATTTGCTGTTTTTATATTTGCATTCTTATCAGTGAATTTTAAAGAAGAAAGCTTTGTTTAAGAAGTAGTTTTAATTAAAATTGTTTGAAACTTTAACAGATAAAATATATAGAAATATATTATAGTTTATTACCGATATATGTTGGAACAATAAAGAAACAAAAGCAAAAAATGATTTTAGAGAATTGCTTTCAGATTTGAACAAATCGTGGGATGATCGTTATAAGAAGAGTCTGCAAATATTTAGTTGATGAATATTTATGAGTCCGAAAGTATACCGTCTGTTTTTCCAGCGTCGTTGTCGTCGAGACCAACCGACGCTTCAGCGACGTCCACTAATGGCGCTCACTCTTACTCCAGATCAATTTTAAGCACTCATAACTCCTATTTTGCTTGTAAATTGTTCCCTACACGGATTGATATGCAAATCTCGACGGCTCTCCGACGCCTTTGTCACCTACCACTTCAACGAATTTCACAAATGAAAGTACGCAATCAAGCATCACACGCGTCTAAATCAAATTTTATATCACAGAGAAACTGAGCTCAAAGAATAGGCTAATTAGAGTCACAAGAACGGACTATATTCTTTGTTCTACAAACAAATTTATTCTCTAAGAAATTAAAGACAGTATTGCAAAATAAGTTTGTAGTTGAAACAAAATAATTTAATTTTGTTATTTGCATAATAACAATTATCATTACCAACTACTAATATAGGAAAAAAGTTGTTCCAGCTAAACACAACATTTTTTTTAATTTGTATTGCAATCTTTTGCTGCAAATGTTCTATTAAATTATTATTTTGTTTGCAATATCTGTTATCTTTATACTTTGTAAGTGATCTAAATAACTCTTGCACATAGTACGATGTAGTGCCATGTATTTGAAATAACTTTTGCTATAGAAGTTAAAACGTATGTTTTTTTTTATTAGTTCATACGCAAATAAAGACATGTTGTGCGTGTTTGATTCGTCAAGTTGTAACGTTTGTTTGACGTTTGACAGCGATCATACTATCAAAAACAATAAAAATCACGGTTCTAATAACATTATTAATTATTTGCAGTAATCATTGAAATCAATTTTAAATGTTAGGCACTCTTCAATCAATAAAGTAAAAACTTTAGTTAAAATTGTTCAACTTTAAAATGATTTTACTTATGTTAAACAGGATCATTAGTTGTATTAAAAAAGACTACTTGCTTGAAGTTGATTGCTGAATTGATTCTAAAAAACCAAATTGCAAGAAAGTAGTTAGTTTGTAATAAAAGAATATTGGTTATTTGACATTGTTTAAAAACGATTAACATATTTTTAAAGATTGAGCTTTCTAAATAAATACAATCAAATTTGCCAAATTTTGCTGAGTTTTAATAAAAAAATTAGATTCTCTTAAAATTCTTTTTTTCTTATACAGTATTATATAGTACAATTGATAATAAATATTGATTATCTTCATATAACATCAGTTTATTAAATAAGGTTCAAAAACTGCAATATCAACACACAAAAAAAACAATTAAAAAAAAGATTTTTGTTGTTTTTAAACGATTTGTTGTCGTTTTATGTTATTAGATTATTACATGTTTGGTTGTTTATTGTATATTCCAAAGCAACACAATTTTAATAATGAATTTGTTTCTTTGAGCGTTGATAACTGATCAACAAAATAATTTTGAGACAAAGATTATATCTATATAGCTATTATAGTAAAAATGATTAACCAGTGCAGCTTCAATTTTATTAGATTTTTTCATTTTACGTATTGTTAACTACTTTAATAATTGAAAATTATTGAAAATATGTTTTTGAATAAAAGGTTTTTGAAATTAAAATTTTTTACATAAATATAAAATAAATAAAACATAAAATTATAAAATTTTATGTTTGCAATGTGAAACAGTATGTTATTGCAAAGTAAAGCTGATAAGCAAACTTGCATAGAATCGCAAGTTATGCAAAACTTTAACCTTATTTTTATTAAGCCACAATTTTATATTATTTATTAGGGTTTAAGACTTTAATTTTTGTTTAACAAAAGTTGCAAAACCTAAAAACTCTCATATTTCTTTTATGAGGTATTAGCAATTTGAACACAAATGATTATGGTTACAACAAGTAAATTACTTTTAGATTAGGCATTTTTGATAGATTCATAGTAACAATAACGGCTGTTGGTAAAATTTTAAAAACTTGTTACCCATACTAGCTTATAAAATTTTTATTTTAATAAACAATTTTATAACATGTTTGATAGTTTGGTTAAATCTTTTACCTTGATTTAAATCTATTAACATGAAAATGTGTTACAATGTTAAAGTTGAAATATTAATACAAAATATATAATTTTATTGTATTTTTTATAGTTTTAAATAGTATTTTATGTTTTCTCTACGGAAGTTTTTTATTTCTAGCAGCGTGTGTGCAATTAAGGAAATGAAATTCCAGACAATTCATTATCTTGTTGTTCGAGGATCAGGGGTGGATTTATGTCCATCGTAAATCATGTATTAGTGGCATCCCGTATAGGAAGGACCGTATAAAAATTCAACCGCAGTAAATCAGTTACATTCTAGAAATTCTCTGAATGTCGTCTATCTTGGTTTGTCCGGCAAGCTGGACACCGGAAAATACACAATGTAGCTGCGGCAAGTCCGGAACTTTCAAATGCGTAACATAAACTTTTTTACTCTGAAATAGGTATTTTGCTCACTAACTCTTATCTCTATTTGTTGTGTAGGTATTAATCATTTTTCAGCTAGGTATAGTTTATGTATAAAAATCTTATAAATTTTTTAATAGTTATAGTGAACAATATTTTGAAACCATCACTAGTTAAATTTAAAACAAGTTTAAATTATTTTTTAATTTAAAAAAAATTTGTTTTGTTTTATGACGCCGTTATAAAAAGATAATCTCTTGATTTTGCTTCTAAGTTAACAAATTTGGCTCACAAATTACTCATTAGATAAATATGTACATTGATCTAAATTTTTTCTTAGGGGGTCCGACTGAAAGTTGTGTTAAAATATTAAAATGAGTCAATCACAGCTGCGCTGCTCTGTAATGACTTCAGTGCTTTAAAGGAAACCACAACGTTAATCTAGAGAATCTCCAAAGAGCGCTTATTTAACATCACTGCCAAACCAAGAGAATTTTGTAAAATCATGGAGATTACAAAGCAACCACTAAAATGTTAAAAAAATATATAATTTTGCTTTCACTAATTTTTAGACTGTTGAAGCGAGCTTATTGAATAAAGTTTACCTCACTCCCAAAGAGAATTGTTGGCACATGATAGAGTTTGCTAACACACCTCTTGGCTTTGATCTACGTCTCTTGATTGCACGTCGTCATAAACATGCTCTCTATGAACATGCTTCTATTGAAGTCTTTATTGGATCTGTTTGAAGTTAAGAACACTTTTGTTCTTTGCTACTCGGGAGACTATATTAGCTTCAAGCTGACACGTACCCGTTTAAGTAATAAACTTCACATTGAGACACTCAGCAAAACCAGACTATATAAAATTTTAAATAAACAAGTTTAAATAGATATACAATAGATTAAAATATTGATTTACTATAGAGTGTCAAAAGAAAAAATTTACAGTTTTATTAAAATAGAGTAATATGTAATATTATTCAAACTGGATAACGTGCTTTATAGCACGTTTTAAAAAACCTGCCAAAATCTGTCAAAAAATTATTAGTTTTTAATAATTTTTAAGCAACCTTATGCTGCAATGTACACTAGAAATAAAATAAAAAAAACGACTTTAATATGATTAATTCTTATTTTGTTTATTTATTAATTGATTCAAATTACTTAATTATGCTTAAATAATAGTTTGTTATTTAATTATATTAAAGTATTTAACTTTCACAAATTTTGATTTTGGTTCACTCAGAAAAAAGTTATGAGGTAACACATAAAAAAAAATACAGTGGAATCGAGAACCTCCTCATTTTTTTAAAGTCTGTTGAAGAAACAAACGCTGTAATTTTTTTTATTCTAAGAGGAAAAACTCACAAATTACGGAAAACCTATAATGTAATCGTTTCCGCAAATCGCAGCCTCATAATCGTCTGAAAAGTTTGTCATTAGCTTCCGTGATTTCCAAATCGTGTTTGTGTTAGAGCCCATTTAACACTTTTTCTGTAAAAATATAGCCCGCTAGAGTTTTTAATATTTTCAACCCTTTTGTGCGACTACAGGTTAATATATTTTTGTTATAAAAACATCTAAGGTTTAAAATCTAAAAAGTCTTAGCGACGCCCAATTTACACATTTGGCACAGTGAAATTCTCTGAGCAAAAAAATTTGTTTTGCAAATTTTAAATAAAAAATACTCAATTTTTTTACCAACTTGCAATAGACCTATTGTGTTATAGCGCATTGGAGTAGTTTCAAGCAAATTTTTTTTAATTTTGAACTAATTACAGTTTTTATATATAGGTATAGATTTTTAAGCATTTTAGTTATAAAATAAAAATTATTATTATTGATGCAAGACATATACGGCCTGTGTGTTCTCTGGCTATAAAACCGGGTATTTGTGTTTTATATATTGACCACATTACTCATCATAATTTAGTTACTGACTAACAAATAAATTTAAATTTTTATTTGTTTATTCTTAAAACTATAGATACATCAATTTCTTATTCTAAAAATTATGAAAAATATATATTGATTATGTATTAAAGAAAGTAAAACTCTCCCAAAACCAGTATTTTTATTGCTAATAGAATAAATAAACAATACTTTAATACAAATTTGTTAAAATATATTGTAACACAAAAGATCAAAGAATATCACACAATGCACTAATAGGTTTATTTTAATAGGTAATTAAAACTAATGCCGTGTTGGTCAAACATCGTCCGAAACTCAATATTGATCCAGTGGACCAGTGCAACCGCACGCAATTGAATTTCAATTACATAGATGCAATGTGTCATTGCTTGTTTGGATAGATAATTGAACGGTGAAAACAAAACCAGTCGGTTCAGAAAAAACGTACTGACACTTTTAAATGGTTTTGTTTTTTTATTCTTTTCTCTTTAACTCACAATTATATTTGTCTCATTTTAAGAGCAATTTATAGTTTTATCTTTCTCAACATTAGATTTTATAGTATCAGTATTGTACCAAAATAACTTTCTCTGCTCTTGAGTTAAATCACCAAAATTCTCAAGTAAAAATCTAATAAAGAAATTCAAAATTATATGTTAAAATTTTACGATTATCTTTAAAATTTAATTTTTTTTCAAACGAGAATTGGCATTAAAATTGTTAAAATTATGGTTTACTGTTATTACTAATATACAAAAATCAATAGCAACATCTAGCAATTCTTAAAAAACTGATGAAACATGCAAATAATAAAATTTTTTGTTGTCTTACATAATTCTTTAAAAATTGGCATTATTTGTAACACGAAAAATGTTTTTTCGGATTTTGCACAAAATATCTTTTGCATTTCTAAACCATCAAACACTTTGTTTGGTGATTTAGAAAACAAATTTGCTTAGAAAAATTGCGTAGCAGCATTACCTAAATATACCTAGTTTTACTGAGTTTAGGATAGCAGTCACTTGTTTAACAAGTTTAAAAAATGCACTTTATAAACTTTTAGTGTTTTTTGGTATTTTTTACTGTATTGGGTGTGATATACGTTTAGATAGGGTATAAGCAAATGAAATGCCCATAAAAGTATAATAAAAATCTAAAGTTTATTTTAAAATTTGACATAAGATAAAATTTAAACTTTTTAAAATTTTGATTAGCGGGAAATAATACTGTCAAAACCACGTTGATTAATCGTATTTTACAATCCCATGAGCCGCTATTTATCGAGTCGAGTATGCAGAAAGCCGCCGCAAGTTATCCGCATCAGTTTGTTGTATGAAAACACGACACAATCGAAACCAAATTGGTAGAAAATTGATAATCACCCCGTGTGACATTTATGCAATGAGACGAAAGGAGAGAGGTGTATTATAATCCAGTGGGTAAACGACAAAGATCGACATGGGAGTTATTAAAATGTAAATGTGGACAAGTTCCTGTCACAGGAATAAAATTTGATTGTGTAGTGTTTACAGAGAACCGTGACTAATAATCACTCGCGGGATAGGTATGTGTATCGTTAATTAACAAAACTTTAAAAGATCGTAATCTTAAATTTTAACAAAAATACAAAAAACAACCAAAAGTTATTCAAACAACTATTGAGAATGTTTTTTAATAAATGATTTTCATATCTATAAAGAATTAGTACTAATTTTAATTTTATTAACATTGCTGCCATATGTGAAATATTATAGTACATTACATAACGTGACGGAAAAGTGTTTCTTGCATTTCTGTTAAAAAATTAAAATGTTGACGGAGACGCGAAGCGTCAAAGTAAACTTTATTTCGAAACAGAAATGCAACATTTCGTCAAGGTTTGTATACTTTTTTACCCACAATCATAATATTAATTTTTTATTGAATACAATTATTGCGTGCTCAAATAAATTTAAAAAAATCAAGTTGCCAAGTTTCCATAACGGATATTGACAGCTATTAATAAAAAAAATTTAGTATTGTGCTTACTTTTGAAAACTTGAAAAATCTTAAAAACGTCTAAAAGTGACTCTAGTGCCACACTATTAACTTTCCTGAAGTTAATGCAAGTTGCAGCCAAAAGCTACAAACCATCTAATACCAGAAAAAAGTTGCGAGCGGTATGAAAAGACTTATAAGACTTACATGGACTAGGCAAACATGCTGCACATGATGGGCTGTGTACTCGATGCTCAAATGCACATTGAACTTGAAAGAAAAAATTGACATTTTGAAGTATTAATTGAAGTAAAACAAAGATTAATCATAAAACCAGAAATCGCTGCTTGCGGTTAGCTACATAATGACGTGTCTTACAGTGTAATAGAAGTAGTCTGGGTACAAGTGGGCTGGGTTTTTCTGCCCGATATAGGGAAGATGCACATTATCTTTTACAGGTTTGTTATTATTTACTTACAATATTGATTTAAAATAAAATATAATAATAGTCAATAAATATAATATAATAATAAATTTATATAAAAAAACTGTTAAGTGTGTGCGAAATACTACAAAAAAGTAAATTTTTTAAAAATTTTTACTTTAGCTGGCTATTTTGGAGATTATAACAACTTTTTCTACCAATTTTCTATTATTTCATAAATAATTTATTAATATAAAAATATTTTGACATTTACGTTAAAGTAATCAAGAAACATTAGAAAAATCAAACATTTCTGTTTAAATGTGTATGATGGAATTGTCTCAACTTAGCGCGATGATGAAGAGAAGATTTAAATAGAACTATAACATAAATTTAGTTCCAAATGCTTATAATTATTATTCCTGCTTTTAATACAAGAATGACTAAATATCTGCTGCTTTTAGTGGCTATTGGGCATCTTTCGAATTTAAACATAGTAAAAATTTTACCTTTACTTATTTCAACTATATCATTAATTAAAAATCTCCCAATTTTAGATTAAGATTTAAACATTCTTGCAAAAATACAAAAAACAGCATTATTATATACATGTCATAATGTTCAAATGTTTCAACTAGTAATAAAAATAACTAGAGAGCTAGTAATTTAGCTTGATTTTTTAAATACCAAACTTATGTTTTCCGTTTGGCTTAAAACACAATTTCTGGTTAATGTTTAATTCTATTTTTAACTTTGTTTTTAAACTGATTGAGAATTGAAATCTGGTTTGTCAACAATTTTTATGTTAATGTAAATATGATATTGTCATTATCATTACTTGTCAGAAACCGTAATAATTTTTGAATTTAACAAAATTGCTGAGCTTTTGAGACAGGGACGGTTGAACTTAATAATATAATAATATAATAATATAATAATATAATAATATAATAATATAATAATATAATAATATAATTATATAATAATATAATAATATAATAATATAATAATATAATAATATAATAATATAATAATATAATAATATAATAATATAATAATATAATAATATAATAATATAATAATATAATATTATAATAATATAATAATATAATAACAGACAAATATAAAATGTATGTCAATAAATCTAATAAAAGATATGTTTTTAGTTTATTTCTTAGTTTAAAACAAACATCTAAAATCAATTTACATATTATAATAATATAATAACATAATAATATAATAATATAATAATATAATAATATAATAATATAATAATATAATAATATAATAATATAATAATATAATAATATAATAATATAATAATATAATAATATAATAATATAATAATATAATAATATAATAATATAATAATATAATAATATAATAATATAATAATATAATAATATAATAATATAATAATATAATAATATAATAATATAATAATATAATAATATAATAATATAATAATATAATAATATAATCATATAATAATATAATAACAGGCAAATATAAAATGTATGTCATATTCATATTCATATATTCGAGCCAATTATGTGTAAAATACATTTTGGTGTGTCAGTACAAACTTTGTCATAATGTAAAAATATCTATGAATAGTAAAACTAGTACAAAATAAACAAATGTACAAAAAATAATAATAATAATAATACATAACAGAGTAAAACGACATACTAAACAGAGTTAACTAACAAAGTTAAACATATTAAACAAACACATATTCTTTAAATTCTTTCACTGAGTAGAAGCAGTTAGTAGATAGAAGCTGTATTAATTTTCGTTTGAAGTTTGCTGTTGTTAGCGATTTTATGTCATTGGGAAGAATATTATACAACACTGTCTATTAATCTAATAAAAGATATGTCTTTAGTGTATTTCTTAGTTTAAAAATTTAAAATTAAAAAAAAACATCTAAAATGAATTGACATATTTTATTGTATTGTATTATGTAAAGAAAATGGTTTTTCATTGTATTCTAATGAATTCTCATCAGTATGGTGGATAGTACCGAAACATTATGCTTTCCCTCTGGACTTGCGCGACTAGGATTTTGACTTAAAAGACCGACCAAAAAAAAGTTCAAACATTTTTATTATAAAAGACTAAAATAATGCTATTTTGGCAACACAAAGGATTAAACTTTTTAATATCTGAAGTACTATTTTTTTGCGTATATCTTTTTAATATCATTTGTATGAATAAAGATAATTTTTTTTCAACAATAATATTAGTTACAAATATTATTAACAAAGACACTGACATTAGCAAGTCTAATAAAAATTTGATGACTAAAATTTGATTCAGAAACCGCATTTAAAATGTTTTATAAGTATTTAAATCATGAAATTGTTAACTTAAGTAAAATTGTGATCAAAAACGAGCCTAACCTACATTGATTAAAAATTTTAAAATGTTTTTTCTTAATGAAAATGCATTAATGTACTCAAAAAAACAATGAAATCAATGTTCAGTTCAATGCAGGTGATAAAATATTGTTATTACTATTACATTGTAATAATGATAAAGAATGGTAATTAAATAATAATTGTGAAAATAGTTTTTTTTGCTAATAAAAATAACATAAAGTCTATAAAATAAATGTCAAAATAATAGTGTTTTCATTTTCTCATGTAATTGACATATAATTTCTTACAAATGACTTGCAAAAAATTTGATTTTGTGCACGATATAGTTTTTGATTAAAGTACATATATTGATTTTTCAAATCTTTTCTAATATATATTTATGTGGTGGGTGAGCTGACAAAACATTTTGAAATAGAGTTTGAGTATTTGGAATAAAACCTCATGTTAGTCGTAAAATTAAGCCTGACACCTCTAATTTGCAGAGGTTAAGCTCATCTAAACTGCTAGAAGAAATAAAGCAGTTTAATCACTCTTAAAGGTACATACATTAATACAAACGCGAACCGTGCTGGATGAGTCAGTGGGAAGATTTATCCTACCCCTACATAGAGCTCTCTATTTACATAAAATTTACATATTGTTTGATATTGCAAGTCTGCTATGGACAGTCTCAAGAAATCTCAATCACAAAATCTTTCAACACCTTTTGTAAATTATTTACTTCAAATTTATAATGCTTGAAAACATTCTCTTAGGTTCAAAATTACAACCAAAAGATTTTCTGATTTGTTTTTGGATGTCCTGCTAATTGCGGGCTTAGGTAAGAAGAAGGAACAGCGGGAAACAAAGCAATATTGCGTATTGTGAGCTAATAAAAGTGCCAGGCTAGGACGGAGCACTTAATGCCAATGAAATGTAAGATAAAACAATCCCATTACTGAGACGATGTTTACAACGGAGACAAGAAATATTTATGGAGAGGACGAGCAAATCCGGATGGTGCTCGCATTTAGGGGATTAAACCAGTTATTGCGTCTTTTAAATCGAGGAAGAAATATGGCAAATATTTTAATACTTAAGACACAATGCTATTTAATACTCATTATTATCCTATGCTTTTTCTATCTTGTGCTTAAACTTTCAATAATTGAAAGGAAAAATTTTTAACTTCTACAATTTTCACATAAAAATATACAATTAATGACATTGCAACTTGTCGAAAAAATTATTATAGACTACTAATGTGAATAAGCTCGTTTTTTAGAATTTATAATTTGTCATATATTTTTTTTACAAATGCGTGCTTCAACCATAAAAGAGACTTTCTGAACATACCGTAAATCGGTCTATAAACGTATAACTAGACTGTATCAACTACAGAAATCAAAGATGTTAATGATACGTTTATAGTCAAATGTCAAATGGCATGTGATCAACATAACATGTAAACGAGTTATTCTTGGATCCGGACCCGTATGAATGCTGTTGAAAAAATTATGATGACAAGAGCAAGTAGACTGCTTAGTCTCCCGCTTTGCATTTTTTACTCGCATTTAAAAATGACTCGATTATGAGTTATGTCGTTCTCTCGGCTTACAACAACTGCAGCATGGAAGTATATAACTGGCATATAACACATGTATTTGTTTATCACTGATGTAACAGCAATTTTATTTCAAACAGTTGTAGATTTTTTACACGCATTATATTTGCTTTATTTGTAACTACTAATGGTGTAACAAAAATCTTTGAAGTCAGTTATTTTAACCTATTTTTGTTGAAGTATAAATTTGTATGTAGATAACGTAGGTCAAGTTCTAGTTCTAAAATTGATCTGATGATAAAGCCAGGAAGCAGATAGTCAAAAAGTATCTAAGCTGCAAGAGATTGGCCATCTAGTGATGTACAGTTCCACCAATGTAAAAATGTTAATAATTTATTAAATAATTGGTTATATAACTTATCATCTGTAATGCTAAGGTTAAACAAAACTAAATCTTGTTAATAAAAAAAGTGTGTTTACAAACATCTTCAAGCTGTTCCTTAGTAACAAAATTATAAAAAAAATTGTACTTTTATTTTGAAGAGTTTAATAGCAAAGTTTTTTTAGTTTACAATTAAATAATTTGTTTTAATGAGTCTAATAGATTGCACGTAATGTTGGGCGTCAAACAGGAGGCGCATAGTAGAACTCTAATGCCGGTATTCATAGTCGTAGCTCAAGATCAACCTTGGATTCAAACTTAAGACGCCGTCTCAAGCAAAGACTCCGGCAATGCTCGAGACAGCAAGCAAAGACTTCGACAATGCTCGGGAAAACGTGCGTTTTGCGGAAGTCACCAAAGGAGTCATTTTTGTGTTGTTAGGTTTAAAATTTAACATTTTGACGCATGACAGTCATTCTCCGTGTTTATATAAAATGACAGGTCAAAGAATAACTCGATGCCGCAGGGATTATATCAAAAGTGTTTTGTGTTGTTTTTGCAAAAAAAAAGAATGACGACGGGTCCATTATTACATTCTCCTCAAAACACGAAAGCTGCAAAAGTGAGATCCAAATAGAAGCTTGCTCACACTGCGCGCTTGTGAGAAGGACAATGTAAGTGCAACATTAATATAAATCTAACCAGATATTTATCCACTTTTATTGCAGGAAATGTGATGCAGAAAAGTTATCAGAGTAGTGAGTAGTAGGAGCTATTCAAGAAGTGTGAAAAGATGAAAGTTTTCGGCTGCCGTTTTGTCTACTATGCTTCTGCAAACAATACCTTACACTCATAATGTAAACTAATAAATTTTTTATTTTTTTTGCACTTATGTTTACCAGTAGAAGGTGTTACAAAATGAAAATACTACCCAATTAATAAATATCTGTGACTTTTATTATTATTCAATGCTTTCATTTTTTATTCAATGCTTTCATTTTTGCACAAAATGTGGACCCTTTAATTTTGTGTAAGTAATAATTGTCTTTCCACTAATTTGCAAGCAATCCTACATTCACTACATTGTCTTTTGTAAAGCTGTAGCGACGCTTACATTCAAAGTTGGAAAAAAATTTCAATGGGTTTGCAGCATTCCGCGCATATCTTGTCCAACATGTCAATGTTCGTTGTTATGAAATGCAACACATAATACTCTTCAGTATTTTCCAGCGCCAAACAATGACATAACCTGCAAATGGCGTCTCAAGACAAGTCGGAACCTTGCTCAAGTCTGACTTGAGACAGACCCAGTGCGCTTGCTCATTAAGCAAAAATCGCCCTTATTCACACCGTAATTTGATATTTAAATCTTGAGATTTGTCTATGAATACCGTCCGGTCTTGAGATCGATCTCAGACTTAAGATAATATCAGATTTCACGAGCATTGGCGAAGTCCTTGCTTGAGACGGAATCAGCGATAAATTGATTTCAAAACGCATGCAAACGCTCTCCCGAGCATTGCCGGAGTCTTTGCTTGAGTCTAAGCTTAAGCTTGATCTTGAGCTACGACTATGAATACCGGCATAAGACTAGTAAACCCCTTATCATAGATGCATATCAAAAATTTTATTTTAGTTTCGTATCTAAAAAATCATCAAGCTGCATCTCTGTATTTTTTTTTACAAAGTGTGTATTTTTCTTCCGTTCTAACAACAAATAATAAAAAATTAGAAATTAAATTTAATAAAAAAAATAAAATAAAATAAATTAACTACGCTGACATTAGTAAACTTGTATCATTCTGAAATAACAACAATGACAATACATAAAAATTTATTAGTAAAACTAAGATAATTAATTTCAACTTTCTCGAGCACAACTAATCTATCACCAACATTTTAACTGTAACAAACTTCAAGCACACGGTGTTTATTTTGTTTTATAATAGCTGTTCCATCCTTATAGTTTTTTGCACTCATCAGTTATGGTTTTTAAAGTATTTGCGTTTGATGAATGTGCAAAAATTAACCTAGTAGTTTCATTGCGCCCAAAATCAAATTTCTTAAATTTTTAAGTTTTTTTATTAAACATGTATCTTACCAGTTATCTTAAAAATTTGATTATATTTGTGTATAATATAATTATTGTAGGACAGCTTATTGTAAAAAACGGTGGTTTAATAAGAGAATACTGTGAATACAATATTTATTCTCTAGAATCCAAGATTTGTCAAAAACTTACGACTGATTATGTTTTTTTTTTCGAGTAGATTTTTGTTTCTAAAAATTCTATTAAAACTTACGAGCTGAATATTTCCATTAACAGGCAACAATAAATTAACGCAATATTTTAAAATTTTTGCACTAATTTTGTTAATATTATATTAATTTTAATGGAATAATCTTGATCAAAATGTTATTTAAGCAACTATCTTTAGCAGACATAGAAAATATTAGACGTAGGGATGGTAATACACGCCATTAGCGTTAATTAACAGTACCAATTTTCCCTTAAGCGTTATTTTTTTACAAAGGTTTTAATGATTTTGAACGTAAATTTGTTTATTTTGAATCTATTTTAAATAAATATTTAACATTGTGGTAGCTTCTACTTAAAAAAAAACCAAAAATTTTATTTTTTGCGTGGTGTGTCAATTTATTGAAACAGGGTTGAAACATATTCTCCTATAAAATAAAATAAAGATACAAACGCTAATAAGAAATTTACTTATAAGAACAAATTGTTTTTAAAGCTGTCTCTTGTGTTTTAAAGCAATTGCGCTTGAAGTAAAGTTAAAGAACTGTAAACAAATTTGATAATATGTTGATTAATTATGTGAAAAACATGCGTGTTTCATTCTATTATTTTGTACAATGGTATATTTAAGGTTAGCTTTTTTGATATCCCAGGTTGGTAATAAAAAACACCACAAACAATAACTCTTGTATCTATTAATTTTTATATACAAAAACTATAGAAATGATCAACAATTCTTTTAAAATGAAAAACATTGCTTTAAATTGTCTGTTGTTCATTTTTATAATGTGATCAGCACGAGGTAAAGAAGCTGGTAATGAAAGAACTTCGACAGCTCTTTTTCTTTGTCTAAAAGTTTTAGCAAAACAAGTTTTTTTATATCTTTTTTACTTTAAGAGAGTACACAGTGATATAAATAATAAACAAAAAATATTTTCAAAGATTTATTTCCAAAGCTGGTAATGAAAGAACTTCGACAGCTCTTTTTCTTTGTCTAAAAGTTTTAGCAAAACAAGTTTTTTTATATCTTTTTTTACTTTAAGAGAGTACACAGTGATATAAATAGTAAACAAAAAATATTTTCAAAGATTTATACAAAAAGCCAAACCTATACGGAATTATCTTACCATTTAATTTTATTACGTATGGTCGAAAATTTCGCTCTCAGAAAAGCTTTTTTTTTCTGAGCACAAAATATCAATCGTTTTATACGGTAATATAATAATAACAATTGACCAAACGCTTGCTGGCTTTGCAAACTATTGTTTATTTGATAGCATTGCTGAGTTTCTATAAAGGTTTTTTTAAATATAATAATTTAAAAAATCTAAATAACAACAAATTTACTGACAAAGCAGAATTTATAACAATATTAATAGACCAGGGTAGAAACCTTTAAAAATAATAAAGAGTAAAAAAAAATAATAGTAGAATGAAACCCATTAGAAAAGGAAGAAAATATTATAACAATTAAAGGAAAAATAATTTACGGGCGATCTGAGGTCGGGAAGGGGATGGGGGTAAGTTTTTAAGGATAAAAAACGGTTTTTCTTAATTTCCGGCAAAACTAAAAGTTTTATCAAAAAAAGTCAAATGACAAAGTTGTAGGTAATAAAAAGATCTAAAACTTTTGTATTTACACTTTTTTTACATAACCTTAAAATTTATGTGAAAAATTCAAAAAACCATGTTTTTGGTTTTTTATTTTTATTTTTTACAAAAATTTTTTTTTTAACAACATTTGGTGAAAGCTTACCTTTTTATGTCCCAAATACGCTGTAATTCATTTGATTAAAAATATTTATTTTTTCACCTTATTTTGAATTAATATCGAAAAAACACCCTAATTTTCAATCGAAAATTCATCCGTCAAAATATCAGCTTTTTTTAAAAACTTGGTATGGTTTCTGTTCGTTGAAATCTCTACTTTCCGATGGTAAAAAAAAAATATATGTTTCTACAGTAAATCTTCTAAGAAAATGCAAAAATTCAAAAAAACTTAAATTCGAAAGTTTTTTTTAATTATTATAAATTAGGTTTTGTTCTTTAATGTTAGGGTAGTGTATGTTTAATTATGTTTTTTCCAGGAATGTTAAGGGAAAACAATGAAAGAATGTTAAGGGAATGTATATTTAATTATGTTTTTTGTGTTGAATGTTAGAGGAATATATGTTTAATTACACTTTTTTTGTCGAATGTTAAAGGAATGTATGTAAATTATACTTTTTCTGGAAAGACGTTGCAAGTTCAGAAAGTCTTCATTTGACAAGAATCTATCAAAAAACACATTAAAAAGTTAAGGGTAAAAGAACGTTAAGGGTAAAAGAATGTTAAGGGACATTAAAAACTCAAGAGTAAAACAATGTTAAGGGAATTAATTATGTTTTTTTGTTTAATTACAGTTTTTATATTTTTATTTTACAAGTCTAGAAAGTCAAAATCTAACAAAAATCACTCCAATTTATTGTTTTTTTTTATACGAAACTACTCCTTAATGTAATACCATCTAAAGACTTTTATTCGCTCCAAAAAAGCCCATACTATTGTTTAAAATGCACAAATTTATGTTCAAACTGTCATGGTTCTAAAAATTGCTCTAAGATTGAAGAAGAAACCTACGAGGAAGTTAATGATTCAGAAGAAATTGTGGATGAAGAACCAACGCAGTCTGGAAATAATGTTGGAGAGGAAGAAGGTGATAGTCATGAAGATTTCGAAGATCTACTAGAATCGGAGATGTTTGACGAATCTAACGATGAAGAAATGCCATCAAAAAGACAAAAACTAATGGATAAGTGATTAGAATTGAAGATAAGGTATTTATGAATGATAAGATTAATGTGTTTAAAAATATTGTAATGAATAACGTGATCAGAATAAAGCATCTACATTTAATAGTACGGTTTACATTTATATTTATATATAATGAGATTTTCTATGACGTAAATGTAATTAGCATTAAATAAATCAACTTTTTAATTGAAACAAATTGCAGCAATCACATTTTTTAGATAAAATTATTTACAATAATTAAAAAAAAATTTCGAATTCAACTTTTTTTTGAATTTTTGCATTTTCTGAGAAGATTTACTGTAGAAACATATATTTTTTTTTTTACCATCGGAAAGTAGAGATTTCAACGAACAGAAACCATACCAAGTTTTTGAAAAAAGCTGATATTTTGACGGGTGAATTTTCGATTGAAAATTAGGGTGTTTTTTCGATATTAATTCAAAATAAGGGGAAAAAATAAATATTTTTAATCAAATAAATTACAGCGTATTTGGGACATAAAAAGGTAAGTTTTCACTAAATCTCGTTAAAAAAAAATTTTTTTGTAAAAGATAAAAATAAAAATCCAAAAACTTGGTTTTTTGAATTTTTCACATAAATTTTGAGGTTATGTAAAAAAAATGTAAATACAAAAGTTTTAGATCTTTTTATTACCTACAACTTTGCCATTTAATTTTTTTTTATAGGACTTTTAATTCTGCCAGAAATCAAGAAAAACCGTTTTTTACCCTTAAAAACTCACCCCCATCCCCTTTCCGACATCAGATCGCCCGTAAATTATTTTTCCTTTAATTGTTATAATATTTTCTTCTTTTTCTAATGGGTTTCATTCTACTATTATTTTTTTTGGTTTTAAAAATTATCGACCCTGGTCTATAAGTTAATTTTATTATAATTACTTTTAGTTTCAAGTTCCAGTTTTTATTTTTCAGTTTTATTCATCTTATGTTGGTAACTACATGGAGGTTGAAAAAGTTTCGAAACTTAATAAAAACTTTTTGGTAAGTGATAATATACTGTGCTCTAATAGTATATGGTGTCAAAGATTTCAAGGCAATTAATTAATTTAATTTTAACATTACATTTGCTTTTTGTTAGTCGAATAGATTAATTAAGATAACTTTGAATTGACAGTCTTGGTATCTCAGCAATTTTAAAATATATTTATTATATTTTTAGATTAATGACTTAAAAATAATTATTTTCAATAAAATAAAATGCTTGTTTTATTTTATTTAATTTACTGCTTTAGTTTTGTTTTTAAAAATGTAAATTCTTATTACAAGCTTATATTTAACATTATAATGAGAGTTTATCAAGCTAAGTTTCGTTACTATAGCTCTAATCTTGCAATTGTTTTTCTCATCTGCTTTTCTATATTTTAAAACATTTATCTTTATTGGATTACGTTAAAATGTTGCAGACACGTTTAGTTTAAACAGCAATACATAATTGGGTAAGTGACTCATTACAATTTTTATAAAGCAGAGTTTTTAGAAGCTTTTATAATTATTACTTGTCTTCCTAATTTGAGCCAAATTTTGCAACTGCATTTTAAAACAGTTACACTTAACCAAATCAGCTAAAGTTTTGCAAACATTTTTGGGCTGGACGAAAATGCTTAGCCGAGTGACGTTACACTAAAATTAACTGTTTTATTTAAGATTGACAAGTTATTTTCTATAGAATAGTATTTGATAAAAGATGCTGCTGAGAAGAATGCGAATTTATTATAGTAATAATACAAAAATTAATTAAAAGCCTGTCTATATTTTTAATTTTGAAAAACTATTAATCTGTTTATTAAGTATCTATTAATCTTTGTTTGTCACAACTCCTGCTGAACTAAACAAGTAACTTCAATATTTTGCTAACAGGACAAATATTGCCACGTGCGCTAGCAAAACTTTCTACAGTGGAAACAATTAAAGTCGGTTTAGTAGAAGCCACCCTACGTTTGTGTGCTCTTTTTTTAAAAGAAGTATTAGCTTGATGCTTTGGGGTGGCTATTGTATTCTTTTCAAAGCGATGGATCTAATAGAGGACAGTGAGGGTCCTGACCAACGTTTTAGATTGGAACCCCTGTTTATAATGCATTGTTTATCGCCCTTTTTACACATATAAATACAGTGACAAACGGAAAAATATAAAAATATTTTATTTATACACCTTTAATCTTCTAAAACTCAAAATTACCATTTCGTTGTATTTATAGCTATAAAATTAAAGATATAAATTTTCACCTTTTTCCTATAACAATCTTGTGTATAAGAATGCAAATCTAATATTAGAATGTTTTACGAGGTGTCGACGTTAATGAAACCCATTCGGTTCACAGGCTTAAGAATAACGAGAGCAGAACCGTAGACCATCGCAATTAAAAACATCTCTGACTTAATTAAGATGCCATTATTAAAATCCTTCTCGGGTATCTCTCCAACCTTTTTCGGAAGCTGGAGCAATATGAAGGAAAAACCGAAGACCGAGAGAGAGCCGGATTACGAGTAGAGACAAAGAAAAATACTTGGAGTTACAGGATTGGAGCGGATATTACGTTTTATAATGAATACACCAGATGCCGCTTCTCAGTTCTGTATTTTTGAATAAAATAGATAAAAGCTTTGTCGTTTATATAAATCTTTCTAACATTTTAAAAGTGCTTGTAAAATGTTTGAAATGAAATACGGAGAAAATAATAAAATGTTCATAAAATAATCTGCATTGATACAACTGTACTTCATTGCATGCAAATAAGCTTCTTGCAGGGTTCTCACGGAGCTTTCTCTAAGCTTAACACCTGATAAGACCTCCACAATTCGTAGCGATCACTTGTCTAACACCCATAATTACAACATTTTACTTTCAAACATACTCATCTATTCACCCTACACCTTCACACATGCAGAGTACCGTATACTACCATCAATCTTAGCCAAATCCCAACCGCTCCTCTCTCATACGTGGTGAATTTTATATAACGTTCTAAATACGATATAAAGTGCGAAGATGATGTATGACTCTCAGTTACTAAATCTACATTCGCAAGGGTTGCTCTAGGTCTAGATAAATAATAAGAGAGCGGTCATTCGTCATACTCAAAAGGCAATCAACCTTGAGCTAACAATGCAGGCGATAAATACGTATTTATTTCTTTGTTTGCAACTGCTTTGTCTGATTTCTCAATCAATCAAACCATAATTAAGATTAAATTTTAACTCTAAAACTGAAATTAATTTTTCTAAAGAAATAAATTTTTAATTTTTTTTATTTAGCATTTATCTAAATGATTACTCTGGTGTAAACAGCATAATTTTGGTTATTTTCTATGAGAATTTTAACATTTATGACAATCTTTTTAAAGAGAATGTTTTTTATTTAAATTACATTCACTATTATATCTTAAGTTTTATTTACTGAAAGCGCTAAAATCTTGTGATTTTTTTTATTGATTTATATATGAAAATTATTGCTTATAGACAGTCTTTTTGATTGCCAGTTACCTATTGTTTAAGATAAAAACTTCAAAAAAAAGATTGTAAAAATAAATAGTTTGATTAGGTGGACTTAATAATTCATAGATTTACTACTAGAAGATATGTAGTAATGTAGTATATGAAAAACACCAATTCTCTCCTCACCTTACATCAGAACTCTTAAACGAACTGATCGGAGTAATAAATGACTTGAATGGAAGCGTAAATTTCAATAGTATTATTCATGTTGAAAAATTGTGTTGATTGTTGAGCCAAAATCCACCCACACAATGTGCTGTTGGTTTTCTAAATACATCAATTTTAATTTTGTTGAAAAAAGTAAAGACGTACTTTGACATTTGACAATAAAAATGTTTAAATCGTAAACGGCTTATGTAACTATAGAAAAAACTAAACAAAAACAACTGAATTTTATTTAATTTTTTCTTAATATTTGATTACCTTAGAACTACATTTTTGACAATATAAACTATTAACACAACCCATTACCAAATAGGTAACACCAACAGAGCTATGCGTGAATCAAGCAATTTTTCAATGTAACGGCAATCGTTTTGTTCACAAACAAAATGAAGAAGACAGTTACTGGGTTAATGCATAATGGTTGCTCTGACTTAGGTATTTATGCATCATTTTAGAAACAATGCAAAAACACTTTTAAATATTTTTCACAAATGTGGATGACGTAATGCGTCTAAAGTATTGCTTAAGTTCGTTAAAATGAAAAGTAATTTATTTTAGCAAAAACGCGTAAACAGGTCAATGCGATTTATTTACAATACGTATTTAGTGTAGAAGTTTATATCTAAAATTCAAGCAGCAATTTTTTTAAATGATAGCCTTATTTGTTTTTAGAGCTTAGTTTTGGTCGGTTTGTTTTTTAAATGTTTTTTAACGACGTAAGAGATTGTATTTTAGCTAAATGTTTGCTATATATTTTGTTAATGATATATAAAAAATTATCGCACTATTAATCCTGCATATTTATTATATTAACAAGAGCAGCGTAAACGTTTTCAAACTATTAATTTGTGTATTTGATTCAAAATTATTGTTTGATTGACACATTAAACTATGATTTAATAAAGCCTATGACTTTCTTGGTTTTCTTGTAAAGAAAATAAGACTTCTCCGTGACTTGACAAGTAGTTTTTATAATTCTTTTATTTTCAGTAAACATGAATATAGTTATACCTATAGTATAGAGCTCAGGTTTCTTTACATGTATAAATACAATAGAAAGCGTTTAGCGTACATTTTTAGTGTTTATCGTGTCTAATGTAAGATTGCTTATATTTAAAAAATTGTACGTGGTTTAACATGTGAGGAGACTATTTTGGGCTTATTGGACTTTTACTTCATTGTACCGCTGTAGAGATAACTTTTTATTCTTGCAACCAGCACTCGTCACTATTTCAAATCACCGGTTACCAGAACATGTACTAGTGAAATTAAATAATTTAGTAACATTAATATCTTCTCAGCTAAGCTTGGTTTCTAGAAAAAAACATATATTATTTAGTTCAACAAGTTTGTGCATAATTATTATTTCTCTACTTTGAAATATTATACGTTGACAATTTTATTCGTTTATTTTGTTTCTGAATTTTATTTCACTGTTTAAATAATTAGCATTTTTAGAGCAGATTTTTATAATTATAATCTTGCTCTTGTTTTGGAATTGCGGCTTTTATTACTAAGATTATCCTATAATAAGTAGAGTTTCTCTACTGTTGGGTAATAAAGGAGGATGATTCAAACTAATTAAAATAATTAGAAGCTAGACATTTTACTATTTGAAATACTTTATTACTATTTACCATTTATTTATATCCATTAAAAACAATCGCTTAGGTTACTTCTATAATAATATAGTAAAGCCCCACATAGTGTTAGACTTCGTTCGTTGGCGTTGAATACGTAAAGCTCAAGCTTAAATTAAAATTTAAAGTCATAAAAATCAATGATGCAGACAAAACAAATCTTAAAATAAAAAATACCTACTTTTGAATTTTAATACTCTTGTTTTGAGCTATTTAGAAAAAAATAATTTTTATCTCAAAACCATTATTATTTTAGACTAAAGCTTATTAAAATTACATAAAAAATTTTTTACGTAATAATTTTTTTTTTAATGCTAGAGCGTCACTCATACAACTAAATAGTTAATTTTTTGTTAAAAATTATATTTTTATATTGATAGCGTTTCAAAACTAAAGAAATTAAAATTATTTTTGCACGATTTTAACAGTCATTTAAATTACGGTTTGCAGCAATATAAAACCATTTTTTTTTAATATTGAAGAGTTCTGAAAATTTCTATTCCCTGAAAGTTTTAGAATTTTGTAAACATTTCTAACATGATGCAAGTTTGTCTTTTCTGACAATACAAATGCTATTGTCACATTTTAGCCTTCTCTAATTAAAACTACTGACACGCCATGTACTAAGTACTGCGTCAGGCGTCTGAGATAGTGTTGAGGTAAGTTGTAACTTCTTTAAATTCATATCGACTTATCTGAACGTTATCTGAACTACAGATGATCCTAGAAACAAGGCTTAACCCTGTTTTAGACGTTCAAAATGCATTTTATCATATAGTAAATAAATTAGCAAAAGACCTCACAAAACAAAGTGGAATTTTACCATTTATTTCTAATTTTCACAGTTTAGTGAATCAAAGTAAAAAAGTATTATCTCAAAAAAAATTATAGTAAAAATGACTTAAACGGTAATTAACAAATCTTTAAACATGAATGATAAAAACAAACGTAAATTTGATTTAAGGGTTTATAATTTCTTTTTTAGGGATATTTGCAACAGATTTAAATTTGGTAGAGATCAAAAATGAACAGCAGTGGTTAAAAAAACTTACAGAAATAACATTTTGTATAAGAAGTAAAAAGAAGAAAAACGCTTGATTTGATTTAGTTAAGCATAAATCAGACGGTAAAAAAGCGTTTGCATCAAATTGGCATTTTATAGTAGCCATTGAAAAAATTTATTTATTTTATTATAAAATTTCATATCAAGGTTTAGTTTTGTAACAACTCACTTATTTTGACTTTTTTTTTCAATTTTTTGATGTTACTTTGTTATTTTTTGAAAAATTACGCACAAAATAGCTATTTTTGTCACAAGTACATAATCTATGACTTTTTTGGACGAGTCGAGTTTATGGCCAAGCGAAGCGCGGCCATAATAAAGACGAGTCCAAAACAAGTCAGATTATGTACGAGTGGCAAACAAAGCTTTATGTTCGACTGCTTTGAAGAAATAATTGGGAAAATACGCTGACACGAAGATACAGGAGATCATCCAGATCATGTACTGAGTTTAGCTTGGGTGCCTCCAGGGTAACGGTTGCTAACAACTGTTTTTGTTTATAGAAACGTAAAATTTTTCAAAATATAATCATTCTAAGCTGTTCCAAGTGTAAAGTGTAAAGTTCTGGGTATGGATGGAGTAGAAGACGTGAGAGCTTTGGCAGCAAATGCCCGGGAATCATTGTTGCCTACTAAATCAAAATCCGTATACGAAAATATGTATGCAATGTATCGCAAGTGGTGCATAATGAAAAATATATCGAAAACGAGTGAGGACAGCATACTGGCGTATTTTAATAGTGAACTGGAATGTTACAAGAGTTCCACACTGTGGTCTAAATACTCCATGTTAAGATCGACAATTAACATTAAGGAAGGGGTGGACATCAGTAAGTTTCCAAGTGTGATTCTTTATCTAAAAAGAAAAGCAGAGGGACATAGGCCGAAGAAGTCTAATACATTAAGTAAAGAAAACGTTGAGCAATTTTTGACTGCAGCAGATGAAAAGGAGCATTTGTTAAACAAGGCATGTCACTGATTTTTTATTTTTTCCTATTCTCATAAATGCTTCTCTGTACCCTAGGTCATTCTTATATTCGGCATCGCTGGGGCGTGTAGGCGCCAAGAATTGGCTGCACTAGAGACAAATTTTGTGGAAGATTGTCAAACACATTTCTTGGTTAAACTTGTTGACACGAAGACCAAAAAAGATAGATCTTTCGTAATATTGCCTGGAGATCTTCAAAACTTAAACTTTTTAGAAATTATTAGAAAATACATGCAGCTCAGACCAGCGCGGACACCACATAACAGATTCTTCATAAACTACGTTCGAGAAAAATGCACTGTTCAACCGGTGGGAGTGCACAAGATTGCGGCAGTGCCGAGTGTTGTGGCGAAATATTTGAATTTGGAGAATCCGTCTTCATACACTGGACACTGTTTCAGGCGCACTTCTGCAAGTATTTTGGCTAATTCGGGAGCTAGTATGGAGAATATAATGCGACATGGAGGATGGTCTTCGTCGTCCGTCGCAGAAGGATATATAGTTCAATCAGAAAACACTAAAATAGGTACTGCTAGCAAAATCTTGGAGAAAGATTCTCTTCCAGGGAATCCCTCATCGTCAACCATTCAAATTCGAAATTCGGAGAATTCTTTATCGTCGGGCGTTACTATTTGTGACAACAAAAATTGTGTTTTAAACATTAATTTCTATAACAATAATTAATTAGATAATTGATCCTCACTCATAGAGCAGTGTGTTTTCTTGTTAATATTTGTAATTTTTTGACGAAAATAAATTATTTATTTAGTTCGACATTTATACTTGACAATGACAGATGAGTCCAAAAAAATAAACAAAAAGTACTAGTCCAAAAAAGTGGTAGATTTTGGACACTAAACAATGTCAAAAACCTTATCAATATGATGCAGTCGAACATAAAAGCTATTATTTTATATGAAATATTTAAACAAACTAATAAAACATGATTTATGCCCTTAATAACTGCCCCACGCATGTTCGTAGCTGTGTGATTACCTATCAGTAAAGATCACTTAACATCAAAACTATAATAAAAGTTTCTGTTAAAGCTAACACAGCAATTTTGTAAAATAACAAATAATTATTATTATTCCGTTAACTATTCAGGATAAGCAGACTTGAGAAATATGTTGGTTGCCGCCATGGCTCAAAATTTGAACACTGTTAGCCGGGTTTGCTTTAGTCTTTTAGTATCATTATAACTTTCTCTATTTTCTATAGCTACTACTATGCAATTAGTGTTTAGTAGCAATAAAAATATATTTCGATAATACAAATCAGTAAATATTTTTATAAACAACAGTGAAAACATCATGTTTACGCTTTCAAAATTATTGGTGCTACGTAAGTTAAGTTGCCTACCGTTTACTTCTACAAAATTTTAATTTTTTTTAATTTATCTTATTCTGAACGGTAAATCTAAGACCAGTTAGGACTGCGCAGCCGGATGTAGAAAGTGATAAACAATTGTTATTATTCAAGCACTTATAATTTTTGGTAAAATCTTTACTACTTCTGCTATGTAGTAGCTAAGCCTTACAGATCCATCAGCCACAAATCAATTTAAAAATAAATTAAATAATTTTTTTTCAAAAAACATATAGTTGTAGGTACATTTGACCTATCAAAACAACAGGGATGGAATAGATATATCATATAAATATAATAATATTTGTCACTTAAAAACGAAAATGTTTGATATTTACAAATGTTTTCTTAACATATTACAAGATCTTGCTACAAAAATGCAAAAAATTATAAAACCAGAGAAATGTATTATTCTATGCAGTAGTTAGTAATTGCCTTAATTTTTATTTTCTGTAAGAATAGCCTAATGTTCAAAAAATGTTTTTTTTTGTAATAAATATTTCCTGTTATATCAAAAATAAAGAAGCAATTTTGTATGAATCTCTACGTTGTAATGCTACAGTTGTTTCTTGTTTCCAATAAGTCAATGCTATTGTTCGGCGTATTGGAACCATCAGATTTGTTGCCATTTGGGATTTACTATATAAGACAAATATCCCCTACTGACCGCAGCATTTACTCTTAATGAATTGAAGCAGTTTAGTTTATGTGTGTACTCGTGGGTGCTATTTCAATTTAACCCCACATTATGTGAGACATAACGACAGATTGCTAAAGTGAGTGTGACAAATCGAGCACACTAAGTCAGGTCCAATCGCTAAAATTGAACTAACTGCCATATGGTCTAACTACGGGGAGAGTTTATGTTCTATAACTAACTGCGGTGGTGACGATGAACAAATTAGATTAGCAAAATTAGTTCAAGAAGAAAACATTTTAGCTTTTGTGTAATATAATTAATTGCATTAGAAATCACACATTTACACACATCCTATCATCAAGTATGGCTGCATTCAGATGTATTACAAAACCATGGATTATGATCTTTTTATAAGTTTTTAGCTTTCAAACTTTTTTATTTAATTTTTGCTTTGCTTTAAGCCTAATTTTAGTTTTTTATCTTAGTGAAGTAAGTAAAGTTGTTTTTTATTAAACTTAAACTTAAACTGTATTATCAATGTTTATTATAAAAAAGCAAAAGTAAAAATAACAGCAAATATAAAATATTAATCTAATAATTGGTTTTTACATAAATCGTAAAATTTAGCGCATTACAAATTATTAAAACTTTAAGTTTAAATAATTTTTCAGAAGTTAGGCGTAAAAACTACAGTTTAAAATGATAAAACTAACTCTTTGTGCAGTTGTATAACAAGTGTTTGAAGTTGCAGAAATTGTGTCATCAGTATTTATCAAAGTTTTTGTTGGTTTAAACAATTTTCAGCGTACTAGACGCATCTTTAAGAAGAGCTTTAAATTTTTGTAAAGATTTAAATATAGGTATCTTTTTAAACGCTACTTATGACAAAAAGTTATTTATTTGTTTCCAATTTCATATTTTATTTAAACACGCTTTGTTCTGTTACTTTCTTATTACGTGCTTAAGATTTATTTAGGTTTTTAACGTATTGCATCCAAAACAACATTGTGTGAACTGATGTGGCTTAAAACGTATCAAATAATAGTCTATTTTAAGTAACTGTTGCGTAATTGTAATAAATATTTTTATTACAAATAAATACAATATTACAGTTTTTAGCCTATAAACGCAGCAGCAAGCCATAATAATCTAAAACAAACATTTTTTAAAGAACTTACGTATATATTCTTTTTCTACAATTATTGCTGCAATTATGCCGTTTTTTGCTGAGCAAATAAAATTATATTAGACAAATTGAAGAAGTATGATTTAATGTGTTTGATCGCTAATTGTTTGATTAGCAGCTAATTAATTTTGCTGTTGTCGAAGTTATTCATAAAAGTAATATACCTAATTATTTCTTGTTCAAAAGTCTTAAATTTTGAATAATTATTTTTTTTCAAATAATTTTGAATAAGTTAATATACCTAATATACTTAAATATAAGTAAAATTTGCGAAAGAATAAGAGTAGAAAAATCTCGGTTTTTTTGTCTCTCGGGACCTCAAATGACAAGTCTTGCCTGCAGTGGTGTATCATCAGAATGGGTTTGTGAAGAGCAGTCTGTAATCTTGACATTTGCGTATGAATAGTCCACCGTGGCGTATTGTGGTAAATACGGGGTGGGTTATTGTAGAGGTCTCCCTATTTGACACCGCTATTTTCTGCATGAGTGATCTGCGATGTTATCTCTTTTACAATTTTCATAAAATAAAACATTTAGTTTTGTTCTATGATAACTATTCTAACTAAATAAATATTTTATCAATACTTTGGGATACATAAATACACTAGACACGCCAGAAAAAATATCAAACTTGTGTCGATTTTAGATGCTCAATATCTATACATCTTACAATAATTATTAAAATATTGTTAAACTTTATTAAGTATAATACTTTTAACACGCTCCACTTGTTTTACAAGACATTTGATTACATTGTTTCAAACTATCCGTTGTGCGACAAACGAATGTCTGTACAACTCGTATAACAACATACTATTCTACATTTTTTAAAAATTTGTGACGTAAAAATAAATAAAGTTTTTATGTGTAATTAAGTATACATATTTGAACAATAATTTAAAAAAAATTATTGTTAAAAATATTTTTATTAACAATAATTGAATTTTAAATCTAATAAAACTATTAGTTTTGCATAATTTTATATAAGTGAAAAACTATTTATATTTTATATATGAATATGTTGAACACATTTTTTGACAAGAAAGATTAAAGAAAATAATAAAAGATTTATCTAATATAATTTGCTCATTGGACAACAGTTTGTTTATTATTTATTCTCCGAGCCGATTTTATTGAAACAACTTTTTTGTTTTACAAATAACAAAATGTTTTGTTGATAGAAAAAACAGATTCAAAAAATTTAAATAAATCTTTTAATCAGCTTTATTAATTCTTTGATTCTTTGATTTATGTATCTATATTATTGTGTTTTACTGACTTGCATTACACGTGGTTTAGCATATAATACCAACACTTGACAGTTTTTGACCATACTGTATAATGTATAACTATAAATTTAGTCTATTTGATAACACAGTGTAATAGGAATACGAAATAATACAGCTTTCATTTATTTTGCCGATGAAAAGTATGTCAGGCAAGCAATACACAAAACAAGCTCAATGAAAGACATGTTAAATATAAGTTGTCAGCCTGCCAATTCTACTAGTGTCATACAATATTCAAACAAAACAAAAGGTAGCAATTTTAAAAATTAATGTCAATGGTAGACAAATTGCATCCCGTTATTGTCGCTTTTAAATCAAATTAACTCTAATAACTCATATTAAGTGTGATTAGTTAGCGTAAAGTGTCATATGGCGCTCTATTATCGTGAAGAAATATAGAATATACTGAGGGCAGATTTTGCGGCAGTTGTGGGGGTGTGGTGGCACACATGATGGATAGTGACACTATAAATGAGGGTGACTAGGTTCAGATCCTAGTTTATATTAAAAATATTAAAAAGCACTATTTACAGTGTTTTTTTTTCAAGTTATCAATTGATTTTCTAAAGTATTATTAATTATACTGTAAACTACTATATAAATTGCTGTGTCTAGACTTGCTCATCATTAATTGAAATCAAAAACGGAGCTTGTAATTTATTCACTTGTATTTATAATGAAGTATGATTAAGAATAATTGAAACAAACACTCATTACATTTGATTATAAACGAATATTAATTTTATAAACTACAGTAAGAGATGAGATTTGTAAAATCTATAAAAGTAGGGTGAAGAAAATAATAGAAGAAGGTCACAAATAATTTTCAGTTAATAAAAACCTGTTGTAGAAACCTTAATAGTATTAGTATATTAAGTATCAAGAACGGAAAAAACATTTACTTGTCTTACAAGACACTTGTTTGCTCTTATTATTTTAGACAAAACACTCCTGCGACAAGCGATTGTTTGTACAACTCGTATAACAATATATTATTCTAGATTTTTAAAGAGTTGTGACGTATAATTGTAAAAGTAATAAATATAGTTCCGATGTTTAGTTAAGCATATATTTTTAAACATATTTAATTTCAGAAAGTTTGATGACTAAAAAAATAGTTTTGCACGATTTTAAATATGTGAAGAACTATTCATATTGTATATTTGATTATTTAAAACACTTTAAAAACCCTTTATAACAAAAAAGCTTAAAAAAAATTAATCTAACAAAATTGGATCATTACTTCTATATTTTTCCAATCTTCGTACAAATATTATGACCTACTATTTCATTTAAGAGTTAATGGAATGCAACAATCGGCTATGAATTATTAATTATAAAAATATATTGTAAAAATATAGTTGGTTTTAAGACCCCTGATTTAAAATTTAAACCGACAGAAAAAAATTTGGGACCGGCTTAGCCTAGAATATTTTTCAAGTATTTATTTTATTCTTTATTCAAGAATACGTCTGCCTAGGCATGTACAAAGTAATAGATACCATTTGTTGCAATAGTTGTTATTTCAGACTATTATAGTATTTTGCAAGCCGTTTAGTTAACGTATTCATACGGCAATTTTCATCACCTTGGTTTTATTGTCTTGAAGCAGCGTAGGCGCAAACACTACACCACTATTAAGAGTTCTAATGCTGCTATTGTATTATAATTTATAACTGTGAAAAATTCTCTTAATTTATCACAAATGACATGTTTGAAAATATTTGTAACTTTTTATTTTAACACCGAAGAAACGAGAAAAAAAACTTGTGTAGTTTAATATATTGAAAGTTGTACTTTGTTTCAAATCTTTTACAATCGTGCCGGTTATTATTTCATTTAGAACCGTGAAAAATACAAAATAGAGGCATAAAGAAAAAAGCGATATAAAAATGCAAAACAGAGTAATAAAGGGACAATCTCAGTTTCAATCTCCCCTTAAAAACACACGGAGTGTGTCAAAGGTATATTAATAACAAGGACTAAAGACAGTACGTTAGAATACGCGAAAACCTTACTTTAGCAAAAGTATAACACTGTTTTGATTAATAAGTGTTAGCAACACGCACATTTCGACTTAATCATGCCGTAAAATGAACATCATTTGCATAAGGAATGATTCTTTGTTCATGGTTATTATACACTCGTCATTAAAGTATCGCTACGTTACATCTACCGTGACAATTAAAATATACATTAGGAGCACTTTGTCGACTTAAACCAATTAGACTATCAATGTTGAGAACAACCATTTGCATTTGCAAAAAATATTGTACACTAGCGCTAATATATTTATGTGATTGTAGCACACTGGTTTTAAAAAACTTATTTTAATAATTTAATTTATTTTTTATTTATTATGTCGTTTGTGTAAATACCAAGCAACATATTTTTACACCCTACAAGTGATTTAAAAATGTTTGATATACAACTGTAAAAGCATCTAATATTTATAATCAAATCGCTGAGGTAGAATAAAACGCTTATTTTTGGTATTAATTTACCAGTTTATGCTTTAAAACCCATTAATTCCCAAGACTAGAAAGACATTTTTTCTCAAGTTTTATTATGTTTTTAATTATAATAAAATATACAAAAGTCATGTTTTTATTATTTTAAATTATACACTCAAGCCGTCGCAAAATGTGGCGTATACGCAACATTAGGATTTTTGGAGTAAAAAATGTTGATTTTTTTTATAAAAAAATGTACAAACAATCTATCTGTAAATAAAGCAAACACTTTTTGTAAGTGTATATAATTATACTGTGACATTGTCTAATTATATTAGCTTCATGTACAACAACATGTTCAAAGTCTTTATAGCGCACTTCATTAATTAGTGCGTTTTTGGAAAGACGCCCGTAGGCGGGTTTAGAAGTTTTTGCAGTAGGTACACTGTCTTTATTTCCAGAATAATTATTAGTAAGTTTGGTTTTTATTAGAGTTCGAGCAATATAAGATTTAAGCTCCAGCTGAGAAATTTTGTTTTAATTAGCTAGGTTTTAAATTTTCTAACTATTGACAAGGACGCTTTCTAGGATGTTTATGAATACCGGCCATCACTATTTTTATCTTTACATTAATTCGATAATTTGCAAATTATTGTGTAAATCAACTTTTTCTATATATTGGTTGTAGTCGGATACAACTTTAGGTTGTTTAACTATTTTTTTTTTCTTTTCTTCTCAATTGTATCTTTTTGCGGCTACCGTTGGTTCTATAGTTCTATTATTTGTAGCAATTGTAACAACCAAATTGTTGTTCCACTTTACCAAGGTAACTTCGTTTTTTGCATCAAATGCAAAATCAAAAGCTTTTCTTTTCTTTTTTTTGAAAGCTTTTGTATTTTCTAACGTTTGATTCAATGCTCGGTTTTCTCGAATAGTGCTTGTAGCAAAAAATCCTCTATTTTCTAAAACGCAAAATAATTTTTGAGATAAATAAAAGTTTTCAAATCAAACAACATGATTAGAAAATTTTTTTTACAACTGACACAAGATGTATAATGTTTTCTCCTAAAAACATGCTATTTCTCTTATTAGTTTGCGTTTTTTCTCCGTACAGCATAAATTTATATAAATAGCCATCAGAACTACATAAAGACCATAATATAAAGCCAAATCTTATTGCTTTGCCTTTTATGATCATTTTACACAAATGTTTATAAAATGGCACTCTTTCTTTTCACTGATGATGTCAAAAATTGATCTTACTTTTGAAAACTTGTCATTGAGATCTAGTTGGCTATTATCTGAGAAACAAAGATTTTTTTTTATTGAATCAAATCTGTTGCGGCTCATGCAATTTTGGAATTAGAAAAATGAAATGTTTCTAAACAATCGCTTCAAGCCAGGTAAAGTTTATTCTTTTTTATAAACAATTTTAAACTTTTTTAAAACACGTCATTTCTTCAAGAAGATTGCGTAGTGGCTCTTTTTTTTTATTCACTTCATTTAGTTGAGGAGATGTTCTGTACAAAGATTGTTGCTTTTTCCACAATACAATTTTTTTTTTTGATCTATTTTTAATTTTTTTGCCGAAACCATACTTTTGTGTCTAACCCTTCGGATAAGACTGGATGCAATTTGTAAGTACCGGAAGCTTGCGGAATTAATTCGTCGGTTTCTAAAACTTTGTCTTTTTTATTCGTCTCTAAGGTCACTAAGGTCGTATTCGTACAGGAGGAGGTGTAATGACTGCATCAATGTTACTTGCATAAAAAAGTCTTTATCTTCTTTTATAAATGCAAGAATTTCTGCGGTAGACAATGCTTTTTTATTGGCTCAAGATCAATATTGCTTGATTTTTCAAAATATTTCTAAAATATTTTACACTATAAAGTACAAAAACCTTATCAAAACAATTTGTAGTACTTACATTCAAAATATAAATTTTTATAATGTCTTGACTGAAAGTAATATAACAATCAATTATTTTACACTACACAAAGAAAGAACTTTTTGCAAGTTCAAACACGAATAAAATGAGTCATTACAGTACATTTGATTGTGTAAATTACGTTTGATCACAATAGATTTACCATAAATAATAGATTACCAAAAAAATCAGACCATCCGTTAATCCATAGATTTTAGTTTCGCTAAGGTGTCGCGTTGCTAAAGTATAAAAATTTATAGTATCTCTAAATTTCAATATCTTGAAATTTTACTACTTGAATCTTGAAAAAATCTTACAAAAATTACAATTTTACTTTAAAATAATTTTTAATGTAAATTTATTTTACACTCAGTTTTTTTTAACAACTTATTTATGTTACTTTTAAATTTAATTTTTCTATACCTAACAAATGAATACTTAAAAGTGACCGCAACGTCTAGTAGAAACTTTAAAAAAAAGTTTTATTAAAAATTTTATGTTTTGGAGTGTTGGTGTAATTACAGTTGAGTATTGTTTCGGTATGCATGTTTCAAAAAATTAAAAATGTGTTTGTTAAAATTTATTGAAAAACATTTAAACATTAATAATATTTTGTACTCTACTTTGTAGCAGTTGAATAACAGTACTCATTTTTAAACATTTTTTGTCTTAAATCTTCTAAAAAGTATGAACTTAAAATTTTATTTTGAAGAAAACAAAAAATATGTTAAACTATTCAATAAGAAAGTCAAAGTTTTTATAAAAAAACTTGGGATTTGTGAAGTTTGTAAATTCTCGAAATTTTTAAAGTCATTTTAACCATTGCTAAATGTACTGTTCACTAAATGTACACTAACGTCACGTTAGAGACAATAAAATGTTTTGATTGGTCTAAAGATTCTTTTGTACCAGATCAAAGACTCCTTCAAATTCATTTTGAGCAAATTTATCTTGTAAAATTACAAGCCAAAAATTAAAAACAACTATATAAAGACTAAAATCTTTAAAGACTACGCAAAATTGAATCTCATTTGTTTAGTTTATGTTAAAAATTTTCTTAGTTAATAAGCAGTCAATTATAAGAAATAATCGAATTGTAAATAAAATTATTTTTTCAAAAATATTTGCTTAAAAGTTTGTGTCAAGATTTTGAAAACATAACTTAATTAGTTATTTTAATTTAATTTAAATTTTAAAATTTAATGTTACAATTTAAAAAAAAGAAAATTCTACAAACAAAGACAATTTTGTTTTGACAGGTCGTTATTAAAATTATGATAGTTTCTTGTTTATTTATACAATTGAGACACGGTAACGGCAATAATCCAATTTCACTTTGATTATCACGTTTTCTGCAAATAATTTTAACGAGAATAGAAAGAACAGAAATTCGCTCAAAGTTAATCAAAAATCTAATTTTCTTACCTCTGCAATGATTGTAGTTGAAGAGACAGACAACAGTAAGCTATTCTTATAACAGTAGATTTATTTTAACTGATAAAAAAAAATTTGCTCCAATTAATCATTTAATTCCAACTAAAAACTAAAAAAAAAAGCTTAAAAATCGGTTTAACGTTCATAGACTGCATAAATTAAAATCAATGTTTAAACATGTTTGATCTAACCATTGTTTTAATAAAAATTAAAAGTGTTTTTTTGCTTAATTATTGTAACCTAAATATAGGTTAATTTATAAAATTGTAATTAAATGTATTGTTTAGTAAAGAGTCAGAGAGCAATTAAACATAACTACTATCAAAAATATTTGGTGAGGAGGTGAATAATATAGTCACAAGAACTAATAATATTAGTGTATTTATTAGGGTCAATTAAATCAAATATTCATAAACAACAATTTTTGTTTTGTTACAATTTTTTACACAAGTGATTATCGGTGAAGTCAAGAAGTCGGTGTCCTTGGCATTTTTTTATTTGTCAACTTTTTTCCTCCAGCGTCATCAGCAAAAGTGCAGCAAAAACCTAACAAAAATAAAATACGTATTAATATTTGCAAAGTACTCGTATATAGCGAAAGAATCTAGCATACAAAATAATTAAGGCAATTTTATTTTGTATTAAACATTTTTTTACTTTGTGCAACGTTTGTTGGTTATTATCTAAATGAAATAATCAATAAAAAACATATTGTAGCAAAAAAAGTTAACTTGTAGAAGATAAACTAAAAAAATTTTAAATTATTTTAATTTTATTTGAGTTTTAAATTATGGTTTAAATTTTGTTGTTCCAAGCATCAAAATTACATTAAATGTGTAATTAAATTTTTATTTATCTACTTCAAAATAATAAACTGTGTTCGAAGTTTTTTAGAAACTCAAACCAAAATTTAAATCTTTGAAAGTTTGATAAAAGCAATTTTTTCTGATATAAAATTAATTTTAAATTGAAACAAACAAAATATGAGTTGCCGCAAGCAATGTCAAAAAATATGACATTTAAAATAAGTTTAGATTGAACATTATGAGATAGAAACCTATTTTCTGACAAACTTTTAGTAATAATTTTCTAATTAGATGCTCGACACATTTAATTAGTTTATTTTTTGTTTTAAAGCTTATAGTAACATTATGCTTATTGGTTATAGCTTAGAACTTAGTTTTCTGAGGTTTTATAATACTAATGTTGGATTGCTGACAGACCTAAAGTATATAGTAAAAATGAATCAAAATCCTAATATGTTTTGTTTAAAAAATATGTACTTTAGAAGACAATGTTTGTTTCTTACAAATCACTTGAAATCTATTTGTAAACAAGACAATATCTGGAATTGCTTACAGGTTCTAACAGCAACTACAATTTTAAACCAAAATGTTTTTATTTAACCACAAAAAAGTGTAGCAAGACTGCTTTTCTTATATTTTTTTAGCCGCTAAAGTATATACAATACTTTATATAATAACAACTGATTCACATAATATGTATAAAAATACAGAATTTTAAGCATATTAAATTTAGGTTTCAAAACAGCTTAAATTGTGCACGTGATGATTAATTTGAAAAGAAAGTCAAACCAGTAAATAAATCAAGATATAACTCTAGTAAATACGTGTTGCCAATTCTCGGTATTGAAAAAATGATTATAATATTTTAAGCATTTTTTTCTAACCATTTGGTTAGGATACAAAGTTTTTGAAACATAAATTGCGTCAACCGATTTTTTATAAGTATCTATTTTTAAGTTTTCTTGTTTTATTGAATAAGAAGATATAATATATTCATTAAAAAGAATGCTTTTTCATGTATTTTTTTCATCTTTTTATTTTTCTAAAAACTGATACGAGAACAAAAAGTTGAAAACTAAAAATATATATTTTTTTAGTTTAAAATAACATTTTTATTTTAAAAACTGTCAATTTAGTTGAAAGCGAAAATCTACGAACGTTAATTACAGATTACACGCTTTTTAAAAATCGTATAATAATAGTAAAAAGCTCAATATGTGTATATTGAGCTTCTGAAATATATATATTCTTATAATATATTTTTTTTCATGCGACGGTTTTTTCCGTTTAGACTCGGCTCTGTTCAGGTCGAACAATTGAAACTTTACTGTATATCTATACTTCAACTGTTACAACCAAATTTCATGACATGAAACTAATTCGATTAATTTAATTTTCCCACAAAACAAACTAATTATTCAAAACCACAGCATTTTATACATATTTTAAACACGTTTATCACTTTACAAGAGTTTTGATTGTTTATTGTATTTTGTAAGAAGTTAATCACATCAGTAATAATAATCACTTTGAATAATTTATGAATAACATAATAAAACACTATTTTAGTCAGCTATAAATTACAAATGCTTTTCTAATTGAGTAACTTCATCATCAATATTTTGATAATTTTTTAAATTTGTTATTAATTTATATTTTTGATGCATATTTTGTAAGGCATGAATACTGTTTTATAATGATGTTGCATACAATGGTAGTGATATCAGTAATGCATTTGCCGATTATTTTAATTCAGTTCATAGCAGTGTAAAACCTGAGTATGATATTGACAAAATAATGAGTGATAATGGAAATCTGAATAATAATAACAGTTTTAATTTTGGCTTTGCTTCTGCTGACACTGTTTTGCTTGGTTTTAATGATTTAAAAAATAAAAAAAGTAGTGGGCCTGATGGCATTCCAACTTATTTACTTAAACAACTCAAAGACGTTTTGCATTTACCATTACAATATATTATTAACTTAAGTTTGGGTAAAGGTATTTTTCCAAGTCTCTGGAAAGCAGCTAAAATTGTTCCAGTATATAAATCTGGGGATGAATCAAGTATATCAAATTATCGACCAGTATCTATTTTGAATAGCCCTGCAAAGGTTTTTGAAAATATCATATATAAGTTTTTATTAAATAGTGTTAAAAGTGTACTAAGCCCACTTCAACATGGTTTTCTTCCGAACAGGAGTACTGAAACTAATCTCTTAGTTTTTTCCAATCTGGTACACAAAACATTAGATGTGGGTGGCAGATTGGATGTTATATATACAGATTTTTCAAAAGCTTTTGATGTGGTGGATCATGATATACTTTTAAGCAAACTGTGTAAATTAGGTGCAGATAAATTAACCCTTTCATTGTTCTGCTCATATGTCCAAAATCGCACCTTTAGAGTTCGGTTTCTAAATCATAATTCTAAATTTATAACACCTTTGTCAGGAATACAGCAAGGTTCTAAATTAGGACCAATTCTTTACGTGATATTTTCAAATGATTTGCCTGATATATTTGATTCGTTCTGCCTGATGTACGCTGATGACCTTAAAATATATAGAGTAATAAAATCCAATGAAGATGTGTATGCATTACAACAAGATTTAAACAAATTACATGAATGGTGCAATAATAATAAATTGCTTCTCAATGTGAAGAAATGTGTAACAATGTCAATCTCTAGACAGAAATCATCATATCCACCAAATTATCATATAAATCAAAATTATTTAAATTGTGTTAATAGTGTTAAAGATCTAGGAGTCATTTTTACAAATTCTTTTTCCTTTCTGGAACACATTGAGACAATAATTAAAAGATCATACAAATTAACTGGCTTTATTAAACGATGCACTAGGGACTTTACTAATCCAAATACTGTGAAGCTGTTGTATATAACTTTAATTAGAAGTAGACTTGAGTATTGCTCCAGTGTTTGGCTGGCATATAAAAAAAAATATATTTCAAAACTAGAAGTTGTGCAAAATAATATTTTGAGATATTATTATCTCAAAACTAATGGATTTTCTTGCCCTTTTAATTATCCAACTGTCGACCTTAGGGAGGCTGCCTGCATTGACAGTCTCGCTGTGCGTTGGCAGATTGGTGTGTTAATATTCATATTTAAATTAGTTAACAATAAAATTGATTGCCCGGAACTTCTAAACCAGATTAACTTTTATGTCCCTAGAACATCTTCAACTAGGTCTTTGGACCTATTCAAAATTAATAAAGCTAATACAGAAACTTATAAAAACTCAATCTTAATTTCAGGATTGAATAATTATAATTGCATCAATAAAAAGAACCACGTAGACATATTTGCTAATTCACTTAATCAATTTAAAAAATATGTTAGAGAAATCTTACTTGATGGAAATGACTGTGAGTAGGGATTACCTTTTAGTCTAGTAATTATTATGTATTTCTTTATTTTGTGGGCCGTTTTAGGTATACCCTGTGGCCCTATTTTGTACTTTGTATTTATTGTATTTATTGTAATAAATAAATAGAAAAAAAAAAAATACAATGTGGCAGTTAAAGTTGTGTTGCAAGCTATATCAGCAACTTGTTATTGATTAAGCTTTAAAATAAACTTCAATCACTAATAAATCAGATTCTCGGCTAAAATTCTTTCAAATAAAGTTCTAAGGCTTAAAAGTTGAAATAATATCAAATAAAAGTGACATTAACAACAAGCATTTTCTTAATAATTCATTGGGTGTGTGCTAATGTCTAGACATGCCTGATACCATAAGCTCATTGGTTGGTCTTTTCTGGAAAACTTTAATAAGTTTTCAGATGTTTCGTTAAAAAAGCTCTTTTTTGTTGATCTTAACGTTAAACTAAAATTTTTTGTACCTACATAAATGCATTGTTAATCCGCTTCTAGTTTAGCCAGTTTTAATTTATAAAACATTTTCTTTAAATTGAAAAATGTTTTTTAGTTTTTACTTTTTTACTTATTTCGTACACGAAATAAACCGGAAACTTTTTTATATTTATCATGAAGAATATCACAATATTAATGTGGGCGCCATCACAAAGGTGTGCCCGACCTTGCGTCACTCACGTATTTCAATACGGATTTATGGTGCGTATGTGCTTTCCAACTCTATAAACAATTATGCACTTGGCATAACAATTTAAAAAGGAGCAATGTCATCTCCGACGTTATTTATTTTTCTGCTTAGTTAATTTGCATTTTTGAAAAAGTTATAACTCTTAACAGTATAGGTAATATAAAAATATCGTAAAACATTATGAGCTTTAAAGACTTACTACACTTTTATATAAAAAATTTAGAATAAGTTTGAACAAAAAAAAAATACAGGGTGTTTGTTCTACGAGATAACAATTTTTAACAGCAGTCAAGGGATAGCTCTAAAATATCATTTTCAATAGTTTTTTTTTATTTGTTTTTTTTAATCAAATCTTTAATTAAATTGTTATGTTGATAAAAGATTTTTTTAGAAACGGAAAAAAGCTTTTAAATAAAAAGACATTTTCTTGATTAACAATCTAAATTGTTTAAACTGTCTTTAAGGAAAAGATATAAAACCCAAAAAAAAAAAAATTAATTCTATATCTTACAATCTGTTAAAATAATTTAATTTTATTCAATTCATTATTTATTTAATTTTAAAAATAATATAGGATTTATTTTAATTATATAAATGTTACATTGACAATAACAAGATAAATAATTAGCAGATTTTGAATAATTTTAACTACTGTTCATTCCGTCTGCAAATAATTCACTTGATATGGAATGTGCTTCTAACAAGCCACAATAGCTCAAACTAAATTTAAATTTAAAGCTTTGTAGTAATAAATTTGCATGAATAATAACCTATTGCTTTCAATTTTTTTGTTCTCATAAATGTTGCAATTTGCGATTAAATAATTGACTCTTAAAGTAAGTTATAGTACCGGATCAAATAATAAGTTAAAATTATTACACGATGGATGTCTAATCAAACATCTTGATTATAAATTTATTTGTTAATAACTTAATTTTTGTTTATATTACTTTCTGTAAATTCATTTATAGCTTCAGCTTTTGACATTTTATCTGTTAAAATTGAGAATTTGAAAGTTTGATACAAATTTTTCTAACTTGTGTGTGTTGCAGCAAAAACACAAAATTTATATAACAACTTTGCTAAAAAATAGATATTAATAATTATTAATACTATGTTAATATTAATTTAAGCAAAACTGATTTCAATCTATTTAAGAAAATCCAAGGGTTGAACAAATATTGTTTCATTTATTTTTACAAAAATATCAGATGACAATTATAGCTTTTCTCTAAAACATGCTTTTATGTAGAATGTAAAACATCTTTTGATTTAAAAAACATAAACATTCCATAACGCTACAAAATAACGATTCGAAAAAATAAAAATTCTATTTGCGATATTTTTTTTAGATTAAGAAATTATTGTAAATGATATGTTTACAAATAAAATTAGCAAAGATTTTGTTAACATTGGTTTTGTTTCAAAAATGTTTTGGAAACGTTTTGTTGAATGTTAACATTAATTTGTAATAGTCAACTAATGACAATTGTCATTAAGTGAATAAACAATATTTACTAATCAATTTTATGTTATTCATAAACAAAACAAAAATAACAAAGTATCATAATTTCTTTGCTCAAGTATTATTTTTTTGATGATAATTGATTTATTTATCATTATAATTTTAATTCATTTAAACATCCAAGTACTTTAATAGAAATGTCAATAAAAAAACAAAATAGCAATATGAATTTAAAAGAAAACTCTTATGAAACAGTTGTTTTTTTTCCAAAATTTTTCCAAAAGCTCTATGATAAACATATAATATGTACAAAAGTTGATCTAAATAAGCATGCTATCATATACATTTAGCTTTTCATTAATGAAAAGAATTTACTTTAAAAAAAAATTATGACTGATATTATATAGCTTTAGATCTAATATTTTTTTAAGACCTTAGAAAGTATATCATATGAAAATTTACAAATATAAATTACTTTCTGTAATAAAAAAAAATGGTTTATTGCTTATTATTATGTTGGCTGATACTTTTTCTTATAAATTAAAAAAAATAAAAGATTGAAACTATTTGTATTTAACTTAACTCTCTTGTAAAATAGTATTTCTTTATAAAACAAAGAAGTAACACTTTATGTGCCAAAATAGTCGGTATCTGTAGTGTGACAGACAAACGCTTGTGAGTCCGGCATAAAAAAAATTGCAAAACTTGTAAACGACCACGTTTTGGAAGCAATTAGTAACTCATTAGTATTTTATTTGTTTTTCACACATAATTTTTGGATATTATTTAGTCCGCAAGGTTTGAAAGAATTCGTGCAGACGGTAATACTTAGTGACCAAACAAAGACTATTATTGTAAAAGTAAAATTGCAACAGCAACAGAAACAAAAGTCCAAAAAACTCTATCAACTAGCATACAACAAATCATTATTTAGTGGATTACTCAGAAGATTTGTGGTTGGCGTACTTTTTGCAGTTGCTAGTAAACATATCATTTTATGTTCCAAACTATGCCATTTCCGGCACATGTTCCAGCTATGTGCCAGAAGTATCAAAATTGTTGCAAACTTGACCAAATACTTAAAACTACGCACTTATTTGAAACAGCAAAATAAAAATTATACAATTCCAAGAAAACTAAACGTTTTGCCAAAATTTGAAGAGTTTCTAGAGAATGCATCCGACAAACACTGTTAAGCAATTAAAGTAAAAAGTAATTTTGCACTAATTTATAATCTTTGTTTTTATAAATTATGTTTTTAGGTTGTTTTCTTGTTTGGAGCAGCTAGAGTGTGTTAAAGTGATAATTGTAAACATGCGAAGATCAAAATTTAATAAAAAAAGAAGCTACAGTCTTTAACTATTGTTGGTTAACAAAATGTTAACATATGCAAGAAATATCTTAATTTAAAATCAAAAACCTAAAGAAAAATCGTTTTTTATGTTATTTTAAAACGGCCAATAGGTACTATAAAGTCAATCTAATCTAATAATTTAGTTCTATGTATTCTTATGGGTGTTTAGATGGGTGGAAAAGCACATGCTGAGATTATTTTCTAAACTCTATTTATTACTAACAAAAAAACGTAGAAAAAAAGTCGTTTGCTGAACGTCACTTCGTCACAAGATATACCGTCAGACTTCTGTGCAAGCAATGTTTGAGCAACAAACGTTCACAGTTGTTGTGACTCAAAATTATCATCTATTGGAACACATATAATTGCACAATTAGTTTTTATTTTGGTAGTTAATAAATAAGTTGCTTTTTACAATTTGTTAATAAATTTATGATATTAGCCTGTTTGCGGTAGGACTTCTTATGATGAAAAATTCTTGTACGATATAAACGCAGTTTTATATTGTGTATTGTATTTTTGCAATGATTTTTTCCCGATAAATTACGCAGACATTTATACCTTATTTATTTACAGCAAAACAACAAAAACGCAAAGACATTTTTTTTACCGGCGGAGAAGTGAAACTTAAACTATAGAAAACTCAAATTCTTTTATAAAGAAACAAGTATTTGCTGATTATAGAAAGTCGTCTATTTCCATCGGCAGCTTTTGCGCAAATGTGCAAGATTGTGACGCATTTCTGATATGCGTTTGAAAACTTGACCAAATAACAACTTGTTTGTTGATTGTAGTTTATAACTATCTGTACCAAATGCCAAAACATAAATAGGTACAAAAGTAAATGTAAAAAATGTACTGGATTAACATGTCTATACGAAGTCAATCATAATTTATATTAGTTTAAAAATATTTTTTTTAGAAAAGTTATAGGATTTTATGAACACAATTAGCAAACATTTAAAATCAAACTAAAAAAACAAATGTTTTATAACAAAAACAAAAATTTTTTTAAAGCTTGTTTTCTTCAAGAATTTCAAAATTAAATTTTTTTTAGTAAAAATCTTGTTTAGTAACAATTAATTGTTCAAATTTTAAATCTGTTTATTCCTTATAATTTTGTGTCACAATGTTTAAATTGCGGTGAGTTGACACATAAAAAGTTTATCCAACATGGCTTCCGTCAGATCCATGTGCAGAAATCCACATAACCTCACTTTTACACGTGTTCGTTTAATTATATTCAGCTAAGAAGCACTGTAATTGAAACAATTGGAGGCAACCAATAGAGTGACAAATGATATCACAATTATTTTACTTTTTGGGACCTGGGGGTGACCTGGTGCACCACCTCGGTGACGACGCCGTCGTCCGGGTAGTACGTGGACGCGACGCGACCGACGCCAGAATGTGCCATCACTGACACCCTTCCCAATTTTATAGCGCGGTGTTGGCTCAAAGAGGGGGCAAAACACTTTTTATTCCATCCAGCAGACTCAGTCGCTCATCTGCAAGTCGGATAACACACCTAATTATCAAGTTAATATGGCCATTCTGTATGGCCGCTGGAAAGAGGTTTCAATTTGGTTCCTCAAAAGCGAGACGGCGCTAACAGGGCCCTTCCAGTTGAAAGAGGACGGGAGCCACATTGATATTATAAGTAAGTTCAATAGCTGTATTCATTTGTAAACTAAGGCCGGTATATATTCAGAGGGAGGGCAAAACTCATGTATGTTTCATACAATTTAAAGTACCCGTTATATTCAGTCGGCAGCGCGACGCCCGCCACCGAAGAAAGATTTCCGGGGTATAACGACCACCCCCATTTGAGAGAAACGCTTTGGATGACCGCTTAAGTCAGAGATTTCAACGCTCACACCTTCTCCAGATATGTGGTGTATAATGCACGCATCACGCCTTTGGAGGGTGGCATTGTTACAACCTTGGAGGAGAGTACACCCCTGACTATGCAACAGCCCAGAGAACGGCCTGGAAGAATGCATAATTCAACATTCAAATTAGAAATAAATTAAATATTAAAATTATGGCAAGAAAAAGAACCTTATTGATTATGCATGCAGTAGAGGAAAAATTAAACCTCTAATGAAGAAATACGTCTTTTGGGACGCACGCGAAAGAAATTATTTAACCCTCTCAAGGACGCCGGCAGGTGGTGCTAGTCTACACCCCAACTTTTTTAAATTTACATCCTCATTACTCTATCTTTGACGACGTTTTAAAAGCTACCCTAAAACTTTTTTCCGGTCTTATTAATCAAGAGGATTACAAAAATTTCAAACATTAATCAAACCGCCATTTTTTCAAATACTTTTAATTATATTACCTTAATTGAATTTGCATCTCAGAGTAATGAATATATAAAGTGACTTAAAAAAACCTGATGCCAAAGCTTTCTTGGAATTAAGCTGTGATACCTAGATAATATATCTGTATAGATAGCAGAATGATGTTTAATAAACTATTTTTACAATTATTCGTGTAATTCAGCAATTGTTGATGTTCAAAAAAAAAATTATTAAAATAATAATAGTTATTAATTATTCAACAATTATTAATAATTATTGTGAAAATAATATTGTCATGATCATTACTTGTCAAACAGCGTAATGATTTTTAAATCTAGCGAAACTCCTGTGTCTCCGGGATAAGCAAGGCTCAACATAATAATTTATTGTTCAACAATATTGTAATAAGTTATTAGATAATCTAAAAAATCAAGATTTTTGCATGTAAATGATAAAACAATATTATTATTAACATTGAATAGAGAATGAAATTTTGTTTGTCGGTAAATGAAAATAAACAATGCAAGACGTACATGCAGTGCTCTATTTATAAGTTTGTCAAATATAATTAGAAGCAAAAGATCGACATGAGCAAAATATGGCTTGCATCTACTTTAAGTGATTGTTTGTGTAGCAATACTACAATACTTAAGATGATATTCTCGATTTTACGTGATGAAATGAGATAATAAAATAATTCGGCTTCTTGACATTTTAAACCACAATAAATTTTGCGTGGTTTACACGTCGAGTTACCGTGCTTGTTACACATTGCCGTAACTATTCTGCACTACGCCTACCTAATGTCACTTATCGTCTCTTTTTCTTAAAATGTTGCAACAATAAATGCACGGTTCAGTGCATTTTGTGAAATTGTTGAGATGCTTTGTGAAATTGCTAAGTTTCTGAAACTACCAGACGCTTTTTACTAGCCAAAATGTTGCTTTTAAAGATCAGCAGAACTTCTAGTGGCAAATTCAGAGGCTAATTTAATGACTATAAACGATTTAGAAGGGTGGGAACTGTCTAATGTTGCAGAGTCGCATGTTGACAACTTTGTTGGGAATAAAAATCAAATTACATGCAATATTATTTCTACTACCGGCGTAACTTTATCTTCTATGTTTGAAAATTCTTCGAGTTTAGAAAAACTTTCGAGAAGCAGCAGTTTTCTTCAAGCTTCTACAACGTTGGGAATCTCATCCGATAACAACGATGTCAGAAGCCTTTTCAATAATGTTCTAGAGCAGACAAGAAACAAGATGAGCACATCCGAAGAAATTAATGTTGGCCATTGTTAACTTCAATGTTTATATTAACATTTAAAAATAAATTTATAAATAGTAATGTTAAAAAAAATTATTCAACAAGTGCTAAAAATATTTTTAACCTTGTCGCTTGTAAACCGCATATTTACATCTTGTCAACTGCTATGGTTTCTAGATTTTTTTACATGCAGAACTTCCATCAGACAATTTACCGCACTGAATAAGACCTACAGATTTTAAAAATAAAGACAATTGGTGTGGTACGTAGCTAACCATCGATCAAGCTCTGAGTCACAGCCTCTTTGTATTTGAGCTGTTAATCTCAACTGTCAATTGAAATTTACCGCAGTAATAATTAATAACGTAAATAATTATTTAAGCAGTCATCGCTCAAAGATCGGCAGTTAGAGTTAATTATCATTAAAAAAGTAAAGTTATTTGTTGCAAAGAAAGTTGTTCCTAACTTTTTCAGAAAAAATATTTTTCTATTTGCACTAATCAAAGTAAGTGCTTATGTGGGAAATTTCACTTTTTGAACTTGTTAGGTAAATTACTATTTTAACACAGGAAGTTATAACAGCCAATTTTCAGTCAGATTAGCTTTTACTTAAAACGTCATTTTCAATGTTAGTTGTATAAAAAATTGTTTTAAATTATCTAAACTTGATGATATAGGTGAATCGTCTAGAACAAATTAATGATTAATATTTTTGCTTAGTTAAAATTTTTAATTTAAATGTATTCATTTCAAGCATAACAAGTTGTAGAATCTTGAATAAGGATTAAGTGATAGCTGAAACTTTGGTGTAAAAAATAAAATGATTATAATTTCAATTACCCCATAAATACCTTAAAAATAAACAAGAATACTAACAACACAATAATTTAAAAACTAACTTAGTTTAAAATAAATCAAGAATTTCAAACGTAAATGTTTGTAATGTTATTGCAATTTTTGTTTTAAATAAAACATATTGTACTGTAAATTAGCGTAAAGTAACAACATAAAATTATAAAAATAAAAATACGTACTGTTTTACAAATTCTTTCAGCTTTGCCAATAGCTACTTATAAGATTACTGCAAATTTATTTAGACTAGATCGGTAGACTTAGACATCTTTTGTTTTTCTTGAAACTTTTTAGCAAGTCGTTTAAAGTAACGTATGTAGATTAAAACATATGGACACCTTGTTTTTCAACTCTTTCAATAATTCCAATAAGAACAAACCATGTCTAAGTCTGGAGATCTAGATTGAAAAAATTTGCGTTGGTTTGAAATTATTATTCTATTTGTTGGTAGTAACCAAAGAAAATAGAATATTGCATATTATCGACACGCGTTTGTGACAAAAGACGCTAACGTGATAATTTAGCTGTCAAATTAGAGATATTAGGTTTGACTGTATAGGTCGCGTTAGGTTAAAGTCTTATGCGATCAAAAAGTCTTTCTATCAGGTAAGTCATGATATAGAAAACAAATGTGTAATAACAGCTCTTACTTATGTCATAAAATAAATTACAAATGTATTATTTTCTAGCTTAAAATTGTTTTAGTTGTTAAAAATAGTCCTAAACAAGTAAACACAACATTTTTTTTAATAACATCTTACTACCGTACTACACTTGCAAATTGGAGAATGGATGAAATACCTGCATGTATTGCAAATTTTCAAACAGCGTATCTTCGAGAGGCTATAATTCTTGATTATAATTATTTATTCAAGACAATCCAATACATGGTGCAATTATTTAACCAAACTGGGAACGTCCAACACCGTTCAAAGCCTGAAAAGAACATTGACAATATTTGTGGATCTACGTCATAGAAGAACATCCTTAAAAGTCGATCAGAAAACTATTTCAACAAGTTGATTTGTTTTTTGGAACTTGTCAAAGCATCATAAAAAAGATTTTGATGTTTAGCCATATAAAGTGCATGTTGTGCAAAAAATTTTATGTGTAGATTTTGGTTCAAGGATCAATTATTGTCGGTGGTTCTACACTAATTTGAGGAACAATGTTGGTCTTCTTTATCTCACCTTTTTTACAGGTTTTATCTTTTTTACTTATTTAAAGTTATGAGGTACCGGGTCTATCAGAACTGGCGAAGTAAAATGATATCATGGATAAGTCATCTGAAGATAAAGAGAAAAATCTTAAAAAAACTATCTCTTTAGATTTTAAAATAAGAACGTTTTTAAATAACCAATCGTATTTTAGATGTAAAATTATTTTAAAAAATTTATTTTTAACTATAGAAACAAATTTAATTGCTACAAAAATAATCGATTATCATGTGAGTAAGTGTCATAATAAATTTCTGACAATTATAAAAACTATTTGAAAGTTGCTTTCAATTTATTTGATAATTAGTTATGTTTACTACGAAAGATTATTTTGGTATGGTTTTGGTATATGGAGAGTGTAATCACTGTGCAACAACTCTTGCTCAGAAATACGCCGTTCGTTTTCTAAATAAGAAACAGTCTAGCAAAAATGTTATTTTAAGACTGGTACACAGGGGAAGCAAATCTATTAATTTAAAAGGGTTAATTAATTTTTTAAGAGAGGTTGGGGGTGCTCCAAGGACTGCGTAAACCGTTGAGAACAAGAAAGCGATTATTGAGATTTTTGCAGAAAAACCATTAGTGTTGTGCTCAGAAATCTTGGTATGTTTACCTTTTTTGTTCAACGTATTCTTAAACACGAACGGATGCTCCCTTCCATTATACTGAAGTGCAATGTTTTACGCCAGAAGATTATCTTCTAAGAGAGTTGAGTTTTGTATTTAGCTTCTGCGGGAACATGAAGCAACTAAAAACTATGTCAAAAGCATACTATTTACAGTCAAATCCTGCTTTCAAAAAAACGAATTTTTTAATAAAAAAAATTTAAATGTTTGAGGCGAGATAATCTGCATGCTTTTAGGCGAAGTAATCATCCAGCAAAGATTTTCTGTCAATCTTTAGGCTGGAATTTTGGAAAACGCGATAGTAAATTATTTTGAGAACAACTTATAAGCACATACGTATAAAATATCACCTTCTTTCAGGTTGCCCCATATAAATTTCTCGGCAGTCTCAACGCCCAAATTTATACAAATTTTTCAGTTGATTATTTGGATGTCTTGCTAGACAATATTCCACTACATGGATTAAGAAATGTGACAATAATAATATTTAGTTTAAACATGCTGAATGTTTAAGACATTTTGCAAATGTAATAAGAAACCATTTAGATGGTAGATTTGTTAATGCATGGATAGGCTGCAAAGGCCTAAGACGTGGGTTCCCCTTCCCTTAGATTTTTTTTCTCGAGACACGTCAAAAATTTGGTGTACCAAAATATGCCCGAAAACCTTAACGTGTTAAGGAACCGCATACAAAAAGTTTTTGCTTCTATAACTGCTGAAATGGGTAGAAATGTTCAGGCAAGTTTACTGAGAAGAGCTGCTCTGTGCATTCAAGTGGGAGGAAAAAATTTATCCAATTTAGTCAAATTTAGTCGGCTAATTAATTCATTCTTGTTCATTTTGTTTTTTTTTTCTGTATTTATTTATTTATTTATTTAACTTAACTTGTTTTAGATGCTAACTTTACGATTAGGTTTATTATTTCATTTTGTTGATGCTAAATAAACTTGTCAAATATTTTATTGATAAAGACGTAACCTAAAAAAATACGTCAGTGTAATAACAATGCAAAATATTTATTTTAAAAAACATTCATAGTTACAAATAAAGTAGGAAAAACTAATATAAAGGTATCTTAACAGCAGCAACATGATTGGCTAATTTAAATTGTTCATTTTCTGATTACTATTAAAGATTGATTTTTTTAAACGTTTTTGCAATTAATTACAAAAGATTATAAAATCACTATATTATTTTAATTTGTAAGTTCTGATAGACCCTGTATACTGCTTACAATAATTGGCTATCAATTGCTTTATTTATTTTATCAAGTTCATAACAGCATATCTTTGCAACCTGCAGTACATACTTTATACGTCAGATTTTTTAATGGCTTATTTTAGATGTGTGCAACCATGACTCACATAACACTTTGGGGCTAAAATAATTTGAAATTAAATTAAAAATTATTTTGAATATTTTTTTTAACATTAAGTAGGTATAACATATAAATATTTTCCGCCAGTTTACCATATTTTAACGCCTATTTGATAGAAAAACTTTTTAATCGCCCGGTAAAAAAAATTTTGAAATGTATAGATATGTTTTTCAGATTAATGAGAATTCACTGTAAAATTAAACTAAAAAGCGATTACTATCTGAAATTATTTGAAAACAAAAGCAACTTATTTATTTATAAGACATATTACATAAATTCTGTCAGTATATTTCAAGATAACAAAAAAGAAATATACATTTTGAATAGCAGAAGCAAGAGAATGTATTTTGAAACCGCCTTTTAGTAGTTAATAATTTTATATATTTTTAGTAATATCAACTTATATCGTGTGTTTTTTTGCTCCTAAGTATATCAACGGCGTTGTGATGGTGGGATTTTCGGCCACCCGTGATGCGAAGGGTCGCAACTGTAGCAGCATCCTCAACTTATGATAAGTACATATTTTATACGCGATGCTTTGGTCTGATGTGCTGAATTCATACATGTGAATGTGTAGCTTATCCGGGGTTAGCTTTTCAGCGGCTTTTCTATATTTTTACAGCATCTTCTACTACCTTTTTGACTGCTCAGCGGCAGAACATTTTTACGTTTGATCGGATCGTATGTCAGCAACAGGGGAATCGTAAAATCAACAACCGTACAAAACAGATATTTTTTCAAGCATTGAAAAAAATGTGAATAATATTGCTAGTACCTAATCTATTTAGCTAACAGAATTTTTTTTTAAATATTATATTACTTAACGAATTATTAATTTCTTAAATACCATTGTTAATCAAATTAATGTATTGCAACAGTAACCTTTTAGAAATTTAAGAGTTACACAGTCAATTTAGCCGCACTTTATATAAAAGATAATAAAAATGTAGTGAACGGCCACCACTCATTCTTTCTGAATTGGCTATCTCTTGTTTGGTTTCCTTTCAAGAGTAAAGCGCTCAAACCTCATCACTTATGGATACTGATGACTCCGACAATGAGGAAGAACCCTACCATCTCGCCTACTTTGATACGAACAGCTACCTTGTTAGATGGAGCCGACGCACCGATAGCCCTTGTTAAAATAAATTGGGAAGCGATAGGCTTTGATGTTTTCAATCGAAGTCTTTTAGAACCATTTTCTTTTTATAATAATTTATTAAACTTCAAATTTCTTCACTTATTGGTTTTAAGAATTTATTATTCTTACAACAAAATAAGTCTGAGATGAATAGGAGTGGTGAATTCTATTAATAATGCTATGTAACACCAACGGAAGTAACTTTTTATGTCAACGATATGAAATGATCGTTACTTCCTGCTGACGTCTTGCCTGCACTGAATGTCTATCCATTCGATAATTTTCGCATTATTTTTTGGCTGTCGGTTTTGATAGAGATAGAGATCGTTAAAAGCAAACTGACACTTTTCAGATTTTTTTATTTATTTTGTCAATGTTATTGTATAGTGTGTTAATCTCAACATTCTGTGTTGAATGCCAAAATGCAAAGTTGAAAAGTCCGTTAAGTAGACTGATTTCACTTGTAAATATTCGTATATGTCCTTGCTTTAAGGCGAAGGCAAGCTTAGGATTATGCAGATTTCAGATAACTTTTCTTTTAATGCCTTACGTTTCAAGTGCTTTCAAATATAAGTTTGTTTTGGCTTAAGAATGCAAAAGTGAGAAGCTTTTAAGAAATAAGAAAATTAATTTTTCTTCTGAAAGACACTTGCAATAAAAGCAAAATTTGAAAAAAAAATCTTAAAACCGAGTTAAGATAAAAGCTTTTTACCAGTTATTAAGGTTTTGGATTTGTTATTAAGGATACCTATTTCTAAAATTCTATTTCATTATATTATTTCACTCTGCGAGCAGCCAAATTATTACTCCGATTTCGCCAGATATTAAACGAGAACTGTGATTAAAATTTGAAATTTAATTAAATAGTTAATTTAAACTGCCACTTTGTAAAAAATTAAAATTATAAAAATGTAGAAAAGTCATAAAAATGAAGCGTATCTGAAAGCGATGTAAAGAAATAGATATGCGCTATTACATAAGATAAGCATAAAAAATCAAAAAATAAAAAGTAGGTACACAAGAATTTAGAAATTTTGTAAAATTGTTACATTATGAAGATACAATGTAATCTTTTCTTCATTTTCCTTTACCTTTGTATTTTTTTTAAACAGAACGAACGACATGTATTGTAAGAAAAAAAAAGCTTTTAAAAACAGATCAAAAAATTATACTAAGCGCTTAGTTTATTTTATTGTGATTATTTGATTGTTTTCTCTTTTTTGCAAGAGCAAAAAAGTTCATTTTATTATTACTTATACAATTTTATCTAAATAATTTTAATTAAAAAATTTTAATTTATTGAATATGTAAGCTATATTTTTCTTTCTTGTTCTTAAATTTTCTTAACCTTCTTTTTTGTAGCTTTTTAATCCAAACTATTTCTTTTCTTTAAATTCTGTTTTATCTACTGTTTATGCCCTATTTAACCTTATCTGCGTTAGTTTTCTATGAATATTATAATTTTGTTTTTCAAAACTGAATTGTATCTCTCTTTCTCTATTAACACAATTATTAAAAATTGTTACTGTTATCAAATTTATAATTTTTTTATTTGTTTTTTGCATTTAATTATTTTTGTTTTGTTTTAAGCTTTTTCTTATTTGCCATATTTTTTTTTTTTTTAATTAATTTTTTAAGGATGTTATTTTTATGCAAATGTTAATTATAATTCTCTTTTTTTATGCAATATTAGTTTTTTCTATGTTTCATCTTGCTTTCGTTATTTTTCTTTCTTTTGTTTTTTTTTCTCACTTTTTGCATTTTGTACAGTTTTAATTTTTTATCTTTTTTTTTGCTTGTATCTTTATTTTTTACATTTTTCTTTATATTTTATTTTATTATTATTTTTTTTTAATAATCTGTGTTTTCTTTTTCTATTTTGTGTTGTGTTTTTTTGTTTCATAGCACTGCTTATTCAGTATGTTTTAGAACTGCTTTCACTTTTTTTGTTCAAATTAAGAAACTTTGGAAATAATTTTAGGCGTAATTTATTTCTTACTACTAATTTACATTCTAACATTGACATTTTAAATAATTTGTTATTAGACAAGTATTGTGTGTATTTACACATTGTAAAAACAAGTCAAAATTGTGTTTTTGTCAATTTTAATAAGTCGACGATAATTTTAGTAATAAAACATAATTCTCTGCGTTTGCAAGTAACAGATATTACACCGGAAAGTCGTAGGTAAAACACTTGGTATTATTTTTTAATATCTTACTGCCTATATGAAACTTAATTCTAATAATCTATAACTTCTCAAGCATGGGGACTTAATCACGACACATGCCTTGCGCTTTTATCTGAAGCACCCTGTGTGTAGAAAAAAACAAATAAGATGGATTGGTACCCAACAGACATTTTGCAGCGTTTGAATATTTGTTTATACAAAGTAGTCAATTTTTGTTTTCCAAATTTAAATGGAGTTGCTTTGCAACTGACGGAAAGTAAAATATTATAAAAGATCGGTCATTTTTAAGAAACATATACCTAATGATTTATAAATTTACAAACAAATCAAGATCTTCCCTCTCTTTTATGGGTTTGTGTATCAGAAAAATTTATCAATTATTATAGACATTTATTATTTTTATTATAAGTTTTGATAAAAATAGTTATATTATTACAAAAATATATTTCTGAATAAAATGTATAGCTTTTCTTCCTCACTCAAAAAGACACAGAATGTCTGTACGTCAGAATGACACCAATCCTGGATTGTCACTTTTTTGAAATCCAGGTTGACTACATTTGTAAAAATCTTATAAACAGCCTTAAAAGAAAAAACTTAACCAATATTTCTATTGACAGTCTGTGTTGCTCTTCAAATTTTTGGGATACAAAAGATACTTAAATAACCTTTCTTAAATGATAAATTTATAATCTAGTAAAAAAAAGTGTAACGTACAGTACAATATCAAAAGTATCTTAAATAAGACAACAAAAAACCACTGAAAAAACTCATTAGAAAACAATAGTACGCAAGCAATGAATGAAGTTAAAAAAATCAGCAAAAACTTTTTTTATATATGAGACATTTATTGTGGCTTTTTATGGAGCTAAAGTTGAAGAAAAATGCTGATTTGTCGTATTGTGACGCTATTTTAACACAACACTTTTCTTTTATAATTAACTCAGTCGTAGCTCTGTTGCTTATTTTTTGACAACGCGTCAGGTCATCTAAACATGCAGACCGGCTACCAGTTCCAGAAAAGAGTTCCAGTTTGTGTGAACAATGTTTGCTTCACAAATCACAATTTATCACAGTATCTATTAAACATCTAAACTAATAAAATATTACTTTACAAGAGATTATTTGTATTGTCATTGTAACTAAAAATGATTAAAGCGTATAGAATTTGAGTCTATTCATATCATTGAGGTATTGATATCTTCTTTTATATTTAAAATTAGGCAATTTTTAAGTTTAAAAATAATATCAAAAAAATATACCATCTAATAGACAAGATCTATTTAACTTATTTTAAACTTTTAATTTAATTAAACTTCATGTATAATGAGACATATTTCGAACTTATATTGCCTAATTTTCAGTCTAGATTGTAGATTGTAGATTGAGAAGGGGTCGTTTGGCGCTTTCCACCTTACAGAACTGCGACCAATTTGATCTATTGTTCTTGAACCCTACGCTCATAATTTTCAGTCTAAATTTTGGGTACGCTTCAACCTAGTTTTTCAATTATTTTCAAATGCTTTTTCTATTTAATTTTCAGTCTAAATAGAAAAAGCATTTGAAAATAATTAAAAAACTAGGTTGAAGCGTACCCAAAATTTTACTTAAAATACCAAAAAATTTTAACATCAAAAGATTATAGAAGTTTTAATATTTTAAAATTAATAAAATGGGTGCTAGAAGAATAGAAGAGTGAAAGATCTGAAAATTATATCTAGATCTGACAAAGCTACGTTTGTAAAAAGAAACGAAGAGTTCCACAATGGGGGAGTAGAAGGAAAGTAATGGATAAAAAAAGACAGAGAAATTATGCGTGTATCTTATGTAAATGTAGAGACAAAAAAATAGAAAAAAAATTATAGAAAACAAAAAGTATCAGAAGAAAGAAAGTGAGAATAAAAATAACGGTATGAAAATGTGTGAAACGGCTACAAAAAGTTTACAGAAAAACGTTAAAAATAAAGAAGAAAAAAAAACAGTGTATTAAAGAAATCAAAAGGTGAACCAAAATGTATAAAATAAAAGAAACCAAATTGTGATAAAAAAAGACAAAAGAAAATAATGAACATGGTTTGAACAGAAGTCAGTTGAGAAAAGTGGTTGAACAACTGTTCTTACAGCAGGCACGAACAGAATGGTATAAAGAACATAAAATAAAAGTAAACTTTTATTTTATGAAACTGAAAAAGCGACTGAAAAAGCAAGACAGCAGAAATAAATATAATTTTATCAAAAATGTATGTTTGCAACAGCGTGAGGAGGATTGTTTGGGTGAAATTAATAAATGTTTATAAAAAAATGTTTTTTTGAGATAGACAAGAGATAGACTGATAATAAAATAAAATAAAATAAAAAAAGACACTATAATGTAGTGATTTCTAAATAAAGTAAGCCAGTTCGCTTGCGAAGTGTGCTAACAAAATTGTGAGAAACTGACAAGTAAAAAAATAATAATAAAAAAATAGATATAAAATGTAAACTTTTAAAAAACATTTATAATTCTAAAAACTCAACTTTTGACATATGCCATATTTGACACATAGGTTTCTCATTTATAAACACAATTTTATAAACTAATATACTTAAATGTTAAAATGTAAAATTTTATTTTTCAATTAAATATATCAAAAATTACAGTTTGGTTTCAGTTTCATAAAAAAAAAATTGATAAAAACGAGATTTTTTTTATTTACTGTAAAATTTATAAGCTGTACAATCAATTGCTTGCCTAAAGTATTTAAAACTTTACACTTGCGGTTTTAAAAAGCAATGTTTATGTGTAATATTTATAAAAAAATTATCATCTTACGTAGAAACATAATTTAAAACAATCTTTTTACAAGAAAAGAAGACAATCTAGACAAAAAACAATAATATAATTTTTATTTTTTATAATAAATATACTTCAATTCAGTGCTGAATAAATTTTCTCAAAAAATTGTTTTTTCTAGAAGTAAAAAAAAAATAAATTTACACTTACTGAATTTTCTAATTCTAATGACCTTATAACTTAAAAGAAATGTAAAGTGAAAAATTAATAATTGAATAAAAAAGTCATTTTGCCAATAACTAATTTTACAAAAAAAACTGATATGATAAAATGGCGACACCTTCGGTGTTTATCTGTCAGTTTTTCAAAAAAATTTAGTGATTGGTAAAACTTCGAGTTAAAGAGAAATTTGTCTGATAAAAGAAAAACTACAAAGTGTTTTTTTGGCAAGATAAATTAACAACAGAATAAATATTAAAAATTTAATTTTATCGCTATCAAACTGACAAAAATGTCATTGTTCATACATTTTATACAAGAGTTAATTTATCAAAAATAAAAACAGACCTACAAAACAAAGAAAACATGTAAAAATGTAAATAATTTTGAGTTGGAATCAAAAAAACAAACAATTATGCACGTATTTAAGTTTTCATGCTTTGAATTATAAATACCAAAGTACTTGATTTATATAGTGTTGTCACTATAGATAACCCTAACTCAGAATATAAACATTACAGAGATTGACGCCCAAAATTAATTAGATTTGCACATAAGTGTAGAACTTAAACTAAAAAAATGTCTTTTTCCTTGTTTTCTATTTGCGTTTTTTTCAAAAGTTTAATTTTTTGTTAAGCAGTTTATTTTTAATTATAAAAATAATAGATAATTAATTTTAAGGTGTTTAATTGATTTGTGTTAATTGATTGTCAATTTGATTCATTTTGTTTAAAACAACAACAGAAAAAATTTTACATAATATTATTTAGAAGTATAAAAGATGGTTATTATGACAGAGAGTTTCAAAAATAATGCAAACAAAATACAAAAATAAAATAAATAAAAAAAAAAAATCTATTTTGAAAGACGTAAATAGGAGGTTAATAATAAAACTCATTTCAGATAAATCAAAACAAAACATGGTCAACAATAATAAAACTAAGCCAAAAGCAAAAAAACATGAATCTTAAAAAATTATTGTAACTTTTGGTCGTTTTTGTAAAATACAATTATATAACCGCAGATCAAATCTGAGATAAAATAAAAATTGTAAAAGAATCAAAGTTTGGCTTTGATTCTTAGAAATATATTATTAACTATATCAAGTAGACGTTGAAATAAAGAACATAATGTTGATAATAAACTTGCAAAAAAAATATATATATATATGTTATACCCTAATGGTAAAAAAAATGCAAAATACTTTGTAATTAAATTTTAAATTATTTTCTTGCACACATACAAAATAAGCCAACAAGAAATCTGACTTACTGCAAGTTACAAAGATGTGCTGTTTTGAGTTTGGCTTTTTTGTTTTTTTTTTTTTTTTTTGATAAAATAAATAAAGCAATTAATAGCAAATTACTTTAAACAGTATATTTCATAACTTTAAAAATTAATGAATATATACACATTTTATAATAAATGTTGAAAATTGCTTGTTGGCCCCTGTTCTCTAAACAAATCGCTGCACGCCTCTTCATTTTATTAGCAACATTAATAAGTGTTTGTGGAGTAATTTCTCTCCAAAGAGCGGTGATAGCGTCTTTTAGCTTGGCGATGGTATTGATAGGCTTTTTGTAAATAGTATTTTAAGTGACAAAACAGGAAAAAATTTAGAGATGTTAAGTCAAGCGACCTCACCGACAACAAAATTGTGCTGATAACTATTTTACCATACAATTGCTTTATAATTTGAGTTAAAATATTGACATAAACACGAACATTAACGTTCTCCATGAAAAAAATAGAACCAATAATTCTTTTGCTAGAAATGGCTGCTGAAACTCTATTTTTTCAAGAATGATGTGGCATCTTGATAAATCTATGAAGATTTTCTGTAGCCTACTACACTACCCCATATTCTGATAATTAATAAATTTCACGTAAAACCATGTCTCATCTGTAAAAAAATTGAGGAGAAAACCATCATTGTCCCTTAAAATAATATTAAATATTAAACTACAGGCAATCATTTATCTTTGGACCAAAATCTACACAAATCAACTTGTTAGAATACCTTTTTAATCGACTTTGAAGAATGTTTTTTTATGATACTTAGGCCCGGTATTTTGCTCCAGGGTTAACCCAAAAAAATTGGTTTAACCATTTTGTTTTATGGTTAGGCGTAGTTCAATGCAAAGTTTGATAAACCAAGTTAAATTTACAGCAAAAGTTAGCCTACCTGCTAGAGGTGGTCTAAACCTAATTTGAGATAAAAAGCTATGACATAAATAAACAGGTTCTGTTATTTTGACATATTGAGTTGAGGTTATAATTATGTTGACAGCATAATAAAATCAAAAAAAATCTTAATTTTTATAACCAGTTAGTATAATAGATTAATTTAATAAAAAATATTGAAAATATTGAAATTACCAATCATCTTAAATTATGAATATTATTATTATTATTCACAACTAGTTTTGACAAATATACTATTGTCATCTTTAGGTTATAAAATTACATTTCTCAAATCTAATGTGTGTTGTTAGTTTTGTAGATTAAAAAATATGTTTTTGAAAATTTGTCTTTGTATAAAAATGAGTTTTTTCGAAAAAACAAAAATTGAAAAATTTCTAAAAATTGTCTAAAAATTCTGAAAAAATTTACGGAGCTTTACTAAAGCCTCCTGAATAAAAGAAGGGTATTTTTATTGTGTTTTGTAAATCTACATAACAAACAACACACATTTGTTATGACAAATGTGATTTTACTGAAGATGACAACAGTATGATTGTTGAAACTAATCGTGAAGAATAATAAAATTATTAAATTGAAAGAACTGGGTTCTATTCACATTTTCACTAAGTAAATTAAAAATGCGTTTTTTCCAATTTTATAATTCTAATTTAGTTAATATAATGGACTTTACCAGTGATAGTGAAAGTAACAGTTGACTATCAGTATCATAATCAGTTGATTCAGTTTATTGAGAATCTGAATCAAATTTGGAAAATTCAAACGTTTCAAATTCGAAGAAATAATTGTAAAAATGAAAAAAATTTTGTACAAAATTAGACCAACTAGACCAACTGTTTTAAGTTTCAATTTTTGACAATTGACAACTTTGACAAGTGATCTTAGTTTGAAAACAGCAAAATGCGCATGCAAACAGATTCCCACTGGCACCAACATAACAAAAAAATTGGTCAAGTAAACCTGGTTAGCTTAACCCTGCTTTATAGATTAAACTATCCATGGGAGTACATAAACCAGGTTAAAAATTAAACAAGTTTAGTTGACCTCAGTTTGAACCCTAAATTAAAATACCGAGTCTTAGAATGTTGTTGATGTTCTCTTCAGATTTTACACCTAGCACTACTTGGACAATGTTCGACGCTCCGAGTCTCATTAAATAATTGCACCACATATTAGATAGGCTTGAATAATTAAATATAATCCTAAATTATTATAGCGTGCTCAGGATACGCTGCCTAAAAATCCCCAATACATGCAGATATAAAGTATGTCCATTCTTTATTTTCCAAACAAATACAGTTACAAAAATAAGTTTATTTTATTAAATTTTGTGTTCACTTGCTAGGATCTTTTTCAACAATTAAAAAAATTTCAAACTTTAAAATACTATTTTTTGTAATGTATGTTTTGACATAAGTAAAAACTATTTTACACATACGTTCTCTGTATCATGACTTACCTGATAGAAAAACTTTTTGCACGGTATTAAGTAAAACATTAATTTAGAACGTTTTTGCTACAACATAACAGTAGTTGCTTTTGTTGACCGTGTATTTACTTGTTTTGTTACACTATACAAAATAGTCGTTAATAACCTCTATTAACGTTAGGTTTTTTATTAATAATTAGCAGTTTTTCTTACAAGAACAATTAAACCAAACAAACAAAGTAAATTCTTAAACTATTCGCAGCTTATCGATGCACGAATGTCATCAATGTGTTAATGTTATGCCAAATAGCAGACATTAGTGATTGATTTTTACTTCTATATTCTGTATACACTACAATAAAATTAAAATTAATTTTGGTTTATTGATCGTAATGCACTGGTTGTTAGAATAATTATAAACATGTTATTTCGTCGTAACTGACAATAAATCTTTCAATTTAAACATAAAACCTTTTAAAATATTTTTTAAGCAAGTTTAGATGTGTTTACGTTCTATGTAGATAAAAGATTTCTTTAAGCAAATGTTAAATCTTAAATTTTAATAAAGAATTCTAAAATTGTTTAATAAAAGTGCTTTCCATCGAAGCGCTTTGTATCCCATAAAAGAACTTTTGTTAAATTTACAGTCTGGCAAATCCGAGGGTCTGTTATGAACCTTGGTGCAGTATAATAAACACATAAAATCGCCAGAAATAAGGATATATTGAGTGAACACCGAGCTCAGATGCCAGAACTTGCAACAGAAATATTTCATATTATATATCTTTTTATGGTTCTGACAAAAATGAACGGTCAAAAAGATGAAAACACCGCAGCCACATCCAGATAGATTCTACATGGAGGCGGTTTTCGGACAAGATAATTGAAATATTTGCTTGTGATATATGGAACTATAAATGTGTGGCTTTGTCGTGTTAAATTGAATTGATGCGGCTCCGAGGTAAGCCCAAAACCGGACTTTAACTTTATCATATCCGTATTTTATTTTTCTATATTTAATGACTTGCTAGAACTGACAGTTATAGGCCATTTAAAATATAATTTCAAAGATCGGACAATAAATCAGTATTTCAGAATTTTCTTTGCCCAGAATTATTGATGATTCTTTTTATAAAATATCATTTAATAATAAAGAATTGAAAAGTTTTTTGGTACACATCGAATAGAAATTCAAATTGAAGTGTTTCTCTTTCGGTCGTATACATATCCAAATATGCACTTACGAAATGTGTTTACTCCAAATATTTACTTTAAAAAGCCGAATTTTAAAATGTAAGGGGTAACTTTCCCACTGCAACAGTTTTCAGCGGTTTGATATTCTCATCCCAAACTTACTCGTCCGTCGTCAACTGCTGCTCGCTGACCGTTTTTAAATAATGCTAAATTATTGTAATGAAATGTATCTGAGATGAATCTCCGACTAGTTTTTACTGGTGTTTCCTTCCGGTCTATAATTACAATTGCGTTAAATTATCTTATTATCTGTCGGTAATAACAAGCGTTATATTACTAGCACACATGATACACTTTTAATCATGGTATATAATATATTTTAGAAACAATAATGAAACAAATTGCTTTTATTAGTAACATTATTTAGAGCAACTTATTAAATTAATGTTAAAATAACAAATATAAACTATTAAATGGTTTAAAAGAAGTAATTTATATTTAATTTAAAAAATACTCCATTTTCTCATGATTTTTGACAATTGTCAAAAAATAAACAAATGCTTTATCAGAAAACCAGTTTTTCCACAAGCAAAACAAGAAATTGTCATTTGCACTTGTATTTGACAACGCAGAAGAGAAATTAAAGGTGGTTTATTTCACAATAACAGATGAACAAATCTTAGGTAAAATGTATCGTTTTTTAATTATTAAGCTGTCCAGCTGAAGAAAAATCTTGTGTGTAATACGAGCGCAGATTATGAAAAATTAGCGCGCTCAATAAGTTTAGTTTTGCTAAAAACAGTAAATTTCCTATGTAGTCGCATTCCAACTATAAATAATAAAATAATGTATCTTTATTAAACATTTACAATATAACACAAGTAAGAATTGTTTATATACTATGTACTTACAAATTAAAAAAAAAATTGATGTTTTAATTTTATTAAAACATTTTTTAAAGTTTCTTAACTAAGAATCAGTTAACAAACGACTGGTGTTTTTTTATAATGTTAATAGAATTATATAACCTACAGATATTCTATAACATTAAAGTCTGCAATTTTTTAGTTTTATTATTCTATAGAAACCACTTAATTACTCTTTAAATGTCTTAAAAAATATTTGATTTTTGATGTAAAAACTTTGCAAAAACTAAAAAAAGTTTAAAACAAAACCAAAACATACAGCTTGACTCAAGCGATAGCAGAATAAGAGAATATTTTACAGAGATTAAAACAGTCAAAAGTTTTTACATCTATTTATTGGCAATGTTAATTTTTTTATTGTTTTCATAAATTAAGCAAGAATTTAGGTTAATTAATATAGTGAATTTTTTCAAAGCTTTAAATAATTCAAAGCTTTCGTGTAACTACAGTAAACAAATGATAATAATAGTAGTTATATCATTAGGGATTGAAGTGAGGTTTTTTGCGGTGAGCCCAGAAATTGAAGTACAAAAAGACAAGTAACTGGGCGATGCACAAAAAGATCTTTAACTCCGTATGATAGGTATATATATACTAGTTTATCTTCAAGCAACAAAAAAAAACTGACTTCATAGTGTTAAACTCTTTATGTTTTTTCATAGTCAAACTGTTACACTAAAAAATGCTTAATCAGAAAGAAAAAAAAATTGATAAAAATAATTCAAAGACCTAATAAACTACAGAATGTTTCACTTGAAAATCAAAGTTTTTATAGCGCAAAAAAATTAAAATATCTATATTTAATTAAAAACCGATTTTTGAAACTATTACCTAATTCAAAATTATAAGCAGTATTTCTAACTTTTTTTTAGATATGCACAAAAAAAATTAATTTCGTACATTATAATAAAGAATGCTATGCTTGAAATATTATTAAGAAAAAACATTATATTTTTTGTAGTTTCTGTTAACACAAAAAAAACAATTATTATCCAGTTGTATAGTGATTAGTACAACAAACAACAAATCAAATAAATTAAAAGTGATCTATTTGAAAAAAAAAATTTAGTTCAGCTATTGAAAATTGTTTTTTAGATTATATAGAATTCTTTTACAGAATTCTAAGCAATTTTATAAAATTTATTTTTTGCAGCGTAAATTTATTCTGTTTACAAAATTTACATTAAATTAATAGCAAAAGCATAAGAAACAGATCTTCAACTATAATAATTTATTACAGTGTAATTAATCACGTCGCGTCGTATTAATTTTATTAAGTATATCAATGTCTAATGTGACCTATTGCACATGCAAAAAATGCAAGCAAAGTTTTAATAATGTTTAACTACTTTTGCTTAAAATTAATTTCAAAATATCTGTTTCAATATGATTTTAGTGGAAAAATTTTTACTAGCTGTCTATTATAAATAATAGATCTTTTTCTGTTTGTAAGTTAAAGCAACTATTACAAAAAAAACGTTAATTAATAACAAATTGTTAATCAGCAAGTACAAGATAAATTAGTGTAAATAAAATAAGTTATAACAAACTTACAATTTCGTTATTGCAAACCGAATAATGTAACAAAAGCTTATGTAAAATAATAATTATGTTTAACTACTTTGGTTTAAAATTACCTTTAAAATATTTAAACATTAAACACACACGATAAAGCCAATAGCGTTCTGATTATTGCGAAAATACGTTGTCTTTGAAACTGCGTCTTCTGCAACTAAAGGAATTAACGTTTTTCAAAACACATTTAAAATGAATCAACAACATCGCTGTTGAAGCAAATCTAAAGGTGAGATTAAGAATTTGCCTAGATAACTTGACCCCTTAGCAACAAACCTTTTGTCATAATTATTATGATCAAAATTTTCCGAAAGGAAAAAAAGTCTTGTTACATTATATATGAAAAAATCTCATCAGCTGTATAAAAAAAGTAAATAATTGAACTATTTCTGTTTGTAAAGTAAAGCATTTATTACGTTTTGTTTTTGCAAATCGAATAATGTAGTCCTATTTAAAAGTTTATATGGAGTAATAATTGTTGTTAGCTTTAATCGAATGATGCTATACTATACCTATATACTACTTCATCTTTTATGTTACTGGTGTTATTACGTGCGGCAAGGAGTCAATTGTTCCGCTTTAGTAGAGAATAATACTTTGTGTTTTTATCTATACATATGATCTATAAACTAGAACAAGACACCACATTCTGTTATGGCAATTAAATAATACACGGCAGAACTTCCACAGTGTTCTGTAATTACAGTGGCATTTCTACACGGTCTATGACTTTGCTGGTTAGTTATTTCTCTACATTTTAACATCGAGTTCTATAATTAGAAACTCCATACTCACTAGTGTATATTCTAGTCTGATATTGGCTGACTGCGTTCTTCTTAAACTATAATGTCCTACCGTAATCAAGGCTTTTTAGCAATCGCTAGAGGTTTAGAGAACCATACTGTAAGAAACCTAAATCACCACTGTTGAAACGCAGTCAGTCCTTTAAATACATAGTCGTTTTCAAATTGCTTTCTATTTTTAATTAACTAACAATTCTATATAATAATAATCATAGGTACTTCAATTTTTCAAATTTAGCTTGATTTACAAATAAAAGGTTATGGAGGTAGTTTATTAAAATATTATCATCAAGGTACAATATGTCAACAAATTATTAAAGAAGCTACTAATCTAAGTTTTAATCAATACAGTTTATTATAGATATTAAGATTTTATAGAAAAATTTAATTTGCACATTAATTTTTGCAAATGTTTCTCGATAATATCTAACCGCAATTATTTCTGGCTACAATAAGATAGCGTTTTATTAAATTTTAAGATTTTGTTCATTAATAAATTTTTGTTTTCAACTAAATATATTATGTATTACAGCTAAAAAAAAACGCAATCTTTATGTTTAAATTTTATTTTTATCAAAACTTAAAAAATCTACAGTTATCATAAAAAATATAATGCAGTATAAAATATTATAAATTGATTACATTTTTAAGTGAATTATAAATTTTATAAGGCTGATTCACCATTCAACAACTCAAGAATGCAAAAATCAATATTTAATCTGGTAATTTTTAAGTTTAAAAAAATGTTTAAGAAATAAATCTCTGACATTTGTGTATAGTCTTATGATAATAGGTAAACACTAAGTGGTGCATTTCAAAACCTAAAAAGCTGAAAAACTGACAACAGAAAAGATTGATTGTGTGGCCTCTCATAAATTTGCCTAAAGAAATCTATAGGGAGTTTTGTTTTGGTGCATATTTTCCTCTCTGTTTTATGCTTGTGGTTCATTCAACGGACACATTGCAATTTCTATGGAAAATTATGCAAATTCTTGAAGGGCGTAATAAAAACCATCTCAAAGACAAAAACAATTTACACGGAATAAATGGTCACTTTAAAAAATCTGTTTTTATGACAATTAAGCATATATTAAAACATTCTGTAGGACCCAGTTTGACAACTGATAAACATGATTTTATTTCAAACAATTTGTTTGAGTAAAAAACTAATGAAAAATAAAATTGGTTAATGTAACAGCTTAATCAGATTGAATATTATATTTATAGAAAGCTGAAAGTTCTATGTACTTACGTAGGTATCTTTATTTAATAAAGATAAATTATTAAAAAAATTATTTAATAGGCAGACTGGTTTATAAATAGCTAAATAATGTAGACATTAAGCATTATTCGTTTACTAAGTACAGTAAATTTTTATTGATTTTATGTTGTTTTATTATGAGTGAAAGTAAAATATGCGAGATCAGCAATTTGTCTCTTGCATTAGGTCAGCTTGCGTAAGTTATTAAATCAAAATAATTAGTAGAGTTTCTGCTTATATATATATATATATATATATATATATATATATATATATATGTATATATAATATATATTTATATATATAATAGATATATATCTACTTTTACCTGTTAGTATTAATTTTTAATCAAACAATTATTGTTGTTTGGCAATTCGCTACAACTTTGTATTATTAAAAAATATATTTATAAATTATGTTTTTGTATAAAATATTTTGTAGTCGACTGCTGCACAAGACAACAAAATTAGCACAGTCAATTATTAGTAAGATTTTTAATATTAATATACATCATAGTATAATTAAAATTGTCTTCATATTTGGTTCAGCTTTCTATAGCGTAAAACTATCAAAATGTCTATTCAAGAAGAAAATAAGTTGCTAAAGACACCGGCAAGGCCAACGTTGTTCTTTTTTATTTGTCAGAGAGAACATACATTATAAAAACAAAAATCTTTTAAAGTGGTACCGAATAAAAAAGCAGCACATAAATAAACAACTTTATTTCGGTGCCAAATAGATGAGCTAAAAGTGCGCAAGTCTAACAGTTTTATCTTCTTATTTTATAAGTCTAGTTTTATAAGCAACTTTAAACTGTTTTAGAATTAGTCAGTAAAGTTTCGACACAGCTAAGCATAACTTCTCATTGTTATAAACATCTTTTGATTTTGTCGAAGAGTCAGCATTGTTTTCACACAGCTAGTTATTTTACCAATTTTTTAAGTAAAATTGATACCAGGAACCACAACAGCTGATCATTATTTATTAGACATTTATAATTTTTTTTAATTTATTATTCTGGTCGACAACCAAATAGTATATTAAAATACATTTATTATTCTAGACGTATTTATATATGTTAATTGCTATAAAATCATTCATTATAATTTATTGTATAATATACTATTTTTTAAACAAGCATTTTAACAATTACTAGTATTGTACAAAAACGTGGTGTTTGCAGCACGTTAGAGATTCGTTTAATAATGCAAACACTTATAGTACGTAGCACAATATTTAAAAAGCCATAAAGTTAGATTGATTGTCGGAACTTAAATCTACAAAAGAAACTTTGAGTACTTATAAATATAATAGCCACTAAAAATGCCGGTCGGTCAAATATTCTTAGAAACGATCTGTCTTGTAAACATTTTTAATCATATGTGATCAGTGCCAACTATTAAAAAGATAAGCTAATTTTTATAGATCTTTAAATAAGTTGTCATGTACTACACTTACACATTTTACTTGTGTTTAATTATTTATGTATTATTAATACAGCTTTTAATCATTTAGACACAGTTTAAACCTAATTGTTTATAAAAAAAATTCAAATAGTATTTTAACAAGGCTTAAGAGATTCAAAATAAATCTTGCGTTTACTAGCCGGGTTGTGGTTGCTACGCTACAAGCATCATAGGAAATCACAAATTTAAATTTAGATTTAAAATATGTACAATATACCTACATACTTGTACTTATTACATGCTTGTAAATCCTAACGCCAAACAATAATAGAAAGTTAAATTTAAAATATGTTTATATTATTATTATACTTTACACTGTGTATTGTTTCAAACTATGTTGATGAGATTTAAAATTTATACAAATAGTGTGTGTGTCATTGGTGTGAAATTGGTCTCTTATGCGTTTGCTATTAATTTAATGTGAATTTTGTTAATAGAATAAATTTACACTGCTAGAACTTTATTGTCTAAAAATATTTAAGATTATATAATAATACATAACTTTGCAGACTCGAACTCAATCTATATTTATTTCTCATTATTTTTGTTTTATTGTTTGCTGCATTAATAAAATTTATTCTTGATAAAAAACAGCATATTTATCTTAAAAATATTTTAAAAAATGAAGAAAAAATATAAATATTTTTATTGTTTTATTATTTTACTACATATATAATTGAACAAATAACATCAATCATAAATCAGCTACGTAACGGTGACTACTACAGTGGCCATAATAGACTAGCGAGCATATAGTCAATCAAGATCATTGTAGTAGAATTAGTTTAATATTATATCTTATAGTTAATTATATTTTTTTTAAATCAAAAACAATTTTGTTTTTGAAGGGTTGAATAGCGCGACCCCGCGATAAAATTTATTATAATGTAGGTAGTTTGTAGAAGCAAAGATTTTTAAACATTATAGTATAACTTTAAATAGGATTTTTTTAAAGTACTAAACTTTTTACCTATAAGTTACTAGATCAAGCTACTCAAGTTAATAAAAAAAAAATGACTTTATGATTTCACAGGTTTTTTTTTTGGAAGATTTAATGCACTTTGAAATAGTCAAATGCTTTTTCTATATAAATTAACTTTATTATTTTTTTATTCTTTAATTGATAACAATTTTACATGGAAAGTCTTAGATTAATTTATATAAAATCTGAATTAAAGTATGTTGTTTTGTAAATTTGCAACTCATAAAACCTAGACAATCTATGTATGTATAAATGTATGTCATTTAAAAAAATAAAAAATGGTTGAAAACAATCCTGCTTCAAAAAAAGTTGTGTTCAAATAATAAAAATATGATTATAAATAATGAAAAATAGACCTAAAAATAGATATTTATGCATTAAGGGAGATATGAATGTTTTTTCTCCGAGGTTGACGTGTTACAGACCAAGGGCCGGGGGCCCGCGGTTTGTAAGTCTACCGAGGGTGAAAAACAGAATATCTCCCGTAGTGCATTAAATATTTTATTTTTTAGCATTTCATTACTGCTTTTTTAATAAAATTATATGAAAAATAACAACATCCGAGAATGCATGAATGTATAATTGCTGCAAATGCATGGTAACCATGTGTTTGAGGGTGAAAAACTTTACAAAGTCCCAAGGGAGATATGAGATACGTTTCATATATCGTATCCATAACGAAAATCAACAATATCATGTCACTAAAAAATAAATAGAATTACATACAACTTTTGTTATTAAAGTATCAATAATGAATAACAACAATATAGACAGTTATACCAGTCAACTCAAAGAGTTATTTTCAAGGCAAGGAAACAATTAGAAAAATCTGTCATTATATACGACAAAACAAATTGTTTTATAACTGCACTTGTGTCAATTGCTTAAATTAATTAACTATCTTGTTTCCAGCTGTTTTAATTGCTTATGTTTGTATTTTAAATCATTCTATTACACAGATTACTACAGCTTTCAACAGAATAATTTATTTGTAAGTATATGTTAGCACTATTTTAGTATTATTTTTTTTTATTTATAGATATCTATTAGAAGATATAAATACTTGTTAAAATGACATATAATAGATAAAATCACTTCAAAAATACTGTTAATGAATTAATTTAATATATATTGGCATCAATTGAACAATTTATTTTGTTTGTTTAATCATAAAACCATATAGGTGAGAGAGCTAAAATGACGGATAATTAAAAACAAATAGACCTTCAGAGTTGTCGCTTACGCATAGATATAAAAGCGATAAAGTTTATTTATGGGCTGATCTACCGACAGATACATGTTTAATTTTGTTTCGGTTATAGCTGTTTCTAGTTCAATTGACGACCGCCGTATGGCGTTCTATCTGACATATAGACGGGAAACAAAGACATGTCCTACCGGAACTGCAATTCCGGTTCAACGAGGACCACCGCGGCATCTGTCGTAGAAATGAATATTTATAAATTGAGATTTACATATTATCGGCAAAGTTCCATCGATTCTAACGAAGAATTTATTTGCAGGTTGTGTCGTTTTATAACGGACATCGAAATAGGAAAGGACATCTTCATATATAGTTGAGGGAAACATTACTCTAAACTAATAAATATTTATTACAAAATAGATAAATATATAGGACAAGGTAAACCAGAGACGTAAATTTATTTTACCAAAAAGTTATTAATTCCTCATATAAATTTGTATTTCACTTATTTATTGTCTCTATAATTTTTAGACAAGGTATTTTACTTGTTGAAATAAAGTTAAAAAATCGGCTTAACATAACATATTTTATTTTAACATCTAATTCTGTCGGAAAAATTTTTTTTGGCATTGTAGGCGTATAATCAACATAATTTTACAACAACAATAGAAGTAACAATCGACAAAAAATTTTGATTTTGCTCCATCACACACACACACAACAAATATTTTCATAACATTTTTTAAAATGTTTGCAAAATTATATATAGTTAAAGGATAATAAATGCTAATACTTGAAGAGTATTTTATGTTATAAAGAGACTAAAAAATGTTTTGAACGCTGAGATCAGCAACAAGTTAAAAATGTTTTTTGACTGTTTATCGTACATAATTTTTAACCGGTTGAAAGCAACCTAATGCAGCATCATATCCAAGATTTGAAACATACAGCCAAAAAAATAAATACCAACTTTCTCCAAGAATGCGGTTTCTAAGCTGATAACCAAGTGCCCATAAAACAAAGCCGAAAGCCACAGCAGATTCTAGATAGGTGTGAAAAAATTGGAAAAATTAGAAACAGAAAGCAAAACTGTCAGGAAATGAACAATAAGCCAAGAGAATAATAAATATTAAACTAACTTATACATAAGATTTTAAGATATACAGAAAATTAGATACTGTCAGATGTTATCAATAACCAATGCTAAAAATGTATAATTAAGAATTATAACAATTTCTCGTGAACAATAAACTAAAAAAAATATAATAATAATAATCAAAAGAAGTTATAAGTTAAACTAAACAATATCAAAAAATTTTGATCTTAAACAACTCTAAATTTGTACATAACATTTTGAGGTATACCAAAAATTAGATACTGCTAGATTCATCATACCTATAGATATTATTAACAACCAATGCAGAAACTGTCAGGTAAATTAATAAATACAAAATTTTTTTGAAAAAAGTAAACTAAAAAAAGAAATAATGGCAAAGTCTTATGTTGAAGAAGAATGTGTTAATTTTTAAGTGTACAACATCTATGAAAAACAAGAACTAAAAACTTTATTTTTCTAATGAAGTAGATGCTATAGAACGAGAAGTTTAGTTAGTTGGATATTGCCAATGAGCGAGTCAACTTTACTTTAACGTATCAAAAAAATACATTAATAAATAAATTTATTTGTAAAATTGATATGGGGTCATACTTACGTGAATTAATGTAATCACTTCCATTAAAATAGACTAGGAATAGGGATAGGATAGGCTAGGGATAGGCTCAGATAGGTGCTGTAAAAAAGTCACCATTTCAATGCACTAATTCGTGATAATACGAATACGCCAATGAGTGTAAGTGAATTTTACCGTCGCGTGGAAACCGCGCCACTGCGCAAAACAAGGGTAACAAGAGAGTACTTATCTCAAAGTATTTGCACTCTACAAAAAAATTTTTTTTTAAATAATTACAAATAAATGTTTGAGAATGTATCAATAACAGTCTGCAGAAATTAAAACATATTACCAGTGATTTATTAGTACTTGAAAATAATAATCTAATTTAAATTGTTCAGCTAAATAAAGCAAAACCCAACTAGTTAAAGATAATTAGAAAAAATTCAAAAACCTACAGAGTTATTGGTGATTAAAGTATTAAACAAGCTGCTATTATTTTTCAGAAGCGCAATATATTAGTATTATAACAGTTTGTTTGGCTGAAAATGCAATAGAGCACGTTGTTCTAGCTTTCTTTACAATTTTGTGTAGAGACATTGAGCTACACTTTGTAAGACATGATCTTATTTATGACAGTTTAAAAAATCAAATTGAGGTTATTCGGAATTAAAACGTTTTACAATTTATAAGGTTTTTTATAAGCTTATTTAAAACTACTAAAAAAAATCTGTTGCAGTTATAGACAATCACACCTCAGACAACAATTTTTTATAAACCTATTTGAATCTACTAAAAAAATCTGTTGCTGTTATAGACAATCACATCTCAGACAACCATTTTTTATAAACCTATTTAAATCTACTAAAAAAATCCGTTTGCTGTTATAGACAATCACACCTCAGACAACAATATACCAAGTATTATTAAATTTTGTGAGAAAAACTTTTATATTATTTTACTATTTTCTTGACATGCGTCACTCTAGCTCTAACCAATATTAATCTACAGATTATTAGATAAATAAGACAGCAAATACTAGGTATTTATAATTTACTAAAGCTTGTTGAAGACGCTATGATAAGAACTTGGATCTAATTGAAGTATGTTCAAACATATAATTAACAATAGCGTTTTATTCTAATTTTCATCTTGCGCTAGTTAGTGTCACTTTTGAATTATTTGTTTGATCAACAAAAATTGTCAGAAGATAAAGAACAATTTGCTGCTTTTGATCTTTTTTGATATCGCAAAAAAATTCTACCTATTCCAAGCCCTAATTCAACTAAGATTCTCTGTCTACCTCTCAACACAACGCTATGGCACTACGTAGTACTTCTGTTACTAAACACCGTTTTTTAAAGCACCAGTCCGGTAGAGTCAATAAGACTAACAAAATCTAGAAAAAAAAGTGCAAACTATACAAATACACTAAAAAAAAGTAAGAAATAAAATAAAATCTTTTTACAAAAAATGATAAATTTGAATATTGAAAATAAAGCATATGTTACACGAATGAAATACTTGGCTAAACCTTATAGTAATGTTGATAAAGAAACAAAGGATATAATTATTACATTGTTTGTTTTAAGGTGTATAGAACTAATACAGAAAAGTAAGTACAATATAGAAACTTTGATAAACAAGCTCACGCAGGATGTGATAAAACTGTTAAAAAAATTGTCGCTTTTGCAAGTAGTGTAGGGTGTATAGCTGATGTCACCAATATAGCAAAGCTAAAAGTTACCAAAATCAGATGTTACGAAAAGAACAAATAAACTACTTTTGACAACTAAACTTCTTTGGATATAATAGTAAGTATTTTGTGCCAAGTACGAATAAACTTTAATTTAGTACATTATCTTATAAGAAAAAACCCTCACTTTTTGTTTTTGTGGCAAGGTTCCAAGGTTGTGATATTTAGCAGATGAACGTGGTGAGGCTGAGAATTGAAACAAGACGAAAGTCTTTAAATTCGATGACTTTTTATTAAAAAGTGAAAAACAAAACTTTAATATTTGCGGAATAAATTATAAAAAATATTTGCAAATTGCTATTTTTAGCAATAAAATGGTTTATTGTAAAAAAATTGAGAATAGTCGTAATTTGTTAGAGCTGTAAATTAAATTTCAAATTTTTAAGTGTCAAGTTTAAATTTTTTTATTTATTAAGCAGCTTTTAAGGTTTTTAAGTTAGAAATTGATAACAATTTGCTGCTACAATTTAAATTTTTCAATAACAATAAATATTATTAAAAAATATATATATTATAGTGATAATCCAGAAAATTACTTGAAAAATGATAATTAAAAATTATATAAAAATCGATCTTTACAAAATGCTTCAAAAATTGAAGGCAACAGGCTGGATAATGCGGATATTCAAAATGTTGATTTTATTGATAAAAATACTGTTTTTAAAATTGTAGAATAGTTTATTTTGTTTACAATATTTAAGAAAACTAAAACTGCATTTTTCTATAGATATTGCTATTCCAAATTCTTGTAATATTATTGATACCTACGGCTAAATATTATTTATTGAAAATTAAAAGTCGGTTTTTTAACAGTTTTTATATTATTTGAAAAATAATATTGTCATTATCATTATTTCTCAAAGACCGTAATGATTTTTAAATCCATGTTTCGAATCCAAACAAATTGTTGCTCTGGTTGCTATTTTACTTTGTCTGCTTACCTAAAATATGCATTATTTTCTGTTAGAACTTTTGTTTTTGCAAATTGCTAAAAAACTTCAACTTTTGCTTTTCAAAATCTGTCATAAAATGTTACGTTTTCTAACGTCAGAAAGGAAACGTATTCTATAATGTAAAAAAGCTGTAGTTACATTTGTACTTTCTAAACGCCTCATCAAAAATGTAAAAATGCTTATTAAATAGCAAGAAATAAATCAAGAAAAAAAAGCATACAGTTTTTCTAATACTAACATGTATTGTAAATAATTTATAAACGATGTCCAGCACCTTCATAAATTTTAAGATCAGGAATTTTAAACGTTCATTTTTTGATTATTAAAATATTGACATCTTTCGGAAAAAACCGTGTCAAAATGTTAGATAAGAATGTCGACGTTTTCCACACCATCGGTGGAGGCGTCGTCAAGACAAGACAAGAAGAGTGAAAATAAGCACGGTAACTCGGCGTGTGGATCACGCTAGAAGCGAAACTTACTCTGTCTAGATCCCATTGCTGCTTGGGCTTATATTGGTAAGCGAGGAAGAGAAAGGTGTTAATGTTTCAATGACTTCGGGCCTTAATTCTTTTTTATTTTTTGATCATACTATCAAAGGCAATAAAAATCTGTCAAGCTAAATTACACAGCAAGTCTAGATCTAAATAATTGCTTTTATCATTTATTTTATAACACTGGATCTGTTTTTTTGGTTTTATACGGTTTTTCGTCAAAACTTTTTTTTATCGTGTTTGTAGGTATAGAAACTTTTTCTTGATAAGTTTTATTCAAAATGTTAATTTTATTGATAAAAATACTGTTTTTAAAATTGCACTCGGTGCAATGTAGAATAGTTTGTTACTATTATCTAACTTAACCGCCGCTACCAATTTGAAACAAATGTTGTGAACAGCTTTTAAATATTATTTAAAAATAAATACCTACTGAGAGACTTAAGTCGCGTATTTTTGTCATTGCGTAAAAAGAGGCAAAATCTTATATTGACTTGTTAGACATTTTTTGGATTAGACCCACAGCTGTAAGCACTAATTAAGTCGCCATAACAGCCTTGGTAAATTTACACATTTACTGAATGGAAAATTTAATGAGCAGATGCTGCTATTTCTAAATAATTTCCTATAAGTGGCTTATTTTCAAAAGTTTCAGCTTATTTGTGATAAAGTTCATTTTTTTATTTATCTTGTTATTCACTAAACAGATAATGGTCATTGTTTACTTTACCGGACAGTAAGGTATGAGGCTGGAATGTTGTTTATAGTGTTTAAGAGGGTTTTATGAATGTAACTTACTATAAACAGTTTGGTGCAAATGTCCCAAACATTGGCAAACATTTTTCACACACTTTTGTTCCCAGCGCATGCGTCAAGCATACGTAAAACACACAAGCTAAATACATTAAATATTCTCTTGCTGTAAAATGTTGTAAACCTCTTTACAATTTATTGGACACGTACAGTATAGTTGGTTGTCTCACATGGTTTTAGTCTTTTTGTTACAAATATCTATGTAAATATGACAAAAAATCAAATGTTTTTAACGTTTTAGATACCAAAGCATATGTTTTTTAACATTTTAGGGCATTTTCACAATTGTTGAATAGTGGGAAATGATGTTAAACAATGTATTATGATCGTTTAAATAGAAATTACACAAAAATTGAACTAGACGGTAAAATAAACAATTATCCAGATAATATATTTCGAATAAACAATTTAGCTTTTTCAGAAAGTTAGAACGTTTCAGCTTCTTCCCATGTTTTGAATTCTATTTGACTTTGAATGCAACTGTATCTTAGAACAATTTAAAATTCACTTATATTCTATTTAATTCTAAAGTTTTTAATTGAATTTACTTCATCTGATATAATTATTAGCAAAATTATTAAAAGTGATTTTAACATTTATTGCAAAATAAATCTCGGTATGTATGTTACGCTAAATATGCTAAATCAATTTGAGACTGCTTTGCTTTTAAACTTGATCGCTAAACATCTATAATGATTACTATATAATGACATACTTAAAGCGAGTATTTATTTTAAATTATTTTTAGCATTTTTTTTCTTATCATTTTAGCAAGTAGGTGCATACTTAACGTATTTAATTACAGTGTGTTAAAAAGCTTTTTTAATGTATTTTATTAAAATTAACAAAACTATCTAAAAAGTGTTTCCATTTATATAGATAGATGATAATGACAGTTATTAAAATTTATCTATTTTAAAGAAATTTCGCAGAAAAAATATTAGTCAAGAATGGTGCAAAGTGTTTTTTCAGCAGTTTAATCATTTATGTGAATTATAAAATATAGCAATGACGCTTAAAAAAATAAAAACTTGAAGCGGTTTCAACTGAATTCGTTTCAGTAATGCCAATGTTCAATATGTTCATTTATGGATTAGTTTTGTACGTATGTTGCATTATTAACAATTATGACAAAAGCTATAAATCATATCATACATAAATACATAATATACAGTTAGTATATATTTCAGTTAAGAATTTTATATAGAATAAAACAACTTCAGCAAGGCTTTACCATAACGATGTGTTTATTATCTTGGTGTCTCCTACAACTACCCCACTCTTTGTCAACGAAGGGGAGTCACATTAGTGGGGATTAGAAGTCGTGGAGTACAAAAAGAGTGGGAGATGAAAAGAATAAGAATGAAAAAAAGGGGCGTTGATAACCGTCAACAACCAATAGACATGCGCTGCGAACAGAGCACCTAGCGGCTTTTCACCACAGCCGCAAACAAAATGGTTGACATAAGTATATCATCTTGCAGATAGAGGGCACTGTATGTTCAAACATATAAAAAGCATCTAACTTTTTTAAAAAATATTTGACTCCTCCTGTAGATTACTGAAACAAACATAGTTTTTAGAATATTAATTAAATTATTTTTGTAAAACATATACTTTGTATTCTTAGACTCAGGTATTTATTTATTCAATGATTATGCGTCTTTGAATTTAATGAAAGGTGAAAATAGCGCTTAACAACTTGATTGAATAAATTTTAAGTTGTTTGGCACTTTTCTCAATTCTGCCATATAAAACCATTCCGGTCCATTTGGCGGCGAATCATAGATGGCTGCGACGTCGTATTTTTCATCTTCGACGCTCGGGCGTCCCGACGAATCTTTTTACGAGAGTTTTATGTTTGCGCACAGATATTCTTGTTGTGAAGCACGAGAGTAATGGACCATGATATTTTTACGAAAATTGAAACGTAAATAAACTTTTATGACTCCTCGAAAACTCTCTAGAAATCCCTTTCTTTTCTATCTTCTTTTTTCTTTTTGCTAGATGGTTGGTTCATTTTGAAAAGATGATTGATTGTCGAAAAAACATTTGGCCAACATATTTCTATAAATTAAACCAGAAAAAATACATTTTTGTCAACCTGTGCAATGGCTTTGTCTGGATAGATGCCGGGTTGGAATGAAACGACTGCCAGAGAATATTGTAGGCGCTCGCTGCATAAAATCCAGAGCACGGCACGAGTTGATTTGCATAGCTCAGCTGTGGGAAACAATCGATGTTGAAATGGCTTTTGTTTCTCGTTGTACGCACATAAAAGCCGGCAAAACACACCAATTGAATTTTTTTATTGTGTTACATTTCATAAAATAACATATTGTCATATATGGGTTTGAATGAACTTTAAACGCTAGAGGCAGTAAAATGTGTGTGTTTGAGCCTCTTACATCGTAGCAGCGTTGAAAAGGTATATATAGACGAATTTATTTTATGTATTAGGTAGATATTTAACAAAGCGCTTAACACTATAAGTTCTTATGTAAGATGGCGTATATCAAAAATCGACGCTAACGAGGAGTGCACGTGACAACGTCGACGCAAGCGCCGAAACAGTCACTATAGCAACGACACCTTAGTCGGCAGCGTCGATATGGCTGATAGCAAGTTTTGCTTAAAAATACACTTTCTAGCAAAATTTTAAACCAGATTAGGTTTTTATAAAATGATAAAATGTTTTTTTCATATACTAGGTAATTTTATATAATAAATAGGTATATAATCTCTTTAAAAATAATGATTTAACAGACATTGGTGTGTCTAGCCGAACGCTTTGAACATCAAAACAAGCAAGTTACAAAACTTTTTTCTCATTATAATAACGTGTTATTTGTGTTATCTTTACTAACTCTCACTAACTATTGATAATAACCATAGTATTTATAGTACTAAGTGGTTTTTGTGTATACCACCTTCTAACTAAGTCTTATTCTAAGTAAAAAACGCGATTGCATTGTGTCAAAAACAAATAATTGTTTGCCAAGACGTAACAGCACGTATATCATGTAGTTTATACAAAAGATATAACAAGTACACTGAGGTGTATTTAAAGCAATATTAAAAAACTTTAAAACGTTTTCCATACATAACAAATATTTAGTAAATTTACATTTAGGTGTCAAGGTGTTGTAAAATTAGAAATTAAAAATAAAAACAGCACTCAAGCTTGTTACATATTGTTAAGTTATTCTAAAAGCTATGTTTTACTAAAAAAGTGAAACTTTGTAACTAATACCTACTAGATTTGTAGGTTTACTTTAATTACTTAATAATGTAAGCATTTGATTCAAAAAAATTGACAACTATGTCTGAAATCTTTATTTTTCGAAAACTGTCAAAAAATGTTTACATTTTTGTTCTGATTTTAGAACGCAAAATATATTATTTAAAAAAGACTTTTACAATCTAGAACAAAACAGACTTTTACGTTCAGCAATTTTTAATTAAACAAAACAATACAGTTTGAGGGAATCTATTTATTATTAATAATATTTAAATGTAAATTTGATATGATACAATTTGTAAAATTCAAACCGCTTGACGACGATAGCTGCTTTAATGAAATTGTAGGTTCTTGAACCTCCATTTCCGTTAAAAAGCTTAGTGCTTTCATTTTTTAATTTGTTGTTAAATAAGCACAAACAGTAAAGTAGAATTTACCTTCAGTAATAAAAAGCTGTGATCTGGGGCCTCTTCTAGAAATTTTTCAATTTCTGTTTTGTTTCAAATTTTTGATTTTTTTAGGCAATAGCCTACATTTTTATTTTTTAAATAAAAATGTAAAAAAAAAGAGTCCCAGTTTTGAAAATTTTCCTATGTCCTAGATTTTGCTTCACGTTCAAACCTCACACAAGCACCGGAATCTCTAAAGAGTCGCAATATTAGAGAAAAGTGTGAGATTAACTGGCATAAAAATCTAGTTTTGCGTTTCATTTGCACGCTCTTGAGAAAAGTTAGGTTAGAATAAAATGATAAGTCTTGCTAACTGTTTTTTTACCGCTGCTGTTTAAAACTGTGTTGTGTAAACAAGACATTGTTTTAACCAATAGAAAGGCAGTGTTTTAAATGCAGTTCCAAAAATGCCCGATTCGTCTTGTCAATAGCCGAAGCATATACTATAAAGTGTTTTATAAAGTACAGCACTCCTTGTGTTAATATTAACTTTTTTAATTTTTTTACAGTTTTTTCAATATTTAGAAAAGCAGGTTAACAATAAAAAAGATTTTCTTTCACTTGTATTTTTTTTAATAATTACCCTTTTTTGAGCAAAGTAGCCGCCATAATGTTAGCAGTATCTATCGTTCAAGAATGCTACCAAAAAATTGATTCACACAGGTTTTGTTGTTTTTTGTAATTCTTTTTGTGTTTTTTTTTTAAAGGGATTATATTGGGAGCTACATTATAATTTACTATTAAATATAAATAGTCTGACGACTTGAGTCAATTTAAATGCTGAGACAATTATTGGAACTAATAATTATTAAAGAGCGAATAGTAATTTTTTTAGAACAAAAATTTGTAGAACATTTGATATCAATTTATAAATACAACACGCGTTCATTTTGTTCTAAACAATTCTCGTTAAATATTGACTAAATTATAGGTACACTTGTTAAATAATATACTATTTTTAAATTTAAAACATTATAATATTAAAGTTTTTAGATACTTAAATACCTGAGACAGCATATTTAAAAACTCATCAGTAATATCTTTTGAGTTAAAAATAATTACTACTTGATATGACTTTTCTTAATAAATGTTAATTATGTCAGTTTGAAGTTATACTTTTAATAATGGCATTATATATTTGATATTAATAATGAATCACAGGGTAGACTTGTGGTATGCTGGAAGGAAAAGTACTATCATGTGCACTACAATATGTCATATTTACTAATATGACATATTACTAAACAAAATAACGACACCTTATTGTTCAGATTCGGTTCTGTAATTTTTAGAAAATAATGCACAGAAATTGATTTTATTACAATTTTACAGTAATTAATAATATGTATGTAAGTGTAAGTCTCAATTGATGTAAAACAAATAATAAATAAAGGTCCTGTACAGCTCCTGAGGATGAGAAAGCAGCCAACCAAGCTGCAAAAAGTTGAGCAACAAAAAATTGTTTAATTAATTAATGACCCAACCAAGATCCTAATTCTTGTAAAAAAACAAATTACAATAATTACTACTTTTTTTTTAAATATATAGGTAGCTGGAGCTCAAGAACAGAATGTAGGTAGGTACTGAAAACAATTTATGTATTATAAAAATAATGCATAAATTGCTTTCAAAATATTGTGAGCTATCCTAATTATTGAAACCACTAAGTAAATTAAAAATCTAGAATATTTTTCCATCAATCGAAAAATTTTTCAGTAGCGCTAGAATATTTAGAAATTCTTTAGAAATCGTTGCATTATTTTTGAAAGAGAGACAACAACAAGTTTTACGGAAATAAGACAGAGATCATAGAGTTCAGAAAATTTGAAAGGGATCAGAATGTTCTAGATCTATAGGTAGACTAATAAATATAGCGAACGCAAGCAAAGCAAGTTTTGAATAGAAGCGCCAAATGAATCATAGTGAATTAAGTGATACTAATAAGTCAATTATGTTAAAATCAATCAAAAGAGTCTCACAAATCCAACAGATCAAAATTTTTGTGTTTGTGTCATTCTGTTAGAATTTATTTTTAATTTTATTGATTCATTATATATTGCTATTTTAATTAATTTGTTTGGTTAACACCTTTAATCTTTCCCTAGAGAAGTTGTGGATAATTCATATTGCAGGTTAGCCGCCCTGCTAGTTTAATGAGAGTTGTTACAGTACTTAAATGTTATTTTAACATTAAAACACTAAAACGAGTTATATTAGTACAACCTGCTTCACTTTTTAGCAATAAAATATAATTGGTTCTTGTAGGAAATAATTAAGATGTCGAACTACAAATTGCAAATCAATTTATGTTATAGAACAATTCTTAAGCTTTTTTGGTGGCAGTATTATACCCGTTCCCGTATTACCGCCGACAGCAAATATATTTAAATGTATGCAGCATTAATTCAGAACGCAGCGCTTACAGCTGACTGCTTTCTGTTTGTAAACATTGAGCTCTCTCACCACTACGAATGTTAGTTAGCTATGATCATCATTACCATCATCATCATCGTCCACCAGAGACACAATCAATGCTTTGTATGTTATTATTTGAATAGTCTGTTTATTTATTATAATGAAATAATGTTCAATACACTTGCAGAACAAATTCTATACCTACTATAAAAAGTTCCTCTTTTTGTAAAAGTTGTAATTTTTTTGTCATCATACTACTTAGTAAAAACTATAAAACTTTGAAAACGACTTTATAGTTCTTCCAGATACTGTGAAAATTGATAAATTGAAAGAAAAAGCTTTATCTTTGACTAATATGTATTTAAAAAAAAACCTAAAGTTTTCTAGCACTTATTTGCCAAAGATAAAAAACATTAACAAAATTTTATTAAGTGTTTTTTTAAAGACGTTTTTTTGACGCAATCTCAGTTTTTTTTGCATAAAGAATAAAGTTGTTACATGTTTGTTATTGTAAATCAGATATTGTAAATCTATGTTTTATATTTTTGATATTTTTCTACACACTGCTTACTGCTGCTTGTTGGTTAAACGACCAACCTGCAATATTTTTTTTAAAAAAGCATTTCTATGTAAAACTAATAAACTTGCTTGATAAAGCATAAAAAAGCTTATAGAGTGAGATCCTCAATTGTTGGATCTTTAAGACGAGTTTAGCATATATAATAAGACGAATTTTCTAGTTGTTGGCATCTTTGAATGCCTAATCATTGACAACATGTAGCATATTGGTTATAATAAACATTTTGGTATTTGAAGTTAAAACAATAAATAAAACATTCAACAAATAAAACAGAAAAAATAAATATGTATAAACATTCGTTAAAATAAACATTTTTTCTACGGTCACCTCTAAAACTGACTTTTGAATGCAAAAATTTGGCGATTCACACATTTATTCTTTGGTACTGTTCATTTGTCAAAATGTTTTAGCAATTAGATTACGGCGCATACACCATCACTTCATAGAGTAACAATTTTGTAATTTTTTTTAAGTCTTGGTAGTTGATGGTGTACATTCACCTTTACCAACTGAAACAATTTCACATTCATTAATTAGTGTCGAATATTTTATATTTAAACTTGGTAGTGTTCGTTGCTTTAATAATATTGCTTTCTTTTTGTCTTTTTCAAAATGTTTTTCTGTTAGCATTTTCTTTTTTCTTTACAAATATTTTTATACACTTTTGATGTTAATACGTTGTGTGTTTTGGTTGCTTTATCATTCAGTAGTTCGTTGTCATAATAAATAGTATTTTGAATAGTTTACAAATTGTAAATTGTAATTTGTAAATTGTAAATTGTAAATTGTAAATTGTAAATTGTAAATTGTAAATTGTAAATTGTAAATTGTAAATTGTAAATTGTAAATTGTAAATTGTAAATTGTAATTTGTAAATTGTAAATTGTGAATTGTAAATTGTAATTTGTAAATTGTAAATTGTGAATTGTAAATTGTAAATTGTAAATTGTAAATTGTAAATTGTAAATTGTAAATAATAAATTGTAAATTGTAAATTGTAAATTGTAAATTGTAAATTGTAAATTGTAAATTGTAAATTGTAAATAATAAATTGTAAATTGTAAATTGTAAATTGTAAATTGTAAATTGTAAATTGTAAATTGTAAATTGTAAATTGTAAATTGTAAATTGTAAATTGTAAATTGTAAATTGTAAATTGTAAATTGTAAATTGTAAATTGTAAATTGTAAATTGTAAATTGTAAATTGTAAATTGTAAATTGTAAATTGTAAATTGTAAATTGTAAATTGTAAATTGTAAATTGTAAATTGTAAATTGTAAATTGTTAATTGTAAATTGTAAATTGTAAATTGTAAATTGTAAATTGTAAATTGTAAATTGTAAATTGTAAATTGTAAATTGTAAATTGTAAATTGTAAATTGTAAATTGTAAATTGTAAATTGTAAATTGTAAATTGTAAATTGTAAATTGTAAATTGTAAATTGTAAATTGTAAATTGTAAATTGTAAATTGTAAATTGTAAATTGTAAATTGTAAATTGTAAATTGTAAATTGTAAATTGTAAATTGTAAATTGTAAATTGTAAATTGTGTAAATTGTAAATTGTAAATTGTAAATTGTAAATTGTAAATTGTGTAAATTGTAAATTGTAAATTGTAAATTGTAAATTGTAAATTTTGTAAATTGTAAATTGTAAATTGTAAATTGTAAATTGTAAATTGTAAATTGTAAATTGTAAATTGTAAATTGTAAATTGTAAATTGTAAATTGTAAATTGTAAATTGTAAATTTTGTAAATTGTAAATTGTAAATTGTAAATTGTAAATTGTAAATTGTAAATTGTAAATTGTAAATTGTAAATTGTAAATTGTAAATTGTAAATTGTAAATTGTAAATTGTAAATTGTAAATTGTAAATTGTAAATTGTAAATTGTAAATTGTAAATTGTAAATTGTAAGTTGTAAATTGTACATTGTAAATTGTAAATTGTAAATTGTAAATTGTAAATTGTAAATTGTAAATTGTAAATTGTAAATTGTAAATTGTAAATTGTAAATTGTAAATTGTAAATTGTAAGTTGTAAATTGTAAATTGTAAATTGTAAATTGTAAATTGTAAATTGTAAATTGTAAATTGTAAATTGTAAATTGTAAATTGTAAATTGTAAATTGTAAATAGTTATTTGTTAAACTGATAGCTTGTCTTAAGCTTGGTTGCACCACTTTGTCTTTCGATAAGAATGCCAGTTTAGAGATTTTAGCGGATCCTAGTAGGCTGCACCAAGCCACAACCTATATATAAATAAAATTAAATTAACGTAGGCTATGTAATATAGACCTACATATTGACAAATCAGAACAGGCCTTGCAAATTATCGGTTATGCCGTACAAAAACAAACGTTGAATTCATAGACGTAGACAATTTAAAGTGTTAAACGCCACTTTATAATAAATCATATCTCATATACGTTGGAATTATAATTGAGCATTATTGTTATGTGATATGTTACCACATGTGACGCTACCTCAAATAATAAAAAAACGTTAATTGTATAGTAGCGGTTTGCTGTTGTTAACCTTAAAAACATCTATTCGATTTTGAGTACTTTTTATAAACAAGAATAACTATAGAATAAGTTGTAAAACAAATTTTATCATTAAAAAAAGCATTTTTTTAGAATGTAACTTTTAAAACGGGATCAAAAACGGTTCTACTATTTCCTTGCATTAAAGAATTTCAAGCCAAATATTCGAACTAAATAAATATTAATTATCAACAAGTTTATCACTGCTGTAAAGTTATAGTGCGTAATTTTAGAAAAGTAGAAAAAACAAGTTCATCTCCAACTAAAACAAACCTTTCGATAAAACAAAAATAAGATAGCTCTCTTGATGTGTTTTCTGTTTGACCACTTTGTACACTATTGATAGTTTTAGCCAATATTTATAATCTTTCTTTTCTATGAATTTTGTTTGTTTATTTTTCTATATTTGTAAGTTTAACGTTATGTACAAAATTGTAGCACCGCGGGTGCTTAAAGATTGTGAAATATTGTAACACAATAATAATAACTATATCATAATCTTAAAATAAAAAAATATATAGTTTTATTTTAACAAATTATTTATTATTAAATGTTTTTTTAAGCTTAGAGCAACAGCAGGTTTAAAACTTATACATTTTGCAAGATAAGAATATAACCTAATTTTGGTCTATTTCTAAAAATGTTCTATCTATAAACTTGCACTATGAAACTTTAATAAAAAAATTGTCAAAGCGTCCAACTGTCCAGTAGGTAAGTGAAAAAATGTTTTAAATACTTTTTAATGTAAATGTAGTTAATAAAATTTAAAAATGTAGATTTATAAGTTGAATATTTCTTTTCGTTCTCAGTGTTGTTTAGAGAAGCTGTGGCAAGTTAGACCATGCATTTTCACAATTTTCCACGTGAGCTTGCTTTTGCATAAACTCAATCTCGACCACCCATATATCGAAGCATCATCGATGATATGTTAATGATTATTCTTTGGTGTGTCGAAACGGGATTCAGCAAGCGACGTCCGTGATGAATGCTCCTCCGGCCCGGAAACAGTTAATCAATTGTTTCAACGCAACCTACCCTGTTGTCAGCAGACAAGCTTTGTTCAGTGCCTATCATTACTCTGCCAATCATGCCAACGTCGTCTGGTTGCAACAGCAGATACATAGGAAAAACCAACATTCCTGCAACTTTTCCGCAAAACAGAGTTTTTTTTCAATGGTGCTGAGACTGACGGACCTCCAAACCCCATCCTGATTTATCGCCAGAGTTCAAGAATGAGCCCGTATAGAAACTAAAAAGACGTAAATAGAATTGAGAGTTCTTTAGATGCCAACAAATCATGTGCCAAAGAAGAGCGATACGAAAGAAAACACGTAGAAAATGATAAAATCAACGTCAAGTGTTTAAGGCGAGTTTTAATGTAATGTTCTTTGTCTTTCATGTACTTTATAGAGTTGCATAGATTCATACTACATACTTGAAAACACCAGTTATAGAATTTTTTCAGAAGTATAAACAACATTAATCTTTTTACAAACTATGTTAGCCGAAGAGGCCACTAGACCCTTTTTCAGTTTAATGTTTTCCGAAAAGTAATGTATTGAAGAGAAATATAATAATTCAAAAGTTTTAAATTTTGTTTTGAATAAATAAAACAAGCTCACTTTTCTTTGACAATTAAATAATTTTATAAGCATTATTAAATATATTTATTTAAAGAATTGTAAGACTACTTTTATTCTAATCTTAGTTTTGCCAAATTTTAACAATTAAATTGAATTAAATAACAGTTAACTCGTTGTCCATAATTAATTTGTCAGGATGTCTATGTTCTACGATTATTAGCCTTAATTATTCACTCGAAAACAGTGTACAGAATAGCAACAACCAGCTACATTATCATCAACAATCTACTTCAACTCACCCCTTTATATTCATTGTTAGAGAAACGCTGGAGCAGTCAGACGGATCGATTGGGCGACACATGCAACATATCTACACATAATGTACCTGTCAATAATACCTGTAAAGTAACTCACCGGAGGCTTTCCTCCCCCTCGCAGGATTCTCTTCTTCTCGAACTGTTAGTGGAAGACATCACCAGGCTCGTTGAACTTTGACAACCACTCTATGGACTCGATTGACTCAATCTTCACCCCTTTTCTTTAGCATCGTGTTCTCAATGATGTCTTCATTGTTTCGGTACCCCATTATTCCTCCAAATGCACAGCACTGATTTTACAATATTTCACCGAATTCAGGGAGTCAGCACTGAATTCACATTATTCCTCCGAATTCAAGGAGACAGCACTGAATTCACATTATTCCTCCGAATTCAGGGAGACAGCACTGAATTCACATTATTCCTCCAAATTCAGGGAGACAGCACTGAATTTACATTAATCCACCGAATTCAGGGAGACAGCACTGAATTTACATTAATCCACCGAATTCAGGGAGACAGCACTGAATTTACATTAATCCACCGAATTCAGGGAGACAGCACTGAATTCACATTATTCCTCCGAATTCAGGGAGACAGCACTGAATTCACATTATTCCACCGAATTCAGGGAGACAGCACTGAATTCACATTATACCACAAAACACATATGATCAACAAGAGCAACACGTTAACTATCTTTCTCTTTCAATAAACAATTAACAATTGTTAATTGTAAATATTCATAATACTGCCCGTCCGACAGCTCTAACCTTCCTCACTCTCGCTCCGCTCAGCTTACTGACTGGACTCTACCCTTCCAGGGATGCTAAGCCCATCTTCTCCCTCTTTTACTTAAGATGCCATATGGCTCTCATCGAGATGATTTAATTATACAAGCGCCTTATTGGCTTATTTTTACTTTAAAAAATAACTATAAATCATTATAAAATCAAAAACTCTCACAGAATTGATAAAATGTTTTGATCATAACAATATAAGTTTACTCGATTTGGTTTTCTATATGTTGTAATCCTGTTGATTACTGTTGAAGAAGAACTAGTTTTCTAATTCGGATAAAATTTCATTTAAATTTTTTACAATTTCGATACAATTCTTGCAGAATTTATTAAAATTTTTTATAATTGAATTTGTGGCTTATTTAATTACAGAAGCAGAAGTTAAATAAAGCAACTGTTTATTTAATTACAGAGACAGGTTAAATAAAACAACTTGTTTCTGTAACATATTTTGGCATTATAAAGACTAATTAAGAAATGTCAATAAATGATTGTGTTAGCTTTTCTAAAAAAACTAAATTAACAGTCGAAAAAAACAAAAAACACGTTGGTATCTCAATTTTTTTTTTTAAAAAATATATAGCAAACTAAAAAACATTTTTTTTGTTTATATAGGTAGATACTGTATACAATCAACATTTTTAATAATGTATACACAATATCACAAAACATAGGCTGATTCATGCATACAATCTGATTTGAGTGAAACAACAGTAATCCTAAAAACCTAAAAAAAAAGTCAAAGCAATTTTATTCAAACTAAGATTTGTAGGCTTAGACATGTTTAGTTCTTATTGTAATTCTTTACTAATTTGTAACAGATTGTTGTTTGAATAAACTTCCAAAAACGGTTGAGTCTTATATATATCCAAGTGCCTATATATTCCGTGCTCAGAAACAATAGCGGCATCTATTAGATGCTTCTTACTTTCTTACATCAAGCTCTTTACTATGTTTTTTTTATATTAATGCAAGAGGTCGTTCCTAATGACAGACAGATATCCATTTGATAAAAAATAAATTTCAAAATAAATTAAAGATACTGCTGATTGAATCAGATATGCGTTTGAAACGAAAAGCGCTAATGTTACAACTTACTTGTCAAATTAGCAATCAGGCTTGATAATATTGGCAAAAAATTAGAAAGCTTTTTAAAAAAAAATACAATGAAAAAATAACAAAAGTCTTCAACCGTTCATTTAAAGAAAAACTATATCTTGTAATACCTGATATTAACAATTATTATACTGGCCAAACGTAGTAAACACAAAGTTTAATGATAACTACCCGGTTGTATTCTGAAAGCAGTTGATCGTAACGATGATCAAATAAATGTTTAAAAATAATAATATATTTTTGATTGCTGAAGAGTTATTATTGTCAAAGATCCTACTAGATCTTTGATACTGTATCACAAGACTGTACCTACTATATTTCACATTAAGAAACGCTTTAAAAAAAACTACAAGTACGCGCTATAAACACGTTTGAAAAACTTAGCCAAATTTAATTGGCCGATGGCTATGTATTTTTAACAATGTCTATAACAGCTCATCTTTACAAACATGTCTTGAGACAAACCTGAAATATGTGGTGCATGTTTAAGAACTGTCATAAACTATTACTAAAGTTAAAGCAGTATTCGCCAAAAAGCGTTAGACACCTTATCCAATTTTTTCTTGTCCGGTTCTGCTTTGAGCATACTTTTTGCTTATAAACAAAATGCTTTGCAGCTTTTACAAAATTTAAGAAAGCCTGCAAATTAGAGACTAAAAGCCATAAATTTAGTATTTACATCAATTCAAAAATAGTTGTAAATCAGATCTCTTGGTTTCAAATCAGACTTACCTAAGTGTAAATAAAGCGTTATAAATGACAATTTTGCAGATGAATTTAGATGTATATACAGATTTCTGATCTTTTTACTCTTGTGATCTATTAGAAATCAGATATATGTTATCACTTTTTTGGAAGTATTTGGTATTGAAGCCATCTTTAATTTGCCTTTTTTGAGGTATTGATGAGATTTTTCTTGCATAATAGTGTAATCATCTTCATTTGTAGTCATAGATGTTTTTCTACTGTTGTCCGTTCATAGTTGTTTAGATTTTGATTACTTCTACATTTAAAATATTGTAACATCAACATTATATTTATTTTATCTAAATTATATTTTAAAAGGCTTACTTTAAGTTTTACTGCTTTCAAGATGACTCCAATAACATTCATTGTGTTTGTTTCACTAATATCACAACAATAAATTTTAAAAAACTTAACTTTTAAGTTTTTGTTTCAATGTTTGTATCAATAGAAAAGCTTACAAAGCTGTAATCAGATTTGTTGTGTTGTTTTTAAAGTAAAAACGTTAATATTGAATCTAGTTGTATTGCGCACAGTAAGCTAGAAGTCAGTTAGCATTATTGTACAAACCAATTTATGTTTTCGATCAAAACTCATGCATTTTAACATTTTAAGATTATCTTCTTCTGTTTCTTCTAAATGATTCACAGTTATAGGGAGTTGATTGTGGAATCTATCTACAGGTGGTTTACAGTTGGCTCAATACCTAATGATTTATAATGTAAAACAAATCGCCAACTTTTAGCATACAAATTTGCCACATTTTAACACTAGAGTTTACAGCTCCGAAACCTGAATTTGATAATATTGACTTTACTTACGTATTTTTCACAACATATTTATATAAACATTAAAATTTAAAAAAGTTTTTTTATTGGTTGTATAATGTATATTGGTATGAAAATAACCGTTTGATTCTTTTGCAATTCTTATGATAATAAATAGCTACAACAACAATTTAAAGGAACAATAGCTTTTTAATGTTATGCGACAATAACAAAACAGTAAATTATGATTGAAACTATTATAAGTGTCACTGAAACTATGCAAATGGAATTTACGTACTAATCAAACTCATTTTTCAATAGAATGAATACTTAGCAGTGATAAGTCAAGGTTGTAAATGGTGAGGTGACAGCTCCTTCAGACACTAAGCCCGTAATCTGTGCATAATTCCAAACACACATGCTGCAAAATGTGCATGACATGTCGTAAAATTTAAACGATGTTCAAGCTTTCACCAGTTTATAATGCTTCTGGACATGCTCCAATATTGCCATTTACGGCTCTATTTACTTTTACTGCTGACCGATTTACGGCCGTCATGTTGCAAGCAGGACGCTCAAAAATGCAGAAAGAGCCAAACAATACGTGGAAATGTGTTGATATTGCACATAAAAACTTTGTCACTGTAGAGCTAGAAATACATACAAAAGTTTAATGACAAAAATACAGTTCCTTCTTTCAATCTACAGCAATATGTTTATTTAGCATTAATTTTCAAATTTAACAGCTTTTATATTTATTAATTGAATAAAAAACAAAATTTTTATTTTCTAAATAAAAGCTTTACATAAACTGAGATAGAAAAATATAAATTCAACATACAATTACTGTCAATAGGGTTGAGATCAATCTATAAATTTAAAATCGGTAGTTTTACAGATTTAGAAATTTTAAAATGCCTAGTAATACATACTAGGCATTTTTTAATTTACCAATAGAAATTATTTATGTAAAATATTCCTAAAATGTAATTTTCTACCTTGGCGCTTTATTTAACATGTTTGAATAAAAACATCTTAGACAAAAATCCCAAGCAGGTTGAAATGTCAGCTTCCTATAGATAGGGAAATGACCAGATAGGGAAAGCTGTTTTCAGAACTTGTAACAAACGTCACAATAAAAATGTGATTAAGCACTAATTTAAAAATTACTGACTATCATATTTAGATACACTGATAGACACAATATTTGATATACTTGTTTTTAATTTTTTTAACCGAGTTCATAAAAAAAAAGAAAGAGGTTTTCAATTCGACTGTATCGTTTTTTATTTGTAACCTCATATCTTTTTTCTAGGAGAACAAACTTTGTTAATTTTTATTTCGAAGCTGGTGCTTTACATTTGGTTCCATTTTGGATCAGTAGTTTTTAAATTATTCTTATTAATGCTTTTTTTGACATAAATTTTCGACACAATTGATTATGAAAGTTTGTGAAAAATTAAAATAAAATAATAATTAATTTATTTATTGAATATTATTAATTATGTTGTTTAATGTGTTTGATAATGCATTACAATATCAGGAAAATGTCCTCGTAATGAATTTTACTTATATAAGCGCAATCTATAAAAAAAAATTATATAAAATAGTATCAATTAATTAAAAATTAAGTAAACAATAGATTTTCTATTTTGAGATAAATGTTTCTCCCTTTCTTTGTTTGTCTCATTCAAACGGTGATGTCTCATATTAGTAACGCGTTTAGTAGTCTTCTCATATTAAAACAAATAATCAAATCCACTAAAAATCAAAAAATAAAAAAAAATTTATTAAAAAAAAAAATTATTCAAAAAATATAGAAAGCACTAAAAAGTATAAAATAATTGCAAAAACTTTGTATACTTAAAAAACAATCAAATTATTTAGATACTATAATTTACAACTATTGTTATTTTTGGAGTCGGTGTCAGTCAAGGTAGGATAAGGTCTCTCATATCATAATATATTATGATTAGTACAACGTTTTATTATAGTTAAATGTATATATAGTATGTATTATGATACAGTATATGAACAGTATATAGTATGTAATATATACAGTATATATTACATACTAATATTATGATCAGTATGTAATATATACACTAATCATAATAGGCTCGGGCGCTTATCCTACATTGACTGACACCGACTCCAAAATAACAATATTTTTTTATTTTAGTATTCAAATAATTTGATTGTGTTTTAAGCATACAAGTTGCAAATTTTTCTTAGTCTACAACGTCATGTTATAAACCGTTAAATGTTGTAAAACATGTTATTATAAAATATCACATAAACGTAAATAACATGTAATTGCTCAATATTATAGCATTCATTGTTCTAGAGCTAGCGCTGAATTTTAAGACAGGGTAGTTAGCTATAACATGTAACTCAACAAGTTTTTTTTTTTATACCGTGTGTTTCAATAAATTTAGAGTTAAAAAGTAAGTTGTCAAAAATAAACGTATTGAAAACGTATTTGTTTAACATCAACCCACGGTTTATACTAGAGAACACTGAGAAGAAGGCGACTGTTGCAGCAGACCGAGCTATCAGTGTAATTTCGTCGACAAATTGTCTAAAAGAGTTTTGTGTTATACTTTTACAAAGTTCAGCTTTATCAAGAGCTGACAAAATTGTAATTTTATCACAGTTTGTTCAAAACAAATTTACGCTCAATACTCAAGTTATGCTATACGTTTTCTATTCATAGCCTGCTTGACCGAAATTTGTTTTAAACATATGGTATCTAAAAACATGCAATATTTGACGGTAAAATCCAAAAAGTTCAAAAAACTAAGCGTGCTACTTACTACACAAAAAAATTTGATTTTTTTAGTTCAAATTTAGACATTAAGGTTTAAAAAAAAATTTAAATTTCAAGTCAAATCAAATTCCAAATTAAAATTTTTGATAGAATTATTAATTGTACTAAGCATGTCAATATCAAAAAAATGTTTCCATAATTAAGAAACAGATTTAAAAATTTTTTACAGATGCTTTTGAGCCTGGCAGACGTGTAATTAAATTTTCTGCCAAGGGTTTCTAATAAAAAATGATTATGTTTAGACCACTTAAATATCTTTTTCAATAAAACATAATTTATTGAAACCATCTTTTGTTATGTACTTAGTAACATCTTGTTAGTTGGTATGTAAGTTGATAGTATGTAAGGTTTTAGTTATTAGGAATATTAGACTTGCGTCTAGGTACCTCTGCAAATGATTGCCGATTACTTATGTAATTTTGTAGTTATTTTCTAATAATAAATTGAATTGAATTGAACCTCATCAGTTACTTCATTTTCAGAAATATCCTGATCTGTATCTAAATACAAATTTTCTGTTATGACAATATCTTCTTCATTGTCTTTTATGTATCAATTCTTTATGATTTTGATTGTATTACCATTTTTACTAAGAATTCTAACATCAATTTATTAGTTTTTTGTGCTTTTTTTGTATAATTAAAATATATACCTACTGATTGCTGGTCGTAGGCTTTTGGTCCGCAATTCTTTGTAGCATCTTAAATACTATACTTACTCACTTTAACTATCCCATAATGATCTTCATACAAGTTTCTAGAAGAATAACATGGCTGACAACTTTGTAGAGTACTTTTTTGAGTTTACAGTGATTAGACCTCAAAAAAACTATGTGCGGAGTGTGGTATGCGCCCTGCGCGCTTGTCCCGACAGATTCAAATAGAAAAAAATAGCATTAATTTTTTCATCTCTAGAATACAAATTTGATTTATCAGCTTAATAAACCTGATGTTGTGATTAATTTGCAGAACAGTTAATCAAGGCTGTGCGATTATTGCCGGTTATAAAATTGTTTTACAGAAAGTCATAGGATAAATCGATGTTAAAATTTTTCTTTATTTTGGATGCGAAACTGGGTTTAACCTTAACTTACACACAAATATAAGTAACATATGCAGGAACTTTCACCACATTTTCAAGACTTCCTCGTGCAATAAAAAACCACATACTTTGCTATAATAAATACATAATTCATAAATAATTAAAATTATTATTTGTGAAAATTAAAAAAAAATAAATAAAAACAAGTCATAAACAGACATTTATAACAAAAGCGGTTTGAAAAATTTGACTATTTATATCATAGAGCCGACCATACACCTTCAACATCCTAAATTTATTAAAACCAATCACATGATAGAATTATCAAATATAATACCATAAGGCATATATTATTTCCCATAATTTTTAAAGTGTATTTCAAAAACATATGAATTAGTCCGATTGGAACGCAAAGACTTTTTACCTATGTTTCAAATTTACAAGAAAAATTACGCTAAATGATATATACACAAATGGTATTTGAGTATAAAGTCTCTTGATGCTTATAAGAGAAATAAAGAAATAATAAATTTTGATCTGACCTTCCAAATAAGACCTAGTGTGTCATAACAGAAACGGCAGTTAAAAAATAATGCAATGAATAAAACTAATGCCATATGTAAAATCGATGTCAAAAAATTAAAGAACGTTTTACTTTTTATAAGATCAGCTTTGATACACGAAATTGTCATCCGAACTATCTATACTAGGTACTATAGGTACTACAAAGTATTGCACTAAAAAGTTTTTTTAGATTAAATTAAAACATAAGACAAACATCTTTTAGTTGTTTTTGTCAATTGTTGGTTGAGGTTAGAAAACAAAATTTGCTTTTTGGAATATTGCTATGTTTTGGATTTAGCATTAGCTGAGCTAAAACTACCGAAATCTTTTGCGTGTTATATATTATTTTAATATATATAACACGCAAATTATATATATATTATTTTAATATATATATATATATATATATATATATATATATATATATATATATTTGGCTAATAAAAACTTTAAGTTAAATAGGATTATAATAGGTAGGTACTATAGTAATCTTTTTGATAGTAATAAGGCTTTGAGATTTTTCTTGCAACAATTCAAAATTATCAAAATTGCATAGATAAATAATAAAATTTATAAAATAAAAGCTTTATAGTTATAACATAAAAAAAGATTTATTATGTTTTGCAAAAAAATGTTAGCGATATTAGTAAAACTGAAGAGAATGCTGTGGTTACAAAAAGCACGCCTAAAATTGACATTTTTGTGCCATGCGCCTGCAAAACATAACTTTCAACGTGTCCTAATAAGCGGCCCGCAACGCTGTCTTGCCAGCCTAGGCTAGAAAATAATTACTATGACATTTGCTGTCATTGTCAATTGTCAGACATTTATCAACCACATCGGTTTGTATTGTATAATCTTACAATTAATGTATAGCCTCCTAAAGTTCCTACGCCGTAATGTGTGCTGGAGTATCAATTTTTTCAGAAAACAGCAATTTCACTTTTTAAGAACGCAAATAGGTAACTTTTGAAATGTCAAAGCAAATATTTTTTATTTAATAAACAGGACATTTGGATTTTTTAATTGGCGTTGCCATAACATAGAAAAAACTCTTTTTAATAAAAAATTCTTTTTATTTTTTAAAATAAAAAATCGGCAGCGGCACAGAAAATCTTGTGAATCACACCTCCGAAAACGTTTTTGCAAGGGCTTGTAGTTTAGGGGCCTCTTCCGGCCTTGTGATTCAAATAACTATTTTAGCAGTTTATTAAACTAAATACCACTATGTATTTTTTATAAAATAATGCAAACTTTTGAAAAGTGTTCTTACTTTTATCGACCTCTACGGTATAGCGCTAAATGTACTAAACTGCAATAATAAAGTATGATAATATAACTAATGGTGGTGAAAGACATTTAGTCAAAAACGCGAGAATTATCCGATTTATTGTCAGTTATTATTGTGTATTATTTGTATACTGCAAACAGCAACTATAGTTAAAAATTTTATCATTAACTAGTTTAAATCTGGTACATTAAAATTACTTTAACATTACTTTATTTGCGTCATTACATAACGCATTTGCTTGATAAATTTTAAATTTGTAACATTACTTTTATTTTGCTTTTATTTTTCTAGCTCCAATTTCAATTTGTCTAAAAAATGCTATAAAAGTCAACAAATGTATATATATTTTCAAATTATGTGTGCAAATTGAATGTTGAGATGAAAGGTATAGGTCCATTAGCAGCAGATTAGGGTATAACGAATCCGACGTACACAACTTTAATTATAAAGTAAGAGCTGGAGTTGTGTAGAGCGTACGCATCAAAGGCTCCACACAACGCGTCAAATGACATTATCGTACATTATTGCCACCTCCCTCGCAACTTTTCCCAAAAAAACCTCAAACGCGTGGGGTGGCTAACCCGGCATCAGAAAGCTTATATTTCAGCCTTCAGACAGGATACTAACAGGATTAGGTGTCGATACAAGATATATGATGAAATGATGACGCAAGGATAACGAGGAAATGACTCTTGCGTCAATAAACAAACAAGACATAAAATACTTGGATAAAAAGTAAACCTACCATTACTGTTATTCCATTTGACACAGATAATCCTTTTTGATTCTAACTTGCAAAATAAAGTGTAAACAACTTTGTAGAAAGTACACCAAAATTTAAAAAACTTTTGCTTCAATAAAAATTTACAGTAGTTGAATCACTATTAAATTTTAATTTTCTTCAAATTTTAACTTGTGTTAGTTAGCCCAGGACAGAATAAATTATGCAACCTACATGTTTTTATTTTAACAACTTTTGTTTTGTGATTCTTTATTTAGCTATAGTTTTATTATTATGTTTAGTTTAAAATTAGTAATTTTTTATAAACACACAAGAAAACCCCTTTTCGAATTTCGATTTCAAACCAATGAGTATTTGGTATGAGAATTTGCTAAACGCATTTAATTGATTAAAGTTTGTTTTAATGTTTTTTTAGTCAATAAATCTTGGCTGATTCTGATTTTATTTAAGCAAAAAAACAATTAAAAATTTTTCCAACAGGAAACTTCGGCAAAATTGCTTTGTGATTTTCAATAACACACTTTATAATTATTGGAAGTGACATTTGTCAATAGTTTCCTCAACGAGTCAAAGTCGAAAAACAATGTTTGAAAAACATAGGCTACAAATTTTAAGTCTACAATTTATTCTAAGCAAAAATATGTAGAGTTAATAAGTTAATTGATATGTTTTGTCTTGACTGAAAAAAATCTACGCATAATAATAATGCTTTTTTATATAAAGTTTTACTTTTGATTGTCGATTTAATCTAAGTTTACAAATGAGGTTTCTTGAAACATAGGTAATTATTTATTTGTGAGACTTTTTAGATATACGTTAAAAGATAACTATGTATGCAAAATGACAAACTGTTTTGCTAAATCCGAAAATTATATGACTTTTATTCTCTAATTTAAGTAACATATGCCAGTCTGCAATTGGTGTTTAATTTTGTTGTTCTTGGTCATTTAAAATAAGATTATAACCGTTTGTGTAAAAAATATTTTATAATCGCTGAGTAAGTAAACTTGATCGTCCTTAATTTTGTTTATTAACGTAGCAAATATAATAGGAGTTTTATTAATTTGACGTCAAAGCTTGATGTGAAGGTTTAACTATCATCTGTGAACGTACCTTTACCATTGAATCGAAGTGACAGTGTTACTAATTTGAGATCTAAGAAAGCCTCACTTTTAATTCAATAAATCAATAGTTTAACACGTTATTAAGATTAAATTAAAAGCACTGAAAGTGTTATAATAAATAAATAGAAAAATCTTTAACAAGGGAATATGGCTTTCAACAAATAATCAAAATGTCGTTTATCGACTTTAAGGCATTTCCAGACTCTTTCAACAATTTCGTTACTGGGATTGGCCAACATTTGACAATTGTTATTAATTTCATCAATTTTGATCATTATTCCCTGATGCAAGGTAATTTGAGCGTTACTGGAAAATCAAGTTCAGTAAATAGGATGACAAAAAAAATCACATGAAGTGAAGTCGCATGATCTTGAAGGGTAAGATAGGGCAAAAATCATAAAATTTGTGTATTATATTCAAGGTCTCGTAAGTGGTATGTGGAGTGGTATCATCTTGCTGAAAGTACTTTTCTACAATTTTATCGTCATAAAGCTGTTCAAAAAATGGCTGTAAAATCTCCTCTCGGTATCTTGCAGCCGTCAATGTTTTATTAAAAAAAATTGATCTAATAATTCACCATTCATCACATCTCGATTGCCTTTACAAAAATAAAACTAATTGCAAACATTTTTTGTTCTTGTGACAATACCATTTTAAACTCAAAAACTAAAAAATTAAAAATTTTTGTGTTTTTATTTATATTTGAAGCAATTGTCTTGAAAATTATGACCCGTTTACACAAACTCATAGACAAAGCCGACTTTGACTATGACGTCAAATTTTAAAAAACACCCGTAATTTTTTCTCTTTAATCTCCGTAATCTTTATTGCACTCCATATCCTGCCTGAAAGCACGTTGCTACTAAAAAACTTATTTTATCAATATAAGATAAAATATTATTAATATTACTATTTTATTATTACATTTATAAACAAACTACAAAATGCACAGTAGCTACGAGAATACTTACCCAACTTCATCTTGCCAACAAGTATATTTTCAAATAAATTATTATGCATTATTTTAGATATTAAGCCTGGTATATTTTTCGATTTGTTTTGAAAAACAACTTATATTTATAAGAAAATAAAAAAAATCATTAACTCTAGAAACAAGGCAAAATATATAATTCTCTATTTTTAATTTTAATGAATGAAACGCTCTCTAAGATGGTTTTTCAAGTTACGTAAACATTTTTTTTGAGGTTAGATTAAAAATAATCTTTTAAACATTACTTTACAGTCTATTACATTAAGATATCTCAATTAAACGTAATAGTAACTAATCTAATACTAATCTAATTAGAAAAAAGTTATTTAAGTCTATTTAAATAGCCTATTCAAACATTTTTCTGTAGCTTAATATCTACAATATTTTGATATTTAGATGATATTTAAAGATGAGCAAAAATATTGCACATGAGTTCTCGCTAAACTGTAATGTGATTGACCACTTGTTCGTTGCATTCTAGAAGCTGCAAGAAGACCCTTTCGTCTTTATGCAAATTTATTACCCCAAATTGAATTAGAAATTTAAATAACAATACAGATGACGCACTGTTAGATTTTGGGTTTTACGGTCTGTCATTAAATGTGATAACATTAACTTGAAAAAACGCATTAATTTATAATTACTATTTAGAAAAAAATGATCAAAGTTTTCGCAGCAGATCTCAAAGACTTAAAATCAAAACTAACAACGCAGTAAGAATACGAACAAGACACAAAATTAATGAAACGTCACATGATTTCAATATCAAAGAAAATTTTAATAGAGATAAAGCTCGAGCATGCGTGAAAATTATTATAAGAAAGAAAATACACAAGGGGAAGAAGTGAAGAACTGAAAAATGACAGAATCTGATTTAGATCCTGTCACGTTCAACTCAACGCAATAGCTCTTCGGCCGTCTTTTCAATGAAGCTAATTTAGTTACGCTAACGGCATTAGGAAAAAATAAACCAAGAAACCAACACTGATAATGTGTTATTGTTTGATTTTGTACTCTAGCTACACTAAAAGTGTTTTAAATTTATAGTTATGATGTAAACTAAAAAAAAGCAAATTTAGTGGCGTGAATTAAATAAATAATCAAAACTTAGAAAATTGCAAAAGCGCCAGCTTAATTTTTATTCCAAGTTTTTAAAACAATAGAAAAAAATTATTAATGTTAGTTTCGCAATTTTTATAAAAATTTGTTAAAATATATTTCAATTAAAAAAAAACATCAGCAGTAGTTTATAAATTATGATGCTACAGACACATTCTTCACACAGATTCAAAGTTTTTTACAATCTTCCTGGCATCAAAAGTAAAAACAAAACTGGATTAAAAGTTAAAAACATTTAAACTTAAAAATACTTTATTTTAGAAAAAAATAACCAATCAGGGTTCTCTTCAACTAATCAGAATTTACAAACATTACTAATAAAAAAATTATAATAACATTACAAAGCTAATAAAACTTATATAACTGTTTAATCGGTCAAGTTAATTGACTGAAAAAGTACTTTATATCTATAAAGCCAAAGATAGTTTTTCCAAAGCCGGATCAGTTGATAAGATCTCACCAAAACGCTAAAAGTAGATAGTTTTCGTCTGATTGTAGGTGTTTGTAAATGTAAGTTTTTAAATAATTAACTTAATTTGTATTTTGAGTTTTTAACAGCAATCGAAAGTTAAACGTAGATGTGTTGACATTCAAACAAAAAAAGAAAAGGTTGATAGAAACAATTTTACAAAATGTATCAAAAATTTAGAAAATATGTTTTTTAAAAGAAATAGCTTTAATAAAAAAATCTTCTAGAAAAGCTTTTAATATCTATAATTTTTATATTGTTTAGAAAATCTTAATAAAAGCGAAAACTGTAGTTTAGTTTTTATAATTTTTACGATTAAACAAACTTTTAACAAAAACCAATAGTTTGTTAGTTTTAGTTAAAACCGCAATAACACAGAATTAAAATTTTTTACCCTCTTGCTTACATCAAAAGTTAAAAGAAATACCTTAATTGCAAGTTAAAAACTTTTAAACTAAAACATACATTTTTTTGAAAAAAATAAATAAGCTTAAAAAACAAGCGTTTGCATTTGGTTTGACTAATCAGAATTCACAAACATCACTAATGAAAAATATACATAACTAATATAACTACTAACTATTTAATCACTCAAGTCACTGACTAATAAAAAGACACACTTTATATAGATATAAAGATCATCGATGATTTGGAGGTCAAAGATAGTGTTTTCTAAACCGGATTGTATAACCGATGTTACCGAGGCACTAAAGATTTCCGTCTGGTCGTAGAGATTTGTAAATGTAGGAAGCACATTAGATCATATTCTTGGAGCTAAACCAATTTTTATGCGCATTAAAAATTGTTTAAAACGGTTTAACATTCTTCTTTATTAATTCGCGGCCAAGAGTATGGTTTACTATTTTACAAATTTTACAAAGTTTTAGTTTTCAAGATACTCAAATACAAAGCAATAAATTTTGTGACACACGAGATCTATATTTTCCACACTATTCAATGCTATCTATCAACACTAATATTAGAGTTTTAATTAGAGTTTTAATTTCTTTGTCTCACTTAATGTTAGAACAAAAACATAATTGATGCACATATAAGAAAACAAAAAATATTTTTGACTAACTATATTAGAAGTCTTGAAAAAGATGCGGATTTCACCCATCAAAACGTTGACCGATTAATATAGCAATTTAAAGAAAAAAATAGCTTCAATACCCCTTTCCCAAGAGTTTTATATCATATACAAACAGGGATAAGAATTAATTATGAACTAATATTAAATTTAAAACATGATAATATTTCTAACAGATAGAAAGCCTGTGTTTTCGACCGATCAAAACATCTAAAAAGTTAAAGATTTTGTATACAAATAAATAACAAACAAATTATAATAAATAACCATAATACTAAAAAAAATGTTTTCGACAAATTCTTCAGATTTGTTTTTCAAATACTAATTGCTACCAGCAGATATGTAAGCATTTGTGCTTTACGTTGCTGCAGCTTTTATTAGTAAAATCCTATTAGTAGTGTTATGGGGGTAATTGATTTTTTACACATGAAGCGACCACTATGACCAGCACATGAGTGCTTACTTATTCAGTGTCTATTGTGACACCCTCTCGTTACATAAAGACCCAGTTACGCACAACAGGTATCGTATAGCTTGAGGCAACACTAAAAGCCCTCCGTGCCATTTAACACACTCCATTATGTAACTGAATATTTATTAGATTTAAAGTGTACTTTGAAAGGCACAGTGCCAATAGTAGAAAGATACACTTTAGACTGCATCGAACAAGAAAAAAGTTTGTTGATAATTTACCACCCTATTGCAACCGTGTGAATTTATCTCATTACCAGCTAATATGGTACAGAGGGATAAAATATTACAGAAATACGGAAACTTCGTAATGACGTACGTTATTACGCGTCCAAAAAAATATATCGCAGCCAATTGTGCCCTTGCGCTCATAAAGGGGATTGAAATGTAACAATAAAACAGTTAATAGACGAGGTGTCATGTGCCCTGGGGCTGGCCATAGGGTGCCGGGCTAGCGTAGCGGTCTCCCCGGCCGATATGGCTAATTTGAACCGCGGGTAGTCAGATATAAGAGCATATTTGGACCCTTTGTTAGTTTCTACAACGACACTTTTGTGAATTAGATTTGAATATCCAGATGAACACTAGTTTAGCAGTTGTCTGTCACTTAAGCAATTTAAATCTATGAAAAAATTCACTACTGTAAGCAGGTTATAACGTTTCTAAAAAACTATTAAAAATTTTTTTAAATCTTATTTCATGCACGCTTAGGTGAGCAGATGTACAGAAGAACACAGTGATTGGATCAGATAAGGGTATTGATATAAAACCACGCGATGGTCCTGCACAAAAGATTGAACCTAAGCGGATTATTGGGGGTGAGACCGGTTTTTAGTTTCTGGCATATGGGCGCCGCGACGTTAGATAGTTTTTTGTTACTAAATCTTATCAGTGTAAGGCATATAACAATAAACACGAAAATACAAAATCATTTTATTAACAAGTTTATTTGCTATGGTTGACAACGCTACATATACAAAAACAAATATTTAATTTTATAACTAAATAGTAATTAGACCATTCTGGTAGAAAAAAAATTTCTAGCATAAAATAAATCAATATTTAAAGTTTTGTAAAATTTGAAAACAAATTGTAAAACCTAAATAGGTATTGGCTAGCGACATTATTACTGAAACTCAACATTTATTATCGGCTCTTCTACAGTAAGGTTGAAACATTTTTTGAAACCTGTATTATTTTTGACAATAACACTTAGGAGTGCAAGAAGTAGATATTTAAATGTTTTGCAATAATTAAATTAATAAAATCAACAAATTTTATCAGAACTACTTAGTTAGATTCTAATGATTCTATATTATGATAAGATTTGACATAAAAAGTGAGTATTATGGACAGTATTAGATGCAGAACTTATTCTTTTTCAGTTTTATAGAAATAATTATGTTATGATAATGTCTTCTTTAATTTGCCACAGATAGAAATTAAACTCTTTACGTGTTTAGTAATTTTCTAAGTATATCTAATGTTACAATAGATGGATACAAAAAGTAATGCAAGCTGTAGTTATGCGGACTACAACAGCAACTACTGTCTAGAAACTGTCTCTATGCCAGAATGGCATTTTCAAAGCAAAAGTACTGAAAAAAATTAAGCTACAATATGCACCCCGAAGAACGATATAAGAAACTTGATGATTAAGTTTACATGTTGCATTGACAGACAATTATTTACACGTTTTATTCACAATGTGTTTCCAGATCAGGATGAATTATTCGAGGCCATAAATTTTCTCCGCAAAAAATATGTTGTTTTAGTTTTGGCTTTATTCGAAAACAATTTATATAAATTATGTATGATTAATTCAAACTAGTTGTCAGCTTTTTCTTGCAATTTTCAGAAGTTTATCTAATATGTTGTTATCACTTATGGTCATCCACAAAATTGTGTGATTGGCAAATGGAATATATTTGCTTAAAATTACAATTACTATTAGATTATTGTCAAAAACTAGAACAACGTAGGTCTAGAAACACCACTTTAGGACACACCACTTTTAATTTTTAACATTGAAGATTTAGTGCTGTTTCAATTTACTACCTGTTCACATTTGGTTCTATAACTTTTGATAAGATTTTAACGATTTGCTGCGTATTTTTTACCTTATCTATAAGACCTTGTGTAAAACACAATCAAAAATTTTTGTTGAATTGCATAAATGTGCGTCATCAATGATAACTGAATTCATAGTTTCAGAAGTAATTTTTAATAATTCTACTATAACACCTCTTTTTAACACTACTTTTAAATAGCTTAGAGAAACATTATTTCTTTAAAAAAATTAGTTAAATTAGTTTGAAATATTCCTAGTATGGCATCTCGTATTTATACCACTTCTAAAAAGTTTTAAATATTTTTTTAAAATTACTTGATAATAAAGTTATAAATTAATAGTTGCTTCAATCTTTTAGATTTCTGTTTGGTTTGTATATTGGCGTAACTTGAGCAATAAGAAAATATAGTAATGCATCAGTTTGTTAAATGAGATAGAGAACATGACATTTGCCTTATAATCACACAAACTAATAATTGTTTTCAGTAAAATGTTTATTAATTTAATTATTAATAATGTAAATTGAGAAAAAATATTTAATTTATAAAATTTGTTTTTAAATTTTTTGCTAAACTTATGCGACACACGTTATTATAAATATTTTATCGTGTTCAGCATAGACACATACAGTTCATAGTAGACTTTACACCCTTTGTTGCTTAACCCGTTAACGCCCAAATTTTTTTTTTTTGGCAAAATTTTGTGAAATTTTCAGGGATTGTTACAAACATTATTTAAACAAAATTTGTAAAAAAAAAAATTAAATTGGCATTAAGACTTTTGAAAAAATCACTGTTCTATAAATAGGACGCTGGGCGAATCCGTTTAAATTTTGTTCAAAAATAAAAAAAATAGTTTTTTCAAAAATCATATATTTTTTAAAAAGAATCAAAATAAAAACGACGCAAAATATAAATATTGATAAAATTATTGTTTTCGGTGATATTTTGGAAAGCATTTGGTGCACAGAGTAATGTTGCATTTACCACAAAAAGTAATTGGTTTGCCTAAACATTTTGAATATTGGCAACGACGCTGCTTTTCTCGTTTTTCTATAAAATGACCCCGTTGATCGTATCTGATATTTTCTGACACGTTTGTTCTCGAAGTTCCAGGAAAACTTGTAGGTCGTCCTTTCAAAACCCGTTGACCATGCCCAATTTTCAGATATTGTATCGCAATAGCTCGTCGAAAATCTTTTATTGACATGGATTTTTTACCCTGAATTTTATTATACAGTATAAATCCATTTACAACCGCCATATCAATAATTCGTGTGACCAAGCACCAGTACCATTTTTTTCCTCGCACTGAGATGCTGTGTTTTTCTACAAACCAATCATGTTGATCGACACCACCCATATATCGGTTATAATTATTTATCATTTTTGGTTGAGGTAATGCAACTTTTTCTTTTTTTTCTTTATTCCACCGAGAAGCAGATGCTAATGGTTCAATTGTGTCAAAGTTAGAGCCCATTGTAACACATTTATTGTCGTTCCATTTTACAACTAGAACTTTATTTTTTTGATCAAAGTAAAAATCAAATGCACCGCGGCCGAGTTGTTCCAATTCTTTATTAGATTTTAATGGGCATTTTAGAGTTCTATTTTCTCTGATAGTTCCTGTCGCTCGAAATCCCAAATTTTTTAGTTGACAAAACAATGCATGACTACTAAAAAAGTTGTCAAAATAAACATAGTAACTTTTAGGGTCTTTCACTATTGATAACATTTTAGTAACTACTCTAGTTCCAAGTGGTTCATTTGGCTCTGTATTTGATTCTTTTCCAAAAATTGTAGCAATATCCTGTATTTCCACACATAGCCCATAATTTATAACCAAACCTAATCGGCTTAGATTTTATAAATTGTTTTAAGGAATGATGTCCGTAGTATCGTACAATCATTTCGTCAATTGATAAACTTTGATCAAAAATATCCCATTTTGAAAAATTTTTATTTATCATTTTCAACAAAGGAGCAATTTTAAAAGTTCTGTCGTTTTTATTCTGGGCAGCCAAAGAATTATCTTGGAAATGAATCAAAGATTTCATTTCTAAATATGCATTTCGACTAAACGCATTTTTCACCAGAGCTACTCCTAAATCTTCTTCTTCAGACCAGTAGTCTCTTTCACTAGGTAGAGTGTGATACCCAGAAAAAATCAAAAAACCAATAAATATTTTAATCTCATTTGCAGTTATAGTAAACAAGTGTTTGTTTTTCTGATTTCTTGCGTATCTTACAGTTTCTTGAACAATCATGTTGTATACTTCTTCATCAAAGAATTGTTCAAAAATATCAACAGGCGTTGCTTCACCCAAGGTTTCCTTTATTTTTTCAAAACTTTGATTTACTACGCAGTTTTTTATTGGCTCAAATTCATACACCGGTAGCGTTCTTTCCCAATTTGTTTCAACTATTATTTTCTTAGTTTTGCGTTTTTTGTAGGGTGGCGGTGTAACGCTACTCATAGCTGAAGTAGACGGACCAGGCGTTTCAATCAATGATGATAATGGTAAATTGTCTTCGTCGTCATCCGCATCCACGGTCTCAACATCATCATCAATATCTTTGAAATTTATTTCAACACTTCCTGCAACGTCTTTTACAACTGGCATGCTGAGCTCTTCATCATCAAATGCTTCTTCATCAGTCAATTCGTCAACCTCTGGTGGTAAAGCTAATATATCTTCCTCAATTTGTCCCGAATATAAATATTCTACAGCATCCTCTAATCTTTTGAAAACGTAATTTTTATATTTTTCACCCATTATGGAAATGTCAAGTACCAATCTAAACAAATATTGATATTTTAGTTTACAAAAAAAAAAAAAAAAAAATCACTGCAACGCCCAGCGTCATATTTATATGACACCAATATTTGCAGATCAATCACAAAAAATTTATACAAAATAACATAAATTTAATTTTTTCTGTAACATAACTGATCTAATAACTACACAAAACAATAATAAAATTTGACTTACCTGTTTTAGTTTTGAAATATTTGATAAAACTAACACACAGTGCACGCTGATGAAAAATAAGTGTTCTGTAGGCATCGACTAATCAAAGATTGGAAGCGAATCAGACTGACTGATGCAGTTCAGGGTAGCTCTTGTGTGTCTATTTTTAGGTAAACATAAACAAAGGCGCATAAAGTATCGTTAAGTGGTAATAAAAAAATAGATAAGGGATTGTCCTATAAATATGACGCTGGGCGTTAACGGGTTCATCTATTACATTTCCCACATCATTAAACGACACTTTAGGTTGGGAAAGTTCAATTTTTAGAAAGACATAATGCAATTAACGTATAACGTCTGATAAGTTAATTTACTTAATTTGATCAAATTGTTTTTTGTCATTAATTTTTTACTACAGTACTCAATTACTTTTTTTTTGCAGTACACATTAATAATTATTTATGCGCCATTTGAGCTGAAAGTTTTGATTGCAGTTCTTCTGTATCCTAGAATAAAAGTCTAATAGATCACATTTTACATTTTTTCAATTATAATAAAATACATAATAATACGTTTTCTTTCGAATAGCGCATAGCAATATGGCCCATCTTAGCAAATGATGAATTGTTTATTCAGCGTAAAACAATACTAAAGGATACAATTTCCTAAATTCTCAATAATTTTTAATCCATATTTTTGTTGAAAAAACAATAATAAGTTTTATGTAAGTTGTCGTCCTTTGGTCGAATCGGACTCAAAAGAAAAGCAGAAGAATGAGTTCCAGAAGCAAAAAAATATCAAATATTTGAGGCTGTATATTTTTAGATTGATGAAAATAGAACAAAGGTTTCTTAATGCAAAATTTTAGCAATGTTTGTCAATACACTGAGAATTTCTACAACGTTTGTAAGCACAACATTGAAAAAAATTTCAGATGGAGGTGGTAATACCAATACCAATTTGAGAGATAAACATCGTTAACATCTTAATATACCAGATGTTGTCAGACAAAATGTGCGTGATCATGTCATGGAAGTTCTCTCAGAAAAATCGCACTATTCAAGAGAAAGATTCCAGAGAAAATTCTTTGAAAGTCATTTGAACCAAAATGTACGAATTTTATAAATTCGAATGTGAAGAAACGAATCTGACAGAAAACCTTATTGCGAAAGAATGGTTGTATTATGACATATTTACCACCAATTTTAACCTGTCATTCAAACAACCAGATAATAGCGTTTACAGGCAGTGTAAATTTTTTTTTAATAATTTTAGAAAACGTTTAAAAATTAAGAAAAAAAAGACAATAAATGCCGGCTATAACGAACCTCTAGTTAAAGCGTCTAAAAGATACAGTTTGAAGAAGAAAGACAAAAAAGATGTTTTAAAGACCAATTTAAAAAGTGTAGATCTTTAGAAATGTCTTCCAACACCGGTTTTGACTGATTTTCAAAGTTTTCAATCGTTAAAACTAAGAACATACAATTATACTTTATACGATGCATCAAACAAGAAGACAACATGACAAGTTCAGAAAAGGCCAAATAAGAAACAAAATGGTCTCTGATATGATGAAATGAACTTTGGCAAACGTAAAACCAGGACATAAGAAATTGACAGTCTGGTCTCATAATTGCTCTTCTCAAAACAGAGGTTGATGCATCAGCAGGTTGATGCATGCCACTCTCTCATTGAAAAGAAACAAAAAAAACGCTGTTGGGTTTCTGATCTTGACACCATGAAATTGAGCGCAATTAGCACAAATAATGTGCAGCGTAAACAATTCATTTGAGGTGATCAACATCATGGAAACTTTAAAGACTTTAAGTAGTTATACTGCAATACCTTCTCCCCATTTATGTCTCGGAAAAAAAAATATTCCGCCAACAAGTTTTTCTTTAGAAAATGGTTGAATACAATGTTAGCGTAGAAGAAGAGCACAGAAGAATCCTATCCTACAGACACAACTTCAATTTTGATTTCAAAAATGTGGACTGAAACAGAACAGCAAGACGGGTTTTGAAAGAAAAAGATTTCTTTTCCTACAAAAAAGTCCTCTAGTGAGAGAAAAATAAAATCCTTTATCTAGTAAGAAGTATCAGTATTTACAAATTTAGCTCAAATGGATTTCAAAAGAGTTTCATCAGTTTTATAGAGACTGGAAATGTCAAGATCGCAATATATTTTTCAACGCATCACTTCTGCTCAGTTGTTTCTTTGCTATTTTCTTTTTATTATATGTTTAATACTTACCGCAATTATACATTTTTGTATGATTTAGTACCAATCAAATAATAAGTTTTATATCGTCTTATTTTTTGTGTGGAATATTTTTATCGCACAAAAATATAGTGAAAACAAAACTGTAGTAAGTTAAAAAAAATTACGAAAGTGTAACGATTAAATTAAAATAGCGTTAAGTGTCATATTTACAAGTTTGTTAAAAACTATGTAAGAAAAACATGAGTGACTATTTTCAAGAGACTTGCTTAAATAGATTGTACCTATGCTAAGCTAGAGTCTACTAATAATATATAAAATAAAGACTCTTAAAATAACCGTGCTAAAAAATTTTTTAAACGTTAATCATTTCGTTGAAGAAATAAAAATAATTGAAAAATTGAACAAAATTTGCTTTACGTTAGAGAATATAGTTTTTGCATAAGTTCTTCTAATTCTTGTCTATTACTAAATTTGTTTAGCAGATTTTTATTGCAAAAAGCCTGTATACATTTATATCGTTGTGAAAAATTATAAAAACATCTTAATAGTTACAAAGCGGCTTAGCAAAAAGCAAAGTGCTATTTGAAATGTTTTTAAAATTTTCTTCTCTAAAAATGTTTCCAATTTTCTACTATCATTTTGACAATACAAGACTGACTACAAGCCGAAAACCAATCCTTTCAAAAACAATAGTTTTGAAAATTCTTTACAAAGATTTCAAGAAACTGGTAGCACTAAAGACCGTGCGACCAGAAATTATTACTAACGGGTGTAGTTTTTGATGCATTAGTTTGATTTATTCAAGTTAAAAATTTTATTTTAACAATGATTATGCCCACCCTTTCCTGTCTCGGAGGCACAACAATTTTGCTGGATTCAAAAATCATCACGGTCTCTGGCAAATAATGATAATGACAATATTATTTATCAAATAATATAAAAATTGTTGAAAAACACACTAATTTTCAATTAGTTTAAAATCCAATTTAACAATTAAATCACAAACAAACACCACAAACTGTATTTTAAACTAAATAGGCTATTTAAGTTTGTTTTTTGAAGAATCAATTTAAATTACAGATACAGACACCATTGTTAAAGCTATAAAAAATTGTCATTTTTTACACTTTTATTTAAATCAATAATTTTTTAAAAAGTTAAGGCTAAAATACTGGATGCATGTGTTATATCACAAAATGTAATATCACAAACAAAATATTTTCATAAAAGTATTTTATTTAACTTTTCATGTCATTAAAAAAAATCGTGTTAGCTTTGTAATGTCAAAACAAATACAGATTAAATAATTTGAAACGTATACATATTTTATTAAGTTATTATAATATTGAACTGTATTTATCCATAAAGTTTTTAACAAATTTGTGTATATCTGTATATTTAAGATATTTTCATATATCAATAGCTTTAATAAAAAAAAAATTTCAATTATTAAAAAACAATTGTTGCTCAAAAACTTTTTAATATTAGGAATGTTTTCATAGTAACTGTTTAAAATGATATATTATAATTTTTACTAAAGACATTTTGTTGACTACGACCAAAAAAATGTTTTTTAATATATTATAATATGGTTTTGTACACGAAAATATGAAATTGGCAGTTAAAGTTTTTGTGTGTTTAGTGGCCATAGAGGTCCACGGACTATAACATATCGATTACTTTCCCTGAGTGTGCGGCATCCACCCCCGCGCCTGGTATGGCGTCGCATGCAAATCAGCATGGCGGCGGCGGCGGCGACGCGACGAGTTACTACGCGGCCTGCATCACAAAGCCCAGTGTGTAAACCAAGAGGACCAACCGCAAGTTATCAAAACGTCTAGTAGAAAAGCGGTTCACTAAAGGATATTGCTTAAGCCAATAAATAATAAGCATTTCAGCTTTAAATCTTGATTTGCCAAATATCTATACAATAGCTACACTTAGCATCTCTTTTTAATTTTTTTCAAAGCTTTTCAGTTTACTGCTTTCAAAACACTATTGCTAATTAAAACATATTTTTATTTAACTCAGCTTAATGTCAAAATATAAAAAACATATTTATTTTTTGTATAACGTTTTCTAATTTTTCAAAAAGTATGTTTTCAAATTAAAGATTAACATTTACGTAATATCACAATTAGTTAGGCTGTGTACGTCTCTAATGTCGTATAAGAGCAGGATTAATGAAAAGATTACCATCTAAAAAACACTTTTTGCTCAAAGCCATTTTGATAAAACATTTTTGATATTAAAACAAACTTTTAGAGTGCTTTTAAAATTAAATTTTATTAACGTTTGACAAAGAGTGACTAATAATTTGCTTTAAAAGTTTAATAAAAAATCATATATGTATGTAGTAGCAAAGAAATATTAATACAACTGAATATTTTCAAGACGGTTTGGCAAAGTGCAATTTGGATAGTTTTGTCTTGAAATATTGTTTTTTTACTACGTGCAAATCACAGCCAGTACTTTTGTTGCTAACGTTGGTTCCCAGTGGCATATTATTATTATTGACAAGTGATAACAATAGAAATGATGGTTTTTAGGTCGGAAGCTTAAGTTGCTTGCAACACATCAGCTGAACAGTTCAATTTGCAAACACCAAATTTAAAAGCGCAAAGTTAACTTCAAATCAAGTTCTTGACTTCCAAGAATAACTTTTTCAATTTTCTAAAAAAAAACATCATTCTATGTTTAACTAAACACATAAAAAGGTATGAAACTACTAAGATTATATATTTAAAACAGTAAAATTGTTAAAATTGAATGTTTGCGTCATGTCGTTGCGTTTACGTTGTGCCTGCTTTGAACAAAACTTGTTTCAGAATAAATTGTGCAAATTTTCCTCTTGTAATCTTAAAAACTAACCGCAGTGCACGACACATTAACGCTGTTTATAGCCTCAAAATTAAAAAAAAATAGGCTATATACATGTAAACAATGTTTAAGTAATTTTGGTGTTTTAGTTGCATTATTTTGTTTTATATAAAAAAAAAGTTTCAAAAATTTAATTTAATAATCATATTATAAAATGAATGCAAACTCATTCAAACTGAATTCGTACACTCGCACATTTTTCGTTCTTATCGGAACTCTTCAGTAAATTGCAACAGATTTGAATAAATTTGAAGTGAGAAACTCAAGCTTATATTTACCAAAGTGTCTATTACAACATCTATATATTTATAGAAATTTTTTTTTGTATTTTTTTTGTTTGTTTGTCATGCCTAGTTTATAACAGAGTTGACTATAAAACTGAAACTTTAAAACTTGCACGAGAGTAGGCTATTTTTTTCTTACGGGTAATATTTGGTAATATTAAGTACCTAATTGACAATTTTTAAATTAGAACTTTCAAACATTTGGTTTTGATTCTAATAATTTTGTGTTTATTTAAAAATTGACGCAATTAATTTAATGGAATTATTATTGAATTATGACTATGAGCCGGTAAACTAAGGTACCAAAATAATACAAAATAATATTAGTTTTTGTATTGTTTCAGTTTTTTTTATAGAAACTGTACTTTGTAGTTAGTAATTTTTGTATTGCGTGTAATAGTTCAAAGCCTTAGTTTCAAAAACAAAACTTTTTAAATCTAAGTAGGTCACTTTTTGCAAAAATTTCTGCTTCTAAAATAAACTGGTTGTTGACATTTACTTTTTCTTAGAAGATAAAAAGTACAGTCAACCTTAAAATAACGTTGAGTTGTACAGATCAAAAAAAGGGATTGTTAGCGATTATAGATAATAAGAGACGTTAATAACGATCAATAAAACAAATGATAAAATGTTGAACGGCTGTTCACAATGTGGTGTTATTTAAACTTAATCGTTAGTGACACCCAACCAAACTGAATTAGTCAAACGTAAAAGTAAGAACAAGAAAGCCTAACATTATTTATCAGTGTTTGCAAACAGTAGCGTTGCGCATGCAAGGACAAATCTAGCCATTAAGGCGTCAATAATGGCCGAACGCCGACGTTAAAATACATAAATAACGAGCTGAAGCCAGGGAACGATGCGAGGACATCCTGATAGATAGACTCCGTAAGCTTGCGACAGCCCTACCACAGTGATAAAGCTCTAAATAAGAGAACAGCAACGCTTTTAAATTCCCCAGTTTGCACGAAAGTAAATTAAGAATAGCCGATGTGTAAAGGAGTTTTTGTCACAAACTAAAATAAGCTATATTTTACGTGGAAATCATCTCAATAAGTGCCAATAAAACCATTTGAGGCTTTCTTTATATAGATATAAATTTATGAATAAACTACAAATCTTACACAAGGAGCAAATTAACACTATTAAATTTCATTAATTCTTTTAATAATGCTTGACAAGTGACACTGATGTGAAAAAAAAAGACATACTGAGGTATATCTGCTGGTATATAAACCTTGCAGGTTGAATAGTTTCTACAAAACAAGATTTGACTGAGTAGCCATGTAGGATTTAGTAAACCCGCACTTATGTAAAACAAGTACTAACATTAATGTAACTTAGATCCTAGTTACGTAATTAATGTTGAAAATTTTCGAAATACTTACCTTAAATCTATCACATCGCCACAATGGAAAATAATTCTAAATGTTTAGATAACTGATGTCACTTCAGTTACTTTACGTAAATTCAGCTGAAATAGGTAAATACACATAATGTCAAATTTGATAATTCAGTTTTAAATTTTTCAATATATTTTTAATCAATTTTGGTTGACGTGACAATATAAATATTGTAAGACAAAGTGACAAGTACAATATAACGTGCTTTAGCTTTTCTAACCACCCAATCACCACGCTTTGTGCTAAACCGTGTGTTGACTCAACCAATAGAAACTCTAATAATTCCCAATCACTGTTCCTCATGCATCTCTTCTTATTTCCATCTACTTTGCCTTTTTATTCAAATTATTATAGAAAAATTTTAGACACGTTTCTAATAATATGTTGCAAAATTATGTGGAAATAAAAATTTGTATTGCTTGAAAATACTAGTGGAAGTGCGTATAAAACATTGCAAATTACACAAGCTAAAGCCAACAGATTCAAAGCATTATGACAAATTTATACAAAGTTATACAATTCTTGTTAATAAATAATTGTTAGTATATCAAATATTTAATAAAAAACAACAAGAAGACAGTTCTTTAGGAAAAACGACTTTGTAGGTTTTTAAATAAAGAATATAATAGACTTATTTTTTTAGACTTATAAGCTACATCAAGGCTTTTGATTGATCAAAGCCTTGATAACTCTTGGGAACAGCTTAGTTTAATGCACTTACAGCGTGATCAAATATGACTGTTTGAGTTGGCAATCCTACAGTTCATTTTAAAAAATTACAACTGCAACTTCCTGTTGTTGACGGGTAGCACCTTTGACACTGACAACATCATTGACAGATGCCAATTGACTTTTCAAACTCATATTAAAACTTCTTTTTTCCTTTGAATACCTTTACTAAAAGTGACTTTGACATTAGAACCCAACATTTTTATCGGAATGGCGTACTTTTGAAGCGGAGTTTATAATCCAATAACTGGTTGGCTGTACTCTCGCAAAGCAGCCTACCATCCGTTTCTAGAAATGTTTTTGAAAGTTTTAGTTGTCTTTGCTGTCTTTCAGCAACATTGCATGAGAGGTGTGGAACGTTACTTAAACACACCAAAGCAAAACCGACTGTAGACCTTTGACTCTGACTGAGAAAGTTGTCAAAGACATTAGAACTCAAATGTAAAGAAGTTTTTGTAAATTCACAAGAAAGCTTTCCCTCCAAACAGGTTTCATCTCTATGTTTTCCGTTGAACCATATATCCATATAACTCCTGATTCTCCATGTTACAATTTACTATTTTACAGGTTTATCAAACAGAAGTTGATATACTGTTCTTAAAAAAAAATTAAAATACCATCTCTACAAAATTTTTGATGTCCAAACATTAACCCCTCCTGATCACCCACATAGAGTGTTATTCTGCAATTGGTTTAATAACTTATTAAATCATAATAAAATCTTTGACAATACTTTTTTCTCTGATGAAGCCTGGTTTTACCTCAATAGCTGTGTAAATAAACAAAATTTCAGAGTTTAGTCAGGTGAAAACCTTCAAGCAATCAGAGAGGCAGATTTGCACCCCGTTAAAGTTTGTGTTTGGTTGGCGGTTTCAAGACAGCGGGTTTATAGACCAATATTTTTTTATTTCACTGATAACTCAGAGAGATATATTCAACATCTATTGGGACTTTTCCTAAAGCAGCTTGCAGACCAAGAGCGGCAAATTGTATACTTCCAACAAAACTCTGCGAGAGCACAATGAGAACGACTTTGAGCATTACTTTTAATTAAATTAATTCTGGTTTGCATTTCGAGTTTATTTTTCTAAAAAGTTAGTAACCCTGACATAACTTACAATTTATTAATGAGTGTTACATCAAATTCTTCACGCTGTAGTTTAGTGCTCTCAAAAAAATAATTTTAAGGAAACAGTTAGTAGTTTCATAGTAGCTACAAAAGATTAAATAAATTTCTGTCATTCAGATTCAAAACTGCTTTTAATAAACATCTGCTGTAAGAACTTTTAGTAGCTAGTACCATAGTGATCTGGTACTATTGTGTGTTTGGGCAAATTGCTTTGACAGATATTTTTTATTATAAAAGCTATAGAATAAGTTAAATGTCAAAGCCATCGATGTTATTTTAAAGTAATTGATTAACGATACGCAATTTCTTTTATTGCAGAAAAGCTTGATTGTGTCTCCTAATTGGGATGTATAAGTGTTGCAATGTATAAATAATTTATTAATAATTAAAACTACACAGGTTATACGTTGTTTTAAATTAGTTTTGGGTTTTTGAACCAAATTCCTTTGTCCAATGTAGTTACCTATGCTGGAAACTGAATAGATACCATTAATTTGGCAGTAATAAGTATGATTTATAGTTCAGAATGTATTGCAATTCTGTGATGAAAAAGTTTGATTGAGTAATTAATATAAATACATTATTTGTCTGACTAATAATTAACGCCTTGTGGATTTTTAAATCAATCATTTTTCAAAACCTCTATTTTTTATATTAAACCTATATTTTACTAATCTTGGTCACGTAGAGATGACATGGAAATGGTTATCGACTATACATTTTAGAAAGTCAGATCAAAATAACATTGTCTACCAACAGCTTTAAAAATTTTTGATCCAACCACTCATTAGGAGTTTGAACAAAAGTTTTTGACATTAATTGTCAATACCTCAACCAATTTAAATCTATTTAAGAAGTTTGTGCTTAAATCCTAACTAAAAAAATATTTTAAATCAACATTGAGAATGAAGTTTATATGAACCAATCAGACACTAAGATTTTATGGCTTGTCCATAGTGACGACAAAATTATCCCAGTAATTTTTTCTCCTTACCCAATTAATATATAATATTTTTCTGCAACAATTGAACTAAGTTATGAAAATATTTTTCCATTTATATTTAATGAAGAGAATATTTTTTTGCTCCGTTCTGGGATTCTCTAACTGAATGCCATTTGTGCTTATATTATTTTACGTAATTTTTTTTAGCAAATTTCAAAGGCAGACAATTAGTCCTCGCATTCAGCTTGAACTTATTAATGTGTTTTTAAAATACCTTTGAAAGAATAATTGGAAATAAGATATGCACTTGATGATTATATGTGATAATTTATGATAATGATTATACGTATTTTTTAAGTTATACATTCATAGCTTGATCAAATTAATTCATTCCTATTAAATTAGCGAACTGAGAAATTGAGAAATGTCAATTTTTAAATAATCAAAGATCTTATTAGATTTTTTCTATAGTATATTCACGTTAAAGATAAAGCTAAAATTAACAAATAACACTGCATGATCACCTCGTGCTGGTATCCCATGATGGAATGGTATAGAAATTATTGAATGGGAGGACCAAATAAAGGAGTAGATTGAGTGACGAGACAAAGCCAGAATAAGTATTTTTAAGTTATAGCTTGGTTTTGTTGTGAGAAACGTTATCAGATGACGCATAACATAAAGAGCATGCACTCCTTAAAGACAGCCGTGTAAGAACAGACACGTCTATTGTGGTGAAAAATCACGTAAACCGCGCGTGTTAGTGTTTATTTCAGCTTCATCTTCAACTTGAATATAGATGCTACTATATTTTCCTGGTGTAATGCAGAAGAAACTGGTGAAGTAAGTGACCAAAGCTCAGGGTCAAAAGTGTTACCAATTAGATTAGCAAAAACCATAAGATATGTTTTTGCAGTTTTTTAACTCTGTAGAACTGTTGCCACTTATACCCAACTGATTATTTGAATTGTTGACTTGCATTTAATTTTTTTATGGTCTGATATCCTAAAATACAGTGTTGTGTTTATTGCTCTAGCGACATCTATTGCATCAAATGCTTTAGTTTGCAACTCTCAAATTATTGCTTGCTTGTTTTGACGCGAAGTAGGCCAATTGAACGGTAAAACAATTTATGAATAACTTTCTGTGTTAACACAAGATTTGATTGAGCTGGTTTGGCTATTACGTTGCGTAGCAAAAGAACGTTTCCAAATTAGTGACAAAGCTATACAGTACCTTACGGCAGCAAGTCTTATTGTACATCTGATTATCTGATGTACATCCTAAAGGCAATTCATATTAATTTGTCGGTAATACAGTCAACTTCAATTTTGACGTAACGTTTAGTATCTGTCATTTTTGGCAATTGTTTCAAATTGGCATTAACAGTGCGTTTTTGTGCAATTTTCAGCTTTATTTGTGTGTTTTAATTATTTTGAGAGATAAATCAATTATTTACTAATGTGAAGAGAATGCATTTTTAAAAAATTTTTTTTGGAAATAAATAAAATGTAAGGTTGAGATTTTTTTTCTTTACAGAACTACATCTATATGCACAACAGTTGGTGTTGCACACGCCTTTTCGCCGACCAAACAGCTCTTTTGATTGCTCTGATATTCTGTATCTATGATACAGAATTTTTTATTAGTCGTATAATTGAAAGCCGTTTCCACAACAACTAATAATGTGTTTACAACCGGTCAGCCGGTCACTAGTTGTGACGTCATTTATCGTAGTTTTAATATTTTCTCGCTAGGATCGCATGCATAATGTTAATAGTCAATTGTGTACAATTAAAACCAAAAATTTTTACTGATTTGGAATTTCAAAAGTCCTTAATGACTAACGGAAGTAGCAAAAGTTTAGACAGATTCTTATCAAAAGTATGGATAGTATTACAAAAATTTGTAGCAACTATATCTATAATCTACGCAATTCTAGTTTTCCTACTTTACTTATTAATGAATAAAATAATATTTTTGATCTGAATGACCTATAGTTTTCTAGTGAGGAAAACTCTTAGTTTTTAGAGCAAAGATGTTTTTATAAAGTCCGTTGTAATCTTTGTTTTCAACACAATTATAATATAAAACAAGAAAAATGTTTTCAAAAATGTTCCTAATCTTAATGATGTAGTAGATTACTAAAAAGTGATTTTAGTAAGTTACTTCAGTAATGCTAAACATTGGAATATTTTGCAACTCAATACTGTCTACAAAAGTTTTAAAAAATATATTAAAACGAAGTAATTTAAATAGTTGTTAGTAAGAAATTTATACCCACCTTTTTAAATTTTTGCTCAAAATTCTTATTGTTTGCAAATTAAAAATGCAGCTTGGCTTTAAACATTTCTTTAATTTGGTTAGACATGAATAATTTTTATTTTGTCACAACTTGATCGACATGGTTCATCTATATAAAATCACCCTTTTAACACGAGAGTTGCAGATATCTGAAAGCTCGGAGAGTTGTGCGGGTGAAGAAGACGAGTTGGGGGTTGTCGAATGACATGCGACTAACTCTATTTACTCAACAACCCGGTCGGTCCGTTCGTTCGGTTGCTTTATTGGAATGGGACCAAATTCTAAGAGACGCATACGAGGGTGCTCACCAACTCTTAATTAATCCGAATTGAAGGTCTAATTTACATCGGAGATACTCTAATGAATCTACTGTGGCGACGTACTTTTGCTGCCCTACTGCAAAATGACTCAAATATATGGACTTCTGCAGATATCATAATTTAGTAACATTTGCCTTTAAGCAACGTTTCTGTAGTCAATGCTTCTGAAACAATAGAAAAAGTTTTGGTATTAATAAAATTATTACAGAATATTCAGTACTTAATTTTAAAAATATAATCAATAGAAAAAAAGAATACAAACATAACTCGGCTTAAAATTGATCCAAAATTATTTTATAACAGTTTTTAACAAAACATATGGTAACATGTACAATTGTTAGGAGCATCCGTTCGCCGTCACCAAAAATGTCTTGGAGCATTACCATCAATATTTATAGTTTTAATTTTGTAGTGAGCATAAAACTGAAAACAAGTGATATAATTTTTAATTAAAAAAAAATTAATTTAAAAAAATTGGTTAGATATACTTCAATTAGCAATATGCCCTAAGAAAAGTGTTGCCGCAAGTTCTCAAGTATTCATGCTTTTGAGTATAAAGTAGTTTTAGAACTTTTAAATAAAAACTCTTCTTTTTTACTTTGGAGAGAGTTATGCACCGTTTTGAAATTCATGAAAAAAATTAACATTGAAGAATCAATACGTTTTATTAAGCTTTAGCTTTCTAAACATTGTAGACAAAATTAAGATATATTTAGTGTCTTTATTAATTGTAAAACTAGTTGTAAAATTAATCTTCTTTAATCTTTGAATCATAGCAGAAAAATATGCAAATTAATAGAAAATTTGAATCATACTTATAATTTTAAAAGAAAGATTCATTATTGAATCTTCAACGCTTGATAAATTGTTTTCGACTAGTTTTACTCTCTCAACAATAAGTGCTTTTTTTTGTTTACACCTCAGTTTTTTCTGTTTTCTCTAAGGTTTTTTTTACTTGCCTAAACATTTCTGCAGCTATGCATGCAATCAAGTCAAAATAGGTTTTGCTACCAGTGTGGTTTATATATTGAGCTATCGTGTTTATTTTTTAAATAATTTTGACCATATTAACAATTTCACTGATAGACTGCAAAACCTTAAAAAAATATTTAAATTTTTTTAAATAAATTTCCACCATGCATAGAAGGTTAGAACCAACTCACTCAATATGTCTGTTAGAAAGGTACATATAGCAAAGATCGAGATTATGAAAGTGTAGTGGTTCTTGCAATGGCCTAGGCTGATTAGTTTTTACAATAAGAACAAAACAGCGGTGTACTCCGGATTTGCGGGATGCATTACACTTTCATTGCAACCTCAGAGACAGCATGAGATATGCTTAGAGATATTAACCTTTATAGCATTATACAAAAATTCAAATAAGCTTAATACTTTACAGCAAAAAACTATGTGATTGTATTAAGTAAATATAGTTGCCTGATACCAATTAAAATATGGCGTTATATTCCAGCTCTTTTTTTATAGTTAATACCAATTTTTTTTAGAAAAGTATTTTACTCGTAAGTGTTTTAAAGAGGTTTATGCAAAAAACCAAAAATTGTTTGATTAAGGCTTTAAAAATTTTTGAAATATGAATTATATTTTTTCTTAGTTAAAATTAGTTTTCTTAAACATTTTGCTATTGAAGAAACACAGCCTAATATTGTTTTTTCTCTAGTAAACCAATTTATTTACTAATTTAGTTAAATGTCAATATACTGTAATGTTCTTTTAGTTGTTATGTTAAATATTGTTAATCCTATTTTTTTACTTTTCTCTTATCTATTTCAGCAGCCCCTCTATTGCTAAATCTCTCGTTATCTCGTCATCTATCAAAATTTAAAAGTAATTTTCATTGGGAATTAAAGAGGTGTCATCTTTCAGTCAACATAACGCTTTGAAGCAGTAACGTAACAGCGAGAAATTCAAACCGTGCCTGGGGGTTGAGCACTTCAAAGGACGGGAGGGGCGCAAGGCGTCGGACCGGAATGAGAAACCTTTTGACAGAGTTTCACCTCGTCGACCCACAGGGATCGCCTGGAGGTGTCCTCGGGGACAGCTGTACCACTGCCCCCCGTTCCACAGCCCACTTAGTTTGTGATGTTTAAGTTATAACGTATTTAGATGCAGCACTGGGATAGTGTGACCCTGGTGACGGCTGTAGCGGCATGCTCAGATGAATTACTCTTTGAAAACACATACACACTCTCACACTTTAGGATTAACTTTGGGGTTAGTTTGCATGCAAATTAGTAGAAGTTGAAAATTAGTCACAAGTGCAAAGCCGCAAAAGAATGCACAGATATGAGCTTATTGGTATATTTTAGTAGAGCTGTTACAACACCTGTTCAAGTAGTGATTAGTAGAAATTAATCATTAATCTAAATGGTTAAATTTCAATAGTCATTATTATTATTATTATATAAAACTATCTCAAAAATTAGACTAAAATTGAATCAGATTTAGTCTAAAACCTATGTCTTTGAAAACTAAAATTGATAAAAGAAGATTGTAGAAAGTAGAAAAAGGTACCTGTTTTTCTTAAATTTTTCGTTGAGAACTATTAATAAGAATTTTTGATTAATTAAAAACCTTGACTTTTAATAAAAAAAACAAATTTAAAAAAAAAAGGATTTAAATTTCCAATAAATCTTTTTTTAAGGACTGTTTAAAGTTAAGCATCTATCAGTTTAAAATTGGCGTATGTGTGTTCGTGTGTCATTAAAGCGAGTAGATTGTTATGTTCTTCATTGAATGTTCTCATCAACATTGATGGTCTCGTTCTACCGTTTGAAACAGAAAGCCATCCATTCGTCTTGAACTGGACTGGCTAAGGAACGAGCTTGGGCAAATGTAAATCCCAATTAAGCTTGTCCGGTCTCCTGGAATCTAGCTTGCAGACCTCCCGACAACTGATTGATTCAGCTAAGCACATGTCCTCGACAAACCGATCATAAATTACAAGTCAACCCAGAGAAGATCGTCTCGACGAAGACGATTCGAATCTTAATTAATGGAATATAATGAGGTATGAACGGACATAATTTCAACCCTTTTAGGTATGTAATTATCAGTTCTTGAATGAGAGTTCGTATTGACTCCAACCCATTCCGCTTCGTTTAGATGAGCAGACAGCATGACAAATGGTCCGTATCTACTTCATAATCATTTAATCTGCGTTAACCCTCTCGCGTCATCGCCCTGAGTTATGTGCAGGGAGACTTAATCATCGAACATGACATAGACGATGATGATTTCTTATCAAGTCTACAAATAGCAACCATAAATATATTAATTTATAATTATCAATTATTTCTCTTTAAACGTAAACTATTATTCAAACATAATATTAAATTATTATGTTTGTTTTGAGAGTTTTTGTACTTTTTGGTAGTAACACTAATCTAAAAATTTATTAGTCTGTCACGGTCTTGCTACTTTTTCACTGTGACAAAAATTGCATATTAAAATAATTATTACTGTTAGACATTTTTTATTAATTGTTGCATATTTTTTATCAATTTTGAGTTGTAACATGGTCAAATTGCATATAAATAACAGAATATAAAACACTAAATCTACAATCTAGTTGAATCAAAGTCTATTATATTGTACCAACCAAAAATTTGTGAATTCTTAGTCATAATAATTAAACAGTTTAGTTTGTTCACAACTTTACTTTTAAGAATTTCTTTGTCAGTATTCTTGCTTAAATTAGATTTTAATCTAAAAAATTTAATTATGATTATAACAATTATTTTTTAAAATTCACCATAAATGTGGAAAAAGTCATTAAAATTTAATTCCATTGTGATAGTACTTATTCACAGACCTATGTAATTAGAACAATGATGCGCTTTTTTAATGTTAATTTTCCTACTGCCTCAAATGTTTTAGCGCCTTTTTAGTATTTTACTTGTAAACATTTAAAAATTGTAATAGCACCGATTTTACTTTGATTAAAGAAGAGAAGAATGTTTATTACTTTTTTTGCGCTAAAAACTAGCTAAAAAATGCATTCTTTCTTAAGAGTTTTGTGTAAAAATCTTTATTTTTTAGTGACATGATATTGTTGATTTTCGTTATGGATACGATATATGAAACGTATCTCATATCTCCCTTGGGACTTTGTAAAGTTTTTCACCCTCAAACACATGGTTACCATGCATTTGCAGCAATTATACATTCATGCATTCTCGGATGTTGTAATTTTTCATATAATTTTATTAAGAAAGCAGTAATGAAATGCTAAAAAATAAAATATTTAATGCACTACGGGAGATATTCTGTTTTTCACCCTCGGTAGACTTACAGACCGCGGGCCTCCGGCCCTTGGTCTGTAACACGTCAACCTCGGAGAAAAAACATTCATATCTCCCTTAATGCATAAATATCTATTTGTCTATTTAATTTTGTCAATTTTTATTTCAAAAAGCTTTATAAATACTAAATGTCTGCATTTAGTGTTTCGAATAATAACAAAGTTACCAATAGTGCGGATAACTGTATATATTTGGGATAATTTGTATAGAATAATTTTGTACCTGTTTACAGGTACAAAAATTACAACTTCCAACCCTCAAAATTTTTTTCTCTCCCAGGTGTATGTATATAAGTGATATTATTAGCATTTGTGCTATATGTACATGAAAACATAAAATTAAAAACAATTCTGTTTTTTCTAAAGTTTCGTAAACATATAAAAAACTATTTATTGTTTGTATATTGCGCTATTGGTTATAATGGTCATACCTATTTATAACATAATACAAATAAATTAAATTGAAACGAAAAGTATGTTTTTAGTCCAATTGAAAAAAAGTCAGTTGTGGCAAAAATTATAGTACAAAACAAAATTAACTTAAATTGAAAAAAATATATTAATAAGAGCTACAATCACAACATTAACGTGGCCTTAAGTTGAATCTATATTGCTAACCTATTAATCTCACTTAAAAAAAAATAACGTTATTAACAAATGCAGCATCATAACACCTATAGTGACATTATCTTGTAATAATAAGCAAACCTAGCGCGTTTTTGATTGCCAATACTTAAGGTAACTTTTAAAAACAAAGTCAGTGAAAAATTAAGAAAACGGCAGATCAAATCTTTAAACTAAATATAAGTCTTATAATGTTTACTAATTTTTCAATAATAATTAAGGTTATGTTACAAAAATATCTCAAAATGCTTAGAACATAAAGCGTAATAACCAATGTGGCTTTAAGTAATTAAATAATGTTTTTCCCAAAATTACTAAAACTTAAAACCGTATGCAAACATTGTTGATGCCTGTAATAAAAGTTTGTAATACCTAACCTATTTATAAACTTGCTTACATATTATAAGCGGTAACACTGTCTAGTGTTTGTTTTTTTTTGAAGAGACAAATAACTCTGGCAAAATTGTTATAAATAAAATACAAATCATAACAAAATAGTTATCTAACGAGTTCGAAAAGTGAAATTTTCTAAATTAGCACTTTGTCTCCACCACGACTAAAAAGTGAAAATAGTGCCGCATTAGTGCGAATAAAAAAAATTTCTTTAAAAAAAATAGGTACAATTCTTGTGTACAAATAACTATTATTGAGTTTTTGCTTATTTTTTGGTTGGAGTAGCGTAGCCCCCGACAATTATCTGATTTTTTAAATCTAAAATAGTTTCATTGTTTAGTTGCTATCGTTTTATTGAAATAAAAAAATTTTGTTCTAGTTTCGACAGCAAAATAAAAAACACCGTGGTGCAAAAAAATCGTTTTTTGATTCATTGGAAACGATCGGAAACTACCAATCTTTGATCGATGAGTGCCAAAATAATTTTTTCTTGCTACTCCAGTCGAAAGTACGTGGTTCCGGCTGCGATTCCACGGCAGAAAGTGTATCTTTCATGCACTGGTAGAGCTATGCGCGCGCCTTCTTTTAGTGGAAGTAAATAGCCGAGGGCATCATGGCGCGCAGTTCAGGTCTTGCACTTGCTGCCGTGAAATCGCAGCCGACACTACGTACTGTCGACTGGAGTAGCAAGAAAACTAGTATACACTACACGGGCAGAAATTTGAGAGCCCTGAACTGCGCGCTATTATGGCGCGCAGTGCAGGAATCTCAACTTTCTGCTCTTGTAGTGTAATATACTATTACAGTGCCTCTTGGTATTTCTCCACATTTCAGAACCAAAGCTAATTATTGCTTTCTGACCACAAATTTATTGTTAAGTCGGTTCAGTAAGAATTTTTAACTTTGCAATCTTATAAAATTAAAAAGTAAGAGTTTTTCGAAAAAAATGTGTCAAATTTCAACAAAAAAAAAGTACAAACTTTTTTTTTATATCAATAGACTGTTGAAATTTAAACTATGTGAGTTTATCTTGCAAGTTTAGGTGACTTGATTTTTACGTTTTTTTAACATTCAAGCTCCGACATGTTCGTTAGTTTCTGAACATGATTTGATGTTGCAGTGTTTACACATGATCTTTCATATGATAAGAAAACTTTCTGTATTTTTTCAGTCTTATTTCAAAAAAACATAAACTATTTTTCCGTGAAACCAATTTTGTTCTATTATCTCTATAACATCTATTCTTATAATGCTTGTGTAACTTATTAAAAAAAACGATTTTTTTTTATACACAAAATATCTATCTCTTTATCTATTCAAATAAATAAACCATTTTTTAACCACTCGATGAGAGAATGCAGCAAAGCCGTTATAAAATAGCTATAAAATAAATTGTTTTCTCTAAATTTTTGCTGTCGTTCACATATTGTGTTTTAGATTAAAAATAACTTTGTTTTTTTTATATTTTCATTTTAAACTTACATTAGACTTTCTTTTCTAAGTTTTACTGATTTTTCTATCAATGCATCTTTTTATGTTTCATTAAGACTCCTGCCACGTGCAAACCATTGTCTTTGGTATAATTCATTCAGTTTTTGTGACTCGCCTGTAACGGCACATGACTGTGTTTTGTAATTCATAGTTTTTGTCGTGTAACTCTTTATCATCCAGTGATGAGAGATGCAGATAGCGGTTTTCGTACGTGGTTTTTAGATTGTTTTACGAGGACCACAACCAACGCCGATCAGAGACTGCTTTTTTGAGCATCTCGGCTCAAATGACAATAGTCCGGTTGATACGTCAAACGCACAGAAGTCTCTCGTGACACGAATATACAATGCATGGGAACACGTCTATTAATCTTAAGACAAAATTTTTAAGTGTCTTGAATCGATCAAAACGTATTACCATAAAATCCGTTGTTTTTGTTAATTAGAATGCTCAACCACTTAAAACCTGAATACCATTACTTAACATGAATATTTTCCTAATAAATGTCTGTCTACGTGGTGTCCGTTTGTCAAACAGGAATGGAATTCGGTTGATCAGTCAGGGTTTCACCCTCAAATCCATCATATCGATAGTCCGCATAGAATTCCGGGGGTTCCAGATGGGGCTGAGTCACCCGCCACACGCGTTTGGCCCAGCAGCCACATGTATCGTCCGATACATATTCATGAGATTCAGCGACGCCACCGCTTTCCCTTTTCATTCCCAGATTTGATACGTATCAGTGTGACCAACTGCGGACCAAAGTAAAATGTGGCAAAAAATAGAGATTGTAATGTTTTAGTAGAATAAGTGGTTAAGACAAATCATTATTGTAGCTTTTATAAAAATCTAAGTTTTGCAATAAAATTGACATCAATTTATTATAATTGCAGTAAGATTGAAAGTGCTAATATGCGGAATATAATTAACTTCTAATTAAACCAGCGACAAAAAAACCGTTAGAAGTTAAGTTGGTTGCATTTAGTCAAAGGTTTTTCTAGTACACGCCAAGTCTGTTGCTATAGTGAATCCGGGAACAGTGTCACCGGAGTTGAAAGCGGAACGTGCTCGGACTTTTAATTAGATGCGCTGCTGAATCGATACCAAGACTCACCCAAACTCCAAGACACACTATCGATTCCTCTACCATGTTATACACCCACTATGTCAACTGACAGCGAGACCTAATCAAAACTTACTCTTTGCCTCCAATCTTGAATTAGAGTGAGTTATAAACCTTTGACTTTAGTTTAGTTGATTAAAAAGTTAATAATGAAGATTGTTTTCAGTTTAAGCTTTATTTATAAACTTTTTTGTAGTTTACTAAAGAAAGTAGGTGTTGATAATTTAAGATATAAGTAATAGATAATCTTAAAATGAAATATGCTTTTACAATAAAAAAATAAATTTGATTTTATAAACTTAATTAACTACATATAAAGTTCAATTAAAAACTTAAACAATTTTTTTTAAATATTTAAATAAATATAAGCAGTTTAATTAAAATTATAGCTATTTAGTAAAATATTTTTAAATACCATATTTTAATACATATTTACATTAATGTACATGTCGTCATTTATTTTTAGAAACATGAAAGAGGTTAATTAGACCGTTATTAGACCGGTCCTAGACCCGCAAACAGCTTTTTTATGCGCAATCTTCCATTTAATATGTAACAATATGTGATTTGCTTTAAGTTGACAGTTATCTACCGCTATATATTATCAGACACAACCTTTACTATAAAGTATTTATTAACCTAGAGTTTTATTGTCAAAACTTAATCTCTATAAAAACTATCTTCGAAAAAAAAATTTAAAAATCAGAAAATTTCAAAAACTTTACTTGCTCTATTAACCAATCCATCAAAATTATGTTTATTGAAATTAAAAGCTGAAACCGTCTATAACTTTCTCTTAAGCTTACACTTAAAAAAAAATTATTATTTTCAAAAAACTGAAAACTAACAATATAACACCTAAAAAGAAACTGTTTATAATTATAAAACCAAATCAAAAAAATCAATAACAAAACTGTATAAATTAGCACTTGCAAAATACTGTTACGTTTTCTTGCAAAATAGTTTTTAAATATTAAATATCTATCAACAAAAAAACTTTTAAAAATATGTTGAATCTAGTCAAAAGTGCCTTTTGGGTCAAAATTTCAAGAGCTCTGTGAAAATTATGATTGCAGTGCCATTGGATTCGAAATGGCATATAGGTAAATGTTTTTTGAGTAAATTCAAGAACCGCTTCCAAAATTGCAAAAGTTATAAACTATTAAGTGAAAAAAAACATAAAAATATGTTAAATTATTTTATAAACAATTTTTTAACAATTTTTTAAAAATAACAGATAAAAATTATTAAAAATTAATTTTCAGTAGCTTCTAGTCATGAAAAAACGGATCAATAGTAATATTATAAAAAAACTGTGTTTTCAATGTTAAAAGTTTATAATTTTAAGTAAATTGTTTAAATAACTTAAACCTAAACCTTAAACTTTAACCTAAAAAAAAAAATCTCAGATTTATAGTTTCATTAACAATTATCGCACTTGCAATGTTAATGTTTGTGCTAAAAAAATGGTTCATTAACTAATAAATAACTAATTGAAAAAATCTATCCTGCAAACGTTTAAATTTTTTTAGTTTCTAATTTTCAAATTTAATATGTCAAAATAATATTTATTCATTGAAGGCTTGAAGTCGAGTATTTTAACAAAAATACTAGTTTTACAGATCCGAAAAATAATTTTTTTTTTTAGAAAGTTTAGATCTTTTTTTAAATTTAAAAAATCTCTATAATTGCTTATAAAATTTGCAATTATGACAAACAGCTCTCGAATTTTCTCAAAAAACATTTCCATGCCATTCCAAATCAAATTACACCTCAATTATAATTTTCAAAAAAATTTAGAGTTTGATCTAGAAGGCACTTGTTGACTAGACTAAAATACCGCCACAAAAAAACAATTAAAATATTGGTTTTAGAGCTCGGGGAAATGAAACTTTTTTTTAAAGTATATTTCCCTTGTTTTTAGATTTTTTTTTAATTTTAAATATCATAAAGTTCTCGAGATATTTTCAAAAACCAAACCATTTTTTTTCTACATAGTTGCTTATAACTTCTTCAATTATGGAAGCCGCCTTAAAATTTTTTCAAAAAATATCTACATGCTATTCTAAATTGAATTAGATCTCAATTATAATATTCGAAGAGCTCTGGAGTTTTGACCTCAAGCACTTGTTGATTAGACTAAAATAACGTCACATAACAAAAAAGACATCTCAAACCAACATTACTACAGTCTAGAAAACCTTACAAAAATACAAATCTAGATACGCAAAAATACATTGAAACTTAAAAACTGCTAAACATAATCATATAGGAAAACAAGTACAAAAATACTTTTATCTAGATTAAAAAAAAACAGAACAAAAAGAAAAAAATGTTAATTTGCTCACTTTTCAAAAGCGGTATTATAAGTTGCTGCTCTAAAAATTGTTTTAATCTGGACAGCTGCTTTTAACTTGTATTTGAAAAAAAATAACAATAAGCTCGTTTCAAAATATTAGGTATCTGTTTAGGAAACAATTTTCAAGCGTTTGTCACGAAATAAAGTTAATAACAGTGCTTTTTTGTGTTACTGCATATAAATGAAAAGTAAGAGAATTAATAATTTTTTTTAAAAATTGAAATTTTAAATAAACACATTTTTTTGTTAAAGTAAAATTGAAAGGAAGAAAAATATATAAAACATTTTTAGAAAGTTCTGAAGTGTTTTCATGTGTTTTATTCAAGATGAAAACAAAGAATATAATCATGCTAAAATAATTTTTATATATATATATATATATATATATATATTAATTGTTGGAGTATTCAAAGGTGCTGTAGTTTTTATTATTGATATATTTTAGTAAATATTAATTATATTAACAAATTATCTAAGATTACACAAAGAGCCAGACCAAAATCTCAACCAAACACAAACAGTATCCAAATTCTAACTTTTAAGATTTATTGTTTGTTACTAATAAATTTTGATACCATCTTTTACAGACTTAACTTACCTTGGACGTTAAAACAGTTAAATATTATATAAGCGTAGTTTGAGCCTGCTAATGTAACGTTACAGCATGTAACCTAAGTTTATGATTTAATTATAATTAACTTACTAAGGCATTTCAAAACATCAAAGAAAAAGTTATACAGTGCTATTAAAATCCTCGACAGTAAATCTACATATGGAACTCTTAAATGCTTCCTTAGAAAAGTGTGATATTCATTTTGTTTTAAAATTATATGTATACAAGATACATTTCGTTGTATCGTTTTTTTAAAATCTTATGACGGTCGTATCACTTCTCTATTATTGACTTTACAGCAAGTGCCTGTGCTGTTAATAAAATGCACAACCAAGAACAATGTAAAGATTTCCTATCCTGAATACTTACTAACTAAAAATATTTGTTAAACTAATAAAAGAGCTTAATGCACTGTTTATCAATGTTTACCATTGCAGTGAGAAAAGATCAAAGTAGGTTAGTAAAGTGTAATTTTTAAGTGGTTTTGATAGAGGATGATAACAATCAAACTTTATAGTATAGTTGCTTAATTCATATTACGTGCAATTAAATAATCAAGTTTTTTTGTCACGTATAAAGTTAAGACATTTTTCCCGACACTTATCTTATCTCTAATAAATAATAAATAAAGGATGTACAAAATAAATCTTCCAGTTTGTCATATCAGCCGTGCATAATGTTGACAATATATCTTTTTATTTTTTTGTTTGGTTATTCGACAGCAACAGTAAGTTTTCTTTTTATTAAAATTTATAAAACATTTGATGTTTTACATAGTATTTTTCTAAAATAAACAAAGTAATAATACTAAGGCATTTGGCAAGCTATGTAATACCTAAAATTTTGTAGGTCAAACAAGCAAGCGTCGTTTTAACTAATGGAGATGTATCTGGTACAATCTTATTTACTCAAGATGGTGATTCTGTTCAGGTTATAGGTACTATCACAAATCTTCCAGAAGGTTTGCACGGATTTCATATTCATGAAAAAGGAGACATAACTAATTGTACAACAACAGGAGTTCATTTTAACCCTGACATGGTAACAATGTATTTATAAAAAAATATTGTAATAATTCACTTAATTTCAATCTATAAAAGATGTTTTCACTTTTGACGAAAAATCATACAAATGTTACATTAAAAGAATTTTTACAAGTATTTATTTAGTACGTACTTATATCTTGCTTTTGCTAACAACAAACAGACGTTGAACTAGAGTCTTCAAGTTTTAAACACTTGAAAAATAATTCTTCGCTTATGCTAAATTGTGTTTGGTAAAAAACAAAATTTAAAAAACATAACGTTACTATCTTGGCTAAAAATTTGAAAAACACAACTTTACATTAGTAATTCAGGTTTCTGAAGTGGCTCTTATGCTTGATCACGCATTTATCAGGTTATTAATTGAGAAAACTTAACTTAAAAAAATCAAAAAACATGTCTTACAACAAAAATATTATCTGTAAATCTACGAAAAAATAAACGTTGATTCCAATAATAAAAAACCACATTTTTCCATCAATCTTTTTCTGAGCAATTTCAATTCATTATAGTTAACAATATTATTGATTTTAAAATTTGACATAATCTTTATATTTTATTGACAGGCAAAAATTTAAATTCATTCAACTAATTTATTGAAACTAGACTCGTAAACTTAAACAATTTTTGTTCAAATAGGTATTGCTTAACAAATCGCAACAGATTCTTATTTGAATAAATTTACAGCAACAATTTAGGCTTACATTTACCCAAGTGCCTATCACTTCCGTAATATAATAAAAGTAGCAACATCTATTAGAATTTAGAAATTTTTTACAATAAAGTTAAGAAATCAGGTTTCTTCATGTCAATGCATAGGTCACTCCGCAAATATCAATTTTAATATTTTTGAGAAATAATTTAAAGGCAAAAATATATCGCTTTTGTGTCTATTTCGACTGTTTCAAAATCATGGAAAAATATAATTTTTATTTGCTTTTCTCGCGGGCTGGCTACGAATCATATGTCACCTTACAACTTGCTAATATGTTGAGAAACGTTGCAAAAACAAATGTGATAGTGACAACTGATTGTGACAACGTTATTGTTTTCACGAGTTTATTATTCACACCAATGTGTAGAGTACCACAGAAAAAAATTATTAAAATTGTTATGTTGGATCTCTGAGACGAAGGAGAAACTGCTTAAGATGTACTCTTTTACCTCATGTTGATGCTGTTATAAACATAAACAACCAACAATTCAACACACTGTTTTGCCTGTCAAAAGAATTGTTCAACATTGTTATAGAATTTTTGCTAAGACTGTCTATTAGAGCAACAGATTTGGAAATTCCTGTCCGCGTATGCGGGATTTTTAAGATATTCTATTATTTATTCGTATTATATTTTGGCTTTGACAGCATTACATTTTTTTGCTTTAAGAAGTTATGATTATTTGTGAGCTTATGAGTATTTGAGATTAGAGTAACTACTGCAGCCTAGAAATATGTGAAAAATTTAAACTTAAAATAAAAAAATCCTTTTAACAAAGTGATTTTTATTTGCTACATCTTTTGGCTCGGATCAAATCAGTAAATCGGTGCAAAACAACGACATTTATATAATCTCCAGGCAAATCATCTTTGTTTGGAATCTATACCGATCTAAACAAGAAACAATTTTGTAAATGCCATAGTTTTAACTTTAGCTAGTAGTTTTTTTTTTATAATTTTAAATTACTTAAGTTATATAATATTAACATATCAACATAATACAATAAAATTACATATAAATTTTCATATTGCAATATTTAGCAGTTTGCAGTAGCTTTAACAAGAATCTAAACTCATGGCGTTAGAATTGTAGTTGGCTGACTAAACTCTCATTAAACAAAGAATGCCAGAATTTTCTAGTGCATAGAGATTAGATGTAAAATAAAAGCTTGTTATTTGGAGAATAAGTCATGCTCATATAGTAGTCGAATAAGTGATAAGTTGTATTACAAATTATTAAATGAATGGTTAAAGCTTTGCAAGTGAGTGAATTTACTTACATAGTAAATGCATATCATTGATGTCAAAAGTACAATTAAATGATTTATAATAATTATTTTTATGTTTGTACTATTTTAAACTAATTAATTATTAAAAATAATTCGAGTGCATTCCAATAGTAATAAAAAAGTTGGTTTAGCATGAACATGGAGATCCAGACGATAATAATCATCATGCTGGTGACTTAGGGAATATTGAAGCAGATGATAAAAACACTGCAGTGGTTAACATTACTAATAGCTACATTTCTTTAAATGGTGCTAACAGCATTATTGGTAGAGCTTTAGTTGTGCATGCTGATGAAGATGATCTTGGAAAAGGTAACGAAACTGATTCTAAAACAACAGGTCACGCCGGAGCCAGACTAGCCTGTGGGGTAATTGGACTAGTGTAAGATTTATTTTTAAAAGCCAATTCTGTAAAAAATATTAAAAATATGTTTGTTTTAGCAGTGAGGAAACTAACTCAAGTGGAGAAACTGTACTCAAAAACATTATCTTTTTATGGACATTCATGGCAGTTTTAGTAAAGCTTATTGTGTAGTTTTTTTAATTTATTATTATTGTTTTAATTAAAAACAAATTTTTCTATTTATTATTTGCGTTTCTTCTTTTCCTTGGTAAAAAGTCTAAGAAAGTATATAATATTCTACTAAATTTTAATTGATTATTATTATAAATAAGATCAAAATGGAAGCTTTTTACTAAAATTACCACTATTTGGTCTATTGTCTGACATAGATTTTCGTCGATGGATCTCAGCAATCGTCCACTCTCTATATGAATTATGTTGCTCAATTCTCTGCGATTTATCGATATTGCTGCAACACTCTTTATGACAAAACTCCCCCAGCTTGTCTCCTTGTTTGTATTTTTGTACAATTTTTTATATAAAAAGTGCAAAATGAAATGTAGGTGTTTATACTATTCAAAACAATAATTTTCTTTGAAATCCCTAAGTTTTATTTAGAGTATGCAATAGCATACTCTAAATTTTTTCTTTTTTTGTCATTTAGTATACAAACGTTTTTGATCTAAAAGGCATCATCAAGTCGTCAACACTATTATTATTAGACACAAAATTACTCGAATATGGACTCAAAAATTCCAACTGAAAAATTTAAATATTATTGTTTAGTAATTGTTGCCTCTTACATACCTAAAAAAATAAATAATTCTTTAAAAACATTTAGAAATAACATTGTTGACAATTCTAAAGTAAAGCTGTGCAAATTTGAAATAATATTTTTAGATCGGCAACTCATAATACAGGCTCTTCAACAGTTTTTTTAAATTCTACTTAAAAATACATAATTAAGGCTCCTGTGCAGTGAAAAGAATTTTCAGATTTGGATTGGTCCCGCAACCCAACTTACACAGTTTTATGACATGGCCAGTGACTGACACGTAATAAACCAATAACTACATAATCATAATATAGTTGAGTCGAACTTGTTGATTTACAACACTACCTGATGTTTGAAATTTAAGATAACTTCTCCGAGATGTTTTGGTAGAATCGTTTAGATAATTTAGACAAGTATAATTCGGTAAAAATAGAAAAAAATTATTTATTGTAAATTGTGCTCATTATATTTTTTTGAAAATATATAAGACTATGATGATAATTATTATTTACAATAAACATTGATCAGATTCTGTTGAAATCTACATATAAACTAGAACTTTATAAATTACATCTACTTATACAGAGTGGTTTTTAAAAAAACTAAGCTAAAAAAATGCCAGGCTCTGCAGTATTTTTATTTACACCTCGATTTTAAAAATTTACAACAAAATATTTAAAAAATTATAGATTGTCATGTCTTTGCCATGAAAACTAATATCGTTCAAAATAAATATATAATATATATATATATATATATATATATATATATATATATATATATATATATATATAATATAATACCATCTAAATAATGTTGTCAGCCGTAGATATCCCTAATAGGCAAATTGCGCTTTAATCTAGAATCTAACAGTTCAGGTAAGAATGATAACATATAAAAATTTTGCAGCTTGTCAAACATAAAATTTTTCCAAAAATTTCTATCGCGAGAAATTATTTCGCAGTGATAATCTTTCTGGGTGTATATAAAAAAATAACAAAATTCTCTATTAGTAACTTCCAGCTGTCCCTGAATTTGGAACATATAATTATCTTTTGGCTTTAACTTAATTTTATTGTTATCGTCTATTATGCAATACGAAATTTTTTTTGATATAATTGCTTCGCGCACTGTCATATCTTTAGAAGCATACGGACATTTAATTTCTAATATAGCATCTTCATCAACAAGACCATCTGGTGAAGCACCTAAAAATTTATAGTCCGGATGAATAAAAATACCACAAGAATTGACATCAAACTGGTATGTCTGTTCAAATAAATCTCGTGCATGGATTTCATTAGATATTCCATATTCTAATGACTTGCAACCGACTTTTGGGCAAGAATATAGTAATGATTTAACAAGATTTGCGGTTGATGTAGTCGGACGCATTTTACATATTCGGCCAAAATTGCTGGCGGTTAGACGAAAGTATTTTTGTTTAACCACTCAGGATTTGAACTTTGTCCGCGTGTAATTTCTTCAACAGTTTGAAAATTCACCTTATTAAGATTTTCTAAATACAAAGAAGTTAAAATATTTAACTCCTCAGAAGTTTTATCTGGTATTATATCGTCTGACTTGCCGTAATCATCATCTGCTTCTATTACCTCAAGCTTCCTTTTATTTTTTGTCTTTTTTGAAATTTTTTTGATGAAACAAAATTGTTCAGTGTATTTTCTGCAAAGTTTGTTTTTATTTAATTTTTCCTGAACTTTATAAAAAAATGGTCGTTTATTATTAAAATTAGAAACTGCCGCAAAACATCGTGTTTCATATGATTTTCCCAGTGAAAAATTTATTCGTTTGCCCCCCACTAGTTTGTTCACTATGCTATTATAACATTCGGCGAAATTTGTATCGACATCATGCAATAAACTAGAAGCATGGCTAGCTACTCGATTGACGTAATTTTCAAAGTCTGAAAAAATCGTACTTTCTTTAAATATATTACATAGGTTCTTTTCTCCAGGCTTCTGGCCTTTGCAAAAATATTTATATAGGTTATTTTCATCTTTGCAGTTATCATGGCAACCTAATATGTGCTTAGGACTGTTTAAAATATCTTCTTTTAAATTATTTATTTTCACATAAGTGGGAAACGTTTCTGTCCGCCTATGTTTAACAGCACTTACTATAGCAGTTCTAAAACGTAAAATACTAGTTTGTATAAATAATTTTAGCACATTTTCAACCCTTGAGCTGTTAGATAATTTACGAATTTTATTGCAATAATTGCGAAAAATGTGATTCCTACATTCAATTTTTTCTACAAAATAGTTTGGTCCATATGGTTTAGAATCCCTATTTTTTTTATAAACGCTGCTATCACCAATTATTTTATTATATTTTAAGCCATGCGTTTTCAAAGAACACAAAAATCCATCCACAATGATTTGTGATTCCATAGAGGTTGATGGTTGATGTCTCTTTTGGCAACTACATGTTTTTGACAAACACGACAAAACTTGTTTTTGACACCTACATTTAAAATTTGTTTGGTTCGAGCTCCTATAATACAAGCAACTCCAGATAACGCATTATAATTGGATTTGTATGACCGTTTCGACCATGCCCCATCGACAATTACCGCTATTTCTGGAGTCCCATCTTCGTCAACTTCACCTGCTTCTCTCGCCAAGTCCGCTTCTTTCCGACCTGCCTCTGCCATGTCCTCAAAAGCAGTTTCTTGAATGATGTTGCTCAGCACTTCTTCTTTGTTTTTAAATGTGTGAGATGACATCATAGGTATATCTATAGAAGCAAACATTTCCTTCACTTGACTGTACCCAGCTCCCACTGCAATTGCACCACATACCGCCGCGTCATTTGCATCTACATTTTCTATATTCTGTGTCGAAATTGAGCCCACAAAGCCACAGAATCCACATTTAACGGAAAAAGTACTATTGAGTCCACTTCTTTTCTCTGAGACGAGCTCAAAATTATTAAAATCACATTGAATGGGCTCATGTCTAAGAGCTTTCAAACTGTTAAAAAAATGAACAATATCTACAATCCTAGATCCACTTATGTTTTCCGGTGTTATATTTTTGAATGAATTTTCATTTTCGACCGTGAGTTCTGGAAAACTCTCTGTATTTTCAGAGATGAACGCAAAATTTTCAGGAACTTGAGCTTGTTCTTTTGCCCACTTTTCTATTCTAAAATTAAAAAAAAAGTTATAGGTCAGGTCAGGTCCTGATAGATAGAAACTGATAGAAGTTCTAGTTCTGATTAATTTAATAACCATGCACTTAATAAAGTTAAAAATGTGAAAATACCTTTTACTCCGTAGTTTTCGCTTCATGCGGTATGAAAACTTTGTGCTTCGACGCCTTTCTCCAGACGGTAACGATCTTTTTCCATGAACTCCCATTTTCACAAATAACAAAAAGCACTTTTTCACACACCAGCAAAAACTTATTTAAAAAATTTAAATTTATTTATTATTTAACATCAATTATAATATAATTATAATTGAACTATTTTATCTTATATTGAAAAACGAATAAAATGAGCTACTCGTTGTCTATGTGCCTCTCACCTTGTTAAGATTCAACTAAATTCAAAATTCACTTCGGTCAGAATATTAACAGGTAAACACCATGTAGTGAGGATGTCATTTAATCTCCCTTACCACCATAAATTAAAAATTAGCTACCGGCACTTCAAGCAGAGAGATGTCGTAAATCTTGTCACGTTTAGACGAATTTTTGTGTCTAGCGAACAAAATGAATATTTTGTTTTCTTGATTAAATCAAAAAATAAGACAAAATAAAAAAAAATAAAAAGACAGCGAGATAGATATTTATATCATTGCTTAGATGCAACAAAAATAAATATGCTACAGTAAATGCTTTCGAAGAAAAGTTGAGTCAAAAGTTTTGACATATTAATTATTTCCCTTACATCTAGAAACTATTTCTACTTTTTGTTCTCTTTTTTATTTAAAAAAAAAATATTTTATTTTGTTTATTCACTTTGTACACTTTCACCTTTTGTTTATACACTTTAAGTAAGTGTTGTACACTTACTTAAAGTTAAGTGTACAACAGGTGTTTTTCCGAATTTATTGTCAAATGTTTGCACTGTAATCATAACTGTATCATCAAATCAAAATGACAGTTATTAATTTGACATCTTTTATTATTGAATCGGTCATTTTAAAAACCACATAAGTCAACAAAAACGAAAAAAAAATATTTTTTTTTCCGATCACCTTTTTCCACTTCAACAATTGATATCAATTTGATCTTAAGAGTCAAACAAATTTCTCTTGAACATGTTGAGACCATCTTAACGTATTCCACTAAATATATTTGCTCGCAGTCAAAACATTTGCTTGCTGCGTAATTTGATAAAAAACATTCTCTGAAAAATTTAAGTAAGTTGGTTATGCGCTACATATTGGTTTGAGAATGGAAAACTATCAATAATTTTCATTATTGTTCAGGTTTGATTGTTTGGCAAAAAATATTTGAAATACAGACAGCTTCATGTTAGAAAAGTTCAGTCAGAAATATGAACAAAAAAAAATCTTGAAGAAAAAATCAGTCAAATGCAACAGCTCCTTGAGTAATGCAAAAAAATATAAAACCGGAATATATTAATTTAAGGATGTCTTGCAAGGGAGATGCAGAGTACATTTTTTTAACAACTTTTTTTTGAAGATAGCAATATGTATAGACAAGTTTTTGTAAAATAAATAATTATATGTTATTATATAATTATATGCTAAATAATTGTATTATAACCAAACTTTTCGGAATCAAAAGCTCATTTTTCAACTGCAAATAACCAAATTTGTGTTTACATTAATTTTTGTACAATACATGTTTTAACATTTTTTACCACACAAATAAAATTTTTCGAGATTAGAATGTGCATTACTAGCAAAAAATACAATAAAAATTGTTTTTGTTTCTAAAAAAATCAATTTGAAAAACTGTCCGAAAACAAGCTACTTTTCTCGATGTGGGTATTTGTAAAACCTCATTATCACCCCTACCTCCTATTTACTTTTTCATGCTGTTCTGCACTATATAATAAAAAAACTTTCTTTATATTGTCAACAAAACTAATTTGTTTTTGAGATCTATAGAAAGATAGTTGAACTTTAATAATATTGCCAAGAACACTTTTACAAGACATTAGAGAAAATCTTTCAAGTGATACAAAAAAATTAATAAATTTAAAAATTAAATATAGACACTTTTATAATCTGCTAATTGAAATTCCCAACTTCTTGGTAAAACGTTTAATTTTTAAAACAAGATCTCAAGTATTGTAAAAGGTCAGAATTTTAAAAATTTTATAAAAAGATTAAAATTATAAAATATTTATGTTCAACAATTTGGTCATTGGGGGCTTGGGTATGAAAGAAATCACCTTGTTCTTCATTTAGTGTAGAAAAAGTCGGTCTTGTCGATTTGAGAACAACTGAATATTATAACATTTTTGTAAAAACCTTCTAATAATATGTTATCACTTGGTCTAAGAATTTTTATGTCACGTGACAGTCTATAGTATTTTTTGAACCGCGGACTTTTCATTTAACCCATATGTTTAGACGTTGAGGAAAAGTTCATTCACTTTCCCCCCTATTGAATAATTCATATATCGATCTACCTCAGTCTGACCTTTCTGCTTTCCTCATATTAAGTAGCGAAGAGCTTTTGGGTTTGCAATTCAAGGTCGCAATGCGAGTACTACACCTCCATACATAATAACCCACCTGTCAATTTGATACCCGCCCCCGCATCTGAAGAAGAAGAAACTCCACCCCAGTCCTGTTCTTTATTTTTTGTCTGTAAGTAGAAACTGTTGTTTCTGATTGAAAATCGAAATATCAGGTAAAGACATGATTATTTAAAAAATATGTTTTCTCAATAAAAACAGTTGTTTGATTGTCAACCACCATTAGCAGATATTAAAGGGGTGGTGGCATAAGCGAGGGTGGCCTCTGCGAATAACGATCCAGGACGAGTTCTGGAAGGATAGGGCGCGTTCGGCGCGCGCTCCTTCCAGGTGACGTGATCAGGTGACGTGGACAGGCGCAGTCTGAGGCGTCCTTGGTCTTGGGTGCATCGGCCCTATCTGCCTTGCAAATGAGCCACCCTTGCTTATTTATGGGATTTATGAACTTCAAACTGGGTGCATTTCCTGTTTTAGCTTGAGACAGAATAAAAGTTTTGAGAACGAAGATAGAACTAAAAAGATAAGAAAGCAGCTATCAGCACTATATTTAATTACATTCTACCGCGTGCTTTTGTACAAAAAAAATTATTAAAATTTCCTAATGAAAATATTTGTTTAAATACTGCAAGAATATTCAAATTTGAATTTGTTTTCTCGGGGATATCAAACGTATCTATTTTAGATGGAACAGCAGTAACAATAGTAGATTTACTTCGAGAAGACAATAATATTGTGAATCCCGTCTGGCAAACGGAAGGGTATCATAATCTTCCCATTGTGGACGCTTAACGTAGAAGATTAGAAGGCAGTTAGACCTACTAAGACCCTATAAAGGGTCCGTCCTTTACTATCTGCAAACGACTTCACTAAGCGTTTGTTGATGGGACTGTAACCACCAAACCAAGATGCATCAGATTATTGCACAGTTATTTATAATTAGGTAACATTTAAGATATTCTCTACAAATGCAAAAATAACTATTTTAATAATAGCTATTCTGGCTGGTTCTAATTAGAAAATTTAGAGTATGAAACCTAAATTTAATAAAATATAGTAACTGATATATAACAAATAAAAATGCTTGCTGAAATAAAGAGAGATTTGAGTTGATGTAAAGTAATAAAAACTACAAATTGACTAATATTAACTCTAAGAAGTTTCACGTCTTGGGAAATACTAAATTTATTTCCAAACATTATTGCTTGATGAAAAATGACATTTTGTGTCAATAAGTTAACTTCTTATAAGAAATGTCTCATATTTTATTAAAAATTTTATTTATAGTTAACTACTCGTTACTAATACTGATTGTTTATATTCTAATGTTAAATATAAACGTCAACTGATTTTACTTTTCTTTATTTCACATAGTTTTTATTTTTAACTTCTAAAAGTAGACAAAGTTTTCGTTCATGCGTCATAGTTTGATAAGATTTTATTCAAAACAAAAACGTTTATTTAATCAGAATATCGTTATCTATTGAACACTTTTTTAAGTAAATGATAGTAAGAAATCGGAAAACAAAACTTTAAATTTGCCGAGAATAAGTGTCACTAGATCATTAGTTTATCGTTATTGAGTGAATACTTTGTCTTTGCAAAGTAGCTTCGTTTCAAAGAACCAACATCTATATCTATAAATGCAGAAGCTTCAGATAAAAACAAAAAGTTTAAAAAAAAAATTACTTTGTAGTAACACCTATGAAATTTTTTCTCCAATTAATGTTAGAAAAAAAATTGTGAAAAACTAAGTTTCTACGTACTGAAGGTAATGATGCCAATATAACAAAAACATAATCAGACAACAAAGAATATCATTTGTTGTATAACTTATTTATTACCCCATCGCTTTCTTGTTGAAAGGCATTTCCAAAATAAACCATATTTTTAATTTTCTTTAATTGATTAAATAAAAAACATAAAAAATAACATCAAGTCATTCAAGAGTAAAGATTAAAACTCTTGGTTTTCTATGTAATGCATTTGGTGCTAACAATAGGCGCTAGAATAAAAATCAGCCCATCTCAGTCAGAACCAATTTATTCAAAATTAGATTGATTTATTCAACTCTATTATTCATGCACAGTTACATTAAATTGTAATTGTTAAGTCTTACTGATAAATGCTGACAGGCACATAGCCTGTTTGAGTCAAAAAATGTATGTTTTAAATGAGATTGTCTCGACTATATAATTTGTATTTAAGCATTTTAGGTCATAAAACTTAAATTATTTTTGCAATATTTTGAGTCTCCTGATCTAAGCAAAATGAAAAAAAAATGTCAAAGCTTTTTTGCTAATTGCATATATGTGAGTGACTTTGTTTCAACAGAGTTTTTCTTACCATTTCAAATAGTGTTCTTTATTAAATAGATGCAAATGTAGCAATCTCTGTGTTTTCATTTACAGAAAAAGATTTTGATAAAGACTATAGTATTATATGTAGATCATGTTACACCTCAAAGAAAAAACCTAACAAAATTTAAACGCAACCCAAATACATTTCGAAAAGTTTTTAGCTTGAAAAAAATTACTAAATGTAGTTTCAAAGTTGAGTAATTGTTAAAAATTAATAAAAAAGTTGTTGTTATTGTATTAAGAAAATCCAAAAAGTAGAGCTGATTACATCTTTAACAATTTCACTTATTCAATTAAAATTTTTACATAAAGTGAATCCTCGTTTGTAACAGTTTCAATTGTAAATTTAAAAAACTTTGTGGTAGAAAGTCAAAAAATTAATAAGTGTTATTTTTTTTTCAATTTGGAAATAAATCAATTGATTTTTAAGTAAAGCTACATGCAGTAAAACCTAGAACAATTCATACTCAAACTTGAAAATAAGACGTAGAACAGAACCATTTTATTGCTGAAGTAATCATGCTTTCTACAAAAAAGCGATCTACAGAGTGCGTCAAAAGTTCGGCAACGAATGAATATTTCCCCAGGAAAAAGTTTTCCAAAAAAAAAATTTGGTGCAACAGTTACAAGTTACGAATTCTTTGGTAATTAAACCATTCCGCACTCGGTGACACTTTTGCAGGAGGTGAGAGTAACTTTGAATTTTCAACTAGCGACCCTTATGTTTCTTGGCGGATTCAGATTTTTAGAAAAAAATATCAATCTTTGGTCTGAAAACGTTTTTTATCCGAAGTCTGTTTTATTCTGATCTTTTGCTAACGTTTTTATGCCGAGATGACAATCTATTCCCGAGAATAAGTTTGAGACCAATTTTCAAGCGTTTTTTATGGAGAATATAAAGTATTTTTAATTAATTATTTTTAATCATTTAATTTTCAATGTTGCGCCTCAAAACTTTTATACCTACAAATTAATTTTTCTCATTACCTAGCTATATGCACAAATTGCAATCGTTTTGCTTCTTGACAATAAGCCAATTGTTAATAAAAAAACTCTTTTTTTTAGAAAGTTTCAAATAAAAAAAATTTTTATACAAAAGATTGATTTTTTTCCTTCAAAAATCTGAATCGACCAAGAAAAATTAAGATTTCTATTTAAATTCTAAAAATCACCCCTACACCCTTTAAAGAGGTGAGGGGATAAAGATTAATTTAATTATCAAACAACTTGTAACCAAGCAACTTTTGTTCTTTTGTTTTTTTTTTAAACTTTTTTCTTAGGATATATTGACTTGTTGCCGGACTTTTGACGCACCCGGTATACGTACACATAACTTCTTACTATTGTATTATTGATTATATGCCATTGACCGAGCTATTGACACTTCAACTTCAGATCAAATGTTGTGCATTGTGCAACATTTTCCTTAAGTTGTCAAAACTCCAAATTTGGTTTCAACCCTTCACAATTAAAATTTTGTAACTAATACTCAATAATGCACTAATATCTATTAAAAGCAGTTGTGGTTATGTCGATACCAGTAAACTCAGCAAAAGCACATATAAAAAAAGATCTTATTTAACATAATAATATTATAATGTTTATCACCCTTCGATTAGAGATCAAATATCTTAATAATGTGCAATTGATCAATTTAAAATGATCAACAAAAATCTTTTTTTTTTTGAATCCCTTTTATTACATGAAAATTCTCCATTCGATAGATAACTTAAAATCATAACAATCAATTTTTCTTTAAATAATTCAATAAAAACTCCAAAACTTTCAGAAAAGTTCAAAAATAACCAAAACACATTATTTGCAAAGCTACCATAAACAAATGCATTTTGAGTTACGTTTAATCTTTGTCAGGTTTGTTTTTAGGCAAAACACGGTAAATATACAACTGGTTTCTCTTTCTCTATCAAAAGATCATTTCCGATTTGGTCTTTAAATATTTGAAGAAGTGGCAATAAACTTAAATCTATTTCTAGAAATTACTTGAACTTACACAAAGTATTTTTTAAGAATTCAGCACAGAAAAAAATTTTTTTTCTTTATGAAGTATTTTTTTTTAGTGTCACAATACTTGTATTCAAAAGAAAAGCGTACAATTGCTCTGCTCAATTTGGACAATACTTCGTTGTAAACTTCTAACACATTTAACATCAAATTAAAAACATGAAAATTAAAGTCAAAGAATTTTGTTGAAACGTCAGTGTGACTATAGTATATTACACTACAAGGGACAAAAGTTGAATTTTCGGCCCTGCGCGCCATAATGCCCGAGGTGAAGCCGAGGGCATCATGGCGCGCAGGACCGAGATTTCAACTTCTGTCCCGCGTCGTGTATACGATTTTTCTTCATACCTCGGTCGAAAGTACGTACTTTTATTTTTTATTTTATTTTTTTAACTTTAAATGCTGATAGTTTTTGATGCCTGCCGCGACATTTGCGGCACGAGCGAAGCGAGTGTTGCTGGTCATATAACATAGTTACGAGTATAAATAAACACGATGAATTCTTTTTTCCCGCTATTATAGGGAAGAAAGAATTTCATCTTACAGGGACTAAAAGTTAAACTTTCGTCTCTGTTATTAGGGACGAAAGTACGTACTTTCGACCGAGGTATGAAGAAAAATTATTTTCGTCTTCTCTCGATCAAATAGAAAAAATAAAAAAACACAAACAAGAAATATGTAACAGTTTTTGATAACAAGCACAACAAAACTGACACAAAATAATAAAGCACTTGGTAGAAATGCCTTCCATGTGTAAACATTTGTAAAAGAGTAACATTTCCAAAATTTGATTAGAAAACATCGTTGGAATCGTACTAACGTTTCAATTATTAGAATACTTGGCCAATCAAAAAATTGTTCTCTACCGCTTAAATAGCAGAGATTTCGTTTTAAAAATTCGTGACGGTAACAGCCAGTCCTGCCTCAACTTTCTTTCTAGAGCGAAAAATGTCGCAAATTGTACTATTTTTACTATTTGTTAAAAAAATACCATATGGTTTCAAATAGATTATACGATCTTTGTAAAAACCAAGCATTTTCAAAAATTTTGCAGAATTAACTCAGCTGAACCTTGATATTGCTCTCTTAAACAAATTTGTGAAATGTGACTTAGAACCCTCTAGTTTTCAGATCGCAGGGTCCCGGGCACTGAACGATTTCGCCTGGGATATCACTGTGTGTAAGAAACTATTTTTTTGGCATTCACCGTAAACTAGAATCATGTCCACTTTTTTATCATTACTACAAAACCTGACTAATTTATGTTTAAATTTTGACAAGTAAAAAAAATCTGACCTTTTGATCTGACAGACAACAATACCTATTGTGTATTCAAAATTTTCTTTTTCTAAACAGAAGATGCAAGATGTCGGCAAACTTTGCATTTTAGGTTGCGTCTCCTAAAATTTCAGAAATATGTAACTCTTACATATTTCTTACGTACATGACTAGCCCTGTATATAAATGTTAAAATCAGCAGTGAATTTTACACACAAAATTTATTTTACAGTTCCACAGCTTGCGGAATAATTAAAAGCAATACGTTTTTACAAAATCTTCGTTTACAAAACCAAAAATTCAAAATGATTGTTTAAAACAAAAGCTTGTTTGCTTGTGGTTATGAAATAAACTTAATTGATTAGATAGTAAACGTTTCACACATTTTATCGCGTGTGAGTCACAAAGTGACATTTGCTGGAAATGTTTAGTTTTGCGCTCTTAAATGCAAGTACAAATGCCTGCTTTTTGTATTAATTGCAGAATAAACAAAATTTACAACCGACCTATACATTATTATAGGTCGGCGGTTATATAGAATTTGCGAGCAAAAAATCTTAAAATTTTTTTTCAATTAAAATACTCGTAGCAAGACGATCTGAACCTGAATTACAAAAAAAAATCTTAAAAAATTAATCAGGTACAAACTTTAGATTTTGTTTTTTTAACCTAAAAGAAACAATTTGAAGATTTTGTGCATCATAAAACTAAAAGACATTTAATGTCGATTATCTTGCTAAATTGTCAGGTATAAAATTTTTGAAAAACTAAATTGTGATCGAAGAAACTTGTTTAGCGTAGGAAATGATCTGCTGACTAGAATTAGAATTCCTAAACATTGAATATTCTCCATAGTCCAGTTTTGAAAATACTGCAGTCCAGTTAGTTGCTCTCAGCAGAGCAGCAGTAATGGTGAAGTTTCGCGGCAGCAGCGGTGGCGGCGACGACGATGAAGGTTGTTTAGCATTCAGGCCTCGTCTTCACCTTGTATTGATTGCCGCAACCCAGCGCCGCTCATTGTGCCTCCTATTTTTCTACAGTTGCAATACCAAAATCTGACGCAATGTAGAAAAAATCACATAATGCATTAAATAGTGCCAACTGCAGACAGTGTTGTCGGAACAAAGTCAAAACAAACAAACAAATGATGATTTACCGTCGAGTAATTTAGCAGTTTGAGTATCGGCAACTTTAACTTTAAAATTTATATAAAAAATTCATTAATAAACTATAAACAGTAAAACTGCATTAGCATTAACGCCATTAACACTCCAGACGAGCATGTTATCATTATTACCAAGTACTTTTAGTACTATTTATCACATTGTTAATGTTAGTCTTACGTTACCGTTTTGTTTCTAAAATACCTTAAACTAATATTGTTAAAAGTAAAATGCTTATAAATTTTTATCCCAGTTAATTTCTACTGTTCTAAGAGTTTGATTTAAGCAGTTTGTGAACCTTCTGCCTATTTGCAAAATTTGTTATAATAAACAAATATTCTTCAACAGCTCAATGTATAAATTAGTCTCAAATGTCGATACATTACTTCATAATTTTGTTTAAATTTCAAAAATCAAAATTTCCATTACTTTTAAGTAAAGGAAACAAAAAAAATAATAAGATAGCAATGATTAAATAGCCACACAATGACAAGAATATCATTAATAGATTCATCGTGACCTGAAAAAAACAAATGCAACACCACATCATATTTACAAGAAAATTTAGCGGATGTAGATGTGCCGTGATTTGGGAAATAAGATAAATTGTATATTGTTCCCATTTCTAGGTTAGTTGTACTACCCGCTCAATTTTGAAAAAGTCAAATACATGCACAAAAAACAAATACCGTCATAAATTCTGAGATTGTAAAAGACTTAATGTCTCGCCATACGTTTATTATAACCACAAGCCTCATCCCTAATGATTAGAATGAAACTGAACTAGAAACGAAAACAATATAAATATTATTGTCAAATTAAAAAAATTTCTGAATGCGAGAAATAAACATCTTTCTCCTCTCAAATGTCTAAGTCACTCATATTGTCATCATAGCGGTGGCTATATACACGCGATCTAAAAATTAGAAAATTATCAATATGTGAGGGCCGGGCTTATACGTTAAGTGCCAAAACAGCAGAAAACTATAGTCATAGGTGCAGAGATGCGGTTATCACATTTTGGTAATTTTTTCAATTTGAAAATTTTAATAATTTTAATATTAGCATAAATGCAAGAAACCGACTTAGACTTATCTCACGGAAAAAACAGTTTCGTTAGTTTCCGAAAAAATTTTGTCGACGAGATTAATTGTTGAATCAAAAAATTTTCTGAATGCGAGAAATTAACATCTTTCTCCTTCCAAATGTCTAAGTCTATATTTATATTGATAATATAAACTATTTAAATATTTATATTAATTAAATATTGTTGCTAAAAGTTAAAGATATCCTCTATATCAAACATTATTTTATTTTCAGATAAGTGCATTGCCAAACTGAAAACACAAAATTGTTTCAAACTACAAAAAAATAAAACTTTAATGGTAAAAAAGGTATTGTAGAGCCTTTGCTGCTACCAATGACAAAAAAATGTTTAAAGTAGTTTTAAAAAATATCGAATTTGTTTCCCTAGTTATACAAAATCTTTTATCTTAAAGTGACTTATTGGTGAAAACGTGTGATTTTGTCACATTCATCAGTTCATCACTTCATCATTTTGTGTCTTACGTTTTTGTTTCCTTTTATTTACTTCATTAAAAATGATTATATTTTACAATTATTTAAATTATATTTGATTTGCAAAATTTGTATACATTAACAGTTTTTTGATAAAAGAAAGCTATAGTTTCAAAATTCAGTTTTAATTTCAATAAACAACTAGGTTCCAAACATTAGCTTAGTCCAATGTCATGTGAAAAAGAAGAAAAGATTGTGAACCAAAAGTAGTACCAATTGACTTATTACAGAAGTTTTCTATTACAAATTCTGATAAAACAGCAAGTACAAGTGTAGTTTTTTCAATAATAAATCACTAGTTCCCATACACATACTTTAACAAGAACTATAATGTATCAATTTTTTGGATTTTAGAACAAAAAATTAATAATTTAACTAATTTTCTGATAAAAATTTGACAGAAAACTGTTATTATCTGACGCCTACAACTGTACGTTATACGACTGTAGCTGTTTTATAACGAAATTTAAAGCCTATTTTAATAGTACTTTGTATTACTTTTTTACAGTGTTCATAGACTTTGTGAACTTTTATTGCATTCTAGTAGTTTACAAATATTTATTTAAAAAAAACATAACACACCTATTTCAACAGCGTTGAAGTTGGTCTTTTTAAAGTAAACTTTAAGATCTAATATCTCCATGTTGTTCTACAAGATAAATAATATAAATAACTAATTATATAGTGTGACAAAATCAATAAAAGCCTATAAATTTTTTTCGAGTGTAATGTCTTAAATAAAACTGTTAACTTTTTAAAGTAGTTTATAACCAATCGATCACCGAACAATACAACTATCCAAATAAAATCTGTGTACTTGAGTTGGTTGACAGACCAATAAACACCAACATGGTTGGCTTGCTTAGCCAGATTTAAAGTTCAATGATGTACCGGTCATATACTGTTTCAAAAAGTAAACAGTTTTATAGAGGGTGTTGTTTTCGTAACATTTTCCTAGCTCTTGTTTGCTTTGTCGCTCTATACCACCACCGTAAAAAAAATTAAAGTTAGCGTTCTAATTTGAATTTATAAAAATGACTAATATTAGTTCCAAATCTATGAATCATTTGCCGAACATATTTATTGAATAAATGTAGTTAAAGAAAAACGCTTTTAAAAAATTTTTAGATTTTCTGAAAACCTTTGTTATGGAAACGATGCCCTTCAGCTACGAGCTTTCTCAAACCGAACATCGTCAAACCTCAGTAGTTTTTCGTACATTCGAAATCTATCTTTAGTGGTGAAAAAAAATTATTTAGGTTTTAGATAAACTCTAACTATTTTGTCAATGATGATACTGAATTCTATCCCTCTGACTATGTCTAATTTCAAAAAATTTAACTTCGTTAAGGTTTTTATCGTCGACGTGACAGCTGTCAGCCACAATGTAGTGGTTTGAAGTCAAAAATCCCCTTCCAATTTATAATTCCCTATTGTGGGGTGCCTTCGGGCAGCGACTACAACGTTTTCACCCCCTTGTCAATGTTGAGATCGCGCTCTGATATTAAGGCCACTGATTGTCTAATTGCACTTTTTAGTTACGCGTGTGTGAGGATGGCATTAAAGTTGCAATTGTGGGGGGTAAATATAAAGTTATGAGATTTAAATTTTATTTTGACAATTTAAGAAATAAATTGAAACTACAACTGTTTTTGTTTCTGTACCTGTTATATTTTGCATACAAATTAATTTGCTTAAAATGTTGCCGTAACTAATAAAAAAACATTAAATGCGTTTATAACATATTTTACAATATGACAAAATATTTATTGCATTTTTACCAATGTAAATACTTTTGCTACATTTTGAAATACTAAAATTCTTTGATATCTATAAAAACACAGATATATAAATATCTACGTCAGAAAAAAATTTTAACAAAAAATTAACTCTTTGAAAAAAAACGAAATTAAAAAACAAAAAGTATACATTTTTTTAAAGCCTTAGTCCTACACTAACCTAAATAATTTTGACAAAGAAACTTATGTTCATTTTCTGAGTTAGAATTTTCTATAGTCACTGTCAGTGAATTTGCAAAATTATTATGTGCCTCAGTTTTTAGCAGAATTCATTCACCGCGGAAAATGTTGTGAAAGAACAATCAATCAAACTTAATGTTTTAAAAATAAAAAAATATAAACTTTTTGACTCAAGTTCATGTGTTACCAAACTCAAAAAATACTTTATGTAATGTAAACTGAGAACCTTCTTGTTTTCGGTTAAAAAACAACTGCAATTCCTAAAGAACCAAAATGCCAGTTATTTTTTTTTCTATTTCTAATTATAGCAAACTGACAATCATTCTAATTTTTTTTATTTGTTACGCATAAATGTATCGGATGTAGAATTAATTCAACAGCTTTGAAATATGACAAAACTTACTAATTTGACAAATACACATATAACAATGTTTATTGTTTCACCTACAGTGTAAACAAACATAATTAATTAAGTTATTTTGTTGAATATTCCTTCCTAAAATCAAATTTTATTTCTTTTCCTTCTCGCTTGTTTTTTTTTTGTCTTTTCTTTTACTCTGTCTACTTCGTTGCCTGTCTTGTTAAATCTTTATCTGTGTTGCGTAATCTTTTTTGCTGTCTGATTTAAAATTTTTTGCTCTTTTGTTACTATCCATCCATTCTATTCCTTCTTTCTTTCCTTTCATTATGTCTTTTTTTTTCAACTTGATTTCTTTTGCCTCGACGCATTAATTCATCATGTACTCTAATGTTTTCTTTTCTCTTCCACACATTCTACATGTTCTTTCGTTTCCCTTCATCCAAAATCTATGTTCTCTTTCTACATTTCCACCCCCAAATCTTGATACCATCTTTCTCTCCTTTTTTCTTTTTAAAAATCTTAGCAAATAAACGTAGCAGCTAAAATTTATTTTAAAAAAAGACTTAAATTAAATGTTTAAAGTAGTTTTAATTTACAGCTGAGCAGTACTCCAATGTGCCTTTGCAGCTAGCACAATATTTAATAGCATTTTGTAATTATTGCTGTTTATGAAAAGAGCACGTTTTCGTAGTCTTTTCAGGGCAATATAGCCAATCATGTAATAACTTAATAAAAAAAATTTAAATTGTTTATCAAAAAAGATCTACAAATCTGACAGGGCAATTGATTACTTTGTCTTATTTAGCGATTCAGCAAAATAGTCTACATCAACTGGCGGATAATATGCTTGTTTTGTAGCAGTACTGCTAATTTTGACAGTTTGATTTACTGGTCATAAAAACTAAGACTCGTCGGTAAATAAAACGTTAGATACAAAGTTTTGGAAAGTATTGCATTTTTTTCTTTATTTTTCTCAAATATTTGTTATTGCTTTCGTGTTTTTTAAAGAAAAAATTAAAATTTTGTTTATAGTGCTTGAATGCTTGCCACCAGTGGCAAATTTTTTGACACTTGCACTAGTCTAAAAGTGGCTAAAAATTCTATTCATCTTGGAAGTGGTCCGTCTGAAAAAAACCAAAAAAAGTTGCCTGTCTGCCTCTTAAAGGCACTCTGAGGTAATACTATTATTCAAAGTTTACCTTTTTTTCTTTGTTAAAAGAGTAAAGAGTAAACTTACAACTTTTGTCAAAAAATTAAGTTTCTTGCTGTCAGGTGTCAGAGCTATCAGCATTTTATTAATATATTCTTAAAATTCTCATGTTTTACTAACAAAACTAGTAGGTGTTAGAAACTAAATAAAAAAAAGTCTTTTTTTATTCTACAACATTGGTATTTGAGATTCTGCTTGGAAGTAAAACTATATTTCAACATTTTTCTTTTTACATTTATAGTGCTTATTTATCAAAATTCATTCTAGGCCCAATGTTATAACAAAATAATAAACACAGTTTATTATTATGTTATATTTGTACTAAAATCATATTCTAGGTGTTATCAGAATATAAAAATGTACTTATTAATTATTAAATTACGATAATAAGAAATGAAAACCTTAGCAAAACTTTACTAAACTACTAAAAAACGGAAGAACACTACAGTACGTGTTTATTTGAATCGGAAATAAAGAAAAAACTCTATAGAAGCTTGATTATGATGAGATGAACGGAAATGCACAGATGCAGTCACTTAAAAGACAAACAACTTTAATTTTGAAATATCGTACTGAAAGAAATCTCTATTCTCATTTTTACTCAAAAATTTTAAAACAAAATTTACAATCTAGCATCTTTACGGTCGCTACTTTTTAGTTCTAACTAATATAATCTTCTTACTGCCGTAAATTTTGATCATTGAAATGCTCATCTTTCTCGATCGCTTACTATAGACAACAATTAAATAAAAAAAAATAGTTATACAAATAAAACTTTCACATCAATTTTTATGATATATGTATAATATCTCTAGAAAAAAAAATTATAACATAAATAAAAGATTGACAAAACAAAAAATGTAGGTTTGAAAGTAAATCAACATACTGAAGCTTTTGCTAGAGCAAAAAAAAATAATTAATTATAAAACATTTGTTTCACACTTATTTTTTGTTTAAAATTTTTGATTAAAGATAAAAGATTATCAATTATATATTGTCTTATTCTAAATATTCATCACTTATACATTTTAACCTACCTTAAAGTACATAACTGTAGCTTTGGCAAAAAATAGTAATTTTTTTAAATTGTTTATTAATGTGCAAATATGGTAGCTGCATTAACCACCTATTGCCTCGACCATTGCCCTAAAAACGACCTATTTTGGTAAAAACTAAAAAAAGTTGGAAAAAGTTGCTGCAGCTTTAACATGCAACTCTATTGATAGTGCAAGACTGTTTACAAACCTATTTACAAATATTGCATTAAGTTTTTATTGCATTAAATAAAATGACTTCTCACGCTTAATTTTAAACGTCCGGAAATTTTTACATCTGGATTGACGGGGATGAAATTATGTGTGTTACTTGTGTAGTTCTTACAAAACTGTTAAATAATGTTTTAGAAACAAAATTAATTTTTAGTCTTTAAATCAATAATTTTTTTATCATAATATTTTATTATTATTTTTAGAATAAAATTCTATTAGATAATCTTAGTGTAGACATTGTGCCCCTATTGTTCTGTCATTTTGACAATTTACTAGCACAATGATCTCAATTTGTAAAATCAAATTGGTTTTGATGTATTTTGTGTTACCTACCTAATATGCCTCATTAAAATGTCTGAAAAGGCTTTATGTTTTACACGATTCTTATAGATATACCCATGTAATTAAATGGTTTTTGCATTTGTTATTTGTCTAGTTCTATGAGAGCTTTTGGTAATTTAAATTGTTATCGATATTGAAGAACAATTTTTAGAAAAATTTATTTTTGGTGCATTATCATAAATTATTAATTGTGTTTTTGTTTATAAGCCATCATAAAAAACAAAATTTGTGCTTGGTTTTGAAATCAAACCAAAATGGTTGTTCTTGCTTGATACAATTTTAAATATTGTGAAAGATGTGCAACAAAAAGTTTGTCTTTCTTATGTTCGGTGCTACCAGTACATAGAAAGCAAATGAATATTATTGGATTTAGTTTTTATTGAAAAAATATTATCAAAATTGAATTAAGAAAACTTCTTATACAAACATAATATGAAACTAGACTTTTGGATTTTTGGATTTTTTTATTAAGCTACTTAGGTATTACATTTTTGCAATCAAAATTGTAATATAAAGATTTGTACACTTTTGTTTTGTCTAGGGGCTGAAAGGCAGCTGAATAGGCTAAAACAATACAAAATTTTGTTTTTCTTATTAATTTGCTGATAAAATATTGTGTGACTGTTATCGGTATATATAAATCTTTATGATATCTGCTCCATGACAACTTTTTACGGTTGTATTTATGACGGCAACCGCATGCTTTTCATCGAAATTTTAGTAAGAAATTTACAAAACATGCAAAAAGTAGTTAGACACGATAAAACAGTATGCATTTTTTATTCGTACCTACTAAACACGTGGTTATTCTCCCCACCATAATATCGCTTTCTCGAATCAGGCATGAGAGCTTTCAGCGAGCTTGCTTTCAGGTTTCAGCTCTGAGCTTTTCCAGAAGATAATCGACAGCAGTACACGACGTCACTGTCACCCCGAAGGTCACCAGTTACGCGAATGCGTTGGACTTTCAACATTAAATTTTTTGGGGTTGGTGGATAATTTTTGGATTTAGTAGGAAGCTCGACTTGACTCTACGGCTGACTTGAGAACACTGGATATATGGTAACTACAATGCTTTCCCTCGCCCCGCTGAATTTCTCTCGAACACGAGACAGCGTTTGCATGTTAACTTAATCGTCCTCTCTTTGTTTGCCTTGTTTGTGGTCTGTGTACAGTTGCCTCTCTCGTACATACAAAATGACTACTTTCTATGCAAAAGTATGAATGAGATACGCTCCACGGGTATGTATAGATGTGCCATGTGCCCCTGACGTCGCCATAGCCAATTCGCAAGCAAAACGAGTACGAAAGCTTAAAAGCTGGAATAATATGCAAGGCAAAATTTAATTGTAAATGAAAAAGGTTGTATTTCTCACAGAAATTATCACATTTAAATTTGGTGGATGCGCCGGGCTACTATTAAATTCCTAAAATTGTTTTTCCAAAATACCGATATTATAACGCGTTTAAGTTGAATACTATATATGCATATATGCTGAAATTTGAATTTGTTGTATTTAGAAAGACATCCTACAGGCTACATCATCAGGAACGATATGTTACATCGCGCGTACCTTTTTTTCGTTTTTTTGATTTATTTTTATAATAATTAACTAACTAGAGACTAGTTATAAATTTATCAGAAAAATATATAAAGTAATAATAAAAATAACAGATGTTTTTTCACATTTTTTGTCATCTCACAGAAAACTATTTTTACAAATAGTGTCAGTTTAGTTTTTTTAACTATTATTTTATTTTTTTACTGTTAGCATTAACTTAAAACCATATTCGGTGTTTTTCTCTTAAATATAAGTAGATTTTTTAATAAACAAACAATATAAAATTGTTTTGTTTAAAGAAAAACTAATTTATTATTGGTTTTAAAACACAATAATGAGCCTAATTTTATAGACACCTGTCTCAAAACAATTTACATATATAAGTAAAACCAATTTTTTTTTTAATTTTTGGTTTTTATGTTTTGTTTTAAATTTCAGAGGTTTAATTTTTTATTAAAAAAAAATTCTTATAAATTTTTGTGTCATCAGCAAATAAAAACAGCCACTAGTGGCTGGTTTTCACAAAGGAGCAAGAATTTTAATACAGATCTGTAACTGTTTATTAAACAAAAGCACAAAAAAGCGCCTTCTATTCTACAAAAATCAACTACATTAAACTCTGTAGTACAGTTTTGGCAAATTCATTTATCAAAAGGCGTCTTTGAACGTATTAAGCTGGTGTTAATTTATTCTTTAGGGTTTTAAGATGACCAAAATCATATTGTTTGGTGCACCATTGCAATATTAACCACTTTTCCTTTTGCCAAAAAATTTAAAAAAAGCAACAAATTAGGACAATTTGCCACAAAAACAAAACCTATTAGTAGATATTTGTCGCTGAGCAGCCAACATTGCTTGCCATCAGATTTTCTGTCCCGTAAGTACAGATTTGACCAAAAACACCACGCCTAAACTCTACCCAAAATTATATGTTCCGCGTTCCTAATTTTTTCCCCATTCTTCAAAATGTATGTTTATGACATAAAGTAAGTAGTAAGTATAAAGTAAGTAAAATGTAAGTTAAATAATATTATTAATAAAAAAAAATTATTTCACTTGTGGCATTATGATATAATAAATTTAAAAACCTGTTAGTAGCTCAACAAACTTGAAACAAATATCAGCACAATGACTGAATTGACAGTGATAAGAGAATCAAAAACAGATGACTTGTGTGAAGGTCACAAGACCATTGTTTTCCTTGAGATTTAGGACGCTATCTATTGTATTTGATGTTGTCGAATAGAAAACTAAAGACCTTCTAATTGAGTATAAAAATATTTTGCAAGAAACAACACAATCGCTATCAGCAAAATTTACTAAAAATAAAGAAACTAAATTAAAAGTTAAATTGTAACCATGTAAGATCAAATAATTTGTGTTGCTTATTGTACATTATTAAGTTATAAATATTTTTTATATTTATTTTAAAATAGTTTGCTTTGTCGTTAATACAGATTAGTAAAATTAGCTAAATTTATGTTATTTGTACATAATGTGTCAATTTATGTAAAAACATTGGTAATTTTAGCAAATGTTTTAGATTTTGTGCTAAGCCTTGTTGATGTATCGGCAAATATTCAATCTAATACAAAAAGCCAATTTAAAATCAATATTAGAGAATTTTGTTAACAGTTAACATTAAAATGTAACGGGTGTTTTTTAACATTAGACTTCATACCCAGGCATGCCTAATGAGTTTGTGTGAACAGAGCATAAACAGCTTCAAACGTCAAAACCATTACTAAATCTCTCAAATTTCTTATTTTTAAATTTAAAATAGTTTTCGCACATCAACAAAAAATTTTTGTGATCGAATCTTATTTTCGTTTTTCGGATCATTTTTTTTAATGAAACATTGACTGCTGAAGAATACTGAAAAGAGATTTTACAGGCGTTCTCTGCACAGCTTTGTGACAATAAACTTGTAGACCGGTACTTTCAACAAGACGGTGTCACCTACTATTACGTGTCACTTACGGAGCTATAACTCATTCTTCAAGAGCCTGCAAGCTCACTCCATGTGACTTCTTTTCAAAACCATATTTAGAAAACACAATTTTCTAGCAACGTTTTAGAAAAACCTTGATGAGGTCAGAGTCAGGTCAGGTCAGATCAGGGACTCAGTAGTTCAAAGAGTCCGCAAATACTTTGAAGTCGATTTTGATTATTTGTTGTAAATCTTATTTCTTTATGAAAGTTTATTTTTTTGTATGTTAGGTATATTACTGCAAGTGCTTTAAAGTGCTTTTAATGTAATCTCATTAACGAATTAAACTATCGATTTATTAAATTAAAAGTGAGGCTAGGCTAAGATGTCTTCTATTAACTGTCACTTCTATTCAATGGTAAACGTACGCCCACAGTTCAAAGTTAAACATTCATAGCAATCTTCGACGTCAAATTGAAAAAAAACATTTATTATATACTATATTCATTTCGAGCTCTTAAAGTACAGAATACTATTTACACATTTAACAGCAAAAATTAAACCAAGCTTGTTCAAAACCACATAGAACCACATTGTTGATTTGTTATAAATAAACATTTAGACAAAAATGCTTATTTCTTTATTGAAGTTAATTTTTTTGTTTTTGTTTTAGCACTACAAATTTTTTAAATGCTTTTTATTTAGGCTCACTAACGTATTGGACTATCGCTTTATTAGGTTTAAATGTCAAATTAATAAGTGTCGTTTTGATTTGATGGTAAAGGTACGCTCAACGTTAAACATACACGTTACACATCATATTAAAAAAAACACTTTTTATAAACTTATGCACAATCTACTCATTATAGTGCTATTGAAAATTTTATTATAAATATAATCTTTTAAACTAAAAAACACTAGTCTTTTACGATTTAGTACAAAGCAATAGTCAATGTATAAATAGTGGAAAATTAAAACTCTTTATAGCAGCTTTTTAAAATATAAGCGGTTAAAAAAACGTTTGTACATTGAGCAGACATTTTAATAAATATGACACATTGATAGGCTAATCTGACCTGATCTAGTTTATAAAATAGAATTTTAAGCAACTTATTAAAATATATTTTTTTGCAAAGTTCATTATTAACAAGACTCCTACATCAATAAGATCTTTAATAGACAATAACATCATTTGTCTATTAAAGTTATCAATTATTTGAGCGTTTTTCACAAAAAAAAAAATGTGAATTCTTCTTGCAACATTTAGATCAATCAAAGTGCTTTAATTTATAGTCAGAGTTGAATTAGGCACTGGTGCAAATGAACAAGAATTTGCTTTAGTGCAAACATCAAAACCACGGCGTGTAGTAAAAAGTGATAATATTGCTAAATCAGGTACGATTTACAAGAGTAGAATACCATTAACAAGAGTAGAATACCATTACTAAATTAAAAAACTAACTAAAACCTCGAAATATTTATGAAAATACCAGAAAACTATTATTGTTTCAACTAGTATAGAACTAAAATCTATAAATAGTTTAACATTTTTTATAAATATTAACAACAAAACTGCTATTTATTAATTACAAGTCAATATTCTAGTTTATTTCTAAAAGTCAAAATTATTTGATAAAACACCAGTTAAAAATTAAATTGGCTTAATTACAATAAAAAATTGATTTCAAATTATAAAATATTGGTAAACTCTTACATGTACAGACAAAATTCACCAACAGAACTACTACATAACTACATAAAGTAGTTATGTAGTAATTTCTATACAATTTACAAAACACAACAAGAAATACATCTCCATTTGGCTATACATATGCAAATTTGGGTGGTGTTCTAGTAGAACATAGGGTTTTTAAACTATGTATTTCAACGAATTGATGAGCTTTTTATTTTTACCAAAATTATTTTTTAAAACAAAAAAAGTTTAAATCTTTTGATTGTATAGTTCTTGAATTAATAATAAACTTTAATTTAAGCAGTACATATTATATGAATTGTACAATAAAACACTATTCTGAATAAGAGGACATACTTGTTTGGTTTTTTAAATAAAGCTCATAGCTTGTAACTTATTTTCTTTTTGAATGAATATAGTACATAATAATTATATTTAGATTTTGCTAATTTGAATTATGTTAAAACGCATTATATAAAAAATTGCGTAGGAATTATTATTTATTCAATGGCATTGTAGGTATTTACTATCTGACGCAAAAATCACTGAGACACCTTAGTGCTCAACAATAACACAATTTAGTATCTGTCAGGTGATGCCCAAACGATAATAGTCCAATCAGTCCCAACCGCCTTGCATCTGATCGCACCTTCCTACGATACTATCTTTGGTAATAGGAAATTCCAACCCAAATGCATTTACCTCCATCAACCAACGATACAACCCACAATATTTCAGGATTGAGCTGTCAAAAATATTTTTTATAGCAGATTTCCGACAGGTTGGGACAGTAATGAAATTACGAGAGTGGAAAACTAGAGGACGGGTCCGTGTTGATTGCGTATTGTGGTGGGCCGTAGAACCGAGTAATACTTTATAATTACGTTGCATTGGGGGGAGATTTCGACCACTAATTGATGTCTCAGTTCGAACACGACGAAATGGTAATGATACGGTTTTGATGAGCGGTATTGAAAACCATCCTCGCACAACGCAAACATTTTATTGGAACTGGTCGGTAAATGAAAACCAATTCACTTTGGCAGCTTTTAATTTCACACGAAATCAAGTTTAGAACACACTATCAATCTGATACATTTTGTAAAAACTTTTTAGAAGTCATTCTAGTATGTAAATCTAAAATATACTATTTACATTTTAGTTTAAAATATCAGTAACTAAAATATCACAAAGCTTTGAAACTCAAAAAATGATTATTGCATCATAGTTTATAATACTATAAAAAATATTACATAATGATAATTTGTTTTATATACGATTATTCTATAATAAACAAATTAATTCATGGTTTATTGTGTAAGAAAAACTATATATTAGATTAAGCCAAAAAAATATAAGTAAAGTATTTTTTGAGATCAAAATACAAATACCGTAAAACATGAGCTCTTAACAATAATAAGAAAAATATCTAGCAATTGTGTTTTCTACTTTTTAGTTCTGATCTTATGTTAGTTTTAAAACTGTTGAACAGTCAAATTTATCAAGGAATAATTTTGTAGATGTAGAACATCAAATTGTCCTCAAAAAACGTTTAACTAAAATATTTCGTAAGACGCTTACCGTTTCCGAGTAATCAAGTTTTAGAAATTAAAGGTTTTTTAATTTTACATTTTTATTTTGAAATCAACAATCAAATGAATTAATATGTAAAAACTTAAAAATGTTTCTTAAAAAAACATTTTTTAATTTTTTTCAACTTTAATTGCAAATAACCTTTAAAAAAGCACTTTATAAAAAAATATTATAAAACTTTTTTTGTAAAGCATTAAATTTTTAAAAAAAAAATTAATGTAATAATTTACATATTAATTTGTTTGGAAAATTTAAAAATAAAGAAATAAAATCAAAAAAACATATCAGTTTTTAAAGCTTGATTATTTGGAAACGGTAAGTCTGACAACAATTTTTAATCAGATCTTTTTTTGTGGAAAACTTTATTTTGTACCAAAAATTTGTCAATAAATTTTTTAGCTTATTGATTGATCTGTTTTGACGCTAAAATAACATCAGGACTAAAAAATAAAAAAGACGACTGATAGACCTTTCCCTATTATTATTAAATGCAAAAACTTTAAGGGTATTTCATTGTCATCATATTTTATAAGATATTGTCAATAAATTAAAAAAAATAGTCCATTATCAAATTAATAGTTCCTGTCGCCAGCCTCGACAAGTAACAGCAAACCAAACAAAAATAATTTTTTTAACCAGAACTAGAATTTTGTACTGTAATCTGTAAAAAACTGCAGTTATTGTAAATTAAATAATATAATAAAACAACCATAATTATTGTAATGATATTATTATAAACAACTTTATAATTTTTTTACTAAACAATCTGAATTTGATAAAACTGACTGAATATTTTTTTATTAGGCTGTAGGTGTAATATTGTGTTACATACTTATGTAAAAAAAAATTATACACATCTAATAAGATTTATTATATTGTTCATTGCACGACGTCAATTTACATCAAGACTACTTTCAGCATTCAGAAATTTACAAAAAGATTAAGTTTTATGATGAAATCACTGTTAAGAGTATTTTTTGATGATTTAGTAACCCATGATTGTTAAAAATTACTCAAGTAAAATCTTTTTTTAATAATCACACATGTGGTAATATAACTGAATTGCAGCTTACTATGTCTGTGCAACCCAAGTTCCAAAAATATCTAAATCAAACAAAATAATTTCTTTTAAATAAGCTATATTTATTATAATTTGTGATAAAAAAAGCATTAATTTTAATTTATACTAGCCCGCAGCAGACGTTGAAAGAGTTTTAAAACGCAAATGCACAAGCTTTTTTTGTATTTAGGAGTAAATTTTACTAAAGTTATACCGTATTTGTTACTACATTATTGTTATTATTATATTTTACAAGAGTTTGTCCAGTTTTTAATGTCTTGATTTGCTTTAAATGATCAACATTGTAACTACATAATATTGCAATAAAATAAAAAGTATGCAAAAAATATTATACATTTTCTGTTTTTATTTAGATTCAGAATAAAGTTGTCCAAAAAAGCAGCGCTATGTTTGTATTCGTAGTGTAAACAAATAGACGTTTTAGATTTAAAAGTAAATTAAATTAAAGAATCTTAAACAACATCTTTCTATTTAATCTAATTCTTATCATAATTAAATACAGTTTAGTATTAATTTGTTCTAATGAAAAAGGTTTGTTTTGCTTAGAAAAATAAAAGCATTTTAAACCGTATTATTCAGTTTGTTTTGCTAGAATTCTGATATTCATTAGATAGATTTTGAAGAGTGTCGGTGTTTTTTATTTATTTGAATTTATAGTACAGTATATTGACGTCGCTTCAGATTCAGTTATGTATAAAATTGCAAAAGAATTTGGTATAAAATAAAGTAGCAAAAAATTTCAATGCTTGGTATTGTTTATGATTTGACCTTATTCCTTAAAATAATTTGAATCAAGCTATTAGACTCAATGTATAATAAGCAAACAATAGATTGAGGGAATTGAGAATGGCAGGATGTGAAACAACAGGCTATGACCCTTTGGTCTTAAAGGGCAAGGCTGTTTTAGAATCTAGAACAATAAAGTATTGCTATTGTATTTGAGTAGGTATTTGATTTAAACTGCAAGTAACTACAAATTAAATTTGATGTCAAAGAGGGTTTGGACATATGTCTTTCAAGAAGGCAGGAACCAGCAGGAATGAGAAATATTTTAAAGTCAGTTTCTTCCCCTAACAATAGGGCTATTAGTGTAATAGACTGACGCTCTGGACCGTGTCCAGACTGGGTAAAGCAGCATTGGCGACAAATTGGGGTGAAAGATTACCTCTAAGACGTTTACATTCCAAGCAGGACTTCTCAAACTGTTACGTGTTTGTTTAAAAAGTTTTAACTAAATTCTTTTTTATAAAACTGATTATATTTGATCTAACTGGGCAGTACTTAATCAACCCTAATATAACAGGTTACATTTTTTGAATTTAGATATGCTTATATAATTTATATTAAAAAAAAATTGAGATTGCCAAAGAATTTTGCAATCGCGTATCAAACAACATTTTATTAAAAAACTAAAACAATAATAATTAATTATGTTAAGAATTTTCTAAATGTTAGCTATGGCTATCAGTTTATTAATACAAAAAAATTATGTAGTATGTTGTGACCGTCTAATAATAATAACAGCAACCAAGTAACAAAACGTCAAAAGAGCAAACAAACGTTTAGTTTTTTTACCGTTTATAATGTGTGAATGTGATAATGGAGATTATCGACGTATCGGAAGATGTACAAAAATCATGTAGGCAATATGAAGCTGCCTAGAAAAAGTTAATGCAATGGTCTTATTCTAAAAAACTAAAGATCGTGTTCAAAAATGTTATATTGGCGTATTTTGAATATAAAATTAAGGATGGTCCACCAACATTGTGGTCCATCTATTCTATGCTAAAGAAAACACTCTACGTCAAGCAAACCGTAGATATAGCTAAATTTTCTAAGCTGGTTTTTTGTTTGAAAAGAAAATCTATAAGGTATCATCCCAAAAAATTGAAAGTCTTAACGGAAACTGAAATTGAGAAATTTATTAAAGAGGCGCCTGATAAATGTTTTTTACTAATAAAGATAATTTATTTTTTATTAAAAATAAATGAAATTAAAATTGTTTAAATTGTAGTTTTCTATAAAAAACTGCAGGATGCAAAATGCTGATTGTAAAAATATTTTGCGGTCATTTTGTTTATAATGAAACATCTGTTTTAGCAAACTTAGAAAAACATTTATTTTTGTTTTGTTGGTTTTGTCTGCGTTTTAATTGATTTTTAAGGTTTCTAATGAATTATCTGATAAAGCAAACTTTATAAAAATATTTTTTTTTAATTTATCTAGTTTGGTCTACGTTTAAATGTTTTGATTAATACAAAAAAAAAACTAAATTTAATTAAATGCTAACAAAAATTTTAGATATGTTTTATTTTGGTTTTACTTTGAAACTATGCTGCTGCCGGTTTAATATTTTTTAGTAGAAAACCTTTCATAACTTAAATTTGCTGCTTATATTTTTAAATCACAATTTGATTAACTTGACATTAAAAAAATGTTTTTTCTTAATTATTTTTTTCAAATCAATATGAATTATTCAGCATTTCTTAACAATATGAGCTAAGATCAACTTTTTTGCTTGTTAAAACCCTCTGCTTTTTAGGCCGCGGTATATTAGGAAAATAAGTTGATAATTTTATTGATTTTCAATAAAAACTCAAGATTGAACATTGACCAAGTATTGTAGAAGTCACAACACAAATCTTTGATCTTTATTCAATCTGCTGTTTTTTTTACAATCTCATTTTATGCTTATGTAAATAGAATAGATCATATATAGTTAGGTATTTTTAATTTATACTTTATATTTTTTAATCTTAAGTAATTAATAGTTGCAACGTAATTTAGCAGCGCCAGAGTCAAGTTTTTATTAAAAAAGAAATGTAGAGTCTAGAAAAACCATTTGTTCCGCTTCCAACGAAAACAAATTAAAGAAAAGAAATTTCAAGTTAAAACGGTATCCCAAAGGATTTCAGTAAGCAGCATTGCTAGAGTCGGAATTGATACCGCTATATAAGTTAATAGCCGGAGACAAGATTGTCCTGATTAGTCTTTCAGTCGTTGTACTGTCGCGACACCCTCCTCGCCCTTTCACGCTTCATTTATCATTGTAATGTCGCTATTGTCAATTTTTGAAGCGAATATATTATTAAATATAAAAAATCACAAATTGTTTAAATGAAATAGAAAATCAGTAAGTGAAAACAAGCATTTTGTCATTTTTAAAAAACATGAAATATTTTAGTTAAATTTTATATTTATCAAAATTGAGTGCTTCGTCATACAGTTAAGGTTTAGTTGGTTTCAAACACATTTTTTGTATTATAACAATTCTTTTAAAATATATCGAAATTTTATTCTAATATATTTTTTTTAAATTTAAAACAGGTGTAGCAGCAGTACAAGTCCTTATTAAATTAATCCATTTTGTCCGTTCTACAGTAAAAATTGTATTTTGTTGAACATTTTATATTAACATTATTAACCCTATAATCAGTTTTAGAAAATCCAAAGAAACTATCACAAAAACAGTTTTAATATAATAACGCAAATAGTGATATCTATTCGAAGCCTCGTACATCAAAGTTGACAAAACAAGTTTCTACATGTCGATGCTATAAGTCACTTTTAATTACATATATTAAATTTAATAGAAACAATTTTAATACATTAGCGCCTTTTATCTAAAACGTGTAATCTGCATTTAAAAAAAAATGTTAAAGCAAATTTGTTTAGATCGGTAGAAAAAGCATTTTGCTTGATCTCAAAAAGTACAATGTTTGCCAACCAGCGTTCAAATTTAATTGACGCAAAATTCAATGTTTGGAATATAATAAATATAAGCCAATATGTATTATGTTACTAAGTCTTATTATGAAAATTATTATTATAATGTTTGTACATTTTTTTGCCTTCAAAACGTCTACCGGCAGCACGGCCTCAAAAATATGTTTCTCACTTCTTGTCGGTATTTTCAACCTAAAAACAATAAAAACAACATAATGTAGAAGAAGTTTGAAACAAACTTCAACACTATTGTCAATAATACCCTTAAAAAATTGCAAAGTTTGACTTAGTTTTGACGTTGAGCTCTAACAAGATATGACTTTTTTCAAATGTTTTTTTCAATTAACAAAACCTTTTCTAACAATAACAATCCAAAAATTGTAAAATTTTTTCAGAAAAAATTTTAGTCGACGTTTGAAGAAAAAACATTATAATTTATTTAGCAAAACACACTTTTTGCAGCTCGCTTGTTCTAAGTTTTTTCATTTTATCTTCTGTTCTCAAAACTTTCCAAATGTAGAAATAAAAACTTTATAAATGTTTAAATTGCCAACATTTTTTTTGAGCAAACTGAAAAAACAAGCTTTTTTTATAAAGCGGTATTTTATTTACAGTATTTAAATAAATTTTAAAATATTTTTCTTAAGATAGTTGTTACAGGTTGTGTTGTTTACATTGTGGATCATCGTTATTCGTTTTATTTAGACGACACGAAATTATTGATTTATACGGTTATATCTGTTCTTCCTCTCTGTTGGTATTTTTTTCCTTATTCTCACATGTGTTGGTCACATTAAAATTCACCTCATCAAAATCAATACAATACACTTAATACAATAGAATTGTTAATGTTCGCGCTGTACAATACTTACCCTTTTTGGATTATTCTTTATTGAAAATGCATGGTTTAACATAAGTTGCACATAAGTACATTCCGTAGGCATTCACGGTTTTCCAGAATATTTCAAAATTTCTCGGAATATAAAAAGATAAAGAATTATTGTTCTAATATTAAAAGAAAAAGTAAAATAGTAGTTTTGTCAAAATAATAACCTAACTATAAATTTAGTTGCTTGCTTAGTCGATATTTGTGACAATGCAATTTCTAAAACTGAACATGTGTTAAAATATTTTGTTATATTCAGCAAAATACATTTTTTACTATATATTAGTAACACTGGTAAAGTATTGACAAAAGCACAAAACAATAAAATAATAATGATCAAAAAAAAATTTTTAACACAAGTTATAAATTAAAAAAAAAATCATACAGCCAAAGCAGAAACTAGAAGTGTGAAAAAATGTGACTGGAAAAAAATCAACACAAATTATAACCAAACAATGTAGCCAGGAAAAAAAATATTGAATAAAATCAAAAATATTGACCAAAAATAATACAAATAGAAATAATTCAAAAATTTAAAAACAAAATACGTAAGTATTACCAATATTGGAGCAAAAATTTTGTTTAATCAAAGTTTACTCTGTTATAACTTATCTTATACTACACTAAAACCGCTGATTAATAAACTTTATTTACTTTGAGTTATCAATAGAAAAGTATTAAAAATAATTTACCAAAAGTTTGGATTATTAAAAAAATTTTGATATCATTTAGCTTAAGAATATTGATAACAGTTACACATTCCTAATTACGACGTTTTCTGTGCCATTTAACGCTTTCTGTACATCATTTTATAAAAAAAACCATACTCTTTATCATATACATTCCGATTTTGACATTGTAACAAAGCACATTGCGGCCGTGGCTTACACATTATTTTTTATCCTTTAGTTATCAAGCATTATTTTAAAATTAGTTAAAGATTATTACCGCCAAACCAAAATGTCAAACCTCAGCAGATGTCAAAAATTTATAGATCGTCGTAATTTACACAATTTATCTTGCATAAAAGCAGTTTTTTAAATAAGATTCACGTTTATAAAGAGGGAATGTGATTTCCAATTTTTACACCGCTCATGATCCATTGAATAATGGAACGATTAGAGTGTTTTTCGTTTGTGGCGACTGTTCAACTGTTTAGACTTCATTTGCTTTTGTCTTATAGCAAAAAGATCTGGCGGAAAAAATCTGATTTTTTGTTCTCGGCTAGCCGTGAAATAATCTACTTTCTCGGCTGTTGAGAGATGAGAAAATTTCATCTTGAGCTGGGGTAGGGTAAAAATTAGTTTATTGAAAAATAGCTTTTGTTGCACTCGTCGTGTTTTAAACACACTGATGTATTTTTTTTTCAAAAAGCAAACGGTTATATTATTGCAAAATTGTAAGTACTAAAAAATTGAATCTTACTTTGAAAACAGTTTTGCATTGCTAATAAAACGAACTCGTAAATAACGTTTTTTACTGACTGACAAATATAACATCTTTGCTATTTGCACTATTTTCAAATTACTCTTAAAAGTTCAGAAACATCCGGATAAATTTGCTTAATTATAATTATTTACTGTTTATATTTGAATAATTTTTCTACTAAACTTGTTAGATTTGTTTAAAATTAATTCTTGTTTGCGTAAATGTAATAAAATTTGAAATGAAATAAATTTTTTTTTTTAAGTTTTTTGCGACATAGGGTATATGATACAATATTATTGCCTCTAATTTATCGAAATCTTAGAATGGTACATTATAGATAGACATGTCGTAAGAGAATGGTTCTTTCCATAATTTCTTTCTCTTTAAATCAAAAGTTCAAAATGTTTGTTGAACATTTTGTTTTGTATTTGGTAATTGAAAACAGAAAAATTCTTTTTTTGTGGCTAGAGGACGATCGTGCCATTGGACCACGCTCCGGGTTAAGAGTGTCGTAGCAGATAAAATAATGCAAAACTGAGATTATACGAACGTGCAGTGAATTCAAATCACAGTCTGATTGATCGACTGGCCGTGTGGTAATGTTTGTTTCAGGGGCTTCAAAAGTTTCAACCCTATTTTCTCCTTCTACTAAAAAAAAATAAATTTTGCAACTTGATTTAAGTGAGTGTTAAAAATTTTAATTACTTAGTCAACCCTCATGTTGTTGATTAATCCTTTTATTATAGTTCTGAGCTGCCCCACATGCAACTACGTAGCTGCTGGAGATCCCTGAGGCATTATTTCGCACTAACCGAAGATACTGATCCGATCAGAACTGTGTCAGCCCTTATTTTAAATAACAATCAATAGCAACCCTTATCTATACGTATTGACTTTAATCACGTAAAATGACAATAGTTAGTCAAACAATTGTTAGTTTAAGGTCAACATTAATAACAAAACTAATACAAATTCAACACATTATTATTAATCATTGACATTCAGTACAAAACAAAAAAAAGTTAAAAAATTTTGCTGACTTTATTTTAAAACGTTCTTTAACTGAAAAAAAGTACCTATTCAATACATATTTTTTCAAATGCTGAAAGATAATCAAATCTAAAATTTTGTACAGTTTATTGCTTTCAACCATCATCAACTCATCAGCAACAATTTTGGTAGATAATACTGCTGTAAAATCAGTTTTTCTATTACATAATTTATTGTAAAATAAATTAACTTAATAAAAAAAATTATTCGTTAAAAAAATAAAGTTATATGAGAAATCGCTTGACAGAAAAAAATACAATTATTAATTTATTTTATTTTTTTTTAAAATTTTTATTTCTAATTAATTCTAAAAAAAACAAAAACGGAGGTTTACATGAGCAAAAGTAAGATTAGGGATCCTGCATTTAGTTTTTATTTTTAGTTTAAGAATATTGTTTATAAAGAAACTCATAATAATAAATTTATAAAGTATTTGCGTTGTCACAATATTATTGACTTTTTTCGGATAAAACATATTTTAGTTATTTTAGTTCAAGTTTTGTTAATTTATATTAATTTATTTTTTAATGGTAAAAATAACTACAAAGTAGCATAAAATTATTGAAAGGGTTAGAACTCTTGAAAACTTTTTTATCATAATTGTTTTATTACATTGTTTTATCAGTATTTTGTGAAAACTTAGACAATTTATAATAAAACCGTACTCAATTAAAACACTCTGCTCAAACTGTTAAATTTTATTTCTCAACCCAATAGTTTATTGCTAAGACTTTATTGTTTTTGTGCATATTTTTGTTGTTTTAATGCGTACGTAGGATACACTCTTAGAATCAACAGTAAACTGTTTCGTTGCCACTTTTTGACAGCACGGAGAAATAAAAAACTTTTTTGAAGCCGGCAGACAACAAACTGCGCACACGGATCACAATATTAAACAGCTCAAGAAAGTCTTTTTATACACTAAGAATCTTTTCATACAATATTTGAGAATGTTAAGATTTTGTTTGTCTAAGAATTGAAACCATTACCAGATTACCAGCAACGCTTTGACTATGTATTTTAGTTCCGACAAAAAACAGAAAAAAACTAAGATTTTATTCTTATGAACTAATGAATAAGTTTGTTAATAGGCAAAACTGTAGGATATGGGTAAAGTCCTGAAAATCCAAAAGTTGTTCAACAGCGACAAAGACACCTACTAACTTAACATAGTGTCGTCGTTTCCATTTTCCAATAGTCTTAAAAATGGTTATCCAAAGGTAAAAAATGTTTTGAAAAGAGCACGAGTATATATATATATATATCACTTGCGAGATATAATTTTTCATAATTACAAAAAAAAGAATTATATCTCAACCATAAAATTATAATAAACTTTTTGGGTAATTTTGACCCAGTCTATATTAGAAGCCCTTTATATCAAATTGAGAAACTATGTTTCTACACATCGATGCCAGATTTTTAGATATTTTTACTATCTATTAATGCGTAATTTTTTGATAATGTACGATTATTGTCATTATCATTGCAACCACACAAATTAATTAAAACAAATATATTTATAGTAAAAAATACGGTTGGCAAAAAAAACACTCAAAATAGTGTTAAAAATAAAAAACTAGGTTGGTTTGTTTGTTTGCTTGTGCGATATATATAATATCGCTATTATTAATCGCTTTTATTGATGTGCGTGTTGGTTAAAAAACTAATTCAAAATTATATATTTTGTCAAGCTGTATAATTTTATGCGGTTAACAGCATACTCACTACATTCACAACCAATACAAATAATATAAAATTGTAATATTGCAACCAAACCAACATGAACAAATGAATAACTTTATTATGTGTTTTTTATAAACAACAACTAATAAAGCTGATGAGATATAAAAACAACACTATTACACTGACACGATAAATAAATCATTTACATTACCAGCTTTAAGATAAAGATGTTGCGATTGTGCTAGAGTAGATCATTATTCATCAATAAATTTAAAAAGACACAAACTGATTATGTAGACAGATTATATTTAAAATTTTTGTGAAGTAACAGTTATTTTTTACAAATTACTGTAAGTCGCCTATAGCGTTTTTGTTAGATCGGCGTGGTGTGCGTTAAATTTTTTCTTTATTTTTATAATGTCTTTATTGTTAATGTTTTATTTTGATTTCTAACCAGCATTGTTGCTGAGGTGGGCTGTTCCAAGTGTAATGAGAATGCAGCCCTAGCGACACTCCTCACAACCCATCCTGTACAGATTTGCATCATTTTACACTTTGTAGGTCACATATTGCAATTTGCATACAAACGTAGTAATTCAAATCGCCAATTATTTAAATAAAGCTTCAAATGCCCACTCTGCCCATCCAGTTTTGTTATTTTTCTTCAAAGACTTATTCACCTACATGCTTGAAAATAACGCCTAATTTCAAGCATTAAATAGAGACTATCGTTAGCATTGTCTGGACCACCAAACAGAACGAATTCATTGTAGAAGATGACTTTGCATTAAAGAACAGGTTAATGCGGCACGTGGAACACCATATGACCAATTGTCCGACGCCCTCTAACTATTGTATCTAATTTAATAATACCCGCGCTGACTAAATACAATTCATTCATGGATTTGTTGTATCATTATGCTTTTGTATTCATTTGTCATTTGTCATGGTGTCTGCCTTAAAAAAGCATATAGAAGAATCTTAAGCACGGTCATTGTATACAACACTAAACCGCATAATTATGTAAACTAAAAAATATTTATAGTACTTCTTTTTATAAAATATTTGAAAAAAGATGTCTTTTACAGACTCTGTGATCCCTCAGATTTAACGACCCTATTTTAATTTCTTTTCTGTCGCTATAGCTTACAGAGTGGCACACCCCTGCCATATTCCATTTTTTCTTGTCACTGCGTCTTACTTAATTGTTTCGATATATTTCCGTCAAAATAAATCGAATTATTTCGCTCACAATAGGGCAGATTGTTGTCAAGTCGTAGAAGTAACAGATACATATCTGAAAGACTGTGTAAGACCGTCTTCTAGGGTTATCAACCATCTGGACCAAAACAACCCTTCGCAGACTATATAGAGAAAAGATAAGAAGGCAAAGGTTAAGGGTTTAGGCTTGTGGTTATCGGTGATAGAATCTACAAGTGTATTAACCTCTTCTATGGAAAAAATATATTGAGTAAGTGACACATAGTTTTTTGGCTATAAAAAAACTAGACATTTGTTATTTCTACACTATTACACTATAGAAATAAAAACATAAATCTCAACAATAAATCGACTTTAAAGTTGAATAATCTAATGTTTTTAGGTTTATATTATTTGCTGTAGTTTTTCAAATTGAAAATTTTATTTTTTATGTCAATTGACATCCTGTTTTAAATCTGTCTGTAAACAAATTTAAAAATTTAAGCCTAACTTGTAACACAATTTAAAAAAAATTGATTACACAAACAAATTAAATATCTAAAACTGCTATAGTATATTTAATAGTAATGCGATAATATAGTTAGTAATTATGGAATAGTTTATAACTAGTATTTTGAATAATTTATAACGTTAATTTTAATTCAATTAATCAAAATTGATACACAAAAGGTCTTATCTTTTTATGAGTTTTTTTTTTATATAAAGACTGTAACAACTTTTATTAAACTAACAGGGCGGTTAATCAGCATGGAAAATTTTTGACAATTTTTCTAGAAAGAGATTAGAGGTGTTAATCAAACAATTTAAAAAACATAAAATAAATAATAATAAAATTAAAAAAATAATAACTGTTAATTCTACAAATGACGCAAACACCAAAATATTTTACAATTACTTAGAATATACTATATGAATAAAAAGACAAGTTATTAAAGTAATTAATTAATAATCTTTAGCTGTCTGTTCTAATCTGTTAAATTGCTTAAATTGAATAACTGTTTGCTCTTTGGGTTATTAGAAATGTTTGTTGACAGCCTTAGATATTTCCGGGCACTACCACACCTGTCTTCAGAAGATTGAATTTCTGCTTCGGTATATTTTGATTAAATTTTTATTTATCTTCAAAAAATTAAACTCTGTTTTATAAAACCGTCTACAAAAAAAAATAAGGTGGTAATAGTTTATTTAATAAACAAGTGTGTCAATAAAAGCAATTATTAATCAAGGCTGTTAAAAACATGCGTGACTGTAGAGAGTAAGAATTTATTTGTATTAATGTAATCGGTTGTCATTTTAGATTTAACAATATTATTATCAAATAGTGTTTTTGTGCCTTGCGCCTGCAAAACATAACTTTTAACGTGTCCTAAGCGGCCTGAAAAGCCGTCTTGCCAGCCTAGGCTAGAAAATGATTACTATGACATTTGCTGTCATTGTCAGACATTTTACAACTAACGGTTTGTATTGATAATGTTACAATTAATGTATAGCTCCCCAAAGTTCCTAAGGCGTAATACGTGCTGGAGTATAGATTTTTTCAGAAAACAGCAATTTTACTTTTTAAGAACGGAAATTGGTAACTTTTGAAATGTCAAAGCAATTTTTTTTTTTAATAAACAGAACATTTGGATTTTTTACAAGGCGTTGCCATAACATAGAAAAATCTTTTTTTAATAAAAAATTTTTCTTGTTTTTTAAAATAAAAAATCGGCAGCGGCATAAAAAATTTTGTGAATCACACCTCCGAAAACGCTTTTGCAAGGGCTCGTAGTTTGGGGGTCTCGGCTTTTGGCCTTGGCCCCCAAAATCACTCGCCTTGCAAAATGCCTGTTTCCGGCCTTGTGATTCAAATAACTATTAATAATAAATTTATTTGTGGTCAATATCTATCTGATCTTGTTTTTAAATAGGTATTTAGAGTAAAACTTTAATACAGGTTTTTTTACTATTGAAAATACAAAACTAATACATACTAATAGTAGAAAAAAGAAGAATATTATTGCCTTGTGTTCATTATTACTCTAGACGCTGGGCGTATCGGCTACAATGCAGCTATTAAAAATGTTTTTTCTGTCTTAATGGATAATTATTATGCTATTACAATTTGTTTTATTATCAGGTATTTAAGCAGTAGAAAATGAAGTCATATTTAATCGTATAATAATATTAATCTATTAAATAACAATTAAACTTTGACCAATAATCTATAATCAGAATAAAACTGAAATTCAAATGACTTCATTTATGAGGTTATAAAGCAGAAATTTAATACGAGAATATACATTAACTACATCTATAATGAGGTGAGGCTAAAGAATACGAAGCAAAATAATATTATTACATGCTGCTTTTACTTTCGTTTCAGCATTAGCGTTTTATTTGTTTGCATTAAAGTTTTAATTTATTAATATATTCTTTGTTGACGTATGCTAATATACCAGAAGTCCCGGTAAGGAACGCGATCTCTATGGGCGGCATTACTGGGTCAAGTTCATAAAACAACTTTTGATTTGTTAGAAATACATAGTCTTAGGAAAAAAGCATAACCCGAAGTGTGAGTTAGTGCTTTGCAAAAATGGTTAACGATTAGAGTTTATTGCCGTTTTAAGGTGATAATTTTATCTTGGTTCTCCATTGATGTTTATGGAAATTGTTTTAAGCGTTTATACTGGTACTTGCATGATTTAAAAGCATTTTATTTTTGATTTATGCAGCAATAATGTCTTTATGATTTACTAACTTTCTGACTCTGCTATTTGTTTATATGTCTCCGATATGATGAATGACATCATTGGTGCAGTTGTAGTTGTTGAACAGAATCTTGATAGATAAATCACCAAATTTTTAAAAGAATTCTATTAATGAATCTAACATAGAAGCAGGTGTCACATGTAATTAGTCAAACTTTGATTTTCGTCAAACAAGTTTTCACTATTTTGAAAGCTCTTTCTATCAAGCCATACAGATGCTTTTACTTTTCAGATAAGATGCAATTTATGACTTTGCGTTGATTAAATTTACATATGTATGGGAAGCGGCACGGCGATTAGAATGTTTGAAATTTAAAAAGTTTTCAAATGTATAGATACAGGTTTTCTTATCATAAATTTTGAATTTGAAGTTTAAAGCAGGCATGTGTTCAGCGTAAACTTTATTTTAATGTAAAATCATGTAGAAATTATCAAGTCTCACAACGATTATTATATTTTTTTTTACAAAAATGTTATCAGTTGCATGCAATTAACTGTTTTTTCATAGTTAATTTTTGGTATTAAAAATATTTGCCCTTATTTATGTATACTTTATGCCACCTGCCGAGCTTTAATTACCTTGCCAGACTTTATAATTGCTTCATAACAAGAGAAATATTTTGTCATTTATTTCTTTTTATAATGTATGAACGTCTCAGGTATTTATCAAAAAAGAATCAACAATTTTGTCTAAAGCTCTTTTTTTCAAGTATTTCTTGATACCATGTCAACATTAGGTTAAAAATAAAACAACAGCTTTTTTTAGATTGTTCATACAAATTTTTAGAGCTTTTAACGTTCCAAATCGAGACTATTTGGCACAGTTTAATTTTTTAGTTTTTTGCGCTAAAACAACGTCGTAGTCTGTCGTTTTATAAAGCAAATTATAAAAATATTTTAAGAAAAGCTCTAAGTGCTTCTGTTATCTTAATCCTCTTCTGATTGTATGAATTGATTTTTTTTTATCATATAACGTTAATTGAAAGTTTATAAGACTTTATAAAATTTATTTTCTTCACTACAAATTTTAAAGTGTCAGAGTGTTCTTGTTAAGTTTAATAGCATTTTAAAAATAACTGTTTTGGATATTTAGGTTAAAGCCTCAAAGATAAAAAAAATTTAATAGCAAATACAAACATTATAACAAAATCAATTAGGAGAACTGACACTCTGACACTCGTTGGCTGGGTAATTAGATAAAGTTATAAATGTAAAATTTTGATAAACTCAAAACAATTCGATTTAGGCTAACCAAAGTAGTCAAATTTCTCAGATATTTAAAAAAAAATACACAAAAAAATGTTAATATCTGATCGTATCAATTTTAATCATAATTTTAAAAAAACACGTATTTTAATTATTCATTAAGAAAATTTTAACTATTTAAAAATAACTCAATTATGCAAATATTGTTTTAGCATTTTTGAAAAAGTTATGAAAGCATTACATTTTTTGTTTTTATACGATAATACTACATTACATACCGTGACAAAAAAGTATTGCATTTCTGTTGAGAAATTAAGAAGTTTATCAAGACGCAAAGCGTTGAGTTAAACTTTATTTTGAGACAGAAATGCAACATTTTGTCAAGGTATGTATACTTTTTTACCCACAATCACTCATAATACTCCTTTTTAATTCAATATAGTTATTGAGTGTATTTGACGCTGAAATGACTTGAAGGATAAAATTGACGTTTCGAAATATTAAAACAATTGAAGGTTAAAACCATAGATTGTTGTTTGGAGTTAGATCCGATGCGCTACATAGATTCAAGTAAGCTAGGTTTTTCCGCCCAAGAGAGGGAAGATGCAGATTACCCTTTTACAGGTTTGTTGATATTCAATTACAATAGTGATTAGGGGTAACTATATAACTATTAAGTATTTTAATCACTTATGCATTTTTTACTACTCTAATAAGACCGTGTTTCTTTATTCATAAAAAATTTAAGTTTAAATTAAACATTTAACACTTTTAAAATAATAAATATGAAAAAAATTCTTTTTTGAACGTTGATAATTTTTTGATCACAAACTGTAGATATGCAAATTTACGTGTAACATTTGTTCACGCATTGTTTTAGGTTTCTGTGCTTTTTTGGCATTACGTTTCAAAATAAGAGGTTTTTTTGAGTCGAATTAAAACATTTTAAGTTTAATTAAGTGCAAATATAATCACTTATTTCGTCTAAAAAATACGATAAAAAACGTTCAACAATTAGTTAATTTCTTTGTAAACAACAATGCAACAATTTTTCAAAACTTGTATAAATTCTCTAAAAATTCTCTAAAAACTGCGCAGATTTTTATAGAAGTTATCTAATATTTGTTTTAATTAAACAAGTATTTAACTTAAAAAACAATGTACTAAATTTATTTGTTTGTAATTTATGATGGTTTTACAGATATAGATCGTAGATTTATTATACCTTATTTTTTGTGTTAAAGATTAAAAAACAGAAACACAAATTTAGAAATTCATTTCAGACTATATATAGATTGTCAAATGAAAGGCAAAGTAGACATTGAAAAGAGCATGTAGATCACGTAATTGGAGATCATTGTCGCTTCTATTGGTCAAACCATCACACGCTCCAGAAAGTGCGTTGATTGGCTGGTTGGACTTCTTTGTCTTTAACTATAAAATAATGTACTGTAAAACTTTACGAAACACAAAATAACTTCTACTAATTAGAGGTTTTAATTTAACCATTGTCATAACTATCTTTTCACTTTGTCGGAAGCTTCAAAAAAAAGTTTATCAGGTTATTAGTCGATTCTGGCTTTAAGAATGCAAAAAGCAGTCTTAAGCATATAAATATTGGTATTGTCTGTTTGCCAATTATAGTTGAATAAAATCACAGGTTCACAATAAAATAATGCGCCATAGACTTGAAATTTATGCAAATTTGCTTTTCAAGCCACATACGCAGAAAGATTTTTTGCGAATCACTAAAGAAATACTTTTTAGATTAGTATAACCACCTTTATCGTCGACGCCAAATATAAAAAATTTGAAATGTTTTTTTATATAGGTAGTTTTTTTGGTTTACACGGCATAAACTAAATTGAGCTAAAATAAACTAAATTAAACTAAAATAAACCGAATTAAACTAAAATAAATACAATTGACCTAAAATAAACTGAAATAGACTAAATTGAATTAAAATAAAATACAATAAACAGAAATAACCTGCATTAAATCAAAATAAACTAAAATAAATTAAAATAAACTAAATAAAGAATAAACTGGACGAAACTCAAATAAACTAAAAGAAATTAAATAATCTGAAATATATTAAAACTTAATCGAATAAGCTTAAATAAACTGAATTGGTCTAAAATAAATTGAATTAAACTCAAATAAACTAGAATGATTTTAAATAATCTAAAATAAATTGAAATGAACTAGAAAGAATTGAAATAAAATAACATTACTAAATTTAACTAAAATAAACTAAAATAATTAAATTGAACCGAGTTATACTAAAATTTATTGAAATAGATAAAAATCTACTGAAATAAATTAAAATAAACTTTAATAAACTATAATGAATGAGAATAAACTAGAATAAATTAAAATAAACTAAAATAAACTAAATTGAACTAAAATAATCTTAATTAAACTGAAATAAACTATAATAAACTAAAATAAATTAAAATTAATTAAAATGAGCTTAAATAAACTGAAATAAACTCAAATAAACTGAATTAATCTAAAATAAACTAAATTAAACTAAAATGAACTCAAATAAACTGAACTAAATTGAAATAAAGTAAAGTAAGTTATAATAATCTAAAATAAGTGAAAAAGAAAAAGTGTGCTTTGATAATACTTTTGACCGTTTCTTGGTGTACTTCGCCTTATGAATAAACTCTCCTGACTTTTACTCAATGTATTTAAAAATTATTTTAACAATTTTTATGACAACAGCAAAGTCAGAATAATGTTTTAAACACTCAAAGAAGTGAAGTTTAGCTAGCAAAATATTTGGATAATGTTTTGCTATAGCTTCCATTAATGAAAAATTGGTGCATGACATTGGCGTCGGCAATACCACGAGCCGCCACTGTGTATTATAAAAATATGTAATCGGTTTGCTTCAAGAATACTTGGGCGCTTTTTTAATATAATTGTTTATAAAACAACAATCCAAACTTTATAGTAAATAACAAAATTAAAACAAACAACTTTGATAAACATTCTTTTGTTGTTGTTTAAAAACATTAGTTTAGTGTGTTATTTTTTGTTAAAAAAAAATTGTTGACAAAAATTTTGTCTAGAAGGCAAGTGTCTTATTATGAAGGCAGATGTAATACCGGCAATAAAAACAGGTTTAAGTTTGGTCCACCTTGTGATGTTTAAATGTTTGTTTTAAAGCCGTGGAGGTATAGAAATTGTTCATTTGTGAAAAAAGTGACAGGTGATGTGAATGCTTTGTAGACGTAACTGTGAAGAACAAGTTAAATATTGATCCTCGGATCCGGACAGTGGCCAGCAAACATTATAAAACTGTCTGTTCAAATACTAAAAATGACCGGCTGTATGTCGATATCTTGATAACACTTTTTTGTGTTAATAAAATATTCTTTTATGTCGAAAAACAAACATACGAAAAGATCTTAATACAAAGCTCTAAAAAGTTTATAAGCATATATGGTTTTATTCATTCTGTTTTAAAAGACATTAAAGTTGTATCTATCTAAAAGTCAAAAAACGGTCCGGAATGTCATTAATTAGGTATCGGTTTTCCGCATTTTCCAGTCCAGAATGTTTATTCTTTGAGAGATACGACAGATGTCTTAATAAGCCTACCGCGTGTATCTTCCGAAATCTAATTAAATCTTCTGCGGCTGTTAAAAATTTAATGACATTGACAATCGTTAAACAAAAAAAATCTTGAAACATAAAAGTTAGATTTGTCGCCAAAGGTGATGTCAGTTTGAGAGGGGATTTGGGGAGCAAGGGGGGCTTACTAGTGTCGTGTGTAGTGATCGGATCGGAGGTCGACTAGAATAAGGCCATGCCGGAGTGCTGCTGGTAACCCGTTTTCCTCGACAATTCTATGGCATTGTTTACGTGGGCACATAAATGTGTGGAAATGCTTACGCAACATCTTAACATTCCAAAGCCTTTTATACGATATTAAACTAAACCTACATACTTGAAAACACTTAGAAATGGTGGTGTCACATAAAACGACAATGTTAAAGAATCACCCGATGGTTAATTGTAAAAGTTTTTTCATGTTACGTCATGTATTTGTTATATACAAGTTTTTCATCCTTAAACTTTCCTACCTTGTTTTTCCAGGGACACATAATTACATGTCCTGCTGGACAAAATATTTTTTTCAACTAGATAACAAGTATTGATACTCTACATTCCTATAAAGCTATTTAAATGCCAAAACATTTTAACGTATGTTTAAGAAAAACCTACTTCCAGCAAACCATGACAAATGTGCTTTTTAACATGTTAATTAGGTTAAAATTAAAATTTCTTTAAAAAAATGAAAATTGTACGCCGTTATTATCAACAAATGCTGTTGTAGTAACTGAGGTTTAAAAAAATCTCAATTTCATGTTTAATCTCGCATCCGGTAAATAAGTAATGAAGATTGAGCGCTGAAAGATAGTTTTGTATTACTAGTGAGCTATTATTAAACCAATATTAAGCCACGAGTAAATTAAACGTGCACTATACACAAGAACGAGCGAATAAAACTTTTTATTGCACAACACAACACCTTTCCAGTTCCAAATCTTTAAAAATCATTTGATGTTTTGTTTGACATTTTTTTTTCTAAAGTTTTTTCTTAAATCTGCTTTCACAGAAAAGTTATCTAAAACTTGACAATGTCTTGCAATAATAGTATATTGTAATGCTAGGCGGCAAAGTGGTATTTTTTCAGGCCGAGAAAAGATATGGACAGACGATTTAGGAGCCAAAGGCGATCCTGGCCTGGCCTGGCCTGGCCTGGAAAATCACTTTGCAGCCGTGGTTTACACATTATTTTTTATCCTACACAAATTACCTTATAATCGAGCATTCTCTTAAAATTGGTTTGAGGTTATTACCGCCAATTGCCAATTCAAAATGTCAAACTTTGACAGATGTCAAAAATTTGTGGACTACTTTACTGTCGTGATTTACACAATTTATCTTACACAAAAGTAGTTTTTTAATAAATGTGATTTAAAATTTCAACACCTCTCATAAATAATGAGACGTTTAGAGTGTCCTTGGTGCGTGACGACTGTTTAACCGTTTATATAGATTTCATTTTTCTTATAACAGCGACGTCTGGCGGAGAAAATCAGATTTTGTTTTTTCGGCTAGCCGAGAAAGTACATCATTATTTCTCGGCTAGCCTAGAAATAATGTATTTTCTCGGCTGTCTAGAGACGAAAAAATTTCATTTTGAGTTGATGTAGGAGTAAAAATATATTAAATTTACTTTATATAAAATATACTAAATATCCATACAGAACTAAATCTAGTGATTTAGCAACTTTTGTGGTCTACTAAATTACAAGTTTTTCAAATTGTTAATTAAATATAATAATAATAATAATAATAATAATAATAAAGTTTATTGTCCAGCGAGCACATGTGCCCATAGAGGACCAAGAACAATATACAGAAACATGAAAAACAATAGTGCATATTAAAAAAAAATAGTAAATGAATAGAAAATACATAGAAAATACATAGAAAATACATAGAAAATACATAGTAATTACAACAGGTTAAAAATTGAATAAGATAAGATAAGCCATATAAAAAGAGAGAAAAAGAAATATATATACTCTCAAAGATGAATTGTGATGTAATATAGTTGAGCAGATTGGATGAATAAAATTTTCTTACATTCTGACTTAAAGCGGTTCAATGTACTATTAAATAAATCTAAATTTTTCTGGTGTTGATTATACACATGTGACATAACATAAACGGGAGAATTAAAGTGTTGGTTTGTTTTAGCAATTGGCGTGTACAATAGTTTGGAATCACGAGCATTAAATCGTGGTACATAAAAATTTAGTTCACCAAGTAAAAAACTATCTTGGATGAGACCATTAACTAATTTAAATAGAAATACTAATGTTGTGTATTTACGCCTAGTAGTTAATTCAAACAGATTGAATTCGGCTAATAGGTTGCTATGGGAGTAGTTTTGTGGTGGATAAAAGCCATGTTTTTTGTAGTATATATATTTGCAGAACTTCCTTTGAATAGACTCTAGTAACGAGATATACAACTGATAATATGGGCACCAAACAGGTGAACAATATTCTAAAACTGATCGGACATATGTAAAGTATAATAGCTTTAGACAGTCAATGTTCGTAAATTCTTTGGTGTTTCTGATAATGAAACCTAGCATGTTGAGGGATTTTTTATAAATGTACATATGATGCAGTGTAAAGTTCCAAGATGAATCCATTAAAACTCCCAAATCTTTCACTTCCGTGTATCTATTGAGATCCTTATTATCAATTGTGTATTTGGTTAAGTATGGATTATTTATACGAAAGAATGACATTATGCCGCATTTTGATAAGTTCAGTGATAATTTGTTTATCTTGCACCAATCAACTACTAAGTCAATATCTTTTTGTAACATAAAACAATCATTGATATTACTAATGACTCTAGCCAACTTTAGATCATCAGCATATAAAAAAACACGGCTCTCAATATCAACACAAGATGCAATTCCATTGATAAAAATTAAAAACAATAATGGACCTAGATTAGAGCCTTGGCAAACGCCGGAGGAACATGTATATGTATAAGATTTAATTCCCTCATGTACAACAAACTGTTTTTGACCTACCAATATCGATTTAAATAAAGATACTAATTTATCGCACAAGCCAAAATCACACAATTTGTCCAGCATGATTTGATGGTTTACAACATCAAAGGCTTTAGATAAGTCCGTATAGATTACATCTACCTGTTTCTTATTATCAAGAGCATTAGATACAAATTGTGTAAATTTACTCAAATTTGTGCATGTGGATTTACCAGTGATGAAACCATGTTGACAGTCAGATAATTGCGGTTTTACGTGAGTAACTACGATGTTAAATAAGATTATTTTAAAAAGTTTAGCAAAGTTGGGAATTATTGCAATCGGTCTATAATTTTTAATATCAGACTTTGAACCTGATTTGAACACAGGGTACACTTTGGCGGTTTTCCAACATTCAGGAAAAACCGAGGTTTTAATAATGAGATTAAACAGATAACACAATGGTTCAATAAGGCACGGAATAGAATCGCGTACAAAAAATGCAGGTATTAGATCTACTCCTATAGTAAAATTAGCCTTAATTTTCGTGATTGCTTTCAAAATATCGCTCTCGAGTATTACAAAATTGTGAAGCATAGGAAAACAATCCACATTTCTATTTTCAAAGCTGTTAAAATGAGCACTACCACTGGGCGTGTTAACACATATGTTATTATCACAAATGCACATATCACTGTCACATGACTTAGTAAATACTCTACTGAAGTGTGATGCAAACCCATCGACAATCTGCTGTGAATTTTCAAGATTATTGTCTTCTAATACCATAGACCCTGGAATTCTAGTAGCGTTTTTTTTTGCACTGATATATGACCATAAGTAGGACGGGTCATTTTTTACCTTGCCCTGACTTGAGACTAAAAAAGCTCGATGCGCTTTTCTGATCTCTACTTTTATTATTTTGCTTAACTCGGATGCTTGAGCTCTGTTACTGATTAAACCTTTTAGCTTATATTTTTTCCATAGAGTTTTCCGACTATTTATTAGTTTAATTATGTTTGTGGAAAACCAGCAGGGGTACTTATTGACTTTTCTCACTGTTACCGGCACAAATCTGTTAAATAAATGCATTATAGTATCGTTGATGTAGCTACAAGCTACGTCTACATTGTCTATTTGAGTCAAATCTGTCCATTTCAAGTTACTGATATTAGCATATAATTCCACAAAGTTCGCTCTCTTGAAATTAAAAGAAAGTGACTTGTCTGCATGCTTGAATTTTTTAGTGACTTGCGCTTGCAAATTAAAATTTATTTTCAATGATGGATGATGAGCATCTTCAATCACAAGCGGGTTTAGATTTCTAGAAATTGTACATGTCATAGGATTCGGTGTTAAAACTAAATCAAGAAGTCTAGAATTTACATTGCAGATGTTATTCTGTTGTTTAAGCTGATAGAAATTAACGAAAGCAAAAAATGAATTAACTAATGATGTGGGAGTTCGGCTTGTTTCAACACATGCATATAGCTCAGGAATGTTGAAGTCCCCTACAATTATGCAATGCTCATATGGTAAACAAAATAACTCTCCAATATGATCGAAGACTGTTTCATATACTAATGTGCTTGATGACGGTGGAATATAAAGATTTATAATGATAACGATTAAATTCTCCAGTTTAACTTTGATTACCAATAAGTCAACTTCCGGACATGGCGAATGAGATACTAAAACTTCGGCTGAATACTTACAGGATATTGCTGTTAACACTCCACGACCACGTCTTCCATTGTCGGAACGAAAAACAGTGAACTTGTTATTAAAAATTTCACTAGAACGAACAGATTCATCTAACCATGTTTCTGTTAGCATGATAAGCTCATATTGTGGATCCGAAGTGTTAACATAAATTTCGTCGATTTTAGTATTCAGGCCCCTGACATTTTGATATATTGCACTTAGAGTAATGTTGTAATAAATGGTACTATTTGCTCGCTGGACATTATCTAGTTTACCATCACAATTTTGGGCATCCCATTTATATATTTAAGTTTAACATTTTCACCTTTTTCCTTCCGGTTTTTGAATTCATTCCTCGTGATAAATGCCTGATTTCTTTGTTGAACAGTTAAATCCCTGTTTATGTATATCCGATCGCGGGTTTTGTAAGTCTTTAGAATAGTCACTGTAAATATGTCAGATTATCTACTTTAGGTGCGTTTTAATGTACTCAAAAAAATTGATCAATTCAAAAAAAAATATAAACATCGCAAATATTAATCTCTTTAATAATCAAAAATATTTTTAAATATTAACTGATGTGCTAATATATCCTATGTTAGAAAAAAATTAATAATGAGTATAACTTATTTAATAAACCGAACAATAAAAGTTCTATCAATTTCTATAAAATCCCTTCATAAAGACTCCAATGTTCTATTGTTACCAGACAAAAAAACCACCGCGAAATTACAACGTTTTAAACAAAAAAGCAATTATATAATGAACTAGAAAAAATCGCTTTGAAAATAGCCTGTCGGGTCTAATTAATCTGTAAAAGATTAAAATAATTTTAGTGTTGCAAGAGATGAACACATGCTATTTTTCCAGGGATTTTCAAGAGATCTTTTAAAGACCGACAACTTTCTAGTATATTGTTTTTATGTACTTTACTTTATTGTTATAGAATAGTTCAGCTATTTTAAACAAACTACATATTAATCAAATTTTTCTGGCTATTGCTCTTTTAACCAAGAAAAAGTATATTAAAATATGTTACGTGTTTTAGAAAAAATAAGCAAAGAAACAGACAGCAAAACTTAGTGTTTTATCAAATAAGAACATTTATAAATTTAAATATTTTCTGAAATATAGATGCGATGTTTAACAGATCTTGATTTAGTAACAATAAAAATATACCCTCAACACCCTTATGGCTCTAGAATACTTTCTTTTAAAATTGAAGTTGTTTTTTGTTAAACACCGATTTCAAAAACTTACAAATTATTGAGTAAACATACAAAAAAATTGCTTATAGACAAACACATTATCTTTGTTTTAAAATTGATTTATAATATTTGCTTTTAAAAAATGATTATATATAATATTATTCAATTTTTAGAAAAATAGCTTAAAATCTATGTCTTACATAAAAAAACTGCCATTTTGTTTTTCATAAGATGAAGTAAATAAAAATTTTTAATTTATTATTTTTAAAACTGTGTACATTTGTCAATTTTATTTTAAAATTTTTGAAGAAAACTTAAACATTTACATTTATTGTAAATCACATTTTTTTTTTGGGACTGAATAATGTATGAAGTCTGCAGCCGAAATTGAGTCTTTTTTTCTGGCATGACAAAAAAATAATAATTTTTTATCATAATACTACATTTTAGTACTTCAGAAATATTATTTTTATGTACCAAGTCAAGTTAGTTAACCAGCAAAACGCAGCGCCGGCTTATCTTAAAGTTCGTAAGGTCATTTCTTAAAACCACATTTATAACTAATATAACTTTCCCCGTTCTGCCTCCAATTATAGTAGATTAAAAAAATATATTTTGCAACATTATATAATACTTTTAAAAGTAGCAATAAAATAAATCCATTAGAAAAAAGTTAAACAAATAACTGTAATTAATATAGACTAGGAAGTGTTAAAATACCAAGATCTACTATAGTTTTTCTTTAGAAGTTTAAAGGTTTCAAACTGGACGTAATGCGACCTGCACAGTTCTGAAACACAAAAATCTGTTGTCTTATAAAAATAGTATTTAAAAGCTATTTAAATATCACTTAGTTTAAAAAATTTTGGCATAACATTGATTATTTGGCACGTTTTCTTCAAATGTATCTACTGTCATACTGTCATACATTGTAATAGTTTACACACCTAGCCCGAGTTGTCTTCTCACATTAATGTATGAAAATTAATGTATGTCAATTAATTGATTTATTAGTATTGTTTTATTGTTAATCAACAGTGCTAATAAATTGTTTACATTAATTGACGCAATAATTGCTAGTTTAATGTTTAAATCACATTGTTGCAGTTTAATAACTAGTATTAGTAATCTTTGAAAACATTATTTCTAAAACTATTCAATCTTTTTAATTGCGTAACTGAAGGGTATTCAAAAACTATAAACAAAAATAAAATTAAATGCTATCTTAAAATAGACACAATTTTATTGCCGACTGTTGAAAGATCTTTAAAAAACATTAAAAATGTAAAAATTATTATAAATAATGTGTTACAAATAAAAAATTATAATATTTATCAAAAAGTCACAATGATGTAGTTATCAGGCGATACTATTTGCCGCTTTTCAATAAACATATAAGTTGAACATAAGGCTATCCTTATAACTCTATCAAAAATTGCAATAACACTGTGTAAACCTGCTTTAAAATAATAAACAAATTAAAATTTTTAATAAAACCGACTTTAATATGATTACTCAATTATTATTTTATTTATTTAATTTACTTAAATTGCTTATGAACTAATATTTAATTAAAAATTTTAAATTTTTGATTTTTTATTAGTTATTATCATAAAAAAATTGTATATTACCAAGAATAACTTAAAAACTATTTTAGATTTTGGTAAAACTCAAATGGTTCAAATGGAAAGCACCAGCTTCCAAATAAAAGAAGGATCATCAAAATTGGTTCACCCAGAAAAAAGTTAAAAAATCAAACACAAAAAAAAAATAGTCGAATTGAGAACCTTATTCTTTTTTTTGACGTCGGTTTAAAAGGAAATAAGCATTTTGTTTTCTTACAGAAATAAGTTTATATATATAATATAACTAGATGCACCACAATCATGACTTTTTTCAATCAGAATTTGGTCAGAAAAATTTCAATTATTTAACAATTAGTGAAAAAGTTTTTTTCAAGTTTTTTTGATTTACTAGAGTTACACCATTTGTTGAGCACCGTCTGTGACTTATAGCATTTTTAGTTGATAACAGCTTATTGTTAAAAAAACTATTTTTACTGAGATAGCAAAAACTAATGTTTAAATGTTATCAGTGAATGAAAAGTTTCTGAATTTAATTGATTTCGTTTAGAATATGACTGCTTAAAGCTCAAGAGTTTTTGAGCAAAATTAAAAATGTTAAGAATTTGATATAAATATTTTTTTAAAGAATTCAAAAATTAAACAAATATGAAATAAGAAAAAAATGTGAGCCGTCAATTATTTACAGAACCTGTTTTTGGATTTTAAAAATAATTGATTCAAATCTCAAAAAGCAGATAAATTTCAAGTAACTTTTTTTACATAAAATATTGTTTGTTTAGCTATACTCTCAGTAGAAACATTGTTGCTTTTCGTGTAATATAAAACAATTTTAATATGTGTAAGTTGTTATTTAAAGATGATTAACAGACAATCTATTCTTAACAATTTTTACTCAATATTTATGCAAAATATAATAATTAATTTTATAATTTTAATTAAACTTTCTAAATAAAGATGGCTCTATTTTATTTTTTAGTGCTAAACAAAGGAATAAAAGACTAACTTTCGTTTTTAGCGTTCTTTGCGAAATATCGTCGGAAATCTAGACAGTTAGCTCTAGGCAAGTCGTGAGGACCTTGGCTTCAAAGACCTTCCTTCTTCATATATCTTACATATTATCTAACTCCTACTATTAAGTATAATAAATTAAAGCGTTCAACGTTAATATGCTTTATTAAATTTAATTGAAACCGCACATGAAATAAACAAAATATAAAAAATAAATTTTATGTTTTGTATAAAAGTTTTTCAAATAAAAACATTTATTGATTATTTATTTTATTATTGTTTTCTCAGTTTAATGCTTCACTGCCTTGAAGTAAAAAGACATTTATAAGTATTTCCGTTCAATTCATTCATCAAAATGTGAAATCCATAATGCGGTCAGATGAAAGCGCTATGAGCTTTTCACGCCGGTGGAATAAACAGCTAAAAAAGAATAGCCCCCACACAAAAGAGCACGTCTTTCTGCATTAAAAGAAACGGCAAGTAGTAATGGCATCTACATGTTAAATCGCATGCGGAAAATCCGCGAAAATTGCCCGTTACGAAAGGATATAAATCAGGGACGAAGTCGCTGCAAATACAAAAATAATTAAGCTTTGCACTGACATCACTAACGATTCGATAAAGAACTGTTGGTAGATATAAAAGGGTTAAAATGCCCTCCAGTTAGAATACTTGAAGGGTTGCTAAGTTGATGAATGCGGCTACATTGCTTAATTAAGGAGAAAATTAATACATACCGCCGAGATAATGATAGCAAGCGGTCACTAATAAAAATTGTCATACTTTGTTACTGAAAAATTATAGTACATATTTAAAATTGTCTTGCCAATAAAATGACATAAATTTTTTGACAGAAAAAATGATAGAGGTATGAAAAAATAAAAACAATGTAAACATAAACAATAATTAAATAAAAAAGACGCAAACAATAATAAATTTATAGAACAAGATTGATTTAGTTTAGTTTAGAACCGTACACGTAGTATAGTGAATGTTATCAATATCTTGCAAAAATAAACACTCTGAAATATCTAAAATTGCTTAGCAATTTAAATTTAAAAAATTGCATCATCTTTATGCCGTAAAGTCATTTTATATCATCGTCTAATAAGAGGATAACAAGAAAAAATAACAGGCCAAATAGTTTTTGAAATTTTTTTTGATAACAGAATTTAATGTACTTTATAAGAAATTTCTTAAACTCATTTTTTTAAAAATACAATGTACGTCACATTTTTTATTTACAATTTACTTAATAAGCAATTTTTTGAACTTATTTTTAAGAAATACAAAAACCATTAGCTAATAAACAGCTTCTAAAAAATATGTTTGCAGTTTTAGTCTCACCAAAGCCAGCTTTTTGTTTTAACAAGATTATTGTTCAACATTTTGATCATTAATAACGGCAATAACACTTCCTTGTGTTAATAATCTTATAATATGTTGCAAGTTATAAAAACTTTTATACAGCGTATAAAAGTATAGTAAGTAAAAACGTCTCTTTTTATAACATGAAAAACAATTTATAAAATAAAATATTAAAAACATTTTTTTTTAATTATTCATTTATTAGTTATTAATATTTTTATTAAAAATTAGAATTTTTTTTATTTTTTATATCTATTATTTATAATTGTTAATTTTGTTTAGAAGTATGCCTACCTTAACTTTCAGTGCCGCCGTCTCTTTCTGACTCATACTCTGCATTAGCTTCTCTTTGATTTAAATCATTGTTCATCATTTATCTTAAAAACTATTAACTTAATCAAAATTGATATAGAAAAGGTAATGTTATTAATAATTAAACTAGCTACAGTTTGTTTTCAAAAACCTTTTTCTGAGCTTAAATTTACAAAAGGTAAAAAGCATAAAGAAGAACATGTAATTAAAATTACTGTTTTCTCATAGATTCTTCAGCTAAGAAAACAATATTTTTTAACTTAGACAGAATCATACACAAGCCATGATACATATTTTATACAATATACATATGTAAATTTTTATTTTATTATTTTTCAATTAGAACATTTGAGAGCGTAGCAATATATTTTTGCTATTTATAATATTATTTTAATTACGAAAAATGCTGAAATACCATTATAGTTATTGATAGAAATGCATAAATTATCAAGATAATAAAAAACATGTAATATAAACTAAGTAAGAAGTAAATTTAATTACATGTACGGTTTTATGCTTAAATAACATTTGTAAAATAAATTTCAGAAAAAAAATTGCTAAAAACAAGATTTCGACAGTTTAATTAATAACAACATTACTCTTTTTATCAATTTTGTTAAAATTAAAATTTTTTAAGATAATGATTAATAATAATTTAAGACAGAGACTAGCCAATTCAACGTATGAGTCAGAGAAAGACGGCAAAATTGTAAAGGAAAACGAGGCATACTCCATACTTGCAAGCGCGCAAAATTAACAAATAAAAACAGGAATAAACAATAAAAAAATGTTTTAAATTTCTTTTGAGAATATCATTAGCTACTTTATAAAAAAATATTAGTTATATTTTATTCTTTCTTTTTTAATATATTTTGCATGGCTAAAATGTACCCGAGTTTTAAAATTTAAAAATTAAGATCCTCAAAAATATTAACTTTTTCTTTTAGAAAATTACAATTTCTTTACAATTGCTTAAACAATTCTAGTTTCAACATAATGGCGCCGGAATCGAAAATTGAGAAGCGAACAAGATAATATCATAATATCTGATTTAAAATACCTATAAAAATCTGATAATTTACTACAATTAGATTATAAATGTTTGTTTATTACAAGACAATTATTTATATTAAAAGTTTGATAAATAATTACTTCCAAAAACTATTTTTCAAATTAAAATTTCAAAAAAAAACTCAAATTGAATAATATTTGTATTCCGGAGTCACAACCAGCTTTACAAATACAAGACATTACTGTAAAGCTAAAGACACAAACTGTATCTAAGTGATGAATAGTTACTCTATAGATGATACATTTTTAGTTGTTTATTTCCAATTTGTATTATATAAAACATTTTTTAATGCACTTAAAATAGACAGATTTTATTAAAACCTATCAAAATTTATTATTTTTCAATCTTTGATATACTATCAAGAAGATTAGAATTTTGTCCGACCACTGACTATATGGTAGTTTAAAATCCCTTAGAGAATTGTATTTTCAAGAAAAAGTTTTAAAAGTTTTTTATGAGAAAAATAGATTTAATGAAAAAGTAAAGTTCATAACAAATAATCTAAATGATGTCTATCAACTTCAAGGCATTTGCGAATTCTTGAAACAATTGCGTTTTTGACCTGACTCTACTCATAGCGGTTATTTACATTTTTTTTTAAAAACTAGAGAAAAAAGTCATATGGAGTAAGGTTGCATTGAAGGGTGAGCTCTGGCTGAATTTTGACAGATAATTTGTCAATCAGAAATGTTTTGTATCATATTCAAAGTCTTGTAAGTGGTATGTAAAGTCGTCTTGCTAAAAGTACCGGTCTACAGTTTCAATTTCATTGTCATAAAACTGTCAATGTTGCTTAAAATATTCACCATTTACCATAAACTCAATGGTTGTTACAAAAATGAGATACCATCACAAAAATTTTCTGTTCTTGTGAAAAAATTATTTTGAATTCAAAAATAAAAACATTGAGAAATTTGGTATATATTTTGCCATTTGAAGCAATTATTTTAAAAATTATGGTTTGTTCATAGGCATGGCTGACTAAAACGCCAAATTTTAAAAGACACTTGTTATATACAGTGTCGCGCAAAAGTGTGGAAATGGTCAAATAATTTTAAAACCGCTTCTCAGCCTCAAATAAAATTTAACACGTAAAAAATATTTAAAAACATTCATTAACTGTAATTTTTTCAGATAATTTTAAAAATATTTGACCGTTTTCATACTATTGCGCGACCCTGTATATAGCAATTGCGCAGCCCATAACAAATTAGGTGATTAGAATTATAATCCATAATTTGAAAGTAATATCTGAAATAGTTGAAAGCTTGATGCTTTACTTTGTATCTTAATATAAGATGCCCAATTGCCCATCTATAAAGACGTAGAACTCCACGCTCAAGAAATCAACCTTTAAAGATTTTGAAAACTTTTTCAAAAATATAGGGTTGAGCTAAGAATTTGTACTATGTGAAGATTTTAGATACATCAATGGGTGGTTTTAAATCTTTATCTTTTAATAGATTCTTAGATCAGATTTTAGATCGAAGAAAACCCAATTTTACGACTTGTTCTTATAAAAAAATGTAAACTGCTTAATATATAAGTTGATTTAAAGAGCAATAAATTGTTTTTGAAGTCTCCGGTCTGCTGTTCCTATTGAATGCGCTAAAGAAGACAATGGTACTACTCATAGGGTAACAAAGCATTTTTCACTCTGTTTACTGAGCGGAAAACTATCTGTAATATCTTCATCTCCTTGTAAAACACAAGATTCAATACAAAATCTAATATAAGAATAATTAAAAAGTTTTTAAGTCATGCAACTGATTAATTATGAGTTTATCCAAATAAGAACAATTTTTAATTAGTTTAGGTTATAAAATTTAAACAAAAAATTTACTAATTTAAAACAAGTTTGAGTCATCTATTTATGAAATAGTTAATGTAAATTGTAGTAGATCTTAAAATAATTTTGTACAAAGCAGTATGTTGCTGCTATTTTGAGAGGGATACAGTCAAGTTAGTTATAGGGCTGGATGTAGGGTATGGTATAAAAAATTGAGAAAGCAAAGAAGACATTTAATAAATTATAAAAATACAAAAACCGCAAATTAAAAAAAAAATAATTGTTTGAGGAAAAAAACCTTGACTAATTTTTTATTTTTTAAACTTAATTTTTTTAGTTATGTATATATTGTAATTAGATTAAAAAAAAATGTTTAGTGAAAAGTCTTAAAATAAAGTTACATCAAAATAATTCATATCATTTCAAAACAATTTTTAATTTTTTCTTTAAATTTAGAATTGGTTTAGCCACGCATCAATTAGGTATGTTTATTAGACTTCAGAAATAAATGTCTGCGTTCTACCGCATTAATTTTGTTTGAGTTTTAGAACAAACGCTGGAAAAGTCATTAGAGGCAATTGTATTGGCACTCTCAGTTAGTATAGGTATTTTTTATTTAGCAGGGAAAGAAGCATTGACAGTAAGGGAAGAAAAAATAGCAGGCAATTGGTATGCAGGACACAACAAACGCAAGGAGGGTGGATAGACCGGAACGAGATCAATACTGGCAAGATGGAGAAACATACCGGAGAAACAGTCACTTCCGTAACTGCCAATATAACACGATTTTTTAGTAATGAATATAAAAAAAACAAGATTTTTTATATTGTGAACTTTTATATATTCTGCTCATTCAGGTGCAGCTATAGCTTGGAAATTAGATTTGTACTTTCTTTATATTTAATCTTTTTTTTTTAAATACCATTTATTATATCATTTTTGTTTTTTAACAATATCAAATTTCTATTGCATGCAATAAAAAGTATGTAAAGAAAGACAGCTAAATATCTGGAAACATTACAATAATTATAAAATAATTTTGAAAGAATAAGCCGTAATATAAATAGATAATATATTGTAAAAAAATTAGGTTGTAAAAATCATATATAAAAAAAAAATTAAAAATTTAGTTAAAAAAAGTTTATCTTAGAAGCATTGCGAAGTGTATTTTAATATTGAATGATATTCTATATTTTTATTAAATTCATAAAGTTTTTACTAAAATAAATTGACACAAAACGTAAGGCGTAGCTAGATTCGTACAATATCAATAATATTATAACATTTTGAGTTATTTTATGTAAAGATTAGATTAAAAAGACATTTTTATTTATTAGAGAGCGCATAGTTACATGATTGTGCTTATTTTAAATAATAAAAAAATGTAAAAAATAATAGAGGCAATGTACATCGCAGTGTCGAGTTTACAAAATTTATGTTTTCTAATTATGTCTAAATATATATTATTAATAAAAATCGCACTTGATACTGTTAGACAAATTATATTTTAATTAGTTTAGCGTAGTGACAAATCAGAAATTGATTTATCAAAAATACGGCTACACGTGGTGATTTCCAGAAATTGCCACGTGAACTTATTAATACTTATTATACAGATATTAATAGAATTGTGTTCACCGGCGTTGCCTTCTTGATTGATTCTTTTATTTCTCCGATGGATTTGGTCAAGAATCTAGCCCCAGCAGCCAACAAATTCATCATTTTAAGCAGTTACAAAAACTCAATATAGATTTGAAATAGTTGAATTTGTTTGTTTATTTTAGTTTTCGAGATAATAAACACCCGCTTAATTTTTTTCCAAATTTTTAAATTAATTGTTACTTTATTTGTGCAATTTTCTAGTTAAATTTAATTCGTGCGTTATATTGATTTACGGAAAATCAATAGCGCTTTATAGTTTTGTTTTTTGCTAAATCGTCTCTCGTCTTTAATTTGTGACAATTTTTACGCTTATTTTAGTGTTACAAAAGGAACTTGACATGTTGAACTAATTTCTGGAAACCGAAGCAGGCACTCATTATAGTGTTTATTTACAAAAATTTGCATCAACAATTGTCTTCAATTTCGATTGAATAAAATGCAAAATTACAATATTTTTAAATGTCATTTTTTTAACCTGTTATTTAAAATAATTTGAAAACCTTAAAATACAAAGTAACTAGAAAATAAAAACAGTACATAAAAGCTGGCATGTTCGATGTTGACAAGCAGACATTATAATATTGTCTGACAAAATTTAAGATAAAAATTAAGCAATATTTTAAAAACTACTGTGCATAGTAAAAAAAAAATTAATATTGCTGCAAAAAATAATGTTTTATGCTTAAAAGTTTGGTAAAAAGTTAAATAAATTAAATAATTAATTGTCTTATTAATTATTTTTTATCCAATTAATTAATTGGATAAAAAATTAATTGTCTTTAAGTCTTCAAAATTTTCAACAGTTATTGTAAAAATTAAATAATTTTTATTTGTTGCGGCCAATTTTAGCTGATTAATGTCAAACAAACATCATATTATTATAGATCATATGGATCATTTTAAGCACGGTATATTTACTATTAATTTCAATTCTGCCAAAATCTAAAAAAAAAAATTAGCGGTTCTTTGCAGTTAAATTACAAAAATCATATATAATTTGATTATGTAACTTAACTATAAGCTGTGTAGCACCATGTATTGTGCATATGTCATTAATGTATTAATCATAGGTACGACTTAACACTTCTCTAAGTAAAAATGATAAATGCAGCCAGTTCTACTTTACAGTGATTTTGATTAGAAATCTAATTATGCAATGCAAACTTACTAATATATTATTATTAAATTATGTTTATCTATATTATATAGCATGCACGTTGTCTGTCATTGAAGGCTCTGAAAATAGTAGGAACTGGGTTTAATAATATATAAACAAAAAACAAAAATTATTAATTGAAAATGTTTTTAAAATAATCATGTAGCGTAATGTAATGTTCACTTTTCAAAAATTATTTGAGCGTAACTATCGAAGCAAATAATCTCTCGATTAAATGGATTTCTTAAGGCCAACTTTAGATGTATTCAGGCAAATTCTTTGACTCCTGTTGCGTGCCGCTAATCAACGAGCACATTACATTGAATTATTTCTATAAGGTTTTTGTTCTATTTTATGAAATGTGTACTGGGTTGTCGTTGCTGTTCATATCGTGAGAGCTCACGCAATAGTGCTATGAGCTGTAGAGTTATCAGCAAGATTTGGAAAAAGGATTATAGTTTGCGAGCTTAAACTGCAAAAACAGTTTTTTCTCAAAATATTTCAAACAAACACACTTTTCAAAAAGTTGCAGATTAAGCTGGACGACAAGTTTTTTTACATTATTATTATCAATATTAATTTTGATTTTGCAGCTTGTGTGGATGACAGAAACATAATTAAAATTTCAAAAAACAAAAATTATTTTTAATAACTATTTTACCAACATAATTAAAACGTGATAGCAGTTTTTGCACTAAATTGGCAATTTTGTTTCCAAATAGAACAATTTTTGTTATTTAACAAATTTTTTAAGAATTAAAGCAAAAAAAAATTCCAAAAATTATTCAAACTTTATAGACCACTCGTAATTCTGGTTCAAACACAATTTTGATATAAATTATGTTTTTGTCAAAATTATGCAAAATTGTGTGTAAGTTTAAAACAATATTACAACTGATACGTAAAGTTTGCAAAGTTTTTGAAATTTTGTTTAAATAATTATTGGAAACAGATTGCAAATATAATACTGTTTTTATAAAAGTTTGGATAAGGGTGGATTTATTTTAATTTTACATTTTTAAACAAAAACTAGGCAAAATCACAAAACTATTTATCAAGGAGTCGGTTCGATATGGCTTGCTAGCCTTCGTAAAGCTCCAACTTGAAAAAATAAAATAATTTTGAAAAATATTCTTCTAAGAGCATTTTGAACAAGGTGCCAAAAATCAACGAGATTAAGTTTGAGCAGCTATTATAATTAAGCAGTTGGAGCAAATTACCATGTCGATAGTCATCTATTCCATACATGTTTGATTTGTGACAAGTCTGGAGAGCGAGCAAAAAATTCTTGTAAAATCTGTGTAGTACGTACCTTTGCTGAATATTAGATGAGCGTTATCTTCCTGGAAAAAAAGTTTATTAGCTCCTGAATGTATGAAAGTGCAACGAGCTGAAGTAGATAGATCATTTTCATGATCTCTAAATTAAAAATTTATTGTGTTAGTAATAATATTATAAGAAAATTATAATAACAAAATTCTTTTGCAAACAACGAACTCAAGAACTGGAGGAGTCATATTTATTTAGTTTACTTAAGCCTAAACAGCCTGTCTTATCCTATTTTTAGAATTATATTTTTCTTTCCAAAATAAATTATATATAGAACAATCTTGCTTTTTAATTTTTACAATTTTTGTTTATAACAAAAAATAATATTACCCAATTATTTTTTAAAAGTTTTAAAAATTTGAAGTATATTTTTCTTATTTGATTGAATTTTAAAAATTTTTTATAAGATTTAAAACTTCAAGCTGTTTTATATTTTAATTTATAAATGAAAAATAAAAAATTTATCATTTTTTTTTTCATTATAATATGTCACATTATAAAATATTATTTAGGTTTCAAATAACATAATATGTATGATTTCATAAACTACTAAAACAATGATTTATGATCTTGATAATTATAGTCAATAAACTTATATTTTTTTAGTAGTGTTTTTATTGTATCTAATTAACATTTTGTATCAAATAAACAATATTTTATTACTTTGTATGTTATGCTTTATTGTTTATTGCGCAGATACATTATTACGGTAGTCTAATGCACATAAATTAAACTCCCTTCTTTTACTGGACAAGAAATTTTTATTAAAACAAATCAACGATTATTCAATCTTAATGCAATGTTTAATATTTTTCTAATAGAATTTACGTTAGTTATTTCAGTTTCAATAAGAAAACTAGCAACACTTCTAATTATTACTGCATAATACCATAGATAAAACAGAGCGTTGTTCAACATATTTATTAAAAAAATTTTGTTTTAATAAAATGGTGATTGCAAATATTTATTGTCATATTTGAAGCAATTATTAATTTTAAATTAGTTACGTTTATCAAAATTAAATAGCATCTTTTTGCAGCTGTATAATGACAAACATGTCAATTTAATCTTACTCTTAAAGATGATATTACCTATACTGAAAAAACGGCTCTGATTCTCATTAACTAAAATTTATTAATATAAATAATTTTAAAACTATTGCTTGAAAAATTTTATAATTATTTTTGTTTTTTTTTTGTCAATTGATTTCGCTATTGACCAATTTCAAATATATTTAACATGGTAATCTACTAATACCTACTTTATTTTAAAATCATAAAAAATATATTTTTTTAAAGTTAATATATATTTTTAAGTAAAATGTAGCTCTAAAAGTCATCGTTTCTTACACCAGTAGAATCAAGAATTTTTCTCAAAAAAATATAGTCTAAATAAAAATGTTTCTTAATTCAACTTTTAACTATGCTAAGAGATTTAGATTTGTTGTTTGCTATAGTTTTTTTTTTTATTTAAAAATACCATTAAACATAATCACAAATAGCATTGTAAAAACTACACTACACGTTGAGGATAGGTGTTGGATGTCACCACCAAGAAAGAAATAATATAACATACTAGTTTTATTGATTCGGCTGACAATTAAAATCGAATCGTTTGTGATATCTATCACATTATCTATCAAAAATGCGTACAAAAATAATATTTTCTTTTTGAGTTATCGCTTCGTAGCGTTAAAACAAGTTTCTTATTGATTCAGTTCACTTTTAAGTTATCAGACTGTCACAAAAAACATCAAATATCACAGAAAAAAATATTCAATAAATAATTTGACTTTCTTCATTGGTAAACATAAGATCAAAATTACCATTCCTCAAGGAAAAGTTTTATAAAAATAACTTTCAAATTGACAAAGTCTTTAGTCGATTTCAGATAATATACAGCGGCGTCTACAGTGCCTTCTTCCAAACAATTGCTTGTGTAAAAAGTGATGTATACAGATTTTGTGTAGAAGAAAGTATTTAACCAGCCGAAAATTATTGGAAAATCTATTAAGCAGTAGTAATGCACACTAATACATCGATGGTCTAAAGTGTCTAAACTATATGAAAGCCAAAAATAAACTATTCTTTAAAACTCAAACTTTTAATGAAATTACTTTTTTCATGTTGCATGTAACAGAAATATTCAAAAGTAATTTTGAATGTTTGAAGTTTGGTTAAACGTGCTGTTGACAGATAACGTACTATCTGTCAAGAATTATGGAAATAATGTTTGCACAAGTTTAATTAGGTAAATATGATAATAGAAACCAATATTGATTGCAATCATAAGTGTTATAAAGAATTTGCTGCATTACATGTGAAAAGACTTAAAATTATCGAAAGATCAAAACAAATATTTTTTATAAGTTAACACTGCTTATTAAAAACTACAATATATTTTTTAATTTTGCGTTTTTACAAAAAAAACGGGGTTTAGTGTTACTACTGGCTAGTTTAATAAAGACCATACACAATTTTTATAAAAATAGCAGAATTTAAAACAGATTCGAATTGAGATTTGAGGTGAAATAGAATGTGAAAATTTATTAAATTATTCCACTATATTTTTTTCCGTATCGCAACAACTTTATTTTAGAATGTCAAACCCTTTATGATTTTATAGTAATTATCATTAAAAATTTAATAATAATAGTTTTATAATACAAGCCAAGCTAACCTAAATTATTGACATGGTTACAATATATTTTGTTTTCATAGACTCCCACTTTACCAAATTTATGGAAACCCATTAACAAATATTCTTGAATCTGAGGGGTAATTTATTTCAGACATGTATTAAAGTGTGAAAATTTGATTTAAATGAGATATTGTATACTCATTCGCATCTTGACTTTTACTATCTTTATACAGTACCAGACCTCAAAACAACGGCAGGTAAATCGTAGTTTAAAAAATTTGACATTATATAATTTGTTTTTAAGTAGCATGTTGATTTTGAGAAAAGTGGATTCATCTAATCTTGGCATTTTTTACCAAATGCCGACTGAAAAACAAAAGTTTAAAACTTTATGATAAAATCTTTCAATATTACAGGACTTGGGAATGTACATATTATATAAAAAAGCTTCTTATTTGCAAATGCTCTACTATAAATAAAAATGTAAACTCTGCATAAAAATAAAAACGTAACTTTTTTTATTCATGAATTTGGTTTTTTATACATTGTTAACAATGTATAATTTCTTTGTAAATTATAACAATAGTCAATAAATTCTTCATTGAGAACGTCATACTGCTTGACCTTCTGTGGAGGTCCGAATGATATGTGGCTATAACATGAGCAATAATTGTCACTGGTTAATAATTATTATCTATCCTCAGCAACAATAAAAATAAATAATTTGCCCCTGGTGAAGTGAGTGCCATCCATCTGTCCATCAGCCATAAACCGGCAATAACATAAACGCTATATAAATAGTAGATAACGGTTGTAAAGACGATATGTTCCGGGAGTAATATCTCACGACGCTCCAAGGTCGGATATATCTTGATTACGTCTACGGTGGTAGAGGGGCCAGAATCTACCGGCAGGACGTGATGCGATCCTGCACATATTTCACCAAATTGAAGATAAATCAATGTAGTGCAGGGTCTGTCTAAGATATCCATCAGTTTATTACTAAGAGATGAAACTAGGCCGAATAATATGCTCTCTAAGGCGCTTATAATCATAAAGCTACCGCCTTTTTTGTAGTCTACTACCCTTGACACAAAGGTGGAAAAAACCTATCAAAATCTTCCGATTGTAAAAGCCAAATTGTTGCACACAATAAAATAAGTAACGGTTTGAACTACAATGTCCAACTTTTATATGTCACTATGTCATCAACTATGAATCAACTGATCACAAAACTGTTTCTAATCATTAAAAAAAACATCTTCCTCTGTCTAATAGCTGGCTGTAGAACGTTTTTTAAGATGCTTTCAAATTTAATTTGGTAGATTAACACTTGTTTTGAACTATTAGCTTTTATTTGAAACCATTCAATCTTATTGTATTAAAAATATGAGCTCGTCGTTTGGCGCTTTCCACCTTACAGAACTGCGACCAGTTTGATCTATTCTTAAATTTGAGCTCAGTAAAAGCATTAATAATTCCGTTATTACAACTAAATCAATTTCAAGTTGTTAAGCTTAGCTGATGAAAGGTCTAAACAAATTATGTATAAAAGTCTACTACACTCATTTCAAACCAATTTATTATAGTCCAGTCATTACGTACATTCAAAAAAGAAAATGAATTTGCGCTTCTAATTTTTTAATATGTTGTAGGGGATACCTAGAAAAGCTTAACTTGAGATTGTCGACCAAGCTTTCCTAGGAGCTTTCGCCGCCATCTTGAAAAAAGGGGTAAAATTTGTTTCTCGGCAATAGCTCGGCTATCCGATGAGATTTCGAAAAATTTTGTAGGACACTTTTTGTAGCTTTCTTTGTGTTCTACAATAACGCCTGGATCATTTTTAGCGTATCATGCATTGTTATCGAAATATCGATCGATAAAGTCAAAAATTTAAGACACAATTTTTGTTTTTTGCTTTTTTTTTCTTTGGGTCTTAATAAATATGAAAAATTGTGGAATTCAAACTTGTAGAGCATATTCAGACCTACAATTTCCTTTTTGGATTTTTTTATGTTGGACAAAAATTACGATCTCCAGCGCGCCGCAAAGTCGGTGAATCCACACTCAGCGTCGAGCGAGCTGCTCGCTCGGTTGTGTCTGGATGTCGAATCGAATGGGAAATTGTTCAGGAAATTGATGGGATAAAAAATAAGTACATAGAGCAACAAATTAGGGATCACACAATAGTAATTTATTAAACAAATAATTTGTTTGTGCAGTGAAAAAAATTAATTTTTTACAATACAAAATAAACAAAACAAAATAAACGGAAAGAAAAATATTTTTTTCTGCACTCGAGACACGAACGATGTACTTTTTTCATGTTTTTTTCGCTTGGATGGTCCAGGCTGAAGATCTTCGTCCTCCGTAAACTCTTCGAGTTGTTGTGTCTGTTGAAACGTTGGAAATGATGCTGATTCGATGAGAGCATCGTCATCATCATCGTTACAGACATCGTCGTCGTCGTCAAGCAAAATGTCGACTCTGGCGACGTTACTGCATGTTTGCCCACTGCAGTGCATGCAAATAACGGAGCAACTGATTCCCGCTTTTCTGCACCCACAGGCGGCAGAAAATCCAAGAAGGAAATTGTAGGTCTGAATATGCTCTACAAGTTTGAATTCCACAATTTTTCATATTTATTAAGACCCAAAGAAAAAAAAAGCAAAAAACAAAAATTGTGTCCTAAATTTTTGCTGCACAAACAAATTATTTGTTTAATAAATTACTATTGTGTGATCCTTAATTTGTTGCTCTATGTACTTATTTTTTATCCCATCAATTTCCTGAACAATTTCCCATTCGATTCGACATCCAGACACAACCGAGCGAGCAGCTCGCTCGACGCTAAGTGTGGATTCACCGACTTTGCGGCGCGCTGGAGATCGTAATTTTTGTCCAACATAAAAAAATCCAAGAAAGAAATTGTAGATCTGAATATGCTCTACAAGTTTGAATTCCACAATTTTTTATATTTATTAAGACCCAAAGAAAAAAAAAGCAAAAAACAAAAATTGTGTCCTAAATTTTTGACTTTATCGATCGATATCTCAATAACGATGCATGATACGCTAAAAATGATCCAGGCGTTATTGTAGAGCACAAAGAAAGCTACAAAAAGTGTCCTACACAAATTTTCGAATCTCATCGGATAGCCGAGTTATTGCCGAAAAACAAATTTTACCACTTTTTTCAAGATGGCGGCGAAAGCTCCTAGGAAAGCTTGGTCGACAATCTCAAGTTAAGCTTTTCTAAGTATCCCCTACAACATATTAAAAAATTAGAAGCGCAAATTCATTTTCTTTTATTTGCCTTTTTTTCGGACGAAATGACTGGACTATTAGACTTTCTACGATTTCAGTATTATCTGCTATCTCTGAGAAGCTGCAAATATACGAATGAAATAGTGAAGTAATATGTAGTTGCGCGTAGCCGTAGTACGCTGTAGAATTTACCATAAATTTTTACACGAATTTGAGTCATTAGTTGCACTCTATACTTTATAATGCTTTTGTCTTTAACATTATATGTTAAAGCAGACCGTATAAAAAAATCGAATATTTTTTCACCGAAAAAAAACGCCTCTTGAAACGACAGCTTTAAATTTTTATTTTTTATTTTTTATTTTTGGTTTTTAATTAAAATAGAAGACTTTTTTTTGGTATAATATTTTGTAGCGCTTTAACGAATAGGTAACTTGTTTGTGTTAAAAAAAGGTTTGGTATTTCTTTAAAAAAGATTTTTTAAAATGTTTAAATGCAATCTCTCGAATTAGAAATTACCGCTAAGGAAAATTATAAGATTTTTCTACTCAGGAATTTGTAGCTCTTCAACGAATAGTCAAATTGTTTATGTCAAAAATTGTAGAAGTAAAAAAATGATTATTAATATGAATAATTCTGCAATAAATAAAAAAACTTTTTATTAATGTCAAATTTCAAGTCGAATAATTTTTGAAAAATTTCATTTAGGTATCAAAAAATTATACAGCACCTTCTTTAAAAATCGTTAAATACATACATTTTTTAACAATTTAAAATTATGTTATTGAAATAATAGAATTATATGATTATAATAATAGGATAATATATATAAGTCGGTTTGTGTTTCTTCTGATCAGACAGATAAGCAACTACACTGCTATAAAATCCTAAAAGATGAAATTAATCGCCGAACTGATAATGGTGAACACGGTCTCTACATAAAATACACTCGTGGAGTTTCAAAGATTGAAACACGTTCTTTAAACTAAAATCGCTCAATATTACAGATATCTCTCTATATTATCAAAACGTTCGCAGTCTTAAAAAAAATGAATATTTTTTTGGATTCTTCTAGTGACTGTGATTTCGACATTATTTGCTTAAGCGAAACATGACTGACTAACTCTATAAGCAATTCTGAATTCATTTTGGTTGATAATTACTCGGTATTTAGATGCTACCGAAATCTAACAGCCACTAATACAACAAGAGAAGGGGGTGTCTTGCTAACCATAAAAAACCATATAACCTCTGAGAAACTTGACCTGCAAAATTTTTATGACAGTATTGGTTATATTGATATAGTAGGATGTAAGCTAACGTTTACTTCTCGTATTCTATATATCTTTGTTGTATATTTTCCATCTACCCCTTCTCTAGAAGAGCTAAATATTGTATGTAATCTTTTTGAAGATTTTCATCTAAAAAACATCATTTTGCTAGGTGATTTTAATATTCCTGACTTTGTGAAAACTGTGTCAAATAAAGTTTCACTTCGTTTACAGGCCCTTGTAAAATTTCTCGACCTGAGCCAGTACAATAAAATTTTAAATTCAAATAATAAGCTTCTGGATTTAGTATTTTCAAACTTTCCATGTGACATTGACCATGATAATAACTCCTTGGTGATTAAAGATGAATATCATGCTGCTCTTTCAATAAACTTTTCGATACACTAATTTTCCACGACCTGATCAGACAGCGCAGGTGTTCAACTTTCGTAAAACCAATTTTGTGCCATTGTACACTGATCTTCTAGGTATAGACTGATCTATACTGTCAACTTTTTCATGTGTTAATGCTATGGTAACTTGTTTTTACAATATCTTATTCAATGTATCTGTCTTCCTCGTTATGACTCTGTAAAAGATGTAGGTATTACATTTGATAGCACTTTTCGTTTTAATCTTCAGTGTGAGAATGTAATTTCAGCATCCTATGCGATGGTTGGGTTTATTATGCGTAACAGTAAATCTTTATATGATATTTATTGCTTGTTAGCTTTATATAGGTCTTCTTCATAGGTGATCATATCCTCTCCGAGGATGTGATCACCGTCTATTGCTAGATGAATTTGGAGTCCCTCTACTCACACTGAGAAGAAAACTAAATGTTTTGCTGACTTTATATAAGATAATCCACTTTCAAATAAAGTGGCCAAAGAAACTAGTTTAAGATTAAGCTTGTAGTTGCTTATATTAGATGAGAAATTTAACAAAAAGAATTTGAGTCATTAGTTGCACTCTATACTTTATAATGCTTTTGTCTTTAACATTATATGTTAAAGCAGACCGTATAAAAAAATCGAATATTTTTTCACCGAAAAAAAACGCCTCTTGAAACGACAGCTTTAAATTTTTATTTTTTATTTTTTATTTTTGGTTTTTAATTAAAATAGAAGACTTTTTTTTGGTATAATATTTTGTAGCGCTTTAACGAATAGGTAACTTGTTTGTGTTAAAAAAAGGTTTGGTATTTCTTTAAAAAAGATTTTTTAAAATGTTTAAATGCAATCTCTCGAATTAGAAATTACCGCTAAGGAAAATTATAAGATTTTTCTACTCAGGAATTTGTAGCTCTTCAACGAATAGTCAAATTGTTTATGTCAAAAATTGTAGAAGTAAAAAAATGATTATTAATATGAATAATTCTGCAATAAATAAAAAAACTTTTTATTAATGTCAAATTTCAAGTCGAATAATTTTTGAAAAATTTCATTTAGGTATCAAAAAATTATACAGCACCTTCTTTAAAAATCGTTAAATACATACATTTTTTAACAATTTAAAATTATGTTATTGAAATAATAGAATTATATGATTATAATAATAGGATAATATATATAAGTCGGTTTGTGTTTCTTCTGATCAGACAGATAAGCAACTACACTGCTATAAAATCCTAAAAGATGAAATTAATCGCCGAACTGATAATGGTGAACACGGTCTCTACATAAAATACACTCGTGGAGTTTCAAAGATTGAAACACGTTCTTTAAACTAAAATCGCTCAATATTACAGATATCTCTCTATATTATCAAAACGTTCGCAGTCTTAAAAAAAATGAATATTTTTTTGGATTCTTCTAGTGACTGTGATTTCGACATTATTTGCTTAAGCGAAACATGACTGACTAACTCTATAAGCAATTCTGAATTCATTTTGGTTGATAATTACTCGGTATTTAGATGCTACCGAAATCTAACAGCCACTAATACAACAAGAGAAGGGGGTGTCTTGCTAACCATAAAAAACCATATAACCTCTGAGAAACTTGACCTGCAAAATTTTTATGACAGTATTGGTTATATTGATATAGTAGGATGTAAGCTAACGTTTACTTCTCGTATTCTATATATCTTTGTTGTATATTTTCCATCTACCCCTTCTCTAGAAGAGCTAAATATTGTATGTAATCTTTTTGAAGATTTTCATCTAAAAAACATCATTTTGCTAGGTGATTTTAATATTCCTGACTTTGTGAAAACTGTGTCAAATAAAGTTTCACTTCGTTTACAGGCCCTTGTAAAATTTCTCGACCTGAGCCAGTACAATAAAATTTTAAATTCAAATAATAAGCTTCTGGATTTAGTATTTTCAAACTTTCCATGTGACATTGACCATGATAATAACTCCTTGGTGATTAAAGATGAATATCATGCTGCTCTTTCAATAAACTTTTCGATACACTAATTTTCCACGACCTGATCAGACAGCGCAGGTGTTCAACTTTCGTAAAACCAATTTTGTGCCATTGTACACTGATCTTCTAGGTATAGACTGATCTATACTGTCAACTTTTTCATGTGTTAATGCTATGGTAACTTGTTTTTACAATATCTTATTCAATGTATCTGTCTTCCTCGTTATGACTCTGTAAAAGATGTAGGTATTACATTTGATAGCACTTTTCGTTTTAATCTTCAGTGTGAGAATGTAATTTCAGCATCCTATGCGATGGTTGGGTTTATTATGCGTAACAGTAAATCTTTATATGATATTTATTGCTTGTTAGCTTTATATAGGTCTTCTTCATAGGTGATCATATCCTCTCCGAGGATGTGATCACCGTCTATTGCTAGATGAATTTGGAGTCCCTCTACTCACACTGAGAAGAAAACTAAATGTTTTGCTGACTTTATATAAGATAATCCACTTTCAAATAGATATTCTACAGCTACTCGAAAAATTCAGCTTCCTAGTTCCTCGTCTTCGTACTAGATACCAGAACACCTTTTACTACAACACTTCCAGAACCAATTTTATTCTGCGATCTCCGGTGTGTCTTATGTCCCAAGCTTACATTTGCATCTGCCACGAGGTTGATATATTTTATTTAGATTATTATTTATTTCAGCAATTTGTAACTGAGCTACTGTCTGTCACTGATTTTGATTTTTGATTTGTAGTTTTATTTAATTGGTTACAATAATTTTATTTACTTTGTTAGAATAAGTACTGTTGTAGAATATTTCTTTTGTTTTGTCCTGTAATTGGTGCTTTTGCACTGTTGGGCTAATAAACTTTATTATTATTATTATTAACTTTATTATTATTATATAATAAAATATATTATATTATAATAAAAGCATAATATTTAAAATTATATAATTATTATTCTATTCTCATATTAATGACAATTACCTAAAGAAAGAATTTTTTAAATACATTTGCAGCTAAAATGTTGCTAAAATTATTTTTATCAGAAAAAAATTGTTGTTGAATATAACTATTCAATAAATAAAAAACCGTTAAAATTTTTATTAGTGTCAAATTTTAACTAAAATAACTTTTGAAAAATTGCATCTATCAACAATTAATAAAATAACGGTTTTAAAGAACGTTTTATTTTCTAATCTGTTTAGACTTAAACAATTTGACTTTTTCTCAAAGAGTTACAAAATACCTAAGTAATAAATTCTTAAAAGTTTTATTAGTGTCAGCTTCCACAGTTTCAATAATTTTTGAAAAATTATATTTTTTAAAAAATGATGAAAAATTATAAATTTATGTTTTAAAGAGTGATGATTGAAATTTTCTGTAAGAATATGTTTTGACCCAAACAATTCAACTATTTGTTAAACAGTCACAAAATTCCATACTTAAAATAATGTCTATGTTAATTAAATGAAAAATAAAAAATCGTAACGAGCCACAAGATTATGTTATATTTAAAAATCCTAATTTTAACAAACGCCTTTTTTTTGGTACTTCAAACTATATTTTTGGTATTAAAGTTTTGAAAAAAATTAAAAAGCTGTAGAATTTTTTTTTGCTACAGTTTAATTTTCAGTTTACTGTAACAAAAGATTAGTAATACAAGCAAGCGGTTGTTTTATGATAATGAATATAACGTCTTGGTTTGGTTTGTTTAAATTTTTATAATTTTGTATTAAACCAACTGATTTTTGGATTGTTGTAAATTGCTACGCTTAAAATGTATGCCAATTTATATATTCTGTGCAGCTTAATAATTACAATCTTACCCTAGTACCAAATTGTAGCTTAAAAATCTTAAATTTAAAAGTTTGATTTTTATTTATACAGGGTGTTCTTAGATGGGGTGTAAATAAAGTAATTTTTTCTTAAAAAAATGTGCATTATTTAGGCAAGACATTGTACTATATTTTACTTAATAACATTTTTAGAATTTAAAACTAATACTCGATATTGTCTGTTTTCTCAAAAAAATAAAATAAAAGCAAGATAGTTTAAAAATCTTAAAAATTACGTATAGCAACAAAGTATAACAACAAAAATTTTTTTTTTTTTATATACGAGACAATAAAAAACTTAGTGTGTTTTTAAACAGGATTTTATACTTTTGCATTTTTTTGTCTACCATACACTTAGCTATACACTAATTCATACACTTTGACTTACCTTAAAATTAAATTAAAAAGTGTCTACTTTTAAATACATAATATAAATAATGTCTAAGTTTTGCCTACCGGTCCTTTATGCTTCAAAAAACAATAAAAATTTTAAACGTAGAGCAAAAAAAATTTTTCTTTCAATAACATTTTTTTCTGTATAATTATTTTCTCACTGGATATTACTGCTAATTTCAAAAAAAAACCATAAATCATTCTTTTGTGTTAAATATTTTTTTACATTAAATACAATTCCACTGGCCTGTCTATAGAGCATACGCTTTTTAAAGTTTGACGTTATTTTGAAAAATGACAAAACATTATTACACTTGTTTACAGTTTTAAAAATGTCTTCTTGATTTAACAGCAAAAAGATTGCTTTGAAAGCTATCTCTTGTTTAATAATAAAAAATCAATTCCGATTAATGCAATTTGTTTTTTGTAACTAATTGAGTTTTTTGTTGTTAACAAGACTAAATTACGTTAAAATTCAAAAGTATTATTAGTGAGATTAGTAAAATTATTTCAAAGTCATTTTTCTTTAAAAAAATATTAAATATGAAAGCAATCTCTCAAGATTAATACTCAGGAACCAATACTTATTACTGCTTAATAAATAAAATATTATAGTTCTGCAATCTCATCCGAAAATTATAACTCGGTTACTAAATTTAGCGCAACACAAATTAAATTTATTATTTATTTAGTATTTGTATAAATGGGAAGTAAACAATAGTTTAGTATACATATTTTAATCATCTTAGAGAAACTGATAAATGTGACTGTTTGTCAAGTTTAAATCAAGCCTTTTTTTTATATTTATTTACTTATTCTTTTTTGAATGTTAGTTTATCAAAATATCTAAAACATTGTAATCAGCAATAATTATCAAGATCTAAAAATCAAATATAAAGTCTCAATATTTTTATGTCTTAAAACTCTTTTGTATCAATCTTCAATTCATATAATTATTTATCTCTAATTGGCAAAATAAACCATTATACAGTTATTACTAGTCTTTGCTTCTAAATAAAGCAGCGGTGCCTTGCCCAAAGAAACTAGTTTAAGATTAAGCTTGTAGTTGCTTATATTAGATGAGAAATTTAATAAAAAAATCTTATGCATTTCATAACAATTTCTTATGCAACATATTCCTATAATATATAAAAATGTTTAAATTTCATTGTTCAAAAATAAACTTTTGCTTCATAAATCATAAACTGGTTCATCACTAGAAAAGACAATTCAGGTTTCATTAAAAATTTAATATGAAGGGATGATGTGCATTTCCCTCAAGTCGCATGTTAAGCCAGATGTTACACTGCCACCGCCGCCGCCAACGCCGTGTTGTGGCTGTGCTTTCCTCCTGTATTTGTACTTGTTGGCCCAAAATGCGACCGCAGAATCCGTCAACGACAAGTGTTGCACCAATTCAATGTGTTACTCAATAAAGGTAGCAGCGGAAAGATTAAAATTCTTAGATGCAGCAAATATGCTCCTATCTTTATTGAACAAGCTTTCAAAAACATTTTTAATTTGAATACTATAGTAGATTCATATTGTAATCTCAAGGGTCTAGTCAGTAGCATACTTGCGTTTAAACAATTTGTTTCATAATAATTATTATTATTATAATTATTATTATTATAATTATTATTATTATTATTATTATTATTATTATTATTATTATTATTATTATTATTATTATTATTATTATTATTATTATTATTATTATTATTATTATTATTATTATTATTATTATTATTATTATTATTATTATTATTATTATTATTATTATTATTATTATTATTATTATTATTATTATTATTATTATTATTATTATTATTATTATTATTATTATTATTATTATTATTATTATTATTATTATTATTATTATTATTATTATTATTATTATTATTATTATTATTATTATTATTATTATTATTATTATTATTATTATTATTATTATTATTATTATTATTATTATTATTATTATTATTATTATTATTATTATTATTATTATTATTATTATTATTATTATTATTATTATTATTATTATTATTATTATTATTATTATTATTATTATTATTATTATTGTATAAAACTCCCAACAGGCTGAGGGCCCAATTATTGGAGAGTTAGAAAAGACAAATATATTGATCTCATAATGTTTGTTCTAGGAAAAGGTGTCTCAAAAATTGAATTGAATCGTAAAAAGGTTCTTGGCGTTCTTAATTTAAAGAGAGACAACAACTCTTCACTTTTTATGCTATGACTTAAAACATTGCGTAAAATGATGACTGAAATCATTTCTCGTCGGTATGTAAGACTCTGCAAAGAAAATCGTTCTAAAAGGTAGTCATTAGGAACGCCACGCGTTGGATACACTCCATCCGAACGATACACCAAGAATTTTAAGAATCTTCTCTGAATGCTCTCTAGTGTTAACCTATGAACCTGATAGATCGGATTCCACACTACACATGCATATTCCAAACGAGATCTAACAAAAGTGAAAAATAACAAAGTGATGATATCAATTTCCTGAATACCTTGGGACTTCCTTATAACAAAACCCAAAGATTTGAACGCTGCAGCAGATATATTTTCAATGTGTTTTCTAAAGCTTAGCTTAGAATCAAATGTAACTCCAAGATCGGAAATGTATTCTGGACGTTGCAATAATACATCATTTAGCAAATAGTCTTTCGTAATAAAAGACGTTTTGGTTGTATAAGATTTTATAACACATTTACTTGTGTTCAATATCAGTTTGTTGTTAATAGACCAAGCGTGAATATGATTCAAATTTTTTTGTAACTGTAAACAGTCTGTTGGTGTTTTAATTTCGCAAAATATTTTGAGATCATCTGCGTACAGTAGGTATTTGACATCAAGATCAGCAACTATGTCATTTATAAATAAATTAAACAGTAATGGACCCAGCACCGAGCCTTGAGGTACACCTGATTTCTGAAGGAAATTAAATGAAGATCGTCCCTGACATTCTACATATTGCTTTCTATCTGCCAGGTAAGATGAGAAAAGTTCAATCAGTGACTCTGAAAAACCGAAATGATTTAATTTATCCAACAAAATCTCATGGTCAATACGGTCGAATGCTTTAGAAAAATCGGTATATATACAATCGACTTGACTTCGATTGTCCAAATGTTCGGATAGATATTGTGTCATGATGACTAGGTTGGTCGTTGTAGACCTACCCTTCACAAATCCATGCTGTTCAGGAATCAAGAGATTTTTGACATGTGGATAAATCTTGTTATGGAGCACTATTTCCAAAACCTTTGAAAAATTGTTAATTAATGTAACTGGCCGATAATTAGAAATGTCGGAAATACAACCTTTCTTATGTATTGGTGTGACTCGAGAAATTTTCCATATTTCAGGAAAAACCGATGATTTTAATATTAAGTTAAATATTGATGTTAAAGGCTTCGACAAGATAGAAGCACAGTCCTTAATTAGAAATGACGGTATAGCGTCAGGACCCACTGTTAAATTAGGCTTTAGTTTTCTCATTGCTTTATAAACGTCATCGACATCAATATTTGCAATGCTTAAGATGTTATTGTTGCCACTGTAAATCAGATTATTGGAAAATATGTTGTTACATGAGCTGTTGGAAAACGATTTAGAAAAAAGACTAGCAAAAGTATCAACAATTTCTTGTGGATTGGAAATCTCATCACCTTCGTAAACCATTGTACAAGGAATACTATTTTGACTTGTCTTGCTTTTTACAAATCTCCAAAATTGTTTAGGGTTAGCTTTGATATTTGAAGCAATACTTTTCAAATATGCATCATACGACTGTTTTATTTGCATTTTGAGATTGCTGCGAAGTTTCTTAAATTCATCATATGATTCTGTAGAACCTTTTTTCTTATGATCCAGCCATGCTTTGTGCTTTTGTTTTAAGTTATAAATAATTGCACCGTTAAACCATACAGGATATATTTTCGAAGGTTGTTTTTTTAATGGTACATACAAGTTAAATATGTCAGCTAATTTGTCATAAAACATCTTGACTGCGACATTGACGTCTATAATATTACTAATGAAAGAAAAGTCGGTCTTACATAAGGCTTCATACAACAGGCTAAAATTCGCCTTCTTAAAGTTATATTCATTAGTGTTTACCTGACAAGGTTTATTATATCTATTATTTTTTAATTCGTGCATAATGATATTTAATGCTGGATGATGCACATCTTCAGCTGTTAACAGTTCAGCGGCCTGAGTAATCACACATTCCGTATTAGTAAAAACAAGATCAAGTATACGATTATTTTTATTAAGTACCTGGTTTTTTTGGGACAAGTTAAAAAAGTTGGAATAGTTGTTACAGGCAGTAAAGATGTCCGAGGGTCTAGAGTCAACATAAGCCAAGTCAGATGAATTCGCAAAATCTGGTATGTTGAAGTCCCCGATAAGTAATATTTTAGATTCATATAATTCATTAACCGACATTAAACAATCAAAAAAAAAGAAATAGTCATCAGTTGATGCTGATGGTGGAATGTACAAGATAATTAAGTATAGGAAGACATGATCAAATTTGACCTTTGCAATCAAAATGTCGATGTGTTTTAATTCTGCAAATTCATTGCATAGGGATAGCGGTTCAACATAAGTAATTGGAAAGTTTTTATGAATTGCTACAAGAACACCCCCGCCACGAGAAGTCGATGTTGCCAAAAAATCTCTGTCTTTTCTTAAAACATTAAAAATGCTTCGATCGAAGAGTTCTTGATTAGAAACATTACTGTGTAACCAAGTCTCAGTAAGAATTATCAACTGAAATTGAGACATCGAGGAAGAGTTCAATAAAACTTCATTCAGTTTAGTGTTAACTCCTCTGACGTTCTGATAATAGATACTAATATGTGAGTTTATGTCATCTTTTGTTTTTGTCTGTAATTGCTATTCGGCGTTAAGAATTAACGATCTAAATTTTTCCAAATGTGATTTGTAAACAGAACATTTGTTTATATCCCAAGCCGCATGATCACTACTTATTTCAGGATGCTTAGTGCTTAACGGATGACAATGTACACACGTTAAAGTTTTGGAACTGCAGTTCTTTACTGAATGACTGCTGGAGCACCTTGGGCAAATGGGTGCGCCTATTTGACACTGACTTGACAAATGAGAAAAACCGCAGCAATTAAAACATCTACGTACATCAATGGCATCCCATACTGAACAATAATTATAACCCACCAGTACCTTGCCAATTTTCATAAAGTTCCTGTATGTCCCGAGATCAATCTCTAAAACAGCTTGATTTAATTTATCATTATTACGGAGAGGCTTCATCATTTTCAACTGACAAACATATTCAGCACTGAAAAGAGATTTGTTTTGAGAGATTACGTAATCGACTAGTATTGCTTCAGTTACTGCTTTATCGATGCCCGCAATTCTGATTCTGGGGTTCAGATGAGGTAATTGTTTAATAATATAGTTAGGAAGATTTTCAGATACAACATCTTTGATTTTGTTAGAATCATCAGTATTTTCACAACTTATAATAACACTTCCATTGCGCCCTGGCTTAACTTTATACAGATTAATGTTAGCTTTAACAGGATCAACCTTATTCATAAGTTCACGCTTAGTGTCAGACACCGACTGATTGTCACCTTTAGGTTGAACAACTATTGAAGATTTCTTCTTGATCACTGCAGCATACGTAGGAGACTCATGTTTTTTATCCACATTTAGATTTGGTAAACTTCTTTCAATTAAATTATTCAAATTACTTGTTTGAAGAGTTATAGTTTTATTTTGCTGTTCAATCATTGAGACGCATTTATCAACTGTCTCTTTTAGAGCATCTAATTTAGAGGAACCCTCCAGTAGCAGACAATCATCACATACAAATTTGAAGTTTTTAAACTTACTTATGACTTTTACGTCAGCTTCCTCAAAACCTAAACATTTCACATGTATTTTAGCGTTGCAAAAAAGACATTGGTATGATTTATCATAACGTTTAAAGTCTGTTTCACAGAGTTTGCACAACGGCATTTTAAAAAAAAATAGATGATTAAAAGAAGAAAAAAAAGAGAGATAAGAATCGATAGCAGAGAAAAAAACTTATCAACCACTACACTACACTACACTACACCGAGCAGTAATTTATATCTTGTAGTTATCGGTATATAAAATAAAAGTGCTTAATCACACTATTCTTGTTTAAGAAACGATATATATATATCCGTAACTACATTTCAAAAACTACACGACACTCGCACTATGAAGCAATAATTTTAATTTATACTATAATAGCTATCGTCTTTAAACACGGCTGCTCGGCGTGAAGGACGGGACACATTATAACTAAGATAAATAAGAATGACATCTACAGTAATGCTCACAAAAACATTTTTATAAATGCCTTTCTAGCGATTGTTTAGCAACAAACGTACTTAAATTTAACTATTTATGTCTGTTTTTTAACTTAGGAATTAAAAATGTAGAAGGTATTATGGTTTTTTTTAAAGCTTTATTTGGACACATGAGATAGTATGAGGTTGCATACTATCTACAATAAAAAAAAGCGGCATTAATCGAACATTGCCACTTCATAACCGACTTCTACAAAAAAAGAAGTTCTTAATTTAGTTGCTTTCTTGTTTTAATTTTTATTAGCTCACCACTCACATCCAAAAGTTTTTTTTGAAGATTGAGCATCTAGTTTTATACAAATGCAGTTTTAATAATGTAGTTTAAAGAGTCTAAAGAAGCTTTTTGTTTGTCCAAATCAAGCATTTGCATTTAGAAATTTCTATTTGCTAGAGTAAAACTGATAAGAAAACACATTTATAAAAAAAAACACATAATGGACATTTTAAAAAAACTTTATTTTAAAGACTATAGAAAAACTCGAATGGAACATTATTCTACAGGTTACAGAAGAATATGTTAAATAGTTCTATAAAACAGTGTTTTTTTTCTGTTTGTAATATCGACAATTGTAAACAAGTTTTAAAATTGTTTTTATTGTTTAGTTAACTAAGTTTTTTGAAAAAATGGTTTTTAATTGTACTCTTTCAAAAGTCAATTCTATAAAAATTATGCTCTATAATTTTTTTATACATTCCTTTAATATTCTTTTTAATATTTTGATTTATAAAATAATTTAGTAGCGGCACAGTAATCTACTGCTATTAGAGAACATATTGTAATAAAATTTTTATGTCTTATTATAAAAACGTTAATTGTCAACTTAGTTCAAAAACTAATAAAAGTGTAAAAATCGAGTCAATCTAACAATCAAAAATATGTTTATATGATAAAGGGACAGTATTCTTTTTGTTAAAACGTATATTTAATTTTTTTCAATTGTTTGTAGATTATAACCAAATTTCTAGCTTCTGAAGTTTATCATGAATACAGAACGCTTTCTAACAAGTACCCTTTTATAAACAGGGCTTTTTAGGGTTTTTTTCATTGCAACAATTTCTAAATTTCTTTGTGACGGTAGGTGAATGTATCCACGTTAATTGAAATATTATCTATAGTGAATAAAATATTGAAAAAACCACTTTTCAAACAAAAACCTAGCAAAAAGTATTTATATTTTCCACATATAATTTTTTTTAAAATAAATACTTTTTGTTACTAAACCACAAAAAAGAGAAGTGATTTGCTAGGTTCTACGTATATTTAAAATACTTAATTTTGTTAGTACTTATCTAAACATAAAAACACTATTAAGTGAGAAATTAAATTTACAAAAATAGTTATGACATGCTGAAACTGGAAATATGCAATTGCTTACGTAAAAATATACATTTGCGCATAATACCGTTGTTAATCATTATAAAGGATCAGTTTAACGCTAAAAATAAAATAATAAATAAGTGTAAGACGATAAATTAATTTTAGATAAACCATAATAAATTCATTAAAATATCAAAAGCCTTGTTAGCAAAAGTAATCAAAAAGATTTATAATTAGACATTAAATTGAACATAAAATGTTTGAGGAAGAGTTTATCTACATAATCAAATCTATAAAAATCAGCTTTGAGTAAATAAGACATAAAAGTTGTAATTTATGCATATGAATGGTTATCTTATAAGCCACTAGGTTTAAGAATTAAATATATTTATTAGCTCTAATTTTTAAAATTTGTTAGATTTAAAATCTTCTATTGTAACCTAGGTCAAGTATTTCGTGTTCAGTATTACACAAACCAGATCGATGTATTCAAATGTTATTCAAATGAATTTTGTGACGTAGACGTTAGATATTCAAGGGAGCATCAATGAACAACTCGTTCAAGTTCATTAATCCTTTGCTGTTAGCAGTAGTTTGTAAATTTCACAGTTGATAATTCAATTGGGAATATTTTTTATAAATCTACGCGGTTGTTAATCAACAATCATCAACTCGTTTTTGTATGTTTGGATAATAAAGAAAGTTGACACTTATTAATAATGCAATAAATAATGGGCGATGGAAAAAGAAAATTTTGTTGACATCTCTTCATGTACATCGTTAAATATATTTTCTGTGAGTTATAAAGATGCCAACAATGTCGTCACGTAATATGGCCTTTCCTGACGAGAATGTTTTTTCAGGAAGATTGACAGTCAATAACTTATAATAATAACCGTTAGGAATCAATTTATTAATCAAACAAATTAATTTAAAAAAACTAGTGAATAATAATTGTTTTGTAATGAAATTTCTGTTTGAAACGTGATAATTAATATTCAAACTAATAATTGTTTTTAATTTCTTATTCTTGCTGGGGTTATGGTCATATATAAACAATAGAAGTATCAATGTTTTAAATGTACTTTAATGTCGTATGTTTATTAGAGAAGAACAATCGCGCTTAAACAAAAAAAAATATAATTGGGTTAAGCAGCATGTGCAATTTTATTCATTTTATTTATTTTTAATTTTTATATAATTTTTAGTGATGTTTCATATTTTCTGAATGTAATTAACTTAAATAATATTTAACATATAATTTTCAGAAAAAGTTATCTCAATTTAATATGTATAAATAATTTTTATAGTTTTTGCAAAATCGTTTATAAAAAAATAATACGGCTCTAAATAAAGTATAACTAAAAACGCGATATAGGTTAGACCACGTAAAATTTTTACAAGCCAAATAAATACCTTTTATTAATCTGTTGACAAGTAGTTTCTGGCGGGCATGTTCAACATTGTTGCCTTGCTTAAAAGTTCAATAAAAAGAATATTTTGTCGATAAAAATCTTAAATATAGCCATCAAAAATAACAAAATAGAAACAATTTTAGTAAAAAAAAACTAAAATAAACAAAATTTTGAAAAGTTGTCCTTTATGTTTTAATTTTAAGTATTATTTATTTTAGGTTTTAATGAGGTATTTTTTGATTACAAACGACTTTGTTCAATGATTTTTTTCGGAAATCGTCTTAGAAACAACATTTTCCTGCTTATTTACCCACAGGAAAATTGAGTTTTCCGGACTAGTACTGTAAAAACTTTACAAGACGCAAAATAAAAAAGATAATCTAGTAACTATAGTTGCCAACAAAATTGATAACTTGATTTTTGTGAAATTTGTAAAAAAAATTTTAAAATTTGTGAATTTCGTACGTGTTTTTTACGATTTTCGGAAAAATTTAATACAAAACACGTCAGTAAAATCTCTTACTTGACTCGGAGCTTTAAAATACTCTGCACAAAGTGCCCCGTATTTCAATTTAGCTCCTCTTCAGTAATGTGAAATTTTTCTGACTTTTATGTAAATAACTATTTATCTAATATGATAAATTTTGATACTTCTTCTGTAATGTTTTTTTTTAATTTTTTATGGCTTCTTTTGTAGCACACTATTGTTGGCCTAATATTGTCTAGTTCATATTAAGCCGTAAAAAATTTCGTAAGATAATTTTTACCTTATGGCCCTGTATTGGCAGCAGACATAGGCGAATATTGGGCGCCTACATAAGACCAATATACTTCTGAAATTTATGGCTTATATTGTGCATGTACATAGAACATATATTAACAGCCTTTCTAAAGACAATGTAGTTTTTTCATGTACAACCTATATTTTAGCTAAATGTAAAGCTAATAGTAAAAAGTTTATTTAATAAATCATTTTGTTATTTTTTAACTAAGATATGTTATTTTGTATTAAGCAAATGTAACAATTTTTGGTTTTGGTCGTTGAATATTAACGATTTATATTATATTCATTTTGATATTAGCTGAAAAAGTCAGTTTAATAAACATGTATTCAAAGCTATTTCATGCACTTGATTGAGTCTAAAAAACACTAAGTTTTACTGTATAAATAGCAATAAGTGTATTCCGTTTTTCACTTATTTGGTGTTTATTAAATACTCCTTTATTATTGTTCAAAACTTTTTTCTTGCACAGCTAACATAAACTTTAAATTGGCAGAAACTAAAAGGTTTGTGCCAAACCAAAAGTTTGTAATTTAGTTCTTTTTTTGCTCAGTTAAACAATGTTTAAACCTATTTAATAATTTGTAATGGGTTTTATTTTTGAAGACTCGAAGGACCATATAATATAAGTTTATTTACAAATATACAACATAACGTGTGATGAGTAAATTTCTTCACATGAGGTACTTTCTCTGATGACTGGTGACTCTTACTCTTACTCTAATCTAATCTAATATCTTCACCGCCACCCTTAACATAGGGTGCCTGTGCTTGGAGGCAGGCTACAGCGCCTGTCGTAACAGAGGTGTTATTAGAGATTAATTTACAACTAAGCTAAAATTGTAATACAAAAAGCTCTAAATTAATAACACTGTCTTAATGTTATACTTTAACAAAGTAGTAGAGCAGTAATTACTTGTACTTATATTAAAAAATAATGAGAACAAATAGTTCAAGAAAATAAACATAATAACGTGCCAAAGAGTGTGGTTTTAAGTTTTCAAGAAGTTTGCGCTATAAATTGATTTATTATTATATCGGAAGTATTTTAATAGTGAATCGTATTATTAAACTAAGTTTTGTCAGATCTAGCTTTGTCATATTGTTAATAGCTGAAATCAGCTATGTTGCACTTGCAAGAAGGACAACGTTCTATATGATACTATATGATTGTTGTCTTAAGCGGCTTTGTGTATATGGCCTCATGTAGGCAGCGTAGAGGTAAGTAAATACATTAGTTTTAGCCTTCAAATTAAGAATTGGGTCCCAAATTATAGAAATTATTGTTTTGTCTTAAGACTAATTTTTTCTAAATATAAGTACAGAAGCTCAATGTTAGAATGGTTTTCAGAACGTATGACACAAAAGTGGAGTCTTGTACAAGAACTCCGTCGCAAAACCGTTCTATATATATTTTAATGTTATTATATATATATATATATATATATATATATATATATATATATATAATAAGCTTTATTGTTGCCTATACCGGCTTACATACTCTATCTACAATTTATTTCATTTTCTATTCTACCCTCCCTGTTCTTCCTTTGTCCTTTATTTTCCTTCTCTCCCATACTTCTTTCATCCACTTTATCTCCACTCCATTTTCTTTCAGTATTTCTCTTCTTTCTGCTCTTTCTCTCTCCCTCATCTCACTGCATTCATTCCACATGTGCTCTATTGTCTCTCTTTCCTCATAACAGATTCTGCACAGTCTCTCTTCCTTTTCCATCCAATACCTATTCTCTCTCTCCTCATTTCCGCACCTGAACCTTGCCTTTATTTTCCTCTCATTTGCACTTTCTCTTCCCAGGTACACCGGGATCTCCTCTGTCATACATTTCTCATAATTCCTGTTGTACCTGGACTCTTTGATTTTTTCTCTTCTTTCTTGCTTATCTACATCCCTGTCTCTTTCGCTCGTTTCTGCGTTCATCCACTTGCCTTCTGTTCTTAATCTTTCCACTTCTTTCCTTGCATACCCATTTCTTCTGTAATATTTTTCTCTTTCGTTTATCTCCAAATTTTTTTTCTTTTCTCTCCAACATTCGTTCAATATTCTACATTCTTGCCTTCCATTCATCCTATCCTCAAACTTAGTCGCTCTTTTCCCCGCTTTCACTCTCAGCTTGTTTCTCTTACATTCTTCTCTTACTATATACCCAGGGGTTTCTCTGTCCACCCCTAGGACCCACCTCAAATACTTCTCTTGTACTCTCTCTATTTCCTCTTGTTTTTTCCACCCCCAAATTTCTGCCCCATACATCAATACGCTCTCCACCAAGCTCTCAAACATCATTATTCTCTTTTTAAAATCCCCTCCCCACTTCCTCTCTCCTATTCCCTATACACATCCCACTATCTTGTTTGCTTTCCTTGCCAACTCTTTGACATGCGCTTTGTTCGTAGCTCTTTCATTAAACGTATACCCTAAATACTTGAACTCTTTTACTCTCTCTATTTTCTCTCCCTCCCATTCCCAATCATTCTTTTCTTCTTTCCTCTTTTTTTTTGTTGAACACCAGCATCTTTGTTTTATTTACATTCACTTCTAGCTTTTTTTTCCTCACATACTTTTTTAGGTTTGTCATCATTTCTCCCATCTCCCTTTCGCTTTTTGCTATTAATACCACATCATCTGCAAACGCTAGACTCCACACTTTTTCTCTTCCAATCACACATCCCCCAGCTTGCGCCTTTCTAAACATTTCTTCTATATCCGCCATGTAGGTTGTAAACAACAAGGGGCTAAGAGGACACCCTTGTCTCACCCCTTTTGACGTTTCAAACCACTCACTCTCTTTCTCCCCTGCTCTAACTTTGCTTTTTGTTTTTACATAGATCTCTTCTACCTTTCTCACCAGCCACTCGTTTACTCCTCTTTTTCTCATATTCTCACACATTTTCTTTCTATCGACCTTATCAAACGCTGCTCTAAAATCTATGAAAAGTGTATACAGCCTTCCTCCCTTTTTTTTTTCATCTCGTTATTCGCTAAGTGGTCCAGGATGTATACATTATCCATAGTTCTCCTTCCTTCTCTAAATCCCGCTTGGTTGTCTGGTATTGCCTTCTTTTCCTCTATCTCTTTTCTCAGCCTTTCATTCAGTACTGACGCATACAATTTATACCCTGTGTTAAGGAGAGTTATTCCTCTGTAGTTTTCTACTCTATTTTTATCTCCTTTTTTGTGGATAGGGCAGATTATGCTTTCTCTCCAACCTGTCGGGAATCCCTCTCCTCTCCACACTCCATTCATAACCTCTGCCAATTTGTCTATCACACCTTTCGTCCCATACATCTAGTGTTCATTCTGTATTCCATCCCTCCCCGATGCCTTCTTTTTCTTCAGCTTCTTTATCTGTCTCTCTACCTCCTCCCGTGTAATTTCTGTTGCCACTGGTGCTGTCTGGTCTGTTTGCATCGCTGGTTCTTCTATATCTACTTCTCTTTCTCCTTCCAGCAGTTCTTTGAAAAACTCTTCCCATTCTTTTATTGTTATCTCTTCACTCGCCGCTTTTTTTATTAATCTTTTTCTGTTTATGTACTTCCACACCTCTCTTTCTGTTTTAATAGCTTTTATTTCTTTATCTTCTTCTTCTCTTTTCTGTTTCTTATTTTCTATACATCTTTTTCTATATTTTCTTTTTGCTTCTAAGAAGACTCTTCCATTTACTTGCTTTTTTTTGAATTCCCTTAGCGCTTTTGTAGCTTTTTTCTTTAGCTGGTAGCATTCTTTATCCCACCATTCATTTCTCTTTTCTGCTTTTTTTCTTTTACTGCTTACTACTCAATGTTAGAATGGTTTTCAGATCGTATGACACAAAAGTGGAGTCTCGTACAAGAACTCCGTCGCAAAACCGTTCTACAAAACTCGTACAATCTTCTAAGAATATAATATTATGACAAATTTTCAGTTATCTTCAATTGCGCTTATTCTAATGAAGAACAAAATAAAATAGTCACATACATCTTCATCTTCACTAAAAATTTTTTTTTAACTTTCGCCTGTGTTGGATTTAAATTATTAGTTTTTGGACTTCGTCTACGCAAGGTTCATTTTTTAAACACTTGATTTCAGTTTATTGCACATGTTTGCAGACAGCTTTCTACTCTTTATCGCCGATCAATGCAGTTTTTTCCCTGCTTTGCTTCACCTGTCAGCAAACTTGAATGTGACGGTAGGACTCTACACATAATTTTAAGCATAAGTCTATATTTTTCTATGACGTTTAATTTAGCGTAGTATGACGGTAAAGGTATAAATGAATGTTGATGTTTAGCCATTAGTCTATAAAAAACGTAGTTTTTATGTAATGGTGTACTTAAATTTTTCTATACATTTTGAGCTGTGTTTCTTTTTCTTCAAAACAGTTTCCACGTTAGTTTAACCATTTTTGTCTGATTGACAAAAAATGATTTACTTTTTTAATTTGGCAGTAGTTTTTTTCAATCCATTTCGCGGTAGTCGGCACGAACGCACGTGTCTACTTATCGCTCCGTACCTTATTAATTTATTGAAATTATAATATTTATTACTATGACTGTGTGTCGTTATTGTACTCAAAAGGCTGTGAACGGCCCTAGTTGCTTAGTATGCAATGCTAAATTGCATCCAGGTTGTGTCGAACGTCTTCGCCTGGAATACATTAAAAAAACCAATAATCCTAATGAAGAATATGTGATCTGCTGTGTCAAGGATTCTCAAAAGAAGACCGAGCACAGCGCTGAAAACATTATAATAAATTATCTGAAGTCTGAACAGTTTGCATCAATTATTTCGTCTATTGTTGAAGAAAAAACATCAATTCTTGCCAGTGAAATTATTAATTTAAAAAGTGAGTTGAAGTCTTTACGAGATAGCAACGTCGACCTTGTCCGTCTTTTATCTAAAGATATTTCCATTTCAACTTTTTCTACGCAATCGGTAAATAAGTTAGATAAAAATGTACGCATGCCCAAGGCTACGGAAAATGCTGAAAGGACAAAGGCTAATCTTAATAAAGATCAAGAATTAGCCCGGACGGTACCAAAACCTATACATAATTCTCCGAAAAATATATCACCACCTTGCCAGAATGCTGACTGGAAGGTTGTCGAATCAAAAAAGAAGAATCGCAGACAATCTGCCCCTATAGTTTATGGCCAAAGCGTTAAAACCGACTTTAAATTAAAAGCTGTACCCAAAAAAGCTTTTTTATATGTTTCCCGTTTAGATCTAGAAACTACAGCTAAAGATGTAATTGATTTTATGGTAAACCGTTTTCCCGAAGTAGAATGTGAACTTCTTGACAACAAGAATAGAGACTATTTCAAATCATTTAAAGTGAAAATTGACCTAGCCAATCTAGACAATGCCATGCAGTCTTCTTTTTGGCCGAATGGTGCATATGTTACGCGGTTTTTTCATCGGAAGACAACGGCAGCTCCACGTATGTAACCAAATCTTTGGAAAATATTGGCGTCACTATAATTCATCAAAATGTGCGATCAATTGGTAATTGTCTCGATCAACTCGAGTCTATATTAGAAGATTTTCCAGATTGCAATATTTTATGTATCACCGAACACTGGCAAACTGAAAATCAGTTACTTCTACATCGACTAAAACATTTTGAGTTAATATCTTATTTTTGTAGATCTAAAACCTCCCATGGAGGCGCAGCAATTTATTATCGTCTCAACAACCACGCCAAGCAGCCTAGTCGTGTTAAAGCAGTTGATGCTCTATCGGTTGAAACCATGTTCGAGTGCTGTGCTATGGAAATTAATATAAATAATACACCCATAATAATAGTAACCATATATAGGCCGCCAACTGCTTCATTTGACTTATTTTTGATAAAAATGAACTGCTTGTATGAGATGCTATTTAAATTTAATAAGCTATTTATTATTTCAGGTGATTTTAATATTGACTTTTTATCAATCTCTAATAATTTGGAGCAATTAATGGATCTTTCACAATCTTACAATGTGAAGCATACAGTCTGTGAGTATACGAGAGTAGCACCCTATTCAAAAACATGTCTTGATAACTTTCTTGTAAACAAAAATTTAACTTATGATACTAAGGTTTTCAACAGTGGGATATCTGATCATAAAATGATTTGTTTAAATTTTAACATTGAAAGAAAATTACAACAATTTAAAACCTCATATAGGCCAATCACTGCCAACCGATTACAAGTTTTCTGCTCTCAATTAAAAGATACAGATTGGGCCAAGATAATTTCAAATCAGCTGTCTGCCAATGCCAATTTCACTGCTTTTTACATAAAATTTCTTGACATATTCAACAATAACTTTCCTATTCGAAGTAAAGTTATTTCACCAAGCCATAAGCCAAAATTACCATTATTTCAAAACAATCAGTTAATTTCTCTGAAAGAAAAAGTTTCCTTACTACAAATGTTGTCTAGCCACGATTTTAGTTATATAGAGACATATAAATTTTATCAAAAAATATATTCTCAGGAACTATTGTCTGTTAAAAACAAACACTACAATAATAAATTAAATGTCGCCAATAATAAAGTTAAAGAAATTTGGAACATTGTAAACGAATTAGTAACTACTCCTTCTCTAAGGTATAAGTCTATACTGCCAAATACCAAAGACTATACGACACTTGCCAATAACTTCAATACTTATTTTAACAACATTGTGCCTCAACTTATGTCAAACCATGTGTCACCTACTACTATTAAATGCGATATAAAATATAATGATAAATCCATTTTCTTATATCCTGTATGTGAAGGAGAAATCTATGAGAAAATTAACAGGTTATATAACAAAAACAAAAATAGCAGCGGTTTAGATGAAATTCCTATGAAAGTACTTCAATCATCTTCAAAAACCTTAGGCCCAGTACTAACTCATTTAATAAATGCGTGCATGGAACAAGGGGTTTTTCCAAGCCAAATAAAACATGCAAAAATTGTTCCGATACACAAAAAAGATGACGTAGATATCATATCAAATTACAGACCAATTAGTCTATTACCGTCAATTTCAAAAATTTTTGAGTTGGTAGTTTATGACAGACTGCTACATTTTTTTGACAGTAACCAATTACTGAATGACTTTCAACATGGGTTTCGTAAAAGAAGAAATACTATATCTGGTGTATTAAGCTTTTACGAGCATCTTTTACTTTGTTTAGAAAACAAGACAACTGCTTGTGGAATGTTTTTAGATCTATCTAAAGCATTTGATAGTATCAGCCACGAAATGTTGATTAACAAATTATATAGATATGGTATTCGTGGCAACGCACTAAACTTAATTAAATCTTATTTGCAAAATAGGAAACAACAAGTAGTGATTAAAATAAACGGAGTCAACTTTAAGTCAACATGCTCTAATATATCTATGGGAGTTCCACAAGGCAGTATTCTTGGACCTTTCCTATTTATTATATACATAAACGATCTATCACAAGCATTGTCAAAACTACATCCAACGTCGCATATAATAAATTACGCTGACGATACTTCAATATTGATTCCTATACCTAATCAACAGACATACCAAAAAATAGTATTAAACTTTATGAACGATATTAAAATATGGTTAAAACAAAACCAACTTATTTTAAACATTGATAAAACGTCATTAGTTCATTTTCGATTGAAAAACAAAGATATATGCTTTCCACCTGATATGAAATTAGAAAACCAAATCCTTCATGCCTCACAAGACGTAAAATTTTTGGGTGTACACATAGACTCTGTTTTAAATTTTAAAAAACATATTGATATAATCTGTAGAAAACTATCTAATAGCTGTTATGCTATTAAAATACTTAGTAAATACACAACAATGCAAGTTGTAAAAATGGCGTACTATGCGTACACTTACCCTATTTTAAATTATGGAGTCATAATTTGGGGAAACTCTCCAAATGTGAATAGAGCATTTACTATGCAAAAAAGAATTATACGTGTAATGTTTAAGATGAAATACACAGAGACATGTAGAAATGTGTTTAGATCTAATGGCTTATTAACTTTAACTGGCATTTTTCTTTTCAATACAATCTTATATTTAAAAACAAATACAAACAATTTTCTTGAATTTCAAAATCAGCATTTCTATTTCACTCGTCATAAGGATGACTATGCTTTACCAATTCATTCATTAACCCTAACAGAAAAGACAGGCAAATACATGGCTATGAAAATATACAATAGTCTTCCAATTACAGTGAAATCTGTTAAATCGACCGACTTGTTCAAAAAAGCTTTACATAGATATATTTGCGAATTGGAACCCTATTCGGTAAAAGAATTTTTTGATAGGACGAGTTTGTAAGTTTTTATGTACCTGAGAAATTTACTTTATAAAATTATTCTCTTGTATTATTGAATATGTACATACATGTTAACTTTTCAAACAATAAACAATTATTATTATTATTATTATTATTATTTCATATTATTTTTGAAATTTATGTCGCTACAGTAATCACCAGTCGTCGTCTATTGTTTTCGGATTTGAACCTAAGTAGTGCATTGAGCACCAATTTTTTTACCACTACAGTGCACTATTAAGTTAAAAGTTGTTTCTTTCTTTTTGAAATTTAAAAAAAAATGTTGTTTTTATCATACTATCTGTAAGAGCTGGTGTGTGAGTTATGAAAATATAATTCGTTGTTATAATCCATTTTTCTTTCTATTTTAGATTTTTTTTTATTTGCTGCAAAAATCGCGTTTGCTTGGATCTAATTTCAGGTTTTGCCACAAAAAATCTTTTGTTATCTTTTGTGCTTTGTCAATAAATTCCAAGTTTTCTTACTATGCGAAAAACCTTCTTCTTTATAGTTTCGAAAATTGTTTTCATGGCTGGTCTTTGTTTGTGACTAGTGGAGAGGTTATAAATTACTTTAGAAAATATTTCTTTATTAAGCCGATCTACAGTAACTTTTAAAGTAGGTTTTGTAATGATTTTCTAGAAAAAGTATTTTTTTTAGGGTTGTTTGCTGTCTTTTGCTACAATACGTTTTGGAGTTTTTTGTGAAACGCCAGCTGCTTCTGTAAGTTGCTGAAACAAATTATTTGTATCAACAACAAACTCTTTTGCCTCTTTCTCTTTCTTCTAGAACATATACACTTTGTATATAATTTCACGTCTTTTGTCACTCATTTTACAAATCTACAAAAAACGTAAAACATTTACAAAAACATTACTTGAATATCAAAACAATACAGTCATACGTCTTACTTGCTATAAAGTAAAATTCTGAATAAGATTTGTCTCTAGTACCAAGCTACGATATATAGCCTCAACGAAAATTTTTAGACATAGTGTGACAAAACTATATAAAATAGTATATGACACTTGTTTAATAAGGCGTATTGTCACACTCGTTCTATTTTAAAGTATTTCTTTGCTGCGTAGGATTTTAACACATTCATGTGTGAAATTTGACTTTTTATTTAACTTGTTTTAAAACTACTGTTACATATATAATTAAAATACTAACTACAAAAAGTTAAAAACTATAACAGTAAAGAAAGTAATAGCGATACACTATTTATTAAATTTAGTTACTAAGAGCTTCATAAAAAGCACTTTTTTCTTTGATTAGATAATTAAATCATTTGATTAACTTTTCTAAACTGGTAGTAATGCTTCAACTGCTGTCAAATTAAAATGTTTTAACATACTGTGATTTTAATAAATGTTTTTACAATGTTAAATATACTTTTCATTTTTCAATTAAACTTTATCAACTGACAAATTGATAAGAAAATGTTCTAAAAACCTCATGCAAATGTGTTTTTTTTCTATTGTGAATTTTATTTTAGAACAGAAAATATGCATAAAATCCACAACCTAATAATTGAGAGAAATAAATATAACTCTGGTTATGTCCCAATTTGTTTTAGGTATTTCAATCCAAACGGTCAATTATTATAAATATAGAGTGCTGATAATGCGGACTAAGTACCTATTTGGTTGCATTTGTAATGAAATTAAAAGTTACACAGATAAATTGGTTAATTAACTTGGTTGATTAAAGCAGGTTAAAACGCCTTGTTATCACTACAACATTGTTGTTGTAAATTCTCTGTCTCAAATGTAATTAAAAAAAGATAAAAATTTATGGCAGATTTTTATGCTGTCTGGTATTCCAGTTGGCTGATAGATACCTACTAGGTTTTGCACAATGTAGCAACGCAACTAAAAACTCATAAAAAGATGGAATGATAAATTCCTGAAAAATGTCTTCATGTACCTGAATGAAACAAAAATAATAAGCCGTCTTCGATAGTCGCAAGAGGACGTCAACCGACAACATCCCGACCAGCCGGTAGCACCGGACCTTACCAAGTACGGCTATAATAGTCAACTGGAGCATATAAATCAAATATACCGCATTGCAAACCTTGTATCCAACGGTCATCTCAGATGAAGATAGCTTTGTTTTAAGCCTATTATTTGAACATACATGACTTTGTTTTAAGTACCGTTACCACTTTTCACCAAAATAAGTAAATTTTAAATGGTTTTCTGCACTATGCGTAATATTTGTATAAAAACAAAAAAACTTGTAAAGATAACTAGATTTTAAGCTCACAATAAAGCTCTACTTAGTATTTGGAATACATTAGTTATCAGTTGTATATTGTTTCTAATTGCCTGTTCCTTACTACTTCTTCACAATTGAATATTTAATATTATACATTTTGGTTATAATTTATTGATGAACAAATTAAGTTAAAATGCTATATCTCCTCATAATGCTGTTGATCCTAAATGTCACACTCTGGTTTATCATCAACTGTGACTTTTACAACTTGCGATATACATTCTTAATACAAGTAATTGTAGTGTAGTGACAGTAATTGGTATGATCTAATCAATAATTTTAGTTTTGATCACTAAACCAACACGCAGCAAGAATTTTTAATTGCAGATAAAATTATCATTAAAGTCTTTTTTTAAACCAATTAATTTCAAGTACGTTTTATTTTATGTTACACTCACTTTGACTAATTATTAATTGACTTCTGTAATAAAATATAAGTTGATCAGATTGTGCATACATTACTCACTTTCTGCTAATTGTGTATCTGCTATAAACTCCTTCATGTTCTTGAAAATAACAAGGTATCAATTCTTGTTATGCGACTGTTTTATAATTATTAAAATTAATTAAATGCTTAACTATATTTTCTTGTAATTATTGTCACTGTATGAGTTGCTTCAACCACATACTCTAAACAGCGTTTATAAGCATGCAATTATTTTGCAGAGCTGGTTAATAAATGAATGAGCAAAAAATTGCTGCCATCAAATCAAAAATTCACGTCAATTATGAATGACAACATTCTAAAATTCTTCCCGGCAGATGGTTGTCTCCACGTACAAATTGAGTTTATTAAAATTTTTGTAGTGTTGCCATAAACTATTATTTTCATTAATTCATGCTTTCTCATGGTGGTTTAAAAACACTGTGTTTTTTGTTTAAGCATAATTGCTACAATTTATTCTAGAATTATGTTGACAACAAATTATGTTGTAATTGGTTGACTTACACAATCAGTTTGTCAGGCAAATGCTAGCAATCATTTCTTCTATATATATACATACTAAAAATAGTTTGAAACTGTATCAAGAACATTTGAGAGATAACAGCCATTTTTGAAAACAAATAATAGTTATAACTTTTGAAAACAATGATCATTTTCGATGAATTTTGATACCACTATAGAATAAAAATGCGAGCATCTAGTGATAATTAATACTCTTTGATACATTTTGGCATAAATATTTATAGAGCCCAAGTAAACAATAATTCATCAAAACTTAAAAAAAATCACTCACTAGTACATTAAAATTAATAATGAGTCTGAGCTTTACGGTGCCTTATACTTCAGACGAGGCAATAACCTAATCAAGTGATAAATTTTTTTCTGAGGTATTTCAACCCAGCCTATCTGTACCTCATCACCAAATGCCTTCAGCGTCTGTCAAGAATAAGGTAAATTTTGCAGCTCTTAATACATTATGTCTTAGACGTGCTTAATTGGTAAAAGATCGGGAGATCTTAGTAGCCAAAGCACCAAATTTACTTTGCTGGATTCAAAACAGTCCATCGTAACTCTGGCTAAACGTGGTCGTGCATTATCCTGGATTAGAGATGGTACTACATGCACTTCTACCATTTCTTAAACGTAACGCTGAACAGTAATGCATCTTTAAATAAAGAGCAAATAAATTGATAGAAATTGTGTGTTTGAATTTTTATGTGGGTTAGTATATTAATTTTAGTTAGTAGAAAAACAAATGAATACAATTTTAAACCGAAACAATAACATCTAACAAAATTAATGTGATAATGTGTTGAACAACTACGTTTTAAAATTTACTAGTCTACACATCTGGTGGCTGTTGACAATATGTATAACAGTGCTGAGACCTGACCTGACCTGATCTGGCCTAGTTATTTATTGAGTGTTAAATAAATCTAACATGACAGAACTTTTCTTGACGTCATACTAGTTATTATCAGTTTGTCAAATTGTATCACACTGGCTGCACTCTAAAAGTGCAGTATTTTTTTCTAAATAAACCCCACAGACACAAACCCAATAAGTAGTATAAAATTAATGAAAAAATTTTTTTTTAAACAATTTTTAATAACTTTTTGAGAAACAGATTCTAATAAAAAAATAAAAAAAAAATGCGTTTTTTATACAACTTGTCGGTGCGCTAATAATTTGAAAAGCGATTGAAATATAGCATATTTATGGTAAAATTGCCGACATGCAGCAAGCTTATGTTATTTTTGTGGGACAAATGTACACATTGTTTGTGTACATATTTTACTATCAGCGTTTTCTTTATCAAAAAGTTTTCCAGTACAAAAAATTATATTGATAGTTCTAATTTATACATTAATTAATTTTTAGACTAGAATAGTTACTTGCATCACATAGCCGAAGACTAGCATTTTGCAAGTTTTCAAACTCTAAGTTTTAAGATTACCGTTTCCAGACATGTGGTTCACAGATTGTTTGTGCCGACGTAACTTTAAAATCGTTTTAAATGTTTATTAGAAATAAATTCTTAGTTTATTTTTATGTTGACAATATTACTAGTACAAATATAAATACAGTTTTATGAAAAAACTCTGAAACTATGCTGCTACAAACTTTGCAACAAATTTAATTTTAATATTAATTTTATGTGAAAAAAACACATTAAAAACTTTGGTTTTTATCTAATATTTCAATAATAATTAATTTTTTCGGCAGTATATTACAACCTTAAAGTATTAGGAATTTATTTTTTTTTTTCACAATTTGGTTCTAAATTGTCAATTTTTGTTTTTAAGATAGCTTAAAACCAAATACCTATTTGTATTGGCGTTTACGACCTACCTTTTAATTAATTTATTAAAAGTGTTTTTATGCCGCTAGTCATTATCGACCGTTTTGCAAGATTTAAAATCTGTCGGCAACAGCAATTTCCCGGCTTAGTACTTACAAAAGTGACGTTTGTTAAAAGTTTACTAGAAATGGTGTGGCAGGATTAATTCTTACTTTTCTAAATGTCAACGAGCTTGGCAACTTTGGCATAAAATAGAATTCAACTTTTGACCAGCACTGTATAATTATAATTTAAGCAAATCTCTAAAAATCTTTTCTAACAATATTTTAAATTAAAACAGTCAAAATTTTTTCACAAATATGATGGTTTTTGCAATGCTATGACACAACAAAAGAACAATCTAGTACAATTTTTCTATTATCAACCTAGTTTAAAAGCCTTTAAACTACAATAGATATAAAAAAAAACTCAATTGATAATTTTTTTTATTCAACCACTTTTATTTACGTAAACTAAAACAGCGCAATTACTTATAAAAAACTGATAAAAAAAAACAATTTGGTTGAAAAATTTTTTTTTGCATAAAAAACATTGAAAAAAGCAGCGTAAGCAATTGCTTTAGCCTTCTAGACAATTTTCAGACGCCAAAAAGTTTAGACTGACAGGCAAACATTACCATCGCAGGTATGCTGTTTTTAAAATAGGTGTTTTTTTTTAAATTTGACGTCGAAGCTTGCCATGAATGTTTAACTTTGAACTGTGAATGTACCTTTACCATCAAATCGAAGTAACAGTTATTAATTTAACATTTGAACTTTACTGCACTTTTAGTTTAATAAATCAATAGTTCAACACGTTAATGAGATTAAATTTAAAGCACTTAAAAACACTTGTAGTATTATAATAAATGAAAAAATAAACTTTAGTGAAAAAATAAGGTTTACAACAAATAATCAAAACGTCGGCTATTAGCTTTAAGGTGTTATCGGACTCTATAAACAGCAGGAGCTGACGCACCTTATTGAGGTTATTTAAACGTTGGTGAAAAATTAAGTTCTTTAGATGTCACATGTCACTAGTCACATGGAGTGACTAGTAGGATTTTAAAGAAAAAGTTGTTGTATTTCGCCTGATAAATCAACAATTATAAATTTCGTCCGTCATCTTTAAAGTCTCTTAAGTGGTATGTGGAGTGTCTTGCTGAAAGTACTTGTTCACAATTTTATCGTCGTAATGTTGTGCAAAGAATGGCTGTAAAATTTTCTTTTGGTATCTTGCAGCAGTCAATGTTCTATAAAAAAAATGGTTTAATAATTCTTCATTCACTATCACTCGGTGACCGTTACGAAAGTAAGATTCAATCAAAAAAATTTTCTGTTCTTGTGAGAATATCATTTTAAATTCAAAATTAAAGAAACGGAGAAATTTGGTAATAATTTTAACATTCGAAGATAAAAGCAATTGTTTTAAAAACTATGATCCATTTACATAAACTCATAGGCATGGCCAACTATGAAGCCAAATTTTACAAAACATTCATACTAAAACATCATTTACCATCATTCACCAATCAGTAACATAATATCAATTCTTTAAAGAAGATAAGATAGATAGATGAAGACAAATATTTTTTAACGTTTTTATAAAAAGCACAGATTAAATAGTTTTCTAACAACGTAGTTTGGAAGAAATAAGTTAAAACCGAGGTTAAAACTAATCATAGCTTTTTCAAATAAAGTAATAAGAATATTTTGCACAATGTGATAACAAATCTACTGATACATATAACAATTCGTACTCAAAATTTTTTGTTGTAAAATTTGCGACAGTCATTCACGAGAAAATCTGAAAATCTTTGTCATCGGAATTGTTTAGTAAACTTTTTTGTTGCATTTTGATGGACAACAAAAATAAATGAACTCTTCTGCTTTGTTCTACGTCTGGTTCTGCCACAATTTTATTATTATTTATTCGGAACTCAAAACAATCTCAACTTGGGATCCCTGAGGTGCTGTTTGCTAAACATCGGCTGCAAATTCCCTACACCCATAATCATCCGGAGTTTTGAATTATAGCCGGTGTATAACAAGGCAATTGGCAAAGGTACTATAAAGACAGGTTTATATCACTGACGACATTGATTCCTGCATAATAACAACTTATATGTATTTTCACATAACAACATTAAATTTTTTCTTAGTATTATTATAACTTTTAATATAATCAAAACTAGCAACTGTAGTTACTATGACGTGTTTTGCTTCCAAAAGTAAATCGAATTATATCATTGGTATTACCTTTCACCACTTTGTAGCAATAAAAGTTTTGGAGTATCTAATAACGCTTTTACAGTAAGTTTAAAAGAGTTACTAGTGTTGAGAGAAATAACTAGTTGCATGTATTCGAGCAATAAATAAGGTAATGACACAAATAACTTATTTTAATTAGGTTTGTTGATTAACAAGTAATTATAAATAATTATTCAATATCGTCTACAAATTAACTTCAATAGCAAGAAAAATATTATTAAGGTCTTATTGACCGCACCTACGCACCTTGTGACAATTAAAATGCAGCGGTAATAACAAGATATATAATTTATTGTTGATTTAATTGTTGGGATTATTAAACGTATGAAATTTACCTCTCTGTTTTAAATATGCAGTTATTCATTGGAAGATCAGGCCAACTTTATGATAATATTGGAAAACGAAGAAAAGCCGAAAACGACAAAAAACAATAAATCATCAAAAGAGAGAGGTATGTGTCATATTTTCTCGTTTGGACTTTAGGGTCGCGAATTTTTCTCCCCATTGACAGATAACTGTCAATATTGGTCGTCAATCAAGAACCTAACCACATTACAGTCAAGTGGGATGGATATTACGATACTCCAAATAAATCCGGCTTGGATTGAATAGGCTCTTTGGGAGTTCTGGACACCTAAATAAAATCAATCTAGAATTCTGCAGATTACCTGAACTTATAGAGTAAAGTATGATATATTTCACCGATTCTTGAAACTATCAATATTTTACACAGTACAGTAACTATTTCAGATTTATTGAAAGTATTTTAATATGGAGCAAAGCAAATATCTCAATTTAACTTTGAAATTTGATATTTTGACGCTGCATTAAAATTATGATTTTTTTAAAAAATTAGTACATGCTTTGACCAGACGTCAACACGAGTATGCCCTTAATGCTCACGATACAGATCAAAATCACCAAAAATGTTTATTGCTATGCTCCAATAAATAACCTAAAACATCATGAGCCAGGTCAAGATTTGTGTAAAGAATTTGGAATGTGTGTGCTACAAAACACACCAATGATAAAGAAAATTGTTTTGTTATTATATAAAAACATATATCTATGTTTTTATTATAAAAAAATAGTTTTATCTACATTTTACTTTATGTGGTAAAATGTTATTGATTTAAATTTTTATTTTACTACTTTCCTATTTTACAACAGTTGAGAAAGTTTAAAAATAATTTATTTTGATTAAAATGTCTTAAATGGTGGCCATCTAAAGCAAATTATCTAATTTTTATACAAATTTATAATCTAGTTTGTCAACAGAACGGTTTGAAAATCACTTGTATGAGAAAAACAAACGAATACACTTTGTGTATTTGAGCAGCTAAAAAAAATTTGTTGACTATGATCATTGCTGCGTGTCTAATTCAAAAGTTGCTCTGAATAATAATATAGGTAATTATTAAATAAAGCTTTGCTTTAATTAACCATTCAGAAAAATAATAAATAGCTGCAAAAACTCAGGTTTGGTTAGAGGCCCGCGTGGGTGTTTAGAAAACAAGGCAGTTTTTTCAATCCAATCAACAAATCATGATCTGGTTTGACTTAATTGATTCTATTAATCATATGGTCAAGTAGGTTTTGCTGGTAACGGTAACACTCAGTTGATTGAATGTCTAGGAAAATGTCGGTCATAAGATAAATTGTTTATTGTTATCTGATAACAAGATAATTTTGATATAAAATTATTGCGTTATGTATACTTACAGTAATCATTAAGTTTTAATTAACACAGAAGAATTTTTCAAGGTAGACAATAAAAAAAATTTGCAAAATTTAAAAATACATTTAACACAAGATTCTCATACTTTATACAGGATATGTGCCAACATCAAGGTTACACACAGGAAAAAAGATGTATTTTTTATTTTGCAACAAAATAATGTTTTGAAGAATATTAAAAAAAACGATCAACGAAACGTGAGTCATTGTTAGCTTCTCCGGAAACTCTAAAAAACAAGAAATATTATTTAGGTCTAAGTGTGTGAATTTCTGTATTTTTTGTCATACTTAATCTCCAGGTTTGACTAGTTTTGTGTTTCACTCAATATATTGCATTTAAAAATTGTCTACAAGCAGTACAAATTCTCATCTAAGCTGTCCGTTTTAGATGTTTGTCGTATAGTTATCCAATAAACTTTAATTGATGACATGCAACAATTTAAATGCAAAATAATTGTAAAAAAACTAATTTTATTTCTATCATTTCAAACTTCAGTTTGTAAATTGTCAAATGTTAGTAATCATGTCAACATCAACTTACAATTACGTTTTTCTAAAGAAGACAACATTATAAGCAATATCAAACTTTGATTAATCAATTATGACTACTGACTAGTGACAGCATTCTTTTGTTACTCATTTTCATTTTCAATTTCCAGCTCTTAATAATATAAAAAACAATTTTTTATTATTTTAGAGTGATAAAACATTAACTGTAGTCAAGAAAAGGTCAACATGCAAAACAGCCTATGTTTTTAGAAGATACAAAATTATTTGAAAATATAATAGTGGTATTGATTATAAAAACCAAGAAAAAAACGCTTTTTACAGTTTGCAGTAAGATAATGCCCAGACTAAACAAGATTGCAATGCCAAACCAATATCTCTTTACAAACCAATAAAGTGGAAGAAACTACTTACAAAACAATAATTTGCTAAACTTCAAAATAAATTAATTTTATTGGTTCTTTTTGCATAGAGCAAAGTCGCACAAAATCACAGTAATAAAAAAGTATGAGAAAGTGATATCTATTTCAATCTCTACAATTTCTTTTCTGCATCTATGTTATACTATATTTACATCTACAAACTACTCTGTTTTATAAAAATTTTATATATATCTATCCGATTTGTTAGTTGGTGAACGTCAAAAACTGCAGCGGCAATGATCCACAAAAATAGCAGCTTCTTTAATAAAATTTAAAAACTACTGGAGAAATTTTAATTTTTTATTATTATTACTATTGCAAAAGTTGTTGACGACGCGCATTAAACGTCACACGTGTCAAAAATGTTTGTGGTTTTTATTACTAAAAATGAAAAATTAAATATTTCTCGTACAGTTATTCTGGTTTTGATTTTTATAAATTTTTAGTTTTGAAATTAAATTGATTAAAACGTTTAGTGACTATTATAACATATATAAGTTATAACATCTCAAAAACGTTTTTGTTAATTTTACGTTATTGTTTTATATTTTGAGATTTTACTTTCACAGCTTACACCACACTAAAATTTAAGTTAGAAAGGATATGTGTTATAAAAGACTAGCAAAAGTCTTACTTGATAAAAAAAACTACAACTTTATTCTTGTGAACAGAGCGGACACATTTTGACGTATTATACCATTTGTCAAATGTTTCATAATTTAGAAAAAAATGTAATTATTTTTAACAACACTAAAGTTTGTTAGATTTTTACATATTATATTTTTTAAAAAAAATTTTAATAATTAGTTTACCTTAAATTTTACTATTTATTTTAGGATTTTAGCTTTTTAGTTCAAAAAATGTTTGAAAGAGGTTCAACATAAGAATATGTAGAGTATAAGGATTGAAGATTAAAATGTTATTTGAATATGCATTAATTTGGATTTGCTTGTTATCTCTCTTTCTTTATCTCAGTTTCAGTGCCTTTCTAAAAAAATACAGAACATGTATTATTTGACATAAGATATGCACAATTCTTTTTGTTATTTTTTGATAAAATTTTAAATGTAGAATAGAGAATACATATTTTTGATAGACTAAATCATTCTTGCTATTGAAAAAAAAGACATGGCTTTTATTTTATTGCATATTATATATTATACACAATTTATTAGTTTTTTAATCCAGAAAACAATAAGTGTACTTAAAAAATATTGTTTTATATCTCATATAAATTATTTTCCTCATAGAAGCGTTTCATACTCGTCATAAAAAATTAGAGTTTAGTGCTTTGGTAAACAAATAACATCATTAGATTTTATGCATTTGTATAGTTCTAGTACAATTAAATCAGAATGATAATGTTATACAAAATGAACACTGGATGTATGGGACGAAAGATGTGATAGACAGATTGGTAGAGGTTATGAATGGAGTGTGGAGAGAAGAGGGATTCCCGACAGGTTGGAGAGAAGGCACAATTTGCCCTATCCACAAAAAAGGAGATAAAAATAGAGTAGAAAACTACAGAGGAATAACTCTCCTTAACACAAGGTATAAATTGTATGCGTCAGTACTGAATGAAAGGCTGAGAAGAGAGATAGAGGAAAAAAGGCAATACCAGACAACCAAGCGGGATTTAGAAAAGGAAGGGAAACTATGGATAATGTATACATCCTAGACCACCTAGCAAATAACGAGATGAAAAAAAAGGGAGGGAGGCTGTATACACTATTTATAGATTTTAGAGCAGCGTTTGATAAGGTCGATAGAAAGAAAATGTGTGAGAGTATGAGAAAAAGAGGAGTAAGAGAGTGGCTGGTGAGAAAGGTAGAAGAAATCTATGTAAAAACAAAAAGCAAAGTTAGAGCAGGAGAGAAAGAGAGTGAGTGGTTTGTAACGTTAAAAGGAGTGAGACAAGAGTGTCCTCTCAGCCCCTTGTTGTTTACAACCTACATGGCGGATATAGAAGAAATGTTTAGAAAGGCGCAAGCTGGGGATGTGTGATTGGAAGTTTAGCGTTTGCAGATGATGTGGTATTAATAAGCGAAAGGGAGATGGGAGAAATGATGACAAACCTAAAAGAGTATGTGAGGAAAAAAAAGTTCGAAGTGAATGTAAATAAAACAAAGATGCTGGTGTTCAACAAAAAGAAGAGGAAGGAAGAAAAGAAGGATTGGGAATGGGAGGGAGAGAAAATAGAGAGAGTAAAAGAGTTCAAGTATTTAGGGTATACGTTTAATGAAAGAGCTACGAACAAAGCGCATGTCAGAGAGTTGGCAAGGAAAGCAAACAAGACAGTGGGACGTGTATGGGGAATAGAAGAGAGGAAGTAGAGAGGGGATTTTAAAAGGAGAATAATGATGTTTGAGAGCTTGGTAGAGAGCGTATTGATGTATGGGGCGGAAATTTGGGGATGGAAAGAACAAGAAGAAATAGAGAGAGTACACGAGAAGTATTTGAGGTGGGTCCTAAGGGTGGACCCACCTCAAATGAGTATATAGTAAGAGAAGAATGCAAGAGAAACAAGCTGAGAGTGTGAAAGCGGGGAAAAGAGCGACTAAGTTTGAGGATAGAATGAATGGAAGGCAAGAATGTAGAATATTAAACGAATGTTAGAGAGAAAAGAAAAAAAAATTGGAGATAAACGAGAGAGAAAAATATTACAGAAGAAATGGGTATGCAAGTAAAGAAGTGGAAAGATTAAGAACAGAAGGCAGTGGATGAACGCAGAAACGAGTGAAAGAGACAGGGATGTCGACAAGCAAAAACGAAGAGAAAAAATTAAAGAATCTAGGTACAATAAGAATTATGAGAAATGTATGACAGAGGAGATCCCGGTGTACTTGGGAAGAGAAAGTGCGAAAGAGAGGAAAATAATAGCGAGGCTTAGGGCGGAAATGAAGAGTGAGAGAATAGGTATTGGATGGAAAAGGAAGAGAGACTGTGCAGAATTTGTTATGGGGAAAGAGAGACAATAGAGCACATGTGGAATGAATGCAGTGAGATGAGAGAGAGAGAAAGAGTAGAAAGAAAAAAAATACTGAAAGAAAACAGAATGGAGATAAAGTGGATGAAAGAAGTATGGGAGAAAAGGAAAATTGAAGAACAAGGGAAGAACAAGGAGGGTAGAATAGAAAATGAAATAAAATGAATTGTAGATAGAATATTTAAGCCGGTATAGGCAACAAAAAATCTTATTACTACTAATACAATTAAATCCGAAACACTTTGTAGAACAGTGATCTTGCGGCATTTATCGATAGTTTTTTGACAAAGCTTGTCAAAATATAAAAATCAAATATGAAACTGCATTTTTTTATGTATATGCCTAACAAAAAATCTAACAAAACTGAAGCAGGATAAATGTTTCAGTATTTCTAATTGCATCTTACAAACATTGATTGTATTATATAACAAACCAGAATAAATATTTTTGTTCAAGATGTTACAGATAAAAAGAAGTTTCATATTGCAATTGTTAAATACTCTTGCCTAAAGATCTAATTTTTTCAAGTGTTGCAAATCTGCTTTACGTCCTGGTGTCTCTTTACCAACGTAAAGTATCACAACGTTGCCTGTTTACTTCTTTTTATAGTTAAAAAGTACAGAAATAAATCTGACAATTGTCATCATCAAAATAGATGTGCTTGGGTACAAATATGCTCTTAATCCGTTGTCAGAAACGTACATATAGTAAATATTGGCCTCATGAAAGTTTGCTACTAGTTTTTGCATTGGCGTGAGCTGATGAGGTTCCTATAAGACCGAAACAGCGCTGTTCTTGAAATTTGCAGGATACATTGCACTTTCAGAAGATGCTTAAAGATATAGCCTTCTATGCATTATACAAAAATTTAAATATTTCGCTCTTTCCATGCGTTATAGAAGTGACATTGATCACAATCTACTCTTAAATTGTTATCATTTTTATTAAGTTGGAGTACTTACATAGTTTTGTATGACTATACTTTGTAAAACTTTTTGCATCACTGATTGTCTTACAATAATAGTTATGACAATTTTAAATTGAGTTTCAATTAGGCAAACTATGATTAAAAAAAACACAATTAAAGCAAAGTAAAATCTTAAAAATATTATGATATTCTATTTAGTTAGTTGCAAACAGTAATTAAATTTACTAAGTTTTTTAAAATTTATTTAAATAAAATTTCAATCATTTAAAATAGATATTACATATTACGTTGCCAACCGCGCACACACAAACGCAATGTGCGGTATCATAAATATAGGTAAAAGACAAAGCGCTAAAAGGTCCGGAAACCACAAACCCCTAATGATTCACTGTTACCGTATAGAAATAAAATGTTGACATTTACACATTGTCTTTGCGGCGTTTTTGGTAACACCTGAAGCTCGTAAACTGTGAGGCTTATTTTCCAGTCTTACCTCACAATTAGAATCTTCCTGTGTCTAATGGGAACCTTCAAAAATGCTGATGAGACATTTTTAATGAGTTTCTACATGAGTTTTTTGACCAAATTTCTATTGTCTTAAAAATACGTTAATAATAATTAGCAATATAAAATTGTGTAGCCTGTCAAAAGAACTTATAGTTTTCATTTTAAACGGAAGTGGCTTTTAAAGGCCTAGGGAAAGCTTTTAATAATGCTATTAATTAATGGTTAAGAACTCTCTGGATCATACAAGTTATATTTGTAGGTTTAATTTGCTGTAATTAGTGAAAAGCTAAAGAGTTTTTGCTCTGAGGCTGAGCCTGAAGCAACGAGCCGTAACTGAACGTGTCTTTTAGATTAGTAGGCTTTCTTGGAATGAAAATTAGGATTATGCTTTACAGAGAATCCACTTCAAAATTTAACATTGAGAAAAGATGCTATCTGCAGCAAGCAAATAAAAACTATAAACGATAAAATTAAATTGTAGCAGCTTTTAAAAATTTTACTTAATTTAATTTTTTATTTATCAGAAACCTAACGATTTTATAGACTTTAAGGGCTAATTTAATCTAAAAATAATAATAAGCATTGCAAAGTAGATTTTTTATCTTTGTTTGCGACTGATTGATGACTCTTTTCGGGTTTAATAAAGTTTTTAATAATTAAAAATTCAATGCATCCATCAAATCAAAATAAATGCACAAAATAAAAAATTTTTGTTTTTTGTCAGTGCCAAATAATGTTATTTAATTTGTTTTGAAAAAAATTTTTTATTTTAATAAATTAACTCTTATTTAAAATGTACTGTTTAACGTTGACATTTTTGTCAGTTTGACAGTGATAAAAAGTGCATTTTGTTTTATTACCGATAAAAACGACTGCTCCTCATACTCATAACTAGACTACAATTAGTAGCCGTAGATGTCACTTTAATTTTTAACTTGTGAAGGTGTTCCATCTTTTTGACACAAAATGGGATTGTAATAATTAATTGTAAATTAAAAAAACACAATATCTTCCCATAGATGCTATGGGAAGATATTGTGTTTTTTTAATTTACAATTACTTTAATTTTTATTCTGTCAGTGGTGGTTATATTGTATTCCATATTATTCTGTCGTTAATTTATCTTGTCAAAAAAACACTCAAGCTGTTTTTCATTAGAAAAATTTCTCTTCAACTAAAAGTTTTGCCAATCACTAAATTTACTCGAAAAACTGACATGAGATAAAATTAGTGAAAGACAAAACTATTTCGTTACTAAGAAAAATGTATCCGATAAAAAAAAAGCTTTTGTGTTTTTACTGTTGTAAAAATATGTTGTAAATAATGTTGTTTACTATACACATATTTAATTGATATTTTTTATTATTTAAGTATGTGATATAAAAAAATATTAAGTTTCACTATTGTTTAAGTTTATTGGAATTTAATAAAAAAAAATTATCAATCAGTACATGTAGGATTAAGAACTAGTTTTTGATCTATTATAAAATTAATTATTTTAAAACCATCAATTACATGAGGTTAGATCAAAACCTTTCATAAAAATTACAATATGTGCTATTCTCAACCATAAAGTATTTTTTATATAAAAAAATTAAATATGTAACTATTAAAATCATTCTACAGTTCCTTCGTTGAACTATAAAATAATCGTAAGCCAATATTGAATAATACGTAAGTAGGTATTGATCATAATTTATGAAGTAATTATGACAGTTGTAAAATTGGTATTATACTCCTGAGTAATAGCTATTAATCAGTCGAATGAATTACAACACTCGCTGTGCTCGTACTGCAAGCTTTCATTCTAGGATTAATAGCTATTATTATCATTTGTTTGTTGAATAATATAACAATATGGTGTTTTTTCCAAATTGGCGTCAGAGTTGGCCGTGCTTATGAGACAGGGATCATAATTTTAATAAAATGGTTTCACTGTATCACTAAATTTCTCAATTTTATTGCTATCACTTTAAGCGCCAAATATAATTTTGCAAATACTACCAAAAAGCCATGAATGCAGGAACCTGTGTCGGCTTTGCCCCTACTATTCGCTATTACTTTTCGGTTCAGGACGCCAAAACAGACACAATTAGCAAACACAATGCGTCAATTAAACACAGTTTTTTCCCATTAGAAGTTGTATATTGGTCTTAGTTATTTAGAAACCGAAGTAAAATACAATCCTAAAAAAAATGAGATAGACGAGAGAAATTCTAATCAACGGAGTACAAGTAACGGAAAATTTAGACCAGTTGTTGGTAAACAAATAAAATTTGTTCTTTCTGGTTAGGCAGAAGTTGCAACATGGAACACCTATAGTGGATACTATATAGTGAACGAAAACTAACTTGTGTGCTACTCAATGTCTTACTAAGTTAGCAGATGTGCCAACAAATTTTTAAAAACATAATACGCCACTTACTACAAAAACTAAAAATAAAAATCTACTTAGAGTTTTGAGTTACATGAGGTTAGTAAAAATGTCTAAATTCGGATATTATTGGAGTGGAAATGCTTTTACAGCAACGATATTGCATCAAAAACTATGACCAGAAATCGGTTTAAGCTTTTGTTTTTCAATGCTCAATCTTTCTAATAAAAAATATAAAGTATTGAAAAAAAATAATGCGGACAAAGTGCAACCTATTGCAAAACAACTTTAAATAACAGTCAATTAGCTTTTCAGCAATTAGGCCTAAATAAATTATTTGTATAGTCAAAAGTCTTGTTTCATTTAGAGGTAGGTTTATTATGAAACAGTACATACCTCAAAAAGCGCATAAAAAAAAGTAAAAGTTTTAAAATTATGCTATCAAGGATATTCTTGGAATTTCAAAATATATACCGCAAAAGAATTCGATAATAGAAAATCTGCGCCTACAAAAATAGTCTTGAAACTTTGTGAACTTCTCCTCAATTCTGGGAGAACAATAACTGTAACCGATATTTTTTATACCAGCATTTTTTTGGTGTAAACTTTACTGATTCTTAAACTCATTTGTTTGGGCGGTACGAAAAAATAGAAAAAAAAACATATAAAAAAAATCTTAAAAGAAAACTTTGCAAGAGAGAAACTGTTTCTCAAGAAAATAATACTAGCACAACTATATTAAAATTTAAGAATCAGAGAAATTGGTTTCAACCAAACATACAGAAAAAAATTCAATAACTTAAAAAATGGTAGTTGATTAAAATGAAGGCAACTCATTAATTGTTTTGTCTGACCAATTTGCAACCTATGGCTGCTGTCTACGTAAGATGGTGAAGTGGTGTAAAAAAGTAGGCTTTAAGATGATAATCCTAGAAACCTAATTTGTCAATGCTTATTTTTTAAACAAAATAGTTTCTAACAAAACCATGAAAATTATAGGATTTAGAGAAAAAATAGTAAAAGCATTTCTTAAATCTAAAGAAGAAAATGAGAAGATTCGAAAAAAGAAAATTCGCCAAAACAAGTTTTTTGCAACAATCAACTTAAATTTAATTCTTTGAAGACATTACCTGGGAGTGCACGTATCGAACGTAAATATTGAAAGGGTTGCTGCAAAAAGAAAGCCGGAAGAAAAAATTTTCAGAAGCAAAATTAGGAGAGTTATAACTTGCTGCAAAGATTGAGATTTTGCCTAAACTGGTTCAATGTACAGCACAAAATTATAACTCCAATTTAGTTTTAACACTTTTCAATAAATTTTATTCGAACAGTTTTTTAATTTATTTTTTTGGCAAATTGTCAATTTTTGATGTCTGCCATGGTCGTGTGTTGCTACAAGTAAAAAAAGGTTTGAGGGGCTATTGCAAACACAAAAACAAGCACACTTTACCTAAACTCTCTTATGTATGCTACACGGAACTCATTGCATACACCATATGTTACACCAAGCAGACAGCGGTGTCTGCTGAGCGTGTTTATAAATTTAAAATAATTTCCCCACAAGAACAAAAAGTTTGAGAATAACAATACTCAATTTAAGCGTGTTCTGCTAAAAATTTCTTTATGCAGTGTTGAAATCTAACACTTTTTATCATAATGTAACCCATTAAATTTGACGCTTTTGTGAGACTTATTCGTGTGATCGTAAAAAAAGAAACAGAAGAAATTATCAAAAATGTCAGGCAAATGATAGAAGAAGCGCTACAAACATCTCTACGACGACTTTTATGGCAAGTTTATTTCTCAATCACCACTTGCCACAAAATTTAAAAATATATATATTTATTTGTAATCCTATCGTTTGCAAGCAGTGCATCAACTCCTTTTTTTAAATTATCCTGTACGTGTCCAAGACAATTGAATTTCGGTAACGCAATTGTTCAAAGAGTCCGAAAATGTTTTGAAGTCAATAAACGACATTTTGAATATATGTTTGTTTTCTCGTTTGTTATAACACTACAAGTGCTTTTAATTTAATTTCAATAACGTGTTGAACTATCGATTCATTAAATTAATAGTGAGGTTAGATTAGGTTTGACTGTCAAATTAATAACTATTACAACAGCATGTCCCTACACATTAAGTTTTTTATTTGACAATTTAACTTCATAAATTCCAAAACTTTCTTTAATATTACGTTTTGTTTAATTTTTGTTAAAATGCTCAACTGGTATCAATTATCAGGATAGCACTGCAAGATATCACGCTCCAAACATTGGTTATCTTTCTAAGTGTTTAACCAACTTCTAAAAAAGATTATTGAGTGTTTAATGTTGTCGACAAATTTTTGTTAAAATTTATCCGCAATCGAAGCAAACCGTCATTACAATTACGGCGTTTCTCAGAATAACACAATAAGAACAAAGTACACAAAAAGATAGAAGATATAAAAGTGATTTGGTTTCTATTAAATTTAGAATTAAAAAAGATATGTTAAACGCTTTTGTGCCGCAAAGAATCTGTTTAAATTTAATATCCTCTACCTTAAACCTAAAGATAAAGATTTTAAACATTATCAACAATTGCTTGCACCAAGAGATGCACTATTTACATGCGATGAATTAAATAACTTATCAAATAGTATATAGTTTTTGCATTGGAAAGTTTTTGTAAAATTGATTCTTTAGGAAAGCACGGCAAAAATTGTATTTAGTTTTAAATCAAGTTAAAGTAGCTTCTGAATTTAGAATGTAAGTTTATTTGACTGATATTGTGTCAATTTAGTTTAGTCTAGTCAGCAAAACAAGAACATGAAACACAACTAAGGGTGTACTCAATATTTTATGTCTGGAGCAATTAGCAAGTCAGTAGAGTAGAATTAAGTAACATCTCAATTTAAATATCTTGACAACCCTCTGAGCTTGCATTTTAAGAAACCCCTTTTTATTAGACTCTCTTTACTTTAACTGTGAAAGCAAGCACCTATTCCCGGTAATTAAAAATCCGGCACATCTGTGCGTTGATGTGTTTTTCTTTAATTTAGCATTGTGATTCCTTTTTATTAAAAGACTAAAAATTATATTTACGACTTGGAATGATGTCAAAGGGTAAAATATCTAATTAAAAAAAATTATTTACGGTCTTATTCATAACGTTTTTTTTTAACAAAATTTTTGTGCTTATAATCGAGAAGAGGCTTGTCTATTGTGGGATGCGCTTTTGACATATAACAAGTATTTATAATTATGCACAAAGGTGGGACTTTTCGTCATTCATTGTTACAACACGGTTAAATGCTATTGAATAAGGAGTGTAACCCAGCTTGGCTTGATATTAGCGTCAAGGTGAGACGACAAATGTGTGAAAAAAACTAAGCTAAAACAGAGCACTATTAGAAACTTTTTAATTGTTTTAAGTATTTATTTTTTAAGAATAAAATGCAAAGACACAAACTTTAAAAAAAAATGTGATATAGCTATGAGTTAGCAATATTACTTACTACACATTATACTTTAATTTCAATAGTCAAGCAAGGCATACTTGTAGCAAAACGGGTTTTTTTAAAGAAAAAATAGTAATGAAGACTTATAATTATATATTTGGTGTTTATGAAGTCGTGTGTTCTAAAATAATACTTTTTTAATAATTTAAAAATGTCTGACATAAATTACTTTTGCAGAACTGTACACAAAAATCATAAAACTTGGCAATAAAAACTATGACAAGTCACATAGCGATATATATCTATATGGTGGTAGCATAATCCACAGTGGGTGATTTTATTGTCCCTCACAATACTTGGCAGTGGTTATTGGTTCTCAATAATTCACACTGCTGTGCTCATATCGGAAAAGCCCTCTTCTTATAGCCGACTGGATCAATTTAAATTTATTATCAAATTCAAGGAAGAAATTCTTAGTTCTGCATCTGAGAATTTTAGAATCTAATTGCTGTTATACAAACGTAACTAAAAAATTATTGATGTTAACACTTATGAGGAAAAGCCCCAAAGTGAGTAGACTGTTACAAAAAAACTAAGTTATTTATGGTCCGATTTTAAAACTTCAAAAAAGCATTTAAATTATTAAAAAAACGCTGGAAGATATTGGAATTGATATTAGAATTATTGTATAGTAATAATACTTTTAAAGTTAGCGTTTAAGATACATTGATTGTAACAAGATTTTTATGAAGTTTATTAGTTCACTAAAGGCAAGAAGCCTGGTATAAGAGCAAAATTTTCTAGCGTAACGACTGAATGATCTTGCTTTTAAACACACTTTTTTGTTTTTACGATGTATAAGATTATTACAGTTTGTTTATTAACTTTTTTACTAAAATCTCTTTTAATAAATTGTTTAAATAATAAAGTGCCGATAATCAAACTTTTAAATAGTAGAAGTATGCATAGCGTAATAATGAAAATTTAATAAATTTAAAAAAAATATGTAATATAGTATTTTTTTAACAAAATAAATTATAAATAATTTACGTTCTTACCTGCAGAAAACAGTGATTACCCATTAAAATATTTTTTCATCTATATCATTTTTTGAGGTTGCTCATCTGATAATGCTTCTATTCAATTTAGTTCTTCTTCTAAATTTCTTTTGCATGTTGTGCTTACTGAGCTTATTTTTCTATAGTGTTTTGTTTTGTTTGATTTTTCTTTTTATTTACAAACATAACAGACTTATCTTTTATTGATTTGGTATTCTTGTTTTCTGCTATACGTTGTTTATCACTTTCTTTATTGTTTAAATCACGTTTTCTGTGCTGTATATATTAGTTTGGTTTGCCAATTTATCCTCAGTTATTGTTTTATTATTTATCTTTTAATTTTTTTTTCTAATTATAAGTTCAAGCCTAGCTGGCGTCAATCGCCCAAACACAAAATTTTTAAAATTAAACCGTTAGGACATGGAAACTATTAATTTTAGTAATTTAATTTAAATTAAAAGTTGTAAAAAAATTTATCGATTTGAAAGTTTGATTATTGGCAATTTATTATTTAACAATAATTATTAGTAGAGACATCGATAAAAAGTCAGTAAACAGGCAGTAATAATCTAATAAATCGTAAACGGTAAGGGATACAAAAAAAGTCATCAAAAAAAAAAAATTGAAAATTTAATTATCTATAATAAAGATGTGTATAACTATAAGTCTTAAGTGCACGGTGACGAAGATACAAGTCTGAACTTGTATAAGTTTTTTGCAAAGTGACGGCACTTTCACTTGCCTTATTTGTAAGTATTTTGTGTTTTGAAGTTCATCACGTTATACTGCATCTATCTGTAAAAAAAATAACTTACCTAGAACTATGTATGACAAAATCCTCTATTTTCTGTACTAATGTGTTTTAAGCACAATTATCTAGCAAAACCTCCACAAAAACTTGATATCAAACAACTGTTATTTTGGTTTTTCAGATAGACATCTATTTTTGTTCAAAAAATATTTTTTTAGCTAAGAACTCTTAGATTTTTTAATTACTGTAAGTAACTAAAAAAATACATAATCTGCTTGGGTTCAAAATAGCATTTATAACTTTAGAACAGCGTTTTATACATCAGACAACATCAGTGTTTACTGAATATTTCTACTCAACTACTTCCAAGCTTGACTTGACTACGTAATTTTGGTGTTGATAAAAACACATAAGTGGTTAATATGGCAGATTATAAAAATGCATGCATAGCTTGCAATAGTATATTGTAAACCTAGGCGGTCAAGTGGTATTTTTCCAGGCCGAGAAAAAATATGAAGAAACGAGCCAAAGGCGAGCCTAGCCACTTCTCAAAGTCTGGAAAACCACTTTGCAGCTGTGGCTTAGACATTAGTTTTTATCCTACACAACACTATCTTATAATCAAACATTATTTAAAAATTGATTAGAGGTTATTATCGCCAATTCAAAGTGTCAAACCGTGACAGATGTCAAAAATCTATAGATTATTTTACTGTCGTGATTTACACAATTTATAACACACAAAAACAGTTTTTTTTAACAAGATTAACGTTTATAAACAGTAAATGTGACTTCAAATTTTAACACCGTCAATGAATAGTGGAACGTTTAGAGTGTCTTTGGTTTGTGACAACTGTTCAACTGTCTGTGACTTTATTTGCTTTTGTCTTATAGCAGAAACGTCTGACAGAAAAAATCAGATTTTTTTTAGTTAACCGTAAAATTTACCTATTCTCGGCTATCTCGGTTACTTTCTCGGTTATCGAGAGATGAGAAAATTTTATTTTGAATTGGTGTAGAATAAAAAAAAATCAACAACGTTAAATTGACATTCAAATGACATCTCCAAAAACATTATATTTACAAGTCTTGATTTTTACAAACCGCCGTGCGTAAAAATTGACCAAATTGTTAAGTTTTTAGATACATTTAAACTGAAATATTTTGTATATCAAAAATATACCTATTGAAACGCCTGATACATCTACTTTTTATTGTTAAGCGCCAGAAAATTTTATAGTTTTAAATATTTTGGGTACCATTCTCAATAATGCAAACATGATATTGGTGGTGACTTGTATTAGCTGTTAACATAGCAGATTTGGTTTATTTTGTTCAATTTATAAATTAATATTATGGAAACTTAACTTCTAATCAAAACAAGAAAGATATTGATGGATTAAACGTTTCTTTGTAGTAATCTAATCCTTTATCTTTCCTAATTAATTTTTAGGTTAAGAATGCAAATATTAGAGACTGATAGCTTAACTAATACTAAAGAATACTAACGTAAAGAATAACTACTTTAATTTAGAAGTTGATAAACTATATTTGATGAAAAATATAATTAACAACTTTAAAAATTGTTGGCAATAAAATTAAATACACATTTTGTGCGTTAATCATTTTACAACCCTCAATCATTAAAAAGCGGGCTATTTATTTAAAAAACATTAAAGTTCTTTTAGGGAGGTTTTAAGCAAAGACTTGATTCCCATGTTTAAAGATTTGATTGGTAGCAATAAAAGTTAGACAGCTTTTGTGCCACAAATTAGATGAGTGGTTAGCTGTAAAGTCAAACTATTTTTCTTTCAATTTCATTGTTTTTTTTTATAAAATTTTTTTTTAAATTATTAATGTAGCTCTTATCACACCTACTACAATTTATGTATACTTTAGATTTTTTATTATATTTTTATGTTTTTATTATTGATGTATTGATTTTTATTATTCCGTATGTAAATGATTTTAGAATATACATTATTTTAATAAAATATTGAGGACAATAGCTATGCCAGATAGCAATAAATATAATATTTAACATTGTATGCTAATACCAATTAAAATTTTATTAAAAGTATAAATGAAACAATGTTTTCCAATAAAATATATTTATGTAATTAATAAAATTTTAATCTTAACTGCGCGCCTGTTGCTGTGATATGTACGATTTGTATCTAATTTGATTAGGTTTTACTGTAGGTAATGACAATATGGTCGCCTTTTTAAGATGCAATTTAATTCAATTTGTATTGTTTGTAATAAATGTTTTGCAAGTTTGGTAATATTAATTAAACGTTGAAATGTTGCGCCAGTATAAACCTGATATTGGCCTAGACCTTAAAAAGAAGCACATTCAGTAAGAGTTTGCTAAATTAACGAGTATATATAAAATTGAAAACAAACTCGTTTTAATTAAGAAACCTTAAATGACAACTGAAAAGTCGTAGATCACATTCACTTGGTAATTAGGTCTTGAAGTACAAGTTTTCGAAAGAGCATTAAGTTGTATCGTTTGTAAGAAGAGCAGCAATGCAAAATGTCACCTTGCATAAATTCCCATTAGCCGCCGTTTTTATTAGTTTTATCTGTAGCGGTCTAGAACATGAGTGTTCAATGAACAGACATGTTGGCGATGATTACGGCCGATTTGACCGAAGCGTGGGCAAAACTGGTACTGCGACACTGTTATAATGTATTCAAAGACACTACAGCTTGCAAAAATTATTCAATAATTCATTGAAGATCATGTAAAAATTTAACGCCTACGTAATTTGCAAGACTATTAAAAAACGTTATAAAAGACCTAGAACTAGAAATTTTTATTTGTACACAGTCACGTAAAATCAACTGTCTGCCTTTCATGTTTAGAAAGCAATTTGCCTAACAATTTAGACAACATTCTGTTTCTTAGTAATTTAATTTAATTTTTGATTTTTAGAAAAGTTGTCGCGTTGCACCGGGATACGAGTGTATTTTGGCGAGAAGCTACGAAGATGTGCTCTACTCACGCGACAACACAATCCAGTTCAGTTGTTTATGAGACCCGTCTCATAAACATAGCGGCCTGTTTGTACTGAATTTGTCGCCACTGTCAAAATCAATGCAGTAGATAAAGTTTAATTTTTATGACCATAGTGGTTCGAAGTAATACTCAATTAAAATTATAAAATACGAGCGAAGGCTGAGAATCAGAATCAGGAGGTTTTAGTCCGGACTGCTCCGGGAGTCAAGCCGCGAGATACTACTCTGTATAAGGAATGTATTCAGAACAGGTCTCGTCAATTTTATGATATTGAGAACGCGATTTCACGCACCACTACTAACGTATGGTTTGAGAAATGGGTTTACAAGAAGACGGTAGCTTTATAAACGATAATGAGATGAAATAAAATCAGCAGCTACTTGATCGAGAATCTGCAAATTTTGCTAAATTTTCATAAACCGTTAAACACTTTTGACTAAGATTAGAACACTGTTGGCAGCTGTATTTTTAATTGAAAATTTGTACAGCACAGTGTGACACAAGAAAGATAGATAGTTTGATTCTTATTTACAAACGCTGCTTGACCCTGGATAATCACTTTCTATTTTAAAACTCATATTAATTGAGACTAAAACAGAATTTTTCCTCAGGTAATTTAATCACATAAAATCCACAAATACATAAGATGAAATGTAAAAAGCGACTCTATCTTCAGAAACTCAAACAAAAAACCCAAACTTTCTCATAACAGATTTATTTGCAAACATGTTATAAATCATTTTAATTTTTACACTAAAAACTGCTTTCTGATCCTGCTAGCATTGTCTCATATCTTCTATTTTACAAAATTTAGAATTTTGTAGCAGTTTTTGTCTAAAAACTGTACAAACATTTCAAATAATTTGCTTTAAAAAATGCCATAGATAACCATGATCTTGGTTATCTATGGCTTCACGATTTGGCGTTTTAACAAAACGCTCAACAAATTGAATGCGCAAAAAATTTCAAAATTGTCTACTATCTGCCGAGAAATAATGTACTTTCTCGGCTGTCGAGAGACGAGAAAATTTTATTTTGAGTTGGTGTAGGATAAAAATTTATTCAGTCTTTTTGTTTGTCGAATTTTAAAACATATACATATTTATTATATGATTTATTAGCATTTAATAAATACACGTCTATATTCAAAATAAACAAAAATCTAAGTAATACTTTCATCAAAACTCGGTTAATACACGTATATATTCAAAATATACAAAAACCTAAGTATTGCTTTTATCAAAAGTCGGTTAATTTAATTGATGCACGTCAAGTCGTCAGGTAAGGTTAGCATTTTTATTTAAATTCTTTGAATTCATTTTGTTTTTGTTTTTTTTTTGGTTTTTTACTAAGAAGTAGTTTTGCGTTAACTTCAATTAGTTCACGTAAATGCATAAAGGTGAACCGTTTTATTTTAATTTATAGTATCTGTTTATTAAAATAAGTAAAATAACATTTTATTGCATGATATGACACTTTACAAGATTCAAAATGTTTCAAATCTTTGAAAATAATTTGTCGTTTGGTTCGTCAAATTTTTCAAAAGTTTCTAGATTTGCTTACGCAGGAGAACGGCGTGAAACCTTGCAATACAATATTCTTGCAATAAAATAATTTATTCTCAAAAAATATTTTACAACAGCCCCAAAAAAAATCAGGTCAATTTAAAATTATTAAAAAATAAAAATAAAAGTTTAAACATTTAGTTGTTAGAGCTTGTATTGTTTAATAACACTACAGTTGCAAAATACTACATTATATAAAACCTACTATCAACCACCTAAACGGTTGAAACAGTTGGTAGAATACGAATACCGTGCGATCAAAAAGACTTTCTATCAACTAGGTCATGATATAGAGAACAGACGTCTAATGGCAGTTCTTACTTATGTCGAAAAATAAATTACAAAAATAGTATTTTAAAGTTTGAAATTGTTTTAATTGTTATAAATAGTCCTATAAAGTAAACACAAACTTTTTAATAAAATTTTACTGCCGTAACTGTATTACTTTGTAAAATGGAAACTAAATTGCCGCATTGAAAATCCGCAATACTTGCATATTTACGAATTTTGAGACAGGGTATAATTCATGATTATAATTATTTATTCAAGAACATACACTACGTGGAGCAATTATTTAATGAGACTGGAAGCGTCAACATTGTTCACGCAGTACCGACCTATGGCCAGTTTCACAAAGCGTTGTTAAATTTTAACATCGTGTCAAATATTTTAACACGATGTTAAAATTGATTTGGGTTTCATAAAACATTGTTTCTAATGTCAATGTCAAATTTAACACAAGTTAAGTTAACACGTTGTTAAATCCGTTGTTAAAACAAAAATCGGTTTCACAAACCATTGTTAAGATTTAACACGTTGTTAAATCCCTTGTTAAACTAATTAAAGCTCTGACCGTTGTTAAATTGACATTTCAAATATATTTTTAAGTAAAGTTGAAAGAAAATCGACGAAAAACGTTAAACAGGTCTATTAACATCAAAAAATATTAACATTATATATAAATTTGCTTGTTTGTAAGTCTACGTTAAAATATCAAATTGTCAGGCATTGATTTTTTATTTGAGGTTAGACCAGTCGGTCTTTTTATTCTCCAGCATGTAGAATATCAACAAAAATAAAATATGATTTTAACAAATCTATTAATATTGTAATAAGTATAATTATTCCCCCCACCTTGCTACACAGTTCATAAAGACCCAACGTTTTTCTTCCGTGAAATTTCGTTTTTTTCCCCCTTTCTCGTTTACTCGATTGCAAATTTATTATCCATCTTAACAATCATGATTCAATTAAAATAAAGAAATAACAAATAATTTTATAGAGATTAGTGTAGCGAAAGACGGTGAGAAAAGATAAAGCCCCACAGAATAGCCTTAATTTAATAACTTTGAATTTTTGTATTTGACATTTGATTTGACAGATGACAAGTGGTTTTGTTGAAAAACATAAAATTATTTAAGTTTATTGCCAATATTACCCGATTTTGTAAGATAACACGTTGTTAGTTAACAACCGTTAACAAAAACTGTTGTGAAACCCATTCTTAATTTAACAACGTGTTAATTTTAGCACAATGTTAGCTAACAACGTGTTAAACAAATTTTAACAACGCTTTATGAAACCGGCCACTAGTGTAAGAACTGAAAAACCCTTGCATCCAAAATATTCGAGGCATCATGAAGAACATCTTTCAAAGTCGATCAGAAAATTATCTCCAGAAGATGATTTGTCTTTTAGAAGTTGTCAAAGCTTTCTCAAAAATAATATTAGTGTTTATCTATATAAAGTGCATGCTGTGAATAAAATTTAACCTGTAGATTTTGGTCCAAAGATGAATTATTGCAGGTGGTTGAACACTATTTTGAGGAACAATGATAGTCTTCTAAATTTCTCTTCTTTTACAGGTTCACTTGTTTAAAGTTACGAAATATACAGTTTAAAATAATTTGATATTATTTGCTTTATTTATTTTAACAAATGAATAAACAACAATTAACCTTAAACAGCACACATTAAACAAACGTCAGATGTTTTGCTTTTCTGGCTTATCTTGGATATGTGCAAGGAAGAATAGTGCCGTGACCCATATAACACTTTGGGGCTAAAATAGTCTGAAATTTAGTATAAAATTAGTTTGCATTTTTTTTTTAACATTTATAACATTTAAATATTTTTCTAACAGTTTATCATCGACATACGTTTTTATTTCAACGCCTACTTGAAAGAAGGACTTTTTGATTGCACTGTATAATCCTTTAGTTTATTTAAGATAGACAATTATGTTCATTAAAGCTCAATAGAATATTATTCTCTATGCATTAATAAATCATCATCTTTGTATTTTGCAACTGCTACAATTTTCTAACTGATAATGATAATTTTAATAAAATACAAAAATAAATTACAAAAACCATAAACTTTTGTTAGAGAAATTATCAATTTTACAATGTCAGGTTGGACAGATCAACAGATAATTACACATTGACAACGAGTATGATAGGAAAGTAAACAGCTGATGGCACACAAAAAGTACTTTCTGTTTCATGGTTGAATAAATTGCTTAAACATGAGCTGGGCCGTAAAAGTACACTCAAGGGTGTCAGCAAAATCCCACATTATACCGTTGCCGGCCGACAGAAATGTTGATCTTATAGTTAAGGACTAGTAAGTATACTATGTCTGTGACTAGCTACACATTTTAAATTTCAAAAATTTAAGAAGGTATAAATAAAAAACTAGACAGTAGAATTTAATTTTTACCGTAGCGATCAAATTAATGTTTATAACGTTTTCATCCCTTGCATAAAGCAAGGGAAAGTAAACATTTCAGCCACGTGTAGGATTACTTTAGTAAAAAGACAGCTCGCAGTGAGGATCTCTGATGCATTGTGATAACATAAAGTGGTTACAGGGGTTTGTTATGACTGCTGTGGATTAATTTTTGAATTATTAAATTTTCGAGGGGTTCGCTCAAGGTTTTTGCGGTTTTCTATTGACCGTTCACTTTACGATGACATAGTTTAGCAGAAAAAGCTTTGCTGCAGGAAGTTTTAAAGTCCCTGCAGCTGATCAGTCATACGCTCACAGAAGTTAATGGTTTTGTGCACCCTCTTACTATTATATCCTATATTAAAAATTACTTAAGCTTATCTCAAACGGCAATGATATCTTGATTGAAATATTAAAAGTCCCTCAGAATCTATTGTGTTGTTTTATTACTCACTCATTTAAGCAAAATTGACCTCAAAATTAGTTTCCCAAGAGAAGGGTAATTTTAATTTGCTGGTTTTAAGACATAATTAAAAACATTAAATTATTTGCACTAATTTGATTGATAAGTTTGTATTTAAGATTGTATCTTTTCAAATATTACTCTAGAAAAATGAAATTTATTCACTATTAATTTTTTTTAGCATTGAAACTACCAACAATATTAAATTGGATAATATAATATGACAACTACCTATTTTTAATAACCATTTATTCTTTTTTAAAAAAAGCTTAATATACAACGTTTAGTGCAGTGAAGTTTTACTGAAATGTTTTAAATACTATGACAAGAGCCAGCGGATAGACTGATTGTTCTCCTTCAAAAACAAAACCTTTTCTGTTGCCGCCACCACCGCCACCAACGACGACTTTTCAATGTCGCGCATTCCGATCACGTAGACTGCGAGAAAAATTGCGACTCACTACCGTAACCCTAGGCCATGGGGGTGCGTTACGGGGAGCAGTGGAGTAGAGACGAGTTTTATCGAAGAGCTATTTCAAGGGTGGAAATATATGTAGAAGCGGGGCGAGGGTGGGTTAAAAAGATTTCATTTTTCCGAAACTGAACATGTTGCGGTTAGGAGCTTTATTGATGTTTTTATACCGTGGCTTTTTAAATCTCAGTAGACATGAAAGATAGAAGCGTTTCTTAGTAATTTAATCCAGGCAGAAGCACCTAAAGACAGTTTTTGATATATTTTACTATTGTTGCTATGTTTGCTGTATTGTTGCTTGTGATAAGACTTAAACTCAGTTTACTGTAAAAAAGATTATTAGAAACACTCCATTGTTGTTGGACATAAAGTTTGAACAACTTTATATGGTTCTATAGAAGTATTTTTTTTAGTAAAGATTATGATATTAAAATAACATTAAATAGTATTACCTACTCTTTTTCTTCCGCCCTAATTTTATAATAAATTTAGTTATACCGGGTCTATTTTCAGGTTTCTTGTTTAGCAGGTGAAACAATTTTTATCAAAACCATTTGGCAGAAAAAGTTTGATTTGACCGTACTATGGCCATAGTTTTATAATTATTTTATTAAGCTGTTTTATAAAAAAAATATTTAAAAATAGAGAATCTAACTACTTGTGTGGCATTTTCCTAAGTAGGATAAGCAAAGTTGCAATATTATTTTTAATTTGAAGGAATCATATGTAAGGTTTTTTAATTATGTTTCCAACTAGTTATCAGATCATTATAATTTACGACTTTTGAGATAAAATTTTGTGTTATTGTAAATATTTCAATTTATAAAAAATAAAAAAAAAGTTTTTATAATTCGGAATATTTGCATATTTTATAAAATTAAATAACCTGATAGATAAAACTAAGCTTTATCACTGAACAATTGTAAGCGCAGAAGTTTATTTTTTTTATTAAACCAGCGAGAGCATTTAGTAGAGCACAGCTGCAAGTCCTTTTTGAAATTTTTTCTGATTTTGGTATGTGAGAAATAATTTCACAATCTTTGGCAGTTTATTTTATGGGTCTATATTTTTTTTTTGATTTTTAGTTGATGTTATCAGTCTTAGAAAACCATTAAGCCGCTTACAATACTTTTAAAAGTTAACTTTATTGCAGCAATATTGAGAAATCTTTCACAGAATTTTTCAAAACAGAGTTAAATTTCATTCGCTCTTTCCAAAAGTAAGACTTGATTAAAAAAACTGTTGGTTTTTTTCTACACTAAGTTCTATTTCTAGAAATGTTTATACTCATGTTGATACAGCCACAAAAACAATTTTTTATCTTACAAACCACTCTTAAAAAGAGAATTGTTTAATAAAAAATTAAGTTGCAAAAAAAAATTAAAAAACAACTTGTGCATACTATCATTAACTACAGATACAGGTCAAATTAAATAGTGTAGAACCGTCAAACTTAAGACGACTATTTTAAACAAATTTTGCAACTGTCTATGGGTATAATGTTAAACTACTCTTGGGATAATGTAAATTGCTATAAATTGACTATCACTATATTGTCACAGAATTAGAGAACATAATATATATTGTAGATAACCCAGTTCTACAAATACTTTGCTCCTATCCTAGCCATTTAAAAATAAGTTTAATTTTTACATTTGTTTTTTTTTTATTTGAACACAATTATGCACAATCTAAAAATAAAGTCAAATAACTTTTATATTAATCAACTCAAAACAATAATGATTAAATACTTTGAGATTATCTTGAAAATCTCTCAGAAATATATATTACAGCTTAAAAGATGTAACTTTTAAAATTTTATTATAGACTGTGTAGCAATACAAGACTACTATTTTTTACTTGTTCCAGTAGTCGTCTTGTTAAATGTATTATATTATTTTTATTCAGCCAGTCTTTTTTATGACTTTTACTATTTAAATTTTTAATTAATTTTTGCTAATTTTAGAACTACAATGTCTGAGAATTACCACTATGTTATTTTTCAACAATGTGACAGAAAAAACGGTTCTCTATGAACTACGTATATATATATATATTTTATATATATAGCATTTCACAGAAAAGATTTGTTTCCAAATCTTTTTTATAAAATAAGTTCTTCTTTGAAGATATAAATTTGACTAACAATAACAAATTTTGCTTCTAAAGGTAGAAAACAAGAAATTGTTATTGTTCTGGTAAAAATTGTCACACACAAAATATGTACTTTAAATGGTACTATAACAATAATTGTTCTAAAGCAGTATAGCAGATTTAAACCACAAAAAATTAACAATTTTAACAAAACGGAAACTGAAAAATAGAAAACAAAGTTTTTTTTAACAAAACCTTTAATTTAAAAAAAATTCAAAAACTAAAAAGAAAAAAAATCTTTTAGTCTAAGTCTTACACTAACCTAAATAAACATGTAAAAGTCTTTGTTAAATGAACAGACAAGCCGTATTAGGTATTCATATAGGTAAAAATAAGCAATACGCTAAAAAATAAAAATGTAATATTAAAGATAGAAAAATAAAAAGCTTTTCTTAGTGTAGGCTTTTCAGTTCCGTTTTTCCTACAAATGTAAAATTTTTTGTAAGAACTTTTGTTTTACAGTATTAATTACTATAATGTACCATAATTATAAAATAAAATTTTGTTGTTAATAAACTTTATATTTGTAGAGACTACAGGCTTTTGCAACCTAAGAATCAGGCATTTAAGTGCTATAAAAATAAAAAACGCACAGTACAGTTAGTGGGAATGAAAACTCTATCAAAACTATCTTCTGTAGTACACTGATTTCATAAAGTATTAGATTATACAACTTCATAGCCAACGTTGGACCGTACAGAAATAGACAACGTTGGCACAAAGCTACGTCGGAGCAGAATTGACATCGTCAAAAAGATTTTGAGTGAAAGCTTGATGAAGGTAAGGCTAATGTAATAGAGAAGAATAGAATAAATAATAAAACAGCATTAAAGTAACAAAAAAAAATATTTGTGAAAGTTTTCGTTCTAAAGCAAATGTTGGCCTTTATTCTTGACCATACGGGATGAGATAAGATAGGATAAAAATTTTGAACAGGCGTGGCTTGCTAATGAAATTGTGACATTTTATTTCAAATGCCATTTTGCGACACAAATTACAAAATATTTTTTTTTTAAATAAAATTGCAAAATATTAATTTGTGATAAATTATTGTGTTCTTCCTTCCACTGTTTCAATATTTTAAGAAAAATCTATTTTTCTAATGGCATTTTCTGGTTGTGGGTCAAACAGAAGCTGCTAAATATGTTCTAGTACAAGCTTTTTTATTCCTGCTAATGCTATTATAATCATAATGTAAAACAATGATTTGCCTCTCAAAAAACTTGTTTAAAATTGTTGTGAAAATAGTGATTTTTTTATGAATTGTCGATTAGAGCAACAGATTTAAAAATTTTTGTTTGCGTATGCAAAAACCGAGTCTTTTTTATTAATTTTACTTATTAAATTTAGGCTTTAGCAGCATTACGTTTTGTTGCTATAGAAAGTTGTCAAAAAAATTATATTTATGGCAGTGTTTTAGCCAACAGTGAGCTAATGTATTACTAAAGTTTAAAATGACCTAAACAGTTCAGCAATTTTCATATGTTTTGTCAAATTTCTAAGAAATTTTGAAAAAGAAAATTGATTATAAAATTAATTTTCTCAAAAATATGATTTTATTGCTCCCACTTGGCTATTACAGTTTTTTTCTTTTGGTTTTCCTCTTTTGTCAAACGTCTTTCACTATTTCTCAAAAGTATTTCCCACCTATGTAGCATTGACATTAATAATCAAATGAAATTCACTATTTGTCAAAACTCTTTCACGTTATTGCAAATGATTTTCCTCTTTTTTAAAGTTTATTAGAAAAAGAAGAATATAACAGCTTACTAACTATACCTACTAATATTATGTAACGCAATACTTGTAAAAAAAAATGTTTCAGAATTAGTTTAAAATTTCATTTCTGTTGAGGCAATCTCCCAAATATGTTTCCATATGTCAAACATAATTTTGGCAATGTTCATGTGTTATAGCTTCAGAAGCATTATGAATTTAAACATATATTTGTTCTTCATTTGTAGGTTGACTTCTTTTTATTATAGTTTTCCATTGGTTAAACAGCTCTTCAATGGGGTTTAAAAAAGAACTGTACGGAGGCAGAAATACTGGTACATGTCCATGAGCTCTGATCAGTTGTTGAATTTTATCCGTTCTATGAAATCCGACGTTGTCCATGACAAAATATGCACCTTGTATATGCGGCCAAGTGGTCAATCAAAGATGTCAAGAATTCTCCAAAGTGTTCTGCATTGTAAGGCCTGTTTTGAATGGTAAACAAATATAATGAATTAATACACATTGCATCAGCAATCGAATAATTACGGCCTCTTAATTGGGCCTTCACTTTGTTAGCTCTTGTATTTTTCGGTGATCTTCCATAAGCTCTTCTAGAATTCACTTGAATCCCAAATTCATCAATAAAAAATAGTTTTTCTCTTTGAACCATTATTCTGTTGTATTGAACAGCATATTCAAACCTACTTTGGATAGTATCTGGTGTGTTACGCCTTTCTGGCACAAAAGAAACGCGTTTTACAGAATAGTGAAATGCCTTGGTCGCTCTGTCAATGGTCGATAAGCTCACCTCTAGTTGTGGATTTTGCTCCAACAATTTGGCTTTTAGTTGTTTTAGTGTCAATGTGCAATCGTCATCCATTAAATTGCAGAATTCTTCTTGCTCCTCTTGAGTAAATTTCTTGGGGCAATGACCAGCATTTCTTTTATTCACTTCGTTCGTTATTTTGTACGTCTTGTAAATTTTTCTTACAGTGTTCGGCAAAACATTAAATTGACGTTCTATTTGGACTGAAGAACTACCATCGTTCATCCCTCTGATTATTAAAGCACGTACTTCGTTCGAGATTTTGTTCTTTTGCCTTCTTTCAGCATTCATTCTTATGTAATAACAATGTGAAATAGGTTTAACAAATAAGGAAATAGATTTGACAAAAGGGGAAATAGTTTGACATACACAGCACTCTGTTTAATAGAGATGGGAAATACTTTTGAGAAATAGTGAAAGACATTTGACAAAAGAGGAAAACCAAAAGAAAAAAACTGTATCTGCCCTACGGGTAATAACAAAATACAATCTGCACAGATTTATATTAATCGTAAAGGTTATCACTTGATAAAGGTTCAATTGACAAGTAAATATTATTTTTCACGTTCTAATGTTTGACTGGATTGTTTGTTATTGCTGCAGATTGCAGATGCAAATGTTACAGATCAGATATCGCACCTTAGCTTAAATAACGTCACAACTCAAAAAACTTTTAAATCACTTTTATTCTATAATTACTTTCAGAATAAGTTATACTTTTAGCTCAAATAGTGTCATGTATATGTGGTTCAGGTCTTTTGCTATACAGTCAACTAAAAGTTATAACTTGCTGATCTTGTACAGTGTCATAATATGACGACTTGAGCGAGGTATTAGTATTTAAAAACATTTCCTAACTCGGGTTTCTCAATTTGTAACGGTTTATCTAACGAGTTTTTGATGAAAAATTTGTCACTTGTTTATTGAAAGTGTACAGTGCCAACTTTTAAGACAGCTTTGGTTATCAAAGTAAAAAAGATATTTTTTTCCCCAATTTAAACTGATTTTCGTAGGGTTTTGATTGCATTTAATTGAAATATTTTAAAAAAATATTTTTTAAGCTTTAAGATAATAACAATTCCTGACCCAGAACAAGCCTATGCTACTAAAATACAGATAAAGAAAAATTAAAAAAAAACTGGTTTGATGACGTTGGTTAAAAAAAATGATTTTCTCAGTTTGGTTTTTTTAAGAATTTGAAGGATTTACTTTTAATACAATTTTTAAAAGCCTTGAAAGTGTTTCTCTCTAAAAAAATTGTTGATTTGTTGCAAATATTTAATTAAATTAGTATTTATTTTTTAGTTAGATCATTTAAAAACTGAGTACATTAAATACCAGAGACTACTGGTATTAACAACAAATAATTTTTTTTCTGTCGTTATAATAAACATGATTATGCAAAATATTGTTTTTTTTATTTTTATAGGGTCACATCTCACATTTTTTAATCGTTTTTTTTTAATTTTTAGAAAATTAAAATTGTCATTTAAAATTTCTCTAATTTGCTAAAAAAAAGTTTTTTCTAATGTTGTTTTTTATTTCATTATCTAAGTGAAAAATATATGTAAAACGTTTTTTTCTCAATATTTTAGTTTTTTGAGTTGTGACAATATTTAAGCAAAAGTGCGCTATCTCAATCAAAAATTTTTATAACATTTAAATGTTTATAATTTGTTGCTTACCTCTACCACATTAAAATGCAAAAGTGTTGCTGTAGATATTGCAAAACAGCTTATTTATCAACAGCTAAAAAAACTCTTTGAAGAGAACCTTACTTACTAACCTTATTATAATGACTTATCCGAATGTCTATTTGGTATTTTTTTCAAACAAAACCTTATGCTTCAAAACTTTGAATAATTTAATATTTCAAAAACCCAGTCATTGCATACGCAAAATAGGACTTTCAAATAATTATGACAGTCTCATAAAAAAAGTTACCATTTCTACAACAATGTTGAACAAACTTTTTGAGATGCATTGTACTTTGTTTATATTTATAACGGCATCAGCAGGAGGTAAAGATCTTGAACTGACACATCTTCAGCTTTTTTCTTTTCCAAAAAGTCCAACATTACAAACTCTTTATCTTAGCTATTTTTCTCAAACTTACAAACTATTTTTGGCAATTGCTAACGTTATTTACACAAGATTATTAATTACGCCTTTGTGTACATAATTAATAATCTCGTTAGCAGTTGCAAAAAAAAAATTCGTAAGTCTTAGAAAACAATTTTTACTTTGTACTTACGGTAGCAAGAGTGTCAAGTTAGGCACACAAAAATTATTCATCACAAGTTAGAATTTAGCTATATTTAAAAAATATACCTATATAATTTTATTCTTTTATTTGTGTCGCAAAATGCTACCCAATATAAAAAAAACTATTTATGTAAGCCGCGCTTGTTCAAAACTTTTATCTTATAATCTCATCCCTTATGGTCAACAATAGCACTCTAAGGAAACTTTAACAAATTGTTTCATGTTTGATTTTTATATCCTACAATTCTAATTTTAAGTAGGTATTATACTTCTTGCGGTATAACACCTGTTTAATTATTTCTAAACTAATTCAACTATATAAAATGGTTAGATAATTACGAGGGGTTGGATACAATTTTTTATTCTATTTTTTTAATTACAACTACAACTACATCTAGAAATTTATGAAGTAATTAGTGGTTAAATTGAGTTGTTTGCTTGCTTTGATATTATTGGAGACACTGATTTGAAATTAGGTTAGGAGAACAAGTGACAATATAAAAGTTAGAAAATGCACATTAAGAATTAGTGCATATTATTTTTAGAGGACTTAATTAAAAAATTTGTTTACTATTTTAGTCTGACTATTGGTATAATACTCATAGTACCTGCAGTTTGTGAAGATAATATTTTGCATAGTCCAATCGATAAATGTTTGAGTTTTATGCACCGCTCCCAACTGTTTTGGAATTCATTTATGATTTTCTAATTTTACAAAAAAAAGACCAAATTAAATTTGAACTGCGTTAGGAACGCAGCAATAAAATGCTATTAAAGTAAAGTCTCTTATAGGACTTAAAAATATATAGCTATTGTAAAGCACCCTCATCTCGACTATATCGCCACCGTATATGCCCTGGCATAGAGCCCCTCTGCTTTAAGCATCTCTGGAAAATTACTGCAATTGTCTCGATCATTGCCGTCGGTTTAAACTAACTCCAAGACTCGGGGAGAAAACGTCTCTGGCTTTTTAAAGACACACAGAACGCCCCCGCCCAAAGGCTATATATTTTTATTTCCCTATTGCCTACTTAAAGAACTGATTAAAATAGGGGATATGTTAAAGCCAATATTAGAACAATAAAACACAGTAACGAAACCGTTTTATGCTATCAATAATTTAGCTTTTAATGAAACGTTTCAATTTATTAAAGTTAGGGAAACATGTTGTTCAATTTTTTAATTATATTTAAAAAATTTAACTTTACTTCATTGGTAAAATAGTATAGTATTGTACTCGTTTAGTAGACCATTTCAAAGTAATAATTTTTCTGAATATGCCTACATCAGAGCTTTCACTTTAATTTGATCACGTCCTAGTCTTCCCTCATCCTTTCGAAGAAGTGGTTTACTGAAAACGCTCAATACATACCACAGATGGCATATTTAATTGCATACAGCTACGTGAAAAACTCCTAAAGGCTGCATACTTATACACTTAATTGTTTTAATATAACAGTTAAGAAAACAGCTTACATATTTTATAAATATTGATAAATACTTGTTTTTTTTTATCAGCATTGATTTGTGTGAAAATTAATTTGTAAGTTTAGCTATTATTACCAACTTTTATTTTTAGTTCTGAACAAAAAAGTAAAATATTATGAGCTTCTGATGTCTATCTGTGCATTTATGTGCATTTATGTGTATTTTTGTGGCATTATAGTTTCTAAACGGTTAAACTCATTTAGATCTAGGTTTTGAAAGCTGAGATAGCCAAGAGCGTACTTCGTAATAATTTAAGAAAATTGGTTTTACTGATAGGTTTTCTTATAGTGTGCATAAATAGATACGTAAAAGACTTTCTCAATATTTCCTTTAAAGTTAAAGTCTTCTTTATAAGCATGATTTGTCAAAACGTATTTAAAACAGCACTTAGAAAACGTTTTGCTTTTATTAAAATAAATCAGCTCGGTGTACTATACAACGTTTACCTATTTATACACTGATATTAAATTTAAAATAACAAAATCGTTGTTTTTCATAAAAATAACTTATTACTGTTTAAACTAATTAAATAAATAAAATTTTTATTTTATTGATAATGTGCTAAAAGCAATATTACATAAAGATAGTGATCGTTTTTGGACTATAATGTTTCTTTGTTTTCTTTCAGCTTCTCACACATTATACAAATCAGAAAATGTTTTTTGACATCCACATTTACGTCAATAGTTTTTTTTTGATAATTACAAATATTAAATCTAAGGCAAAGTTTTAAGTGATTGGCACTCGAATAACTCTTTTTCTGTTTCTTTATCTTCTGCCACTCTTATGCAACTCTTTTTAGCTTCTCAAATGTAGTGCATAACCATAAAAAAACTACTGCTGCACTTGAGGAGGTAAAATCTTAGTCAATGTTATTGTTTAGCATTTTTGATGTTTTGTGTTTTTTGAAGTTTTTAAGAAAATGTCAGGTTGTCTTAACTATAAAATAAAACAGAAATAATGTCACAATTACTTATTGTGTGCAACAACAGCAGGTATTTTTTTACTGGTGTCTAGAATAGACTAAATGTACAGTCTCCGGATTAAGTTCACAAGAGAAAAAAAAACCATGTTTTTAATATTTCTAAAAATGACAAAAATGACAAAATTAAGCAAAAATCATTTTTTGTCTAATTTAAAAAGAATAAATCTGCTGTCAAACCTTCATTATTATGAAGCTGTAAACTTTAAACAAAAAAAAAACTAAAAAAAAGTAATAAATTTTTTTTTGCTTCTAGCTAAAAATTTAAAAAGCAATATAAATTGTTGCTTAATTCAAACTAATTTCTACTATTCGATTAACCCACCACCTCTCGCAACACAAAGTTCAATAACTCTAACTCGTAACTCTTTACAACTTTTTTTGAATTGCCTTAATTGTTAAAGATGCAACAGCATCTTTTATCCGATTTTTTAATACTTGAACATTTTTGAGTGAATCTTCCTTGTAAAAAATTTGTTCTAAACAAAAAATCTAAAATTGTTCAATCAAGACTTCTTGGCGGCCATGAAACTGAGCCATCTTTGCCAATCTAATGATCTCCAAGTTTCCAATTAACCTAATTACGAAAAATACGAGCAAAATGCACTAGACAACTATATTGGTAAAAATACAATAAGTGTCATAATCAAAAGGTTATCACTTAAGCCATCGCAAAGGAAATGTCTTAATATTTTCAGGTTTTGATGCTAGCTAGCTTTAGTATAAAAAAATATATAAGCTTATTATTTTGTTATAAGAAACAGCACACCACACGTTTACTTTAAATTGATGTTGACGCCTAGTATAAAAATAAGGATTATTATTGCTCCAATATCAAACATGTTCGAGACAAAATCGTACTGTTGGTTGAAAACATAATATTACAATGAAAATCGGTTTTTTATTATCTCATTACTCATTCACAATCAAAAATGAAAGGATTTTTCATCATTTTTTAGGTCCAAGGCATGATTAGAAATGGGTTTAGGAACATGCATTTTAGATTCCTCCAAAATCCGTTGAATGTGTGATTTGTTTACACCTATCTCCTCAAAAAAAGTTTAGAATATCTTCTACTTAATCCAAAACTAACACAGGGGCAACATTCTCTTTAGACATTAGATTATTTTTTTTTAAATTGGTTACGGAACAAGTTTTTGAAAAATTTTTAACCAACTTTTCAATACCAATAAGCGAAACAGCAACTTCAGAGAACTTTTTATTAAATTTTTGTCTTACGTACCAATATATTATGACTATAAAATTTTTACTATTTTTATATCTGACATTAACGTAATATTTGACATTTTGAATCTAAAGCCTATCATTAGATATATAGTAAAAAAAAATAAGAAAAAATAAATTTTAAGAGTACACACCAGTAATATTAAAATTTTAATTGCAGATTTATATATTTAGAATTAAGCTAAAAATCTTATTTCTTCGTTATTTTTTGTAAAATTAAATATATTTTTTTTTCCTTTTGTGAACTTGTACATTTACATACTGTTGATGAAACCGCTAAGAAATATCTAAAAAAACTGTTCTAAACTTCAATAAAACTTGACTATCATGTTTATTTAATTAGAACTACTAATTTACTAAAAATTGCTTATTACATGACTTTTTTTATAAAGCTCAATCAATAAATTTTTTTTTATGCGGTATGCTATGTCTGATTGTTTATGATTGCACTATGTACTTTGATAATTATTCTTTATCTACCTGTTTACATTTTTAAGACCAAAAAAATAGATAAATTTAGTTGAATAGAAATTAATAAGAATAATTACTAAAAAAAATTTTTGAAGAGCAGTTTTTCTATAAATTTGGTAGAACAATATGATAGCGTAAACACGCGTTTTAGACTAATTTTCTTCAAACAGCGTTTTAAAAAAAAAAATTCTAACTTTAAAAGTTGTAGGTGTAGAAATTGCTTCATAAAAATTTAGTACTATATTCTATTTTTTAACCTCACAAAGCACCAGAATCTTTAAAGAGTTGCAATAGTTAAAGAAAATGTACCACCAGTTGCCACAAAACCAAGTTTTAAGCTTCAAAAAAAAAAAAAAAACAAAACATGCACGCCCTTAAAGAAAAATTAGATAACAATAAATTGACAAGTCCTGCTGACAGGCTGACACCGCTGTTTTATAAAATTGTGTTGTGTAAACAAGACATTGCTTCAACCAACAGAAAGAGAGAGTTTTAAATGCAATTTCTTGCCAGTAGCCGAAGCATATAGTTAACCAGTTTTTTAGTTACAGTTAGTTAAATAGAATATGTCTAGATTCAGTGTTTTTTTATAAAGCGCTGTTTTTATACTACATTTGATAATTAATAGTAAGCTCTAAATCAGAAAAAACTTTTTGAGCCTCTTAGATTACTGTCTAGTTAATTCAACATACAACATGCATATCAACTGCATTTATATATTGCAAATTTCGCAATTTTGAAACATTATGAAGTTTTGTAATTTAATATTCTATTAATTACAGTTCTATTCTATAAGTAATAGTAGTTTTTGACAAAAGTTTTCTGTATTTGGCGCTGGAACAGCCAACGTGTATAGAACAAAATTTTTTTTTTCAAACTGTCATTGAGGAAATTTATTAGATTGAAAATTGAGAAATTTCTATTGAATTGGCTTGTTCTAATTGCAAACGGTATTACAACAAACGCATAAATATGTTGAAAGAATAGAACAGTGAATGTGTAGACTGGAGCAATAATTAGCGTTGGTCCTGAAATGTTGAAAATAGGTAGCTGAAATATGAGTAATTTCAGTTTGTCACCTGGTTTTTATCTATACTAATCTATAGCATTATTACTCAGATATAAGAAGTAAATATTCACAACAAGGTTTTAGAGAATCAGACAACTTTAAAGCTATCTTTAAATCAATAGGTTTGCTCAAGTGCTTGTCAAAGCAAATACTCGTCGCTTATAATTTTATATAAAATGCAACGCTAGTACTCTTTTAAAAAAATGTCAGTATTTTTTTAAAAATGCGTTTTTAATGTCTTTCAGACGAAGACTATATTTTGATTTAGAAGAAATAAAAAAAATCTTAAAACATCTGCTATGAAATAAAATGTTAGTTAACTTGTTTTTATAATTATTCGTAAATAATTATAAAAAATTATTAAATTACTAAAAGTTATTTGTACTGAAAACTTACTTAATTTGTGTTTAAAACCACAAATGTCACAACTTATGACATTTTTAAATTAAAAACAAAGAAAGACAATATTGATTTTTACGTTTTTTTTTCATATTGATACAATATCTACAAAGCACATTTATATTTTAAACACAACAAAAAAACTTATTATTTTTATAATAAATTTACTATCTTTATAATAAACGAAAAAAATATTTCAATCTGTTGAGACAGTCTGAATGTACTTTGACATTTTTTTAATAAAATTGTTGAAGTAATGACGACAACAAAACAGTAAATGTTAAGTACAATAATAGTTTTATCTCAATCTTTAATTCAAAATTATATGAATATGTAGAATAATTCAACTTAAAGTGTTTTTAATTAAAACGTTTTTATTTGTTTTGATCACAATATATTAACATAATTAGATTTATTTGAGAGCTTCAAACAAGTAACTAGACAGTTTGCTTTAGCTAAAAAATTAATTTCTGAGTTTTAAATTCTTCAAAGTGAATGTTGTTTACAGGTTAATTTATTTGCAGTAAAACGAATTTAATTGAATTTAAATGAATTTAAACGTAATAATTAAAGCGTTGTAATTTTACAGAGATGTACGGTTTATTTGAATAAAAGTAACCAACGGTACACGTTTTTTAAATTTTTTCAAGTGAGAAAGTGTTTGTAATTTAGTACAGTTTTGTATAACTTCTTATGATTAAAAGTTTTTTGCTGCTTTTATCTTTAACTTGTAAGGATTATCACCTGGTTTTCTTTCACGCAATTTTTATCAATCATTCTTGATCATGTTTTTTTCTATCCCTGTTATTTCCGTTGGCTTGTAAATCAAACTGCGGTCAAAAAACATATGCCTTCTGGTTTCGTAGCGTGTATTGGCGTAAAGTTTTCTTCACGGTACTTACACGTCTCCATCGAGGTGGTGCACCTTGCGTAGACGATGTCTGCACCTTGTGCTACAATCGTACACCCATAGTGAATCATCTGAAAAACTTCGCGGTTGGTGTTCTTAATTGTACTGGTTGGTTGTGTGGTAGGAACCTACACATTATTCGATATCTGTACTGTGCATCTCATACTTTATGACAACCGTGTACTTCTCCACCTGCCGCCCCAGGAAAACAGCCGTGTCCGTTTGTTACGTGTCATCAATTTCTGAAAAAGTGTGTGTAGATGTATTTGTAATAATTCTTAAGTCAATTAGAAAGTTGCTTTTTTAGGAGCGACTAAAAGAACGACTATTTTAAATAAATAAAAAACACAAATTATCGTACAAAAACAGTATTGTACAAGTATCGTACAAAATGATTTAGGCGACAATAATTATTGTCATAGCAAACATTTTAAAATTATTTTTAATATTATACTTATTGTGATGTCTCTGTTCGTGTGTTCTCTAAGCCACTTTGTAAAAAATGTTTTTTTCTTAATGATTTAGTAATATTCATTTCACATTTTTAAAAATAATTTTTAGAAAAATTAAAACAAAAGTTGAAATAAAAAATAATTTTGTTTTGAAAATGTTGTTCTATTACCTAATTTTGCTCAGATATTCATTATGCAGCGTGCTCCATAAAATAAATTCATTGATGTGAATCTCAAATATGAAAGGAAGCCACTTTTTAATTGTTGTTAATTTGTTTTAATTGTAATTAAACAGACAAAAAATTTAAAAAAATGTTAAATTTTTTTTTTTTTAAATGTTTTGCTTTTAACGTGTTTCTCTGCTTTAGCAACCAAAATCAACTTAGGTAATCAGAATACAAAATATTTTTTCCCAAATATGTACATATATTACGAAGATTCGTGTTAATGCTCGATTTTTTGTTTTTTTTTAATCATGTTAGCTTTTATGTTCTTTAGCTTTAAAAATATTTTTATTCCTAATCTTCTATATGTGGCAATTTAAAACTCACATTTTTTTCTATAAAAATTTTCTAAATTAATTTTACCTTATCTAAAGTACCGCAATAAATGTACAAACCAACAGGTCTTATTAACAAAGCCATATTACAATTCAAAAAAAGATGATTAACAAAAAAATAAAGTAAATATTAATAAACTACTAAAAATAATTAAAAAAAAACAATTTTAAGCAAACTCAAAAAAAAGTGGAAGTGTTGAGAATTTGCACATTTAAAGTGCAACTACCACCACATTCTATAAATTTCCCTCTTGATACTGATTCAATTCTTTTATGTGTATTTGTAGAAAACAATTGTTTTGTATCTTGAGCATTAAACTTCGTAGACAACAATAATTGAGATGATGATAGTCTGTTGTAGACAAGTGCAAAAATTGAGCTGGTCTTATTTTTTATATTTATTAATTTTATTCACAAACCGCCAGCTGAAGACTTCCACCCCCCAAGTTGCTTAATTCCTATCAAACTTTAAGCATAATTTTCTAGCAAAGATGCTAAACTTCTATAAAACCTGTAGTCAGTAAAAATCCTAAAGTAATCAGGTTTAAAAAATTCAGCATTTTTTTGGAATTTGTCTTAGGTGCTTATTCCTACTAGAATGTTAATATTGCTACAATATGTCAGAAAAAAACGTTGACCAAACATCCTAAGAATATCTGTTTTGCTTTCTGGTATGGAAATTTCTAAGATTAGTTTTACATAAATTTGTACCTTAATTACCATCAGGTAGAAGCAATCGGGTGCTACCATGTTGAGTTGCTGTTTTCAAAAAAAAAATCAGCTTAAGGAGTTTAAAAATATCCGCATTTTTGTGTACTAACAAACATAGTTTCACCACTAAATACACAGACCAAATAGATGTTTTGCTTTAATGTTGTGAAAAAAAAAGATCAATTTAAAAATTTTTAACTTGTTGGGGTGTCAATCTTATTTCTCACAATAAAAAAATATTTATAAAATAAAATATTTATGAGAAGACATTGTTTTTTAATTGACCATTAAAAATTTTTGTTACGTTTTTAAAACATAATTTGTTTTTATGTATGAAAGAGCAAATGCAAATTTGCTTTGTCTACTTACTTTTTAATTTTGAGATACATGACATGATCTGGGTCACTCATTTGTAAAAAATCTATTATCAAAAAAAATACAAATAATAGTGTATAAAAGTTGCGGCATTTGTTTGAATTTTTATTTACAAACGTAAGTAATTATGCGCACAAATACAATGGCATCTGCTTACCGTTCCTACAGAACAGTACTGCCAACTTAATAAAATGTTAAACAATAAATAACATTTTTTAATAAAAACAAAGTAGTGTCTATTTGCCAAAATTTATTTTTTAAACTAATGAGGCATAACTATAATACTGCAAAAGCATTGACTAAAAAAAGTATTTAGAGCAAGTGAACAAAAAAAATCAGTAAGTAATAATGAAAATGACAGAAGTATCTTTTTTTTAATATTAAAAACCACTGTTTGTTTACAATCTGACCTCCTTTTTTCTTATAACTGACTAAGTATAGTAAGCTCGTTAGCCGGAACTTCAAGAGCAACAAAAAAGCCAACGATTTTGTATTAATTCGAAGCTAAATTATTTGCGATCAATTGTGTATAGACTTATGCTTTTGTTTAGTTTTTGATAGAAATTAGTGTTATAAAAATAATAATAAGTTACTACGCTTGCAATAAGTAATAAGTTTGCAAAGTTGTTTGAAGTGTGGACTACAGAAAGAGCAAGCAGCGTTACAAAAAACGCATTTTCAATTCTAAACAAAAAAAGTAATAAAAAAAATATTTTTTTAAATGCCGAAACGGGCTTTTAAAAAGAGTAAAACAGACTAAAACCAAAACACTTAGATGCTTTAAGAAATTAACCTATTTTACCTTACTTTTTCGCATTAGAAAGAATTTTTGGACTTTTGAGTTCACCAGTCTAACTACTATATAAATACTAATACCTTGTAACCCACAAAATTTTGAAAATGAGATACAACTTTCGAACTTTGAATATTTGAGCTATTCATTTCAAGCACTGATGCTACTAGGTCGATAATATACAGTTTTTACTTTAAAAATCCTAGCGGTTTTTGTTTTTTACCTTTTTGAAAATTCATGCAGACTAGCACCCTATTTAAAAGTAGCGCCTTAAATTATCTGTCATTCCGAATTAACAATAAATTATATTAATGTAAAGTTTTTATATTTTTATTTTGTTACTTACATAATAAAAAATATAAATAATGAGTTAATAATTTTTTTTAATATGTAACTTGTTAGAAATCAGTAGTTAAAAATGTCATTGAATTCAAATAAAGCGAATTGAAATAATATCATTGAGTATCAATACTTTGTAAGCAAGACGAAAGAGATTATGACACCAACCTTATTAGTAAAGTGAAATAAAATAAAACTTTTTAACTTGTCTCATAAGGTTCTCAAAACTAATTATTTAGAAAATTAGCAAAATCAACGTCATAAATAAACAAAAATATATATATATATATATGCGGGTACTTCTACGACTAGTGTCGTTTCCCGCTCTTCGACTTCCACAATTGCCGGTTCCACCAGTCTTCATCTCTTAAGTTTCTCTCGCGCATAGCTTCTTGCACATCATCCCGCCATGTTCTTGCTGGTCTTCCTCTTCTCCTTCTTTCTCTTGGGACCCAGCCCCATATTTTCTTGGGTATCCTTGAGTCATCCATTCTCTGAAGATGGCCGTACCATAGTAATCGCTTGGATTCTATTGTATCTAGAATTGTTCCATCTACTTCCATTTCTTCTCTTATCTGTGCATTTCTTACGTGCTCTAGACGGGAAGTTCTGTTGCTACGCCTCCAATAATCCATTTCGAGTGCAAGTAGTCTATCTTTGTTTCTCTTTGTCAGTTCCCACGTCTCCGACCCGTAGGTACAGACAGATTCAAAGATTGCGTTATACATCAGATGTTTTGTTCTTCGTGATATTCTATCGCTCCAAAGAAGAGAGTTTAGTTGCCTTATTATTCTTTTGCCTTGTCCGATCTTATTAGATATATCATCATTACTTTTACCATTTGAGGAAAGAGTTACTCCAAGGTATTTAAATTTGGTGCAGTGTTTTATTGTTGTGCCCATACCAATATCTAGATCACTGTGATCGTCGTTTCCTACAGACATGTATTCGGTTTTTTTCATGTTAATGATCAATCCAAACTCTTCAAATTCTTTCTTGAGTGCTCTTAACAAAAATATAATAAATAAAATTTTGATTAAAATCTACTCTAAAGCCATGTATTTTTTGCAATCGTTGTCAATAGCACATTATAATCAACAAAAAAGGATATAACAGTTCACCACAAAAATTAAGACATTGTCTAATTTTTGAGCATTTAAAGCCGTGATTCTAAAAATGTAGTTTATTACTTAATTGTCACAGTTTTCAGAAAATTATTTCAGTTCCAGAACCTAAAGCTGTGTTCTTATGAAACATAAGCTTTATCTAAAGACTAAACTGACATCATCTTTGTATTACTTGTACCTTTCAATATATCCGCAATTAATAAAAATATTATATTAAAATTATCCTGAAACACATTGAATATTGAATATTAAAATAGCATTATTAAAAGTTTTATATTAACATATTAGAGTGAATAAAAATATTTTTTTTGTAACTTTATGTAGTAGCTTTCTGATAATTAACATTTTATAAATTAACTATCTCAGACTTTATAACAACAAAATCTGTTACAACAAAGGCATTTAAATAAAAAGCTCATAAATACACAAATGAATTTTTTTTCACTATTAGTTAACACCCCGGAAAATACAAATTGGGTAGGTTATAAAGAATGCAGACGACAAACTTTCCCTGTCGTTTCCCGTCGAATTTTTCTTGTTCTGAACCCTCATTTTCACATCATCCTGACAAATAAGATAGATTATTTGTCCACTTCGCCCTACCAATTGATTTACATCGACTGACCTCGCTTTTTGTGAACTCTAAGCTCGAATCACTCACTATTCTAGAAAAAACAGCAAAATCTGATAGAGGCAATTTTTTTGACTAAGCTTAAAAGCTGTATTTTCTAAAATAAAGTCTTGCACCTTACTAAAATAGTGACTAACGGCGTTTGAACACCTTTACCAGTGGATCGTTTCAAGTGGCCATTAAGAGATGAAATGATAGGAAATGACCGTGTGGACCGGAAGTACGCACGTGAAATGCTGTGAAGATTCATTATCAGCTGTTACCGACAACTAATGGGTTTAAGAAGCACCTGACCAAGAATATTTGAACTGTAATTACTGATTACCGATAATAATTGTCACGGGAAAAAACTAAACGAACCGCATTACAAACTTTTGGTAATTGGTTCTTTTCTTGCTTCTTGTTTTGTAAGACTTTAATACCTCAACAGTGAGTCAAAGAACCAATTTTAGTTAACACGCTTGGGTGCTTTTAAAGGCATTAAGCGCTAATAAGACTTAGAATAAGAGCCTTTCTTAAGATTTTTTAATTTAAGAAATACACTGTTTGTCGTGTTGTACATACTCCACAAAATTAAAATATGATTCCTAGATAATATGAATCTTGAGAGAACATGAAAATAAAAAAAATTTTAGCATAAAAAACTAATTCAAACTATAGTAAATCTAATAGTGGATTAACTATCTGAAGCTTTTTCTTTATTTAATTTCACTTCCTACAAAAATCTTTTAAAACTGCATATCTATAATAAAAATTACGACTTTTGATAACCGATTTTACTTTTTATTACATAATTTTTTTCGTAAAATGCAAAATTGAAAATATAGAAATAAAAACCATTAAAACTGACATGAAAAAGAAACAGTTATTTTAAAAAAATTATATAAAACAAACATTACAAAACCAAATTTAAAAAATATTTTAAATCTGAAAGTAAAAAAAGGAAAAACATTGTGCGTTGGAAAAGAGAAATTTAAATCACAGTTATAGGAGTAAACTGTATGCTATAGAAATAAATTTCAAAGAAAAGCAGTAAGCAATTGAGATTTGAAAAAAAGCAAAGTATAATTATAAAAAAACGCGCACAAACAATGAAATAGCTTAGAAAGATAGATGAAAAAAAATGACTGAAGTAATTACTATTGATAATTGAGTAAATACAAAAATAAGTAAAAAACAATTTAGAAAAAATTAGATAGACAATACTTAGAAAACATGTGTGACAATGGAAATAATTGAAAGCTAAGTACGGAAAACCAAAAACCATCAGGTAGACATATCCAAAGTTTTTTTTTAATTTTTAACGTTGCAAGTTATAAGCAGAAAAACTGTTTAGTGTTTTCTTTTCACCGCACTTAAGAATATTAATTTGAGACTTGACTTAAGCTGGTTTGCTTTTGACAAAAGCTGAGAATTGTCGATATAACAATCAATATTTATTGATTTTGAAAAATTATTTCATAAAATAAATTAAAGTAAAAACAAAATTAGGTAAAATAGATATAAAGTCCTGGCGTTCCAAAACTGTTTCAAATTTTTCAATTTACAATTTGCAGAAAAAAGAAACACTTTTGCGTTGCGTTTTAAAATAGACTATATTATTTTATTACTTTTTGTTAAAGACAAGTAGTAGATGTAACACAAATAATTAGTCGTGCCTAATAGTTTTTTAATGTTTTTAAAGTTTTTTTTTCAAGTTTTGCATTTACGTAAATCAATAACTTTAACCTTATACGATATAAAATTCTTGAAATTAAAAGTGTTTGGTTTTTTGCATTTTATGCACTAAATAATAATATGCGCATATTTAACAAAAACAACTTAGTTTCTGTGTTAGCTGTTTTTGTGTCTAGCCACTTTATGTCGCGATACTATAATCGTATAAAATACATTAAACTGTTAATGTTAAATTTTGTTTTAATAACTCTGATTATAATATTAATCAATAACAATACTAATATATTATTTGTCGTTTGTACTATCATTTTATGAATTTTTATTGATTAGTTTCAAATAAAAAGTAAGAATTGCAAAAACTTTGAGAAAAAAGAATGTTTTTCTGTTGACATTCACAACAAAATTTAATTGCATTGCATTTTAATCAAAAAACATAAAAAATTTACTTTAAACAATTTATAATTTTAGCATGCCACTAAATTGAAAGTCCATGACACTATGTATTTAATAATAAGCTTTAGTTAGTTTTAGCATGTATTATCAAACAGCAGATGTATATTTCAGGAAGAGTGGGGTCAATATGTTTAATTCTAATAAAGAATTCAATTAAAAACTACAGCTGTAAGAATATTGTAAAATGTACAACATATATAAGACGTCAGTTCGCAAGAAATTTATTGATTAGCCGCATTGTTTGTATAACTTCAAGTGCAGTACTATATGAATAAAGATTACCCATATAGTCTCAAAATAGATCATCTATTGGCGACTGCACACCAGGTTGGTATGTCAGAATGTACCTCTACTATGTCGAACAATTAGACTACCCACATTATAATTGTATTAACTATAACTAATGGTATTAGAAAATTGCTCGTGCTACGATTAAGCTACAGGTGGCATTTGATTAATTTACAAAAAAATTGATCAAAATTGTAAAAACGACGACGTAATATGTAAGTAACTGACAGTTCGTGTTAACTTAGTAAATGTATAATTATTTCCCCCCATGTGTTACTTATTTTTACTCAATTAGATGGTTTTGATTGATTTTATATTCACATCAATGCTTTTTTTAATCAAAATTAAAAACTTAATAAACTCTGAAATAAGTACACGCAATATTGTTTTGCATCTATGAATAAAACTCAAAATGTATTTCTACATTATGCGTTGCAAATCGTCAAAGTTGAAGAAAAAGCGTTTATAAGTCTTAAAATAAAGACGAATAAGAATACAAAACATAAGTTTTAGGTTTTAAACATTCTGTAACATTATCAAAATTATTGTACATATCTATTGTGCTGAAAAAATTTGTGCCAAAGAAAAAAAAAACTGAACATAAAAATACAAATACAAATCATTTTAATCTTTTTCTGTTTCTTTCAGTTAAGACCTGTGTTACAAAAAATATAATAAGAAATATAAAAATCAGTCTGGTAACTATGGCATTACCTATGAATTTGCTGTGAACATTTACAGTATAAATATGTCAATTTTACCATACAGACTTTAAGAAACAGAGAATATCATTTTTTTTTGACACTGATTGTACTTCGCTACAGCGCTTAGTACGTAGTCCATAGCCCATAAAATGCTTTGTTTTTTCAGCTGTATTAAAAACGAAAATTAGACTAAGAAACTAACACTATGAAAACTTACCAGTTCATAAAAATACGCCAACATAATAATTTTAGTTATTTACATTTTGCATTGTTGGAATGTTTTGTAAGATTTCTGATACCTGCTTTTTGACTTTTTTTGAATTAAATTATTGTTGCTCTGCTATAATTAATAGTTTTTCTGGCAAAACATTGTCTTTCAAACTCGTTTTGAAAAATTTCATTTTGTATAAACAACACATAATGTTTACACAAACGCAATCAACTAAATTTTAGTTGTTTTAAAAAACAATTATTTGTTTTGAAACTGCCAGATCTATCGACAAAAACGGATAAAATTTTAAACATACCGAGGAAGTAACAAAATGTCATACCAGTCTAAGATATCTTAAAACCCTAACTTGGATTGCAAACTGACATCTACGGGTGTTTTGACAGTAATTACATCCTATACTCTATTTTTTTGGTAGAAGCGGTGAGCGAGCATTGTGGAAAACGCTACATACAACATAGCAACTTTGTTAAAACTCGCAAGATTTTCGGCGCATTTTCAGAAATCTGCTGCCAAATCAACAGTCAATAATGTCAATGTCAATCAATTGTTTATGTTTACATAACCTCACACAAGCACCAAAATCTCTGAAAGTTGCAATAGGGAAGAAAAATGTGACATTATTTGCCATGGAAACCAAACTTTGCGTTGCAAAAGTGAGGTTTGAGTAAGCTGACAAGTCCTGCTGACAGTGCTGACACCGCTGTTTCGGAAATTTGTGGTGTGTAAACGGGACATTGCTTTAACCAATAGAAAAAAAGTATTTTAAATGCGATTTCAAAAATAACCGGTTCGTCTTGCCAATACCCAAAACATAGAGTATAGGTTTGTTAATAGCTAATAAGGTGTACTAGAATAAAGTTATGTCAGTTAAAAACATCGTTGAAGAGACTTAAGAACTATACCTATCACTCCTGTCAGTGATTATTGGCATTAACAAAGTAGACGCAGAAATGAGCGCACAAGTATGAAAAGACTTTCTCAATTGAGTTTTACTTTGTTGGATAATTTTATAGTATTCTACAATTTTATCTACAAAAGCTGAGTTTAAAATTGTTTATTTTGGGGATAGCATGTGAGAGAAAAGTTTTTGAGGATGAGCAAGAAAGGTTGAAATGAAGCCATAAGCCAAGCGTCAGTGGAAATAATCTATTACAATTCATAGCATTAAAGAAAAAGTCGAGGTAACGTGTTATAATTAAAAAAATTTATTTGAATGTCTAGAAACTAATAAAGCAATTATGATAAAATAATGATAAATTATTTATAAAAAATTGTTTTTAGTTGATGTGTTACAAATTATTTAGTTTTACAACCTGGATCACTCGTACAAACTGAAATAGTTTTTAAAGTTTTGACACATTACAACAGTTTGACATCTTGCACTACCACTTACTTTTAAAAAATTTTATGCGCATTATTATGACAAAAAATGACGATTTTAACCTTGACTTTTAGAAAAAAGTCTCAACAAAATTGTTAAAATTAGTCGAAAGTAAAAACATTATCAAGAAAAATTTATTATTTTTTATTGATTGGTATTTGATGTGTTTGAATTCTTAATTTGTGGTTGCTGTATATGCACCTTTACTTTATATTAAAATTGCAATTGTTTTGCTGTTTTTAGTAAAATATAAGAGAAAAAAATGTTTTCTGTAAATAAATGTTTGGTAAAAGTTTTATTTTTGGTAAAGATGCTTAAACGCCTACTTAAGCGGCCACTACAAACAAGCTTAAAAATCATGTAAATCAACTAAAAAAAATATTTTCAATAAGTTTTATGTTTCAAGATAGACCAAGAAAATTTTGATTTATTTATTATTTTTTAAATCAAAATTTAAATCATTTTTTGCAATGAACTTATACTACATACCAAAATAGTTTTAATTAACTAAACTTTCTTTTGTAGAGGTGAAATTAAAAAAAACTTAAAAAAACTTTATAGTAGCTAAATTAAAGTTAATTTAATTCGAACAACCAATTCAACCAGCTGATCTTAAACCTAGCACCAATCAGTTATTAGTCAATTTTAAACGTCGTAAATCTTAAAATCATTTTGAAAATGTTGTTGTTGAAAGTTTGGCTTTAAAAATTTTACTAAAGTAATCCCCGAGGGAGAAAAACACAACATTTTTTTATTTTTTCCGATGCTCTACAAGTAGAACTTTAGAGTCTGTTTGCTTCACTTGCTTAACAACTATGCGCTGTCGTTATTCTTTCGTCTACGAAAAATTAAGAATTTTTCAACAAGAATAGGTTGCTTTAAATAGTTTATTATTTTTTAATAAAATATAGTCCAAGTTAAATAAGCAATAGCATATATATACAAACAATAAAATTTGTTTTTAAATTTATTATAGTACTGAAAAATCTAAGTTGTATCCAAAATTTTATCCTACTTATACACAATTATTTATAAAACATTTAATTTTGACGTTCTGCAAAATAAACAAAAAATTAGTATTTTTATTCAATGTAAAGCATGTAAATGTTTTATAAATCTGCAGCTATATCTTAACTTATAACCGGCTTTTTATAAATTTAATACGTAATAAAACATCAAGCACTTAGTTAACAAGTTATGTTCTTTAAATTGAGTAACTTTTTATCACCTTCTATTAGCAACCCACATTATTTGTTGCAAACAAAAAATTGCTTAATATATTCAAATTAACATGCCGGTATGCTTCCAATTGCTACGTCAAGAAGCAATTTAGCCTGAATCTTTTTTTGCTGCAATAAAGAATCTTCCAGCTGCGAATGCAAATAAAATAGTAGCCAGCATAAACTTTGCGTCTTACCGTTGAAGGCGGAAGAAATTCAATATTCAGGGTGAATAATTGAATTACAATCACCCTGATATGAAGTAATTATCCGTGATCAAGTCTATGCCGGTGTTAAAATTAAAGAAAATTCGTTAATGTCGTTTACATATTATTTCCCTTTTTCACGTTTTTTCTTACAATAAAACAAATGGCATAGGGTGAACAGACTCAAATATGTAGTGGCAGGCAATAAACACTATATTCTGATACTAGGGGATGTCTATTGACACAAAGTTAATTATTTATCAAATAAAAACAACGAAACCAAAGAAGAGCAACTTGACGAAGCGTTTTACATTCCGAAAATAATTTAAGTCAAACCTATTTATTACTGTCCCGTCAAAACATAATCGTGTTATGTTAAACGAAAAACAAAAAACCATTAGTTTTCGACGAAACAATGTAAGAGTTGAGGATTTCCTCTATATTTTAGGTTTAACTTTGACCGGATGTCGTGCCAGAGGTTAATCCCATCACGTCCAGGATATTACTTATGTACTTTCAAACAGACGGACGCTATATTTTCGACTCGTATTCAGACCTTTCTTGACCTATTCTCATAAATATTTTTTTACAAAATTATAATGTGATACAGTGGAAACTTTTTAATTAATCCAAATTGAATATGAGTTTGCTTTTGCTCCATTAAATATTTGTGTATATGTATTTTCATCAAACTTTTACAACAATTTATTTTATCTTGTTTTAAATAAAAAAAAATTATTTGTAAAAATATAACTTTACAACAATACAAATATTACTTTAATGTCTCTTTATCAATGCAACGTTGACAACTTGAAAATTCAAATCTTAATGAGGACATACTGTGTTTAAAGATAGATAAATATTTTGTACGTGGATGCAAAAACAGCAACAGTCTGGATTGTTGTTGTCAGAAAAAATATATACAAGCTCCTATAAATGTTTCAAATATTAGTGCAAAATTTAAAGCAAAGGTGTAAACAACTTTAACTTTCTAAAGTTTCGATTAGGCTTGTAATATTGACAACAATTGGTATAAGCGAGAAAACTAACATATAAAAAAGTGCAAAATTTATATAAAAGTCTGAATATGGTATTGCGCTATGACGTTTGTTTGAATAATTTATCCCTCTCATTCTTTTATTACAGTGTAGGAACCAATAAAACTAATAATTCGTCGCCATGAGAAGTACTTGTTCAAAAGTTGTTTTTAGTTTATTAATTTGCCTAAAGAATTTTACCTTAGCGCCGGTATTTCAATCTAGGATTAGCTCAGAAAATTTGGTTTAAACTTTTTATTTAATGGTTGAGCGTATTTTAAGGCGAGGTTAGCGCTAAACCAGATTAAAATTACCCTCAACGTTAATTCAGTTTTAAAAGATGGTTAAATCTATGTTTAAAATAGCATGTAATTTAAGCTTACGCACTTTGAACACCTCTTTATTATGACGTGTTTTTGATTGAATTATGAGGTCTATAACACACAAATGGTTTTATGAATCAATAATAAAACTGTTTTGATATATTTCAACAATTTTAAAAAAATAGAACACTTTATTGAACATTAAAAAATACAATACATAAAATACTAATTATAAGAAACAGGAATCTTAGATGAAAACAGATGTTGAAATTTAGGTTAACATTTATATTAACAGATATAGCTTTATTTGCTTCATTTTTTGTCACTTTAATGCTGTTTCCAAATTCATTTGATTTTTGCTTCTCGATATACACAATAACATTGTTTTCTGTTTTCGAATTTCCGCCCAGTATCTTCTTAGCAATGTCTATTTTGGTCGAAATTGACTCTTCGACATACTCTTGCGCCACAGTTGGACCATACCAAGAGCCGCTCCAGCGTTAGACAATATGATGTGCGTCTCATACTATAATAAAAAAAACTTTTTTAAAATAATGGACACAATAATTGTATAAAAAATTGTGAATAATGTGAACAAAAAATACAAATTTCAGTTTTTTCTTGAACGTTTCTTTAATGATCAGTGCTTCTTCAGTTAGTGAAAATGCCAAAATAAATTAACAAAGCAACCAAAAAAGAGTAAATTGTTCTAAAAACCGCAAGAACAATACATCTCCTTTGTGAATTTTGTTGATTTAACTTTGGCGTTTTGACTAATTGAAAACGCACTGAGCATGTGTGCGTAATATTCTAGGAGAAATGATAAGAGTATTTTTTGTTGTCTCCCATCTCTACAATAATCTAATACAATTCAACATACTACGAATGACATTTGTGAAAACACAAACATTTACCTACTAGAAAACAATAATATATTTGCATAATTTTTAGTAAGTAAGCGCTCCTATGGGTTTTTTGCCTATAATTCTAACTTTTGTCTTAAGGAATAAACATAAAAAATACATTTTTTATTACACTGCATTGCTCTTATGCTCGTTTTAATTTTAACATAATGAGGGTGTTTCTAATTAAGCTGGAACTTTTTTATTTTCAATTATATTACACCGATTGTTTTCTAATTTAGATAAATAATCACCACAATCAATGTTTCAAAATTGATTTTTCTATTTTTATTTGAAATTAAGAAACAAGCTTTAATAAAACAACTGACAAAATCTTTTCAGCAATTTTAATTTTTGACAAAAGCTTAAAAACAACAAAATGCGCATGCACTGGCTAATTATTCGTAAAACAAAAATAAAAAAAATTGGTTAAGTAAACAAGCTTAGTTAATTTCAATTTTAACTTTGAATTATTCATTTTTGTCTGCATTAAAATTCTAATTATTTTTGGTAATACCTTACTGCTGCGCTATTAAAACCCAATGTAAAAAACATCTCAAGCAGGAATACATATTGGATAGAGCCACGTCATCTTTAAAGCCATCTTAGGTGCTGAAATATATCATAGCTTTGAAGATGGATGAAGAGCTATAAACTGAGACACATCTCAAACAGCTCAAGAATGAAAAGCACAATAGACCAATAGATCGCAGTGCATATGACACCTTATTTCTAATCTTAATCTTAATCTTACTGCTGATTACAAAAAACATTATGCCATCAGAGTTACCACTTGGTGCAAAAAAACTAACGACTTTAAAATCGGTATTGCGTTTTAGTGCTAGTTTGTATGATTTATCCTTTCACTTTATTTTGGTAGCTTTGTAGTGATTTAAACTATGCAGCAAAAACTAATAGAACTAATATAATGTAATGACTGGCAGAGATGTCCTCAGTTTGTTGTTCAGTTAAAATAGTTGATCAATAGCTCTAAGTGTGCACCTCCTCTAAGCATGTTTTTTCATTTTTAATTTAGTTCTATGACAAATTACAGAAAAACATTAAGCATTTTTTTGGTTTATCTACTGCTTTTTTTGCAGTTTTTAACAAAACATAAATAGGTCATTTTAAAAGATGTTATTTTGTGCAACTGAAAAAACTTTTAAGCTGAAAACCGAGGTTGCTTTGTAGCGTTTTTTTGATTAATATATTCTCTAACTTTTAATTTCAATTTGTTGCAGTTTGTAACTTTGTAGTGAAAGTTATAACGGGTTAATCAAATATCTCTCGAGTGGGGTATTTGCCCGAAAGTGAGTGATTTTAGTTTATTGAATTGCTGGAAGCGTTTGTTTTTAGAGTGCAGTGCAACTGTATATAGTGCCCATATAAATGCAAAAATAATTAGTTTTAAGTTTTGATAATGAATCAATTTTCTAGAAAAATAGCTCAAATTACTGAAATAAATTAATACTTTTATTGATTAAGAAATACGATCTAAGAAAGTTAGACTGATTTTTATACTGTCTTTACTTTTACATAATACTGAAAACAATAAGAATAATATTAGTTATAACTATTATAAATAACCATAAAAACTATTGATTATGCGCAAAGAAATAGCGGTATTATTTTAAAATAGGTTTAGAATAAACCGTAAACATATTCAACCCAGTAACTGAAATAGATGACATTTTAATTTAAAAAAAAGATTTGTAGATCTGTCAAATTGAGCTTTTTAACAACTATATCAACCTTGGCAAAAGTGGCAAAATTATTTTGCAGATAATAATCTGATGCAGATAAAATGCAGATTACTTTCTGTAATTTGCTAGAAAAAATGAGTGTTATCTACAAAACTAACGATGTCTGAAAAATAGTATCGTTAATAACTAATATTAATTTTTTTAATAATAATAATAAGTAAAGATGTACAATAACATTCTTTAATTGAACAATTTTGTTATTAGAAAGTGGAATATTTTTAGCAACATAGGTTAACAAATTGAGAGATATTTTATAGGTTAGAAAGCAAAGTTAGTTAAAATGGTTATAAAGACACAAATTAGCTCAAAGTATAAGTTATTTGCATTTTTTTTATTGTCGTGTTATTTTGTTCAAACGTGTTTGCAATATATGACAAAATTTTGTTAGGCTCTGTCCATTTAGTGAACAAGTCTTGAGTAAACTACTTTATTGAGTTATAAACTTTTTTGTGTTTGTGTTCACACTTAGATAAATAACTAGTGAAAAAAATTGTGTCATGCAAAACCTATGAATAAAATTATAAAAAGCATTGAAGTTGTGCGATTTGACATTGATTTCTTGGCTTTAACATTTTTGCTAACATAATTCACTTTTGTATAGGAAGGAAAGTGAGGTAAGCCTAACCAATTAAGGCAAACCAAGACATTGTTAATTATATTTTAATTAGAGAAAAAGAACTTCTTGATACCGCTATAATCTATTAAATATACTTTTATTTCCAGCCTGTCAATTAATCTATGTTGATATATTGCCATAAAGATAGCAATTTATAAATATTTTTAACACCAGTAGCTTGTTGTTGGACAAGTGTTGTATGCTTAATTAATTTATCTATTTAGTAAGTTAATTATAATTAAATTAGCAAATATCAACGGTTTTTTAGTTTGTATATTATCTATGGTATGTACATATTTAGTGTTAAGTCAAACATAGTGATTGACATAGTTTTAAAATATTAGCACTAATAGCAAGAGTGTCTACAATAAAAATTTAAATTTAACATGACCATTTTGTTATTTATAGCTACTTTCAAATAGCCAGAGATATTTGACTGATAGTGATTGATTAAACTCGTAATTTTTAAGATTTTATTTAATTTGCCAGTGGTTTTTAATAATTCAGCACTATAAAGTTACTAATTTTAGATAAAAAAATAATTTTTTGTCTAATATAGCTTAAAATTATAACAAAGGCAAAAATAGATTCAAAACTTAAAAATTTTAGAATTTTGCGGCAAATTTCATAGCTTTGCATTATAGTGATATAGATTCTTTACATTTCAGAATTTACATAAAATTTCAAAATCATAATAACATAGTGCTAAGCTTTTAATAGTGTTACCCTATAAGATAACGGTTTTACAATAAATGTTTTAGAATAATTTATTATTTACGGACAAGCTGGAAAGTTTGTAGGACGAGCGTCAAAAAAGCAAGTCTCTATACATCAGTGATTTCACCAAAGATTAACTGCTAAGTGATTCGCGTGCAAAATTTTATTTTCTTCTTCAGTTTTTAATCGTATTTTATAGACACAATAATTTGTTTTCAAAGACGGTGAGATGATGCATACCTACACAGACACAATCTTATAATAAAAAAGATAAATACTGTCAAAAGTTTTTGTAAAAATTGTTACACAAAGAATCAACAACTAGCCTGTAAAGTATCATAAATATTTTCTAGAATCTTGAAAAGCATTTAAGCATTTATTAACTTAGTTACTGCTAATGCTTGAAAAATATTACTTAGAAGAAAACAATAATATAAGTTATTTGAGTAAATCTTACTCTCAACATGACTTAATAACAAATGTATAACAACTACTTTAAAAAGTTACTACTATATATTAGCTACATGATAAAACCCTTTAATCATATTTATTTAATTATACCGTCTTACCAATTTTACAATATGCACCTTAAGGCTACTAAAAAGTTGAAAATTTTACAAATTAATTTTTTTGTGAAACGATTGTATTATAATTAAGGCGTTAAAAAAACATAATAATAAAAAACTGAAACATAAAAATAAGAAACTAAATAATAAAATTAAAAAAAAAATAAGTTTAATGTACAAAGACATTCTGCGCCTAAATCCTATTAACATTGCAAAATAAAAAAACAAAATCTCTAATAAATAGACAAGACCGTAAAGATAATAGTTAACAACTTAAAATCTAAATATTCATATATAATCTAAAAAGTGTGTGCTTTGATTTTCAGAAATTAGTTCGTCATGTTGAATTTTTTTTGCGAGAGAAAATTGCACAAATAAATTATTAATTAGTTTAAAAATTATTAAAACACTTTTTCCAGTTATTGACTACTAAGAGAACATAAAATAAACAAATTTTAACTGCTACAAATTTATATCAAACTAGCTGACCCGGCGAACTTCGTACCGCCTAACAGTCAATGAATGTTGTGTTACTTTTTAGCTGAACTAATTTAGGCTTTGATGAACGTAAAACAATGATACAAAATAATATATTTATATAGATAGAAACAAAAAAGTATTTTATTATGATGAATGATGACGAAAACATACATACAGAATGAGAATAAAAATAAAAAAAAATAAAAAATAATAATTAAGTACTTTAAAGTCATGTCAGAAAAAAATGATTGAAAAGTATGTTGTGCAGATTGGAAAAAAGAATAAAACTCGGATTAATTCATTAATAGGATTTTCATTCAAGCACTTTGTGGTAAACGACATTCTTTGTTTTTTGGTCAGGCGCAAGAACAAATAAAGCGGATGGTTTGCCGACACGTGAGCATGCTACGTACAATTGACCATGAGAAAAACATGCATTTTCTAGATTGAGACCACAAATAGTCAAGGATTGGCCCTGGGATTTGTTGATCGTTATGGCGAAGACAAGACGAATCGGGAATTGAATTCGTTTAAACTCAAAGGGCATATCCGTTGGGATCATCGGAATCCTTGGAATAAGAACTTCCTCATCTTTAAACTTTCCTTTAAGTATCGACGCGTGCAATTTCTCGCAGATAATTGACTCGCGATATTCCGTTGCCTAATTGCATTACGGCTTCGCTGGGAAAGATTAGATCTTCTAGGACACGGCATTGTTATTAAAATGTGCACTCGCATAAAACCACCAAATATAAGAACAGTGCCTGAACTTTCGAGACATAGACAATAGCTCAAAGAGTATATAACCACTACGTATGAATAGCTTATCAAGAAAAATCATAGACAACCTATAAAAAGACATTTACACTTTTGTTAATCTGTAGATTTTTTTCCCTTAATCTTATAACCTTTACCAACTGATTTTTTATTCCCTAAATTCCGTTCCATCCTTTTCGATGATTTTATGTTTTTACTGTAGAATAAATCTTAGGTATTATTTTCGGGAATTAAAAATAATTATAACAGTACCTGAACTTTGTAGACATTTTACAAAAAATAAATTTCTAAACGCACACATGATGTCTTTAAAAAAAAATAAAGTTGTGGCTTAAAGGTCTCAGCAACCAGGCCATAAACTCCAAAAAAAAATAGTTGTTACACTATTTGACAGGATTGGACAACAAATGTTTGACATGTAATAAACAAATCAGCATTTATTGAAATGATTAAGTATTCATTACACATATCGAGTTTTCATTGTTTTTAAGATGTATTCTGCTATTCGGGACGGAAACAAATCCAACAAATCAAAAACCATGGCAATCGGTCCAGCCGTTCTCGAGTTATAAGTGTTGTAACAAACACGACTTTCTTTTATATACATATATAGATTTTTGTAACTGGTTAAAATGATGAATTTGCCGAATTCTGAGGCTTGATTCTCAACCAAATCTATTGGTGAAATAAAAGACTTAATCAAGAAGACAACACCAGCAAATGCATTTTTATATAGTATCTGTATAGGTATAGATATATATTTTTTACCCTATATACAGTAAATCGCCACATATGTAGCAGTGTAAAATGCAATTTTTATTTAAATTTATTTTAGTCATAAAATAAAACAAATAAAAAATAACAAATCTTTCAAAATGCAAAGTGAGTTACAATCGTTTTTTAACTAAATGGATGTGCTCACCCCTGCATTATTTTGTTAATTAAAATTACAAAATTATCTAATTAGTTCAATTTAAGTAATGGAAAAATATTTATAAATTGTTAAGCGTTTGATAAAAGTTTTAACTGTTATATTTGTCAAGCGGTTTAACACAGATCATAAAGGTTATAAATAATTCTTAATTATTATATAATAAATAAAAAAAAAATGTGTCTTAACAAAACCAAGCTTTTAGTAATGAAATTTAAACTAGGCATTTTTTCCAATTATTTTTGAAATATTACTAAAACGGACATCGATTTTTGTAAAATTTACTTTAGCATTGTCACTTTTGAAAAATTTTTATCTAAGAAATTTTTGTAATTTTTAGATTTATTGCATAGTTACGGGTTAATAGTCTTTGATGGTAACAAATTTTATAAGAAATTACAGCTTTTAGTTCTAATACAATCTACATAAGTACCTAAGCAAACAAAAACATTTTTAACGTTGTAACTCCATTCGTTTGAAATTGTCTGAAAAAAATCAGTTTGAATGCGTTTAAACTATCGTATGCAATTTCTCCCGTGTGGTTAAAAATATTTAGTTAATAATTGTAACAATTTTATAATACCAAGAGATACATGTCAAACACAAACTGAACGGCACAACCACTTAGTGGTCAAAAAGCTTTTGAGATCTGTTGCACAATCTTTTTGGAATGTGGTAAAACTGTGTGAATATATATCGTCTATATAAAATTGTGTTTATTTTTATCATTTAATGTTTTGTTGCACATGCGGATTTCAATATCAGCTCTAACATAACTTTTATTTTTTTTTATTGATAGCATAGCAACAACCGTCTTTGATTTATAGATTTTAATTGCCTAACAAAATAATATAAAAAAAATTATTTATAAGCAACCTAAAATTTTGGAAATTGTTTTAAAAAGCTATTTGCTGCTTTTACTTGTTTTCGTGAACATAAGTACTAAATTTTTGCTTTTTTCAAACATAACAACTGATAAAATAAAAGCAATTTTATTCAGAATTAAGAATTGTAAAATCAGACATGTTGTGTTTAATGGAACTCTTTATTTATTTACGCTCAACAGTTTATTGATTAACTAAATTTGTTTACATGGATGGTATATTCAATCAACAGCAAAATAGTCTCGTAAAATGTAATACGTAGCAAATATCTATCTATTCGTACCTCTAGGTCAAAAAACAATGGTTCGACATTTTAAAACAAAATTATGTTACCATTTTTTGGTAACCATACTCAAACCAATAAACAAAAGATAAACGTTAATGTGATAACTTGTTAGTTAAACCATCGATTTTTGTTATTTATCTAAAACAAATTATTTTTTATGAAATCGACAATGGTTATTAGAGACTTCTAGCATTAAAATCAAGAAGCATTGCGTAGCAATCTTGATGTGATGCTGCCAAGTATTACATTTTACGGAAGTAGAATGCTTTTGGACAAAAACAAGATTTTTTTGTTTTCGCCAATTTATTCAATCAAAAAATTTGTGTTTTTTTAGAAAGAGTCATAAAACGTGTCTGAATCTGAAAATTTTAGTTTTGAATAAATTTGTTTAGACTTATTACTATTTTTAGTAACAATACCAAGGCATATATAGGATATTGTATATCGAGATGTAAAAGCATCGCTTTTTGTTTTTGATTTAATCTTCTGATAGGTAAATGTTGTTACGTACAAAGAACTTAGAGACGTACTCCAAAGAGACAACACCTTGTGCTATTTTTTCAATAACAAAGTATTTTAGGTTTGTTAAAAATATTATTGTGCACCTACTAGTAGCTACTACAGTTTTGGTATAAGATATAAGAGCCTAATGGCTGGTTTCACAAAGCGTTGTTAAAATTGGGCTAACACGTTGTTAGCTAACATTGTGTTAAAATTAACACGTTGTTAACTAACAACGCGTTATCTCACAAAATCAGGTAATATCGGCAATGAACTTTAATAATTTTATGTTATTCAACAAAACCACCTGTCATCTGTCAAATCAAATGTCAAATACAAAAATTCCAAGTTATTAAATTGGGGCTATTCTGTGGGGCTTTTAACGATTTTTGTTTTAACAACGGATTTAACAACGTGTTAAAATATTTAAGACGATGTTAAAATTTAACAACGCTTTGTGAACCCGGCCATAAGTTCATTTGATATTTGATTTTTGACTTACAAATTTAAGTTGTGTGTACAGTTTTGTACCAAAGTTAATTGATATTTTTTCGTTTAGAATATTGAATGAGTAAACAATCTTTTGAATGATTAAACAATCTTTGTTTTATTATACCATTTAAATTTATATAAGAGCTTAGAAATAAGTTCGGTTTTGAAATTACTATTTTAACGCAGAATCTTCTATTAAATGAAATTCATTAAAACTATAGTAATTTTACTTTGCATTATTTATTATTTATGACCGAATAATTTATAGCAAAACAAAATTTAACTTTCTGACCAGTTATGTTTACAGATAAAAAATTGTATAAAATGTATCTACAAAAGATAATTCTTTAGAGAATCTGAAGCATGAAAACTTGTAGCTGTAACCACAATTAAAATGTCCCTAAATTACACATTTGTTGCGGTCAGTAATTTTCGATTGGAGTAATATGAACGTAATTAACAGTTGCACAGATATAGATCAAACAAAAAGGCATTCACGGTCTTCTAGTGCACGACAAACGGTTTTATTGTAACAGAATGTACATATCGTTTCAAACATAATTTTTGTGTTTGATCATTTTTAATGTGTCTATTAATAATTATTATTGAACATGTTGTAGGTTGCAGTAAGAAAAAAATTGTTTATGGCAATTACTAAGCAATGTGTGTGTGACACTTCCTCTATTGCTTTATTAATATTATTGAACTGATATCACTTTATAGGTGCCCCGTGGCTCCAATCAAGGTTATTCCGTCTTCTCTTTTAAACAATAAGCATTTGTCTGCTTCTATAATAATTGTGCTAGAATGATTAAACTATTTCCCTCATCCGATGGTTCAACAAAGAAAAACACGAGAAACCATTCTCGATATTAAATTAAATTGCTTTTGAAAGTGTTTTGCGTAATACCAGTAGACAGGACTTGAATCAATAATTGCTATTTCAGTTTTGTTTTTTACAAGCAACTTGTTTTGTAATTGGAATTGCTGGTAACAAGTTGGTTTCTTCTTGCTGTATAATTCATTCTTCGATGTTTATCTGATTAAAAAAGACAATTAATCAGAAGACGCGGCATCGAAGACATCGCTCGTAAACTACAAGCAATCAGACGTGGATTCTAACATATGAAACTGCTTCAACTTCTATGCCTAATTATTATTTATGTATAAACTGATTTTTAATGTGTAGGCAACTAAAAAGAATATACAATTAATAAAAGCTGTAGTTTTCTTCTTGTAAAAATGTATTGGAATGTAGTATGTACGTACTTTGACAAATAGGAAGCTTTTCTACAATCTACACAACACAGAAGCAGTATTGTTAATTTGTCACGCTCTGCTTCAAAATTGTACTTACCCACTATATAATTAAATGTAATATATTTAATAGCTTGTCAACCGTGGCTATTTATTGGAGCAATTAACGAATTAAAATAATTTCATGAGTATTTTTGTCTCGATATATCCGAGCGGTTCGCTACATGCAACAAGTAAAAATATTTTTTTATAAACTCACGTTCACATTATCAAATCAATAAAAATATATCAATATCAATCATGTAACCGAAAATATCAAAACATATTTTGTCTATACAGAGTGGTCTTGCTATAACATAGCAACAAAGTTCATTCATAGGTGACAATAAATAGAACTTTTCTAGAAAAAACTTTTCTCAAAAAACTCTTTGTATTGTAGTGATCAAAATAATTTAAAATTTAGTCAACATTTCACGTTCACATTATTAAACTAATAAAAATATATCAATATCAATTATGTATCTGGAAAAAATAAAAAAAATTATTTTGTCTATACAGAGTGGTCTTGCTATAAAATAGCAACAAAATTCATTCATAGGTGACAATAAATAGAACTCATCTAGAAAAAACTTTTCTCACAAAACTCTTTGTGTTGTAGAGATCAAAATAATATAAAATTCAGTCAACATTTCAAGTACGTCAATGACACTTGTAATGTCAAGTTTAATAATTTTAGCCATGTTGTAATTACATTATTTTGATTATCTAAATAATTATGTAATGTAAAATCGTAACTGTAGTAATTTTAGGAGCTCTTTAACAATATATAATTTTTAGTAAAAATTTGGTTAGAATATTGTGACAATATAACAGAACGAATGTATTTAGAAGATTTTTCTTACCCTGAATGAAAATTTGGACCACCAACTATCAAATAGCTTTTACAGTATATCATAAAGCTTCAAACAATTCACTGTTATTAAATTTTTCATTAAATTTATGCATAAAAATACTGACTGGTAAGAACTATTAGATTAGATAATTTTATAGTCTTTTGGCTTAAAAAACGTTGAAAATTTAGGTTTGTCAATCCAACGTTAGAATAAGACCTCAAATTTTTTTTGTTAGAGTTATATAAGAATTTAATTTACTTACTTTTTGCTATTATTATTTTTAATTTTTTTATTCAAAATTCTAAGTTTTCATTTATTTATATATGTTTATGTTATGTTATACTTGTAAATCACTGCTATTTTTTTATACTTAGATTTATCTCTTAGGAAATATTATCATTATTATAATACTGTTTTAGCTTCTCAACGATTGAACATTTGTAGCTGAGGTACATCGTTGATAGTATAATTGAGATTGCTAAAATAAATTGAAATTTAAACGACCGTAATGTACAGTACAGCATTTTAATCTTTGAAGGCAGGCCTAACAATATTTGCTATTCTTTTCCTACAATAAAAAAACTTAGGAAGTGATTTAGTTAAGATAATTTGTTAATACTGGAATCCCAGTAACACTATTATATTCAGTTCTTGTGTTCTTGAAACTAGTTGTCTTTCTTTTATGGCAACTGTATCACAATTAGGTATACTTGACTAAAATTGAAGTTTTCGAAGCTTGTTTTATCTTGTGTAACAAATTGCTTAACTGCTGCAATGAAATTTTTTTTTAGTATATCCGTACGAAAACTGACCAAGCGTTGGTTCTATACTCTCTAAAATATTCGCAAAACATAAATTTGACCTTTCTTATACGAAAAATTTTGTATTAATACGTTGAAGGAAACAAAATATTTAAATTAAATTAATTTCAATAAAATTGTAAAGTATAGACTTTTTTAACAGTAGATTTTTGATCAATGAAACTAATAAATATTAATAATAATATTTAAGATAAGTATCTATTATATGAATATATTATTGAATTTAAAAAATATATCATATCAAGTGAATAGCTTTCAATCTGTGATGTCTGGATTAAAAATCCAAAATATGCCAAACGTGTCATGTGTATTTTGTTCCACAAGAAACTTCAAAAACATATTTTACTCTTAAATCTAGAATTTTACAGAAAAATTTATTTAGCCTTATTGCCTCATATTTTTGCAGATAGATTATAACATAGTCTTTGTTAACTTCAATACATTAAGTCACTTGTTCTGCAACATCTATAAATACATTTTTTTTTTGTTTTTTGATTTTGCTACTATAGAACGTTCGTACTTGGAGCTTCCAAAATAGGTTATTTATCGTGCTAATTTGCTTTTTTGTTAGCATGTATTTTTTCTAACAGATGTATTGTTAAAATAAAAATTAAAATAAAATGTGTAAAAATTCAATATTTGCTTCAAAAATTGCTGCATAGGATATCCAAAAGTCTTTGAAAAACTTGTTTTATAGCTATGCATGTTACAGCTAATTTTGAGATTGATTTGTTCTAGATACATTTTGTGTAGATACTAAACGTTGCAATTACTTAGTTTAATCATGCTCTCTTCGACTATTGAGAGAATGTCCTGCATTCTTTAGATAAGCCTGATGTGTAATAAGTTGTTTGTTAACGATCCTATGCAAACATAAATGCCTTTTGACCAGCTTACAATTTTTTAATGTATTGCTACCATAATTGAAGAATGGTTTTGCAAGTTATTTTTTTAATGTCTAGGCCGCCTGCATATTTATTTATAAATTTCCACAAATAACTTATCAGATTGGTTTTATCTCGACTAACATAGATATATTTTTCCTACCCCTTACAATTTACCTGTTTGAAACACCTGATTTTTTATCTTTTCTGTAGCATTATTAAGTACTTCAAATATTTGTTTAACAAATACAAGCAAAATTGCGTGTCTACTAATTCTACTCAGTCACTGTCTACGAGCAGCTAAAACTTGAATTACTTAAATTAAGATAAAATAAAGATACGCAGCAATTAGATAAGTGCAAAAAAAAGAGCTTAAATAAGTATCAAATATCATTGAGTATGTGTAAATTTTCACCGTTGTTCTGTTGAAACACAATTAGTCAAAGAGCTCATGACTAATTTTTTGACATGACATTTTTTTAAAGTTATTTAAGAAAGTGTTTAAAAAGAGCTAGAAATTCAAATTGATAAAATAAGAATAGATGGAAATAAAATAAATTTTTTGCTTTAGACTGACACTTTTGCAGATAAGAACAATGATATAAAAAAATTAATTAAAACAAAAACCAACACAAACTGTTATCAAAAACAATAGTTAGTCAACGTAGAACAAAAATAAATAATAACATTATTGAAACGATTAATATTTGAGATACCAAATCCATACGTTAGATTTTAATATATTTTAAATAAAGAAAAACGGTTTCAGGCTAAAATCTCAGTAACGTTTTAATTACATACAATGCGTTTATTTTTGACGGTAAAATATAGAAATGTGTGATACTTAAATTACATATTCCATGTTGCAGGTTTGTTTTAACCCAAATTTTTGTTTAAAATGATAGATTAAAAATATTTTCACTAAGTTTGTGTACCTTTAATTAAATTTTAAATGTTACCTTTTGTTGTAGAATAAGTTTAAATAATTTTTTAAGAAATGTAAGTGAACACAGTACGAGATAATTAAATTATTGAACATAAAATGCTTATTTGTTAGAATTAATTCAAAACTGTTTGCTTTTAGAAACTAAACTGTGTTTTAAAAAATTTACTAAAGATTATATGTATTTCGTAAAACTCTCAAATACGTTTTAAAATTGTTTTAATAATTCTTAAATTTTTGCTCTTCTATTTTTTTTATAATATTTATCTTAAAACAAAAATTATATTGAGGATCGTCTTTAAAACGTTCAATCATAAAAAAAGCTCAATTTATTAATTTAAAGAGCAATATCTATCAAATTTAACCTGCAACAAAGTTAAAAGTAGGTAAAACTTTTAGCTTGCAAATGCCTATGTTTTGCTTTTAAAAAACATTTTATTTATTATATTTACAATATTTTTTTATAATATAAAATTAAGACACTGTGGAAGCATAAGCACAAAAAACTTTGTTTTAAGAACTGCTAAAAATATAAGTATTAATTAAGTAATTAAGTATTGAATTAGCTTAATGTAAACTTTTTCCAAAAATGTTTGATTTATTCAGTTTTTGTTAACTACTAAAATTAGTGTCAAATAGTTTTGAGTATTTTTTAATTAAACTACTTTTTCCGGAAATCGTCTTGGAAACAACATTTTCCTGCTTATTTACGCGCAGGAAAATTGAGTTTTCTGAACTAGTACTGTAAAAACTTTACAAAACGCAAAATAAAAAAAATACTCTAGTAACTATAAATGCAAACAAAATCGACAAATTTGATTTTTGTAGAATTTAAAAAAAAAAATTTTAAAATTTGTAAATCTTGTCTTTTTTTACGATTTCCGGAAAAATTTAATACAACACACGTCTGTAAAATCGCTTACTTGACTCGAAGCTTTAAAATACTCGGCACAAAGTGCCTCGTATTTCAATTTAGCTTCTCTTCAGTAATGTGAAATTTTTCTAATTTTTATGTAAATAACTTTTTAAGCGAATTTTAATTGACATTTTCTTTTACTGCTGTCTTATAATACATTTACTTATCATATGGTAATTTTTATAATATGCAAAACTTCGCTACGTTTTACAACTCTAAAAAATTATTCTCACAGTTTTACTACTTGCCAAAAAGATTATTTAACCGATCTTGAGAGCTCTTTGGACTACCAAGTGGTCATCATCAGGAGATAAATAACACTGTATTATTTTTTACTTAAATTTACCTGGTTTAGAAAATTTTTGCAGGTACTTTTTGTTATTAAGGTATTTTTTAATAAACCGTTTAAAAAGCTAAAGAAAACCGTTATCTTTGCTAAATGCATTTGCCTTACTTGTATAAATTTTAATTTATCTAATCTGCCGTATTTATCTAATCTAATTTACGCGTTTGCTCTATATAACACTTGTCACAGTTATTACCGGTTTGTCACTGATAAAGCGCTCTAAATTCTAATTTTTTAAATATACAATGTCAAGTCTATTGGTTATCTTAGGTTCAAACAGAGTATAGCAGAGTACGCCTTTAATAGCAGTCATCTAATTAGTATTAAAAGTTTAAAATTAGTTGAGCAAATAAATAACTACACACATCTAGACGCCGCTGAACTCATTGAAATTTATAAAAATAAGGCAAATGGTTTTAACAAAGATAACGGTCCTCTTAGTCGGTTTATTAAAAAATACCTACAAAAATTCCCTAAGTCAAGTAAATTCAAGCAAATAATAGTTCAGCTTTATTTATCTCTTGATGATGACCACTTGGTGGTCGAAAGAGCTCTCGAGATGGATTAAACAAACTTGTCAAGTAGTAAAACTGTGTGAATAGTTTATTATGCCAAAGATTTTAAAACTAATCAATTACTCTAAAAAATGACAAACTAAATCAAACATTTCTTTATGAAATCTAGGACTTCGCATAATTGCTAAGTGCACTCGGCAATTGTACTTAAAATTGAATTTTTAATAGTTACATTGGTACACCAGTACTGTTGCTTTACTCCATTTTTCCAACTTAATTATTTTAAAACATTTGAACTGTTAAATTTTAGTTAAAATAGAAAGATAGCTTTTACCTAAAACAGAAAGATGGTTTATACCATTTTTATATTATTTAGAAAAAATATATCTGACGTAATTAAAATCAACTCTAATTTGTCATAAGCTGCTAAGCTTAAAATTTATATTCGAATCATTTTAACTGAAAACATACTTTAAATAATAGCTACATATCTAAAACATATATAAATTATTGTATCAATCAAATTATCTGGCTAAAAAAAAGTTGTGACATTTACATGTCATTTTGACAAGTTTAAGCTGCAATAATAACAACAGAATTAATTATTATAATAGTTTAGTATTTTAATCAAATAAAATGGGTAGGTAAATTATGAGAGGTTATAAATCATATTTTTTGCTTCAATAGCTGCGATGGTTTATTTTACTTTATGTTTTAATTAGGTGATTATTTCTCCTACAATTCCAATAAAGGTTAGGTAAAAAGTAGCGTTTGTCATTATTTATGGTATAAAAGGAAAGTGGAAAGCTAGACCACATCCGCTCCTTCGTAATGTTGTTCACCAACAAAAAGATGATAAAATTTATATTTGATAATTAATTAAACTCTAGAAAAGATGTGTACCATATAAAGAATCTTATATAGGTTTTTTATTGACCACAATTATAACTTTACATACTTTTTTTAAAGTGTCTTTGTGTTACAAATGCAATTAATGTATTTAATAATTTTTATTGTTTACTTTTTTTTTAACATTAAATTTTTAAGTGAACATCGTCATATTGTTATGTTGTTGCATCTATGTAGATGACACCTAAATACCTGAAAACTTGAATTCTTGTTTGTCACACATACTTTATACTCTCAGAAATGCCTAATTTCATAGGATAAAGTTTCCAGAAATGAAAGTTTCTATTAACTATTTGTATAAAAAAAATTTTCTCATAAATTTTAAATGGTTCTTGCAGCTTGTACTTTAGTGAGCCATGCATTACTTAGTATCACGCTTCTGGCGGTGACCAAGATTACATCCCGATAGCATGGCACCTAAGCATCCTTCGCTACTCAATGTACACCAACTTCTTCCCACGGATTCTAGACTTCTTTGCCAATTGAATTATCACGAAGGGTCTGACAGCCTTCATCAGGTACCACATAAGATAATTGCACTAAGATTATTACACAAAGACAAAATAAAGTTTCTCGAAATAAGCAAAATCGTATAATTTTTTTTCTGTGTGTGTTCAAGATAATTTGATAAGGCATCGAACGTTTTGACCATTAGGTAGAAAATATTTAAAATGTTCAGCTGCTGCTGCTCCGATCAATCAGGTTAGTTTTCGAACTGGCCAACGATTGAGTTTTTTGACCTTTATCTTATTACGCAACCCATTAAAATGATACCATAAAAGATTTTCTATGAGAAAGTAAAACAGTGATTAAAAAAAAATTGGATTAAATTAATTGGAAGAAATGGATTTGAAAAATTTATAATCGTTTTCTAACTGTCAAGTTATTATTGCAAAAAAAACGTTTTACATTCTTCACTAGAGGGAGGCGTTCAAGTTATAATTGATTACTATAATATTACTGTATAAGTAATTAAGCTGACCAGCTACCGAGTGACGCCCATCAATATGTTCGTGACTGCTGGATTAGGATTCTTCGTGGCGGTTCATCCTACTACAGCACAAGATTAAACGAGTGGGCGATGTGGAATCTGGGAAGCAGTTATATTAATTACTTTTTTCATAAACTTTTATACAATAATATTTTTTTTTTTGTATAAATTTTTGAGATTTTTTTACATTATAAAAGTGTGATCTTGATAAGACAAGCATTTTAAAATTACCAATTTTGATTTATACACCTGTACCATTCATTCAACACTAGATCTAGGAATAAGAATAAACTGTATCCAATTTTGCAGTTGATGAGAATTGTTCGAAAGAGCTTGTATGAACTAACTATAAAATCGTCATAAACGTCTCTATTAAAGACCTTTACAGGCATACTAACTACAGCCAACTATTTCCACGAATACATTTATTAGCTGATGTTATGTTCTTGCCATATCTGCGAACTGAATATTGATCAATGATGTTGTATTGAACTGTTTATTTATTACCTTTGGCAAACAGCCAAAATAGCGATTTCGAAGAAAAATGCGCTCCGGAACTGTAATCAAGGTCATTGTAGCAATTTATTAAAAACAAAATTTACTTTACATAAAAATTAATAAGTTATATATAATAATATTTTATTATAAAATTATATACGTCTAACTGTTGCCTACAATCGATTGAAAATTAAATAATTTAAGTGCGGTGAGTGACCAATTCGTGTAATATGGCAAGAATAGACCAACTAAACATTCGCACACGCAATTGAGGTGAGGGAACTGAGTGCGACAAGTTTCATTTGCCGCACATTTGCAACACATTTATATTTAAAAAAAATTTCTTTTTGCATGAAAAACGTTGTTTATAACATGAGTGACTTAGTAAGTAAGTAAGTAAGTAGTAAGTAAGTAAGTTTATTTGTGCCAGATAAAATTAATTTTTTACACTTGTCAAAATTTAAGAATCAGTAATAAATTACATGCTTAAATGTTCACAAACAATTAAATCATAAATACAAAATACATATTAAAATATAAAATATAAAAATATAAAACTAGATATTTAGACGAGATTACAGATTAAAATTGTGCTTCAGAAATTCATTGATTGAGTAGAAGTTTTTGCTCATTAGAAAACTTTTAATATTATTAAGAGTGATAGAATCAGTGTGTCCAAATAAGGCAGCTGGAATCTTGTTGAAAATCTTGATACAGTAAAAATTAATTGAGAAGCATCCCCTAGTGATTCTCAGATTGTTGTATGTCAGATCGGTAGTTCTGGTATTATAACAATGAAGAGAGTTAAGTCTCCGATACATAGAGTTGTTGCAGAACACATGCTCGATGCAACGGTATATGTATAAGGAGGGTAATGTCAAGATGTTAAACTGTGCAAAAAACGCCCTACAATTCTCTCGATTGCCAATCCCAGCAAGAATTCGTAGAGCTCTTTGTTGTAGCTTTAAGAGCGTTTGTAAGCAAGTGGAGTGTCCCCATGTTAAAAGAGCATATTTGAGATGGGAGTGAATTAATCCCAAATAAACTACCTTAAGGCAGGTTTTTGATGTACTATTGGCAAGATTTCTTAGTAAGTATATGTTTTTAGATATTTTACTAGCTACCATCATACAATGATCATGCCAGAGAAGTTTGTCATCTACAACAACTCCTAGAAATTTAGTATTTTTTGCACTATGGAGTATATCACCAGCTTGTTTGAGTGTGAATAAAATATTTACGGTTTTGTTTGCATTTAGGGTTAACTTGTTTGCTGCAAACCAAGATTTAGGCTTATTAGAATGAAACTCTACTTCACTTAGGGCTGCGTGGTTTTTACCAAGAGTTGTATCATCTGCATATAGGACAGTATCTACTGAAGTCAGATTAAGAGGTAGATCATTAGTAAAAATTATAAATAAAATGGGTCCCAAAATTGAACCTTGAGGAACTTCATGTTTAACGGTCAGGATCTCCGAGGAAGTGTTATGGATAGTCACTTTCTGGTTAGTTAGACATTTGCGAGGAGAAAACTGTTAATTTCTTGCATTCAGAATATTTTTAAATTCATGAGCGAGTAAAACATGCTATGTTCGGAGATTGATAAAATTGTTTTTACATCTTAACATCTTTATCCTTGCAAAAGTCTAAGTCACTCATGTTGTAAGCAAAGCGGTAGCTATATAAGCTGCGTCAAAAGCTCGACAAGGGATTAATATTTTCCCGCAGAAAAGTTTTCAAAAATAAAATGTTTGGTAAAACAAAAGTTGCTTGGTTACAAGTTACAAATTCGTTGGTAACGAAGCCATTATTCACTCTATGACCCTTCTGGTAACTTTAAAATTTTAATTAGCAATCTCTATTTTTGTCGACGAATTCAGATTTTTTTTAAAAAAATATCAGTTTTTGGTCTCAAACATTTTTTATCTGGAGTCTATCTTTTTATACGAAACTCTGATCTCTTTTTAACGTTTTTATGCCTAAATAACAATTTTTTTCCGAGAATAAGTTTGAGAGAAATAAAGCTTTTCTAGATATTCTCTACGTAGAATTTATAATATTTGTAATTAATTATTTTTAATAATAATTTTTCAAGAATATTTTCATATGGTGATGAAGCGATAAGAAGAAACAACTCCAAGATTCGTCACTCTCTCGGTATTTAGCAACTTCAAACTTTTTTTTCCTACAAATCCATTCTTTTCATTGCCTTGACAGATGCTCAAACTACTTTTCCTTCTCTTTCTTGACAATAAGCTAATTGTTGATAAGTTTTTGAGATTTAATTCTTGAGAGAATTTTGAATAAAAAAATTTTTTGGATAAAAAATTGATATTTTTTCTCCAAAAATCTGAATCCGTTAAGAAAAATATAGGTTGCTATATAAAATTTTAAAGTCACTTCTAACCCCCGCAAATGGTTAAAAAGGTAAAGAGTAGTTTAGTTACCTAAAAATTTGTAACTTGTAACCAAGCAACTTTTGTACTAAACTCTTTTTTAGAAAACTTTTTTCTTAGAAAATATTAATCTGTTGCCGGACTTTTGACGCACCCGCTATACACAAAATCTAAAATTGAGAAAATTATCAATATGTGAGGACCGCGCTGTAACCTATTTGATAAGCGCCAAAATAGCACAAAACTGTAGTTATAGATGCAGAGATGGGGTTATCACATTTTGATGGTTTTCTCAATTTAAAAATTTCAATAAGTTGTTTATAATGTTTTTAAAGAAAAATATATATTTTTTAAAAGTAAAGTTTCTTGAACGCATTTTTGCAGTAGCTCACACAAGATTTATAATATAATTTTAGATGCTTTTTATGCTATTCAAATTAGAAGATTTTCGTTGCTTTTTCTGGTTTTTGGTATATTGGTTGTCGATTTAACATTGCAACAAGTTTGTAACTATAAAATTATTTGTGTAGCTTAAACAGTTTAAGAAACATAAATTTTATTAGATTTTGTGTTTTAAACTCTAATACAAAAAAATTTCACAGGTGATAACAGCGTAATTCATCCGGTAATTGTTATATTTTTGTCTGCACTTAAATTTTGGCTATTTTTTATAATGATTTTTTGTTTTTACACATTTTGTATTTACATATTATTTGTTATTTTGTATGTACTTTTTTATGCATTTTTTATGTGTTTTTACTCTGACAATTCTCCTAAGCAAGTTATAGAATAAACAATTTTTACAACTTTATATTTTTGCAGTTTCATAGTTATATTATAGAAAACAAACTATATTAATAACAACAGATTCAAAAGCATACAATTTTACCATGTTTCTTATTGTTTATAATTTTAAAGCATGTTGTTTATTCTCAGTTAATTTTGAATTTGGAAAAAACGGGTTTTCTATGCAAAACATAAGTACGCTATATATTTTAAAATCTAGTGTATTAAAAACAGTGCGACATATTTAATAATTAGTTTTAGTTAATACTTAATAATATTTAAATTTTATTTTTTATAACTATTGAGATAAATGAAGACCGAATACATTGTTCAACGACTTTTAGAAACTTGTCTAGTTAACGGTATCTCGATGCGTTCAAACAGAAGCTCTTTAGCTCTTGTTCTCGTTTTCGAGACCAGTTTGTCCACGGTTCCTGTTCTTATTGTTTTTTGATACACAAAATGATATTAAGCAGCTTCTTGAAGCTGCCGATAAAGTACTTCCACCAGCAAGCTTATTTTTACATGAATAAACATCGTAGAAAAAGTCGGCTGCTTTTCCAACAGCAGCAGTCACTTGGTAATAAGGTACATGCAGCATACCAAATTAAACAAAATATCAAAAAAAATTAATAAGAATTATACGTAAAAATTTAATAAAAAAGAACCCGCGTGACGTTTTTTGAAACCGAGACAATTGTTTATTTTACTTTTACGTATAGATTTACAATAATAAATTTACAAAATTCTAGAACTGGATTTATTAGGTGCACAAAATTTAAAAATTTGTTGTACATCTTTTCTACAAAAATTCAACAGCTTAAAAAATTTATTATTTATAAATTTTGAGTTCACAACGTTTAATCATAATTATTATTTTCCTGTTGGGTATTAAAGTACTATTGTAATTGCTATAATTGTAACAACATTTTACAAAATTCGGTGGTTTTTTTTATAATCTATAACTATAATTTTTCACTCAAAATGTCATTAAAGTTCATAGGAAATTATTCGATATTACTTAAAGGGCTTTATTTATATATCATGCAAACAAATGTGTATGCTCAAATGAATAACTATTCTCTGCTCACTTTGTAATTTGCTCACTATTATTCAACTAGCTTCTAGTCATTAACAAACACCCATAACCTATAAGAAATGACTTATGATATAAGAAGACATTTACCAGAAGGAGTTGCTGGAGGTGACGTTTGAGAGATAATAACCTGAATCTCTATTAAAGTTGTTTGGGTGTTTTACAATTTCGATTGCTTTCTGATTTTTTTTGTCATAGAAACGTTTGGAAGTACTTGTTCACAAACAGTTTTTTGTCATCACCACAAAGCGCTTCCGATTTTGGCTCTCTTTTTCGAGCCCCTCTCCAGTTTCTTTTTTGCCTCTTCCACCGCTTTCTCTTTCTCGCTTATTAATATAAACCCAAGCAGCAACGAGGTCTAGACAGAATAAGTTCTGATTCTAGCGTGGTTCTCACGTCGAGTTACCGTGCTTATTCTCACTTTTATTTCCCTGCTCTGATGGCGCCTCAACCGATAGAGTGCAAAACGTCGACAACTTTATTAAACCTTTCAACGCGGTATTTTCCGAAATATTTCAAATGACTTCAAACCGTGAAAGCCTTTCTTCTTCAAAAAATTAAAAGTTGAATAAATCCTAAGAAATAGTTTAATTACACTGGTAGAGCATACTCAAGACAGGAACTTTCGGAATGATTTAGCTTTGAGATATTTTTTTATGTAATATTTTTATACCTAATACTTAATTTATTTTTTGTGGGGACTTTGACATCAACCAGGTTAAGATCGTGTCTGGCTGGCGTCTTAATGAGAGTTAGACGCGCGTGTCTATATATCAGAGGATATCTTTGTAGATAAGCGTACACGTTAATTAGTAAAGCGCACAGTGGCGGAGCTGGCGTTACCTCTCCAATCAGTTATCACTCAGGACGAGGCATTTCACCTCTCGCTTGAAACTAATAAGATCCATGATAACCATGAGATAAAAGCATGTCGTGCAGAGATGGGAGAGTTATACAAATCACCTTGAAGTTGATCACGTCGTAAATATGCTGAAACTAAGAATGTGCACATTTATTATTGCAAATCATCTAAGGGTTTTTTAGAAATTAGTGCGGTGTACACGAGTACACCGCACTAGTTGATTTTTTAAAGATGGATAATAATATGTAATTGGACCGATCAAAACAATCAAAATATGCTAAAGCAAAAATAAGCGGTTTTATATAAAAGTAAGAAACATCTTTTTCTTCTTCTACAAATAAAAAATATGTTCAAAAATATTTATTTGTTGTAAATGTTTTAAACTCTGCAAGAACAATTGGTATTAAAAACTATAAATTTATTTAGTTCCGATACAAATACGGCAAGCAGACCCTAAACTTTTTCTTTTAATTAGTATGTTTTTACTAAACTTAGTTCCAAAGCACAACTTATCGAAAAAAGCTTTTTTGCAAATTCTGAACAGGAATGGAGACATCAAGAGTCCTGGAAAATTTTAGACGTTTGATAGAAATATCTAATCAGAAACATAAACTCTTGTTGAGCACGCAAGTACACACTTGTTTTTTGAGCGCTTTGCCTATCTGCCGGTTTATGCTTGATCATTTTTTACATACACTATCAAGTTTTGTTATTAATTTTAAATTACTTTTAATATTAAAACAAAACATTATATGTAGATGTTATTTGTATTAATGCAAATTTATTCAAACTACTTCTGTAAACTTAGACATGTTTCGTTCTTATTAGAACTTATCAGCAAGTTGCAACAGATTTAGATTTGAATAAATTGGCAGTGACAAGTTTAGGCTTATATGTACCCAAGTGCCAGCTACTTCTTCTAAAAATTATCAAATAAGTCTTCTAAAAGAATTTTGTTGGTGGATTGCAGTAAACTGTCTATATTGAAATCTTTACATAATACAATGTTAGCGTCATTAGGAAAGATTCTGTTTTGAGTATTAATTCTGACTTGGTTGGTAAAAATGTGTAGATGTTGCCAGAAGTTGGGCTATATCCACTAATAATGTTTACTTTCTTGTCATTGATGTTTACTTAGATTTCTGGGAGCTCTCCACTATACTTTTGGGTTATATATAAGGCTTTAAATATATAAAATACATAATCATCTTTGCAGTAGACCACTACATTTCCATGTTTTCTCGTGGGTCTACAGTAGAAAAACGCGGATCTATATCCTGTGATGTTGATAGTACCAAATGATGCTTTTCGTGTTCAAGATTCCGTTAGACACAGAAGATCTAGTAAATTCTCTTTTGAAAGAATAATTCTATTTTGGGTAATTTATTAATCAGGGATTGTATATTCTGATGTACTATGATTATCCTAGAGCACTGTCGTGTATATTTGTTTTGTTAAAATGCACTTTTTAAAATCTGTGGCAGGTTGTCTTTGTGTATAAAAAAACTGAGATATTCTTGATCTAGAAGGCAAGATTTGGAGATTTAATAACTTTTCTATATTGCATAGATCTATAGTAACTTTAAATCTTGCATAGTCACTTTGGTATTTGTTTTTCATTAGAGTACAAGTGAGCTCTAAAAATTGACTTACCAGAAATTGCTGAAGCGTTTCTGTAGTGGTAATTGACGTCAGTTTGGTGACATATAAGTAGGCTTTTTTTGGGATAGCTTTGAGACTCTCATTTTTGTTGCCCGTTTTGCTTCCGACTTTTTTTTGAGTTTTCTATATATTTTGGCGACGCTTGTCTCATGCAATTTGACATTCAAGATTGTTTTTGTTTGTAGATTTACTTTTACTTACATCGTTCTTTGACTGATTATTATCAGCCTTGTTAATTGGGAAATTAACGCTTTCGAATTTCTTTTGGCTGGTGGTTTTCGTTTACCGCACGTTTACGTTGGTTGTTTGTTTATATCAGCTGACGTGCCAAGTAATCTTGTTTACATTTTTTCGATCATCTGTCATGGCCTCATTACATTTGCTTTTTTTGCATCGTTCATTATCAGCGGTCTTATAGAATAATAGCTTTATCTTTAAGTTTAGCAATCATCCTGTTCTTTTGTTTTTTAATATAGTTGAAAAAACGTATGTCCCACTAATAGCATCTCAGAACTCTTTCATGTCATGATCTAGAGTTTGGGTGTTGTTATTATCTTCACCACAGCACATTAATGTGGCATTTTTTAAGACTTTTAGAGATTTAAACAACTAACATAAAAGATAGTGTTACATTTTACACATTTAGCACCGGTTATTGTAGTTTTTTTGCAGTTTTATTGTACTTTTTACACGGACGAGTTGCCTTGGCGTGTGCATCGACCGGCGCCATTTTGATTCTGTTTTGGCATTTTTATAGAAGTTCATATTTAAGGTGACAGTGAAGTTGCTTTTCTTAATTAAGTTTTTTTTCAAGTTTGAAGTTAAAAATGGTTTTTTTCTATTGCAGCAGTAAGTTTTACTAACAATTAATCTTCTACGAGTCTCGTTCAAAGGAAGAATAATTAAACAAATTACCTGATGTTAACCGTGTCTCTATTTTATAATTTATGCTAAAATTATGCCTAATAATTTTACAATTCTAAAAAACTTATAGCATTACATAGCACTTTAACATGGTTTGAAAGTGCAATTTAAAGAATGCAGTAATTGCACTGTAAATGTCCAAATTTTAACATATTGCACTTTTTTTTGCTTTTTCAAAAAACCTAAAAGTTGAGATTTTTTCTAATAATTTTGTATTTAGTTTAAGTTTTTTATTCTAGTTTGTTGCAGTTGCTATCTATTCAAATAATTGAGTTTCTTTCTTTTGCTTTTTGATAAATAAAGATTTATAACAACTATTAAGTAAAAATTTTTATTTACGCTTTTTTATTGCTGCTGGGTCGGTTTTTTTATACATTTACTAAAGCCTGAAAATCAGTCCTTCGCCGCTAAATTAGAAAACTTTATAAGAATGTTAATTCTCAAAAACATCTAAGCTACAAAATTCAACAGGTTTTAACAACGTTCAAGTTACTGCGCATTTACTATAGCTAAAATATTCCAATCAAGCTTGATTAGCTACTAGTCTAAGAGCCAGTGAACGGATACCTGTTTGTATTCGAGCAGACCTGCGTTTTTGTACATTGAGGCCCCTACCTACCGTACATGAGATGGGGACTCACTAAGACCAAAGTGGTGGTAAGACAGGTATTGATTTTTGGTTATTTATAAATGCAGTTGACCACGTCTGCCGTTTTGATATTTAAAAATATATTATTATTATTAATTAAAAATAACAATGGCAGACCATTATCACGCGTTTAACATAGTAGCAGACAATTTTAAAAATACAATATAATTATTTTTTTTGTTTATTTTAGTCTTAAAAACTTTTTTAAACTTAAAAAACTTTATCGTTCATCTTTAAAAGTTTAGTATATAGATTACATGTGAAATATTAATTTCATTAAATACAGTGATTAAAGTAAATTATATTAATGTAAAACTGCTATCGTTATATATAGACATCTGACCGGGTAGTATCTCAGATTTTTTTATCTGCTGATTTTTATACGCAATGAATACGTCTGCCGTTATCAATTTAAGTTTTTAAGACTATAATAAATAAAATAATTATATTGATGACAGATCTTGTCAATTAATTTAAGAAAAAAAAATTTTTTTAATATTTTTAAAATTGTCTGCCCCAATGTCAAACGCGTGATAATGGTCTGCCATTGTTATTTTTAATTAATAATAATAATATATTTTCAAATATCAAAACGGCAGACGTGGTCAAATGCATTTATAAATAACCAAAAATCGATACCTGTCACTCGCCGCGTCCACCACTTTGGGCTTAGAGAGTCCCTGTCTCATGTACGGTAGGTATAGAGGCCTCAATGTACAAAAACCCAGGTCTGGTCAAATACATACAGGTATCCGTTCACTGGCTCTTAGACCATACGATTCAATAGTTTTTAAAAGATTGTAACAAATAAATTAAAGTTGAAATATTTTTAGAATTTTTTTGCTTTTTGTGCTCTAAACTTATGGTAATTTTCTCGAGCATTATCTCTTGTCAAACTGTTAAGTAGTCAAACTCACTACTTAACAGAAACATTTAGCAAAAAAGAATGCTTAAAACAGTTGCATTGTTGTCAAAAAAATGTTTTTTTTCTAAACTGCTAACGTTCGGTTTGAAAAAATATAAATTTGAAAAATAACTTCACTTTCACTGCTTGAACATAAATATTAATAAACAGGTATGTTAATCTATTTGTATATTTTTTAGTAGCTGAGAAGCCAAAGTAAATATTATAAAAAATTTTGTTCACATTTAAAAATTTCTTTATTTAAGTTCCATTATTTTATTGAATAACTATTGAGCAGCTTTTTCAGCGGAACGTTTCAAATTCCAGTCTAAATATCCACAGCTCTTTTGCTATTGAAAAAAGAACCTGCGTCTTACTTAACAATGTAATGACTTATTGAGCAGTTAAAACATTTCTGCAAATTGTTTGTAATTAATTCAGTTATTTTGAAGTTGTACGTGTGACACTTCTGTGAGACAAGTGAAAAATAAACGAACAAAAACATTTTGCTTCGTTGAATGAAGAGACAGAAAGAATGTTTAGATAAAAAGCTTTTTCTATTTCTCGTCTAATTAATCACTATCTTTCGGGAGTATCTAAGGTGGGGCTTGTCTCGACGCACAGTTCTTAAGTATTGCGTGTACGGTAGCTCATTAGTAACCATCCTAAGCACCTCTAAATTAAGACACAAAACACGACAACATCATAAAGTACCTAGCGCCACCCACTTATTAACTGCTACCGTATCATTACCTAATCATAAGTGAATTTTGAGAAGTCCAAGCTTTTAGATGGTGATGGAAGAGCTTTTAATGTCACCGGCACGTCCGAAAATAATTCAAAGTAAACTAGTCATTGTATTGTAAGCATATTACTGTCCGAACGGGGATAGTTGTTTCCAGATTCCAGATCACGTGTCGACCATTAGGGTTTCCGGTGGCAAGCGGCATCAGCGAGCCTGTAAGCTAAAGCCTTAGCCAGATCAGGGCCTTTCGATTGGGATTCTAGACGCGTACACACACGTTGCTACCGACCAGCTACCGTACCACCCCGCCCACTGTGATCCGATAAATGCAGTGCTCGATTCATTATTTTGTTGTTTTTGTTTTACCGGGTGTTCCTGAAACCGGTCATTAGATGCTACATATAGCAGAGGACCGCCGTAGACGAAAAAATTGATGGGACTACATAACCACTCTTTTAATAAGTCGAAAACACAATATTCAACTTGTTCTTTGATATCTCGGCTAACTCCGTTTCTAAGACTCTTTTTTGACCCATTTCGTACACATACTTCAAAAGTATTCTGAGACTCTCCAATTCGAAATTGTGCATGTTCTCTTGATACGCAATTCCTGCTTTATACATGGCTGAAACGCGTTTTCGAATAACCAACATTCAAAAGCTTTTAGTTCATTAGTCAAAATAGAAGCTTTATAAACTTACCCTCGCAAATAAATTATAAAAGCGTAAAATAAATGATGCTTAAATTTAGCTTTAATGTTGTTTCCATAACTTCGACTTATTTGTCGCATACATAGAATATTAATAGTATGTAAAAAACGATAAGAATTTTAAATTCTATTTTTGTCAAAATTGGAAATTTTTTCAGAAATAATTTTTGGCTGGTCAGAAGTTACCACATCGCGTCATGGCGATTTTTGTTGAGTAAATTATAGCTTTGCGACACTCATATATTCTCATGGATAGATAAAATAAAGTATTTGTTATTTGTGATAAATTGTCAAATGGTAAAACAGCATTATGTTAAAATGTTGTCGTATTACCGTAGAATTACCGGACACAAGCAAAAAGTTACTTGAAAATCTTTATCAAAAATAAAGTCACCTCTAAAACTGACTATGAACTGAAAAGCTTACTCTCAATGCGAAAATTTATCGATTTACACATTTTTTTAGTAACCATTTTAACATTGCAACCACGTAAACAATATCTAAATAAAATATTCACATGGTTATATTTAACTTTACACACTATCATCGCCATGATTATCTGACTATTATTGTAATTCAAAACTGTCAAAAGTGGTTGATAATTAGATGACGGCGCATGCACCATCTCGCCACGAGCCATAGAATCTTATACCTATCATAAAAAAAAAATTTGTATGTATTTCGAGTGTAAAAAGCCATTTTGATATGCGACTGCTTTTTTGCACCTAGCTAGCGCTCGGCATCAAATTCGCATGCCAATACCAAAATGACTCTGTCTACACACTAAATACATAAATAAGTATTAATATACAATCGTTCATAAAAGTGATACATGGTCAATGCTGAAAAGTGTCTAATGTATCCGTGCAGCAAAGCAATCAAGATTACATAACAGCATTTTATCAGTTTTTAAAAAAGATATGAAACCAAACCGAAACATGTAGAACTAGTAACCTTTTGATAATTCGCATTTAAGATCAAAAATAGTTCAACATTTCAAATATTTTCACTTTTCTTCGCTAAGGCTTTGTTTCAATTCGCTCTCGTCTATCTGGTCAGCACTTATTTTGCTTCTTTCGGCACTAGTCATGCAATATACTATATTGAGTAGCAAAATACAACACAACCTCTTCTATACTCACCGTGCAATAAAAACATCCCGAAATAGAAGCATCAGTAGCTTTTTTTTTTGTTTATTTTGCTAATGAAATCTTCAGTTTCTTTTATAATTGAAATAAGGTCAATCAACTAAAGAATAAAGGTTCACAAGTTGTTAAATTATTTGACACGGCTCAAAAATTTCTCTATTTAATAAAATCTATAGAACCAATAACAGATTCTTTTTGAGCTTCAAAAAAGAGATTTGAGAAGAAACTCAACCGCGTTAAATAAACATATACAAAGGTTTTTTGAACCACTTGGTCTGGCCTACTTCTACAAAATACTACAGGGTGTATAACATTAACATAAATAAAAAACGGCTGTGTTTTTGAGCAGCAGGTTATAGATAGGTTTATACTTAAGTCAGGTAAAATAATTTGAAAACACTGATACACTTTTTGGTAATCCAGATGGTTGCGCTATCGATACGGCTTTTCTTGAAGACACAGATTAATCGAATATTCTTATTTTTCATGCTCTTACCTTACCGAAAATAGCAATGATTAGTTATTAGTGCCGGTAAGCTAAGTTGGTATTGCAAGTGTTGATTCACAACTGACATTGACATTTAAGCATAGTGCCGTGCATAAAAGGATTTGCGCCATTAAGCGACTTCATGTTTACAAATTGTTACCTGCCATTAAAAGAGCACAGCCACTCTTGATTTATGTTAATATTATACACCCTGTAATTCTTAATAAAAAACGTTCGCATAGAGCAAACAATCAAATTATTAAAAAAATCAGCAAAAGAGATAACTACAACGCTTTATAGTATATGAACTGGTAGTACAATAAATTTTGTAGATTATAACCTGCTACATTTCAATAATTTGGCTATTTAAACATAAACATCAAACAAAATAATAAAAAGCTTGCAAACTTGCAAAAAAAAACATTACCTGTAGGAAATCAAGCCTAATCAATGTTTCTTTATTTAAAAAAATTAATTTATATATTATTAAATAAAATTATTTTTTTGCAAGATGCAATCTTATAAATTGGAAAAAAGTTTGCCATCAGCTTGCAACACTTCCAAATCATTAATTTATTCTGGAGAAGGTTTGTTACAGCCTACTTAACCTGTAATTTACTTTCTTATTATTTTCCCTAACTTTTTTTGCACAGCCACTTCCACCGCTAAAACCGTTATATGTCAATATCTGACGCAAACCATGTACTCCATAAATCTGATTTTTTTAAATTTCATTTGGTCTGCAAGTTATCTGCTCACAGCTAGATTAAATAGCTTTATAGAACTTTTTCTCCTTCTAAAATTCCTTATTTATTTACAAACATTTCAGTTACAAAAATGTAATAGCGTTACAGGTTAATCTAAATAGAAGGTGATAATATCATGTAAAAAAAAGTTTGCTAAATAGGTACTTTATTCAAGGCAAGAAAAATGTAGAAAAAAGTGCACACTAGAAAAAAAAAATTTTTGCCGTTTTAAAGCATGCTTGAGAATTTTAATTTGTAGCTCATGTAGATTTTTTTTCATTAAAAAGATCTGCATGCCTTATAAGTGTGATACTAAAAAGACAAAAATTTTTACAATAATGCGTTAAAATCATTCTCACCCAGCTGACAGTCTAATCGGTTGTGGTTTATTATTGGTTTGTTTTTAAATTAGACCGACTTAAAATGAAAACCGAACAATCTGCATTTGATAACTAACCGTTTAAGAGATATTTGCAAAATTTATTTTTTAAAATCCTTAATCTTAAATAATAGTTTTACCACGCCAGATCAATAGAAGTTTTATAAATTTTACTGGAAATAATTTTTGAAAGATATTAAAGTTTCTGTTAAACTATTTGGCATTTACTTTATTGCCTGACTGCGGAGCAACATAATTAAAATCTGCTATTAAAAAGTACATCCGGTATTCGTTAGCATTAGTATTAGACATTTTGTGTTATTATGTAGAATGTGGTTTGTTTAGGCTTCTATTTTAATGTTTTGAGACAAGTATGGCACTATTTAACACAGGAAAAATAGTATTTTATACTATTATTTAGTTCGGACGTAATTTTAAATAAATTTACTTTTCTGTTATTTAATTGGCTAATGTGCTTTTGGTGTATGTTCCCTGCACGCCACATATTACACGATTATAAATTTATATTAACAATTATTATGCAATAGGTTTATAATTTAAAATAATATGAATTAAATATAACTTAATGTAAAATAAATACTAAGTATTACTTATAGTCTTAACTTAAGCTTTTTGTTTGAATATTATTTGAGATGTAAATTATGTGTTTAATTAGGTTCTAATAGTGAATAAAATAAAGTCTTATTTTATATTAATGTCTTTTTTTTACTGACGAAAAAAAATGGTTCTCAATATCCGTGTTTTTTTTTCAAATATACGGTCACGCATAACTTTTTGGAGATGTGTTCAATTTGAACAATTCTGTTTTTTATCAGAGAAAATATACTTCTAAATTTGAACCATATAAGTCTTTCAAGAATATTTTGTTTTTAAAGATTAAAATAATTTAGAATATTTGATTGTTTGTTTATTGGGTTTAATAAACTAAATAAAAGTGTCATACATAATAATATTATCTAGTTCTAATAAAATAACAAAAGTTTAGAGTTCTACCAAACTTCAGCCACAAAAAAAACAACCAAAAAAACAAGTGAAATTTATTAAAAAGCAAATAATAAGAACTGTTTAACAAAAAACTAAGTCTCTTCAAATAAAAACTGTTACACTATTGCAAATACCTAAGTAATTTGTATTGTTTTTTTGTATGATTTTACTGTTGTTTTGTTATGCTTGTGTAGAAATTATATTAAGACTTTTTTTTTAAGAAAATAATAAAAATTTGTGTTTATCTATATAAAATAAACGCTAATTTTTATTTAAAAGAAAACAGTATCAAGTTTAAATTGCCTGTTTTGAATACTTTTTAATAAATTTTAAATAAATTATTATATTTATATATGAGCATGTAGTGACATATGTTTAATAATTTACCAAACAATTTTAAATAATTAATAATATATGTTAATTGTAAAATTTATGGAATGTAGCACGTATGTTCTAATAGACAGGTCATGAATAATGGACTCGTTTGCTAGTGATTATAATTACAATTAGATAAGTAATAATAGTTTGTAAATTTAATATTTAAATATAAAACACGTTTTGTTGAAAGAGTTTTTTTTTATTAGGATTTTCATTATAAACACTCTTTGTTTTGTTTTTTTTTTGATTAATTTATTAAATGTATTCAAATGGATTATAAATTAAAGTTTAATCGTTTTCTACGTTTTAATAAATTTAATTTTTTTGACGCACCGATGCAAGAGTTTGCAAAAATAGACAAATAAGCCATTGAGAAACCCAGACTTATCATTTGATTTCAGAACTCACAATTTTGAAAAACAACTAATAAGCAATCTTAGTCTGGTCTTTAAAACTTAAAGAATCAAAAACTAAAAAATAGAAAACAATTAGTAAAAATAGAAAAACACCTAAATGTTAAATAATATTTAAAAAAAATTAAAAAAGAAAACGATGAAATTTTAAATTTAATTTTTCAATTTAATTTAAATTAAAAAACATTGTAGTCCGTTAAAATTATTGTGAAAAACGCTAAAGAGTGATAGCAATAGCTTTTTAAATTGTTTTTCAAATTCAAAAAACTCTGAAAACATTTCAACTATCTATTCATACACAAAATAATTAATTTTTTTTTTGTATTCACTAATAACCTACACAAAAATCAAATCACGATAATCTAAAGTAAAAGAACATTGAAAATCACTCATATACTTTAACTGAAGACGTATCTTCATCAAAAGTATCTTGCGTCATATTGAACTCTGAAGTTTTATTGAAAATTTTATAAACTTTTTTTTAGTTTCTAAGTTTTAATTTTGATGCATAAAAACCAAAGTTACTAGAATTTTAAATATTTTACTAAAAATAATGTTACAATTTCTTCTCCAAAAAATATAAATTTTAATGATAACACGGTGCTTAGTATACTTAACTTTAGAAATGAAACAAGACGTCTTTGTTTAATATTGACAAAGTGTGTAATATCAAACATCAAGCACAAAACTAAACCATCAAGTAATATTGAATTTAAAAATAAATACATACTTTTAAAAGAAAGTTTCAATAAGACTGTTGAATCTCTCGGTCTTGTTTAAAACTCACCTACGCTTTTATTTTTAAGAGTTATTTAATAACCTATATTATTTTTCTACCCACACGACATAATCTTATTTATAATATTATTACTTTACAATAGCTGTTTTAGTATAAAATACCTAAAGTATTATAAAACTGATATACCTACTTACCTAATTTTATATAAGAAATAAAAGAAATTGATCTGAAAGCATGTGAAAGCATTTAGTTAAGTAGGTGGTTTTGTCGTAGTGTATAAATATATAATACTTTTTTAGTATAACCTAAATTTAAAGTTGATTTTCTATGCTATTTGCTATGGTTTCTGATCACTATTTATGACAAAATAACATTTAATTAAAATTACCCAAATAAAAAATCTAGTGTTGCACATGCCTGAACATCACAAACATTAATTAAAATGATTAAGTGACTACTTATTCAAAACTGTCTGATATCAAATATCTCAGCAAATATGCCTAACGGCTTTCTAATTTTATGAATATGTCAAGAAACAAAATCTATCTGGAAACCACTGCGACATTATAAAAATCAGGTTTTTGTTAGAGTAACCCATGAATTTACATAAAGAGGAACAATATAGTAGAAAAGATCAAAGTTTAATTTTTTAAAAAAAACAAAAGTCGTATTTGTGAAAGCTATTGATTGTTTATTTTAACCTTAAAAATACCTGTGTTTGGATGTGTGTTAAAGGTTAGTAAGTAATTAGATATGCGGATTTCCACCTGCAATTTTTCTTGCGCAGAAATTTACTGTTATGGATTGATACTTAAAGTAACTGTGTCCAAGAAAGCAAACAAAAATATTATAATAACGTAGGTGTGAGAAATAATAAATAACATGTTCTTCATGTTTAACAGTTTTCTTGAGGAAATGTTTATTACACTTGTAATCATGATAAAAACCTTGTCAACTATTAATTTAGTCATAAACATACCCTTTCTTAAGTGACCAAGCCTTAGTAGTTTTTAATATTCTAAAAATTTTAATGGCAATTTTGTGTATAATCTCACTTTTAAATTATTATTATAAGTTTATTTTCCTAGTTACACAGTAACGCAAAACTCTGAGGTAACCTGTCACAAAACAAAGTAAAAACTATAATTATGAATTAAGGAATTACTTCTGGCAGTTTCTGATATTAAAACTACAATTAGATATGCACAAGTAATAATTAAATAAAATAACTGCTTAGGTAACTAAGATTGAGTAGCAAACGCGCTACTCTGTGAAACAAAAGAAAAGTTTTGAAAAAAGTAAACTAAACTTATTATTCTAATAAAGAATGTTTTTTTAGACTTGTGCAGCCGTACATAACATTATGTAAATAATTAAAAGATTTATTACAAAAATATAACTACAAACATTATAAAAATACAACATATTTTTCTTAAAAAGAAAACTTTTAAAATAATTTTCTAGATGGTTTATAAAGCAGCAAAGAAATACTTTGCTAGACGAGTTTTTAAACTACTAGGCGAGCGAAAACCGAGGCGTGCGTAAATGATGTACAACAGATACATTTTGCTATTGCGTTACATAATATTTTGTCACTAACAGGTTACCAACCAAGCACAATGTGCTGTAAAATATCTCAAAGTAAATAATTGGTTTAGTACAAGTTCTACAATCAGACACACTAATAATTATGTGATTAATTTACAACTAAAAGATTTGTAAATAATCTGTCAAAAACATAAGATAACACATCTTACACTCTTTAAAAACAATGAGCACACATATATGTCAACTATCATTTTAATCTAGATTGGAAGTGAAAATTGCTTTAAAATCAATCATAAAAAATCTGATTTTTATAGCAATTTATTCATTAGTTAATACAAGTATCCAAATTTTGTCTTTGCCTGTCCACCTCTAGAACACGCGAGATGTAATAGAAAAGAATACGAAATTTAAATTCATAGTTTATAGCTAGTAATCAGTTTTTTGCTGGTTGAACCAAATAAATTTTTGTCTGTTGATAACCAACATGAAACTTGTTATATGCTTACGTGTAATTTCAATATTTTTCTTGCTACTCTAGTCGAAAGTACGTGGTTCCGGCTGCGATTCCACGGCAGAAAGTGTATTTTTCATGCACTGGTAGAGCTATGTGCGCGCCTTCTTTTAGCGGGAGTAAATAGCCGAGGGCATTATGGCGCGCAGATCAGGTCCTGCACTTGCTGCCTTGGAATCGCAGCCGACACTACGTACTGTCGACTGGAGTAGCAAGAAAACTAGTATACACTACACGGGCAGAAAGTTGAGAGCCCTGAACTGCGCGACATAATGCACGAGGCGGAGCCGAAATAGTGTAATATACTATTAAATTGAGCATTATAACAATTATATTTTTAGAAATTTGTTTTTGAGAATAATACAAATCTGATATCTCGAATAAAAAAAAAACTTTCAAACTTTTCTTTCATTATTTACATATTTACCAGTCGTTTTATATTTTTATTTATTTATATTTAGTTAGTTGTTTTTAGATTGTCATTAGCATACCTACAGCAGGTATAGATAAAGTTATTCAATGAATTTTCAGTTGTGAACAATTATACTTAATATTTTTTTTTACTTTTAAATACTAATTTTTTTACAAATAGAATTTTCAACTGAAATTATTGTTTTTAATTAATATTTTGTTGAATTTAACACGTTACTTTTAAATAAAACCTTCATCTTGCTTCATCTGTTTTTTCATTCATACTTCATTCACTAGCTGAAAGAAAGATTAATACACTTTGATAACGTCACTTCTTTAATGAGAAAAATAAATACGGTCTGTCAGATAGACTGCCAGAGCAAACAATAGCTCAAAGGCAATCTTATTACATTATTTGTCATTTATTTTCAAGTTTGTTTAATAATTTTCAAATAAGCAATTTATAAAAAACTGATGATTTTGTTCAAGTTATTAATTTTGATATTATTGCTTTCTTTTTAACTTTTTAATCTAATCTTAACTGCAAATGTATAAGGGGCTAAATAACGCTACATTTTAGTATACCACAATAGTTTTGTACTTAATTAGCTATTATTTTTTTTAAATCTTGGTTTACCCAAGCGAAGCGCCTTTCTCATTATGTAGTTTGTATCATCATGAATTCAATAATGAATCGGCGTTTCTGTATCGGTTTAATCAATCATTTGCTGTAAAATAAATTGATTAGTGAACATAGTCTCTTTACCCCTCACTCTGACGTCTGTCAAACCAATTTCAATTTAACAAGTCAATTATATTTTCAATCAGCAAACCTGGGAGGTTATAGGAAGCAGTGGCGTAGGTGAAACATCTACTTTATTAATTTTTGCGAATTTTGACATCGGTTAATCGATTGACATCAACTGCTGAAAATCTCAAAATTAAATTTTGAAAGAAAAATTAGCAATAATTACACATAGCACATATTACAAATGTTAAGAAAATTAAATCTTCTAGCAAAAGCTACGATCTAAACACTGATGTTGAAAGAATTGGAGAGCCACTTAACATTTTATTTTCTGCTACAAAGAATTGTTTATCTTACCTTTGATAAAATAGTTTTGTACGAATTGAATTATAGTCATTTGTTTACAAGCACAAACTCAATTACAGGTGAAGAGCGAAAACCACCGAAATAATTTTATCAGTTAGATATAATTTTATTACATAAAATATTGTTATCAATTAGATATAAATTTTTGGTTTAAAGTCAAATGCACTAAATTTTAGTCATCAATGTAAGTAAGAAACGTATTTATGTCAAAGTTCTTACAATTTTAGCTTTTTAATTAAGATTTGTCATCAGAAAGTTTAAAGATGTTAAAAATTTGATTTCATTTTATTGCTTAATTTCTGCTGTACAGACTTTCAAAGAGCCAATATTATAAAATATAAGTCTAATTATGTAAATGTATAATGACAGCACAAACAAGAAATGGTCAGCATGTGAATAATTTCATAACTGTGATTGTAACAATGGAGTTTTCCAATTATTAGATTTTCAGAAAATTACCTACTTTGACGATTAAAATCTGTATTTTCCGCATTTTTATAAATACTTATTTAGATACTTTTAAGAATGTGCGAGAAAACTGTGGGCTGGATAATTTCAACTTTTACAAACGTTTATAATCAATTGAAGACCTTTACTTTGTTTTCACATGTTTGGAATTGAAATGGCTAGTAATTCAAAACAGCATCGTTTGTTTATTGCAAAGTGACGTCATTATAGCCATTCTAAATCGTTAAAAATAGCAAAATGTAGAAAACGATTGTCAGTAACTATGTGAATGGGACAGTTAAACACCGATCAGCAAGATCCAAACGTATACGCGGCAATCAAATTCCCTACCTTTTTCTAGACTACGTGATCTGAAGCATAAATATAGATTATATATTTTGCTGTAGTCATCACTGCAATTTTCCTAATTTAATACTTTTACCAATAAATTGAATACAGATTATTGTTAAATTAATAACAGAAAACTATATTCATTTCTAAATCATGTAAACGTAAGAAACTTAGGATATAAACAGGCTGCTTAACTGACTAAATAGCACACTCATATTTTGAATAATTTAAAGATTACATACATTGCTTTAAGTTTTAATTTGTATTTTTGTACATTGATAATGGATACTTATCATTAAGTCGAATAACACAACAAAATACTAAAGTGGAATCAATAGGTAATAGTAACATTGTTCTACATCACCGATAATGTGTTTAATAAGATGAAGAATCTTGTTAAAAACAATAATTAAATAAATTTATGTTTGAGTATCAAATTGATCGTTAATGTACTTCATAAATGTACAATTTTACATTAATGCATGATTGTAGAGGGTTTGAACCTGTGTCCGCCGATCTGGGATAAGAACTTGAAATTGACTTAAGAGGTAAATTTTATAGATCAAACAGATAAACAGAGTATACTCCGTATATTCAATTAATGTAAGATTTGATACTTTACATGATAAACAACAAGAGTGTAGCCGTAGCCACAGGTTTCTGTGCTTTGATTGTTTCGATATACATTTAGCAGATTTTCACTAATCATTCTATTAAATTTAATGACGACAGATAACAAAAATTAAAAACAAAATTTTAAAAAGTTGGATAAGCCGCTAGAAACTAAAATTAATTGTAGAAATAACAAATCTACAGTAATTAGCGCATAATTAACAATTTATAAATGTTATAAAAAAATTGTTGTTTTAGAGTGAAAAAGATTTAAAATTATAAAAAAATAAAGCAAACATTTTTCGTAAGTTAACATTGCTTGTTAAAAAAGTATTTTGTGATTTTACGTTTTCGTTAAAAACAAGCACAGATCAAAATTTATAAGATTAAAAAATATTAATGCATTCTTCTAATGACTAAGTTTTACAAAATTCTGAAAAATAAAGATTTTATTATTTTTTCTACTTTATACAGACGGTCTGTAAAAATAAAAAAAAATTTCCAAAAAAAAAAGTAATTAAAGAATGTAAAATAATTGCGTAGACTTGTATGCTTGAAAATCAAATCAAATATCAAATTATTTGGATACTATAATGTACAATTGTTATTTTTAGAGTCGTTGTGAGCAAAGGTAGGTTTGTATAGGGTTGTATATATTATGATATACTAATCTTAATATTAGCATACAGAATATTTAACATCTAACTACACGCGGCGCACAGACGAGCAGACGCAAACGCTCATCTGACCTTGACTGACACCGACTCCAAAAATAAGAATAATTGTCCATTATAGTATCCAAATACTTTAATTGTTTTTGAATATACAAATCTACGCAACTGTTATACGTTTTAGTGCATTTTCTAATTTTTTACATTTTTTTTAAGAGGATATTTTTCTTGATATTGTAATGCATTATAACACATGAAACAACATAAGTAATAACATTCAAATTGCTTAAATTAATTGAAATATATTTTTTTAATTTTTCACACATTTTTTTAACAAATTATTGGCATATTTTTGACATAAGTGTCAAAAATATATGTCAACAGAAGCAATAATTAGAAAATAACTTAAAAACTACTGATCAGATCTTGATCAAATGGACCTATTGAAAAGCACCAGCATCCAAATGAAAAAAATATCATCAAAATCTGTTCTCCTACAATAAAGTTCTGAAGTAACACAATACAAAAAATACAATCCAATTGATAACCTACTTCTTTTTTTTGAAGTCGGTTAAAAAACAAATTTATAGCTCACTTTTCTTTTGGCCGATTTTAATTATTGATACACTAATTAAATAGTTAAAAATAGACCAAATGGTAAAAGACTTTAAAGCTGAATTGTTAAAAAATATTTTTTCAAATTACAACATATACTTTTCTTTAGTAATTCTAGTTTTTTTTTTAAAACAACAATGTATAGCAGCAACTATGAGCTTACATAAAAAAATAAAAAAAAATACAAAAAAATTATAGTTTATGCTCAAACTGCTTTCTAATTTGCGACAAAATCTTTGTGAGCATTTATTTTTTTTTTTTTTTTTTGTTATTTATTTTTTAATATTTTAGCTTGTTTATCATTTATTTCCTAAGCTACTTTTTTTTCACAGTGCTAAATAGTATTTGTTTTTATCAGCTAGTTTACAATCAGAATTAACAATATAAAATATCTGATGTAATTTTCAAAATATTTTTTAATAGTTCAGCTTTAAAAATTTAAAGGTTATACGTGATTATATTAGGCTATTTTGTAGCCTATTTATAGCCATTCAGTTTGGTTTATTAATAACTAAAATCAGCTAATAGATAAACACGCTTTGGATTCCTTTTTCTTTAAGGATTTCTTTTTGTTTCTATAAATTTGTAACACAGCAACTTTATTCCAGAATTGCAAGCCTTTTATAATTTTACGGTAAATATTAGTAAAATTTTATAAAAATAGTAAGTTATAAGCCGATTTAACCTAAATTATTGACTTGGTTGCGATATTTTTGTTAATAACAAATGTTTATAAAACTAAAGAAATTATGTATTCATGTCAACTAGTTTTTTGTTAACATGCATATTTTACATTACAAAATAAATTAACAAAAAATAATTTTTAAGAAAACAAACAAAGTTTATAAATGGTGAACAAGATCAGTGTTCATAAAATTAAATAACTGATCAGTCCAAAAAGTTGATAGCAAATTTTTTTTTAAATTATTTTTGATCGAAATAACAGTGGTCTGCACATATAGTTTGCTTATATATTTTTTATTATATTATATATTTATTATATTTTATTTGCTTGACACTTTGCTGGAAACAAAAAGTTAACACTTAATTTTATTACTATTATTTCTATAGAAATGTTACACCGCATCAAAAGCCAATTGATTATTCTATTAAATTAAAAAAAATCATTTCCTAAATGACACAATATTAAACTTGATACAAGATCAGAGAGAACCACTAAACGAGCAGCAATGTTGTCTATAGAGTGTTGGCTAAATATTGTAGAATGTACAGTACGTTAAATAAAATTACATATTACTTTAGACTAATGTTTTCAGAAATATTATTAATTTGCAAAAAATTACATAATTTTCGTTTTTAAATTTTTAACGTAAAAGCACATATTGTCAAGATAGCTAAGTAAAAATGTTTCCAAATTTTCCGGGTGACCGTCAACGAAACCGGAAATTTGTAGTCTGCATTAAATTAAAAGACTAGTCTAAATAAAGCGGTTTCGATTCATTGTTATGAAAATAATTTAATACTTGACCAAACTTTATGTCTCTCTTAAATATTTATGAAGATATTACTAAAACAAACATTGATTTAAAATGCAAGCGCGACAGTTCTCATTAATAATTATCAGAACAGCTTTCAAGAAATTTATAATAATCATGTGTACAGTATGCAAAAATGCAAAATACGTGCAAAAAAATGCTGTCAGACTGGTTATAATTACCGGAAAAGTGAGTGTAGAAACTTAGCCTTAATCAACTAGAAATATTATTCAAAAAATAAAAAGACACTCTAGAGCAAAGCAAGATTTAGCGACACTGGAAAACGACGCAATTAAACAACCAACTAGTCTATTTATAGAGTCACTTATTAATCGGTTGCGTTAATTAAAATTAAGAAACAACTTCTATTAAAAAAAGGTAAAATTTTGATCAAAAACCTGAAAAATTTCAGTAATTAGCTCTTTTACCATGTAGAGCACTAAAGAATTAAATTTATGGACGAAAATTACGTAACTGGTATGTGCTCAGGTAGATGAGTGGAAATATTTATACGGTAATTATATGTTGTCTATAATTCTGTGAAGTCTTAGACCGTGACGTCTTTTAATACGCAAATGATAAGTATCAGACACCGCAATGTAAGCCACAATGAAAGTTTTAAAGCTACCGTTGACCACAGCACGCGTTCAGTTTCATATATAGAAAAATTAGTCATATACCACACATCATAGGTCATATTAATAATATTAAAAACATTTTCCACAGTACGCTAAACCACAAAAGGCTTCATTGACATTCCAATTGTTTTACATAAAAAATTCAAAGAAAAAATATTCAACTTATCTTTAAAAACCATATTTTAAACTGTACATTACCAAATTGTTTTTTTCTAAAATTAACCTCTATGGAGAACTAACAAGTTTAAATTTTGGTTTTAACTAGAGAATAATATATTGCAGCTTTTCATTTAAATGCATAACAAGCGTTTATTTATTATAATTACTTAAAAAGTTTTATGCAAAAATGCTCTTGTAGAAGACTTGAATAAACATTCTTTTATAGTTTGTATTTTTCACACCTGTAATGTCTAAAATAGGTATTAAAACTAAATTTATATAATCAAAAATATACTTTTAAAACAGAGAATGAGTTAAAAAATTTAAAAATCGTTTTAATAATTTTTGTTTCTGTTCTAAAATTCTTCTGTTTTGAGAGATACATTATCTTTTTTTTATAATTCAAAAATTCCACAGTATGCTTCTAATATCATTGCCACTGTAAATGTTTTATTTTAATCTAGTGGAAATTGGTGATACTCCCGAATCATTTTGATTACCTACTCACTTAACGCGGCACTTTCAGTTGTTTAGAGTGAAAGTTTGCTAAATTCTAAAATCGTAAAACAAATTGTTTTTTGTATCTAAATTAAACTTTTAACGATCGAAAAATTCTATTAAAAATGCATAAAATCTGGATTAGCAGATACTAACGGAAAATTAAAGAGTCCAAATAAATTAAGCTGTCAAGACACACCCATTTACTTTTAATTTTTTTTCTTAAATAACATAAATAACTGTTTCAAATCTGAATGATTATGAAGTTTTTTTAGCAAGATCAATTGATAAAATACAAATTTTATTTTATCACATTATTAATTATTATTATTTCTAAAAAGCAGTATTAAGTTATAATAAAGAGTTTGAATTATAAAATTATTTTGAATAAAGTACGTAACTACTGTCTACCCAAGCAAACATAAGCTCTGAAGAGCCGTGACTTGAAGGCCTTTAACTTTCATGTAATTTTTTGATTAGTTAATTTAAATTTACTCCTACATTTGCTAATTTAGTTCGCTTATTTTCCGGGTCTCGTGTTAGCTTGAGCGCGCGCTGTATCTTTTATTCTATGTGTACAATAAACTATTTTGTATTCTACGTAAATCATCACATTTGAAAACATTATTTTAATCAAATCAAAAAAAAATGTAAATAAAGTTTTTAAAAATTATTGTCGTTACATCAAGTACACCAATTTAGATTACCAATTCCGTTTTTTAGAGCTGACAATTATAAATTTAAATATTTATTGCTCAAAATGTTCTGAAAAAAACAGTTTCAGTGTTTTGTTGTAAGTTTTCAAATATTTATTAGAATAAACAAATTAAAGTCAAAAATTTATTTTTATTTAATCTAGTCTAAACGCAGAGACAAAATAAAAAATTATTATTATGATAATTTATTAATTTAGATTTGAAATCTAGATTTATTGTACTAGGTATAATACTCTAGAATTTTCAATACTTTTATCATTGATAAACTAATTGGTTCAACCGCCATTTTATTTAAAAGGTATTTCAAGTGTATGAAGTGTCAACATTCAAAATAAATACAAAAATAAATAATCTCAGATCATGAAGCTACAAGTCATGTATAATTATTGAATTAACAACTATTATATTTTTGCGATTTCTATTTTTTTAAGAATATAGATTTTACCATTTTGACATTTATACCAAAAGCAAAAGTCAAAAATGACTTAGTTAATCTTAACAAAGTTGTTAAATAACTAAAAACAATTTATTTTTGCAGTATTTCAATTATTAGATGTAATTAATATAATATTTATAAACTCTTTTGGCAACAATACTACCAACCTAAACCAAAGTTTAATGTCAAATGTATATTAACACTTTGATAGCTTTAATTGTGATACACATTTTATTAACATTTTTCTTATACAAGAATTTATGCAATATGTAGTTTGAAAATGTAATATTTCTGTGTTTAGTTTTATTTAATAGTGCTTATTGTTTTAAAACATATCATCTAGATTTAACTGTAATTTGATATTATTATTCGTCTAGTGAAGTCATTCAAAAGTTTATATCTATTTTTTTAAATCAGTTTTATATAATAACAAAACACAAATCAAAACAAGGAACAAACCGGCAAAACCAGCAACAAAATATAGCACAAAAAATAAAACTTAAAAAATTATACTATTATTAAATTACTATATTACAATTATGTAAAAAATAATTAATATTTTCTTAATTTTATGTCTAAACTAATTATAAGAACTTTTTAAAATTGTATTTGATACGTCAAAATTAAATTTATGTATGAAATAAATAAAAACAAGTGTTAGAAACAATAAAAGCTTCATTTTGTTGAATTATTTTGATAAAATAATTAATTACTAATTTTCAAAAATTAGTTTTACCGTCCAATGTTGTATAGATATAAATATAATTTTAAAGTTCCGTAACGAAATACATAGTTCAATAAATTTTAAAGCACATTTATGTACTATAGAAAGTTTTATCTAAAATCTAAATTTTACCAGGTATTGATAATAGGCGCTATAAATTAATTTCCAAACTAGGTTACATCAAAATAAACTTAACATTTTTAATTGTAGTTTAATATTAACGTATATTTTTGTAATTTTAATAAAAATTTTGTTCAATAGTAAAACAACAAACTAAAAAACATGACATAAATTTAATTTAATAATATAAGCTAAGAAAAACATAAGGAAAAGTTAAAATTTTTTGAAAATATTAACTGTGTTTTTATTTCTCTCAAATGTTTTGCTAATTGTTTTAATGGAATTGGTTATTTGAAAAAGGGCACAAGTGAGTGAAATCAAGTTTTACTCTAGAGACAAAAAACTGTTCAAATCATAAAAATCGAAAATATGTGAATTTTTTGCAGAATCATTTATGCATATATAAAATACAATGGATCTCATTTTCGAATCAAAACATGTTTAATCTACTGTAAAAATTTTTTTTGGTTTTATGAATCCTTTTCCAAATAACCAATTCAATTTGGTTTTTACTATTTTCCATAAATCCGCATTAGTAATCTATTAACATTTTTTATTTCTTTTTTTTTATTATTTTGGCAACTTTTCTACTATTTATTTCTTATATTTTTTATTGTATTTCAACCACCAAATGTTGCCTATTTTTTGTATATTTATATTTCTAAAATTAAAAATGTAGTAAAATTAAAAAAAAACCGTTTTACACATGTGTATTTGTTTATTTTTTAAAAGGTCTACTAACGTTGCAGTTTGGTACAAAGTTAAAAACGACAGCGCTGCCCCCTAGACGTTGGGGAGGCAAATTATTGTGCAATTGAATTCAACCTTGTTTGCTTGTGTTGAAAGATGGAATTAATTTTTTACTTATATCTTTAGTAGTAATATTATAAATAAAATGCGGGTAGAAAAAATTCAAAGTAATGAGCACTAAAATCATTCATATTTTTGCGCAAATCTAGATGCTATTTCTTTACATTTTAGAATCATTATTGTTTTCGTTTAGTAATTAGTTCTATTATTATCATCTGTCGACATATTTTTGTATTTGATAAATTACTGATTGCAATAAGTACTAAATCAATAAGAAAAATCATTTAATTTGCAATCCAATAAATTTCGTAAATTTAAAAAGAGACAGTTGCTGAAAAATTGTATCAAATATTAGGAATTATCATTGCTCATATTATGTTCAAGACAAATTTAAAGTATTTTTGTTATAAGAAAATAAATCAAAATAGTAAACATTTGAGAAAAATATATAAAATGTAAGATGTATTTTATAAAACCAAAAAAAAAAGTCAGTTAAAAACAATAAAAATAAAAATAAAAAACATATAACAAAAATAAAAACGAGTTAAAGAGTTTTAAACAACAAAAAAATAACTTTAGAAATGTAGCTAGAAATTATTTAAGAATTCTAAAGTACGAAGAATAAGTAGGTATCGTGCTATCAGAAATTATCACTCATAGATGAGAAAACTGCAGATTGTAGCTTATTTTATCGACGTCATCACCTGTCTTGTCAAACTATGTTTCATGCTGACACTAATCAATCTATTAGAAATTTTAATAAAAATTGCATTTAGTCAAATTATTTAACAAATTAACATTGACAATTAAAGAATTGCTGATGTTGAACTAGTTTCGGCATTTTGTTTAAATTTCATAGGTATTTCAGATCAATATAATGTATTATCAACGTTGTATTTTTTTAACAAAACTGACCGGTTATCAGCGTTTACCGACACTAGTTTTATAAAAACAAATTATTAAAATAATTTTAACATAAAAAAAATTCAAGACTTACCCTTTTCACGACACTAAAGAAAGCAAAACAACACAATATGTCATAGCAGCTTCGCCATTGTTATGTTTACAGTCCAAATAGATTTGATCATTAATTTTTAGTTTACTAAAGCCCTACTTAACAGAATTTACAAAAAGCGGTAATATTATGTATGTAAATAGTTGTTTCTATAAACTGGCAGATGTTTGTAACTGGTTAGTTGTTGAGGTAATATTATTATTGCAAAAGTTGTTACAAACTCTATTTAAAGCAATAAACTGTTCTATCAAAAGTAAGAAACATACGAGAGCAAAATTTGTTATCCAGAAAATGTTTTTGAGACTTTGCAAGTTTCCACAGATTCGCACTCCAGCTCTTAGTGTTTGCTTTCCCATCCAGTAGGATTTTATTTTGCGGTTTTAATCTAAATAAAAATAAATCTATTGCTATATTTTAAAAGATTTAATATTTTAGTGTTTTAAAATTGTTTAATTAATAATTCTTTTGTATAAAGTCTGTTTTCAGCTTCAGAATAATTTTTTGTTGAAATAAAGGGCCGTGTTAGTTGCTGATGTTATATTTCCCTAGTCGATAGAACTAGAAAATGTCTTCAATGGTTTAAGTTAGATTGAAATAAATTGTGTTGCATGTAAATAATACAATTTATTGGTGGTTGCCAACTTGTTCCCAGGTCGGCGTCCAAACTATATCACTTACATCCCAATTATTCAGTGACAAGTTTAGTAAAGTGTCAAGGTTTAGGTAATTTAAAGAGACACGATATTCGATATACCTATCCAAAAGGCCGGTTCATCGTCCTTGAGGCATGTGTTGGGCCGATTTCCGCAGACCTGTCTTCTCTCGTTGAGGAGAACTCTTGCACTAGGAGTCGACCCACGCGTTTGACACCAGTCCAACAGGTTTAGACGCCTTCACTTTTTACATTGCCTTGCCTTACTTCACCTATGCTTTTACATACCAGTTTACGTCGCTCACATTTTTTTAAATCTTTTTCTTTCAGAAATCAATAATAAGATTCTAAGTGTGCGATTATTGCTTGCGAGGCAGATGATTGTTCAAAATTAAATTTCACATAATTTAGTTTTTATGAAATTGTTTTTGGTCAATGCTGCAAGCAGTCGCCAAATTTTAATCAATTTTTGCTGATTAGGTAAATGTCAACATTGTCAACTTACATACTTGCGATAATTTATAACTACCTACTTTTTTATTGACGAATATTTTCAATTGGTGGTTTCAATAGATACTAGAAACTGTATGTAAAAAGCTCAACACATGGTTTACTAAGGAAGCATTGGTTTCTCAACACTGGAATCAAGAAGATTAACTGTTTTAAGCTGTTTCTATTCTAATAATGCAATGATATTGTGGAGGTTTAAACTATGATTCACCTTAAAAGCAATGCAAAGATGAGCCATCCGTATATTTCAACACTTCCTTTCTCACACCTTCCTGATCGCCTAACACTCTCCAATCCCTTTGCCAATCCTTTTTCAACTTCGTAACTATTAAGGCTAGGTACTTAACGAGACCGTTGCACACAATTCCCATCAAAGGAATAATTAATTGAAGAATTTATTATCTTATTTATAAGAAATAACTGTTATTGATGATATTTGCGGCCAACTACTTCACATAAACTAGTATTACATAAGTATTGCAGAATATGTGTTATTCTCACACATTCATTATCGTGATTCTAAATTTTGGCTAATATGAAAAAAATTTCAATGAGTACACTAGGTAATCTAATTTTGCTAAGATTCTAGTACCACGTGCGAGAGAAAAAATGAAAAATATTGCAGCTATGTCCACAAGGCTGTAATAGATATGGGGACAGAGTGAAGCTGAACGTGAATGCTTACAACACACATGATGTTGGGTCAACGATCGCCAGTTGATAGCCGATGTGTTAACATATACATTAAAAAAAAAGAAAAAACTATCTTGTATCACTCTGTCAACGCAAGATCTTGCTTACATTAATTTTAAAAATTTATATATTAAGGCGTAAGAATAGTATTTTTACAAAAATACTGGGCGCTTTAATGCGAACACCATAGGAACTGAACAAGTTTATGTAATAACAAAATAATAACGCATACATTGCCTTAAAAAATTAATATTTCTTTTTTACTTCAACACTCGCGGAATTCTAGAATATTCCTAAAAATTGAAAGTTTCCAACATTTGATATTACTCTAAATAATATAAAGTCGGTTAACGAGGATAAGAACCACTAGTGAAAGACAAGTTAGTCAATCAATTTATAGTAAAAGTTAAGCACAAACCAGTGTTTTAAAAAATTAAATTTGTTTGTCTTGCTTCAACTAGTTTAACCTAGGTATCTAGAAAAGACGATAAGATGATTGTCAAAATTTGGCCAGTATATTCTTCTTTCTTCTTCCAGAAAAGGCATTAAAAATTTTAATTTAGAAACAATAATTTTTTAGAACATGATCTATGTTTAGGCTTTACCGTTAGTACAACAAAATAAATGATAATTTGCGGTTGACTACTATAAAAATAATAAATATAAATTATATAACCATCATATAGAAAATAATTATACCAAATGTTCTAAAATTTTTAGGTAAAGTAGGCCGTCGACATTAAACTTATTGAAAACATATGTAATTTTTATCAACCTAAGATTTGTACTTAGGAAAACATTGAGACTGTTTATCCCAACTATCTCTTAGACAACTGTTACAGCAAACTGAGCTGTTACTGTCAACTTAGCAACAAACTGCTTAAAAAGATTTCATGTTTACCGCTACAAAGTTCAAATTTATCAGAAACAGTCACAATTATTGTTAGTTCATTACAGTTTGTTCTAATACTCAAGTTACGTCATACGTTTTAAATGTTTTTATTACTTATAGCCTGCTTTGCCAAACTTTTTTTGAAACATATTATTTAAAATGTGAATGTATAACGTTATTTTCTTTTAAACATGTACTTAAAAAAATTACTGTGCAAAAAATAAAAACTTTCATTTGAAAATTTTTTTTTATTACAAGGCAAATTAGTTTGGTAAAAAATTTAACATTGTTTTATATTTTTTTTAACAAGCGACATTAATATTGCTTACAAGTAAAGAGTATTTTTTAAAAGCTAAAAAATTTATATTAGCAATACTTTTTTTTATCTCAGCTTATTTGACAGATTGGCTTTCAAGATCTTAAAATTCTTCTATTTATTTTAGTTTTGTTAAATTGAGCCACCTTTTTAATTAGTTTTTGTAAAGAGATAATAGACAATTTATTTATTTTTTAAACTTGCAAAGTTGCCTGTTTCAATAAGAATATCTTTTTCTTCTTAGTTTTTAGTAATATAACGAAAAATAATTATTATGGCTTAGAAATATAAGGTTTTCTAAATTAATTCACTTTAGCTTTGCGTACTTTTTTATAACAAAAAAAAATAATTTAAGCTTATCTAACTGATTAAGCGTTCTTATTTTTATAAAAATGTGGAAATAAAATGTAGAACTATTGTAGAAGAATACTTAATATTTGCTGCTGTAAGGTGTATGCCTAACCTGATTAAGTGACTAAAACAGACCAAAAAATAATTAAACTCTACAAAAAGTAAACCAATCTAGAAGTAATTTTTCAGAATGGATTGATTGGCTTACTTTGACCTAATAAACAACTTTTATTAGAATTCATTGGACTGTACAAAAACTCGGATAAAAACAAGAAGTAGTGTCAAAAAATGGAATTATTGTGGTAAGTGTGCATCATCAATTGCAGAAACAAATATGTATGCTTATTAAGTGAAAACTTTAGTTTAAAAAACTTGCGTGTTTTGTAACTGCTCGCCTGAATGAAAAAAATTCTTTTATGAGAAAGTTGAGGACCTATGTGAATTTTCTAGCAAACTGCAGATTAATTTCAGTACCAATCAATCATTCGTTGTGTCAACATGCAGCCGCAGTTATGGTCTGCTTTCAGCGTTACTGCCAATCAATTCAGGCCGACTTAACGTCCGAAACTAGACCATAAAAGCTCTTTCCTCTAAGTCTACGCTCTATTATCTAACGAGGTTGGGAATATACAAAATCTCAAAAACAAACATCGTATTAAGCCACAATACAGTTTGCACCCTTCGGGATCGCGAAATAACATGCTGACTGAAACAGAAACTTACAGGATCACAAACTAGGTGCAGATGTATAGATGTACAGATGTACTTTTTGTTAATAAGCTTTCTAATAATATAGAAACAAAATAACAATAATACAATTTTGCGATTTTAGTTAACTGGTTTTAATCTGACACAAAAAATAACAACAAAATATCTAAAAAAACGACAGGCAAAATGTGCAACTATTATTTTAAAAATATTTTAAATCATAATAAGTTTTCATACTTTGACTGAAAAATCATAGATAAAAAAGTAAGCAAAATTTTCTTGCTATTTTTTTTTTAATTAAACGATGTTTTTTTAAGCAAAGAGAGAGAATCGCTTTTTTTTAATGCTGTTTTAGTTTTAAAAGTGTCACAATTAAAACTAATACAAATTAACAATGTAAAGTTTGCTTAAGCTTGCCACATTAAAAAAAATGCATTAATCGATTGCATTATAATTAATTAATAAAAATTATTTATAATAAAGTTATAATATATAATTATAAGGTTTTTTTTTCGTTTGGCACTTTTTTCATAAATAACCAATAGTTATTTGTGTATTAAAACCGCAAATTAATATATTGTTGTTTAAGAGCAAGTATTGTGGCGCGACGGAAGAGGGCGTTACCACATTTTTATTAAATTGTCAAAGACTACACATTTATTTTTTTTCTATGCTACTACAGATACTTGATTTTTTTTTTTTTAATTGCTATATAAACATTTTTGTGCCATGAAAATGTGTTGCATTTACTTTACACTGTTAACAACTATATTATATATAAATGGTTTTGTGATGTTTTATTATTTCTTTTGTCTGTTTTTATAGCTTTTTGGTTTTTTATTCTGCATTTTCTGTTTTTTTTCTTGTTTTCTTAGAGGATTATGACTTATATTTTGTGAAATTTGTAAAACTGAAATTAGGTTTACAGCACCAAAATTGTGATTTAGAAATTAATCACAGTCGGAAACATTAAATTTGAAAACATCAGACAATTACCACCTAGAAGAGTTTTAGTTTACATAAACATGTACATAATTGTAGTTTATAATTATTTTTAGAAACAACTATGCTTCTTGGCTTAAATAACAATTCTATCACTAATTGAAAATTCAGAATCAAATGTTTGTCTCTAAATCAAAAAGTTTTTTGATAACTAAAAAGAGTCAATTTTTCATTCAAAACAAAACATTGATTTATTCAACTATGTTATTTATTACTATGTTATTTAAATCTTAATCGTTAATTTATTTTTACTGATGAGTGCTAATAACTACAAAACATGTCTACAAATGTTATAATTTTATTTTTTTTATGAATGTTTTAAATCAAAATCAGTTATTCATATTTAACTACTTTAAACCTTTACTCTGTTAGTTTTAAGCATAATTTATAACCGCTGTTGATATTAAGTTTATATCATTTTATAATTACATAGTTAAAATTTTAAAATGTATGATTTATTTAATAGTATAATTAAATAATTCAATATCATCTCTTGTTTACAACCGTAACGCTTTTTGCATTGAGCAAAAATAATGCGTCTCATCAGGGTTAGACAGGGATTGGAAGATAATGCAAAATATGCGTCTTATAAGAAAAACATTTTAAATTAGTGGAAAGCAGTAGAGTTAAGAATGATTATTACATCAACACAAAATTAAATAAATTAGCTAGATATCTGTTCTGAATATGGGAATTTATAAAAACAAGTAAACTATTACATAAAATTATATTTGAAAATAATTTTATAAATAATTAAATAAATAAGGCTTAATAATATTATTAAGCCAAAAAATTAGACAATATTAGTCTGAAACAAATTGTAGCCTAAAATTTAAATTATTTATCATAAAAATTGTTTGTTAATTACACATTGCTTAGTAATTAATTTATGTAAAAGATGCGTTAATTTATAAAGTAATTAAATGTGTGTTCACCGAATTTGAAGTAGGAAACAGACAACAATACCAAACAACATTAGAACCTTTATTTTTTGGTTAAATATGTCAATTTAGCCAATATGTCAAACAATAGCAAAAACCTTATTTGGAAACTTTTCATAGTACGCGTAAATAAAAGTTGATTTTAGACGTTTGACTTTCTAATGAGTATAAGGTAGGTTTAAATAAAACAGTTGAGATTTTATTAAAAATTTATAATGATTATTTTATTTTCAGAGAAACAAAAAAAATTGCTTAGTTCATATCCGGAATCTTTTTCAGTAATTAGCAAGTGGATAAAATAAAATGTGTGCTGAGATAATTATCACATTACAACAAAGAAATACAATCTTATTGATTATAATTCTTAACTCAAAAATTCAAGTGGACTTGCACCTTACATTTGTTACTTCTTTTAACCATAATATGTAAACACAATTGGTATTTCGTTCTATTTTCTTTGGAACAACAAATAATTATTAAAAGTATCTCTTTTACTTCTAACAATAATTGTCATTACTTTGTGTATATGGTTTTACTTAATTTCAGTTATTTAATAATTAAAGTGACAAGGGTAATAAATTTTCTGTGTAAGTTTCGTAATTTCTCAGGACGTTAAACAATATTACATGGTAGATGCGCAGTCATGAAAGCATACCAAACACAAAAATTTTTAATTAATATTTTTATGCGATTTTTTACTCTTCGTTAAACATATTTAAGGATGTTTCACATCCAGAATATGAGTAATTTTAGGTTAGCGCTGTCATTCGGCAAGGAATAGTTGTATCAAGTTCAACCACTTGAAAAATTATATAATCACTTTTTATTAGATTGTACCTGCTCAGTTCAAAGATTACACTAAACCTCACAGCACATCATATTTATCATCAAAATTGGTTAAATATTAAAAATTTGATAAAAAATAAACCAGTTTTTTGTTTAAATATGATAACCAGGAGTAGGTAAAACAAACACTTAATATTATTACATTAATCAACCATAATTAGAATAAATGTTCCCAAATACTCAAAGAAATACATCTGTCTTTTTAAATATAATGCAATGTTGGCTTTGTAGGTCACTACTGAAACATTTAAATAAAACTTACATTATATATTTTTTAAATAAATAAAACAAATTGTGTTTATGATTTTATCATACATTTAATTCTAAGAAAGCCAAATTTGTGTTCAAAAATCAATTTAAAAATTAATAAATTAAAAATATGGCTTTTAAAAGCTCATGTCAAAAGTACAAAAGTGCAATTCTTGATTTTGTTCGAAAAATTGTTGGAACGGACTGAATGAAACGGTCAGTTTCGGACGAATCGCAAAATATGTATTCAGTACCAATCTTCAAAACTAGAAATCAGAGCAATTTTTTTTTCAATCAAAACGTGGCAACGTTGTAAAAAATTAGTGTCACCAATATGATAACATAAAACAGACCAAAATACACTGTGGTTTATTTTCAATTTAGGTAATTTTTTTATTTTTAAAACATGCACCTCTCAACTGAAGACATTTTCAACCTATTCTCACACTAAAAAATTTACTTGTTGAGCAATTTCAGCCATATTTGTATGCAATAATTATTAATACTTTGTATAGCAACAAAACTTATTAACTATTTATTAGGTAGGCGTATGGCTAAATTTATTTTGCTAAATTCAAATATTGACAATTGCGATATAAGTGACACTTGACATTATGTAGCTAAAAATGTCAAAAAAATTACGATTTGACCCGAAGTAAACTCCGAACAAATTTACTATGCGACCAACCGGTCGAACGATAATTCGTAGAACTTTTTATAATCTTAAAAAATTATATTATCTTATTACAATTATGGTAATAAATTTAATTGTATATGTATAACTTCAATTAATTTGTCTAGAAACGTTTTTTTTTAAATAATACTTCTTATTAATTGATATAGATTTTAAAAAATCTAGTAAAGCAATTTTTTATTTATGCAATTGAAGTAATTGTTAATTTTCAAGTTATTGACAAAAATGAAATTGTTGTATAATAGTTTTTAAACCTTTCAACCAAAAAGCTTTCTATATTAATTAAAGTATTTTTGACTTCTATTCTCATATATTTATTGTAAAGCTATTTTATTGAATTGCATTTATTAGTCTGATAATAAACTATTTTAATAAGAACTGAGCAAATAGTTTTTGAATTTGAGAAGGCTTTGGAAATATTTTGCATGTTTTTGTTGTCATTTATTTTTGGAGCACTAAGAAAATTAGAAGATATTATTTATTGATTACAAACCAGACTTCTAAGTACTTAAGGTTTTAATTTTGACAGTTACAAAGTTTGAAAATTATGAATTTCTCTTGTTTTACTGCTATAATCAAAAACATCCAACACCTTCTCTAATCTGAAACTATTTGCGTTCTTGTTATATATTGTACAGTTGTGAAAGATAAAAATTACAGATTGTATGCGTTATAAATAGACTCATTATTGTATCGAGAGTAGTTTAAATAAAGCAATTTTAGTAACATTTAGTTTTGTTTTATAAGTGACAGTCGACATTTAATGCTTTGTTTTTCTGACCTTATACAATGAAAACGTCAACTTTTTATTATATTTAGGTTCTAATTTTGTAGGCCACAAACTTGCAACACTCTACCTTCTTTAGCGGTTTTACATACCTATATGAAGCGGCATAAAAATAAATTTATTGTTTTTCTCTTTCATATTGAACATTAGTAGACAAATGATATAAGTTACTAATATTGTAAAATATTAAGTAATCATATTGATCAATCTGATTACTTTAATTATAATTTCATATTAATGTACAAAATTTGTTCGATTGTTACACATGTTCTTCTAATACATTTCTCGTTGCAATCTTCAAGTTTGAAACTTACAAATGTGACAATGTAACGTCTTATTAAACTCGTATGATAATGTATTAGTTTTATCTTATTATTACGAACTCTTGACATGTTGACAACTATAACAAAAATTATAAAAATTATGTTTTTGACTAATAAACTAAATTTTACGTAGTTTATTATATGCTTAAGGAGCATATTTTTTTTAAATAGCAACCGATATTTTATTTATTAGCAATAAGTTTTTTTTTTATAATTAAAACAATATCACACACACTAGCGGTTTATTGCTAACGGTTGACAAAATACAAAATGCTGGGCTGAAAAAAAACAAAATAATTATCTAATTGATTGTAATTAAAAAAATTAATGTAGGAAATACAATAAATAAAATGTCAGTTCTAGTTAAAAGTGACAAGTGTTAATTACTTCAATTTGAAATTTATTTTTTTCTAGTAATAAACTGTTTTTTCTCTTTCTTTAGTTTTTTGAAAACAAAAATTTTGCGTCAGCTGTTGGTATTGTTGTTTTCATAAGGAACCAAAAAACTGATTTTTGTCAAAAAACCTTGTTATATAAAATTTATAACGACGCCAATACTTAAAACTGTGGTTTGATAAAAAAAATAGATATGTTTAATGTTTTTTTATGAATACGACTAAGCTGTTCCAAAAATTGGAAAAAAAATATTAAGAAAGATATGAAACATTATGTTGAATAGTGTTTATACCACGTTGTAGCTTTTATTCTTAAAAAAAATACATATTTTCTGATGCTACCAGCCAACTTTAAAATTACTAAATCTAAGCAAAATAAAAGATTAAAATAAGCACAACTAATAAAAATCATTATACAAATTTTATCTACGAACTACTTTTAATTGGGTTAGAATTTAAGTGTTGAAAAACTGCACATTTTAAATGAAAAAATAATTATTGTTTATATAATTTTTAACATTTTGTATAAAGTCTAAAAGTTGTAGTCTAGTAAGAAGTGCCATGTGAACGCATTTAGTTTAAAGTTAGCTGCAAATTATGTTTTGGAGAAAGGAGATATGTATAGTTTACTCATAAGAGTGATAATCTATAGTTCATCCAAGATGTTGAATGAACGTTTAAAGGCTCTATCAAATATTATATTGTTTTGAATTTAATCATCAAACTCCGCTCCCACTGTATCACAAATCACATCTACTTCAAACGATTGATCATCTGGTAAACACAATCTTTGATTAATCCTTTCCATAAATTAAAATGTTGAGTAATAACCACTGTTTATAGAAATGCATCAGGTTTGGTTGCTGATGTGTCACAATTACGTCAATCTCAATATCTGCTGTGGATTGAATTCCCTGTGACCATGTCGAATATTGGGCGGCTTACCTAACATTCTTTACAGGTTAATTGAAATATGTAAGGAGTGTCCATCACGTATTTGGTGACATTGTGAAGAGTTTCAGGACATACATCGATAGCCTATGCATATTAAACAACTCACGTGCGACTTGACAAATCTGCAATGAAGGCTATGTTATTGCTATACCTATCTTATTCTATTTTGCCTCCTCCGAGATTGATTCACCAAAGCCTAATATTCTGTCTTAAGTGACTAATTGGATGTAGTCAACAAAAGTTACGCAGCTTCTTATATCTAAAAACTACAAAGGCAACACTTTTTCTAAATCTTTTTTCATCAGCAACGCTAAGGGCAGCCGGCGGCACTGGCGTCAAACTTTTTCAAGTACTTCTACGACCGTCGTGTTTTTCTATTACTGCAGTTTTATTTATTTTTTATCTGTCGATAATCTTTTACTTTTTTCTTTATCATAAAATTTAATCATACTTTTCTTATTTTTTCTTAAACTCCGATTATTTTGTAAGATTTTCTTTACTTTTTGTTATCTTTGCATTGATATTAGTACTTATACCCAAGATATTTGAGTCGCATTGTTGTTTTTTGTAAACTTATTGTAACGCAGCTTATCCTTATATTTGACAATAGGAAATCAATAGCTATAATTATTTGATTAAAAGATGATGTAAGTTTTTTTCTATTTGTCTGATAATAATAGAGACAGATCTATTATGTTATTATCAAAACTTCTATTTTAAAATTACAATTTTAAATTTTAAAATCAAAATTTTTGCGTGTAGATGTCATAACTTTAGACATGTTTAAATTTTTCTATAGCTTTTTTCACCTTTATTGCAGAATATGTCAACAAAATTTAACAGCGATGTAAACTTTAATTGGCTTAACAGTGTAACAACCTGTCAAATTGTGACAAAACTTGATAAAATTGATTTTGAACAAAAAAAACATAGTGTTAATATAACAATGTGTTGATTTTGCTTTTTTAAATATGATAAATCTGTTTTAACACAGTATTAAAATAATTAGTATATTATTAGTATTAATCTATCTCTATAAATGTAAATTGAAAATATTTAAATGATAACATTAAAAGTTTAACCATTTACTACATTCAAGTTGGAAACAAAACAATAAAGGTGACCGTGCTTATTTTATGTGAAATAGTTATATTTTTTGATTTTTATTAAATATACGCCTTCACAGAGAAATTGCACTTAACAGACTCTTCTGTCATGCTTCACAAACTTTTACGACATTAATTTGCAGCAGCTACCTATTTGTTTAAAACAGTAAAAATCCTAAATAAAAGTTTGTGAAATATTTTAATTTTGTATTTTTTTGAAAATTGTTAATTTTTATTTATTTTGCCAAGTGTCAATGATTATATTACATCTTGTTCTGGATCTGCATATGAGCGTATGAATCTCTGCGTCTAACAGCTTTGATAACATTCTTTTCCTCATTTCAAAAATCAGAGATTTCAATTATCTAATCCGTTTTAGAGGGATGCATTCAATAAAGTATACACATACGGCACACTCTAATCAAATAGCGACAGCTGACCGCAAACCCTAGTCTCACCTAACTGGATTACATATAAACCAAAAGAAAACATTCCTGTTCCCTTCATACAGCTTCCACGCAGGAAATAAACACGTTCATATTTAATTACATTTAATTGATACTGGTTTACAAGCAAAATAATTATGGAATTTTAATTGAAATCGTAATAATGCTTATAAAATATTTGAGTATACTAAATTATACATGACTTGAATACAAAAATAATATGCTACAACAGTAAACAGTTCACAAATCATCACTGAATTCATTATAAAACTTATCACTTATTAATCAAACTGTATATCACACTGTTACTGTATGTAACTTGTTGCTACATTTTTTTACAAATATTCTAATAAACGACAAAAAACCTTAATCAATCATCAATTTAAACGATTGAATAAAATAAATATCCGATAAGGCAATCACTATATAATGTAGGCGAAGGCTATCAGATATTTATTTGCCACGTGTTCTGTCAGAGAATAGAAGTTAACTGAATAAAATTAAACAGATGTTTAGCAGTATTCATATAAAGAGAGCATAAAAAGATGGACGAGGAAAAAGAAACCATCATATATGAAATGAATAGAATAAAAAAAACAAAAATTTCGAAAATCAAATGCAAAATAGCGAGAAGAAAATAGAAACATCAGAAGAGCGAGAGATCACAAATACATAAATAATCATAAAAAAGACATTTTCTTTGTATATTTTATAAAAATAAAAACAAAGAAAAAAAATAGCATAAACAAACTAAAAAAAAAAAACTATTTTTTATTAACCTGTATATACAAACAATAATAATTTTAAATCACAAACAAGTGAAAACGCGCTAAATTATGACTAGATTACGATTATCCTCTAAAGATACAGCAGGTAGACATTGGACACTACTGTTTACAAAAAGTCTTTGAAATAGTTGTTGAAATATAATAAATTAATCATAAATGACATTGAATGTGGGTAAAGATAGAAATAAAGTTTGGAAATCAAAGATGACAATAACAGATATCTGATGCAAAGATACGGTTTTAATATAAAAAAATATCGAATACAAGGAAGCACCAAGAAAGCATAATTATGATAAATTTAACACAAGAATACAACAACCTAGACATTTTCTTCTAAAATCGTCAAGTTATAAATACAGTTTACGATTTATATGAACAAGAATTTAATTATCTTCACAAATTTTTAATAATTGATCTCGTCTAAACATGAATTATTTTACCCAAACAGTATTGTTAGTATTAGTAATATAATTGTGTGATTGTAACATGTAGCCTTTGTAATATTTCGTGTTAATACCATTTACATTATTTAAAAAATATATAATTTAAAGTGTAATTTTAAGTCTGCCCTATACAGGTTGGTAACGACTACTTACAGAAAAAAGCTTCTGAAAAGTTATAACAGCAAACACATTAATTTTGTTATCAAACTATAAAATCGTATGAGATCATCTGGGCTGTGTACAAACGATATTAACTAATCCTAAAATAAAAAAAGTTTAGTGAAATCGACAAAAGATTTAAAAAACAATTATTAAATGCTACATATCAAATAAAAATCAAATGTTATATTTATACTATAATAAACGTTGAATCAAATTTAGTTAACATATTATTAGATTTTGTTAAAACTCTTAAGATTTATTACGTAAATTAAGATCCCCAGCTCTTGCAGTTTCTATTTTCTACCAGTTGAAACACTTGCAGTATTAGATAATTGATAGAATAAAAGTCATTGTTGTTTTAATAATATTCTGATAAAATTATTCTTAAGCCCTCTAACTGCAGCTGTTTCTGCATTTCTTCCAGTTATTTAATAGTTATTTACCTAGAAAGTAAAATTACCCACATTAGCAATTTGTTTGCAGCACGACCGAAGGGAGTGCTGCATCTATTGCGAATGGGGAAAATTTCTTTCCGAAAAAGATAGGTACAATTTTTTTTGCAACGAATAACTAATTTTTTGATAATAAATAACTAATTTTTTGATAATAAATGATTTAGTTTTTTACTTGTTTTTTGGTTGGTAGCGTTGCCCACGCCGAGTATCTAATTTTTTAAATTTGAAATAGTTTTATTGTTTTGTTGCTATGGTTTTATTGAAATAAAAGAGCATCGTTTTAAAAATTTATTCCGCCATTTTCTTCTGCAAATTTTTGTTTCAAATTTGTAAATATGAGCGACTACGACAGAGAAATTTTAACTCCACCTGAAATTGGAGAATCTGCAAATAGAGCAGTATTAAATTTGCTTCCTGAGAAAAGCCGCTTGAGGTACGAGCGGCTTTTAACCATACAACAAATTTTTAGATTGGTGCAAAACACGAAAAATCAAAAATTTCACCGAGAGTTGCTTATTGGCATATTTTCAACAACATCAAAGCAAGAAATCCCTTTGGTCTGTTTACTCTATGCTTAAACTTTGCTTAATGGTAAAGAATAACGTAGATATTTCGGAATTTTATAAACTTTTTGGAACGTTGTGTTATTAATCAATTACTTACTATTTTCAATCGTTTTCTTACTTATTTGGCAATAAATCTTTTGTGTTGATTATTTACGTATGTGATTCATATGTGATCAGAAACAGCCATTTTGTAGAATGGTTGTGTGACAATTGACAGTTTGACGTGACGTCTCTGGACTTCAATACAAACCTGACTAAGTTTCGCCTAGTTTCGCTTGCAAAGGAAAAAACACCGCGGTGTGAAAAAATTGTCTTTACATGCATTGGGAACGAACGGAAACTACTGATGTTTGAGCGATGAGGGCAAAAAAACATTTTTCACTGTTTTGCACTGCCTTAAAACCGCTTCAATAACACTATTTCACATTAGTGGTTGGTGATAAAGAAAATATTGCCAACTATCGTCTTATCGCAAAGCAGCCAGTAGCCCGATGGTCAAAGATAGTATTTTGAGACTCAATCATTACATAACAAAAGTTAGCTAGCCCGGGACAGATCTTTCTAAAGAAAGAAGGCCGTGAATAAAAGAAGACCGTTTGTAAATGTTCAATAGCTTATTGCTCGCAGTAATATATTCTGTCTATTATCTTATCCCTTTTTTTCCCTACGTTTCTTAAATTATTAGGCGATTGATAAAAAAGCATCTTATAATTTTTTTCACAATTTTGATAGTTTGACTATACATTAAATTAGTTTTTCATAAAATAAAACTATTTCTGACGCTAAGGAAAAGAAATAACCTAAAAATTGTTACTACCGTACGTTTAAGGTTCATGGAAGTTTGTGCGTTAAGTAAGATTGATAGATAGTCTAAGCAAATACAAAATATATTTCTTCAAAATATTGAAACAGTCGAGATAGACACATAACAATTCATCACAAGTTGGTTTTAAACAAAGCAAAAAAAAATATTTATTAGTTGGTGTTGCTAAATTAATGTCGTTTGAAATAAAATGTTTAAGTTTCACTGACAAGTGACAAGCTACGTTCAAACGGAATTATTTTATCATTCTATTCTATTCGGTATGGTCAAGAATAGCACCTTTAATTACTCTTAAAACGTGATGTGGTTTTAACCGTCAACATTTAGATAGCAGTAGTATATTATTTAATCTATTCTGAAAAAAAGCTGTGAGATTGACCTTCTCAAAAAATCACCTTTAGTTTGTTTTGAAATAACATCGGTATCTAAAGAAAAACGATGCTTTAGCAAAGACATATACGGCTTACTTCTCTACCATGATTGTACTTTAGATCAATTTTAATCTATAAAAAAAGACAATTAGCTACAGGTTTTTGCTAATATTATGTATAGACCGTACTGCTTAACCTCGACTTTGCAGCCTCTCAGTGAGCAGACCTTACTGAGTGGTACTACTAATAAAGCTCTAGGTTTACCAAGTAAAGTAAATTTGATAGAAAGTTTATATTAATTATACTGTCTACCGAACGACCAATGAACGATTCAGACTAACTAGAAATTTCGGTTTTGCTTTGCGCACCAGCAAATTTTGGCTAGGATAAACTCTGTCAAGTCTACTAGTTTTTTATAAAAAAGTCACAAGCAGCGGTTGAAATGTCTTGGAATAATTATTTAAACAATGTGATATTTTCTCAAAAACATCAATGCATGAGCAATAAACAATCTGCAACCGAGTTACTCAAAATCTGGTTTCAGCAATTACTGACGTGAATAGCATATTTGCAACGCTTGTGTTAATTTCAAAATGACAAAAAATTTTTAATGTACATTGTTATTTACTTAAAAACAATTACGTAACATTAGGTAACTGAATTTACACATTTTCTGTTCTTAATGAAGATTGTAAAATTAAAAAAAAAATATTAACAATAAATTTATTTACATGAAGCATCAACATGTGAGGTTGTGTATTAGTTTCTAGTTAATAATATAAATGGGGGTTGACAGCTAACCGGTGGTGGTTAATAGACGCACATACACAGTTGTGGTGGCATATGCGGTTGTCCGCTATACGCATATCTCAACCGATACAAGCACAAGCAAGTGCTACTGACAGTGCTGCAAGTTGCGGCATGTAACCCACCCTTACAATTCCGCAATGAGGCGGAGAAGACATCATTTCAGTGTGTTGCAGATGATGGAACGTCTGACGTGCTCGACAACTTGGTGAAATTGCTATTGCGGTTAAATTAAGACATTTAAAAAAAAAGAATAAATTAGCCGTAATAACAGCTGATTGGTAGTGATACAAAATAGTGGGTAATTTTTTAACTTCCTCTTCCTTATCGATAGAGGTACCCTCAAGGATACAAAACTCGTGCACTTCGCATTTCCTGTTCCTCATCTTTATTCGTCTCTATAAAGGTACCCTTAAGGATACCACAATTTTAATATTTTTCAAAAAGATTTGAAACGCACCTCAGCTGCCTACACAAAAAGTGTCTCGTTCTCCGCTAGGTATTTCCTGTCATAAATCAAACCGTCACTCATCACAATTATTATAATAATTGTCGCATCCCACCTGATAAATAATGCAATGCGATAAACAAAACTCTACTTTTTCATCATTGTAGTCGCATGACGGGTATTAATTACGTTGACTTTAGTCTAGCTCTCAATTTTTTGTTATTAGCATACAATATAAGAGGAATCTATCGAAATTTTTAGACACCTCCGCACCATTCGTTTTATTGAAGCACTTAACAATACACACGATTTTGCTATCGCTAGACGTAGTGGCCACTCTCCTTATGGTTATAATTGGAAGTATTCGATGGTTTTCTTTATCGGTCATAACAGGAAATATGACCCGTTTTAAAGCAACCACGTTCGCATTGAACCGAATGTGTATTTATGGGATGATAACCAAATCGGAGGACGTTCTTTACCAAAAAGGAAACCTATTGCGCGTTTCTTATCTACACTTGGATAGGAAATTGGAAAAGAATTGCCTCACATACCTATTTAAAAAAAAATAGCGTCAAACACCTGTTTAACCAGTTTAAAACAATATAATATATCGCAGTTAAAGGTTTTTTGAATAAATTGTTTCTCGATTTGTTGCGACTGAAAGTCATTTCATGGATGAGTGACAACAACATGTAAATTAATTTTTTGGTGATACTTTTGACGTGGTTTGGTGAATTAATTATCCAGATCAATACTCAAATTACAATTTATGTTTAGTCATTAAATAACTTAATCTTTATTATATGAAAAGCAAATCAATTAATTAATAAAAGGTTTTACAAACTACCTACACAACCCGTTACGTTAAAAGTGCATAATCTTTTGTATTATTTTCAAATTAATTTTTATTTAAATAAATTTAAAATAATAATAATAAAAGTATTTGTCATAATTACATTGAAAGATAGTGAGTGTTTGCTGCTGAGATACAATTCTTTTTTTAAAAACAATAAAATAAAAATCATAGACCCGTAATATTTATTATATTATATAATATCTACTATTAAAATCCAGAAGTTTATTATTCTAGCCCGATTAAGTTCATTAATAACACCAAGAAGGTGATGTAATTCTCCACCACCAAAAAACTTAACAATATTTTCTACTACTAAAAAAAATTTTAAACAAATAAAATTAAAAAAACATGCTTTGTTTACAAAATAATAAATTTATTTAAACTATATCTGTAAACTTGGAGAACATGTTTTGTTCTCTTCAGCAAGTCGCAACAGATTCAGATTTGAATACATTTGCAAATTTGGCTTCTATTTACTCAAGTGCCTATAATTTTCGTAATATAGTATTACAAGCGACATGTATTAGAAGCTACCTATTTTGAGAATCAAAATTGCTACATGTTGAAATGCACATAGGATACTCTTAATCGAGTAACAGGCACTTGGGTGTATATAAAACCAAGTTCGTCACTGCAAATTCGTTTGTGTGACTGCAAATTCTACATGAATTTGTGTATTGCCTCAAGTCAGTTATCTGTATTTTTAATAATTTTTTTATTTTATGCTTGTTTTACTTGTTTCCTAAAATATAAAAGCAAAGCGTTTTTTATGTACTTAGTTGTTTGCATTGTTTACTGCACACCATTTTTTATATGCCTTTCCATAAACAATCTCTAATTTTCCGTTAGTAGACTTATGTTTTCTACTTTTGCAGTATCTCTGGAGGTGTATCTTCTTGTTGTTCATCTCCGTCTTTAAACGAGAAAAAGTTCCAATTTATTCCCTATTTTTAAGGAATGAAGCAAGGTATTACATACCTGTTATGCATAAATGTAATTTATAATAAATGTTAAAATGTTCTGCCATTTGTTAATAAGCAGGCTTTGGCACGTCTTTGAACAGAATTATTAGAATTAATAGTCCGTTCCAACATATCTGAAGTAATTGAGTTAAAGACTACAAAAACTCTTTCTTGCTAAATGGCTAAATTTTTCAGCATTAGCGGAATTATAATACAATGTCTTTGATTTAGCTTCAAAAAAAAATCTTTAGGATTTAAGTCTAGAGACCTGGCAGGCTAAGGAGTAAGACTGCCGTAGTCTAATCACTTCTTTCTGTAATTTTGGTTCAGCAATCTTCAAACTGGTATTATTCACACATTTAACAAAAATCTGTGCTGACGTCCTGTTTCAAAATTCAAAAATAAATTATTTATTGTGTAATAATGATGATTGTGTCTGCTGAAAATTCCGTTGTTGGTAAACAAAGATTTATTGGTTCAAAATTTTTTTTTTATTTTATCAAGAGTCATGAGCAAAACCCGTTTTTTATTGGTAATTATCTGGCATCAAAAATTGGATTCTTGTGAAATGGTATAGATGTAGCATTTCATTACGCGTTACCCTGTCAACCGTTTTAAACAAAACGTTTAACAGTCTACCAACTTGACGACAACTGATGCTTGGATTTTCGACAATCGCATCCATACCTGCTTCATCTGTTTCAACAGTTCTTCTTAAGCGAGGTCTTCCAGGAAGAATTCTTTTATTTTCCGGAATTGAAGTTCGATTTTCTCTAAGTCTCCGATCCAGTCGTGAAAATACATTGAAGCTTGGTTGTTGTCGCTGGGGATCGAATGCTATATTGTCTCACCGTATCTAAAGCATTTTTTTCACTTGCACCATAAACTAAGTACATGTTGCAGCAGTTGCTTGCCGAAAACATTGTTTCACAAAAATTAATTTAAAATCACCAAAAGTTTGACACTGGTTAAAAATACCTTAAAAGTGGTTTTTATAAAAATATCTCAATGTTGTCATATGCAGTTGCAGTTTTAAAGCAGATTTATCTATTATCTTTAACTAAACTTTGATTAAAACCAAACTACTCTTCTAGATAAAACACAAAAATTTAATAAAATACTTTTATGACCATACAACTAATACCATAGCAATGGTGATCTAGCAATGGAGTTTTTAGTTTCAAGTCTTTTTTCTGCAACTGTTCTAAGAGGTCGTATATCATTGAACAAAAACCGTACCAGTTTTTTATTATTTTTTTTTTTGGTATCTGGGGATAGTACTTAATATGTGCTAAAGTTTATCCAGCTTTTTTGACACGGCCGATATAATATAATTATGACATATCCATATAAACTATTCAGCATTCTATAGATTCTGTATTTCTTATAACCGAGTCATCTTTAAATCAAAGAAAAACCCGCCAAGCTCGTAAAATAACAGCACACCTCTGTCACAAAAAAAAACACGTTGGGGATATTTTTACTACGGTACTACTTCAAGCAATCTAGTCGTCCAGGTAAAAAACTCTAATGTTGAGTGTTAAAAAATATCATAGCATTGAAATGGTCAGATATGGTCTTCCGGCATAGGTGACTAGATAGATTTAACTAACGCCATAAATCAAGGGTTGCTGATTAAAAACCAAAGGCAATCGATAAGGTTTAAACAGCAACGCCAAGAATTCGTTTCGGTTTTGAGTTCAAATCAATACAAAGTTTTATCGTAAACTGCGTTTGTAGTGTAAAATTATTTACCTATTATTTATTGAAATTATTTTTTTTTTATCGCTGTAAAATGCAAAAATAAGATTGCGTGTTTGTAAAACCATACTACTACACTGATTGGCAGTCATAATCAATTGGTATCAATTGGATAAAAGGTAGACATAAATGGTTAACATTATGATTTTATTTAAACGCATTTGTATATGAGATTATTACTTTTAGTTTTCCACAAAAAGCACAATATGATTTTATTATAAATAAACAAATTCAAAATGTTAAATACAAACCTGAATACATTAAGATGTTTCAAAAAACCATATTCTTTTCCTATCTTATTTCTATAATATTTCTATTTTTGGTAACTACATAGTTTTTGATGTAAATATGATCTATTTATTAAATAAAAAAAAAATTGTTGTGATACTGTATTTAATAAGATACAACATAATTCAAAAGCTCATTTTTTAAAAAAAGAACGTATATCTAGGTATTTAACTTTAAGATTTTACAAAAAACTTTAAAAAATAAATATTTTATTACAAAAAAAAATGCTCATGTGTGTGTATAATAACTACAGCCAGAAAGAAAAAATAAAATAATTTTAACATAACGTTTAGAAATAATACATTTGTTCAAATTTAAAATTTGGGAAAATTAAACCTAAATAAATATATACCAAAAATTGTTATTATCTATATCTGAACAAAAAATTAATTATTATCTCATGTCAGGTCAGCTGTTGTTTGGTGAGTTGAAAGTACAATTGCTTATTATTTATTAAGCTAATTGTTGTTAAAAGTTTTACGAGATTCAACATTAACGCTCTTAAATTATTGACACATACAGAAATTGTAGAAATATGTCAAATATGTTTGTACGTCTGATACAAATTAGTACGTTTTGTTTAATTTTTAGATTATTAAAATATTATTGCAATCTTTCAGGTGTACGGTGCAATTTAATAATAGCTTATTTCACAAAATAGCGCTATAAATCAATGGAACTGTGTACAGTTTAATTTTCAATTCAGCAGAATAAATTGGAAAAAAATTTCAATTTCATTACACAAAACTTTTTGAGGGTTGTTTTATTTCAAATTATTTTTTGTCAAATTTATGTTGTATTTCACCTTTTATCAGCTTTTTAAGACGGTCTTTTTAATGTTTACAAGACGCCAGTGGCATTTCGATGTTAGTGATAAATGTTGAGTATGTATTATTAATAATATTATCGGTCTTTTAATAAGTAATCTAATATGTTAAATACATTCTAACTCATTTTTTATAAACTAGTTTATTATTTACTAATAATTAGAATTTTTTGTGAACAAAGTTTCTGTTCTTCTGTCTATTAAATAAAAAAACAACTTGTGTAAAAAATGTTTGTACTGCTGTCAAATAAATTTTTTTCTCTAACAATCTCCAATGATTTGGTAAATAAAATGTCGGCATTCTGGTTTTTTTTTACCCAGTAAACTTTATTTTAAAGTAATTGTAACCATAATCCATAAGCACTTATTTTATTGTGTATTTTTAAATATGAGTATTACTTTGTGTTCTCATACACACAAACCTATCACACCAATTATTGAAAGTTATCAAATAATATAAGAGAATTACGTTCTCCAGGTTGTTAAGACGTAATCAGTGATGTTATTGGTGACTTAATGCACGTACCATCACACTATAACAGCGCATGCAAATGACGGTGTCGTTAAGATGTGCTAGCGCCCTTTAATAACCGTCTAATGAGGTCATAATCTTATGTGATATCTTTGAGATTTGAGTATCTAGAATGCTATGGTAACAATTCTAACGCGTGCGTTTCGACTATGGGAACTCGGATATGGAAATGTGTGATATAGATAATTAGAGAAAACATAACTAATATGAGATACCTAGTAAGCTTTCAAAATAATTACAAAAATTGTTTTTGAAACTAACTTTGTTTAAGTATTTACCTTGATACAACTACGAAATTCTCATTTTTTATGTTTAAAAAGGATCTGATGCTTGATTATTATGAGAAACGTCCTATTCAACAAAAGTTAAATTTACGTGGTCGAGATGATACGTCTAAGATAGGTTTTTTTTGTTTACTTTTTATTTATCTTTTTAAAATACCAGATAAGTTAATTCCCACAAACCGGAAACTGCCAACGTGAGAATGTATAAATTAATTGGGAAAGGAATAACTTGGTTCTGAGGAATCGGCAGCATTATTTTTGTCAAAACTCCTTATCCATCATACAAAAATTTCGATTGACACCTACAAGCTTCAATTATTATTGATGGTAGTGTGTTATACAAAACTACTTTTTTATTGCATTGAGTGGTTCACATGTGACACTTCTTCCGCGTACCACTCCTTGAGCCTTGCCTATGAAGCGGTTGTCTTATACCTCCTAAAACATTAGTATGATCAGTTTGATTTGGCGATTACCAAGTAGATACGTCAAGGCTGTTGCTACCGTGGACTTGTGACCAACACTGAATTTTAACTAACTTTTAGTTTATGTTCTTTGTAGACATGCTTATTGTATCAATAATATAAAATTTGCGTTCTACATGAAAACATTTTGGGAACATTATTTTAAGGCGATATGGGAAGCTCAACTATAATGTCTGACAGTATTATATTTTAATTATTGCTAAATAAACCCACCAATAACAAAGTTTTACAAAAATACTTATTTGTGTAAGTGAGTTTGAAAACAAAGGCTCAAGTTCAAACCAACAATTACATTATTTTGCAAAAAAGTTTCTGGATGTGTAACACACACATTTTTTTGCATTTGTGTAACATAAAAATTGCTCAAATATTGTTTCTTCAAATTGGCAACGCTATTTACATTTTATAATTTAAAACTTATAAAATTAAGATTTTGGTTTTTTCTAACATTTTATGTTGATTTTCTATGCTCTGAATAACTTAAGAATCTCCACTTAAAATGTTCATCATCGAAGATTCACTTAAAAACTAAAAACATAATTTGTAGATATAAAAAATGACTAAAAAAGTAGAGAACTAAATTTGTTATTATTGATTTGCCATAAGCTTGTTTTCTCTTACGTAGTGAATACCTGATCAGTGAAAAAAGATCGTAGTGCACTTGTCAATATAATTAGCGCTACTTATTATTACAACTTGTCACATGCGTTTAATGACTTAAGGTTAATAGGACAATAGCTTTCTTGTAAATCAAATGTGAAACCGATTTTGTTGGTTACAAAAAAAAACACTTTAATAAATATAAACTGATTTAATAAATTTTAATGTAATAAAACAATCAATAAGACTATAATTGCAAATATAAGACCTACATTTTATAATAATTGATACCAATTTTCAATAATTGTTATACATTTTGAACCATATATGTGTTTAGCAATTTAAAACAATATATATATGTGTAGTGGTTTTTACTAGATATTGCATAAATAAAATTATTAATTCAATTTTGGCGAAGATAATGAAAACGTCGCATCTTACAAAATACACTATCACACGCTTCTCACGCCACAATAATGGTTGAAAAACCTACCGATTACCGAGATTGACTTCATATATAATTTATATAAGCGAAATCATATTAGCAAAATCATATAATAATTACGTTATATTCTTGTACGGTCAAGTGCATCTTGGATAGATTATAATTTTTTTCTAGTCGCAGGTACTATAAAAACCCAAAAAAGCAAGTAAACCTTTTAAATTTTAAAAATTCTTATTAAGAGTAGTAAAGCTAGATAATAGAGCCAAAATAAAAAAGAAATGCAAAATCGAAAAATAAAAAATTTAGAAACGGTTGATAATTGCAACTTTAACAACCTTTTCTATTTACATCTCATTAGAAATTTTTGTCTAAATATAACTGTTAATATGCAAAGAATTGAGAATTGGACTAGGAATCGACCATATTTAAATCGTTAGTATATTTGCCGACAGGTTTCGAAGCTATTAACTTTGCTTGAATAACTTTATTTGTATTTTATAATTTTTTTATTTTGTTTTATAACGGACTTACCAATCTATGTATCAACAGATCTAAGCATTTTAATAGCTCCTGCCACATTAAATCAAAAAAACAGTGAGATTAACTAATTGTTTTAAGAAATTTTAAATCAGACAGTTTGACGCACAAGGTAAACACAATGTTGTCTCAAGAAAGTTTTACAAAAAATAAACAAATACTGCAGAACAAATTTTTTGCTATTATTATTTTGTTGTTATGTGAGTAAACTAGAGGTGGTATTGTTCATAAGAAATTTATTCAAAATAAAAAAATATAAAACAGATTGTTGTAAACGCATACGTATTGCAAACAAATATACCAAGTTAACAATTTACTGTTTTTTATACTAAATTTAGGAATAATCTTGAATTATAAGTTTTATCTTTTCTGCTACTTATTTATTCTTTTTGTTATTTTACCATTTTTTTACTTTTTTTTAATTTTTATGTTACTTCCATCATGTTCAATCTTTTTTCTTTCTTATTTTTATCATTTTAATTTTTTTGATTATTTTTTTGTTTTAATAACTTTATATTAACGTTGAAGTCTTGCAAAAATGTTTTTCTTTTATTTTGTGTTCGATATATTTTGCCAGCTTTTTGTAATAATATTTTTTAATTATTATTATACTTGATTTCTTTTTTTATTATTTGTTGGCTTATGTTCTGAAATTTGCTATTAACTTCTTTACGCATCTATTCTGCTTTCATCTTTTGTTCAATATTTTTTATATACTTATTATTTTTATAATAGTTTTCATATTAATTTTTATTAGATTTTTTCTTTACTTTTTTCAGCACTTTTATAATATCGCGCACTTTTGTCTTTATTTTTTTTTTTTAACTTTTTATTTTTTCATGTCTGCTTATTAATCTCACACATTTTATGCTTTTTTATCTCTAATAAAAAAACTTTTTAATGTTTTTTATCTTTAGACTTTTGCTTTAGGTGGCATTAGACCTTGTAATAAACCGTGGCAAATATTATCATACGTATTTTGACCTCTTATCTAAACATTACCTTTGCTACCCCTCAGCCTATCGCATTCATTTGGTTTTTACTTCTATTATACACCTGCGATATCTGATTATTTTTTCAAACATGTGTTTGAAAAGGTATTTATTTCACTTGTACTATTTTTTTTAGTTGTCGGAATTTATAATACATATACAAATATGTATATCTATAAACATCTCAAAAAAGTATGATCTATTCTACAAATTCTAAAAACGATTTAATCACCTAGTGCATGTAAAAAGTGTATTTAAATGGTTGGTAGTAGAAATATACCTTTAATGCTCACGATACACATTGCAATACCTACATAAAAAATTAAAATAAACTTACCCACAATGTTTGTTACAGCAAACATACATAAATAAAAACTGAGCTCATAAAATGCAATAATCCTTGCAATCCCTAGGCTGATGAGTTTCCAATAAAAACAAAACAGCGCTGTTTTCTGTATTTGCAAGATACGTTACACTTTTATGAGATGTTTAGAAACATAAACGTTTATGCATTATAAATTCAAAATATTGTTTTTGATTTACTTTCATAGACTAGAAATTCTTTTTTTTAACAACTTCTCTGCGTTCTCCCGTATACGCAACGTGTGAAGGCTTTTATTCTACTACGACTTAATGTTATTTGGCACTAGAACTCTTTTTTTTTATTTTATAGTATTTTATACTAAATATTATTTTTGTAAATGAAAAATAAAAAATTTTATACTTGCATAAACTTAACCTGAATTTGTTTATTAATTAAATTTACCTATAAATTAGATTTAATGCTAAAATTTAAACCAACATATAGCTTAATGCAGATAAAAACAAAATAACATTAAGTAAAATGTGTCACTGACAGCCGACAGTTTTAAAGATTTTTAGAATAGCTATATGTGCATTAAGAGCACAAAAAAATGTATTGTCGTTTGAGAGAGATTGTTGTCGAAATAGTAATAATTGTGCGCTGGCATCACACACGAATTCTTTTCACCATTGCATAGCTTTTGTAAAGCTTTAAAAAGTGTGTTTTTTTTTAAATAAAATATAATGTTTTTTCTTAAAACATTGACTCAAAGTCTAAAATTGAAAAAAAAATTATAAATTTTTTTTATTTGCGAAAGATCTATGCTTTATAAATATTTGCAAATAGTTAGTTTTTGTAATGACATTGTTTATTGTAAAAAAAATGTCTGTGCATTAGCGATAAATCATGCTTCAAATTCGTTATTTAATGTTGCCGTTTTTTTTCTTTTTAGGTTAACAATGGCAAAGTAATTAGAAAATTGCTTTTGCGGTCAAGCTACCAGCAAACGTTTTAAAACTTCTAAAATTATAAGCTTTATAATAAAAATAATACTTTAAAGTAATAATTATTGAAGTTTTTGTTTATATTAAACATGAAATTTTTTGTTAATTAAGTTTGATTGCTGGTTGTCAAGTATTTCACTATTTCTTGTTAAGCAAAACATGCATATTCGCTTTCCCAAACTTTTGTTTTTGACAAGTTGTCAATAAACTTCTACTTTTACTTTTCAAAATCTTTCATTTCACAATTTCACAATTTTTGAGGTCGAGAGAAAACAATATTTTTTTATGTTATGAAAACTATGTTCATAATATGTTTGTTGCTTCTAAATTATTTAAACTGTCATCTATCTTTTTTCTTTTCAGTTTATGAAGGTTTAGGAAGTTTAAAGTAGGTAGGTAGTTTGGTTTGGAAAATTATTTAGAAAAATACAACGTTGGAATGGCTTTCCGTTCAGAACATATAGCTGTTATTTCACGGAATATCATTGTGTCGCGCATTTATAGTTTGAATTTCTCGTTTCTCCCCTAAAATAATTAGAATTAATCAAGAACCAAGCTGATAACATGGTAAATGATGAAGTGCAGTGGTGGAATCGGTGTGTATGGCCTTTCCGAGGCTCTCTATCTCATGACGGTGGTGCTGCTTCATTCCTTTGGGACAGATAAATACTAACGAGATCTTTCAGCTTCGCAATCTACCCTTGCATGCACCACCTCTTTGATATGCCCCCGTAGAAGCGACGACGACGTTGGTAAATAGAGAGAGGGTTTAATAGAGTTTAGGGTGCGATTTTTCGCAAACCTATTGATAATATCGATGAGATTAAACAGAGTATACTGGTAGATGGCATAAAAATTTTGTTGTTTATATCTACTTATTCATAAACATATGTATCTATAAATATATAGTATACACTGCTTTTTATATATCAACTGTATTTAAAGAAAAACGGAGTTTATAACTGAGTTTTTAAAATAATACGTGTCCACTACTCAAAAAGTTTTATATTTTTTTATTTATAGTGTATGTGCAATTTTCAGATCTCCAAAATATCTGTCATCCTTGAAAAATTCTAAAAATTTTATAATCAGTTTTTTCTACAATAATATTTCTTTACAATAAATTATTAGTGCATTTTTGTTTTTATTTTGCTTCATTTGACACTTGTCTGTAACATTACATTATAGCTTTATAACAGTGGCTGGGCAAACCTGTTTATCAGAAAGTATGTTTACACACAGATACGTATAAAAATAGATGACTAAAAAAAATAAAAAAAAACTGGTGGTAGGTAGGCAACTAATTATACAATAAATCGTATAGCAGTTTTTTAGAAAAACCAAAAATTAATTCAGTTTAATAACAAAATATTAGTTTAACAAAATTTATCAAATTTATTTGTTTTTAAGTGTTTTTATTGATTTCAACTTATTTTGATCATTACTATTTCTACATTACAATTTTTACATATTCCGGGCGGAATTGCTTGTATCTTATAAGTAGAGCTGATAACTTTATAAAAAAAAATCATTTTGTTTATTTTTTGTTTTTACAAAAATTTAATAATGTTTTTATATTTAAAACTGGAACAAAGATGCCTAGAATTCCGTCTAACTATTTCTTTTTCCGCAATTTTTGATAGAACAAGTGTTTTCTTCATCTATTGATCTTGATTCTAATAAATGAATTTTATTTTTCTAGCGTCCGATTAATCAAAAAATATAGCGAACAGAATTTTTGAGATCTTTTTAGCCAGTTCTAAAATGCTCATTAATCTCAGTCTGAGGTTAGGAAACACTGATGTAATGATTAAATGATGCAGCAACAGCTCAGAAAAACTTGCCAAAACTTATCTTTTATTTTGATTTTTCTAACGTGCAAAGACTTATAATAAAGCTATTTGAGCTACAGTGGTATTTTAGCCAGCCATATTGTTTTTTTAACTAAAATATTAATTGTTTTTTGTAAAATAGGTATGAAAATCAGAGAGATTTATTTGCAATATAGAAATATTATTGTCCAATAAACAACTAATTAAGCTACTTTCCAAAAGTACATAAAATTACCGACTCACCTGCAGCCGGTAATTAAAGTCCGGTAAGAAAAGAGATAATTACATTTCAAATACATGTAAAAATACACTTTTAAAAATTGATTTAAACAGAAAGCGATCAGGTTTAGGTCGTCTAGGTAGAACGTTTAAGTGCCAAATTAAAGTTTTTAAGTGTTAAGAACAATAATGTAACAACATTAAAACAATAGCTTGCTGTTCAAAATCTTAAGATTTTTGGAAATCAGACGAATTATATTGACAGGTCAGTGAGCACCAAGTTCAATAAGAAAAACTACTAACAACAAAACATTTTTATTGTCTTATATTTAATGCTTTTGTTTATAACACATCAGCAAATAATTTGAGAAAATTCACACTTGAGTTTATTGAGATTTTGTAATTTTTGTTAGAGAAGTATTAAAGATTTTTTACACACCTACCAAAAGTTGTCATTTAAAAATTCGGACATAAAAGTGTTTTGACATTATTTATCATTTTAATTTATATAATTACTATAGTAATGCATATTTCGTTTTAGTACGCATTATTTTTTTTATCCACAATATAGAGCGTATAAAGTTTCACTTTATCCACTAGTAGAATAATAAAATTACTTTATTCAATCAGTGGAATAATAAAAATTACAATCTTATTAGTTGTTTATTAATAATATTAAAATTATCACTGACTTTCAAATTCGTCAATTCACAGCATCGACAGGCGTCACACACTGCTGTTGTTAGTGCAACCTGAAATATTACAAAAGTTAAGTATAAATAATGTCTTACAAGAGAAAAATTACTACGATCATCAAATATTCTTTGTTGCCATAAGTCCTTGCTAAAAATTCTTCTAAGTGTGCTCTTGCTAATACTGCAGCTTTCCTCGTCTTGTATCCTCTCGACTCTTCAGAAACGCAGTGAGTTGAGGCACTATATTTTCTGATATTTATGATTTTATAGACTTTTATAGCAGTCTTTGGCATTGAGTACTTTAACCACATTTACCAATTCACCACAATTACCCCTCGTGTTACTTTCCCCGTTAATTGATTAAATTCAGAAGTTACGTTTTCATAATATTTTCTAGACTTTGCAGGCAATAATTGGTGAGTTGCTCTTTTAGCTTTCTTAAGGATTATCTCAGGAAAAAATTTACTTTCTTAAATTTTTCACCAATTGTAAACATTTTTACAAAAAGGGTCGATAAACAACCAAAAATTAATATTTACTTAGCACCTTCCGATAGTTTTCTTTTAAATTTCAAAGGTGAAAACCGTTGCAAAGCAAAACGTCAAATCATTTATTGATAAAATTTTAGTAATTTTGATTCAAAATTAGTGTGATTGTGGATAAAACGTTGATTGACGTATTGCATTCATGTTTTAGTCGCACGTTGACTACTTAAGAAAATTAAACTCTCAATCTTTACTATTAACACAGTTTTACCACTTGCCAAAAAGTTTATTTTAGATCTCGAGAGCTCTTTCGACCACCATGTGGTCATCATCAGGAGATGAATCAGGAGATGGAGTTTTATTCATCTCCTGATGATGACCACATGGTGGTCGAAAGAGCTCTCGAGATCTAAAATAAACTTTTTGGCAAGTGGTAAAACTGTGTTAATAGTTTATAGTGCCAAAGATTCCAAATCAATCAATTATTCTCAATCTTTGTTCCCTGGGTTAAACATTCTTGCTTAGCTAAAATGCTGTCTTAAACACTCATACAATGAATTGCTATTCTGTTAGTGTTTCTATGGCAGTAGAAAAAAGTCTGGAAGCTTAAAAATTTGATAATAAATTTCTATCAAAGTCAATTTTTACATCAATTTTGATTTCTAAAAATGTTTATACCATGTTGTAATATCAATTTTAAAAATAACTTTTTTCAATTTTATTTTCTTTCAACCATTAGAAATTTTAAAATGTCAGATGATGAGTTATACTGTAATTTGTCTTCTAAACTCAGACATCAAACATGGAAAAGCTAAAAAATATAAAATAACCTAACATTTCCCACATAAGGGCATTTCCATACACGTTTGATCTTGAACAATTTTTAACACTGTTGCTGACTATTGAATTGACTGATTAAATTGACATAAAAAATTCAACAATTTAAAATCTTTTTAAAGCAAAAAATATGCAAAAAATCAACAAAGGTTTATCGAGGCAACCAGTGAACTAAAACTTGAAAAGCAAAATGTAATAACTATTGCTGCTGCTTTGAATTTTCAAATTTTAGGCCAAATCAGCTTTACTTTCTAACTTCATTTTGTTTATTACCAGATTCGATTTATTCTGCAATAAGAATATTTTTACTGTGTTGATCTAGTAGCCATAATTAAAGGTACCAACTAGGGTCACCTAGCGATAGAACATGAACGAAGGTGAAGAGCGATTTAATTCGCCAAACTGATGATGTAAATTCTATAATTTTTGATAAACCGTAAGAGTCTGCACGTCTATTGTGCCTTCTTTATTTTATAAACATTAGCATGTTTATGATACAACTGTTAATAATATGAAACAGACAAAAACATTAACCACAACAAAAAATTGATGTAATAGGTGCTTGAAAAAGTTGTGGTTAATGTTGTTTATTACATCAAATTGATGTAATAGGTGCTTGAAAAAGTTAAATTAGTTTTACAAAACGTCGTACAAAAGCAAAAGCAACGTTGAAGTTTAAAAAAGTAGAATCATAAATCAGATATAATGATTTTGTTATTGCAACAACATAATACACTATTGTAGTAACAATTAAACCTAAAAAATTGTTACTAAGTAACATTCAATTAAAATAGTTTTTAGTTTATAGTTTATTATTAGTAGACAAATTGTTAAAAAACCGTGTACCACGTTTCACTAACAAAACTCACCTTCTGCTAAAAAACGCTTTAAAACTATTTGTTTTTCAGAGTACTTTGGAAAATAATTAGTTTTGTTACATTTTTGCAACCTACGTTTTAACTGGTGTTGTGTTTAAATTTAAAAGCATTATTACAACAAAGCTTTCAACTGTTGATCTAAAAAAAAAACGTTTTGACGACTTAATTTTGTCAATTTATTTTGTTATTTTTCCGTTTTCATTGTTTTTTTTAAGAATAACAGAGATTTTTATGTGAAAATAAAAGTATTTAAGCAAATTTTAAAATTTTCAACCGATGAAGAGTGGTGAGCGTTTTATAAACCGTTCAAATTGTTTAAAACAAACTACTTATCTTGTATTAAGGCACTTGCTCTTATTTACAAAACTATTTAGTACACTTTAGTTTATCAAGCTGTCTGTGAATTTATAGTCAAGATTTAGTTGAAATGGAAAAAATATATTTAGTTATTTCTTTTTTAATTTATGATAATACATACAAAAATATAAGTCAGACGGTAGCATAATGGCAAGTCATTAAATTTTATAGGTGTCCTTCTTATCTAACTGATAAATATTGGGTTCGGAATAACACATGTCTGAGACCTTCAGTATTTTGTTTAAGTCGTGCATTTTTTTACATTCAAAATTAGTTTAACTTAGTCAGTCGAAAAACCGTTGTTGATAGATAGTGTGATAATAAACGGTAAAGTTTTTAAAAATTTTATAGCTATACCCACAGTCTATGCAAGAGGTAGGTTTGCGTCCAAAACTCACCTTTGACCCACTTCTAAGAGACCAAAGGTGACGATTCTTTCATAAATAATTAATGCAGCAAAGCTATTTATTAGAATAATTAATTATCATAAACAGACAGTTAACACAATGACAAAGACAAATGGAAATCAGTTCATTTTATAAGAAGTACTATATTTGATAACAAATGCAATGTTAATGACTTGTCAAAATTAAAAAATTAATAAATAAAAACTGTTAAATTAGCGACACGTGCTTTAAAAGTTTCTTTAACCCAATTGCTCATCCATTCTAAAACACACGTTAAGTTTCTCTTCATAAATAGTGTAAAAATTTAAATTCACTGACAAATTATCTTCGAATTTAAAAATAAGTATCTAAATTACTAATAGTTTGACGAAAAATGTTGATTACTAATAAAGCCTATAAGCGCTGTTTTGCATATTTAGATAATGATCAAGATTTTTAAATCTGATTTAATGTTATAAATATAGATGCTTAAGATATTTTATGTTTTGGATAGATGAAAATTTCTATGAAATTTACTATGTTTTTTTTCAATTAGTATTACTCAATCAGATACTATTATCTAAGACAAAGTCAATGACATATTTTTAATTACGTTTAATTTAGAATAAAGTCTAATTAAAAGTTAAATTTTTTTGGAAACAAAGAAATCTAATTGCACGGTCTTATTTATAATTGGTCGTAATTTATGCGACTTCACGTACGGATTGGTTCTTTTTGGAAAAGGGTTGGTGAAGGGAAGGAGGAGGTGTTTTACCCACAATGCAACTGCACGTAGTGTCCATTGTTAAGCTACTTCCGGTATTCAGTAAGAATGTTTGTTCACAGCAGACTAACACCTGTGCTCATCGAAGCTGTATCACCTTAGTTATTTTTAATTATTATTTTAATATGATTAAACAATTAATTACTTTTATAAAAAAAGTACATGCTACAATAAATTATGCAGGCTGTAATTTATGTAACTGAACAGATAATCGATTTCAATCATCAGTTTATTAATTTTTCACAATATAAGTTTTTTATGTTTTATATGATTTGTCGTTTTTTCTTGTTATTACTTATTGTAATATCTTTGACTATAGACTTGTGACTTGCAGCGCATTGTAAAAGTATCTTCTTATGATATTTTAATAATTAAGCAGTGAAAATATCTAATCAGAATTTACGCTTATTTTTTTTTTATTTGTAAGCAAATCTTTAATTATAAAATTTGAAAATGTTTGAATCAAATATAGAATGTTTGATGGAATTAATAATTGAAACAAATGATAAATTTTAACGGTAATAAATTTAAGGCTTAATTTTTAGTAAGTAGAGCGTTTACTTATAAATCTAGACATTTAAAAACAAATCGAAATATATATTTTTTTAAAATGATAAAGCGACTTTAATATAATTAATTATTAAATTACTTGTCTAATTTAGTTAGTTGAAAGCAAATAAACAAATAAATTTTTTTGATGTGCAGTTACTCTTGATATATACTATTTTCGAACAAAAAAAACATTTATTTAATCGGTTTATAAACAATAACGTAATGAGCAAACATCCGCTCCGATAAAAATTAAAAAATAAGCAATTTGTTCAACGAAGTCATATACGCGCTTGCCACTTCGATCCTCTTTGTGTAATACTTTACAAATACAAATTTTTATGAATTAAATTTAAAAATATTTTGCTTCAAACAAAAAAATATTCTAACTAAATTTCTAGACTTAGATATGTTTTGTTCTTAGTGGAATTCTTGAGTTAGTTGCAACAGAGTCGTATTTGAATAAATTTGCAGTAACAATTAGGTCCTACATTTACCAAAGTGACCAATACTTTTCTAATTACATAAAAAAAACACTTATTAGAAGTTTTTTTACATAAAATTTGAGAAATTAGGTTTCTACATGTCGATGTTATAGGTCATTCATCAATTTTGATAGAATTAATTTCGAATATTTCTTTGTCTCGACAAATCTTCAATAGACTTTTGTTCTTCAACAAATCAATAAACTTTTATAAAAATGTTTTAAAAATACTATAATTCTTAAAGTTAAAAATATAAATTCTTATAGACTAGCAAAATGTTGGATTAATACTTTATTACTGTTGATAATCATACTTGTCTTCAGTTTTATATAGAATAATTATTAAATTAAATGTTATATTGTCAAATCTAGCTTTGTCAAATTCAATAGAAATAACTTTGACTAAAAAAAAATTTTTCTGCATTTTAATAAAAGTTTGTTTCTAAATATTATTAATAAAATATTAAAAATTTTTATTTTAATAATTTGAGTCATTTATCATTATTAGACAATATTTTTTTGTCTATGTTCTGTCTGTTTTGTTGGCTTAATATTATGCCCTGTTTTTTTTTATTAAAGGCTTTGCTATGTGAAAGATTAACCGTTCTAATTTTTTTTAATAAGCATTATTTTATGTAAATCCACAAATGATTATCTTTCAGCATAAGAAACACGTTTTATAAACTATTAAAGCTCTTGTTTAACGTATTTTAAACTTACAACTACAATGTCATGGTTGAGGTAAACTGGACAGGTTTTCTAAGACAGGCTCTTACAAGCATTTTTCCCATCACTTTCTCAAGCATAATTGGAGGTTTAAGGTGCATAACTTAAACGACGTCTCCATAAAACTCCTAAAAAAACTAAAAACTCTCTTCTAGAATTTAAAATAACAATAGCACGACGCATGGAATAGAAAAGCTGAAAAATGCTTGAAACTAATGATTAAACGTTGAAATTTTTTTTTAATACAGCTGTAACATTTTAGATAACTAGTTTCTATTTTTGACGTTTAGACAAACACTACTTTAGATTTTATATTTTTGGTTTGACATGTTTGAAATTGATATATTTATTTTGTCAAGATATAATCTACACATAAAGATTTTAACAGCTGATTTTAACTTACTGATAAACTGATAAAAACTAGTAAAAATTTAAAAACTTTTATAATCATTTATGAAAACTCTTATCAATTGATGTTGGGGTGATAAAAAAGATGAGAAAATTAATAACACTGCTCTTACTTAAATACATTCATAATCAATAACTTGATAACGTAAAACAAAAATTTGGTCAAGATATCTAGCAATTAGAAAACAATAAAAAAATTATTATTAGCTGTCAAATAGTATATGGGCACCTTCAACACTAGTGTCCACCGCCTATATAACGCTTTATTTTGTAACGCTCAAAAATCAGTACACAAAAATTTGAGTTGTGAGTATTATCAATAATAAACTTTGTAGTACTCTTATTAAAAAATAAATATTTTTTTGTGATTATTTTATGGCAAGTGTTCTTTAAACTATAAATTTTGATTAAATTTACCTTAGAAGTCTTATTAAAGCTGCTGCTGAATTTCTAAAGTTTTTACTACTTTTTTTTTCATCATGATTTTCCGAAAAAGAGACAATTTGCCACAAAATTTTCGTAGTGATAAAATAGCTATTTTTGTCACAAGTACATAATCTATGACTTTTTTGGACGAGTCGAGTTTATGGCCAAGCGAAGCGCGGCCATAATAAAGACGAGTCCAAAACAAGTCAGATTATGTACGAGTGGCAAACAAAGCTTTATGTTCGACTGAGCAGTGTGTTTTCTTGTTAATATTTGTAATTTTTTGACGAAAATAAATTATTTATTTAGTTCGACATTTATACTTGACAATGACAGATGAGTCCAAAAAAATAAACAAAAGGTACTAGTCCAAAAAAGTGGTAGATTTTGGACACTAAACAATGTCAAAAACCTTATCAATATGATGCAGTCGAACATAAAATTAATTAATTGATCCTCACTCATAGAGCAGTGTGTTTTCTTGTTAATATTTGTAATTTTTTGACGAAAATAAATTATTTATTTAGTTCGACATTTATACTTGACAATGACAGATGAGTCCAAAAAAATAAACAAAAGGTACTAGTCCAAAAAAGTGGTAGATTTTGGACACTAAACAATGTCAAAAACCTTATCAATATGATGCAGTCGAACATAAAGTTTTTTTTTTATCATTGTTTGAATTTGAAGCTGAATGCATGTAGGTATGAGTTTATTAATTAGTTTAATTTCTAATAAATTTGATCTGACTCAGAGTAGGTGATTGTTCCAGAACAAGATTTTCTATAGCAGAATTCTAGCAAAAATTTAAAACAGTTTAATAAAAACAAATTTATAAAAATTTAAAAAAATGTTATTTATTTCGCCTCACTATGAACTGCAAACCTGCTTAGAGTAAGTTATAGTCGCTCAAGAGCTAGTTTGTTTTTATGAAGGTGTCTATTGTGAAGAAGTTCACAATACAGATTTACCGATAACCATCATTAATTCACTTTGACTATCAAAATTAAGTATTTTGTTAGTCAAAGAAACAGCTGAAATGGGATTTATAACAGATTTGTCCACCTTCTGTACCTTCTTTAAGTCAATTGTTATTGCACTGTCATAAAAACAAAGTCGCTCTTGCACGACTATAACTCAGATTAAAATTTCGTACAGGATAAATCTTTGTTTAAGATCTGAGTTAATTACTGAATTGCGTAATTGCTCTCTGATTATGTTCAATATTTAACAGCATGTTGTCGATGCAAGCGCGCAGTAAAGATTAATAATATTCTAAGTTATTTAATAATAAATTTAATTTTTTTTAATTTCAACTCAATTTTGTTGAATAGTTGAAAAATCAACAGTGTTTAAACCGAAGATTTTTTTTTGCCACAATATGATCAGACGTATTTTTAACATGTCAAAATGGTTCAGTATGCTTAAAGCGACAACTTAAGTAATCTTTTCTGAATCATGCAGATACAGGCTGTGATTTGAACGGAATTCCTCGATAACACGTATACACAATTATTTGCACATTAATAAATACAGTACCTTTTACAGTGGCGTAACAAATATTGCCGCTAACCGTAAAATAAGTACACACGAACGTCAGTTATTTAAAATGACAGCGGCAAGATACGTGGTGAGAGCCTATTTTTAAAAAGATAATAGGAACTCAACGGAAATCGTATCTAAAATGTACAGAGTGCCTTTAGGTTACATCATTACCCTCGTAACTTGTTATTAAAAAGTAGTTGCTGTAGTAAATGTTAACAACAGTGTAAGATCTCAATTGCTATGTCTATCTTTTTTTATTTAAACTAAATAATTTTTTAGTGTTTTCGAGGCTGTGACCTAATATAAACTCTAAAGATATATGAACAAAATTTGTCAATCAGGTCTACATTATATTATTAATTATAAAGCGTATATTGATTATGTATATACTTACATAGACTTATAATTTTTAGACAAGCTATAACCCAAGAACCTCTAGTGTACAATTTAAACAACACATTCTATAGCTGTAAGTTAATTTAAAGTTGTCAAAAGTTGTACAGGTTTTATATTTTTATAATAAAACAGTTATTATAATTATGTTAGATAGAGTAAGTAAACCATTAGAACAATAAATTTACGAGTGATTTTTTTCTGTACTACGTACGTTAGAAAACATACATTGCGACTGACATAATCAAACTTATTTCTATTTTTAGTTAGAAATAAAACAGTAATAACTATTAGTATGTCTTATCATATTTTTATAACTTTACTTGGTTTTCTATTCAAATTGAAAACGTTTAGTCATTCTAAAATTACTCGATTATAATTACGTTAAAGATAATTCTAACAAATTTGAAGTTACTTTCAAAAAAGAGTTTCTGACACGTATTTTTTAAGATTTAAGTTTTTGATAAAGCACAACAACCTCTAACATTGATCAAAAGTGTTAGACGTCTCAAACTTTTTTTTTTTAATTTATAAAACGCTTGCACATCTAGCGGCTTATAGTACTTCTACTACAAAATATTATTTAAGCTTTTAGGTACCTTCTCAAATTATTTAATAATATAGTAAGTAAAATCACAAAATCAATTAACTAAAACAAGTTTAATATCGACAATTTTTTTTAACATTTTTAAATTCTATTACCAAATAAAGAAAAAACAATTGCAAATCAAATAATATTTTTCAAAAATTTATATTAGAATTACTATAAAAAAATTCATGGTAAACAGATTACACTTTATTGAAATATTAACATTTTTTAGAAAAAAACCGTTCAATAATAAATATTTAAAAAAATTGTCCATTTTTTGCACTCCAGAGTAAGAACCAGCACGGTAATTTTACATGTGAACCACGCATACGTCGACAATTCTTTCAAACATTTTGACACGGTCTTTTCCGAAAGATGTCAATATTTCAATAATTTCGGGTTGTGAAAGATTCTCTTCTTCAAATAACTCTTTATTTTAAGAAAAAAATTTTTCTGGTTGATGTTTTCAAGCAGAATTAAAATATTTAAGTAGATAGCAGACAAAAGTTAAATTTTCAATTAAATAGTAAGAAAATTAAATTTATTTAAAAGTTAAAGTGTTTTTAATGTCTACCATAATTTTCTTTGAGTAAAAAATATGTAATGTTGCATAGTTTACTGAGATGTCTTAACATTTTTTTAATGTAACTGGCTTAGCCAGTACACACGGACGGAGTTTCGGTTCCTAGAACTTAGACGTAAATATGTCCAAAATACAATCAATTAAAAGTTGTTTAGAAATTTTGTTGTTTAACTTTACAGACATATACGTTAAATCAAAAATGTTGTAAGTTTATAGTTATAAATTATATCTGCGTGTCTGATTTTCGCTCCGTAGCAACTTAAGGGTTTAACTAATTTTAATATTTTTTTTTAATTTTTGAACTAATTGGAAGTGTTTTAGACTATATAATAAAAACAATTTAACTGTTTGATAATTATAATTTTTTTTCTAGTTTTAAGGTTAAAGTGAAAATTTTTTAGAGGTTTGATCTAGTTGAGGTCGGTAATACAATTTTATATTTATGAAAACATTTTATACCAAGTCACTTGTACTTGGTGTCGTAGGACTTGAATCTGTAAAGAACACAGTAAATTGCTCAAACGTCAGTCGATTATGTTCCAAACATGTTCAAGAAACATAGATATAAACCACGTAAAAAAGTTTTTCTAGCTGCATGAAACAAGTTTAATTCAGAGTTATTGTCATAATAAAACAAAAAAAAATAATAATTTTCCAAAATATTTGCATCCTAACAATGAGCATTTATGCTCGGTCTTCAAAAAAGAAAACACCAAAAGTACTGTCATATTTAGTTGTTCCCATTATAACTCTAACAAAGCCGTTTTAATGTTGTCTCTTAACTCTTCTCCTACAAATCTTTATTTCTAAAATAAATCAAGATTTGTTACTAGAGGCCGTCCAATCTTGTTATTTTTCAAGAGAGTGCTTTTTCAAAAAATTCGACGTTATGGTTAACGGTAGCAATGATAAAACTGCTTTTAGTTGCATAATCTGTTAAATTGTCATAGCTATATAATCTAATAAATAAGAACATAAAATAAACAAACTATTTCAGTTGCTACCAATTTATATAAAAATTTTGTAAATGTTTGAAATAATGAGTTCGTCGGTTCCTGGGGCTAGATTCTTGACTAAATCTATCGGAGAAATAAAAGAATTAATCAAGAAGTTACCAGGAGTGCATACAATTCAATATAAAATCTGTATAGATATACATAATTTCCACCCAGTCCCACGTATAGGAAGATTTTCGATAAATCAATTTCTGATTGGTAGCTACTCTGAAAGTATTAAAATATGATTGGTCTAACAGTATAAAGTGCGATTTTCAATTGAATCAAATTGAATCAAATAAATTACATTTCTAATTGATAATTGTTATTTGAATTTGATACTATGTATACACTTTAAAGTGAAACATTTATAACCAAATTTGTTGTAATCTAAAAAAGTACTTGTTACTAATAAACAATCATTGTGTTTTTTAAATTAATGGTTATAATATATTGTAACATTGTAATAAATTAGTTGTTCTACAAGATGTGTTTAATAATTATTTTTAACTTTTAAATATTTATAGTTTGGCTGACTATAACTGACGTTAAGTAGCAAATTTTGTGAATTAAAATTAAAAAAGAAATTATGTGAATTTTACTTTCAAATTATTAGGTAAAATAACGTATTTTTTAAAATATCTTAAGCATTTTTTTGGTATGTTAGAATGTATTATAATAGTATTTAAATCATTTTCCATAAATCAAAATGCATTATATATGAAAATTTATTACAAGATATTCTCAAACAAGACGATTTAAATAATCGAGTGTTTAATGATCCGCTGTTAATTTGCTTAATTATAATGACAATATCATAAATATTAAAACAACAATTAACTCATTTCAGCAGTAAACTAAACTTTATTAACAAATTTTTATTGATGGCTTGTTTAAAATTCGTGTCGTAAAAACACGTTCGCAATTATAATATTATTGAAATAGCTAGTGTTGAATGATAAAAACATTCTAATTATATCAAATTATTTAAAAATATTTTAAAACTGACCTGCTCTAATGTGATAAATTATTCATTTTATAAAATAATAATATCAAATTTTGTCATTAATCACACAAAGGAAAAGAGTAATGACACCATTATGATTCAATGAGACCATTATAACGATTAATATCACACCATAAAAATATTAATGTTTCAATATATGGATGTAAAATATAATTATTGTTGTGCGGGTCAGGATTATTGCAATAATTTGTCATTTCTAACCAAAAATTATTATTCATTTAAATTAATTTATTGTTGAGAAATTTAGCAGCTACATGAGAGGTTTTAGTAATGATGGATAAATTTATACAATAATTGTATAAAGTTGTAAGCAAAAAAATATTGCAAAAAGTGGCAATAATTTTTACTTTTACAGTAACCTGTCAACATTGATTGATCTATCTGATAATGATAATTAACAAAATGTATAATTTACTCACAACACAAGTTTGACAGGCGACTTTGTGTCAATTAACACTTTAATTTAAACATCATGTCTTTAAAAGCACAATTTAGAACTTTTATTTAATTGCATTGATAATCTAAAAATAATAATTTTGTTTAAACTAGAAAAGTAAAGCGTTATGTGACAAACGCTTTTTCTTCTACGTTATCTGTAAAAACAGTTTTTTTGTTCATTTTTAATATTAAATCAATCTCATAATTTCAAAGATTCAAATTAATAATCAATCGATATTTGAATATACGCCAATAGTTTTGTTGCACAGAGTGTATTAACATTAATCAAGAGCGCCTTTAAAAAATAAAACGACTGCTTTGGCTTGATTTAGCTATTTTAATACATTTTTAGTACCGGTAAGCTAAGCCGGTATTTCAAGTGTCTGTTCACAACTGACACTGACATTTGAGCACAGTGCCGTGCACAAATGCTTGCCGCATGCATTTTCGTCGCTTTTTAACTGTAAAATAATTTTGATTATATATTTAACAAAAACTGTAGATTCTCAAAAAAGCTCATAAACTCACAAAAACTTTAACAAAATTGCGTAAGCAACTTTATGTTTACAGATTGTTGCCTGTTTTGGTACAAACCGATCTAAAATCTGCAGCCAGAAAAGCATGCCCGCTTTTAATTAATGTTAATAATATACACTCTGTATGTTAAACAATAGATTCTTATTTCAAACAAAAAATATTTTGTTAGTTTTACTAAAATCATAAATTTTTAAATTAAATGATAAAAGTTTTTATGTTTATCATTTAGCAAAAATTATAAATTTTTTATAAGCTTTTGCTTTATTTAAATTTTTTTAACGTGTATAGAAATGTTGGTTAACTAATACATACTGAATACAGTTATAATCAATGTTTATTAAAATATAAATAGTATTTTCATAATTTATTTTTAGCAACTTTGTTTTTGGAAATTATGTATTTTTTGTGTCAAAATAATTTAATAATTAGTATTTATATTAGAAAAACATTAAAAGAAATAAAGTATACGTTCAGCTGAATATAAACACTACGAGAGTGTTAGAGAGAGTGTTAGATCAGGTAACTCAGATGAGTATATAGTAATTGTTAAGATTATCTAATAATAAAAAAACACTAATAATAATTACAGTTACTGAATTTGAATAACAGTGAGATAATAATTTTAAAGCAACTAATTTTTGCAGTAGCAACATGGGTTGCTTTATGAGTTGCTTATGAAGAAATGTTTGAGTATTTCCAAATCAAAATTTGTTTTTATATAAATGTATATTATTATATTGCCAAAAACAGATGTTATATATAGCAGCTTGAAACATTTTTAAAAAGATAAATATAATAAAAAATGTTACGAAAAAACTTATTTGGTTTTTATTGCCTTAAAACGAGAGAAAAAGTTTTTACACATGTTTTTATGCAAATAGTTTATACTCTAAATAATAGAATGTCAGGTAGATAGTTACAATTTGAAATAAAAAAGTATCTTGCTGATTGAATCACGTTAGCTTCTTTTGCCGCAAACGCATATTAATGATATACAATGTAATCTATTTTCTTTGATAGGAACCAACTGGTGAAATAAAAAAAATCAATGCAAATTCATTAAAACTTTTTTTTATTGTTGTTACTACTTAGTGTCTTTAAACTTGGATGATGAGTTCTAATAAGAACAAAACATGCTCTTGTTTAAATATATAGTTTGAATAAATTTAGTTTAATTTTTATATTTTTATTATTATTTATATCATTTAATTGAAAATGCCAAAAATAATTACTACATTAATACATTATTAATAAAATAAATAAAAATAATAATTTAATTATTAACCTTCAGAAAATGTACAAAAAGTATGCAAACTAGAAAATAATTACACAATAAAACAATTAAAAATATTATTGCCAAAAATAAGTTATAAAAAGCTATCCTTGTTATTCAGTAATTTTTTTTGTTTTCATTCATCATTGTTTCTATTCAGAAACAATGTTAATCGCAAAACTTAATTCTTTTTAAATAATCAAAATATATTGTATGAATCACTTATATGTTTAATAAATTTAAAAAAAAATCATTATTCTAAGAAATTGATGTTTCTAGAATTTAATTATCATATTATAAAAGCATTTGTTATTTATCAAATTTTTTGACTTTAATTGGCAAAAAGCGAGTATCTAGCCTATCCCGATTAAGTATATGAACACATAAAAGCTTTAAGTCCAAACCACTCAAAATCTTATGATGGTTCTTAGCAATAATTGATTGCTGAGTTTATTATGTCAAAATTATTCATCTTCATGTTGAAAAAATAAAATTAAGTAATATGGAGACGCTTATATTTGCAACAATAAACGTTTAGCATGAATAGGCTAAAAGCTTTTTTTTTGCAAAATAAATTTTCAAATAAATATGAAAAATTTGATACACAAGCAAATAAACATTATTCTAATCAAGATAGCTTATCGCCGTTGTAAAAATACTTATTGATGAGAGCTTTAGTAGTCATCTGTACTGTAGCCTTCCGTGGCATATCAAAGTATCAATGGTATATTATCAACGAAACCGCTTAATTTACAGGTGAAAATACCAAAATTGCTATAAATGTATGCCGATAACTGTGTTCTTCGGGTTACCAGTATCAAAACAGCGTTTTAATAAAATTGAGATTAATCCAAAAATATTTTTTTTAAATAACTTTTTTTTCAAAAGATTGGGAGAGTTATGACAAGATGTTAAACTCGGAAAAAAACCATTAAATTAAAAATTTCTAATTTTTTAGAATCGGGTAAAAATGTTTTATCTTTAATTAATTTTATTTTAAATAATGTGTCTAAATTAGTGGCAATTTTTACTAATTAATTAGGACAGAACATAGCATAATCTATTCCTACTAATTTAATTATTTTATAACATATGAAAACAATTGGATTTCTATTAGGTATACGATAAATTTATATAAATTTTATCAAATTTGCTAAGAAACTACAAGCTCTTATATTTAATAATTAAAAAAAATATATTTTATATCTGTAAAATATGTAATAAAAAAATATCATATTAGTATTTCAAGCCATTGAGTAAAATTTATATTTTTAATTAACAATTTGAAGATAATTTTGTTTTCTTAACTGTAATTAAAAAATTATTTTAAGCAAATTATTAAGAAACTGAATATGTAATTTTATTTTATCTTACAAGATTGATGTACAAATTCTTCTATCCATGTCAACAGCAACTTTTGTGATGAAAAATAAAAAACAATAGATTTATATTATTAGGTATTTTTTTAAGTAAATAAGTTTTAATTCAATAATTAAAATAAAAAAATTGAATTAGTTTTGGCAATTATACAAAAACTAATAATAATTTGTTTTTACTAAACCTGCGAAAAGTAGTTTAAAAGTAAACAAAAGCAAAAAAACGTTACTGTAATAAAAAACGTTATAAAAAAACGGTTTTTACCCTACCCTGAGAAAAACCCCAACCCGTTGAAATTACAATACACATTCAAATCTATGCATATATCAGTATAGGTCGGGTTGAAACCTATTTGCATCTTTGGGTCAAGAAAAAGGTCACTGTAATTTAGTAAAAAGCTCAGGTATAAGGGCTTACTGCACACTGCAAATACATTTTGGTAAAGCGCATTAGTCAAGGAAGTGAATTTTTTTTACCTACCTGTCTAATATATGCGAATTTATGCGAAACTACCTGCTTGAATATTAAGTGTAAGGGACACCTATTTACATGGTTAACCCTATGCCGGAATTTCACCCTTGATGGGCGCTTCCGGGCTACCTGATAATGTGAGGTACCCTGTTGATAGACTATTAAACATATTCGATTTCTTTGAATTTATTTGAATATGGTTAAGGGTTTAGAACCCATATAGAAACATGTAGATTAGGCAAAGTAGTCCCTTAAAGTATTTAAAACTTTTTTGTAGTGTACAATTGAAAAAGACGAGTTGGTCTGCTTTATTGCATAAAATTTTCGATGATGTTCGTGGGATAATTTTGTGTTCGTATGCAGAAGATAGGGTTGAATAGATTGAGGATGCTCTAAATATACAAAATAAGTGATAGATTCTCACAATTGTCGGGATGATCAATTGATTTGAGTAACGAACTTTTCGAACCGTTGCTGAAAAATATTGAGACAATATTGGTAAAATCAGTGACACCTGTTTCAACCTGTTGCTCTGTTTTAAATTAATTATAATAATAATAGCTGTTTTGTATATTATTTAAATAATAAAAGAGACACAAGTCCGGTTAAGTAAGAATTAGCATAATTTTTGGTGCACGGGCGCATCACTAAGTGCTGTGGCCATTAATCTTTGGAATAGTGTACAGAACAGTAGAGCCTTATTAACATAGTTTAGCATATTTAACATAAGCGTGCTCTTCTGTTGTAATGTATTCGCCTTTTACAATGACGATATTATTTGGTTTTGCCTTAATAATAAAGTGTATGCTTTAGGTTATTATTATTAGTGATATAAACTCTTCATTCTGCATTAACAACTTATAAACCACTTTAATTTATTATAATTGTATTTAAATTTCTCGTGTGTGCTTATGAATCGTTCATTCATAAGTTTTGATCATTATCCAATACTACGGCCTTGGAACGTTATACCGTTTTACATCCATGCTAATTTTGTTTTCTCTCCTTTGTCACATTATCCAATCTACTGTCAGATTTGATAATTTTATTTCGCTAATTAATGCACGCTTATGCTAAATACACTTCAGATTTTTCAACAGAAGTGTTTTGGTTGCTACTGGTAGAAAGTAACCAACTATTCAATTCAATATTGCAGCAATTGATTAAATTAATAAGTAAACAATAATTTTATAAATAATTTAAATAAAACTGCTAAAAATTTGGCCTTTTATCTAAATCTAATTTAAATCAACGCTGTTACCAACTATTTCCGCAATTAACATTATCTTTAATCTAATCAGAAATTAATTTTTTTTTGAGATCTTACCGATAGACTTGCCTTGTTCCAACACAATGTATTTACTTAGAATCACCGTCAGCTCTCAAATTTATAAGCTGATTTAATTCTTAAGCCAGTATCATATCGTATCATAAGTCGGATTATTTTTTGTGCACATTTTGTAAAGCCCACGCTTTATTATATATTGAAAAACTCCAGTCATTCTTTGTTGAACCAGGTGAGACCTACAATAAGGCGTGACCAGAAATCACTCTATACACTCTCTCATACAAAAGCTTCATTGAATTATTCGTTTTCATAGAGACAAAGCAAATAAAGTTTTTCAAAAGCAATGTTTTATTTGGCTTATTGTACTTATTTAATACAAAAAATTAATTATAAAAAAAAAGTTCTATTAAAAAACCTGCTAATTGACTTTGAATTCAAGGTTAAAAACATTAATTTGCTTAATGGTAAGTGTCTTTTCATTGACATTTCTTTTAGAACATGATCAAAAATTCGGCTCAATTGACAAACCTGTTTTTACCACAGACTCGAATCGCAAACTTGTCTATTTCTAGATTTGGCAGATAAGTATATATTTTAAAAATCCTGTTACATAGTTTTTATTTATTTTAGTCCAAAATATGGCTTGTAAATGACTAATAATTCTTTAATATGTTTCTAAGATAAACATGCTAAAATTTGGATATTAGCAAAAACTCAACTGCTTTAGAAATCACAGTTTATTAGTCAACCAAATTGTTATTTCTAGCTTTAGAATAAAGTTTTAAAACAAACAAATACATTTAAGATTGTTAACTTTTTAATTATAAGTCGCTGGGTTGTTTTATGTTTCACATAAAAATTTTAAAAACCTATATCAATTTTTTATTTGTTGACAATAAATTATTATCTAAATAAAATTTACAAACTTAATTTCATTGTTAAATTAAATTTATTGCATAAAAATTGAATTATCAAAAAAAAATGGTTTTGACAATTTTAATAGAAAAAGATTACATACAATTTTTTCTACAAGTACGTACCTTTACAAAAAAAAATTAATTGCTGTTACCAAATCTAAATTCAGTAAATATCTCACAAAATTGTAATTTTATTTAAATGTTTAAAAATTAAGACCACTTAATTACAAAATTTGAGAAGTATATTTAGGTAAAACACATTTATTAGTTTATTTCAGCAGCAAATATAAATTTTAATTGTTTATTAAATTCGGTTATGCATTCCTAAAACAAATTTTTAATACTTTTAGATAAAACAGCAAATGTTCTATCAATGTTGAATTAAGGATGTCCTCTAACAATCTACTAATTTTGTTTGACGTTCATAGTTTTAAGCTAGTAAGATGTGCTTGTTCTTTGAAAACTATTTAGTAAAACCTAAATCAAAAGCCGCACATTTGGAACATAGACACAAATTTTAAGCAGTTTTAAAATTGCAACTTAAAATTAAGTCACTGAATACATATATAGTGATACATATATAAAAAACAAGTGCATTTTGCGCCTAAAGGTAATTTATATTGCAACATAAGAGATTAAAGCTGCTTATAAATAAACGAGACAATACAAAAAGTAACTAACAGTCTAAAATACTCTAAAAATATAAAACTTGAACTTTTTTCTACAGATCAGCGATAAAAGAATGACAATGAAGCTGTTGTAAACGTGTCAGAGTTTCACGTTCTTGCATTATTTCAATTTGACCAATAAATAAATTATTTTTAAAATGAGAGGATTTTAATAAGCGTTTTAATTACTATATTAATTTGTTTTATTTACAAATAAGCTTATTAAATATAGCAATTGTAGCAAATTTATAAAACATTTCAATAATAGGTATTAGAAAAAATATTGAGAAACTTAAAAAAAAATGAAGAAGCTGTGACAAGCAAGCCAATTTTAAAAAAAAAAATTTTTTTTAATTTATTGTTTACAATGTTTAAAAAACATACATAGTATAATTATCAATAAAACAAACAACAGCTATTAGAAGCTACCTTGCGTCAAAACGTCATTGCAAATTTATTTAAATCTGAATCTGTTACGACTTGCTCAAGAGTCCCAATAACAACGAAACCTGTCTAAGTTTGCAGATATAATTTGAATCAATTTGTTTTAATTTTATTATTATTATCATTGCTGATGCAACATCTACAATTTACTCTCTGCAAATCAGAGTATAAGTATTATACTACTTAATATTAAGAACACTTTATGAAAACAAATTTTTTCATTAACTTTGTACTATAAATTTGCAGTAAAAACTATACATTTACAAAAAAAATTATCTATTTGATATCCATTTCATGGAGGTGTATAAATAATATCTGGTTTGTTCTCTATCAGAGTCTATCACATTAGATTTAAAATGATGTCACTTAGCTAACCAAGCATTGTTATTCAAGCTAAACGTGCATGCAGCATTCAGCGGAATCGGTTGAAAACAATAGCTTCAAACTTATTTTAAAGATATGATTCGAACTAACAAAGCAAATTGCAGAAACTGTTAAAAATAGTCGTTCTAATAAATTTAGAGAAACTCACTTAGCCAGCCATATTAGATAAGTGTTTCAAAATATAACTGCAAATTTTAATGACTGTCACAAAAATAAACAATTATACAACATTTTTGAACAAACATTATAAAAAGTAGTAATTTTTGGCTAAGTCTGTCAAATCTTACTGTTGCATAGTTAGTTAGATAGTAGTTGTCGTAGACATTAAAAGATGTCTACAAAATATTCTAATTTGTCAATGTATTTTTAAGCGTGACGTGATTGTCGTTAAATTGTTAAAACAGTTTGCAAACAAATTCAACGATGTTTAACATGTATATTTAAAGATTCGGTGATATCAATGATTTTAAAGATTATTTGCATAAACGACTACAACATTTTTCTGAGGTTTTGATTAGCTTTAAATATTTTAAAACGTGAATTTGAACATAACCTAGAAACGGGTAGATTTATAATTACCAAGGTATATTGACCGCTTCCTACAATATCTGATCAAATATTTGTCACTGATCTTTGAAAAATAAAATTAGGGAAAGTAATTATAATCTAGTGTTATTTGTGGAATAATCTGTAGCGTAAACTGTGTTTGACATGCGTGTCATTAATTCTAAGCAACTAGATTGCTTGGTTGTAAATTCAAATTCTTTGTTGTAAATTCAAATTCAAATATTAACTTAGATTATGAGAATTATTAAAATACATATTTGCTTAAATTTAAGTGCTTTCTTATAGTTTGAGTTGAGTAAAAAACTGAATCATAATTATGTTAATAATGTGTGAAATAAATTTTTTAGTATAATATTTTGATATCAAAATTATTCACCTAGAAACCACGTCTTTTATGTTAACGGGTGCCGTTGAAGCTCATTTCAATGCAAAAGTTATCAAATGTGCAATATAACCAACAATTGATTATAATGCACCAATTAGTTATAATGATCCAACGCATTTTGGCACTTATCATTAAACATAAATGTGTATTTGGCGCCAGTAATGTATACTTTTGCCGAAAATATAAATAAAAGTTATTTATTAAAATTATGTGACCATGTCAATGCGTACATGTACAAAAACCGCATTATCTATCAATTATATTTACTAAAATGTAAACATTATTTAAATTTTTAAATATTGTATTATTTAGTATAATTTGAGGTAAATAATAACAAATTAAAAAAATATATTTTTGTTTACTAGCACGTCGGAGATTATAGCAAAAAGACTGTTTTAAAAATGCATTTCTTTGTTTCAACAGCTTCATAAAATTGTGAAAAACTTATGTCAAAAATAAAGCATCTACAAATAATAAATTAAATTATTGTTTTTACTATGTTTTAAAATCTTGACCTTGGCTAAATAAATTTTTTGATTAGATTTTTTTAAATATTTGATTCAAAATAGCAATTAATTATTATATTTAATAAGTCTGACAACATGAGAGATATGCTAACACTTAGTAGTGTTTTTTTGATTATCTTTCAAAAATAATAGGTAAGAGTTAATATTGTCAAAACAGTTCTAAATATTTAGCTATTTACGTTTTTGTTTAACCGCATGATATTTTGATATTGCAGATAGCTATAATTCAAATTTTATTTAAATAACCGGCTAATAGTGTAATTAGCCTAATTATTTAAATCTCTTGCTTAATTTATATAATTGTTCAAATTTTTATAGTTTGAGAATAATTACTGTAGTTTTTTTTAATCATTTGATTGATATATATACAATAATTTAAATAACCTTTATGTAATTAACAATGTTTTATTATTAGGCTTTAAATTCGTCTTTATGTACATCTATAGCGCGGTCAACAATGACTGTTTGAGTTGGCAACACATTTTAGAAACTTTTTTATTTAACTAGTGGCAACACTGTGACCGTATACGCTTGTTTGGTAAATATTTAACATAAAACTGATAAAAAAAATTGTAGGTTATGCCACAGCGACTAACTTTTTAATTGGCATCTGTCAATAATGTTGTCAGTGTCAAAGGTGTCAACAACAGAAAGTGGTTGCAGTAGTACAATTTCAAAATAAAATGTAGGATTGCCTACTCAAACAGTCATTCATTGTTGACCACGCCGTCTCCAAACAAGTTATGTAAATATACTTGAAAAATTGGCTTACTTAATATTTGTTATAATTTTAGGTGATTATTATGTGTCAAAGTTATAATTAAAAATCAAAAAACTTATATAAAACTTTTATAAAACTAAGTTTTATAAAACTCTTTTACTTGAGGTTTATAGAATGCGACCAAATAATTAAAAAATAGTTTGCGTATTATTGTCATAAGCAATACAAGTGGTAGATTATTATCTACAATATTTTATAAATATAGTGAATTATGATATCAACGCCAATATAAAGTTAGTTAAATTTTTCAAGTAGTATCAAAATAGTATTAAAATAGCTAGTTAACTTATAATAGTTCGGTCAATTTAGACCTAAAAATAGTGATCAAATAACAAAAATTTCAACAAAATCAAATTTTGGTAGAAACTTTAGGCTTACATTAAAAAATAAAGATTTATCGATCTCGTATGAGCTTAGAAAGCTATTTGAGGTCAAAAGTCAAAATTTAAGGTTTTTTAAGTTATTAACTTTTATCAAAGATAATACTTTAGGCTAAAGTTGAAGATCTCAAAATTTTTTACCAAAATAACTTTAATAATTTTTTCTGTAAGTATCATTATTCCTAAGATCGCAATTGTAAGAGTCACGTCCTACACAATAAATAAATATGGCACATATTGGCCACGTGGATATATAAATATTTAGGTATTTTTGTGAATAAGCTATATTATATAGTAAGAAAATATATTTTAAAAAAAAGCCAAAATTTACAAAAATTAAAATTTAAATGTCTAATTCAACACAACAAAAGAAGATTTATGTGATTTTAATGAAGAATCAACTGATCCATCTTTATTTGAACCATTTATGGATATCCAGGAAGAGGAGAAAGAAAGAGAAATCGTAAAAGACTTGATTGTTGACGTTGACTATAAAGAGAATGAAACAGATAGAAATATCAAAAGTAATCAAAGCGACTACTAAATTCAATAACCAAAATCAATGTGAATAATTTTCATGCAAATAAATAAAAGTTGCTTCTAAAAATAACATCATAACAGTTTGTATTCACCATCATAACACATTATTCTAAAAAAACTGAGCTAAGTAAAATTGACTTTTTTAGTATTTTTTAACATTTTACGTCAATTTTGGCGTTAGCATTAAACATTACCTATAATTTTTTGTTAACTATTTTACGCTAAAAATGTTTAAACTTTTTTGATATTAATTTATCAGTACTAGACGTACCTTTATCTATCAATACGTAATCATAAAAAATCTGCTTAAGAGTAGATATTTATTACTAAACAAATTGTAATTATGTATTATTAAATAGAAAACTGATATATTTTTACAAACCCAAAAAAAGTATTTATTTCGTATTTTGGTTATGACACATTTGTAACAACTTCAATAAATAAGAATATTATTAATTTCAATAATTTCTTGGCACATATATATTTATGCTTTTTTTTACACTTTGACTTTTGTTGTTCATTTAACACTATTTTAATAAGATGAAACATATTTTTAATCAATTTTAATTTTTTAATTTTAGTAATGAAAAACACTTATTTTTGTTTTGTTTTTTATTTTATTTTGTTTTATAGTATATTGTAAACCTAGGCGGTAAAGTGGTATTTTTCCAGACCGAGAGAAGATATGGCCAGGCGAGCCAAAAGCGAGCCTGGCCACTTCTCAAGGCCTGAAAAATCACTTTGCGGCCGTGGTTTACACATTATTTTTTATCCTACACAAATTACCTTATAATCGAGCATTATCTTAAAATTGATTTGAGGTTATTACCGCCAATCGCCAATTCAAAATGTCAAACCTTGACAGATGTCAAAAATTCATGGATTACTTTACTGTCGTGATTTACACAATTTATTTTGCACAAAAGTAGTTTTTTAAAACAAGATTTACGTTCATAAACAGTAAATGTAATTTAATATTTTAAGACCCCTCATAAATAGTGAGACGTTTAGAGTATCACTTGATGCGTGACAACTGTTCAACCCTCTAAATAGATTTTATTTTTCTTATAGCAGCGACACCTGGCGGAGAAAATCAGGTTTTTTTTTCTCGGGTAGCCGAGAAAGTTAGCCTGGAAATAATGTACTTTCTCGGCTGTCGAGAGACGAGAAAATTTCATTTTGAGTTGGTGTAGGATAAAAAAGATTTAGTGTTTTTACTAGATCACAAACTAGGTTTATGTATCAATGTGTTTATATATCTTAGCTTTGTTTAAACATTAAACAATTTGGCTAAATAAGTGACTGAACAATATCTGTAAGAATCTTTTGCACTTGGAATTCGTATTTCTTACTGTTTAGTCTAATTATAACAAAAATATTGAAAACAGTATGAGAAATAATTATATGATGAACGTATATGGTGTTCAAAAAAATTTAATAAATTTGGTTTTTTATGGTTATTACTATAACCACACGTATACCTATATAACAAAAAAAAAATTTTTAATTTTGATTAGTTAAAACCAGACAGTTCACTGTGATTTTTTATTTAATATTGTAATTTTATGAATAACACATTTTGATGTACAGCCATCGAAATAAAAATGCAAAAAGTTTTTGACAGAAGACTCGTGACACTTTATCAATTACTTATTAAACAATGCATATTGTTTATGCCAAAAACTGTTCGCAAATAAATTTTAATAAATTCAATATTTCAGCGCCGCGGTAGTGATGAAAAATTAACTAATTTTAATTGATAGTAGTATCTTCCATATGTGGTAGCAGATAGGCACTGCTAATAAAAATGTCATATACTCTATATTCGAAACGTTCGCAACGTTAATAAATTCTGATTTGCGGCAATGTACACAAATCATAGGTCAATTATCGGTATACAAATATAGTTGGTCGTTCCGAATAAATTAGCGGCCGGGAATATAAAACGTTGTGTATGTAGCGAGTGGATGGAACAAGGTGGATATAATGTGAAATATCACTTGGATTTTGTGAGAGCACCGCAGGACGTCCATGCAAATTATTTGTGTTCCACTTCGCATAAAACATACTTTTTGTCTTTTCATTTTTTTCGGGTTCCAGTTTAATAATTTCTGTTGAGTTAATAATATGTAAGCAAATATTACTTTGACAACAGTCGTTTTTTAGAGTTAAGATGGGTTTACTGCATACTTAAACGCTAACGCAAACTTTAGTATAATTTAAATTTATTATAATTAATTTAAAAAATATAATATCTTTAGAATTTTTTTATAAAAATGTAAAATTTGCAATGTTTAAAAACAGTTCAGTTTTGACATTTTTTGATTAATCAAATAAATTTACCGTTTATAAGTGGTCACCTAATTTAGTTTTTTTTTAAATTTTAATTATATCACAATTGGCAACTTATAACATTTGATTATAAAAAAATGTATTTGGCTTTTATGTATTATTCAATTAGTAAACGAAGATATTTTAAACGACAACGTCTTTGTACATAAGCAGCATAAAATTATATTTATTTATATAAACTATTTTTTCCAAATTATGTATATGACGTTGAAACAAGAAAAGTTGATTTTAAGTATTAGAATTATTGATATTAACTGCAAAATTATTAACGTTGCAGCTATAAATCAAACTAATAAGTCATAAAATAACAAAACGTTACGGTCTTAAAATTTTACATTAAAAATCAATTTTTTAATTAAAAATACTAATAAAAATATATTTTTATCTATAGGTAAATTAGAATAGTTATTTACCTAGCAAGCCCGGAAAATAAAATTTCCTAGATTAGCACTGTGTTTGCAGCACGACTGAAACAAGTTACCTAACCGAAAAAGTTAAATACAATTTTTTTTTGCAACAAATAAATCGCAATTTTTTAATAATAAATTTAGATTTTTACTTATTTTTCGGTTGGTAGCGTTGATCCTGCCGATTACCTAATTTTTTAAATTTAAAATGGCTTCATTGATTGGGTGCTATGGTTTTATTAAAATAAAAGAACATTGTTTCGAAAAATTTTCCCTAGTTTTGATTGCAAAGTAAAAAGTACAAAAGTGTAAGAAAACTGTTTTTCCATGCATTAGGAACAATTGGAAACTACCGATCTTTGAGCAATGAGTGCAAACAAAATCTGTCTAAATAAAATAATAATATAAAACATCTGTTTGCTATTATACCTATCTAATTTATTATGTAGTGACATGTACTGTAACAACTCTCATTAAACAAGCAGGGCAGTTAATCTGCAATGAGAATCATCCAAAACTTCTTTCTCTAGGAAGAAATTGAAAGTTAAACTAATTAATTAAAACAGTGACATTTGATAAATTAACAAAATTAAATAAATTAGAGAAAAATTTATGTCCAATGAAAGTAATTAATTAAGAAACTAAATCGCAGTTACTGGTCTGTTCTGATCTGTTGAATTTCTTAATTTAGTTACTAATTGTTTTCTAGAAACTAAACTCCTTTATGAAGAAAAAAACTCCAGTGAATCAAATCAAACTATTTAAATCACTCTTCTTAGAGGAATTTTTTAAAAATTTTATTCTACGTACCATTTTCAAACTTTGAATCAAAACAATACTTCTATACTCTAGGCTTTACTTTGTAAACTTTTATTTCAAGTCAACATTCTTTTATCGGCATTGCTTTTCAAACATTTTTTCTCATTTTTTCATAAGTTTTTTTCCTCCGCTAGCTTTTAATTATTGGTTTGCGCAAAAAATCTAAAGCATTCTGAAAGTTTCTAACATTAAGATCAGAAAACCATGCTTTTTTTACATTTTTAATGGCAAAAACCACTAACGACAAATTTGACAAAAAATAGTTTTAGACAATAAGAGAAATCGCTGTTAGGACAGCAAAGTTACTACACAAGCGTCTTCCAAGATATGCAGTATTCTCTATCGGTTTTCTAATTGCTACCAAAAACATTAAAGCCAAAGCAAATTTATCTAGCATAAAGATTTTGTAGCCATTTTTCACTTTTATTAGTAACATTAAACATATAAATTGTTTTCATATAGGTGCCAAATTATTTGATGAATGAAGTACTGCACACTCACATACGATAATGGAGCTTGCTGTCTTAATTGAGATAATATCTTATCGTTGTCTATAATTAAAATGTTTTTGTAATTATTTGCAAATTTTTTTATCTCATTTATTTTAAGATGCTTGAATACTTGCGGGTTCTTTTGATTTTTATGTGTTTTGTTATAAACATATCAATTTATCAATAGACAAATGTAGTATACTTTTTACAGTTTATCTTGAGATATCAAAACGTGCCAATTTATTTCAATTAACATTAACATTTTACTGAAATACTTTATCTTTCAATACAAATTTTTTCGTTTTGTTATTTGTTTTCAACTTCTTTCGAATCTTTAAATTTGGTACATTTTTGCGTTTTTTCTTTCGTTGCACAGGCAAAACCACTTGCGCAATTTCCATTCAGATTTAAATAAATTTTTATACAATAATCAGCCCACTCACTGGTAAAATACCCTCCTGCTCGATTTATATCTTTGCAAAATTCTAGGAAAAACCAAAGCGTGCAAGAGCTGCATATTTGTAGCGTAACTAAGTTGTTATTAAAATAAATTTAATTGTGTAAACAATGAGAAAAACCAGGAAAAAACCCAGAATGAAAGCAATAAGAATCATTTTCTTGATAGTGATGGAAAAAATTGCAAGAAAGTGATACTATTTTTATTTTTGATTTTATGAAGATGTATAATAATAAAATCATATTGTTAATTAAGAGGGGAGACTAAAACGTGAATATAAAGTTTCATGTCTACATTGATCATTTATAAAGCACTACTACAAATTAATAAATTCTAAAATTTACAACTGTACTTAAATATTATCTTCATCTGTTGCAACTAAGATAACTAATTTATAGTTAAGTAGAAAATTTATTGCTGGAAAACAGCAAAACAAGTTTTGTAGAAAAATAAATTTCAGTGTTTGTTGTAATGTTTGCCTTACGTCAAAGGTCATACACGTGTCAGCACATACTTTATTGCTATAATAGTATTGCTCTTATAGTGCTATTTAATTGAAAAAGATTGCAATGTTTAAGAGTATTATCAAAAAATTGCAATTTGTAAAACCCCGGCGCCTTTGATTTACCTGTAAGACATAAAATTCCAAAGTAACGTTTTTATTATGACATTTACATACGAACATTATAAGTTACATAATATACCGACCTGAATCTTATGCAAATTGCACATTTTTACAGAATTAATTCTAATTATGTACTTATAATTCAGATTTTAAAATGGTTCTATTATTCCTTCTGCCACCCACGCATTGTTGTTTTTATTATTCGTAATTAAACACTAGTCTGTTAAAAAAACACACGCTGCCGGCTGACATGCTCAAGGTTAGTCAAATATTTATTGATTATAGGTATCTTTCTCAATTTCTAGGTCGACCAGATTGCAAGTTTTAATTTATTGCTCCACTGACTAAAGAGAATCAATTTATTAATTTCGAAAAAAAATCGCAAACTGCAAAATTTCAAATTCTAAATAACAGTTATACCTAGCTTAGGTCTCAAATGTCAATGTTTATAAATTGAATGTGCTTATTCTTGATTAACAAAATTAAATATCTAATGGGGGTAACACTTCTAGTCAATTATGCAAAAAGCTGTAAATTTAAAAACACCATTAAACTTGATCTTTATAATGCGAGTTATTTCACACTTGCCGCGAAGATCTTGTTATTGAGAATCGACTTCCAAAATCAAGTTATAATGTCCTTGAGCTACACAAACTTGATATGTGATGTAATCTTACTGTCTACACTGTCCATGTCTAAAAAAATTAAATAAAAACATTTGTTATCTTGTAAACTTTTTGTTTGTTCTTCAATTTTCTGTCATATGTTTTAGAACTGCCAGATCATTATATAACTTTGGCTGTTTAAAGTCCTGGAAGGTTTAACTTTAAACATTTTAGATTTTGTGAACAAACGTTTTGTGGTTAGAGTAAAAGCTTATGAAAAAAGATATAAGGGGTTAGCTGGTGACCCTTTACAACCAAACTTCTTTGTGAGTTCAAAATCGTTGCCTTATTTTTTTTGTTTAGAGATTCCTATTTGTCTTTTAGGTTCACTTTTACTGTTTTGAATTTTGGCGTCTTTTGTTTTGCATTTTGACTTCTAATCTGTGAGCGCCAGCAAAAAAGAATTTAATAAATTTATGTATATTATTTTGCTCAAAATAATTTACTGCATTTCTTTTACAAGGGTTTGACTTCACAACACTTTGAATTTGTTTGTTTTAAATGTTGGTAGTTGCATCAATTTTGGTGTTTAATCTATTTTTTTATAAGACAAGAAACGGTTTTTTTTTTTTTAGGAAACCGTAATCGTAGAGAGTTTTAGTAGCACGTTGCATTTAATGGTTCCAAACTAGTTTGGTTTTATGCTACTGTAGACGCCTTTGCGGTAGTATAAAATTCTGCGATAAAAAAATTAATTATAATATTAATTATTATTAAGCTCTGAAAACGGCCTGTTATCTAGAATGATGATATATTTGCAATGATTTTTTTTTAAATTAATAAATTAGCATTTCAGATATAATATTGAATTAATATAAAAATTAACTAAGCCACTTTGTTTATACTATAGGATAGTATTTAGTATAAAAATTCAATACAAAACATTAATACACAGCTGATGACTAAATATGTCTTATAACCGTGTGTGTTCTAAAATTCTGTGTTCTGTGTTTAAAAACTCACTTTTAATACTAAATTTTAAATTATTCTTCAACGAACACTATTATTACATTTACAACTAATTTTTTATAGTTAAACTTTTTTTTACTTGCAAAAACCAACTCTGCAATGAGGTAAACGTTGTCATGCTACGGTAGTGCTGATAAAAATAAATAGTTTTATGTATCTAAAAGAAATTAAAAATAAAAATTTTTAAACCCAAAAAAGCGAAAATTTTAAGAAACTATGTTATATGTTCAAAAACAAAATTTGTGTGTCAATGACAAAACTAAACGACGTCAAACTATATATTTAACGAATGCCGGGCACATGGCTTGTTGAGACGAATTAATATTCTCAAGTAGTTAGGCATTTGAATAACTATTAGGTACTCGTTGGTGGTATCAAAATTAAAAAATTAAAGTAAAAAAAAAAGTTTATAATGTTCAATTATAATTTTGTTTATTGCTTGTATTTTTATCATCTTCAAATAATTTCAAGCAATATTTGATTTCTCTCTTATCAAACATTAGTACGTTAGAATTTCTTTTTGTAAGAGAAACAGTTGACGACTTAAATGAGGGTTAATATGTAGCTTATAGGTCAATTCGTTACATCAGATTAGCGCCGAGTTCGATAATGAATCCATCAAAGTGTGCACCTTTTCATCTCTACACTGAGGCAGAAAAATCAGGATCATTAGACAGCTGCCGAATGTAGCCTTAATCTTGGATTGACAGCCATGAAGTTGGACGATTATCTCGCTTAATATTTCTATAAAAAAAAACTATTCCTACGCTGCCCGCATTTGATAAATGATTCATTCTGTTTGTTCCAAATCTCAAGTTATAAAAATTGTGATTTTTATTAATCAAATAAAATCATGTTCTAATAGACTGTTGCTTGATAGAAAAAAAAAGATTAATATAATTGTTTAATATGGGTGTTTATAAAAGCATAAAGTGTGTATGACAAAAATTTTGCTTTTAATAAACAAAATATGTTTACTTTATAATAGTACATAAAGTACATGTATTATTCACTACAACATAATTAAAACTTTCTATAGTTAAGCTTTTTAATAAATGTAATATCTAAATAGTTTATATAAGCACTAGTTTTACAAAACACATTATTAAGGCACAAGCCAAGTTTGCAGCCGGACTGGCAAATGGATAAGTACTTAAGTGTTTTAACAACTTAAGTGTTGTACTAAACGAGTTTTTTGAGGTATTTTTTCTAAGTTATTGTATTAGATAAACTATTTAGAACTTAAAATAAATTTAGAAGATTTGCGACTATTTATAGTGTTATCAAATCAATCAAGTTCATACATTTTAAAGGTTAAATGACACTCAAAATTGGTTAAAAAAAATATTGATAATTTTTTGAATTATTGTAATTACAGCTAGTCCTAAGACGTTTAAAAAAATTATTTAAAAATTTTTTCATAATCTAGTTAATGACGGCTTTTAAAAATACATACTAGAGCAAAATTTTGATATAAAAAATAAAAAAATTAAATGTTATCAAAGTTTGTATGTGAAAGCTTAATGAAGAAGAAATATTTTTTTTATATTTTACATAATGACTAGGCACAAAAACATTGCTTTTCTAAAACAGGTGAGCTGTAAAAATATGGTAATCAGCATAAATTAATGTAGGATTGAAATTATTTAAGAATATACACCAACTAGTTGACAAGTGCAAATTATTCTAAAGCGTTGCAAAGACATATTAGGTATATTGCTAAAAAAATTAGATTATATTTATGAGTTTTTTATAGCCGTTGTTCCCTATATATCAGATATTTTTTGCGTTTAATATTGTTTACTTTAACCATCGTGAAGTCACTTGCTACTAGATTCGATATAATAAACATAGCCTCTGTAATAAGTTATACAAATTTTGTTTGTGTTTTAACGATGTTACTTAATTAAATAACAATTGACAGCAATTAGTATTAGATCAGTTGTTTCAAGCCTATAAATACCAATAGTCTTATAATTCCAAGCGCACAACACATTTTTAAAGAGAAATGTTTTCTGATTCTAATTAATAAATGCAATACTGTGTAAATGGTGCCTAAAAATCTCAATTCTTGTGCAATAATAGTCTTCAGAATATATGATGGTTTATTTTTTTATTTTCATTAAACTATGGTTAAAAATTTTTTTGTTTTTGAACATTGTACTACCTACCTGTAAAAAGTTAAATTTTTTCTAGGTGAAGCTGTACATCAGATAACAGTAATAAACTGATTAATCTTTTCTAAAAAGTTTTTTTTACATTCTAGTTTAGGTGTTTTTAAGATATTTAATTGTAATCGGCGCTATATTTGACAGTTAAGTGACGTTAAACAAAGGTGTGATTATTATTGAAAAAAAACAGCATGTTTTCAAAAAATTGTTCTTTGCAAAAGTTGTACTGCAAGTAGGTACTGCATTCAAAGTTTTTATAAAAATTTACATAACCATTGCAGATAATGTAGTTCACAAAAAAATGCTGAAGATAAAAATATGCCACTTAAGTTCTTTTAAAGCAAAAAGTTTTAAGTCTTCTTTTTACGTGGTTTTTTGTTACTAAAACGTCCAATTTTTCCAACGATGGTAGTTTTGGAAACCAGTAGCTTTATAAGACAATTTATGCTGGGATTTATTAATTTACAATAAGAACGTTTGGGTATTTGTTAATTATTTTTATTACAAAATTTTTACGATTATTAATATGTATTACGTGTTTGCAAAAAAACATTTTTGGTTCAATCTTTTTTTTGTAGTACAAATGTGGCTTCAAAATATAATTACAGCATTTAGGTAAAAAAATAACTGTTATTAAACAAGATTAAACAATGAACAAATAAAGGTGTTTTACAATTGCGCACCCTAACTGCTACCGGTTACAATAATTATTTCAAAAAAAAGTTAATCGTCTCGGTATAATAAAACCGCTCACAAAAAATTTACCGGGGTAAGCTGTTTGCAGACAAAGTCTACAATCTCTGAATTATCAGGTTTAAACTTGATGTAAATAGAATGCTGAAGTCTGCCCGTAAGAATCAGAGACATCGTGTTTACTAATAAGATAAACCATCGTATGGCTTTTTTTACATTTAAATCTTTGACAATGATTAAACAAAATTGTAACTTTGAAGACATAATTCTAATTTTCCCCTGTACAAGATAAGCAAATAATTTTTCATAATACAAAATATTTAAATGCTGACATAGATAGCGTTTCATTATCAACGTAATCAACAAAATCTAGATTTTTAATGTTTAGATTTTGATTACATATAAGTTGGCGTTCAAATATTTATAATAACTGAATAGATCGGTACCACTGTCAATCAAAAACAAAAGCTGTCAAAATAAATTGCTTAATTTTTTGACCAAATAATTATTAGGTGATAATTAATTTGCAATCAATAATTCTTTTAGCATTTTAATTATCAGAAAACGTTTCTTTGTAACATTTTAAATTTAAAAACTTGCTAAAAAAATTATTTATTTGAATTTTTTTAGTTGTACTAGTTCGACTGAGAATATTGAATGCAAGCTTATGCCATAGCCCGAGTATGTAAAATGTATGATCTATATATCTTAGTATTATATATTGTAATAAATAATACATTATTAATAATCGAATTAGTAGCATAAAAAACTGTTATGCAAATTAGAAAATATAAAATTAGGCGCGATTGTTTGTTTTTGCAAATCCGTTTGCAGGCAGCAATGTGATTTATAATGTAATATTGCTGATTTCTTTTCATATGTGTTGGAGCACATGTTGAAACGTGATATTTTCTAAAAACGTTATTTTGCGTCAAATATAAGTGAAAAACCTCCCTTCAGCAAGCGTGTATTTTGCCCTGTTTTCCGTGTAATTGTAATCGTTCAATGGTCCACACAGCTGCGGCAATCGTAATTGCTTTTAAAACTGACATTTAGGTGATTTTATACAATGTGTATACACACAAACAATGCCTGAAGCGAAAACAATAAATTCTAACATTTTATACAACTTTGTCACCATCAGTACGTTAATACAAAATAATACAATTAACAGAAAGATAACATTCAATCGTTCATTCACTGCCTTCAACCGTGAATTTGTTCATCAGAATAGTGGATTTAAATTTGATATCACGAAAACAAAACCAAAATCAGTGAAGCTCTTTCTATGTTTGAAAGGATTTTGACTATACCACTTTACTCTGCAGATAAATGCTATATTTTATATTGTTTTATTTGAATAGCTTTACAAATATATCCTCCAAAAACAGCACCTGTCCTTATTTTAATGTATTGTTTGGCACACTATTGAATAAAATTGCAAAATCTATAATTTCAATGACAGTTTAGTAATTTATATCATGCTAGATAAATGTGGCCTTTACAAAAAGATGATACGCTAAATACTACAGGTTCTCAGTATTATAATGGCATTTACTTTCTGTGTGGCTTAAGCAATTTATGGATTTTAAATGTAAATAATAAAGAATTTGATATATGTTACAGTCTTCCGCTTTTGCTGTAACAACCTTGAATTAAGTGTTTTAACATTTTTCTAAATGTCTTTTAAATATTTAGTTTTCTTACAAACTTAGAAATAAATACATATTCTACTTCATTTTTACGATCAACAAAATAATTTAAAACATCCTTTTATATCCCTAATGCAAGTCTGATGGATAAATATTATTTAATTTGCTGGTAGCTTATGAGTATTTTGTTTAGAAGTTTATGTATTTAGCAAAACAAGTTCTGTTTCTATATTATTATAAAAAAACTGTTTTTTAACAAAATGCTTAAAAACAATATATTTTTGGCAAAACAATAACAATATGGCTTAAGTTATAACCTAAAGTAAATAAATAAATACATAAACCACTGAAAAAACATACAAGCCAATTCAAATTAAAAATATTTAATTGCAAAGAATTCGATGTTATATGAGTAATATTGGTAGAACTGTTATAATAATCGGCAATTGTTCAGTGTTAACGATTACTTGGATTTGCATTTTTATTTGCATAAAATAGAAAAGTTATTTAATATTAAATTAATAATTAATGCTATTTATTTGTTAATTTTTTTTTTATAATATGTAAACAGTACTGTTTATATTTATATATTTTTTTATGTTTATTTATATTAAATCAGTTCTGTCAATTTGCAAACTTTCTATAGACATCTATTATTAATATCATTTCAACAATTATTTTATAAAAGTTTTTTATTTATTGAAATAACATATTTATTTGGTTTGAGACCACTTACATTAAACTCATTATTGATTATTGAATGTTTTAAAACGTGTTATTTTAGAAGAGACAAACTTTGGAATAAAAAATCTTTCAAAATCTATAAGTAATATTCATAACAATATTTCTCAAACAGATCAAAACTTACGCTATATCCTCCTGGTTGGAAGCAAAAAATGTCTTAGAGAATTAGAAAAAGTAAAGACAAAACTCTACCTCACTAAAAATAGACTTTGCTTAGGAAAGCACTTGATAAAATTTGACCTAGATGACAATGAGGAATGCAGATTTTGCGGAAGAGAAGAGAAAAGATTAAAACTCAACGTAAGAAACACTTTAAGGCAAGAATTCATATCAGATAGAGAGACATATTCTTTGACGTCATCCCAGCTACTAAAGTTTATTGCTGCTTTAAAATTGAATGGAGGGCTTTAAGCTTAAATACACCTCAAATAGCTCAAGAAAAGAGATCACAATAGACTAATAGATTGCAGTGCATATGACTTTCTATTGCCCATCTAGTCTAACAATTTCTCAATAAAAAAATAATTTTTTTGCGTACTTAAAATAAAAGCATAATTTTTTTGTAAAATAAATTGAGATAAACGTAGTACTTTTTATACAATTTTGTTTAACTTTAGGATCCATAATAATTAAACACTTTTTATTAACGTAGAAGCTGATAAGCATAGATGTCAATTAATCAAGTGCGGTAAAAGCTTTTAGCTTTTTTGACTACAAGAATCGCACAAGAGTTATCAAAATATATTTTAAAAAATATACAATATATTGTTTAAAAATAAGCTAATGTGACGTTGCTACTTCTTACTTGTGTTATTAGTATCCTTCTATTACACTTTGGGAGAATACATAATAAAGTAAGATCATAAAAAAAATAATTTTGTATAGCTTGTCAGTGAAATTATGATCTTTTGTTCTAAATAACATTTGACACATAAGAAATTTAAATTATATTTTACTTTATATATTGCTAAAAACTACAACTAGTAATAAATTTGTGTGTGTTTACCCCAACTGTTCTAATATTTTGAAGAAATATGTGTTTTATGCGCTTGAGCGAATAAAAATATACGATCTATCAGATCAAATCTATAAAAATTATTATAAATTCACCCTACCGACAAATAAGAAGAAATAAATTTTAAATAAAAAACTATACAGTTTTTTAAACATAATAGTATTTACTTCGATTGTCTAATCATAGTAAATACACAAAAATGCATCACCAGTCGGAGCTCTTAGCAATATTTAAAAATAATTTAAATTAGTTTTCTAATTTGTATTTCAAATCCTATTCGGAATAAAATGTCATAATTTCACTGACAAACCACACCCATACGAAATAATTTTATCACCTTATTTTATTACGTATTGTCAAGAATAGCACTCCAAGTCAAACTTCACTGTCTTTGTTAATAACACTGCAAGTTTGTGAAAAGATGTATGATTTTCAAATCCAGTTCCGCAAATAACTAAAATGACATTATGGATTGAATAAAATGACACTATTATTGAATCTGATTTTAAGTATATAACTATCCCTGTATGCACGTAAGCACGCGTATACGCTACGTAGGAAGTCGCAGTGTATTTCGGCAATAATGGGTAAACTGTTGGCTTTCAGGTGCTCAATTAATTTTGTTTATCAGCGTAAACATGCATCATTAAGTTAATTGAAAAAAATAGTATATTACACTACAAGGGACAAAAGTTGAATTTTTGGCCCAGCGCGCCATAATGCCCGAGGTAAAGCCGAGGGCATCATGGCGCGCATGACCGAGATTTCAACTTCTGTCCCGCGTCGTGTATACGATTTTTCTTCATACCTCGGTCAAAAGTACGTACTTTTATTTTTAATTTTATTTTTTTAACTTTAAATGCTGATAGTTTTTGATGCCTGCCGCGACATTTGCGGCACGAGCGAAGCGAGTGTTGCTGGTCATATAACATAGTTTCGAATATAAATAAACACGATGAATTCTTTCTCCCGCTATTATAGGGAAGAAAGAATTTCATCTTACAGGGACTAAAAGTTAAACTTTCGTCTCTGTTATTAGGGACGAAAGTACGTACTTTCGACCGAGGTATGAAGAAAAATACTATTAACGGCAAATCACTCAAACAGCGTGGTTAGTTTAATAGTAATGAAATTTTATTGATTTTGCCAAAATTACGCGTATGCAATTTTGTTATAAATAATGGGCAAATCAAATTTTTCTCAAAACAAGCAAAAACTGTCAGTTTACGATCTCATAAAAATGTGACTAATTTATTATATTTGGCTTCTAAAAAAACATTGTTTTTATTTTTAAAATATACAACAAACAATATCTACTAGAAGATAAGTGAAAAATTCTAAAAACAAAAAATTATAATAAAAAACATTAACTACACTTTTCACAAAAAATTGTATTTTAAATAAGGTGTGTATCGAACAACATTTTACAATAATTATTAGTAGTTCAGATGTAAAGCTTGTTCTCTATAATTTACCAATAAAGCTCAGTAAATATATCAGTTTTATTTGAATTATTTAAACGATTATATAAAATTGTAAAATGTATTTGAAAAACAGTTTCAATGAAAGTGTAAACATATTGTGCTTGCAGATTTGTTAGCTCAAATCCTTTTATTATTTATGCGCCCTTTAAGTTATGCCCGTGTCCGGCTGTCTTGTAACTGAGGCATATTTTGTGCACAAACCTTTATATGTTTTATTTGATTTTAGAAAATTGTCAATTTTTTTCTATCAATAGTTGATACCTAGACAACTGAATTTATATTATCATTCCGACTTAATTCCTATTGATGATTGAAAGAAAAAAAAGGGTAACGTATTACGAACCCGCATATTATTATTTCTATACATTATTTTTTTGTACTATGTGACACTAATCTAAAACCAATTCATTTATTGCTAATGTAATGCAAGTAAATTGAATCTGTGAAGCTAGATGTCTTTTATGCTTTGAGATCCGTTTCATGCCTTGAGGTCCGCTCCATTGACAAGCATTTTCAGCAAAGCTGTCTAACTTTATTGTGCACAGAACCAGAACCATTGATCACTTTATTTATAACAACCAGTAGAGTACCGACCATTCACTTGCAAATGAGGTGATATGTAGTGGCTTCTTCACTGCTGAGCACGTGGATGTGCAACAAGGACAAAACCAGAATACGGCACTGCTCAATATAATGATCAATCCAAAGCAAAATAATTCGCTCTTTGTGTGTCTGATGGCCGCATACCGGTATCTTGTTGCCACACCTGCACTACTATTGCCACATTGACATCGGACCATCAAATCACAATAACAACGCCTGCGGAATTTTAAATAAACACAGAAGAGATACGAAAACTGATTCTGAATGCTGTCCCAAACTACAATTTATATTAATTTGAAATTTGACTTTTTTTTTATAAGACGCCTGGGTAAATTTCAATTCTTCTTCTCAAGTAGTTGGTGGCATATTTTGGTTAAGAAGGAAAACTGGCAAAGGTGAAAACCCTGAAATACTTTTTTTAGCAATCTGTCATTTTTAGGTATTTATTATTCGATTAAAAGAATATCAAATTGCGTTTAGAAATCTCCGATTCGTTTACAAAAGTCACAAATCAATCGGAGAGTACTTACAAATCAACTAAATAAAAAAGTCTCATGATTTTATTTAAAAATATTAGATGCAAAATTAAACAAATCATCACTTAAAAAAAGATATCAATAAGAAAATTACAAGTTTGACAAGTCAATTTGAAAATTTTAAATATGTAGTCGACAAACTTAAATCATATTTCTAATTCAATAAAAATAAACCGAAGGGTAAAATAAGTCAACATAGAGAACATCTTATATATATTATTCACCAAAATTGTTATATTAGTCGAGTTAAAAAACTGAGACAATTAAAATTATTTTATAAGTTTTTTTTATGAAATTCGTTAGTTAATAAAATATTTGGCTTCCAAATCACCGATATTTAAATACTATAAATAAAATATATAGCTTCTTTGCACTATGGTTTCTAAAGTTCTAAAAACAAGCACAAAACTTGCAGATTTAAGATTATCGTTTTTGATGCGTTTTCTTAATATTTGCAATCTTTGCTGCAAATTCAAATAAAACAGATGTCTGATTTAATTATGAGATGTCTAAAATGTCTACACAAATAACATCTTATATATGACGTTAGCAGGAATAAAAGCTGCAATGTCAGATTAAGTCAGGTCAGGTCAAGTCAGGTCAAAACATTATCACGGGATAAACGACTAGTTTCCAAAACACAAGGCAAATGAAGTTTGTTATTAAATTATAAAATTTTACATTGACAGTGTTTTCTTTAAGAAAAATTTCACCAGCTCTATTTATAATTGTATAAAAATTGTTTAAAATGGCTTGGTCCAAATCTAGAAAGCTTTATTTAGCTTAAAGAAGCAGTGTTGTATCGCTAACTAAAAGGCATTAAACCGCAAAGGTCACTTTGGTAGACACCAACTTCTGATAACATTGTTTTGTCATTAAAAGAAATTAAAGAGAAAATTTAATAGTTTTGGTACAAAAAACAAACAAATAATTAGAAAATAATCAAAATTCGTTGCGTATTCTGCAGTTTAGTCCCTACAACATAAATTTAGTTGAAGAAAAAACATTATGCTATTTATAAGTAGCAGTGATATAATATCAAAAGTGAACATAAAAACCAATATAGTCATAGTCTGCACACTATGAATTAACTCACTTTTAAGCCAATAGACTAAAAACAACTACTTTGCGCATACTTTGTAGACATTAAATTATATTTGTTTTATACTTATAATTAAACCATATTTAAAACGCCTATAGACTATAATATAGTCTTAAATGATTCATATTCTGTAACTGGTTTATTGCAGTTTTGTCCGATTTTTCACTACGCAGTAGGAGACAATTCCATGTCCGTCAAGGTATATGCCTATCGTGCTTAATTTGATATCACTATAATCATTATGAGATTTGGCAATAAACTTTATTTACGGTATTTGAAGTTCTAGATTTTTAAATTGCATTGTTATATCTGTAATTCTGTAAATCGGCGCTTTTCTTTTTAGTTTTACTCTTAAAATCTTTATTATTTTTTTTAGTACCATGTAATTGTAATTAATTCAATTACAATGCAACCAAAATTAATTATCAAAAGTTTGACTTTTCTCCATCATTGGTAGGGTGTTTAAAACAATTTATTGTAGAACGAATAAACGCATCAAAAACAAGCACTCAAACACTTTTATATATAGGAACATATTTAGTAATTAGAGTTCTAAATCTGTCGCTTATCATAATCTTTTGCACTTGCTAGAAAAAATTTTAAATTTAGAAGTAAATATTATTGTTTAGTTACACAACGTTTAAATAACATCGACAGTGATAAGTTTGAAGAACATAACTAATAATTTTTCAAATAGGAAAATAGTATGTCAAACTTGATGATATATTACCTGTGTTTTTAGACTTCAATCCTTGCTGAGAACATAACTGAATAGTTGCCATGTCTATATTGTTACGTATCAACTCTACATGTAGCATGTGTAGTCCCCAGTGAAGTGTAATAATGCAACTTGAAAAGAAAATACGAGCCCAAAAAGTTATTAAATTTTTTAACAGAATCATCCATCATGTCTCTTTTGGGTAAAGATTTGCACATCTTAATAGAATTGTTTCCGTTAAAGAACTACAGGTATTCTGTAGTGTCAGTATTAATGAAATATGTTTGAAAAAGCTATTTAAACTCTTTTTTTCGATAATTTGAAGCTAATTGGGTAAGCTATATCATATAATTATAAATCCAATTGAGACAAATTTGAATTAATTAATTTTTAACATCAAATCATACTGTACAGGTTATAAACTACAGTATTACTTACGTACAATATATAAAAAAGCATGTAACCTTAATTCGTTTTAATTATATAATCTACATTCTATACAGAGAAAATCTTATGCGATAATGTAATAATCAGAAGTGCTTGCAAAAATACTATGCATTCTTATATCACGTGAGGTTGCATGTCTTCAGGGATTACGGTTTATTTTAACTGTTTAGGATTTAGTACAGTTTCCAAAACCAACGGTGTTGTATCAAAAACAATAATTTTTATTTTTGAATTGTAACATTGTAGACCGTTTTATGAATATTGTTCTGATTTATTATTTTAATTCTCTACTCAAAATAATTTACAAAGAATTGAAGAAATTTATTATATTATACTATACGTACTTATATACATACTAAATCCAAGTTCTCTAAGTATAACATGTCAGTATCATAAAAACATTAAAAAAAAATTTTATAAGCTATAGAAATGACAGACATCCAAAGTTATGTAAAATATTTTCATAAATTTTAAGCGCAGGATCAATAATAATGTTAGTGAAGTAAAAATAATCAAAATAAAATCGATGTTTTTAATTTAAAATTTACCAATCTAAAATTTTAAACAATGTAAAGAAACAGCTTTACATGTTAAATCTAGAACTCTTTTTAAGCAAAGTGCAACAAATAAAATTTGTAGCACCTTGTCTGCTGTTTGTTCTAAATATGGTTTAATTATAATCGAAAAAACTATTTTTGAAAATGAAAATTTTAAATAACTTTATAAGAAGCACGAATATTTTACCTGTCGTGTTAAAAAAAAAGACAACTAATTAAAAAACATATGATATAATCATAATCAAAAAAGCCATTTCTAACAATAAAATTTTTAAATAACTTTTTACAAAGTAGGAATTTTTTACTTGTTTTAAAAAGTTATTTTAGACACAAAAATATAATTAAAACCTCAAGTAAATAATGTTTATAATCCAGAAAGGTGTTGAGATGATGATGATATTTTATTACTATAAAATGTTAAATTAAGATTAAAAATCGTCTCTGGTTTTTTTTTAAAGCGCATAATCACGTTTTAGTTGTCTAGTGTCAGAATCACCAAATGTTTTTTTTTGTCGGATTGCAATTTTTCAATTTATTGTAATGATAATAATTCTACATGATTTTGTTATGTCTCGTGCCTACTTAATTTATATAAAAATAGTACGCGTAGTTTGATGCAATGTTGTGGAGCAATCAATTAGTTTGCTAAGTTTTTATTTTTAAAAAGTAAAAGTATTTAATGTTTAATTAACTTTTTTTGGAAATCGTCTTAGAAACAACATTTTCCTGATTATTTACGCGCAGGAAAATTGAGTTTTTCGGACTAGTACTGTAAAAACTTTACAAGACGCAAAATGAAAAAGATACTCTAGTAACTATAGTTGCCAACAAAATTGACAAACTTCATTTTTGTGGAATTTGTCAAAAAAAATTCTAGAATTTGTAAATTTCGTCTTTTTTTACAATTTCCGGAAAAATTTAATACAAAACAGTTTAATACAAGTCAGTAAAATCTCTTACTTGACTCGGAGCTTTAAAATACTCGCCACAAAGTGACTCGTATTTCAAATTAGCTCCTCTTCAGTAATGTGAAATTTTCCTGACTTTTATGTAAATAACTATTAATAAAATTAAAAATTTGTTTCTTTTGAATGGTGGTTGTAGAAATGCGGCAAAGTTCGACATTCAAGCTGATAAATTTTTTTTTTATTTACTAGGCAAGTAGAAAATTAGGTAATTTAAAACCATAATTTTCTTATCAGGTATTTGCCAGAAAAGTAGTTGTTTTATGTTTATTATATTTAAACGCTACGTCAGACGAGTAGCAGTGTTTATATTTTTTATAGTCGGCTTGCGGTGGTATTATAAATAAATTTAAAAATTGTGAATGTTTATCAATTTGATACATCTATCCTTAATACACACAAAGAAGTTAACTTTTTAGCAAAACGTTATTGAATAATTTCAATAAGTTCACGTGTTAAAAGTCAAAAAATTTTAAAATTTAATGAATAACCTAGCGGTGCTGTATAAGATTTACGAAAAAATTCTGTGTGAGGAAAACTCAACAACATAAAATTAGCGTATGAAAAAAAATTACTTGTTTGGGCTATAATTTAGAAAACACATTGTACAAATTTGAAAAATTTTTTTTAATTGATACGTCTCAAACTATTTCAAAATTAAATCAAAAATAATCTAGTTGGAGAAGAAAGAAGTACTTGTTCTATTAGTAGCTGTATATAAATATTCATCAATTATTTCTAAAAATATTGACATGTATAGTGATAGTTTCACCAATAATACTAATCTGTTTTTTTTGCATCAAGCTAAATAACTATGATTTAGTCTAATTTAGTCTTAGTAAAATTTATAAATTTGGCTTGGTCTAAATTTGTGACTTTTTCTACATGCAATAAAGCAGCAAACGTTCAACATTTTTGATTTTGATTATCGTATATTTAATTTAGCAGCTGCAAACAAAATTCTGACAAGCAGTGATTTAAGCTATTTGGAAATTACATTAGAGACTACATGAGTAGATTGGGACTTGACCCTGGGGTTTCTTTATCCGAACACAAGATAGACAATATGCGAGGCCGGTAACGGCAAGAACAAAGGGTCCAGAATGTAGCGGTCTGACAGGCTGGTGTCAACTGAAGAGAGACTAGAAAACTAAAACGTGGGGACCGGTATATTTATCGCAGCATCTAATGTTGAACTTGGCTGGACCCATACCACCTTTCAGGTTTTCTCTAATGCAGCCGCTCTGCTCTTTGAAGAAACTGGACCTTATCAAAAATTTATATCTACTATAAAGACGACGAGAACAACATAAATTGTTGTTTGCGGTATTATTCAACGTCCGAAATATATCCAATTTTTTTCGGTTTGCTTTTTTATTGTTGTGTGGAAATTTAGCTATGTGCAGGTGTTATCCAAATCGATGCGGTTCTAGGAATTTTGGGAATCCCTCTTAAATCATTGTGTATTAAACACTAAAGAGACGAAAAACCATTGGGAAAAATCCATGCCGCGTTGAAAAAGAAAATGTCTATAATAACAAGAGCATTATCTTAATAAAATATACCAAGTTCCGTTAATATCAGATATGCTACTAATAAATAGTATTACACCTGCAGGTTATAATTTAGAGATAAATGCCATTTAAAAAAAAAAGCTACTAAACTTGTCCTCGTGCTGCCTAGACTTTTTTAAATCTTCATAATTATCAGCCTTTCGCTTGAGGCATTTCGAATTATAGCGTTATTTATAAAAAGATTGGAAAAAACCTATACACAGTCAAGCGTCCCACAGAGCTGCAATTTTTTGTTCTTTTGCCCAACCCTAACTAAACACAATAGTGGTGTGGTCCACTAGACAAACACAAGATAGAAGATGGATGAGTCTTTACAATCACGTCAGAGCTTTAGCAACGAATAAAATTCTGATTGAATAAAAAAGTTATGAAATAGAAAAATACTAAAAAAAACACACGTTTATATAAAAATTATAAAATAGGTATGTAGATCCCAAAACGTTTCATTCAAGTAACAAAGTACTGTATGAAATGTTACTAAAAATTTTGAGCAATACAAAGTGATTTATACTTTTATACTTGATACATTTAATGTTTACTTTTCGTCAATAGTTGTCAATACTTGAGTTTTTCTTTTTGAGAACATTTTGTTTGATAAAAATCCACAGTCTCGTAAGCAATTTAACCGTCGTTTATGTTTATAAGTTAAAAAAAAATATTTGTTTTTATGCAGCGTATTGTCTCAATTCATGTTTAAAGCTACTTGATATTTCCAAATGTTTTAAGTTAGTTTTTTTAATTTCAACAATTTTTATTTCGATTTGTAATATGTTTGAAGAGCTTTGTTAAGTAAATGAATAAATTTTATTATTTATATAAAAACTAATGTATATTTTACTTAAAAAAAAGAACAGAATCATTTGTTTAGGTTTTTCCCAATACATTCAATAAAACAATTTAGGCTTTTACCAAATTGAAGCATAAAAAATTATTGTGACGCTGTACTGATAAACAATTGTTTTTTACAGTACTACAAGATAATAAAATGTTGAAAAAAATTTGCTAAAATTTTTGTAAAGAGGTATAAACAATCAGATCACATACGTGATCATAAAAAACATAAATAAAATAATAGAATATTATTAAACAACTCTTAGGTCTTGTATTTTCACACAAATGTAGTAATGAAACTAGTGTGACAAGAAGTCTTCTGATTCGAGTGTAATATTGACACTATTTTTCCTACTTTGTTTTGTTTGTATTAATTTTGTCAAGAAACTATCATTAGTTTCTTAGAATATTTAAATAATGAATAAGGTTTTTATGCCAATTGATAAGTGAAACTAGTAGCAAGTATTACTTATTTAAGAGATTATTATAATAATTAATTATTATGAAAAAAAGTTGCACAAAAAAAAGCATAATAATAGAATAGTAAAAATGAAATAATAGTACATTATCAAACGAGACTAAAGTATTATGTTGTCACAAGAATGTGGTAATGGAACAAGAGTGACAATACTTTGCTTTGTCTGTATTAATATTGTCAAGAGACTATTATTAGTTTTTTAGAATATGAATAATATGTATAAGGTTTTTATATTAATTGGTAAGTTTCGGTGTATGTCATTTATCCAAAATATTTTTATAATAATAATTTAATATTAAAAAAATTGCGCAAAAGTTTAGAGTTAACTATTTTGAACAAACTTTAAATTTTATTGTATATTTAATTTTATTTCTATTAGCTAAGACCTAGACTTTTCACCCTATACTCTATTTTTTCGGCAGAAACGGCTGCGCGTGCATTGTGAAAAACCCTACATACAACATAGCAACTTTGTTAAATCTGGCAGGATTTTCAGAAATCTGCGGCCAATTTAACTGTCAATAGTGTCAGTGTCGATAAATTGTTTATGTTCAAATAACTTTACAAAGCACCGAAATCTTTGAATAGTCGCAGTAGTAAAGAAAAATATAACGTCAGTTGCCATAGAAGCACCCTTTGCGCTTCAAACGAAACAAAAATGGCACGCCCTTGAGGAAAAATCCTGTTTGACAGACAAAAGTGAGGTTTGAAAAAATTGACAAGTTTCGCTGAAAGTGCTGACACCGCTGTTCCATAAGTGTAAACAGGACATTTATTTAACCAATAGAAAGAGAATGGTTTAAATGCCTTTTTGATTCCAAAAAATGCTTAATTTGTCTTGCTACTAGCCGAAGCATATAGTATAGATAGAAGCAATTGATAAGTCATCCAAAAGTGAGTTGTCATAAACGTCAAAGTCAGCAAGTGTGATAGTTTTATAAGCATCACATAATTTTTTTTTACAAAATTTTTTTTTTAATAAGAAAGAATTTATAATTGTAAAGTCACTCACTTGTTCAACCAAAATTATATTTTTTTAAAAAGCATTTTAATTTGGTTTTTAAAATGGTTTTATAGAACTAATAAGCAAAATTTAAATTGTACAGTAACTACCAAGCATATATATCCTTGACTTATTTTTAACACCTCATATAAACCCCCAAATGCAAACATAATTCACAATTTAGTGTCCGCCACGTTACAGGGTAGCGGGTACTTTTCCTCGTCTAAGATTAAAATACTGAATTGGAATTGACTAATCACTTGTTTTATCTCCTTGATACTTAATAAATATAATGCAATAGTTTCTGAAACTCCGCAATGCGTTTTTGCGCATAATTTAAAAAAAAAAACCATAGAATTGCAACAGTTTTCGTTGAAATGCACATGTTTGCTAGAATATTTTCATACGGATTAAAATATAATAGACATCTACTTTCAATATAGAACAGAGTTTTAGTCTTTGTTTTTCCTATCTCAGCTCTCACCCAAATTTCAAACAAAATTATACAACTAAAAATAATATATTATTTGAGATTTTACAAACAAAATTTCACATTCATAGCGATAATGGTTGTTAAATCAACTTGTAATAATGTATTTCAATTAAAAAAACTTCCAAATAATCATTATTCTTTAAATGAAATCATTCTGCATACCATGAATAATAATTTCGTAAGCAATACACAAGTTAAAAAAGCAAGTTAAAATTATATTGTTTGAATATTGAAAAGATTCTTAGTATTATTTAACTTTGCTTATTGTTCTTGTGAATAGCTTCAACCACTTGCTGTTAATAAGGGTTTATTTGCTCTTTAATGTACATAAAAGAATGCAAGTATTTTTTTCTTTTTTATTCGAGAAGTAACAATTGTATTTGGCAGTTTTGTGCTAGTGTTGCGTTTAGTAAAAGCGTGAATGAAATAAAAAGCGACTTCCTGGGTGGGTTTAAAAGTAACAACAAAGAGAGTACGTGCGTTCCGGGTCTGCTTGGAGATTCTCCATTATATGTAGAGATGGTGCCGTCTGATACCGTCGTGTTTTGTGACGTTATAGTGGGTCGACGTTTCCGCCTGTTGTCCATTCCGACATACAAACCATAAAAACACGTGTATGGATTTTCATCTCACACAAAGAATTATATTAATTTCAAAATTTTAAGTTTTTTTGTGAATTCACGTGTGTGCTCAGCGAAGGAACTTTGCCCAATTCAATTGTACAATTTTTGTGCAACCTGTTAAAGCATTAAAAAATTTTCGCTGATTAGATCTGTTCTATAATGGAAGATTACAATGTCGGTTTCTTTATTGTAAACCGGAAATGAACAAAAGATGTAACCGTGGAGAGGTAATTAGACGGCAATTTTAAGCAAAGGGAACAAGTCTCATTCATTTTTTCACAAAGATTTTGCCACTACATCCGATAATTACTAACTTTTCGCACTATGTCTAACGGTTTTCTCATCTTTTTTTATATCTTATATGATGTCAGGCACCACGATCCGATCTTTTATATAAGCATCCCTAGTTCAGGTCACAATGCATCATCCCTTTGCTTTTGCTTTCCACAATAGTCGGCAACTGAATACCACCTTTCTGGGATCGACGAAATCATATATAGGGTTTTTTAAGATTTTACAAAGAATACTCATGTCAGATAAAACACTCAACTGAGCAAAGCAATTAATAAGATTTATCTTTGATCTTTAAATTATTTTTTATTTTTTATATTTCATACTCAGATGCTTTATAACATCTTACTACATATAATTAATATATACACTTATGATTAATAACAAAATTATAAGATTACTTTCATAACACAAGCATACGCTGTAAGGAGCAGATTTAATAAAACTGGCTTTAATGTTTTTATACATATTCTATTAAGGCACAACAGTTTTACAATATACTATACAAAAAAACCATAAACACACTTTATGGCTTTTATTTAGGCTTTTTAATTCTAAAATAATATAAGATAAAAAATCGATTACCTAAAATACTTATATTTGCAAGCTTTATACTGTTTATATAATTATAAATAAAATATAAACTCTAGTCTAAAATCCACACTAAACTTATTAAAATTTGATTAAGTTAAAATAGTATTTTTATCATTAACCCAACAAACCAAGCTTGACATTCAAAGAAAGCAAAATTTTGACTTTTAACGAGAAAAAATAGAATATTGACAGACATTCCAAAATCTTGATTCTCGATTTTTTGCAATCTTGTTTCAAATTTCAAAAAAATTAAATATCTAAAAAAGTTTAACCAAAGCTGGGTACTACAGACTAAAGGTGTCTTTTACTAAAGTTGTGAAAAATAAAAGACATTCGGTATCTTTTAAAATTTAACAATAGTTTTTCTCGTAAAAATATTAAAATAAAGGCAGAATTTATAATCAAAAAATGTGCGAAGGGCTAAATATTTGTTATTCACGTCATCAGTCAGAAACGTTTGGATACAATTTTTGTCTATCCTCTGGTATCTGATTTGATTGTTGACATTTTGTTACGTGATTACGTACACGCATTAAAAACACTGAAAAATTTACATTTACGTTTTGCATTCTTTTGATAGAAGCGTCATCAAGGCTAAACATTAATTTTAAAAATAAGCACAATAACTCCGCGTGTGAAAAACTCTAGGCGCAAGACTCTTTCTAAATAAACCTTGCTTTTGAACAATCTTTTTTGATTTGTAATTAAAATTTTATATAAAACCTGTGAAGCAAAAAAAAAATGTAAAACACTTCAAAAATGTTGTTTAAAATTTGAGTTATTATCGTTTTGACGTTCGGAAAGGTTTAGCAATTTGCACTCTCTCTTTTGTCTACAACAAGCGTTTTGTACATATAAGCCTCAGCAGCGACAAAGTCCAACTGGAATAAGTCTTGTTTCTAGCGTTGTTTGCAAGTAAAGTTACCGTGTGTGCCCCAAAACGTCAAACTATAAATTAGATTTTTCAACAAATTCTTTGCCGAGAGATGTCAGTTTTTGAATAATTGCTGACCGTCAAAGTCTTTCTTCTTTATTGTAAACACACTAATTATTTGTAAAAATCTTTAAAAAATGCCAATAAAATATTGATTATGTTTTATTAATAAAGAATGTTTATTCACTATTTAAGATAATGTTTAATTTTAAATTTTATTTCCCATTAAAAGTTTTTCAAATATGATATTTGAAAAACTTTTAATGGGAAATAAAATTTAAGCATCAAAGAATCAATAGAACCAAAGAAACAATTAATAATTATTATACATCATCACTAACCTTACAATTATTGTATAAACAATAAAAAAAAAACAAAAAAATATAATATTTGGCAAGAATAAAAGAAATATTTAAAATTGAATTTATCAAATCATGCCACATAACTTTACTAATATTAAAAAATACAATATTTTTTAATCATATACATTATTTAAGCTATATATAGTGCTTTCACGTACACTCCGTGCTCCGTGATGACTGATTGACCTTATTTAACTTTAAAAAATGACTTCATGTTACTAGCACAACTTGCGCAACACTACCCATATCAACTCCACAGCTTTCAACAAAATTGAGTTTTTCAAAAAAACTTTTTTATCCGTAAATATAGTAGCCTAATTGGAATAACGTTAAATGGTTTTATCTTTGCTGCAGAAGCTAATAGCCCAACAATGATCACCACCTAAAACACTATAAATCTCTAACTTTCAAGCTTTTTAACGTATCCCATATTTTTTAAGCTGCATTCACATTACTTTCTGAAAACGTTAAAGTTATTATTATTATATTTATTCCACAAATTTGTCTGTTCTGTAACCGTTTTTTTTTAATCTACAATAAAGTTTTTGCACAAAGATGAACTTCACTAAACATACGAATTGTTAAGTGTAAATTACTAAGTGATTTAGTCAATATAATTTAATTTGAAATCTAGTGCAGTGGCCATTATCAGTGCTAGTAAGATAGTAAATCAAAGTATTATAAAAAAAAACTATTCTAATAGAATAAATGCCACATAAATAAGCATACTGTTAGATAATAATTATTAACTAATTTATAAAATCAAAAATAATTTAAACAAATTATAAGGAGGTGTGAATCTTGTAAGTTTACAAAGAGGAAATCAAGTTTTTTGTAAAGCTTCAAATTCCTCTCTTTAAAACATAAAAAAATAAGTCTGCAGTTGGCTGTTCTGCAAGGGTATGAGCGAATCAATGAATTGAAGCATGTAAAACCAAAGTGATTATAAAAAAACCTGTGTTAACTGCTTGACATAAACAAAAATAAAACAGTACAGAAAGGAGATCTGTTGCCCTGTGGTTTTTAATTTTTGTGAACTCTACTGTAAATTGAGTGCATATCCAACAAAATTCAAAAAACAATAATAAATTTTTTTCTTAAATTTGTGCTTATGATGTCAGCTTTTGTGTCAATAAGCTGACATCTAATCACATTTTATATTATCACCTAAAATATTTTTTTTTGCAAGATTAGGTCGGGTCAGGTCAGGTGATTGCAACCACTCTGTATATTATAATATTATTAGCATTTACAATACAGTGAGTTCTGTTAGACTTTTTTTTTTTCGTAAGCATTGCTACTACTTAATATTCAAATAATTAACATCTTACAAATACTTTGTTTTAGTTCCAGTTTATAGTTAAGTATAACGTTGGCTGCTTTTATTTTTTTTTTTGAATCTGAGTTTTTGAACCTTTTCATTACTTTAGGATAATTAGGTTTATGTATATTTCTCTATTAAATAATATAGAAATATTTTATTAACGGCAAAAGAAATGATTTAGCTAAACATCGTTAGACGATATGAAAAAGGTTTTGTACTAAACGAGAAAATGCTGGGCCAACGAAAGGTTCTTTTTAGATCAGCCAACGTACGATTGTGGGAAATATAATCGAATAATCGACCATCCCAATATCTAATCAAGATAATATGCTGATTTTATTTTATCAATAATTGCTCATCACGTACAGTTTGATTTTAATATTATTTAAACTTAAATTAACATTTAAAACAATATTCTAATTCATTGTCTAAATAAAATGTTTGTTTACTTAAACTTGATTTTTGAGCATCTTGTCTCCGCAAATAAGTTGAATAAATGAGTTTAATGAATGAATGAGCAAAAAAGTTTTAAAAATGTTTATACAGCATAGCTTGCCTGAATGGAATTATGGTTTTGTGTGGGGTAATCAACGACATTCAGGTACCAGCCACAAAGCGCCATACTTAAAAATGCTATTGATATTTATAAGGTAGAAGCAGACAAATGCTCAATACGTATCGATGAAAGACGTAGACGTGTGCCAGAATATATTATGTATATATTGAAGGGATATAAATCTGAACTCAAGACCTGTGTTACAGTTGAATAGTCTGTTTGAAGGGTTCACTTTACCCTTAAAATTAATAACTTTATTGTAAAATTAATCAACAACTAACTACTTCTCAATTTTTTTAAGAATGATTACTTTATGACGAAGAGTCTGTCGTTGGTTGATCCTTATAAGGTTTTTACTGTGCAAAGGAGACCGAGACAAAATATAAAATTACAGCCTGGCAGATCCCAGTAATTATTTTGAGAAAATTACAGACATTGATTAGTTATTGGCATGAGTTAAAAAATCAACTTAACATTGCAGTACATCTGAAGGCAGTAGTCCATGCACAACCTACATCATTGAACGATGTAATTCTTTTACTGTACCCACCAGGACGACCGGTTTTATTTGCTAACAGCTATTGCTACTGGAAACAGAATCGAAACGTTTAAGTTACGACAAGTTTCAGAAGACGACACTGTGAGATAAAATTAAAAAACCTTGTAAAGTTTGTCTTTACTAAGAGCAGAAAATCGTACTGAAGGAATAACGCGGACGTGTTTGGAATTTCTGAACAGGGCACATTTCTTATCTTTGTCATGTGCAGCGTCTTCGTTACGCAAACGCCACAACAAAAAGTATCGGAGATTTGCAATAAACATTGCAAATGATAATAGGAAATCGCTTTGCAACTGCGATCTCATACAAACCATCACTTTTTCATAGTTTTTCTAGCCATTAACAGTAACGCCCAACTATACAAAGAGTAAAAATGTAAAAATTAGACCAATTATACGCAAACATATTAAAAACATTTTTTATAAATGTATTATTGCAAACTAAATTTTTATCACATTTAAGATAATTTTAGTCCTCTAGAGATAGAAAAATAAGAAAGTCCACATAGACACAGTTTTGTGCCGTCGCAACCAAAATTTTTGTCGCACGTATCGTATTGAACATTGACTGCATTTTTGGTTTTTTTATTCTTAGTGCGCTTTAAAGTAAGTTTACTAAAATATTTGGCCTAAAAACCGCAACAAAACGTTGTAAATGTATAAACTGTACTCACTTTGAGAAGTAATATTTAAAATCTTTGATAAGTATGATTACTTCAACTCATATTTACAGTTTAGATTGCAAAAAGTGCAATGCGTCAACTTTGGAGTGGAGACGCATCAGTTTTAAAACGAAAATGTCTAAATTACACAAACAAATAAGCAACAGAATTGAAAAAAAACTGGTAATTTATATTAAAAGATCAGATATAACAAAAAAACAAGGGGAAAAACAACAAACCTAAAGCCACGTGTTTTAAGAACAACATACGGAAAATAATTTCACCTACGTCACTAAGCACTGGTTCAAACGATTAACTCTAATTAGCTGAGTACTTTTGAGAGCGTATTGAAATTTGCGCGGCTACCAAAAACGGCGTTTGCGACATTAGCAAAGCTTTTAAGCCTTGAAATATTATTATTAAGCTAAATTATTTTAAAGTTTTCTGCGTCATTTGTTTTGGAATATTTTGATGAGATAGTTTTTCTAGATTTATTTTATCGGCTCCTGTCAGATAAGACCTACGTTACATACACAAAAACAGTCTGATAACTTTAGCAAAACATTTGTATTTGCTGTAAACACTTACAGTATTGCTATCTCAATTTTACTATATAATTTGTATAAACAACAAAAGGTAACTATGCATTCTAACCGTATCATACTAACACGATTAATTTAGTTTTTAGTTTATTTAGAAATATTTTAATTTGCCTTAATATTGCCCGTTCTATCAACAAAAATTGGTAAAATCTTGAAAATGTATGTAACAGTTGTCATACTAGCTTGAGATGTCTTAAAATCCTCGCTCAAATTTCAAACTGACATCTATGCTGTTATGACATTTTTTACATCCTAGGGATGTTAATAGTTATTTACGTAATTAGTGTGGTAAGTTTCATTTTACAGCGCAAGGTTTAAATTTTAAAGCACAACGCTCTGCGGAGTGCTTTAACAAAAACGCGACTGTAAAATGACTAACGCACGAATAATAAATTAAACTTTTTACCCAAAGACCCAATTTTGTCTGTTTTAATTTTTTTTAAATTTGAATTGACTTGAGGTTGTTAGCTCAAGTGCAATTAGTATGTGGCTTAGAGCTTGATCGATGGCTAGTTACATACCACACCGTGAAATGACGCCTCAAAAGTTGCACCAAAATTATTAATCTGTTTTATTTTTGAAATATGTTGATCTTGTTGAATGCGGTAAATTCTCCTGGAAACTTTATTTATGACCAAACTAAACTTATTTTGGGAGTGTCTAAAAGCAGATAATTTTCATGGTATTTTACAACACGCCAGTTAGTCAAAGTGATATATGGAAACTTTGCATGTAAAAAAGTCTAGATACTATAGCAGTTGACAAGACTTAAATATGCGGTTTACAATCGACGAGGTTAAAATAACTATTTAGACATTTTTGAATCTGTCTAACAAAAAAGGAAGCCAATTTGTAAAAAAGTTAAAATTTTTGACATTCAACAATTGTTTCGGTTTCAATAGTGCATTCTACAAAAAATGTTTGAATAAGACAGAATGTTTATTTAGTCTACACGCTTTCAAATTCTGTTTTTGACTAATAGAATGATTGTATATCTAAAGTTTTTGTTTTGTTTTGTTTTTTTATTTATCTCAAGAGTAACATTGTTTTAAACACTAAATTCTTAAACTTGTGAAGGTGTTCCATCTTTTAACACAAAATGGAATTGTAATAATTAATTAATTGTAAATTAAAAAACACAATATCTATGCACAGCATCTATGGGAAGATATTGTGTTTTTTTAATTTACAATTAATTAATTTACTAAATTCTTAATTCTTAAAGATGTATGCAGTAATTCCAAAACCGGTTTTATCTTATTTTACATCTTATATCGTTCTATTATATCATTATATATTATTATATTATCAAAGTTATTTGCAATTTAAAATGTAAAATTTAGAAATTGTACGAAACAATGTTTTGCTGATGCTTCTGTTACAAATAAGAATAGATGCATCTTCACCTTTGCTCTAAATTTTTTTCTCAATATAATCTTTTAAATAATAACAAAATTACGTAATTATATATATTGAAAATTATTAATTGAATTAGAATAAAGTTTTGCAAGAACAAGATTTGATTGAAACAATTTATTAACAGAATCTGCAATAATCTCTTAAAATTAGATCACCCTGCTCAAACAGAAACAACTTTTATATTACACCATTTTTGTAAACAAAATAATAAGCGAGTTTTGGGGCGATGCATATTAGGGGAACACTCGGTATATGATGTAGCTTATCTAAAAAAGCAGCTGTGTATCTTGTTTTTATTCTTTATTATTAGGAAGATTGTATTAATAATTAATGTACCTACCTAATTCTGATAATTAAAATACATAAATAAAATAAATAAAAATTGGAACACAGCGCTTGATCTTTGAATTGCTGAGTACAATGATTAGTATAGATTGTATTTACCGTTAGTATTTGTGTTTTTCAATTGAAAATAATTTTTATAGAAATTAGAATCCGTTGCCTCTTTTAATCTTTTTAAACAATATATCTTATAACACGTTTATATTGTTATTTGATTTTCAATTTCAGGTATTGAAGTCCCCTAAGACGAGATACCAAAACCCAGAACGGCACCGAACATTTCCAGGTCGATTATTGTTTAACTTTACGATTTTGATGGGTCAGCCTCGAATTCCTCCCATCCCATCCATCGTTGGGAATATATGAAGCGTAAACAATTTTAGAATCGTTGTTCTGGTCGGATTCCAGTCCTGTAAAAAGAAATCGGTTGTGTAAGATGTACGGCCCACCTAGATCACATTCATGCGCTCACACGTATAGACACAGTTTTTATATAAATGTGAACCGAGGGAAACTGGACAATAGAAGAAATGAGGGAATAGGATAGATGACCGTTGGTCCAAGCAGCCAGTTTCACCCTGTTGCTTCTCCAGACCTGTCAACCGTTTAAGGATAAACTTACAATTTGTTACATCAAAAGAAGTGACCGTTAGGATTATAGAACACTGAGAATTATTGTTTGAATTCTGATTTATTTCAGACTAGATTTTAGATGTCTAATTAGGAAAAAAACATTTTTCTTTTAGATCATTTATAAAAAAACATACTGATAACAAGCACAATGAGATAAATGCTCATAACAAATAAATTAAGTTAAAAATCATTTTAATGCATTAATTATGCTAATTTTGTCATTAAGATTCAGGGTTTAGATTTAACAAATTCACACACTTAAACCTTTTAAAATAATGAACATTTAAATTTACATAAAATTGTATAATAGAACTTTAGTCTACAATTAAACATTTATTATTGTGATTGATTCCTACATTTTTATAGGTGTAAAGAAAAAACACTTAATCCATAAAAACTGGAAATATACAACACAGCAATAGAATCTTCCTAATAAAATACGAATCTTAATGGAGCCTTGCCTTTAGCAGTTTTACAAAGGTCAACATGATTAAATCCTAGAGAGCTTTAACAGTCGACATCCTGACCTCTTGACCGCGCAATGTGGTATGCCAACGACAAATTCATGCCTTTAAGTTAATATCTTCTACATTTGCGTTTTCTGGTTTTGTTTACAATCCGGTAAATGTAATTTTATTTAATGAATTATCATAATGCACAGGTAAAATATTATTGTGTTCTCCACCAACTGTTCGGTGTTAGCTTTCAAACCTTAGCCGTTGTATTCCTAACTGACCAATAATATATTTATAACAATAAAAGTACAGTTTGTTTAAACAAAAGCCTCTATATATTTCTTTATTTATTAATAAGTTTTATATAAAAAAATATTTTATTGCCTTTACATCATATATTCAGACCAATAGCATTAGTCTCAATTTAGGTTTTAAAACACAATAAAGTGTAAAAAGTTAAAGATTTAACTCTTTATTTTCAACTGAAAATTAAATTGTTTTTTTTTCAATTACAGCAGAGACTTTGGTTGTAAAAGCCATGACTTGAAAAGTGTAGTTAGTCTAGTATAATGAAAAGTTAAAAAAAACCTTCTATTTAATAAATAAGTCACCCGCAGTAAAAAGCGACAATTTTAATAAAACTAATTTAAGATTATTAACAAAATGGATTGAATGCGCTGCAGTTACATGCGACGTGACGTAATGGGTTTTAAATAAATGAAAACGACACTATAGCAGATTCAGCTACGAGATTTAAAAACCATTTTGCAATACTATATGAAAAACCTTATAGTATTTATTTATCCAAAAAGTAAGTTAGATGATGTGAAAAAAAAGTTGCTCTAAAAAATATAAACGGAACAAAAAACTTTGAAAAGCGATTTTCAGATATTTGATATGTTGAGTAATTAGCAACATAATGCAATATAAAACATTTTTTTTAAATTAATTAGAATTATTTTGTTTTGTATAGTTTGTAGCAGTTGATATTAAGACTACTTTTAGTACAAGAGCTAAAATAATTGTTAAATATCAGCATTTTGAATGTATAAATTAAAAACTAATTATTTTATTTTCGTATTGTATAAACCGGTGTTGTCATACTCTAAGCTCTATAGTGTTATAATCAAGTTTAGAGACGTGTACAGCTCTACCGACTTCCTGATAATAAAAGAAAGTTTCAAACAATAAAAATAAAAATTACGTAAATCTTATAATTAATAAAAAACCAACAGATCTAAAAAAAGTTTGAACAGCGAGTTTGAAATAGTTTGTATGTTTAGTAATTATTAGCAACATGATATAAATTGTAATATAATCAATTTCTCATCTCTAATTAAATAGAATTACTTAGGCAGCTATTAGTAATGGTTTTGTAGCAGTCACTTATAAAATTATTTTCTCTTCAAAAGCTCAAATAATGTTCAAATATTGTCATTTTAAACCGTTGAATTAAAATTTAATTATTATACCTTTATACTGTATAAACCAGTTTTGTTATACTCTAAGCTCTATAGTACTATAACTAAGTTCAACGATGTGTACAACTCGGCCGACTCCCTGAAAAATTAAGCAAAATTTCACAAAATAAAAATAAAAATATGTTGACCTAGTAATTAATAAATTAAGTTCAATTAAAAAATATTTGTAGTAAAACTACGTTAAGCAATAAATAAACTTTGGTACAAGATCAACAATGCCGAGTTTAGTTTTTAGAAACCTTACAGTTTTTTCAATGTTTATTCTATTCCATACTTTTTTTTTATAGCTGGTTTTTTTTATGTAGACAACTAAATCATCAGCGTTTTCTTACAATTTTTATTATGACAGTTGAGTAATTAAATTGATCCGCACACAATTTATTTCAAAATGAATCAAATAACGTCAAACGTTAAATGTTTTTTTAAATTGTCAAAACAAAACATTTGAGCAACAAAATTTATTTTTTGTTGTGTCTTATCCACTAATAAAGTAACAAAAATATTATTCTTAAATCTTCCAAAACTAAGAAAAAAAAATGATGTGGAAAAATTGTCTTCTGATAATTCGTTTTTATTTACAGTGAGGCAGAAAATGCAGCATTATCAATTACCTTTAAACAAATTAACGCCAAATCAAATTACAAAAATGCTAAGTCAAAGATCAGACACGCCTTTCAATGCTCTCTATTGACCAACACACTCACAACGCACATATTTGTACTTTTTTAGATATTTATCACGGGAAAATAACAGGAATAAGACCTGAGTAATTTACAAATAAATGCAAAACATGATGTGTATTAAATTGCTTGTTTTTATTAGTTAAAAATGATTATTTTCATAAAAAAAAAATTTTGCATCTATTTATGTTAGGTGGTTTTATAATTAAAAAAACAAACAAATAAACATGACCACTTAAAAAAATAATTTATCAGATATGTAAACAAAAAAAAAATACTAAGCTAATTTTTATATGTAAATTATCATTGCTGTTGACCCCTAAACTAAAAAAAATATTTCATGTTTATCTTTGTGTCTGTTTCTTGCTTTATAGCTACCAAACGGCTCAACCAATCTTTATTTAATTTTTTTAAGTTAAAAACTGAGGTAATCAAAAGCCATAATTAAAAAAAAACATAGATTACTGTCTAAAAAAATTATCAATTTTTTTTTAGTTGACAGATGGAAGCATGCATTTTTTCTAGTTTTGAACAAGTAGAAATCTGGCGTTTTTCTTTTATTATAATTTTAACAGCAAAGTATTTTTTGTTTAAACTCAAAAAAATAATAGACCAAAAACTTGTTTTAAATAAATTTATAGTTATTTATAACCCTTTTAAATATAAAACAAAAAAAATTTGCTGTAAATAGCAAACTTTATCGTTATCATCTCTTGCTGCTAAATTAATAATGTCTACAGCCTATATGTAATTTTTAAGCAAAAACTACTCAAAAATAATTAAAAATTTTTAAAAAGCTTCTAAAAAGAGTAGAAGCAACTTGAAAAAAAATGAGGACGAGCAGAAGACAGAGTTCTAACTATGCGTTATTAAGAGGAACAATGTAAATTCGTAATTAGTATGCCATACTTTGGTACTTTGACATATATATCTTTTTATTTAAAAGTTTTATAATAATGCAACTAAAACGTGCATTATTTAAATTAATTCTAAAAACTCTTCTTTTGCCACGTTCTTAAAATATGCCATTAAAGTGATATTTAGGTCTGATAAAATGCTTCAAACTTTGACTAAATTTCCTAAGTCTACTTTTCACACAAAAAAAAATGAAATTTTGAATAACGAAAGAATATGAATGTTTTAATATACCTTCTAGTAATCAGTTGTTTTAGATTTATTAATTTGTTATAACCAACTGATAAAAAAACCTGAAAAGTGGTAGATAAACAATTAAAACAACAGCGGTTTTTAAAATTTAGTTTTAAGGCCAAAGTCAAAACATAACTTTCTCAAAAGATTCAAAAAAATAAAGAAGTGATTTTTCGACAAAATTGTATAATTATTTAGCTTTACTGTGAAAACAAAATTGCTACTTAGAGAATAGTAAGTATCAGTCTAAAATTTAGTTTTAAAAGTTTAAATTATTTTTTAAACAAAATTACACAAAACAACAATAAATCAGAAAATAAAAATATAAATAAAAATAATTTTAATATACTCTCGTTTTTTTTAATCTAGTGGTGTATTTTTGTGATGAATAAGTTATTAAGGTTTCATAGTACGTTGTTGCTGATTAAACCAAAATTTTAACAACTCCTTACTTTAATGTCGTTTTTTGTTGTGAGATGTTTTTAATAGACAACATTTTTTACATAGCTTACTAAAAAATGCCTACTTTGGATTAACCAAAGAATTTAAGTAGTCATCTTTGTCTCTTTTCTCTCGCATATTCAGCAATTTTACAGCACAGTATCAGTCGCAAAGTAATAAAGAACCAAATGTTTTAACTATTCTAAGAAAAGTTTTATTATGTTTGAATTCTGTAGATTTAAATTTTATCAATGCTTTAAAAAAAGGTTTTTGGTTTATAGAACTACTATTTACAAATGCAAAATTTCGACAACACAAAAGTCAAAAAAAATGTGTATTATATCTGTGAAAGAAATTTTGAAATAAAAAGTAAAACTTATATTTCTACTCTTTTTTTGCATTAGACAAAATTAAGAATTTTGTAAAAAATATTAAAAATGTCAAGACAATTTTTGGAATTCAATGTTTTTTAAAAATTTTTCAAAAAACTTGTTTTTCAAAAATAGTTGAGGTCTTAATAGTCTTAAGTGTGTGTTTGTAAAAAATTGTTTACAATGCTGAAGATAATTTTGATGACCTAAGTGCCCGGTTCTGATAATTAAACAACAAGCAAACTAAATGCGCAAAAAATTCCAAAATAGTAAAATTATCAGATATGGGATTGCACTTAAGCCATCAATTTGCAATTTAATGTCTTAATCAAGTACTTGATTGAGTTTGGTTCTATATATATATAAAACCAAACTTAATCTAATAAACTACTGTACTAAACTTTGCTTCTAAGTTGACAACAACTAAAAAATTAAACTCATCTGACTAGTTTTACAAAAAAGTGAGACAAGAATGTCTCACCCTGTTTATTTTTATTGATCAAAAATCAAAAATCAGAAATTTATTTTATTTTGATTGTATTTATGTCATATGTATGTCATTCTCAAATATTATATTCAAAATGTATTGAAACTGGCCGTGTAGTTAACTACTCAAACAAGTGTTAAAATAGTCAGTTGTTTTAAAAATTATGGTATTGAACAGCTATCGTTGTAACTCAAACTATTTTCCTACTCACTAAAAGTTGTTACTTACAATATCTCACTTTGTATAATAACATTATTTACATTATAATACATTTTTTTCCAAACTTTTTATTCATATAATAATCTTTAGACATTGTTTTTTTATTATATCAAAAATAGTTTAATAATAATTAGTAATAATGAATTAATTTTGGTAACATTTACATTTGTTATATTGGCATCAGCAATGTCACACTTGCAAGAACAACATTTTCTGTGACATTTAGCGTTTTTTTTTACTGGCATAGTCTATTAAAAGCGTTATACTCTTAATAGAATGGCGATTTTAACATAGTAACCACATAAATTTTTAATTGCTTTTTGAGCGGCTTTGCGTATATCAGACGACGTAGAGGTAAATTAACCGTTTTTAGTGTATATATAAAACATAAGCACACAAATGGTAAATATTCTAAAATATATTTTACAATTACTAGATTATTTTCAAATATAAATGCAAAGGGTCAATGTTATTGTTAACTCACTCACGTGTCTAATAAAACAAGATATATAGTCCAAATTTTCAAAGTTAGTAAAGAAAATCAGATAAAATAGTATTTATGATGTTTAATAAGACACCTTGTCACACTCGTTCTATTAAAACACTTCTCGTTGCACTTGCCGTATTTTAAAGACGCAAGTGCATCTTTTTAAACCCGTATAACAACATTCTATTAATGTGTGTAGGCTTATTTTCCATGCTTATTACTATTATTATTGTTAAAAATCTTTAGAGTGTTGCATTATTTTGCTTTCTTATAATGCTTCACTAGATTTTGAAATAATGCTTTAATTACTAATGTTGTAAATCATAGAACCAAAGATCAGTTAAAGTCAATTACAATATTATAAAAGTTGAAAAAATCTATTATAAAGTTGTTAATTTGTTCCCTCTGTTATGTTTATTGTAGCCCTCACTATTCATCCATCATACGTCTGTCCAATGTTCTCGTACAATGCTTGATCACAACACTAAACATTAAACATTGTTGTGACAATAGCCACTGATAGCTAATTTGTATTATGGTAGATGGTTTCAAAAGGGATATTTGAAAATGCAAGTCGTTCTTGTTTTGGTTATATGTTAATTGGTTACAGAATGAGAGAGGGTGTTGAGGGCGACTTGCATGCATGAGTACCCGCAAAGAAAAACTTCAACAAGCCTCATTAAACACCTCAAATAAAGCACCCTTTTCCGCGAGCAGAGCTTGTCACTTTTCAATTAATTCGCAAATGTGTATGTATTACTTATAAATTGATAATCTATTAATAATTAGAAAAAAATACTTAAACAAGTTTATTAGCTACATATTTTAACGGACCTGAACAAATCCTCTTTATTCTTTACGGAGCACGATTTGCAAGTATCACAAATATACGGCATTGAATATACTTCATACAAACACCACAGGGAAAGATAAGTGTTTGCTTCGGTATGTCCTGTCGTCAGAATTGGTCGTTGTATATTATTGATGGCAGAATTATTCTGGATTTGTGTGTTTGTTAATCGACACTGCTTCTATGCTTTCATGTTTATATGTTTATGATAGCTATTCCGAGCAAGTAAAGGTATCTCGCTCTTATTAATTACAAACATACACAGAGACCATTGTAAAACACGTAAAGAGAAAGCAATCAAAATTCTTGGTCGGTGATGGTGTCCCAAAAGGTAAAAAAATAAAAAGAGAGTTTAGAGAGCAAGTTTTTGGGAGACGAGAGGCAGGTGTGTGGTTAACATGTTTGTGTGAACCACCCGCGGGGTGAATGACGGACGTACTACGCCCCATAAAGAGGGTACCTGTAGACAAACCTAGCACAAAATATATATCGTGCATTCCAAAATTATTAAAAAGTTGTTTGAGTAAACAAAAATTTATGACGGGTCTCTTGCCCATGAAATGTTTTCTTCTTCTTGCAAAATGCTATAACAAATCTTTTTAAGCAAAAAGAAAATAAAAATAGTATGTTGAACTGAATATCAGTACAAAGTCTTCTAACCTCAACTCCAAACCTAGCACAAAATATATATCGTGCATTCCAAAATTATTAAAAAGTTGTTTGAGTAAACAAAAATTTATGACGGGTCTCTTGCCCATGAAATGTTTTCTTCTTCTTGCAAAATGCTATAACAAATCTTTTTAAGCAAAAAGAAAATAAAAATAGTATGTTGAACTGAATATCAGTACAAAGTCTTCTAACCTCAACTCCTTTTTTTCTAAATTAAAAATAAAAATAGCCATTAAAATTCAAATCAAATTAAAATCAAATTAAAAGCCATCTAGGTTTACAATTAATAACAAGTTCAAATTATTTCTATATTAATAAATGTTGAATCTATGAAGACGCATCAATATTTGCTTTTACATGTAAAAAAATTTTTTGAAAAATTAATTTAGCTGAAGAGTAAAAATTTACAAACTAAAAAATGTTAGACAAAATAATAAATTATAGTAACTTTATGATCTGCATACAAAATGTCTCAACTAAAACCACCTCAAATATTTTTTATAATTTTTTTAGTGACGCTTAAAGATACAACTTCTAATACAAATATTTTGCCTTCTAAAAATCAATTTAGAAGATAAAATTAATTCTAAAACTTATTTGAGAACTTTTGTGAACCTCTTTACAACATAGTATAATACAAGTAAACAAAACAAACGGTTTTATTATAAAGTTTTTATTTAATTCAACTTGTTAGTATAAGCTACGCCTTAAAACCAAATTTTAGAACAATTATAGCCGATTGAGCTGAAATTTTGCATAGTTGTTTAAATTAGATAACAACGTATGGTTAGGTGAGTAACTTTATTTTAAATGTAATATGACAGATTCTAAAAATGCTAGATGATTATTTTTTGCGACTTATGATAAAGGGAATTAAAAATTTATATGAAACTTTTTTTTCTAAAGACTTTTTTAGCAGATGTTAAATTTATGTGTACTTTTTGTAACAAGTGAATTAAAAAATTAAAGTGAATTAAAAAAAACAGAGGTTTTGCGTGTTACAACTTTACTTATCTTTTGACAAAAACAAAATTTTATAATATATCATTTAATTGATATAATTACATTTTCCAATGCTGTTGTTATACCTTCTTTCAAAAATTATTTTGCAAATTCAATTATAATTTTGTGATCATAATTTTTCTATTTTCAGCGTACGATTCTTTGCATACATTTTTTAAATAGTTACTTTGATAAATTAGTTATTGTTTTACAATGTGGTCAAAACATAGCAATTACGCAAATTTAGTTTTAAATTAACGCATTGACCTGATTTAAAACCTTTAGATATTACACCAGCTTACAGCACTTATAAAAATGATTAAGATCATATTATGTCAACTGCCTTTATTTTATATAAATTAATGTTGCTTAGCGAAATAATTTTGAAATAATTATGTATTTAATATGTTTGTTTTTATATTCGTATGATGGTTTATTAACTTAATTAAGCTCATAGTAACAGTGTATCAGTGCAATTATCAATATGAGTAAAAGTGTAGAAAATTATTACTGTCTGCTATAACCTTCTGTTAGCAATTTAGGTTAATAATTGTTTTTCACAATTTTGTTTTTAAATTATGTTGATTCTTAAGTTACATTGTTTTTTCTACTTTGTAATTTTGTTCTAGCCTAAGATTTTTGTTCTTATACACTATCTCTCTCTTGATGTACTTTGAAAAGATTATGTGAGTTAATCTATAATCTTTAATACTTTTTAAATAACATTTGTTCATATTTTACCTCATGTACCTAGACATATTGTAATACTTAGCATAATCATAAAGCATGTCTATTTTTTATATGTTTATAAGCCCATTTTTTTCCTGCCTATACCATCGCTGAACAACAAGAAATAAGTTACAGTATTTACTTTGTTGATTCACTAGACGGAGGCTCTTAAATGATTTGTTCTCATTCCGTGGCAACATGAAATCTTGTGTACCCCTAACTCAAAGATAAATGCCATATCATACTCTCATGTACGAAAACTCGCCGGGCGGCCTGAGCTTACATGTTTATTAAGGAGTACCAACGTCGACAGCTGACCAACTGTAATAAATAAAATATCCCAATTCCAATGTTGATTTACAGATGCGTAGGTGGGATATGCGGGTGTCTCAACCCAACCTTCGACTGTTTCAGTCTGGACAGAGTGGGTTGACCCACAATTATTTAGATCGTATATTTGTTCTTCTTCTTAAGTTTTTCAACAATATTAAGATAAAAATGTTGACACTAGCTTATGCTCAAGAGAAAAGTTATTAAAAAGGTGAGGAGTTAATTAGGCTTGTCCGTCATATGATGTCCATTACATCCAAATAAAGACAAACTCTTGTGTCAAGATAATGATCTGAGATTACCATAATGAAATCAATATTGCATATTAGTGAATATATGAATATATTACAATCTACGATCAATGTGTGTGTGTATCTGTGTGCAGAGCTTACTCGAAGTAATACATATGCATGAACCTCGCGCTTTATGAATGAGAGAAGACCCTTTCTGTCTTGTCTGCACTCAATGTACTTGTATCTTGCTCCTTTTATAATAAATGTTTTTAAAGAAATTTGTTCCTATCTTATTCTCTTCATTTATAAGCAAGACCAGCGACAGAGTTAAGTTATAGCAACTATTGAATAGAATATAATTGACACTACATAATATTTCACCTTTATGTTTATAGACGTCGTATTTTTGCATGTTGAGGCACAGGTTAAAGTTGAAGCAATGTAGGCTTTGAAGGTCTATGTTGACATTTTCAAATGTCCCGTTAGAAAAATTTATGTTGTATTCTACCAGACACGTCAAATGGCTTATAGAATGTCACAGGTTATATTGTTGTCCTGAATTGCAAACTTTGAAAAAAGAAATTTTTTTTCAATTGAGTGACTAACTGTTTTCTAATCTAACAGAATTATTTTATGTTACTTTAAAAACATGTTTTAAACCTATTTAAACAAAAATTCAAATAACACAATAACCTTGCAAATGCAAATTTAGAAAAACTGGAAGATTGACAATCATTTAAATACCTACAAAGATTTTAATATTAGCAATAATAAACGTGTCTTTGACTTTTTAATGACTGGTTCTTTGATTCAACTTCATCGTAATAAAACCGTGTTTAATCAATTTTATAGCTTCCGTTTGTTTACTAAATTAAATCAATGTAATTTATTGATGATAGCATTTACTGTTACAGTAACGCTGAAGATATAAAGTTATCTAGCTTATAAGATTGTCAAAGTTTTGGTGAATAATGTACAAAAATTTTAGCTCTAATATTGATTTTTATTAAAATAACTTTTGTTGCTATATAGTCTTATAACTAAAGTCTTAATATACATTATTTCTTTTAAAAATACCTAATCTATTTTTTTAAACTAAAAATTACACAACTTTCATTTTAGCCTAATCTTCTCCTCACATTAAATTTTAAAAATTAGTCCGAATCTTTTATTGTTAAAAAATTGTTTTGTTGCTTCCGCTGCGACCAACCAGTACAGTCTGATAAACATTACTTAAAAAACTTTTGAATGATATTGTCTTATCATATTGATACTGGGTAGTATCAACAAGCTTTTTTAGTTGTGTAGTGTAGGTACAGAATTGTAATAAGTCACAATTTTAGACAAAGCACTTTTTTTTGTGTTTTAAACTTGAAAATAAATTTGGTTAAATAGAAATCGTCGTGATTATTGAAAATAAAAAACAATTTAAATTATTAACCTTTTTTTGTAACAACTGTCAAATCTAGCTCAAATAATTTCAGTTTGTCGAGGTACCTACTCGGCTTACAAATCGGGTAACAAAATTGCATATTATACAAATCCATGCCAAAGGATATTATTACATTGATTGTTTGACAAGTTTCATAAAACAATTCAAGTTTCTTAAAAAAGACAATTTAAAAGTTTTGTAGAATTTATATTTAGAAGTTGACAACAGCCGTTGACAACATTTTGTGAGCGAATGAATTACGAGCATCTTTCATATGCACCAAAAAATCAGAAAAATCACCTTTTTTCCTACCGACAAAAGTCATAATTATAAGAGAAAATAATTTTTGTATATACCAAGTCTGCAAAGTTGTCGACTGTCAATAAAACAAGTTTGTTTACATAAAAATACGGCAAGTTTTGGCACGAAAAACTGTAAAATAAAAAAAAAACGCTGTTAATAAAAGAAAAATTTATATACTCGTACCTATTGCTTCATGAGCTAAAGATGTAATGTATTTGATTCTAAAAAAGTCAAAAAATGTATACAAAAAAGCTTACCAGAGTATTTGAAGTGGTGTAAGAAACAAGGCGTTCAGAATATTTGTTGTGAAAATGTTTAGGTGGTTATCGCTTTTCAAAAAACGAAATTTGGAAGCTTATAGAGCAAAGAAATCAAAAATTTTCACAAGGGAGAATGTGATGCTGCAAATTACAATTCATAATTATGTGATAAAATTAACAGGCTAGAATTATAATGGGTGTTGCTAGAGCTATGAGGTGTTAGAAGCGGTTAAATTTGTCAGTAAGTGATATTTAAGACAAGAAAAAAATTGCTAACGTAAAAAATACGAAAACAAACTCTTTATATTATAGATTCTACTGATAAATCACTGCTGAATTTCTTAGGATTGTACCGAAATTGTATGTAAGGCTTAGACCACCAGATACATGTGAACGTTTTTTTGTATTTTATGAAAATGGAAAATGCTCAACGCAATCAGTAGGAATAAATAAGTTAGGCTAAATACCATCGACAAATATAAACTATCTGAATCTTTGTTAACAGACGGGGATACGGATTTAACGACTGTCTTAGAGGTTGCGTTCACAATCTTTTTAATATGTTTTAAATATACAAAAAGCAATTGTTTGTAACAAACAACATATAAAGATTACATTTTTAACAAAATTTATACAAACTATAACTTTTAATTATTACCTCAAGTTGATAATTGTAAGACAAAGTGCAGAATGCAATTTTTGCAGCAAAAGTTTAATAAAAATGATTTATTGCATTTAAAAGTTTTTGATTCATTTTTATCTTTATCTTTTGGTAAAATTAATTAAAAATAATAAAATTAACATATCTGTTAAGTGTAATTAAATAAAATAACAGTATGTGTATCTTATTAAATCTTACGGTTGGTTTGGTTTAATTAAGTAAACATTTATTTTAAAGAACTACTTTATTTTAAAATGTTTTTATCAAGAAAAGTTTAAATCATGATTATTAACGGTATGGCGCATAATATTTGCCAAATATTAATAAAATTAAAAAAGCGTTACTTTTGATTGAATTCGTGAATAAAATATCTCATAATTTTGTCAATTAGATTTTTAAAATAAAAATATGTACTATTTTATTTTGCTTCAATTTTAATTTAAACAAGGTATATAACAATATTTGTCCTTAAAGACCAAGGCTGTACAAACCACATATTCTAAGCAACACGTCAGAGAAAAACTTACATATTTTTACTAATCGCAACTAAAATCAATTCCAACCTAAAAACATATAAGTAAGACTTATTTTTTGCAAAAAAAAAATAATCAAAACATTGGTTGAAATAATATTAAAACAACAATTCAGAACCTTATGTGATAAATTATAAAATAAAATTAATTTCTTTTATCTTTCTAGGTAACATTTTAAAACTAATCATAGTTAAAAGTGTGATTAGTAATTTATAGTCATTTGCATAGAAAATAAATGAAAACTGATATAATCTGATACTTTATCTACCAATAATAGCAACTACAGATGCAGAAAAGCAATTCTAGTAATTTATTGACTTTACATTTTATGAATGCGGAAAATAATCGAGGTCCAATTCAGATATATTTAAGTATTACTATTTTAACATGTTTAAAATTATCTCAAACCAAAACTAAAATCAAAGTTGAATAAAGCACATAAAATAAATTTTTATCTTTATAATATTTACAATTTTTGAAACTTGGCTAAACGTTATATGAAACCTAAAATACATTATTTACATTATAATAGAAGTTTAAACTAGATTAATAATAAGTTATTTCCGTTATTACGCCAAAACTATATTTTAAGCGTTGAGTCTATAATAATTTTCAATTTAACATAAGCGTCTAAACAAAAAAAACTTTTAGTCCAGACCGGAAAGTTATGATTTGAGTGTTTGTTAGTGTTGGCATCATATGTTGCTAATTGCCAATTTATTTGTAGATCACGATTATCAAACAAACTATTTATATTTAAATAAACGAAAGCTATGCAAAGCTCTTATAATATACCATATACCATACTTACAATACATATGACTTAATAATTCAATAAAAAGTAAGCAGCTGATTTTTAATTGAGCACTTGACTCTTACGACGCTGTTTGATTGAATTTTTTATGTAGCTTGCTTGTGCTTGTACACAAATTATTCATTAAAATCAGCAAAAGTAGTGGAACGCAAAAAATCATTTCATAAAATTTTATAAAATTAAAAGTTGAAATATCGATAATTAGACAACCAAGTTATCACATTAGCGCTTTTTGTCTAAAATGCATACTTATGGTATGCAATATTATCTATCTACTTTGGTTTTTACCAAGAATTAGAAGCAAATTTGTTCAAACTTAATCCGTAGACTTAATAAGCAATTTCTCGTTTGACTCAAATTTGTTTTTGTCAGAAGCAGTATCTGTCATTTAGTGACCTTTAGCATTAGCATGTAAAAACCTAAAATCGCAACTTTGATGTAAGAAGCTTCTAATTTCAAATTTTTTTAGCATTTTACTATTATTACGCAAGTTATAGGCACTTAGGTAAATATAAAACAAAAATTATTGCTGCAAATTTATAATAAGAAATTTTAGCTATTTTTATTATAATAAAAACAGACAATTAAAGAGTAATTTTTATTAATTATTAAACATATTTGTTTATCAACGTATAACAAACTTTAACTGTGAAATTTCAATAACTATCAACTCTGTTTCAAAAAGTGTTGTTTTTTTAGATCATCAAAACAGGACTGTAAGCAAAATGACAAATTAGCTGTTATTTAGAAATGTTTCTCTCGGCACTCTTCTTTACCTACCTTTTTTTTGAAGAAATATCTTTAACGGCACATTTTATTTAAAATCTTTATGTAATTCGTATGAATATTAAAGGCAATAAATTTTTTTTTGATTGTTAGAGTATAACAGAAACAATTTTATAGTATAAATTTTAAAAATTTTTAAAAGTTTTTACAACGTCTTAGAATTAAAATAGTGTATTCTAAAGTAATTGTTCAAAGCATTTTTGCTTAAAGACATGTTTTAAATAATAGCAGAAACAAGAAAAAAGCTTTAGATCAACTAATTTCTGAATAAAATACTTTAATAAATATATTTATAATAACATTAAACTATATGCATATTCTTATTACTCTCACTCAATATGTAAAATTAGTTATTTATGATTATTCAAACAACCATGAAAATTTAAATAAAATTACTAATTTTTCGTTGAAATAATAAGCGTAGGTACATAATATTACTTGTTGAATAATAATAATTATTATTTTTATACCACAAACTTTACTTATACAGTGAATATTTCTACCAAATAATAACTTTGGTTAAGATGAGCATTTAAAGTTTCAGCAGCATAAACTTCTTTTTCCAATTGCACTTAAAGATATGTATTTGAAATAAAGAAGAGTACTTCAAGCAAATAAAAGTGCTCACACAGATTTTTGTCACTATTATTTAAATAACAAGATTAATGCAAATTCATTGAAACAACATCTGTAAATTAATTTAATTTAGAAGAAAGGAAGAAACTTCTTTTCCTACTTTCTGTTGTACACCCTCAAATTAAAAGTTTTTAGTTTTAATACCTGACGATGACAACAGTATAGTTGTCGAAACTAGTCGAGAATAGCAATAAAATTTTTAATTTAAGAAGACTGGATTCAATTAATATTTTTATTAAATTAATTAAAAATGCCACTTTCCAACTTCCATAATTCTAATTGAGATGTGTAAACTTAAACATGTTTTGTTCTTATTGGAACTCATTAGCTAATTGCAACATATTCAGATTTGAATATAAATTTGCAGTGGTAAGTTTGGGCTTATACTTCCCAAAGTGCTTGTTACTTTCATACTAGTAAAATAAGCGGCATCTATAAGAAGCTACCTTATTTCAAGCATTTTTAACAAAAACATTTACATGTTTTTAATGCAGATATGAGTTATGCTCTAAATGACAAATGTCTATGTTAATAGGTACAATTCGAAACAAAAAATATATCGCTGATTGGACAACCAAGTTATAATATGTTGGCGCTGATTGGACAACCAAGTTATAATAAGTTGGTTGTCCAATCAGCGTAATCATGCTATTATCAATACTATTATTTAAGTGGTTTTTTAAATTTTAGCATTTTCATAGCAGATGCATAGGTGGGTGTCATTTTTCTTATTAGTATGTTCAACACTTCCTGATTCTCCCTGTCTCAAGGACATAGCAGTTTTGTTAGATTCAAAAATCATTACAGTCTTTGTCAAGTAATAATAATATTTATTAAATGTTCCACCCTCCCTGTCCTAAAGACACCGCAATTTTGCTGAATTCAAAAATCGTTACGGTCATTGACAAGTAATGATAATGACAATATTAATTTTCAAATAATATAAAATATGTTAAAAAACAAGCTTTCAATTTTTAATTACTTTCAAAACCAATTTGACAATTTAATTTAAAACTAAAACCACAAGTTTTGTTTTAAACTAAACCGACTATACAAGTTTGTTTTCTAAAGAATCAAGCTAAATTACTATCTCATCATGCATCTGCAATCATATTGTTTAAATTGTTGGTTTTGACATTTAAAAACATTTGAAAAATATGGTATGAACATAATATTAATGCTTTCTGTAATTCCGCTAAGATTTTTGAATCTAAATCTAAAATTTTAAGATTTTTACTTATTGAAATAGGTACAACAACCATATTTAAAATAACTAAATGTAACATTTTTATAATTTTTAAATTTCAAAGTTCCCTAATGACCACAAAACACCAAAAGCAGCAAATATTTAGTCATTTTTGTTTTAAAAGTATTAATAATATTACAAGCAATACATATTTATGAAAAGATAATGTTTTTTAATTTACTATTAATTATTACAATCTCATTGTGAGATAAAATGAAATAATTTTACAAGTTAATATTAGAAGCGTTTGAAACAGCAAAACCGATAAAGTTTGCAACTTCAGCTTTTTTAGATACTATAACAATATTTGGCCTATTGGCTTCAATTTTTGACGCAGTTAGTAAAGTTCGATCCCATTAATCATTTTCCAACAAATTGTTTGGATTATAATTATAATATTACTGATATTTTTTAAAACTCTTCTGCGTTTATTTTTCTTGAAAATTAAAAATCGTTCAATTGAAGAGTTTGGATTCTAGTTTTAAGTTTAAAAATATTGGAAAATCTTACAGAATTTTGCAACACAACTGAAGAGGAACATCTGTGGCTTATGACCACCCAGCTAAGCTGACTAAACGATCTAAACAATACTGCAACTGAGTGAATTTTAGTAATTTACTGTTTTGCAATTAAAAAAATAGTCGTCAAACCTATAAAAACATAAATAAAAATTTTACATTTTCATCTGAAAAAAAGACAATAAACAATATCTACACCAGAATGCCTTTAAAAATTCAGAATTTTAATGACAAGTAAGATATATAACATTCATCACAAGCTAGTTTTTTTCAAAAAACCAGTAGCGTTGTAGTTTTTTATAATAGCAAAAAATTTCCTAAAAAATTTCTTAGATACATAATATTTGAAAAAATAAAACTAAATAATATATAGTGCATCGAAAGAAGTGTTGATGGAAAACTTTAAGATTATGCTTTAAAATTGTTGACAGTCTTTTTGCGTATTCTTAAAGTTAAAATATTTTGTAAAGCTAGCTATTTTTTTAGAAAAAAGTTTAAGAAGTCGACAAATTAGAAAAACATTTTACTTTTACATTAGATTTAATTTTTATTCTAAATTTAATTTGTTTCTTGTTGGAAGAACTTAATAAACTGCATAAAAATAAATATACTAAACATTTCACTTTTTTTTTTGGACATTAAACAAACAACCAATAATAATACTGCTACGTATTTTTAAGGTAAGCAGCTTTAAACAGCTTGAAACAACATTTTTTAAGCATAAATGTCTAAAAATATCTTAAAACTGAGCTTTGACATTGATGAGTTGAACTAAACAGTCGTCGGACGTATGCTGGAGACTTTGATTAAGCATTTTTATATTATTATTTTGATTGGTAAGTAGAAACACCAATCGTGGCATCCACAAAAAACAGTTTTATGCTGCTTTTGTAGATTCTCTGGAAAAACTCAAGAAGAATTTCTGATAAAAAAAACTGAGAAAAGTAAAAATAAAAAACAATTACATAATTAACTATTAATCAATTTATTTAATTAGTTTATACAAATTGAGCAAACAAATTTCTAATTAGTCAAATTTTAACAAGATATATTTAATCCAATATATTTTTTCTTAAATGTTGATAAAAACGATAAAACGATTTCACCACTTTACCAAATTAATTAAGTTCAACTAAAAAATTAATTAATTAGATTTTGATGAGATTTATATAGAACCACACAAATAACATATTTTTTTTAAATAAAAACAATTATTGAAATTGGTATTCACTTAAAAAAAAGATCTGAAGTACCTAACTGACATAGATTAAAAATGCAGATGAATTAAGCACATTTTCTTCTTTTGCAGTTGCACAAATAGATTTATAGAATTTTTTCAAAAGATAGATATTTAATTACATGTAATATACCTATAGCTTTCTATAAATAAAAAAAAAGTGCTTAAGTAAAAGTCTACAATGCAAAATATAGTTTCCTAGTTTCTATAGTTTCACAAATAAAATCACACTGCTTAGTCAAGTCCTATTTTAAACTTAGTTTTTCTTTATTAAAAAAATATGTTAATAAAAGTTTGAATTAAAGTTGATTTAAGTTTGTTATTAATAACATTCCTAAAGCCTTCAAAATTTGCGTTTTCAATTGTAAACATTTTATTATTATTGTTTGTTATGAAAGTGAAACAGTTACACAGTTTGCAAAAAAGTGTTTGACAAATAATTAGAGTTTAATTTTTTTTTAAATGAGTGTCTTTTTATGTCTTTCATGAGTCATTGCGATAAACATCTCTGCATGTCTCGCTTCGATCGAGATGTTGAACAGTGAGCAAGTCGTATTAAACTGGGTAATTTGACTAAAGTGCCAAGTTTTCCTCTACGCAAATCCCCAATGTTTTAATTACAAAATCAGCTTAAAACACCAAAATAAATACCAAGGCTAATCTTCCTAGAAAAAATAAAAAAAAATAAAATAAATGTCAAGGCTATCTAGTTTGACACTTTTGGCCATATTAAAATTTTTTGGTAGAACACGAAGCCAATGTTGGTACAAGTTGTACAACCGACGGATACATTTTTATTTTACCGGTAGCAAATGTAGGTTACGGAATTTGTTTGGAAATGGCACTAGATTTAGATCTATAAAAATTTCTGGCCAAAAAGCAAGATTTATAACTAACCTTCATAGCAATCTTCAAGGTAAAACGGATCATTAAATAGTTGCAAAATGGCTTTTTGCAAGGTTCTAGTTCAGGTCCACTCATTTTGGCCTGTAAAAAAAATTCCGTTTTGAAACTCAGAAAAAATCTTTTTATCGAGGTTACTACATTTTATAATAGTTAAAATATTTTTTCATGCATTTAGCAATAGTTTTATTTAAACTATTAAAAATAAAGTAGACAAGTCTTTTTTCTAATTAAAAGAAAAATATTTTATATGTCAGAACTGAATAGTTTAAAACAAGGAAGCCGTCGACCACATTTTGTCTGAGAGCCAGTTTTAGCAAGACCTTGACCTTTACTTGTCCCACTGAACCGTGACCACTTGAAGACGCTAATAGGTTAAACGACTAGATAGTTATTTAACTCTTATTTTTATTTAATAGAACTTAGCGACACTTTCTCCACAAACCATCTAAGAAATTCACAACACTTCAATGTAAAAATGTTTTTATTACATTTCCATAAATTGTATGCTAATAACTGGTTTTTATGACTGCAAAATCATAATAAAAGTAAAAGCATTTAATTATTACATGTTATTACTTTTCTGAGTAATTATTGAATAAATACGTTACAAAATTTTTACGATTTATGATATTAATAAGTAACTGTCATTGTCTTTTGATTGTCTACAGTTCCTCAATTTATTGGTTCGACAGATTATGAAACCAAACTACAAATTAAAATGCAATCCGAAAAAGCACACCTAAATGTTGAATTATGCAGAAAAGACAATTTGATGTTTAAAAAATACAAGTTTTTATTAGTTTTATGACTTTAACACCTATTTTAGTGTAATCAGCCGCTTGCTTAGTAATTTTACCTTTATTTTAGAAATCACAATGCATATCTAAAATTCTTAATGAAATGTTTTTAAATTCTCAAATAAACGTTTTAAATTTATAATAATTTTTTATCAATTTTACAATAAATACAATCTAGCCACAATAAAAATTAGAATTTTAAATTAAAGAATAAAACTGTCTTGAGTTTAAAACTGACACTGCTGTTATGTAAAAACGATTTTTTCTTTATCGTCTCCACTTTTATACAGACAAAATGTTTCAGAAAGAGGTTCAAGCAAAGACTTTTTCTTGACTAAGCTTGGTCTGTAGGCAACAACTGAAAAAAAGTTTGAGCAAGTATTGTCACAATATACTAAAATCAAATTTACATAATCAGGAAATAGTCATTTAAAAATTGTTTATTATTTTTAGTTCTACATTTTTTGTACAAGATTTCATTTAATTTAAACTAATTTGTGCTTATTACCATTCATCGGTAAAACTTGACAGTTAAAATTTAATTTCGCTATTCATAAATTAAAAACTTTTGACGGTAGTTTATTATTAATCCCATTATTGAAAAGCTCTAAAACTATTGTTTTGACAATTTATGGCTTATTAGTCATGCATATTTTACATTAATTATCCATCCAATTTGAAAGTTGTTAAAATTAAATTTTCTGACTGTATAGTGTTATATGAATATAATAATTTGTCAATATACCAAATTATTTATAGTCCATTTTTTATTAGAAATATTGCTGTGTATAATTGTTGTTTTCTGTTCTAGCCTGACTAAGCCGGACTCAATGTCTTCAATAATTAACTTAATAAACCAAATTTGATACAATTTTATATAAAAATATTTATTAATATTGCTTAACACTGTTATCTTAAGTCTAATAGTTTCCAGCCTTTACAGCTCTTAGCGCTGCGTTTATTGTTAGCTTGTGTTTTATACATTTAGGTGTTGCCACTGCCAAAAGTTTAATTATCCAACATTACAATAAGTAGACTAATACATTATTTGACAAAATATATTGCCGTGTTACCAACTTTGTTTGCACAGTCATAATATACTCTAATTTTAAATTTATTTGTGTCTTGGTAGCTGAAATCTGGTTAAAATAAGGTAAAATACAAGAAATATTTAGTAAAGGTTTTTGGCATGTATCATTAACTGACAAAAAAGTAGACCAAAATGTGCTTCGCATTTTTACCAACTCTATTTACAAACTATTATTTAACCACAGTGTTTGTTAAAAGCTGGTGTTACTTTTTATTGTTTATTTCATTATTTGCTCTAATAAGTTATGCATTATGTATTTAGGAAATTGAATCAAATTAAATTCGTAAATAAATTTACAAATATAATGGCTTAAAAATAAAAACTCTAAAATTTCAGTAGAATCTCACGTAAAATATTCGGAAGTTTTTGAAAAAAAATGTCTAATTATTACTAAAATTAAACTTTAGTTTAACGTTTTTTAATTATTACTAAAATAAAATGTCATTGTCTGGTTGAAAATATTTGGCACTATTAGCACAATTTTACCACCTTTTATGTTTTATTTTAAATTTTTTTTGACTTGTATATAATCTTCGTCACGGAATAAATAAAGTTTTATTTATTTGCTAGTGATCATGCATGTAATCAGAAAACTCAAAATCAAAATAAAATGAAATCAGAAAAAAAAACGTGTTTTATACAAAATTTGATTAAACCTATAAATATAACACTCAAAAACTATATTCAAAAAAATACTGTTTCATTTACATGCTTCAAATTTAATTTGTAGTAAAGTATAAATTAAAATTTACAACAAACATAACTACATAAATAAATCTACATACACAAGTAATTACTTATGTATATAAATGTAAATTTATATACATAATTTGTGAGACATGTTATTAAACGCAAAATTGAGATGCTGTAAAACATCATTATTTAAAAAATCATGAATGAACAAATTTCTGTAGTTACGTGATTCTTTCGTTGTTTATCAGACAATTCTTGACAAGATTTGTTGTAAAGCCCACAACCAAAAAATTTTTATTTTTGTATAGAAAAATGTTGATTGTTGACTATTAATTAGTGTACAAAACGTTTAAAAATTATTTAGATCACTCAAATTGAATATTAAGTTGACAATTTTTCATAGCATGATTGCTTTATTTGGCAACAAAGAGTTGAGTATAAGAGGTAAAAACATAGACCGGCTACAGAGAATAGAAAATTTAGCCTAGAGGATATCATCTGAAGTTTTTCGACGTACTCACAAATAAGTAGACCCGTCATATGAACAGAGTGGGATAAAAAAAAGCGCTAGTTGCTAAATTTGGTGTAGCAATAAAAAATTAAACAAAAAAGAATAAAGAAAAAATCAAACGATGAAGAGAATAAAGTGAGAGTATAGTGCACCTGTTAAAAGATTGTAAAAAGTGTTTTGTAAAAGTCTAAGAAAGAACAAAAAAAAAAATAAAAACCATTGAAAATAAACAAAATTGTGTTAGACAGACATAAACAGATAATATACGTCTCATTAATACAATTGTATAAACAAATCAGAAAAAATTCATACATATATTATGAAATTTTAAAGCAAAACGAATTTAAAAATTTACCAACGGTTATAAGTTTTATTTTTTTAAAATAAAAAAAAATCTTGAAATAAAGTCATCCATCCCAATGAGTTTACACAATTTTCTTCTGCTGCTGAAAGCATTTTCTAAAAATCGTATAAATATAAAATAAAATATAATCATGCATTGCTAAGCATAGGAAGTAAAAGTAGCAGTGAAAAAAAGAATAAAATATATAAAAGTAATATATGTATACAAGAAATTAAATAAAAATAAAACCTAAAATTCTCAGAATACTAGAATTTTAAAACATCGACTAAATAAACTTTGTATACACGCTATTTATACACGCACAATTTTACTAATGTTATGATTTGCAAATAAGCTGTCAAAACATTATTGTCTGATTAAGTTCAAACCGACAGATAAAGTTTAAAATGATACCATATGCATTTGTTGACAGGACTACTTAAAGTTTGCTTCTTACGTCTATTAAGAAAACTTTTTATTTATTCTAAATAAAAATCTATTTAAAACATATAATACATATTTACATAAAATATAATATAGAAAAAAAAAATTTAAAAATACTAATCAGGACAAAGAAAATACCATAACTATCATTTTAAATACGCTTTATCGATCTTTAAATTTTTTCCAATTTATATTATTTTCTAAAATTTTGTATCTCTTTAGATTTTGCTAAAAATTTTTTCATCAAGATAAACTAGCTAGAAAAAGACTAATTATTAATTTTATTAAAAATATGTTTTTTTACAAGAGAGCATAATTTCAGTTAAAATTTTATTTGTGATGTTGACAATATTTATTATTCTTTTATGCTGATTCCTAATGAGCTTAGCTCCGCCTTTTTTTCATAAACTTTAGGTGACTGGTAAAATATCTAACGTTATTTAAAAATTAAGACAACTGTGATCAAATTCTACGTAAGCTACAATAAAAACTTATTTTCAAGATAAGACCAAATAGTTTAATAACTGCAATGTCTTAATATGATAAAATGAGTATAATAAAATGTTTTTAATCTTGTTCATTAATCAGCATTTTATGTCGGAAAATGAAAAAATATTTCAATCAGGTAAAGATTAGTGTGTGAGATAAAACATATAAAAATTAGTTATGTATATAATGTTGCTTTTAAAATTTGAATGTAAAAATACTTCTGCACCGTCAACCGTGCATTTACATTTACATACAATTATTTATTGATTATTCCTGTCTATGACAACTTATTTTGATCTCTATATTATAGTAAGGAATTAAATAAACCAAAATAAAACATCAAATTGAGCAGTCCAGTTTCATATATTGTTTGCACAAATGTGATCAATGTACTTGTTTTATTACAAAGGTCAAATTGCTCAAATGACCCGTTATTTAATTTAATTTCGATGTTCAACTATGTAGCCAACAAGAATTGTTGTAATCAACTTTTACACTAAAAACAACCAATAATCTCAGTAATTAAATAACAAGTCTTACTTAAAGTTTATCACTTTTTAGCTAGGTAAATATTTAAAATAAAACCGCAATTTGCCAATCACTGTCAATTTGACAACAGTTGTCAATTCATTTGTCAATCTATTCAAAATCCACATTTCGAAAATGACTTTAGATATATTTTAACATTTGATAAGAATCATTATTGCCAACAGAACCCAAATTAACCAAATGACAACATCTGTACATGTTTTATATTGTTTGTTATTAATTTTATTATACTTGACGACAAACAAAATAACATTTTGCACTCATGGCTTAAAGATCGCCAGTTTCCGGTTGTTTTCAATGCATAAAAAAAAGTTATTCCCGCATCGCGGTGTTTTTTACTATGCTGCCGAATCTAGGAAAAAATGTTTGAAACAATGTTTTATTATTTCAATAAAACCCTAGCAGCCAAACAGTAAAACACTTTTTAAATTTAAAACATCAGATAATTAGCAGGAGCAACGCCACCAACCAAAAAATAAGTAAAGAACTAAAACATAAAACATTTACAATTGAAAAAATTAAGTTATTCGTTGCAAAAAAACTTGTATCTAACATTTCTGGAAAGAAACTTTTCCCATTTGCACTAATGCAGCACTTCCTTCGGTCGTACTGCAAACAAAGTGCTCATCTGGGAAATTTCACTTTTCGAACTCGTTACGTAAATAACTATCAATTTAAATATTATTATTTAATTTTTAATTTAATTTAATTATTACATTAATCACTAGCTGACCCGGCGAACTTCGTACCGCCTTAGCGTAAATTTGGAAGAATACTCCTGGGCAAAGACAGGCGAAGAAATTCATCGAATATTCGCCAGAGAATGCAAAAAAGCTTCTTCTTCTATCGAAGAATGATATAAGAATCATTGCAGGCCTGTTCACTGGACACTGCTCAGTAAGGTATCACCTTAAAAAGCTGGGTCTGGTGGACAATGAGAACTGCAGACTATGTGAATCGGAAAGTGAAACCGCTGAGCACATACTCTGTAATTGCGGTGCGCTAGCGTCCCAAAGGCTGACCTACTTAGACAGTGCGAGACTAACGCCTGTCGAAGTCAAAAACAAGCCACTTAGGAATATACTCGGCTTTACAAAAAGTCTAGAATTCCTGGGGAAACAATGAGCGTAGGGTTCAAGAACAATAGATCAAATTGGTCGCAGTTCTGTAAGGTGGAAAGCGCCAAACGACCCCTTCTCAATCTACAATCTAGCGTAAATTTGATGCACTACTTTATTTTGCATAGCTGACTTATCTTATGTATGCGTACCTATTCAATTTGAACTGGAATCTATAATATCCTCCATATAAAAATACATACCTATTTCCCTGGTCTCGTCATACCCGAGAAGGACTTTACTAATTTTATTAAATATTGCGCCCCCAGTGCCCCCTCCACCCCGCCCGCCCCGATGCTCGGCGCGCTTTTCAGACTGCATCGCAAACAACGGCCACGGCGCTATGGCGGTTTTGTTTACTGTTTGAATTTTTTAATTCGTAATATCTTTTGAATGGAAAGTCCAATTTAAATAATTTAAAAATTATTTTATAGGTAGTTAAATGGTCTTGACCATAAAATAATTTATTTAGATAAGGATTATTATAAACACATAAATAGCATAGTTTGAATTTAGTTAGCATTTTCATTAATGTTTAAAATGAAAAAAGTTGTTGTAGTGACATAACTACAATAGTTGGACATATGCTACCGCGGAGTTTTTTGTAGACATTATGATGTTCTTCAATATTGTTGTACATTATTTTGTTCTATCGCTAATAGTTTCAGCAGCGCATTCGACGAAAGACATTTTAAGACTTATTTTTCTACACCTTTGGTTACATTGTTCAAATTTTACCAAGGATCTCTAATTTTTTTCAAAATAAAATGTAACCTATGTTAAATAGGAAGAATGTAGCATTCTATTGGTGAAAAAATTTTTTTAATCGGCCTAGTACTTTTTGAGCCTATTTATTACAAACATACAAACATACAAATCTTTGCTCTTTATAATATTAGTGTAGACTAGTGTAGATTATAAAAAGTTGTTTGAATTTTGTCATTTAAAGATATTTAAAGTATAATCTTGCTAAACAAAATAAACTTTGTAATCAAAAAAAATATATATGCATATGTGTACCTTACATAGGAACAAATAATTATTCAAATGTATTTCAAATCACTTTTAGCAATTGCATTACTTTAGAACTGATGCCAAGAATAAAATAACATAATGACAACCATAGACTCAAAAATTAAAGTTGCCATATATTTAATAAAAAAAAAAACACTTTTTTTGAATGAATTCTCAAGTTCCAAAATCAGATAGACAGCTGTTAGAATTAAAGTTTTAAGCGCTCTCTGCAGTTTATTTTGAGATAGAGCAAAGCTTTAGATTAAAAAATTGTTTGAAATTAAGTCTTGAGAATAATATTTTTTTTGTTTTAACGTTATAGAAAATTTTTTCTTATATGCTCAGCTAGACTTTCCTTTTTATCATATATTCAGCAACAAACCTTTTGTTTTTGTCTGAAACAAAAGACTTTGAGTCCATTATAATCCAAATTTTCCGTAAAAAGAAAGTCAAAATATATTTATCTAGATACATTCCCAAACCAAACATTTAGAAAAAAAGAAGAAAACAAATTTTTTAGGTAAGTATTGAAATTAAAAGAAAAAGTATAATTATTAAACACAATTTGAGAATTGAGAACTAGAGTCAGAAGAACAGACAGTGTTGGAAGCTGGAGGTGCATTTGAAAATGATGATGATTGATGTCTACTGATGAATGTGACCTAATTTTGTTTACAATATTCGGATAATGTTGTTTAGTCAATTGTAAATATGTCTTAAGTAAAGATAAACTGCTATGTTCACTTACTCTAATTAATTTTTCTTCTTGAACACCGATTTTGACTATATGAGAAAGAATTGTTGATATACTACTATGATTTTTGTTCAGTATCTACACCACTTTTTTCAGCAGACAGCTTGTTTTACTTAAAAAAATTATTTTGCCAACTAGAGTGCTCCTATAGGTACCAAGTCGTTCCACTGTTTGTCCAATGCGAATTAAGGACCAAAAATAATCGGTCAGTGGTAATATTTTTAGTTTTTTTCCCATTAATTTGCTTTAAATTTTAGATAATTAAAAAAATATTAGAGAACTAAAAAATATGAATATCGTTCATTTACTTTCTGCACATTCTCAATCACCGTCTAAACATGTTTTTGTTAAATTTTGTTTTATTCAATTTTACCTTTCATCGCTTGTCTTCTCTACTTTAAAATATTGGGTCAAACAGAATACTCCTTCGTTGCCTTGTCAAGCAAGTTCCAAAGATCCAACCGAAAAGATCTTAACCGGAGTTTTATTAAATTCTTCAATACTTAAAGCATTTTTTGCATTTTGAGGGGAATTCAACATCAGTAAACAAATAGAAGGTTTGATTGTACACATTATAATATTTTTGTTGCGTCATTTTAGCTGCTGTATTTTAAATTGTTTTTAGGCAGTAGTTTTGTTCCTTTCATTTTTTGCATGTTTACTGCCCAGCTTCTTAAAATATTAGCCAATTTTTGCGTAGAAGTATGTTTTTCTAATTTGTAATTAATAACTTCCCAAAACTTCCAAAACTTATTTCAAATAGGTTTTTGAAAACTGACGGTATTTTTGGGCTTCTCTTTATTGATTAAACTATTATTTTTACCTTCAGATTTGGTTTCAAAGTCATTTTCTTGATTTATTTTAAATTAGTTTTTTAAAACGTCAATTTTTTTAGTTTTTAATCAGCTATTTATTTAACTTAACAACATAAACAAATGCGTTAGTAACGCAATTTTACGCCAAACGAAAAGTTTTTTTCTGCAAAAACACGCAGTTTTGAAAACTACGTTTTAGTTAGGCGATTTTTCGAACGCTATTGGCTGGTGTCCAATGTTTTTATAATGTGTAGAAATTTGTCCGAAAAAAATCTGATTTTAACATTTTATTTTTATATACGCCATTTTATTTTTTATATATTTTTGAAGCGCCCAAATTAGCACCTTGAAATTAATTTTTAAGATTTTCCTGTAGCTGCTTTAATAAAATATAAATTTTTTATATCAATAATTGACAAATTTATATTCTCGGTTGACAAATTTATATTGACTCACGACTTTACAAAAAAATTCAAGTTGCTCATTATTTTCTTGCCCTTGTTAAGATTTTTTTTAGTTAATAATTGTCTACTTAGAAGTTTTGTAAGTCAAAATTTGTTTCCAGCAGTACATAGTAAGAAGTATTGTATAGTATGAATAAAAACATTTTTCCAGAAACTGTCAACTAAAACAGTTTTTATTCAGAATGCAAAGAAATATCTGATACTTTTGTACTTTTTACCTGTTAGGAAGTTATGCTTTTGAACTAAAATAATTTTCAAAAAATCCTGTAAACACCTGTCGACAAAACATGCTGTTAAATGCGGTCACAACGGCCCTAGCAATGTTCAATCAATCAAAGAACCAATTATTATATAACCGTCTTAAGTGGCCACTCACTTAGCCACTACTGTGCAGCTCTGGGAATCCAATTAAATGTCTTGTGTATATGCTTTAGGCTAAATAGATAACGCAACACATTTTGAACTCGGTTTTGTAAGTAGGAAACCTTGTCGTATAGTCAATAAAATAACGTTAACTTGATATAATTTTAGCTGTGTCGATAAGTTTCCAGTTTATACTTTCAAAAAATTCAAAGATGGGGTACAACAAAATTAATAAAAAATTTAAACAGAACGAACAAATTCAAACCCTTCAATTTTTTGCAATCTTTATACAATTTATTTGAGAAAGGAAACGATAAATTTTTGAAATTCAGACAATGCTTGAAAAAAACTGCTTGTAGATATTTATTAAAAATTTACGGTCAGCTGCACGTACATCGCAAAAATAACAGACCGAATTGCCTTGATATTATTATCTCCATAAATAATAATTAATAAGATAACAAATGCGTTAACGAGAATAATTATTAAATACTGCGATTGTTTAAAGATAGGACCAACTAATTATGGAAATTAAATGTATTTAATTATGTATAATGTTGAAATTTAATATTAGGCTTATGAAAGAAAGAATGCTAAACAAATTTGTTAAATAAAGCAATCAATGAATCAAAATCAAAGGTTTTTAAAGCAATAAAATCCAAGCTTTTAGCCAGCTTGAAAAAGCAACAAAAAGCAACAATTAATTTAGAAACAAGCCTTAAAGTACAAATTTTTTTAATACACAGAAACTAACAAATATTTGTAAAAAAAATTAAAAATACTACACAAAAGTTCTATGTTGTAAAATACTAACCACTCAAAAATTGTTTATATGTAGATAACGCATATTAAATTTGCCCGAGCAAACATGACAGTAGAGCATTATTTTATAGTTACATTCCTGCTTTTAACAAAAATTTAACAACAATATTTTGAAAAAAAATTATAAGAAATATGTATTTATGTTTTACATAAAAATTTTAATAACGACTTGGAAATGAATAGGCAAACTATTAAATACAAGGTTTTGCAAAAAGTTTTAGACTAATTAAAAGTTATTTTATTTTCTATAAACAATTAAACAATGTAAATAATACATCATTTCCATAATATTGACATAAAAGTTTTTTATTTCTTCTTATTAATAAAAAAAAACGAAAACATAACTATTACCTAACAATGATAAACTGTATAATATTTAATGTTTGTATTATTTTTAAAACAAGCTGCTCATCAATAAATTTTTATTGTTTAAACATTTTGTTGCGCTTATAATTTTTAAGTTAAGCTTTTGAAGTAATTGTTGTCTGTGTAGAGCAAACTGTTTTATACTTATCATAGTATTACTAGTTTAACATTACTAATAGCTGTTTGGTCCAAGTTTCTATCAACTAGAAGCTTTAATTTCTGCCATTTCTTGCCAAACTTTTACTTTTAGTAAATTTTTTGGCTATATTGTAGCAGTGTAGTAGCATTCTGTTCAATATCAAAAAATTTATTTAATAATAAGATCATGTGATCTGCACGGTTACACTAATTTGTTATGGTTTTGTTTCTGATCAAGACGATAAAACTATAACACAATAAAATTATTCTATTTTATTTTCACTGTGTAACATTAAACTTAGCAAAACGTCTAATGCTACTCATCAGCAACTGTCTATTAACATTAAGCATGCGATCTTAACGAGAAAATACTGAACTACGATAAATGACGTCACAACTAGTATTACCGGTTGTCAACACATTATTAGTTATTGTGGAAACAGCTTTTAATTTTACAAATAATTTTTTCTACGTCTTTGTATCATTGACAAAAAATGTCAGAGCAATTAAAGGAGCAATTTGTTCGGCAAAAACGCGTGTGCAACACCAACTTTTGTGTATACGGGTGTAGTTTTGCAAAGAAGAAAAATCCCAACCTTACATTTCATTTATTCTCAAAAAAAGAGAAGAAAGTGGAAATTATTAATGATGAGAAAATTACAGTCATAGAAAAAATTTTTAAAAAACACAATTAAAAATGAGGGAAAAAGTGTCAAATGCAGTGTCAGTATGTTCTTTGCACTTGGATGAAAAAGATTACTCATGGTTAAGTACAATTTTACTAGGTAATTTTGAGCAAATTAAATAATCTTTAAAATAGGTTGGAGCGGTAAAAAGCGATTATTAGCTATTCCTTCAAAAAATCTTCTACAAAGAAGTTTTTAACATAAAGAAAGTAATAAACTTTAACATAAAGAAAACAACACCGTTTGGAACGTGTCAATTATTTTTGGATCTTGAGTACGCTTTAGATTGGTAAATAACTGACGTATCTCTCAAAATAAATAAAACACTCAAACAAAGCTGAAACTTGCACAAAAAAGCTCGGTTTTGTACAATTATTGCCACTATAAAATAGCCGCGAAAAATGACAGATATTAGATGTCAGAATTCAACTTAACTGTATTACCGACAAATTAATGTGAATTGCCAATAGGTGTCTGCTACGCCGCAACAAACGGTCAACATTTAAACTAAAAGTGTTATTAAGAGCCACATAAATTGCTTATAAAAATTTATAGAAATTTTGTACTTTGTTATCAGCAATGTAGTTTATAACGTCTGACAATAATTCAAGCTTAAAAAAAATAGTGCAGCTAGTCTCAATTAATGTTAAGCTTATATTTACATTAAAGATATGTCTAAACTATCAATGTGTAGCTTTATGAAATCATATTGCAGTTCAACGGATACCTTTTCACAGTTTTAAACAAATACTGTTTCCAGTATTTGTACACAGAAACAGTATTTCAAATGTTTGCTGTAATATTATGGATAAAAATAGAATAACGTAAAATTCAATAAAAAAAAATGTAAAAAACTGTACATTTTACAATAATATTATGAGTAATCTGTGCAAAAGAAGTTACATTGCCATTTGTTCAAAAAAGGCTTCTAGATTTTTTCTTCTACTAATTAAAATTTTGTGATAATCTAAGTTTTTAAGCAATTCTAGGTTTACTAATGCTTGTTAATCGTTAACTAGAGTTTATATTAAAAAATAGAGATCTCAATAGGTAGCAGAGTATTCCATAAATTGTTGTTTAGAATGCGACATAAAACAAACCACTTAATATAGTCTACAAACAGTCATTTTTGTTCTAAACACTTTCAATCCAAAGTTTACAATTTTTGCTTAGCATACAATTATGTAACAGTATTATTATTAATACGAGTTACCTGTAAGCGCACAAGATAGAAAGCATTTTTTGAGTTAATTGAATAGTTCGAAGAACAGTGTAATTACATAGTTGATGTTTTGACCTAATATGTTTAGAAAAAATAGTAATATTAAATGTTTTTTTAAGGTTATATAGCCATCTTATTATTTTTCTTGTTATTTTAGTTTTGACTACTTTCATTTAGTTTCATGAGCACTATAGTGGAACCGTTTAAAGATTAGGTAATAACGGTGTTATATTGTTTTTGTTCAAGATTCTCAATAAAGAATAATAATTTTTGATAACTATGAACATAATAAGTATAAATTGTTATACCTTATGCTTAAAACAAGTTTATAAATAGACAGTATGCTTGTCAATGTCGAGTGGCTTGTAGACACTTAAACTCTATAAATTCATTGTATTTTTACCCTAGTTTCTAAAATAAAACTTTTCTTTTACTTTGCCTTGGTTTTGTGTAATAACCAAATTTTTGTGTTATTTTTTTTTAATTTCACCCTTAACAATAAACCATTTTGTTTTATTTTTCCTCCGTTAATTTATCTGCTCTCTCAAATTCAAAAATGTTTCAAGAATTTGTTTGTGATTTTTCAGTATGTGCTGAACAAGAACATTTATTTAGTTTTTTAAAGCATTATCCAAAAATTTAGCCAATACTGCCAAACTTTGATGCATACCCTACACTGTTTAGTTACACTAAAAACAAGCACAACCTAAAAAAAAAATTTCAACAATTCTTTTTTAATCTATTTTCAAAATATTGTGGGTAAAAAATCTAACAATCTGTTGTAGTATCGCAAATCTTGTGTTGTGTTTTTGTATACAACGCTCGTTTGATTTAACAATAAAAACAAAAAACTAAAAAATAAAAATTTCACCATGCAACTGAAGTTTACGTTTGTTAATTTTGTAGTTTTCTTGTTAATAACAAAATTACTCATAAATAATTTAATGTCAAGTTTCTAATTTTAAAATTTTTGTAAAATATCAAAAAATTAATTAAATTTTACAATTGTATTGTATTTCATAATATCTATTTTATAACTAAATTTAGGTAATATATTATACATAATCTAAACACACTTTGTTTGAAAATTTAAAAAGGTCTAGCAATTTTAATAAAATAATTTTAACTAGAACAACTCACTCCACGTGTCGCGACTTAAGATATCCAAGAATAATATTTAAGTTGCTAGTTTTATGTTTATTATAGGCACTTTAGTTGGCGATACCATATCTATAAAAATACTTTATAATCTACTTTAATTTTCATTTTATTCTATAAATGTATACTTGCTTTTATAACAAACAATTGAGTTACCATTTTAAACATTTTTGATGAAATAACTTAAAAAAAAACGCTAAAATTTTGTGGAAAACTGCATAAAAATAAGATAACGTAAGATTTGAAATGAGTTTAAAACTGCACCATCGTCTAGAACACCTGCCATTTCAAATTTCATGTCATAGAAATCAGTAAAAGTATCTAATATTTATTTATCTTGCTACAATAATCACTCAAAACAAAGCTTTAAATTCAGATAAAAACATATTTAAAAAAATAAAATTATAAATTTTTTTTGTCTGTTACAACCAATGTTTTATTTGAAATAAATTTGAAATAAATTATTAAATTTATAAAATTGAAAATAAATACTATAAAATTTTATGATTTTGTTTAAATGTTCAATAACTTTTTTTTGCTCCAAATCAAAAGTTATTGAAAAAAATAGAATTGAGTAGTCTTTTAGAATAAAAACCATAAAACATAAATAATTTAAAAATTTTAGTACGCGATCTATTTGTCGCGTCGCTACAACAGAGTCGCCACATTACATTACGATAAGTTTTCAACGATCCTGATTGGAAAAAGTAGTTTTGTAGAAAACGTGTAGTAGCATGAGCAAAAACCTAAACACATTTTACAAATTGTTTGTTTAGAAAAAACAAATCTTGGATTTCTAGTTTTTAAAATTAAAAATATGTATATCAAAAAATCGGCATATTAAAATTTTTAAAGTTGTCCAATTTTGTTGACAACTTCTTTTTTCAAAAATTAAGAAAGAACAGCAAACATTTGTATTTTTTCTACGATTTTTCAAAAACCGTCGTTGTTTAAATATTTCACAAAAGGCGCTAGGCGTTTTCTTTAAACCCTTATTTGGGTGATATAGCGCTCTTAAGATGACCACTATCAGTATTATCCACAATTTTGTTTGCGTTGATGCTTTTGCATACAAAAACCTGTAAAATTTTTTTTTTATATATAAAAGGTTTTATATGTTTTATTTTGTATTACTGTTAACATTTGTGAATAATTACATAATAATTGAAGTACTTAAGAGGTGAAAACGTAAATTAGAACAAAATATTCATTTAACTCAAAATTTTTATATATAATATATAAATACCTATATATATATAATATAATAATTATAATAATTCGTTAAGCAGTGAAGACGTCAAAGCGTAATAAACAAACTCACATTTGCAATTACAGACTAGGGACATGATTGAATTAACTTGATATTTATTTGTTGATAACATGGTTTATGAAATAACAATTGTATGTACTGTTTCCCTAGATGCAACAAATGGAGAACTTTGCGCACAGTTGCAGTCTGCAATTATAATCTTTTTTCTGTCTTGTTTTGTTTTTTGGTTTGGAAAACAATGCAAAATAAAATTTTGCTAATTTGTGGAGTAGACTTTGTTTTGTATCTAAAACAGCCAAATAATGTACAAAAAATAATATATCAGCTTTTTTGCGAAGCTTTTAAAATTTGAATAAAGTGAGTAAGTAAACTGTAGTCACTAAATACATATATACATTACATATTACAGCATTAGTACTTGTAGAGCAATTAAAGTGTGACATTTGCATCAATTAGCTTACTATTTGCATTAGATTACATTTGAATTTAAACAAACTATTTTAAAACATTTACATTTGTTTTACAATAAAATGAGGAAAAAGCTGGAGTTTATTTTTTTTAAGAAAATCAGTATTAACAATTAATAATTTTATTTATGAAAAATTTTGTGAATAAAATTGTCAATCTAGTAATGTCATTTCTTGTAAGATGCGTTATAATGACACAATATGTACAATTTCTCATATTATCTGGCCAGGTGTGTACAGCCACTGTATGTTTATTTTAGTGGAATTCTTTGTATGTACACAGTCTGTTGTTAAAGTTAATTTTCACACTTAGCACAACACAACTTAATCAAATAGAGGTCCTCTGTCAATAACATAGATTCTAGATAGTACGTCGCATTCAAAAGTCGGGAAGATGTAGGTATTTAAAATATGTGAGGCATTCTCTCATTATTACAAGCTTAAAAGATTGCAAAACCTCTATCACTTTCAATGTCAAGAAGACCTTGATTGATAATTGCAAGAACACGACGACATAATACGTAATATCTATTATAGATATGCGAGCATAGTTGTTACATCAGTATAAAATAATAATTTTTGGCAAAACAAAATATTTTAATGTAATGTTTAATTTTTATTATAATTATGCTAACATAAATCTTTTTTTATAATAATTAATGGCCATTGTTATGGAATTTACATGACCACAACTATGCTGAATTTTTCAATGTATATGCGCTTGTTAATACATTAATATACGCATTAATTATTAATACAATAAATAGCGGAAATACCTAGTATCAATGTTTATTATCAATATATTAATTAATACTCTTATCTTTTATTCAGTTATTCCTTTATGCTGTTACTGTAATACTTTTTAAAATTAAGCATTAGTGCTGCATATCACTACAGAAAAAAACTAATTTATTAAAAAAAAAATTTTATATGCTTTTATTAAAACTATTAATTATAGAGTTACCTATTAGTATTAATTACTATTTTAAAGTGCTCTAAAAAATAGTTCTTTTGTATTTTGCTTAAATTAAATTATTTTGGTTTTTGGAATAAATATGCTAATCAACCCTTAGAGATTTTAAAATATTAAAACTAAGAAATAAATCGAACGAATATATCACAATCTAAATTATTATTATTATTCTGCAGCAGCATTATTTATTGATAGTTGATCTTGTAATAATACTATTACATCAAAATTAGCTCTTATTATAACCATCAATTTCATGCATTTCCGTGATTTCTAATAATGAATTTCGTACAGGTTGAAACACCTACTTTTACTTGTATAATCATGTTAATCTGATTCTTTAATTAATTTTATTTTAGTTGTCGACATTAAAAATACAAGATAACCATTTAAATTTTGAAACTAATGATTTGCATGTTCATCTTTGTTATAAATGTTATTTCTTACTATTAACTATTTTGTTTACACAAATGCGAGTTTACAGTAACATGATTAATCGTTTTTTCTAGTTTGATGAGTAATGCTCAAATAGTAACAAGTAAGCAAAATTTTCAGACCTCCGTCTAGCGACAATGATTTTTTAATCGATTTTATAGTCGGTTCCATACAAAGACAATAAAAATTTATGTAAAAAATTTTTGTGGTTTAATATTTTTCCGGTAGCGGTAATGTTGTATAATAATCATGACATTAGAAAAAAAAATGTCAAGTGTTAGTTATAAGCCTTTGCCAATAATAAAAACATAAATCATAATATTAAATTAAAAATTTTATTTTCAGCTTGTAAGTTGTTTAATAAAATTATTTCCAAAGAATTCTACTGTTAGCTTAAAAAAAAGAAGAACGTTATTGCAATAAATCAACTAAATGTAAACAATTATTTAAAAATTGTTTTAACAAAATGTTGTAAATAATTTCAATTATGATTTTAACAAAATAATCGTGTTTGGATAGTTAATATATAAGACGTGATTTATGGTGGCATTTGTTCATCAGTGATGGTAGAAAATTCAAATAAAAACAAATAAATAAAAATATTTGGAAGTAGTAATAGCTTGGTTACCTCTATTTGAGAATTATATTTCCAGACGTTTAATCTAAATAAAATTTATTCCAGTCTTTGTCTAATGTAATTTTAGGCATTATAAATATTAGAAAACAAACGCTTTAAAAGTTTAGAATAACATGATTACAAATTACTTTGGAAATTTTTACAAATAAGCACAAACTCAAAATAGGAAGTATTATTTGTTTTGCAGTATAGTTTATAATTTATATGTTTTTGTTGAATTTTTTGTTGTAAAATGTTTAATATGTGCAATAAAAACTTTTTTATCAAATAAGTCACACTTGTTTCTGATACCATATTTTTGCTGATGCATAATCAGATCAGAAACAGTAAACTAATACATCATATTTAAAATTATCAACTTGTTAACGCTAAACTTTACGTGAGTGAGAGAGTGACGAGTGATATTTATTATTTATTTTAGCGCAGCAAAAGTGAGGTTAGCGTCATTTTCTTAATCAAAAAATCTTTTTGTGATTGTGATTACTTTTATTGGCAGATATGTTGTATCATTTGCTTCTTGAATAAATTTATAAACTTTATGTTTTTCTAAAATGACAGATTTTTTTTGCTATGTAACCCTGAGATAATCTTTTTAAAAGTACCTGCAATTTACTGTACTTTGATATATCCACATCCATATATACTTAAATAAAATGTCAGCATCAAATAGATGTTTTATAAAGTAAAAAAATTATATTTCTATTGTTGAATGTCAAAATAACCAAAAAAAATATTATCAAAAATTTTTTTTCTTATTTTGCTGACGCTATTTTTAAAATTCTTAAAATTCCTTTTCACACTAATATTTTGACTTGACTTTTAATGTATTTTGTGCAACTTGCTTGATTTTTGGTGGCGTTAGTAATACATTTTCTTTATTTGCTATATCTTGTTTCAGAATTTCAAAATCGTGCTTGAATATATGCCTTCAGTCACTTGTATTTCAATCTGCTATTAAAATGTTGGGTTTTCTATTAGAAAAAAAATGTATTTTTGTAAACCGATTTGAAAAAGAACGGATAAGAAGACACTGAAATAATTAGAACTGCGTTTCCAAAAATGGTTGTGAAATCAGAATCTGTAGTAGATAATTTAAATCTGTAAGCGTCTAAAATTTATATCAATATAATAGGTTACTATTTAAACCAAAAATAATTGTGAAAAAGTTGTTTTGTATTGCACTAATTTTTAAAATTATCATAAAATTTAAAAAAAAATTTGTATTTATTCCAGTTTTTATGTAGGTATAGAAAGCTCAATTGGTTCTTGATCATTTTTAAACGATTGTTTTTCTTTTTGGTTAATTACTTATCTAAAGAATTAAAGTAAAATATTGCATATAAGTAAACAGTATTTGACAGTGTTGTTGCTCTGACCCACATTATCAATATCAGTAAACGATAATAGAACGAGTTAGACAGTGATAAGTAATGTAAAACCATAAAATACACTCGCCGTATAAGTTTTGCTTCGACAATACTAAACCAGCAAATTAATCGCATACAAACTATTGATAGCTTGTAATGTTATAACAAAAGTTTATCAATTGTCACAAGTTCTTCTTGGACTCTGACTAGAATGTTTACTTTTCTGTTCTTTTAGCGATTTAAATAATCATGTTAGATTAACTTGATTAACTAACAGTCGATGTTTTGCAAGCTTTGCTGCTGATTTAAAATAACTTTTGTTGACATTGCGGGGTGATGTTTTCCTAAAAAGTAATTGAGTCAGCATTAGTAAGCCATATTAAAAATGATTTATGCCAGCTATTACAATAGTAGACGTTTAAGGTGCATGCCAAAAATACATTAAATAAATAGTTTGCAAATTTTCAAAATTTGCAAAACGAGGTATTTATTATTCTAGGTAAAGCAGAAACATGCAAAATACTGGCCAAAAAGTGTAAACAATTAAAATCTGTTTTGTTAATATTACCAGAATAAACAGAAATTTACTATAAAGGCAACCAAATTCTTTAATACAAAAGCAAAAGTGGACAATAAAGATTGGAAAGGGACTTTTCTACAAAATAACAAAACACTAATGAAGTGATGCAGCCGTATCAAGTATCTAATGATATAATATGTTTGCAAAACACTAATGCAAAAAAATATTTCAGTAATTTTTTTTTTTTTGACTATCAATTTGACAATAATCGTTTGGTGCAAGAGAGAGAAAAAGCCTTAGATTAGTGCTGAATAAATATTTAGCACAAAATAAAAATTTAGTTAAGTTTATTTAAAGCTAAATAAATATTTAGCACTAATCTAATAGCTTTTTTCCCTCTCGCGCACTATATCATACAAAAACGTGTTGATGATTGATTACAGAGAGCACAGAAACTATTACAAAAACATTAACTTGTTTTAACAATTGAGTAATAACCAAATGATTTGTTACATTGGATTTTGTTAGATTAGAACAAACATAGGTATAAGAGATAGAAAAGTAACAGCAGTAGTGTTCTCAGACTTGCGGTTTTGAAATGTATGGTCTAGTGCTAAAGCAGTTCAAAAGTTATATTGTTAATAAGAAAATAAAATTTTAAGTTTCTGTCTGCTTCGACTAATGTTAGTTTTACAGAGATCAGTGCTAGAATCATAAATATTTTTCTTGTAATGTAAACGATATTGTAGAATTAGAGATAATTTTGATGTTTGCAGACTGTTTGCGGGCGATGCGTTAATTTAGGCAACCGGATATTCAAGCAGAAAGTGTTGTGATAAATTTATTAACCAATTAAAAAAAATTGATAAATGAATTTAAATAAATTAGCTGTGTCGAAAAAAAAAGTAATGTTAGTCAAAGAAGATACGTAAAATGCTAATAAAAAAAACATGAAGATCTAAGACTGATGTTAGTCAAAGATGGTAGGAAAATTGTTAATAAAAGAAACATGAAGACTCAAGAAAGTAAAAGTAGTGTCAGAAAATAAATTCTCAGAATTAATTATCAACAGTCGAAGTGTTATAGACATGTCAGCTTATTTAAGATGTGTATAGTATATAGAACTAATATTGCACTGTTTTCAGAAAAACTAAACAGTTTTCAGAAAGAGCAAACAATATTACATTTTTTTCAATTCTAAACATTTTCTACAAATTTCATTCGATATGGATTTATAATCCAGTTATGCAATTCAAGTTATATGTCACTAGACATCTACTCTGACGTTAGCAGTTTAACATTACAGTTTAAATTGACATGTCGGCAGCAATAGCAATACAATAAATTATAAATAAATTCTAAAGTTTAAAATGATTTAAACTGTTTCTATCTTCAAATAGTCTAGTAGCGTAGAACGATCAAAACATAACCTAGTTTTCTAAACTAGATATAAACGTTCTAAGAAATATTATACCTATCTGCATAAATTTTAGATTTTGGTAAGAATTAGAAATATTTAATTGTAAATGGTAAAGTGTTAATTTGCAGTTATCATAAAATCAATTAAGTATGCATTTTGAAGTAAAAAGTACTACGATTAACAAAATTATGCAAAACGATAAAAGCGCTATGTTTGCTTTTGCAGCTTTAGCTTGCATAAATATTTAATGTTTGTTACGTTGGCTCTGTTTGTTGCTTGTAACTTTAAATTTTTGATTAATTCTCAGTTGCTGTTTGGATATAAAAAGTTTTAGCCAATTATCAAGCGTGTAACCTTTTTCTTAAACCTGTAACATATTACTGTATTTTTATTTCATACTTTAAGTTGAATTAGAATATGCTAAACTATTTAAAGCCACCCGTCAGATGCCCTGAGAAAAAACTTCAACCGTGTTTGCTTTTGTAATTAGTATTCAGTTTCGATTACCAAGCGGAAGTGAAGATACCGACGTGTAAGTCACTTGGACATCGTGGCGGCCAAAAACACTATTTCCGTTCTTTAGCCAACACTTTATTCATATCATAGATAAACTTGATGCGTTTACTACTAATAATCATAAATATTACAAAATTATTATCGCTTTATAATGATACATATTAATTAATAGAGGCATAATATACTTTTTGGCTGCTTCAAAATATTTTAGAAAGGAAGCTACGGTTACAGTGCGAAAAAAGTTTTCTTTACTACGTTTCCCTAATGACTATCGTTTAAATTTATAGAATAATAGAGACTGAGTCACTACAAAACATAAGACCCTGCTCACATCGAACATCCTACTCTTTTTGCTAATGTTATTAACGATCCCAGTAGGCGAGAATACAGTCACTGTGTTATGTAATAAACACTTTTTGTCTCATAAAAACCGCACTAGGTAAAAAATTCAATAAAAATTTTCATTAGTTGGATTTCATCACTGAATTGATTAGTTCTGATGGTTGATTTAAAAAACAATATTCTTATTGCGATTTATTACAAACCACATTAGTTACAGGAAAACTAGTAAAAATCAATTTTGTTAAAAAAATTATATTTTTATATAGAAGCTAATAAGCTATCTTCTATATTTTATAATAACAACTTTTATAGCATGTTTATGTAAATCCAATGCAATTATGCAATTTAAATTGTTATACACTCTGTCGCGGTTTACGACAATAGAAATCGTCTGCTTTTCTGTGTAATAAAATATTAAATTACATAGTATATACCCAATAATACCCATTTACAAAATAAATAAATTTTATTAAGCCACCAATTTACATAATAAAGCCCAACAAAGCAAAAAAATATATATGATTCAATAATAATTATACAGTATAATTACTTTTGCAATAATAACCTTTATTATAACAAGATTATTAAAAATAAGCGATTATATGCACTACGACATCCTTAGCTAGTGATGTCTTAGAGAAGGTTAAATTAATATTTTATTTTTGATTGTTCAGGTGGTGTTTGTTACAGTTGTTATTAATTTGACGATTAAACCTAACCTTACTTTTATTCTAATGAATCGATAGTTTAACACGTTAATAAAAATAAATCATAAGCAATTAAAAACACTTATAGTGTTATGAGAAAAAAATAAACTTGAATGAAAAAATAAGATTTATAACAAATAAGCGTTATTGAAGCGTTGCTAGCGAATCAAGTTTTTTAAATAGGAACACACATGGAATTAGGTTGCTAGACCTTGAAGGGTATGTTCACATTTCGGCTAATAACTCAACGATCAAGAAATTCTTGTATCATAATCAAAATCTCGTAAGTGGTATGTGGGTGGAGTGTCTGGCTGAAAGTACCCATTCACAATTTCATCGTCATGGATGTGCAAAGAATGGCTGTAAAATCTCCTCTCGGTATCTTACAGCATTCAATATTCCGTTACAAATAATTAGCTCAATAATTCACCATTCACCATCAACTCGGTGGCTGCAAGAAAAATAATATTACACATAAAAACTTCCTGTTCTTGTAAGACAACCATTTTAAATTAAAAAATAAGGAAATTGAAAAACTTCATACATTTTTTGACTTTTGAAAAAATTGTTTCAAAAATTATGGTCCGTTCACACAAACTCATAGGCATGGCCAATTATGACGACAAATTTTAAAAAACATGTGTTATAATAAATACAAAAATGTTGACAATAAACACAAAACTTAGTTGCTATGGCAGTTATAATATATTGAGTCTAGATTTAAACGATTATTCAATATGTTACTTCATGGTATATAAGTACCAAAAAGTCAATGTGAATAAACCATGTTGTTAAGGGTATATCCGTTTATATAAAAACTATAAAAAATTTGTGATTGTTTTTGATCGAATTCATAATAATAATAATAATTTTACTTTTGTCTATATGTACTACAGAAAAACATAGAACAATTACTAAGAACTTAAAAAAGTCAAAATAGATTGATGAAATTTTGCAAGAAAACAAGAAACATTGTTAATTACTTCACTTCACATACATACATACAAGTATCTTTAAAATTTGGTTTACGTTAGTAAATTTAAAACTCTTCAATTAATAAGAATTCTTAACTAAATCTTCCTAAAACCTTTTCTGCGACAGTTGGTCTAAGTTGAAAACTGACTAATATTCAGAAAACTCTTTCTCCTTGCGTTATAACTTTAATTATTTTGTTAAAATTTCTAAAAACATTGAAGTTTGTTTGATGCGCGTAAGTGTATTTCACTACTTAAATGTTAATCACACAGTTTTACCACTTGCAAAAAGTCTGTCAGTCGGCAAGTGGTAAAAGTGTGTGTTTTGCTTATTGTGCCAAAGATTCCAAACCAATCAATTAATAATTTACTGTTACAAAACAATTTTTGTGACTCTAAGGCCCGGTATTTCAATCAAGGGTTAACCCAAAAAAATTGGTTTAACCTTTTTATTTTATGGTTAGGCGTATTTCAATGCAAGGTTAGCAGATAAACCAGGTTAAATTTACACCAAAAGTTAACCCAGCTGCAAGAGGTGGTTTAAACCAAAAAAAAGTAGTTAAGCATGCGCGTTGAGACATAAACAAACAACAGCTGGTCGTATTAATTTTATTTTGACATTTTGAACATAACCAAGTATAGCTGAGGACATTGTTTTCAAAGGAAAAAGAAGACATTTTAATTTGAAGCTATTTAATTTTTATAACAACTTGATATAATGGACTTCACCAGTGATAGTGATAGTTCGTCGTCAGACGATGATCAGGTGATTCAGTTTATCGAGAATCTGGATCGAAATCGGAAAATCCCAAGGCTCCAAATTCGAACAAATCATGGATTATTGGGACAATGAAGAATTTTATCGCCGTTTTCGGCTTTCAAAACAGTCGACCATGATTATTTTACATCAAATTGAAGATGATATTAAACATCCCACAAATAGGTACAAATTGTGCGCAAATTCGCACAAGAAACAGAGTTGAGTGTTCGTATGGTATATGGAAGAGACGATGGCCAATACTAAGCAATGGTATAAACGTAGAACTCAATAAAGTATAGTGGATTATTGTTGCTACCGCAGTTCTTCACAATTTGGCGGTTGACAACAACGAAATAGATCCTCTTACTTTAACAGCAGAAGAAGAAATTGCATTCAATAATGTGAACAATGTTCCAGGGGAAAACTACGCAAATAATAATTTTAATAGAGTACGAAATCAAATAATTATTTTGAGAATTTGTAAACTAGGAATTTATTAAATTTTTTTCTAATATTTTCATCCGCATGTTATGTTCTTCTTCTTCGTGCCTCAACTTTTGTTGGTGCAGGTTCTCCATCTGACGTAGCGTAGTTTTGTGGGTCTCACAAACAAAATTGCGAGACCGACCACGCTTTTTTTCCATTTTTAAATTTTACCAAAATTCAACCACGCTTTTTCAAATAGACAAACTGTTTTGATTTTTGACGATTGACACCAATTAGTTTGAAAACAGCGAGATGCGCATGCGGACAGATTTCCACTGGCACCAACATAACAAAAAAATTGGTTAAATAAACCTGGTTAGCTTAACCCTGTTTTATGGATTGAAATACCCATGAGAGTACATAAACCAGGTTAAAAATTAAATTCAATCGAGGGTTAACCCAAAAAAATTGGTTTAACCTTTTTATTTTATGGTTAGGCGTATTTCAATGCGAGGTTAGCAGATAAACCAGGTTAAATTTACACCAAAAGTTAACCCAACTGCATGAGGTGGTTTAAACCAAAAAAAAGTAGTTAAGCATGCGCGTTGAGACATAAACAAACTGGTCGTATTATTTTGACATTTTGAACATAACCTAGTATAGCTGAGGACATTGTTTTCAAAGGAAGAAGAAGACATTTTAATTTGAAGCTATTTAATTTTTATAACAACTTGATATAATGGACTTCACCAGTGATAGTGATAGTTCGTCGTCAGACGATGATCAGGTGATTCAGCTTATCGAGAATCTGGATCGAAGTCGGAAAATCCCAAGGCTCCAAATTCGAACAAATCATGGATTATTGGGACAATGAAGAATTTTATCGCCGTTTTCGGCTTTCAAAACAGTCGACCATGATTATTTTACATCAAATTGAAGATGATATTAGACATCCCACAAATAGGTACAAATTGTGCGCAAATTCGCACAAGAAACAGAGTTGAGTGTTCGTATGGTATATGGAAGAGACGATGGCCAATACTAAGCAATGGTATAAACGTAGAACTCAATAAAGTACAGTGGATTATTGTTGCTACCGCAGTTCTTCACAATTTGGCGGTTGACAACAACGAAATAGATCCTCTTACGTTAACAGCAGAAGAAGAAATTGCATTCAATAATGTGAACAATGTTCCAGGGGAAAACTACGCAAATAATAATTTTAATAGTACGAAATCAAATAATTAATTATTTTGAGAGTTTGTAAACTTATTAAATTTTTTTCTAATATTTTCATGCGCATGTTATGTTCTTCTTCTTCGTGCCTCAACTTTTGTTGGTGCAGGTCTTCCATGTGACGCAGCGTAGTTTTGTGGAGCTCCTCTTTGCGAGGAGCTCCACAAACAAAATTGCGAGACCGACCACGCTCTTTTTCCATTTTTAAATTTTACCAAAATTCAACCACGCTTTTTCAAATAGACACTGTTTTGATTTTTGACGATTGACACCAATTAGTTTGAAAACAGCGAGATGCGCATGCGGACAGATTTCCACTAGCACCAACATAACAGAAAAATTGGTTAATTAAACCTGGTTAGCTTAACCCTGTTTTATGGATTGAAATACCCATGAGAGTACATAAACCAGGTTAAAAATTAAACGAGTTTAGTTAACCACAATTTTAACCCTGAATTGAAATACCGGGCCTAACAGTAGTTGAACAATATAAGGTTTTTTGTAACTACTTTCAGCAAAGAAAGACGAAAGATCAATGCAAATTCATCTAAACCGCATCTGAAAACATGGACATGTTTCATTTTTATTATTTATTTTATTAACTTTCTAAGCTGTTTTGAACATTTTTTTTAGTCTTATAGGTGAAAATTAGACAAGCACCACACCACAGCGAACCATGATGAAATTGAGATAAAATCTTTATACATATAAATAGTTATACTGATTATTATTTTTTATTATGTTTATCTAAATTAACCAAAATAAAAAGATAGCATGTTATACTTGTTTTAGAGAACATCTTGTAGAAACTTACGCGTGCGACAAACCAATTTCCTACAGCTACAACTTGTACAACTATATACTATTATATATTTGTCTAACAAATTCTTAAAAAATTTAGAAACGGTCAATTGTGACGTCCGAAGCTCCTAAATCATTGCATAACTGCATTAAATTGCTTGTTTTTGCTTAGTAAAATTATTTATTGTATGATTTTTTTCAAAAACAAAACGATAATAGACAATTTTGCTAAGCAGACATTTCATTCTCACTACACTAAAATAACCTTTTTTCAAACAACTTTAAAAAAGAAAAAAGGAAGTTATATAGTTTAAGAAGTGTTTTTTTTTTGTTTGTTTTTATGTATAATTATTGATTTCTATGTCAATTATGAAATGATGCTAGAAACTCATTTAACGTTTTGCATGCTTGAGGTAGTCCTATTTGTGCCAAAATTAAGATTTGATATTCTATGCAAATTAAAGAAAATCTTTAAATACATAGTTACATGTTTTTTCTTCTTAAACCTATGATATATTGAATCAAGTGGCTGCTTGTTTTCTCGCTGATTTCTTTAACCACACACTAAATTTTGATAGGTTTTTATATTAATAAAATAATGATGATAAAGGGGATATTATGTATCTATGTAGTTCTTAAGTATTTTGTAAACTAACTAGTCAGTGTTTTGTTAAATAATTTTTTTTGCGTACACGGCCAGCGCTGGGCAGATTTTAAAAAGTGCCTGAATTAAACAAAATTTAAAAAAAAATGGGTTTTGAAAGGTATCTCTTATGATACTTGCAACAATTATTTTTATCTACTATTGCATGGCTATTATTGTCTTCAATTTCTTATGTACATTATGCTGAACTTTTGAGGTGGTTTTATTGTCACTTAATCAAAATCCAATAAAAAAATTAAAAAGATGTTTATATTTTTTTTTGCAATATTAACATTAAATAGGCTATACTTAAGGTTAAGGTTTACAGAGATATTGGACTATTTATAGCGCTCCGTACATTTACTTACATACATCCATAACCAGACATAAACCATTTTTTTTAAACGACTCCCGCTTGAGTGAGACTTGAACGCACTCCACTCATTCGGCTAGGTTTTAAAGCACTAGCTTCAGCCACTTAGCCATCGAGCGATCCTCGGCTATACTTATTTAATAGTTTCATATTAAATAATAATAATATTATCTTTTAAACTTTACAAAAACATACATACACTATTTAAAAAAATAATAAAACATACTTATCTATTACTAAAAATAGGTGAAAACTTAATAATAATAAGTGCATCTATTGTTTTAATTTACTTCCACTTATTTAATAAAAATTTTTTATTTTTAAATTTTTAGTTTTAATATTTTGATATTTTTTAATTTTTAAGTAACAGATTTTATTAGAAAGACAACTGATACATGATTGTATCTTACAAATATTTTCTATGACTATTAAAAACAAAACAAAAACATAGCTTAATCAAATAGTGCACAAAACAGAAAAAAGCTCTCTTCCACAAAAAAATATTACTAACTTGTTTAGTAATTGCGATTAAATAATCTCAGATTTTGTTAATCGTTACAATTCAACTCTTGTTGGTTAAATTAGTAAAAACCCCAATTACTATGTGTTATATATGCAATAGTAGAGAATATTTTAAGCAATCTGTATTAAAAGTATTGTTTTATAATTATTTCAAAAAATTAAAAAACTTTGTTATCGAAAGAAATTTTTTCGTTTTGGATAATTTATTAATTTTGTCATCTTAAACAAATGTGATTTCAAAAAAATTGAACAAAGATAAAAGAATAAAATCCAGAAAAAAGAATTTTCATCAAATAAACAAGAGACTGTAAGTTTGTAGTGTGTATCTGTGTGTCTGTGTGTTGCCCTACAGCCACTAAACGTCTCAACCAATTTTGAATTAACTTTTTTAAAGTAGTTGAAAGAATTTGAAGCTATTCGTTTCAAAGTTATAAAACTTTTTTTTCTGAACCAAATTTTTAAAAATGTTTTACAGCTCAGATCTAGTCGAAATTGGGTAAATAGTTGCTTTTATAATATTAGAAAAATCATTTACTTCTGAGCAGATGCTGAAACATCATCCACATTTGACAAAACACTCAACTTTCTCACTTACCTGCATTAAAAGTGTTTTACCTAGGCAAAGCAACGGTATCAATAAAGGTTTTTTTTTAAATTTTGAGTAAGTTTTGAGATATAATATTAATTCATTTTAAGTGCTAAACACAAATTGACAGCTATTTTTTTCACTTCAATGTTTGAAAGATTCAATTTACAATATAAATAAAAAAATACAATTTAACAAAATTTGCAGAATAAATGATTAAATAAATAAAACAATAGATTGAAAGGTTTTCACGACTTATTATTACAAATCCATGATCAAGATTGCACGTATATAAACAAAATTAGGTATATTTCGCATCATATGCGAATGACAAATTAAAAAAAAATAATTGCAACAAAAAAATAATAAACTTGTTAAAATTTATGGTGCAATATTACCATAACATTATGTTGAATGATAAAAATCAAAAAAATATGATTTTTGACATTATTGCTTTGGTTATCTAAAGAATAATATAAATAGTTTTAAATAATTTTAATTTATATTTATGAGATTAGCTATAATAAATTAATTTTAACAATGTTTTGCCAAATATAAACTATTATTTTTGGTTTGGAAGCTACTGGAATTACAAAAAAATTCCAATGTTATTCTTATGTAATAAAGTGCCAGCAGATTGGTTATACCGATATCAGATAGTTTCTTTTAAAAAAATGTTAAATACTTTCTCAAATAAATAATTCAACACCATAAATCAGTCGCGATAGTGAAACATTTTTGTAGACATTCTTCAGCAGTTTCCCGAAAAAGAAAATATAAAATTTTTAAAAGTTATCCTTCATTTTATCCTTAGGTACCTCAAACGTACGGATTTTTTTCTTTTTAACATCTAATTTCTAATATAAATAAAAGTCAAGAGTATCTCGAAAAGCTATAAGTTTTCACGTGGAAGTAAACAAACACCAACATATTTGAGTTCTAGGAGTGTTCAAGGTCTAATCAAGGCAGTCAGGAATTTTATAAAACGTTTTCGTTAACGGTTTAAAAATTACGAAATAATCTTAATGAGATTAACGTTGACAGTGTGCGTAGGATTCCACTTTATCTAGATCTAGGTCACTCATTCGCTCTTTTAATTAATACATTAAGCGGCCCCTTCCGGACCTCTCAAAAAAATCAAAAATCGTCTCAATTAAAAAAAATAATCCTAATTACCATTTAACACCACGCCAAGCGATTTCTTAGTGTTAAACGTACCGTAAATTAATTATTATGTTTTTACGGTAAATTATTAAGTTACGAAGAAAAAGAGTAGTCAAAAAACGATTTTAATTGCACTCACATATGAAAAATTGGCTAACGGAAAGTTGCCCCTCTGATAAAAATTTCTTTTCTAATCAGCGACCATATCTAATTAGTGTCGAAATTTTTTTCATAACCATACCGTGAAACAACGTTAACGAGATCGCGACCGAATAGGGAATGTTGCGGTAGTGTCCTCGATGGCAAATCTTTCCTCCTCCAATTGTTTTTTTTTTGAGATATTATATATGCACATTCTATTATCAACCCAACCGTTTGATTTGCTTAGAAGATAAATATCTTCTGTTTATTCAGTTTATACTGACTGTTATTATCCAAAGAAAATTTTATATGATTATTAAAATTATCATTTTCGCTATAATTTATTTGCAAGAAAGAAAGTTAATGCACATGTAAAGAATTAATGTTATAAAACCTGTAATCTCCTACATAATTTTGTCGTTGTAAAAGTTAATGTCATTTTTATCTTTGACAAGAAATTCCTTATTTTAAAATCTGCGAGCTCAGAATTCAGATCATGCCTAATTATACTTATAATTTAATAACGATAAAAATTAAAATTTGACAAATTAATTAGTTTGTTTAAATCAATTATGTATTGTTTCTTAGATTCAAGTTAGAAAACTTTATAGTAGTAAAAGAATAGTATACAGAATGTAGATGAGTTGTAATGCTATCATGAATAGAAAAAAATTGTAAAAATTAAACACAAGATAACTGATATTACAGCATATTCTAATTTACATAACTAGTCGTAATCCGGCGTACCCCGCGGTAATTTTTCTAAACACTACCCTGCGTAAATTTTATGAAAACCGTATTTTTATACGGCCGCTCACGAAGGTAACAGATCTATTGGGCTCTAAAGTACCCAATATCAGTAACCATGCATCATATTTTGATCAAAGTATAGTTTATATTCATATCGTGCTAGCAACGCATAGCAACGGCCTTACATAGTATTGGATAAAACCGCGCGTACTAGTATTTTTCAAAAAATTAACTGAATACGATACAAAACAAGGGTCTGAAAAATTATCATCATTTTAATATTTCTCAAATAAAATAAGAAATTCCAGTCGGATAAAAAAAATGTATAACTTGTTTGAAAGAACAAATAATTTGGCTTTTGTTGATCAACTCTGCTTAGGCTTTGTTTCATATAGCTCTCGTGTGTCTAATTAACACTTATTGCACGACATTTGCTCTCTTCAACATTAGTTATAAAAATAGCTATTTTATTGCATTTTTAAGAATAACAAAACACAGAAACATTTGTTAATTTATTATCCACTATTACAACTAAATAGTTGAAATAATTTACAAATTTTAATCAGCTTTTTATAACTTTTAACTACACCAGCAGATTAAAACATAAATAACTTAGAAAGTGCTGCTTCAGACATAAAAAACAGCAACGAAAACAGTTTTGCAATAGAAAATATATTCAGTCTGTATAATATAGCAAATGGAAAAATTCGTCTCAGTAATTTACCTACTAATTTTCCTATTTTAGTTTTCTTATCAGTATTAAAAAAACAGAATTACATATTATTATTAACAATTATAATATGTATAAAACTTACATCTCACATTTTAAGGTTTTTTATTGTGTAGTAAGTAGCATCCCTAACTTCCACCAAAAAGGCTAAAGTTCAAACCTTGTCATAAACTTTTGTTTTATAATGGTTAATTGTGACAAAAAGCTTTTATGGTGCAATTACTTTCACGATGATGAACGATTTGTGAAACTAAAGTAGACAAGAGTAGTCCAGTGTTTAAAAAACTAAGAAAAAATATATGAAAATGCGTTTAAACGCAGCAAAAAAATTAGTAAATAAAAAACCTAAAAATTTAAAAAAATAGAAAATTGTTGGTTAAGTAGTTGGTCTCTTGCTCATTTCTTGTTTGTCAAACGTCAAATGTTAAAGTGAAATTGAACACATTATAATATAATATATATATATATATATAATTAGTTTTTAGGAAAAACATCAAATGAGTTTTTAACCGACGCTGAATTTAAATTTAGCGTTGAGGCTGAACATAAATGTTTAACTTAAAATTGTGAACGTATTTTTACCATCTAATCAAAGTAACAGTTACTAATTTGACATCTGAACCTAACCTGACTTTTAATTTAATAAATCGATACTTGGACACGTTTATGAGATTAAATTAAAAACACTTGAAAGCACTTGGAATTAATATAACACAACAAAAAAACAAACTTAAATAGAGAAATAAGGGTTACAACAAATAATCAAAACTATCGACTTTAAAGCATTTGCAAAATCTTTGAATAATTACATTACTGACCTGACACAACTTATTCATGTTATTTAAACGTTGCTGATAAATTGAGATTTTTAAATAAGACCACAAAAAGAAGTCACATGGAATGTGCACTTTAAGTTGCAAGATCTTAAAGGGTAAGTTATGGCTGTATTATATTCAAAGTCTTAGAAGTTTGTATGTGAAGTGTCTTGCTGAAAGTATTTGTTCACGAGTTCATCGTTATAAAGCTGTGCAAAAATGTCTGTAAAATCTCTTCTCGGTATATTCTAATGTTTCATTAAAAAAATAACCTAATAAACTCATCATTCACCTGCAATTCTGTGGTCATTACAAAAATAAGATTCACAACAAAAGTTTCTTGTTCTTGTGAGAAAACCATTTTAAATTTAATATAAAAAAATTAAGAAATTTAGTAATTATTTTAGTAAGAATATTTTTTTCAAGACAAAGAATATAAGAATGATTTCAGATTCAGTGAAACGTTTTTCCAAACGCTATCCAGTGGTCAATATGGATTTCATAATGCGGCGCTCATATTATTGAATTATACTCTAATGATCATCAACTAATGCAAAGCAAAAAATAGATATTGTTTTAGGTTTACTAAAATCAACACAATATCTTTTTGAACACCACTTCTCTTTTCTACTTTTAGAGATACAAAAGGCTATATCTAAGTTCTTTATTTAAGTATATGCCCATCTCTTAAATAGTAGAAAAATGATAACTGATAAACAGTATCAGCCATAATATTTGCAAAAAGAATAACGTTATAAAGTTATTTTTTCGTGTAAAATACTATATTTAACCCGAATACGAGCAAAATAGTTTAAAAGACATTTTACAAGACCTTCTTGCTATCGGAAAATTATTAATTATTAGTTTTAGACATCTTCAATTGTCTTCACAAATGTGAGAGCAAACGGAAAAACTAACAAACCTAAAATCTAAACTTTTACTTAACAGGCTCGCTCTGTTGGGTGAAAGATAATATCTTACACAACAGTCATCAGTTGCATATCATTGTGACAACATCAATTCTTATGATAATCTCAAATCTTTTCTGAAAATATTAACAATATACCATAAAAATTTAGCATCTAACAGAATATTGTAATATTATAGTAAGACCAAATCTGCCAGTGAAACCAATAATATCAAATTTATTAGGTATTCAACAAATTTGTTCTACAAAAAGAGCTAAAACTCCAAAAATGTTTCAAACTTATTAGGTAACTTATATTAATAAAAGATAATAAAAGAGTAGTAATAGAGTAAATAGTAGTAGTAGATAGAGTAATGACTGGTTTAGTTAATGCAGCAAAATTAATTAAACTTTTTTGTTTTATTAAAAAAAGTAATAATCTTGCAACATGTCTAAACCTATAGACTTCCCTATTTAAATGAAATCATAAGACTGACTATCAATGTAAATAGACATTTTTGCACTAGCTGTTAAACTTATCTAGTGCTGCATGTTGGCTTGAATAATTTAAATACACTAAAAATAGGCTAGATTAAATTTGTAAATATAAAGAAAAAATATACAAAAATATTATTTTGTAACAGTAAAAATTACTTTTTCGATTTGTTTTGTTATGTTGTCCGTTTGGCTTTTAACAAGCCGAGAAATTAAATACACTTCAGATAATTATTTCAATTTGAGATATTACTGCTATAGTTTCTGTCTCAAGGCAAAGCCGCAAGTGTCAATTATTTTCTTTAACTTAAGTGGACTTTAAGATTGGAATGATGCGTGTACGATTATGCTTCCGTATAACTGACGACAAATGTTTATAGCATTTAAACTATAAAAAAATGGCCCGGTGTAACATCACCTGCTTTCAACCGGCCGTGACGAACCCCCAAATAAGCACGTTATTACCGTGCACACAACATATTAATTAGGCTGTATCAAAACCACAAATCTAAATTCTTTGATAAAGCGAATCCTAATATAAGACGGTTTTCATTACCGGAAAGATATAAAAAGATATTATTTGGTGTTTGTATTTCCTACAACATGAACGCAAAAATAAGCGTTCTTGGAATATAAAAATACAATAAAAATAAACTCTACAATACCTTAAGAATATGAGTATGTTAAAGTTTGAACACAACTTAAAATGCATGTCTACAGACCTTGATGTTTCACAAAAAATAATTAATTGTAGTTTTGCACATTTCTAAATGTTTCCGCAAATGTGCGAGGAAATAAAAGATATTTTTTCTTTATTTTTTGAAAATAAATAAAAATCCTGCATTTATCCAGTTGATTATTTGTAAAAACTGAAGCTGGTTCAAAATGTTTTTTAGCGTTGCAGCAGTTTGGTTGAGTTTTGAAAACAGTTTTAATCCTGCCGTTATTAAACTTGTACATACTTGTAAAAACCGATAATTTTTAAAACAGTAGGTAATTTGACATTTGTCATCTGTCTAGAATTAGAAAACAGTTTATATTTACATATATAGATTGTTGTTACAGACCAAAACTGACGATAGTGTAAAATACGTAATAAATTAGATAAAATAATAATAATATAAGAAGATTTAGAAAAACTTTTATGAAAAACTTTATGAGGTAACAAGCTAACGTACATTTAGCAATAAATATATTCTTCGAATAAATTAAGAATAATTTGGGAGCTAAACAAGACAGGATATAGACCAAGATTTTTATATAGTATTATATTGTATGGCTGAGAAAATATTTACCATAATAACAAAAAATGTCAGACACATTGTGCTTAACTAAACTGATCCCATTAAAAGAACACTGCAAAAACATATTATTTGACCAAAACGTGAAAGTCTTTTAAGCTGATAAATAAATCTCGACAAAAAAAGTTAGGTTTTGATAATATCTATCATTTTTTAATAAAACACTGTATTTCATAGACGCTACGTCTATGAAATACAGCAATAAAAGCAATAGACGTACGAAATACAAATATTTAACTTTGTATTGAACAACATGACTCTTATAACGTACGGTTATAAGCAGCTGCAGAAAAAAATATCTTGTATAGAAATATGTTTATAACAAAATTTTTTATTTAGTAAGTGATGAAATAAGAAAGAATAATAAACTTTTTCAAGTATGTACTAGATTTACATCTATTCTAAGTAGATAATTACATTATTTTGCATTAATTGATAGAAGCAATTATTAATTAACAAACAATACTTGGCACAGATAAAGTATTATCTTATCTTGATTTGTGTACTGCACAACTTCCATTTGATTTATCATTATCTTTGAGATGGTGCTTATAAGTCTGTTGAAACAATAATCTTATTTATAACCGCTTTGATAATGTTCTTACTTGCTCAGCAGAAATGGCTTAAACATATATCAATTATAACGTATTAGGAGAATTGACATCTTTCGAACAGGAACGTGTAAAAAAAGTATTTCTTTTTAAACAAATTAAATTTTTAAAATACTCTATATGCAAATTTATTTTAAGCTCTAAAGTGTAATTATTCGTTGGTCATTGTAAAGAAAAATCACAGAAGTTAAATTTTATAATCAAAAACACATGTATTGCAATAACCTTAAATGTAATAAGTTAGGTTAGGTGCATTCTAAATAATAATGAAAATGATGTGCGTCAACAGAAGACGTTTTATCTTTCAAAATCGTTTAGAAAAAACACGTTAATTTTTAATAAACAAAATACACAAAGTTATCACAAAACAATAGTGTTTTAGGTTGCGTTAAGGACAAAATCTGAACACAACCTAAAAGTCTTGGCAAGGCTTGTACTCTTAGGTTTATAATAGGCAATTTATTAATTTTTTTTTTCAGAAATCATAAAAAGTAATCAAAAAGATTATTATTGTTTACATTTATTTTGCTTTTAGTACTAAAGGTTTAATGATCCTAGATTTTATTATTTTCGTAAGGTGATAATAACCCATATTAAGCGCTTGCTTTTTATTAATATATTTAACTTCAGAGTTGAAATAGTTATAACAATTCTTAGTTCAAAAGTGTCCTAAATTATACTTGAAATTAAATTAAAAAACTTGAGAAGTTTAAAATTGTACTTATAAATCCGTAAAATTAAGCAGTTCAAATAAAGTTGTAAACATCGCATTAAAATTTTATTTTATTTTTTTTATAAATTACCGGCTAGGCTACATCTAGAGCAAAGCACCCTAACATTAAAAAAATTGTCATACGCTTTTTAAAGACATTAGTAGCTTTGCATAAGACAAAACTTGTTTTAAACAAAACAAGCAGTAAAATTTATAAATAAAGTGTCACTGGAACCTATTGGTCTATTGTGGTCAAACACGCAGTAACAAAATCAATGTTTTTTATTCAATTAATTACGTTATTAGATTAATCTAGTAACCATTGAAAAGAGTTGTCAACAATTAACTAGTCACAGAAATTAATCACAGAAATAATCCAATACTATCAAGTATATTATCTTAAATAAAGCATTTCTTATAACAAAATCTTCTATTATTTATAATTTTTATTATCATATACATAATAAATTAATCGACAATACACAGCACTAGTAATTTTTAGAAAATTGCACCTCATACTGTTAGACCAATCATATTTGCGTAGTGACCAATCAGAAATTGATTTAACGAGAATCTTTCCACACGTAGTGATTTCTGGAAACCACAATCATAAGATGGCTCGAAATAATTATCTCTATATATATACTATATAGAACTGGTGCTGATTGTTCATCTATTTCTCCGATAGATTTAGTCGAGAATATAGCTCCAAAAACCGACGAATTCATCATTTTAACCAGCTACAAAAACTTGTAATAAATTTGTAGCAGTTGAATAAGTTTGTTTATTTTATGTTTTCATAGCAATCAAAGCAAGAATAATTATTTTTTGTTATCTGTAAATTAGTTATTAATTTATTTGTACGATTTCCTAGATGAATTTAATTTGTACGCTATTTTGATTTCCGAAGAATTAATAGGCTCCACAGCTCGTTCTTTTTTGCTAAATCGTTTCATGTGACAATTTTTATGCAAAAAAGAACTTGACATGTCAAACTAATTTCCGAAAATTAGAACTCGCACTTACTAGATTATACAGGGTGTAGAATTAATTTTAAGACATAGAGATTGAACTAGATAAATCAAAACTTTGTTAATATGGTTCTCTTAATTATTTTACAGAAATGTCAATTTAAATAATTTGTAGAATAATAAAAATCCTATTCAAATTTATTTTTCTTTATTTTGTCTTCATTTGGAAATTGAAATTTAGTCTTCAAGTGTGGAGGCATCACGAGAAAAAGAACAAAGAAATCAGCGTAAAATAGCACTAGCCATATAAATATTAAAACGACAACAAGCCAAATAATTAATTTGACACTTGGAATTGGTTCTAATAAGACTCTTTTAGTTATTCTAAATGCAATAAGAAGATCACAAATGGGTTAATAACTTGTTTTATTTCAACTTTATGTCATACAAGTTATATTCACAAATTATTGATTTCCTATGGTTAATCCCTATGTCTCAAAATCAATAATTCTACACTCTGTATATATGACAAATACGTTATGTTTTAACTTAGATTGTCCAATTATAATTTATTTATGATTCTATTTAGAATTAGAAAACAGTAAACTTAAAGCTTTGTCTCATTCCTACAATATTCTCGTAAGTATACGTGGTAACAGAGAAAAATTGCTTATTTTTATTGCTCCATAACAATATGAATAAAATAGTTATTCAAATTAAAACTAATTATGATTGTAATAGTCGCGTTGAAATCAGTTATTGAATGGTTTTTTTAATACATAAATTTATTACTTACACATAATATATACAATAGTAGAAATACATGCGACTATATTCTGTATAAACAAAGAACAATATAGGTATATATACTAACTACTTAGTAAGTTGTTTTTTCTCACGCAGTTATTGTTGTTAAGTAATTATATGTATATTCAGGTTGAGAGTGGTATCATCTAAATTGAAATCTGAGCTGGAACGTTCAAATGTAATTTTCTTTTTAATTGTTTAAATTGGGCGGATGGTGTTCATACAATTTACGTAACGCAAATAACGCATTATTTACAAAAAAAAAATTAAGAATTAGAATCCAGTAAAGCAGTGCACGTATCGAATTTAATTTTACTTTTTATTATCACAATTTCGTCTACTATAATTTGTCTCCATTAGGAATTTGATTGCATTTGATACCATATAATTTAGAACATTAGGAAAATTTGAGATGTGAAGCTTGTGTATATTATATACATTGCTTTGAATAGTCACGTCATCATCCGACATTTCGGTCGCTTAACAATAAATTAAGAAAAAGTGAAATGAATTAATCAAGTTAGGCTTACAACCAGCAACTAAATATAGTACAATGGTCGTGTACACGGCAGATCACTGGTATAATGCACTCTACATTAAAAACTATCCAATTAAAAGAAGGAAGAGTAAATATCGTGTGTTTCACTAGAATAACTCTATTATTTTCTATTATCAAAGATCTAAATAACCGTGGAGGACGCAGCACTTCGCTAATTGTGCTTTTATTGCGTGTTAGCAGGAAAACACACCAACAAGACGCTAAGATCTAACTCATTGAAAGAATCCCATAAAAATTACAAGCTACTATATAAGCACAATACAAATATGAAATAAGTACCTATTATTTGTTTATAGTCTAATCTATTTTAGTCTGTAACTTACAAAAAACAATAATAGTTAGTTTTGTTATATAATTAATTATTATAATACAGTTACAAACCTAAATAATATAAAGACGGAAATAAGTAGGTAGGTAGATGGTGAGAGTACTGAAAAATGTCAGTTAACTGTTAATTGAAACTTCTAAGAAGGTCCAAACCCATATTTTGTCAAATATAACGGTCAGTAGGTAGACCATCTAAAAATATAACATTTGAGTACCAGATGGGACACATTTCTCTAAGAAAATCAAGTAACATCTATTTACTAGAGACATGTCTTTTAGACTATTAACATAGACTAAGGTATATTTAGTCAATGCTATTAGTTATTTTGTTAAAGCAGTAAAAATCTATGATTATTAACAAAACTAAACTTGATTTAGTACACTCGGAAATAAAGACAAAGTATTTTATAGCCCCGAAATAATTTTTAGAGCCTTGTGTAAACAAAACAACAAGGTAGGATAGTTTATATAATACCTTACTAATATTGTAAATTATTTTTCAATCGTCAACTTTTTTTTTTATTTTCAATTGTTGACTAAGAATCTCCGCAAAAGTTGCTCAAAAAAAATTTTGTTAATATTCAAAGATGTACTTCAAACATTTTGCAAATTATAATTTGAGGATAGAGAGAAATAATAACATTCTTTAGCATGTCTTTTTTACACAACCACCTACCAATAGTTGATTCACGTTCACACATAATAGAATTACGACGTTTCGTCACAGAGACGGTCACACATAGATTCATAAAAGCAAAACTTTCGCTAAGGACATTTTAATAGCCCGTCCTAGTATAACAGGGTGAACGATAATAATAACCGATTCGTGTCATGCATGACGCTATTCAATCCGCGTTTATAGCACATCCCACACGGATATTCGCGTTTTAAATTTCTTTTATATACCTACCAAGTGTTCCAATTATTTTATTATAATTATTTAAAAACAAAGAAAATATTAGTTTGTAGCTATGTTAGTTCTAAATTACCTGTTTCGTGAAGTGACACATTATGTTTAATTCTTTAGCGTTTATAAAAAATCAAGCTTTACTAATGCGTGATCTTGTTTTTTATGCATTCATAAGTAAATTTCAACATGCAACTATAATTATCGAAATTAAACTATTAATTTCAGTTTAAGCTTAATTATTACTCACGAACAACAAATTTGTAACACATTTCTGAAGTATTAAAAAAATTTGTGAAATCTTTATTTTACTATTGCTAAATATCAAAATGCATTAGAAAATGCGGGCACACCTGCGTCTTGATCTTTATTGATGACATGTTAACGTTAATTTTATTATAACTACTGCCTTTTAATATTGTCAATCATTTTTTGATAAAAGAAAGCATCACTGATTTTGAAAAAAGATTCTTAAATTTTCAGGATGATCGATTTTTGTTTTCGATGTTGAAGTTATTAGGATTTTTTCTTTTTTGGGAAAGGTAATAAAAAACTGTGTTTAATTACAGTTTGGTCACTTTATTTTTCGTCATCTTCAGAATAAAAACTGCAAGTATATTTAATATAATAAATTGTTGCATGTATAATATTATGTATTTACAAATAGTATATTACACTACAAGGGACAAAAGTTGAATTTTCGGCCCTGCGCGCCATAATGCCCGAGGTGAAGCCGAGGGCATCATGGCGCGCAGGACCGAGATTTCAACTTCTGTCCCGCGTCGTGTATACGATTTTTCTTCATACCTCGGTCGAAAGTACGTACTATTATTTATAATTTTATTTTTTTATTTTTAAATGCTGATAGTTTTTGATGCCTGCCGCGACATTTGCGGCACGAGCGAAGCGAGTGTTGCTGGTCATATAACATAGTTACGAGTATAAATAAACACGATGAATTCTTTCTTCCCGCTATTATAGAGAAGAAAGAATTTCATCTTACAGGGACTAAAAGTTAAACTTTCGTCTCTGTTATTAGGGACGAAAGTACGTACTTTCGACCGAGGTATAAAGAAAAATTATTTCAAAACAAAAGTTACAATCTTATATTACTAATTACATCACATCTTACCTACATTACTAACAAAATACAATGTTCGTTTTTTTTATTTAACTTTATTTCACTTTATTGTTCTAAAACGAGATAGTATTGTAAATTTGATTAGTCCCCAAACTTTGGAGCAATAGGTGCCAATCTATAGTTGATCACTAAATAATTAAGGGTTTTGAGTCGTTATACGTATGCCGTTAAAAAGTAGTTGTAAGTGTTATCCAACGAATCATAATTTCATTTATGTGTGCTATTTCTAAAAACAATCTTTTTCCTAAGTTGGTCTTATAATCCAAAATTGTAACGTTTGCAAAAAATATTGTGCTGGGTAACTGTGGAATATGTTGACTTAAACCTGTTGTTGTTTTTTGATGACTTATGTCTAATTTGTGTTGTTGCAATCTTGTTTTTAGTAGTTGTTTGGTTTTATCTATGTATTTTTGACTGCATTTGTTACATGTGATCATAGAAATTACGTCGATGTTGTTTTTTTTTCTATTTTGGTTTTAAGTTTACTATGTGATTGTGTAATGGTGTTAATGTTATTATAATATGTTAGTTTTAACAGTGACTTTTGTGTTTTAAAATAAATTGTTGATTTAAATAGCAAGTACAGGCTGGTAAGAATATTTAATGTCTGTTAAGTTTTGCTTGTTTTTTTTTGTGTTATTTTTGATGGCAATCGTTTATATAATGGTTAAAATAACTTTGAGAGTATTTTTCAACAGTTGTATGGTTTTGTTTGTGTATTCTCGTATAAAAATAAAAATGAAATATCAAAATTCACCGTACTTATGACTAATCGATTATACCTACAAACCTATGTGTAAATCTCTGTAAGATAAACCTTTCATACTGTTTTTAATTGAAAATAAAATAGTCTACTTGTAAGAATTTCCGACACTCACACTTGAGATATTGTCTGAAGATAATTATTGTAATAATACGGCTTGTACAATCGAGCATTTTTGATCGTCATGATGTATAATATATGATTTAAAATATTATTTAATATTAATAAATAAATAAAAACAGCTAAAGCACTTTTAATATAATTATCAACAAACAAAAATAGAAATAGTTTAAAAAAAGCTTGAATAAACATTAAGAATAAAACTTATTATTTAAAAACTTTGAAGCTCAAAATTTAAAAAGTTCTACCGTTTGAAATTTGAATGTAGAAAGATATCAATGACATTGAAACATTATTAAAAAAATAAATGGAAATTGGGTGTTTATAATGAAAACCGTAACAGAAAGTTATAAAGATTTAGAGAATTCTAAGAGAGGCTAAATAAAAGTTAAAAAAACAAATATGTTTTAAGGAAAAAACACTGTTTAAATAACAAAATGAAATAAAACAAAACATTATAAAAAACTAATAAAGGTACATAAAAAATCAAACAAAAAAAAATGTAGATAGACACAGTAGAATAAATTAAGTATGCAAACAATAAAAGTTTCAAAAAAATAATATAATAAAAAATATTCATGTTTAATTGGAAGAAACGGGACGGAAACATCTAAAAAATAACAAATCAAAGACATCACAATAGCAATTTTTTGTAATAAACATAAGCCGAACAAGAATAGGTATAAAAAAAGCTATTTGATGGTCTAATAGTAGTTATACAAATCTTCACAATGCAATAAGAATTGAGTTAAAGGTAGCAAGCCTGTTCAACCAGTCAATCCTAAACATACCGTTTTCTGTACCAAAATATTTACGCACATTTCAAATAAAATAGATCTAATACAAATAAAATAATATGCTAATTAAATAAACAATATCAATAAAAATACATTCATATAAATAAAATTAGATAATATGTATTTATAAATCAGTATTTTTTATTTAATAAAACCGAAAGCTATAGCTGTTCTTTTGACTAACAAGCTACGGTTCTGTATAAGACCCTACTTTGGGCAGATTTTTTCTTGACAACGTTATAGCTGTTAGTCGATTGTCTAGATTGTTAGTGGTAAATTTCTATTGTAAAGTCTATTAACTTCTATACAATAGACACCCTCACGCAAATTAAGATTTGTATAACTATATCTATAGTAGAAGAAGAAAGGCTTTCACGGCCCAAAGTCATTGAAATATTGACATCTTTTGGAAAAGACCGTGTCGAAAAGTTTAATAAAATTGTCGACGTTTTGCACTCCATCGGCGGAAGCGTCATCAAAACAGGAAAATAAAAGTGAGAATAAGCACGGTAGCTTGACGTGTGAACTACGCTCTAGGCGAAATTTATTTTTCTATTTAACTTATTTTATTAAAGCTGTCGATACGGTCTTTTCCGAAAGATGTCAATATTTCTATATCTATAGTAGTTATAAACTTGAGTAGCTAATATAGCTAAAATATAGAGTGCGCGTCAAAAGTTTGAAATAAATTCATTAAAAATTAAACAATTTTTTTTTTATAAATAGCATAACTAGACTCTTTTTTTTGAAAAAAATTGATCATGACAAAAGGTTTGTTGCTTGGCAACAAAATTTCCGATGATTTTGCCTAAAGCAACAAATTTTGAATCTATTTTGAAAAAATTTTTCGTAAAAAAAAAGTCGGGTAATATTCATCTAGACAAATTCCCAAATTTGCTTCCAAATCGATTTTATTGATTTATTTTGAATCAGTTTTGTAAAACGTCAATTTCTTTAGTTTTTAATATATTTAATTTAATTAACTACATAAACAATGCGTTAGTCATGGGATGCTGGAAGGAGAGAGTTTTTTCGCAGTTTGTATTTTCGCAATATTCGTGACGCTATTAATATTGGCTTCATCCACTGTTTTAGCAATGTCAAAAATTTGTCAAAAAAAGTTTTTTTTTTCATTCATTAACACATACATACAAATAAAATTCACAGTATCATTTTGACTGTTTGATTTACCTACGTACTTGATTTTGTCCTTTATAAAATATATTTGTACCAACTTTGTCTTTTTTTCTCAAAACTTTTTTTATGTAAAATAACAAAGTTTTTATACTGCCGTTTAGACAATTGAAAAAGCTATTACACTTATAAAAATAAATAGGAGATTACTATTTAAAAAAACATTGATGACATCATAACTCTAAAACCAATAAGTGCTTGGTGTTTTTTTTGGCCTAAAAATATGTGCTTCTTTAAACCAAAATTGACGTGTCCAAAAATTTCATTGAAAAAAATTGTTTAATTTTTAATGCAACTACGTAACTGTTCTTTAGAAATTTAACACTATACTCGGTTATATTATTTGCTAAACATTTTTGAATTTTATTTCGAGAATTTTTTTGGACTCCATATACATACATTGTATCTATCTTTTGATAATAACTATATAGTAAACTACTTAATTATAATAAAAACGTGTTTAGGAAAAAATATTATTATAACCCATACACACAAATATAATTATGTAGACATAAATGCTTTTTTTTTAATGATGATACTCGTATATAATTTTTATCATCGTACCAATTGAGAGACAGAAAATTAAAGCATTTAAAATAATATTCAAATTTCTTGTAAAGATCTTGCAAAAACATTAATATTTTCCATAATTAAATTTTCAATTTTTAAAAAACAAGGAAATTTGTACAAGATGCGGAAAAAAGTAAAATCCTTTATTAAGGTTTTTTACGCGCAAAAAGCACTTACTGAGAAAGTGAAGATGTGGAGAATGCAGTCGCTCGACGGCGATGGTGGCGGTTATCAGAGCTCGATCTTCAGCTACCGTCGATGTAGTCCCATCTCGAAGAACGATTCATTTAATCGCTTGCCAACAATGTGATGGTATTATGCTGAGTTATGAGCTACTTGGACCGCCGCGTCTTCTTATCTTACCTTGGCGTACCACAATAGAAGACGCTCCCATGGTTCTGATGAGAAGAAATGATGGATTTGGCCCAAGGGCTTTTATTGCTGAATGAATTAAAAGTAACAATAAATTCATCCATTGTATGTTGCGTCACTTGATGGAACTAGTTCAGTAGCTTAATAAATTAAAGAGTTAGCTTAAATAATTACTCACATCTATCTTGCAAGATGTTTTGCCTTACAGACGTTTACGCAAGATTTTGTTACAGAAGTTTATAAAAATGTTTTCCAACGTTCTAAATGTTTTACTATAATTTTTTTATCAAAACCTACAAATGCTAATCAATTTAAAAAAATTTGCATCATGATAAGCTCATGGTTGTCATTGACTATAAAACACTTTTTTGTCGTTATTTAATTAAACAACTGCTCTAAATTTGAATAAAAATGAAAGGAACTCGGTATAATTAAGCCAATGTTGATCTTTTTTTTAACAATTTTGATCAAATTAATAGATAATCCGTTGGCACCTTTGAGACATATCACACATATACCTACGACATCTGCGTTCTGTTCTAGATAAACAAATTTGACAAATTATCGATAGCATTTTTAAGTTTTAAATCATTAAAAAAAATACATAAATAATTAATAACAATATTTATGACTTTAATTATTTGAAACAACAATGTGTGTTATATGCATGGCTGTTAGATAAGCAATTTTTTATTACTCAATCATGCTAAACTAAATTAACCAGTTTTATTAAGATTTTCCATCTAACAAAATTATAGTAATAATAAAAAATATTATGATTTATTATTCAATTATTGTTTTAGCATTATTTTTGCTCCTCTGTTATAATACTAATGTATTCATAACATAACTTTTGCATCAAAAATTAAAAATTGATAATTAAATAACTTGTAAAGTATAGTATGTTTATTCAACTATTACAACAAATGCTAAAAATATTCTTCATTCTGTTGCAAACACAATTACCCAACACAATTGGTTCGTCTCCACCAAGTCTACCAATCTCGCAACAAGTTAGAAATGTGAATTTTTCCGCTTATTCGGTTATATCCTTAATTCTTGCAAGTCGTAGACAGGTGTTTGGTAAATTAAATATTTTAAGTAGGGCCACAAAAAAGTCGGCAAGACTAAGGTTACAAGCCTGTAAAAGTCAGATAGTTTCAGTATATTTCAACTAATCAGGCTGTTTTCGAAAAAATTTGGAACTAGGGTTATTGTGATTCTATCTGAATACGCGTTACGTTCAATTAAATTTAGTGTTTAGAAGTTTATTAATAAACGATTTTAAATATTAAGTTTGTTAATTGCTGCTCAAAGAGCAAGTTTTTAAAAAAATTGTAGAAAATCGTCTACATAAAGATTCAGATTTTCAGTACTCTACATTTTTATATATTCAAAATTAACGGTTTTTATTATTTAAATAATAAAGAAAAACTTGCTATATTTTTTTTGTAAGAACGTGTTTGAGCCCGTAGAGGTACCACGAGTACAAAAAATAATGTCAATTTTTGACAAAAAAAAAATCTAAAAAACGCGTGTTTTTGGATATTTTAAAAATTTTAAACCAAAATTTAGCATTGTTGCGGTATGCTTATGATTCATTAAAAACAACAATTATTTAAACGACAATCTTAATGTAAACACAAAACGTGCTTACGTATATGCGTATTTATAACTGGAAACAGCTTTATTTGTTCAACAATAAATCGGAAAAGTCAGTTTGGATTTGTAATTTGTATGATTATAAACAAGTTAATTATTTGGTAAATAAAAAGTTGTAAAAATAGAATTTTGTTTATGTTTATTGTTTGCTCAGAATTGAATTTTAACTACGAGTTTACTACAGTACAGGAAATTAACCTAAACTATACTTGATAATTCTATTAGAGCAAGTGGGTGTCTAAAAAACAACTGGTTTTTGGCTCGAAATCAATAAAGAATAAGGCATAAACATTAAAAATTATAATAAAAAATTAAAATTAAAATGCATTTTTTCTTTATAAAAGTATGGCTAAATTTAAAATTAGATCTGTTTCTTGGATTTCAACTTGAAATAGTTTTCTACAATGTCTGAAAAAATTAAAAAATGATGCTATTTAACATTGAAATTAATGATAATTTTCAATTATTATGACCGAGATCTTACAACCTTAAAAAGTAGTTCTAAATAGAATCTAAATTTTATTTATCATAAAGTTTTATTTTCTTAAAACCTACTATATTAGTTTTTTATTTATTTATTTATTTGAAAAAAAAAGTGTTTTTTTATTCGTGTTTTATTAACGGTAAGTTTATTAACTTATATAACATCTAAAACACTAAAACTAAACTAGCTGTTATAAATTTTACCTTCAATCAGTATTGTAATCAAATAATAACAAAGTAAAAGGTAGGTAATGTGCATCTTTCTTTTCTTGAGCAAAAAACCAAGCCTATTTGATTTCACTGTGCGACATACGTTATGTAGCAAATCGCTAGCAACGATCTATAGTTTTATGATTATTCTTCCATTGTCTTACTTCAATTTAATACATACTCCAAAATGCAAATTTTTTTTTTCAACTTTAGTGTACACAACCCAGCATGTGCTAGGTTTTTTGATTTAGAAAGATCATGAAAGTTTGCCACTAAAGCATTCTTGGATAAATAGTTTGTTTTGTGTTAACTGTGTGTCACTAGAGTCACTATTAGAAATTTTTAAGCTTTTATAAAAGCAAGCACAACACTGACAAAAAAAAATTTAATGATTGTTAATTTTAGTCATGGCAACTTTTCCAGTTAATTTTTTTCTAATTTTATTTGAAAACGTTTACAATAATAATTAAATTGCATTAAAAATAAATATATAAGTGAATGTGGGTAAAACTGTATACAAACCTTGACGAAATGTTGCATTTCTGTCTCAAAATAATTTCAATAAAAGTGTTGAATTTTTCGACTTTTCCGTCACGGTATGTCATGTACTATTTTTAATATTGTATAATCTATCTAAAATAAAAAAACTTATATGCAGAAAGATTATACAATAAACAAAGCCTATTTTTACAGCCTACTAATAATAGAAATTGTTTCTATAATTTTTCTATCCAAGATCTTACCTTGCTTTACAAATCTTTTCTTTCTAACCAAAAAATAAAAAAATTCTTAGTTCTGTGGTCTTTGTGTAGTCTACTACTAATAAAATTTATTGTTGCCTATACCGGCTTAAATATTCTAACAATTCATTTTATTTCATTTTCTATTCTACCCTCTCTGTTCTTCCTTTGTCCTTCATTTTCCTTTTCTCCCATACTTCTTTCATCCACTTTATCTCCACTCCATTTTCTTTCAGTATTTCTTTTCTTTCTGCTCTTTCTCTCTCTCTCTCATCTCACTGCATTCATTCCATATGTGCTCTATTGTCTCTCTTTCCTCATAACAGATTCTGCACAGTCTCTCTTCCTTTTCCATCCAATACCTATTCTCTCTCTCTTCATTTCCGCACCTGAACCTCGCCATTATTTTCCTCTCTTTCGCACTTTCTCTTCCCAGGTACACTGGGATCTCCTCTGTCATACATTTCTCATAATTCCTGTTATACCTGGATTCTTTGATTTTTTCTCTTCTTTCTTGCTTATCTACATCCCTGTCTTTTTCGCTCGTTTCTGCGTTCATCTACTTGCCTTCTCTTCATCTTTCCACTTCTTTACTTGCATACCCATTTCTTCTGTACTATTTCCATAATTCCTGTTATACCTGGATTCTTTGATTTTTTCTCTTCTTTCTTGCTTATCTACATCCCTGTCTTTTTGCTCGTTTTTGCGTTCATCCACTTGCCTTCTCTTAATCTTTCCACTTCTTTACTTGCATACCCATTTCTTCTGTACTATTTTTCTCTCTCGTTTAACTCCAAATTTTTTTTTTTTCTCCAACATTCGTTCAATATTCTACATTCTTGCCTTCCATTCATTCTATCCTCAAACATAGTCGCTCTTTTCCCGCTTTCACTCTCAGCTTGTTTCTCTTACATTCTTCTCTTACTATATACCCAGGGGTTTCTCTGTCCACCTCTAGGACCCACCTCAAATACTTTCTTGTACTCTCTCTATTTCCTCTTGTTCTTTCCACCCCAAATTTCTGCCCCATACATCAATACGCTCTCTACCAAGCTCTCAAACATCATTATTCTCCTTTTAAAATCCCCTCCCCACTTCCTCTCTCCTATTCCCCATACACATCCCACTATCTTGTTTGCTTTCCTTGCCATCTCTCTGACATGCCAACTCTCTTTGTTCGTAGCTCTTTCATTAAACGTATACCCTAAATACTTGAACTCTTTTACTCTCTCTATTTTCTCTCCCTCCCATTCCCAATTATTTTTTTCTTTATTCCTCTTCTTTTTGTTGAACATCAGCACCTTTGTTTTATTTACATTCACTTCTAGCTTTTTTTTCCTCACATACTTTTTTAGGCTCGTCATCATTTCTCCCATCTCCCTTCCGCTTTTTGCTATTAATACCACATCATCTGCAAACGCTAGACTCCACACTTTTTCTCTTCCAATCACACATCCCCCAGCTTGCGCCTTTCTAAACATTTCTTACATAAAAGTACTAACAATAATCTTTTATTACTTTTGCATAAGAGAGTAATCTTTTAAAAACCAATACATAAAAAATTATGAATAACTCTCGATAAGTAGTATTTTTTGCTGAAAAAACACTTGATCATAATTTTATTTTCTAATTTTCAGCAACATTAAAACTAAACGTAATGCAATCAAAAGAATTTTGCAAGAATTAGTGGAAAACTAGGTCAAAAAACAGCAAAAGTTGTACTACCACAAAAGAATATACTTAAGTGAATAAAGCTACAAAGATGCAAAAAAGAACAATTACTAATAAAAATATTACATTTACAGCAAATATCAATTGATACAAAAAAACTTATTTGAGCAAGAAAAATGTAACAAAAAAAATTTAAAAATAAATTACAAATGAAAAAAATTGCTTACTAATTTTTGAAACACGTAGAACCTACTACCAAAACTCTGTATGTAAAAATTGTTTCTGCAAGAAAACTACCGAAAATTAAATTAATTCTGTAAAACATTATTTTTGACGTAACTAATTTATAAACGATCAAAATTCTAGCAGCAAAAAACCAACAAAAAATTTAATAAAATCACAGCTTATTTAAATTCTTTCCATTCATAAAACTCATTATAAATGAGAAGAAATATTTGCCATTGCGTATGAACCTTCTAATTATGCATGATTTGTACAATAAAAAAGCAGAAAAAACTTGTTAGTTGAGTAATATATAAAAAAATTTAATGTTCTAAGGCTAAAATTTGAAAAATTCTTTTTTAAACTCTATGGTATACATTTTTGTGGTATAGTGCTCAATGAGTAAAAAACTGTATAAGGATAAAACCTTTTAAACTAATTACGATCAAAAATGCAAAACAATTTCTTCGTTGAAGCCACATATATAAACTTTCCATCCAATTAGTTTTGAAAAAAAACAAGATTTATCTGCACAATTGAAACTTGTACACTAATCATTTATAAATTTCAGAAAAACTTATTAATTTCAAAAGCTGCGCCTGAAAATAATTCCCATTTGTTAAAGGAAGGAATTCACCAAAAAAACGTAAAAACTCAGTTGTTTGAAAACGGTAAGTAAAAATTTTGATTAAAAATTTATAATTGACTCCAATATCAAACTGGAGTTTTCATCATGCAACATTGAAAGTTGATAGTCAATTTCTATTCTTAATAATCTTAAACAAATTTTCTTTGTTGCAGTGCCGGATTCTGTTTGTAAATTAAAATTTATTATTGCATTATCTACCATAGAATTTCCTAAAACTATCATCTTTGCAAATTCTTATCAATAACTTATTTTTTTCATAGATTTGTTATAAACTTCTCTAATTTCTCTTGAAAGAAACTATTAATAATTTTTGGACAGTTGACCGCCCTGATAAATTAATACAAATTGATGCAATAAAACTTTTTTTTATTTATGCGTATTTGAATAGTTTGTATATTTTTATTAATATTTTTGATAGATTGTAGATAGACGTCTTCTTACTATAATACTGAGCGAGATTCATCAATCAAGAATAATCGTCAATATTTCAATGTAAAGACGGTAAAAATGAAAGCAGATTTCTCTGAATTTAGAAATATATTTGTTTTCTATATTGTTGCAATAAAACTATTAATACAAAATGTAAAACACACTTTTATCTAATTATTACTTCTTATTTTTAAATTTTTTAATATTATTTTATTTGAAACAATTAATAATTAGGTAGTAATAGTCATTGAAAATAATGAAACAAAATTAACTAGGTTAGCAAAAATTAAAAGAGGAGCTCAAATGAGTGTACTAGCAACTTGAAAAGTTTTACCTTGACTGCTGTTAATTATTTTTATAATAATTAAATTATTATCCTTGAAAGATAACGATATAATAAGTTCTAAAATTATTGTTAAGAAAAACATTAACAGCAAATATTTCTCAACACGTTCTCATGTTTGCAAAGGATTGTACGTATGTTTTTTAGCAATAAAACAAAAAATATAATATATGATGGCTGCCCCCCTCGTACACAGAAGCAAACAATCACGTAACACGAAAATAATTTCACGAGCAAACAAACAATGCCATTCGAGTTCGTCGATTGGGGGGCTTTGGGGGGCAATACTGCATTGTTGTGTGGGCGGAACTTTGCGCCGCTCCCGCAAAACGCACGCAACCAGCGAACCAGGATTATGATGTTCAGAATCTGGAAATTGAGCTCATTAGTTCTGCACCTATGGTTTCCAGTTCCATCGAAATCGTAGACCGAAACAACTCCAGGAGCTCGCGACTTAGATAAGGTAATCTAAGAATATAAAAATGTATTACTTCCTAAAATTCATAACATATTTTACAAGCTTCACGCAAATACCAAAAAAACAAAAAACCGAATCCTTTCTAAAAGCATAAAAAGTGAACAAACAAAATTTTGAAATATGTTGTAAATATGATTAAAGCCACTTTAGAGATTTACCTTCAAATAAACGGTTTCAATATCAACTTTTGAACATTTAATCTAAAAGGAATGAATAAATAAGATATTAATCAAATTTAGAAATACATTTTTCAAAACAATTTTTACTTAACGGTGTATATATTGTTATTTACCCGAAAAATTTTTTATATATACTGCTTAACAAAATTTAACTTCTTATTATCATAGTGGCTTTTACATAGTGGCAAAAAAAAATCTGCAATTAATCCTACATTAAAGCAAAACTTGAATACGCTTCTTGTTTCTATGTTGATTGTTCCTTTATAATTTGAGTAAAAAACCTGTGTATAAATAGAAAACACAAAACAAGAATATAATTCGACAGAAAACACAGAAGAACATAATAAATTTTATTATTTCTTTCACTATTGAAATGTTGTTTTAATTATAAAAATTTTAAAACAAATTTGTTTATTGTATATTAAGTATACGTTATTGGTTTAATTTCAATCGATTACTATTTGTATCACTAATGAGTTTAAGTAGATTGATTATGAAATTTTTCTCAACTATAGTGTTTTTAACCCATTGATTAATTTTGATAGAAGAATTACTCTATAAGCTAATTGTTTTTCTAGATGGATATGCTTAATCACTGGCTTTATTAATATTATCAAAAATATAGGTCTAAATAATTATACAGAATGTTTCATGTTGCAGCCTTTTTAACACAAAATACTTTTGTAACTGTCAAAAAAAATAAAAATTTTGACATTATAAATTCAAACATGTTTATTTTTTTTTTTTTTGGTTATGAGATTTGTAATACATACCTTCAACAACGGATTTCCAACGTTAATAATTTAGGAATAATTGCCGATTTTAAATCAAACTCAAAACTGGTGCGTTTTTAAGATGGCAATTTATAAAAAAGCAGCGAATTATTTTTTCACCGAAATATCCTGTAGATGCACAAACAAAGTAAAAAAAATTAATATTTCTTATAACTAATTAATAAAAAGCTATATAAATTATTTTTATAAAATTATTATTTAATATTTTGTTTACGATAATGTAGTTTGATAATTTCAAATGCTTTCTTCTAATGTTTCAATTTTCAAAAACAATAAGAAATAAATCCGTTGAGTAATTAAGTATTTACCTATAACAACAATATTTAACAATTATGTATAATTTCTATTTTAGTTTTTACTTACATTTCTGTAATTTTAAGTGACAATCTATAATTAACAATCAATTGAAAATATCAGTAAAACTAAAAAATAATATTATAAAAATTTAAAATAACTCATTCGTTGTATTATTTTAAAATTCTCTTATATGTTTCTTAGCAAAAAGAAGCCTTTTACAAGTATTTGACAAATGGTATCAATGCTGTTAATTGAGATATTTTAATTGGTATTAATTAATCTCAATAAAAAATTGTGGTTTTTAGCATAAGTAAAAACTAAAAACTCCTAGGTAATTTTAGGTTTTATTTCTGAACAAAATAAGCCAAGTGATTGTGTTTTTAATATTTTTTTCTTAAATTTGGTCTTTTTTGCCTCACATTAGCGTTGGAAAAGTTTAGAAGTATTCTTATAACAAAATCTTAACTTTCCAGGAAGTATTGCAAAACAGTGATTGTTCCAAAATCTACAAGAGAGCATTACTAACGTTAGAGGCAACCGATCTCAACAATAATTGCAGACGTCGAATTGCAGAAACAAATTTAAGTTAAATTATACCTATTTGTTTTATTGGCCGCACGGTGAAAAATTGCATAAAATTGTGATGAATTAAGAGATCAAGAGGGTTTAGCATAATCCCGAACTTAAGATTGTTATCTTGTGTCAGTTTATAGGTGCGACTGAAACTGAAACTGTGTACATATTCCTAGCAACATATTAAAATTGGAAAACATAAAAATGTTATCATCTACGTTTATTTTTTTATATAATAATATATACATAATTAAATTTTAGGTGTTTTTTTGTTATTGAGTTAATATTTAATGTATGTTTGTTTCATTAGTTAAATGTATTTCAAATTTTAAAGTGTCTTAATTTTTTTAATGAAACGAGTCTGGGTTTTCATTGTTGATATACCCTTTCGTTATTTTTTTATAAAGTTTGTCTTCTAGCATTTGTATATATGTATGTATATTTTAATTTAATAAATCATGTTGCTTTTATATTATGCTTATTTATTTAATTTGTTCTTTTCACGTTTTATAAAAAATAAGTTAACAATGTAAAATAAGCAAATAATCAATAATAAATATTCAAATATGCAAACAATTTCTTTTTAGTGGTATATTTTAACAAATATTATGATATATTATAAAAAATTAAATAAAATCATAAAACGCATGCTAATTACTTGTTATAGTCAACTAAAAATGCAAAACACAAGGCAGCTTTAAATTGACAGCTGTATTAATAAAGTAATTAAGTTTAATCATGATAGTTCTGTTAATAGTTTAAAGCTTGAATAATTTATAGAAATTTGAATATATAAAGGTGGGTAACTTATGATTAAATCAAGCATGATTTTCTTAATTTCTATATTTATAATTTCAATTATTAACGATTTTATAATAAACAAATTTCTTTTAGCGTTTAGAATTTTTTTTCAACAGCAACAACAAACATCCAACAATTGAACGTTTCTTTGAAATTGACGTTATTTTTCTCCGATTATTTTTCAATAGCACTTGGTAGGTGTTACTATATTTGTGTTTTTCAAGATACATTATACAGCGTGATCAACAATAACTGTTTGATTTGGCAACACTTTTTAGAGACTTTTTTCCCTCTTTTGAAGAGAAAGGTTTCTTATGGATTTACAAAGACTTCTTTGCATTCGAGTTCTAATGTCCTCGAGAACTTTCTCACTTAGAGTCGAAGGTCTACCAGTTGGTTTTGCTTTGCTTACGGTTCCTGTGTTCAAGTAACGTTCCACTACTTGCAGGCAATAAAACTGAAAGACAGCAAAGACATCTCAAACTTCCGGAAACATTTTCAAAAACTGATGGTAGTTTGCTTCGAGGGAGTACTGCCAACCAGTTATTGGATTATAAATTCCGCTTCAAAAACACGCCATTTCGGTTAAAATATTGTGTTTTAATGTAAAAGCCAATTTGAATAGTTATTCAAAAGAATAAAGAAGTTTTAATCTGAATTTGGAAAATCAATTGGCATCTGTCAATAATGTTGTCAGTGTCAAAAGTGTCGGCCGTCAACAACAAGAAGTGTTGTTTCATTTTGAAATTAAATGTGGAATTGCCGGCTCAAGTCCTATTTGATTACTCTGTATAAATTAGACAACATACAAGTTAGATGTAAGCTGTATAGCTGTAACCAGAATAAACATAAGAAATAGTACGCTCACTAACCGTTATTTCACAAACCAAAATAGATGGCTGATAAATAGTTAAATTAAATTCTCCTAGATGTCATTACCATGCGGCGGACCGTCTAAATTTACACTTAGAAATTCAAGTTTGTTTAAAACTAATTTTTAATTTATTTGCTAAAATTCTTAATAGCATTTATTTAAAATTAAAAAAAGTGTGCTTTGTGTCAATTGCAAGATTTAAAGTAGCAGAAAAATACTTTTTGTAATTTTGTATTGCAAGAAAGTGCAGTATAGAAAATAACAAGACAAAAAAAAGACGCCAAACTAGCCAAGTTAAGCATGATTGAAATAAATGAATAAATTAGTATGTATGATTGGAATAGCTGATTTGCTTGTTTACCTTATTTTCTATTTAGAGCACTTGGCCACTAATTATTATATACACAGGCCACTAATTATTATATACACAGAAAACATAAAATAACGAATTACCGTAAACTTTGACGGTTGCAGATGTGTTCGTACTTGTCGTGCTTTAATACGTAGGGTAGGCCAGACATGAACATAAGGTCCTTATGCTTTACTGAAAAGTTTTCACTTTGATTTGACAGTTTAACGTAAATATTGTTTTGAATAAAATAAATTTTTGCTTAGCTAATTAACCAAACTGGTCATAATATTAAGAACCTACACAACGTCGTAAACAAATTCAAATATAACAAATGCCCAATTACATTACTTTTGCAAAGTCTTGTAAAATGGTATAACCTATAAATTAAACTTTGGTTTAGTGACGGTTTTTTGCACAAGAGATTCATCTAGTAATAATTATTAACACGTACAGCTAGAAAATTATTTTGGTTAGCTAATTGATACGGAAACATTCGGGAGTTGGTATACAACTTCTTATGTGTACACTGGCTGTAACTTATCAAAATAAAAACTAAACTTTATATTTTTTTTTTAATTTGGTGATAAGGAAGAAGCTTTGACGGATATTAGTATACTGGGCTCAAAACGTTCAAAAAATCACTCTGTGATATCGTCATTTTAATTTGAAACATATTTTAACAATTTTAATTGTGCCATCAACAATGTACCTAAGCTTCTGGTGTTTAAAGACTAAAACTACAAACATATAAAAAGCATATGAGCAAAACAAAACTCATATGTATCATATTGGTATGATATTATATTTGTTATGATAACAGTTAGAAGAACGTAACCTCAATTTAATTCTCAAGCATCTGATAGCTAATTAGAGTGATTTAAAAATAGCGCCTTAGTATAACCACTTACAATAAAATAAACCAAAACATTCAAATAGACTTTATTATTATAATTTAGTTTCTAAACAATAACAGTGAAAATATATATTTATCGTGCAGTAATAGCATTCTAATAATAAGCCAGAAAAATATTTTCACTATTAATAGAATATATGCCAAATACAGAATAAAGCAAACAAAACATCAAGATTATACCAACTAGTTTTGAAGTCGATAAAAATCTAAAAACTTTATTTCACGTGTTGATCAGAAACTTTTCCATTTCTATTTATGCAATTTTAGCATTTTGTCTAAAGCCAAAATATAATTTTTTTCAGCAATTCTTAAGCAAACACTTCCAAGCAAAGATTTTCAACAACTAGGGTTTTTATAATTTTGAAAGCAACGTGAAAGCAGTGATATTAAAAAAAGAGTTGTAATGACGTTTTTTAATATGTTTGCAAAAATTAGCTAGGACTAGTTATTTACATAAAAGTCAGGAAAATGTCACATTACTGAAGAGGAGCTAATGTGCCGAGTATTTTGAAGCTCCGAGTCAAGTAAGAGATTTTACTGACGTGTTTTGTATTAAATTTTTCCGGAAATCGTAAAAAAAGACGAAATTTACAAATTTTAGATTTTTTTTTGACAAATTCTACAAAAATCAAATTTGTCAATTTTGTTGGCAACTATAGTTACTAGTGTATCTTTTTTGTTTTGAGTCTTGTAAAGTTTTTACAGTACTAAATGTTGTTTCCAAGACGATTTCCGGAAAAAGTAATTTAAAACTATTTATCAGAAAATAAAACAACTCAAAAATCTAGTTTTTAAAGCTGCTTTAGAAAAACATGCATCTTTAAAAAATAAATTTACAATAATTTTCAAAAAAAAACAAAATTTAGTTTTGCATGTTTTGAGCCTTCCAAACGTTCTCTGTAAACTTCTGAGGCGTTTGAGCTACTTTTCTATTATTTTTTTTCAATTTTTTTGCTCTGAAACTTTTACCCCTCAAACCGTTATTTTAAAATCATTTTTAATTTCTGACATGTTCTAGAAATTGTAAGTAATCCCCCCACCGTTATATTATAAAACTTAACAATGCTCCACTCAATACACGATAAATGTAATCGTTGATTTTTTTATTTCATATACTTTTTATTAAAGCAAAGCACAATACTAAAACCAAAAAGTTGCAAGAGTTTATTGAAGTGTAAAGTCAAACAGCAAGCAATTCCTAATGTGCAAAAATATTTTTAAGTGTGTTTACTTGTTTGAGAAGCACATGAAAGCAATAAATAATATGCATAAAAAATAATATTAAAGTAAAACTAAACAAAAAACATTAAAGTTTGAAAACACTAAATAATGGTTAAACGTAAATTTTTACTACGTTAAGATAGCAATCAAACAGAACATAGGAAGAAATATGTAGAACAACTATAAATATTACCATTGACAAAAAACAATGGTAACATTCAAAACACAAAAAAAAATTAAGAAAAATAGGTCAGAAAATTAGACAGAAGAAAATGACTAAGTCAATTAAGACATAGAGTATTGAATAAGCTAAAATACAATTAAAACATCAAACAAAAAGTAATCCGAAAGAGAAAAGCTCAATGATGCAAATAGATAGAAGAATAGCATACTACTCAGAAATTTTTGCTAAAAGTAAAAAAGAATATAAAAAAAATCACCGGAAGATTGGTTAAAACAAGCATGAAAAATAAAGAAACAAAGAGATAATTAAACAATGATTTTAAAAATACAAAAAACATGTAAAAATGTATCTGACAGACGGTTACAAGATCTATAAACTTCTTGTATACACACGTAATAAATTTTTTTTTAACATTCATATGTTTCTAATGTTTGTATTTACCTACATAACTTGCAACAAATAATTACAAATAATTTAAATAGAATAATTTCTAGATAATTAAAACTTCATTTTTTAAGCAAAATCGCTGTTGAGCCAGTTATAAAAGAGTTTATTAACGTATGTTATAGAATTAGATAGCTTGAAAGCTTGCTGTATTATTAACCTTTAACCCTTATTAAGGGCCAAATCAGTAAATAAATCATTTTGGTCTGTCCGAGTCCAAGTACAATAAAAGTATATTGAAAAACAAGTTTCATAAAACATGTCTTAAAGCACGCATTCAAGTTTAAAACACGAGTGGCAAAGCCACCAGTTTTTAAAGAATAAAAGCTTTAAGGTCTTATTAATTTATACTATTTTTTGTAATTTGCTCTTTTTATGCTGTTTTTGAGCATTTTTTTTATAATCTGATTGATTTAGGGATTTTTGGAATGTGTTGGCAATATTCTAATTTTAAAAGTAAAACATTAATCTATGTGGTTTTCTTTTGTTTTATGCAAAAATTCTAATCCAGAATGCGAAAATGGAAGAAAACTTTACATGTAGGTCTCCCGAAATCCGCAAAATCGCAAACCTTATTTTGGTTTTCATTATTATTATTATTGCAAGATACCTACTTTTTTTAGGTTAAGTGACATATAAACTGTGACTTTTGCTTTATTGGAATCGGTTGTTTTTCTCAGACCAGTGCACTTATTATTTACACCATTATATGCCATATTTCCCATAAATAAACTTACTATTAATTGTTCACTTTACTTTGTTGTTCAAAAATTGCAATTTTAATCTTTAATTCACCATATTATAGACAGACAGATAAAACGTTTAGTTTTACCAACCTAAAAATTTATTCGAAAAAAAAGTTTGGGGCTCTAATGGCTTACAACCGCACCGAAACCTATGACGTAGAGTTCTCTAATGAGTCTGTTAGACTATCAAAATGAAGGCAAATTGCAAAAAATTATTTATAGAAGATGTTTTTAAAACTTTTTTGTATTATACATTTTTTTTTTTAATTTATTTCAGTTGATGTGTTTTTACACCCAATTTTATAAAGTTTTCTTGTAACAAGATTGTAAAGCAGTAGAAATTATTTACTTATATAATTGAAAAGATGAATATTATTATATTTACTAACAACTTACTGTTAGTAAAGTAACAAATCGGATACTACTAAAATTTAAAATTGAATAAATTTTCAGATACTTACCGATGGAAGCTTTCTACTTGTCCGCTTATATGGTTTGTCTTAACAAACATAAATATATCCCATTTAATGTTACAGACGGAGTTTAAGCATCACCAAAGACATTATCATCAGGGTCATCTAGGTAGTTGCATCGTCATTTGTAACAAACAATCGAATGCGTAATTAAAGTAGGCTTCTTGGACGATTATTAATGGCTGGGCAAGTGATGGACTCCAGCCCACAGACAAATGGAAAGTACTTAGCAGATATGATAGATCCATTGATAAATTGACAGATCCACTTATAGAATTAAACCTGAAGCTGTCTTGTTATATTTTTTTTATTTAAATGAGCATAATTCTATTAAAAAAAATGCACAATTGAATGCAGTACATTTTAGAAATATTTATGCAATACAAAGCTGTGTAAATAAATAAATTAACACAGACTATAATGCGCCTGAATGCATATGCGTGTTTCATTCAATTTAAAAAGAATGTGTGTGATTTGGGCGGCGTTTGAGATTGTTTAGTACCCATCTTTACCGTTTTGAAATTCTGAAAGAAATAGTTCTCATAGGAACGTTAAAAGTAGGACATTAAGAAACTGTCAATATGACAATTTTTTGTAGGCTACAAAGTCATGTTTTATCGGCGAAAAAATCTTTTAAAAACACATTAAGTATTCATTTCATGTTTGTTTGTAACAACCAAAGCAATTGAATAGAAATTTATTTATAAAACATTGCTGCAATACTATTGAACGTTAGTAAGTAAGTAGGCGTACCTATGTACTTAGATGCTACAAATTTGTGATGCTCTCAAGAAAAAGTCTTAAAAAAAAGATTAAATGTGTAATATAATCCCTTATAGTTTTTCTACATTCTTTAGGCTCGCACAAACAATGCGGTTCACACTCTTCTGTACCCAACCATTGTTATTCAAAAACGAGCGTAACATTTCACGCTTGGTGACACTACACCTCACAGGCAGCCATTTTTGTTTTTGAGTTCATTATCACGTGATAGCGACCATTATTATCACCTGGTGGCCTGCTTTTCAATGACTTATCATTAGTCATCCACCATTAGAAACTTTGTATTTGTATGTAAACGTCTTATCACTAAAGTGATAAGAAACATTACACGGGTTGTACTGGCCTTAATAACTGGATTATTTTGACGTCACTTGTTCAACAAATGGCTGCTTTATTGTTAACAAAGCAGAAAAAATATTAATTCAAATTCAATTCTTGAAAGAGTTTGTCTGCTAATTTAATAAAATGATATACCTACATTATGGCTATTATAATTACACGCATGGAAGAACTCAAGTGTAACTCACCCCCTACAACCCAACTAAAATTTCAGCGTTTGTAAAGCATGCCAGATGGAAATAGCATTGCAGTTTTTGCATCGTGCACGGTATTCCAATCATGTTATAATAAGACATGGTACAACAGCTAAGGGTGCTTATTCTAATTAAGTAATAATTATCTATTGTTAAACCAATGCAAAAACCAAAACAAGAAAAAATTTTGAAGAGTGTTTAAAATATTTTCATGCAATAGACAAACATTCTAAATATTTATGAATAGCAAAATCAAACTGTCTGGTTTTTTCTAAAATTATTAATCGCCTTAAGACTCTTATAATAAGTCTATCTTATTAAACATGCGGTTTTGTAATACTGCAATGCTTAGATCATTCCCAGACAATTGATGCAAATTTTTCGATTCACTATTTTCATGATGATTTAGACCAAATCGTGGGTCTTAGAAGTTTCATAAACGAATTATGCTCTATTATTTTCTTGTTATAAACGTCAAGAACTACCAATTATTGAATAAGATCGAGGCTTCACTTATCTAAGACGAAAATTACACAAAACAGTTGTCAGTACTAAAATTATTTTATTCAGAAGAATTTATATCTGCATAACTGCACGAGCAGTTAATAACAGATGCAGACACACAACTTTTTATTTAGGTAGGTATACAAATGATAACAGTCGACAAATTATATCTCATAATTCAATTAGTATTATAATTGCTTTTAATTCTTATATTTTATTTATTTTATGTATCTAATAATTAATAATAATTATATACAAAATATAGCAAGAATTTGAAAGTATAATATAGGTAATTCATTCATAAAATGCCAACCATTCAGGTATAAAATAACTTATACTACCAATTTAAATTCAAGATTAATAGGTGCATCAATTTATTAATGGCATTTATTAAACACTACTTGAAAATTTAAAATAAAAATTACTTTTGCACAATGCTCCCGCAATTATATAATTATGGAACAGTTGTTGATACATTGGATGTAAAATTATTCAGTTTAACATCACAAAACTAAAATATTAACGTTTCTGTTAACAAACCATTAATTTTTAGAAATCAAAATATCCATTAATATATTATGTACATTATTATAAAATTTAAAAAATAGTGCTACGCCATTGACTTATGCAATTATTTTTAATTGAGATAAAAGCTTTCTAATAAAAAAATCAGTCTTTAAAAAAGAGCAGAACTAAAAAACAAAACTAAACAAAAAAACCTATTAGCTTAGGTTCTATACTAATGTAAAAATTTAAAAAATTTTGAGTAAGCGCCAGACAAACAGACTCTATGTCATATTCATCTTTTGAGTTAGGGTTCTCTATAGTAATAATAATAATAACATAATAAAATTGTTTATTGTCTTCTGGATACCTCAATGTTGTATATAAGACTCGTCAAAATTAAAACAGATGTAAAATGTCAGATAAATACAAAATACCTATATCTTATAACTACTATCTTAATTTATAGAGATTATTTTAATAAAAACAATTAGTTCTAAGTTTTTAAAAAAATAGAAAAAAATCATTTATCAAGTAAGAATTGTTTAAAATTCTTCTTAAGATTAAAAGGTTTTTTGAGTTTGTTATGGGTAGGTGGTTGAAGATTTGTAGACCAACACAATTAGGCAATCTTATACCCACATTACACCTCATAAATAGAACGCCCTTATTTTTGTATACATAAATCACAAGTTCAAATAGGTATATACTAAAATAAATACTAAAGTTAGAATCTTTAACTCTTTAGAGAAATTTCTGCAAGTCTCTGTTTGCTTAATTCTTACTAGGCGTTTTTGACAGATAAACAGGTTTTTAACAGTCTGCAACTTGGACGTAATAAAAACTAAAAATATGAGACGTATTAAGAATCAACTTTATACTTCAAAAGAGATATGTTAATAAGTTTAGTTTTGAAATAACATTGGAGCATTGATTACCAAAGTTTAAATGATTGTCTACAGCTAGGCCTAAGAACATTACACTTTTCTAACTAGTATCTAGTCAAGTTTAAAGCAGTGCATTTTTTCTGACGGTTGTGAACTCGTATGGCACAGGTTTTTTTAACATTATGAAATATTTGATTTGTGGAAAACCACTGGTGTAACTTATGCAAAACTGTATTAAGTTTGTATATACAGTGTTTATAAGTTTTCTCGCAGAATTGTTTTAATGTCGTTAATGTAAGTATAGCAAAAATAGTGTGGGTTCAAGCGCAGGCCCTTGTAGTACACCTAAATTAATATTTATCTTGTTTGAGTTAACCTGTGACTTAATATTGTCTTTAAAATATTCAATCGACACATATTGCTGCCTGTTTCTCAGATATGACAATACCCAGTTCCAAAAATTGCCTATTACTCCATACTTCAACATTTTGCTGTGATCGCAAAATAGCCCAGCTGAGCACTCGCCGTTTTTAGTTTTTGTGACAATCTTTTTGATCAGGCTTATGCTGTTTTAGTGGATTTTTAATTTTAAAGCTAGTAAACTTTTTACAAACTTTATACCTTATTTACAAACTTTATACTTTATATAAAACGGTTAACTTGTCCAAGTAGTTTAGAAGGGCCATGTTCGACATTAGAGCTGTCTACGCAAGTATAGTGCTCAATTGTTCCTTCAACCAATTGTCGCTTTCCTTGGACCACATTAATCTTGGGTGAGGTACTGAGCAATACAATCATAAACCATTATCAACTAATTCAAAAAGTTAAAACTTCTACTACCTAGCTCTTATTTGGTTTGTCGCACTACACTTGTTTTAAGGTATTCCTTATTCAATAAAAAAACAACTGTTAAAATCAAACGTTTCTGTAAAATGTCATTCCAAGTCATACATAAAAAAAAATTAATAAACAGATCAAATTAAGATTACTTTTGTTATTCGGTTTAACTCCGCTTAGAAATTTAAAGTTTAAAGTCAAAAAAGTAACAAGAAAACAAATTGATTTATTACATTATAGTTCGAAACCTCAAATGAAGAATCTATGATGAGGGCTATTGTGTACACGCTAAGTACTGCAACAATGCTTATACTACAGAAATACTGTTTCTTCACAAACTGAAAAACTATTTTTCATGCCGCCAGTCATTGTTGATCGTCTTGCAAGATACAAAATCGGCCGGAAACCGCAACTTCCTAGCCTACGACTTACAAAAGTGACTCTTGTCCAAAGTTCAGTAGCAGCATTGTTTTTTAATTTTCTAAATGTCAACGAGTTTATCATAAAAAAAATAAAACCAAGCATTGCATAAATAAACAAAAAAAAACTGTGTGTAAAGAAATTTTTAGTTTATCATCATGCAAATGCAATGTCAATTGTTTTTTAGATTAGGTGTGGCATGTGAAAATGTTTAATTTAAAATGATTGAGTTTGTTGGCATGAAATTTTGTAGATTACACATTCAAAAAATAAATGTTTAATTTACAGCTTGGCAATGTGGATCTAAGTTTTATGAAGAATTGCTGAAGCTAAAGCAACTCTTTAGCTAAATCTAAAGCTGAAAATAAAAGTCTTTAATAATTAATACCTATAAAAAAACAAATTGCGGTGAAATTATTATGTATTTATTTACTAACCGACTTCAAAAAAAAAAAAGATTCACAACTCGACTGTATTCTCAATTTGACTGTATTTTTTTTCTGTTTGTTACCTCATAACTTTTTTTTTAGAAAACAGAATTTGATGATTTTTCTTTTATTTGGAAGCTGGTGCTTTTTACTTAGTCCCATTTAAATTTAATCAAGATCTTACTAGTAATTTTTAAGTTATTCTTTTAATGCTTTTTTTGACATATATTTTTAACACTCAATTGACTATAAAATTGAAATGAATTGTGAGAAACAAAAAAAATATTTCAAAATAATTAAATAATAGTCTATTCATTCAATTATTTAAGCAATTTGAATCAATTGATAAATAATCAATGTAATAATTGATCAAATTGAAGTGGGTTTTTTCCAAATTAGTAATTTGTATTATCTGTATAAATTTGTACATTCATGTCACATGTGAAAACAAAATCAATGTATACCTAACAGAATCCCCAATTAACTATATTTACGCAAAAGTTCGGTTTGAAATAATTTTCTATCATTTAATAAATATTTATACTCTTTTACCTTATTTAATTGTTTACTTAAATATTCATTAACTTTATGTATATCTATTAAGAATCGAAATTTGCATCAAATAGATATACATGTTACGGACGTGGTTAGTTGAGAGTGTGCAAACTCTCCAAATGTCTGGTTATTTGATAAAAAATTAGGTATATTTTCACTAAAATATCATTTTCACAAACTATGCAAGATTTGTTGTCAAAGTAGAAACGACAACAAATATACTAATCAATCGAAATTTTTGATTAATTTCAAACTAGCCATAGTTTTTTGAGCCACAAATCTGAGGTTAATGTAAATAAACTGTCATCAGAAATACATAAAAACCAATTTGTTCGTTAATATGTAAACTAACTAATTTCTTTTAGTTAATTTAGTTTGAGAGAAGACATAGTAAAATAGCTGTGTAACAATCAAATACCCATTCTAAATCAAATTTTGCAGACTTGACTTGACCTGACGTGACTTGACTTATCCTAACCAATTTGTGAGTTAATATGTAAGATAATCAGTTTCTTTCAGTTAATTTAAATTGTATAATTCAAGACTAAAACTAGATTATATTTTATAAGTATAAGATAAACATTTCCATAACCACTTAAAAAAAGTAGTTTTTCGAACTGTTGCTGTTGATTCATTCCTAATAACTCATTTATCTATTATAGATAGATTAATTTTTAATGTTTAAATTAATTGTGGTTTCTTTAGGGTAAAATCAAAATTATTAAATAATACCTGCCTGTACAAATTCGTTAAACAAAAATATGTTATCTTTGCGATGTTTTGACAATTGGTTTTATAAGATTAGTTTTGATTAGACGATAAAAGTTTCAGTGTTTATTTTATAAAAAATAAAATAATAACAAAATAAAAACTAGTTTTCTAAAGCTGAAATAACTTATGCAGTAAAATTTATTTAAAAGTGGCTGGCATAAAAAAAACTTATTTTAATTAAACTCTCAAAAAATTTAAAAATTGGAAAAATCTTTTTGTACAAATTGTTATACCAATTGTTTTGTACCTAAAAAATTAAAAGTTTTTGTCTACCTACCGACCAAAAATATAAATAATTAAAAGTAAAATTAAATTAAGTATGTAAGCATTTAAACATTTTTATATTTTGCAATTATTAAGTTATTTTAGCAACACTAAAGCAAGTTGACATTGATAACGCCAAATTATTAGATGTTGATCAAATATCAGCAGGTTGATCAGCTGTATTTGATAAAACTAATGTAGCTTAGATAAATAAATAAAAACAAAATTATTAAGTTTTAATTATGATTAAAAAAAACTACAATATATGCAATCATCCTAGTATACGATTTATAAACTGCAAGATTAAATGAATAGTTACTAATAAATTGTAAATAATTTATATATTTTTATTATATTAAATAATCCAATAATAATTGCTAAACTTATTCAAAATTTCAAAAATATTTAATTGGTACTCATCCAGTGAACCTAAACAATATACTTTGGCTGACAGTTGATGATAGATTTGAGTGCATATTAAATTTAAGAAAAACTTTAACATTATTTTGTGGTTACAATGTTTTTCTACAATTACGAAAAAACTTAATATCAAGTTTTTATTATAGTTATCAAACTAGTAAAAGGCGCTTATATATATTTGTAAACCAAAAAATCCTGAGAAGTTTTAAACGGCTAAACTTTTTTTAATTACAAAACATGTTAAATTATTTTAGCTTTTAAATATAAAACGAGACCAAGATTGGTTGAGTCGTTCAGTAGCTACAAGCCAACAGACAGACACGCACACACACACACTCCAAACTCATTACACTTTTTTTTTGTCGGTAGTTACGAAACGTAAAAATGTTAACAATAATAATACAGTCATAATTATTAATGTGAGTAACAAACAGTATTATTTTTTCTAAAATTTTAATGTTAATTTGATTGAATCAACTATAATATAAAATTGATCAAATCAGAGTCTATCTATCGATCTTACTAAGGATTATTTGATTATAAAAATACAATTTTAATATAGCAAACAATTACTTTGATAATGTATAAACTTTCTTTTAATAAAACTTTGATTTAAAGACTATAATGTTGTACAATTTATTTTTTGGCTCGTCTAGATTCAATTTGAAAATAATAACAAATTTAAGCTTCAAATAAACAATACTTAATTTAAAGCATTGTTAGAAATTAAACTATTATTAAAAGTTTTAGTTCTATTGATAATTTACTAATAGAAATATTATAGAAAAATTTGTAGTAGGACAGCGAGAAAAGTGCAACTATTGATAGAAGATTTAATAGACAAATGTGAGAAAACCATGACAACACTCAAATCTTATCAAGAGTTTGGAATCAACTAGATACCACAGTATAGGTATATACAGAGTGAGTCATTAGTGTGGGTTTAGTTTCTCATGCTTTTGCTACTAATTTAATGCAAACTCTGCTAACAGATTAAATTTATTCAGCAAAAACATACTATTTCTTAAAATACGGCCTGATGAACAATGACTGTTTGAGTTAGCAATCCTACATTTCATTTTTACTTTCTGTTGTCAACGGGTGACATCTTTCACACTCAACAGCATCGAAAGATGTCAATTAAAAAGTTAGTTGCTGTGACATAACTGAAATTTTTTTTTTGTAAGTGTTATGTCAAATATGTATCAAACAAGCGTATTCGGTTACAGTGTTGCAACTAGGCAAATAAAAAAAGTCTCAAAAAGTGTTGAAAAATAGAGCTGTTTATCATAATTAAATTTTCACTAAGCACTTTATATCTTTTTTTAGTGAACTTGTCGATAACTCATCTGTCAGGCACTTGGCTGCTCTGCTTAGTTAAATAGAGGTGCCTTACTACTTTTGCATAAAATCAGATATTTTAGAACCTTTGAAAGACAAACCTGAGAATGCGATTGAGAAATATTTAATATTTGATTTTTAATATGACGGTAGTGTTGATAATATAGGTTTAATTAAGTTATATAATTTTATTATGAAAAAATCTATAACTTATAAATTTAGTTGACAGTAATTAATTTTATTTTTTTCTGATAAAATAGAATAAATATTTTTTTATTTATTTTGTTTTGCTAAAGATTTATATGACAAATAAATTTTCATATGGTCTGTTTAATATAGCCAATTTTTTATATGTATTATAAAAAAGCACGTGTTGCAAGGATTTTTGCACACTATATTTAAGCAGTATGAAGTTCTATTGTACCCGATAATTTAAAACCGCAGACTAACTACATTCAATTTGCCAGACATCTAACAATAAAGTAGTTAAAAAAATCAGTTTTACAGAATTAAAAAATAAATAAATAATTGTTCAATTATATGAACAACCAATTTAAAACATGTTGTGCTATCATTAGAAACACATTTGAAGAGATTGAAGAAAGCAGTTTTTAATCATTATACTATATACCTGTACAAGTGCACAATTTAAGTGTTCAATAGTGAATAATTACAATTTGATTTTTATTTCTGTAAAAGATTTTTTAAATTTTGGCAACGGAGAGTTTATATACTCTGCTATTTTTAATCACTAACAAATCTTTACTATAGGTTCTAACAGTGGGTTCCCATTTCATTTTAATATTAAAATTCAGGCTAAATAACAAGTCTAAAAGAATTATTGGCTAATAATCAAATAGAGTCTATGCGGTTTACAATTAGTTATACTATTATTTTTTAATTCGACAAATATCAAAAAAGTTTAATTTTTTTTTAAATAGTTCAAAACTACAGCATATATAGTTATCTAAAACTACTTTTTTTTTATGGGGGTGTCTATTGTGTAGATTTTATTAGTACTTATAATAGGGAGACATAAACAGAAATCTGAGCAGGTAAAAGCAAAAGTTCGATCTTACCCAGAACCGTATTACGTTATTCGGCGAAACAATAATGTTATATAAATATATTTATATACATTTTTATTAGTTATTATTATCCATTGTTATATATAAATATATATAATTGAATAAATTTATTATTATAAATTAACTGTTTTGCAAAATAAGCACATTTGAGATGTTTATATTTATTGGGAAAAGAAATCCTATTATTTTTTTGTGTATAATATATATATATATATATATAATTATATTATATATTTATTTCCTTTTATGAATCAAAAAAATAATTACATTTTACTTAAATAACAAAACTTGATCTTTTTTTGCGTACCATAAAATATATTTTCATACTCAAACATGTTTTTAGAACACCTTAGATCAAAAGAAGAAAAAAATAAAAATAAGTCAATTTTAGAAAAATCTATAAATAAGAAAATTGCTTATGTACTGCTCAATTAATTTAAACATTGAAAAATTGAACTTAAGATGCTCGTTTGCAAAATTAATAAGTAAAAAAATAACTATTTGTTGATTGAATTTAATTTTAAATATATCAATTAAACATACTTAAAAGTCAGGAAAAACTATCACAGCTATTGATTATTGTGAGATAATAGAAAAAAAAAATTAAAACTTGTAAAATAAATCCTGTCTATTTAATTGATATTTTATTTTTTAATAAAAATAAGTGTTAAACTAAAACTTGAATAGAAGACCATTTAAACTACATTTTTTGTAAAGCATTCATTTATTTGTGGTTTATTTTACTAAAAACAAGAAACTCAGTCGCCAGACTGACAAAAAACACACTTTATTAAAACTTTATTCTATCACGGCTTTCGAATTTTTTTGTATGTACATTATTGTTACTTTTTGAACATTAAATACCTAATTTTATAAATAGATATTTCTACTTGGATACAATGCGCGAAAGTGTATCTAAGTGTTTCTTGAAGTAATCTCTAAAACATTGTTTAGAAAACTTAAATTTTAAGAGAAAAACAAAAACATTTATAAGGAATATTTCCAAAGTAAAAAGAAAACTTCCACTCTAGTAAGTATTTTAGGTATCTACATAAAGTTTAAAATATTAGTTATTATAATAGAAACAATGGCAAAAAAGTTGATGCTGAACATTTAAATAATACTAGTAACAATTACCACAAAAATTATTAATCATTGTATTTTGTAAAATGTAAAAAAACCTCGGAAAAAGATTATTGAAAAAATATTTTCCGTGTTCTCCGGAATTTATTACAGAGTTTAGTAATTTTATAAGATTTATTAAAAAAATCACTTTGGTACAGAAAGAGGTTTTTAAAAACATTACAATTTTCTAATAATTATTTCCTATTTTTTTTTATATAAATATTTATGAGGTATTTAAATTTCAGGGATAACCAGGAAACAATTTCAATACTATAGAAAACTATTCCAATAACAAACAATAGATACATATAAAAATAAGCAAAATAACAAAAAGTATATGAAGCAACAGAAATTTCCATTGTATATAAAAGTCAAAACAAAACTTAAAAAAAGTTTTCAAAATTGTTATCCAAATAACTTTTAGTTGACGTATTCTTGATAATAAATATTGTACTTACATGACATTTCTTTTTCCTTTAAAACGTTGTGTTGAGCAATTTTACACGCAAATTTGTATAAAATATACATAATTTACTGTGATAAATAAAAAAATATTTACTACTTAAAAAAGTTTGCTAATAATTTTTGTAGTTTTTTAAGCCAGATGTTTGAGTAGATTACTAAATATTGTTTGCTCTCATTTGAAATTAGTTGTCTTAAAGCTTATATTAGTGAGCAGGTATTTCTTTTGAACAATAGCTGTTAAACAAAATATATTACTTCAATAAAAACTCATAATTCAGCTAAAAATTAAATAAAAAACAAAGTCACATTTTTGTGACTTTGTTTATGTGAATAAATCAATGGCTGTAAACACCCATTCATTTATTTCTTTTGTTTTTTTACTAAAAAAAAATTTTCTCATTCACGCAGCAAGACATGTTCATAACTAAACATACACCTAGTTGCTAAATCTTATTAAGAATGTTCTGTCTACCATATTGATTTGCGTCATTGTGGTTTTTCCTAATATAGTGCAGAATAATATAAATTTGAATAAAAAGCCTTTTTTTAAATAAAAGTGAATGTTTATCTGTGCTAAAAACTTCACTTACCTGAATTGGAATAAATGCATTATAAAAAGCTAATTCAATTTGTTACATTAACAATCGTTAAGTGTCGGTAATTTCCTTCTTTAGCGTATTATGTGGGTAGGAATAATAACTTGATTGATTCTATGAGGGTGTTGTGATTGCCCTATACCAAATGTTAACATGTGGGTAAAAATCAAAAACTTTTTTTATAAACAGTCTAATTTTATTGATTTTTATTTTTGGACATTGATAAAAATACAATATACACAAATATCCTCTCTCTATAATACAGTAAACATTGTTAAATTTTTATACAAAAAACAGTTTCATACATAATTGTGAAAGAACTAAAATTTTTAATATATTTCTCTTGGAACTTTTAAATAAAAATTTATGTCTATTTAGTTTGTTTGAAGTGGTCATTTTTTTGAAATAACTGCTTAAACAGGTTCTTAAAACCGTATAACTGAGAATGTTTTCTACATAGCAGAAATTTTGTTGATTAACACACGCACTGTCATATAATTTAGCATATTTATGGGTCGTGTACGTCACATATGTTAGAGAAATATTTGATAAAGTGCTTATATCTTCGGTCAAATGTTTAAATCATACCTGCATACGTTTGTTACGTGGGTCCTCTTTTTTTTTAATTTTAATGATTATTGAATAGAAAAGAAAAATGTGATTCAAAGAGGACTCACCGAGAGAGGTATGAGACGATCCGTCGCACCACAACACAATTTAAATTAAAAAAAATTTAAACACTGACTAGAAATCAACGAATGATGGTGATAAACTAAGCATACATCAGAGAGGGCTATATTAGGTTGTGTAACCCCGTACAATGATTATGATTATAATTATGTACACGTGAATCTAGACCAAAGTTTGTGAAGATTCATACTTTAAATAATTTTTATGTATCCAAAAATAAAAGTCAAGTGAAGAGTTCAACTGGATCGCACGACACTAACCAAAAAACTTTAATAAACAACATAAGAACAACTTTATATTTTTTAAATATATACGACATTCTATACATTATAAACTTACATTGTAATGTATTTATTCGTCAACCGTCCCGGTGTATAATTTTATTAAGTATAAATCACGACTTTTTCGCCACTACTGGTACAGTAGTTGATTATTATATTTACAAACGTAAAGTAGCTCTGCATTCGCCTATTAATTTATATTACACTCACGTCAGAGACGCATATCACTCTTCTTATTTACAGGCAATATACATTAGTCCAGTTTACGATGACAAAGTTCTCACTCGCACTGCACGATGTAACAACAAAAATTATAATAGTAAAAATGTTTTTTATTTGAATTAGAATAGTCCACTAGGACCTCCGCGACGGCATAATTTTAGCACAGATCCTTTTTTGAGGTAGCGTTGATAATTTTAATCAGTCCAACACTTTGTCCCTATCACTAGCCGTTGTCAGTGTGATGGAGTAAGGAGGCCCAGTGGGCTGGATGCTAGTGTGCAGTAAGTTGGTGCCCCATACCTTGTGGAGATAACATTGGCGGACTATGAGAATGAGAGTGCTGACCCATGGGAGAGCCGTGCATATCAGGATGGTGACCATAACTCGGATGCATATGATTTCCAGGAGGCATACCTTCCATCATCTCACTTCCAAGTGTATTTGGAGGCGTCATTCTTTTTTCTTTCTGCCGTCGATTACAAAACCACACACGTACAACTTCTTTTTCTAATTGAAGACTATCTGCGAGTGAAGTAATTTCCTGTGCAGAAGGTTTAGGCTGCTTATGAAAGTGCTGCTCAAGCGCCCCTTTCACGGAGACTTCAATGCTAGTGCGTTTTTTTCTTTTTCGCCCTTGTGCCGCAATTTTATCTATAGATGTAGGAGATCCTGTTGTTGAATCAGCTTCTTCTAGCCATTTTTGTAAAAGTGGCTTTAATTTACACATATTTTTAAAACTAAGTTGTAGAGCTTCAAACCTACATATCGTCGTTTGAGAGAAAACATTGCCATAAAGGGTACCTAATGCTAGGCCTACATCTGCTTGTGTAAACCCTAATTTAATTCGTCGTTGTTTAAATTGTTTGGCAAAAGCCTCTAAATCGTCCGACGTAGGGGTTTCATCTTCGCCGCCGCTTACATCGCGATCAGAATGTTGAGGGTGGTGCGGACTTTGCATGTCACGATGTAAAGGGTGGTGCAATTGAGGAGCGGGTTGATGGTGCGCTAACATGCCATTCATTGCAGCATGATATTGTTGTAAAGGTGATCCAGCACCTCCAGGATTATAATGAGCTGAAGATACTGGAGCATGCCAATGAGGAGATCCCATGCTTTGTTGCTGTTGTTGGCGATGGTGCATCATATCTTGTTGAGCTAAGGGTTTTACATCTTGATGAGGGTGATGATGGTGTGCATGATGCATTCCAGCCATGGAAGCCGCCCATGGATCAGGTCCTGGTTGTAAGCTAACCCACGGATTAGCGGCAGATAGAGAAACTGCCGCATGTCCTCCAGGCGACGGTGAACTAGCCATGTGGTGGTTATGATGATGGTGATGCTGCGACGGTAAATATTTCATTTCATTAGCATCAGCCGCTGATCGCGGCGATGCGCTGGCGTGATATCCTCCGACGATGTTCATTCCGACGACGCTTCCGTCTATATCGGCTGATACCGCACTACTTGCCGGAAGGTACGTCGTCGCCGCCATGCCCTGTAAGGGCCTTCCAATTGTGTAGTCCACACTGTCTTCGTTTTCGTACACTGTTACACAAATTTAATTGACACACTCACTTATTTGTCGCGGCGCGCCATTAAACCGCAAAAATTCAAAAACTTTTAAAATAGTCAGCTCTCATGCGTTATGCATTACACACAGCGACTTTGCTTCTACTACTGAACAGAATTTAGTAGGAACCCGACGGCTTGCGACCCATCCCCACTATTCAACTTTAAGATAAACGGGGTATCTGATGCGCGCGCCATTGGTAGCTCCTCACTCGTTGCAACTCTGTGACGTAAACCACAAGCATTACGCCACTGGCTTTTGAACAACTAATACCGCCTCCAACGCACCCCCACTTAAAAGGGGAAATGTTTACACTCGGCAGGACACGGTAGCTAGGCAACAGACCGTGCACAACTCACATACGGCAGCGGACGTGGACTCCGACGGAACCTAAATTATTGACCAAGAAAAACACCACAAAATGAAAACTAATTTTAATTTTTTTTCTTAATTATATTTTATTTCATATTAAAAATGTCATTTTGTATATTTTATAAAATAATAATGCATTTTAAAAACGATGAACAGTGTAAACTATTTAAAGTCACCTGTTGCGTACGCAGATCTTGTGAACAAATCATAGTTGGCTTGTGCCACAGTGAAATTAACATGGAATTTGCAATACAATGGGGCATTAACAGTTGCACCTTATACATATGTATGCTGTCCGAAATACTCAGACGGGGTAAATTTATAATGCCTATTGATGCGCCTCAGATTTACGCTGGCTTTATGCTCCATATATTTTTTATGAATCTGTTAAATTGAATTATGTTTATAATCAACAAACAATAGAAATGTCAATTGTTTTTCTTTTTTTTGTTGAAATTGTATTTTACGTGATATATTAAGCAATACAAACGTAAAAATATTTATTAAAATAACTGAATTATGTAATTCAATTGATTATTACTTTATACAATTATCAAATATTGAATCAACAATATATTCTTTAAAGCAAACTTGTAAAAATTAGTATTGCATTCATATAAATTCTAATGACTAGTGATTACCATTAATTATAATAGATACTTATAGCATTTACATTCGCTGTAATGTTTTATAAAATGACTTAAATGAACATATTTGAAATATTAGTAGATATAAAAACACTTTTAGTAGTACATCATTTTTTGAATTCAATAGGTACATTAATTTTATAATTCAATTCAGGTGTAATTTTAAGCTAATTTTCTAATAGGTACATACTTAAATAATAATTTATTAGAATAAAGTTTACAACTCACACTTTTTAACACGTAAAATAAAGAAAAAGAATAAAAAAAATGCATTCAGATAATACCGTAAAATTGTTTGACTTTTTTTGTTTATCTTAGTTAATAGGTTCAAGTGTCGTTTTAATTGTACGTTTTGTAATTTGAAATAAAATTATCAAAGACATGCCATTGCATTAAGTCAGTCTGTCGTCTGAAACGAAAGTAAGTGCTTTTTGATTATATTTATTTAAATCAATAAAAAAAATAAACAACTAGCAATTAACATAATTAATTAAATTTTTTGTGTACTTTTAGAGTACACCATTGAAGAAAACAATAATTATATTAATTAGATAGTGTTATTGTTTACTCAATTTTAATTTAGACACTAAGAGCAAATGAATTTTAAGAGAGCAAAAGAGAGCACTGTTTTTAAGATTGTTTGATTATTTAAGCCAAAGTAAGGACAAATATGTATAAGTTGGGTATAGTCGATGTACACAACCACACTGTAAGCAAAGAAACGGTGTAATGATAATATATACTTGCTGTAGTATCTAGACGAGAACAATAAATTGACACTTAATGCTTCTTTTCTTACAAAGGATTGTCAACAATTATTTTTTTGCAAAAGTAGGTAATGCAATAGTTTGGATAATTTCAGTAAACCACAAAAGTCGAAATATTTTTAAAGTGTGAGTTATAAAATTTTTTTTCTAGTTTATAACAATCTGTAACTGCAATAACAAAATTAAAAAAAAATGATTTTGAAGCTCTAAATGTGTTCGTCATTAAATTGCATACGCTAGTTCAAAGAGCAAAAGACGGTTTTATTTTAAAAAATATCCATTAAATTGCATACGCTAGTTCAAAGAGCAAGAGAAAAGGTTTTATTTTAAAAAATATCTTACAGTGCAAAGAGCTGTTCTTTAGTGTTCATATACTGCTATAGTCATTTTTACCAGAAAAGGGAAAAAACTAAGATCAGTCAATTAAAACTGTCATTATGCTCAACTTATAAAAGCTAACAAGCCTAAAACCGGTATAAGCATAAACATTTTTATCTACAAAAATTGGTCATTATACTAAGCTGATGAATTAACAAGTTGGATAAATTTTCAAAGTTAAAAGTGTTTTTCAATGTTTTATTTAGTTGAAAAATATAGCATTGAAATTTATTTCTTAATATGCAGATGCATTGGATGAGCAACACATTTGAAAGTGGTTTATGCTAAAGTTCTAACGACTTCATAAGACTTATAAGATGTTTATAATTTGTTGTCATAAATATTTTATGGTTAGAGGGGCGTTAACAAAGTGTATTATAATCTTAATTCAAGTTTTGCCACGTTATTGTTTTGGCATTGTGAACAATAGCTTTCTTATAAGTTTAAAAAATTTGATTTTTTTATTTAGTTATAAGTAGACATAAAAATCTGTTTTGTAGACATGTAAGTTACTCAAAATGCAACCGCCTGGTTTCTTGACTAAAGCAGTACATAATATATATGTACTGCTTTAGTACATATATATTATGTACTAAAGCAGTAAATGTAGATATAAGTATGTACTTACTTATATCTACAACATATTTTCTTAAGTAACTAAAAAAACTTTACATTTATTGCTTCTATTAATATCATTCTGTTTTGTCCGCATTTGTAAACAAATCTACAATCATTTTGTTCTGCTTTGATTTAATAAACTATAGCTTACATAAGTAAGCGTAGATAGTTTTGAATTTTTGATTTGTCGCTTATAACTTTAGAGTATTCAAATAAAACTGCTAAAAATATAATATAAAAATTCTACGACTAGTGACCACCAGCACTTTCTTTCGAAAGAGACAAACAAACTTACCCTTTTGTCGGCATCAATAACAGATACAACAGGTAGATAAAATGAAATGTACGGCCAGGCAATTACCACTTACATTATATCTATCATAAATCTTACTGATTATACTCCTTACAGTTTTATTTAAACCTATTCTACACATATTAGAGAAGAAATAGTCAAAAACTCAAATGTTATTGCACACAAAAGCATTTTTCTTCAAAACTTTTAGTGCGATTACAACTTTGTCTTCTTAAATAACAGGCCAATCCTCAATTTGCATAAAACTGGTAGCCAACAGATGCGTCTGTGGTTTTAGTCAGCATGGACCTTAATAATAATTTTAGTCGGACTAACTTTCACCGTCAAGTTGGAAAAACTGTGTTCGTTACGTAACTGGAGAGGAACAATTCCACCGCTGGAAAATAGTACTAGAACTAATCATTCAAGTTAATAACAGTGATTCTAATATTTATGCAAATGATTAGATGAAAATTACTAATGTTATTACATTTTTTTATACTATCCAATAATAAATAAAAATGAGTCTAGATAATTAATTGTAATTAAATTGTTATCTTTAGTAACATGCAGGCGAAGAAAGTAGAAGCATCCTGAAAACAGCCCTGGCGCAGTATGGTTAAGATTCTGCACAGACAAGAAACCCTGCGGTAAGCCTCATAAATATTAGTGAAGGTTAAGTAGTAATAATATATTGTATATATAAGTAGCAATAATATTTGCACAAAATGTTCAGCCAAACTATAAAACGTAGCAATTATACTTATTTTCAATAGAAAAGTACATAATATTCAAAATTTAGTTAAACTCGTCATAAGATTCTTCATACAATTAAACCGCAAAAGAAGTAGATTTCTTCATATGTTTGATAAAATTTTTAACTCTCAAATGTTTTATTGTTTTAAATTGACATTTAGCCGTAACTATAATTATAAATTATTTATTATTTAATAATTTTTTTAATATTCAAAACAAGACTTACGTTGTGAAATTTCATAATTATTGTGATTATCTTAGTTTTAGTCTTTAACTGTGTAGAACGCGCTTTATATTATTTAATTTTAACGCAGCGTTGCTTCAAATAAATACGTTTCCACATTAGTCAGTATTACAAATGCTATAAATTAACCCCCAGCTTCAAACATCTACATATGTCTTATATTATACAGTGCGATTACAAATTGCTTAGATCAAGGATCAATAATTTTGAAAGTACGCCTGTTTTTTGATTAGTTCATACGCAGAAGCGGACAAGCTTTGACGTTTTTTTTAATCATATTATCAAAGACAATAATAATCTCTCAAGCTTAATTACTCATCAAGCGTGGATCTAAATAATGTATAAACGCATCTTATAATATGCATAACTAATATTATTTTCTTAAAATTGCTATCTTTGTCACTTCTGTCATAATCTATGTGACTATGTTCTGGCGCGCAATTTAAACTTTGCTAACTGTTGATATTATTTAGTAAAATTTGTTTTTTTCTCTCTATAGAAATGTCTTACCTTACGATTGTAATCTATTAAAACTATTATTCCCTTCTAAGATCTTCAGTTGTTTTAAATTTGACATTTTAAGTCATTGATTTAAAATAAACTTTGCTCCAATAGAAAAACTTAATTTAAAAAATGTATAACTTTCTTATACCTGGTGCGCTCAAACGCATAAAAATAGAACTAAATTTAATAAACAATAACTTGTCGTAGTAGTCTTTTTCTTTATTTTCTTGCAATAAATAGTCTACTGCTGATTACAGCTTTAAAATGTTGCATTTGATGCACGAATTTTATACTTATACGCAATTAAAATAGTTTTATTTGTACACTAATTGAAAATTAAAGAACTATTTTGAAAATTGGCTTATGAATTATTTTAAAATAACACCTTTGACCTTTTGGGCTTAAATTTTAAATTTAAATAAAATTAATGCAAAAAAATTATATTTAAAATTACGTTTTTAAAAAAATTTTATTATGCTTTGAGTTATATTAAATTTATAAAAATTATTTGAAAAAGTATTATATATACTTGTAATTTTTAAAGTACTATTAATAAAGTGAATCAACATTTAAAAACCAAAACTAATTTATGAATATGTCAAAAGATGTAAAAAAAGTATTATTTTTTTTACCAAATTATGAGTGTAATAAGAATAGGTGATAGGTCTTCTGAGTTTTGATCAAAACCTAAGACATTTCTTATTTTTACAAATTTTTATATAAAAAGTATAGGTAGTATTAACCAAACTTTTTTTAAATTGCAACAATAGATTTGATAAGACTACTACTTTTACGTCACAAACTCCACATTTTGAATAACGTTTATTCCAAATAAAAGTTATGTTTTTGCATTTTGTATAACTATTGCTTTGTTTCAAACTTATCAAATAAAACACATTTTATTAAAGAAAACTTGTTTAAAACAAAGTTTTATACTTGGATGTTTTGTTGAAAAAAAGCTAAATTTATAAGTTATTGACGATAATAATATTACTTATCTTTTGTTAGCATTTCTGAGTAAAACAATAGACATTAACACATAAAATATAGTTACCATTGTCATATACTTAATCAATTTTGATAAAGTTTTCACACAATAAATTGCAACCAAAACCATAACCTTGAAATGTTTTTTTAATGGTCGAAATTTGCTGGCTTCTTAATTGAATGGGATGAGAACCAAATACTGTTTTTTTGTCGTTAAATTTTTTGTTTCGTAATCAATTTATTTATTTTAACAACTAAAAGTTTTTTTCTAAACCGAATATATTGGCAAATGTGAACAATACTAGACTTTAATGTTGTCAAACAATGTAGAATTGTTTCTTCTGTTCAGAGTTTAAAATTAATTACCTAAAAAAAATTATCAAGCATTTGATTTAAACTATTTAAATTTAATTTGCAAAACATAAATTATAAATCATCAATCATCAATCAGCTTGTAGATGTAAGTTTTTTAAAACGATAAAAAAAATAGCAATTATCAAAACTTAAAACACAATACATAAAATGGGCTAAAAAGTAGAAACTATTAACAAAGTAAATAAATTATATAACAAAATGTATTCTACACAGTTTAGGTTTGAATGTTTATAATAAGTCTATCAGTAAACAATAGAATAACGATAAGAGTAATACATTTTTTTATTTTTATTTGGTTAATTATTTTATTAGAAATTAAACAATTGAGCTTAGAGCTGGTTTTATCAACATATCTGTTGAATTTAACATCAAATTAAAAACAATACATAGCCGCTGTAGTTTTTATAATTAGTTAAAAACCAATTGTGCAATTTGAAACCGGGTTTTAACGATGTAAATACTGCGTAAAGTAATAAGTAAACCAATAAATACTTGGTATTAGAATAATATAATTTTAATTCCTAATAAAATAAGTTATTTATTTGTGCAAACCCTATAAACCTTCAAAATCTCTACAATATAAATTTTCTTATTTTTTAAAGTTTTGTTATTAAAAAATTGTCATGGAAAAATTTAACAATGTAGACTAAGTAGTCAGTACTATCTTCTAATTCTTGGTGTTGTATAGACGTACTTTCACAAAAGTTTTTTACAAAAGATAGAATAACCGAAAAAAAAAGAACAATACTGCTGGGATGCTATTGAAAAAGGCAAATAAATTTAGAAAGGTTATCTGTCTGTGTATTCTTACAACCATAGAATTCTGTCGATGAGAGAAGATAAGGGGTTCGTATGAGGGGTTACAGGGTCACACGTACCGGCTATCTACTTTTTTAAAGGGACGCTTCACTACACAGAAACTTGAAAATCTTTTTAGACTACTGTTATAGATGATAACATCAAAAATATGGAATTATAATTTTACAGGAACTTAAATATCATTAAGTTATAAGCTATGAAAATTAATATTTTTAAGTAGATAATGTTTGTTATTAAATAATGATTAAATCATATATTAAACAACTTATAAACGCATATAAAATAATATATATGTATTGTATTACTAATAAAGTTAAACATAAAAACAAGATTTTCTGATGAAGTGTTTGAGTAATGTCAAATATATTTCTAGCAAGATCAAAAAAATATCTTTTTTTGAAGCGTCATTTACAGTAGTTTCAATATTTAGGTTTCACATAATATTTAAGTAAACATATCAGTTGAAAAATGTCATTTTTGACACGTTTAACATTTCGCAAGGTTTTAAAGCTTTCTTGAAAAGAAAGACGTAGAGCTACCTGACTGGGATACATAAATAAAAGTCACATTTTGAAAATACCGAAACGATAAGATTTTGCTTATAGCAATAAAACACGCAGGTAAACCTTTTACTAATTTCAAAAAATTCCCTCAATCTTATGGTCTAGCAAAGATGTAATAAAAGGATCATTGGTGTCTGGTTCTTACCTGAATGTTATTATTGCAAAGGGTGTAGTGGGCGTTGCGTCGGTCTTGAACCCAGACGGTTCCTGTAATAAAATCTTGTCACTGCTGGAAGGTGAGACACCTGAATTTCTGGCACCTGGATAAAGATAAAACGCATAAGTATCCCTAAGCGATTATTTTTGCAAAACTTTTAAACTTTTTTCATAGATTGTTTAATTACACACTATAACTATTACTACTTTACTTAATGTTGATATATCATACTTCTGTCATATTAAAGAGCTTTTTACATTAAAAGTTGGTGATATGTAAAGTTCTTAGCATACACTTACGTGGTACAGTAGTTCATTACTATCATTCATTACACACCTACGTCTGCTATCAGTGCGCCAAATAGAAAAGTACTTAGCTAAAATTGTTAAAATCGCTTATTATTAAAAAAAATTTATAAGTAGAGGTATCAATTTGTTTTTAGTGTAAACAAGCAACAAACGGAATAATTTAAATAACATTTCTTTATTTTTTATGCGTCCTATTAGTTTATTGTAGTGTTGCACTTTAAAGTCGTCAAAAATGTCCTTAGTTGTTTTCTTTTATTCAAGTGTGACACTCACTGATTTATCATAGAATAAAAATGTCTATTCAATTGATGAAATTTGATGTTAATCAAAAGGCTGCTGTAATATTGAACCCTCTTTGGAATTTTGAGTTATTAAATTATAGCATTTTATCACCTGTTTCCAATGGGATAGCTTTTTAATTACATATATTTAAACTTTAACAATACTTAAAGAAAACGTGAAAAATGGCTTGATACCCTTTCGCAAGCAATATAATTTTGTTTTTAAAATTATAACCTGTTATGTAAATACCTACAACCGGGTCTTTTAAAACTTTTGTTAATGTTATAAAAGGTTTATGCAACAAACATAAGCTTATTATTAATTTTAATATTCTAATCAATTGCTAATTGAGATTAAATATCACATGCAAGCGTGTGACAGAAACAAATTAATATTCTTTTATAAAATTTCAATCATAGACGTTTTTTATAAAATTTAAATCATAGACATTATTCTTATTAATTTAATTGATAATAACAGCTTTTTTTCTGTTTAAAGTAATTAAATAATAGCTAAATAAATGCTAAGCGTCTTGTGCGATAACGATTTAGTTTTACTTTTTCTCTATATAATTTTTTTACAAATTTTGCAAAATTTTGAAAAGTTGTCTTTAATTAGGTAATATATCTTATAAACATTTAAGAATTATCATATACATAAAATTTATAATACCTATAAGTTATGTAGATAGGTTTTCCCACTTTAATAAAATTATAATATTTTTAGTTTTGAAAAATAAAAATGTTACAATATAATAAGTCCATTAAGTTCAAGGTTCTAATAAATATGCTCACAGTATTTTCTCGTTAACTGTTTTCCAACATTTTAATTGTTTTCTAGCCAAAAAATATTTTGTTTTCTTTTATAGATTTTCAACTAATTTAGATTTTTAAGAGAAAATAATGGAATAGAATAATTTTTATATATATTTTTTAATTAGTTTACATTTTTTTGGCAATAAAATAGACACCGCTTATTGCAGCTTTTTTTAGAAAAAATGTTGCTATAGTTTCTATTTGGATGTTTGCCATTTCAAAAACAATTTTATATTTAAAATCGGCAAATTTAAGAACTTGCGTAAAATGTCGTATAATACAATCTTGATAAAAAAATATAAAAATTTGTGTTTTTGCAATGAACAATAATTTCTTTTTCACAGCACCAGCCATAAAATAATAATTCTGTTCTAAAAAAACTGACATCTTCCAGCAAAAAGCGTGTTGAAGAATTTGCTGAGATTGTAGACTTGAAACAAATGAAAGCTTTTCTTATTTAATTTTGTCCTTCTACCGTAAGTTTAAAAAATTTTGTGAAAATGTGTTCTTTTATTTATAGACAATGTTTTTTACAGCAATACGTAGCTTTTATATATATATTGAAATCGCATATGTCTGATGTGACATTTTTTGCAATTTTTTCTATCCTTTGTTATTACTGTTTGAATGAAAAATAAATAAAGGAAAGCATAATAAAAAGTGTTAGTACCAAATTTATCGCTAAAAATCATTTTGTACCCTAAAGTTAATAAAAACTGCTAAAAATGATGTTCAAAGCAGCGCTATTTTAAACAAAAAGTTTTAACATTTTTATTTCTAAATTTCATTTAATTGCATTTTAAGTTTCTCAATCAATGAAAACGTTTGTAAAACGTTTTTATTGTATTCATGTGTATAAATAAATAGATAACCATTAATTAATTGATTGGAATATCTGCCAGTGTAAGCTATTAAAACAATGTTACCACTTGTCCAAATGCTTTTGATTTAATTTTGAGGACTTCTTCGACTACCATGTAATTATTATCAGGAAATAAATAAAACTGGTGTTTGAATAAAACCGGAATTTCATTCAACTAAAATTTTTTGTATTTTTGTAAAATATTTTGTATTTTTTTTTAAATTTGTTTGCCAATAGCATTAAAACTTTTTTTTGGCAATAGGTCAATTAAAAATAAAGTATTTTTTTCTAAAAACAGTAGAGAGATGCGTAAGATGCAGCTGCACTCCACACTCTTCTCACTATAGCTACAATAGATATTGCCGGTTCTGACTGCACCGCTTAACGCTTTTTTAATTTTGACCGATTATTTATCTAGCTTCTTAAAACCTTGTTTAAGTTAATCTCTTAAAACCTTAGCAAAGTTAACATTAATGTAAAACATAAACATTGTAAGTGAAGCCCAAATCTTTAATTCTATAAAAGTTCTTTGCATGGAGCACACGATTATGTATAGTATATAATATGGTAAGTGCGTGAATAGAAGAGAAGACATTTTCATCTTTTTTTTTCAGAATTTATCATATAAAATTATTTGGATGAAAAAATTAGTATTATCATAGTTTGACAACACATTTATTAAATTTGTATTAAAAAAATTACTCCCAGTTCTTTCGTATGTTTTTAGGTAAATATAGCAGCTAGGCAAACTTCGCAATTAAACGCGGTTTTTTAATCTACTTTAAATAATTTTCTGGTGTATAATTTCTAAAATTGGTGTGATACATATAATTAGATACTATTGTTTAAGTTTTGTTGTGAACGGTAGGTACAAAATTTAAAACAATATGATTTTTTTTATTTTAACACACTGTACGTTCAATTTACCTAAAAATTAAGGTGATTATTAGTTAGTTAAATAAATTTATATTAAATAAATGCTTTTTGGCTGCAAACTTAAAAATCGTTGAATTCTCTTGAGATCATACAGAATAAAAGTTCAATCAATATTCAGCTGATACGACTTTCTACAAATTAGTTTCTTAGAGAAGACCGCTAAGATAAAGCCATAAAGAACAGAAAGAACTGTTGAATTACGATATAAATACAGAACGAATTAATTTTCTTGTTATGGTTCTAGTATCTCTAATAAAAATGTAAATAACTTAAACAAGTCCATGTGGATTACAGAATTGAATAGATTAAGAACTGAGCAAGATTACAAGCATATTTAAAACACAGAATGATTAAGTTACTTTATTTAGGTTCTATTCTTTTTATTTATATTAAACATTTTAAACTAAGATATTTATATATATATATATATATAATTACAATACAAATACTAATACAGGCAGCATGCTGCCATCTCTGAGGTAAGAGCGCGACCAAAATAACAGCGTCACCACTGCATTGCCTCAGGTAATACAGTGTTTTATATTTTTGTTTTTCATTTTTCGATTGGACAATAATTCATTTTTATATAAAATGAGTTAATTTAGTTGTTGATTATTTAAAGTTTAAGATCTTGTCATAAGATTTTGAAATATTTAAGACCAAATCTAAACCTGCTTGAGTGTTAGAAGTGCTCTTCGGCATTTAAGCAACCATAATCATAGAATTTATTTGAAAACGTCTCGATTACCTTGAGCTGATCAGTGTGAAACATCAATAATTATTGTTTGCGATAATAATTTTGCTTTTTTGTACAATTTTTATATTATTTAAAATAAATTACTCATGAGAGAGATCCTCTTTTTAAGCCCTTTTTAGATATATACCGTGTGATCAAAAATACTTTATATAATAATATATTGAAACCGTTTAATTTTAAATGCCTTTTTAGAAAATTAATTAGAACAATATAAAAATACACAACATTTTTTTTTTGAAGACCCTACGTTAAATATCAATATTTTTGATAAATGCCTACTCATATATTTATCTGTTAAGACAAAAAGTTTAAGTACGACTTTAAACAGCTGCTGTTATTAGAAGTAAGTACTGCATGTTTAATTTTAATTTTTATATAACAGGTGGCTGCAAAATATTTAATCTAGATAGGTATATACATAAAAATAAAAAGCTTATTATTTCTACAGTTATATTTAACTTTTTTTGTTATGTCTGACATGGTTTTAAGTGTAGAAAGTAGTTTGTAAGACTTTTGTAAACTGTCAGGTTAGGTCAGGTCTGGTCAAGTTAGTTATCTAATAATAAATGACATTCTAATTTCATATAATCAAAACGTTTTGTTTTTGCATTATATCTAGTTTATTAATTAGATTTAAATTTATTTTTAAGTTTTACCTATAATAACTGATTCTATTAACCTCCAAAAAATGTTATGTTTAAGCTTTTTTAGTTATTAATTGTGAATAGAGCAGAGCTTGACGTGCAGAACATTCTGAGTCAAAGTTGAATTTTGCAACATTCTAAGCGTATGAAAACAAGATTGCATAAAAAAAATTATTGATAATTGCAAATAACATTTATAATAGTAGGTTTAATCTATATTCTAATAAAAAAGTTTTTTATTAATTATTTTGAAGTTGATTATCAACATCAATTGACCAAGAAAGTTTAAATTTTTTTGCTAGCCAACTGTCTTTCTATCCAAAGACACACTTGACAGATTGCACGAAAAGTTAAAGCACTGTATTCAAAAAGTTACAAATAAGCCGTTTTGGTGTTGCAATAAACTGATTTAGAATTGATTGATGAAATATGATGCCAATCGAAAAGCTGTTATTACTAAACTCTTTTTGAGATTTATTGAATTATAGTTTTTTATTACCTTTTTTTTCAAACAGCTTTTTTAAGATAGCTTTTTAGTTACCTATCTTTAAACTTTACCAATAGTTAAAGAAAACGTAAAAAGAATTTTCGTTACCTCTCGCAAACAATATAATTTTGTTCTTTAAACTATTACTTATTATGTAAGTACCTACAAAAGCAATGTTGTATTTATTGCATGAGACCAATTAAAATATAAATTAGACGATACTTATTAATTTATTTCACAAAAAATTGAAATGACGATGTGAATACGTTTAGCTTGTTTTATGTTTGAAGTAATACACTGTAGTTAAATGATAAATAGCAGCTAAACAATTTACATAAATAAAGTTTATAATACCTATCGTTATGATTTTAAACTAATTTAGAAAGAATAATAAAATAGAATAGATTTTAGTTTTTTTTATATTAGTTTGACATTTTTTAGTAAAATGTCGTACAATATATAAAACAAGCAATCTTGATAAAACAATAAAAAAAAGAGTTTTTGCAATAAACAATAATTTTTCTTTTACAGCACAATTAGCTCTGTATAGTGTCCAACGTTACCAAGAGCTAAATAAAAATTAGCTCTTGGTAAAGTTGGACACTGATGTAAAACTAGTTGTAAAAAAAAACAGTTAAGTAATAGCAAATATGTGGAAACATTTTCAAAGCACAATAGAAACAGATATACCGAGTGCGTCAAAAGTTCGACAACAGGTAAATATTTTCTAGAAAACGGTTTAAAGAAAAGTTTAGTACAAAAGTTGCTTGGTTACAAAGTTACAAGTTACAATAGTAACTTAACTATTTCTCGCCTCTTTACTTGTTTGCAGGGGATGAAGGTGACTTTGAAATTTTAAATACTACTTTAAATACTGATAGACTGACGAGTCTTACGGTCTTCTCTTCCTACCGCTATATCAACATATACCAAAAAAAAATCTTGAAATAGAAATAATAAAAATTAAAAACATTAAAAATGTTAAAAATTAAATAATTAAGAATTCTTGAAAAGCATCATTTGTTTCTCAAACTAATTCTCGGAAAAAGTTTAGATCGTCATCCAGACATAAAAACGTTTACAAAAGATCAGAGCTTCAGATAGAACAAAGTTCGGATAAAAAAATGTTTCAGACCAAAGTTTAATTTTTTTTTAAATCTAAATCAGTCAAGAAAAAATAAAGTTGCTATTTAAAATTTTAAAGTCACTCTCACCCTTTGCAAGAGAGTCATTGAGTGAAGAATAGTTTAGTGATCAAAAAGTTTGTAAATTGTAACCAAGCAACTTTTGTACCACACTTTTTTTTTGAAAATTTTTTTTTGGGGTTATATTGATGCGTTGCCAGACTTTTAACGCACCCTAAATGATTAAAAAAATAAACACACAAAAAAAATTAAAAATGAGTGTTAAAACAAAGTCTGTACAAAAATTAAATCACTTTATAAGAAACCCGAAATCATATTGAGGTTGAAAATCTGTGAAAACAATAAAAACAGAAAATAAGACAAGGCAAAAATTTGCTTAAAGAGCATAAACATTTGTCTAAAATACTAAAAAGAGTTTCTAACTTAAGACAGACTAGTTTTTATAGATACCAAAAACTGTCAAAACAATTAAGCCGAAATACACAAAAAATCCTCTAAAATCCCAACTCACAAATGATAGCAACGCTAAAAGAAATAAAAAACATGAAAAATTTTGTCTTCGGTGAAATTAATACAAATAACACAACAAATAATTTCAAAAGCTTCATCTTTTAACGTTTGTGTAGCATGATTTTCTATACACTATGTTACACATAATAGTTTTTTCATTCATTTCAATTAAACGAAATCAGTTGTTTTTGATGTTGATTAATAAAATTTTTATTAATTTTGGTTGATAAAAACAGTTTTATTCAAAAAATTGACTGCTTATTTAAGAAACGATCGGTTCTTGTGACGTTTACCCAGACTGATCAGCTTAAGTTCATGTTTATTTACAGAAATCAGAGACTGATGCAAAATAATGGTCATCAACATGTGACAATTTTGTCAAATGTTATTGACAAATTGTAATTGTAGACAGTTCATTAAACGCTGGCTTATTGTTATCTCTTTTCAAAACTTTATAATAGTTTATTTCCATGATAATATAGAACATCTGAGTAGGTACATTCTCAGAAATAATATCGTCCACTGCCTCCAATATAATGATGATCATTTGAGTTGATCAACAAATTGAACATGGATTTTTCTCTAGTAAAGTTATGACTAGTGATTCTTCTATTTACTTGGAAAAAATATTAGATTATATAAAGTCGACATCGACGTAAACGGCCTTTGTGTTGTCACATCAGTTGAGTTACGTTAAAAGTAAAATCAGCTTGAGAAACAAAAAAAGCTGAAATAGTTGATAAAAGAATTGTAATAGTACTATATATATAAAATTGTTAATCAATACAGTTTGTTATCTTAAAAAAAACTTTGTTTACCACAAAATTTACCAGATAGATAGATAAATAATTTTTATTTCAAACAGTTACAAGTAACATGTACAGTTGAAACAAGTCACAAAACCCTTGGTCTAACTATACATTATTATAATTTAAATACTCTTCTAGGCTATAAGGTTCTATGTCTACTAGATGCTTAAACGTATTTTCTTCTAAAAATTGTTATATTATTTACATCACTTATTTTCTTTAGTAAATTATTATAAAATTTAATACTAGAATAATAAGAACCTTTTCATATTTGCTTAACCTATGTTGTGGAAAATTGTATAGATCATACTGTCTGGTATTATAATTATGTCTCCATAGAGACTTTGTAAATTCTGTTTAATGCTTATAGTCCAGTCATTACGTACATTCAAAAAAGAAAATGAATTTGCGCTTCTAATTTTTTAATATGTTGTAGGGGATACCAAGAAAAGCTTAACTTGAGATTGTCGACCAAGCTTTCCTAGGAGCTTTCGCCGCCATCTTGAAAAAAGAGGTAAAATTTGTTTCTCGGCAATAACTCGGCTATCCGATAAGATTTCGAAAAATTTTGTAGGACACTTTTTGTAGCTTTCTTTGTGCTCTACAATAACGCCTAAATTATTTTTAGCGTATCATGCATTGTTATCGAGATATCGATCGATAAAGTCAAAAATTTAGGACACAATTTTTGTTTTTTGCTTTTTTTTTCTGTGGGTCTTAATAAATATGAAAAATTGTGGAATTCAAACTTGTAGAGCATATTCAGACCTACAATTTCTTTCTTGGATTTTTTTCGGTGAATCGGTGAAGTCGGTGAATCCACACTCAGCGTCGAGCGAGCTGCTCGCTCGGTTGTGTCTGGATGTCGAATCGAATGGGAAATTGTTCAGGAAATTGATGGGATAAAAAATAAGTACATAGAGCAACAAATTAAGGATCACACAATAATAATTTATTAAACAAATAATTTGTTTGTGCAGTAAAAAAAAATATTTTTTTACAATACAAAATAAACAAAACAAAATAAACGGAAAGAAAAATATTTTTTTCTGCACTCGAGACACGAACGATGGACTTTTTTCATGTTTTTTTTCGCTTGGATGGTCCAGGCTGAAGATCTTCGTCCTCCGTAAACTCTTCGAGTTGTTGTGTATATTGAAACGTTGGAGATGATGCTGATTCGATGAGAGCATCGTCATCATCATCGTTACAGACATCGTCGTCGTCGTCAAGCAAAATGTCGACTCGGTTCAATATATGATTAAAGGTTTGCATTTTTTTATTAAGGGGATTAATGGAGAACAGAGGAACAATGTTTCTTTTAGCGAACCAAACAACGACTGACTGTTATTTTTTCATAACGACCGCTGCTAGCCTCGTCAGCTTGTCTTTTTTTTTTCATTCACCCTTCATTTGTTAATACATACACACTCACACACACACACAATCTCTCAATTTTCTTGCGCTCCTACAATACGATATACTAACTTGAGCGCGCTTGACGCTGAGCGTGGATTCACCGACTTTGCGGCGCGCTGGAGATCGTAATTTTTGTCCAACATAAAAAAATTCAAAAAGAAAATTGTAGGTCTGAATATGCTCTACAAGTTTGAATTCTACAATTTTTCATATTTAATAAGACCCAAAGAAAAAAAAAGCAAAAAACGAAAATTGTGTCCTAAATTTTTGACTTTATCGATCGATATCTCGATAACGATGCATGATACGCTAAAAATAATTCAGGCGTTATTGTAGAGCACAAAGAAAGCTACAAAAAGTGTCCTACAAAATTTTTTGAAATCTCATCGGATAGCCGAGTTATTGCCGAGAAACAAATTTTACCCCTTTTTTCAAGATGGCGGCGAAAGCTCCTAGGAAAGCTTGGTCGACAATCTCAAGTTAAGCTTTTCTAGGTATTCCCTACAACATATTAAAAAATTAGAAGCGCAAATTCATTTTCTTTTATTTGTCTTTTTTTCGGACGAAATGACTGGACCTATTATGCTTATAAATAAAACTCAGAGACTCGTATATATAAATACCATCAATAGTTAACATATTGTTCATTATAAATTTTCCTCTACATGATTCATTGTGCTTTTAATCTAATTTTTTTTTTACTTTCAGTGAAATTAGCATCAGCTCATAAAATTATTCCAAATTTTAGTTTTGACAAAAAACATGGATAATATATTGTTTTTAAGGCTTTGGAAGATAAATATTTTTAAATTATTCTAAGAGAGTATGTTGCAGGATTTGATGTTGATCTTAGCTCATCTATGTGTTTAGTCCAACTTAAAGATGAGTTTGGTAATAACCAATTTAGTACTTTTTACCTATTTTAAAAACTACTTTTGAACCTTTTGTATTTATTAAAAACTTGTGTTGCTTCATCTTCCAAGTTAGCAATTGACTCAGTTGTTACTATTAAGTTTGTGTCGTTTGCATAATTTAAAATCATCTGCTCATTATTTTCAAACAGTTCACATAGATCGTTTATTTATAAATTGATTAACAGTGAACCAAGTATGCTACCCTGAGGTACTCCTATTTTAATCAGCAAAATGTTTTATTTAATTTTTGCTTGGACCTCCCCAAGCACCACCTGTTGTCGTCGGTTTTTAATATACGACTCTATCCACCTATACTCTATATTTTTGATTCCACATCTTTCTAATTTTTCCAATAAATAATCATGATTTGGAATCATCATACGCTTTGGATAAATGCCTAGAGTGATTTTATGGTTTTCGAAGTTATCTAAAATTTGGTTAACAAATTGAAAAAGCGCCGTGTCTACGCATCGACTTTTTAAAAACCCGTGTTGGTTTTTATTAAATATTTGATTCTTTTCACAAAAGGCTGAAATTTAGTTGTAAACTATTTTCTCAAAAACTCTTAAAACTATGTTAGCAAACTTTCACATTTCTTTTCTTATGGATGGGAACTATGGTAGCTAATTTTAACGAATCTGGAAATATCTCATACTTAAGCGAATGAGCTTAAGCGATGAGCTACGTAATCTATTATCTACGTTTTTTATAAAAGAAGCTATTTTGTCGTGACCTGCACATTGTTTATTTTTAAATGTTTTAACTATTACCTTAACTTTATCGACGCTTGATGAGGAAAAAATTAAAGTAGTTTTATTATAAAGTATATTTGTAAACTCAGGACGTATTGCTTGTTGGTTACGTAGCAAATGCTGAGTAGTTTTGCAAAATATTTATTAAACTTAGATATTTGCTTTTTCAACCGTGTTATCCTGAAACGTGTTTTTTCTCTTTGTTTTGTTAAAATATCAGTTATTTCTTTTACAATTTTTCACGTAGTCTGAGATACATTATTCGATTGGAGAATGTCGGTTTCATTTGTACGCTTTTTAGCTGCAACTAATCGTAATTTCTCATCGTTATATGTTTTTCCATATTCATTGTCATGAGCCAATACAGATAATGTACTAAGATTCTTTTTGGAATTAGTGACATTATTGTTATTATTATTTATATTTACTGTAGTTAAAGGGAAACACTGTTCTTACAGCATAATACAATTGACATGAACAGGTTACATTGTTTATCAACCTCGTTTTGTGGTAGATTTGTAAAACTTTACCAGTTTTCAGTTTGTATTAAATAGACAAATTTCTGAATGTTTCTTGTGCTAAAACATCGTATGGTTTTAAATTGATTATAATATTCTTGCAATGTTAGTAGGAACACTTAATATGGATACCTTATACATTTAGTCAATGCTTATGATCAGATAGGTGAGAATCAAAAACTTTAGAATCATAATGCTTAATTGTTGTTAACATGCCTGGACATGTTTTTGTTCCGTTATAGTAGATTCTAGTAAATTCATGAATTGTTACAATCACACGATAGGATTGCAAAAGCGATGCAAAATTTTGAACAAATCTGTCATTTGTATTCAAAAAGTCTAGATTAAAATCTCCGCCTGTAATAAAACGTATGTTATAGCTTGCCAAAATATTCAGTAATTTGTAAAATTTGTCAAAAAATACCTTAATTTTACTACTGTCTGAGACTTTCTATAAACTGCTAACACTATCACCCTAAACTTAGGAAGCTGCACTTTAACACCTACGCACTCACACGCTTCTAACAAGCTTAGATCATTTATTAATGTAATCACTCTTACACTACTTTTTTTTTTGCAATATGTTGCCACTCCATCATGCCTAAGTTTGTCTCTATAAACAGCAGTCGCTATTTTGAAATTTTTATTCTTATAATTTTTTAATACATAAAGGTGCGCTGATGGAAAAGTGGATAAATATATTACTTAAAATATTGTAAAGTTTACATTGAGTTATGCGACTTTATAGATCTTTTTGATCGAGATCATCTTTTCGTCTGGTCTATAACCTCTCGTGATCTGTGTTAATAATTTGCTGACAAAATTATCATCAATTTTTAGTAACAAACTCTAATGAAATCGTCTGAGTCAATCAATCAAGTTCATAGTTCAGCAAACAATTTTAGACATTGAAACATTGGAACGATAACAAAATTTAGCTGTGTATGTGTAGGTATATGGTTTTGAGTAATAAAAACTTGCACACATGTTCTAAAAATGATTTATAAATTACATAAGTTGATGGAACAGAAATATGTTAAATTTCCAGGTAAGACACGATTATTATCTATAAACACTGAAAACACCTCCGGCAAGAGCTCCCCATGCTCACACGTTAGATGGTCTTTTTTTCGAAATATTTGGGTGAAAAATGTTGTAAATCAGGTACATACATAGGTTTATATACTTGTACATACTTTCATGCTATAGGTACTAAAAGTTTAGTAAGTGTTTCTAGAAGGTAACGTACAAGTTAAGATGTGGTCTTAGAGAATGACTTTTTAATTGTGATTTTTGCTACCCAATAATGGACCGCACTTCCAAACGTACGAATAAGATAAATGAATTAGTGAGTTGGTAGGAATGGAATTACTAGAAAGCCGGAGCTTATCTTGAAGTTCGATCGGATGTATCCTCGCGGTTATGCTCCGATAGGAGCAAGTTTGGTGCTGCGGCATCTCTTCATGACCCTCGCCATCATCTGCAACGCAAATCAACTGTTCCATTAAACATGGGTTCACGCCGTGGACTGCACAGTGGCTGAGGCTTAGCCGCACGGTTTGCCTCTCGTGTTACGCGGATATTTATTTACATATACCGATATCATTAGTTCTTGTCGGAATTATCATGGCACGCTGTCATACAGATCAATTCATTTTTAAAACAGACAACTACAAAACCTTAATAGATTAGTCACAGAAGCTTTATCTACTCTGGAACAATCAAAGCTCTGAATTAATTTACTCTATCAAATTTATTAGACACAACTAAACCAGCGATTATGATCACTTGCTTCAATTGTTTTTACCTTTTCTAAATTGTGTCTTACATTCAATTGCTATTCTGAACAAAATTTTCTTTACTGCATACAACCATTCGAGCCTTCGACTAGTGAATGAAGGGCTGATCTATATCTTAGTTTGATCTAAGTTTATTCTCGAAAAAAGCAAATAGAAAATAGAAATTTCTTATTGCATTTGTTTTTATTCAGTTTATTATATAAATATGAAATATAATATACCTAATGAACAATTGTGTTGAATTGCATGTGATAAAATGTGTCAAAAATCCGTTTGTTTGATAGCAAATGTTTTTTGTCTATCAAAAACTCTGGATTAACATAGCTCTTAATACTAAAAACTTGAATTATAAAACTCAATAAAGAAATTAAAAATGCAGTATTTATGATAATTTTTCGAGCAAGTGAACACAAAAAAACGCATAGATGTTTTTGTAGGTTGTCATCTGCAAGTGCGAGGAGTCACTAAAACATAATTTTTAACCAAAATTCAAAAAATATGATAGAACCCATGTAGGTATAGTGCGATATTATACAGATGCTTATAAGGCAAATAAGTCACAAAAGAAGTATTTAGCCACGAGAGCTTGCTTGAGTGACCCAAATTTTGACTTATTTGACTCTTAAGACACGAGTACAATATATAGTTTTTGCCAACACCTCGCTGTGTAACAGTTCTACTGTGTAAAAAATCATAAAAATCATCAAAGCCCAAAAATTTTATATCTGCAAAGATTAGTAGAAATCTATGAATTGGTTACCATGTTGTTGTTGACAACAAATTTATTGTTTGAAAAAAATTTTACAAATGTTTCGACGCTTGTAACATTGTTGAAAATAAAAAAATAGTTCTTTTTCTGAAAAAAATGCGGTTTTTTCAATGTGGACGAAATACATCATGTTAAGATTAACATTAAACTTTACAAAAATACAGATATTTTACAATACGATAAGTTATTTAAATGCTTTTTAAAAAACGAATCAAAAAATTACAAGTGCATGAAAAATTCTTGTAACAGAGCATATACAACAGTTTCTGGCAGAAGCACTCAATAAAAAATATTTGATGTTCAAGGTAGGTCGATTTTGTTATTAAAAAATAAAATTTAATTTTTGGGGTGTCAGGTGGGTGTTAATGTTGAACTAAAGATTATTGAACATATTAATCAATAACGTAGAAGATAAAGGATCCTATAAGATGGTATCTATACCAGATACAAAAACATATGTGTAGCTCTACGATTATGGATAAAAGATTTGCTGGATGTTTGTAAAAAACATATGTTTGTACGACCTAAGATTATTTCTCATAACAGGTTGCTTTTGTGCGATAGAAATGAGAAATGCCTAGTACAGCCAATTGGAATAAATAGTCTATCCAAAATATCATCAGTAGTAGCTGATTTTTTGAAATTACTAGAATCAGAGTCTTGTACAGGACACAGTATGAGACACACATCAGCAAGTTTGTTGTTCAACGCTGGAGCCGATCTTGGCATGGTCTAACGTCATGAACGATGGAAATCAACAACCGTGGCACAAGCGTATATCGAAAAGTCAAATTGGAACAAAATAGACACTACTAAGAACATACTGGGTGAAAATTTAGAAATTGAAGGTAATGTTTATTGTGAATACTGAGATTCAAAAATGGAATAAATGTGGAAACAACATTGAAGTGACAAAAAATGAAGCACATAAAGTTATATCTTTTAATATAAATGTTAACGTAAATCTCAACAAATAATTTCATCTAAGATTCCTGTGAATTGTAATTTTATTTATGTATTGTTTTTTTAATGTTTAATAAATTGTTCTATTTTCTGTAAACTGTTAAATTATAAAAAAAAACATTTGTATTATTGATTCATACAACCATTTGTGTTTTATAGACCCCATAATTTAATCAAAAACTCTATTTTTATAACGTGATAAAAAATAAGTGTTGGATAAAATTATTATTTTTTCCAGGCAGTTTATGGCAATCATGTTCAAGATTACAGTTGTACAAGCAAGCTATGATACTCATTGGTCTATGCGACCAATTGTCGCTTTATTTAAACAGCTTTAATTTTTGGTGCGATCCTAAACAAAATTCATAGTATATTATCAACTACTTCAAAAAGTTTTAGTACGAGAGCTAGCAACGTCGGGAAAACAAGCATTTCAGGTAGGCTAGTTTTTAGATATGCTATCTCTCTCACTCCCCCGGACATCATACGGGCTATCTGGCTGGCGGTAGTGGTTGCGTTCATCAGTGCGCATCCTACCTGTACAGGTAAAATATCGATTTTTCAAATCATTTTAAGAAGTTTTTTTTTTTTTTTATTATTTTTATTGAATTTTTCGCAACATGAATCTATTATTGCCAGATATTTTTACCGTTGTTTAAATTGTGCCAGACGCCAATTTCGAATTAAAAAAAAAATTTTTTTCAAAATATTTCAGTATGACTGAAATTTTTATATGATGTTATTTAAGTATCTAAAAACCTAAAATTAATTTGCCAAACAATAATTCGATTGTTAAACCTTCAGCCAGACCGATCTAAAAGTGAAAAGTGATGTGGTACCATTTTGCTTGGTCTAGGAATAGTTGTCGAATAAATTAAAGAGAAAAAATTAAAAACTATTGAATTAATTGTGGATTAACATAGCATTAAAATAATTATTTGTTTTTGTGCAAAATTAAGGTAATAATCAATCTCAAGGATGAAAGTAAACAAAAATTATGATTTTTAATCCATAATTGTGTCACAAAAAACGGAGTCATCTTGATAATTATCATCATCATCATCTTCATCACTGCTGTCATTTTCATTGTCATCGTCGTCTTTAGGATTATCATCGTCTTGTAATAAGCTATTATCTGTAAAAAAATGAAAAATTTTATAAACTTTCGGCAAAGAAATTTATTAGTATTTCATTTTAAATTTTTACCTTTAATGATAATGTCAGCAACTAATGATGGTAACTGCTCTCTAACAAACCAGATAAAATCATATTTATCGTCATTTATGGTCCAGCCAGAAGCTTGAGGTGATAGAGATGTTGGGTGTTGTAAATGAGCATTTCTCCAAAACTTTGTTACGTAACGAATTCGTAGTAAATGCTGATACAATTCAGCTTTGCATGGTGGTAGGCTTGATGGATCAAAATTACGAAATTTTTTTCCAAAATTATCATCTGATTTTTTAGACCGATAAGTGTTTGAAAACAGATGAAACCGAACTTTATTGACGTTCCACGAATCACAAGCTCCGTAAATGTGACAAATAAACTTTTCTAAGATCTTAAATGTCTCATCCAGCAATTCTTCATCATCTGTTATAATATTTTGACAGGCTAATTGATACTCTTCTGATTGCTCTAACAGTTTAAAAAGTCGAAGTTTACCTTTCCGGAAAAAAGCTGGTGTGTAGTCGCATCCTGTGAGTGCATGAAAGCACGGTAGAGCTTTCGATAAAGAATTCCCTAGAATTTCGTGCACTTGATTGACGCTTATAAATCGCTCATGATTCCCCACGCCCAAATTTACCCAGATTTTTAGTGATGCATTCAAATGATCCATGTTACCAAGAAATATTATTAAAATATCTGTGTCTGAGCAGCGTATCACAACTTCACCATCGACATTTATTTGGCAAATGTGATATATTATTCGAGAATCGGCTTCTTCGTGTTCTTCGCAAGACAGTGAATCTTCAACAGTTTTAATAACTTTATTACTTTCAACCCGGTATGAATAGCACTTGTTGAAGTTCACATAAATTATTTTATCTCCAATGATAGGAGCCATTTCATCACCAACCCAATGGTCAATAAAAAAATTAACAATCACTTTTCACTTTTAGATCGGTCTGGCTGAAGGTTTAACAATCGAATTATTGTTTGGCAAATTAATTTTAGGTTTTTAGATACTTAAATAACATCATATAAAAATTTCAGTCATACTGAAATATTTTGAAAAAAATTTTTTTTTTCAATTCGAAATTGGCGTCTGGCACAATTTAAACAACGATAAAAATATCTGGCAATAATATATTTATGTTGCGAAAAATTCAATAAACATAATAAAAAAAAAAAAAAACTTCTTAAAATGATTTGAAAAATCGATATTTTACCTGTACAGGTAGGATGCGCACTGATGAACGCAACCACTACCGCCAGCCAGATAGCCCGTACGATGTCCGGGGGAGTGAAAGAGATAGCATATCTAAAAACTGGCCTACCTGAAATTCTCTCTCAAAAACGTTGCCAGCTCCTATACTATTTATATAGACAGTTTTATATAGGGTATAACGCTCGTGAAATTTTCACTAGCTCTTATTTGGTTTGTCGCACTATATACATTCTATTTTCAATTTGATATTTTACAGCTTAGTTTATAGACAGAGTCGGTTGTCTAGAGACTCGAAGAATTCCAAAGCGCTTATGGTTTTTGAATTCACTGGTACCTACTCTACTTGGAATAGAAACTTGCTAGTCTTAGCGTCAGTTCCAATAAGGCTATTCTTGTATAAAAAAATGTAAAGAATCTCAAATATTTTGATCTTAGAATATTATTTTTTAGCTTTGTTGATTGTAAACCCCATATCTTCGGCTTGTCAACTGCTATGGTATAGAGATTTTTTTCCATTGAGCTGCTGGCGTGTTAAAAAATACTATGGAAATTATCTGTTTTACAGATCTAAAAAGTTTAGCTTAGTTGTAAATTTTAGTAAAATATAAACTTTACTACGGCAGGATATCGCACTCAATAAGAACCTTCAAAAATTTTAAAAATAAAGACAATCCAATATTTTTGGTTTAAGACGCCATCTTGTGATGTGGCTAACCATCAGTGTGTATCACCTATCAATCAAGCTCTGAGCCACATCTCTAATTAATCTGTCAAACTCAAGTATCAATTCTGTCAATTTAAATTTTTGAAACAAATAAAATTTTGAACTTTAGCAGAAAAATTCAATAAATTATTCAAATGTTAGTCATTTTACAGAGCGTTGCGCTGTACTATTGATCAAGATAATATAACTATTAATAGTTATCAAGTTTGAATAACAATAATAGAATACTTTGAACGATTCAAGTAACAAAAATTGTTTTTTTATACCTATTTGGCTTTATATTATCTATCGTTATAAAAGAGTAACTGCAAATACCGTAAGCTTTGAATTTCTACCACTTTGTAAGAAGTCTGTCAGTTGGCTTGTACACTTATTATATCATATAATTTATATACAATTAAAAATTATAGCCAACAGCAAAGAAAGTATTTTTTAAACATCTATTATAACTTTGCAGAATAAAATGTAGCAAATTGTTAAATTTCTAGCCAAACGCTAAGAAAAAAAAGTGTTTTTGCGGCTCACTTTAAAATTCTTTTATTTGATAAAGCTGCAGATTTTGTAACAACACCAAACATTATTACAAAATTTGTAATATCTAAGCTGTTCTCATAACCATAACCTGTATTCAGTTTTAAAACGACAAGATTGAAAAATTTTGACAGTTATCTAACTGATACGAAAAAACCGATTGTAAATCAAAATAACTTTTTTGTGTTTTGCACCAGCAAGACATAACTTTCAACGTGTCCTAATCGGCCGGCAACGAGCTGTAGCTAGCCTATAACTACTACTAGCAAATATTATGCCAATTAAATTTTTGCGCAGGCACCATTTTCTGTCACCGTCAATTGTCAGACATTTATCAACGACAACTAATGGTAGGTTAGTAATCTGGAGTAACTTTGAAAAATTGCGGCGGGTTAAACTTTTTACGTTTCTTAATTTATATAAAACATTGTGAAATTCCACCCAGTACTTAACTATGGCTCAAATACTTTCAATTAGGTTAAATTCTGGACTATAAGGTGGCATTAAGGTTTGCATGTTTTTTTAAGAATATTGACTACTCTGTAATTCATTTATTTGTTTCGATAAAGTTTTCTCACACAACCATTTTATTATTTAATATTTTCTGGTGTTATTGCAGAAGTCTTCTTTGTCAATGTTGTCATAGAATACGTTGTCTAATGCCAAAACAGAATAAAGATGCAAGTTTGGAATTAATTCGTCACGAAGTCAGCTTTTAAAGTTAATGCTGTTTATTTTGTTATGATAGTCTCCGAATTTGGTTTGTAAATAAAACACTGTTTATAAGTTTTTTTTATACAGAGTGTTTTTAAAATAAAGACTAGCAATTTTATTTTAATTAAAAAATAAATGATTACAAAATAAACAATTTGGTCTACTCAAATTGTACAAATAACGTTAATAAGCAGTTTTTATTCAATTAGGTTCTAACAGGCAGGACAACTAACAACATTGTTTCTACTCTGCATGCGTTGCCATCTGGATATGAATTAGAATCATTATACAAAAATCTTACTTTTTTAGGTTCTTGTAAAATAGGTAGATACAAATCTACTGTAGAAGTCTATCTTCTACGCCTGCTTCTATTTTGTTCTGGTATTCTAAAAATTATTTTGATAGTTAAAAATTAAACTGTGGAACAAATGATGGTTTCAAAAGCAACACTTTCTTTTATATTCATCTAAAAACGTTTTAGAAGAAACTTTAAGAAATTGTTTATTTTAACTAAGTTTATTTAAATATCTACAAATATTTAAATTATCTGACTAGCAATATGCTGTTTAAAATAGTTAAAATTCAACAGATGCTAGTTCCACCTGTTTCTTAGCCTATATGATATTTATTTTATAATAAACAAATCTTAATAAAATTTTCAAAAGATTGTTTTAAATTTTTAACAAAAAGATCAAAAAAAGTTTATATAAAGGATTTAAAGTAAATTAGCAACAAGGAGTTTTGCTTAATAGTTATAAAGCATATAACTTTCAAAATTAAAAAAAAATTCAAGCTTTTACTTTTTAGAAGCAAAAATTACTAATGATACATGTCAATTATGTGTGCTGACAAATGCTAAATTTTGAAAACATGGGTCTTTTATATTGTCATTTATAACAAACCTTGTTATAAATGAGTTTGTCGTAATTTTATCTTTTTAGAAAGTAAGATTTCTAAAAGTGTTTGTAGTTTGTCAAATTATTTTAATTATTGTCAATTGAAATACAAGTAAGCGATTCCAGAGTATTTCAATACCTCGTTGACATATTGGGCACATTAGCTTGTTTACATTTTGCATACCTAGTCATTTAAAAGCTCATTCGTAAAGTTTTACTAATCCAAAGTTCGAGATAAGGAAGATAAACATTTATATAAAACCGACGGGAAGCAAAGAACAATTGTTCTCAGGATGCTACTGTTGAAGATGAGAATTTATGGTAGAGAAAGCTCCAGCCGCAACGGTCCTAGCCAACCATTGCCTTGTTCTTGATTGTTCAGAGCTATTTACCGAAGAGGTCCGCTAGAGTTGCAGCGCGAACAGGCCCAGTCTATGGACTTGGTATTGTTACTTTTTCTTATTTATTGATGACCAATCGCTACTGTTCTTTATACAACAAAAACATGTTTTCCGTTGCAAAAATATTACAAAAAAGAAATGTGCACGAACATTCATATTGCACCTATTCAAACATTAAAGATTAAACAGTATTCAAACAAACCGTTGTTCTTTTATCTATACATAAACCGAGCTGCAGCTTTGTCTTTCTGAAGTCGATATCTGATATCAAAATGTTACGTGCTTTTAAAACAACGACAAAAATAATTATAAATATTTTTTTTCTTTTTGTTTATTCTACATAAACTGGTGCGTTTAGTAACGAAGATGGTAGTTGAGGTCGTCGATGTCGAACTGTGGCGGCAGTATGAAGGAGTTGACCGTCATATCCCGGGGCGCGGACCGTCTGCTAGGTAATAAGCATGTTGGAAAACGACCAGACATATATTGCTCCAACCCTGCTGGAGCTGGACTCAGATTGTGGCCTCTACCTCAGGCTAGAGGCACACATCACACAATAATGAAAGCAAAATGTTCTATTATAACTAATAAAATCCTTTAAACTGATTTTTAATGCAAAATGTACTTACAGATTGACAGTTGTTGTCAAATTAGCACATGGTATGTAAGCACTTGCTTAATAACAGAAATCAGAACTACGGATTTTAATCATATTATATCTTCATTTTGCTATTTATGCTGATTATGATAAAATGATGCATGATGATTTACAAAAAATGCAAAAAAATTTATTTTAAATTCAATGAGCCAAGAAAAAAAAATTTTTATTTTTAAGTCAAAGGTTTTTACTGTCGATGAGGCAATATTTTCTCAAGACCTACACTAAGCTAAGGCAATGCTTTAAGTTGCTAAAGTTACGTTTTAATAAATGTGTCAGTTTTAAGTGTTGTGATTAGGTTATATTACTTTATATAGACATATAGAATTATCTTTTTTTATAAATATTTTATAGTTCTAAGAGTAATCTATATCAACATTAAACCCGTGCAAGCCAACCTCTTATAACTCTGCCATTTAAAATGTGTCAATGTTTGTTACACTTTGTAATACCTGAAAAAGCTTTTATGCTAAAAACCAAATATTTGAAAGTTCTCATAGAATTACCATCAATAATTTTGGTAAATACATCTTAACAGCGTTTTTTAAGTTTTAAACCTACTTAATGCTTAATGGTCAAGTCAAAATTTTTGTTTAGTTATTTAATTATTATTATATAAAAATAACTTTTTTTTAAAATGCAAATAGAAACTAGTTGCAAATTTATATTTTCTACAGTTTTTGATCGGAAGCAAATTAGAGTTTAAATTTAGCACCGAGACATTTTGATCAACCACATATTTCAGAAACACTTTTTTCTTAAACTTTATTTTATTATCGAATTAAATAAAATGTTTAATAAAATGCCCAATTTAAACTTTATAATCATCATACTAATGACATTTAAATTGACGAGTGGGTAAGATGATCCTGACAAGGTATAGTCAATCAGACAACATCAAATACCTAGCTTTGAATTTGTTGCCAACTAATGCTAACATAATAATGATTTATTCTCACAGGTGCTAATTCTTTGATTAAGTTTGAATAAAAAACAAAAAGTATAATAGTGTGCTATGTGATTCGTGCTGTATAGTAGTTATTTAGCGCTTTGGTATAAAACCAATACATAAAATTCGAAGTGTGACTGCTAATTATAATAATCTTTGTTGTGTTGTTATTAAGAACTATATTAAAATTTTTGTGACTATCTTATAACGAATGCACAAATAACATGGATACTATTAACCATACAAAAGTAATAAGTTCAGCAAATTTTCAGTAAATAGCTTTTAATTTAAAGTAAATATATTTGCTTCTAGCAAATGTTCTCTTATTTTCATGCAAATAATAATACAGAAAAAGCTAAAACAAACTCATAATGTCAGTTACGTATTTTAAATAATTTTGATCTATTACATCTCACATGCAATTTTGAATTTCAGCGTACAATTTTAATTCTCATATTTACAACTGATTGTCGTTGGGTGAGATAAAAATGTTGTAGACTTCGGTAAAAAATTGAGAATGCTAGTCTGACTTCCCAATCATGTGCACCACCCTGTTAAAAGCTACATGTGGTGTTTTCAGAATTTGTAAAACACGTGAAACTTTTATTATACATTACGATATAGTTGTTTGTATAATATAAAAATTTTGAATTTCTCAAATCAGTATAGAATACTAAATATTAAACAATCGATCATAGAAGAAAATACTATTTCTAGTGCAAAGCAATGTGGTTGTACCATGTACCATTAAAATTGTTTTTAAAAAACGCTCAAAAAAATATACTTTCATTTAGTTTCTAACTCACATTTGAACTTTACTCTAAAAAAAATGATAATTTAAGTTAAAATAAAGTTGCCGATATAAGTATCTTATTAGTAAATACTAATAAGATATTTTAAGATGACGTTCGTACAAATATACAAATCTTATCCACATTTCAAATTTATAATTTTAATGTAGAGTTTTATAATTTTCTCTAAAAGTTTTTATTAGTTTCCTAAGCGGTTCTAGCCATTATTTAGTCGTCATCAGAAAATAAATTACTTAATGCAAAATAATATTACATGTTTAATTAAACAGAAAACAATATATTTAAAAAGTAGTCAAAATTAGAAACAAAATCTTAAATTTTTCAAAATCAAAAAAACGTAATCTCCTCATTGTAATAACTAAATATTTAACTGGCACTTTATTTTTATGAGTATGACAATATAATACCTTACTTTGAAATGCTTATAAGATAAGTAATTATCGGCAAATTTTTTAGGCGCAACTAAAACTGTTTTCAAAATAATTTGTACGTTTTACAAGATATCATAAAGTGCACTAAGAAAACTTTGTATTTTGTTAATTGTAATTGAGAATTCTGAGAATTGTTAAAATTCCACTTTAATACTAATCCTCTATACTCGGTCTAAAGACTCACAATAAAACGTTTATATATATATATATTTTTTTATATATTCATTGGTTTTTTTGAAACCAGTTGGCTTAAAAAAAAACAATTCAAATAACTTTTGTTAACTAGCCTTGCTAAAGGCATCACAGATCATTAATGTATAATAAATGTATCACAGAACCATTAGCGTTCGAATATAAGATATTATCAAATTTACAATTTTATTTTCTAAATACTATTTACCTTTAACGATTTACATTAAAATAGATGATACACATCAATACATTTTATGTCATTTTTAATTCTTCTAGCTTTGCTACTTGATGGAATTTTAGTGACGTCAATACCAAATCTGGTAAAATTGATAAAAGACTACAATAAATGTATCAATTTAAAATGTAAAGTATATATATATATATATTTCAATGTTGTATAGGCAACATTAAACATTACCTAATTATAATATCGTACGTATGGTGTATATATTGTGCGCTTATAAATTATTTAGATAAAGTCTTGCCATAGAATTTTGAACGTATGTTTATTTTTTAATTAGTTTATACGCAGAGAATTTTAACGTTTAAGCTGATATAGTTTAGTTAATATAGTTTTTTTTAGTTTTTTACATCTACTGCAATAATAAAATATAAGTGTCGACATTTTAAAAAGTACGGTTTTTAAAAAAGATTATTTTTTAAACCACTTAAAGAAAGATGGTTCTAATAAATATTCTTAACTAAATTCTGTGTTGTTTTCTTTTCATTATTGTTTGGTTTCTTTTTTTTTATTTTAACTTTTTCTGATTTATTATGTTGTTCTTTTTGCTGTGTTTACTTTTTTCTGTTTTTTTAATGTTGTCCTTTATACTGTGTTTGCTATTTCTATTATAATGTTCTTTATTTTTACACAGTTTTTTATTAAATGTTCTTACATCTTGCATTTTTTTATTATTTTTTTTAACTAATATTTATTTTTTTTTTATTTTTGCATCTGAACCTAAATTTACATCTTAATTATTTTCCCTACTACTTATTTTCTTTTTTCACATCATCTAACAATGTTTTTAAAATTAAATTTTTGAATTTTTATTAATCTATTTTTGGTTTTTATATTGTCTTTCTTATTTTTTTATAACTTTTTGTTTTTGTTTTTATCTTTCATTTCACACATAAGCTATTCTTTCACTTTATATATTATAACTCTTAAAATGTTATTTCTTTGTTTCGGCAATTTAATTCTAGTTATTTTTATAGACTAAAACATTGTTTGATATCAAACGAGTAAGACAAAACACATCAAACTTATTACAATCTATGAGAATACTTTCTGAATTCACCAAAAAATATGTTTAATTTTTTAGATCTTAGTAATTTTTAGTCTTTGTATCTTTTCCATAAATTATTAGACAAGTTTTTTAGTTATTTTGTATTGAGAAAAATTATTTTAATTCTTAGTCTAAAAAGTTGTAGAATTTTTTTAATTTGTCTTATATGCATTTTTGTGTTTTTATAATAGTTTTCTTACCTTAAAACAAAGTTAAATATTAAATAATGTTTTTACTGAAATTTTGTAAACTAACTATTTTATGTTAAAACAATAATTTGAGTATTTAATGTATTTGTTGGTGAATATCTCAAAGTGTTTGTTTCTTTTCGAAATATGTCAATTTATCAATTTATCAATCGCTTAAAAAATTCTAAATTGCTCTCAAAATTGCATCAAAATTAGTTTTTTTTTTATGAGCAAACTTGATTGATAGATAACAATTATCTAAATTAGAGGCAATAAACAAAAAAATAAAAAAAACTATTTGTTAGAAAAATAGGTTTCTTAAAAATTTATATCAATTAGTCTGTGTTTTTCTCAACTACTGCTTGTTACGATAAAATAAAATTGATTGATTTGAGCAAAATTAAAGCTATATATTTTTTTGTTTATTAAATAGTAATCTTAAAAAATAATAGTTTTGAAGATGCTTAAAGCAGTTGCAAAAATAACTCATTTGTAATTAAATGATTAGTTTTTAATTAATTTTAGTAAAAAAAATCTCTTAAAAAATACAAACCAAGGAGGAACAAGATGGTTTTAGAAAATAATTTTTTTTTTCAAAAATATTTAAATTTTATTCCGTTAATTGTTACATATTATTTTGTCTGTTATGACCAGAATTTTTACTTATTAAGATCTCAAGTTTTTTATATTTTTGTTAAGCAGTTGTGTTATTATCTAAATTTTAAAGTTTGGCTTTAAAGCATTAGTGGAATTTTAAAATAATTTTGCAATTACAATTTCGAATTTATTGTAAAGATTTGGTTTGTCTGGGTTCTTAAAAAACTTAGTAAACATTTAAAAAAATAGTCGAATTAACTACTAGATTATACCCAATTTCTATGACATCATAAATTACTAATTAATTAGCGTAAATTTAGTTTACATTCTACTTAATTATGAGAACATTAGACCATCAATAAATGAGGCCCATCAAGCGTTTGTAGAACATAGTGTTTCCTAGGAATAGACGTCTTTACGACAATATTTAGCAATTGGATGCAAAAATATAAAAGAAAATGACCAGTAAGCTTGTTTTATGACTCTAAATATCTGTTGTCAGTTGGCGCCGTTATCGGTTTTGAGAAAATTTTTGTTTGTTGTTCTTTGAGACGAGTCGCTATCTTTATTACATGATTATTTTATTTATGGCGTGTCTCCAAGACAGAACAAATTAAATTTACAACTAAATTTAGCGCTTAGAAATTTTTGTTTAGAAGGCTCTAGTTGCCTGTTATATTGTTTTTAGAAGTTCTAGGACTTTGTAGGTACTCAGTTTTAAACTTAAACAAAAAAACTAAATTGTTAACAAAGAAAAAGTTAATAAACCTTTCAAAAAATTAATAGAAAAAATCAAATGTTATGATTTATAACAAGAGCAACACTTTTTCATTGTTTTTTACCAAAATTTCTAGAGCACTGATTGCAAAAATTGCCCACTTCTTAAAACGATAAAGATTATGTCATTACTCCAGAGTCATATTTTTCAATTAATATGTAAAAGATTTTTAAAATTATTATACAATAATTATAAATACAAATTTAGAATTTACAAAATTCTACTGTTACAAGTTTTTTAATAATTAAAATTAGAATTATGTAATTAATTTTATTGCATGCAGAGTCACGTACCTATGACGGGTTATAACATAACCTTGTTATGTTAAATATAGGTAACTTTAGAGCTTGATGTTGAAAAGGCGAATTTACTACAAAACTTTCACATAAAATATCAAAATGTAAAATTTCGCTAAATCTCGAACGTGTTTCAAAAACATAATTATGTTAGTGTCAAATGCAAAAACGCATAATTATGGTCCAGGTCTAATATACGCAGTGTTTCTCTTAATAGTAACTATATTATAGAAGCCTGACAAAACTGACGCAACTTAAAATGCATTTGACTATGGTGTTTTTTGTTTAAACGTCAAACTTGACGCGATTTGGTTAAAATTTTAACAAATGCAAATCTATAGAAGATTGAAATTTTTATAATTTTGACACTTTGTTAAAATTTACAGATTTTTTACAAAATACACTCTAGTATCGGCTGCTGTATATGGCCACGGTTTGTTTAATAAATACTTTACATATTTTTTCTACGGTCTTTCATCTTGTAATAAACATATTTAACACTTGAATTATCTTCAGATGTACAAATATTATCATTCCACTACGTCATTGCTAATCACGTATTTATGAATAAATACGTTTCTCTAAAATAGCAAAGCATTTTACAAATGTTCAAATTGAATTATTAAATAGTATATATAAAAAATATATATTACAAACAACATGTTTGTAATATGTGTAATTAATTGATAAATTTAATTTTTAATTCACCTACAATAAAAACTCTAGCAAGTTATTAGAAAAAAAATTATATTAACAACAATTTATTAAACAAGACTTAAATTTGACGTTGAGAATTTTACATTTAAAAAACAGATTTGATTGTGCTGGTCTGTAAAATAGTGTTTTTAAAATAATCTTTATTTTTAAATTTTTTTTTTGTTTTGTGGATTTTAAAATAATTTTAAAAATTAAAAGCGTGTTTTATAACAATGATAACCCAGCATTTTACTTAAGAAATAATAAAGTTTTTGTTTTATACACGGCACTGCTTTTAACTCCGGCTAACCGTCTTAACTACGCCTCTGTACTTCTGTTTTTGCAAAACAAGCGGTAATAATTATTTTTTATCGTGTCATATATAAATTGTCAATTTTACTTTTTCAGTCAAATTGCTTGAATTATAAATTTTGAATAAAACTAAAAAAACATATTAATAATTTCTAAAAATAAGTTTTTTTGATTGTACACTTACAGTTAAAACTAAAACTCATCACAAATTAATTACAGCAAAACACAAGATTTTTTTTTAAATTATTTTTATCTATATTATAAGGCTTTAAATTGCTTCCTGTCAACAAAATCACATAGTATTGGATAGAAGCTGTACAAGATCGTCGGACTTTTTTCAATTATTATATCCATTATTTATTTTGAAACTCATTTACATTTTTCATCACTGTGATGGACAGGTGATTTATTGTTTTTTAACAAATTTTTATTAAGTATCTTTCTTCATTCAACAAGCTTTTACCCAATGTAATTTATAATTTGAAATATGTGGCAGCCTAAAACGTATTTATTAAATAAATAGTTTATGGTTTAATCTATTGTCCATCAATAAGATTCTACTAAAAATAATCTGACGGGTGCATATTTGAAAATGAAACAAAACAAAACACTTGAATAAATCGGACTTTTGTCTACCCATATCATTACATTTAATTCTAAGTATAATTAAAACGTTTTGATTATTATAAAGTTTCTGGTAAAGTGTTTACAATTTTCTGTTATTAATTTGCATTATTAAAATATTCATAAAGTTATATTATTATTATTTGATAAGTGATCATTTTTAGGTATCTGTCAAATTTTTCTAATAAAACCTACTAAAAGTTGACAAGTTCTCTCTTATCTATAAATAAAATAGTTATAGTCTTTCAATTTCTCTAAAAATATTATGACCTACTACCTCTTTTATGAATCAACAATATACAATACGCCATAAATTAATAATTATTAAAAGTCTACAAAATGTATTTTTCTTTAGGGTTGATTAACAGTTTTAAGTAAACTTAAAAAATTGCGTTATTAGTTGATATGGAAAGATATGTCTCTTTAATTAATTCTGTTAATTTTCTTTTCATCTGAATGATAGAAAAAACTTTATTTTATATTTTACGTTATGTTGTAAATAGATAACCGCAAGCTATGTTTTCTATTCTACTCTGCGGGTACAAGCGCTCTAAGAAAGTTGTTCATTATCAAAAACATAATATATTATAGTACACTAGATATATTTGATGTCTAACTGTTGACTGGCAGCAGTGCCACTGTTGCAAAAAATACAATTAAAACCAACAGATTTTGACATTTGTTTTATTTTAATTTTGTAGATTAGATGTTTTAAATAAATATTTTTTTTAAATTTAGCAATAGCAATTCAAAACAGGTTTTAGAAAATGTATACTGTTCATATTATTTAAATTTAAACTGTTAAACAGAAGTAAATTAATCAAACCTGTCCAAACCATAAAGCGCTTTTTCATTTTTTTTAGCATTTTACTTAAATTACGCTAGTAAGGCGGCTAGAAAAAAGTTTTTCTTCATTATAAAGAAAGAGGTCTAACGCTGTGAGCAACTTTATTGTGAGTAAAACGCCTCAGTTTATTGGTAAAAATATCATTTCTAGTTTGAAAATACTGTTCAATAGGTTTTTTTGGTGGTGTAGACCTTAAAATTTAGTTCAAGGTTTTCCCCTATCTTACAATAGACAAAAGAATAAGATTATATTTAGAACGCTTTTATAAAGCCAAAAAATCTCAAGACGCTTAAAAGCGGCGAAAATAGCTGTGTTCAAAAATTAAAAAATAACAATGAAAAGGAGCTTGAGCGCGTCACATGTTTACAGGAGTTAAATTAGGTTTCAACTATTCAACTAAGCTTTCAGACCAAAAATTAACGATTTGAAGATGACGCGAGTCAATGGCAAGCTTGATTGCAATTTATAAAGCTACGGCTTGCAGACATAATTATATTTATGTTTTTAATAATTTATACATTTTTGTCCGTAAAATAGCAAAATAAATTCATCGAGGGTTATTTACAACAGGTAACGTTTTTTTTCTCAAAGTCTTTCATTTCCTCTCATCACATTTAACTTGTCAGATTATATGTAAATTTTTTATTACGCGTTAGAGTTAATTGATCTATCGATTTCTTTTTAAATAATTTTATTGTTATACGGGCGCGTTTTTGTGTTAAGGACTAATATTTAGTAGAAGTACTTACATCTAAAATCTAAGAATTATCAGTATATGTTAATCTGACGCGCTCGAGTTACTCCTCAAAGGATTGCTTAAGGTCTTCTAGTATAATGCAAGCTATCTTTTATTGTCATTACTGATGACTATATATATATTAAATTTATTTTATTTGACATTTGTTGTGCACAATTTTTTCGTCTGTTCTAGACGCTCTTTTTTTTAATTTTGATTATGATAGCAAAAATGAGCTAAATTATAATCGAAGGAACCTAAATTCAGCTTTATGCTATGATTGATACCAAGCGATTGACAAACCGGCTTAAATATATTGTAGGTATATGTTTGAAACTGATTATGATTTCAAACATGTCTAAAAAATCACATATTTATTTATTGACAGTTATTTACATAAAAGTCAGGAAAATGTCACATTACTGAAGAGGTGCTAAATTGAAATACGAGGCATTTTGTGCCAAGTATTTTAAAGCTCCGAGTCAAGTAAGAGATTTTACTGACGTGTTTTGCTTTAAATTTTTCCGGAAATCGTAAAAAAAGACAAAATTTACAAATTTTAGATTTTGTTTTACAAATTCCACAAAAATCAAGTTTGTCAATTTTGTTGGCAACTATAGTTACTAGAGTATTTTTTTTATTTTGCGTCTTGTAAAGTTTTTACAGTACTAGTCCGGAAAAGTCAATTTTCCTGTGCGTAAATAAGCAGGAAAATGTGGTTTTCTTTGCTCCACCCGCCGAATGTACGCTGTTTCTGGCCGCATTTTACGCCAGAAAGAGCGACTTTTTATGGCCTGCATTTTCTAGCCGCTACCAAAGCACCACAACCACAAAAGTCATTATGACAGAACTGTTAAACGTTAAACTAAAAGAAATTCGGCGGGTGGAGCAAGAAAAATAGTATACGACCTACGGCCAGAAAGTTGGATGCCCTAGCGCCAGGTAATTTAACTTTCTGGCCTAAGAACGTAATATACTATTCCAAGACGATTTCCGGAAAATAATTTATGAAACCACTTGTAAACTTTACAAGTTTGTACTACAGTACCACAGTTTAATTTGATCATATGTCTATTAATTTGTTTTACATTATATTAATTACTCTACAGTCTTGTTTTGATAATTTATAAGAACCGACTTATTTTGAAAATAGTGGACACTATGGAGAACAAGGTGTGCGGACACTAAACGAAAACTTCTTAGCAAGACAGGGGCGTGCTTATAAAAAAAACTGTAAAACGGCAACGAACAGGGTGAAAAAACAAACAAATAGTCTAAATCAAAGTAATTTTAAATATAGCTTCTGCAGCATTATCAACAAGATAAGATTAGCCCGAATGGCAACGTTTTGTGACGAAGTAGTGCCGCTGTTTTTTGACAGAAAGTTACTGCTTACATTATCTAAACAGAGCAAAAGTATAACATTTTGTAAACTTTATAAAAAATTAGTATAATCTTAACTTGCAAAGTTGCATCTCAACATAAAATTGTAATAATTTTTCAAAAATAATTTAAAAACCTTATTTTTAGAATTTTTAATTTATTTTAACTTTTATATCTTATTTATTTTAATTATTTAGTTTATGTAACTTACTGTCGAACCTATAAAATAGGCACTAGCACCTAACTGCAGAATAATAGGATTAAAGCTAATTGATCATCCTGCGACAGAGTAAATATCGCTAAGCTACCTAACAAATAATCTTTAATTTAAAATTAGAACAATCTAAGGGAAAATTATAGATAAAATACACTTTCTTTATTTGTTTTTATGTCGTCAATAAACTTTTACCCTCAATCTACTTTAATTAACATTTAAGGAATCTTGTCTGAAACCAAAATATTATGACATATCATGATCTCAAATATCAGTTTATTGTTTAATCAATTATAACACTTGCTATAAACGTAATAATAATAACACAATAACAGTTCCTATAAGGTTTAATAAGAAGGACAAGTTTTGACTACTAACACAATTTAAAGCTATATCTTTCAAGAAATGATAAATGATTTGAAAGCCTCATAATTTTAAAAATAATAACATAAATTAACAACCGGAGACAATAAAAAAGTACAGCGATGATGTCATTTTAATTGAAAGTAAGACATTTTAGTGATTTATAACACGATCAAAAACGTCGGTATAATTAAATGTCGTCTTGAATGTTTTTCCTGCTACTTCTATATTTACGACTGCAATGATTTTAATAGTATTAAATAACATCACAGTTAATGTTTTGTATTAAAAAAAAACTAGGATTAATTTATTTTTACAACTAAACTGCTTGGTGGTTATATTATATATTATATTATATTATATTATATTATATTATATTATATTATATTATATTATATTATATTATATTATATTATATTATATTATATTATATTATATTATATTATATTATATTATATTATATTATATTATATTATATTATATTATATTATATTATATTATATTATATTATATTATATTATATTATATTATATTATATTATACATTATACTTTAAAGCAAAAAAAATCAAGGATTTTGTCTATACAAACATACTATCAATCAATTAGCTGTTATTTTTCTAGGTTATGAATAATGTACAATTATTGTACATCCATCTGAAAGCTTAGAGATGAAAAATGGAGTGTAAGTGTAATTGTAATTTTTTGTAGTTATTATTTGTTTGTTTTTTAACCCTCTGCAAAAAAGAAAGTTTGTAGTGTGTATTTGTGTATTTGTGGGTCTGTCTGTCAGCCTGTAGTCAGTAAGCGGCTTAACCGATTTTGATTTAATTAAGTGATATGAAAAATCGGTCAAGTTGTTTAATAATTATAAATTGTTTTCAGAGTAAGAAATTTATGTAAGCATTTTTCACAGGTAGGGTCTGATTAAAATTTAGTTTTCTGTTTTTTATAATTTTAGCGAAACAATGTAACTAAAATTAATGGTAAAACAAACTTATGAAGATATCAGAAATCTTCAAGAAAACCGTCTGAATATTGCTGAAACGGAAGATATTATTAATATTATTATGTCTTTTCAGCTATAGTTATGCTGGTTTATTTTTATCTAAAAAAATTTTATTATTAGATAGACGATAATTTGAGATTGATCTTTATCCTATTGAATACTTAAACTGTTCAAAAAATTTTGCATACTGAGCTTTTTAGTTTACTTGCTTATAAACTTTGTTGACAATTAATCAAAATAAATTAGATATATACATTAGGTAAATAGATAAATAAATTCGATAATTTCAACTTACATTCAGTTGATATGTGATTTGTGTGTTGATAATGGTGTGATTTTATGTGTAACTGCGTTTATTTGTGAAAGATAAAATGTAATTGAAATTACAGACAACAACAAGTAAAAAATAGCTGTTTGTGTTTGGTTAATAGGACTGTGATACCAAACTTTTAAAAACAATTGAAAAACAACAGTTTTTTTAGAAGTTTTGCTCGCGGCTAAAAACAACTTGTTACGATAAGTGTAAGTGACAATTTTTTAAATATTTATACTTTTAAAGCTATTTATATTAGGCATGGGTGTACCCTCCTGGCTACTATTGAAATAAAATTCTAGCAAGTATTTATTTTATACATAGTTTTTAGAGCACACTGTTACTATGTTTAGTTAAATGATACCATATACAGTAAATTGTTTATAGAGATATGGCACACTAATGTTAATATTTTTGACATTTTTAAAAAAGACTTACATTTTTTTTGAGCCTGACTCATGTTTCTTGTTCAGCGTTCAAAATTTAAAATATGTGAATTTTTCTAAAAAGTTGTTTTATGTTTTTCTTACGTAGTGTAGCGACCAATGTAAAAAAAAGCTTGATTTTATTATAACAAAAATTTTAAAATACTTCAAATGAGAATAAAATTCTAAAATTTATTTTAGATTAATTCGAATGAAACTTTTGTATCCTTTATACATTTAACATAGAATAAGTAGATTTAGAACTATAATTTAATATAGGGTTTCACAGATTTGATAATTTTAGGTTTGGACAGTGTAGTTAAAAGTTGGTGCAAGCTTTTGAAACGTCAATTAGTGTCGTTTAACGTCACTATTTAAGTCTAGACGTAATAAATATAGGTTTTGAACACTAAACAAGCATTATGTCCGCGTTAAGATTTTTGTTTGACTTAAATTACGGCAATTATATCATTAAAAAAGCATTTATTGAAGCCTTCGAACCTACACCATTTTAGGGTTGATTTAGTTTTTAATGGATGAACAAGTTGAGGAAGTATTCTTTTGGCATTAAAAATGTATTAAAAATAAAAACTTTTATAATAATAATAATAATAGTTTATTGTTCTTCAAAATTACTATTGACATAGCAAAACTTAGACATGGTATATACGAGATGAGTCATGAGTGTGAAATGCCTCTGTTATTAATTTGATAGAAATTTTGTGTTAGCATAATAAATTTAACTCTGCAGAATTTTTATACAGAGCCAAACTTTAAAAGGTCAAACTCAACTTTTTTTTTAATAAAACACTATCATTTTTTATTTATTATACTGTTTGCTATATTAACTGCAATACAACTGTGGGCGCCGTCTCCTCCTCGCCGCCACCAATGAAATATTTAACAATAAAGTGCAAGCGGAAGAATAAAGATAGGGATGTAAAGATTATGTGCTGACAAAAGTGAACGTGAGCAAAGAACAGAAACCGAGCTTATCGGATTTTTCAAGACCGTAGCAGGGTATTTTTACCGAAAGTAAGGAATCTTCTAAGTAGAAATCCAAGAGAAAATAGAGTTTTTTACCACCGCCGACCAAGAACACATCTCGCAAAATCATCTCGCAAATCATCTCGCGAAATCATCATGACTCATATTCATTTTCCTATACTTTTTAATTAACTGTATAGTATTAATCACCAAAATCACTCACCACACAACTGTATAAATCTTATGTTTGTATAAAGAACAAAAATGCTATGATTATTTTTTCTAAAGCATTTGTAAAAACATAAGTGTACAAAAATTCTCATAGAACTTTTGTTATTGTTTACTAAATTTTTTATGCATATGCAAAAAATGGTTAAAACTAAAGTATATAAAATAGATATTTATGCATTAAGGGAGATATGAATGTTTTTTCTCCGAGGTTGACGTGTTACAGACCAAGGGCCGGAGGCCCGCGGTCTGTAAGTCTACCGAGGGTGAAAAACAGAATATCTCCCGTAGTGCATTAAATATTTTATTTTTTAGCATTTCATTACTGCTTTCTTAATAAAATTATATGAAAAATAACAACATCCGAGAATGCATGAATGTATAATTGCTGCAAATGCATGGTAACCATGTGTTTGAGGGTGAAAAACTTTACAAAGTCCCAAGGAAGATATGAGATACGTTTCATATATCGTATCCATAACGAAAATCAACAATATCATGTCACTAAAAAATAATAATTATAACTAGCTTGTACCCCTAGAACACTAACCCTCGTAAAATGTTCTGTATTAATAACCATGCGTAAATTTTACTCCTTCATATATTGACTTTTTATTACTGATCATGCGTAACTTTAGTTCTTCAAAAAACTACAAATATAAATAAAACATTGCAAATAACTTTTTCTTAGCACATTTATTTGTTTAAAATAAAACTGGTACATATAATTATATATATATACATATTAGGGTGATTCATTTCCGCAAATTTTTTTTTTCGGTGCTCATGAAAAATATTAATCTACATATAGAAAAAAAAATTCCTACCAAGTTTGAGCTCTTAATATTAATTTTAAGTACTTACAATAAAAATTTAAAGTTTTACCATTTAAAATGCATGTAAAAAATTATTTTTTTTTTCAAATTTCTAATGCTTAGCCGGCTTTTACAATATTGCAAATCGGTTTGATGGACCTTGTGGGGAATTTCACGCTCTTCAAAAAAGCCTTAGAGTTTTTTTGTGTAACTCGCACTGGCTCACCGGTAGGAGTCTTCAAAGTACAGTTTTTGAAACAAATATAATTTCTTTTAATTTTTCGAGCAAACCACCAATGGTAGGAAGAAAAAAAGGACTGACTCATAAAAAAAAAGTTATCCAATCAATATTTAATGAATTTACAGCCATTTTTATACCGGAAAACGTAAGAAATTGATAAATACTAACTCATAATGTTATGTAGATTTATTTTTTCTGTTTATTACCATTATATTTCCCTACACTAAAAATTTTTTTTAAATTATTATGATTTCTCACTCATAATAAATATTAAAACAACACACAAATTAATAAAAAAACTACAAGAATAAAATTATAACATAGATCTTGCAATTTTTCAACATTTCTGTCGTTTACCAAAAAAATAAAAATGAAGATTATTTAATTTTTTGTAGCAAAATTCCTAAATTAGCAAAAAATTTAATTTTTTTCATTGTCAACTTTATTCACGCCAACTTTGTATAAGTAGAAATCATTCTTTGAAAAACTGCAGCAAGCAGTCCCAAGATTGGCATATTCTATCATTGCTCTAGTTAATTAGCATGATATTACCGTCTCTATTGTCTTTGTTGACAAATTTGACCCTTTATGATTTTTAGACATCGGCCCTGATTTGTGAGAAACAGATCAAGAATACATTACTTGCTGCGAAACTTTCAAAAAACTACGTGTTGTTAATGATACTGCCGAACGATGTATTGCACTCATTGAAAAATTTAACGAATTTGGTACATATGATGAAGATCAGAAACAATATTTATTATTAATGGTTCAACAATGTAGAAAAGACTTTCCAACGTGCGCCAAAAAGCTATATTCAGCTTCAAAATTTTGATGTGTTTTCTATAAGACTAGTAATTATTTGAAATTAATTAACTTGTTTTTTATGACTATTTAGATGTTTATCACATTTGAAGCATTTTACATAAGAATGTAACCTTCTGTACATTTTGATTAAATTTTTTTTGCTTTTTTATGAATTCATGTGTTGTTTTTGTATTCATTATGAGTAAAAAATTATACTAATTTTAAAAAAGTTCTTAGTGTAGGGAAATATAATGGTAATAAATAGAAAAAATAAATCTAAATAACATTATGAGTTAGTATTTATCAATTTCTTACGTTTTCCGGTATAAAAATGGCTGTAAATTCATTAAATATTGGTTGGATAACTTTTTTTTATGAGTCAGTCTTTTTTTTATTCCTACCATTGGTGATTTGCTCGAAAAATTAAAAGAAATTATATTTTTTTCAAAAATTGTACTTTGACGACTCCTACCGGTGAACCAGTGCGAGTTACACAAAAAAACTTTAAGGCTTTTTTGAAGAGCGTGAAATTCCCCACAAGGTACATTAAACCGCTTTGCAATATTGTAAAAGCCGGCTAAGCATTAGAAATTTGAAAAAAAAAATAATTTTTTACATGCATTTTAAATGGTAAAACTTTAAATTTTTATTGTAAGTACTTAAAATTAATATTAAGAGCTCAAACTTGGTAGGAATTTTTTTTTCTATATGTAGATTAATATTTTTCATGAGCACCGAAAAAAAAAAATTTTGCGGAAATGATCACTCTAATACATATATATATAAATATGTTCAAACAAGAAAAGCAAATGTTATTGAACAGGTTTTATTTTATATTATGTATTCGTCAAAACATGAATAGCATATTTTTTTTTGATGTTCGCCGCATAGTGGCTTTTGGCATTTCAGACAATAAGTGTTACTGTGTCTTCTTTTTTTGTAAGAACAAACAGAACAATATTTTCTATTTCCTTTTTGTGCAGCTGTTTGATCCTGCGAAGTTGACGGTGTTTGTTGTAGAGATGTGCTTTTGCTCTTTGTGGACGATTTGTCTTGAAGCACACCTTCAATCACAGGAAGTAGATAACTTGGCAATGTTTTACAAACTAGGCGTTCTTTTTGCCTGTTTTCGGAAAGCTGACAATGAAGTTTTAACATAAAATCTAATCTAGAAACTGGCTTACTACCTTGGTGGTTACGGAGAAAATTATGTGTGAAAATTACAAAAGAATTTATTGAGCTAATATTCATCATGTTGTAAAAAAAACACAATGGTCATCTTTTTGTTTTTCTTCCGCAATTCATGTTGTGACACATTTGATCAAATGTATCTACAGCCCCTTTTGTCTTATTATAGTCCAACACAATATGAGGCCTCTTAGAGTCATTGTCAACAGTTCCATTTTGATGAGCAGAAAAAAGTAATAGAACAATTTTGTCCGCTTTTGGCTTGTAAGACGCTGCAACCACATTATTGTAAAACAAGAAAAACGATGTGTTTGGTTTTCTATTTTGAAATTTTAGATCAGAAAATTCTTGGGGAAATTCTCTTTTATTTTTCTTTATGGTTCCAATGGCGGTCAGTTTACTTTGTTTTAACAAAAATTGAAAAAGTGGTACGCTGGTAAACCAATTATCCATTGTTACATTGCGGTTAGAACCTTGAATTGTTTTTGTTAATTTTCTTACAAAATAATCAGCGGCAGCTTGCCCTTGTGGAACTGTTCCTCTTCCTAAGTAAGGTATTGCGTCTATCATGTACTTGGTAGCATTATCGCACATCATAATAATTTTTATACCGTAACGATCGGGTTTTGACAGAATGTACATTCGGAAAGAACACCTCCCTCTAAAAGCTACTAGTTGTTCGTCTATTGCTACATAAGCGCTGGGTTTATAATTCTCTCTACAATTTTTCGTAAATATATCCCAAATCTCCGAAATTGGTGCCAATTTAGTCACAGATCTTCGTTCTTCTCGTGTAACTCAAGAATCAAACCTCAGACAACTGATAAGAAAATTAAACCGATCTCGAGACATTGTAGCAATGTATCTGTTCGCTGAAAACGCCGTGTCAAATAACAAGACAGCACTAAGGTGATTATTTTTGAAAGCGGCAGCCAATATAATTAACCCCAGAAGAGCATTTAATTCCGTCAATGTAACATCAGATAATGTTGCTTTATTTTTGAGTGCATAATTTTGTCTTTTTTTAAAAATGTCTTCATTTGTGTGCACAAGCAATTTATTCATTATTTCGTCAGTAAAAAAAAGTTTATAACACTCAATTGGTTCAGTGCAAGAGCGAGCATTTGCTGAAGGACCTGGTTGCACATGAATTATATTTCTTTGTGGATGTTTCCCAGTGATCAACGTGTCCTGAGTTTTCCACTTGAAACTGTTTTTTCCAAGCATCTCTGGTTGCTCGGGGAATTTTAAAATTAAATTTGATTCGTCAGTTGAGGTGCTACCAACATCTTTTTGAATACAAATTTTCTTGTTTTTTTGAGGAGGCTCATTTTCTGCGTGCTTTACTCCACTTACAATTGCTTCTTCATCCTCAGCTTCATGTGTTTCTGGAATGTATTCATCATCATCATCACTATCGTCGGAAACCCTTTCAACATTATCGTTATCTGCTTCGTCATCAGAATCCAAAAGCAAACGCAGCAACTATTCATCATCTTTTCCAAACTCGTAAGTCCGCTTCATTCTTTCAATAAAAAATAAACGTCAATATAAATAATATAACGTAACATAATATATGGCATAATGATGTAATTTAGAATAAAAATAGTGCAAAACAGTGAATATTTTCTTCCTTACATGTCGTGTATGAATAACCATGCGAATTACTTACTCACTTGCACCTCGTGAGGTATTCATAACCATGCGTAAAATCTACGTAGTATGGTTTAATATTTGATAATCCTGAGAAGTCAAATCAAACTCCACGCACTAACTTCTCACTACTAACAAACTACCTGATGCATAGCTAAAGGCATACCCTCCCCTTTCATACCCTTGGAAAGTTATATGGGCAAACACAAACAATATGCGTAACGTTTACGCAGGTTAGTGTTCTAGGGTTAATGCAATCTTGAAAGGATTATACAGTTGAATAGCAGTCAATACTTAGTTTTACTCTAAAAAATTAGACTCTTTCATATAAATCTAAACATTTAAAAAAATAAAATATTTTATTTGTAAATTTAATTATTAGAATTTACATTAAATTAAAGGCAAAGGCATAAGAAAGGAAATCCATACTAAAATCTGTAAATTAAGCGAACTAATTATTTTATGCAAAAACTTTTAACATCTATTATAAAAATTTGAATACACTCGGTTATTTAAGTATGTTTAACACTTTTGTGAAATTTGACAATGATAGAGATTGTTTGAAAAATTAAAATGTTTTACACAGCGTGGTCAGCAATGACTGTTTGAGTTGGCAATCCTACATTTCACTTTAGAATGATACAACTGCAACCACTTCCTGTTGTTGACGGGTGACACCTTTTACACTGACAACATCATTGACAGATGCCAATTAAAAAGTTAGTCAATGTAGCCATTGTAACCTACAATTTTTTTATGATTTCTGTCAAATTTTTGTCAAACAAGCGTGTATCCTGTTGCAACTAGACAAATAATAAAAAAGTCTTAAAAAAGTGTTGCCAACTCAAACAGTCACTGTTGGCCACGATGTATTTCACGTTTACTTTATTTCACTTTATATATTTTAGTATTTTGTAGACGATGTTGATTATTATCATTGATAATTTTCAATGTGCATGCATTTTTATCTCTTTTATGCATATTTTAATGTTTTATTTATTTTACCATTAACGCAACGGTATAAACCTTAGTGTTAGTTTTTTTATTACAATGCAAAAATAAGTAATTTTTTTAAAAAGATAGACTTTTCAGAGGTTTTTTTGATTGAATGTCATAGTGGTTACCAATCAAATGTAGAAGTGTTTTTGTCATAATAAGCTAATTAATAAAGTAACAATCATCCAAAGATCAGGTAAAAAAATGAATAATTCAAAAATCGTTTTTTTTTTCGACCGGAAACAGCCCGACAAAAATTCAGACTACGGTGAAAGATCCGGTTACGATCCAATAAATAACCTGGTGTCCATATTCGTCGCGACGTCTTCGATTGTAGAGTATGTGAAATCAAAGTTGATCAGCTGCAGGGATGTCTATAAAAAGTAGCCGGTATTCGGATAAGATATTTTTTAAACATATGTTTGAATTGGAATTTCGGGCGAAGAATTCAAAGGCTGGGCTGCCCATTGTGGTATTACAGACAGATAAATTATGTTCGACGGCCGCGTATGACAGTGGCCGTATACAGGCCGTTTACAAAAAAACTAAATAGAAAAAAAATAAAGGCTTCTTCAAATATAAATAACAGTTTCTAAGATGCCATGAATATGCATCTTAGCTGTGCTGCTGTTGCTGCTGTAGAATTTATTATTGTGCACGTCTCTTAAGAAATGCTTTATTAGACTAATTATTTATTTGTTTATAAATTAGCAAAAAGAGTTCACAGCGCTTTAAGATATATATCAATATAAAAAACAAAATAAAAAATTCTGAATTAATCAGCTTATTATTAATTAAGCGAAGAATAATTAACTTACATTTAATTAAACACTTGAAAAGCTTTAAATTTTTCAACAATTATTGTCAATGCAAAAAAAAATTATAAGCAAGACAATGTAGACAAAGCTTGAAAAATTACGGCTTAATAGTTTGGATAAATTATATTATGTAAGCAATTTAAAGATAATATACCGAAGACAGTTTTCACTATTGACTACTTTTATCAACAATTTACACTTTAATTAAAAAACTAATTTTTTAACAATATTTTTCAAACTTTTTTAAAGTTTGCATATAAAAAATTAAAATAATGCAGCTTTCGGCATACAATAGCGTCAGTCATAATTAAGTAAAGATAATAGTTACATAAATTTTTTTTCATAATTATACATTATTAACGAGATTCACTTATATTTTGTGAGATATTATGCAGCAAAGTGAAAAACGATATGCCTTTCAAGCACTTTCAAGTTATATACTTGAGAAAAAAAGATTTCTACTTATTAATTTGCTTTAGTCTTAACAATGGGTGTCAAATTGCAAGAGCATTATTCACTTTTAGTAATATTACTGACTAATAAATGTGAACACTATGCGATAGTAACAACCTTTTCTATTCATTGTTTAGTAACTGAAGAAAGTGCACAAGATATTAAAAAAAACTTTATTTTCTTCTACTTATTGACATAACATAGAAATAAATTTAATTGGTTTTTCAACCATTTTTTTTTTATTTTAAGTTATTGATAAGTAGTTTCATTCGCATTTTACAGCAGTTTTTTAAAATTTGGCATCAAAGATTGCCAACTTTGCATTGTAAACGTACCTTTACCATCGAATCTAAGTGACAGTTATTAATTTAACATCTGAACCTAATCTAACCTCACTTTAATAAATCGATAGTTCATCACGTCAATAACGTTTGTTATAACACTTGTAAACAAACAAAAAATAAACTTTAGTAAGAAAATGAGGTTTACAACAAATAATCAAAAAGTCGTCGATCGACTTAAAGGCATTTTCAGACTCTTTGAACAAATGCGTTACTGACATTTGATTACATGTTATTATTAATTTTATCAGTTTTGGCAACTATTGTCTGACGCAAATCATTAAGATTATTTAAAGGTAGCTTGGAAAACGAGCTCTTTTAATAGAGCTACAAAAAGAAGTCACATGAAAAGAGGTCACAGGATCTTAAAAGGCAAGTTCCATGGTTGTATTTCGGCTGACAACTCAACGATCACAAAATTCTTGTATCATATTCAAAATCTTGTAAGTAGTATGTGGCAATTATTGCTGAAAGTACCCGTCTAGTTGATAGTTTTGTTGTGGAAGTCTACGTAGAGATGTTTGTGTTGCATCTATATAAGCCTTACATTTTTAATATCTTTTTTTGTTTTTTTTTTTAGAAAACAGAGGATGTTCAACTTCTTCTTTTTTTACAACCTCGTGAGTTAGTCTCACGGAAGAGTTAAATGCAATCATTGGGTTACATTATGATAAAAAGTGTTAAATGTCAACACAGCATCGAGAAATTGTTAACAAAGTTTTTGAAAAAAAAGCTTGAATTGGGTATTGCCACTCACCGTCAACTTGGTGGCCGTTACAAAAATAAGATTTTATCACAGAAAAATTCGTCGCTTTTGTGAGAAAATCATTTTAAATTCAAAAATTAAGAGAATGAGAAACATATGGCCGGTTTCACAAAGCGTTGTTAAAATTTGGCTAACACGTTGTTAGCTAACATTGTGTTAAAATTAACACGTTGTTAAAATAAGAACAAGGTTTCACAACAGATTTTTAACACGTTGTTAACTAACAACGTGTTTTCTCACAAAATCGGGTAATATCGGCAATAAACTTCAATAATTTTATGTTATTCAACAAAACCACCTGTCATCTGTCAAATCAAATGTCAAATACAAAAATTCGAAGTTATTAAATTGGGGCTATTCTGTGGGGCTCCATCTTTCCTCACCGTCTTTCGTCACACTAATCTCTATAAAATTATTTGTTATTTCTTTATTTCAATTGAATCATGATTGTTAAGATGGATAATAATTTGCAATCGAGTAAACGAGAAAGAGGGAAAATTTCACGAAGGAAAAGCGTTGTGTCTTTATGAACTGTGTAGCCAGGTGGGAAAAATAATTATACTTATTACAATATTAATAAATTTGTTAAAATCATATTTTATCTTTATAGATATTCTATATGCTGGAGAATAAAAAGACCGACTGGTCTAACCTCAAATAAAAAATCAATGCCGAGCAATCTGATATTTTAACGTAGGTACACTCACAAACAGGCAAATTTATATATAATGTTAATAATTTTTAATGTTAATAGAGCTGTTTAACGTTTTTCGTCAATTTTCTTAGAACTTTTCTTGAAAATATTTTTGAAATGTCAATTTAACAACGGCCAGAGCTTTAATTAGCTTAACAAGAGATTTAACAACGTGTTAATCTTACAATGGTTTGTGAAACCGATTTTTGTTTTTTAACAACGGATTTAACAACGTGTTAGCTTGACGTGCGTTAAATTTGACATTGACATTAGAAACAACGTTTTATAAAACCCAAATCAATTTCAACGTTGTTAAAATCGTTAAAATATTTAACACGATGTTAAAATTTAACAACGCTTTGTGAAACCGGCCAATAGTAATTATTCTCACATTCAAAACAATAGTTTAAAAAATTATTGTCCGTTTACACAAACTTATAGATAAAGCAAACTTTGACGCCAAATTTCAAAAACACTTGTTACTACCTGTAAGCAGCTGCAAAATTTATCTTATTTGTATATTTGAAAAGCTCATTAATACAATTTTTACAAAGAGCATCGTTTTTCAAAAACCTTGCTTAGCTCTGGCCATAATCTTAATGTTTTCTGCCAGAACACTGTTAACCAATAAGCATGTTTTTTCTAACAAGTACAGTGCAAGCAAGTATGCCTAAGCAAAAAAAAGTTAGGAACTTTTTAAAACTGATGATACCAAAAATTACACTATCAAATAATTACAGACCTTGATTGTGAGTAGTCAAGCAACTCAAACACATAAACGCATGCTATCAATTTTCTGTATTACAATTCACAAAAAATGTATCATGTGTCACTTATCAAGATAGCGGCACGATCAAGCTTTTTTTGCTATATCTGTATGATGGAAATCACTTTAGTGACAATGCTCTAACTTCGTATCTTTCAAATTTGTGTAATATAAGTAAATAATTAAGACAATTAAAGGTTTTAGTAGAGTCAGTTAATATTTGACAGATATTTTTTTCTGATACGTAATTACTAATATTCATCAGATAATCATGTAAAACTAAATCAATTTTTTTTTTATTAAAACTATGCTGTGAAGATACTAACTTGTTACTTAAGTATGATTAAAAAAAAATTACAAATTTAGTAAGGTATTTAAACCTATGTAAATCAAATCATTGTTTTTAGGCGTTTTTTTGTAGAGATGTATTATTATAACCCATGTTTCATACTTGATAAAAGCAACTGTGTTGCTGTAGCATGTTTAATGAAATAAAACTCAATTTCAAATTTGACATTTTTTAAATAATTTTATTAGATCCTATCAGGTCTTGCCGCGTAAGACGTTTTGAGTTCACTTATAATTTGCTCAACGTCACTATAGAATAGACGGTTAGTAGAAAAATCTGTTAACTAATAGTGAAATGTTAGTTTACGTGAATTTAAAATCTAAGCTGCTCTTAAGCTGTTTGAACACTATTATGAACAAAAATAAGTTCTTTTGGAAAGATCCAGGTGTTTCCATCTTAGAAATTCCTTTTTCATCCAACTCAATATAGAACAAGCATTGTTTACTTTCATTAAACGAAAATCTATAAATTATTTCATCTTAAGGGTAAACAATTTTGAGTTTTTTGAAAGTGCTCATTGTTAATCTTTTGCGTAGTAATTGATAATATAGAGCAAGATAGTACAAAATAAAGTTTTTTTATGTACACGTTTCGCAAAATAATACTTTTTCTCATCGCAATAATACCCTTTTCAGTAACTTATATTTGGATTTGAGTAAAAGTTATTTGAATTTTTTAAGCAAGCGGGTTTTTGAAAACAAAACTAAACAGCAATCTTTGAAAATCGACAATAAATTATGCGCAATAATTTAACACAAAACATTTTAACAAATTTGTCTACAAAACCATAACTTCAAAATTTTTGTGTTAAAACAGAAGTTTTTTTACCGTTGTTATAAAATATACTGTACTCGATCGATTGAATTGACTGACACCGACTCCAAAAATAACAATAATTGTATATTAGAGTATTCAAATAATTTGATTGTTTCTTAAGCATACAAGTCTACGCAATTATTTTTGACTTTTTAGTGCATTTTTTTATTGTTTAAAGTTTTTTTTTGTTAAAATTATTTTTATTTCTTGATTTTTAGTGAATTTGATCACTATTATTTGTTTCAATATGGGTAGACATACTAAACGCGCTGCTGGTATGAGACAGCGTTTCTTGAATGAGACAAACGAAGACAGGGTTGATACATTTATTTCAAAATAGAAAATCTACTGTTTACTTAATATTAAATTAATTGATATTATTTATATGAATTTTTGTTATGGTTTGCGCTTATATAAGTGAAATTTATCAAGAGATGATTTGTCTTGATATTGTAATGTATTATCAAACAATATTAAACAACATAATTAATAATTAATTAAATAAATAAACTATTATTTAATTATATTGAAATATAATAAATAATAATTTAAATTTTTATTTATTTTTTCACAATATAATAAATAATAATTTAAATTTTTATTTATTTTTTCATAAATTTTTATAATTAATAGTAAGTGTCAAAAATATAATATGTGAAAAAAAGCATTAATAAGAGAAACTTTAAAACTACTGATCAAATCTTGACCAAATTTAAATGGTACTGTAAAACACCTACTTACAAATAAAAAAAATCATCAAAATCGGATCTTTCAAAAAAAAGTTATGAGGTAACACATAAAAAAAATACAGTCACATTAAGAGCCTCCTCCTTTTTTTTTGAAGTCGGTTAAAAACAGGTAGTTTTTGTAGTGTTTAAAGCTGTTACCAAACCAGGACAGTTTATATTTGTTTGTGTATGTTTGAAACAACATGATTGTAAGTTTGAAAATTTACATATCACAAGTTTATCTGTAGGATTTAAGATTAAGATTAACAGGAGAATATTGCACTGCGATTTTTTCTGTCTATAATAGTACTCTCTACATTGACAAAGATACAAACACCCATAGCTAAACTAACGCAATCATTTATGTAGAAATAAAATCTCACCTGAGTGAAACTTAAACTCACATAACTTATTCGGACAGGTTCTAAACGCACTATTGTCAGTTACCTGGCTATCGAGCAACCTAGTACGTAAAGTGATATTATCTGGATACGTAAATACAATAATAATAGATTTGAAACAAATTTGATTTGACCTGACCTGACCTAACCTGACCTGAGTGCCGAGCGACCTAGTACGTAAAGTAATATTACCTAGTCTGCAAAATTTAAGTGTAGGGATTGTGTCAGATTTAGTTGTCTTAGATAATCTGCTACAATGGTTGGCATTTAACAAAAAGGGTGTTATTCTACTCTATGATGCATTTTTGGCAGTAATTTTCTCAGAAAAAATAATCACAGAAATTTGCATGGCTTTTCTTCATCCAGTTAACAAAATACTCCTTTGAGCACTCCGCTTGAGACTTTGCCGGAAGCAAAGTCAAAATATTATTTTCAAAACGTCACACATTTGAAAAAAATTAACTATGTATTATTTATTTTTAATTGCTATCATTATGTTATGTGTTTACATGTTTCTCTTCAGTTCTTACAAAATAATTTGTAGCCCTGGCTACTAAGAAATGTTGTCGTACGCAAATAGTTTAAACACACTTATTTTTTACAAACACGACCTTGTTTTGTCTGTCAAAACCGATTTGTCAGTTAAAACTATACTTTGTATACTTGATACATGAAATACTATATTTGTTGATTATAATTTTATTTGTTTTTTTGTGGAATTAAGTTTTATCATTATTATTAATTATTTTTTCACCGAATTCTAAATTTAGAAGCCTATTACTTTACAATTTACAAACTGAGTTTATATTATACAGTAATCGGTTGTGCAACGCGTTAAAAATATGTTTTTTTAAAAATGGTACACAAATGTTCAATCGACACTTTTGTTTGGTCAGTTTACGTTATTAGTGGGGTAAGTTGCATTCTACAGCTCAAAGTGTTAATTTTAAAGCACGACGCTTTGCGGAGTTCTTTAATAAAACTGAACGCTGTAAAATATCTAACGCAAAAATAACGTATTAAACTTTTAGCCAAAAACCCAACTTTGTTTGTTTTAAAATTTAAATTGACGGAATTGACAGTCGAGGTTGACAGCTTAAGTACATAGACTCTGTGGCTTAGAGCTCCATCGATGATTAGCTTTGTACCACACTTATCTATAATAGTTTTATTTTCTAAAGTATTCCACTACAAGATGGCGCTGTAAAAGTTGCAGAAAAATATATATTTGTGGTTATTTTTGAAATCGCTAGGTCTTATTGTGTGCGGTAAATTGTCCTGGTATAAACGAACTGTATTTATGACTAAGCAACATTTATTTTTAAGTATCTAAAAGCAGATAATTTTCATAGTATTCTACAACACGGCAGTGAATCAAAGTAACAGATAAGTTGCTGCATGTGAAAAAATCTAGATATTATAGCAGTTGACAAAGCGCAAAAAAGCGCTACACAATCGACGAGGCTGAAAGTGTATTTAAATTCTAAAAAACGCCAATATAATTATTATTTCTAAATTTGCTTTTTGAAAAGCCATTGCAAGTCAGCTTTTAAAAGCAACTTTATTATTAATTAAGTTATTTAATTTTAAGTACTAGTAGCCAAATAAAATGTTATAATATATTGTTACTCAATGACAATGTTCGCATCTTTAGTATTGCTGGATAAATTTAAAAGTAATAAACAGACAGGTGCAAAATACTGTTCTACATTATACATTTATTTGATTTTAATACCTTTTGAAAATAGAGATATAGTAAACTTGACACTTTTTTGTATCGGATTTGTTATTTTTTACAACAATTTACGTTTATTGAGAACTATATTATATTATGTATATGATGCTAAATAATCTGATAATTTTACTATTTTCAAATTTTTGCGCATTCAGTTTGTTAAGGTATTTGGCGTTTTGTTAAAAGGCCGTAACGTAAAGCCATAGAAGACCACGAGTATGATCATTGTTGTATTTCGTCTTTACTGCATTTTCTATAAATTCAATTCACCATATTACTCAGCCGCTCTATTTACATCAACAGAAATTGTCAAAAGCCATAATTGAAAATTAGACCATTTATTGCAGCCCTGAACTAATTCTTTTTTCTTAAAATCAATCAAGTCAATCATGAAACTCAAGTACTGAGAAACATTTCAGTGAAACGGTTTATATAATAAAAATAGTCTAAAAGGTTATAACATTTAAAAGCTAACCAGGCTTTTAAATAAAGTCGCAATTTATGTTTGATACCAATATTAATTGAGTTCTATTGCTTATATTTGGATCAGAGTAGCGGGTATAGTTTCTGAAAGTCGTAGATCATACACGTTCTCTTTTAAATGGCATCAAATGAGTGACAAATTTGTTTTTCATAATTTACATTGTTGTATTTCAGATTGGTGTTGCCAACAAACAATTAGTATCTAAACATCTGAAAAATTTTGAACAAAATATTCTTTATTAGAAAAATGAGAGGGTAGTTTTTTATGTAGGTATCTCCAGACTTTGAAAGCGCGAGATTTGGCCCACGCCACGCTTACGCTATTTTAAACGTTTAAACAATAAGACAAACACGTCTTTCGATTTCTACACAATAGCGTGGCGGACCTTAGCGTAGGTTGTTGCGTCCGTTCCAACCCCGGGTAATGACACGGTGGAGGTGCCCAACCAAGGCAGGGCCGGACCGAATCGGGTGCGGCGTTTTCATTGTAGTCTGGGCTCGACCCGACCGGGTCCTTCTTCTGCAAGTCACTTGCGAGGCGCGTGGGCCAAAATGAACCAAACACCGACTTGTCATTCACTAATCGATCAACACTGATTAATGAGAATACAGACGTCTTGAGTGAAAAAGACCTACAATGAAAAAGAAATGATTGGAATAGAGGCCGTGCCATGGAAGATCTCTATGGATGGATATCTATCATGAATTATCAGAGGGAGTGAAAGAAAAGTCAAAGTCATTGTTGATGGGCATTTCGACGAGTTTTACGAATTGATGTATTAAGATGACTCAACATAACTAAAAGAAAATATATCCTAAAAACAAAGCTTTAAGGAACAATATACATTGTTTTTAAAGATACCATAAAATTTAAAAGTTGTACTTCTTTGTTCTACGTGTTAACCTTAAATTGTTATAGCTTCCAAACACTATTCATTATAAAACAACCACATCGCTGACTCAAAACAAAAAATAAAGAGGTTTAAGGTATCGATATCGGCGGTAGTGTCTGGTCGGTCACGGTAAGCGCACCCTAAGGGTAACTGTGAACATCGACCGATTGCCACTTAATTATGTATCTTGTGGGTAATGTATGCCCCACTTCTAGCAACTCTTAATGTATACCAGTGAAGGATATAATACGCACTCAAATCAACCGACAGGTGACTCTGTTGCCGCCGGACATAGTCGGTTTGACCATGCTGAGCTCTGCATAGTTTGGTAAAATCATAATGATTATAAAATCTAAGCCATTGTGATACGTTATTAAGTATTTTGTTTTTTTCACAAACGGCAGAGCTGCTCTTCCAACTCCTAATCTTACAAGCACAAGCCAAACTTTGTTTCAATCTATCGTGCTGAAACATATTATATATTATATACCTACAGATGTTCTCACAGTTCCACCAATCTTTTTATACCTAAAATCTACATATTACAAAACCAACCGTTTTGAAGATATAAATGACGTTATTTGGTTATTTATCAATTTTCTTAAAATAGGGAATTGTCATCGCTAATACCATTACATCCTTTAAAACACCTACCTATATGTAACAAGCATAATAATAACGATATGAAATTGCGTAATTTAGTAAACCATAAACGCGTTATATGAACTGATAAGCAAAGATGTATTTAATTTTTAATGAGAAACATCTATAGCCGTTGGTAAACCCACTGTATTCTGTGGAGGCACATTCTTAGGTTACTCGGTTTGGCTTTGCGTCATCTCGCTCGTGACACCAAACGACCAAGCTTGAATACTTTAGTCGTTCAGTTATATAATCAACCAATTGTCACAGTAATACCATCAGAAGCAACATTAAATCCAATTACTATTACTGATGATTTAATCAGTGACTATTACTGAGCCACTGATTAAAGCAATTGACTTGTCACAATTGAAAATTTTAATTTTTCTATTTAATAAAACTATTTTTTTTTAAATAAACCGTCATCATTTTTATGAAAAAAATAGTAAAAGTTTATATTTTTATCAAACAATATTAAGTTCTTGTTGCAATCTGTTTTTTTATGAATATTACATATAATAAATAATAAAGAAGTTTCACATCTGCCAAAAGCCTCACACTTTTTTTATTGTAGACAGCACTAGTTTTTATCCAATTGTATAAATCATACAAAATAAAACAATACGGAATTAACCTCTCACTTGATAGTTCAAGCAGTGACCACCGTAGAAAACATAAATAAACAGTAATCTAAAGTCTGGCGTTTTAAATCTTGTTAATTTTTTTTAGTTATATGTTTTTTAGATAATAGCTACACAAGGTGCGGAAATAGAGAAGAAATATCTTCTCGGATTTGAAAGCCTCTAACGTAAAAATAAGGGTAAGAACAGTATAAACTACCTCGTTGAATAACTGTGCGTACGACGTTTTTGAATGAGAACATGGGTTGGTCAAAACAACATGACGCTTTTGTTATTAAAAAAAATATTAAAATTATCTAAAAAATTATTAAAAACAACGTTGCATGCTTTTCACATAAAGTTGCAAGGTGGGGTACCGTTCGATCGATAAGTGGATCTGTAGCTTTTTTTAAGAAAACAATGTTTTTTAAAATCATCTTTTGGTTCAAACTTTAAGTTTAAGGTTTTACATACTCTAAAACTAACTCCTACATTAAACCAAAATGAACTTTTTTCATCTTTCAATAGCCGAGAAAGAGGATACCCAAAAGAAAAATCTGATTTTTTCCGCTAGACGTTGCTACTTTAAGACTGAAGCTAAGGTCACTATAGATTAACACAATACGTGTTCAGGTAACGCCATTACAAAATGACACATTCATGCTGAGATTTGTCGTGAACAAAGAATGGAAAATGCAAATGTGGTAAGTGAGACAAAGAAGTCACCAGCTTTAGAAAATTTTGTTTGTTGAAATAACAGCAGTGTTTTAACGTCAAAAATATTAGGGTTATGCGTTATGCGACAGCTGATATATTTTTTGACTGACATTACATAGCCAGATAGCAGTGACTGACGTCAGTAATCTGACTGTAGGCTTCTTTCCAAACAAAACTTTTGACATTTTTATAATTTTTTTTATCATCGGTATATATCTTAAATACTCTGTCAATTACTCAAAGATTTAATTAACTGCAGGTCGCAAAATTAATTTGTTAAATTACTTGAATCGTCAAAATATTAGAAACTCCTACCATTAATTTGAAGAAATAACTATAATACGTGCCATAAACTTTTTGTGAACAGCAGCTATTCTAATGATTAAAAGCTCTAAATCATTAGACGTCATTACAAAATAAAACTTTATTTGCTAATTTCCCAATACTAAATGCATTAATTAGAGTTTGAATGACATATGTGTTGTTATTGTAAAATTTATCTTTTGAATTAAAAAATTTTGTTTTTCAACAAACCTTAATTTTAAAAACATTTTTTTAGTTTATTAAAAATCTATTAATTTGAATTAAAACTTAATTAACTAACTATGCGCTTAAATACTATACTTATATGTGTGCTAAATCAAAAGTTAAAATTTTGAAGATTGCATTTCGAAAACCGACTGATCATAAATGATGGCAGACCCGTACAGTCAGATATTATCAAATATGTTGATCAACACAACTATCATTTCAAATTTTTAAACTAAAAATAAAAGAAAAATTTTAATTTGCTTTTTTTAAAAAACAAAAAAACGCTGGCATAAATTTCTCACTTGACAGAAATCTTTTTAAAGTGGTAGGTATGATATGATTCTTTTGACTCAGGTGGAAGTAGATTTATAATAGCTTTTCTTGCAGCTTTGAAAATACTTTCATTTTCTTCTTAAACGTTGGTAAAATTTGGTTTTGTCGACATGTCTTGTAAGGTTTACTAATAAAATAAAAAATGCAACTATTGCAAAAATAGCTTCAAATATCTTTAGGTTTTTGCTAAAGATCTAAAAATTGAATATTGTATACCGAAGCGGCAAAGTGCTATTATGAGAATAGCACGCGAACTATATAATATATATAGTTCACGAGAACTATATATAACATAAAATATTAATATAAAACATATAATATAAAATATTAATATAAAACACTCGATTGTGTAAGGTACAATTAGGAATAGTTTTTAAAAAACATGAACGTTCATAGACAGTAAACGTGATTTTAAATTTTAACACCGTCTATGACTAGTGAGACGCATAAAGTGTTTTTGGTTTGTGACGACTGTTCAACCGTCTATTAAACGTTTTAACTAGTAAAATGTTTGCTAATTTGTCAAATAAAACAAAATTTTGGCAAAACAAATAGCTGTTTATATCAAAAACATAAAAAAACATTAGTTTTATTCGTGCAAAAATCACTTCTTTTTTTGCGTTTATTCAAAATACCTAACATTTTTTCTAGTTTTAGAAATTATTTTTTTTTATGTATATAAAAAAAAATTATTGACTTTGAAGTTCTGAAAAAAATAAAAACGCTTTATAATTGATTAAAAATTAAATTTTTGCTGTATAAAATCTAGAACTAAAACTTTTTTTGAACTTATATAACGACAAGGTATGTTTATTATTTTAATAATAAATAATTAATTTAAATGGGCAATAGAGCAGAATATAAAAAACAACATTCAAGATTAAATTTCACTAACTTATGAAAAATTTTGCTTCAAATTTTGTAAACAAATACATACACAGAGAGCATGTTATAAATAAAGTTTTTACAGCAAGAATATAATTCACTTATTTAAATATATATTTTCTGGTTTGACAAACATTTTGTTTGCCTTCTGAAATTTGCATTATCTGAAAAGTAAAACACAACGAATTTTGCTACACCGCCTAAAATAGCCATAGCAGGTTCTAAAAAGTGAAAAACTCTTATCTTAAAATGATGGTAAAAATACGCAGTTTTATCAATTTTCTTTTGTTAAAATTATTTGGTTCAACTAGCAAAGAAGTAAATCAACAACCCTAGCAAGACTATGACCTGTTTAACATTTTATTCTATCCAGCAACTAAATTAGCACCATTCAACAACACAGAATGATTGACTGTTTTTATAGCATTATCAATATAGAACTTGAAACTTCTACTTATGTAAAAAATATTCCTAAGCAATAATGTAATAATCAACAATTTTTGCTAGAGCAACTACTGAATTAAACGCAAAGTGGTCTACTTAGCTTTTTTTATATAAACTATTATTTTATGATCGAATCTAGAACAAAGATTATGATTCTAGATTCAGAACAATGTCGGTCTTAATCAACGTTTTATACAATAATATTATGCTAAACTGCCAGAAGTTGTGAAGAAAAAACTTTAATACAATATTATAATTAAGGTTATAACATTACTCACCTAAAAACAAATCCAACCTGTAATTATTTGGGTATGCTGAACGTTCACTCGAGACGGAAACAATTTTCCATGCAAAATTATATAAGATTACCACGTAAAGGTAAAATAAGTCAATTTTCCTAATGATAGTAATAAAACTGCCGATGCAACAACCTGAAAATGACCATATTATATTTAGAAGAATCGCTACTGTTTTAATCATAGTTCTATTATCTTAGCAAAATTTGATCAAACGGCTGATAATACTGGTTGTTATACATATTAAAATAATAACTGTAATAAATTGGATTTTAAATTATATAAAAAATAATCCATAACATTTAGCGTCAGAAAATAATAAACTAAAACAAATTTGTTCGATGCAAAAACCCTTACACTGCTTATCAGTGAGTATTGACACAATCATATTATAATTACTTGCTTTGGAATCTTATGATCTATTAACACCGTTGTACGTACCACTTAGCAAAATGTTTTTCTTTTTAATTGCAAGAGCTTTAGCCATGACATTTTAATATAAAACAAAAAATGTTTTGCCATGTGGTAAAATTGGGCTAATAGTACACTATTATCAATTCAACCGCAAAAAATAATTTTATTAAAATTTACTTTACGCCGGTACGTATAAATGTTTATTTGTAAACTTTAGAAAAAAAAACTTTTAAGTATTTTGAAATTTTTAGAAGTTTATGTAACTCAGCTTATTATAATTGCGATAATAACAATATCAATTTGGGTTTTTTTAACTCAATTCTATATAGAATGTAAGTCGTAGTTTTACTTTGCTTTTTCACAGCGGAAAATTTAAGTTTAAAAAAACTAGCAGCTACTCTTTATAAAAATAGTAGCAAAAGTGATGTTGCTGAGTATAAACCAATTTCTCTTTTACAAAGTTAATCTAAAATATTTAAAAAAATTAGTTAAAGCTTCTCTTATGATATTTCTCACAAAAATCGAAATAATGTTTCTGCCATCTTCAATTTTTGCCAAATAAAAAAAACGCACATTCTTCTATCTTACATAACGTTTATATAACAATCAATGACAAATTACATAAGTCTACAATTTGTTGTAATTTTGAAGAAGCTTTTGACTATATTAGTCACAGCATACTCACAAAAAAAGTTAGATTTTGTATATCATATTTCTAGTTCTCAAAATAAACTATATTAAATATATAATGTTTAAAAAAGCAAAATATGTGGATTAAGCTATTTTATTACTTAAAATTTTCTGATTATAATAACACAAAATAATAATCTGAAAAAATAATTAAGTACATAACAAATTAAAAATATTTCGTAACAAAAACAAACAGTAATGTAAAAAAAAGTGAATTGAACTAAAAATCTTTATTAAAAATTAAAAAACCGTTGAATGTAAAAAATTGTTTTACATAACTTTGACATTGTATAAAACACTTTTAATAATAAAATTAGTAAGTCTGAAGTTATGACAGTAGTTGATTCTAAGCTATGACTAAAAATTAAAAACAGTTAATATAAAAAATTTAGGCGCAATGATTATCTACAAAGCTTTACATTCTCATATTTTAAAAATTGTATTGTAAAAACCAGATAGGTAAAAATGAAAAAATACAAAACTATAGTGACAATTTACTTTGCAAAACTTTTACACAAAATTAAAATCGAATGGCATTCTGTTGGCTTAAAAAAATACTTGGCTTGAAATTTAACGGCTCAACTATAAAGTGTTTATTTTTTTAGGTTATTATTTAGTGTTTTCTAATCAAAGATACCATATTTTGTGCAATTTTGAAGTGAATATATTATCAACTGCTTTTTGTAGAGAGCTAAATATTAAAATAGCTTAATTTACATGTTTTGTTTTTTAGATACATCTTATATCTTCAATATAGTTAATCAATTAAAGCATTTTTAAATTACAAGAAACAGCTTAATGTTAAAATTTCAAATGGATTAGCAGGACACATTGTTGTCCTTATTGTATTAAACATGTATATTTTACCATACTTTGTATTTTAATTTTAGAATTGGTCTTGTCTACTTAATTTTTTTAGCTAAAATCTACTCCGTTTTACCAATTTAATTATCGTGTTTACTCAATAACGTTTTTATTCTATATGAATATAGTCAGTAAAAAATGCGTTTTGACGAAATGTTAGGTTAATGTGTTTTAATATATATGTATATTTTATATTTACTATATATTTATATTTAATTATTTGTTTTAGATATAAAAATATTAAAATTTTTTTTTTATTTTTGTTTGTTGAGAATTTACTATCGTTTTCTTTTAAATTTCTTGGAAATTTTAAGACAATAAAACTTATCAATTGAGAAAATTATTTATGATCTCAGATAAAAAAATTTGTCAATTTAAGTTTCTCAGTCTGAGGTTACTTATATTTACTTGAGATATGTAACATTTTTGAGCGTATTTTAAGAATATACAACGAAACAATTAAAAATTAATTAATTTAAGTGATTATGTTATTTAGTAATATGTAACATTGTGGCACTCATGTACAAAATTAATTTTTTTTAGATTTTTACCACTAAAACTTAAAATTAAGCTACATTAAAATGTTTTTCAATGTAGCCTAAGTTAACATATCGAAATTTCTGTTTTAAATTTTAATAAAAATCAATCTTAAATAAAAAACAAAACTATTAAAAACAAAGGTTTACAAAAAAAATTTTTGTGACAAAAAATCAGAATCAAAGAATTAAAATAATTAAAACATAAAAATCAGTAAAATGATTAAGTATGCACAACCGCTTACAAAATTAATTCATATGACAACTCATGTTCAGAAGTGTACAATAATGCCAGTACTCGTGCAAAATATTCAAATCGTAATAGTTTTGCATCAAAACGCACATTTTATTATTTAAAAAAAAGTAAAGTAGAGTTTGAAAATATAAAGTTATTGAAATTTCAAAAATGTGTAAGTAAAATTAAATATAAAAATCACATAAAAAAACTCATCTCAACTCAAAATCACATAAACAAATCTTTTTGTTTATGTTGATCAGATTCACTAAAACCTCGCTCGATAGTTCATCACTTGCAGGTTTTGACAATACAGATGTAATATTTTAATGCAACGATCTTACTGAAATCTATTATACCTTCTTATAAAACAGCTAGCGTCCTGTCCCGGATTTGCACGTGTAATCTTTTTTTTAAGATTTTGGGATAAGAATGTAATAGTTTCACTTATAAGTAGTGTGCTAATTAAAACGTACATACATAAATTTAGTGAATTTGTCAAAATATTCAAAATTAAAAAGACTTTAACCTAATTTACAATAAAATTAATTACAATTTAAATTTGATAAAACTTTATATCTCTTACTATAAATAACTTTTTTTTGTATTTTTTATTTTATTTATATTTTTGTGGTTTTATTTATTTTATTTTTAAAAAGTGTAATTTTTTGTTCTCATTTAATATTTTATTTTTTTATTTATATTTTTACTATAAGGCTTTATTTAATTTTTTAATTTTTACACTGTGCACTGTGTTGATAGTGGCATTTGTAAGTGGCATCAAACCTTCTAATTTTCAGGTTATTGTTAAAATTCAAAACTTAAATAAGTTTTGACAATTAATTAAAATTTTTCTTCCCATGTTATGACGTTAAACGCCTGGCAGGCCTGTATTCTTGACAGCAAAGTTGTTTTTTTTTTTATTTTGTATTTTTTATTTTGTAATATCTTTTGAATGGAAGATTTAATTTCAATAATTCAAAAAGTATTCAACAGGTTTTGAAACAGTCTTAATAGAGAAATAATTTATTTGTATAAGAATTAATGCAATAGTATAGATAACATAGTTTGATTTTAATCGGTATGTCTATCAACTTTTAAAATGTAAAAAAGTAGTTATAGTGACATAACTAGAGTTGGATTGCTGTAAGAAAGAGACCGGTGATTAATTGTCATTGAATGCGCAGTGGTTTGTTTACGTTCGGTTGCTAAGTAACGGCCGGATTTCATCGCATTCATTGGCGTAGGTATAAAGCTCGCGCATCTAACGATGATTCACCGGTCGCTTTCTTACGGCAATCCAACTCTACCAACATTTTGTTGTTCTATCATCAAAATTTTCCACGGCGTATGCGATGAAAGGCATTTTATAGCTAATTTTTTTGGTTTTAGTAGGAATTTCTAACAATCTCTAATTTTTTCTAGTGTTAAACATAGCCTGTTGTATGTTACAGCCTGTGTATGTAATATAGCTTTCTAATAGAAAAAAAAATTAAAAATCGGTCCTGTAGTTTTAAAGTTTATTCGTTATATACAAACCGTTCCTCCCTTATAATAAGTATATTTCTGCCTTCTCATATGCTTTGCACTTGCAAATATTAGCGACATAATTGTCTTAATTATGTCGCTATATTAATAAAATATACTTACGGCATATTCAAATGACATTTACGGAAGCAGCTGTAGATAATAAAACCTTTAATAATAAAAATGTAAAACTTAGGAATAATATTATTCAGGTTAATATTGAGACACAACATCTTATATAGTCGTGGTTAAATAGGTTGATTATATAGAACTAAAATTCTATTGAAACTTTTAATGCTTTTTGATTTTTTTAGATTGCGCATAACTGTCGTATAGTTGCAAATTAATTTACTATTATTAGGACGACATTTTTAAGATTCTCTTTAGACAAACGGCGTCGACAAAGTCCTAATCCGAAGAAAGAATGCAAATAATAGACCATCAGAACCGAATTCCGTTGTAGCATGGCTTGATAATTACAAGACATTGTCAGGGCGTCACCTCAGGCTCCTGTTCATCTCCTTCGCTCGTCCTTATTGTACAAGAACGATAAAAACTACTTTGGAAAAACGCGCGCTATCTCGCCGATATGTGCGTGGGCCCGCAATATAATTTACAGACCATCGACCATAATAACCTGGTAATTATTGGATATGCATCGCCCGACCACGGTAGCCCAACTCTTATCCTGAATAAAAAATGCCTTACCGAAGAAATCTTTTTGAATCAATTTTTAATAGTAATAAATAAAGTTTATATTTTTTTTGATAAATACATAATATACACGATACGCATTTTTAACATTTTACAATATTGCATTAGTAAAAAGCTTTTTATGCAAGCTTTCTATCAAGGTAACGTTTGTAAATAGGTACAGTAAAACGTAAAATCCAAAATTTCAAAAAAAAAATCTTTTTACTAAATAAAATTGAGTCAGCTTTTGACAAAGATATTATGTGTTAGTTTTAAAGTCTCAAAATAGAAAATAAGCAGAACCAACTAAAATTTTTGCTTTAAACAGAAGCACAAAACATAAAAAACTGTTTTTTTAAAAGTTGCCACCTACCTGCTTGTAAAATACAAGTTTTTACATTTGACTATAGAAACGTTCCATTGTCAGAAAGTTTGTCAAAAAGCTTTTCACTACAGAGGAAGAAAATTAGAACAAAATTGTAGCCTTGATGCATCTTGATTCAGTTACTAATCGTTTTCTAGAGACTAAGCCCTTTTAAGAAAAAAACTGTGATTGTATGAATATCTATATGCTTTTTTTAGAGTCAACGTCTAGAATCTTTATTATAGAAACCACTTTCAAACATGTAACCCAAAACTTAGAACAATAGTTCTAAGGCTTCAGTTCCTACACTTCAATCAACACCTTCTGATCACTTTTAATTTGATTGACTTATTAATGCCACTTAACAGACAATTCTTCTTTCAGCACTGATAAAAAAACTTGTTATTTTTGGTTTTCTCCGTTTTCTTAGTTTCCTGGTATTTATTTTATTATGTAGTTAATAAATCTAAAACATTCTAAGCTTTCCCGCTCTTTCTGGTTTTTCATCTTTTTCTTACCCCTGCAAGACTTGTTGTTGCTTCTCCCTCAAAAACGCAACTGTTTTCAAAATAAATAAAAAAAAATTCTACATATTTCCGCGTTTCTAAAACGTTTTTGGATTGAAAGAAGAATATTCTAGATCTTTGATTTACTCGATAGCTTTAATAACTACGGCAATTTACAATATTTGAAAGCAATTATGCATTATTTATAATAAATACATACATTGGTACGTATTGTTGATGCAAGACATATAAGGCTCGCATATCCTACGGCTATCAAACCGGCCAATTTAATTTTCTTACATCAACCAGAATACACATCACAATTTGTTTACTGTATAACAGGTTCAATTGGTGTCAAAACTTTATAGATGTGATCACGTGGAGCTTGCATGCATTTGTTTTCATGCACTCTTTCTTGAAAGTGAATAGAGTATAGAACTCAATATTAATTCAGTAAGCCAATGCAACAACACGCAGTCGAATACTTTTTACAAACATATAATGTTTTACTGTGTGTTTGGATAGGTATTTTTAATTTCTAATGAGAAATTTTTAAATTTTGATTATAATCTACATATTTGTACAGTTCTCTTTCATTTAAACTGTTAATAATGTCATTGTTCTCAGTTTTACATTATAAAATTGAATTTTTATCTTTATTTGTGCGTTGAAGTTCACATTTGTTAACACTAAAATCTATACCAATTTTATTTGAAAACGACTCAGTAATTTTTATGCTATCTATAAACATAAAATGACTAATATTTGAAAAGTTAATGTGGTATGTTATCAGCTTATAACCACAACTTGAATTATTAAGAAGATTTGACAATAGATTAATTGCTAAACGAAACTATTAAGAACTTAATAAATCATCTTGAAACATTCCGCGTTTGATAATAATGCAGTTTTTATTGATTCGTTTCCAATTGAAAGATGAAGTGAAGTTAGCCAAAATTGCATTATATATTTTAATCATTGAATTAAATTTAAATTGGTCTTATACATCTGTAAAATTTTTATTAACCAACAATGAGGAACAGAGTCGTACACTTTTTTATAATCAATGAAAGCAGTGTAATTGTTACGTTTATTTAATAAAGCTTGCTTTATCACTACTGAATCAATAATTAATTGTTCTTTACAACCAAACAAACCACTCATGCAACCTTTTTGCTTAATATTTATAATAATATTATTATTTATGCAATGGTTATAAATTAGATCTTGATGTAATACAGTTTATATAATGTTGGCAAACACGTTATAGGCCTATAAATTGACGGATTTTTAATGTCATTTTCCTTGGGCTTCAAATAGGTTATCCCTTCAGCCAGAAAATTTAAAATTTCTTATAAATTTGTTGAAATGATTTTAAAAATATTTGTGAAATTTGAAATTTATTTTTTAATTTTTTTTAATAATTTTATTTTATTTTTTATTATTATTATTATTATTATTACTTCTTATATAATGTTCAATCTGTATCTACTTAAGTGAAGACTATGGTTTGTTTTATTTTCTTATCAATCATTATTATTTAAAATGATTTCCTAGAAGTATCACGTGAAAACTCGTCTCGTCTTCCAAAACATCACCAACTGCCTAAAACGCATCACGAACGCTTCCTGAAAAGACTTGCATTCGTGACTGCAGGGTCAAACATACCATTATTTTGATTGTTCTTTTTTCTTTTACCCAGATTTTATTTGCATATAATAGTAGCTAGTTGCAAATTTTTTACCACCTGACCTATATTTACGACCAAATCTTGACCAATTTTTTTTCTATTTGGTTGATCTAATGGCAGAGCGTCCTTTAACATTTGTCCTAAATTAAGGACTACGCCGAAATTTGCATAAAACGGCCCAAGCACGAAACGGTTAGCCAGATTATGTTTTAATAGCAGGCAACTAGTGGTTCATAAAGACCGCCGGCTAAATTGCACTGTTCGATGAACAGCGCCTATAAGTTTATTCAGGTTTTTAAAAAATAATTTGTTAATAAAATATTAAATGTAAGTATTATAAAATATTTTAAACATGTTTTTGCAAAATTAGAAAAACATAAATCAAAAAAAAATTTAAAATAGGTACCTATGTAATAAATCACTAAAAAATAACTATTTGATAAATGTTAAAACATAGGATACTCATATTATATAGTTATTATTGTCATTACTCTATTACAAAATCTTTAACATGTAGGTAATTATATCATTTTTGTTTATCGTTTCTTTTTTAATTTATTTACATATTATAATTTGTTTATATATAATTATAACTGTATAAAAAAGATTGAAAAAGTCAATAATTTAAGTAAAAGAATGATAAATAAATAAATAAGTGATATATTTTCTTCGCAAAGTAAACATAAAAAAACTACATAAAAATGCATCAATCAATTACTGTATGTTTTCGAATGAATAATTACATGATTTAAGTAAATGTTGCTTCTGGTTTGCAATAAAATTGCTCATAAATTACACATTTGTTTTACTCTCATATTATGGCGGTTTAGCTTTTTACAATCTACTCAAATGTCTTAATTGCTATAGCTTATACCTAATTATATTTTTTTCAATTGATTATTAATCCTACGTACTATAAAAAGTGTTAATTATTGTAATATAAAAAGCAGCTGTGGCAATACCTACTGTTTTATAACGTGCCTACAACCTACGTCTTTGGTCTTAGCTTTATTCGTCTTCATTGTATTATTAGACAGTATTCTCGAGTAGTGGACCCGTTTTGTCACCAGCGAGTTTTTTCACTAAAAAGACGACATTTTGATGTAACCCACAAAAAGCCTACTATTGATTAGCCTACGAATTTTTCACCGGTGACAAAACTCTAATGAAAACAGCATAATCAGTAAAGTTTTAAGCAAAATTATATTTTATAAATTTTTATAGTAATTTCCCTACATTTTAAAATTTTAGATTTTTACTATAGATAGACATTTTGAAATTTTTTGGAATATGTATTTGATGTTGAAAAAGCTTGGTGGTCAAAATTGTATTGAGAAAGTTGAAGGTTGACGATAAAAACTCGAAAATCACTATTGTTGTAAACCCTACATCTTTGACTAACATACTTCTAACTGTATTGTTGGCACAAAAAAATTTAAAACAAAAACAAAAAATTCACCTAAAAGCTAACAATTAAAAATTATAGAATGTGTTTCTTACATTTTAAAAATATAAATTTTATCTAAAAAATAAGAAATTGACTTTATTATAAAATATTTGACGTTAATTTCAGCTTAAAATCTTAAATTTTAATGACAAAGCTAAAACGTCAATGATACATGCTCTGTCTTCGCTTAATTTGCTTGTTGTATCAATTATATGGCTATCAATAACAACAATTATTGCACTATAGCAAATAGTTCCAAAGTTGTTCACGGCGGCGGTGTCATTTTATATTAATACTCCAATATTTTATTTTTAACGCTTTTTAAAAACTTTTTTGAATTAAAAACTCTTTTGTAATTCTGATGAATTAACTCCTATATAAAATCTACTATTTAACGATAGCATTTTTGTCAGTTTGACAGCGATTAAAAAGATGCATCCTTTTTTATCTTGTTTCACATAACTAGACATCATCTAGTAGCCGTGGATGTCACTTTAATATTTATTAATTAAATTTTATTATATTAATAAAGATAATTATTGTTGTTTTTTATCTACATATTCTGTCGTTATATTATCTTGCCAAAAAGCACTCAAGCTTTTTTATATCACATAAAATTTTCTACAACTTAAAGATTTACCAATCACTAAATTTACTCGAAAAACTGACATTGAAAGAAGAATATTCTAGATCTTTGATTTACTCGATAGCTTTAATAACTACGGCAATTTACAATATTTGAAAGCAATTATGCATTATTTATAATAAATACATACATTGGTACGTATTGTTGATGCAAGACATATAAGGCTCGCATATCCTACGGCTATCAAACCGGCCAATTTAATTTTCTTACATCAACCAGAATACACATCACAATTTGTTTACTGTATAACAGGTTCAATTGGTGTCAAAACTTTATAGATGTGATCACGTGGAGCTTGCATGCATTTGTTTTCATGCACTCTTTCTTGAAAGTGAATAGAGTATAGAACTCAATATTAATTCAGTAAGCCAATGCAACAACACGCAGTCGAATACTTTTTACAAACATATAATGTTTTACTGTGTGTTTGGATAGGTATTTTTAATTTCTAATGAGAAATTTTTAAATTTTGATTATAATCTACATATTTGTACAGTTCTCTTTCATTTAAACTGTTAATAATGTCATTGTTCTCAGTTTTACATTATAAAATTGAATTTTTATCTTTATTTGTGCGTTGAAGTTCACATTTGTTAACACTAAAATCTATACCAATTTTATTTGAAAACGACTCAGTAATTTTTATGCTATCTATAAACATAAAATGACTAATATTTGAAAAGTTAATGTGGTATGTTATCAGCTTATAACCACAACTTGAATTATTAAGAAGATTTGACAATAGATTAATTGCTAAACGAAACTATTAAGAACTTAATAAATCATCTTGAAACATTCCGCGTTTGATAATAATGCAGTTTTTATTGATTCGTTTCCAATTGAAAGATGAAGTGAAGTTAGCCAAAATTGCATTATATATTTTAATCATTGAATTAAATTTAAATTGGTCTTATACATCTGTAAAATTTTTATTAACCAACAATGAGGAACAGAGTCGTACACTTTTTTATAATCAATGAAAGCAGTGTAATTGTTACGTTTATTTAATAAAGCTTGCTTTATCACTACTGAATCAATAATTAATTGTTCTTTACAACCAAACAAACCACTCATGCAACCTTTTTGCTTAATATTTATAATAATATTATTATTTATGCAATGGTTATAAATTAGATCTTGATGTAATACAGTTTATATAATGTTGGCAAACACGTTATAGGCCTATAAATTGACGGATTTTTAATGTCATTTTCCTTGGGCTTCAAATAGGTTATCCCTTCAGCCAGAAAATTTAAAATTTCTTATAAATTTGTTGAAATGATTTTAAAAATATTTGTGAAATTTGAAATTTATTTTTTAATTTTTTTTAATAATTTTATTTTATTTTTTATTATTATTATTATTATTATTACTTCTTATATAATGTTCAATCTGTATCTACTTAAGTGAAGACTATGGTTTGTTTTATTTTCTTATCAATCATTATTATTTAAAATGATTTCCTAGAAGTATCACGTGAAAACTCGTCTCGTCTTCCAAAACATCACCAACTGCCTAAAACGCATCACGAACGCTTCCTGAAAAGACTTGCATTCGTGACTGCAGGGTCAAACATACCATTATTTTGATTGTTCTTTTTTCTTTTACCCAGATTTTATTTGCATATAATAGTAGCTAGTTGCAAATTTTTTACCACCTGACCTATATTTACGACCAAATCTTGACCAATTTTTTTTCTATTTGGTTGATCTAATGGCAGAGCGTCCTTTAACATTTGTCCTAAATTAAGGACTACGCCGAAATTTGCATAAAACGGCCCAAGCACGAAACGGTTAGCCAGATTATGTTTTAATAGCAGGCAACTAGTGGTTCATAAAGACCGCCGGCTAAATTGCACTGTTCGATGAACAGCGCCTATAAGTTTATTCAGGTTTTTAAAAAATAATTTGTTAATAAAATATTAAATGTAAGTATTATAAAATATTTTAAACATGTTTTTGCAAAATTAGAAAAACATAAATCAAAAAAAAATTTAAAATAGGTACCTATGTAATAAATCACTAAAAAATAACTATTTGATAAATGTTAAAACATAGGATACTCATATTATATAGTTATTATTGTCATTACTCTATTACAAAATCTTTAACATGTAGGTAATTATATCATTTTTGTTTATCGTTTCTTTTTTAATTTATTTACATATTATAATTTGTTTATATATAATTATAACTGTATAAAAAAGATTGAAAAAGTCAATAATTTAAGTAAAAGAATGATAAATAAATAAATAAGTGATATATTTTCTTCGCAAAGTAAACATAAAAAAACTACATAAAAATGCATCAATCAATTACTGTATGTTTTCGAATGAATAATTACATGATTTAAGTAAATGTTGCTTCTGGTTTGCAATAAAATTGCTCATAAATTACACATTTGTTTTACTCTCATATTATGGCGGTTTAGCTTTTTACAATCTACTCAAATGTCTTAATTGCTATAGCTTATACCTAATTATATTTTTTTCAATTGATTATTAATCCTACGTACTATAAAAAGTGTTAATTATTGTAATATAAAAAGCAGCTGTGGCAATACCTACTGTTTTATAACGTGCCTACAACCTACGTCTTTGGTCTTAGCTTTATTCGTCTTCATTGTATTATTAGACAGTATTCTCGAGTAGTGGACCCGTTTTGTCACCAGCGAGTTTTTTCACTAAAAAGACGACATTTTGATGTAACCCACAAAAAGCCTACTATTGATTAGCCTACGAATTTTTCACCGGTGACAAAACTCTAATGAAAACAGCATAATCAGTAAAGTTTTAAGCAAAATTATATTTTATAAATTTTTATAGTAATTTCCCTACATTTTAAAATTTTAGATTTTTACTATAGATAGACATTTTGAAATTTTTTGGAATATGTATTTGATGTTGAAAAAGCTTGGTGGTCAAAATTGTATTGAGAAAGTTGAAGGTTGACGATAAAAACTCGAAAATCACTATTGTTGTAAACCCTACATCTTTGACTAACATACTTCTAACTGTATTGTTGGCACAAAAAAATTTAAAACAAAAACAAAAAATTCACCTAAAAGCTAACAATTAAAAATTATAGAATGTGTTTCTTACATTTTAAAAATATAAATTTTATCTAAAAAATAAGAAATTGACTTTATTATAAAATATTTGACGTTAATTTCAGCTTAAAATCTTAAATTTTAATGACAAAGCTAAAACGTCAATGATACATGCTCTGTCTTCGCTTAATTTGCTTGTTGTATCAATTATATGGCTATCAATAACAACAATTATTGCACTATAGCAAATAGTTCCAAAGTTGTTCACGGCGGCGGTGTCATTTTATATTAATACTCCAATATTTTATTTTTAACGCTTTTTAAAAACTTTTTTGAATTAAAAACTCTTTTGTAATTCTGATGAATTAACTCCTATATAAAATCTACTATTTAACGATAGCATTTTTGTCAGTTTGACAGCGATTAAAAAGATGCATCCTTTTTTATCTTGTTTCACATAACTAGACATCATCTAGTAGCCGTGGATGTCACTTTAATATTTATTAATTAAATTTTATTATATTAATAAAGATAATTATTGTTGTTTTTTATCTACATATTCTGTCGTTATATTATCTTGCCAAAAAGCACTCAAGCTTTTTTATATCACATAAAATTTTCTACAACTTAAAGATTTACCAATCACTAAATTTACTCGAAAAACTGACATTAGATAAAATCGCTCTATCTTCGATGTCGCGATTTTATCATATCAGTTTATATCGTAAAATTAGTAATTGGCAAAACTGTTTCGTTGCAAAGCGAAATTTATCCGACAGAAAAACAGCTTTATGTTTTTACAGTTGATAAAATATCTTAATAAATTGTTAAAAGATTTCGTAATACAAAACTAATATAAAGTTGTATTATTTTTAAATCTGCGATGTTTTAGATTTATATTGCGCTCACTCCAACTGTACTGAAAACATCAAACACAAGAAAGATAAAAAAAATAGTGTTTTGTCAGCGTCTGCCTCTAGCTCATGCCATTGTCATAAGATGAAGGTTATTTCCACTTCGCCACTGGATTGTACCCTATGTGTTAAATCAAAATTTTTCATCAGCAATAAAATAAAATCAAATATTTAAAAAACAATTATTTACTATCTATCAGCTACAGCCTAATACCTGTATTAAATGTCTCAATTAAAAAAAAAATTACCAAAAAAGAAGTTTTACTCTTCCAAATTTTTTAACAATTTTTAGTTAAGATCTGCTGATTTTTTACCACTGATATGCTGTAGGCTTTAAAAAAAGTATAGAGATTTATATAATATAACTATATTATATATTTAAATATTAAAAAAACATTAAAAATAATACAGAAAAAAATTGTCTATTTCCAATTTCAACCCAAGATAAGAAAGTGCTTTCTTGAGCAAAATTTATAAACCGATGATGTTTGTAATTGCAAAGTTTTGCAAGAGCACTTTTTCTCATGAGTCGAATACTATTCTTTTCCTTCCGGCACAACTTTGATTAATTTTTTTTTCTTTTATAATAGGAACTAAAATCAATTTTAGTGCCTGAGTATGTTCAATGGACATTTCACACTACTTGAAATTCAGCTGCAGTCGGCGCTAGATATGTAAAGAAGCGCTTGGAAAGTAAAAAAAAATAGCATGGCTTAACATTATCTCAGAACCAGAAACCGGTCTTTTTTAGATAGCTTTCCTATAGTTGTAACTTCCAGCATAGTTACTAAAAATTCTACTTCTCATTTGAAAATCCATCATAATTAAATCTATTTATAGTTTTTAGTCTTTAGGTTTAAGACCTAAATAAAAGAAAATAAGGTTAGGTTTATCTGAAAATTATTTCTTTAAAGTTGTAGTGCGTAGCTTATCTGCTTATTTTTTAAAAAATATAAATAATCCACCATCTTCATTATTGAATTATTTTCATTCATCGATAAATTCTTTTGGAAGATAAGTAATTCTAGCAAACTTTTGAGATCGTTGTTGACAGTGACAGTTGAAAAGCTGTTTTAAGCTCTAAATTAATCTTTTGAAGCAAACTTTTTTAGAAAATTTTCGTTCCAAAAGACATGCATTATATAATTGTATTAAATAAGTATTATAAAGTAATAAGCTGCTAAACTCTAATTTAGATCCAACATAGCTACAGAATTTCTAACAGTCATGTATTATCAATTTCAATATATATATACTTTAAGAATTAATGAGCTAATGTTGTCTAGTATGCTCAATCGGTACGAGCAAATATTTTTTGAGCACCGCATAATTTATTGCATATACGTAAACAGTATTCGACTGCGTGCTATTGCACTGGGCTACGAAGCCAATATTGGTAGCCAACAATTGAACAAATTAATCAGTAAACAAATTGTGATAAGTGAGGTAATCGATATAAAAAAAAATAAATTGACTGGTTCTATAGTCGAAAAATACTCGGACCGTATACTTCTTGTATCAACAATAACTTTGCTTATATGTAACTGAAACCTGGCTGATCATCAAACACTACTTACAAATTTTTAGCACATGATTTCTTTAAATAAAAAGGTTATTAGTTTTGTACTTATACTTTGAAAATTGAATAAGCTTGGAATATAAAATGCAGAAACACTTGCTTCACTTTTAATCAATTTTTTCCACATCAAGCGACACAAGCGACAAGAGAAAAAATTCTAGCTTATAGAAAACTTCTTACCTATAGAGTTTTAAAACATTGTTTGATGAAAACAGTTGATGTAGTCAATCGCTGTTTTGACGCCTAAAAATCTTAAGAAGCAGATACTGTTCGCTGAGATCTTATGCTTAGAGATTCGATTAGTTGTGATCTATTTAATATTTAAATATATTAAATAACGCAAGGCGAAATTAAAACCATCCAACTTTTTGAGATCTAGATTTTTTAATATAAAATTGTATTGTTTGAGGTTAAGAAGATGCTTAAAGTTTTTATTAAACTTTTAATTTTGTAATCAAGTTGGTTTAAAAAACGTAGCTTTAACAATGTAGGTGAATCCAGAATCAAATATTGATTCAAAAATCAAGATTTAGACTATCAACCACCTCCCTCAACGACTGGACTATAAGTTACCACAGTCAAAACTTCTAATAATCACGTTTGTAGCAAATTTCCTCCATTTATGAGAACACACAATTCTATTTCTTGGTCGACATCACGACTCTAACATCACAAATGTCACTTTAAACTTCTGTAATGGTCTTTTCTGTAATGCTATGCTTTTTTGATGCTACCAATAAGCAGTTAACAATGTGAAACTTTTGGCACTCATCGCTCAAAGATCGGTGGTTTTCAATCGCTCCCAATGCATAGAAAAATCATTTTCCTACATCCCGGTGTTTTTTAGTTTGCAATCGAAACTAAGAAAAAATTTTTAAAACAATGTCTTTTTTATTTCAATTTTTTTTTATTATGAAAAATAAGTAAAAAACGAAATGATTTGTTATAAAAAAATGACGAGTTATTCGTTTTCAAAAAAAATTGTACCTAACGTTCTTGGAACTTAATTTCCCTCATTCGCACTAATACAGCGCTCTTTTCAGTCGTGCTGCAAACAAAGTGAAAATCTTGGAAATTTCACTTTTCGAACTTGTTAGGTAAATAGCTATTGTACTATTGTATCATGGTGGAAATACTATGGTAAGTCAATGCGCATTTTTTTATCTCTTTTCCAACCCTTCTCTGTCAGACATTGTTACTAGCGTGACGTCATTGTTGCGTTATCGTAGTTGTAGAATATTCTCACCAGACGCTATCATTTTATCATTGACGCCATAGTGGAAATTTTTACCATGATACCGAGTAGAATGTCGTCACGATCAACGTGTTGTAATATTACCTGCCCGATTTCTGCTACATCAACTACGTCATGCTAGTAACATTCACTCCCACCTCTGAGTGCGCAAACTGAACGCATTTGAGTTTCCAGAAGCAACTAACGATACTATTGTACGACATTTAAAGTTTTGATAAAATAATAATGAAGTATTAGAGGTGTGGTTAAAGCCAAATTTGTGTCAGATGTATTAGATTTTTCAAAACACAACATTAATAGATTGGCATTCTAGTAAAAAGTTTTATTTTTTAACTATTTTAAGACAGTCTAAAATTGTTGGTTGGCCCAAGGGATTGTTTTTATCAGCAATAATGAATAGCTGAACAAAGCCTACAGTGTTATTTTTATAATGCGAAGAACTAGTATTACAAGCCTAAAACTGTTTGAAGTAGTTGATAGTGGTTTATGACTGTATTGTTCGTTATCTTACCGAATATTAAAGCTGTCTAAGCAGAGCGACAATTCAGTCGCACAAACAAATGAGCACCATGGCGTGCTCAGACAGCTGTAATGTTGTCCAAACATGACCGCTAGAAACTACTTGAAAAACATAATTTTTTTGTAATGAGTGTTAAGTGTAAATGTTTGTGCCATAAATTAATTATGGTTTCACATAAAATAATAAACACTGCTAGGTCTATGTCTAACTCTAAAATGACATTAACTTTAAAACGTTTTAGAAATACGCTTCTTAAAACAGCATAATAGACTGTAGAACTTTATCTAGTTTAAAAGTCGTGCACAGCCAATAATGTGGAACATAGAAATTACAGTCGTTGATTTATAAAAATGACTGACACAAAAAAATTTTTTAAAATATCAGAACGTTAATAATACTTATGGGTATACCTATAATGTTTTAAAAGACGTTTTATCCAGCGGAAAATAAAAGCTCCAATACTTGACTTGTATAATTTTTTTATCTATGTCTGCGCAGATTTTTACAAAAAATTTCTTGTTTATTAAATGGTTTTTTATTAAAAAAAATCTACGCGAAAATTGAAGCCATACAAATTTGACAAAAAAAGATTAAAAAATGTTTAATTTGCTTAATTTTGGTAAAAAATTAAACACACAATAATACTAAATAAAGCATGACAATATTCTAATAATACTTTAGCATAACAAAATTGTACAGATGTAGTAAATTTTTGCCAAAAAAAAACAAGAAAAACAAAAAACATAAAGTTTTTTAGATTAACACTAATATGTAAAATAAACGTATAAAAAATGTGAGCAGTCACAAGACGTAAAACATCACAAAAAATTTGTACAAGTAATATGTATAAAAAAGCATATTTCAACAAAAACTAAATATGGCTTAATAAAAAAATAAAATATTACTAACTTTTTTACTTCGGCGTTAAATAAACAAACAACTACAGTGTTAAGTTTTTATATATACGCCAATATCTAGAATGCTTAGAAATCTAGATAATACGAACGTCATATAACTATATAACTGTTTTTACTGTAGAGAACCCTAACTCTACAGAACCTTAGAACCTTATATCTAAGATAAACGAATTTGTTTGATTGACGTAGACTCAAAATTATTCAAATAGTATCAGACTTGGACTAAATGGCTTTTATGGCTTTTTGCTCTCTATCTTCGTTCTTTATAAAATGTTTTTATTAAAGATTGTACATATTTTGTGAAAAAAAACACAGGGTGTTTGGATAGATTAAAAAATTTTACTTTAATTAAACCGGTAGTGAAATCCTTTCTACTACAGTGCTCTTTTTTTTCAAAATATTACAGCGTTTTTTTTTTCAAGCAGCTATGAAATCAATTATCAAACCTTTTTTCGATGACACCAACAGAAAATTAAAGTTCTTTCAAAAATAACACATCAGACAAATTTTCTAATTTAAACAAACCAATGAAAATTATTAAATTAAGATAAAAAACATTTAAATAAAAAGTAATTGACTATAATTTTTGACAAGTCGTTTTGTTGTTATTTTTAATATTTAGGAAATGTAGATTAAGATCTTTTTTATGCATTTAGTTGTAGAAAAACGCTGTTTAGTAAAATATAACTGTTGAACATAGTATGAAATATTACTAACTTTATCTACAGTCAACAAGCCGAGCCTTCTTAGCTTTTGTTCTAAAAAAAATAAAAAAGAAACGATTACCTAATTCAAAAAACCACATTTTAAACAACTCACATGGAAATAATTAATAAAGTTGTAAATTAATTGATTCTAAATGTACATCAAAGATGATCAATTATTGATTTTATAAATAATAAAAAAAAAATATAATTTTAATCAATAATTTATTTTATTTTAATTAGATTTGAATGTTGCTTTTAAAATATATTTCTTGTATAAGAGAGGGCCAATGAGTGAACTATTGGAATAACAGTCGTCGGGAGGTATGATCTGATAGGTTTCTCAGTAACTATTCAGGATATGTAATGATAAGATGTTTAAGTTTCTATAACATTGCGTAACTTTCATTGGTCCAGATTCTGAGAAAGACCAGCCTCTGTGTCGCAGCCATTAAGCAATATTACTAAGTTATCAACCAATCAGAGCACTTGAAGATGTCAGAAACAGGTGGGTGTTTGAGACGACACTTTCCATTGGGTAACAGCTTTCAATAATTGAGTAATTTTTATTAACTAATCTAAGATAAATTGATTTTGATTGAGACTATCACATAATGCTAATTATGAAACCAGGTTACCCCACAAATTTTTTGCGGACTTCAACATTAAAAAAACCTAGCTAAGTATGAGTCATAACTAGCTAAATATTAGATAAAAAAAATTATAATTAATTACAATTAAAATATTAATTAAAATAATAATTTATATGTTTGAAAAAATATATTTATTTCATTTGAATGCAAGCGTAAAATGTTTAATGCACATCAAGAAAACTGCCAAATTATAGAATTTTTCTGTTTATTGTTTTTTTTATTAGATATGTCCTACAGAGTGATTCAAAAATGTTTTATCAAAAAAGTTTATTATTAAGGTCAAACCTCTTATTTTATTTTATAAATTAGAAAAGATCTGGCGGCTAGGTACTGTTCAAATTTTCTAAATACTAATGAAAAAAAAAATTATTGTTTGTTTTTGATTCAATTATAGTAAGTATGCCAATAAAAGACATAAATACAGATAGACCATTCAATTGTGCAGCTCTGCTTTTTATAAGTCAATTTTAATTGCCGTAAAAAGCCAAAATTGCAAAGTACAATCATCAATGATTTATATCACACTATATAGCATAATCCTAATAATTTATTTTTAATAGTATTGGTCTAAAAGTTGACTTTAATTTTGCGATTTAAAAACTATATATTTATAAACTAACATATATTTTGTTTTGCAACATTTTTTAACCTTAGATTACTTATATAAGCAAACTAAAATCATCTCAACAATAAAAGCCAGTATTGAAGATAACATAATTGCAACCTCTTTCTAAGGTTTTGTGCTACCCTATTTTTTCAGAGACCATATTAAAAATTTTAATCAAAATTGATTATTTTTACATCATAATTTATGGTTAGGGTTTACGGCCGTTTAGCAATCTAACAAAATGAAAACAATTCTTAGCAATCAAGTACTTAAGCAAAAGCTATATAATCTTATAGAATAAGAGCTACTATATTTTAAAGTAGTGAGAATACTTTGAAAAAAATTGAATACAACATGATTTGATATATGTATAAAAGTATATTAAAGAGCGAGTTTTATAAGAGTTGATTTAGTGCACAAGTCTCAAAATAGAAAAGAAGCCGCAGGCAAGTTTTTTATAGGACACGTGCGCTAATATCCCTTGTCAAACTTGTTCTTTAGACTATTTATTCAAATTTGCGTTTTTTTTCTTAAGTTTTTATATAAAAAAAATATTTTAAGCTCTAAGAACTTTTATGGCTTTTATGTGACATCGTTTGTTGTAATTTTAACAAAACATTAATATTTACAAGAAGAATAGAATTTATGTGTTCATTCCAAAATTCTAAAACTAGCCAAAACAACCACTAAAAATTTATTACTTGATAACCTAACAATTTCAAATGCTGCAAGAGTTTCAAAGCCAACAAATTTTTGCAACTCTGTTTAAGGCTACTTTGTTTCTAATTTGAACCACTAACCACTTTTCGTGCCAATTTTGGTTTAAAGTAAATACAAATTTTCTTTCCTGTACATCAGGTGTACAGGATATCTGCAGATTGCAAATATATATTAAATCAGTAATATATATTAAATGACATTAATATTTTGAGAACAATTTGTTACATATTAAAACATAGTTTTCTATTTCGAATAACTTTCCATGATTATGTTGCCAACTTTTTCAAACATATTTACCTATAAGGTCTATTTTATTTTGTTAAAAGCTCATAAAAGTTTTAAGAGAAATAGATGTTTCTGCTGTCATGTTTTGTTAAAAAATTGATTCAGTCATTTATAAATTATAAGTTTTTCTCTGGTTAATACAGTCGACTCTCGTTAATTCCAACCTGCGATAATTCGAACCTCTCTATAATTCAAAGTTATCACGAGTTCCCTCCAAAATCTCTTTATATTTCGAACTAAATCAATACATTTTTATGCACTTGGTAATTCGAATGAAAAAATCACTGCTATATAATAAAATGACGCGTTAATTCGAACTCATCGGCGTCCAACACTCGACAATTCCAAGTTTTTGTTTTTGTTATGATTAGTGTAGTGTAATGTAAGTACATTTTGCGACAAGTTCAAACTTGTATCAACATACACGAGCCTTTGTTTTTGTTATGATATAACCAGTATAACAGAGTTCTTTCGAAACATTAATTAATTTACATGATGAATAGTATACGAATGTAGGTATGTACATACATACATGTATGTGTGTACACTCTAAACTTTTTTCATTGTTATAAAATAGCAGTTAATAAATAATTATTGATCAATACTTAGTAATTCGAAGTTTTATTTATTTTCTCTCACAAATTTCGAACTATTTGATATTTCAAACATTCGATAATTCGTAATATTTTAAGAGTCCCTCAAGTTTCGAATTAACGAGAGTCGACTGTATATTGATGCAAGCATTTTTTACAAGCCTAATCTAGTCAAAATTTAATATTACGGTTTTTTTATAGAATCGGAAAAAGATTGTAACCCATACAAGAAGCCCTCAGAGTTGACAAAAAGACCAAGCTTAAGTCACTACTGGGAAACCTGGCTTAAGCGTACCTGTATCGTCCCATACGTGAGGCAGCCTGTTTTACCTAATCTTGGCCAAGCTACTGATCACCCAAACTTGGGCCAAAACTGGCTAACCTAGCCTTGTTCATGCACTGAATTTCCAAGCTTGAACCAAGACTGGTTTATCCAGTCTTGATCATTCATTAGAACTCCAAGCTTTAGCCATGACTGGTTGACTTAGTTTTAGTCATGTCAATAATTACCTAAGCTCGGGTCAAGCCAGGGTAACCTAGTCTTAAATGTTCATTGAAGACCCAAGCTTGAGCTATGACTGGATAACCCAGCTTTATATGTTCAATGAGAACTCAAGCTTAGGCCGCTTGGCTACAAACGAAATAATTTAAATATTTTTGTTTAGCGCCTCATCCCCAGTCATACTTGGTTTCTTTAGGTGTCACTTCAATCCGAGCTTCAGTTGTTCAGTCAGTGTATTTTTTGTAATAAGTTTACAAAGTCACATTTTATACAATCTAAGTAGGTAACTATGTCTGCGTACATCAGAGTTTAAAGGTAGCGGCCCTTATAGAAAATCGAAATTCTAAGTGTAAGAGTTCTACCAAGACTAGGCTAAGCCTAGTATTTTACCTAGTTGAGCCAAGTCTGGACCAAGCTTGGTCTCGTGGTACTTTACTCTTAAAATAATCTTAAAACATCACCTAAATTTTGCAAAACACTTAAACTTTCCAGCTTGCAGCAGAATTTTGTTGAAGCGGATTGGATCAGTCTCAATCAAGAATTTATAAAATTTTGAATTCGAAGGTTTTCAGCCTATTTTTGTTTTTCTTTAATTATTACTTTTAAGAAATTGCTAAAGTTTATGTATCAAAAATATTTCTTATAAATTTTGTGCTTATATAAAATCTACCTATAACAAAAATGCTATAAGATTGCTATTTGTAGGTATATAATTTTTTATACTATAAGTGATTCAATTAAATGTAGAAAAAATTATTTACCTATACATTTAATAAAGTTTACATACAATATTTACAACTTTTTTAATTTAAAAAAACTTTTTTTTAATTTACAATATTTATGTTTCTATATAATTTTGATCATACTTGTAGATGTATTTTCAAAAAATTATGATAAAAGTTTTCAATTAAGTTTTGTTACTCTAACTATAAACCAGCTGACCATACAGATATGGAATATAGATTGCATTGTTACTGAAGTTCCAAAGCATACCTTTTTTGTCATTTTAACTCCAACAAGTTTATTCTTTAGCAAAGACAATTTGAATGACTGTTTAATCTCATTCAGAGTGTAAAAACGCGACTGTTATTTTAGTTTTCTTTTAATTTTTTCAAAACCTGTGACATTGTTAAGTCAAATGCTGTAGCCAGGTACTTTATGACTATTCAAGGTGATTTACGTAGCCCGCTAGATAGAAAAATTTTGATTTAACAAAATTTATTCTTTCATCATTATTTTATGAATTGATACTGTTTTAAATTGGTAAAAAATATTTGATATGTTTACTTTGTAACAATATTGGCTAACAAAATTTGTAATTAAATTTGATAAGCTTTTGTAAAAAAAGTCTCTTCAGTAATGTAAGATTTTTTTATCTTTTACATAAATAACTGTTTTCTAAAATTGTCTGTCAAATTTGACCGAAAAGTCAAGAAAATACAGCTTTTTAAAACATCTTTAGATGCATAATTTGAGATTATTTGTTTCTTACTTTTTACAATTTACAGGTATTTTTGATCAAAAGCACAATAAACCGCTATTTATAAATATTACACATTCAATTTTTCAATTACAGAAAAAAATTGTACACTCAGGTAGGTACTAAAGATTTTGCTTTCTCATATAGATTATTTTTCTCAAACTAACGCTTTCAAAAATAAACTTCTTACACGTCAACAAAAAATTCAATTTTATCGTTGATACACTAATAAGTGTAGTTATCAGTGCCAAAATTTACCATATTTACTGAGAGGTATAATAACGTGTCGTTTTCCAAACTTCTTACTGGCAAAAAAATTTGCTTTTGCAAATTTTTGTTTTCCTTGTGCGGTTTCTGTTTTAGTTTTAGTTTTTATAATAAAAATATTTTTAATCTTTGTTTTATCAAAACACATTGACGAAAACTTTTTATTCTGCAGTTAAGCAATTTTTTTTTATAGTATGATTTGTCATGTTTTACGGTCATAAATTCTATATGCATTTCTAAAATTATGCAAAAAAGTCTTTATGATTTTGCTTGCAATCTTATTAAAGGCAGAAAAATCACGTTGGCTAAACATAAGCTGAAATAGTTTTTTTAATTAGTTAAAATTGTATAGTTTCCTTTATTATTTAAAAAAATATATATGTTTGCACGTGCCACATACAATGCCAAACTAGATTTTACTTCTTTCGTCAGATCTAACTGTTTTTGTTTGTGAATTAAAAGATTGCTCGAAAAATATAATTACCTATCTAAAATTGTATTAAGTTGGGTTGGCGAAAATGTTTTAACTTATGTAAAATGATGCAAAAGTAAACACGATAGAACGGTTTAAGTAAGTTTATTGCCAATTTTTCAAAAACCATTTGCTGTGACTATAATATGTGAATTAGAACAGCCCAAAAACTAAAACATTTTTTTTAAGTTTTTGTATTAAAATATTAATACAAAAATAAACAAATAAAAATGTTAAATAAAAATTCTAACAAAGATATATTTTTGGTTCTAGATTGCGAAATGATACAAAAAAAAATCATTCAAAAATGCAAAAAAATTTTACAGTCGAGTATCAAACAACTTTTTTTTAAACTGTAGCTTCAGTTACAAAAAATTAAGAGAAAATGTGTGGCTCTAAAAATTTGAAAAAGGTGTCTGAAAGTGATACAGGCATATCTGCAATACAAAGCAAAGAAGGTTCGGCCGCCAACACTATGATCCATTTACATGTTGAAAAAAACATTGAACGTGTAGCAAAATCTAGACATTGGAAAATTTTTAAAACTGGTACTCTATTTAAAAAATAAAAATGTAAGCTATCTCTCAAAAAAATTAAAAATTTTAAACAAAACAGTAATTGAAAAATGTATAGAAGAGGCCCCAGATCACAGCTCTTTATTGCTGAAGGTAAGTTGTACCATTGACTAAATATGGTGACAATGGTTCTACATTTCTGTTTGTGCTTATTTAACAAAATATTGTTTCATGTTATTTTAATAATGGGAATATATAGTGCGTGTCAAAGAATGGAGCTGCTGAATTTAAATATTAACAACATTGAAGATAAAGGTTTAGTTGTTTTGGTAAAAACTAAAAGACTCGAAAATACACAGTCAAAGAACATTTCTCACTTCTAATTCGTCACACATTGAATTATCGAAAATATCGTGGCTTACGTCCTGCACACACTTTAAAAAATATTATTAATAATAAATAGATTCCTTCAAACTGTAAAGTTTTGTTTGATTAAAAATTGCTGAACGTAAAAGTTTTTTTTCCTCTAGATTGTAAAAGTCTTTTTTGTGAGTTCCAAGAATGTTTGATTTTGCGTTCTAAAATCAGAACAAAAATGTTACATTTTTTGACCGTTTTCGAAAAAAATATTTTTAAATAGCCACTCTCAATTTATTTAAATTGTTAAAATCGTTAATAATCATTTTGTTTGTAAAAAAAACTTTCAAATGCTTGGGAATCCTCGGCAAGCCTCGGCTTCTCAATCTTGCATCTTCAACTAAAAAAGTTACACTTTCAATTCACGGTACGTAATATACACTTGTAAGTGATAATCCGCATTTGAAATTTTTTTAACCGAGCAATAGGGAGGAAGCTTTAACGTTTTTTTTTTATATTAATATGAAATTAATTTTTAATAAATTTTTCTCTATGGCTATAGGTATTATGTGTATACAAATTTAAAGTATTACACCTATACAAAGAATTCGTAGTAAAATTTTTTTTTACATTTTTTTGAAACATTGTTTAGACAATTAGTGTTTTTATTTAGCACCAGTATCTTCAATTAGTGCAACACTGCTATATTTTAGTGTATTTTTTATATATGTATTTCAAAAAAACTCGAATAAATAGTGTTGTTTTTTATTATTAAGTGGGTATATCTAGTCATGAGAAACAAAAATTTGAATATTAATTTTGAGCTACACTACTTTTTCAAAGATATCGATGCCTCTATTTGCATTATCTAAATTCGTAGTCAAACATTGAATTATGTTCGTCGGCACCGAATAATAAATGTGTTATTAAATCGGTCCGATTTCACGGTGTTGTTCGTATTTGTTATTCAAGCGGCTCCGATAAATAACTATTTAATGAATTCAGAGAGCGCAAACAAAATAAAGCGCGCGTCCAATTTCCAAATTAATTTAATAAATCCGTGGTCAGTTTAGTGACTACTGATTCATATTTTCATGCCACTTAAAGTTTATGGTTTATTCATTGTATACTAATAATTGTTTCCGTCAACTGGTTTTGTTTTCTTTTGAGTTACTACTCGCGCGATTCCTTAATTGAAGTACAAGTTGAAAATGATAAAGTTTTGTAAACTCATAATTTAGAATGAAATGAAATCTGCATTTATCTAGACTTTTAATGCATTAATTTACATATATGCATATCATTCAAAAGCTTAAACAGAAGCAGCTCTTAATTGAAAATATATATTTCACTTTGCATAGTTTTATTTGTCTAAAAATAATTTTAAAAATGCATCATACCAATCTGTTACTATTGTCTATTTCTTAATTCTATTAGGTTCTTTTTTCTATACATTGTACCAGAGGACTATCTTAAAATATAATTAAGATTAGTGGGTAGTACCAGTTTATCAAGTAGTACATGCTAAGCGTGACCTTTGATAAACTATTGGTACAAACACGCCCTTAATGCTCAATATATACACACAGTGCATGAAAGGTTAAGAACATCTCACCTACTATGTACGATGTCAAATTCGTACATATAGGAGATATCAAGCATGTGGAAGTGTACTGGTTTCTGCAATACCCTGGCCTGATGAGTTTCAATAAAAACGAAACAGCGCTGTAGTCAGGTTTGCATAAGACATTACACTTTCACGAAAATGCTAAGTAATATAACCTTTCATTGCAATATTTCAAAATAAAAACATATTCCATGCAGGAAGACTGATCACATTGATCACATTAATTCTAATAAATAAATTTTACCTTCTATAGGTGATATTTAAGTAGCAATACAAATACCGCACTAGCGTTATTTGTATTGCTGTATACAGTATACGGTGATCCCGTTTTAGGGTTAAAACTTACCTTATCTCTTTTGAGTAATTATCTCTTTGTTGAGAAGATAATTATTAATCTTTTTTATCTTTTCATACTCACCTAAATAATACTTATCCAATAATGACAAACTCTATGTCTAGATAATTATTTATAATTTAATTGTTATTCTTAATAACATCCAGGCAAAGAAAGTAGAAGCACCTTGAATACGGTTTGGCGCAGTATCTTCAATATTCTGCACAAGCAAAAAACCCTGCGGTAAACCCTCATCAAGATTAGGAAAAGTTAAGTGGCAATATTACCATATTTGCACAAAACCGTTATTTTTTAAATGTATACGATCAACTTGACTTAATTATAAGCAACTTTTTTCAAATAAATTTTCTCCCTTAAGTTCTATCAAAATTTTAGTGCCACAAGTGACTACTGCGTTTAAAAATCTAAATATAAACAAGGAACTTAGCAACTTAGTGCTGATGATATACCGTCAAAGTTTCAAAACAACATAAGCGAGACACTAATATTAGCGTTTTATATTTTTTTTAATAAATCATTGGAATCAGGAATATTTCCATCTCATTGAATACATGCGCATATAGTTTATTCAAACTTTAATAGAAAATTGAAGACCGATTTCAATTCTATCTGTACCATGTAAACTGTTTAAATCTGTTGTTTTGTCAAAATTATTTTTTATATACAGAAATATTATTTCAAGTCAACAACACGGTTTTTTTAAGAAAAGATCGACTATTACTAATTTATTCACATATATTAATTACATTTCAAGTAGTTTAAAAAATGGTTTAGATGTTCATTCAGTGTATACTGGTTTTAGTAAAGCTCTTGACAAAGTTAATCACTCTATTTTGATTCACAAGTTAAAACTATATGGAATTTCAGATTACCTGCTAAAATGTCATTTTTCAACAATTAAGGACGTAACTTCAGAAGTTTCCCAAGGCTCAATATTGAGATCATTGCTTTATATGATTTTTATAGATGATATTGTATAGAATATTCAATCAAAATATCTTCTTTTTACTAATGACTTAATTATTTTGCAATCAGATGTTGATTCTCTTTTTAAATGGATTTAAATTGTGCGGTTTTGAATATAGAAAAATGTCAAATTATAAATTTTAACAGGAAAATACATCCAACAATTACTTACTGCGCTTTGAATGGATCGGACTTGCCTGTAAAAACTGTAGTCAAAGATTTGGGTATACATATTGACAACCGACTGTCTTTTAATTATCATTTTGCTATTATTTTAAGTAGAGCCAATAAGACTCTAGGATGTATATATCGACGTTATGGACGCGACTTCTCTAATGTTGAAGCGTTGAAAACGTTGTATGTTTTGTTGGTGGGACCAATTCTTAAATATGGATGTGTGATATAGTTGCCATATTATATTACTCATATTAAAAGATTTGAAAAATTCAATATAAATTCTTTAAATTTACTAAATGGATTTGTTTTAATAAATTATAAGCTAAATCTTGACTACCTGATACTTAAAATCCAGACGATCATATTTATGTATTTGTTTTGTTTTTAATTTATTAAATAATAAGCATCATGCAGCCGAGTTACTAAATTCGCTTGAATTTTACGATCCTCAGCACTCTGTTAGACTAGTCTCTATATTTCATATCCAGAATGCTACCACTAATAGAGATTTACACTTCCCATTGCCCCAAATGTTTTAGCAACATGCAACGAACATTCAAATCATTTCGACTTTTTGATATAGAGATCTTACCCAAAGTTTAAAGAAAATAATAGTTATTTACGTTATTAGTGCAATAAGTTTAATTTTACAGCGCAAGGTTTTAAAGCACGACGCTCTGTGGAGTGCTTTAATAAAACCGCGGGCTGTATAATAATCAACGCACGAATAATGTCTTCAACTTCTTAGCCAAGAACTCAATTTTGTCTTTTTCAAAGATTCCAATTGACTTAAAGTTGATAGCTGATGTGCAATTAGTCTGTGGTTTAGAGCTTGATCGACGGTTAGCTAAGTACCACACTACAAGATGGCGCAGACGGCGCTTTAAAAGTAGCATCAAAAATATTAAATTGTCTTCATTTTTAAAATCTATAGGTTTTATTAAGTGCGGTAAATTGTCCTGGTATAAACAAACGATATTTATGACTAAACAACACTTTTTTTGAAGGTCTCCAAAGCAGATAAATTTTATAGTAAGTGACAGATAGATGCTTTGCATGTGAAACCATTTAGATACCATAGCAGTTGACAAGACGTAAATTTGCGGTTGACAATCGAGGCTAATAAAGTATTTTACAGTGGTAAAGAATTATAACTATTAGCTATGTTGAAATAATCAACGAAAAACCTTTTTGTAGTTATTTTTATGTTTGTTATACTATTAGTTATTGTCAGGAATTTGTATTATACGAGTTAGATAATTATTGTATTGCTACTACAGTGTAAAATTAATGTAGGTAAAGGTCATACACCGTTGAATAAAGCATTATTAATATTTCCTAATCCCAAAAAAGAACACGTTTAGCCGAACTTATAAAAAAAAACCATTTTCGTATAAAAGTGCAAGTTTTGTGCTAAGCGCCAGTGAGGTGCGAAAAAACAACCGCATACCAAAATAGCTCTTAAATACCTAAAAAAAAAATTTTTATGGTTTAAGATAAATGACCAACTGGCAGGATGGTAAATGCGCCCTGATTTAATTGCTAATAATTTTTGACAGTTCCAAATTATAATCAGGTAACCATAGAGAAAGTGGTGTGTAGAGTAAAATGAAGCCACGTAATTATTTTATCTCGAAGTTGTTTACCTGATTACAATGTTAAAATGGGTACCAAGAAAAAAATGTGTGATCGCAAAATTTTTGCATTGATGGTAGGCTTTTAATAGTCAGTTTTAGAGGTGACCGTAGAAAATAAACTTTTTGTGCTGTAAATTTATTTCATTAACAAAATTTTAAATAAATTAGCCACAAAAGCACTAATCTCAGAATAATACTCACCCTCTATATGAACATTCATTCTAAATTGCAAAATAATTATATAATATTTAAAAAATAGAATAGTTTTTTGCCAGGAAAACATTATTAATTTTTAACAATTGAAAAAGGTCAAATAATGTTGGTTTGTGCAGAAGATATAAATAGTGAACATATCTAAAACAAACATAACAATTATTTAGTGAAAAAAGATTAGAAAACGCAACCGCATAATTATGCAGTCAACAACACTCCCTTACACGTCAACTATTAGTAGTTAGCTTTATTTCATCAAGCATTGAAAAAATAATGCAATAAAGTTTAAGCCACTTTAAGCTGTAGATACAAGAAAATTATATATTTTATAATAAATTTTATAAATACACAAATTCAAATAATTATACACTTATGACACTTTCGGTCGTTGGAATAAAAAATTTTAATACATTTTTGAAGGTATTTTATCTAACTAGACTCAGTTTAATAGAGCACCAAGGGGTGCTTGGTTGCGGGCGGAGCCCCCCATGGCGAAGACCTATAAACAATGCCATAAACACGCCAACCTGTGCCCATCCGACTCTGCAGGACTCACCATTTTTTACTAATATTACCGTTTGATGGTTGTTTATTGTAGACTTTATGTTTTCGGTGCTTTTTTGAAAATAGGTTTTTGGAAGATTTAAAAGCTACTATTTTTGATTTTTATTATAATAGAACACAAAAAGTTATGTTAATAGTAACAAGAGATGACTTAAAATATGTGACTCTTAAGGCAAAACGTTATTAGTGGATGGAGCCCTCTTTTTCAACACAATGATTTTCTAAATAAACTCATATCCGGATAATGATTCTAGGGACGCTTAATACTCAACAAACTTGTCTTCCGTTTTCCAGCCAATAAAGTACCAGAATGACAAATAAAAAATAACGCATAAATCACTATAAGGAAACAAGCCTCATTTAGTGTCTGATAACAGGAGGATTTTTTATAATATCACAATAAGCGTTAGACCAACCCTCCTCAGATAAACAGATTGTAGGTGGAGAAGTTGTCAAAGATAGCAATAAATTATAAAAAAACTTCCATTTTTGTTTGATTTATTATCGCGCTTAGGATATTTTTTCAAGATTTTATTCTACCTGCTTTAGCGATCTTGATTATGGAATGCGCTTGGGCGATGTTAGATAGCAATAGAGCTTTTATTATCAGCCTATTTCATTTTTAGAATGTGTAAATTTCAATAAAGCATATTCTTTTCAGAGATAATAATAATAATTCAAATTATCTATATCTAAGTATAAGTGTTACTATTTTGATAAAAAACTATAACTAAATTTAAAAAATGTTTACTATATTTTTTTTTAATTTAAAAGCAAAAATTTTAGTTAAAAGTTTTTAACAATTTATGTAAAAATTAATAAAAATCGCAAACTTGGTTTTTATTGATTGTTAAAGTTAAATTTTATTTAGGAAAAGTTTGTTTATGAAATAAAATGTATGTATTTTCCCTCTCCTTTTTGCAAATTTTAAAAAAAGTTTTATAAAAAAGTTACCTTAATTACTTCAGCTGCAGAAAACTTAACAAAAATTTTCATATTTGATTCCAAAATTAAAGATGACAAGTGCGCCAAAACACAACATAACATTTTGCATTTGCACAACATAACTGATTTTACCTTTGTAGTGAGCGACTAACAGAAATGTTTTGTTACGTTACCTGTTTAGGTTTACAAATTATTTATTGTTGACATTATCCTCAGAAGCAGCGGTATAGACCAAAGTTGTCAAATGCGTAGTATATAGCATATTTTCTTTAAGTATCTATTTTTGGTGAAATATTTCTCTCTATTGGTACAGCATTGCAGGTGTCCGAAGTATACAACATTTTTAAAAAGTTTAAAAAATTAAAAATTAACTCACAGAAAGAAGAAAACATTTTGAAACTGGTTTTTAATGTTTAAAGTCAAATTTTTTGATTACAATAATTTTTTTTACTGATTTTACCAAGCTTACTACTTAAGCAACTCTAATTAAAGATTTTTATTGAAAGAATAAAGACGTAACAAGATAAAAACTAAAATTGTTGACAATCTCTTGACAACACTTAATCTTGCTTCAAACACCTAAATTTGCGATGGGTCGTTAGATCAAGGTTAAATTAACCAAGTGAAAAGTTTTGCATCTGGTAGATTCACTTATTTACTACAGAAGTGAAATTGGTTTAAAATGTAAGTAAATGTCATCAGTAATTATTTATAACTCATTACATTTTATTACCCATTTCAATTAGAAGAGTAATAAAACTTAAAAGAAGAAATTACGTAGTAATTATGTGAGTCTGGTGGCAGCACTTGACTTGGCAAAGTTGCAGCGGAAAGAAGTCTCCCGTTTCCACTTAGCTTGTGGCAAGCGTAGAAAAAATTCTCTCTTTTTCTCTTTCTAGCAAAATTTAGGAAAAAATCTGCTTTACGGCTGCTTCCTACTTACGAAATAACCTTCAGTCAACCAGTCAACCACCAGCTCATAAATAAGGTCAAAACTGCTAAAAACAATCGAACAAAAAGTACTCAAAATTTATAACAAGAGAAATGTTTTAATTACGAAAATACAACAATAAAAATAACAAAACTAACACAAACATTTTTTATAGAAGTATTATAGGCGCAGCACATGAAAAAAGACACAGTTTAGTGCAATTATGTGACAATTATATAACAATTTTTAGAACGCACAAAAAAAAAATTATTAGTATTAAGGCCACAGACGTATCTAAGTCTTTTCTCATTTACACACTTTTATCTATTCACTCTAGGAAATAGATCAGCGTATTCTGTTTTACAAAAAACAGCTAATGTAGTAACGTAGCTCTAAAAATCTTAACACAATCTTTTGCTATTTTATAAACCCATAAGATCGCCATTTTAGAACAAATTAATAGCGTTTTTAGTTTTGTAAGAAGCTTCTCAAGCACAGGTTTATCTAATTGTCTATTGTTAGCTAGATAAATGTTAAGGTCTAAACCTCCAATAAAAAAAACTGTAAATTACTTATCAAAAATAGAAATGCTATCCTTATCAATTAACTAAACTCATTTTACTCACAATAGAATTGTTTATGGCGTTAAGACTTTTTCTTTATTACTGCATATAAAAAATCTTTTCTAGTCGCCCACAAGCGCAATTTTGGTAGTAGACCAAAAAAATATTCAAAACCGCTTTGTGGTTTAGACCAGTTTTCTTAAGGTAAACAATAGTAATAATCTTTTTAGCGTGGCGTATGTTCATATGGTTATTAATGAACAATTATAATATACAAAGTGGATTATTCTTAACAACTCAATTAAAGTGTTATTTCTACTATAATTACTAAACTGTCAAAGATGCTTTTTTAAATTAGCTTAAGCTTAATAAAAAATTTTTTATAATTTTAAAGAAAAAAAAAAGTTAGAATTAATTTCTGTCAGCATCAAATAAAAAATAAATTTTTTTTTTATAGTTTTATAATGTTTTTTTTTTCAAGTTGTGAAATGGAATAAAGTAGTAAAAGTCTGTTTGTAGTATTGCTTAAAATATCTCATTAAATTTATGGTTTTTTGAATTTCTTACTCCACTTTTATTTTTTTTAACGGATTAATTTACCGTTCATAGCAAGATAACAACTGAGAAAATCATAGATTGCATCTAATATTTGTGAAGGCTTTAGTGCGCGTATTCACGTATTGACATATCACTCTTATAGGTGCATTCTCACCCTGTATTATTGAGTGACAATTACGTCAAACAATAGTACGCCCTTCGTTCTAAGTGTCACGTGTGTCGATAACCAGTCATGTGTTAACCAACAAACAGAAGTTCGTGTGAATGACAGCTCGACGATTATTGCGTAAATAAACTGATTCACTGATTCATATCGATTAATGATTAAATGCTGATTGCGTCAAAGGCAAAGAGAATTAACTTTGATTTTTGTATACATCTGACACGTGTGAACGTTCATTATTTCTTGTTCAAGAGAACAATCAACAGTTTTAGCGTAGATAGGAAAAATATTAGATTTTTTTGTAATATAAGAAATTACAACAAATGTTTTTATATATGAATTTAAAAAATACTATACTATTTTTGCGGTATGCCAGTTTAAAGTTTTTACAAAAAAGCATTTTGTATGCAATTTCATTCCTTCTTTTAATTTTTGCTTTCAATTTTGTTTTTGTTGTAATAGAAAGTCAAGATTGTTATTACTAATGTTTCGTCTATTGTTTTTATTTTTATTGTAATTTTTTCTTATCATTTTATGCTTATTTTCTATTTATTGTTAATTTTATTTACTTTTTTATGCTTTTATATTTATAGTTCATTTATTTTAGTTTTTGGTTATTGTTACTATCTTTTATTTGTTGATGTGTGTGAACGTTATATTATATTTTTCTATATTCTTAGTTAGTACACACTATTTATTTATTTTATTATGTTTATTAAGTTTTGATCTTTCGATGGCAATTTTATTTTATGTGAATTTGTTTCTTTTTTTAGTCTAAGTAAAATTTTGAATTAATAGAATTATTAAAATAAATTAAAATAAAAAAAATAATAAAAATAATAAAATTTAATTATTAAATTAAATTATTCAATATATTAATTATTAAAACATGAATATGTTTTTATTCGTTTGCTTTAGTAACGACTACCTCATGCTTTTTTTGTAGTTTAAATAGATTTGAAAAACCAAACTTCTTAAGGTTATTTATGATTTTCTGCTAAAGCAATAATTAGAATTAGCATAAGGTCTAAGAACGGAAAATAACCTGATGTTACAGTCGTATAAAAACAAATTATGTCAACAATTTACTAAAAACTTTTAACAACAAAATAGAAAGTTGTTTTGTCTAATCACTTAACCAGCTGATTTTTTTATTAAATCATACTGGAATTTGTCGGTAACAAAAGATGAAAAATGCAAATGTCGTAAGTGGAACGAAGAAGTTTCAAATATTAGGGAAATTGTGTTTCGTAGAATGGCAAAAGTATTTTAATGTCAACAAATTTGGTTATGCATATATGTCACTTTCACGGCGGATATTTTTACAAATTAATAATAATTCTTAACATATAGACTTAAAACTAGAAATTCAACGATCAAATTTTTTTTCAAACAAAAGAAAATACGAAATTAACAAACAATAAACGAAACAACTAGTGAAATAAAGTTTAAAAAACAGTATGGAAAAATTATTACTGACATTTAATGACACTTCAAATTTTCAACCGTCAAGTTTGTTTTGTTTATCACCAGATTTAATTTAATATAAATATAAAAATTTACTAATGGGTACCTGTACACGTAATGTGTTAATCTAGTGATCTTATAAAGAGAGAGAGAACGCGTTATTGAATTAGTCATTTAGAGAAATTATTGCCATGTTTGTAGGTACATAATTTTACTGATTACATATTTTACTTGCTTCTGTAAGTCTGGTTGAATGTATTATGTAGATTTAGTGCAATATCTTATTATTGCTTGCGTCTAGGCTTTGAACGAAGGTTAAATGAAAAATGTTGTAAGAATTATTAAAAAAAGGCTGTAGGCTGATAGAAGAAAAGTGTGATTTTAAAGAGGCGTTTTACTGATTTTACTATACGAAGTGAGTCGAGACGTACGTTTATAAATTTAACTATAGAATCTGTACACAACAAAAAAAAAAAAAGGTAGCACTCCGGGAGTGCCGGCAGAAGTGAAAACTTCAATATTAACGTTGTGTTTAATTATAAGTATAAAAGTACTATCATTTATGAGGTAGAATACAATGTTTATTTATTGCGCTATCGTACACAAATATGACAATTTATATGTTGTTATTTATAATATTATATCGTTATTTATATATTACATTAAATTTTATCTCTCACAAAAATCAACTTCCATCCATAATTTTGACGACTTTTACACCATCGTTATTATCAGAATCATGATCGCAAATTTTTACAACTGATACAATTGGTTTATGATAACTGAAGTAAGAAACAAACAGTTTTGATTCGAACCTATTTAAGTGTCTAATAAAGACCGCATCAATAGTAGTTTTGTATTTCGTTGTGCTAAAATTGCGATCATTTGACATAGTTAAACCAAATTCATTATTTAAAAATTCAATTAATGATTGATTTTTATCGTCTGCAAAGTTTATATTGAAATCTCCACTTAAAATCATTGGCAATTTATTAAAGCTTTTTCCAATTTTTTTTTCTTACTTACTCATTTTCTTTCACTACTTCATCATCACTTTTTTCATTAATAGGTTCACTTTGTTCGATTTCCATAATTTACACAAATCACATTTACGAATACACAACAGTGTATTTACTACACAACAGTCAAGCAATCAGCTGTCACCATCCTTGGATACGCGTAGGACGCTGTACATAAACACACACGGTCATTCGCGCAAGCGCCCTGTGCCGCCTAAACAGAGCAGCACACTCAGGCCATAGGTTTAATACATTAGATATAGCTATGCATGCTGAATATACTTCGGTTCTTAAAAAACATATCAAAGAAATTGGTACATCTCTCCATTTCTTTCTATATTTAATGAAACACATTTTTTATCCTTTTCATCATATTTGTTGTATGTCGCACGCACACGAGTCTATAGTGATTAAACAGACACGAATTTCTACGATTTTAGTCGACAATCAACGATGCAATGCTTTGCTGTCAACTTATTGACATTTGTCATACACAATCTAATAAAATACGAAAATTAGGTTAAAAATCAATTTTATTTTGGAATGAATAATTATTTATAAATAAAGGTTTTTTCATCAGTGCTAATGATTCTTAATTATTTTATCAAAAAACTCTATTCCAATTTCAAAATTTCACCAACTTTTAGTTGTGTCAGACCCATGTAAACTTTATTATCCGCTTCATCTTTTATCAGCTTACAAACCCACAACTGCATCGTGACAATCACAATAATGAAAATAAAAAACTTCTCTCCTATGAATTTGTAAAATTGAAGTTAGGCTTTAAGAAAATAGAGAAACATTAGAAAGCTGGAAGAAAATAAAAGTTGAGGTTGAAATCTCAATAAATAAAATTACCTTCAAATTATTAAATATTTTTCTTGACAATAATTATTTTCAATTTTTAAGTGACTGAACTAAGTTTTCTGTTCAAATTATGTGATTAGAAAAATTTGAATAGAAACGTCAAAATAATTCTAGTGTCATGCTGACGTAGCGTACTCTGCGTCTACTGATTTCTGCTTTGCTATTTGTAGGAACCTCTCTAAAAGATAGCGCTATCGAATACTAATGCAGTTGAGAGTGAGAGCAATAGATGGTACGTCTTGGCGGACTATCGCAGTGCATGGCTGTATCTTGTTATAATAAATCTATGACTCAGGCACGGTAGAAAGAGTGGGAGATACTAGTTCCCCTCCCTACCCCTCGATCTTACGCTTTTTCGATCAGCATCACGTGACCCTGACGCGAGTTTGAAAGTTTTTACCCATACAAAAAAAAGTGCTCAGCGCCGCTAAAGAAGTTTTCACTTCAAAAAACTAGACGCAGCCAATTCTACGTATACTCTGCTTTGATTTATAAACTCATAAAGGTCTAGCATTGGGCTCAAACGGTATGACAGATGTTCGTCAAGTTCAGGTGAACCGAGAGTATTTTGACAAATTCAATATTGGATCTCAATAAATTCAAATAGTACCTACTTTTAAAAAAATTTATAGTAGTTATCAATGACCGTAGTGATTCCGCTATTAAGTTTTTTTTCATCCTTTTTGATACTTTAATTTATTAATAAGTAAATAATAGTAATAATTATTATATACATATTTAATATAGTCTTATTATAGTCGTTCAAGACTAGTTTGTTTTTGTGAGAGTGTCTATTGTAGAAGTTAAGAGTATTCACAATAGAGACTTGCTGCTAACCATCAACAGGTCATAGATAAAAGTATCACAAAAAGTCCGGTCTTATACAAAACCGTATTTGTTAGTCAAAGAAACAGTTAAAATACGGATTTGTTTAGAACTTGCTACCTTTAAGTCAATTGTTATTGCACTGTCATTAAAACAAAGTAGTTCTTGTACGACTATACCTTATAATAACATTAAATAAATAGAGAAAAAGTATAAAACAACAACAGCTTCAGTCGACCAGTTTTGCTAATACTTTATTTTAGCATCTTCAGGACTACAAAAATTATTTTAGATTGATTGGGTACAAATTACTGTAAGCTTACCTAGAAACACTAGATTACCATGAATGGATAATAAAGTTTGGGGACCAACATACCAGATTGAAAGTCACTCGAGTTTTAACTTTATTATTGGTATATCAGCTTATCTTTCAGAAAAATTATAAAAACGTATCTTTATCTTTCCTTTTTCATTCTTTTATTTCTTTTGTTGTGATGTACAGTGTATTGTACTCAATCAATCCGAACAATTTGTTGCTATACATAATGTGACCAAAATGCAACAGGCGAACCAACATTAATAAAATAAGTAATTTAAAAACATATATGAACTTTAAAAGAATTTAAGCATTAAAAGATTAAAATTTTAAAAATTCTAAAAAAAAAAACTCATTTTTTACAAACACGTCAAAATTATAAAATATATAATTAACCAAGATTAATTCAAGTCAAACATCAAAAATTGAAAACATCAATACTATAAGAAACAAAAAATTGTTATCACCTTAGAAGATTTCGATATATGGTACTCAATTTTTGGATATCTGTTCTATTATTGCATGATCCCTTTTCTTTAAATATATAAAACATTTCTGCTAAAAGTTTTTTCTCCAAGTACGGTTCCCAATGCAGAATCTCAACTGTTTGGTAATTGAATTTGTGCCCAGTGTTATTCACATGTGCCGCTAAAGTTGTTCTATTTTTTGGCAAATTGTGTAACTGGCAGTCATTTTGATGATTTTTAATTCTGTTTTTTAGTTTTTGAGATGTTTGGCCAATATACGTGATATTGCAATGAAGACAGTTAATTTTGTAGACTACATTTGATTGTTCAAAAGCTGGTGTGGGATCTTTTAATTTTGTATATAACTTGTTAAGTACCTTTTGATGATAGAACGCTAATCTAATATTGAATTGTTTAAATAATTTTACAAATTGGTTGTTTAACCCAGCAATGTTAATCATTTTGAAAAATTTAGTTTTTATTTTGTGGGTTTCCGATAGTGTAGAATGAGTCGATGGTGTGTTTGATGTTAAAATATAATTTATTATGTGCAATGGATAATCATTTGCAATAGCAATGTTTTTTAGAATAATGAGGTTTTGATTATGAAACGACTCATCACTTAGTCTAAGTATTCTAAGTTTCAGAGACTTCAAAATTCCTATTTTTTGTTGAAAGGAATATTCTGAATTATAATTAAGAATTCTATCTGAAGCTAACTGTTTTTTATAATAATTGATAAGTAATACATTGTCTTGGGTTCTAATAAGTTTCATATCTAAAAAAGGTATTGAAGACTCTATTTCTGTTTCTATCGTAAATTGAATTTTACTGTTGTATGAATTGAAAATGTTGAGGATGGTTGTACTTTGTCCTACTGGAATAGCTGTGATAATATCATCTACATAACAATTAAGAAACGGTAATTTAAATGGTAATAATGGTATGCAATGCTTAAGTAAACTGTCCATCACAAGATTGGCCAAAATTGGGGAAGCCGGATTTCCTATCGCACTTCCAAAAATTTGTTTGTAAAATGTTGATTGAAACACGAAGTAACTAGATTGGAACAAAAATTCAATTATAAGAATAAGACAATTTTTGTCTAAAGTTGTAAAGCCTCTTATTATTGGCCAATATGATTTTATTGATTGGATTACAAGGTCTTGAGATATATTAGTGAATAGTGAAAGTACATCCAGTGAAACTATGCAATAATTGTCAGGCAGTTGGAATTGATTGTATTTATCAAAGTATTCATAAGAATTTTTGGTGTTATATTTAAAGTAAGGGATCAGGTTGTTAAGTATTGTGACAAAAAATTTCGATAAGTCGTAAGTTGGAGATCCAACACAAGAAACGATTGGACGGAGCGGGTGCTCTTGTTTGTGTATTTTTACCAAGCCATATATTTTAGGCGGTACAGCTGTACTGGTTTTAATTTTATAAAATTCTGAAATTGATATGTGACCATCGTTAAGTAACATATTGGCAAAAACATTATTTCTTTTTGCAATATTATCTGTTGGATTTTCATTGATAACTTTGTATACTGTTTTATCATGTAGTAGATCTAACATTTTATTAATATATTGTGTTTTATTCAAAGTTACCGTTTTGTTTCCTTTATCTCATGTTGTGACTATTATGTCTGATAAACCTAGATGTTTTATTGTACATGTTATTTAATAGATTATTATGAGGACATTTAATTCTATTGTTCGTTATAATATTAGTGCAAGCAAGTCTTAACCGGTCTTTATCAAAATGAGGAATTGTATCATCATTTTCTAATCTTCCATTTATATACTCAATATCCTTGAGTAAGGGCAAAAGTGGAAAATTTTTTTTAGTATATTTGATCGACATTTTTGGGCCTAAAGCAAGAAAGTTGAGTATATCATCGGGAATATTTGTGTTAGTAGAAAGATTAATCACCCAATCGGTTTTGTTGGTAATAAAGTTTTTCTTTTGGTTGCACAGCTTCATAAACTTGTTGATTTGAGTTCTTTTCACTTTGTGAAATATGTTGTGGTAATCGTTGCATCCAATACTTCAGATTTTGAAATTCATTGGTGTGGATGGTGTTCTTTATTTGCTCCATATTATTTATCAAACTATGCCTTAGTTGATAGATTTGTCCATAAACCAATTCAATTTCCATTTGGAGTAGTCGTCTCAAATAATCTTCTACAATTTTATCAGTTTTATGCCTACAGTGTCGATAAAATTGCAAAAAGAAAGGTGTTTTTCTTTGTTGTTGATAGATATACGGTGGCAGTATTTTTTGTCTCCTACAATTGAGCAAATAAAGTTTTCTATTTTCTTCCTTAGCTAAAGATTTATTGGATTTGATGGATGATTTCATTAGATTTAGTATGTTGTCCCGTACTTGATCTTGATAGATTGAAAAAACATTATGCATGTATTCGTTGGTGTTGGAAAATATAATACAAAGTGTAGATGATAATTCTCTTGTTTTTCATTAAAATTGTGTTTATCCAATTACAGAGAAAAAATATAAAACAACAACTGCTTCAGTCGACCAGTTTTGCTAATACTTTATTTTAGCATCTTCAGGACTACAAAAATTATTTTAGATTGATTGGGTACAAATTACTGTAAACTTACCTAGAAACATTAGATTACCATGAATGGATAATAAAGTTTGGGGACCAACATACCAGATTGAAAGTCACTCGAGTTTTAACTTTATTATTGGTATATCAGCTTATCTTTCAGAAAAATTATAAAAACGTACCTTTATCTTTCCTTTTTCATTCTTTTATTTCTTTTGTTGTGATGTACAGTGTATTGTACTCAATCAATCCGAACAATTTGTTGCTATACATAGTGTGACCAAAATGCAACACAATAATTTTGCAAACTATTAGTATCAAATTAGTATGTATTTACAAAGAATCAATACATGGAGCCTTCTTAGACAATACCTCTAGACTCAAATATATCTAAAATTTTAGAATTTGCCCAAGTTCCATGTGTCACCATGAAGCTCTGTGAGAGATATTTAACAATATAAAAAGGTATGAAAACCGTTATGGGTAATTGGATTTTTGTATAAGCTTTTTCATCTACTTGATAATTTACCTCCACTAAAATATTGCATAACAATTAGCTCTGAACAATTTTACCAATAGCATCTATATAAGCTACAATATTTTCTTCGACAAAAACACAGTAATTTGCGCTCGTCTGGAGTTCATCATACAAATTAGATTTATTGTTTTTTGTGTAAATAATTCCTTTCATACATGCCGATATAAAGTTTCAAGCTGATGCCGATGTGGCGATGCAGATGCTGCTGTAGCCATTCATCATTTTCTTAATAATTTCTGTGTGAGCTAGCCTATAAATTTTATTATCATAATTTTGCAAACGACGTTCAATGTCTTCCTCTGCTTCCAGCAGACCTTCAAACCAAATCAGTCCAAGGTGTTTGGCCAGTGTTTCACAGTAAGATCTATCTCCAACTAATATCAATATTTCCACTTGACATTTCACAGTATTGTTAAATTGACAGTTGTATATATGTCCTCGCAGCTCAAAGTCCCCCACTTTTTGACTTTGAATCTTGGTTAATTTTATATTTTATAATTTTGACGTGTTTGTAAAATATAGGTTTTTTTTTTTTAGAATTTTTAAAATTTTAATCTTTTAATGCTTCAATTCTTTTAAAGTTCATATATGTTTTTAAATTACTTATTTTATTAATGTTGGTTCGCCTGTTGCATTTTGGTCACATTATGTATAGCAACAAATTGTTCGGATTGATTGAGTACAATACACTGTACATCACAACAAAAGAAATAAAAGAATGAAAAAAGAAAGATAAAAATACGTTTTTATAATTTTTCTGAAAGATAAGCTGATATACCAATAATAAAGTTAAAACTCGAGTGACTTTCAATCTGGTATGTTGGTCCCCAAACTTTATTATCCATTCATGGTAGTCTAGTGTTTCTAGGTAAGCTTACAGTAATTTTACCCAATCAATCTAAAATAATTTTTGTAGTCCTGAAGATGCTAAAATAAAGTATTAGCGAAACTGGTCGACTGAAGCAGTTGTTGTTTTATATTTTTTTTCTGTAATTGGCGGAACACAATTTTAATTAAAAACAAGAGAATTATCATCTACACTTTGTATTAAATAAATAATAATTTATTTATTTTCAATTACAAGGATCAGACGAGTATCTGAAAATTATAATTGTAATAATTCAAAAATCATATATTTTGTTTTAATATTTATAAATATTACTTATGAACGAGGATGAAGTTTGCGCCGCGAGTCATAGGCGAGAGCCCAAGCATCTGAGTGAGTAAAGATGTGTTTTTTGGTGCGGTCAAGTTTAGTTGACCAATTACACCACTCTACTAAAATAAAGTTTTATTGTTTGGTATAAAGTTTATTTTATGATTTTTTAGTTAATTACGCACAAAAATAAAAGCTGGCTTTTGTGATAGTTATAGTAATAATATTCATTTTAAAAGTTTTCTATAAAATTTAAAATAAATAAAATTTATTTATTAATTTTAATTTATTCAAAAATACAACGCAATTAGAGTAGGTAAGGTTTTTAGGTTAACATAGTGCGATTAGATAGCACTCATTCAAGTAATAAACAGCGATCAGATGTTTTGTAAAAATCTAAAAAACTTAAAATGTTTTGGCGAAAGTCTAAATATATTATCAACGGAAAATAGAGTTGTTGCTCGGAAAAAATATTTTAATAATGTATTTACAATAATACTAAACTTAAAGTTTTCTAAATATGATGGTAAAACGTATTTAAAAAAAGTAATAAAATATGAAGAAACAATAGTTTATCAATGATTTGAAGTAGCCACAGTATCGCCCTAATTGTCACGTCAGAAAGCTCGAAATTTTTATATTATATTTGATATACCCACACGAGCGCCACAGAAGCTGGATATTATTCTAGATATTGTGCGTGAAACTATTATTATAGTATTTTTGTTGCATATAAAATAACTTTAATATTAACACAAACAGCGCCTACCAAAAAACGTGCATATTTTATCTTTTTGTCGCATATTATTTTGTGAAATACAATAAGTAAGAAAAAACGCGTTATTAGGGGCTTACATTATAAATTTTTTTAAGCAAATATGTACCTACTAACGTAATCTGCAATTATAAAATAATCTCTGATAAGTATAACAATGTCTGTTATAAAACAAGATTAATATGTGGTAAGTGCTAGAAATTTGTTAAATTTATAAAAGAAAAATGACAACAGTAGATGTAAAAAGCAATCTTCAATCTGTTTTATTGAAAATAGAAGAATCTCGTTTGCGGCGTCCAGAGGTAAGAGTGGTTTAATGTGTTATGTGCAATATATTTTTGATATTGTAGTATTTACAACATGTGAAAACACGGCTAGTAGCTGCGTCAAAAACACAGCCTGCTGATGTACTAGCACTAGCCTATGAAGCAGGTCAACGCCATTTCGGAGAAAACTATGTTCAGGAATTAGTCGAAAAGGCTGAAATGTTAAAAGATAAATGTGTCGATATTAAATGGCACTTTATTGGTCATCTACAAACTAATAAACTCAATAAACTTTTAAGCACACCGAATCTTTACATGATCGAAAGTGTACATAGCGAAAAATTAGCAACTGCTCTAAATAAAGCTTGGCCACAATTTAGGCTAGATGGGTCTAAGCTGAATGTAATGGTGCAAATTAATACTAGCGGAGAACAAGAGAAAAGTGGTGTAGCACCAAACGAAGCGACCAATTTATTCAATTTTGTATTGAATAATTGTCCCAATCTTTGTTTGAAAGGATTAATGACAATTGGGTTATATGGTTATAACGTAAATGATGGTCCTAACCCAGATTTCTTATGCTTAAAGCAGTGCAGAGAAGAAGTTTGTAAACATTTACAACTCAAAATAGATGACTATGATTTGTCTATGGGAATGACTGCCGACTATGCACAAGCGGTAATCTTTTTTAAAATGTCAATAGAATGTTAATAAAGATATTTTTTAGGCTGAATTGGGGAGCACAAATGTTCGAGTAGGGACAGCTATATTTGGTCCTCGCCGTCGAAATGTTTACAGTTAGATTCTGCACATGTTATAGTTTGATTGATAATAAAATTATTTCGAAAGTTGTCTCTAATGGACTGTAAAAATTTGTGGTTTAACAATATAAAATACATTCATCAATCCATCAAAAGTGTACCACAAGTTTTCGCTTTGAAAAAGGGAGGATATACGCACAGGGATGCACTCGCAAACTCAATGGACTGGAAGACCTCGTCAGAAGTGTGAATCATTCACTGGCTCATCTGCAAGTCAAATTCCTGATCCTTCAGTACTTGCAAGCATCATCGTGTACACTCCACATGTCCCTTTTTCTTCTTAAAATATCTAAATGATAGGGAATATTATGTGGATAAACTTACTGAACAAAAATTCTGTAATATCGATTTAAATTCTAAAACGTATAAGCACACTATATTTTTTTAGCTAGAACTACTCTATTGTGTCTCCAACAAAACAAAATAAATGCAAACTTGGTTTTTCGATTACATTGCAAGTTGTGATATGAAGTCTTTTGTTTTAAAAATAGTTTAAATCTGTTTCGAAATAATTCTTAATTTAAACATCTTTTAAACATCAATCTTTTGTTTAAAGATCTGAACCTAAATTATTAACACTAAATTGATCGATAACACCGTCAATTGTTGTAAAAAACATGTTTAAAAGTCTGTAAAAATTGAACAAACTTGTTAAGATGCTTTCTACAAATGTTTCAACATGTTCACTACAATTTAATAACAGGAGTAAAACTTTAGTTAATAGAATATTGAAACGATAATTGTACCTAATTGCCCGAACAATAAGTGGCTGAAACAAACTTATTTTTTATTAATATAGGGTGTAGAATATTAACATGAATCAAGGATAGCTGTGCTTTTTTTTGACAGCAGGTCTTAGATCTGTTTGTACCAAAATTAGGTAAATTAATGATACACTTTTTGGTAATCTGTGGATACTCAGCCTGCATTTCTTGAAGACACAGATTAATCGAACATTTCCATTCTATATTTTCTTCCCTTACTCTATTTTTAAAACAACATTGATTAATTATTAGTGCCGGTAAGCAGGTGTTTATTCACAACTGACATTGACATCCGAGCACAGTGTGGTGCATAAATGCGGAGCTGCAGGCATATGCGCCATTTTCTAAATGTGAATCAATTTTTAAAACCGGAAAATTTTCAAACAGAATGAAATATGTATTTCTTATTTTACAGCGTTCGAAAACAATAGCGTAAACTAATTAAGTTGATATATTTAAATTCACAAAAGTACTTTATGTTTAGAGAGATTGTTACCGGCTTTAGTACGAACAGATCTAAGACCTGTTGCCTAAAAAACACAGCTTTCGATTTATGTTAATATTATAAACCCTGTATTCATTAAAAATTCTTCAATTAGTGTCGTTATTTATACATAATACATTTAACGCCAGTAGTTAATACATGAGTAAATATAAGCTACACTAAGCCGTACCAAAATCATTCATAACCAAATTTATATATTTATTAAGGTTTTTATACACAACTGATTTCAATCCGAGGTATATGTTAAATTTTACTGTTGTCAATAAGCACAAAACATATTTGAGTTTTTTACTTGCTCGAGTTTAACTCTTGCCTTACTACTTTTTTAATACTACCTACCAATTGATCACAAGTATTGCCAACTGTTAAAAAATACTAAAACAAGATTAAACAGCTAAAAACATTTTGAACACGCAACTAAATATAATCTACAATCTAAATGCTTCTAAATAAAAATAGAAAAAAACAAGATTTAAAATAATATATTGTAGAATTACAATAATTGCTAATAGTATAACAAGTGCCTTTTTAAATTTAGGATCATAGTTGACTATGTTTATAAATTTGTAAGCAAAGCTTAATTTTTAAAACATTTGCTTTAAATGTTAGAATAACTACTAAACTTTTTAATTTTAGAATTTAAAATGGTTTTCTCACAAAACCGAAAATTGTTGTAGTGTAATCTTATTTTCGTAACGACCACCAAGTTGTCGGTAAATTGCAAATTTTGAAGCTTTTTTTTAACAGAACATTGAGTGCTGCAAAATACCAAAAGAAAAATTTTCAGCCATTCTATGCACAGTTTTATGACGATAAAATTGTGAACGGGTACTTTCAGCAAGACGGTGTTACTTCACATTCCACTTACAAGACCTTAAATATGACACACAAAAATTATGATCGCCGATTTTTTAGCCAAGATATAGCCATAACTAACCCTCTAATATCCGGCAACCTTACTCCATGTGACTTTATTTTGTTCTATTTAAAAAACTTAATTTTTTAGCTATGCTCAAATAACTTGAATGAATTGCGTCAATAAAGCTTTTTTTGTTACATTTTTTTGATAACATTGAAAGTGCTCTCAAGTGCTTTTAATTTAATCTCATTAACGTGTTGAATTATCGATTCATTAAATTAAAAGTGGGTTTAGATTAGCTTCAGATGTCAAATTAATTACTGTCATTTTTATTTGATAATAAAGGTACGTTTACAGTTAAAAGTCAAACATTCATAACAAGCTTCGATGCACAATAAGAAAAAGCATCTATTATTCCTTAACCAGGTTAAATAAAACATACTTAAATATTAGGTATTTTTTTCAAGCGATCTAATTTGGCTATTACATAAAAGATAACACATTACTTAAAAATTAAAATATTCTTTCAAAACCGGTTTTACAACTATTCAAAACAAGTTTTTTCTTAATAAATTTTTTTAAGTTTGTATTTTATTTTTCTATCAAAAAAGTGATTTAAAGTTTGATATATTAAATATATGTGAGTGAATTAGTTTTTACATAAAAATTTTATTTTTAATCTTAATTGAATTTTTGCGTAGCTCAGTATAATAGTTGAAAAAAAATTTTATAACAAATTAATAGCTTTATGGCAAGCAATTGCACTTTCATTTTTAACAAACTTTTTCAAAAAATATTAGTAAGCTGATATTAGCTTCAATGATAATGTAGCTGCTCGTAATCTTTAATACATTTTTTTTTATAAATAATGTTTTTTAATAAATTTTGAAAGAGGTAAAATAAAATAGTTATAAAAAACTGAAGTTGTCAGGTATAAAGATATAAACATGTATACACGGTGTGTTCATAAATAATTTGGATCAACTCATGCTGCGCAATTAAGCTTGATACATTTTTATTGTCGTTGTTAGTGTGGTCTAGCCGTCAAACGGCAAAAGTCATCCAATAATACGTATCTGCGTATGAACTAATCAAGAAATAAGCTAAACTTTATAGCAAGAGTTGATCTAAATAATTCATAAACACACCGTATAATTTAAAGTGTATTGTTTGAAATTAAAACTGTAAAAAAAGTATTATTAAGTTTTTACATTTAAGCAAGGCTATTAACACAAATTTACCACTTCCTAATTTTTTTTATCTAATTTTTTAAACTACAAATAAAAATTATGATGGTAAGTGCTAAAACTGTGTTTATACTTCATGTCAAATATTCTAAGACAATTAGTTTGAACAAAAATTAAAAAAAAAAACATCAAAAACACCTGACCATAGTTGAAATTACAGTGTTTTCAAAGTAGGTAGCTATTTCAGTTGAAATCATTTCAACTTAGATAAAATCAATTAATTGCAAATGTCATTTATTATTAATTATAACATTTTATTAATTTTTATGAATGTACTAACTTTTAATTAACTCAAGCTTGAAGCCCTGCTGATGATAAAAGAATAAAATCTTTTGCTTAGTTAGAAGAAAAAAATTGTTTGGTAACTAAATCATTTTTTACCTTTTCATCCCTTTGCGGGAGGTGAAAATGACTTTGAAATTTTAAATAATAACTCTTACTTTTTTCGACAAATTTAGATTTTTGATAAAAAATATCAAGGTTTGTCCGAGAGATATTCTCATCTGAAACTCTCTTAAGAATTAAATCTCAAATTTTTATCAACAATTAGCTTATTGTCAAGAAAGAGAAGGAGAGTTTGAGCATCTAACAAGGCAATAAGAAAAATAAATTTCTAGGAAGAAAAGTTTGGAGTCGCTAAATACTGAGAGAGTGACGAATCTTAGAGTACTTTCTTCTTATCGCTTCATCAGCATATCAGCAACAAAAAAATCTTAGAAAAAAAAATTATAAATTATAAACATTAAAAATATTAAGAACTAAATGATTAAAAATAATTAATTAAAAATATTAAAAATTTTACATAAAAATTCTTGAAAAGCATCAAACGTCTCAAATTTATTTTTAACATCCAGACGAAAACGTTAACAAAAGATCAGAATTTCAGATAAAACAAACTTTGAATGAAAAAATGTTTCAGACCAAAGAGATATTTTTTCTCCAAAAATATAAATTTGTTAAAAAAAATAGAGGGTGCTGTTTAAAAGTTCACCCTATCCTTTGCAAAAAGGTCATAGAGTAAAGAATGGTTTAGTTACCAAAGAATTTGTAACTTGGAACCAAGCAAGTTTTGTACCCAAAATTTTTTTTTGGTGCAAAAGTTTGGTCAGCTATCTAATCGAGTCAAAATTTGCTATTACGCGACTTAATTAGAAAAATATATTAGCCTTATAGCTATCTTTTGACGTTTTTGCCGTATACCGTTTAAAAGTTTGATACAGTTTTATCAAACAAATAGTTTTTGCACCTAAAGCAGCTTAAATTTTATAAAGTTGAGCTTGAGATGAAACCAATCAACTATTTTTTTTCATTATCTTCAAAAAATAGGTTATATTTTCACTTGTATTTTTTTAGAAAACACAGAAAATAGGTTTATAAAATATTATAGTATGTTGATGTTAACTTATTAATGCTGCAACAATTATTATTGATATTAGAATGTGTGCTTTATTACAACTATGCTAATAAGTATTTAAATATTCTGTGTATCAATGAAGTTAATTCGAATTATGTAGAGATGCATTTTGAATTAATACTTACTTTTTTTCCACCTCTAACATAAGATTGGCGAGACATAGGTATCTCATGTAATTATATACATTTCCCATGTAAATGGCTTCAGATATGGTTTAAGTATGATTTATTCATGATTTAATCTCTCTTTCTCTGACTTAGACAAAACTTTGGTGTGTTGAGTATTTGTCAACAGTTATTACCATAATAGCCGCATTTAAAGTAAAGCACAGATTTATCAGACATATAAATCAGACAGTAATTCGTTTCTAAATGATTGACTTTGCTAAGAGGGCATTTTTAAACGTTGCTGCTATTTTTGTGCTAATGTGTATTTGTATACAATGGAGTAAGTAAACCAAAGCAAAATCTATACAGAGTACATTTTTAATTTGCAAGTAAAGCTCTTAATAGATTTTTTTATAAATACAAAATACCTACCTGTTAATCAATACGGTGTACATAAATCTGTTTTGGTTTTTTTTTTCTTTAGTGGCTATTGTCATTCTAGTAGTGGTTATTTCGTTGAGCCATTCAGTTAACGATTATATAAAAAAGTGATTTATAGTCTCCATTCCAAGAAAAGCTACACCGAACCATGAGACTGATTCGCATGTCTCATGCATCATCCGAAACGATCTTTTGCGGCACGTTCCGTTGCTGTAGCGCAGGTAAATTTGACCACAAGAAAAAAAATTGTCTGCTCTATAAAAGACCTGAGCTCTTCTAGCGAAGAGGGTTACCAGATGGGTCAGCTATTGTTTGAAGATTATTAGAAGAAACAAATAAAGAAACAAATAAATTTTTGTCAATAAAACAAGCATACTACGCTTTTTCAAAAATAATTTTTGTGTATCCGCAAAAAAAAAAATGTGGCAGGTTAAATTGCAGCTTCTTGAGCTTAGTGTTTCAATTTTTTTTTAGCACTTGAATTGTTTCATGTTATGTTTGTCTGCGAAGAATCATCAGAATGATTATAAAAAACATAAAATATGGCATACTTGAACTACACTAGATTTTGTATTTGTTTGTTTTGATAATCTTTTGTTTTAATACTAAAACTAATTTTTATTAATATTTATTTTCACTTTTAATGACACTAATAAAAAATATATCTACAGCTCGAATCTAATCCGGTGTCGTTCCATAACGGAAGCATTAAAGAATGGACCAAACGCATCCCACATTAGACTTGGTGAAATTATGTAACAAAACGACAGTAAAGTCCCCTCGACAGTCAGTTTCATTCATCTGATGTCCGTTTATTCTTTCTACGATTTGATTAATGGACCGGCGTTTGATGCATGACCCCTAGCTAAACACTGTTCACAAAACAACAACCAAAGCTTTTTTTTAATTAAGCTTTAAAAAACGGGATTCTTTTCTTTGACCTTTGCAATTTATTAGACGCGGACTTTATCTCAAAACAATTGATAACTTTTTATATTGTTTTACATTTATTGAATGTATTAACTTGAAAATCATATAAAGTGCTTGCAACCACTTTGATGAAAAATGTGTCGTGCTACATAAGCAATTTTTAATAAAAAAAATTGAAAATCAAATTTAAAACCATATTTAAGTACAAAAGAACGTCTGATCAAATTTAAATTCTTAATACGGCAGATGGATGGTAAAAAATAGTGCAATTAATAAATCTTTTATTTATATATCAATCTCTATCTTTCAAACTGTAAAAATTATTGAAGAGTAGCCGTACCCAGCGCGCGTTGCTACACCACCAATTAAAATAAATTTGACGGAAAGATTGAACAAGTATTCAATTTATTTTGAGTAATTTTAACAATTTTGTTTATTTTGAAAAAATTGTCACATTGCCAATTTAAAGTGCTGTGAGATACACAATAGCTAGATCCCTCACATACACATTTGATGATCTTCGTAAATTCACTGTAGAGAATGAGTAAAATTAAAATAAATAAATTAATTAATCATTCTATTGGTCGTATCAACTTAGAAACCTTCGTGGGCTCATGGGACAAACATTGATTTTATATATATATGTATATAGAAAAATAAGTTACACGTCAAGTTACCATGCTGATCTTTACCTTTATTTTACCCTTATTTTACATTTATTTTTACCGATAACGTGCAAAACGATCACAATTTTTTAAAACACTTTGACACAGTCTTTCTTGCAAAGATGTTAATTTTTCGATGTAAAATTTACTGTGATTCATACTTTTTTATTTAATGTAACCCATAACACAGAAACATTGCAACTATTAAATTAAATTTAATGCAACATTTTATTTAATGGAAAATAACTATATAATCTAAGAGTCCACACACCGCTGCCAGCGAATTGATTATTTTATTGAAGGATTAAATTTTTGTTGTGAATACTATATAAATACGTTGTTTCATCGAAAAAGATACTCAATTATAATATAAAACTACAAAATATAGGTTACCATTTAAAAAAAATAATAAAACTATATAAATAACGCAAATGTTAAATTTTTTCTACAGTCACTTCTAAAACTGACTACTAAAAGCTCACTATCAATACAACAATTTTAGCAATTTACACATTTTTTCCCTGGTAACCATTTTAACATCGCAACCACGTAAACAATATCAAAATTAAATAATCAGGTGGCTTTATTTTACTTTACACACCGTCATTGTTATTTTTACCTAATTATTATTGTAATTCAAAAATATCAAAAATTGTTGACAATTGGCACACCTATCATCACCCCAGAAAGTAACAATTTTGTCATTTATCTTAGGTCATGAAATTTTATTTTATGTATTTTCAGCGTTAAAAGTTCTATTGCAATTTTATTGAAAATAATTGCAATCTTATTAAAAATTTAATAAGATTGCAATATACAACATAAAGTGGTTCGTTCAATAGCGCCATGCCAAATTGACTACAAGCACAAAAAGTGCCTATCTTAAGAAAAAAAAGACAACAGTATAGTGCCACAAACTAAATAAGAGCTAGTAAAATCTTTACAAAAATAATAGTCTGTATAAAACTGTTAACTTTTTGAAGACGATAATAATGGTTTATGACTCTATTGTTCAGTACCTCACCCAAGATTAAAGCTGTTCCGGGAAAGCGACAATTGGTCGCACGGACGAATAAGCACCATGGCTTGCTCGGACAGCTGTAATGTCGAATATGACATCATAAACTATCTGGAAAAGATATGGGGTATTGAGCTTGTAAAAATGTTACTAGCTCTTGTTTGGTTTGTAGCACTATTCACAGTATAAAAGCTCCCTTATTAAAAAAAACAATAATAAATTTAGAACTGATAACACTACTCTCGGCTACAAGTTTTTCTCGTTTACCTCAATTCTTGTTGCTGTTGTACTGTTTGTTTCAGTAATTTCTGGCTATTCCTCATTTTATCACCGACTTGAAAAAAAGAATGAGTTTCTTAATTCAACAATTTATTATAGTGCACACAAAGGTTGTGTGCACAAGGTTGCACAAAGTTGAACAAACACACTTGCTCATAGCCCAAAAAACTCAAAAAAAAATTGTGTGTGTCAGCTCCTACTCACGACTGGAGTTTACTCCTTAAGTTCGATAGTCTAACCAGACGCAAAAAGAGTTTATTTAACTTAAAAAAGATTGATACTGTATGAAAGGGTAAATTAACAAATTAATGAAAATAATATACATATATAAATATATATTTATTCATTTCATATACATTTATTATAAATAATCGACGAAATATTTTACATTAAACTTTTTACAATAACAATAGTCAATTTCAGATGTGCATAAATATATCATTAGTAATGTTGATAAATTATGTAATTATTATTATCAGACTATTATCATTTTTTTAAATATTAAGTAAATCAGCATTGTCTGCATTATTAATTACAGTGACAAGTGGTTTATGGTAACTAAAATAAGACACATGGACGTTCGTAGATACGTGGTTCACGATTCTTGAAAATACCGCATCAAAAACGTAACGAGGTCATTCATTGAAAGATTTTACTCCTCACATTTTTCTCATACCGGGCCCCTTATATATGCAAATCGATTCTTAAGGAGTAAACTCCAAAAACAGTAAAAAAAGTTTGCTCTTGTAAAATTCACAATAAAACACAAACGTTTTCTAACAGTCAACTATAATAATAAAAAAAATTATTTTTACAAATAATGCTCTTTTTTTGGAAGTTCTCAAAGACTGCTACAGTTCTCAAACAACATTTTTATTTTGCTTTGATTGGTATTACTTGAATATGAGTAATTAAAATAATACGTTAAATGTTTCGCAAATTTAATAGATCCATAATTGGACCAGAACAAACTTATTCACTGCTATACTAAAAATTCCTTTAAATTTGCTAATTTTGCTTTTATTCCAAATTATATTAGCGTTTTAAAAATTATCAAACAATGTATTTAAACATACTTTTAGATACATTGATGAAGATAGTATATTAGTTATTTTAGTTTATAAACTTACGCTTAGGTATACTATTCACACAGTTTAGCCGCCATAAAAGTTTGGTTGTTAGATCTCAAGAGCTCTTTATAAACCAACTTTTTAGCAAGTGGTAGTAAAACTGTGTGAATAGTTTACAGTGCCAAAAATGCCAAACCAATTAATTAACTACATTTATATACACTACTGATAGTATAGCAATTGTTTCAAAATAACAGAGCATTTAAAAAAAAACGTAACGGTGCAATGTGACGTGTTATTTGACGTTGCTTTTCTGTCATCTTTAAATATTATTTATAGCATTTCTTTGAGTAGAAAACAAACAGGTTACGTAGATGGATAAGATGGCAAGCAATGTTGCTGTAGTTTACAACAGTTTAATAATTTTAAAAAAAATTGCTATACCTGACTGAGCTAACAATTAGGTAATCTAGACTTTTTATACCTATTTTTTTGGTTTTACGCACATAATAATTATGAATATTTTAATCTGGGTGCAACAGAAATACATCTTATACAAAACTGAACGTGTGTAGCGCTTAAATATAGTAAATTGACAACATAAAAGTTTATATAATTAGATAAAAAATATGTTATTGTCAGAATAAACATGTGAACTAATTTATCACAACCATCATATTCATAATGTCGTTGTAGGTAAATTGGTAGTAATAAGCGCTAAGCCTAATGTCTGGTCGGCAGCGGCTTCACATTAATACTTCTTGATTTTTGATTAATTCATTTATTTATCTTGTCGCGCTCGCTGTCTTCTTTTAATAGTCTTATGAAACCCCGTGGATTCCGAACAAATGAGTCGATCATCTTGTAAAGAAGGCCTATAAAATTGATGGACACAGATATGATATGAAATACCTTCGTCTTTCAGCTTCTTTTTTATGCATCTAACAAGATCACAAGTGTAACATGGTAGCTTTATTGTAGTATCTGATACCTACTGTACTTTTTATATAGCTTCAAATAAAGCGTAAATGATGTAATATACAGATAATTTATATAATATATAATTTGACTGTTTTAGTCCCTTAGATGTTGGTGGACCCTAAACAAAACGAATAAAAACCAGTCACTACATTCACCAAACAGAAACGATAAATCACAGCACCCCAACCGATAATAATGTTAAAACTGTCTGTGCTGACAACTGCACTTTTTACACAAGCACAATGACAAGTATAACGGCCATCAGACAGCAGAAAACACAACATGCACTATTTGCCTCTTCTCACGCCTGATAATGATAGCGCCACGTGCCCGTTATGACTTAAATTATTTCCAATTGACCAGTTAGGTTATTATAGAAACTCCAAATAAACTCTTAAAAGATTTAGGGAGTTGAATCTTTCAGCTTTGTTCGTTTTTTTTATTAATCATTATCTTAATATCAACTATTACCGCCCCTATTGTGTCTATTAGAGCAGTATTTCGTTGAGAACATAACAAACTTATTCAAAATTTTATAAGAGGCAATTACAAAAGCTTGATAAACATAAATCAATATAGTCAAATTTTTAAATATTTATTGTGTAAATATATAAAACTAAAGGTTGGTCGAGAGTCAATCAAAACACTTATGCCCGTTTACAAAAAAATATATTGCTACTTTATTAATAAAAAATTCTTAGAGAATTTCTAACTTTTTGTAACAGAAGTTTAACAAATCTTATGTAAGCAATATTTATGTATACAGTAGGTAGGAGAAATAAAGATACTAGGATACAAATAGTACTCTGGTTAAGTAATTTCAAAAGTTTGTTTCCATCACTTGTATTTGTTCGTGTCAGTTTGCTTTAGTTTCATTTACCTTTTGCTAACTCTGTTTATACTAAACCTAAAATTATAATGACAATTAGACAACAATATTAAACGTTTTACATACTGCTGTTTATTTAAAACTTCAGTAACTCGCAATCTATTGATCTTTGAAAGCTGTTTATAACAAAAAACAATTAAGCTAACTTTCAGATTATATAAGTTTGTAAATATTTTGGAATCAAAAAATCAAAAAGAAACAATTTAGAATAGTTTTAGAGCTGTAATAAATTGCAAAAATTAAACAATAATAAATAAATTAGAGCAAATGCTTAAAATGGTTAATTATTATTTCTTGGTTAGAGCGTATTTTTGTGATGCGTCAGAAATAAATAGCAAACAGATCTGTTCGCAACCACCTATAATAAACAAATAATAAACAATAAACAAATTAATTATTAATTTAATGTGTGAAAAGCTGCATTTCATAAACCTTTCATGAATGAATAAAATCACTAATCTAAATTGAACAACATTTTTAAAAAAATGTCCGACAAGCAAAACAAAAGTAATTTTGAAGAAAAATTTTTCAGTTTTATTTAATAACTCAAATTTTAGAAATCATTGTCGAAATTATTTTTTTTCTAAGTAGGTCGTAGATAAATAGAATTGTTTGGTTAAAAATTGATCTAAAAATCATTTTTCATAACATATGATGATTTTTTTTTATAAAATTCATTACATCTTGCGCAGGGTCGACCGCCCAGAGTGGACTTGCAATTAAGAATCTTAGCAGGGGTCCTAGCACAATATCAATATTGAAAGCTGTCGATAAGAACCTACCTTAGACCTTGTTAAAAAAAACACAATTGGTATTACTATTTATATTTAACTTTTCTGTAATATATTTTATTAATAATAAATATGCTACAATTTATGTAAAAATGTAAGTGACAATTTTTGTATTATGTACATAATATATTATAAGTCAAGGTATTGGGTCAAAAAGGTCTGATATATTTAATTTGGTCGTGGAATGTTAGATAATTTATCACAGTCTACTTGATCTACAGGAGGCTAACACAAAGTAAAAGGGATTTTAAGCTTTTCAACCTGTTTGTTTTTTTTATAGGTATGTATATATAATGCGTATGCGTAGTATATCACTTTCGCGTGAAACGTGACTGTTAGCTTCTATTCACATAATAATTAAAATAATTATTTAAGAAAACTTTATAAAATATTAAAACAAGATAATAAAATAAAAAAAACAATTGAGACCATTATTGCAAAGCTGGTCAAACTTAAACACGCGTTTGAACCCGTCATTTTACAGACAATTATTCTATTACACGATTTTATTAAAAGCTGGTCTAAAATACTACGGTCTTTAAGTCTGTTATAGTAGAAGAGTGAGTCACATAAAATCTAAAGAATTTTGAGAAGCGTCGGTCCTATCAAGATAAAAATTGTTAGAATCGACGCTTTTAAACAACCCTGAAATTTTATGTGACTCATTCTTTGTAGCACTGTTTCCAGTTGTTAAACCCTATATGCTTTAAAATAGCTTTATTTACAATATAAGACGTAATTGTAACAATGTTTTCTTAAAAATATAAGTATATTTATTTAAGCTAATTACTAATTTATATAACTATCTTTTATTTATACAATATTTATTATTTAGCAGAACTATAAACTTACAGTTTTCAACTATAAAACTACAATTAGAAGAAAAAAACCTAGATCACTAAACTCATGCATAAATAAGTAGAGACAAATAATATGAGAGCAACAAGAACGATTGGACAGATGGGCAGACTACTTTAATGCGTTTCTAAATAACACAAAAGAAAAAACAAAGAGGGAAGACAATATAGCAAAATACGATAAAAACAGAGAAATAGAAATTTTGTCAGATTCTAAAATAATAGCAGAAATAATAAAATTAAAAAATAACAAGAGTTTAGGTGGAAATACAATAGTGGCTAAAGTCCTAAAAATAAGTGAGACTAAATTACAACAAAGGATTGGAAATCTAGTCTGGAATATATTCTAGTTAGAATTATTTGCAACGGAAATATAATAATAATAATAATATTTATTTGTTTTCAACAGGATACAATCCTCAATACAAAATTTTACATTAGAGTTAGGTTGAGGAGTAAAAACAATAATTAATTAGGATGAATAAATATCGATAGTAATAATAAATAAAGGTAAAAATAGAAATATGGAATTACACAGCGCCGTTATATCTTGATCATCAGTCAGTACCTTCTAGGTGGTTTCTAATAAAATAGCAAGCCTTACAGAAGGCAAATAATTTTTTGGTCGAGTCGGTGCTCCATGATTCCAGAAATACCGGATCTATACCCCTTGGATTTTCGTGGTTGTACCATTGGCTCAGGAACTTTTCTCATACGGAAATATATAATAAAGAAGTTGGAGAATATCAAGAGGGTTTTACACAAGATCGTAGAACAGCTGAAAAAATGTTCACACTAAAAATGATACAAAATAACAGCCACGAACGGAACCACGGACTGCACTTACTATTTATAGACTTGTGACAGGCATACGACTTAATATCAAGAAGAAAAATGTATGAAACACTAGGATACTTATAAACCTTAGAAAAAACATCAATAAAAGTAGTAGTGAAAAAAAATTATTAAGAAGCTTTGCTTCTAAGAGAACATTAAAACAAGAAAACCCTCTGTTTATTATCCTATTTAATCTTGTGCTAGAATGGATTACAAGAGAATTCCAACTTTAAAGCGAAGGAATCATATACCATTATAGTCATCACATGCTTGCATATGAAGATGACGTCACATTACTGACTAGATCCAAAAAAGAGTTGGAGAAAGTTTTTAGGAAACTAGAAAGCCCAACAAAGAACTTTGGGCTTATCGTAAACTCAAACAACCTAAATATGAAATTTAGGACAAGACCTAAAAAAAGAAACAAGACATGCAATGTTTCCGGCAGACAACAAAGTATACTTTATTAAAAAGATTGATAATTTTGAGAGCCTTGGAGTAATAATTAACAATAAAGCAGAAGAAACGATAGAATTAGAGAATAGACTAGCAAAAAGAAGCAGAACAGTTGAAAGAATTAAGAATGTATTAGAAGCAAAAGAAGTTTTGAGAAAAACAAAAATAAGGATATATAGTACAATAATCAGACCATAGTAATGGTCTGATTATTGTACTATAGTAATAACTCTACGAATGTAAAAGGTGAATCCTGACACAAAAGATTGAGGAAAAAATCGAGATATGAAAAAGAAAAACTCTTGGGAAGATACTGGGGGGTAAAAAGTTAGAGCATGGATCATGGAGAACACGGAATAATAAAGAACTAAAAAATGTATATGAACATTCAAATATAATGCTCAATATAAAAGCACAAAAAGCTAGATGGCTACGACATGTAAGCAGAATGGCAGAGTGCAGACATCTTAGTTAAGTACTATTTAAAGAGTCAGGCAAATAAAAAAGAAGCAGACCGAAAAAGAAAATGGTTAAGCATCATTAAAACAGATCTAAAGCTGAGAGCAATAGAAGACTGATGACAAATGACGGAAGATAGAAAGAGATGGAAGTCACTAGTAAAGTCGATAGGGAAGGAATAAGAACAAGATAATCAATCTCAAGTCTGTAGTTCAAACGAGGCTTTTAGTTCAGTATTATATTTTATATAGGATGCGTCAAGAGTCCGGCAACGTACTAAATTTTTCCGAGCAAGAGTTTTCAAAAAAAAGTTTGGTACAAAAGTTGCTTGGTTACAAGCTACAAATTCTTAGGTAGCTAAACCATTCTTCACTCTATAATCTTTTTGCAGGGGTATAGGTGACTTTAAAAGTTTAATTGACAACCCCAATTTTTCTAGATGAGTTTAGATTTTTGAAAAAAAATTGTTAATTTTTGGTCTGAAACATTTTCTTATTCAAAGTCTGTATTATAGAAAATTCTGATTCTTTGTTACTTAAGTTTGAGACAATGATGCTTTTCAAGAATTTTTTAAATAGAAATTTTAAATATTTTTAATTAGATATTTTTAATCATTTAATTTCTCTTAGTATTTAACGACTTCAAAGTTGTCTTCCTACAAATTCATTTATTCCACTGCTTTGCTAGATGCTCAAACTGCCCTCTTTCTCTTTCTTGACAATAGTGTCACAACTACGATACCTAAAAAGGGAGGCTTACCTATTGGAACGAGGAAAAAGGGATGATAAGGATTTATGCAAAACTAATTAAACTTAATACTTATCTAATTATTAAAACAAAGATAATAACTAAAAACTACTCACTTACTATTCAGAGAAACCTACCCTCAATGTTATTTTAATTTACTCAATTCCTCTCTTTACAACCTCTTTTCTATTCCCTTCTCCATTCAGTAACTAGCTTGTAACTGCCCTCAATCTTCAGTGCCTCCTCTTTTATAAATTACGGTTTGCCGAGTCCGCAAACCAAATTATTTCGTTATTAAATTAAGTAGATTGTCAATATGCAATTATCGAAATTTTCTTATGTTGAAATGAGGAAATAATAACTAAACAATAATTTTAAATCTAAAAATCTAAATTTGTCGAGAAAAATAGAGGTTGATATTTAAAATTTCAAAGTCACTCTCCGCAAAAAAGTAAGAGGATGAATAATGGTTTAGTTACCAAAAAGTTTGTAACTTGTAACGAAGCAATTTTTGTACTAGTCTTTTTTTTGAAACCTTTTTCCGAAAATATTGACCTGTTGCTGGACTTTTGAGACACCCGGTATATAAAACTACATTAAATGGTTTCTATACCAACAATGGCAGATTTTTATTATATATTTTTTTATAGACGATGGTATTCCAACCGCACGAATGCGCCTGTAGAATCTATCTTTATTTCCAATATGTTTGTCTCTTTTCAATTTTTTTCTGGAGTTTCCACACTGCTCTAGTTACTTTGTAACATTTTTAATAATATTTTATTATAATATAAATAATTTGATTGTTTCCCAAAATTTAAAACAGTGACAAAATATTAAAATAAATGTAAGTTTTCTGTTCATATTCAAATTTAATCAGTTTTTTGAAAACAATGTTGGGTGTCTATAATGTTAGACATCATCAATAATTTATAGGTGTTAAATTCAAATTTAAATCAAATTTGATTTAATCACTTTGCTCATCATGTCTGCTGTCATCAGGAAGGAACAACAATTTGAATTGTAAAAATGTTGTAATAGCGTCAATCGATCTTCAAAGTAATGGCCGTGACAATAATGTACCTAATATTTCTTTACATATCAAAAAAAAATCCTATCCGATCTGTTCTGATAAACCTATGTCATAAAATGCGTTTTAAAATTCGGTCTTTGTAGGTGTTGACTACAAAATGTTATCCGGTGACAAATTACAACCCTCTTTCAAAACAAACACACTATCTTTAAAATTTAACCTTTGATTTTATCTTTGACAATCGGAAAGACCGAAACTAGCTGTTTTAACAAATGTTAACAAAATAAAATAATTGCTTCTGTCAAGATATGCTATACCTAAATTAATTTTCCTCTTATGACTGCCATATCCATAAATATTATATGTAGAGAGGGTTGATTGTTTGATCCTCACCACTATTAGCACACAATACACATTCCCACGCGATTTTGATATTTACATATACAGTCTCTCATAGTAAAATCCGAAACTAACTGTTTTGTTTTAAATAATCGTAAAGAAAAAAACTGAATTTGATTTTATCAGAGCAAACATCAAGAGTCTTAAATTCATTATTCAAACCGATTAAAATTCTAAAATTTAAAAACTGATGACAGTTTTGGCATCAAGATACAAAATCTAAAGTGTTTGGATAACTGACAAGAGGTATGTCACAGTGAATCTGAGGATGTCAGTGGGACAAATAAAGTCAAATAGAAAAATTTAACTAAACAAAACTGCGTTTTTATGCACTCGGTTCAATTGACTAACACTAACACATATCTATACTTTTTGACCATAATCTTTCTAGCTATAAGTAAATTTCCGTTTATGTTGCGAGGGATTTTTATACGGAAATTGTATTATAGATAGATAATAATATCACTAAAATCCACATCTGTCAGCGCACAGCACTGAGACAATTGTCTCTTTATTATTCAAACTATTTCTTCAGCATTATATTATATTCCAACAATTTATACTACAATAACACGTAAATGCATATAAATATTAAAAGTTATATTAAAAAAAAACTTCCAAAAACAATCAAAAAAGAATTTTTAATTTTATAACTTACTTTCTTCTTATCTTAACTGCACGTTTTTTATTTCAAAGTTTTCAATAAATTGTAAGGTTTAATCAGCTTTTTTTAGTCAAATTTTTTTTTAACAAATTTATATATTGTTAATAATGCACGTTATGTATTCCGTTACTTATATCAACACTAAATCTGTAAATCGTTTGGCGCTAAGAGTTTAACACTAATATATTACAGTTTGCACTTTGCGTTTATTAAAACGTTGGCTGCCTGGTTGTTTAAAAAAAAATGGCCGATTGTTACGTAAATACTAAGTGGACCTAGGATTTTACCATATAGAACATTTTTGCAGAAACTACACTGAGTAACAAAAAAAGTAGCGCACTAAATAAATTGGAATTATCACCACGTTAATTTGTATAAAAAAATATATTTTTGCTTAATTCCTTTTGTTAGTTCACAAATAAGCCATTTTAGCTAAAAAAGCGTTTTAATATCAAATGAAAATAAAAACAACACGCATTATAAAAAACAACATTGAACGAAAAACACAACAAACGATTATCTTAAAATAACTAACGTTTTCTGGTAACAGTAACGTGTGTTGCCTCCCCAAACATTCACCAATGCCTGAACTCGTCGAAGCATAATTTGAATTGAATGTCTAATCACATTTTAATCAATGTTACCTCATTCTTCGACAAGTGTCTTGATTCTTGTAACAATTATCTATTACGTTATCTATTACGTCAGAAGCAACAAAAATAGTAAAAGTGCAGTGCAAAGTGCTAAAGAAGGCGGACTGGTGCCTCTTTATGGAGACGGAGAACTGAATTTGAAGGCCTCGGAAAAGGAGTTAAAAGCTGCCTCTAAACATATGAGGCAACAAATAATATCCTCATACAAAACCAGCTGCCCTCTAAGGAAGCGTACTGTCTCTAAAAACGTACCGTGGTGGAACGCCGAACTAAGCAAGCTTAGGATCGAAGCCAGGAAAGCGTTCAAAAGAGCCAAAAAATTAGAACCTTGGGATAACTACAAACATGCTCTAGCAGCAAGGAATTGAGAAGGTTAAAAAAGCAGTCTTGGAAGCGCTTTTGCAGCAAAGGCATCAACGAGCTCGCCCCAGCTGTAGGTTTTTAAAAAGTGCTGTCCAAAGATCATTCAAACACAAAAGGGCTAATTAAGAAACATAATAGTAAATTTACCGAAGACGCTTGAAAAAGTCTACAGGTGTTGATGTACACTTTCCAGGCTCTATAGAAACAAATAATATTAGCCAGGCAAGTGATGTACACCAACACTCACTCAAGCAGAGACAGCAGACGTCTGGCAGGAAAAGTCTTTTTCCTTGAGAAAGTAAAATGAGCTATAAACAGCTTCAAGTTCTAGAATTTTATCATATAACATTTTTGCAAATACTACACTGAATTACAAAAGAAGTAGCACACTAACTAAATTGGAATTATCACCATTTCAATTTGTATAAAACAAATAAATTTTTGCTTAATTACATAAAAAAACAACATTAAGCAAAAAACACAACAAATAATGAGGTATCTCAGGTAACAACAACCCAGTAAAGTGTTGCCTCTCCAAATATCCACCAATGGCATACTTTAAATTGAATGTTCAATCAGATTTTTATCAATGTTACCCCATTCTTCAACAAGTGTCCATCTTGATTCTTGTAGAGTTTCTGGACGCATCGGGCGGGTTCTAACGCATCTTCCCAACTCATCACAAGCGTGCTCAATGTGGTTTATGTCAAAATTCATCGCAGGCTATTTGAAAATTATTGTAACTCCTACTTCCTGTAGATACCACATGACGCATTAACACAACCTCTGGTCTATAAATAATGCAAATTGAACAACATAGTTTGCAAGAATGACTTTCATGTAATTATTTGCATTTAAAAACCGTTCTTAAACAATAACAAACATTGTTTTTGCTTCTAGACAAACTTCAGTCTAAACCATAACAAACCCTTCCCAAAAATTTTCTCTAATTTAATTGTTTCGCTTTAAACAACGGTAACTGCAGAGTATCTATTCCTTTGGTTTCTTCCAGACTCTATTACGGTGATCGCAAAGACAATCGTGATTCATCGGAAAAAAAGAATTGTCTTCAATCGCGTTCTTTTCAATGTTGATGCATTTTAGCAAAATCTAATCTTGTTGTGTATTATTCGATCAGTTGTCTGAGTGTATATTTTGTAACTCAGTGTATATTTCTAATTGTTTTATAAACTTAAATCTGACACTTAATATTCAAGACGTTAAAATCTATAAAAAAATTAAAAACTGTTTTTTATTAAGCCTTTATATTTAAAATGTTACAGAAAACCCAATTTCAATTTTAAAAATACTGAAAAGGAGTGGTATTATCAAACATACAGAATGGAATGAAAAAATTATTTCGTATGAGCGTGGCTTGTCAGTGAAATTATGACATTTTGTTCCTGATAAACACAAATAAAAAATTTAATTTAATTTTTTTGAATATTGCTTAAAACACTAACTTGGGATGAATTGTTGTGTGCCTATCTCAACTGTTTCAATATTTAAGAAAATATATTTTTTTTATTGGCTCGGGCCATAAATCTTCATAAATTATTGCCACCTTAAGTATAAAGTGAAAATTGTTGTATGCAATGGCTTGGTTTTAAAATATTTGATTATTCTTACGTATTATTTTTAGGCTTTGGAAGCATTACGTTTTTTGATGCTGGCTCAAATATATTTATGGCAATGTTCCAGATAACAGAGAAGATGGGTTACCAAAGTTTCTAATGCTTCAAATCTCTTAAAGAAGAAAAACATTGATTTGCATTGGACGTTGTTCATATTTATAACGGCATCAGCAGGAAATACAAAAGCTCGTACTGATCTTTCAGCCGCTTCTTCTTTGTCGAAAAAACTCAACAGAACAAGTGCTTCCATTTCTTATTTTTTTTTAATAATACACTTGTGAAAATAATGTTAGCAGAAGGCGATAAGCAAAGCAACATCATGAATTTAATCAGACAAACGCTGTAAATTTCTATATTAAAAATCTTGTAAATATTGATGCTCAAAATAAAAAATTAAATAAGAATTGTTAAAAATTATTAACTAATTAGATTATCGTATTACTGTAGTAACTAAATTTTAGGTAGCAGTATAAATTGTAAACTGTAATTAATTATAAAACCTTATAAAATACACAAACAAAAAATTTTTAATACCTTGTTTTTATTTAAAATATGTACTGTATATACAGAATGAACTTTATATCAAAATTAAAAAAAAAAAAATTTGTAATTTAAAAAAAAAATTTTGATTTATAGCCTTGAAGTCTTTAAGGCTATAAGTGATTTTATTAGGTCATTTAGTAACCTATTTATAACCGTTTAATTTGGTGTATAAATAACAAGCTGACCCGGCGAACTTCGTACCGCCTAACAGTCAATGAATGTCGTGTTACTTTTTAGCTGAACTAATTTAGGCTTTGATGAACGCAAAACAATGATACGAAATAATATATTTATATAGATAGAAACAAAAAAGTATTTTATTATGATGATTGATGATGAAAACATACATACAGAATGAGAATAAAAATAAAAAAAAATAAAAATAATAAATATTAAGTACTTCAAACTCATGTCAGAAAAAAATGATTGAAAACTATGTTGTGCCGATTGGGAAAAAAAATAAAACTCGGATTAATTCATTAATAGGATTTTCATTCAAGCACTTTGTGGTAAACGACATTCTTTGTTTTTTGGTCAGGCGCAAGAACAAATAAAGCGGATGGTTTGCCGACACATGAGCATGCCACGTACAATTGACCATGAGAAAAACATGCATTTTTTAGATTGAGGCCACAAATAGTCAAGGATTGGCCCTGTGATTTGTTGATCATCATGGCGAAGGCAAGACGAATCGGGAATTGAATTCGTTTAAACTCAAAGGGCATATCCGTTGCGATCATCGGAATCCTTGGAATAAGAACTTCCTCATCTATAAATTTTCCTTAAAGTATCAACGCGTGCAATTTCTCGCAGATAATTGACTCGCGATATACCAAATATAATAACAGTGCCTGAACTTTCGAGACATAGACAATAGCTCAAAGAGTATATAACCACTACGTATGAATAGCTTATCAAGAAAAATCATAGACAACCTATAAAAAGACATTTACACTTTTGTTAACCTGTAGATTTTTTTTCCTTAATCTTATAACCTTTACCAACAGATTTTTTATTCCCTAAATTCCGTTTCTTCCTTTCCGATGATTTTATGTTTTTACTGTAGAATAAATCTTAGGTGTAATTTTCGGGAATTAATGTCTAAAACAAACAAATATAACAGTACCTAAACTTTGTAGACATTTTACAAAAAATAAATTTCTGAACGCACACTTGATGTCTTCAGAAAAAAATAAAGTTGTGGCTTAAAGGTCTCAGAAACCAGACCATAAGCTCCAAAAAAAAAAATTGTTGTTACACTATTTGACAGGATTGGACAACAAATGTTTGACATGTAATAAACAAATCAGCATCTATTGAAATGATTAAGTATTTATTACACATATCGAGTTTTCATTGTTTTTAAGATGTATTCTGCTATTCGGGACGGAAACAAATCCAACAAATCAAAAACCATGGCAATCGGTCTAGCCGTTCACGAGTTATAAGTGTTGTAACAAACACGACTTTCTTTTATATATATATATATATAGATTAAAATCCGCTAATAGATATGCGAGCTATAAACTCGTATTTTTTTTTGAGTCAGTCTGTACATCTAACCAAAATTTTAAATAATAACAATTTGATAAAATGTACTAATAAAATAGCACATTTATTTTTTTTTCTAATAATTAATCTGTTCGCTAGTCTAACAATTTTTAAAAATTAAATTTAAAATAATCAGAATTGTTATATTAAGCATATTATTATTATTTGTGAATATTTATTATTAATAATTGATTGCTTTAAATTGATTTAGAATGTGGATAAGGTACGTAGACGACGTTTTTGTAGTTTTTAATACTTCTGAAAGTTTAACAAGTTTTGTGTCAAATTTAAATAATTGTTTTTCTCCAATTAAATTTACTTATAAAAATAAAGTCAAAAAAAAATTATCTTTTTAGATGTAAACGTAATTAAAAAATTAGCGGGCGATTTAGAATTTGATATATTTAGTAAAGAAACTAGCACTTTAAGATTCATACCTAATGACTTAAATTATTGTTTTCAACATAAAATAGCAAGTTTAAAGTTTTTATTAAACAGATTATTTACCTTGCTATTAAGTCAAAAAAACTTTAATAAAAAAAAAGCATTTATTAAAAAACTTGTTAATATTAATAAATATAATAAAGAAATAGTAAATAAAATTTTTAAAAAAAGTTTAAAACAAATATCAAAAATTGCACAACTTTTCAAACAAATAAACAAGAATTTAAATTTATTTTATTACCCTTTGAACCTAAGGTAACTAACAGATTTGACATTGTGCATAATCATTTGGAGCCGTTTATCAGTCAGGATCAAAATTAAAAGATTTGTCAAGAGGTCCAAAAAAGAAAACACCATTTTTAGAAAAGTGTGGAATTACTTGCATAGAGTGTAATAACTCTGATATGTTATATATGGCAAATATCAGTTTAAACTAGATATAAAGAGCATTTAGCTCATTTAAAATACGGCAGATTAGAAAAATTGAGAATAGCAAAGCACCACTTCAATAGCAATCATCAAATTAGTTTTAATAACAGTTTAAAATTAATCAAGCAAATAAATAACTACAGACATCTAAACGCCGTTGAACTTATTGAAATTCATAATAAGGCAAATGCTCTTAACAAAGATAACGGTTTTTTTTCAGCTCTTAAGTCGGTTTATTAAGAAATACCCACAAAACCGAAAATACTTAAGCCGGGTAAATTTAAGCAAATTACAATTCAGTTTTATTCATCTCTTGATGATGACCACTTGGTAGTCGAAAGAGGTGTCTAGGAGAATACTTTATTATTATGTTTTTTCAATTATCATGCACTTTTCGCCATAAATTATAAGTTATAAACATTGATTTTTACAACAAATATTGATCAATTTCAAACTTTGTCATCTATTTATATTAAAATAATTATTTTTTATAATGTTTGCTACTTTTCGTGAAATTTCATTGTATATTGCATCCACTACCAGCCTCCTACCCATTATTAAACTAAAATGTTTGCTGTTATTAAAAAATGTTTAATAAATAATCTGAATAAAATTTTGAGCATTAATGACATAATTATTATAAGAATATAATATAATTAATTAAAAAAAAAGTAATTTCTATTGTATATTAGCTTGCCTATCCTAAATAGCTATGATGCCTATGAACAACCAGCTGAACCAGCTTACCAGGAGATGCAGAACAGCTGAGACTGAGAGCTAAGTTGAGTTTGTTATAACATAGTAGTTTTTATGTTTTTAAAACTTTAAAGAACATTATTGAACTCAATAAAGTTGTACATTTGATAATAAATTTTATCAAAATGTCGGTGTTTAGTAGATTTTGAAAAGAAATCTGTAGTGACAAATTTAGGATACTATCATAAATTTTGTACTATCAAGTACAGTTTTTGCATCGTGTCGTGTCTAATGTATTCCTAATCCCTACAAAACCCAAAGTTGTGCATACAGTTTAGCGTTTCTTTTACCTTGTACCAATGTCCCCCCGAAGACTTCTATTACTGTCCTCATCGAATGTGCATGGATATAGTTACCTTGAGTATGCTACGGAAACAATCAAAGATTTTTTAAGCAAGTCAGTAAATCAATTTATTCAAATATTTATAATTTATGACAGATAATTTACAGATATGGTGTTTCAAAATTATTATTTGTTCCATATGCTGCCATCGATCATGATGACTATCTCTCCAAAGTTAGTCCATTTTTTACAAAACTCGGTTACACCGTAGAGGGCATTCACAAAAGTAATCCTGTTGAGGCTGTAGAAAAAGCTGAGGCGATTTTCATTGGAGGTGGAAACACTTTTCTTTTACTTAAATCTTTATATGACAATAATTTAATCAACCTAATAAGAAAAAGAGTTTTGGAAGATGGTCTTCCTTACATAGGTAGCAGTGCTGGAACAAATGTAGCAGCTCCCACAATACATAACACCAACGATATGCCTATTGTTTATCCTCCTACTTTCGATGCTTTAAACTTAATACCATTCAATATTAACCCTCATTATATTGAACCTGATGCTGGATCAAAACACAGAGGAGAAACGAGAGAAGAAAGAATTTCGCAGTACCATCAACTTCCTCAAAAGTATCCCGTTTATACGGTTTTAGGATTAAGGGAAGGAGCTATTTTACACATTAATGGTGAAACAGCCACATTGGTTGGAGTAAGCTCCGGTAAATTATTTATCAAAGGCAACCCATCAGTAGAAGTGCCACAAGGAGCCAATGTGTCATATTTATTGAAAGAAAATCTATAATTTCTATGTTTTTGTAGACATGTCATATTTACTACACAACGGCAAGTGGGAATTGGGAGCTGCCTATGAGTATACAATATTATAATGCCAAAATATACATTAAATGAATAGGTATCAGTATTTTTATAAAAAAATTATCATCCTTAGAACTATCAAACTGTAGATCTATCTATAACGTGAAAAAGTAATGTATTCAATTCAATGTATGTACGAAATTCTACACAGCGAGATTTTTAAAAAATGCATATACTGCGCAATAGACTGCAGAGGGTGAAAAATAAAAACTGTTTATCTACGTCTTAGAAATAAGCCCGATTTAGCTGTAGTGGAGATATAGCGATTCAAAAATTTCGATAGAAACTAAACACACATCTTCAAATTTCAATATTAATAGCCCATATTTGACTAAAATACAAAATAACGCGTTTGAAAAAGCTAAAAAAACTTGTGTACCTTGTGTTTAACACCGCACAATAATTTTTTTTGTTAAATATCGCTCACGCTCGGCAAAGTGTACAAAAGGTTGCTATCCAATCAATCAAGTATAGTTTATTTTATAAAAGGTGAACAAACTTGTTTAAACACTAACATTTTGGATTTATAATTATGTAAATAAAAATGTAGCGTTTCTAATTATAGCTAAAATTCTCTCAGAAGACATAATTATGATTCATGCAAAAATAGCTATTTTGTAACATACTAATATGTTTAGACAGAAATAAGGCCAGAGTTGACGTTTGTTGCTAATCATGCATTCAAAAAACATTTATTACGCTACAACAATTTATTTGCACCTATTTATCCATTTCATAATAGTCATATTATTTTGTATTTGGTGTCAAAATGTCAATGAAACCAAAAGTTGAGAAATTTAAAAAAAAAAACGTGTATCCACAGAAATTAATCAAAAGGCCATAATGACTTTTACTACAATAGGTCTAAAAGCTTATAAAACGCAAGTTGCACGTAGAAAGGAAATCCTTACTACACTGGAGAGCACCTTAAATTGTGTATCGCAAAAACATTGGGCTACCATAAATCATCTTTTCGCCACAATTGCAAAAAACTCCAAGAAAAATCTAACGCACTCTGAGTAGTAGTGGTCCGCCCTCAACGTTGGTTTAGGGAGATCTTGAAACTCCTATGGCTAAATGTGTGTATTATAAACAATGCATTGTATGTTGATGGAGTAAGAAAAAAGTAAATAGTGTTTGATAAAACAAAAGCATCCAAAGAGAATTAGATATTTGAAAATGTTTTCTTGCAAACTCAAATAACTACCTGACAACAAAATTCTATACTAGATCACAAATGAATCACTTTAAAATGGCAAATAAAAGGAATAGATCGAATCAATGTGAAAAATAATAGTAAAAAACACATTCATGGCACAAATATTGAATGTAGAAGCACAAAAAAGCACTAGTGCAATAACACAGAAATAGGTACTTAATCAAATAGAATTTGGAAGAAAGTACAAAAAAGCACTAATGCAATAATACAGAGAATAAATATTGGTACATTATGAATTGGTGCCTCAAATCAAGATAAAATATAATTTCAGCTGTCAAAACTAAACAGGGAGCATGTAGGGTATAGCTCAACATAAGAAATAACCCTGAAAACACAATGCACCAAGCAAGAACAGTGTAAAAATTTATAAAATACCAATTTCTTGTCGAGGTTTAGAAATTATACTCCGACTGGTGTAAATCTTTGCACCGGTAATGTGTTAAAACAAATCATAAGACGCGCCTTTTGATACACTCATTAGTGAAATGTAAAACTGTGACCTAACAGAACAAACGCTGTAAGAAGCCTGGGCCAAATCATAATAATATGTAATTTCTCATAATATCTGAAAACAAGCAGCATAGCGTTGTTTATAAAAGGTAGTTAAAATTACCTGATGATTACGTGCGGCATATCACAAGTGACACTCGGTTTTTAAATGAGGCAAATGTAACATAGAGATAAATAATTAAGTAAATTACTATAAAATAAAATGAAATTGTATTTTGGAAAAAAATTTTCTAATTTATACAACGAATGCAGATTTTCTTAAAATAACAGACTAACATTGGTTAGTATTTTGCCAGAATCTATCCTAAGTTTAGAACATTTAGTTATATCATATTAAATTATGCTATACATAAATAGTCAGATTAAACTATTACTATAAGCACCTCTCAAACATTTCCACTGCCACTTTTAAAAGTTCCGGATCATGTCGTTTGGGGGCTTCTACAAAAGTATCTTTTAATGGTAAATTACACAGATGACGACGAATCATTAAGTCTCTTCTTGCCGATAGTGCACGACAATTAAATCCAGCATTTGAAAACAAAGCTTTTCGGATTGCTTGTTTTTCCCTGTGTGCGACTTGAATAGATCCGATAGGATGCGAAATAGAAACTATTTTCCCTTCATCCTCTTTTTCGGTAGCTTCTTCATCTTTAGCTTCATTACGCGTTTTTGCTTCAGCATGTTCTTTAAGTATAGTTTTTACCAAATCTTCTCCAGCTAACTCAACTGATATGCCTAAATTAACAAGAATATTATGGCTTTCCCAACGCCGCTTTGCTGAACTTATTGGTTTTATTCGTGGTCTAGATTCAACAATTAAACTAGCCCAATCTACACCAAGAGCATCACCTATTCCTTTAACTTTTGATTCTTCTTCTAATTCATCGTCGGATATTTCTTCAAAATCTAAATCCATGTTGTCTTCGTCGATGGACTCCTCTTTTGGCAAACGAACTGGAGATCGAGTTGGTGATTGCGATTTTACTGAACTGGATTGATCTTTAATAGACGATGTATCAGTTGGGTCTGCAGCAATCTCTGTAGCAACAGCTTCCGTAATTTCCTAACAAGAAATCAACAAATAAGAAATAAATAAAATCAAATTATTATTAAATTTTAATTGGCTCTTTATAGAGACCTTTATAATCTAATTTTAAAATTACATGACAATGTGTAAAAAAAATACAAAAACAAATAAGAAAAATTCTATGCTATAAAATCATTCATTATAATTTTATAACGTTTTTTTTTAAATTTGTTTTCGAAGCTTGCCATGAATGTTTATCTTTAAACTTTGCTGGAAAATCGGATTCTTTAAATAGAACAACAAAAGAAAGTCACAAGAGGTGACTTTGCAAAGTCTTGAAGGTAAGTTATGGCTGTATTTCGGCTGATAACTTGACGATCATAAAATTCTTGTTTCACATTCAAAGTCTCGTAAGTAATATGTGGAGCACCGCCTTGCTGTGCGTAAAATCTCCTCTCTCTCTTTTTGCTAATATATATATATAAGAGCATAAAATGTGTATAGCTGCAGTTTGTGTGTGATTTGTCCTAATTGAAGAGCGACAGACGTCTTAAAAACAAAGATTATGTAGTAACTTTGAAATACAATGCGAAATCACCTAACTAATGAATTGAACAGGCGTTAATATTTAACAGACTGTGCAACCAAGAACATTTTCCATTGAAATTTAAAAAATGAAACGGTGCTTGTTTAGAAACTCCGAAACAATTTCTGCTGTAAAACAAAAATCCATGTTTTTTTCAAAGAAGCTTATGTAACAAAAAAAAACAGTCGATGTTATTTTACTTATAGCACAAGTAACATCTATTTTAATAAACGTGTGAGTAATTCTCACAATAATAGTCATTATCATAAGAACAAACATGTTGCTGCTAATATGATAAATAGCAGAAGTATATAATGATCTTACCTCGCGATTCAAAATTTCATCAGCATCGTCACTAATTTCACTAAGATCATCTTCTAAAACAGGTTCAACAACACATGGTCGTTTTGCCTCCACTGGTGGCTCCAGCACCTCTTCCGTTGCTCTTTTTGGAGGTTCCTTCACAACTTCTTTTTTATCCTCCACTTCTGGAATAGAAGCTTTTGAATCGGAACGATCAGATTTTTGATCTTGTCTAGACAATGCTTCTTTTCTCCTAGTTTCAGAAGATTCATCTAAAACAATTTGATATAAAGTAAATGTTTTAATACCAAAAATAATTACCATCTCTATTGTGACTTGTTGAGCTCCTAGGCCTCGAGCGCTCGCGCCAATCAGCAGGCCAACGCCTCCTTTTTTCTTCATTAGACCAGTCATACATTCTCCAATCGTCTTCCGTCAAATGTTTATTGAAGTCGGGCCCATCCCAATTTTCTCTATTCTCCCAATCTATAGGACGTCTTGCACGATCCCAATCATGATCTGGATAATCAGTTTCCCAATCGCGTCCTTTCAAAGACGCTGGTGGTCTAGAGTCATCACGATAACGTCCTCTGTGCTCGATATCTAATTCTCTATCCTCTCGTGACTCCCACAAGTCTCTTCTAGACCGCCTATCTTCAGAAAAATCTCTATTGTCAAGGGTCAAACGTTCTTCTCTAGAGTTGTCGTTATAGTGATCCTCAATATCCAAATAACGTCGATCTCTCTCAAATGGACTATCAAACTCTTTTTCATCTAAACGCCTATCAGGGTCACGAACTCGTGGTGGAAGAGGACCATAGTCACGATCACGTTCATGATCTCGAGCATCCCTGTCATAAGTATTTCTGTCATAACGTTCATAGTTTCGCTCTTTTTCCAAATCCCGTCGTTCCATTGATTTACGACGTTCTGGGGTTCTGTCTCTTCGATCTCGTCTATCGTTTCGATCTCTTTCAGAAGAATGCCTTCGAGTTGGAATAATTCTATCTTCTGGAAGAGGCAGCAAACGCTCTACTCTGTCGCCACAAGGTTTGTCTAGTCCACGATCGTCTCTCCGTAATCGATCTCTACCTCTACGTTCTTCTTCTTTTTTTGCCAATTCTTTCAGGCGTTCTCGTTCACGTTGTCGCTCTTGACATCTAGCCAATGCTTCTTCCCGCTCTTTCTCCCTTGCAGCCTCCCTCTCTTCCCTTGCTATGCGCCTTTCACGTTCTCTTTCTCGTTCTCTATCTCTAGAATCGGGCTTATCTTTGCGCTTATCATCACGTTCTTTTACCCGCATTTTATCCCTCTCGTCTTTTTTATCACGACGCTCATCTTTCGGTGGAGAAGTTTTATGAGTCTCTCTTTTAGTACTGTAACTGCCACTTCCTTTAGACCGACTCGGTGATACTTTACGTTCCTTAGAATAACTAGAATCCGGAGAGTCTCTTTTTTTACCATCCTTACTCGTTTTATTATCTCGTTTTGGAGAACGGGAGTTCTTTCGCTTGTCCCTTTCTTTTTCCTTTTCTTTTGTCCGATCCTTGGCTTTTTCCCGCTCACGTTCTCGTTCCTTTTCTCGTTCACGCTCCTTTTCTTTTTCACGTTCTTTCTCTTTATTATCCTTTTCCTTGTCTCTTTCCTTTGGTTTGGGCGAAGGAGTATGATGTTTTTCTTTACGATCACTTGAATGACTTTTAGGTCGAGGAGATTTGTTTTCTTTTGAAACAACAATTCCAGGTTTGATTTTGGGTGGAGGAGTTTGAGATTGTTTGCGACTTCTTGGTGAAGGAGATCTAGCAATTGCTTTTACTTTCAATGATGGTTTCTTGGTTTTATCAATGCGTGATACACTTTTAGAAAGTATACGCTTAGTTTTGGCTTTTTTCTTTGGTGGTCTTTCGTCTGAGGATGATGAAGAATCTCGTTTAGATTTGGTTTTTTTAGATTTCTTGCGGCGAGCATCAGTAGAAGAAGAGCTGCTAGAAGTCGACTCATCACTAGAAGAGCTAGATTCAGAAGAGCTTGATGAGCTCTCTGTCGAAGGACTGCTCTCTTTTTTCACTTTCTTGTCCTTTTTTCGAGCTTTGTTTTCCATTTTCATTTGCAGTTCAAGTTCACGTTGTAATTCCTGACGGCGCTTTTCTAAATCATCTGGGTCGGCCTCCGCTAATTCTTCGGGGTCCCACTGATTGAATTCTGGGTCACCTGCGTGCAAATGCTTATGAGCATTGTCTTTGCGGCGTTTAGAGTCTGTTTGGTTTTTGGCAGCTCTCTGTTTCGATGGACTTATTAATGTATGTGTGGCCGAGTATTTGCAACCTTTTCCGTATGGACAAGTACCACTTTGAGCCCAATGATGACAAATATCTTTTTGGGGATTCGAATTGGTTTTCGTACCGAGACGTTCAAATACGCTGGGCCGAGGCTTTGAAATTTCTTTACTCTTTGATGAGAGGTTTACAGTTATTTTCCGCTTCACCTGTTTAGACATTTTCACAATGAGTTCTTAGTATTTGTTGTAAATTTATAGAAAAACAATCACTTAGGGCTACCATATTTCTGCTGTAAAAATACACAATGACATTGCCGGTAATACAGTTTCTTATATTATCGATTATAACCTTTTATCTGTCACAATCAAAACAAATATATCGTGCGTTCAACTGATTTATTTATCTTCTTGACTTTCGCGTTTTCAATTGAAAATTATTATGCAATATTACGTGCTATTATATATATATATATATATAATAGCATAAATAATAATAAATAAATGAAGCAAGTGCAAATGAAGTAGTGCAACCACTCAGTTGTCAATTGCCTTTATTAAGGTTATGTCACTAAGTAAAGCCACAAAAAGTAGAAACATTTTTAACATTTGCCTTGAATTTGTGTGTCAAGTGTCACATTGCGCGTTGACAAGGTATAATGTTGTCAGATAAAAAGTTCAAAAATTTTACCAACGTAAGAAAATGATTTTCAATCATTAAAAGTTACCCGGTAGGTTTTACATTAATTTTTTTGTGGATGTTAACTTAGTTAACACTGTATATGTATATGCATGTTAAGAAAAATTATTTAGATTTAAGAATATTTGCTGCAAGATTGCCATTAATTTGATTACATTAAAGATTATAAAATTTCTAATAGAAAACAAAAAATATGGAAACTATGCGAGTTATTTAGGTTAGGTTGAACAATTAAATAAATTTGTTTTTCTACTACTTCTTAGTTTTTGCAGAACTTTATCATTAAAAAAATCTGTATTTAAGTTTGTTATTTTTAAAAATTATTTTTTTGCAAAACTGGTTCTGTAACAGTACTAAACATTATCTTTTTTTATAAAAACGTAAAATAAAATAGTATATTTTAATTTTTAATCAGCAATCTTAATCTGCGGAAAATAATAAGTAAGGAAAATAAGCTATAATTTCAGATGTTTAAAAGTACAATGCAACAAGTTTTTTTTTAAACAAAGTGCTAATTTTTTGCTAACCGGTAGGTAGATACCTACTATGTATTGATTTCACAATCATTATTGATTTTTGGCGGTATATTTAATTAAACTTGCGCAAATAATTTTTCAATTAATTATTGACAGATTATAACCTTTCAACATAAAGTTGAACAAACTTTAAGCATTCAAAACTGCTTTCAGAAACTCTGGTTACATGTAGCAAAAAAATTTTTTGCAAAGTTTGGGTTATAACTGAATTAATAAATATTTATTGACATGCATACCTATGATTATTTATTTAATATTGTTATTTTTACATATAATGTTAATCTATTACTTTTTTTCTGTTGTAGAAGTCCATCTTGAACTAGAAAATATATTTGGTTCACTTTAGAATATACAAGATGATAATAAATAGCGCCACTGAGAAATAGCTTATGTCAAAGTACAAGCCGCAATTCTGAATGATTACGACAAACTAACAAATTAAGTGTGACAGAAGCTTATTCTCAGTAGCGACAAAGTGGCAAAAGCTGGATAATCTTGAAAATCAATAATATTTGACATTTTAATTAGGTAGCTTTTATATTCATATCAAACAGGTCCTATGTTTCTAAAACTTTTAAAACGGTTTTATTTTGTACGTTTTTGGATTTGATTTTTGAAACTGTGTTTTTTTTAATTTTAGATACCTATGCAAAATACATTGATTGAGATAAGTGAAAATTTATTGTATATAAATAAAAACATATCTAAGCCATTTATGTTATGCTTATAACAAGTGTTTCTTCTAATTTTATCTTTGCTATTAATTTAACTTGACAGCTATTAATTTGACATCTGAATCTAGCCCTACTTTTAATTTAATCAATCGAGAATTCAACACGTTAATGAGATTAAATTAAAAGTTTTTGAACGCACTCGTAGTGTTGTAACAAACGAAACAACCAACTTTAATGAGGAAATGAGGTTTATAACAAATTATCAAAATGCGTCTATCGCCTTTAAAAGGCATTTACGGACTTTTTAAACAATTGTGTTACAGACATTTGCCAAAACATTTGAGGATTATTGTTAAATTGACGCAACACATTGTGGTTACTTAAACGTTGCTAGAGTCACTTAAAGTGAGGTTTCAGGATCTTAAAAGATACCTAAGTTATAGCTATATTTCAGCCGATAACTCTACAATCATAAAATTCTTGTTTTATATTTAAGGACTCGTAAGTGGTATGTAGATTGGCACCGGTTTGGTGAAAGTACCCGTTCACTATTTAATCGTTATAAAAGTGTGCAAAAATAAACGTAAAATTTCCTCTCGGTATCGGCTCATACTCTTACTTTTCCGGGGTGCGATAGAACCTCTTTCATAAAATTTGGTCTTGTTGTACTCTACATTATTTTCACATTTTGTAAGTTCAAATAACCGTCTTAATGAACCCAAGCCTCATCCGCTAAGAAACTTAAGTTTAACATATTTTTATTAAAAGTGTTAATAAACCAACGACAGCATTGAACACGTACAGGATAATCAATAGGAAGAAGTTGATGTCTTGCTTGCAGACGAAAGAGATACAAGTAAATATCTTTTTTTTAAGTTTTGTGGTAGGTGGTGGTTGATAATTGAACTCATTGTGAAAGTTGACGTAGAGATGTTTGTGGCGCTTCTTCCATTATTTGACTTACATTTTCAGTAACTTCTTCTGTTGCTTTTTTAGGAGACTACTGATTACATGAGCCAATCTCACAAAACAGTTGAATATATTGGGTTACATTATGATAAAAAGTATTAGATGTCAACACAGTCTCAAGAAATTTTTGACAGGATTCTTGAAAACAAGGTTGAGTTGAGTATTGCCATTCACCATTAACTCGGTGACCGCTACCAAAGTAGAATTTCAGCAGAACATTTTTTTGTTCTTGCAGGAAAACCATTTTAAACTCAAAAATAAAGAAAATGAGAAACTGTAATAATTTTGACATTTAAAGCATTTGTTTTAAAAGTTATGTTCCGTTCACACAAACTCTTAGGCATGACCAACTATGACGCCAAATTAATAAAACACCTGTTATTAGCTGTATACGAAGAAGTGTGGATAAAAAAAAATTGCTGAGCACTCAATTATCTGATGATTGCGTAAACATAAAAAATTATCTGATGATTGCGTAAACATAAAACTGCGTAACATAAAATCTTGCATTTTTATTTCTCTTTATTATCAATATTTTATAAATTAAATAAATTTCATTGTTCTGATATTAATGATCTCAGTTCTAATGGAGTTTCAACATCATACTTTAAGATCTCAGCCGCCTCCTTCATTGAATCTTCATATTCTTTACCAAAAACCTAAAAAATTATTATTAGCATTTGTTTGTTTATTTTTTTTAACACATTCAACATTCAAACATAGAGATATACCATTTTGTTTGACTTTTCTCTCTTTTGACTTTCTTTGATGCAATTACAGAGCTCATATAAGAGTAAACCTCGAACTTTGCACTGACCAAGTCTCAATTGATTTAAAAGTAATAAAAGATCTTCACAAAACTTTTTCTTGATAAGCAAATATTCGTTTGAAAGTTCTGAAAAAACGTTGTTTAAATTTGTTTTATTTTTTATCTACCCTTGTATACCAGACCAATCGTAGTTTTTGTAATAGCCCAAAATCCAAATCAATTTGTATTTCATTTCGACTGCTGCTTCATGACCATCTGGTACCACTTGAGTTAATTTTTCTGTGATAAACCTTAGCATGTGAGGAACATCTTCATTTTCAAAGCTATTTAGAACAGAGCCTAACAAAGACGTGGTAGCTGCAATGTCGCTGTTTTTTACAATTTTTTTACAAGTTTCGCATTGCCACTGTGTTTCTTTCTTGCTTTTTAAAGGGTTGACTAGAACAACGTTTCCTTTTTTGCATATTTTACACAAAACTGAATTAATATAAGTTCCAAACTCTGTAGGGTCTTGACATCGTTCGCAACAGCAAAGAAAACGTTTTGTTCGGAATAAATGATAACGTCTTGTGGACGTTCCCCAAATCAATCTAGTATAAGAATGAAAAATTTGTGAATCTTTTGGTATGAATTTAGCTGCTCTCACAATCATTATTTGGTGATTGTTAAAAACATGCATTGTGTTAGGAAAACAGGAATGATTAGCTAGACTTCCTAGGGGATATAGTCCTCGCACTGATTGTAAATTTGAATTATTATTATTTTTTGTTTCCACAACAACTTCAAATGCATTAGAATCCATGACACAGCAAGCAAGTCTCATAATTTTTTCTTGTTCTTCCGGTGGGTTTAAGGATAGAGTGCTCTTCATTAAGTCAACTTCCCACTCTTGATGCACAAATCTGTGAGCTTTTAGTAACGATATCATTTCTTTGTCCTGATTACTTAAAACAACAGATCGAATAGGTGCCAAAACTCTTGTTACGACATTTGACAATTCTTCTTCAATTTTTTTAGTTTGCCATGATTTGATTATCTCACATTCTTCTTTGTGTTTAGACGAGTTTTCACACAAATCACTGCACATTTTCAAACCGCACGCTTTATTGCACAATTTGAGATTACAGGTGGAATAACAAATGGCACATATGTCACAATTGGTTCTTGAGCGAGGCCCTAAAATTATTGGATAATCTTTAAAAATTTCTTCTCCGACCTCAATTCCTCTTCGTGCAAAAACTCCGCAGCCTCCAAGCTCCGATTTTCTGATCGCCCAATTAGCATTCTCTTCATGTAGATCATATTTTAATAAATGTTGTTCAATTACTGCTGATAAAGTTTCTATTTTACGCGACATTTTTGCGGTCGTAGGAAGTATTGAAAATAGACGGTCAAACTGTCATCAATTTACTGTGTTCGATTTCCGCGATATTTTAAGCTGAAGTATGCTGTAGCGTGCTCTACTTAGTTTTTAAAATGAGCACCTTTGAAATATGTGGGAAAGGTAATACAAAACAAATAGTACAACTCTTTGGCTTTTACAGCTGCTGCTAATTTCTATTTTTATTAAAATCGTCACAGAGAAATACTTTACTAATAATTGCTTAAATTTTTCAAAGTTTACTTTTTTTTTCGGAGTAGTGGTTTAAAATAGATGTTGTTTATTAATTCTATACCTACTCTAGAATTTGTAGGTGTTGCTGATAAAAACAAGTTATTTTTATTAAAAATCATAAATTTTAATCGAATACACTTGACCGTTTGCCAATGCATCACCTCGTCTATAATTAATTTTGCTATGCTATTAATTACCTACCGTAATCATCAAACTATTGTTGTAGAAAAATTGCTCTATACTGTTATTATTTTAGATAAATTTAGATAGATTTTACATACTTTTAAAACTTTTAAATTATATTTTATAATTTTGTGTTTACTCCTAATACATTAAAAGTATCAAATTAAAATTTTTAAAAACCAACATCAGTATAATTAATCTTTAATTTATTAATGTAATTTATTTACATAAATTACAAACAAACAAAATATTTCAATCATTTACATTATTATTATTTCCAAGGGCAAAAGTCTATTACAGTCGCCCATTAGTTATAGATTGATGATGTACATTTCTGTGATGTCTATCATCAATATATATCTGTAAATTTTTTTAAAAATGTAATGTTCAATTAGTTATTTACCTGATGAGTTCGAAAAGTAAAATTTCCCACATGAGCACATTGTTTGCAGCACGACTGAAAGAAGTGCTGCATTAGTGCAAATGGGGGAATTTTCTTTCCGAACAAGTTACGTACAGTTTTTGTTGTAACGAATAACTCGAATTTTTTAATAATAAATATCTTCAAATTATTAATAATAAATGATTTAATTTTTTACTTATTTTCTGGCTGGTAGCGTTGCTCCCGGCAAATATCGGTGTTTTATATTTAAAATAATCTTACTGTTTGGTTGCTATGGTTTTAATGAAATAAAAGAACGTTGTTTCGAACATTTCGGCCTAGATTTGGCAGAAAAGTAAAAAACATCGCAGTGCGGGAAAAACGTTTTTTCATGCATTGGAAACGACCGGAAACTGCCGATCTTTGAGCGATAAGTGCAAAAAAATAATTTTTGGGCTTACTGAATTAATCAGTAAGCGATTTTCTAAAACAAAAAAAATAAACACAAACATCTGTTCTGATAAAAAATTGAATAATAAACAATTTGTTGCTCTTTAGCTTAATAAGCTGAAAAATTATGCCCATTGATAAATTAAATTATATGCGTAAGCTTCTCTTTTTTTGAAGTCAAAAACCAATAATCAAATGTTTAAAATAAAAAAAAACAAAAAATGAAAAATTTCTTATACAAAGTTGTTCTTCTTACAACTGCTTTTTAAATTTTCCATCATAGTTGTCCATGCCTATGAGTTTGTGTAAACAGTCTATAATTTTTAAAACAATTGCTTCAAATGCCGAAATTTCAAAGTTTTTTTATTTTTGCATTTAAAATAGTTTTCTTAGAAGATCAGAAAAATTTGGTGGTAAAATCTCATTTTCGTAACGGCCACGTTACGAAACCTTTTTAAAGTTAAAACTTTTTTATCATAATGTGACTCATTGTAGTTGTAAAGTTATCGAAAAGGTAAAACAAATAATGGAAGAGGCGCCACAAATATTTCTACGTTACCTTTCGTAACAAGTTCAAGTAACAAATAGTTAAGTAACACTTGTGAAATGTTGAAAATTTGTTAAACTTAAATTTCTTTTCGAATAAGACCTGGTTTCATTTAGACGGTTATGTAAGCTCACAGAATATGCGAATGTATAGTTCAAAAAATTCTTATTTTATTGAAGAGGTTTTACTGCACTTTAAAAAAGTAGGAGTATGAGCCACTATACCAAAGCGCAGAATTATTAAACCATTTTTTTTTAAATAAAACATTGACTGTGATACTGAGAGGTAATTTTACGTCAATTATTTGCACAGTTTTATAACGATAAAATTATGAATGGGTAAAGACGGTGCCGCTCTACATACCACTTACAGGACTTTAAAAATGATACAAACATTTTATGATCGTCGAGTTATCAGCCGAAATGCGGCCACAACTTACCCTTATCTTTCAAGATCCTGCGACCTTACTCCTTGTAAGTTTTTTTTGTGCTTTTTTTTTTGTGCTAATATCATTTTTTTTATCATACAAGATAAAATTGTTTCAAAATGGTTTTGAAAGAGGCTAAAAAACGCTATTTGCCAATGATCATTGCTTAATCTATATTTTAGTAATCTCGTTATTTTTAGAGTGTCATTAAATGTTAGTAATAAATTTTCCATATTTTTTCTAAAGCTTTTTTTTAGTTTTAAGTCTGTATGTCAAAGATTATTATTAACTTGTAAAAATATCTGTTGTCGAAGTGACATATATTTATAACTCTAATTTTGTTGACGTTGAAACATTGCTGCCATTTTGTCAAACAAAATTCTTTATGGCTAGTAACCTCTTCGTCTCACTTACGACATTTGCATTTTCCATCTTTTGTTAAAGACAAATCTTAGCATAAATAGGCTATTTTTTTAAAGAGCTAGTGAGTTATTTAAGTGACTTTACTTAGCATTTTTTTTTCTCTCCTTTTTTTGTAAGTTTCTCTGCTATAATTGCACAAACTTTGATTGTCATATGATTATTAATAAGATTTTATTATTGTCTGCAATATAAATTTGTAAAAAACATAATTAACAAAATTATTAAATGTTTTGTAATTTGATCACTTTTTACAATAATTTTATTTGGTTGACGTTTACAGTTTTAACTACAACTACTCTATATACTATGTAGTAATAACACTTTTTCTTATTATAACCATATTCTCTGTTTGACAATGAAAGAAAGATGACAGTTGTATGTTGTATGAGGTTATTCTGTGATTTAACCTCACTTTTTTTTGTGAATTTTACGTTTTAATTATTGTGTTATTGTGTAAATGTCTTTCTATGCTGATTGAAATATTATTACTTTAAAATGCCAATTTCAGAAAAAACTTCTTCACAAACAACAACAATAGTTTTTGTAAGCGCGTAAGGTTGTAATGATATTTAAATTAAATGAGTTTTTTTCCAGACTGATGATGATTTGCCTTACGAAGAAGAAATTCTCCGCAACCCGTTTTCTGTGAAACACTGGTTGAGGTATATCGAACATAAGAAAAAAGCTCCAAAATATGGTGTAAATATAATTTACGAGAGAGCCCTGAAGGAGCTTCCGGGGTCGTACAAATTGTGGTACAATTATTTGAGGACCAGGCGGCTTCAGGTGAAGAATCGTTGCATTTCAGATCCTTCTTTTGAGGAAGTTAATAATGCTTTTGAACGTTCGTTAGTCTTCATGCATAAAATGCCCAGAATCTGGATGGAATATTGTAAATTTTTAACCGACCAGTGTAAGATAACTAGAACTCGAAAAGTGTTCGATCGAGCTTTGAGAGCACTGCCAGTAACTCAGCATCATCGTATTTGGCCTCTATATCTAGATTTTGTGAAAGGGCACGACATTCCTGAGACGGCAGTGCGAATTTTTCGTCGCTATTTGAAATTAAGTCCAGAAAATGCTGAGGAGTATGTACAATATCTGTCAGAAATTGATCGCTTGGATGAAGCATCTGTCGTTTTGGCAAAAATTGTTAATGATGAAAATTTTTCATCGCAAAATGGAAAATCAAAGCATCAACTGTGGAACGAGCTGTGTGAATTGATTTCTAAAAATCCCGAAAAAGTGCGCACTCTAAATGTAGATGCTATAATCAGAGGCGGATTACGCCGATACACAGATCAACTGGGTCACTTATGGAATTCTTTAGCAACATACTATGTTCGAAGTGGTCTTTTTGACAGAGCAAGAGACGTCTATGAAGAAGCTATACAAACAGTTACGACTGTTCGAGATTTTACTCAAATTTTTGACGCATATGCTCAATTTGAAGAACTGACTTTAAGCAAAAGGATGGAAGAGGTTGCTAAATCTAAAACTCCAACCGAGGAAGATGACACCGAGTTGGAATTAAGATTGGCACGTTTTGAAAATTTAATGGAGAGAAGATTACTTTTACTTAACTCCGTTTTATTGAGACAAAATCCTCACAATGTGCAAGAATGGCACAAACGCGTTAAGTTGTATGAAGGTAAGTTATTTGCAGATCTAATATATGAAACTGTTAATTGGATTTTTACAACCTAAAACGTATACAGAGTGATAAAAAAACAAATCAAGAGTGCTATTTTATAGAAAACATCGACAATAATTTATTTGTTTAGTATAATCTGGAGGTTTCAATTCTTCCAACACGAACGTTGTATGGAAATAAATTAATACCCTTCTTCAATATTGTCTGGCAAGTAGCGTAACTCAAATTGACTTAAACGTCTTATCTAAGTTGAAAAATGGTAAATACACTAATTATAATTTTAAAATACAGTGGTAAAACCCATTTTACAACTTGTTCCGTAGTTATTGTTGTTTAAAAAATACCAAAAATTAAAAACATATTGTTAAGGTTAACAACAGCAAACCGTTTAGCGAAAAATTTGTTTATCAGTGGCGTCACATGTGGTAATAAACTTGGTTACACACCCATTCTCACGAATGTAAAATGTAGCTTTTTTTATTTTATAATTTTTTTCTATTATTTGATAATAAAATGCCTAATTATAATTCCAACGTGCAAGATTTATGAGATATCATTTTTTACAAAGTAAAACATCTGCTCTGATTTGTGTTTTTTTTTATCACAGTGTAGGTATTCTGCGTATATTAGTCTGTTTATATTCCTAGTCTGATGGTTCTCTGAAGCGCTGCCTGTTGTTGATATCTGTCACAGTTGTTGCTAAGAATGGACTGTGTTGTTCTACTTGTTAATATGATTAAACCTAGAATATCATTATTTGCACTCAAAGTTAGCTGATAGATTTTTTTGAATTTTACTGTAAGGATGATCGCGTGGGGCCAGCCTATGAGTTGCTGTGACCACAATAAGCACTGACGCAGCGTACCATCGGGTAGCGTGACCAAAGAGATTAATTTTTTGGAATGCTTTTTAAACAGTCTATATTACATAGTATTACTTATATCTAGTCGACCGTGGGCTGTTTAATAACAAAAAAGTTGTCGAGAATACATCAAAAATTCATTTTTAAACCGAAGGGTTTTTTGAATTTTGTTTAAAACACATGGCTTTGAACAGCTTAAAAAATTGATTTAATGTACTACAGGTTCGTTTTGAATAATAAATTTTATTTTATAATGTCTAATGTATATTTAAAAACTCGGAATTGATATATATCGATTTTTTACTGCTGTATTTCAAGTAAGCTGTAGTCAATGAAATTTCAACATCTGGCAGCGTGGATTTTCTGTTAATTTTATAATTATTTTTTAGGTAAACCTCACGAAATAATAAACACGTATACAGAGGCTGTACAAACTGTGAGTCCAAAACTTGCGGTCGGCAAGCTGCATACTTTATGGGTAGAGTTTGCTAAATTTTACGAAAGCAATCATCAAATTGAAGATAGTCGTTTAATTTTTGAAAAAGCGGTTCAAGTTACTTATGTCAAAGTCGATGATTTGGCAACAGTTTGGTGTGAATGGGCTGAAATGGAAATACGTAGTGAAAATTATGAACAAGCTCTTAAATTGATGCAACGCGCGAGCACTATGCCTTCGCGAAAAGTTGCTTATCATGATGATAGTGAAACAGTGCAAGCTCGCGTATACAAGTCTTTGAAAGTTTGGTCAATGTACGCTGATTTAGAAGAAAGTTTTGGAACGTTTAAATCTTGTAAAGCCGTTTATGACACTATACTGGACTTGAAAATTGCAACCCCACAAATAATTATTAATTACGGTTTATATTTGGAAGAGAATAAATACTTTGAGGAAGCTTTTCGTGCTTATGAAAAAGGTATATCCTTATTCAAATGGCCAAACGTGTATGATGTTTGGAATACTTATTTAACGAAGTTTTTGGCAAGATATGGAGGAACTAAATTAGAGAGAGCAAGAGATTTATTTGAACAATGTTTGGAACATTGCCCTTCACAGTTTGCCAAATCGCTCTATCTTTTGTACGCTAAACTAGAAGAGGAACACGGAATGGCTCGACACGCTATGGCAGTATATGAGCGAGCTACAAGTGCTGTTCCACAAGAAGAAATGTTTGATGTATTTAACATTTATATCAAAAGGGCTGCAGATATCTATGGAATTCCTAAAACTCGCCAAATTTATGAAAAAGCCATTGAAATTCTTCCAGAAGACAAAACACGGGACATGTGTCTTCGGTTTGCCGACATGGAAACAAAACTCGGTGAAATCGACCGGGCTCGGGCTATTTACTCCCATTGTAGTCAAATATGCGATCCTAGAGTTACAATTGAATTTTGGCAAACATGGAAAGAATTTGAGGTTCGACATGGAAATGAGGATACAATGCGAGAAATGCTTAGAATTAAAAGAAGTATACAAGCGATGTATAATACCCAGGTCAATATGATGTCTGCTCAAATGCTGAACTCAGCAGGCAGTATGTCCGGTACAGTTGCAGATTTAGCACCGGGTGTCAAAGATGGAATGCGACTTTTAGAGGCAAAAGCCGCTGGGATGGCAGGGTCTCGGGCTGGTGATATAATGTTTGTTCGTGGAGAGACTCAAGGCGATAAACAAGCTAGAATTGTTAATCCCGATGAAATTGACATTGGGGAAGATGATGACGAGGACGAACAAGAAGATGTTTCAGTGGAGAAGCAAAACATTCCTGCTGAAGTTTTTGGGAGTCTAAAAAATGCAGCCAGTGATAATAATGAGGACGATGCGGTTGAATAAGTTCATAAGAATTTCTGTGACATGTCTAGAGAGTAATGTTTTGAGATAGACAACTTCAATATTGAAAAGTAAACTAAAAAGAAAAACTAAACTCAATTTTCATTAGCTATTTTTAGCTCGGTTAATGAGTTTTGTTGCATACTTATTGCTTGAAGTATTGCTGCTAAAACAGTGAATATTTGAGTATTCTTGTTAATAACATAGTAGTTTTCATTTCAGTACCTTCTGCACTGTTAGTGCAGATTATACAAATACGACACGCACAAATTTACAAGCAGTCTTTAGAGTATAAGCAACACCAAGTGAAAAAATGAAAATTTTTATTTAGCAAAACAGCAAGTAACAACATACAAGATCTTGTGGTTAAACAAGAATTTTCAAAATTTAAAATTGGTAAACTGAAACAGCAAGATGCCAAAATACTGCCATATTGGCCACAATGATGTTGTTTTAAAATTTACTAGGAAGAGATTGCTTTCGAAACATTACTCTTATTGCTCATGGTTGCCATTATAAATTTGGCTTACTGATATCATTCTGTTACGGTCTATAGGTATAGTCGTAAGAAAATTTGACTTAAACTTTGAGTAAACTTTTTTATGACTACCATACAGACTTTCATTATACCCTACTATATATAATGATATTGTCTTTTTGTTGTGGAGGGTGGTTTCTTGTAGGGAGGAGACAAATATCAGACAAAATAAAATAGTGTTCTTCTCTGACTTCTTTATCAAATAAAACAATAATTTTGGCATAACGATATTATTACAGCTATCAAAAGACATTAAAAACAACTAAAACTGATAAGTATATGAGAATTGAAAAGTTGTATGAAAATATTTTTTCTTGGGTCGAGCTTTACAACAAAAAAGCTATAAATTGGAAAGTATAATAGAGATATTTATGGAAGTTTTAAAAAAGTTCGTCGGCTTATAAAATAATTTACATTATAACTAAAAAAATCTTATATCTGGCCGACGACTATAAGTGTAAATTCATCTTTGAGATAAAAAAATTGATTTTAAATTTAGCATCAGATATTGAATATGAGCGCGATGATTTAGTTTGAAATAGGTTTAATAATTGTCTAAAGCCATGGGGAGATGGAAAATTTATAAAAGTATGTAAAGCAATTTTTTCTAAAAGTGATCAATTTATTACAATAAAAAAAATCTGTTTTATAGCAACTAATTAATAGCTATTGAATCTATAGTTAAAGAAGACGGTTTTTTATGGTTCAGAGTCTAATCCACCCGTTACATATTGAATCCAGTCGTTATAAATATAAGTTCTCGTATATCCAGATGGTTCTATACTTTCACAACCGTTGCCGCTGTAAAAGCTTGAAATTCCTACGTGGACAGGATGACTATTATTTAAATAATAGACTAAAGGTGTGCCACTGTCTCCCTGGAACATAACAAATATTATAACTTTAAGAACACTGAAATTGATATCTTCTATTCAACTTTTGTTTTATTAACAAAATAAGAAAAAAGAATACTATAGTTTTACACTTTCAGCTCTAAATATAAGTAGAACACTAGTAGTATAAGTAAGTTATAAGATGCAACTTTTTCGATATACTGATATGGTTAAGCTTACTTTGAAATTATAAAAAAATGGAAAAATAGAGGAAGCAGTATAATATACACATACCCCCGAATAATGTTTACAAAATTTAAAAAAAAATCATTAAAATAGTCATGTTTTGTGAAAGTTTTTGATTGTCTAAAAAAAAGTTTTTCCAGTTAAAATCTGACATCAGATATACAAGTGTTAACTGTTTGTTTATGCTCTGATAAAATTCATATCTATTTTTTAATGTAAAGAATGTTACCTAAAATTCATATCAATTATAAAATTAATACATATAAAAATAAAAGAAGAGAAAGGAGTAAAAAGAAAAGAAAGGATGAAAAAATAAAATCAAGATCAAGTAAAATATAAACATAAATAAAAATTTTATACGGCAAGGCGGTTTATACATGTTGCTGAATGCAGCCCTCTAGCATTCATACATATTGCCACAGGCCACCCTCTTCCGACGCGAAGAGGGTAAGCACCCGATGGGTGCGCAACCAAACTCACGTACGTTAAGAAAGCATAAAAATATTTCAAGAGAGAAGTCTGAAGATTTATATCTTCAGACAAAAAGCTTATAAAACATATTTTATAATTAAACAGGAAATTTGAATTTATTATTATTATTACAGTAATAAAATTAATATAAAAATAAAATGAAAACAAAAGAAGAGAAAAACAAAGAAAACATATGTATAATAAATAAAATCAAGATCAAGTAAAATAAAAATAAAAATAAAAAAATTATATGCCAAGTCGCTTTATACATGTTGCCGAAATCAACCCTCTAGCATTCATACATATTGCCGCAGGCCACCCTCTACCGACGAGAGTCAAACTGTAGTACGTGAAAATCTTTCAAGAGAAAAGTATCATCATTTTATATATTTAGACAAAAGCTTTTTAAAACATTTTACAATTCAATATAAAACTTAAACAGGAATTTTGAAGTGAAAATGTGACGTTTACAACATTTTTGTACAAAAAAAATTATTATTTAAATTGTAAAAAAAGCTATGTATCTATTATAAGTGTCACAAAACGTCATTTTTTAATAAACTCACCATTGTTTAGAATAGTAAACTATAATAATTATTTCCGTTGAAAAAAATAAATATATACAAGCTGCTTTTAAACAAGTGCAAGAAATTTGAGATGTTATTTGAATTGAACAACGAATAGTGGTACAAATGTTCAATTTTATTTAATAACTTTTTTGTTTTTTTATTATTTCTTAAGTTATTTATTCAAAAGTTGAATAATGACAAGTAGGCGGATAAATGATTAATTTATTTTCTTCTATAGTAAAGTTAAAGATAATTTATTAAAGCTGCTCGTCTGTATGTAAAAAAAAACAACGTTTTAACGACAGAACTATAATAAAATCAATGCAATTCGTTCAAACTAGATTCGTTTGTTCTTATTGGAACTCCTCAGCAAGTTGCAACATTACGGAAGCAATAGGCACTTGGGTAAATATAAACCCCAAATTTTCACTGCAACTTATTCAAATCTGAATCTGTGGCGACTTGCTCAAGAGTACCAATAAAAATAAAACATGTTCAAACCTACAGATCTTGAATGAATTTGGATTAATTTTATTATTCTACTTCTTGGTAGTAATTAGAGAAGATAGATTACATTGCAGATTATTGATATGCACTTGGGACAAAAGACGCTAACGTGATAACTTAGTTGTTTAATTATCGATGTACGTTTTATCTCAATTTGTGTCTATTAAAAATTTACATCTGTTATTTAGAGTGACCTGTATGCATTAGAACATGTAGAAACCTTGTTTATAAATTTTTTTATGTGAGGTAGCTTCTAATAAATGCCGCTAGCCAGAACTATGTCACATGTACTTAAAAGCCGCTTACTAATCATTATTTAACTTTTAAATTGATGATGAAAAATAGTGCTGCAGTGCATAGAAATGTGTTTGGATTTTTCACTTAAAAAGTAATTGCTTTGTTTCTCTCGATTTCTCTAAGATGCCACTGTCAGATCTTAATTTCCTTATTATGGTAACACTTTTAAAATATCTTCTTCCCAATAAAAAAAGAATGATCTAAATCGGTTTATATATCCTTGAACACAGAAAAAAAGTATACATATACGGTCAAATTGAAAGACCTCCTTCTCTTTTGAAGTCGGTTAAAAAAAGAAAAAGACTAAAGAGTTGTTAAATAAATTGAGATTTAAAACGCATGTTTTCCAGTATTTATATTCTTTCATATTAAATTGTGCAATAGAAGTTATAATGTTTTACTCCTTTACAATTTTGACTTAAAATTATTTAAAAAATCTGTATGAATACCTCATGATTTTTAAACCCTGGTCAGTATATAATAAAAAAATCAATATAAAAAACAAGATCTACTTAATATCTATTTCAGACTTTCTGTTTGACTTTTATTTTTGATCATAAATAAGTTTGTTTAATAAAAATTTTGTCTAAAGTTGACAATAGTACTTATTTCTCAAAGTATTTTTATGTTTTCTTAGTTCATAAATAATCTGCACATCTGATGTCAGATTTTGTAATAACCTACTTATTTTATTTTTTCCCTCTTGCAAAGTTTACTGTAGAAATGTATTAGAAGAAACTTTAAAATAAATATTTTAATAAGTATTGTAAGGTTACTACTTCAGTGCAATTACAGTTTCAACGTCTTTTAAAATCGCTTTTCATAAACTGCGTTTTGTTTACTGCGCATCTATATCCCAAACCTCAAGCTACAACATTTGACCTGTAGGTGAGTTTGTTATGCTTGGTGAGTATATCTTTATAAATTTTTGCAATGTCAGCTTATTTATATAATACTGTTATATTCTTACAGTGCATGTTCCCTCGTTATAGTTTCCATCAACGCATATCATTGTGTCTTGAATTTGACTTCCATAATAGAGTTTACAAATATCGTTAGAGATAGTAGTTACTCCTACTGTATTCAAATAATCTACAGGTCCCTCAATTGCTGCAAATTAAAAATTAAACAAAAGCTATAATTTGTTAGTATACTTACTATCACTTGTTTGACCCCATCCAATAGATGTAACGGATGCGTTTGTGAAGACATCAGTTGTTGGTAAAAGAATCGGGCCAATATAATCTAAACACAAAATATTTGGTGTGGTAAAAACCAGCCATTATACAATATAATAGCCAAATATGTAACATTACGTTAAGCTCAAAATTGTCTACATAAATCAAAACATTGTTCAAAAAAATGTTTGAACATCCGATTACAGTCAAATGCAGACCAGCTTCAGGGCTTTATAAGTTATATAACCGCGTGGTTCACCTAAGAGTACGAACCTGCCTAACAAAATTTAGACGCAACGCAAAATGCGTTTGACAAGATTATTTTGCTTCAAGAAAGTTATTAAATGTAATTTTGGACCTTCTCCATAATTAATTAATTGGTTTGGAATCTTTGGCACAATAAACTATTCACACAGTTTTACCATTTGCCAAAAAGTTTGTTTAATCGATCTCGAGAGCTCTTTCGACCACCAAGCGGTCATCATCAGAAGATGAATAAAACTAAATTTACCCGGCTTAGAAAATTTTTGTAGGTATCTCCTGTTTTGTGGGTATTTTTTAATAAGCCGACTAAAGAGCTGAAAAGAGAATTGTTTACTTTGTTAAGAGCTTTTGTCTTATTTTTATAAATTTTTATGAGTTCAGCGGCGTCTAGATCTTTACAGTTATTTACTTGCTTGACTAATTTTAAACTGTTAATACTAATTTGATGATAGCTATTAAAAGCGCGTGCTGTGCTATACTGGATTTGTCAAATCTGCCATATTTTAAATCAGCTAAATGTTCTTTGTATCTGATTTAAACTGATTTATGCATTTGCTCTATATAACATTTGTCACAGTTATTACACTGTATGCGATAAATTCCAGACTTTTCTGAGAGAGTTTGTTGTTACAAAACTCTCCAAAAGGCTGCACAATTTGGTTTAATACATTTCTTTTCTAAAAACTTTAGACTCTAGATATATAGTCTAATTTATAAATGATAGAAATAATTCAAAGAGTTAAGAGGGTATTGACTGAGAAATTGAGACAATTACAACTATTTAGACGGTCAGATCTTGTTGATTTGATTTTTCATGTACAAAGCGATGTACTTTCAATATATGGCAAAAACTAGAAAACTAGAAAGGCATTTGAAGAGATTATAGAATATAGAAGGATTTGGCACTGCGGTCTTTTTGATCTATTGTGCTCCCAGACGAGAGTCATTTTTTTTGTAGAGAAAGACTTCCACTTGGGAAGAATTCAAAACCACGACTTTCGTTAGATCAGTTTCCAAACGCACTATCGTCAGCCACCTGACTACCGAAAGCTCTTTAAAGAAAAGCATTTTCTTTAAGTGGAGCATAAGCCAGTATAAATTTATAGGATAATTGTGATTTATGAATCAAATAAAATACAGCATGTAGACGTTTATTGAAATTTATACCTTAAACTTCAAGTAACTGTTGCCGATTTAAAGAAAAAAATAAGATGTAAGGGCAAAACATAGAGAGCAAAGCCAGGCGGCCAAAAAATGTTATAATACGCGTAAATGAGTCTTAGATTGCTTCAACTACTCACAAGATGTTGCTCTGTAAAATGATTTTTCCGGTATTTACTAATTTTTGGCTTGTATTTAAAATACTGTCGTTTGCGATATAAATAGACGTCATAACCTGGTCAAAAGCAATTCGTTAGTTGTAAAAACCAAATTTCAACCTGATAAAAATTATTGATGGTGTTTCTTGTGAATGCGGTGCTTGAGTTTTTATTTTATTACAAAAATAATTACATAACTGTAATAGATACCTGCCTACCAACTTTTAAAATTATTTCCCAGATGCCTAATATTGATTGATATTTTAAGAAAAACAAATTTTATTAATAAACGCAAAATTGAAATTAATGGTTTTCTTTAGCTTTTATTCGAATTACTTAGTCTAATTTAGAAAATGCGCCAAATACGTTTAAAAACTTTGAATATCAAGTGACAAAACGTCGTCGCCATAAATTAATTGAAAAGGTTCTCTGATTGCGTTGTTTTTGAAATGTTTTTTCCAGTATGCTCACTCATATTCAGACAAATTAGGGCGTGGCAAATCATGATGTGTAATGTGTTCACATAAGAGCTTTTTATAAGACTTTTACTTTATTTTTAATGTAATAATTTTTAATTTGTATTAGAGCTGTGTTTAAATCAATAACTGAATAAATAAAAAAAATGTTTATACAATAAAACAATCAAATTATTTGGATACTATAATGTACAATTATTGTTATTTTTGGAGTCGGTGTCAGTCAAGGTAGGATGTGCGCTCGCGTCAGCTCGCCTGTGCACCGCGTGCGCTTAATTTCAATATTGTGTTTGTGTATGCTAATATTATGATTAGTATATCATAATATATTATGATCAGTATGGATATAAATAAACTAATCATAATATATAAGACTTTATACAAACCTACCTACAAAAATGGAAAAAGCGGTGCACGTTAATCCCACAGTTTAGTCAAAGGAACTATTGGGCGAGTTTGAGGCCGCCCAGCAAAAGTTAATTTCGGTAAAGTTGAAGGAGTTAAAAGAGAAATAGTACGAAAAAATCTGTGATTTGCGGTGTAAGAAAAATATCAGCAGCTGCAATGAAAAAGTGGCTATCGCTTACTTATCATAAAATGGTAAGATACAACCAAGCCCATTCAAATTATTAATAACAATTTGGTTTTGTATAATCAAACGTTTACAAGTCGTCATTTCTTTGGTGTATCTATTCTAAGCTGAAAAAGATTAGAATAGATCTTAGTTTCTCTTAGAAATGTTTTTATTATTTATTTATATCTTGACAACTTTATACGTCAGTTTAGAAGCCAAATTGCGTCCGCACCAGTAAGGGCAATTATAATTTCAAAATAAACTAAAATAAATAATTGCAATATTAAGTATTATTCAAATATGTAATTACATAGCTGAAAAAATTTGAAAAAACATAAATTAATTAAAAAAATTAAAGTGTTAATTTTAAGCTTGGTGTCTGAATAATTTATTATAACGCGTTGAAAAATAGAGCAATTTTTGTGCGATTTGAAAAAAAATTGCGAATCAACGACAAAATTGGAAATTGACAGACAAATGACAAGTCTGCGCTGATGACATATATATTGCCAAAACCGTTTTCTAAAAATTTTTAAATAACTAATTTTTTTTAATTTTTTAAAACATGCAGTACTTGTTTTAGTTAATAATTTAGAGTAGGTAATTTCAAACTATAATGACTTAGCTGCTGAATTGGTTAATTAAACCGATTTTAGTTAGTTTAATTTTTATGGCAATAAAATATCACCAATCATCTCAATAGCATTGAGTTTATAATTTAGTATAAGATGTAAAGGTACAATTAAATTTGAATAATAAAACGTTATTTTTAGATAACAGAATTTAAAGCGTTATTCACATCTTGTTTTGTAGATGCGACTAGAGTTTATTCTCTTTTCAAACAATTTATAATTTGTTCATCTATTTTTAATCATTCAAAATTTTTAAATTGTTCCTAATTTATAAGCACAGACTGCTAGTCCTATTAAACGTTAGAAAAGGTTTTGGTTTTATGATAATTGGCCTTCGGTTGGCATGCTGTCATCAGGCCAGAGACTTTCGTGTGTTTGATTCTACGGAGCTTGCATGTTTTTAACTCTATCACATTCTTGACACATTAATAATTATTTTTATCTACGTCTATTGTATACGTCTGTTTACTCAACTTTAATAATACCCATTAATTAGAGCAGTGATTAATAAGTCATTAATCACTGCTGTCAGGTGCTTCTTTGATTTAGCTCTAATATTACATTGTTTTGCTGCAAACAATTCTTTTTTTTAATTTTTAATTCAGTTAGAAGGCAAGGAGCATCTACAGTGAGCCCCATCACCATCAGCATCTTTGAGTGTGCGTGTCATATTTCTGTTTCTTAACACATCATGTTTTTCGAAACATTTTAAAGCGAAGACGCTTTTAAATCATAACAAATTTGACTTAAACCTATCAACTGTCAATATTAAAGAAGCTGCTGAAGTTGCCCCATTAAAGGTATTGCGGGATAAGGTAAAAAAAGTATATAATCTTTTTTGAGCTGGCAAAAGGAAAAGAAGAGGCACTTTGTTTTCTGAATTGACTTATTTTACTATAATTTACTGAATTATCTACAGAATATAAATCTTTAACGCTCTGATGCTTACAAATACATTAAGCCATAAATTTATAGCTCAAATCAAAAGATGTTCAGTCTAAAAAGGCAAAAATTTTTTCTAGCAAAGATATCAACTACTTTTTAACTAAATAATTTAATGATAAATACTAGCAACAAAGATAAGATGTTAAGTACATATTTCACATAGTTTAGTTGTTTCATTACATTCTGTAATTTAAAGCTGTTTTAATAATAATAGATAAATGCAAAAGTAAATGAGTTTTATGAAATATAAATAACTAGATCAGATTTTTCGGTAAATGTACCAAGACAAAAATTTTACGAAAATATTTGGTTACTGATAACTTTTACAAAATATGCAAGACATATATAAGTCTTTGTCCAAGTCATGTAACTAGTTACACAATCTTTGAAAATTACCAAAATGGTACATTTACCTGACCTGACCTGACCTGAAATCATTGACCTGAATTGAAATAATCAAATTTAAATATAATAAAAAAAATATTGCTGCTTTCTTTAAATTATCGAATACAAACTAATATTCTGAGCTCAGTCTTCGCAGATTTCTCGGAACAATACTGGTTAACGCAAGCGGGGTTTTTACTGCTCTTAAAAACACAGTGGATAGAAGTCTTCTACCGTAGCAGAAGGCTACATAAACGACGATTTTGACGAATTTGTCAAAAATAAAACCGAAACGGTTAACAAAATATCATCTTCAATTTAACCAAATTGAAGATGATATTACATGTACATATAATTTTAAGTATTCAAGTTAACAAAACATCACTTTTGATGTTAATTCTATCCCTTCGATTAACTTGACCTATTGTTTAAATAATACAATTATTAATCAGTATAAATAAATAGCATCATCTTGTAAGATTAGATACGTGATATTTGTTAAACTAAATACACAGATTTTTGTGTTAATTATTATGAGAAATTATACGATTACTATAATTTTTGATGCTGATGTGTACTGTGCATAAATGAAAAAAAGTGGATTGTGTAAAATATTGTTGCTAAAAATATGTATGTAACAAAATTTTTCAACGAAAAATAATAAAACAATAGAACACTTTTTACCATTGGATTGATCTCGTTGAGATTAATCATTCTATTTTAACACAATAAGCATTACATTTTTGATTTATGTGTCAAATCTAAGTTTCCGCAACCGGGAATTATATTCTTATACATTTTTAAATCTATAATTGTATATATTTTTTAAATCTGTACGTCAGCATAGTAAACATTTCATTCAACCATTGAATAAACAATGAATTTAACTTACCACTAAACTGAACTGGAATGCGTAAACGAATTAACCCTAAATCGTTGTACAAAGTGGTGCTATTGTAAGAAGGGTGTAGAAGAAAATCATTACTGGCTACTGTTATTCTGTTAGGGTCATTTTCTGTCAAACTATTCGAGCCCAAGTAAATAGTTACTTCAAGAGCACTAAAACATAAATGTTGCAATAAAAGTTAAATTAAATTTGGAAACATACTCTTCTATGCAGTGTCCTGCAGTTAAAATCCATAAATTATTCAACAAAGCTCCTCCACAAAATATTTTACTAGTTGCTGTTGTTATGTAGAGTGCAGTAGAAAAAGGAAATTGACCAGCTCGTGCTGCTTCGCCGCCGATTATACGAGCCTCTATAATTTTTGTAAAAACACAGTCTGTAATCATAATATTTTACATACCCTTGTTGATAGATTTAGAATTTATAAGTGTTATTGTTAGGAGTAGCAGTAAGAAAACTTTCATTTTGCATTCGAAGTAGACTGTAGTTTAAATATTGAGTTGTTTGATAAGTGCTGATCAATGATATAGCTTCAGAGATAAAATCAGATTAAATTATTTGTGATAGGGAATAGGAGATTAAAATCTTAAGCTGCCAAGTTTTAAGATGGATGTCTATTTGATATTTCCTGTTAAAAGTTTTAAATATCACTCTTGTTATTAGAGAAATCAGCAATTTAGTTGGCGTTTGAGCAAGCTTCAAATGAAGAAAGACACGTTGTTGTAATAAGTCTGGTTGTTGAGTAGAAGTAGTGCTACCGTTAAACCTACATGAAGTAACACTCTTGAAGAATAATGAAGATATGTATATAAATACCAATAAATTCTTATATAGTATATGTAGAATAATTTTCCCACATGTATTTAAAACTGGGGAGCAGTATCAGTATAAAAATCGTTGATTTATTTGTCTATATAATTATATATTATTAATTAGATACTATAGAAATAATCTGATTATTTGTTTTGTTTCATTGGTTTCGTTTTGAAACTCCCTCTATGAAGTCATGGTTTGTCAATAATATTTTTAATTTGATAGTACTTTATACACTGACCGGCACAAAAAACGACTCAATTTGAATTTTAAGTAATTCCTCGTCTTAGAATTTTTTTTTAGTATTATGTCTTATTGATAAGTGTTCCTTAAGTTATTCTTTGACAAAGAATATCCGACAAACAAAACATTAAACACAGCAAATAAGATTTTAATGAAAAATGATAAAGGTAATTTTCCAGAAATCGTCTTGAAAACAACATTTTCCTGCTGATTCAATAATTATAATAATATAAACAATCTTTATTCAGTTGCACTAATTGGTTAAAAAAAGTATTGTAACAAAAATTTTTGTACTTTCTGTGGGTAATAATTTTAGGCGGGATTTTAGGCACTGAACCTGCAAGAGTACAATGTACTAGATATTAAATCGGGGTTTAATACACCAACATCTAATAGAATATCAGGATTATTGATAAAAATTAAATCTATCAAAGAAGCAGAGTTTTTGGTAAGGCGGGTAGGCTCGTTTATGATTTGGGTAAAATTGTGACCTTCAAAAATTTCTTGCAGGTGATTCCTCTGGAAGCAATTTATATTAAAATCACTCAATATAATAATTTGATTATATTAAGGACATATAAACGATAATAAGTTGTCAATGTAGCGAGACTTATTCAAATAACTTTTTGGCGTTCTATACACAACAGCTACTACAAAATATTTTTTTTAACTTTTATTTTAATAAACATTTGCTCAATACCTTCAGCGAGCATAAAACCGGGTAATATTAATTCAGCATTTAAGGTGTTATGAACGTAGAATCCAACATCACCTCCTTTATTCTCACAGTCATTCCTGATAAGTCGATATTCCTTAATATCTACAATATCCGAAAGTGTCTCAATATTAAGCCATGTTTTGGTAACTGCCATTATATCAAAGTTTAACAAAGCTTTTAACAAAGCACAGACGAATCCAGTATATAATGATCTTACATTTAAATGAACAACTTTTACCGATTGGCTAAAACCTGCTGTTATCTCATATGAGGCTAATTTATTTAATGCGTGATTTTGTCTAAAAAATTACCGGTGTTTTTTTTTGACTGCAAAGGTGTAAAAATTTTTTTTTTGCTGCAACATTTTTGGGCTAAAATGAGTAATTTGATTAATTAAATTTTGACGCTTTTTACTTTAAATTTACCTATTAAATTGTTATTGTTACGTGGACGTCAGAATTGAAATTAATTGTTGTTATTTACGCGCAGGAAAATAAAGTTTTCCGAACTAGTATCGTAAAGTAGTCTTTTAAAGACTTTACAAGGCGCAAAATAAAAATAACACTTTAAAAATTAACAATTTATTCAAAAATAATAATTAAAAATATTAATCTAAATTGTGAAACTTGTTATGTTTGAAATATTGATTCCCGATAGTGATTTATGACCGAGCTTCAAAGTTTCAGTAAAAGTCCCAGTCGAAATCTCATTGCTGGCGTGATCGTAGCAAATTTTTGATAAATTATTACTTGTAAAGGGACTATTGCCCATACTAGTTGTTGTGTTTTTTGCTGTCCCTGATTGTATTTTACTTGCTATATCCGGCTTATTTTGGATCGAGTTCTCGATGTAGCTCTCAGCCACCGTTGTACTTTGCCATCTTCTATGCCTTTTTAATTTGGTAATGTCACCTCTAACCCCTACTAATAAAGTCGCTGAACTGCGGCGCATACAATGCCCCGTGTATATTAGAGATGTAGGTAACTTAAGATACGCTGCAATTTTAGAAAGAAATTTTCCAAATGAATAAAGCCTCACTTGTTGGACAATTTTGGACCCCGAAAAAATTTCCCTTGTTTGTAATTTACAGATAGGCGGTGGTGTGGTGTACGAACCATAACGCCTGTACAAAGCACGATTTCCTTCATCAATAATTACAAAGCGACAAGATTTTTTTGTTTTAGAATCAGGAATGTGTACTATTAGAGTATTATCTTACTCTTCAACTTTATCCAGTAACATCTTTGATAATTGGTCGCATCGACATGCTCCAGAAACGTCAAAAATAAGCACTATCTAAAGAGAACAAAATTAAATTTATTTGAGGTACTTATTTAGCCATTGTCACAACACACTTGCACTATTAAAAATTTCTTGTCGGGTGCTTCAAGAAGAACTTTATCGATCTGGTTCAAAAATTTCGATTGTTTTGGACGATAACCAGTCGATTTTCGCTTAAAGTATGCAATGAACTTATAAAACTTGCTAATGTCCAAATTCTGCTTCAATAAAAACACGGATTTTAACATAGAATAAATAAATGCTCCAAAGGCTTGAGGGTTTCTGCAAACTTGCTTTTTCTGCAAAATACGCAAGAAATACTACTTCGGTAAGTGAAGTAGCTTTTTTTTGACGCCAATCTTTGAACATTAGAAATAGTCTTTCATATTGCTCTTTTGATTTATACGGTCAAAGATCGTAAGTAACAGCTCACATCAAATGAAATGCCCTCACAATGATTTTCGTCTTCTTTTATCACTATTTTATGAATTAACACTGTTTTCACAACACACGCACAAAATTGCTAACATTTTTTCGATGTTGTTTACTTTGTTGCCAACAAAATTGACAAGCTTGATTTTTGTGGAATTCGTAAAAAAACTTTTTAAAAATTGTAGATTTTGCCTTTTTATACGATTTCCGGAAAAATTTAATACAAAACACATCGGTAAAATCTCTTATTTGACTCGGAGCTTTAAAATACTAGGCATAAAACGCCTCGTGTTTCAATTTAGCTCCTCTTCAATAATGTGAGATATATCTGACTTTCATGTAAATAACTATTAAAAAAAATCATAATTTTATGAAAAATTGTAGCATTGATTCTACCAAGTTCATTATGGCCTGATCATCAAGAAGATTCTATTCTTCCTGAAGAACAGGAAACATTTCGTCTAGAGTAGCTGAGGCAAAGATTCGAGTTTTAACTTTTTTCCTATCATGTCCCAAACATGCTCAATAGAATTTAAGTACGGACTCCTTGGAGGCCACTCCATGCGTTTGATAGCAACTTCATCTCGGAATTCATTAACAACTCTGACGATATGTGGTCGTAAATTATCGTCCATCAATATAAAATTGTTACCAATAAATAACGTGAAAATACTATAGTAAGTTAGAGACGCCAGTTAATATGTTTCCTAATGATATATGGGTCTTTGTTTCAGGAATAGTAATTTTAAAAAAACTCTCTTCATAAACTTCATTTTGTAAATTTGTTAATTCGGCTTTCCTAGAGGCATCTGCAATTCCAATTATTGCTGTCTATAAAGTATTTAAGAATTTAAATAATTGTTTATAATAAATATTTCTAATTTATCAATCAATAGAGGTTTGTCACAATACTTTATGCAAGACTGTATACGAGTGATTTTAATTAATAACGTTATTTGTGTTTATATTACAGGGTAGACAGATATTGTGATCATACGTTGCAAGCCCTAGAGAATAAAAATGAGCTGCTCCTTAACAAGACTTTAGTAAGCGTCAACTTACTCAAGCAGCTACAGGGAAGTGCTTAATTATCTTAATTAGACTCCTTCGAACATGTTGACACATTATAAAATATTAAGAAGATTGTTAAAAAAGAAATCATTGTTTTAGTTTTTACGCGGGCTATTATTGAAATAAAGCTAAAACCTTTTATTATGTCTATAAAAGTGCAAATTAATGATATTTCAAAAAAAAATACTTAACGTAACTCAATTATTTGAAAATTTTAATAAGTTTATAAACAAAAGATGCTGCAATTCAAGTAGTCTACAAAATCCAAATCAAAAAGACTTACATGATTACAATTTGAAATCTGTGTTTTTTAGTTATTTATTTTATTTGCAATTGGTCGTCGATAATTAAAGATTTCAATCGGCAAAATGTTGGAAACTGAGTCGTTAACAATAATTAACTGTATATTACGTATTAAAGCAAAAAGAACTATTTCTGTCACGAGAAAGATAGTTTACCGAGACGTAGCCGAGATCAACTAATTTTTGATTTTTTTTATTTCTTCCTATTTTGTTTGCTTTTATATATGTTTATTTTGTTTTATTACTATTTTTTAGAATTATGTTAACGAGTATGAAGTTTTAGTAAAAGTTTTTGTGTGTGCCTTTTTTTTTACTACTATTGAATGAATAAATACTCAATTTTTAGTATGTTAAAATTCATATATAACTGACCAAATAAAAAAAGATAAATAATAAAAAATAATTATAAACAAATAAAAAAAAAATGAAATCTAATAAAATTTACAAAATTATCATAAGTATGTGATTGAAAAAAAACTTGTATAAATATATTATTTGTGTGCCTTTACTACTTTTTGGTAAGCTGTCGATTTTCTTATAACAAATGAAGATTTTTTTGCATTGATATTTTATTACTGAGATGTTTCTTTAAACAAGTACCATTTCAAAAAAGTTACAACTGTTGCTTGAAAATTTAGCAATCATTTGCTAAAATCAAAATTCGATTATGTAATTTATATTTTTGACTACTTTTAGGTTACGTTATTTTTAAAATTATATATTTTACATAAATTATTACAGTTATTGATAATAAGTAAAATGTTCTAAGAAATCAAGAAATATTGTTTGTTTTTCAATATTTTATAATTTTATCTATATTTTGCAGATTATGATAGCTTATACTTTTAATACTTGTCATTTTTAATAATTAAGCGTAAGCAAACAATGCAAATCAATGTTGTAAACTTTAAAATCACAAAAGATACTAATCTAGATTCTATTTGTTTCCGATCACTTAAGATTGATCAGTTTGCTTAGTGTTTATAATGTTTTTTATCCTTAAACAATTATAATGCACTTTAAAAACTTAATTTATTTTTTTTTTAATAAAACAACTTTATAACTTTATTAATTTTTGTGTTATTAACTTAAAGTTTTTTTTTATCTCACATTATAGCAACAATAAATGTTATAAATAATATGTACACGTTTTTTTTGCTGTCTTTTGTAATAATTTTTATTTTTCAAAATGTTATATTTTTTTTGACATTATTAAGTGTTCTGATTTTTTTCTTACTCTTGTGTTCAGCATTTCGTTTCAATTATTTTTATTTATGATCTATTATTTATTTATTTTTTCTGCTTATTACCTATCGTGTTTTGATCTTTTTCTTTGTGTTTAAGAACTGTGTTTGTAGTTACAAAATTGTTGTAGAAAAAAACTCTTGCCTGGGTAGGAATCGAGCCCACGACCCAGTTAGGTTTGTAAAAATGTAGAGAGCACAATAGATCAAAAAGGTCGCTGTGGAACATATTGAGACTAGACGCAAAATACTAGGAAACCTTCGTATTTTGTCACTATTAGATGTTTTTAAAAACGCTGTTTACTCTTGGGAAAATGTTGCAACCTAGAAACTAGGTCATATGTTAATTTTGATCTACAAGATCGCTGATTATACATAAAAAGCAAGAAAATAGTTTTACTTTTAAATAGCTTACTTATTATACTTATATTAAATGTTATAAATTTTAAAGTTTTGTTAAATGTTTTTCCTTGAGTCTTTTTGTTTATCTCTAATGTTTATTGTTTACTATAGAATGTTAATATCATTACATGATTAATATTAGTTAAAGAGCAATTTTTTTAATTTTTCTGTGTGTCTTTTTTTGAGTTTAGTTTGTTTTTGTTGCTCTCGTTCTTTTTGCTTTGCTTACTCCACTTTATTTACTATCTTGTTTAATCTTTTTTCTTTTTATTAGTTTTATCTATTCTATTGCTTTTTGTTTATTATGTTTTCTTTTCTTACCTCACATTTTTTTCACTCTATTTTTCTTTTTTTTTCTCTTTTGACTTACCGCGGCATTTTTTTTATAACAAACTCATTACATTCTTTATTATAGTTATTTTGTCTATTTTTTTTCTTTTGGAAAGAGAAGGAGAAGTAGAAAATAAAGCTCGTTAGATCGTTTTGCTTTTTTTTAACTTTCTTACGCAAATTTTTTTTTTGATAATATATTGCTTTCTCAATGTTTTTAATTGATGTTTTTCTCTTTTTCTTTTACTATATATTTTAGAATATTTCTGCTTAATCCTTAAATTTATCTCACATATTTATCTTGTCCTTTTCTATCTCTACTTTTCTTTTCTTTCCACGTTCAAATTTCTTACATAAAACACTTACATTTTTATCGTACTTTTAAACATATAGTTTTTTTCAAACTTTGTTTTTGCCATTTCTTACGCTATCGAACACATTTGGTTTGTTTCTAACACAAGATTTCTCACATGCGCCTCATACATATTTCTTTCTTTAAATATGCATTCTGAGCACTTTTATTCTTTCATTTGTTTTATTTATTTATTTTTTTTTTATTTTTATTTTAAATTTTTTCTTACTTTTTTAGTAGAAATTATTATATTTGTTTTTCTTTCATTTACTTTAATTCTCTATGCTATTATTTGCCATTAACTATGCAATTATAATAACATTTTTTGGAACAATTTCTATTTCTTCAAAACTGTCTTTTCTGAAACATGTCTATGTTATTTTTCAAACTTTTTTTATAGTTTTTAGCTATCAGTAGAAAATAAAAGCATTGAGAAATCATTTGTGTTTGCAAATTGCAGGTATGTTCTATATTATGATTATTTAAAAATACAAAATAATAACTAACATATTTTAAACATTTTCAGAACCAATTCGACATTGTGGGATATTGGTTATATTAGAAAACTAGGTGACCCAGTTTCTAGTTTGCAACATTTTCCCAAGAGTAAACAGCAATTTTACAAAACATCTAATAGTGACAATGAAGGTTTCCTAGTATTTTGCGTCTAGTCTCAAAATAGAGATAATGTTTTTTATACAATATGATTTTTTTATAAAAAACTAATTAATTAATAATTTATTGTGTGTGAATAAGCTACATTATATAAATTGCGCTTAAATAAATAAAATTGTGTGTAGGAAACTATTGTAAATTAAATAGATCTAACATTATTAAACGATTAAAAGCAACAACGACCAAACAAAAGTAATTTTGGAAAACAGTAGTAAAATACTATATAACACAGATTTTAATTAAAGTTATTAACTAAAGTAAAACACTGTACGTAAAATATTATTCTTCAATTAAAAAAAATGTGAAATATACATTTTGAAGTTCTTGTATATTTTGTTGTAAGTAGTCAACATCTGCGAATAATATAACTGTTAAGACTAAGAGTGTTAATATACGTAAATTAAACATTAAAAAACTGATAATTTAAAGAATTTTTAAAAACACGTTTAGAATAAATTAAAAAAATATTTCTAAATTTTAAAAAATTTAGAAAAAAAACGTTTAAAATATTCGAAAAAAGTAAGATAGTTTTTAAAAATGTTTTATAAAAATTAGATTTATAAGTTTTAGATGTAAATTAATTTTTAAAAAAATATTTTTATTTTAGTTGTATGATTTGCAAAAACTTATCATAAAGAGTGATTGAGTCTATATTATTTCTGTTTTCACAAAAAATATTTTTTTTAATGATTTTTGTATGTTAGTGTAATAGCTTGTCATGATTGAAGATTTATATGCAGACAGAACAAGCACAATATGCACATATATGCATAAAAAACATCATATATATGCATTTATTTCGGCAAAATTATTAAAAACAGCGAATTTATATATGTACATACTTTTATTATTATTATTACAAGATGCGCATATATATTTTATATATATATTTTTTACCACAATATCGAAAAATGTTACTATCAAGAATGTAAACTGAATTATAGGAAGCTTCATTTTGTACTGAATTTTATTTTGCATCAGTTGCTAGACAACAAATAAAATATAAAATATTTTGTGTTCGGTTTGATGTTTTTGATCGGTGGCTTTGAGAATATAACGCTGAACGACGAATGTCATCAGTTACTTAAAATCTGCATTAAAAATAATTTCGTACTTATTTTCAAAAAATCCAATAATTAATATGGAAAGTGATAGTAATAATGATTGGAAATTGACACCTCTAAGTATAACAGAAGCAGCAAATTTAACAACATTAAGTTTGTTTCCGGAAACATCCAGAAAAATGTACACACAACCAATTTTTGGAGTGGAAAGAAGATCGAAACACAAAAATGTTTTTCGAGAACGTTTTAATATCTTATTTTGGTGACTTAGCGAAAAAATTCTACATTATGGACACAATACTCAATGCTGCAAACAACTCTTAGTATTTATAATAATATAGATATTGCAAAATACTTAAAACTGTAAACATTCGTTAAGCGACAGTCTGACGGCTACAGACCCAAAAAGTTGCAGATCTTTACATCAAATGAGATCAATAAATTTATTAAACAAACCCAAGATAAGATTTATTTAGCGACAAAATAAGTTTTATATAGCGATATATTGAAATACATATTTAGTCTATATTTTAGGTCGCATTAATTATGGGCATGATTACATCAAATAAAAATAACTAATTTCAATGATCCTTCAAATAAAAATAGTCCATGGTTCTTCATTAATTATCAAAAAGAAAAATGTACTATTCAAAGAATGAACGTGAGGCAAAATTTCTAAATAATTAAAATTGCCAAACCACGAATTATACACCGGACACTGCTTTTGTCGATTTTCAGCAACAATTCTTGTTGATGCTGGGAGTGACATAACTAGTTTAAAGTGTCAGGGTGGCTGGAAGTCCACGGCAGTCGTCGAGGGATATATCGATACATCGGGGAAAAATAAATTTGACACAGCTAATAAAATTGTAAATTCAGTACAGCGCATTTCAAATATACCATCGACTTGAGGAATAGGAAACCGTGAAATGCCATGTACTTCGGCAATGGAAAATTGTCAATATCAAGAAAATTTTAGTATCCAGCATCCATCAAGTTCTCCAAAAATAATTTTAAATAATGGTACATTTTATTTTATTGTAATTGGACTTTAACAATAAATAAAATACAGAAGTTTTTTCATAATTCTTCTTCTTAATTGGTTAAACATTGCTGTCCAGACTGCCACTGAATATTTTTATAGTCCAGCATATCCAATAATTGCATATTTGTTTTTATAATTGTTATTGTTGTAGAAAAAGTATAGTATGCAACTCGCACAAAATTGTAATTTTGTGCTGTTACATAATATACTATTTGTTTATACATTTATTACATTAAATTAACAATCAACATTATTATTGAATAAAATTAATATTATAATTTACTACAATATGTTTTTCTAAATTTTTCATGAAATAATTGTGTATTCTATCTGTTAATATTGGTTGATATACACTTGTATTTTGAAAAACTGCGTTCAATATCAACCGACGTAATTGATGCATATTAATTTCAATACACTAATCAAATCAAGGTTTAATTTTAATTCAATATCATATTTGTCACTCAAAATTGAACAGATTTTTTCTAATGTATTGCACCCTGGATTCTTTTTAAAAATATATTTGACACTTTTGTTAACTAGTTCTTTGTTTTTCCTGGCACTTGACTAATTTTTTCTTGAAATGTAGATACTAATTTAACAGACAGAATTAAAGGAACAGAATCAATTTTCAATTTAGTTATAGTTTCAGAAATAAAAATATAATTAGAATTTAGATTTAATGAATAATAGTACCTTGTAAAGTTTTTTCTTGAAAATTTTCTGGCAGTTAGCAACAGCCACTGAGTCAATATCGTTTCTAAATTCTAAGATCAATTGTTTAAACTAACCGCCATAGGATAAAACCCACTTAGCGATGCCGTCTAGGGTTGGTCTTAGAAAATGGCTAAAGGTTATTACTATATTGTTATATCCAGTGCTTTGGAATTTTTTCCCAGTCTTCTTCCAATTTTAAAAGGTAAAGTTTCCAATTGCACCGAAAGACAAGAGGATATATGCTAAGTATGCAAAAAAAAACAAAAATATGTCTAAAATTACAAATTATATAGAGACATGCAAAATCTGCAAAAATTAATTAACGTTAATCGCTTTCAAATTACCTGATTTGTAAAAGTATCAAAGAGTTTGATTGTCATATCAAAATTGTTAGATATGCAAACTTTATATAATCTGCTCTTTAGTCATAATCTGTCAATTTTGGTAAGCTATGTGATTTAGCAGCAGTGGTTTTGTAGCTTAATTAACAAATTAAAAAAACAAATATTTTTGAAGTTTTAATGGAATTAGGTTATGCTAGTGGTTTTGTGGTTTATTTAAAAAAACAAATGTTTTTGAAGTTTTAATTGAAATAGGTTATAGATTAGGTAAAAGCAAAAAAGTTAATTATCAATAATTGAATTAAAATATATTTGGTTTATGTAGGTAATTTAAAATAGATATTCCTAAACAAATTTTTGAGTTTTAATTTAGCTTATAATATTGCTTTACAAGAGGTAGAAAATTAACAAAGTTTGTTTGCCATTTTGTGACCTGTCACCCAAACAGGGACAATTTTAGCTTTGTTGGTGTCTTTGTTAATTAAATTTATTAATTAAATGAAGTCTTAAACCATATTAAACTTAATTTGCCAGCTAATAAAGCTGTTAATAAAACTGCATCTGTATTAATAGATTGGTTATAATAATAAAACCAATCTATTGTTTTAATAAGTTTTAACAGTTGTGATAATTAAATTCGTGTAACGTGTTGGATTCATTAAACTGTTTCACACAAGAGTTTTAATTAGAAACGCTATTTAAACTTTTTAGAGATTGGAATAATCTGATTACTCGTTTATTTTCCAATACTACATCAATGTAGCAAAATAAGTATAAATATGCCAACATTTGTACATAGATTGATAAACAAATTAAAACCAAATTAGTAATTATATTTTATTTATGAGTTTCTGCACGAGCATCGATTAGCATTTGTTTCCTTAATAATTGTAATATGTACTTACTGTTAATATTATACAGTAAGTTTGCACTTTACAACGCAATAGTGAACTTCATGCCATTTGTTCGCTCAAGTGCGACAAAATGTTCACACCTTTTGCTATCAAATCAATCATATATCGCTTACTTAATAACATCTTTTGCTTAAGGATAAACATTATAAATTTACAATATGTCACCATATTTACATCACACACTAGATTTTGTGAAATCGTCAATACTCTTCTTCAATCGCGCTTCTTCATATTGCGCTCTTTTTGAAAGTTGGTATAAGTAGAAGAGAGTAGCCCTTGCTTTTTTCAACAAATTCATCAAGCATGTTTTAAACAAAAAAAAACGATAAAGTTAAGACATTGAATCTTTGTCCCATAACCACAAAGTAAAATAAATCAAAAGTGTTTTCATTTTTTGATCTAGCTGGAGACCTAATATGTATATCCTAATATGTATAATATCTATATCTATCTATATAAAAGAAAGTCGTGTTTGTTACAACACTTATAACTCGAGAACGGCTAGACCGATTGCCATGGTTTTTGATTTGTTGGATTTGTTTCCGTCCCGAATCTTAAAAACAATGAAAACTCGATATGTGTAATGAATACTTAATCATTTCAATAGATGCTGATTTGTTTATTACATGTCAAACATTTGTTGTCCAATCCTGTCAAATAGTGTAACAACTATTTTTTTTTAAGCTTATGGCCTGGTTGCGGAGACCTCTAAGCCACAACTTTATTTTTTTCTGAAGACATCATGCGTGCGTTCAGAAATTTATTTTTTGTAAAATGTCTACAAAGTTCAGGTACTGTTATATTTGTTTTTAAATCCCGAAAATAATACCTAAGATTTATTCTACAGTAAAAACATAAAATCATCGGAAAGGAACGGAATTTAGGGAATAAAAAATCAGTTGATAAAAGTTATAAGATTAAAGAAAAAAAATCTACAGGTTAACAAAAGTGTAAATGTCTTTTTATAGGTTGTCTATGATTTTTCTTGATAAGCTATTCATACGTAGTGGTTATATACTCTTTGAGCTATTGTCTATGTCTCGAAAGTTCAGGCACTGTTATTATATTTGGTGGTTTTATGCGAGTGCACATTTTAATAACAATGCCGCGTCCTAGAAGATCTAATCTTTCCCAGCGAAGCCGTAATGCAATTAGGCAACGGAATATCGCGAGTCAATTATCTGCGAGAAATTACACGCGTCTTATTCCAAGGATTCCGATGATCCCAACGGATATGCCCATTGAGTTTAAGCGAATTCAATTCCCGATTCGTCTTGTCTTCGCCATGACGATCAACAAATCACAGGGCCAATCCTTGACTATTTGTGGCCTCAATCTAGAAAATGCATGTTTTTCTCATGGTCAATTGTACGTGGCATGCTCACGTGTCGGCAAACCATCCGCTTTATTTGTTCTTGCGCCTGACCAAAAAACAAAGAATGCCGTTTACCACAAAGTGCTTGAAAAAAAAACCTATTAATGAATTAATCCGAGTTTTATTTTTTTTCCCCAATCTGCACAACATAGTTTTTAATCATTTTTTTCTGACATGAGTTGAAGTTTTTTTTTATTTTTATTCTTATTCTGTATGTATGTTTTCATTATCATTCATCGTAATAAAATACTTTTTTGTTTCTATCTATATAAATATTATTTTGTATCACTGTTTTACGTTCATCAAAGCCTAAATTAGTTCAGCTAAAAAGTAACACGACATTCATTGACTGTTAGGCGGTACAAAGTTCGCCGGGTCAGCTAGTATATATATATGAAAAAGTCGTGTTAGTTACACTATTTATAACTCAAGAACGGCTTTACCGGTATGGCTGAAAATTTGGTGAGGAGGTAGCTTAGAGCCAGGAGACGGACATAGAATATATTTTATTCCGAATTTCCGGAAACCATTCTCTAAAAGAGGGGTAAAAGTCAAAATTGGAATTGTGATGTTGGAAACGTTCGGTGAGGCTCGGCAAATTACCGTTTATTACGTAGGCGCTAGACAATAGACATTTAGGACTCATTTTTTCGAATTAAACAGAGAAGATTCTAGGTACGTTTAGCAACCTGATGTTTAAAAAGAACATAAAAAATTACCTATTTTTATTAAACATTCGCTGTAAATGTCAATATTTTCATTATATGTATAATTAAATTAAAAGAGCATGTAACGAACATATTATTTATTAATAAGCAGAACATTTTTTTTTCAACACTATTCTAATCAGGTAGAAACTTTCTTTGTTTTCTTGATTGCCGATGTACTTCTCGCCGATTTCATTTTTCTGAAATGTTTATTAGCATTTATTTGGTTGAGGTAATTCATTCTAATAAAATAAATGTCCTTTGTTTCACGTAGGCTGTAACAATGTTCAAGTTAAAATCTTTCACTTTTTTATAAATTTTAGCGGATAATCTTTTAAAAACGTTTTGCTCCAAATTTATCTTGCCTTTATGATGTATTTTGAAGTAATAGTCGTATTTAAGGCTCTTCAGCACTCCTATGCGCTGGGACATGAAAATGACTGATTTTTGATGCAAGTTATTTCGGTTTAGTTTAAATTTGAAGAAAATTCCGCATTTTTATCTTATCTAAAATACAATAATCTACCGCGCCTTGCTATCAAATTTTTAAAAAAATTGCTAGATGTAAGGCAAATAATTAATATGTCAAAACTTTTGACTCAACTTTTCTTCGAAAGCATTTACTGTAGCATATTTATTTTTGTTGCATCTAAGCAATGATATAAATATCTATCTCGCTGTCTTTTTATTTTTTTTTATTTTGTCTTATTTTTTGATTTAATCAAGAAAACAATATATTCATTTTGATCGCTAGACACAAAAATTCGTCTAAACGTGAAAAGATTTACGACATCTCTCTGCTTGAAGTGATTAAATGACACCCTCACTACACACCCTGTTTACCTGCTAATATTCTGACCGAAGTAAATTTTGAATTTAGTTGAATCTTAACAAGGTGAGAGGCACATAGACAACGAGTAGCTCATTTTATTCGTTTTTCAATATAAGATAAAATAGTTCAATTATAATTATATTATAATTGATGTTAAATAATAAATAAATTTAAATTTTTTAAATAAGTTTTTGCTGGTGTGTGAAAAAGTGCTTTTTGTTATTTGTGAAAATGGGAGTTCATGGAAAAAGATCGTTACCGTCTGGAGGAAGGCGGATAGCTTGGAATAAGTCATCGGACGGTTCAATTAAACTACCGTAAGAAATTTGACGCAACCACGAAGAAGCGTTTACATTAAAATTTATTTGACGTGGCTCAAGAAATTCTCCTAAACTTGGGTTTTTTGCAATACATTTTTTTGCAATAAATCGATCCACTCTTCCACCACAGACCAAAGTCGGACCGTGCGTTTACATGTTAATCGTCTTGCATGAGACAACTTTCCATATACGAACTTTGGGTGAAAGTTTGTATGGAAAATTACAAACTGATGACTGGATTTGAATAAAAAGGATAAGATATTTTTTATTAACAAAAAGATGAAAAAGGGTGGGATAGGGATAAAAAATGACATGTATCAATATTAGTATGGTTTTTAAAGATTTTGGTCTGTTTATTTTAAAAATAATGTCTATGTTTAGGGGGAGCAAAGTTCGTCGGGCCAGCTAGTAAATATATTAATTTAAAAAAAATTAACATTGTCGTTTTTTTTTACACAACGCTACTGAATTATTCAGCTTTTAAAAATTTTTGGAGGATTTACCTTGGATTTATCGAATCTGTAACGCAAAGGCTGCCGTTCCTAAAGAATCGGTCTTGGGACCACTCCTATTTGTATGTTTTATAAATAATCTGCCAGATAATATAACTTTTTTCGACAATCTGCTCATGTATACAGATGATACAAATCTACTTGTCTCAGTAAAAACCATTGATGAGCTAGCTGTCTAGGAAATGTTAAATAGCTTTATTAGATCTTCTAAGTTGCTGTCAACCTGTCAACAAAATGGTTTACAACTTAATCAAAACAAAAGTTATTTAATCAAGTTTTTGACTAAAAATCACTCAAAAGTAGAAATTTTGTAGGTCTCTCTCAATGGTAAATCCATTAAACATGTACCGTCAACAAGATTTCTTGGTATATAGATTGATGAGAGATTAGCCTGGAATGTTCAAATACAATACGTATGCAAAAAATTAAGCTTATCTTATACATTTATTGCTTATATATTTATTGCTTATATATTTATTCCCTGCTTATTTATGTAAAGCCTAATACGAACATCGACTAACAACACCTTTCCATTGGCTAAAAACCACTGAAGTAAATTCATTATTCCAAGGAATAACTTTCTATAACAAATAAAGCAGTAATACTCAAAAAACAAAAAACATAAATCAATTTAAAAAAAGAATATGTTTTTTCTTGACCAATACATGTTATTATTCAGTTAACGACTTTTTATGTGACATAAATATATAATTTTGATTGTTTTATCTTGTAATGTTTGTTTATGTTTTTTTTTATAACTTTTTTTTTACACTTTATGGATCCTACACCTTAGGATGAATAAAGATTATTATTATTTAACCGTTGATGCAAATATAAAAACACGTCATAGGTTTTACTGGGCTTCAAATATAACTAAAGTGCAAAGTTGAAGACAATTTTTTGTCTTTGCAGTTTATTCATATGCGTAATACTCCGAACAGAGCTACCAGATTATATTATTTCAGCTTAATTAGCTATTTACATAAATGTTTCATAAAATAGTATAAGATGCGTTCTATTGATTCAATGATTCTAGATAACACCTTTTATTGAATTTTATATAAAATTGATACATTTACTTTTGTACAAAATTAGATAGATTCTTGACAAAAATTTTGTTCATTTTTTGTAATAAAACTTATGCAAGAATTGATATTGGAATCTGGAAGCATAAAAGCTGTTCAAGACGACTCGTAAACATTTTCCATCCAATGTTCGCTAATGCCTAAAAATAAAGAAAATCGGTTTTAGTTGTACATATACAATAATTATACATACTGAAGATGGTATAACTTGTATAAGAATATAAATATTAGGGTACATTACAGTTTAACAAAAAGGCATTACCATTAACTATAAGCAAAAATTTGTTCCCAATCAGGTAGAAAACGCTGTTTTTTGTCTCATGGGAAATACATTGTGGTCACAGTAAACATCAGTGTAAGGTTAAAAGTATTTACCAACTAAAGTAGTGGATATTTATCATAAAGACTAGAATTTTTATGGTTATTCTGCTATTAAACTTTGATGAAAATCTGAGTTTTAACCATCCTTAAAAAAGTTTAAACTAAGTCTATTTATTTTTTGATTTTAACTAATTTAAATAATTGTTTAATTAAATAAATAAATAAATAATTATTTAAATAATTGAACACCTTGATGTTACTGATGTACGGTTAACACGATTTATCATTATCACAGTAGAATAGTCGTTCAGTACTTAATATAACATTAAATAATCGTTAAATAAAAATGATGTGAATACTTTTTTTAAACAACCATTTTATGCATTTGCAAACATACCACTGAATATGTGTTAGGAATATGCATTTTCACCGAATAATGTTCAACATAATTTTGTTCAATTGGACATTTTAAAACATCACAAGGATGGGGAGGCTCAACAGGCTCTTCAAACCAATAACCTCTAATTATAATTGAAATTTCGTTAAAAAGATCATCTTCTATGTCGATTGACCCACTGTTAAACTCAAACGAGAGTGTTATGTTATCACCTGGTCTTAGAATGCAACGGTTTAGTTCTAGAGCAACACATTCTGTCACGGTGACGTTAAAAATTTTCCAATAAGATCCTGAAAACAATTTTTAGTTTTCTAACAAAGCAGAAGAATTAGATCTTACCACAGTTACTATGTGGAACTATTACCGCGTGTGCAACAAGTCCAAAACCAATAATGTAAATTACTAGGCTAAAAAGTAAAACTTTCATTATTACTTTTGAAAACTTATTGTTGATAAATAGCAGCTAGTATTATTCTACATTATTTTGAAGATAAGAAGACTTTATGTAAGACAATATTGATTTACAAACCTGTCAGTAATAGTGAGATAACTCAATACTGTATTATAGAAAACAAAGGTATTTATACAATTGAGTTTATCTAAGAAATAATACTAATCATGTCATAAATCATGTATTGATCATAAATTATTTAATTATACAACAACATTGCTAAAAGTTTATCTAATGTAGATGTATTGAAAGACTTGAACAGTTAAGTTTCTTATGATAATAGGCATGATGACAACATGAAAAATCGGAATGGTTTTAGAGAAAAAATATGTTAAACAAGTTTTAACATATTTAAAAACAATCTAGTTTTATTATAAACATTAAAATCAATAAAATTTCAACAACTTGCCATGTTTCTCAAATTTTTTTTATTGAAAATGACGTTAGCCAGCCTCAATTTTTTTCAATTTTAATTAAAATTTGTGTAGCATAAAAAACTGCTGAAAAATGAACATTTATTTTAATTAATACCTTTGCGTGATAAATCAAAGTGATAAACATAACTTTTCTAAATTATTTCAATTTTTTATAAATGATTTTTGCACTCATTGCTGAAAGATCGGTATTTTCTTATCGTTTCCAATGCATGAAAAAACAATTTTCCTACACCGCGGTGTTTTTTACTTTTCAGTCGAAACTAGAAAAAAATTTTCAAAACTATGTTCTTTTATTTTAATAAAACCATAGCAACCAAACAGCGAGACCATTTCAAATTTATAAAGTTAGGTAATCGGGGAAGGCAACGCTACCAATCGAAAAATAAGTAAAAAACGAATTCTTTTGTTATTAAAAAATTACAAGTTATTTGTTGCAAATAAAAGTGTTTCTAACTTTTTAGAAAAGTAATTACCCTCATTTGTACGAATGCACTATTTCTATACTGTGTATATATACTCACTAGTTGACTAGAAAACCTGCTGCCAAAAAAGCATAGCCGTCTTTGCTTTATGTCAATATTATACACTCTGTAAAAGAATAAAAAAAAGATAATAAAACCCTCTGTAGATGTTTTAAATAAAGTCACTAGATAAGATCCAATTATTCGAAAAGCAGTTTATCTAAGAAGACAGAAGCGTATCAAAACATTGTAAAACTCTCTTTAAACTATAGCAAAAGATCGCAAATTCTAATTAAAAAAAACCGCATCAACACCACAAAAAAATGTATTTTTAACTTCAAAAAAAGAAGAGATTATCAATTCGACTGTTTGTATGTTTTAATTTGTTTGTTATCTCAAAACTTTTGATCGAGTAAACCAATTATGATGATTCTATGTTATGCTTTTAAACAACATAAATTTGATCAAGATCGAAATAGCAGTTTTTAAATTATTCTGTTTTACCATACATTTTTGACACTTACAAACTGATTCTAGAAACATGTGAAAATTAAAAAAATTAAATAATTTATTTAATTACAACTAAATATTAGATTATTTATTTAATTAACTTTACTAAAGTCTCTTTTAATAATATTTTGCTGCAAATTATATAGAGCTTATTTGCTTTGTATGTAGTGCCACTTGCTCTTGTTTTAGAAGAGATAGATATTTGATCTAAATTGGCATTGATTATATGCTATGGTTTTTTTTTAATTACTAAAAGCATATGTTGAAAAGTTATATTTTGAATCAATTATGCTTTTGAATCAATTAAATAAATAAAATAATAATTAATCATACTAAAGTCGATTTTTTTCAAATTTTTAATTTGGATAATTGGTTAATTGTAGATGAGATGCTTTTAACAAAAATTGACTTGATTAACTGTGTTTTTTCAACTATTGATCAAGCAAGTTACAAAATTGATAAACCGAAAGCACATTAATTTTCTTATTGCTTCATAGGTTTTCATTTCGGCTTAATTAGAAGTAGCACTCCGATAATAAAGCTCGCACAATTACAGTATCATTTTCCAAATTGCTTTAATTAATTAATGTCAAAATTCTCAATAGAGCAGTCAGCACCTTTTCCCTGAAGCATAAAACATTGTGACAAGATTTTTAAGAAAGCTGCTCTAAAAAGAATTGGTACATTTTTAGTCTTATAATTGCAAACGTTTATTGTATTATCAAAAATACACAAATAAAGAATAAGTTTCGTGTAATAACAATCAAAAATTAATCAAAAAAAGTGGTTTTATCTGATTTGTGAAAAAGTTTAATAACCGAATTATATCCTGCGTTCAACAAAAAAATTCATCAAGTATAACTTAATTGAAAAAAAAAGATAAGCAAGCAAGAATCGCATTTTGCACTATAGATTGCAGTCCAATACCAGTATAACAATTTCTTTAAATTTAGGTTTAACAAAATTATTCATGGCGGTAGTTTTGAAGACCGGTTATTATATTGGTGGTAAATAAAGTAACACACTAAAAATAGTTTGTTACTTTTAACTCATTAATTTGTTTAGAATTTTTAGCACAATAAACTATTCACACAGTTTTACCACTTGCCAAAAATTTTGTTTAAGCGATCTCGAGAGCTCTTTTGACCACCAAGTAGTCATCATCAGCAGATGAATAAAACTCAGAGAATGATTAAACAAACTTTTGGCAAGTGGTAAAACTGTGTGAATACTTTAAAACACATTTGAAAGTAAATAAAAAATTTAAATGCAAGCTTAGCATGTTAAGAGAAATATTCTGATCTTAAAAGATCATTATATTTTTTATAATGAAATCAGCCTCGAGACATCGGCAAAAGTAAAAAGAAATCGGAAAGATCTATTCGGACCAAGAATAAACTATTTAAGTAGACTAATATACTAAAAAGAACTACTTTTGAGGCAAATACTGCATTGACTTATAAGCAAAAGCTGTCTAAATCTTCTATAAAAAGTGAGAAGATAAATTGTGTAACTGTTACATTACATATTATGAGCACCCGGTCTAGGACTACAGCTTTGCCGAACAAGAAATGCAAAATGCAGCCCAATATTCAGTTTTTGTTAGTTATTCTTCAAAATTAGTAAATTTTAGTTCTGAATAGCTTTAATATTCTGTCAGAAAATGTCATATTTTAAAACTGTTGTCACTTGTCTGTAAATGAAAAATGATTTAATAAAATTTTACCAAAATGCAAAATTTTGAAAAGCATGCATTTAGAAGAGCACACAATCAGACACAGAAACGTAACACTTCGTAATGGAGCTGATGTACCAAATTTAACAAATCACAAAATTTGAAATTAAAATTAAAAATATCTTCAAAGATGTTAAAAATGCTTGAATTTGCATCATAAAAGACGAGCAAGCTTTTACTAAAATATGGGGAGTTATTTCAGCACAAACGGCTTAACGGTTGTTGACAACAAATGGTTTTTAAAGTCTTCCATATTCTGAACGAGGTTTGCATTAACTTTATATTTAACGGTTCTCTACAAGAGGAAATTCAGTGGTGTTAATTTGAACTACGTGGTGGTTAGCTGTTAATACAGTCTCTTCCAATTCACTTTTCTGGATATGTTCTGTCAAGATGTTCTTTTACAATTCTTGCGTAATGAAAAGATGCACCGTCAGGTTGAAACCACATATTTCACCCAACTTGATAGAAACATCTTCAAGTAATAATAATAACGTGATTTGTAAAAATTTAAGACAACGATTACCAGTCAAAGTTTCGTCTTAAAAAAGCACGGTTCAACAATGTAATTACTTACTATGTCGCACCACACATTTATAGAAACGACTTTTTGAAAGCGTTTTTTTGGATCTTGTGGGGGTTTTTTAAAGCATAGTAGTGGCAGTTGTGTCGGTTGACACAATTATTGTTCAAAAATCTTACATTCAAATATATAAGATCAACTCAGCATTGTTCTTTTTTTTTAATATGAAATTACAAAACTGGACTTGCATTAGAGTAGTCTGTCTCTTTTACTCCTTGAACAAAAATGATAAGGTAAAAACTTTTTTTTTTTTTAATTTTGCGCACTGCCGTTTGAATAATTTCAGCTTTTCGGAATATTTGTGTCTGATCAAAATATGATAATTTTCAAATCCTCATTTTCAACTGTTGTGACCGTTTGAGATCTATCTCTTTTTGCTTTTAGTTAGTTTATTCTTAGATCATTTTTAAGTTTTTGAAAATTTTGTCAGTGGGATGTTGTCGGTTGTATCGTCACCTTTACAGAATTTTGACTCAGACCGCATTGTTGCGACGTTCACCGTAAAACAAAAACATGTCCACTTTTTCATTGAAGAGTGTCAAAATGATGGGTAATTGACAATTATTGTTTTGAATAATGTCAAAGGCGTCTAAACTAAAAACGTAAAAATGATCATTTATTGAAGCTAGTTTGTCATAAAAATTGAATATTGAGTTTTGACATCGGCAGAGTTGTACACTATGTGTATCCTGTAATATATTTCAACACACGTTTTACACAAAATGCACATTAAAAACAAACCGTTTGTATAGCATGTTTCTACACTGTGCTGCTTGCTTTTTTATAAAATAGCTCGGTTTTAAAGGATATAAATTGTTAATTCAGTAATGTAAATTTAAAATCGTTTTGTTTAAAATTTTGCTAAGTGTTGTAAAAGCTACAGTGTTTTTCCAAATAAGAATTATAGTGTTTCAACAAGACGTTACATTTTCGACCTGTACAATTTTGAGTAAAAATTATTATAATCTATTCACATTAAAGCCACAAGCGAGCTTTGCGCTCTGGTTAGTCGTTCCTCCACTTAGCATTAGCTGTTCACGTGTTACTTTCACCTAGAGTGATTTACGTAGAAGTAAAATATTTTTAGCCATAAACTTCAAATATACTAAATTTGATTTATTCAATAAATATAAAATTTCTAGAAATACATTAAAACATTTTAAGAAGTAATGTGAACGTTACAAAAACCTTTTGTTATATTTTAACACTAAAGTTTTCTTTAGAATTAAAATATTGAACTGAATGCTCGTCTAAACAAAGCATTTTATTTTATTTTACGCAAACGCTACGTCCCTAACTAAGCCAGGTAATGTTGTTTACTAGTGCTGACAGTGTAGGTGCTAGTTGTTGAAACACTTTATGCAAAGAATTAAGACTATGTCCGCTGTTACAATTTCTGCTTAGCAAACTGTGACTGTATAATGTCTCACAAAATCTGGTTAAAAAATTTTCGACGCATTTATGAAATCTAAAGATAGTAGATTTTTTATATAATGATAAAAATAATTTATCATTATATAAAAAAAAAACTATATTTTAGACTAACTTGTGAACCAACCAAATGTCGAACATTTTACATTTAGAAAACTCTCTCAAATAGGTACATACAATTTATTAGATAGCGCGTTAATTAATTAACGGCAATTTAAATAATTTTTTTATACAATGTTCTTATTTCTTATTTGATTTTACGACATTTCAATTGTACTCGTATCTCTTGTAGCTTTCATCTGTTTAGGTATAATACCTATCTGATAGGAGCACGATATAATAAAATTTTTTACAATATTAGAGTTTATGGCGTTGTACAGATGTTCAACACCCTGATAGTAAAACCAAACTGCAAATAGGTATCTCACTAAATTACAATTTTGATTTAAAGATAAATAGCGCTTTTTATATGATTACCACAAATTGTTTCCTATATAATTTCTGTATACAAATGTATAATCAACTTATTGAACTGGGTTGATTGTACTTTAATAAAATTTCCTTTCGGATGTTTTGGATGTTTAGTGCTTGAACGTCTAGGGTGAGTGTCTTCAAAATAGTGACAATCTAGTCATGATAGGGCAGTAGTACCAGTCGTCACAAGTCACGTAAGCATCCGGCGCCAGGAGCGACATTGTCGGCGTCGTTCTTCCCACCACGCTACCCCTTTTACTAAACTTCTTGTCACGAATATGTATAATCGTTACATTATCACATCGAGTCTTTAATGTTACTTTAACTTAGAATTCTATCAAGATAATAGAAGATGCAGCCATCAAAAGAGTAAGTAGCAGCTATTTCATTATCAAAAGCTAATTTACAGAACAATAAAATAAGATTTTTTTTTTAAATAGAAAAATGTGTATTTTGTGTATGCATTCAAATTGCGATAAAGTACAAATACAAACACAAAATTGTGTATTATTATTAGAAACATTTTGGTTAAAATTGGGGTATAACACGATTGCAATGATTTAAATGCATACAGGAGCTTTCAGTAGAAAGAAGCTACCTTGGATAATTTTTGTAATTTTTTTGTGGTAAACATTTGTGAAACAATTTTATTAAAGGACAAATTTTTCACATTTAACGCTAAACCTATCAAAAAGTGCTTTCAATTTTCAAAGTTAAATAAAAAAAAAAGACTTTGTAATACTTTATATAGAAACAAAAATTTATTTATATTTATAAATTCAATGTAAGAAACAAATAATAGCTTAAATTATCTTCCATTATATCTTTTTTTATAGTAATTCAGAAAGTCGTAATTCAGATTAGTATATTGTAATTCAGAAAGTGTAACTTGTAATGTAGAAAGCGTTAATTGTAATTCAGAGACCATAAATTGTATTTTAGAAATCAAAGACCAGCTTTTATGTAAAATTATCATGTAGTAATCCAGTTTATACAAGAAAGCCCATAGGATTATCATGTACCTACTACAAAAGTTTATCCATCCAAATAATAATAAAAAAATATATTAAGAATAGCGAATTTATTGGTAAACATTGTACATAGTATTGTTGAAGTTTTCAAATTGAGAAAATAATTAAAATGTGATCTTTGAATCTGAACCTATAAATATAGTTTCGTGCTATTTTGGCACTAATCAAATAGGTGTACAGCCCGGTCCTCACATATTGATAATTATCTCAATTTGTTTATTGTGTATATATGGCCACCGCTTTAATTACTCCATGAGTGACTTATAGACTTTTGCAAAGAAAATGATCTTAGTTTCTCGCATTCAGAATATTTGTAATTCCTTTAATTGATCTCGTCGATACGGTTTTGTATCTTCGGAAACTATTGGCATAAGTGCGAAACTACAGTTGAGTCGAATTACAATTTACTAATGTGAATTACCAGTTACACTTTATAAACTACATCTTGTCTTTTCTAAATTACAATTGAAAATAGTGTAGTTCTAGATGAAAGTACACGCAATTCAAACGTTTAACGTATGTATTGGATCACTTAAGGCGTTATTTAATGACAATTTTAAATTCTTCTGTAGTTAAATTAATTTAAAGAATTTGACTTTTATTGACTTAAGAGAATACCGGCTTAAGATATTACTTCAAATGTTTTTACAATAAAAAAAAATTGAGCATCATAGTTGACGTATTTAATTAAATTTTTTCCGCTCGCTTTTCTCCGCCTAGAAAAATTGCAGCTTTAATAATATAATTAGTACAATTAGTCAACTAGGTTCTTCAGAAATCACAATTTACAATTAAAATAAAAAAAAGCAAGATTTTATTTTTATATCGTTTATTAATTAGAAATTATGACAAAACTGCTGAAGTCGAGTTATATAAAAAACTACCGCTAGCAACCAAATGTTGGATTTTTTTTTAAAATAACAAAGATATAGATAATGAACAATTTTATAAAACATTATACTTCAAAGATTTATCTCATAAAATCGATCAAAAAACAATAATGTTAAGAAATCACACAATCCTTGTAACAATTCCAACAAATGGTACCTAAGATAGATAATTATCTCAGAATTTAAAAAAAAGAAAATCACATTACGAAAATAATAGTTGTAACAGTACATAATTTGAAAGAAAAAAAGCAGAATAGACCAATACTACCTGGAAGTAGACCAAAACCATAGACGAATTTTAACAAAACTTATGATAAAATAGAGTCAATAAGAAAGATGTGTAGGCTATGTAATTATTAGTCTATGGTAATATGTAGAATCTTAAATGGCGCCAAATAATGATAAAAATGCTAAATGTAAAAATTATTTCTATTACTATTTTTCTTAATGTAATAATATTTTTGATTTTATTGCTCTACTTTATTATGTCTCTTTCAGTGTCATGAATAATAAGTAAAATAATAAAAATCACTAATACGTATAATTATCATTAATTATACCCATTAATTATTACTTATTATAATAATTATTAAGAGTCAGTGTTTTCTATAGTTATTCTTTAAAGTAATTTTATTTTTAGCATTTACGTTTTAAAGCATTCTATGGTATTTACATTTTTATAAATATGTACAAAAGCTTAATACGTGCTTATTTGTTTACAAGAGGCACGCCTAGGTTGGAACAAATTCTGTTAAAATTCTGGTGTTAGTTTCTTGGAAAAACGTTTGGACGCGTGGATTTTTTTTAAACTGCAATTTTTTGATAATAAACTCATTTATACAGGGTGAGCCAGAAATAAATTGCAACGATCAACGTTATTTTTCAGATAAGAAATTGCGTTTTTTATTTTTTTTTTGAAATATGCATTAAATTCAAAGTATTTTTTATGTACAATGTCCTATATCTAAACTTAACATTTATTAAAAAAAATTACATTTTTTTAGAACATATGAAAACAGCGAAAAAGTTTAAGTGTTTGTTTATTTAGACCCATTTATTTACGTTTGATATTTTGATTGTTGGCGGTTTTTTAGTTGCATGAATTGAAATTAAAAATGACACTTGCTTATATCCATAGAAACTGTACGATAATTTTACTTTAAATAAATAATTGTCAAATGCAGTTGCAATTGTTCAAAGTATGGCGCGTTTAACTGAAAAGCAACGAATAAAAATGTTGATGATGGGAAATGGCGACAGAACTGGAACACAAGCCAACCATCTTCCACTTCCAGAAGATACACAATTAAATGTTTTACTCGATTTACAAGAAAATCCTCACAAATCCACTAGACTTATAGCCGCAGAACAGTTGATAAGTAAATTTTTTGTTTTAATGCTTGCATAGAAATAAATGACACCCAAAGAAAGTTTATTTAGTTTAGAGATTTATTGAAGATGATTTAGATCGTAAAGTAGAATTTTGCAAATTAATGATGGATAGATGCAATGCCAACCCGCAATTTTCAATTAAGATATGTAGGTTCTTTCTACGAGGCAGCATTTTAGGCAAAAACAAACAAATTTTACGATATTGGGCATCAGAGAACTCACATTCGAGTATGGAAAGTCATACACAGTTTTTTCAGAAAGTACACGTATGGGCTAGAATTGTGGGTACTTTCATTGTGGATCTTTTTTTTATTGAGAGAGCACTTAACTCGGAAAAGTATTTAGACAAAATATACAAAATAACACAATACCAAGTTTAGAATTAGGGCCGAAATACAACAAATCCAGCTACAAACGCTAAGTAAAGTAGAAGGAGAATTTCAAAATCGTCTTAGTTATTGTCAGGAAGTCTTGAGCGATTATCTTGATGATAGCATTAGAACGACTCTTTATGCAGATGATACAACAATCGTCATATCTGAGCAAAATTCAAGTTCTCTACAACGCTTATGCAATCAAACATTAAAAAAAAAAACTGAATGGTTCAACAGCAACAAACTCCGGCTCAATGATACAAAAACTAATTATCTAAGATTTCACCGAAAAAATGCCCAAATTGACTTAGATGGCATTAATTTAACAATTAACGACCGTTGTATAAATAGGGTTGAGAATACTCATTTTTTGGAACTGTTAATTGATGACAGATTGAACTGGAACGCACACTGCAAGAAAATAGTTAATTCTCTATCAAGAACATGTTTTTTAATACGAGATATTAGACATTTGTTTGACTTACAACATCTTTTAATGATCTATTATGGCTAGGTCGAGTCAACAATGAGATATGGCATCTGCTTCTGGGGATGTTCTTCGGGTGCAGATAAAGTCTTCATTTTACAAAAAAGAATTATGCGTTTGATAGCTAATGTTCCCTCAAGATTTTCTTGTTTTAATATTTTCAAAAGTTATAAAATACTTACAGTGCCATCTTTGTTTGTGTACGAATGTTGTCTGTATGTGTTTAAAAATCGATCAACATTTTTAACCAACGAGCAAATTCATGGTAGAAACTAAAGCGATATCTTGTTACAAAATGTTTGTATAAAGTTAGTGACTTTAACTAATATCTCCATAATGTACTGGTATTTTAATTATTTTAATTATTTTAATTGATGAATGTAATGTAATGTGAATTGACATAGTTATATGATATGTATGTAATGTACTTGTAACATTTGTGACGTTTTTTATGCAGACTTGTTCTGTCTTATGAAATAAAGTTCTATTCTATTCTATTCTATTCTAAGTTGATAATCTAAAATTTGAAGATTTAATTTGCTATGTTGAGGTTTTTTTCCTAAAACTTTAAAAAAACCGTTAAGTTGAGGTACAGGACGATGTACATGAAAAATACATAAAATGCAATGCAGTATTTAAAAACAAAATAAAAAACAAATGTTTTCATTTGAAAAAATTAAGTTGATGGTCGCAATTTATTTCTGACTCACCCTGAATAAATGATTATATTATCAAAAAAACTGCAGTAAATAAAAATTTATGTGTTCACGCGTTTTTTTTTTAAAACTAATAAATGAGTTGTTTCAAACCACGCGTTCTCACTGTATATTTACATATTTACAATGGAGTATGTAGGACTTAAACTAAAAAGTTTTTTTTATTTTTCAATTCCGCTTCTTTTCAAGAGTTTCAATTTTTATTTAAAAGTTTTTATTTTTTGCTGTAGTGTCATTCAAATTACAAATTATTACGTGTGTCAACTTTTATACATCTGAAAATTGTGTGGATGACCAATCAATTTTATTATTTCTTATTTTTTACCCTTAGAGGCAATCTTTTTTTGTCAAATTTATATGGTGGAATAACTTCATACAAAGAATACTTTATCCATCAAAATAAAAGTTTGTTAAAATCTGATTTCACTATAAAAAGTTATCATGATCATATACATAAAAAATATATACAAGTCAAATTGGAACTCTTTTTCTTTGTCGTCAGATAAAAAGCGAGAAACGTTAGATATAAGAATGTTAGAAAAATTAAATAACAGAATGCTTATAAGGCAAAATAGCTGATTTAATTATAATGAATAATAATTATACAAATATTACATTAAAATATTGTTTTTAGGTTAGCAAGTCTTTTAATGCTCTGATCTGATCTGATCTGACAGATCTATTAAATACGAAAAAACATTAATAATTGCTTACCAGTTGTATATAAAAATTAAGTCAATCAAAGAAAATATAGTTGCAATATGAAAACCAGAATTGTTTAAAACTAAGCACTACAAACTCTTGTAATTAACAAATATAATTATGAAAAGTATACAGTATTGATCGATGTTCTCTTATCTTTATATCTTCACATATCATAAAACTTTGTTTGAAGCTCTAGAGTTCTCAGAATTTTATTGATTAAGTTTGACGGTTTTATTTTCATCATAAATTAGTCGACAAATGTAGGAGTTTAGCTCCATTACGGTTTTCGTGGAAAGCGCCAATTTACCATTCGCCCCCAATGTGTGAAATTCTGTTTAGGAGCTGATGCATCCTAACAATTCCTGTCGTTCATCATAACTGACAAGCATTGAACCGCTGTAATGTGCTGTTTTAAGATAAACCAAACTTTAACACCTACATCCATACAAATCACGGACTTTAAATCTTAGAATAATATAAGGCAGAAAATATATTTTTTGCACGATAGAACGATATTTCGTATTTACCGCGTTTGCTTGCAAATCAATAAGTAGTATTTATTGGTTACTAGGATAAACAAAACGGTAAGAAATTACTTATCGTTCGAAGACGGTAAGTAGCAAATTTTAAAAAACTCATTTAAAATTTGAAAAAAAATCTTTAATGATACATGGTATTATTACACTTTTCTATTATACTCGTTCTATTATACTCGATTCAACATTTGATTTGTCTAGCTACATTCTTTTGTAGGTAAAATTTTGTTAGCAAAATGTCTAATTCTTGACGGCCAACCTCCAATTTGCCAACTACATTCTTGGTTATTGCACTTTCTCTTATAGTCCAGTACGAATCGGCGCATGAGTACCGAAAACACTATTCCACTTCAATTTCTTTATGCGATTTTTCTTTAAATTGCCTCAGTGATAATATAAATGCACGTCGCCAGGAAGCAGCCCAGTGCATTCTTGTTAAAACCAAATTGTTTAAACAATTGCAAAGAGTGGTTGTTTTCAAACCAAACAATTATTTTTAAATTTTTTATTAAAATACAATTAAAAATTTTTTTTTAATTTTTTATTATAAAGTTAATATTTTTTAAGATATTAAGTTTGAAACATCTCAAAATGAAACAACATGAAAATATATATAAAAAAAATTATATTTGTTTTTTATTTTGTTTACATTAATTACTAATATTCTTAATAAACATCTCTTTGTTTATAAGTGTTTTTTAATTGTTAATTGTGCGCGTTTACAATTACAAGTACGCCTTAGTATCGGCGACTCTACGACTCAATCAGCTTCTTTTTGTCCTGAATCATTATTTATTATTTATCCTAAAATCTATTAACTAGATCAAATGGATAAAGAGAGCAATGTTATTAATAATTTAATTGTCTACAATTTGCTTTTGACAATTTTTTGTCTGACATCAATGTTACAAAAGTTATTTAAGCATAAAGCGAAATATGTAATAATTGTTACTTTTTTTACAATTTGTATTATAACCAAAAGAACTTTCCTTAAATAACTTCTTCAAAAATCAAAATCAAAAAAAATAATAATAAAACCCGATTTAGTTGCTCTGTCTAACAAATTTTAAATTTTTTAAAAATTTTTTTCGTTTTAAGTGAGATTTTGTATGAAAAAGTAGCTATCCTTAAAATTACAATGTTTTTTTAATAATTTCTAAAATTTTTTTTCAAATTTGATAACCCCCTTGAACGTAGGAGGTACCACAAACAGAGTTTGAGAAAAAGATGGAATGTGTCAAAATCGCGATAATAACGTCTAAACTTACTATGGATAGATTCTATATCACTAAGAATTTTTTCAACAAATGTCATAACCTGTCAATTTAATTTAATTTTAGCGAAAATCTACCAAAATACAGCTAAAATCTATAAAATATCTATGAAATAAATATGGGCGGTTTATTTCTAACGATTCCCCATCAAGAGATTTAATGTAATTTCATCAAGAAAGAAGATTTTACAATTTGTAGCCCTCAAACTGTCAAAGGAGTGGAAGTGAGAATAGACCGAATTTCAATGAATATTTAGATGAAAACATTATTTAAAAACTATTTTGAAGCGACCGATAAAGGTTTGAATAATTTTTTTCAAAGATTTTAAGGTATTTTGTAGAGGAATAATAAGTCGCCCCCGAAATGTCAACATTATTAAAGTCAGAATATAATGGAAAATCTATAAAATATCTATTAAATAAATATGAGGGTTTTATTTATAACGACGATTTCCCATCAAGAGATTTAATGTAATTTCATCAAGAAAGATGATTTTTACAAAATTTGTAGCTCAGCCCCAAACTGTCAAAAGAGTGGAAGTGAGAATAGACCGAATTTCAATGAATATTTAAATGAAAACATTATTTAAAAACTATTTTGAAGCGATCGATAAAAATTTGCATAGGTTTGGTTTACTTTTTAATAGATTTCATGACATTTTTAGAGAAAAATTAGTGCCCCAAACTGTCAAATAAGTGAAGCAAATATAATAGAAATTACAATAAATTTTCAAATGGAAACAACGTTTAAAGGCTATTTTGGAACGATTCATAAAGGTTTGTTTGGTTTTTAAAAGATTTTAAGACATTTTTAGAGAAAAATTAGTGCTCCAAACTGTCAAATGAGTGAAGCGAATATAATAGAAATTACAATGAATTTTCAAATGAAAACAACGTTTAAAGGCTATTTTGGAACGATTCATAAAGGTTTGTTTGGTTTTTAAAAGATTTCAAGGCATTTGTAGAGAAAAATTAGTGCCCCAAACTGTCAAATAAGTGAAGCGAATATAATAGAAATTACAATGAATTTTCAAGTGAAAACAACGTTTAAAGGCTATTTTTGGAAAGACCGATAAAGGTTTGCATAAGTTTTGTTTATTGAAATGCTTTTTTATATTGGAAAAGATAGAAGAAATAATAGAGAGAAGAGCTCTGGGTAGGTTTTTTGACTTTTTTTTATTAAATACTAAAATCTTTATATTGATAGAGCATGCCTAAAAGTGGTATTTGAAAAGGAAATAATGAAAGACAATTTTAAATTTACCGCTTTAATATTTTTGACATCGTTGTTGTTAGCAACAAAAAAATATATAATAATAAATTAATTATCTTTAGAATTTTCAAAAAGTATTTACATATTTTACAAAATTAAGTGTAAAAGTGTTGTATTTTTGCAAAATATAAGTGAAAAGCTTAAAATAAAGTAGGTTCAATAATTATTTAATCTCATTGTCTATAATTCTTTTGTTTAGATAAGATTTGATGAAAATTTTTGAGAAGACACCTAATTTTTTAGCCTGTTTTACATTTTTTCCTTTATTATAATATGGGAATATAATACGAATGGCTAGAAGAGCTTTTTTGATTATATTATATAAGATATAGAACTGTGGTTGTCGGAAAATTATAATTGTGTATACGAAAAGTGAGGTTAAGTTGTGTTTGGGGCCTATTCATGTAAGAAGATTTATATAAATTAATTAAAATCAGATGGAAGTGAAAAATTATTTTCTCAATCGTACGTACTTATTTTTATATTTTTAAATAAACAATTAAATATTAACAAAAAAAATACAATGTCAATTGTCAATGATTATTGTTGACATAATCAATTAAAAAATACTAAGTGATCACTTAATATTAATGATTTATATTTTATAACTAACATGAAATATGAAACGTTTTTCTGTCAATTTTAATGTACAAATTTCTATAAAGTGGTTGTTTTTTTGAATTTGATATGTAATATATAACTAAAATATAAATAATTTTTTTTGATTTTTTTCTTAGATTATGTATGATTGTAATTGAATGATTACATATTTTGGAAAAATTAAATAGAAAATAGAAAAAAATTAAGAAAATTAGAAAAAGAAAACAAATAAAAAAAAAAGAAAGAAAGAATAAAGTATATAATGAATAAAATGTAATACAAACTTTTTTAATAAAAATAAAATATGGTTGTTTTATTGTTGCCTAAGGCAACCTTATAAGAAAGTAAAGTAAGCAAGCAAAAGGGCAAATAAATGATAAAATATAATAATAGAAACAACAAAAAATATATAAAATAACAATTTTAATTTCGAAAAAAAAAAAAATAATAGACTTGCTTTAGAAGAGATTAAAGAGAAGAGAAAGAAAGACAAAAATTGAAAAAAAAAGAAGATTAAAAATTAAGTATATTAAATAAAATGTAATGCAATTTTTTTTAATAAAAAAGAAATATTGTTGTTTTATTGTTGCCGAAGGCAACATCTTACATATAAGAAAGTATGGTAAGCAAAAATATAGGAGAGTATGGTAAGCAAAAGAAGGAATAAATAAAAAATAAATACATAATAAGTGAAAAAAATTATATAAAATAATAATAAATAGTAATATTATTTTTAAAAATTATAGTAGTATATTTAATATGAACATAAAAAAAATAAAAAGGAAGAAAAAAAATATAATAAAGAAAATGAGATATAAAATTTTTTAACAAAATCCAAATAAGGTTGCCGAAGGCAACCGTTTACGTATAAGATAGTAGGGTAAATACAAAAAAAAATAAATAAAAAAATATAATGAGAAAAAAATATATAAAATAATAATGAATAGTAAAAGTAATTTTAAATATAAATGATAATAGATTTATATATATTGCCGTAGGAAACTATTACAAGAAAAATAAAAAAAAACTTTAATCGTAATTAATAATATGTTTGCTTTATTACAACAAAAAAAAGATGGGAAAGATAGAAAAATAATAAAAAAGGAGTAAGTATAATTTATAAAATATAATAAAAGATTTTTAATACATACAAAATGTGGTTGTTTTATGTTTGCTTTACATGTAAGAGAGTAGGGTAAGCATAAGAAAGATTGAATAAAAATATAGTAATATAAAACACAAAATAAAAAAAAATTATATAATATAATAATAAATAATATTCATTTTAAAGGTAAATAATACCAGATTGTTGCCGCAGGTAATAATCTAAATGAGAGAGTAGAGTAAGCACAGAAAGAAATAAATAAAAATTTATTACAATAAAAAAATAAATAAACAAAAATCTAATAGAAATAAGGTGCGTTTGCTCTACGGTTGCCGGAGGCAACCCCTCTAGGTTCATACACGTTGCCGTAGGCAACCCTCTACTCAAGAGAGTAGGTAAGCACCCGGAGGTAAGAAAACAAATAAAAAAAAAAGAAAGAAAGAATAAAGTATATAATGAATAAAATGTAATACAAACTTTTTTAATAAAAATAAAATATGGTTGTTTTATTGTTGCCTAAGGCAACCTTATAAGAAAGTAAAGTAAGCAAGCAAAAGGGCAAATAAATGATAAAATATAATAATAGAAACAACAAAAAATATATAAAATAACAATTTTAATTTCGAAAAAAAAAAAAATAATAGACTTGCTTTAGAAGAGATTAAAGAGAAGAGAAAGAAAGACAAAAATTGAAAAAAAAAGAAGATTAAAAATTAAGTATATTAAATAAAATGTAATGCAATTTTTTTTAATAAAAAAGAAATATTGTTGTTTTATTGTTGCCGAAGGCAACATCTTACATATAAGAAAGTATGGTAAGCAAAAATATAGGAGAGTATGGTAAGCAAAAGAAGGAATAAATAAAAAATAAATACATAATAAGTGAAAAAAATTATATAAAATAATAATAAATAGTAATATTATTTTTAAAAATTATAGTAGTATATTTAATATGAACATAAAAAAAATAAAAAGGAAGAAAAAAAATATAATAAAGAAAATGAGATATAAAATTTTTTAACAAAATCCAAATAAGGTTGCCGAAGGCAACCGTTTACGTATAAGATAGTAGGGTAAATACAAAAAAAAATAAATAAAAAAATATAATGAGAAAAAAATATATAAAATAATAATGAATAGTAAAAGTAATTTTAAATATAAATGATAATAGATTTATATATATTGCCGTAGGAAACTATTACAAGAAAAATAAAAAAAAACTTTAATCGTAATTAATAATATGTTTGCTTTATTACAACAAAAAAAAGATGGGAAAGATAGAAAAATAATAAAAAAGGAGTAAGTATAATTTATAAAATATAATAAAAGATTTTTAATACATACAAAATGTGGTTGTTTTATGTTTGCTTTACATGTAAGAGAGTAGGGTAAGCATAAGAAAGATTGAATAAAAATATAGTAATATAAAACACAAAATAAAAAAAAATTATATAATATAATAATAAATAATATTCATTTTAAAGGTAAATAATACCAGATTGTTGCCGCAGGTAATAATCTAAATGAGAGAGTAGAGTAAGCACAGAAAGAAATAAATAAAAATTTATTACAATAAAAAAATAAATAAACAAAAATCTAATAGAAATAAGGTGCGTTTGCTCTACGGTTGCCGGAGGCAACCCCTCTAGGTTCATACACGTTGCCGTAGGCAACCCTCTACTCAAGAGAGTAGGTAAGCACCCGGAGGGTGCGAAACCATACTCTCGTATGAAATAATAAAACAAGGTTTAAAAACATGTGTTTATTTATTATCATTACGTATTTTGCAGTCTTCTGGATCACAATTACATAAAAGTATAAGACTAATATTATTTTTTTCACCAACTTCAATAAAAAAGGAGGAGGTTATCAATTAGACTGTATTTTTTTTATTTGTGTTACTTTATAACTTTTTTCTGAGGAAACCGATTTTGATGATTCTTCTTTTATTTGAAAGCTGGTGCTTTCCAATTGATTCCATTTGAATTTAATCAAGATCTCACTAGCAGTTTTTAAGTTATTTCTATTAATGCTGTTTTTGACATTTATTTTTGACACTTACAATTATTGATTATAAAAATTTTCAAAGAATTGAAAAATAGTTATTTACATAAAAGTCAGGAAAATTTCACATTACTGAAGAGAAGCTAAATTGAAATACGAGGCACTTTGTGCCGAGTATTTTAAAGCTCCGAGACAAGCAAGAGATTTTACTGACGTGTTTTGTATTAAATTTTTCCGGAAATCGTAAAAAAGACGAAATTTACAAGCTGTTGAATTTTATTTACAAATTCCACAAAAATCAAGTTTGTCAATTTTGATGGCAACTATAGTTACTAGAGTATCTTCTTTATTTTGCGTCTTGTAAAGTTTTTACAGTACTAGTCCGGAAATAGTTATTTACCTAACGAATTCGGAAAGTGAAATTTCCCACATGAGCAATTTGTTTGCAGCACGACCGAAGGGAGTGCTGCATCTATTGCGAATAGAGAAAATTTCTTTCCAAAAAAGTTAGGTACAATTTTTTTTGCAACGAATAACTAATTTTTTAATGATAAATAACTAATTTTTTGATAATAAATAATTTAGTTTTTTACTTGTTTTTTGGTTGGTAGCGCCATTTTCTTCTGCGAATTTTCGTTTCAAATTTGTAAATATGAGCGACTCCGATAGAGAAATTTTAACTCCACCTGAAATTAGAGAATCTGCAAATAGAGCAGTATCAAATTTGCTTCTTGAGAAAAGCCGCTTGAGGTACGAGCGGCTTTTAACCATACAACAAATTTTTAGATTGGTGCAAAAAAGGGAAAATTAAAAATTTCACCGAGAATTGCTTTTTGGCATATTTTCAACAACATCAAAGCAAGAAATCCTTTTGGTCTGTATACTCTATGCTTAAACTTTGCTTAATGGTAAAGAATAACATAGATAATTCGAAATTTTATAAACTTTTTGGAACGTTGTGTATTTTGTAGAATGGTTGTGTGACAATTGACAGTTTGACGTGACGTCTCTGGATTTCAATACAAACCCGACTAAGTCATTTCCCCTAGCTTCGCTTGCAAAGGAAAAAACACCGCAGTGTGGAAAAATTGTCTTTACATGCATTGGGAACGAACGGAAACTACTGATGTTTGAGCGATGAGGGTAAAAACTTAATTTTTCTGCGCGTAAATAAGCAGGAAAATGTTGTTTCCAAGACGATTTCCGGAAAATATAATTATTTCAATATAATTCAATAATAGTTTATTTATTTATTTAATTAATTTAAACAATTTGAATATTATTGATTATGTTGTTTAATATGTTTGATAATGCATTACAATATCAAAGAAAATGTCCTCTTGATAAATTTCACTTATATAAGCGAAATCCATGAAAGAAACTATATAAATAAGTATCAATTAATTAAATATTAAAATAAACAGTAAATTTTTTATTTTGAGACAAATGTTTCTCCCTTTCTTCAAAAAACGCTGTTTAATATTATCAGCGCGTTTAGTAGGTCTACTTATATTGAAACAAATATTGATCAAATCTACGAAAAATCAAAAATAAAAAAAAAATTTAACAAAAAAAGAACCACCTTTAAAAAATTAAAAAATGCACTAAAAAGTGTAAAATAATTGCGTAGATTTGTATGCTTCAAAAACAACCAAATTATTTGTATACTATAATGTACAATAATTGTTATTTTTTAAGTCGGTGTCAGTCAAGACACCGGCTTAAAACCTTAAAAATAAAAAAATTTACATCACGGACTTTCAAAATTTTTATCATACTTTTCTTCTTGAAAAATGCAGCTTTTTATAACATGTGTTCAACATTTTTCTTTTTGAAAAATACGGTCAAAGTTGCAAATTCTGATATATCGATTTAATCATATAGAAAAATTGTGGTTTTCAACATTGAACATTCAGTTCAGAAGCTTCCAGGTGACTTCCGTTTTGCATTTCGTCGAACCAAATAAACCAAAAAAATTTTTACATAAATTCCACACTATTTTTTTTCACACCAGGCTTTGAAGATTTTGAATAAACTTTTATGTGCAAACTCTTAACTTTTCAAAAATTACTGATAATAAACCAATATCCCGAGAATTTTAAATTTCATTATCTAAACCGTCTCACTCATTTGTATACAGAAAAATGTTTAAACTCTGTTGACAGTTGCTTTTTCACAGATATTTTTTACAATCAACAAACTATTGTGTAGGCAACGTATCATTGATAATTTATAACAATACTATCTATTCATCAAACATTATGGCAACAATTTTTATGCAAATATAGCAGATACTAATTAAAGAAAAGCCGTTTGTTTTCAAAGAAAGCAATCGGTAAAAAAGTCAACAAACAAATAGTAATAAATTAATTATCCTATAAATCGTAAACGGTAAGTGATAAGAAAAAAATTATTAAAAAAAAAGAAAATATCTATAATAAAAGTTTTCAATAATTATAGGCTTTAAGTGCAAGCGGTTTTTCGCATTATGGCGAAAGTATTTTATGTTTTTAAGTTTATTACGTCATACTGCACCTATCTGTAAAAAAATTACTTACCTAGAATTATGCAAGACAATATCCTCTGTTCCCTGTACCTACTATAAAACAATAGCAAAACTTTTTTAAAAATTTTTTTTATGCAATTAAAAAAGTTTAGAAGTTGTTACTGGTTTTAATATTTTTAGATCATTTCAAGTGTCATCTTATGTCAACTTATAATATAAAAAAAACCATTTTATCTACGACTACTTGGATAAGAACCTGTTATTAAATTTATTTGAGTTAGGTAATGAATCTCATTACCTCACTAGTTACTTAATGAAATCAAGATCAAACTCATTGTTATAACGATTTATAGCAAAATTATTTATTAACTAATGAACATTGAGAAAAATGATTATTTATAATAATTATGAATATGAACAACAAAATCTTGGCATTTCAACAGATTCATTCCAGTGGACGACAATTCAGGTATCAGTGACAAAATTACATTTGATGCAGAATCTTCAATGTCCGAGGGAAGACTTTCAGACTCGCTCATTCTCAAAGCCTGGAAAATCACTTTGCGGCCGTGGTTTACACATTATTTTTTATCCTACACAAATTACCTTATAATCGAGCATTATCTTAAAATTGATTTGAGGTTATTACCGCCAATCGCCAATTCAAAATGTCAAACTTTGACAAATGTCAAAAACTTATGGATTACTTTGCTGTCGTGATTTACACAATTTATTTTGCACAAAAGTAGTTTTTTAAAATAAGATTGATGTTCATAAACAGTAAATGTGATTTAAAATTTCAACACCCTTCATAAATAGTGAGACGTTTGAAGTTGAGAGTAATTTTTCTTATAACAGCGACTCCTGACGGAGAAAATCAGATTTTTTTTTCTTTGAGTTGGTGTAGGATAAAAAAAAATTTTCAGTGTTGTTGACATATTACCATGACTTCGAAAGCTTAGACAACTTTGATATTAAATGAAACATTCGTATTAGACTCGTCAAAAAATTCCGACTTATTAAATTTTTTTCAATTTTAGGGTAGTCGTCGATAAAATTTTGTACCTTAATTCGTGTGATAAGGCATATTAACATATTCATGCTCTTACCGACTCGGGCTAACGCCCTCGTCTTGCAACTCACCGCATTCATATGTTAATAATGCGCTTATCCCACTAATAAGGTAAATAACTATTAGATCATTTCAGATATTAAGTGTCATCTTATGTCAACTTAATAATATAAAAAAAAAACCATTTTAAGTGATGTAATTGGAAAGCAGTTTTATCAACAATAGAAAAATGTATTTTTTGTAACAGTGTATACACTTTCTAATTGAACGATTTAATTATTTTATGTGATTTATTATGATCTATTGGCTGAAAATTCCTGGCGTTACGTCAATTTGCCACACAACAGAACTTCGTGAAAAATGTAATTAGTTTACAACTAATATATGAGTTTAATTAGATCTAATAAATCAATAACTTTAATCATAGTAAGATTGATGACCTTTGCGAGAAAATATGCTAATTCTTTGCATCCAGAATTACTTATTTATATGCAAAAAATGAAGATGAGTAGATTTTAAGGTGTAACTTTAATCTGAATGCGAACAAAACAATTAACATCTTTTCTCGCAAAATAAAAATCACTAATATTGTTCTTTATGCAAAAACTATATTTAAAAATTCAATAAAAGTTTTTAAATGTGCGACAGCAGTTCTGGCGTACACCTATCAGATGAGTGTCAAAAAAGTACAAAACGGGGGTTATAAAATTGGTAATATTTTAGATAATTATTTCAATTAATTTATCAAAACTTTTTACACTTTGCGATAAGATTCATCAAAAGATTTTTTTCAAAAATCGTGTACTTTATTGCACATTATTTGCATACATACATATTTGCATTTTTCAAATAAGATCTGCTGTTGACGTGTCAGTAGTTCTCGAATGCCTATGACCTAATATTTTGTATTTTTAAATTTCTGCATGTGTTTGAGTCGTTTGGCTAATTTATATTTTTTGTAACGTAGCACATAAGAAGAACTTTAGAATTCAAGGCAAAATAAAGTAGAAAAAAAATATGAAAAATTATGTTTTTTAAGTAGTTTAAATAAAGAATTAATGTCTGATAAAACTGCTTTAAAATAAAACATCAATAAATAATTAATTAAATTTTTAATTAAATATTTTTTTGTTAATTATTTAGAGCTTTTTATGCATCAGAAAATGAGCCGAATGAAAATACTGCAAAAACACTTCTGGATTACTTAGATTACTTTTTTTAAAATACTAAAAGTACAATCTAATATCTAAAGTGACAAGTTACAAAAAAAACATAATAACAGTAAATATTTTGTTTTTATGTTGTTTCGCTTGTAACCCATATATTAAAAAAAAATTTAAAAAAAAAGCCAAAAGAAACACTCTTCGCACGTTAATCAGACTTAAAAACAATAATAATTTTTTAAATAATTTTTAAATTCAGCAAAACTGCTGTGTCTCCGGGACAGAAAAGGTTGAATATAAAATTTAAAAAAAAACAAAGTCAGGGGTATTTTGTACTTATTAGTATTGTTAAGTAATCAAATATCTAAGTTACAAAATTATTTTCATAAATTCAAACAGGATAATTAATTTGTCAAATTTATTCTTAGCACACATACAAGTTTTAACCATAGAAGTAAATTAGTTAAACAAGATAATAATTTTTTATTAAAAATTAAACAAAAAAACATTACACAACAGTAGAATTAGATGAGATAGATAAAGAACTATTATTTTTATAGATCAAAAGAGGTCGACGTTTTCCAGAGACTGAATTTTTGTTTTTGCTATTCAGGATGCAGTAGTTAACCCTAAAAATTATTGTTTCGTCGGAAACAATTAAACACATTTTATCTTCTTGTCAATGCCAGTTAATAAAAATTCAAAAAAATCATGACGCTATTGCAAAAAAAAATAATTTAGATTTAGCTTTTAAATTTAATTTAATCAAAAAATGTCAAACTATATCATAAATTATAATTCATAATATAAAAAAAAAATTATATTGAAAACAAGCTCTACTAACTGCTTCAAAAATTAAAGCCAATAAGTCGGATATTATTGTACTATTTAAAAAAACTAAAAATGCACATTTTTTGAATATTGCTGTTTCAAATTTTCGCAATATTATTTATATCTTTAATCTAAAAATAGCTAGATATTAACCGTTTTCGTTGTAGGGATCTTAGGAATTTAAAAATGATAAAAGTTATACTTTTAGATTTTTGAAATATGTGATTTGTACGGATATCATTAAGTATAAATCGCAAAATTGTAGATTTTTGTAGTTTAAAAAATAACCTTGAAAAATCTCTATATAAACTCCGCCTCAATCAAAAACTGTTTAGTCGTGTTTCTGTTGATAATGTCACTTGATAAATTCTTTAATCACACAAAAACTCATAATTTTCATCGCTTATTTGAAAACTTTTTAAACGATCTATACTATTTCCAAACTCTACAGTTATACGGTAACATAAGTGAACAAAGTTTAGAGTTTACACTTCCCACGGGAGATACTATATATATTTTTCTATATATAGGAGAAATTGTAGAAAACATTTTACTTAATCCTAATAAAGGGATAACTCTTAAAATTAATAATACTAAAATTTCCTTAAAACAAAAACTAATTCTTCGGTTTGATGATAAAATAACCGTTGAAAGAAACTCTTTCGAGAATAAAATTTCGTATGTTTTTGTGGAATTAGTAGTAAAATTACCAATCATTTTTGAGAGCAAACGGTCGGGAAACATAGAGTGAAAGATTTAATCTACATAATGTGCCTCGATGATTCAACTGGAATCCCTATTTTGAAAAACAATTACTCGTGTTTTGATCAAAGGCTTTTATCGTTAAAAATCTTTGCAGAAATACGAAAAGCAGCATTATAATGGTCATGTCATATTGTTCGAATGTTTTTAAAAGTTAAATGCGACAATGCGATCACTGATGCGTGGAGAGATAGTAATTTGGTTGATTTAAAGAAAAAACAAATTTATGTTTTCTATTAAAACACATTTTGTAGTTTTTGTTAATTCTTAAATTGGTTTTTAAACTACTTGAAATTTAAAAGCAAGTTTTCAACAATTTTTATAGTATCGAGAAATTAGTATTGTTATGATCATTACTTGTTAAAGTCCGTAATGATTTTTGACTCTGACAAAAACTTTTTTTTTCTAAGAAAAGACTATGCAGGATTTTTTTTTAAATAAATTGGTAATTTATATTGCTAAAAATTTTTTTTACTTGTTGCTGCAATTTGAATAGACGTTTTAAAGCAGTTGAGTGGCCTAATACTAGTCTATCATAAGTCAGTTAAGAATGTAAATAAATAAAACATAGTGATTTTAAAAATTTTAGACAAACATCTAAATAGGTATTTCTAAACTGTTTCAAAAAAATATATATTTGTATTATCTATTGTTGCAACCGCTTCTGCATAAGCATGGCAAATCTAGCCTAATTTCCAAAAAACTCTATATAATCTAGTTTATGTAAATAGTCTAAAATTTAAAAAAAAATTGACGGTAGTTGTTTTTGCGTCATTTACTAGTAAATTATTCGTTGTGAATCAAGTTGACAAGCAAGTTCGCATTTCAGAAAAATAATTTTTTAGAGTGCTTATGTCTCCATTTGAGTAGAAATATAGTTTATTTTTATTATAAACAATTGTCAATGTCAAAAATTCGGAAATAATATTAGAACCCTGCTTTATAACCGTAGAAACCACGCTCTTGACATTTACTTTTAAATGACGTTGCCAACATTAAAACTGTTTTACAATTGTTTATAAAACAGAATAAACTTTTTGCCGTCTTATTAGCATATACCAATTAAATTTTTTTTAAATAAATTATGCAACACAGCAGAGTGACAGCAACCAAAATTATGCCGACTGATCAGAGCACTAAACATTTTTTATATTTTCTCTAAATACGTTTCTGTTCAATAATTAAACGAGTAATTTTGTGAAACGATTTTTTCAAAAGTAATTTCATACTATGTGCGCTTTGCTCTTAATCTCCTTTTATAAAGTTTGTTCGTTCTGCGCTTATGAACTCTAAATAATTTATCAGAACTGCACATGAATTGCCAACATCTTGATGGTTACATTTTGTTTGATCCCAGAAGCAATTTTCTCGATTAGGGCTATATTTCCGGTCAAGATTTTTTTTTGCAAAATAATATTTAGAAAAAGCTAGGCGAGTTTATTTCTTTTATGTCAGTCATTATATTTTGTTGAAGGCAGAACTCTACTAGCTTAAACATTTGAACACAATATTAATTGTGAAAGAAAAATCGTTGATCGTTAATTGGAAAACAAGAGCTTTTAATCATTTTAGCTTTATTTCTATTTTACCGCTTTAGAACTATCAAAACCGCTTTGCAGTCGCTAACATATCTTTTTTTGACTTGAAATCTTTGGTACAATAAATAATTTATTATTTCCACCAAATATTAAAGTTCAATGGTTAATAAAAAAAAACAGCATTTTTATAGATAGATTAGAACCGACTTAAAACTACATGTAAACGTGATTTTGACATTTTTATAGCGGCTGACGCCATACGCCTGCTTACGTCGGGATTTAGGTTTTCATACAAATTAGTTTCCCTGTGTTTTGTCCCATCTGCTTAAATTAAAATCTTCAAACTTATATAATTACTAGCTGACCCGGCGAACTTCGTACCGCCTAACAGTCAATGAATGTCGTGTTACTTTTTAACTGAACTAATTTAAGCTTTGATTAACGTAAAACAATGATACAAAATAATATATTTATATAGATAGAAACAAAAAAGAATTTTATTATGATGAATGATGATGAAAACATACATACAGAATGAGAATAAAAATAAAAATAAATAAATAACAATAATTAAGTACTTCAACTCATGTCAGAAAAAAATTATTAAAAACTATGTTGTGCAGATTTGAAAAAAAAAAAATAAAACTCGGATTAATTCATTAATAGAATTTTCATTGAAGCACTTTGTGGTAAACGATATTCTTTGTTTTTTGGTCAGGCGCAAGAACAAATAAAGCGGATGGTTTGCCGACACGTAAGCATGCGACGTACAATTGACCATGAGAAAAACATGCATTTTTTAGATTGAGGCCACAAATAGTCAAGGATTACCCTGTGATGTGTTGATCGTCATGGCGAAGGCAAGACGAATCGGGAATTGAATTCGTTTAAACTCAAAGGGCATATCCGTTGGGATCATCGGAATCCTTGGAATAAAAACTTCCTCATCTTTAAATTTTCCTTTAAGTATCGACGCGTGCAATTTCTTGCAGATAATTGACTCGCGATATTCCGTTGCCTAATTGCATTACGGTTTCGCTGGGAAAGATTCGATCTTCTAGGACGCGGCATTGTTATTAAAATGTGCACTCGCATAAAACCACCAAATATAATAACAGTGCCTAAACTTTCGAGACATAGACAATAGCTCAAAGAGTATATAACCACTACGTATGAATAGCTTATCAAGAAAAATTATAGACAACCTATAAAAAGACATTTACACTTTTTTAACCTGTAGATTTTTTTTCCTTAATCTTATAACCTTTACCAACCGATTTTTTATTCCATAAATTCCGTTCCTTTTCGATGATTTTATGTTTTTACTGTAGAATAAATCTTTGGTATTATTTTCGGGAATTAAAAACAAATATAACAGTACCTAAACATTGTAGACATTTTACAAAAAATAAATTTCTGAACGCACACATGATGTCTTCAGAAAAAAATAAAGTTGTGGCTTAAAGGTCTCAGCAACCAGGCCATAAGCTCCAAAAAAAAATAGTTGTTACACTATTTGACAGGATTGGACAACAAATGTTTGACATGTAATAAACAAATCAGCATCTATTGAAATGATTAAGTATTCATTACACATATCGAGTTTTCATTGTTTTTAAGATGTACTCTGCTATTCGGGACGGAAACAAATCCAACAAATCAAAAACCATGGCAATCGGTCCAGCCGTTCTCAAGTTATAAGTGTTGTAACAAACACGACTTTCTTTTATATATATATAGATTTAGGCCTAGTTGGTATCATATTTTTATTGTTTCTTGTAAAGTGCTAAAAACAAAAACCGTTATCTCCATAAAGTTATACGGTAACCTGTTCTCGAACCTACACTTATATCTGTAAAAATAATTTTTTGCGCAATTTATAGCAGTGAATGTAGGCTTTGTTGTGAAACCTTCCACTTGCATGTAAGAAATCTTTCTGAACTTATACTTGACTTATGGCTCATAAAATGTGTGTCGACGTACTAGTTTTATATTGAATAATGCAAAGAATTCATCTTGAGGTTAATTAGAAACTTGTTTGTAAGCACACTTGCGTTTAATAACTTACTTAAATGCTAAACAAATTATAGGGTTAATTAAATTGTAACGTCAATTCAATAGACTAAATTTCGAAAACAGCAAAACTTTTAAACATTGAAACTTATAACTTGTTTTGTACTTTAAATCTATATTACTCCAAATTTAACCTTTTAAAAACATCTTAAAGTTGAAGAATAGGAAAATCCCAAATTCATCACGGTATGTAAGAAATGATTTTTAATATATTATCTCTAATATATTTTCTAAACCAAATTGACAAATTTTAGTTTTTAACTTACTTGAAAAAGAGTTTGTAAGTTTTTTTTATGTTACCTCAAAACTTTCCGCTGAGTGAATCGATTTTGATAACTTTTTCTGTACTTAAAAACTGATGTATTCCATGTCTTTTTAAGTTATTCTTCTTAATACTTTTTTGACTTATATTTTTGACACTTACAATTGATTATAAAAATACGTGAGAAATAATCATAATCAAAATAATCATTTCTAAAATAATTAAATATTAGTTTTCTTCATACCTCGGTCGAAAGTACGTACTTTCGTCCCTAATAACAGAGACGAAAGTTTAACTTTTAGTCCCTGTAAGATGAAATTCTTTCTTCCCTATAATAGGGAAGAAAGAATTCATCGTGTTTATTTATACTCGTAACTATGTTATATGACCAGCAACACTCGTTTCGCTCGTGCCGCAAATGTCGCGGCAGGCATCAAAAACTATCAGCATTTAAAGTTAAAAAAATAAAAGTAAAAATAAAAGTACGTACTTTCGACCGAGGTATGAAGAAAAATCGTATACACGACGCGGGACAGAAGTTGAAATCTCGGTCCTGCGCGCCATGATGCCCTCGGCTTCACCTCGGGCATTATGGCGCGCAGGGCCAAAAATTCAACTTTTGTCCCTTGTAGTGTAATATACTATTAATTATTTGATTAATTTAAGCAAATGAAACAAAAAGCGTTTTAAATCCATTAAATAAATAAAATAATAATTAATCATATTCAAGTCGGTTTTGTTAATATTTTTAATTTGTTTAATTATTTGTTTCAAAATCTTGTAGTTCTCTTTAGAAAAAACAACTTTACTTCGAAATAAAAATTTCTAACATGTCTAGATGTTGCAACAATATAAAAAAAGTTTAAAACAAATTTGAGTATCTCTATATAACCAAAAGATGTAACAAACGTTTAAAACACATAGAGTGGGTTTAAAGTATATTTAATTAAAATTAATACTGAGTAGTGTATGTAATTAACTTGATTTCAGTTTAAGTTACTTTCTGTAAATCAACCGTGAGTGAGATTACACATTTTTTATAAATATAAAATCTATTTTTGGAATAAGAAAAAAGTTAGTTGATAAAAACTAAAAATAAAATAAAAAAACATAATTTTGGTTTTTTGTTAAAACTCTTCAACTATTTAAAAGCATATTAGGTATATTATGTTGCTCATTGTTTCAAGTTATTAAGTTGTTATCTATTTGCTTTTTTGTTAAACTTTTATACAATATGCTTGTTTATAATTGTCGAAAACTGTAAGGTCACAATTTAAAAAAAAATCTTGTAACAAAATATGTGAATAATCAATGTTGCCAACTTTTACAAATCTTTTATTGTTTCAAATTACAATGCGTTCTATTATATTGAATCAATACTTACAAATCTTGTAAGCATTAAACTTATTTTATAGCATAAACATTTTTCTTATTTCTAGACCTGATAGCTACTGCTCAGTGATACAATAACTTTAAAAAACCTAAACCATAAAAAATATATAATATACTTGTTTTTGTTAGTAAAGTGAGAAGAACTTTGCCTACTTTAGCTGGCAAGCATTACTAAAATTTTACTTACTTGATAAAGTCTGGCTATCTATATTTATCTTTTTAAAAGTGAGCATTAGTACTTTAAAACCGTCAGAAACTATTAGTAAAATCAAAGTACAATTTTCCAAATAACGTTAGACAGACTTGAGTAGCTCTTGAGGTAGATGCAATGTGATGTAACTATACTGCTGCAGAACTATAATAAACCAATGATGTAGAACATGCACCTTTTACTTTTTTACATTTAAACCACGTAGATTCAAGTAATTAGGATCAAAAAATAAATAGTTTTTGGTCAACTATTCAGCAATGTCGTTTTTTGAAGATAAATACTAGTGCCAGATTAACCTGGGTGTTAAGCACTAACAATGATAGTTATTAAAACTATCTATAGTTTAAAAAACTTATCAAAAAATTAAAAAAAAAAAACGAAAAAGAGCAATAAAAGACAGACGTTCCAATAACTGCCTAATTGCCAAAATTTCAAAATTGATTTCAATTATTAGAAATATTTAAAATTTGATCTTTAAAAAGTCTCACTTTTAAATGAAAATCACTTCTTAAAAATCTTTTTAATGTGATGCCTAACCAGACATTTAGTTGTCTTTGCTCGCAAAACAATTGAAAACATTTTTGATTAAATAGGCTACATCCAGAATCTTAGTTCAAGTGAAATAATTACATTATGTTTTATTATGTTAGCTTTCCTTGGTTTCTATTTTAAGCACCTTTATTGACAACGGTTGAGTATTGTGTTACAATAATTAAAAGGATTTATATGGTTAACACTTCAGGCAGTGTCATCAAGTGATTCATTCATATTGTAATTTAGTTCTCGTCACAAAGCTACGTCTTTTCTTTCACAGAAATATCAGCGGCGTTTCTAAACCAATTTAGATAATAATATGTTAAATTTTAACGTTTCAAGAAATTTATCATATTACTGATTTAATCATAGAAAAAAGCAGATTAATCAATTTTTGTTAAAAAATTATTATTGTTATTATAGAAAAATAACATTAATAGTAGAGTGGTGCACAAACACCGACTATGTTTTTAGTCCTTTACCAAGTTATGAACGCTTGAACTGCATGTACATATTTTTTTAAGACTTTTTGCTGCACAGATGTATTGAGAAAAATAATTCTGCGCAGCTATCACTTTTTTCTAATTTTTTTATGAACAGAATTTACAATCCTTCTCGTTTATCTTTCAAAACACTTTCTTATTTATGCTTTATTTACTATCTCTTTTTTTGTATTCTTATTTTATTTTTTATATACTCTGTCTTCTCTTGACTCTTAAGTTTTTTTTCTAGCCTTTTTTTTATTTGTTATTTCAACTTTAATATTTTTATTTTTTACTTACACTCTTTTATTGTCTCAAACTTTGACGTTTTTGTTCTAGTTGACTAATATATAATTTACTACAGACTTTTATTATGCATTTTGTTTTTCCATTGGCTATGCTCTGTTTTTTTTTAACCGACTTAAAAAAAAACGGAAGTGATTCTTAATTCGACTGTATTTTTTTTATGTGTGTTACCCCATAACTTTTTTCTGGGTGAACTGATTTTGAGGATTTATTTGGAAGCTGGTACTTTTCATTTGGTTCTTTTTAAATTTGATCAAGATCGAACCAATATTGTTTGAATTATACATATTAATGTTTTTTTTACATATATTTTTTGCAATTTAATCTATATATATAAAAGGAAGTCTGTTAGTTACTCCACTTATAACTCAAGAACGGCTTTACCGATATGGTTGAAAATTGGTGAGGTAGTAGTTTAGAGCCAGGAGAATGCTGTAGGATACTTTTTATTCCAGAAACCACCCTTTAAAAAAAGGGTTAAATCAAAATTAGAATTGCGATGTCGGAAACGTTCGGTGAGGCTCGGCAAATTACCGTTCCAAATAAATCGATCCACTCCTCCACCACCAACCAAAATCGGACCGTGCGTTTACATGTAAAGCCGGCCACTGACCGCAGTCGTACTGCGGCGTTGAATCTTGCATCGTCAGTAGCCGTCTTTAATCGTCTTCCATGAGACAACTTCCCATATAACAACTTTGGGTGAAAGTTTGTATGGAAAATTATGATGACTGGATTTGAATGAAAAGATTAGAATACTTTTTATTAACAAAGAGATAAAAAGAGGTGGGATAGGAACAAAAAATGACAAGTACCAATATTAGTATGATTTTCAAAAATTTTGGATTGTTTATTTTAAAAATAATATCTATGTTTAAATCCGAAATTTTAGAAGTAAAATATTATCATTCCTTGATAGGGCGGAAAAAGGGCAAAATGTCTAAAGATTGATGTCGTTTTCATAATTTTTCCCATAAATTGCCTAAGTTCTCAAAAAAAAATAAATAGGTATGTTTTCTGCTTTCCAAAAAATTACTCTTAGGAGGATGAAAAGAGAGTGTTCTAGGGATAAAAATGTAAGAAAACGATATGGGTATTTTCGAGGAATTTCAGGTCGTTGATTTTGAAAATGATATTTAAGTTAAAGAGGGTTGTAAAATGAATGTGATAAAGGTAATAAATGTGAATAATTAATTTGGGTATCATTTTTATAGTTTTTGGGGTCGTTTATTTTAAAAATCTATATCTATTTATGACCGATTTAGCTGAAAATTGGTGGAGTGGTTGTTTAGAACCAGTAGCCTAACAAAGAAAATGTTTTATCCCATTCCGTGTGACGTGACATACAATATAAAACGTAAACGCATCTGACATATAATAACAAAACAAATGACAAAAAACATAAAAATAAAAAATAAAATAACAAAACTAAGGCGGAACAAAGTTCGCCGGGTCAGCTAGTTGATTATAAAAATTTGTAAAAATTAAAAAAAAAAATTTAATATAATTAAATAATAGTTTATTTATTAAATTAACTTAAGCAATTTGAATCAATATATAAATAAATAAAATAATAGTTAATCATATTAAAGTCGGTTTTTTCCAAATTTTTAATTTGTATTATTTTAAATTATTTTTTTATACACTTTTTATATTTTTGGATAAAGTTTTTGAAACAATTATACAGCTGTGTACTAATTAATACACCAATCAAGAAAATAAGAATGATAATCTTTACAATTTTTTTTGCATAATTATTGTAGTCATTGACAATTTTATTGTGCTCACAATATTTTTTATAGGCTCATACCTATTTCCCAAAAAAATGTTTTATTTCAACGTTAAGACTATTTATAGAACTAAATGACTATAAAACCTTCAAAACATATATTATATTTTTATGTTTGTCAATATATTTAAAAGAAGTCGTTGGATGCCAGGTTTGATTTTTCGTAAAGCATTGATTTCTAAAGCTGTTTCCATATTTCAAAGGAAAACCAGAGTAGTACAAGTTTGTGGCTAGCAGCAAAACAAATGTTAGAGAAGGTGAGATTTATTAATATTTTAAAATTAATTAGTTCTAAAATTATCTAGTTATAAATTACAACTGCACTAGACTTGCATGTATCAAGCTAATTAACAGATTTTAATTTTTATATATAGAATTAGTAAGATTGATTGAATAAAATTAATAAAAAATATTTAACGCTGACTTCAAAAATGAAATCAAATCAAATGTAAACATTCTTTTTTCTAGAAAGTAATTATTTTAATTAGCAATATTATTCTTTATTTAGTTAGCATACAAAAAAATATTGCAATTCTTCAACTTCACATAAAATGATATACATAAAATGTACTAAAATTATAAATTGTTTATGTATATATTTTACATGTTTGTCCTAATTTACATAATTTTTAGCAACTTAATATTTTTATTTAGATCTACACTATTTTATCTACATTAGTACTCTTATTATTCTTTTTTTCAAAACTTGGTATTTTTAATTAGTTATTTTTGTCTATTTTTTTTCTTGTTTTGTTTGATCTTTTTAAATTATTGTTCATTTGTATTTAAATTTTTTTTTAATATTTGTGTTTTCTCTAATTTGCTCTCACATACATACTCACATTTCTTCCACATGTCTATTTGTTCTTTATTTCTCTACGCACAATATGTTTTTTATCTTTTGGCTCAAAATTGTCTTTTTGTGTTAGCTTTAGCAGTTTTCAGTAATCTTATTTAAGTTGTGTACTAGTTGAGCTGTACCATTGATTACTGATATGGTAGAACTCTATCTACCTATAGTCAATTAATGAAAAACTCATTCAAACCGATCAGAGAAGATTATTATGATAAACGTGTTTTGTATATTTTAATAACATAGTCTTTGTGAGAAAATCTTCTAAAAACTATGTCAAAAATTTAAACTTTTTGTCAGAACTCAGAAACGCTTTGCCATCTAAAAAATATGTTTATAAAAATTCCTTATTTTTAATAAAACATTGTAGAAGCTACAAACTTTTTGAAACAACTTTTACAAAATTTTAAAGAAAGAACAAAAAAATATATGGTATTGAAACCTAAAAAAATCTAAATCTGTTGCAATAGTGATGCTGATCTTTAAATCATTTTTTTTTTAATTTATGGAAACTTGTTCTATAGACCAAAAATCATGTTTTAGAATGACTGTTATAAAACATCAAAGTCTGTTTCAGCTTTCTGAAGATTACTTTCTTGCTTATTGCATTTCCTAAAACTAAATTTTTTAAACAATTTGCTAATACTTATAAAATAGAGATTAAGAGCTTTAAAACATAAAAAATCAAAAGTCATAACAAACTTTTTTAAACGGCTAATACCTGAGTTGCTAAATATGTTATACTAAAAATTTGTATTGGATGGTTAATCTAAGAGTCCAGGCAATCTAATATTCATCCAACCAGCACCTCAGGGGAAAAACGTTGATGGCCAAAATAAACAAGTTGCTAAAACCGATATGCCAAAACGAGACTTTTAAACAATAAGTGAGATTTCGCAGGGAAATTAAAAATAGAGAGTTTTAACGACAAAAAATAACTAGAGAAACGCATTTTACTTGAGCTAAACTGCATCAAATGTGTTTTCAATATAAAAAATTTTACAAATTAGTGAATAAATTTATTCTGATCTTTTTATATTTATTATTTTAATCAGGTAATTAGTACTGAACTTTTAAAAGAATTTCAAAAAAAATTATTACTTTTGCATCTTACAATTAATAAATTTTTACGTTTTTAATAATACAAATCATGAATTTAGAAATCGAAAAAAAATTAATATGTCAGAGATAAATTCTAGAAAAGCAATATTTATGACCTGCAAAATATTTTTTCGACCACCAAATCTTAAGCTTAGGAAGCCGCCATATTGGTTGTCAGCACGCTTTGTGCAGTACAGCCTACATAAGCTTATAAATAAATAATTTTCATTCAAATCAAGCGCAGTAAGCAAGGTTTAGGCTTAATTAATTATGGCATTACATTTCGTGAGATTGTGTATCTTATGCATTTTGGTTCCAAATTCAAACGTAAGACAATGTTGTTTTTCAAATTTTAAGCGGATACATTAATCCGACTAACCCAAAACAAATTTGCATATATATTAGATCTAGATTTCATTAGAAATTGAATAAGCACTATTTACCTCCCCCGCTTTTTACAGCTTTGGCCGTCCACAGTTAGCATCACGCTTGGACAAACTGATGGGTTCAAATTTGGCTTGCTTAATTGACAGAGAATACATGCAGCAACTGCAAGAAAGAATTCTTGAAGAGTATGCCGAGTCAATGGATAATCGAATTAGGATTCGCGAGGTAAAGTCAATTATCTAATTTTCTTTTTTTAAGACGACAACGCATTAAATTGATTACAAACGATCTCATTTGCATTCTTCTTTAGTACGTAAGCTCATTCAAATTGCAAATAAGCTATTTGGAATTACTTTGCTTTAACCAAGAATCGAAATTGTCTGTAAATAAAATACTCTCTATACAGATAAGTACTGCGAACACAACGGATTTCAACTGAGATATTTTCAAACATATTGTCAATCTTTTAAGCTGGAAAAACTGCTTAAATACATTATTTTTAAAAAGTTTATTCATATGTCATATGGTTTAAATGTTTTTAAATGACAAATTCGACAATTCAAATAATATGATATATGGCAAGATAGTAATTTAACTTGATTTATCAAACAACAAATTTATGTTTTTTTATTTAGCTTAAAACACAATAATTTGTAGTTTTTGTTTTTAATTTAATTTTTAAATTGGTTTTTAAACTAATTGAAAATTGAAAACTTGTTTTTCAACGATTTTTATATTATTTGAAAAATAATATTGAGAGATTTGAGAGATGTTTGAATCCAGGATAATTGCTGTACCTGCGGGACACGGATGGTTGACTGAATAATAAAATAATATTTTATCGTAAGAATAAAAAATTATTATAAATACATATATTATAAATTATTGGCACTTTGTGATTGGATGTTTGCTTACAAAGCACTAAGACCGAGTTGTGAGTCATAAAATAAAAAACCAGCATTAGAACTTACAATTTTACATTAATTCTGTTTTTATTTAATAAAAATAAGTGTTCATCTATTTTTGATTGATTTGCTTCTTGATTTAAATACTGTATTTGAACAATATTGCTTATAAATATTAATAATTATGTTTCTGCTATTAGAAATGAACTATTATATTTCAAAACTATTTAACTTTTAAAGTTTTTTTCTATAATTTTTTTGTTATATGTACTGATTTATATTTTAGTGAAATTTAAACTGATTTTATAGTTTGAAAAAGGTGTCATAACTGCACTCATTTGTAAGAAATTTTTGATCAGTAACATCTCAAAAATTAAATGTTTTTTTCATTATAAACGTAAGTTTAAACTACTTTTTTAAGCCGCCAGCTATTATTGACCGTTTTGCAAGATTCAAAATCGGCTGGAAACAGCAATTTCCTGGCCTAGAACTTACAAAAGTAATGTTTGTCAAAGGTTTACTACAAGTAGGATAGCAGCATTAATTCTTAATTTTCTAAATGTCGACGAGCTTAGCAACTTTAGCATAAAAGAGAAATCAAAACCAGGTATTGCATGATTACACAAATAAAACCTGTGAGTAAACAGTATTTTTAGTTTATCTTTATGCAGGCGTAATCTGTCAATTGTTTTTTAAGTTAGGTGTAACATGTAAAAATGTGTAATTTTAAAACTGATTTAAACTTGTTGACATGAAAAATTGAGTAGATTACATGTTCAAAACATGTTTAGCAAATGCTCGTGTTGCGTTAAGCCAAGGTGTAGCAACACACGCACTTGTCGTGTGTTGCACCTCAGCTTAACGCCGAGGCTACGCAATGCCACTTGTACTTACCAAATATTATTTTCTAGACTAATGGTCCTAATAATTATTATTCATATGCGTACTTCAAAAATTTATATCAAGTTTTAAAAATATTGATTTTTTGCAAAGTTCTAAAGTTTAATTTGACGAGATTGTAAAGATTCTAGAAATTAAGTAAATGTATGAGTTCACTGAATATCAAAATGAACATTAAAAAGCAGATTTTTAAGAAATATATAATTTAAAAAAAATCATTTTTATGATCAGTAAACCAGTACTTTTTGGTATTTTAACAATTTGAGGTTAAACACTGTTTATCATTTTAGTTTTGAATAAAGCCTTGTACCGTGTGATTCGCAATTATGTAGATAAGGAGAGGCTATGAAAAACAAAATCAGACTCTTTGCTTAATTCAGTGCTGTTAGTTTGACATGTTTGACTCTCAAAATAACTCATAATTTATAAAAAAATTAAATAATTTATAGAAAGCCTGCATCTTAAATGGAAAAAGCTTTCAAAGTTTTTTGACAAGTACTGTACGATAAGCCAGTTTCTTGGGACAAATTACGCAATTTTGTGGGTGTTCCGCTGTTTAACATATAATCTCTTTCTGTTCTAATTTCTTTCTTTTTCAGTTTCTCTAAATATCCTAACAGTATTTCTGATCATATAATAAAAATCTGCTTCTAAAAAGCCCACATCAGAAAACCGTTGTCGAAAATCATTGCAAAATTTTGGTTCTATAAATAATGTTTACACAACCCTTATTGTTTGGTAACGGCTAACCAACAAACTTGACAGAAGTCAAAAAATAAATGTCAAACGAAACGCGTTTAATCAAGCATAGAGTCGGATTTTTCATAGCCTCTTTTTATCTAATAATTGTATATCACACGGTAAGACAAAAATACAAAATGTGGTATTTTTTATTTTAATACCAATAGGCATAATAACAATATAAAAAAATCAAAAAATATCTGCATAGACATCAGATCTGTAACTGTAAAATATCTGTTACTATCATTATGAACTTAAATGATTAGTTCTGGTACCATTTTCAAGCGGTAGGAATGTTTGTCTTCTATTACGTAACAAACACAGTTTATTCAATTTGGCGGTAAAATTTAGTCCGGCTAAATTATTACGGTCTATGCTGACTAGAACCACAGTTTTATGCAAATTAGGGTTCACCTGTTGTGAAGTATTTAAAGAGGCAAAGTTGTAAGCGCACTAAAAGTTTAGCCAAACTATACTAAAAAGATAATTGAACTTGAAAAAGTCTGTCATTTGTTGTTTAAGAAATTCTTCTATAGCTTTTGATAATAAGGACGTGAGAACAGTAGTTTGACGCGCTGTTAGCATATCTTTTTTGAGAAATTAAAAGAAGTTTGGTTATTTTAAGAGACTCGGAAAATACTTGCTCAATGATAAGTCAGAAACTAAAAAAACAAAAACAAACAAAATGACAAAGCTAACTGATTGTTTAATTATTTATTGTTTTTTAGAAGAAAGAGGTTGAGCGTGTAAAGAGCTTGGTGTTGTCTGGGCGAATATCTCTCAATCAAGCTCCTGAAACCATGACAAATCATCCGATAATGATGATTGAAAAAGACTGTAAAAGGTTTAGTTCTTGCCGTCGTGTTAAAGTAAATAAAAAAGACAATTTGTTTTTAAAATCAAAAGATAATTTTTTAGCATAAAATGCCAAGAGTGCATAATCCAACACATCTATATAGTGACGAGAGTCCTGCTGGCCTTCTATCACAACTTTCCAGCACTAAAGCTCCGTTAAGTGAAGAATTTTCTTTTTCTTTACCGGGTGATAATTTATTTGAAGTTGACGATCCAAATGAAAAAGATGTCGTGCCTCATATGAAAGAAACTACTAAAACTTTGATAACAGACGAATGTCAAGAAAATGACAAAAATGTGTTGGTTTCTGCTGATAACAACACACTCAAAAATAAAAATCCTCTTGTGGGACTTTTCAAAAGGTGTAAAGTATGTAAACAATAATTTATTTTTTGCAAATAAACATGTCATGTATTGCGGTTTTCATCTGATTCTAGACTGTCGAAGAAATGTTTGTCCTAGCCGATGAAATAATTGGAATACTAGAAAATAATGTCCGAACATTGTCAAAAAATCATGAAGATCTTTTGTCTTTACAAAGTTCCATTGGATCCTCAGCAGCTGCATCTAATTTTAGTGATTCTAATAAAATAGAATTACAAAACTAGTAATAAAAAATACTATATATAAATTGTAAATTACCAAACAAACAAAATATGTAAAGTAAAATTATGAGAAGTTTTCTTATTTTTGCGCTAAAGCATTATCTTGTTTGTAACAATTTTATTACTTTTTGTGGCAAATTGCCAAATCGATAAATTCTGAGAATTTTTAATTCTTTATTGTAAAGCACAGAATTATTATTTATACAGCGTATATTCTGCTTGTTGGTCAAGGTTTACATCACTATTTAAGGTAAGAAATGAAATTCAATGAAATACTAACTGCATTGTGTGGGCTGTTTTCCGGTATTAAAAACAAAAAACATTTTCAATTAGAAATTACACAGAAGTCATTTCTTTCCACTTCTCACAAGCAGCAATTTAGCATATTTAAAGTTCGACTTTATTGCTTGCTAAACAATAATAAGCTAATTTTCTAGAAATAATCTATTAAAACGTTATTTATAAGTAACAGGTTTGAGAACGTTAAGCAAAATATTATTTTGAGTAAAGAATAAATTAATTCAATTATTGTCACTAATCTAAAACACACTAATTTAACGTTCTAATTTAACGTTGAACAGTGAACAAACATTTTATTAAACGTTACAAACATTATAGGTGTTATCAATGCAGTACTAGAGCATCCCACTTTATAATTCCAACAGTGCAGTGCCTATCAAAAATTAAAGATTTTACTTTATACTACGTCGTCAAATTGTTCACACTCTATCTGATCAGCGGTTTTAACCACTGATCTTGCAAACTATCTTTTAGAGCAAACAGTTGTTGACAACGACTATCTTTGTCGTTTAGGTTCTTTGGCATTCTTAGAACTATGCCCAACAATATGACGACATTGCATTATTAATATATATATATATTAGTCGGAGTAACAATTGCCTTTAATAAATTAGTAAATATCTATTATTTGTTCTTTATTAAACATAAAAATTTGTATGTGATTTTGACTGATTTTGGAACGATTATCTGACGCCAGAGTTATACCTACCTCGCCAGCTCGTAGAGTTGCATGTTTTTTTTTGAGTTTTTTCTGTTAGTACTCTGTGTTTCGGTTTTCTTTAATAAAGTGAATAAATGACTAAATTGAAAGATTCTTAATACATCTTCCTAATTGTTGTGATTTTGTGTCTTCCTAATTATTTTATGTGCTGAACACCTAAAACAATTTTAAATCACTAGCTAAGTTCTGTTATGTTTGCACCACTTTAGAAAGCTTAAAAAATATTTAAAACTTAAGGGTGATATTCTCGACCATACGTGATGACATGAAATGATAAAATAATTTTTATATAGGCGTGGCTTATGAGTGAGATTGTGACGTTCCATTTTAAATGACATTTTAGAATGTCATTCAAAGCGTGAAATTAAATTTATTGGTTTTAATATTGCTAAATAGCGACATATGATGTATTGTGTGGTGGTCTACTTTCACTGCTTCAATATTAAAAAAAAATATATTCTTTTTTGTTTTTCGATTCGGTGGTTCTAAGTGTACAACGTTGCTGTAACGTCGTAACTCGTAACGTAATTGTAATTCAATCTGTATTCAACTTACCAAGTTGAATACAGTTTTATAAAACTTATTATTACAAACAAATATTTTTTTATTATTATTTATATCACTGTGTACTGATTAACCAAAAAAAGATATGAAAGAACTTTTGTTGGATCTTTTGAGCGAACAAGAAAAAGCTGTAAAAAATCTTCTTGTACCAGCTTCTTTGCTTTGTGCTGATCTTATAAAAATGAACAACCGGACAATTCATATCAATGTTTTGTCTTGCAAAAGAGCTCTTCAACATTGTTGTGAAATTAGTTATTCGTTTTATAAGACCATCGATTGATTAGGAAAATTTGACTGAGTTTTGAAAATATTCAATTATTTTAACATTGCAAGATACAATTTTAGATATGACATTTTGTAATAAAATGTCAATAAGCCACACTCAAACAAAATTATTTCATTATCTTATTTCATCACGCATGGTCAGGAATACTACCTTAAGAGTAAAATTTATAATTATATAAAAGGTGTTTCTAAATAAATGTTCCTTTAAAGGCGACTGTAAAAAGTGTAAAATGTGTGCTGCTTACTCAGAAAGACAACAACGATTGTTGTCGACTATAACATCAAAGCTTCTAGACGTCTAATCTGTTATGTAAAAACGTTTTTTTTGATTCTACAGCAAAAGTTATAGTACGAAAAGTCATTTTAAGTTAAAAGCATATTTAGTTGTGTTATTTGTAGCGGAAAATTATCACCACAACAATCTTTGATGATGCAAGTACCTTAGCATATACCTATAGTAAGCTCAATTAGTACGAGACTACCCTAAGAAGAAAATTTTTTTTAGCACCGTCTAATTATTTATCTAAACATGCAATAGAACGTTAGATATGCGTGAACAATGTTCGACGGCGTGCATTGCACTGGTCCACTCGGTCAATTTTAAGACAGTAGAAAAACAATATAAAGAGTTAACAAATTAGCATGTTTTCATAATAAAAATATGATGCGGTGAGTGAAAACTGCAAACCACAAACAAATAAACAAACTTTTAACTAAAATAAATCTTAGATTTTTTTTTAGTTTTTTTAAATGTATTCATAGCTTCCACTGTGCAGCTGTCAGTAGGTAAAAATCAATAAAAAATCAGATTTGATTCTTCAGCCCGCACTACAATCGTTTACACTTACACATTTTTAAAGTTTATTATTTTAATAAATCCCAACTGTAGGTAAGTATTATTTAATCAATTATTAGAACGTGTAGAATTAGAAATTTATTGAACTATGGATAAAAACATGTCTAACTCAAAAAAAAACAAGAATTCCTTTCTGTTGAAATAGAGAGTCACGTGAAGCGTCTTTTACTAAGAGATTCACATATTCTACCTTCTTTACCTAACAGATCTCCAACCTACGTTGGGTGTGACCATACTTGCCCCAGAAGCCGTAAAAAATTAAAACGTAAAACTTTTGGTCAAGCAGAACATTGGTTCGCCAAGATAGATTATGCACTGCATTTTTGACAGGTTAAAAGTAAGCAATCTTCAATGATCAAAAAAACTTTTGACATTTTTTATAAAGTTTTGTTTGGTTTTTATTTAATTTTAGAATTTGCTTTATGCTTTGCAAAATAAACATTAAAAATACCTCTTTGGTATTTTATTGATTTCTAGAAAAGTAAGCGCTGTTAATCGAAAGTTAGTGATTAAAAGTTCATAAATAGTAGTTTTCAATACAAGTTTGCTGTCAGTTAAGTTTTTAGGTGTATGGTTGCAAACTCAGGCGGTAAACGGGCATCTAACATTCTAACAACATTTTATGGCATTGCCGCCTTAAAAATTTCAACACTCTTTCAATTTAGAAACTCTCATATAAAATGTATTACTAATAAAGTTTATATATTTTTGGTTTACGTATGTAACGCAATGAAAATTTTGGAAAACTAAAAATATATAATATAAGTAGTAAATAAATAAACTAAGCGACAGCCCAACAGCCAAGCTAGTGTTTAAAAGTTTTTAAACTTATTATAAGACCCGACGCCGGTAAATCGGCATCTCCTCTAAATATAAAGTGGCAACTTATTATAAGACGGTAACTAACTATAAAAGCGAAAAGTATTTAATGTAGGATTTCTCAAAAAATACAATTATTCTAAAAACAACATTAGAAAAAAACGCAAATAGTAAGGTCTTATATAACCGTTTGATGTCTCAATATCATGCAAACGTGAAAAGTGCGTCTTTGTACAACACACTCGCGTAATTTGCGTTGTAACGTTTATTACATTTTAATCGCTTTGCAGAGTGATTGAGAAGACCCTTAATAAAAGTGGTTGATTTTTTAGTTGTTATTCATATCACGTGTCGTGCAGTTTGTTGGAGCGGTTGCAGTGGGTTATTAAAATAAAAATTTTGTTACAATCAGTGAACTGTTAACAAAGTTCAAGACCTTTTACAGATTAACAATTATAGTATTTCCAATTTGACAATAAAATTTAAGTTTGTTTGGGAAGTTCTCAGTTATGTAAAGGTTTGACAGTTTGATAATTTTATAGTCATGAGAACGTAGAAGTGCGTGGAGCGTTATTTATAGTATGATAAAGTGATTTACAATCCGTTCTACTTTTCAGAAAACACAGTTGACTTAAATTGAATTGTGAATTAACTGATATTAATTTCACGTGTTGTGCAGCTTGTTGTAGCAGCTGCAATGAGTTCTTTAAATTAAGTTTATTAATAGAATTTTAAATTGTTTGTAAAATTCGTAAAAGCCAATTCATTGAAGAAAAACTAATTTGACTATAGAGTTTTAGTTTGTTTATAATTTTATAAAATTCTAATTTACTTACAGCATTCTAATCTAAATAAAAAATCCTATAACTACTTATAAGATTTTTATGTGCTTATAAGATTTTAATTGATCAAAAAAATTTGACTTTGTTATATAGTTCTACACTACTTGTGAAGTATTAATCTGTATTTAATTCTTAGTCACTTCTTGGTATTATTATGTAGTGTATAAAATCACAAAGTAAATCGTCTATGTTTTCTTTGATTAGGATTATAACACTGTGAGCATTTGACTGGCACCAAAACAAATATTATATCAGCTAAACTTTTATTAAATGCAGTTAATGTTTAAAAGTAATAGTTTATTGACGATTAATTGCGGTTTGGTAAAAACAGCAATACAGTTGTTTGTTTCTTTCAGTTTCAGCTACCATTATTAAATGTGACATATTTATAATTGACATAGAAGCAACACTTTTGTTTCTCTTGTAGCACGAATTGATTGGTAACGCAACAAATGACTTCAGGTGTTTATGTCTAAATTTTAGCAGAGAGGTTGTGGACTTAATTAATTATATAATTCATTGTTTTAAAAAAAAATCAATGATGTTAAATAATCTTGGTTTGCTATACGTATTATTGACAACGAGGGCAAGTGCAAAATGTATTTAATGCAAACCGCTATAAAAAAAACAATGTAGTAAGTATACTGTTGTCTCGTAAAACAAAAAGCCACTTTTTTTAGTTTATTATATTCCAGAAATAATTTTGAAAAGTATTACAATTTGTTGAAAAATAAAACGTTAAGAAGCATTCTGCACTAATAGCTTTTGTCAAGACGACCAATTAACAGCAAGTTGATGACATTTACCGATTTTTTAAATTATTTTTTACAACACGCAACTATAACGATTTTTAAATAAAATGCCTGTTATTTTATTTAAACAAAGAATAAGTTTGCAAAAACATATTATTTGTCACAAAACCTATCTGGTTAACAATAAAACTATAACATTAAAATTGTCTACGATTAGCTTGAAATGACAGGTTGTAAAAGACTATACACCAGCATACGAATATTTTGTTTTACAATATTGTAAAATCATCGATCAAATTTCTAGATAAAGCACGAAGCTAAGTACATACTATACTCTTAATCTGGCAAACATGCTAGTGACATATATTTAAAAAATGTAGGTACCATTTAAGAACTTAACACAGATGGAGAAAGCCAATTAAGCTGAAAGATTTTTGTTGCACCTTCTTCATTCTATCCATATAAACTTTTTCACAATTTAAACCTATATTTGACAATAAATCATATTAAACAATTCTAGTTGTCAAATTGTAAACTACAAAAATGATCAAATTATTCCTATTATTGACCAAGAAAGAAACAAAAGCTGTGACAAAATTAAGATGTGGGCGTTGTAAAAAAAGAAAAACAATTTGATGAAGTAATCATAATAAAAATTAATGGAACAGAAGCACTTTTAATTTAGACGAACGGCTTATGCTGTGCTGTGAAAATAAATTATTTAGTAAAACGTTTAACTTTATGCGAGTTCAGCAGGTATATTTTCCGTTAGTCCTAATTTGATCTAATGTACCAATTAAATAAAAAGAAATTAACATGACAACAGCAGTTTTATACCTACATTATACAATATAAATTCTTTGTATAAACCTTATTAAATTTTAATCAATCTTTTACGAATGTACATGAAATTAGAATTTTTTCTTCTTTGGGCTAAGGAAATTTAATTTTAAAAGCATTTTTCCAAAAGTGAAGCAAAAAACAGATTTTTAAGCTAACAGCAGAAGCTATATCTTTATTTTATGTAAATTTTGTAAAAAATATATCTATAGCTTTGCTTAATAAGTTTCTTGTCTGGAAAACACTTATAGTCTTAATTAAGCACTCTTTTAGATGAATGTAAACATTACAGTAATTTAAAAACAGTTATTTAATTTCAAATAGTTTTATTGTCTATTGTAACTCTTGTTCAAGTGTAGATTATATATGGGGCGACAAGAAAAGATTACGGAGATAGTTTTGTCGTTACCATGAAAAAGCCTCAAAATCTCAATGTCTGATTGGTTTATCTAGAATAGTGAACCATAATTACAATAAAAATTGATCATTTATTTCTAATGCACATTTGGTAGTAACAAATTAATCTTTATATTAAAATAAATACTTTTTTTTGTATTTAAAGTAGACTTTTACGCTACATCATTTAGGCAAATATTATAATTAAACAAATAAAAAAAAAGTCGTTCATCTCTAAGTGCGCGACTAATAGATAGATAGATATTGGCAGGTTTTTTTGTAGTTAGAAGTTACACGTTTAATTATTTACCTACCTTTTTAATTTTTTTTTCGTACAACGTGGTCAACAATGACTGTTTGAGAGTTGACAACACTTTGTAGAGATTTTTTTTATTCGCCAAGTTGCAACACTGCAACCGGGTGCGCTTGTTTGACAAATATTTAACATAACACTCATAAAAAAATTGTAGGTTATGTCACAGCGACTAACTTTTTAGTTGGCATCTGTCAATAATGTTGTCAAAAATGTAGGATTGCTAACTCAAAGACTCATTGTTGACCACGCTGTACTTTATAATACTTAACAGCTACTTACAATTATTCCACAACAGCTTAAATATGTTTGTGGTTAGTAGTTATTTATAATAAGTTAACGTTTTTACTTTAATTACTTAGGTTTCTTGTTGGTATTTATACTGAAACTTAAATGTTTGTGCTTGATAGTCTGTTTGTTTAGAAAGGCTACTTTCTATCACAAAATTTCCACGGACCTTATGCGGGTGAAACCTCGGGGCGCAACGCAACAAGTATATTAGCACTTATATTAGACTAAGCCAAAAAAAAACTGTATGTTTTCTGTCAAATATATAAAAATATCTCTTAAAATCCCAAAAAAACTCCAGAAAGATTGAATCCTTAGTAATAATAAGTTAAAACTGTTGAATCATTGAACCAAAAGAATTAATTGACAAATATTTTCTATGAAATCAAATTTTCTTCAAAAAATATCTTATTAAAAATGTTTGTCAGACGGTTTGCGAGTAATCAAGCTCCAATAATCTAATATATCTTTTCAATTTTACTTTTTTATTTTGAAATTTACTTTGAAACTATCTAATAAACAAATTAATACGTAAAAAATTACAAACATGTTTTTTAAATGGAATTTGATGTTCATCTAAAAAGATTTTATAACACTTTTTCATAAAGTGTTTCCTTCAGAAGTTATTCGCGATTAAAGTTGAAAGAAATAGAAAATAAAATCGCAAATAAGTTTTGAAAGAAATTTGATTTTCCGCAATAAACTATTATGGCTTAATGATTCAGCAGTTTTGACGCTAAAAGTTATGTTAACTAATTCTGATCTTTAGAATTAGTTATATATTAGATCTTCTGATCATCAGAACTAAAAAACCAAAAGCACAATTAATAGACTTCTTTTTATTATTATTAAAAGCTCAAACTTTTAAGGTACTTTTTTTTGATTTTCTAAAATTTTTTTTCAATATATTTTTCTAAGCAAAAGTATTAATTTTTTTATGGTCCAGTCTAATATTTATTCCTATAGAATTTTCATAGTTATAAAATAACAATCAGTACATTGCTCAGACCTACATCTTTGTGATGTTTTATAATAATATGTTTGTCAAGTAGATGCATGTTAAATGATTTTAGAAACACCAAATTTGATTTCAGCTGAGAATCAAGAGAGTTTTTTATCAACTCTAAATCAAGCAAAAACAAGTACACATCTAAATTGAATTCTTAGTAGGGTAGTTATGCTGATACGATTAAGAAATTCTTTTTCATGAATATGGTTACGCACAAGACACACAGTTAATTGCCGAAAGAGTTAAGAATTAAAAAAACTTTTTTTTTATGTAGTAATGGCAAAGGTTCTTATTACTCAATGCAAAAGTATAGCGCAAAGCTTTTTTTTGTAGTTTGAAAACAGTTTGAAATTGAGTTGATGTACAGTTACCTTAAAAGAGTGAACCATATCGAAAATAACACTCAAAAAAAACCAAGTATGTTTTACAAGCTATAAAAGAAACTCTCTAGAAACAAATCTTACAACGTAACTAAAAGCAGCTAATTTGTTGTTTAACATCAAGATGAGACACCTATTTCAGAAAATTATCAATATGTGGACTTAAAAATGTAACCGATTGCACAGCTTTAACATTGTTTAAATAATAAATATCAGATGTGAATTATCTAAAAAAAAAGAACAACTGTTGTAGGTCTACATATTGATAATTCTCTGAAATGGGTTGAACAACAAATTAGCTGCTTTAATAATTATTGAAACCTAGGAGATTAGAGATGAACTGATGAACTGATTTAGATCAAATCCTTTATTTGATATTAGAAGTAATTAAGAGTGCTCTGTCTCAGCTCTAATAAGAAAGATATTGATTGAAAACTATCAGATCTTTATTGGTTAGTTTACGGTTAAACGTAAGCATATTTTCTTACGATTTGCTTGCAATATCTAATTATTTATGTTACAACAAATTGCACAATATGTAATATTATTTTGAAAAAAAGTTTCACGTAAAGTTAATCATAGCAAATTAATTTAATGTCGACTGATACAAGTTTATATAATGTTGTTTATGATAATCGTTTTCAGAAATATTATCACGATGCACATCTTCAACAATTTTCTTTGATGTTTCAATTTTATCATAAATGCTTTCCTCAATATGCTTAAAACGTTAGAACCAATCTCACAAGCTTTTTCACATCAAACTTACTACATCCGTTATTAATTTGCTAAAAATTTGACATCTTCCGCATTCAATAGCATGTGTAACGTCTAGTTTTAGGAAATTGTAAGTATCAGCAGCTTTTTTACATATTTTATAAAATGTAGTATTAACTACATATATAAATTTTAATATAAAAATTAAATCATTATGTTGCAAAAAATTGTTATTGATTATACAAATGTCTTATAAGGCAATTAAGTCACGAAAGAAATGTTTAGCCATGAGAGCTTGCCTGAGTGGTCTAATTTTTCTTGAGTGACTTATTTGCTGTTAAAACACTAGTACAATACATAGTTTTATCCAACACCTCTCTGTGTAAGAGTTTAAAAAAAATCATCAAAACCGCAAAATTTTATATCTCCAAAGTAATAGTCTATGATTTAGTTGCCGTAACAAATTTATTGTTTGAGAAAAATATTGCAAACAAACTGTTTCGGCGCTTGTAACATTGTTGGTAATAAAAAGAAATAGTTCTCTTCCTAAAAAAATTGCAAAAGATAATAAAGAAGTCACATCAAGTTTGCTAACCAAGCAGTGACGCTTATTACAAAGAATTGAGTGAGTTTAATAACTGGAAACAGAAAAACGCTGTTTAATAAGTAAAAAGCTGTTGAATTACTTTTTCAACGAAAGGAAATACTCGCGGTCTTTTCAATGTGGATGAACTACAGCATGTTAATATCGACAATAAACTTCACGAAAAGCTTTTCTAATTTTAATTAATTAAATTATTAATAAAAGCAACTACAAAATTTTAATTTGTTAAGTTGCTTTTTTGTCTAAATAAAATTGTTTAGTTTTTCACGCGAGATAGGTTGAAAAATCAAGTCAAAAAGCAATTTGGAAAAACGAGTTTTTTATCTAGTTTGCAGAGTCTAGATTCAATTTCCCAAAAAAAAAAACAAGAAACCAAAAACAATCTTCTAAAATTATAGAAACTGTGAATACCAGACGTCGTCTTCCAAAAGTTTTTTTCCGCTAAAAAATCGCGTTATTAACAGATTTGTTTATTTAGTTTAGTGAAATAAATGTATAATTAAGTACATAAAACTAATTCGATATGAATCCACAAAATGGCTTATGAAGATTAGATGAATCTAGCTCAACTTTCTTTTTGTTTTAAAAAATTTTTATTATAACTTGACTGGAAGTTTATTTTTTTATTATTTCTTATACATTTTAAATTATTATTAGCAGTGATTGTCTAAAGTAAAGTAAATTTATTTTCCTTTCATTCAAAGTATTGATTGGGTTTCAGCAATTGTTCTGGTTCACAGTCAATGAACTAAAAAACAGATTAAAGTTTACCTATAATTGAACTTTAAAATCTATTACAATGTTTGTTTTGTTCAGAGTAAATAAAGTGCATAAAAATAATTGAAAAAAAGTATTTGCCTTTTGCGATGAATATTCTTAAAATTCGCACTCTTCCAGTTTTGAGAATTATTATCTTAAATTACATTTTCCAGACATTAAGTCGCGTAATTAAAGTCAACAACTTCAACCACGATAATATCAAATAAAACTCCGTGTGGCTAGCTTTTCCTAATGATTAAAAATTAGAATAGTTTTAATTTGTTGAAACCTTTTTTTGAACGTTTAGAAACCTGTTGCATACTTTTTCAAATACTAGGAACATCATTTACAACACTTGTTGTCTTACACCCACATGTCGCGTTTTGCGCATCGCTTCTGCTATAAAAGACCCGACAAAGAGACAAAGCTTCACCACACTACGAAGCTGTGAAGGGTGTTAAAAGCTTATTTCGCACAGTCTTAAAGTCTTTTTACGTGCGTGTTTGTGTGTGCTTTTTGCCTTTGGAGTTCAAAACGTAAGTTTAGTAACATTTATGACTTTTAAGTGGTTATAAAACGTGACAATTTATTTAGCAAAAATACTTAGGTATACTTTTATTTACTAAATTAATAACAATGATTGCACTTAAGTTAAGTTTTTTTTTAAAGATCTATGAATAAAAGTGTATGAAGATATTTATACACCTTTATATTTAAATTAAATTTGGTATCTAAACAAAAAAAAAACGTAAGAAAATATGACGAGGAAACGCAAATTGTTCAATTGGGTTTTTTATAAAATAGTAACGCATATAAATAATTATAAAAGTAAAAAATTTAAAACATTTATTATTATTATTTTACATGCTTTTTGTAAATTATTGCAGCTTTAAAGCGATATAAAACGCTTCTTGAGTTAAAAACATTTACAGATATTTAGCTCTTGAGTTAGCTACAGAGTTAGCTCTTGCACAATAACTCATCACGATAATATACATAATTTTTTACATCTATTTTTACATAAATTTATTAAAAACAAGTTTTTTCTGATATAATTGATTAATAAATTTAGCCTAAAAATGATTAAATTATCGTTACATTTTATAGATTTAAGATTTTATATGTTTGGCAAATTTAGAAGCTTTGTTGCAAATTTTATACAAATTCGTTATAAAGTGACTTCATTTTGAATAAAATCAGCAATTATTAAAATCTTAATAACATTTAAAACATAGACACAAAATCTTCGATTTCTAAGTGTTTTGAAACACAATTATACTTACATAAATATAATTTCAATATCATCACATGTCAAAACTATCAATAAAAAAGATGTGTAAGTTCCATTAATTACAAAACCAACACAATACATGTTTTGCTCTTATTAGAGCTCATCAGTCCCACATAATATTAAAACGCTCACCTTCAGTAAGTTTTAACGTTGTGCTTACCACTGGATAGTGCTGCTGTTATAACATTTACGACATTGTTGTGATAAAGCAATGTCATCTAATATAAAACACATAATTCAAAAAATTAATTATTATATAATAATATATAAGAACAAACTTATTTAAATTAAAATTATCAGAACCCATCATATTAGTCCGGTTTAAACAAATTTCCCGTTTATTCAGTGATTTGTTTAAAACAAAAATTAAACATGTACAAAATAAAATTTTATTTTACTTTAAAACAGACAGTGCATGTAGCAAAATAAAAAAATACAAAGTTAACTGTCTCAATTTATTGAATTGTTTTCTGTTTTTTATTATTTTTCCGGAAATCGTCTTGGAAACAACATTTTCCTGCTTATTTACGCGCAGGAAAATTGAGTTTTCCGGACTAGTACTGTAAAAACTTTACAAGACGCAAAATAAAAAAAATACTCTAGTAACTATAGTTGCCAACAAAATTGACAAGCTTGACTTTTGTAGAATTTGTCAAAAAAAATTCTAAAATTTGTAAATTTTGTCTTTTTTTACGATTTCCGGAAAAATTTAATACAAAACACGTCAGTAAAATCTCTTACTTGACTTGAAGCTTTAAAATACTCGGCACGAAGTGCCGAGTATTTTAATTTAGCTCCTCTTCAGTAATAGTAATCTGAAATTTTCCTGACTTTTATGTAAATAATTATTTTTCGGCAACTGGTTGTTAAATATTGACATTTACATGGTAACCAATACAACGCAAAATGATTGTATTTTGTTTGCAGAACGCAATAGTTATTTGTTTTACAAGTGTTGAAAAGCGAATTTTTCATGCGAGTGTTTAAGTTACGCACGAGGCCGTAGGCCGAGTGTATATTAACACGAGCATGAAAAAAGCTTTTCACACGAGTACAACACAATGTTTTTTCTACGACCATTCAATAAACTACAACATTTAACAAAAGAACCAATTTATTACATATTAATGTCAAAATATCTAAATGAATGCCATATTATTAGGTATGGCATTCATTCTATCATGTCATTTGTCAATATGTTCTTTTCACACAGATCTGTCACTTTTCACACAGAAACGTCACTTTACATTCGAGTTTTGCGTTAGCAATGAAAAGATGAACTTTTCATAGCAACAAGGATATATGTAAAGCGAGTTTAACATAGTGGTCGTAGAAAAAATACTTTTACATCCAGCATTTTGCATCCTGCAGTTTTTTATAGAAAACCACAATTAAACCATTTTAATTTTATTTATTTTTGAAAAAAAATAAATTACTTTCATCAGACGTCTCTTTAATAAATAAAACATTCGATTTTTTTCTTAGAAATAGATCATTGCATAAACTCTTTGTAGGCAGTTTCATATTGCCTACATAATTTTTGTGGAATAGGAGAAGACACAGCATTTCGTACGGCTTCCGATACGTCAAAAAGTAGATTTTTCATTATCACTTTCACACATTACAAACAGTGAACAAACTAAACGTTTTCGTTTTTACAAAATTGTTTGTTTATTTTTGACGTTTTGTTACTTGGTTGCTGTCATCATTATAAGACGAACACAACATATTACATAATTTTTTTGTATTAATAAACTGATGGCAATTGCTGACATTTAGCAAATTCTTGACAAAGTTAATTATTATTATTTCTCTTTTTGAACAAATGTTGTTTGATACACGGCTGCGGAATTTTTTTGCATTTTTAAATGGGATTCTTCAAACTTCCATTCTCAAATATTAAAAAAATGTTTTACAAAACTTGGTTGTGAACAAAAAAATATCGCTAATTGCGACAAGAAAAACATTTTTTTTTAGTTTAAGTTTATTAGTTTCTGTCTGCATACTAATGTACATTTTAACAATAAAAAAATTGTAATGTTTTTAAACAACAAGCAAAAAAAAACGATAGAATTCTAGAATCTTACATATTAAAAAAAGAACGCAGTTTAATGTCAAAATGTTTTTAGAATTGTGTACAAACATAACAAAATGATACATTTGTACATAAAACATTTTTGTTAAAAAAAAATTGGCTTAAAACTTTTTATAGAAAAGCTTTGAATAAATTATTATTAAAATAATCTGAAATTATCCTGCTATTTGTCGCTAAACTGGTCAAAAAATTAACATATTTTGCAATATTGCATTCAAAAATTATTTTTCGAACTTGACTATCTAATAATCTTAGCAGACAGAGTTTTCAATTTGGAATTTTTTATAGATTGCGTTTTTTTAAAGCTTGTGTACATGACAGTCAAAAAAATAATTACATCAGAGGTCAATATTATCATTGATTTTCAATTTTTTACTTACGGATTATAACTGCTATTATAACAATAATTCAAATAAATTTTTTTTTTGCAAATTTTCAAATTGATAGAATTGTTTTCTGTAGGCTATTTCGGATTTATTTATTACCTAATACATTTTTACTCGTTGATTCGACTAGATTTCGAATTTTGGATTGGGTGCATAAATTCCATTCTTGCCTATTATATGATTTTCTGCTAAAAACTAGCCAAATTTTGTCAAACAAAAAATTTACATTACATTTCAAATCAAATAGCTTATTAGCGACCAAATTTCCCAGAGCTTAAAAAACAGATTTTTCTTATAAAATTTGAAAAAAAGACACCAATTCAAAATAATAGCGTTATATAATACTACTTTTTTAATATACTAATACAGTAATTTGTCAATATTTTTATTCTCATTTTTTTTTGTGCTGGAGCTGACCGGTTATCCAAACAGGTCTAATATTAAGACTATAAATATAAATATGTAATTATATTTGTAGACTATAAATTTAAGTGATTACATTGTAGTATTATAATGCTGTCTCATTGCGATATGAGAAAAATATAATTATTATTACTATTTACTTCTTGACAAAAATTTAAAACGATTTATAATTGTTACACTTTTTTTTAGATGTTCATTAGACAATAATTCGTAAAAAAAAAGATTGAAATAAAGCATTGACTAAATAACTGCAAGAGCTTTTCCGAACTTTATTTCTCAGATTTATTCCCACTAAAAGTGTACATACATTATTGATAATTTTAAAGTGCCTAAAGTATGTTCTTAGTTTTAATTTGTCAGCAGCTTTTCGGCTACCATCATAAAACCATACGTTTTAAAACCAGTTTAGGTTTAATATCTGCTATTAAAAATTTTGCTCGTTAAATTAAAACCAAAAACATTTCATAAATACTGCAAGAGGTATTTTTTTGACGCAATTTGAATAAGAATAATGGTAAAGGCGCCGGTATAATTATAATAATAAATTACCTAGTTTTATTAAAAATACAAGTACATCTTAAATACTGCATAAAAATAATGGTAACAGACTACTTCATTATCAATGATTTTCTACAACTCATCCCCTTTGTGGCCATTGTTAAGAAACCGCTTCAAACGAATTAAACGGGTTAGATTAGCCAAACGTAATACACTTTTACACAAAATGTACCTGCCAATAATATTTATTAAGTAACTCAACGAGGGCTTGTTTCCGCAAGGCCATCTTCATCCATTCCAAACTTGTAGTGAGCTTCCTCTGCTACGGTGGCTTCGCTGTTTCTATCATATACACCGGATGTATTTGCATGCATAAGAATAATTAATATCATGTGATAAAGTCTTACATGTGCTTTTTTCCTAAATTAGAAGAAGTCGTCTCAGTACTCAGAAACTTAGCTGCCATGGCCAAACTAATCACATTGTTAAAAGGAGGTAGAATCTGTCACCAGGCTAGGTTACTAAAACAAAAATGTTAACACACTATATTTGCACACAATAACAAGTTATATTTGTTTAAGTGTACAGATAACTATCACTGATTAGCAATATACAATTGCTACACCAGAGCTAATAACCCGAGAACCGCTTACGTCTCCCATTCTCTCGACTTGACTTGACTACGCACGAGTACCGTACACCTTAGTACTACCCGCTGACTGCTGTCTACCGCTCTTCCGGCAAATAGTTTCATCCCTCAGCTAAGCGCTTTGCGCAATCTCTGTTTATTTACCTCTTTTTGTTGTATTATACTATTTAAAACCCGTTTTGACTTAAATAATTTAATAAATTCATTTAGTAATTTTTTAAAAAGTAAACTCTTACAAAATACTCTAATTTATTTGTTATGGGAATGGCGAATGTTTTACGCATTGCATGAGAAACACGCATAAATACCGCACCTATATGAGTGCCTTATAATAATGTTTATGTTTGATTAAATTGTACAAACAATTCAAGAATATATTTCTTATTGTAAGACAATATAATGTTTTGATGTCGTAATTAGAAATTATTCAAGTAATTACTCAATAATGATGATAAGGATTCAATAACAAACAATTATTCAATATATATCCTGGAGCGCAAAAATAATGCAACAGTTAAAAAGAAAAGGTTTTAGATATACAATCTAAAACAATAGAAAAGTTTAGTTTTACTTTCGTGGTTTAGTAAACGATTACAATATAGTTTAGGCTAAAAAAACTACTAACAAAAAGTTAATAATGTGTTGGCGCACTGCGGTAGAATCAAATGTTTGATGTCTTTTTGTGGCAAACAGCCCTAAGCCTGATAAAGAAGGATTCGCAATTGATCCAAATTTCTTGATAACTGAGACATTGTTTCAGTTTTTTACCAATGCTGTTCCATACATGTTTTACTAACTGGAAATAAATAAGTTCTTGCAGGACCAATTCAAAAATAAGTTTTGTAGCAGCATTTTGTAGAAAATGCAGCCTGGCGCTGTCTTGTTAAAATTCTGTTTGCATTAGTTTGAATATTTGCTATTACAACAAGTTGCAAAACTTTAGCAATGTACCTATATTCTTCTGAATACTGGTTCATTCCAGTATTTAGTCCACATTTTACATGTATTACAAAACCTATAGCGCTCTATACCGTTGGTATTATTGACTGCATGGTATTCTAAAGCAAACTGTATTTTTCGTCTTTCACCTCGACAATGACAAACATGCCTACGTTTATCGTGGAACCCTAAACAAGATCAAATTCATTACTAAAGCAGATAAAATTTTACACTACGTTAAAATCTGAACAAAGCCACGTGCATCTCTATAAGCGCTTAGTTTAAGAGATAGCGTTTGCATTCAATTAAAAAGTTTGCGTCAATCAGTGTAATGTTCATCATTTATTAAAGGATAACTTTTCATAACTCAAATGTTCTTTTCTTATGCATTAATTTTGACGTATTTTCACAATTTACGCATATTTCTATTAATTTTGAGGTATTTTCAAAATTTACGCATATTTCTGCTAAAAAGCACAGAAAATATGCACAGTTCATATTATACAGGATGCTTCAAAGGTATCGAATAATGGTTTACAAAACTTTTCGGACAAAAGATGTTTGAGGACATAATTCGCACATTAGGCATATCTCTGAAATAATATTTTGATTGTCAATTTTTAGTTCTGACATCATCGACAGTTTTTTTAAATTTTAAATCTGTATTTTTGTCTGCAATTTTAAATTTTCTTCTTGCAACTACCAAAATAACAGTATAAAATTTTTTATTCTTTACATTAGAAAATTTTTAAAAGAAAATTATTGAATGATAGAAAGCCTAAAGTTTATTACCGATAAAAACACAAATCAAAACACGGTAGATAACTTAACGAAAATATTAAAGAAAGGTTGACACTTTCTTGAATGTTAGCTACTAGATTTGAGTTGTGTTTTTTTTGGGTTTTAGTCGGTAATAATATTTATTTGTTCCAAATTTCAATAATTTATTTTCAGAAATTATCTATTGTAAGATATCAAACTTTTTATACTTTTATTTTGACAATTGAAAAAAGAATCAAAATTGTAAAAAAAAGATAGAATTCAATTTAAAAAAAAAACTGTGTTTATTGATGCTATAATACAACAATAATCGTATTTGACGCAAGTAGAAAAAAAACATTTTTGCTTTAGAATAAAATAAGCTTTAATTTTATTCAAGCTACACTTGAATAAAATTTATTAACTATATAGACTGAAATCATCAACATTTATGTACATCTGTTTAATAAATAGATCAAAAATAATCTTATTAAATACCACCCCACAGTTTATACTTTCGAATACATTTATGATCTTCAACATTTCTGACTGACAATTTTACATGCTGTATGTAAATTTGTGTTTAAAGGTCTTCCAGCTGGCGCTTCGGGTTCTAATCAAAATAAAATTTTCAAATTAAACTCATAATTTTTTATCACAAATTTTTTTTTGGAAAATTTTAAAACTTATTGAAAAAAAATTAATAGTTGTGTTACTACTGATAAAAAATTGTTCAATGTATCAAATTATCTTGCGCTGAAAACTTTTTTACTTTTGCGATTGCACTCTTATACGCTAGTTTATATTTCTTTAACATAGATTTTTATTCTAAGGCTTTTCCCAATTTGTAGAATTCTTTAACGAAATTTGAATTGCCTTGCATTTGTTTTAATGTCGTTTCTGTATTTTAAAAATCAAAATAGTAAAAAAACATTATTATATTGTAAATTTGTTGTTTTTGTGCTAATTTGCATTTTTAGGTCGATGCTTGTGTCGTTATTTATAAATTTAGATATTTTGAAAGATTTTAACAGCTGTTTTTTTCTAATAGCTAATAGTAATAATAATAACAACATTTAACTTTTACAACAACGAAAAAAGATAGCTATATATTTTTTTGAAATACCTAAATTTTTAAATCATGACGCAAAGATTTGTCCAGGTCTGCAAAATCTACAAATTTTTAAAAAAATTGAAAATTGTATAGTTATATGAAAATAAACAGCGTCAACAGTCGCAAATTAATAGTTTGTTCAAATAAACACTGTGAGAGTTTTCACCCTAGAAAAAAATGGTCGGTAAAACTAATAGAAACGCAGCAAAACCTGAATAAAATTTGTAATATAAATATGCTTTGCACAAAATTGAAAATAAAAATCATAAATACAACAACATTTTAAAAATATAAATATATTATACATATTTAACTAAGAAATGTTTGTTTACAAGTACAAATTACTAGCAAAAGTAAACAAAACCGCATGATTGTCACGTGAAACAAAATTTTAAACAATTTGGTTGGTGGTTTCTCCAAACAACAATAATTGTTTTGAGTTCCACTGGAACGGTTAATTCAGAACAGCTTCATTAAGAGGTTTGAACGTGTCAGTAGTTTATTAGAAGACTATTACCGTACGCGGCCGCTAGCGTTCAGTAATTGAATTAATATTGAATTTGGAGAATACGATTATTTGGAGTGTTGGTTGTATGTGCTACTAACAAGATTTTCAGATATAAAGTATTCGAGTTATCAATCAGAAATAAAAGAAACCAAAAAGTCAGAACACTTTATTATAATATAATAATTTTACTGTTTTTTTAATTAGTTAGGAACACAATGATAAGTTAGTTACACTACGTCGAAATTGAGTAAATAAGTTATTTTAGTTTTTTAGAACAATAGAACTGAGTGTTACTTAAAAGTGTGTTATAAGGGTTGATTTGGGGCACAAGTTTCAGGGTGCGCTGATTTATATTATAAAATGTGCTCTTTAGGTATTTTTTTCAATTTTTTTTTAGTTTAAAAAAAATATTAAGCTTTAAGAAATTTTGTTGCTAACGGCTGCTACAGTAGCAAGTCCTTTGATTTAAAATTTAATTTAAAAGCTTTTAATTATTAAGCTTTTAAATAAATTTACAAAATTAATATTAACAAGGTTTCCGTAGCAAACAGATTTTTGCAGCTCTGTTTGAAGCCACTTTATCTTGAATCTTAACTTGAACAACTACCCATTTTTTAAAACAATTTTAGTTTAAAATAAATAGATTTTTATTAAATATAATTGGTATAAAAAAACTATGACGTTGACGTAATTATTTTTTTGACAGGCATGTATACCAACACTCTAAACATTTAAAACAACTATTAGAGAACGAGTGCTCTAATAGATATATGAAAAAAACATTTTTACTCTAAATTAAAAACATTATTAAACATGTTACAGATTCCAATCTGAAAAAATGTTTATAAAAAATTTCTCATATATCTGAAGCGTCGGTATTTGTTGTCAACAATATGGGTAATCATCTTCTATATGATTTCTTCGTTGGCACTGATAAACATCAAATCTACTGTGCTTTCTATCAGAAATACGAGTAAATTGTGAAAATACGTCAAATCTATTGCATATGAAAAAAACATTTGAGTCATAAAAAACAGTACTTTACCGACACATCTGTCATCTGTCATTCTACTGTACAAACTCCTTTGTCAAACTTTACAGTCATCTTTAGAAGAAGAAAAATATGAATACAAAACAAGCAGTTTTTTTTAATTTGGTTCAATTTTGTTAAAAAATACTTAAATCACTGTATAATTTAAGTATTTTTTATTATAAGTATTATTTACTTAAATCACTGTGTGATTGAGGTAAATTTTATCTGTGATAAAATTTTAAACCAATAATTTTGGTTTTTTAATTAATTATTATATATAAACTAATAAGATCAATGCAAATCCATTCAAACTATATCTGTAAACTTAAACATGTTTCGTTCAGTTGTCATAGTTGTCAAGTTGCAAAGAATTTAGATTTGAATAAATTTGTCACGGCTTATGTTTACTTAAGTGCCTGTTACTTTTATAATATAGTAAAAGAAACGACAGCTATAAAAAACTACGTTGCATAAAATTTTTTTGAGAAATAGGGCTTCTACAATGTTTTAATGCATATATTCCACTCTAAATAATTTAAATAATTTGCATTGATCATTATCTTACTTGTTGGTTGTTAATTAAAATAGATAGATTACATTGTTTATTATGGATATAGGTTTAAGACAAAAAGCGCTAACGTGATAACTTGGTAGTCCAAAAAGCGTTTCATCTTGAATTGTATCTATTAACATTGATATCATTTAGAGTGACATATATGCATTAGAAATTTTATTTCTCAAAAAAAGTTTTGATGCAAGATAGCTTCTAGTAACTATTTATGACTACTAGCTCACATTATTGTAAGACTAGAAATCACTTTGCTTATAACAAAAATTAAATTTTCATTTTAATGAAAGCTGCTAAACACTGTAAGAAAATTAAAACTCAATATTAGATATAATTTAAAAAATATTAAATTTTTTTTCACCATTAATTTACACCACCATTTACACCACCGTTCTACAAAATTTATTTGTAACAAAATAATCAGTTTTCATAATTTAAAAAACACTGCAGTAGTTTGCAAAAACATAATATCCACAGTTTATCAAATTTTAACGTTTATTGTCAAGGTTATAGCTTATCTTATTTTAAATTTAGTTACGTTTTAAATCTCAATTTTAAATTATATTTTCTTAATGTTTCAGATTGAAAAAATATCATGAGATGGTGTTGTGGCTTTTTATTAATAATATTATTAAAATTTTCTACTTCAGCAAAGTTAGAAGATTGGTCTTTTCTAGGAAACTCTGAAGATGAAAACTTTTTGCACAATGAAGATAATATTGGTTTGTATCCAAAAATACAAGAATAGTCTGAAAAAAGTGCTCGGTCTAACAAAAATACAAACCTTTTTTTTCAATTTTTATCTTTTTTGGAACCGTACACATTTGCTTGGTGTCACTTGTTTAATTAATAATCGCCGCTTTTTTTAATTTTTTTTCTATATTGCGTAATTTTTAGACCAGTAACTACTAAATTTATTCAAAATTTAAAAAACTTAAAAACGCAAACGACTTTTCAAAACTAAATTCTTAATGACAAGCGCGTTTCTAAACATATTTGTAGCTTTTGCTATCATCTTCTTTTGTTGCAATTCGCCTATCCTCATTGTAATGAATTTTTTGTTATGTTATCGTCAGTGGATGCTGTTTGAACACGTTTCAGACGCTAAATCTAATTGCTTATAATTTTCCTGTGATAAAGAATAGTGCAGAGTCTTTTAACAGAGCGCTTATCTTATTTTTTATTTAAACAAGCATATTGTTTATTAAAAAACAATATTTTTAAGAGCTTGACAATCTTCTTTTTATTTTCAGAAAAGCATTCTTATCAATTTAAATAATTAATGTCAAGCAATAACTGTCGTTACAAAAATATTAAAATTCAAAAAAAAAATTTTTAAAAAGCTTGCCTACATTTTCTATCTTTTTAATAATAAAGATAAAGAAGAAGAGAAAGATTGAGTGACGCAAAAGCAATGTTGAATGAACCTAGCCGCTAACATAACCAACTGCAAAATCATTTAATTATATATCATAATCTAAATAATTAAACAATTTTTATATTTTTTTTGGATTCAGATGAAGATAAAGAAAAATTAAACAATCTTAAACAGCTGCTTGAAAACATTCTAATCTTGCCTTGGCCTCAAGGAGCAAGTCCACTTGTCTACGTAGAGTATGAACCCCCGAAAAATAATGATGATGATGATGTTGACGATCAGATATCCCAGACATACAGTGATCCAATTCTAAAAAGATCAAGAATTTATCGAAAATATCCTTGGAAACGGCAAAACCCCAGGTAATTCATTTTCTATATTTATTAAATCAGTCTAAAATAAACAAACTACGTTCTTAAAAAAAACTACATCCCTATAAACATTACTTAAGAAAGAAAAAGAATCTTGATTAGGCCGACATCTCACAGGCGGCGCTCAATCTCCCAATTAACAAAATATTCTACAATCAAAGAGCTTTGGATTAAAGCGATCTAAACCAAATTATAAATTAAAATTATTAAAAACAATAGTTTTTTTTTTCTTTATATTTAAAATCATTACTATTGCGGTGCTCCTTGGTTACATACACATACATTACGTTTTGTTATTTTTTGCTAAAAAATTATAAGCATTCTTATAAAAATTATTAGTGTCGCTTTTTCTGTTGGTGTTTTTGTTTTCCATACCACCTTAAGACGTAATGGGTATTTTTATGACTACAATATACATAGAGGTTCCCAACAGTCAATACTTTCCGCCTCTCTCTTTTTTTGCAATTAGTGCAAGATCAAACATTTCTAAATGCAGCTAAAATTTTTATTTAAATGCTTAATGATGGAAATGATAATGATGCATTATAGAAAATGTTTATTAAAATTGGCACATAAATCAATTAAAATTAAAATTAAAGTTATTTTTGCCAAGGTTGCTTAATTTTTTCCCGAATAATTTAATGAATTTATTATGTTTCCGAATGAAGAATGAATCTTATTTTTTTTTATAATATTTCTCTTTTTGTCAAAGTACTTTAATTTGTAAATATATTTGCAAATATACTATCCAAACATCTCTTTTAAGAAACGTTGAGATGTCTTCCCCGAATATTATGTCCTAGCGTTTTCAAGAATTTTTGTTTCACCAATACTTGAATAATTCAAATAATTTAATTTTTAACCGGCTTTAAAAAAAAGGAGGAGGTTCTCAATACGACTGTTTTTTTTTATGTGTGTAACCTATTAATATTTTACTGGTTAAACTGATTATAAGGATTTTTTTTATTTGGAAGCTGGTGCCTTCCATTTGGTCTCACTTAAATTTTATTAAGATCTGACCAGTAGTTTTTAAGTTATTTTGTTATGAATGCTTTTTTTGGCAAATATTTTTGATACTTATAATTAATTGATTATAAAATGCAAGTAAAAATTTAAAAAATTGCTTTAATTATAATTAAATATTAGTTTATTATTACTTGAGTCAGTTAAATAAGTAAAATCATCATAATAAAGTCGGTTTTTTCTAAATTTTAAATTTGTTTAATTATTGTATCTATGACATGCTTAACTAATGCATAAGTCGTATAAAAAAGGTAAATAATGTAGTGTATTCCACTCAACTAAATTAACTTGTTATAACTTAACGAGTTAAATATATAACTCGTTTTAAAATAACTGACATGTTTGTTATAAGATATTATTAACTTTAATTATTTTCCTAAGGAGAAATATTTAGAAAAATATACTTAAACGGTAATTGATACTTCTTATTTCAATTAATGAGACTTTGCTCTGTCAGTATGAATATTACTAACTGAAAAAGAAAGGCTTTTAAAACCAGTAGTCAAATAAAATTGACAAATTTAAAAAAAAAATTGGGAAATTGTTGGTGTTTTGCAACCTCTTGGTAGAGCATCAGGGCAGAATATATAACTGTAATAACACGCACGACAACTCGACGTGTAGACCACGCTAAAAGCAAAACTTGCTCTAACCAGTTCATACCAATACACAATAAATAAATATTTCTTAACAAATCAAAAATTAAGTTATTTAACTTTTAATTTCTATAATGAAATGAAGAAAGACAAGAATTGAAATCTTTTCCATACACTTAAATATCATTTAGCTATTCTAAATGTAATAAGAAGATAACAAATTAGTTAATAACTATTAACTATATTAGTTAAGTATTAATTTCTGTAATGAAATGAAGAAAGACAAGAATCGAAAGCTTTTCCATCTACTAAACTATAGTTTAGCTGTCTATTAGTTGAATAATTATTGATTAGCTTAAAATAACATTTTAAAGAATATATTAGTGAAAGTCTTATTCTCTTCCTCATTTTTACAATTCTTTTGTTAATAAACGTCTTTAAGCAATTTGTATGTTTCAAATCAGACTTTTCTTTAACCACGTCGATTTTTGTTGATGACGCCGTTTACAAACTGTAGTTACGTAATATGTATTTATTTTGAGTTTTATGTTTGAAAGTTTACAGAATTCATTATTATGTGAGTGGTATTAAATAATTTTATAAAAAAAAACTGTTATTAGATTATAGCTGCACTTTTGTTCTACATTTTAAAAACATTTTTGTTTCTAAACAAAGTGACTCAATAATAAAAATTGTGTTTTTCAAGTTAAATCTATTTAGTTTTCTTAAATTTTAAATTATGTACTTAAATTTAATACTCAATTTTTGGAGTTAACCCCAACCCCAAATTACAATATTATCTAAAAACATGCCGTTTTTAGATAAGTATCATCAAATTAAACGGCACTTTAATAACTAATGTCAGAGCCTGAAACCTATATAACCGACTGTGTTATTTTAGCCAATAATAAACGTTTATATTATTATACGTAACAATTACTATATTTTAGCTTTGAACGGTAAATTTATAGGCTGCAAATTAACATTTTTAACAAAAAGAGAAATAAATTACTACCAAATAAATTTAATGTCGTGTAGCTATAAATAAAAAAAAATTTATTATCATATTCAACATTCATGTGTAAGAAGTTTCTTCAACAAATCGTCAACTCTGTTTAAACAAACGTATTTTAAAAAAAAACTAGGTAAAAAGATTTATTACAAACGTATTTCTTCGACACCTATAGAATAATAATCAACTTTTGGTTTTCCTGTTTACAGGCGTAATTGCCTCAACAAACGCAGAGCTCCTGCTTGCAATGAGGGAGTCTAAATTGGTTTACCCCATTTAAGATTAAATGTAGATTTAGGTTGATAGCTAAAATGTCTTCAAAATCAATCCATGTTCTGAGGATCAATGAGCTTTGTATAGACGCGGTATCTCCTCATCGCTGCACCACTTCATCCACTTCCTTTTCAATGTCCTCTTTGTAAAACTTTATGTTGCTTGTAGAATACACAATTCTAGTTTCTGTTTTAGAAAGTTTTAAATCAAATATATTTTTATTGTTATTTTATATTAAGAAAAACAAACAAGCTTTTACCAAAACGCTATGTTAAGCAGCGATGACTATATAGGCATAGTGCATACCACCTCCATATTTAATATTTTTTTGCAAATTGTTAAATTTGTGTAGGTATTTCAATAAGTTAAAATACATAAAGTTCTATTACTCACAGATACTAGCTTGATATTAGTAACTTTTTACATAGAAAAATCTAAGGTAAAATTATTTCAAAAAATTCAAAACTGCACATTTATAAAAATTTGTAGCAATTTATAAATAAATACAAATAGAAAACAAATAAAATAATAAATAAGAAATCAAAATTAAACAAAAATTAAATAAAAAATAAATCAATTGTTTAAAGTACTCTTGGTCCCTCCTTAACACTACCTAATTATAAACATGAGATAAATGTTAAGGTTGAGTTAATTCTCACAGAACTGGTTTTGGTTCTAAAAACTAAATAAAGATTAGATATTTTGAAAAATATTTGCAATCAATAACTTTTTCAAGTTCTTTCAGGTATGATGGTGAAAATCGATATTTATGCCAACCCTCTAAGGAAGATGTCTTCAGGCTTCTGGTGGCTTTGCATGAAACTCGCGATGGCAGTCGTGGGCAAATGATAAATTTCTGCAATCGACGAAGACCTGCTTCTGTGGTTTTTACTAATATACGATATTTGGGATAGACAACAACAACCTCCATAAACTTAAATTTAAAAGTTTTATATTTCGAATAATTTACTTAATGATTGTATAATCAGTGAGTCATTTTTTAAAAGCAACAGAAAATGTATTTTAAATCATTTAATAAAATATTGTATAGGTTATAATTATTTTTTAAAAATATTTTTTTAAATTTTGTAACTTGTTTTTAGATAAGAATTTTTCTATAAACCACACATTAACTTAACATCTTTAATTTTATTGCTTACTTTTATCTATTTTACAATTTTAGAAGACAAATTAAGACTGTTAGTTTCTAGATTATCTATAAGTTTGAACAGTGTTGTATCAATTAATAAATGTCTAAGTGTTCGTGATTGTGTAAACTACGAATAAAATGTCATGTTTATACAGAATTTACAATAAATACCAAAAACTAAAAATATCCTTTAAAACTTTTTGCTTATAACTTATGACATTTAGCAGCATTTTTGTTTATTAGCACTTCTATTTTTGTTTGTAATGTTGGCAGCTGTGTTTAAAGAGTTTTTCAACTTGATCGAACAAAAACAAAAAAACTATGAATTTTTATAATTCAATTGAAATTTTTGTATTTTATAAGATAATGTAACATCATTATAGCTTCATTTTCTACTATTTGTAGCTTATGTTCTTAAACTAAAACAATTAAAATAAAAAAAGTAATTATCAAATACTGTTTTTATTTTACAATTTTTATTTTAATTATATTTATTTTTTTATTTTATCAATTTTAACTGTATAAACTCAACATATATATTTTAAATAAGTAGTTACTTCAAAAATTTTATTAAAATCAAAAATAAATTGCCAATTGATGATAATTAAAAAAAAAACCTGAACCGTACCAATCTTTTAAACAGCACGCTGAACAAAATGCATATTTTAAGCAGATAAAGAGTTTTTAAAAGTAATTAAATTTGTCTCAAATTGTTGGTTTTCTATAATACTCACAGTGTCAGACTGAAATAGGTATTACCTGCAAATACATTTGGTTTTATAACGTTTCTTTTTCTAATGAGCTTAAAATATGTGAAGATTATAATAAAATAATAATAAAGATTTAGAAATAACAAACAAATTTACATTTTGTCTATATTCGAAATCTCTTTAAGTGACCAGCAGTTAAATAAAATAAAATGTAAATATGGCTAGATAATAACAGTTGCATTACAACTTACCAATCAGTAAAAATTTAAATGTATTTAATACTCTACCAGAGTCTATTAAATGTGTTTAAATATGTGTTTATCTGAATAATACCTCAAAAGACAGTTCACAGCAAATAATGAAAACTTGATATGAAAAACAGTTCAACATTTATCGTGTTCGTTTTTTTAATCCTATTTTAATCCCATTGAGTGAAGTCAAAGTTATTTCAATTGATATTTCCAACTTATGGTGAGGAACAGCTGGATACAATTCGAAATTTCGTACAACTTTTCCAACAAGACTTTTCATTTCCAACATGGCATATTTTTGTCCTTCAACATATTATGAAAAAGGTGTATTGTACAAGTAGAGCTTACCAATGCAATTTCGTGATCCAGCACTAAATGGAAGAAATGCAAACGGATGTCGATTGTCCAAGTTCTCATGGCGGCTAGGATCAAACTTTTCTGGATTGGGGAAGTATTTTGGGTTCATATGCATTCCAAGAGCAAATATTAAAATATTTACACCTCCAGGTATGACTAATCCGTCTAGAAAACATTAAAACTATATAAAAAATTTAAAATTAAATACTCTTTTACTGAATGTTACATCACTGTCAGTTCTTCTGTTAAATATTGGAAATGGTGGATAAAGACGTAGACCTTCTTTAATAACGTTCTCCAAATATTTCATTCCAAGTAAATGAGTGTAGGTTACGGTTGCATTTTTGTCTGTACCCAAAATATATTCTTGTTCTTCTAAAACTTTATCCTAAAATTTAGAAAAATAAATCGACTGTAATAATAAAATAATAATATATAATATGAAGTAAAAACCTGTATGTCTTTGTTGCTGGCTAAGCAGTACAGAATAAACGACGTAGCAATAGCTGTTGTATCATGTCCCTAAAAATAATATGTCATTTTATTATGTGACACTAATGTCTTGTACCGCTGCTAAGAATGTATCTACTTCATCACGCACTTCCTTCATTGATAAAGATTTACCATTAATTGTTTCTTCAAGAAGGACATCCAAAAATACCTTACGCTTATTTGCTTTTAAAACATGCTGCGTTTCTTTCTTTTCTTGTAGTTTATGAGCAATCACATCGTTTGTGTATTTATGTAGAACACTTAAAGCCTTTTTTTGCATGACATAGTCCTTAGAAAGTTTAAAAAATAAATCGTATCTTTTTAAAAATGATGTTCTTCGTATAAGAGGAATTTTGCAAAATATTTTTTACACTTTCCAGATACTGTGAAGCTTCCTTACTGTCTACATTAATTTTGGTTCCCATTGCTGTTTCTGAAATTTTCGTAAAATATCGTATTTGAATATACCTAGTAACGTTTTGCATAAAGGTTTTGCAATTTAGAACGCTTTCAGTTAAAAGAAAACCTGGCAAGAATATTAAATATTTACATTATGTCTGTCTACGCTGTGAATAAAAAGATTAAATTTCAATTTTTCTTCAAAGATTTGCTGATGGTATTGAAATAATTCTCAAAATTAAGAAATTAATAATTTATGATAAAAAAATATGTTTTTCAGCATTACAAAGAATACAAATTTCACATACTTTTTACAAACGTTTTAAGCAACGTAAAAATACGTCAGCTCAAAATAGTCAAATGATTAATAATGTTGAATTTTATGTATTTAAAATAATAATAACAATTTAATTGAATGTAAACCTCTACATTCAATTATGTAGAGGTTTAGGACCTACAGTAATAAATTTTTAGTTTTTTTTATTTTACACCTTGTTGCTACCTTGAGTGTTAAAAATTCTTTTTTGCACTTATTGCTCAAAGATTGACAGTTTCCGGTCGTTCCCAATGCATCGAAAAACGTTTTTTTCTTTCTTGAACAATGTTCTTTCATTCCACAACCAAACAATAAAACCATTTTATATTTAAAAAATCAGATAATCGGCAGAAACCAAAAAACAAGCAAAAAACTAAATCATTTATTCCTAAAAAATTAAAATTACTTGCTTCAAAAAAAAATTTGCTTAACGTTTTCGAAAGGAAATTTTTTCCATTTGCACTAATGCAGCACTGCACTGTGCACTTAAGCACTTAAACAAAGTGCTTATGTGAGACATTTCACTTTCCGAACTCGTTAGGTAAATAACTATGACAAAATCTATTATTAGAAATTTAATTTAAAAATGAATGTATTAGGTTTGAAATTTTTTACGACTGTGAACATAGGTGATATATATTGATGTTTTAAGAGTTTTTACAAACACACATTTAGTGAAATTATTCTAAAACCTTTAAAAGCAGAAAAAAATTTATCTAATATTTATTATAATATTTTAACAAAAAAAAAGCTTTTTTTGAATAAAAAAAAATTATTAAAAATAAATTTTAATTATAGTTCAACAAGCCATAATCAATATTTTGGTCAAATAGTTTAGTGGTTTGAAGGTAAATATTTTTTAATAAATTTATGTTACATAAAAAATAAGTTATTTGCAATATATCTTCAGAGTTTTCAGCAGCATCTAGCACAGCGGTGTTTTGCTTTAATTAAATCTCAGCTAGATTAGCTGCATATTTTTTTGTATATATAAAAATTTTAAATAGAGCGTTTGTGAACGAGATCATTATGTAAAAAAATACTGCACAACATGCAAAAACCACAGATATTGCTCTCTTATAAACTAAAAATTATCTGTTTCAATATTTAAGACACCGTAATATTTCAAGCTGTTTAAATGTAGATACTATAAAAAAATTTTGATTTATCAAAAGGTTATATCTGTAGTTTCAAAGTTGTAAATCTTGTTAGAGTACTTAGCTTTTACACAAAAATTCCTGTAAAAAATCGCACTTGGTATCAGCTTGCCGTGACCTTAAGATGTTTTAAATAATCGTAGTGTAATATAATATTTTCAAAACAAATTTGTGTGGATGAGATTTGATAAAAGTATTGTATTCATGCTACTCCTTCCTAAATCTATCCCCAAATGATAAAAAAAGAAGACAAAAAGCGATACTGAAAATAGACTGTACAAAGTTACTGAGTCAAAGTGCAAATGATAGACGAAGAAGCATAGGAAAAAAATAGAAAAATGTAAGAAATTATCTACGTTTGTAAAAGCGTCTCACTATAGAAGCAAGTAGTATAGTGGCAGATGTGAGAGTATAGAGAGTAAAAAATTTACAAAATAGAATGAATTATCACGCATGTATCTTGCATTAAATTAGAAGTAAAAAAAAAATAAATAGTAATGAACAAAAAACTAAAGAAGGCAAAAAACTAATATAAAAAATAAGAAACAAGATGACGATAAAATAATGGGTCAAGCAGTTTTAGAAAATATGTATATGAGAAAACGCTTGAAAAAGAAAAAAATTATAAAAAAGTGATAAATTATCAAAATAAAAAGGTAGATAAAAAAAATATCTAAAATGCAAACAAAAAATGATAATAGAAAATAAAACCGTGAGAAGACAGAAAAGTGCAAGCAAAAAAAAAGATGAGAGATGCAATTGGAAGAAGCAAAAAAAGTGTGTAAAATAAAAAAAGATAGTAAACATCTTTATATAAAATTTATAAACAATTACAACAATCAAGTGGAAATTTGTTATAGGTTAAAAAGTTGTTTTAAGCCATAGACGACTTAACAAAATATTTTTTTCAAATGCTCTATGTAGTCACTTTGTTGACAATAAATGTTTAATTGTCACTTATTTTAGCTGTAAAGACAAAAAATTACTTACCGCATATAATATTTAATGTACTTCTTAAAACATGCGGCTGTAAATCCACACTGGTCTGACCGATAAATTTTGATAGTTTTTCTACCAACAAATCTCCTCCATTTTCAAAAATATCAACAAACTGCTCTAAGATTTTAAAGTGAAAAGCTGGTGTTAACAATTTGCGATGATTTTTCCATGTTTGGTTTCCTAAAACATAATGCATTAAATAAAACTTAAACATATTTTTTTTATTTACCTTCAATTGTTACAAGACCATTTCCTAACCAAGGTTTTAAAAATTTCACATCAGAAGATCTGTTTAAAAATTTGTTTTGTCCTAAGAAAAACTCTACAAAATCGTAATCTGTCACTACAACAATATGAGCGATAGGTCCTAGTTTTAGGTAGAACAGGCTTCCACATTCTGACGTAAACTTGTGAAGTTTTTGCAGGAAATCTTTAAAACAATTTCATTTTAATTTGTGCATTTCTAAACTGAAACAAACCTGCAGGCGATTTGAATTCTAGTGCATGTCCAAAAAAAGGTACTGCTGGAGGACTTGGAATGTTTTTTAAATAATAATTTAATTTAGAAGTTTTCTTGCTATAAAAATACCAACAAGTTAACACAATTAAAACAAGAATAACCTGTGTTTCTGTTGAAGTTAACATTCTGATAATGTTATAAAGTTACAACTTTTTCTTAGAATATTTGTCAACTTTTATATGTTTAACTTACTAAAAATAATATTGTCTTTGAATACAAAATACCAATATTTGTAAACATGTAATTTAAAACAAAAATTGTATTAATCGTAATCAAAAATTTTTTTTAAATGGGAGAGATAATACTATTTTTAAAATTATCTTTTATCTTATCTGCAAATAAAATACAAGGAGATCAAATATTGCTGTAAACATGTCACATAAAAAATTGTAAAGTTTATAATTTTATTTTAACACTTTAGTTAGAGTTTTATTTGATGCGTAAAATAAAAAAAAAATAGCTATTTACAATCAACAATTGCTGGAAGTTTATTTTTGCAGCGCAAATCGAAGCCTAACGCTTAAACGAGGCTTATCTAATAAACGTTGCTGAAAACATAAGACCCGAAGCTTACATTATATTTCATTGTATAAAATATTTAAATTAAAATAAAGCAATCAAAGATGGGTATAGAGTTTTGTATTTAAAGAGTAAAATTGGATAAAGTATAGTATTTAATTCGGGTACAAAAAACCCCATTACACACAATATTTATGGCCTACATTATACACTAATTAGAAAATATACTATTTGGAAATTTAAAAGTTCAGTAAGGTTAATCATTCAATCAAAATAATAAGATTAAAATAAATTGTGTTTAATAATAGCTACTTATTATACAAGTGTCTTATAAGACTAATAAGTCACGAAGTCTATATCGACAAAGATTAGTAGTAGTCTATGATTTGATTGCCATGTTGTTGACAACAAATTTATTGTTTGAAAAAAATTTTGCAAGTAAAGTGTTTCTGCGCTTGTAAAAATGTTGGAAATGAAAAAAAATAGTTCATTTCTCTAGAAATGTTGAAAAAGTCACATCGAGTTTGCTACCCAAGAAATCCAGGGACGTTTATTGAAAAGAATTGAGTGAGTTCAATAAATGAAAACCGAAAAACGACGTTTGTGGGATAAGCGAAGACATGCTGTTTGGTTAATTCTTCAACGCCAAAAAAAGATTTGCGGTATTTTTAATGTGGATGAAATATAGCATGTTAAGATCGACATTAAATCTTGAGAAATTACAGATATCTTACAATATGACAAGTTTTTTCAGTCTTCTTTTTTACAGACCAAATCAAAAAATTACAAGGGCAAGAAATTGAAGGTTTTTGAAAAAAATCATATTCTACAGTTTCTAGCAGAAGCACCTAATAACATCTGATATTGAAGGAAGGTCAATTTTGTCAGTATCTTTGTTTATCTCAACCAATGATTTTATCTGAGATTCCTGTTTCTTATAATTGTAATTTTATGTATTGTATTTTTTGATGTTTAATAAATTATTTTCTTTTCTGTAAACTGTTGAATTATATAAAAACTGTTTTATTATTGATTCATAATCCAATTGTATGTTGTAGACCCTATAATTCAATCAAAAACATCAATATAAACGGTTTTTTTCATACAATAAAATTTAATTGTTTTATCGGTTCCTGTCAGTTCATACACAAAACTATGGTAACTGGTAACTATGGCATAACGTATATATTTCTATGTAACATCGCTTTGTAGTAACGTTTTCAATATAACCATACCTCCAATGGTAGACAGATAATCCATATAATCACCACTAATTAGTAACTACGTTACAAATAAACAAGCTGTTTCTTTTTAAATAAACTTAAAATATGGTACACACAGACTAACAAAAACCCATAATATAGTAAACACAAAGAAACTTTAATCTTTGATTTATGATCTCAAATTCTATCATAATTATGTTTTTTTGCTAAAATATTAAATCTAAAAACATGTTGATCTGCTTCTTTTTTAAACTTTTGACTTTAACAATAAAACTCTAATCGGCAGAAAATATATTATTTTATTTAATCTTAAAAAACTGAAGCCGATTCTAAAATTAATTGTATAATGTGAAGAACAAACCACAACATAACGCCTACTTAGTTGATAAAATTGTAAAAAAATAAATAAACAATCTATGTAAAACTGTAAAACATTGTCTGATATATCCACTCTGATTCTCTTGAGGCTAGCTTGCAAATATCACAAATAAAAAATGATAGTCTGACTGTGAAATGCAACACTAGCAAAATAGAATTCTCTTTATAACAGTGTTTGTCAAGTTATTTACTTTTAACCAACCCGAAACAATACTAAATAAGTGGTGTCAAATGATTTTACAGATTGATAATTTAAGTTTCACTATGTTAATGGAAAATGGGTATATTATTATCGGGTATGAGTATTGCAATGTATTCGATGGTGTTCAGCTTCGCAGATCCTTCAATTGTTATGGGTTTCATCACTTTTCTGTACATTGTACCCGAAGTCAGCCTACTTGTCCCAAATGCTGAGGTAGTCACCCTACTTGTTCCAAATGCTGAGGTAAATATACTATCAAATAATGTAAAGCGGCTATACTGAATTGTGTTGAAAAACGAAACAAAAATCTAACCTAGATGTTGACTATGCGGTTTGAAATATAGATACATGTCACTCACATCAACTGACCCTAAAAGATTTGAAAAACAACCTTCTTATTCAAGCCGAATAGCAGCTAATGTTCTAGAATGCATCCGATTGTGCGAATGTGCGAGGTCTACATGCAAAGACAAGTGAGTTTTTTATTTGATCTCTATATTTTGTAATGTTGTGGTTCTTAGTAAGACCTGGCTAGATAATAGCGTACGGAATAGTGAGCTGTTAGCAGTGAGCAGTCAACATAAACTTAAAATGTGATTATCTACCTTTGATTGATCTTGCAAAAATGTTCGTTTTCCATCGTACTATTTATATATTAGTTTTGTATATACCTCCTGACTGTGATTATAATATCTACAGTGTGATTGGTGGTTTCCTAATGTCTCAGTTCTTTTTATATACATCAGATTTTGATGTTTTAGGTGATTTTAACATTCCTGATTTAGTATTGTCTGCAACTCCTTCTAGTTCAGCTGTTTCTTCATACACCATCATTAAAAATGTCATAACATTTTTTCAATTTAAAGCAGCATAACCAAAATTTATATTCTAATAACAAATTTTGCATCTTATTAGTAAAATTAGTAAATCATTATTGTCTTTTGCAGTAGAAGACAGGCACCATCTAGCTTTAGAAGTTAATGTTAGTGTGATAGGTAATCAAAAACACCTTGCTGCTAGTAACTGTTCTCAGTTAAATTTTAATAAAGCTAATTTTCATGTGTTTTATAATGTTATGTATACGTTTGATAACGTTGAAAAAACAATTTTATACTTTTATTCTATTGTTGATGGTTTCTTTAATTTGAGGTACGTTTCATTGTCTGCGCAAATATTCTTCATGGTATAATAAGAAAATTATTCTTTCTCTTAACATAACGTAAACATTAACACAGTTGATAGAATTGTCAATCAAAATCAGAGCATGTTATTTATACCTTTGTATTAATTCTTATTCAAATAAAGTATTTTGTATTCAATACTCTTTCAATACCTGCTCAATATCATAGACTACCTAAGTAGACTAAGTATATTTAGTCAATGTCAATATTAAAAATACGAACCCACGCACAGCGAGCAAGCTCGTGAGAGTGATCAAAGTGCGTACCATTGCCGTCTAGAATACCAGACCTTACTTAAGCCAGACAGCAGACTGTGACGTCATAACATAGAGAGAAAAATGTCAAAATTTATTTATATTTTCAGTTTTAACAATAACCTGAAAATCAATATGTTTGGTTGCCACTTGCAAATACAACCACCAACAGTGAAGCTTTAAGGTAAAAATATGACAAAATAAAAATGCAAAAATTTAAAATTATAAAACTTTAAAATATAAATAATTAAATAAAAAATAAATGAATAAAAAAATTACACCCATAAAACAGCTATTTATGTATTTAGTGTAAATAAATATTAATTTTTTTTTATACGGCATTATTACAAATTTTTTATTTTGCTTAAACTGTGCAAAGTTTTAATAAGCTGTTTGTGTTAAATAGAAGTAAGTGAGAAAATGTTTGATGCTATGACTTACAATGACTCGTTTAGCTGGTGTAAGAAATGTTTCTTAGGATTATCGATAAAATAAAAAAATAAACACGTATACATATTTTATTAACAAATTTACTTATAATAATAAAACTAACAATTTCAATTCAATTCAATAACGATTAAAAAAGAAAATTGTGATTATATATTGAAAAAGTTCGTTCTTCGTATTTCTAGCATTTATGAATATAAGAATATCTATCTGCCAAAAATAAAGTTATAGACTTATGAAGAAAAACCCAAAAGCCGTCGAAAAGGCGAAGAGAAACTAAATATCGTTATGCATAAATTACTATGAGCGCGACATCATTAAATATTGTTTCAACCCCTAAGTTTCCCCTGGAATGTCGCTAAGAAAAGTCTGGATTACATCCGCCATCACACGTGAGCAGGAGATCTTCTACTATTTCGATGAACTGAGAAGTGGAATTCATGTGCAATTTTTGCAACTAATTAGCTTTTATTTAATATTTAGTTATCTGTACGAGTAACATGGAACCGTGCAAATTAACAACGTTAGCCGATAAAACACTTAAATAATAAATTTGCTAGAAAAATTCTAGCAATATGACATGCACATAATAATGGGGCTTCCTGTAGTTTCGCGAGAATTTTTAATTTAATTTTTAATTTTTTAACATTAATTTTTCAATTTTTATCATTTTTTTAGCTTAAATTTTGTGAGATTGCTCAAAACACTATCATAAACCAAATTGAAATCAAAAATCACCAATAATTAAACAAATTAAGAGTTCAGAAAAAAAACAACTTCAATTTAATTAATTATTATTTTATTTGTTTAATTGATTTAAATAGCTTTTTGTTTAATTTGTTTAAATTAATTAAATAAATGCAGTACTATTTAAATATATTAAAATCATTTTTTTAAATTTTTCACAATGAATGACAAAAAGAGCATCAATAAGAATATCTTAAAAACTACTATTCAGATCCTGATCAAGTTGATATAAGACCACATGAAAGACATCAGCTGAAAAAAAAATCATTAAAATCGATTTATCCTGTCAAAAGTTATTAATTTTCAAATAAATACAGCTTTAGATATTGACATTTGTTAACGTTAATCACAATGTTAAATCTCTCTGCTCTCAGAGCAACAGAGGTATACTAGTTCAAATGAAACAACGTTATGTGGCCTTTCTTTTGCTCCAAAAGCTTATTAGCTTTCATGTTATTGTCATGTCATGCTATTGCATGACAGTGGCAATGAATTACTACCAAAAACACTATAAATCGCCGGTTTTTAGCCTTCCAACAAACGGAATGTTACTTATATTATTTTTTAAGCGATTCTTTAAGAGACTAATATCCATTTGTAATTAAATATTTTATTTACATAATAAGTGAGGCTTAGCTAATACAATAAATATTAAATAGAAGATAATTGATATACTAATCAATATACTGTTATATTATTTGTTTACAAATTATTTGTATTTACAAATATTTCCATATAGATACGTAATTTTCAGCTAAATCCGACTATTCTAATTAATATCATGATTGCAAATTGAAGGAATCTGTCTGTTGCTTAGAAATTTAAGTTTATGTAAAAATTTATGTTAAAATTGGATTATTAATAGCCATATAAAAAAAATATTAAAAAAAACAATTTAAAAAAAAAACATGTGATGGAGTCACGGATTTAATTTTTTCAAAAACAATGAAAAACCTTGCTATTTTTTTATTTCAACATTTTTTTTGAAAAAGTATAGACAGACACACTTACCTATGTTGAAGATAAATCAGAATTTTGACCATTTATACTGAATAAACCCCTAAATATTTATTCAGTGTAAAACAAAATCCTATTCGTCAAAATTCTAAATTTTATGGACTCTGATTGGTTGTATAAATTAATCACTACAAAATTGTAAAATTTAATTTAATCAAAGTTCCCCGTCAAGGTTAGCATAGTCCAAACACAAACTGCATCGACTCTTATCACACTTACAGAGTAATTCATTTTTATTTTTCACATACGATCTAGGCTCTGGTATGATTGCAAGACTGCTCAACTCTACAAACTTTCTGATTATTGTAGGTTCGAATGAATGTAGAGTGAAGTTAATTTGTCTCCATTGTTTTAAAACTTACAAAAAAAAGTTTTTCAGAATGGTTAAATTTTCTCAGAACTTTCATCAGAGAATTATATCTAAACCATCTTGTACGTATACCTAATACTTAAATACATTTGTCACCTCATCGTAGAAATTTTGACATTTTTTCAAATAATAGTATATTATGTAACAAGCACAAAATGATGCCCATTTTGCACGAAAATTTAAACGAGTGCAAAATTGCTGTTTTGCGCGAGTTGCATACTATACTTTTTCTACAACAACAACAATTATAAAAACAAATATGCAGATATTGGATATGCTGGACCATAAAAATACGAAATTATCTATTCATTAGCAGAGCCTGAACAGCAGTGTTCAACCAATTAAGAAAAAGAATTATGAAATAACTTACGTATTTTATTTATTGTTAAAGCTAAATGTACAATTATTTTTGAAGAACTTGTGGAATGCTGGATTCTAATTTTTTTTTGATATTGACAATTTTCCATTGTCGAAGTATATGGCATTTCACGATTTTCTATTCCTGAATACGATGATATATTTTTTAGCTGTGTCAAATTTATTTTACTCCGATGTATCGATATATCTCTCGGCGGCTGCCGTTGACTTTAATATTAGTCACCGTGACGCTTCAAACTAGTTATATCACCACCAGCATCAACAAAAATTGTTGCTGAAGATCGACGAAAGCAGTATGCGGTGTATAATTCGTAGTTTGGCAATTTTAAATATTTGGCAATCTCTTTTCCCATGCCTCCAAGCTTATTCACGCTGCCTATTCTTTGAACGGTACATTTTCCTTTTTGATAATTAATCAAGGACCATGAACCATAGTAGCCCATGCAAAATAAAACTTCGTACAAAATGTAGCTTCCTATGATTCAATTTACACTCTTGATATGAACATTTCTTGACGTTGTAGAAAAAAATTGTTTTAGTTAAATAAGTTTTAACAAAAAAAATGCTTCCCAATAAACAATTCTATTTTTTTTCTACAACACATAATTTAAATAAATTAAATAGCTGTATATTTACAAGAGAAACGTGTATTATATTCCAATCTAATAGGATATTTTTTTAATTTCAAAATCAAAAGAATTACAATTGCATTTGAGTTAAGTTTTAAATGCTACAAAAACAATAACATAATGTATACAATAAAGTTTGCCTTATTAAACCCTGTGCATTTCAACCTAAAAGTGGTAACGAAAAAGAGCACGTAACGTTATCTCTCGGTGGAAAAACTAAGGTCAAGCAAATAAAAACCGTGAAGCTGTTTCTTGGTGCAATATATTCGCTTAACTCATTAAGATATGTACATATTCAACCCGTCGAATTAAGCTACTGAAGAGATAAAAAGATCCGAAAAGTACCTAAAACCAATTTATTTAGAATTAAAAACCTCTAATCATATTTAAAGGTTTTCATTCACCCTCGTCACTAACACTCTGAAAGCTAAGATTAAATTAGCTGTAAGCAGTTGAATTGCTCTAATCTGAAAAAAAGTGTTATTTCCACTTTGTATGTACCACAGTTCACAATCACAATAAAATAACATTGAGAAAAAAATAAGCTTTCATTTGTCTCTTAAATTTGTTTTTTTGAGCTAAAAAATGCTCTTGTTTTAGCCAACTGAATGTTTTCAGTCTTATGCACAAAAATACTTTTAGTTTTATCAACTTGCACATGAATATTTTTCTCTTAACAATTAGGAAAAGCAACGTTTCCTTTCTAAATAAAATACTTAATTGAACATAATCAATCTACAAAACTGACCTAATGTGTAACCTTAATGTGTCTCAATAAATTATAATTATATTTAGATTTATAGTCGCACTTTTTACAATTAAACCACTTTAATAATGCATCGGGTGTATGCCTGGCTTTTTTATGGCGTTGTATGTTTTTGATTAAATTTGTCTGAAAAGAGCATTGATTGCAATAAATTATTTGTTGATCTGCGGTGTGATGTGTCTTAATGTGATGTTTTAAGTTTGAGACATTCTTGAATTTGCTCAAGCAACTTTCACAGTTAAACCACTGCATCATGTCACTAGAAACGTGCTTAGCTGCATGGTGACGACGCAAAAGACTCGGTGTAAATGTAGCAAAACCACATACTTCACATATTTTGTCTCTTATTATAGATGTGGAGTTATGCTTACTTCTTTTGTGATATCTTAAAGAATAGTTTGCATACGTTACAAACGAACATTGATCACATAATAGCAGTTTTCCCATCATATGTTTCGCATTCATATGATTTTTTAAACCTAAAGGATTTTTTGCTTTATAGTGGCAAATTTTGCATTTATGCCATATTATTAAATCATCAGCAGTATGTTTACTTATTTGATGCTGTTTCCAATATCTAACTGTATGTGTTTCAAAAGAACATTGATCACACTTGAATTTTTTTTCTGCTCCAGAATGTTTAACAGTTATATGGCGTCTTAAATTTGAATACTTTTTCGATTTATAACTACAACTTTGACAATCAAGCCATTGAAAATTATCAGGAGAAAGATCCGAAGAGAAGCAAGTAGACGTAAAATGCTTTCTTTTTCTGTGTGTATTTAAGTCACTATGCCTAAAAGTTTTAAAATCACATTCGTCACATTTAAACTTTCTACCTTGTGCGGAATGTTTTCGCATTTTGTGCAATTTTAAATTATAAAAATGTTTCGTTTTATGATCACATTGATCACAGTTAAACCATTGAACGATGCTCTCATTTGAGTGTTTATTTTTTAAATGTTTATTTAAGCTATCACGACGGTGCGTCTTAAATATACAATCCGAACAATGGTAGTACACCGGTCTGATATGTCTATGTTTTACATGAGCTTGCCAGTTTGATCTACGTTTCGTTTTATAATCACAGTCTTTACACATGTACCATCTAGATTTACATCTGCATTTCCTTCGATGAGCATACATAAGCAGTGCAGAAAAGCTCGCATTTCCGCACTTTCGACACATATAACGTGACACTTTACTGATTTGTTTAATTCCACAAGAGTGTTTTTGGTAACATATTTTCTCGTGAGTCGTAAATTTGCAATACGTACATTGATGAGGCAAAATATCGTTTTTGCAAGAAAACATTTCAAAAAACAAGAGTAATTAAGTACTCCATTTTTAATAATAACTAATGCACCTTTTGATTTGCAGTCTTTTTCCTTTAATAGTTTCACGAACTTGTGGTTGGCGACTGTTTGTTGGTAATGGTATAACTCACCACAATAACACTTAACCACAGATTAGTTATACCAGATTGCTCACTTGCCTCGAAACCTTTGATCTTTTGCGCATCGTTTCTATGACCTTGGCGTCTCTCGTCCCTTTAAATTGGTTAATAGCAGTGTTGCCGCGCGCAGTTTTTTGTCAGAATTACTACAGAAAATGCCCTGTTGCCAAAAAGTGTCGTCCTGGAGCTACTTGACACATCATAGGTTTTCTGAAGAAAACTTGTGTAATCAACATTAATTTTACTAATTAAGCATAATTAGGAGGTAATCGTTTGGTTTTTAAGAAAGATCCTACTTTATTCACATAATTACAAATGCATTAAAATAGATTTTTTTGTTGTTTGTCTAGAGGTTTCCAAATAATCACGTTTTAAAATGGTACATTGACGTGCCTTTTCGAATTTTTATATTTTTAACAGCAAGAAAGATATTAAGGGTGGGCCGTTTTATAATTGGTAGATAAAACCACGAGGTAAATAAAACTGGATCGGACAGACATCGGACCAAATCGTGAATTTAGACACTGCATACAATTATCTCGAAGCGTTCCGAGTGTATCTTTGCTTACAGTGAAATAAACTTCTACTGGGCATGCGTCAGCTGGACCTTTAAACTGGTTAATATTCTATCTCTCTCGTTTTTAAGCTTTCTTTTTTAAGTGAGCGATCTGGTATAACTCATCTGTGACTTAACTTGACTTAGCTGTCAATGTCAAAAACAAATATTTATAAAGTCTAATCTTTTTTAAACAATTGTTAAATAGTTTCAATGTTGGCAACGCCATTTGAAAGTAAATGTCAAGAGCGTGATTTCTACCATAGATTTCTACGGTTGTAAAACAAGATTCCAACATAATTTCAGAATTGTTGACAATTACGATTGTTTATAATAAATATGTTTATAATAACAGACTATAGGTAGACCTGATTGAATAAAAATCAAAATAAGAAAGATGTCTATACGCGCTACGAACTACACAAAATTTCATCTTTTGAGGTAAAGCCATTGAATATAAAATTTTAGGAAAGGCTTTTTATCAGTGTTTTTAGCAGTCAATCAACATTTGAGGTTATGTCTACCGGCAACTGTTGACCAGAAATATGTCGCGGTAAAATTTCCACGGATTACCGCGACTTATTTTCTTTATAACACTGGAGCAACCCATTTCAAATTCAAATTAAAATAATTTTGGCAAACAAATAAACAAAACGCTAAATTGTAGATGGCCTCACCTAATTTAAGCATTTCCCTATGGGTAAAAACATACAGTTTTTATTTAAATCTTTGATTTACAAAATGTAGCTGACTCACGTTTTGGTCAAAAAGTCCAAAATTATATCCATAAAAGTACATTGGCAATTTTGGAAAACGGGTAGGAGAATTAAAAAAGCAGCAAGACAAGTAATGCCGGTATTCATAGTCGTATCTCAAGCTCAAGCTTGAGTTCAAGCTTGAGTCCGTCTCAAGCAAGGACTTTGGCAATGCTCGGGGGAAAGCGTTTGCGTGCGTCATCCAGAAGGCACAAAAGTAGTAATTTTTGTGTTGTTAGGTTTGACAATTATGACGCATGAACGTCATTCTGCGTGTTTATATTTTCTTAAGAGTGACAGGTCGAGTAATAACTCGATGCCGCAGAGGTCATATCGAAAGTGTTTTGTGTTGTCGGGTGAGTACATGTCTACTGACAAAATACGTGTATGGTAACTTCATAAAATGTGCATTATAGACGAAAAAACTGCGTATACATAAACAGCAAAACCCTTGTAGTCCCGCATGGGCAACCCCAATAGTGTGGAAAGTAATACGACGGATGCCGCAATAGTGCAAGAAAAGCGAACGATCTGGACCATTATTACATTCGTCTCAAAACACGAAAGCTGCAAAAGTGAGACCAAACAGAAGCTAGCGGAGCTCAAACTACGCGCTTTTGAGAGGGACAATGTAACATAAATGCAACAGTAATATAAATCTTTTCCAAACCTTTATCAACTTTTATTGCAGAAAATGTGATGCAGAAAAGTTATCAGAGTAGTTAGTAGTAGGAGCTATTCAAGAAGTGTGTAAAGATGAAAGTTTTTGGCTGCCGTTTTGTCTACTATGCTTCTGCAAACAACACCTTACATTTATAATGTAAACTAATAAAAATTTTATTTTTTTTGTACTTTTTTTTACCAGTAGAAGGTGTTACAAAATAAAAATACTACACAATTGATAAACATCTGTGACTGTTATTATTATTAAAACATTACTTTAAGTTTTGCACAAAATGTGGCAAGCCCTTTAATTTTGTGTAGGTAATAATTGTCTCTCCACTAATTTGAAAGCAATCTCACATTCACTACACTGTCTTTGGTGAATCTGTAGCGACGCTTAAATTCAAAGTTGGAAAAAAATTCCAATGGGTTTGCAGCACGGATGGATAATTAATAAGGTGCTCCGACAGCTGCCCCACGCGCGGCCGCGAATGTGGTCTTCTATGTTAGACAAGGACAGACAAGGCGCTTGGTCGGTTTGCCGTCCGATACTGCGGGACAATAATAAATCGCTAAAATATAATTTTATGTAGGTACAGGATATAAAAAACAACTCGACAACTTATAAACAAATTATTTATTTAATCAGGCATGTGCTTCTTTTAAATCAAAAAATTCAGAAGCAGTATTTATTAGATAAAATATGGTGAGTGAGTATCGAAATATTTTACTATTTTCAACAAATAGCAGAGTTTAGTTGTTACTTTATCCTAATTGACAATAAAGAATAAGCATTTAAGAACGGTGCAATCTGGATTTTTTTTATCTATTGCAGATTCTTTTCTTACTTTACCTTGCTGTTGTCTATAATATTGCTTAACTCTCATGCATACATAAAAATAGACCCCTTTTGCTATAATTTCTTCGCGATGTATTTCACAGTCAAAGTTCTTTAATTTATTTTTGGGAACTGAAAAAAACTCTTCTATTGTGTTGTCAAAAACGTTAACAGAAGCAATATATTTGAACAACACATTTTCTAATTTCCTTAAAAAATTGTGGATAATTTTATTAGGATGATTTAACCATCCTCTAGATTTTAATTCAACTAGTTCAGTTTCGGGAGGCAATATATAAGGTTCGGGATTATAGAGAAGCTCACGACAAAATTTACATTTTGACTCCTTAAACAGTTTTTTGCAAATAAAACCCGTTAAATAATAAATAATGCAGTCGAATGTTTCGGGTAAGTCGACATCGTAAATAGATGCTACGACATCTTCAGAATCCTCCCAAAAATCACTTTCCAGAGATTTTTGATCGTCTTATTTTTTTTTTATTTTTTGAAGATGATGAGCTTTGTTAATAAGATCATTACTAGAAAATATTGTTTTAAAATTTTCAACCGACAAAATCGTGTTCTGTAAATCTTCCGTCTGATTTGTGCAGATGCCAAATTGTGGAGATTTCAACAATTTCACAATTTGTACACTGATAATAATCTATATATCTGCAAAAACGTTCCCATTGTGGGATGATCATTGTCACACGTATTTGTCTAACTGTGCCAAAAAATCTCTGTAATTTAAAAAAACATTAGAATCTTATTTTAAAGTTAGTTTCTGAAATATTTTAATAAAAGAATCAAATAAAGAAAATATAGTTCTGCACTAATGGTGTCCCTATATGACGACTTCTCGTTAGAATATTTTCGTAAACTTATAATCCATTATTGTCCGTAAACTTCAAATAACATTTATTTCTATCTACTACAAACATTTTTATATTGCCGCTGTAGCCACTATGACATCCGGGTGCAAAACAGTATCTTCGTGACATTGTCAAAAATAAAATACCAGCACCAAATTATGGTTAAATGCAGAATAGTACATACAAATCTGCAGGCTAGCTCATATTATTTGCAATCGTCTTAGCAAGAAAAGCGCCGATCGGATGTTTTACGCCAAGCGCCTTGTCCATCTCTCTCGCTACCTCTCTCTCGCACAGTGACCACACTCGCGGCCGATTCATATGTACAGAAAAGATAGTGTGTCGGTGCACCTTATTAATTATCCATCCGTGGTTTGCAGCATCCCGCACATAACTCGTCCAACATGTCAATGTTCGTTGTTATGAAATGCAACACATAATACTCTTTTCAGTATTTTCAAACGTCAAACGATGACATAACTTGCAAATGGCGTCTTGAGTCGGACTTGAGACAAGTCGAAGCCTTGCTTGAAACCGAGCTTGAGATTGATCCAGTGCGCTTGCGCATCAAGCAACAAGCGCTCTTACGCACACCGTAATTTGATATTTAGATCTTGAGATTTGTCTATGAATACCGATCCGGACTTGAGATCAAGCTCAAGATATGAATATCGGATTTCCCGAGCATTGCCGAAGTCCTTGCTTGAGACCGAATCAGCGATAAAACTATTTCAAAACGCACGCAAACGCTTTCCCGAGCATCGCCAAAGTCCTTGCTTGAAACCGTGCTTGAGACGGACTCAAGCTTGAACTTGAGATACGACTATGAATACCGGCATAAGACGAGCTTCAGGAGTGTTGGAACGTGGGGAAAGATAGACGTGTCTACCGAGAAATAATGTTTTGAGATGTCCGCCATAAGTCTACTCTAATTGTACATTTTATTTGTTTGGAGAAATTGTTATTTATGTATTCTGTGTAAGTCGCGTTGCGTAAATATTCAATGTCGATTGCGTTCGCGAAATAACCCAAACATTGTTATGATTATAACGGCATGGTATCCGCAAATATCTTACTCATCTAAAGCTTTAATTATATGGGGGCGCAAGAAACGGGGTTAAATAATAATTGCAATGACCGGTACTCAAATATTCCGAGCCAAGAGGATGACTCTTGTGCTTTTCAATTAATTTCTTCTTTTATGTTCGGTCGTGGACAGGCGGAAGAGATAGGTTTTTCATTTCCCTTTTCGTTTCCTCTCTCATGCTTGTTTTGGTTAGTATCAGAATTAATTGACGAAATTCTTGTGTCCGCACTAGGGTTTTAGGCTAGCTAAGGAGAGATTAGTTGAACAAGAGTGCAACTGACAATATTTTGTTGACTAACCAACTGTTCATTGGGTAATGGAATATTGTTTGAGATTTAATTGATCGACTGGTTAATTAAATAATAGGGCATTAGGTAATTAGGATGCTAGCTGACTTGACACTTGTGCATTCTAGAGTCCTTTTGTCAAGTAGGTAGCACACCGATTTTTGAGCATTGAGCATTTCTGATTAGGCGGTGGGCACCACTGGCTTTCTCTTAGGAACCTCCTCCTACATCTCATTAATATTAACCTAGCTTTTGCATCACGTAATGTGTCCTGTGTTTTCTTGACTTCGTGAGAGACCCTCACTAGAGTGACACAGGGTTTTGATTTGTGTATATTTAGCACGTCATGTATAAGAGAGTTTACAGACTTTGTGTTTAACCAGAACGACTTAAAAATACTAATAAGAAGAAGACTCTGCAACTCATTGACAGTCATTTGGTTGCAGTGAAAATCTGACAACCACATTCAGTTCTCGTTTGTTTATAATTGTCTTATTTTTTATGTTTGTTTATTGATGTTGTTTTATGTGTTGGTTTCACTGGATTTTCTGTGTTGATTATCTTGTTCTTATCTATTTATTTACTGATGTATTTCATTTATTTATAATGTACTAGGTAATTGAAGTAAGACTGTCTCAAGTGACTTTGGTTTCTCAAATATTGTAATTTTTATGTGTATAAATTTTGTTATGCTATTGCTGGTTATGTATTCATAATTTTTTTGTCAGATTCGGTCAAGATCTGTTTGTATTTTATTAAAAACTTGTAGACTATATTTGTACTTGAAATATTTTGTTTATTGTTTCCAATAGTACTGCAAACGAGCTCACACTATATTTAGAATTGAAGTTATTACAAAAACACAACGTGAGGATCCGTCAAATCTAAATTGCAATTGTCAAACCAAATTTCAACTGTCAGACTAACTTTTTAGTTGCTTAAATAAATGTCACTTGTCAATTGATGGCGCAAAAATTCATATATATAAAAAAAATCATTACAACGTAAATTAACTAGAATTAATATATTCAAATTTATAAAATTATCTACGCCCTTGCCTAAGCGGCTTTATGTTTACAGATTGCTACCGGCTTTTGTACGAACTGATCTAAGACCTTGAAGAAACCCATTTCAAATTTAAATTAAAATAAATTTGGCGCGCTAAACAAAACATTAAATTGGTTTTGTAAACCTTTGGTTTACAAAATGTAGCTGACCCACGTTGTTGTCTATGAGTCGATTATTGTTAGAAGTTTCATTTATATCAATGTTGCTCAAGTATTTAAATTATAAATTGTTAGTTCCGAAAAAGCTAGGGGATTTGTTGACTGCTTTGGTTACATTGGCAATTCTGGAAAAACGGGTAGGAGAAGGAAAAAGTAGCGGGACGAGCTTCTGGAGTGTTGAAACGTGGAAAGAGATAGACGTGCCTACCGAGAAATGATATCCTGAGTTGTCGGCCAATATTAATTGTAAGTACGCTAATTGTACATGTTATTTGTTTAGAGAAATGGTTATTTAGGTATTCTGTGTAAGTCGCGTCGTGTCATAATATATTCAATGTCGGTTGCGTTCGCGAAATAAGCCGAACTGTGTTGTGGTTAGAACGGCATAGTATCTGCAAATATCTTACTCATCTAGGGCTTTAAGTATATGGGGGCGCGGGAAACGGGCTTTAATAAGGATTGCAATAATTGGGACGTAAATATTACGAATGCAAATAGGGTCGTTGTTAAATTAGAGAAATTGTCTATGTTGAGTACCTGGAGTTTGTTTGGGTAATATGTAAATCATCCTACATGTTAAAATCCTTGTCTATGTAATAATGGTCGCTCCCGACAATGTCTGTTGTTCTATAAATGTAATCTTGAAAACAAAATAACTCTAAGTGTCTTTCTGCATAATCTAGAGCAAGTCCAAAATTACGCTCGTACCAAGTGCTTTACTCATCTCCTTGTTTATATCAATTAAAAAAGACACTTAATTCTATCTATCTAGTGGGTACCGATTGCATAACAATCGCAGTACTTTTCTGTCCATGTAGTATTCTTATGCTACCAATATGTCCACCATTCATTGTTCAAAATATATGTTCGTGTAATGTCCGGTTTGTGGAGAGGCGGATGGAGATAGGCTTTCCCACCCCTTCCTATTCCTTCGCTATGGTTGTTTTGGTTAATAGGGACAAATCCTTCTTTAAACAAAGGACGCCATCTTAGAAAGTACTTCAAGGCCAACCCAGACACTCCTGAAGGACGCCATGACCCCAAATAGGACTTTCTTCCAGTGAGAATCGTAGCTGCTGTTCCTGTCTTGGAGAGAGCTCCTGGAAGTGACGCTGTAGGAACTAGCCCCTGGTGTTCTAGGATCCGATTCTCCAGGTGAAACTGCCCTTGCCAGGTCACACAAATGTCTTGTTTATTAATCTGTTTATTGTGTTCATTGGAACTAATTGCATTGTTTGTTCAATTATTTAAGTAAATGGCGCTTACTTAGCAAAACTCGGTCAATCGAGAGGAATACTTTTGAGCCGTAGGCTATAACATAAACTAACCGGCCTGAGAATTCTAGCTGTTGACAGGGAGGAAATGCAAACTTAATTGTAGCTAATTTAAATAGATTGTCGCTTAATCTCGCTCAAGTAAATTATGTGAGCTGTGCTTAGGCACAAATGGGCACCGCTCATTAGTTTCGGGAACCCGGGCAGGGATATCTGACTAGGATTGTCGTAGGCGCGAACAGGAATTCAGACCGTTCTTCGGTTTGAATGTACTTCTTCAGTTAGTCTTACCCAGGATTAACTAAAGAATTCTCGTGTCCGTTCCAGGGATTTAGGCTAGCTAGGGAGCGAGATCAGTTTGACACTATCTCGGTGACCAAGCGGCCGTTCACTGGGGAGTGGACCGTTGTTTGGGCTTTAATTAATCGAATGGTTAATTACAGAGGAAGGCCTCATGAAATCCATCGTGCATTTCTGAGTAGACGGTGGACATAACTTAAACTCGTTAGGGACACCCTCCTTCATCTCATTATTATAAACCTAGCTTCGCATCACGTGATGCACCCTGTGTTTTCTCGACTTCGTAAGAGGGTGAAAGACTCTTGCAAGAGGGACACAGGTTTTTTGACATGTATTTAGCTGGTCATGTATAGTAGAGTTCACAGACTTACTGTGTTTAGCCAGAACGACTTAAATGTAATAATAATAAGGAGAATATCCGCCTCTCAGTGCTCGCGACATTGTTTCAGCTAGTAAGTTGTTATTTGCAAACAATTGCCCGTCATTTCGTTGCAGTAAAATCTGACAACCACAATGCCATTCCGTTCTTATTTGTGTATAATTGTTTTATTTTGATGTTTGTGTCGTGATGTTTTATGTGTTTGTCTCACTTGATTTCCTGTGTTGATTATCTTGTTCGTATTGATTTATGTGTATGCTGATGTATTTCATTCATTTATTATGTACAATTGCAGTAGTACCATTGTGGGTGACCTTAGTCTCTCTAATATGAATTTCATGTGTGTAAATTTTATTGAATTTTGTTGGTTCTGTATTCATTATTTCTGTGTCGGATTGTATAAACTGTCCGTATATTGTTGAAAACTTATAGAATATATTTGTAGATGAAATATCTGCTTTATTGGTTCCAATAGTACTGCAAGTGAGCTCACATTCCATTTAGAATCAAGGTTATTGCAAAATCACAACGACAAAAAAACACAACGTAGGGATCCGTCAAAATAAATTTCATCTGTCACTTTTAAAAATTCAACTGTCAAACTAGACGTCACTTGCCAAACTAAATGTCACTTGTCAATTAAAATTTTTGATTCCGCATGTTTCGGTGGATGACGGAAGTATAAATCACTAGATATGGCTAACTGTATTCTTTCTACATTTGGCAAAAATATCAGTTCTTTCAGTGCGCAAAAATTCAAATATATGTAAATGAATCATTACAACCTGCTGCCACAAAGAACAGCCGCTTTTGATTCATGATAATATTATACACCTGTACAATTACTTGACTTAGCTGGCGCCAACTTTAAATATTGGATTGCGCTTATAATTATTATATTAATTAATTTTTTGATTTTGAGTGTCTAGTTATGGATTTTAAGCCTGTTTAATTTTTTTTTAATCATTCCTTTCAAGTATTGATTACCTACTATTATTTCTAGGTAAAATAAATACCACTCATTTTAATAGAAACCTTATTTATTTTGCTTATAAACATAACAAACACTTACTGAGCGGCTTGCCAAACTGTCACCAAAAAGTGTTTTTAAGCTGTGAGCGGCAGCACATTTTCAAACAAACTTAACTGAAAAAGCTAAAATAGACTTTTAAAACTCTTTAGTTACAAATCTTTACTCTCCAAATGCTACTCAATAAAACATTTTATACAGATGTGCAGTAAAAGTAAGTAAAGCACAAATACTCTTAGATGGGAACAGCTTATTTTCCATGATAGATGCGCAGTGGTACGGCGGGAGATAAAAACGTCAGTGTTGTTTAGCTATGGCACAGTTTGGCTTCACCTATTGGCTGGATTATGGTTATCAAGAATGACTCAGGTGGGTGTACCCTTCTAAAAGTACTAGAGTTCTACTACATGATCAGACCAGTTTAGATCAATCTAATGCATCACATTAATGTGTCTAACTAAATTGTACTTGACTTTAGATTTATAGTCACACCGTTTGCAAGCAAACCAGTTTATTAATGCATCTGGAGTATGTTTGGCTTGCTTGTGACGTGCTAAGTTTTCCTTTATGCTTGTCTCAAAAGAGCAGTCATTGCAATAAAATTTTTGTTGATCGTCGGAATGATTAATTAAAACATGACGTTTTAAGTTAGGTAAATTCCTAGACTTGTATAAACAACTTTTGCAATAAAACCACTGCGTCATTTCATCTGAGACATGTTTACTCAGACGATGACGATTTAAAAGACTCGGTGTAAATGTTGCAAAACCACATACGTCACATACTTTGTTGCGTGGTAAAAATTTAAAGCCATGCTTACTTCTTTTATGATATCTAAGTCTAGTATCAGCATACGTTACAAAAGCACATTTATCACATGATAGTAAATTTCCCTTCATATGCTTCACGGAAATATGATTTTTTAATACTAAATGATGTTTGGCTTTATAATCGCAAAATTCACATTTAAACCACATTATTAGATCATCAGCAGTATGTTTATTTATTTTATGCTGTTTCCAATACGTAATGGTATGTGTTTCAAAAGCACATTGATCACACTTAAACTTTTTATCAGCTCCGGAATGTTTAACAGTTATATGTCGTGTCAAATTTGAAAGCTTTTTTGATCTGTAGCTACAATTTTGACACTCATGCCATTGGAAACTGGAATCGAGATACGTCAAATGGTTTCTTCTATGAGCAGTCAAATCCACATTTGTAAAAGCTTGAAAACCACATTCATCACATTTGAATTTTTTCGATATTGTAGAATGTTTTCGCATTTTATGTATTTTTAAGTTAAAAAAGTGTTTTGTTCTGTGATCACATTGATCACAGTTAAACCATTGGATCATGCTTTCATTTGAATGTTTATTTTTTAAATGTTTATTTAAACTATCACGACGGTGCGTCTTAAATATACAATGCGAACAATGGTAGTACACCGGTCTGATGTGTCTATGTTTTACATGAGCTTGCCAGTTCGATCTACGTTTCGTTTTATAATCACAGTCTTTACACATGTACCATGTAGATTTACATCTGCATTTTCTTCGATGAGCATACATAAGCAGTGCAGAAAAACTCGCATTTCCGCACTTTCGACACATATAACGTGACAGTTTACTGATGTGTTCGATTCCACAAGTATGTTTTTGGTAACATATTTTTTCGTGAGTCGTAAATTTGCAATACGTACATTGATGAGGCAAAATATTGTTTTTGCAAGAAAACATTTCAAAAAGTGAACGTAATTTAGATACCTAACTACTCTATTGATATCTACAAATGATTAAACATTTTTAACCTACACATATTTCCCGTTCTTGGTAATTTTGATACTGTTGGCCACTTACAAATACAGTTGGCTGTCAGCTGTCACTGTCAAAAAATGTCAACTCAGCAAGCTATTCCCTTTCAAAAAATACGTGACAACGCTGTCTAAAAAAAAATTTAAAGTTAAAATTTGATGTTAACATTTTGTTTACAAAACTTCTCTTTTTTCGCAGAGTTATACAAATTTTTTAGAACTAGTGCCGATGTGTCAATTTGACAATAATAAATTCTATACTATATGCTTCGGATATTGGCAAGACGAATTGGGCATCTTCGGAATTGCATTTAAAACACACCTTTTGTATTGGTTAAAGCAATGTCCCGTTTACACAACACAATTTTATAGAACAGCGGTGTCAGCACTGGCACCAAGAATTTATTCTAGCTCTACTGTCGCCTGTCAAACAGCAATTTTCCCCGACGCTGTTTTGTTTGGAGGGCAAAGCTTGGTTTCTATGTCAACTGATGTCACATTTTCTTAACTATTGCGACTCTTCAGAAATTCCAAAGCTTGGGTGAGGTTATGTAAACATAAACAATTTATTGACATCGGGATCAAATTATCCTAACCTCACTTCTGCTTGTCAAACCAATTTTTTTTCTACAGCGTGCAAATCCATTTTTGAGTAGAGCGCAAAGCTTACTTTCCATGGCAACTGATGACACATTTTTCTCCACTGTTGCGAGTGTTGCGACTCTTCAGAGATTCCAGTGCTTGTGTGTGGTTATGCAAACGCAAACCATTTATTGACACTGGCACTATTATAGGGTGCAAAACTACCAACTTAACAATTCTTTATCACTGACATTTTTTCCCTTATCGAAAAGTCAGAATAAGCGTGACGTATAATTCGACATCGAAATCTTTTCGACTATAATATTTTTCGATAGTGGTTAGATTAGAATCGGCCTCCTGAGAACATTATACGAATATAACCTCAAAAATAGCCTCGTTTTATTTAACAACTTGAAACATATTGAAATAGTATTGGCGCGCGTGGAGAGACATTTAACAGAATGGTACAAGTACAAATCAGGTGCAAAATATTTTACAATTACTTAGAATACTAATTTACGACTTGTTAAAGTAAATAATTAATCAACTAAGGCTTAACAAATTAAGTATTTATAGGCTCAGATAAATGTAGACTTTTTTTGGCTAGTAGAACATGTCAGAACAGATGACGTAAAACAGCTATTACTTCATAAGTTTATTAGTGGTTAAATTATATTCTTATATTTAAATTTTTGATAATTTGACATCTTGCGTGTTACAGTGCCTAACCATGTTAAATAATACCATTGTGTTTTAGTTGTACTTCATACTTTTATAATTATTGTTTTTAATTTTATTAAATGTTGTAATTCTTTATTAGGTACTATAAATTCATGAAAGTGTATTTTCTCCCAGAGTAGTTCAGCTAGTTGACAAAAACCTTGTATTGAGCATTTAATTGAGGTAATCTATTTTGAAATTCTTAAACGTCATCGGCAATCCAGTAGGACCATTCACCATTTACTTTTTGTCTATTACGGAAATGCGCTTTGATAATGAAAGACTCTTCTTTTAATGACAAATCAATTAGAAGTTATTGAAACACGCTGCCGCAATATATATAAAAAAATTCTTCTTCTGGCCAACATTTTTTTTGTCTTTCGTCTGCGTTTAAAAGTACAGCGCAACGACAGTGAATAGGCTTTGCTGTATCTGGCTCTTCCATACAATGTGCAGTTTCTGTGGTTTAGAAAAGCTATTTAAATTTTTTTACGCTTTTATAGTAGCTGCCGTAAATTTAGCTTTTGGATTTCTGTCGGAACCTTTGTTGTCTAGTGTGACTTTGTGTATCAGGCGGTTTTATTCTTATCGCGAAATGCAATTTTAGACCAAAATACCAAATCGCAGGAACAAAACACGATTTCGGGTTTTGACCTTTTGAATGGCAGTTTTAATCGCATTGTGTTACTGATTTGATAACAAACCAAGCCCACATAGTTCTTTTGTATACCTACATATTATTTTATACATGAAAAATATAAGATAAATTTGAAAACATGTATATCACAAAAAATTTTAATGTACATACAAAATACAGCAATTACATCAATATAGACACGAAAAGTTTCTAAAAGACATCAATATTCATACTGAAAGGCGTAACACTTATACATCGTCACAAATCCAAAGTTTTATAAATTGGAAGTAGGTAAATACCTATTTGTTTTTATTGTTATTAGACCACAAGTGCTTAGATTAAATTGGTTTATGAGTTTTTTGATGAGCCCTAAAGTAAGTAGGTACTCTTGACTTATAGCTACAAGAATCACAAAACAACCATTCATTTGTTCCATGTTTAGATGATTCATGATTCTTTAGAGAAAATTTCGTTTTAGTCTTAAAATCACAAAATAAGCAAGTCCACCAAGTGGCATCTTCGTCTGGAGTGTGAATTCTTAATATGTGCCTACTCAACGCATAATTTCGTGACGTTTTATAAGAACAGTGAGGACAATTTAGCCACAGTTGGGTATTCGAATGTTTCGCGTTAAAATGTCTCGTCAACGCATTATTAAATTTCGCTTTAAACTCACATTCAGAGCAAAAAAACCAATTAACCAATTCATTCGGAGTATGTTTATTTATTTTGTGTCCTTTTAAATGATTTTTCTTATGAGTCTGAAACGCACACAGATCGCATTTAAATTCCTTCGTTAGTATTACACCTTTAGGTGTGTGTTTGCTTCTTTTATGATTGTTTAAATCTATTTGCGTATGAGCTCTATACGTGCATTCACTACAATGAAATTTTCTGTATTCTGCTGAATGATAACGTTTTATATGAGATTTAAGATGTAAATGATGGCTTGTTCTAAAAATACATTTATCACATTCAAACCACTTATCAATGGAATGCTTAAAAATTACATGACTTTTTAAAATGGAACGCCTTTTTGCTCGATACGAACATTCTTCACATTGAAACCAGTTTATTAAATCGTCTGATGTGTGTTTGCATAATATATGGCTTTTAAAGATATCGCTGCGATGAGTGTGAAATGAACAGTGGTCGCAAAGAAATATTTTATTGCTACGGGTATTGGTCTTTTTTTTTGCGCAAGAGTGAACTACAATCTTCACTTTTTGTAGAGATAAAAATGAGCACTTTTCGCATTTATATGGTTCAAGTCGGTTATTACATGGATATAATAATGCTAACCGATCCATTGAGGTTAGGTCTAATGCCATTTTTTCTGCTAATGTTCTAAGCAGGTAGCAGATTTATCAAGAAAATATAATAGTTCACTCATTATATGTATTACTCCTTAATCTTATTGTTCTCTGTTTTATGTGAATTGTAAACAGATACTGATTTCCTTTAATAAATCACCACTTTTGTCACTAAGTCACTACTCACTCACTCGTCACTCCTCCAATCGACTACCAAAGTGGTAACGGTTGGAGCTTCACAGCTTCAATACATCAAAACACAAAAGTTAGGTTATGTCCACAACCGTCTATACAGCCGTGAACACCAAAATGTGGCAAGCTTTTCCTAGTTCAAGTTTCAGGTGTGTTTATTCAATTTTTCCGGTGGCAATACTTTTGTTTCAAACTTCAAATTCGTGAAACGGTTTGTGGTCTACTTTATCTTTTACTGTTTTTCCAAGCGTTTAATTTGTTACTTTATTATTGGGTGTATGACAAATTGCACTATTTAGCAGAGGCAAATTTTTTGAGGTTAGATGCGGTTAGTCGCAATGTTTTGTGATGTAAGCAGGATCACAAAATTTGTACAGTGATTTAGGTAAGTTAACAATTAAATAATGTGATTTGAAAGTCATACCTATCTTCTTGTACTATGATCTTAGTTGAGTCCACTGTCATAATAGACCCGCTAACTCTGTTGCCACGTTGATGTTTACGGCTTTTTAAGTAAAGACGGCTGTGGTTATGTCGTGAATCATTAGGACTGTTGATTGCGAAACTTTTGTGATAGAGTAGTTTACCAAAAACAAGCACTAAAGCCTAAACGAATGCTATAGGCTAACCTCGTGTACAACTGTCATGGCTCCACCACTTTCACCCGCCTTTACGACTACGTGGCCTTGTTCATGGACTGCCTAATAGCGGTAGCAATAATCATATTTGAGAGTAAAATATTTAACAGTTATTTACGTTATTAGTGCGGTAAGTTCCCAGTATTATTAAAGCCCTCCGCAGAGCGTCGGGCTTTAAAATTAAACCCTTGCGCTGTGAAATGATTAACGCACGAATAATGTATTCAACTTTTTAGCCGAAGACTCAATTTTATCTGTTTTAAAAATTCCGAAATTTGACAGACGCCTTAAGGTTTGCACCAAAAATATTAAATTATTTTTATTTTTGGAATCTATAGGTCTTATTAGGTGCGGTAAATTATCCTGGTGGTATAAACAAACTAGATTTATAACTAAACAACACTTTTTTTGAAAGTCTCTAAAAACAGATAATTTTCATGGTATTTTACAACACCCAGTGAGTCAAAGTGACAGATGAAAGCTCTGCATGTAAAAAAGTCTGGCTACCATGGAAGTTGACAAGACGTAAATATGCCGTTTAGAATCGACGAGGCTAAAAAAAAATTACTTTTGACAGATGACTGAAATCATCTAGCTAGTCTTTAAAGTTTATTTGAATCTTTTGAATAACCTAAGCCCGGTAACAGATAAAAATGTTTCTTTCAAAGATGCACATTTTTACCACTCACGGCGCTAATATGAAATTTTTTTTTTAAAATTAGGCTAATAACTCAAATTTATTTTGCTTAAACGTCTACAGTCATGCGACTAGAACTTTTTTCAAAACCATAAAATCGGAGCTAATAGACTTTCTATAAAATTTATTAATAATATTCATGAGAAAATAGTTCTTTTGTTTTCAGCTGAAGAACGAGTTTGGGTTCTAGAAAATAGTAAAAATGCTATTCGCTTCAATAAAAGGTAATCTCAGAGTAATGAAAGAGAGAAAGAAAATCTTTCTTTTCCAGACCAATTATGAAGGCTTACCTCAAGCAAACTTGTAAGAAAAGAAAGAAAGAATTTCAAACTGATTTTGGTAATGACAAAAACTAAATGTTACAGATAAATCTATAATTAATAAAAACTGTAACTACTCAAAAACCTCCAAAAACTATGTTGATTATTATAAACAGCAAAATAAATTATAATAAAATGTTTGATTTATACAAACTGTGATACAACGCGTAAAGTTTTTAACAAATATTAAGGTACCTGTGTACAAAGAAAAAAGCTAATACAAAGTTTCTAGCCTTATTTAACCAACATTTTTAATAGTTATTTGAATCACAAGGCCGGAAACTGGCATTTTGAAAGGTCACTTTTTTGGCTTTCAAACTACGAGCCCTTGCAAAAGAGTTTCTGAACGTGTGATTCACAAGATCTTTTGTGCCGTCGCAAGAAATTAAATACATTTTTTATTGAAAAAAAAATTGTTTATGTTAGCAAGGTTAGTAACACTAAATGATTTACCATTTAAAAAATCAAAATCTTTTGCTTATTAAAAAAAATATTTTGCTTTTACATTTCAAAAATCATTTGCGTTCTGAAGAAGTGAGATTGTTGTAAAAAAATTAATATCTTAGTACACATAAAGAGGATCCGTGTTTGTTTATTACTATTTCATGTTTTAAGAGTGAAAAAATCATGCGACTATAGGTTATGGTTTTAGAGTATATATAATTAGTTCAACCTCTAAAGGTAAATCTATTCTAAAAAGAGTTTGAAAAAAAACGGTTTAAAACTATATACAATGTTTAGTAGTTTGGTTGATACATACTAGAATGGTTAACAAGAGAATGGTTCTTATGGCCATTCGTAGCTAGGGCACACTAACGAATTGTCAGATTTTCACTCACGGCGTCTGTGAGGCATAAGACTTACGGTTTAGGGGCTTGGGGGCCTTACTGTTATACAATACAAACCATTAGTTGTCGTTGATAAATGTCTGACAATTGGCAATGACAGCAAACAACACATAAATTTAATTGGCATAATATTCCTAATAGTCATTTTCCGACCTATGCTAGCAAAAGCCCGTTGCCGGCCGATTGGGACACGTTGAAAGTTATGTTTTGCAGACGCAAGGCACAAAAAGTGTTGTGTGCACATTTTTTAACAACTAAATTTGCACACACCTTTTTCAAACTTAATAGCACATACTCACAGCTTTATTGGACTTTTTCAATTTTCTATCAACTAATAAAGACGCGAAACTTACATATACTTACAGATACAGAGTATAAACGTAAATTTCTTTGGTATCTTGGTAATAAAAATATTCTCTTTAACAAAGTGGAAAAAGCAATAAATTCTATATTAGCGAGAAGTAAACCTGACAGCAAGATTTGACCTGACAAGAAGAAACCTGACAGGTAACAGAAAATAATTAAATTGATTAGGTATTTGGTAAAAAATGGTTACAACATTCGACTATTAGAATTGTGCATCTTATGGCTCAAACGTTAATTATAGAAATGTTTGCGCCACTTAGAAAAACAGTTTTACACAAATTTATTTATTTAAGCTTTTCTATACAAGTTTGCAATAACAAAAAAAAAAAATCAACAGTTTGTTAAGAAGTCTGCTTGCTAATGATAACACTGTCAGGCTCCTAAAAAAACAAGCTGAAAGCAGCATATTATTAATTTAAAAAAACGATTTTTTTCTGGAAGCAGTAACATTTTTTTGTAGTCGTCATTATTTAAAAATAGATTAGTAAAACTAAAGCGACGCAAACATATATTTTTTCTTTGACACAACACCACCTACTATCAGGATAGGAAACGTTCTATAAAGTAAGTACATAGTTTGTTTGGAACAAACATTTCTTTTAATAAATTAAACTTAAGATATTGATAAGATATCTAATCTAAACATAAAGTCAGTCATGCTTATTTTATAATGGAGAATTTCGACATTAGCACTGTAATGCTAATTTGATAATGGAGAATTTTTGCAGTATTTTGAGATAATATCTAAAACAGCATTGTTTTCTTCACAATTGAAATCACATGGAATTTGGAAAAAATGAGCATGTTTAAAAAAAGAAAAATTTGTTGTACAATTAATTAACTATCAACTATGTAGACAATTTAAACTTTTACACGTTGTGTCCTTGAATGTCATCATAAGATAATTTTTCCTAAAAATTTCTTTGAAGAAAAATACTTTTGGTTTGCACAGTTTTAGCTTGTTATGAAATTATGAAAAATGTAAAAAATAAAAAATTAAATTTACAGTTTTGATTGTGACTATTCAGTTTGCTCGGCAACTTTGGCTTTAGAAAACTTTCATGTAAAACAAGTTTGACTTTTATTTTTACAATTATAAAATAAAGATTCTATTTAGGCACACACTGTATCATGAATTAGATTTGATTTTTAAATTAGGGTAAGTCGTGGTATTAATAATTATTGTAGTATAATAGTTTAATCTATTTTAGATAATTTTGTTGCGCATTTCAAATCCACTTAGATTATAGGTGTTTATAAGTTGTCGGGTTTTTGCGACTTTTATTGTAAGATTGACAAGATAAATGTACTTGCGAATAAAACGTATTTGCACTAAAGATCGGATAATTTACTGAAAGAAACTAATTCTAAAATATGTCAGTTTTTGTTAGTTTTTCTGGCTATTTTATAGCTACAGTAGCGACTTTTGTGTCTATAATAATTGTTTATTTTAAATGGATGTACCAACATTTTGAGAAGAAAGGAATACCTTATCTGAAGCCTACAATTCCGTTTGGGAATTTTGGAGAAACCTTGAAAGGTCGAGAAACATTTGGAGTAAATATGGTAAAGATATATGATGAAATGAAAGAGAAAGGGTGGAAGTATGGAGGAATGTTTGTATTTTCTAATCCAAATATTGTAATGCTTGATTTAGATGTTATTAGAAATATTTTGACTAAGGATTTTCAATACTTCACTGATAGAACTACGTACTATAATGAGGAAGACGATCCATTGAGTGCTCATTTGGCTAACATAAGTGGAAATAGATGGAAAAATTTAAGGGCAAAACTAACTCCTACTTTTACATCTGGAAAAATGAAATCAATGTTTCATATGCTAGCAGAGTGTAAAGATTTATTGTATACACGCATAGATAAACAAATTGACCAACCGGTTGATATCAAAAATATCTTAGCTTGCTTTACGACAGATGTAATTGGATCATGTGCATTTGGCTTAGATTGCAAAGCCATAGAAGACGACGAATCACCATTTAGAGTTTTTGGAAGAAAAGCTGCAACGCCTACTTGGTTTGCAAGCTTGAAGTCTACTTTTGGCTCAAGCTTTCCAAATCTTGCAAAATTTTTGCATCTTACCATTACTGAACCAGATGTTGCAGCCTTTTTTATGAAAATGATAACTGATGCTGTCAATTATCGCGAGAAAAACAACATTCAAAGGAATGATATGTTACAGATGCTAATTGATTTAAAAAATAAAAAATCGGATGAAGCTTTAACTATAAATGAATTGGCTGCTCAAGCTTTAGTTTTTTTTGTTGGAGGCTTTGAAACTTCATCAACTTTAATGAGTTTTGCTTTGTATGAGTTAGGAAGAAATCCAAATATTCAAGAAAAACTTAGAACTGAGATAAAAACAGTTTTAAAAAAATATGATGGTAAAATAACTTATGAAGCTGTTCAAGAAATGACATATTTAACACAAGTTTTGGAAGGTAAAAAAATAAGGTTCTATCCTCCCGATATTTATATTGGAGTTTTTTTTTTAGAATCATTACGGTTGTACTCTCCAGCACCTCTCACAAATCGTCAATGCCAAAAAGACTATAAAATTCCAGAACATAATATTCTTATTGAAAAGGGTACTACTGTAGCAATACCCATCTGGGGTATACATTTAGATGCAGAGTACTATCCAGATCCAAAAAAATTTAACCCTGACCGATTTAGTGAAGAAAATAAAGCATCCAGACACAGATTTGCATATTTGCCTTTTGGAGAAGGTCCCCGAATATGCATTGGTAAGTTTTTCTTGTAAAAAAATAATGTTTCTACAATTCTGAGTTTACAGGAATGCGATTTGGTTTATTGCAAGCCAAAGTCGGAATTACAGCACTGTTAAATAAGTATAAATTTAGCGTTAATAAGAAAACTAAGGAACCTTTAAAATTTGTGCCAAGTAATATTATTTTAACAGTGGTAGGAGACATTTGGTTAAATGTTGAAAAATTATAAATTTTAATTTTGGTTTTAATATTTGCTATTAATAGGTACACTAATTGACCGTCAATATTTTTGTATTTGTACTAATTTGTACTTTGTCAATAAATTTGGTTAATAGTGTTAATACTTAGTTGACATCCCCTAATCGAATTTCCCAACAAAATATAGCTTATGCAATATAATGTGTAATTACACAAAACGTAGATAATGTCTTCTGTCCCACATCCCGGAGTTGTGTAGATTTTTAATTAAATGTTGATTAATGCAGTAGAACTAATAATTCACCCGTATTAAGTTTTTGCACATAATTATATAAGAAATCTAAAAAATAATATTTCAAGCCTTGGGGAAATCTTAGGAAAAAAGTAGAAAACCTGTGCACTTTCCACATGCTTATTTTTCCTTTTAACTAATAGAAAAAAACAGAAAAAAACAATTGCAAGCTTAGAAAACCGTCTATAATATATTTGATTATTAATTAATTAATGTAGACAAATTGAGGAAAATAGTATTTTGTTAGAATTAATTAAATATACAGTATGTCTGGAAAAGTTGGCAACATATGGGAAACCTTTTTATTGTAAGTTTTAGAAAAAAATGTTATTCTTTATAAAAATTTCTGCTTTCAAAAATATTTACATTTGACATTAGATGTACAGAGAATTGCAAAAAACTAATCAACCTAAATTCTGATTTAAGTTGTGAAACACGTCAACTTTTATTTTTTTTAACAAGTCAACACATCTCAAATGTTTATTTGTTGATTTAAAATATTTTAGCAATGAACTTAAATTAGTAATAAATTTTAAGGTATACTTTTAATATTTTAAGAACTATTAGTAAAAATAACATAATTTTTTTAAGTAGTATGATCTAATTGCATATTAAAACATAGTTTTCTATTTAGAACCACTTTATAATTAAAGTTTTTGATATTGTAAAAAATAAAGGCACTTCACTCTTGTATCAGTGAAGTGTCTTTATCCTTTTTGACAAACCTTGTAACGATTTATAAAATTGAAATCTGACAATTGCGTTTTACTTTATGAGTCATGCAGAACTTTTTATAAAGAATAACTTTTTTCGTAACATTACAAATAAAAAAGTCTTCTATATGTGGCCAACATTTTCAGACATATGGTTATAATATCTATTTATATTAAAATCTGTTGTAAAAATTATTTTTAATTTTTTGTATGTTTTTATCATTAGTTGTCAGTGTTGAAGATAGCAGTCAATTAAATACGCATTATTAAGCTTTACGGCTTTACTCAAAACCTACTATTTAGATCTGAATCAGTACAAAAAGTTTGCATCCTAAAAATGATGTCAGTTTTACGTCTGTTATTAAAAAAATCTGTAAACGCAAATAAAAGTGCGGGTTGCTGCACTGTTTGTAAGCGAAAGTAAGTTTGTATAGAAGCTTAAAATTATTTAAAGACTTAAATTTGCTGTCGTGTCTTGAAAAAGATAATGTTTTTCAGTTATTATACTAGAGAAGTCTATTAGGAGCTACCTTACATCAAAGTTGAGAGACTAGGTTTCTACATGTGTAGTGAATATAAGACGTTTTAAATTACAAATGTCAACTTTGATAGAAATAATTTTTTTACCAAAAGTATATTGCTGAGTGGACAACCATCACATTAGCGCTTTTTGTTTAAAATGCATACATGTGATATGCAATGTTATCTATCTTCTTAAGTTTCGACCAACAAAACAGAGAAATAACATCAAACTCAATTCCTTCAAACTAGCTTCGTAGATATGTTTCCTTCTTTGTGGAAAATTTTTGTCACTGCAAATTTATTTGAATGAGAATGTGTGGTCACTCGCTGAGGTAGTTCTAACAAGAGCCAGACATGTCTAAGTTTACGAATCTAGTTTGAATGAGTTGACTTTGATCTTACTTTTTTAGTGATTTTATTAGAAACGTACAATCTTTTTAAAATTGTGGGTCTAAAACGTTTGACGTTAACTAAAGATTCTAATTTAGTTTTTTTGACAATGTACAAATTTTGTTGTTGCATGTATAGGAACCACTCACCCGATTTTAACTCGGAGACTTGTGTGAAGTCTTGCTACTTTGCTACAGTGGTTCTGGTGCTAATGCAATTTTAAAACATATAATGGTGACTGGATGGCAATGACCATCTGTTGCAAGTACCTACCGTTGATTTTTTATTTCCGACCAGTGACATTACTAAAGCCGCACATTGTCTTTTTTTATACAGCTTGGTCAACAATGATTGTTTGAGTTAGCAACATTTTTTAGAAACTTTTTTATTTGCTAAAATGCAACATTGTAACCGCATACGCTTGTTTGACAAATATTTGACATAAAAAAATTGTAGCTTATGCTACAGCGACTAACTTTTTAATTAACATCTGTCTATAATGTTGTTAGGATCAAATGTGTCACCCGTTAACAATATGAAGTGGTTGCATTGTATCATTTTAAAATATAATGTAAGATTGCCAACTCAAACAGTACTTGTTGACCACGCTGTACTTTACGTTGACATGACTGGTTGTATATAGCTGCTTATCACATACTATCAAAAACAATAAAAAATTGGTTATGATAAATTACACAACAAAAATTGACCTAAACAATGTATGAACGCATGTTATAATTTAAAATTTTTTTTTTGGTCTTCTGTCAGTAGGCGAAAACTACTACAGGCTGGTCGGGCTGGACTAGTTTGGACAAGCCCTAAGAAGATATTTGTTTGTGTTTTCGACATTTGACATCTTGTCATTTTAAAATAGATGGCGCTGGCTGCCACGATGATTAATTGAAAATGGCTGCGTGACCTTTGTCAGTAAATATGATTTCTTTAAGATAACTTCAAAGTATTTTCTTTTTGTGTGTAATTTCTTAGTGCTTATTAAGTTTTATATCAGCCCCGATAGGTCTTTCACATATATGTAATGTTTAGGTGTGTAAGTGTAAAAAAAATATAAGTGACATTTTCCAACGGTCCCGAATTTCGGCAAAGCCCATTTTCCCACGTTATTTCAGGTGAATGGCCCATTAACTCAGCCGAGATGGATAAGATATATGATGAGGATCGCCGAAGACGGCTGCAGCGTCTTCAGGAATATATCCAAGATGCTCAGGGCGTTGGAAATATCGATTCTCTTCTGGACACTGTCCAGGCACTTCATACAGATTGTGATCATCCAGTCATAGGAAAGATTAAAAATATTGAAATGTATTTAAATAGATGTAAGTTTATCTGTATTAAAAAATATTGTCGAATGAGAAATAAAACGATTTGTTTTTAGACGGAGTCTTTGCTAATGAAGTGATGAATTTACGCATGAAAACCGATGATTTTGACCACATTAAAGTTATTGGAAGAGGGGCTTTTGGAAAAGTGCAGCTAGTGAGACACAAATACACGAGACAAGTATATGCCATGAAGAGACTCAGTAAGGCTGACTTGATCAAACGATCAGATTCAGCCTTTTTTTGGGAAGAAAGGCATATAATGGCTCATGCTTCATCTGAGTGGATTGTCCAATTACATTTTGCTTTTCAAGATTCTAAACATTTATATATGGTGATGGACTATATGCCAGGGGGTGATATGGTAAACTTAACCTCAAACTACGATGTTCCTGAAAAGTGGGCTAAATTCTACACAATGGAAGTGGTTTTAGCGCTAGATGTTATCCACTCCATGGGTTTTGTTCATAGAGATGTTAAACCAGACAATATGTTGTTAGATAAATATGGACATTTGAAATTAGCTGATTTTGGGACCTGCATGAGAATGGATGAAGATGGCTTGGTTAGATCAAATAATGTGGTTGGCACTCCTGACTATATTTCCCCTGAAGTGCTGCAAAGCCATGGTAAAGGAATTTATGGTCGAGAGTGTGATTGGTGGTCGGTGGGAGTTTTTTTGTACGAAATGTTATTCGGGGAGACTCCTTTCTATGCGGATAGTTTATTAGGAACTTACAACAAAATTATGTATCATGAGGATAATTTGACTTTTCCTGAGGAGAAATCTCAAGAGGCTATTTCTTTAATACAGGTAAATATTTTTTTATAGCACGTTTATATTTAGAGCAATTTGTATGACTATAAAAACCGAAAAAAGCTTTTTACAGAGTGGTTCCGAATAAATCTGTATCGGGACGCTGTTTTAAATATACGTGTACAAATAATACAACTAAATAATTTATTGTCATTAGAATGGTATAATCTGTTTAAATTTAGTAATCGTTTATTACTTTTATCAGATTGTCGATTGCAATGTAAAATAGCTATTTTTCTACGGTCACCTCTAAAACTGACTACTAAACGCTTACTATCAACGCGAAAATTTAGCAATTCACACATTTTTTTCTGGTAATCATTTTAACATCGCAACCGCGTGAACAATAGCGAAATGAAATAATCACGTGGCTTCATTTTACTTTACATACCGCCATCGCTATGTTACCTGATTATTATTGTAATTCGGAACTCTCACAAATTATTTGCAATTATATGACGGCGCAATCACTAACCCTCCAGACAGTCATTTATCTTTCGTATGTATTTCGAGTGTAAAGAAGCATTTTGGTATGCGGTTGGTTTTTTTGCATCTCGCTAGCGCTCGGCAAAAAATTTGAATCTTTATACCAAAATGGCTCTTTTTACGCACCAAATACATATTCTATTCTGTCTATTTTGGTATAAAGATACGGAATTCGTTTACGTTAAAGCAACGACATGCCAAAATGGCTGTTTATACTCAAAAACAAGAAAAAAACTTATATAATAATTGTTGTATTCATGATATAAGCACTTAATTTTTCTCACTAATTATAATTTTTTTGCAGGGTTTATTATGTGATAGGACCAAACGCTTAGGTCAACATGACGTGAATGAAATAAAAAGTCACCCATTTTTTATAAATGACCAGTGGACCTTTGATAATTTAAGAAACTCAGCACCTCCGGTGGTTCCTGAATTAACTGGAGATGATGATACTAGCAACTTTGATGACTACGAAAAAGAAGAAACAACAGAGGAATCGTTTTCTGTACCAAACAGTTTTATCGGGAACCATCTGCCATTTGTCGGCTTTACTTATAACTCAGATTATCAATTACTCAGTGATCGGCGTGATACTATTGATAGTAACAAAACGAATCATTTTAATGACAAAGATGCTTATGCTCAAATAAACGAATTGCAGAATCTTCTAGATCAGGAAAAAAACAACGTAGAGATTCTAGAAAGCAAACAACGAATTTTAATTGCTCAAATTAGTAATATAACGCAACGTGAAAGTGAGATCCGCGAAGAAGCTTCTAAACACGAAAAAGAACTTACAATATTTCGGCATAATTTTAAAGAGTTACAACGAAAAGCGGAGCAGGAAAATGAACTTAAAAGGAAGACGGAAAAATATTTAGGTGACTTAAAAAAAACTCTTGAAGATGAACAGAATAAACGAACGAGAGAAATGAATAACAATCAACAACACAACGATAAGATAAATATTTTAGAAAAACAATTGAACGAGATGCAAGAAAAATATAAAGTGGAAACTGAAAATTGCCAACGTTTGCGGAAGCAGACTACTGAATTAACAATGGAAAAAACTGTTTTTGAACAGAAAGTTGCTGAATTTCAAACATTACTGCAAAATTTACGAGTACAAAGAGATAACCTTCAGGCTGAAGTAACTTCACTTCAAGGGCAGCTTCAACAAGAACGAACTGCAAGAGCTCAAATGTCTGAAGAGCACCTAGTCTTAGAAAACAAATATCAAAATGTAAACGCTGAGCTAGATCGTAATAGACAGAGAGAAAGAAAAATTGTTACTGATAATACACAACTGTCAGAAAAAGTGTCTAGCTTGGAAAAGGAGTGTGCTGGACTCTGCTTAGAAGTAAAGGCAGCTCAAAATAGATATCAGCAGGAGGTTAGAGCACATGAAGAAACAGAGAGAAGTCGAATGCTGAATAAGGAGGAAGCAAATTTAGAAGTTGTTAAAGGTGAGGAGTTTGTTTTTAAATTCTTTTGATTCGGTTTTTATATTAGACTTAAAAATTAAGTTGTAGTCATGATTTGCTGTTGTAAACGAATACGGTGTAATTGTAGAGGGAGGCTTAATATTATTAATAATAAAAGAGTAAAATGTTCATTTTCTTTCAAGCGTCGTACCACAGCTCAATTAGCGTTCTAAAACGTGGCGGGCGGTCAGTTGTCTTTAGTTGTGGCCCTACTTGCCTTACTAGAAAATTCTTGAGATTGATTATGAATTAATGTTGATGCATGCACAGACACGTTCTCGAAGCAACAGCTATAATGTTCTTAGATGAACCCACTGTAAATGCATGTGCACGGGTTTGCTTATTCAAAAAAATCTAGTTTTTAACGAGCTTACGTTGCAAAGTGATCCACTAATGACTTTAAATACATTTTATTTGTACGGAAATTTTATATTTCTTTTTTTTTCTCAACTGGATTATGATTCTTGTTTCTTGACACCACTGCTTGTAAAACGTATACTATGCGCCGATCTAGACCATTTTAATCTTAAATTATAGAACATGTTTGATTTCCTTTTTAAAAAGCGCACTAAATTGGCGCGTCTAATGAGCGGTACTAAAATTAGTGCCGAATCTGACAGCTTTTACACAATCATTGTGGCATTGAATCTGCAGGTTACTTTTTATATTGCATTAGACGCTTATGCTTTATCTACACTAATACACCTAAAATTGTTGTAGGTGATTTTTTATAAAAATTATTAATCCACCGATGGTTGCAATTTGTCTATTTCATATTATAACAATGTTATAGGACTCGTTTGTGACTCGACTCTCTAAGCATTCTTCAAATAAGTACATCATTGATTTTAACAATATTACGTGAGTCTTAGAAAACGTCAACAAACTGTTAGTAAATTAAAGTCTCCAGTATTTTGAATGTTGTCTACTTTCTAGGAATGATCCACCTATAAATTGATGTGATATGCCTAAGCAATTTTTCAAAATTACGTTTTAATAAATTGTGTTAATTTGTCTAATTATTTGTATTTGTTCCAAGCAGAACTGATGGAAAGAATAATTAAGGGTAACATATGTAGTTGCAATTAGCTAGCAGTACTATAATAGTAATGCAATAATTGAAAGTGTTATCAGATTTTTTTTATTTTTGTAGCTCTCCAAACTAAATTAAATGAAGAGAAAGGGGCTCGTCAAAAAGCTGATTTAAATTCTCAAGAAAAAGAACGACAAATTTCTATGCTTTCTGTTGACTACCGACAAATTCAGCAGCGACTTCAGAAACTCGAAGGTGAACATCGACAAGAAATAGATAAAACTAAAGCTTTACACAGTCAACTGGAGCAAGAACACCAGAAAAAAACAATTTTGCAGTCTGAAGTGGGGCAACACATTTCTGAAGTGACAAAATTAAAAGCTAGAGAAACTCGGCTAACTGCTGACCTAAGCCAAGTTCAAGAAGGTAAAAAAAAATTAGAAGAAGAATTATTTAAAATAAAACGAGAATGGCAGATGGAGCAGCTTCAAATGAAAGAACTTCAAGATTCTTTTGAAGCCGAACAGTATTTTTCAACTTTATACAAAACACAAACTAATGAACTTCGCGAGGAATTGGAAGAGAAAAATAGGGGAAATAAGGAATTTGAAGAAGAGTGTGCTTCTCTGAAACATCAATGTCAAATCGCTATCGCTAGAGCAGATAGTGAAGCTTTGGCTAGATCAATTGCCGAGGAAACAGTCGCTGATTTAGAAAAAGAAAAAACCATGAAAGAATTAGAATTAAAAGATCTTTTAGCAAAACATCGAAGTGAGTTGAACTCTAAGGAAGTTGTTATGAACAGTTTAAGAGAACGTGAATTGGAATTGAAGAAAATTAATGATCATTTGATAAAAGAAAAAGATGATGTTGGTAGGCAGCTAAAGCAATTGCAAGACGAGTTTAACAAAAAGGTTTTGAACAATGAGGAAATAGAAAAATTAAAAACTAAATTACAGACGGAGTCCTTACTGAAGCAGCAGGCTGTGAATAAATTGCACGAAATTTTGAATAGAAAAGATTTGAGAGAAATTAAAGGCAAGAGCAAGATCTCAAGCGCTGATTTGCGAAGAAAGGAAAAAGATTTGAAGAAACTACAACAAGAATTGAGTCAAGAGAGAGATAAGTTTAATCAAACTATGAGTCACTACCAACGGAATTTACAGGAGCTCACAGTGAGTATTCTAAATGTGCTTTTGTTAAATCAATTTAAAAGTTTGTTTATTTTATGCGTTTTTTAAAAATGTAGAACATTTCAGCTAAATAATTATTATTACTGTAGATAGTTAGAACTAAGATTTTAAAAATAAAGTAAGATTTTTTCAATGTTTTCAACTGCAGCTTCTATTTGTGGTTATTTCTAACAGTTGTTCACACTATTTTAGGTTCAATGCAATGACGAAAGCAATGCCAAACAGCGTCTGCAAATGGAATTAGATAGTAAAGACTCTGAAATAGAGCAATTGCAGCTCAAATTAGCTGCAATTAATAGCGAAACAGCTTCTTTAAGTTCAGCTGATAATGATGGAGATGAACCAAATTCTGATTCCATGTTTGAGGGTTGGCTGTCGATACCTTCTAAACAAAATATAAAACGCCATGGTTGGAAGAAACAATATGTTGTAGTTTCAAGTAGAAAAATAATATTTTACAATTCCGAAAATGATAAGCAAAATACTGATCCTGTGATTGTATTAGATCTCTGGTAAGTTTATAGAAACAAGATCAAAGTATTTTGCTTATTCTTGATGTTTTTAGCAAAGTGTTTCACGTTCGCTCGGTAACACAAGGTGATGTAATTAGGGCAGATTCCAAAGATATTCCTAGAATATTTCAACTACTATATGCGGGTGAAGGTGAGGCTAGGAAGGCAGATGAACAGACGAATTCACTTGACGTGAGTTCGATACGAAGCTTTGAAGATAAGCCAGGTGCGACTATTCACAAGGGTCATGAGTTCCTAAATATATCTTATCATATGCCCACGACTTGTGAAATTTGTCCTAAGCCTATGTGGAACATGTTCAGACCTCCTCCAGCATTAGAGTGCAGAAGTATGTATAAAGTTGTATTATTATTGTAGACTATGATATTATTTTATTAGGGTTGTCTCAGGTTTGAGATTTGACGTTAATTTGAAAGTCAGTTCAATTGTAATTTGTTTCTCTCTAATGCAAAAATATTCTAACGTGTTATAAGTCTAACACGTGTATCTTTATTATTTTTTTGTTTGAAAAGTTTTATCTAAAGCGTTCTTATCTATATTTAAAAAAAGGTTTTTTCACCTATTTGGAAATATGTCTAGTAGATGGATGGATGAATGAATGTGAGAATCTCAAAGCCCGTTGATTTTATAAAGTACCGACACGAGTTCAAATTTGCTTTGGTAACGATTCATTTTGCCGGTAGGAGACGCTGTGACAGTTAATGTTTATCACATTATTATTGACAATAATAATATTATTGTCAATAATATTATTATAATAATATTATTGTCAATAATATTATTATTGACATTTGTGTTTTATTTGAAAATAAGAAAATATAATATTACCTCAAAGCCAATGTCAAAATGGTGATAAACATTAACTGTCACAGCGTCTCCTACCGGCAAAATGAATCGTTACCGAAGCAAATTTGAACTCGTGTCGGTACTTTATAAAATCAACGGGCTTTGGAGAATCTTCTACAGGTCTAATCGGGTCAAAATTTGGTACTTCGTTAACAAAAAATCTATAATAAAAGATATTTTTTAGCAATTTTTTGTATCTTTTGTAGTTCTTGGTCCATATGCTTAACTGCTATAAACAGTAGCTTTCACACAGCAAAATACATTAAGCAGAACATAACCGGCAGTTCAAGCACTGGTTATCTTTCAACTGGTTTAGTCGAGTTTTAACGAGGGCGGACTGCGCGGTGCAATGACTGCAAGCGGTTAATAATAGGGGTTATTAGAATTTAAAAAAGTATATCAATTATTGTTGTTCTATTGTTAATTCAAAATTGGACACGGGGAAAAGAACTTTTAAATTATTATAACATTTTATTTATTACCATTATGTTACTTATTTATTTCTGTATGATGTAGCGGAATTTCCCTCGTAGCCGCATTCTTCTGATGTCTTATAAAACAATTTTTTTATTGTTGTAGCGTGCATTGAGCATAATTATTTAGAATGCATGGGATTATAATTGTAATAGAACACGTCTTTTCTATAATTATTATTACTTTTTAGGATGTCGAATAAAAATCCATAAAGACCATTTAGAAAAAAAAGAAGATACGGTACCTCCTTGCAAATTGCATTATGACCCCTCTTATGCCAAAGAACTTTTATTATTAGCACCCTCAACTGAAGACCAAAAACAATGGGTGATAAAATTAAGCCGAAAAATTCAAAAATGCGGTTTCAAAGCCAATAATTCCAATGCCATAGATTCAACGAAGATATCCCCTAGGTGAGTTTGCTGGTAGTATTGGGCATGCGCACGTAGGGTTAAAATAAGTAAACTACGCTTATTCTACAGGTTCTCTTGCATATAATTTTGTATTTTTAGAGTTTATTTTGTACATAATTTTATATTTTTGGTATATTTTATGTAGTGGTAGAATTTATACAAGAAATGATTTTTTTTTCTATTGATTTTTTGAATACTCAGTTTTATTTACTTCCAAGTGTCAGCGTAAACAATGAATCTCTTATTTGGTGAAGTAAATAAGAGTGATTTTGATTGCTACTGCATGCTTGGCTTTACTACTAATATTTCTGTATTTATTATTGTATTTTTATTTTTATTAAAATTATTATGTTATCAATAAATCTTATTGAAAGTTATATGATTTTTTTGTTTGTTGGGCACTGAGTTTTGCTTTCAATTGCTTTTGGGGAGATATTGCACAAAAAAATATGGACATTTATTTTTTGTGCTTTGACAGGGAATCGACCCGATCTAGTTTGAAGCCATTTTTGAATATTCAACAACGATCTGCAACTCTTCCTGCCAATTCCTCAATGTCTGGCAAATGACGTTTAACTTTCAAATTTTAATATTTATTGTTTTAAGCTTAACATCACTTTCACGTTTTTCCAAAACTTTTAAAACGGCACTAACTTTTATTCTTCTGCTGATGTTGCGTGCTAGAATTAATAAAACTGTAAAGGTGCTAACTCAATAAAAATAACGTGCTTAAGGAGTCTCGTTACATTCCTTTGTCAGATACAGTAAATTCTGTTTTATCAATTTGTATATTATTGTGTTACTAGGTTATTGTACAAATTATTTTAATTAAAGTTTTTTTCATAAATGTACTGTATATGTATTTATTTACTTTTTTTTATTGTAAAATTGTGCCTTAGGTATTTTTATTTTATTTTGATGATTTTTTCAAAGTAGAAATATACTTTGCCTTATGTATTATACGAAATGTAGACCAAATGGACAATTAATGAATAAATTGTTCTTGTAATGTATTTAATTTTTTATTATTACATTCAACTATCACAAATAAGCTCATCTAAGAAGAAAGGATACTAGCTTACTATACTTTTTGGGATTTAATACCATTCCATATAGCTATATAGATGCTATGGAACTACAGTGCTTCCAAGCAAACATAAACCCTGAAGGGGCGTGGCTTGAGGGCGCTTCAGTTTTTATGTACACACCGCACCTCATCTTTTTTGGGCTTTGATTGGTTTATTTGAATTTACTCCTGAATTTGCTTATTGTGTTCGGATATTTTCCGGGGCTTATGTTTGCTTGGAAGCACTGCAGTTTGAATTTTAGATATGGTGGAAATATGCCTTCGTCGATTTGTAACATGCGAAAAGAGCCACGGAAAGAAACGTCCGTCATTTCCACATAATAATCATTGTTTATTTTTTTAATAACTGATTTTTATTGAACTTTATCTTTTTTTTATATTATAAATTTGTATATTTTAGGGACAACTCTATAGCCTTAAGCAGGAAGAGCAGCTAAACGGTTTTTTGAAATAATTTTATTCAAATTAAAATAACTTTATCATGTAGTAGATACACTGTTCTCAATTTTATTATGTTCTTGCATTTAATTTAATTGTTTGAATCTACACTTATTGGATTTTAAATAACAGTACTAAACATGTTTTAACTGCAAATCAGCTCTTCCGCTAACATTTTGGAAAGGTTTTGATTTTTCTTTTAATTATAAATGTTCATCTCTAAATGTGTCTTAGAAGTTTCTACATTAAGGTTGTTATTTTGAGTGATACAAATTGCTTCTAATGCTGGAAAAAGATAAAAATATGTCAAAAGGTGCGGTAATCTAGTGCGAAATAGTTGAACTAGAGTGTGGACTGTGGAATAACAGTATATCCATTTCCTATAGACTAGATAGAGACAATAGAATATATAGACCTATTGTAGTCTAGTCAACAACTGATTTTTAGGTAAAAAATTTTTTTCAGGCTCCGAAAATTATAATTGAGGTGTCATTCGATTTAACAACTAGCTGACCCGGCGAACTTCGTACCGCCTAACAGTCAATGAATGTCGTGTTACTTTTTAGCTGAACTAATTTAGGCTTTGATGAACGTAAAACAATGATACAAAATAATATATTTATATAGATAGAAACAAAAAAGTATTTTATTATGATGAATGATGATGAAAACATACATACAGAATGAGAATAAAAATAAAAAGTAATAATTAAGTACTTCAAACTTATGTCAGAAAAAAATGATTAAAAACTATGTTGTGCAGATTGGGAAAAAAAAATAAAACTCGGATTAATTCATTAATAGGATTTTCATTCAAGCACTTTGTGGTAAACGACATTCTTTGTTTTTTGGTCAGGCGCAAGAACAAATAAAGCGGATGGTTTGCCGACACGTGAGCATGCCACGTACAATTGACCATGAGAAAAACATGCATTTTCTAGATTGAGGCCACAAATAGTCAAGGATTGGCCCTGTGATTTGTTGATCGTCATGGCGAAGGCAAGACGAATCGTGAATTGAATTCGTTTAAACTAAAAGGGCATATTTGTTGGGATCATCGGAATCCTTGGAATAAGAACTTCCTCATCTTTAAATTTTTCTTTAAGTATCGACGCGTGCAATTTCTCGCAGATAATTGACTTGCGATATTCCGTTGTCTAATTACATTACGGCTTCGCTGGGAAAGATTAGATCTTCTAGGACGCGGCATTGTTATTAAAATGTGCACTCGCATAAAACCACCAAATATAATAACAGTGCCTGAACTTTCGTGACATAGACAATAGCTCAAAGAGTATATAACCACTACGTCTGAATAGCTTATCAAAAAAAAATCATAGACAACCTATAAAAAGACATTTACACTTTTGTTAACCTGTAGATTTTTTTTTCTTAATCTTATAACCTTTACCAACTGATTTTTTATTCCCTAAAATCCGTTCCTGTCCGATGATTTTATGTTTTTACTGTAGAATAAATCTTAGGTATTATTTTCGGGAATTAAAAACAAATATAGCAGTACCTGAACTTTGTAGACATTTTACAAAAAATAAATTTCTGAACGCACACATGATGTCTTCAGAAAAAAATAAAGTTGTGGCTTAAAGGTCTTTTTTACTGTAGAATAAATCTTAAGTATTATTTTCGGGAATTAAAAACAAATATAGCAGTACCTGAACTTTGTAGACGTTTTACAAAAAATAAATTTCTGAACGCACACATGATGTCTTTAGAAAAAAATAAAGTTGTGGCTTAAAGGTCTCAGCAACCAGGCCATAAGCTCCAAAAAAAAATAGTTGTTACACTATTTGACAGGATTGGACAACGAATGTTTGACATGTAATAAGCAAATCAGCATCTATTGAAATGATTAAGTATTCGTAACAAACACGACTTTCTTTTATATATATAGATATATATATGTATATATTTACTAAGGTGAAAAATTATAAAGCATTATTAAACATTGAAAAATTTTTTTTTATCACATTATTATTAATCCGCTTTCTTATAATCAGAATCTACTTAAAATAGTTTCTAATAATTTTTATCTTCTATTGATTAAAAAATTGTTATAAACAAATGCGTTGTTTATGAGGTAATTCAAAAAAAGATTTGATAACATAATCTTTGATGATAATTATCATTTAAAAACAAAAATAATTTTTGGTTGCGTGAAAACGTATTTGTTAAATAACGGTTCTTTTACCACTTGTTATGAAAATTAAGTAATCATTTTTTAAACCATAGTTATCTTGGTTTTTAATATTAAAAAAACAATTCGTGTATAATTTAAATTTTTATTGTTTGTTTGATAAACTATTTGTTATAAACCATTTTGTTAGGGGCATTTAACTGATTTGACCAGAACCGCAAAGATTTATGTCGGCTTGAAAGTTATTCTAATAATTAATAAATTTATCCATATTATTTGATTTACTCATAAACAAAAAACTTTAGATGCATGAGTTTTTTTCAGAGGAAGTCATAGGGTTCGCTGAACATTAAGTGCTATTTTAATTGCATGAATTACGCTTTTTTTACACACAAAAAAAGAAAAGTGTTTCTTCAAAAATTAGTCCTTTTAATATTGGTTTTATTAATAAACAAATTACAACGTCACATTAATAGTTACCTCAAGACCTGTAAAAACATATATTTGTTAAAGATATTATTAAAATTTGCCTAAAAAATCAATCGTTACAAAAATATAACATGTCTTCAATGAATTTCATATAGGGACTAATCTACTCAATGACAGCCTTAAGTCTAGTCAACAAGTAGTGTTTTTTAGTGTCAACAAGTAGTGTCAACAAGAAGGGTTTGGTTCATTTCAAATATCTTAAAAACTTTTTGAGATTTTTACATTTGACAAGAGAAAAACATTTCCTAAAAAAAGTCTGAACTTTCGGACACTTGATGATTATTAGTGCTTGAGTAGAACCGTCATAAACTATTAGTAGAGTCAAAGCAATAATCGGGTTAGACAGACTATACCGTATATCTATTTTGCGCGATCAAATTGATAATGCATCTTATTTCACTGAATTGAGACTAAAAGAATTAATGCTATTTGCTGTCAAACAGCCAGTTTTACTGATTTTTAATTCACATTACGAACAGAACTATAATATACAGATTCGTCAAAAAGATTAAGTAAATATTTTAAGAAAAAATATACAATTTATTTTATAATTGATGAGTTTTTTATAATTTTAATAATAGCATTATTATTATTATATTTTTTCAAGGACTCATTAAAAGTAAAGAATGATCTAATTTGAACGGATGCAGAAACTATATATAAGAAAAGATTTGTTTTCAAAAAAATCATTACTACATTTACTTACCAACCAATCAGTTACAAGAATCATGGAAAAAAATATTGGCTTTTTTATAATGCTCGTAAGCGTTTCTGCTAATTGTCCTTCTGAATGGAATTACCAGACACCAGTAAACTATAAGAATGGTTATGGAAGTTCCAGAGGATATAATGTGGGCTATGGAACATATAACGGATATGGAGGAAATTCTGGTATTAATGCATATCCTGGGTATGCTGGATATAGCGGAAGCACTGGATATGGTGGAGCCACTGGATATGGTGGAACTACTGGATATGGTAAAATCACTGGATATGGTGGAGCTCCTGGATATGGTGGAACTACTGGATATGGTAAAATCACTGGATATGGTGGTGCTCCTGGATATGGTGGAACTACTGGATATGGTGGGTTAAGTGGGTTCGGTTCGTCGAATAAATATAGTGGAAGTTCTTATCCTGGTGCAAATTATAATAGTGGCTTAAATTCTTTTTCTGGCACAGGATTCAAATCTGGGTAATATTTATTAAAAAGGCATGTATGTGCAAAATTTATGTATTCTCTTTTACAGAACTTATGTAGCTGCCACACCGGGATCTTACCACACGGCTGAACTTCCTCAAGGTCCTGTCGCTTTTTCATCAGGATATTAACAATTATTATAATTACATCACACATGATTTTTGTAATGAGTAAAAACGAAGTGTTGCTAATTAACAAAAATTTTATGAAGCAGCGTCACTGTAATTTACATCTAGTTATTAATTAAATGTTTGAAAGTTGAATAAATTGTTGATGACAGGAATCATTGTTTATTTCAGAATCAGCTTAAAGTAAAATTTTGTTATTTTGTTGAATTAATAGCAAATAAAGTATATTTACTTAGTCGATTAACGGGGTTGCAAATTTTAAACCATTCTTGCTTGTGCTCTTTCTTACTTGGTCCCCAGAATATACTTGGTTTAATTGAAGATCTTAATCTCTATAATAAAACAAAACAGTTAAAATTTATAATACGTTCTTGTGTGCAAAGGTTTTTTAACACACAGAAAATAATAATTAATTATTCAAATTCTTCCTCTTTTTATTTAGAATAATATTTTATAAAAATTTTAACCAATAAAACTTAAAATCTTTCTATGCTTTAACATAAAAATGAAAAATTACGGCATATGTTTAGCATAAACATTAATATGCCGCTTAAATAGCTTAAATCTCACTGATAATAAAAATGCTAATACATATATTTTTGGAAAAGCAAACGACTTAAAATCTCTTTTTATTAATCCCTAATTTTATGCCAAAGTATATATAACATTTTTTTGTCGTTATCTTGTAAATTTTTTTCGAGACATCTTAAATTAAAATTTTCTTATGAAATTATCAATTTTTAATATATCATCAAAAATGTGAGGCGTGTTGTTCTCTAAAGTGATAATTATTTATTAAATAATTATTGAAAAGGATTTCAATAGATATTTTTGTCTAATATAAGTACTTATACCATCGATTACTAAAATGACATCTATATCTATAGTCAATGCTTATACGTGTTGAGTTTACAAAGCCAAACGTCTCACAGTCAAAGCAAGGAATATTCCAAACAAGATTGGTTCAATCCAGTTTTGTTACAACACACCCGATTTCATACTTATTTGATTAATTATTTTCAATGATAACAGCTAATAAGTTTTTAATATATTTTTTTTTGATTTTTTATTATTGCATTGCTTTGATAATCGATTATTGATTCAGTAAACAATGTGAAAGTAATAGTATATTTCAAACCAAAGTAAGTGTGTGCTTTCTTGTACAAAGACGAAGCTTGTAATTGCCCAACGTCTACAAGGGCACTTTTTTACAATGGTTTGCATACTATTTTTTCCTTTCCGGCACAACTTTGTTGTAAAAAAAATAAAATTTAAATTTAAATAGATTACAGTTTTGATAACATTTCACCTACCTATGAAAATACAAAATTTAATCACGTTTGTAAAGTTTGTTCGAAAATTGTGTGACAAAAATTGTTTGAAAATTGTACTGATTGTACAGTAATCTATTTAAAATTAATTTTGTCCTCTATAATATAGCTTAAAACTTAATTTTAGTGCTTAAGTATGTTCAATATCCCACACTACCTGAAATTCAGCTGTGGCCGGTCACATGATTTACTTTCGCATCTAGTTAAAAAAAGTAAAAAAACACGCTGTAAAAACTTTGTAAAAAAGTAGAAACAATAAAGTGTACTAATTTTTTTTTTTTTTAGTTAAAAAATCTGTACTTTTGTACCGCAAATGAGGTACACATTGTTTACATTTTTAGCCGGTTGGGATAAAACACTTACTGACTTTTTAGTTATAGTTTTTGTTAACACTAATAATGATGTTTCTGATTAAAAATGTTTTTTCAAGTGTGTCTAGAACAAAAACTTTTATAACTTTTTAAAGAAGTAAAAAAATGGTTTATAAAACAGCGGTACTTTTATTTATTATGAAAGATGATAAAGGAGTTGTTTACCTAGTGATGGCAACATTGTACTTATTAACAAGTAGTAAACTCGTTGCACAAATAGACAAACAAATCTTTATTGTCGTATATAATATATATTATTTTATTCTATTTTTTTCTGTCTGCTGATGTATACGCTGATCAAAGCAATAAAATGAATAATATTACTTGTGTTGCCTTAGGTTTGTTTTTTTTATTTTGTTTTGTCTGCATTTATTTGAAAAGTCAAAACAGTTATTGGAAAGAAACAAACGATTCTTGTAAGCGATTTTTATGTAGCTACTAATCCAGAGACAAAAGGTTTTGGAAAACAGTATTAGACAAGACAAACCAATTCTAACAGTTGCTATTGATATCTAAAAAATTTTCGGAAATTTTTTTAAGGAAATTATTGCACAATTTGATCAAGTTGCTGTTGAAAACAAAATTTGACAAACTGTTTGAAGTTAGTTATGCTATATCATTTTTATAAATAACGGTAAATACAATGTCGTACAAGTATTCGAAAGTTTGTTCGGACGGATTGATTCGAACGGTAAGTTCCGGACGGATCGCAAAATGCTATTCTCGACCAACCTTCGAAACCGGTAATCGAAGCGAATTTTTGTTTCGATCGAAACTTGGCAACGTTGTAGAAAATTCAGTGCTACCAACATACCAACCCCAAATAATCCTAAATGCACTAACAGTATTTTGTGATCTATTTTCAATTGTGTCTTCATTTTTAAACAAAAGCCGCGTGTTATTGAAAGAAAAATTATAAATGGACAAAACAGCAATTACGCGAGGAAAAAGATGTGGAAATATTTCCTCCGCTCAGAAGGAAATGATGGTGGAGTTTATGAAGAAGCACCCCGATCTTCAAATTGTAAAGATTACGCAAAACCATATTTCCTCGTTTTGGTAAAATAAGCTTGTAAAATTATTGGTTTGTCTGTATTTATCTATTCCTATATATCATTTTTTCTCATAATTTTTTTTTTAAAGTATTAGTTGAAGATTAGTTCACACTTTCAAAATTTAATGCACAAAACTCAATACGGTCGTAACGAAAGTGTGTGGACAAGAGTTATTTGTCAAAAGTTTAAAGTTAATATTCAAAGTTTTTTCTTTGCAAATTTCTTGTCAATAAATAGTACCTACTATCAATCAAATCTTTAATTCAAGTATTAATGTTTTTGTTCCAGATGAATGTTTAATACAATTTTTCTGGGCGGTAAATTGGTAGCAGCTTGTCTACCAGATAGTAACAAATGGCTTTTTTCATGAAAAATATAAAAAAATAAAATGTAAAATAATACTATGATAAACAACGTTAAAGAAGTGAAATAACAATTATGGCATGCTTCTAATAAACTTGATTCGAATTTTCATCAATCTCAAATTTTTGGTTTTGCTTTTTTAGACTAGTATAATTAATAATTTAATAAAAAACTTTAAATTTTAATCAACAAGAAACGAGGTGCAAAATTTCAAATTCAAATATTTGGGTTTTACCCATATGGCACTTGTCATTTTGTTGTCATAATGCACGAATTTACCTGAAATGACCCAAACTTGTACGGATTTACCATGCGACCAAGCCGGTCGAACAGTAATTAGTAGACGACCAAATTTCCGTATGCGGAAGTGAATCCGCCTAGTCAAGAATACACTTTCATGGTTTTCGTTCGAAACTATTCGATCGTCGAATAGTTTCGTATACGGATCTAACTCAAGAATCGCACCACAGATGATAGGATTTCACAGCTGCTGTGAACCATCCATTGCAGATATTTGACATTTAGATAAAAAAATGCTTGACAAAACATATATACAGTTTTATAAATACACATCATCCTAACGATCAAGATATTATGTTACGGTCTGACTCGGCCTCGTGCATGCCAGAAGAACAACAGACTGGTTAGCTACAAACGGCATAAATTTTGTTCTAAAAACAGATAATCCTCTAAATGTTTCTCACCCTGATGAAGCGTGAGGCCCATTGAGAAATTTTGGTCTCATTTGAACAGAAATACTGATGAGCTATGTTAGAACCAAATTATGAGCCAAAAAAAGTATAGATTTTTATACGTCATGTAAATACGACTCAGTTTGAATTTTAAGTAATTCATCGTCTTAGAATTTTTTCGGATATTCTTTGCCAAAGAATTAGACAAGCAAAACATTAAACACAGCAAATAAATTTTTAATATAAAATGATAAAAATAATTAAAAAAAAATATATGAAAAATTATTTGAAGCGACAACTGATCAAAACACAAGATGGAAATAGCGCCGACTTTTTTAATAATTTATTTAAACAAAACAATTCGCTTGCCATAGTGACCATAGGACTCCCGATCATTGAAAATATTTCAATTTAACTATTAGAACAAAAATAAACAAATGTAATTTCAAGATTATTTCTTAAAAAAAAATCAGACTGTAAGTCGCTTTTTCTGCCGGTCAGTGTATATAAAAAAAAGCTGTTAAAATATAAGACAATTAAAAATAAAACAAACGAAATTGACTTTCTCTCGACTTTTTTGGAAAAATTTGAGACATACGTTAATAATAAAAATGAATGACTGGTAATTTTATTAATGACCAGTTTCAAAAAACTTTGTTAAAGTTTTAGTAATACTTTGTTAAGTAGCATACTGATAAATTTATGACGTTTTTAACAAAATTCTAATTACCATGAAAAAGTAATATTTGAGGTTTCTAGCTATATGTGTAGCAATCACAAATATTGTAAGAGACAAGATAAGACTCATGAACATGAAACTAAACTGACTGTCAGCAATAATGTGGGCACTTTATAGGCACTAATCAGAAACCAGTCAAGATTAAAGAAATTTAAAAAATCCGGTAGTTTCAAAAAGTATAATGTAAATTGTTTTTTTACTGTGTCTATCTTATTTATCTATCCTATTTGATTTTAAAATTTGCAAATTTATGGAAATGGTATTTCACTTTAACACCAGTATAAAATTTGGGAATGACGTGGACGGGCAATTTCTACATTGTCTACATGTAAATCAAAGTCATTTTTGAATTTCTCATTTTCTAAGGAGTTTTAAAAGTACTGTTATTGAAAACAGTACTGATGTCTACAAAGTCAAACCATCAATTAATCGATTCATAGATTCTCAAATTTTGAAAAGATTCCGCATTATCTCCGCGGAAAAGCATTTTAATAAACTTTGATCTGAGTGCTACTATTTTGTGCAATAATTGGTAATTTAGGAAAGCTATTTTTTAAAGTCCGATACACCACATTATTATGGCTACCTAATTTGCCATTTGTAAAAGGAAATGGCACTGATACTGTAAAATGTCAAAACTATTAATATTTATTTTGAAGATGATATAAACTTTTACATTATAAATAATAATAGAATACGTTTTGTTGGTAATAAAAATTACATTACAATTTTCTAGAAAACAATTTACTTTTGTATGTAGTTGAAGCGCAAATCTAGTTGAATAGATAAGTTTTATCACAATTCTTGGTAGAAAAAGTAAACTAAACATACCGCAAATAAAATCTCCAATCGACTGATCAAATATTTAATTATCAATACGCCTTTTATGACTTGATGATCGTTAACGGGGCTGAAACATCTTCAAACTTGTCAACATGTTTTAAATCTCTTATTATTAAACATTTCAAAGTCATTGGGCTTATTTTAAAGCAACGTCTTTTAAAATGGATTTTATATGGTCCGTCATGATCAACCAATGATAAAAGCTCTAGATCAAAAATTTTTTAAGACAATTTAATTAACAATTTTAATACTTTATACTATTTTTGATTATATTTAATTGAATTTGACTTGCAAAATACCATGTTTTTAAAAGTAGTTTTTTCAATTATTTTAAAAACAGATTTAACGGTGTGCCAAATCAAAACAAGACTTTGTAGATCACATTTTCATTTTGACACGGGATTTAACATTGTTGAACGTTTTGCTAAATTTAACATTTATATTTCAACTAGCTGACTCGGCGAACTTCGTACCGCTTTAGCGTAAATTTGATGCACTACTTTATTTTGTATAGCTGACCTATCTTATGTATGCGTACCTATTCAATTTGAACTGGAATCTATAATATTCTTCATATAAAAATGAAAACCTATTTCCCTGGTCTTGTCATACCCGAGAAGGACTTTACTAATTTTATTAAATATTGCCTCCCCAGTGCTCCCTCCACCCCGCCCGCCGCGATGCCCGGCGCGCTTTTCAGACTGCATCGCAAACAACGGCCACGGCGCTATGGCGGTTTTGTTTACTGTTTGAATTTTTTAATTCGTAATATCTTTTGAATAGAAAGCCCAATTTAAATAATTTAAAAACTATTTTATAGGTAGTTAAATGGTCTTGACCATAAAATAATTTATTTGGATAAGGATTAATATAAACACATAAATAGCATGGTTTGAATTTGGTTAGCATTTTCATTATTGATTAAAATGAAAAAAGTTGTTGTAGTGACATAACTACAATAGTTGGACATATGCTACCGCGGAGTTTTTTGTAGACATTATAATGTTCTTCAATATTGTTATACATTATTTTGTTCTATCGCTAATAGTTTCGGCAGCGCATTCGACGAAAGACATTTTAAGACTCATTTTTCTATACCTTCGGTTACATTGTTCAAATTTTACCAAGGATTCTTAATTTTTTTTAAAATGAAATGTAGCCTATGTCAAATAGGAAGAATGTAGCATTCTATTGGTGAAAGAATTTTTTAAATCGGCCCAGTACTTTTTGAGCCTATTCATTACAAACATACAAACATACAAATCTTTCCTCTTTAGAATATTAGTGTAGACTAGTGTAGACAACGTTTTATTGTTCGGATTGCTATTAATAATGTGATCATATTAAAAGCATGCATGCATTATAATATAAACATTTTTGTTAGCACTGGTCCTATATTTTATCTTTTAATACTTACATCAACAAAATCGCCTTTTTCTATATATAATAGTCTATATCCCATATATAGTGGTATACAGACTATGGAGACACCACAAGAACACCAGCCTAAAGTAACTGCCCAATTAGGATAATCAACGCCTCTATAAGATATTCTGGTATTGAATACAATTGTTGTAATAAAAATTAACTGAAACAAAAAAATACCAGTAACTGTTAACAAGACATAAACCTTACGGTAAGTATTATTGGATTAGTAACTTTCCATGAAATAATCCACCACCAATGAAGTTTTTGTCCTAACATAAACTCTATGTCTCTAACAAAATTATTAATTCCATAAGTCCATCCTACGATTACCACTTCAACTAAGCATATTAAAATTACTGATATAGACGCCGCGTACCAATCGAAAAGCTGTAGAAGGTACATACCTCTCTAGAAAATTAACATTATGGTTAAGGTTTATAATGCTTCAAATCACTTACATTTGTAACAAACGTAAAAGAAAGCAACATTAAAATGAAACAGAATACAAAAGTAACCAACATTTTGTGCTTTTTTAGGGTTGAATATTCATCTACAATGCTGGAGATAACTGCTTCAATTTGTACAAACTAAAAATAAATCGAATTAATTATTCAAAGCATAGTTGATGTTTAAAAATGTGAAAAATCATTTGTCTCTATAGAAAAAACTAGGTTCAAAATCTCATGTGTTGATTTTTTTGTAGGCGGTTGAATTTTCTGTTAATTACATTATTTACAAAAAAGTCGTAGTAGTTTTAGAAAGTAATTAAAATCACCATGTTGAATTTCAGTTATAATATAAAGCAAAAAACTTTTTTCTTGAAGAAAAATTGAAAAGCTCTAGAAACTGTATCAAGGTATACGGTCTTACTTAATTAAATTTGAATAATCAAACATATCCACTTCTTAAAATTCTGCATCGACTTAATACAGATCTTGCTTATATATTTCCATAATTATTTTTTTTATAATGATTAATAGCACTTCAATGTTTGTTTCAATAATGATTTTATACTTTTGTAATTTTTTTATTTAAATTTTTCTAATTAAATTAATTAAGCCATGATTATAACTAACATGCGATACAAACACATATTATTACTAAATAGATTGTTTAAAATCGTGTAACGCGCAAAGCGAAGCTTAATTATACACTTTTGCAAGTAAGTTGTAACTAAAGTCTATTCTTTTTTATAAACAATGGTCAAACAGTTTTAATGTTGGCAACGCCATTTAAAAGCAAATATCAAGAGCGTGATTTCTAAGTACAAGCAGAATTATAACATATTTTCAGAATTTTTGACAGTGACAATTGTTTTTAAAAAAACAGACTTTACGTATTTGAAGAGCCATAAAAGCAACCTTATATTACTAAAAATGAGCACTAATTACAGTCATGATAGATTAAAAAATTTACAACTCGAGACTTTTCTAAGAATACTTAGTTGGCACTTTCAAGATTTATTATTCATAAGTACACAACATTTTTATTGCAAATTTGAGTACCTACAATTGGCTTGATTTTATAGTGTTTCAAATATAGTATTTTGTACTTTAATTGATTAATAAATTTCAGTTTTAAATTAGAGACTATTATTATGTTCAATTACAGATAGTGAATAATTTTTATAGTATCCAATTTGAGCCAAAAACGACAATTTTTTTTCTTGGTTTATACTTTCTTCTTGTGGTAAAACATTGCATTTTGTAGTTTATGTCTCTGTATGTTGTTTTTAATGAGGGTCAATGTTGTTGTGTAATGTAAAACCGCTCTTAGAAAAAATAGTCCTTAGTTTTGTCTAGTACAAAACATTTAATAGTTAAAAGTTTGATGTTTAAATGTTTTTTTTTAATTTAAAGTCTAACGTTGCAATCGTAATCAATTTCAGTTAGAGTATTATTAGATTATCATCAGAAAATATCGTAAAGACTTTGAAACGTTGAAATAATAACAAATTCTATCAAAAATTAAGTAAATGTTTGATAACAAAAAAATTATGCTAAATGTTGCATTCTTGTTTCACCACTTTTTAAAAGTTGTTTATTAGCAGACAGTTTGCGTACTTACCATAGTATCTAAGCCAATAAAAAATAACATAAGAAAGAACAAAACAGCCCATAAATGTGGCAAAGGCAAAAGTGCAATTGCTTCTGGATAAGTTACAAAAGCAAGTCCTGGTCCACCAGTTGCTACAGTTGAAACAGGTAGTCCCGTTTCATGAGACATATATCCAATTACAGAAAAAACTACAAAACCTGCAAAAATGCTGGTTCCACAATTTATTATTGGTACCAGAATAGAATCACTACAAATTTCTGTTAGAGACACATCACTTCAAATAAGTTTTTCCTTACAATTTATTGTTGTTTTTGAAATCGTTAAAGCTTGCCATACTAACAATTCCACCCCATCCAGGTCCCAAAGAGAAAAAAATTTGACAAGCAGCATCTGCCCAAACCTATAAAAGCAAACTTTATGCATAAAATTTAAAAATTTGTTTTAACTTCTACTTTTAAGTTTGTAAGTTGATGCCACTCTGGATATATATAGAACCGAATGCCATTCAAGGCTCCAGGTAATGTTATTCCACGAAATAGAAGAACGAAAAGTACCACAAATGGGAAAAGTGCAGTGAAATACACAACTTTTCCCACGGTTTTGATACTTTTCATTATGCAGAGATAAGTAACAACCCATGAAATAACAGTGCAATAAAGTAGAGGCCAAACAATTGAGCCTGCTTCGTCAATGCTTTCCGAAATCTGCAAAATGTGAAAACTGTTTCTATTTTTAGTCATTACCTAGTTTGAAAATATAAACTTACTGAAAAAACTCATCAGCTGGAGTTCGTAATTGACTGTTCATAGTTGTGTTGGTCAATGTCGTCTGCGTATTTTTAAAATAATTTAGCTAAAAGAAGTTAGGATTATATAATATGATAACTTACTTTTTGTACCAGGTGAGATAAGTTTTACCGTCAGTGCAATAATGTCAATTTGAAATATTTATATAATTTTAAAATAATGTATATGTTGGAATCAGATGACAAATTTGGCCTATGGCCGATAAAATTGGACAAATCTTAATAATATGTATATACTAGACATGCCAGATCCGGAAGCTCTGCTACAATATGGCATTTGGATAACATGTATACTGGATATAATATACTGTATAACATGATTTGAACCCATCCCAATAAGCTTATAAACGCCATAAGCCTATGCCGAACAGAAGAAAAGCCATTAGTTTAAATTAAACAAATAATGTATTATGTACATGAATACTAATAACATTTGTTTTATTATTTATAGAGACAAAAAAATAGTTGAATGAATGAAAGAAAATAAGGTTTTGTTTCTCTCCTATCTTAATAATTTCAAACCGATGTAGACGTCTAAGATCGTGGCAGCTCAGTTTTTTCTATCCTTTGACTTAAAATATTTAAATATTGCTCAATAGTCAGTACAACGGTAAAATTATTACCACTATTTTTTTAAGCCAACCTAATAAGTTTTTTTTAAATATACCGGCAATTTTCTACAATACGGCAATGGCGTATTGTAGAAATGCACATTTAGCAACGTGGCTAAATTAAGTTTGTCAAAAGCCGAATTTCGGCATCTGGCATGTTGAACACGAGCATATGGGAATACGTCCAATTATATCGGCCAAGAGCCAAATTTGCTATGTGGCTCCAACATATACAATTAAAAAGGTTTTAGGTTTGAATCAAAATCTCGTGGTACATTTTCATTCATAATTTAGTGAAGCAAAAACAATTTTTATATTATTTTATATACATAATGAAAGTAATTTTAACATATGTATTTAATTAACTGATATCAATGAGTTTACTCAAAACTCAAAACTGTTTATTATTTACTTTTTTGATACCACCATTCACCTTATTGCGCCAAAATTTTAAAATATCAACATTCAATTGTTTTAAATAACTTATTTTGCAAATAATATATTTCAAGGTACTGATTAACTCAAAATCTTATGCATTGATTTTGTTATCAAGCAAAGGTGCAAACTGCTGTAAAATCAGTTTTTTTTATAGCTACAAGTTAAAAAAATTGTAAATTATATAGATTTATCAAGAGTAATTTTAAATCTACCTATCCGCCATATTCAGTAACATTTTTTAAACTTTGTATTGGTATTTATAGTACTGTAAAACTTAGTTCACCCGGTATATAATTTTATACCTGTTTTGAAATATTTGTAATTGTTATATATTTTTAAGTGGTTATATTTTGATAAGTTATTATGTGAGGTTAAGAATAGCAATAGCAAACTTTGCTGTTAATGAATGTGTTTTTAATGTGTAGTTTTATAGCTTGTTTGTATTATTTGTGGTTGTTTAAAAAACCTTATTATGGATTTTACGACAAAAGATTATTCTTTAATATAAAAATTTTGCTTGACAAAAAATACTAGATTTCCTAACAAGTTGGGAAAGTAGCAAACATCTAAACAAGATTTATATTCTGATGATGACTACATGGTAGTCAACAATGCTCAGGAAAAAATAAAAAACTATTTGGTAAGTGATAAAACTATGTTAATAGTACTTATAAAGTATTAAAAATTTAAAAGCATAATTAATTGTTACAGAACTAGATGAACTGATAAGAGCCTAATATTGAATGTGACAATATAGATTTTTTACTTGTCAAACATTTTATCTCTTGTCTTAGAACCCTTTTCGACTACCACATAGGAATATAGTTATTTTATTATCTATATATATAAAAATTAATCCCTATTTTCCTTGGTCACGGCATCACGCCTGAAACGGACCGATTTGGCTGATTTTTTTTTGTTTTGTTTGTTATTATCAGGAGAAGGTTCTTATGAAAGAAAAAATTAAGGAAATCTCTCAGAAAGATTTAAAAATATACATTTAATTTTGCATATTTTAATAAAAGCGCGTTACGAATGTCAACGTCATTCAATTTAACTTCCCTTTCAAACATTTTGAAAGGGAAGTATGAAGGCGAAGATGTTTTAATCTCACGCATCTCTATGATACCGAACGATATGCCATTCAGTTTTAAACGTTTACAGTTTCCAGTGCGGGTTGCATTTGCAATGACAATAAATAAATCGTAAGGGCAGTCGCTAAGTGTATTTGGCATCAACCTAGAAAATGTTTTTCACATGGCCAATTATATGTCGCCTGTTTCCGTGTCGGAAAACCATCAACATTGTTTATTTACGCGCCAGAACATAAAACTAAAAATATAGTTTATCAAAAAGCATTAGAATAGAGAGAAGCAGTGAAGGGTATAGAGGCTATTAGTTGCTTTCTAGAGCGCGCGTGATATTGAGCTCAGTGTTTACTTCAAAATGCCCAGTTGTTCAATAGCGATTTGTAAAAATATAAGTGAAATTATTGAACCCTACGGAATAAACACTATTATGAAAATATATATTTGGTTTTTTATTTAATAAAATTAGTAAAATCCTTCTCGGGTATGACGAGACCAGGGAAATAGGTATTCATTTTTATATGGAGGATATTATAGATTTCAGTTCAAATTGAATAGGTACGCATACATAAGATAGGTCAGCTATACAAAATAAAGTAGTGCATCAAATTTACGCTAAGGCGGTACGAAGTTCGCCGGGTCAGCTAGTCTAGGAATAAATAAAACTGACTTTATATTTTAAATAATATGCAGTAAAACATTGTTTGCAAATAAAACGTTTAAAACAAAACAGTTACTAAATTTAATAAAATTAATAAAACCTCCGAGCAAAGCTTAAAAAAAACTCTTCTGCTGCAAGCTGGTGAATAAGTTGAGTGTTTTGCAAATTTTGAACGATGTTTTAGAATCAGTATCAAGTTGCGCTGTTTTTCTAATGTAAAAAAAATGTATTGTCAAATTTCGACTAGAACCGACCTGGTTTTTTTGATCAAACAAAAATTAACAATTTTTAAACGATTGAATCGATGGAATTGTTGGTAAAAACACTATCGATCACCCCAGCTTTCAAATAAAAAGATTGAAATTGGTAGAATGGTTTAGTGACTACATGCGCTACAGACACACATATGCACCAATCCACAAATACATTCTAAAAACCTATGGCATTTCCTCTTTTTTTTGTCAATCCTTAAAAATAGAAATCAATCTTACAGTTTTAATTTTCAATTATGTCATTATTTGCATCTTAGTCGAATTAAATGTTTGTTACCGTTTTATAGCTGTTAAAAAACTCTACAACCTTTCTCTTGAAATATTTTTAAAGTGAGGTACTTTTTGATGAATTTTGTGCACTATTGCGCAAAACAAATATTTTGGATTATGTTTGGCAGTTTTTTCTTATAATTGAGAATTGTAAAAATTGTTTTCACATAGATAATACTAACGCTTTAATATAAAAATAAAATAATAAACAGATATACTCCGGATTTGAAATGAAAACTACGTTTTATAATCACTGAAATCACATTAATGTAGTTACATAAAAAACAGTAAATAAATTATCAGTCAAACGTATTAAATTAGTTTTAAATCGTAAATTTTTTTTAGAAATAATTTTATAGTTACCTTTACACAATTTTCCGTATTCCATTCATTATCGCAATCTACCCAAGGAAGTTCACTTTGAAAGCAGTTGACAAGAAAAAGCAATGGATACGACAAGATAATATTGTAATAAGTTGTACAAATAATATTGACAATAATAATTGCGTATCCAGCTCCTAAAATCAATACAACATAGCTACTTATATTAAATTATCAAATCAATTGTCACCTTTAAATAAAGGAGATATTTTAAATAACGTTAAACAGCCCGTTCCGGCGAATTGACCTAAACATGTTTCCAAAAAGAAAAGAGGTATTCCGCATACAAACAACATTAAAAGATATGGTATAAGAAATGCACCTAAAAATAAAACGATTAGACAAGATTTGTAAACTTGAAAATTACCTCCTCCATTTCTATAGCAAAGATATGGAAATCGCCAAACATTGCCTATACCTATTGCATAGCCCATACACGATAATACAAACTCAGTTTTGCTAGCCCATGTTTCTCGCTGTTTTTCTTCCAATTCATTTTTCATTTTGAATAAAGTTTAAAATAAGATAAGCTCTTGCATATTAGGTGCCTACACATAAACTCTCTCAATTACTATATTAAAATTCCAATTGAAAAGACTATAAGTACTCTAATTTAGTAATAAAGACATTGTGAACGTCCCGCTTTAAACAACAGCAAATAAATTTAGTTTAAAAGATTAATACATTTTATATCAGTTGAATTATAGAAAAAAAATTAAGGATACTTAATAAATACTGTTTTAATAACAACATAGATGATTATTTACACGTAGGTATTAAATTCTAATTGAAAAAATTAATGACAAATAGATCTGTGTATTGAAAGCTCAAAATAATATATTTTCGATTGAGAGTATTGTCACACGACGAAAGAAAGCGGCAATCCCTTAAAATTTGTAATAAATATTGCGCTCGCATCACACACAAGATTATTTTTCACAATTGCACAGTTTGTGCAATAGAAACGTTATCAAATCTTTGTTTACAAAATCACAAATTAAAAATGATTGTGTTTAAACAAAAGTTTGTTTACCTGTTGCGATAAAATAAATTATTCTTAATTGATTACATAACAAACGTTTTGTACAAAAAAAAACATTTGTTTTCTTCTGACAAAATTGTTTGTTTTGTTTGTCAGAAAAAGCTCACTTTCCGTTATTTATGTACAAAATAAATTACGGAATCAATTTGAATCTGTATATTTATAAAAAAAATATTAATAAAAATTAACATTTTTTGAATTTATTACTATAGTTTCAAAAATATTGATCTAAAATTTAAACGAGCCGAACTTTGAACTAGCCGAAATTATATCATTATTTTCAACCCTCCCTGTCTCAAAGGCACAGCAGTTTTGCTAGATCCAAAAATAATTATGGTTTTTGACAAGTAATGATAATGACAATATTATTTATCAAATAATATGAAAATTGTACTTTTAATTTTCAATTAGTTTAAAATCCAATTTAAGAATTAAATTACAAATAAAAATCACAAATTGTGTTTTAAACTAAATAGACTATACAAGTTTGTTTTTTTGAAGAATCAAGCTAAATTACTGTCTTCTCACGTATCTGCTATTATATTATTTGAAACGTTAGATTTAACATTTAAAAACAGTTGAACAATTGTTGTATTTTCGCAAGAATTTTTAAATCCAAATCTAAATTTTAATATTTTTACTTAATGATATGGGTATCACTATTATTTGAAATAACTGAAAGTGCGAATATTTAACCATTTTCTAAAACCAAAATATGCAATTTTAGTTTTTTTCCATACTATAACAATATCGCATTGGCTTCAATTTTTGAACCAGTTAGTAATTGATCTGAATATAATTTGTAATTATCATTTTCAAGAAATTTTCTGAATTAGAATTATAATATAGTTCTACAGTTTTGTCCAAAGAAAAAATGTGTTCAATTGTTTCTAATTGAATATAAAGCTGTGCACTTTTACTACTTTTAGCGAATATCTGACTACTTGACATTTTGAGATATTGACAAAAAGGTTGTTAAGACAGCACGCAGATTAATTTTTTTCTAAACTTTCTTGCAGGTTTAGCTAATGGTTTTTAGTGGATACTTTTGTAAACAACTTTATATCGTTTGCATAAAAAAGGTCAACAGTGATATCATTGGTACGATCGTTTATGAACAAAACTAACAGCAAAGGTCTCAATACTGATCCCTGAGGGACCCCACAGGAGACGTCAAATGTACAATTTTAGCAGTGGGAGAGAAAGGCCAAAAAAGTTTAATTTATTTAAAAGTAAGCTATGGTTCAAGCGGTCAAAAGCTTTGGAAAAGTCCAGATATACGACGTTTATTTGTGTTCCAGCGTCAATAGCTTCTGTGACAGATTGTGTAAAACAAGTGTCATTTGTTTCTACAGACCTGCCTTTTACAAAGATATGTTGTAAGGATGAGATATGGGAAGATATTTTTTAATGTTAAACTTTTTTAATATTATTTGATAATAAATTATTATGACCAGCATAAATTTTTTAAGAATGGAATTTGTTCTTGTAAAAACAATATTTGTTTGGGTACTAAAAACGCCAAATAATAAATGGCCTTAAAATATAAAGTGTTGAATCTTACCAATTTCTTGAAATCAGCAATAGACTTTGCGCTTGCATCACACACAAACTTTTTTTTTACAGTTGCACTGTTTAATAAGTTAAAGTGATACATTTTTACCAAGTCTTTATTAACAAAATCATATAATTTTAATAAAATCCAAATTATAATTAAATAAGATATATATTTATTTGTAGTTGAGAAACTAATATATAATATTTTAAAATTAGTATATAAATAAGAAAATTGTTACTTGCCATCCTCATAGCTAATTATATCTAAATGTCTTACTTTCTCACGTTCTTAAGATTATGTTTTTAGACCTTCCAAACACCTTGTGTACCCAAGTTTTATTAATTTTATTTATACCAAAATAAAATTGAGGACACTGTCAAATTTAATTACCAATAATCAAATGCAATTAAATATTTAATTAATCTTGTAAACTAACTTTTTTTTGCTAAACTCACACTTAAAATTTTAAATGCAAGTTTGGTTTCGTTTGATCAATATAAAAAAATACATTACAATTCAATAATAAAAAATACTTTATTATTTATTATTATTTATTAAGACCTAAAATTAAATAAATAAAATCATATGCTAGAGCAATTTTTAAAAAATATTTTTTAACATAACAACAAAACAAAAACGTTTTAATATTGTGATTATCATGTGTATATTAATAAAAACCGCAAATTATGATAATCGTCTTTCAAATGATTTTTTTATGTTAAAATATAATACTTATTATAAACTTTTCATTAGTTCCGTTAGGTGAAGAACGAGGTATTTTATAGCGAATGTTTAAATAATTTTTATCCTTGTGTGATATCTGTATTGGCAAGCAGCTTTAATTAATTCTTGTTATGTGATAAATTAAAATATTTATGAATAATTACAATTATCCAGAGTCGTATTTTTTAATTATTATGTAGCATTGTGTTTCTTTACCAATATTTAAACTTTTCAAGGATTTTTTTTGAGGACTTATCTTAAGCATATAAATATGCCTCGAGAAAAATTATCTATCTACTATTGTGTTAATCATCTGAACAATGAAGGTAATACTTCTTTTAACGTTACAATACTGTAATTTTCATTAAATATTTAATTCTACTTCTATAAATCAATTTGTAGTAATTTTAATTAATTTCTAATTATATTTTTAGACCTGGTACAGTTTAGTTGTGTTAGTTGTGCTTATTGCAGTCGCTAAGAGTTATCCCTCAAGATGGGGAGGTTATAACGGACTAAATAGAGGATATTATGGTTCTTCTCTGTACAATTCTGGGTTTGGACTTGGAGGACTTGGGGGATATGAAGAACTTGGTAACTATGACGGACTTAGAGGATTTGGAGGATATCAAGGATTAGGTAGCAGTTACGGTGGAACCGGTTTTGCTGGAGTCGGTTATGGATCCGGGTAAATTTTTTAAAAATATTATTTATTTTTAATTGCTATAAAATTCAGTGATAACTTTTATTTATCAAAAATTTTGATGAAATGCAAGACTTTTTTACATTCAGAAAATAGCGTCAATGCCTGCGTCAGACTTTTGTACACGGCACTGTGCTTTAAAATGTCAATGTCAGTTGTGAATAAACACCTGCAATATAGGCTTAGCTTACCAGTATTTAGCGCTTACCAAAAAATGTTTATTAAACGTCTAATCTCACTTTTTATTGAATTAATTCATAATAATCACAACCACATCGACAAATTAATAATTCGATAAAAATTATTTCGGCGAAGTGGTAAAATGGCATTTACTGCGCAAGAAAAAGCGTTCTTTTTAGTGTTAATTTTGAAATGAAATAAAGCGAGGAAATAGACATAAAATTATCTAAAAATTACACAAAAATTGCTAATATCAAAAACATTTGGTTGATCTGAAAATTTATACACAGCGGTACCTAGTCATTTTAAATTTAAGAAAAATGCATAAAAAGTGCTTTTAGCAAAGTAAATAGTGAAGTCAAAAAAGCTTTGAACATAAATAATCTCTGAATAGTCAAGATTTTGTTATAAAAATAACTATAAGCTTTTCAAAAACAGGTGTGGGCAGCAAAATTGGCTAATTATCAAAAAAATATTTATTTATTGTCCTAAAAAGCACCATTTTCTAACATAATGATTTCGACATATTTAAAGTTCACAACCTTGATAGCAACTTTGTATTATGCCTCACCGATATCAAAATAATCAGTATTTTAAATCAGTTGACAATTTTGTATTTTTACTTATTGTTTTAATGGTAATAGTAATTAGTTATTGTTTAGTTCATTTCAGTAACCATCACCAGTAAACAATGTTTCCTAGTCTTGAAGTACACTTGAAGTAAATTAAATGTAAATAATTTATCATCTAAGACAGAAAAATGTCTAGACAAACAACCGCATCTTATTGCTGATTGACTTCATGAATTTATTTATAAACACGAATTTAAACTATTGTACATCAAGTGACAAACAGAGCATTTTTAATTTAATAAATTTTATCAAACATATCAGCGAAATAATATTGTACCAACACAATAAAAATTAATTGTAATAAAAAGTAGTAACATTCGTAAATTTGAATATAATATGTATATGAAGCAATAAGTTTAACTGATATGGTATGAAATGACAAAATAGTGCCGTTTTAATACTTTGCAGTATAATAAATAATTATACTGTTACATTATTATTAAATTAAAACTATTTTTTAGTCTTATTTTTAAGTAATAAAACATTGCATAAAATTATGTTACAGGCTTTACGTGGCTTCGACTCCTGGATCATACCATGTAGCTCCTCTTCCACAAGCTCCAGTTGTTTATTCAACCGGGTACTATTAGAGTTCTGGATTAAACTTTTATTGTGTAGTTGAAAAAGAAAAAAAATACAAATTCAAAAAAAAAGTTGAAACATTTTTGTTATAAATAGGCCAAGGTTTGTTATAAAAAGAATATTCTAAATAAAAAATGTATTATGTATTTTATGCATTAAGAAGACAAATGTTATTGTCTGTTATACAGAATTTACAAAATCATACGTTTAAAGAGTTAAGTAACATTTTTTGTAGAGCTGTGTAAAAATAAAAATTAATTTTTTTTAGTGTTTCAAACGTAAAACTTGCTTTGTAAGCGTTAGTGATAATAAAAATGTGTTCTACTAGTATGTAAGTTAAATCACAATGTTTTGCTAAAAACCAGAAAAAGAATGATTTATGTATTATTATGGCGTACAGTGAGTGGGTTCATAGAAAGGAAACTTAACAAAAATAAAATAATTACAATTAAATTCAAAATTAGTTGTTCATGAACATTCAATCAATCACGTACTCAGAATCTAATTTTAATCAAATATTAAATTTGTTTTTTTTAAATTCATTAGCAGCTATTGGAAAAAAATACAAAAAACCGCAGTAGAAAACAAAAGTTAAAACATTTTTGATACAAAATAATAGCAACAATTAAAAAACTGTTTCACCAATCAAAAATCAAAAAATTGGGAAGGTTTCAGTCTGATAAATAAAAGTGCTCACTGTCATATTGAAACATAAAACAAAAAATAAAGTTGAGAATTACAAACGCAAATAGAAAAACTAAACTTTAAAAGACAATAAGCAAAACACAATATATAAATCTAAAAGACAAAATGCAAGTCTCGCTCTTCACTCCTCAACTTAAATATGGTAATAAATCAAATAATACATAGAAGAGGTTTTTAGAAAATTACTAATGTTTGCTATATAAATGACGCAATTTTGATAGCTGACAATAAAGAATACTCGCTTGAGTCGCTTGCATACGACATTCCGGCAGCAGCAAAAAGATAAAAGATGCAGATTGCAACAATAAAAACTAAATGCAGCAAAATCAGCAAAAAGCCACAAAAATGCTAAACTAAAAAAAAATATATGCTTAGCACTTACACTTAAGAATATAAGTTGAAATCACAAGTGCAGCAAAATTTAACCAAAAAATAATCAAATTACTATACCATCAAATACCTACAAAAACAAACAAAAAAAAATTTATTTACGACATCTAAAAAAATAATGAAGATTAAAATCAGGGTAAGTCCATAAAACAAAAATAAATTTGTCTTAAAATATGTAGTGAAAACAAGAAAAAAAGCAAACAAAACATAAATAATGTGATATTAAAAATTTTTTAACCGAAAAAAGAACTGAAATTAAGCGTCAAACAACAAAATAACAATAAAATAAAACAACGTAATAATTAATATGTCAACAAACCAATAGATAAAAAAAATTAAAACAAACATTTGAACCAAGTAGGACTAGACCAACTAGCAAACATTATTGTAAGAATAAGAAACCTTATGGTAAAATAGCAAGAAGAACAGCAAAAAGGTGAAAACACCACTCATAGTCAAAAACAACAAAAAGGAAAACCAAGAATTCCTAGACATAAAAAAAATATATTGAAATTTTTTGCATTGCATTTACTTTAGCGCTTCACTTAAACAAAAATAAAAGTTGACAGATAACAGATGAAAAAACAAGGTTGTTGCACTACAAACCGTGTATCAGTGCTGCTAATTATTTGCCACTATTTTTTGTTTCAGCCATTTTGTAAATAATATCATTATAAGCATTTTTATGACTAAATTTCAAATATGTTCTTTTGTTTCTAATTTGAAAAACAATACATTTTAAAAAGTTTTAGCAATAGTAAAAATAACCATTTTATTAAAAAATTAGTTATTTCTGCGTAAGCCAAATGTTATTTTAAGCGACATATAATTGGTTGTTGTTGGTTTCTTTGATTTTGGTTTAACTTTAGATTTCACAGATTTTTTATTTCGTGTTACTTTATTTTTGGAGGTGTTTTTTAATTTACTGCTTTTAAACACAGCTTTTTCATTCTCCATTTTCTTAAATTGATATTGAAATTATAGCTTTTAATTTATTTTTACATTACCTTTTGATACGATTGAAATTCCATAGCTTGTTTACCAAAAGATGGATCAGCTGACCAAAAAAATGTTATATTACTTTGGTTCCAACGTGGAATATATAAATCGCAAGAAAACTCAAATAGTGTGAGTTTTTGTAACACTATTTCGGCAGGATTTTCTATAATGTTTTTATCATGCTTTGTTATATTTCTTTGATCAATTTTTTTAGCTTGCTGATTTTTATTACCAATTTTTTTTTTATCTGATATAGTGTCTGCTTTCTGATTTATATCTTTTTTCTTTTTTTCAGAACTTGGTAAAACCTTAAAGCATGTAATAAAGTTTAAAGTTATTTGATTAAATTATTCATGCTTTTAAAGTAACTACTTGGACATCTATCTGACTTCTAAACGTATCTCGATATGCTGTCAAATTATTTTCTAGCGGATCAAGACAAATTGAGGAAAATGATAAGTTTTTGGACCATTCTTTTCTTTCAGTTGCTACATGTCGAAATTTGTTTAATGAACAAAGTTTATTGTTTTGGGTTGAATCTTTTTTTTCAGATAAAAGTTTTTTTGAATTTTTCTTATTTTGATTCTCAATTTCTAAATTATGTTGTTTTGTTTCGTGAAACGTTTTATTAGATTCTTGAAATAGTGGCAGCAAAAACTCAAGGTGAATAGTCTGTTTATGTTTATTCTGTAAACACAAAATTATAAAACTAAACTAACAGTTAATTATTATACGCTCTTACGTTATCTTTCATTGGCTTAGAAACTTCATATAATTCGATACAGCTTATGCAAAATTCAGCTACGTTGTCGTTATCCGCTATAAAAGTGCCCAGATTTCTGTCTAATTTCGTTATTTCGATACCATCCAAATTTAATAATTTTGGGAAACTTGACAAAACTAAGGCTTTATAAGCCATTATTACCTGAAAATTTATAAATTAAATAAGTTCGGCTATAAAAAAAAAATACTGATTATTTTCTCAAATTGCTGATTTTATTTTATTAAAAAGGTTAAACTCTGTCATTTAAAAATAAAACACAATATCATTCATATGAGTAGCACCAGTACCCATCCGACCAACTTAATTTTTCAGTACATTTTCGATTGTTTCGGCTTGAATCTCTTCAATTGCAACTTTGATTTAGTGTTTCAACGCTTCAATAGTCTCTGGATGGTTTGCGTATGTTTCCTTAATAGTTCCCTACAGAAAATAAACCAAAAAGCTCAAATCACAGCTGCAAAGCGGCCAATTGACATTACAATTTTGGCAGATTATTCAATTTTCAAAAACAGTGCGTAAAGTATTGATCGTTACGTTGGCTGTGTGATAGAAGGCTCCGTCTTGTTGGAACCAAATGACGTCATTGGTCATTCTCTTCAATTCTTGGAAAAACGAGCTCCTCGCTCATTTACGAAGAAAAATGGCTCAATGATGCCGCCAGCTCAAAATTGTACACGGGTTGGTTTGTCTAATAACGACCCCTTTTCATGAAAAATTACTGTTATTCTATCTTTTAAAGTCAAAGTAATCCGTAGTTCAAATTTAAAATTTTAGATGTCTTTTCCTATATAAAAGCTACATGTAAACGATGCTAATTATTAAAGTAAGTAGTAAACTTAAGTTTTTTGAAATCTTAGAATTTGCAAACCTATAACAACATTTGTATTTGATTTACTCTTTACTTTAATTCTTTATTCAAATCTAATAAAAAATAAATAATATTATTTAATGCAGGTATTTGCTTATCAACTTGGCGATTTATAAGTATTGTAGTATAAAATGAGTTCAACAGATGCATAAAAAAGTCAATTTTTTCTTAAAATATATTAAGTTTTTTATTTATAATAGTTGAGAGTCTTATAATTTTCCTATGGTCCTATAATAATGGTCTTACCGAACAAGGGTTTCCTTGAAGAAATAAAGCTTCCAGCTGTTGAAGTTTTTCTAAAGCTCGTAGTACGCCTACTAAAGAGTAGATGTCACACTCGGAAAGATCAAAACTTTTCAAGTATTTAAATTTTCCTGAGCTTGCCAGAAGATTTAAACCACTATCTGACAAAAGATGCTAATTAAAATTTAAACTAATTAACTAAGAATTTTAATTTTAAATGTTGCGTTTTTTAAAAAGTTTGCTTAACTTGTACATTTTTTTAAATAGTGATCAGTCTACTTTTTACAATCTACAGTATCTGCCTCATGCCATTCAATTTTGACTAAACAAAAATTCATTTCAAAAATAGTTTTATAAAAACCTACTGCTTATAAAGATTTAACTTTTATCTATGCGGTAAGCAACTGTTATCGTATGAAGATATAACTATGTATAGTAGGTTCAATCGGTAAGAGACTTTCCTGAGACGATAGTTTTTTCTTTAGCACCGCTTGATTACCTATCCAAACAAGCAATGGAACGTTGGATATAATGTAAACAGTATTCGACCGCATGCATTGCACTGGTCCACTCGGTTAATATTGATAGCCGACAATGAAAGAATAAGTCAGTAAACAAATTGTAATGAGTAATGAGGTCGATGAATTGAACTGTTGTAAAACCCAATAATACGCTGCCGTATTTGTCTTCCATCAACAATAACTATTGACAAAAACAAGTTTAGTAACTTTTTCTAAATGCTTTGTGATTAGATTTAAAAAACTTTTAGTGTTCAAACAGTAGTAACACTATGTGTTTAGTATCTGAAAATTAAATTAAAACACATTTTAAAAAAAGTTACGCTATATTTTGTTTTTTGCAAAAAAAAATTTTTATATTTGTTTTATTTTTATTTGTGACAAATGTGACGTAAGATCTATAGACATAGATCACCTATATTATATTCTTAAAAACAAAAAATAGTCTAACTATAGTGTATTTTTCAGTTTTAAGAAATATACTAAGTATAGTTAATCCTTTTTTATAGATCTTGTGACAAAAAACTAGTATGTTTTAAGAAAATTGTACAAAAAATAAAATTTTGCTAACATATTGTAGAAAAAAAGTTTCAGCATTTTAAAAAAAAATATTTTGTAGCTGTATTTTCTTGAAATGAATGTATGTAAACTTTTAAAAAATAATAATTTTAATATTCTAATAATAGAGTGTAGACGTCGCGTTGTGAAAGTAGTTTGTTGAACAAGTTAAAGGTAAAACCAAGAAGTTAATAAATATAAGTTTATTCGTAAGCTTAGTTCTGCAGACCAATGTCGAAAAAATTTTTGTTTAAAAATCTGGTTTTTATTGGTTATTTCTAAATTTTATAAAATATTTGCGTTTTTATAAAAACGAAATAAGCGCTATGTTTCCAAAAAACAAACGTTTTGATAAAACACAAGTGGAAAATAGTTTTCAAATTTTAATAATTTTTGATAATTTTTTTTTGACAGTTTAATAAAAAATCAACAAATGTCGTATCTAACTTTGTGAAGTTTTCTATTTGCCATCTAAGACGTTAAAGAATGCCTTTTTATAACAAAAAGCTGCCTTGATAATAATGACTGTTTACAAATAAAAACTTATTAAAAAATATTATTAAAAATTTGACTGTGTGCAATTTTTGGATAAAACACAGAATTGACACAAAAACTAAAACCTAATGACTTCGTCTCTTTCAACGCACAGCAAGAAGCTTTCAAGATTAAATTAAACTTTTGGCGAGTGATAAATCTGTGAATGTAGTGTCAAAGGTTTCTAAACGATTAGCAGTATTTATTTAAAGTCAAAACTTCGTAACATGTTGAGCAGAGATAAGCAACTTTTTTAATTTTTTTTAATACGCTGAAACTTTACTGCTTTAAATAAGTTTGTTTAGTAACTAGAGTATAAATGACCAATAGTAACGCTGGGATAATAGAATAATAAATCCGTCAGTATGTTTTAAGGAATTTTTTAGCTGTGCTTGGATCATAACAGAAGAGAAGAAAATCATCTGATTGTAGTAAGGAAACTAATAGGAATACACTCCCGTCACTGGTTTTTTAACTTTCAATGAAAAAATCAAAGTTTATTAATTTTTTTTAATTTAAATATACAAAAATGACATTTTATTAAAAATTAGTTATTAATAGTAAGTTTTTCCAAGTTAATAACTTACTTGTTTGTCATATTATAAGCAGATAATTTTATTATTTTTTTGCGAAAGATTAAAACGATTGATTTTAGTTTCTTTTTTTCATTGTGGCAACTTTAAAAGCACCAATTAATATTATCACTCTTCTAAATAAAAATATTTTTCAACTGTAAACAACCATATGATTGTTGTTTGTTGTAAATTTATAATACATATGCTTAAACATATTAGTTTCTCTAACCATGTGACATGTGTAGAACATTGCGATTGTCTATATAAAATACAACAAATTAAATGTATCGTAGTCTGTTGATGATAAAAAATAAGAGTTTTTTTCTCACTGCGTCTATAAATGATGTGCTGCAGCAAAACGCTGTGGGACTAATAATTAAAACAAGCGTGTCAAAATATTGTTTCTTTTTTTAATAAAATGTAAGAATTTTTCTTCAATCGTCAACTAAGTTTTAAAGTTTAATAAGAATTTTTATAAAAAGTCCAACGTTAACAATGGCGGAGTACGCTATAACTCGGCAGAAAGTTGTAAGTTAATCTTTACAATTTTTAACTTAATTTTAATGTATTTTTATCAAACATGTACAAATATATACACAGTTTTATTATTATTACAATATGCCCATATATACCTATATACATTCAAATCTCGAAAATATGCTAAATTATTGAAAAAATATGCACATTTTTATGCTGATATATATACACAATAAAACTCAAATCTGACCTTAATCAGTAAAAAATTTCATCAGATGTCTCACTGAAAAATCGCAGCACATAAAAACTAAAATATATATTTTACATAAAAAAAACAACTTTGTTTATACATTTATCACATTATATTAACAATCAACATTATTATTAAATAAAATTAAAATATATTATCATATGTTTTTCTAAATTTTCTATTATATAATTATTGTGTCTTCTTTGTTAATATGTAGGTACTTGTGTTAAATCAGGGTTTAATTCTAATTATTCAATATCATATTTCCCACTCAAAACTGAACTAACTTTTTCTAATATATTGTAACCTAAATTCTTTTCAAAAATATATTTGACTTTTTTGTTAACTACTACTTTATTTTTTTGGTATTTTGCTAACTTTTTCTCAAAATGTGGTGGATTCAAATTTGGCAGATTTTGTTTCAGAAACAAAATTATAATTAACTTTCATAACTAATATAATTTAATAGGCTAGTTCACTTTGTAAAGTTTTTTCTTAAACAATTCTTGGCAATTAGAAATGCCGCCGGAAGATGTCAAAACTTGTTACACTATTGTTATAACAGGTGTTTTAGAAATTTTTCCAGTCTTCTGCGAATTTAAAAATCGCACCGAAAGACAAACAGCTGATATATGCTAAGTATGCAAAAATAAACGAAAATATGCGTAAATTTTGAAAAATATGCAAAAATTAATTAGCGTTAATCATCTAATTTGTAAAAGTACCAAAAAGTTTGATTGTCATATCAAAATTTTTAGATATGCAAACTTTATATAATCCGCTCTTTCTTGACAAGTATCAAATTTTGTTTCAAATTTGTTGTATATTTTGCTGTCTTTGTGGCTTTCGGCTTAGACATGCCGACAAGTAATGAAGAAAGTGTTTTTAGAGTTGCGCTCTACTTTCAACAATCTAGTTTTTATAATAAAAATAATATCTGCAATTAATAAATATGAACAGTTTCACTTATATTCAAAATATTATATTTTTTGTTAAAAATTGAGTTACTTAAATTTTAATGCTGACTGTCAAGCATTTCACTTTTTTGCTCGAGTAAAAATTGCATTGTTTTTGACTAGAACATTTGTTTTTGGCGAATTGAGTTAGAAATAAACCATGATCATGATAATCATAATCATAGATAACCATGATCATGGTTATCTACGCCCATGGATAGGGCGTTTTAACAAAACGCTAGACACCTTAACAAACTAAATGCACAAAAAATCTCAAAATTGTAAAATTATGATAAGGGGCATTGCACTTAGGCCATCGGTGTGTTAAAATAATAGCAACCACAAAGTTTAATCTGGAATATTTTTAAGATTTATCTCTTTTATTAAGTTGCTGCTTCTACCAAGTGACAACAAAATGTTGCTCATTAAATTTATGTAGTTTCATAAAAATTAAATAATATTACAGCTGTATTCTATTACTATTCTATGTTCAAATTGGTCAGGTCAGGTCAATTATCATCTTTTTTTTTAAATTTCTAATAATAGTATTTTGAAAGTACAGTGTATCAAAAGTTTGACAATGACACGTCAGAAAAACAGATTATATATTGCTTAACAATTATTATCAAATAAATTAGAAATTTTAAAAACTGATTTTGATATACTTAATTTCAAAACTTATTTTTTATCTAGTATATTACTTATCTACACTCATACATAAATAATAAAAATTAATCTTAAACCGATATTCTTATACTTGTTTCCAACGTATTGTTTTTCAGAGGTTAAAAAATTTCTAACTAAAAATGATAATTTTTTTGCTTAAGCAGGAAAAATAAAATACTTAATAACCAGCGCTCAAATTCAATTGACGCAATTTTTAATTTTTATTATGACAATTTAATACTCTGAAAATCGATAAATGTGTGTTGTATTAGCTCTAATTATTATTTTTATTATAAAAACTTAAATTGTTAATTTGTTTGCGGCTCTTTTTCTGTTTCTAAAACGTTTAACGGTAGCGCAACTTCAAAAATACTTTCCTAATTACTTGTTGTAGTTTTTTAACCCAAGAACAACAAACAGCAAAATTTATAACAATTTAAATTTAATTTAAAATATAGTTGATCCATTATATGCACGGCTAGCGTACTTTACGGCTTTACAACAGTCTAGTTCTTTTATTTTTTATCAGCTACATTACTCATTACAATTTGTTTACTAGCTTACTCGGTTTCGTATCAGGCTCAAATAATGTCTCAGTTAACCAGTCCAACAGCGCAGTCAAATATTTATCACGTATATCCAACATTCCATTGATGGTTTAGATAGGTAATTACGAGAAAAATGAGTAAAACAATTGCCCCAGAGTAGTCTTGTACCATTTGAGTTAACTATTCTCTTTACTCATTAATGCAGAACACTTTAAATATTATATAATTTTACTAACTAATAAATGATCACTTTTCTACAAAATTTTTCCTCAATGGAAACAAAAACAAAATTTGTTGCTGACAAATACCAATGCCAAATATTCATCACAGCACACTACGAAAATAAAAATACACACATTTTATAAAAATTATTTGACTTTAAGAGATTAAATCTTACGTTCGAAAAAAATCTTATATTTTATTAAAAGAGAAACACATTTTTTGTTGCTGTTTGCTTAATTATTACAAAACACAATTATTATCACAAGTAATATTCCAAGAAATTATTGAACACAAAAGCTCGATACATAATCATTATCTATATATATATAAGAAAGTCGTGTTTGTTACAACACTTATAACTCGAGAACGGCTGGACCGATTGCCATGGTTTTTGATTTGTTTCCGTCCCGAATAGCAGAATACATCTTAAAAACAATGAAAACTCGATATGTGTAATAAATACTTAATCATTTCAATAGATGCAATGATTTGTTTATTACATGTCAAACATTTGTTGTCCAATCCTGTCAAATAGTGTAACAACTATTTTTTTTTTGGAGCTTATGGCCTGGTTGCTGAGACCTTTAAGCCACAACTTTATTTTTTTCTGAAGACATCATGTGTGCGTTCAGAAATTTATTTGTTGTAAAATGTCTACAAAGTTCAGGTACTGTTATATTTGTTTTTAATTCCCGAAAATAATACCTAAGATTTATTCTACAGTAAAAACATAAAATCATCGGAAAGGAACGGAATTTAGGGAATAAAATATCAGTTGGTAAAGGTTATAAGATTAAGGGAAAAAAATCTACAGGTTAACAAAAGTGTAAATGTCTTTTTATAGGTTGTCTATGATTTTTCTTGATAAGCTATTCATACGTAGTGGTTATATACTCTTTGAGCTATTGTCTATGTCTCGAAAGTTCAGGCACTGTTATTATATTTGGTGGTTTTATGCGAGTGCACATTTTAATAACAATGCCGCGTCCTAAAAGATCTAATCTTTCCCAGCGAAGCCGTAATGCAATTAGGCAACGGAATATCGCAAGTCAATTATCTGCGAGAAATTGCACGCGTCGATACTTAAAGGAAAATTTAAAGATGAGGAAGTTCTTATTCCAAGGATTTCGATGATCCCAACGGATATGCCCTTTGAGTTTAAACGAATTTAATTCCCGATTCGTCTTGCCTTCGCCATGACGATCAACAAATCACAGGGCCAATTCTTGACCATTTGTGGCTTCAATCTAGAAAATGCATGTTTTTCTCATAATTAATTGTACGTGGCATGCTCACGTGTCGAAAACCATCCGCTTTATTTGTTCTTGCGCCTGACCAAAAAACAAAGAATGTCGTTTACTACAAAGTGCTTGAATGAAAATCCTATTAATGAATTAATCCGAGTTTTATTTTTTTTCCCAATCTGCACAACATAGTTTTCAATAATTTTTTTCCGAAATGAGTTTGAAGTACTTAATTATTATTTTTAATTTTTTTTTATTTTTATTCTCATTCTGTATGTATGTTTTCATCATCATTCATCATAGTAAAATACTTTTTTGTTTCTATCTATATAAATATATTATTTTGTATCATTGTTTTACGTTCATCAAAGTTTAAATTAGTTCAGCTAAAAAGTAACACGACATTCATTGACTGTTAGGCGGTACGAAGTTCGCCGGGTCAGCTAGTATCACAATATTTATCAAATTATTGCAAAAATGTCTATTTACCCAAAAAACAGTAATAGTTAATTATGTATCGAGAATCGAATGATTCAGTTTATATCCGCGTACAAAGTTTGACCAGAGGTTTATTTGTTGAGGATAATAACTTTTGTTTGGAGCACGTACAACGCTCAACTGCCGAAGTTTTAAATTTTAAAAATCGAAGCCAAATAATCTTTTGATAATTTTTGCAAATTTTTATTTTACGGGCTTTACGAGCATGTGTCGCTTTCAACTAAAAAACATTCAATTGTGCGAAACAACTTTTTTATAAGCTTGAAACAATTGTTTGCTATTTATGAATTATTGTCGTTTCTTAGATTTGTAATAATGCTATTCAACCAGCTTACTAAAACAGAAAAACATTTTTCAAGAAAGAAAACAAAAACAAGGAGAAAAGTTGGATCATATTTAAGTTCAAAAGATAATCGTAAAGAAAAGCTTCATGTCTTCAAACACTCTAATCCTAGAAAAATATAGGTTTCACATAGTAAATAAAATATTCATTGATGAATTGAAGCTATTAGTATCCTGGGCAGCCGCGTTTTTCCCATAGAAAATCACCTGTAAAGTACTCGCATTATATTTATTTTCCTGCCATATCATTATCTGACCTGGCGGCCTACCACCGACTCGTGTGAGATTTCTCACTGATGAGTTTTGTCACAAAAATGACGTCATTTTAGTGAGAAGTGCTAAAACCCTACCATTGACGATGTGACTTTTCTCATCGATGACAAAACTCGAACGAAAACGCGTGAGTTTTCTCGACCGCTTTATTATGAGTGAGATTTGAGATTTCACCCAAAATGTGACAGCTGACATCGTTCTTTTTAGGTTAAGCTTGTGGCTTGTGCTCTGAGCCTTGGCTTGTGGTGTGGTTGCAAGTGAACTGTGAATCACATTTTTTGTTAGTTTGCTAGTGGCAAAGTGGCATTGTTCTAGTGGTCTGACAAACAAACTTTTGAATAAAATGGACGATTTAATGATGCTTAATTTAATTGATGATTTGGAAGAAGAAGTAGATGTACCATTGAGGCGAGCTGCTGGAGATCCTTTGCGGGAATTGCCAGAAAGGCAATTTGTCAAGCTTTTTCGGGTGTCCAAAGAATTATTTAATTTTATTGTTACTCTTGTGGAACCTTATATGCGTCCTAAAAGAAGACCCAGTGATTTATCTATCCATACTCGAGTAATTATTCTAATAAGTTTTTTCCTCTATTATTTTACTGGATTTCAAATTTAGGTGTTAGCAGCACTCCGCTTCTATGCTGCGGGCAGCTATCAAGCTGACGTGGGATACAATTGCTTTGTAGGCATTTCTCAACAAAGTGTAAGTAACGCACTTCATGAAGTGACGGAGGCCTTGAACCTGCCCCAAGTACTGAACACCTATATTAAGTTCCCTAATAATTTGGAAGCCCTTAGAAGTGTCAGACAAAAGTAATTAAATTCATACACTTTCCAGTGAGCACCTGTAACTTTTACGCATTTTTTTTTTTAGATTTTACAATAAGTATGGAGTCCCTGGTATTGTGGGTTGTATTGATTGTACACATGTTGCCATTGTTCCACCAGCAAGAAATAATCCACAATTGCCAGAACATATTTTTGTTAACCGTAAGGGTTATCATTCGTTGAATTGTCAGTTGGTAAGATAGAACAAATGTCTCCTTAGCTATTTAGTTTATTAAAGTTGCTGTACTTTGGTTTCAGATTTGTGATCCTAATTTAAAAATTTTGAATGTTGTGGCAAATTATCCCGGTAACACACATGACTCTTTTATTTGGAATAATAGCCTAGTGCAGGAGTTGTTGAGACAAATGCATAGAGAGGGGCATCGGGATTTTTACTTAATTGGTATACAAATACTTATATGTTTAGTATAACTTAGTTTAACAATTCTTGTCTCGCAGGTGATTCTGGATATCCTCTCCGGCCATGGCTGTTTACTCCAGTTAGACCTGAACCGCCGCAAGATACTCCAGAGTATAGGTATAATGAAGCAATAAAACAAATAAGGAGTCTCATTGAACGATGTAATGGACTTTTAAAAGCACGATTCCGGTGCTGCCTTAAACATCGTGTGCTTCATTATACCCCAGAAATGGCTGGAAAAATTGTAAATGCCTGTGTTGTGCTGCACAATTTGTGTGTCGATCACAACATTCCACCACCCGAAGGCGAAGAAGAGGTTGACGCGGTAGAGGGTAATAATCTATTACAATGAAGTTATTGTTATATATCATTTAACATTTTTAGGTATTATGAGAGGAAATGAAGATGTTGGAGGCTTTGGTGGAGCAAATCCAGAATTAGAAGCTGGGCGCCAAAATAGGGCAAGGTTAATTAGAGCGAGATTTGCAAACAATTAAGTAAGTGAAAAAAATCTACTATTTTCCTGCAAAAATTGCTTTTAAATTTTTATATAGACAATTCGGCTTTACCCGTACGTTATTAACAATATTTGTTTGATTCAAGCATTTATTATTAACAGCCTTTTTCGTTTTGAGAGTTTGTGCTATCAAATAAGAATAATCAAATAAGAATAAGATAGGTAATTTATAGATACCAAAATTATATTTTACGGAGTTAAAGAAAAACAATAAACAGCTACGGCTACAACTGCCGTAAAACAAAAGCATTAGCTATGGTCTGAAAACTTTCAGCTATTGATCTCATTATAGCTAATTTTTCTTCATAATATTTTTCTCGCATTTCTAATTTTTTTTTCAAATATTTTGCATGTTCAGCATGTGCGTTTTTTGCTGAATTTCTTTTTCTAATCGTTTTGTTTACAGGTGGAGTTTCTAATGCAGTCTTGTGCAGGGATGTACGTGGGGATCGGCGAGGGGAAGGTTGTGGAGCTGAAGAACCGTGGGGACTGGCAGGCACTGAAGTCACCGAACGATATGATGGAGATGGAGGATTAGGAAGATGGTCATAACTAGGAGCATTCAAAAAAGTTACTTCGGGGGTGGGAATATCCAAGCCTTGTACAGCGACTGGTGTCAACACTGCAGCAATAAACTTCTCGGTTTTTGATAAGGACTGAATATTGCCCACACCACCTCCTGTTTTATTAGCTTCCCTTCTATTTGAAGCACTTTTTTGTTTAGTTCTGGCGCACAAGTCTTGCCATGTCTGTATAAATTTAAATAAAATGTTGAAATTAAGCTTTTGTTATTTTAATAGTTTTCGAAGCAATTGAATTGTCTTCAAGAGTTTTCGGGTGGGTGGCCGATTATGTGAAGCATGTCGCTTGCCGAGTGCTTCAAAATAGACCGGGCACATGAAAATTATGAAAAAAACATTGATCTTAAGTTTTGGGGTTATGTTTAGTAGATGTAACATTAGGTATACAAATTGTAAAATTGGTATATTTAGTTATATACCACTTTGCACGTTATGTATCTAAAATAACGAATATGACAAATTACCTTTCTCCACGCTTTCCAGTCTTTCTGTGGCCCGATTGCGCTATTTAACGTTTCCCCAATTTCTTTCCACAAAGCTTCACCATCTTTTTTGGTGAAGCTACTAGAAAATTTCCCAGAAATCAATTCTGGGCGAGTTTGCATAAACTCGACCAGAATTTCTTTTTGTTCCTCTGTCACTTTCATAATAATTTCAAAAATTATTTTGAATATCAACAATAATTGTCAAAAATGTTTATTATACAAATGTCAAATCCTATGTTGCTAAGCAACGAGTGCGAAAGTGCGGCGTTGCGATATCTAACATGTGACAAAACGCATCGGTGAGATTTCTCATCTCACTTAAAGTCAATAGTAGCGTATTTAAAAAATCAGTGACAAAATGCACGTGAGTTTTGTCACTGATGAGAAAACTCATCAAAGTCGGTGGTAGACCCCCACTGGACACGCTTCCATAAAATATTCATTTGTGCTATTCGTGTCAACTTAACATTTTCGTTATTCTTTAAGCCATTCAAAAACGAAGATTGTTTTTCACGACTCTTTTTTGTATTGCAACTAATCAAATAATCTGGTTGACATGATGTGATTGCAGTTTGATAAAATATATATTTTCAGAGGAATTAATAAATAATTTTTATTGTTTTTGCGTTACAAATCATTCTTGGCAGATTTTGGTAAAATGATAATATTTTCAATTATTAAAAATGCAATGTTGACTTTTTATAACAAGATTGAATTTTGCATTGTTTTTTTTGTTTGTAAAAAAATTAACAATTGCTACAAACTTTTTTAATAACGTAATCAATACAATATATAAAAATCAAAAATAATAAATATTCAATTAATTTTTTACGCAAAGTTTTGGTTTAAACCAGCATAACTAATTTATTATAAATATTAACACAAAAAAAAACAACTTCAAAAAATAAAAAAAACCCAAAAAAGTATAAATTTATGCGTAGACTTGTTATTTCTAAAAATAACAATAATTGTACAGTCGGTGTCAGTCATAGTAGGTTTGTCTAAGATTGTATATATTATGATATACATACTAATCTTAATATTAGCATACACAATACTTAAACTAATTACACATGCGCACAGGCAACAACAGACGCTCATAATTTTATTAATAATTCAAGCATACAAGTCTACGCAATTATTTTATACTTTTTAGTGTTTTTTTTATTGTTCAAAGTTAGTTTTTTGTTTATTAAATTTTTTTTTTTTTGGTTTTAAGTGAATTCGATCTCTATTATTTGTTTCAGTATGAGTAGACCTACTAAACGGACTTTTAATATAAGGCAGCGCCTTTTGAATAAGACAGACAAAGAAAGGGAGAAATATTTATCTCAAAATAGAAAAATCCACTGTTTACTTAATATTTAATTAATTGATACTAAATATTATATAATTTTTTTTATGATTTGCGCTTATATAAGTGAAATTTATCAAGAAGACATTTTTCTTGATATTGTAATGTATTATAAAACAACATAATTAATAACATTCACGAATTTTTCACAAATTTTTATAATGAATTATTGTATCTGTCAAAAATATATGGGAAAAAAACCATTAATTATAATAACTTAAAATCTACTAATCAGATCTGATCAACTTTAAATGGGAGCAATTAGAAAGCACCAACTTCCAAATGAAAAGAATCATCAAAACCTGTTCTCCCACACAAAAGTTCTGAGGTAACACACATAAATATATATATGTATATAAAGTCGAATTTATAACTTCCTCCTTTTTTTTGAAGGCGGTTAAAAAATATAAAATATGTGTGCTCATATTTCTATTTGTTTGATAATATTTTTCTTTAAGAAGAAAATGGCAGCACCAATTAACGTAATAACTTATCTTCATAAAAGATTAAAGCAATTAAAACTATATGATTGTATACTATTTTTCATCAATTTAAAAAAAAACGATTTTTAGTTGTAATTTTTTATTTTAGCTTAAATGTAAGTACCTCATATAGTGGGTGCGTCAAAATATTGGCAACGGATCATTATTTTCCCCCGGGAAAAAAATTTTCAAATAAAAAGCTTGGTACAAAAGTTGCTTGATTACAAGTTACAAATTTTTAGGCAACTAAACCATTCCTCACTCCATAACTTTTTTTCAAGGGGAGAGATGACTTTAAAATTATAAATCAATTTTTTTATCCAAAGACTGTTTTATTAAAAATTCTAGTCTTTCGTTAACGTTTTTATGGCTGGATGACAATTTTTTCCGAGAATAAGTTTGAGACAAAGATGCTTTTCAAAATTGTTTTATATAGAATTTTTAAGATTTTTAATTAATTATTTTTAAATATTTAATTTTTTAATATTTTAAGGTTGTTGATTGATATTTTTTCCCCATTTTTTGAGTCAGTCAAGAAAAAAAATAGGGTTTGTTATTTAAAATTTTAAAATCACTTCTAACCCCCGCAAATTGGTAAGAGACTGAAAAATGATTTAGTTGCCAAAAAATTGGTAACTTGTAACCAAGCAACTTTTGTATAATATTTTTTTTTCTAGGAGATAGACCTGTTGCCAAACTTTTGACGCATTCGGTATAAATCAATTCAAGTTTTTTTATTTAAACAATATTTAATTGGCTCCAATTTTATTAAAAATTATTAAACAAATTAAACATTTAGAAAACACCGATTTTAATATGATTAATTCTTGTTTTATTTATTTAATTAATTTAAATTGTTTTTTGTTTAATTTGTTTAAATTTATCAAATAATTAAATTAACATTTAATTATATTAAAATTAAAACTTTAATTAACTTAAAATTATTAAAATTTTGATATTTCACTATTTTTTATAATCAATTGTAAGTGTCAAAAATAAATGTCAAAAAGAGCATTAAATAAAAATAACTTAAAAACTCCTATCTTAACCTTTATCAAATTTATATAAAACCACATGGAAAACATCAACTTTTAAATAAAAAAAGAATAATCACGTATTCAACAATATTTAGATCAGCTGTTTCTAGGTCGATGGAATGGTAGAAGATGTGCCATTGAGTGGCCTCCAAGGTGACAAATTTATCACTTTTAAATTTCTTTCTGTAGAGTCACTTTAAAAGCAAAATCTATGCTACTTGGCCAACATCGCTAAAAGATTTATGTATTGATTTCCACTAATGATAATGTTTTAAAGTTTTGTTTAAGCTTTAAATAAATTAATCTTGCAAACTAATGAACTGAAGCACATGAATTTTACATCATTATATACGGAGTTGAAAGACTATTCAAATGATGCCTTATTTGACCTTTTTTTTTATTTAAGATTTTAGTGATTGAGCCACCTTTGCTTAAGGAGCTCTACGTGTTTTTTTCATTGTTAATTTTGTGTAACAAAATCAACAGTTCTAAACTTTTTTTGAAAAAAAATCTGCTTGTTAATGTATCTTTTTTGTTTTCGATGCGCCACCTTGTATACTATAATCATACACATATTAATATTTTAAGTTAGAAGTGTTTGGAAAGTATCATTTGTTAAAATAAACTTAATAAAAAAGCCCACAAATAGTTTTAACTTTTTAACACGAAATATGTCACAAGGATAACTTGATTAAGTTACGCATCTTTGAAACAATATTTTTTTTTAATTTTTAAACAATCACTTACAAAAATTGTTTAAAAAAAGTAGATACAAAACAGAGCAAATGCATGCAGAATTAATAATATTTCAATAATTGCAAGTAAAATATAAAATGTTGTTGTTCACAACAAATTTATTGTTTGAGAAAATTTTTAAAGATGTTGAAGAAGTCACATCGAGTTTCCTACGCAAAACATCGAGAAACGTTCATAACAAAGAATTAAGTAAGCTCAATAACTGGAAACAGCAAAACAATGTTTGTGGGGTAGGCAAAGACGTTGGGTTACTTCTTTAACGCCAAAAACAAATTCGCGGCCTCTTCAATGTGAACAAAATACAGCATGTTAAGATTGACATTAAAGCTTCACAAAAATACAGATATTTCACAATGTGACAAGTTAATCGTTTTTAAAAAAAGAACAAATAAAAAAATTACAAGTGCAAGAAATTAAAAGTTCTTGAAAGAGAGCATACTTAACACATGATTTTATTTGAGATTCCTGTTTCTTATATTTGTAATTTTATGTATTGTATTTTTTGATGTAAATTGCTCTTTTTTCTGTAAACTGTTGTATTGTATCCAAACAGTTGTATTATTGATTCATAAAACCACTTGTGTTTTACAGACGGCAGTTCAATCAAAAACATCGTTTTTATAATGTCATAATAAAGAGGTGTTGGATAAAAAAATAAATATACTTTATTCTAAAGATTATTATTGTCATTTAGTGAAAGCAACTTATAATCAGAGATTCATCGTTGAAACATTCTAGTTTTAGCAGTAAAATTGCTATACATTATTTATAGTAAAAACATTTTGTCCTAGACGTCAAAAAAGTGATTTTCAGACTTTTACAGATGTGACAAAATTTGGAAAGAAAAAAAATTAAGATTTTTGACAATGTGTAAAAAAACAGGACAAGATCACCAAAAAAACTGATCGTTTTTCTTCTTATATTATAATGTATTACTTTGAGTTAATTAAAACTTGAATATTTGAAAAATGACAATACAAAAATAAAATAAAATAAAATAAAATAAAATAATGTTTTTGCAAACTCTAAAGAAAGAATGTAAATAAATTTCTACATTTTTTTACTGTTCATAAATAGAATATATGCATATATACATATTTTATATACAAAATGTTCTCTATTTTAATTGTTTTAACTAATTAAAACATTAAATGCAAATGTAATTTTGCAGACAAACTTTTAAATGTTACAATTTCATTAAAATAAAGTTGAGCAGCCAAGATATTATTATTATTTTACTACCAATCGTGGGCAAATTGCATGGTTTTCGTCAATAGTAGAGCGTAAAAGTTTTACGCCAAGTAATTTTTCCCTTCGGTATACATCCATTCCCAGGCGGGCCTTAATAATGTAAACGTCCAGTCCGAGTCGAGTTGATGGTTTCAGGAAAATGAACTTCTCAATTTTTATGTAGTATCTTAAATATTTTAGAGAGGACAGCAGCGGTTATTGGCAATTTTTCAATGTCCACAATTATCACTTGTCGGCTATTCGACTCTTGTAATTATTAGTAATTACAAGAGTCAAATTTTTTACAAGTGATGGGTCTAAACCCAACTAATTTATATTATTAGTAATGTAATGTAATTTAGAATTGTTGAGAAAAAAAAATAAAAAATAAAAATAAACTGCAAGTATTCAAAATATTCATCTAAAATTTGTATTATAACAAAAATTATCTAACTTTAACAATTTTGTAACAGATTTTAATGTAAAAAGTAAATTTTTACTCAAGTGTTATCATTTTATTTATAAAACTAAAACTAACTCAAATAGAAAAACTAAGTTTTGCGTGAAACAGTTAAAATAACAAGTGTATTAAAAGGTAGTTTTAGCACAGAATTCATTTTTTTAAATAATAATACAATATAAGTGACTTGAACTTTAGCGAGGAGAAAGAAGTTAGCTTCTCGCATTGAAAATCTTTTAATTTATGACATTTTCGATAGTTTCCTTAATTGACATTTTCAAAATAATGAAAAATACATTCATAACTAGTAGATGTGAGGTTTTTTAAATTTTTGAAACAACTTTTAAATCTATGTTTTTTAAACAAATGTTTTGAAAAGCTTGAAACTCATTTGTACCTAATTTTTTGAAGCATTTCGCATTGAAAAAAATTTCGTTTTTTACCCTTAAAATTTCACCCTCTTTGATTCCTCCGATCTTATATCGCTTTTAAATTTTCGTTTCTTCAATTTCTGTTACATATTTTTTTTCTTATAATTAATTTTTTTTGTTTCAAAAATTATTAACTCTTGTGTATAAATTAAAATTTAAGAATAATATATAAAACCAATATTTGTTTTATGTTTTAATTATATGTTCAATTTTATTAATAATTTAACAAAAAATAAATAAATAATTTTTTACATTGTACTATGTTTAGTTGTTTTAGTATTTGCATTTTGATATTACTAATGTATTTTTTTTAAATAATTTATAATAAGACTGTAATTTGTAAAACTCAAAGATGTTTATTTATAGCACTCTCAATAACTGCAAAACTCGTTTACCCGATAATTCAAATTGCCGATAACATTATTGTACTAAAAATCCTATGATGTTGAACTAATAGACACTGAGATTTTAATTTTTTTTTATGATAATCAAGAAATTATTTCGGTAATTTTTTCTTCTTACCTAACATGATTAAAATTAATAAGTGATAATTCTTTAGAACAATTGAAGTCTATTAAGTCACATTTTTTAACACATAATTAATTACAAGAATAATTTTGTTTACTTTCACGTTTAATTTGGATTTGCTACGGTATAACAGCATAAAACTCTAAAATGTTCAGAGCTTCTTCAAACTCTATGTTTTTTTAAACTTTGGGAAGCGTTACGGGATTGTCTACCCAAATACCATTCGTGCATAAATAATTTCCCCCAATTTTTTTTCCTAATTTTTTAAAATAGGTAATTAGTTTTTGCGTGTCTCGCTTAGACTAATTAATTTGTTATTAAAATATTGAAAAAATTATTGAAAGTAAAATCAAGCACTCAATATTATTATATGTAAAAATTTATACTCTATACTTATGATTAATCGTACTTTTTCTAATAATTTTTATCAAGTCAATATATTATCTTAAAATTTAATTATATTTTTGAGAATCTAGTTGTAAATATGTATTCTATGCATCCAGAGTCAAAAGATAGTGACTTTTGACAATTCTAATTAATAATAATAATAATAAAGATGTTAGAAGTAGGTGCCGACCATTTCAAAACACGCGTAATTATTATTAAATTTTTGAAAAGCAATTTATTACAAAGAGATTTTTTAACAATTGTTGTTTTTTACCAAAACCTATTAATTTATTTATTAAATTTCTTATGATAGAGTAATTGAAAACTGTTTTACTCCCAATCAGCATTGTAATGAAATAATAACAAAGCTGTAGAAGGTTTTTAAAAAAAACTTAACCTATTTGATGATTACGACGTTGTCGTTATGTAGCAAGCCGCAAGCAACGATCTATGTTTTAATGATTAATCTTTAATTGTTTTATTTCAATCAAATACTTCAAAACGTCAATCTTTTCCTTCAAGTTTAAATACAATCAAAAAAACCCAGCACATGCTGGGCTGGGTTTTTTTGATTCAGAAAGACCATGAAAACATAAATAAAACATTTTAGAATAAAAGGTTTGTTTTGTGTTGCTTGGCTCAGCCCATGTAAGTCATACAAGTCTTTTGATACCGCTCGCGACTTATTTCTGGTATTAGATTGTTTGATAACTTCTGCTGCAGTCTGCAATAACTCCGGGGAATTGTGTGTGACTAGAGAGTCCCTATTAGATATTAATAGGCTTTTTTAAGTTTTCAAAAGCAAGCACAGCACTAATAATTTTTTTACAAATTGTCAATAATTGTCATTGCAACTTAATTTTTTTAGTTTATTTGTTTTAACATGTTTACAGTACTTAATAATTAAATTGACATAAAAATAAATGTTTTGAATAATTGTGGGTAAAACAGTATACAAATCTCGACAAAATTTTCATTTCAAGTTGCATTTCTGCAACTCTTTGCCGTCACGGTATGTAATGCATCATTAAATTAAAAAAAAAACATTTGGGAAACTCAAAAACTGTGCGTAAGTATTCAGCAATAATTAATCCGCAAACTTTATTGTTACAACAATTATATTTAAAGTTTAGTAGTCGCTTCAGTCCAACAAAAGAATATTTTATTATGTGTCAGATTACTGAATGCATTCTAATAAATAATAATTAAAATACAAACGAAGCGCATTATATCAAATGTCACAGTGGTGACGGAAATTTTTCACAAACCATTAGCACACATTTCATTTTATGCGAACGCAGTAGCTTTGGACACAGCCCGCTGGACCAACAAAGTCTGACAAAACGAGATAAAAGTTTATACAACCCCTTTATGAGGCCATAATAATTAATAATACGGACATGCAGGTCCGCATTCGCGACATTAAATCATAATATGTTTATATGACCGCTGCGTTAATAAGTGTTAGCGTGGACTACCTAGTGCTTGGACGGATGGTATTTTATGCAGATGTAGATAGATAGATATATGTGAAGCTCATTTTTTTCATATTTTAGCATCAGAATTCTCTTTAATATAAAAACGTAAGTTATATATATTTTTTTGTATATCATAATCGATATTCACATTTCTTTTATCATCTTTTCTCTTCTCACGTCAGTTACATAACTATAAGCTTAAATATAAAAAAAATGAATCATATCATTTTACAGCTATTTGTCTGAGTAGTTTAATAACATATGCATATAAAAACAGCAAATTACTTTGTTTTCTATCAATTTCATAAACAGTAAATACATAATTATAGTTCTAAGACATATAAGACTGGCGTGTTTACAGTTTTACAACAACCTACTCTGTTGTAGGTATATCGACTACATTACTTATCACAATTGGTTTCCTGACTAACTTAGTCACGTATCGGTCTCAGATGACTCACTGCGCTGTTGAAGTGCAACAGCGCAGTCGAATAGTGTCCACTTACATCCAACGTTCAATTCTTCTCAAGATGGTCAAGAGTCGATTGAGTTTACTATGATTCCTGTTGTGCTGCTTAAACTTTTATTTAAAATAAGTACAATTTGAGAACGGTGAGTCACATTCGTCATTAACGTCAGTGTTAGATTGTTGATATCATAGGTAAATGATAACAATAATTTATGTTCTAAAATGCTGTAAATTGCTTGCTGTGACAATTCATGAAAGCGGTCCTGATGCTTATACAGGTTTTTGAACAATAATAAAATAACAATAATAATAAAACTCGAATAATTATACTATTTTTTCTCTTTAAGGGTGTAAAAGGTAGAAAAACTCTAAAAAATTTTCTTGATTTGTTTAGCGGAATAAGCTAGACTACTAGCAGCCTCTAAACCGCCTACTCCATGTGAAAACCCACAATTTTCTTACAAAATAACAATAATACATTGATAAAATTAATAAAAAAAAACAATAGCAACAAGCTAAAAAACGCTTATTTTCTATAAAATGACATTTCACATTCTAAAATTTTATTAACAATTTGAATTGTTTTATTTATATAAAGTTAATTAGTTCCCATTAATTACCAAATTTGCATTGTTACTTACCGTTCTAAAATGTGAGTTACTATTTGTTTAACTTATTGTAATAACAAAAGTAAGCACTGCTCGCTGAGTTATCAAAAATTACGTAAAATTTTCTCAATAATTGAGCTTTCTTATCAAAATTGTTATACATATATATAAAAATTCTTTGGGTTTCCGGGTATTCATCCGCGTAGAATTCTTGATTAGAATTTCTTGACGACGTTTCGGCAAAATTTCATTTGCCATCTTCAGGTAGGAGGGTTCTTGCTTGACTGCGAGTCACGCGTGAACTGACTGTTAATGAACCTATTACACCATTGACGAGTTTTTAGATGATACATTTTAACTTCCTTTTAACTTTTTCTTCTTTTTTTATTTACACATATGAATTGCGATGAATATCTCTGGACGTCGTAGACTTTTGATATATATATATATATTTATATCTTTGTTTTTTATTGTTTTTATTTGTTTTTTATATTTGTTGTTTCTCTTTGTTTTTTATATTAACTTTTGTCGACTTTCAATAATTTGTAATGTTATTGGTTCCTTTTGTTTTGTTGTGATTTCATGTTCTTATTTTTATGTGTATTGCTTTGTCCATAAAAATTTTGTAATTTTTAAGACAATAAAGCATTTATCTATCTATCTATAATAAAGAAAATAGTGAAAGTGAAAGCGCCGAAGACCGTTGCACCAACACCAAGCGCTACCCCTTCCACAACTTTCACGCGCGTGACGCGCAGTCGTACCCGCGCTACTGAATATAAAGTGCCGCCTAAAGCAGCCACAGTCAGTTCACGCGTGACTCGCAGTCAAGCAAGAACCCTCCGACCTGAAGATGGCAAATGAGATTTTGCCGAAACGTCGTCAAGAAATTCTAACCAAGAATTCCACGCGGAAAAATACCCGGAAACCCAAAGAATTTTCATCAAACACCCGCGGAAACCTGAAGAAGATTAACATATATATATATAAATATATATATATATATATATATATATATATATATATATATATATATATATATTGTATCAAAAATGTATATAGAAATAAAAATATTATTTTATTAATAATTTTGTGAGTTTATGTTACTACGAATATAAATATACATATTTAATATATAGCTAGATCCGTAGGCTTGGACAAATTTCGGTGTTATTGGAACTCCTCAGTAAACCGCTTTAGATTCATATTTGAATAAGCCTGCAGTGATAATATGCAGGCTTTTTAATTATGCTTTTATTTACCCTAGTGCTTATTACTTTTGTAGTATGGTAAAAATAGCAACTTCGATTAAAATTTAAAAAAATTTTGATGGAAATAATTAATTAGTTTTTTTCTATGAATTAACTGTAGCAAAACTGTTATTATTAATGTAGAATCATGTATTAATGTAATATTATGCATTAATGAAGTACATTAACAATCGATTTGTTAGTGAAAATCAAACCGTAAAAAGACTCTCAATAATTGAGCAACAACAAAAATTTAATTTAAATTTTAAAATTATAATTGAAAATTTTGTTAAACTGTTGTAATAATGCCTAAATATCACCTTGTTACAATTCAATATAATGCAAATAAACAAAAACTTTTCTGATTAGATGGTCTAGATTAGAGATTATCTAAATTAAAAGTTTTATCACCTCAATGACAGAAGAACAAAACGTTTTATCACCAAATAACAAAAATAAAAAAAAAATTAAAAAACGTTTTCAATTGAATGGTTTTACGCTATATACTTACTATTAGTAGAAATTTTAAATTTGGTATGTAAAAAAACAATCAGTGATAATATAACAAAACTATCGATTTTTAACGCAATAAGTACAAAAAAGTTTTTCTGATAAAAATTTGAAAACTAAAGATTTTATTAGAGACCAAACAATTCAGTTTAAGAAATCAAATCTTCAAATAGAAATTTTTAAATTTTAATAAATAAAATTAAATTGTGTGGGTCTAAAATGTTTGAGTAAACATTTATAAATTGTTTCGATAATCAAATCAATGATTGAGTGACATTTGATAAAATGATTTCCGATTCATTTGATAATGTAAATAATAATGTAATTATTCATTTATAAATTGTACAGTTTCTAAAATTCTTGGAAATCAACTTCAAAAAAGCCATCATAGATTATATCTAACCTACAATTGTTATAAGAGAATTGCTTAAATTTATTTTAAGAGCAAAATAAAATTATTATGATTAGACTATTTTAGGAAATGCTTTTTGCAAAAGTTTTAAATATACCATTTTGAAAAAAATGATTTTTATAATTTAAGTAATAATTATTTAATTTTGACAATATTGCAGGCTCAAAAAATTATGAACTAAATCAAATAATTAGTTAGAAATTTTTAAAACATTTCTAACGTGTGCTTTTGTTAGTTTATTGCATTGGGCGACAAAACCACTTAGCTAGAAAATATGTAAATTAATTTAAAAAAGTTTTCGAATTAATTTGTGGAAATGCTTTAAAAGCGGGTAGAATGTTATATGGAAATTATAAGAGAACATGTGGCACCGGTAAAATTAGACTCATAACAGACGGATGAACAAAACTAATTAGAGGTAATGCGAGACAGTATGTTTTAAAATAAGTAAGCACACTAATGAAAAGTCATATGGGAAAAAACTCATCAAAAATAATTACTGTCCTATTTGGCGCAGTTGTAGAAAATTATGTTTTATGGTTTCAGGTAAGAATGATCTCGGAAATGAACCAGGGAACTATATTATACTCTTTTCTGTAAAGTGTCGGTAACGTTTAACTCATTTTACAGTATTTATTTATTCATTAATTTCAAAAGCCCAAATTAATATTTCTCCAGAAACAAATTTTCATAAGAAAGTTTCGTACGAAAGTTGCTTTGTTACAAGTTACGAATTCTCTAATAACTAAACCAGTCTTCACTTTAAATAGCAATCCTTATTTTTCTACACAGATTCAGATTTTTGGAGAAAAAATAGCAATCTTTTATCTGAAACATTTTTTTATCCGATGACTGTTTTATCTGAAATTCTAATCTTTTGTTTGAACGTTTTTATGTTTGAATGACAATTAAAACTTTTTCCGAGAATAAAATTGAGACAAAGTTTAAATATTTCTAATGAACTATTCTTAATGATTTACTTTTTACTTTTTTTTTTCAAGATTTTTTTTTGGTATGCTGAGGAAGCGATAAGAAGAAAAAATCCTAAGATTTGTCACTTTCTCATGACACCAAACTTTTCTTCCTACAAATCCATTTTCCTCATTGCCTTGCTAGATGCTCAAACTCAAATAAGCTAATCGTTGATAAAAATTTGAGACTTATTCTTGAGAGAGTTTTGAATAAAAACATTTCTCGAACAAAAGATTGATATTTTTTTTCTAAAAATCAAAATTCATTGAGAAAAATAAGAGTTGCTATTTAAAATTTTAAAGTCCCCTCAACCTCATGCAAAAGAGTGACAAGGTAAAAAATAATTTAATTTTTAAAAAATTTGTAGTTTGTAAACAAGCAATGTTTGTACTAAATTCTTTTTTTTGAAAATCATTTTCTTAGGAAATATTGACTTGTTGCCGGACATTCAACGCACTCGGTATAATACATTTATTACAATCGGTTATAAAATTGCTGGAAACTTTTGACTCAAATGACAAATATTTTTTTGAAGGCAATAAAGAAAACTTGTTGTAAAAGTGATTTTTAAAAAAATTATGAGAATTCAGCAAACGCAGTTGACTAGTCATATCTTTGATTTTTAGTCAGTGATATTTGGTTGATTTTTATTTTATTTAATAACAACGTATAAAAAAAATTGAAAATGTTTGTGAAATTAATCCAAACTTTAGTAAATTTAAACTAATAAGGTTAATTGCTCAGTTTAAATAATGAGGTGAATTTTCACTTATATTACATTGAGGTAATATTGATTGTTTCCGCAATTTTTCGGAGCAGTTGTTAAAAACGATTAATTAATTCGAGCATTTGTAATTAGTTTTCGTGCTCTGCTCAAACTAATTATTCATTTTTAACATTTTTTTGAAATAATTTTCCGATTTAATCAATCGACATACGAGTGGAATTTTGTAAAAAAATAGCTGACTTAATAATCATTAATTTTAGATGATGAGTAAGTTGCAAAAAAAGATTTTGCAAATTTTTTATGTTGCTATAATAATCATATTAAATACTAATTTCAATTTATTTATTATAAACTTATACAATTTTTAATTAAATACCACTAATATATTGAAAACTATAAAATTATCAATAATATTATATTTTCAATAATTTAATTCTTCTCAGTTAAACTCACATGTTTTATGTAGAGTGTATGCCATTTTAAATAACAAACAAGCTCAATCGACTGAAAAAGTATTTTATTATTCTGAGAGTATTAATTGATTGTATCTCATTAAAAATTGTGATAGCTTTAAATCTTTTCCAATTTAAATAATTTAATAAGTGCGTTATTTAATACTTTTGCAGGTCAAACTGATTGATGAAAATTTTTTATAGTAACAACTTTTTTTGATTGTAGCAAGCGTGAAAATAAACAACTGAACCACAATTTAATATACAGGCTGTCAATTTGAAAACTTTATACAATGTATCTATTTATCCTAATAAATAAATAATAAAACTTTCTACCCTTAACATCTTTGTTGCAGTTAAAAATATAAAAAATCGGCAAAACATGTCAATTTTATTTGTAAGTGAGACGCCTAAAATGAGTATTTTTTGGCGTCTTGTTTCAACTTTCAAAAAAAAGTAGATCTTAAGATTACCCTTAGAATTTTAAATAAGAATAGGGATTAAGAGATACTTCGTTTAAAAGAAAGTTCAATTTTCTTTTCAATGGTATCCTACTTTGTTGCTTTTTGTTTAGAGGTTTTTAAATAATTGCGTTTTGAAATTGCAGATACAATTAAAGTTTTTTGCATTGAGATTTTGGTTTCCAAGCTGATGTTTACACAAAAAGTATTGCATTGAGTTTCCTTGTAGTACAAATATTAGGTGACACCATGGGCGAAGGCAAATTGCCACAGAATGCCGGTGAAGCTTTCCAAAATGTTAGGGGGAGTCCGAGAACAAACTTTATTGTTGTTGACAGGAAAATAAACAACATTTTAAACAACTTATGAGATAGTGCGTAAAGTGGATCTTATGTGTTTTATTGTAGAAATTTCTTATTCGCAAATAAAAAAGTTCTTTTTTCGAAGTAAAATAATTGATAAATTAGAAATCATTTGTTTAAACTAGATTGTCTTCCTGTTATTCAACGTTGTCAACAATGTGACAAACTTCTCCAGTCATTTGTAATAGAAAGATACCCAAAGCAATAATTTTTGTGTAAAAACTAACTTGAAATCCAAAATTTTGATGCTAGTAAGTTTAATTGTTTTTAAAACTTTGAAACGCGATTATTTGCAAACCTCTGAACAAAAAACAACAAGAAAACTGAACGCTCTTTAAAACGATATGTCACTTGACTCCCACTCTCATTTAAGATTTAAAAATGACACCTACCTCTCCAAGGAGGTTAAAACAAGACGCTTAAAAATACTCGATTTAAGTGCCCCTTTACAAATTAAATTGACATGTTTCTCCGATTTTTTATATTTTCAGCTGCAACACAAATCGTAAGGGTAGGAAGTTTTCAAACTGACACCTTGTGTAACTTTATATTATTGTAATTAAACTTATATGTTTAACCAAGTGCTTTGTAAACAAATGTTGTTAGCTAGCTAGTTTCAAAACACAGAAATTTTTTTATACTTGTGTAGAACAGTCTACCAGTTTATACACAGTTTACTAAAATTTTGTTGTTTGTTTTTTTATATTAGAAAAGAAATAGGTTATGTCAAATACTGCAGTATATTTTTAAAATTTTTGTACTTATTTACGGCTTAATTGATGAAAATTTATCTGGGTAGGTAATAGCCATTATACATAACTTGATAGCTACAACTTTTGTGTGCTAAAATAATGCATATTATTATGATTACAAGAGATATTGCACTACTACGATTTATTGTGCTTTCTACATTTACAAACCTCTACGACCAGACGAAAGCTTTTAATCTTTATAAAAATAATTTCTGTTTGAGTGGGAATTGAATCCACTTCAATTGTATGACCTAGTTTTGACCACTAAATCCACCGACCGACTCCGTGGCTTTAGATGTTACTTTTGACGAAGCGAATTATTGAAGAGATAAAAGTAACTGTTATCACACTCATTATTTGCCAAAGTCGAATTAGTAATCCAATGATTAACAACTGTTAAAAACAGTTGTCGATTAAATATAATATATTTGGTTTCTACAATAGGAGATCATTAAAATAACATAATTATTTTTAACTATACATTTACATATACAATAAGTAAATAATTAGCTCTAATTTTTAAAACTGCATAATTATTGTAATCTACTTATTGACAGCATTTGGAGTAGATTTAGGTAAGCTTTTTTCAAGTTTTTTCCTAAAAATACATACTTGAATTCATAAAATATAATAATTTAAAAAAAGTATTAGTTTAGTCTATTAATAAGCTTAACGTTGAATCAATAGCTTGTAATAGTATATTTCAAACCAAGTTAAGAAAGTGCTTTTTTTGCAGACCGCGGGCAAAGTTTATAAACAAAGCCGTAGGCGAGGTTTGTAATTGCCCGAGGTCTGCAACGGCACTCTTTTACCATGGCTTGAATACTATGTGTTTCTCTTAAGTCACAGCTTTGTTATAAAAAAATAGATTTTAAAGAGATTCCCGTACCGTTTTGATAAAATGTGATAAATGACAGTTTATAAAACAAATTATCCAGCCTACTAGATATTCAGTTATTAAAAAGTTTGTTTTAAATCGGAAAGATACCTACCTATAAAAATACAAATCTTAACATGTTTGTCAAGTTTGTTAGAGAATTTTGTGACAATAATTATTGTAGGAAAATTGTACTGATTATACAGTAAAGTATTTAAAACTATTTTTTTCCTATATAATATAGCTTAATATTATATAACTTGATATAATTAATATTAATTATAACTTATTTTCAGTGCTTTAGTATGTTCGACATGTGAAATTCAGATGCGGCCGGTATCGTAATTTACTTTCGCACCTAGGAAAAAAACTTTAATACGTAATTTACTTTCGTACCGCAAATGAGGTATGCAGATTGTTTACAATTTTAACCGGTTGGGAAAAACATCAAATGCTATTTTGGTTTTCAATAAATTCTGATATGTTGTTAAGCGATAATCAGTAAGATGATATCCAGATTTTAAAATCAAGTGTGCATTTGAAATCTTTAACTAAAATGTAATAAAAGCCTACTTGAAAAAAAAAATTATTTAGAGAGTCTGTTTCTGCCACTTGTTTAGTATCATCTTTATTTTACTGCTTTGCGTACCCTCGATTTTAAATTATTGTTTCCTTGGAAGCACTCACTCTATTCAGATACACTCCTCAGTTGTTACATAAAAACTTAGAAAATATATTAAAATGTTTGAAATTTAGAATGTATAGAATGAATAGAAATAATTTAAAAAATTTTGACATTGGCTTTGATTGAATATGGTATTGTTCAATTCTTGTTTGTTAATGTCGCTTTCCGAAAAGGGAAGTTTCCAGAGCCAAATTGAAAGCTTATGAGAAGATAATGCTAGACGTGTCATTAATCACAACTACCCCGTCATTTATGCGACAATAAACGACCACTTCAAGTGTCACTCTTTATGTGATTGTCAACTGGGAACGACATTTACGTACTTTATGTTACTTTTCACTCAAACAATAAATGCAGATTTTGTTATTTTTTGCATATCTTCCATCTAGACAATGTTTTTGTTTGCCTCTGACCTAACATTAATTTTAAATGTAATTTATGTGATACTATTATTCATTGATAATTTTTTTTTTAATATGCGGGTGATGAGTAACGAGCAAATTGAAATTAATACTATAGAATAGGCATGTAACATTGATTATATGCGCGTTTTTGTTGATTCAACAATTAAGAAAGAAATACATAAATTGAAATCACTATTTTCTCACTTTTATAAGTTATTGTTAAATCCCATAGATTTTATTTTGACCAACTATGAGACAGAATACTTTTGAGCAACCTGAATTTCACATAAGAAAAAAGTCATGGCTGTGTCAGTAAAAAAAGAGATAAATCATTTATTTGAAGATGTTAGACTAGGGATAGCGAGCTCAAACCCGATAGCGTTTTACCTAGGTTAACATTTTACCTTTTAGATTTCAATTTTTTTTTTATCAGAAATCAACTGATAGCAAAAAACCGGTTTTACTTAGCAAAATAAACTAAACAAAAAACACTTTCAAAGTAAAAAACATTATTGCTTATAGCTTATTTAATGTTAATGTGTCAATTTTTGAAAAATTTTTTTTTACAATATTTTTATTTAACCTCTTTGTCTCCAGACCGAAAATGCTAAAACCCTTTAAAGCGCGACATTTTGCTTAAAAATCCACTTTGTTCAATCGTTTTTTTTTTTGTTATTTTTACATTAACCATAGATATTAGTCTTCACTCAATACCCCCTAGTGAAGGCACAGATCTGGCAGCAATGTCTGTTATTAATTTGTATAAAAGTGGTGATAACTTGGATACTCAAATGGACACCCAAAGGTAAGAGCATCCACTAAAAAAATAATATTAAATAAAAAGTCATAAGCGTTGCATGTGGGAGGGGTTTTGTTGATGTTGACAAATATATATTTTTGGCTCCTTCACCTCCACGTTGCCACATGTGGCAACATTTTTAGCTCATTACCATATTCCATGTTGCCCCCTGTGGCAACAAAGCTTTCTGTTCTCTTACAGACGCAAATGATATATAATCATTTTCTGTCTGGACGTTAACGAAATTTTTTCAATTGTATTGTAATTTTAGTGACATGAGAAATGCAAAAATATATATTCTGAAAAACAACGCCGGGAGAAGAAGAGCTAAAATAAAAAAGTTATATTTTGTTAACAAAAAGCGGGTTTTTGGAAACAAGTAGCACAAAAGTTTGTTGTGTACATTCGTTTCTTTGGAATGTTGACATATACTTCATGTTTTTTGCTTTTTCATTGTAAATACACAATAAGCACGAACACTGACTGAACACAACTAGCACAAACACAATAAGTGCAGGATTGTATGTCTAAAGTCTCTATGGATTTAAAAGACAAGACAGACATAATCCAGCACAAATGATAAAATATTATATTCCTCGCGTTTGTAAGATAACAGAGAAATTTGTTGCTTCTAGTGGCAACATGAATTGTGAGAGCATACTAAGAATGTTGCCACCTGTGGCAACATGGAGGCGAAAGGGTTAATAAATGTCTTGTAAATCTTACACACACAAACTAGTTACAATTTTTAATTATTTATTTATATCATCAATAAATATTTTTTTATTTTAAAACCAAAACATCTTACTGGTTTTCTATCTGTAAGAATACAGTCTATCTAAAAAGACAACTTTTCCATTTATCATCATCTCCCCCCAAAAAAACCAAATTATGTTATATAATATACAACACACTAAGTGACCATATCTAAATAAAAGCATTAATTGATACAAGAAATTAAATAACAAAATCTGATCCAAAGAAGTTCAGCTGATATTCTCTCGATTAATAAAGCAGAGGTCTCTTCGCTTCAAAAAGTCAGTTTGAAAATAGCTTGAATCGGGGAAGCAATAAATATAGCTTTAGAGATGTTGCCGACAACATTTGATTTGCAATTTCTTAAGTTTAAAAAGCTATAAATGCGAATACAATTGCTTAGTATTGCAAAAAACGCTACGAACAAAAAAGCAAACAAAAAACAAACTCTTTTTGTTTAATTTTTCTGTTATGCTATTGTACAAACAGAACCAAAATAAAACTTTTCACACACATAATCAGTTGTTTTTATTCAACTTCTAAAAAAAAAGATTTTCAATTGGAATGTGTGAAATGTTTTTCTGCAAGAAAGACAGTGTTTTTTTTTCTTGAAAAAGAGATACAGGTAATCTGATAATATAATGTCTATCAATAGAATGATTTTATAAACAATACAATTTAGTTAATTTGTTATAAATATAATTGTACTTTTTAAAAAGTGTTGCATACGTTATAATACAAAAAACTTAATTTCTGAGCAATTCAAAATAAATATGCGTCTCTCTAATGTAAATTACGCGTCTTTTAGTAGGATTTTGTCATAAAACTTGTGCCGTTTTGACAAAACAAGAGTAATCTGTCATAATTCCTAAATAACGAGCTATTAGATTAAACATAAAACCACAATAACAAACCCACCGGGAAGTCTCCCTTTGACGTTGTGGCACAACTCCCATAAAAATTATAGAATGATGTTTGGTGTCTTATTTTCAGAGCTAACAGCATTTTCGTTTCAAAATACCAATGATATATTTCTCCGTCATTAGTCATCATTTCTCAATTAGTCAAATTAGTCGACGCCATCTCTCGACGGCCATTACACGTATACGTAATGTCATAGTTCTGTTACTGCTGAGGCATTATCGAGAGGGTCGAATCGGACTCAACCGTAAAAGCTAACCACTCACTTCTGTCATTTCACTCTAATGACATACATTAAAAGTTTTTGCGGTTGTATTGCTTGGACCTTGATGTATGAGATAAAGCATAATAAACGAGAATATTATAACATAAAGTTTATTAAATTAAAAGCAAATAATATCAAAAATGTATTGACACAATTATAAATGTTATAATTGTCATTATAATGTATAAATGACACAATTATAAATGTTATAACAAGTCACATTATATATTTAAAACTCTATTTTAAACACACTACATATTTAAAGCTTAATTCAATAAATAATATAAATTTATGATGAGTGATAACGCTTCTTTTCTAATTTTAACTTTAATCTTTTAAAGTTATTGTTCTCGTGTTATTATTAAATTATAATTGCTCTTGTGTAGCAATTGTATATTGCTGATCAGTTATAGTTATCTCTACATTTTTTGTTATTGTGTGCAAATTAAATGCAAATGTAGTGTGTTAACCTTTTTGTTTTAGTAACCTAGCTAGGTGACAGATTCTACCTTCTTTTAACAATGTGGCTGGTGTGGTCATAGCGGCTAGGTTTGTGAGTACTAAGACGACTAGCTTTAATCTTGGAGAAAAGCACATGTAAGACTTTATCGTATCATATTAGTTGTTTATATGCATGCAAATACATGTAGGTATGTATAGCCGCTAGGTTTGTGAGTACTAAGACGATTAGCTCTAATCTTGGAGAAAAGCAGATGTAAGACTTTATCATATATTAGTTGTTTTTATGCATGCAAATACATGTAGGTGTGAATATATTTATACCATAGCAGATTCACGTAGAAGATAAAGCTGAAATAAACACTATCACGCGCGGTTTACGTAATCTCCCAACAAAATAGGCGTGTCTGTTTTTACAGGGTTGTTTTCAACGTTATGTTATGCGTCATCTGATAACGTTTCTCACAACAAAATCGAACTATAACTTAAAAGTACTTACTCAGGCCCTGTCTCGTCACTGGGATACCAAACACAAAGTGATCATGAAATGTTGTTTATTTCAGCTTTATCTTTAACGTGAATCTATTATAGTTCTATTTAGAGAGCATATAGATATTTTTGGGTTAAAATTGACACGGTTGCTATTGTTTACTATTGCTCTTTATGTAAAATGTTAAAAACTAAAAACTTACGGCAGAGAGCTTGTTCTGTGCTTGAACCTGTCTTTATTGTTATTATTATTACTATTTCTATGTTACTATTATTTGGCTCTCAACGCCGATTAACACAGTATGTGTTTTGGTTGAGATCTAGCTTCTCAGATTCCTTGACAGTTGGAGAGATTTTTGAGACCGAGTCTAGTGCTGCCGCCAAGGCTAATTGTTACCTTGTTTTCCAAAAAGATAACTAACCTTGTTACTCAAAAAGGTTGTAGTGTTGTTCCAATTGTAGCAATAAAAGGTTGCAGTGCTCTTGCCTTTCAATTACTTTAACTTTACTCTTCTGGCCGAAAACACTCTAGTTAATAGCCATCTATATTGTATTCATTTTCAAGAAAGAGTGGTAGTAAATAATGTGTAAGACGTGATCAGTGCGTGATCTATTCATAAAGACTAAGTGATTTGATAATCCTGAAATTTGAGCCAGGCTGGCAGCCGAAAGCACAGAGGAGCATTGTGCATTTGTTTCGTTGCTGTTTCTGTGTGCTGCTACGGAGACAAAGACTGAGGTTAATCTCAGAACTTCAGTTCTCCCAGAAAAAGGGCTTAACGTAACCACTTAAATACTAGTAAAAATAATATAATTTTGAATATATTTACGCCGAATTGTAAACAACTTGGTCTAAAATAAAACAAACGATTTTTTCAGCGGCCTGCCTTGTTTGAAAAATCGTCGACCATCTTCCATTTCATAGATATGATCACGTGGAATCTGCATGCATTTGTTTTGAAGCACTCTTTCTTGAAAATAAATACAGTATAGATTTAATTATCTGGGTGCAGGCTTCAGAAGGCTTTTACATCTTCTTTTAGGTGCCAAAAACAGAAAATCTTAATATAGAAATCTTAGAAAAATAGAAAAGCAGAGAGTAATCTTCAAAGTCTATAAAGTCTGGTCTATGTGATAGAAACAGCAAAGCCATTGTAGCAGAGGATGCTCTGCACAAGGCTGGGATGGAGGAAGATTGTTTTGGGAGAACAAGCCTCCGGTGAGTTACTTGATAAGTATTATTGACAAGTACATTATGTGTCAATGTGTTTCATGTATGGCTAATATAATCCGTTCAATTTGTTCGGCGCGGTTTCTTGACGGCGTCCACATAGGGAGTGAGTTGTTAATGATGTAGTTTCTTAACCCATTAGAGCCCAGCGTAACCTTATTTGAGGACACTTGAAATAAACCTTTCTGGAGCTATTAAACAACCAACGACCAAATTTACTTTTAGCTTAAATGAGGAGTGAATGGGCTGAGTATCTCTTGAACAAATTTAGTTTTGCTCAAAATTTGAATAAAATCAGTCAAATTAATTTATTTTTTGGAAATATGTGTTTTTTTTGAGTCGACGAGCAGTGGTAATTAATATCATATCTTCTCTTGTGTCCTAGGTAAGTTATTGCTTTTACAACTTTTACAAAGTCAAAATACATATTATTTGCAGTGCTATATTACATTTTCATCATTTGATTACAATTTTTGTAATTGCTTGGAAAATATCAGTGTCCTCAAATGAGGATACTGGGATTTTTAGTCTTTTTTTTTATTTATTTTTTGACATTTATAACTTTATATTTTATTTCCAAACTTGTCAACATGAGTAGAAAAAATGATCAAGTTTTTAAAACTTTAGCAGAAGCTGTCGAATATTTATATTTTTAAAGAAATCGAAGCAGACATTCTAGCTTTACCACCTGAAGTAGATCGATAAAGATAATCTTCACGATGACAATTTGAATGACCAATTATATAGGTCGTTGTATAACAAACTGAAATAAACCTTCCTTCCAACGACGATAATAATGTTTCTTTATCGATGTTTGCAAGACAAAAACCGTCAACTTCAAATGAAAAAGATTCAGATTTTTTATCGAGTGAGAACGAAGAATTAGCTGCAAAGCGTAAGAAAATCATGAAACTTGAAAAAATTATTCCAAAATAGAAAAAATCTAATCCAATGTTTGAAGCATAAAAAAATACTGATACTCCATAAAACACGTTTGCTAATATGCTGCCCATTTTCTCTGGCGCAAATATGCTAAAGATTTAAAAAAAAATTTTTTGGGGGATATCATAGGCTAGGGATATCAGTGAACAAGATTATTGGTCACAGGATAAAATGTCAATAAAAGAATTTCGCAGGATTATTGCTGTTTTGCTTATCTAAAGTAGGACATAGAAGGAGAGTGCAAATAGGAAGATCACTGACTTTTACCACGTCAAGAGCTACAGTTTTGGATACCAATAAGAGAATCAACGCCGATATCAGTTTGTTTTATGTAAAAAAAACAACGTACAATCTGTACTCTGTAGGTATTCATTGTTTTACTAAATATCACGGCAAATCATTCTATTCTTAATGAGTTGTTTTATATTCTGATAGTTATTGTTGTAATTTTGTTTTTTTAATCTTTAAATTTTTGTTAAAACAGTTTTGTAACAAAATATCTATGTGGTAAATAAAGATTTTTACAATGCTTTATTATACTGCTTTTTACAAAATTATAAAGGTTCAATGCTCAGCGTCCTCGTTTGAAGACATCCCTTAAATACAAAACTAAGTATTCAAAAAAATTTAAAAAAATTTAAAACCAAGTAAAAAGTCATAATAGCAAATTCTGTAAGAAATTGACAAAAATAAATAATTTGGGCGTTAATAGATTTTATATTTGTATTTATGCAGTATTCAAGTTGTATTAATAATCAGAAAAAGAATATGGTGAAACAATCTGACAATTATTGTATTTGAAATAAAACCAAGCAGTTTAATTATATTGTTATAAATGTTATAATTATTCCGGTGCCTTCACCATTATTCTTATGCAAATCGCATCAACTCCTTACACATATAATAATATTTAAACAAACTTAAAATAAAACACAAAAATACTTACCATTTGTTAAATTATTACGACCTAAACCAATATGTTGTAAATATTTAGGAGGATTAATAACAATCTTTTCCAGAGATGTTATTTCATTAGCATAAAGTTCTAAAAACTTTAAATTGCGAGGTAGAATATTTCCTGATAATTCAGTAATTCGGTTTCCACACAATATCAAAGATTGTAAATTTTTAAATTTTTGAGTTCCATTATCTATAAGATTTATCTGAAGCAAAGCATGAATAATTTATAGCATTTATGTATAATAGAAAGACATATACGTCATAATCGTCTAATCTGATATATTTGCAATTTTCATAAAGATAGCATAAATCAATTTCTGTTTCTTCCAGTAATGCGTTTTTCAAATAATCCAGAGCTTTATTTATAAAGTTATTGTTATATTCAAACATCTCAATTTCATTGTTATCAAAATTTTTTAAAATACTGTCGGTTAAACATAGCTTGTTCTCGTTGACAAAGTCATTTTGCTCCTGATTTTGATTAAAACATTTTAAATATGTTCCAAAAACTGAACGCTGCAGTTTTAAAAGTAGTGCGGCGGTAAAAGATACTGACGATTTCTGAAGACTAACATTTTCGATCTTGCGATCTTGGAAAAGCTTTTCGTGTGATGTCCACCTCAATAAATATGTTTTAGGTGAAATATGAATAAATTTGTTTTTGAAACACTCTGTCATTTTCACTGACAAAAAAAACAAAAACAAAATAAACACATGCCAGCACACAACAGATCACTTAATAAATACATTTTCCAAACATTTTTGATTTCTTATTTATTCGGCTAAACATAACCTTTTTTAAATTGGTATGTTTTCAGATAAACAATTTATATAAATTACTAAATTTGGAAATAATAGAAAACTTTGTGCATGACAAACGTCAAGTTATTGACAGCACATGTCTGATTTCGCTCGTGTCTTTTAATTTTGTTTTTTTTTTGGTTTATCAAATATTAAATCAAATAATAAATATTATTATATTTTGGAGGTACAAATAAGCGTGCAAAACGTTTTTTTTTGCTTCAAGCTAGCACTTGGTTTGTCGTTTTCCATTCATTATACTTATTATTGGTAAATCATATTATCAAAATGATTGTCAGTTAATAATTATTCTAGTTAACTGTATTAAAATAAATTTGATTATAAAGAAAGACATATACTAAACGGTTAACATAACTTGTTCTAAAATTCATTAACATTATTTTATGTATGTAAAAATATGTTTGTTTTATTTATTATTTTTGTGTTTTATCTAGACTTTTATGTCTTTTTCTTCGCGTTCTCACTTATTTCTTGTCTTTCATGCAACTGTTTTTTTTGAGAGTTTTAGGGTATTTGAGAACAGCTCGTTTTTCTTGTTATTTATAGTTTTACTGTATATTGTTTATAACGGGTGTTTGAAATCGACCATGACTATAAGTTTGTGTATTTAAAAAAAAATTTATTCAGAAGTCAAAACAAGAGAATAATGAGAATATTGAGAATTATTTCTCAATATTTTCATTTTTGATTTTTAAAGTACTTTTTTTACAAGAACAGAAATTTTTTGTGGTGAAATCTTATTTTTTTCACAGCCACCAAATTGATGGTGAATGGTGAATTATTAGACCAATTTTTGTCAATAGAGCATGGACCGCTGCAAGATACCGAGAGGAGATTTTACAGTCATTCTTTGTTGTAAATTGTAAACGGGTATTATCAGCAAAACACTCCACATACCACTTACGAGACCTTGAATATGATACAAGATTTATATCATTGTCAATTTATCAGCCGAAGTACTGCCATAAGAACCTGTAACCCCATTTCAAAAAATGCCACACAAAAAAGTCACAAAGTGTAATTTTTTTGTGGCTCTAATTGAAAAACTGATTTTTCAGCAACGCTTAAATAACCTTGATGAGTTGCGTCAGGCCAGTAACGCAACTGTTCAAACAGTCGGAAATGCTTTGCAAAACTTTTAAAAGTTGATAAACAACATTTTTGATTATATTTTTCCATTAAAGTTTATTTTGGGTTTTATCACTCAAGGTGCTCTTAATTTAAGCTTATTAACCTGTTGAACTATCGAATTATTTAATTAAAAGTGAGGTTAAGTTCAAATGTCAAATTAATAACGGTCACTTTGATTTGATGAAAGGTACGTTTAAAAATAAACATTCATGGCAAGCTTTGACGCTATATTTAAAAAATCTTTTATTATTACAGTATAAGTAAAAATATATGTAGTAAAATTTATTAATCATTACTTTTTAAACAGTCAATAAAAACTTGCTTAATGGGATGACTCTATTTACTTGTAATTTGTGACAATAACAGAGTAGTTACAACGCAATAAATAGTTTGTTGTTAATTCTAAGAATTTTTCAAACTAAAATATTATAAACAAAAAAAATTGCAAAAAAACATATTTTTATGACATTGACACAACTTAAAAGAAGTTGTTTGTGGTTTGGTATCATAATTTGCTCAAAGTTGTTAGTCACGTAATTTCCAATTAATAATAAAAAACTCTTAAAAAGATATTTATTTAGTACTTGATCTTCTATACATAACTTAATTATTTATCTTTGTTGAATATTTATTGTTTTATACACAACTTAAAGCTGAATATAAAATAAAAAAATACTAAATTTATCAAGTTACTAAATAAATCTGTCAATTTTCTCTTTTTATTATTTTGTGTTTTATTTTGATTTATTGTTGCTACTGTTTTGAAGCTAAATAATGCAAAAGCTCTACTAAATTTGTTGTATTTGCGCTCAGTTGAAAATGGCGTATGCTTGCAATGTTTTAAGCTTGAGCAAAGTACTAGTCGTCTGGGTCTAAAATACTTTGATTTTTGTCTAATAAGACATTGTGTGCTACATTTACCTAATTTAGCATTATATTATTATTTTTTTTTAATATAAGACGATTGACACACTAACTTGACATTTGGCTAAATCTTAATCAAAATATCATATGATTATTTTTTAAAAATGATAACAGTTTCTAGATATTTAAGAAAAAAAACGCTCTGTTTATATTTATTGCATTATTGTTAAAATTGTGCAACTAGGAGTTTATTTATGATCTAGCACACAAACAAACTTAGAAACAACAGTTTTGTTGTAGTTTGCTTAACGTAAAATTTTCTAAAAACATATTATTGTAATGTCTTTGAAATGATGTTTTAATGTTTGATTGAATTGATTGTGTGTATAAATATCTATTGAAAATAGATAGAGTGCTAAGTGTCGATATTGGATAAAAACCGATAATAAACTATCAACAGTAATGTACTAGGGCAATATTTTCCACTAGTTATTACACCTTACTTTATTACCTTTTAGCACGAGAAATGTATTGCATACGCTCCCAATAGACTAATCTAATAAATATTGTATTTCAAGTACCCTTTCCAAGCATGATCCGTCTATAATTAAAACTCGCACACATCAAAAAGTAAATTAAAAAACTTCCTGGGTTTAGTCAATTATCGCTTTGAATCAAAACGCTACGTTTTAATGAAAAATTAATGAAAATGCCAATTAAACTTTATGGTGATGGCGCTGAAAGGTTTCAGTTCCATCGACCTGCAAAAAACGATACTACTAGGTATAGTAGACAAAGTGTTGTAATTTACAAAATGCACTTTTTTAAAGCGAAATGCACAAAGGGGTTTAATTATAATGGCAAAATTAACATCAATGGAAAATTGCATGCAAGCGCCAGTCAATTGCAGACATTTGCAAGTTTCAGATGTTTAGAGATTGTTGAAATTTGTAAATTTTTAATCTGAAAGCATTTTAAAATAACATTTTATATTTAATTTGTTACATTACAATTTAAAAAATGTTTTTAATGTTTAATTTTAAAAGTCATATTGCACTATAGCACTAAATGTAATTTATAAAAAAATGTCACACAGCTAAGCATGAACGTTCAATATAATAAAAAGATCATAAAACGTTATTACACTTTTTAAATATTAACAATGAAAAAAGTAAAAAAGCCATTAAGATCCTAATAACATTATTGTTACCAGATAAACATTTTTTTTCCTAATATCTAATCTAACGTTGTTATTACAATTTTTAAATATTGAGAATGAAAGTAGTAAGTTTGTAAATGATTACTATCTCATCACATTAGAATAAGTAATTATTAAAAGCGCATAATTATTATCAAAATTTATTTACATATAACTACAATCTTGTAAGTGATTATCTTATTGTCATTAAATCATAATGACTTTTATAGTCTTAATAGTAAAACTTGACTTTAAGATATGAAAATTACACATTTATTCACTAAACTTAACGTTGTAATAGAAAAAAAATTGCAAAAAAGGTTAATTTTTTATCTATTTTATTGTTTAAATTTACAGTACTACGTAATGTAATAAATAGTGCAATAAGTTAATAGCGTAGAGCCAAAAGTATTTTAATTTTACAATCTTTTATAGTAGAAACGCTTGAGATACTGTCTATCCAAGCAAAAATGAGCTCTATAAAACGTGGCCTTAGGGCGCTTTAGCTTTTATGTACACACCGCATCTCATCTCTTTTGAGATTCTGTTTGATTAATTTAAATTTACTCCCAAATTTGCTAACTTACTTCCCATATTTTTTGAAATCCAAACATAGGTTTTGGAAAATATGTTGGTTGCGCTGTATAGTGTAAAAAACTGGGTTACAATAGTAAAAAAAAAGAACAACCTAGAATGTAGCGTACTTGAAGTTTATAGATAGAACCAACTAGAAACGTGCTAACGTTGAACAAAAGCTTTTTTTAGCTAGAATGTTATTATAATTATCATCACAATCGCCTGATGGTTAGATGGTTAAGCACAGAAATGTTATTAAAGTAAACTGATCTAATAAATTTAAAAAAATCATTAAAACTTATCTCTTAAAACATTTTTAAAACATTGAAAACAACGTAACACCTACATAGCACTTGAAAATAATAACTACCACCGGAAACCTGAGTAAAATATCTTATGAGACTGCATAAATAAGTTTTGCTGAAGAACAAACACAAAAGTCGTTGACAGAAAAGTACACAAAATTTAATTTTCTTAAAATAATCATTGTTAACGGTTGTTCTAGGAATAATCATAATCAACAATAATTTAATTTGTGTTTAAAATAAGTGACATTCTAGTCAGTCCCACAACATACAAGTAAATATGTTGTAAGTAATATATGAATACATGAGAATTTGATACTCGTAAGATTTTAAAATCTATTCGAGTACCACCTTTAACAGGGTCTGCAAAATACGTTTTTTAATTTAAGACTCTGGTTTTGGATGTCAAAATTTCCGGAAGATTAGTGCACTAAAATTTACTGCCGGGTATATCTTAGACGTTTTTACTATTTATATATAGTTTTACCTGTTTTTTGGTGTTTGTAATAAAGTCGACTCCCTTAAATTGAGAGTTGATTTTGACTGACGTTTAGTGTGAAATGCAATATGGCAGAAGTCATAAAAAACGAGTATGAAAAATATTATAAATAAATTGTTGCTTACTTGTTTCTAGAACTATTCATTACTAAGTTTAATAAATTATTACATAAAAATATATAAAAAATAAATTACCATTAAATTAAAAGCTATTCTAATATTATATATTATTATAGCAAGGAATCATAATATAATAGTATATAAATTTTAGTATTTAATAATTTTTTTTATTGTTTCTTTAAGTTTTGCTCCTACTAGAGATTTTCTCTATAACATTGATTTTTTTTAACTAGGTTAATGTTGGCAATTTTTCAGATGTTTTAAATTAGTCTATTTAAAAACATGTTGTAACAATTAGAATTTGAAAGAAGGTTATCAACAGCCTGTGCGAATGAACAAAGTTTAATTATTCAATTGTCAGCTTCAATTATAAATATAACTATAGTTATCACTTAGAAAAAAAATTAAGACTAAGGTTAAAACCAGCAGAGTTATAGAAAAACAGCATTGTTTTTAAAACAATTCTGCTTATAGAGAGTATCCAAATGTTATTATAATTGATTCAAAACAAAACCTTTAATAAGAATAATATATAATAATATAATTTATTTGTAATAATGACTACAATGTAGTCTTTTACATCTCTACAAAAAACTTATACGAAATAAATTTTTCAAAGTTGTAAAAGGCATTATGCAGTAGAATACATTTTAATTTTATTTCAAATATAGGTATTGCTAGCAATTTAGAAAATTTAATGCAATATTATCTTAACCTCATTTTTAGTACTAGCCAATCTTTGAAATTTTGATGTAAGTGTATATGTCTGGTACAATATAGGTGGTTTTAAATTCATCCAAATGGTGGTAAACCTACATTAAACAATTAAAGATGAAAATTGAAGGAAGGGTCATAAGTTTTAAGTTCTTGTAAGCTGATCGCCAATTTTTTCGATATAGACATTCTACTATGAATAAAAGCAAAGTAAACAGTTTTACACACTTCACAATCTACTAATGGCTGCAAACGTCGTAAATTGTATATTTTTTGATAAATTACTATAACGAAGGTGTTCGTTCTCATGTCATTTTACTGTCGAGCAGAGCAGCTAATAAATTAATGAAGGCGTTGTGTTTGTCTAGCGCTTTTAGTGAGAAATAAATGAGTTGTTTTTTATTTTCATTAGTTTAGCATATTTTATTCAAATCATGAACTGACAGCTAAGTTAGTTTCTTGCATTTGATTTTCCATGATTTCAATGTTAGTATATTTATCGATAATTGCTGTGTCTTCTGCAAATAGATCAATTTTTGTTTTTGCCACATAAGGCAAATCATTTATGTAGATGAAAAACAATATTGAACCTAACACCTACCCTTGTGAAACACCATATTTAGTGCGGAGAAGAATTAACATTTTGATGACTAACAATTTGATATCGATCAGTGAGATATGATTCTAACAAGTTTGTATTGAACTGATCGAACCCTAATGACTTAGTTTCTTAATTAACAATTTATGTGTAACCCAGTCAAAAGCCTTACATAAGTCTAGACATAACGAATATGCATGTTCATTTCTGACATATGCATTTAACACCATGTCAGATAGTTTGTTTAGAGCGTTATTGTTAGAACAATTACTACAAAAGCCAAATTGTTTTTTATTAAATAATTTATATTCTTCAAAATAGTAACTTAATTGATTTTTTAAAAATGACTCAAAAATTTCGCTTAGTGTTTGAACCAAGGATATTGGTCAATAGTTTGTAAGATTAAAAGCGTCTTTTTTATGCATCGGAATAACTTTAAGTCATTAGGGTATATGTTGGCTCTGATACATAGGTTGAATAGTCTAGTCAGTGGGACAACAATAAGATTTGTGACAGTTTTAACAGTTGTATTGTTAATTCCAAAAACATCACAGCAAGAACCGTTACTTTAAACCGTTTAAATTTAAAGTTGAAATTTGTAAGACCAAAATGTAGAATTAAGTTCAAATAAGTATTAAAATTTTTAGATGTTGTTGAGGAGAAGACTGAAGTTTGTGTTTTTAATGTTATGATATTTTATATAGCTTTTTGTTCGTTTTATGAATTTGTTATATATAATATGGTTAGCTAATTTTTTGGTTTTGTTAAATTCTTTACCATACTGTGGTTTTATATCTAGTGTTTTTTCAATACGATTTTTTTTACTAGCTTATTGTCGTAACTTAAGGTATCACGCATTTTATATAATTTTTTATTACCAATGGATCAGTATATTTCTATTTCTGTTTTGTATTTGATCGAAGAGCAGTTCTTTATATTTTCTCGTAATAAATTATAAAATATTATACTTTTAATCTGTGTTTAAAATTGAACTATCTACAAAGCTTCAATCAATCCTTTCAATGCTATTTATAAACTTAACAAACACCTATAGCCAGACAAAAGCTATCTTCCTTGTAGAAGCAAACTCTTGCCTGGATAGAAATCAAACCCACCTCTTGATAGACCAGATCTCAAACGCAACTGGTCACCGAGTGATCTTTTTGATGCTAACGGTGCTTTTATTATTAATTATTTTTTAAATTCTAGACAAGGTGAGTTTTTGTAATTCAATCCAATGTTATAAATAGAGATGTTTCCAGAAATATCACATTTCTGGAAAACAGATTTTGAGATTGATTCAATTAGGACTCGTGGTTTTGATTGTCTAAAAAAGACGCATGTATATTTAAGTCTCTTAAACACACAGAATATAGCCAGAAATCCACATTAAAGATGGTTTTCAAAAGGAACACCAATACTAAATGCATAATTACTACCTTTTGTTAGAAATTTTTTGATAATGAATTTATCTTGATTTTCTTTGGGCTAAAGATATTCCCTGATGTCTTTAACAGAAAAATTTTTTCCAGCCAAATACTCAACATATATCTATTTTTTTCTTATTAGAAGAGGGTGCATTTTTACCACTGCCGTACATAGAAACCGCCTTATTACGATTCACCTTTGCATTGCGTTTGGAAGACACCTTTTTCCAGTCGTTTTCGTTTTGCTTAATACTTCATTCAACATTGATAGGTCGTCTAGTGTTTATAGCAAGGTCTAATAATCTGCTCCATCACAATTTCTTTGCTCCAAATACGTAGCCGTTTAGTTGGTTGTAATGGTTTTGCGTATAATTGTTTACACTTTTTGTTCGATTTGATATCGTTGAACTGGATGTTGTTTTGGAAGGGTTTTTGTTCTAATAAATAGAAGAACAAAGAGATTTAAAATCAGACAAGAACTATTGTGAAAACAAAACTAAAAAATAAATTGTAAAAAACAAACAAGGTGTGTTTGACTGTAGGAAGCCAATTGAAAAAAGCTGTAGAATTTTTGATAATAATAATAATTAATAAGTTAATTATTTTGTGACTATTTACTGTGAGATGGTGTTAAAATTTTGAGATTTTAAGCATTAATTTAAAGTTATTTTAAAACTTTAACCGTTACTTTAATGCTTTTATCGTTACAGTTTATTAATTTTCCGGAAATGGTCTTGGAAACAAAATTTTCCTGCTTATTTACCCGCAGGAAAATTGAGTTTTCCGGACTAGTACTGTAAAAACTTTACAAGACGCAAAATAAAAAAGATACTCTAGTAACTATAGTTGCCAACAAAATTGACAAACTTGATTTTTGTAAAATTTGTAAAAAAAATTCTAAAATTTGTAAATTTTGTCTTTTTTTACGATTTCCGGAAAAATTTAATACAAAACACGTCAGTAAAATCTCTTACTTGACTCAGAGCTTTAAAATACTCGGTACAAAGTGCCTCGTATTTCAATTTAGCTCCTCTTCAGTAATGTGAAATTTTCCTGACTTTTATGTAAATAACTATTATTTGTAAAATTATTTAATCTGATTAAAATATTTGGAACATTTTTATCAGTTAATAATTATCATTTATTTCTCTTATTTAATTTAACAAAAACTTCCATTTTGGTATTTTTTAAATTTAGTTGAACATTTGGTTTTTCTTTGATGACAATCACAGATTATAAAAAAAATCAACAACTAAGAAGAACAAAACTGTGATTAAAATAAGTATTTGGCACCGAGTATTCTTGTATACCAAGTATAATTTTTGTTCTGAGAGAGATGAATGCATATGCTTACCGACCATAATTGAGTTTATTTCAAAACAGTTAAGTTCTGCTAAAAATAAAAAAAACACAAAAATAATAAAAAAAGAATAACATCATTGTATCAATAGCAACATGTATTTATTGAAGCCGGTGGCATGAAAATTTGATATTATTTAAGCCCAGTTAATAATTATCATAATATTAATAATCGATGAAACTAATATTAGATGGAAATTGGTTGATTATAGATTTAATTTGTGTTTATGCACCCAGTTTCTAATCTGTCTAAAATTATTTGTAAAGTATTGATAAAGTTTTGAATTGCTACAAATAGTAAATCCAATTGATATAACTTTATTGTTCTCAAAGAGACATTTACAAGCAAATTTAAGTATTGCTTTGTCTTAAACCATAAAAAAAGACATAGTCCAGTCATTACGTACATTCAAAAAAGAAAATGAATTTGCGCTTTCAATTTTTTAATATGTTGTAGGAGATACCTAGAAAAGCTTAACTTGAGATTGTCGACCAAGCTTTCCTAGGAGCTTTCGCCGCCATCTTGAAAAAAGTGGTAAAATTTGTTTCTCGGCAATAACTCGGCTATCCGATGAGATTTCGAAAAATTTTTTAGGACACTTTTTGTAGCTTTCTTTGTGCTCTACAATAACGCCTCTACAATCATTTTTAGCGTATCATGCATCGTTATCGAGATATCGATCGATAAAGTCAAAAATTTAGAACACAAAAAAGCAAAAAACAAAAATTGTGTCCTAAATTTTTGACTTTATCGATCGATATCTCGATAACGATGCATGATACGCTAAAAATGGTTCGGGCGTTATTGTAGAGCACAAAGAAAGCTACAAAAAGTATCCTTCACAAACTTTCGAATCTCATCGGATAGCCGAGTTATTGCCGAAAAACAAATTTTACCACTTTTTTCAAGATGGCGGCGAAAGCTCCTAGGAAAGCTTGGTCGACAATCTCAAGTTAAGCTTTTCTAGGTATCCCCTACAACATATTAAAAAATTAGAAGCGCAAATTCATTTTCTTTTATTTGCCTTTTTTTCGGACGAAATGACTGGACTAACAACTCTAGTTAGATTTTAATAAAGTAATCTTTGAGTGATGGCTTCAATAAATAATAAATTTTAACGTATATGAGCAAGTGTGCGAACAATACGATCTTCCGCTTGTGCGATGTTTTTATTTTTAAAAGTTGCTTATATTACTATAACTTAAACCTGTTCTTGCTGCTTATTAAATGTTAGACTCAACATCTATGTAAAGCTCGCTTAAGCAGTACAGACTTAGATAAAAATAAATAATCTTTTTGTATAAGAAGCGGCAAACTGTCTCTAAAATCTTATGTACCTTGGCAGTAATGTCAGTAAAAGATGTATGAGGAGAACAAGTCGTTGCTATTAACGATGAAACGTGCTGCTGATGAGCTTTGAATTGTGAAATTATCGCTTCTGATTGTACAGAATAATACAGTGCGAATGACGAGGTGCACTAAGACTGCTCTAATACAAAATTTACAATGCGGTCTTCGATAATGGTTTATAGCAGCAAAACTTATTGTTAATTGAGCTTTACTTTTAGAAGTAGTCAATTGCTGTATACTTTATCTTTAGTCTTTAAAAAGTTCGTTCTTTTAGGAAGTTCATTAAGAAGAATCGCAGTGATTTAACACCAAGACTGCTGCAAAAGTCGTCTTCATAATGCCGCGATCTCGCCTCGAATTCCGCCGTCATGCCATTAATACTAACAAGCAACGTTATTTTAAAACGAAACCAGAACCACGACGATTTCTAGAGGAAGAGAAAAAAATAAGGCAATTTTGTAATACGAGTAATTTGTCAGAGTTTCGCACACAAAATATACTTCACACAGCATACTATACGGTCCGTTGATATAATGAGCATAAATCGAAATAAAATTAATGAGCAAAAAATAATAGAAAGGGTATTTTAATTGGTAAGCATCTGTCTCCAAAAGTCTAGTTCGCTAACGACGCACCTTAAAAGGAACAAACTTTGTCAGATTCTTTGTGTAGAGACCACAAAGAAGCATAGTTAAATTCAACGCAGGTTCTGATATTCATTATAACGTACCTACTTAAATTAGTTATTGATGAGCAGACCACATTTTCAAATCAATTAATAATTAATAAAATCGTCTATTTCTCTGTTATAAAAACTAAACCGTTTTGAAAGTAGTTATAACCATGTGTGTTTGAACTCTATTAAAGTCAATGTAGTGCGAGTTTGTAACTCTTTATCACTGAGAAGTTGATGCTTTACTTTTCATAATTATTTAAGGCAGTAGGTTGAAGAAGTAGAAAGTGCCTTCTCGTACACGCAAAATTTTAATGAATCAAAAAGTATTAATTTTTTTAAATTGTTATTTTTTTTGAGAAGATTAGAAAAATTTATAAAACAACATATTAAACAAATAACTTCTACGGTTTGTTGGCATATTTGGCATTTTTATCAAAATTTTCTATAAGCATGTTGCACAAATCTAGCTGGATTTTCTTGATGCAGCTTAATATCTCTGTTTTCAATACACGGACGGTTAAAGAGTTTGTTTTCATAAGTCTTCCAACTTCAAATAATTAAAAAAAAAATGTTTAGTGCTGTTAAATCTCATGATCTTGGAAGCCAATTTTGATCACTAAAAAAATAACGTCATTACTTTGACAATATTAGCTAATATTTACATATCCATATTAGTAAAAGTGCGGTAACAAAGCTATCAAACTAAAAACAAATTTTATGGTTTTAGAGAATTTAATTGATGTTTTTTTGAATGTTCAAATTTGTTACGACGTCAAATGTTTTTGAACTTTTACCAACACTTTCACGCACTGTTTTGATATTTGCATGTCAACAAGTTGTTCTTAAACAGCCCATGTATTGGCAACTCTTTTCGCCGATAAGGTCAAAAGTCAGAAAAAAAGAGTTTTTTGCAATTTTTAGCAAAAAGGTAAGTTTTATTATAAAAGTATTTCAGACAAAAATTGTACACCATAAAATTGTCTATAAAAAATTTATCGATATATTTTTTATTAAAAGTCACCGTTTCTGAGATATAACAATTCAAAAAGTTGTAAAAGTTATTGTCATAATATGCACACGTTGCGCGCCACCTATGATGTAGTGTACTTAGCGCACTTTTTTCTCCTAGTAGGCCTACTCTACGAGTCAGTTGTGATCCTGTTTAATTTGAAATTATTGCAAAATAACAGACATTTTTGAAGATTGAAAAAGATTGAAAAGCGATGTAAATTAAAAAAAAGTTTTAAAGATCATTCGTCTGATTCGTAATTTTCAAATTCTTTTTGTCTTTTGTCTTGATATTCTTCTTGTTCTTCTGCTTCTCCTGCTTCTTCTTTATCTTTATTTTAGATGCAAGTAAATTGCGTCAATAGCGATGTATTGGAGATAACCTTGTTGGAATCAAACAAGTCCACCCCTGTTGGTAATTCGACATTAGAGCACGACCGGCGTTGATTACTTGTGCATGCTAGAGAACAAAACAATCCGACTTTTTTGCAACCACATTTAGCAGTGTTTTTTTTTCTAGTTGCAAAAAATTGCGTTCAACAGTTTTTTTCTAGTTTAATGTATTGTTGACAAACTTCTAACCCCAGTTTGTAGGGTCTAGTTGATAACCAAGCCACACTTGAACTTTGTAATATACCCAAAAAAGATGTTGATGAGCCGCAGCTGAGGTTGAAGGAAGACAAGCTAATTAAACTTGTTTTTTATTTTTAGTATTTCTAACAAAACATGCATATTGATTCTTATCTAAACAGGTAGTTTTTTTAGAAGGTTTGCACATTGAAAAAAGAAAGCGTATGCCGTTGGTGATAACTTCTTAATGAGTTGAATTGCTTCTTTTAAAAACTTCAGCACATTGAACTAAATTGTGTATTATTGAAACAAGAAACAGATGTCTCGAAGTTACACTGGGGAACTGGGTTTTATTTTACCTAATATTCACCTCATATTTACCTGATATTTACCTGACTATAAATATCTATTTCTGTATATATAGTCAATATAACTTTTTATGCTAAATAAATAGCCTATGATGTTCTAAAATGATACCTATATATTAATTTTTAGTATCTATAGATATCAGCATCACTTATAGAAACCCGCAAAATCAACAAACGTTTTAGACATAATATTGGTGTGAAATGTTTCATCAGATACTAGAAAGTGTTTTATCAAAGATTCTAGATTTCGGTCTTTATAAAAAGCCACTTAAAAAGATAAGATCAGTGTCGAATGATCAAGCTTTCTTTCCACTCTTCTTATATTTGTAGACATATGTTTTGGTAGGATAAAGCTCCGGAATAATTTCCTGCGTGGTGTAATCCTCTAGGCAGGCGGATAGGCGAGATGATAACTGGCGTCTAAATTCTTATAAAGTAGGGGGAAGCGGCGTACAAAATACATTGAATAAAGTTTGATACTGTTTTCGCATTAAATTTTTCAAAAATCAAAAATCGTTTATAATAATAAAATTTTCAGAATTAATTCTTAATTATTGAAACGTATCTTTTGACAAATTTGTATTTTTGCATTTACTGAGAAACATTAAATCTTTTCATACTATCGAATTATTTTTCGTATACCACCGCTTTTAAATAGTGCTTTTATAAAAACTGATTCCAATAAAAAGAAACGATTTGATTCTGCTTTGAATTCAATCATTTGGTGTCTCCGCCTTCTCCGGAAGCTTCTTTCATTTGTTATCTTTGCGACATCTTCTAGCTTTAGAGTCGATTGTCGGGATCATATAACAAGAGATTTCGGCAGCTATTGGATCTAAGTTGGTTTTCTTGCTGAACAAAGCGTTTAATAATGACCAGTGTTGAAAAGAATTGGGAAATTTGGTTTTTCAGGGTGGGCTTACCGACTAAAATACTATTGGCCATTGCAAGACCGCATCTTTTTACATCATCTTCTAGGCGAGCAGGGTTGGAGTTGGAGCTCTTTGTTAACTTCATTAAAATCAAAAAACATATTAAACAACCTTGAGGTTAGAGTAATCTGTATAAGAAGAAGATAAAATTTAAATCAACTTTTAAATTTATCTGATACTACATCGTTGAATATTTTTTAAGACTGATTCTACCACTTATAAATCTAAGCCACCCCTGCTTTTTCAATGGCTTTTTTAGGATCCCCAATTTAACAAATTGTGCTAGATTAAGCGAATTTGGCCAGTCAGCTTTGTGACTCATCATCAAATTGTCACGTTTATCTGTGAAAGGTTAGTGATCTATTGGAAATGACCTATCAATCGGTTTAGAGCGAGCTTTAGAAAGAAGCACACTAATAAAGAATCCTTATCGATATCTGAATACTTAATTTATAGATGTCTTAAAAAATCTTGAATTAATTAATATAAATTTTTTTCTCACAATTTTCGTTTTGAAACATTTTAATATTTATTTATTACATTTTTGTAGTATATACTTGAACATAAATAATCAGAACCGCATTTATAGTTTTTTATAATAAGTATGTTTTATAACAAACCATGTGGCTTTTGCAGCGTTAAGTTTTGAAATGGTTATAACAGATATCATTGTATCTAAACTCATACAGTCAAAACTGCAATAAATTCTGATTGTCAAAGTCTTTAAATTTTAGATTGTACTGAAAATTGATGTATCTCTTTATATTATTTATTTGACGATACTTGTGATAACAGTGTTATGCCATTGTATTTTTAAAAGTTATAACTTATTTATTTATTTATTTTTTATGTTTATTTATTGGTTCTATTTTGTATTTATTTATTTGTTTAATTTGCAACACACAGTTAACACTAATTAGATTGTAAGAATTCTTATGTAGTTTTAATAATTATCTATTTACAGAATAGATTGTGATAATACATATAGTCTTAAAATTAATTAGTATTAATTGATATACAAAGAGTTTATAAATCTTTGATAAATAGTTTAATTTTGTTTAAATAAACATGAACAGAAATAACAAAAACGCACGTATCATAACTAAACACAAAAAAATTAACAAAAGTACGAAATCTAGTGGTTTGCTGGTTTGTCAAATGTTCAAATTGATTTCCGTTATTTTGGATGAAAAGAAACAATCTTTGGTGTGTGGAGTTTACAGCTGCTTCAATTTTAGCTACTGAAATTCTTTGAAGTGTATTTTTGCTCTTTGCACCATGTCTTCTTTTGTTGTCGGATAGTAAGCTACACTAAATCTTTCACTTTTTACCATAAATAAAAATCTAAGTAAGTTAAGTCTGGCAATCTTGGTGGCTATAGAGATATATTTCCTCTTCTATTCTATTTTTCAGGATACAGCCCATCTGAATTATGCCTAGCATTTACTGAAAAATATTACTTTTTTCACTTTTCCGTCTATAACTTTTGCTGCAAATTGTTTAATTTATTAAACATCAAATAAAACAAAAAATTATATTTCTATTAAGATTAATTTTATCAAAATTGGTTAAGTCAACTCAAAGTTATAGACGTTTTTTGAATTGCATACCACCACCTCCTTTTCACTCACATTTGAAAAATTTTGAAATGACAAGTGGAAAAAAAAGGTTTTTAATTGATTGTGACAATTTCTCTCTCTGATCTAGAAACTTGAAAATAATTTCCAGCAATTTGTTTTTGCCACTTTTCTTATAAAAATTTTTATTTCAAAGTTTTATGGCAAGCGGTTCCTGAGATATAGTTATCGGGACACACGGTACAATGCAGACCATATTTTTTAACGCGTTTTTACTTAATGTCTTTGATACCATATTTTAGTAGTTCTCATCAATCACACTTTTTTTGTGCATTGCAATAATTTGTGTTGTAGTTTTAGATAACATTCTTATCAGTCTTTAATCTACACTAATATTATAAAAAGCAAAGATTTGTATGTTTGTATGTTTGTAAGGAATAGGCTCAAAAAGTACTAAGCCGATTTAAAAAATTCTTTCACCAATAGAATGCTACATTCTTCCTATTTGACATAGGCTACATTTCATTTTAAAGAAAATTAGGAATCTCTGGTAAAATTTGAACAATGTAACCGAAGGTGTAGAAAAATGAGTCTTAAAATGTCTTTCGTCGAATGCGCTGCCGAAACTATTAGCGATAGAACAAAATAATGTACAACAATATTGAAGAACATCATAATGTTTACAAAAAACTCCGTGGTAGCATATGTCCAACTATTGTAGTTATGTCACGACAACAACTTTTTCCATTTTAAACATTAATGAAAATGCTAACCAAATTCAAACCATGCCATTTATGTGTTTATATTAATTTTTATCTAAATAAATTATTTTATGATTAAGACCATTTAACTACCTATAAAATAGTTTTTAAATTATTTAAATTGGACTTTCCATTCAAAAGATATTACGTGGCCGTTGTTTGCGATGCAGTCTGAAAAGCGCGCCGGGCATCGCAGCGAGCGGGGTGGAGGAGGCACTGGGGAGGCAAATTTCCAAAAATAAATTATTGTCTACCCCGTGCAAAGCCGGGACGGGCTGCTAGTAAAATATAAAATAAAACTTAGAATAGACTTCGAGAATCTTATATTAGAAAAATTATAAATTTATAAAACAATATTTAGTTTTAAATATTTATTTAAAACATTCATTTCTTTGAAAAAAATGTGTATGCTGACACAGCTCTAAAGAAAAAAACACTAGAACTAGTAAAGCAATTTAAAATAAGCATTGAAAGAAGTAAACATTGACTTGTTTCAGTGTTTTTGACAAAAATGTCGTTTGTTTTAAGAATATTAAATTTTTTCTATGCAGTATATTGTTTTATAATAAAAAAACTGTACGAATATTTTTTACACTAATGAAATTAAACAATTTTGTTTCTTAAATTTGTTTTGCTTTGTTCGAGTTTTGCGTTCTTACTCTTTTCATCTAGCTTTTCACATAATTATTTAATTCGTTACAATTTGTAGCAAGATTAAAAACTAAGTTGCGGCCACAAATTGCTCTTTAAATGATAAACAATGAAGTTTATATGCTTTCATTTTATTTATTTAAAAAGCTTGACTGTTTTTGCTCAACATGTATTTGTGTTTAAGTTGCCTATAAGTAATTAAGCAATGATACCGCTGGCTTTGTATTTGTACTTGGAACAAGTCAGTAAATTTTGTTGGTACGGACATAAACGCTACTTTATTGAAATTTTCAATTAAGCGAAGTCGAGTTCCAATAGTGAAAAATACGTTTTGATTAATTTACCGTATGATGATAACAAAGCACATGTGTTACATGAACTAATCGTGATTAAATATTGATTTTCTAGAAACTTTGTACAAAGCCATGCCAATTTCAGCTTTCAGGTATCTACTCATTTAATTGACAGTTTTTTTGTCTTTTAATATAATAATAACAAATATTTTTTTACAAACTCCAAACTAAAATTGAAAAACTCATTCAACCGCTGCGCTCTAATTAATTAAATTAATTTAATCTACGGTTGAATTGCAGCCACACAGATGTAGTAGATGCATTGTGTAGTGTCCTTTAGTTGTGGCTACAAGCCATCTAAATACCAATCAAAGCTTTGATCTGATATAATATTAACTGTTCTAATATGTTAAGTAGCTTGTCTATGAATACTACAATGCATTGGTTTACTGCTTGAGGGTGCAGCTAGATTAAATTTGACTGTAATTTGCGGATGCTTCCAGAAGGTATTTTAATTGCTGAAGGTTTGCCAAGATGATTGTTTCAAAAGCTGGTCGGTGCTGTCGTTGCAAATACGACACAAAAAGAAGCCATTGAAAAATTGTTTAATATGTAGATCAAAGCTAGATATTCTTTTACTCTGCCCTTGCAAAAGTATATGATGACGCATATTAGCACCGACAAGAGAAAATTATTTAACTTTAGTTAAGGTACGATGATACTACAATAATTGTGTAATAAGAACAAGAATATAATTGTAATTTTACTCCCTTAATTTTTGTGATGTTTAAAAATAGCCCATTGGAATGGTTTTATCTCTATAACATAAACACCATTGTCTGAATACCGTATCGTTGCTCATTTACTTATTCATTTCTCGATGAGTTTCTGAATGCTTTGTAGTGTAGAAAATGTATTTGTTTTTCCGTTTTGTGAATAATAGGGTGAGTTCTGCTCATTGAGCGTCTGCTTTGGTTATGGTTTATGTTAATGATAATTTAATGAGTTTATCACTTAATAATGTAGTAGTTATTAAGCGATTGCCTTACTTATAATGCATGTTAATATTATTGGTTTGATTATATTGAAAAGGTATTGAAAGTAGAGTTGAGTTTGTGAAGATGTGGCAGGTATTAAATGATATTCAATTTTAATCATGTTCATGTAATTATGACACATGATAAGTTTGTGGTTTGTGTCGTGACTGGTAGTTTAGAGCTAGTATACTGTGATTGACTGAGGTTCCGGCTTTTTTATTCTCATTGCACAACTCGCTATTAAGTTGGCAGGAATTATCAAAGAAAGTACAGGTAGATAGGGCGAGTATAATTTTATTGACTGGGGTTCTGGTTCTTTTATACACATTGCACAACTCACTATCTGGGAATAATCTAAAGTGAGAGAAAACACATTGCGGAAAAAGCCCATTATGCACAATTTACTAAACAATAATTATTAATGTCATGTTCTGTACAATTGAGAGATTATTGAGTAATGTGATTAATGAGAGATTAATATGCTAAATGTGAACTACAGTTATCTCGAGGAAGCATGCTTGTATGCTCATTGTACACTCAGTATCATGTTCTGTTTATTTTAAAGAGAGACAAAGCATTGTGAGATTGCTTTAAGAGTATTACATGTCCATCTCTATGAACAACAGTTCTAATGAGAAGAGACATTGAAATATAAGTGAAGTGCAGAGGCAGGTGACATATTAATATATTCACCGGCATTGATGTATGTATTTTTGTTATGTTTAGGTAACAAAGCAGTGACGAAGTAGGATATATCCGGATCTTGTGAAAGACTCTTAAAAGATTATTGTTAATCTTTCAAGTTAAACTAAATAATCTAAAATTGCTTTCAATCATCTTCTCACAATTGTATTGTCTCTGTAATCTGAGTTAGTTAACCTAGCTACTTTTCAAGACAAATCAACAGTTTGAATAATATAGTTTTATAAATTATATTTTTGGCCTCCTGACATATAAACGTCAAAAAAGCATTCAAATGACATCTGCGAAAACGACATATTTAAACGTTAAAAATGAATATAATTTTGAATATTTTAAGTGCCATTCGTAATACACTGCAAAATCTTTTGACTTGTATTGACGTTTGACATATTGGTTTAAACTCAATTTAATCAATTTTGTTCAATTTATAAATTAACAAAATATAAACTTCTGATCAAAACGAAAAAGGTATTGCCGGATTAAACGTATCATTGTAGTAATCCTTTTTTTATCTTTCCTAAATTAATTTTAGGAGGAGAATACGAATATTAGAGACTAATGAATGACCTAATCTTGAAGAAATTGCTTTAAATCACTCTAATCCTGACTCCTGTCTTTAGAAAAACCGTAATGTTATTATGTATAGCTACTAACACATTACCATATTAAACAGAATATATTCTTTTATATTTTGTGTTTTAAGTTATTATACAATTAAATAAAAACTAGAGCTTTATTTATTAAAGTTGCAATTCTTAACATTAATTGTGCAATTTTAAACATCCGAAAATAGAGCCGGCATTAGCTGATTTACTTCAGGTGTGTTTTTGTTTGTAGTGTACTGAAACTAATTTATGTGTTATGGAAAATAATGCCTAAATTGTTTTCAAAACATTATAAAATGTTTAATTATTAAAACTATGAAATAAATCAGAGATCTACAATATACCATCTATCAATTGATCAACTTTTAGAAAATCGGAACAGACCACTATCAGCCTAAGTCTTAGCTTATTAATCAATTGCTTTAATTAGTTGTAAATTGATTTCCTAACTAATTGTAAATATTTTGGCACCTAACTTATACTTGCGTAATTTGTTAGAATTTATCTTCAATTTAAAAGCCAGTATTATGTATGTATTTTAATTAATAATGTTTATTAACCTGTTTTATTTTACACAACATTTTTTTAGCTTTTTTCTTAAGTAAAATTACATACACAACACATTTGAACTATAAACAATTATCTAAAATCTCATTAACAACTTGATCATTTTATAGACTTATAATTAGCATTTTTCAACTAAACTTTGGTATAGAATAAAATGCTTTTAAAACGTCTTTTTTTTTAATTTGTCTGTATTATCCACCCAACAGAGCATTTTAAAATCTTATACTATACATAATATACATACAGTAGGCGTTTGTAAGTCGTATTTTTATAGACATAAATTATTATTAATTTGTGTGTGAAAACAGTGAATGTTTTAATTAGTTTGAAAATAATTTATATTATTTTGAACATGCATTAGTGATTGAAGTATGTAGTGAGAAAACGGGGTTGATATAGTTTGACTAATGTAAACTTGCTCACAATGCTCTCGATATTTTAATTGTCTTAGAATTATTTAGAGTTTAAAAGTATTTGAATTTTTTTTGTTTTCGCAATTTTGTTTTTGTTGCTTTATTCCACAACCTGCTTCTATTTTTATTATAGGTATTAAAATTCAAGCATTGTTGAATTATCTGGTCATTAAATCTTAACCTTGTAATGTTTTGTTTGTAACTTTGTTTGAAATGTAGTCGGATAATCTTTTGTTTAGTGAGTAATGTTTTTGTCAATTTAAAAATCTTTTTTTTGTTTGCATTTTGTGCTTTTTTGATATATATGTACTGTATATTTATGATCCTAGTTTAATACCGTGTTTTTTTCTTTCTTCTCAACCGGGAATAAAGTAAAGCTTTCATCATTTTTGTATAATAATAATAATTTCCTAAGGAATAATAACAATAATAAATAATAACAACTTTTTATTTGTTGATATTAAAATTTACATTTACAGTAACAATAAATTTGTTTGTATTGATTGCATTTCTGACTGATCTATTATTGACGCCACCTACGATGACGTTGCTAGTTTGATAGGTACGTGTTTCATGGTCAAGACCTCATTTCTTTTGTCACCTAAAAGCTGTCTTTCACTGTTAAGTTTTTTTCTAGCTGAGGATTCTATGTAGCCTTTAGCAACACTGCTAGATTTCCAACCTCTAACTAATTTGGCAGTTGCTAAATTCGCATCCCTGTCTGCTAACTTAGTTGTCAAGGTTCTTCTCATGTAGTGTCCTGTATAAAACGAAGATTCAGATCAGTTGCAATTGTCGATGGTATTTTGCCTAACGTATTTTTTCCTACTAGTTGCGTTGAACATTTCCCATTTTTATAAAATACAAAAAAATTTTCATAATTTGTATGTGGTAGTATAATATTTGCACAGTTTTTGTACAATATAAAAAAAATCCAGCGATGATTTATTATTAGCATTTATAATATGAAAGTCTGATTAATCTTTGTTTTCGTATCTTTTACGTTAACAGTTACAACTGTTCTTTCATCTCGAATATCACTTTCTGATACATTTAAGAGCTCTTGACACCTTATCACCTATTTTTACCTATTATAATTCTAGCTTGTTAATGTTATCACTAGACAATTGTTATTATTTTCTAGGAAATAAAGTAACTCATTATCGATCAAAAACAAAAAAAAGCTTTACTTTATTACCGGTTGCAAAGAAAGAAAAAGCACGGTATTGAAGTTAGATCATCAATATACAGGCCAACCTCTTATATTTAGATTGTACCACTTCCAGAGATGATATCTTTTTCTTATTTTTATCACTTCCGTTGGTAGAGAAGAAAGTTTTAAATGCATCTCAGAAATAAACTTTTAATAATTTCTTAGCTGAAGATGCCTTTGCTCTCTTAGATTGCTCTGCCATCACCACAGCTTTTACCCTTGACACATAAATAACTACTTTGATCGTGTTTTGCGCAGGTCAAAAATCTATCATTTTTGTATCATGTATGTGTTTTACTGTTTACATAAAAAATTCTAATCGTTTTTTCTGTAGTTATAGCCGCAATATTGTATAGTGTATTATTGTAGTTTAAGTTTTTTTTCATCTTTTGTTTTTTTTTATCAAATTGACAAAAGTTATCACTTTGTCATTCCTGAAACGGCTCAGTGACTTAAAAAACAAAACACAGTAACCGTTTGTTAACATCTTGAAGTAACAAAAAGTGGAACTAGAACAATTTTCACAAATATGGTAACTCAAACTGACAGCGTCGGTTGTGCATGTTAAATGCGTTTTAAGTACCAAACCTTTTTAAATAAAAATGTTAAACAAAAAACAGTATTACCTAAATTAGAAACACAAAATCTCACGCTTAAGACAATTCAGTTATTAGCCTTATAAACTATGAAAAAAGCTTATAAAAACAGAGAATAGCTTTTTTTAGATATATTGCCTAATATTATGTTAAAACTACAAAATTACTTGAATAACACAAAATACAGCATAAAAGACAATGATTACAAGTTTACTTGTTGTAGAAAAACAATACGGGATTTCACAAGTGTGTGTTTTGGGCAATTAAGTTAGTCAAAACCTAATAGCTCAAGGAACCTTGTTTTCAATTTACAGATTTATTAATATTTTTATCTAAAATCAAAATTTTAGGTTAGTTGATCAGATAAACATTGATCTTTATCTTCACTTATGTTTGACTATTAGATAAAAATCAATAGATATAATAACTTTAAGATTCTCTAAAAAGTCATGACATATTCGATGAAGAAGAGGTAGTGGGATGATTAACAGTAAATTTTTATTAAAGGATCTTAGACTGCTGAAATAACCAGCACTTCTGCTCTTTCATGAACAATACAGATTGAGCTTAATGTTCTTTTTGTTCAACCTACGTAATTTTTATGGTACCCTGGCAACACACACATTGCATTGACGTATCTCATCAACGGCAACGCTGTTCATCTTACAAACTTGACAAAACCACACCTCGTTATCAGCTATTGTGTAATTTAAGTATAATTTAAGCTAAATATTTCTTTCTAATCTATATTGAACTGTTTAATCATATTGTTATGACTTATAACAGTTTAATTCATTTCTATAGTAAAAGCTTCGAATTTGAAATATTGCAGTTTTGTATCTGTCTCGGTTTGGAAAGGCATCAAATTGTTAACAAGATCTGATTGACAAAATGTCAGATTACATCTGAAAATACGTCATAAAAGCTTTGGCTTTTGAAAATATCTGCTGCTTATTTGCAACGCCTTCCAAAACTGTGTTTACTTAGAATTAGCGAACTCCGTTTGGGGAAATATTGTCACTGCCTAATTATAAACATAACTCCCAGTAATTGCTCGGTGTGATGTTTACATTTGCTGTACAAATTTACATTTGGCTGTTGAGTTATTGAATACTTATTGCTATGGGACTAATAATGAATAAACCGGAAACTTTGTCAGTAAACTTATTACAAAGTCGAGATCAGTAAATATTATTATTTGTTTTAATTACCAATGTGGGTGTTTCAAAACTTTTAATTACCTAATTGTTAAAAGAAAAATTTAGTTAATTAGCAATTTATATTTTTCCAAACTTTTTTTTTTCTACGATTTGCCGCTAAGCATACTTTCTTAGAACATAAAATGTAATGGTCTAGGAGGCAGGTACAAATATGGTCAATTATTTCTTCCCGAGCAAAAATTTATAAAATGCATTTATATTGTTAAGGATTTATATTATGAATATTCGCAATCGTCAGCTGCGATTCCGTGGGTAGGGTCGACGGTGGCAGCCTCACACGCATGAAAAAAAAAACGTTTTCTGTCATTTCCTCCCATTTCAAAATTTGTCGGATTCAAGTTTACCTAGTATCTTGCAGGAAAAACTAAGTCAGCTGACCATAACATGATGGATTTTACATAAGCTGGCTGCTTCAACATTAAAAAACTATTTTTTCAATAATTTCCTCTCACCTAAAATTTACCTGCTGGTAGTTTATATACTACTGTCAATGAAAATGAATGTCAGCTAGCTGTATCTCAGTGGACAGTTTGTCAGCTGGTATCTTGAAAAGTGTAATGCAGCATCTATCACCTACTGGATCTTCTGACGACTTTTCCCTTGACTTACAGCTAGCTGATTTTTTTTCATTATTTACTAGAGCATGTTAACAAGCTTATTATGATTTTATTAAAGTCAACTTTGTTTGTATGGTTTAAATCGGTTACAAAACATTAAAGACGCTAAAATTGCGTTGTTCCAAAATCTTATAAATTTTTTGACAATAACGATTAAGTTGCCTTGAAATGGGTATTGATGGTTTTTCTCTACCACCATGCAAATAAGAAATTTACTAGCAATATTTAAAGGCGTGTTACAGTGCGCAAATGTGGTTTCAAGCAAACCTTAAAGTTTCCACACCACAACTGAAAAGCCTTCTGTCCACGGTTGAGAAAAAATAGATTCAAATTTGATTGGTTTTCTGCGGCTCAGTTCCCAACGTCCATTGAGGAGCTAAGCATTCAGCCCAAAAATGATATCAAGGTTTTTGTTCATATTGATCTCTATACAATCATAATAAAAACATGATCGCTTGTAACTCTGACAGTAAATCTGACAGTGAAGCAGAGAGAGATGAAGCAAACAACAGCAAGAACAAAAATTTTCATTATTATTTTTAACTATTTTATTAAAATAAAAGTTATTTCTCAACTAAAAACTGATGATATAATAAATTTTTTATCCGGCAATTTACTTATACCAACGTTTTTTCTATTATTAAACTTTATATTTGTTATTAAAACCCGCCGAATAACTTAAAGAACGTGATATCCTCCCGGATAAAAATTGATATAAGGATTGTTAACATACTGTAGTAAATAATGAGAAAAATCAGATAGTTGCAAGTGAAGAGACAAGTTGTCAGCTGATAAGATTCCAGTAGGTAATAGATTTTTTTGATTTTCAAGCAGTCAGCTGACGTATAATCAATCCATCACGTTATGGTCAGCTGACTTTATTTTTCCTGCAAGATATTAGGCAAACTATAATCCGACAAATTTTTAAAGGAGAGTTATAAATTTAAAAAAGCTACTTTTATTCTCCATGCGTGAAAGCCTGCTATAGTCTACCCTAGCCAGGGAGTCGCAGCTGACGATTGCAAATATTCATAATATAAATCCCTAATGCATTTTACGAATCTTTGCTTAAGGGAAATGTGGTCATAAAAATTTGTCACTGGCTCTCGGACTATAATATAATCGTTAAGTATGTGAGTCAGGAAATATGCTTAGATCTTTTTTTATTCAGCGGTTTTTGCGCTAGGCGATTCAATCTTCATTGTTGTGCTTAATTTACATAAACACTGCTTTACAAAAGACAAATTTTGTCAATTTTCACATATTTAAGTTTTTATTACTGTAACATATTTTATCCTCAATCAGGTGTTAAATTCACGCCAGCGAGTAGAAAAGTGATTTAGCAATTATTGTTTATTTTATTAATTAACTTAATTATTTTACAAATATCTGACAATGTTTACGTAGTTGCTACTATAATTTCTATATCAAATTCTAGATTATTGTTTTCTTATATCATAAGTTGAAAAATTTTGACAAAGAAAAATAGATCGGATCACTTTAAAAAAAAAATTAATTTGTAAATATTTCTAGAAAAAAAGCGATTTGGTATCTCAATAATTTGCAGCCTTTTTCTGAAATGGGCTCTAAACCATAATTTGTGAAACAATCTTTTATCATGAGCTCTTCATTTAAACTATTATTACCTATTTTAGAATATTAAATAATCTTTAATTACGTTCCCAAAAATACACTGGTAACTAGGTTGTAAAAGTATTTGTATGGTAATATTCTGACCATCCTAATATGATAAGCTTGGCAAAATAAAAACAGAGATAAATAAAATTATTAAGCTATATATTTAATAATAACACAAAACTAATTTAAATAAACTATTTTTATTTTTTAGCGTATTATAAATAAACGTATTTTTGAGGTTTTAGAGTTAAATATAACAAGATGTTCACGCACATTTATTGCATATAAAACGTTTTGCCTAAATATAGAATTTATCAGGTATTATCAGTACGTTGTGTTTTCTGTGATAAACAGGTTGAATTTGATGTTTGGCATTGACAATAGCTGATAAAGCCTACATTATTATAGGCAAAACTCTAAAATACAGACTCAGTAATGCATTTCTACGCTAAAATGTATTACTGTCTATTATTATAATAACGTATACTTATTCAAAACATGCATTTTTTTTTACCTTGCCACCTTGAATGTTACGCTTTTTAGTGTCTCGACTTGACAGGAGTTTAGCGCCCATCCAGCTGCGACAATTTTTTAAGTAACTCAATGGTCACAAGATTTAATATTTTAGCCGGTATGACGTTTTACAAAATTATTTTTTATAAACAGATAATAATACAAAACTAAAACTATGTCGCCAGATCATATAACTCTTTTTTTTGTGAAGACAAATTCAGTCATGGAACGGGTAAACTATAAACAAGATGCGGCTGTAATGATGTTTTAAAATCTAAGACATCTGGAAATATGTACTATAGAATGTTACTTCATTAAATTAACAGATGAGAAAAGTTTTTTTAAATGGCAAATCTATAAGTATATATGTAGAATAAAATTCTGCAAAAATAATAAAAAGTTTGCGTAGTTTTTTGAAGTATAAATATATTAAATTAACGCAATTTGATTAAATGCCTTATATTCAATAATACTTTTCATAAACGGTAAGATGAAATATCGCTGAGATCCGTAGGGTGAAGTCCCCAAGCTGGGGATGTGGCGTGTCCAGAAGAGAGTAGAGTGCGCTCAGCTTGATTAAACTTTTAATACATTTAGCTGGTGGGTGCTATAGCTATGAAACCGTCATTGAACACGTACGTGTAGCTTCCCGTTTCGTCACGACAAACTCCTGCATCTATGTATGACGACGTTAATCTTGAATGCGATTTGGAGACATCTAAAGTCCGTTCGGAACCTGCGGTCATGCTATCATACATTTTTGATCATCGTCTCTCAACTGTCAATATCATTTCTATTTTAAAGAAATTTATAGAACTAATTTTAAACAGAAAAAAATGTGATGAATGCGGATATCATTTTTTAATAATTATATGAATATTTTTCTACCAATAAACATAAACATAAACAATAAAACATAACAATCAAACAATAAACATAACATGTTTATTCAGATTTATAATTCTAACTAAACATATAAAAAATAAAAAATTTGTTTTTAAATTTAACTCTTTGTTTTGCATCATTGTTTAATAAATTTTATCAAAATTCAAAAATAATTATAACAAAAATAAAAACATTAATGCTTTATCAAATTTTGTACATTTTAAACCGACTTCAAAAAAATAATAAGAAGGTTCTTAATTCGACTGTGTTTTTTATGTGTGTTACCTCATAATTTTTTTCTGGCTAAACCCATTTTGATGATTCTTTTGTTATTTTGGAAGCTGGTGCTTTCCATTTTGTTTCATTTAAATTTGATCAATAGCTAAAAAGTAGTTTTGAAGTTATACTTATTAATGCTTTTTTTAACATATATTTTTGACACTTACAGTTGATAAATAAATAAATTTAATAATAATTAAGTAATCATATTGAAGTCGATTTTTCAAAATTTTTAATTTGTTTCATTACTTTTGTAAATATTCATTTATATCTACTAGTTGGTAACACCCTGTAGGTATTGTAAATTCTTTTTTTTCAAAATAAAATTTATATGTTGTATCTTTCAAAGTAAACTATGATCTAATAAGTTTTATTATTATTTTGATAATTTGTGGAGAAATACTCAGCTCTCATTAAATAATATGTGATTTATAAAAAATTATAGAATTTCATTAGAAATAATAAACAAAATTTTGTCAAATATAATAAAATGAAAATCGCCAAAAACAGATCTTTTGGCTTTAAAAAATGTACAATTTTTCACAATTTAACAAGTTTATAAAAAAAGTGTATACAAACTGTTTATACAATGTATCAATGATCTAGTTTATTACCATTGCAAAAATAATAATATTATAAATATTGAACAAAAGGGTTTCATAACGTTTTACTTAGATAAAAAATTAATTATTGATTTGGTAGATTAGACAAAAGGTTTTTTTTTTAGAAAAAGGTTCTGGTCTGGATGGGATTCAAACCCACGTTACTCTAGGCTAGGCTAGGCTCTGATCTTCAGTCACCTGGCCACCAAGTGACCTGTAAACAATCGTAACATCTACACTGGTTTTATTAATTTAAAAAAAAATTGTGATTTGGCTCTCCATTGTCTAATAAAAATTCTACAAGCACATAACGTCAACTTAAATTTATTTCGGTTATTAAAAAATATTATAGATTTTTGACAATCTTTTACTTTATATTTCATTTGAAAACAAATCAATAAAAAATGCATTGTTTATGACAATCAAACGCAAAATATTTCATAAAAATGTATTAATTTTTTTATAATTTTGATAAGCATTTGAGCTATTATCAATTATTAATCTTTTTGGTAATAATAAATATTGGTATTAATTTTGGTGTTTACAAATACAAACTTTAAGGCACAAACTAAGATAAAAATAAAATTTTTCCTCATGCATATTTTATTTTATTTGTTTTTCATTTTACCTGACAGCAATAAAATTATTAACAGTTCAAAAGGTGGAAAAACGTACGAATATCTAAGTTATGAATGAAATTCTAAAATGTCTTATTATAAAATGTGTTTGAACAAATGATAATTTTTTTATTAAAAATTAAACATGAAACATTACGAAGTAATTAAATTAAAAGCATTATTTAGATTAAAGATCAACAGATTAATAGATTAAAAAAGATCAACTTTTTCCAGAGACTGGAGATTTTTGTGTTTGCTGTTGAGAATAGGGTAATTAACACTAAAAATAATAGTAAGTTTATAATAATTAAACAGTATAAGTTAATGAGAGTTGCCGAATGTGTTTCAATTCGTCGGAAACAATTGAACCTAAAATAGTGTATTTTATAGGATATTTTTAATTCTTGTAATATTTTTCAAGAAAATAGCAAATTATTTGCTGGTTATTGAAAAGCTTTAAAATTTAAAAATAATAAATTTTTTTTAGTTTATTTAATATGGGTGTGGTACAATTACATTAAGTCATCTCAAAATTTTAGAATTGGTTTTAAGAATTTGTGCATGTCATATTGTTCCAGTAGTTTCTAATTCAAAGTGATATTAATAATATTAATTTGGCTTGATTTTTTAGAAACAAATTTATATTTTTTGTTTCGATTAAAACACAATTTGTAGTTTTTGCTTTTAACTTGATCTTAAGTTAGTTTTTACTAATAATTCAAAATTGACAGTTTGTTTGTCAACAGTTTTTAATTATTAATCAAATAATATTATTATTACTGTTTATTACGTGTCAAAAACCGAAATAATTTTTCTTCATACCTCGGTCGAAAGTACGTCTTTCGTCCCTAATAACAGAGACGAAAGTTTAACTTTTAGTCCCTGTAAGATGAAATTCTTTCTTCCCTATAATAGCGGGAAGAAAGAATTCATCGTGTTTATTTATACTCGTAACTATGTTATATGACCAGCAACACTCGCTTCGCTCGTGCCGCAAATGTCGCGGCAGGCATCACAAACTATCAGCATTTAAAGTTAAAAAAATAAAATTAAAAATAAAAGTACGTACTTTCGACCGAGGTATGAAGAAAAATCGTATACACGACGCGGGACAGAAGTTACCTCGGGCATTATGGCGCGCAGGGCCGAAAATTCAACTTTTGTCCCTTGTAGTGTAATATACTATTTTAAATCGAGCAAAATGGTTGTGCTTGCAAAACCGAGATAAGTATTGTTAATGCGAGACATGTACGGCTCGTGTATCCTTCGGCTATAGAACTGCCCAATTTGTTCTTCTTATATTGACCACATCACACATTGCAATTTGTTAGCTAACTAATTTTTTTAATTGATGTGATCCATTAGGTTGATGTCAAAATTTTTTATTTTATCGGTTTTTTTTATACTAACAAAAATCATTTTATATTTTTATTATATTACATTAAATTAAAACTATGTATATATTTACTTTTTATTCTAAGAATTAAAAAAAAATATATGTATTGAACAGGATAAAACTGGTATATTTATTTGGTAATAGAATAAATAAAGAATATTTTAATACTTTTCTGTTAAAATATCTAGAAACACACAAAATTGAACAATATTTAACAATGCACTCGTATTTTAATAAGGAAATGACTATAACCGTAACTGTAGATACGGACACTGTGTAACAGTACGTAGACAAATAGTGTCTACTCATATGCAATTTTTTATTGTTTGTTTAGATAGGTGTTAAAACTGTGCTAAAAAAACGTTTTATGAAAGAACCATACCGATTAAACTTACTGTAATCTCTTGGGAAACTTAATAAAGTAAGACTAGAGTAATTTTTTTTGTGCTACTAACAAACGTAAACCGGACCAAAAAAACCCAAAAATTAAAAATAATATTATCAGTACAAATTATTAACTACTCTAAATTTATATGTAGCATACAAATAATAAAGTAAATAACTATATACAAATTTAATTTCTATTGTATGTTTAAACATTTTTTTTTTCAAATCATTTTTTATTTTTAAAATATGTTTATATCTATAGTTAGTAATTTCATGTTGCTGATTAAAGTCAAGACATTTGTTGGGTGTTATTAATTTCTTTTGTTAGAGGTTTAGGATATAATTAGTTTATTTTAACTTGATGCAAGACAACATTTATTTCTTTTAATTGTTGAACATCTTAATTACAGTAATTATTTATGGCGCCTTCCAATACATTCGTCTGATAACAGTCTTTAATTTAGTTCGAAAGGCCGTAGGGGCGTTGTAAAATGAGCAAATCTACTAATTATAGTGAACGCGTATCCAAGATCCTGGCAGAATGGGATGCCTTAGAAACGAGGGCTGCAGATAATAGGTCAGTCCGGTATTTAATTAGTGCTAATTGGTACTCGTAATTAGTATTAGAACTAAGTCTTCACAAAGCAGTTTGGAAATCCTATAGCTCAGCCATTCATTCTGACTACCCTGCGAGTTAGTTTACGAATACTTTGAGTCTAGTTCTCATTTTCCTAATACCTGCTTTAGTAAAATTAAGGAAAGCGACAAAATTTAGGATAGTTATTCTAACTTTACGTCATTCCTTTGAGATATTATTAATTTTCTAATTAAATAAAGCTGATAAGATATAAGATTCACTAACTTATTTGAACTTATACGTATAGACATTATATAACACAGAAGCAAAACCTCCTAATTTAAAATAGAGTGAAATTAAACTATATATGTTTAATGTAAATATTTAGTCAAAATCTACAAATAAAGAGCATATTACATTATGAAACATGTTAGCTTTCATTAGAGCTTATCAGTCACATACAGTTTTATTAAGCAAAAAAAACTGTTTTATTATTGTATGTAAAATAAATTAATTTGAGTAAAAACATCTTCGTAAAGCTCTTCTACATAGATATAATATTAAAACCGCACTTTTTTAAAAATTATTAATGACGCATGCAAACAATTATAAAGTGTAAAAACAACATAAAGTCTTATTATTTTTTTTAATATAAATTACTAGTTTAGTTATGTTGTTGACACAAAAAAATAAAAAAAATAATTTTACAATACAAGCTTTGAACAATATACGTTGAAACAAACATTTTGTGTATAACAAGTTTTTCTTGCTCCTTGCGTTGACTTGAAATAGTTTAAATTCTCAATGACTTTTTGAATGACAGTTATTCTTTACGAAAGTGACTTAAAATATAAATGATTAAAAAATTATTTTAACCGTTAATAATTGCTCATTCTTTTGTGAATAATAATCTGTATAATGGTGTTGTTTTTTAAATGTGTTTATAGAGTTGTTTTTTATTTTTAAAAAGTGTGTTAGTAGAATTATGATATTTTTTACTTCTCCTAATAGCATTTTAATTGTCAAGAAATACTTCAAAAACGCTTTTACTAAAAATATTTAGAAAATTTATAGAAAATCATCACAAAATTAGCAAAACAACTTTACAAATGCTTAAACTATTTGACTTTCTTCAAAAACAAAATTTTTGGTTCATAATATACAGAGCTTTTATTTAGTTTAGAAAATTAAGTTATATGATTGACTTTGTATACATTGGCTATCACCCGTTTGGGTTAAAACTTATTCAAAAATAATAGTTTTTTTTCATCTAATTCATAACAAGAAAATACTAGAATTCTTATTAAAAATAAGTTATTTTAAATTTAAACTAAAACAAAATATATATATCTTTTTTGAGACGAGTAAAAAAACGTTATCAAATGTTGCAAAACAAAATTCTGCCAGATTTTGCTTAAGAGACCCAAAAAGGTCAATTTTTTTTTAACGGTTTTTAAACTTTTAGTAAAAACAAGAGTTAGATAAGTTTATGTTAAATAAAGCATATTTGTTATTTAGGAACAGTATGCTTCTTTGTAGGAAAATTTTCATAGAAAAGAGTAATAACTTACTTTTTGTACAAAATTCAATGTAAATATCTCATTTTATGCCGTTATAAAAAAATTATAATTTATTTAACAAATAACACGTTAAGTATATTTTAAATTTTGTGACAAAACTTATTACTTTAAATAATTTGTTTTTACTTTAACATATCTTGAAAAGTTAGTTAATTTTTTAAAATTGATTCTAATTTATATACACCATTAAATCCTGCTAGAAAGAATCCTTATTGTCACTATCTTCTTGAATGATTAATCTGTTTTATTATTCTCATGTTGATTAATTGTGAAAATTGAAATTTTTTTTTTGTAAGTGATTTTGATGTTTTGAATTATGTTTTCATTTGTTAGCTGCATCTACATTGAACTTAAGTTGTAAACATTAAACCTATAAATTCGGATCTTAATTTAATAAGATGTGAGCTATATTTTTCAAAAAAGCTCTTTTTAAAGCTTTTAAGCTTGTTTTACTAATTTTTTGTTAACTAACTAAGCTCTTTATTTAGCCTTTTATAATGAGTTCTTGTGTTTCATCTAACCATGACTCACACACACCACAGCGTAGATTTTTAAAAAATCGTGAGTTTATACTTTTAGCAGCATTCTCAAGAATTAAAACTTCTACTTCATGGCCTCCAGTGACATTACAACATGTCATAAATGTTACTCTATCATTTTTAATATTTTTGTCTCAGATGCAAATTTTCCTCTCCAGACAAACATAAACTGTTGATGGTAAATTTTTCTAGAAGACCGCAAGCTTGGTAGTATTTTTAAACCTTATGTTGTTAAAATTCCACCTATTTGTTTTAAAACCGTTTTCTGTTTTTAATTTTTATGTTGTTTTTTTAGAAAATTAGCTTGTTTTCGTTCTCTTTTGCTGAAATTGATATATGCTCTTTGCATAAAAAGATTTAAAAGCCATGTATATAAATAAAACCCAGGTTTTTCGAGAGTTAAGAAACTCAAAATAGGCGCCTGAATTAATCGTTGTTACCCATTCTTGAAAAATGGATTTTTGGGAAAATTTATGAATTACTGTAGAAATTTATAAAATCTAAATTTTTGGTTACTTTGAGCATATTTAGGCACTTAAATGTAAAACAGGGACGTTAAACCATTTGTAAGCATTTTTGGCAAAATCACTGTACACGTTATATTGATTTGCTTTAACAAATAAAAATAGTTTATTATATTACAAGTCTCGTTCTTCGAGATTACATCGTAGTACCGCTACTTTGACTAGTTCTGACCACAAGTTTTAGACAATAAATTGAAAATTGTCGGCTTCCCGCCGCTTGCTCCTACGCCGCACCCTAGCGGTTAATCGTCATAACGTTTTTTGTGCTAGACAAAACCACATGTTTAAGAATTAATTATATTAATAAATTAAATTTTACTGTCTTTTATTGTTTTTTCGGATCAAAAAAAAATTTTTGCATTACAGAAATAATGGGTAAAGAGAAGAAACGCAACCGAGAAAGAGAAGAGGAGAGTAATTGCGAAAAGCGCCTTCGGAGGTTAGAAAAAATGATGCAGTGTATGTCAGACACATTCATGAAATCTCTTGAAAAAGGTAAATTTAATTCTATAGTTATAAAATTACCTACAACATAACACGACGTCGGGTTTCTGTAAGAGGAGACCTTGACGGGCGTCCTGGCTGGTGATTTTTGCACGTAGGAGGCAATAACAACCAGTGCAAAATTTTTATCTGGCATTATGGGAAAGATTAATAAATTAATTTTCCTTGCAGATGAAAATCGGGGTGTTTCTAATAAAGAAAATGATCCCGTCATTCCTCATGTAGAGGATTCCGAGTCCCAAACGCCAAAGAGTATCCCTAGCTCAGACATTCTCCTCGAAGAGCTAGCGCAGACGCAGGCTGGCGATGACATCCAAACTGTAGATGATATAGAATCTACTGAGCCAACTGATTCTAAGAAATTAGATGCCGAAGTAGAACTGCTTCTAGGAGATGATCCAGGAGCTAAGAAAAAAGATCAAGTAGAGCTGCATGAGAGTTTGGTGTCGCGTTGGTCATCTTGGCTGACTGATGGATTACCGAAAGAAATTAAAGACCAAGTAGGGGATAAATATCCTCGAAAGGGAAACCTTTTGCTCGAGGCCCCAGAGCTAAATGAAGAAATTTCAGCTACGCTGAATGAAACGGGTATTAAGAGGGATCAACTTTTTACCATAGAACAAAATCTAGCTGGTTCAGCCTTGTCAGCTTTGGGACAAGGCATCACCATGATTTTAAAAGATGAAGTGGAACCTCTAGATCGTCTAGAGTTACTAGAAAAACTAGCGGATGCTGGCAAACTTATGGCGCAGCTACACTTCCAAGTATCCTCAGCTAGAAGAGCTTTTATTTCCCCGATGTTGACTAAGTCAATGAAAAGCTTACTACAGACGACCAAACCTGGATCTCTGTTGTTTGGAGAAAAGCTAACGGAGAAAATAAAAACTGCAAAATCAATGGAGAAGATCGGAAAAGATATCAGAGCGTCCTCTCTTTCTTCAACCTCTGGTAATAATAAGAAAACAAACAAACCAGCACCTAGACGTTCTTTAAACTGGCGGGGCCCATATGCGAAACAGGGGAACTCGTATCAGGGCCCGAAACAGTACCAGGCGAAGTTTCCCCCATATCGCTCCAGCAGCAAGAACACTCACAGCAATGTCTCGAAGGCGACCAGCAAATCTCAGCCATGGACAGATGCAGAGAAGAAGAAGTAAATAATCAGGTAAACGCAGTCGCAGGACGACTCAGTCAATTCCTTGCACAGTGGAAAAAGATCACCAATGATTCCTTTGTCCTGAATTGTGTGGAAGGATATGAGATTCCGTTCTTGAGAAGACCACCACAGTCCCTGAGCTTTCAAAAAGAGTGTCGTTTTTCGTCAGAGGATGAAAAACTGGTAGAAAAAGAAATAAAAAAGTTAGTAGCTATGGGGGCAATAATTAGATGCGAATTCGTAGAGGATCAATTTTTATCACCATTTTTTCTCGTACCAAAACCAGACGGCTCTAGGAGATTTATTTTAAACCTAAAACGTTTAAACCAATTTATAAAGACCAATCATTTTAAAATCGAGGATATGAGAGTAGCCTTGAAGTTAGTTTACCAAGATTATTATCTGTGCAGTCTAGATTTGAAAGACGCATATTTTTTGGTAAAGATTGGTCCCAGCAGCCGAAAATTTTTACGATTTGAATTCAAAGGTCAGATCTTTGAGTTTCAATGCTTGCCTTTTGGACTTTGTACAAGTCCGTATGTATTTACGAAATTACTAAAACCAGTCTTGAACTTTCTTAGAGAAAGAGGTTGGTTATCGACAGCATATCTGGATGATACGCTTTGCATTGGTAAATCCTTGTCCGAATGCAGGAATAATGTAGCAGCTACGAGGAAAATCCTCAATAAGCTTGGATTTATTATAAATGAAAAGAAAAGTAAACACGAACCTGATAACAAATGTAAGTATCTGGGTTTCATGATAAACTCCAGGGACATGACACTTTCCTTACTGGAGGAGAAAAAGGGTAAGCTAATTAAGACAATTTTAGAATTTCTGTACAGAGACTCTTGTCTTATTAGAGAGATGGCGGCTCTAATTGGATTACTAGTCGCAGCATGTCCGGGTGTACCGTATGGGATGTTGTATACCAAGATGTTAGAGAGAGAAAAAATGAAGGCGCTGATCCTAAATGATCATGACTTTGACCGAAGTATGACCATTTATTCACATGTAAAGAAAGATCTTGAATGGTGGCTGAATAGTATTCCAGTAGCAAAAAATCCAATTAGGTCATTAAATTATAGGTTAGAAATTTTCTCAGATGCATCGCTCACAGGTTGGGGTGCTCACTGCAATGGAGAAAATGCTAATGGATTTTGGTCTCTGGGAGAGAGGAAGCTGCATATAAATCAGTTGGAGATTATAGCAGCGTTTTTGGCACTCAAATGTTTTGCTAAGGAGGCCCAAGAGTGCGAAATTTTACTGAGAATTGACAATACTACGGCGATCTCGTATATTAATCGTATGGGAGGCGTACAATACGTAGAACTTAATCAGAGAGCCAAAGATATTTGGACTTGGTGCGAAGAGAGGAAGATCTGGATCTTCGCTTCTTATATTCCCTCACGGGAAAATACAGACGCGGACAGGGAATCTAGAAGAGTCAATATAGACACTGAATGGGAATTAGGGAATTCTTTCTTTCAAACTATAGTAGAAAAATGGGGGCTACCAAAATTAGACCTGTTCGCATCTAGAAGTAATGCTAAGACCGAAGCATTCTGTTCCTGGAAACGAGATCCAGAAGCGTGTTATATTGACGCTTTTACAGTGAATTGGAGTAAACATTTTTTTTATGCATTCCCACCTTTCGCGATGGTTGCTAAGGTGCTGCAAAAGATGATCTCAGATAAAGCTCAGGGTATAGTGGTGGTCCCTCAGTGGCCTACCCAGCCTTGGTTTCCTTTATTTAAGTCAATGCTGTTAGAAGAACCGTTGTATTTTTCGCCTTCACCTAATCTTCTATTATCTCCTTGCAGGTCTCTAAGTCACCCGTTAGCGAATCATCTTTCCCTGGTTGCAGGGAAGCTCTCCGGCGCTCGTATCAACAAAAACTAGTGCCAGCAGAAGCAGTAGAGATTTTAATTTCTTCGCTAACAGATTCCACTCTCAAACAATACAACGTAGCTCTCAAAAATTGGTGGAGATACTGTGAGAGTATCGAGAAAGACCCGTTACAACCAGACATTGGCCTAATACTAAAATATTTAACCTTCCGATTCAACCAACATGCATCATACGGCACGCTTAATTCCGAGAGATCAGCGATTAACCTTATAAGCACGATAGACTTGGGTAGTGACCCTTCAGTCAGTCGGTTTTTCAAAGGAGTTTTTAAAACTAGACCACCCAAGCCTAAATATGATACCACCTGGAACACGGAGGCAGTTTTGAACTGGGCAGAAGCACTCGGGCCATTGAAAGGTCTGGACCTGAAATCTCTCACCTTCAAATTGGTATCCTTATTGGCACTGGCTACAGCACATAGGGTTCAAACATCGTCCTTAATTAAATTAAGTGACATGATTATTTCTAAGTCAAATATCATCATAAGAGTTTCGGGACAAATTAAAACATCTAGAGTTGGAGTTGCACAGCCTTCCTTTAGTCTACCATTTTTTAAGGAGCGAAAGGGTGCTTGCGTCGCTACAGTATTGTTAAAATACATAAAAAGAACCAAACAGCTAAGGGGTAAAGAAGATTACCTGTTTATTACATTTAAGAGGCCTTACCATAGGGCAACCCCTCAATCAATAAGTCGCTGGATAAGGTGCTGTCTTGTAGAAGCTGGAATAGATCCTAAGTACACTGCTCACAGCACGAGACACGCAGCTACGTCAGCTGCAGAGGCAAAAGGCTTAGATGTTAACATCATAAAGAGTACAGCAGGATGGTCAGCCAGCTCACAGGTGTTCACTAAGTTTTACAAACGGCCAATAGAGCCGAGAAAAGAATCGTTTGTCGAGGTTCTATTTAATAAACACAGTGGATGAGCCTTATATTATTATAAGTTAGATTTGAAAAGTACTTTCATGGTATTAAGCTCTGTAATAAGTAATTAATAAAAACTAAGTTGATTTGCTCTAAACATCTACGATGTAATCTCGAAGAACGAGACTCGTAATATAATTTAGAATCAAACGAACTTACCTTAAGTGATGTTCGATTATAATTATATAAGAGTCTCGTTCGAGATGATTACATCCCTCCCAAAAAATTTTTTTTTCTTTTCACTTTGCCGGGAAAAAATTTTTCTTCCCATCCCTAAATTAAAGAGTTTAGGTCAGCTTAATTCCATAATATTAAGAAAAGCTTTAAACTATATGACGATTAACCGCTAGGGTGCGGCGTAGGAGCAAGCGGCGGGAAGCCGACAATTTTCAATTTATTGTCTAAAACTTGTGGTCAGAACTAGTCAAAGTAGCGGTACTACGATGTAATCATCTCGAACGAGACTTTTATATAATTATAATTTAACATCACTTAAGGTAAGTTCGTTTGATTCTAAATTTTGCCTCATATCCGAACCCCATATATAAAGCATCTATTTCTTACCTCAAACTAAACTAGATGTGAGATAACAAAAAATAACAATTATTTCATGTAAAATAATTTGACATGACAATGACAATAATTTGTTAACTAAAATAACTTTTTAGTGACACAAAGTAGATTAAAATATTTTTTGTACTCATCGCTCGAAGATCGGTAGTTTCCAATCGCTCTCGATAGACCAAAAAACGACTTTCCTACTTTGCAGTGTATTTTACTTTGCAGTCAAAACCAGGGAAAATGACGAAACAAATTTCTGAAACATTATTTAAAATTACAACAGTAAAACTATAACAACCAAACAATAAGATTAAAAAATCAGGTAATCGTCGGAAAGAGCCCTACAAACAAAAACATAAGTAAAAAACTAGATCATTTATTATCAAAAAATTAGTGTAATTTGTTTGCAAAAAGAATTGTTCTTAACTTTTTTAGAAAGAAATTTCCCACATTTGCACTAATACATCACTTTTTTGTCGTGCTGAAAACAAAGTGCCCATGTGGAAACATTCATTTTAAAAACTCGTTAAGTAAATAACTATTTAATCACTCAAGAAACGCGGCTTTCATAGCGTTTTTAACATCAAAAAATAAAAAATATATCTTTTCAACTGTTAAAAAAATACTTGAAAAAAATTGCATCTAATTAGATTTTTGTGTACGTTAATGAACAGTTAAAGTATTCCCAAACGCAATTTCTACGAAGATTAAATCTTTGCTTTACAAAATGCAGAGATAAGAAAAAAACTAGCATACAAAATCTACTTTTTCTATTTTATCTAGGCACGGCCCTAAAGTTGTTTTAATTGTTTACGGTTACATCATATTTCGACCCTGTTTTGAATCCGTCACTGCTTTTTACCAAGCTACAAAGAAGTTTAATTAGACCGTGTGTTCAGTATATGAATTTTTGGCTTAGGTCTAGAACAACAACCCTTAACAAATTTTGTAATAAGTGTAAAGGGTGAAGTTAACGAGACTCCAAGCAAGCTTTTGTCTGATTAGATAAAGGCATGCTTAAAATAACAACAGATACCTTGCTCTAATGAAAGAGCGTTCTCTTTCTCTATCTCTAACTTATTCACATTCCATACTCTATTATTGCATAGCATCAAGCGGAATTCGCTCACGTATTAATTGTGTATTGTAACACAATCTAATTACAAATTTATTTGAAACAACGCATTTTTTATGCTCATCTCGTAGATATAATCCCAATAATATAATTTCGTATCTTTTAAAATAGCAGAATTAGTTTGTCATTCTTTCAACTAAATAAAACCATAGAATGCTGATTATTAGTTAAAACCTATCGTTCTCCGAGAAATTCAATTCTAGACTGAAATTTATGATTAAAGTTTGAATGACTTTGTTCAAAATCACTTCTGCTAAATTGTGCGCATTCTCTTTATTCAACTATATACCCATTTAATCCATTTTAGTGTTATTGGTTAAATTTCTAGTAAATTTACTACGAAATGTGGAAGCATATCTAGAATATTTGGGTATCAGTTTGTGGCTGGAATGGCTTTATTGTATAAATAGTGTATTTAACTAAGAGCTCTAAAATAGTACACGGTAATAAACTTTCAAAATTTCTGTGCTTAACATAATTAAAAAATAAAAGATCAAGAAATATCGAGCAAAAGTATAATCAAAAATTTTACGGCAATAATCGAGAGCTGAAAGTAATTATTGGAAATTTATTTTAATTCGCTTTTGTATCAAACACGTTCATTAGAATATGATTACAGGAGCAGCGTTTCTGCTTAATTAAAATCAAAAAAGTATTGGATGCAAGTACTTCCGAACAGTGAAGCAATTCTTTGTCCAACAAACTAATAGATTTTACAAAAAAATAAATTTCTTAAAATAAAATTTTGAGATAAATTTCTCATTATATATTTTTTATTTGATTAAAAGATTTGGTCATTCTTCAGAATATGGGTTATGCTGTTAGCCCAAAAAAATCTTTTGAGAAACTGCGTAATCTATATTCTGAGAAATTACCAAAAATTTAATTTGTCATGTGTTTGTAAATAATCCTCAATCATTTTTTTTAAATCAATGTTAATGGAAATTACTTGTCACGTAGACTAAAATATTTTTAAGACTTTTTTAGCTTTTACAAATAATAGTAAATTGATTAAAGAACCAAATTTTGTGATTACTTTCAAGCTAAAATTAAATTGATTGTTATCAAGCGTATTAGATTAGAAGATTAAAGTAATAACAAAAGTTTAGACAATTGAGAACATAAAATGTAAACAATAAATTTACTCTAGAGTCAGCTATTACTTAAAGTTGTTTGAGTTGCTTCTCTTAACTCCATTTCATCTCAAATTTGCCCACAACAAAATATAATTTGTTTTATGACTAACGTACTCAAACGCTATTTTTTTTGTAAATAAAATTTGCTTCTACTGTGTTTCACGCTTTGAGTTATAATGTTTATTTTTACTTTTATTTTTTTTTGTTCTGATTACTCTTTAAATTTTACAACCAGGTTTTTTCCGAAAGATTCCAATTAATAAATTAAATAAATATATACAAAATAATATAAACAAGGTCTCAAATAACACAAAAATAGGTAACCTTACTTGTAGAAATAGCAAAATGCTATATTTTGAATATTGTAATTGTTATTTTTTTAAATTTAGCGTTGAAGATTGCCATGAATGTTCAACACTGAATTGTGAACGTACTTTTACCATCGAATTGAAATGACAGTTTATAATTTGACTTTTAAACCTAATCTGTCATCATTTTTAATTTATTGAATCGATAATTTTATTAAATTGTTGACACGTTAATGAAATTAAATTAGACACACTTGAAAGCACTTGTAGTGTTATAACAAACGCAAAAATGAAAAAAAATTATATCAAATAATTGAAATGTCGTTCATTGACTTTAAGGCATTTGCGAATTCTGAACAATTACGTTACTGACTCATCATTTGAGAATTATTATTTATACAATTTTGACAATTATTGCCAAACTCATCGAGGTTATTTAAGCGTGGCTAGAAAATTGAATTCTTTAAATAAGTTAACAAAAAAAGTCATATAGAATGAGGTCGTAGAATTTTAATGGGTAAGTCATGGGTGTATTTCGGCTGATAACTCGACCATCATGAAATTTTTGTATCATATTCATGGTCTCGTAACTGGTATGTGAAATGGTACCGTTTTGCTGAAAGCACCCGTTCACAATTTTATCGTCATAAACCTGTGCAAAAAATGACTGTGAAATCTTCTCTCAGTATCTTGCAGCAGTTAATGTTTTATTGAAGAATATATGAAAAAAGGTTCAATAAAATGCAAATGAAATAGCGGATATTTGCATATTTTGCATAATATGTGAGTTGACATAACCGTCTAAATAACATCAGGCTTTATCAGTAAAGAAACTTAAGTTCAACATATTATTATTAAAAGTGTTACTAAACCAAGGAGAGTGTTGCACACGTACAGGATAATCAACAGGAAAGAGTTGATGTACTGCTTGCAGGCTATAGAGATACTACAAGTAAAAATCTTTTTTTTGCTTGTCGTGACACCGTTGACGCAGAAATGTTTCAAGCGCTTCTTTTGCCTTACATTTTTGATTTTTTATTGTTTTTCTTATAAAGAAATTACTACTCTTTTTGCAATCACACGAGCTAGTCTCACAAAAGAGTTGAATACAATAGGTTACATAATTATGAAAAGTGCTAAATGTCAACACTGCATCGGGAATTTTTGCGGAATTCTTAAAAATAAGCTTGAATTGAGTAATGCCGTTTATAATCAACTTGATAGTCGTTTTAAAAATAAGATTTTACTACACAAGTTTTTTCTTGTAAGAAAGCGTTTGTATTGTTTATATTGAAAGAATTTGTATTTCAAATTCAAAATTAAAAAAAATGAGAAATTTTGAAATTATTTTGACTTTCGAAGCAATTGTTTTAAAAATTATCGTTCGTTTACACAAACTCATAGGCATGGCTACTATGACGTCAAAGTTTAAAAAACACTTGTTACAATAAACATTGTTTGTTTTTCTCAAAAATAATTTGTAAAAGTTGAGGTTTTAGAGCTGAAATCCGTTATTCCAAGCAAATTTAAAAATTATTACAATAGTATTATAAGTATATATTTACTTATTTTTGTTAAAATTAAAATAAGTTCTATACAACGAATCTAAGCAACCATATAATTATGTCATTGTAATTATTTGGAAACTACATTATTGTTTCCATTACCTATTCCAAATTTCACAAAATTTGTCATCTCTATTTGAAAGTAAAATATGTTTGAATTTTTTGTAGAGAATGACGTGGGATCTTATAAAAAAACACAACACTCAATGAAATAATCTGCGAAACAAGGCAAAATTTCTTCAAGAATTTTGCATCGACAATAGAATTTAGCATTTTCTTTTGCTTCATTACGAAAATACGCTTTAGCTATGAAAAATTTATTTTTTATTGTAGAAATTATTGTAATTTATTTAAAAAAACACATATGTACTTATAAGTAATTATCATTTTTGCGTTTAATTTTGAAAGATAGGAGTGTGTCAATTGTTTAAATAATTCAATAACGCTAAAACTACTCTAATCTAAAAACTATTAGCTCACTCAATATTTATTAGTGAACATAAATGTTCTGGATTAGTTAAGAAAAACTAACTTCTAGAACAACAGCATAAAGCAAAAAAAACATAGAAATACAAAAGTTAAGCAAAACGTTTTCTTTTTTAAATAAATTTTTTTTTTAGTTTTTTTGTACAATAATAGTCAAAAGTCATTACAAAATTATTAGTTGCAAAAAAAATATTAAGACAATACATTTAAAATTAAATAAAAAAAATATAAAAAAAATTATAATTAACAACTTTTTTGGCAATAATTGATAATACCTACTTTGCTTTTTCAGCTGTAGTGATTCAAAAATTGTTATGTAATATAATATTGTTGTTTCTATTTTAAAAACAAAAAAACTTTTTTTCTTCATACCTCGCTCGAAAGTACGTACTTTCGTCCCTAATAACAGAGCCGAAAGTTTAACTTTTAGTCTCTGTAAGATGTACACTTTCTTCCCTGTATAACGGGAAGAAAGAATTCATCGTGTTTATTTATACTCGTAACTATGTTATATGACTAGCAACACTCGCTTCGCTCGTGCCGCAAATGTCGCGGCAGGCATCAAAAACTGTCAGCATGAAAAATATAGCATTTAAAGTTAAAAAAATAAAATTAAAGTACGTACTTTCGAGCGAGGTATGAAGAAAAATCGTATACAATACGCGGGACAGAAGTTGAAATCTCGGTCCTGCGCGCCATAATGCCCTCGGCTTCGCCTCTGGCATTATGGCGCGCAGGGCCGAAAATTCAACTTTTGTCCCTTGTACTGTAATATACTATTTATTGTAAAATTCCATTAAAAGCTTTTCACTGAAAAAAATACAAACACGCAAAAATCTTTGAAAAGATGTTTATTCAATCTTGAATTTTATATCTGTAACTACTTTTAATACACATAAAAAAAATACTAAGAAAGTGATTTTTAGCATCTAAACAAATTGTTTTTGAGTGCTTTCTAACATTTTTCGTCCAAAATTTCAGGTGAAAACGGTATGAATCGAAAACGTTAAGACGAAATAGCCGATACAGAATAACGAGGTCCATAACGTGTGTTTTGTGAAGTGGAAGTTTACATCATTTTAAAAAGGCTATTTAAACGAACCGGCCCTCGACAGGATCATGCTTGTTGTTATTCCGTCTAGTCAAGGGTAATGGGTAAACTGCATATTTAAAACAACCCCTTAAGCATGAATACAAAATCTTTAGATTTAAATGCATTGTATTTGAAAAAGTTGAAAAAAAATAGTAACAACAGTATTGAATAAAATATGTGATGTTTTATATGGTTGAACTGCTTAATCAATCTTTTGAAAGGGATTTGTGTCGAATCAAAAGATTGAGATAAAGTATATAGAAAGGTATAATTTTTGCATTAATATTAGTCGCACGCAAATTGCGCATTAGTATAAAAAAAGCATGTTTATTATATCTGAGTAATTATCATTAATATCTTAATAGCATAACCTGGTTGTGAAATAGCAAAATAAACGAGTTTATAAATAAATAATATAAATTTTACATAACATACATAACATTTTTTAATAGACACTTTAGGATATATGGTGAGAGAAGAAGGAAAAAGAAAAAAAGCAAGAATAGAAGCAGGAAAGAGAGCGGTAAAGTTGGATGATATAATAAGAGATAGAGGGGGTGGGAGATACTGAAAGAGTACTGGAAAGTGATAAACAGAAAGGCAGACAAAGGAATAAAAAAAAAGAAAAAAAATACTATGAAAGAAAAGAGTTCAGTGTAGAAGAGATTGAGATAAAAAAGAAGCGAGGCAGTGACTGAATAGAAAAATGAAAGACAAAGATAGACACAGAGAAACAAGTAAAAAAAGAAGAAGTTAGAGAAGACAGATATAACGGAAAATATGAGAGACTGGTAATAGAAGAACTATGTAAAAATAGAAAATGAGAAAGAGAGAGAAAAATTATTGCAACGTTCATATGTGAGAATAAAGAAAAAGAAAACTAATTTTAGATAAAAGAAAATGAAATAAAATGCAGAATGTGTAGAAGAGAGAGAAACACTAGAGGAGATGATGAAGGAATGCGTGGAGGTAAAAGAAAGTATGGTAGCGAAGGAGAACATAATAAACGGAAAGAAAAAAAAACCAGAATAGATAAGAATTATAGAAAGAGAAAGACAAAATTGAATTTGGTGAATGAGAGAATAAGAAAAGAAAAAAGCAGGAAACAGAAGACAGTTCGGAAAAGGAAAACAAAAAAGAAAATGAAGATTTTTTCTTTTTTTTTCTATTATGTATTAAAACACTGTACAGTGGAGAAATAGAGATTATAGTCAATTATAAAAATTTTGCTGCAGAGCAAGCTTTACACACATTTCGAAATTTAGTTATTAAATTTAGTTATTTAATTTCATTGATGATTGCGTTTAATAATCAAAAGCTAATAATAATCAACAAAACACAAAAACAAAATCATAATCATCCACGTATTGTGTTATTATTCTTTGTGAGTTGAACGTATTGTGAACTAAAAGTGCGGTTCGATCACAGATTTACTTATTTAAGTAGTGTCAAATCAATCTTTTGAAAGGGATTTGTGTCGAATCAAAAGATTGAGATAAAGTATATAGAAAGGTATAATTTTTGCATTAATATTAGTCGCACGCAAATTGCGCATTAGTATAAAAAAAGCATGTTTATTATATCTGAGTAATTATCATTAATATCTTAATAGCATAACCTGGTTGTGAAATAGCAAATTATAAATAAATAATATAAATTTTACATAACATTTTTTAATAGACACTCTAGGATATATAGTGAGAGAAGAAGGAAAAAGAAAAAAAGCAAGAATGGAAGCAGGAAAAAGAACTGCAAAGTTGGAAGATAGGATGAAAGATAGAGAAGGGTGCGAGATATTGAAAAAAATTAAGCAATTGTTGAGTAGAACATCAGATAGGGAAATAGAAAAATAAAGAAAGAGATATTACAAAAGGAATGGGTTCAGCATTTCAGAATTTCAAAATGTGTAAAGAGAAGTATAGTGTAGATTTAAAATAAAATATAAAGACAAAGATTAATCAGAAAAGATAAGGAAGAATAGTAAAAAAAAAGTTGAAAAAAACGAAAAAAAGAAGAAACAGAAAGAAGAAAATATTTCTTTCATACTCTATTTACTTATGTGCAACACTGTGTAGTGAGCAAATAAACATTTATATATAAATATATATGTATATATTGATAAAATGTTAATTAAGGATATTTCACCTTGGTTGGGTGGTGAAATAATTTTTACAGAGTGGTCTTTATATATTGCCAAGCTTTTGGTACTTTTTTATTCCGTTACCATTTTCAGGACTTCTACATGAAAACAATTTTTTTTTTATATTAGTCTGCTCTAGAATTTAGGCTTTAGCTTATTTACCATAAGCAAGAATTAATTAAAGTTAACACAAAGTAAAATTTGGTCTTTGCTTAAGTTATTGTCGATCATGATAAAATTATAAATTAAAAATTAAAACTTTTTGTTGGTTTATAACACCTCATGGGCATGAGGTGTTTTTTGTAGGTTAGATCGATATGTATTTATATTTAATCAATATAATAAATTGTATCTTTTTATAAAATACAATTTCTCAAATAGTATATTTTATTAATAAAATTGAAAGTGAATTATTTTATTGGCCCTAAATCATTCTACCAAGACCGTATACCTGAAAATTTATTTTTATCATTTATAAGCCTTGATTTACCGATTATTCGCTAGGAAATTCACAAATTAAAACAATTAGGAATTACTAGCTATGCTTTGATAAATTTGTAACAATTTAAAGAATGTTTAAAAATTGACTAAATGTTTTATAGAAAAAAAGTAATTTTACTAAATAAAAAGTTTAGTTTTGAAGCGTTTAAACTTTATTTATGGAAATGAATTGTTAAAACAACAAGCAGCTTCCCTCATTTGCTTTTATTCATAAAATTGTAGCTGTAATAATTACGTTTGCTTGCTTTGTGATAGTCCCTCAATTTCGTTAATGAAATCTCGCAAAGTTATAGTCCCCTTATTGGAGCTGGAGAGAAACTCGCATAATAATAGAATATAAGACTCTTCTTTTTAATGGCGAGCTCCTTGTACGTGGTTCACTTATAATGATCCCGTGATTCATTAACCAAGTCAGCTCATTAATATGAGCTAAAGGCAAACTGAGATACGCAACCTGAAAAGTCACAGAACCTCTACTCCACAAGAATAAACTTGTAATCGTTACAGCAAGAAATAAATTTAATGATATCGAAAATTTATTAGAGACGCAAAACCTACACAAAGAAACCCCACTCAAAAAACTAAAATCAATTTCAACTATAGCATGCAAAAGTAGCTAAACATTATTTATGTTGCCTCATTTAAAGTAGCACACCAACAATAATGCTAAATGTCTTTTTTTTCAGACAAAATGATGATTGATTTTATGTTTCTTTTATTAAACTTTTAAATATTAAAAAGACACCTACACGAAAGACAACGTGACTAAAAATGTCAATCTTCAAAAATACTAATTGTGATTTTGCAATAGGTTATTTATGAGTTGAAAACTTTTAATTTTTAACTCAAAAGGCTTTACTTTTACAATTTTAATTGTTTGACCCTAAAGGTAAAAAAAATATTACGTTACTAGACGTTATCTTTAAAATATTTAGGTGTGTTAATTTGGTAATTATCATTTCGGTGACGTCTTATTTGTTACTATTTATTTATATTTACTTAATATACATATACGTATCACATAATTATACTGACTTGTGTATGCTATCATAGTTAAAATACGACAAATACTATGTTTAACTTTCCTTGTCCTGAAAACACAGCAATGTTGCTGAATTTAAAAAAAAAATATTTATTTATTTAGTATGTAAGACTCTTTTATTCTAATCTTACGTTTTGCCAAATTTTAACAATTAAATTGAATTAAATAATAGTTAGCTCTTTCTCCATAATAAATTTGTCAGGATGTCTATGTTCTACGATTATTAGCCTTAATTATTCACTCGAAAACAGTGTACAGAATAGCAACAGCCAGCTACATTATCATCAACAATCTACTTCAACTCACCCCTCTATATTCATTGTTAGAGAAACGCTTGAGCAGTCAGACGGATCGATTGGGCGACACATGAAACATATTTACACATAATGTACCTGCCAATAATACCTGTAAAGTAACTCACCGGGGGCTTTACTCCCCCTCGCAGGATTCTCTTCCTCTCGAACTGATAGTGGACGACATCACCAGGCTCATTGGACTTGGACAACCACTCTATGGACTCGATTGACTCAATCTTCACCCCTTTTCTTTAGCATCGTGTTCTCAATGATGTCTTCACTGTTTCGGTACCTGGTTCGGGAGCAACGTGGACGGTGTCGCTAGGCCTCAATCACATTACGCGAAATAGACTGGCCAAGAATAATACGTAATAGGAAAAGGTATAAAATAAAGATTAATGAGTGAAGAACCTAAGGACATTACGCATTACCCCGTCATACCAGCAAAAGGGAAATCCACAACCTTTTTATACACTGATAGGAACATAACCATAGCGGTTAACAGGCTCCAGCCCACCCCTCTACCTCTTCGCCTCTGTTCGAGGAAGTAGAGAGCCAGGATAGCAATCTGTAAATGTCTACAGACGTCATGGGAGTACCACCTCAGTCTGAAATGAATTAACACATAGACCGTACCCCAGGTATTAAACTATAGTTTCTGCCGTGGATATTTCATATTAACATATTGATGTTTATCAATATAACTTTACTCATTATTCCTCCGAATTCAGGGAGACAGCACTGAATTCACAATTATACCACAAAACAACACATGATCAACAAGATCAACAGGTTATCTATCTTTCTCTTTCAATAAACAATTAACAGTTTAAATATCCATAATACTGCCCGTCCGACTGCTCTGACGCCCGGCTCAGTTTTTACTGACTGGTTTCCACCCTTCCAGGGATGCTAAGCCCATGTTCTCCCTCTTTTACTTAAGATGCCATATGGCCCTCATCGAGATGATTTAATTATACAAGCGATTTAGCGCCTTATTGGCTTATTTTTACTTAAAAAATAACTATAAATTATTATAAAATCAAAAACTCTCACAAGTATATTAATTTTTCAATAATATAAAAATTGTTAAAAACGAAGCATTCAATTTTAAATTAGTTTAAAAACCAATTTGAAAATTAAATTGAAAGCAAAAACAACCAACTGTGCTTTAAAATAGATAGCAAATATTAGTTGTTTTTTTAAAAATCAATTTTTTCGTATTTTATTTTAATTTATGTTTTTCTATATATGTTTAATCTTTTCTATTCCAAAAGCACAGCAATTTTACTAGATTTAAAAATTATTACGATTCTTAACAAGTAATGATAACAACAGTATTATTCAAGCTTTAAATATTCAAATAGTTTGAAAACTAATTCAAGCATTAAATCAAAAGCAAACACCACAAATTGTGTTTTAAAATAAATAGACAACATCAAATTGTTTGTTTAAAAATTAAGCAAAATTACTATTTCTAAACTACTAAATTACCATTATTATTTTATAATATTTTTATTTATTTATTTTTTTTTTGTTTCGGTTTGGCGTTGGTATTGGCTTTTTAGCTACTTCATAAAATTAATTTTATTTTTAAAGAGTGAGCCAGTAAGACTGCTTCCTGAGAACTCTTTGATAACTCTTGAATATTAAGAAAAAAGAACTTTTCTAATTGTCAAGATCTTGTAAACAACTGATAGGCACGTAATTTGTCTATAATGTTGTGACTGTGTATACAGTGAGTTTTGTTTAGAATGTTTGCATAACTTTTTGCATTAGAATTTTCACTTTGCTTTGCTAGATATTCAATACGCTTGCTTTTTATGATTTGTAGACTAACTCTTTATGCAAGTTTAAGGCTCAAGCATTTAATTTTAATTTGGTGGCTAGTCTTCTAAATTTTTTTGTTAGCTTATTGTCTCTATTATCTATTTCTCTATGATTCTGCTTACGTCTATTATATCTTTCATTATACCTTCTCAATCTTGCTTCAAGAGCCACTACGTTCTGTTTCAAGATATTCCTCAAAATTTCTAACTTTGATATTTTGTTTGTGATCTTGTAGTGTTTACCATTTTTTTAAAGTTTTTTGTTCATTTTACGTAAAAGCTGTGATAATTTTTTTTAAATTACATATTTTTTTTTACTAAGCGTTTTTTCTAGGGTAGTTCTGCAAATTTTACTTGTTTTTTTTTCTTCAATTGTAGACGCATGATTAATTTGGTGCATGGAGGTACTGCTCTCCAGTTGATATTAACATCCCACTTACAAAACATCTACTTAATTTACTAAAAATACACAATATACTAAGATTAATTTTAAGGAACTAAAATCAACGCAAAAGTTCTTATTGTGAGAAACAAAAAAACAAAGAGATAATAACTAAATAGTGGCTACTCCAGCTTAGAACAACCCAGAAAACCCAGTTTAAAATCAACCGACTGCCTAAATAAACTTCTAGGTTTAAATTGAAGTCTAGCTTAGATATCAACTCACTCCAATTGATTCTCCCATGCAAGAGAATGTAGAAGAATACTATTGAATTAGTAAACCGTCTACCAGCAAGAAAAACAATGGTGAATTCATTTAATAAATTTTACAAATCTAAAACATTTTCTAGGTCCTTTATATAATACTTTTCTCTACTGTTTCTAATGACAAAATTTAACATTTGTCATGCGGATTTGATAACATATTTTACATAGTCCAGGAAAGTCAACTTCTTGTCTAATATAACAATCAGATCTTTGTAAACTGACTTGCAAATAGTTACAAAGTCTTATTCATGTATAAATTAAACATTAGAGGGTCTAAATTAGATTTCTGGTAAATACCTGGCGTGTGACCGTAGGCATTAAAACAGTAACCATTAAGAGAAATATATTATAACTTTCTACTAGTTAAATAATAGACTTTAAGAGCCTAACTAATGAGTTGGTAAAATCACAACCTAGCAGTTTGTTTAACAAAACATTGTGTAGAGCACGATCAAAAGCTTTTGATTGTGTATGTGAACTTGTTTGCCTTTATCAATATTTTCAGATTAAAATTGCGTAATAAACAAAAAGTTTGTAGCTGTAGACCTACTGGCCATAAAGCCATGCTCCTGTTCAGATGTTACTCTTGTAATATGAGGGTAGATGCAATTATAGATTACACTATCAAAAACGATCGTAAAGTAATTGAGACCATTTCTAATCTCCTAAAGGTTATGTTAAACATTATTGTTTGTGACTTTGACATTTTTGGAATCTGAAAGAACATATTTCCACACCTTTAAATGTGTTTAAATTGTGCTCACTAGGAAGCGCGCCTAAAATAAGATTTCTGAAGTCACTAAATATAGAAAGTAACGCAACCCGTAACCCCAGTGAGTGTGAGTGACAGAGCAATAATTTTGGCAGAAAATTGCAGCGCTTAACTGTCATTAGTGATAGTCAGTGGTGTCAGTTGGTGATTGTGCAGAAATATTTTATAACAAAAACTTCAAAAATGCCTGGATGCTGTGTTATTAGTTGCAAAAATAGTACGGCGAAAGATTTTAGACTCTTTGTTTTACCATTTAGTGATAAAAATAAGGAGAGAAAGAGGTTATGGTTAACTTTGATAAATAGACCTAATGATTTTTTGTTCAGCAATACTACAAGAATTTGTATTTCAAATGTTAAGGCGCACTTTCAACAGACCAGTTTGAAAAGTCAAGAGCAGACGGGAAGAAACTTTTTATACCTTATGTTGATCAGGAGATTCTCAATTCAAAAAGAATAAGACTTTGAAGAATCACTTTATCAAGTATGCAATGAGGATGCTTCAAGTAATAAACAATTGCAGCTTGAGACAGATATGGATGTGCAACCTGACCAGGAAATAAAAAACATTAATTAGCTTGATACAATCAAAGAATTAAACCGTCTATGAGTATTTTAATTGCTTTTTTAATGTAAACAATTGCAGTTCAGTTGCGTAATAAGAATGATAAAATATGCTAGAAAGTTTAAAAATCATACACTTGTTAACTATTTTTTTTATATAGTTCGTCTATTTTGCTAGAAAATATCGACCGTTTGCGTTATTTTCTAAATTTAGTGACTTTAAAGATTTCAAATAGAGTTTAAAGTCCAAAATTGACGTTTTTTGTTATGCTTAATAAACTTGGTTTTCTACAGATAGTTGCTATGACAGAGCACTGACTGAATAGTCATGAGCTCGCGTATCAATAATTTTAACATATTTTTGATATATAATTAAAAATTGCTCGCTTGAAGAAGAACTATGGTTCAATATTACAACAACTTTTTTTTATTACATATTTGACAATTGCTAACAGAAAAGGTTTTAAAGGATACATCTGTTTAGAATTTGTATAGATACCTAGATCTCCGCGATCCGATAAAAAAATATTTTTTTACAAGTTGTTTTGCTTACTTAATCTTTTGTTTATTACTTGTCTAATAGTTATATGCAGCTATTTTAACATTGACTATGCCAGAATGTGCACTATTAAGGCGCCGTTATATCTGTTTTAAATCTGTTCATTCAATTTAATTAAAAATTTATTTTTATCAATTGACCACGAAGTCTATTTTTGTTTGGTTAGATGTAGCTTTACAGTATCAAATTTGGTATCTTTGAAATGGAGATTATCTTTTCCAGTTTTGTAATATTACATAAGCATCGGAAATAGTCGCAAAAATTAGACAGAAAATGCATGACTTTATAGGAGAACTAATCAGATTTTAGTACTTAATATAAAATAATATATACTATAGCAATACCGAAAATTATATGTGCAATTTACATTATTAGCTAAAATTAATTATTATTAGATCAGCAATTTTCTTACTAAATACACTACATGTTAATTGAGTTTAAAAATTCCGTTCTTGCAATTGTCAAAAACGGGTAGCTTTCGCGTTTTGTTTGATATAATTAATCGTCTTTGACAATTTTTTAATTAAATTACCAGAAACAATCAACATGTTTAGAGTTTTGTTCGAAAAAAATTGTATGATTCTATAAAAAACGATTTAAATTTAGTATTTGACATATCTACTATACCAACACAAAGAATTTTCAACCAGTTTTTTTAATGCTCACTTATCATATAAGTTTAATATTGTTGAGTTAGGGATATTTTTACCAAACACCACTCGAATGTTGATGTATACGGAAGTTTTGTTTTTGCGATTGTCGAAAACGTGTAATTACTTCTCACGTTTAATTGTGTATTTTTGACAATTCATTGAAAATATCTTTGATACGCGAAGATACTATCTTTCTGTGAATATGTTCCATCCTTATAACAGGTTGGTTTTCTAGCAAACAAAAAGACAAACAATGCTATTTTGTCGTATTAAGCAAAATTTATAGAATTATGAACGACATCTTCTGTATAGCTACAGTTTTGTGTGACTTTTCAAAAGAATTTGTTTTACGTTAGCTAACTAACTAACACTACTAGTTAATAATTCAAGTTTTACGATGCGCGGGATTTGTTTGAATTTGCTTGAATATTTCTAGATCTACATCTACATTATGAATACATCTTGCAGACATCAAGCTGTAAAAGTTACTTCTCTAATTACTAAAAAATTATAAAACTAGAACGTCACAGCAGTTATAGATAACACAAAACACTATTTTTTGTTATAATAAGAGAAGATTTGAGGTTAGGTTATCCTATCACTCTGTCGAACAAATAACGCACAGCTTAACAATCAATTTGGTTTTTAGTATTTTACTAAAATCAAATCAATTTATCAAAATATGAGACCCTGTGTGCGAAATACACTTTTATCTTTTAACTTTAAGCATATGGAATCAAGCGCGGAGAATCTAACTTGTTTGGAAACTTAATTTCTGATCTACGCTAACAAAAGCTAAAGCGATGGCGTTATCTGCGTTGTAGTTTAGGTTCTGCTTTTTTCAATGTCTAATTCTCAGGAAAAAAACAGTTTTTTTAAGTAATTTACAACTATGAATAATTCTCTCAAATGGGTTTCTTATCATATAAAATATTTGCAATTAAGATATAATTATTTTTAATCAAGATACAAAAATCGGTCTAAAAATTCTCTTTATGATATTATATTAAAAATCTGTAAATTTCGTTTAAAATTTGAAGCCGTTAATTTGGTTGGCGAAAGATCGTATTTTAGAGCAGCTGCTAATTCCCTTTATAAAATTAGAGAAGCATTGTCTTTGGCGGTTTTAAAATTGGCTCTTTTTGTAAAAGGTTAGAAGTTATTTTGTTATGCAAGAATACATTAGCAAACGAGTTAATTAAAAAAATAAATTTTCAATTAGAAAGAGTGTACTTTGTTAATGAAAGTTTTCCCCGATAACCGGTTCAACTAATTACCGTTAGATGGCTACAGGGTAGGTAATGTAAAAATTAATTTTTGTTTGCTTAACTTGATTATTCAGTCAAACGGAATTACACAAAAAGTATCATTCACAAAATTGAAAAATGAATTGGGAGATTTTACTGGGTATGTTGTTTGATAAATATTAAGTTAATTAAGTCAAGTGAACAAAGGAGACCTAATGCGATAATTTCAATTAACATCGTACAATTTCCAACGCAGGTTCTATTGTATTTTGTTTTATTACAATAAACAACAATTTACCAAAACTTCGGTTCTAGAACTTTGCAGACAAAGGTAGGTAGTACATGCTTTTCTGTGTTTCTAAGCTTTACAGGCCCAATACAATACAATTTAAGTTTTAATTCAACTTGTTTATTTTTTTTTAAATACTACTTAATGTTTTAAATACATATTTGCTTGATTTGACAAAGTATATATTTCTTTCTTATCTTTTCAATCTTAGACTAGAACCACTTAATGTAGATATATATTATGCCGTATAAACCAAAGTTTTTATACTTCATTCAAAAAATCAGCAATAATTTGCAACAACCATAAAAAATTAATAATAATAATAAATAAAAACAAAGCCAGATCGTGTGTGACATTCATTTTCAAATGCTACACAAATGGATTAATTTTTCAAGATTTTTTAAAAGATTTTACTTGCAGTAATTGTCTTGCAAGTAATTATCTGCATTTGAAAAAAAGACTACAATTTTTTAATAAAATTTTATTATAAATATATCATAGCAAAACACCTTCACAGAATCTAAGTAAAATAATATGTCTATTTGGCAAGCTTATTGAAGTTAAAATGATCAATACTAGGTATTAATGAGAATGTATCTCTTTGTAAAGTTATTACAAGCACAATGTTAATTACTGGTAATAATATCGCCTCTGGATGAGGTAGGTAGACAAACAGTTTGCAGTATCATAGGAAATTCTAATTGGACAGTGCCACTGGTTTGAATTTAGTTTGCTTTTTGTCAGGAGACCCGTCTCATTATGCAGCTTTTATCGTTGGCCACAGATGTATCAGTTACCGACCGTCATTGTTAGTTAACTCAATGGGCATGCTGTTTGTAGTATAGATGTAGAGAAATATCAATAAATGATACAGACCAAATTTAAAAGACATTTAGAAGAATATTGTTCAGGGCAGATACAAGAACCTCTATTAAGCAATGTAAACAAAATATGCAACACAAATTTGAAATTACCTGAAGGAGTATATCTAGCAGAAATAACGATGTTTACGTACAGAACAGCTCTATTAGTCCATATTTATTGTGTGTATAACGAGAGTCCGGTGACCATTCAAGCACATGATGACCGCCTCGCTAAGGAAAATAGGAAGTTGCCTCTGGGAATTCAACAAATGTTTCTACTGTAACAATCATTTTCCTTCTCTCTAAATATGAAAGGTTTTTGCACAACAGTCTGGATAATGGAAGAAAATCAAATATTCCTCTAATAGACCTTTACTTTTTATTGAAGAATTAAGCACCTAACGTTAAAAGATTGCAACACTATTAAAAGTTTTAAGAATACTTAAAATGATATTGGAAAAACATAAGAACAATAATATAATTTCACAAATTGTATAATTATTGTTTTATAATTATTTGCCGCAAACTTTGTGCACGCCACGCCGGCTTTGAATTACAATTTTTCACTTGAATCTGTCACTAATTGATTAATTTTAAAACTGCATGTTAATGATTTTTTTATAATACACTACTGCATTGAAATTTAAGGCATAAAATGTCTCTTTATTAACTATAAACAATTAGAGTTATAAAATGAACAAGAATACTAAATGACATACGTATCAGCAACCAAACAGCTGTTTTGTACTGATTTGGCTTTTTTTAATATTTTGTGTTTAGGTTTTGTGATATAACAGCAATTTTATTTTCCATTTAGAATATGAGTCATGAGTTTTTATTCTGTATTTTATTTTGACTATTTTATTCATTGATATTTTGATCAATAGCGTACTCTCATTCAACAATTAGTCCAAATTTCTAATCGACAAAATATGATGCAAATTTTTTTGGATTTTTTGTTCATTAGAATGCCGTATTGTTGTAACCATGCAAGTTTTAATTAGTGAAAATTTTTTGACAAGTTTTAACGTTTTGATAGCAACGCTTGCTTGTTAATTTTGACAAGCTATTTTTGTTTGTTTTCACAACAAGTTTTTTTCTTCAAACATAGATTGTTTTAATGTTTAAATATATATTTAATATATAAATATATTTAATACGTTAAAAGCTTGAGTTTTTATTTGTGACCAATTTAATGAGCTTTTCCAAGCAATAAGGTACAAATTTTTGGCGGATACATCAGCGGAACAACTTGCAAACATTTTCAAAAATTTAGAATTCAATATGAAAAAAAAGAATAGCGACGATTATAAAGAATCATGTGTTAAAACAATATGAAACACCACAACAAAAATAATACAATAATAAATAAATATTTTAACAAATACGGCTGATTGATCCATTTGCTCATATAGTTTTTAAATCGACAAGGAAGATCTACAAAAACGTCCTGAAAAACGCAAGGATGGTTCTGAGACTGAATCTATGATACAGTTTTCCAATCGGCGAGAAAAGTCTACAAGAACGTCACGAAAAACTCAAGGTTAGTTTTGAAGCTCTATTTTTGAGCAACATACAGCTCATGGTTAATGCTTGAGACAAAACAAATTCCGAACGACTGCAAAAAAAAATTACATACAGGGTGTAGAATTGGTTTGCGAGACATAGGATTTTTCATGTAAAAGAAAACAATCCCTAATATATACTCTATTAATGATTTTACGACAAAATAGTTAACATGAAAGTTATAGAGAATTAAAATTGTTATCTGATTCCATTGTTGTTTTTTTTTCTAACATCTTGTGGTACTAACCTAAAGACTAGAAAGTACTAAGCAAAGAATACTAAAAAGTAGCAATGGTTATAAAATTTGACTATCAAAATTTATCTGAAAAAGCTCTCGAGATCTAATAAACAAATTTTTTGGCGAGTGGTAAAACGGTGTGGATTATATTCCACTCATGAAACAACAAAAAGTGCAATTTTTTAAATCTAATTATGGAAACTCGCTGACTAGTATTAAAGACGAACATGTCAATAGGTATGTTGACCAGTAACTAAAAACACATGCAAAAATAATTTTCATTTTTAATCAGTATTGTAATTGAATAATAACAAACTTGTCAAAGGGAATGTGCGGAAAAACCTAGCCTACTTGATTACCCTGTACGAAGTCGTTATGTAGCAAACCGCAAGCAACAATCTATAGATTTATTCAAAAAGTTAATTTTTCTTTCAAGTTTAGTAAAGGATTGGAGCATCGAATACACAGCGCAACTTGTGCGATGACAATAAAACATTTTTGGATGAATGGTTGGTTTTAGTCTTTTTTTAGTCTTGGCAACTTGGCAACTTATTTTTTTTTAATTTTATTAAACACGTCTACAGTAATAATTATAATTAATTAAAAATAAATATTACGAGTGGTTGTTGGTAAAACAGTAGACAAAGCTTGACGAAAAATTGCATTTCTCTCAAGAAATTAAGAACTTGACCGAGACGCAAAATGGTCAATTTTTTATTTTCTCGACAGAAATGTAACACTTTTTCGTCACGGTTTATCAGGTACTATGTACTATATATATATGTATATATATATATATATTACTATATATATACAGTACATATATATAGTACCATAGTACCTGATATACCAGGTACTATGTACTATATATATATATATTACTATATATATAGTACCATAGTACCTTATATACCAGGTACTATGTACTATATATATATATATATATACATATATATATATACTATGGTACATATGTATATAGTACCATAGTACCTGATATACCAGGTACTATGTACTATATATATATATAGTACATAGTACTTGATATACCGTGACAAAAAGTGTTACATATCTGTCGAGAAATTAAAATTAAAATATATATATATAACGTTAGCAAAAACAATAAAATGTCAGACTGTTGCTCAAAAAGTCTAAAAAGTTTTTGGTTTAATCTGTTTTAATCAGCAAGCTGGTTGATTAAAAAATTTAAAAGATTTTTATGTCGTCTAAGCACATTGAAAAAAAGTCTAAAGTAAATATGTATAGCTTCTGTGGCGTTACCAACAATTTGATTTTAGTCAGATTAAATAAATGATTAAATCAGCTAATTCTGGCTGATTTAATACTAGTTTATTGAATTTCACTGTCTATAAGGTCTTTTGACTTTGTTTTGTTTTAGGTTTTGGTAATTTTCAATATAAGTTTATTGTTTTTGTTAGCTATGATGTTAATTGAAGTTTATTAATATTAAAGACTAAATGCATTAACTTGAGATCTTATTAGAGTACAGTGAAGTCTCATTACAATAAAAATTAAATTTGTATCTCAAAAGTTTTTCAATTAACTTGTTTCTGCATCTGTAAATTGCATCAGTAAGAGAATTGCATCCGTTAGAGCTTAACAAATAGATGTTGATCTAAATTTTAAGATTGTCCAATAAAAGATTTACTGAACACGGTAATAAAATTGGTCTATGTAATTATTGAAAAATAGCTGCAAATAGTTTTTATCACTTTAGAAAAATGTCTGTTTTTTTGTATACTTTATTATTTAAAAAAAATGTGGGTAACCGGGTATGTAAAGTGCCCGTTAGGTCGCGACTAAATGAAGACACGTATCTCCGAGTATGCAAATCCCAATCTACCGATAATAATGACTACGACGCGTGGGCTCCATCTTATTGAACTAATTTGACAGTGGTTAGCGAACCGCCAGAACGCGGCTTCAGCTTTTCCAGTTATATTTTGCACCCTTAGACATTTGTCTATGTGAATGTATGTAAAGTCCAATTTAATGCATGTAATTATAAATAACAAGAACTTGAAATGTAGCAATTTTAGTATTGTTTAGGGTCAATTATTGTTGTAATGTCAACAATGATTGCAGAGCAGTAGATTTTGCTATCTCAAAATAGTAAAGAAAATAACGTTTTACTTATTAAAAAGTTAGTAAAAAACAAAATTCTTAACTTTTAGTCTGATCCATTGAAATCATTTTAGAAAATTAACAAATTATTGAAGTACCTATATTTTTTCAGTTAAGCAAACAAAAAAAAAGTGACAACATTTTTTTAAATGTTGTATATTAAGAAATTAGTTTATAATTGATAAGATTTTATTATGAGTGAAGAGTTGGCGCATGAGCGCAGCGAGTGCGTTTCTTTTGCGACTACCAGAATATGAAATTATTAAGACATCTTTTATAATATTTTACAACAGTCGACTAAAACATCATTATAAAATTTTTATAAATAATTGTTTATATTTAGTCTGCGTTTAAAAAACGGACAAGAGGTAGCTTATGCTAACATATTGTCTCTAATGTTTTGTTTAACAAGTTTATTAAGCTGTTGTGTTTTTCAAGAAAATGATTTTCAAAATGTAAAGTTTTAACAAAACTTTAATAAAAGATAACACTTTAAAACAGCGAAGTTTAATTTTTAAGAAAATTACAAATTCTTACAAGAATAAGTGTTGGTAATGGCTAAGAATCGAAAAGATAGAGATACAAAAATGTATATGCTTATGTACTTTATGGGCTATGCAAATTGTTCGTATTTCAATTTTTTGTATAAAGCTAGTGCATAATAATCGAGTATGACAGTATTTGGTATTGTAAATTGTATCATTTATACAATACGTTCATAAATTATTTAGTATGGAATTTTGAACAAATGTTCATTTTTTGATTAGTGTATATACGCAGAAGCGTACGATATTATAGACAAGCTTTGACGTTTGTTTGACATTTTTTGGCATTTATACTATCAAATACAATAAAAATGTGTCAAATTAAATTACTCATCAAGACTAGATCTAAATAGTTCTTTAACGCATGTTATTAAAATCAATAAATCTGACTAACCTCTAGCTGTGGTAATTGTGCTTTCTCTTTAAAGCACAATCTTGTAAAAAAGATGTTTATGTATGATTTTGTTATATATAAAATTTTAAATAAATGAAAAATATGAAAAAAAAATTTATAGAATTTCACTTCCACTGCAAATAAAGGGAAAGATCAGTGGTTCACATTATACGAGAAAACGCTTTTAAAAAAATGTTTAGATTTGTTTCTAAATTACGACCGAATACTTATGGAAGAAAAATGATCTACAAAATATATAAATTTATAAAAAAATAAATAAGTAAAACACTATTGGTAAAATGTTTTTATTATTCCAAGCGTTTGTTGTCTATCAATTTATTGAGTGACATTGTTATTGTGACATTGATTTTTGATCATGTTACAAGATAAATTAGCGTCAAAGTTAAATAAATGAGTAGGAAAAATTTTACCACAACTGATATTATAAGATATATTTACAGGTATATAAAACAAAAAAATAGTCATTTATCAAGCATAATGGTCACAACAATTATTCAAGATAATAAGTTGATTATTATAAATTTATACGTCTTATAGAAAACGGCTTCTTTATGGTATTTCTTTTGGCTTTTATAGTATTTATAGTATTTGCAAACAGATTCGATGAGAACAAAGTAATTGTTACTTGATACTCAAAACCATATTTTTTATGTTTTGGAGGTTGTTATGCTTGTAAAACATAACTTTTGCAGTGTCTTAACTTTTTTTTAGGTGAACCAATTTTGCTGATTCTTTTTTTATTTATTAAGAAGCTAGTGTTTTCCATTTGGTTCCATTTAAATTTGATCAAGATCTAACCAGTAGTTTTTTAAGTTATTCTTATTAATGTTTTTTTTGACAAAAAGTTTTTTGACAATTACAATTAATTGATTATAAATAAAACAAATTAAAAATTTGGAAAAAATCGATTTCAATATTATTTATTTTTATTTTATTTATTAATATTCAAATTGCCTAAACAATTAAGTAAAAAGACTATTATTTAATTATGTTGAAATATTTTTATAATTTTTCAAGCATTTTTATAATTAATTAAAATGTTAAAAAAGCATTAATAAGAATAACTTAAAAACTACTAGTCAGGTCTTAATTAAGTTCAAAGAGGTCTAAATAAAAAAAAAGTCATCAAATTTGGCTAATTCAAAAAAAAGTTATGAGGAACACACAAAAAAAATACAGTCAAATTGAGAACTTTCTTCTTTTTATGAAGTTGGTTAAAAAATAGAGAAATTAAAAATTTAATAAACTGTTTTTATTATGATCAAATATTAATTTATAAGCAATTTGAGTCAATTCAATAAATAAAATAATAATTAAGTAATTATATTAAAGTCTGTTTTTTCTAATTTTTTAGTTTGTTTAATAATTTTAAACATTTTTTTTTAAGTTTTAAGTTTTTGTTGTTATGATAAAAGTGTTGCTATTCAATATACAATCTAGTAAAATGTTGATTAGACTTTATTTGCAGATCTGCTTATGTGCAATTCAGTTTGTTTTACAATACTATATAGTTCTTCAACCAATAAGCATGTTGAAAAAAAAAAATAATTTCTTAATCTAAACATACTTATATGTATATAAATTTATGACTCTTAATTTTCTTGAGCAAAATTTTTTTTCTAAGAAACAAAGCAGTGAAAGTGACTTTATAAAAAATTAACTGGTTTCTAGTAAAAATTTTGTCAAAAGTAGGATAACCGTTCAAAAGAACTTTAAGCTATTTCATTTATAAGATCAGCTGTGTATCGGTAAAAACTTTGTGTAAGTAGAAAAATAGTATTACAATTTTTGTGAGCATCTTACGATCAATGCTTAGTGTCATAAACATTTACAATTTAAAATTTAATTATTCATAGATGAACTTTATCAATGATATTTTTTATATATGTGTAATAATTTTAAATACAGCTTGCTTCGGAGCTGATGCGACGGACTCTGGATGTGAATTCTACTGTACAAACAAACTGTAAAAACGTTTTTAGTAATATAAAAATATTTATTAAAAGTGAAAAATTTAAGTGGCCAATAACGTATTTTTTAATGTAAATTTATTCTTTTATAAGATATACAACAAATATATTGACAGAACATTAAAACCATTTTTTCAATTCAATGCCAGAAAAAATGAGAAATATTACAGCTATCAAGCTTAAATTAAACTATTAAAGTTTTTCAAGTGGGACTAACTAACTATTTATTTTTTGTATTTGAATTAATGTAAGCATAATATCTCTCTCAGACAGAAAGAGGAAACACATACTCAAAAGAAACAGCGCATCGAGTCTGTTTTAAGTAAGCTTCTTTTAATTTTTGTTGAGATTACAAACGTCAGTTATTTCCTACTTATAAGATGGTTCCTACTGAAGCACTTTTTATTCTTATTTACCATTTAGCATGTCAGTTGAGCATAAATACAATTTTATCTTTTGTAGATTTTTTTCATATTTTGATTTTGTCAAAATTATAGCTGACTATAGTATTTATTTAATAATATTGCAACTACAGCTTGTTTGCTTTCTTTAAAAACCAAAAATGCGTTTTGTTTAAAATCAAAAATAATTAAAAGCTACCTGATCTTAGCGATTGATAGCTTTTAATAATTTATGATTTGAAATCTCTTTCTCTTTTAATTTTCGTTATTCTTATATATATAATCTTCATTAGTGCATTTTATTGAAAAAGAACATGTGTTGCGTTAATTCTAGGCCTGACTGTAGAACCTTTGCTACCGTTTTCTTAAATAATGTTTTCTTAAAAAAAATTAAGAAAAAAATTTTATTGATAATTTGTTCTAAAATATGTAGTTTTTTCAATTACAGAAAGCTTACCGTTATGGTGGATTTAAATGGAGCCTTTTGGTTATAATTAAACTTTTTTAATACTTTGTTATAATTAATGAGCTTTAAACACAATCTATTAGTAATTATTCTAGAGATTATTTAATAGTCTTTTGGTGATATAAAATAGGAATAAAAACTAGCTTGTGCTAAATTAAAAGCTTCTCATTTTTTCTCATATAAAAATACAAATTTGTGTAGCTATTGTTTGACCCTCCGCATTTTGATTGGTTTGACAGTTACATTATTTTTTAGTTTTATTACATCAATTAAAATTGTAAGCTGCATTTTTAAATAAATAATGAGTTTTTAGATAGGATGCGTGTGTTTAGTTGAGTATTTCGGACGATAATTAGGGATTCTCCGGGTTCTCTCTTAAATGAACGTCTCGTTAGTGAAGGATTAGCAACGTACGTGCTAGGGGTGTCTGATTTTATCCTGTTCCTCGCCCCAGTGTTATCCGTAATTAGGGCTAGTTGAATCAACGCATGAATGCCTCTAGCAATTTGTCAATAATACAGGTCTTCATTAGTCGTTTTGTTTCTTGATTCATTGTTTTAATAAATAATTTGCTAGAAGTTTTGCACTGCTTTTACACATTTTTTTTTTTAAATGTGATGAGCCAAAATAGAGAATGCTGCAATTCAAAGTAGAACTTAGTTAATTTGAAATTGTTTACAACTTTATTTATTTGTGAACAGAACTGAAGTCTTTTGTCTAGTCTTGATGCTACTTCTTTGTGCTTACAAGAAGGCGTCGTACCAATTATGGGCGATATAAAACTTCTACGTGTTTAAGCAGCAAATAATTCGAAACTAACTACAAATTTATATTTGATAAAATATGCTTACTGGAGCAGAAAGTATTAAAAAACTAGAATTGTGTTTAGTTATTAGACTAGAATCCGGTATTAAAAAAACTTTCTCCTTGGCCTGCTTAAAAGCATAATATATCGTTTTAAAACCATATTTGTATCTAATTAAAACATTTATTGTCGTTTTATAATCTTTTGTGTAGTTAACAGTTAACCGAGACATGCAGAAACGCAACACTTTTCCGTCGCGGTATATAATATACTATAACGTTAGCAAAAACAATAAAATGTTAGGTTGTTGCTCAAAAACTCCAAGGAGTTTTTTGGTAACAACCCTCTCTTCACGCAGGGGAAAGTAGATACACAGGTAAAAATTAAATTTTCTTCTAAGTTTACACAAATTTAGACAAAAAATATTAAAAAAAATTGCTTAAATTTGTGTTATGAATGAAACTTGATAAGATACTTTTGCGCAAAAGACGAAAGACCTGAGTAATCAATTTCAAAATAATTGATTGAAAATTATGACACAAATTCAAGACAGTTTGTTTCTTGTATTGTAAAGCGTTTTTGGCAAAATTGCGTTTGACCATGCGAGGAAAAGTTTTCTAATATCAAAGCTATACTAGAAGAGAAGACCAAACTTAAATACATAAATTTACAAAAATACATAAAAATATAACTAACATAAAAAAAAAGTTTAATTTCATTGACTAAATGCAATTTATCCAATAATTTGTTGTTTTCAAAAAAGCTCACTAACCTAAATATTTAACCTACTTATAGTTTTTTTTTTCGTTTATTGAATACTAAACAAAATTATTTTTTTTGACAACTGTTTTTTGTATATTTGTACAAAAAATGTATGTTGTATTGTCTAATGATGAAGCAACAAAACGTCAAAAAAAAACAAACAATTTTGTAAAAACGAAAACGTTTAGTTTGTTCACCGTTTGTAATGTGTGAAAGTGATAATAAAGATCTACCTTTCGACGTATCAGAAGCCGTACAAAATGCAGTGTTTTTTTTTATTCCGCAAAAATTTTGTTGGCAATATGAAGCTGCAAACAAAGAGTTTATGCAATGGTCTAATTCTAAGAAACTGAAGAGCGTGTTCAAAAATGTTATATTGGCGTATTTTGAATATAAAATTAAGAAGGTGTTTATGGCGATGGCTAACATTTTGCAAATTCTTGACATAGTTAATTATTATTATTTCAATATCAAAAAAATTTTGGTTGATACACGATTGCGAAATTCTTTTGCATTTTCAAATGATCTTTTCTTCCAAAAATCTTGCAAAAATATCATTTTGCACTCTAGAATCTAAAATAACCATTTTACAGTAAAAGTCAAAACACATCTACTCAAACCTAAGATTTGTAAAGTCAGACAAAGTTTCTGCTTTTTAGCAATCTTTTTAAAAAATCAACAACTTTTTGTTTAAATAAATTGACTATAAGAAATAAATTTTGTATTAACATAATAGTGTCCCCTCTCGGCTTCGCACGGGTAAACATTTTTTTTTTACATTTCAAGATAAATAAATGTAAATAAACTTTGTTCTAATTAAAACGTACGTTCAAATATCAAAAATAAAAAGCAAAGACTTTATCCTTTAAACATGTTCTACTATAAACCTGTTTTTTATATTTTTACATTTTGATTTAACTTTTTGTTGTTTCATAAAATTTATTTTTTAGTCATCTCTAAAACTGGCCATTATCAATGCAAAAATTTGGCAATTTACACACTTTTTTTGGTAACCCTTCAAAATGAAAAAATCAAGCGGCTTCATTTTATTTACACAGCGTAAAATAAAAAAAAAATTGTAGAAAAAATTTGGGTCTTTTGAGTGTAAATAGCCATTTGGCTATGCGTGCTTTTTCGTATCTCGCTGTACATACGTAGCTAACGAAATCCACATAGCTTCTATCCTTATACTAAAATAGCTTGTTTTACACATTAAATATAACTATTTTAGAGATGTAATTTTTTTACTCATGTATTTTTTTAATTTCTCTTTATTGGTATTTTTACTTTGAGGTTTTATTTAATTTTAAATTTTTACAGTTTTATTTTGTAATATTTTTACATTAGCATTTTTTCAAATATGCAAATAGAAAATATTGCACTTCTAAGACTTGCGCTTTACATAAAAGGCGCTAATGTGATGATTTAATTATTCGACCAGCATTTTTTTTTGTGTAGAAATTTATTTTCTATCAAATCAGCATCTGCTATTAGTAACTTCAAGCACCAAAATGCTAAAATTTACCTTTTTAATCTCTTTTGAAAGATAGGTGTTGCTACGGATAACATAACAAACATTTTAGAATGATTAATCTTTTATAGAAAATTTATTTAAACAAATAATTGTAAGATCTTACTGATGAGTGCTATTAAACGCAAAGCATGTCTAAATCTACAAATATTGATTTTGAATAAATTTGCGTCAACTTTATAATAAAAGAAATGTACTTAAATTTTTGTATTGTATAAATTAATTTTAACGTAAACTAAATAGATACATTATACATGTTTCAGTGATTTTTTGCTTCCACAATTTAAACATTAAGCCGTGGCTTATATAATAACACTATCTCCGGTGTTAATAAAAATATTGATACCGCAGTAAGATTTTTTTTTGACTATAAACAGGCTAGTGAGTTTTGACTGGGAAGCAGCCTACAACGTTGTATTTAATATTTTTGCATACAAAGCAAAATTAGTTGAAAAAATAAATATTTAGTTTTTATTATACAATAAAAACAATAACTAATAACAAACATTTTAATTAAATAATGACTAATAAAAACATTTTGTTTCGTACAATATTCACTTGTATATAACTATTGTTTTATATAAAAACTTATTTATATATTTTCAATGTGATAACATAATTTTGATTTATTTGTTAGGAAAGAAAGATAACAAAAAGTACAAAATCTCAAATCTTTTTCTATTTTTATTGATTTGGATTCTTTAGAAATAAGTCAAGTTGATGTTTCTCGAACAGTTCAAACTATCTATCCTCCCCAATGCTGTTCAATCTAAACCAATTCAAATCCAATCCAATCTGGCTCGTTAGGAGGTGCCGCCCCCTTCCTGTTTAAAATCGCCCTTTACCTTAAACGTTCCCGATCAAGTCCTAATTTGGTTCTTGTCTTCTAAATAAACCCGATTAGAGTAAAAGCCGCAAAATCAAGCACGCGTCGTTTCTCAAATACGCTGACTTTGGGTAATCAGACAATTCAAATTTCAACATTTTTAAAAGAACTTTTACTCTGTGTTCCACTTGGCCTCTTAAAAATTTAATAAAAATCACATATTTCCTTGTGTGGATAAATTCAATAAGAAAACCTTTCAATCATGTTCGATTTTATTACATACTGAATGAAAATTTTTATTGCCTCAATATTCGTTTCTACCACTCCTAACATTGTTTGAAATTCAAGAGAACACTTCAGTGAATAATTTACTTATATTATTTATTATTCTATCTATTGTGGATTGTTGATTCGAAAAAGTGGCTCATCTTTAGCAATTTTATGAATCAAACAATCTTACGTATAAAAATTTTCAACAATACACAATCAATCACTTTATACTGTCTATATGGCAGAAAGTTACCAAAATGGTGAAAATTTAGTCTACAATCTAATAAAAATAAAATATTACAAAATTGTTAAAAATTAGTCAAAACTGCTTTTTTAAAGAAAAACTGATTGTGAAAATAAACAGTCATTTCTAATTATACATAAATTTGTGCGCAGCTTTTATCATTGTTGCTAAAGAAGTGTAGGCAAAACTGTGGTTTGTTAAAAGTACATTTATATTCTTTTCAAATTTAAAACAATTCTGTTCAATAAACTATTTTATTTGAAAATAATAAGTTCTTAAAAGTAAAGGCTTGAAGTAAAAATTCTACAAAAACACAGCGTCTTAGAAAATAACATTAAAGACAATTAATCGGTTTTATCTACATATATTTTTTCTATTTCTATATTTGTTCTATTTTTGTTATTACTTTTTTACTTTTTTTATTTATTATCTAGCTTAAATTCTATCTTTCTTTCGTTATCCTGTTTGTTTATTTTATTTTGTTTTTTATCTTATAATTGTAAATTTTATATCAAAAAAGCATGTTTTAAAGCAGTAGTCATCCGTCGTTGATTACTGCTAGTGTTGATAGTGTTTTTGAAGATTTTGTTCTAATTGTTATTGTATCAACCAATGAAACTTTCTTTTCTATTTTATACCAAAATGATCGTAGCGTCAGAACTAAAATAAACAGAATATAAGCTGGTTTATCGGGAAATAAGTTTGATGTAATGTGTATGACAGAAGCTTGGTTAGGTCAAGTCAGGTCAAGTCAGGCCAGGTGTATCAGTAGTTCAACACTTGTTCCTGTCTGGGATTATATATTATAGTGTATTGATGTAAGCTCAATATTAAAATCGCTCTCATAGTTGTCTTGCCTGTCTTGCTTGTAGTTCATAAGAAGGTTTCTTTAACTGAAATCAATGTAGACATCTTTTTTGTACTGATATACTGCTGTGGATATACCCATTCAGATTGCTGCTGACGATTTTGTATCTTTTATTGATAACTTCTCAGATAAGCTTGGTTATTTACTCTTTACTCTCTAACAGTACACTTGCTTGAAATTACAGGTGATTTTATTATTCCAAAGTATTAATCTAATTAAATAGGTATTAAATCTAAGGCAATTATTAATTCAGCTTTTTTCTAAATTCGAAGCAATATAACAGTGTATGTAACTGCTGTGAGTTGTTACGTCATGCATGAAGAGCATGTTTCACTTACAAAAACTCACTTTTTTATTGTTTATGGGTGGAAGTCGATATTAAACTCAAAAATTATGTAGAATTTTTAAGATTCTTGCACGATAGTGTGAAGGTTGATACATCGAATTAAGCCAATTTCATTCGATTGGTCTGTTGCGTTCAAAATTATTGATGTTAATCAAACCTATGATACGTTTTACAAAATTCTGTACAAAGTAATTGATCGATAATTGAAAATCTCACATACAAATGAGACAAGTATAAATTTCCCATATGGTTTGCTTCTAAACTCAACTTTTGTTCAGAATAAAACAAATGACAAACAAATTTTAAAATACGCTTGGTTTCTATTCAAAAATTTTAACGCAAACGCGCGGTTACACAGCTTAAAGATAGAAGTTTTGATAACTGTCTATTGAAAAGTTATTTTTCTAAAAACTTTTTTTTAGATTTTTGTTCTCATGCTTAAATTCTGATTCTAGGCAACTAGACATTAAAACACACTTAAAATTTTATTTTGATTTTTCAAAGTTTGCTTTGGTTTGATTTTGAAAAAATGGATGGTTACACCGAGGAACAAGAAGAGCATTTTCACTAAGATGTGATGAACTTTCAACGTTGATATCAAGGCCAGTAAAACAAGAATATGATGGAAGGTTATTGTTAGACATTAATTTCTTGTTATTTTACGTGTATTGTAAAATATGTTATGTATTATTTGTCACCAATCTTGAAGAAAAAAGATCTTTATATCTAGCAAAATTTGTCTGATTATAACTTTTAGAGTAAAATTATTAAAAAAATATAAAAGTTAATAAGTTTAACTAAAAAATATTAAAATGGCTCTAACGTTTACAAAAGCAAAATTTTATCTAAAAAATAATTTTTCTTACTTTTGGCATAAGAGAGACTAAAATTTAACATGTAGAAGCCAGTCTCAAAAATTGTGTTGATTGGAGTTATTTTAAATCAGCGTTTTTTGAGCTAGACGCTAATTCTCTTCCTAAGACGTCAATATTTGTTAATTTAGGCAAAGATTATGTAAATATTAAGTTTTCTAAGACAGTTTGCCATAACGTCAAAAAATTAAAAAACAACTTTGTTGCTGGTATTGATCATATACTTACCTAGTCCTATAGTAAAAAACCGATCAAAAATTCTTCTGGAGCTTTTCAGTTATATTTTGAAACTAAGTAAGCCCGTCTAAAAAATTTTTTTTTGATTTACAAAAATAATAATATTGCAATATTTTATATTATAGACCTATTTCATTGCGTGGTAATTTTTCTAAGCTATTAAAATTTATCATTTTCAATCAATTGTTTTCTAATGATACATAGTTTATATTTAGGTCTTGCCGTAGTTTTTTTTATGGAAGATCAACAATGACCAGTCAAACATGTATAATGCAGTATATTAGTAATGTTATTGGTGGGGGTATGAGACAGCTACAGTAGATTCACGTTAAAGATGAAGCTAAAATAAACAAACAATACTGCATGATCACCTCGTGTTTGGTATCCCATAGTGGGATAGTATAGAAATTATTTGATGGAAGGACCAGATAAAGGCGTAGCTTGAGTGACAAGACAGGACCTGAGTAAGTACTTTTAAGTTATAGTTTGGTTTTGTTGTGAGAAAGGTTATCAGATGACTCAGAACATGAAGAACATGCACTCCTTGAAGACTGCCCTGTAAGGACAGACACGCCTATTGTGATGGGAGGTCACGTAAACCGCGCGTGATAGTGTTTAGTCCATCTTCATCTTTATCTTTAATGTAAATCTACTATAGACGTTATCTACACTAGCGTGTCTAAAGCATTTGACACAGTTTGTTATACCGTTTCAATTAAAGATGAATCATTTATTATTAATAAAGTTATTCTTTTGACAAGTAAACAGTTTGTTTTGTAGTACCGCAAAATTCAAATTTAAGACCTGTGTTGTTTCTGATTTATATGAGTAGCATCTCAAATGTATGCCAACATTTCTAGATTTTTTTAAACGCTAATGAACTGAAATGTGTTTGCTGATGTAAGAACTGTAGTTGCTGCTTCTTCCTTTACAAATATTTTGATAATTTTGGTATCTCATGGAACACAAGAAAGTTGAAAAATGGGTACTACTAGCACTTTTAGATATTTACTTAAAAACATTCTTTGTAAATACAAAAATAGTTTTTAAATCATCTTAGAAATTCTACTCTATCTCCTCAAAATATATTCAACACTGAGTTTGCTAAAAACGTGTATATCTTGTAAAAATGTTCTCAACAGGTAAACAAATAGTTTTCTAAGATTTAAGGTTTCTAAATATAAAAAATTCATAAACTTTTATGGTTACATTAAAAAGGCATTTGATCACAGTTAATGTCAGTTAAAAGCTATTTAGATACCTGCCAGAAAACTGGTTTTGATAAATTGTGTTTAATTTGTAAGTTAAGTACATTCTAAGACTTTCAAAAAAAGTGTTGATGGTTATTTTTCTAGCATTTAAAAATTTTTGTTTAACAGTACTTTCTTGCTCTCAAGACTGGGCTGTAATATAAACGTTTGATAACATTTAGCTTGATAGGAAATTATACAACTCAACATCATTAGTACGCTGAATTATTTTCATAAAACTGTTCACCAATGCCTAAATCTAAAGCTCACTAAACTGACAATAATTTGTCGAAATGCTTAGCTTTTGTTATTTAAGTTAATTTAACTGAGCTGATTTATAAACTAATTATGTTGACGTAGCAACTCGTTGGTTAAGCTCTTTCTACGTCATAGCACTCTAATTTCTTTTAACATTGTAACGTTTATTGTTTGTATTGACGTTAAAACAAAATACGCTGATTTACAATATAATGATACTTCTCTATAGTTTTTTTAATGTAATAGGTAAATATAATTAGAATATAGTGGTGACTTATATACTACGCTCACTCTTCGGCGATCTTTCTCTAACTTACCAATTTTCAAAAGTAGTCTCTAGCGTGGCTTTACGTCGAAAAACTGAAGATTCTTCCAGCACAAAACTGCAAAACGTCGATTTTTTTTTTCAATTTATTAACACGGATTTTACAAAAAATGTCAATTTTTTAATAATTTCTAGCTGTGAAAGTATTTCTTCTTCAATGTTGTGTTATATTTAACATTATTTCTTGGGTTTGAATCAGAAGCTTGATTTAAATTCAAAGAAAAACAAAACGCTTAAGATTAGTTTTACTTTTAAATGTGAGTATGATCTAATCAAAAAAACTCTCTGAACAAAGAAATTAATTTCTTATGTCGCCACTCATTATCGATCGTTTTACAAGATTCAAAACAGACCGGAAACAGAAATTTCTCAGCCTATTACTTACAAAAGTTTACTAGAAGTGAGGTAGCAGCATTGATTCTTACTCTTCTTAATGTCAGCGAGCTTGACAACTTTGGCATAAAAGAGAAATCAAAGCCAGATATGGCATAAATAAACAAATAAAACCTCTGAGTGAACAGTTTTGTCAGTTTATTATCATGCAGATGTAATCTCGTATTGTCAGTTGCTTTTTAGGTTAGGTGAGGCATATGAAAATGTTTCATTTTTAAAATAATTTAAATTTGTTAACATGAAAAATTGTATGTTTAGCAAGTTTTGGCTTAACGCCGCGGCTACGCAATATACCACTCATACTTGCAAAATATCATTTTCTGACCTAATGATCCAAATAACTATTATTGAATCTGTGCTGAGCGACTTTATAAAAATTATGTAGACATATAGTTCCGATAACATCTATAACTATGGAATTCTTTATATGTATTATGAATTAATAACAGTTTTATGTGTAAAATAATTTTTTAGATCTCTATTTTAGAAATACTAAAGAAAAGGCTATTTTAAAATTGTAGACATAAAACACACATATTTGGTCGGTATATTAAAAGGCCGCAACTTTTAACGTTTTGTTTGAAAAATCAAAAGAAAATCTCCTTTTGGTTAAGAAAATTGTAGTCCCTTCAGTCCACGCACGTCTGCCAATCAATCACATCGCATTTTCATATCCACTAACTCGTTTTTCTCCAGTCCATGTTCGTTTTATACTGATTGAAAAATAATAACGCGTTTATGTTGGATCTTTATGAATTATTCCGCCAACAACATCAATAACTTTTGTGGCAGTTTATTGATTATCGTCTTCTACTAGATTGAATCTTCAAGCTTTAATCAGCAAGATTAAATGGGAAAGGAAACTAATAACAAATCTAATTTACTTTATCTTTACTTGCGTCGGTCCTCTCTTTCCTCTACATCTCTCTTTTTGGGCTTACATTTTAAAACACAACTTAGTCATTTGCGTTGGTCCGGCACGAATTAAATCCACGAAATGCTAATCTCCTCACTCAAATCCAAAAAATAAACCTCAAAAGCACTGGAAATTTGCTTAACAATTTAAATAAACAATACGTTTTGAGATTAGGAAACATGTTAATGCAGTTGAGACCGGACTCTACATTTATATAGTTCTGTTTATTGTTTATTTTCGGCAAGTCTGACTTAATTTAGCTTGACCGCATGTACAAATTTCTAAAAATTACCACAATTTTAAAAAGACTTAGAAATACAAGATAAACAATTTTTTATGAACAGCATAAAACTTACTTAACATTATTCAACTTTGGCTGTGAGGTAATCAACATAAAAAATAAATAATATATTTCAATATTAGAACTAATATTGAAATAGCTTAGTTGCTATTGATTGTTTAATATTTGTATAGTGAAAAAGTCACATTATTTTACAAATTAAATACTACGTTTTCTCAGTCTTACTCTCAAAAATTGTCAACTTTACGATGATTTTTTTACTAACTGCAGGTTAAAAAAAATACAAAATAACTTGTACAGTGTAATTTTGGTTAAAAAAAAACCAAAATCTTAGTTATTACAGTAGCAACTTTTATGATAATTTTTTTACGATTTTAAGGTTAAGAAACTACGTTTCTACATTTTAATGATCTAAAGACAAATATTAATTTTGCGAAAAAATAATTTCTAAGGCAAATAAAGAATATTGCTGATTAGCGCTCTTTGTTTGAGACACATACTTAGAATATTTAGAATATTTTACTTTACTTTCTACCAACAAACAATAAAATAAAGTTAGGTATAGCAAGTTTATTTAAATCAAAATTTGTTTTGTTTTTCAGACGTGTCCTGTTTCTATTGGAACTTTTCAATAAGTTGCTACAGATTCTTGTTTGAATATATTTGCAATGACGATTCGGTTTTGTTTAAGTATTTTAGTTGTTATACGTAGGATCTATTTCTTAAATTTGTGAGCTTTTTTTTAACTCTTTTATTTGTTTTATATCATTTTTATTTACTTGACCAGTTTACAATGTTTTTAATAATAATGAATTATTATAATAAACAAGAATAATTATTTGTTCTATTGCAGTAAACTGTTATAAGATCAAAAAAAAAATAACATTAGTAAGAAAGTAGAGTTAAACAACCAATTACAACTAAAGCTGCTAATACAATATTAGAATTTTTTTAAAGTTTTTTTGAAATTTGGAAGCTATCTTCGATATCAGTGAGTATGATGCTGTTGTCGTCGATCGTCAATATCTTTAAATTTTTTCATCTAGTCACCCTTAGGTTTTGTTCAGTTGTCTAAACGTTAAATAAGCAACTTTCAACATTCTTCATTTTGATCTTAAACCTAAGTGTAACTTGGGCATACTAGTAAAGCCATACTATGCCTTTTTGTCGTTTTATTTGTTTAATTAGACTCAAAGATTGTGAAATGTGTTGCAGATAAACATGAGAACATTCGTTTACTTTTCATTTGAGATAATTTTTATTTAAAACTGTAATATGAGTTACTTCTGTCACACGTAGTCATTTCAAATATGTTAAAAATATAAAATTAGAAACTTATATAACGTGGCAATTATTTGACATTACAAAAAAGACGCTTAATTAATTCATTATGTGTAACTTTTTTGGTAATTTTGATGTTATATTAGTCGTATATTTTAACTAACGAGAAAATGAGTGTTTTGTATTTAATTATACCGAAATTAACACAACGTAGGAATGTTAAAGAAAATTACTTTTGCTGTTAAATGAAAAGGTTGCTGAGGGGCTTTAGGGCAACCACTCTTTGCGGGGAAAGGTCAATACAGTGGCGTAATGAATATATTTTCTGCAGCCTAAGGGTAAACTTTACGTGGTAAACAACCCTTGAACTCTCCAAACTCCAAACTCAAAGCTTCATCAATCATATAATAACATCTTTCATATAAATTCCAATAAAATTTAGGTACCTAATCTATATAAAAGACGCTGACTACTAAAATGCATTCTATTAATTCAATTCTTGTTTATATATAATGTAGTTGTAAAACAAAAAAAACGTTAAAGTAATTTAAATCTCAAATGGTTTTTTAAAAGGTGAAAAGATTTACTTAAAAATCTAGTAATAAATTAAAGTCCAACCCTGCCAAGTCCACTGCTGAGCAAATGCAATTTCTTGAACTAATTGGAAAGTCAAAACTGTAGTATTTTACACGTAATAATACTCGAGCAGACAGGAACAGCTTCAGTTCAGTGAGAACACATTAATTATAAATCGCCAGTTTGTGTTCCGATCCTATTAGGCTCACAAGTTTTCATTTCCTTAAAAACTTTTTTGCTTATCGACTTTTTTTGTATAAAGATAACTTAAATCTATTTTATTTTACTGATTTATTTAGTTTACACGAGTTATGATTGCTGCTTAAAAATAGCTGTTTGTGATTTAGGAGCACAAAATAATATGTAGTAGATTAAAACCGTTTCAGAGGTAATAGTATTTTAATATACATAGTAAATTATTATATAAGTTTAATTAAAAGTTGCACTATCACACAAGTGTGTCGAAAACACAAAAAGTGCAACAAGAACGTTTGAAAGAAACAAGTGTAACAATTTTACAAGTGCAAAAAAAATTTTTCACATACTACTAAAAAACAATTTTTTTTTGTGTTCAGTTGGTTAAAATTTTCCCAAAGGAAAAAATATATTAGAAACGTTTTTTTTTATTATTTTTTTTTTACTTGTTTTTTTTTGAACTCCTATGGTTTTTTTTTGCTTTTATTAAAGTTAAGGCAAAGGTAAATAACAGCTTTGCGTAAACAGGGCAAATTTTTTTTTATACTGATTAACTACTCAGACGAGAACATTTTTGATTGCATCAAAGCTTTTTTTGTGCAATTACTTTCAGTTTCACAATAAAGAATTTGTAGCAGCAAAGTCAAAAAATCAAAAACATATTAAAACACAAGTCTAAATTTTAAGACATCTAATTTTGTCATACTTTTTGGTTTAAAATAGGTATTTGTATATCAAGACCTAAATTAAAATTGAGTTTTACGTGGAAAACAAAGTTAATTTCTTAAGGTTTTATCCTGAATAATTAATTCGAGTTATAAAGTAATAACTTCAGTGTTGAGATATACATAATTTTATTTCTAAAATCAAAAAATTAAGTATTATGTACTATACAGGGTGCGTCAAAAGTTCGGCAACATATCAATATTTCTCCAGAAGAAGGTTTTAAACAAAAATTTGGTACAAAACTTGCTTAGTTACAAATACGAATTGTTTGGTATCGAAAATATTTTTTACTCTATGACCTTTTTGGTGACTTTGAAATTTTAAATAGCAACTCTTATTTTTTTCAGCGAAATCAGATTTTTGGCAAAAAAGTATCAATTTTTGGTCATAAACATGTTTTTATCCGAAGTTGGTTTTATTCGAAGTTTTGACCTTTTGTTAACGTTTGTATGCGACGATCTAAACTTTTTCCAATATAAAAGTTTGAGACAAATGATGCTTTTTCTAAGAATTTCTTAATGTAGAATTTTTAATATTTTTAATTAATTATTTCTAATTATTAAATTTTTATTGTTTTTAATTTTTAATATTTTTTTCCAAGAGATTTTTGATATGCTGAGAAAGCGATAATTGAAAAGACCTCAAGATTCGTCACTCTCTCAGTATAGCGACTCCAAACATTTCTTTTACAAATCCATTTTTCTCATTGCTTTGCTAGATGCTAAAACTACTTTCCTTCTCCTTCTTGACAATAAGTTAATCGTTGAAAAAATTTGAAATTTAATTCTTGAGATAGTCTTGGATGAAAAAGTTTTTTGGATAAAAGATTGATATTTTTTTCCCAAAAATCTGAAACCGTTGAAAAAAATAAGAGTTGTTATTGAATTTATTAAACATATTCCTACTTTCCGCAGAGGGGTGAGAGGGTTAAAAATAGTTTTCTTGGTACTCCAGTCGAAAGTACGTGGTTTCCGCTGCGATTCTACGGCAGAAAGTGTATCTTTCATGCACTGGTAAAGCTGCACGTTCTGCCGGGGAATCGCAGCCGAAACGACGTACGTTCGACTGGAGTAACAAGAAAACTAGTATACACTACACGGGCAGAAATTTGAGAGCCCTGAACTGCGCGCTATCCGCTATGATGGCGCGCAGTGCAGGAATCTCAACTTTCTGTCTTTGTAGTGTAATATACTATTAATTAGCAAAAAATTGTAGTTTGTAACCAAGCAACTTTTGTGATAAACTTTTTTTAAAAAACTCTTTCTTTAGGAAATATTGACCTGTTGCCGGACTTTTGACGCACCCGGGATAAATATATAATATAAACTAAGTTGTTTTTCAATCGCGAGAATAGACTTTGTCTATTCGATGTGATGATGCCTATTCTACCTTAAAGATAATCTTTTATGTTTCCTGTCAAAAATACGTCTAAAAAGTTGGTGATGAATAACTAAAAATTAATGCATGTGAAAGTAACGTTTTAGGGTAAATAACTTTAATTTATAAACATTTTTGTTATTTTTTTTTACAATTTTTTACGTTAAACTTTAAATTACATCAGTTTGGCCATTCGGTGGTTCTTGGGCATAACACACTTTTATGTTACTAACATAAATCTAATATATGTATTAGAAAAACACACCCAGTTCAATAGAGCTTTTCAATCAGTAGAAAAAAAAAATAAATTTTAGATAAGCATTTTATTGTTTTTTTTTTCTATAACAAGATGGAAGAGAAGATATATACTTTGAAAAATGTATGGTCATTTTACGCTTTTTAATTTGCGTTTACAGTTTGACACAAGTTCATGCTGACTAGCAAAAAATTGATTTTTTCTTTTCGCTTATCTGAAGTGCTTTGTTTTCATTAAGCGAGAAAAACATAGAAAAAGAATTTAAAGTAGCAGTTAGGAAAACTGCCAATTTACGAACAACTTTTAAATTATGAAATAAGTGCAGCTCTTTTATATTATTTTCAAATAAATATTACATCAAATGGTAAAATTTGTTAACGTTATTTCTGTTCTTATGCGGTCCTCAGAGAACATATATATATAGTATTCCAAATGAAATAACGTTATATGACCTTTCTTTTGTTGCAAAAGCCTGACAATCAATTACTACGTAAACCACTATATATTTTAAGCTTTCAGCCTTTATACAAACGACACAGCTTTGGTCTAAGTTAATATTTGTTTTCATCTTGCACGGTATTACAATTGACGTAACTTCTGGTATATTTATGATAACTATTTATTGTATAGAAAAAAATTAATTATGTGTCTAAGTATTGTAATGCAAAAACGATGCGATAATCTATTTAGCCACATCTTATTTTACCTGTCGGTTTAAAAATTTAGTCAGGCTCTAAATAATTTGTCAACACTTGTTTGAAGGTTATTTATAAAAAAAAGTGTGACTCATTTTACTAATGTAAATATACACTAATATACATTTGTTATTTATTTATGAGAACATAAAATGATAGACTCAGCTAAAAAACAGTTTAAAAATTAATAAAAACGTTGAAAAATAAAGTAAAAAAGTTTACAAAACGTTTTGGATGGTGCGAAACAAGCCTTAATAATCATCTTTTCACAAGAACGTTAGTAATTTTTGCCATAGTTTATTTTATAGAGTTGTTTTGTGGTACTTTTATTTTTATATTGTTTGTTATTGCTTGTCTTAATCGGCTAATGTACCTTCTCTCTTTTTTGATCGACCATCAAAAAACGAGCTTTCGCTCGGTGCCTACCGCGTACTTTTTTCTCTTAGCAACTTTAAATTTTAAAATCCGATATTATCTAAACAGGACTAAGTATAATTTTTTTTATACTTTAAAAACAATCGTTTTGATTAATTGACATGTGTAATGACAGTGATAATGTGTAAAACAAACGGTAACATGTTTTACTTTCTTGAACTTAAACAACAGATTATCTCTATAATTATTTGCTGAAACATGTTTCTTACATAATTGTTGCTGACTTGTTATTTTTGCCATCTGTAGTCTGGTGCGCAGTTAAAATCGGAAAAGTGTACTTTGCATAGTAAACTATATTGCTAATAATTTTAGACTCAAAAAATGATAAATTTCTGTTATTGATCTTAAACAATAGAGCTTTTGATTAATACTAAAATTTTATTGATTATGTTTTCAGCTAAGGTCTAAAAATTTTAACAATTCTTACATAGAAATCAAACGTTATGAGTTGAAACATAAGATCTTCAAGAATTTTTAATTGTTACAAATATTTTACTACATTATTTTGTATTTGATTGTTTATAAATTCTTGCATTTTATCTTCAAGTATTTCTTTCTTGTTGACAAAAATAAAAATTTAAAAATATATCAGTGCAACGTTTTAAGCTGCAATCTTCCAATGCTAAAATCATTCTTCTAGAGACAAATGTTTCTTGTTAGCGCTAACGCTGCTGTTCCCAAAATTTAAAAAATTAAAAGTTAATTAGCATTAGTTAGAGAATGAAATTTGCAGATCTAAATTTATTTTGAGGAAGCAAACGATAAACAAATTAATTAGAAAACGCCCCATTAATGTAACCGGTTTAATTTCATTTACATGCTGAAATGAAAAACAAACTTAAGCGTTCAGTCGAAAGGGGTGCTGTGCATTGGACACCCTTCTGACTCTTCTACTTCTGGCATTCGTTCAATTTCTGGAAACCGAGGATTTTAGGGAGATTACAACGGTTGGATCGATTTTATTAGCTAATAGTGAGCGTGCTTACACTTATGTAATGACATTTGTACTACTGTAATTCCATTACCTGAATTGTAAATCTGCCCGTTGCTGATGTCTCCCTAATGAATTAAGGTCCATAATTTAGTTTATCTATTTAATGTCATTCAATTAAATAATTTTGTTTTGTTTAAGTAATTGGGTTTATATAGATACTGCTGCCAATAAATGGTCAAGCAAAGTTGTAAACATTGATTGGACGATTGTATGCTACTGGACATAAACTTTATTGAGTCGTATTTACTTTAATAGTTTAATCATAATAATTTAAAGCAAGCCAAATACGTTTGTAAAGCCAATCAATTGAATTTTTAAAAACTATTACTCGCCAAGTAATACTAGTTTCTATTATTATTATTACTATTTTTATTTGTGTTTATTATCAACAGTTTTGATTATATTATAAACCTAATTCCGCTGTCTTAACATTTATGTGGCAATCGCACTAATGTGTTTTATGTTGTTTTTTCAGGTTCTTACTCTTTTTTCACGTTCTCAGCTAATATTTTTTTTTTACTTGACAAATATTTTAATTATTTTCGATGTTTTACTAAAATATTTTTTGCATTAGTCTATTGATTATTGTTTTGCTTATTATTTTAATCATTATATTTATTATATAAGTTTTACTTTCAAAATTTCTTTTATAACTCAAATTTATATACTTTTTTTATATTTGATGTTATTTTTCGAATATCATCAAATTTGTGTTTGAATACTTGAAATTTTGTACTTTTAAGTTTTTTTTTTTATTTTTTGCATTAGTCTATTGATTATTGTTCTGTTTATTATTTTAATCTGATTATTGTTATGTTTAATATTTTAATCATTATATTTATTTTATAAGTTTAACTTTATACATTTCTTTTATAATTCAAATTTATTTATTTTTTTATATTTGAGGCTACTTTTCTAAACGTATGAATACTTTGAATTTAGTACTTTTAATTTTTTGGAATTTTTATTCACTCTAATCTAAAAACTACAATATGATACAGTTTACTACTAACTCTTTCACTGTCTATATTTACTCTGTTACACTATAAATTTACAATATGCTTTTTTAAATTGCGGCTGAAAATAAGGTCTTTTATTTGTCAGTTTTTATAGCGATGATACGCGTTTTCTAGTTAGTAATTTAGCTTTAAATACAAATTTTATACACCTTTTTAAATGATGAAATACACAATTGCATATGCATTTAATTATTTCTTTATTAGTCGAAATAAAAATGTATAATAAATATATAAGCTTGGCTCATCAAAAATAATTGTACTAAATCGTAGAACTACTAAATAGCAAACTGCAAAAATAGATGAAAGTACTAAAATAGCAAAACATAAGCTTAATAGTAAATATTCAGGCTATACTTAAACATTTACTTTTGGGCTTAAGTTTTGTTTTGTATTTACATTTTATGAGCATATTTAAAGATGTATTTACATTGTATTTATAGTTATAAAAAAAAAACAACACATGAATTTAATAAAAAAGTATGACGCGTGTCATTGTCGATACTACTAATATAACAAAGCTAAATGATCCGATAATCTAAAAGCATACTTTGAAAAAAATTGAGATTTGAATCGTAACATGGTAACAGATAAACAACGGGAACTATATTGTAAAATAAATAAAGTTGATGAGACTGCAAAAAAGCAAGAAAGTTACTTAAACGATCTTAAAAAATCTGAAAAGATGTATAAAAACACTTAATAATAACTGATGCGCCATCGAGAGCTTCTATTAAAAATGATTAATAAAACCAGCTTTTTGGCTTCAATTTCTAAAAAATTTGAACAAATATTAAGTATTTTTTACAGAAAATCAACTAAAACTGTTTTTTCTATTTCACGTTTACAAAGACGATTTTGTGACACTGTTTCTAAAAAAAGTAGTTAGACAAAATTGAATTCTGTACAATCGTTTTTAGCACTGGTTGCTGCGCAACTTGTGCTTCAAACCCATGCGTCTCACAAACATATCTTGTGCAACTAGTATAACAATATACAATTGTAGAAGGTTTACTATTTTGATGTTGTTGAAGTTACTACGTTTGTTTAAATAGCAATTTATATTTAAAAATAAACAATTTGAAAGCAAAAAACTTTAATTATGATAAAAATTTACAACAATTTAAACCTGCTAGAAACCTGCAAAAAACTTTAATTAGGATAAAAGCTTACAAAAATTTAAACCTGCTTGAAAAACATTGATTATCACATTTTTGACAGATTTGAGCTATAAAAACCAATTTATGCTCTCATTTGGGGGTGTATAAAGACAATTTATACGCTTTAATTTTCACTTGCTTATTATTGTTAATTTTTCTCTGTAATACGCGCCATGTAAGCCTCTACATTATATTCTAGGGCTATAATAATCAGACTTAATAACAACGCCTGCTAATTTATACTCAAGCTACCAAAATAAAATAAAAAACACAATCAGAAAATAATTTATTAAACTGATAATGTGTGCAAGTAAGCGAGTTTATCTAGTTTTCTAAATGTTGGCATATTTACACTATTGGAAGAGAAAAATTAGCTTATCGTTACGTTTGGAGAGTCTATTTTCTAAAGTGTTTTTTTCAATTAATTTCATCTCAGATTTTGATAAAATAAGAAGAACGCCGGTAGCTTAGACTTTTTGCTGCATATTTTCTGTACATTTGCAAAACACAGAGTTCTTTCTATGCCCTCTGACGGTCTCTATAACCGACCATTATTAAAGTGTAGATTATCTTTTGTTTCTGATAATTGCATCATAGTATTGCATTAGAACTGTTTTTAGAAACATTCAGAAAATTAAGTATTCTTTGGTGAAAATAGTTATTAACGTGTCAAGTGCGGGAACAGATGTTTTACATATTAGTAAAATACGTATGCTATTTTTTGCACAGAATTAAAAAATATAAATATAAATTCTATTCAGTTGCATTTGAACTACTCGTTTTTGAATGGAAAATTCAAGTAGGTAAAATGTAAGCATAAGTGCGTCTACGCTACACAGCAATTGAAGTAGGTATATTTTGGAGCAAATAAGCGCTTTTTCAAACGACAGTTCTGTTTCAGCTCAAATTTAATTACAGATTTTTAAATGTTTTTGAGCGAATTCTACAATAATAGATCGAGTAAATTGCTTCTCACAAACTAAATATTTTCTTGATATATGTAAGTGATTTTGAAGGAAATAAAGAATTTTTAATTTTTGCAAAAAGCTTTGTTGAGAAATTTCACACTAAAATTATAAAATTAATGATAGATTGACATCTTTGAATGTTATCTACTTTATGTGAATTTTTTATGTGTTTTTGTCGGTAATAAAACTGATGTTGTTCAACTTTTTATAATTTTGTCTTAAGAAATTTCTAATTTAAGGTATTAAATTTTTCATACAGTCATTTTGACAACTGAAAAAGTTTTAATATCGAGATAAATCGTATTAAAATCGGAAAAAAATATAGAGATAAAATTAAAAAACGTCTAAGCTCAAAATTTACAATAAAAATATATTTTCTGAAATACGCACAATGTGCTCAGTATTTTGTCCAAAAAATCTTGTAATGAAATGTACGGTTACGGCTGCGATTATTCCACACATTCAGGACGCCTTACATATAACTATATTGTCCTCAATATAAACATCTTTATTATGCCTTTGAATAACTATTGCGTTACAGATATTTGTGCCTAACTGACAATTTATTATATGTTTGTGCATAAAGATATTTACCAAACTTCTCCAGAATTAACTTTGGGAATTCTTTTGTCATATTTTAGAAAAACGAGGTAACCAGCAAAATTTATTGATTTTTAAAATACTCGGTACTCGGTACAACGACTCAGATGTGCTCTAATGAGCATTGGCAATTTTGAATGTTTATGATTTGTAGCAGGATCGTAAGAAAAATTTCCTTTATTCGTCTGTCACCAAGTATTTTTTTTTAATTTTTATTAATATAAAAAATAGTATATCATATTGATTTTACCAACTGTTTTAACTAGGTGTTCTCATTAGTTTCTTGTGGATAATAAAGTAACATAATGAATACTTTTTTAAAAACCCTTATTTTTTTTGTAAAACTGTCACATATAGCTTTTAATTATATGGCGTCAGCTTTTAATTTTGTAAAAAAATCGGCAAGATAAATGATCTCATCCTTCATCATTATCTCGATTATTAAAATGAAAAGATGACACAAAATGAGCATCACATGTGGTTTGGTTTATATATTAAAAGCTGTCGTTGTCCGAAAAAGCTGCACGACTATCATATTCTCTTAATTAACGTTGTAAACTCGGCAAGAGCGCTCATTAGGGCTCACTCACACAACCGACATAGAATAATGAATCTTGACGAAGCACTTTTTATTGTACGTACGTTTTTAACTAGATTACAAATTAATTAAATAAAAATTATACTTTTCAGAATACAATATATACAAAAGCCATTCTTATTGTATCATAGTTTTTAATTGAGCTTTTTAATTTGTGAGGTATGATGCTCGTCTTGTTCTCTACAATTAAGCTTTCTTTTTGCTGTTGTCGTTTGAGTTTCGTGCAGTCAAAGTAGTAGTAAAAACAATAAAATACTGCCGAGGTTAACACTAATTAGTAATTAAAAAAGTAAAAAATACTACCAAGTGGCTCTTTACTCAAGAGCCACTATCACAATTAGCAAGCTTGAAACAAAAACGCCAAATTATTAATATTCGTCATAAAGTAATCCATAGTTTTAATTTTTGCATTTCTTGGATGTTACAAATCAAAAGTATTGCTTCTATTATGAATTGTTTCAACAAAAAAGTGTTAAAAATAGTCAATAAAACTAGTAGCGGGCTTCTACTAATCCGTCATAAATAAAGTTTCAACCAGTCAACTTGTATAATAGACATCTTTATAAACACAAACTAGGATTTGTATAACTATATTTATACCGTGCAATTAAAGAGTCCTTCTATCAAGTAGGCGTTGAAATAAAAAACGTATGTCGATGATAAACGAGGGAAAAATATTTATATGTTATAATGTTAAAAAAAAAATGCAAAATAATTTTTATTAAAGTTAAAATTATTTTAGCCCCATAGCGCATGGGTCTTTCTTGCACCATTTTTTCTTGAACCCATCCAAAATAAGCCAGCAAAAAATCTGACGTACCGCAAGTTGCAAAAGTGTGCTGTTTTAAGGTTAATAGCTAACATTGTGCTGTTTATTCATTTGATATAATAAATAAAGCAATTAATCATAAATTATTTTCAACAATATATTTCAAATTTTCAATTCAGCCACATTCTTTAAACAAATTGCAACACGCTTTTTCATGCTATTAGCAAAATTGGCAAGTGCTTCTGGAGTTATTTTTCGACAAGCGGCGGTAATAGTGTATTTTAGCTGATCGGTCTCTTGTAAATTGTACTTTTTAAGTGACTAAACAAGATGAAATTTAGAAAAATCTTAAATCAGGCAACCTCGCCGGCCACAAACTTAGGCTGATAACCCTGTCATCATAAAATTTAAGAATAAAATTTATTAAAAGTCTAGCTCGATGTGACGTTGCTTCGTCTTGCTGAAAATATCCGTACTGAATTTTATCATCATATAACTGCTCTATAAATTGCTCCCTTAAAAAAAATTGAATCAATTATTTTTCTTTTAAAAAATGACTTTCTAAACTCTAATTTTCAGAGAATGAAGTGGCACTTTGATAAATCTATAAAAAACTATCTAAAACTTATCACCTCATATTCTGAGAATTAATAAATCCTAGAAGTTAACCACTGGCAATAATTCCTCTGTAGGCCAAAATCTCAAGTAAATCAGGTAAATCAGGTCTATGCACAGCATAGACTTTATATGGATAAACATCAATTTCTTTTTTAGAGTTTTTTGACAAGTTTCAAAAGACAAATCGACTTGATGGCATAGTTTCTGATCGTCTTTGAAGGATGCTCTTCTATAATACCTATTACCTCGAATATCATTACTTAATTGCACCATTAATTGAGGCTTGAATAAATAAACATAATCCTAAAATATTATAGCGTGCTCAGGATACACTGTCTGAAAATCCGCAGTACATGCAGATGTAGTATGTCTATTCTCTATTTTCTTAATGAATACAGTTACGATAGAAAAATTTGATTGAAAAATTTTTGTGTTTACTTGCTAAGACCATTTTTAACATTTAAAACAGTTTCAAACTTTAAAATACTACTTTTTGTAACTTATTTTTTGACATGGCCAAGAGCTGTCATGAGACATACGTTCTCTATATTATGGCTTACCTGATCGGTAGGCCATAACTTTTTGATCGCACTGTACTTAGTTTACTAAATTCAGAAAACATTCTGTACTTTTTTAAATGCTCATTTAGCATAATCATAAAGTTGGTAAAAGAATTTGATATTTTTTGCATAATAATAATATGCGTATGATAGCAAATCCAGTTTACGTATTGTGTGCAAAGAAAAATAAATGTTTTTGCTAATAAGTTATAGATTAAATTATTTTGCTAATAAAAGTTCAAAACAATTTTTGGAATTGCATTTTCAAACACTAAAAGTTTATTTGCAGGCGCAATTTTCACTTAAATAAAAACTTTAACTTGATTTTTTTGAAAAGACTTTTTATTTATAAAAATAGATTATTAATTCAAATGTATTTATATCTTTATAGATATTTGCCTATAACATCTTTGCTTATAATTAAGATTGTTACTTTTTTGTGTTATTGCTATTTTGTTCCTCATTTTACTGTTTTTCTTTTTGTATTTGGTAACTTTTTCGATAAAGAATTTTTGATTATTGTTTTTTGTGACTTAAATTTATTACAAAACTTATTATGTTATAGTGCTATTAGAGTTACATATTGGTAAGTTTTTCTATATTTTTATGTCGTACCAAAAATTGATAAAAATCTTTAATAGACCGAAGACAAACAAAAACAAATAACTAGGTACACACTGAAAAACTCCAGTGATTCAATGATTTTCCACCGCCTTAAAAATGAGTTAGTGTATACAGGTATACACTCAAAATTAGTAGTGTCAATCAAACATAAATATACTGTTTTGATAAAAATACATTAATAATTTGTTTTAAACATTAATTACTTAAAAACACAGTATTAATAATATAAAAATAAATTTGTTACAAAATTTATATTGTAATTTAATTAATTAATTAATTAATTAAAAAAATCGTAATGGGTGGAATTTTATTTTTCAACATTGGTTCTCGCATTTCATTTCAGCATTTTTTTTATTCCACTCAATATTTTTGGATTTATACTCAAATCAAAAGTATTTTTTTAAATATTTCGTTTATTAGGTATGTAGTTTATTGACAAAGTTTTTTGACATAGTATTATAAACTTCATAGTATAACTCTCCGAATCTCAATTCTAGCAAAAAAATAATAATGATCAAATTTGTAGGAAATTAAATTTCTAACAACGAGTTTCTAACAACGAGAAAATTAACAAGTTATTTTAGAAAAACCAAACAGTCAAGTTTTAAATCAAAATGACGGCGACCGCGACGGCGGGATTGTTCCAAAAATCAAGATTCAGACTTTAACCCACCCTCTCCGAGATTTAAAAAAAATCACAGTCTTTATTTTTTTCTATTTTAATGTCTATCTCGACTGGACTAATTAGTTTGCTAATAATTTATTGTTATTTGTTTATGTATTTATTGTTTTTTAAATTGTGTTTAATTTTACACAAAACAATATTAAACACTTGATAATAAGATTTACTCAAAAGCAAGCAATAAATTCAATGACCTTTATGACCAGACGGATTGGTTTTTGAACTTACACATTGTTTTTTTCAAATCAAGTATTGAAACAATGCTGCAATTGTATTATTGCTTGTCGATAAAAAAACTCACATCAAACAAAATAAAGTCCAATAACTAAAATAAATAAAAGCTCTCATTTTCGTTACTTACACTAATTGGTTTGGCGACGATCTGTCATTTCGATAATGCGTGTTCCATTTGCCAGATGCACTACCAAATTATTTCCAACATTTTTAATCTAATAATGAAATCGTCAATTACCCGGTTCAGATAAATAACCAAGACCGTACTGATTGCAATTAAGGCAAATTGATATTATAATGGAAATAGTTTTGCTTGATGATAATTAATTAAAACTTCGGGAAAACAAGCATATTTTAGAAGCTTTTAGCTTGTATTTTTAATTCAATTAATCCTCGTTTCGTTGTTATCGCTGTTTGCTTATTGTATTTTTTGATTTAATGAGTTAATTAATGTGTTTAGAAAGATTGGTAAAATTGAATGAATACAGTTTAAAGTATTTGCGCTTATCCTTAACATTTTCAATTGGATAATTGGATTAAAAAGGCGTATAACTAAACAAAAATGCAAAAAACATATAGAATATCTAGAACAGTAGTTATATGACAGATATTATAGCATATTTAGCATATAACTTGTAAAGCGTCTAAGGGTAACATTTTTGAGCAAAAGTATTGAGATAAGATGATGAATTAATTCTGTATGGGCGGGGCGTATAACAATATTGTGATTTTCTTTGGAGTGACAGCAGTTAACACAAATAAAAAAAATATATTTTTTTAAATATTGCTAAAAACCCCAACTTGTGATACAGTTTATATAAAATATATTTGAAAGAAATATATTTTTCCACCCCTAATCAATATTGTAATTGAATAATAACAAACCTGTAAGAGATAGGTAATGTGCAACTTCCCTCTCTTGGGCAAAAAAACTTAGCCTACTTGAATACACTGTACTGTTATGAAGCGCATCCCATATAATCAAAAACAACGAACTAGGGTTTTATAATAACCTTCAATTGTTTCAATATTTCAAAATGTCAAATGTCAAAATAATTATATTACATTAAAAAGGAAATATTTATATTGAAATATACCTTGACGGAACGTTGCATTTCTGTCTCGAAATAAAGTGTAGCTCGACGCTACGCGTCTCGGTAAACTTCTTAATTTATCGACAGAAACGCAATACTTTTCCGTCACCTAATGTAATGTACTATTATTTGCTCGAGCCATCTATGAATTTTTTAAAACCTACAAAAAATTTTTAAATTGTTGCTGTCGTACGGCATTACAAAATAAAAAAATAATAGAATAGCTGGTTTTGTGGGATTTTTTGAACAAAGAAAAAGCGGCTAAAAGGTGTTCCAGTACGAGCTTTTTTATTCCCTGCTGATGCGGATATAAATATGAACAACGTACCATATAAAACAAGGTTTTGATTTTTAAGAGATTACAAACTTTGATAACCTATCTTTACTGTTGGTTGGAACAATGCCAAAAATAAAGTTGAATTAATATCTATTTGACAACTCGCTAAAGCAATAAATCATAATGCAGTGAAAGCCTAAAAATAATAGAATAATAAAATATTTTAAAATCAAGTTATTGCATACAACAATTTTCACCTTGTACGTACGACAGTAACAATAATTTGTGACCATTTGGAGGTTATTTCAAGTACATTTAAAACCCGAGCAAATAAAAGAATATATTTCTTCAAAATATTTAAATCTCCAAGGTAAGCACACAAAAATTCATTACAAACTAGTGTTTATCGTAATCTAATTGATACGCTCTGCCTATACGGAATTAATTTATCATCTCATCTCATTATGTATGCTCGAGAATGCTACTTTTAATCGTTTTTGCGCAGCGTTTAACACAATTTTTTTGAATTTAAAAATATTTTAGGAAACAAATCAAATTTTAGATTTTTAAACTATCTTTTAGTTCAAAGAAATGTATGACAAGTGGTCAAAATTTTTTCTTCAAGAACTATATTGCTCTCTTACGGACGCAATTATAAAAAAGTTTTTGACAAAGAACTTTGTGTATAATGATCTATCTGGACATGAAAAATTTTAAAATAAATTTTTATATTAATTAAAATTCTGATCTTTTAAAGTAATAATTTTTTTAGAAACAAAATTTGTCAGCAAATTGGTTTTATGCTTAAAAAAATTGTTTTTATTTTCAACTTTAGACTTGAACGTAAAATTTATCTCAGAGCAATTTTGATCAAATTTATAAAACATAAATTGTATATTTTTTAAAATTGTAAAAACATAAATTTTGAAAAAAAAAATTTTAATTTAAAAGATTTTGAGATATTCCGTCGATCCAGTCAAATTAATTTTCGTGTTTATAAACCGAAATTCTGTGATGAAAAATAGTTTTCTAAAAATTTTGTGTTTATTTCTTCGATTAAACATATATTTTTAAAAAACTTTATAGAATTTTATTTTGCAAGTTCAGTCATCATTTGATCTTTTGGGAATTTTTTGACAAATCGCAACAAATTCAGATATAAATAAATTTAGAGTTTTAAATTGAGGTTTATACTATAGATTGAATATTATTGATATACGTTTGAGACAAAAGACGCTAAGGCGATAACTTGGTCGTTTAATCAGCGTAGCTTCTAATAGATGTTGTTTGTTTTACCATTTATTTTTTGATAAATTTATTAAAAATATAAATTCTATTTAACAACAAGCTTTAAAATTAAAAAAAACGTTAATGTCTATAATATTTATTTAATCATCTCAAATAAATAGTATAATAAAAACCTGTCCTTAAATAAATAAACATTTTATTTACCTTTGCACTATATGACGGGTGTTTTTTTTACTTTGGCGTCCAAGCTTTTCATGAATGTGTAACTTTGAACTGTGAACGTACCTATACCATCAAATCGAAGTGACAGCTACTAATTTGACATTTGAGCTTAATCTCACTTTTAATTTTGTTAAATAATAGCTCGACACGTTACTGAGAGCAAATTAAAAGCACTTATAGTGCTATAAAAAACCAATAAATAAATTTTAATGAAAAAAGAGGTTTATAACAAATAACTGTAATGTCGTTCATCAACTTCAAACCATTTGCAGACTTTTGGAACAATTGCGTTGATGTCATTTGCCAACGTTTCGAGATTATTTAAACGTTGTTAGAAAGTTAAAATCTTTAAATAAGGCTACAAAAAGAAGTCACATAAAATAAGGATGACAGAAATACAGAATCATAATGGGTAAGTTGTGACTTTATTTCGGTGATAACTCGACGATCATAAAATTCTCATATTTTGTTCAATGTCTCGTGAGTGGTATGTGGAAGACGGTGCTAGTCTTGCTAAAAGTATTCGTCCACAATTTTATCGTCATAAAGCTGTGCAAAAAATGGCGGTAAAATCTCGCCTTGGTCAATGTTTTATTAAAGAAATTGGTCTAACCATGCTGACGTACAACAAAATTTGTTAATGCAGCATATATAAATATCTCATACGGTAAAATGTATTTGATTTTTTTTTTATCAATTTACAAATATTAACTGAAAAATGTTTTGTAAGACGTCGGTTGAAGTGAAATAAAGAAATTTTGTCTATTATCTTTCATAGGATCTATTCTTGATTAAAAAAACTAACAACTTTAAGAAAAACAAATTTCTCTTATAGTTGTTGTGTAAATTTTTTTTGATAAATGTTTAAGCATAAAACTGTATATTTATAACATAATACATGTTCATATGTTAATCTCTAACTCTAAATTTGTCTTGATATTGTACAACATTTATTTCTAAAACTATAAAATTTTTATAATGTTTGAAAAAACTTAATATAACACTTTATTTTTTATTTGTTTATAATTATAACCTATTTTCAACCGAATTTAAAAAAAGGTTCCTAACATGACTGTTTGTTAGGTTTTTTTTTAAGTTTGTTTCTTGAGTACTTTTGACTGGGTGAATCGATTTTAAAAATTTTGTTTTTCACTTAAAACCTGATGTTTTTAATGTGGTCGCATATAAATATAATCACGATTTAAATAGTAGTTTTTAAGTTATTTTTATCAATGCTTTTTTTGACATGTATTTATAATACTTACAATTGATTATGAAAATAAGTGAATAATTATAATTAATTTAGACAAATTAAACAAGACACATTTTAATTCAATGAAATAAATAGTTAAACAACTTAAAATATTAGAAACTAAATTTTTAGTTAATTAGTAAAATATTTAAATTAGTAAATATTTTTTTAAAGCAGTCTACAATTTTTATTGAGTATATTTCTTTAGATAAGTTATTCAACACTTAAAAAGGTGATGACATTTTCTTTTGGAACAATAAAGTGATGAAATTATTTCTGATGTAGTTTATTAAGAAGTATTATAGCAGCAAACATAAAAAGTTAGAATGTAAACCAAAAATTTTCTGGGAGAGTTTCTCATCTACTGCAGTGGCTCTTATTAAGTTTGTCAAATGCATGCATTATTTACTTCAGCGTGGCTTTTTAGCATGTAGGGCATTCGAAAATCCAGCAAGAGCTGGGCTCTTTTTACCGAGTCCACTTCAATTAGTTATAATGTGATTTGGCCGGGAGAAAAGACTTCGTTATGTTTTGATGAGGTTGACCATTCTTCTCATCCAAAACACGACCGATAAGTAAAGAAATCGTATTTTTGCTTTATCCTTGTTGGGAACACAGCTTTTGAGAGAGTTGCTAAATTTGCTGTAGTGTCGCAACAGCTACCCTCTACCTTGCTTACATTACGCGAGCCTCGGGATGGATAAACTGAATACGCAAACTCGTTAAGACATATTTGCTTTAAAAATATATATTCAAAAGTGTGCAATTAGAGCTGTTTTGTCCAGCGCTGTACAATTGAAAAGAAAATTATTCCAAAAAACATTTGTTTGCAAGTTTACACACAAAGATGAGATGGATTTTCTTGCAATATACCTATGACCTGATATACTGTATGAAAGCCTGCTCTGATATAAATAATTCGAAAAGGTTTCCTGCATTATCACCTTCTCATTTACGGTTTAACAAATTTAACAGCACGTAACCAACCCTGTTCTGAATACTGACAGAGTATTTTAAAAACAATAAAACCCGATGACAGGAAAAGGAATAAAACATGCTCTAAACCACAAATCAAGCATGCAAGGGTTGCTCTTCTCTTATTACTCTGTCATCTCAACCACCTTCAACCTGATATGGTAGTAAACTTTCCATCTCATGCATACCCACCAGCCACATACAACTTTAAAATGTAATCACATTTGTAAAGAACTTTTGTTTAAATAAATTATTTTAACTTATTTTAGTTGGAAAGTATAAAAATACTGCTTGTTGTGTAAAACCTAACAATGAACAATAAAAAATAATGATCTACACACAAGATTATTATGATAATCTATAATATAATAATAAGTTTTTCTTTATTGAGTCAGTAAAGTTATGGATTATTTTTCACTGAATCCAGTAGCAACATTCTATTACCTTTTATTTGTTTAAATTGGTTACAAAACCAGTTTCTAAATATTTTCACTTCTTGATACCATTAAAATAAAACAGCCTTCAGGAAGCTTTTCATTAAATTTTTGCCTTATGCACCGATAACTTTAACCCCCGTACCATAACAATATTGATAAATACCTACAAAGATTGACAGTGCAAAATTATTATATATGTGAGTATTGACAGAATAACAACTATGGTATACAAATCAGAAAAACCAAAAAACACAAGTTGTTGATTATGATTCAACAGTAACAGTCGGAATACAGGAAAATGCCAGTCTTCATTAGTTGTTTTTAAGTTTGTCACTGGTTTGAGCTTAGTTGTTTTGTGTTAGTTACTTTTTTGAGTTGTTAAATCAGACTGCGTTTTTGCTTTGTTTATGGCTTTGATTAATGTTTTTTTTTTGTGTAGGAATCTCATATATATTTTGCGCAAACTGTGTCAGTTCTTTTGTTCATACAATTGTGTACAAGAATATTTTTTATTTCACTGATGTTTCCCTTTTTATAGTTAGTTTTTCTATCTAATATTAGAAACTCATCAAAGTTGAGGTGGTGTCCGGTGGTAAAATGATGGTCAGCCAAGGCTGTTTGGTTATTCATCATACACATTTGAGGTATTGAGCAGCTGTATTTGTGTTGACTAATACTATCCCTTACATATTGTTTGGTCTGGCCAATGTAGCTTAAGTCACAATTCTGGCATGAAGTAGATTATACTACCTTAGAAAGTCTTTTAGGCGGGTCTTTATCCTTCAACTTTGTGAGCAATTGTTCTACTGTAGTTAGGTTGTAGTATCCGAATTTACACAGGGTGGTTTCCAGCGCACGTGTAATCCGTTGTATCAAGCCGTCAATGTATGTAAGACTATGACAATGTATAAAATACTATAGTAGATATAGTAGATTTAATTATATCTGAAATTATTATGGACGTAATATTTGACATTTTTAATCGAAAGTCTACCATTTGGTATATACGTTTACAAAATTGATAAAAGTAAAAATGTCAAAAAATTGATTTTAAGAGTACAGACTGGTAATATTAAAAGATTAGTTGCAGATTTATTCTTTTCGAATAAAACAAAAAATGGTATTCCTTTATCATCTTTTTGTATAAAGTGTTGTTTTTTCCTCTTGTAAACTAAATCCGAGAGCCTATAGATTATTATTTTTTGTAAGAATTTTTTTTTTGATACGGTCTGTCAAGTAGATACAACTTTAACTGATATCCAAAACATAAAATTCTATGGTTTTGATTTCAGCTCAGATGATTATATATTATGAATGATAGATCTAATGGTTGTTGTTTGACGTATAAAAGAGTAGTTTGATTTTTGAGCAAATGAAATGACGGATCTAAGATGTATTTATTTGTTATTTAAAAAATAATAATTTGTTAAGTTTTGCGGCTTCATCAAGTTTCTACAAACAATAAAATATATACAAGATGCGTCAAAAGTCCGGATTAATATTTCCCCCAGAAAAAGTTTTCAAACAAAAAAATTTGTACAAAACCATTCTTCACTTCATGACTTTTTTGCAGGAGGTAGGAGTGACTTTGGAATTTTAAAGAGAACTTTGGTTTTTCTTGACGAATTTAAATGTTTAGAGAAGAATTATCTTTGGTCTAAAAATTTTTTTTTTTTTGATCCGAAGTCAGTTTTATCCGTAATTTTGATCTTTTGTTAACGTTTTTATGCCTAGATGCCGATCTAAACTTTTTCCGAGAATAACTTACTTTGAGACTAATGATGCTTTTCAAGAATATTATTATGTTGAATTTTTAATAGTTTTAATTAATCATTTTTAATTTTTTAATGTTTATAATTTTTAGATGTTTCAAATTTGTTTCCCTTTAGCCTGATGATGACCTCTGTTATATCAGTATAGATCGAAATGATCATAGTTTTATAATAAATCAACATTTAACGTGGATCAGACTTTTTATTCTCAATTCCTTCATACTTTTCAATATTTAAAAAAAATGTTTTTTTTTGTATGCTGATGAAGCAATAAGAAAAAAATTGGTCACCTTCTAAGTGTTTAGCGACTTCAAATTTTTTTTCCTACAAATCCATTTTTCTCATTGTCTTGCTAGATGCTCAAACTGTCCTAATTCTTGAGAAAGTTTTGGATAAAAAAATTTCCTAGACAAAAGATTGATATATTTCTTTAAAAATTTATGTTTGTAAAGAAATACAGAGGTTGATAATTAAAATTTCAAAGTCTTCTTTCCCATCAAGAGGTGAAGAGCTGAAAAAAGAGTTAAATTACCAAAAAATTTATAACTTGTTACCAAGCAAATTTTGCATTCACCTCTTTTATGAAATATTGACCTGTTGCCAGACTTGTAACGCACCCGGTATATCATTCAAAAAAAAAAAAAATACAACCACTTACGCCATAATCTGGGTATAGCCCGCAATAAACACCAAAAATAGTTTGCCATTGTTAATAAACGTGTATACTTTTTTGCTTGTTGAATCTAAGCCAGTTCTCAATCCAAAAATCTATAAAATGTTGCATGTTTATTTGTCTATTAATTGATCTTAAATTTACTAACCTAACACATGTTTGTTGATACGGAGGAGTATGCAGAAAGATTTAGCAAATTATATTCTAATCTCCTAAACATTTTAAAAACCGTCATCAATAAACTAAAGTAGATCATAGATCTATACTACTTTTCTAATTATTATACCCAATACATTTTCTTTTTTTTTCACTTCTTTTTTGTGATCTATTTCTTAAATTTGTAACCCTATATTTGCTAGAAATTTAATTCTTTCACCAAACTTGCATCAGAAGTATCCTTTTCGAGCTCATTGCAATAACCTCAATCAAAGATTCTATAAATTTTAAATAAATTAAAACTTGCTTTTTCAGTTGAAATTGGGCATTTGTTGTTGAAAAACAAAACGTCTAAACAACTATAAAAACAATAGTTAAAAAGTAATTATTTACTTATTACAGCTAAATTAGTTTCAGTCTTAGTTATATGTTCACTTAGAACATATCGGTTTGTAGCTCTTCTATCTAAATATTTTTTGTGTATTTTGATACTTTTCTATTAAACAAATTGTCGTGCAGAAATAATTCGTCTTAAAATCAGTCAAAATTTTAAATTACAGAACTGTTTCTCTGTTTAGAAAAACAATTATTAGAAGTTTTATTATAGTTGTGTGCGTCAAACAGTAGCAGGTACAAACTAATCAATTTGTCTGCTGATCAAATAAATATAGTGCATAAAAATGTGTTCTGATTTCTTTATTGTAACAACCAGATATACCGGACAGTAAATTTTATGGTACTAATCTTTCAGAAAGTTTGCCACTCGAAACCACAAACATAAACAATTAAAAAACACTATTTTCGGTTTAAGGTAGTACTCAGCTTTCTGCTTGGCTCTATTCATAACCTCAAGGCACGCCACACTTTGAATTGTAAATTATTTTTTCTTTTGTTGCTTGTGTCTTGCATTATGAGCAATAAACTTTACTGCTCGGTATTCTTACCAAACTGATGGATAGCAGAACTCCTTTTGTCGTACTGTACTCGATCTTTTAAAATTTGATTTTATTATGGTTTTAAGTTTTTCTAGGCATTTAGTTCTATGTTCTAAAAATATTTTTATGTAGCGCCTGACGAAATCACAAAATGCTACTGTAGAAATTATTTACTAAATTATTTTTTATTCTTTTAAAGAGCATACATGTATTGTTTGGAAAGATTTTATATAAAACACAATATAGCTACAGTACAGTGACTGTTAGCATTCATTAGAGTTTGCTAATTACTCGTTACTTTAATGAATAAGCTCTAATGAACCACTTTCTGTTAATTAAAGGGAGCGCCAGAGACACTGCCAACTAGATGAGTCTTAGCAATATAGAAAAGTGTGAAAGAGAAAGAGACCAACTCGCAATAACTCACAGAGGCTTTATTATTTCTGCGAGAATTTCATATTTTATTTGACGTTTTTCTCGTTGCACAGCCAAGGATTCAGATTAAATTATTTTAGCTAAGGGCTGAAGAAACTGGTCGGTTTAGCTTCATTGCTACATTTAGGGATTTTTGTTAAGCTGTAATTGGCAATATTGCTCGGTTACAGCTGTTTACCCTAACCCGCCACTTTTAACCAGGATAGGGGTCGATTTCAATTAAAAACAATACACAAGCATTTGAATTTTAAATCAGAAACTTGAATTGACTCAGGTTTTTCTTTTTAAATTATGAAAGCTAGTAGTCGCATTATGAATTCTTCGGAAAAGATAATTTTACAAATGTTTTACTTAATCAAATTTGTAATAAGATGAGAGTTTGTAAAAAAGAACTAAACATAAAATTATAATTAAAACGTTTATAAAAACCAAATGTCTCAATTTTATGATCGGTAAAAACAATTTTTATTTTCATCGTTCCTGAATGTATGTTCTAAATTAAAGTAAGCTAAGCTTTTAGTCATTTTTGAGAATCAATGTTTCCTGTTACTTGATTTTGAAAACGCTAAATTGATTGAATAATGATGAAACAAAACGCGCTATTGTATAAAATATAAATTTGCAATATAGTTATAAATTTTGTATGGTTATTATAAATAAAAAAAAAAACATCTCGTTTAATATTACATACTTACTACAAAATATTAGATTTTTAATTATTTTGAAATAATAAATTTCACGTACACAATTTTAAAGAAACAGTATCGATAGTTTACGGTATCGGTAAGGTCGCGATATATTTATAACTCAGCTATCAGAACTTTCTCATTTCAAGATGGAAACATGGAAGTTCATTAAAGAAATTGCCATACTTAGAACAAATTCGATACATGTTGATAATGATGAAGAAGCTTCGTTACGAAAGGTTACATCAAAAACCAAAATTTAGATTGCGCGCAATTGTTAATAAAAAATCATATTATCACTAACAATCTTCCTACTATACTTACAATAATTATAAGATTGATGACAATATTTAATCATTCTATAGAAGTTTTTAGACTTTACTAATATTAAAAATGTTTAATTATTATTTTGTTACGTTTTCACGCGTTAACAAAAGCCGATGAAACAAAATTTTCAACCTTTTTCAGCATTTATATTTAAAAAGCCTACCAAAAAGCTGCAAAACAAAGATAGTATTTGATAATAGAAAAAACAATACTTAAACAATTCAAATAAGAAACAACACATTGAAACTGATAGGTGTTACTCTAATAGTCAGTAGTTAGCTCCCAAAAATTTGATGACTACAAGATCTGTTTATTACCTCTATTCTCAATAACTTTATCTTACATAAACATTTGCAAAAATAATTTATTAAATGTCTGCTGCTAAAAACCATATTTTTCATGTTTCTAACGTTGTAAATATTTAGAATGTTTTTAATTGTAGTCTTGAAACAATCTAAATTCAAATGTCACAAAATTCATACATGTCAAAATCAAAAACAAATCTTTTTTAAATTTTTTGTTTAAAAAAATTTGATTGTATATTTTCATAATATCCTATGTAATGCAAACAAAATAGTAAAATAGATTTAGACAAAAATACTGCCAACAGATTTTACACAATTCGAGTGCAATACGTCTGGAAGACGACTTTTTCTTGTTTTTAATTTATATTGGAACCTTATAGTTCCAATACAATTGTGTTATGTTAACCAAAAAGTAAAATAAATAACGTGTATCAATTGAAGAGTAAATAAACTAATTATTTCTAAACCAAACTATTTAGACACAATTTAAGTAAATGTTGAAAGTAAACGGCCGTTTTCTTTTTGAAGAGAATTAAGCGTTTTTTTGAATTACATTTATTACACTATAAAGAATGTAAGGAAGATAACACTCTAAGTAAGATCATTTAGATCAGCAAGAGGTGTTTTGTAGATTGAGTTTTTTATATAGAGCCAAAGGTGAAAATCTTAAAAGGCGAGATTTAAAAATTGAGGAGATAATATGCTTGAAGTATTTCCATCAAATATACCCTCATCACAAGCACAAAAATGTTTTATGGTGTCTACTGCAACATGAGTAGAAGCTCTGTTCTGCTGGACCAAACCAAAGTGTATTTTATCATCATGAAGCTGATTGATAAAAAGCAGTAAAATTTCTTCTTAGAGTGTCCGAAAAAAAAAGATGTTCGCTATTTATCTTACTCTATTACAAAAAAACGCTTTAATTAAATTGTGTTAGACTTTTCTTCTAATATAGATTGTAGATTGAGAAGGGGTCGTTTGGCGCTTTCCACCTTACAGAACTGCGACCAATTTGATCTATTGTTCTTGAACCCTACGCTCATTGTTTCCCTAGAAATTCTAGACTAAAAAGTCTAGAATTTCTAGGGTTCTAGGGAAACAATGAGCGTAAGCCACTTAGGAATATACTTGGCTTTACAAAAGTAAAGCCAAGTATATTCCTAAGTGGCTTGTTTTTGACTTCGACAGGCATTAGTCTCAACTTCGACTGTCTAAGTAGGTCAGCCTTTGAGTCGCTAACGCATCGCAATTACAGAGTATGTGCTCAGCGGTTTCACTGTTCGATTCACATAGTCTGCAGTTCTCATTGTCCACCAAACCTAGCTTTTTAAGGTGATACCTTACTGAGCAGTGTCCAGTAAACGGGCCTGCAATGATTCCTATATCATTCTTCGATAGAAGAAGAAGTTTTTTTGCATCCTCTGGCAAATATTTGATGAATTTTTTCGCCTATCTTTGCCCAGGAGTATTCTTCCAGTGGCGCATTTTAGTTGCCAATTCCCACCTAAGGATCTCCGTCCGTTTATGCGATTTCGTTAGTCCACAGAACGGTTCGGGGCCTATTGAAGGAGCTTTCAAACCTGCTCTCGTTAGTTCGTCGGCAATTTCGTTTCCTTCAATTCCTTTATGACTTGGTACCCAAATGAGAGCAATCTTGTTGCCCATTGCCAAGTTTTTGAGGGACTGTCTGCATTCCCAGACCATTCGAGACTCAGTGTTATTTGCACTGACAGCTCTTATGGCCGCTTGACTGTCAGACAGAATACAGATCTTTTTGCCTTTAATACGCCTTCGCAGACATTCTTGGGCAGTTAGATCTATAGCAAGTGTCTCAGCTTGCATAATTGAGGGTGTGCTACCTAGGGTTATTGTTGCCCGGTATTTTGGACTATAGATCCCTATGCCTGTCCCTTTAGTTGTTTTTGATCCATCTGTCTACCAGATGGAGAAGTTCACGCCAATTTGTGCGATTTGACTTCAAGCCGCATGACGGTCAGTAATGACTGTTTCAAACGGGGTTTCAAAGTCATGCATTATTGACATGACGTCCCTTGGTTGTTCAAGAAAACCCGGCTGCAGAAAGTCAAGTATCTTGAGGTGACCTGTTCGGTCTCCTAATTTAAATCTCTTTGATTGGGCCAGCCTCAGAGATGCTTGCAATCTCTTCCTTTGCACCTGTAGGTGAAAGGGCGTTAAGCTCAGCAGCACCTCTAAAGCGGTAGTAGGAGCCGTGCACATGACTCCGGTAATGCCCAGGCACGCAAGCCGCTGCAATTTCTGCAGCTTGCTTTGTGTCGTTGTTTCTCTGGTTTTTGTTCACCATACAAGAGATGCGTATGCGACAATGGGTCTTATTACCGTAATGTACAACCAGTGTATCATTTTCGGCTTTAGACCCCATGTCTTGCCAAAAAGCTTTCAACATGCCCAAAAGCAGCCCGTTGCTTTGGCAAGAGTCTTGTTGACGTGGGTGTTCCATTTAAGTTTACTATCTAGGGTTACTCCTAGATATTTCACGTCGTTGGAAAATTGAACCCTTCCAGTTGCGGAGCTTTAAGGTTTAGCTTTTAGCGTCTGGTAAATGGGACTATGGTGGTCTTTTTAGGGTTAACACAAAGTTCTTCTTTATCACACCATTTTTTGATTGTGTTCAGGGTGTTCTGCATTAGGCTGGAAATGACACCTTCATGCTTGCTTCGGACCAGAATTGCGACATCATCCGCATACCCTAGTACGCAGTGACCCCTTTGCGTTAGCTCACAGAGTAGATCATTCACCACTATTGACCACAGCAAAGGCGATAACACTCCACCTTGTGGACAACCTTTGACCGTGGTCAGCGAGGTGTTTTCTTCTCCCAGTGAGGCCGTTATTATGCGGCTTACAAGCATTGATTCAACCCAGCTTGTTACAGCTGGTTCAATGCCGTGTTTTTCTGCTGCCAGCTTTATAGATTTAAAGGCCCGCTTCTAATATAAAAACTATTGTACTTTATTGAAAAAAAATTAAAACTTCTTCTTACAAGTCTTAATTTAATTAACTCAATAACAAATATTATTTTAGATTTTGAGAAAAACAAATTTTGTGACATTTAATCAATGGTGCAATCAAACACAAGCAAAATATTTCCAGCACTGTCTATAATCTGAAAACTATTTGCTCATTCGTTATAGTAAAACACTCGTTACCTACCGTAAGCTACCTTTTTACAATCTTTATAAAAAATTTTTAACGTATTTTGTTTAGCGATAGGTTTTACCACACAGTAATATTTTGTAAATGGGTCAGTTTGGCATGTCTTGATCAATTTTCAAGCAAAATCAAGTTTTTTGTCCGCGTGTTTACTAGGTAATATATACTATGTCCTCGGATTAAGTTTTAAAAAAAAAAACTTTATTTTTAATTTTTCAAAAAAATTACAAAAGAATAACGTTTTCTGCTTAACCTAAAATGGATAAATCTGATGTCAAAACTTTATTATTATCCAGCTGTAATTTTAAAATAAAAAAAAACCTAAAGAAAAAGTAACCAAAGATATTTTGTTTTTAACTAAAATAATTTAAAACAAAGATCCTGTTTGATTAACCTAGCTCAGCACATAGCTCAATTCTAACTCGTAACTCTTCATAACTTCTACAAATTCCCTAAATTGTTAAGGATGCAACGCCTCTCTTATCTATTTTTTAAAACTTGGACATTATAGGGTATGTTTGCTTTGTAAACAATTTGTTTTAAACGCCCCCACAAATAAAAATCTAAAATTGTCAAATCAGGGCTCCTTGGTGGCCATAAAACTACATCACTTCTGTCAATCCAATTGTCTCCAAATTTGCGATTTTGCCAATTACGCACAATACGAGATAGAAAAATGCGCTGAACAAATCCTGTTAAAAATACATTAAGTGTCGATAATCAAGAGATAAACCACTTGAATAATCGCAAAGTGAATGTCTCAACATATCCAGATATAAATGCTGGTTAACGTTAGTATCAAAAAAATATGGTGTAATAACAAACAGTACACCACACTTTTACTTTAACATGATTTTGACTCCTAATTGTAATTCGAAAATGGGGATTAGTATCGCTCCAATATCAAACATGTTGCGACAAAACCATGTTGGTAGAAAAAGTCGCTTTATCGGAAAACATAATATTACAATGAAAATGTCTGTGTATTATTATCTCATTACCTATCCACAAACAAAAATTAAGACGTTTTCCATCATCTCTTGGCTCCAAGGTGTGATCAAAGATAGGTTTGTAAACATGCATTTTACATTCCTTCAAAATCTGTTGAAGGTGTGTTTTCCTTACACCTATCTGCAGAGACCATGTTCTCAAAAAAAGTTTTGGATGTTTTTTTACAGAATCTAAAACTAACACAGTAGCAGCATCCTCTTCATTAGGGATTATCTTCTTTTTGTTTAAATTGGTTACGAAACCAGTTTCTAAAAGTTTTTTGAAAAACTTCTTGATACGATTAAATAAAACATCAATTAACTTCAGAAAACTTTTCATTAAATTTTGTCTTATGTACCGATAACTTTTACCACCTGTACATTGAACTAAATAGATTCTTTGTTGCAATGTTATTATTTTTGACTATAAAATCTTCACTATTTTTAATTATATCTGACTAGATATATACCTTGACAAAATTGATGTAAATAAAAATATGAAAAAACTGATTTAAAGCGTTGAGACCTGTAATAATAAAGTTTTAATTGCAGGTTTATCCATTTTAAGTTAAAGAAAAAATTTTATTCTTTTGTCATTTTTTTTTGTAAAATTAAAAATAAAGTTTTTTTTTCTCTCAGGGACATACTATAGAATAGAAAACCATAAAAATTTGAAAACAATTTTTCAAGCAAAAATTTCATGGTAAATTGTTTTGCAACGCTCTAGATTATTGACCACAATGTCAAAAACCATATTGCTTTTAAAGTAAATTTTAAATAGAAGAGAAAATTTTGCAAAAATGACAGCTGGCTTTCTAAGACTCACGCATTATTGATATCAAGAAAAATAATCAAAAAAATAAATGCTGATAACTTTATTTTCTTTTATCGTTATTTCACAAACATTTAGTGCGACAACAGTTTTTGAGATAGATATATATATATAATATATATATATATCTATCTCAAAAACTGTTATGTATATAAGAGTTGAAAAATTAACTTCAACTCTACTCGTGAAATCAAAAATTTCTAAAGTTTTGTTGTACGTAGTTCAGGAAGACCGCTTCTAGACAATTTTGAAAACTTGTAAACTATATCATTATAGTCTTTTACTTACTAACATACGTAACAACCTTTCAAGCGCAGTGTTTCTCAGCAGCTATAAAAAATTGTGTTTTGAATCACTAGTTTAGAAAATAATATTTTGCCGGTGTGAGTGGTATTGCGGAGCCGCGACGTTATCCAAAGCGTAGCAACACAAGTACTTGCTAAACATTTTTGGACGTGTAATCCACGCAATTTTCCATGCCAACAAAATTAAAAAATTTTTAAAATTTAACATATTCACATGATATTCACATGCCGCCACACCTAACCTAAAAAACAATAGACATTATGATCACATCTGCATAAAGATAAACAAAAAAAACTGTTAACTCATAGATTTTCTAGTTTTGACCTGCTTTTATGTTTTCATGCCAATTATGCCAAGCTCGTTGACGTTTAGAAATGTAAAAATCAATGCTGCTACCTCACTTTTAGTAAACTTTTGACAAGTCACTTTTGTAAGTTTTTGGTCGATTTTAAATCCTGCGAAACTAGCGATATATAATGACTGGCGGCATAAAAAAAATTAAAAGTTAAAATGTTATTGTGCAATAATGCTTAAGCCACTACAATTTTCTTGCTATTAAAACTTATTAAACTCAATATAAAATCTCTAGATCTTGGTAATTTTTTGTTTTAAGAAAAAAATATATTATTAAGATATTTATGGGAATTGAACGAAAGACAAACACACATTGTTAGTTATTTTTAAGAATGTTTTTTCTCTATTTCAAAAATCTAACCTTAATTTTGAGTCATAGAAATTGCAATAAACATTAAAAAGTAACACATTAAAAGCCTGTTTTACAATAAAAACAACACAGTTTTTTGTTTTGTCATAGATGAGTATTCCATAATTTATCACGAGCACCTATTATACATAAGCTAATGTTGTTTTCAAATATTTATTATTATGTATAAGTATAAGTTAGTTATTTGAAACTGTTGTTGATACAATTGCTACTGGTTTCGAATAAGAGTTCCGATAACTTATACTTTATATAGAGAACGGAAAACAACTTTGCATTTTACGATTTCATCAAATAATACTTCGGTTCTTCCTATTCGTCTTTATGGAATAATTGTTGACAGTTTGTTATGCTTTAAAGCCGACGTTTTTACAGTCTTTTAAAATAAGTTAGAATAATGTCATTCTGTTTTTGGCTCACAATTAAATAAGAGTTATTTTCAAAACAATATAAGAATAAACCGCTTGCGTGTATAATTTTTGTCAAACATTTGGTAGTTCTCATATTAAACACGGGCGCTTTAGAAAAATTAATTTATAACTTCAGATATTCATATAACTTATTAGAGAAAAACGTGTTTCGTGTTTATATCACTAAATGTTGGACTGTCAAATATTAATCTTCTAAATAGTTGGCAACTGAAAGCATGCAAAAAATTTTAGAGTTTCAATAATTAGGTTTAGTAGTGGTTGTTTTTTGCTCCAAGCGGCCATTTCCATAAATACGGTCAAAGAACCAAACAATATGCGTTTCATTTTTGTATACTGTTTTAAGCATTTTTAAGACTTAAAAGCATTTAGTTGTAAATCCTTGTGAGGTACTGTTGTGAGTTTAAATGCACATTATAGACTAAGAAGCATCCAATTTTATCCTTTCAATTGTTTACACGAAACGGAGAAAATTTTGCGATAAAAGAGACATCTGATTTGCTAAAAGCCTGAAGCTGGAAATAGGAAAAATAGGAGTCTTAAGGTTTGTAAAAGTCTATTCCCTACATTTTAAAATTACGAATTACCACCATACAAAGTAAGAACTTTACTATAAACTTTAAAAATCTATTTAAAGTTACATAACTTCGGATCTGAGTACCTAAAATTCTATTTCAAAGGCTAAAAAATCACCGATAAATACAATAAAAAGTTATTAAAGTGAAAAGTGTCATAAAAAAAACTTGAACGCCTGCTGTTGCTCGGATAAGTGCAAATGTGAAGTATTATAAATTAAATTATAAAACTAATAAAAGACCAAAAATTAAGCTTAACCCAATTACCCACTCCGGCCGCTTTTAAAGCCGTAATTCATATTTTCGGCTTTGTTTACCATGAAATACTAATGAGAACCAAATGGTTAACAATAACAACAATGCCTAAATCCAAAATGAGCCGTAACAACGCTGGCATCTTATTTTCCTACGTCCATAAATAAAATGAGAATTATATTCAAATACAGAGCTCAAATAGAGAATAATTTAAATAGCATTAATATTATACTCCGACTAGTAATAGTGTACAAATAAGAAAATATCTGTTTAATTCAGTCTTTATTAATTTGTTTTTGCTATAAACATTTTTATTAACAAGGTACTGCAAACACAATAAAAAAACTTAACAATTTTTAAATAGACAAAAATACAAGAGTTGATTATTGAGAAGAGCAAGAGAAAGATTATTGTGACAATCAAGGATATGAATGTCGCTGTCAAACAGTATTTCTTATACAGCGTGATCAAATAGGACTGTTTAAGTTGGCAATCCTACTTTTGATTTTAAAATGGAACAACTGCAACCACTTCCTGTTGTTGACGGGTGACACTTGTGACACTGACAACATCATTGACAGATGCCAATTATCTTTTCAAATTCAGATCAAATTTTTTTTTTTTGAATATCTTTATTAAAAATTACTTTCACATTAGAACACAAAATTTTTATTAAATTGGCGTACTTTCTAAGAGACATAACTGGTTGGCAGTACTCTCTCGAAGCGACATACAATCAGTTACTAAAAATGTTTTTGGAAGTTTTAGTTGCCTTTGCCGTCTTTCAGCAACATTGCATGCGAGTAGTGGAACGTTACTTGTACACAGGGCGCGTAAGCAAAGCCAAACCAACTGGTAGACCTTCGACTCTAATTGGGAAAGCTGTCGAGGACATTAGACCTCGAATGCAGAAAAGTTCTCGTAAATCCATAAGCATTCCCTTCAAACAGGTTTAGTCCCTATGCTTTCCGTTAAACCATATACCCATATGACTATGTAAATAAACAAAACTACAGAATTTGGTCAGGTGATCAAATCTGCCTCATGCGATCAGAGAGGCAGATTTGCACCTAGTTAAAGTTAGTGTTTGGCTGGCGGTTTTAAGACAGCGGGTTTATAAAAGCAATATTTTTTTATTTTACTGTTTACTCGGAGAGATCTATTCAGCATCTATTGGGGCATTTCCTAAATCAGCTTACAGATCAAGAGCGGCAAATTGTATACTTCTAACAAGGCTCTGTCATCGCACATATGGCTTGTGCTAACCTAAGATATCTAAGAAATAATTATGGCAACAGAGTAATTAGCTAGGTTATTTTACCAAGCAGGTTACCAGATCTCACTCCGCCAGATTTTTCAATATTTGGGTTGTTGAAAGACAGTGTCTTTAATAACACATTGCATACCGCGGAGTTTTTTTCTCTAAAAAGTTAGTCGCTCTGACATAACCTACAATTTTTTTATGACTGTTATGCCAAATATTTGTCAAACAAGCGTATCCTGTTACAGCGTTGCATTTGAGCAAACAAAAACAGTTTCTAAAAAGTGCTGCCAACTCAAACAGTCACTGTTGACACTCTGTAGTTGCTCGTTAACATTTTCTTATCTACTCTAGCTAATTGTAGACTATTATAACATCTTGCACTTCGTCGCCTCATTTTCACGCCCAAGCTGGTCTTTTTAAGACTCTTATATCCAAAAACTTTTAATTAAAACCATAATCACTAGTGAATTGACATTTGCTATTTTTTGGTGTGTTGCGTCTTTGAAACAAACAAACATAATAACACATTGGTCTTACACATCTGCTTAGTTCAACATTGAAAAATCTTTTCAACAAATATAATATTAAGAGATGCAGAGAAAAATGTTATTTAACTATAAAACGTATAAAATGTGACCGTCTAACAGTGCACAGATTATGCATTTTAAGGATATATACTTTACTTCATTTGAAGTTCTTTACTAGAGCCGATTTTTCAAAAAATCAAGTAAAATGTGAGGTTACATATGATATAAAAAAATGGTTTTAAATATTTTGCATAAACCCATTGATTATTAAAATCTATATGGCCGGTTTCACAAAGCGTTGTTAAATTTTAACATCGTGTTAAATATTTTAACACGATGTTAAAATCGATTTGGGTTTCATAAAACGTTGTTTCGAATGTCAATGTCAAATTTAACACAAGTTAAGCTAACACGTTGTTAAATCCGTTGTTAAAACAAAAATCGGTTTCACAAAGCATTGTTAAGATTTAACACGTTGTTAAATCCCTTGTTAAACTAATTAAAGGTCTGGCCGTTGTTAAATTGACATTTCAAAAATATTTTCAAGTAAAGTTGAAAGAAAATCGAGGATAAACGTTAAACAGGTCTATTAATATCAAAAATTATCAACATTATACATAAATTTGCCTGTTTGTTAGTGTACCTACGTTAAAATATCAGATTGCCAGGCATTGATTTTTTATTTGAGGTTAGACCAGTCGATCTTTTTATTCTCCAGCATATAGAAAATAAAATATGATTTTAACAAATCTATTAATATTGTAATAAGTATAATTATTTTTCCCACCTGGCTACACAGTTCCTAGAGACACAAAGCTTTTCCTCCGTGAAATTTTTCCCCTTTCTCGTTTACCCGATTGCAAATTATTATCCATCTTAACAATCATGATTCAATTAAAATAAAAAAACAGCAAATAATTTTATAGAGATTAGTGTGACGAAAGACGGTGAGGAAAGATAAAGCCCCACAGAATAGCCCCAATTTAATAACTTTGTATTTATGTATTTGACATTTGATCTGACAGATGACAGGTGGTTTTGTTGAATAACATAAAATTATTGACGTTTATTGCCGATAATACCCGATTTTGTGAGATAACACGTTGTTAGTTAACAACGTGTTAAAAATCTGTTGTGAAACCCGTTCTTATTTTAACAACGTGTTAATTTTAACACAATGTTAGCTAACAACGTGTTAGCCAAATTTTAACAACGCTTTGTGAAACCGGCCAATAGTCTATCTATATCTATTGTCAATGATAAAACCTTTCAGCACACATTGGCTTTTCAATTAGAAAAGAGAAATAAAAAATATAAAAATTGACACAAAAGAAAGGTTTTTGTGTATTAATTATAAATAATTGAATGTACAGTGTGGGTGAGTTATAACGCATTATTTTCGATGTTTAACATCCTGGACATGCATTTCGCATGCATCAAAGAATGAATCCATCGTACAATGCTATCACACCACTTTTTAGTGAGCTATATTATCGCTCAAGATTAATATTAATATTAATTATTGAATTTCGAATAATTCATACTATTTATTCAGCATTGAAATTACACAACTCAGAAAGCTACTTGGCAGTATACGACTGCAGTTTCGATCTTTATGGATCTCATCAGGTACACGTTCCAAGCACCTCCCGAATCGTATAATCTCTCCGCTGAATAATTTGTATATATTCTTAAAGTTGAATGTACAGTGTGGGTGAGTTATAACGCATTATTTTCGATGTTTAACATCCTGGACATGCATTTCGCATGCATCGTGCTTGGTGCTTGGTGCATTGGTGCTTGGAACGTGTACCTGATGAGATCCATAAAGATCGAAACTGCAGTCGTATACTGCCAAGTAGCTTTCTGAGTTGTGTAATTTTAATGCTGAATAAATAGTATGAATTATTCGTAATTCAACAATTAATATTAATATTAATCTTGAGCGATAGCTCTAAAAAGTGGTGTGATAGCATTGTATGATGGATTCATTCTTTGATGCATGCGAAATGCATGTCCAGGATGTTAAACATCGAAAATAATGCGTTATAACTCACCCACACTGTACATTCAACTTTAAGAATATATACAAATTATTCAGCGGAGAGATTATACGATTCGGAAGGTGCTTGGAACGTGTACCTGATGAGATCCATAAAGATCGAAACTGCAGTCGTATACTGCCAAGTAGCTTTCTGAGTTGTGTAATTTCAATGCTGAATAAATAGTATGAATTATTCGAAATTCAATAATTATTATAAATAATGATTGGCTTACACGTCATCTACAGTAAGTCTTTCAACTAAACTGTAAATAAAAAACTCTTGGGTCAGGTCAGGTCAGGTCAGGTGCTATTATAATAGAAACTAACGTAGAAATCATCCTTTTTGATAACCGACTATTTTTACAGTGCCTCACCCTCAATAAATAGAACATGTTCATACCGTTCATTTTTACCTTCTTTAAAATTACATTTAAAAAAGTGGTATTTGTTGATCATTATCAAACGCAAGTGTTTTGTGTTCACTTACCCTAAACAGATAAATGTTAGATTGATCAGCATAGCAATAAATGCGCAGGCAACATGCGCAAGGAAAAAAACTATTTCAACGAAATATTAAATCATAAGGTTTTTATTTCTTCTAAAGTATTTGTTGATATTTATTAAAGAGACAAAACAACAGTTATACAAACATAAAAAAAACACAATAAATAACTGGGTAACAGAGAAATGAAATATTTATTAAATATTGTTTTTGTTGTATTAATTAAAATAATTTTTTATAGTAATTTTATACTATTTAAATTCATGTCTATCATTTATTCCACAAATTTTAGTTATCAACCATCAAAAACTTTAGTAAATTACATAACACTTAACAGATATATAATTTAGTTGCTATACGATAAGTTCAATGCTAGTTCTCCGTGATTGGGAATTGTTAATTACAGCGTACTAAGATGCACAAAACATTTCTAGATAACAAAATGCAGCGATTACAATGCTTAACCTACGAAAAGTTGAGAAATTGGCAGTTTATCAAGCATCACGTCTGTTTGTAATTGATTGAAGAAGAAAGTTTTTGAGACGTGTCTGGTATTGTGCTTTTTTCTACAATAAAAGTTATGATGATTTGGTTGGCGGAAAAAGGAAAAAACTTAATCTTAATCCAGGACCAGGAGAGTCAAAATGGTGAGGTAATAAAACCCAAACATGAATTAAATTCGTTTTATTGTGGAATGCACACAGAATGAAACAAAATTTTGATATAGAAATATTTGAGCAAATCATTTTCAGTGTATGACCTTTATTAAATGTGAAACAAGGTGAGAATGATGAAGTTTATTACAGATGTGAGTGTTTGAGGGCAGGAGTTTGGTTTATTGCACACAATTTAAGTTTTAACGAAGTAAACATTGTATGAGAAAAGTTTTCTTTTAGGTTTTAACAAGATTTTTAAATCAAACAACATTTTCATTGTTGAGTGCACAAAATAAAACAAATATCAAAGAAAGATTAATTAAAAATATTAACTAGTAACAACAAGAGCAACGAGAAATAAAACCATAATACAATAATTTATACAATATAATCACAAAGTTTCAGATCAGGGCAAGATCGCGGAAAATCGTAACAGTAGAGTGCTTAGTTTTAAAAAAAAAACACTAAAAATTAGATAAAAACAGCAACGTCTAAAATACCCAACCGTCTTTAAAATAAACATTATGCATTTTACTATAAATTACAATATGGATTTATAAAGACACTTAAAAAATATAATTTCATATTAATGCGTTTTTGCAAAACCAGCTAAATCTTGTTTGGTTAAATGTGAATTTATTGAAACCTAACTAAATATTTAATAACAAAATTAATAAATGATAAACATTTTTATCATAAATTTAATTGCAATTAAATCAATTTTAGTTTAATTTACTCTTTGCAAACCTATCCTTTATGTTTAAATTAAAGTTTAAGACTTTTTTAGTGCAAAAAAACATTAATATTTAAAAATATTTATTGCGTCCATAAAAAAACTAACGAGCCTTACAATACTCAAAATATCATGTGTAACATTTGATCTCTCATCTTTGCAAACATTGATTTTAAAACAAATGTGCAACGCTTGACGTTATTCATTATATTATTATCATTGTAAATTAAATTGATTTAAAAATTGTTTTGTTCTCAGAAAAAAATACGAAAACCGAGAGAAAAAATGTTATACATCAAAAAATTTTTGTAATAAACTATTTTTATTTGCAGTTTTTTAGCGGTTGCTGTGTAGTAAACTTACTTTTCAAAAATATTATTGAAAAATTCAACAGAACACGTTTATTTCGCATTAAAACATTTTCAAAAGCCCCCACTAAGCACTCTACAAAAAATAACAAAGTGAAGTCCGTCGACGTGATGTACATAAATATCATTTACATTTTTTCATGATTCCCTTGTAATATCAGCGCCTTATTGCAATCCTTATGTTATTACTATTTACACAATAAAAAAGTTGACATTGGCGCACCACATTCGCGCTCTACAACAATTTTCCCAACATGTTAAGTACACTGAATTAAGTCTCAAAACTACGTATGGCTTGAGACCGATTTTTCTTCAACAAAGTTCAAATAAAACTAACTTTTTCTAACGAAATTTGTACACTGCTTCAGTAGAAGTCTATCGCTTTATTTGAGTTTTTGCAACCAATCACTCATGATTATCACTATAAAAGAAGTTTCGTTGTCCATGGAAAAACCTGACTTCATTCATCATGGCCAGTGGCAGGAAACTATTTTGAAGAAAATAAGAGTTGTCCAAGAGGGGAGGTTGCTGCAATGGTAAACCTGAAACAAATAAACACCTAAATTAAAATTACCCAATAATTACGATTGTACATTTTTTAAATTTTCAATATTTTTAAAATTATTATTTTGTAATCTGATTATTATTATTATATTATTTTTGTATTATTAGTCTAATCACATAAATAATAATAATAATAATAATAATAATAAACACATATACGACTTTATCAGACAAGACATAGACTGTATTATTTATACAATATAAATTAGGCTTACGGTTTTTAAGATTTTTAAATTGAGATTTATGTTTCATCTCCACATTCAATGTGCATTTCATTTTGATTTTTTTACTTCTAATTGTTAAAAGATATATAATTATTATTATTATTGTGATTTATTAATTATCCAAATTTGTATGATAATTGAAACACAACATAGGTGCTAGCACGCCAAAAAGTGTACTTTGTTTAAGGATTCAAAATTTAATTCACACTACAGTAACTGTAGTGTAAATTAGAAAAAAGTAAAAACAGTTTCTAATTTTTTTTTTGGTTTTGTTTTATCCCGTTTTTAGCGTTTTTAATCGAAAAACACAATAATTATTGTAATCTTTACATTATGTTATGTGGTTTCCTCATAGCTTCCATCTACTAATTTTATTATTTGATCCCCATGTAAACATGACATTATGCACAATTGCCATAAGTGCCATTTTTCAATCAGGCCATTGTTTGCAACTTGAAAACCAGAGCTAAATTGTATCAATTTTGACCTGCAAGAGCAACTAAATTGTGTAAAAACAGTAACTTTTATAAAGATAAAGATTATTAAAAGATAAAATAAGTGACAAATATTTGCTAGTCTATTTTAATTGAACAAAGAAATAATCTATAAACGTTTCAAATCATTTTAATCAATTATCCCAAGCTTAACTTTGTAAATTTGTAATTTCAATTAATTATGCTAAATTTACTTTAAATTAACAAACGTATTTACTGACACACTAAAGTTTGTAAAAATTCTACTAAATATCAATAACTGCATTGTGTTACAATTAACCAGTAGCAAAATAATTTCTTAAAGAAAAAAAGTTTATGACGTTTAAGTGCAAAAGATTTTATGTGTTGTCATTTGTCATTGTGAAGTAACTTTATGCAGGTTTTTAGCAATTTTTAGCTGCAGCGCATTTCGGTCAGCTGTTTCAACTGTGGGAGGTGAACCTTTTACGTGTTAACATTTCATATAACAAAAAAAAACACAAACAAAAGCATTATTCAAAAAACTACTAATCCCTCAAGCAAAAATATTGAAATCGGTCTTAAAATTTATACTAAACTTTGTACGTGTAAACTCCGCTGCAAATATTACTTCTCATACTCGATCTAATCTAATCTAATTTTAGTTTTGTAGCTTATTCTTAACTGATGGTTCCAAAACATTAAAATGTTAATACTTGATTATTGTTTGACAATAAAGTTTTAAATTTAATATTTACTACTAATAAAGTCTATTTTTTTTAAACAATTGTGAAACAGTTTCAATGCTGGCAACGCCATTTAAAAGTAAATGTCAAACGCTTCTAAAGTTAAATTAAAACTGTTTGACAATTGTTTATAAAAGTAATAGACCATATAATGTGGCATTATTTTCATCTTTCATTTTGTTACTTTGGTTGCTATATCGTAAATCAGCTTATTTTCAACCGTGTTCATCCTTGTTGTATTATATAAATTTTAAACTCAAACGTCCGTCCATTGTATAAAATTAAAGTTTTGTTCAAGAAAAACTAAGTTTTTTGTAAGAAGATTATGTATTTATCTCTATTCGTTTAATTTTTAGACACAATTTTTAATATTAACCACAACCGTTTGCCATATAAGGTGTTTCACCTAAGAGTACAAAAATGATATAATCTGATAGCAACACAAAACATTTCGCCTGACTCGTACTTTTAGGTGAAACACATAGTACATTCGACAAGAAGCTTGTTGCTGTTTATAGTTTGACTGGTGTTTAATTGTACACATAAATTGTTTAACAAAGCATAATATAAATTTCTGTCGCAATTAATGGATAACATAACTTCATAAAATTATAACCAAAAAATAAGTTAATCAAAGAAATAGAAAATACTTTTGTAATTGTTTATCACTGAAAGCATTATGTTCAAATTTAAATGTGTAAAAAAATCGGTGTGCAACTTTAACAGCTCCGCCACACAGAGAGTCAATTGTGATAAGAATGAGTAATAAAAGCAAGTTTGTTTGGTCTGAGAGCTCCGGGTGAATGATCCGGCTCTGGATTTATGTAAGACCGATTTAAAAGTAATTACAGAGTCTTTCTGACAGGCCTGATAGCTGAAAATGAGAACGTTAATTAGCAATATAGATCGTGACTATAAATAAAGTAGTGTAATCCCGACGAGGTCGGTCTTTTAATTATGAAGCACCCTTCGGGGGCGGCGGCGGCCATTAGTGAGGTCCGGGGGCAATCGGACGGCGGAGGTGGCGGTCAGCACCCCTCTGTTAGTTATTCATTACCCGACCCAATTACCTGCGCCTTTATGTGGCCCTCTTTGTGTTGTTGTAGCATACTTTAGGCGTTCAGATTAGAAAGATGAAGTATAGAAGAGGAGAGTGTAGCAGCCACCGCCTGCCCCCGGTCACTTAGTGTTTGCCGGCACGAGCGAACAACTTGATGAAAAATTAAACTTTGACTCGTAGCTAATTAAGCGAATACCGTTTTTAGAAATTTACACAGGTTTCGCTTTATGCTCCGGAACGTTCTCGTACAAAGGTACCGAGATTACGGGGCTGGATTGCCCCCAACCCTAGCCCTTAAACGTATAATGGACCGAATTTAATTCAAAAATTAAACGCTCTATTAAACACAAGACAACACTGAATCGTTTTTTAATTAAATCCAACGAATAGCGCTTAAAGACCTACACGCGAACCACTCCAGCCACTCGATAAACTTTACCTTAACGTTTTTGAATATTTTATACATCTCTAAACAGCTCTCAGTATTGATTCTATACACAAACTAACGACCAATAAAAGAACATACAGCTTATTGAAAAAATAGGTTACGAGACTTCAACGCAGCCCCATTATTACTTTATCTGAATAAAAACAGATTCTTATAGAGCTAAGCTGCAACCGACTTGAAAGTTTGTTAAAGGTTCAATTCAAAGCAATAGCAATTGATCACAAAAACGATTGTTGATAAATAGTATACAGCCTGTTCAGTAAATCAATCGACTTATATTAAAAAAGATTAAAGTTACTTATAGTAATGTCAGTTACATTTAAAAAATCATTACAAAAAGTTCAACTTAGAACTAAAAATTGTAGTCATCAAATATTCAGATCATTAACTTATTTGACTTGATGAACGTTTTTTAAAGTAAAATAACAGTGTAAAGTTAGTTCTAAAAATAAAAAAAACCTCTAAAACTTGAAATTCATTTATTTCGAGAAAAGTTTGGCCTTAAAAAAAGACTTACTTGAGAATGTTGCTCGTTTCTGAAAGCATCTGCCTGTATTTTTTATATTTCTTGTCTAAAATTAATTAGTTATTATAATGTTCATAGATCTCAATTCGTTCCCTACTTTACACATAAGTAAGGAACAAATTTTTTGAATTAAACTTTTAAACCCTTCGGTATTGTTTATTCATTTGCGTTTTGCATGCAAAAAAACAAATAAAAAAAGGAAAGCTTAGTGGGTAGTTTTTGAGACGTTCTAAACGTATAACTTTAAAAAATTGCATTGGTTTTTTGAATAGTGACTTTTATAAAAAATACCGCTTAATAAATCTTTGCAAAAATTGCTTAAGAAAAAAAAAACTTGCATTGTCAAAAAATACAAGTAATCGTACCAAAATATACCGTTGAACTGCTAAGATGGCTAGTTTCATTTTATCAAACACGATATTTTCTATAATTGTAATCAATTTTCAAACTTTAATAAAGATTATTTGAGCGTTATCATGTTCCGGTGTATTTTCCCCTTAAAATTTCTACACTTGAGTCCGTATTAGACAAGAGGGGGTTGTTTAGATGAATAAAGAAAGATAACTCGTATCGCGACCGCAAGCGCCCACAGCCCTATGTAAATTAATTAACAAAATTAATTTATTCGACTGTTATTAGAGGGCAGCATAATGGCGCTGAAGTCTAGTCTTGTGTGGAAAGCAACGCCTACACCTAGATAGAAGCGCAAAGTGAGTTGTGTACCCAGCACAAAGTAATCTAAATTAATGCGTAGTGATTCTAGTCAGTTTGTGCACGATATCGACACTTTTAGTACCTAATGGAAAGTAAACATCGTTGAGAATCCGAATTGAAATTGTTTCGGCCTTTGCATCGCCTCATTCTTACACCCCAGAGCGGGTATTATCTTTACAATTGTTTCTACTTGACATTTACAACACTACGAAATTGCTAATGAATGTTTGTTGAAACAAAGATATATGTGGAATTTTAGCGGAATTAGCTAATATTAACCCTTTGTGTCATATCAGCTTAATTTATAATTAATTTTCCTTTTAATAAATTACAGAAATGCATGAAAACGCGGTGCGACGTTCTTTGCTTAATGAAATGATGTCTAAACACAGGCTTTGTGTTTTTATTCTGTATGAATATATTTAAACAAAGCAAGGTGGAGTAGGCTACACGATTATCTTTTAAAGTATTAAAAAATGTCGTTAAAAGTACGAACCCCAAAAAAATAGTATTAATTATGCTTTCTATGATCGAAATCAACAACACAAATTCTTTCTGTAAGTAACTGTTAAGTATCACAAGCAAGATTTTACGAGTTGTACGAGTTTTATTATTTTGTTTATCTGATAGGTTATGTCGTATTTTGTATTGTTTAATATTATCTTAAAGACTTTTATAGCCACCGCATTGTAATCTTTTATAGCGTCTACTTATCTTAGCAAAGATCTGTACAAACGTTCCTATGTAGGTACCCATAACATTACCGGTGTAATATTATACTGCCTTTTACACCATAGTTTATTACTAATTAAGTAAATTATTTTTACAATAATTTAAGCACTTATATCTCCAAAATATTATTGTAGAAATCTATAGATGTGTAACTTTTTTTGAGTTTATTCCTTCATCCATGTCGAAAGGTGCGGTAACCTAGTGCAAAACAGTTGAACTAGAGTGTGGGTGTCTCAATATTCACGTTGCAGTTTTTATTCTATTTTTTTTTTGTATGATTCTTTGCTGAAGGCTTATTGAATATCTTATTGGTTGTTATTGAATGTCTATTCATTAAATTCATTACAAGCTGGAGCGCATGTAACCAAATGCATGCAGTGATCACGTGATCAGAATGTACCTAACTATTGTAGTCTAGTCAACAAGTGCTTTTTAGGTAAAATTTTTTTTCATTTTTCGAAAGTTATAATTAAGGTGTGGCATCTAGATAGTTTTTGAAAACATGGTAGGGCCGCTCGTAAAAATTGCAATAGTTATAAACAATTTAGTGAAAAAAAAGATAACTTGCTTTTTCGCCAATATCTCAAAAAGTATTTGAGATAAATCAAATTTAAAAAAAAAATTGGAAAAAAGTAAAAATATCTCAAAAAGTCGTGACTTTTGGATCTGAGACTAATATTTATAATTTTATCAGAGGGTTGAGAATACGCCCGAAACCGAGTACTCCGATTTTACCCTCTTCGGACCTTTAATTAATAAATATAATTTAAACTTATAAAATATAAAAATTAAAAATTTAAAAAATTCATACGTCTGCAAGATAGATCAATAAACAATAATGCGTGGTTCAAAAATTTTTATCGCGGTTTTTCAATATAAGTTACCATTTGATTAATTAACAATTTTTTGCAACACGAACATTATCATTGCAAGTGCGATAATTGTTATTTAACAATTTTTTATTAATTTGAAATTTGTTTCCTTTTGTGTAACTATTTTACAAAGTCTTAAAATATTTTCCCGTTAAAAAAATTCAATTTTTGTTTTATTAACAGTTTACTAAGACGAAAAATTATAAACAAATGCGTTGTTTATGAAATAATTTAATTTTTTTTTCAAAAACATAATCTTTGATGATAATTTAAAAGCAAAAATATTAAAAAAATAAAAATTAATAACAGTTGTTTTTATCACTTGTTATAAAAATTAAGTATTAATTTTTTTTAAAACTATTATTTATCTTGGTTTTTAATGTTAAAAAAAGAATACGAGTAATTGTTATTGTTTAATTAATAAACAATTTGTTATAAACAAATAGATTATCTGTTTCTATTTTTTTCCTTTTTCTACTTATAAAATAAAAACAACCATGTAGTGTGCTTAAAACAAAATATATTTAAAATTGTGTTAAATTTTCAATTTTTTGTTCTCTTTATAATTTACTATGATTTTCTGTTTTAAGAATGAAAATATATTGCAACAATTATAAAAAAACAAATGAAATTTTTTGTTATTTTAAAAATTACTTCTCTGTTGGCTTGGTAAATTTCCTTACTTTCTCAACAACTTTTTAACATACTTTTGTCGCGGGAGTCCTTTGTTAGCAGTCGGTGCGAACGGTTGTGGTCACGGTGCAAAATCTAATTGCGAAACATTGCAAATTGTGACGATAAGTGCCAAGTGAGGGATTTTTGCCCGTGACCTACTTAGATTACTTAGATTAGTGCTGAGTGTGTTCCGGGGGCATTGAACAATTAGGCCTCCGAGGGGTTGACCCGGGCTTCAGAAGCGTAAACAATCTGTGACGAGAGAGGCGAATGCACAAAGCAAGGCAGAGGTCGCTCAGTTGGGGAGAAGGAGCGCAAGGGCAAAGGAAAGAGGAAGAGGAAAAAAAGAAAAGGAAAAGGAAAGAAGAAGAAGAGAAGCTAGAAGAAACAGAAGTCTTCGCAATTAGTAAAAAAGTAATAAGGTCCCCAAAAGAAAGGAAAAACATAGAAGAGGCAGAAATGAAAGACTTGGACCTAGTGGTAAGGAAATTAGACCAATTAATAGAAGAGGTCAAAAGGTTAAGGCAAGAGAACAGAGAAGTTAGAAAGGAAATAGAAGAAATAAAAGATGAGTTTAAAAAGAAAGAGAAGAAATGGGAGGAAGAAAAGGGTACAATGCTAGAGAGGATAGAAACTTTAGAAAAACAAACAGAGCTAACAGATAAGAAAAATAGGAAAAACAACATAATAATAAGTGGAATTGACGGAGGAAGAGAAGGAAAAGAAGACATTGAAAAAGAAATGAAAAAAGTGGTAAAAACGGGAATAAAAGAGTGGCACAAAATTGGGAAGGGAAAAGTACTAGTAGAACTCCAAGACTGGGAAGCGAAGAAAAGAATTATGGAAAATAAAAAAGAGTTAAGAAAAGAAGAAACAACTAAGAATATTTACATAGATGATGATTTAACAAGGAGGGAGAGAGAGGTCCAGAAAAAATTAAGAGAAATCGCAAAAGAAAAGAGCGGACAGGGAATAAAAGCAACGGTGGGATATGGAAAAATATTTATGGAGGGAAAAACATTCAAATGGAATGAGAAAGACCTGAAACTGCAGGTTTTTTAGGGAGAAAAGGGAGAGTTAAAAGAAACAAGGAAGAAGACACGGGCAAATGTACAATGGAAACTGAGAAGACTAATGAAACAAATAAAGATATAAGCAACGGGAAGAAAAAGATACTATTTTGGAATGTAGCGGGATTAGCAAAAAAAGAAGACAATTTCTGGGATTATGTGAAACTTTTTGACGTAGTAGGTTTAGTAGAAACATGGATAGAAGAAAAAAGCTGGGAAAAAATAAAGGGAAGGCTACCACCAGAATTTAATTGGGAGTGTCAAGGGGCAAAGAGAGAAAAAAAGAAAGGAAGGGCAGCAGGAGGGATAGTCACGGGAGTAAGAAAGGGAATAAGAGAAAAAAACCAGGAAAAAAAAGAAATAGAGGGACTCATGGAGAGAAATATCGAAATAGACAAACGATGGTGGAAAATAATGACGATATACAGCAGAGAGATGAAAAAGACAATAAAAAACATAGATGAAACAGTGAAAGAAAACACAGAAGAATGCATACTTATGGGAGGAGATTTTAACGGAAGAATTGGGGAAAGAGGAGCGAGAAATTGGGAGGAAGAAAAAGGAGATGGGAAAAGGAAAACCAAAGACACAAAAGAAAATATGGAGGGGAAAAAGTTGATGGAATGGCTAGAAGAAAAGGGATGGGAGATACTGAATGGTAATAAACAAGGGGATGAAGAAGGGGAGTGGACGTATGTAGATAGTAGGGGGGAGTCGGTGATAGACTACGGAATAACAAATGAGGAGGCGTGGGGAAAAGTAGAGAACTTTAAAATAGGGGACAGAATAGAGTCAGACCACCTTCCAATAGAAATAAGCCTAGAAGGAAGAAATAGCCAAACAGAGGAAAAAAAGAAGACAAAAGTAGAGCAGAAGAAGGTATTAATTAAAGTGTGGAACGAGCAAGGCGTGAAAGAATACAGGAAAAAGCTGAAAAACGTCAAATTCGAAGGGCAAGAGACAGAGAAGATGGAAGTGGAATTAAAAGAAATACTAGAAAAGGCAACGACTACAACAGAAGTAAGCAGAAAAAGGAAAAAAGCAGAAAAGAGAAATGAATGGTGGGATAAAGAATGCTACCAGCTAAAGAAAAAAGCTACAAAAGCGCTAAGGGAATTCAAAAGGAAGCAAGTAAATAGAAGAGTCTTCTTAGAAGCAAAAAGAAAATATAGAAAAAGATGTATAGAAAAAAAGAGAGAGAAAAGAGAAGAAGAAGATAAAGAAATAAAAGCTATTAAAACAGAAAGAGAGGTGTGGAAGTACATAAACAGAGAAAGATTAAGAAAAGAAGCGGCGAGTGAAGAGATAACAATAAAGGAATGGGAAGAGTTTTTCAAAGATCTTCTGGAAGGAGAAAGAGAAGTAGATATAGAAGACCCAGCGATGCAAACGAACCAGGCAGCACCATTAGGAACAGAAATTACAAGGGAGGAGGTAGAGAGACAGATAAAGAAGCTGAAGAAGAAGAAAGCACCGGGGAGGGATGGAATACAGAATGAACACTGGATGTATGGGACGAAAGGTGTGATAGACAGATTGGTAGAGGTTATGAATGGAGTGTGGAGAGGAGAGGGATTCCCGACAGGTTGGAGAGAAGGCATAATCTGCCCTATCCACAAAAAAGGAGACAAAAATAGAGTAGAAAACTACAGAGGAATAACTCTTCTTAACACAGGGTATAAATTGTATGCGTCAGTACTGAATGAAAGGCTGAGAAAAGAGATAGAGGAAAAGAAGGCAATACCAGACAACCAAGCGGGATTTAGAGAAGGAAGGGGAACTATGGATAATGTATACATCCTGGACCACATAGCGAATAACGAGATGAAAAAAAAGGGAGGAAGGCTGTATACACTTTTCATAGATTTTAGAGCAGCGTTTGATAAGGTCGATAGAAAGAAAATGTGTGAGAATATGAGAAAAAGAGGAGTAAACGAGTGGCTGGTGAGAAAGGTAGAAGAGATCTATGTAAAAACAAAAAGCAAAGTTAGAGCAGGGGAGAAAGAGAGTGAGTGGTTTGAAACGTCAAAAGGGGTGAGACAAGGGTGTCCTCTCAGCCCCTTGTTGTTTACAACCTACATGGCGGATATGGAAGAAATGTTTAGAAAGGCGCAAGCTGGTGGATGTGTGATTGGAAGAGAAAAAGTGTGGAGTCTAGCGTTTGCAGATGATGTGGTATTAATAGCAAAAAGCGAAAGGGAGATGGGAGAAATGATGACAAACCTAAAAAAGTATGTGAGGAAAAAAAAGCTAGAAGTGAATGTAAATAAAACAAAGATGCTGGTGTTCAACAAAAAAAAGAGGAAAGAAGAAAAGAATGATTGGGAATGGGAGGGAGAGAAAATAGAAAGAGTAAAAGAGTTCAAGTATTTAGGGTATACGTTTAATGAAAGAGCTACGAACAAAGCGCATGTCAGAGAGTTGGCAAGGAAAGCAAACAAGATAGTGGGATGTGTATGGGGAATAGGAGAGAGGAAGTGGGGAGGGGATTTTAAAAGGAGAATAATGATGTTTGAGAGCTTGGTGGAGAGCGTATTGATGTATGGGGCAGAAATTTGGGGGTGGAAAGAGCAAGAGGAAATAGAGAGAGTACAAGTGAAGTATTTGAGGTGGGTCCTTGGGGTGGACAGAGAAACCCCTGGGTATATAGTAAGAGAAGAATGTAAGAGAAACAAGCTGAGAGTGAAAGCGGGGAAAAGAGCGACTAAGTTTGAGGATAGGATGAATGGAAGGCAAGAATGTAGAATATTGAACGAATGTTGGAGAGAAAAGAAAAAAAATTTGGAGATAAACGAAAGAGAAAAATATTACAGAAGAAATGGGTATGCAAGTAAAGAAGTGGAAAGATTAAGAACAGAAGGCAAGTGGATGAACGCAGAAACGAGCGAAAGAGACAGGGATGTAGATAAGCAAGAAAGAAGAGAAAAAATCAAAGAGTCCAGGTACAACAGGAATTATGAGAAATGTATGACAGAGGAGATTCCGGTGTACCTGGGAAGAGAAAGTGCGAGAGAGAGGAAAATAATGGCGAGGTTCAGGTGCGGAAATGAGGAGAGAGAGAATAGGTATTGGATGGAAAAGGAAGAGAGACTGTGCAGAATCTGCTATGAGGAAAGAGAGACAATAGAGCACATGTGGAATGAATGCAGTGATATGAGGGAGAGAGAAAGAGCAGAAAGAAGAGAAATATTGAAAGAAAATGGAGCGGAGATAAAGTGGATGAAAGAAGTATGGGAGAGAAGGAAAAGGAGGACAAAGGAAGAACAGGGGGGTAGAATAGAAAATTAAATAAAGTGTAGATAGAGTATGTAAGCCGGTATAGGCAACAATAAAGCTTATTATATATAAAATATAATATATATATATATATACATACTTTTGTCGCTCTACTAACTGTTTTGTCACCCCACTAATATTTTTTTTTAAATTTGCGTACTCGCTCTGGTACCTTGCCGACGATTTCTGGAGCAATAAATTTTCTACTACTCTAGTCGCTTAGTTTCTTATGGCTCCTGGTACGTGTAATTTTAATAATTTACAAAATTGTGCGGTTTTGCAATTTTAGGAAAATAATAAACAATAAACGCTTTGTGAAAGTAACAACAACCGATGGAATATTGGTCATGATGGCTAGAGAAAGAGAAATAAAAAGAGCTTTTTTCAAGAGTAAAATTTACATATTCAACTTTTACGTCAAAGCTTAATATTAGCGACAAATGTAGAGTTTCCTACTCTGAAATCAAATACGTATAAATCCTTAAGAAAATATTTTATTTAACGGGATGCTGTTTAGGGATTTTCCAGTAATTTGTTGAATACATTTTGGCAAATATAAAATAACCAACTCTTTAATTGTTTAACAATACTACAATTATAAAAAAAACTAAAAATAAGTAAAATTTAAGACGAATGACAATATTTATCAGAGTTTAAATGTTTTGTCACATCTTTGTTATTCTATATAAATGTTGATCACCAGTTCTTTCCATGTTTAAAAAACATCTATTATTTTTTTTATAAAAGGTATAGAGTTTGGTTTATAAAACCTAAAGTAATTAAAGATTTTCACTTTTTTCTAGTCAAACTGTGTATCTACGGTGAATTAAAAATGCTTTTTATAAATTTAATAAAAAAAAATGTTTTGTTTAAATGAAACATTTTTTCTTCAACAACATTTACTAGCAATGTTTAGCAAAAAACTTTGAATAAAAACAGGTTTAAAGTTCAAATATTTTTCAAATATAATGTCTATCAAGTGGTATCAAGCTCAACACCGTTGAAGGTCAAAACATTTTTTTGTTTTTTTGTTTCAATTTTTATTGTTCACAAATTAAATTTTTAAATTTATGATTAATGTATACCTAAGATATTACATGTTTCTAGAAGAAAAAAATATATAAGGAGATTAAATTTCCTTCTTAGTTTCAATGACAAACTGTCAGTATTATAAATTAAATATAATACACGCTCGACAATAGTTGTAACTGACTCCCTCAAAATATCTGTTCCGTCCAGTTAATTGAATTCTGATGTGACTCAATTTACAAATTACGGAATGTAGTATCCGTAGCATTTACATTAAGAGCGATCCATAATGTATGTGCAGAATGCATTAATTCGTTTCCTAACATACATACAGGAAACAATTTCTTTTCGCCGGGAACAAGATGAGGGGAAGACAGGAAGTCAGCGAAGGGAATAGCGAGGGTTCAATCTCGCTAATGGGCAATGAGGGCAACTGACAACCTCACATGGGTTCATCAGGATTATATCAATAAAAACTTCCAATACCACTCACTTTCTTTGGCGTCTTATTCAAGCAGCTAGCCATTTCCCAAAGTGCAATACATTTGCGAGAACCAGAAATAATTTGCAATGTCTAAATCAATGTATCATTATACTAAAATAAACTTTGCAATGTCCAAATTACTATATTATTTCATTATGCTAAAGTAAGTTCCTATTTAATATAAAGTTTTCTAAAATTATTTTATATGATTACAATAAGCATACATTGTAGCAACCCCCCATTTATTTTTTACCCTACATACTGAAGTCAGCTGAACGCATTACATCAAAGTCAAAACTTAATTTCCTTTCCGTCTTGTGCAAGTTGTGGTCATTTTCTATATACATGTATATGTGTGATTGATGATAGAAAATAAAGCTTAACGATTCAATGGAATTTAATTTTCTAACAACGATTTTTGAAAGCACGTGACGTTAGATGAGTCTCTTTACGTCTTTTGTTTTGACAGAAAAAAATAAACTTAGTCTCATGGTTCAAGCTAAGTAAATTTATACTCAGTTTGAACAAGTTTTCAAGTTTCTTTAATTTATAAAAAAAATTATTATTCTTTTTTCACATTTTTTTGTTTTAATATAAATTTTTTTATATAAAAAACTTAACTATAACAAATTTGCATGTTTCAGAAATGCTTATCAAGCTACGAAAAAAACACCATGATGTAAATTTAAAATTCAAAAACTGAAATGGCAGTTCTCTAACTTCATTTTATTGACAACTATGTATAACCAAGAAATTTTGTCTTCGTGTTTTTCTAGTGCCTTCTATTGATTGGAGCGTTTTTTAAAATGTATTTTCTGCTATCTTTGTTTCACCCATCTTTTATTTTTCGTTAAAGAATACTTTTGCTACTAATTATGAATATTTCTATTCTTTCTTTTTTGTATCATTCAACCATATTTGACAATTTCTCAACCAATTTTCTACATTCTCTATAAATCTTGAAAAAACACTACATTTTTTATATTCAATTTATTCAACACTTTCAGTGCTTGTGTTTGATTCAATAAGAGATAGGAATTAAAGTCAAATTTAATCCCTATTGCTATATTAAAAAAATCAAGTTGGCTGTGTATCTCGTAAAGTGACGTTGCAACAAAAGAAAAAAAATTAAGTACAATAGATATTATTTGATAAAATGCTCATCTCAAATTTCCGGTGAATAGTTTTGATGATATTAACTCGGTTCTCAACTTAATAAAAACTCTGTGTAACAATATTGATTAAATATTTGCTATTTGTTACTGTCAAAAAAAAAAAATAATATTTAATTGTGTTAACATTTTTTGCTTAACATTAACAATCCACCTGTTTAACAAAATTTGTTAAGCAGGTAGATCAAAACCACTACGTTTTGTAATTTGCCACCATACAATACACCAAAATCTAATAATATTAAAATGTTACTCGTTATGGTTAAACAATATATGATTTGGTTATTTTATATTCGCCAATATGTATTCAAAAATGACTGAAAACATACCTTTAAATACATATTTTTTTATGGATTTGTACGTATTTGATTTCAGCGTAGGAAATTCTACAATTGACGCTAATATTAAGCTTTGACGTAAAAGTTGAATATGTAAATTTTTACCTTAAAAAACGCTCTTTTTATTTCTCCTTCGCTAGCCATCATGATCAATAATCTATCGGTTGTTGTTATATTACTCTCACAAAGCGTTTATTTTAATGCTTATTATTTTAGTACAACTGCAAAACCACACATTTTTGTAATTATTAAAACTAAACGTGTGAGAAGCCATAAGAAACAAAACGATCAGAGTAGTAAAAAATTTATTGTTTCAGAAATCGGCGGCAAGTTACCAGAGAAAATTTACAAAACAATAGAATGTAAAAAGCTGTTAAGAAAGGTAGAAATTTCCCAAGCTAACAGGTTTAGAAATAATTTTAAAAAACAAAAATTTTCAATTGTTTTTTTATAATTGTTGCCATCTATTTTCATTCTTACAACAGAAAAGTGTGTGCTACACCCCTAAAAGACGAAGATATTATAAGAAGAAGTTATAAGATTTCGGTTAAAAGTTTCTGAAGGCAATTGGGTACTTGCTAAAATTATCGGTGAGAAGAATTACCTTCTTTAAAAATTATTCAAAAATATTAAAACGTAACAAAAACTAAAAAATACATGGTTGTAAAGTTATCTAGTTTTCAGCTTTGTATTTCGCAATTATCTATTGATCACTGTTTTCGCCAGACCGAAGCCTCTATGGTTGTTGATTAGTGATTACTTTTCAAATTTTATAATTTCTGTTCAATAATGTTTTTTTCTGCGTTCAATAAAGTTTTTTTTGCATTAAGGTTTTTACTTTTTTTGCCACAAAATTATTGTTTCTTTTTTTTATTTTTTTCTTTATTATTGTTAAATTTCAATAATATTTGCAATACCATAATTGATACAAAAGATAGAGAAACATGTATTTTATTACAAGTTTTTAGTTTAATTATGAATAAGAAACAAATAAAATATTATACCTGACCCCCAGGTAACCGCTTTTAGTCATCATCATCCTATCGCCAGTAACAACTGTTTTACTCCGCTTCTAAAGTAACAAACTATAACATAACACCTCAGAGATAGATAAATAAATAAAATTACTGTAATAATTGTGTATTCTTTTAGATTGTTCTTTTCTCATTGTGTTATGTGTATATTGTTTTTGTAAATTCAATGATAAACAATAAAAATACCATAAAATCTGAGAAAAGTTAATAGTTTGCGGTTTTAAACTTTTAAAAGCTATTTTTTTCACCAAAAATTACACATTTTCGATTACGGCGTATATTCCTATTTGACGAATAGGAATTTATAATAATAATAATTTAGTCTGCAAGATTCTCGTTTGGTTACATCTGATATTTTTAAGGATATTTTTAAAAAGATCGTTCACTTTAATATTTTTTTTGTATACAAAAAACCTCCAATAAATAAAAGCTTCAAATGCTTTTAAAAACTTTGTTCTGCAGCATTGCATCAACCGCAATGGAGACTTCTTATTAATTCCTTTAAAATGCGCGTTGTCCGGAGAGAAAGCAAGAGAAGAGTGTAATAGAGGGCTTAAAAAGTCTCTCAATTAATTAGTTCTGTTAAAATTAGCTTCCAGTGAGTGGCATTGAGTCCATTTAGTTGGTGGGTAGAGACGCCTATGCAAAGTCTTCAAGATTTATGAATTGCCGGAATAAGCGGGCGGTTTCGCGACGCTTAACTGTATCAATTTGCCTATGTGTGTAATAAAGGAAAGGGAGCTGAGAAGAGGCACCTACCCCCTAGATTGGACGGGTTAAGCGCCGCGAGGAGCCCCCACATTAATTAGTCCTCGATGCAAGGGAGCCATGAAAGTTTACCAGTTAATTAGGGAAGTCGTACTACACCGCGGGCACCAGCAATTTGCCTAAATTCCTAAATTCTGAGTATAGACGGGTGGTTTACTGAACTGCTGACAAGTCAAAAATATATACTTTAGTTACTATTAATGATAATAAGATAAACTAAATTTTAAATGATCTTTGACAAACAAACAATAAAAAAAATGTGGAAAGATACTGTGCCGTGGCGGTATAGGTTAGGTCAGATTATAATTGACAATCGTTTCATTACACAAATAAAACACGCGGTTTTCCTTTAATTTCCGCCAGCTTAATGTTATTATTTTAGAATGAAATGATCTTTTTCTACACCAGCCCAGTTATAAAGCTAGCTAATTAATCACGTTCCTCCTTCTCATCACTAATGGGGTCCAAATGTTCATTTCACCTAATGTTCAATTAGTCTAATGTACATTTGCATCTCTTGGCGTGCTCCGTCTTTGTCCCCGTGCTTACTTTACCTAATTGCCTCTTGTCGACTCCTCTTCGACGATATTGCCATTACCGCATTGCAATCGCATTGCTATTTGTGTTTTACATGTTGCCGCCATCTTCTTTCTGATCCTATCTGTCGTCTTGTTAAATCGGCTATTTTTGCCAAACCACCAAACCAATGTCAATTAATTCCGAGTTATGGTTGTTCTGTAATGTGGAGACTAAAGTCTTGTAATTGCTTTCCTATTCTCAAACGAGATATTTATAGAGGCAAAAAATTTAACTCACTCCTCTGACGAAACCGCGAGAATTACTTAAGCTTATACAACATCAGCCGCTATCTCATTAACTCAAGTAATTAGGTCATTTTGTGTCTAATCAAATTAACAAAAAGTTCATGCTGCATAATTTACAGAGCTTCTTTAAACATGAATTGCAGTTCATTTCCTTCATAAAGTTTCCCCATTTCTCTAAAAATTTATTCGATAGAAACTACCATCGTTCCAAATAAAAAATGAGCTTTATTTTAGGTCAAAGACACACTAATGCTAATTTCCACAAAAACACAATACTAAAAACTCGCAATTATATTTATTGAGAACATTACAGCTATTTTACAATTGGTTTCACAACCAAAAATAGAATAATAACCGTCTAAATATCGATTTAATAAGAAGCCCAAATCATTTATACAGTCTTCAAAAAATCTTACAAATAGGTCAAAAAAAGTTTGAAAACCTGCCATCTAGCATAAGCTACAAGTACTATTACTTTTTTCATCAGTATAGTGTGTAGCGCAAAAGTAAAAATAGAAAAATGACCAAACAAATAAAAATTGTAACATAAAATATAATATTATTTCCGATATTTTTTTCGAGCGTATTTCAAAAACTTATTAATTAGTCCGAACCGTATGCTAGAACTAACTACCTGTTTTTAAAATTCACAAGATAAAATTGCGAGAAATAATATGTGCACGAAAGGGATTCGGGTAGAGAATCACAAGACGCTTCACAAACTTTAAACATTATCTAAATTTAGTAAGTCATACTGTTAAACCGTAGCAGCCACAAATAAACGTCAATAAACGTCAAAACAAACTTATTATTTTTTTCAAACTTTCGGTCAAGTAGATTTTAATTGTTGCAGAAAATTATCACTTTAATTTCCGTCATGTTGGGTAAAAAAAAAAATTACCGAGATAATTTTGTCCTTACCATGAATAAGCCTTAAAATGTCATTGTCTAATTGGTTCTAACAAACGTCATAAAACTTGCACGCGTTAGGTTTGACATAACCAGATAATAAAACTTAGAACTAATTTTATAAAATTTTTCTTTGTATATTTTTAACTCATTGTTAAAATATAATATTATGGCTGAAGTGTTATTGTCGTAAGCTAAATTTTGCATTATTCAAGAGTCTTAGTTGTTATTTTCATCACCTAGAATTGTATAATAAAACTAGGGCTTATTTATGCTGACGACAAAAATCTGAAATAAAAATTTGAAGATTGTTATAAAATGACTATCTAAAATTTTGTAAACATCGGTAAGTTTTCCAATTTTAGGTAATCAAAGTAACAAGCGCTTGCTACCTTTTTTCACCACTGACCCATTCAAATATAAAAACAACCGATCTACATCTTTAAGAAATCAACCTATAATTAAAAAGAATTACATATATGAAATTATCAACATTATTATCAGTCTGATAATAATTGAATTAAAAAAATATGCATAAAACAGTAGAATATTCCGCTAAATTGTCAATTATTTCTAAATAACTTTCAATCCGGTAGTGCATTGTAGAACTGATCGGAGACAAAAACATAAAAAACATAAAATTAACAAAAATCACAATTAAAATAAGAAAACTAAAACAAATACAAAATATACTGTTGAGAGAAATTGCACGAATGTACAAAATAAAAAAAAATAAAAGTAATGAAAAAATACCGATCAAAAGTGAGTCAGGTTCGCGCATGGAAAGCTTTGCTACTATTTTGTTTTTGAGATGTACATTTCTTTCACATTTATGGTTTATCTTGCAAATTTCATAATTTCGAGTCAATGGAAACAACTCTACAAATTTCAGTTTCCTTACGTCTAAAATGTGGCATAAACGGCGGCATACTCTGGCACTTTCTCTTAATCTTCTGCTAAAAAATTTAATTTTTCCACATCCTCCAAACACACATTTCCATTTCCAGACGCAACACCTTCACCCGTTTCTAAGAAGGAAGGTTTTAATAGACAAACAAACAAACAACAAAGTGATCCCATTTTGTTTTTTGATACACGACCCTAAAAGTTAATACAAGAAGGAAAAGGTCCGGTAAAGTAAAACAAAAATTTTTTTTTTGATATTGTGGTTTGTCTATAAAAAAAGTAAACGGTATTATGTAGAAAACTAACAAAAGAAAAAATAAAGAGCAAGAAAATAAAAAACGCCAGTAAAATTCTTTGAAACTATCTTTTCAATTTTTTACTAAAATATCATTAGAACTTTTTTGTAATTACTATCAATATATTTTTTGCCACTCATCTCCATCTATAAAATGCTACGCTCACTTTCAGTTCCCGTAGAAATGTTTCAAAAAGTCGGTAAAAAAAATTATTGAATTACTGATATAAAATTCAGTTTACTAACTTATTTATTACAAGTACTAAAAAAATTTCAAAATAAAAATCTAAAATTAAAAAGAATTTTGTTTGAAAGTAGCTCCTATCAAAAAGAGCAAACCTAATTCATACTAATCTAGCTTTTATTGCTTGGAAAATATTTACTTTATTGTATATGCTCACAATGTTGGTTTTCTTACTTACTTTACTGAGGCGCATGTCCGGTCAAAAAAAGTGAAAAATTTGAATAGTCTCTTTATTTTTAAACCAAACTTCTATTTAAATGTACATTTTAATAAAAACCAATTATAAGATTGTCAAAAATTTCCGTCTTGCTCTTTTTGTGATAATATCCATCACAAAAAGTTAAAACAGTAATGAGCTAAATAGTAAAAAAATTAATTTATAAATGACATTTTTTGAAAGTGATACTTTTAACCATTTGTATAACAATATACTATTCAAAATTCTTATCAATTTTTCAGTGTAACCAGTTGGCGGAGCAATATCATAAAACTTTTATTTATGAAGCTGAAATCCACTATTATGTAAACACCGGCGGTTCCATGATTCAATTATATAATAATAAAATATAATACAGTTTCCATATGTCTCTCTTTTTATTCCCATTTCAATGAAGAATTGCATGAAGCAGTTGCGGGGCTCAATACTGCATTGGTCTACAGAGGGTTATTACGTTATCCAATTAAAAAGGTATTCGCCAGGCCTTTTGTGTCGCCGGCTATGTGGATGAATTTGTTTGATTATGAAGCAGCTATCAATCTAAAACTAATTAGGTTTCATTTTTAAACAGCCTCTATAATAGAACCAGCCCCAATGGCTAATTAATTTTTAAACTTGTTCTCTTTTCTACTGCAGATTACCTTATTTTTACGATCCAGTATATGATCCCGAGAATAACCGTAAAGAAAAGATAAAAAAATCGAACAAAAATCCACAAAAAAAAAATTCCCAAAAGTTGATTTGATTATGAAATTTGGAAAATATTTTTATCAAATTTGAGAGTACAAATGCCTACTATATACAAAAGCAAAAGCTTCAAATATTTGTCAACGTTATGTAATTAAGTTGTTCACCAGGCGGTTGTCACATATTCAACAAATTAATACATATTCACCTTATAAAAACACTATTCTTGTTTCTTTTAGGTTTTATTAGATACAAATACAAAAAAAATCAGCAAACCACCACCATCTCGTCAGTCTCCATCATTCTTATAAAATCCGGCTGATGTTATATGAAAAAACCAGAATAAAACCACTCACAATTAATAATATAATTTGATATTGTTTAGTGTATACTCAACTAGATAATAAGTATAAACTCAATAAAATTGATTTTTCTTTATATTTTATACGTTTTGTGAGAAAACCAGTTTGCACAGCAATTCATGTTTTCACTAATAACTTAAAAGTTAACAAGTGAATTGAAATAATTTAGAAAAACTTTGCTCTATTTCACATTTAAAATCACTGCTTTAACACGATTAGAAAAGTGCACTATGAAAAATAAATACTTTAATAGTATTTTTGCAATTTGCCTCCATTTTGATACTCTATTAATAGACTCATTAGAGAACGAGGTTTCGGGGCGGTTATGAGCCATTAGAGCACCAAACTTTTTTTTCTAAAAAATTTTAAGGTTGGTGTAACTTAGTGTGACTTTTTACCTGTCAGTCAATAATATTGTAAATTAAAATTTATATTGCAATTTTACAAAGTAAAGTGAACAATTAATGGAAAGTATATTTATGTAAAATATGGCATATAATGATGTAAATAACAAGTGCAATGGTCTAGGAAGAACAACCGATTCCAATAAAGCAAAAGTCACAGTTTATATGTCACTTAACCTAAAAAAGTAGATATCTTCCAATAATAATAAAAACCAAAATAGTTTTTGCTATTTCACGAATTTCAAGAGGTCTACATGTAAAGTTTTTTTCCATTTTCGTATTTTGGGGCTGAAAGGATTAGAATTTTTGGATAAAACCAAAGAAAAGACAACTAAATAAAATGTTCAATTTTTAAATCAAGATATTACTAACCCATTCCAAAAATTCTTAAATCGATCAAGTTAAAAAAAATGCTTAAAAACAGCATCAAAAGAGCAAATTACAAAAAATAGTATAAAAAACTCGCTTCATAAGACCTTAAAGCACTTATTCTTTCAAAAAAACCCGTGGCTTTACCACTTGTATACTATTATTTTTGTGTTGCGATTGTTTCTGTTAATAACTAGCAACATAAGCTTTTTTAGCGTCTAAGCAAGTTACTGGTTAACTACAATGTTATTTAAAAAACCATTTCTAAATGTACCTCTCTACAAACCACACCAGAATTTTATATTATTTTTAATTGGACACAATTGTACAATATATTATTATAATACTAAATTGGCAATAACAATAATCTGTTGATTGTCTAATCGCATAAAATTTTTTCAGAAAAGTAAATAATACAGACACAGATGAATGACACACCAAAACGTTTAATATTAAATTAATATCGGTTATTTGTCTTCTAACATTAGTTACATATTTGGCATTATAAATGTATTTTTCTCAATAAAAAAAAATAAACAAAAGATTTTATTTGTGCACTTTGAGATGAGGTTGATTTTGAATTATGTAGACAGCATGATAAAATCAAGATAACAATCTTAATTTTTATAACAACTTAATATAATGGGTTAATTTAATAAAAATATCAATAGAAACCAGTCCTGCTAATTTCAGAATTTTATTATTATGTTTGACAACTTGTTTCGGCAATCATACCATTGTCATCTTAAGGTTGTAAAACTAAATATCTATAAAATCACATTTATAATAAGAAATGTGTATATAATTATAACCTGAAGATAACAATAGTATAATTGTCGAAACTTGTCGTAAAAAATAATAATAAAATTCTTAAATTAAAAGGACTGAATTCTATTAATATTTTTATTGAATTAATTTAAAAATTCCTCTTTCCAAGTTCCATAATTCTAATTTAGTTCAACAGTGACAGTGAAAGTAACAGTTTGTCGTCAGACGATGATCAGGTTATTCAGTTTATTGTGAATCTGAATCGAATTCGGAAAATTTCAAATCTTCAAATACGAAGAAATAGTACAAATAAAAAAAATATTGTACAAAATGAGACAATTGCTTTTTCAATAAGAAAAAGTTTTAATTTTTGACAATTGACAAGTGATATTAGTTTTAAAACAGCGAAATGCGCATGCGAACAGATTCCCACTGATACCAACATAACAAAAAAATTGATTAACCCTGAATTGAAATACCGGGCCTTAATGTTTTTCCAGTTTCCTGAACCATTTTTAACTTTGTACCAGGTAATAAATTTCAGTGTTTCGTTTTCTGGTACTTTTATAATCCAGCAGTAAAATATTATAATTAACTCGCAGACAAATTTGGTTTCAACTCTTAGATAATTTAGAAACAACTACCCAAATTTCTTGCCTACTATAACTTAAACCTATACTTACCTATACTACCTATACCTATACCTATACTTAAACCTATAACTTAAACCTTACTAAACGCTTTTTGTTTTCTATTTCATAAGCAATTAGCAGATTTTTAATGTTCTGGAACAGCAACATGTTATTAATAAAACTATTTTGACAATCTGTGTAAAATTGTCAAAAATTGGTTCTAGATAGTTAACTTTTGCTCTACCTAAAATTAACTTAAATATAAGTATATCTAAGGAAGATTACTGCAAGTAACTTATTCAATTGATCGAAATCATTGGCTTCGTTTTTCACCCAAAACGAAACATTTCAACAAAGAAAATAGCATCTATGATGAGCAGCAAACCTTATACATCTATGGATAAATGATTCGTAACTTGATGAAGTGTTGATTGAAGGATTAGTGCCGGAATTGAAAACGTTAATTAAAAAGTAAATGAAAACATGAATAATTTACAATGAAGGCGAGTATTCGCTGTCAACGAAATGAGGCATTGCACGATTTGCATGAAAAGAGAAATTATTTGTTTATAATGCATATCAAAATAATCCAATTACTGAATGATTGTTCATATAATCTTCCACTCGGTTATTGCATCTGCTATTACAATTGATTACTGAATTAATAAAGTTTGAAGCTTTATTGATTGAGTAATAAAGATATTGTTAAGTTTTACATAACAATATGTAAATTGAGAATGTCTTTTCTTTACCAAATTCCTATAATTTTACAAGTTATTTGTATAAGTTCAGCAAAACTTTAAGAATAAGATTATTACCGCTAAAAATTCTAACAAAAAAAAAGTGCTGACTGCTGCTTGGAACTGTTAGTGATGGTCAAGGTGGTGATGATTATTCCATTCATCATTATGTTCGACGAGTTGTGAAACTTTAATATTTTGATCTTCAAAACGATGCTGAAAACTTTTGCCACATTTGCCTTTTTATATCAAAACACGTCTACAACATTCTGGAAGCAGATATAATAAAATAATATTACCAAAAAAAAAAAATCTTTCACAAGTAATTTTTACATGCCATCCAAAACCAACAATAATTTTGGGTTTTGTCAGTTTTGTTTTTCGACAAAATAACGATCGATGTGCAACATGTTTTGAAAATAATTTCAAGTATTTGTCATAGCCAGCTCTGTATAGATCTCAACTCAAAAAATTAAACAAAATTTGGGTTAGAGAGGAAAAATTTTAAAATTTAGGTAAAAACTTTCCGGGCAATAACAGTCAGCATCTCAATATCTCTTCACCACTTCATAGTAAGAAAATAAGAAATAAAATTTTCTAAAGTTAAGATGGATAATCATAGATTTTAGAGATCTCTGACACTAATCGCCTATTATTAGACGTATTATCTACCCGTGACTTAAATCCGTGTAATTTAATAATTAAATGCAAATCGGCAGTGTCATTTAAATAAATTAAATGACACTGTCGTAAATCACGCTCTTCAATTCATTTTAGAACAAATCGATCTAATATAAACTATGGATTCCAATAATTTTTTATTGCTAAATTCTAGGTATAATGTCATTGACGTTATAGAATGAAGCACAATTTATAATTTGTTTCATTTGTGGTCTAAATTAGCATTCAACGGAAACAAAAGTATTTTTTAAAATAAAAAAATCAATGTAAGACGTATTTCGCTTCCGCTCTCATTTGAACTGATCGATCACATACAGCTATACGTAGTCAATTAACGGAAACACATAGTTTAAAATATTATGATTATAGCAAATATTTGCTAGAAATGTATCAAGTCTAACTTCAGTGCATTATTGGAGTGGTTTCTTTAAAAAGCATATCACAATCAAAGTTAATTAAGTAAACGCCATAATTATTGAGTAAAAAAAAATTATAAAAGTTGATGTATGGAGGATGATATATTTCGATGAAGACATCGCAAGCTTATCCGTAATGGAATGTAGTAGTAAGAGAGAGCTTTGTAGATCCGGAAGAACTCGCATATCAGAGTGGCACTCAACTTAATGAAACGAGTAATCCAAGAGCAGCTCTTCGCCTAATCCATCTCGATGCATTCCTTTACGTTTTAATATTCATCTAAAACACTTGAATCTCATCCGGAGCTAGACAATTGCGGAAGCAGCACTCTCTCTAACAATCCTCAAGGTGCTCTATATAGAATCTTAATCATAAACACGCTGCTGTTCCATCCGAAAAATCATACTTTTTTGAAGCTGCTAAAGCCAATTGGATAAATTACAAGCCGACTATCTATGTAAAAACATACACAAATAGCTGTCTGATCTAAAATAAAAGATTGGATTGGAATTTAATCAATTGAATTAGTCTTATAAATATTTGATGGCAATTTTGCTTAAAGAAGGGAAGGTACATTAATTTCAATAACAATTTGAAATGGAAATGGATTCGGCGCACAATTAACATTAATTTAAAAGCAATGGCAATTTCCTTAATGCGTTTTAGATTTTCATTTCTCATCAAGGAAAGTAATCCTTGATATCGCTTTCCTATATCAAACTTCACACCCTCCATAAAGCACGAATTGAAACTCCTTCTCAATTAGGAAATTTGGCTTTTACGTCCGATTTTATGGACCGCATAAATTATGCAAATATTTCCAGACCTATTTTCACAATGTACTAGAGGATAAATCTATTACTAATAAGGCATCAGACGCCGTGAATTTTATGTTTTATTGCGAGACATGACTCGCTTTAATCAACATTGACAATCTAAAGTTTTCAATATTTTATCTTGCTGTTTTAGAGCTTACGGTTTGAAGTTTAAAAAAAAAATTGTAATAATTTTGTAACGACTGAAAAAGTTGTAACACGTTTCTGGTACCAACAATTTACCAGTATCTGCACCATTAAACAGTGTAAAAAATGTCTTACAGCTATGCAGCACTGTGGCTTTGCTATGAAAAGCCTATTGGAATATAGCCACAGCAAAATAGTTAGAAATTACAATTTCTCGTACTTTCTGTGTAGGTCCTCATAATTTATCTACTTGTTTAAAAAACTCTTTGTTAAACTTATTTGCTATTATTATTCTCACTTTGATCGCAAAAATGAGATAAAAAGGATTAAATCCTTCTATCCGCGTGCATATCATAGAAGAAGATTTAATAAATAAATAGCAAAAACAATCTTTTAATTTGTACAACCAAACACACAACCGAATTTTCACCATGTAAATCACTGAAATACCCATGGTATACATATTCCCAGTTCCTCAAGAACGGCTCTCTTTGAATGAGCTGTATTAAATTGAATAAAATTGTTTAGATAAAGTTTTTTTTATCTACTTTGTGTGAGATGACGGGTTTACAACCCTCGAAGACGTATTTCTTAACCCAATACACACCAATTGGTCTCTATATACAAATATGCTTCGTTTGACCGCTACATAGACAAACAATTTAAAAAAAAAATTGTTACTTTATTGAGAGACTGCATACTTTGACATTCTTGAAGATAACAATAAAGTTAAAAATCATGAAAAAAATCTCGTTTTAAAACAACAAAATGCCTTCCAAATTTGTGAAAATACTAACTATTTAGTTGCAACAAGTTACACAAAACCCTTACCATTGTTTTTTCATTATTAAAAAAGTTTATTTAGGGTAATATTCTCGACCATACGTGATAAAACGATAATGAAATAATTCCGTTTGGCCGTGGCTTCTTAACATTTCATTCCGAATGGCATTCTGTGATGCAAATAAATAAACGAAATTATATTTATTTGTTTTAATATTGCTAAATATCAACTTGAGATGTATTTGTGTGATGAATTGTGGTGTACTTTTACTGCTTCAATATTTATAGAAATATATTTCTTTCCTTTTTTCATCTCATTTCATCACGTATGGTCAAAAATCCCACTCCAAGTTTAAAAGGTTTTTTTATTAATAGCTGATAAATAAACTTGCATGTAAAAAACTCCACAAAAAATACCCACATAGAGCTAAATCCAAAGACTTTGAAAGCCATCAGTTCACAAACGTGTTATTATTTTTTTTAATTTATAGCCTTAGATGATTCTCATTTTAACACTGTCTTGCAGTTATTGTAAAATAAGAAAAAACACATTATCGTGTAAACAACAAGAAATACTTAGTTTTTAATTGTAGATAAATCTGATATAAACCAAGTTGACAACTCCAAGAAAACTTTTGTCTGAGAGATCAAGGAAAATAAAATCCCAATAGCAAAAGTTTTAAAGTACATAATTGAATGTAAAACATCTGTTTGATATGTCAAAATGTTCAAAGTAGTCTATTTGATATAATTAAGAAAATGTTTTTTGATCCTTCAAAGCCTGCCTAATACCCAACCCTTTAAAATGCGATAGATTAGAAAATACGTGCGCATCATTTCATAAATTCACTGAAAATCAAATAAATCAGACAATTCAGTTAATAGTCAAACAAATTGATAATACATACCTCTAAATATTTTGATGCCCACACTCTATAAAATCGCAAAAAAGTAAAAATAAACAAAAATAAAAGTTCTTTGTCAGACAATAACCAATTTAGGTACTCTGTTAGCGTAAACTTGAGAATTTTTAATTATATTACATAATGAGCCATCTTTTAGTATGCATAAACAAAACAAAAAATTATAAGAGCATTCAATTTTATTTTCCTCAGTCAAAACACGTTTCGAAATATTAATTTAAAAAAAAACTGGTGCAGTTTTGTGGCGAAACCGCGTTTTTGATTTTAGTATCAAATTAAGGAAGAACACTGCCCAAATGACTAGAGAAAGAATTATTTGTTAACAAAATATCTTCGAAATTATAGTCCAGCATTATACAGACTCCATTTGCTAAATTAATAATCGTAGATAGCTAAAAAATCTTGTTCAGTTAATTTTGTGCTGTAAGTTAGTAAATTTCTTGTTTTAAAGAATACACCATGATTTTTTCTGTTATCAACATTTGTAATATCAATTAATTTTAACATCAACTAGAAAGGACGCAGTAATTTTAAAACCGAGAAAAATGCGCAAAAGTATGAAATAATGATAATAAAATCATAATAATTAAAATAAAACCGTTTTCTGCACTTGTCAGATTATTGCGCATAGCAAACATTACTGTGCCATTTTTGAAAAAATACTTTAGCAATAAATACAGTTTTTTAAAATGCTATCAAATCAAGTTGTTATTTTACTTTCCAAATTTATACATAGCCACACTTTCAATTTACACCTCCCACATAAACCGAGTAATAAAATAATGGTTCGATAACCAAAGACTACAATAATCTAAAGTTTTCACACACTCAAACATCGTCTTGAAAGTGTCTATAACAATTTATTACCCCAATTTGTCATTATTTTTACATTAAGCCGGTTCTGATAAGCAAGACGTTAATGTACCGAAATAATAAAATCTCCATAACATTTTTTCGCCGAGTTAAGTGACTTTGATTGTTAGATTTAATTTTATGTGGGCTGTTATATTTCCGGCATACTTTCAAATCCCTGTTGATTGAAAGCCAAGATTTTTCAAGACGATAGAGCAAACTTCGCAATTAAACTTTCAGTGAATGTGGTATTGGAAGTGAACTGAAAGTTTTGTATTGTGCCGTTAAGAACATCCTCTGTCAATCTAAAACGGTTTACTATAAATAAAATATCTTGTTGAGAGAGTTCACGGAAAACTTTCCCAATAAAATAGAAAACATGTCTAAATTTGAATTAATCATATTATGCGAGTGATATTATCTTTTAAACGTCTTTTTCATCAGCGTCACTATACTTTTTAGATCTGTGAAATAAAAGTTGAGTCGTTTAATACTTGATGAGTTTTTGAATTCAACAACAATTTTCTTCGTGATGAAAAAACTTTATTAATAAAACAATAATAAAATCCATCTTGTGTGAGGGAAATACAGATAAAACTATGAGGAATATCTAATTTGTAAGCGCTGAAAATATAGTTCATGCTAGTCAAAAAAATTACTATTACTAAAAAAATGGTCACTTGTAAAAATCTCTTTTTTTTTGGTAAATTATAATACTATAACGAGTGTTCAAAATGATTTGTAATCAAGTCATTCTTCCTTACAAAACCTGTGCACAATTATAAATGTAAAACATAATTAACAAAAAAGAAACAATGTCCGATTTTATTTTATTTTCAAAAATTACCGATAAAAATGTTACAAACGATGTTGAAAATGTCCCCTCCTCCCCACCCGCCCATCTTGCTGTAAATAACAGGCTCTAGGATGATAAAATGTTAATTATGTGTGGCTTTCTTTCAATAGTAGTTCTGATCACAACTTTGAGAAATGGTGCAAAACATAAATATAGTCAAAGTCCTTAAATTTTGACATGTTTTTTTAATTATTTAAAAAATAATATTCTTTTTAAATTTTATAAAAAATATTACACTTTTAAAAGAAACAATAAAAAAGACTAAATCATTCATTCATGAGTAAAAGTAAAAAATAAGTTAAAAAAAACCAAACCAAAAGCTGACTTCAACTAAATAAAATAAATTTAACAGATCGGAAAAAGTAAATTAAAATATTTTATGGAATGATTGTTATTTTAATATGCACAATACTGAATAATTTTTTTTTCGAAAGCGGTCCTAGTCAAAAATAAAACAAAAATCTATAGTAGATATTAAAAACTTGTTACAATATTAAACAAAATTTAAATTTGTTTTAGTCAAAAATATTTTTGGCAGTGAGAAATGCGAACAGCTTATGTAACATGTTTTTTTTTCTGTAATCATTTTTGTTGTACTACAGTACGTGAGCCAAATAATAAAAAAGGTTGGATGTATGTATAATGTATAGGTATTATTTATAATATTGTATCTTCATCTATAAAACCACTCAAGTTTTTTCCTTTGTAAAATTTTCTTTTGACTGTCTTCAGGAATAACTGATTAAGGCCTAGTTGCAAATTGAAATTTGTCCATTTCTTGACATCTGATTGGTCAAAATATTGATTTTGCCGATTTAGTGTTAATCGTCATCAAATTGTTAATTGACGTTTGCATAACCGGACCTTAGTATTTTAAATATTTAAAGATAAGAATGGTTTTATTTGATGTTTCACTTTATTTCTTCCGATGCCTTTCTAATGCTAAAGTATTATGTTATGTAATATAACGATGCAGTTTGGATATAAGAGAATAAACTCCGGTTAACACTTAATTTAAATATATATTAATAAAGATACAGTATATAATAAATGAATTTTAGTTAGGTTGTTTCTTGGTCGAAGCTTAAAAGATAGTCTTCCCTCTGCGATCATCAAGGTGATGCTCTACTCCGGATGACCCTTTCCCACCCCTATTGCCGATAGTGGGTGGTGGGGTGTTTCTTGTTCCGATTGTCGTAACATACTCCCAAACAACACATGATTATAGATTTATGTAAATTAATTAAATAACTAACAACAACAAGATAGTTTTAAGACTAAAAAACAATAAAAAGAATGCATAAGAAAAGAAATCATAATCTAAGTTAAAGTTACAGAGATTGAAAAACAGACAATAATTATTGAATGTTACTAATCTTCAATATCCACTGGCACTACACTTATTTTGCTTATACCTCTTTTATAAACACCACTATTAGTTTTTACCGAAACCACTCTCACTAACCCATCTTGGCCAGGGTGCACCTCCTGTACTCGTCCTAAATGCCAACACAAGGGATGGGCATTGTCTTCATGTAAAAGTACCAAGGTTCCTACTTTGATACATAGTTTTCTTCCAGTCCATTTGTTTCTATTCTGTAGAAATGATAAATATTCATTGTGCCATCTCTTCCAAAAATGTTGCCTCATCTGTTGAATTAGCTGCCACCGAGACAATCTATTAACCTTCAAAGAAGTGACGTCGTGCTCTATTGGTGCTGATATATTTTCTCCAATTAAAAAATGAGACGGGGTCAGTGCATTAAGATCATTAGGATCAGAGGACAGTGGTATAAGAGGTCGGGAATTTAGAGTGGCTTCTATACTAGTCAAAAGAGTGCTCATCTCTTCATAAGTGAGAACTGTTTCTCCAATGACTTTATGTAAATGAGATTTAACTGATTTAATTGCGGCTTCATAAATACCGCCGAAATTCGGGGTTCGCGGCGGAATAAACTCCCAAGTTATATTGTTTTCGGCCAATTTGGTTTTAATAATTTCCTGAGTACTTTTGTTATTAAAGTAATTATATATTTCTTTTAATTCTTTTGATGCGCCTTTAAAGTTTGTAGCATTGTCCGATACTATATATTTTACGTTTCCCCGTCTTGATGTAAATCGTTTTAAAGCGCTCAAGAACGTATCCGTAGATAAATCGCTAGCAATCTCTAGATGAATTGCTTTAGTGCTGAGACAAATAAATAGACATACGTAAGATTTGAATGATTTTTGTCCGCGCTTTGAGGATGATTTTAGATAAATCGGACCACAGTAATCTATGCCAACATTCAAAAATGGTCTTGCAGGCGCTACTCGCTTTAAGGGTAAATCGCCCATTTTTTGTTCTTCTAGCTTGGGCCTTACTCGAAAGCATTTTAGGCATTTGTGTAATAGCTGCTTAACCCTACTTCTTCCCGATATAGGCCAAAAGACTTGCCTTATAGCTGATAAGGTAGCTTGCGCAGGAGAATGTAACTGTTGCTTATGATAATAATCTATTATGATGTCCGTTACATGATGATTCTTTGGCAATAGAATTGGATATTTATGGTCATATAATATTTTGGCTCTACTTAACCGTCCACCAACTCTTATAAGACCATTTTCATCAATAAATGGACTCAATTTAAATATACAGCTTTTGTTAGTTAAAGCATTGTTGTTTATGTCGATAATGTCGTTAGAAAATTCCTTTTGTTGAACTAATTTTAAATATTCGTTGATAAAAGCGTTATATTTTAATTTTATATTTGAATCCTTTTCAAATCGTTTTTCTAAATTAAAAGACCGTTTTTTAGCAATAAGATCTGATTTCCCTAAATTTATTTTGTTATTGGATTTTGGCAATTCGATTATAAAATGACCATTACTGTCTCTTTTATGACCGTTTAGAAATTTTTGTTCACAAATAAGGTTATTAGAAGTTTCAGATGTTTTATTGCTTATTTTTGCGAAATCTTCGTTTCTAAAGAAAGCATTTACCTGCTCATTTAGATGTTTAACCGACAAAAGGCTTTTAAAATTTTTATTGGGGATCGATGGTATTTCCACTTTTCCCCCAAGAAGATATCCAAATAAACTATTTTGAAGACATATTGTTTCCGATAATTGTATGCGTCCTTCCTTTAGAATTTTAAAGGCTGTTTCGACACCGATTAACAGCTCAATTGGCGAGTTATTATAAAAGTTTTTATTAGCCAATTTCAAGCCTTTTGGAATTTTTACTTCTTGAGGGCTAAACGAAAACTCAGGTAAATTTCCGGTAATTTTATCTAATACAACAAAATTTAATCTTGCTTTAAAACTGTTATCTTTGGATTTAATATATGTTTCTGTATTATAATGCACCTTACTTATTGAATTGTTAATGCCATTTATCTGATGATTGATAATTCTTGTTTTTATGCCTAATTTATTGCATAGACTTTTAGTAATAAAATTTAACTGACTGCCTGTGTCAATTAGACCAATTGCAGTATAATATGTGTGCTTATTATTTTGAATTTTTATTTCCGCCGTCGGTAACAAACATTCTTCGAAATTAAGCGTTTTAGATTTGCAAAGATTTGAGCTTGATGTACTAGGACCATCGGTGCTTTGTTTTGTTGTTTTTGCAAGTGAATTATGTAATAACGTGTTGTGATTCTCAGAACAATGTCTGCATTTGTTAATTGATTTGCATTTATCCGTTGCGTGATTGGTTTTTAAACAATTTAGGCATAGATTTAAGTTTTTTACCTCTACTAGTTTTTCGTTATTTGTTAATTTTAAGAAATCACCGCATTGGTTTGAAAAATGATTCGATTTTTTACAAAATACACAAATATTAATTTTTTTTAACTGGTTGTTGTTCGATATCAAAAATGATTTGAAGTTACTGCTAACCGATTTAAGATTGGATGTAGAATTTGTCTTGATTGGAGTATTGTAAGAGATTGATTCTAGATGTTGCGTTCTCGACTCTAAGAACTGAATTAATTTGCTTAAAGGAGGCATGTTATTGCAATTTGAAAATATTGATTGCCATTCTCGCGCAGTATGGAAATCGAATTTATCAGTTATTATTGTTATTAAGAGTGAATCCCAATGTTGAATGGGTTCTCCTAATGTTCCTAATGCTGCTAAATTATTCCTAACATTGTCCACTATTTGTCTCAAATTCACCGAATTTGCCTTATTAATCGCGGGCATGTTAATAATTTTCTTTATGTGAGTTTGAATAATAAGTTTTTCATTATTGAATCTTTCAAGCAATAAAGACCACGCTTGCTCATAATTGTTAGCTGAAATAGATAACCCTTCTATTGCGCGTCTAGCCTCATCTTTTAATGAGGAGATTAAATAATGCATTTTCTCTATGTTTGACAATTCTACATTTTCGTGAATCAATGAGATGAACAAATCCCGAAAGTGTAGCCAATTATCTAATGAGCCATTAAACTGTATAATATTGATTGGCGGTAATGAAATTTTTAATTTATTAGCAGAGATTACTGTGTTCTCCGAATCTTTGATAATAGTTTTGCTAGAGCTTTCCTTGATGAGTGAGTTAGCTTGCGCCAAAGCCTTAAAATATATGTTTTCTAACTCTGCCGCTTTATTTGTCTCGTCATCGATTTTATCTAGGCTAACATTCTCTTCTATTTCCGATTGATATTTACTAAATTCTATAAAAGAGTCTTTTAATGCTTCAATCCGCGCTTCTACCTCCGTAATATGGTTTAGCTCTGCGTTATATTCAGAAATAAACCTACCGATTCGCGTTACTCGTTTTGCGGCTTGCTCGCGCTTAATTTGTAATGATTCTAATTGTTTTAGATTGGTAGTCATTTTGAGTTATAAATTCTCACTTAGAAGTGAATAAATAAACAATTTTCTCAATCAGTATAAAGCCTTAAATAATGGGATAAAATAAATGGATATGGGATGCACTGACCTTTATTTTCTGCCTTCGTAGAATATGGTGATGATTCTTCTGGTTGGAATCAGAGCTGTCCATACACGAAGATCGTATAAATTGAAGTGTTGCTGTTGCACGTGGTGATGATTATCCAACTCGATTGTTGGAACCAAAGCTGCCCACTTGGTAGAGCTTCAAATATTCTTTTTACCCAAACTTGCAATAAATGTGATGGCTTGATTAATTCAATTCGATTACTCAATTAATCAAATCCGGCTCGAAGGACCAAATGTTATATAATATAACGATGCAGTTTGGATATAAGAGAATAAACTCCGGTTAACACTTAATTTAAATATATATTAATAAAGATACAGTATATAATAAATGAATTTTAGTTAGGTTGTTTCTTGGTCGAAGCTTAAAAGATAGTCTTCCCTCTGCGATCATCAAGGTGATGCTCTACTCCGGATGACCCTTTCCCACCCCTATTGCCGATAGTGGGTGGTGGGGTGTTTCTTGTTCCGATTGTCGTAACATATTATTTATTCACAAAATGCATCCTTTATAAGATTTGCTTTTTAATCAGTACCTATAATTTGGAAACGATTTTTGATTGCTTGTGGACCACCTACCATGTTAAATTAAAATATCATTCAATCATCTAGACATAATGAAGAGCCTAATAAGAAATTTCCAATAAATAACTACGATTGGGATAGATGAATAATGAGCTTATTTCTCTAGCACCATGACCAAAATAAAAATTTTTAATTGATTCTTCATTCCATGTGCGAATAAACAGGCGCAGCTTTGCAGGGATCTACGCATTTCAAAATTTATGTTACGCCACTGAATCAATGTATCGCAGTGGTTCTAATTAACTTGGACATTTCTCCCATAAATTTCAAGCCAGACTCCAATTTATGTAGGATAGAAATAAAAAAGTAAACCAGAATAGCATCTATTAATTGACAGCGAACGCCTGAGAGTCACCTTCAAAATTTAATTTTTTTACATTGCTTTTAATTTTTAATGATTTGTGGTTCTATCCGCAATTTGTTAGGCGCTCCTTTCGAAATAATCACTAATTAGGTGGTTTATTACACTTACGTGATCTCTCTGTATAAATCACGCATGCCCTTCATGTATTTACATTTATGGAATTTGATTTATTCTTTGTATGGTGTAATTTGCAAACGTTGCTTCATGGAGAAGAGATCTATGATGATTTTAAATAGCGGATGTGTCAGTTAATGGCGCTGGAAAGATTTATTGGAAGTGGTCTTTAACTATTTACAAAAATAGATAAGTTAGATTTTTAAAATTACAAAGTTAATTACAACTATGTATTACCAATTTATTAAAAATACAAATTACAACCATTAAGCCATAAGACTTAAAGCAGTTGCAAAAATCTTGTATTCTCATAATTAGGTACCTACAGATCAAATTTCAAAATCTCATTTTTTTAACTACTTCAAAATTTTTGTTTTGAAGTAAATTTATTCCAGCTTATCAAACCACTATAATTACAGCAACTTGCAGACCTTTTACATTTATGATAAATTTAATTTAACAATTTAAGCAATCAACGTGATAATTAATGACCAACCCTTATTATCTAAAATCTCATAAATGAAATATTTCGTCATTGCTTGCTTACGCAGTATGTCTATTTTAAATTTCGAGTAGGTCAAAAGTCTCCTCATGAAAAATTGCACATTGATAATCAACGCGTTAACAATAATGAATTTTGTTAATGTTTTTGCGATGAATTTTTAATGTCAAAGTAGCATAATCTAATAATTTAGTTTATTAGTGTCAGATGTTTGAATAAAAAACTTCAACAATATTATCTTTTGGATGTTCTGGAAAGATAATCATGACTCGATATTACTTCACAAGAAGCTTTAGAATTAAAATTAAAAAACTTAGATCACTATTTTGCAAGGCGACTACGAGCCCTTGCAAAAGCGTTTTCGGAGGTCTGATTCACAAGATTTTTGGTGCCGTTGCCGATTTTTTATTTTAACAAATAAAAAGAATTTTTTATTAGAACAAATTTTTTACAAGTTATGGCAATGCTAAGTAGCAAATCCAGATGTCCTGTTTATTAAACAAAAATATTTGCATTGACATTTCAAAAGCTACCTATTTGCGTTCTTGAAAAGTAAAACTGCTGTTTTCTGAAAAAATCGGTACTCCAGCACACATTACGGTTTAGGAACTTTGGAGGGCTATACATTAATTGTAACATTATACAATACAAACCGTTGTCCTTGATAAATGTCTGACAATTGACAATGACAGCAAATGTCATAGTAATCATTTTCTAGCCTAGGCTGGCAAGACGGCGTTGCGAGCCGCTTAGGACACGTTGAAAGTTATGTTTTGCAGGCGCAAGGCACAAAAAATCTTTTTTTATGTTTGCTTAAACTCAAAATGTGAGATTTACTGCGCTACCAGAATTTATCAAATAATTTACATAACTCACCCGATTTTGCATTAGCGGTTAAAAGTGACATTTTTGCAGTTGAACAAACAATTTTTACCAATATTATTACAGTACTATCCATTGATTTTAAAAAATCTAAACAAGTATTTATACCCTAAATTACCACAAAGATATACATATAATAATATAATTGCCATTCTTTGTTGTATCATAATTTATTATAGGTTTAACAATAATTACAAAACAATATAAATAAAGTTGAAACAAAATAAAAGAAGAATCTATACCTTCAATAGCAGTAATTAGTGTAATACAGCTGTTATTACACTTAGTCTTCATAAAAAAATATCAATAACCTTAAGAAAAGTCAGACAAAATCAACTAATTAACAAAAACCATCCATTTAAAAATGATCAAACTTTTAGAATAATTTCACTAAAATAATTTAATGAATGTTTTAAAAGCTGTTAAAATCATGAACAACAAAAATAACCACATTCTGTTAAGCAAATGGAAAAGTTCTGATTTTTCTTACTTCGAGTTTTACTCACAACATTCCAACCGCACAACAAGATTGAAATTTCCAGACACGTGATATAGTATTTTATGTAATTACCGTGCTCCTTAATTGCAAATCGCCACCTGATAACGCTATTATATAAGAACATCTGTCTAGGTCTCTGGTATCACTAAACTTCTCGAGTTTTCTTAAATATAAATATTTCTCTTAAAAACTCTTTATATAAAAAACTAATTATAAGCTATAAATATTGGTAATTTTTCTCTTTTATACTTAAGTTAAATTTGAATAAGTTTAGCAACCGCTAATTAACAAAGTTATTCCAATTGCCCTTAAGTGTTTGTTTGAAACTGGAAAAGTTGTGCTTTTTCTTTTAGAGACGCTGTCAGTAATTGACCAACTTGGTTTAATTAGGTAACTCGCGTGGTTCATGATTTAATTATTAATTAAAGTTTTGCATAGATAGTTGACAATTACCTGGCATTATGTCTGCCTTAATTAGACATCTCTTGGTTTTAAAACAAACGAGTCTAAAAATGGCAAAGGGCTATAAAATATACAAACAGTAGCTCATTATGTCAGTCGTCGGTATTTTAACAATGCTGTGTTGTAGAACTAACTGCATTGATATCCCATTCACCGCCGAGGTAATTAAAGCTACTGAAAATTTCCTATTGATTTCGCTTCGACATTTTTAATGAGTGAAGTTTAGTTTTTTATCGAACGCTAACCGCTGCTCGTCGCTGCAGAAAAAGCTCAAGCTTACGATGTAAAGAGCTATTTGCACGTCAAAATAATGTTTTGTTTACTTTAGACGTCGAGAAAGCATAAAAAAGCTTTAAATAATCAATGGAATTTTTGGAATTTTAAAAAAGCACAAAATGGCTTATTAAAAAAATTTAATTAAAGAAAGTAACCATTTTTCCATAAAAAAATTGCAATTATGTACAAATAATAGGTAACATATATCCATCACCACAGACAAAGTTAAATTATCTACTTAGCATCTTGAACATTAGTAAACAGTTAAAAACTACAACATTTTTGAAAAGATGACGTAATTATGAAGCTTTGCTATAATCGTTTTTCAGCAAATCTATAGTACGTGAAAGATTTGCTGGACTTAAATTTCAGTAAAAATGTTACAAAATGTAACTTTGGTAAGTATTACAAATTTTTTGAACGATATTGACAATTTACCATACTTCTTTAATTTTTAAATGTAGAACATTAAAAGTTGATAGTATTTTAACTCCTGCAAGTCAATCCGACTTTCCCGAAGCTCAATCATATTGTGTTTTTTGACTAGTCCATTACTCATTTAAACTGTGATCTCGATACTGCTGTGAATAGATTTTACGATGTAAAGTTAATTGTATTATGTGTTTATTATATTTATTTCTAAAACTGAGCAATATGCCTTGACTTATCCTATACGGTTTTCTAAAAAAAAAAATTACAAGCTCATCTACAAAGGAAAGCTTGCTCATAAAATTTGCAGACATCTTTCTCTAATTTACGTGCTCAATGCACTTAGGAATTGACAAAAAAAATATGCAACAGTTTTGTTGAGAAGTCAGAAAACCGCATTGTCGTAGCTTCAATATGTTTTTGTTTCAATATTTGTTAACCAGGTTTCTCCAAAAGTCTAGAGAACTTCTAAATTTGTGACTGTCCACTAAAACAGACTATGTAATTACAGACCAATCACTACTTTATTAGTAATTCCTAAAATATTTAAAGACATTTTTGCCCCACAATTTTTTTTTGCTTTTTGTTTTTACGGAAATGATAAAACAGTAGACTATATGAATTTATTTTTTGGAGATATTAGAGTTAATCATAAACTGTTGTCTAAACTTGAAAATTGTTTGGTTGGTTCGAATTAATAGGTTGGTTCTAAAATCATTCAGTGGTTTAAAATCTATCTGTCAAATCTTTCAATTTTTGTTTTAATGCATATGACTTATTCTCAATTATTTATAATCTCTTCTAAAGTGCCCAAGAGTCTCATTCCGATTTCTGTCTGTTTCTTTCTCTCTGTTCAAACATTTCCAAATTTTCCATTGCTTTGTATTCTATACTCTATTTTTTCGGCAGATGCATTGTAAAAAACTCTACATACAATATAGCAACTTTGTTAAACCTCTCCGAATTTTCGGTGAATTTTGAGGAAATAATTAGGAATCTACTGCCAATTTAACTGTCAATAGTGTCAATGTCAATAAATTGTTTATTGAAAAACAAAACCTCACACAACCACCGGAATCTCTAAAGAGTCGCAATAGTGGAAAAAAATGTGACATCAATTGCCATGGAAACCAAACTTTGCGTACCAAACAAAACAGGATTTGCACGCCTTTGAGGAAAAATCTTGTTTGACAGTCAAAAGTGAAATTAGGATAAATTGAAAAGACTGGCTGACAGTGCTGACACCGCTGTTTCATAAAATTGTGTTGTGTAAACGACACATTGGTTTAACCAATAGAAAGGCAGTGTTTTAAATGCAATTCCGAAGATGCCCGATTCGTCTTGCCAATAGCCTAGGCATATAGTATAAAAATAAATCAAACATTACTTTTGTTTCATATATCAGACTATCTTTACGGTCACGGAGTCAAAACTGCACGAATTTTACTCAAAATCTTAGAATTCGACTTGTTGACTCAAAATGTACTTTTCTACTCTTTCTGGCCGCATTTTACGCCAAAATGAGCGACTTTTCATGGCCTGCATTTTCTAGCCGCTACCATAGCAACACAACCACAAAAGTCATTATGACAGAACTGTTAAACGTTAAACTAAAAGAAATTCGGCGGGAGGAGCATGAAAAATAGTATACGACCTACGACCAGAAAGTTGGATGCCGTGGCGTATGTGATATGATGACCTCGGCTTCGCCTCGGCCATCATATATGACATACGCCAGGAAATCCAACTTTCTGGCCTAAGAACGTAATATACTATTTCTGAAATATATTAACCTGTCTGTCTCTATAGGTGTCAGAATAGGTATGTTTAGTCTGTACAGTCTTATTTACAAGATCGAACATCTCGAACTCCTAGAAAATAACTTTTTGATCGTTTATATTTTTGGCTTTTGTGAATAAAAAGTGCGTGTTATTACCAAAGGAATTTCAAAAATTTTGGAATTTAATTATTTTACCTAATAAATTATATCTTACTTATTATAAAGCTTATAATTTAAAATTTATGCTGTCAAAATTGCAATACTGTTTGATCTAATTGTTCTACAAGGGATTTTAGAATTTTCCTCATCTATTACCAGGAAAATCAAGAATTGACCTAAGCACATATTATTAACAACGTTTTGCCACTTGCCAATAAGTTTTTTATTCAATCTTCAGAGCCATTTCATCTTCTATCTAGTGATCGTCAGGAGATAAATAAAACTGGTTTTATATATTCTAAACCTGAAAATTGTTTCTAAGCCAGTTTTGTCAAATGTATCATGCTATTCATTGATTTTAATCATCAAATCAAGCACATTTTATTTCCAACAAAAATTCTAGCCATTGCCATTCAAATGGTTAGGAAACGATGTTAATTGAAGTTTCAAATTTGTACAAAAATTGATTATTAAAAAAAATAGTATAAATAAACGTTAAAGAATAACAAATAATCTTCAATTTGAATTACTCGAATTCAGTAATCACCAATTAGTTAAAGGCTACAAAATCCAGCAAAAAAGTCTATTAATCTCGTTGGTATTAATAGATTTGATTGTAATCACTTCAGATTTGTCCATGAAGTCCGTTAACGTTAATTTATGACTCTATCTCGACGATAATAAATAATCGATAAAATTCCAATTTCCTGTCTAATAAAACAAATGACAAAGATAAAACCTCTAAAAAAAGTTTGTCTTACTGATTCGCTTTCGATGTCGCGTGTGTTTCGTGTCCGTCAAAATGTAATATTAACAAATTGTGTAAGCCTTAAGAAATTTATTAGAGTTTTTGGACTTCTTATCCAAAGGTCATTACACAGTCAGTTAACGTATCGCAATACTAGAGGGAGGTAATTTATCGTAATGCGACATTTTCGTGTTTGTTGAATATTACGCGGAACGAAAACAATACGGCGCCGCCGTTCATGATTGTATGAAAACCGCCCCAATTGTCGGTGAAGGCAGCCAATTAATTCAATACTCGGTTAATTTACGCGATCGACAGATTAATTCCAGTCATGACAGAAAACAAAACGTGCATTTTCCAGGATTATAACCGATGCCAACAGCAGGATAACGAGGCGCTCACGACAAGATATCCCGTATCGGCAATTCGGTACATTTCATTAAACCCATTAATGAATGTTTTTGGAATAATCTTTTCACAACCATCGATAATTACTCGTAGCCGACATTGAATTGATAACATAGAACAATACTTTAAACGCATTTAAATATCAAATGGAAGCAAAGGCTCTAAAGAGCTTTCAAACCCATTTCTACTCGAGAAATACTTCCAGAATTGCGCGCCCGAAGCAGAACATTGTTAATCGACGGAAATGGGGCTATTTACGTTTATACAGAATTAATTTAAAATTTCCTCAAGCGAAAATTAAGTAGAACAAAAACAGACAGACTCATCAGCCACACGTGCCAATTTATTATTTAATCTAATCAACAATGGTGGAGGCGCCTCCGCAAGTACAGTCTACAAATTCATACTGATCCCTTAGATGCTGAATAGAGTAATGTAATTAAATTATGAAAACCTAATTAATAAACAAAGCAACTCGAATTGCTTATAAAAACTTAAACCTAACACTTCACTTTTTCGTATTATTACTGAATACATACTTAAAACCAAAAAAAATATCATATCTTGGACATGCTTTGACGCGACAGTTCTTGCACGATTATTAATGTCTCGCTTACCCTCAAAACTGTCTAACCAAGAATATGTCTCCGTCAAGAATTGAATTCTGTTTAATCCACTATTACTCTTTTTGTCATCAAAATAATTTAAAGCTTCCACCAAAATAAAGTAAGATTTTGTAATTATTTCCAAACTTTTCCGTTAATTATTTAAAAAATTACCATTTTGTTTTCTAATTACTTCTCAATTGTTTTCTACCTGCAGCTACATTATAGTTTGAAAACGGTTTTCTGAAAAGTTTGTGATTCAAAAAACCTCGAGCTTGACCCCCAAAAAATCATTTATGTTGCAAAATGTTAATTTCCGGTCTTGTGACAAAAATAATTATTGAAGAGTACATACAATTCTGTATGTATCCTATATATAATAAAGTAAAAAGAGTATAAAACAAAGTGGAAAAAAACTATAGCGGTAAAGGAATAAAACAAAGGTATTGCAACCCACATTGGTGCAACCTCTGTGTCAATGCAAAAAAAAATCCGTCGATTATTACAGTTTACTAAATAAATCATTTTTTAGCTTAAGTTGCTTATGTCTTAGGTAGAAACTTTAAAGCAAGCAACATTTAGTAAAACCTAAAAAATATATATATTTACCTGTCGCCTCAGCAGCATTTGGTTCTATTCAGTCACGGCTCCGACGAGGCCTTCCGACTTTCCCTTTACGTACTGTTGGTGTGGCTGCTGAACTTTTAAGTAACTTGTGCCAATCGTGCTCACACACAAGACTTCCTGAAAGCATATAGTAGCGGTCGCCTTGAACGAGAGGAGCTCCACATTTGCTACAGACGAAGCATTTCATGTGAAAAACATGAGGTGGTGCTCCAGGTTGCTGCGGTGATGGCCCTCCTGATCTCATAACAAATTCACTGGCAGGAATCATTTGGCCGCAGGCTGAACAAGCTCCTGAGTTCCCAAATAACCTGCGGGTCCATTAAAAACAAAGTGACATTAAACTTCAATTGATAAAGAGATACAATAGTATATTTAACCGTAAGTACTACCGCGTTAAGTAGAGTCAACCGACTACACACAAAATAAAATAGTCTTAAAATAAGCGGACGGTAACGTCGGGTTCAAATTAAAATAAATAATTTTGTTCCATTTAAATGAGAGTTTAATTGTCGATAGTTTACAACACATTTATTATTAGGTACACAGTTTTATTCAGAAAACATTAGTGGAACATGGTGTCATTCAACAAAATGCAGGGTGACTGAAACCTACTAACTGAAACCTAAAAATTAATTAAAAGTTTTGCTGGTAAAATTATTAACTAAGCCACGCCAGAAACATTATTTTTGGTATATATATATACTATAAATTATGATTACATTGTCAGCAACATGATAAAAGTGGAGCCAAGGTTCACTAAAGAACAGCTCTCAAACGTTCTGCTCAACATGAAAAACAAAAATAAATTTTCGCACAATGAAAAATATTTCTCTCATAAAACAAAATAGACAATAAATTACAATACCTCTTGCGCGTCGTATCTTAATGACTCAGAATAACTGCAAAATAATTGTAAGCTTTAAAAAAAAAGTTTAATACTGACACAGTACCAATCTACTAAATAAAGATGAGCAACGTTAAATGTGAACTAAAGATAGACGTCAGACAGTTGACTATGCAAGGCTCAAAGTTGCGAAGTATCTACAGCAGAAAAAAGTTGTCCATTGCAACCACTTGGTTCACAACAGTGGTTTACCAAAAACAGAATTTACGTTCATAAAAGAATTGCTACTAAAAGTGAGCAACATTGAACCAAAATGAACAGCAACAGCAAGTCAACCTAAACATTAGATCCAGCAATAATGCCAAACTGATTTTAACTATTAAATGATTAAAAGAGAAAAAAGATTCTATCATTGCCAACCGTAGTACACTAAATGTATTGAATTGGAGCCTCCAATAGTTTAGAGGGTCCAATAGGAGTTTTATTCGAAATATAAAAAATGCCCGATTGGTACCGTTGCAGTGAACTCGAAAAAATTCTGATATAGCAAGTTAGAGAGAAAGTCGAGTGTTTACGAATTTTGGATGATGTATTAGCATCAGTGATGGTAATATATTGCATGGTTTTTCTAATTTTATAAAAAAAAATACAAATGTCGACTAGATCAGACCTGTGAAAGATGCTTACATCAATTATATAGCAAAAAAAAATTATAATTTTCAAACAGTTGAACCGCTGTTTTGAGAACACTTTTGATTATAACGCAACAAACCAAATAAAAACTAGTAAAATTGTTACGAGTCTAATTCATGCGCTTTAAATAAAACTGTTAACATTTTGAAGTAGTTGATGACTGTATTATTCGGTACCTCACCAAACATAAAAGCTGCCCATGCAAGGCAACAATTGGTCGCACTGACAAATAAACAACATGGGTTGCTCGTACACCTGTAGTGTTGAGTGGTATAAACTACTTGAAAAAACTACATTTTTATCTAGGGTAAAAATTTTACTACCTCTGATTTGGTTTGTCGCACTATACCACAGTTGACAGATTACACTACAAACTTATACAATACATAAACAATGCTTATACCTATCACTATTTCTTTTGGTCGGGGGTTAAAACAAGTTATTAACACATGTAGCACCGTGTGTAGAAAAATCCGATAAAAACTGGCTCAAGTATTTTTTAAATTAGCCGTTTTTTCCGCCTGATGGTCATTAAGATAATAATTGTAATGTAGCGCACACATAACGTAATAGTTATTCTGTCTTTCTCCATCTTGCTGCTTTCGGTCTGTTCTCCAATCGGGCTCGCTTTAATTAGAAGTATCTTATATTGTGGAAAATACCGCGATTATCCGCGGGCACTTTCTGATTAACGAATCCAATTATAGTCACGTTGTACTGAGAAAATTATTAGTTCTACCGTTAATTAGATTATACCGCAAACGTAAGACCTAGATTGATTGTAAGAGGGCTTGTGCCAAGTATTGCTAGAATTAGGAATTATCTAAAATTAACGTGTTCCCTCGGGACAAGCTACTACTGGTAATAGACGCAAAACCGCCGCATAACATTAACCGATTTTAAACCATAATGAGACGTCGTATTTAAAAGCGTCAAAGTCAAAAATAGCTTTTGTCATTTACTTTGCCATCTACCGAAAATATAAAAATCTAATAAGAATAATAATCTCAAAAAAAAATTCAAAATTTTAAAATACTATACTCTTAAGAATAGATTGAAACAACAATAATATATCTAATTAATATTGAATTTAAATTGGTTTTTTTAAGGTAAACATGCGTTTTCTTGAGCTATGATATATAAGCAATATTTTTTTATGTGAACTCTTTATCATGCAATGTCAAGCTTTCAGAATAGTAGCTTTTGCAACCACTTAGATTAGTTTTCCTAACTAATCAAATAACACAAAAACACCCTTTAAACCCAAAAACTTACAGTTTTTCCTAATGAATATTAAAAAAAAACTTTAGCTTTATTACGTAAAACGATGTAATCAATTGCAATACTTATTGATACGCTAAATGTTTTGCATATCTAATAGGTTTCTTTTTTCTTTCTATCTCTTTAACTTCAAAAGCTCCCTGGTCCATTGAGTGTTTAGGGAGTCAATTGGGGTAAATTTGAGCTAACGTGATCCATAATCAGCGCTTTGTGCATTATGTATCGGGCTGTGCGTGCTACAAAACTTGATTTGACGAACGTTGTCAGCGTTGGCGGCTCCAGGATGCTTGCCCGGAGCGCAATCAGACTCCGGGATGCATCCAATCAACCCATGCAATAAGGTATCCGAAGTGTCTACTACCTTGACGGCAATCAGGCCTCGACGGTTTATGCGCTTTGCGAGCTTTACGACATTCGCAAATTGAATTTTGACGAAACAATAATAAATTGTGTCCGGTGGAAAGGTTAATAACAACAAGAAAAGAAAAAGAAAAACGCAGAGTTATTAGGTCGCAAAAAATCTCTGATTAATTTGGCAGTTATTGATAAGATGCAGATATAGACTTTATTAGGTCAACTACCCACTTCTAATTTCCAAAAGCCCGCTACTGTATGAAAAAAAAATATTTGCTTTAAAATAGTCTTCATTTTAAATTTCATTTTGAAAAAAACACTTTATCGAAGAACAATAATTTTATTATTAGTCATAAATAAAAGATTTGAGCACTGCCAAAATAAGCAGCAACTACAGGTTGAGCTTTAGCGTATTGCGTGCTGCATAGCATATTGTTTAAAAATAGTTAATGATTCTGAATGGTACATCATTGTCATTGCCTATAAACGCATTAGCAGTTATCTCAGCCATTTTTAAATAAAAGATAGGTTTTTATTAGAATTTTTCTCCCGTAGGACTGTAACAAAGACGAAGAAGAAGGTAGCGGCGGATTGAGGTTTATGTTAAATTACACACATGAGAAATTAATTAATCTTAGTTAATTGGTAGCTTCCTGTGTCTTCATTTTTCCTTAAAAACTTATATATTTTGATAACTACTTTATTTTTTTAAACAATTGAATTAATGGTACCGCTTTTACCCAGCATTGTTGATCGCTGTCATTACTGATCTTGTAGGTTAAATAACTATTTAAACACTTTTAAAAACATTTTTTACTGTTTTTATTAATTTTTTTGAAGGCTATTGACAATATTTCTTAATTAAAAAAATGACAGCGGTCAGTTTACAAAAACGTCAGACGTTACAATATTACCTAAAATCCAGTTATTTTGATTAATGAATAAAATTGTTCTATTTTTTACTAATCAATCAATAATAATTGTTTTTAATTAAAAATTTTTGAGAAAAATATAACTATATATAATGTCTATAAATTTTAAAAAGTAGATATAAATTTGATTAATTGATGGTTTAAAGAGTTAATTAACTGTCACTCCTGGAAAGCATTTTATTGGTTCAATGCTATCTCTGCTAGCTTTGCAAATATTTCGCAAAATCAACTGATGCTTTTTTTGTTATATTGCAACACACAAAATTTCAAAAACTCTTCTAGGTAAGCGAACTTAAAAACTTCAAAAAATTTGTCAAACAAAACGTCAAATAAATTTGAAGACGTTAATTTGTTTTTTAAGATTTTGAACATTTTGAAATTTAGAAGGTGTCGTGTCATGCAATAAAGCGTCGTATTTCACTTGTTCTTGTGTAAATTGTGCGTTTTACTTTAAACGCCGAATGCTCACTATTGAATAAAACGCAACAATAATAATAATAAGAATAATTTACACAACAACTCGTAAAATAAATAACTATTAACTGATTAATCACGCTTAAAAACTAAAAACCGCCTATAAAAATTGCTATTGAAGCTTTTACAGTATTGAACTCTTACATTATTAATAAAAATTAATGTATGCATAAATCACGCCTTTTAATATGAAATTAAATAAAAATACATAGCCTGTACGATATCAATTTCAGTTTGTCACTTTTTCTCTTGTATTCTAGATAAGATATAACTAGCGACATCTATTAGAAGCCACCTTGCACCAAACATTTTTTGAGAAAAAAATTGTATTACACGTTTTTATATCTATAATTTGCACTTGGGTATATATAAACCCCAATTTGTCACTGCAAACTTATTCAAATCTAGATCTGTTGCGACTTGCTGAGGAGTTCCAATATAAGAACAAAACATGTCCAAGTTTACAGATATAGATTGAATGAATTTGCATCAATCTTCTTTATTTTTACCAGATAGCTAACCAAAGAGTTGCATTGTATATCCATGTTTGAGACACAAGACGCTATACTTTGGTGATAACTTAGATGTCCAATGAGCAAAATTTCTTTTATTTTAAATTGTATCTATCTAAACAAACTTTATTATAGTATATAAGATGTTTGCATTAAAACATGTGGAGGAATTTTTTCTCAAAAAATGTTTTGATATATTGTAGTCTTTAATTTATGTTGCTGGTTTTCCCATATTGCCAAAGTAATAATCACTTGGGTAGATATAAACCCAAACTTGTCGCTGCAAACTCATTAAAATCTGGATTAGTTGCGACTTGCTGATGAAGTCCAATAAGAACGAAACATGTGCAAGTTTACAAAACAGATATAGTTTCAATAAATTTGCATTGATCTTATCTTAAACAAACTAAATTAAATAATTTAGAACAAAAAACTAGTAATGCCGTATTTGTTTGATCTGGTTCTATTTAGGTAATATTGAAGTAATTTTGCTAAAAACATATTGTCATCTATTATTTGTTTGTTTGGGGTTCCCCAGCCAAGTGTCAGAGCACCTAAAATATAAGCTTTCCATCCCTGGAACAAATTGACTTTTTGTCGAAACAATAATAAATTTTGTCCGGTGACGCAGTTTGATAATCCCCGTCGCGCAATATCGTGTGAGTCCCAAACGCTTATGAGCCCAGAGTTGCCGGAGTTCCGAAGTCACGTGCACGGTGAGCCCGCGTCGGAATGACAGACGTGAACATAATTTGACAGCAAATAAGAACAGAGGGATGGAAATGATTGTGAGGGGGCGAAACGATTAGATAATCTAATAGAAACTGCCATGTCACAACGAGGTGTTGGTCGGAAATGGGAAGGCAAGGCATGCCATCATGTCATTTTGTGCAAATACTGATTACTTTCAAGAGAAGAAGACCAGCCAGAATTGGCATGCCCTAATTGTTATACTTTGAGTATTATATTCCTTTATTCGAATTTTGTTCAATTTGTGGCATGTTTCTGTCAATATTTGATGTGATCTCACAAAATGACAGATCTAGTTTAGATAAATTTGAACTAAGACAATTTTGTTACACATAAATAATTTTACTGCAACTAATCATACTTTTAAACTTCAATGCAATTTGTCTTATGCGGATATTCGCAAGACATGCAAGTGCCATACATCATCTCACGAAGTAGGCGTTGCAAAGTAATTAGTTTAATAACGCATAACAACAACCCATATTTAAAATTATCTCAAATACTAAACTGATTACATGTTGTACATAATCTATTACACCACGGGTCAACAAGTTTCAACTTTTGTGACTTTACGGCTGCATTGCGTGAACTCCAGAATTAGAAATTTAAATAAGCGCAAGCTAAAGACAAATTGGTCAAATCAAAAAGTGATAAACGATATTCTCACAACTCTAAAAGCAACCCATTATTATAATATAACTTCTGCCCTTAGATTGTGTCGACTATTTATAACGTTCAAGAGTAACGACCCTCTACCAAAACAGATAGGGGACTGAAAAAGTGCTCTTAAATAACTGACACTGAGATTATTGTAGCCAACATATAAAAATTAAACATTAGCAAAGCTATAGCAGATTATTAATAATAATATATTTTAATTGCTGTTCTATATACCTTTATACAGAGTTTCTTTGGATTCATTGGATAAATATAAAGCAGCAGAAAACTGATCGTATATTTCAACAAATTTGGTTTAACCGTTTCGTTAAATCTTGTAATTTTTTTGTTTAAAAGTAATTACATTTATGTAACTGATAGGCTTAAAAATAAAACAGAGTATGTTTTACATTGTTTCTCTCTATTAATCAAAAAAAACTTGCAAGAAAAATGTCATCAGTAAATGTATCATAAAAATCATAAAATTTTTAGGCAATAATTTGTCGCAAAGAATTAAGCTTGTTTCTTTGCAAACCTCACAAAGAAGACAAAAACTGAGCGTCAACGTTTGTCTTGCTATTTGCCATGTTATTTGAATTCACCCCTATAATAATTGAAACAAACAAATGTCAAATTTATGTTCAATTCAGTTTTTAACTGTTTGTTGTCACAGATGTTTGGATTTCTATAAACATTTTTATTCAACCACTTGCATTATAAAAAAAAATTAATTTTAATCTTGGTAGTCTATCTGCCCAACAGAATTGATATAGTAATAAAAACGCTAAATAAAACCGGAGTGAGTTAAAACGAGTTCTTGTGTTGTTCAAATTAATATAGCATTAAAACATCGTAAACCAACTTCAAAATGTAGCGCTGACCCTGACACCGTACTGCCATTGCCGTTCTGTTTCGATGTTAATTAGCAGATAAAAGTTTGCTATCATTTTTTAGTTATACAACCCAATTGCACATATTTTGCATTGTGCTATCAACAGTTCGTATTATCTGTTTCCTTGTAGCTCTGCTATATGAGTAGGTTGCAATATAAATTAGACTTTAACCCAAAATCTCCCTGCACGTCAAGCTTTGCCATTCTAGATTCATAACTGTATTTGATGAGCGGCTGAATTAGTATTAAGTATTAAGAAAGTTTAGAAAAATGATACTTTTTCAGCTTCTCAACTTGTTAATGCTTATCATCCTAGAAACTAAAAAAATCAATTCACTACCCCGCCATTAAAATAATTTTTTTTTTATTAAAATATAATTAGAAAAATAATTTAAGATCGGTACCTTGATAATAAAATAATATAAAAAAGCACTTTGTTAGACGTTCAATAAAAATGTATGTAACGTCAGCTGTGTTTTCTACAAACAAAATATCAGAAAAAAAATGTATAGCGCCTTCACTACACATTGACAACATCACAAGTGTCGGGTGTCAACTTTCTGTCACATCCGCTTCATTTGTTGTAGAACTCTCGACAAAGACGGCATATCTGTGCAACCTTGCTGTTCTTGAAACCAAACAATTTTTTTTAAATGTCGCACCACTAAAATCAAAGCAGATTTTGCATAGACTTACATACAACATCAACAGCTGTATCAAAAAATTTAAAAAAAATGTCTCACATTTGTAATTGACTACACTATAATAAAAAATTACAATAATAAAATTCTGCTTACGCTTAAAGAATTATGAAGGTTGAAACAACAGTAAAAAATACATAAAAAATATTTTAAATTAAACGTGGCTTTTCATTTAAACTACAAACTAAGATGTACTTATGTTAATAGTATGGGATTTGCCAAACCATTTTAAAGAAACCTAAACAAAAAACAGCCCAAACTCTTCCTGTATTTACAGGAGATTATTTCTAGATAAACTTCCGGATGGAAACCTCAAAACTCCAGTATTAGCATCGTTTCTTTCTCTGCCTGCCCCATCCGCTGCCGTTCTTCTTACTTGCTCAGAGAACAATCTTTTGGAATTTGATAGATTAAAGTCGCGTGGCGTTAATATCGCAGAAAAGTGAAAGCGGTTGACAGAAATCAGTAAAGGTGTCAGAAAGATGAGAAATGAGGAAAATAAAGAGTCTTTGTCGCACTCGGAAAATGTATGCAAACGGTGTTAGGAGGAAAGTGGGCATGTAATTGGTCCCCGCCGCGACGCTTCTATTGATTGAGGCCCCCGGTGGCGGCGGCGGCGGCGCGGCCTGGAATCGAGTTAGGCACTTGTTCCCCAGAGTCCCGAAGCCCCACTGTCGACGTTATCGCCGGCGCCTTCCTTCGCAAAAGCGTCGTCTGACTGACAGTTGGCGTCGAGACGCGAACTTGAACTGGTTGCTCTCGATGATCCCGCATTCATTTTTTTTTGATAATGCGCTTACGAGTTTAACGGTTTGATATGTTTCAGACATTCTACTAATCAAACACGTTTGAAAAAAAATCTATTCAATCTTTAACTCTTGTCTGTCTTATTACATATCGTATATTGTGTTCAAAAGGTTTATTAACAATTATTAATTATTTAGATACAATAATTATCATCACTAAATAATTAATTTCTTTGAAATTTTTTGAAAACTATTGGCAGCGTTACCACAAACTTCTGTTTCATTGACTTAAAAACTCCTTCACTACAATGTACTCAATCATCTTCAAAAAAATATATTAAATTTGTGGAGATTTACTTTCTTGAAATAAAGTGTTACTCTTCATTATCTATTACACATCTTACCCATCAAGAAAAACAATACATTTATTCTATCCCACCGTTTATCTAATCCCTCCAAACAAAAATTAATTTTTAGCTAAAAGGTTTTGCAGCTTCTATTTAGCATTAAAGCTGACCGATTCCATTCATTAGTGTGGCAAAAATTCCATATTGTAGTCACTTGATTGTTATTTTTGACTTTCATAAATTATATCATCGCTGTCCACTAAGAGCAAAGCTTTATTTGTTGCAAGATAATGACGATTTTCCAATTTTTCTAATGCTTATAAAAAATTTGGTAAGAATTTTGCTATAAAAGTTTTTTTTGGACTGTATAGGAATGTCAGAAAATAGTCTACAAAACCAAAAAACGCGTATTCTCCGATAAGCCAATGCCATAACTGCCAAACCCCCAACCAAGCATTACCAATCGTCTGGTTTGAAAAAACTCTGTCTTGTATAGCGCAATCCTCAAGTAATGATCTTCCGTGCTTAAGTTGCTCGAGGTTTTCCGGATTCAGAAATCCCACTATGGTAGTCTAGGTAGTCTGCTAAGACCACCTAGACCCACACTGTATCAATTTGAGACTGTCAGTGTCAATTTCAACTTCCAGACGGTCAACAGAGAGATATGTTAAGGTTCAAACTATTTTTTAAGTTGGTGGAAGGGTCTATTTCATAGTCGGCTATTTCACATATTTCTTTCAAAGTCTAGAAACTGCATTTGACAAGAAGACAGATGCGGTTAGCTTCTATTTAGAAAGAAGGTCAAAAACGTCAAAACGTTTTTAATTGTCATAAAGTACTTGACTCTATTTTTTCCAAAGCAATATCTTTTCATTTTTTGTGTTTTTTTTTTAAATGTCTTAAGCCAGCAAGTTTATGTGTAGTAAGATGTATCTCATTCAAAACCAAATTCAAGAGATCATTTCGGTTAAGTGCTTTTCCCAAATGATTTTAATTATAAAAACTTTCTTCCCTCCACGTTGTTTGCAGTTGTACGAGATCTAAGAGGAATAATTAGCCCGCGTGACCGCAGTCAAAGCCGTCAATCAAGCCGATCATGTATAAGTTTCATTCAAAAATAAAACCATCAAAAGCTTATTCATTATGAAAGCTATTCAAGTGTGGCGTTGCATAAAATTAATTAGCTGCCGTGTACTAGCGTTTTAATAACATCGGCCAACTACCCTGTCACTGCGGCGGGCACTCTTGATTAATGCAGCCACTTTGCATTAACAATCCGGTAAATGCAAATTCACGTATGACAAAAGGAACAACTAATAGAGCTTACAGTGCTATATCTGTTATCTAAAAAAACTAACTGAAGTCATTAAATAACAAAAATGAGGTTTGATTTACAAAAAACTAACCGTATATAGCAGTTGTGTATTTCCTTTTACACGTTTAATAATACTGTGTGACAGCATGATTACGCCCGGATATGGTGTAAACCTGTCACTTTTTTGCAGTTTTATTACTTTTACGATTAATATTAAACAGCATCTAGCTTATTCTAGATAAAAGTCTCCTCTATGCCAGTTGAAATACTTAAAGACAAAATTTTAATAATTTACCAGAAGCCTCAAACTGAAAGAACAAGTGAAAATCTGTTCTATTTGTTTTAAGTAAATTTTCAACTTTGCTCAGTTTATTTCATGTAAACATTTTTGTTATTCTAATCACTGACACTTAATGACCAAGTGCTCGTTTACAATAGAGGTAAACGGAATAAATACGTGACAAATACTACACAAAGAAATAAACCATACATACTTCTTATGTGCAAGCGTTTACAATCTATCTAGTTTTTAAGATTTTGTTTTGCTTATCTATCGCTAAGAATGTTTGTAAAAATAACGCAAAGTTACAAAATCTTCAAGTTTGCGGAAAATTAACGTAAAATCTAAAGAAACTCTAAAGTTTTATGGTTTACCATATGTTTTTTTTTAGTGTGAAGCTAGCCAACAATGAGCTTTAGTGACCAAAGGAAAATGCATGAAATAGAATTTGAAAAGCTGAGTTACTGCGATATTGTGTATCTACTACAAAAACGAATATTAACCGTAACACAAACCGAAAAGTATAGAGATTGCTAAAGTAGAATTTGCTCATGAACGACAAAATAAAAAAATTCTTTTTTCAGCGCTACTTCACTAAGAACAGCAAGTACTGAATACAATGCCCGTATATACTTTTGCTCATCATCTGTTTAAATTTAAACTGTTATTTTTTTAATAAGATCCTTGTTTCCAAACTAGCGCAAACCGTAATCGGAGCAACAACACATTTAAGCAAAAAAACAGGTCAAAAACCAGCAGCAATGCCACTATTAATACACTAATATTAGAAACGTTACAACACATTAACAACCGTAGTAGTGAAAAGATGGCATTTGGAAAGTTGACAGCCCATGAGTTCACCAAAATTATAAGCCAGGATCAAAAAACAAAAGTCGCATTCCAGTATTTGACAATTTATGTTTCGGTATTGCAGTTTTACATACACAATTTGTCTTTGTTTAACATCAGCGAGTGTCAAAAAGTATTTTGTCAGATTACTCCTCATTTTGTTTGCACAATACACTACACAAAATAGTGTTTTGTCATTAAATAACTACCAAGTAACGTTTAATGCTCATTACGCACCAATCATCATATGTGAAATTGTAGCCAACATCGCAAAACCCCAATAAAAAGATAAATTCATAAAAAACTCAAAAAGTACATTATACAACTTTTACAAAAACGGTCACTTTTATATAATTCCCACGTATACTCTGGCACAATGCGGCACACTCCAAATTTTCCAATAATCTAACTAAAGCAATTTTTTTCACAGCTTTTTGTGCCAGTTCTACGGTCTATGAAACTTCCATAACCAGCCAGACTATCACACAAACTATTGATTTGCCTATATGGTAACTGTTTAGAATTTTCAAAAATACGTAAACAAAAAAAATACTTATATAACTAAATATATAAACTCAGCTATATATTTTATTCGACAGCTGTCACCGTTAACTTCTAAATTGGAAAAATATGTTTCACACTTAAAGTAAAAACTTCTAAAAATAGTGCAAGTAAAAGATCGACATTATTTGTCTCACCACAAGATAACGTTAGGTCGCTATTCTTATCGTTAAATCAATTTGTATTTACTCTTTGTTTAATAGAATACCTATCATATTTTATTTCAATTTAATAATAAAAATTAACTTTTGATACTTTTAAACTTCTTCTAAATATAAAGTAATCGAAAATGTGGAGAAAAGTGAAACAATGGCAAACTTTTTACAGTAATTAAAAATTAAAAAAAGCTTCTATAAATCAATGCCTGAAGGGTATATGTGAAAATGTTGAATGATTTATTGATCTGAAGCAATTCAAGCTTGTAGACAATTAATTGTTGCTGTACTAACCCAAAATGTTGTTTCCACGAGATTTAAATAGAAACCTCAAATAAAATTTAGAAAAGAGCTTTCCGGAAGTTGATTTTAAATATAACTAAATTTATTTAAATAAACCACACGTTTTATTTTTATTATATTTACTACAAATTTTTATTATATTTAACACTGTTCATGAGATTTATAAGTTCTCTTCTTTAAATAACTATTAGGTGGTCTGTAATTGGTTGATAATGCCATTTTGTTTTTGAATGAAAAGTAAATATTATCATAAAGGTATGCTCATAAACAAAGAAAAATATAAATATGTATATTAAAGAGTGCATCTTTTTTAAGACGGTCATGGAAAACACAAGCTAGCATGGAGCTGAAATTTTGACATGTACATTCCTACGTCTTAAAAAAATGCGATGCATACATATAATAAATTAATTAAGTCTGTTTAAATTGGCTTTTTCGCTACTGGCAATCAAAGCAATCAGTTTTAAGACTTATTATAGAAATTTCATTAAAATTTGAGTAAATTAAAATACCAAGGTTAGTTTGCTGCGTGTTCTGATTAAAAGACCCCCAATTGAGAAAAACGAAACATTTGGAAAGCTTAACAACTTTTATTTACTATACACGTTGTAGAAATAAAATTTATTGTAGTTATTATTAATTCAGACGACAAATGATTTAAGAAATTATACATTTGGGTTGTTTTGTTGAACTTGTAATTATGCAGCTGAACTTAATATGAAGCTAAACTATGTTGTCCAAATCCTCATTGTAAGCTTATCAATACCAAGAAAATTTAATGTAAAAATGACACAAGTTTATTTCTATGGTCATTAGACTTTTTTCCGAACTTTAAGTCGTTTAAAAGTTTAGTTGTTGTTAAAACAAAAAATCAAAATTTGTGCAAACTGTCACTTTCTCAATGGTCAATTTTGCAATATTATTTACGATTAAATGTTTAGCTCTTTTCATTCCTAAAGACTAATCTCAATCAAGACCTGGAATAGTATGTGATATTTCTTTGGAAATCGCGCAAAAAGATTAACGCATTAAATGTCTTTGGGTAGTGTTTACGGTAAGTCTCGCTCCTATTTGAGCTCATGAGCAACAAAACTGAGTCAGATGTCTAATCGGCAAGCACTAAAATTTTCAAAGTTTTTTTAAGCTTCACGATATTCAACTTTTACTGAAGACGCTTATTAAGGGTGATCTTACATGCTTTTCTGTGAGATGCCATCTCACGGCTTTCATTCCAGGCAACGCCCGTCGCTATGTGAACAACATCCTAAAACCCGTTGTACTGCCATACTTTGGCAGGTGGGAATACACCATCTTCTAAAAATGTCAAGCTTTGACGTTGCCTATATTTGTCACGTGTGAAATATAATAGGTACAAGACTGAACAGCTTACCTTACACTTCACTGACCTTTTGAGATCTGTGGATACAAATTAACCGAAATTCATACCACATATAAATACGGTAGCCGAGTGCATCAGAAATAAAAGTACTAAAAAGAGGAAAGGCAGATAAAAGAAGTATAATTTATATTATAAAAGCAGTATAATAAATATTATTTAAAAACTCAATTATAATTAGGAGTAACAATTTAGTGCAATTCATACAAAACTATAAGAGATAAATTATTTCCTGTACAGGTATCCAGTTTATAATTAAAAAGATTAGAAATTATTAGGTTTTATTCTAACTATATCAGATTACCTATATTATCTGAAATTATTCTGTCATAGCTTATTGTTCTAAATATCTACAGTTCTATATCTTATTGTTCAATAAACATTAAAGTAAATCTTTAACATTTTTTAAGTTGATTTTAGGGATCCGCATAAGTTTCTAAATTGAGTTTTAAAACCAATAAAGTTTGATTGTCCGTAGATCGATTACAATAGTTAGTTGAGAGAAGGGTGGCGAGTACGGTTTCTGGTAACTATAGATAAGAACCAAGTTGACCGTGAAAGCTCTTCTTCTGCGATGTAGAGAGAGTGGAAAGATGGCCGTGTACACATTGACTGTCAAACATCCATCCAATTAGCAAAGTTGGGATTTATAATATGCGCATGTTAAACAGCAGACTCATAGTCTGTTTACTTTATTAGAAATGTTTATAATATAAGACCTGCACGTACTGATAATTGTAACTATCCAAGCCAATTAGGCCGGGACCCGTTTCTCATTAAACCGCTTTTAGTTTTCTCCCTCATCCACTTCCGTAAATTTCTTTTGACAGTGTGTACACAATATTGAAACTGCAAATTTTATTTGCCAGGCAAAAAGTTAATAACGGTTTACACAACGATCTTTTCGCAGCACAGAAAGAATCACATTTAGTCAATGACATAAACATTTAATATATTTTAATATTATGGTTTGATTATTATCATATTTCCTTTTTTACTTATTTTTTTTTTTTTTAAATTCTCAGATTTTTTCTGGCTAAATTTACTTGTACTGGTCCCACTTGTTGCCGCATAAAATTTAAAGCTGAATTGTTAAGTTTGATGATATATCTTATTTGTTCTTATTTAATTTTTCACAAATAATTAAAATTTTGAGAAAATTCGGTGTTAAAGTACTTGCTCTCTTTGTGTATTTCAATAAATACCACAATGACAGCACCTAAGAAACCTGACTGAAAAAACTTTTGAAATTAGAACAATTATTGCACTTTCAATAAAACGTAGAATAGCTCAATTATTTGTTAAATTAAATAAAACAAACACTTATATTAACTAATTATGATTAATATGCAAAAAAATATCGTAAATTTAAATACACTTGAACATTTAGAACACAAAATTAGAAGGATATAAGTATTAAAAGACAATAAATTAAGGTAAAATAAATTATATAACTATATTACATGTTATTAAAATAAATTATAGTAAAATTTGGTCAATTCTAACGAAAATTATGCTGGCACTATTGCCAATATAAAAAACCGACAATCTTACCAATCGTGCTTAAATAAAAAATTAACTAACGTTCAATCATTTATCTTTATTTATTTGCTGCAAAAACAATGTCTCCAAGCTGTTGCGAGCTCAAAACTCTTAGGTATATAACTTTTAAAAGCTGGCTAAATTAAAACGTTTACTTTTAAAACGATTTCTGTTAAACGTTATTAACTTTAGACAATTCTTCAACTTCTTTTAGAAGGTTGAATCTATATAAATCTATTGATGAAATTCTAGCAAAGTAACTTTAAAAATGTCAATTGTTTTCCAATTCGTTTAGCCTGAATATAAACAAAAAATTAAAAATAATTCGCGTTTTTACAGTTTTACGTATAAAATGATACACAATAGAATGAAAATGTAATAAAAACCGCATCATTGATACCAAATTTTTTTATAACTAATAATGCTCTAGTAGAATGATTTAATTGTGATGGAACATGACGGCACCCACCAAAACTCAGCATTGCTTTGGTCGAACTCTTATTAAACGGTGTCTAAACATCTACTACATGGAAATCGGCAAAAGACTAACATAATTAAAATCATTTCAAAGAAAATTAAAAAAATTACATATTGAACAACAATTTTACTAAGTTTGTGCTTGTTACTCATATGTTTTAAGAAAAAACGGTTTGTCAAGATGTAAAACAAATTGTAATGCAGTTATGTACCTTTGCATTTTTAAAAACAAAAGTATTGATTATTTAAACATTTCAAAAAAGTAAACTTGATTCCAGAAATGAGCCAACATACAGGTATACAATCTTATTGTACAAAAAAAAATAATAATATTATATACCAAATCAATGCGGAGAAGGTTATTTGTTAAAACTGATGAGGGTCTTCTATATGAACATTATACCTTATAAAACATACAAATTATGTTAATTGATCTCCCTTAAAAAAACTCGATGTTAATAAAAAAATACTTGTAAATACCAAAAATGTGTACCGCCACACTGTAACATGTGGTTGTTCTAGTTTTATTCAATTAGGAAAAAAAAATTAGCACTAATTTTTCATATCATTTTAAGAAGGGTGAAACTCCATAATAAATAATTCAAAAAGTAACGCTTATATTGAAACCCATTGACAATTTTCACCAAGAAATCTTTTCTTCAATTTTTTGAACTTATTGAAAACACCCTGTATATCTATGGTGAATATTGAAACAAAAAGTTTTTTTCAAGCTTCAATTTAATTAATTAAATACCGTTGTTTTTGCATTGCGGTTACAGCTGAGAGGAAGTCGTGTTGTACTCATAAGACCAGAACCGTATTGACTTTTCTTTCTGCTTCCATAATCACCATATTGAAATTATTGACCGATACTTGACTTCTAAAGCCTCAGATATTGACATGAATAAAGCAAACATTGCCTATCAATAAAAAAGTCATCAATCGTACACTATCTAAATACTAAGATCTTAATTACAAAAAAAATGACACACATAGCAGACAGGTGGCACGAGATAAGACATTTTAATCGAAAACTAATTTCATTTTATTGATGTCAAAATAAATATAATTTAACTATCTTTCTAAAATTTAAGATATGTAATTACATTATAATTATTGTTAAATTCAATAACTGAAAGTATGAAAACAAGAATCTCATTCGATTGTAAATTATTTAAGAAGTATTATTTTTCTCCTAGCATTTTCAATTTTATCACTTTTACCGAAGTTGTCGAATTTTTCGTAGCGTAGAAATTATCAACTATTATAGAAAGGATTTTGGTCACAAAATCCATAAAACGTAAATACACAGTTTGCTCATAAGTTAAATTGTTTCTTAGTTTTATGTAGACGTGTCTCTTCTTGAAAGTTAAATTTTTAAAACAATGATAAGCGTTTATACCGACAATTAAGTTAAGTTAGTCAAGATAAAACTTCAAGACAAATAAAGCTTAATCGTATTTTAACCACTGTTAAAAATTTAACCAGTGGCGGTGCAAACTTTCATTAATGTTTTTAATTTAAACATTTTTAATTATTGTCCTTACTGCGTTCCCTTCTTAAGTTCTTGGTGTAGTAAACCTAACAACTGCTTGCTTATGTTACATACAGCCGACATAACAATAAGTATAATAATCAAGTGAAAGAAAAATTAGTTTAAGCACATAAAACTTGCTTTACGTCACCATTCTTTGATGTAACTAATGATGTGTTTCCCAAAAAAAGCTCAGGAGTCACACACTTTAAGATGGGATAAAGAGGACTGTTATAGGTGCAAAACTAAAGAATTTGTTTGGCGTAAATTTAGAGACTGCATTACAAGAACTTTGAGCAAACTTAGTCATGTCTAATCAGAAAAAAATAGCACTACAAAAACTAATCTGCCTTTCATGTTGACACCAAATATTTGCGTTGTACGAGTATCAAAAGTTATTACATCATACCAATAATAGCCAATTAATCAAAATTTCTTAAACGTAAATATTGATTCGACCTAACAAGACTCCCCTGGCCCTGCTCTTGAGACGAAATTCAACTTGATTTTATACTTTATAATCTTTATCTATGGAAGAAGGTAAGAGAGAAGAAAATACAGATATAGTAAAAAAAAGCAAAAAGTAATAAAAAAAAAGAAAAAATAAACAAAAATTATAAAGTTTATATATTATACAATAATAACAGTTTAAAGTAAACAATAAAAATTATTTAAATATGATTATGATTACAAAATGTATATTGCAATTAAATTTTATATTTTCCCCCTATGTATAATTTGTGACTAACTATGGCAATATCATTTAAAAAGTTTCATCACGAAAATTGCTATCTTTGTTGATCAAAGCGTATTATGCGTAAACTACCGCTCTACATAAAAATTTTAATTATTAATAACGAAATCTCCACGTCAGCGATTTGATATATTAGAAGAAAATGCAAATTAAGTGAGACTCTTTTTCCAAAGCCATCATCACATTTATGTCTGTAAATAGATTTATAGAATTTTTTGAAAGAATAGTTAATGACGTGTAATATCTTTCGAAGACAAATGACCAAACGCTAATTATGTTGTTCAATAGCTACAAAAAACATTTGTCATGATTTTTAAACGAATCTTAATATCCCAATAACAAGGCTTGGCTAGATTAATAAGGAAGATTAATATAATTTTTAATTTAAGATGTTATAAGGAAGATAAAATATTGGTTATGAATAAAATCTTATTATAGTATTGTTCTAATTTAATGTCGTAAGTATATTGACTTTTTGTAGTCAGACAACCCTTATGAATAATTCAGTACATTTGCTGTCAAAACTTTTTCCTTGAATAATCCATTTCTATAAGTGAAAAAAAAAGAATAAAAGAACGCAAAACAATTATCATAAAAGGCAGTCACGTGGTCAATGAGATGTGATACTTTGATTAATGCTTTAGATATCATAAAATTTTGATAAGTAACGCTTGAGTGAATTGCTCTAGATTAACCTCTGACCTTATTCTGATAGCTGACACGATTTTCCTTAAAATTTACAAAAGGTGTTCGTTCTTAGCTTTGCTTAAAATTTATTCAAAACTAAGTTAGCAGTTCTAAAAAAAAAGTAATCAAACGATAAACTTTTATTCGTTATGGTTTAGCACTTTCAATCATTATATTAGAACTTTCTCCTTCGTCTCTTTTATTACATCAAGTTTAATTCTCAAATAGTAAAAGTTGGCGTGGCCCACTTGAGCTTGGATGTGGCAGTTCTTAATCCATTCATATTTATTTTTAAGCAATTTAATAAAAAAAAAATCTCAAACGAAAACATGGTTTATTAATAATTTGGACAATTTAACCGTAATCAAAACTTTTATTAACTTTTTTATTAACTAAACAATTTCTTTGCAAAAAGTAGCTACCAAATTAAAATGTATCCAAGTCTTTTCAATATTACACTTTATAAAAAAAAACTTTTAATTTGTAAGAAACGATTAAACTTTTTTTTAATCTTAATGTGACTGCTACCGATTTCTGTCGTTCTAGTTTTAACCGCAATTTATTAAAATATTGATCTTATCCATTGACTATTTTTCGTCAAACCAGCTGTTTATCTGCTAATCAATCCAGATCAACTTAGTTGCTGATACTATTACTGCCTGCAACACAAACAACAAAAACCTTACTCCCTACAATTATAATACGCTGCTTATTTCATTTGTTATAGTCCAACAGATGTTTTTATAAAAAAAACATTAAATTTTCGTATTTATTTTTTTATTAATATAGGCAAAATAAATTGAAAACTACTACATTTTTTTCGATCGAAACTATACATTCAGCTAATCACCAGTGGCGTAGCGTGTGGAAGCTTGCACGATATTGAAAACACATTGCAAATGCAATGCATCAATAATTTTCAAAAAAGCAATAAACAGTGACCTAAATATTGCATACATATTTGAATAAACAAAACAACATATTTGGAAAGTTGACCTAGAACCTGCCTGTAAATGTCCATAATGAGCTTGACCACCACAATGTCGTCTTACTTTTACGCTGAAAAGCTCACCATATTGATATCACCTGTTTGAATTGAAGAGTTGAATCTTCCATATATTTTTACCTGATAAATAGAATAAAATTTGTCAACGGCTCTAAAAGTTATTTGTAAGCTGGACTAATGTTTGTAAGCTTGGATATATTTAAGCTTGACATTATGTCATACTCTTTTTTCTAAATGCGCTAAATTTCTGACTGTATCAAGTAAGTAAGTATAAGTAGTAATTAAATAAAAATTGAATCAAATAAATAATCATGTAAATAATCAAAATAGAAACAGTAGGTGTACACGAAAATTAACATACTTCTTCTTTTTTATCTCGTTGAAATTAAAATTTGACGTCCAACATTCAAATATAAAATTGCTGTCTCACCAATAATAATTATTGTGCAATTACGTAAATACAAAACATTATAATGTGGTTTTTCCAGTTAACTAAAAAAACTTCTAATAAATTTTTAACACCAATTAATAAAACTCAACATCAACAACGCTAACAATATTTGTTTGCTGCATTCAAAAAACATGCATTTCTAACTAAATAATGCAAAGTAATATATTATTAGCATTGAAAATAATTAAAATCTTCAAATATAAAATACAGTTGGATAACATTAAGCACATCTTTGTTTTAAAACATTAAAATTTGTCAAATCGTTTAGATTATATCAGTCAATATTAATTTCAACGTCTTTAGCTTTTCCTCTCTGGTATAAACTCCACAGATTAACAAAGAATTATTTCGTATCAAAACAACATATATTAATTTTTAGTGAAAGACAAATAACTACGATGCGACAATCCAAATAAAAACTAGTAAAAATTTTACGGCCGTAATTCCCTTTGCAAAAAAGTTAACTTTTTGGAGTAGTTGATAATGGGTTATGACTGTATTGCTAGGTAACTCATCAAAGATTAAAGCTGTCCAAACAAAGCGACAATTAGTCGCACAGACAAATGAGCACCATAGCTTGCTCGGACAGCTAAAATGTTAAGCATGACCGCCATAAACTTACCTAAAAATGTTAATAGTTTTATATAGGGTATTAAGCTTGTAAACGATTTACTAGTTCTTATTTAGTTTGTTGCACTATAACAATCTTCAATTACAGATTTCTAAAATTATAATTTAAAAAAAAAATTGTTTCAAATATTTTATGACGTGATCTAGTTTAAAAAATATATTATAATAAATCAAATAATAAATTGATTGATAAAAAACACCTCATGTTGTTACGACTGCAAATAATAAATTGATTGATAAGAAACACCTCATGTTGTTACGACTGCGTAGTGCATGTGACAGTCCCCACTTTAGAAACTATTTGTGTCTGATTATTACAAATAAATTTTGAAATTAGTTCTTAAAAAATAATAACAATTTTTAAAATTATACCTGTCTAAACAGTTTTCACACCTATGTTGCATTTTATTTAAAGATTAATACGAAACACCTGTAGAGCTGCCTTACAGGCAGGAGTTCCTCATTTTACATATTTTTGCCTGCAACATTGTACGCAAAATGCAAATGAATATACATAAAGTAGCAATACACTTAATAGTTCATTTTGTGAAACTGATTCTTTATTACTTTTGTCTAATGGTTACAGATTTATTTAAAAATATTTTCATCTTGACAATTATTATTGCAAAGGCGCTGTAAACAATTTCCATCTACAACATTTATCAATTTATTCTTTAGTGTTACGTGAAAGAAAACCATATAATATAGCCGATCTGCAACAAAGAACAACTTCAAACGATGCAGTTTAATATAGCGTTGAGAATATTTTGGATAATTAAAAAAATCTAAACCATTTGCAGTTGCAATTCCAGATAAGATCTTCATTATCCAATAGAAAACATGCAAAGTCGGAAAACACCTTAAAAAGTCATAACTATTTTAAAAGTTGTGGGCTATATAAAAAAAGTGGGAAAAGTTGAGCAAAAAAAAATCGAAATATAATAGAAATAACGCGTCCCTTTTAGCCATGAATTATGTATTATAATTGATTACTTGTCAGTATCAAGATCAACTACAGGTAAATATTCTAGATACATAATATATAATTTATTGGATGGATTTATGAGTCTATTATTTAGAAGAAAATGTGGGGAATTTCATTGAATATTATTAAATTTATTAGTATAGTTTTTAAAGTACGTATCCTACGTCGAAATTACATGACATTTGTTTCGACTGATATCGTTTATTGTAAAAAAACATAATGTAAACGTTTTATGATTGATAATTTTTATTTATGTCTTGCTTGTGTGTTTAAATAAAAAAGAGTGTTAATCTCAATGATACTAATCAATGGAGGAAGCTATTATCTATTGAATTAATAATAAACTAAACCGCTGGGAAATTCATAACGAGCGACACGCCCCTTTAGAAAGACTAGAGTTTCATTTGCACGAGACGCAGTTATTATGAAATCAATTCGTTTGAATAATTTATTTTTTTCGGAGAATAATACAATAACTAAATAATTTATATTAAAATTTTTGATATCGTACACGCCACAAAACGAAGGGTTTCAATATTGTGAATAGTCACTGTTACTACGTGTTATAGATCTTCTCGACGTGTATAAACAAAATTTAGATTACGTAATACTATTTGCTGTAGTTCTCACATATAATGCCATAAGTGCTTTTTGAATGTATTTCAAAAACGTATTACATAGTATTACTAAGTCAGAGCGGAGCGCAGGAACTAATTACCTGTTCTTGAAATTCATGATCAAAAAATACGGAGAATTTTATATGAACAAACGGGATTTGGGTAGAAAATCCGAGGACGCTTTTAAAGGTTAAAAAAAAAAGTAAAACATGATATTTAGAACTCTGAATATTATCTAAATCGAGTCAGTTTATGCTTTAAACCGTAGCAACCACCAATTAAACTGTGTCTATCACAAATCATGAGTGGAAGAAAGTTCAAAAACTCTAGCACAGATTTTAATTTTCACATAAAATTATCACTTATTAATTTGACATGATGGGTAAAAAGAAAAAAATGTTTCAGTAACAGATTGGTTCATAAACGTCATAAGAATAAATTCTTATATCAATAATAAATAAACTTTACAATTCTTCTTTTATTGTAGTTTAATTACTTAAATTTAGTTAGTTTCGAACTGGTTCACAAAATTAGCACGACCAAACAGTAAATTTTTGATATTGTATCAATTTTATTGTAGTTATGTCAGTACTGTCAGTACTACTTTTTACATTTTAAAAGTTTATAAAAATACCGATCAAAATTAGACCATGTTATATGTTATCCATCCTTGTGTCAAATTTATCCAAATAAACAATTTCGTATTCAAAACTATTTGAATACCTGTTGATTACTTTTTGAATTATTGAAATTAGCCATTACATCCAAAAGATATTACAAAATTTAGAAAAAAAAACCGCTGATAAGCCGGTGTAGCTCCCGTGCAAAGCCGGTACAAGCCGCTTGTGTAATATAAAATTACATTTCAACCAAAATTTAGATATAAAAATTGTAATCAAATCTCATATAAGTTTAGCTTATTTAAACACACAAAATGATGTCTTATTGTTACAATTGTAACTGGTTACAGAAATATGTTCTCCAAAAACCTTTTTTTTTTGACAACAACCTAGGCTTAAATTCCTCAGAGCCGTTAATTTAATAGTTTTAATAGAACAATAATGTCGATGTGGTGCAATAAACATCACGACTCTAATTGGTTAATTAAAACCATAATCACGATACAATAATTTAAACAAAATAGTTCAGAAAAATCTAAGTTTTATACATAAGCTTTAAAAATTGCGACAAAAAAATTATATACATATATATTTTTCTGCAATTAAAAAAAATGTTTTTATACACTGCAGTGATTAGTATTTACTATTTAATACAAGGAAAAAAAATAAAATTAAGTTATTCCTCACAAAAATTCTTTGTCAATCTATTTTGGAGTTCAATTTATTTACCATTTTATTAAAACTATTTATTTAACATTTGGTCATATTAGTTTTTTTGTACATCAGCCATGCATAGATAATATTGTACATTGTTCTGTTTATATCATATCCCTCCTTCTCATGAATTTCAAATTAATATAATTAATTTTTTGTTGTTATTTTAATTTCCGGTCATTACAAAAAACATTATATGGTTTTTATGCAAAAATTCTTCATTTCCGACGCAAACAAGCACTAAATTTTTATGGACCAATTTCTTAGGAATAATTTTCTTAATGACTACAATTATGTTAACAATTAGTTTTAAAAAAATAATTTGTCTGCTCTCGTCTTTAAACATAGACGTAAACAAATTCTTACATCATAAATTTTGTGTTAAAATAGGCAACGATAAAAATAATAGAAAGCTTTGCATCTCATTTTCTCATTAAAGTGCCGAGGAATCCTACAATATATTAAGAGTAAACGGCATTTTTTCAACTAATAAGCAAAATTTATGTTTTAAGTTGTGGTAAAATATAGCAGCTAATTGATTGTAAATTATACCAAATGTCAAACAGTGTAAATATCAATTTACGTAAGAGGTCATTATTGTCTAATAAATGCTCGACTGTGTATTTATATTAGTCTAATCTTACAACATAGATGAGTAAATAGTAAATCTAGAGTTTGTGTATAGTTCATCGTATTAAAAGTCAAATATGCTTCATTAAATATATTTTTAATTTTTTCGGCATATATTTTATCACACCATTACTGTGTTATTTTTAGATGTTTATTTTATGCAAAAAAAAATTTTAGATCAAAAAAGTTTGACTTCATCTGATTGACAAAAAAATTTTTATACCAGTTGAATTGATTTTTGGCCTCGTCAACTGCCAAAAGCAAGGCTTAATGTAGCCTATACACAACTTTTTCTGCATACACTCCATTATGAATAATCACAAAGTATAAACATTAGAGGTGGGCAAATACGCAATTTTTACAGCCCGGCCCGGACTGTAAAATATAAAAAAACTAGTGGAAAAGCTGTCAAAAAATGATTATTAATACATATATCATTTACATAAACAATTAACCAGCAATAAAAATTGTGTACAATAGATAAATTGTATTATAAGTATTTGTTCAAAACTGTTTATTTATGTTCATTTTACATCGCCTGGGCGGCACGCCAACCATAATATTGAACTCAAGCAATATAACGCTGCATTTTTTTCATTACTTTAAATACACTACAATATGCAATTCTTTTGTCGATGTCTTCATCCAACAAACTAATTAGTAATTGTGCAATAGTAAAACTGCAAATAATTAGTGCCATTTTAAAAGCTACTTCTTGGTAGACGACACAGTTATTGCCTAAAACTTATGCGCTATCGTTGGCTGTGATAATACAATTGTTTTTAATCGCATCAATATGTTGAGCTGTCTACTAATTAAATAAAAAGTTGAATAAGTGATACTCTGATTCTATAGTAGGTACGTTCACACCTCACAGTAAAACATTCATATCCAAGTTAGACAAGAAATGTATGAGCGTTAGACGTTGAATGCTATTCAGATTTGTCTAAAAAGAGTGTTTTATTAAAAAAACTTTCAATATTTAATAAAAGATTAACTTGATGGTGGTCGATTGGTATCTAATTATGTTGTTTGTACACAAATCAATGTAAGTTTACAGAATAAGTTTTCGCTGTAAAGACGTAAAAACCTCACCTAATTCACCTAATTGCGTTTATGTGTTTGCATAAAAATCCAATTGTTGCTAATAACAGCTAAACCATTGTGATGTCCCGGATTGTGGTGGTGTAACGAGATGCAGACAGAGGAGGTAGGAAAGGAAACTCTCGGATCTCAACAAAGCCCCGTACCGCCTGTACTCGATTACACGAATACTGATTTAAATGCAAATTTAAAATGTCTTTCAATTTATAATCTTATTTCTGTTAAAATTACTCCATTATGAAGGTTGATAGCGCTGTCGTCTTTTCGCTCAATTCGAGGGAGAAGAGAATCGAACCGCAATGCACTAATTGCCTGTCGATATTGAGATAATGGCTAATTTAGACGTTTTTGTCACAACCTTATTATTATTATTGTTCCTTTGGATTTTCATTCATTTCAAGTCTTTTACGTCGAGATTAGATTAAGCGATGTTAAGCTTCGACATGGCTGCATGCTCACTGAATTGAAAACTTTTCTACCGCGCCGAAACAGGACAAATACTATTTGTACACACGCATTTGGTTTTCATTAATTTTTTAACAGTTTCTACAGCATCAAAAACCACGACAGGTCTTGAAAAATTATAAAAACAAAGATATTTTTTGAATATAAAGAAAGAGCCCTGTTAATTACGAGTAAGTGAGAACTAAGATTTTAATATTATATTACATTTTATTCAAAACCGATTTAATTTCTTTTCTGATTAATTGTCACATCCAAACTTACGTAAACCAGAACAAAGGCATAGACTATTAAAATATTATTATCATTTACAGTCTTATTACATCCGTAGACTGAAATAGTTATTTATGTATTTAGTGTGTAAAGAGAGCTATTGTGGTATAAGGATGCAGATTTAGGTGCGGAAAAGCAACCGTATACCACAATGGCTATTTACACTTTAAACACATACACACATTTTTCTATGGTCTAAAATAAATGACTCTCTGGCGGGATGGTGGATGCGCTGCCATCTAATTGCCAATAATTTTTGACAGTTCCGAATTACAATAATAATCCGGTAACAATAGCGTAAAGGAGAATGAAGCCCCGTGATTAGTTCATTACAATATTGTTTACGTGGTTGCAACGTTAAAATCCTTACCAGAGAAAAGATGTGTGAATCGCTAAATTTTCGCATTGATAGTAAGCTTTTAATAGCAAGTTTTAGAGGTGACCGTCAAAAAACAATATTTTGTGTATTTACAAGCGAGATTGTAAGATTTAAATATTTTAATCATACAAAAACCATACGTAAAATTAAATAAACACAAACAAAAAAATGCCTTTATGCTATTCAACCAAAGATGAAATAATAACAATAATAAAAAACTAGCTCCTATTTGTAAAGACATAAAACAGAAACAAATTGAAAAAAAACTAAATGTGTAATAACCTTTATCAAGGCGTGGGCTCTTGACAACAATTCATTAAATTCATTCATTACGTGTACCGATAAATAGGTCAGCATCAAATTCTTTAACCTTTGTGTTATTTGAGCAAACCATTCAAAGATGCTGTTTCGGCTATGTTATATAAATGTCTGATTCTATTTTGGTGCTCCTTCTGGGCAACCGTCCTACAGCTCTTCTAATAAGTATTTGGTGTAGATTTCACTCTCGAGGGTTGTTTAAAAGGGGTAATGCGATCGATACAAGTCGTGGCGGCGCGTATTCAACTTATGCTAATAAATTAGACGGTTCTACTATTAAACAGACCGCAATGCAGATCGATGCACTATCGCACGCTACAAAAACAATCTAATCACAGTCTTTCGTTGTACCTAGTTTCATTATAGCCATCAACTGGTAATGGTAACTAAAAGAAGAATGTTTTGACTTCTATTTTAGAACCATCAAGTAGCAGTTGTTATTGCAAGATGACATGCCGCGTGCTGAATGCAAAGAAGTCTATTCTCAAAGAGGGTGTCGATTAGCATTCACTTAGCTGTTCTTGTCAACGCGACTTCGTTAAATCGTTTCACATACTTCAATCATCGCTGAAAAGCATGCACTCCACAACATCAAACGTGAGTGGTCTTGTGAAAACATGTTATTTTAGCGCTACAATTCACAACATCAACAGCTCGATGATAGTGGCTTATGAGAGAGAAAACTTGCAAAATTATGGCTTTTAGAACTTTTATGAGGAAGGTATAACAACGTCCGGTGGCGGTATAGGAGTGCGACTCTGCTGATTTACGAACCGTATAAAAGATGCTTTAATTAATGGAGACTACAACTCGTGAAACTATTCTGTTGCTATTTTGACGACTTGTTGTGCTCTTATCTAACATCTTCACGCAGGTTTAACCCACGCTCCGTTTATAAGCTTGGGAAAAATTAAAACACTTTAACGATTCTTTTAACCTACAACCACACAGCACAAAAATAATTAACAGCCACTTTTTAAAGCTTTTTAAAATTTGTACATGTATGCAATTTAGCAAAAATGATGAGTTTTCAATAATATGTATATTATTATACAATTTTAATAAAACGTTGTATTGTCACACGCGTGTATTTAGAACACGACAAATGCAACGTTTAATTAGAAGTGTGACGTCTTATTGAACAAGTGTTTTGTACTATTTGATTTACTTTGTTTTTCTCTTTACGAGAATGGGTTGGTAATGACATAGTCTACAGTCTGTTAAAATTTAAGAAAGAGTAATTTTAAATAATGTGTAGGGCGTGATCAATACGAGATTCATTCATAAGGTCCACGTGTTACTCTTGAAATCCTGGCCGAGCTGGCATTCGAAAGCACAGGGTGCATTGTGCATTTGTTTCGTTGCTGTTTCTGTGTGCTATTCTGTCGTAAAATGTCGTCTACAGAAACAGAGCCTGAGGATAATCCCAGAACTCTCAGTTATATTATTATAAACAATAGTAAAAAAATATTATTTTAAGTATATACAAAGCCGAATCAAAAACAAATTGGTTTAAAATAAATTAAACAATTTTTTCTGCGACCCGCTCTGTCCGAAAAACCGTCAACCATCTCCCACTTCATAGATGTAATCCCGTGAAGCCTGCATGCATTTGTTTTCTTCCACTCTTTCTTGAAAGTGAATAGAGCTTAGTTGCATTTAAATTTGAACATACTCTATGAGCCGTAAAACAAACTCAAGAATTTCTATCACTTGTGTGCCAATGTTCAATATTGACGGTAAAACCGATGAAAGTACCTCTATCTCGCCTATGTCAAAGCTGTCGCCAATATAACAAAGCTCAGTGTTGCCAAAATCAGTTTATTAATACAATTTGTTATTCGATATAATAATGAGTAATTTATAACGTAACTTAGATAAATGATAACTAAACTGTTGAATTTAAAAGCACTTTTCATAACCTACCTCCAACATAAAAACACAGATGCATACATAAAGTTATCTATAAATTATACAAAATTTGCATGCGTGCATGAATAACGCTAAACATGTCACTAATATGTATTTCAAAACTTATTATTAAATTGGTCTAAAATTGACATAATTGAGATGTTTAAAAATGCTTATTTAGTCTTCAATTAACTCAAAATTAGTAACAATTGATTGTTAAGAGTCGCAGACAGACATTTTTAGTTTTTTATCATTCTAAATGATGACAAATTTAATGTTACAGCTGATCGCTTTAGGAAAAATTAGTCAAAAATACAGCCTTGGTGTCGTTTGATGTAAATTCATTATACTTAAGGATTCCAATAAAAACGTCAATACAGTATTTAAAAAGTTTTAGTCTAATTTAACTAACTGTTTTAAGCTGGTTTGTTTATATATTGTGTCAAAAACAATGCAAAACGATAAAAGCTACTTTGATATATTGTATATATTTTCGCAAAAATTGTGTCAAGCTAAACATAAAAATGTACCTATAGTGAAATATTTATAATTTTATTAAAAACTAATAAAAACTATAATGAAACTAATAAAAGTTTCAAAAAAAAACACTAAAGTTTCTGCTGTCATTCTTTTCCTACTCATGGAATCAAAAAAATCTACAAATCGTATGTACTTTGAAAAGCAATTCTTTCATTTGAGTCAAAATTCTCAAACAGTAGCGTCAGATATGACCACGTTTTTAAAAGCAAGGATATATACTTGATGATATCTATACTAATATACACAAAAATCTCATTCCTAATGTCTTTTCAACTGGTTCTTGACTGACTTAAGTCACTGATCTTAGATTTCGCTCTAAAAACGCTACAAAAGTAGAAAATAAATACTGAAAATAAACGAGTAGGAAACAATGACACCAAAACATCTATAACAGAAGGTTCGTATTAAACTTTCAACAAAATTATCAGTTTTTTTCATATTAAAAAGAAACAAAAAAAAAATAACAACAGTTTGCCAATGCAATAGATTATTTATTTTCTTATTAAATTCTGTTTTAATGAAAATTAAATGTAATTTAATCAAAGTAATTTTCAGACAGTAGAGATAAAATTTGTTAATTTGAAAACAAAATTTAATATAAATTTTCATTTTTGAGATGGATCACACAATATAAACATAAGCAGTGTTACGTCTAGAAGAAAACTGTTTCTCTTGTTGTAAACTTTAACTCAATTAAAAAATATTCTTACCAACTTATAAACTGACTCGCACAACTTTTAATTCTCATAATATATTACATCACTCTCAATTTTTAGTATGTATATATTTTTTTGTAGTTTTGTCAGATCCCGTATTTTGGTTACGTTATTGTATTTCTAAAGCTATCATTTTAAAAAATATATAAAAAGAATCGAGTCAAAGCAGAACACTATCTTATCTGATGCTGGTTCGTTTCTTGATTTACAAAGACAAGTGTGCAATAAACAGTTAGATTGATTAAAGTTAAATACTTTTGTGTGCAATAAACAGTTAGATTGATTAAAGTTAAATACAATACTTGACTAGGGTCATATGATTCGTTTAGTATTCCATGATTTTTTAGTAACTGCAATCCAAAATTACAACCCTTTTTAAGTCTTCTTATTGATAAAGTTATTTTCATACATAAGTTTTAAATCCTGATGTTGTAACAAACAGCCTAGCACGTCGCATGATAAATTTAAATTAAATAATTTCTATAATCATGTGGTATAGAGGATAAAAATCAAATCAATTGATTGAAAACATGTGAATACGGCAATAATAAATAATATAGCCATATATTTAGATAAATAGCTTTGCAAACACATACATAATAATATCTGTGTTGTTTTGTTTTCAAGTAATACGTGGAAATGAAGTATTATTAAATACTATTAAAATAAGTTATTATATGTGTCTGTTCAGCCAGCTAAGCAATACATGACTCGTATAAAAACAAAGATTGACTTTATAGCATCGATATCCTCATAAGTCAATACCTTATAACCTAACGTCTGCGGTGTGTCTGTAAACAGGTCGTTTTATTTAATAAGCTTCTCGTGAATAAAATTACTAGCAACGTGAGAATCCCTTCGTCTGCTAACATGCAAATAGTTAAGATTCCCCACGCGACGCGCAATAATCTAACCGCTACGCTATTTTCGAGAAAAACGAACGGCCGCTAAAAGGACAATTCCCCAAGAAACTGTCATGTACATTTACCTCGTATAGTCCTGTTTGCAGAGGATCATTCCACCTTTTGTGTAGCACGATCTTCCAATGTCAGCTAACATAGCCGCGCAACACGAACACTTCAAACAGCTATTATGCCAATAGCGATCTAACGCGTGCAGAAGATAACGTTCCACTATTTTACTACCGCACCCTGCACATACTTTCACTGTGCCGTTGTTATTATTATTGCTGTTATTGTTGTTTAAATTAGGATTGTGATGTTGGTGATGAGGACCGTCGGAAGGTGGGCCGCCGAATGCTGGGTGCTGGTGATGATTGTGTGGGTGACCGTCATGGGGACCGCCTGGATGTCCTAAAATAATAAAAAAATTGTGTGACAACTTGAACCAAACGCCTTCATTTTTGTAGTCCGAAGTTTGAATGTAAATTGTACGAGGGCAAGTTTTGACATACACAACCTGAATTGTTACACTGGTGATCCAGAATTATTTAGGAAAGAGAAAGCTATCAAAAACCAAATGAGACTCTTAACTTGATTCAACATTTGTTTTTTGACTTCTGTCAAGTTTGTTGGTTAGCCGTTTTGAAACAATAATGGTTTTCACACAAGAACAGAAAACGTTTCTTATAGAAAGAAGCATAATGGTGAATGAGAATACAGCGCTGATGTAACTTCTTGGAAGCAGACTATTATAATATGGTCCAAAATACTCAGAAACTGGAAGAAAAGGTGCTGGTAGGTCAGCAATGTTCTTTGTTATCGTTGATTTTACACTTATGTTTATAAAATTTCAACCAATTTTTTTGATCGTGTAATATATATATATGCTGTTTCTCACTCTCTCATCTGTATTAAACATCAGCAACAGTTATTTTTATCCTGAATTAACTTGGAGCAGGGAGCAGGGGCATCCAGGGAGCACAGGCGCAGCCCGCGGCATCTATAATTGGTAATTGCTCTCCAACTGTCTTTGATCCCAAACCATCAGAAATGTAGTATACACTCAAAAAACAAATCCTCAAACCACATACAGCCACACGCTAATGTACTCAATTATTTTAATGTTTCAAAACAGTTAACCAACAAATTTGACAGAAGTCAAAAAGTAGATGTCGAACTAACAGCACTGAATCAAACTAGAAGTCTAATTTTGTTTCCCACAGCCTCTTATCTGAATAATTAGGGGTCATATTAAATGTTACACAGTTTTATTCTCCTAGAACTTAATGTTTTATACTGACTACATGATCTTACGCAGAAACAATTTCCAAAGTAGATTTAATTATAAAAACACGTTTTGATAAATGTAATAGGTAAAGTTGTGGTAATGCCAAATTGGCAAACACTAAACACATTTTCACTACTAAAGAACTTTTCATTACAATTTTATTCATCTCATTAAAACATACAGTTTTACCCATCTCGAAATGATGACCCCATAGTCGAGATTAAGAAAAAAAGTTTTTAGCAAGACGAAGTGAAATTGTGTTATTAGTTTTTATAGTGATAACCATTTCAGTGAATTGCATAATTCAAATAAAATAGTATTAAACATTTTATAATAATATTCTAATCGTCAAATAAATTAAAAATCAAAAACCAAAATAATTGTTTGTAAAATAAAAAACTTAAAGTTTCATCAATGCTTACTTAACTCATAAACTGATGCCATATTTTGTACAGTACAACAAACCAAATGAAACCTACTAAAACAAGCTTAATACTCTATATAAAACTATCAACTTTTTAGGAAATTTGTAACTGTCATGCTCAAGATTACAACAGTTCGAACAAGCTGTGGTGCTCATTCATCCGTGCGATCAATTGTCGCTTTGTATGGACAGCTTTAATTTTCGGTAAGGATCCGAACAATACAGCCATAAACCATTAACTATTTTAAAAAGTTAATTGTTTTATATTAGAGTATTACAAACTTATTTAGTTTGTATGACTATACATTACATACATTTATCCAGCTGAAATTTTGATCTAGCAATCTTCGAAACTTTTATATAATTCTATCAAATTTTCCATATTTTATATTAAATTCCAGTGTACATTATTTGCAAAAGTCAAGTTGTAATTAGTCATCCGCTTTCACAAAACAAAATAACTAATTGATCAACAGCTGGTTTAGCCAATCGCAACCTTTGGTATTCGGCTTAAAATTATTTAATAAACAAATTTATATACAATATCGCCCGTTCGACTTCTAAAAATAACTGACAATCAAGTATTTTATACAGAAAAACGACATCCAAATTTGTTGTAACAATAATAAAAACAACTGATTACTAATTTAAAAGTCTCGAAAAATTAAAAAGCCAAAGAAAATTAAAATCTATTCCACATTGAAACGCTGCTGTTTAAAACCACCAACAGTGTTCCAGTCTGAAAATTAGAATGTCATCAAAGACGTGACAGAACCGATCTACAACATTTTGTATTGTTTTCTGTTTTTTGACATAACAATTCTAAAGATTGCTAGATTAAGGATTTAGCTAAACAAATATTATGCGGCTATGAAAATATAGCCATAATAAATAAAATAATTAGTTCAGCTAATGAAAGTCTAATTCCTTACTAATCTCATTTTAATTCTTAAAATAGCTTTTTAAGATCATCAGCAAGAGCTAATGAGTCCATAAGTTTGTTTTTTATTTTTAATAAATATGGTTTTTGCACTATTAGGTAACATGGATGAGTTTGATCAATACTTATAAAAATGAAAGGTCCATAAGTCCCACTTCCAAAACGAGGTTCTGATTATTAATACAGTGTTAATAAATAATCATTAAGATTCATCAAGATTATCAAAAAAACTAACCCAACATTGTCGTTTATGTGACGTACTAATTATGTTGACAACTTCATTAGCTCTAAGTATATTTTTGCCTAGGTTTGAAATTATAACACGGCTTACCTAAAGAGTCTATGGCATGTCCATTCGATTGATGCATCCGTAACGGTGGTCCCCCAGGACCAGGATGTCCATGATAATTGTTGTTATCTGGTGACGGAGGATGTGGAGACGTAAGCTCCGGTCCTCCGTAAGGATGGTAATGAGGGTTCATGGCGGCTAAAGCGCTGGCTGCCAGTTTGACGGTATTAAAGCGCTTTCAGCAGCGCTGCCTCCAATCACAAGAACACTTTTACTTCTTTAGATCAGCAGTATCAGCAGCTCCACCAACTAACCAGCAAGAGATCTCACCGCCCACCTGCAACGTAATAACACCTCAGTAAAAACAACACCAAGAATAGAATAAATCAAAAGCGATTAAAATTCTTCGTAAAATTGTTTATTGCAGACTATCTAGTACATTGTTAAGCCTATAATCGTAAATCTATCTACAAAGTTCCCATGTCTTGTTTATACTGTTTTGTCGGGTTTAAATTAAAAATAATTCTTACAAAGAAAATAATACCAATATAACTCTCTATAATAACATCAAGTGATTCAAGCAATCTGAGATAATTGGTACATCAAGCCCATGGTTTAGATTTTTTATTTTTTGAACGTGATCATGATTTATGCATTGCAGAACAAAGATACAAATCTGGGAAAAATTCATTTTTGTTCGCTTGTTCAAAACGGACTTTTCCGCGTAATCAAGTTAGGTGGAAAATTAGCAGCGGATATACGGAGGCTCATCATCAATTTAACCAGTTTTAAAAAGAGGGTTGGCAAAACGGACAGTTTACTTTGTATTTTCGGATTTGCTAGTCCGGGACTGTGTAATTTGTAACATCACCGACATAATAACAGACGCACGGTGGTTTACCTACAAACTTATATTCTACGGGTAAAGATATGTTTTGGCGGCAGGATCTGACGCCAGACGGAGACTCCAGAGATCGAAGATAATAACAGAATGAATACCTGCCTGAGAAATAGTTTACTGTTTCTATTTGGATAGGATTCGTTAACCCCGATACAAAAAAGATGATTATTTTTTTTAAATAAGTCGAAATATGCTACAAAATTTAATCGAAATACCCTATACTTAAAGTGATGAACTTATGTGTATTTTGAACTTACAGTTTCACTTCTAACAAACTCTTGATTACTTTGGGTGAAATGTTTAGCTAGCATTAGAACTTATTAGACAAGTTCGAATAGTTTCACACATATAAACTATTATAATAGGTCATTTCAGAATAGAATTTGAGGCTAAAAACAAAATAAAGTTCTAAAAATATACTCTAATAACTCAAATATACAAAAAATCTTAAATGTTCTTGACTGTTCCTGACTTAAACATTAATTACATAATTTGAAATACATATATCGCTCAGAATTAGGTTTAACTTTATTTGTTGGCTGAGAAAGAACGTCTTTCTACAGAGCCTACAGTTTTAAGCAAAAAAAATAATAAAAATAACAACATTGCTGTAAACTATATAAGAAAATTTAATAAAATATCCGCGTGTACCGCACAGAGGTCATACTGTCTCTTGCGACAGAGCAAAATCCATCATAATAATTGAAAAATTATACTTGAATATGTTGCCACATTAGAGCTTCCACAAAATAAAAAATGTCCATCTATAATAATTTTATAATTATGATACATGTATGAAAAATATTTACTATACAGACATTTTTATAAAAATAAACAATTTTAATCATGCATGCCAAGTTCGTCAGATATAAAAGAGCGTAGCGCAGGTGACCACATTTGTGAAACGTAGAATTCGCATAAAGCAAAACGCATAAAGCCATTATTCTTAAGTACACTTTAACTATTAATTTTTTATATTGAGTAAACATATAGTTTTCAGATTAGAGAAGACTATGAAAATATTTGGATGTCTTTGATTAAACCATTGAACAGAAATTTTTAAAAAAGCTTTAGACTAAATTTAAAGGTCACAAAATTCCTACCTGTGAAAAGCAAAAACTATGTTCAAAAAGTTTTGATATCATATTTAGAGCATAACAAAGTCAAAGTCAAGATTGACCACATTTAAATCTAACAATGGCACAACTGCAATAAATCCCACCGCTAAGTTTATTCCGCTCCTGCAACTTTCCAAAATAATAACTTGTGGTGGCCGACACATTCGCCCAACTTCCCCCTTTAAATTTTTTCATAAAAAAACCTATTAAACTATTAAAACAATTTCACCATTTGCCAAAAAAAGTTTTTATTTATAAATCGCGAGAGCTCTTTTGACTAATGTCAGAACATGGATAAAACTAAATTATTTGCTTCATTTAACGTGGTTTATAAAATCTTTGTAATCGGTTTTCGTAGTAAACCGATCGAAAAGCTGAAAACAGAACCGTTATCTTTGTTAAGAGCATTTGCCTTGTTTTTATAGATTTTAATAAGTTCGGCAGCGTCCAGATGTCTATAGTCAATTATTTGCTTAAATAATTTTAAGCTGTGAATACTAACTAATATTATGATTGCTATTCAAGGCGTGCTCGACTATACTCAAGTTGTCTAATCTGCGGTAATTTAAAGTTGTAAGTGTTTTTAGTATTTTGGCGCTTTGGCTTTCAGACCTTCTAACAAATCTTTTAATTTGGATCCTTACTGATAAACCGCTCTGAATCCTAAATATAAACAATGTAAAATCAAGCAAATAATAATTTAGATCTATTCATCTTTTAAAGATGACCACTTAGTGGTCCCAAAAGCTTTCAAAATTTAACAAAAATGCCTTTTGGCAAGTGGTCAAACTGTACATGTACCATAGAATTTTCTTTGGCGCTTAACTTTTTGACATATGCGAAATAAAGTTCCATATTGCTGCTAAAAATGCATTTTATTCCAATTTACTGGAGCCCATGATTACTTTTTAAAATGGTAATTGGCGCTGCGCCATCCTGTATATAATTCGATATTGCAAGCTTGCTTGTAGTGTGTATGGAAATAATTAAAAATTTTGCGTCGGTTGGTAGAAATAAGTAGTGAAATTAGTCAAAAATTTTATGAACATCAATTATGGAAATATTGTTAATTATGTAATAATAATGATAAAAATAAAAGAAATAAAAATGAAATATGTAACGATCAATCATCAACCATCTTAAAATTAAATAAAAAAATACATTTATAAATAAAATTAGCACGGAATTAAAAAAAGATATAAACGTTAAAAACAGCAACATATTTAATAACAACTTAGCTACAGATTGTATTGCCAAAACACATTTTTCAGTCTTTATTCAGTTATAGAATAAAAAGGTTTATCAAGTAAATGAGGACTAACTAGTTTGCAAAAAGATCAGAAAATAGCGAATAGACGTTAGCAGAAAGAGAAGTAAGTTGTAAAATTTATTTGCTTTGTATAAAAATATAATTTGATGATATTAATTGCTACATATATAAATAATTATAAATATATATGATGCTAGTCACGAACCTAGAGTTTTATCAAACAATTAATAAAAATTACATTATACACAATAAATTATTAATTATGACCTAGATAACATATCAAATAAAAACCTAAAATTAAAAGAAAAATGTAAAAATGATCAATAATTCTAAAAAATAAAAAAAAATGCAACTAACCACAACAAAAAAATGCGTAAACAACTAGAAATATTTGCTGTAAATAATAGAATTAGCTTGGTTTCACTTTACCATCACTCTTAAAGACTTGTGCAGCGAAAACAAAATATTGTGCAATTATTATTATTAAAGATTCATTAAGTTATGGTAGACAATAAATAGTAAAAAAAATTATTACGTTTTCCTTAAGCATAACTGTTTCCCCTATCTCATGTCTGTGTATGATTAAATAACATAAATTGCAGAGAATTACAATATGAGCAATATTGCATTACAATCCAAGCCGGAGTGTAGAAATTATTACATTTAGGGGTGGCAACGAACGGTTATTCCATCGAGTAGGGACCGATTTTTTCGAATGGGGTGCAGTAATTATGTTACAGCATAGGGGAAGGTAATTGCTTTTTAAAGCTCGCTATGTTCGTAAAAAAACGAAAATTAGATATTATTTTAACACGGAAAAATTAAATTCTAATTAAATTTGGCTTCGACCAACACCTGCAAAGCAATTACTTCGTAACTGTTCACACGTAGAATTATCACCTTAGAAAAAAGAATTGGCGGGCAGACAGACCACTTGTTACGCCACGGAAACGACAATCCTCAGCTTTGGGGAAAGTGTAAATGAAAGACCCAAAATGTAGAAAGACTCCCTTCATCGTTCGTTAGCTGTCCGTGAATTATGTACCCCATCATTGTATTTCGAATAAATAATCTGGCTCACAATTTATTTAATACCGCATCCAATAAAAAATGTAATAATTTTTATTAAATTGTAATAATGAATTCTTGTATAAGGTATTCTTGACATAAGGTTATATTTCTGAGCATTTCATGCATTATACAAAAATTCAAGCAAATCGTGCCTTCCATGTGTTATTGGAGTGACTTTTATCACAATCAATTCAAATTGTAATAATGTTTTATATTTACATCATTTTTGATTCCAGCCTTTGATTTGCAAGATCTTGAAAAATCAAAAAATTGCAGCCTTATAAAAAAAAGGGCAAATTAAAACTTTAGAGATTTTTGTTGGGCCTCCTATTTACAGTTTCCTATTCACACCGTTTTACCACTTTCCAAAAATTTTTTTCTGAGTATTTGGTCTAGTCTGAGTGTTTTACCTAGTTTGTGAACTTTTGCTAAACAATATAATTTAGGTACATTGGGATTAGAAATCCACGCTTTATAATTAAGGTCTTTACTAATAAGATTTGTGCATTTGTTAAGAAAGCTTTTAACTTCGAGAATCATTTTTGGTAATGGATTGTTAAAAATGTTTGAATAAGGTCCGTCTGCGATAAAATTATCTACCTGGTGATATTAGTCACTTTTTTCTAATGCAACAAGCTTATTTCCATTATCTGATTTTAAGTAAAAACAATATTTTTCTTTGAAACTTTTAATCACTTTTAGCATATTTTGGTTTGAGTTTTTTGCGCCGTTTCTAGCTAAATTTAAAAAAATTATTCTTGGCCGTTTTGCGTACAAATGTGTTTATGAAGTATTGTATGAATTTATTTGTTTATTATAACACCCTCTACTTTTTTATCCAAAATTGTTAAATTTTTTGGTGCAAATTTTAGTCTCTTGTTAAGAAAATTCAATTCTGCTTTATTAAAATGAAAAATTTAGATGATTGATTTTCAATTTTTATCAAATTTTATCGAATTCATGCCCAAAAGTTTGTTGTTTGTATTTAGAAGTGACTTTAGTTTTACCCAGATAAAAGACTTTTTTTAAATATTTTGCTTAAGCTACAATAAACATTATTTTTTCTTTGGAATTCTCAAACACTGCTCGTGTTGAATGTTATTCAATGTATGAATTATTTTTTTGTAACGGTGGTACATTCGCTCAAACTTCGTTTACTGTATAGAGGCTTAATTTCTAGATCCAGCCGTTTGTTTTTTGCACTACTTTCAACTTTTCTAGAAACTTGTGATATGTTTACTTTAATAAAATTTGGAAAAATTAAATACTTTTTACATGATTTTAAAAACTAAATGTCTGCACTAATTAACTTAATTGTAGTACAAAGCTTAATATATTGATTTAATTTCAGCAACCTTGATTAATTAATCTTCGGCACCATACACTATTCACACAGTTTTACTACTTGCAAAAAAGTTTGTTCATTAGATCTCGGGAGCTCTTTCGAGCAGTCAAGACCAAAATTAAAAGCTTTGTCAAGAGGTCCAAAAAACAAAACACTATTTCCAGAAAAGTCGGGAATTTAATACATAGAGTGTAATAACTGTGAGAAATGTTATATAGAGCAAACGCGTAGATGAGTTCAAACCAGATACAAAGAGCACCTAGCCCATTCAAAATACGGCAGATTGGACAAGTCTCGTATAGCAGAGCACGCCTCTAATAGCAATTATCATATCAGTATAAACCGTTTAAAATTAGACAAGCAAATAAATAACTATAGACATCTGGATATCGCTGAATTCATTGAAATCCATAAAAATAAAACAAATGCTCTCAACAAAAATAACGGTCCTCTTCTCAGCTTTTTACTCGGATTATTAGGAAAATCTCACAAAAATGCTCTGAGCCAGATAAAATTAAGCAAATAATATTTTAGTTTTACTCATCCCCTGATAATAACCACATTGTGGACTAAAAAGTTCACGGTATCTAACAAACAAACTTTTTGGAAAGTGGTAAAACTGTGTGAATAGTTTATAGTGCCAAAGATTTCAAACCAATTAATTAATTACAAACCAAAAGCACAAAAAAAACAACATCGTCCTGCTTAATACTTGTAAATCCAATTTTGGAAAAACCGTACTATTTTGGTATATGTACGTCAGACGATTAAGAATTTTTTTCATCATATTATTATCATTATCGTATTTTGTTAAAAAACATGTTTAATTAAGATTAAAAAATAAGCGAGTTAAAAAAAATACTAATGAATAGCTTGAAAAACTGAAACAAACACATTATTTATCTAATTTTGCACTTAAATACAATTTTTTAAAATGCACATTTATCAAGATAACTAATTAAGTAAAATTTTAATAACCAAAATCGTAATTGAGCTAATAGGATTTATTGAGTTTAGATTAATGTTATTTATGAGACAGGTGCTGTGTGGAGCCCAATGTTAATTATCAAGAAATTAAAAAAAAAACAAAGATTAATTAATGGCTGCTCTCTTGTTTGGAATAAAATTGTTTCACAGGTCCGGACTAGCTTTGAATTGACTCATTTAGTCGTTTAATTAAAACCGTCCAGATCTTCTCCGTAAATAAACATTTTGCTTTGTTATAACATACCATAGTTAAAAAATGCTAAATCAGTTTTTACACACATTTTGCAAAAATTAAATCATTCGCTCTAGATGTCATTTGAACACTTGGTGATTAATCTCATTAATCTTTTTTTTGTCATAAATGTTATACACTTACATCACGTATAGCATATGAGTGAAAAGATTAAAAATATTTTTATCATCTATTAATAAAAAAAACTTTAATAATTTTTAAAGATGTCTTACAATTTGAAAACTTTTAAAAATAAGGAGAAAGATATACATACTCTAAGTTTTGATGTCATATCAATCTTTTTCAGCAAAAAAACGATAATTTGCTATATCTAATCATCAGATTGTAAAGATAATAATTATAATGAACAGTGTAGAACTTCATCTAGCTGTCAAAGCATTTGCATCTAACGTAATTGCGGTCTCTAGTAAGTTTTCAACAACTTTAAAATAGCGATTAGTTAGAAAAATAGAAATAAAGATGAAAAATTATCAATATTAATTTTATTAAAACGTGTTGAAAAAATCAGCTTCCAAGAAACGTGTCAGAGACACAAATTCTGTTTTAGAAGTGTAAAACAACAAAGTCACATAGAAAAAGCTGTGACTGTTGCGCAAGCTTTCGAGTATGAACAAGTATGAGATTTGAGTTCAAAAATTATACTACACATAAAAATAAAGAGATGGTATTTGCTAGCGACACACGATTTTTGTAAAATAAAGTCATCACACGCTTTATATTAGCTTCACTTGTAACTTACAATAACAATAAATTCTTAGTAATTATCTTAAAACCTACTTCTGATTGTAGTATAAAAATTAAAGTTTACATGTCATTACCAACTTTGAAATAACTTGCACGTAATCTAAAAAAGCATAAAAATTGCTAGAAATAACAACAAAAACAAAAAGTATCAAAATATAAAACCAATAAAGTGTACAAAACAAAAAATTTGATCAAAGATTTGATAGCAGTATAATATTTTAATAAAGCCAAAAATCTATAGTATCTTAAACAAAAACGTGCGCCTGATAAAAACGCGTTTTGATTTTTTTTCCATCTACACACTGCATATCTCAGATGTACGTTTAAGTCAAAAGAAAGAATACCGATAACTTTGTTGTTTGGCCAGTGATGTCCCTTATTGGTTGAAGTAATTTTCTTTCTAATCTATAAGATTTTAACATTGAAATGTACAAGCATAATGGTTTTCCGACGTAAAAAGAAAAACTTTCCAATAGATAAATGTCACTATTACATACTATAGAAACGTTGAATTATATTCAACAGTAATTTGCTTACAATAAAAGAAAGAGGCAACAAAAGTAAAAAAGATTCACAATCCCAAATGTTGTGTGCCTTAGATTTATAAATAAAATCAACCAGGTGGCTGAGTTCTAGCCTTAGTAGAAAGCAGTTTTCTTTAATTTATTATTGTAGTTTTGAGTGTAAAACTTTCTAATAAATTAGCGCAATGGAACTTACTGTCGTCTATATTTCAAACGTTTTTATAATACATAACGTGGATTAAATTTTTGACCAAAAGAAAAATTCCTTAGCGAACTCTTTTCAGTATCAAAATCTAATAATGATTTTATGTTGAACAGTACAATTAATGTACAGCTCTAAACATTTATTATTAACCTTAAAAAGTAAATCATAGTTGCATTTAACTCTAATAAGAATAGTTTAAATTTTACAATAATCACAAACATTAAAATAATAACCATTTTAGTTGCCGCATGAACTTTCAATTTATGCTTTCTTCTGTCTCATCTTGCTTTCATTCATTACATATACTTATCTTTCCTGTTTTTCCCTACTCCCGCTGTTTTTCATGTCGTTAGATTTAATCCATAGATGTAGTTTATTTCTTTAGCACATTTTACACAGTCTACTTCTTTCATAAACCTATTTTATTCTCTTTTTTCCCATTCCCACATCTAAAGATTTCACTCTTTCTTTTTCTCAAGTCAGGTCCGGTCAGGTCAGTTCATATTTCAGTGTTTTCCAATCTTTTTGTGTTCAATCTTGTGTTGTATCTAAACTGTCTATTTCTCTTTCTTCTTTTTTGATGTTCACATCTTTATATTATTGACTCAATTCTCAATTAAGCCCATTTTTTTCATTGCATAGCCTTTTTGTTAATTACAAATGTCTCTTCTTTCTTACTCTCTACTTCCTTTCAGACCTCATCAGTTTCATCCATTTTGTCGCTCTTTTTCATGCCCTTATTATCATTTTGCTTCTCTCACATTTTTCTCCTATATTATTTTACATATACTCTGAAATAGCTTATGATACTGGTTTTCATAAACTTATACATACTGTGTTAAAACATTCAATTTAAATATACTTTTTCAAAGCAACAGCTAAGCTGGACTAGACTGGTTGAGCATTGCAACAGATTTGTTCTAAAAAATGCAATTTTGATAGGTATTAAATTAAATGAAAATATTAACTTATCCGCTTACTACAATCACATTTTATATAATAATATCATCACAATTTGACAAACTAGATAGACAACTTGCTTGCCATAATCATTTGCCGTCTGGGTGGTATAATAACTATCTGTGCTAAAAAAATTAATTTAAATATTATATATCATTAAAAATAAAGTCAGAGCAAATTCATTCAAACAAATATCCGTATTGTTGTATAAAAGTAAAATTAAAACAACATTGTTGATGTGACAAATTTCCAATCTTGAACATTGATTTGCGATATATAACTTGAAATGGCAGAACTTCTATAATGCAGATAGTAAACCATAATTTATACCATAAATTATAAATATTTTAAATAAGTTTTCCAACGGTTGCAGTCGTTATGTTTAACAAAGACATCTTACAGCCCGTTTAAGATTCTCACTTTTATAGTGACCATTAGCTTTTGGATTCAGATGTTTGAAGAAATTTCATTTCAAAAACACACAATAGGTATGTTAAATCTTCAAAAACGGAAATAAATCAGTTGTTTTTTACTGGCAAAAATTAAGAATTGTTAGATATTATTGACTGTCTATGTAATAAAGTTTAACACTATCACAAAACTAAGCCTAAAAGAGCACTTTAATTTTGTTTGGTTGGTCACTATTCTAAGATTTAGTTATAATTCAAAAATACGGCATAGTTGTATAGCGGGATTACGCTTTACAACCCATACAATAAATATTTACCTGCTTTTTAATTTATGGTTATTTGCCTTCACATTTTAAGTGATGTCTGACCAGGGATTAAGAATGTAGAATCCGGTATTTTGGACTTTCCCATTATGCCCCAAAAACCAAGTTATATTATTATTAAAATAATGCATAAAATGTATTAATTTTGTGGTATTCCTATTAAAGAAATTGTTTTAAACTTTTCAAGCTTGTAAAACTTTTAATAACCGTTATTAAAAGGTTAGAAAAGTATTTGTTACACCAATTAATTTATTTGTTGCTAGATCGTTAGTTTTTTATTAGTTTGCATTTATTTGACTTTAAAATAAAGAGAATAGTTTTGTACATCTACATTTGTTCATTTTTATTAAAAACCATGCTTGTGTGTAGAGCATGAGTGACTGACTACACGTTTTGCAAAATACTAGATTAAAAAATGTTAAATAATTAAAGATATAATCAACGTAAAAATATTGTAAACTATTGAAAAGACATATTATTGCTCTAGGGAGCCAGCCGCCAGATGTTCCAGGTAACCAGCAAGCAATCCCTTTTCAAAAAATCTAATCAATTTTGAGAGGCCACTAAGTAATCTCAAGTTAGTCATCTAAATTGGTTATCGTTTAATAAAAAACGTCAAGTTTTAGCAGGTTTCTGAGAAGACAGACATTCTTTGTTAGCACTTACAAGCATGATAATCCGTATTGTGATGTGATCTACCAGTTTCATATAATTTGTCGCACATTCATCACTTATCTTTCCACACACAATTCAACACAAATAAAGCCACAAATTCCGCACAATTATTGTTAACAAAGTTTGAAGCAGCAAACAAAATTATAAAAAGACGACGACGACGACGCACAATGCGATGTCTGAAAAGCACACACAGCCAACAAGCAAGCACTCGCACTGAAACGCGCCAACGAGCAACTGAAGCTCGAAGAGCTCTGACTGAACACTTATTTGAAGAGACGAAACTGGTTGACACAATGAACGGAGAGGAAAAGATTTAGATCTAATCGCTAAATATTTTATTGCCAATGATCGCCACAATATTTAGAAAACCACGAAAATTACGATGAGTTTGTTGCTTGCGTCCGCAGACCTCGAAAAGGAGAACGGTATTGGAAAGCAATTTGTGCATTGTGGAAGTTGAAGACTAAAACACAGGGGATGCCACCCCATTAGGAATGTGGTGGGGAAAAGCATGAACTGGAGGGATATGGAAGGTTTCAGAGGTTTCAATGACGATGGTTAACGTACCTACGCTAGCTACAGCTCAACTTCTGCTGGTGATTTGTTTGTGGATCGTTAGGTGAAAGGTAAAGTTTGGATGGAAGGTTGGAATTGTTCAATAATTAGCTGGATTGTTGGTTTTCAAGAGGTAGAACAAGCTTTTATAACAGGCATAACTCAAATAATAAAGTTTTTTGTTCACTGTTTATATAATTAGTCTTTACTGTTCTTAAAAGATTACAATTAAAAAGAATAATTACCACTAGAACATTACAATTGGTAATTGTTTACTTTGTAGCAAAAATACTAAAACCACGTGAGACAAGAAACTATTGCACGTATCCAGTAAATTGTAAAAAATAAAAAAAAAAGGTTTACAACATTTTAGGGCAAGGGAAAATTTTTATGTATTTAGTAAATTGAGAGAGTTTGTGTGATTTACGTATGCTTCACGCATGCGCTGTGAACAAAAGTGTGGGAAAAATGTGGATCTTGCCAATGTTTGTGACATTGGCACAAAACTTTTTTTAGTAAGCTACATTCAACCCTCTTAAACATTATAAACAACATCCCCAGCCTCATATCTTACTGACCGTTAAAGTAAACAATGACCACTTTTTTTTTCTAATTACCGATTTGTGTTAAATATAAATTTGATCCAGATATGATTAAAATAAATAGATTAATAATATTGATAAACATGTGCATAAAAAATTAGCAACTTAAATAAAAAGAAACCTACTATAAATATGAAAAAGAAAAACTTACAGCATACAACATATAACTTCAATTTTTTTGTTAAACTTGTTAGAAAATGACCAAATTAAATACTTAATATAATCAAAATAAACTTTTCATTTACTATTAAAACACTAGATTTTATACCAAAAATTTCTAGAAATAAATTAATACTTTAAAATCACAAAATAATCAATCAAACATCTTTTTGATTAATTATTTGTTGATTATTTGATTTACGTTTTGTTTTAAACAAACCAATATTTTTTAATATAGCAAGTAATAAATTCAAAGTTTTAAAAACCTACTTTAATATAATTAATTGTTAATTTATTGATATACCTAATATAGACAAATTGTGCAAAAAGTAACTGAAACAAGTAACAAATTAAAAATTTGGAAAACCGACTTTAATGTAAATAATAATTATTTTTTATTTACAACTTAAACAAAAAAAATTCTTCAAAAGAATTAGATATGTAAATTAATAAATTTCTATATTAAAGACGGTTCTCTTTTAATTTTTAGTTTCTTATTGGTTAAAAATATTTTAAACGAGTAACTTTTTTCATTAAATTTTTTAGTTAGATTTTTTCACTAGAATAAAAGGTACGTTTAGATACGTTCAAACTAAGATACACTTTTGAGTTTTTAGTTCGGATAAAAAATTTTAGTTTTGATGTTAACGTCAAATTTTTAATTTTAACATCTACTAAAACTAAAACCAAATACATAATCTTCATGAATGACAGATTGAGACCCATGAGTCATTAACTTTTTAGTTCAACAACTGAATATTTGAATTTTGAAATAGTGAGAGACAATTATAATAATTGTCTAGAGAAGAGCCTGGACCCTCAAGCTTAAGCTTGAGGGTTCCTTTTTATCACCAAAGAGTATCTCTTAAAGACAAAACCATAGAAGCAAGTAAAATATCCCTCATTCAGTCATTTATTCCAATAAAAATGGTAAGACCTAAAACAAACTTATTTTTCTGTTGCACTAGTTCCAACTTATCATACAAAATCATTAGGATCGACCTATCTAACAAAACCAGCAAATGCTCAAGCTCTCCCACAATAATAATTATAATAGCTGCTAGATTTTGAACCTCTAAAAATTGAAGACTTGCGTTCTTGAAAAACTTCACCCCTATGAGCATCCAACTTTCAAATTCGCAGAAACAAAACTCTAAAAGACAGAAATTCATTTCACTCAATTTTTGGTGAAATAACTATAAAAATTTAACACCCGATTATTTTTCAACAGAAATTTCATCTTAGAACAAATAAAGTTCAAACGTAGCATAGACGTGTTTCAACAATTATTTTCTTGCTGCCTTCTTGTTAGGCTGAAGACCTTGGTTTCCTGATTGTGCAAACGGCTTATTGTTGTTTTCCGGATTATAAGCCTTTGCTGCATTCTCTTCAGCTTCTTAATGTGTTGAAGACCTAAAGACTGATGATCAACCATAAACTTTCTTTATAAGGTCTTTCTCCACCACGAGGTCATGTTTGACCATTTTGCTAAGGCTGCTTCCTGATACCTTCTGCTATAGCAGTGCTCTCTTGGTTCGCCTGATCCTAAAGATGGCTCGTAGGGGTTTCAATCAGAGCAAGTTAGTGGTTTTTGTTTAATCTGACGCACTAAAAATGTCCGCTTGGGTAAGATTTAAAACAATTCAAAGCTACGCCTCAAATGCCCTAGCTATGAAGTTTTTCATATAGAATATTATGCGAAACACAATCGAAAGTTTTGGATAAGTCACAAAACTCAAGCTGTGAGTGTTTGCCCTTTTCCAAACCTTTGACTTTGTCTGCCACTAATTGAAGGAAAGCTTTTATCGTAGACATCTTTTTCCTAGAGTCGAATTGACCTGAGCATAGCAAAGCAAAGAAATTACTTCCATGAAGCTATGAAGTTGTTTTTTGACAATATTTTCAATAATGTTACCTACTACAGGTATAAGGAATAAAGGACAAAACGCATTCAAATCGTCAGTGTTGCCTTTTTTAAATACAGATGTAACCACAGAAAGTTTTAAAGCATTTGGAAACGTCCCTGCATAGAAGCAGCCATTTATTAGAGAAGCTAGAGGTTTATCAATAATATCTGCCAATAACTTTTCTATTTAATTCATAGGTATCTGTAGCGTTGGAATGCCTTATACTAAGAATAACGCAAGAATATCTTCTGACGTGACTGGATTTGGATAATACGAGTGTGTCGGAGCATTTAAAGTTTTCGAAACAAAAGTTGGTTTATGAGATATGTCATAACATATATATCTTATAATATTTTCAGCAGTGGGAAAGTGGTCATTAAATTGTTCTACTAAAATAGCTGTTACTAGTGGTTTTCTGTGATACCTTCATGATTTATCAGTTTCCAACTGTCCCTCATGACGTTGATCGAGTTTAACAAATAATTGCTAGTGTCTGTTAGACTTCAAATACCACGTGATTGTCCCATGTGCCGCGAAAAACTTTGCTAGTTGTGCCCAACAGAATTAATAGTATGTACTATTTAAGTTCATATTGAAATTTTCACGTTTTTAGTTTAGCAGCATCAGTTATTGTATTTTTTGTGTTATTCAACTAAATATACTTTAAAATCTATTCGTAAATATTTAAAGCACCCTAGAAAAACTAGATTCAGTATATACAAAAGTATATACTGAATCTAGTTTTGTATTCAGTGTATACAGTGTATCAATTTGTTTACAGTGTATCAATTTGTTTGTATTCAGTGTATACAGAATACAAACAAATCTCTCAATAAGTTGGTTTATTTAATAGGCAACTCTACTCCCCTAACACTATTAGAACCGATAGTGTAATAAAATTTAAATACTGAATATTAGTTCAGTTTCATTCATCTTCTGATACTGACTACATTGTTATGTAGTCAATGTAGTTCAGGAGCTGTTGAAACTGTCGTCCCACAAGCTCCTGAAGTCAAATGAGAAGCGTTTTGGCAAATGATCAAACTGTGTGATTAAATCTATGTCATAAATTAATTGATATTAATAATTGAGATTGAAAAAAATTTGAACACTCCTTACTTAGTTAGGTAAGCGACTGGAAATATTTAAAGTCTAGATTTATTCTTAAGACCTAGAAAAAAAACTTATTATTAGATTTAAAATCGTTTTATAACCGACTGACCAAAATATTTTAAAAAGAAGCGGCACAATCGAACCACTGCGCAACTACTTTTGCCTACTAACAAAATATCAGACTGTAAGATATTTTGTGGGTTCTGTGCTTTCAAATTAAAGCATAAAATCTTGATTTTGCAAGCATTTACAAAAAAGATATCAGTTCCTTCAGCAGCTTCAACATTAATACTAAATCCGTGATATAGTTATCAACCATATTTCTACAAGACCTATTAATTAACATGTTCTTAAGCGAATGAGATCTAATATTTATCGAGAAAATTTTCTTTTCCGGTTAATCATCTACATTGGCAGTATCTTAAAGAAAATAAAATAAAGTTTTTCTATTCTATATTTCTATTTATTATAGTTCCTTTAATTGTTTGCTGCCCCATAAAAGATATACATCAATACTAATGGCAATGCACAAGCCAACAACTGTAATTATCCATTTTAGGTCAATAATTATAGCGGTGCAATAATGAAATAATGATGGCATCTCATTAAAAAACTGCATATAAAAGTACAGCGTTTAGTGCTATTTTTTTTATCTCTCCAGAAGCTAATGTTTCGTTACCGTTTTTCTCATCAAATATTAAGCTTTTCGCAACCACAAAAAATTAATATATTTTTAAATTTATAAAAAATAATGATATGAAAAACTCTAAATATTTATAATTTTTAAATAAATATTTTTTTGAATGCTGGCCAGAAATATTAGTTTTAAATTTACAAAAACTCAATCTTGATACTCCATTATTCACAGTTTTACCACTTGCCAAGAAGTTTGTTTAATCGATCTCGAGAGCTTTTTCGACCATCAAGTGGTCATCCTCCTGATGATGACCACTTGGTAGTCGAAAGAGCTCTCGAGATCGATTAAACAAACTTTTTGGCAAATGGTAAGACTGTATGAATTCTTTATTGTGCCGAAGATTCCAAACCAATCAATTCATTTATACTCCATAATAGCAATCTTTAGGCCTTTTTGAGGAGTATTTAGTTCAACTACACTTACTTCACCAATCGAAATAAGCGTCAAAGTATTTTTTTACAGCAATTTGTAAAAAAAAATTAAAACTAAAATTTTCATTAAAACTAAATTTATTCATAATTAAAACTAACATGTTTTAGAATTTTTGGCATACTTACAGATGTAGTAAAAAACAGTTCTAAATAAAAACCAATTTAAAAAAAAACCCGATTTAGAAGTGTGTAAGAAACCATTTAGCAACATTGGCATTTCAAATTAGCTTTAAAAATGTTTTGAAGAGCTTTAATAATTCCGGAGGAAATATAATTCTGTAGTATTATGCGGGTTTTTATTTTCCTGGAACGGAGCTATCCTGTTACATTATACTGTAACAATGGTAATTTGCAATCGCGAGATTGTTGCAGATGAATTCCGAATTTAAAATTGCAACTTTTTATACCTACAGCTGTTGTTACGAGTTTAATTTAGTGGGCCTCAGTAGTTTTATATATTGCTGTATAAATGAGCAAGCTTTTGGATACAATCCTCGGCTTTTACAACTTGTTGGGTTAAAGTAAATGGAACGATTAAGTTATGTTGCTTGTAGCAATTTTAGTAACTGTAAAAACTTGAAATTAAAAACGCTCGCTGTCGTTTAAATTGAAATTTCTCAAAAACAATGCTGTCGGAAAATAATTTTAGCGGTTACCTAAACTTTCTATAAAAATATAACAATTTTCTCACCTTTAAGTCCTTCTTCATTTTTGAAATCGCAGGTATCAATACAATTCAGAAAGTTGCTTTTCTTACTTTTTATTATTTATTTATAATGTTCTACTTCAATAATTATAAGATTAGAGGCGATATTGTGTTATCGAGTATTACAATAAAAATCCGTGAGTAACTGCAGTAAAAATAATAAATGAAAAAGCAGACTCGTTATTTGTTTTGTTTTACAGAGAATATATGATTACGAAATTGAATTTCATTTTCAATTTGACCACTTGCCATCAACTGTTTTTTTCTATTTGTGCCTAAATTGTACAATCTGCAGGATTTTTTTAATGTACTCAAATATTTCGAAACAAATTCGCTTTAAAAAAAATCTCTTCTAACTTGTGATCAATAAAAATATTTTCTACAGTAAGATCAAAAGTGCTGAACTCTTGTCGGCAAGATTTTTATTTTGTATGAGCATTGGTTGCTTGGCAATTAAACGAGATCAAATTGACGAACGGCTTTTTTTCTAAGAATTTAATCAAGTTTAAACTGCCTTTTAGCAATCAATACAAAAATTTTGCCTGACAAGAGTTGAGAACGAATGATCTTCAGTTGAAGAATTAACTGAATAAAGCGGTAAATACGTCAAATCTTTAACTACTTACTGACAAAGATTCGCTTAATTTATATTTGCATTGTTGGCCAAATTCTGCAAATTGATTCCACACACTTTAAATATTAATGGTTGCTAAAACAATGAGGTAGCGGCAAGAAAATCAGCATACATTCTTTTCAGTTAGAGAAATCATTTCTAACTTGTGATTGGTGCATGTGACACTATTTTTAATGTCTCATTGGTCTACAACACTATGAAGTTAATTATCATAAATGTAATAAAAAATAAAACAAGTTAGCGTTTTTTCTCTATAGTGACAGGACATATTGGTATCTACTTAGAAAAGAATTTTTGTCTATTTGGCGCCGACTCATAATTATTTAGTTATATTCATTAGTGTAAGTTTTTTTCTTTCTTCCACCTTCTAAGATACTATATCTAGAAGGTCAACAACTGATAATCGTACATTATTTACCAAATCATAATGATGACTATTATTAACGAGGTGAAGTCTATAAGTTTAAATCACCAAAAAAATAATAGCCATTATAAGCGAGTAGCATACTATACTTTACCCACGATTACAAAATATTTTTATTTCAAAAGCTACTTCTATTTAAATTGATTTAATCTTATAATTAAAATAAGAATAGCTTGACTAAAAAAAAAATATTGTTTGTTTCAATCGGACTCTGTGAAAAGTTATGCGTAGTCGAAAAAAATATATAATTATAATAGTGAAATCAACAGCCTTCTTCTTATAGCCAATTAATTAGCATAAAAACCGTTAAACAAAATTAATAGTATTTGCACTACTAAAGATGTTATAAAATTTGCAAGTAAATTTATTGCAATTTAAATTTATTGCAATTTATCTTAGAATCTAAATGTCCAATTTGAAGGTGCGTGTTAAACGGTTAAATAATTGTTTCAAAAAATGTACACTATTCTGACACTCATCAACATTTTACAAAAATCTGCAATTGTAAAGCGCCAACAATCAAAGTGACAATCATGATGACAAACAATCATAATGACATCATGATGACAAACAATCATAATGACATCATGATGACAAACAATCCTGAATGAAAAGTATGATCATGGCATCATGATGACCTATAATTATATAATTATTCAATATAATTATTTATAGTTTTATCTCATTTATCAATTAAAAAAAAATAGCGAAATAAATAATATTACTGATACAATCTAATATAATAGCTATTTATTATATAAGTGTCTTATAAGACCATAAGTGACAAAAAAATGCTTGCTTGAGTGACCTAATTTTTCTTGTGTGACTTATTTGCTGTTAAGACAAGAGTACAATACATAGTTTTATCCAACACCTCTCTCTGTAAGAGTTCTTAAAAAATCTATCTACAAAAATTAATAGTAGTCTGTGATTTAGTTGACATGTTGTTGTTAACAACAAAATTTATTTTTTGACAAAAACTTTGCAAATTGTTTCGGCGCTTGTAACGTTGATGGGAATGAAAAAAAATAGTTCTGATCCTAAAAAAATTAGGAAAGATGTTGAAGAAGTCACATCGAGTTTGCTAGCCAAGAAATCCAGGAACGCTTATTACAAAGAATTGAGTGAGTTCAATGACTGAAAACAGGAAAAACGATGTTTGTGGGGTAAGCGGAGACGTACTGTTGGGTTATTTCTTCAACGCAAAAAAAAATCGCGGCCTCTTCAATGTGAACGAAATATATAAAAACAGTTTTATTTATTGATTCATAAAACCACTTGTGTTTTATAAACCCCATAATTCAATCAAAAATATCATTTTTATGACGTCATAATAAAGAGGTGTTAGATAAATGATATAAATTAATAGGCAACTCTAACTTCTATCATTATTTTTTGTTTAAATTTAACGGTACAAAAATAAATAGTGTGCGTGTATAAATGTATTATGTGTGAAGAGCAACTAATAATATATAGAAAAAAAAATTTTTAAATAAAAAATAAATAAAATCGTGTGGCACAAACAAATTAATAAGATTTGTATTATTAAACGATTTTTTTCGACAACCAACAACAAGTGATTTGGAAAATCTGGAGTAGAATTTTTCAGCCCTTTCAGTTATAAAAAACCCATTTATCATATATTACCACACATTTAATTGATTTGGAAAGATCATCATGAATTACTGCACAAATTTAACAATTTATGTAAATTTGGAAAAGTTATTCCAATAATTATTGTTTTCTAATTAGGTCGTAGATAAAATATTGTATGTGAAAAGTTTTTATGCACTTCTTGCAAACTCGTACTTTAACCTTCGTGCGTAAAATCCTCTCTTGACACACTAGTATCATAAATAACTATTGCTTTTGATAGACAATTGATTATCTATTTATTTACACTAATTTCTAATTTACCACTCCCACAAAATTCACTCGCTTTTTCAGCATTCAGTTTTAGTTTAGTGCTATTTAAGTTTCTGCAAAAGCAAACCACTCAAATAAGCTCTTTGCAATTAGTTACTATGTTTATACCAAAACATGTCATAATTTTTCATCTTTATGTTGAAAAAATAAAAGTTATATACTTTTAGTGATAATTATATTGCAACGTTATACACAGTTTCTTGCCTAGTTCAATTTGAGTAGAATATTTTATAAAGAATTAGATGTATTTTTAGTTTTCCACCATGTTTTAATTACCCTATTTTAAAGGTCAGATCAAATCAGCAATATATTAGCTATGCGGTATATTCAAAATAAAAAAAAATGCTATTACAAACTTGTGGATTTTTTGGTTCAGTTAACATAGTAGAGATCACGTTATATAAGTACCAACATTTTTTGCTTCTTTACTTATTTACCTGACACAATAAAATTTACAAACGACTAACACCTTTATGCTTTATAAGCGTTAACTATTTGAATGGGTTTTGAAAGATATCCCATAAATTTCTTGGTTGGGTTTAACATTATAATGTCAAAAGTTTTATTTATGTGACAGGATTGGCTACTTGGGGAGTTCTTAGTATAAATCCGTCATCTTCTCAGGTAGTGGTTAGTACAAAAAAAAGATATAAAACTCAATTAATAGTTTTTTATTAAAATGTTAATATTATCAATTACCAATTTATAAGCTCATGAGAATTAGAATACAAATACAAATTTGAAAAATGCATGTTTACTTTAAAATGATATACACATTGTCCACTTCAAATTAACATTAATTTTCATTATTATTATTTTGTTATATTTTGTATAAAATCATTTAACATAAAAAAACATTAAAAGTTAAAAAGCTTTTGCAAATCTACAAACAAAACATTTGGCTTTTTAATAGTTATTTACATAAAAGTCAGGAAAATGTCACATTACGACAGAGGAGCTAAATTGAAATACGAGGCACTTTGTGCCGAGTATTTTAAAGCTCCGAGTAAAGTAAAAGATTTTACTGACGTGTTTTGTATTAAATTTTTCCGGAAATCGTAAAAAAAAGATGAAATTTACAAATTTTAGAATTTTTTTTACAAATTCCACAAAAATCAAGTTTGTCAATTTTGTTGGCAACTATAGTTACTAGAATATGTTTTTTATTTTGCGTCTTGTAAAGTTTTTACAGTACTAGTCCGGAAAACTCAATTTTCCTGCGCGTAAATAAGCAGGAAAATGTTGTTTCCAAGACGATTTCCGGGAAAATATTTTACTCTAAAAACTGCAAACTTTATTAGAAATTAAGCACTCAAACTATTGTATTCAAAAAAATACTATTTGTATAACTTCCATATTTCACACAGTCGATTTTTTTTCAATGTAATAAATTATAATCAAATTTAAAAAAAATATCTACGATGCAAAATATGTATTTAAACCAATTAGCGATACCATTACGTTGTAGTGTATTTGAGAAAATATTTGCTTTAAAACCGATTATTTTATGGTCATATTTATGGTCATTTTACAGCTTTTGCTTTTAGGTTTATTATATTATACAGTACAGGGTAGTGTAGAATATGTAAAGCTAAAAGCAAAAAAACTTAATTTAATTTTGAGATTAAACAAGAAATATGCTCTTATGTCTAAGAGCAAATAAGAAATAACCTCGCAATGGAGAATAAGATTAGTGACAAGGTAAGCTGTATAACAAAGTGATCTCAGTCTAACAACCTTAATTTAAATCTGAATAGGTGTGTCAATAATACCTTATTTTTTAAGAAATTTCCGGTTAAGCAGTCTATGAATAATAAAAGTAACCTGAGTAACTTCAGAGTATTGGGCTATTAGGCGTGACATTGCTTTGAACGGACTTTCGTAATAAAATAGCAATTTTGACAGCTCTTGATAGATCTAAACTTTGTAAAAATACAAGACGAAAAAAACCTTTCGAACAATTATTCGGTAACAAGTTGACAGATAGCTCAGTCAGCTCTAAGAGAAATATGAACTAAACAGTCGTGTAATGTTTTCTTGAGCACATACTTTAAGTCGATGAAAAACCCAAACATATGTGACCTGAAACATACAATATTATGCAAAATTAAAAATAAAACCTAATATAATAATTACTAAAAAACTAAGTGTAAAGTAGGTATTCTTTATGCACTGTGAAAATTTTGCTAATGCTGATGAAGTAGCTGCTTTAAATTCACATGGTTAATTCTTGTAAACTACTAGTACAAATAAACAATCCCACGTGGTCTAATTAAAACGCAGCTTTGTTAAATGCGCATTCTCTTGATGTCTTTACCTCCCGTGCGTGACACACGTGAGTTGCGTGTCCACACGATACTCGTGTATATGCCACAGTTAAATCCTCAAAACCGAACACGCGTTTTAATTTTTTCTTCAATAAACTCACCAAGATTACTATTTACTACTGCTAAACCGCATCTCTCACAATTTGATTGATAAATTTGTTCTACAACAGCGAACATGATTATTCGAGAAGTTGAGCTTTTCATTTTCGTTCCTGTGCAAGATGTCTCCGTCATCCGATTGTGAATCATTCGTCAATATTACATCACGGGGACGGCAACAGATGCGTCCGAAAACGCGGAAAATATGCTAATATCACTGTAAAAGTTGTTCGTCGTCACTTATTTCCCCGTTTGAAGCGCGCAAGCGGTCATGAAAGTAACACCTGAAACAGGCTATTCGTTTTCCCCAAATGCTCACTCAAAAGTCTTTACGAAACTTTCAACTTTCCACAAAGATACACATCAAAGATGGACTTAAGCATTGGGAATTATATTTGTATCGTTTTGCTTCTGAAGGAGTTCTATGTAAATAGACGTCTTTGGCAGAAACTCAAAAAAATTCGATTTAATCTTAAATTATACAGAAATACTTGATGGTATTTTTGTCAAAAGACCTGGATAACATGCAATATATTGCAAACTTTTAGCAGCAACACAATTTATATTAATAACTTGCACTGTGTTTTATAATTTGAATTATAAACTTTAACCTCTTGCGCCGATTGCATAAATGCAAACCAAATCTCTAATCAACTGACTGTTATCAAAGATTCAATTATCAATAAGCATTTTTTGACTTGACGACTGTAAGTGGATTCAACCATCATCAAATTGTTTTCCAACCGGCCATTAATCTCATAACAGTTTTATATTTAGGACTATTAAAGCTGCAAATACTGCCACTAGATACTCTTTTCTTAATGAAACAGTTCACAATTAAAAATGATTGTAGACGACCAACAAGCTAATTTTTTGTTTTGTGTCACTTTTCAAAGTAATAGTCTAAATTTTTTATTATTTTCAACATTTACTCTAAAGTGCAGATCCTAAGTCAAAATGATGTATACAAATAATTCATTAGTATAGCCATAATAAAAATGATTTTCAGCCATTGTACACGATTTTTCAACTTTCAAAATCCTCCAACAATATCAAAGTTTGAGTACTTGCAAGAGTTTCTAGACTCCAAAAAAAATAGAAACATAGATTCTAACCACAGTCCAAAGTCGACTAATCAAACAATTTTTTGTCAGGGAAGATCTAGAGTGCTATTTTTGACCATACGGACAAGAGATGAAATAATGAAATTATTTCGTATGAGCATGGCTAGTTAGTGCATTGTTAGTACAATTGTGACATTGCATTCCGAATAACATTTGAAACCCAAATAAAATAATAAGATTCTGTTTTTCTCAAACACTGCTAAAAATTAACATCAGCTTGTGATAATTGGCTGTCATATGAACTTTTCAGTCAGATCCTACTGCAAATGACTTAAATGATAAGTTTGTTAATATTGCAAAATCTAATTGACAATATTGTTCCATCAAAAGATCTACTTGCTTTTTGCGCGCCATAAAAAAATGCTTTTAGTTTGTTTCTAATGCCAGTGGTTATGTCTTAGCATAAAAAAAATCTCATTTCCAAGCATTGATTAACTGCTATTACGTTTCTGATTAACAATTCTTTAGAAAGAGGCACTTTCCCAAACTGCCTGAGAATAGCTATTATTATTCTTTTACATAAAGGTAATGATAAAAAAAATGTTGCTAATTATAGACCAATAGCTCTTCCACCAGTTCTCTCTATTCTCTCTAAAATGATTGAAAAGCTAGTTAAATCTCGTCTTATGACCTTTCTTACTGAATTCAAAGTATGGTCTTCTTGACGATAAATAAAAATACTAATAATACAAAATTTTCTGTCCTGAATCACATTTATGCAGCAGTGAATAATAAATTATAAACCGCTACAATCTTTTGTGACTTTGCAAAAGCTTTTGATTGCGTTAGTCACAGTTTACTTACTAAAAAATAAAAATTTTATGGTATAAAAAGCATTCCTCTGAAGTCGTTTAAATCTTTTCTATCTAATATAACTCAAATTGTAAAAGCAAATGATTTTCTTTCAAACTGTAAAAATCTTAAGTCTAATGTTCTGATTACTGACTGAACGTTCATATTTAGCATTACAAACTTCGGTAACACATCTTCACTGTTGACTGGAACACTGTAATGTATAGAATTGAACCAATAGCTATTTGACAACTCCCTAATTAACGTAATGCCGTCAAAGCCTAAAAATAATTCGAATTAATAATAAAATATTTTAAAATCAAGTAATAGAATACAACAATTTTCACCTTGTTGTACGCTAGCGACATGTTAAGATGATTTGTAGGTTATGTTAGATCAATAGATGCCCAATAAAATAAAACCGAAAATTTCCAATAAACACTTTAGCTAGTGAAACACATTTTAAATCGCTTCAAGTATCAACGCTAAATAAATTAAAAACAAATAGTGTATATTGTAAAAAAAAATTTAAAAAACACTCTTCAATTCCATTACTAGATCTAGCTTTTGAATTAAAAAAAACTAACTTTCATTATTGAATAGGCCATTACTAGTATTGTAAATAACAACAAAATTTGAAACAAAATATAGATTAAAACTATAAAAGTATCGTCAACGTAAGATTCAGTTAGCACTTTTGTAAAAATCACTATAAATAGAATTGCTTATTAATTAACACATGTTCTCTAATTTTTTTTTCAAAAAGTGCCAATCCACTAATTAGCTGTTTTGGAATCATTGTCACTATAAAATATTAACACTGTTCTACCACTTGGCAAAAAGCTTTCCATTTGGTTTCTAAAGCTGGACTACCATGTAGTCATCACCAAAAGATGAGTAAAATTACATTATTCATAATTTTTACAAAATTTGTTTCATGTAGCAAATAGTGAAAGGCTTATTTATACCTAAATTGGAAATTTTTGTAGGTTTTTATCCGCCTGAAAAGCTGAAAAAGAAGAAAATTCTTCAAGATAAAATAGCAAGTTAATGTTTGAAAGAGATTAAGCCGGTTCCAAATGTAAAAACCCTATATATAAACTACAATATTTTTAAAATGTGCAACAAAAACACGACTATAATTGAAAAAAAATGCCTGTGGTTTAACGTAGTTAGTGATGTTTAACGTTGGGACAGTTTGTATTGCGTAAAGATATTGCAATTTCTACCTTATTTAACAATTTCGTTTTCATATTGTATTTTTATTATCTTTAGCCACGTTTAGCAAGTTTTGTTATGTAGTGTATTGCTTGCGTGAAAATCTACATTATTAATTCATTTTATATATTTGTTTAGACATTTTATAAAGATTGTTTACCCTTCTTGAGCATTATTTGTCATAAATTGCTTTTCGCTCAGCCAGCAGGTTCGTGATAATCGAGAGATTGAAATCATTAGTTAACATTAAAATTTGATATACCACAATTAATTTTTCTTGCTCCTCCCGCCGAAAGTACGGTCTTCCGGGCCGCAGTTCACTCCAGAAAGAAGGACTTTTGTGGACGGCTCGAGGTACGAGGCGTTCTCACTAGAGTGCGCTGTTTCGTATGCGCAACGATAAGAAATTTCGATACAGAGGCTAAAATAATTGTTCGAAGTGAAGCTACTCCAAAAAAATCTGGTGATCGTTATCTTTTGGTTTATAATACTTATAAAAAGTGGCGAGAGGATAATAAAAGTTCATTGTCCTCCTCAGAAGAAAACAATTTAATTGTTTGATAAGAAAAAATGTACTATTGAATTCATTTTATATATTATATATATATTTTATATGAATTATGATTATTTTTTTAATTATAATATTTAAAGTTAAATAATACAATAAAGTTTACATGTATTTGTTAGTTTTTGAAAATTTGTAATTGTCAATGCCATTTTATCAATTTTTCATTTTAGTTATTAATATATTTTTTTTTGAATGCCCGCCCCGACCAGCAAAAACTTCGGCTTCGCCTCAGTTTTGCAAAAGTCGGGCGGGCCCGCCCCCTCTACCCCACCTCGGCTTCGCCTCGGAACGTGCTACTACTTTAATATAAATTATTTTAATTAACTTTCGGCGTAGGATCAAGAAAAATAGTATACAACCCACGACCATAAAGTTGGATAACCTGGCAGATGTGATAGAACTTCTATCACATCGGCCAGGAAATCCAACTTTCTGGCCTAGGGTCGTAATATACTATTTCTCTCCTACAATCGTTAAAAAAAAAGTCAAGCTTAAATTTAAAAAAATATATTGCAGGTGCTATCAATAGAGTTAAAGGGTTTGCTACGGCGTTATGTTATTTGCTAATTAACACTTGTAGCATCATAGCAAAATTTATATTTATTCAAAATAAAAATATTCTATTATAAAAAATACTATTTTTATTTTATTCAATAAAAATTTTCTATTATAACTGCTTGCAAAGTTTGCAACTCTCATTATTTTAATCTAATTCCAATTGAAAGAAGTACACATCTTGACGATATCTGTAACAACAATTCTACCTATACATATTTAACTTAAAAAGTTTTTGAGTGCTTGTAAATTAAAAGCAAATATTACCATTCGCTGAGAAATATTACCGAAATTCTAGAAATATCAACAAAACTTTCACTACTAAATTAGAATCGAAATCTGTACACAATAAACTTGAAAATTGCAAATATCTTGTCCATGTTTAATTTCATGGTTTACGAACCGTGCTTCATGCTGCAACTGATCTAAATGCGAAAAAACGCAGAAAACTCATGAAAAAATTATAGTCATCAACATCTTAAATTGCCTCTGTAAAAGCGTCTAATTTGTTATTCGCATCTATTGTCTGCGGTTAATTCTCCTGATTATTTGACATCATCGTAAATTATAATTAAAATTGTAATTGCATCGTTGAGAACTTTTCCAGTAAAATAGATAAGCACTTTCCAGATTCTTATAAGCAAGATGGCAAAATGATTTCATGTCAGATACTTTAAAAATATAATCCCCCCTGCTTCAAAAAATTATTATACACATTTTGTAAAAATAATTGTTATAGAGAAAGAAAAAAGTTGGATCGATTTAAAATATAGAATGTGTTTTTCTCTTAAAATACAAAATAAAAAAAAAAAAAAATGCAAGTATCTGTTTTATTTAACAATTTCTTTCTTTTCTACGCATTTCAGAAATAACCTAAATCAGAAACAAAATACCAACAAATTGAGTTCAACCGCAAAGTTAGAATTTATAATGCCTTTCATGTTTTGAGGTTACTCTACTCCATAGATAATATCGACACCTGTTAGTCAAAAGATCGTAAGTGCAGTTTAGCAAAGTTTTCAGGAAATCGAAATTTTAATCTGTAACCGATAACATTCATTTTTTTTAGCATAAGGTCTTTTCTTCCAGATACACATTTTAATTTTAGACGGGTGTTTATTCAGTTTGTTTTGTCCAGAAATTTATCGTAAATGCACAGTTATGATAATTATAAAGGAGCTATTTTTGTATTTAACAACATTATAATAATATACTGTCGTCGTATATAGAATGCGAAGTCACTCTATTCAAAGATTATTTGTTTTAAGAGCTTAGCAGTTAGCATTAAAATAACGCATGTGATGTTTCTATGAGGTATCCATATCCAATCCTGGTGATTAACCCTAAAAATTGCTTACAAATTCTTAGAAAAAAAAACTAATCAAAATTGAAAGGTACCGTTTAGAATAGCATCTCAACTGAAAAATGTAAACAAAAGTTTAATAAAAACCCGCAAAAAGGAAAAAGTGCTAAAAGTATAATAGGTAATGTGTGCAGAAATGTGATTTGTAAATTTATGATGAACTAGCTGACCCGGCGAACTTCGTACCCCCTTAGCGTAAATTTGATGCACTACTTTATTTTGTATAGCTGACCCGACGAACTTCGTACCGCCTTAGCGTAAATTTGATGCACTACTTTATTTTGTATAGTTGACCTATCTTATGTATGCGTACCTATTCAATTTGAACTGGAATCTATAATATCCTCCATATAAAAATGAATACCTATTTCCCTGGTCTCGTCATACCCGAGAAGGACTTTACTAATTTTATTAAATATTGCCCCCCCAGTGCCCCCTCCACCCCGGCCGGCGCGCTTTTCAGACTGCATCGCAAACAACGGCCACGGCGCGATGGCGGATTGGTTTACTGTTTGAATTTTTTAATTCGTAATATCTTTTGAATGGAAAATCCAATTTAAATAATTTAAATATTATTTTATAGGTAGTTAAATGGTCTTGACCACAAAATAATTTATTTGGATAAGGATTAATATAAACACATAAATAGCATGGATTGAATTTGGTTAGCATTTTCATTAATGTTTAAAATGCAAAAAGTTGTTGTAGTGACATAACTACAATAGTTGGACATATGCTACCGCGGAGTTTTTTGTAGACATTATGATGTTCTTCAATATTGTTGTACATTATTTTGTTCTATCGCTAATAGTTTCAGCAGCGCATTCGACGAAAGACATTTTAAGACTCATTTTTCTACACCTTCGGTTACATTGTTCAAATTTTACCAAGGATCCCTAATTTTTTTCAAAATGAAATGTAGCCTATGTCAAATAGGAAGAATGTAGCATTCTATTGGTAAAAGAATTTTTTAAATCGGCCCAGTACTTTTTGAGCCTATTCATTACAAACATACAAATCTTTCCTCTTTATAATATTAGTGTAGACAACATACATACTTGGTCTGATAAACATAATGTTACTCTTCATTTTGTACAGTCGCTCAATAGTTATTTACGTTATTAGTGCAGTAAGCTTCATTTTACAGCGCAAGCTTCATAATTCTAAAGCACGACGCTCTGCGGAGTGCTTTAATAAAACCAAGCGGTGTAAAATGACTAAGACGCAAATAATGTATTAAATTTTTTAGCCGAGAACTCGATTTTGTCTGTTGTAAAAATTCCTTTGAATTGACAGTAGAGGTTAACAGCTCAAGTACAGAGATAATGTGACTCAGAGCTCAATCGATAGTTAGCTACGTACCACACCACAAGATGGCGCTTAAAAAATAGACTAAAAATTTATAATTGTCCTTATTTATGAAATCTGTAGGTCTTATTGAGTGCGGTAAATTGTCCTGGCATAAACGGTTTATACATATAACTAAACATTTTTTTAAAGATCTCTAAAAACAAAAAATTTTTATGATATTTTACAACACGCCAGTGAATCAAAATGACAGACGGAAGCTCTGCATGTAAAAAGGTCTAAACACCATAGCACTTGTCAAGACGTAAATATGCGGTTTACAAGCTGCAAAAGTCATATTCTAGTTGAGCTGCCACCTTATATGCGTTCAGTACCCAATAACTCTAGAAATAGTAATATTTTTAAGCGATTTTGAGCTGTTCTAATAAACGATCATAATGTTAAAATTACTATATTAATGTGTTCAAAGTAGGTAAGTGAGTAGAACGCAACAACTATAGTACTAGTTTGATTTGCAATTTTCAATAGTATTTTACCATAATTATAATTCTTTATAAACTTATTAAAGTTGCAATTATAAAAAAACTTACCTTTAGTCAGAGAAGCCACAAATATCCATAATCGTTTTATCTGCAAAGAAAAGAAAAGAAAAGTTATAAGTATGTATAATAAAACCTCCAGAGTCAAATTAAACTAAGCTACAAGAAAATCAATTAAGACAGTAATTAATTCCTCGTAAACGCTCATACAAAAACTAATTTCATTGCAAAGCACAAAACATAATTAAATGTTTTGTTTCTATAATAAAAATCCATCCTCGAGGGTTTCCTGTTGGTAATTGATTCGGTTTTTTTACGAAACAATCATATAATTTAACGCCACTTCAGAAAATTCTTGAGATCGCGTGAACAATTTGATGTGTTGAACTGAAAAGATTTATTCGGTAGTTTTTCTATTTCCGAATAAATACAGAAAGCTCAAAATAGATTCGAATGTTTTTTTATTAATGAAATCTCATAAATAATTCCTCTATACCGAGAGAAAGCCTGAGATTTGAAAAAAATGATTATTTACTAAGATAAAAAAACAATGTAAAGTCAGGTCAGGTTGTTTTTATTAAATAAACTGTTCAACTAAAATGTTAACACATTCATCAGAACTGCAATTCAACTATGTACCTTTAAAACTTAAATTTAAAATATAGCACTAGAAAAACTTCTGTAAAAAAAATAAAAATAATGTACATCCTGAAGCTAATTGATTGGTTTAGAATCTTTGCCATTATAAACTATTCACACAGTTTTACTAATTGCCAAAATGTTTGTTTATTAGATCTCGAGAGCACTTTTGACCACCATGTGGTCATCATCAGGAAATGATCAAAATTGAGTTTTAGTCATCTCCTGGAAAAATAACTACAAACAAGCTGGGAAAACTCATAAGCTAGAAAAATTGACTATCAACAGCTTCTAAACTGTTTAAAGTAATTTTTTCAAAATCAATTACATACATCAAAAAATCTAGCTTAAAGATGAACCGTATTCAATGTGTTTTTATCAGTTTATCTGGACAGCCAAGCTACACACTACCTATTTGTGTTTGCGGTGTTTTTTTTTTCCGTCATGTGGAATGGTCCTGCTATTGCGCGTGCCAAACTTCGCCATACCAAAATAACAAGTCAGTATTTTGTCGAGGACCAAAGAAAAGATCAAAATATGTATTTGAGTGTTAAAAAATAAAAGTATAAAATTTTATAAAAATGCCTAAATAGTTGGTAGCGTTTCAATAAACTAATGAACATTTTATTCAGCCAAATATTTTAAATAATTTTTTTACGTACTTATTAAACAATAACATAATGTCAGCTATTAGTATTTTCGAAATTAAAATCAAACTTTGTTTAAAATATTCATAAAAAAGAAAACACTCAGTCACTGTATTGACTAATTAAGCATAAAAGTATAAATAATAAAAGGTCAGTTTTTTATTGAGTTAATAATATAATGTCGTCACTACTCAAAACGTAGAAAGTTTGTGTTTAATTGAATGATGACATTTAGACGATTATAGACGTGGGCGACGTTGATCTCTTGAACAACATGTGAACTCGCACCTTACAACACCCACATTGACAACTTTCTTCACCTACAAAATTTTTAGGAAAAGATCCGGGCTATGGCAGATGTTGCAGTTTAATCTTTTGAGTACCGTTACTGCTTTTTGTTAAACTTCTGTTATTTTAAGATTATCATTATTCTTACGAGATCCAAATTACGCCAACATTTTTTACAGTTATCCCAAAATTGATTTAAATCGCAAACATTTGTACAATAATGCAAAACATTCTTTTTATAAAACAAATACAATAAATATATACAAAACAATCAAGAGATTTAAAAATTAATTATAAATTAGATATGTCATCAAATATCCAAAATATGTCAAGTTGAAAGTTGGATGAATATATAATATTAGACCACTTATTGCAAAAAAGAAAAAAATTATGCACTATGATTATAGTACTGAATAATATATATTTGTGTATCTACTTCTTGAAAAATGTAATATTGTTAAAATGTATAGATGATGATTGACTTAAGATTAACTGTAAGCCACTTCATGCTATCAATAACATAATAAATCATAATTAAAAGCAACCCGAACAAAGAAAAACACCTTTATAAATTCAAATAAAAACCAAAATTGAAATGCTTCTACTTGTTAATTAGACTAATAATTCGTATATTATATGATTTCATTTTCAATTTATGTTTATCGATTTCTCCGTCAATTGTGAACGATATTAAAAATTCTTTTAACATTTGAAACTGTGTATTCTAGATTCCATTGTCACAAATTAACATCAGTTAAAATATTCCATTGAAAAAAAAAATTCCAAATTCCGGCATGTCCTTTTTGTTATAAATATGTATAAAAAACAAAGATGCTGTAGAGTTTACCGCTTATTAATTCCAAAGCACGCAACAGGTTTTAATAGGTTTTTACTAATAAAAAGAATAATACATAGTGAAGAAAATCTTTTGTATAATTATAAATTGTAAAGTTTGTATATAACAAAATAATTGTTACATATATATAGCTATGACAGTGTTTTGGTAAATTTGCTCACGGTAGTCATTTGTCAAAAGATACATTAAAACAATTTCATTAAACATTGTATGTATTTAAAAAATCTACAAAAATTTTTTTTGCAGCAGCAGCAGCATATGTCTGTTAGGGTACATATGCAACAACCACTTTATAACACATTAGCTATTTTTGTTCATTTTAATATACATACTTAAAAAAAATAATGTTGAACCAGTCCAATGTATATCGGGTGTAGAACGGATTTTGAATAGAATCTTTCATGTAAAAAACTTTTTTTTGAATATTTGCTTCCTTAATTCTTATTTAAAAACCTTACATATAAAAGTTGCCAAGTGAATAAAAATAGTCTTACATTTTTTTTCAATTATTATTAAACGGTTTTCAAAGGAGGTTTCTCAATTTGATAATATATACAGTGAAATCTCCTTTGGACGGACACCAACGGGACCGACTGAAAGTGTCCGTTAAAGAAGGGTGTCAAAAATCGTGTTTTTTATGAGAACTAAATATAAATATTAAAAAAATGATACATTTAAAACGTGTATGTATATAAATATAGGATTTAAAATAAATACTTGCTATGGAAATAAAACCAAGCGAAATAAAAATAATAGATATTTAATAAATAAAAAATTAGTGAATGATAATAACACTTCCCTCCGTTCGTTCGGATAACTTATTCTAGACTGGCCTACCCTCGTGCATCCCCAAAAAAACCCATATTCTGTATCCCTTAAAACTACTTACTTTGACTGACGTCACAGCCGTTGAGACTTTCCCAAACCTACTTCGTGCTAAACTAAAACATAGAACTACCTAAAGGCTAAATAAATCCGTACAAAATAAATCAAATAAATTGCAATACTACATAAATGTTCCTGAAATAAACAAAAACTGTAAACTTAAACAAAGGTTTGTTACTTTTAGATATACTTATGTGCGTATTCAAAGTACATACATACACTATGTTCTATATATGTATGTATATAATTATCTATCTAATATATGTTCGTAGTAAGTAGATACATATACGTAGTAACTAAAACATTGAAATAAAAAGTTACTTCAAGAACACAAAAATTCATATATTTTAGTTTGTCTCCTCTTTTTCTTTAACATAGCGTCATGAAATAGTAGTTAACTTCAACATTCTCAATTTTTTGTTCAAGCCTGAGAATTTTTCTACTTGGAGCCATTTCTACATAGAATGTGCCGCACACTGTGCCCTTTCCGTATGGACGTCAAACTAATATAAATTTAATCTAAAGCGAGTACCCAAAGAATATGAACGGTAAATATTTTACTAAGCCCCGAATTCACACCGGGCGGAAATGCACCACGTAAGCTGCGTTTATACCGAAAGGTTAATCTCGGTGAATCCCGGTTTACTCGCAAAAGTCCCAGCGAAGTTGGCGCGCGGCGCAAAGAAAAACAAACAAAACAAGGCGCGTCGTTTTGTTTATTGTCCGGTTAGGAGAACATTTTTTCGTGTCCGCGTCCGTTCAAGAAAATGTCCGTCCAAGAGAGAGTTAACACAATGCAAATTATATGAGAGTTAGTTGGGACAATAAAAAATTGTCCGTTTAAAGGAGGTGTCCGTGTGAGAAGAATGTCCGCAAAAGAAAATTTTACTGTTTATATTTGTTTATGTTGGTTCGCGGATAAGTTTGTATTTATAAACCAATTTTGATAACTCTTTCTTTGCTGGAAAGAAGATATCTCGACGGTAGTACCATGATAAAAAATGAGAGATTTGATGATGGCCTTATAAAAAAATTGAGAAAAGCGCATTTGTAAAATGTGTGTTCGCGAATAACTTTGTTGCTCATAAATCGATTTTGATAACTCTGTATTTGTTAGAAAGGAGATATCTAAAAGGTGGTACCATGCTAAAGAAATTTAGATGTGATAATAGCATCTTAGATAAATCAAGAAAAACCTTCGAAAATTGTGAGGGCGCCGGTTGTTTTTTTTTTAATTATTACATCTTCTGGTTCTGTCTAAAAAAAATATACTAAGAATCTATGAAAAAAATAGTAGCAGCCGTACTAACAGTAAACGTTTTAAAATCTATATATATAAAAGAAAGTCTGTTAGTTACACCACTTATAACTCAAGAACGGCTTTACCGATATGGTTGAAAATTGGTGAGGTGGTAGCTTAGATCCAGGAGATTGCTATAGGATACTTTTTATCCAGAAACCACCCTCGAAAAGAAGGGTTAAATCAAAATTAGAATTGCGATGTCGGAAACGTTCGGTGAGGCTCGGCAAATTACCGTTCCAAATAAATCGATCCACTCTCCCACCACCAACCAAAGTTGGACCGTTCGTTTACATGTAAAGCCGGCCACTGACGATCCAACGGCCAACGCCGCAGTACGACTGTGGCGTTGGATCTTGGATCGTCAGTGGCCGTCTTTAATCGTCTTCCATGAGACAACTTCCCATATAACAACTTTGGGTGAAAGTATGTATGGAAAATTATGATGACTGGATTTGAATGAAAAGAATAGAATACTTTTTATTAACAAAGAGATAAAAAGAGGTGGGATAGGAACAAAAAATGACAAGTACCAATATTAGTATAATTTTCAAAAATTTTGGATTGTTTATTTTAAAAATAAATATCTATGTTTAAATCCGAAATTTTAGAAGTAAAATATTATCATTCCTTGATAGGGCGGAAAGAGGGCAAAATGTCTAAAGATTGATGTCGTTTTCATAATTTTTCCCATAAATTGCCTAAGTTCTCAAAAAAAAAATAAATAGGTATGTTTCCTGCTTTCTAAAAAATTACTCTTAGGAGGATGAAAAGAGAGTGTTCTAGGGATAAAAATGTAAGAAAACGATATGGGTATTTTCGAGGAATTTCAGGTCGTTGATTTTGAAAATGATATTTAAGTTAAAGAGGGTTGTAAAATGAATGTGATAAAGGTAATAAATGTGAATAATTAATTTGGGTATCATTTTTATAGTTTTTGGGGTCGTTTATTTTAAAAATCTATATCTATTTATGACCGATTTGGCTGAAAATTGGTGGAGTGGTTGTTTAGAACCAGTAGCCTAACAAAGAATATTTTTTATCCCATTCCGTGTGACGTGACATACAATATAAAACGTAAACGCATCTGACATATAATAACAAAACAAATAACAAAAAAATAAAAATAAAAAATAAAATAACAAAACTAAGGCGGAACAAAGTTCGCCGGGCCAGCTAGTTAGCAATATTTACAGAATGATGTCAAATAATTATTGCGCTAACAGCTAGCTGCAACTTAAAAAAAATTCATAGCAGATTAACTACTCAGCTGTTAAAATAAAAACTGGCTTGAGCATTTAATTTAAGTTTTCTTTCATTTTTGCTGCCATGTTTATTAAAATTTAAAAATCAGCTAAAAATGTTTCATTTCCCTGCAAACATCATAAAACAGAATTAAGACTTCTGCTAAAAATGTATGTCAATTCACGTGTCAAATTAGTGTATTTTTTATCATATTTAATCGTCACCCTGATTACACTTCACTGATATTGCTATTTTGATCACTTTGTTAAAAAAAGATTCTTTTATCATGTTAAGAAACAAAAAAAAATAAGAATTAAAAACATTTTTCCACACTTTGTGCTCAAGTTTTAGTTAAAAAATAGTTAGGAGAGCCAATATTCAAAAAGTTTTTTACTTTTATATGTAAAGTGTCTATCAAATTCAGTCTTTGAAAGACACCGTCTCCAAAAATAACTGATATTTTATTGTAAATGTTTAAATATCAATGGTTTTTTATTTATCTTGTCTTATAAAATTAATGTTTCAGTTAAATTCGGTGTTAAATTTAATTTCATATTTAATTTCAATAATGTAAAAACAAAAACCTTAAAATTTATTTTTTTCTGATTTCATTTTGACCTTTATTATATATAATAAACCGTAGAATCAAATAATCCACAAAGTAGAAAGAAAGAACTTATTATTTATTTAAGATTTAAATATGAAAATAGAGGTAACATTATTGTGTCCGGTTAACTAGAAATTAACTTAATAAAAAATCTAAAAAGGGTTGTAATAACAGATAAGAAACTTTTTCAATTACAAGATGCAATTTGATGCACTTCTCAAGCTTGCAAAATTTTGGACTAATTAGTTCCACATCTCGAGTTCCAAGAATGTTTATGCAGCGTAAAGCGAAATACAAGGGTCAAGCGGCTAACTTGTTTTAAACTTGTAGACTGCGTAAACAGGTAAACTGGACGTAATAAAACACGAACTTTCTCACCGGTAAGTAAAACTTAGTTTCTTAAATTTAATTAAAAGAATCTCACAATTAAAGTGGTTTGTTTACGGGAATTTAGTGCTGAAAAAATATAAAATCCGAACAAAACAAAAACACTTGCGAATCAATTAAAATATCTACATTCAAATCTCTAAATTGCTTTTTAACCGCATAATATTGTAACATTTTGAACAATCAACAATAAACAGAATTGGAAGCGGTTATTCCCGTCGATTCGACCCAAGAATATTTTACTTTTCAAAGAGATACATCATTCATCAATCCATCCTTTAAATGTATTACTTATTAATTATTACACATGTATTCAACAATTAGGCCAAATAGAATAATATTTTCCAAAAAACAATTTGTGTCTAAAAAAAGTATAAAGGTTGATCAAATGGTATGGGTGTCAATTTTATCATCATCTTCTTGATTGTTTTTTACTTCAGCTTTAGTATTTTTCCATTTTTCTTTAGAGAAAAGAAAAAAAATATTCAGTTTAATTTATAATTTTTAATCGTACATACTGGTCAAATTGAAAATTTTTTTTGTCAATTGAGTGAGTGGTTAGTAATTATTTAATCTTGTCTGAATCTGGACCAATTTTAGCTCTTATTCTTCTCTGAAGTTCCACAGAAGATTCTCCCACAGCATCATCTTCTAATGACTTTTTAAAAAGCTGTTTAACGGTGTTAATATTATAAATCACAGAAAAATTTTTTTACCTCATGTTTGTCTCTTCTTTGAGTTGAAGTACAGAAAAACAATAAAATTAGGGAGAATTATAAAACCTTGCATTTATAAAAAGATTTGATTTCCTATTGTTTAATAATTTTAGCAAAATTTCTAAGATCATACTGATATAAAATTGATTATCATATGTGAAAAAATAGCGACATTTATTTGAAGATAACCTTACATCAAAGTTGGAAAATTATGTTTCTCCATGGTAATGCATAGGTTACTCTGACTGACAAACACCAATTCTGATCATCACACAAATTTCAGACAAAAAAATATATCGCTGATTGAACAACCAAATTACCGAGGTGTCTCAACTTCGATGTAAGGTTCGCTTCTAATGGATGTCTCTATTTTTATCATATAACGGAATTAAGAGGTACTTGTGTAATGTGTATATATAAGGCCCAATTTGTCACTGCAAAGTTATTAAAACAAGAAATAGTTGCAACTAAATTTTTTTTAAACTAACTTAAATTTTTGTTAAACCAAAACTTACCGTTTTGCTGAAAATCGTGGAAAACATGTTTTTGTAACCTTTGACTCAGAGAAAATTTTTTTTCAAGTGTCGGACCGCTGAGGACTTTTCACATTTTTTTTTAAATATGTGATTTAAACAATCCTACCAATTTTCAGCTAAGTGGGAATTTTTGTAACTTCACCCCTATTTTTTGGTCTACTTGGAGCGGACTAATAATTTTCTTACATCTTTTTATTCAAACCCTTTATAGAAAATAATGTAAAAAAAGTGTTTAGTTCACGGTTTGTAAATATCTTGAAAATAGACAGTAGGTAGAGGTTCAAAACCAACTACGTTGTTTTTCCTCACTACAAAATTAAAATTAAAGCCAATTCATTCAAACTACATCTGTAAACTTTCACAAGTTTTGTTCGTATTGGCACTCTTCAGCAAGTCGCAACAATTTCTTATTCTAATAGATTTGAAAGACTTTTCACATTTCATTTATAATAATGTTGTGAACAATCATACCAATTTCAACCCAAGTGGGAATTTTGATAACCTTGGATGTGTACATTGACCAGACTATATTTAAAAAACAATTTTTGCGAGTTTAAAATGTTTTTATTTTGCGTTTAAACTCAAATTTTGTGCTCAAAGCAAAAATGCAACAAAATCGGTGCTAGCACTGAATGTGAGAAGAAAGCAAAAAAACTACAAAAGTTTTAACGTAAATAACTTAAAGCCCAGACGTCAAACATCTTTCTCGACCCATTTAAAAGTAAAACTTAAAAAATGACACTTAAAATGTGAGGCTCCAATTGTGTAAATGGTATTCAAAAAATGTATATAATTAATCTAATCATAGTAGTATTTACTTCTTTTAAATCATAATTTACAAAATGTACTTAGTTTTCATACTTCCCACCAATAGAAAACACAACATCGCCCTACAAAACCTAGAAATATCAAAAAAAAGGTTAAAACCTATTCTGTTTCTTGTCTTGTAATTAAAATTTTAAAAACGGTATTCTAAAATAAAACAGTTAAATATGAATTTTTGCAGTCAAAATATTGAAAAATGAGACATTTATAGATAAACAAACTATTATGCTTAATGTCATTTGAATCTCAACAATTGTAAACAGAAGCCCTAAAGCATCATCCATTCTGCAAAACATACATTAATTATTATTTGCACTTTGTGCAAAGCTCACGATGGCAAGCTGGAACAACAAAAGATATAAGATTATTTAAGAAGAAGTAAATTGAAAGTGATTGCACTATAAATAATGCTATGCTATTTAAAAATATTATGTCTGTTTTTGCTCCATATCTCATAAGTCAAACGACTTTCAGGTTCTTGCAGACCTACTATTAAATACTATAATTTTCAATTATTTTTAAACCAATATCGTGACTTGATTTAGCTTGTGGTTCCGGTTCATCGATGCTGCTATTAAGTACTTCTCTATTTTGTAAATCTTTTTAATTGCTGATCATGTAAATAAATTATTTCGACCTGAGCACAATGAACGTGGCTGTATCTTTTCGTTAGCTTTCAAAATCGGTCATGAAGTTTCCTGATTTAATCAAGTAGATAGCTAAAACGTTCTTTCCATCAATTTGCTCTAAATACCGCCGTGTGACTATCAATAAATAGTAATTCTCAAGTTGAAGGTAAGATACGAACGAAAGTATGCTTGAATGATTCGTCCTCAAAGTTTTGGTTTCGGTGCACGTAGAAATTGTAAGAGATACGTTGCTTGATCTGGGATTGGAACAGGTGTTTGCAAGTCTTTGGAGCATTATTGGAGGGCCAATCAAGCGCAAAGGAGACCAAAACGGTGCCGTTTTAAGCCAACAATACGGACCACAACGAGGCGGTCTTGGATCAAATCATGCTGTGTGAAATACTAAATTGGTGCTAGTATTTGCTCGACAACCATAAAATCCGATGTTCTCATCTGACTCGACTAAGGCTAAGATTAAGAGTGTTCAATTCTATGCTATAAACGCTACAAGATGGTTATAATGTTTTGATATAATAGCTTTTCTCCAGATACTGTGTCTTCATTATTATCATTCGGAAAAGACGAAAATTTACGATTGCGGTGATTTTATCAAACATAAATATTATTAGCATATTATTCACTTAATGATTTTACAATCTACTTATTTGCATAATTATTTAAATTTTGTATATATTGCAAGCAAACATAATTTTTTGATGTTCCCTATCCAGCATTAGATTATACGACTATAAAAATCATTATTCTCATTTATCTTCCTATAGTTCTCTAAATTAAAGAACAAAATAACGGAACACCATATGTGTGCTAAAAACTTTCATTAAATTAGTATCGGCTTTATAACATATGTTTTACGATCCCAAAATCTTGTTAATTATAGACGAACTCAAAAGATTTCTGTCTCTAAATTTGTTTAAATCTTTCAAACAGATTGCTTCTTAAGTGTGAAATCAGATGTTTAAAGTTTTTTGACACAGAAACTATTTGACTGATATCTGTTTCTATCAAAACTTACTAAAACATAAGAAAGTTGATATTTGTTATTAGGTTATTAGCCGTTGTGATACTATTTCAAAAAAACTATGTGCTTCTTAAAACCTTTCGGTAAAGCTCAATTAAGCTCAATGCTGTTTAAGTGACAGATTTGGTCCCTGTATTGCAGTTTATTTAACTTGAATTAGTAAGTATAAATAGTTCAGTGAACTTCTTTGAATATGTTGAAACGCTACACAAAACTAAAATATAATAATAAATAAACAGTTCTACATAAAAACTCTTCAACTAAAGAACCGGTAGCATCTGTAACACTGTACAAAAATGTTTATGTAACCTGTATAATTTGTCACCGGTTCATCTAGGACCGGTTACTGTCCCGGTTATTTTGTTATCGGTTGCAAGCTCTCGCTTTTTTCACTGGTTATTCTAGCACCAATTGCTCAATGATATAAACCGGTGTCCTCAATGACAACCTGTTGTTCTTTTCTTACCCGTTTTATAAAAACTGTCTTTTTTAAATTTTTCTTATTTTTTCTTACCGCCTTTTCTATTTGTCTATGATTATTTCTTACCGTTATTTTCCTCTAAAAAATGTCATCCGAAATATGAAAAAAACCAATAAACTATTAAAACTTGTCTCTTACAATTGTATAATCAACAAAAGATTTCAAAGACATTAATCATAAAAACATTAACAAGGTTAAAGCGCAAAGTGACCTCAGTCATAATAATGGTTCACATACTTGACTTAAGAACTGCACTTCATTAATAACCTTAATCAAAAGAAGAGATGTCACACATTACTCGTTTATTAGTGGTTGCATGTGCCACGTTTTAAAAAACTAAAGTAGCTAACCCCCTTTGTTCTCTTTTCTCGAATTTAAGCTCGTACAATATTAATTTTGTTTAGTTCCATCTAAAAAAAACTAACTTCCACTCTAACAGTATACTGTGTAAATATTGATTATAAATTTTCAGTACCACTTTTGCAAACAAATAAATTTATGAGAATTTTGGTTATTGTCAATTGACATCATATACTATTTAATTGTGATTAAAATGCTAAATGTACTAAACAGTATTATATTGGTCGTGTTGACACACCGACCAATATAATATTGCAAAAAGCACATTTCTAGGTATAGTTTTTTATTTTATAAATAATTGTCAGTGTCAAAAATTCTGAAATTAGGTTGGAATTTTGCATTATAAGCGTAGAAATCACGCTACTTTTAAATGGCGTTGCTAATATTAAAACGGTTTGACAATTGTTTATAACAAAGAATAGACTGTAGATGCTGGTCACTAAAAAAAAATGAATTACAAATAAGCATTTCTGTATCCTATAAGATAATAAAAACAATAAGTGATGGCAACCTTAGAATAATGAACCATTGTTCTACACGTAACTAATAAATAAATCATAGCATTATTGATAAAAGATTTTGGCCAAAACATTGTATGTATAAGATATGCGCACAACTAAGGGTTGGTTGTATGTTTTTAAGGCAAGAACAATGCTTGAAATAGCTCTATCTGTTATATTGAAATGTCTCTCCCAGATCTATTAGATGTGCATAACGGCCAGTCGTGTCAAACACAAACCCCGATATCATAAAACATTACGCAAATCGACAGATTAAATAGGGATTGTCTGCTTTTTATAGTGAGAAATTTCGATTGGGAATGCGCTAATGCAGTGACAATGCATTCGAATATTTCAACTACCATTTACCACCAGTAAAAGCTTCTGAGAATCCTTGCACGCTATAGTGACTTTACACGTTTCCAAAAACTAACGCTTATATTTGATGAATGAAATTGATGGGATTCGAAGAATCATGGCCTTTTGTATCCATTGAAAACTTTGTGCTGCTTTAATTTGAATTTGTAGGACTGGAAATGGTTGGAAAATTGACACCAACCTAAGATTAGTTTCAAGGACCGAGAAATATGTAAGTCTATATCAAAAAGTGTATGCTATAAATCTCTTGATTAATTTTTTTTCCTTTTCTCAAAACACAAATTAATATGAGTTTTTAGCATTTATTATACCCACAAATAATAATAAATTATGGATTTCCAACAGGTTGAAGTATATGTATATGTATAGATATTTTAGAATCTAATGATTTATAAAAATTCACAATATATAGCAAACACGGGCCGAGCCCGCTTTTATATAAACATAGCATAGAATTCTTTAAAAACAAACTATCTTAGTTCTAAAATTATTAACCATTTTGAAACAATTCAAATTAATTTTATTGTTTTCTAAAAACTTTAAACCTACTATTAATGACTGATGCAAAAACAGGAGTATATTTGGAAACATTAATATTTGTTTACAAAGCCAACCTTGCTGTAAAACAATGATAGTAACTAATATCTACAAGGTTAATTTTATACAAATGTAAACAAGTAGCTTTAATATATCGAGTAACTTTTAATAATTAAAAATTATTTTCTTACGTACACACGCAATATGAGACAAGACACAAAAATTCGAAACAAATGTCAAAAATTTCTTCACTTTCCGTTGCTTTACTTTGTGACAACCTAAATGAAGACGATTGACAACTGCACTACCAACTTACTCAGTCTTGCCACTTTATTTTTTGCTTTATTCATTTATAGTCGCTCGATACAACTGTTGAATGTTGAAAATAGATAAAACAGAAAACAAAAATCGGTGTCATATCGGTACGGTGTATTTGACATGATTTTAGCAAGGTATTGTGTCTGACATATAATGTATTTAATATATCTTTAATACTTCTAATTCCCCAACTCAAAATACCATAATATTGTATTATCTGAACTAGTGAGACTGAGAAGTGAACCATCTTAGAATTTTATTATAATTTAGCATTGTCCTAAGAATTTTGAATTTGTAGAAAACTTTTCTTTATCTAGTTGAAAGATTATAAACTTGTAATTTAAAAGTTTGCCTTGCATAAATAATACCTAAATATTTACAATTGTCAATAAAATCAAAAATTTAACATTTATTTTTGCAAAATTTTTGATGCTAAACGTGATCTACTATATAATACAAGTCTGATTTTGAATATGAACACAAAACGTAAACGATAAACAAATACCAACATAGAATTACAGTATTTTACGTACAAATACCTACATGGTAAAGTTAGTGAGGAATGGTGCTAATGTCTACACTATGGAAACTAGTATATAACATTACATATTATTACATCATGTATAAGCACAAAATAGTTTTGTGCTTATACACAATTTTTCCATAATTTAACGTTGTTTCATAAAAATGTGGTAAAATTCTTTTGTGGGAAGTATAACATTTCAGTTGTAGGCAATGTAAGACAAAAGCGCCAGTTTGAAAGCTGTTTAAAAACTAAAGAGTAATGATGTTTTCGCTTAGAACTACATATTAACAAGTCAGATTTTTGCAAAAGAATAAACTTTTTTTTTTCATTAAAATGTTTTCATTGCTAAAAACGTTATTATTAAAAAAATAGGTATTGTCGACCCAAGACATATACGGCTGGCGCCTTTTACAACTTTACAAACAGACCAGTTCGTTTATTTTATATAGATCACATCACTCATCACTATTTGTTTATTGACAATATTGACTCAATCAACCAGTGCAACAATATGCAGTCAAATATTGTTTACGTATATGCAACGTACCATTGCTTGTTCAAATAGGTAATTAAACGTCACTAAAAAAAACAATCGCCTCAGAGAAGTCTCATACGGCTAGCGCATTTTACGACTTTACAACAGCTCAGTTCGTTTACTTTTTATCGATCACATTACTCATCACTATTTGTTTACTGACGATATTGACTCAGTCAACCAGTGCAACAACATGCAGTCGAATACTGTTTACGTATATGCAACGTACCATTGCTTGTTTCAATAGGTAATTAAGCGGTACTAAAAAAAAACAATCGCCTCAGAAAAGTCTCATTTTGGTTGAGCTTACTATACAAAATACGCAAATGCTTACATTGTGGAAAACATGGTATTGTTCCTGGGTTCCCAATTTTTTACCTCTGACATTGAATCAAAATTCAAAATGTGTTTACTTAAAATCAAGTACTTAGTATTCAACCTTGTATTCATTAACTGTATATTGAAAAATACATATGAATTTTTTACAAAGTACTATTAATTTTCATCTTTCTTTTATCCCAGTTTTATCAAGGCTTGGTTTCCAGTATACCTATTCTAATTTTAAAATACAAAAATCTATCAAAACTGGCAGTTCTACATAATACTCTCTACATCTTGATGATTTGCTGGAATTTGTAAAACACATTTTAATAATTAAAACAAAACATCATTGATAGTAATCAAAATATTAATTTCAATTAATGTCAATTTTACATATCGCTATGTTAAGTTTACCATACATATTTTAAAAAGTAGAAAAATTTATGATGTAAAAGAAACAAACAATTTTTGAAATGGTTTTACGTCAATATTTTGGTTGACACTGATCGTATGTCGCAGCATCGAGTACTACATCCATAATGACAAAGAGCTATGTATTTTAAAAGAAAAATGAGAATTACACTAAAAAAATAACACTACAAAGGCTTACCAGTTCATAAAAATACGCCAAAATGACAATTTCATTTATAGACGTAAAAACTTGATTTTTTCACTATCAATAAAAAAAGCGTTAATACGTTCTACTTTTCACGGATTTCTTATAAATAAAGATGCTCAGCACAAATTAAATAAATAAATTAATAATTAATCATATTCAACTAGCTTGTCCAATTTTAATTTGTTCCTTGAATTCAGACACTTTATGTAGAAAATAACATTAAATATCAAAAAAATTGTGATGTTTCTAATATTTAAAATAAATAGATCTTCTTCAACATCTTAAAATTTAGTTTTTCGTGTTTGATGATCTATCTGATTCACAAATTTTAGAGTGTTGGCTACAAACTCATTAAATAAAATGTGTATTAAAATTTGTATTTTTTTTTGAATGACCATGTAATATACATGTTCGTACATGTTTATGTTAATTCTTTGTTTACTATTTTATGTTTTGTATACCAAATTAATTGTGCAATTTGGTAAACAATAAAGCACATTCATTGTTTATTATTATTATTATTATTAATAAAAATAATAATTCTCTGTATAAAAATTTGTATTTTTTTTTGAGTGACCATGTAATATACATGTTCGTACATGTTTATGTTAATTCTTTTATTTACAATTTTATGTTTTGTCTACAAAATTAATTGTGCAATTTAGTAAACAATAAAGCGCATTCATTATAAATTATTATTATTATTAATAATAATAAAAATAATAGTTCTTTGTATGTACATTCTTTAATGTTTAATTAATGTCAAACTTAAACCTTGACAATTATATATATTTTAATGTTGTTTACAAGCAAGAAACTCACACAAAAACAAAATCAGGTTAAAAAATATACGTTAAAAAACATCGGAAAGCGGCATTGAGAACTTTGAGATTAAAATATATAAGAAACTGCCGTGGGTAATTACTGTTTTAAAAACACTCTTAGAATGTTATCAATGCAGGAAAGCATTTTATTAGATAGATGAGTTTTTAAGAAACAATAATAGTAGTGATTTTTTCTAGTCAACGTCCTAAGATTTTATCGTCACCATCTTATGTTTTTTCTTCATCCTTCTTTGTTTTTGTATTAATATTTCATTAATTTACACTTCATAAATATAGTAGATGCCAATACCAATTTGGTTGTTTGTTAAAAGACAGTCAGAAATATAATAGTGTAATAGGATATTTATTGCATATTGTTTATAACTGTTTATGATAAAGACGATTACCATTGTCTTTCAATATAAAATAAATTTTTTTCGCAAATCTCACAAAGGGTTAGTAATCACGTCATTTCGAAATAATCAGACAATTTAAATATTCAGGCTCATGACAAGACTTACGTAAACATAAAAATTGTTGTAAGAATGTTAAAACCAGTGGCGCAAAAATCTTCCATTCCAAAGATGGGCTTTCGATCCTTGTAAACCCATGTCAGAATTTGAAAAGACCGAGGTCATCCAGATAACGGGATTAAAATAATTGCTACGACCAGCGAACTCGCAGGTGTCCCTGGTATCTCACAAGATACCACCAATTTTTACGGCATTCAAATGAAATAGACAGATATGCCTTAAATAAAATTAATTGTGAATAGAAATGCTTAGTACCTAGATTTGTCACGCAACTCTTTGATGATTTAAAGTACTTCAATGTCTTCGTTATGCTCTTCAATGGCTTTATTTTTGTGAGTTTCTGGATTGGTCCTCATCAAATTATTATTAAGCGGTACGTGAATTGTAGTTTTATGAAAATTTCTTTTTGTGGTGAAGGACCGTGATGAGGACTTGTTCGAGGGAGGAAAGACGTGGAGGAAAGATAAATGTCTAGTAACCAGAAAGAAAACCGGTTGGAGGTCGACAATGCACAGAACACGTGGGAGTGGAACAGGACAACGTAGTATCGTCGGTCTTTACGAAGGAATGTGGCCGGTTTACCTAAACTTGCAAATCGAAAACACGTAAAAGTGCTACAATTATTTTCAATTTATCCAAATTTCATAATCAAAATAATTTTGGAAAACAAAGTCATACACCGGCAAAAAATGCACATAAAAATATTATTTACGTCATTATTTTATTACACATAATACGAGAAAATACAAATGTCTTCATTCAAGCCCCGCAACATAAACTTATTAATCATATTTGCAAAGAATTGAGAATGTATGTGAAATTTTTATGGCCTAACTGATAAAGATTCAAAAATATTTTAATAAATTTTTTTATTCTCACTGCCCCAGTTTGCTTTACATTTAAAATAACTCATCTGTAGCACTATAATAACTGAAATATAATAGCACTAATACACTAAAAATTAAGCATTACTAAAATTCTACACGCTAGCACTGTAAAACGGCGGCTTGAGTTATCTTGCTTAACCAAGGTTGGTGCAAACGCTTATCAGAAAAACTGATTCAAACAGTTAGATTTTGACAAATCATTAGAGAGAATTAATACAGTAGCTCAACGTGTAAACTCCGCTAGAGGCGAAATAGACTGTAAACGTCACGTTTTAACCCCGTTAAAATTTCGGCTTATCGAGTTTCCGCTCTACCATTTTTTCCGGTCTTATTAATAACGTATGTATATAAATACTAATAATAATATATACAGCCTTATACAAACCTATTTTGACTGACACCGACTGCAAAAATAACAATAATTCTACATTATAATATCCAAATTATTTGATTATTTTTTTAAGCATACAAGTTTACGCAATTATTTTATACTTTTAAGTGCATTTTTTTTATTTTTTAAGATTACTAAGCCTGTTAAACGCGCTGTTACTATGAGACAGTTCTATTTGAATGAGACCAACGAAGAAAGGGTGAAACATTCATCTCAAAATAGAAAATCTACTGTTTACTTAATATTTAATTAATTAATACTATTTTATATGAATTTTTTTTTATGATTTGCGCTTCTATAAGTGAAATTTACCAAGAGGACATTTTCTTTGATGTTGTAATGCATTATCAAACACATTAAACAACTTAATTAATAATATTTCAATTGGTTAAATTAATTAAATAAATAAACTATGATTTACTTATATTTATTTTTTTTTAAATTTTTTACAAATTTTTATAATCAATTGTAAGTGTCAAAAATATACGTCAAAAAAAACTTTAATAAGAATAACTCAAAAACTACTGATCAGATCTTGATCAAATTTAAATGAGACCAAAGGTTAAGCACCAGCTTCAAAATAAAATAAATCATCAAATTCCGTTCTACCAAAAAAAAATTATTATAACTAACACACATAAAAAATTGTCGAATTGATAACCTCCTCCTTTTTTTGAAGTCGGTAAACAATATTTTTATTTAATTTTTTAAAATTTAATACTTGGTGAGCAGTTAAGATGGGCTAATAACTATTAAACTAAAAAAATTAAAAGTAAAAAAAATTTTTTACCTTGATTTTATTTCAATATAACAAATTATTCAGAATTATCATAATCATGGTTCATATCTTACCATCAGGGTTATCCATAACTAGAATCGGTCAGACTTTAGTTACAATTTTAGACAAAAAAATTGATTGAAACCAAAACAATTCAAAACGTTCTAAAATTAGAAATGTTGTTATAGGAGCAAATAAAAAAAATACCATTTGTTATTAATTATTACATTTCAAGTTTAAACAACTTTGCATTTTTCATTTAGTATTCATTTTTTTACAATAATTATAAACGCTATCCGTTGATCAGTTATAAAATTTCAAATGAACAAAATGTTGTATTTTCGATAAAAAAATTTACATTACTATGAGGCACCTTCTACTGATAATATTAAGACCTCAAACTGTAAGAAAATTTGTTTGTTGACAGTTTGAACTTTAGCAAATTTTAAATCTCGCCTGCCAGAGGTTGAATTTTTATTATTTGAGCTTATCTAAGAACCAAGTGAAACCTTTTTTAAACATACAGCAACTTCTGACAAGCACGTTATTGTAAACAGTTGAATGCTCTATAATAGTTATTAATGTATTAAAGACATAATTAGGAGATTATGGCTTTCAAATTCCAGAAGGTCATAATCGACAATTATGACTGTTGAACATACAACGTTTTATTCTATTTTATAATTCTAAAAGATTCAAACAAATATTTAGTATTCCTTAAACAAAAACAACTAAAAGTTGTGTCCATGCAAATTTTAGTGTTGTGTAAAAAATTAGCTATTTTGATGTTGTTAAGGTTACTGGATTTGTTTAAGAAACAATTCATTTTTCAAAATGAAAGTTTCTGAAGCTGGAAGCGATTATTTAGCTAAAATTTTGCAAGAATTTAAAGCTGCTTAGGGAAAATTGATTCCTCAAAAAATAAAAGGATTTGTATGTGATCTTTCTTTATATTCCTATATAACAAGTTTAGCGCGTGGCGGCTTTTTTTAAAGAATAAAAAAAGCTATCTGTCGAATGTTTTCAAAATAAGCACTTAACAGTTTCCACGGGGATAATTATCTATTCTCTAAACTAACGTAGCGTTGAAGTCTTAAAATTATTCAATCTAGCAGAGCAAAATTTAGCAAATTTTAATGATAACACTACTAACTTTTATAAGATAAGTGAATTATGAGAATGAACTCATAATAAATCTGCAAAAGTTTAACAGAAAGTTATTAGCTTGCAGTATAAATTGAATACAGCTTTTCAATCATTTACATAATCTCTTAAAAATTCCAAGATATACAACAGAAATTTTTTTTTATATTTGAATGACAGAATGCGGTAAAAAGTAATCTTTTACGTTAGGAAAATCTAATAATTGAGCGAACTTCAGTCGACTAATAACCCAAGGAGTTGACTTAATTGTTTTAAGCAACAAGACAAATTTAATTGTAATTTTTTTATATATTGGGCGAGGCGATTTGAGGTCTTTGATTCACTAAAAGCAGAAAAGATAAGATTTCTTTCTCGTCTACCGTAAAACGTTCTCAGGTTGTTGTCAATAAACAATTAGCTATTCTCGGCAAGACCGCAAGGCGAGTGACATTAGCGATGCGACACCGAGTTGTGGTTAAGCGCCTTCAACCGGCGGTTATCCGCTATTACAACGTAATCTTGTTACGGTTACCGAGTTCCGGTAAACAGTCCGGTCCATTCCGGAAGCAGGTCCGCTGCGAACAAACCTCCGTCCGATAACCACCATCTTTCGGTGGACCCTTTAGCAAACTTTCAACTTGTTATCTAATTAGGAGCTCTTGTTCCGCACGACGATGTCTTTATAACTACCCGATTCAATTGGAATTTCGATAAGCTTCAGGAATTTCGCTATCTGAACTCATTCGAAACTCGAAAACTACTAGAGTTTAGAGTTTCGAATATTATTACAGTGACTAGCCAGCTAGCCGTTGCGTTAATGTTGCTGCTGCTGCTTTGCATTATTCGCTATCTTTATTTTGTTGCTCTATGAATTGTAGACATCATTTGGATTTATCTAAAGTGTAGCTTTGTACTGGCTGCAAAACGGTGCAAGGTTCACAAAGCCTCTGGCTAAGTAGATAGCTCGATGGTGCTAATTCTCAAGCGACGTGTTATCGCTATATTTCACACATTAGTGTTACGCTTATCGCTAAAAGACCTTTCAACCGACCTCCCACAAAACTTGACTTGTTCTGGTGGATCACTGCAAAAATCAAGATAAGGAAGAGCTTCGTTTTCTACTATTATTTATTGTAATATAAAAGGTCTGAGCCCTTTAACCTTCATAAACTTAAGGGAGGTGCAGTTGCACCCCAGAAAATAATCAAAATTTTTTTATAAGTTAGTTTCCTTTGAACTATCTGTCGTAAACATAATTTGCATTTACTCGTAGTATAAAAAAAACTAAGCTTTATTATTTACTATTATAGTTATAGTAAGTCTTGTTGTTTAGGGTACAGCAGCACCCTACTTGGTAAATAACGTGTATGTTAAAATTGTACAATTTTTTTTCAAGGATTAGTTAGAAGAAATAAGGGTACAATAATCACACGACAATAAATTCCAACATAAAACAATCTGTGATAACTATTTTTCTCGAATTAAACGTCACAAGCCACTGTCAGACTTCTTGAACAACAGAAATAATGAGAGAAAAACGCAAAAAGTTTGTATTCGGAGTAGGTGAAGAACATTTTAATAACATAACTGTTTAAATTTATATTTAAAATATTATAATATTTTGAAAATTGTTTTTTATTAATAATTTGTTACAAAAAATATTTTATTATGTTACAATAATTATTTCTTTCTTTTCTAATGTATTCATTACCCTATTTACAACATATTTATACGTAAACAATTTGTTATTGCTTAGTTTAGATTCAATTATTTTTTAAGGAAGTTCTGTAAAAAATACTGAAAAATCCACTTTTGCACCCCTCTTAGCATTAAGCGTAAGTTTTTGACCATAAGTTTATGAAGGCTCCAAACTGTTTATGTTTGAGAAAAGGGTTTTTAACTAGGTCATGTTTAATAGCTGTGTTTATAAATATAATCCATTTACTTTAAAAAATTACAGCTTAAAATAGTCGAATTATATCTGTTTGCCAAGTTTCAAGTCTAATGTATAAGGTGTTTTTTTCTACACTTTTCCAAATAAAGTGCACTTCTTGTTTAGATCTGGTAAGCTTTAATAGTATATTATTATACAAGTTTAATAATACACTGTATTTAAAACACAACGAATGCAACAAGAAGTGTTTCAATAGATCAAGTTTAGTGTGGCAATACGTCTTACTAAGCAGGATTAATTAATGTATTATTTTATCCACAGGGTTCATAATATTGACATGAATCAAAAGCGGTTGTGTTTTTTTGCAGCAGGTCTTAGTTCTAATTTAATTCAATTAATTTATCTAATTTTAGTTCGTACTAAAATTAGATAAAATAACTTGAATACATTTTTTGGTAATCAAGATCGATGCGCCATGATACTGCGCTAGATACTCAGCCTGCATTTCTTGAAAACACAGATTAATCGAATATTCCCATTCTCCATTTTCTTACCTTATTCATGTCAAAAATAACATTGATTAATTATTAATGCCGGTAACCTAACCCGGTATTGCAAATATTTATTCACAATTGACATTGACATTTAAGCGCAGTGCCGTGCATGAATGCCGAGCCGCAGAGATTTGCGCCATTTTCTGAATGTGAAATAAATTTTAATTATTTAAAAAGAAAACGTAAAATTCTAAAACAGAATAAAATAATATATTGGTTATTTTGCAGCGCTCAAAAGCCATAACGCAACCTAATTATATTGATATATGTTCACAGATTGTTACCGGCTTTAGTACGTACCGATCTTAAATCTGCTGCCAAAAAAAGACAGCTGTCCTTGATTCATGTTAATATTATACACCCTGTACCTACTTTGCTTTACTAATTCTCAAAATTTCGACTATTCGAGTTTTCTTATTTGAGTAGGAACTTTTGCATAATGAGTGGGTAATGACATTGAATCTTCAGATTTATCTTTGAAAAAATCTAGTAGCCGTCATACAACAAGTTTATAATTTTTTATTTGTGTGCTAATGTTCAGTATAGACGCTAGAAACGATAAATTTACCTCTACGCTGCCTGACATACAAACCCGCTCAAGAAACTATTGAGAAATTGTTTACAAAACCATCAAAACCGACATTATGTAATAAAGAATATAAAAAAAAAGAGTTGAATGTCAAGCTGTTCCTAATATAACAAAACTAAATGCAATCAAAATTAGTAATAATATAATCCATTATTAATAAATAAATTTGATATAATAAAAAGTCCATCTATAACGCAAAGTAGATAAAACTATTTCGTTGAATTATGTTTTTTAACAACAACTATAGAGAATATCAACTATTTATCGTTTTTAGAAGAAATAAACGTACAAAACTAAATAAAAATAGTTTGATTATAAGCAAATTTTTATCAGTTTATAACAAACTTTTAATTATCATATCAAAAAAAAACTGTATTTAAAAAAATGTATGTTTGATCTAATTATCCTATATAACCAAAGACAATTTGTTGAAATAACTTTTCTTTTAAAACAACAAGTTGTGTTTGTTGTCGTTGTGATTCTATATAGGCTTAATTTGCTTTAAACAAATGTCTTAATTGGTTTATTTTCTTTTGATAGTAAACAAACTGTGATTAAAAAGAACACACAAAAAGAAATCAAAGCAGGCGTTGCGAATTATCTGTCATAACGTAAAAAAATTCTACATGAGCGTAGACAATTTATCAAATGCTACTTTATAATAAATCATGTCTTATAAATCTTTTTATTTTTATAGCATTTTATTATTATCATCTGATGATGTAAAAAATATTTAAATTAAAAAAAATTTTACACTTGTAAGAATGAGTTAGTAATCAGTAAATTTATTACCACATAAGACGCCACTAAAAAACGCATTATTCGCTGATATGGCAAATGTCATAAAACGTTTCAATTTGGGGTAATTTTTGCAAACAGCAACAACAACCACAGAATAACATGTAATACTTTTAATTATTTACTAGTGCGGTAAGTGTCATTTTACAGCACAAGAGTTTAATTTTGAAACACGACGCTCTGCGGAGTGCTTTAATAAAACTGCGCTGTGTAAAATGACTAAGACACAAATGTATTAAACTTTTTAGCCGAGAACCCAATTTTGTCTGCTTTTAAAATTCCAAAATTTGAAACGATAGTTGAGGTTAACAGCCTAAGTAGCTCAAAGCTCGATCAAAAGTTAGCTACACCACACCACAAGATGACATCTACAAATTTCAACAAAAATATTTAATTGTTGTTATTTATCATAAAGAAGAAATCAGGTCGACCCCTAGCTCAAATTCCAGACTTCTCAAATTTTTGGCACTTGGTGCAAAAGGTTTAAAAAAGTATAAAAAAACATTCTTCAATTTAATTTAAGTTACGGCACTTGTGAGACAATATTGAAGAAAGATATTAAATTAGAATATATGAATTTTCAAGAGACAGACATCCAGTAAAACGACCTTTCACAATAAAAAAGTTTATCCGTATGACTCAAACTAAGACAAATTTTTCAATAAAACAAAAGATGAGCTGGCACTCGTGATTTGCTTTCTTTTCGATCACTCTGTAAAACTTATTACGGTTGGTATTATATTAAACAAGTTTATCCGTAAGACTCAAACTAAGACAAACTTATCGATAAAACAAAAGATAAGCTAGCACTCTTGATTTGATTTCTTTTTGGACACTTTGTACAACTTATTAAGCAAAATTTAAAAAAAAAGAGTTTTAATTATTTCTTAATACAGACATGATAGTCGGAAAGACTCTGGAGATCAAATAAAAAAACTATTTGGAAAATGGTAAAACAGTGTTTGTCATAAGTGTATAGTGTCAAAAATTTTAAAGCTATTATTGGCTATCAAAAAGTTGATTAAAATGTAACTGATAACCATCAAGATAAACAATAATGTTACTCCAACTTCTTGAAACATCTTGTCAAGAACCAAATCGAACAATATTTGATTTTTCTTTAATACACTTATAACGTGAAAAGAAATAACGAACTGGCTATGTAAATAAAGACCAACAATTTAACCTAGAGTAAGCGCAGGCATCAAGCTTGCTAAATAATGAATAAACGAAAACAAAAGAAGTAATCAAACCATATTTAAAATTTAAATATCTCAATTAAAACAACACAATATACATTTCCATGTTAATTGCAATCAGCACCTGCTGCATTCCCTATATTAATAAAAAAACAATATATTTTGCATTCATTGTTAATTAATATTTTTTCAGAAAAAAGGTAAGCAGTATTGACATTTTGTGAAAATATAAAAGAAACAATTACAAACCTAAGGATAACAAGGCGATACTTTACCCCAAGATACAATTCCAAAGTTCATTCGTAGTTCTCTTTGTTTCTAAATTTGGCTATTTATACTCCATTCAAAACTAAAATGACAATAAGTCCAATTAAGATAACAAATATCGTCATAACGTGACCAACTGTTGTATAGTGAAAATTATATATAATGCTTCACAATTTAAACTTGGCGCTCTCGTTACGGTTGGCAATGCTTCTCTACGTTGCTAATCAATTTTACGTGGGCCCATTTTCACTAAAGTAGTTTTTCAGTTGTATGCGAAATTCTGCAACCAGTGGTACGTACGTCTTAAAAGCAAGATTTTTTTTAATCTGGCAACAAGGCATTAATTATTACGTCATCTTGAACAATAACGCATTGTCACTTTAGTTTTAGATGGCCTAAAGATATTTGGTTATTCCTAAGTTTCCTTTAAAAATTTAAAACATTTTTGGAATCGCATTTAAAAACCTCCCTTTCTATTAGTTAAAGCAATGTCCCGCTCACACAACGCAATTTTATGAATTAACGGTGTCAACAAGACTTATCAATTTATTCTAACCTCACTTTTGTTTGTCAAACAAGATGTTCCCTCAACAGCGTGCAAATCCTGTTTTGTTTGAAGCGCAGCGCTTGGTTTCCATAAAATTTCATGGCAACAATTTGATGCCACATTTTCCCCCTCTATCGCGACTTTTTAGAGATTCCGGTTCTTGTGTAAGGTTATGTAAACAAAAACATTTTATTAACACTGACATTATTATTTAACAATTGAATTGGCAACAGGTCCCTAATTATTTCGCGCGCGAGTGCGTTTTTGCTGAAAAAATAGAGTATAGAAGTAGACCTATAATTTGATAGATTTTTGATGCTATTCTCATTGGGCTTAAAATATGTTATACCTTCGGCAATAAAATTTGAAAAATTCTCTAGTTGTTATATAAACTCGTTTAAATAGTTTGAAAAATATTTGTGAAAATAGTAAATTTTTTAACCAATAAAATATTATTATTTGATTTTTGCTTATTATTTCTTATAATATTTTACAATTTTCCATAGATCTAATATTTATTTAAAAAAAGATAAATATTTTTTCAACACATCAAAATTAAAATTATTGAACAATAACTCAACCCAATAAACGTGTATATCTATTATGCTTAAAAGGTTTATTATTATTATAATTATGAGTTAAATTCAATATTAATATATGTAGTAGTTTTTCAATATTTTTAAATTGTTTATTTAAGTTTTAAAAGTTTAGAACTGAAGGAAAATTGTTGCTACAACGTACAACAGAACACACAAAAATTGTGTTCTGTTTTGTGTTGCGTTTGTTGATAAAATAATTATTTATTTGAAATATTATCAATATTTTTGTTAAGATAATTTGAACGTGTCGCTAATAAATATTGAGTAATTTGGTTTTACTCTGCCAGATACAGATTTAGAATAGAATTTCGAAAACCATTTGTTCTAACTGCAGCAAAACAACTAAAAACAAAATTTAATGTACATCACTAAAGAAAAAATTGAATTTACACATTTTCACATAATATTTTTATTTAATTTTTTGGCATAATTTTGATGGAGTAAATATAGCGTATCGTTAAAAATTATTAATTGAAAGTCATCTAAAGCATTAATAAATTATTCCTCTAATTGTCTTTATAGGTTAGATAATACGAAAGCTCGTCAATTGTTCTTTAAAGTTCATTAGCATCTGATGCTTAAATTATTATTCGTTTCACATTTTTCAAAAGCATTCATCACACGAAAAATTCACACAAATTTTAAACGAAAATATTGATATTGAGATAGATATTTAGACCTAAATTATTAAAAAAAAATTTTACGTTCCTTTTCTGTATTTACGACCAATACATTTATGTTATATGTTTTTATATCACCGCATTTTTGATGCTATGTGAAAACAATTCAATTAAAAAAAATTTATGTTTTCTTGTTATTGAAGACAAAAAGCGTTTTTCTTTTATATAAAACTTTAAAACTACAACCGACTTCAAACACAATCTAAAAATGATTTTGTAAAATATTATAACAAAGTAATTTGCTAATTCAATAATTAGACTAATTAAACTAGCGATTTGATCGATTATAGTTCTAATGAGCTTTAAACGATTAAATCGCTTGCATCGCTTGAAAGTACTAAATGTAAAGTATGTAAATATACGATAATCAGTCAGTACGTTTAAAGATATAGCTTAAGGTTTAAATTATCTCATAATATCTTTATTATTTTGAAAATAATTCTGAGCAGATACTCCAGCAAAATCTATCTAGCTCTTACAAAACAACTTTAAACAAAATGAACTATTTTTAATAAATAAATTTAATCAAGATCGGGAATAGTAATTTTCAAGTTATTCTTATTAATGCGTTTTTGGCGTACCTATATCTTTAACCAATTGATTATAACAACAAGAAATTAAAAATTTACAAAATCGATTTCAATTAAATTAAATATTAGTCTATTTATTTATATAATTTGAACAAATTAAACAAAAAGCAACTTAAATCAATTAGATAATTAAAAGACTAAATAATGATATTGAAATCGGTTTTTTAAAAATTTTTGATTTTTTTTTCAATTTTTTACTTGTTTCTGTAATCGGTTGTAAATGTCAAAAATCCATGTCAAAATTCGCATTAATAAAAATAACCCAAAAACTACTATTCCGATCCTAATTAAATGGATGGAACAATCAATTATATGAAACCATCAACTATTAAATATAAAAAATTATCAACACCGATTCCTGCAGTCAAAAGTTCAGAAGTAAAAAACAGAAAAAAAAATAAATAAAAATTCAGACGAATTGAGATCCTCTGCCTTTTTCAAAAAATATGGTAAAGTAAACTTTTGTAGTTGATCGGACAATCAGTATTAGCAACTTGAGACAAAATTTATAATTATTATAACTTAGTGTATATAAACGTATAGTTATAGTATGTATTAAATAATATCTAAATTGGAGGGTTCCCAACAATAGATGCCCTTCGCACCAAATTAGGGGATTAAATTTATTACCTGACCCCCTGCCACCCTATTTTATTATTCAATTTTCGTTTGCGTTCTGTAATATTCAATTTAGTCATATTGTGCGCTCGAATTGCTTCTATTTATATGAATATATTGAAATTGTACAGCTCAATTAATACGTATGTGTGAGAGAATTTCAATTCAATAAATTCTGTTGAAATAAGCTCATTCGACAAGTGACAGACTTTTTCAAAAGGTATTAGTATTTCTGTTTAGAAAGAATTCGTTTCTATTTGTACATTTTCATTAAAACGGCAATAATCTAAACTAGATTCCATTAAAATTACAGACGACAATAATACGCATTCTTAGAATGTTTCGAGTCCAGTCACGTTTACCCATCTCTACATAGTTATAATAATGATACCCTTTCCAGGCAGTTTCGTGTCTCTCAAATCAAACAGGACCAACAGTTTTTTTGGTGCTTAAAAATAAAATAAACCTTATTAGTGTGGCCCAAGCGCTTGTGAAAACTATTAGAAATTCATTCCGAATAATCGATACGAAGAACATGTAATATTAAAGAAAAGTTATATCTACTTTTTTATAATTTCTTAAGAAAAAATGTTTTAGTGTTAAACTCACTATCAAATTCAATTAATAAATATAACGCTTGTAGAGCGAAAAAACGCTTACAAAGGGTTCCAGTTTCTTAAACAATCCAAACGTGAAAAAAACAACATGCAAAATGCGTGTTTTGTCACATGTTAAAACAGATACAACGCGTTCTGGATGTTTTTACAACATATGAATATTGCGTTATGAATAATTACAATCATCACAACGCGTGGCAGACTTTGTTTTCATTGAATGAGCGTTTTTGGTTTATAAATTTACCATAAACGTGTGTGAGACTGTTAAAAAATTGACTCAGCAACAATCTCAACTTTTGAAGAATGAGAATAAATTTCGTTATTGTTGAGCATCTACCAGAAGAAGCAAAAAAAAATTGATAAACTTTTGAAAAACGTTTGATAAAATTCAAATTATTTTTTGTTATCAAAGGCAATCGAAAATCTTTCTTACATAGATGCTTAAGTTCAAACTAGAAATATGTCTGAAAAAATAGTATCAGGCAACAACGTTACAGCTATTTCTTTTAAAAAAAAAGTTTTACAGTGATGATTGTTTCTTATATTTATCCAAGTGCCTATTACTTTCGTAATATGGTACAAATATGAAGCATCTTACATTATAATCAGGTATTTCCAAAATTTATCCTACCTCTGTATACAAATTCTAAACTTCAGACGGCAATTAAAGCATACTCAACACTTGGGTAGCAATGTTTTTTACAGTGTAGAGTTTGATATTATTATGTGTACACTAAAAAAGATAGTAGAAATTACTAAATCATTTATTTATTACAAAAAGACATAAAATAAGTTTAAAAAAAACTAAAAATTAATATTCACTTAAATTAAAAAAATCTTTTGATTAAATTAGAAAAAATCTTAAAAATATTTTTGTATTTAAAATTTGTATTTATGTAAATTTTGAGATAAGGCCTATTTTGCCTCTCTTATTTGAATAGATGTGTAATGCCCAGATTCTAAGATAGTTGTTAGATACAAACACTGATCTCTACACTGAATAGAGCAATGTTGCTCAAGTGTTGAGTATGATTTAATTGCCGTTTAAAATTCAAAATTTGTATATACAAGGGCTATCAGAACTAACATCAAAATGATACACCGTATAAATGATCTTCTAGAGATAAAAAAAAAATCTTTAAAAAAAACCATCCTCCTTAGATTTTAAAATAAGAACGTTTTTAATTAACCAATCGTATTTTAGATGTAAAATTATTTAGAAAAATATATTTTTAGCTATAGAAACCAATTTAATTGTTGCAAAAAATAATCGAGTATCGTGTCAGTAGGTGTCATAATAAAATATTTTTGACAATTATAAACATTTGAAACGTGCTTTCCATTTATTTATTAACTAGCTGACCCGGCAAACTTCGTACCGCCTAACAGTCAATGAATGTCGTGTTACTTTTTAGCTGAACTAATTTAGGCTTTGATGAACGTAAAACAATGATACAAAATAATATAGATAGATGATACAAAATTTATATAGATAGAAACAAAAAAGTATTTTATTATGATGAATGATGATGAAAACATACATACAGAATGATAATAAAAATAAAAAAAAATAATAATTAAGTACTTCAAACTCATGTCAGAAAAAAATGATTGAAAACTATGTTGTGCAGATTGGGAAAAAAAAATAAAACTCGGATTAATTCATTAAGAGGATTTTCATTCAAGCACTTTGTGGTAAACGACATTCTTTGTTTTTTGGTCAGGCGCAAGAACAAATAAAGCGGATGGTTTGCCGACACGTGAGCATGCCACGTACAATTGACCATGAGAAAAACATGCATTTTCTAGATTGAGGCCACAAATAGTCAAGGATTGGCCCTGTGATGTGTTGATCGTCATGGCGAAGGCAAGAAGAATCGGAAATTGAATTCGTTTAAACTCAAAGGGCATATCCGTTGGGATCATCGGAATCCTTGGAATAAGAACTTCCTCATCTTTAAATTTTCCTTCAAGTATCGACGCGTGCAATTTCTCGCAGAATAATTGACTCGCAATATTCCGTTGCCTAATTGCATTACGGCTTCGCTGGGAAAGATTAGATCTTCTAGGACGCGGCATTGTTATTAAAAAGTGCACTCGCATAAAATCACCAAATATAATAACAGTGCCTGAACTTTCGAAACATAGACAATAGCTCAAAGAGTATATAACCACTACGTATGAATAGCTTATCAAAAAAAATCATAGACAACCTATAAAAAAACATTTACACTTTTTTTGACCTGTAGATTTTTTTTCCTTAATCTTATAACCTTTACCAACTGATTTTTTATTCCTTAAATTCCGTTCCTTCCCGATGATTTTAAGTTTTTACTGTAGAATAAATCTTAGGTTTTATTTTCGAGAATTAAAAACAAATATAACAGTACCTGAACTTTGTAGACATTTTACAAAAAATAAATTTCTGAACTCAGGTCTCAGCAACCAGGCCATAAGCTCCAAAAAAAAAAGTAGTTGTTACACTATTTGACAGGAAGGGACAACAAATGTTTGACATGTAATAAACAAATCAGCATCTATTGAAATGAGCAAGTATTCATTACACATATCGAGTTTTCATTGTTTTCAAGATGTATTCTGCTATTCGGGACGGAAACAAATCCAACAAATCAAAAACCATGGTAATCGGTCCCGACGTTCTCGAGTTATAAGTGTTGTAACAAACACGACTTTCTTTTATATATATAGATTAATTATGTTTACTTTAGAAAAATATTTTGATATGGTCCTGTTATAACAGCTACAGCTCAGGAATACGCCGTTTTCCCGATAAGAAACAGTCTAGGAGAAATGTTATTTTAAAACTGGTACAGTACAGGGAAAGAAAATCTGCTAATTTAAAAGTATGCAGAAGAAAGGTTGGGGGTGCTACAAGGACTGAGAGAACCGTTGAGAGCGAGGAAGCAGTTATTGAGATTTTTTAACAGAAACCTGAAACGAGTATTAGTGTTGTGGCTAGAAATCTTGGTACGTATACCTCTTCTGTTCAAGACATTCTTAAAGACGAACAAATGCACCCAATCCATTAGACTAAAGTGCAATGTCTTACGCCAGAAGATTATCCTCTAAGAGTGGAGTTTTGTACTTGGCTTCTGCGGGAACATGAAGCAAACAAAAACCTCGTCAAAAGCATACTGTTTACCGACGAATCCTGCTTTCAAAAAAACAAATTTTTTGGTAAAAAAAATTCCCATGTTTGGCGCCAAAATAGTCGGAATGCTTTCAGGCTAAGTATTCCCCAGCAAAGATTTTGTATAAATCTTTAGACTGGAACAGAAACGCCATAAGAAACGCCATAGTAAATTATTTTGAGAACAACTTATAAGCACATACGTATAAAAAATCACATTCTTTCAGGTTGGTTCATATAAATTTCCCGCCAGACTCAACGCCCAAATTTATACAAATTTTATTGTTGATAATTTTTGATGTGCTACTAGACAATATTCCATCACAAAGATTAAGAAATGTTGATATTAATATTATTTTGTTCCAACATGGAGGATGCCCAGCAGCCCAGCACATTTAGCAAATGTAACAAGAAATCATTTAGATGGTGAATTTGTTAATGCATGGATAGACTGCGGGGGCCCAAACGTTGACCCCCCCAGGTCGGCAGATCTCATTTCCTTACAATTTTCCTCTGGGGATACGTCTAGAATTTGGTGTACCAAAGTATGCCCAAAAATGTTAAAGTGTTAGGTAACCGCATACAAGAAGCATTTGCTTCAATTGTCTAAAGCTGCTCTGGAGAAAAGCTGCTCTGTGCATTCAAGTAGGAGGAAGAAATTTTGAATTAGTTTAAAAACAATTTCTCTATTTTATTCAAATTTATACCGTTAATTAATTCTTTCTTGTTCATTTTGTTTTTTTATTCTGTAATTATTTATTTACTAACTTGTTTCAGATGTTAATGTTTATTAACATTATCAACGATTATTATTTCATTTTGTTGGTGCTAAATAAACTTGTCAAATATTTTATTGATAAATACGTAACCTAAAAAATTACGTCAGTGTAATAACAATGCAAAATATTTATTTTAAAATACATCTATAGTTACAAATAATGTTAGAAAAACTACTTTAGAGGTAACTTAACAGCTGCAACACGATTGGTTAGTTTGAATTGTTCATTTTCTTATCACTATTAAAGCTAGATTTTTTTAAACATTTTTCCAATTAATCACAAAAGATCATAAATTCACGATATTATTTTAGTGCTTATAAGTTGAATTTAAAAAAATATCGCTTAATACATAAAACATAAAGCTCTTACTTAAATCTTGTCTTAAGAAAAGCAAAAAACAACTTTGTATTAATTATTGAAATCTCATTTACATATAGCTGATACAGTGCAATTTTACAACTATGTTGAAGTAATCTTTATTGGTTTATAATTGAAAGACAATTTCCTGCCGCTAGATTTACATTGTGGTTGACCGTATTATGAAAATTATCAATGAAGTAAGGTTTGATTGGTTTCTGACTTATCACCATATGATTTCACTTCAGTATTCCCGTACTTACCTAAAAATACACATATTACTTCAAAAGCAAAAGCATTGTCAATTTTTAAGTTCAAATTCATAAAACTATACATTTTGTGTAATAGTTTTATATTTGATAACATATAAACTATTTTATTTAGGACATTGCCAAACTTTTAATTAAAGAATAAATTCTCTATAACCTCATTTTTATTTCTGGCAAAACCTCATAAAACATCTGTTTTGCGATTCATAAATAACTACGTTTAGAAAAAATAGAAAAACAAACTTTATTTCCTGGATCAACAAGTATTGGCGTCTTCAAAAGCAAAACATATTAAATATAGTGTAATTTATTCTTGGCTTAAAATTTTCAGCTTGTTTTCGTCCCCGTTTATTAATTCAATAAAATAGTAACTTTCGTAACTTGATGGCTTCATGATTATTAATGGAACATCACAATGTTAATAAAAACTCTCGCTAATGTAATGGTAGAGTTAATGCGCTTATAAACAATTAGGTATATTCCAAAGATCAAACATAATGCTTTAGCCATTAAACTATTTTTCATATGAACTGATTAAAAAAAAGTTGTTCAATTTAAAAGAGTTTTTATTTGACAAATTTTTAAAAAGCGTTTTAATTTTAGTGAACCTAATAGAATTAATGGACCCAGTTTTAGTATCTTAAGTGTTTCGAAACACGTGTTCTATTTTGTATTTATTAGTCTACGGTTATTAAAAATTCATTTTTTATAGTGCTATCAAAGAAATCATCCAATATAATTTATTCACACGAGTTTATCTACATCTAGACGAATGAAGTGTTTAACGTTAATTAATTTCTGTATAATTAATTGATTCAAAAAAGTTACTGAACTTCTATTTAGCCGTTTATAATGCTAGACACTGTCACTTTTTGTCAAAACTTGTATGTTAATGTCAGTTTTTTATTGTTATCTTATATACAATATTATTTACAATTTATATTAGAATGGCTTTTAGTGATTGATCAGTAGTGTTCTGCTCCTAATCGAATAAAATTTAAATATACAATGCTTATTCAACGATTTCATTAACTTTTTTTAAAAAGTTGCACATCTTTTAAATGTCATGATAATCAAAATGTGATTTGGTCAACATTCCGAGTGCGCCGGCACCAATAAAAACAAATTACTGACAAAATTTAACTTGACTTGCAAAATTATTGTATATGCCTTCCTGACTTGCAAGCATGTTATTTGCTTAATTAATTGCTTCAAAATCGTTGACACTATAAATTATTAACACCGCTTTACCACTTGCCAAAAAGTTTTTGTTCAATCTCAAGAGCTTTTCCGACCACCATGTGGTATCAAGAGATGAATAAATTTATTTATCATCATCTGACCACATGGTGTTCGCAAAAGCTCTCGAGATTAAATAAGAAACTTTTTGGCGAGAATGACCAATTTACAATTGGTAATACAACAAAATCTTTTTCGCAACAAATAAAACCTCAAAAAAAAAACGAAACCAGCTAGCACAAAATAAAAAAAGTTCTACACTAACGTAAACATGTAAATAGTTTTGATTTTTTGATTCGATGCCAAACAAATAAACTGTGTGTTATGTTAATCTTCTGAGATAAGATACGCTAATAAGTTTACATACAGCACACTATTTTCAGAACGGATCAGCAATATTTATTTTTAAAATATAAGACTAACTAGATTGTTTTTAAACATAAGAAAGATCAAATTTTGTAATTTTTATTAAAAAATTTTTTCTTAATTAGTTCAGTGATGATTAGTTCTTTACCTTCTAAGGCGACTACTTCAAAAATTTTACAAAAATTTCAAACAAACATGAAAAACCGAATTAGCAACGAGTCATGCTTTTCCTGGTAGTTTTTTATTATAAAAATGGGTTTTTTTTAGTTAAGAATGTTATTTTAGCAATTATTATTGAACATTACTAATTCTTTGGTTTTAAGCTTTTCTAAGCAGCAAAAAGCTAACAATAAGGACAACATTTCCAAGGCAAACAAAATTTAACATTTTTTAAAAGATTTATTAGTTTGATAATTTTTTTAGTGTCTCAATTAAAATAATATTTGCATGTGTTACATCACAACTCTTCATGCCTTTAAAAAATCAAGTTAGCCTTGTGTTCTTAGAACAAATAGAGATAAAATTTAAAATTTCTAACACGATAAAATTTAAATACTTCTAAGCAAGCACCAAATTTTAATAATTTTTGAAGATAGTCCTGATATAACCCTGCAAAAAATCCAGAAGTAGGTGACAAAAAGTAGAACTCATATACAACAAGGTTATCAAACAAAATTTTTCTGTCACAGCTGTACGCCCGTACGTTAATAAAAATAAAAAAAGTAATTCTATGAAGAATAATTGCAATTAATTTTCTAGCGGTTGTTGCAACTGCATAGAAGAGTATGCTGATATGTCTTTGATTTGGAAAAGCCCACTGCAATTCAAAAGCTGGAAAGCAGCAAGAGCGCAAAAGCTTCAATTAAGTGGCGTACAACAGATTTCAACCCAATTAGAAATTCTTTTTATCTGTACAACAAAAAAACCTTTGTTAAAAAAAATGCATTTGAGTTTCTGTTATTGTCAACTATTACTGTATTTTTTGAAAAGTTAGAGTGAGCCCACTCTCTGAATAACAAGAGCAATAAAATAAAAGTTACCTAAAGTAAAACAAACATCAAAATCACTTGACAATTTAAAAACCAAAGACATATAAATGCATGATAAAGTGGGTGAAAAAATGTAAACCACAAGTTTTGATTAAAAATGTACAATTTCTTCTAAATTACACAAAAAACACCAAAATAACCTTAAAACATTTCAATCGATTGTCAATAGCTTAATTGTACTTTAACCGCAGTTAATTACACGTTTTCCGTTCAAACGCTCATCAGCTGAGTGGTGACGTTCTGCTGTTTCTAACTTAATCAGCAACCCCTTACCACTCCAGTTTGGTTTGAAACATGCGTGTGGTTAAAATTAATATTTATAAATTTTACAGCAAAAATTAAATCAATACCAGTCAGTGTTTGCTCAAAGCAATAAATTGTTTTAAATCTAGACAAACAAAACTAGTAAACGTATTTCTTAAATTACTGTAAAATTATTCTAAACAACATTCTATGGTTTCTAGTAGAAAAAAAAAAGTTCATATTATTTACAATTATTTATAGAAAAAGTAAGTTGAGCTACAAAAAATATTCTACCAATGTCCAATTCAGGTAAGAAAAAGTCTATAGCCTGGTGAGAAAGTAACAGGCATGAAGTTGTGTGATTGTGTCTAAAAGACGCTCTTATTTTGGTATTTATGTTACGCTTCTTTGACAGGCTGGATGTCACCAAGATCTATTTATTCACTCGAATTCTGATGACAATCAGAACTAAAGACGGATTCCGGAGAGGTCACTTGTGATTCTTCCACGGTCAAGTTTACTAACCTCACGCGAATTCCAACGTTACAATTTTGAATAAACAGATTGTATTAAAAACTACTGAGAGTCGAGAATAAGCTTTTGGTAAACATCATTATTGGTAGATTATTTATAGTAAAAAAATTGAATTATCAATTAAAAATTCATTATTTATAAGGTATTATCTTTGATATATATGTCCGGAATAAAGTAACGGAATTAATTTTGGGTTTAATTCTGTAAAATGTTAACCATAAGTGGTGTACTAAGAATATGAAGTTACATTAAATAGACGCTGAACTTGTCAAAGTACATGATTAATAAAACATTATAGAAAAAAAAAAGTTAATGTAAATCATAAATCATTTTATATTTTCATTTTTTTTTTGCCAATTATGGTGATAGATAAAAAGCTAAGCTATGTTGATCTCGCTTTTAAGCATGTTTAACAGTCAGTAACCACAATTTCTGAATATATCTGACATCTTTCTACTTGGAAGACAATGTCAGCTGTCACTGTCATCGGTGCTCAGATTAATTTCATATTGCATATATTTTTAAATAAAAGCTACTCAACCAAAACAGTTAACACCGTCTTTTTTTATTTAAAACTGTGTTTAGGAAACACCACTTACATTCGATATTTAAAAGGTCCTCTTTTATCTCAAAACGCGTGTCATTATCCAATTTTTAGTAATAGTTTTATGTCTTCGCAGAACTATTTCGATATTTTTAATCACTCTAGACCAATTCTTGAAAAAGTTTTATTCAGTCCAAAAACGCTATCGTCAAAAAATCTAATAAATCTTCACAGATCTCGTGAGAAGTGTCCGTTTTTCAGTACTCTATAATAACAACAAATTGAATTCGCCAAGCTCTTTTTTATTAATTGAGGTTTCGTGCATTCAGTGCCGACAAGCTTTCTTCACTAATCAGCCTTCATGCATAACTCTTCTCATTGATCATTTTTCATTCAATCTTTCCACAACGGGTCATCGTCATCCTTATCTAACATTTCAATTCTTTCATTCAACCTGCTACCGATCCCTTTGTTGTGTAGATTGAGTAATGACGACGACGTTTGTTTGATTTTCTTTTGCAAGGAAAATTTGCCAAGAAAAATTTTATAGACGCTTTTTTACATCAACATGAAAGTCAATTTTATTATTGCATTTGGGCTTCCATTTTACATAAGATACCTTTACAAGATTTGCTTGTTAACTTATCTAACATTTAATCTTTACAAATGCCCGCTGCTAAGTTTTCACTAAAAAATTTTAGTAAACAACCGTATTTTTCATGCTAAATAGAATATTGAAAAAATAAAACGTCAAAACATTGTTAAAAAAAACTTATTTGAATTGGTTATTTAGAGAAAGGCACAAGTGAGTGAAATCAAATTTTACACTAGAGACAAAAACTGTCCACATCATAAATGCAAGGGCGCCAAGATTTGTGAGTTTTTTTCAATAATCTTTTATGTTAATATAAAATAGAATGAATCTCATTTTCGAATTAAAACATAATTGGTCTAGTGTACATAAAAATTTTTGTTTTTTGTAATATGTGCCCTTTTCCAAATAACCAATTCATTTATACAAACTGTTAGCTAAATAAAATAATGACTTAATTATAAAAAAAATTAAAAAACTATGTGACAAACTTCAGCTTATTCTTACACTTAGCCATCTATTTTTACATTTAACCACAAATGCTTGAAAAATTCTCTCGCGCATTGTTTTTAGCTGTTAGAGGTACATTTCTGTTACAGTAATTTGGTTACGTAATCTAACAGAAAAAAGTACAATTTTGTCTAGATGGCCCCCAATTTTCATAGAAACTATCAATAACTTCAAATCCGGTAGGTTTAAGTATAGGTAATGATCAACAATAAAGAAAAAGATTAAAAAAAAAATATATAAATTTGAACAAAAAATTGTAAAAGCAAAGTTTTGTCAAACTGAACACTCAAGAACACTCAAAACACTCAGATTTGTTCAAACGAACAAATTTTTAGGTTATTTTTTTTGATTATACACTGAAAATGAAAAATAAAAATCCTATACAATACCTCTAACTTTGCTTTAACTATAAAAATAATTTTTGAAAATTGCAGATAATAGCAAAAGTATTTATGATCTTATGTTTTCAAAAAGTTTAGAAAAAAAAAATTAAAAGTCAATGCAACTTAAAACAATCTAACAATTACTTGAAAGTGTTTAATTTCAAAACACTTTTTGAGTCCGATCATAAAAAATTGAGCCGTTTCATATAACCCCTAATTTAGAAAAATAAATGAATTTTTGTGTAAACTAATTCTACTAACAAAATTTACATTTAATAAATAGCAAAGACATAAGAAACCAATCTCACACTAATGACTCACTATGCATAAACTATATTCAAGTAAAAATCGTATATCAACACCGCAAGGTCACGTCCACAACCTTTTCAAATTTTATGGTAAATCAAATATCTCATCTTTTGAGCATTTGAAGCATCAAGCTAGGTAGTGTATATTATCCAAAAATATTTTAAAATTTTATTCCTGACTGTCAATTAGGTGGCAGGAGTGTACAGTCAACTTCTTTTAATTTGTTTATCGCAATATAGTGAAAACTTAGATAGGTCATAGTTTAGTAATGCTTGCAAGACTACAACTTACGTTCAAATACATGTTCAGTGATGATTAGTGTCAGCTTTAGTCTGTAGGCACATACCTGAAACAAAAACAAATATTTTATTTTCGTTACAAAATGTTTTAAAATTCTAAAAAGCATTTATATAATACAACCATATATTTTGTCTATAATAAATACAAAGAATTTGTGAGTTTGCATTTGACAACGCATAATTAAAGTTTTTCGACAAATGTCTTTTGTATTTTGCGTATTGAAAAATGAAACGTTTCAAATCTCTTTTTCCGAAAAGCGTCTTAGAAACTTAAGTTTCCTGCTTATTTACGCGCAGGAAAATTGAGTTTTCCGGACTAGTACTGTAAAAACTTTACAAGACGCAAAATAAAAAAGATACTCTAGTAACTATAGTTGCCAACAAAATTGACAAACTTGATTTTTGTGGAATTTGTAAAAAAAATTCTAAAATTTGTAAATTTCGTCTTTTTTTACGATTTCCGGAAAAATTTAATACAAAACACGTCAGTAAAATTTCTTACTTGACTCGGAGCTTTAGCTTTCAATTTAGCTCCTCTTCAGTAATGTGAAATTTTCCTGACTTTTATGTAAATAACTATTAATCGACAATATTTCATTTTGCACTCTTAATACACAAATAGTTATTTTATTAGAATTGTTTATTGATCTGTTATATAAAAAGTTATTTTGTAGTGTAAGATTTTTCTTTAATTATTTATTTGCAAAATACTAAATGTGCACATTTAAATAAAATATCTTCTGTCTTTGTATAAGCACTATTTTGCTCTACTTCAAAATAAAATAAAATACTGCAATATTTTATTTTTCAGAAATACTCAAAAAAAACTTCTTTTTATTTCACTTTTGTTAAAAGATTTTCGTTTTCAGCAGTCAACCGTTCTACAAATGAGTTAAGTACATTTTAAAATAATTTGTGTTTTCTGCTTTTTGTTGTTGTTTTTACTGTTGTATATATTTTTGTAAATCAGATCCATCCCCTCTTCAATTTTCTTGACATGGTCACGTTAAAAACTAAAAAAATTGCTTTTTATTATTACTTTTTGCTTTAACAAATTAAAATTGTAATTATGGTTTTCTCAATAATATAAATTTCTTAATAATCATCATACTATCAGGTAATTTCTTCTTACAAATAATATTTTTATATTTTCAACAAATTAATTCTTGAAATTTTTTAAAAATTTAGTGATTGTTCGTTTAGACTTTGTATAATTCGTTATTTATATTAGGTTTCCTACCGCAATGTTAATGCAATTTATTTTTATTTTTAAAATACGATGAAATGTTAAAGTCTTCCAATTATTTCTAGTAAATCATAAGTCTTTTGAGAGGCAACTTATGTTTGTTTAGGAATTAGTTCGATCACTTTATTAAAACAAACTTTTTTCTTCAGACTAAAAATTTGCATAATCTAAAAACAAAAATGTGAAGAATTTACTGCAAACAGGCTACATACTTTTGACCCTGTAGCGTGACGCTCTTATATTTTTTATCAATTGACGTAATTTGCATAAAAATTCTATTGCATTTTAGTGTAAAAAATTAATTAATTTTTACTGAAAAAACAGATAAAAAAATAAGTTAAAGCATTTACTCTCTTATAAAAGTATATTTTTAACAATTTGAATGCAAAAAAAATGTCTGTAAGTATTTTATAAATTAAATTGTAAGTATTGATATCTGTTATCTCCAAGTCTCGCTCAGACGAAAAGGTCCGCGTATTTAAAGAACCAAAGTATTTTGACGGTGATTTAAAAATAAAAATGAGAACCTGAAGGTACCCACAATAATTTAGTTTCCAATGAATGCAACATAAATGTTGAAAAAACGAATTAATCTTAAATTTACATTAAAATTTACACTGAATTCACATTCATAATTATAAAAAATATATTTTTTCAATATAAATTACAAATAAAAGTCAGATATAAATATTCTTAGTATATATATATAATAAGCTTTATTGTTGCCTATACCGGCTTACATACTCTATCTACAATTTATTTCATTTTCTATTCTACCCTCCCTGTTCTTCCTTTGTCCTTCCTTTTCCTTCTCTCCCATACTTCTTTCATCCACTTTATCTCCGCTCCATTTTCTTTCAATATTTCTCTTCTTTCTGCTCTTTCTCTCTCCCTCATATCACTGCATTCATTCCACATGTGCTCTATTGTCTCTCTTTCCTCATAACAGATTCTGCACAGTCTCTCTTCCTTTTCCATCCAATACCTATTCTCTCTCTCCTCATTTCCGCACCTGAACCTCGCCATTATTTTCCTCTCTTTCGCACTTTCTCTTCCCAGGTACACCGGGATCTCCTCTGTCATACATTTCTCATAATTCCTGTTGTACCTGGACTCTTTGATTTTTCCTCTTCTTTCTTGCTTATCTACATCCCTGTCTCTTTCGCTCGTTTCTGCGTTCATCCAGTTGCCTTCTGTTCTTAATCTTTCCACTTCTTTACTTGCATACCCATTTCTTCTGTAATATTTTTCTCTTTCGTTTATCTCCAAATTTTTTTTCTTTTCTCTCCAACATTCGTTCAATATTCTACATTCTTGCCTTCCATTCATCCTATCCTCAAACTTAGTCGCTCTTTTCCCCGCTTTCACTCTCAGCTTGTTTCTCTTACATTCTTCTCTTACTATATACCCAGGGGTTTCTCTGTCCACCCCAAGGACCCACCTCAAATACTTCACTTGTACTCTCTCTATTTCCTCTTGTTCTTTCCACCCCCAAATTTCTGCCCCATACATCAATACGCTCTCCACCAAGCTCTCAAACATCATTATTCTCCTTTTAAAATCCCCTCCCCACTTCCTCTCTCCTATTCCCCATACACATCCCACTATCTTGTTTGCTTTCCTTGCCAACTCTCTGACATGCGCTTTGTTCGTAGCTCTTTCATTAAACGTATACCCTAAATACTTGAACTCTTTTACTCTCTCTATTTTCTCTCCCTCCCATTCCCAATCATTCTTTTCTTCTTTCCTCTTTTTTTTGTTGAACAGCAGCATCTTTGTTTTATTTACATTCACTTCTAGCTTTTTTTTCCTCACATACTTTTTTAGGTTTGTCATCATTTCTCCCATCTCCCTTTCGCTTTTTGCTATTAATACCACATCATCTGCAAACGCTAGACTCCACACTTTTTCTCTTCCAATCACACATCCACCAGCTTGTGCCTTTCTAAACATTTCTTCCATATCCGCCATGTAGGTTGTAAACAACAAGGGGCTGAGAGGACACCCTTGTCTCACCCCTTTTGACGTTTCAAACCACTCACTCTCTTTCTCCCCTGCTCTAACTTTGCTTTTTGTTTTTACATAGATCTCTTCTACCTTTCTCACCAGCCACTCGTTTACTCCTCTTTTTCTCATATTCTCACACATTTTCTTTCTATCGACCTTATCAAACGCTGCTCTAAAATCTATGAAAAGTGTATACAGCCTTCCTCCCTTTTTTTTCATCTCGTTATTCGCTATGTGGTCCAGGATGTATACATTATCCATAGTTCCCCTTCCTTCTCTAAATCCCGCTTGGTTGTCTGGTATTGCCTTCTTTTCCTCTATCTCTTTTCTCAGCCTTTGTACTGACGCATACAATTTATACCCTGTGTTAAGAAGAGTTATTCCTCTGTAGTTTTCTACTCTATTTTTATCTCCTTTTTTGTGGATAGGGCAGATTATGCCTTCTCTCCAACCTGTCGGGAATCCCTCTCCTCTCCACACTCCATTCATAACCTCTACCAATCTGTCTATCACACCTTTCGTCCCATACATCCAGTGTTCATTCTGTATTCCATCCCTCCCCGGTGCCTTCTTCTTCTTCAGCTTCTTTATCTGTCTCTCTACCTCCTCCCTTGTAATTTCTGTTCCTAATGGTGCTGCCTGGTTCGTTTGCATCGCTGGGTCTTCTATATCTACTTCTCTTTCTCCTTCCAGAAGATCTTTGAAAAACTCTTCCCATTCCTTTATTGTTATCTCTTCACTCGCCGCTTCTTTTCTTAATCTTTCTCTGTTTATGTACTTCCACACCTCTCTTTCTGTTTTAATAGCTTTTATTTCTTTATCTTCTTCTTCTCTTTTCTCTCTCTTTTTTTCTATACATCTTTTTCTATATTTTCTTTTTGCTTCTAAGAAGACTCTTCTATTTACTTGCTTTCTTTTGAATTCCCTTAGCGTTTTTGTAGCTTTTTTTTTTAGCTGGTAGCATTCTTTATCCCACCATTCATTTCTCTTTTCTGCTTTTTTTCTTTTACTGCTTACTTCTGTTGTAGTCGTTGCCTTTTCTAGTATTTCTTTTAATTCCACTTCCATCTTCTCTGTCTCTTGCCCTTCGAATTTGACGTTTTTCAGCTTTTTCCTGTATTCTTTCACGCCTTGCTCGTTCCACACTTTAATTATTACCTTCTTCTGCTCTACTTTTGTCTTCTTTTTTTTCTCTGTTTGGCTATTTCTTCCTTCTAGGCTTATTTCTATTGGAAGGTGGTCTGACTCTATTCTGTCCCCTATTTTAAAGTTCTCTACTTTTCCCCACGCCTCTTCATTTGTTATTCCGTAGTCTATCACCGACTCCCCCCTACTATCTACATACGTCCACTCTCCTTCTTCATCCCCTTGTTTATTACCATTCAGTATCTCCCATCCCTTTTCTTCTAACCATTCCATCAACTTTTTTCCCTCCATGTTTTCTTTTGTGTCTTTGGTTTTCCTTTTTCCATCTCCTTTTTCTTCCTCCCAATTTCTCGCTCCTCTTTCCCCAATTCTTCCGTTAAAATCTCCTCCCATAAGTATGCATTCTTCTGTGCTTTCTTTCACTGTTTCATCTATGTTTTTTATTGTCTTTTTCATCTCTCTGCTGTATATCGTCATTATTTTCCACCATCGTTTGTCTATTTCGATATTTCTCTCCATGAGTCCCTCTATTTCTTTTTTTTCCTGGTTTTTTTCTCTTATTCCCTTTCTTACTCCCGTGACTATCCCTCCTGCTGCCCTTCCTTTCTTTTTTTCTCTCTTTGCCCCTTGACACTCCCAATTAAATTCTGGTGGTAGCCTTCCCTTTATTTTTTCCCAGCTTTTTTCTTCTATCCATGTTTCTACTAAACCTACTACGTCAAAAAGTTTCACATAATCCCAGAAATTGTCTTCTTTTTTTTGCTAATCCCGCTACATTCCAAAATAGTATCTTTTTCTTCCCGTTGCTTATACCTTTATTTGTTTCATTAGTCTTCTCAGTTTCCATTGTACATTTGCCCGTGTCTTCTTCCTTGTTTCTTTTAACTCTCCCTTTTCTCCCTAAAAAACCTGCAGTTTCAGGTCTTTCTCATTCCATTTGAGTGTTTTTCCCTCCATAAATATTTTTCCATATCCCACCGTTGCTTTTATTCCCTGTCCTCTCTTTTCTTTTGCGATTTCTCTTAATTTTTTCTGGACCTCTCTCTCCCTCTTTGTTAAATCATCATCTATGTAAATATTCTTAGTTGTTTCTTCTTTTCTTAACTCTTTTTTATTTTCCATAATTCTTTTCTTCGCTTCCCAGTCTTGGAGTTCTACTAGTACTTTTCCCTTCCCAATTTTGTGCCACTCTTTTATTCCCGTTTTTACCACTTTTTTCATTTCTTTTTCAATGTCTTCTTTTCCTTCTCTTCCTCCGTCAATTCCACTTATTATTATGTTGTTTTTCCTATTTTTCTTATCTGTTATCTCTGTTTGTTTTTCTAAAGTTTCTATCCTCTCTAGCATTGTACCCTTTTCTTCCTCCCATTTCTTCTCTTTCTTTTTAAACTCATCTTTTATTTCTTCTATTTCCTTTCTAACTTCTCTGTTCTCTTGCCTTAATAATTTGACCTCTTCTATTAATTGGTCTAATTTCCTTACCACTAGGTCCAAGTCTTTCATTTCTGCCTCTCCTATGTTTTTTCTTTCTTTTGGGGATCTTATTACTTTTTTACTAATCGCGAAGACTTCTGTTTCTTCTAGCTTCTCTTCTTCTTCTTTCCTTTTCCTTTTCTTTTTTTCCTCTTCCTCTTTCCTTTGCCCTTGCGCTCCTTCTCCCCAACTGAGCGACCTCTGCCTTGCTTTGTGCATTCGCCTCTCTCGCCACAGATTGTTTACGCTTCTGCAGCCGGAACTTCCTCGAATTTGCCCGGGTCAACCCCTCGGAGGCCTATTTGCTAAGTCCCACCGGAACACACTCAGCACTAATCTACGTAAAGTAGGTCACGGGCAAAAATTCCTCACTTAGCACTTATCGATGCAATTTGCAGTGTTTCGCAATTAGATTTTGCACCGTGACCACAACCGCTCGCGCCGACCGCCAACAAAGGAATTCCTAAATATTCTTAGTACTTGTTTTTTAGTATGCTAGAAAATATATTGAAAATCAGTATATTTCTTTTATTTAAAAGCTATAACACTCAAAAAATTTAAAAACATGCAAAATAGAAGAAAACATAATACAAGAGCCAAAATGTTTCAAAATTTTTCATTGTTTCAAATAATATCTCAACTCAACAAAACAACGATTAGGTTTTGTTCAAAAATTTATTTTATGACGGTTCTATTCACTATAATTTTTAATAGAGAAAAATTAGTTAAAAAGTTTGCTTTTGTCAGAGCTATAATAATAAAACTTTTTTTAAATATTCAATATTTCTAATGCTTTTGAAAAATAAAATGTAATAACTCTGCCTTTCTAAATCAAGTTAGGCCTTATAGAACAATTGATAATAAACTAGATAAAAGATCTAAAGCTTTTATATGTTCTGCATTTGACTTTCAATGATTTTTACCAAAGCATTTCGCATCAATACTTTAAACTTTTTTGAAGCTTTGAGACACGGTTCAGAAAACAAAAATAAGCAAACAAAATATAAAAACGTGTGGCACAAAACTATTTAGATCAATTCTTTCTGTGCAAATTAACTTGACAGTTTTTGTTGTAATCGTTATATTGGCATGAGTTCACAATCTCATAGCAAGAGTTCACAATCTCATAGCAAGAGTTGATCTTAATAGTCTAATGAACGCACGGTATAATAATCTCCACAAAACAATAATTTACATCTATACAATTTTTTCTAAAATTGGTTATTTCTACTCTATATAACTATAAAAAAACATGTTTTTTGACAGAACTATGATACAGTTGAGTTAATAATGTGTAAAAAGTAACAAAAGATAATTTCTTTAAGACATGTCATCTACGAAAAAATCTACGTTTGAATATCTTAATAAAAATGAAATATATAAATCTACACTAATATTATAAAGAGGAAAGATTTGTATGTTTGTAATGAATAGGCTCAAAAAGTACTGGGCCGATTTAAAAAATTCTTTCACCAATAGAATGCTACATTCTTCCTATTTGACATAGGCTACATTTCATTTTGAAAAAAATTAAGGATCCTTGGTAAAATTTGAACAATGTAACCGAAAGTGTAGAAAAATGAGTCTTAAAATGTCTTTCGTCGAATGCGCTGCCGAAACTTTTAGCGATAGAACAATATAATGTACAACAATATTGAAGAACATCATAATGTCTACAAAAAACTCCACGGTAGCATATGTCCATCTATTGTAGTTATGTCACTACAACAACTTTTTTCATTTTAAACATTAATGAAAATGCTAACCAAATTCAAACTATGATATTTATGTGTTTATATTAATATTTATCCAAATAAACTATTTTATGATCAAGACCATTCAACTACCTATAAAATAGTTTTTAAATTATTTAAATTGGACTTTCCATTCAGAAGATATTACGAAATGAAAAATTCAAACAGTAAACAAAACCGCCATAGCGGCGTGGCCGTTGTTTGAGATGCAGTCTGAAAAGCGCGCCGGACATCGCGGCGGGCGGGGTGGAGGTAGCACTGAGGGGGCAATATTTAATAAAATTAGTAAAGTCCTTTTCGGGTATGACAAGACCAGGGAAATAGGTATTCATTTTTATATGGAGGATATTATAGATTCCAGTTCAAATTGAATAGGTACGCATACATAAGATAGGTCAGCTATACAACGTAAAGTAGTGCATCAAATTTACGCTAAGGCGGTACGAAGTTCGCCGGGTCAGCTATACAAAATAAAGTAGTGCATCAAATTTACGCTAAGGCGGTACGAAGTTCGCCGGGTCAGCTGGTATGTAATATATATAATAAATATATAATAAAATATATAATTAAAAATAAACCGCAAAAAAATTATAGAAAAATAAAAAGTACCATAAACAGCACTAAATTCTTCTTGAAGTAAATAATAGTAGTAATCTTGGAGTAATAATAATCTTGACGTAGCTTTATAATAAAAAAATGTTTCGTTACCTACTCTTAAAGATTGAACAAAGTGTTTAGTGTCTTCTTGAAACAATTAATAGATTACACACAATCAAAAATTGCTTTGAGTTTTGTTTCTAATAAATGTCACGTTTCTAATAAACAAAATAAGACACATTGCTCAATAAAAACCCCATAGCCCTCTTATAAAGCTTGCTAGAACAGTACCCGTTTTATTTCAAGCTCTAATAATCTCCTGTTGACCTGTGGAACAAAAATTTAATCTCCGAGATAGTAGTCAATAAGTTCAACCCTTTTAAAATTTATTAGTTTTATTAGTACAAATAGATCAAAGTTTAATTTATCACAGTTACTATTATTATTTGATTTGCTTAAAAGAAAAAATAATCAAAAATCTAAACTATAATTCTAATTTCAGCAATGCATTGCGTCTCAAGCTATTTAATTAAAAATGTCTTCCGCTCCAATCGGACTGAGTTCGCTAATGTAACTCCTAGCAGTTCGCAATCAGATACAGTTTTGTGTAATTTAATTATATTAGAACGTCGGACCAAATGTTCGGCGGTATTTGCAGGGCGGTCAGCTAATTATATGAGTAGTATGGTAAAAGCGGGGGTGAGAGAGGTCAAGGCAGCTGTTCTGTAAAGGGGTTCTGTATATATGGTCTTGATTAGGCTTCTACTTAATTAATAACCCCCCTCCGTATTCCTACGCTGCTGCTTTCTCATTTCCTTCGTTATTCTCGCGTGTCGAGAGATTGGACTTCCATTTACATTTCACCCCTGCGTTGAAAAAAAATTATGTGTTGATAATAATTCTGACCGACGCCGGACCTGGGCCCTCCCATCAAACGCACCCCTATTTTCCAGTGTGGATTACGTAATTGATTACAAAGTGCACCAATATTTTCTCCAAAAATAATAAAAAAAATCATTTCAATAAAGTAAAATTTGTTTTCGAAATTGCTATAAAAAGTTGAAATTACCTTGTGGATTAAATTTTTGAAAAATAGAACAGTTAAACCTAGCTCAATTTACTTTTATGATATGATGCTATTATATAAGAACTAGTAGAATGAGAAAACTTACAGATATATTAAAAACGCTTCAAATCTCTAGAACTTTCTTCAAGAAATAACAAATCTTTATCATATATCTACTGCTTGATTCTAAAGGGTAGGTAAGAAATACCTTAATTTATTCCTGATAATTGAACAACTTTAGAGAAGTAAATTGAGCAATAATATGAAACAAAATAATTTAAATCTACCGGTTTACTTTCTGTCTTATCTACGAAAACTTTCAATATTTTTAATAGAATTTAATAGAATCATCAAAATATAGATATTTTATTCATATGCCTAGAATCATTTATTGTAAAGAAACATTACATAAGAAAACAAAATTTGAATAAAAACTAAGCCAGTGACAACCACACAAACTGTTTCAATTACATAGGGACAGTCTAGTCAATTAATTACATTTTACTACAAAAGAGTTTAATTGCTTGAAATTCTTACAAAGTTGTAACAAATATTTGAAGATTTCTATTTGTCTCTTCTTATTACTTCATAAAGCATAATCTTCAAGTATTTTTTGTAATTAAAGGTGGCGTTGAACCAATACTGTTGGACCGCTAAATATCATTGTAAAACTATGAAAATAAATCAGTAATCGTATTTCCAATGTTGATAAAATTTAAACATTGGTTGAAAAGGTTGAATATAAGTTTTTACGTAGCTGAAGATATCACATAATAAATATTAATAAATGTTCGATTAAATCCAGCTTATTTGTAAGCTACATCATCGGTCGAGTTACAAAATTTAGTTGTTTAAAATAAATAAAATTGAAAAAAAAAAGTATTCCTCCTTGAATAACCTTAATAAAACCTTGTATACAATGCAATAAAATTGTATCTTGTGTTTTTTTTTGACTTAGTTTTATGTTGACAGCATTATTAATTAACGTTGAATATACGAGAACTCAAAAGTATTACAACACTTGATTGATGTAGATTAATCTAGCAACGCATACGCATTTTTTATCTTAGAAAGAAAAAATAGCGATAACCAGTCAGCTATTCCACCCTGATCCTTTGTGAGCTTTTCAATGTTTTCGAAATGCCTACAACTCCTGTGAATGTAGTCTATTTCATCAGTTAAATAATTTTCAAAAAGATTGTATTTTTAGTATCCTAAACGTGACCTTTAATTTAAAAAAAAAATAGTTCAAAGAAAACGACTTCAAGCAACAGAAGCGTTTAGGTCGGCCCAAAATTACACAAGAAAGTCAATAACGGAGGCTAAAACCAAATGAGTAAAAGAAACTTTTAAGCCACACCGTCTGTTTTGAGTTGTACGATTGATTCCGGTATGAAATGATGTCAAACCAAAATACTGGGATGTATAGTGGAAGATTGTCTACTTCAGTAATAAGTCCTAATTCTGCTTAGGATCTCATAATAGAGGAAAACGGGTAATTTTACAGGGAAAAACAAAATTTAGAGTTTGCTTTAGAACGCCACGCGAGCATTCGGTAGTCAAGTGGCTGCACAAGATGTAGGGAGCAGAAGAGATAAAAAAAACGCAATTCCTGTTAATCTTAATCCTTACAATACCAGGGGCTAATACCCCTGACATCATGCTATGGGCAATATATGTCATAAATGTAAATCTCCTCTGGTGTTTAATATGGGTACTCTAGCAGTCCTATAATATATCGTTAAAGTTTTACATCCTAATACAATACCAAACCTATTCCAAACGCTATTTTTCAACAAGACAACGCCAAACATCCCATCATTCGTAGTCTTTCTGCATACTGCTAAAGCAAAGGTCTTAGATTGGGTCACAAGATCCTCGAACATATTGCCAATAAAACATATATAGAATAAGAGAAGCAAAATATCTCAACCATTGCCATAGCCACCAAAGATTTTGAATCAATTGCAAATATTCTGTTCAACAGACCTAAACCGCTTGTCACAAGAATACATCACCCATTTGAATTTTGCCAAGTTAAAGAGTGCTATATGGACCCCAGCCAATAAAACATTAATAAGCTAATTGTTAGTAGTTTTCGTTCAACTTGAGCCATATTGTAATCGTTTGAAAACCACAACACAAATATAAAACATTTTCTCTCTGTGTGTTGCATTACTTTTGAGCTCTAGTATAGTTTTAAATCTAATTTGTGATAACTATAACATTTTAATAATTTTTTGAATGGATTAGTACAGTCTCGTAAAAAATAGTCTAGCCATAGTATCAATAACTTTGTCAAACACTTTTAAAATTTTTAACACATAATTTGTAAAATGATGTAGGTACCAGTTGTTGTCTTCAAATGCACAATATTTGTTATAAACGCAACATTCTTGTCCACCGTTAGGGTTCTCCAAAACAGCTAAGTAAAGTGAAGCAATCATATTGTGCAACAGTATTTGAATATGACAGGCAGCCAGCGGTGATTCGTGCAGTTGGAATTAAAATGGCAATACAATAGCCATCTATCCGTCAATTCTTTTGAATGCTGGGAAGGGTGTGGGAGTTTTAAGCCGTCGTTTAAGAGCCAGCAGGGGTCAGTCGGTCTTTGCCAACTGGAAGGAACCCGGACCAAACTCTGCGTCACGGCAAGATGATTGATAATCACCTGGTTTAACCGCCGCCACTGACGTCACTTCATTAACTTTACCTAATGAAATACCGTGGTTTTACTAATTGAATGTCCATGTAAAGCATAATAGGATTCCCATATCAAGTCGATGTGGAAACTTGATTAAATTAGTATTATCAGAGTCTAACATGTGAATCGCTTCGTGTCAAGCCAGTATATTATTCTGATGCTTGTTAAAAACCTCAAGAACTTTTTCATGTTTTTTGTTAGTAGAACAATCGATGCTTGGAGCAGTTTTTACAGAGTAAAATTTTCCAAGAATCTGTCTATTATCAGAAAATCGTCTATTGTATGCCATAATCAAGCAATGGAAAATAAATTTTATTAAGATTATTTTCAATCACTTCTTAGACAATTACATATTATTTGAAAAGGTTTTCACATCAACGTTTGACATAACCGGTCCTTGAAATGACAATAATTTTTTTTGGTTGTTGTCCGTTCAATCTCACAACCTAACTAACAGCTAATGCTCAAACGTAAAAAAAATATTTTTCATAAATCTGTCAGCGGTTAAAAAAAAATTTAGATCAAAAGTCAAAAACTTATTTTTCATCGTTAGATGACGTTAAGATTTAATTGACAACCTAGTGTTAGATAAGCAAATTTAAATCTACACAAAATAAGAAAATGACAAGAAGATGATACTACAAAAGATAAATTAAAAGCTAATTCTGAAAATTGATTATTCAGTAGTTGTGTTACATTACCTCGTTTGCGATTGTGTTGATACTCAGAACAGTCTAATTTCATGCGATTTTAAGAAATAAATTGATATTTTGCTCCTTGATGATTGACTTGCAAAATATTATTTGCAATTTAACAAAACCAATAAAGGTTTTGGTCCCGCATAACGGCCTAGAGCAATCTATGACCTTCTTATACAAAACACAGCTGGGAAGAGTTCAGAATCCGATTGTAATGTTTATTATGAATGTTGAGCCGTACCAAGATTTGAAAACTAATAGTATACAAACCTTTTGGGTGTAGACCATCTTTTGTTTTTCAGTATAGTGATGTTTTGTTTACTACGCTCAAGCTTTCCGATCACATTTGTATTCTATTTTTTCAAACTCTTGAACACTATTCTACAAAAAAAGCCCAGAAAAAGCATTGAGGAAGCTGACTCAATTAGAAACAACAACTTACTACATAAAAATCTCCAATGAAAAAGTAATATGTAAAAACGTCTTAAAAACACCTTGAGTACAAACAAGTACATAAATGACAACGATGTAATCAATGCAATCTAAACTAGCTGACCGCTGAAATAAAGACATTTGTGAAAAACAAAATGTAATACGATTGTCTCATAGGACATTGTGTAGATTTAGATTGGGTGTAAGTGATATCTGACTTATCTGACTTCTAACTACAACAAATTTGCGTTGCCATTTCCGTCACGTTTCAATCAAGACGTAAAAACTAGTAGCCCTACATATGAATTTTGTGAGCCGCTCCAACCCCTGTCGATATATCAAAAAATTTTTGTTCTGACCGAAACGAATTTATTCGGTGCGTTTCGCAATTAAATTATTTCACAAAAAAGCAACTGACTTTACTATAATCATCTAATAATTTAGAGCAACCCTCTGTTTTTCGTTGTCTCGATAGAGCGAGTTTACCACCCCTCTTGTCAACTGAAACCCAATGTTTATAACTAGTCGACCATTTTATGTCACAAAAAATGTTTTCTGTTACCCGCAAGAATGCACTAGTCAAGACCCATCTTATTACTTTGAAAACGGTACTTTCGCTATTTACGGAGGACCGACTCATCTTCTAGTCAAAACGTATTTTGAAAACAAGCAGCAAAAGACATGAACCATCTTTTACCAATAATGTACTACAATAGTATATCAAAAAACAAATTTTCTGAGACATGTCTTAAAGCACGTATTCAAGTTTAAAAAACGAGTAGCAAAGCCACGACTTTTTTTAAAAATAAGTGCTTTAAGGTCTTATAAAACGAGTTTTTTTATACTATTTTTGTAAATTGCCTTTTTTATGCCGTTTTAGGGCATTTTTATTATTAGATCAATTTAGGGATTTTTGTGGTAGGTTGGCAATGTCATGATTTTAGCTGTAAAAACTTTATCAAGTTGTCTATTTTTTGGTTTATCCAAAAATCCTAATCCTGTCAGTCCTGCCACAAACACAAAATACAGAAATAGAAGAAAACTTTACATGTACGTCCCCCAAAACCTGTGAAATAGCAAAAATTATTTAAATCTTTATTCTTATAAGATTTTTATTATATTATAGCAAGATACATAATCTACTTAATTAGGTTAAGTGACAGATAAACTGTGACTTTTGCTTTGTCTGATCTGTCAGACTAGTGAGCTTATCACTTACCATATGCCATATTTCACATAAACATACTTTCCACCACTAACTGCTCACTTCATTTGGTGTTTGAAGATTGCAATTTCAAATCACAATATCATTGACAGACAAGTAAAAAGTCAAGTAAAGTATCGCCAACCTAAAAAATAAAAAAAAATAAATTTCGGCACTCTAATGGATTATAACCTCACCAAAATCTATGACTTGGCGTTCTCTAATCAGTCTATTAGAATATCAAAGTGGAGGAAATTGCAAAAAAAAGTATTGTTTTGAAATATACTTATTATGAAAAACCGTCAAAAATCAATTTTTGTGTTTTTTGGTTAAAGAGTTTTGTTAAATAGCTTCTTAACTGTAGAAAAAACTATGACTTTCTAGGAATGACTACAAATGAAGTAAAAATACTTAACTAAAATAAAAATTTAACAGATGATGATTTAATCATTGATGTAACAAAAGCTAGCTCAATATCGCAATTTTTTTATTTATAAAAACTTTCAAAACGTTTTCCGCTAAAACCAAATCTTAAGTAATCACATGGGTGATTTAAATATGTCTATCCTATTGTAGCAGAAAACCCATTTAGAGCTTTTTGTGACAGATACGTTTCAAAAGCACCAAAAATATAAAATAAATTTACCATAATATCTCACTTACAAATGACTTTTCAGTTCACTTGTACACGACGTTTAAATGATATATAGCGTATTGCATGTAAAAAGTTTTACATGCAATTTAGTTACTTGAAAACTTTTTTTATTAAAGAATGACTACATAAAATGTCAAAATTTTTCACAAATATAATATCCTAAATATGTAATATTTTTAAAGCTTTCGCCGATAACTGTGTAAAGTAGTAACTTCAACAAGTTTTTCACTCGTGGCTTTTCAATGATATCCTAATCTCCATCAGCATCCATGTTAATTAGAAACTCAAATATTTCTCTACAAACATCCCACAATGCGGTATTAGTAAAGAACGTGTCGTCCATAAAGAACACAAAGAACATCGCATAGGTAAGCGGGTCACAGTAACACAAGAGAAACAAGATAAGGCAATCTGCAAGAAACACAGCCTTCTCACGAACCAGTTTGCGACCGAGGCTGCTAAAGAGATCTCTAGCTCTTCTCAATAGTTTATTTGAAGACCAGTTCGTTACGGAATTAAATAAAAAGGGAGCAGGTGATAGGCGTTTTTAACAGAAGAACCCTTTACACCTTCACGTCTTGATGCTCGATATGCGCTTCATTTGCATTGGTTTTGTGTTAGCTGATACTGTTGATAGCTTCATTAGAATGGACTATAAATAAGACAAGCCAACCAAAGTGTTGGGCTTAATCAGAAGACAAAATGAGCTTGCTTCGTGCACAACCGATTGACATTTTGATTTACAAATACCTGTAATTAACTATTATAAAATAAATACCACGTTATTTATGCAATGAGTGAATCGATTTCTCACGCTTTAATGATTTCTCAGATTGCTAGAAAAATGTACCAACCATTTACTAGCAATATGTATCTATAATAATATTATTACATAATGATACAAAAAAAGTAACATTAAGCTCTATTAGTTTCTGATTATTATAGTAAGATAATAAATTGAAAGATATTTTGTAAAATATACGCAACTACTAAAAACAAGAATAAATTAGTGATACAAGAAAAGTGTGAATCTAGAAGACATAATTCATATAAGAAAAGCAAAGTTAAACATATTAGACAAACAGTACAAAAAAAAAAATCAAGCCTCAAATTTAAGAAACCAAATGTAGCTACTTCTCAAAAATGCAGAAAGTTTCACATACAAATACAAGTTGCTATCAATTCCGGCAACAAAATAGACAATCTGAAACAGCAAAAAAATTCTAGAGCTAATTCTGAAACCAAATGCTTCAGTTCCAATCTCCAGTAAAGTTTGCGCACCTCGGTTAAGAGTTAAAAATTTTTTTTTTTTTTAATTTGACAGTTTATGATAAAAGTACAACATCTAAAATAGATAACAATTAAAAACAAGCAAGCACTTGGTGTTTCTAGTACTATTTTGTATTTTCAACCGACTTCAATACTAATAGTTTGGTGAAGATTACATTAAAATTAGTATGAGTACATTAAAACACTTTCTTGAGAAGCTCCCTTACCACTGCATATTATTTTCACTTTTTCTTCTTGTTGCAAAAAATACACTGTAATCAAAATAGCAGGAGTGGCTCCACTGAATGAAAGATTAAATTGTGGCCAGGTTCAAGTAAAATAGCCATAATCTTAATTAAAAACTAAATGAGTTTCAACAAACATAATTTTCACAAACCTTATTTATTTTCCAGCAAAATTTAATAATAATTAATGAGATTTTTAAATAACAGCGTTACTAAATTATGAGACCGGTATGTATCGATTTCCAGAACATTATTAAAAGCGTCAAGTGCAATTTTCTATCTTTGACAGCTAATTAAAATTTTGGCTTTGGTTGAAAATAATAGCCATTGCTTAACTCGAGCTTAATACGATTAATTAGTTTTTGTGTACAAAGAACTTAGTAATGATGAATTAATTAATGGTTTTGGTTTTTTCTTGTTCATCCGGATTTTGGTTGACTTTTTAATTGGCGCTTATACTTCGGCATAATAATGTCTTTGTCGGAATGGTTTTATTGTCAATAAAGACAAGAATTGGCTTGAATAAGATCACAAGAAAGGTCGGAGCATTTATCAAAAAAAAACTGTTCTTAAATAGAGATAATTAGGAGATTTTTATAAAAATTACACAAACAATGGAAAGAGACACAAAAAGAAGCTTTCAATCTTAAAATTCCTGCTACTTTCGTTAAAAAGGCTAATTTATATTTTAAATTAACAATAAATCAGTAGGTACCTAAAAAATTTCAAATAATCCGAAAAGTTAATTATAGTTTAAAGCTTAGATAAAAAATATACTACATGGCACTAAAATTATTTTGACATACATTCTAGTCTAAAACTATTATTTTTTCTTTTACTAAACAAAAAATAATACAAAATAATAATGAAACGTTTTAAAAAAACGTTAGATACAACACATTTTCTAAGAATATGTATTTTTAAGAAAATCTGCAGCTTTATAACAATTACATAAGTTTTAAGCCGTCTGTAAAAATGACAAGTTTGTTATGTAATAATGTTTATTGCTCACAATGATAATATAAAGATTTACTACATCTTTTTTCTAATTGTTGCTTTTTTTTCATAGATGTTTCAATTTAATTTTTTTAGCTTCTTTCTTCTTCACTCCTATTTGCTAATTTACCATTCTTTAACACTCTATCATTCTCTACCTCGTTTAATATTTTTCTCTTTATCCTTTCTATTTGATCTATTATACTACTTAAATATACCTATCTAAATAGACTACTTTTATTTTAAATATGTAATCGCTCACAGCAGCCCAACGCATAAATTTTATTAGTATTAAAAGAAGTTCTTACGACAAAAAGTTTTCAAAAATTATGTTATTGTATATTATATGTTATTCTTGATCAAAATATTTGAATTTTCAGTCGCTATTTTTCACATTTCCTAATTAATTAAAAACATTATTTTAAAAGGCTTTTGTTTTTTGAGATTTAACGTTGTTCTTGAAACGGTACAAAGTTGTTGACATTATGCTATAAGCCATTGAAGTTAAAAAAAAAAATTTTAATGAACATTTTGTAATTTTTAGTCTGCAAATCATTCTTGAAAACCCATCATGTAAACAGATTAAAATTTGGGTTAATTCTATCTCATTTGAAACATTCCAAAAAATTTCTTAAAGAATTCAACCATGCAACGGCAAAAGTCGACTTGAAGCTCACTAAAAATTGGCTTCGCGTTCTCACAGGCATTTTTACCAGTCACTGCCGCTTGAAAAAGCACTTTTTCGGTCTAGAAGATAATCACAAAATCAGATTTTGCTGGAAAGAGGAAGAAGCCCCAGAACAATCTTTCACCGAGAAAAAGTTTTCAAAAAAAAAAAGTTTGGAATAAAAGTTGCTTGGTTACAAGTTACGAATTCTTTAGTAACTAAACCATTCTTTACTCTATGAGCTTTTTAGAGAGGGTAGGGGTAACATTGAAATTTTAAATATCAATCCTTATTACTCTTGACGGATTCAGATTTTTAGAGAAAAGTTTTTATGCCTAGATGACAATCTTTTTCTGAAAATAAGTTTGAGACAAATGATGCGCTTTTCAAAACTTTTTTTATGTAGAATTTGTAATATTTTAAATTAATTATTTTTAATTATTTAAATGTTTTTGATTTTTAATCAAATTTTTTTGGTATGTTGATAAACCGATAAGAAGAAAGGACCCCAAGATTCGTCACTCTCTCAGTATTTAGCGACTCCAATCTTTTCTTTCTCCAAATCTATTTTTCTCCTTGCCTTGCTAGATGCCCTCCTTTTCTTTCTTGACAATAAGCAATCCTTGATAAAAATTTGCGATTCATTTCTTGAAAGAGTTTCGAACAAAAAAATTTCTCAAACAAAATTTGATGTTTTCTCCCCAAAAAAAAAAGAAATTATTTAAAAAATCATATCAATCTTTGGATAGTCAGAAACATTTTTTTATCCGAAGATTGTTTCATCCGAAATTCTGTTCTTTTGTTAACGTTGTTATGCCTAGATGACGATCTTTTTCCCAGAATAAGATTGAAACGAATGATGCTTTTGAAAACTTTTTTGATGCAGAATTTTTAATATTTTCAATTAATTATTTTTGATCATTTAATTTTTAATGTTTTTAATTTTTAATTATTTTTTTGTATGCTGATAAAGCGAATGCTAAACAATAAAAAGAAAGAACGCTAATTTAGCAACTCAATTTTTTTCATTGCCTTGCTAGATGCTCAAACTGCCTTCCCTCTCTTTCTTAACAATAAGCAATCGTTGATAAAAAATTAGAGTTTAATTCTTGAGAGAGTTTCGGATAAAAAAACTTCTCGGACAAAAGATTGGTATTTTTTCCTCAAGAAAAAGATTGCTATTTAAAATTTTAAAGTCATTTCTATCCTCCGCAAAGGGGTGAGAGGGTAAAGAATAGTTTGGTTACCAAAAAATTTGATAGTTGTAACAAAGCAACTTTTGCATTAAACTTTTTTTTGGAAAACCCTTTTCCTAGTAAATATTGACCTGTTGCCGGACTTTTGACGCACCCGGTATAAACACATCATCCTTAAAGCCATCCCAGCTACTGAAATTTATAATGGCACTGGAGTTGGATAGGGAGTTGTAAACTGAGATACACTTCAAACCGCTCAAGTAAAGAGAGCACAATAGATTAATAGGTCCCAATGCATATAACACTCTATTACCAATCTAAATGTAATTAAGAAACTGATCTTTCTTTTATTTTAAAACTTTTTCTATACTTTACTTTTTTAAGAACAATTTATTAATTGTTCTTAAAAATCATCTGCTATCAAAACCATTTTTATTTAAAGCAGGAAAACTAGACTTGCAATGACACCAAAATTTTGTTTACTAAGCAAACAAATGTCAATGTCTTTGATAATCCAATGACTATGTAACTGATTCCACAGACTGTCAAACAACTTTAGCAGAAAATAAGCAAAACATGAAAAAGTTCTATAATAAGAAAAGTAATGGTTAAAAAGCATACATTTATCGATCCTACAACAAAAATGTTGTTGCCGCCCCGCATATTTTATTTACTCAAATTGTAAATAATCAGTTGAATAGTTAAACAACAGTGTGTTTTCAAATCCGTACTTTATTTAAACTACTTTTAAAACATAAATTTGTAGCAATATTTATTGCCTAATATTTAGTGTTTTTCTAGAAACTTGCTACCTTTTTGTCATCCAATTAAAATCAAAAGCTTTAAGCCAAAACTGTCAGTTTGCATTGACAACCATGAGAATATTTTCCAGTGCGGGTGGACAATAGTTATGAATGGTTTTAGAACTAGCTCTGAACAATGCTTCAAATACCTGGGCCCTCTATTCTTTTCATTCACATATTGAAAAAGATGGCTATTAGTGCACCTATACCTGAATCGTGAAAACCCTGCTGTTTATACAAAGATCCAAACACATTGTGCTGAACTAATACTTCTAATGATGCAATTTTTTTTAAAGCCAAAATCCATCATTTTGTGAATTACAGCTTGGTCTGCGATGTGACACAATACGTACAAATGACAAGTGAAATACGCAAATGAAGAATTGTCGGATGTGTGAATGGAGGTCATAATGATCCGCACCGCACATCGTGATTGTGTTCATTCTCTGGAATAGAGGCGACCTACGTAATGAGATATTGTCCGGCCGATTCGGGAGAACGGGATAGGATAGGGAGTACAGGAATAGCGTGGCAACACCTTGCCTTGCGACGTGACTTAAGATTTGGGAAAGAAAATTAGTTGCTTTTGATACAATTTCTAAAGTTTTGCAACGATAAATTAGGGAAAAATTAAATTGGAATTGATTCTACGCAGAAAAGAATGCAAAACTAAAAAAAAGTAAATGCATCAATACATATATAAATAGAACAGTTTTTCAACGATATTTTCAATTTTAATAAAAGTCTCTTTATAATTATGTCATTTGCATAAACAAAAATAGAAATTTAAATTTCAAACGCATACAGACACTGTTTTAATGCATACAATATAACTGAGTAAACAGTAGATATACAACTAAGCCAACAAGAAAATGACAATTAAACCAAAATTGAATCTTTTAAGAATAAAGTACTATACAGCTTAAATAATATGTACAACGTAAAACTCAAAATCAGCAACAATAAATTAATTAAAAAAAAAGACTGCTTAAGAACTTAAACTATAGGCAAATAATGTTTGATTAAGTCAAAATAACCACGTCAAATACCACCTAAATTTTATTATAAACATAAAAAACCTGAAATTCATTATTGATTTCTTGATAGCTGAGATAATACAAACATTAATTATTTGATGCCATCATCTAATCAAAAATCCTTTGTTTATTTTAAGTTAGAAAATGTGTTCTTGAATATAAAAATGTTTGTGTTTGCAAGCCCTTTGAAACAAGATTTCGCTCATTTGCTCAAAATGTCATATTGCAATGTCACCCAAACTAAAACAATTGATTTGACTTTCTTTTGAGCTGGTTTAAGGTTTAATATAAGTTTATATCAATAGTAAAAGTCAACAAAAATGTTGCAAAGTTTTTTCAGCATCTTGCAAAAATCAGTTACAATTCTATCAATAATATTATTTTTAAATAAAGGTTGTTTTACTTTAATGTGGCGTCGAAGCTTGCCATGAACGTTTAACCTAAAAGTTAAACATTCGGTGAACGTACCTTTACCATCAAATCGAAGAGGCAGTTCAATTTGACATCTGAACCTAATCTCTTTTCGTATTAAGCCATTGCGTTTGTCTGAATGATATATTTCTTCACTGTAAAAAAAATGTTTCAGGGAAAACATTTTTCAACTGTTCCAATAAACTGTGATAGGAAAAGTGTCTGTTTACTAAATTTGTTTTTTATTTAAGCCTGGTCGGCAGATGGAAACTAATACAGTATACAGTAAACGGAAACAATAATGTTTGGTTTAAATTTAAAACCAATATTGCAACTTGACATTACTAGAAAGGATCTGAATCGGTGTCTAGACTATAGACCTCTCATGCTTTGAGCAACAAATGTAATAAAAAGTGTTTATTCTATAAAATTCTTAGTATTCAGATTCAACTTTACGATTTGCTGTTGTTTGTCATCTATATAGTTTTAAACGATTTATTTTTTTGGCATATTATTTAGTATATTGCATATGCAGCTAATGTTTTCTGTTTCTGCGTACAGTAGGCTCAATCTGTAAGGTTTTTCTCTGGGACAATTGTTTTTTTATAACACCGCCTAATTACCTATCCAAAATAAAACATTGCATATGCGATGACAGTATTCGATTGCGTGCTGTTGCCCTCGTCGACTAGATCAATATTGAGTTCCAGACGGTGTTCGCAGTCACTCAATCCAATTATCACACCAATTGAACGAGTTAATCAATAAACAAATTGTAGTCGTACATGTCTTGCATCAACAATAAGCTATAAGTGCTGTATAAAATGAAGAAACGTTATAGATTTTTATGATTTAAGCGCTTCGTTTAAATAAATTCATTCAAAACAATAAGCATAAGCTAGGCTTTATGCTTCTTACATAGCCAAACATATTACTACGTTTTATCTTTCTGTACATAATTTTAACACTAAATTATCTTATAGCTATAGGGTGCTAGCCCATAGCAAAGCGACTGTCAAACTCAAACCAAAAAGTTAGTCGACGTTAAAAAACGAAAAATTGACTTTCAAAGTAGTCCAATTTAAAAAGGTGTTTTTTTGTCATCCAGCTTCAGTCCGACACAAAATCTAGAAGATAATGAATTTATTGTAGGTAAAGTTATATGCCAATAGGACAAAATATGTGATAACAAAGTTGTGCTAGATTTAACATTTACATAAGTTCAACATATAAATTCGCAGTTTAAAAGAACGGCGTATTAACCAGCATACTATTAAAAATATGAAATTTTGTCAAAAACTCAAAAATTAGCCCTGTCAAAACCGTATAAAACTATTTAGCCTTTCAATAAAATTAATTTTTTCTCTTGGTTATAAAAAAATAAATTGTTCTGTGCGCAATTTTATTATAAACAGCAAATTTGTAGTGATGTTAATTTACCTTCCATTACATGTAAATGATTTTCACGACGTGACGTCTACATTTTATTGAAAAACCAACGTAAGGCATAAATTGTGTTTGTTTAAAGTGACAGATTTTATGATTACCTTTGCGTATTAAGTTACATCTTGTGGTTGGCAAAGTTTGAATGATGGTCACTGATTGATCGCAATAGGTACTTAAAAGACAACGTTTATTTTTAGTATAAATTGCAATTTTATTACCAGTGTTGTATATGAATTTCAAAATAAAAAACAAAATTTTGCTCTTTTATGCTGGCACTTAAAATATTCACGCTGTGAATAAAATGTTAGGATAAGACAATAAAACTATTGCTTTGTCTAATATACTATTCTAATATGTATAATAGAGTACAGTTTGTTATAATAATAGTAATAAATATACTCTTAAAGTATTATAAGTACAGTCCAACAATGACTGTTTGAGTTGGCAATCGTACATTTCATTTTAAAATGGCACAACTGCAACGACTTTCTGTTGCTGACGGGTGACACCTTTGACACTGACAACATCATTAACAGATGACAATTAAAAAGTTTGTTGCTGTGACATAACCTACAATTTTTTTATAAGCGTTATGTCAAATATTTGTCAAACAAGCGTATTCGGTTACAGTGTTGCAACTAGGCAAATAAAAAAAAGTCTTTAAAAAATGTTGCCAACTCAAACAGTCATTGTTGACCACGCTGTATTTGTAATAGGTTATGGTTATATTTATCTAACAACAGTCTTGCACAGAAAAACGTGTGACATATATGTATTTTTATGGTTTCCCCGAGTTTTTACTCTACAGCAAAATTCTAAGCAAATTATCATTTTTTTTTAAATTTAACTTTTAAAGAATTTGATGGAATGATTTAAAAATATCTAATAAAATGCTCAATTTTAAACTAATGTTAACTATTTTTTCCAAAGTTATGTTTTTTTACAGAAAAAAGTGAAATCAAGTGTAGTTTTAAAAAGTCAAACAAAAAATTTAACACAATTAATATAAAAAGCCTAAGTGTCAATTGACATTAAGCAACAGAGTCATTATTCATTTTACTACCTTTCTGAACACAATTCCTGCAATTTAAAAAACATTAACCCCGTCTTCCATTGTATAATCAAAAATACATAAAAGCTTTGATTACATAGCGCTCAAAGTTAGATTATTAACCCAAAAACTAAAATTAAACACAAATAATTTATTATTATTATTATTATTATAATTATTATTATTATAATCTTTATTTAACTTTTGGTAAAAGTTAAATAAAGACATTTTTTACAAGACCCTTTTGCGCCTTTGGTAATTTCCAATAGCTTAATTTCTAATATGTTGTATTCTGTTCTGTTCATATATGAAATTTGAATGAAAATTGTTAACAGGTGGTTCAGTTCATGGGTTTATAGAAAGAAAATCGTTTTATAGTTTAGCAAATAATGAACAACTTGTTAACCATAGAAGTAAGTAGAAATTGATTGAAAAAACTATATATACATATTGTATAATCATTAACAAGTAATTTTTAAAACAATATTTCTAAAAAATATCCTTTTACACACTACTTATATACACATACAGACATAGACTAAGTAAACCTAAGTTTATTTAGTCAATGATACAAAGCAGTCACAAAACACGTTAGATTTAGTTTTGACATTTACCTTCTAATACAAACGCAGTCAAAAATACTCGTAGTATTAATTATTTTATTCAACACTTTTTTTATTATGACGTTATAAAAATAATGTTTTCGATTGAATTATGGGGTCTATAAGACACAAGTGGGTTTATAAATTAACTGTTTTGTTACAGAAAATAGAACAATTTATTGAGCATTAAAAAATATAATACATAAAATTACAATTATAAAAAACAGAAATCCCAGATGATATCATTTGTTAACATTTATATTGAAAGATAAACAAAAATAATAACAAAATTGACCTACCGTCAACATAAAATAATTTTTAACGAGTGCTTCTGCTAGAAACTGTTGAATATGTTCTCTTTTAATAACTTTTGATTTCTTGCACTTAAACTTTTCTGATTCGTTCTACAAAAAAGCGATTAACTTGCCATATTGTGAAATATCTGTATTTTCGTAAAGCTTTACTGTCGGTCTTAACATGCTGTATTTCGTTCACATTGGAGACGCCGCAAATTCTTTTTTATAATTTTTTAAGATTTACAGCGAGAGTTTTCGTGGCTAAACATTTTCTTCGTGACTTATTTGCCTTATAAGATGCTTGTATAATAAATATCTATAACATCATTTTGTATTTTCTCAAAATAAGATATATCTTACTTTGATTTTTAACACCGACGTAGCAACTTTGTCGCTCAATTAGTAGTATTCTTAATTTTCTTCAAAATAATTATTTCACATACTAATAATATCTAGCTCTGGCGCTAATAAAATTAATTTAATTATTGGTTTACTGTTTAGTCGACTTTTTATTGAAAAAGTTAATATGACTAACAAATAAAAACGTTAAATTGACTAAATATCAAACAATCCAGAAAAAATAACACAATAAAAGAAACAATATATCTAATAACTTAAAAAACCTATTAAAAAATTAACAAAATAATATAAGACCACTAACGTTGTAATCCTTAAAATTGCTTTAATAATTATGCTAAATAGGTGTGAAATAACTTAATATGAGTTTGCTGCTCATAATAAAGGAGTACTCCTCAATAAAAATGTATATTTGTCTGGATCAAAGAACACAGCCCCGAAAAAAACAATAACAAGAAGAAGATAATCGTCTCCACATGCAAGCTTTTTCTTCGGTTACGGTTTTCTTCACTTCAAGTTGAAAAAAATAAAGCATAATTAAAAAAAAATGTTTGGTTTACAGAAAAATCAAGATAAAAAAATTATTCTCTAAACAAAAAAATTAATAAATCAAAGTTTGACTTACGACTACGGATTTCAAAATAGATCATATATATTTACATCTCAAAATTCTTGCTTTTGTTTGTTGATTTGATAATGTACGTGTTTGCAAGAATGAAAAGTAAAATTACTTATTCAAAATAATAACAAACTGAAAAAATTGCATCCTTTACAAAAAGATCAAGTTAATATGTATATAAGCTCCAAAATAATATTTAACATTTATTATAAGAATAATTATTTCCAGCTCACAATTCCTACTTTTATTTGATAATTTATAATAATACGTATTTGCCATAAAAAAAAAGGTATAAATAGTGGCAGCCTACGAGGAGTGCCAAAATTGTCAATAATGAAAGTTTTATCAGTGCCCTTAATCAATAAAAAAACTTATTGTTGCCTTTAGTCAATTATAAGATATTGTAGTCCTATCTTTAGCCAAAATCTAAAAATTAAACTTCTTAGTCGTCTATCATATAAAAATAGTACGTTTTCTTATTAGTAGTAGAAACAATATTTTTTTCCTTTTAATATATCCTAATCAAAACAATTCAATCTGACATGTAAGTTTAAAATCTGTGTGATTATTAATTGCTGTTCATCTAATTCACCAGTTTTAAAAATATCAATATCAATACAGTCAAAAGTTAGCTCTAGGAGTACAAATTTCTCATAGGCAGAGGTGGCATTTCTCATAAGTATGCTCTTTATATACTCTAAGAACGGTTTGTTGGTTTTTATTTTCAAATCAATCATCTGCTCCGATCAAAAAACCTCGCAAAACTAATAAATGTCTTATATTGAGTTTCCAATAAGAAACATATGTTTTTAATACGCCATGGCAGCCATAGTTAAAATATTGTAAATGTCACTAAGTGGCATTTGGGTTCAGTTTGGTTTGACAATTGCAGTTTTTCAATAAGAGTTGTGATGTAGTAAAAATAAAAAGCTAAAGTTATCAATCAGGCTATCAAATTTTTTGTGTCCAAACAAAATTGATTTGAAAGACATGTTTTTCCAACAAGATGGTGTATTTCCACATTTTCTTTATGTCACTATAAGTTTATTGAAAAAAAAGTACACTGAGTACAATCTCCACTAATGGCACTATAGCCCCAATCTGATTTAACCCGGTTGCATTTCTTTTTAATATATTTCAAACCGTTGAGATATTTAAATAATTCAAAATATTTTTACATATTTAAGTTGCGTTTATAGAATCCGACTCTACAAAGAAAGCCGAAGAAAACATTTGAATGACGTGCTGCTCAGCACAACATTAAATTGTTCTTTAAAACAAAACAAAAATTGCTTTGATCTCAAATATGATGTATGTATTTTATTTAATTTTAAAAACATATTGCCTGTTATTGGCAAACAATAAAATGCTGTAATGTATTTCGATAACGACAAACAAATTATTATATTTTATTATATTTACAATTTTGGTTTTCTAGTTGTGTGAGTCACAGTAAGTTTTGATCGATTTGTCAAAAAACATGTGCTAACCTCACTGCACTTAAAGTAAAAGAGTTGTGCAAATTACGACTATGTTTTCCTTCTATTTTAAGCTACAAAATTAAAGCTCACTTAATGAAAAATTCTGTTAAACGCCTCATATTTTAAGCTGCTTTAAAATTTATGAAACAGCCATTATATAAAGCCATGTAAATTGGTTAAAATTAAAAAAAAAATCAAGTTGACCACTAATTGTAAATTCTCAATCACGATCCGGTCTGTTATTACATTAATCAGCAATTAACTTTGCATGTTTTCCGTTAATAACGTACAAGTCTACCTTTACTTGCTGATAAGTCAAACGTACAAAACAGCATTTAATTTAAATGTTACCGTAAATTAAAAGAGATGACTCGTACGTTTCTTGTTTTTTTTGATGTGGAACACGTTAACAATTGTAGTATTGTTTATTATTACGCGTTTCAAATAGCAATTATTTACAATTAGCACCACTTCTGAAGTTCCTGATTTAAAAAGTTAAAAAATTAGATAGTCCATGCTCCGTAAAATTATACATCAATTTAATTAACTTAGCTGTACTAAACCATGAAATTGTATTTGTTTTAATTTCAAACAAAAAATTCTCAAAAGAAATCCATACATCCTTTTCGAAGACCAATTTTAGAGAAAAACCTTTGGAGCTTTGATAAGCCGCCTTGTGTAAAAACTGAAAATTAAATCAAAAGCAATATTGAAAACGTTCTCCTGTTTAATATTATTAGGCTGATATGAAATATTATTATGTAATTTCATCAAAAATAACAAGATAGGAACTACTATTAACATTTCGGTAACCATATTGAACCGGTTAAAAGACTAGTGCTTTTCTGCATGTTTAACTTTTAATTAAATCTTCACACTTCCAACTTTTAGTCTCTGCTTCATAATTTAATCGTAGTACTTGGCATTTTTGCCATTTTTTTTTCACTTTTAATTTTAACAACAGATTCCTGTTTCATTTATTAAAATAGATTAGACAAAAAAGAAAGAGATAATTTGAGAGCAGATATTGACAGCATAAGTGAACAATTAGATATTTTGTCAAATTTGAGATTGCCTAAGAACTTAAAAAAACTATAGAAAAAAAAGTATTCAAAAATAAATATTCTCAAAATAAAAACAATTCTTGCCAAATCCCAAGTGCGCTTTTTGTAAAAAAAATATAACCATATTTTATTTTAACAAACTTTTTCAAAAGTAAATCTGTGTTTGTTGTAATTTTGCCAACTTCTATAACAGCAAATTTCAGATTTCGTAAAAATTATGATTATGTAAAAAAAAAAAAAATTAGTTAGGATGTTTTATTTTTAACGTTAATCTTTAATTATCTTCTTTGTTTATCTTCCAATCAAAACAGCTTAGGTTCAAAAAAATAGCAAAAGGTGGCATTTAATAATAATTGAAACATTTATTATACAATACCTAGGTAGTGTATAGTAGTGATACTTAGAAAAAATTTGCAAAAAAAAAACATTATTATACAAAAGTAATTTTTATAAAAACGTTTGCTTGTCAAAAGAGTAAGTTTGTAATATATATTCAGATGTTCAAAATGTAAATAGATTAAGAAAACATAAAAATGTTCCAAGAAAATAAAAGTACTATTTATAATTTTAGAAAAAATTATTTGTTTAAACAGTGTAATTGTACAGATGCTTGTAATTAAAATAAAAGTTATAATTCTGGTTTGTAGACTATTATGAATGTATTAAGAGGATTTGCGACAACTGCACCAAATAATATTTTTTTTACAATCTTAATTATTAAATTTTTATTTCATAATTATTAAAAACTCAAAAATAAATAAATTAAAATCAAAGTTTAAATTTTAAATTTTGTATTTGGGTATAATTTTTAATTATAAACTACGGTGTCTTATAAGCATTTTCTTTACAAACAACACTGCAAATAATAAACTATAGTTTATTTCTTTAAAACACTAAAAAGACAAACAAATAACTGTTGTTTATGTAGGCAGTCAAAAATTTCGTTAGTTTATTAACACTCTTTATATTTATAATATCAGATTTTAATATTAAAAACTTATTTTTTTATTTCACCATCCACCATCAACTCGGTGGCCGTTGTAAAAAAAAGATTCCACCACAAAAATTTTCTGATCTTATGAGAAAACCAAATTCAAAATTAAAAAAATTGAAAAAATTTAAAATTATTTTGATATTTAAAGCCATTGTTTTAAAAATGATGGTCCGTTCACACAATCTCATAGGCATGGCCGACTGTAACGCCAAATTTTAAAAAACACTTGCTACCTTACCTCTCTTTTAATTTTGTTTTAAACTGATTGCGTATTAAACATTGACCGGTAAATTATCAACTCAATAAAAATTTGTAACAAAAAACAATAAATGGTGTCAAATGTCATATGATTATCATTTAGTCTGGTTGCACTAAAATTTTAAAATTAAAAACAGTGTTTTTAAAAAGGGAACAAATCTAGTTTGGAGTCTATTTGAGTTGTACTTCCCTACATATTTTATTAAAATTGAAAAAATTATTATTTTTTCTAAATTTTAATAAACATATACGATTAATTTATAATGATAATTTTCGTCAACCAATAAGTATTAATTATGAGGATTATGACACAATTTCTATTTCAAGCAGCAACATAATATAATATATACAATCTGGCTGGTACTTCTAGTTCATTTGTATTTTTGTATTTGGTCCTTTGGAATGTGGGTCTTAAAAACATCCGCCGTATATTTAAATGATGATTATGTGAAACGGTACGGTATTACTTTACCACCCATAAGATCCCAACAATGAACAAATAAGAAAAAAACCGGCAGCTCATCAACGAACCTTCAAACCAACAACCGGTTACGGCTACTGCATTTTCATTTTGCTTTTTGTATGTCTAAGTGTCAATTAACGCAATTATAGCACAAAAAGGTGTCAACCTTCTCAAAATCACTAATTAAAAGTGCCTTTGAACTCGAAAAAATTAAAACCAGATTTCTTTAAGACCCTTGTCACATGGCAAGGATGGCATACAAAAATGAACCGCTTATTATATGCAGTTTGGATATTTTTAGCATACAGATGTGAAATCCCTTGCGTGTTTCTCTTCTAATTATGTCTGGGTTTCTAAAAGAAATTTGGTATTCAATTGCAAAAAAAAAATTTTTTATTAATAAAAGTTATTGTACATTTCTAGGCATGTAACGATGAACCAAATATTTTTAAATTCTATTCTTGCAACACAAGCTGTCATCAATCTTAAAAAGTCTGATGTGCGTTTACATCGACAACGATTAATTATTATTGATTTAATTTATGCTATTTTGTTTTTTTTATAAAGTTCAAACACTCCATAAAAAAACACATAACTCATAGCTACGATAACTTAAACAAACTTATTATAATGATAATCCTACGCCAATAGGTAGAAACAAATTGTACCTTTCAACTCTTGGCGTACGCACGTACCACTGCGCATCAACAAGGAAAACAGGTATGTCCCTATCTAAGAACTCTAAGGGCATTTTTTAAATCGACGTATAGAATTTTCTCGAAATCAACAATATCACTACTGCTGTCGTTCTCGTTTATATCGGCTTAAGTCAATTAAAAATATGTTGATAATTGTCAAAAAAATCCATCGTTTTAGCTTCCGATAGATAATTGGTTAAATCATTAATATCTTATATTTGTATTTGATGAAAACAAATGATTATCAAATAAACAATCATTGTTTTCAGAAAAAAAATAGAAATATTTTATTTTTAAATTATTTAGGCATATTTAATTTCTGCCAAAATTCGTTTTTTTATGCATATCACAAAATAATGTCGATGTTTCACATCATTGCCAGGCGTTCAACGACAACTCACATTTTTTTAATCGACTTTCTCAATTTTTCTAAGAAATATATTGTGTTATTTTCTCGAGATATCTATGAATATAGCATAACCTACAAATCGTCATAAATTGTCGTTGCTGTACGTTCATGGTAAAAATTGCATTCTAAAACTTACAAATTAATTTTTTCAACTGCTTACGGGTTGATTAATTACATCATTTTGCAATGTTTTACAGAAAAAAAAAGAGTTTGTTATGTTGGATCTTTTAAACAAAGAAGAAGCTGCTGGAAGATGTCAAAGTGAGAGTTCATTTACTTTTAGCTGATGCCGTTATAACTATGAACAACGTACAATGTAAAGCAATGTTTAACCTTTCAAAAGAATTGCATTACAAGCTTCGGTAACCCATCTTCATTATTGCCTAGAACGTAATCCCGTCAAAGCATACTTACTTACGAATAATACGTAGGTAGGTACACGAATAATAAAATATTTTGAAGCTAAGTCATTGCATACAATAACTTTCGCCTTGTAGGTCGGTAGCAACGATTTGTAGGTTATGTTAGATCCATAAACAGCTCGAGCAAACAAAAGAATATGATTCTTAAAAATATTGAAACAGCCGAGATGACCACACAAAAATTCATCATTAATATAATTTTTTCATTTGTGTCCCAAATGTCATTCTGCCCAAAATTGCACTAACAAGCCACGCCCATATGAAATAATTTTATCATCTTATCCGATTACGTATGGTCGAGAATAGCACTCTGTTTGTTATTCATTTATTAACGGTGAAATTATGCTTGTTTTTAAATATTCCAAAACGACTTATGCAGTAAAAAAAAGATAAAATTAATGTGAAATTCAGTTGCAAAACTATTTAGAGACAAATATTGGAATTCAACAATAAGTTTGATTATTAAATATTTTAGTACTTATTCAATGTAAAGTGATGGATTTTAAAATTAAATAATTTTCCGGTCAAATGTAGATTTGAATTGTTGCAAAAAATTACCACTTATTGATTTATGTTGGGTAAGAAGAAATCATTACCGAAATAATTTTGAGGTTAACATAAAATCCCATTATGAGATTTTGTTGGTTTCTATTGGGCCATATCAACGTCATAAGATTTTCTGACAAAATCTTGTAGGTACGTGCAAAAACAATTAAATATAGCACTGAGTCAAAAATAAAATATAAGAATAAACTCCTAGTTTCTTAAAACAAGGTGTACAGTACATATTTAGTAGCCAAAAGTAGAAAATGTTGACTAAACGCTTGGCTGTATAATTGGCAAATGATTCCAACCAATGTCAAACAAATATGTTGATTCCAAACATTAGTAGAGACTAATAGAATCAATATTGATACAATTATTTTGCTATTGATGAAATTATTCTGTTTAAAATCGTCAGATTTTTAGCGAAGTGATTTATTAAACATTTCACAATAGATGATGGCTAGTAGCTACATTTAAAACAATATATCTTGAAAAATTTTCACTTTTTGGTCTTGTAAATTAGTTTGATTTCTAAATTGATTTTCTAGGGGTAGAGAATAAAATTCTCGAAATTATCAGTATTTAGTATCTGAAAAGGATAGGCGGCATAAATGTGACACAATAACTGATACAAACTGACACACAAATTCGATTTCTGTCCTATTAGCGACACTTGGCTATTGAACGTGTCATCAATCGGCAAGTTGTCAATGAAACAGTTGTTTGTAGTCTTGTTACGGGCTTTGTTACCCTTACATGGAAATTGGTAGTAGAGGTATAGTAATTGGGCGAGATTTGCTCAGACAGCCAACTGATAATAAAGGTGGTCTAGGATTTCTTGTGGATAACGTGTTCTACAAGACTTTAATCGAAATTGTTCGCATTCCGGAATGTCTAAGCCAAACCGTCCGACCGCTTATATTGGCCGCTTTCCCAACCGATCCTATTTGTTTTTAATGTGTGAATATTGCCGTCCAACCCTACCAAATAGTTCCGTTCAACTCTTACGTAACTTTATTCATCATCGAAGCAAATATTCTATCCACAAAAATTTATATTATATTTTCAAACTCCCATTTTCTATCACGTTAATACTCTAACACATTGGTCCTTTTGCGTGTGGCAATTCTTAAGATTGCATGCAGACATTTATCCTCTTAATGTTACAGCTTGTACTCAGTGTGTGTTCATGCGTTATACGCTATTCAATTTATGAGTTGCTTTAATAGGAGGTGGCTTGTAAAATTACAGACAATTATGTGTTTTTCTTTTCGTTCAACATCACGATATTGACCTGAATTTGCACGCAACATGTGTTACCTCTTGAATCATTGACAAAGTAAGCAAACAATAATGTCAAACCATTCCCAAAATCTTACAAAAAGACAATACGCTCAAACATTTTTTTTTTAACTCAGTAACGTTTAAACTACACAAGGTCTATTTACACAAACTCAGAAAAAACCAACAGCATATTTAAAACTGTTTAATCATAAGACAGTTATCTTCAAAGCAAATTAAAATTTACATTTTAATTGAATCAAGAATCTAATAGTATTTAGGATTAATTTGGCCTATTAAAAATAGTGTTTTAAAAATAAAATAAAGAAGTAATCTATAGCAGACTCTATACGCCTAAATAATGCACTGTAGATGGCGCTGCAAAGACGTGACATTAAATTGTGAGACCTTTCACACAAGTAGGATAAAATTGTTTAATATTTCCGTTAATGTAATGTGGTTTTTCCGTATACAATAGTATATTTTTTAAAAGACAGAAAAAAAACTCTTTTTGTGCCGAATTTGTAGTAGTCTTAAGCATAATATAGATGGTAGCAACACTAAAAAGTTTTCCCAATTGAGCGAGTATATATCAAGCTTAGAAAGACAAGCTCCCACTTTTCGGTGTGAACTTTTTGAATGTTCAATAGCAACCCCAAAGAAGACTTTGCATATCTCAGGTATTGTCTTCAAAAATTTTTGCTCATATCAACATTTTCATCGTAACATTAACATAAGTGATAAGTCCAACTGTCTTTTTCTAAAGTTTTTAGAGCATAGTAAAACATAACTGTCATAAAAGTTATTTTTTATATACAGAATTTTCAGCTCCTTTCACTCCTCCCCAATTACCGTATGATACCTTTCGTCTTGCATTATTTGTTTTACAATTATTGAAAGCTATTTCACTGTGCCGAAACTTTTTGGGTAGTACATTTACTAGTCCATTAGTAGTTTTATATTATGTAATTTTGTATACTTTTAGATGTTCTACTTTTTTCTTTTTTTGTTTATGTGTCTTTTATAATTCCAAGTCATTTTTTTGACGTGTTTTGTTTCAATTTATTGTATGATATTTTTGATTATTGTTATTATTATACTTGCAATCTCTTTGTCTACAGATTTTGTAAAGTTTCAAGACAATAAAGCTTATTATTACCATAATAATATGAACGTTTTAAAATAATCTAAATACAATTTTGTATGCTTTTAGATGTTCTACTTTTTTGTTTTTTTTGTTTATGTGTATTTTCTAATTCCTAATCATTTTTTTGTTGAGTTTTGTATTAATTTATTGTATGATATTTTTGATTATTGTTTATTATTATACTATCACTTTGTCCACAGATTTTGTAAATTTTCAAGACAATAAAGCTTATTATTACCATAATAATATAAACGTTTTAAAATACTCTAAATGCAATTTTGTATGCTTTTAGATGTTCTACTTTTTTGTTTTTTTTGTTTACGTGTCTTATAATTCCTAATCATTTTTTTGTTGTAAATGATATTTTGAACTATTGTTTATTATTATACTATCGTCTACAGATTTTGTTTATTTTCAAGACAATAAAGCTTATTATTATCATCATAATAATATAAACGTTTTAAAATACTCTAAATGCAGTCTGTGTGCTCTAATTCATATCTTATGTTTATTGGCAATTTATAAAATTTTTATTTAAAAAAAAAAACAAATATGCAAGATTTATAGATAAAAATTTAAAAAACCATATCTTTAAAATTTGATTTTCAAAGTGCTGTAACTTTTTAAACTCAAAAAGCTAAACTTATAATTAGTCCATAGAAATGTTACATTTTTCTTGGCTTAGCGTGCTTTTGTCAGAGAACGCAATTTTATTTTCAATGAACTAAATAAATAAGTTATTGCTAAAATAAAAAAAAAATATTATTTTTGAGTTGTTTATTCTGAGAAGCTTACTTTCCCCAGGTTAAAATGTTGGTAAACTTATAAATCGATTAAATAAAGACGATTAACGTTTACTATTAAAGTATTAATGCGAGAAAAATAAAAAAACGAATCTTAAAACCAAGTTCCTTATTATAAAAATATTAATTTTAAGTTTTATTCGAGATTTAAAGAAAATAATTATTCGGGTTTATTATATTATACATTTTTTATTATAATTTTATCAATAAAAATACATAATTTTTAAAATTATATAAGAAAAAATAACGTTTTTGGAAAATTATTTTTAAAAAAATAATACATTCATCATAACTAAATAACTGTAAAACATTTATAATAAAAATATAGCTGAAAATCTTTCCTTTAATGGTTTTTTCTATAATTGGAGAATAAAGTTTTAGAAATTTAATTAAACAAGCTCGGTCCAACCCAGCCCGGGCCTTATCAATTTTCAAGTAATTCCACCCGAACTTGGCCAAGCCGGGCATCTTAACGTTACGGAAGTTTTTTGCCTGTTGGGGTACTTGCGCAACGCGCCATAAAAAACTTCCAAAATTCAAAATCCAAAGATAAAAATAACAAAAAAAACCAAAATATATCTACATACGGTACAAACTAACTTCTTCTTTCTATAGATGTATCTGTTCCAATTAAGGCACTCACCTAAAACAAAACAAAAATAAATTACATTCTTATAAAAATATATACATTTATTAGAATATTATTTATAAATTATAAAAATTTTGTTTTTTTCAAAAAAGATAAAAATGAAAAATCAAGTCTAATGTAAGCTCTTAAGATTTATTGTTAGAAAAGTTTAACACAAATAGTTGTGTAAAATACGCAACAACTTAAGCAGTGCACGCCGCTAAATGACATCACAACAACACTTAAATTTGCTCAGTAAATAAAAAATTCTAATTATACATGATTCTTTATCAATGAACTGAGAACAAATATTACACTTTTATAGCAGATTTATAATAATAATAATAAAATTATGATAAAATGTCAATTTTATAAAATACACACTAACTAGTTAAGTAAAAAATGAATAACAAAAAAACTAAAAAATATTTTTGCCTATGGTGGTGACGGATTAAATTATATTCATAAACTATTCAAATTGATAAAACATCTAAAAAATCGTCAACCTCTGCTAGACGCTATAAAGCCAAAGTTGCCTACTGAATTTGTTAAACCTTTGTAGTTAGAACCTTCATATTTTTGCTATGTAAATAAATAAACATCAAACATCTCTTATGAAAAGTTACATAATGTTTTTAGAACATCTGTTCTTAGTAGACGCCACGTATAAATAAATTGCCAGCGCTTAACGCTAACTCTACATATGTAGTTAATATGTTATTTTTTCGGCCAGTCGATAGTCCGGCGGCCAAAATAGTATTTCAGAGCCTAATCATATAAATTCGTTCGATTCCCACCCAGACAAAAACTTTTTTTCTAATCAAAAGCCACCTTGTTTAGAAATCCGCCAGATGTCGATGTTTATAAATGTGTAAATGTAATCTTTCTGTATGTTTACCTAAATGATGAACATACAGATTATCCCCAAAGTAATCTGTATGTTTATAAATTTGGCTTCCCTGTGATAAATTTTTGTTAACTTTAACTTATTCAAGCACTACCAGCATTACAAAGTATTTGATCAATATTTTGTAGTAATTTCAAACTGATTCTTGTTTAGAACAGTTTGTTTTTTTAGTAGTCTATATTTTATACAAGCAGATACTGGTTATTAGTTTAGCAAATTTTTTTAAAAATAGATTACGCATTACTATTAACTGTAGCCAAGAGACAACCGTTCGGGTTAAAAACGGCCCAAAACTCACCTAGGTGAATCAACCATCTGAATTTGTTATTCATCGACTCAAAACAAAATTATAATAATTAAGAAATAGGCTGGATTCTGAATACATTTTTACATTCAAAAATTTCACCAAAAAAATTGGCATGAGGTGCTACTACAACCAACTATCAACTGGCACTTTCTAAAAAAATAGTTCTAATAGGTATAGACCTATTAGACGTCAATTGTACTTATCCCTCCCTTGTTAGTCAACTACAGCACAGAACATCTGTATTTTGTTCAAAACCGTAAAATTTAATTAAGAACATGATTAGGGCATTGCTTGGCAATATCCTCGTCTTAAACGTATAATACGTGACGTCTAAAAACGTTTTACAAATTTAGTAGATTGAACGAATAAAATTCTGTGAAAATTATTATTATCGACTGATGTTTTCATACAATCGATATTGAATAAAGTGGGATATTATTTTTTCATCAAGACCGCGAAGCTTCTATATAGGCAACGCATAATATAGGCCAGTATATTGCAATTTCCCCTTTCCCTTCGTTCCAGGATCCATCCGACAATATTGGAAACGAGGGACGCCAGAGATGGATAGCTTTCTGTACTGTTTATGCGTTCTGGCCAAGAACGCCAGACGTTAGAAGAAATTGGAAATTGAGCCGGACATAGGTAAGGGGTTTCTAAATTTAATTCAGTTGGGAACATTTTCTGACCCTTTTGCAAAAATTTTTGTTAAGTGCACTGACCTTACGAGTGTCATATTTTCTTCACATTAAGTTAAAGTCGCTTGTCAATTAATAAACCCCATAGTAAACATGTTATTCTTTCATTAGCCTTCCTATTTTCCAAACATCAAATTTTTCAAACTTAGAAAATAAATCTTCAAATATGAAAGTTGTAGAAAAATACATTCTATAAACGATCAAAAGTGAATACTACTTACCGATTGTGTATCATAACAAGAAATGTGTTTTTATATCCTTATAATTATACACTTTGGTAAGTATTGTGTTATGACTTGTTAAGGAGTGATATATTAATTTATATTTACTAAAAAAATATCTGTAATACAGTCGTTTTTATGAAGATACACGTTAAAACCGCTCTATAAAAATGTAATTAAAGTAAATACACATTTCTAATAGTACATAATAAAACCGCCTTAACGGCGTAAGCATTGCAAGAAGAAATAAATAAGTAAAAAACAAAAGTCACCCTCCTCCTCATTATTTCTCAATACTAAGTACACCAACCAAGAACTATAGACATTAGAAAAGCTAGATAAAAAGAGCAGCAGCTGTAAGGCGCCGTTTGTGTCAAATTTAAAGGTTTTTTATATGAAACCAAAAAAATATAATAATAATAATATTAACATAAAAATTCGAACTTATTTTACTAAATTTAATAAATATCATCTAAAATCTTCAATTAAACAATTTTTAATTACTACAGATAATGGCGGCAGAAGAATTTTGAACATATTATATCGTGATTGGTGAATAACCAAATATCTAAGTTGCCAAATTACTTTCATAATTATAAAACGAATAATAAAATGGTAAAATTTATTCTTAACACAGATACAGGTCTTACACCATTGAATCTTAAAAGTAAAATTATTACAAAAAAAATAGATAAACAAGATAATCATTTTTTGTTAAAGATTGAACAAAAGACATTACACAGTAGATTTTTTAAAGAAATCGAATTAGATGGAATCTGTCATTTTTATAGATCAAAAAAAGACCAGTGACTGAAGGTTTTGTTTTTGTTATTCAAGATAGGGTATCTTCTTGTTCAGTGCTAGTTAAAAGACATTATAAAAAAAGACATGACGCGATTGCAAAAATAGTTCATTCAAATTTGGCTTTTAAGATTGGTTTGGTCAAAAATATAGAACCGTACTATAGATATAATTCAAAAAACTTCTTGAAAAATGATATTTACAAATTATATTAAAATCGAACACTACTAACTGCTTCAAAAATTGAAACCATTAGGCCGGATATTGTTATAGCATTTAAGAAAACTAAAATTGCATATTTTATAGATATTGCTGTTCCAACTTCTTGTAATATTATTAATACGTTAAAATAAAAATGACTAAATATTCGCTGCTTTCGGTAGCCATTAGGAACCCTTGGAATTTAAAAATATTAAAAATCTTACCTTTAATTATTTCAAATAATGTAATAATATGAGTCTTGTACCTATACCATTAAGTAAAAATCTAAAAATTTTATATTTAAATTTAAAAATACTCGCGGAAATACAGAAAGCAGCATTATTATGTTCATGTCATATTGTTCGAATGATTTTGAATGTTTTGATTTCCAACAATTTATGATTGCATTAAATAATATGATTGCAGATGCGTGGGGTGATAGTAATTTAGCTTGATTCTTCTAAAAACAAACTTGTATAGTCTATTTAGTTTAAAAAACAATTTGTTGTCTTTCTTTGTAATTCTTAAATTGTATTTTAAACTAATTGGAAATTAAAAGCTTGTTTTTCAACAATTTTTATATTATTTGATAAATAATATTGTCATTATCATTACTTGTCAAAAACCGTAATGATTTTTGAATAGAGCAAAATTGCTGTGCCTCCAGAACAGAGAGGGTTGAACGCACATTTTAATATAACAATATCCAGCTTTTGTGTCGTTATAGAATGAAGGCGTTCGTGTGGCAATAGAGAAAGAGCATTGCTTTTGATTTGTTTCGGTTTCTTTTAAGGTATATTAATTTCAATAAATTTAAACACATGAAAACTAGAATCAAAAAAAAGAAAATCCAGGTTTTTATTTGGTTAAAAAATGTATTTTTTCCAGAAAATTATTGCCGTATTTGTACTTACATAATATGACTGATCATTTTATTTGCTTCTATAAATCTTGTTATATATTTTGTAGACTTTATGCAATATTATAATTATTGCCAACATCTAGCCTTTAAACAACGGTTAAATGTGAAATGTTGCAAAAATTATCGAAAATTATTGTTTAATCTTGAATTATTCAACGAAAAATGTACTAAAAAGTACTTTTTTGCACTCATTGTTCAAAAATCGGTAGTTTCCGATTTTTTCCAATGCATTAAAAAACCATTTTTACTTTGCAAGCGACACTAGAGAAAAATTTTAAATAAAACCACAACAATGAGACCATTGTAACAGCAGTAATAAAATGTAAAAAAAAAAGGCGTCAGTACCTAAAATAGCAACTAATATCAATAATTTAGAAATAACTATTAATAAAATGTATCTAGAATAACAACTAATAGATTACAATAAACAACAATTTTTATTCAACTCTCTTTGAAAATTGTCGATTAATAATAATTTTTTAAAAACTATCTCATTTATGATGTTACCACCAGCTTCTTCTTCAAGCTCACGTAAAAAAGCTTTCTGGTCTGCTGGGTCCACCCTATATACAAAGCGGGTAGCGATATAGTGGAAGATATGAGCCTAAAATGCATATCGTAACAGCTATGTATACATATAAAAACTAACATTAAAGCAAAAATTAAAAATAAAAAAACGATTGTAAAGTCTATCGTAGCATAAAAGCAGAAATGGGTAATGAACACAACAAAAATAGCTTTAGAAAATAAAAAGATATTAAAAAACAATTGAAAAATCTAATAAATACACAAAATAATATGCTGATAACCATAGGGTGACGTTGTACAGTGCGTTTAGTTAATAGCACAACCCACGTGACTAATTGCTTCCTGAATGCCATTATTGCAGTAATCTATATTGTAAAACTCTTTTAGACAGATCATTTTTCAGTAATTTTCATATTAAACTATAAGCTTTCTGTCTTACTTTATAAACACGTTGTATAAGCTTTGAGAAAAAAATAGTATGAATTCATAGACAATATCGAAGGAATGCCATAGCTAGAGCTTTTTTACAACGTCGCATGAGTCAATCTCCTGTCGGATAAAATCCCAATTTGAACAAAACGGTCCATACCTAGCCAATTTATTTTGATAGCCTCCCCTGCCGTTTTGATTTCATTAAGAGTGTCATCGCACTATTGGCGAACTCTCCTCCCCCCCATAAATGAAACATATAGAGCCTGACATGTACACACATAACGTAACACCGCTCGCGTATATAAAACTAAATTAAATTTTCTATTGTCCCATTACCGGCAGAAAAGCCCTAATAAACAGCAGATTTTTTTCAAACCAGCTCGATATGGTATTAGATTCACAATTCAAGTAAGACCATGACAGTTGCACACTATGCCATTGAAATGTATTATTTAGTGATCCCACGCTCTTTGAACATTTTATCGGTTATAAGTATTTCGTGAAGCGAAAAATAATAGCAGTGATGTAAACCACTCAGCGTAAAATTTCACAGATATTGTTTAACATTCAGTCATTAACCTACGAATTTTGATTGTCAGTTAAAAAAGATTTCAGATATAACTTCACAATAGGCAACTTGTTGATACATTATCGATAGAACTTTGCATTCTCAAGATCTCCCGATTTGTGAAGTTTCTAGCGATTGTCGGTAAGTTTGTTTTAATTAAAAGAAAGCCTTTGTTTACTGCTACCAAAATTGGGTATTTATCTTTAATGGGCAATCAAGTCAGGTTATAACGCAGAGTGTAATAAAGATAAGAAGACAATATATGCAAATTGTATTGGAAGTTATATGTTATAAGGCAACGAAATTGCAGCAAAGACAATTTAGATTAGTTTATTAATTTAATATCCTGGTAGATGCTGCAGCTCTTTTTATTGTCGTTTTGAATAATTTATAAATTCTTGTAATAACATTTTTATCAACTCTTCCTTTACAAAACTATTAATTTACAAATTTATAAACGTTCGTTTTTGTTTATAAGCAAGTTTATTTGATTGCTTTAGAATTTTTAGCACTATAAACTATTAACACAGTTTTACAACTTGCTAAAAATATTGTTTATTAAATCTCGAAAATTTTTTCAACCACCATGTGGTCATCATCAGTTTTGTTCACCTCCTGTTGATGTTTATTGACTGTGTCAATAAGCAAACCTTTGTTTACCTGTTTTCATCAAATAAACTATACTTGATTGGTTGAATAGCAAGTTAGCGTACTGTACATTTATTGCCCGTGACCGATAAAGTGACATTTGGCAGAAAACTTAACGTTTGCATCGTCAAATGCAAGCGCAAATGTATCAATTGCAGCAAAAATTAGTCTCTATAACGTCATAATTATTTATAATACATTCACATTTTTTTTGCCAAAATTTTATTTAGCTCTGGTTCATGAGAAGTTTGTCAAGATACATTTTGTTATATCAAAAAAACAAAAGTATAGAAAAAAAAATACAGTTTACTACCAAAAAAAGAATACGTTTAAGCTCAAAGTAGTGACTGAATCAAATTTAATACCATTTAATTAGCAAAATTGTTCAAATTGTCAAAAATAAACATTCTGAATCCGTCCCGCACAAATGTTAACGCTTTGTACCGGATGTCAATATTAAGGAGAATCAAGGGCGGCTGTGCTTTTTTTGGCAGGAAGTCTTAGATCGATTCGTACTAAAGCCGGGTGAACATAAAGTCGCTTAGGCAATGGAGTAGAGATTTTCGTAAATTTGAATATATCAATTTAAATAGTTTGAGTGATCGTTTTTGAGCGCTGTAAAATAAGAAATACATATTTTTATTTGGTTTGAAAATTTCCCGTTTTTTTTAAATAAATAAAAATTCATTTCACATGCAAAAAATAGCAAAAGTGCATCAGCGAGAATGCATTGCCATGCCATACAGGTTAGTTTATCATCACTAATAAGCAATTTAACAATGTTATTTTTAAAATGGAATAAAGCGAGAAAATGAAGAATGGAAATATTCAATTAATCTGTGTCTTCAAGAAAAATGCAAGCTGAGTAGTCATTTTATCTAATTTATTTTAGTACAAATCGATCTAAGCCGTGCTGCCAAAAAAGCACTGCCGCCTCTAAATATTGAACACCCGGTAGAACTCATACAACTCCTAGAACAGCGATAAGCGATGGTAAATCACACTTTAAACACCCTGTATCTTGTCCACGATTCGCAATAAACCTCTAAAGGGTAATAATATTATTGTATTCATAAAAAAAACAATTTATAGAAAAAAAAAGTTGCTACGTATTAAATACATACCTGATGATGTCAGAACTCTAAAATGTGATATTATAATAAACATTAAATTGATATGTTTCAAAAATTAAAACAAAAAATAAACAAAAGATAAAGTGGGGTACATACTTTTAAACCAGCTTGGATAATGTGAACCAAAATCTTAATACATTTATTATTTAAAACTAACCCCTACCTCTTTCATTATATTTTACCTTGCATTTCATTTCTTGTACTTTCTTTACCGTTTGTTGATATATTCCTATTCTTAAAGGAAATATTAATAAATAGTAATTTATTTTCTAGCTTATATAAACTTTATAATCGAAAAAAAAACACTTTTTTTTCTTAATTAAATCATATGTAATTTAAGAATGGGAAATTTTTTAAAAAATATCAAAAAAACGGGGCAAAAAAACCGTTAAAATAGATTGGCGTCAAAATGATCAATTGACTGCTTTACATGATTTGCTGTCTTTAAGAAGTCAGCTATCATCATTCGAAGTTGTAATAATTAAAAATAAAATTATATATGTTAATAATAATTATCTAATATATAGTTAATTGAAATTAATTTGTATAACATGTTTGCTGTAGTTTTATAATCACAATTTTTATTCAAAAAGACATTATTAATTTAACAGTTCAGCTATAATGCAATTGAACTGTAAAATGCCAAATTATGTTTATGAATTGGGTAAACTAATCTATTTATCATGTAGGCTCTTACTTTAAATATAAAATATATTAAAAGTGATTCGTACAACATAATCAATTTACTGCAGTTTTGAAGTTAAGTTCTAAATTAAAAATAAAAAACAGGTTTTTGCCATTGTCAATAATAAATATAAAAAATATAACTAAGTAAATAAACCTTTTTAGTTATATATTTTATTTGACAGCTTTCGCTGTTAACCTCTAAATTGAAGCTAATATGGGATTTTTAAGTGCTCAAGGCGACGATGACAAAAAATGTTCTATTCTTGTTCGCTGTCTTTTAGTTTTCAGGTGTTCGGCCTTTTGTCAGCTATAGTATACTATACTATAATATACTTAAACGTCTCATTATTGAACACTACCCGCTGTCTAGAGATGTAATGTTTATTAAAATTAAAAAAATATACTAAGATTAACTTAGAGCAAAACAAAATAAATGTGAAAATAAAAATTAGTGTGCAAACTGGCACTGTCAGTAATAGTCGGGATACGTTACTAGAAAAATATTTCTGACAACTTACTTTGTGTGGGTACGCTTGAGGTCTAGATTTTAGTAGATATCGCGTTTTCCCAAAAAGCTTATCAAATAGCGTCCAATTTGTCTGCTTGTGTTATACTGGTCAATCTAAAAGGGCTATTTGTTACAAACTAGAAAGCAAAGAACATAATGTTTTTCATAATTTGCAGTACTTAAGATAATATCACAATTGCAAAGCAATTTGATACATTTATTTACAGTCTTGCACTGCAACCAATGAACTGAAGATAAGTATTTCCTCCCAAAAAAATACTCTGCCAGGCATCAATTAATTTTACTAACACTGCATAAACTTTCATAGTCATTTTAATTAATTAGATAACTGCAAATTGCACTTTTTATCTGAATTTTGGGCTAAAGACAAAAAAAATTAGAATCAATTATGACAACTCTGTAAAAATGTACCGCTCCAATAATTTTTCGTATGCGATAAATTAATAAAATCCAACATAAACTCAACGTAACGTTGTGTTAATCAAAGCATAACGCGTACATCCTTCCCAGATAAATTAGTTTGGTATACTATTCACAACGGAAGGACCACAAGTCCAGCACGAAGACCGGCAATTTGTTCTTGTCATCGTCATAGCTTAATAACCGCCTCAACGTCAAAATATATGAGTCAAAAGATAAACAATCAATGGAAATTTCAACTTTACAAAACAAGTCCAATCAATCAACCATCATCCTCTCCAGGTTTTTGTTTTCTGTTATCACTTTTTCTATCTTTATAAAGACATCAAGAAATGCGTGACAATATTTCACGTATGATGGGTATGGTTTTTGTTTTGAAAGTGACTTGTATAACGTGTTAATCTTGGTCGACGTCTTGAATCCACATCATCTATCGCATCATGATCTTGCATTTCTCTTCTGTTTTCTCTTTCGTTTTGTCTCCAACTCCGACCACCTGTTCGCTTTTTTAACAGCTGCTTTGGAGACGCTTTTGGAGAAATTGTTCCGTTCCATTCAATCGATCTGTTGCGTGCTGTTGCTGTTAATAAGTATTCAGCATAAGTGTGCCCTATACATTGAGTAAATGTTTTTATTATTTGCATCTACTTCAAATTATTTTCAGTTTTAAAACAAACGTTTTCTTTAAAAGATCAATTTCTCATATTAGCTTGACTTTTTCACACAAACTATTCGAAATACTATTTAGACAAGCAATAGTATAAAAGAGGATCAATGCAGGAACCGAAAAAATCTATGCAGAAGTTATAATAACTTAATGAAGATCATACACTGTTATTGGTCAAACACAACGCAAATAAACACTGGTCTAATCTCTTCACCAAATAATAAACTTTGAGTTAACATTACTCTCATTTCCTTGCACAATTTTACATTTGACTCTTCCAAAAACTCTTGGAACACGCAAAAGTAGTTGACAAATCTGCAAGAAGATTGCTGTTTAAAATATTTAATCTGACAAATCTTTATGCCAATTTCGCAGTTTTACATTTCCTTCAAAAATAATAAAAGTGCCATACCTTAAAAATATTAAAAAAATCTAAAATTTAAAAGTTGAGAAAAATAGATAATAGATAATTATTATAAAACAACAACCAAAAAATTACCAGTAAAAGGTTTGAACAGAAAACTGTAAAAAGTTATCAGCATTACTCTTACAATAGCACGAAATATTTACTAAAACAAGTAAAACTTTAAAATATGTTGAGAAATCCAGAACACCACTGCAATGTGTACGAAACTTTTAAAAAAGACATACAATGTAAAAGAAGAAAAAAGAATTGAGTAAAGAATTACTATATGCAGTACGCAAGATAAAAATTAAAAAACAATACAGAAGAATATAAAAAACAGAATAAAAAAATATTATAAATCAAACAGAAAAAAAACAACAAACCAGAATATGTAAAAGTTGAAAAAATATGTGGAAAAACTACTAAGCAATCATAAATAAGATTAAAACAAAATTAATTTCTACAAAATAAAAACGACTTCCAAGAGGAAACTGAAAAGTAAACGCAAAGACGCATTAACAAACGTCCTAGTCGCCACTACAATTCTTGAAGGTTTTTCTCAATTTATCTAAGATGCTATTATCAGATCTAAATTTACTTATAATCTTTGAGATATTTTGTTTCTAACAAAAAAAAACAAATAAAAACAAATATCAAAATCGATTTATAAACAACAAAGTTATTCGCAAACATACATTTTACAAACGCACTATATGTTTGACGTGTTTTTGACAATTTTCTCAATTTCTTTATGATGTCATTGTCAAATCTCAAGTTCTTTATCATGATATCTCCTTTCCAACAAAGAAAGAATCATCAAAATCGGTTTATAAATAACAAACTTATCCGCAAACACACATAAAAAAATACGTTCAAATTGAAAAACCTCCTTTTTTTAAATCCGTTAAAAAAATATTCCTTAAAAGAAAAAAAACGACTAAGATAATTGTAGGGATTGTGAGCAATAAGTAAAACTTTTTGTTTCTTCTAGGACGTTTAATTTATCAAAATATGTTTGAGTACCCGAATACTCAAAAATCGAAAGGATCGAGAAAGCTCATAAACTTGCGGGAGAAAGCGCTCTGATTTCTTTTGTAAGAAAGAACTACATTGTGGCTTAAGAAAGCAGACCTAAAAAAAATTTTAAATAAAAAAAGAAACCGATAAGCCAAACTTTTGACTCAATCTTTTTGATGTAAAACATTCCAAAAAATTTCTTAAGAGAATTTCACCATAAAAGTTCCAAAATTCAAAAATACACTCTACAAATAACTAAATGAATAATATTCTAAATAATGTTCAGTAAAAATAAGTTTTGCGTCTTCACAGCAAGAAACTACCTTATGATATTTAATGCACAAGATAACAATGATGCGAATTCTGGAAGAAAACCTTGAAACACCTGATACCGGAGAGCAAGAGCTCATACCAAATAGGACCATCCTTACAACTTCACAACTATTGAAAATATTAAGATTTATTACAATTCTAAAACTGGATGGGAAGTTGTAGGCTGGGACACACCTCAGACAGCTGAAGAAAAGACAGCAAAATAAACCAATAATCTCAGTGTATATGACACCCTCCTACTAATTTATATAAAAGTCTTGTCCGCTCGATTTCTGTCTTTAAAAATTTGTTGGAAAAAAGTTGTAAAACAATTGCAAAAAACATCAAGTAAAGAATAAAAATTCCGTTTAATAAAACAAGAAAATCGTGTTAGATTGTCTTTCAGAAGTCTGCATTGGAAAATATCTTCAAGCATCTTCAATAGAGAAGAGCTCTAAATAACAAATTTTTGAAATGTGAAAAAATTTTAGAATTTTCGTCAAAGTCTTCTATCTTTTTTTTTGCCAAAAAAGGATCGTAATAATTGATAGTGAATTAAAACCAAAATAAGAAGGTATTTTTTAAATTTTTGATTGATGCTGATTTGAAGGACTGTAATTTTTGCTGCCACCGCTTACAATTAACTTTTTTTTTGCAACATTAAAAAAATTTTTGTTTTTGATACTTTTGACCTATCAAATAATTATATATTTTGAAAAATGTATTTAATAGCTATTTATTATACAAGTGTCTTATAAGGCAAGTAAGTCACGAAAGAAATTTTTAGCCACGAGAGGTTGCCTAAGTGGCCTACTTTTTTTTGAGTGCTTTATTTGCTCTTAAGACACGAGTAGAATACATAGTTTTATTCAACACCTCTCTGTAAGAGTTCTTAAAAAATCATCAAAATCCGAAAATTTTATGTCTACAAAGATTAATAGTAATCTATGATTTGGTTGGCATGTTGTTGACAACAAATTTATTGTTTAAGAAAAATTGGACAAACTGTTTCGGCGCTTGTAACATTGTTGAAAATAAAATAGTTCTCTTCCGGAAAAAACTGCAAAAGATCTTGAAGAAGTCACATCGAGTTTGCTACCCAAGAAATCCAGGGACGCTTATTACAAAGAATTTAGTGAGTTTTATAACTGTAAACAAGAAAACGGTGTTTGTAGGTTGTTAAGTGAAGAGCTGTTGAGTTACTTGTTCAATGCCAAAAAAAAAACGATTCGCGGTTTCTTCAATATGAACGAAATACAGCATGTTAAGATCAACCTTAAACTTCACAAAAATACAGATATTTTACAATATAGCAAGTTATTCAAGATGGAAGAAGGATTTGCAGTTGCTGTATGTTTGTAGAAAATATTTGTCTCTCCGACCTAAGACAAGTTGTTTTTGTGCTATAGAGATGAGAAATGCACAGTACAGTCAGTGGGAATAAATATTCTATCCAAAATATCATCAGTAGTAGCTGATTTTTTTAAATTACCAGGACACAGTATGAGACGCACATCAGCTGTAGCCGATGGTTGGACCATCGTCATGGCCGATGGAAATCCACAGCCGTGGCACAAGCGTATGTCGAAGAGTCAAATTGGAGCAAAATAGACATTGCTAAGAAGATACTGGGTAGAAATTCAGAAAAATTCAGAAACAGTCGGTAATGTTATTAAGAATACTAAGAAGCGAAAATAGAATGAATGTAGAAACAACATTGAAGTGAGAAAAATGAAGCGAAAAAAGTTATATCTTTTAATATAAATGTTAACGTAAATCTTATCAAATAATTTCTGAGATGCCTTCTAATTGTATTTTTTGATGTTTAATAAATTGTTCTATTTTCGGTAAACTGTTGAATTATATAAAAGAATTATATTATTGATACGTAAAACCACTTGTGTTTTTTAAACCCCATCATTCAATCAAAACATCATTTTTATCAACTAATTAACGATTTATATAGCTAATAAATAAAGCAGCAAAAAATCATACTTTCAATAACCCGAAAAAATAACTGGCTTAAAAATTAAAGCACTTGTTTTTAATTTTAAAACCTTAATAATTTTTCAGGTATCAGGTAAGGTAGATTTTTAGTTGGACTTTAATTATTCAAAATAGCCGAATTGCAAATTTTCCTTATAGAAGTCACCCTTTCGATAGCAACAGGATAATAATTATGTATATTAGAACCCGTCCAAAAATCAGGACAAGATCGCATCTTATTCGGCCAAATTATGGATAATAACCCATTAAATTGTAGCATAAACAGCAGGTTTTGAACCAGGTGCTGGCGGCCACGCTAGCCGGCCTTGGATCAGACAAATGAATACGGCATTTTATAGTTGAATTTGTTTGGAATGCAACGGACGATATAACCGATAAAATGTACTGTGAGGGTTATTGATGACTCTCCTAAAGAATGAGTTATTTCCTTCATAGACTACTTCATAACTTCTTCTTCTTCTCATAATGATCCGGTTTATTAAATTTCTGTCATTGCAATAATCATTTCCTATCCTAATGTACTTAAAGTTAATATTTATAAAAGATATAAAAAACATCCATAAAAACAATTGGCTGACTTTTTTTTTGTAAGACTTCAATGCTGAATCGCATTATAAATATATATATATATATATATATATATATATAACAAGAAAATTAATTATATTATAACCAAAATAAAAACAATGTCATTCCTGTTGAGGACAATGTTAGAAGAGATGATGACCCTAGCTGGAGACTGCGTTCACCGAGAATTAAGTATGTAAGTTATGTATGTATTCCCACAAAATCTGATTTTAAATCAGTAGTTTTATTAAAACAATTCAGTTGTTTAAATGTATAACAAGTTATAATAAAAACTCTGGATAAAGATACAAATCAACACATGTTACAATTCTATGTCATTCTCAAGAACGAGCAACCATATCCAAATTATATATCATCCGTAAAATGAATACAATCTACCATTTGCCACCTGTGATATTTGTTACAATAAGTTACAATGATATTGTAACGACCCCAACCAATAATTGATTTAAAATCAATACATTATTATTTAAGTTTAAATAAAATGCAATTGCATATAAATTATTTGCTAATATTAGATCTTTATTTAGAATTTAGACATCAATACATGACGTATGAGGAAATAAAAATAAGTACTAATTGAGTGACTTGAAAAAGTAGGTATTATCACTTTATAACTAAACGTATATTGTTAATTCCTGACTTGACCTGAGCCATTCTTCCACATAATTTTAGACAAACAGTTTTATGAGAATCTCACGACGCTTATATAAACCTATCAGACACTGATTTTAAAGATTTTCCATGGTAACGACGAAATTACCCCAGTAATTTTTTCTCTTTAACCAACATAACTAAAATCAATAAGTGATAATGTGGCAATATTTTTCCACAAAAAGAATTGTTTTCTGTTTGTTTTGACGTTTAAGTTATGGTTGTTGCGGTATAACATCATAAACCTACTCGATATCGATAATGTTCAAATTTTATGTTTTACTTTCTTTCAAACCTTCTGAAGCGTCTTGTAATTCTCTCTACCCAAATCCCATTTATGTACCTATATATTATTTCCCGTATTTTCCCCCCGTGGAACTCCAAAACAGGTAATTAGTACGTTTTAAAAGTACACTCAAAACAATTATCGGAAATAATACCTGCACTTTTGATATTATATGTGAAAACAATTAACGTGAGAAAAACCATCACCCAAAAAAATAGTCTATAATATTTTTAAATTCAAAGTTACCAAATCCAGTTTGCGGAAGCCAATTTATTTCCAAAAACGTCAAATGGCAAATGAAAACACCTTCCTCAGCTGACAATTGCTCGCCAATATTTATGCAAACTTCTTCAAGAATTATAACAAGTATTTCTTCGAAAACTTTTTCAGCAACACACTTTCTAGATTTCTTCCATTTTACTGTACGAAGAACATTCTAGCTAATTTCATAACTCCATTTAAATGGTTTCACAAATGTAATAAATTACGTATTATTAATTGTTTATTAAAAAAGTGTGTTAATCAAGACGATTAATAATCGAAGCTGTAAAAATCTCAAGGGACCTTAGAAACTTTGCTTCTAAGTTTTCAATTCGTGAAAAAACGGTCATGTATGAGCATAAAGATACAGGTCTCTAGAAATAATTATTAATGTCACTAAAATGATAGACGTCAATTCGTCATTGTAAAAGTACTGTTAATTTGTGTAATTTTATAAAGACATTTATGTGATTTCATAATAATCGTGAGTTAAAATGTAAAATCGTTCATTAATGTTATATCGTGAATTATAAAAGTGCATTAGGAATCAAATTGTTAGACACAATTAAGCGTTAAAGTAGCTTTTATTAGTCGGTCAACTAACACTTTTTTTTATAAAAGAATTTTTTTAATAAAATATTTTTTATATAAATTGCTATTAAACTATATAAATTTCAATAAAAATATTTAGTACAATGAGTATTACAATGAGTAGTCAATGTTATGCCGAAAATTTTTGTGGTGGTGCTACAAATGTCAACGGCGCTAGGATATGAATTTGACGAGTGCTTGTAATTAGTCAAATTCGAAAGCGTTCATATTCAAAAGACTATTTAATAAACGAATCCCCCAAATCTCGATAGATAAGATTGTTAAAACTGCTAAAAATGGCATTTATTTAAAATATGCATTTCCATAGCTAGCACAATATTCGATGCAATTTGTACTAGTATAATAATATTTGCTGCAATTTTTTTGTAACCATAAAAATGTCTAAAATTAAGTTTTTTCATTGGATTAATAAACATTCGATAACAGATAAATTAAATAAGAGCCTACAAACAAAAACTCAATTTTTTTTTCAGTGAGTAGCAAAATATTTAGCCTTTCTAGGAAGGAAAACATAAATCGAAAGTTTTTGCATCTATCAGATAGATGTACATTTCATTTGTTATTAATCAGCACAAGCAAGTCAGCTTTAGCTTCATAGACAAAATAACCTAGTTGTACAAGATGCAATATTCCAATAATAACTATTCATTGTATTAAAATTTTTAATTTAACAATTAGTTTAAGCAAGGCAGAAAAAAGAATTTAAAATAATACAATTACAAATCGATTAATATAGCTGCTATCTAGTAATCTTGCTGATCAAGTGATAGTTCAGTAACAACTGTTTCTACTTTCTTCAAAAAAACATAACATTCACAAAATCAAAAATTTTAGTGACTTCAAGTGTTAGGAAACTTTTTTGATAGATTGATAGATAGATAGATAATTGCTTTATTGTCACTGAAAATTACAAATTTTATAAACAAAGCTTTGAAATAATAATTAAACAAATTAAAAATTTAGAAAAAACCAACTTCAATATGATTACAACTGCTTATAAACAAATATTTAATTATTTTGAAAGCTATTTTTTAAACTTTTAATTTTTCACTTGTATTTTATAATAAATTAATTGTAAATGTCAAAAATATATGTCAAAAAAAACATTCAAAAAAATAACTTAAAAACTACTGATCAGATCTTGATCAAATTTATAGGACTAAATAAAAAGCACCAGATTCCAAATAAAAGAAGAATCATTAAAATCAGTTCGCCCAAAAAAAATTTATGAGATAGCATATATAAAAAAACCGTCGAATTGAGAACTTCTTCCTTTTTTTTTTAAAGTCGGTTAACAAATATCAAATTACATTTTAATTAAATAATTTAAAAAATACACATGTAAGTGAATAACATAAAATCACAACAAAATGCGCCACCAACAACCATAACACTTATTATTAAAAGTTATTATAAAAAGTAGAGCAAAAAAAAAGATCAAAAGTCTACCAGATGCAGAGAGCTAAATACCGGATGGAATATGAAAAACCTTTGGTACTTTAACTTTTTGATTTTTCAACAAATTTTAACAAGTTATACGTTAAATAAAATCGTTGACAAAACAACAGCTCTAACCTGAGCTGATGTCAAATGCTTTTTGACATCTAGCTTTTAACAGGCGTAACAAATCTGTGACAGGATTAAGTTTGATTTTTCAAATTGAACTATATATTTTTTCTACGTACTTCAGTAGAGATTTTTTTTCTAAATGCATTAAAAAAAATATTGTAAACGAAAAAAAAATTAATGTAGAAAAATTAAGTTATATTTTTTTTAAAACAAATGTTCAAAATTGTCAGGTATTTCCATTACACACTTGTACGATTGTTATTGTAAGTCATCCTTGGTAGCTGGTGAAGGCAAGTGGACATTGTATTGTAAACAATTTCGCAGTATTAGGATCAAGATATTGATAGCAAAGCATGCAGAAGATAGTGTTTTTCTCAACAAGTTGATGTGATTAGTCCGTTTAAGTTTTAATCAATGATAAGACTTGAAAATTTAACAGAATCAACAGCTTTGATTGTGTTGCTGCTTAACATAATTGGTTCTAATGAAGTTTTATACAGAAACTATTTTTCAATTAGTTTTTTCTTAAGCAAATCTTATGAAACATCTTCTAATCTAAATTCACTTTTAAAGCAACATAAAACCCACAACATGTGAGAATGCTTTAGATTATGATTTAGAAATATTCTGACGTTTCTGTTCTGCTGTTCAATCTTTAACTAGACAGCAGGACAATGAAGTCTAATTGCAAAAGAGTTTACCTGTCACTGACTTTTTATCTGTGGTCGGCAAATAGTTCATGTACAAAATAAAAACGTAAAGTTGCAATTATCTGTTTATAATGGGCGGAGTTTGTGGCGATTTAATGGTATTCTCGAAGAGTTCATCACGTTATATATATATTTACGCCAGTAATTAAATGCGCTACACAAGGCTTGATCATTCATCCATGTCGATGAATTGTATGACGTTCCGGAACAACGTTGTTTTACCATTTAATTAATGCAAATTAATACAGTTCATTGAAAGTATTATTTCTTAAATTATCTCTTTGATATTGGAAAACACACCATATGCGTTTGTAAAAAATAGTGCCTGCTTATCTTTCTTACATAAACTAAATGTTATGCACTCAAAACTAAATTCTAATCAAAAAACCTAATTGTATATTTTCAATATTAACTAATCAAAAGCTACAAAGTATTGCCGCACATTAAAAAAAAACTATCAGCAAAATGTTGTAAGCAAAACATCACTTTCTGGTGTAATTATTGTACGTACATAATGTATAATTGTACACTTTGTTTACACAATAAAATACAAAGCAACACAATAAAATTCCATCATCTTCAAGAAAATTTCAGTTATGATAATATGATGTTTGTCGATTAGAACCGAATCAAATATCAATAAGCTTTAAAACTCACAACATATTGACAAAAGCCAAAAAAACAAAACGGTCATAAATATTGTAAATTGTAACGCATTGCAGGTCAGGTTAGGTCAGATCATACAATTGTTATTTAATGTTAAAAGTTTTCAGGTTGTGAAAATAATTTCAAAAATCATTTAATTCTGTAGATTTTTATACATTACAATTAAGTTTTTCAAAATTATTTATCAATAAATATATTATTATAAATATTAAACTATTCTTAAAATAAAAACTATAAAACATGTGCAAAAATGTGACTAAAAAAAGATAGCATATAGTTGCATCTATAACTTATCTAGATTGAGATTAAGGCTTTGTTTTTTCTTCTATTAGGGAAAACTATTACTATTTCATTTTAATAAAAAAATTATACCACAATTAAGTTATAGATATAGTATAGTTTTCAAAATCTAAAACATGTAATATTGTTTATTGTCCTCAATAATGAGCTATGGTCAACGTAACATACCAAACTTGATATAGCACATTTTGCACATTGTAGTTCTAAGTAATATTCCTATGTTTACTAGTAATAACGAGATAACCATGTGTGTATTTTGAGCACTCGGTATCAATATTTGTAAGAGGTAACTTGCAATTCATCTTAGTATTACAATTTTAATAATCATACAATACGACACGAGAATGAATGATCATGAGGATCTCGTTTTATTGACGAAAGAAAAGTGTGCAAGCTTTGAGACTTGTAAAAAAAAGTCACATAAAAATACTCGAGCGCGTCAAATATTGACAATAATCGTGCGCAACGTGGCTCTTATAACAGAGGTATGTAAATTAGCGGGTTTGCATTGTGCAAGTGACCCAACAAAAGCTCAGGTAATAGGAAACCAAATTGTGTTTTGACGTGTCAAATTGTCAGAGAAATTTGCAAGAAAAACTGGCATTTGAAAAACTCGATTGAGAATTGTTTGATTTAATGGAAACTAAAAAAATAGATAATATAAGACAAAAAGATAGGAAAAATGCTGGTTTCTTTGAATTATGTAAAATAAAAAGAATAGTGTGGTTAAGTGCCTAAGGCAAGTTTTGTAAATTTGTAATCTTCCTACTGTCTCAAGGCGTTTTAATTTAAGTGTTACTTTATGTTACGCTCAAATCGTCATATTATTGAAATGCCCAGTTTTCAGCATGTGATTAATCCACAATACCCTAATCTAGGACACACAGCATTTCTATCACTTTTTTTATTAGTTTGGTCAGTTGCTCTAAAGATGCGGCCCTACATAAAAAAATATAATCCGTAGAGATATAGTACGCTCAATTGATAAGAATCTTCCCTGAGACAATTGATTGTTCTTCAGCAGCGCTTAATTACCTATTTAAAAAAGCAATAGAACGTTGCATATACGTAGACAGTAGGACAAGTGAACGAGTTAGTTAGTCTGTGAACAAATTGTGATGACTGATGATGATGAGTAATATGGTCAATATAAAAAAATCTAATTGGGCGGTTGTAAAGCCGAAAAATTCATCAACCGTATGTCTTGTGCACAATACTAATCGAAAGCAATGCAATGCTTAATTCTGCTGATCTATCATTACATACTACCTAATGCTGCTAATTAAACAGTATTGCCGTAACAAATAAACAAAACATCAAAATTACGTCATTTTAATAATAATATGATATAAAAACATCAAAAAAAAAGAAAAAAATAACAGTCCACACAATAACGATAAAACGGGTGTTAAATTGTGTTTATGATAAAAAAAAAACACATTTTCTTTAAAAAAATTGTACTAGTTCTATGCCAAATTATATTTGAAATGAATACTAAAAACAATTCGCTTTTTAGAATAATTCAGTTCGCATCTAAAAAATTAATTTTCCTAAAAGCTATGCATAAAAGTCATTATGTCTGGCATAGTGAGATTCAATCTCCCTAATTGTCATCCTATAACGCCAGAAAGAAAAAGTGTAAAATAACAGCCTTTGTCATTTCTTCTTTAAACGGGTTGATGCTGAAAAATTGCATGCATTTATGCATGGAATTGTTAATAGGTACTCAACGCACTTTATAAAGTTTACGAGATTTGGTAATGTCCTTGCTCTTGTCATAGTTATTATACTAAAATAGAATGTCCACAATAGAAGTATAAACAAAAGTTTTGTTTAATTTGAGTGAACGTGGATAATTTGCTTTTTGTTACAAAATAGCCAATTAGACTTCAATTCATAATAGAATTAAAAGTACTGCTTGCATTATTGAATGCTAAGAGGAATTTTTTGTTTCTTGATTACACAACATCATTGCTTTCAAAAATAAACTTATTGTGTATTTGCAAATTAGCTTTAAACGTTTAGAATATCCCGTATGGCATAGAACGCGGTAAATATCAGTCTATCATATTTAAACTTTTTTATTTTTCTGATTACTCACTTCTTACACACGATTTTATAAGTTCTTTAAACTATTTCACAAAACTCGTTCATTACAAAGAATTTACTAAAATATATAGTAGGAAAATTTTAGATATAATATATATCTCATAATAAGTAGGACAGGCAATCAAAGTAAAAAAAATTACAATCCAAAGTATGGCGCCTTAAGTCATGAATAGAACGAACCAATTAGCTGAGTACTACCCTAAATAAAAAACAGCCTACTTTAATTTATGACTGTAGTTTCGGATGTCAAACTTTCTGATAGATAAGTGCAATAAAATTTACTCTCGGGTCTATTTCAAACGCTTTTACAATACTGTAGAAGTACAGGTGCATTTATGACCAGAAAATAATCCTGAAAAAATAAACACACGAAAAAATATTGTTACAATTCTTTGATTATCCAATTAAATTAAAGACAATATTAATAATGTATTGGAAAATTATTTCCTCAGTACTTCTAGGCGGTATTAAACTAAACTAAAACTAAAAACGTATAACAATTTAAACTTGCAGTTGGAGTTCCCTAAAATGTGAAATTTGTTATGCAAACATTAATAGATTGATTCAACAGAAAGAGTTAATTTTTGTGCTGTGATTTTGAGTTTAATTTCCATGTATGTTTTAAAACATCACTACTTTTGTGCTTTCTTCAAACACCGTTACCTTCAGACAACAAAGTAATCAATTATTCAAAAAAAAAAATTGTTCTAAATCAGCTATCTCTCTTTCAATGTAATAGCTTTAAAAATAATCTATTTTTGTAAATTTTGCTATCTTGCAGTCCATGTTAAAGACTCAACAAAAATTGTTGGTAAAGTATTGATACTTGTATCTATTAACTTTGAGATAAAAAAATTTCTTTAACTGTCAATTAAACATATAGTAGAGTGCCAAGCACCGATACAATTTTTCTCCCTATTTATTTTTTTTTAGAAAATAAATGTTAACCTTTTTAATGTTTGATAAGATGTTTAACACGTCTTGTTGTATTGTGTTAATAGAGGGATATGTATTTTTCACACTTTTTCTTATTTTTGTTGACTTTATACTGTGAATCTTGCTGTAAAGAGTCAAATTAAATTAATCAAATTTGTAGTCATGCTTTTTATTCCTTCGCGGACGCACAACTTTAAAAACATTGACCATGCTTTCTATTTATTTACCTATGTACAACCTTAAACATATTGAAAAACAGAAACTTTAACTCATTCAAATTTTAAAACGCTGTATAAAAATATACTCTGAAAACCAATTGATTTTGTCCCTTTAGCCCAATCAGGAAATTAATTGACGAAATTTTTTAAAACAACACCGAAATCGCATTTGTCTCGTCTGGTTTTCTTTTTTATTTATTAAAAGCTGGTGACTTTATCGAAACCAGCTCTGAGCTCAATTTCATCTGCATTTCAGCAATGAAAAGGTTTTTAATTCGATCAATTAGCTGAGGCAGAATCCATTACATTACCAATTAATAATTGATCATAAAAACACAGTGATAGCATTTAGAGTGTCTTCGGTAATAAACTTATATTATTTTCAATTCGATAATATTTCAACAAGTTGTGTAAAAATTATAATTTTTTAATTGGTAATGCAATGGATTAATCAGTAATAATTATTTAATAATAAATGTTATCAAATAATAATAAAAAGAAAACGTAATTCAATAATTGTACCCAGTGATCAAAAATTATTTTAATAATAAGCGTCAGATTTTTTGTATCACATAATTAACAGCAGCGTGAAAAATTATCTGAACTTCTCTTTTGCTTTAAAAATCTTAAATTTTTGCATTTAAGCAAGGTTCTTGTATTTATCAATCCGAGAGATACAATACAAAATTCCGCAAATCAATAAAAAATGATGATCACTGTTTTAAGGCTTTTGCCTACTATTGCTTTCAATTTTCCAGAATGGGACTACATAACTTGCGGTGAAAAATAACAATAATAAGTATTTGTTAATTTTTTTATAGCCACAGCATCAGAATGTTGTGTTTGTAAAGTTGAGCAACAAAACTCTACAAGGGTAAAGCCTTTGAGCACGTAGGCTAAAGAACTCACCTTGTGCCAGGCCAATGCTGTTAAGTTTGATATTTAGACACGTCAACAATATTATTGACATATTTTTTTCCAATTTTAAAGAAGAAGAAAAAATAACTAAAACGCAATTGCTTTAAAACTCAAACGAAAAGAAGGATAACAGATAGTGTCGAATAAAGACCATACACACTCATTCCGTAGACATGGACATGTTTCGTTTTTTACTAAAACTCTTCAGTTGCAACTGATTCATATTTGAATAAATTTGCAGACACAAATCTAGGCTTATATTTTCCTAAGTGCGCTAACTTCCGTAATATGGTAAAACTATCAACATTTATTAGAAGCCAACATTAGATCTAAAAGTTTAGACACTAGGTTTCTACATGTTTTAATGCATATAGGTCACTCTAAATGATAGAAAGTATATCGTTGATTGAACAACCAAATTATCACGTTAACGTCTTTTGCCTCAAGTCCATATCTATGATATGCAAAGTTTCTATCATCTTTGGTTACAACCAAAAAACAGCAAAATAACAACAAGTGGTAGCAGATTTATTTTTGAATAAATTTGCAGTGACCAATTGGAGCTTATATTCACCCAAATGCATATTACTTCCGTAATGTGGTAGAACTAGCAACATATATTGCTAACCTCATATGAAAAAGTTAAGAAACTAGTGTGAATGAATTTGCTTTGATCTTCTTATTCTATTTGTTGGTGGTAATTAAGGAAGATTAAACACATTTTTTATGCGCTTTCGACAAAAAGCGACTTAGTTGTCCAATCAGCGATATACTTTTTATCTCAATTGTATCTATCAAAAAAAATCTGTTATTTCGAGTGACTTATATGCATTAGAACATGTAGAAACCTAGTTTCTCAATTTTTTGATCTGCCAAGAAAGAACAAAGACAACAGAGCCTTCTCCCATTGCAAGCCAAAAAAGATTTATTTACAATGAGTAATCTCTATAGACGACTATAATAGCCCAATGTAATAACATTTAATTCGTCGAATTATTAGTTAAAAAATAAAAATTGGAATAAACCAAAGTATTATAAATCCAAAAACACACAAAACTAACCACATATTTATTAAAGACATCAATAAGTGTGTGACCTCGGTTATCAGACTCTAAATAGGTATTTTGCGCATTATCAAGCTTTTACAGCTTGAAAAGTATTTCATTTAATTATAATACCAAAAAAACTCTTTGACAAAATAACAGCTTACTGAAAATCTATTTAATATAATATTTTATTTTTTTATTTTAAGCAACTGTAACATCTTAATTAGCATCCGGTAATTTATTTTGATTTCATTTAGATACGTTTAAAATAGTCATTTCACGGCGCGTATCATGAATGTTAAAACCGTCAAAATTAATACATTTTAGAACGGTAAAATCTACTATTTTAATACATAATGGAACAGGAATTGATTGATTTTTTTTCAAAATAGAACAGCAACACGAATACTCCATTTCTTCAATAAAACTAATGATTTTAATCAACATGTTTAAAATCTAGCATAACATAAATAGCTTTTCGACATCTCTATTAGTTAGTAGAATATTGGAATAATCTCGAAAATTTTGATGTAGAATGTAACGCATTTAGGTAACAATAAATTGCAAATTATACTTCCATTTGAGCTACATTTATTTATGATGTTGCGTTGTAGTACGTGCTCTGTTTGCAGATTGCAATTCTGACAAATCACCACATTTATCATCTCATTTAAATACATTTTTAATTCAACATAATAAGCCAAATTATTCTTATTAATTAATTGTCGTACTCAGTAGATTGTAGCACTTACGGAATTGAATGGAATTTTACTCCTTAATAGATAAAAGCACGCAATTGTCAGAAACTTACGATCTAATTTATTTCAACAAAATGATCCAATTTCTTCTATTATTCCGGAGTACATTTAAATTCTTCTAATATACTTATCATTGATTATAGATTGTCATTATTTTAATTATTCTCAGCGGCTACTTCTAGAGCTTTCATCTAACAGTTATCAATTTAAAAATACGACACAGTTTTAAATAATTCTCCACAAACTTACCAATTTATTTATTATTATACAATTTTTATAAATAATTTCTTTGCAATCACAGTCAATAATAAAACAACAAAAAATATATAACTAACATATTATGAAAGCATAATAACGTCCCGACAATAAAAAAAAAATGTTAGTGATAAGTTCGTAGTGTGTATCGGTGTGTCGGTATGTCACCCTGCAGCCACTAAGAAATTCAACCAATTTTAAGAGCTTGAGATTGATTTCAAGAGCGTTCTTATGCCGGTATTCATAGTCGTAGCTCAAGATCAACCTTGAATTCAAGCTTGAGACGCCGTCTCAAGCAAGGACTCCGGCAATGCTGGGAAAATCAAGCAAGGACTTCGACAATGCTCGGGAAAACGTGCGTCTTGCGGAAGTCACCAAAGTAGTCATTTTTGTGTTGTTAGGTTTAAAATTCAACATTTTGACGCATGACAGTCATTCTCCGTGTTTATATAAAGTGACAGGTCAAGGAATAACTCGATGCCGCAGAGATTATATCAAAAGTGTTTTGTGTTGTTTTTGCAAAAAAAAAGAATGACGACGGGTGAGTACATGTCTACTGACAGAATACGTGTACGGTAATTTCATAAAATGTGCATTATAGACGAAAAAGCTGCGTATACATAAAAAGCCAAACCCTTGCTGTAGTCTCGCATGGACAACTCCAATAGTGTAGAAAGCAATACGACGGATGCCGCAAGAAAAGCGAACGATCTGGACCATTATTACATTCTCCACAAAACACGAAAGCTGCAAAAGTGAGACCCGGATAGAAGCTAACTCACACTGCGCGCTTTTGAGAAGGACAATGTAAGTGCAACATTAATATAAATCTAACCAGACCTTTATCCACTTTTATTGCAGGAAATGTGATGCAGAAAAGTTATCAGAGTAGTGAGTAGTAGGAGCTATTCAAGAAGTGTGTAAAGATAAAAGTTTTCGGCTGCCGTTTTGTATACTATGCTTCTGTAAACAATACCTTACACTTATAATGTAAACTAATAAAAATTTTCCTTTTTTTGTACTTATGTTTACCAGTAGAAGGTGTTACAAAATAAAAATACCACCCAATTAATAAATATCTGTGACTTTTATTATTATTCAATGCTTTCATTTTTGCACAAAATGTGGGCCCTTTAATTTTGTGTAAGTAATAATTGTCTTTCCACTAATTTGCAAGCAATCCTACATTCACTACATTGTCTTTTGTGAAGCTGTAGCGACGCTTAAGTTCAAAGTTGGAAAAAAACTCCAATGGGTTCGCAACATCCCGCGCATATCTCGTCCAACATGTCAATGTTCGTTGTTATGAAATGCAACACATAATACTCTTCAGTATTTTCCAACGTCAAACGATGCCATAACCGGCGAATGGCGTCTGGAGTCGGACTCAAGACAAGTCGAGGCCTTGCTGAAGTCCGACTTGTGACGGACCCAGTGCGCTTGCTCATCAAGCAAAAATCGCCCTTATTCACACCGTAATTTGATAATTAAATCTTGAGATTTGTCTATGAATACCGTCCGGTCTTGAGCTCAACCTCAACCTCAACCTCAAGATATGAAAATCAGATATCACGAGCATTGCCAAAGTCCTTGCTTGAGACGCAATCAGCGAAAAATCTATTTCAAAACACATGCAAACGCTTTCCCGAGCATTGCCGGAGTCCTTGCTTGAGTCTAAGCTTAAGCTTGATCTTGAGCTACGACTATGAATACCGGCATTAGTCGTATTTAAAAAAAATTGATTCAATCGGTGAAAATGTATGAATTATTTTTTGGTTAAAAATTAATGTAAGCGTCTTTCATTAATGTAAGTCTAATTTAGTGCAAATTTGGTGTTTCTTTCATAATATTAAATTTACAATGTAATTCTAAACTGATATTTTATTTTAATTTTAATTTGTAAATTTTTAAATCTAATAAACTCCAGTATGTTAGTATGTTACTAATGTGTAATGTGTGATATCGATCAAATCGATTAGTAAAACATTACATTTTCTGGTGATATTGATTTGATAAATGGATTACGTTTTGTCATTTCCAAGCAATTTACTTTGAATAAGTCGCGCATACTTCAGATTTTTTATTTATTAAATTTCATATCTTAAAAAAATAAAGAAAGTTATTTTTAACATGTGCAAAAAAAAAGCGAAACAAAAACAGGAGTTATGAGTGCAGCGAGTTTTTAAATCTGCATAAGTTTTAGAATTGCTTTTCTGCAAATAAACGATGTTTATTCCACAAAAAAAAATACCTCTAAAAAATTTGCGAAAAATGGTCACTTCCCTCCCATAGTCAATTTGCGTGTGAGAAAGTTTGTTAGTTGTAAAAAAAATAGTATTTCTAATAGTTTTTATTAGTAGCGTTAAAACAAGCGTCATCTATTAAAAGTTATCTTGTAACTTAGTCTATGCTTGTATCAAACATTTTTGAAAAAATTTTACTGCAAATTCATTCAAATCTGTTGCGACTTGATGAGTTCCAACGAGAACGAAACATGTCCAAGTTTACAGATGTAGGTTGAATAAATTTGCATTGTTTTTTTCATTTAACCAGTTAGTAAATAAATAAAAGAAAATAGATAACATTGTAAATGATTGATAGACGTTTGGGACAAAAGACGCTAACGTGATAACGTATTTGTTTAATTATAAACTTTTATTTCAAGTTGTATCTATTAGTATATCTATTCATAGATAGACATTTGTCATTTAGGGTAGTGTTGAAATTTACTTGTCAATAGCAACTAAACAAAAACAGATAGCAACTACAGAAAAAAATATTTTTAATTGTTTTTTGTCCTTGCCTATTTAGATCTGCTGTTTCTGCTGTCATTTGTATAATGATTTAATTATTCGAAAAAGTTATACGTTTCTGTCGTGTTGTTTTATTAGGACCTATTCCTCCGTAGCATTCAATAAATAATTACCATTATAAAATAAAAATGTTAAAATAAAACAACTTTTTTGTTGTTCTATTATAACAAAACACTAACACCTCGAATTCCCTTAAAACGTCAAAACACTAATACTTGCTATAATTATTCTTAAACTTATTTTTAAACTTTAAACATAGAAAATTATTTTTTCCTGACAAAATAATAGAATATGGTTTCTTTTTTAAACAAAACTTTCCTCGTTGCATTATTAGTCGTAAATAACTAGTATTTATTGTGTATCAACAAATTTTATATTTGAACAAAGAAAAAAAAAACTTATTATTTTTCGTACACTAAAGTCTGTCAGTAGCACTAACCAAAACAAAAATAAAACAATCATTACATACATTTTTTTCTGATTTTAACAATGTTAACCTTTAAGTAAGTAAACGACAAAACCTAATTGGAATTGGAATGAAATTTGTTCTGTAAGAATAGCCAAATAATCTATCTAAGCACATAAAAAAAATCTGAAAACAACACTAGAACTTTATTAAACAATTTCAATAACTTTTTTAATTTAATGAGACCTAAGTTCACCTCAAATTTTGAATGCTATCAATAAATTTTTTTTTATATTTTTTAAGACAACATATTAGTATCACATTGTTAAAATTAAAAAAAAAAGTACTTTTAAAAAAGTAAAATTTTACTCCTGTTACTTTTTAAAAAAAAGTAAGTTGGTCTTAAAGCTTTGAAACAAATGAACCTACTTATCTGAAAAAATTACGCGCCAAATTTTATTTGATTCTGATAAGAAGTTTTGAAAATATTTGATCGTTTCCATACTTTTGCGCGACCCTGTACATAATTATATAAATACACAAAATTTAAATAATCAAAAACCATTATGCATTTCTTTTTTTTTATGAAGCAATGATATATATTTTATGATATATTATTAAGGAAAAAGAAAACAGAGTTTGCTTCATCAAGAAAAATCCAAGTGGGACATTAATGTTGTATTGCATATATGTATAAATTCTTAGAGCTAATAATTAATATCTGTCTAATATAGGTAATAGACCTGTCAAGTTGGAAATATTATCAAAAAAGTAAAGTTTACTTTTGTTAAAATTAAGATCTAAACCAATCTCTTTAAACTCAGAAATTCAAATTATGTTTATAGAATTTAAGAAATATGGATCAAAGATATTAAAAAATATTCAAACAGCTTTTTACAAAAAAAATTATCATTTAGTCAACTTACCCTTTAAGTCTTCAGTCTTATGCTTTCAGACGATGATTGGTAGAGCGATCAATTGACGATATCTAAAAAAAAAAATTAAATTGAAAATAAAAAACAAACTATTTTCAATAAAGAACAATATCGAATTTTACACAATTATGTGATATTGTCTACAAAATCTTTCAACATATGCAAAATAATTTGCAATGCGCCATCAAAAACTGGCTCAAAAAAAAAGCCTTAAAACGTCTCAAAAAAAAATTTTAAATTGTTATTCATGCACTTGAAATTTAAATAAAAAAAAAAATTCACGGAAATATTATAGCAAGTATGCCTTCTTCAGATAAGGACTTTTGAGAAAATAAAGCTTATGTGTTAAAAAAGCTTATAATTATGTTAAAAATATGTAAGTACTTCATCTTTTTTATTACTATTTTACATCAATTTGAATAGAAATAAATACATCAAAGATACCAATTGTCCAGATTTGATTATGCGAATAAAAAGAGAAGGCGCATCGACAATTTTTGACCTCTAAAAATGTTTTAACTTTTAACAGAAAGCAGAAATGATGATTTTCTCAACATTTTTTTTCTTTATAATTTAACTGAGCTATATAATCTACTTTGTACTCCGACTAAAGTATGCTATTCTATTCGTACTCTTATAAATATTGAGTTTGATTGAAGACGAAGACTGAAAAAGTAAAAGTGTCAATGCCTAAACAAAAAAGTAGACTAGTTAAAAAAATTTCTGATCATTTTTTAGAAATAAAAAATTATCTGTGATGTTTAGCCATAAAAGTAAGCTACTCCTTTTCTGACATTTGTATCATGCATTTTATCGTTTTAAGCTTTTAAATAATAAGACAAAATTAAGTATAAGTATTTTACACCCATAATAAGAATATTTTATAATGTTGGTCAGTTAAGAATCTGATACGAATGCTTTGATTCGACAGGTCAAATGACATAAATCACAGTATTAATAAGGCGTATAGAAAAAAGATGTGATGTATTCTAGAGTTTTTTTATCAGATACTTCGGCACAATAGGAAATTATGCCCAATTATAGGCGAATAGATATGTTCAGAGATAAACTGATATCGCAGCGTGTGGGAAGATAAACTGGTATGAAAATAAGACATCGCGATCCATTCGGATAACATGATCTAACTCTGCTGTGAGCATTCATAGTGTGTATTGTATTGTGTAAACTGTTCACCTTGATATTTGTAGTATACACAATAGTGTTTCGCCAAGCTACCTTGTAAACTTTTACCAAAATACTGGAAGAGCTAATGACTACAATGTCCGCATTTTAGAACTCTTCCATCATTAGGTACATGGTTTTCATCTTTGTAGTAGCATTTTTGTAGCTGTAGGCATGCAATTAAGCAAATAAGAAAATCGAGGTGATATCCTGAAGGAAACGGTCGCGTCGAGAGCAATAAAGTGGGTTTTGTGTGTTCCAAGGCAAATTTAATTAGAGAAGGCGGGTGCACCTTGAAATATCTGAGGATGAATGTAATTTCTAAGGTTGGCGGCGGTGTTGGCGGCAGCGGACAACGTCCGGTTCCGGAGATCAAAAGGCGGGCTTCGTAATTAAATACACTATAGAGCATTAAATTATCCACGGCGGCGCGGACATTGTTCAGACTGTACACAATCAGCGTGGACATCACATATGCACAAAGCATTCCTGACTTAATGAAAGCCCATTAGGTAAAACGTTTCAGAGTTTCAACACCGCTCCCGCTACCACCCCCAGCCCCAGGCACTGCTGAAACAACATGTGAAATATGTATTTCTGCAATAGCCATTTGCTAATGTCAGACTAAAACATTAAATAGCATTTTACTCACTGCTGCTAATGGATCACTTGATATAACTTATATTGTTGGGATTTGACGATTTTAGAAAACTCGTCGATCAGTCGTTACTTGCTAAAACCATATTTTTTTAAAAATTCAACGATCCACTGTTTTGCTCATAACAATTCACGTAAAGTGGTGCTTTTTAGCTTAAACTTTTGAGTGGTTTTAACATTTCCATAAAATACGAAATAGCAATTTATTGAATAATTAATAAAACACATTTTTTCTTATTTTCTTTCATCATACGACAGTGTCAATCCTACATACACTGATTTAGCTATAAATTTTTAGAGTTTGCTTATAGCCAAAAACATGTTTAGGAATCAACTAAGGTCACTAGATTAACACGCTACGCGTTGAGGTAGCGCCATTAGTAATTTTTATGTCTACCCTTGTCGCAGTGCCGACTCGTGTCGGAGTGCGAACTCCAATCTGATGACAAACAAAACAAAGTCTAATGTCAGATTACTGACGTCAGTCACTGCTATCTATGTAATATCTATCTGGCTACGTTGAAACACCGCTACCATTTTGGCAAACGAAATTTTCAAGCTAGTAACCTCTTCGTCGCACTTACGACACTTGCATTTTTCATCTTTTGTTAAGGGCAAATCTAAGCATGGATGGCTTTAGTCCAGAAAGCAAAATAGGTAAAATCGTCTTAGAAAAATGAAATTATAATACTAATAGACAAACTTTTTGGCAAGTGCTAACACTGTAAATATTTTATAGTTCCAAAGATACCAAACCAATCAAAATATTTGGTTTATGTTCTCTTTTCTCAACTATCAATAAATTTACACAAGCGAACCGTTTTATAAGTTTTATAGGTTATAAGCAACAAATGAGCAATTAGCTCTTTGACGGCAAGTTCATTTCCATTAATCCGGACTTGTTGAACAAACCGAATATTAACTAAAAAGTTGAACTAACTAAATATGACGTCATTAAATCTTCCCCTCAAATATTCGCATATTAAATATAGCGGTTACAGTAACCGGCCATACGGTTTCTTGCAAAAATGCCGTTATTGAGTAATCTTGGCTAAACGGTTAAAATTTATTATGCTTATGTCAATTATGTTTTATAATCCAACCCGTATTTTAAATCTAGCCATAATTTTGTATGAAATCAGTTTTTTCTTTAAACCAGCGAAATAATTTTTCCTAACATGTGGTACATTCAAAACGCAAAAATATAAAATTTTTATTCTTAACCTTGGGCAATAATTAAAAACCTCATTCTCGCCCTTGATAAATAACAAAATATTATTGATTTTTTTTGTTAACCAAAGTATAGAAATTGAAGAGCAAAACAAAAATAAGTACAAACATACAAAAATTAAGTGTTTACCTATTATTCTGATTCGTGAATTAGACTCTTTAAACATTTATTTTCTAATCTCATCTTCATTTATCAAGTTGGCAATAATGATAAGCTACCTAACTTCGTTTTACCTTGAATGTTGTTTTAACAGACATCTTCAAACTCGGTTCAGTTTTTCTAAATTGTTGAATGTGAGAGACTGTGTGAATGTGTGAATCAGTTTGCCATTTTGCGATTATAGTTGTTATCTGTGTACGTAATTATTGCAAATAGTTTATTTTATGAACAAATTTTTTCCTTTTTTTTAAAAGGCATTTGAATATCTACGGCAACTTTCAAATTAAACTTTGACACCATTGGTCAAACGCACAGCATACGAACAATTTGACAACGCCAAATGCAATAGTTTTTAGTTGCCAAAAAAAAACTATTGTCTTCTTATTGACTTCCTTATCACTGTCAATTCTGCCATTGTGCTGTCATTAGTATCATATTCATTGTTTTGTCAAAAAAAATGTGAACATAAGACATATTATTTTAGGTAGTGTTTTGGCTTTGTACCTCGTATATATATATATGTCTGTGTGCAGAGGACATTTGTTTCCATGAGATTTTTTGACTCGTAAGTATATATATATATATATATATATATATATATATATATACTTACGAGTCAAAAAATCTCATGGAAACAAATGTCCTCTGCACACAGACAATAATTTACTACTTATTAGATTTTGCTATTTCCAAGAGAATTTGTCACTTTTTCGTTAATTTTTTGTTCGAGAAAAACGATGTAACCCAACTATTAAAAACGTTGATATAAATTGAAATCCATCCAAATCGCTACGTTTCGGTCGTTACAAGCAAATCGTCGTTAAAAGCGACGTCGCCAAAAGTGTCTTCCACTGTATATAATATTCGCTAAGGGAAGGCGGATAGACCCAAAGCTAGATTATTTCGATTGTTTACTAATTAAGTCAAATACATACCTAGTTTTTTACAAAGCGATAGTAGTGGTCAACCTGTATTTTAAACCATAAACAAATTTGTTTGAGCTTTTGTATAAAGTGACAATTGAACTTAGAAGCCATTTTTACCTAATAAGCTGCCACTGTTTGTGTGTGCAACTGTAAACTCGTATTTTCTGAATAAATTTCATTCTACATTGCCAATAAAGTAGATAAATTAAATTAAAAGTAAAAGTAAAAGAACATCTCGGACAAATGAATTGGACCGGTTAATTTGAATCGTTTTTTTGTTTGGAGCTCTTCTGTAATCAATGACGGACTGCTGGTTGAGTTAAAGAAGCTTTTAGCGCGTGTTTTGATCTACAAACAACTTTTGTAAACGAGCAGACCTAAAGAGTTTAAGTAGTTATACAAATACACTTAAATGCTTTTTCCAAAATGTTTAAAAGCTTTTAATGGTGCGCGATTTACGAGAAAAGACCAGACCCGCCACTCCGTAAAGGGGAAGAGGAAGAATATTTCACAATTTGCTTCGTTAATACACGAAACTTGTAAGTAGTGCAAATTGGCGGTCATGAAATTCAGATTTTAAAAAGTTGCTCGTTTAGGAAATAATCCAATTCCAGAGAGGATTTCTTGGGGCGCTGCAATCTATCTAAATGGCACGTTATAAAGCATTTCCTCTATAATATTGGATATTATATAACCATATATTGCCAGACATTAATACTTAAAGTTCTGCGGTATATATTCAAGTAGGGCTAATTAAAATGAGAGAGAGAACAACAGTCGAGATTTAATTAGAGTTCCTTGTGCTACAGCATCTATCATTTTGAAGCAATTGCCGCCATCAAGTACTCCAAGACATACTAAAGCACACTTTTAACAAAATAACTTCATAAATAAATTTTATTACTGCCTAAATTAGACTCGTTTCGTATGAAATGCTCGTAAAATAGGGTGCTACAGGTATTTCTTAATTTTCTCACAAATACTGAATGAAGCCTTAATTAAAGAAACAATCTCTGCCTAAACACACATTAACTATTCCAAAATATCAAAACAGTTTTATTTGTTCGTAACTATTCCATGTAAATCTGAATTATGTAAATGAAGCATAAGACAGTCACATAACATTTACATAATTGATATCTCAAAATATTACGCAGTTGGAAGATAATTAATTTTTGACTAAAAAAAAAAGAATAAGAATACAAATAAGTATTTAAAATATTTTGAAAAATGATGAATATAAACATTTAAAATTAATTGTAATAACAAATCAGAATTGTTCTTGGTAAACACAGATTGAGAAAGCTTTTCAAAGCTCTTTCAAAATTTTTACCATTTCTTAAAGATAAATTTGACACTTGATTTAGACAATTCCTGTTGTATAAAAACCTACAAAATTTTATGCTTTTGTGGAAATCTTTACATTGGAGAAGCCGGTATCATGGTGTTACCATGTTAAAACTTCAAATTCCTAACATAAAAGTGATAGATGCCAGGCGTAATTTTAGCTTTGATAAATTATCTATTATTTTATAACTCAAGTTTTCTCTATGACAAAAAAATCCGTAAAGCAATAGAAGTTGTGAAACATCATAACAATTTCAATCAAAACTCTGGTTACTCTTCTCCGAAAGACCATAATTTTTCAATGACTTTTTGCTGTAAAAGCCTTTCTTCTTCGTTTAGTCATGGTTGCAATAACAAATGCTACAAAAAAGTGTTTTAACACTAATGTTAGCTATGTTGTGGTATACGAATTATGTCATTCTGATTCTCAAATGTAAGCAATCAATTCATATTGTAAAAAAAATCTATTCTATTGCAAGTTACTATATACCTACATCAAAAGTAAAATTGGCTTGCAAATAACTAAATAATAAGAGGGGAAAACTAGCCAACGTCACACACGTGATTGCACACATTATTCCACAAATAACACCTGATAAAGAAGCAAACAAATATTGATTATTGTCTAAGCCAATTCTTCTGACTGTTACAAGAAAGAAAAATAAAAAAAAACACCTAGGTATAGAATTTCAAATTCCAAGCAAAAAATTAGAAAAAGTTTGTAAGCCCAAAAGTGGTAGAAAAAAAAAGCTGCTGACAAAGAGGTTCAATGGTTTATTGGAGAACACAAGAACGCAAGGTGTCAGAATACTTCATCAAAGTCTCCAAGCCAGGTAGAACCGCTTTCATAAGACGACATGTCTTGTATTTTTTTGAAATCTTTTTACAAAAATAAAAACTGATATAACTAGAATTGAAAAAAAGTCATAGGAAGCTAACATTTATGATAACAAATGAGCCAAAAAAAAATGTCTCACAATTTGTAAGTGTCAGTAAAATAATTTTACCAAAGAAATAACTGATAAAGCTGCTTAATGCAGTTATAGAACTACTACCAAATGAGTCTAATCAAAAAACAATACTCATAGTTTATAAGTTGTAGCCGTGGATGACACTTTAATATTTATTCTGTTGTTAATTTATCTTGCCAAAAAACACATGAGCTTTTCTTTTATCACAAAAATTTCTCTCTAACTCAATCTTTTGCCAATCACTCATTTTACGAGAAAAACTGATATGATGAAATCGCGACACCGAAAGCGGAGCGATTTTATCTAATAGTTTTTCAAAAACTGTATCGTTACAAAGAGAAGTTCATCTCGACAGAATATGAATAATAAAAAACCAACATTTTCGGAAAAATTACTGTCGACGTTTAGCACTCTATCGGTGAAGACGTCATTAGGCGGGAACATGAAGAAAACATAATCACAGGTAAACTCCGCCAGACGCAAAACCTTTCCTATATAAAATCACATATTTGATAAATTTGACAAATAGTTGCAAAAGCTCACGTTCCATTTAGTTTCTACGTTACCTGTTTCTAGTACCTGTGGTAACAGAAACACCGCCAAGCTGAAAGAAAAACACATACTATATGTATGTAGTCTTTGTTTACATAATCCTAAATCTAGTAATCTTTTGCTTGGGATAGATAGATGTTGGAAGAGAGCGCATTTATTTATTTGACAACATTAATGGAGCGTAGTAATCGTAGTATAATAATTGTGAACAAAGCTACACGTGTAAATGTGCTAAAATATAGTTTTTATATCCTAATGGATGTGTTTGCTTTTTATTTTAACAAAAAGTTAAGTGGTTAGGAAAGTAAAGTGCTTTGCCACTTGATGAAAGACTAACAAATTAAGATAAAGATCGCTTAGAAGCACACGACAGCTTTAGTAATGAATAATGTAAGCAGAGTACACTAAATATTTAATTCTTTGGTTAGCTTTTAATTGGCGAATGCTTCGCCTGAAGGAAAACATTTACCCGGAATGAATTGGATGTGTATAAAGCAGTTTATAGAGACATAAAATATAAAATTAGCAATAAATTCAAGTAAGTAACAAAACAACTGTTGTTCAAATTAGTATCATATATAGTTATTGCCAATATAACATTATCTTTCTATATTGCATTGGATCTTGCGATGAAATCGCCTCTATCACCATTATCTATATTGCTTTGAATCGTTCTTCTCGGGTCATTTCCTTTCTCATCAAATTTATTAGTATTTACAATTTTATCTACTTAAAACAATTTGGCAAGTACCTCCGCACTTTAATTGATCCAAATTGAATAGGATTTCTTTGCCAAAAACCGAATGGTTTACTTAAATTAAGTGGTTCAGCTCAAAAACTACTGAATTAAATATAGACACGGCTAAGTGCCTAATGCATCAAACGCCAAAGTGCAATTTCAGATAATTTCAAAGCATTAGCAGCGTTAACAAACAACGCTAGCCATTAACAAATATTTATACATTCTATTTTTTTCTTCTTTGCAAATTTATTGCAAAGACGGATTCTGTTGCACAGTTACACAGCGACATGATAAACCTTTCTAACCGGAAAAGAGTATTTTTATAAACTGATTTATCTAATGCATTTGCTGGTGGATTGTAAGCAATAAATTGATGCTATAATCAGAACCTCCAATTCACCAGACCTAAATTCGAAATAGAAACTAACGTAATTATCAAAATTGACAAAATGTAGTTTCAAATTTTTTTGTTGTATAAAAAGAGTTAGCACATGATATAATGACATCTAATATAACAGTGTCTGAAAACTTGTTCAACGTAATTGCTACATCAATTTTGTATGATGTTAAAAAAATTTTGCATCTACCGCCAGAATTTTGAATACGATACTGTATTTTTAAAAAGATTATTACAAATAAAATTTAATCTAAGTAATTAAGCTTTAAAAAATCTTTAGTGAGACTTTTACAAACCGATTTCTCGAATCGAGTTTAGAAAGCGAACCATCTACAATTTAATGTCAAAAATCCTGACGACAGATCCTAATGCCGTAAGGCTTTTGTCTGTCATCAGTGATTTTTCACATTAAAATGTAGAAATTTGACTTGCCAACCTCGATTCAAGACACTTCTATACCACATATTTTCACGTTAAAAATGAAGTGGAAGTAAACTATTTTGTTGGGAAATCACGTGATAGGTGATCTCCCAACAAAATATAACTATAACTATACTATATAAATAGAACTATAACGGAAAGCTACTTACTCAGGCCCTGTCTCGTCCAGAAAGCTACGCCTTTCGTGGTACAAATTGTGGTTTTAAAAAATTTTCTTTTTTTCAATGCTCTATTACCTCTAAAATATATTGATTATTGAAAAAGTGAATACTTTGTAGGTATATAAAGCAAACTTAATATTAGAGATAATATATTATAGTTTAAACTTATTTTGACTTTGATAAAGTATACCACTATATAGAAATTACAATAATCTATTAATCGCATTTTTTACGCTACAGAAGCACGCACCATTTAGACAATTCGACAGATTATATGCATAACAGAGGGAATGACCGAAAGTTGATCAACAGGTTTAATAATCTGTTACAGACATTTTATTACAGTAACAATAATAATAATAGTAAGAATAATAATAACTGAATTTATTTAAACTGTTGAAAAACAAAAGAAAATAACCAGTCTAAGTAATCGCTCTAAAAAAAGTAATAGTTTCTAGAAACTATGTTTTTCAGGACAAATGTTATAGGGTAATTAATTTCCGCTATTAGGTATATAAGTTTTTTCGGGCGCTGATTTTAAATCGGAGAAACCAAACTTGCGAAGCAGCACGAAACGACAAAAAAACACTCATTTTATGACAGATTTTTGCGTATAACTAGAAATTTTTTCTAAAAATATCTTTTGTAAAGCGTTATATCTGAGCTTAAATGTAAATTAACAAATGTTATTAACTAAGTAAGTCTATAGCAGACTATGTTAAACTATTTGCGTATCAACTACTGTCAATCTTAAATTTAAGAAAGCGAACTTCAGCTACAACGGTAGAAGATAATGAAGTAAAACTTTAAGACAAATATAGATAAAGCGTTTAACCTTCTACATTTAATTATTCAAAGTTTCAACCTATTAATTTAGGAAAAGAATGAAAGTTCGTCTCTTGCTTGTGTCATGTCTTCTTTATTCTAGATGTTAAAAATAGCACAACTTTTTAGCTTTTGTACTCATTCATCACTCAATTTTTTTCAATAAATTAGTTAACTTATCACGTCTGTACAGATTCTATGGTATTAACTGGTATAACATTCAAAAATATTATTTAGAAGGAAATGTTTCACAAGACCACAATGACAAGGCATTCACTTTCTTTGTCTCTTTTTACACTCGTAATAAAACTTTTTGTTTTACGAAGCTTTAGATTAAAAAATGTATTTTTGTGTGTCAGAAATTTTAAAGTTAAAAGATTTTTTTTACAAAAAAAAGATTTGGCTTGAATAATTATCAAAGCAAATTTATTTTATTAAATATAATTGCTTCATTTATTAATTAATCCAACACCTCTTTATTATGACGTTATAAAAATGATGATTTTGATTAAATTATGGGGTCTATAAAACACAAGTAATTTATTTCATGTATCAATAATAAAACTGTTTTTATATAATTCAACAGTTTACAGAAAATAGAACAATTTATTAAACATCAAAAAATACAATACATTAAATTACAATTATAAGAAACAGGAATCTCAAATGAAATCATATGTTGAGATTTCCGTTAACATTAATTTATTATGAAAGATAAACAAAAATTATAACAAAATCAACCTACCTTCAGCATTAAATATTTTTGATTGAGTGCTTCTGCTACAAACTTTTGAATATGCTCTCTTTAAAGACCTTGAAACTTCTGGCCCTTGTAATTTTTTTATTCCTTCTTCAAAAGAGCGATTATCTTGCCATATCGTAAGGCTTTAATGTCAATATAACCATGCTGTATTTAACAGCACGACTTCGCTTACCCCACAAACCTCGTTTTCCTGTTTCCAGTTATTAAACTCACTCAATTCTTTGTAGTAAGCGTCCCTGGATTTCTTAGGTAGCAAACTATATGTGACTTCTTCAAGATCTTCCGCAATTTTTTCAGAAAGAGAACATTTTTTTTCATTTCCAACAAGCGCCAAAACAGTTTGTTTTCAAAATATTCATCAAATAATAACTTTGTTGTCAAAAACAACAAGACAACCAACTCATAGACTACTTCTAATCTTTGTCGATATAAAATTTTTGATTTTTTATAATTTTTTAAGAACTCTTACAGAAAGAGGTGTTGGATAAAATTATGTATTGGACTCGTTTTTTAAGCGCAAATAAGTCAGTTAAAAAAATTAGGCCACTCAAGCAAGCTCTCGTGGCTAAACATTTCTTTCGTGGCTAAACATTTCTTTCGTGACTTATTTGCCTTATCAAACACTTGTATAATAAATAGCTATATCACATTAATTCGCGAAAGCGCTATATATTTCATACTAATAAAGAGCAAAGAATGATTTTTTTATTTATATCATCATTCATTTACAATTTGCTATTTGAAATAAACTATTCTAACAACTTACTGTTCAATTATATTGGTGAACTTTAACACGTATACACTAAAAACTAAAAGAAATCTATAAATGACAGTGACAGCTTTTGTCTTTAAATAATAAGTTTTAAAATAGAAAATAGAAGCATATTTTCAACATACGTGAAGTAAGCTCAAATGCTTTGACAAAAAAGTAACAACTATAAATACTTGAAATAATCGTTTCTTTCAAATAAGAAGTTTATTTACGAAAAGATAATTTTTAAAATATACGCTCAAAAATTTATTGCTTTATCTTTTCTGCTCTTTCTTATTGTTGCGTAACAAAATAATGTTAGCAAATTTGAGATGCAAAAACATCCCCTCGTATAGGGTAGAAAAAAATAAAACTACTTCTAACCTTTATTTTTGGTAAATGACAAAAAGTGTGGAAAAACCTATACACATATTAGTACACAGAGATTTATAGCATAATAATTATTTGTATCTACATATTCAGGATTTAAAACTGGTAAATTTTCTCGCTTCAGTAAATTGTCCATGACAATGCAAGTGTGTATGTGATGACAAAACTCCATTAAAAAATCTATAGACTGGAAACAAATGTAATGTAATCCATTTAGCCACCAAAATCTGTTTCAAAATAAAATTATTCAAGTGCATTTTATCATAAAATGCAAACTTTTCATCTTATTCCACTTAATGAAACACATTTTTTGTATGTCAAATAAACCTATTAAAAAGTTTTCCACTTAAAAAAAGCACTTCAGGTTATTATATAAATATATCCATTAATCTTGAAAATTAAAATCTTTAATAGAAAATGAAATCAAGATTGTCTCTGCGTGTTTAAACCACAAAGAAACGGAAGTGTTTGAGCAGGATTACATAGTTTTAAAAGATTAACTCCAAATTTAACAAGGCAATTTGCGTAAATAGGAAGCACCCAACAAGCAAATATTTCTTATCTCTGCAATCGATCAGACAAAAACCACACTTTTACAAGTTTTCTTTCTTGTGTTGTTGAATGCTTTTTGTTAAAAATATAAAAATATTTATTTTTAATACTGCTACCTCACAGTTAAATTAAATTAATAGTTTGTTTACAACTTATAACAATAAGCACAATTCTTATTTTGATTCAACACGTAATTTGGTTTAATGACTTAAACTAATTGAATAAACAATAATTTCTTAGAGGTTTCTACTCATAATAGCTGCAAGAACAGACATTTATTAAAGATTGAAAATATACAAAAAAATTAATGCAAAGTCTGTGTTGTAGATGTCTCAGTCGATGTTGTATTATTATATATTATCAATTATAAAAAATATTAATCTCAATTAAAAAACTTTTGCTTGGATTTATACAGAGTATTTCAGGAAAAGCGTACCATAGAGAAAAGCCAAGGCAGGACAGAAATTGTACGTCACATTAAAGTCTATTTTAATTTTATTGAAAACTAGCTGGCCCGGCGAACTTTGTTCCGCCTTAGTTTTGTTATTTTATTATTCATTTTCATTTTTTTTGTTATTATATGTCAGATGCGTTTACGTTTTATATTGTATGTCACGTCACACGGAATGGGATAAAAAATATTCTTTGTTAGGCTACTGGTTCTAAACAACCACTCCACCAATTTTCAGCCAAATCGGTCATAAATAGATATAGATTTTTAAAATAATCGACCCCAAAAACTATAAAAATGATACCCAAATTAATTATTCACATTTATTACCTTTATCACATTCATTTTACAACCCTCTTTAACTTAAATATCATTTTCAAAATCAACGACCTGAAATTCCTCGAAAATACCCATATCGTTTTCTTACATTTTTATCCCTAGAACACTCTCTTTGCATCCTCCTAAGAGTAATTTTCTAGAAAGCAGGAAACATACCTATTTATTTTTTTTTGAGAACTTAAGCAATTTATGGGAAAAATTATGAAAACGACATCAATCTTTAGACATTTTGCCCTCTTTCCGCCCCATCAAGGAATGATAATATTTTACTTCTAAACTTTCGGATTTAAACATAGATATTATTTTTAAAATAAACAATCCAAAGTTTTTGAAAATCATACTAATATTGGTACTTGTCATTTTTTGTTCTTATCCCACCTCTTTTTATCTCTTTGTTAATAAAAAGTATTCTATTCTTTTCATTCAAATCCAGTCATCATAATTTTCCATACAAACTTTCACCCAAAGTTGTTATATGGGAAGTTGTCTCATGGAAGACGATTAAAGCCGGCCAGTAATGATCCAACGGCGCAGTAAGACAAAATCGTACAATTCAGTCGCACCAAACCAACTTAATCGGTCATGCACACACACGATTCAGTTCCATCAAATTCAGTCTAATTTCGTCGCTTCCAATGAAATTGTACTGCGCCGTTGAGTCGTCAGTGGCCAACTAAAGAGTGGGTAGTGCACTTAACATGTAAACGCACGGTCCAACTTTGGTTGGTGGTGGGGGAGTGGATCGATTTATTTGGAACGGTAATTTGCCGAGCCTCACCGAACGTTTCCGACATCGCAATTCTAATTTTGATTTAACCCTTCTTTTAGAGGATGGTTTCTGAAATAAAAAGTATCCTATGTCCGTCTCCTGGCTCTAAGCTACCACCTCACCAATTTTCAATCATATCGGTAAAGCCGTTCTTGAGTTATAAGTGAAGTGACATAAAAGACGACTTTCTTTTATATATATAGATTGTAACAGTTTACAGAGAAACAACAAAAACAACAGTGCCTTAACAATTTACCATCAATAGAACTTTTGCTGTCAGTTGTCAATCTGACATCGTCAAAGCTAGCCATTTTAGTAAATCTTTAAAAGAAAGTCATTAGCTTTTTAACCAAAATGCAGACTCTATCGTAATAAGACATTGTGTATAAAACATTATTTATGATTATAATGATCTGTACGTATATGTACCGTGCGATCAAAAAATCCATCAAGTACGCGTCGAAATAAAGAACGTATGTCGACGATAAACTGGCGAAAAATATTTATATGTCATGATGTTAAAAAGAAAACTGCAAAATAATTTTTAATTAAATTTCAAATTATTTCGACCCCGAAGTGTTATATGGGTCTCAGCACCATTCTTTATTGCACACATACAAAACAAAGGACAAAAAATAGAATCGGAGAAAAAAGTGAGGTCAGGAAGACCATCATTGTCCCTAAAATCAGTATTAACACACTGGCAATAATTCATCCTTGACCAAAGTTTACAGATAAAATTTTATGCACAACATGCACCTGACATGAACAACGATATCCAAAAGACAAATCAACTGGTTAGGATAGTATTCTGATCGACTTTGAAGGATGATAACTTAAATATTGTTGATGTTTTCTTCAGACTTTATACTAGATCTGCCACTGCGTGGATAATCTCAGTCTTATTAAATAATTGCACCACGTATTGGATAGTCTCGGATAAATAATTATAATCATAAATTATAACCTGCTCAGGCTACGCTGTCTGAAGATCCGCAATACACGCAGGTATGGCGTATGTCCATTCTCCATTCTCCAAACGAATACAGTTACGGTAGTAAGACTCTACTGAAAAAAATTTTTGTTCACTTGTTAGGACCATTTCTAACAATTGAAACCATTTTAAACTCTAAAAGACTACTTTTTGTAATTTGTTTATTGACGTAAGTAAAAACTGTCATTAGACATACGTTCTCTATATTATGGCCTAACTGATAGAAAGACTTTTTGATCTCACGGTATTTAGTTATTATATGCTGTGTTTTTTTAAAAAAATATTTCACCAAAAAAATTCTCAAAAATAAATTGTCGAAAAACAAGACTTGAATTCTTTAGAAAATCATCTGGTCAAAAACTTATTTTCATTTACAATTTTGGTTATATGATACTAAATGTATAATGCAAGTTTTTTTGAAAAAAATAATTCTAATAGTTATAGGTTATTAGATAATAAAAGAGAAGCTAATAAATAAAATGATAAAATTAAACAAACTTTGGTGTCAACTACAGTTTTCAGCCATCACATAAATAGAATATACAGTTTTATCCTTTTTTTTCTGTTCTAAGAAGACAAAACTATGTTTTTCAATGATGAGAAATGAGCCCACAAAACGATGTAAAATTATATGCCAAACTAAAACTATTGTATCTAAAAAAGTAAAGTTGATATTTACTCTCGGTATAGCCCACCAAAAACATTGCCTTAAAATATTTCTAGCAAATAGATTATTATTATTGTTTTTCTTATTTGTCTGATAGGCAAAAAGTGAACACACCCAGTATATAAACTTTTGTATAATAAAGAGTTATATATCTCTAAGCATCTCATGAAAGTGTAATGTATCTTGAAAATCACGAAGACAGCTCTGTTTAGTCTTTATTGAGAAACTCATCAGCCCAAGCTTTTGCAAAGATCACCACACCTTTATGAGTTGAATCTTTTACTATATGAGCGTTTTTAACAACGAACATAGTGGGTGAGTTGGTTTTAACCTTAAATACATTATGGTTTAAATCGCATTACCGGCTGTATCCGGTAAAAAAGATAAATGAATGGTTAAAACCAACTCACCCACTATGTTTATTGTCAGAGACGTTCATAATCTAGTATATGAACGTTCATAATATACTATAATCTACTATGTATCTTCATATCCGGTATACAGTTTTTTATATAAAAAACTTTATCAAATTTGTCAATTTAAATACATTAATGCTCTTTATTTCTAAAAAACAAGAAAACATAAAAATAAATTTATTTAAAATTTTAATTGAGGCAATTCAATTCATGAGACCAAACAAAATACTTCTGCTGCAAGTGGTTGAGAAAGTTGGAAGTTTTGCACATTTTAAAAGATGTATCAGCATTGTTTGATAAACGCAGTAACGATTTTTGACAATATCAGGCCTGTAAAAGATGCTTACGTATATTATCAACCAGAAAATCTTTTATATTTTTTAAACAGCTAGAACAGAACTGATATTTTTTACATTTAACACTCTCAATTACTTCAGATTTCAAATTAAAAAAAACTAGGTAAAAAACGGTTCAGCCGTTTGGTAGCTACAAAGTGACAGAAAGAAACGCACAAATTTATAATTAGCATCTCTTTTTTTTGCAAACAGTTAAAAATAAAAATCAGTTAATAACTCCTAGCTTTATCCCTACAAGTGCTTTTTGCTAAAGCAAATACCTTCTCTACCGAGGTCTGTGCAGTAAACAAGGGTTTGTATAAAACTGCTCTCTCGGCATTGTCAAGTGTGCATAAAAGTTATGTTTACAAGCTATAAGAGCAAAAATCATTTACAATGTTTTTATTACTTTTAAACATCTTGAATTCAAGTAAAATTCATCTTTGGTAATTTTAACATAAAAAAATCAAACTCTTAATTTTGTAATATAATTCAGTCAACCCTTTAGTCAACCCCCTTGAATTATTTACTTGTAAGTAAAACCAAGCCTTCATTACCTTTTTTCAATTGTTTAGGACTTATGTCATAATAAGTAAAACCTACTAATAGAGCTCAAATAACTTACAATAATTTATAAATATTGAAATCTTTCGGAAAATACCGTGTTGAAAGGTTCACACGTCGAGTTACCGTGCTTCTTCTCACTTTTATTTCTCGGTCCTGATGACGCTTCCACCGATGGAGTGCAAAACGTCGACAATTTTATTAAACCTTTCGACACGGTCTTTTCCGAAAGATGTCAATATTTCAATGACTTCGAACCGTGAAAGCCTTTCTTCTTCAATAATCTATAATCCTATTAAGAATTATTTTCTCAATAGGTTTACTTTATTTTTGAACATGCTTGTGTGGTGGTGCTTGACCTCTACTTTGCTTTTCTCTAATGTAAGATAGTTTTGTACAGTAGGTGCGTTGGTGATATTCCCGGCTGTAAATTTTATTGCTCATAATAAAAAAACCAGACAACAAAAAAAAAAGAACAATCCAAAGTGTGGCGTGCCTTTGTTTAGAACAGAACCAACCAGATAGCTGAGTACTGCTCTGAATAAAAAACAGCCTTCTTTAATTTTTTGTGCTTTCGGATGTTAAACTTTTTAATAAATTAGTGCAGTAAAATTTACTGTCGGATGTTATCTTAAACCTTTTTACAATATATTGTCGCACGATTTAATATTCATTCTCATAGAAGTTTCCACGAGTTGAGAGATTGGACTTAAATACCACAAACTTAAAACGCAACAAAACAAATCATTTTCTCAGTTTAAATCAGAAAAATGATAAATTAATTTTCTTAAGATTCAAACGCTTTATATTATAAACTATTGGTAAATTATGAAGAAAAATAACAAACTTCACTATAAGACAAGTAAATTAAAAATTCAAAAAGGTCCAATACTTTCCAGAGCAGAGGTTGTTTGCTCCGATTTTGTTAAACTCGGCGCTACCATAATCTAATAGAATTTCTTAAAATTACGTAACGTGAGTATTTCTGTTTTATGTTTATTCTTCGTAGGTAATGAAGTATTAGTTACAAAAAAGATCGCACGATTATCGCGGTTTTAGAGAAGGTGGACGTCAATAATAAAAAGCCCTTTAAATGTAAAGACTCGGCAGAAGAAACTTACATAAAAATAACGACAAAAATCTAGAACCAGAAAAAGATAGTTTTTTTTTGGTAAACAGTACGGAATGCAAGATATTGCCAATGATGCTTTTTATGCATTCATGAACGTAGGTAGCTGTTATTAAGTCTAAAATAATTTACAGTACAAAACTCAAATATTGTCAGATTATAATATCTTAAATTTTGGCGGTTGATAGACTGGCAAATTTAAACGGCTATTTGAAACAACGCTTTCTAAAAGACGCGTTCTAATAGAAAAAAGTCTATCATCAGTTTGAAAAAACGTTTGATATAGGTGAAGAAAAGGCTCCAGACGTTGATGGTTGTTTTTTTTTAACTGTTGACATTTTTACGATATCAATAGCTTTGTTGGTCTCATCACGTTTCTAAATGCTTCATTCAAAAAAACTTGATAGAAAATCAAGAGTTAAGAGAAATAGTGTGCAACGCATATTATGTGACCAGTTTTAACAGATTTCTCCGTTGAAGACTTTAGTTTTAAAATTCAATATTTATTAAAAAGTGAATTGATTACAGGAAAAAATTAGAATCTCTGGATTAATGTACAGAGTTTTTAAGACATTCTTTATGGTGGCTTTGAAAGCAGACTTCAAGTCCCAGTTCTTAAGCTCAAAAATAAAAAAAAATTAAACATAAACAAACACTTTGTGTCTGTCCCGGCCATTTCAAATGCACCATGGCTAAGACCTGTGCCACTTCAAACAAAAAAGACCAAAAACAAAAAAATATAGGAAGACATAAAGTACACAATAATTTGCAATGGCTGTATAGGTTTGTCCGTGGTAGTATATTAAAAAGCCCACCTGTAAAATGCTTTTAACTTTCTGTCGTTAGAGTACCTACAAGAAATTTGTTGCAAGATATAGTAAACCACTATGTCTTGTAAATCTTGTCAAAAAAAGTAGAATACTGTAAAATGCATTAAATTGAGAAGTGCACAAAGCTGTTCCTACATAAAAATGCGCAAAATACGCGATTTAAGCCACTATATCTTATTTTCTCTCTTTTGTGCGCATTTTTTAGCACTGATCAATGTACTTCTCGATATACCTAAAGCCGAGAATGTAGATTATTATACATCGTCATTTACAAATCTATGAATTCCATAGACTAAAAAAAATATTTTCTGCAGTATACCCAGCTCCCAGTTCCCATCGTCCTCTAATGTGATAAAATTGATCAATTTTTTTCAATTGTTTAGTAATAACTGGATATCCACTTACACGTGTAAAATTATGACAACTTAATTTATTACATGATGCAGCTGGTTGTCAGCAAGTAAATTCCAAACTGAAAACAAACTAATTAAAAGTTTAATTTCCTATTGTCTAACAAAAAATAATAAATTAATTTATGCTTTAGTACCGTGTTTTTCTAACCACAGCAATTTGTTAGATGCCCGTTTTAGTAGTTGTATTCAAATTGTTTTTATAGCTCGCCACATTTAAAAATGCCTATTATTTTTCCATTACCTTATAAGATTATTAATGTAATTAGTAGATAATAGTTTTACCGGCAATTGTCTTACAGAAAATGACATTAAAAAATGCGGCACGTGTGTTGGACTAAAATATGCAGCTTTCTAGTTTAGTGAATATATTAATGTGATTATGTGGCTCCTCAATTTATTTATATAGCTTGAGTTATAGCATCCAAAATAGAATACCCGACATGTCGTAACTTCTATATTGGTTAGACTTTTTATAAGCTTTGGTATTTATTTTCCATCTTGTGTAATGAGCTATAAGGATTATATTTAGATTTTATTGACTGTTAATTTGCGGGTTGACTTAAACATTTAATACAATATTTTATTTTGACAAGTATAAATTTGAATATTTCCTGTCGTTTGTAAAGAAAAAAGAGATCCACAGCTTATTTCACCGTCACAAATTTTAAATTTTTTGCGTCCTCAATTTTCATTATCAATTTATAATTTGCAACAAAACATGTGTAGTAAATAAATATTTAAAGGAAGAATGAAATAGTTTGCTAATATAATAAATAATGTTACAGCTAAAAACAAGGTTGATGTAACTGCATTCCACTATTATTACCCGAAGAAATATTTCTACTAATCCAATATCAAATTTACCCAATTAGCTAAATGCATCGTCGAATATTAATTCATAAAATGTGCAATACCTAAATGCACATAATAGACAAATGCCAAAAAAAAACTTTAATAATAAATTATTAAAATTTTTATTAGCCGACAATTAATAAATTGGCAATTTGTGAATGAAATATGCTCGTGAGTGTATTTGCTTGTAAATAATTTCATTGAATAAAAATGGAAAAAGTGATGCACGTTAATCCCACAGTTTATTCAAAAAAAGTTTTGAACAAATTTGAAGATGCCCAGCAAAAGTTGATTCCGGTAACGTTGAAGAAGTTGGACGAAAAGACATACGAAACGTCTTGTGATTGGCGGTGTAAAAAAATCTCAGCAACTGCGATAAAAAAGAGGATATATGAGTTTCACCTGATATGACGTATTTGTTAGTTAAGGTATGGCCGCTCCAGCTAATAATTGTTTTATTTTTGTGTTGTTGATTGCGATTTGCAGGTGGTCACAGCTTCTGATTTGTAAATCGTGAGGAACTTCACGATTTACAAATTCAGGATGTGGCAGTTGGAATATAAGTTTTATTGGTGAAAATTCGTCAGATTAATACCTACACGCCGAGACAGTTTACGACAGTCCCAAACGATGGTTCTGTTGATTACGTTGCTTTGTACAATAAATATGTTGGTTTACGACCTACACAAGCCAAAATCAAGAGCCTGTTTTTGTCTTATCATGGTGGCAGTGCTCTTCTCAGCTAGTGAGAAAAAATACTTCAGAAGGAATGCCCCGAATAGCTGAGAACCTAAAACTACCGGATGCAAGCAATTCACAGGGCATTACCTCCGTGGAACAGCAGCTACTATGCTGGCCGAGAACGGCGGTGATACAAGAAGCCTGAAACAATTGGGTGGATGGCCATCGGCTAAAATGGCCGAGTCATACCTTGGGTATTCTTTACGGAACAAAATCAAACTTACTCAGACCATCTCAGGTGAACAATCAATAAGCATACCTAGCAACTGAAGAATGTGTTAGCTTTGGACTTGGTTCAAGTGGCATTACTATTTCAAATCCATTCAATTTAGAAAAAATGTAAAAGTTATTTTTATATATTAAAACTTTAACTATAGAAATGTTTTCATTATTAATATATTATATCTTCGCATTTTTATACGCCCTCGTGCTATAAGAGCTACATTACGCCCGCATTTGAGTACCAGTAAAAAGTATTATGATTTCAAACTGAAACAAACATGTTTATGTTTGCTGACAATTACCTGACAACGCAACAATATTGCCATATAGTCAAGTTGCCAAGCAATTTTAGTCAGCATAGACAAAAAATCACTTCAGAAAAATTACAGCTGAATTAATCTTAGCCGGTTGCGTCTCATCATTGAGATAAAAAACCCTCAAAGCATGTATGAGCCTATAGGTAATTTATTCTGAAAACACTTAATCTGGTAATACTTTCAGGTTTATTCTATCTTTCGGTTTAATAATGAAACGTTTTAAATGATAACTAATCATGAATGTGTTTTAGTTAAAAAAATTATAGTGTGGAAAAGCCGCCATGTTATTCTAAATTTTTCGCCTATCTATTATTTAGCTTGAAATTATTCGTACCATGGTGAGATGTAACTAATACGTCTTGGTTCTTACTGTCATTCCACTGTGGCTATGGTATGTGGTAGAATATTTTACCATTTTTTTAAATTAATTTAATTTTAGCCCAAAAGTATCACTGATACTTTTCAAACTAAAAGGTAAATTTCAAAACATAGATGGCATAAACTTGGAATATAAAAATTAAATAGTTTTGGTAATGACTTTTTACCGTTAAAAGTATTACTTAGTTTCTTTACGGATGAGGCATGGTTTTGTTTAGACTGTTATGTATACTCACAAAATATTAAGAGTTTCCATTGCACTCCGAAAATGTAAGAGTGTGGGCCGCTTTTTCAAAACGCAGAATTATTGAGCCAATTTTTTTCAATGGAACATTGACATCTGCAAGATACCAAGATGAGATTGCCATTCTTTGCACTGCTTCACGGCAATAAAATTGTGGACGGGTACTTTCAGCAAGACCGAGTGGCACGTACATACCACTTACAGGACCTAGTTGTCAGCCGGAATACTGCCATATTATACCTTGCAAAAACCTGCGACCTCACTCCGTGACTTGATTTTGTGGCCTTATTTAAAAAACTCAATTTTCCAGCAAAGCTTAAATGTTGAAAAATGTTAATAAATGTTCAAACAGTTTGAAAACGCAATAAAGTTGATAGATGACATTTTGATTTACTGTTACAAACCTTATTTCCTCATTAAAGTTTATTTTTTCGTTTGTTATAACACTACAAGTGCTTTCAAATGCTTATTGACGTGTTAAATTATCGATTCATTGAAATAAAAGTGAGGTAAATTAAACTCAGTAGTCAAATTAATAACTGACAATTCGATTCGATGGTAAAGGTACAAAGTTAAACATTCATGGCAATCTTCGACGTCAAGTTAAAAAAACACCCGTTACATGTTTTCAACTGTCAATTTTTACCGGTTTAATAAAATTAGTGTTTAAAAATTCGAGTTTGAGTTGTAAATGAAAAAATGTAAACAAACATTTAAAATTTCTAATGAATGGGCATATATACTATACTTTATTCGAGAAAGAAGCGTTCAACACTGGGTTGTTCTAACGGGAGCCCGTATTACACCACACAAAAAGCTATCCATTTTGGCGTGTGTCTTTCTCGCTCTTACTCATTCATGTCTTGTTTTGATTTTTTTTACTGTCCATCACAACATTTACCATCATGGTCTTATCTTGGAAAGACTAAAGAATAAGTTTTTTTTTATGAGGAATTCATAGCAAATTACAAGAACTTAAATTTCGGCAAGTGGATACGTTTAAATTCAAAAATTTTAAGTTTATAAAATATAAGCTGCGTGAATCCCCCTGTAGCGCAAAACGCTACAACCAATCAAAAAACGCTTTTAAGCCAATCTCATACGTCACTCCGCTCCTTTCTCGAATAGTGTATAGACGCAGAACTAAAAATTGTACTTATGTAGCCTAAACTTTTATCTTACAATTTTTATCAAAAACTAAAGTTATATACAGTCAAAATTTACAGATCTGACCAAAATAATTACAAATTTTGAATGAATCTAAGTAAAAAACAGCAAAAAAAAAAACAAAAAATTCAAATATACTTAAATAATAGAAGCACACTAATTGGTCTGCTTAAAACAAATTAATTTAAAACAAAATCCATTTTTGGCCAGACAGAGAAAAGATTAATTTAGCAATTATAGCAGAATCAATATAAACTTGTTATGCCTTCCTGATGAGAGCTGAAAAGTTAGAAAAAAAACATGTTTGAGTCTCTTTTGAAATAGTTTGTTGTAACCAAATCCTGCCCGAGTTTTTTGAAATTAATACAATTTTTATTTATTGTTTGATTTGATTTGCGTGCTTTTAGAATTTATTTATAACAAAGTTTTCAAGTTTTACTGCTTATTTGATTCAGGTCAATGAATATTTAATTGAAAATATCTATTCCGTTCTTATCAAAATTTGCCAATCACGCAACATGGACCCTGTTAAAGCTAAAACAATTAATCATTCGATTAAATTAATGGGCGGTTTGATGGGCTAAATCTGACGCACAATTATGTCTTTAGCTTTCTCTCCCCCAATTACTTTCCTGATGTCTGCCAAATAGTTAAAATTATTAATTGATTCTTTACTCTCGATACTGATTGGCTCTTTATTCCCACATGAAATAAGTTTAAAAAACCTACGTATCTTCAAATAGAGAACTAAAGACTACAAACGATAAAGTTTTTTTAAAGCTACACACATTTCTGCAACCAGTAGGTACACTCAGAATAAATGAGAATTAACTAAATGCGAGGTCGAGGGATGAGTGAAAGAGGGATGAAGGAATCTACTAACGAAGGGGAGTCTCCGAAAGCGTTGTTAATAAGCGAGATACTAATTAGGAGAGACGCGGATGCGAATCAGATGCGGTCCACCCAGCAATTGATCGGGGGCGGTGTGGAGGCGGATGATTTTACACTTTTTAGGACGGAGAGGTTTAATGGAATAAACGGGATTCAGGAAATTGCCGGCCGAGTTTTAAATTGCAGACGGTTATCAGAAATTATATTCGATATATCATCGGATGTCTTATCTGCAAAATGATAGAGGGTGGGTTATATAAGATTGCAGTTCCAACAGAAAATATTACTATGTATATGCTACAAGTCAAAGACATAAACATTTGAATAAAATGCTAATTCAAATAATAAACGGTAAAAAGATCTAGAATAACTCACAATAATGTGTAGATCAAAAAATAAGCCAAACATTTAACAATAGTTATTTGGATCACTAGTCAAGAAAATGATATTTTGCAAGTGCGAGTGGTTCTGCGAAGCAGCGGCGTTTAGCAACACGAACACTTGCGAAACATTTTTTGAACATATATTTCAGACAATTTTTCATACCAAAAAATTTAAATTATTTCTAAAATGAAACATTTTCATATGCCACAACCTAACCTAAAACGCAATTGAGATTACGTGATTACATCTGCATAAAGATAAACTAAAAAAATTGTTTACTCACAGGTTTTATTTGTTTATTTATGCAATGCCTGGTTTTCATTTCTCTTTTATGCCAAGCCAAGCCAAGCTCGTTGATATTTAGAAAACAATGCTGCTACCCCACTTCTAGTAAACTTTTAAAAACGTCACTTTTGTAAGTACTAGGCCGGAAAGTTGCTGCTTCCGGCAGATTTTGACTCCTGCAAAACGCTCGAAAATGGATGGCAGCATAAAAAAATATTTTAAAGCTCAATATCTACGCAATAATTCTTGGTGGAAGTTAAAGTAAGACAAACAATAAAACGCCATTAATTTTTTTTTCATCGCTGATTTCTGCAATAAACTCCATGTTAAAAAGTCGTAAGTGACAGTGTTTTTGTCAAACCTTATTAACAATAATTGCCAGTATACCTGACTCCAATTGGTTGCAAATTAAATAAAAATCTGGTTTATCAAAGCATCATCTAAGCCATCAGCTAGCATGTTGAAAACCGATTTTAATAATGTTTGGCTCTATAAGCGACTACTAATTGTATAGGTAATTTATACAGAAGACTGGGGAACCGCATTGGTCAGTTCACCAAAATTTGTCCTAGTACGATTTTAAGGACTAAGATTTTAATAACGCCTAAGCATATTGGCTTTAAAACCAAAGTAGCATTAGAAAGCAATAATTTCTAATGCCCATTTTCTAAATTATTTAATGGTGGATGTGCACTGCAATTGTCTATACGCAATAATATTTTTTTCTGCCTTGCGCCTGCAAAACATAACTTTCAACGTGTCCTAACCGGCCGGCAACTGACTCTTGCTAGCCTAGGTAGGAAAATGAATATTAGGAATATCATGCAAATTAAATTTTTGCGATGGCATATTTTGCTCTGTCAATTGTTAGACAGTTATCAACGACAACTAACAGATTGTATTGTATAATGTATAGCCCTCTAAGCCCCTAAGCCGCAAGCCCCACAGACGTCGTGAGTAACAATTCGTTGGTGTGCCCTACGAAAGGCCCGGATCCGCGACTTGCTAGTATCATTTTAGTACATATAAACCAAACTACGAAACATTGTATATGGTTTCAAACCGTTTACTCTTTTTAGAATAAATTTACCATTAAAGGTTAGTTTTGTATAAACAATCATTGAACTAATTATATAATTATACTTTAAAAACCTAACCTATAGTCGCATGATTTCTTCACTTTTAAAACATGAAATAGTAATAAACAATAGTAATATGTACTATTACACGGATCCTATTTATGTGTGGTGGGGTATCGATTTTTTCCGAAAATAACAATTTCACTTTTTTCGGAACGCAATAATTTGTAAAATATCGAAGCAAATAATTTTTTTTAATAAACAAGTGTACTTGATGTTTTAAATTAAAAATCATTTAGTGTTACTAACGATGCCAACATAAACAATTTTTTTTTTCAAGAAAAAATGTATTTATTTTTTTACGGCGGCTCAAAAAATGTTGTGAATCACACGTTCAAAAACGCTTTTGCAAAGTCTCATAGTTTGGGGGCCCCGGCCTTCTGCCTTGACCCCAAAAAATCACTCGCCTTGCAAAATGCCAGTTTCCAGCCTTGTAATTCAAATAACTATTTAAGTTAATTTTATGTTCCAACATTCAAAAACAACACTTATCATCTAAACTTTCTGAAACATTTTATCATTGTTTTTTATGTGGAAACCTATATGTGGTAAAAGTTTTATTAAAATTGAACGATTCCTAATCTAACTTCTTCCTCCTTATCTCAAAATTGAATTATCAATCTAATAGCATTACTGCCCGAAATTTGTGGCGATCAGTAAAAATTAATATAAAATATGAAAATAAAAGCCGCAATAGTTTAACGTATCTATATATAGCTCTAAGTGGGAGTTTATTTTATGTTATACCTATAATTGATATCTTCTTTCATCCAGTTTTCTTTTATTTTACAAGTTGACGTTTAACGTTTACAGTCTTTTGGCTTCTCAAGGCACATATGTTCGTTTAAATTAGCCTTTGCTTTAAGCCAAATTATTAGAAGATGTCTTGTTTTCTGTTTTGTCTTAAAAATCAGGGGGTGTATGAGTTGAGCTAATTGGGAAGCGCGTACTAATTAGACAATACTTTTAAAAATAAGTTTTGACATTATGAAAGCCAACATAATTCCTGAGATGACATAATAAAATGCTCGTTCATCAAAAGTTCTAATTAAACCTGTATCTAATTATCCTGTAGCTAATTAAATATCTAACCGCAACGATGAGATTCGCTGAATAAAGTCAAAGCATCCTTATGAAACTAAAGTACAAGGCAGCAATTCTGACTTTGTGTTTATCCAACTTTCTGACAGCTCAAGCCCAATAAATGTTATAATGAGGCGCTTTATGTATATTTACGGGCTCTGTAAACGAGGCCGATACTCCATTTATAATCTATTACGCAGACTCATAATTAGTTTCTCGTTTTAATTAATAATTAAGGAGAGGCTGCTTCATAAACTGTCTTCTATCCTCCATACGGGATGATTTATTTTATCAATTTCGTACTTAGAGTATCGCCACATTCCCGATTAAATTCTTCGCTTATTATTCTATCGCAAACATCCCAATACCTTTCCATAAATCATTATCACAAATGTAATCCTAGCCGCATAGCTATTTAATTTATCCAACGCTCGTTCATTAAAAATTATCCCTTCGCCCATAAATATTTGACCTGATAGATTTTCTCCTCTGTATGCATATTATTATTACTAAGGCCGACGATGAATTTTACTCGTAAATACTTTAAAAATATTATGTGCGTGCCAACAAATTTGGCATTTATTGCTCTTTTTAGACGTTAATTAAATTTCTCACATATTATCCATCTCTAGGCAATACGAGCTATAATCACTAAATCAACTTTGATTTATTTTTACTGCATCTGAAAAACAACAACTATTTGAAAGCAGCTTCCACATCGTAAACTATGTTTCGAATAGAAATACGATTGTTTCTAAATATAGACACTACACCTATAATGATGAACAAACAATTATTCACTAGTTGTTAAATTACAATGGGACTCTCAAACAATTCTTCAATATTTTGATATGAAATATGCATTGGTTTCTCAAATTGCTATTTTACCAGGGAACAAATTTTAATATATGATCGAAATCTGAAAAAAATTGAAGATTCCGCTAATTTTGTTCAGTAGAAGCATCTTTTTTAAACTGATAATAAAAGATGAAATTCACGTGAGGGTATGAACTAAAAGTTTTTTGTAGATGACCATTCACAAAAGTGATACATATAGCAATGAAAACTTATGACTTATGCTCAAATGTGTCAAATATCAATATGTATTATGAATTGATTCTCACCATGAATAAGATCTACCAAATATAACAGAATTTTTCTGTACAAGAATTTTAGTATCTTTTTTATGCCCTCGTTTTCTTTTTTCTGATTCGTCAATTTATTTAAAATAGATTATTCATAAAACAATAATCGTGAAAACTATCATGCATAACACAATAATTTTTAAACAGAAACATCTATTTTGCATATTTTAGATAAAAACCTTTATTACTATGTTTTTTTAAATTCTAAAAATTTATTTCTTTTTGAAAAGTCACTGACTAGTATTTCAATACGTCTAGTGACCTTCATAATGTATTCTGTTCTTCCTCACATTTACAAACACCTACGGTAAACAGAAGCCATTTTCCTTAGAAAAAAACTTACGCCTAAGTCATAATGGAACATACGACCCGGCTGCCAAGTACTATTCTAACGACCCAATTTAATTTAACGTATTACAAGTTATTATATTAGTTTTAGACTCGGTTAAATCTGTAAAAGATGCTTACATCAACCACAAAAAAAAACTGATCAAATCAAATAACTACTATAGAAAAATAATAAAATATAAAAACTCAATTGCTGGCAAAAGTCTTACCGATAGCTAAGCACTTTTTTAATTCAAAGTTTAGAATGACCAATCTTACTTCTTTCTTCGCAACAATAAAATAAACTCACCTACTTAAAGTTGATTTTATCAAGTCAATTTTCAATAAGAAAAAATACTAAATTAAAATCGGATCAGTCGTATGATGGCTTACATGCAAGAGAAAGAAACACAGGTTATAACACCCCTTTTTTTAGAACAAGAGTTAATAGAATTTGATTGTTCTGTAAAAAAAAGTGATTCCATGTAATATATTAGAATTTTTGATTTTTTCGGCATTGAGTTCTTGATTTATAAGCCCTGGCCTGCGCAGAAAACAAAAAAACTGAAATCGAATATTTAAGAAAAAGTTAATGTAAAGAGTAATTACGTCTTGTTATTTTATTTTTGTCGTAAATTGTGTATTCTGTTAAGCCTCTTCAGAAATGAAATATAATATTATTTTGATTATAAGAGATGTGTTTTCACTTTATAAGAGGATAGTAATAATAGCCGCTAGGTTTTAACATAAAAAATTACAATACCAACTAATTAAAACGTAAATCCCATCAATTATCAATTGATCCTTTCTCTTGAAACAAACAATTATTGCAAAAGCTATAATTAATCATTAAAACTGATTTAACAGAGCTGAACTTAATCAACATCAGTTTGTTGGTGAAAGGACATGTGATCAAATCAGCTTTTCCAATAATTGACACGATTTGAAAAGCAATGCAAAAGTTCACAAGACTTTTAACATTATTTTGTCTGTTAATAGTTTTTGTGGTAAAAAATAATAATTGAGCAAATAAAAAAATAACTTTTATATAACAATATCTCATTCGTTAAAAATGCTCATAAAAACTTTATGCCATCAGTGTTGTGATAAATTATTTTCCAACACGATCAAATTGACAAAAAAAAATTGCTTAAAAATACATAAAAAATATCCAATTTGATTTAAAATTACGACCGACAATAAGCTATCACTATTAATAAATATCACCTACGAAATTACTTTTTTATGGTCAATATCGATTTCTGGTCCCAGAGCTATCTCCAAGAAAGGAAAACCAACGGGAAAATGTATAGAAGAAGAATTTGACGAGTCGTTACCTGAAACAAACAAAAAATGTTTTTAGAAAATAATGATTTATTGATCAATTGATGAGAGGAGATCCTTACAAAGCAACGGTCGTATAAACAGAAGAGCTGCTCATTGAGAAATTACAAATAAATTACTAGAGGTAATAATATCAAGCATTTACAGTAATTATAACGGAGATTGGACGTCAATGATTCATGATGCCTGTACCTATATTCGCAAATCGACTAGAATAAAATATACTTGACAGATTACTATTATTTATAAATTTACAATTAAAATTAATATCAACATTATACACATACCGCATAACTAAATACTTTCAATATGTCAAAATTCACAATATTCACACAAAATATATCACAGTTATAAACGAAGTATGTACATTAAATAGCCGCGTTAAAAACGTAAATTGTTGATGTAAAAGATTTTTCCGAAAATCGTCTTGGAAACTTAAGTTTCCCGCTTATTTACGCGCAGGAAAATTGAGTTTTCCGGACTAGTACTGTAAAAACTTTACAAGACGCAAAATAAAAAAGATACTCTAGTAACTATAGTTGCCAACAAAATTGACAACCTTGATTTTTGTGGAATTTTTAAAAAAAATTCTAAAATTTGTAAATTCCGTCTTTTTTTACGATTTCCGGAAAAATTTAATACAAAACACGTCAGTAAAATCTCTTACTTGACTCGGAGCTTTAAAATACTCGGCACAAAGTGCCTCGTATTTCAATTTAGCTCCTCTTCAGTAATGTGAAATATTCCTGACTTTTATGTAAATAACTATTAAATAATGTACCGTGAAAAAAATATCATAGAAAAATTGCCTTTTGCAAGATTGTACGTACTTATTTCAAAATTCAAGTGTTTTTGTTTGGTGTTTGCAGTAATTTATGTAGCCGTCAAAAACTGAAAGACGCAAATAAATTAGACTTTGCAAATTTATTTTCAAGATAATTTTGTTTTGTTTTCATAATCTGTCATATGTGTACTAAATTTTTTTAATTTTACAGCTTGTCTGAATTAATTTGTCAATTTTCACCAAAAGCGCCAGACTAAAAACACAAATTTAAAAACTTCATAAAACGCACATAGTTGTTTTTGCTTCTACCAACAAAATCATAGTTAGACAATTTACCTCTATAACGCAGTCTTTAGTACTGTAGTAGACTGTAGAAAAACAAAATTAAAAAATGTTCACGCAATGTTAAAAATTTTAAAGAATTCTGGTTTACCTATCATTTGCTAATACATAGTTAAAAGAATATATTCAAATAAAAAAAATTTTACTCGTAAATAGAATATCAACTCTTAGTTATTAAAAGCTTAAACTTAGATCCTAACCAAAATTAATGTGTTTTTATAATATTAAAATAGTTCAAAATATATTCTACGTACCTTTTGAGATTTAAACTCCCAATTAAATCAAAATAATTAAGTCTGTCTCAGCCCATCAAACAATATGATAATGGCATTGATAAAAGTGTTTGTTTCAATTAGTTGTCAGGTTTCTTAAATTATTAAAGACAACATTTATTTAAAACCAATACTAAAAAAAGATTTTTTTAAAGTAGGTAATAACAAAGTTGTGAATCAGACAAACATGTAGGTTAAAGAGTCAAGTATTAGAATAATTATCAGTCAAAACTTTAAAAAATAATTTTTGAAATCGTTATCAATGTTACGTAACCGACAATAGGTAATAACTAAAAATTTAAACTTTGACATTAGGTATTATATTTAACAGCCTTCAGTAACCTCACTTTTATTTTTAAAATAAAATAATTGCGATTTTTCAGCACTTAAAGCAACTACCTACAATCTACATATTGCAAAAACTTCTATTCGATACTCGTTCATGGTCTCAGTTTATAGGTATTCGGGGTTTTGTCACTTTCAAACGGCGGTTGACCCAATAAAAATAATCTATTTTTTTGAAAAAAGTAAAAATAAAATAAAAAACTCATTCAAATAAAATTTGCTTATATTCTACCAGGAGGTAGCTAGCTATCCAAGACGCATTTATTTCTTCTTTAGGAGCTGTTTTTCAACACTGATCTGACCTGACCTGCTCTATCTGTCCTGTTCTGAGCTATTTAAAAGCATCTTTTTGCTGCCAACTATTTTATGTCTTGTCTCCTTTTAATTGTAAATTAAAAAAACACAATATCTTCCCATAGATGATTCCCATCTGTGGGAAGATATTGTGTTTTTTTAATTTACAATTAATTATTACAATCCCATTTTGTGTCAAAAAGATGGAACACCTTCACAAGTTGTCTCCTTTTCTTTCCAATTGTCTGGATTCACACCGCAGAAAGTTTAAGGCCACTAGATCAACATCCTACGTGTTCAGGTAACACCATTACGTTCCTTGCTGGGATTTGTCGTTAACAAAGAATAGAAAATGCAAATTCCGGAAGTGGGACAAAGAAGTTTCCAATTTTAGGAAATTGTGTTTTGTAGAGCGCCAAAAGTATTTTAATGGTAAAAAATTTGGTTAAGCATATATATGTCACTTTGACAGCAAATATTTCAACAAATTAACAATAATCCTTGCCATATAGAAAATACGAAATCAACAAAGATTTAACAAAACACCAAATGAATTAGAGCTTGAGACACAATATAGAAAAAGTATTACTGACATTTAATGACACTTTGAATTTTCAACCGTCCACTTTGTTTTGTTTATCACCAGATGTGATTTACTCTGCGACAAGAATAGATATAAAAAATTACTAATATAGCGCTACCTGAACACAAAGTGTGTTAATCGTTAATCAAGCGACCCTAAGTTAGTTGTTTTTAATGCTCCATCTGTGTTTTGCCTTGTTACATGTTCCTGTCAACGTCATGAGTTCTGCTATTTTTTTTCAGTGTTTCTTTATTAGATCTTTTTCTTTCTGAGTTTAAATAATCTAGAGTACCTCCAAACACGTATTTTGCCATGTCACTAAGTCTATTCCAAAAAGACGTCTAATTACAATGACAAGGTCAGCTGACTCAAGCTATAGCATATTTATGATTTATTTCTTTTATTTTATTTTAGGAGTTTCTTTGGTTTATTTTTCAAATCCCTCCTAGTAAGTTTGTAGACACGTTTGCAAATATAATAGCTTAATGACATCTTTAGAAAATATTTTAAACTCTTATCCTTGTGGTTTCATCAGTATAGAAAAAATGTATTTGAGATAACACACAATAATTATTTTAATATCATTAATTTTTATGGCCAGTAAAAGCTACACTGCTTTGATTTATTTTTTATATCCAGCCAGAATTGTTTTGATATAATAACAGCTGGATTTCAAAAAAGTTGTTTTTCTTTGGTAGGCGTGTTTCACATAGTCTGAGCTTCTCACGTTTAAATGTGTCTTCGACTTTTTTGCAGTTTTAATTAGCTGTGTTTAAAAAACATGTGTGAGGGTCTGTATTTTACACTACACAGTATTCATCTGACTTTTATTTTCTAAATTCAAAATTTTGCATACATTTGAAAAAATTAAGATCTCAAAACGTCGGCCTTGCAGTGTGGATAAAAGGGTGATATAGCTTTTGAGGAAATATTTTTTTTCTTTTTTTAAACAGAACCCTCACACTTGGAAAGAGTAGTCAATAATAGTTTTAACTTTTATGATAATGAATCAATTTTAAGTTTTGGGAACTACCTCATTTTTAGTTATTATTAAAGCAGGTCATTTCCATGAGTATAAAAAAATTTACTCAAAAAGATTTACCAATTGATAAAAACAAAATATTATTATTACTATCACATACCATCCACATATTTACAGAATTGCATAAACCCAAAGTTAATCGATAAATAACTATTATATAAATATAATAGTTAACTAACTATTATATAAATATAATAGTTATTTATTTCACAAGACCATAAAGAGCTCGTTTATCTTCAAGTGAAAAGGTAGTTTAAGAGTGACACGAGTAGATTTATTTCACCTGTAGCAAGTAATATAAATGCAGCAAATCGTTGGGAAAAAATAGATTTATGTACGAAACAGTCAGCATCTGTACAGAAGAGTCAACAAAAAAAACTGTCGTCATATCTACAAGATATTAAAAGAAATACCAGTCTTTAAATAGATAAGCATCTAGATAATTAATAGTGAAATTAAAAAAAAATTTTCTGCTGTATTTGTTTAAAAACTATAAGAAAATGAAAACATTGTCATAATTCGATACTGAAGCGTACGCGTAAAAAATAATATTTTCGAATGTAATATCAAATGATATGATAAAATCTGATTAATATACTCTATTGAGTATAAAACTGGATGCGAGGCGCTACATAGCGTTACAGTGTATTCAAGTAGGTTAGGTTTTCCGCCCAAGAGAAAGAAGATGCACATTATCTACCTTTTACAGGTTCGCTGTTATTCAATTATTATAGTGGTTGAGGGTGAATACAAAAAATAGCAGAAAAAATAAAAAATAGGTAAAAAGCTAAAAATTCCAAAATCTTAAAATTTTATCGCTTTAATAAACTCTTTGACAACTATCAGTTTATGAAAGTAAATTTCTATAGAAATAATTATTATTACAGAAATTTTCAGTTGTTGCTGACTTTATTTTAGATCCAATAAGTTAAGCGGAACAAAAGTGTTTATCATCGACAATAGAAAATTGGTGATCAAGCTCTTTGATTGATTTACTGCAAAAACGCAAACATAGGTCATTTTGCATTATTGACCGGAGATGTAGAGTGAGTTTCTTAAAAGTTGTAAATCCTTTGTGTCAAGTATCGTGAGAAAAAGTGTTTTTTCCACTTGTGAAGACTAACAAAATTTAATATAAGAAATAAGATCACCACGAAAATTGTAAATTTCTCAAAGCAAAAATATTAAAAGTTGCAATGTTCCAAAAGTAAAAGTTTTAGGTCATGTGAATTACACAATTAAAGTTTTCTTTTACTCTACAAACTAAAATTTTAGAATTTCTTTATATAATTATTAAAATCAGTCTACAAAGTCTACATGTTTAACAACTTTTGGATGTAAACAGTTTTCTCCGATGTCTTACATGTAACTTAAAATAATATTTTTTTTTAAAAAACTGCCAGTGTTTGGATCAAACATATTTTGGGTACTAGTGAACAATTTTTGCCTACTTATAAAATGCAAACAGATTTCAAACCCTAGTAACTACTTCATCTTTCCGTATAAAATTAGAAAAATTTAAAAAGTACTTAGTTATGAATAAAATAGTATACATGTTTTATTGAAAACAGGTCCTATAGAAATGCAACACTAGAAGAGATGTTGGCGCCGCTTTCAGCAAAAATAACGTTGTCTTCAATATATTATTATATTAAAATCCAAAAATTTGAGATTTGAAAAAAAGCGTTTCCGACAGAATATAATATTGAATAAGTTTTTTCAAAACATATGCTTTTTTTATAAAAGTGTAACGATTTGGGCGGTCCAATTAAGGTTCCACATGAAAACAACGAGTGCGTCTCCGGCTTTGCAATTAGTGTTGTAGAGTGTGCACCACGTTTTGGGTTGTGTGCGGTGTGCGAGACAATCGCTTTGTTGCGGTTGTTAATTATGTATTAATTAAAATGTTGATGAATCACCCCCAATTGTGCTATACTTCAACGTTGGTTATTAGAAATTTATCCTTTGTCTCGATTTTACAATATGCATCAATGTCTTTCCAAGAGTTTTAGAGACGGTAATAGGAAAAACCGACATAGCACCGCTCATCAAAAACTTTTAAATTGTAACAATTATCACGGCTACGGCCATGACAATCAGAAATGTAGGTGAACTTTTTTTGAAAATACTTGACATTTTCTTAAACGAAAATACCAAGTTTAAAATTATACTACGCACTAATTCAAAATAACTCTCACAGTATTTACTAAAAAGGTTTTATGTAATAAATATATGTGAGAAGGAAACAACAACATTCTTGCTGACGACGATAATAGACAACCGTTATTTACAACTTTTTTTGTAATAAACACATTCAACAGCAACTTCTAGAAAAATAAATTAATTGAATTTGGATCAAGTTAAAATATTGATGAGATCTATTTTGCAGGATAGTTTGATTTGATGAGAATAAAGTTCTGCTGCTTTCTAAAAACAGCTGTTAACAGAAACGCCAACTTTCTATAGAAAACCAAACACTAATTGTTCAAGAATTTAAAAAACATGAACGCGTTTCCAAATTTTCCGCCAAATTAGAAAGCTAACCGTTTGATTGTTAAGAACAAAGTAAAACTAAAAACTTTCTTCACACATGTGGATTGCAAAAAGGCAGTATGGAGTAAAAAGCGTTTTAATAAAAACCTTGATAATGAAATGGCTAAATTTCCATATGTTTCTAGATTGTTTAGCTATACTTTTCAGAATGATTCGGCCGCAATCGAGTCCTGGTCTGCACGAATAAACAGGGTTCTACTGTACTTTTTCTACTATATAAAACAAAAAAAGATTAGCAGATTAAATTAACCTGTCAAATCCAAACGCATATCAGAGTAGTAAAAAGTAATAAATTAAAATACAATTTTACAGCATTAGGCATAAAATTAAAGCAAATTCATGCAAACAAGATTTGAATAAAGATGGTGCAAAGATTATTTTACTTCAAACAATTTTTATAAAAAGATTTATTGACTAGTTTTGGCCGACAGCCATGATCAGAATAAACCTGTATTACATTAATTTGACTATAGTGATTACCTAAAATTACTCCTTACCATTGAAATTAAATTACAAAACTCATCATTATTGAATTGAACAGTAATTAAAGTCCCACTTTATTTTGTCAGCTCTTATTTTTTGACGTTTAAGAACTATGACATTATGGTACTTAATTATTTCTAGTCCTTAGTTCCTTAGTATATTATACCAACTTCAGCTACACTAAATGTTACCCTATTTTTCGTTTACGCGTATCTCTAGTTGCCTATCTGCTAGAATTCTATTAATTTAATTATTATGCGCACATATTATATTTCAAAAAAAAACAACCTCGCATATTGATTAGATCAAAAAATAAATTACCAAGAATAAGCAAAGTTTATTAAAATTGAATTGAATAGTTAAACAAGAGTAAAGTTACATTTACAAGTATTAAATGTATTTTAAATATAAATGATTTTTCCAGATTCAAAAAATTTAAAGTTATTGTTTTCAATATTATATTATTGTTTTCTATTTCTATAGTGAGTCGCTTATTATTGTGAAGAGTGTTCAAATAGTTCAAAAAGACATAGTCAAATGAAATTTAACTTTAATGTATTACAGGTTTATTCCGATCACAACTGACAGTTATTAGTTAATATATCATCACATAAAATGAGTGCACAAAAATAATCCTGCCACATACATTGACTTTCTCACAAGTCAAAAAGCACCAAAAGAAAACCTGATGTAGTAATTTGGTAGACCAACTCACATGTCTCAAAAAATTCGTTCATTAGCAGTGACTTTTAGCATCTAAAAATAATATAGAAAAATTATTTCAAAATCTTGATGTAAAAAGCCTCTGATAGATCGATGTCACAAGCATTAGGAACTCTAAATAAATTGCTAAGAAAGACCGCTTATAGGTACACTATTTGTTTTATATTATTGTACAAAGTGTTGTTAGAACCAACAAAATACAAACATTTTTTTTTTGAGTTTCCCTTCAAAGTATGTAAGTTCATAAAGGTTTAAGAATCCTCTCTAAACAACAAATCAAAACAAAAAAAAACTAAAAGTCTCTCCAGTTTTTTAAAAAATTCCAAAACCGTCACAAATTGAGTTTTTTATATTATTCTATTTTTTTCTATAAAAAAAAAATAAATCAACATTTCTGACTATCGTAGTGTGATTATCAAGATATCATAGTTCTTTAAATTTATTTATTTTTCAAAGATAAACATTTAAAAAAACATTTTTGTAAACTTTAAACATAACAATAGTCAATTATCAGTCATATTCAAATAATTTTTAGTTTAATTTATTGATATTAAGCGCACCAATTAGGTATTGATATAAGGTACTTTAAACATGACAATAGTCAATTATAAGTCTAATTCAAATTATTTTTAGTTCAATTTATTGACGTTAAGCGCGCCAAAAAGGATTGATATTAAGGTCACTCGATTAACACACTACGTGTTGAGGTAGCGCCATTAGAAAATGATGAAAATGACACATCCATGTCGTTAACAAAAGATGGAAAACATTAATGCTATAAGAAAGACAAAGAGGTTATTAGCTTTAGAGATATTGGTTTGCCAAAATGGCAGCAGTGTTTAAACGTCAAAACAAGCAGAGTTATGCGTATATATGTCACCTTGACAACCAATAATTTTTGACTAATCTTACATAGCCAGATAGCAGTGACTGACGTCAGTAATCTTCCTTCTTTCCAAACAAAATGTTTGACACTTTTATATTTAAAAGAATAATTTTTGACAAACTTAGATTATTTTAAAAATTTAAAGCAACCCTAAAATTTTTTTCTTGGCTTGTCGGGGGCTCTCATAACATTGCAAACTTACATATTTTAGTAAAAAACTTAAAAAAAAAATTTAAGAAGCATCTATAGTTTTTAATGAATTATTAAAAATAACTTATTTGATGACCGTTAGTCATCATCTATAGTTTTAAATAATCTCATAATTAAAACTTGCAGGCCTGGTCTCGACCAGCACAGATAATCAAGGTTCTACTGTACTGCTACCATAATAAATAAAAAAAGCTGGGAAACATATTAGAAAATTGAACAACAAACAGTATGCATATCACTTTAGTGGAACGTAATGAATTGAAATACTATTTTACAGCATTAGGAAATTTAAATAAAATGTTGAAAACAACACCTTATTATGACAATCTTCTGGCTGTTTCCTCTCTGTGCAGGTAATTAGAGATCATAATAAATTTTTAGTGGCAGGGAATTAGCCAAGATGCCTACCAAAACATATCCAGAAAAGCGTGCGAAAAATAATTAAAAATACAAGCTGGATTTTATGGGCGCGCTTTATTAAAGTGGGAAAAGAAAAATGAGAAAAACTTTTATCATATCAAGTGTTTGTGTGAGAAATTACATTTACAGACGAAGCTAAAACACGGTCGACGAGAAAATGCAATACCATTACCAAATTAAATATTTGTTTCCTTCAATTTTAAATTGAATTTGCTGTAGGAACACAGATACTTTGTCTATATAACGGCATAAACTTCGATTGTTTTGTTTATTATTAGAATTTATGAATATTGAACTTTCAAACAAGATAACTTCATCAGAACAGGTCTGGTTAGCAAACTTGTGTTTTCATAAAGCTCATTTTCAATTTAACAAAAGGGAAATCGTTGTGTAACCACCATATCAACCTGATTTTATCTAAATGAACATATGTGGGTTGGGTAATCCACTTGCACCTGTCCATCAAGCATCAGGAAATGTTAAATGTTACTTGAGACCACCAGGTGCTAGAAGAGATAGTTACATGTAAATAAATAATTATTAACGAGCCTCCACACTATGATTTAGAATAAGAGAATGCACAAACAATCTAATTTATAAGTATTCAAAAAGGCTTGCTTAATATTGAAAACTTTTTAGATACTTTAAAGTTTAAACTTTAAAAGTATTTGCAAATGAACAAATAATATAGTATTTTAAGGATATTAGCTTGTAAAAGTTTATATATGTTCACTTTTGCGTGACGTTGACAATGCGCTCTGCTCCGCCGCTGGAGAATTAATTGTTAAACTCACTCAACAGCTACTTACTATTGTAAAAACACTAACATAAATACATACTCACTATTTATCATTGCTTTTTACTATTAAATATCACTGGCAGCAACAATAATTTTTTGAATTTAATTTTCGAAAAGCTTTCAAGAACATGAATTTAGTTATTATCGACTAGACTAAATGCCTCGTTAGTAGACTAACAGCTTATATTAAAAAATATACCCGACCCTTTCAATAATTTTTTTCAAACATTAGGATTGGAAGAAACTGTTCTATTAAATTGTTACTTTGTATTGGCTACTGATCAAAAGACATACCGCCTCAAAAACTTTGTACTAATGTAGTCGCCATTATCATCATCACCAGGAGATAATAATTGCGGAAAACAATTTCCGGAATTATTTTTCCGCACTTAAGAGTTCTTAATAAAAACTGCATAACACTTCTTATGGATTAATAAGCTTTTGACATGTGGTTGTTGAAGAGCCAAAGATTCATAAACAATAAATGACAAAAAAACTAAAAGCATGTCAGGTCAAAGTCATGTTGAAACATGTCATTAATGTCAAAAATCCGAAAGAATATAAAAAAAGAAGTATTAGTATAGAAACATAGTTAAACTAGGCTACACTAATTAAACTGCATTCATAACAAAAAGCAAACAAGGAACGTGTGAACTCACTGAAGAGAAACTTTTATAGATAACAAAATTTACTCTTTGACTTAAAATTTTCAAGAAACTAAAACGGTCAGCCGCAGACGATGTGAAAATGGTAAATTAAAGCAACAAAAATTAGAAAAACTCTTGTCAACAAAAAATTGTCAATAAAATTTAAAATATTTGAGTATTTTAAACATATAAATAAAAAATAAAAAAAAAAATTTGCTGTTACGCAGAAAGAAAAAAGTAAATCATTCCGTAGACCTTTTGCAAAATCTTAAGAGGAAACACTATCCGTCATGAAGTTTCTCCTGCAGGATGTAAGTGAGAGTCGAGGTAAACACCTTACTATGAAACTCCTACAAGAATAAAAAATCAAAACAAACAGTTAAAAATTTTCAACGCCATAACATAAACAAAAAATATTTTTAGACAAAAAATCAATAACAAGAAAAAGAGTAAACGTAGAAAGTATAATAACAATAAGTTAGATCAACACAAGCCAAGATATTTGTTGTTTCAAACGTGTTATAAACAGTTTTTTAAGTAAGAGCAAATTGAATGCTATGTATGGCCGTTGCTATGCGTTGCTCACACGATATAAATGTTCAGCACTTTACAAGATACCACAAGAGAAAACTTGGCTACTGTATTTGCTTGCTACCAAAACTTTTATTAATTTACAGCCTATGTATTTTTTCCTTAATTAAATATAAAACAACAAAACGTGTGCTTCTTTTAAAACATTTTTGTTTCAAATACCATTTTTTAAAACAAAAAAAATTCAGTTAAGAATGTAAAAATATTTCTTCAAGTAGCATTTGACACAAAATGATCTTAGTATGAAACATAAATTTTTGATTCTAATATATATATATAGCTCAAATTCACGCAACACAAAATTAAAAAAAGAACTTTTTTAACAATATATTTTTGAGTCGCAAGTTAATTAACAAAGCCCTTTAAAGTAAGTTAAGCATAAAAAAAATGTCAAGATTTAAGAAAATTAATTACAAAGAACAAGACTTCTAAATTTGTCATTTTAGAAAGGATCCCACTTCTGACCAAAACTCTCAAAGAACTTTATTTACAGCGCTTCAAAAGTTTGTAACATCAATTAAACAACTAATGAGCTAATTAAATGAGTATTCAGTGTAATGAATACCGCGGAGATTATTATTAACTCAATACATTGCTAATTACCGGTTTCTTAGAAGCAAAGAGTTATTTAATTAATGCTGAGATATTTCAAGTGATGCAGCTTTTTGCATTAAAGTCTTAAGTTTTGCTACTTCCTTCATTGTTAATCAGATCTTTAATTTTATTTTATTTTATTTTATCAAAAAAACCGCAGCTAAACTTCTGAAACAAACCTACTGAATTTGAATGATTTTGTATCTGCTAGTTACAAAATTTTATGTTTCTATGTATCAAAACCCAATAAACTATCAATTGACTACATTTTACACAAGTTCAACTAATAAACGTAAAACATATTCTTAACCAATTATAATATTCTCTGCGTTTTGTTCTTGATCGGTTAGACTTTTGTCATGAAAAGTGATCATTGGAAAAACTATTTTTGTATTTTATCTATTTCTAAGTCTTCTTTCATTTGTCGAAAACCTTAAATTTTGTAAGTGCAATAAACATCCAGCTTGCTTCTCATAACTGCCTCATTTGGTTTTTGGCATCAAATAAGTTTGCAGTACTATTTACATTTTGATTTATATAAATCTGTCTACTATTCTATTAAAAGAAAAAACAAGAAACCGTTGTATATAGAAAAAAAAGCTGTAACAACAGCTTAATGAAAAAATTACACTACTCAAGCTACAGCAAGACATGAACTTATGACATTTTGGCATTTATCCCAAATATTTTAAACGACTAATTGATATGATCGTTGACTATTGCACCCAAAGCAAAGTCGCCAATTGTTTAAAAACTTAAAATTTCTTTTTCTTTAACAAAGCCGTTAACAAAAGTTTTTAGATAATTATTGTCCAAATAAGCAAACTAGCACTACTTGTCTGTATACAAAATTTTAACGTATGCATCCAATTTTATCCTATTTACCTTACATATCATGTGTTTTTAAAATGTCTAAATTAAGGATTCTATTTGTCCTTGAACTTAAATCAAATAGGCCAGGATCAGCTTCCTTGATGAGTTTGCAACTGTTTCAAGGGTTAAAAAAAGAAGAAACAGAACGTGGGTGTTCTGAAAAATGCTGTGAGTATACGTCTTGACATGGTGGTTAAGAAAAAAAGATTACATATTATGTTTTGTTGGCAATGTTTCAAGTAGACGTTCTAATGTTAAAATGTCGCATACATCAGCATTCAACTTATCCAGCAATAAAGTTGTGATTTACAACAGCACACTTAATCATTGTAATGACCATAGTCTGTTATTTCTATTTCCAACGTTCATTATAGGCATTATTCTTGCAAGCCCAATCAACGTGTTCTGAGAAGCTACATACTCTGTACTCACTTATTATAAGCTCTGTCTTATTTTTAGCAGACCAAAATAACTGATTTTGTCACAAAAGCAAACCGCCCCTCAACTCACATGTACATCAAACAGTAAAAACTACCACTTTTTCAGTTTTTAATTTTAATTTAGATACTTGTTAAACAAGCTTATGTTTTCAATACAATAAAATACACAGTTATTTGTTTCATTGAGGCAAAAATTGTAAGTTTTTGAGAAGAATAAGAAGCGTTCCAATGAAGCGTAACATATAATCTTACGAGGCCCAAATACTTATATTTGTACAAATACAACTGTTTTTTTCAACGGCTTTTCACTAACAATTTTTAGTAAAAAACTTTAGATGAAATCAAGTTGAACTTCAAATATAATATCTATCAATTGACAGATATTATATTTGAATAAGATCAAGAACGTTGAAAGTCAAATCATTTTATGTCCTAGGTCCAAATTGCTTCTGTGTAGTACAGTTCCCATAGAAAGACAAGTAATATCCGTGTATGGTTTATTTTTTGTACAAGACTTTATGCAAATAATGATGTCTTATTCATGGCGTTCAAGATAAAACCTTTTTTTAAATAAATATTCTTAAAGTTACGATACTTTTCAACAAAAACTAAATGAAAGTTTCAGTAACATGCGTTTCAATTGTTTACTCTGAGATTAACAATTAAGTCAATAAAGATTCAAATATGAGCGATGCCGTAGACGCTAACGACTTTGAACACATTCGCTTCAAATCCAGACATTTTCCTTCCATTAAAACTAAAAAAAAAATACATATTGTGGTCGCGGTTTCACTGAACGTAGGTGAACATTTTGTACATAGTATAAGATTGTTAATACAAAAAACATTAGGCTAAAGGTATAACTTAGAAACAGGGTTTTCTTATGCGTGGCTTAAGCAGATGCAACCTCGTCTTAGCGACTAAATACAGAGCTTCTGCGTTTATTTGAGCAAGTAACTAGCCCAAAACTTTCCAACCTAGTATAATTTAAAATGTAATTAACATAAATTTATAGCAAATGTTTAATAGCAAAATAAACAACAATAATAAAATAACTTTGTATTCTATTTTGATATATAGAAGAACAGTAGGTTCCATTGACTGCCATCTAGATTTCCAGAGCATAATGCCAGCGCAGATAGCAAATAACGTCATGGTAAAGGAGTAAAATGTCATCCAAACGTCAAAACTTCATGAGATTTTCAGAAAATTTAACAAACACGGTGTTTTAATCATTCTTATCAAAAACGTAAAAATAGGAGAAAAGCAAAAGTTTGATCCCGTGCAGCGTATACTGTGGGGTCCACAATTATTTAAAAAAAGGAAGACTGTGAAAATCAAAATCAGACTCTTGATTTTGTGTTCAGTGTTTTTTCAGTGCTCTTAGTTCATTAGGTAGTTAACATCCATTTTTTGAGTGGCATTCCAAATTTTGTCAAATTTGTTGATTAACCCTTTGGAAACATTGAAATAATGATCAGCGTACAAAAATTCAAGAAAAACTTGCGAATTATATAGAAAAAATTGAACGCAAAAACCTTACTACTTGTATTAAATTCTAAAAGTTTTATCTAAAATAAGTTAGTTTTTCAGATACCCTGTTACTGTGATTTCATGATCAAAAACAATTGCTGCCTTAAGGCGATGTGTTCTAAGTGGCAATAATTCCATTATGTTTAGTTAAAATAACTTTAGAAGTATAGTCTAAAGTCTAAGAAACGAACATTATAAAACTAGTCCTTGATTCAGACAGAAAAAAAACCTTTTTTCTTGCTCCACCCGCCAAGAATTTTTAAGAAAATCTCTCAGAAAGATTGAAAAATATTCATTCAATTTTGCATATTTTAAAAAAAGCGCGTTACAAATGTCAAGGTCATTCAATTTAAAACAAAAAACTCTGTGGTGATCTATGACACCACAGACATAGCCGCGCTAACAAATGTCAACGTCATTCAATTTAACTTCCCTTTCAAACATTTTGAAAGGGAAGTACGAAGACAAAGATGTTTTAATCCCACGCATCCCTATTATACCGAACGATATGTCATTCAGTTTTAAACGTTTACAGTTTCCAGTGCAGCTTGCATTTGCAATGTCAATAAATAAATCGCAAGGGCAGTGGCTAAGTGTATGTGACATCAACCTAGAAAATCCATGTTTTTCACAGGACCAATTATATGTCGCCTGTTCCGGTGTCGGAAAACCATCTACATTATTTATTTACGCGCCAGAACATAAAACTAAAAATATAGTTTATCAAAAAGCATTAGAATAGAGAGAAGCAGTGAATGGTATAGAGGCTATTAGTTGCTTTCTAGAGCGCGCGTGATATTGAGCTCAGTGTTTACTTCAAAATGCCCAGTTGTTCAATAGCGATTTGTAAAAATATAAGTGAAATTATTAAACCCTACGGAATAAACACTATTATGAAAATATATATTTTGTTTTTTATTTAATAAAACTAGTAAAGTCCTTCTCAGGTATGACGAGACCAGGGAAATAGGTATCCATTTTTATATAGAGGATATTACAGATTCCAGTTCAAATTGAATAGGTACGCATACATAAGATAGGTCAGCTATACAAAATAAAGTAGTGCATCAAATTTACGCTAAGGCGATACGAAGTTCGCCGGGTCAGCTAGTTTTTAATAAAAAATACCTTTTTTTCATAATCAGTTCTAACATAAACTGTTAATTTTTAATAATTATACAGAGTTAGTCCAAAACATGAAATAAGCAGTTTATTTGATAAATATAAACTTTTAAATAAATATTTTTAACAAAAAATTGTTTACTAATTATTTTCCATTTTTTAGGCTATAGTTGTTTTTGTTTGCCAACGCATTTCTATAGAAACGTTATCTTTTTTTTAGAAGCCAAGTGATTTCTTCACTGATTTGTATTCCTTTCTTTTGTGATATGACTTGATATTTTCTTTTATATGCTTTAATAAGAAAATTCCTGTGTAAAATAATAATTTCCAATAAAAATCAAAATGTGATATCAAATCAGATTCTCCAATTTTTGATACTACTCTTTATTTATGTGACAATAGTTTTACAAAAAATGATAGCAACCTCTGTTTTCCTAATGTAGTTTTTTTTGTCACTGTAAAGTACCTTTGAATAAGTCAACGTATAAGTTAATAAGATAAAAGAATAAATAAAAAAAATAAAACTTGGCAAATGCAAACTCGTATGAGTCATGAATAAGAATAGTTTCTTTGTAGTTTGTAAACGTGGTTCACCTGTTTTAAAATAACACCTTTCTAGGTCGTTGGATAGAACTTCGCGAATCTATTGAATAGCCTGCTAGATCGCGTGATTTAAGTGCTCTAGAAGTTTCCTTCTGGAATCATTTAAAAAATAGACCTTACAAAGAAAAACCACAAAATTGGCAAGATCTGGAAACCGGATTCAGGCATGCCTCTAAATAAATACCACCCCTAACTGGCTGCAAAATTCGTTGCATAATTTTTGTAATAGATTAAGTTATTGTTAAGCTGCAGAGGGGTCTTCAGTTTGACCATTTAAGTTGAATATTATTTGAGAGAATAAAGTATCGTAAGCATGTTCCCCAAAGTTTTATTATTAAAACATATGAAAGAAATATTAAGTCATTTCAATGAGCAAACAAATCACTTAGTTACCATTAAAAAAAACATTTCTATGAAAATATGTTGAGATACAAAAACAACAAGTAGAGTAAGAAATAGAGAATAGTCAATAAAAAAGCTTTTGTTAAAGACATTTGGTTGTAAACGTCATATTTAAAAAAATAAACCGCCCATTTCATATTTTTGACTAACCCTGTGTAACTTGGCTCAACCAATATATCCAAAAATCAAATTGCATTTTATTTTCTACATGCACAAGTAATACATTAATTATATGTACATTTTGCATTACCATAAAAGGAAAATTCTTGGCAATAAACCTGCATAGGTTTATATAAAAGAACCTTAACCTTTGATTTATTCCAAGAATGTCCGACAAAAGTGTTGGTCGTTTAGAGTTCTATCATAAAAACTTTATAACAAGCATAAAATTGACAACAAGTTCCATCATTTATCATAATTATTAAACGTGTGCCGACGGCTTTGGGCTGGTTACAGCAAATGACTTAACACACTCTATTCGATACTACATATATCATGTTTGTTGTTAGGAACTGCAAGTCACGGTGGCGAATGAGGGTTCTCTAAAGAATATTATGTTTACTTCCTTCCTCTACTTATAAAAGACTGAACTGTGATTCAATACGTTGAGTTTCTCTAAATTCCAATTCAAATAAATGCAAAGCAAACATGGAAAAAAAATCAATTAGAACAGAATTTTATATTATTATGATATCATTTGTGACAAATTGTTGAAAGGCTAGATGAGGTAGACTAACTTGTCAAATTAAATTATTATGAAAGCTGTAATCAAGTGAATGCACTTGCTTATTATGTACTATAATCAACCATCAATTGCTTCACAAGTGCTCTATCCTACTCTTTCCGATTTTTTGCCACATGCATCAGCTATTTTGTTTTCCAAGGCTAAACACCAACAACATAATCAATTAATAATTGATATTGCCACAACATTAAACATTATAATGCTATAATCGTTGATACTACAAAAGCGATAACAGGTGAGCGTATTTGTGAGTTAAACACAAAATTATGAATTGCCTTCAAGCTTTATGTGTTGTTACTCTTATTACACTATAATAACAACTTCAAAAGCTTCAAAATGATCTGCATGTAGTTCAAACCTATTCATCATAAAAACTAGAAAGTTGCATAATATACCTTGTTTCCGTGGGTACTCCGAGAATGAGAGAGTATAACACTTATAGACATAGATGAAAAAAAAAACAATAAAATGAATATCAAAAATAAGATCTAAGTTAATGTATTTTCATTTCTTTAAAAATATATAGCTTCTTGGATCTTTAGTTTTTGGTGATTACTACTCCTCAATGCCGCCTATATAACGTAACGCTGACACCACCAGTCTTATACCAACATCAATAATTAGTTGGTTTACCACCAAGCAAAATTGTCACTTCAAAACGGTAAAGAAAATTCACCAAATAATTTTGATGTATGTTGACTGAAAGTTCGTAAGCCAGCACAAATCTTAAGCATTTAAAAAACTGGTATTTATTATACACAACCTATAAATTATAAAGAGTAAAAAAAACCTGGCTTAAAATTATTCCAATGAGACCAACCGCAGTACGCATTCCGAGTGATTACTATGTTCTAGTATTATTGAAGTAACAAAATCGAAAACCTGTAAAATATGTCACATGCAATCATCTATTCTAAAAGCGTTGATAAAAAAAATCATGATCAAATGACAAAAAAAAATTTAAACTTAGAAAAGATATTGAAAAACAAGAAATAAACGGAAAAAAATCAAAGCATAGCAAAAGCTATAGGAGATAAAAAAGTAAAATTTTTCAAAGAAACCTAAAGTATGAATAGGTACTCTTTAACAAAAAAGAACTTAGTAATATTCACTCCTAAAAATTTAATGAAGTACAGTCGAGGCGGTCCCTGGTGCTTATAAATAATATAATAACTGTCATATAGTTAATATTTAGATTAATTTATTTTGCAAGCAGCCCGCAATATTATTAACTTTAATATTTATTTTTGAAACCAACAATAAGACAAGTTCTTCAAGACTGTATCACCACTAGCAACTTATGTTTTACGACTCCGAAGAGTTATTATGCTTCATAAAATTAACAAATTACAACCTGTATATCATGCGTCATGCAAACAATATCTAATTAATTTTATGTTAAAAACAAGTACCTACGACAATGTATTTCATACTTGACGCAACAGTGCCAGACGGAGATGCTTAAAAAAATTCCTTATAATACATTTTTCGATAAAGTTAATCAGTAATCTCTTAATTAATTAAATCCATCATCCATTGTAAATCTCAAGCTTACACTTCAAAGTATTGCAAAACAATTTCCTATATATCGTTAATTAGACGTCGTTTGTAATTAGTGGAGGCGGTTTTGGTGCTGGCGGCAGTCATCGATTTCTACAAATATTCCAGGAAGTTGTAATTTACCAATTCAATGAAAATTAAAATGAAGTTATTTTAAAAAGCCACCTAAATCACTGAAATAAATTTTCTTATCATATAAAAGCTCTTTTCAAACTCTAAAACGCACATTCATGTTTAAAAATAAGTCACTAGATAAAATAGAGTTAAAACACTACAACACATTTCACCCTCTTAACTATGAACACAGTTTTACCACTTGTGAAACAATTTTTTTATTAGATCTTGAAAGCTCTTTCGACCAGCATGTGGTCATCATCAGGAGATGAATAAAGCGATCATTTAGATCTAATAAAAAAATGGTTTTGGCAAATAGTAAAACTCTCTTAATAGTTTATAGTGCCAAAGATTCCAAAACTATCAATTAACAAAAAATAAAAACAACAAAAAAAATATTTTTCTCATAATATACCACATTGTTTTTGCTTCGTTTTAGAATTCTACAGCTTCTTTGGTCAACATATGGTTATCGTTCTAGCGGTACTACACAGCGATTTTTTCAACGGCTCAAAAATATTTCAAAAGTGCCAACAATTGATATTATTTTTTAGCTGCGACGCTAACTAGTGAGCCAAGTTTTAATCTGCAAAAACAATGATATATAAAATAAACTTTTTTATAAGTTGAAGCTTTTAGAAGCCAGCCAAAAACAAAAAAAAATGTCAAATTTATTATTATATTTCTTTTCTGACAATTATTAAAAAAAGTTAAATTTAAAACAGGTATGCCAAAATTGCTTGTATAATGTTAAAAAACGTCGTAGTTGAAGAATGATATTAATTTTGACGTGTAAAGGCATATAAGACGCTCTATTAAGCAATTATAAGTTATACTACTAAAGAGATTTAGTCATTATGTACTCTTATTTTACAGTAGCTATTTCAATAATTACTAAAAATAACCAAACTCTTAATTAAATTATCCCGCTTGGTTGATTGAAATAATTGTTTCCCTGCCACAAGATATCATCATAATATCATTTACATTGTGTGAAAGGTCTTTCAGACATAAGGAACCACCAAAAAGAGATTTCTTAAAGCGTATCAAAACTGCAACAGCCGCTATCAACTGTTGTAGTTTGTTGTAACAGCAAAGTTTCCTAACGTCAAATCTGCCATTTTCAATACCAGTAATATGATTTTTATTAAAATCAATCAGCGTACTTGAAAATTTAATTTGAGAAGTTATGATACTGGTTTCAAGTTGCAGAAAACCCGTTTTTTTTTTCCTGTCCTTAAAAATAAATTGTGAAAAATTGTGTTGGTTGAACAGGTGTAAGTAGTCTTTATAAAATAGTATTTCATATAAGTAGTTGTTATAAAAGTGTAAATTGTTAGAAAAATTTATCACAGTTTGGTGTTTATAGCAATACATATTTAAAAAGATATATATTTTTTTATTTGTGACCCAAATGTCATTTGGAATGGAAAACAATGACAAGCCACAACAGCACAAAATAATTTCATCATTTCATTACATTCCGTACGCTCAAGAATCCCACCCTTAACCTAAATTGTTCAATCGCTGGCGACAAATTACGTGTGTCCGCCTCATTCGCATGGTGTTATAAATAAAATACCGAAAAAATTTGCAAAGAAAATTAAATTTTCTGCATACTGCCATACGGTGTATTCGGCATGCTTTATTATAATTTCTACCTATCTAAAACTCATTAAAAAGCAAGAAGAAAAAATACATATTATATTGTGTTCTGTTACACAACATCATATTGAATTAATAAGAGATGAACGTAGTAGGCGTTAGGATCTAGCTAAACAGCTATATGGGTGTGAATATAAAAATTAGCTTCTTTGAATCGTTTATTGCGATCAAATTCCTCGTTGATCACCCGTTATTCAACTTTTATATCGGTCATGTGTAGATCGCTTACAAACCTACATCTGTTCAATAGCTTATAACATTACACCGAATGTATTCATGCAATAATGCAGAATTGTTTATAGAACAATTCATGTAATTATTAATACATACATCAGTTAATGATCTTGTATTTAGTAGTATTTGCACAATTATTCTGTTTCAAGCTACAATTTATCATTTAAATGCAATTGACACTTCTGTAAACCTAATCAAATTGATGAGGTGTTAACAAACCACCTAACATCTTAGCTTTTGTAAACACCTTTTAACTGTTATGATCCTATTAACGAAAGCCTAAATAACCTTTTATAGGCGGCATCAATTCGACAATACTTGGGTTTTAAATAGCGCTGTCCATCAGTATAAAAATTGAAGATAAAGAAGTAACTTTTTGAATAATAATCTTGGTCGTTATTTACGAGTGTTGACGTTCAAAACATTAGAACATAGAACATTTAAGAAAGGGGGGCAAAGCTCCGACAATCAGAACAGAGAACAATGAGTGCGGGCCGGATGTTCGGTCGGCTGATCTGGCCCGGTGTGGGATTCCCTGTTCTCTTCCCTTCTATTCCCTTTGGCTCATAATCTGCCATCGTTCTCGTTCCCGGTGATATATATTATACTATGTAAGAGTTGGCTCGGCTCCCCTATTCTTGCTCTACCATTCTAAGGGTAGGTACAATGCCTGCCGTGCCGCTCGCTCTACCATTGTAATAAATGGTTTTTCGCCAATTGCTTAATGTTTGGTCAACGATATAGAAATTATTATTTAATTCGGCATCGAGGGTGCTTAATCATTCGGTATTTATATATTTTGAAAGATACCTCAATTGTTGCTTTCTTCCGGCGTCTCAAGTACTATTGTGTGAATCGCGAATCCAATTTCACAGTATTTCGTGTACTTGACACTAAATGACTCAAAATTTAAACACCAATTCGAACAGCTAGCTGCCTTTGATTTACTAGTTATACTTTGCCAGCTAAGTACATACAACAATAAAAAAAAACATTTTAAAACATAAACTTTTTCTTATAATTAATTATAGTATACTTATTATTATACGAGTGTAATAAGACGTTGTATTGTCACACGAGTGTGTTTAGCATGCTACAACAAGTGTTTTTGTAGAACGAGTGTTACAACAACTCTTGCTGAATAAATATAATTAACATACTATTATATCCACTTTATTTTATTGTTGAAATTTTGACTGTTTGAGTTTTCTTATTACACTAGGAACTTAAAATGATCCCTTGCTATTAAACTTAAAAGTAATCCAAAAACTGTCAAACAAATTCAATAATTTCTATCAACTGTCACCAATATAACAGAGCTAAATCTTATAAAAATCAGTCTAATAATGCGATTTATTATTAAACTATTTTTGAATTAATGAGCTCATTCATAACGCAAAGTAGATAAAAAATATTTTGACAGATACCATAAATGTTAGTACTTTTCTAATGATCAATAGAATATTTCTGAAGTAGTACATCTCGGGCTCTGCCTGTTGATCAAATACACAGTTGACAAGATCCATATATCGAATTTGTTTATGAGATACACACAAGCTAAATAAAACAAAGTTCGGATAAATCTAATCAACACAAGCAAAGATATTTTCATATTCAAGCGAGTTATAAACATTCCTTTTTTTTATCCGATCACTATCTTGCATTTCACTTGTAAATTATCAAAATGTCAAAAATTATACATATGTTTTTTTTTCGCATCTACTTGAATTATTCCTTTAATAAAAGAAGCGCTTTGATGGAATGCTAAAGGTTGTTTATAAGCGTCGCTAACAAGATCTAAATATAATCCTATTGGAGTCATAGAAAGCTTTGTTAAGTCGGCTGTATTACTGGTGCAGCACTGATTTGAATTTTAGCTGTTGAATGTTAAATTTTAGTGACAAGTGGGCACAAAACAGATTTGCTTCTACATTTTTTTATTTTAAATTAATTTGATAATACTTTCTGGTTTTTTGAAACAATACCGGAAGGTTTTATATATTACTTGTTACCCACACTGTTATGTATATTCCAGGTAAAGAACGCAAATCTAATAACATGATTTCTTACCGTACAACATTTCATTAAACATTATCGATATCACAATTTTGTGGTCGTTTGGTTAGTGACATCTCTCGTTGGCGTTTTCATTTTTATTTGACTTTCATTCCATAGAAAAGCTTTGTGGGATTTGTGCAAATTTACACGCCGCTGCTTTTAACTACGACTGAGAGTGACTTAAGCTTTGCGCAGGTTTTTAACTATGCCTATTTATTTACTAGGAAAACTGTCTCAAATATATTTTAAACATCGATAATATAAAACCAAAGCAAATTCATTCAAACTAGATCCGTAAACTTGAACATACTTTGTTCTTATTAGGACTCTTCAGCATGGCGTAACAGCATGTTTGTATAATCTCTATGAAATAATTCCGTTCTTAATTTTTTTGATGTGTTTGGTAAATGTAAATTTAATATGTAAATTTTTCTACTGCCAAAATTGAAAATTAAATCAAAAATTTATTCTAGAGAAACAAAAACTTTAAATCTTTAAAAATTACGCTTTGGAAAAGCTTTAATTTAATAAATTTGCTATCCACAAAATTAACAAGATTCACACTTCAAAATTTATCCTAAATAACATTTATAATGCTTCAAAATGTTTAATCCGACTCAGTTTTTCTCAAACGCTTTGTTTGTACTTGTCAGTCATTTATTGTCAAGTTCTCAAAGATTTGTCTAAACTAATAACTTGCGTGCACTAATGACGGCTATATAAAAGCAAAAAGATGTCTACTAATAAATTATCCATTAATTTGAATTAACTAATTTCTCTTTTAACCTTAACTGATAACCGTAATTAAATTTTGAAAGCCACAAATTCTAAACATGACTATGGGATGTTTGATATACAAACAAAATGTGAAAAGTAAACGTTATCAATCGATAGTACATTTAATTAGCCGTGTGATTTGATCATCAAACCATCAGAAGCGGAGATGTAATTGTATTTTATCAGTTTGCTTCAATAGTAGCAGAGCAATTTGTTTAAGTCAAATTTCACTGAAATGCTTTGCTTAATTAAAGGCCTTTCCAACGTTAACGCTGCAGACCAAACGAATTTGTTCGGGAATTCTGGTTAAGTTTGACAAGGAGAATACTTTAACATTACAAATTGCTCAAGATTCGGAACAATAATTGGTATTATAGAATTTCTACACTTCTTTCATTTGATGAGTCTTTTGTTAAATCATTAATCTCAGCTTTTGATTAGCTTTAATAAAATTTATTGAATTAGAAAATACTATAAGATATTTGGGAAAAGAACAGCTGAGTAAAATAAATTGTTCTTTTAAGCATTGTCATGTTTTTTATACTATATAACAAGTGAGCAAGCAGTTTTCTGATCAGAGAAGGCGTTGAAAATATTCTGCATGTATTTGGAAGATCGAAAGTCAGATGTCACAAAACTATGTAATAATAACGTTTATTATTTCACTTACTGTGTTACAAACAAATAACATAGTTCGAATTTGTTTTAAATTCGTATCTGTCAAAATCAAAAGTAAAAACGGCAATTACTTAAGTCTTGCCTTTTTTTTTAATCAATTACTTTGGTATACACATTAGGAAAAAAAATTTCATAATTGAAGCGTACTTTCACGAAAAGAAATTGACGCATAAACATATTCTATTGTCGATTGCTTTTCAAAATTTGGAACTTCCTCGCAGAATATTTCTTTATTTTTTTTTTAGATCCCGTGCAATCTAAATAAAAAAAGCTCTTGTCAGATACAAATTTTTGCCAATTGCTTGAAAAAATTTGGCGTTTCCTCGCAGAAACGCCAAAATTTATTTTTTTTAAGATTCACTTTTTTCAATATAAAACATGTAAAATATTTCCAATGCCTCCTTCCATCTGAAAACAGTTTGCTCACTTTTTGGTTACTATCAACAACTAAAGCTCTTAAATCCTAGAAAATAACTTTTTTTTTCATATTGACTCTAGAAGTAACTATTTGTCTTTTACCGTTCACAAACAAAATAGATCATATTATTATCTAATGTAGAATCCTAATCTGTTAGATCTTGTTAATAAGAGTTAATAAGTTAGTAAAACATAAGTGAGTTATTGCTCCAAATTAGCTTTGGCTTACTACTTTCCAACAAACTTGGAATATAAAAGTTTTAGCTCTTACTTGCTCTAAAATTAATGCAACTTCTTCAGAAAAACCCGTCATCTTTACAGAAACGTTTATGCATTCAGAAGCTTTAATAGCATCTGTTTCTTAAAACACTTTTTTCGTCATTTTATTCACAATTGCGGCATGTAGAACAATTCAACATAGTATTACCACTAACCAACCAACTAGATTTTTTGTTTATCTTTTTGATTTTTTTTTCATTACAATGTGATCATTCTTGAAATAGTATTTGGTAGCAAATCGTACGTTATAACTGCAACATATAAATAAAACCTCAACTTATATAATTTTAAATTAAATAATTGGATTACACACGCATGTCTTTAAATCCAAGCGTTTATTAAAAAAGATATCTCGGTTTCTTTTTCTAAATATTTAAGAGAAACTCAAGACTTAGTTTGTAACAACCTAAAAAAATTCTGGTCTTTTGTGCACAGCAAGAAGAACAAATCTCGCATACCAGGAGAAGTTTTTTAAAGTAATCCTCAAAAAATAGTTGATACTTTTGCTTCATTTTTTAAATCATCTTTTATTGACAGCAGTTTGACTAAAATTCATTTTATAATTTGTAATTTTAAAAACTAACAATTGTTGAAAAAGACTAAAGTATGTCCCACATACAAATCGGGTAACTAGGCATTAATTATCAACTATTGACCAATATCGATTCTTTCAAATTTTGCCAAAGTCTTTGAGAAAGTCATATATTATTCTCAAATTTATTATAATGGTAATAACGTTATTTCTCCGTTTCGACATGGTTTTGTGTATCATCTTCCACCCATTACAAACTTAGAATGCTTTTTCCAGTTTGTTTCGGATATTTAAAATGAGCGAAGCCAGGTTGACACAATCTACACAGATTTTTTAAAAGCCTTTGATCAGATTAATCACGGTATCCTATTAGGCAGTTTACTTTCATTTGGTTTTAGTAATAAGTTATATCTTTTTATTCGTTTGTACCTTCTTGAGCGATTGCTGTATGTGTACTATAATAGGCATATGTCGTTAGAATATAAAGTGTCTGGTGTACCACAAGGTTCAAACTCAGAACCATTATTGTTTCTGTGTTATTTATTAATGATCTAGCGCCATCAACAAAGAGCGGTTCATCCCTTCTATTTGCTGATGACAAAAAATTAGAAACTTAAATGACTGCTTCAAACTTCAATCTGCCCTCAATGATCTCGCGTCTTGATCTTTTAATAATCGTTTATATCTTAATGTATCGAACTGTAAAGTTGTAAGTTATACACGAAAGATAAATTCAATTAACTTTAATTATGTCATTAATAATATGATCTTACAAAAATGTGACGTCATTAAGAACTTACATTTAAGGTGTATATTTTGATACCAGTTTCAGCTTTAACGTTATGTTTCTACAGTGACCTACAGTGACTAAAGCTGCAACTGTTTCTCTAAGTTTTATTATTCGTAATACACAATTATAGTTTTAATAATATTTTAACTTTTAAAACTTTATATCTTGCTTTTGTTCTATCAAAATTAAAATATGCAACATTAATATAATTAATCAGTTTTTTATCAATCTTATAAAGTGATCCTCAAAAATGTTCCAAAAAAATTTCTCAATTTAAGTATAAGATGATGCATGGAAGTTATCCTTTCCAAGGTTTTTGGCACAAACTATTGTTAAATACTTTCGGACTACAGCTTCTAGATTCTAGAAGAAATGTCTCTTCGCTGCTGTTCTTGTTTAAGCTTATAAACTATAAAATAGATTGTGCGGACTTATTATCTCAAATTGGGTTTAGAACTCCTAGATCGGGAATAAGAAAAACCCTGTGTTTGCAAACTCCAACATGTAAATCCCACATATCAAAGAAATCACCTGTGTTTATAATGTGCTGTAATTTTAACAGTCTCAGGCAATGATGATATTTGCTTCGATTCTTTTAAAACAATCAAAGATCATGTAATTGTTTAACACTACTCTCATTTTTTTGTTTTTCTTATTTGTTCTGCCTCTAACTCTTAATTTGCTTAAAAAATTTTTTTAATGCAACATTATTTTGTATGTTAATTATTATTTTAATATGTTTTATTATTAGTCCAGTCATTTCGTCCGAAAAAAAGGCAAATAAAAGAAAATGAATTTGCGCTTCTAATTTTTTAATATGTTGTAGGGGATACCTAGAAAAGCTTAACTTGAGATTGTCGACCAAGCTTTCCTAGGAGCTTTCGCCGCCATCTTGAAAAAAAGGGTAAAATTTGTTTCTCGGCAATAACTCGGCTATCCGATAAGATTTCGAAAAATTTTGTAGGACACTTTTTGTAGCTTTCTTTGTGCTCTACAATAACGCTTTTTTAGCGTATCATGCATCGTTATCGAGATATCGATTGATAAAGTTAAAAATTTAGGACACAATTTTTGTTTTTTGCTTTTTTTTTCTTTGGGTCTTAATAAATATGAAAAATTGTGGAATTCAAACTTGTAGAGCATATTCAGACCTACAATCTCTTTCTTGGATTTTTTTATGTTAGACAAAAATTACGATCTCCAGCGCGCCGCAAAGTCGGTGAATCCACGCTCAGCGTCGAGCGCGCTCAAGTTAGTATATCGTATTGTAGGAGCGCAAGAAAATTGAGAGACTGTGTGTGTGTGTGAGTGTGTATGTATTACCAAATGGAGGGTGAATGAAAAAAAAAGACAAGCTGACGAGGCTAGCAGCGGTCGTTATGAAAAAATAACAGTCAGTCGTTGTTTGGTTCGCTAAAAGAAACATTGTTCCTCTGTTCTCCATTAATCCCGTTAATAAAAAAATGCAAACCTTTAATCATACATTGAAAATCCTACAGTATCGTGTTGAGTTTTTGCTGTGCGTAGTGTAAATCGAGGGTTCCGATATTCTGGGCAAAAATTTGCTTGACGACGACGACGATGTCTGTAATGATGATGACGATGCTCTCATCGAATCAGCATCATTTCCAACGTTCCAACAGACACAACAACTCGAAGAGTTTACGGAAGACGAAGATCTTCAGCCTGGACCATCCAAGCGAAAAAAAACATGAACAAAGTCCATCGTTCGTGTCTCGAGTGCAGAAAAAAATATTTTTGTTTCCGTTTATTTTGTTTTGTTTATTTTGTATTGTAAAAATAATTTTTTTTACTGCACAAACAAATTATTTGTTTAATAAATTACTATTGTGTGATCCTTAATTTGTGGCTCTATGTACTTATTTTTTATCCCATCAATTTCCTGAACAATTTCCCATTCGATTCGACATCCAGACACAACCGAGCGAGCAGCTCGCTCGACGCTGAGTGTGGATTCACCAACTTTGCGGCGCGCTGGAGATCGTAATTTTTGTCCAACATAAAAAAATCTAAGAAGGAAATTGTAGGTCTGAATATGCTCTACAAGTTTGAATTCTACAATTTTTTATATTTATTAAGACCCAAAGAAAAAAAAAGCAAAAAACAAAAATTGTGTCCTAAATTTTTGACTTTATCGATCGATATCTCAATAACGATGCATGATACGCTAAAAATAATTGAAGCGTTATTGTAGAGCACAAAGAAAGCTACAAAAAGTGTCCTACAAAATTTTTCGAAATCTCATCGGATAGCCGAGTTATTGCCGAGAAACAAATTTTACCCCTTTTTTCAAGATGGCGGCGAAAGCTCCTAGGAAAGCTTGGTCGACAATCTCAAGTTAAGCTTTTCTAAGTATTCCCTACAACATATTAAAAAATTAGAAGCGCAAATTCATTTTCTTTTTTGAATGTACGTAATGACTGGACTATATGCTCTGTGTAATATTCGTACATTGTTCTGTAACCGTTGAACATTAAACCACTATTATTATAGGTGCCGTTTGTGTCACAATTAAAGTCTATTAATACAAAAAAAAAAAATATAATAATAGTTTTACGCACAATATATATGTTTTTTAACTGTGATATATATAATAGTATCCAGCTTCTGTGTCGGTCCGTCATGTACTGAGAGCGCTCGTGTTGATACATCAAATATATACATTATATTTTATATATAATTTTATTTTATATATAATTATAAATATAAAATTTCAAGTTTCTGTGTGTGTCCGTTATAGATTGAAACCGCTTGTGTTGCTTCAAACTTCTGTGTCCTCCCGTTATAGATTGACGACGCTCGTGTAAGTACATCAAATATATACAATAATTAAAAGCTTTCTGACGTGCCATTATACAAAGAAGGCGATACTGTTGCTCTTTCAAATCATTGGAAAACTATTTATTCTTCATGTATTCATAAAGATCATCGCAAAGTCTTCATTTTCAGAGCTATTTCTTTATTTTCCGTTCAATAGTTTAAGATAAAATAATAATTTCTAATGATTTTTGCAACCTCTCTCTCATTTAACCGTTGTTCAAAGCCTAGATGTTAATAGCAAAAACATAATATCGCACTAAATCTACAATATTCAACAAGATTCATAAAAAAAATAAAAAAAAATAAATTATTTATGTAAAAATAGTATATTGTAAACCTAGGCGGCAAAGTGGTATCTTTCCAGGCCGAGAAAAGATATGGACAGGCGAGCCAAAGGCGAGCCTGGCCACTTCTCAAGGCCTAGAAAATCACTTTGCGGCCGTGGTTTACACATTATTTTTTATCCTACAAATTACCTTATAATCGAGTATTATCTTAAAATTGATTTGGGGTTATTACCGCCAATCGCCAATTCAAAATGTCAAACTTTGACAGATGTCAAAAATTTATGGATTACTTTACTATCGTGCTTTACACCATTTATCTGGCACAAAAGTACTTTTTTTAAAATAAGATTGATGTTCATAAACAGTAAATGTGATTTAAAATTTCTACATTCTTCATAAATAGTGAGACGTTTAGAGTTTAGAGTAATTTTTCTTATAACAGCGACTCCTGACGGAGAAAATCAGATTTTTTTTTCTCGGCTAGGCGAGAAAGTACATTTTTTCTCGGCTAGCCTGGAAATGATGTACTTTCACGGCTGTCAAGAAACGAGAAAATTTTATTTTGAGTTGGTGTAGGATAAAAAATGCATTTTTTAATCAAATAAAAATCGTGAATTTTTCTATTTCGATATTCTAGCTTTTGTGTGTTTAAGTTTATTAAGGTTAAAATAACCTAAAGAAGCTGAAACGAAACAAAAGCCAAAATCAGCTGATCGGCTTTTAAGACAGCAACACTCTTGTTAATTACGGAACGACACAGAAGCTGGATATTATTATTTAATATTGTGTGTAAAACTATTATTATATTATTTTTCTTTCATACATAAAAAAATTATTTTGATCCAAACCGCGCTTCATACATGTCACACACATTAAAAACAAAATCAAATTTTAAATATAAATTTTTATTAAATCTTAGTACAAACTTTGACATTTTTTTTCTACATTATTTTGCGTTATGTCAAACAATTTATAGAATCATCATAGTATTACAACCACTAGACAACTAACAATTTTATCTTTATGAAAGTTTCTTCCATAATTATTCTCAAAATAAAATCTGATGACAAATCGTACGTTGAAACTGAATAATATGAAGCAAAAATAATGCTAATAAGCTCCAACTTATTTAATTTTAAATTAAATGATTGAGTTACACACGTATGTCCCTAACTAGAACATGACGTTTTAATTGAGTTTTTTTAATTATATTATCATAAATACAGTTTAACTTATGTTAGTTGAATTAATGTGTGTAATCTATTGTAATTTATACAACTGGCTCTGTCTCAACATTAAAAAAGACAATTTCATTGCAATAACCTGAAAAAAGTTAATTGTTCTGACATTAAAATATATTTGAAAAATATGTATGTGGTAGTATATGGGAAATCGAATTTGTATTTGCGGTTAGATACGTGTCAGTTTGACAATGCAAATTTTTACTTGTTCTAGGAATTTAGATACAGGAAGATGGTATTGGCCATCTATAAAATATTGAATAGTATTCCAAATGTAACGTGACGTGACTGTCAAAAACTAGATTGATACTACCCATCGAACTGCATTAGATTGGATGGATGCACTCGTAGTGTACGTATGGGCAATATCCAATATTGTTGAATCAATTTCAATATAATTTATAGCATTGACCGCTGCACAAAATTTTTACCGCAAGATGCTGCTGAATATTTAATAGCAAAAGTCGTGTATTTTTTATATAAAAAAAAAACACATAACTTGTTCCGCTTAGACATTTTTCAAAAACCACTAAATAATAAACGGCTTGATGCCCAAACATAAAAACCTTTCTATAATTTTCTCTGATAATAATACAACTAGCTATATTGTCGGGACGCATGACCCAATTTGAATGCTCGTCTTGTATACGATATTTCACTGTATATAGCGGGATGCTAGTGATAACAGGATCTCAGTTGACAAATAAACTTTGTTCAATATTAGCATATCGAATTTTCCCACAGTAATAAAACTACTAAATATGCACAAGGTAAAATTGATATAACACTGATCCTGAGAAAATATAAAGCTAGCATTTATGTTTACATATACACAAAATTAAGGCGATTTGTGTTACCCCCATGCAGACAAATAGTGGCTAAGGTAATATGCTGCACAAGACCTATACAACTAGATTTTTTTGAATCAATTAATTTATGACTACTCGCCCGCTACCTACTTCGCTACAAGGCTTCAACTGACAGTTTTATAGAACCTCAACAAGAAAAAAATGTTTTTATTAGCCGAAGGATCTGACCAGACCTGGCCAGATCGATAAATACAATCAACTTAAGAATCAACAAAAACACTGATAGCTTATCAAATAGCAATCAATTTTGTAACAAACATCAAACAACAGTATCTTTAAAAATAATATTGAGAACATTTGAAATAGGTCAGGTCATATCAGATAAAATGTTTTGTCATTTTTATTAATGCCTACGAAAAAAGCATGCCCTAACTATTTTTTTTTATTTCAACTTCAATTAATTAAACTATTACAAGTTTAATCAAATTTTTGATTGTACAATACTATACATAGTAGCATATAAATAAATGAAAAAGTGTCGAAATTGCAAAATAGATCCAATTTTGTTAAACTCTTAAGAAACTCAAAACAAAAGCTGAAGTTAAAATAATATAATAAATAACATAGCTGTTCCAAAAAAAAGGGTTTTTAGACTAGGAATTTGTGCAATCTGTACACTTATGTCAAAGCGTATTCAAAATCTTTTCACTTTCAGACAACAGAAATCAATAAAATGCCAATATTTATTTTATTATAAATTAAAGTTTAAGATAAATGTAAATATAGCTTACCTATGAACAGATTGATTACAAAATATATTCTATAGGCCTGAATACTCTTAGTAAGAAAAGGGTATATGTTCACTGGCTCCACGCAAAGTGCATACCTAAAACAAAACAACAAACGTGTTAACCAAATTTTTGATTTGAAGCTGATAGGAAAAAGTATTATGTTTATGATCAAAATATTCTACTCCTTATTAGCATAGATATATAGTAAGTACCTACAATGTTTGAGGTTAAAAGTAACATTGCCATTTAAATGTATAATATTATACTTGTGTTCATGGATCAACAATAGCAATCGAGATGTGACAGATGACAGGTGATAAATAAAAGTTATATACTCCGAGTTTTTGCTTAAACTTTTCGCAAGAAATTGAAAATTTTCAAACATATTTCTTCATACAATATGGTTATAAATTTGATAAGTAGTGACACCTGTTAAAATTTTTTCATTAGAACTACAGAAGTATCAGAGCAGATTCTTTCAAAACAAATGTTAATTTTCGTATAACTGATTTGGATCTTGTGATTGTTAAGTTTTAATAAAAAGGTCTTAGCAAAGCATGTCTAAGTCACAAGATTAAACGGAACATAATTGTTTTAAATAGATGTGCCTTGGCTCTATCACTTTCTAAAATTTATTTTAGAAAATATTTTGTAAAAATGGTACACAACATGTTGCATTATTTTGCATTTCCATTTCATCTTTGCTGAGTAAGCAACTGTAAAAACTGTAAAACCGTAAAATTATAATAATATTAATAAAATATAATAATATGTTGTAAAATTATAATAATATTTTTACTGTTTTTTCAAACTTATAAACATATTGCAATGACTAAACTTTCCAAACTTGATCTATCAATGAAAACGATCAAATAAGCAGCCCCTATTTTACCAACAATTTTTTTGATATAGTAGCGCTCCTACAAAAATAGTAATTGTTTTCACGATAGTATCGTTAATATCTAAGCGCCATTTTGTTGATTTTGCTGTAAAAGTTTTACTTTTTGAAATGGGATTGACCGTTTTTAACAAGATGCCAAAAGAAAACTTTTTCAGGAAAATCCAGAGAAAAGAAAACGAAGCTCCAACGCCTTGAAAATATAAAAATTCCATATGGCTTCTGCTTGGGATGAAAAAAAATCTAAATGGTCAACAAAAAAAAATAAAATTGATTAATTTTTTATGTAAGTTTTCCATATATGTGACATAAAGAAGCAATAAAGCAGCAAATAGTAAAATATCATACGTTCAGAAGAAGAACTTTACCGCATGGAAAAATTGACTGAAAGAATAGAATACAATTCTATTTTTACAAAATCTCGGCAAGGTGAAGCCCGAAGTAAGTGGTTAATTCCAAGCTCTGAAAATACTAATTTCTGCTCGATTCGCTTATTGAAAAAGCTTCTTGAAAAACGGTCATCTACAATTAAAACTGACAGGCTTTTTCAACCATTAACCCTAACTGGAGAAATGGTGCTTGGTTCAAAAAACATGCCTTTGGAAATAAATTCTCTTGCAAAATAGACACAGACTTCTGCAGTAAAAGTTGGATTAAGCATGAAGAAAGTACTCACACGGATCTTCTTGTGTCACTGCTCTAGCAAAATATGAAGTAAATAACTAATTAAAATCACTGGCCATTCAAATAACAAATCGAGAAAACAATTACAATCAGATTCAGAACACCATTCATGTTTAGTAGGTTTAGTGTTTAATTTCACAAGAAACACTAAACCCAATACCCACTAATTTTACAAAAATATTTTCGATGTCTTCTCAAAATACTCTTTTGCCAGATATTGACAACAAAATAGTATATACAAACTGTACGTTTCATATTAATAATCATTATGGTAAGTAGTCAATTTTGAGAACTGAATTTTGCTAGTAGCTTTGTTCAAGTTTTTGTGTATAATATTTTTTGTAAATCAAAACCCGTATTGAAATAAATGTTAAATATTTTTATTCCTTGTGTTCGCGAAATAGTCATAACGAGTAACATATGTAGTAAAATTTTGTCTTGGCAAAATTTTCTCTGCTTTTTAGTAACAATGTCACCCGATATATTGCTATGCAACAAACGCTCATCACAATAAGAAAATTTTGCAGACAAAATATTACCACTTATGATACCGGGTGTTCAATATTAAGAAAAATCAAAAACGGCTGTGCTTTTGGCAGTAAGTCTTAGATCAATTCGTAGTAAAGCCGGATAAACATAAAGTCGCTTAGGCAATACCGTAGAGATTTTTGTAAATTTGAATATAAAATTAGTTTACGTTACTGTTTTTGAGCGCTATAAAATAAAAACACATATTTTTATCCTGTTTCAAAATTTCCCAATTTCTTTTTAAATAATTTAAAATTCATTTCACATTCATAAACTGGCGCAAATGCTCCAGCATTGGTCCAGCATTTATGCGCACGCCACTATGCACAAATGTCAATCACAATATTGAATGACAGTTGTGAATAAACACGTTAGCTTACTGGAACGGAACTAATAAGTAATTAATCAATGTTGTTTTCGAAATAGAATAAAGCGAGAAAATAGAAAATCAAACTATTCGATTAATCTGTGTCTTCAAGAAAAATGTAGGCTGAGTAGTTATTTGACCTAATTTTAGTACGAATCTATCTAAAACCTGGTCTCAAAAAAGCACAGCCGCCCTTGATTCCCCTTAGTAGTAAACACCCGGTATTATAATTATATATGATAATGTAAGTTAGTTGAATTGACATTTTTTCCATAATCTGGTTTGATGATTAGTTGTAAGTCAGCAATTAATATTACAGTAAATAGCAATTATTATTCAATTAGTGTGATTATGTGATCGTTACAGATTTATTTGGATTTTTCGACAATATCAAATAACTTTTTTTCAATTGTTTGATAATTAATTCCTGATATATCTCAAGTTTTCTCAAAGGCTACAAACAATTTGAATACGTTGAATGTAAAATCTAAGAAGTGGTACTTGATTACTTAATTAATAAAATATTTTTTCTTTTGCTTTGATGCTTCATTTAATGATTATTTATCTTAGATAAAAACATTGGACTTTTTTGAGGTTAAAAAAACGCAAATAGAAAGTGTTAAGTGTTTTTTTTTTGTGAAAAAAAAAGCCCGATACAAACACTGCACATCAGAAATCAACCCTTTTTGCAAACCAAAAACGGAAAACCTCTTTTATTTGAAAACGGTCCTTCTTTAATATTTTCATTAAAAGAATCTGATTCGAAATCCGATTGGGATTTTGATGCAAATAATGATGTAGAATCCTGTAATCAAATTATAAATGATGAATAGTTTTGATTATAGATTGAATTATCGTGTCAAGGATGACTGTGTAAACCACCTTGGATAACGCAAAGTTTAATAAGTAGGTACAAGATTCTATAAGATCTAATATAAACCATACCATTTTGATTCATGAGGTCGCTATATGAGCGACCTAGAGGTATATGCATCTGAAGAGCGATCTTCTTTATTAAAATAATAGCACTTTTACGATGTTTACTCGTTCAATATAAACAATTGTTGTAAATTACACAAAATATCCCACGTTGCTATTTAATCAACAATAACATCTCAAGTGCATAAAAATAACCGATTTAATCTTGACGTTTTGTCAAAATGTTTCGCTTATTAGACATATGTCGAGTAAATATTCCAAGTAACCTGTAAAAGTTTATTCAGATTATTTTGTGAGCCTCAAAGGCTTTAAGATCTTGACAAATAAATAAATATTGAAACAATTAAATTTTGACCATTTAAATTTAAAATTCAAATCCATATAAAATCCGGAAAAACCAGAAGCTCAGATGAGTTATTAGAAAAGCTTGTCACAATTTTTAACAGCCTGGAGATTTCTAATGTTGCACCCAAATTATTTAGACAGTTAATTGGCGATTCTATTTATTCTCTTTACTAAAAAAAGTGGTGCAACTATTTCCACTATGGTGCAGCTAACTTAGAATCTCATATATCGTCAATCTAAATGGCACTTATTGTGTCTCCAAAAACTAATTTTTCGACAATCGTCTATTTAAACTTCTAAGTATAACTCAGTACTTTAACTCTCAATTTTCATTTAAAATTTATAATACTTTAGTGGAGTTGAAGCTATGTGCTTTAGTGTCTGCTTTAGACCGACGATATATAATTTTGGCATTGAATCTATGGATGAGATTCATAGATTCAACTGTTGCTAAAGCGTCTTATTGTGTAACTAAATACTAAAAGCATTTCGATACAGATAAATATACTCAACCGTGAATAATTTGTTTGTTCTCACAGGTTAGATTGACATAAAATTAGCGTATAGTTAAAAACAATTTTACAGTGCTTTGTAAAAAGTAATTATAGCGCATACGAAGAACGTATGTTAAGTTTTTTTATCATTGATGACAGTTATGACGTCATCAATGTTTTTTATTTTACATTTGAGTTAGAGCTTCTAATTCTGATTTCAACGGTATAAAATAATTAATAGCTGACAAGAAAAACGGCTCTACAGTTTAAATTAGTAAAATTAACAAAACACAGAGTAGTCTATTTTTTCAAAATTTAAACAAAAAAAAGCAGAAGATTCAAATAAGTTAACAAAAGCAAACAATGAGAAACAAAAACAACCCTAAATTTAAAAGTATAATTAACAAATTAACAAAAATAAACTTTTGATGCAACATTGACTTGACAACTAAAAGACATACTTATGGCCGGTTTCACAAAGCGTTGTTAAATTTTAACATCGTGTTAAATATTTTAACGCAATGCTAAAATCGATTTGGGTTTCATAAAACGTTGTTTCTAATTGTCAATGTCAAATTTAACACAAGTTATTAAGCTACGATTTAACGCGTTGTTAAATCCCTTGTCAAACTAATTAAAGCTCTGGCCGTTGTTTAATTAACATTTCAAAAATATTTTCAAGTGAATTGAAAAGAAAATTGACGAAAAACGTTAAACAGGTCTATTAATATCAAAAATTATTAACATTATATTTAAATTTGCCTGTTTGTTAGTTTGCATTGATTTTTTATTTGAGGTTAGACTAGTCGGTCTTTTTATTCTCCAGCATATAGAATCTCTACAAAAATAAAATAAGATTTTAACAAATCTATTAATATTGTAATAAGTATAATTATTTTTCCCACCTGGCTACACAGTTTATAAAGACACAACGCTTTTCCTCCGTGAAATTTTCCCCGTTTCTCTTTTACCCGATTGCAAATTATTATCCATCTTGACAATCACGATTCAATTAAAATAAAGAAACAACAAATAATTCTATACAGATTACTGTGACGAAAGACGGTGAGAAAAGATAAAACCACACAGAATAGCCCCAATTTAATAACTTTGAATTTTGGTATTTGACATTTGATTTGACAGACGACAGGTGGTTTTGTTAGTTAACAACGTGTTAAAAATCTGTTGTGAAACCCGTTCTTATTTTAACAGCGTGTTAATTTTAACACAATGTTAGCTAACAACGTGTTAGCAAAATTTTAAAAGCGCTTTGTGAGACCGGCCAATAATGTCTTAACTGATGATCCTGCACCATCTGACAATATCCAAAACGATCAATAAAAGCAGCTAATACGTTTTGAATAATTTGGGAAGTTAATAAATTGCATTCATGTCAAATTCTTTCCAAACTGTTGGGTCGCTTTTCTTTCAAGTGCCCCCTTAGATAAAAAACCAAATGGGATTACACCTGGAGACCTAGTCAGCCGTTCCATTAGACCTCTTCTTTCTAACCATCCTCCTAGTTTTGGTTTGAATTCGATAGAGTAGACTACTCTAATTTTTTTTTGGTTAATTTGAACTGTAGAACCGTTTTTCTTAGTTTTTTTCTTATGTAAGCTATCAAGTATTTTACACCATTAAAATCAAAATAAAAAAAAAATTGATAACGTCATAACTATCAAGAATGGATGAAAAAAACTTAACCCTATATTATAATAATTAACCCCACCACATGCTTTTTTAATATTACATCTAACGCCAGTACTAATGGAGTTATTGAATTTATTTCTTACTTACTTTTCACGCTGTATAAACAATTTACATCAAAATCTAATTTATAACCATTGCATTAATATTATTTAATAATAATATTAAAAATATTGGCATGAGTGGTGCTTTTGGTTGTAAAGAACAATTAATTATTGATTCAGTAGTGATGGAGCAAGCTCGATTAAATAAACGTAATATCTACACTGCTTTAATCGATTGTAAAAAAGCTTATAATTCCGTTTTACATCGTCCGTTAATAAAAATTTTACAGTTGTATAAAATCAATTTAAATTTAATTCAATTATTAGAATATATAATGTAATTTTGGCATACTTCACTTCATCTTTCAATTGGAAACGAATCAGTAAAAACTGCATTATTACCAATTAAACGCAAAATATTTCAAGAAGATTCATCAAGTTCTTTATGGTTTTGCTTGGCAATTAATCCATTTTAAAATCTCCTTGATAATTCAGGTTGTGGTTATAAGCTGATAACAAACCACATTAATTTTTCAACTATTACTCATCTTGTGCATATGGATGACATAAAAATATATGCAGGTAGTAAAAATCAACTATTCAAATCGATAAAAATTACTGAGTTGTTTTCAAATAGTATTATTATGGATTTTGATGTTAGCAAATGTAAATTTTAAGGCACAAATAAAGGAAAAATCAAATTTTATCTTATAAAACTAAGAACTATTAAATTATTTACAGTTAAATATAAGAGAACTGTGGTTATATCCAAAATTTAAAAGTTTCTTATGATAAATAAAGAAAAAATAATATTAACGAAACGTTTTGACAAATTTTATTACTTTTAAAAACGCCAATAAATAGTGAAGTCTTAATTTAAGCAATAAATTCTCATGCTGTTTTTCTATTAACTTATTTTTTTGGTGTAATCAAATGGACCACAACAGATATTGATAATATTAACATAAAAAGTCAAGCATCATTTACTAAATTCCATAAACATTATCCAAAATCTTCTATTGAACGATTTTTAATTACTAGAGAAAACGGAGGCAGAGGAATTTTGAACATATCAGTATTATTAAATAACCAAAAATCTATGATGCAAAATCACTTTCATACTTAAAAAGCGGATCATAAATTAGTAAAATTTATTGTGAACACATTTACTGATCTTACACCATTAAATTTAAAAAGTAAAATTATCACAAATATATTAGATAAACAACAAATAATTGTTTACTAAACATTAAACAAAAGACATTACACAGCAGATTTTTTAAAGAAATTGAATAGATAAAAAGCTGTCATTTTTATGAATCAAGAAAAGACAACTTTTTTCCAGAAACTGAAGATTTTGTTTTTGCTGTTCAAGATAGGGTAATTAACACTAAAAATTCTCGTAAGTTCATAAATAAGAAACATATAGTTTCTAGAATGTGTTTATATTCGTCGGAAACAATTGAAAACTTTTTTTTATCTTCCTGTTTAGTGCTCGTTAATAGACAATATAAAAAAAAACATGACGCGATTGCAAAAATTGTTTACTCCAATTTAGCTTTGGTCAAAAATATAGAACCGTATTATAATTATAATCCATATTGTTATAGTATTTAAGAAAACTAAAATTGCAAATTTAATATATATGACTGTTCCAAAATCTTGTAACATTACTGATACTTTTAAAACAAAAATGGCTAAATATTCGCTGCTTTCAGTGGGAATTTTGAAATTTAAAAATGGTAAAAATTTTACCATTAGTTCTTTCAAATATAGGTGTTACTTATATTTGGTAATGCTATAGGTACTTAATACTACGTAAAAATCTCAACATTTTCGATCTAGATTAAAAATCCTCGCGGAAATACAAAAAGCAGCATTATTATGTTCATGTCATATTGTTCGAATGTTTTTAAAGTTAAATTCAACAATTTAAATAATTTGATCGCCGATGCGTAGGGAGATAGTAATTTAGCTTGATTTATTAAAAAAACAAACTTTCATGGTCTATTTAGTTTAAAGTGGTTTTGTTTGTAATTTAATTCTTAAATTGGATTTGAAACTAATTGAAAATTACAAGCTTGCTTATAAACAATTTTTATATTATTTAATAAACAGTATTGTCATTATCATTACTTGTCAAAGACCGTAATGAATTTTAAATCCGACAAAATTGCTGTGCATAATAGTTTTTCCACAACATTTATATTAATAAACCATGGTAGAAAAAGTAGCTATGTTACCCTTGCTTTAAAACATATTTTCTCGCCATTCTTTTTTCTCCAAACCTATGCGTGGAACAAATAAATGTAATTAGTTTATAAAAAGTTTCGTCTCTGTTATTAGGAACGAAAGTACGTACTTTCGACCGAGGTATGAAGAAAAATCATTTATTGAAATTGATAATAATTACTGAGTTGTTTTCAAATAGTATTATTATGGATTTTGATGTTAACAAATGAACATTTTAAAGCACAAATAAAGGTAAAATCAAATTTTATCTTATAAAACTAAGAACTATTAAATTATTTAGAGTTAAATAAAAGAAAACTGTGGTTATAATCAAAGTTTAAAAATTTCTTATGATAACTAAAAAAAAATAATATTAACGAAATGTTTTGACAAATTTTATTACTTTTAAGAGCGCCAATAAATAGTGAAGTGTTAATTCAAGCAATAAATTCTCATGCTGTTTTTCTATTACCTTTTTTTTTTTGGTGTAATCAAATGGACCGCAACAGATATCAATAATATTAACATAAAAAGTCGAGCATCATTTACTAAATTTCATAAACATTATCCAAAATCTTCAATTGAACGATTTTTAATTACTAGAGAAAACGGAGGCAGAGGAATTTTGAACATATCAGTATTATTAAATAACCAAAAATCTATGATGCAAAATCACTTTCATACTTAAAAAGCGGATCATAAATTAGTAAAATTTATTGTGAACACATTTACTGATCTTACACCATTAAATTTAAAAAGTAAAATTATCACAAATATATTAGATAAACAACAAATAATTGTTTACTAAACATTAAACAAAAGACATTACACAGCAGATTTTTTAAAGAAATTGAATAGATAAAAAGCTGTCATTTTTATGAATCAAGAAAAGACAACTTTTTTCCAGAAACTGAAGATTTTGTTTTTGCTGTTCAAGATAGGGTAATTAACACTAAAAATTCTCGTAAGTTCATAAATAAGAAACATATAGTTTCTAGAATGTGTTTATATTCGTCGGAAACAATTGAAAACTTTTTTTTATCTTCCTGTTTAGTGCTCGTTAATAGACAATATAAAAAAAAACATGACGCGATTGCAAAAATTGTTTACTCCAATTTAGCTTTGGTCAAAAATATAGAACCGTATTATAACTATAATCCATATTGTTATAGTATTTAAGAAAACTAAAATTGCAAATTTAATATATATGACTGTTCCAAAATCTTGTAACATTACTGATACTTTTAAAACAAAAATGGCTAAATATTCGCTGCTTTCAGTGGGAATTTTGAAATTTAAAAATGGTAAAAATTTTACCATTAGTTCTTTCAAATATAGATGTTACTTATATTTGGTAATGCTATAGGTACTTAATACTACGTAAAAATCTCAACATTTTCGATCTAGATTAAAAATCCTCGCGGAAATACAAAAAGCAGCATTATTATGTTCATGTCATATTGTTCGAATGTTTTTAAAGTTATATTCAACAATTTAAATAATTTGATCGCCGATGCGTAGGGAGATAGTAATTTAGCTTGATTTATTAAAAAAACAAACTTTCATGGTCTATTTAGTTTAAAGTGGTTTTGTTTGTAATTTAATTCTTAAATTGGATTTGAAACTAATTGAAAATTACAAGCTTGCTTATAAACAATTTTTATATTATTTAATAAACAGTATTGTCATTATCATTACTTGTCAAAGACCGTAATGAATTTTAAATCCGACAAAATTGCTGTGCATAATAGTTTTTCCACAACATTTATATTAATAAACCATGGTAGAAAAAGTAGCTATGTTACCCTTGCTTTAAAACATATTTTCTCGCCATTCTTTTTTCTCCAAACCTATGCGTGGAACAAATAAATGTAATTAGTTTATAAAAAGTTTCATTTATTTACAAACTTGACAGAAAATACTATATTTATTTAAAACTGCACATCAAATGTATCAACTGCAATAGTAATATACATTTTTAAAATTCTAAAATAATGGTTTCACCCTGCATTAACTTAATGAGTTCATTAACAATTAAACTTAGAAAATCAGTAACTGCTGTTTACGCTCATTTAGTAGAAAACTTTAGCTATTATAACAATTTTTGAATTATTTAAGCCACCCAGCAACATTTTCTATTCTAAATAACGAAGGCCGCTTTTAACTCAAACAATTATTATTTATAATATCCTAATTAAGCGACTTTATACATAAATCAATCCTTGTAATAATGAGCGAGGAATGCAACTAGCGCTACGATGATATATGCGTTCCCGCACAGCGCTAGCGTTCGTTATAATCACATATTGGCAATTAGTTAGAAGACTAAATTGACCACCATCATTATCCTGGAATGATTTATTTTAAGCAATTCGACACGAGTTAAATTAGAGTCTCATTTTGATTCCCTGCTCGCGGTTATTTTTTTCTTGTCATCAAATCAACATCAACACTATCGCAAAATTGATAGTTTTTCAAAGGTTTGATGATTATTAAAAAAAATAATTTTGATTTATGGCAATATTATTGTGGCAAATATTTTTTCAAGTCATGTTGAGTGAACTTGAAAATATCTGTCTTATGTCGTATTGCAAAAGCTTCAACTGTGTTTTGGATATACCTGACCCATTATTTGAAACAGTTTAAAATGAACTGGGACATAATAATTTGTATTATACAGTTTCTTGTTAATTGTTTCATAAAGAGATTTGTCCCACAGCAAATGTTGAAAAACTTCCCAATCAATTATATTTAAAAAAAAAATTCAGTTAGTTGCCTTTGAAATTTCAGCCGACCAATTAAAGTAATTATTTAAAACAATTTTATAATCATTAGTATAACAAGACAAAATTTTTTAGTTTTTTCAACGGCATAGATTCAAAATTAAAATTTCAAAAAATCTTAAAAAAGATACATTTAATCTACTCTATGTAAAATGTAAGAATGTCAATTTTCAAAATGTGGAAAGCAAAAAACACAGTCAAAAATAAAAAGTTATTGGTTTGCTGTATGCATTGAGATTATCCACTTACCAGGACCTTTTTCCTGCTTTTACTGTTAGACTCAATAATTAGTTATTGTCCTAACAAATGTCGAAAGTAGTAAATATCGTACAAGTGTTAGCTAGATTACGACTGCGGAGCGTAGCAAAGCACGAGTGAATCTATTCGCTCAGTGCGAAGCCATGGTGGGGAGAAACTGATTTACCGTCAGCGCTACCCGTGGCTATATCCGATACTACGGGGGGCTGTTTTTATGTTTCGAGTTAGCTAAATATACAAGTGAATTGTTATTTAAAATTAATTTAAATAAAATAACATAAAATGATTCACAAAAGTTGTAGTGTTGTAAGTTGTAAGAACACAGGTAGAAAAAGTGCTTTTCATTTTTATAAATTTCCAACAGCAAGTTGGAAAATAAATTAAAGGAAAAAATGGATAGCCGCTGTTAGGAGACAAAAGTAAGTAGAATCATAACCTTACTATCCGTAATAATAAAAATCTTGAAAGGAGTAAAACTTAAAAAAATAGTAAGTTTAGAAAATGATAGAAAATATTATTATTAATTGAAAAAAAAAAAAGTTTAAACATTTTTAAATTTAGCATAATTTAGCATAATTATATATTAAAAAATAAGATTGAATTTTTTTATTATAAACTTTTCATTAATTATTTAAAATTCATTTACTCTTTGCCACTTATTATATTAAACTAAAAGATTATCCATATCAATGATCATAAATTTTAAATACATAAATATCCAAAGCTAAAAATAAAAATGATAAATTTAATCGATTAACAATTTTTCCCAGCTTTATTATTAAATTGTAATATGTTAATTTTAGTTAGCAAACATAATCTATTTTTTTTTGTACTCAAAAACAATCAGCACTTTTAATTTGCAGAATTTTGAAACAATAAAATATTTTGGTAACAACATAATATATTTGAAAACAAAATTATCAAATGTTTATTCAAGTTTCCTTATAATTTTCATTTTTAAAAAATTTTTCTCTATTTTCTTGTTATTTAATTTTAGTCTGATTTCAGATAACCTATCTTTATGTGTGCTAACTTCTATGCTACTTTTTCGGTATTAACTATACTTACATTTTATTTTTTAATGCACAAGAACACTTTACATTAACAAATATTTATTATAAATATTCCCTTTAATTAAAAAAGCATTTTTTTATTTATCATTCGATATTATTATTACTGACAGCCATTTAATACTTAGTAAAATATATTACAATAGCCCCCTGTAGTTCAAACGTACCATGGCGCTGAAGTCGCGCACAGAGCGAATAACACGAGCATGATATTTGCACTTTTGAACGCGTTAGGAACACAATTTTTTAGACGACCACACAAACTAAATTTAGTTTCTAAGAAGTGTGTTTCATAACTCATATAAAGTTCATAATTGGATTGTACGCAAATTCGTACAGCTGCTTTGCCTCATTTACAAATACACTAGTTATTTACAAATTTTTTATTTTATTAGCTTGATTGCTATTGAAAGCCTATCTTTTCTGCAATCAGCGTCCAATTCATATAATCAGAAAATAAATTAACATTTAAATCGCTTTAAATGTTAAACAATTGCTGTTTGTAAAAATATACCTAATTTTTGACATAGTAACAAAAAGAAGAAGCCATTGTAGTCATAGTAATGCGTCTGCGGAAGACTGTTGCTAAGCCGTTTCTAACGTGATAAAAAGTTACTAATATGATTAAAAGTTACTAATATGATATTCGCCACGTTCATACATAATTTGTAGTGCTGAAATTGTCTGCTTCATAAACAGTCGTCTAAAAATATCTGTTCTATGCTTGACAATAATAATATTTCTACTGATAAAAACAAAATCGGATTTTTATTGAGATGACCACAGCCAAGTTGACTTGGATCTTTACACTTGGTTATAGAAGCACAAGTGATAGATCTTTGTGTGTATGATATGAAAAAGCAATAATTAAAAAAGCTAGAAGTATCTCGGTTCTTATTCCAATCAAGCAAAAACCCAAAAGCTTTGGATGCGGATGTAAAGTCGGAAGTAAAATTTAGAATAAAAACAATGGGAGAAAAAAAGCCATGCAACAACAATAGTAGCAAAAAAATTGGGGTGCACCTAGCTTTTTTCCGCTGGAAAAGTAGGTAGTGGCAGTTTGCATAAACATTCACTACATAAATATCCTTGCAACGTCCATAATAAATTTTTACAAGAGTAGCTAAACGAAAAACTACTTAGACTACCCGCAGGATAGTCTAAATGCGAATCACAGGAGTTCAGTTTACTTACATAACTCCCACGAAAACACACCACTGTCATCTTAGAGTATTCTATTATTTTCCTGTTAGTTTATATTTTGCAATTTAACTTGAGCTATCAAATCATAATATAGTCTATTCAAAGTAGAGCTTACTGTGTTTATAGTTTATTTATAAATGTAAAAATAATTTTTGCATGGCAAATAGAATAGACAATTTTTCAGAATCTAGCAAAATAATCGCTAGATCTGATCTACCTTAGTTCAAAACGACGTAAGAAAGGGAGTATAGCTATCAATACAACAACATTAGCTATTAATATGTTTAGATATTAGTAATAGGTACACATATGCATATATGTATTTTTATTTGTAACAGATGGTGCTAAAAGTGGCACAACTTTTGTTTGTCCAACAAATCAGCCTTCCTAATACAATTTTAGGTAGCAGAGCTAGAATTTTTAAACCTCAAATACATATTCCAAATATTCATAAATATCTGTAATTTTTAAATGTGGAGCCTTTATAAGCTCAAAAACATTTTTTTCTAACCTGCGAGTTTAAGCTTTTTACAACGCAACTGTTTTCTTTTCTCTAAAAGAAACCATAAAGTTGAATACTTTCTAGTCCAAGACGTGCATTGCGACCCACAACAATACCAATTTCCTAACTTGCAGTTAAAAGCCTTTAAACATTCCTGCTGTTTTTTTCCTATTTTATTTAAGCTATCAAAAATATTTTGAATTAATTTGTTTAAAATCCTCCATTTTTTATGAATTTCAAACGCCTATTCAAAAACACTTGGGTTTTTAAGACAAATATAACCATATGTCAAGTGTCAATATTAATTCAGACGTCTGAAAAATACTAAGTTATAAAGAAATATACATACAAAATACGCGCAAAAAAAACAAGCTCTTTAATTCTTGATAGCTTTATCTTAAGATATTAAATTTTGTGATAGTGATTTAGTGATAATTTGTACATTATTTTTCTTAAAATATAATAAGTCATTAAAAAATTTTGATGGTTGCCCATCACGACAGGATGGTCATCCAGCACATTTTGCTTGTATTGTTCGTAATTGGCTAAACATCAAATTTGAAGATAATTGGATTGGCAGAGGTGGCCCAATTTGATGGCCGCCAAGAAGCCTTGATGTAACAATTTTAAAATTGTTACTTACCCCATAAAGTCCAAGTATTAAAAAATCGGATAAAATATGCTGTTGCATCCTTAACAATTGAGAAAGTTTGTAAAAGTTATAAAAAGTTACGAATAAAAATTGAACTATATGCGGAAAAAGATGATAACTTATTCGAAAAGTAGAAATTGGTTTGAGTCAAGCAACAATTTGTATTCCTTTGTATTTTTGTAATTAAAAATGAAAAACCTTTGGTTCTTTTCTTAATAATATTAGAATTTTGATAGCTGATTTATCCATTTTGAATTAGCAAAAAATATTATTCTTTTGTCATTTTAAATCTAAAAATAAAGTTTTTTTCCCTCTTGTAAACTCAATCTGGGAACATACTGTATATGTGAAATCATCCATGCACCAAATAAATAACAATTGCAAAAAATTTTATTTTTTCATAAAATTTTAAAAGTTATTTTGTTCTAAATTTGAGCATAAAACAGTTTATTTTTTGTATAAAATAATTACCGTTAAATTTGTGCAATTTTATCAAACAAAAGCAATTAAAGAGAAAATTGTAAGTCCATCACACATAGAATCTTGATTAAATGTAACTAGAAATCGATTTACGATAATAATTTGTGATAAGTAGTCGAATTGGATGGAAATTCTAATTAAAACGGCATAGCATCCACACCTAAGAGAACCACTCTCATGCATGTTTAATCATCAGCGGCAAAAACTTTAATTTGAGCTGTAATCAATTTGCTCAAGACAACAGAACGCAATCAGGGCGTACTGATGGCTCTCCCGTGTTGACGGGGAATGGAGTAAATGAAGTAACCATCCCCCATTTTAGAGACAGAACAGACAGCAACTGACGGTAATTGTGGTCGACGTCTATGCTAAAACCTCGTCTAGTCTATTCTATACTCAAATTTCAGGAAGCCACAAACGATTGGCCTAATGCATATATAAAAGACTTTTTTCCTAATTGTTATTAGGAATGTATAAATGTTAAAAGTAATTAACAAAATAATACACTATAAAGCGAGTAACTTATAATCAAAATTTTTTTTTATTTTGTTACAAAACCATAATGCAATATTAGAAAGTTAATTATGTATAGGTGGCTTAAAGAAGCTTGTTGACATTACGTTAATTAATCAATTTGCAATGTATCTATAGTGTTGTCTGTAAAAGCATATGCACTGGTTAAGATAATTTTTATTTGAATTTTTTGTTTAAATGTGTATGTATATGTTCTATCAGAAAGCGGACGAATTAATCAACTACAGTCTATACAGGATGGTCAATTTATACTGTAAAAATCAACCTTTTTTTTTAATTATGCTGTAATCATTGTTCAGAATACTGAAAAAAAATCCAGTTAAAACTAAGGCTTTTAATTGTAACAGGTTTTTTAATTTTTTTGACAAATGCAATCTTTCCAAAGTTATTCGAATTCGCGTTTGATACTAATAAAAATTAACTTATTGCAAAATTATATTCAAAATTCCTTTTTCTACAAATTTTTTCTGAGTATAAAAATATATATTTTTTTGTTTTTGATAAATTAACTCCTATTAATTAATGTTCTATTTAACTATGACATTTTTCAGTCATAGTCAGTTTGACAGCGATAAAAAAAGTGCATCATTTTTTATCAACGATAAAACTATCTGTTCCTCATAGCTAGGTTTACATTCATTTCATTTCGTTTCAGATAAATACGCTCATGTGTTTCAAAGATACAAGGCTATCTTGCTTCTTTTAATAGCAACAGGAGTAAAATTTACCATTTTCAAAAAGAATTTTTTTTATATTAACAATGTTGACCTGTATTTGATAAAAAATGTCAAAAAAAATTATTAATTTAAGGTGAAAATTAAACGTAGTTAGCTCATTATCTTTATCATCAAATAAAAAATAAAAAATCGCGATAGGGCACAAAATAATATAAAAATCTCCAGTGTTCAAATCTTTCAAAACCAACGCTTTTTCTCAGAATCCAAAGCAAGATTGGAAAAAATAGTCAATTCTGTTGATACAGCTTAGTTGGCACGATATAACCTTAAAAAAAATCCAATAAAAAATTCTATACTAAAAAAAATATTTTAGTAAAAGTTTTTTTGTTTTTGAGATAGGTATAATTAATTACAAAAGCCATAATTTTGTAAATTAAAAGATAATTCTGTTTGTTTGGCCACAATAATAACAGCTAAGAACTTCAACTCCTAGAAAGCTGAGAAAACTCATCATCTCTGTTGAATATGACACAATTCAAAGCAAGTAAAAACTCTATAAGTTTTCAGGAAGTTTAGACCAGTTGAATTTTGTAATAGTACCTTAATTTAATCATTTTAATCCACCAGCACAAATAATTGCAGCGCAGTTATGTAAAAAAAAAATATAGAAACTATTTTGACCGCAAACGCACTTCTGCCATTCGTAGCATAAAAGAATAAAAATCAGCACAGTTTTGAAACTCCGGTGATTATAAGTTTATAAATTTTGTGGTAAAGATGCCATTCATCAATTTTGAAAAAGTTATGTATCTTTATTTTAACTGTTAGGACTCGTACTCAAATATACCTGCTTATTGTGTTTACAACATACAAATAATTATAATACAAAACTATCAAGTATCTTATTAGAGATGCTCATAGCAAGAATGCTATGAGCATCTCCTTTATTACAGGCTCATTTAATAAAGTAGCCTGTAAAAGAGTGTCAGCGTGGGACTTGTTGCTTGTGGCATGCGATTAGACTGTATGTCTTTATTTTGACGTTTCTGACACTTAACCTAACTTAACAAATAACGTTGTGTGTTCTATGCTGTAGGCTGTAAGTCCCAAGTCAATTTTTTGTTATAGAAGAATTGTACAAGAACAATACTAACCTCACTTTCATAATTTTATCTGATTTGTTTTTCATTTGCACAATTTAACGTCAAAATCAACCTCGTTAGCTGTATTTAAATTTATTCCTTTATAGCCTGTATTTTAATAAAGACCAACTTTTAACATCGCTCGTTACTCGTTGAGTAGGAAATTCAAAAATTTAGTTAGTTTTGGTAAAAGCTAAATGTTTTTGAAGTGTAATTTATAAAATGTCTATTTTTAGTTTATTCCAAAATAAACATTAAACAAATTCAATAAAAAAAAAACTGTATGGTATGACCCATGTCTGAAGCTCTAAATGCATCATAAAATTTGACTAGTTTGTGACAGTACGCCCTAAGCACCAGCTGTTGAAGCGACTCTAATTTCTCATAAATTTAATAAGTTTGCATTTGTATGTTAAGACAAGCAATGTAAGCATTTTGTAGATACATTTAGAGTATATTACGGTATTAAATGTAAAAAGTCAGCTTTATTCTCGCTATAATAAAATCTTGCAATAAAATTGGCAACCTTTTCACGTTTTAGTTGTCAAAAAATTATTACACTGATTTTGATGTTGTAAATTACGTTTTATATTTAGTTGTATTAGTCCATTCGCAAAAATTGAAAATTTTCAATAGCATTTCAAATATGCACAAATTAAATTTTATTGTTGCTTAAATATTCGGTTCATTGCCTTTTCTTTCAGACAACTATGAGTTGCTAGTTCTGCCCGAGGTTCATCAATTAAACATGATGTCACAATCAGAAATTTAGCATCTTATTAAATATTATTTTTGACAGGTGTTGTTTGTTGCTTTGGTAAAGTATTTCTCTTTCATAATCCAACAAAAAAAAAACAGTTATAACTTGTATAATCCATTCTTCAGAATTGAAAGAATTCAAAATTAAAATTATCTATAATAAATAATAGTGTTGATTTTGTAACAAAGCTAATTTTTCCAAATCTGCACAAAAACTATGAATATTATAGCCCATCATAGCCTATAAAATATAACAAAGATTTTCAGAAAGTGCGTCGTGCACTAACTCTAGTAATAATAATAGTAAATTTGACCTTGTTTTACAGTTTTATATCGAGTACATTTTAAGTTGATGGACTGCAACAATAGTTTTAACATAAATATATGCTTTTCACTTTACAGTACCTACATATCTTAGTGAAACTATGAATAAAATAAATATAAAAAAAACTATATATGATAGTCGTCATACATAATAGAAGCGTATTTTAGTCAACTTGATTCCACAAAGCTTAGACAAAAAAAATTTTTAGCCACTTGAACACAAAATTTGTTTAGTTTGAAATAATGCTGTGTATCTGAAGATAGCAGCTATACCAAGTTTTCAGAAAAATTCATAACTGACGTCCTAGATTTTAAATTTTGCAAACCTAAGTTTAGCCCTTTGAGACACGGAACTATAAATCATAGAATGTTTTCTACCTACCACAGATAGCAAATTTAAATATACGGAATAGACCACGTAAGATTACAACCCTGCCGATTTCAAAAAGCTGCACAATGATCATTTTTGTGATTTGCAACTGCTTTAAATAACATCAGAAGTGTCAAAACTGGGACTTAAAAATTATCATTAACTGAATTCAGTTTCTCATAAAATGTAAATATTTAGATGCAATTCGCATTCGGTTCTGTCATATTTTTACGTTGCCCACGGTGTATAATATTAGTTCTTCAAAATGATCAGCTCTTGGAGGTAATATTTGCTGACACCAGTTATGGAGATTTTTAAAAACCCTGCATGTAGCTATGCTTGTGAGATAAACAAATGTAGGTATGAAAAATTTCCTACTAAAAGATCATTGGAAATCAAACGAGTGGACATAAGATCACAAAAATAAAAACTAAACCAAAATTGATCAAGCCGTTTAAGTACTACGATGCTACACATATATACATAAGTTAAACTTATAGCACCCATCTGTTTTTCTATAAAAGACTAGAAAAATTATAAAATAAAATCAAATATTAAAGTAATAATATGGAGATCTGTAACCCATAACAATAGAGGAAAATATAATAAATTACCCATTCTCTTCCTGTTTTATGCTTCTACCTACGACTCACCTAAACTTGTCTAATTACAATGAATCATTTATTATCAAGTTCCGTTAAGGCACTTAACATTACAATTATTGTCACAAAACATTATGCAATAAATTTTCAATTTTTTTCCATAACGTCAAGTTGTCAAAAGATAAACAAAATTTATTGTTACTTGATATCTGGTTAAATTTTCACAAGAAAATATCCTTAAAAACCCTTAGGAAAATGTATTTTTAACATAACCATTCATCAAAACCATTAAAAAAATGGGTTTCCTTTTCCGCATCAGCTGCTAAGACAGTTTTTCCAAAAGCATGTATCTAATAAAGCACCATGACGTAAAATACAATTTCTGTCAGAAATGTATCAAGAAAAACTCATAAAATCAAGTCTGTTCCACTTGCTGTATATTGCTTGCATAATTGTGAATAAATCATAAGTTTTACGAGACCACTTATTGGTTTTCCTCGTAAATGTTATTGGTGTGTTTACCTTCATTAGAATATGAATGTTTCGCTACATCGAAATGTTTTGTTATGGAAATTGATAGAGAAAATTACGTACACATCTGTTACTCGGACGGCCCTTGATTGTCCTTTCTAATTAATTGTTGGGCCAATTTAACATGCGTGGAAATTTCATTAACTTTTGCTTTCCACGAATATTTTTGCATATTAATAAATTCCTCCTTACCTTTGTTCAGATGAATCCAGAACAAGCCTCCAAAAATATTTCAACATCTGAAAATAAAGTAAAAAATCAGTTTAAAAGTAAACGACAAAAGAGCATTTATTCATCTAATAAACCATCTCAAAAATGTTCACATAGCTCGTTCATTTGTTTGTGGGTATTCATTACTTTCATACTTAAATAGAGTGTCACTGCCACCTATGACAAAAAATTTATGTTATATTTTAGATTAAAGACAAGATAAATTTAATGCTTTAACAAAAAGCTTTTAGATAAATGACTTAATAACACTTAAGCAAATTTTAACCTCGCTTTTGACTATTAATGTCACATGCCAACGTTAACTCACAAATTTGATTAATAAATAAAGCAACAAATCAAATTAAATGAATAAGCTACGCGAAGAAATACCTTGGTATAAATGCCTTGCATTATAAATAGATGATAGACTATTAAATATAGATTCTGCTAAATTGATACAAAACGGAGTGTGTACAGTATTCGCTATTTTCCGTAAATCTGCAGCGAATGTAGAAAAGTAAGTATGAGAGAAAATATACCTTCCTGCATACCAGAAAAATAAACTATAACAATAAACTTTAAAACAAATTTCTAAAATTTATTGCAAACAAATCAATTGTCTTTTATCAAAACAAATTTTAACACCAATATTGGTATGACATTTCAGTCTGCTTCTTTCTACAACGGTATCATAAAAACTTTACATTAAACATTCATAAGTTATTTTGGAAGTTTTAACAATAGTTTTCAAAACTGGTTGTTATATTATCTTATTAATTTAATTTTAAAAAGACTTTGTATTGACTGCAGCCAAAACATTGTGAATAAAAAAATTGCAATACATTACGGGTGGAACATTGTGAATAAAAAAATAGCAATAATTAAGAATGGGTGTCACACGACAATTAATAAATTGTCGTGTGACTTATTTATTTATTGAATAAATTTATTGAATAAATTTAAGGGCTTTGTTCTGTTACAGAAAAATTTGTTTCACCAAGGTGTTTTAGGAGTCAGTTAGTTATTCGTCGAATAGCTGCTTTGACTGATGTTTTTGACGAAGAATATACCAAAAACTGTCAATATCAATAAAGTTTGTATAAAGTTAAATTTGATAAAAGAATAATCATCAAACTCGGTTATACCAGCAAAAAATTATGAGGTAACACACATAAAAAAACCGTCAAATTGAAAACCTTCTCCTTTTTTTGAAGTCGGTTAATAAAATAAATGAAGCTTAAAAGTAAGCCTTGATGTCTAAACAATTATTTTGAGCTTTTCAAAAAAAATCCGAGTGCAGTCGATAGTATCTAGTACATTAGGAAACTTATACAACTCATTATGAATTTTCCAAAAATCATCTGGATTTTTAGGTAGCTAAATAATGTGTGCGCTTAATGCTACTATATATAGCATCAATAACTTTACAGATAAAACGACAAAGTAAAGAATTTGAAACATTGCCCTGATCTCCAATACACATTCAAATTCGTTTAAGGCCACAAAGTTGTTACCAGTTGCAATTTTGGAGTAATTAGATCATTTTTGCTCGATGTAAATTGTTTAAAGTAATTTAAATTTGTTTAAAGTAAACTCACAAATTTCTAACACTTCTAAAAACCTAAAGCTTTGTCGTCATATTTTTAATAAATCTATTTAAAGTACTGGTTGGTACTTAGAATTGCCATTAAAATCAGATGATAAAGAAAAAACCACCAACAGAAAGGTCAGTATGACATAAAACAACTGTCAAATTTTTAACGAGAGATTTAATTGACCAAATTTGGCCAATTGTGTTTGGTGAAACGACACCTGTCATATTTAATTCTAAAACAGCGCTGATTGTTAAATTATTCAACTGGCGTTGATAAAACCCTAATACTTGTAGATTTAAGATTGGTTTGTTAAAGTTATAAAATTACACGTTCAACGCCTTATCGTCTTTATAGTAACAAAGGCTCGTCCGTCAGGCCACCGACCAATGTCCAAAAAAGTAAATTCTATATGTCTGGCCCCTTCCACAACATAATAATAAAATCTAATATACATATATTGTCCTTACCTATGTTTTCGTACAGAATAAAAAAAAATATTTTTAAATTTTTAGTGGATGTTTTTAGCTAGGTGAAAAGATTAGATTGCTCCTGTTATAAGTAATAAAAAAAAATCTGTAAGAAATTACCAAATGTAAAACTCATATTCAAAAATTAAAACAAAAAACTTGAAAATAACTATTTCAATTATATGAAATGCACGTGATTTACAATAAAGCTCACAGCATTAAACCGCTGTACAGCTTTAATTAAAGCTGTACAGCCAATTTTAATCAAATCTTAAATTTATTTCCAAGTTTTTAATTTTCATGTCTACAACGGGAAATTATTGTAAAAAAAACTTTTATAGACGAGTTCTACTTATAGTCACCTATCGCTGTTTTTTTACAAGGTTATATTAGAACCACCGTATTTTAAAATCAGATTTAGTTTTTTTAAAAGGTATTTTATGTAAATATTTGTAATTTACAGCGTTTTGCGTTAATTTTTACCAATATTAGAAGCAGAATAAGTAGATTAAGAAATTCTACAAAAGCAATCAAGTGATTCGTCATACCGTTTATACCAATCTAAATTGAGCTCTTTCACACAAACTTCAAACATCTGAGATAAAAATTACGATATGTGAGTGCCACAAATTTCGAACAATAGTTGTTTATTTATTTTTCATTTATTACAGTGCTCTATTTATCACTAAATTGCAGACGCTAGAAGTGTAAAGGTATTTTGTCATATTATCGTCAGCCTTGATTATAAAATTTGATTTCTTTTATGAAAGAATTGCGGTAAATTGTAGTTGCAAAGAGAAAAAAAGCCATATTTGTTTAGACATGGTTAGCCATTTGTGTATAATTATTGATAACACTCTAGACACTTAAAATTATTAAAACAACACGTACTTTAGAGCGGAAAGTAATGTTGTAAACCCATCAAGAGGAGATTTACGATATTTTGTAAAATACAAAAGTTATTTATTAGGAAACACCACGAGAGAATGTGCTGGATTATTAACCACTTAATAACATTTTACATTAATTTAATTAAGTTTATGCGAGGCATTTCCACAGTTTTATTATACGTCCAAGATCCTTGAACGTATAATTTAATTAAAAAGAAATATGCCGACATATATTACAATAATATCTACGGTAAATTATACCGGTGGTGTCTACCAGTCGGTTCCCTTTGTTTTCTTGTCGCACTATTCTTTTAAATTACTTTATAAATTACAGGTTTCAGCAAACTTCTCGATGCTATCAGCGTCTCTTCTTGTATCACTACATTCATCTATTTAATTTTCAGATATTAGAAGAAAACACTATAAAGCTAGTTATTTTATCGTCCATATATGTTAATTCTTTAAAGCTTATTGTCAGGGGGATTTCACCTTTATTAACACAAAATAATAGGCCAAAAGCCATATTATTCTGGCTGGTTGTATTACTATCTGATTTTCGTTATAAATATGGTTGTTTGCAAATGTCCTAATATGTTTACATTTTAAAAGCAATAAAATGTCTAAAATTCAAAAGATTCTGATTTATCTTTTATGCCATGTAAAGTCAATTGACGAGGTGGTATCCTTCAGTTATAAAGATTAGAAAGCTCTAGATATAATCACTATTTTCACCAGTTTCCCCGAACAAGAACATCTTTAAATCTCCCTGATATTTAATATAGCTGTCAAAAAGGTAAAATGAAAAAGATAATTGAAAGAAACACAATATATTCTTATTTTTATGGATAATTATGTTAATACGTACTTAGATAACAATTTTAAATCTTGGTGTGACTGTACAATGCAATTGATTAAATAGAACCCCTCAATCCACCAAACCCTTCACAGCGAGATGCTTCTAGTTAGTCGAAGGGTTGAGTTATGAACATATTTGGGGTGTCATAAATATGCGTAAATTGTTTCTCTTCCCTTCATACGTGAAATTACCCACGTATTACTATTCACCACTTTAATTGAGATGTTTTACGCCGAATAAGATTAAAAATTTAATTAATTTTCAAACTTTTAATAAATTGAGCAATTTCGCAATTCCTCTTTCAAAATCCAACATATAAATTTTAGAAATTAATAGAGTACTGGAAATATTTACGACCTTGCATGAGACTGTATCTGGCAATATGTGAACAACTACCAGTGTTGCTGTGCTTTTGTTGCTCGAGATTGCATTAAAATTTAATGACTCATTTTTTGTAGCCCCTTTTAATAATTAATTTAAAGTGATTATCTCCATTAAGTTCAAAATCATTTTATTATATTTTAACACTTCTCTTCAACGAACAATTAATGAATCAGCAATTTTTTGTGGAAGCCTTAATAAGTCTAACTTGTTGGCATGATGTTCGAAATTTATATTATAGGAAGAGTCGGCTAAAGTAGAAAGCGACGACATGTGAAGAATAATTGTTTAAAGAGACGGTAATAAAAACGTCAATAGAAGAATTCCTCTGACAACATGACCCGTTGTTTTAACAGCGGCAATCATTATGAGCTTATGTCAATATTTATGTAACATGTTAAGATGTTTGAACGCTGTATAACAGCAAATATTTTATAAACTCTTTAACGCACTTAGAATATGCTTTGTCAGGATTTATTATAACCGCCTGCTTTGACATTTTGCAAAAATTAATTGCACTGCTTTAAATTTTATCTGTCATTCACAAACAATTTTAGCTTCAGCATATTAATTCTTTGATTATTCGCCAGTCTGTGGGAACTATTTTATAGAAATATATTAATATATGTAACAACTTTTATTATTTATGCTGTTGAATTAATTACAGCCATAAGCAGCCATAAAAATCTTTAAACAACAGTACTTAAGAACGACTCTTATGATTAATTATTCTTTATTTCAGAAAATAATAAAGTAATGTTTTAATACTACAAAAGTTGCACGGCTTTCACGTTCAATTTGACTAGAAACCTATACCTAGTTCATTCATTCCCAATATACATATTCAAGTAGGAACTTGTAAGATATCGCCGGAAGTAAATTTTATTGCTCATTGAACAGGCAACAAAAGTAAAAAAGATTTACAATCCAAAGTGTCGCGTGTAGTTGGGTTTATGCATAGAACCAACTAGGTAGCTGAGAGCTATCCTGAATAGAAAACGGTCTTCTTCAATTTATGATGTGTGGTTTCGACTGTCAAACTTCGTGATACATTAGTGCAGTAATATAAATTACTGCCGGGTATATCTCAAACGTTTTAACAATACATGTAACAGTTAGGAATTTGTGTTTTTGTTTTCTAATAAATCCGTTTTTTTTATTATTGAACATAAGCAGACGTTTTGGATTGATCAACATATTTGATGCGTTTGTTTTTCCATCGTTGAAGAAAAACGATTAATTTATCACTTATTATTATTCCTCTTATTGCTTAGATCCCTAAGAATTATTATTATAAGGAGAAACATTGCGAGAGCCCATTAGAGATTATTGTCGAAAATAACAACTATCGCACATTAAAACCTCTTAAAAATACACTGAATCTAAGTGTATTATGTGAGCCATTGCATTTACAATATAAAAAGATGTACGTTATTACACTACAAACATTACTGAAATTAATAAGAAATAAGTATTATCAAATTAAAGATAAAAACAGTTAGTTTGTCATATTAATTTTAAAATGATGTTACTTAGCTAACCATACTTTGTCATCGAAACTAAATGTGTACGTAAGATTTTAGAACAATCGGTTGAAAACAAACTTTTTTTAAATTCAGTTGCAAAATTTGATATATGCTGACAAGAGAACTTAAATAAAAGCTTGTAAAATTTAATATAAATTATTATTTAAAAAAAAAATATATATTAAGTCAAAAATTATTCTAGGCCGTCTGATCGATTTTTTGTTGTTTGTGTTGTTAACTGTTTAAAGTCAAATAGTTTCCATTTAGTGTTTTGTGGTATGTCAGTTTATCATATAAGAGTTTAATTTTATTATAATAATTTGTAAACAAAATCTTTAAAAATCTATAAAAATTAAAAGAGACCAATGTGAGTATCTGAGATAAATTTGTTTAACTAATAACTGTAAATGAATCAAAAACTGATTAAAGAAAAGTATAACTTGAAAGACTTCTTAGGTAATAAGCTAACAAGTATTGTCAAAAAGGTAAAAATACTGTTAATGACTATTAAGTCTTTATTGAAAAAACGTAAGAAGTAAAAAGCTTTTCACCCTTGTTGTTATATTTTTCTCAGTAAGATCCAGTATTCCAATATAAGATTACATTCCAAAAAATTAAGATAAGATTTTGATTTTACGATAAAGCTTAATTTAATGCCTAGTTAGCAGCTGCATAATGTTAATCTTAAAAAATAGACTATTATTTGGAAGGAAAAAAAATGGCTTTCAAAATTAAGCATTCATTGCTGCAATTACGTATTTTTACACGGTTACCATTTTGGTTTTAACTTAACTAAGTTTTTAGTTTCAAAACTAGTTTTACAACCCAAGTTTAGATTCAAATTGATATATAATTAATTTTTATCAAGTTTATTGACAATTTATTCCAAAGATGCAGTTCACATTCAATACATTATTACAAAAAAATTATAATAATTGTTGTTTTCGACAGGTCTCCACTTGAAAAAAATGGTAAAGCTAACTAGTTTTGCTTAACCTTGTTTTATGCATTGAATTACTTATGACAGTTGCCTAAATTTTAGGTCTTGATAGAAATATCTCCCTAATATCTCCGTTTATGTAATGTTTTTCTTACTGGTGTCACAAAATACCGCGTGTTTTTCTGTAAGATCGGTACATATTAATATTTTATTCTATCTCATTTTTCTTTACGTTTTATTTTTGAGCATTTTGTTTTAGCAAAAATAGAATAAAGCTTGACAGTATCATTCAATCACAATTTTTTAAGAACTAAAATCAAATTATAAAAACATTATAGCAAACACATAACTAGATAGCCAAAAGGGCTTAACTCAAATATTAATATTTTCAGAGTATTGAGAAAATAAGATCGGTTCGTTCTTATAAACCATTGCCAAGCAGTTTTAATGTTAGCAAAGCCATTTCTACGGTAATAAAGCAAAATTTTAATCAGAATTCTAACATACTTTTTTGACACTGACAATAACTCACCATGATCAATAAGCAGGTGCATTATATAGTGAGCAGTAAATTTAAATAGAAGGCTGATGATAATGTAACTGATTGTTGTTGCTTTTTCACATTTTATCCACGCAAATTACCGTATTCAGCAAAGCTTCTTGACAAAACACATTAGAAAACAAATTAATTTTGTTTGACACTGACAATTTTTGACGGTGACAATTGTGTATAAAAACAAACCGACTTTTCCACAGTATATTGATTCAAAACTTGGGTAAATACATGAAGTAACTCACTATGACCAACAAGCAGGTGCATTATGTGTACAGACATAGAGATGTGCTTCATATAAAGTGAGCAGTGAATTTTAGTAGAATGCTGATAATAATGTAATTAATTGTTGCTATTTCTTCTACGCAAACAGCCATATTCAATCAAACGTCATGAGAAAGAAAATATTAAAAAACAAATTAATTTTAATTTACCTATTTTCTAATCAAAACCTTTCTACAAGTACAAGATGAATAAGTCAATAGTTGTTTTTAAAGATCTTTGTCATTCCTTGCAGTTTCATACTTAGTGGCGATTGTTTATCAATTTCTTAATGCTAGGCTTTTGATTTGTATATGAAAATAATCATAAGCTAAAAACCTTATACCAGCCATATGTTTGGGTAAAGATTTGTAAAATTAATACTTATTAGGCCCAATCGTTCAAAAGTAGCTTAAACTTGAGCTTTAGAAAACCTATTTTACCATTTCAATCAAATATAAGAAATGTTGCTTTATTTATTCTTAGAATAGTGCTGGCTTAATTAAACTAGGTTTAAAGTGATCATATTTCTGTTGGCAATTCTGGATGTGTATTTAGAATGACATATCTTAACTTTTATCAGTACTCTGATAACTGTCATTTACTTATTTATCCGCTAGTTATTGTTAGCACGTCTTGTACTTTAATTCACTTAAGCTGTTTTCATTAATAATAATTTTACAATATCTTAGTAAAGTATAGTATGCCCTTACGGTATCAATTATTATTTTATAGCATAGTTCCGGTCACCAACTACAACATAGTCATTCCCAAACTCAAAGTTTCCTCGTTTTGCCTTTATTATTAAGTTTGCAAAAAATATTGAAATCATGCCGAATCTAGCCATCAACTTTGAGGGTGTTGATTACTAAGCACAAAAAATCAGGCCAAAAAACCTAATTAGAGAAAAATAATTCAAGCTAAAAGATTACGGTAAAGCTCAGTTAAGTCCAAGTTAATCGTTAGGTTTTAAAAAATACTATTATAATACATAAAATTATAGCGTCCAATAATTTTACAAGAATTTTTTTTGCACTAATGTTTTTTCACCTTTCCGACGCCAATAAGCGTTACAAAAAAACAAATTTAAACTTAATAAAGATTGACAACAATGTGTCAAGAGTAAAATTTTAAATACTTGTAGTTTTACTTAGATAGAAAGAATAATATTGTAAAGTTGTTTAACTAACAGAGAGTTAAATAGAGCGTTAAATATCTTTTTCTTTTAAATAAAAAATTTAAAAAAAAATAAACACAACTAACACTTAAAACTATTGTAAAAAAATAGAGTAGTTTATAAAATAAATTTCTAAGCGGTTTTTACTAATTTTTAATTTAAAAATTGAGGCGATAAGAACGTAAATTGACACAATCTGCCTATAGTAAAGTGAGACATTGGTCAAAATAGATGTTAAAAAATTAGAAACATTTTAGACCAAAAAAAATTGTGTTCAGCAAAGAGTAATAAAACTTCTAATGAGGGGCAACCCTATGTCCAAAATCCAATCATAGTAGGCAAGAGCGAAATCAACGTTGAACATCATTTTCATTATCTGTAAAAAACTTCAAACCTTGTATTCCCAATCAGAATAAATGATGTGAAATACAGTCAGAAAGCTGCCATTATCCTAACAAGTAGGCGCATTTGTAAAGTTAATGAATCTGTGTTCTCTATTACCGTGATTACATATTACGTATAGGCATATCTCCAACTTAATTACAAAATTTACAGTTTCAGCTCTACTGCCACGTAATAAAAATAAATTAATTTCGATGCTGGCATAAAATACATGTTTTCAGATAAACCGAAATCAATTATTAACAGAATGCTTACTAATTTGCTTCAGCAGACATACTGTGAATGCAAACACATTAAAATTAATAAAACACTGCTTCATAAAAATATTTAATTACAAAAAATGTTTTAGATTATTACCCTTAATTAGAGCTATTTGTGTTTTTATATTGATACTACTAAAAAAAAATTTTTTTTTGTTTAATTGTCTCGAATTTAATTTTATTAGGAATCACTTTTTATCAATTCAACAGTTTTTATATTTCAACTTTCAACTACTATTTTATTGCTTACTATTCTGTTAAAACTCTTTTATTTTAATAAAATAGCCTTTTTGGTACTGTTTAATTTAAATAAAAAAAATTTCCATATTTTTATAGAATATGTATTATTAATTTTCTTTCTATTCACAAATATATACTAAGATGCTTGCTTGTACATCTAGTGACATTAATTTATAGTTGGCAAATACCTGTTCCTTTTTAAAGATTTTGACTGCTTCGTATGAGTTTTTAGTATTCTTTGTGGTAGTAGAATTGACATTCTGACAGAGTTGAACCGGATATACTACATACCATAGATAATATAATAATATACTGTCCTGTATAAAGTACAAAGTATAAAGCTGAGTTTACACTGCATAACATATGCTTCTATAGATAATCCATAGAAACATCTTAGCATATGCCAGCGTCGAGGAGTTCCTTTACTAAGATGTTGGCTTTTTTTATGTTTGCTTTTTTTATGTTTGCTTTTTTATCTAGTAACATTTTCTTTATCTGCTGTTCGTATTCCACTTTGTACACGATGCTATTATTCTGCTTAATAAATTCTTTGGTTTTGTTAAAAAGATTGTTTAAGGGTATCTTTTTTGGATGTGATTTCTGACTATAAGCTTTTCTATCTACGTGTGCTGATACAAACTCCACAGCTTTCATCATTATTGATATTTTGTCACAGTCTAGCCCGATTTTAGAACTCAGTTCTAGTACTGTATGTTTATCTTGAAGAATTTATACCATCGGGCAGTTTTTTATATTGTCATCGTTGTTGTAGATTGTTGGTGCTGTCTAATTTAATCATAATTTGTTATAATAATTATACCAACTTATAATTAACAAATTTACATCTTGTTTTGTAACAATGAAATGAACTTACCTACTTTTAATAGTAATATTAATATGATAATAATATTTTAAATTGCTACAATATATTAAATTATAAAAACGAAAAAAAAAACAAAGTTTAACTTTGACATACAAAAATAGCAAAAATTCGTCATGTGACATACGCACATACTATCATAAGATATGTATGGTAAAATAATAACGCAAAGCTTAACTTAAAAAAGCCTATCATATCTACCAGCCACAAATTTATGCATATAGTTGAATCCACAATAAGTGGCATCGCGGTAGGCTCTGATTATCTAATGCCGGTATTCATAGTCGTATCTCAAGTTCAAACTTAAGCTTAGACTCAAGCAAGGACTTCGGCAATGCTCGAAAAAGCGTTTGCATGCGTTTTGGAATAGATTTATCGCTGATTTCATCTCAAGCAAGGACTTCGGCAATGCTCGTGAAATCTGATATTCATATCTTGAGCTTGAGGTCGACCTCAAGTCCGGATCAGTATTCATAGACAAATCTCAAGATTTAAATATCAAATTACGATGTGAATAAGAGCGACTTTTGCTTGATGAGCCAGCGCACTGGGTCCATCTCAAGTTGGACTTGAGCAAGGCATTGTCTCAAGTCCGACTCAGACGCCATTCGCCGGTTATGGTATCGTTTGACGTTTAAAAATACTGAAAAGAGTATTATGTGTTGCAATTCATAACAACGAACATTGACATGCTGGACGAGTTATGTACGTTGGAATTTTTTTCCAACTTTGAATGTAAGCGTCGCTACAGCTTCACAAAAGACAATGTAGTGAATGTAGGATTGCTTGCAAATTAGTGGAAAGACAATTATTACACAAAATTAAAGGGCTTGCCACATTTTGTGCAAAAATAAAAGCATTGAATAAAAAATAAAAACATTGAATAAAAAATGAAAGCATTGAATAATAATAAAAGTCACAGATATTTATTAATTGAGTAGTATTTTTATTTTGTAACACCTTCTACTGGTGAACATAAGTACAAAAAAAGTAAAATTTTTATTAGTTTACATTATAAGTGTAAGGTATTGTTTGCAGAAGCATAGTAGACAAAACGGCAGCCGAAAACTTTCATCTTTACACACTTCTTGAATAGCTCCTACTACTCACTACTCTGATAACTTTTCTGCATCACATTTCCTGCAATAAAAGTGGATAAAGATCTGGTTAGATTTATATTAATGTTGCATTTACATTGTCCTTCTCAAAAGCGCGCAGTGTGAGCTAGCTTCTATTTGGGTCTCACTTTTGCAGCTTTCGTGTTTTGAAGAGAATGTAATAATGGTCCAAATCGTTCGCTTTTCTTGTGGCATCCGTCGTAATGCTTTCTACACTATTGGGGTTGTCCATGCAAGACTACAGCAAGGGTTTTGCTTTTTGTGTATATGCAGTTTTTCGTCTATAATGGAACATTTTATAAAGATACCTACCATACACGTATTCTGTCAGTAGACATGTACTCACCCGTCGTCATTCTTTTTTTTTGCAAAAGCAACACAAAACACTTTCGATATAACCCCTGCGGCACCGAGTTATTCCTTGACCTGTCACTTTATATAAACACGGAGAATGCCTGTCATGCGTCAAAATGTTAAATTTTAAACCTAACAACACAAAAATGACTACTTTGGTGACTTCCGCAAGACGCACGTTTTTCCGAGCATTGTCAAAGTCGTTGCTTGACTTCCCGAGCATTGCCGGAGTCCTTGCTTGAGACGAACTCAAGCTTGAACTCAAGGTTGAGCTTGAGATACGACTATGAATACCGGTATAAATGAAGCATTATGTTATGTCAAAAAAGTTACCAAACATGTGAAACTATCATTATCACTTTATTTTAAGGTTATACGACTCATGTGACATGTGACATGGTTTTGCCCCACAGCAGAGATAACACGACTCCGACGATATCGGATTATCAACGGCAAAACCTCTTCAAATTCATTGTACAACTTGTTCACCCAAGTAAGAAATTGCTGATAATAAATCAGTAATAACTGTGGCCCCCACAGAACGTCAAAATCAAGCCATTTGACGGCGGAGGATACCAACACCAACAGGGTCAAAGTCAAAACTAGGGTATTATTAGCTAAGCTCTTGCTGCCAACGTAAATTTGAATTTCTATGGCCTACCGCCATGCCACTTATTGTAAATTTTAATATATTTATTTACGCAAAAGTAGCGTTCTAAGAACAATAATAATTATAGTAAATATATAATTTCTGATACATTGGTTTAATGTTTAAAGTTTTTTGATATAATTATAATGACTGCAACCGTATAAAAATTAGATTGCTTAATTATTTCTGACAAAATTCTTCAAATTAAATAGGTGCTCAAACACATATAAACGCTTTATTTAGCATAACAATAGAATACAAGACCTTAGAACAGAACATTTGATGCTATAATATGAAAAAACATGTGTTAATTATAATTTGCAATATATGTGGATTGAAATAAACATTTTTGTCCTATATGCTCTATGTCTGTGACGTAGTCGGTTTCATGTTCCTCCAGAGCTACCTTAATTAATCTAATTTAGTCCAAGTTCAAATTACAATCAAAATTTCCACAAGCAATCAAAACTGTCGGAATAATTAATGATCATTGGCACGGGTGACCCCAATCTGTTCAATTTTAATTAAAATTAACAACTCGTTGCTTTTTTACTAATTATTTATTAGGTGCATTCTCTGCGATGGTACAATGACGAATTTCAAATTATTGAGTTACCTATATCCCAATAATCTTATCCTGAAAGTTTTTTTATTAATTAATTAATTAAAATTTTGAATCCAAAACAATGCACATACATTTTGTGAAACATTAATTATTAAACCCTTTATTACTCACTTTTGAATTATATGCCACCTAAAAGAAGAGAACAAACCTTAATTAACCTTAACTAATTGGCAGACCTAGTGTAGTATGTATCAGTTATTTATAATACGACAGCTGATTCTTTGTTAATAATAAAGACTTTATGAATCAACGGTAAAAAGATTAAATTTAGAAATGTAAATTATAAATAGTTATTCTTAGTATTAATTGCACAAAATATATCAAATTATTGATGATTACAAAAAAATCTTAGACATTACTTTTGCAGTGTCCACTAGTAAAGAGTATAAAATAAAGCGTATAAACTTAGTAGATTTGCATTATCGGACTCCAACCATTACATGACCACCAAAATTATAAAATTTGTTCTCAAACTTGCGATGTCAGAAAACTATCTAATCTATAAAAATGTCGCAATTTGAAGAGTCTTCGAGTGTAGAAATTGAAGAAGCCATCAACGATAATGTGTCTTGTAATACTATGAACGCAACTAGATCAATTTAAAGACAATTTGCACTATTCTCTGTGAAAAGTAAACATGAACTCGGTGTCGTCTACAGGAAAGTTTCTTGAGATAACGAAGAATTGTAGAAAATGCAGTCAAAACAATTTGAAGCACTTCAGTAAAAATGTTATAGAACGAATACCCAGCAGTAATTTTTATTGCTCCTAATGAAAGAGACAAGCAGCAAAAGTAAAAAAGATTTGCAATCCAAAGTGTCGCGTGCTTTGGCTTATACATGTAGCTGAGTACTACCCTGAATAGAAAACGGTCTTGTTGAATTCATGACTGTAGTTTGTGGTGTCAAACTTTCTAATGAATCAGTGCAATAAAATTTACTGCCAGGTATATTAAAAACGTTTCTACAATACATAACTATAAATCCACAAACTTTGGTAACGACATCTTTATAATTTTAATATTATTTAAATTTGACCATCAAAATTAGCCAGCATATAAAACGAATGTATGTACATAGCTAATTATCACAGAAAACTAATAACTAAAATAAAACTACAAGTCACTAAATATAAAAGACTTGTAATAGTTTATAAATTTATTAACATATCCATAAAGCCCCAAATTTTCGAACAAATACAAAATTGTGTTCGTGTTTATTCCATAAGATGTAAATGTAAGTTCCAGAAATTTACAATTCAGAGAAGTTAAAGATACACATCTACAGCCGTCATATATTTTGAACGGTGGATTCCTTCTCAGTAATTTAAAGACGACCGCAGAGTGTTTCGCAGTCGGAGATTCTTAAAGATGCACGGGTTAGAAAAGAGGATAATAAGAGAAGAGGTCCGGAATATACCTGCCGTTGAGATAACATCTTAAATTCCCTTTTGTATTACCACAATCACTATCTTAAACGTGTCATTACCTATTTAAAGTGATATTATTCCACCGTTTAATAACAAAACAGTCCGACAGGTGTACTTAATAATGATTTTGTATCTGGGGCTGTTATTGCTGTAATTATCTCTATCTTAGAAACAGTTTAATATAAAAAGACAATATAGTGAACAGCAAGAAAAAATTGGATACAGAGCTCTCTTAGGAAATCAGCAACAAAGTTCATTTACAACTTATGTTATATTAAATATATGACAAAAACACAAGAAACTTAAACACTAAATAATTGGAACAAGAATAAATTTAATCATGTTAGAAGACCAAAGCTCGTTGTCAAAATTACTAATTATTTCAAAATTACTAGAGCAGAGAACGGAATAGATGAAATTATTATTCTAGTATGTGAAGTAAGCCTTTTATGCACAAATTGCAAAGGTCAAAAGCGGGTGCTTTAATTGCAAAGACTGCATAGGCCTATTACACACGTGTACCATACAATATTTTATCTATAACCCAATTTCAAAAAAATATTCTCTACAACCTAACTAGAAAAAAAATTATTGAGTCAATGTTTCTAAATTTACAATAATTTTCAAATTTGAACAGTTCATTCATAATAATATCTATAAAATCAATAAAAAATGGTTAGCATATCATCCAATTTACGATAAATTGGTTGTTTCTCACCGATAAGGCACTGCTGATTCATAAAATTACTTTTGTTTTGTTGGCGGTTACTAGGCGACGCTAGTCAAAAATCGTTTAATAATGCTAGTCCTATTTAGTTTACATTGATTTTATACACACGATTTTGTTTATTTACAAACGATTTATGCAGCTTATTGTATTAAATTATTAATTAACATGTTTATTATAAGATGATGGTATATATTATATTCAATTTAACTAAATATAAAAAAAGTACTTAATTCTGTTAGGTACTAAATTAGTAATTAGTATGTAATACTAAAACTTAATAAATGTTTTAGCATTACTAAAAGTAAAAAATTCATAAATTTTCTACAAAAATCATTTTCATAATTTAATTTTCGGAATTGTTAGACGGTTTAATGTTTTCTGAAAGTATATCGTACAAACAAAACGAGGTACGGTTAGTTGACGTAGGGTTTATTTTTAGGCAAGAGGTAAAAAAAATCAAACACTTCTCCTGATAATGGTGCTCGAGACATAGTAAAAAAACATTTTGGCAAATGGTAAACCTGTCTTGATAGTTATTTTCAAGATGCTAACTGCTAGCTGCTAATCGATATATAATCACTCGTACGCGTTTATAAATGTTGATATCATGTCTTTAAAAAAGCTCTATTTTATTTAAAAATATTGTAAGCTTGATTTTGTAATACATGCCAGGACAGTTGTCAAGTACTGACCGACTTTGAAAGATGGATCTCGAATGAGTCAAATTCACTTTAGGAGGCTTATTCTAGGAATAGTGTAACTGATAACTGTTTGAACATTCTCTATTGTGCATTATTGTTATTTATTAATAATAATTATTAAAACAAGGGTGAAAACTTTTCTAATTGAAAATGATGTTTGTTTCTCGCAAGACACAGCCGAACTCTTTTTTTTATATTAAACACATTTTGCAACATTTCTTGATTACAATTGCTTCGTCAGATTTATTAATAATTTTTTGTATTTAGAACGCCCAAACTTCCTAAGAGCGATCAACAGTTTGTTGTTTTTTTGATGCAGGAAGAGTCGCCAAAATTGTAATTCGGAAATATAAATGCACGATAGAGAATATTGAAACACCATCATTATCAGTTACACAATAGTAAGCTTCTAAAGTAAATTTGACTTATTTGAGATCAGTCTTTCAAAATCTCTCTTCATAAAAAATATTTTATGAAGGATTTAGGGTATCGAACAAATGTAGATTGTTTTTTACAGTTCTCTATTATCAATGCTATTACATCTATGAGCGACGTTTCGGTAAAAAAATGTTACCTTCTTCAGGCCTAAAAAACAATATATATTATAATTCACAATAAATGGCATGGCAGTAAGCGTTGGAAATTCAAATTTACGTTGGCAGCAATACCCTTGCTAATGATAACCTAGTTTCGCCTCTGTTGGTATCCTCCGCTGTTAAATGACTTGATTTTGACGTTCTGTGATGTTGACATTGTCGGAGTCGTGTTATCTCTGCTGTGGGGCAAAACCAGGTCCCATGTGCCGTATAACCTCAAAATAAAGTGATGATGATGATAATGGTTTCACACTTAGACTAAGGTTTCACATGTTTGGTAGCTTTTTTGACATAACATAATGCTTAATTTAGATAATCAACGCCTACCGCGATGCCATTTATTGTGAATTACATAAAGCATAAATGCACAAAAAACTGTTACTGTTAATGTATATGTTTGACTAGAAGAACCGGTCATTTTATTGAAAAACTCGTTGCAATCGAATAAAAATAGAACAATAAAAATTGTTACAGATTGTTGTAACAATCATCACATAAACTTTTTAAATTTTTTCATATTAAAAATGAAGCTGACCTGTTTTTTGGCCAGACATGGTAAAATCAAAATCCCAATTTTTGCAGATAGTGTGTGAAACGTTCTATCTTATCGCAATTTAATGTTTTAATAATATTTTGCAAATTACAATTTACTTATTTTTTTATATATGGTTTCTAGGTATCATTGTTCATATTACTAGTTATTTTTTATTTATTTATTTTGCGTTTTTTTTTGATTTTTTTTCTTTTTTTAATAAATATTAATTATCTTAGAATACAATTTGCTTAAGATGTCGGTGTCGCTCCTAAAATTGTTAGAATTGTTTGTCAAAATTCTAATCATTACACCAATGTTGGGTTTAAGTAGTGTCTCTTCAAATGTGTCCCGTATTCCAATTATGTGATCTGAACGATGATTTGTCAATGGTTCTGCTGTTGCAATCGTATTTGTGCTGCTTAAATCTTTATTTTAAATATTGTTACGTCTGGCGTCAATGTATCATCCGCTGCAATTTAAGCACGGTATTTTGTAAACTACTCCAGATATATAATTTTTTTGGTGTTAAGTCTTTTAGTTTTGAAAAGAATTTTGAAGTGTTTCGGGTGTTATATGCTGTGACTATTATATTTATTCGCGTAAAAAGTTTTTGTATTTTTGTTGCATAATTATAGAAATGTAGTATTTTGTTGTACTTTTCCATAATCTTTGGATTGACGGTGGAAAGTGTTTTTTGTATGTTAGTGTAGACAAGACTTAATTTATCCTTATTTCTTAATTATTCAACGCTTTTCATCTTTAGTCTGTTTATAAGATCTGTGAGGTAGTTGTTCTTTATTGGTAAAGTTTTTATTACTTTATAGTTTTCCTGGTACAATTTTTTGTCGCTTAGATAGTGCAGGTGGTATAATGCGTTTATCTTGGCGGTCTTTTGTTTTACCGGATTTGACGCCTTATAGTTTAGAATGCGGTTAGAGTGGCTAGGTTTTCGGTACCAATTAGTAATCCATTCTTTTCCCTTATCACCTCTACATCTAGAAACAAAAGTTTTTTTATTTTTCTCGATTTTTATTGTAAACTTAAGTTTTTCGTAATAACTGTTAAATATGTGATAAGTAACTGTAAAAAATCATCTACATTTGTTCGATACCCTAAATCCTTCATAAAATTTCTTTTAACACGTTAACTGCCGCAATATATAAAAAAAATTGATTCTTCTGGACAACATTTTTTTTATGCTGTTAATGAGTAAAATACAGTAAGACGCCACCACGTTGGTGACTCATGGCAGCCAACGTGCTTATATCATTTTCAATATTTATTGTAAAGCCTTTTAGCATTGATTTTTCTAAAAATTAAAAATTTTGAAATTTAATTAACCACTTCCAATACGTTGGTTTAGAATTGTTTGTTATGTTGTCATCACATAATCACAAATTTATTATAGTACTGATGATCTTATCGATAAATCTATTTTCAAAGCTACATCGATTACATAACGCATAAGCAGTAGTATAAGCATTCTTAAAAAGATGCGATCAATAAACAAAATTTTTGTCGGTATTTTTTCCTAAATGTATGTGCAAATTGTTAATAAAATAATATCTATTTATATCCTTATTCTTATTTAAAAAGTCAAACTAACTTTGAACTTAATTCATACCATTTTACTTCAGCAGGAACATGTTGTTTTATTCCAGGAATGACTATTATATCCACGAGAGAACAAGAAACCAGAAATTTGACATCATCTCTTATATGTGATTCTTGTTGTTTCACAAGTCGAGAGTGAGAAAAAATAAGTTTTATTCGCGTTGTAGTAGCATCACATACGCTTATCTATTACAATTGTTTTTTAAAAATGCTTCTGTCTTTCTTAGCTTCCTGAGAGTGTACCTTTGGTATGAGATGGTTGAGCCATTAGAAGTTGAAGTTTTTTTTTCTGTTATAGGGTCGATTAGCATTGCTTTTTATAAAATATATCCATAAACACACATTATACATTAGTGGAAAACGAGGCAACACCGCCGGCTTGGATGCCTGACACTATCTTTGTATCTACAATATGCATTACCGAGCCTGGGAGGAAATACACTTGCAGTGAACTTGTTGGAGATTCGAGATAGAGCTCCAAAATGACACTATCATGTACTTTTTTCTAACGTTATGGCCAATTAATTTTGCCCTACACGTAATTACGGTTCTGATATATTTAATTGCCCTATTGGCCTTGCTGCATCCAATTCTTTAATTAGAATTCAATGAAAAACTGTAATTTGACTTTATGAAAATAAACATAGTTAAATGAAGTAAAATACTAGCTAGATATGTGCTCTCAGCTTGCTACCATATTTTCATCACATTACAATATAGACGTGTATATATTGATATATGAGTATGAAATTCTTCGTTAAACTATCCAGAATGTAATTAAGCTCATTTAATTAAACTGACAGGGAACTAATACAGCGTATCCCCCATAAATTGAAGTTTCGTGTACAGCTACATGACTATAATGATATAGAAACATTCCTATCTAGACTGCCGTATCGAAACTTTTAATCTCTTCACTAAGTGCGAAACTTTTAAAACCTTTTTATAATATCGTCACTGTTTTATAGCCAAATCAATTTTGCGCTTCAATACGCCCGAATTGAAATCTTGCCAGCAATGAATTTAACCGCAAATATTAGTAAGTTAAGCAACGATCAATTCCCATTATCTGATGCTCGTTTTACTTCTCCGATAAAATCCAGAAAAAAAAAAGATAAAGCTATTTTTATTAAACAACAAAAATTAAAAACTTGAAAGTTTCAATAGTGCTACGATTAGTTTATTGGTAAAACAATATATAGCTACAACATAGCTAACTAAATAAAAAAAATGTGTTGGTCTTTTAAGTGCTTCCACTTTATCGTAATAACGAAGTTTGTGTGTGCATCAGTAAATTGAACATCAATGCCGGCGCTCGCATTGTTATTGACGAGTAAACCCCAAACTTAAAAAAAATACTTTTTTTATGCGTTAAGCGTTTGGAATATAAGTTCATTTCATAAAATCTTCATTCATATAATACCTAAAATACATTTAATAAAACCTAAAAAGCTACTTTACTTTACTTAACCTTAACAGCATAAAATTAAATTTAAGTTACTCGCTTATGTCTAGTAATTAAATCTTTCATGGAACCTCAAGCATTTTAAGAACTAAAATGACTTTAATCGTATTGTTAATATATACAGTGAGATTTTTGTTTTAAAAAAACCATGTCAATACATTGTCGCTGGGTAGGCAACTAAATTAACAAATGTTTTATTTTGACACTTGACAGAACAGCTGAACTCTGAAATTTTATTTTATTCATAGATAAGGAAGGTTATGTTACCTCTTAATAACAAGTTTAAAAAGAAACTTTTAATCAAATTAGATTAATAAATGTTCAAAGTGACTACCTTCTTGTTCCAAGCAATAAAATGCTTGTACAGTACTTTGTAAAAAAACTGGATTTATTTCGTTGCAGGCGGTGATTATTCTATTCTTTAGTTCTTCTGTACTCTCTATTACGGTACTGTTGTAGACTTTAGATTGGAGATAACTCCAAAGAAAGAAATCTGGCGGTGATAAATCTGGCAACCGAGGTGGCCAAGCTAACGTCTAATCCAGCGATCCTGGAAGTTTTCAGTCAGGAAACGTGGAATAGGGCCCGTGGAATGTGGTGGAGCGCCGTCCATTTGAAACCATGCGTTCTCAAGATTCAAGTCTTTTAGTCGTCGCATTATGTGTCTTTGCAATAGTTCTAAAAACTTGGCGGCATTTAAGTTTCTTTTTAAACTTGTTATTAAGAGGTAACATAACCTTCCTTATCTATGAATAAAATAAAATTTCAGAGTTCAGCTGTTCTGTAAAGTGTCAAAATAAAACATTTGTTAATTTAGTTGCCTACTTAGCGACAATGTATTGACTTGGTTTTTTTAAAACTGAACATGCGTTTTACAACGTTATGTTCAGTAAAACAATAATCTCACTGTATATTATTTGTGAAATGACATAAACAAAGACAAATAAAGTTGAATTGTTTTACCCATTTTTAAATTAATTATCTACACATTTTTTTTCTCATACTTAAAATACCTTAAAGATTAAGTCCCAACAATTAACCACAACATTAGTAGAAAATAGATCATCTAACCACAGGTCGAACATTTTAATAATAATAATAACAATAATAATGACCGGGCTTTATTGAAAAAAATAAACAAAATAAGGCGAAGTCTAGCTTATAGCTATTCTACTTAACCTCATTTCCTCATTTTCATTTAGTTTTCAACCCATTGTGAGAAATATACAACCCAAATTGGTCTAAATAACCTAATTTAAAGTTTTACGTTATAAATACAAGACAGAAGAAATAAATCAAGAAATGATAGAAAGATAAAACTAGAACAGCTCTTTTTAGTTTACTATGTACAAGAATTAAAAAAAAATACACTAGAATAATAAAGTTCTAAAACATTACCAAACTGTTGAGTAAATGTTTAAAAACTTATAAATTTATAAGTAAGTAGAAATAGAATATGTAAACGTTATGTTGACTATTTTCTCCCGTCACAACTTTTGTGTACACAAAAAGTAATTTGCACCGGTCTGGTTGATGAATGAAAGTCACATATAAATAAAGATCACTTTATTACAAACACAATGGTATAAGGTTGTCTGCAAAAAATCGGTCCAAAATTCTGGTTGTCGAGATTTAAAACAAAGGAATGCTTTTTAATCTTATTTAATAAATAATTTAAAGAAAAAAACAAAAAAGAGTTATTTCTTAAAAATGTACAACTTCAACGACAACGTATCTCTGGCTTATCACTCTTGTGCGTTTAGAAATCTGTTTCCTTAAAAAAATTTTAAAAAACCTACAATCTTATATTTCTTTAAAAATTAGAAAATAACTTCGTTGGTTGCCTTATTCTTATCTATAAAAAATAAAATCATTCTCTTGTAGATTTATTGTAGAATTTCTATTTCATCTGGTTCAGCAAAGTTGACAATATTGTTCACTTTACTTTGTTCGAATTTTGAATTGTTTAAATTATTCGAATTTAAATTGCTTCAAAATCTTCGAAAGAGGAGTGCATTGTAGATGTTTTACATACCACGACATAGTATTTAGTAGCATCAACTATAAAAAAATAAACTAATAAAATTTGATGCTTCAATTTTTACTTGGTTATTCGAGAATCGCTAACAGAGATTTAAAACAAATGCGAATTTGTCTAATTTTTTATATTTCTTCAGAGAACTCCAGGAATTGCATCTAGGACCGTTTTCGTTTTTGTTGTTCATTAACGACTATTTTCTATTTCATGTTCACAAAGACAGTTTTGTGACATTGTCTTTAAAAAAAGTAGTTAGACAAAATTGAATTTTGTGCAATCGTTTTAGGGACTTTTGCCGTGGGTTGGTATAGTTAGTAGTTGTGATGCCAATGACATTGACATTGTTAAAATTAATATTAATAGTTATATCAGTCATACCAGCCTGAGAAAAAAAACTCACTAGATGAGTTTTTCAATTTTAATATTGAATTATACATAAATTAATAAAAACAAAATATAAAAAATAACATTACACTTTACAAGACATGTTTGTGGTACTTATTCATTTGAAGCATTCGTTGTCACAAACACAATACATGTCTTGTGCAACTCGTATTACTATTCCCATCTTATCAAGTTTCCTAAATATCTATGATGTGCAGACGATTTCCGTAAAACATCTTGATGTCATAACTGCTGCTTAGCTCAATTTTTCCCTTGATATAGATTCTGTCATTCCCAGAGCCAGTCAGATATTAAGTTTTGTCAAATACATTTTAATAATTTACGACTAATAACTACCAATGCCTCTGAGATTAATACTGAGATTTTTTCAAATTGTTTGAAAATGGCAACTGTTATTCCTCTCTACGAAAGCAATAAAAATTTTCCATGCAATTATAGACCGATTGCATTATTGCCAGCTATATCTAAAATTATTGAGAGACTAATAAAAAGCCGTAAATTGTCGTTTTTATCTAGATATAATTTTCCAGCTCATTGTCAAAATGGTTTTTGTCAGCGCCTAATACTCAGGATACCATGTGTACATCGCTGCATGGCCTCTATCCACAACTCAATGAAAATATTTACTGCTTCGGTCTTCTATGATATCTTTAAAGCGTTTGAATGTGTAAACCATAAATTTCTATTAGATAAATTACAATTTTATAGCATTCGTGGAGTTCCCTCGGCATGGTTTAAATCATATCTCCATAATAGACAACATGTTGTAAAGATTGGTAAAGTTTTTCCGTCTTGCAAAACAATAAATATTGGTGTCCCTCCCACAAGGTTTTGTTGTAAGACCTGTACTTTTGTTTTTATTCATCAATGACGTTTGTTATTTGGATATAAAAGAAAAACTATGTCTTTTTGCTGGTGACACAAGTATAACATGAAGCAATGTGAGCTTACAATCTCTACATTCTGCAGTTTCGGAAGACCTTACTATTGTCAAATCTTGGCTTGATTCAAATTGTCTCTGTTTAAACTCTAAAAAAAGTGTTTTAATGAACCATAAGCGTATTGGGCAAACGCTGTATCTCAATAACAACACTCTTAAAGTTGTGTCTTCAGTACAATTTTTAAGTTTTTTTATTGACGGAAGCCTTAAGTGAACTGCTCACATTGACACTCTTATTAAGAAGCAACGTCAACTTGTTTTGTAATAAGATCCGTTTCATTTTTGAATCCGATTGTCTGGTCTACAAACATGCGAGTAAACTGTCAGAAAGACCACAGCAACCAGAAAGGCCACAGGTACCAAGTGAGGAATCTAAACTATAACATGTATTTACCAGCTTCCAAATCTAAATTGACAAAAAAATCGATCTTTTTAAGCTCTAAAACTTTACAGTTGCTTACCTCTCGATCTCAAGATTTGCACTACATCAATTCCACATTTTGTACTATTACTAAACCTTATTTTGATGAACCTTACTACACAATAGCTGAGTATTTCGGAAATAGTTAAGTTCTTCAGAAGCGCTTATTTTCATTTCCATTAGCCATACTTTTCAGACTTTTTTTGAGTTTGGTATATGTCACAAATTCTGTATTATTATTAAATGACAATTAAGTAACTATCCATACCAACACTTATCTCTAGCAAGACAAACAAATTTATCATCTTAGCTAATATCGGCATCTTTTTTCTCAAGCTATGCACGAGTCAGATGATTACCACTACCTATTATAATCTTACTGATTATAATCCTCACAGTTTTATTTCAACCTACTATAACCCTATTAGAAAAAAAAAATCAAAAACACTAATTTGTTTGCCGGAACCATAAAAGAGTAACGAAATCATAACAAATTCTTGCAATAGACTTATACATCGATCTTGCTTCGAATAAATTTGATTTGACTGTTATAGGCTTATAGGAGTGTTGTTGTTTTGCAATAATGTATTATTCTTTTAATTATAAATAGGTTTCTAAAGCAATTTTTGAAAATGAAAGTAAGTCACTTGCCTTGTGCGTTATAATAGTTTTAAATAAAATAGATATTAGTTAAATTAAAGTTAATATTAAAGTTATAATAGTTAAATTAAATAGATATTATATAATATAGTATTTATTCTCTATGTAGTTATAAACATTGTTGTGTACTATTTAGGTATGTAAATTACCAGGTGCGTTAGAATATATAAATAAAAACACAAGACTAATATCTACCTTTTCCCAAAAAAGAGTTCTTCAAAGATGAAAAGCAATGTTATTGCAATTATGAGCCAATCTTTTTTAATTCTCTTCAATTCAAAAAATAATCATATTAATATCTATGTAATCAATAAATAATTAATCTAATCTCAGTTACAGCAAGGTAATCGATCATCTAATTATGCCACTTAGAATCATTTGTCGGATGTTATTATCGTATTGATGTTTATTAATCAATAACTAGAAAAAAACAACAAATAGGTATGTAAATATATTAATTAAAAAGAGTTCAAGTACAGAAACTTATAGCTGTTGACAAAAACTACTCTAAATGTTGGCTAGTAAAATAAGTGTAATAGTCTAAGATCCCACTATAGAACGACCTTCGCCGAGCTGGTTAATTGATGAAAAGTATTTTATATTCAATTAAATATGTTAATAAATATATTGTAAGTCTGGTTAATAGACAGATCCCATACCAATTGAAAGTATAAAGCTCATAGTATATGCAAACGATAGGTTGACTATTTTTTCCTGTTACAACTTTTGGGTAGGCAGATACAAACAGGTAAATCAATACAGTAATTTGCACCGGTCCAGGTAATGAATAAAAGTTATATAAAAATAAATATTACTTTATTACAAACACGATGGTATGAAGTTGTCTGCGAAAAATCAGTCCAGAATTCCGGTTGCCGAGATTTAATAAATGAAATAATGCGGCGAGTGATACCCGTAATAAAAGTAGGTTGTCGCTATAGTTGAAAATTGAATGAAATAATTGCAAAAACAAGTATTTAAAGCTCAATAATAAAATAAAAAACATAATATATTTTTCAATTTTATTTAATAAATAAATAATATAATATGTGTGTACATATTTTGTGTGACATTAAAGTACATAATAAAAATATTTAGTAAATAAAAAAGTAATTGTAATACATAATATAATACAAATCTTGAAAACTTCATTTCTATTCTTATTTTGCTTAATGTCGATGCTGATGATGTTGACTGCTCCTAAAAGGAATAAAATTATTTTTTATGTAAAAATTGACAAAAAAAATGAACTAAAAATCTCGATTTATATATCTTTTTTTTTAAGTTTAACAAAAAACACAAACATATTTTATTGCTTTGTCAAAATTCCAAGAAGTTTGCGGCCTGTATCATCAACATTACTTTTTTCATCCTCAATAACTGTAGTACAGGAATCGACCCTGGAACTCAACCGTTTTGAGTCTTCATCAGTAGCAAATTGCTATGCTTGTAAAAACTGACTTTTGCGATTAAATAATAAATATTTACATAAAAGTCAGGAAAATTTCACATTACTGAAGAGGAGCTAAATTGAAATAAGAGGCACTTTGTGCCGAGTATTTTAAAGCTTCGAGTCAAATAAAAGATTTTACTGACGTGTTTTATATTAAATTTTTCCGGAAATCGTAAAAAAAGACGAAATTTACAAATTTTAGAATTTTTTTTACAAATTCCACAAAAATCAAGTTTGTCAATTTTGTTGGCAACTATAGTTACTAGAGTATCTTTTTTATTTTGCGTCTTGTAAAATTTTTACAGTACTAGTCCGGAAAACTCAATTTTCCTGCGCGTAAATAAGCAGGAAAATGTTGTTTCCAAGACGATTTCCGGAAATAGTTATTTACATAGAAGTCAGGAAAATTTCACATTACTGAAGAGGAGCTAAATTAAAATACGACGCACTTTGTGCCGATTATTTCAAAGCTCCGAGTCAAGTAAGAGATTTTACTGACGTGTTTTGTATTAAATTTTTCCGGAAATCGTAAAAAAAGACGAAATTTACAAATTTTAGAATTTTTTTTACAAATTCCACAAAAATCAAGTTTGTCAATTTTGTTGGCAACTATAGTTACTAGAGTATCTTTTTTATTTTGCGACTTGTAAAGTTTTTACAGTACTAGTTCGGAAAACTCAATTTCCCTGCGCGTAAATAAGCAGGAAAATGTTGTTTCCAAGACGATTTCCGAAAAAAATGTTTTATATGAATTTTTTTTTGAAAAGTTGAATGAAAATATCCTTTTTTAATTATATCACAAAAAAACAGATATCAGATCATTTTCTTGATTATTTTAAAAACAACCATTTTTTAAATTAATTAAAAAAAGTTTAGTTTGTGGGTCGAAAATTAACAAAATCATAGGTAAGATAAATTTTAAGATTCAATTGTACTTACTGTATTCTTAACACAAAAATTATCAAATTCTCAATTATATTTTTTATTCAAAGCGGTCACTTTTCTATAATAATCTACACTTTAGTTAGCTCAACAACATTGTTTTTTATTTTACGAAAAGCTATTTTTAATAAAAAGTTTAAAAGTTCCCTCATTAAAATCAATTACACCATCATCCGAATTACACAAGAAACACTTTTTGACCATTTTTTTACAACAATTAATAACTAGTAGTACGTTATTGTTGTACCTACTTCTATCGCATGAGACGGCTGGCTGGGACCTTTCTGTCGCACGTATTTACTCGATATTTCATTCTCTAAAACTTGGAAATTCGAATTCTAGACTGATTTTTTGCAGACAACCTTATACCACCGTGTGTGTAGTAAAGTAATCTTTATTTTGATATGACTTTTATTCATTAACCAAACCGGTGCAACTTACGGTTTTGATTTACCTGTTTATCCCTGCCTACCTAAAAGTTGTGGCGGGAAAAAAAATTGTCAACTTAATGTTTGCATATTCTATGGGCTTTATACTTTCGATTGGCATAAAACTGTCTATTAACCAAACCAGTGCAATAAGTCACAAAAAAAAAATTTAATTGTTAATTAATCATATTCTGAACTGAAATTTTTGACTATTTAATTGAATATAAAATATTTTTCATCCAATAACCAGCTCGGTGCAGGTCGTTCTCTAGTGAGATCCTATACTATAACAATGAAAGAATGTGTAACTCAAGCAACCACTTAAGTTTATTATTCAAAATTTTGGTCAAGTGATCTGTTTTCTTTTATTATTTTAAAACACTTACAATGTTTGTGTAAGATTGCAGCGGGCCACAGGTGCGTATTTATCTAAATATATGCAACTAACCATTAATTCAGACGACTTAAAAAGCATTTTGCGACACAAAATGCTTGCGCCGCAAACAAGGCAATTAGCAAGTTTATAAATCAACAATAAAAAAAATCTTTACTCATCAGAGTTCGGTTTATTGATATCATCCACTGAAACCGCCATAGTCTTTATTACAGAAAGGTTTCGACTTTGTAGGCAAACACATTCTCTTGAGCAGCGTTGACTTAGCGTATGTCAGGCGGCGTAGAGGTGAATTTATCGTTTTTAACGCCTATGTTAAACCTCAGTAGACCAATGATATAAATTATTAAATTTGTTTTAGAGTGAATTGATTATTTTTAAATCTAAATGCAAAAGTGTCAATGTCAAAACAAATCCACCAGCAAAAATTTCTAGCATGGGCAAATCAAAGTAGATAAAATAATATCTTAGTTCAATAAGACTAATTATTGTCACAATTGTTCTATCAAAATACATTTCGTTGCATTCGTTGTGTTTTAAACACATTTGTGTAACCATACAACGTCTTACTAATCTCTTATTGTATATTTGCCTGTTTAATCAAATCAAAAAATAAGAATTTACAATTATCTTCAAATAATTTCATTTGGCTTTTTTGTTTTGTTAAAATTGGAATTGTCTTTAAATTAATTAAAAGCAAATTCAAGTTGCTCAAGTCTAATGTAAACACTTTAATTACAATATTTAGCATTTTAAACACTCTGTGAAAGAAAGAAAAACTTAATTAGAAAATTTCATTTACGTGTCCTAGACGATTTGTAATTCTAATTCGCGATTTTCCAGATGTTTTGCAAGACGTAGTAGTGAGAGTTTTGAGATGAGATTCACATAAGTAGTTTTGTCAGAATGGTCTGTAATAACCAAGTCTCATCTATCATATGTAAGAAAATTACCTCATTGCATAAAAGGCTCTCCAGATAAAAATTGTACGGAGAAAAGGGTGATTGCAAAAGTTTGAGTGTCCCAAGAGCAAAGAATTTAAATTGCAGAAGTTGAAGATAGCAGGACAATTACATTGAATGTGTTTAATTCCATACATCAGTCACATTTTCCATTTTATTTTCCAATGAAAATTGAAAACGTTATAGTTTAATTGGCTTTAATAAAATTTAAATACACATAGGTACGGTCGGCCGTAGCACAATTTAATTAAGTTGTAGCTATGTGAATGATGCTACAGAGCACCTATTTGGTTTTATTGATTTTTGGAATCTCTCTTCTACGATTTCATTACTTGTCTAGTTTGCTCGCTCAACCGAAACTTGTTTGTTCCTGCGTTAATTTATTTTAATTGATTTTCTTCGAGATTTATAGCCAGACGGGTATTTTGGGCCGTCACACTTTGGTGACCGCGCCAGCTTAAAACTGAAACACGCGTCGCATAATTAAATAAAACTGTTCCAGATACAGAAATAATAGATATAAGTATCCCCATCAAATGACCAGACAACATAAAGTTACTTTAGTTTTATCACATTTAATTAGGTACAAATACCCAGAATTTCCGTTGCCAACGACACTACCACGCACATACATTACCACAAGAACATAATTAAATTTAAAGGTTTATTGTACGTATGTTACATAATATAGAATACACTTAATTATACATGCATTTCATAGAAAAAATTAATTTAAATATTAACTATTTCGTTTCTAATTAGTTATCATAAATATACTACACTCCCTCTTCAAATACTTTTAAGCAAAAGAATATTACTCCTTAATTGAAAACTGTAGCGTCACTCAAACTAATTAGCAAACGTGAATAGGTAATACAATGTGTTAAAAAAATTCCGCTAAATGCTAGTAAGAAGGACTTATATTTACACTTTCTTATAGACCTTGATTACGCCACCCGGCGTCGGTGTGGTGAGGTATGATATACCCCAGTCAATGTTAATTACATAATAATTAATGCAACTTTTAAAACACAAATATTTTCTTTTGTATAACTTTAAGTTGGAGTTTTAGCAAGGAAGTGTTATATATGTTTAGAGTTCGTGGGTGTTGGTTAAAACTGCTTTAGAACTGCTTTAGGGGACCATATACCCCACAATACCGAATGTGGTACAACTGTTGTTGATGTAACTATTATCGTGATCATTTAAGTTCTCTTGCTTTTTACGTCAACATTTCTTATAATGTCTAACGAAGAAGACCAAAAAAGACAGTTGAGGTTGTGGAGAGAGTCGGAAAATGTTTTTGCAACTTACTAGGGACTTAAAATCTGAGAGTGAATTGTCCGATCATGTCTTGAGTTAAAATGTATTTCATATATCACATGATCAGCATCTAAAGATGAATCACATCTAAAAAACAAAACAGAAATTAAAAGATGTTCTATTTGCCTACGGTCAAAAATCAAAAAACAAATAAAACATGCGATTTTTGGTAACAATGTATCAAGTATTTTTTAAATTTCATCTCAGAGTAGCCTATGGCAAGTTGTTTGTGAACGCTCCTTATTAACAAATGTCAATATCAAAAGTCAAAACATTATTCGAACTTCAAAGACTTTTTTGTTCGTTGAGAGAACGTTGATCGTTATCGTCGAAAATTAATAGAACTAATCTGTCTTCTTCAAGACAAACTAGTAACTGATCTATTTGTAAAGATAAAGAATGTAAAATAAGTGAGAATAAATTCATAACCTAGCATTTTCAGCTTGTGCGACTGTAGGTTTCTTATTCGAAACTACGACTACTTACGACACTTTTAGAAGCTCTTTGAACCATTGCATTAAAACTTTTTGTGAGACTGGATCTGTTTTACGAAAAGAAGGTCAAACAAACTGAAGAAGTTATTCAAAATGTAATGCAGGCAACAAGTTCAGTTATCGGCCACCACTTGCCATAAAATATTGAGAAAGAATATTCTATTATATCCTTATCGTTTGCAAAGTGTCCAGCTGACTTGATGCTGACTTTGCTCCACGTGTTGAATATTGTCACTGGTTTCAAAACACTTTCAACGACAACTTACTGGACGAAAGTCTTTTTACAGATGAAGCGTGGTTTTATTTAAACGGATATGTCTATTCTCAAAACATGAAAATGTGGTGTTCAAAGAAGCCCAATTTCTTTAAAGAGGTACCACTTCATCATCAAAAAGTAGGAGTTTGAGCAGCTATTTTAAAACAAAGAAAAGTTGGCCCATATTTTTTTTTACGGTATAAGAGATTATAATGATTGTAAGAAAAATTATTGTGTTGTAATTTTAGACACACTAACCGCAGCAAGATATCGCAAAGTTTTGCAACCCTTTTTTGAAGAGCTCCATGATGACGAACTGAGATTTGGTTATTTTCAACAGGATGGAGCTACTCCTCGCACAACACATAAAACTTTAAATTTAAAACACCGTGTGATTTCTTCTTATAGCCGTATTTGAAGAACTCCATTTTCCAACGGCGAATACATAACTTTGATGAACTACAGCATCAAATTGTTGAAAAAATTAATAAAATTAAATGCTATAAGCATTTATCGGGTGTTTTGTAAATTTCACCTCAGAGTTGGCTGTGGCGAGTTGTTTGTGAACCAACCAGAAAATGACACAACCTCACTTTTGTAATAAAAAATGAAACTGCATCACCTACGCTTTATAATGATTGAATTATAATTTTATTGAAACAAATTATAATAATCAAAATGTCCACCACCTTCCAGTATGCACATTTGAATACGTCGACGCATTCCGTTAGCAACGTTTATCAGTACGTTGGGTTGGTTATTAAAACTGCTATGCGTTGATTGTGAAATAATAGTTTTAAATAATAAAAAATATAAATTTTTAATATTTTCATTCAAAACAACTTATATGGATTTATAGATTTATGCTATGCAAAATTACCGTTCTAATTAAAATCTTCCGTTGTTTCTTAAAATAAATTACACAAATTAATTTTCTTTTGCTTTTTGAGGTTGTCAAAATACCGAATTGCAAAGAATATCAGTTTTTATAGAACGTAAAAATGTTTTACCATCGTTTTTATTAAAAATGTAACAACATTATTACAAATAACATTAAAAGTTTTAAAATATGACAAAATGTCATTTTGTTTTGTTTAAACATTTAGGTTTTGTAGGATATGTCATACCCCACCATACCGTTGTTGCTTTTATTTTCCACCATACCGGCGCCGGGTTAAACAAAATGGTCAATGATATTTCATTAGTAATATTGCGTTTGTCGTAGGTAAATAAAATTTCCGTATACAAAGATAATAATAAAAATTTTGAGCGTGTCTATAAATAATTTTAAAAACGAAAAGTTACGCAGGATAGTTTTCCAAGCGATGTTTCACGATTTAAATGCATTGTAATAGAAGCAGAAAATGTTATATTAGTAAAAAGTACTATCAAAAATTTAAATTTAATTGCGCGCGGTACAAAGAATTATGACCAAAATGACGAATCATCATGTCGAAAACCTTCTAATCCTTCTGATTAGAAAATTTCCTATAAAAAAAATTATCTACCATGTATAACATAGTTTTAAAAGTTTCGCTTTTTAATTTGTTTTTAAAAGTTTGGTATTATGATTTCATTAAACAAACACCAAAAAAAAATTATTCTGTCCGTAATTTTAGTTTCACTTTATATTTTTCAGAAAACATTATAAAATTACTTACACAAAAAATTACACAAAAATTATACACACACATATATATGTGACAACACAATAATATAACTATTTATTTTACAAGTGAGAGCTTGCTTAAGTGGCCTAATGTTTCTTGAGTGAAAATTCTAATTTTCTTGAGTGAAAAATCTAATTTTTCTTCATGTAAAAGTTCTTAACAAAATATTAAAACGCTAAAATTTTGTATCTACAAAGATTAGTAGTAGTCTATATTTTTTGCCATGTTGTTGTTGACAACAAATTTATTGTTTGAGAAAAATTTTGCAAACAAATTGTTTCGGCGTGAAAAATAGTTCTCTTCCAGAAAAAATTGCAAAAGATTTTGAAGAAGTCACATCGAGTTTGCTATCCAACAAATCCAGAAATGCTTTTATTACAAAGAATTGAGTGAGTTCAATAACTAGAAACAGGAAAACTATGTTAGTGGGGTAAGCCAAGTAACCCAAGTTGAGTTACTTCTTCAACGTCAAAACAAGATTCGGGGTCTCTTCAATGTAGACGAAGTACAGCATGTTACGATCAACATTAAAACTACACAAAAATACAGATGTTTTACAATATGACAAGTTGATCGCTTTTTAAAAAACCAATAAAAAAATTACAACTGCAAGAAATCAAAAGTTCTTAAAAGAGAGCAATATTCAACAGTTTCTAGCAGAAGCTGCCAATAAAAAATATTTGATGTTGAAGGTAGACCGATTTTGTTGTTATTTCTATTTATCTTTTAATATAAATGTTCAGAATCAGAATGTTCAGTCATGCTCATCCAGATTGTAGAAAAAATGTACTCTGTGCCAAAATGCGACAACCTAATAAAGTTTTTGCTCGTAATAGCACCACGCAGCTAGATTATGTACAGAGTGTATAATAGTAACATTAATCAAAAGTGGCTTTGGAAAATAAAACGATTCAGCTATTTTATTATATTTTTGATGCCGGTAAGCTAAGCCAGTATTGCAGGTCTATATCCACAACTGACATTGGCAGTTTAGAGCACAGTGCCGTGCCTAAATGCCTGAATGTAAAATAAATTTCTAATTATTAAAAAACCCTAACGCAAACTAATTCATTTGATATATTATCCGAATTCACAAAAATCTGTACGCCATTGCGTAAGCGACTTTCTGTTTATTTTTTTTTTGGTCAATGCCACATCATTAAAATGGTCAACTTTACTAGAGAAGAAAAATAGTAAAATAAAGGTTATTAAAACTTTCACTCCTTCGAAAAGATGCTGGTAAATATATCGTCAATCTGATACATGAATTACATTTTAAACTCTCAAAACAAGATAAATCGCTTGCTCAATGAGAAAATGAATGTACAAAAAACCCACGACTGACAAAAAAAATAAACTTTTTGATATCAAAGATTAACTTCAAAAAGAAGCAAACTAATAACCAAAACTATGTCGCATCGCGATAAAAAAAACAAAACTAAAAAAATTATAACATACTGCTTTTCATAAAAATCAGAAGTCTTGATCAATCTCAATAAAAAAAATTATAATATGTTTCTAATGTAGTTTAGAAAATAATTAAAGTTATGTTATGTTAAATGGAAAGTTATTCCAAGTATCTTAAATATGGTGTGAAAGGTCAACAAATAAAGGTTAAAGCGCCACATTAAAAATGGATTACTTAGTCCATGGCCTGTCATATCTCATATATGTTCGTTTCGCGACTGACCGAAGTCTGACAAGAGCGAGCAGGCCATAAAAAAATCGTTTTATTTTCTTGTAGAAACCTTGTAGTAAGCTTTGCTGTATGTGAACGTGCGTTAACTTGCTGTAAAAAGGTTCTTGTATGTTTGGACAAGCTATATGGAACAGACTGCAGTTCTATAAATCTCTATTCAATAAAAACTAGAAGACCATAAATACCATGTTATAGTACCTCATACAAACAACACCCCCCGTGTAATGACCGCATGCTATTCCAGAGCAAATTGTAAATTTCTGCATTCTACTACATATATAAAAAATAAAAACTAATTTTTTTTAGGGTAGTAGATAACAACTTCAAACCAACTCTGGTAAAAGATGCAATGGTATTTTTGTTCATAGTTCAAAGAAAGACGTAGTACATAATAAAGTAATAAATTTTTTTTTTGTTAGATAACATCCTTTCATGTTAGTGTTGTAACTATGTAATTTATTCTTGTTTTTGGGACAGATGCATTAACGCTATAAAAAGTACACATTGTTGTAAATTTTTTTACAAGTATTGCCACATTGCCACAGGTTATAAAACACCAGGTGATGCCCATCCACCTTCAATTCACTTACGCAAACCCCAAGAACATATTTTCAGTTTTAAATGTCCGTCTTTATGCTAATTCGGCTATTTTCATAACAGCTGCACCACCTAAAATGACAATTCCATTAAATTTTATCAAAATAGAAAATAGTTATTGCTCTCGTCCCTATGTTAATTAAATTTTGACGCAAAAGCGTCTGCCGTAGAGAATAATATTTATTTGAAAATAAATTTTGTAATAAAGGAAGTTGAAGATGCTTGTAATAAAATTAGCAGATGTAATTTTAGGAGTGACTTATTTAATAAAGAAATTAGTAATAGACATACCGCATAGATTTTTAATTATTGTTAATTTGAAAAAAAAAGCAACATTAATAGTTATGTACCATATATGTATCGTAATGTGCAATTTTACGATACGCGATGGAAAAATTGTCCAACCAGCCGCAGGCGAGTTGGATAATCCGTCAAGTATCGTAAAGACACATTATGATATAAATACCGCACAACGTTTTATCTGATTTCACCCGTGAACAAATATTTCTATGAATTTAAAATTTCATTTTAATTCCGTTCCCGTTTTATCAAATAGGCATCTGTGCCTACATCACCGTACTGTCTATTTTTTTCACAGTGGCAGCAGCATCTTGTGCAAAAATGAGTGATTTGAATCCTCATTGAAATGAGGATAGTTGGCCCTTTGACGTGAAAGTAGCTGCTCAATCTGCCATAAATTCATTAATTCCCGCTAGATCTAAAGAAAGGTACGAGATGGTGTAATGTCTTAAAAAATGGATAGAAATCAAGAACATTCGTCAAGTCTCTGAAAAGATAGTTCTTGCGTACTTTGCAGACCAAGCAGAGAAGCTAAAACCATCGTCTTTATGGTCTCAACCTTCTATGTTGCAAACGTTGATATCAATAAAGAAAAAAAAATGACATTAAGCAGTATCATCAGATTGTGGCTTTCTTAAATAGAAAATCAGAAGAATACTAGCTTAAAAAGTCGTGTATTTCTCGCAAATAAGAAATACATCAATTTCATAAGAAAATGTATGACAAAGATTTCTTACTTATGAAGGTGAATTGAAGCTCAAGTTATAGAAAAAAAAACTTAAATTCATTATGCTTTTAGATAGTTTTGGTAGTTGGAATATTCGGTGCTTGTAGGCGTGAGGAAAACACAGATTTGATGAGACGACGAAAGAGATTTTCATCAAGATTAGTTTGCCGAATACAAAAATTAAAATTATCCGAGAATTTGCTGTAACAGAGAGAAACATTCAAGAAATAAGTTGCGTTAATTTATTTCGAAAACACATAAACTGACGTTCTAGTCAGACTCTAAGCATGACCGCTTTTTTCTCAACTACAAGAGAGGTAAATGTACCCAGCAGCCTGTTGAAGCGAGAAAATTCTAAGAAAATCAACGTATGCAAGATATTGCCTTCAGAAATCTTTGGCATCATTTCTGGCAGGTTCGAAAGCAGATATGCATACTGAAACGCCATAGAAGCTAGAAATCTAACAGTATTGCTGCAGGATATGAAGAAACGTTAATTGAAAATGAAAACTGAATTGCAATGAAAATAATGGGGTCTTCAGTTGCTGTGGGGTCTACATGTTACGTCGTATGAAGTAATACGATAATTGCAACAAAAATAAAAAACTCATCAGTTGCAGTAGTTTTTACAAGTAACGTCGCGTGCACAGAGAAAGAAGAACACATAAATTAAGAAACAGCGTCTTTAGTTAATTTTTGAAAATGTTTCCAACTGTGTATTTTATATCAATAAATAGTTATAAACAATTTATTTGTAATATATATTCACTTTGCGGCAATAGTGTGATAAAAACTGTCATTACAACACTAAAAAAAGTGTTGAAATATGAATTTCAACACTGGTTTACGTAGTAAAATCAGATATGCGCGCCACTTTCTTCCATTATTGTATAATTTGTTTTTGTACCACTCTTGATATTATATCAAAAACTCAACATTCAAAATCGATTACATGTTGCAGTAGTTAGCTCATTTTAACTATCCTCTAAAAATATTTTGACATTATATTTTGTCCAAGACTATGAAACAGCTTAAGCTGGTATTCTCTTTAAACCAAAAGCATTTTAGGTTGCTTTTTTGATAATGCATTGTCCAAAAATCCTATATTTACGCCAGTGTGAAGTGAAGTCAAGTCTAGAAAAAATGTATAATAATAATTAATTGAACAAATTTGAATAAATGGGGTGTACAAGTTTCTGTTGTAACACGGTTTCACAAAGGTACAGCTTAAAAACCAGAAAACAAACAAGAATCTATGGAGGTTTTTGCTCTATCAAAAAAAATCTTCTTAAAATATGAGACTTTAAAAAACTTGAAAAACAGCTCAAATTTGAAGCTGCCCTTTATAGAACAAAACAAGTTTTTCTAACCAAGAAGACTGGACTGGATCTTGCTTGCTTTTTTATATATAACCTTTATTTAGGCAAATTGTCGAGAAAACCGTAGTATTGCTAGTGTATAAAGGGTGTATTTTAATGGTTTAACTTCAATATTCCGACTCAGATGATCCATCTGTATAGTAATAAACCGCCACATTACAGTAACCCTGCGGTCTTCAATTGCGGCTAACTTGTCTTGAGAACAAGTAAACCACAGATGTTTATCACTTTGGGTAATTTAAGAAGTTGACATCGTAAATGTAATGATTATGTGCCCAAACACGCCAGTTTGCAATTGGTTAAACGGCAGAGGTTGTTCAACTGAGTTTGGCAACACTTCCAGACATCTCTTCACGGTGTATTATTCAAAATATGTTTCTGATAAAATGCAAATATAAAAAGTTTCTCGCTGCCTATTAATTTTCTTCACGAAACATTAATTATGCAAAACAATGGCTGCAGTTTAAATGTAATTACTTTAACTGACAGCCAAAATTTGATAATAATGTATATTTCAATTATTGTATTATGTTATGGAAGATAAATTTTTTATAAATGTTGAATTTTACGTGTTTCTTAAGCATCATCAATTTGTAAGAAGATAAAACTTGTAAACATAAAGCAAAATGTTTTCAACAGGTTGTAACAAAAAACTTGTTCCTTATTGTCAACATTATCTGGCTGTATACTTACTTTTCGACAAAAATTACTTTTAGATTTTAATTTTTACATATGTTCTGAATCCAAATGCAAGATCATCGTAGCAAACAATCAACTACAACCTACCTACTTCCCTACATTCAAATGTAATTCACATATAAAGCAAATATGATACGCTTCGTATATAATAACGCAACGGAAGTTGATAAACAATCATACACGGCCATTGATAAAAGCCACCTTAGCCACCTATAGAAAGATAAGTAAATTGAACACATAAAACTAGTTATTAAGTTTTTCTAGAACTGTTTAACTGCTGTTTCTGTAGAATGAGTCCCAAATGGCTTTTAATCCAAGTCCGGTAATAGGTGAAAATTACTCTTGTGTTGTTCGGAAGCGAATAGTAAAGACCTCTATTTGTATTGTTTATGACGGCGTAATTATATAGTAGCATAATGAAAGCCAAGTCGTAAAAACACATAAAAACATTGAAAACTACAACACCGCGTAATATCTGCAAAGTGTCTTTAAATTCTCATCCATAGTAACTTTAAAAACTTTACAGTTATAAAACCAAAAAAAATTCAGTGTTTTATGTATCCCTTTAAGTTTAGCCCAGTTAATTAGAATAATGGGCAATGGCTGGCGCATTTTCAAATTAATCTGGATCTAGAACGGCTTAATAAAAATTGACAGTCGTATTGGATGGTGTTGGAGGGTTTTGCTCTCCAACGGGTATTGTTATTGCAGCGATCAATTTTCTAGTTAATCAGAAGTGTTTGGATTGATTTCGGGATTGAACCCGTTTAGTAACAGTTTCAATTCGGTCCGTTTTAAAACTTCTTGTTCGGTTCAAATTTAATTTCAGAGAATATCGAGTTTGTTTTATGTTATTACCGTAATACTACACAGAATTTCTTTCCTTTATTAATTTTGTTCAAATGTTTTTGTGTTCGGCTAAACTTGCACCCATTGAATTCGATTGCAAGGTGACTCTATATATAAAAACCCTCTTTGTAAAACCACTCAAACCACCTACGTATTTATCAATAAAGTATGTCTTTTATGTGACATTATAAATTATACAATTTAATATCAGTAAACAAGAAGAAATAAAGCTGTAAATGTCCGTTGTAGATAATTTACTGGTGATATATACATAAAAAAATAGATTTACCCTATTAAAATTACTAATTCTTTAGTATTAATAAAAAAATTAATTGTTCTATTTGATTTGACCGTAGTCAGAATGTTGTTTAAATAAGGATCGCCATAAATATAAATAATGCTTATATTCAGACAAATTAACAAATTGAAGTATGCAGTTGCAATTACAAGTTTCTCGGCTGATGGTTGGGTGGCGAGTGGTGGTTGGTTTTAGAGAAGGTAAAAGGTTGCTCTTTCCCTCTCTTCCACCACCCTGGTGATTATGGTGGTACAGAGTCCAACACTATTTTAAATCAAATTATATAAAAATTTTATAAAGTGTTTCAAAAATCAGTGTGTTAGTTATTTTAGCAATAATTAAGTCTAAAAAGTTTCTTTTAGCATCTTTCAACAAGAATAATCGTTGAATAATTATTTAGCTTGATTTTTCACCAGTTATTAAACAAAATAATTTTTAAAAAGTTTAATAAATAAAAAAATTTGTCAACTGGTCTATGGAAAAATTTGTGAAAACGTCCCAGAAGAAGAAAACCGTACAAAAACGTATTATCCTCAAAAACTCAGAGTAAATATTTTGATCATTTCTTTAGAGAAGACCATTTTCAATAAGATTCAAGTTTTCAAATTTTGCTTGTTTCAAACTTGCTGAAGACCGAAAAAATGCTTGATAGAAATGTGCAGTGTGATAGAAATGTCAAAAAAAAATTCTAATTAAAACAGAACTTTTCTAACTTTAAATTTTTGTAAAATGGTTACAAATGTAGTAACGCACTCAAATCGCATAAAAAATTTTGTCTTTCGTTTGTTTTCTTATGTGGCACTACTAGCTTTTCAAAACCAGATTTTTAAGCTTTCGTCAAGCTCATCTCTTTCAACGGCAAATGTTGAGACATCTCTAGGGATTTGAAGATCAGAACAATAATGAATAGTGGTAAACACTATTTCGACTCTTTAGAGATTTTGGTGATTGTGTGAGGTTATTTAAACATAAGCAATCTATTACAATCTGTTAAAATAGCAGCAGATCCTGAAAATGCACCGAAAATCCTCTGTAATTCAACAAAGTTGTTATATAGCTATATTTTCACAATGCGCGCGCATCCGTCTCTGCCAAAAAAAAAAAGAATATAGAAGCAAGTGTATTGTAGACAAAAAATTAAACAATATTTTAAAAAACTGAAAAAGTTTTAATTTTAAAGTAAAAAAATTAAGACTGTATTAGATATCTAGACAACATTTTAACGTAAAGAAAAATATACAAAAATGTGTTTAATTTTTAGAGATAATAAATAATATTATGAAAATTAGAATCATCATCATTATTAAAATACTTATTATTAAAACAAATGTTTAATATTAATAAAACAAACTATTTCCTATTACTGGCCGCAGCATTAGATCAGCTCCAAAATATAAAGCTTTGGTGATCTCATCTAAACATACAAATAAAGCTCAATATGTATAGCAGTACGCATTGAAAAAAGTTAGGTTAATCAAATTAATGTCATAAGTAGAATTCAGTGTAAAAACGCTTCACTTCCTAACCTCATCATCAGATAAGATCCAAAATACCAAATTATAATACTATCAAAACTACATATTCATACAAAGTTTTATTTCAATACGCAGTAGGCTGAAAGTGCTCTTCAAGAATAGGTTCAGTAGTACATAATTAAAAGCTCAGCTAATGCAAAAAAATACAAAACGTCGTTGTCAACATTGTCGTCGTTAAGAGCAATTTTACTGTAGTTTAACAAAAAAATTTAAAAGTTGGCTACATTTATGAAACCAACAATTTTTGAAATATTCACCTTACCAAGTTTCAAAATTAATATTGCTAACTAAAATACATTATTAAATAAAAAGTATAAAATAGTTTCCAAATTTGGTTGAAGAGTTTCGTTCAAATTCCATACGCATGCATTTATTCAGTCAGCTTTTACATCACGGAGTAAGTTAGTTCCTGTGAAAATTTCATTAATTATAGCGACAGACAAGGATGGAGTTAATCGGAAAGGGTTGTAAAGGGGTTTGCGGAAGTAGGGTAAATATCCCCCTGCACCCTTTATTTAGCCGCGGGGTATACACCATTCGCGTTTCATTTCATCTCAACCCATCCACTACGGTTTTGCATTAGTTTATTAAATCGGGTATTGTTTCAAAGATGCCATAATGGCCCTATTCGACTATAAGAGACAAAACGACGACGAGTGTCGATTTTGTTTTTAAATGTCGTCAATATCCGCATTTTCAAAGCAAATTAAGTCGTTTCGACGATTCACTCTTGCGTTTGCACAGCTTAATTGCTTGTTCGACTGCACGTAAAACGCAATGGTTAAATAAATCAAGGTGGTGCAAATGAGAGAATTCCAATAATATTACGAATTCTTGCTTAAAAAATATATAAAAAACATTTTTAAATAAGCACTTACTTTAGCAGAAATTCATAACCACTCCTTATCAGAACCAATATTATATATGTTTCGATCACCACGTAATAATACGTACCAACAGAATCCTGAAATAAAAAAAAAACAATTATTCAAAACTGAAACATCAGTTAATATATACAACTCATATTGTAACAAATTCTTAATTAACTATACAAAAAATATACTTTAAAAACTCAACATTTTAAAATAAGTCAAAGTCCAAAAACGAAAAAAAAATTGCTTTTTTGGCTTCGAGATGCAGAAACCTCACTATCATAATGTACAATCAACATGTTTATATTTCAATAGAGGAAAAATTTTCAAAGCCAGAAGAAAGATGTTTTTTATTTTTCCAAATGCATATTACTAGCTTAAAACGTGATAAATAATGGCACCTGTAAAAAGTTCCCTTGTTGTGACAATGATCACAATCAAACATTCAATTGAATTGTGTAACCGGTAGTATTCTTTAAAAAGTGTAGAAAATTGTCTTGGCGATCGGTAAATGATACCATCTGATCAGAAATAGATCTGATTGGGTACAAATATGCCCTTAATGTTAGCGATACACATCATAACGCATAAAAAGTTAAAACCAACTCACCCATCATGTTCGTTGTCAGAAAATATAGAAATGTGTACTGGTTCTTGCAATGGCCTAAGCTAGTGAGTTTTCAATAAGAACAAAACCACGCTGCCATCATCATTTGCATGATACATAAAATGTGATACTCAGAGATATAACCTTTGATGCATTATACAAAAAAACTTTTTTATAATAGACAAAAACTTGACAACCTGATTAAACTAATCGAGAACATATACAGTAAAAATACATTACAATTTAAGGTCAATGTAGAACTAACAGACCCAATGCAAGAAAAAACAGTATACGTCTAAGTTGTGAATCATTCTTTGGATTTGTCCACTTTTTTTGGGTTTGTCTTCTTCTTTTTTAAAAACCATAAACAAAATTATTAAGAAAAGTAAGCGAATAGACACTATTGTATAAATTCCACGCCATAGCAGACCTTTTCAACGTACAAATCTACTTTAGAACAAAATGTATGACGACACATAAAATATCAGATGTATTTATGACAAGATAGTATAGCAAAACACAAAATATAAATATTTCGGAATAGAATTTTAAGATGCAGAAACGTAGAAACAAAAGTAAAATACCAAACAATAAAAAAAACAAGAACAAGAGCGTTCTTAAGCAACACAATATAAAATCGAAATCATAGTGAAAGAATTCAAGCCCAGAATGTACATGACTATTGTATGACCAATAATTATAGATACTGCGAAAATCCGTCCTGACGCAATTAAATCAAGAAAGTTAATAGAAACCAAGACAAAAAATAATACAAAAGTTACACAAAATGCTCAAAAAAAAAAAAACTACTACATAAAAAAAGCAGTAAAGATGTTAAAAAGAAATACAGAATTATTAACATTATGGCTAATTGTAGCTGAACAGATAACGTGCACATAAACCGAATTAATAGAGGAAAATTGATAAAAACAGCAAGAGACTAACCCCGTCTGGAAGGATTAAGAAACCCAAAAAAAAAGATGGGTGCTAAGATCATCATAAAAACGAGGAAAGATGAGGTAAAAACAGAAAATTATTACAAAAAAATAAAAGTAATAAAAAAAAACAAAAAAAGTCATCAGTTTTTATAAAATGTTTTATAAATCATCTTATAAGTGAGCTTTGGTCAAAACAGGTTTGCATACGTATAAAAGTACCTTTTGGTTCTATGCATGTAAAAAGTACACTTTGTGCTCCACTCACAAATTATTATCTTACACAATACATTTAATTAATAATATCTTCGAACACAATAGTTCAATCAGATTCTATTTCTCTTTTAATGTGCTTGTAAAAATAATACAAATTTTCAAAATGTAATGTAAAAAATATGCTTAATATTCTAGTAAACAGATTAAATCATTAAAAAGGAAATGCCTTTATATTTATAACCACCCAGTGAAAAACTGGCATCTTCTTAAAAAGCACGTGTTAAAAAACTTGATGCAATTGTCACCTTTTCGCACTTTATCGGTAGTGATAAGATAATGGAAGTCATAATAAGCACGTATCGAGTTACTAGAGGCAAAGTTTATTCCAATTAGACCTAGTCGCTGCTGAATTGAAAGATTAAAATATGTACAGTACATATTAGACATTGTCTAAGACCAACTGTCGACATAATTTTAAAAACAAAACAAGCAAAGCAGTCTAAACTATACCACCTTTCAAATATCAATCAAAACCCAAACAAGCGAATTGTGTTCAGCCAAATTCTTATTTTATTCAAACATTTTTGTTTTTTGTTAGTTTTTGTCATATGTGCCAAAACTTTTATAAAAAAAAATTTCTGTTAATGACAACAACAATTGTGATAATTCTCACCAATTGAATAATAATTCTAAGTACGTTCAACCCTCTTGATAATTTTTTTTTCAGTTCAAAAAATGTTGAGATAATTATTTAAGAGTTTAGAGTTTCACAAATAATATGCTTACACGAATACAGTTATTATCATCTTTTGACTGTAAGAATCAACGAGTCAATTTCAATATTCATCACAGATTGTTGTATATTGCAATACTATTAAAAGCTATAGACGGTCGATTTCACATCCCTCCCCAGCGAAGCAGTAATTTAAATTACATATAAGATAACATAAAAAGCAATTAACAACCTGTTATTAAACCACTTTTGGCCAATCAACAACAATTTCCATTATCAATTCCCAGCTGATATAATTGCCTCAGATAAAGCGATTCAAAAGAATCGATAAGTGAACGAAGTCGTCCCATATCGTGGTCACAAAAGTCTGGCTAGTCGTTTGTTGCTTTTCATCGGCAGTAATAGGTGATTATAGCACAAAAAAGGTCATTAGTTAAAGATGAACTACAAAAGAACATTCTAATTACACATAGATTATGGAAAATTGACATCTAAACCAATGATCAAGCCTTATTAATTAAATCAATTAATGCAAGGCAGTGCTGGTAAAGCCAATTATATAACTTTTTTCACATGCTGGAAGTAAAACTTCAACCTATTGTGAAATAAAAATGTTCTATAGCTCATTTTTATTTAAATGATTCTAATAGATCTTTCTGTGTCAAAAGTAATACAAATGCTATTGTTCTACAAAAAAAAAATGATTACACAAAAGAGCTGACTGTTAAAACAACTTTTTTATTGAATTCATTGCATAAATTAGAGCCCACTAATTGACCTCTTAAAGCGGAGTTAATCAAGAGTGTTCCTAAGCATAAAATTTAAAAAATACTTATTTAAAAGCTCATAAAAACAGTTGCTTTCTGGTAGATAAATGAATGTAATACAATGTATACCCTGTGTTTAGCTGAGTTATCCCTCGGTAGTTTTCTACTCTACTTTTTTCACCCTTATGCCTTCTGTGTAAGCATTTCTCACAGGGCTAATCTGGTCGAAGATTATTATTACGTTTCTCTTATAACATTAGAAAAACATTGCAACCTTGAAATAATGCTAAACACATTTAAAAGAATAAAAAAAAATTGTTTAGAAAAAGTTTAAAATTCCGGTTTTGACAGCTGTTTGAAAATAATACTATTCCAGCCAAACACATTTTGAATTTTTTTATGTACAGCTTACTATAATGACAGAAACAATTCGAAAAAACTTATAGTTTTTGCACCTATTTTCTTGTATCTAGCATACATAAAATAGTGCTCAAGTCTCAGTAGCGATTCCTATACAACCACTGAAGTGAAAAAAAAGATCAAGCTTTATATAATAACAACAAAATTGTTACTTGGTCAGAATATTATTATTATCATCATATATGAAAAATTAGCCCTATGGAAATGCTTTCATTTCTTATTTTTTCCATTTAAAAGTAGCTGTCAAAATCGTAGAACTGTTACAGGTGTGTCTCCCTTTGCAATTGTAAATAGCATAAATAGAAAGCTAGTATTTTATAAGGTTTGATATCAAATCGTTCAAAATAGCTGAATTTGTATAGTTTAAGGCGTTAGCTTGAAGAAAATAACCCATATAAGTCATAAAAAAATAGCTGTAGTGTTGTACATTAATTTTATTTTAAAATCGCAAAATTAAATATGTGTAATAATAAATATATAGTATAATATAAAACAAATTCTCCTTAAATTGCAAAAATAAACTCGTTCTTCAAAAGTTGGAAACGAAAAGGTGATGGTAAATAATAATTTTTTTGTCTTTTCTATCCAAGAAAAATAGGTGTAAATTGTAAAAGCCAAGGAACAAATAAGTCAAAATTAATGCATTTGAAAGTAACATTTCAGTCTTGAAAAGTAGTACTTTTTGGACACTATTTTATGTACGTTTCTGTAAACAAAGTATATTCTTCAACTTGGTGCGTATCATATAATAAAAGTCAGATTTTGTGCAAAGCACATTGTGAAACACAAGTGGTAACGTTCCACGGAATAGTTTTTTTATATTGGTGTTTAATTTTTGCTAATGCTCTGTAAATTATTGTATTAATTTGAAAAATTAAATATAAAACGCCTGCAGCAGAACAAATTATTTGTAATTTAAATAAAATAGCAATCCATTAGTGAGTGTTAAATAACCAAATTATTTACTAATGAAGATAAATAGCAATAATTAATTATATCATGTTAATATAATATCTCATTACCAAAATCTTGGACTTCTACAAAACTTAATTAGTGAAGATTCGATGATTTTTCAAGCAAACTTCATTTAGACAAGTCTGCAATTATTCTAAGGCTGATTTATGCAGGAATTCTCAAACTAATTAAAAACATAAAACTCGGCAATAAAAGTGTGAGAAATGTATAACAATTATATCAAATTGCATCCAGCTAATTGATCACGATTCAAAAATGTCAAGAATTTCAACAATTCTACCAATAGAATCAGTATCAACAAGTTTCAACAATTGAAATCACCCAGTTATTGGTAAAATAAGGGAAGCAGGCTAATAACCAATAGCGACAAAACTTATCAAACAATATAAAGTCGTTGATCATAATTTGAAATAATTCCTTCAATTGAAGCAAGTCGAATTGATTATTGAATTACACAGAATTTAATTACTGCAAAATAAGCTTAAAAACTGAAATATGTAAACCGCATATTTACGTCTTGTCAACTGCTATGGTATGTAGACTTTTTTACGCGCAGAGCTCTCATCTGTCACTTTCACTCACTGGCGTGTTGTAAAATACCATAAAAATTATCTGTTTCTAGAGACCTCCAAAAAAAGTGGTCATAAATGTAGTTGGTTTATACTAGGACAATTTACCGCACTCAATAAGACCTACAGGTTTCAAAAATAAAGTCAGTTAAATATTTTTGGTGCAATTTTTACACGCCATCTTGTGGTGTAGTACGCAGCTAACCAGCGATCAAGCTCTGAGCCACATCCTCTCTGTACTTAGGCTGTTAACCCCTTAGAGCGTCGTGCTTCAAAATTAAAACCTTGCGCTGTAAAATATAACTTACCGCACTAATAACGGTAAACGTCTCAATAAAAGCTAAAAAACAGTTATTGACAACTAAATTCCAAATTATAAAAATCGCTATAGCAGAAATATTGACACGTTTTATAAGAGATTATCCCTTTTGTTCAGTTGATCACTTTAGGCCAGAGTAAACAACTTTTTTAAAGCTAAAAGATAGATAAGTAAAATGCTGGACGTAGCCTGTTTAGTTATATAATAATATGTGACTAGGTAATCTTAATAGTATATTATTATACAAGTTTAATAAAACGTATATTATACGTTGTATTGTTACGCGAGTGTGCCTAATACACGACGAGTGCATATGTCAGAAATCAAAGCGTTAAATGAGCTGTAACCAATACAACAAAGCTAATAAATGTTATAAAAATCAGTAAAGACGTTATAATGTAAGCTTGTTGGTATCTACATATAAAAACAGTTACCAATCCAATATAAAAACCTTATCATATAACACCCAAAAAAACGCTAATGTTGTCCTTTGTCAATTTAGCTGACTTCCTTCTGAAGATTAATCTAGAATCTATCAAAATCTTTCATAGTCTAAAGATTTTTTGAGCAACAAAATAATCTAGCCATTTAATCACTGAGTTGTATCGGAAAACAACTCCAGAAATAAAAACGTTGTATTCTTCAAAAAATCTTGTACAACCATAGTACAGTAACATTGCTTCGGCACGTTTCAAGATATTATAATGAATTATATTTATTATTATTACAGATATTATAAAACCATTTATTTAAAACCGCAAAAATATTTAACAAACTTTAATCAAAAAAAAAAAAAAAAGAGCTGACATATCAATTAGTTATCAAAGCATCATGAAAAGCAATATTAAGTATAAACAAGTATGAAGTATAAAGATAAAGTACAAACAGCTTTAAAATACACATAATTGACAAACACCTAACCAAATACAGATATACAATTTTTAGGAAACATTTAAATAATTTTGAAACTTTTTATTCGATTTGATTCATATACACATAACAATCTTGTGAGATTGTTTTAAATTGTTTTTTTTTGCTTGTTAAAAAGAGTCACTAGAAAATTTTAAATAATTTTGAAATACACACATACCTGTCGTACAAAATTATAATTGTTGACATTTCACGAATTTCTTTCCATTAATATGGTCACTTTTTACTGTTTGTAAAGCTTGAAGTGCTTGAAGTAGAAATTTTTTCTGGTGATTTTTTAAGATTGGTTTAGGTATGCAGAAAATATAATCTTCTTTGGGCTAAGATCATTAATACTTTGGTTTAAACCATAAACCACCAATAATTACAAGGATAATTTACCGCAGAAAGAATATCAAGTGATCATATTTTTTTTATATTTTATATAGAATTAAAAATATTAATAATGTTTTCTATTCTTACAAAACTTTCCAAAAATTAGTATCGTTAGCAGAAAAATCATAACATTTAATTTTGATATAAGTTGACCCAAAAAAATAAAAAACGCTTTAAGAAATTTACTTCGCCGAAAAACACAAACAAAATAAAAAATCAATTGCTACAAAATTATAAAAAACATTAATGGAGTTTTTAAAACAAACAATGTAATAAGTACTCAAATTATTAAATACTCAATCAGATAAATCATCTAGAGACAGACCAAAAGCATATAAATATTAAAAAAAAAGCCAAAATTGACAAATTCACATACATATTTACAAAAACTTTGCTTCACATGGTAGGTAATCATTTAATAATGCAGTAGCATCTTTTGTAGAACAAGGCTCATAATAAAATGCAACTGATTATGACATTAAAAACAGGATAGGGGTGCGTGGTATAAATTTCTTGTATATCTAAAATATAGTTCTAATAATTTTTTGACATATGTACCAATAAATGTAAATTTCATCAGTGTTTGGATTACGTGTGTTATTTAGATCTCTTTGATTAAAGAAAGGAAAATAATCTGCAAAGTTAAAAAGTTTTATAATTTCTTGTAAGAGCTGCCTGTCATTGTAATATATTACCCACCTCTATCAAATTAACTATCCCTGCACCACTGTCCTGTACTCAAAACCCGCAAAACACTCGTTTGACACCATCAAAAAAATTTTAGTACATAAGTAAATATGTTCTTATTGTTTAAAAATACACAAAAGTTATCATTATGGTTTTGTACTGAATAAAAATCTGTATTTTATATTTCACTTCTGCACGAAAATCGTACAATTAAAAAAATTGACGTGATCACTAGACAGAGTCCATTCCAAGGTCTGAAGATTATAAGTAATTTTCTAGTAAACACGCTTATTTCTACCGATGAACTTTCATAAATATTTAATCCTGCTAAATATCAGTTGTTTGTAAAATGTATGGAGTGCACAAATATCAAGTACACAATTTTGTGTATTTCAACAACTTCTTTTAAACAGTTAAATGTTGACTAATATTATTCACGCTATAATAATATTACCAAAAATCCACTTGTATATGAAAACAATAGTTAGAAAAGGAATTGAAAGAACATAAATAGTAAGAGTAAATGGTTTAGTAATTTGATGTAATAGTCCATGATGCACTCATTTCACTCCTTTGCAAAGCAGTTATTGCTCTGTGGCCACCAAGTCGACTGCTGTGACAAGGTTATAAATAACCCTTGTAAACTTGAAAAAATATAGTCTACGCAAGACGACGGCTTCTTTTATTTTTTATATTCTTTACACCACAGCCGACCATATTTCAACTAAATAAACATCAAAGAGAAAATAGTCTAAAAAAATCTTCATTATTGCCCCTTTTTACTATGAATAACATCGCGTAAGCCCACAGGTTGAAATAGAAACATTCACAATCCCGACAAAATCGGATTTTTCCGCGTATACTTATAGTCTCTGAGGGAAAACTTCTCAACCAGGAAATTGGTTAAACAATTTACGACAAATAGGCGGGAATCGAAATAGCTTATTTGAATTTCACTCAAAAAAAAACTTGCCATATAACATGTTTTAAATTCATTATTCGTCACCAGCTTCAAACAAAAAACTTAAATATTTGTTTAATTTGTAGTTGTGTAAAGTTATATTAAACAGAAGAAAGCATAAAAATTCCAAATTTGACAAGAAAGACATTACCTTGATTTACAGCATTTTAACCTTGCAGCCCTCGCAAAATTTCGATTTGGAGCTTAATCTAACGTAAAAGTGTGAGTCGAGAGCGCTATTTCCAGTTTTACTAGCAATTACGAGGTGAAGGAAAACTGAAGTTACAATTTAGGTTTGACATTAGAAGTGACATTTCATTGTCAGTTCCATTCTTAATTTTCGCCAATGCATACTATGTCAAATATCGCCAAATTAATTATGAAATTATCCGATTTGGTATGCACAAAGATTATTTTGCAGATTAACAAAAATCTTTGTAATCAAAAATTTTTGTAATAAATAATTATTAAAGTAATTTGAATCTTATAGTCAATTTTGAGAAACCTTCCAATAACTTCAAAATTCTTCTAAAATGCACTTATCGATTCTTGTAACAAATAAGCTATTAACGATTCTTAGCAATAGTATTAGTGACTGAATCAATTGCTTGACAAATTGTTGCTTGACAAATGCTTAAAAGCACTTAAAAAATTTTAATAATTGTTTCATAAAAAAATTTAAATTTATCTTATCTGATATTCATAAAACGGAAAAATACTTTGACAATATAGTAGAAACGTTGGAGATATTTCCCGCAGTAAATTCTATTGCCCATTATGAGAGAAGCAGTCAACAAAAGTAAAAATTTTTTATCCAAAGTGTGGCGTGCCTCTGGCTGAGTACTAATCTAAATAGAAAACGGTTTTTTTTAATCTTTGACTGCAGTTTCAGGATTCAAAGTTTCTGATGGATTAAAGCAATAAAATTTACTGCCGGATATATCTCAAACGTTTTTACAATATTTGCTCAAATATTGTTAAAGTACTCCATATTTTTTGTAAATCATGAAAAATATTTCATTTTAATTTATTGAAATTCACAGGTTTTAATAATTAACTGAGTAGTCATTTAGTTTTTTGTAGTACTGTAATTATAATCTGAACAAAGAAAAAATTGAATACCTTTGAATCGCTTGTAGACTATTTCCCAAGATACACAAGTCAAAATTTTTACCATAAAGATTGGAAAAGTAATTGTAATTTGCACTAGTGTAAAATCAGCGCATAATTCGACGCTGATTAGATAATTTTAAAAAACTGAAATAAAGTCCACACTAATTTCAAAGCGCAACTAGACGAAACAGATAGATACTGTGAAAATGTTTGAAATGCTGACAGTATAAGAAATATGTATTAAGCACGCCGTTCGCTAAATCTAGCCAACTAATGCAAAATCATTCTTGAATTTGACTCCTTCAAAAAGCGCTGTTAATATGGAAAGTAGCAAGTTGTACACGCTGCAGTGTCTAACAAACTTTTATTAGAAAATTCGACACGACCTTGAGATCGATAAGAATCAACATGTAAACAAACCAGCGTGCAATCAACAATGTATCCCTTTATAGCATCCCGGTCCCATGTGGCCAAAGTCCCATTCAATCAGTGAGGCTTATCGATTCGGGAGCACTCAATGAAACGGACACTCGCTAAACAAATATAGACTGCAAGAAAGCATTAAAAAAGAAATGTGTTTTCCTGACAAGAAACACTTGTAAAGAAGAAACAATTAGTGTGGATGCTAGTGTTTTAATTATGCTGCTGTTGGTAATTGAAAAGGTGTCTGATTAGAGTACACAAGGTTACTACCACAAAGCTAATTAACTAGCGTAACGAATACAAGGTAAATGATTACTGGATATGACACAATAATCGTATGTGTACAAAAATATTTATTAATCGGTTTGCTGTAAGTACTGCAGAGGAGTTGAAAAACAAATCAACAAAATATTAGAAAGCACTGAAAAGTCAATCATTGGAAAATTAAGAAGCAAACCTTAGACAATATAATATTATATACTATTACATTAGTTATTCAAAATTCCAAAAACCTTCACATTTTTTTTCATTTTCCAGAAACAGTTATAAAAATATCTAATTTTATTCAAATTTGAACCTAATTGAACAACTAGATAAATTAGAATAAAAGTTTTTAAAACTTATGAATAAAGCGATTATTTTGCTTTGAAAAATGCTGAGTTAGTCTTGATTTCTACTTCATCAGGAAATGTAGCCAAAACCAAAGAATTCCAAGCAGCGGGCCTATAGACTCAAGCATATTTCGAACTCATTATACCTTGTTCATTATCAGCCTGCATCAGAGTAAGGTAAGATCATTTGAACTCACGATAACTTCAAATATTACTATTCTTTTTTATTTTGTAAAAAAAACTTCAGCGTTGCTTTACACATCTGTTTTGAGTATTTTTCTTTGTGTTATTTGTCATTTATTATTATCAATATAAAGCTTTACCGATGATTATTTCTTTTATTGTTTGAAGTAGGTAAATTCAATCATAAAAAGTTTCAATTTTATTTGATATTTTTTAGTTCCAAAATTTTTCATGTTTTCATGTTTAAAAAAAAATTTGTTGCTGCTACCTCAAATTTTTTAAAGATTCAAACAATGTTACTGCAAGCATTAACAGAATGTTTTTATTTTTCCAGGTTAGAATTCATATCTTAAAAACAGTCCTAGACAGCTCTGCAGAATATTTTGGCACAAGAAAAATTTCAAATACTATTTCTGTCAACAAAAAAGAGTGGTGGAATATTTATTTCACAATATTGAGACCATTCGTTCAGAGAAGAATTAAATAATTTCATATTTGCTTTCACCCTATTGGTCATTGACAAATATACAAAAATAAATCTAAGCTTTTTGCATTATAAGACAACGCTGTACAAGATCCAGCCTATTAGGCATCTGTTTAAAATACTCAACATGAGGAAGATTTAAAGAAAATCACAAACTTTTACTTTAAAAATGGGTTTCTGCCGCCAATTGCTGAAGAAAGAAAAAGTAAAGCTCCTTTTTTTTGAATACAAATTTGAAGTTTTAGAAAGTAATCGTCGAAGTAATCTAAAAAAATTAAAGTAAAAGTTCTACAATTTTAAGTGCTGGTTGTGAACAGAGATTTCTACCACGTTGTGACTTAATTTTTTATACAAAAATCAATAGCCGTGATTACCACAAGGCTATGAATGATGAAATGAACAAAAATCATACTTATTCCTGCGTAATTCAACAGGTGTTATTATCATAGACAACGTCTCATACCACTCGATGAAAATTGTTTAAAGAGTGCATGAAAACAAATGCATGCATGCTCCACGTGATCACATCTATGAAATGGGAGATAGTTGACAATTATTCGGACAGGACAGGCCGCAGGAAATATCGTTTGTACCATTTTAAACAAATATTTAAAATCCAATTTTTTTCACTAGTATTTAAGTGGTTACATTTAGCCCTTTTTCCACTATGCACCCCTGTGCTCTCGAATGCAAGATCCGCCAGGATTCCAAAAACTGGGTATCACGTAGACTTTATGAATGAATCACGCATTGACCACGATTTACACACTATTTACTACTACTCTTTCTTGAATTTGAACACACTATTAGGTTCATATTGTAGGCTTCTTCATTTATTTGTTTCAGTTAGCTGTTTCGACGTGCATTCTATGATTTTCAAATACACCAGTATTTCAGAGCCGAGACATTCATAATGTGCAATAATTCGGGCATTTCTAATAAACTGCCAAACAATAGACCAGACAAAATACCAAGACAATGAGTATAGCTAATTAGCTCCTACTAAATCTAAGTCGATAAATCTTTTTCTCAATTACTTTCTTTTGGCCATACTTTTGATTAGGTATCTCTATCTTTCAGTGGTTTATTGAAGAAGTGAAAATAATTAAACATCATAGATGTGTGTTATAAATACAGTGCATGACAAACAGAATTGCTGCATTATTTTGCAGATGACATTATTTCAATTTGACAATAATTACTTCACTAACAGATAACGCCGCGTCTCCTATCTTTCTTTAACTTCTCGTTCCCGAGTAAAGCAAAAGCAAATTTAGTATAACTTTAGCGTTTTTTTTTAATTAGCGTCAGTAATGAGTTAACAGTCAGAACAAAAAGCATAGGTGGAGCCATATTTTGATGACAAAAATATCGTCAAACAAATCATAACATTTAAGTTTCGAACCACAAAGCAGTTTCAAAATTGTAAAAAGCTTCCTTGTGTCCTAACCTGCCCCAGTAATGATTTGAACGATAAAAATAACCAAAAAGTTAGCCAAAACAACTCTATTCAAAATAAAAAATCTGTAAAGTTGACAAACAATCTTTAAAGTTGACATTGCTGATCAAAATAGATGACAGACGTAGTTATATGACGCACAGTGTACGTACAATGGCTTTTATTTTGTATCAACTACATATAAATGTTTAGGCAACATAAAAAAGTTAAAAATTTAAAGTTAATAGACATTATAATGATTTCCTAGATTTTACAAAATAGGAATGAGAATATAAAAGAGCCATGAACTACATTTAAAATAAAAACTCTGAAGCAACAATTATTTAGAACCGCTACAATTTTAATAGTTTATAATTAAACTCTACTAACCAAATAAGCAGAATTAAGAAAAGTTCGATTCGTGCAACATTTAATTATAGTATGTATCTTAATGTTCTGAAAAAATAAATACAATGGTAAACAAGCGAAAAAATTCAATTTACACGTAATCTGCCTTTGTGTGAATTAATTTTCGTGTTTTCATACATTTTAAAATATTGATCTTGATGAAACAAAAACATGTCTTAAATATTCTTAATCGCACAATTGCATACACGATTTGCAAAAATGCAAATTTTATTGTATTCAGAAAGATTTTATCAAAACCTTCATGATTTTAAGCAAAATTATAACAATAATGACCTTCTTTTGTGCGAATATCTGATAAATATACCTAGTCTACACTTTTTTTACCCATAGAGAACATGTAGACTAACTAATTTATGCTTAAATATGTTAAGTTTAAATTCGGCTTATTTTTCATTTTGAAGGGCTATTAAAATATATCTACCAAAGTACCAAAACAGTATTATCACAGTAAAAATTAATTCTGATTAAAATTATACTGTTTTATTGTTGTTCTTTACTAGCTAAACCTGTTCAATTAACATCATTATTATTAAATCGATTATTACCCGCTGCACATTAAAGTCTGAAGAAAACAAAAATAGTTAAAACAATAAAATCAAGTGAAAAACTTAAAAATTAATAATTGTTTTTGATAGGAAAGTCTGCTGAGTCTGTTTTGTAAATCATTGTGAATTATTCCTATTTTGATTGGTAGTGTTTGACATGCACCAAAAAGTGCATGGGAAAACGTCGTCGGCAAGAAAAAATAGTTAAAATGCACGGCGACTTAAATTGTTCCTAAAAAAAGTTACATAATGCAAATAAACGTTATTATTCTATGCTTAGAAACCTAAAAATAATTTGTTTTTGTTTTTATACTATTGTTGACTTTATAAATATGGCTATTCAGTAACCATTCCCACTAAACATATATATGAAGAAAAGATCAAAAATTATATGTTAATTGACATTTTAACTTGTAAAAAATAATTTTAAAATGATTCCACGCTTTGAACACTTAAGACAAAAAATGTTTCGTCTCACAACAATCTCATGCTAAAATATTTTGCTTCAACAATGAGACGCTGTGATAATACATATGTTTAAAATTGTTTTTGTTTTTAAATAATTTAAAAAATTTTAAAACTCTCAAAAAATCTTAATTTGAGACAATGAAAGGTAAAATGCTGTTTTGTGGTCCATTATACTATCAACTAACTTTTCTAAGGCCAAATATTAAAAGCCCATCTGTGTTCACAAAAGTTATTGAAAATCAGCAAGCCCTGGTTGATTGATTTCAAACTTCTAAAGAAAAGAACAGGATGGGTAACAGTGCAGAGATAGAAATGAAATTATTAGCAACCACATAATTAACATTATCAACAAAGTAGCATAAAATAATTAAATTAAAGCAACACCATACAAATAGACGGATTCTTGATGGAAGTTGACGGAAAAAAAAGTTCTCTAGCATTATTGTAGCGGAAATATTTGTTTTGAAAACTCAATAGATCATTAATAAGTTCTACAGAGTGTATAATATTAACATGAATCAAGGGTGGCTGTGCTTTTTTCGTAGCAGGTCTTAGGTGCACTAAAATTAGGTAAAATAACTAATCAGCCTGCATTTTTTTTGAACACCCAGAATAATCAAATATTTCCATTCCCCATTTTCTTGCTTTATTCTATTTCGAAAACAACATTGATTAATTACTTATTAGTTCCAGTAAGCTAACGTGTTTATTCACAACTATCATTGACATGTGAGCACAGTGATGTGCATAAATGCCAGGCCTCAGGCATTTGCGCTGTTTTCTAAAGGTGAATTAAATTTAAAATTATTTAAAAAAAAAACGGGAAATTCTCAAAAAGGACAAAAATATGTATTTCTTATTTTACACCGCTCAAAAACCATAATGAAACTAATTAAATTGATTTATTCAAATTTGCCATTCCGTAAGCGACTTTATGTTTACAAAGATTGTTACCGGCTTTTGTACGAACGGATCTCAAACCTGCTGCCAAAAAATCACCGCCGCTCTTGATTCATGTTAAGATTATACACCCTGTAGGAAATATGTTTATGTTTTTACAATTGAAAGCGTGTGGTTTCTCTTGAGGTTTATTTCGCAGAAAAACATGCTTTTTTCAATTAAGCAAATGCTACAGTTTAGAATCACTTCGAGTTTTGTAGTTAATTGCCGTTTTACTCTGAAAAACTAGATAATAAAGTTATTCCATGTTACGACTCTTTTAAAACTGTTTGTTTTGTTTCTGCATATTTGGCAGCTTTGGCGTATTTTAGAACAAATCGAAAATAATGATTTCTTGTTGCAAAATGTTTGCTGTGTTTTAAAATTTGAACATCAATTTTTTATAATGATTGTTGAAGCAGGCTATAATCGGAGGTAGTAGTCAAACCCATTATGATTGAAAAGTTTTGTTTTGATCTTGAAAGGTTTAAGAGCGCCTCATTTAGGTTATTTTGTTCACTATCTACGCAGTCTCCATTGTGACCAAGTCGGAGTAGTTAGCAGTGTAGCAAGTCAACACAAGACTTCGTTCTATTATTATAGTTACTAACTTCCGGAGACTATTCAAGTAATTTGTTATCGAGTCATTCTTGAATTCCAAAACATATGTCTGTCTGTATGACGAAAAGCAAAATGGTACACTTATCATCTTCATTGTCATCTTGTCAACGTCTTTTCTTTAAAAACAGACATACGTTTTCGGATTTGAAGATGACTCAATTTCAAGATATGTTGATCGCTCTATATTAATCTCATATACTACCTAGTTACTTGTGTAATTTCAAAATATACAGCCGTAAACTTCAATAGATTGTGTATTAGACAACGTTGATCGTAAGAAATTTATTTTAATAATTGTAGATAAACACATTAACTAGAATATTTGCAAAAACGTTCTGTTGCAAACCAACTTTAAGTATCTTCAAACCGTCCAGGAATTTGATATTCCTAAAGAAAAACTGTTAAACGGTTCTAAAAAAACTTTTTATTGTAAAAGTATTTATGCAAGTGTTGTGAAAGTGAGATCTTATTTTGTTAGTGAAAAAGTTTGCAAAAAAAGCGTTGCGAGTTGAGCAACCCTACAAACAAAATAAAACCACTTTTAACACATCTATTTTTTATACAATTGGTGTGCATTGTATTAAGAAACGTATTTGTATTTTTGATAATTATTTTAATTTCTGCGACAAAATCGAGTAGATAGTCAGTTTAATTTATTGGCATTTGAATAGCGTTTATTAGAAACGTCAAAACAGTTTTCATTACATTTTGTAAAACACTTCAAGTTCCACATTAGTGCATTCGTAAACATGGAATGCAAAGAAAACGACGTTGATGATGCCTATATCAACAAAATCTGTTGCCCTCAATCCCAATAACAACACGACATTGCCTACAACAGTTTCTTGAAATGATGCAATCTAAAGAAAGTAGGCGGCAAATTCAGCTAGAATGTTTGTCAAGCGTTCTTTAAAGAAAAATCACAAATTTGGAAGTCATCTTTATAAAAACTGGTCTACGCATCAGGAACGATGTGGATATAGAAAAGTATCACAAATTAATAGCATTTCAAAAATTAAAAAATTTAGGATGCCATGCAAATGGAAGAGCCAAGTATTACAAAAGAGAGCACATTGACAGATTTTTGAATGAGACACCAGCTGCCAAATATCTGATGGTAAGAGTTACGCCATTTTTGGCTTATTTGGCGGCTTACGTCCCGAAGAGTTGTGTAAACTGACCGTGAACGACCTAAAAGAATTAGAAGACTCATTATTAGTTTGTATTCCAGATACTAAAAATTATATACTTATTGTCGTACATTTTCTGCATTACGCCTACCTAATGTCACTTATTGTCGCTTTTTCTTAAAATGTTGTAACAATACATGCACCGTCCAGTCAGTCGGCATAAATACATTCGGTAAGATGCCATGTGTAATTGCTGAGTTTCTGAAACTACCTGAACCTAAACTATTTACTGGTCATTGTTTCCGAAGACCAGCTGCATCTGCCCTATTAACAGATTCAGGACCTAATTTAATGACAATAAAACGATTTAAGAGCTGGAAATCATCGAATGTTGAAAAGGGGTATATCGACGGCTCTGCTGAGAGTAAAAATCAAATTGCATGCAAGAATCTTCCTACTAGCTGCGCAGCTTTCTTGATTAAGAATTCTTCTACTTTAGAAAAACCTTTAGGACGAAGTTTTCTTCAAGCTTCTACAACGTTGAGAGGTACGTTATAAAAAGTCATTTTTAATATGCTTATTAAGTGATAACTATAATTTTGTATATTCCCATTTTTGTGTTTTATATTGTATTAATTTATATTAGACTATCAGCAACAATAATGCATATCCTAAAAACTTTTGAAAACGCTTTGTGTTTACCAATTTATGTCTACAGGAAGATGAGTAAATTCGATAACGTTATGAAATTAGATTTCTGTGTTCCATTTTTAGTCAGTTCTGGTAAGGATCCAGCAATTATATCTGGAGAAAATAAAATAAACCTCTCATTCAGTGTTCCGGCGTTATAATTAATAACATATGCCTCACATTAAAGTTCAGGCTTCTCACAGGAAGAAAATATTTTAGCGTTTCCTGCATCCATTTCGTCATTCAATAATTTTGACAAAAACCATTAAATTTGCATGTGCAACTACTGGACTAAAACAAGTCGAGCCCTATCATGTGTCAAATTACCTAATTTTAATCAACGTTATCGAATTAAATTGAACATTACATTAGTGATATAATCTGTACAAAATGACAGTTGAAACATGCTGTGCTTAATAAAGTTAATGGTTTGGTTTTGGTTGTTTGTTAACGAGTATAGAGTGCTATGAATTTACGTCACCAAATTTTTAAAAATTAAATCAATAAATTTCTTTTTCAAAAAATGTTTAGTCAGGTTGTATACTAAACAAATTTAAACACCTGCTGACTTCGATTCTAATGTTATTAAAACTACACCTATTCATCTAACAGTAGGCGTGGCAGAATACGTCCGATTCTCAAAGTTAATGACACGAGATAAAACCTAAACATACATTTACACTGTTAAATCAATTAAATGCTGTTATCAATTATTAGAATAAAATACTGAACAAATCGTGATGTAAGTTAAGAACGGGTAATTATTCTATTGATAAATATTTTCACATCTATGAAAAACGTTCTAAACCCAAGTCAAAAAACCTTCTTCAGCAACTCTAAACATAGTTTTTAGTAGGTAAAAACGTTAACTAACTTGACGATAGCACCAAATCCAAAAGTAATAATAACTAAACCTTATCCAAGTGTACCAAAAATATATTTAAGTAATCACTTGACACCTGACTCAATATTCAAATAATTGTAGACATAGACATAAGATAATACAGCTGAAAGTCGTGCGCACTGGCGCAGTATTTTTTATTTCAAAAGATAGTTTTCTTGATTTTCAAACTCGACCAAATCAAACGAGAGAGATAGATAAGCTGGACTGGGAAAAATGACTATATGCAGCGATCGTCATTTTTATAATCTTTCTCTAATGTTTTGACAAGCATTGTTTGAAACTGAAACAAAAGATTTAAAACAACAACTTAAAAACCCAAAAACCTTTTTTTGAATAAAAATAAATTGAAACTGATAAAGCAATGTCAAAGAAACATTTATAGAAGTTCTAATAGGTAGCCAAGCCAGATGATTTAGATCGAACAGTCTAAACTTTAGACTTTTTTGTCAAACAGACATTCGGAATGGTTAGTGGATTGATTCAATTGGATAAACTTCATTAATTTGAAAATAGCCAGTATTTTTATAAATTTGACCTATGCCAATGAGTTTGTGTGAACTGACCATAATTTTTAAAACAATTGCTTCAAATATCAAAACAAATCCTAAATTTCTCAATTTTTGAATTTCAAATGGTTTTCTAACATTTTCTAATAGTCTTATTTTCATAACGACCACCGAGTTGATGGTGAATGGTTGAGTTATTGGAACCATTTTTTTAATAGAACATTGACTGCTGCAAGATAGCGAAAGGAGATTTTACAGCCATTCTTTGCACAGCTTCATGACGATGAAATTGTAGACGGTCACTTTTATCAAAACACTCCATTGACACACCACATACAAAACCTTGAATATGATAATACAAAAAATTTATGATCGCCGATGTATCAGCCAAACTACAGCCACAACTTACCCTTCAAGATCCTGCAACTTCACTCCGTGTGACTTTTTTTGTACCTAATATAAAAAACTCAATTTTCCAGCAACGCTTAAATAATCTCAATAAGATGCGTCAGGTTAGTAACGCAATTGTTCAAAGAGTCCGCAAATGCGTTAAAATCGATAGACGACATTTTAGTTATTTGTTATAAACCTTATTTTCCTATTAAAACTTATTTTTTCGTTTGTTATCACACTACAAGTGTTTTTAATTTAATCTCATTAACATGTTAAACTATTAAATATAAATTAAAACTGAGGTTAGGTTAAAATGTCAAATTATTAATTGTCACTTCGATTCGATGGTAAAAGTACGTTCACAGTTCAAAGTTAACCATTCATGACAAGCTTTGACGCCAAATGAAAAAAACACCCAGTATTACAGTTTATGCCTATAGAGTTGTGTGGCGTATTACACTGTTATATGCTTTCACTTCTTTTTGTAACAATTTTTTCGTTATAGTTAAAGGGGTTCGGGAAAAAAAAATAGTAAAACAAATTGTTGTGTGTGTTTTTGTCACACGTGTAGAGCTAAAGGGCCGAGCTTAATTTTTCATTTATTTCCACCTTCAGGCAAATGTACAGTGGAAATTGTCTGACATATATGTCATTTTGAGCTTTTAATATTATAAGATGTCATTTCTATCAATAAATATATAAAAAATTTTTAAATATTGAAATGGTTATTTCCATCAAAAAACCAAAAAGTCGCGTAGAAAAATTGCAAGAATTCAGTGTATTGAACGAGCGAGCAGAGACAATATTTTTATTATTCTGTAAAAGTAAAAACTTTTTTTTTTAATCTTAGAACAGCTACTACCTATTTATTTTTGTTACGTAGTGTGACTCGTACAGTTTCTCATCACTACATCAATTTTTTATTAAGAAAAAAACTAATTCAGTATTTTTCATAACTATCTAATTTTTCAACTTAATTTATTAAATTTCAATTATTTACTTTATATATAAATTCCCTAACTTTTTTAATTGTAAAACGGGTTGCTGTGTAGATCACCTTACACAACTAGCTCACCCCCTTTTTTATCACTACATCTACTCATCGCATAGATTTTATGTAAAATTTTGCAGCGCTTGTAAGTCGGAAGACAATGCAATATAGTCCTCAATCCGGCTTAAAAACTAAAAAGTTTTTTTTTATAAGATTTCTTACCTTTACAGTTCATTTAACATTTTGATAAACCTATTAATGTCAATGCAGTGTTACTAGCTAAAAACAAAAGCTTTTTAGTTAGTAAATTTAGAAAACCACTCAATACATTTTTGAATCAAAAAATTTTGCGAGAATAAAAAGTCCGACAACGTCGACAATTTTGCGAAATCAAAGAATTAGCAGCAGCAGGTATATATATTTTTTTTACTTAAATTTTACTTTATTGCCTGTCGTCACATTGTCTCACTATTTCGATAAAAACGAATATAAAATTTTGGCGCATATTAGATCAGAATCGATTCCCCCATAACTCTCTAACATGAATCTCCGCAAAATGATGCACGAAATAATTCAATAGAAGATAATGTGTCATACATATTCATGTGGCAATTACATATAGAAGACGCTTTTCTTAGGAGCCACATGTGCAGTTCCGAACAGTACTCAGATATAATGCCGCTAAACAAATAAATTGGTTTAGATAACCGCATTTAGTAAACAAATTTATGAAGACTTTTCCCCAGCCCTTGGCCCCCCAAGTAATTACATTTGAACGTAAAAGATATTACCCTTCGAACGAATTAGAAATTTTAATAGAATTATATCACAATGTGTGTGCTCGGAAAATTCTTCACAGTTGTTAATTAAACTTGTAATTCCTTTCTCAGACAATGACGGCAATTAAAATAGATTAAATTGGGATGAGTTTTATTAAATGCTCGTATGTCTGTTTTATATTAGGTTTCGTAATAACTCACTCCCATCTGGAAATTAATTGAGACCCGCCATACAATGTTTTATTACTTTTTTCTCTTTCCTTTATTAGGGAATATATGAATTTGTGTCGGTTTTTCAGCTCTTGTTTGGCTGCTGTCACATATTCAATGACACAATATTTTCTAGTTAATACAATAACAAAATTTAATAAAAATTGCGTTATGCGGAGCTAGGTAATATATATCTACCCTCTACCGCAAATTGTCATTAAAAGGTAATTAAAAAATGTTTTCTTCTCAAACTGATTATTTAATAATAAAACCTTAAATACTGTCAAATACTGCTACGCCAAAAGTATATAAAAAATAAAATGTAATCCAAAAATAAGCCAAAACAATTTTATTTAAAATAAGGAACCTATGGACATATTTCGAGATTTTGGCGTCTCATCAGTAAGACGCAATAGGGTAAGGTAATTAGATCAATTGTTTGAAGAGAATCAATCATAGTATACTGAAATAACAGTAAAATAAAAACCTTGATTTATTAGTTGCCAGTTGTAGAGGTAATACCCTAAATTTCTAAAAATTGGCATAGATCCCACATTGTAATGTAGTATTACAATAAAAATTTTTTAGAAAAGCAGTTCTTGGATTTTGGCTTCAAGTACGTTCGTTGATTCATTCATTCACCATTTTTGGCTTAGAATCATAAACATTTAAATCTATTTAATAAATTTGAGCTTCTAACTAAAAAATAATACTCTAATAATGTAAGTAATATTAATAATGAATACTTTTTTTAGATTTATATGTAAAATTTTATTAAATGCACTGAAGCCTAGACACACACCCAAAGACAAAGTATGTTATAAGTTATCCTCATCTCGTTATACTGATCAGTTCTATAGTTTTATAAAAAATTTACATCTGAAGCAACTAAATCCAATCATGAATACAAATAAAAGATGTCAAGATGTTGTTCTGTCTAACTTGAGCTGAAATGTTTCACAAAAATTCTCGCCTGTACTACCAGACAGTCTGTGGTGACTATTCTGCATTACTCGCAATTGGCAATTTCTAGTAAATTACGATAATGTAAATAAAAGCAGTTAAGCTTTCTTAAAAGAATTTATATGAATTGCTTGTTCTATTGATTTCAATTAAGACAGCCAAATTAATTTATTACATTTTTAGTAGATTAAAATCAAACATAGATTTTTCAGGAAATAAAAATCAGGTCTGCTTCTGATTTGCTGCAATTCCATTATCGTGGACGTGACTTTAAAATTTAAATTAACAAAGCATAAAGAAGCTATCTATATTCAATATATGCAGGTTATGATACTTCGTTTTTCTGGTTCTTTGTTAACAATAAAGAAAAAATGAGCAATTTTCCTAGAAATATTAACTGTCGCAAAAAAATACGCCATCCTAAAATATTGCTGATGACCCATGAATGAGTCGAAGGTGGAGAGTATAATAGAAGTGAGTTCGATTCCCACAAAAAATTCAGAAAAAGATTGTTTCCATCTTGGTGTGGGTGTTATAGAGAGCAGAATATATCATAAACATTGCAATATCCGTAGTGAAATCAGTAATTGCTGATACATTTTGGTAGATGTTTTGGTAATCGCCGTCCCTGGTGTGATATATAATATATCACACCACCTATAAATACATCTGCTTGACTGATATTAGAAGAACTTAAAAAAAAATTAAATCTTTTTTTTCCACAGAAGATGTCAAACTTCCTTTTTTATACTATTTTGTTTTTGATTATTTTCTTCAAAATTTATTCAGTTGAATTCTAAAAACTCAACCAGTCGTAAATCGACAACAACTGATTTGATGTGCATTTTACATTTTATTTCCAGAGCTTCAGATGCTAATTTCCAGGTAGATCTTATTTACAAACATTAAAAGCGTTATGGATCAGGGTACAGTAGTAAGTTTTTACTAGGAAGTGGTTGTTTTTTCCGCAATGACCTATCCAAACAAGCAATGGAACGTTGAATATACGTGAACAGTATTCAACTACGCAGTGTTGCACTGGTCGACTGAGTCACGTATCTGAAGCCGGTACGTAACCGAGTAAGTCAGTAAACAAATTTGATGAGAATAGTGGTCGATATAAGATAAACAAACTGGGCTGTTGTAAAGTCGTAAAATGCGACAGCCGTATATGTTTTGAATCAACTATAAATTTAAGTCATATTCTTGAAATATGCATCATGTGTTAGTAATTTACAATATAATAATATTATGATGCAAAGTACTACTTTAAAGGATTTGAGAAACCACTTTTCATGCTGCTTTAACTTTTAATTTGCATATTGCAAATATTGCTTCAAGTTTATTAGATATCGTGTAGAAATATACCAAATGTTAAATTGTTAACGAGATTCGATCTTCAGTTATTGCAAGAAGAAGCACTCTGTGGTTTTGTCGACTCAGCACCTCCACTTTCAGAAACTCACATTCTAACTTGAAAAGTTTTCGCTTGTTCATATTAATATCCAGAACTAACATTCTGTGGCATTTAGCAATTTTTAACATGTGTAACCTTTTTAATATAAAATGTGATATTTTTTGAAATGCTTTCTTTATAGACTTTTACTTCGATATACTCTTTGCAATACATTTTTTATGATGCTATTTCTTGCTATTTAAAGCGTTTTTCTTGATTGTTTTATAACACGCTATATTTAATTTATTTTGTAAATGTATTTTTGTGAGAAGTCAGCATTCGTTGGTTATTTGTTCAATATTATACCGTACCTATGTTAAATTAAAAAGAGTTCTTAGTATTAAATTTTAATTTTGTTTACAAACAATCCCAGCATAGAAAGGTAACAATTTGCATTCAACTTTCTTCAAATCACTCAATTAGTCAAAGCTTTATTACAATGTCATCTTTGTTATATATGAATTGCTAAATTTATTGCAAATTTATATAATCCCTGATTGGCACCGTTCCAATAAGCCCAATTATTAGGTTTACTGCAAGTTGACAAGTTGGTGTGTTTTGCAAATTTGGGGTGGTGTTTCAGCATTATTTCAAAATTACTGTTTTTCTAATATTGTAAAAAAAACATAATAGGTACCGAATGTCGACTAAATCAGACCTGTGAGAAATGCTTACATCCATTTATCAACCTGAAAAAAACTGATAATTTGTTAATTGGCGAAACCGATTGTTTTGATTGACTGAGAACAAACGAAAAATAACCGATGTCAATGTTAGTTAAAAAAAGCAAAAAAAACAGATACTTAATTGACTGTATTTTATTTATATTTATTAACATTATCTGCACTTCATAAAATAATAAGTGATTACATTACTATTATTATTATTTTGGTCAAAATTTCTTAATATTCAAATAGAAAACATTAACTTAGAAACTTAAAGATTAGAATTTAAACATTTTAAAAACTCGAGACATACACAAAACTTCCATGGGTCTAATAGGACCTAAGGAATAAATCATTTTACATAGATATTACAAGTTTAATTAATCCTGAAACTATGTCTAATAAGTACATGTGTATAATAAAAACGTTGAAAAAAAGATTTATCTTTTTTATTAGGTTTAATTGCACCGTAAATCTTATTTTTTTAAATGAACAAATTTGAAAACACTAACAAGTGCAAGAATAGGTTCTTTCGAATTAAGAAAATGTCAAAGTTACAAACCGTATTTCGGACTATTAAAAGGTTGAAAAGAATGATTCCTAATACGGTTATAAATATAAAAACACCTACACCATTTCAAAACAAAAATTAAGAAATACATTTTCATAATAATAAAGTTTATTCAATAGATCTATTTAATCATATCACTAACCATTCAGAATGAACATTTGACCAAAAAGTTCAAAATGTTTCCTGTTCGATGCCAACCCATAGTTTCCTTTTGATGCCCAAAATTATCTGGCTTCTTATTAAAACTTGTATAAATGATTCACTCCCTATTTGACCCACATTATTTTCTTTCATTCTGAGTTTACCTTTATTGAAAACAAGATTTTTGAATCAAAGTATTTTTTAATCTTTTGTTTTAGTTTCAAACAATGCTTGTCAAAAACTTTAGAAGAAGAACATAAAAATTATCATTTGTCAAACTTTTAAAATATCAAAAACTTTGCATGTTATTTAAATAAAAATATTTTTCGAGAAATATTGTTTAAGTTTTTTTCTAATTGAAGCTAAGTCGTCGCCGCAACCATTATCTGTCTAAAAAATTTAAAAAAAAATCACATGCAAATAGTTATAACAAAACAGCACGTTGTCTAACAAACGATATTAGTTTTGTGGTTGTGTTTCAACAAAGCCCATAAATAACGCAAAAAATTATTTTTCGCAGCAAGAAGTGAAGATTTGAGGTTAGGTTACCGTGTAACTTGATAGAATCAATTAAGCACTATTCAACTAACGGTTTTATCTTTAGAACTTAGAAGGTAGTTTACCAAAAACGATAAAAATATGGTTTTACAGGCGGCAAAATGCTCAATCATACGATTTTTAGAACAGATAGTAAAACTAAATTTTTTTTAATCAAAATCCGCCCACAAAAGATAGAGTATGACGTCATTCGCATTACAGTTAATATAATATAAAATTACTTACATTTGGAATTAAACTCGATCGAACTTTCTACAACTTCTAAACATAAAGTTAAAGCTTAAAATCTACAAAAAATGCATTTTTACAAACACTTTTCCCGTTAAGTTATGTAAAATAAATACATACCGAAATGATAGAAAATTAATAAAAGTAGTGAAAACGCCATGTACCTACTTATGTTTTGGGAAAGATGATGGAACAGGACTCATTGCATAGAAAGAGATAAAACCGTACGACCGTGGTCAATAGCAAAAACCACGTAAAATTGTTGAATTCTACAAATAGAAATTATCCTTGTTTGTGAAGAAACTACATACTTTCAGCAATTGTAAGATTTTAGAAAATATTTTCTGTTTCTATCAAAAAATACCTACTCACGCTATAATTTTGAAAACCAAAATTAAGTGTTAATAAAGATAAAGTGCAAGCGAGACAATAAAAATAGTAATCCAAAAATTATGTGGCGACAAAAGTGAATGTGAGCGGAGAAGAGTAACCGGGCTAAAAAGGCTTTCTAACCCCGTCACCATGAGGGTATTTTTACTATTTTTACCGAAAATAAAGAAACCTTCAGGTAGAACTCTAACAGAGGGGGCAGTCTTTTACCACCCTCGACCGAGAACATATCTCGCAAAATCATATTCAGTTTCCTCTTAGAATTATATTAGAATACATATATTATTTAATAAACTGTATAGTTTTCATCCCCCAAACCACTCACCAAAACATTTTGTAAACTATTACAGGAAGTGAAAGACAAAAGGCATATTTACAATTAATAAATACGACACCATATTAGAAAACAGAAAAATAATTATAAACACCAACAGGCATAAACGTAATTGCAGATTACAGAAGAGTGCAAACCCACAACCCGCAAAGATGTGACTTGTCAAATTGATCACCCATTCAAGCACCACACGTTGCTTAAGTGCAGTTATCGTCGGGCGGGCTTATCTTCTCTACTATACTTGTCGCACTATAACAGTATGAAAAATAAGAGAAAACAGCAAACTTCTCTTTTCAAACACTCTAAAATGAAAAAGTAGGTATACATCCAAACCAGTCCATAATTTAGGCCAAAAAACGTACAGACTTGTGTTAAGTTTATTAGGTTTTATCAGTGAGAAGTAAAAGCTGAAATTAAATTATTCATTATTTTTCTCTTCTTAAAACCATAGAGCTGGCGAGTGAAAAAATGTAATATAGACAATAAATAAGTTATTAAAAAAAAGTACAAATTCATAAAAATTTTGCAATTGCGTTCATGATGATCTATTACCAAGGTCTTTATTATCTGAGATATAAATGTGATATCATAATAATAATAAATCAATTTAATTTTTATTCTTACGAAAGTAAAATAATAAGCTAAGAGTACCTACCTAACCTTACAGGTAAACAATAATTAATTCTAATAACAACTGAACATAAGAAAAGAATGATAATCATATAACGTATGACAAATATTTATAAAAAATTACTAAACTAGTCTCCATAGTAAGTGGCCAGGAATTATACAGACTCATGTTACGCTGTCGCATACATTTATTGTATGCTCCAAACATAGGAATTGCGAAAAATAACGACAATAGTAACGTGTTTTTCCGTTCCTTTTAGAACTGCACGTAATACATCTACCAGTCTCTTCTTGTCTTGGTAAATTTGGAGTAACGTTTGGAATATTACATATTTGTCGTAGTCTGCTTTTTAATGTCCGAGGAATATTTCCAATCTCTGCACGTAAGCGTAGACTAGCTTCAACAAGATCAAATGAAAGATTATAAAAACATGGGCGCCTTTGGATATTGTTGCTGGGGTGATTTGAATTGTATGCAACAAAACTATTGATACCTGCCATATTCAAAATTGAATAAAAGATCACCATAGGCCAGCGTCTTGTATTTCTAGCAACATCGTAGTTAGCGCACAATCTGTCAACAGTATCGACACCTCCCTTAGAGTGATTAAAGTATATAATAATTTCAGGTGTTCCAGTTGTTGTGTAAATTTTATCATCATGATAAAGAGAAGACAATAGTAACACATTTTTCTTTTTCTTTGGGATAAAACCAAAGTGAAATTCTTCCTAAAAGCAAACATACTTGCGCCAGGAGAATGTGTTGGTTTAGAAAATTCCAATGGCAATTCTGATTTGTTTTAATAACTGTCAGTCGGTAATCCTTATGCAACTTCTCCACTAATGAAATGCTGGCAAAAAAGTTATCTATTGTCAAGTTTCTGCCAGAATCTTTGATTATGTTGCAGTCTTTCTAGAAGAGAAAGACTGCAACTTCTGCCGGCTGTAGACCCACATAAATCTCAAGGTTGCTTGTAAAGTACATCAGTAAAGGCAAATATCTTTATCCCATATTTGTTGGGTTTAGATGGAATATACTGGCAAAAACTACACCGTCCTCTAAGCCCCTCAAGTTTTTCATCTATTGTCACGTACTCGGACAGACTGTACCCATATTTGAAGGAGAACTTGAAACGTTTTATAGACATTGTCAACCTAAATATTTCTATTCCAAAACCATCTGATTTGAATAACTCTTCAGCATTCAAACGGCTCGCTTTTAGCATCCCGGCAGAAAATAATAAACCAAATAAGGCTTGAATTTCGGTAATATTAGTTAGCCTAGCGTCTCTATCTCTTTGATAATTGCTTACTATTGAAGATATATGAGGATTGGTGTGCAGCACAATAAGATCAAGCATTTCATTGTTTATAAAGTATTAAAAAATTTCTAAGCGAGTTTTGAGTGAGCGAGTAAGTAATTTAGAAATAGAAAGACCAGTCATTTTGTTTTCTGTTCTAGTTCGCACAGATTGTGGAAGCGTGTGCTTGTCCCACCGTGTTTGCTCATTTTTTCCAATGTCCGGCTTGTCGCAAGCGATCAAATCATCTTCACTTTCGGAAAAGTCTTGTTCCGTTTTGCTGTCTTCTTCTCTTTGCTGTACCAAATGAATTTCATCAGTGTCCGATTCATCGCCGTAATTTATTTCAGTATCTGTCAAAACTTCTTCCAGTAGACGCGTAAGTTTGCGCTTGCTCCGCTTCGTAATCTCCCATGTCTGCCAAAATTGTAATTCCAGAATGGTAAATTAATAAATAAACAACTAAAAACGTCATATAACTAACCTTTTTCTAATTATTAGAAGAAATAGTGTTGAACAAATACTGTGACATAAAAGTCGGTCGGTCTGTGACACCAAAAATATAGAAAAAAAAATGATACCCGTGGTTGCTTTGATATTCCTTTACAGACGAATGTCTACACCACAAATGAGGCAGCTACTGAAGAAGACGGCGTGTTATAGGCATGTACTATTAAAATAATTAGAAATGTAAAGTTTATCGGTCTAAGGCTTAGCAAAAATAATTTTATAGGGTTAAAGCGTAAAGTCCGAGATCCTATTTGAATGTCCAAACTGTTTTAGTAATTTTCTGATTGCAGCAACCATATTATATATTAAGTATATATTACACATACTGATTTAAGTAATAGTGGATATATCAGTCCAAATAGAATAAAGTTATATGGTCTTTCCTTTGCTGCAAAATCTAATAGCCCAGCAATGACTACCCAAAAGACTATAAATCTTCAACTTTCACGCTTCAGACAAACGGCACAGACTAGGAATACTATTTTTCCGTATTTTTTTAAATATTTTCAAACATTTTACCTGCCTATTTACAAATTTAGTACGGCTCTGGATCAGCTGTCGACACCGGCTCGAAAGTTATTTAAATCTTTTTTTTGGATGATTAAGAGCATGGAGAACTATTAAAAACTATAAAAAGAGCATCTTAAGTAGGGCCATATAACGTTATTTCATTGATGAGAGTAGCATACCTATAGAATCTCCCAAGAGGCAAACGTAGATATAAAACACACCTCCCAAAAAGCTATTGTCTCAATAGATGTTATATAGCCCCAAAAATTAGTTTTATCAGTAAAAAAACTATAGAAACTCACCTAACTTGCGTTAAGAACAAAATTTTACAAAAACAATTAGTTGAAAAATGTTTCTTAAAAATATATTAATACTAGATTGTTTTATTAAGACTAAAAATGACTAAAAAATGATAAAACAAAGTAGGTAAAGTCGGATATATCGACGTAAAATAGTCATGGCTACTTTGTCAATCATTCGTCGCCATAGTGCTAATTGTGACCATTTGTGATTGTTTGTTCTCCAATTTGTTAAAAACTCTGTAAAAATTAAATCTAATGAAGATTGTGGTGTACCTAAAGAGATTCAAAAGGGTGCAAAAAATTGCTAATCTTCTCCCACCAAAATCGTGAAAATTTAGCAAATAAAATGAAGTCGTCGACGCTTTGGTCACAATATTCAATGTTGCAAAGAACGGGATTGATATCAGTAAATACTCAAAGTTACTCTTTTCCCAGGAGACAAAGTGATGGACATTTACCGAAAAAAAACGCGATTATTTACAAAACAAGAAGTTGATCGCTTTCTGAATAGTGCACCTGATAAGCTATGTTTGGTGATAAAGGTAAAAGATTTCAAAATAAACAAACAAAGTTTTCAAAAACAATTGATAATCTTGAATATATGAAAATTGCCGTGATTATAAAAATTCCCAATACAATCACTTGCTCACTGTGCTAGGAGACAATGAAATTTGAGTTTTTATCAAAAATATGTTGCTTTACGTCCAAGCGTATTGAAAAAACGTCAATTATTTCGCAGATATCTTAATGGAAAGTGTCATCGAATGGTGGTTGGTATTCATACAATCTGTAGCGTCTCGCAAAAAATAGCACAATTCTTGAAGTTGGACAACTGGAAAGAGTACACTAGACACATATTACGAAAAACGTCTGCTTCTCTTTTAGTTGATGGTAGTGGTAACCTCACTTGTCTTTAAAGACACGGTGGATGGAGAACAAACACTGTGGCAGAAGGCTATATTGAAGACCCACTTCTAAATAAAAAAAATATTGCGAAAAGAATAATGCATATAGATAGCAATAATGATAAATCAAGCACCATTGTTATTTCTGATATCACAATATCTGAAAATATCAATGAAAACGTGTTACAACTGTTTTGGGAATTACTCCAAGAATGAGGGACGGGCAGTTCTAGTGGTTTAATTAATTTTAATACTAATTCAAACTGTATATTTAAGATCAATGTGGATAAACAAACATTGCAAATAGTCTTGAATAAATTGTTTCAAATTGAAACTACCAATACTTAAATGACAGCTTTTGGCTCCTAGGATTAAAAGAGAATATTGGTGTTCCAAAATACCTGTTTTTTTGTTAAGTAAAGAAAACGGCAACTTTTGAGACCCCTGAAAGTTAAAAAATGTCATACTTTTGAAACGGTTGGAGAAAAAAGCACTTTTCTTTGAATGACTGTAAAAATATAAATTTTGTTACTACAACTTGACCAATTTATTTAAGGTTTATTTTTTTGTCTAAAGCTGAACCTGTTGAAAGTGTCTAAAGTAGTTTGTATTATTTGATTGATGTGAATGCCTATTTGCAGCCTTCAGTATAATTTTATTAGAAAGATTAGGCTTAAGTATCATTTTATAGGTTTGATTTAATCAGATTTAAATACCTCTCCCACTGTCTAGATAAAACTAACCAGAAATGATAAAAATAATTTAAAATTTGAGAGCATTAATTGTAATAATAATTTGTTTTATAGGATTAAGAAGCCAAGTGGGTAATAAAAGGTTCTATAATTAGCATAATTTAATGAGTTTAGAGTTAAATTAGCAAATGTTATCAGCCAAAATAATCAACTTAGTAATTGCTTTTAATAATTATTAAATGCTAATTGCAAATAGGTGGTTTCTATAATTAAATGCTTTGAAATACGAATTTGACACTTAACCTTGAAAAAACGCTTATTTTTATATTGTTTTCACTTGAACGTCAACGCTCAAAAAATAACAATAATAACATTTTAAACTAATAGAGGATCAAATGTTTAGTTTGCAACAAATTCTATATTATTGAAAAAATCATATCATTTTTTTATACCTACCTACTTGTCCAACGACTGTAAAATGAGATAAATGTGCCTTAAAGCCTTCAAAAAAGGAAAGATATGAAAGTAATAACCATAATAATATAAAAATTAATAAAATACACCATAAAATTTAAAAACAATTAAAACCATGTGTCTACACATAACTTATAAATACGTCGAGCTGTCAAGGATGGCTATTGATATGACTTGCAAATTAACAATAAACGGTATAATTTATTTTTTAAATGCGAAAAACCATAGTACCGTAAATTTATCAAAATTTTCATTTAAAATATGGAAAAACTGATATAGATTTGTATTTTTTTCGTCCACATGCACGCAAACACGTGACATAAACGGTGTAATTTCATTGGTTATCGGAATGTGACTAATTTGAAAAACAAACATGTCTCGCAAGTAGAGCTTTTTACTCAAAGTTTTCAACTTGAACTTGACTGACTTAAAAGCCCTCTCTCTAATCAGAGAATTTTATAATAAAATAATACAGAAAGTCAACACAGTGAACTTACAAAACAAATGACCTAGGGTTTCACTTCAGACCAGTCCAGTTAGCCTTGGAACATTTTTTAAAGAATACAATTATTAGGTTTAAGAAGACACAATGATTCACAAAAAGAGTTCAAAGAACACTATTCCTTATTCACAGTCACTAAATAAACAAGTTGTTATTATGTTAAATTGTGATTAGCGTAAAGCACGCTTGATATTATAAACCTTTTGAACGCGAGCGCACAGCAAACACCCGTTCTGACATCAACTGAACGTCCTGAAAGTCAAAGCAGGCTGTGTGGCTGTGAGTAGCGTCGGTAGGATTCGGATGACGTCGTGCCTGTGCGCTTACCTGGTGCCAAATGTGGCCGTGTGGCACAACCGTCAAGAACAATTTATCGGGTCAAAAGAAGGCGTGTTTAAAAACCGATTTTGCGCGCTTGGTGCCAGTAGAATTTTGATTTTAGATAGTGTATGTAGAGAGGTGGGGTCAGGTGACAAATCAAAATACGCTGATTGGTTGCCGAAGATGGTGTTGGAAACGCCCATTTCGTGGTCACCTGCCCGATTTGAGGTGTGCTGGTCATCATCAATTCGTAATCGAATGCCAGTCTGGATGAAGTACATAAATGATGAATAATACCAACTGAGACGCATTCATCACTTATGGATTTAATAATAATGTTATCCATTATCCATTATAGAGCGAAAACTTGGAGAGGCTACTAACTAATGCTATAAATTTTATATAAAACAAACATATTTGAATTGGGGATTAGGTTGGCAGCACTGTGACTGTGAGAAGCTAATTTTAGATGCTGGTTTACCAACTGTTGGTCATTGATTATTTGCGCTGACATGCACACTTTTTGTTAGGGTTTTATTCAAATACAATATTTACCTTCTCTATTTTAAAATTTTTAACATTTTCTACTGCTAAAAAACTCGAATTAAGCAATTTAATTGAATTTCATTGTTCAATCAAAACTTAATTAAACATTCAAATTGTTTTCATATTAGCAGATTTAGATACATAATATTTAGCTTCAAATCAAACGCAATTCATTCAACTTTTAATAGAAGAATTGCAAAACTAAATAACAAAACAAAATGACTTAAAAAAAACAAAAAGCGATTTCAACTAAAAAACAAAAATTAGATTTTTTGAGGACATATAAAATTTAAGTCACTTTTTTAAACATTTACAATACTTTATCCAGTGGCGTATCTACCACGGCCCGGATCATACACATTATTCTTAACAAAAATCACAATAAATTAAGAAAGTTTTTCCTAAAATTGACAGAAATGAAGAGACTGAACGGAAAAAAAACATATGCATAATTTATTGCTTCCCATCTGGTCATCTCGTGGTCTTATATCCAGGATTGTGCCTACGATCTAGTTTGAATTTCAGATTCATTCTACATAATATTGTGTCTTTTTGAACGGTTTATTAGCCGAATATTGAAATCATTTTGATATTTTTGTTTTAGTGTTGTAAATGAATATTTTGAAATAAAAGCAATGTTATTCATAAACATATATCAGGAGCAAGAGCCACAAACCGCAAACAGAAACAAATCGCTGATAAGAAAAATGAAAAAACGGCTTAAAGACAGTTTTCTTTCGTGATGAAAGTGCTAGTTTGAAAGCTGAAGTCGTTTATACAGATGTACACCTTTCAGATGCGGTCTATCCATAAATTATTTTGAACAGTTTAAACAGATTTAATAATAAACTGCCATAATAATATATTAGAAACTAATTTTATAAAAGTGTATACCCCTTTAAACGTGTTTTTCGGCTATTTTTTTAAATTTTTGTTTTTTTAATTTTATGTAAGGAAAAATTGAATTGTTAAGCTCTGAGATATTTTGTTATTAACGGTTGGTAACAGCAACAAGCTATTTAATTTCAAATTTAATTTAAAACTTTTGTTTGATTAAACTTTTTGAATTTTTAGCAAAAAATTCAAAAAATTTTTAACTCGACTAAAAATGTATTGCTTGATAAATTTTTTGTACCACTTTTCAAAATATTCTTGATTTAAAATAAATACACTTTTTTTAAAATTTTACAGAAATAATTTATAAATAAAAATAAATGATAGGTACAGCATTGAAATTAAAAACTTTACTTTTAAAAACATTTATAAGAACACAGCTAAAACATTTCTCTTCTTGGCTTACCAATATAAACCCAAGCAGCAACGAGGTCTAGCCAGAATAAGTTTCGCCTCTAGCGTGGTTCACACGTCGAGTAACCGTGCTTGTTCTCACTTGTATTTTCCTTAAACCTTTCGACACGGTCATTTTCAAAAGATGACAATATTTCAATGGCTTCGGGCCGTGAAAGCCTTTCTTCTTCAAAAACATAGCTATCTATCTAATAGAGGCTTTGCATATTAAAAACTCAAATTTAAAAAAAAAAAAAGCAAACCAAAAAGTAAGCTGTAAAACCTAGCACAAAGTTTAAAAGGCCCGCAAATATTTCTCGAAACCAGCCCCGCTCTTGGGTTGCTACGCCACTGAAAAACAGCGCAAAAAAAACCAAAATCTTTCAAATAAATTTAATCTAAAATTTGTATTGTAAAAAGTACACTGAGTATACTGAGATAGACTCCCGCCATATAGAACAGGGTCGATAGTTTTTAAAATCAAAAAAAAAAAACTAGGTAATTGGATAAAACCCATTGCAAGAGAAGAGACTATAACTAAAATTAAAGAAAAAATAATCGACGGGAGCCGGGAAATAAAAAAGAGTAATTTTTTAATGGTAAAAACGGTTTATTTCAGTTTTAGGCAAACTACAAACCAGTCTTATAAATAGGGAAAAGTTAAATAGCAAAGTTGTAGGTAATAAAAAAAGAACTAAGACTTTTGCATTTTTGTTTTTTTAAAGAGCTTCAAAATTTGTGTAAAAAACTTAAAAAAACAAGTTTTGCTTTTTAAAAAGCTTCAAAATTTGTGTGAATAACTTAAAAAACCAAGTTTTGCTTTTTCATCTTATCTTATACAAATTTTTTTTTTACGAAATTTGGTGAAAACTGTTTTATTTATGTTCCAAACTCACTGTAAATTTTTTTGGATTAAAATATTAATTTTTTTTATCTTATTTTAACTTATCTAATATCGAAAAAACATCTTAATTTTTAATCAAAATTTCTCGCGTAAAAATATTTGTTTTTTTGAAAAAATCGGTGAGTTTTTTGTTCGTTGAAACCTCTACTTTCCGACAATGCAAAAAATATAAAATATACATTGCTATAGTAAATTTTAAAATTGCAAAAAACGAAAAACTAAATTTCAAAATTTTTCTACCCATTATGTACAAATTTGAGTTATTTATTAAAATTTACATCTTTATTATTCGAAAAACGTAAGATTATTTTACGTTACATTGACAAAAAATTACAAAACTATAAAACAGATAAATTGCTAAAACATGCAAAAATATTGATTAAATACCCAGTATTTAAAAAAGTTTTTATGTAAAAAAATAGACTGAAAAAAATTATGAATTTTTTTCGATACAAAAATTTATTTATTAAATTCTAATTACATTTATGTTATAGAAAGTCTAACAATACCTATATAAACATGTACTAATGAATTTAGATACTTTATACTGATTACGATATTTATTCTAATATTTTTAAATACATTAATGCTGTTATTTATAAATACCTTATCTGGAATTCTAGCCACTTATGCGATAGTTTTTGTCTCTTTGATGGCATTTTTGTATCGTTAGATTCGCCTAACCTGCCCGATTCCTGTAGATTCTTTGAAATCTTCAAAACCATCACCGTCTTCAAAAGTGGACCTGGAACAAAAATTTTGGAGATTTAGTTTTTTCTTTTTTTGCATTTTCTGAGAAACTCTTGGACAAAAATATACAATATTACATACAGTATTGAAGAATACAATTCAAATATAAAATACTATTTCCTTTTTTTTCTGTTTTTTTAACGTCGAAAACTTGTCTTATGGCACAGGAATTGATAGTACATACTGTACCTATATATACAATGCCATAGTATTGTATATTTTTTTACACTATCAGAAAGTAGAGACTTCAACAAACAAAAAGCCCACTAAATTTTTTGAAAACGCAGATCAAGTCAAAATAAGATGAAAAAATTAAAATTTTAAATAAAAAAACACACTGTGTTTGAGGCATAAAAAGGTAAATAAGAATCTGTAAAGCCTTCTTGATATGAAGCGAGTTTGTCATCACTTTTAAGTTCTTCAAAAATGATTTTTGAAAGTGCCATACTATGAGCACGAACAACTCTTGAATCATGTCCTGATAATTTTTGATCACATGTTTTATTGGCAGATACAGTTGAAAGTACTTCTTTTAAGCCACTTCCTGCCATACTTGTTTAACCCTCACAGGAAATTTTTATGATGTAAGTATTGGAGTATTACTAACAACTGTACTTATCACAACTTGTCTTAACATGAAAATTAATAAACGAATAATTTTTTTTTTCAAAGAAATTAAATTACAAAAATCTTCTTTTTTTATATAAATAACATACACATTGTTTAAACAATAGAAAAAATTATTTTTCGCCTCTGAAAAATTTCTAGTTTTAAATAATTTATATAAAAAAATTTTTTTAAAAAATTAACAAAATTGGAGCTTCTGGGGACTTTTGACAAAAAACTTCATTGACGCAACTGCTAATACTACTCGAGTTATTAAATTCAAAGAAGTTCTTATCATTCCTGCTCAAGATCCAAAAATAAAATATGAAATTTCAATATCCTTATGATTAGTTGAAAATAATCATTTATACGATAGAACAGCTGAAATATAGGCAATAAATTGTAAACTTATTTTTTTATTAGGTTTTATAGTCAACTGTTTTACACTTTTTTATGTTATTTTTTCAAAAACATTGTTAACCGACTAAAATAAAAGAAATGACAATAAAAATAAAGTTGATACAAATTACAAAATAATAAAATATTTTCAACAATTATTCATGTTAAAAAAAACTGATTTTATAAAGTTATTGATTATTCACAATTTAGTACTTAAAACAAGATGCAACTTGCAAATTTTAAACTAGAATTAGAAGTCAATAAAGGTGCATTTGAAAATAAATTTTGGATGCCGATCGACGATTTTCGTCTAATTTTAGATTAGAATACTCAAATAATGTCTTCCATTTAGTTTTATCAGGACAGTTTTATACAGATGCGCTCTTAAAATCAATAAATATTTTTGAAAAATTGCAAAACATGTCAAAAATATTATTAGAAGATGTTGTCACTGAACCAAATTAAGCTTTGAGCTAAATTTGCGCTGTGCGATCTTTAATAGGCAATATATCGCTTTTCGATGTCAGCCGATTGTTAACGTTATTATTTTATATTAGCTGGGTTATTTCTTTAAATTTTTGTAATTTATTGAATAAACGTAAATTTAACATCTATAAGTCATGCAGTAACTAAATCGCCGTGTAAAACCAAAAATGTGTCATTAAACACTTCTGTTTAGGTGATTTGATAACAGATAAGAATGATAGATGTACCTAATGTTGCCTCAAGAATATCAATGGATGACTGTTAAGTATAGGGGAAAGCTGCTAAGGTAATAAGCACCTGCAAGAGTATCTTTAATTTATTGCGTTCAAGTTTTGTTGAAGGTGTAAACCACTCTATAAAAATTTGGTTAGAAGATATAGAAATTTTAAATATGCAGTTTTTGACATTTATTAGACTTTTGAAACAGATTGGAATAATATAATTATTTTTGTATAAAACCAAAACAGTCTTTATATTTAGTTGTTTAAAAATTAAGTTTAAACACAGTTACACCATGTTTTGGTATCTTTGAGATTAAATACCTTTCTAATTGTCAAAAAAGCTTAAAAAATTTACAGTGACAAATTTAAGCTTATCTTTAGCTTACTGCTTGTTACTTTCGCAATATGGTAAAACTAGCGACATCTATTTAAAGCTAGCCTTTATCATGACATTAAAAATTTAGGTTTCTGCAGGTTTTAGTGTATATAGATCATTCTAACAGACAGATGTCAATGTCCGAGTTAAAGATTAAGTCTGAATAAATGTGCATTGACCTTGTTATTCTATTTGTTGGTAGCAACCCAAAAAAAAATGCTTGTCATAAATATGAGTTTGAGACAAAAGACGCCAGCGTGGTAACTTGGTTGTCTCAGCAATATACTTTTTATCTTATTTGTGTCTCTCAAAATTGACATCTGTCATTTAGAATGACCTATATCCATTAAAACATGTAGAAACCTCAAAACCTAATGTCTCAACTTTTTGATGTAAGGTTAGCTTCTAATAGATGTCGCTAGTTTTACTATGTTAGAGAAGTAATAGGCACTTGGGTAATAAGCCCAGATTTTTCGCTGCTAGTTTATTTATGCATTTTTTTCTAAATGTGTTGCGACTTGCTAAAGAGTTTAAATAAGAGCAAAGCATGTTCAAGTCAACGAATTGTTTGATTAAATTTCCTAAATAGAGAAAGTTTGGAAAAAAATAAAGTTTTTTAAAGATAGAACGTCGTTATGTAATTTTTTTCAGAAACAGATTTTTGATCTTTGCAAAGAGATGTTCTCGCTTGATCTGCTTTCACCTTTTGTTATCATCTAGTTTTTTTTTGTCTGAATCCATCTCCAAAATTTTAATTGCAGTTGATCACAAATATGACAAACAAGTATATTTCGCTGTTAGTTGAAACTTAATTAAGCTTTGTATGTTTAAAATAAACTTTTTGTACTATTGTACAATGTTTTTGTCAACACAATTGTTATTTACCTAGCGAGTTCGGAAAGTAAAATTTCCCACATGAGCACTTTGTTTGCATTAGTGCAAATAAAGAAAAAATGTTTCCCAAAAAAATTAGGTACAATATTTTATGCCACGATTAAGTCTAATTGTTTAATTATTTAGTTTTTACTTATTTGTTGGTTTGTAGCGTAGCCTCCGCTAATTATCTGATTTTTTAAATTTAAAATAGACTTCTTGTTTGGTTGCTATAGATTTATTAAAATAAAAAAAACATTGTTTTAAAAAATTGGTTCTAGTTTCGGCAGCAAAGTAAAAAACACCAGAGTGCAAAAAAACCGTTTTTCAATGCATTGGAAACAATCGGAAACTACCGCTCTTTGAGCGATGAGTGCAAAAGATATTTTTTCCACACATGGTGTAAATATATTCTTTTTTGTTCTCAAACAATAAATAAATACTATTTGCTTTTTAGAATGTGAACCATCTCCAACACGTTTTCTTTCAATGCTGTTTACTTGTACCATTGACTACTTGTACCAAACTTCTGATAAAAACATTTTTGCAAAAATAATCAGGCAATTTTCAAAAAGTTTCAAAAAAGTGTCTTCTATTATGTCCTAAAGGTTTTTGATAACAAATTTTTGTGCAGTTACAGGTCTTAAGTTTCTAATTAGATTTTTTAATCATTTTTTTTCTGTAATTTTTTGGTTTTTAGGTTCTGTCGCAGCGTTCGGTGAGAAAGAATATGAATAGTGTTGGAAGCAGTTGTTCTTAATACTGATGTTGAAAATTGTCTATAATCTGCAATAATCGTTTTCAAATAATCGCTTTCTCGTTAAGCATTTTTGTTCTACTACCTCATGCTAAAAACACTTTTACTACACCTTTAATAATACTTTTTTAAACACACACTTGAGTCATATTTAGATGCGCTATCTCTTGATAACGATAATCTTATGCCGATGGAAGAAGCTTATCTGTGCCGTCGCTAAGCAACACAGACTCTTTTATCTCCCGCTAAAGAGATGGTACTCTACTATTTATCCGATTTACTTTCATAAGATTCAAACAGAGTCTGATTTGGTTTACGAATATGGTGCCTGTCTCACAATATCGGGTGACTTTTAATGACGAAAACTTATTTTCTTAAGTTGGATAGATATTTGAATTTAATATCCTAGTCATGACATACGCAATGTGACACATGAAACATGTCACAAAATCTCAAAAAAAAAGTCAAAAATGTCTTTCCGTTGCTTTAATTTCCGAGATAACGTAAATAACGACGATTGACAACTGACAGGTTGTACTAACAACTTACTGGTTGTTGTCAATGTAATTTTTGGCTTTATTTATTCAGAGTCTCTCGGTTCCCGTTGACTAAAAGAGCAGCACAGTAATAAATGTAAAATTAGAATTGAAGACTTGATTCATTTATTCGGTGAAGCTATAAAATTTTAATGTGTAGATTAAGCTCATTTTCTGCAAAATACAGAAAAGTGGACTTGATTCACTTCTCTTTTGAACACACCAAATCTACAAATATTGAATACAAAACCACGCATTATTATTTAAAGTAAAAAAGATTTGTCGACGAATAAGCGCCGACACGTCTTGCCTAATAGAAAGGTTCATAATCGTTTCTCATCTTTGCCAACGTTGCAGTCTCTCAGTGAACAGACCTCTTTTAACAATACCAAAAATATTGTTTATTACATTGAAAAATAGAAAAAATGCGCAAAAGAACAAAAGCTTTTATAACCTTAGACTTGTTTTAGATATTAATAGCTAAATTTTTTACCACTGCATGTACAATGATCATTTGCACTTGTTTTCCTCCTAAACACGGCACATTTTCAGTTATTGATATAATAAAGATATAAATTCTTAAAACGCAAATACAAAAATAATAAATCAATTTTTTTTAAACTAATGCTCAATAATTTTTTTCTGCATTATGTATTTGCTAATGTAAAAATTTAAAAAAATTTTAATAATTTCCGAATTCTTTAAATAAGCTATCACAGTAGACATCAATTCGTAATATTATTAACCAAATTAAATATTATAACCCACACTGAAGCAGTATTCAATTAGAAATGTTTAACAAAGACCGTCTGTTCGCAAACAATATCAAATAAAATTTGGTTGACATATCCGAAGGCTATGAACAAATTTTGGTGATTTCGTTCGCCATCTGTTGTATGATGTGGTATTGAATGATAACAATATGTAATTATAAAAACACTTATTTTACATCTGATTTTAAGGGAGTCAGCTGTGTTTACTTTCTTTTTGTGTAGACTACATAGAGGAAGAATAAATAATAATCAAGACAAATACTCCGCTTTAAACAATTCAATAATAAGTCTTAATTAAAAACAAACGCAAGTGTTTAGTTTGTCTGGTTTTGTCGCATACATCTATTGATTCTGGGAATTGTTTGCTCAGAAAACAAATTTTATTTAAGGCTAGAGTTTAATTGGTTCAAATTGTGTAATAAAATTGCTTTTTTGTTTTTTATAACTACAAAAACATCTAAAATGATGAGTTGCATTATCTACAACTAATTTTTTTTATTACTTAGGTATTATTAGGCCTGCAACCATTGTATGCTTGCATAATAAGACTAGGTTGCATATAAAAATTTCTCAACATTACATGTTAAAATCGTCAATTGCTTTTTTATCTTCCCCAATTTCTCACAATATCTAATTGCTGAGTAGTAATTATTTAACATCTAATAATACGCCAACTTTCAGTAATTTCTTGACAATAGAGCGTTTTATTAGTATCACTGCGTCTGTAGATAAAGTCTGCAAATTTTATGTAACTATAAGACATATTTTGCATGCTTTACCAGTATAGTGCCTCTATCGCTCTTGTGTGATTATTTTACAAAAACCATTTAATTTTTAGATCTTATTTTTTTAAGAGTTTATCACAGTTTAAGCGCACAGATGTACCTAATAAACCCTAAATAAAAATCAAATAACCACAAAATGTCTTAAGTATATGTAAGTATTTGGGTATCTTAATAAAGAACTATTGTATTACTTTTATCTACGACCGTTACTGAATGCAGTAATTCTAAATTCTTGTTCAGTAATAGAAAGTAAACATTCTCACTCTTGGGATAGAATATTCATTACGTAACACTTATTCTTATGTATTTTGCATGTATTTTCATTCCATAACAAGTAATGGAATGAATATTCCGTAATTATGCTGAACGAAATAAATAGATTGTCATAGATTTTAGAACTGTCACTCTTAGATATTAATATTTTACTTTAACAAAATACAAAGATTGCCATAGATTCATTGATATTTTAAGATACAAAAAGTTTAAATCTTTATTAAGACGCTCTTCTGATAACTATGTAACTGAAAAATCGCAAAATAAAAAAATATTTTGTTGTTTATAATAATTGCCATTTCACGAAAAAAAATTTTATAATAGCAGAAATTTTATAATTATAATTTTGAAAAAGTTACTAATATTTCAGCATTTTGGTAATCATAACACAATTTAAATAAAACGATTTTACCCGTCTTATTTTCAATAAACTTTATAAACAATAAACATTTTCAACGATTTTCTTTATAAACTTACAACAAATCTATTTAACGTATTAGCTTAATTTTTTTTTAAATAAACATAGTGTATTAGTAAATTTCCCGCGTTATCTGTTTTAAAAAAAATTCAACTCAACTTTGTATAAACAAATAATGAATTTTATACCAATACCATTAATTTATTTTCTGTCAAAAACAATTCGATTTAAGAAATATAAAAACGCAAGAAACTTCTATCAGCCCTTAGCTTTCCAATCCCTACTGCAATAAAAAAATTTATTATGATAATATTAACAGCAGAGTTTTTTAAAAATAAAGAACGTTTGTGAGCCTGGAATTATTGTAAGTAGAGATTTGCCAATCTTCAGATGTTTCCTCGCTTGCTTCCTACTCTCCGGCTATCAACATTTGGCTATTCTAGCTTTAGTCAGCAATTAATATTTTTTCATTTCTACAGTTTATTGCAGTCTACTTTTTGTCACACATCACTAAACCCAGCTTCATTTTTACGAGATGTTCATAATAGTTTTTTGAAATATTATTATTTATTGTACTTTATTATATTTAATAGAAACACAGATAACAGATGATTCATGTGTCTACTTGCCATACCTACTTTCCTAATTTTTAATAAATCACCTAAATAACTAATTACTTAAGGTCTAAATGTGGCTTTGCAAAGATAATTTGGTGCTTTCCTCTATCCTACATAAAGAAATAACATCAGGCGGGATGCAGCGCAGAAAACACCACGATTGAGTACTCCAAATTTAAGTAGGCAAAATCACCTTAATAGATTTAAAATTAAAACACGTTTCTATACCATTGTGACGTCACACTTGCGCTCTTTATTATTTTTAATCAATTTTATTATAGTACATTAAAGCTATCTTGTCACAAGATACATTCCATACAAAAACTTTTAACATATTTCAATATTTTGATAAAATCACTACAAGAAAAAATATTTTGATAATTCGGTGATAGATAATTTTTAAAAATTAAACATGAAAAAGCTTACACATGCTAAAAATAACTAAAATTTACTATAGTATGCTACTAGAATGTTAGGAAAAATTGTCAAGTAGCTTAAAATTTTAAGAAAAAAATAGTATGAATAATAATAGTATGTGCAGTAACTCAGTAACTCAAACGCCGTCAAAACCTATCAAATTTTGTAGCCTCAATGACTTACAGAGTTAAAAAAACTGACCCACGGAACAAAGCTATGGAGTAATACTCCCACAATGGAGATATATTGATCTGACAGTTTGAACAGTAACACTAGCCCTAAGAAAAAATTTAATAAAAAATAGTAATAAACAATAATAAAGTAACTCGTTACGTTAAATATTTATAGAAAATATTCAGTAGGTTCTAACAAAGTTCTTATAATACAACCGACTGTTTAATTTATAAAGCTGCGGACCGCCAAAACGGTCAAAACTTAAATTAACTTAAATTATCACATTATTAAAAAAAAATTTTTTGAATGTATAAAAACCGATCATATCTTAATCTGAAGAATTTAAGTTGACTCATCTATCATTTTTTTTATTAATCTGATTGTCTGTCTTGCGCCCTTCTACTAAAAATTAATATTTGGTGAAAGTGCTTATGAAAGTCTAAGAAACCTCTTTACATGTTAATCTGACGAGCTCAAGTTACTCCAAAAATTATTTCTTAAGTATTTTTATTATTACAACACAAGAACGCTAATTATAAATAAATGGAAAAACATTTATCAATTATTATTGCATTTTTTTCTTTATTTTAATAAAAAACCTCTAAACTTCCAGAAGATGTCTGAAGCAATCATAATAGTTTGAAAAAATATATTATTTTAATTTAATACGTTTAATTATGTTTATTGATAATATATTTTTCTATAAGCTAATAATTATATTTTTAATTTAATTTTTGTAATAGTTTATATAGTCAAATTAATTGTGCATTTTAAGTGAATGCTTTTATATTCACTAATATCAAATTGCTGAATACACAAAAAACACCACCATCAACTTTCTGTAAAACTTCAAGAATACAAATTTATTTTGGTACGTTATAGCTGAAGAAATGTTGTTTAATGATGTGTTGAGTAGAGGCACTTTAAAAAACTGACCCATGTAACAAACCTATGAAGTAATTCTCCCACAATGGAGATATATTAATCTGATGTTTGAGCAGTAACAGAAGCCTCAAGAAAAAATTTAAAATAGTAATAAATAAATAATGAAATAACTCATTGCGCTAATTATTTATAGAAAATGTTCAAAAGACTCTAACAAAGCTCCTATACAAAAGACTGACGGTTTGAGTTATGAGGCTGCGACCGCAGAAATAGTCAAAACTTGGCAAACATTCTATTTTTTTTTGTCACGTTTGAATTAACAGATTATTAAGAAAACTTTATTCCATGTAAAAAAACCGATCAAATCTTAAACTGAAGAAATTGAGTTGACTCAGCGATCATTATTTTTTTTTATTAATCTGATTGTCTATCTTGCGGCTTCCTACTAAAAATTAATATTTGCTGAAAGTACTTATAAAGGTCTAAGAAATCTCTGTATATGTTAATCTGACGCGCTCAATATACTCTAAAAATTTTGAGTATTTCTATTATTACAACACAAGAACGCTTATTATAAAAGAATGGTAAAAAAATTGTAAAACATTTATCAATCATTATTGTAGGTTTTTTTCTTCATTTTAATAAAAAAATAATAATTTTGACTTTTCGAAGATGTCTTAAGCAATAAAACCACATCATCAAATTTCAAAAAAAATATTATTTTATTTGAATATGTTTAATAATATTCATTGATATTATTTTTTATAAGCTAATAATTATAATTACAATTTAATTTTTATAATAGTTGATATAGTAAAATATTATTTGCATTTTAAGGGAATGCTTTTATATTCACTATATCAAATTGCTGAATACATAAAAAACTACATCATCAACTTTCTGTAAAATTTCAAGAAAACAAATTTATTTTGGTACGTTATAGCTGAAGGAATGTTATTTAATAATAGTGTTGAATAGACGCACTTTAAAAACCGGAATAAAAATTCTCAGATAAATGGACGGAAGTGTGCTTGTTATAACGAACAATTGTACCTCAAATAACTATTTTATTTATTTGAACAGAAAAAATCTGCGTTTTGTATTTATTACATAAAATATTTTAGTCTCTGCTGATGTTATCCCATGACAAATCGATTTTGATGTCAAAGAAAGAAAACCTTGAGCGTGCTAACAATTATAATTTTTACATACATCTACCAAAAATAATTACAACTGTGTTTGTTAAGAACATACATAATATATTATGTATGTTCTATTTGTATAGCTATTTATTTATTACGAGCAATCTATTAGATTTTGGCACAAGATAATGTTTAAATCTCAACGAAGAAAGTCTTTTAATTTTTTGAGGGTCATGATCTTGATTATGCTCGTGGTACATAAAACGTCTTATTTTATTTTGCTTAAAAGATAACGCAATTTTTTATTAACTTTAAGCTTTTCACATTTTAAAAGCGGTTTACGTTAATGCCACAGTTTATGTAAAGGAAGTTTTTGACAAATTTGAAGCCTTCTAGCAAAAACTGATTCCGGTAAAGTCGAAGGAGTTGTTTGTACGAGAAGTTTTGTGATTGGCAGTGTAAGAATAATATTAGGAGCTACGATGAAAAAGTGGCTATGGCTTACTTATCTCAAATGGTAAGATACAATCAAACTCATTCTAATTATTATTAACAATTCTGTTTTGTATAATCAATATTTACAAGCTGTCATGTCTTTAGTGCATCTATTCTAAACTGAAAAAGATAGTCAAGGTTAAAGAAGAAGTTAATATTTTGAGATTTCTTTAGCTTAAACATTATGTAGGTAGCGAAGCTGAGAAATCACTGGTATTGCAACAAGATCACATGCAAGATCAAAAATTCATGTTAAAAGCTCCTGATTTAACATTTTTGTTAGTTAAGGTATGAAAGATTGTTTTATTTTTGTATTGACAAATACAAGGGGATGTAATGAGGATGTAATGAGGATGTAATGAGTTTTTTTGGTGAAAATTCGTCGGACTAAAACCTACTCGCCGAGAGAGTTTACGATTGTTTCGAAAGGCGTCCCCGTTGATTACGTTGCTTTGTACAATAAATATGTTGACGCAAAACCAACAGTTTTTTTTTTATTATGGTGGCAAGTGCTTTTTTCAGCCAGTGAGATAAAACATGTTAGAAAAAATAACCTGATGATTGCTGAGTACATAAAACTACCGGATGCAAGCAAATTCACAGATCATTGCTTCCGTAGAAGTGCAGCTACTATGCTGACCGAGAACGGCAGTGATACAAGAAACTTGAAGTAATTAGGTGGATGGCGATCGGATAAGACAGCCGAGTCATACGTTGCAAATTATACGGATGAGACAGCCGAGCCGCATGAGTACCGGTAAAGACAATTATGATTTCAAAGTAAAATAAATACTTTTTTGTTTTTTGTGAAAACAATTATTTGATAGGATTGAAATTAATTTGCTAAAATATTTTGTTTTTGTTATTTTAATTTTTTATAATTTATAATAATATTAAATTTATTAATATTTTTTATGTATGTGTACTTTAAGACAAGTTTCCTGAAGTGTATTTAAAAAATAAAGAAAATGTGTGTTAATACTTTTTTTTATTTCCTAAATAAATATTGTCTTTACGGTCTATTATAGAGTTTTTCAAAGTTTATATATGTTTTAAATTTTTAAACTTTGAAGATTACACAGGCACACTTTTTAAGATCCATTGCAAAAAGAGATACGCTTAAAGTGTACCATTAAGTTAGTTTAAATTATTATTTGGCTTTTGCAATTTTATAATCTATGATACTAGAGCTTTCAGAAAGCGTAGAGTTGAGAGGTCTAAGTCAAAAACGTCTATTAAAACGATTCTTAATCTAACAAAAAAATTAATTGTTTAATACTTTTGCTAAATATTTTATATAAATTCTATTTTGTTAGAAACATGTTGTAATAAGATTTGTCAGTTTAATAAGTATTGTTTGATAATAATTCATAACATTATAAAATGGTTATTCTAAGTATGTATAAAAACTAAAGTTTTATTTTTTATTACGAATGGGTAACGTTGCCGACTAAAACATGAAGAATGATAATAAAAATTGATTCTAGTGCCAAGGTGCAAATTAAAACTACATTTTTCTCAAAATTGCTTTGATAAAGGTTATAAAATGAAAAAATTAAAAAAATTATCCAGTCACTATACAAAAAAAATATTTGTAGAATTTTAAAATTATAGTATAACAAGCATCTTTACTGCCGATTTTAGAAATTAGAGTATAATTACTAGTTTTATAATTTTTTTTCTTCTCAAGCGTTTTCTCATAATAATATATTTTTTAAAACTGTTTGACACATTGTTTTATCGTTAACCTGTTTCTTGTTTTTTTATTATTCTTTGACTTTCTCTTCTATTTTTTTTTATTTTTTATTTTTTTTTCACATACAATTTAATGCAAAATACATGCGTGATCGTTCATTCAGATTCTGCTCGTCTTTTACTCTCTATACTCTCATCTCTGCCACTATAGTACTTGCTTCCTAGTGAGACTTTTTTACAAACGTAGGTAATTTCTTACATTTCTCTATTTGTTTACCATCCAACTTCGTCTATCATTTGCACTTTGACTCAGTAACTTTGCACAGTTTATTTTCAGTATCACTTTTTTGCTTTTTATTTTACTATTAGGGAATAGATTTGGAGAGGGGTAGCAGTAATACAAAAATTTCATCAAATTTTATCTACACAGTGCAATTTTTAAGAGGAATTTTAGTGTAAAAGCTAAGTACTGCAACAAGATTTACAACTTTGAAACTACAGATATAACCCTTTAATACATCAAAAATTTACTTTTGTATCTTTTTTGCATTTGAACTGCAGATGCTTAAAACGCTTAAAATAATACGGTGTTGTATATATTAAAAAAAAAAAATTTTTAGTTTATAAGCTAGGAATGAATATCTGTTGGTTTTACGTGTTGTGCAGTACTTTTTTTACATAAGAATTTTTTTCACAAACGCTTTATTTAAAACTATTTTATATACAAAAAAATATGCAGCTAATCTAGCTGAGATTTAATTATAGCCAAACATCACTGTGCTGGATGCTGTTGAAAACTCTGAAAATATGTTGCAAATAATCTATCTTTTTATGTAACATAAATTTATTAAAAAATTATTTATTTTCAAACCACTTAAACATTTGACAAAAATAGTGACTATGGCTTACTATAATTAGAATTTACTTTTAAAGGTTTTAGAATAATTTCACTGAAATATGTGTTTGTTAAAAAAACTCATAAAACATTTAAATATATCACCACATAAGCACTTTGTTTTTCACATTAGTGCGAATAGAGGAAATTTTTTTTCAAAAACGTTAGGTACAATTTTTTTGCCGAAAATAATTTTTTAATTATAAATGATTTAGTTTGTTTCTTATTTTTCGGTTGGTAACGTAGTTCTTGCCGATTATCTGATTTTTTAAATTTAAAATGGTTTTAATGTTTGGTTGCTATGGTTTTATTAAAATGAAAGAATATTGTTTTGAACATTTACTCCTAGATTTGACAGCAAAGTGAAAAATACCGTTGTGCGGTCAAATAATAGAGTACTTTAATGTTGATTTAGAAAATTGTAGTGTAGTTAACAAATAGTTTTAATTTTAAACTGACAACTTTTGGAAAAAATATTATGTGTTTTAAAAAACCCAAGACAGAATAATATAACTGTCAAAAAAGTCTTTTAGAAAATGTAATTTTTCTCGCAAAATTGTGTCAACAGTAATTAAACAAATTTAAAATTTGAACAAAACCGATTAATTATTATTTTATTTATATATTAATTGATTCAAATTGCTTAAATTAATTAAATAAATAAACTATCATTTAATTATATTGAAATAATTTTTTTTATTTTTTGCAAATTGTTATAATTAATTGAAGGTGCCAAAAATATATGTCAAAAAAGCATTAATAAAAGTAACTCAAAAACTACTGGTTAGATTTTGACCAAATCAATGAGAACAAATGTAAAGCACCAACTTCCAAATAAAAAAAGAATTATCAAATTTTGTTCTCTAAAAAAAAATATGAACACACAAAAAAAAAATACAGTCGAATTAAAAACCTCTCTTTTTTTTGAAGTCGGTTAAAAATGATGCTCACTTTCTTTCTGAACATGAATCTCATTTTGCCAATTAATTTTATTTTTATTGAATCTTATTTAGCCGATGGTTATTATAAAGATAAAAATTGTAAGTGGGTTTACTAAATACTGTACTAGATTTAGACAATTTTCGACCACTTATCACAACTTTATTTTGATTAAATCTCTCAGTGGTCTTACTATTATGGAAGCTAATTTATTATAATCTAGACCTGAGCTCTTTTAAAACCAATCTAACCCTAATATCTAGATTAGACCATACGTTTTTAATGCTTTTGTTGTTCATAGCCTGCTTGACCTGAATAGAGTTTTAACCTAAGAAAAATAATCTAATATAAAGTCATAAAGCAACAAGTTTAGTGTTGAGGTGTACATTAGTTTTTTTCAGAAAATGAAAAAATAATTATGTATAACTAAGTATACCTATAATATAAACCAAACTCCTTCTAAACGGTAAACATTTAAATAAATTTTAATAAAATTTTACAATAAATAGCTTATACATCAGAATATGTTATATAAAAACCTCAAACCTTACCCAAAATAATGGTTTCAGACCAATGATTTAGATTCTAATTTAAAAAAAAGTGTAAATACATTAGTCATAAGATAAGAACTATAATGTTACATAAGAAATATACTATGATAAAAGCAAATAGTAATAATCTTAGCACTTAGTGGCCGGAAACTAGATACTTTGCTAATCAGAAAATAAAATAAAAATTATTATTGTTTTAATAGCTAACATCCGACTTTTCTTTTAAAAAAGTAATAATTCATACTTTGTCATGACAGCATTTACGACTATTGCTACATTATTTTTGCAAAATAAAAATTTCGCTATATATTTTTTCATTATGATAACAGATTTTACAAAAAGTTTTTGGAAAATGAGGTTTTTTAAAACAATAAAAATTAAAATTTAGCCTTACCTTAGTTGACTTAATTAGCAAATTTACCCCTACCAACACACAACTTATGCTTGTTCATACTACAAAATGACCAAAATTGCCAAATAGGGTCGATTGATTCCCTTATAACTTTTTGAAATAAGGTTTGTTTTATTTTTTTTCAGTCTTTTGTAAAAAAAAATAAACAGAATACAATTGAACAACAAGCCTAAATTATTAAACTTTATTTCTTAAACCAACGGTCTATTGTTTTGAGTCTGGACTTGTGCACATTGTCGTTATTTTAATGTGCAGCCTAGACCTTAAGAGTCAGCAATAAACCGTTTGGTTACAAATTTTTGACTCCGAGGTAGTAGAGAATCTTCCTAGTGCCGGCAGATGACAAACGGTGCACACAGATGACAATATCAAACTGTTGTTGAAGAGTATTCAGGAAGATAAGCAAACACCAACCAGGAGACATTTGACACAACTTAGCCTCTCACAAGGGTACGAAATGCAGCTTGTTCAAAAGTTAAATCCGACAGATTACTAGTAACGACTTAATTATGTCATTTATTTCCGGCAACAAGCAGAGGAAATTCATAAACGACAAAGCTGTTTTTCAAATAAATGAAGTCGTTAATAGACAAAACTGCAGAATATGGGCTACAGAAAATCCAAGAGAAATTTATTAATAACAGTTACACCCACTTACTAGTTGACCCATATTTCTAAAAATGAACACGGTGTTGTTGTTTCCATCACTGTTGTTCGATATCAAACAATGTTGAATTTTTTTTTAAGCCAAGCCATGGCAAACTATTAGCATGTATGGTTCCAACAGGATAGAGCCACAACACACACTGCGAAATCCATAATATCCTTTTGTCCGCCACATCTTCAATTGACCTCTGCGTTCACTAGATTTAATTCCTCCAAACATTTCCCTGAAGGGTTATTTGAAATAAAAAATCTTCATTAATAAACCTAGAACCCAAGATATATACCTATAACTCTAGATTGCAGCAATTAAAGAACAATATACAAAGTTGTCCGAAAAGTTCTGAAAAATGTTTTGGAAAGAGCACGAATAGTGAAACAGAAAATAACCAGCGGTTTTAATATATAATTTTTATAATTAAATGACAAATTTTCTCTATTAATCTACACTAATATTATAAAGAGGAAAGATTTGTATGTTTGTAATGAATAGGCTCAAAAAGTACTGAGCCGATTTAAAAAATTCTTTCACCAATAGAATGCTACATTCTTCTTATTTGACATAAGCTACATTTCATTTTGAAAAAAATTAGGGATCCTTGGTAAAATTTGAACAATGTAACCGAAGGTGTAGAAAAATGAGTCTTAAAATGTCTTTCGTCGAATGCGCTGCCGAAACTATTAGCGATAGAACAAAATAATGTACAACAATATTGAAGAACATCATAATGTCTACAAAAAACTCCGCGGTAGCATATGTCCAACTATTGTAGTTATGTCACTACAACAACTTTTTTCATTTTAAACATTAATGAAAATACTAACCAAATTCAAACCATGCTATTTATGTGTTTATATTAATCCTTATCCAAATAAATTATTTTATGGTCAAGACCATTTAACTACCTATAATAGTAAATTACATACCTAGGCCAGTAAAATAAGAAAAGTCTCAGAGCACATGTAATTGTTGGCCGAGGCGAAGCCGAGGATGACAAACATGTGGCCTGAGGCTTTCTTTTTTACTGGGCAAGGTGCGTATACTATTTTTCTGCTCGACGAAGCCGGAAAGTTGCAAGTTTCGGGCCGCGCAGCGGCCCGAAAGTTGCCACTTTCCGGCCGGAGGGCAGAAAAATAGTTTTTAACTTATTTAAATTGAACTTTCCATTCAAAAGATATTACGAATTAAAAAATTCAAACAGTAAACAAAACTGCCATAGCGCCGTGGCCGTTGTTTGTGATGCAGTCTGAAAAGCGCGCCGAGCATCGCGGCGGGCGGGGTGGAGGGAGCACTGGAGGGGCAATATTTAATAAAATTAGTAAAGTCCTTCTCGGTTATGACGAGACCAGGGAAATAGGTATTCATTTTTATATAGAGGATATTATAGATTCCAGTTCAAATTGAACTGGATTATTTTGCTTCCTTATATTTGTTTTGCACCGACAGTCTGAAACCAACAGGGCAATTGTCTCAAACTTTTGATCCTGCTGAAATCTTCGACTCTGTTACAATATTTTTGTTTTTTTTTAATTTATAACTATTTGTAATAAAAAAAACTAAAATTATTAATGTAAAACACATGATATAAAATAATATACAGTGCATAGATAGATTATTTAAGACTTACAAAAAAGGTAAACATATTGAAACCATTTTAACTTTTATTTTTTACGTTGTATATTCAACATAAATATTGAGTTTTCATGTCTATAGAGGAGCTTACAAGCACCTGTCTCTTCCCGAGTCTTTATAGAACTATGAATTCTATACAATTTGGTATTTTATCCGATAATCCTGTTTGCTCCCGATCTTTGATTTAAACTTCTACCTGAACGACTTTGTTGTGTATCAAAAATATTTGCACCAGTTTTAGCGTTTTTGTTTATTTTACGATGCTGTTATGAGTGACTCATTATTTTGAGTGCTCGATGTGAGAAACATAAAATTATAATATATGTAAAGGTGTAAAGCTCCAGAGGTTATCATTCAGACAGTATCCTACTAATTCAACAGGACCTTCAGGACATACGATCTTCCTGACACTATCTAGACGAGCGCATCCCTATTGCTATTATTTATTCATGTCCACAATTTCGCATATAGGTATGTTAGACATGCAGAAATGAAAATGTTCAGTGAAGGCCTGTCAGACGAATCATAGCAATGGTAGTAGTTAATCCATAAATATTTATTGTACAAGAAAAGTTACGTTTACACATAATGTATTGTTGTAGCAACATTTTAATATGTATTTTTAAATGTGATAATATCTAATATTTTAAAAATATAAGCATATCTTTATTAAAAATTCCATACAAATATTGTTGTAATAAAACAAAACAAAGCAAAAATTTTGGTTTAAAACCTTTAACATATTTTCATTAAAAAAGTGTTAGTGAATCAACGACAGTATTGGACACTATAGGATAATCAACAGGAAGGTGTTGATGTACTGCTTTAATGTTAGCAAGTGGTGGTTGATAATTGAACTTGTTGTAAAAGTCGACGTAGAAATGTAAGTGGCGCCTCTTTTATTATTTGCTTTATATTTTTCACAACTTCTTCTGTTCTCTTTTTAGAGAGACCACTACTCTTTTCACAATCACACAAACCAGTCTCACGAAAAAGCTGAATACAATGGAACACATTATAAAGTATTGAATGTCAACACTGCATCAGAAAATTTTTGACAGAAGATAAGTACAAAAAACAAAAGTAACATTCCACAACAAAAACTTTCGGTTTTGTGAGAAAACCATTTTAAATTCAAAAGTAAAGAAATTGGGTTATTTTGTAATTATTTGAACATTTTAAGCAAATATTTTAGTATGTTTACACAAACTCATCGGCATAGCCAACCATGACGCCAAATTTTAAAAAACCCCCGTTATATTATATAAATTTATCAAATATCAAAAATATAAAAAAAAATCAATGCTAATTAATTTATTAAATTTTTTATAAACTTAACAATATACATGTAACAATTAGAAGATTCTACTGTGCGCTCATACATTTCTTAGATTAAGTCTTGCTATGCGGTTTTGAAGGTATGTTTATTTTTTGATTAGCTCATACGCAGAGACGTACGATACTATAGATGAGCCTTAACGCTTGTTTGATATTTATCGGCAATCATACTATCAAAAACAATAAAAATCTGTCAAGCTAAATTACACAGCAAAACTAGACCTAAATAATTTTAATCGCATCTTTAAAATTATTTTAATCGCATGTTTAAAATTTTTTCTTCCAATTTTTTCACTTTTTTCAGGCGGTTTTTTATTATTTTGAAAGTCGCAACTTTTACTGCTTTACATATTCATTTATCAAATAACAAAATATCTTTAAAAAAGCGCAAATGCCTAGAGATTTCTCAATGTTATTTTTAGTTGAAATTTTAATTCATGACAATAAAATTAATAAAAGATCAAGATTAATAAGCTATTAAAGTTTAAAAATACAATTATAGCGTTACTTAGTAAAATTCAGTGCAAAACGTTACACATTAGAAAATATAATTGAGTTTTAAAACAACAAATAAGCTAAGTAGATGAATAAAGTTTGCAAAAAGTGATTTAAAGAACAATTTGTAACTAACCTGGCGCTGAAAAAAACTGAAAATGACATAATCCGCTACTGACATTCATGTAAAATTTTAAAAATAGTACTGTCTGCAAGTGTAATGCTTAATTGAAAAAGTCCCGAAATATCAAAAAAGATATTTTTGCTCCAAGTTGATTGCCTTGCAAATACACAGGTCAGACTTATTACTCGCTTTTTTTTCCGTTAGAAGTTTAAAATATACCTAGCACAGCCAAGTCATTTGAATATTTCAATTAATTATTAAAACAATAAAAAAATCCAACAACAAAAAATTAAAAACGCTGTTTCAGATTTATTACAAAATGTTAATTTAACAAAAAACTATTAATTTGTTTTTTTAAGCTTGTAGAAATAGAATCAATTAAATATAAATTTTCATGGATAACGAGATATATTCTTAAAAAACCGTTTTTATATGTTATTGAACCGTTTAAATCCCAAAATTAAAAATTTAATCATTTATTTGAAATTCAGTCACTCACAGCATCTTCAAAATAATGCATCAACTGTTTAAAAACAGACATTTTCAACTAGACTGAATAACATTTCTTTCACAAAGAGTGATGTCAGACGTCAACTTGTAAAACTCCTGCTGTTTTGAACGTTTGAAAATTTAAAAAATAAATTATTTAGAATTTTTATGTCCACGACCCTTCCATCTATCTCATTCCCACTTGTTTCAAATTTTATCTCAGACGACGTAGAGAAAAGCAGAGAATGATAATTATTTGGCATCACGCAGTGTATTGTATCTTTCATGGTAAGTGGTTACTTAAAGAGCAATTCGTTTTTATTTGTAGTGCCGATGCTACAGATTTATTCCAATCAAGCAAACGAAGCAGAAAATGAGGTATAACATTCGAGAACAATAGCGGCAAAATAAAGAAAATTCGAGTTTCCAAGGATTTATGCAAAGCATTCGACGCTGTTTAATTGTTACGTTTTCAGCGAAATATATTCAACGAGTTTCTTGTTTTGCTATAATACGGCACATTTCCAGAGTATTTTCGTTTTGTTTGTCCAGTTTTTAATGCAGTACATAATAAATACGCTTGGTGAAAGCTATTTTAACAATACATGTTGAATTCTCATTTTTGGAATCATATTTATATATACTTGACTGGATTTTATACAAACAATACAAGGATTTGGAGGTATTTGGTATTATTCTGGTGTGGCTCGGAAAATATTTAATTCTATAATACATTTTAAAGGGTGCTTGCGAGCATTAACCAACAACTTTTCCAAATATTCAATGGCTTGTTGCTCAGCTTCGGGCATTTATGCACGTTTTACCAACTACTTCAATAAAAGGTTTTGCTTTTATAAACATGGATTACTTTGAATACTAAACTTTAAAAAAAGTTGTTGTGGCAGAATTAGAAGAGCTACAATAAAATAATTTTTTATAAATCACAAGAAATTTATTACACTTAAGAATAATTATTTTTTAATGTTTATAAAATATCTTTTATTGTAAAGGAATTTTTGTAATTTTATTTACATTGATTATTTAATCACATCGGAAGTGGAATCAGCAAAATTCTTGCTGAAAGCAGCGTTAATAAAAAAATTATTAAAATGAATTAACAAAGTAGGCCGTAAAATGAGTTAAATTGAGATTAATTATAGATGTTTATCAAAAAACTAGATGCACACACATTACAGACTGTTTCACCCTGCAGCCTGACCACTGCTTCTTTTTTTTGTCTCTATAATATTGAAGTAATATTTGAAATGTGTTAGCTAGCAATTGATTATTTATTATTAAATGATCCAAAATTGTCAAAAATTTTTTTTAGAATTTAATATGACTAAATATTATTCATAAAGCCTTTTTGTTTTCTTTAAAATTTGTTTTATTTTAAGTATTTTTCTAAATTTAAAATTTAAAAAAAAACTAATGTTTTTTAAATATAATATTGAGTATTTTAATTATAACATAATTTTCTTGCATGTCTTAACAGATCTTAAATTTTGTTCTCTCTTTAACATTTTCTTAAGTCTTGTCTATTTGCCCATTAATGTAAGCTTACTTTCTACTACTTTTCAATTTTTTGAAATTTTTACAAAGACAAATAAATGTAAAAATTATATTTAAACAAATAAAAGCCGTATAAAAAGCTTTTTTTTTATTAAGTATGGCAAACACTATTTTGTAGTATTTTTAGAACTTTCGTAGTAATAACCGTAAATAGTTAATACTTAAGCTTTATTCAAAAATTCTTGAAAAAAAAATAACAGCTTTTTTCTATTTTTCAAAAAAAAAAATTATTTTTAAATGACAGACTTGCCTATGATTATCTATATAGTTGTTCCTGTTTCAACGTATATGACCCGAGTATGAAAACATAGAAAGTTTAAATTAAAATTTTTCATTCTTTGGTTAACAAATTTCTAAAAATAAATAGATTATTTTTTTCAAAACTGTTTCAGCAAGAAGTGTCTATTTCACAAATTTATTCACGTGAGGTAATGTGACATTATTTCACAAGATAACTAGCTTAATTAATAGATTTTTTTACAACAAAATTCATTTCAATTGTTGTTATTATAATAAACATCGATCAACTATTTTTAACTATTACTCAAGTTAATGCCAGAACAGTTAAAATCCGATCATTGTTTGCTAATAACATTATAAAATACTTCTCAGAGTTTTTTTTTTAATTTGTAAATTTTTTTTAATATTTAGAATATTCGAGTCAGCTTATTTATTTTTTTTGCGGTTTTAATACATTTTTCAGCAACTGTGTTTGACAATCAATTTTATGGTCTTGCTTTATGGATTAGACAGCTGAAGAACCAAAGCAGCGCTTTAACAAAGAGTTTTATACACTTTTAATCTTTCTAATATTGCTGCTTTTTTTACCTTGTGTCTTGCACATCCGCTTTTTAATTAGAGAGTAAGTTTACTAAATTTTTCAATGTTTTATTTTTGTAAACATTTATGGTGGCTTTAAATATTATTTATTTTTACTGAATAAACGAGATTTGATGTTTTTTTACATAATTAAAAAAAAGATTGTCACATTTTTTGTTTTTGTAAAGTTTGCCAAACACTATTTTGTGTTGTTTCTGGAACTTACCAGATGATAGCTGTAAAATTGTTTCTTAGATTTATAGATAATATCAGTTGATTCTACTCTTCAAAAAAATTTCAATTTGTTGACTTTTACAAGTTTTGAGGTAAAACTCAGTGCAACATTTTTAAATGTCTTATGAATAAAATACATTTGAGCTTCTATAACGCTTAAGGACAGGTTGGCAGGTCGAGAAAAATGTAGAAATTAAAAATTTACTTCCTGAACTTAAAATCAAACTTTTATTAGGCAATTTTCTTAATAATAATTTAAAATAAACTCTTAGAAAGGCATATAATTTATTTTTCAATTAGGCATAATTATTTTTTTTATTTGTTTGGCGACAATAGAAAATTTAGCTATAAATGTTTTTTAAGCAATTGTACCACTTTAGAATGCGCCTTTATTAAACTAATTAAACATTTTTTTGTACCTAATTTGATAAGTCATTTACATAGTTTACTTATGCAGTAAATAAAAAAAAATTGTTTAACTGTATCTATCTTTCTTGTCTGTGAAAGAGTGATAACTTCTTCAGTTCAGGCGATTTTGTGTCACAAAATTTTAATTTCACGGGTTATTGATACAAAATAATTTATTGACATTTTGGCAAATGCGACCTGCAAAACCCATTTTTAAATAATTTTGCTTAAAAAAATTAAACGCTCAATTATATTACCTCGCGCTTAAACTTTTATGCGTAGATACCTACTATACATAAATATTATAAGAGAAATATACTTAATTTGTCTTGACAATCATATAAAATTTTTTCCTACACTTTATGATTAATATACTATTTTAATTGTTTTGGTTTTAAATCGGTGTCTACATTTAACTTCTTTTTATTTTCTTGAATTGCTTTACTTGTTTTGTTGAAAATATCAATTCTTTATCCCAAAGTTTTAAATCGTTTACATTGTAATTTTCTGTGACAAAAGAGGATATAGTATAATGATAAAAAAATAATGTTTTATATTGTAACCCAAAGCAATTTTGCAACGCCTGCAACCATCACGCTCAACATTTAACTTTAATATTTAATTTTATAATGCGGATTTATATGGGTTTTACACCAGCAGATCGCCGTAGGGACGGAAAACCTTGTTTCTGTGTTTCCCTTGGACAGTGCTAAGATTAATGCCGCCATAACTCACTGCGTATGCAATTTCTGTGGCGAATTCCTTTCAGAACAGGTAAACCAATGTACTGAGGTACTTTATTTTACTGTATTTAAATTAAGGAGCACCTAAATAAAAAAAAACTAAATGCTGCAAAACGTAAAATTTATAGATGCTGACAACGGCGAAACAAAAAATAAATAAAACCTAGTAAATAATTGTAAAAGACTGTTAGTAACTCTAAATCAGTAACTATTATACAAAAAGTTAGATTTAGATTCTTTAGGCTATTTAAAAATATTGAAAAAAAATTAAACATTTTTAATCTATTTACTTTTAATTAATGCATTACACCTAATAGTCATTTTAGTTGACACTAATTTGGTTAGCATGAGTTTATCAAGTCAATTAATTGCTGTTGAGCCAATGTTAACATTTACAATAGAAATTGACAAACAAAAAAAAAATTAATTTTTTATCAAACTTTCATATTATATTAAACAAAAAATTTTGGCATTCAAATTTTCAATTTTTTTTTGACAGAACTTTTGTTTTCTTTGGAACACCAATTACATTTTAAAGCACACCCACTTTAAAAAATCAAAGTTAAATCTAATCTTAAAAAAGCATCACTAACAAAGAATTAAAATAGCTAGTAAACAAAAAAAACAACAAAAAAAAGAGTTTTTTAAGCAATTAACTAAACTATTATTTTGCTTAATTTGTCAAAATTAGTTAAATTACTTAATTCATAAGTAAATATATTAAAATTAATTTTTTCTGAACTTGATATTTTGTTATTTTATTTTTATTTACAATAAGTACTATCACAGAATTTCTAATGCCGAAAAAAGTTACAAATTTTAAAATATTAAATCAAGATCACAATCATCAAACAAAAGTATAAAATTTATGTTTCCCAATACAAAAATGAGCTGTTTATTTGAACTAGTTGCAAGCTATTTTCATAAAGTATGAAAACCTTTGAAATATTCCATAAATAGAAAGAACAAATATCGTATTAATATTGGTCAAATACAACAAGTCAAAATGAAACAGATCATGAGTGAATTCAATCAACACAAGCATTTAATTTTATATTTGCATTTTCAAACGAATGATAAACACTTTTTTTACCTAACCACATTTTTTTATTTTACGCGCAAATAATGAAATAAATAAATACATAATTTTGTTTTGTTTCGTAATTATTTAATTTTTTTAAATCATAAAACACGTGTTTGAATGCAATACTGAAAGTTGTTGGTTCGCGTTTCTAACTTGATATAAATGTAAATATTACAATATAAATATCAAAATGTATAGTAAACTGTTTAAAAAAATTTTAACACTATATTTTATTATTATTTTAAGTCAATTATAAATAGTGTTTTTTTTTTGATAATAAAATTATATATCAAAATAAACTTTTGTGTTCTTTTAGCGGATCAGTTAAAAACGTGTTAGAGGTTTGTCGACAAATTATTTTTCAATAGACAAGTTTGAGGTTATAAAACCTGAAAACCAATAACTCTGAAAGCTACCAAAATTAATTGAATAATACAATCCATTAATAAACTATTTTTGATATAATAATGGGTTCATTTATAACGTAAAGTAGACAAATAGTATTCAAATAATAATTGCAGATATACAGACTTAGCTAAAAACTTGTCATTACAACCACCAATGTTTAATGAATTAATACGTAATTGTAATTATATAATATAGTGTGACTGAGTTTAAGTATAAATTATCATACATTGTTATAAACTTAGTCAATAATAAGTGGGGTAGGCTTTATACCTAATTATTATATTTTAAGTAATTACATTTGGTTTGAGAAATCACACTTTCGGAATTGATTTCAAAATATGTCTAACCGTCACTTATAAGAAGGTATTTTTATCCAATTTATGTATATAAAATATTTTTGAAAATATACATATATTATAATTTAATAAGCACTTTGCTACATTTTGTGAGGGAAAACATTAAATTCAGCATACCTACATAAAGCTTTAATACCTTTCAATTTGTAAAGATTTGCAATGCCAAATGCTGAAGACGCAAAGAAGATTGAGCAGTGATTGAATAGTAGTCAGGTAGTGAATAATGAGCTAACGAGCCTTTCATAGTGCCTAATTGGTCGAAACTCGTGAACAAAAGCTGGGAAACTCGCTAAAACAATTTACAGTTTCTAGTCCTATACTCATCGCCGAGCTTCCCATTCTCCAGCTTTTCCTGCTTCCGGCGGTTTTTACAGCAAATGATTTGATTTTCTAGACAAAATAAATATTTTTTTTCTACCTAAGCATTAACTATAAAAATGAAACAAAAAAATTAAATACTAATAAGATTTTCTTCTTAACCGATGTTTAGTGGCTTTAAATGTAAATGTAAAACCTTAGTACTTTTTTGGTTATAAAAAATTCCGAATAAATAAATTAAAATAATAAATAATGTTTATACTTAAGATCACAGTAATAATTTAATGTTATAGTCAACAAAATTATCAACACTATCATAATAACATAAGAGAAATAATAATATAACAAAAATTAATAATTTTGGTATAAATACGTAGAAAACCTGAAATTATCTGCTTTTTCACATGTCAGAAGTATCAATTTATGTAAGTCTTAGTTCATTGTAGACTTCAACAAAGTTTAAGCGTAAAAAAAAAGAAAGCGCATTAAAAATAATTTTAGTATGTATTTTTAATGCGCTTTTAATTTTATTTATATTAATATGCTTGTCAGACAAAACATAGAAAACAAAGATTTTCTAGTGAGTACTTATAGATATAATTTTTCTTCTTTTAGTTTTCCCACAAGTTTCTTCATAAACTACGGTGAGTTTATAAAAGAGTTATTCTACCTCTACTCTAAAACAATGATAAAACAGCAAAAAACTAATGGATTGTCTAACTTTTCCTTTAATGATAAGCTAAAGCCAGATTTAACCACTTGTTGTCAATAACAATAAATAAAAATAATAATTTTAAGATTTTTAAAAAGAGAGTTGCAGTAAAACTACTAATTAACAAGACTTGATTAATTGAATATTGAGCGTATTATGCATCTTGTCGCACATTTATCAAAAAAATTGACTCTTGCGTTGTCAAATTAAAAAAAAATATTGTCAAATAATTTAGAAAAAAGTTCAATAAACATTCAAAGTTTTAAATTGTAGTTGTTGGTTTTTTTTCAAAACTTATTTCTTCTCTTTCTTGATCAATTTTGTTTCTTCTAATTTTTAAATTAAATTAAACTAAATAGAATCAGTAAAAAAAAATCAAAAAACCAAGTGTAGTCATCTGGTTTGTTTTTGTTTGCAATGCTTTTCTCTCGCTAATAGGTACAAGCAAATTTACTATAGCAGTACCAAATAAATAATAAAACATTATAGGAGACGATACCGATTGTTTAACTATTTCTTTCGATGATATGACTCCACTCTTGACCACGTCACTAGTTTCTATGAGGCAAGACATCTAAATGTTTTTTTTTTAAATTTATTGCTATAAAAATGCGAGCCTTCACCTTGGCAGATGTAACACATCAAAATTGTTTTGTTCAAGTTATATGCATAAAAAACCAGATCTAAATAATATAACTTAATAAAATATGAACTAATTTCTTCTGGAAAATGATGCCTGTTTATTTAATAACGATTTATTTTCATTAAATTTTAAAAATCAAAAATTTATTTTCAATTGCGACAACTCAATTGTTTTAATTAGTGACTTCGGTAATAGTTATATTTGATGTTGTCTCTGACTGTATTACTAGGACAATTGCTTGATGATAACTGAAGTATGCAAGAAAAGTACAATATAAGTATCCATGCTCGGTATAACAAGCGTAATGACGTTAAGCCAAGTGAAAAAAATTTTTTGCAATTGCATACTATTGGATAGCGTGCACCAGCCAGAAACGGTTTAGCCGCGGCTATAGATGTTTCACAACAATAGTATATTGCACTACAAGGGCAGAAAGTTGAAATTCCTGCACTGCGCGCCATCATGGCGCGCAGTTTAAGGCTCTTAACTTTCTGCCCGTGTAGTGTATACTAGTTTTCTTGCTACTCCAGTCGACAGTACGTAGTGTCGGCTGTGATTCCACGGCAGCAAGTGCAGGACCTGAACTGCGCGCCATGATGCCCTCGGCTATTTACTCCCGCGAAAAGAAGGCGCGCGCATAGCTCTACCGGTGCATGAAAGATACACTTTCTGCCGTAGAATCGCAGCCGGAACCACGTACTTTCGACTGGAGTAGCAAGAAAAATTGTTTGTTGAATATTTTTATTTAACTCTTCTTTTGTTCTTTCAAATTGAACCTTTTATAAAACAGCAAGTATAGTAAATTTAAAATTTGATGCGCAAGAAATCAATTGTTTTACAGCCAATGACACGCTGCGCCATCTTGATAAAACCAAAACTCAATTTTTCTTAAAGATATTTCAAAGATGTTCTAGCGCAAAACTGTTAATTTTTTACAGAGAAAATAAGCCACTAAAAAAGTGTCAATGTTAAGTGCGTTAATATCAACAAGAGTCAAAACATCATTCGTTTCCAAAAAAAAAATTAAAATGACTCTTGTATATTTGCCAAAAATAGAAATTATAAATTATTGACAAGAAATTGTAATGTAAATTGATAATAAAGCTTGATTTATTTTTTAACTTTTTCTTAATCATTTTAATCAGCTATTTAGACAGTTATTTAGACTGCAACCGAGCAGTTTAAATTAATATGACAAACTTTGCAAAACTAAATTGAAATATACCAATAAAAATCTGGTGAAAAATTATCCGTTCAAAAGTTTTAGTATGAATCAAGATTGACAAATTTTATAAAATACGGAGAAAATCAAAAGAAACGCCAAAGGGAAAATAAATAGCTGCACCGGACGTTTTTTAATTAGAGATCGGAGGGCAACATGCACATGCAGATATTTGCAATACGTTGAGCATTAAACAATAGGCTAAAATTTAATTCTGTTTTTATTCCCTAAAGGCATCGATGGCCAATAATTAAAAATTTACGTTTATTTACTCACACTACACAATACAATACGCGTACAAAAATTAAAACCTGCTCTATTGTTAACTTTTGACCGACTGGAAATAAAAACATTTACATGCAATTCAATTAATAGCGAAGCCCTCCAGTTAAATGTTTGCAATTTCAGTTAGGTGCACAACAATAAAATTGAAAAAAACATTTTTTTTAGTTGTAAGCAACATGATTTAATAATAATTTGGTCAAAAAAATACCAACTAAGATTTATATTTAAAACATAAACCTTACAACATGGAAACTTCAATTTATTTATTTCATAATGCTTTATAATTATTAAGAAATTTTGATATTATATGTAGTTATTATAAATATTGAAATCTGTAAGCATAATTTTTCGAAGTCAAAAATGCAGTTTGCAACAATGCAGGCTTTCTGGAGTTTCTCTAAAGTAAGAGTAAAAATTGTGAAAATAATTTACATCTTGCTTACACAACATTAAATATGGAAAAATGTATAAAAGTGTTAAAAATATTAAAACACAAATTTTCAAAAACAATTTCGTTAGCATCTAATTTGTGTTTTAGTTATAATACAATTACATTTAGGTATATTTACAGTCAAAAAAAGTGCTTGTGAACAGCTTGATCTGATATCGTTTAGAAACTTTATAATATTTTATCTACATAAAATCAAAATTTTAAATCATTATTAATAATGCACAGATATTCTATGATAATTTAGTTTATTATAATTAAAATGTTTATATAATAATATATTAAGCGCATACAAACTTTGAACGCAACTAAGTACAAATTAGCTTTAATCAAAGTCGGAGTTTACATAGATAAGAGAAGCATTTATGCATGTTTTAGCATTCAAGCAGCATATAAAATTAAGCGTTTAGATATTGTCAATAAAGTAAATTTAATTAACGCTAGTTTAAAAAGTGTCGTCGTGGCGCGATATGCAAATGTGGCCCCTCAATTTGTAGTTGCGCTTTGCTAACACGAAGTAATTTCTGAGCATTTGTAACAATTCCCGGTGACTGTTCGTGGTTTCCATACTAAACACGTCGTGATCACTTGATTCTGGAATTTATTATGAAGCCGTTTTCTTAGATTCAAACGACAAATCGGGCTCTAATGAGAGACATTGACAAGAAGCGAGCTCATCTGATACTTATTCTTTCGTTGGACAAAATTCTAAAGCAAAACTCTGATGTAAAGAACTGATAACAGTCCTGATAGTAATTAGATGTTTTATTCATGAAATTAGTAAAAATTAAAACTATAAGCCGCACTATATATTTTATTACTTAAAAAAGACCACTTTTCATAATTTGAGTTTTTCTCGAATAATATTTTAAAAAAACAAGATATTTTTAAAAATATAAGTCTTACAAAAATATTTTTTAATATTTACTACAAATAGTTGATGCTTGAGATCTTCTAGTTATATACATAATTCAAAATTTTTAAATAATGTCCAAGCGTACTAAACAATCTTTTGATCAATTTTTATGGAGAATTACCCATTGAGGTCAAAGCTAGACGTCTGGCTAGTCACAGCATTTTAACTTCTATTAGCTTAGAAATTCCTTTTTAATAAATCACAAGCCCCCACAAAAATTTTGAGGTTACCTCAATGTGTAATTCTTGTTCAGAAAATAATCTGGTAGAATCTTCTACATCAAAGTATCATCGATTTGTCAACTAATGAGAAGCGGGTTAACATTTTAAACAGTTGAATAAACAGAATTATGAAGTTAGGTTAGGCTTCTCTCGTTCTGTCAAAAGTTGAAAGATGTCAGTAACTCTGTCAATATCTACTTACACTTAAAAAATAATCTAATAAACAAAACGCTAGTGAAAAAATTAGATAGTCCTGACCACTAAAATTACCCATCTTGGTTGCAAATTAATGAGTTTTGTACAAAGCAAAATACAACTTGTTTCTCTATATTTCAACACAAAAATTAATTAGATAATTATGGCTTTAGCTCACAAATATATTGTTCTATCTTCATTATCCGTCAACATATTTACGTGTTTGTTATAGTACTGCTTCTGCTTCTAATAAACCCAGGCCAAATCAATAGAAATATTTGTCGTAAAAACTATTTAAAAAAAAATTATGACAAGTTTACAATATCATCATTGCGAATACGTTCTCCAGATAGTGAGTTGTTCAATAAGTATAAAAGAACCCGAATACCTGGGTCATCCCGTATACTCGCATTAACTACCTGTTGAATCTCTTGATAATTTCCGGACTTAATAGCGAGTTGTGCAATGAGTATAAAAAAACGCAATACCAGAGTCGAAAGCGTTTGACAAAATAAGTCGCAATATTCTACTAGATAAACTTAAAAAACGCGGTTTTAGAAAATCGTTGATAGCAATAATGAAATCTTACCTACCAGACCGATATTTTTTTGTTGCGTATAATAGCTATTTTTCTGAGAACTATGGCTCCAATTTAAAACTGCTTTTCTTTGTCTTGTTTATTAATGACAATATTATTTTTCCAATAATATAAAAATTGTCAAAAAACAAGTTTTCTATTAATTTAAAATTGTATATTATGTAACAAGCACAAAATGATGCACAAGTTTGAAAATTTGCGACACGAGGCAAAAGCGATTTTAAACGAGTTCAAAATTGTTGTTTTGTGCAAGTTGCATACTACACTTTTTGTACGGCAAGGACAATTATATAAACAAATATGCAGATATTGAATATGCTGGACCATAAAAATACAAAATTATCAATTTATTAAGAGAGCCTGGAAAGCAGTGCTCAACCAATTAAGAAGAAGAATTATGAAATAAGTTACGTATTTTATGTATTGTTAAAGTTGAATGTACAATTATTAATAATCATTTTTAGAAAACTAGTGGAATGCTGGATACTAAAATTTTCTAAATATTGACAGTTTTCCATTGTTGAAGTACATGACATTTTACGATTTTCTACTCCTAAAGTCGATGGTTTATTTGAAATGCTCTGTGTTGCATTTGCGATTTTATTAGTTGTATCAAATTTATTTTTCCCCGATGTATCGATATATCACTCGGCAACTGCCGTAGACTTCCAGTTACGGTGACGCTTCAAACTAGTTATTTCACCACCAGCATCAACAAGAATTGTGGCTAAAGATCGACGAGAGCAGGGTTCGGTGTATAATTCGTGGTTTGGCAATTTAGAATATTTAGCAATTTCTTTTCCCATGCCTCAAAGCTTATTCATGCCCATTCTTTAGACGGTACATTCTCCTTTTCGATAATTAATAAAGAACTATTTACCCTTTACATTTAAAGGGCAGAGATTTGCATAATTTTTTGTAAAGTTCATAGTAAAGGCTAGTTACAGTCATTTGAGGCAGCTAAAGACGATTTAATTAAATCGTTAAAAAAAACAAGATCTGATATTGCACAACTAGAGAAAAAAACTATTGAACAAAGCAGTAGTTGATTGTGGAAGAATGAAAGATATAAGAAGCTAACGGCGTCTTCATTTGGAAAAATTTGCAAAATGCAACGTTCTACTTCTTGTGCTGCAGTCTCTTTTATATAATAAATTTACTGGTAGTACTGCTACTGATTGGGGTAAAACTCATGAACGCGTCGCTGTACAAGCGTTTGAGCAACTTCTTGTTCTTGAGGTTACAACTTGCGGCTTGTTTGTTGACCAAATGTCTGGCTTTCTTGGGGCATCTCCAGATGGTCTAGTTGGAAATGATGCCATAATTGAAATTATATGCCCTTATTCGATGCGAAATTTTACACCGCATAAGTATATAAAAGAAGCTATAAAAAAAAGTGATACATTATACAATAGACAGAGAAGACAATATAAACTTAAAAACAAATGCCGTCTGCTTTTACCAAATACAAGGGCAGCTACATATAGCCAACAAAGAAATTTGCTATTTTGTTATTTGGACTCCAGAAGGAATGTCTATTGAAAAGGTATGAGTTTTAAAATGCAGTAATTGTGTTTAAATCAGTTTTCCGTGATTGATTTGTTTTTTTTTGTCAGATTTATAAAGATGATTCTTTTTGGAAAGAAAAAATGGAACCACATCTGATAGAATTTTACCATAAATGTATTGTGCCGGAGTTAATATATTCCCAGCATCGTAAAGAACTTCCTATCAGAGATTTGCGGAACAGAAAGACCTCAAGAAGAACCAATTGTAAATGATTACTTTATAAAGCAATCAATATTTTTTACTATTGAGATTATTATTATTTATTTTTATTTTTTTATTGTACTTTATTTTTATTTATTCCTTCTTGTGCTTATTCTACTCTGTCATATAGTAGGTTACCTGCGGCAACATAATTATATAATAAAGCAAACCTATTATTATTTATTTTTAAAATTAAGATTACTATTTATTATTTCATATTATTTTAAAAATAAACTTTCATCAATTTTTATTACATCATTATACTTTTTATTCTTCACCCACAATATTTTTTATCATTATCACTTTGTATGATTTTAATATGTCTATTTCTGTCTATATTATAATTGCTCAGATTTTTCAAAAAAATTATTTAATAGTTGTAGATTTATATTAGAGCTCAATACTTATACATGAAGGATAATATTTAACTCAGATAAATAGGTACACCACTCGCTTTCAGCTCGTGTTGCAAATTTTATCTTTGAGGGTAATAGTCCTTATCATGCGCGTGTTGAATAATTTACGGTTTTAACTGCAATAAACACATTATTATTACAAAAAAAAAATTGATTATTGTTTATAAAACGTATCGTAAAATACCTACTTCAATTACCAATTTGTTTTAAGTACTTGTTTCAGTCAGCAATGAACAAGAAGAAGCTTTTTTTTTGCGGCAATAAAATTTTGTTTGCCCGTGCAGTTCTTATTTGAGTGAATGGTAATATTTACTGTTGAACCTTAGCATTACGCCTCGGATACATTAGAAAGTATTTTTATGATATCATTTCCAAGGGTCGGTTTTCTTCAGGTAGACAGGGTGACGAGAAAAAGACGAGTAAATGACTGAGACAAAATATTTAAACTCCGCCCCTCCGCTCACATAGAAAAACACGGGGGATAGCAAGAACCGAATTGAGTTTGTCTTTAAAACGCTCTTAAAGAATGCTTCCAGTTTTATATTTTGCAATATCTATATTATAATACTGAAAGTCGTTCGCAGCATTGAGTATTGTGTCCATAATGTAAAACTTTTAAATTTTTTCGCCAAGTCGTCAAAATAAGCCATGAAAACGTTCTCCGAAACCGACTTTGCGTTTCAATCTACTAATCTTTTTCGCCACAAAAATTGGTTATAAGACCGTGTGTACATTTTTTTTGTTGTGTCCGGCAACAAATTCAGTGTTGTTAAATTTGCTGCTTCTGTTATACTTAGAGGTGTCGGTGTCATTTCCAAATCATTACCACTATCACTTTCCGTATTAGTTATCTGATTTCTTGGAAATAAGTACAAAATTATTTGTAATGCACAACCTGTAACTAACTGATGACATTTGTCATTAGGCGTTATATTCTCTAAGCCACCTTAGTTTTTGTTATCCAAAACAGCAGACTAAACACAAAATATTTTGTCGTCTAGCAATTTGCTTAGCAACTGTTTCAAAATGAAATTCAGTGCAAAATGTAGCTTCCTATGATTCAATTTACACTCTTGATTAAACATTTTTCGAAGTTGTCGTAGAAAAAAATGGATTGTTTATGACATAATAAAAATCTTTATTATTGATAGCTTTTTTAATGTACTTCTTCGTCACTATGTGTAAAAATCCGAAATGAGTGCAAACAAATCAATAGTCTTTTTTTCCACAAATCTTAAAATTTCGACTAGCAAGTCATCGCTTTAGTTGTTACATCTTGACATTCTCGAACCTCAATTTGACACCTAAAACGTCGTTTTCTCTAAATATTCTTTTAAATTTTATTTTACATGCGTTCAAATAGAAGCTAAGTAATGTTTGTCTCTACCAGAGTACTAGCGTTGCCCGTAAGAAACTTTTTGTATCTCAGGGAAATAGCTCATTAGAAAATGATCTATTAACTTAAACATTTAAAAAATAATCGTTTGTATTTCATTGCTTTTTTTTCGGATATTGTATGTAAATTGAAATTTGATGCTAAGACATATAGCTTTAAGCAGTTTATTTTTAAATTTAAAATATTAAATAGGTTACAAACTGTCAATGTCAAACTTTTTTTGCGTTGTCTAAACTATCCAACATCGTTCAAAACCTCGGTGCACCTAGTCTATGACGTCGCTTCACCACGACTTGTCCTTATTTCCGTCTTTTGCAATTCGTTTCTGAACGCAACCTCACACATTTGGTAACAGATGCAGTTTGTTTATCAATTTTTAATAAAATAATGTAACTATACGTAGCTATAAAGTCCTTTTGCGTTGAAACTCAGTCATGACTTACTTTGACGCAAGCAACTATATTAGTACAGTTAACTCAATTGGTACAAAACCGCATTTGCTTTTGAATTGTTTTTTTCACTCAATTACCTATCCAAACAAGCAATGGAACGTCGGATATACTTAACCAATATTCGACTGCGCTGATGATCGGTCGACTGAGTTATTATCTAACCCCGATACGTTACCGAGTTGGTCAGTAAACAGATTGTGATGAGTAAGATGGTCGATATAAGGTCCATACAAAGCCGTAAAACACGCCAGCCGAATATGTCTTGGATCAACTATACCTATACTCTATAAACTGATAGATTTTTCTTTTGTTAAAAAAGGTTGGTACACGTGAAAAATACTTGCCATAAAAAGTAGTACTTTTAAAACTTGGCGAAAATTTATTAGTCCCCGGCTACATTAAATCTAAATAAAACTTTTATAAAAAAAATATTATAAACGCTATTTTAATTTTTCACACACGTCAACAAAAGAGCCTATTTTAAGACATTTATTTTAAAAAGTTCTATGCTTTGTGTATCAGTGCTTAGGTTTGTGTCTTGTCGCAAACTGTTATTCTGTGATAGCGTTTTGTTACGAGAGGTGCAAAAACCTAAAAATTATATTTAATAAAATATTAAGCATCGTATCCTCTTAAAATTGCAATAAAAATTATTGCATTATTAGTTATTTACTGAATGCATCTTACCGAGTAGTTGTGTATTTCACTCGTTATATCATTTAGGGGACCGGGAAAAGTTTTTTAAGTTGGTAAATAATTAAAAAGTTTATTATTTGTCATAAATTGTCACTAATTGTCACTATATGTTTGACGTAGAAACATATTTTTTAAACAACTAAAATGTATTAGTGTGTACTCTATAGGTATCTACTGCCAAACAGACATAGTTTTCTTAAACAATTTCTGATTTTCTACTAAGCGGAGAGCTGAGTTTATAATTGTCGTTGTAATTTTGAAACCTTAAAAATTAAAAACAATATTTAAAAACTTCCAAATGATTTAAATATTTAACATTTAAAAGCCTCTTCTTTTCATCAAGCGAATGTTTTTGTTAGTTTTTATTTTGTTTTTAGCTTTTTTGCAATGCTTGTTACAAAACAACAAATTAGTCAAAAATTTCAAATTGTGTCTTTCTTGATACTTCTTAAAACAAAAGCTAATAATCTTGTCTTTTTATTATATAATCTGTTACCTTAACTCTTCTTCTAAAATTACGCTCTAAAGCCAGTCATTTTACTTAAATAAATGAAAAAAATATATAATCTGGCGGTTGAATAAGCTTTTGTGATATACAGCGTGGAAAATAAGTAAGGAATTCATTCAATAACTCCATTAGTACTTAATGGAATTAAGTTGGATTTAATACTGAAAAAGCATGTGGTACGGTTAATTATAGCGCATACAAGAAACGTATGTTGAGTTTTTCATCCATTATTTTGACAGTTATGACGTCATCAATATTTTTTTCAATGTCAGTTCTTTTATTTTACATTTAAGAAGAGTTTTTTATTCTAATTTCAATGTTATAAAATAACTTACAAAAGAAAAAAACCAAGAAAAATGACTCCACAGTTCAAATTAAAAAATTATAAAAAAACAGACTAGTTTACTTTATCGCAATTTAATCAAAAACCTGAAAAATGGTTAATAAGAAAAGGTCTAATAAAATGGCCAGCGAGGTTTTTAGAACTAACCCCATTTGATTTATTTATGAAGGACTTGAAAGACAAACTGTATCGAAGCGGACCCAATAATTAAGAACATTTTGAAGCAAAAATTTGACATAAATGCAATTTATTAACTTCTCAAATTATTCAAAATGTTGCTGCTCTTATTGATCGTCTTGAATATTGTCAGATGGTGCAGGGTCATCAGATTGAACATTTAGTGTAATATCTTTGAGTTGTTAATGTTATGAGTATGTTATAAGTATTTCTCTGCCTTTTTTGCTTAAATTCCGATTAAGTAAACTACTCTTTTTTTTTAATTTTACTAATTTAACCTGTAGAGCCGTTTTTCTTAGTTTTTGTCTCATGCAAGCTATTTAGCTATACCGTTGAAATCAGAATAAAAAACTCTACTCAAACGTAAAACAAAAAACACGAGTTGCCTGCCATTTGAAAAAAATATTGATAACATCATAACTGTCAAAAAAATGAATGAAAAAACTTAGCATATATTCCTTGTATAACCTGTAATTAACTCTACCACATGCTTTTTTAGTTTTATCTCTAGCGCAAGTACTAATAGAGTTATTGAATTTATTCCTTACTTATTTTCTGCACTGTATAATAATGTAGTAATAATAATTGAAAGCTAATATAGAGCGCTCATAAAGACCAATTATTATTTCAAAGGTTACCTATTACAAACGTCCAGTTTCCGTTGTATTTCAGCCTAATTGTTTACTTTCCATTACGCTATATCTTTACCTATTCGAAGTGGAACTGTGTCTATTTACCATGTCCTATGAATTCTGTTCAAATAATATCATATCTGACCGCTGTTTGCATTAATCTCCGTTCCCTTGTCTCATTAGATCTTAGTTTGAAATTTAAAGCACCATTCAATTATGATATAGGTGTATTACATGTTTTAAAACTATCAATTCATCCCACCATTAGCAAAAAACATGTTTACTTCATATAATGGCAGGTAATTCGGAAAATCTCAATTAGATCCAACGCTATTTACTTATCAAACAAAAAATGTTTGCCATGTTATAATAAATCAAATAAACAGACGCGTCTAGTCAATACCCTTTTGGTAAAACGTCAAAGGAAGATGAAAGGAATCTAAGTCCTTATTTGACCAGAAATTCTCAAGTTTACATATGCTTCAAGCTCTGCAAATACCTCGAGGATGCAGTGTGAGACCCCTGACCATTACAAATTGTCCATCAGTTCAAGATTAATAGTGCAATTAATCAAACAAGCAATTGTTATTTTGGTTTTTGAGCTTGTACTCATTATATCTATTTTCGTATTAATATATTTTCCAAAACATTAAAATAAATTTATTTTTGATAAAAAGTAGCTAAACAACTATGATTGAAGTGTTTTAAGCCCTATCGCTACAGGTTTGCATTGCCAAAGATAACATGTTTGCAGATCACGTAATACTTTCTTCGTAAAATGACATATCTGCAAATATTAAAATAGCAATTAAAATGCGGCGTGCCTAGAAAGTAAATCTGTTTTGCCGAGATGAGAATCTTCTTTGTACAGCTTGTAGTTATCTTTATAATAATTTTTATTTCTTTCTAGCCTAATATAGGCTTATATTAAAATTTAAAGCTCTCAATAATAAATTTAGAGCGAAAAACTTTTAATTAAATTAGCTCTTTCTCTAGTTAAGTTGAAGGAGTTCCGTATGAAATTAAAGGGTTGTGTAATCAATATATTAATTAAGAGCACAAACACAATTACAGTTCATTAGCGAAGTTTTAATATTTACTAAACTTCTAATTAATACTTCTCAGTACATTGGTATTCAATAATGCTTTAATTACGACGTTACTTTAAGACCCTTGTTCATTAATTATGCACGAAATACGCTCAAACTCAAACTTCTTTTTTTGATTTGTGTTTTTAAGTTTCTGCTTTTGCTTGAATTGGCAATAATAAGGTTGAAGTTTACATTAAAGGACTAATGAACAATAAATATACTAATTCAGTTTGTTTAATATCTGTAGATATTCAATTCGATTTCTATCCTTTTTCAGCAGAATAGACAATTTAATTTATCATGAAAGAAACAACAGCTCTTATTTATTGCAACGCCAACATTATTTATTAAATTCTGAAATTACAAAATTTATTCCAAAAAGCTTTTTTTTACTTTTTGTAGATTTTAAAATGCTTTTCCTTTGACACCACATTCGTAGCTCGTAATAACAAGCCAGAACATGTACTAATTCATATCTTAAAAGTTTTTGAATCAATTGTGATAAAACATGTTCCTTGATAAAATCAATCAATGTACACCAACAAAAATAGCTACAATTTTACTAAAAATTTAAGAAAAAAACAAAAGCAAATGTACCGGATGTCCATTATAACAAATTTGACAAAAAGAAATAGTTGGAATATATTTTGAAGTTTTTAGATTAGCCACCAAAGGGAGAAATTGTTACAATTGACTAGAAAAACCGATTTTTTTTTTGTAATAAGTTTAGGAAAAGTTAATCAAATGTATATTTATTGCAAAGACAAGGCAAATTTGCACTTATTTGTTGTAAAACGTGAGAAGGAAGGGGGTAGGGGTATGCAATCCGAAAAACGTTCATAACTTTGGCTTGCCTCAACCAATTTTGACAAAATTTATCCCAATAGAAAGTTATTTTTATGTTTTTTTTTATGCTTAATAAATTGGAAAATCGCACATTGATATTGATTTTGCATCAAAAGTTATAGGTTAAAAAAGAGAAAGGAGTATGACAGGTATTATATTTATAGCAATATGCTTTATAAACTGAAAATATTAGACTAACATATTTACAAAATTAATTACCAAAAAATAAAACTAAGCATCTTAATTTTGTTTAAATAAACATAAAAAACAGAAAAAACAAACATGCACGTATCATATCCAAACACAAAAAAAATAGCAAAAGCTATTAAACCAAGTAGTTTGTCAAATGTTCAAACTGATTTCCGTGACTTTGAATACAAAAAATCAATCTTTAGTCTGTGGAGTTTATAGCTGTTTTCATTTCAGCTACTTAAATGCTTTGAAGTGCATTTTTTGTTCTTTGCAACATGTTTTCTTTTGTTGTCGGTCTAGTAAGGAACACTAAATCTTTCACTTTTCACTACAAATAAAAATCTAAGCAAGTCAAGTCTAACGATCTTGGTAGCCATGGAGACACACTTCCTCTTCCATACCATTTTCCAGGATACAGCTTATCTAAATGATGTCAAACATTTGCTGAAAAAAAATTCATTTTCATTTTTCCATCTATAACTTTTGTTGCAAAAAAGATATCGAAGTGCGGTTTCCAAACTTGCACTTGTTGTTTAATTTTTTTCAAAATTATATCAAGACTTGTAGACTGTTCAAAAAAATTGTAAAAGTTCAAAAATTTTTTTAAATCGTGCTTCTTATAAATTGAAAAATAAAGCTGAATTATTTATTTATTAAGCATCAAATGAAACAAAAAATTATGTTTCCATTAAAACCAATTTTTTCCAAATTGGTTGAGGCAAGTCAAAGTTATAGACGTTTTTTGGATTGCATTCTCCCATCCCCTCCCTACTCACGTTTGACAAATTAGAGTAACTAAGTGTCAAATCAAATTTGTGCAAAATGGTCTCGTTTTTGCAACAAGCATATTTTTGATAATCTTTTCCTAGTCTTATAACGAAAAAGATTCGCTTCTTCCAGTTGGTTGTGACAAATTTTCTCTCTCGCGACTAATCCAGAAAGCTGAAAATAATTTCCAGCAATTTCATTTTCCCACTTTTGTTATAAAATTTTTAATCTCAAAGTTCTATAGCAAGCGGTCCCTGAGATTTAACCGGTGATTTTTCTTATCGGGACACCCGGTACATACAAGCACAACTCTGTGCATAAGGAGCTTGGCAACTTTAGCATAAAAGAGAAATCAAAACCAGGCATTGCATAAATAAACAAATAAAACCTGTGAGCAAACAACTTTTTCATTCGGCTACGCAATGTCAGTCACACATGCAAAATATCATTTCCTGGACTAGTGATCTAAATAACTATTATGTACGAGTAAATTAGAAAAACATTGATAATATTGATATTGCTGATTGATGAATAAATATTGAAATATAGATTTCATTTAACTTTTCGACACGGTCTTTTCCGAAAGATGGCAATATTTCATTGAAATATAAAATGTGAAAAATGACATATCTTTCCAAAATACATAAATGCTAAAAAAAATTAAAACAAAAACCAAACAAGCCGACAACAATTATTAACAAATGAAGTTTATTATTATTATTATTAAAAAATGCACAAAAAATGGTAGAAAAGAAAACTATTTTTGTATTAGAAAATACTCCAAACATATAATTTCTAAAAACAGTCCATGAAATGTTCTTATCTCTATAACATAAACATACTAACAACTAACATCTACATACCGTATTTCAATGTTGTTTTACTTCTTCATTTGTCGATGAGACCTAGAATGCTTTGTAGTGTAGAAAATTGTATTGGTTTCTTTATGTGTGAACAATAGGGTGAGTTTATCTCATTGAGCAATTGCCTTGGGTATTATTTGCATTGATATTATTAGGTAATTTATCTCATTAAACGTCTGCTTTAATTATACTGCATGTTAATATTATTGGCTTAATTATATTGAAAAAGTATTGAAAGTGGTGTTGAGTTCATGAAGATGTGGCAGGTATTAAATGATATTAAAAGTACATTTTTACAATTTTGGAGCGCAACGTGAGCTTGTCTTTTGTGCTCATTAAACTATTTAAGGTTAAATCATGTTCATGTAATTATGACGCATGGTGAATTTATGATTTGTGTTTTGAAGCAAGTATACGGGATGACTAGAATCCCCGTTCCTTTATACTCATTGCACAACTCACTATCTGAGGATAATTCACAGAGAGATGATGGCCGATTAATGTTATTAATGTAAATAACAGTTATATAGAGAGAGCATGCTTTTATGCTCATTGTACACTCAGTACCATGTACTGTTTATTTAAAAAAAAAAACAAAGCATTGTGAGATTGCTTTAAAAGTATTTCATGCCCATCTCTATGAACGACAGTTCTAATAAAAATATGACTGAAATGCAGAGGTAGGTGACATATTAATTTAATGATCAGCATTGAGTAACAAGGTTAAACGCTCACCATTCTTTTTTTTATAATTACGTAACAAAGCACTGACGAAGTAGGATAAGCCCGGATATCAACTCAATCTCAGTGCTAGGTAAATTCTGAAATCTTGTGAAAGACTCTTAAAATATAATTGTTAATAGAGATCTTTCAAGTTAAACTAAAAAATCTAAAATTGCTTTCAATCATCTTCTTACAAATTATTTATTATAAAATTTTAAATTTTATAAAAATTTTAATAACACAAAATATTAACATTTACGTCAAAAGAACTTGCAACGTGTTTTATTGTAAATGTTAATATTTTGTGTTATTAAAATTTTTACAACAAAGAACATTCATGCTTAATTAAAAAAATGTCAAAACTTTTAATCTATCAAAACAGACCGAACAAAGAAAGAAGGAAAAAGACGGTGGCAGACCAAATATACAGCTGAAAACGTGAAAAAAAGAAAGGGGGAAAAAAAGAGAATAATTATGTAGACAACAATCAAACCCAATACAAAAAAATATATATACAAAAAAAACTACAAAAAATAGCAAAAGAAATAAAAAAGCAAATGTTTAATTTAAATAGAATTATAAAAATAGTAATACAACTGATTTTCTGAACGTAGCAAAAATAAAAAATAAAAAGCAAATGTTATTAGGATTGTATAAGTAAATTTGATATAATAGACCCAGTAAAAGCGTATATAGAAAAAAAGAACATACAAATATACCAATAAAAACTTTGTAAATTAGTTTGAAAAACTCCACTAAATCATGGTTGTCGCTTTTTCTGCCATAGCCGTCAATTTCTTCTTTTATAATATTTCCCAATCAAATCATAACTTTAAAAAAAAATTTAAACCATTTATTATTGAATTAATAAAACAATAATGAATTAAAAAAGTTCAGTTTATACTTTTATACAGCCAACGATTTTTTTTTACAACACTTATTATGGTGAAAACTAATGTTAAAAAAACACGTGTAGTTGCTTTGGCAAGATAAAAAAAATCCATTAATTCTAAATTTTAATTTCTTTTCTTAATTTTTTTAATGATAATTTTGACTTTTGTCTTTTGTAAGAGCGTATCTCAATTTTCGACGACTGAGATCTCAATATTTTGGGAATGCCTGAAGTCAATATTTTCTATACCTAAAATTTTATTTGAAATTGATCAATTTCTTTTATAAAATAAATAAATACTGAAAAAACGTATTTCATTGGCTATTATTGAATCATAATTATCCTATAAATGCATATCTCAACTTGTTATGACATACCAATCAAGTAAAAAAATTAATGCAATTTTGGTTATTATAGCAAGGAATTAAATCTAAAGAAATAGTAAGTTATTAATTATTAATTTATTAAAATTTATTTTATTTTAAGATTATTTTTAGTGTCTTATAGATATCTATAAAAGCACTAGTGTTTTGTAGACATTATTTTCAATCGACTTCAAAAAACAAAGAAAAAGGTTCTCGATTCAACTGTATTTTATTTATGTGTGTTACCTCATAACTTTTTTCTGGGCCAACCGATTTTAATGATTCTTTATTTATTTGAAAGCTGGTGCTTTCCATTTGGTCCCATTTTAATTTGAACAAGGTCTGACCAGTAGTTTCAAAGTTATTTTTATTGATGCTTTTTTTGACACTTAAAACTAATTTATTATAAAATACAAGTGAGAAATTAAAAATTTAAAAATTGGCTATCAAAATAATTAAATATTAGTTTGTAAGAAATTTGAGTCAATTAAATAAATAAAATAATAATTAAGTAAAAATAATAAAATAAGAAGTCGGTTTTTTCTTAACTTTTAATTTGTTTATTTATTTTAGGAGTTGATATAGCATTAATGTCAAAAATAATTAGCGCCCAATTGTCAAACGTCAATGTGACGATCAGAGCAATGTTATTAATTTTCAAGTGTTTAACTCATTGATAATTAGTGTAAAAAACCTTTAAAAACACGTTAACACGTATTTATTTTAAAACAAAAATATTTTTAGAAATAGTTCCAAGTAGAAGAAAAAAAGACTTTGCAGGAAGAAAGGCTGCAAAACTTCTCTGACTTGTTGATGATACTGTGTAATCTGTTTAAATTCATTCAAGTGGGAAGTTAACTTAAAGTTTTTTGCTTCACGACATGAGAAGACAGTGCAGCTAAAATATTTTTTTAAATCGTTGATCTTTAGGGGAAACCGAGTGAGCCCAAAAGTATCAGTTTAGAGAGCTCACCAATCTTACTGTTTCTGGGTTTATCAAAGCACATTTTTTAAAGCGGTGTTAAAATTAAGGTACTTGAAAAACAAATGTAATGTGCGACAGACAAAGTTTCAAACTTTGTCTTGTCTAAGACAAATCTAAGACAAAGAAGTTAAAACAAATTAATGTATGTACAGAAATAAATATGATGACATGGCAATAATTAATAGATGATAATAATATTTTTGTAATAATAACATTTTTCCTCAACTTGTTTAAAAAATTTGCTTTCACTATTATTTTAACGTGTTCTAAAGAAAACTTGCCTTTAAGACTTGTTCGTCAAATATACACTTATAAAACTAATTCTTCATTATTTTGTATTTTTATTTTTTTTAAATTAAGCACATAACCATTAAAAGTGTGTAGTTTATAATATATGCAAGCTTGCTTTAAAATATATCACTAAATTAGGCAAAAAAAACAACTTTGTTCTAAAAAACCAGTCTAAAGTATATTTTTATTCAACAAATTTTTAGTTTCATAATTACAAAAATATGTCTTTTTTAACAAATTAATTTAAAATTCATTTATTGTAGATACCACAACTACTGAAATGGAAATATTATTTAACAAGTATCATTATAATACCAAGTAGTATATTTTTCTTCATCTATCACAAAATAACAAAATATATTATAAAACAAATTGTAGACTAAATTAATTTCTCCCATTCTAAATTTGACAATACATGTTTAGTTTTGTACTAACATTTTTGATAACCTGTTATTTAACGGTGTATAATAAAGTAAATTTTTGGTATCCATTTTATTACTGTTTATTGAAATACCTAATCATTTTCTACTTATAAATAAAATTTAATAATTCACTTAAAATTGAGTATTTTCATATAATCACTGCATATCTAAAAAGTTGTTGCAGGTATCTAAAACAAATGAGTTTATTTTCAACATGATTGTTGGTTGAAAATTATTCTAATTTGGCAACCGGTTTCACCTGTGATCTTCATCGACCAATTCCTAAAAAGAAAATTATAAAACTTAAACAGAAATTATATATTAGTCATTAAGTTTTACCAAATTGACACTGGTAGTCAGCAGATCTGTATCTGTAAGACTGCTTAATAGTCGTTGATGTTTAATACTCTTTACAGCTGATCCTGCATAGTTTTGCGCTTCTGGCGGCAAAAGCCATTGTGATATTGGAGATATGAGTTCAGGGTCTAAACTTCTCAAATCGGTTACTCCTGTGCAAAAACTCACTATAATACCCACCAGCATCACTGTACTAAAGCCAATTGGTGTTACCCAAAGATACGATAATCGAAATAAAGGGAACACTTCCGACTCATCAGGATATTTCTGCAAAAAAAAACATTTTGTAAAATTTAGAAATCAAAATGTCAGGTCTTCAGTTCATAATACGATAATACTATATTAAACGACTGTAATAAACATTTTTATTACTTTTACAAATTAGTATAACTTTTTTATAATAATTAATTACTAAAAAGAGTTACTTTTTCGGACCATTTGTGACACCAAAGTAGCAAAATTATATTTACACATCAGTATTTAAAATATTTTTTACTAGATTGATTTATATGGTTGATAATTTTTTGTATAATTTCTTTTGTTGATCTTTAAATAATAAATAGTTTAATTACAAGTGTTATCTGTACAAAAGAAAAGTCGCCCTTACAGCTGCACTTAGACTTAGTTGCCAATAAACAACGCTCATCTGTTAGTTGAATAGAACATTGTGTGATTGAAATAGAGCAATAGGATAAAGCTCACTAGCCTAAAAAAATCTAATTTTAGTATTTTAAATAAAATTTGACTCAACTGTTTAATGTATTTAAAAATGTTTCACTTGTTATTTTTTTATTATTATTAATTTATTAACCGATGTATTATTGTGGCAGCTCTCAAATCTTCATTTCAATTAACGTTCATAAACTAAGCGTATATAAGAAAAACTTACTATAATAGGAATTGTAACATTTAAACCATAAGTTTCCTGACACCCATCTACTGAGACAGGAAGTTTTCGATGTACTAACATCTCAGTAGCCACAGCAATTTGCGATCCGTATGACACCAAGCTCGACATAACCAAGCCACATATAGCTCCTGCTATCGCTCCTTTATTATTGCTCCAAGGTAGCAACATTCCTAGAGAAAATACACCAAACATTGTTCCGGCTACGATAGCAGATAGGGAAGAAGTTACCTGAAAATAATTTTCAACTCTTTCATTTTACTTTGCCGCACTTACTTCAAAAACACTACCCATATGTTCTACTACAAATGTCATACCAATAGCTATTGAGCCTAAAATAACTATAACAGCTCTTGTTATAATCTTTCCAGATTTTTCAGTTATTTCCATATGGCAAACACCTCTTAAAATATCTTCCAACAAAACAACCGCAGTTGAGTTCAAAACAACTGATAAGGAACTAAAAAACAGATTATTAAATAGTAATAAAGTACAATTATAACAGACAATTTTGTCATCAATTTATTATGTAACGATCTAATTCAATAACAGGCCATCTAAAATAAAAAGCGTTGCATGTCATAACCTGTAGTCACATCACAATTGTAACAATGTTGCTTTTTTGCACAAAAACCTTAAATGAAAAACATTTGAACTGCTGATTGCCTAAGTTTAGCTATTTTTAAATAATAGTGATTTGTGTTTATTTTTGTGGTTAGAGATTTTACGAGTTTTATTCATATATAGCAGTAAATAAAAAACGCAGCAACAAACCATTTTTATGATTTAATTTAATTTTAAAATTCTGTGTAGGTTTGCAGCGCATTTTTCCACCAATAGGCAGAACGATTCACATAGAACAAACTGAGTTGTGTTTTAGCTTATGTCGTACGAATTTGAAGCAAATTTTTATTCTCACTAACTAATCAATTATTTTAATATGATATGCATATGACTGGAAGTATAGTCAATGGTAGAAACATGCCCCAGTTAATTATTTGAAAGTTGAAAATAATTACGCCAGATTGAACGACGAAAATCAATCACTTTTATTTTTTGAGAAATAAAATTAATGTCAATCTCCGAGGTAATTCTTAATTGCATTTTCCGAAAAAAAAATTTTCTCTACACGACGAAAAAATGCGTGAAAACTAGTACGATCTACAAATAAAAATTGTCTACAGCAAAAAAAATTCTTTGCCAGCAAATCAACAATGCTCTAACGCTACAATATTTTTTGCACCAAAGACTGTCTAAAATATGAGTACCAAAACGTCAAAATCTTGTTTTTTTCTTGTTTTTAATTGAGTTTGTCATTCTATGGTAATTAATAATCTACTAACGAAATTGACCTAACGCTTGTAAAACCAATCACGAGAATAACTCTAATGATCTTCCAGAAACATCGGTCAATGTTAATTCAAGTTAAAGAAATATATATATTTTAAAGTCTTTTTACAAAATACTAGTACACAAAGCCTGTATCAATTAACATATCAATTGAAAAACATAAATATGACGTTTTTTGTTTTACAAATAAAATCAAAATGCGTAATGATTACATTTTGAGTTTTTGTAACATCAAAAATTTGACACTTCTTACTGAAGTTATTTGTCTGGGATTAGATACAGGTTCTTCAAATATTATATATTTACGTAAACAAAAAGACAAAAGTAGCTCAAATACCACTGGTTAGTTTAAAACCGTAGATCTTTATATCTAAGCAAAACAATCTGAAATGTTACAAATACATTGTCAAAGTCATTGATTAACTGTCATACATCCGCCATTTTTAATCTAAATTGTGCAATACATATATGAATTATTGCAGTGTTATCTCAGTATAATAACTCTGATAAAAACCATAAAACCGTGAGCAACTCGTTGGTCATACCATAAACAAAGCTCATTCCTAAAAAACTGTCTGCTCACACACGTCCAATTAACCAAAAACTATACACAGCTAAATAATGAATTCGTGACAAATGTAATAAATTTGTAATTAAAAATATACCTCAAAGCTGCACCGAAAATTCCAGCAATAAAAAGACCTGATATCCCTTGTAGATGTCCTACTGTATCAAGCACAAAAAAAGGTAATAACTGGTCATCTTTACTGATAAGTTTAGCAGTCAATGGATCACAATCATAATAACTGCTGTAAACAAGAACTCCAGAAAAACAACATAATGCAATAAAAAACACAACACCTGCAGTAAAAATCATAACAGATCTGAAAGTAAATTGATATTAAACGAATTATATAAAATTGAAAATTACAATTTTGCCTGGCGATCATTCGGCAAAGACAAGTATCTTTGAACCATAGTTTGATTGACTGCATTGAAAGATGTCCAGTAGATATATCCACCAATTATAACACTATATACATTAAAACGCTTATACAAGCTCGGTTTAACGCTAAAATTAATTTTTAAGATATATACTTCACTGACTAATTCTTACTCTGGTGCTGTAATCCGACCACCCTCAAACGCTCGATCAAAAATAACATCAAACCCACCAATGTAAACTACGCCTAAAACTACCACAACGGTTACAGAAAAAAACATCACGAGTGTTTGCCATGTATCTGTATATACAACTGCTTTAATTCCTCCCTGCAATAATTTACAAAAGCAACTTCCACAAAGTAAAACCAACCAACTCACCAAAATTGTGTAAAAAACGCAAATTAAGCACACAATCACACCAACCACATGAATCTGAGCACCCGAAACTGCAAAATAAAACAATAAAATAATATAATTATAAAAAAATAACGTTACAACAATTCTAGTATTAGAAAAACATAAAGTTGGTCATACCTTGATTGAAGGCAAGTGATGGTACATATAGGAGCATAGGTAAAAACATAATCTGCAGAAAACCTGACATACAATAAATTATTATTGTTAATTTAATTATTAATCATACCTCATCCAGAATAAAAAATACAGATGCCATGGTTCGAAGAATCTTGCTAAACCGCAGCTCCAAATACTAGAAAATAACATAGTCAATGTTGTAAAGCGTTCAATGAATTACCTGACAAATAACAATAAATTATAGCAAAAATCCTAGTAAATAACGCCAAACACGTCAAAGACTTATTCTTGTTTTAAATTTTTTTCATCTTGTTCATTTCAATTTTTTTCTTTTCGTTTTATACATTATTCAAGATTTGCATAAAAATTATTAAAAAGAAAAATTCACAAAATAACTTTATTAAATAAACATTTTTGTAAAAGTAGAATTTAGTTTATTGAATAGTTTTGATTAACATTATAAACTATCAAATAATGTATTTAAATGAATTTAGAAATCAACATTTATTATCAAACTTGAACTTTCGTTTTCACCTCCAATAATAAAATTAATCAAATTGGTCTTTCATAATAGCTCTCAGAATAGAACCTTAATCTTTAATATTGTAATAACAAATAAGGCTCATAATTTGAAGAATAGTTAAATTAATATTCCCTTGTAATTTTGACGTGTAATGATGATAAATAGATAAGTCTTAACAATGTGATAAAAAAAATAACAATCTAGATTGCTTAAATAGTTATTCCAAAAATTCAAAACCAAACAATAAGTATGTTAAAATAGGTCACAACACACTTTTCAGATATAATATCCAAACTCTTCTATTTAGATAAATTGAAATATTTCATATGAGTTAGGTAGAACCATTTACAATAAAAAAATTGAAAATTCTTAAAAGAAACATGAAAACCCTTAACATTGTAAATGACCCTAAAACTGCAATCTTGAAAAGCGTAACCTTGACTTTAAGGCAAGGATAGTAATGAAAGTGGAACGCAACTTTCAAGCCGTACTTAATAGCCGATTTCACTTTAAAATTATTATTTGTAAATTAGAAATTTATTTTAAAGTCTCACCTCATACGATGAACAAACTTGCAGCTTTGTAAAAACTGGTAGATAAACCATAATAATAGTAATTCCACTAAGTGTCATTGGAATGACAATAAGCCAGTATTGTGCACCGTAATTGTAGATTTCAGACGGAGTTCCGAGGATTGTAACTCCAGATATATAGCTAAAACATAGTTATTGTATTATTTAATGGAAAAGACTTGTATACCAACCTTGCCACTAAAGACATAGCTACTGGAAATGGTTTCAAATTTCTATTCCCCGTTAAGTATTCTTTCAGTGTGTCCGATTTTTGCTTAGTTATTCTACTTTTACAGCCGAAATAAACTCCTGTAAGAGCAGATAAAATTAGCATCGCCGAAAAAATCATATAGTCCACTTCGCCAAATCGTGTTTGAATTTCCTTCATTTTGCTGCTTGTTGATTTAGATCAATTTTTCATCTAATCTTCATCAGAGGAACGTGTTTAAAGTGTCACCAATTGTTTAAAGCCTGGAAAGAATTATGATTAAATTGTGTTGCGTGCAACGTCATAGATGAAGCACAAGTATCAAAATAAAATAATTAAACATTTTCTAGAGCTCTATAAATTGATGACTAATTTAAGTTGCTGTCCTTTATACCTTGTGAGATTTAACAAAATGACAAAGTCCAACATTGCGCTGCCGACCCTGGAATTATCCGTAATGTAAAATATACCAATTTAAAAAAAAAATACATAAAAAAAAATGCTTACTACATACATGGAAGTTCATTGACAAGACGTTTTTAAATTTTTGCAAATTCAAACAATTTTAGTCATGGAATTAAAAAATAACTACATACATACATAATACATAGCACAATAAAGTCTCAACTGTTTGTACCACTATGCCTATCCCAAACAAAGCCAAGTCTAATCGGTTTGGGAAACGGCCGACTATTAGAAGTGAATATAGCAATTTTATTATAGCTAAACAGTAAACACCGTAACTCATTTTTTTCAACAATTTGAACATTCAGGTGGATAGCAATATAATGTAAATTTAAATTGTACCCTTGAAACGTATAAACCTATATAATTAAAAAAATATATTTAATCAATTATTTTCGGCTTATAATATACAGAACTCAAATCATATCTCAAAAAATATCTATATGTTTTTTTTTAATATCCACTACCTATTGATTTATGTTCTAGTAACAAAAAGCAAACCATATTAGTAATTTGCGTTTAATATATTGACAATGAAAATTTTTGAACGATGTCACAATTTTTCCCCAAATAAACACTTTTTAATTTTATGAAATTTATTCTATTGCAAATTGAAAAATTCTCATTGATACGGCATGAGGTCATTGCCAACGGTATTATAAACACATAAATATGTTGACTTATAATAAAAATAGTACATCAAATTTGTGAACTAAAGCAACAATTAGCTGTAAGCTACTCTCTCAAAATCGGCAATACATTTTGCGCTAGCATCACACACAAGATTTTTTCTACTCTTGCATTTAATTTCTAACAATTACAAACGTTACATTTTTACCAAATCTTAATTTACAAAATCATAAATTTACCAATCAAAAGCTTGTTTGTTTATTTTAAAAGTTTTGTTATGAAATAAACTTTATTTGATGGGTTGGATCATCAAGGCATTGTTAGAAAAGTTCAGTAAAAAAACTATATTAAACCGAAGTCAATAATTATTAAATTTAAAAAAAGGTTTAAAAAAAAATCTTTTTTATTGTTTTGATTGAGTTAAAATGCCGCTTTTGAATAATAATTGATTTTAGACTATTTCCATCAAAGCATTTTGAGTTCTATAAAAATAAAGTAATCGTTTCTACAAATTTAACTTTGTTTATGTTGTCGCTTAACTTGCAAAGTAATGAATAAAATTCACTTAATAATATACCCATTTATTGAGTCTACAACTGTCATTTTTGTTCTTTGTGGCACTCATCAGACTAGGTAAGTATTAGGTAAGCGCTAAGCCCTTTCGTCCATTCTTGATTTTTTCTTTCGATGGTAGTTGATGGTTGGTATCATTTGAATTATATAAAGTAATAAGTAATGTTTTTTGCAAGTATTACTTATTTTTCTAAAACAACATTGCCAAGCGCATGTAGGGTTTACCTAACCTAAAGCACCAACCTTCTAAGTACTAAAAACTGACAATCATACGCTTGGAAGATAGGTTTTCTATTTTAGTAATTTCCTTTATTGCTATATTCTTAATCATTTGTATTCGTAACTCTATAAATAATTGGCTTTAGTATTTTATCAAAACAATGTCAATTGTCACTCATTATAAAGTGCATAGGGCCATGTATTTTAGTTACATAAAAATCTAACAAACTGCTAAGCCTCCAGCTGTAATTTTACACTATTTCCTCTAACATAAATAGCTACAATTATTTAATTAAAAGATTATCCTTTATGTATTTTTTTTAATATAATACCAATTTTCAATAATAAGTTCAATATAATTTTATAATCAAAATCAATAAAAATTTAAATATAGCTTTTTTTTTAATAAATAAAGTTTTTGTTTTTTAAAAACCCAATTTCATGTCAATAAACTTTAAATCTCACAGTTTTAATACATATGGTAATTATAATAAAGAAAAGTATTAGTATAGTGTATACTTTAATCTAAAGATTAAATTACTAGCATTTAATTTAAGTTGGCAACAAATAATTTTGCACATCTCATATAATTGTCTTCAAATACTAGATTCAATCGGTACAAGACCACCCCGAGGCAAATGTTTTTTCCGCTTAATAACCTATGCAAACAAACAATAGAACGTTGGATATACGTGAACAGTATTCAACTACGCAAGGTTGCACTGGTCGACTACATAAAATCATATCTCCATTTAGGCACCAAACATCATTTCTAAATCTAAAAAATATTGAACCTAGTTCAAGTGTAACTTTTGCCTCAGCTGCGTCTGGTGATAGTTTATCTTGTTCCGATATTAGTGACATCAATAAAGGTGCTTATGGTTCAGGTTATGGAAATAATTATAATTGTACTGGGTTTCCCGATAAGAAAGGTCACCGGCTATATCCCAGGAACCGCTTGTCATATAACTTTGAAATAAAAAAAATTATAACAAACGTGGCAAAAAGAAATTGTTGGAAAATATTTTCAAGTTTCTACATTAGCCGACAGAAGGAAAAATTGTCCAGTGTTACCACTTGTGATATTACTTATTAAAAACATAGTGTCTGGAGTTTTGCTATAGCGGTGTTTTTCTGTACTTGTTTCTATGTAAAAATTTTGGCAAACAATATGGCAGATATTTATCAATCCTTGCTGTTGTTAATTGTTTGATGAGAAAGCTTTGACATCGAAAACATCTACAAAATAAAAATCGTAACAACCATTTTGCTAAATTTTGTTTTTTTCCTTTTGTTTTGAATTTTATGTCTCCTCCATTAATATTTTAATGCTAAATTTTCTTTTTAATAAAGTTTATTAAATTGCATTAATAGATAATTAATTATTAATTTAGTTTATTTTTTAAAAATTACTGTTCTGATAAAGTTCAAAAATATGTATTAATTTTGATAATAGGTTCTGTCCATGATGCTAATTAATATTTGTTTGTTTTTCTAGTTTATTTAATAGTTATTTACATGAAATTCAGGAAAATTTCACATTACTGAAAAGGAGCTAAATTGAAATACGAAGCACTTTGTTCCGAGTATTTTAAAGCACCAAGTCAAGTAAGAGATTTTACTGACGTGTTTTGTATTAAATTTTTCCGGAAATTGTAAAAAAAGACGAAATTTACAAACAACTATAGTTACTAGAGTATCGTTTTTATTTTGCGTCTTGTAAAGTTTTTAGAGTACTAGTCCAGAAAACTCAATTTTCCTGCGCGTAAATATGCAGGAAAATGTTGTTTCCAAGACGATTTCCGGAAATGAGATTTATCAAACAGATCAGTGATCAGATTTGACTTTTAAAACTTTTGTAGACGCACATTAAAAGGACGCAAGGTAAAAGACGAGGCAAAAAAAAATTATCATTGCATCAATTTCAGGTTAAAACTGTAGTATTGTGATTAATTTGTTCGCAGAGTCAACTAATAGCTTGCTTTAAAAAACAACAAAATTATTTCGATGGACTATTAATTGCAATAGTTTTACTTTGCAATTAAGCTAAAAACTAGATTGCTGCCGGGAAAGTAATTAAAAGTTTCCATAGTTAATACATTCACAATCGCTACACTTGAACACGTGAATAATTATAGCAGCAATAATAAAGTGGAAGCTTCGTTAACAATTAATCGAATATCTTGTCTTGACAAACACTGTCTAATTATTATGAAGCAAATCCAACGTGATTCGGAAAGAAAAGCTAAAATTACAGATTGTTCTCCTCTTATCTTAATAATGCAGTCCTATTAAACGTGAAAATATATTAAACTATGTCTAGACGTAATTACAAATTAATTAAAATTCAACAGCGAATACTCTGGAAAATCAATAGAAATCTATTTGCTTTGTTTTTGACTTACTTATATAGTCTAACATAAACTTTCATTTTATTTAAAAGCAGAAAATAATTTATTAATTTAAACAAAATATTACCTTTTTCTGGTAATTTGCGTCTTGTATTTTTGACTTTGTTCACGAGAAATCACTGCACCAATCACTTTCAAAACTAATTCAATATTTACCGGTGATAACGCATCTCGATAATATTGATAGATTGAATGAATGTACTTTGCCCAAGTCGAAAGTATAACTTGGCACGAGTGACGTTATTTGACATTAAACACAAAAACGCTGTTATGTATTTAAAATTTAAATTACTAAATCACTTGGTAAAATATAATAGAAACCGGCAGTCCCCTTTCTAAGAATAGAATTGTCTCACATCTAAATTTTATTTATCAAGTGATGATTAGAAATGAGTTTAGGTTTTTAACTTGTTAACACCCTGTGAACATTTGATGCAGTTGTTTACTATTAATAAATGCCAATTACACAAAATGCTTTGTTTAAAAATACATCAATTAAAACAATTACTAATTTGGGTTGTTCAAAAACAAATCCGCAAAATTTCACTTTATTTTTAGATTATTTACATGTGCAATCAAAGAAATGTTATGACTAATGCCGCCAATTATTTATTTGACTGATACACGCGCCAAAATTATAAAAACAGCATATACTATTAGTTTAATTTTAAACTGAAGTAGTCCTAATATAGTAAATTTCTTAAAATTTTGTATAAATCTCCACGAAGTCTAATAAGTTACGAATGTTTCTAGTGTCACCATCAGTGATGTATATATTAATAATAATAATAAAGGTCTTTATTCATAATAGGGCGAAGTCTAGCTAAAAGCTAGATTCTGTATCTATCATTATACATACACTGGGTACTAGATGACAATTTAAAAAACATTCATATAAAGAGAATTATACTTAAGATGACCTGAATATGTATCGATGTTTGATTATAAATTAAAATACTATGCTTCTTGGTCGGACATTTTGAACACTAGTTGCACTTAAATGACATGCGTTGATTTTTAATGAAATAAAAACAATTGATGTTTTTTGTAACTCACTGTTGTTTCACAGGTCTGGATTATAACGAATTTAAGTTGTTAATGTTTTCTTATTGTTTTAGTAGATGATTGTAGATAATGCTGAGGCCGTCTAGGTCTTTTCTTGAATTCATAGATTTGTCATTGTTAAATATATGAACCATTTCTAAAAACGTTCTTTTTTGTAAGTTGCTTTCTACGTCTAAAATTTTTACTTCTGCCCAAGACATATTATGTCCTACTTCTAACGTATGTTTAGCTAAAATACAGGATGGTTTATAGCACCTAATATCACTTTTGTGTGAAGTAATTCTATCTTTGAGGCGTCTGGAAGTTTGGCCAATATATACTTTATCACACACTGTACAAGGTATAGCATATACTACATCACTCCTGTGTAGAGGTTCGGTTTTGTCTTTGGTTTTGGGTTTCTTTTCAATTCTGCAACTTTATCAATGACTTTCAGCTACCACCAGAATACATATTAATTAGTTTAGATGTCAAATCCATGTTCAACAATATCTCCATCAAGTTAGTTAAAGATAGCATAGAGAAAAGGTGGGATTCTATAAAAAAATTTTGAATTTTTTCTGTAGTCGACTTTGTCACTTGAATCTAAACAGGGATAAAATACATTTAGGCACTGTTTGAGTACAGATAGGACTAAACTCTCGCAAAGCTTTTTTCTTAATTTAAAATTGATAATGTGATATAGTATTCTCAGACCAACGTAGCACTTTTTTATTACTAAATTCTTATGACTTTTAAAGCGTAGATTGCTATTAAAGATAACATCTAATATTTTTGTACTATCAACTATTTTTAAACGGGTACCAGCAATTTAAGCGTCCAGACTGGATTTAATTATATCGACATTTTGTTTAGAAGAGAAGTAAATTACGAAGCATTTTTTTAGATTGAGTGTTATTCTTCAACATTAAATCTGAGATCAAGTTGCGTATTATATGCAAATGAGTAAACCCTAGAATATTTTATATAATTAGGTAAATCATATACAGTATACAGTAAATATAATAACGGTCCCAAGACGGAGACCTTGAGGTACACCAGACTTTACTTTACCAGAAAATGAGAACTGATTACCTCATTTAATTATTTGATACCAACCATTCCAATAATGAGAAAATTCAATTACAGATTTTTGAAAAGCCAGCTATGTTAGCTTTGCACAGAGTAGTTGGTGATTGATGGTATCGAATGCTTTAGAAAAATCCAGAAGTATTAGAGCAGTATTACTGCCAGCAATTATATTATCTAAGATATGACTCAAAGACGTAGTGGTAGTATAACCGTTGCATGAATTAACATAATTAAGAATTTGACTAAAAACTATTTTCTTTAATATTTTGGACCATGTGTGTATGATGCTTAGGATGTGGGGTAGGAGCTGCCACTTTAGGTAGCGGTGTTATTAGCACAATTTTCCACAAGTGAAAAAAATAACCTATTTCAAGGCAAGAATTGATTATATAGATTCTGTATTTGGCAATAAAAAGGCAGCACAGTTTTATCATTTTTGCATTGATGTTGTCAACAGCTGTGGCATTAGATTTAAGACCTAACATAATAGTAAGAATCGATTGACCAATCTAAGATTAAATAACATATTGTCATCTAATCTGTTTGTTAAATAGGTAAATTTTTTTGACTGGAATTCGAGAACGTAAATACAGACAAAAAATAATAATTTATTTTGCTTGCATCACACAGTTGAAAAAGAGTATTGATATTTCGATAAAGCTTGATATTAAGTTGATTTAATATTTTAGACATCTTGTTATCTATATCGTGACAGATAAGCTGTCTTTTATTTTCCCAAAGCTAAAATACTGTAATTACGCAACTGTCGATCATAATCCGTAATTGTTATTTTACATCTTCGAAATGCCGAGTTCCTTAGATTCATTATTCAGGGTTCAGGAACAATAGATCAAATTGGTCGCAGTTCTGTAAGGTGGAAAGCGCCAAACGACCCCTTCTCAATCTACAATCTACATCTAGATTCATTATTCTTTTCATGTTATTGGTTATCCAAGGAGCGTAAAATTTAGTCATTTTTCTAGTTACATAAGGTGCATGTTGTTCAAAAAGGTATATAATGCGATTGTTGAAAAAAATAAGTAGGTCATCGATATTCTTAATGTTAAACATACTATCCCAATTTATACTCATCAAATCTGTTGAAAATTGCCTACGGTCCAATTCTTTAAAATTACTGTTTCCAACAAAGCGGTATATCTGATGCTGCTGCTTGAGAATTTCTGCTCAAATTGATAGGATCGCTCCGCGGTACCGACCTCATAATGCTAAGAAATACGTACAATTCGAACAACCCTTCAATTTGCACGAGAAACAAAAAGATGACACTACAAACATTTTTTCTTTATGAAACTTTTGGAAAAATTATAAAATCCTACCATTTATGTATACCATAAAACAATAAAAAATATCACTAATTACAGCAAAAAAAAACTTTTTAGTGCTTGGCATCCTAAAACAACTTAATAAACATCAAATAATGTTAGAAGATGAACCCTTATCAAGTGTAATATCTTTTTTGCACTTATCGGTAGTTTCCGATCGTCCCCAATCCATCGAAAAACAATTTTCCCACACTTCGATGGTTTTTACTTTGTAATAAGAGCTAGGAGAAAATTTTTGAAACAATGTTTTTTTATTTCAACAAAACCACATCAACCAAACAAAAATATCATTTTAAATGTAAAAAATTAGGTGATCACCTAAAGCAACGCTACTAAAAAATGTAATAATGTATAAAAAACTAAATAATTTTTTATTGAAAAATTACAAGTTATTCGTTGCAAAAAAATTGTACCTAACTTGTTCGGAAAGAAATTTCTCCCATTCGCACTAATGTGAGAAATTTCACTTTCCGAACTTGTTAGGTGAATAACTAATTCGCCTGAGAATCATTTATAACTCAAAAATATAAAAAAACTTCTCCAAATTAGAGATATAAACTAAACTAAAGAAAATAAACAAAACCTCAATTTAATACTTAGCGAACAGCCAATTGTAGAATTAGTTAGTGCCAGACATAAATATTGAATGGGGAGAGTACTTTGTTCAAAAAACCATTACGTACACTCTAATTCCCGCTTACAAAAACAGTGCTCCCTATATAAAATTTTATTTTTGGAGTTTGCCTCCATTTTGATACTCTAATAGACTCATTAGAGAACGCTACATCATAGGTTTCGGTGCGGTTATAAGCCGTTAAAACACCAATTTTTTTTTTCTAAAAAATTTTTAGGTTGGTGAAACTTAATTTGACTTTTTACTTGTCTGTCAATATTATTGTGAATTAAAATTTGAAATTGCAATTTTCGAACAACAAAGTGAAGTGAACAATTAATGGAAAGTATATTTATGTAAAATATGGCATATAATGGTGTAAATAATAAGTGCACTGGTCTAGGAACCGATTCCAATAAAGCACAAGTCACAGTTTATATGTCACTCAACCTAAAAACGTAGGTATCTTACAATAATAATAATAATAAAAACCAAAATAATTTTTGCTATTTCATGGATTTCGAAAGGCCTACATGTAAAGTTCTCTTTCATTTTCGTATTTTGGGGCTGACAGGATTAGAATTTTTGAATAAAACAAAAAAAAAAGGCAAATAGATAAAATATTCACTTTTAAAACAAAGATATTGCCAACCCACTCCAAAAATCCCTAAATCGATCAAATTAAAAAAATCTATGGGAAGATATTGTGTTTTTTTAATTTACAATTAAAAAAAATGCCTAAAAACATCATAAAAAAGACAAATTACAAAAAATAGAATAAAAAACTCGTTTCATTAGGCCTTTAAGGTCTAAATTCTTTAAAAGCACTTATTCTTTAAAAAAACATGTGACTTTGCCACTCGGTTTTTAAACTTGAATGCGTGCTTCAAGACATATCTTATGAAACTTGTCTTTTAATATACTATTAAACACTTGCTATCACTAAATCACGTCAATATCCTTAATTGAATAATGCTATTTTGCACAATTGACAACTTTAAATTACTTATCAAAGTTGACACACTGTATCTTTATTACTCATCCTAAAATAAAAAAATTGAACATTTGTATAAATGTTATACATGTCAAGTGGAATTAAAAATTCATGAACAACTAGTACAGCAAGGATTGGTTAAAGTAAATTGGGCTTACAAACATAAATGTCTGTCATTATGACACTATAATAATTACTTGCAAATAATAGCTATACTAAGCACCACAGTCTAATTGACATGTGAAAAATGAAAAATTAAAAGTAATGATTTTGACAACTCTGCTCAAAAAAAAAGTTAACTTTATTTAACAAAAAATAGTTTATATTTTTTTGATGTAGCTAGATAGTTAAAATGTATAAAAATAAAAAAAACATTGTAAAACGTTGTAATTTAGAGAAACTACACAAATATTAAATAATTATATTGTCTTTTGATTAAAGACAATATAGAGAATAAAAATTAAATTATTATTAAGTTTAAAATATTAAAAATAACTAAATGAGCTTGCTAGCATTGGAAAAGCTTATTATTAAAATTTGTTTATTGTAATTAAAATGTGTTAAATATAATTTGATAATTTATTGCGGCCAGCTGTATAGCTGATTATTCCTTAAAAACATTTTGTTGCGTATTAAAACTCGAATAATACCAATTAAAACACATGCAAACAAATGTTAATTATTATTTTATTATGATAAGCCGCAATTGGTAAATTTAACTAATTGCTAAAATAGAGATTGTTGTATAATAGTAATTAATTTTTTTGTCCTTCTGCCATGGAATAGCCGCAAATACACACAGCTGCCGTCAATGCGGGAACTTCGTTTTCCCACACTAGGTAAGCCGAAAAGCATAGCCTGGTTTGAATATTAATTTAATTTTTTTTAAGATGTAAAAACAAAATCGATAATTTTACATTTGTATACCAACTTTTGTGTAGAAAACAATCAAAACATTTCTTGTTTTATTTAACTAAAAAATGTAAATATAGATTTTTTTAATTATGACTTTACGGCTTAGGTTCGATCATATATCATTCCGTCATATATCATTCAACGAGTCAACGACGTTCTATTTGGGTCAACAACATTATTTGAAAGACCCATTCTCGCTTTTATTTTTTGTGTACCTATATATATTATTGAAGTTATGCATGATAAAAGTTATGACGAATTTACATATAAAAGTGATGTACAATTTATAAGAGAGAAAAGCAAATTAAACAACCAAAAATACTTGCCATTTCCCATTTCTAAAAAAGCTAAAAATAAGATAATGATACAAAAATCATTAAAAATTGCACAAAATAATAAAAAAAAAATTGAAAATAGTATATCAACACAATCAACAGTATTAGACAGATATAGGTTATCTAACAAACAAGGTTAAAATACTGTATAATTTCTACAAACAGCAAAAGAAAATTCAGAATTAGCGTAAAACCGTAATAATTGGTTTGAAACATATGATTTATTTGTCGCAAAACAGTAATAATGTCCGTAAGTGCACTATTCTGTCAAGTGTTAAAAGTATTAGCTACAAAGCAGATATAATATTCTGCGTTATAAAAATAAACAAATCTGACAACATATTTTCAGCGTTGTTATTAATATTGTTAGAGTCATCGCAAGGGCTCAGAGACATGGGGCGTGGCCTGCGCCAGTGTGCGCGGTAGTTCATAACATCTTGATTATCCGGATCGCCATTTACCGAAGCATTGTGTTATCCGATCGAGAGTTTTAGATCGAGAGTTTTAGATCTGCCGTGTTGACAAGTGTAGACATAACTCCCTGTTATCCGAAATTTGCACGTGGACTTCTTACAATTAAAAAAAATCTGGTTTTTACTAGAATCAACTTCCGAATTTCTGACAAAAATTATCTTTTTTTTTAAACAAACTAATTACTATAAGTATGTATGTATGTACATAAAAATAAACTAAAAATTACTAACTTAAGCCTGATAGTTTTGCGGCGTTGCATAATTTAACAATCAACAAGTCTTATAGTTAAAAACATCCTCCATCACCTAGTTCTGTAAAAAAAAATTAAATTGAAAGGCTGCTAACAAAAATTTGAATTTCTCTAGCCATTCCTTACGGCAATTCAATTAAAATAAATTATAATAAGTACTAAGTGACTACAGTAGCAAAACTGGTAGTGGAAGTGAGTTGGTAGTGCAACGTGTCAGTTGTCAATCGTCTTTATTTAGGGTATGTCACAAAGTAAATAAAGTAATGCAACAGAAAGTAAAGCTATTTTTGACATTTGATTTGAATTTTTGTGTCATGTGTCACGTGTCGTGTGTCATAGTAACGATGCTGTCAATTAATGAATTGAAATATCTTACCAAAGTAAGAAAATAGTTTTCAATCATTAAAAGTCACCCGGTATTTTGAGATTAGAAAAACTTTTCGTTTCCAGTCATTTCATTTGGCAACACTGAAAAAATTAAAGAAAACGTGCTAAAGCCCTCTATGGCTTAAGCCGACTCTGTTTTTTATTATTCAGAAGTTAATAGCTCAAATTATCAGCTAAATTATACTGTTATCTCCAACTGATAAATAATTAGTTAAAAAAATATTTTTGTTATTATTAAAAATATGATACTTGCCTGAAATTAATTATTTATTTAAACTTCGCACTTTAGAGTTTGGACTGCCGGTAAAACAGTTTTCTACGCAACTGTCACCTGGAAAATTCAAAATGTCAGATATAGATACCAAACGTTTAAAGTTGTCAAATTTACATTGTTGTGTGTTTTTCTTATCAGAAAATATTGACATCAAATAATTGAATAATTAAGTGGTGCACAATCGCAGAAATGATAAAACCAACTCACAGTTAACAATCGGCAGCAAAATGAATGATCCGTCATCTCCGTCGCCTCAAACTATTCCAGGTCCGAGCACTTCTACAAGCAGCACTGTGACAGTCGTACTGGCTCCAGAAGTGGACGAGCAGGTAAACAAATTACGTAATTGATAAGAAATTGGATTTGAATAATTTGTGTTTAGTTGTTTAAATTCGGTTGAAAATGTTGAACGCCACGAAAACGTTTCTCTCGCAAACGCGCTTAAAAATAGTTAATAATATCACAGTTCAATCAATACATCACACACAGTCACCACCGTTGGAAGGCGTTAGAGTGCTCGATTTGACACGCATTGTGGCAGGGCCGTACTGCACTATGATTCTTGGAGACTTGGGGGCAGAGGTCATCAAAATTGAACGTCCGGGCGAAGGTGATGAAGCACGTAAATGGGGCCCACCTTTTGCGAATAATAGCAAAGAGTCTAGCTATTTTATTGCACTGAATCGTAACAAGAAAAGTATGTGTTTAGACTTAAAAGCTAAGAGAGGGCGTCAAATTTTGTACGAGTTAGCAAAAATATCTGATGTTTTAGTGGAAAACTACGTGCCTGGAAAGTTAGATGAGCTCGAATTAGGTAAGATTTGAATAGGCATAAAATGGATACATTTCCACAGAAACGGTTTTAAAGTAGGACCACAGCCGTCTGTGAACAGCGAAATGTGGCAACGCTGCCAGTGGGTCTATTGGCATTCACTAGTTTAAGTTTTAAGTGTGTTTATTCAGTTTTTCCGGTGGCAATACTTTTGTTTCAAGCTTCAAATAGGTGAAACTGGGTGTAGTTTATGTGCATTTTGTCTTTTACTGTTTTTCCAATCTGTTTAATTTGTTACCTCATTAGTGGGTGTATGACAAATTGCTTTATTTAGCAGAGGCGAATTTTTTGAGGTTTTGTGGTGTAAGCGGGATTACAAAATTTGTACACTGTGACTTAGGGAAGTTAAGAATTAGTTGATGTGATCTGAAAGCCATACCTATTTACTTCTACTATGGTCTTAGCTGAGCCCACTGCCACAATAGACCCACTAACGCTGTTGCCAAGTTGCTGTTCACAGCTTATTAAGTAGAGACTGGCATATTTACACCAAACAAAATTTGATTTTTAAACAATGCTCAGATTTGATCTTGCACGGTAAGCCCTCATATTTTTTATTGTTCTTTACATTTTTTTATCCTTTGTTACTGACTAATCAGTATCAGCTCAGTAATGTACCACGGTTCGACCACTTATAACGCAGTAAGGTATGCAACCAGGAAGCCACTTATTCTCTTCATTAATCATACTGTTTATTTTATTAATTTGCATTTGTTTAATGATATCAGTTAAGATATGTAAACAGCAAAACCTTTGTTTCCCATGGTATTTATCGTAGAACTATGTTATCATATATTATTATCAGCTTTGCATAAAATATGAATAATAACAACGGGAGGGTTCGTTTTATTGACTTGAAACCTGCTCAGAGTTTACACAAGATTACAACAAGCTAATGAGGTGCTGCTCAAGCCTTTTTACATCAAGGGATTGCAGACATTCTGCTGCATTTTGTTGCTACTATTTTGTTTGCAGTCGGTCTAAAGATCTTTGTTATTTCTATTGAAACATCACTTGTTGGTTTTCAACTAGGCAAGGCCGGTAACTGTCAGATTCAAACTAAAAAAAATTCGTCTTTAAGTGTTACCCAAAGATAAAATAATCTGTCGTATATAGAATGCAAAGACACTGTATTCGACATTTATTTGTTTTAAGAGCCCCAAATGTAAATCCTTCTAAACAAGACAAGCGACATCTTTAAATTTGGGGCTGAGCTCATAAATTTCGAATGCAGTGACTCTGCATTTATGTATTATATTATCTATGACACTATGTCTAATATGTTAGTATCTACAGTCTGTCTGAAGATCTACAGTCTGTCTAAAGATAAGTGGTTTCTTAGGTTCCAGCTCCTAATGTCTTTTATAATGGTCTTTAGTGGGGTTGTCGTAAAACTTGACCATCCAGATGGTTGCTATGAGCTGCTCAATAAACAGACCCGTATTTCACTTCTACGTCAACAAAGATTGTTTTAGTTTTTTCGCCCATAAATATATCTTTCTTATTTGTAGAATAAATTGAATTTGTCGTTCACGATTTAACAAGTTATGTAATTTGTACCATAAAATTCACTTATTTTTTTAGACAAATATAGTTACAACCTAAGAATACTAATAAAAGTGTTGTAGTTGCTAGTGAGGTTATTTTATAAAATGTTTCGTTTCTGCAACTGACCTGACTGATGAGTGCAGCAAAGTAACCTTATAGCTTAAATTTGGTTTGAAGTGCATTTTTAGCTGCAGGCAAAGTATAGTACCTGATGAATTTTGAAGTACACTTTCTATAATATCCAAATAAGCAAAAAGAGTAACTAAATTAGGAGAAAGGAACCATTCTTATTTCAAGATTTTTTTTATTTCAATTCGTTTTTATTCAATAATTCTCTCCCGTTTATTGAATAAGATGCCGCAAGTTGATGACGCCATTGTAATGTATACTTGATTAAAAGAACTTTTTTCTAGATTTCGAAAAGTTTACGTATATTATCCAAAGACATACTTGCCGATTTTATCTCTATAAGCTACTTTCTGTATTAACGATGGATATATTATCTCAGCAAGATCAAACATCTCTAAAACCGCTTTGGTCTTTACATTCTCTAGCCATGCGCCTATAAGTTTTTTATAATCCGACCATACAATCTCCGACGTGAACTTGTAAGACTAATAGCTCATTTATTTTATAAAGATGAAATAACTTGTAACAGCAATAAGGTCAAATCAAGATCTGGGTTTCTTATTTGGAAGAATAGTAGATAGTTGTAATTTATTTGCAGGTTATCAGCATCTTAGAGATGTAGCGCCTCACATAGTTTACTGTTCAATCACCGGCTATGGTCCTGAGGGCCCTTATAAAAGTAGACCTGGTTATGATGTGATAGCTGCATCAATTGGGGGATTTTTGCATATTACTGGACCTCGAGATGGAGAACCTTGTAAGGCGGGCGTGGCCATGACCGATTTATCAACTGGACTGTATGCGCATGGGGCTATTATGGCTGCTCTTTTACAAAAAATGAGAACCGGAAAAGGTCAAAAAATTGATTGTGATCTCTTATCTACTCAATTTTCCACATTAATCAATATTGGGTCAAACTATTTAAATGCCGGAGAGGAAGCACAACGATGGGGTACTTCACACCCAAGTATTGTTCCTTACCAAGCTTTTCGAACTAAAGATGGATATTTCACCATTGGAGTTGGTTCAGATGCTCAATTCAAACAATTCTGCGAAATGCTGAATCTGCCTGATTTAGCAACTGAAAATAAGTTTAAAACTAACCGGTTAAGGGTACAACATCGAATAGAATTAATTGGGATTTTGCAGTCAATTATAACAAAAAAAACTAATAAAGAGTTGTGGGATATCTTTGACGGTAGTTCATTTCCTTGTGGTCCAGTTAACTCATTAAAAGAGGCGTTCAGTGACCCACATATTAATGATATTGGTCTTATAAAAGAGTTGCAGCATCCTGTGGCTGGAAGTATTAAAGTTGTAGGACCACCTGTTAAATACAGTGAGGGTGATAATTCTGTTAGGATTCCTCCCCCGTTATTGGGACAACATACAGAAGAGATACTGTCTGATTTATTGAAATACGATGATCTCACCATTCAAGAATTGAAGGCGAAGAATGTTGTATAATACTTTATGTTATAAAATGTGATATATTCACTCAATTTTATTTTTCTACAATATATTTTATAATTAATGTTTTATTACTGTTGTTGAGAATATTAGGCTAATTTAATCATTAAAAACATCCAACAATAATTATACCACGGAAAAACGCGATTCTTGATTGATTTTCGAATATCTGATGACTTCTATCCCCTAGTTTTTAAAGAATTTTTTGGAGAGCAAATAAATGGCGTTTAACATTAAATTAATGTTTTCTTTTATTATAATGCAATTCCAACGTAACAATTGAATGCTGCTTGCTTTGTAGGATCATGGAGTGCCTACGCTTAAACTTCGGCTCAAGAAACCAAAAACTGATAAAAAGGTGCAGTGGACCACAGAAACCGTAGATAACGAACATTTGAATAAGAAAAAATCAAAGTGTAATACGTTTATTGTTTTAATTAGATAGGTTTTGTGCTACATCTTTCTTGCTTTACAGGTTGTTGTATTTATGAGAAACCTCGAAAATTTGATGAAAGTAGTTCCGAAGATGATTCAGATGATGAATGTGAGCATTGTAAAGGGCATGTGGAGAAGAAGAAAAATCAAATAACTACGGATGATGCAGTTTGTGACTCATGAATAGACTTTTGTAATTTTTTGATATTGGGTTAAAAATGATATTTATTGTTAGAAATTTTTTTTATCTCAAAATCACGCTATTGAAATTTCAATAGTGGGAAAAATGTCCACATTTTTTGTTTTTTACTTTCAAAACTCAAATGCGGATATTAACAAAGTGTTATCTTCTTGTTAATCCTGATACAACCTAAAATATGAATAATATTAGCTGATAATGTGATGAATTTTAAGAAAAGCAATGATTGATGGTGGTAATTGTTGTATGTTAACCCAAGACTGCTGTTAAATAATAATTATTGATGTAAAAGATCTGGTGTTCAATAAACATTAATTAACTATGTAAAGTGGCCTGTAACAGCGTCATGTATAAACATGGTTCCTCGCCTTTTATGTAGAGAGCTTCGAGTATATCGCTATTTTTACCATATTACGAAACAAAGTAGAACTCATTCAATGTACTGGGTGAGCATTGTTACACTTTTAAGTACCGGGTATATAATATTAAGAGGATTCAAGGACGGCTATGCTTTTTTGGCAGCAGGTCTTAGATCGATCCGTACAAAAATTAGGTAAAATAGCTACTCGGCCTGCATTTTTCTTGAAGACACAGATTAATCGAATATTTCCATTCTCTATTTTCTCGCGTTATTCTATTTCGAAAATAATATTGATTAATTATTTATTATTGCCCGGGCTTGCACGTGATTATTCACAACTGTTAATCAATATTGCTATGGCACAGTGCCGGGCCGATGCATTTGCACCATTTTCTGAATGTGAAATGAATTTTCAATTATTTAGAAAGAAAACGGAAAATTCTCAAACAGGGTAAAATATGTTTTTCTTATTTTGCAGCGCTCAAAAACAATAACACAAACTAATTAAATTGATATATTAAAATTCACAAAAATCTCTATCCCATTGCTTAAACGACTTTGTTTACCCGGCTTTAATACAAGACCTTTTGCTAAAAAGTCACAGTCGCCCATGATTCGTCTTAATCTTGTACACCCTGTATAAGATGACTAGCATAAACTGAATGAATTTAAAGCAATCTTTGAACCACTCGGCTTTAAGAGAAAATAAAAAAGAGTAGAGCAATAATACATCTGGCTTCGAAAAATATGATAAAGCAGCACACTTGGAGCTTAAGTTAAAAAGTTATGAAGCAAACTAACTGGCAAATGTCAAAATGGAGTATAACCCAAAGTTTAAATCGTAAACAAGTACAAACCGTTATTTTCAATTTGCTTTGATCAAGTTAAAAAAAACGCCATCTTAAGTAGATTCTTTGTGTCTAATTTCAAACAGAAAAATCTTATAAATTATTTTTTAGAATGCCAAAGCGCAAAGACAGGTAAGTGGCTATGTTCTATTGTTAACATTTTGCACGTTTTCTTTTTCCTTTTTTTATTATCTTACAAAATGTCATTTAATAAGTTTTCTTCATTATCTTAAAACATTCAACTTCATATTTGTAGTTGAAGTTTAAACTCAAGATGTCACAAGTTCTGTTTCAAAATTTATGAATCAAACTACCCAGGTTGATTTGTAAATTTTAAAATTAGAACTTGAGATTAAGCATCTACTACAAAACGGTGCTGATTTCAGCTTTGCCCACAGTCAACTGAAATTTGGCTTCTACTTTGCTCCATACGGCCGTAACAAACTATACATTTTGATATTAACAACCAACCTATATGGCGTTCTTTTGAGCAGGGAAAAAGTTAGTTCTTTTCAAATTGTAGCAGTGAAAAACTTATTCATCTACAGTGAATTTTATTACATTAAACATTCCATTGGTGGACGGACATTCCGGGCATTGATGTCACATGGGATGTAGATTCAGTTAAAATACATTATAATAAATTATTAGACGTCTCAATATAAATAAATGTAAATAATAAGCTACTATCGACTCATTCTTTTTCTTCGTATATAGTCATTGTATGCAGAACTTGTGTGTGCGTCTTTTAAAACACGGTGTCTTCGAAATTCCTCGCCTTTGGTAAGGCGAGGCATTATATTGCACAGACCTAATTCTTGCAATTTGGCTCTAGATCTCCACACTTTAATGGTATGGTCATCCGACGTTGTTACTAACATTTCCGGATCTTGAGGATTAAAGGCTACAGAATTGACGACATCATCATGGGGGTACTTGACCAAGCACATACCATAATGACGATCCCACAAATAACCATGCTTATCTTCAGCACCACTAAAAACACAAGATTAGAATATCTTAAAAGTTTAACAATAATTACAAAATTGTTGAGATGTAAACGGTGGCAGTTTACATCTCATCAATTTTATTCAAAACCTAAATTAAGGTTTTAACTGCTAGTAAACTGAGATGTAAACTACAACCGTTTACATCTCAACAAATTAGGTTTTTCCTACATGTAAAAGATTGTTCTTTACTATAAGTAAAGAACAATATATGTACATGGCTTTATTTTGTAAGGGAATTATATCTAATGTAAACTGGTCTTTCTGATTAATATACATAGTATGCACATTATTTACTTTCTTTTTACTATTCAGAATACCGCATAAACTAAAAACATATTTCTTACCTCGCCACATATTCATTACAAACATCTAAAAATATGAAGAAACATTCACTATTTGACGTATATGCTTTATGTGCACGGAACATGGTCCCAACTTGTTTTAACGTGACTAAATCTATCACATGAATGTCAATTTCTTGTGCAATTGGAGGTGGGTCTAATGGATTCGAGATTGTATAGCCGACTGGCCAAGATCTACTATTTACGTATAAATATCTATGGTCTGGACTTAATCCCATTCCTACTATGTGTCCATGTAAATCAATTACATGATCCACTTTATCAAATTTGTCTGCAACTGCATTGAAATCTAACCAATCAGGTTCTGCAGGAGGTGAGCCCGATCTTAACAATTCTTTCTTACGTTCTCGAAGTAAAAGGCGCTCTTTTAATGATGGACCCGGATCTAAGCGTTTGGGGAAAATAAAAGGCTTCATCCTTTTGAATCCTGAAAGAAAACAAGAATTATGTTTTAAAAGAATTAATCAACAGCATTGTTTCACATATATTTACTGTAGTGTAGACCAAGAGCAAAAAAACGATTGAGTTTTTTAAAAATAGGTTTGCTTTTGACAATGTAAACTATAAATTAGCAAAAGCAACTTAATATGTCTTAGAAACAAATATTCCTTAATTAAAAAAAAATACCTATTTGATGCGGTGTATATGTCTTAAAACCAGTAGTAAAAATGAGATATTTGTCATTTTGTAATAACTGATCTGCATCATCTTCCGATTCTTCATCACAATCATCCTTATATAGCTCATCTTCTTCAGTATCATCAGAATCACTAGATTTTGGTGAATCATGCTGCTCTACTTCAACTTGCCTGTATTCTGAATTGTACCATATTCCGTTTCCAATAGTTTCAGATATTTTCAAATCAGAAGGTTGAAGGATAACTAAAATAAATGTGTAATAAGATTCAACAAAACACCATGATGCAAGAAAAGAAACTTGTGGAACCTTTGAAAGATTTTTATCTACTGTTTCCAAAAGTTCATGTCAACGGAATTGTTCGAATTTTAAGAGGCACAATACCAAATTTAAATTTTCCCACCAGTCATCTGGTGTGTGAAGAAAGACATTGTTATGGCTGTTAATAGAAAATAAAATGGCTTACCTGAATCAGATGAACTCGGAAGTGTACAAGGCAATGCATTTAAATCTCGATGACTTACAGGATTTCCGCGTGTACAATTGTCTGAAAATTCTTCTTCTAATATTTTTTCAACGTCAGCTGTTATGTCTACTGTTGCAGCAGCTTCTGAACGTATTAAACAATCAGCAATCATTATAGCTCTGATAGAGCTAGCATTTCTGTTATAAAATCGAAGCATATTATGTGTTATAGGTACATGTTCAGATTCTGCCTCTTGTGATGCCTTATTTAGCCATAACGAAGAGGTGCTCACCAAATGTGCCAACCAATGCAAATTTCCAGATAATAAATGATGATCGTTGTACCAAGTACCATATATGTCGTAAGGTTTGTTAACTACCCGACACTGCAGCAGGAAGCCCGCTGAAATAAAATAAATCCTTTGTAAGGTTTTTGACGTAACAAGGAGGCCAAAGGGAACATATTTTTGATATTTACTCTTTTCATCTTCATTTACTAATTTAGTGTTTCTTTCATATAAATAAAAAAAATAGACAAAAAAATATAATTCCTACATCTATAAATTTTTAAAAACGTTTTATTTTTTAATCATTTGTAAGTAAGCTGAGTTCAAAACTCTAGAATCTAGGATAATATGAAGCATTGCTTTTGGAAACACCCCTTACTTGATTGTTGTTTACCTATCTCTTTAATTTTTCATTTGTAATGCCTTTTTAAAGATTAGTATTATTTTCGGTTTTTTGAAATAAGTAGTATGCCCCAAATATAATTGATGAAGGGGCAAATGTGGTTTCAGGTTTTTTACCTTGAAAAATCAGCAGTCAGATACGAGTACGCTGATTTTAAAAAGTGGCAACAAGTAGACAAAGTGGTTAGGGTCGACATTAGTTATGGTCAAAATGGCCAATGGTTAAAAGTTATTAATAGATTGTTTTGGAATCTTTGGCACAATAAGTTATTCACACAGTTTTACCACTTTCCAAAAAGTTTGTTGCGAAAAGATCTTCCGGCGATGAAAGTTTTCAAAAGTGAACAATTATTTATGTCATAAGTATTATTTGAAAGTTAAAAAAAATAATCCACTTTCGTCTTTAACTTACAAATCTCTTTATATCTTAATAAATAACTTTATTAATCAACTAACTGTGCTCGCGATTTCGTCAGTGTGGAATAGTGATATATATATATATATATATAGGTATTTATTAGACGTATAGCTATCAGGGCTCAAAGCATACAGGTTGCTAGGATTGCCAACACGTGACAACTGTCAAACAAGACTGCTGTGGTCATATCACAATGACAGTATTGATTGACTGAATGGAAATATTCGATTAATCCGTGTCTTCAAGAAAAATGCAGGCAAGAAAAAAGTATTTATTTAACATAACTTTAGTATGAACCGATCAAATTATACACTCGGTTGTTTCTGTGACTAATTTCTTCCATGAAATTCATTTGTTTTCATAACGTATCTTTAACCACAACCAAAAGTCAAAGTTGACCAGTGATGGTTTGACAGTGACAGATAAATTCACAATTTTTATTCTTATTTTAATAAGAATTTTTTTTTGATCTGTTGCAAACTTGACGTTTTAGGTGACGTTATGAAAACAAATCATTTCCATGGCTTACCTAAATTATGTTTTTCTATAAAGGCACGATTTTGTTATATTCTATTTTTTCGGCAGACGCGCGCGCATTGTGAAAAGCCCTTCATACAATATAGCAACTTTGTTTGTTAAATATCATAAGATTTTCGGTGCATTATAAGGAATCTGCTGCCAATTTAACTGTCAATATGTTCACATAACCCATAACCTCACACAAGCACCGCAATATCTAAAGAGTCCCAATAGTGGAGGAAAATGTGACATCAGTTGCAATGGGAACCAAGCTTTGCGGTCCAAACGAAACAAGATTTCCACGCCGTTAAGGAAAAATCCAATTTGACAGACAAAAGTGAGGTTAAAATAAATTGATAAGCCCTGCTGCCACCACTGTTTTATAAAATTGAGTTGTGTAAACGCGTCATTGCTTTAACCAACAGAAAAGGAGTGTTTTAAATGCGCCTCCGAAGATGCCCGATTCGTCTTGCCAATAGCCAAAGCGTACAGTATAGTAGTAGAACTTGTTAAGATTGACTTTCAACATTTGTTAAATTGATGATTACAAATGAGGAACAAGTAAACATAATTTACTGAACCCGGTAGGTAATTAATATTTACATACCTCATCCCGCAGTATATTTTTAATTGCTTATAATTTTATTATAAATACGTTGAATTGTTTATATCTTACTCTCTAAATTAAAGACTGCTATTTCCCCAGAAGTACTATGTGGCGTGCCAAAATGAACTCCCGATACAAGAAGCAGCGTATCAGACTTATTAAACTGTGAATACTGCGTATATTTCCAAGAAAACAGACCCATATCTCTACAATATTTAACAGAAGCAGGATAGGAAGAATTCCATAACTACAAAAAAAATTAATTATATTATAGGCACATAGAAACTAATAGCAAAGTAGGTACCATCACACATCCATCTTTAGAACAAGTTGCAAAATACTTTCCATTATGAGAAAAACTAACATGAAGTACTTGATGTCTATGATTTTGCAGTCTTTCAGTTTGAAATAAAGGTACATTGTAAGACAGGCGTTTGAACTCCTCGTACCACGTTTTACCTAAAATATCAGGAAATTAATAAAACTAAACAATTATTTTTAACTACTTTTACCAGATACAACAGGTACTGATTTATCTACCAAAAAATTGACAAAAAATAGGTCCTTCCATAAAAAATCGTCACGACTAACCTCATACCAAGCCTTGCATGTCAGTCCGGCAACCGATAATTCTTTGTAATTTAAAAAATTAAATATTTTATATAAAACGGGATAAGGCAAATAAGACCACACAGTCTCCATAGTTAGACACTAGGTTATTGTTTTGGAAATAAAAAATTGTTAAATACCGAGATGGCATTAAGCTCGTACGTCAAAACCAGCTGATAACAACAGAGACAAAATAATTTAAGTTTTTATCTATGGTTTCCATACCTCTATCGTAATATAAAATCAGAGAAAGAAAACCCTTCAACAAGCTCGTTATAAAAGCGGCCATTTTTACGTCTAAAACTCGAGTTTGTGATTGTTTGTCATAAAGCCGCTCCAAACGGTCATTTTGAAAAGAAAAAATTTCCATTCCCACGGTTTGGAAAAAGTAGACTGCTGATTTGCCAAAAATATACACATGGAAAGTCTAATAACATCTAGGTCTAATTCTATAAGGATGTGTGATCAACATTTCACAATTACAGATTTTTATCATAAGAGTGAAAATTTTTGAGTCTGTGTTTGAGGTTAAAAAATTTTCAGCTATTTAAAACTTTATTAAAACGATGATGTATTCCAATGCACATTTTAGACTAAGAGGCAGAAAATACATCTTTATTTTACTTGTTTTCACGGAAGACAAGTCTAATTTGTTGCTTACAAGCAGATTCGGCAAAAGACAGCTATAAACCGATTTAGAGTTGAAAAAAAGACAACATTTTGAAAATACAAAATTTTATTTAAAAGGTAAAAGTTTTACTTTAATTTTTAGAATGTGTTTGGTGTTAGAAAGTTTTCCTCAGAAGCTTAAAACTTTAATAAGAAAGCTAAACTTGCGACTTGTGCAAAAAAGCCAAAAAGGTTGATAAGTGCAATAAAAAAAATTTATGCTATTTTATGAATTACGTCATTAATAAACAAATAAAAACAACGCTTCATAAGATATGTATTACCCACTCAGACCACTTTTAAAGCCGTTTTTTGTATTACCAACTTAGTTAGCAATGAAATGTTAATGACAATCATATAACACTCAATAACAACAATTCTGGCCAACTAGCTCCAAAAATGACCACAGCGGCGCTGGCATCTGAATTCCATTTGCCAGTAGCTTAGAGATTTAAACCTAAGATATCATCTAATTATTAGATTACTAGGTCGAGCTCTATTAAAAACAACAAATTTATTTGTAGACTGTTGGCGCAGACTGAATTGTATTCCGAATTGTCTGTTATAATTAAGAAGTGTTTTTACATGTGGCGTCATAGTTGGCCATGCCTATGAGTTTGTGTGAACGAACTATAATTTTTAAAATTACTTCAAATGTCAAAACAAGTACTAAATTTCTTTATTTTCGAACTTAAAATGATTTTCTCGCAAGAACAGAATGTTTTTGCAGTGGAATCTTCTTTTCGTAACGACAAATAATGGAAGAGGCGCAACAAACATCTATGCCTCAACTTTCACAGCAAGTTCAATTATCAACCCCCATGCCACAAAATTTTACAAAAGATATTCACTTGTATCCCTATCGTCTGCAAGCAGTACATCAACTCCTTTCTGTTAATTATCATGTAATTCTCAAATGTTGGCGAATGTCAGTTACACAATTGTTCAAAGAGTCCGCAAACGCCTTAAAGTCATGGACGCCATTTTAATTATTTGTTATAGACCTTAACTTAATTTTTTAAGCTATTATAACACTTTAAGTGCTTTTAATTGAATCTCATTAACGTGGTGAACTATCAATGAATTAAATTAAAAGTAAGGTTAGGTTTAGACGTCAAATTAATAACTGTCACTTCGGTTCGATGGTAAGGATACGTTTACAATTCAATGTTAAACATTCATGACAATGGTTTACGGCAAATATTACAATAATTTAAAAGTTTTTTTATGAAATAAATCTTCATAAACACTAAAAATAATATTTTGACATTACCCAACCCGCAAAAATGGTAGCTATTGGCGCTCTCATCATCATCGATTCTTCACATAATTATATTTTTAGTATGTGTTCAAAATCCTTTCATTTTTAAGATTAGATTAATAATAAAGTGTTATATGGACTGCTATCTATTGGTCTATTGTGTTCCTCTTTCTGAAGCTGTTTAGAGGAAGGTATATTTTAGTTTATAGTTTCCCATCCAACTGTACTACGACTACTACTATTAGGTTTATTTTTTCCTATGCAGGCTGGAAATATATAGATTTATTTACAGTTCACTATTTTTTCTATCCTCTCCTGTCTGTTCTTCATTTGTGTTCTTTTCTCCTGTCTCTTTTTCTCTTCTCTCCCACACCTCTTTCCGCTCTAACTCTCTCTCTTTTTCTCTCATCTTACTGCATTCATCCCTACATGTGCTCTACTGTCTCTCTTTCCTCATAAGACATCTTACGCATTTCTTTCGTCCAATACCTGTTTTCTATGTTCTCATTTACGCACCTCTTTTTTTTTCCACAATTCCTCTTTTCAGGTAAACGAGATTACCAGACAGTTTTCATAATTCCTGTTGTACCCAGATTCCTTGATTTTTTCTTGCACTTTCTTTATCTACACCCTTGTCTCTTTCACACATCTCTCCGTTCAGCCACTTGCCTTCTGTTTTCAATTCTTTACTTGCATACTCATTTCTTCTATAATATTATCATTATTGTGTTCAACCCTCCCTGTCCAGAAAGCACCGCATTTTTGTTAGATTCAAAAATTATTACGATCTTTGAGAAGTAATGATAACGACAATATTATTTTTCAAATAGTATAACAATTGTTAAAAAAACCAGTTTTCAAATTTCAATTAGCTCAAAAACTAATTTAAGGGTTAAATTACAAACAGTAACCAACCACAAATTGTGTTAGGTATATAAGTTTGTTTTTTAAACAATCAAGCTAAATTAATATCTCCCAACGCATCTGCGATCATATTATTTGAATTGTTGGATTTTCATTTAAAAACATTTGAACAATATGACATGAACATAATAATATATATGATGCTTTCTGTATTTCCGTGAGGATTTTTAAATCCAAATTTAAAATTTTGAGATTTTTACTTCAAAATATGGGAACACCCATATTTGAAATAACTAAAGATAAAACTTTTACTATTTTTAAATTCCAAAGATCCCTAATGGCCATCGAAAGCTGTCCGGTCTATTGGCTATAATTTTTGAAGCTGTTAATAAAGTTCGATCCCAATATAATTTGTAAATATAATTTTTATTTCCCAAGAAACTTTTTGGATTATAATCATAATACGGTTCTCCCTGTCTGACCAAACCAAACTTAAAAACCAAATTTAAATAAACTATTTTTGCAATCGCGTCATATCTTTTTTATAATGTTTATTCATCAGTAGTACTGAACATGAAGATAAAATGGGTTCAATTGTTCGGGTTGTGTCCGAAGAATTAAAACAGATTCTACAAATGTTATTAACCAAATGTTTCTTAATTATAAACTTCCGATAATTTTTAGTGTTAATTACTCTATCTTGAATAGCAAAAACTAAATCTTCAATTTTTGGAAAAAGTTGTCTTTTCTTGATCCATAAAAATGACAGCTCATTATCTATCCCATCTAATTAATTTTTTTTTTAAATCTACTGTGTAATATTCTGTTCATTTTTCAATAAAAAATTATCATCTTGTATATCTAATCTATTTGTCATAAATTTACTTTTTAGGTTCAATGGTGTGAGAACTGTATCTGCGTTAAAAATAAATTTTATCAAGCTATTATTCGCTTTATAATTATGAAAGTAATTTTGCAACTTAGATAATTGGTTACTTAACAATTGTGATATGTTTAAAATTCCTCTGCCTCCGTTTTCTCTAGTAACTCAAAATCGTTCAATTAAAGATTTTGGATGATGTTTATTAAATTTAGTAAATGATCTTCGAATTTTTATGTTAATATTATTAATATCTGTTGCGGTTCAACTAATTACACAAAAAAAAATAAGTTAATAGAGAAGCAGCATGAAAGTTTATTGCTTGTATAAAATTTTAACTACTTAATTGCGTTTTTAAAAGTAATGAAACTCGTTAGAAAAAATATTTTGTTGATACTATTTTTAATTTCGTTATGAGAACTTCTCGAATTTTGATTATAACCTAGATATTTGTACAGTTGTCCCTCATTTAAACTGTTAATAATTTCATTGTTCTGTGTTGTATAGGATAAAATTTGATTTGTATCTTTATTTGTGCCTTGAAGTTTACATTTGCTAACACCAAAATCCATACCAATACTATTTGAAAACAACTAAGTAATTTTGATTAAGTTGAATAATTGATTTTTACTGTTTGCATATAATTTTATGGCATCCATATACATAAGATGACTAATGGTTGAAAAATTAATATGGTTTGTTATCAGCTTATAACCACAGCCTGAATTATTAAGGAGATATGACAATGACTAAGCTAGCTTAGCTAATTGCTAAGCAAAACCATAATAAACTTAATGAATCTCCTTGAAATATTCCACGTGTGATTGGTAATAATGCAGTCTTTATTGATTCGTTTCCAATTGAAAGATGAAGTAAAGAATGCCAAAATTGCATTATATATTTTAATAATTGAATTAAATTTAAATTGATCTTATACAACTGTAAAATTTTTATTAACGCACAATGAGGAACGGAATCATAAGCTTTTTTACAATCAATAATATCAGTGCAATGCAAAAAGTTTATATGTTCGCAAACACGCTTTAAATAGGTTATTCTTTCAGCAAACAGTTTAATAAAAATTTTGGGATTTTTATCAGATATTTGTATTTTCATCTTGAAACATAGACATCTTTTTATACTGATTTTATGTCCAACTCTCCCTGTTTCGGAAGGTCAGCAATTTTGCTGGATTCAAAATAGATTTGGTTTCAAGAAACTTTGCATAAGTTTAGAACATAAATAAAGAACAGAACATTTGTCCAAGTTTAGTCTTAAATTGTGTTTTGAGCAATACGTCTCAATAGCATTTAAATAATAATTTAACAAGTTTTTGGCTTCTGCGATGTTAGTTTTCTCAAATGAGTAAAGAAGGAGCGAAGCCATATACCAACGAATGTTTAACCGACGATTTTAAGTCAGTTGTATATAACAGATACAATAGGGGACCCAACTTTCAAAGGGAACAAACTGACCTTTGAGGTACACCAAAGGTAACTTTACCAGAATATAAAAATACATTGTTGTATAACTTCCAATATCACTTGAAGTATGACAAAAATAGCTGTATAGGAATATTGTTGAAACCAAAAAATTTTAGTTCTGCACACATTATTAGTTTATGATTCATTGTATCAAAGGCTTTGGAAAAATCTGAAAGCACTAAAGCTATGTTTGAACTTTTATCCTCGTCGCAATAATACCATCTAAAAGATGTTCTAAAGCTGTAATTGTGCTGAAACTTTTTCTGAACCCAGATTGCATAGACGGTCGTATGTTATTTTTATTTACATACTAGAAAACTTGTTTATGAATAACCTTTTCTAATATTTTTGATAGAGTGGGAATTAGGCTAATTAATCGTAAATCACTGTAATTTTTTAGGCCGCTAGTCTTGTGTAAGGGGATAACAATAGTAGTTTTCTAGACTGTTGAAAAAAAATCGAACTCTAAGCAGGAATTAACAATATGAGTGACATATTTTAACATATGTCCATATGTGGACAACAAAGTTTTAGTATTTATGCCGTCTATATTTCTCTAAATCCTTCATCTTCGTATCCCATCCAACTACAAAGCTGTAACAAATTTCAGTTGACGGGATGGCTTCACGGATTATGTTCATTTATAAGATCCTCGTTTTCACAATTTTTTACACTGACTTTTCCAGTTTTTTTGAATTATTTTACTACACGCTTCTGTAGCTAGATTCTTGACACTACCGTTTTACTGACGCCCAAATTAACTCCAGGGAGTTTAATTTTGAGTAATAAGAAGGGGGGAGACTTGATACTTGAGGTTCAATGCGAAATAATAATAACAGTGTTGATTGAACTAATCTTTTCGGAAAGCTTCGTAGATAACAACTCATTTATATCGACTAAAATTCTCTCAAATACAAGCAGATGATGACTTACCTACTTTTTATACAGCAAAAACTTTTTATTTAACTTTTTTAAGAAATCAAAATAAATAAAAACGTTAGTTTACATACATTTATTCAATAATTATTGTCTTCAGTTATTGAAAATGCACTTATAACAAATAGTTAATTACAAACAATGCACAAATTAGACGGCACTTATTGAAGAGATTCAGCAAGCATATATATCAATAAATGCCACCCAATTCAATTAAGTCGAACATTTTTCCTTAAATTTTAAGCATTTTATACAATTTTTAATATCTATAACTTTTCCAGATATTTAGTAATTTAGTCTATATAGAGAAAGAAAAATTTAAAGCACTTATAAAACAGTTTTAGCCTACAACTATATTATATCATATTATTTATTGTTGATCACCATTGCTGATACGTTTTTGTTTCCTCTGTGTAAAATCACATGTATACAATTCTTTAAAAAAAAACATTTCAAATAATGAAAGCACCGAAAATTCTAAAAAAGCAAAAGTGCATAACATGAACCAACAAAGCATTTATTCATAATAATTGTTAATAGCACCATTAGAAATTAAATACTAAGCTAATAAAATAATCAAAACATGAAATTGATTTTCATAATTTACATTTTGGACCTTGTTTTATGTACCCTTTAAGTATACATTGCTCTTCAACATTTTATTCGTTACTAGTTCTATTCCTAAAATGGCACAATTTTTCTTATTAACTCAAAAGGAAATCATATAAAAAAGGTTTTTAAGTATAAAAAACATAGACCAGAAAAATGGCAGTTTCACGATACTTGTTTGCTTCAATTGAAGAAAATAAGTATATAAAAATATCAATAGGATTAAGATTGCTGATAGGTTGTTTGAGTTTAGATTAAAATAAAATGAACACAAAATCGTGAACACTTAATGGAAAAACTGAACTCGACCTGCCCTTTTACAAACAAAAAAAAACTTAGCATCTAATCATCAGCTCAATTTACGAGGTCGTTTCTGCCAAAGTCGTTTTCGTAATCGTCGTCAAAGCTGAAAAAATTAAAAATATATAATATTAATTTTGGCAAATGGTGAAAATTTATCAGACATAATTTTATCAGTGATCACTTTGATTCAAGTTTAGCTTTATAAAATTAGTTTGTTATAATTATGTTCAACCCTCTCAGAGGCACAGCCATTTTGCTGGATTCAAAAATCATTACGGTCTCCGACAAGTAATGATAATTTCCAATAATATTAAAATTGTTAAAAAAACAAGCTTTTAATTTTCAATTAGTTTAAAATCTCATTTAAGAATGAAATTATAAACGAAGACCACAAATTGTGTTTTAAACTAAATAGACAAGTTTGTATTTTGAAAAATCAAGCTAAATTACTATCTCTCCATGCATCTGCAATCATATTACTTGAATTGTTGGATTTATAATTTTAAAACATTCGAACAATATGACATGAACATAATAATGCTTTCTAATATTATACTTGATAATATGGATACAACTTTCAACACCCATATTTGAAATAACTAAATGTAAAATTTATACCATTTTTAAGTTATAAAGATCACTAATGGCTACCGAAAGCAGCTCATATTTAGCCATTTTCGTTTTAAAGATATCAATAATATTACAGCAGCAATATCCATAAAATAATATGCAATTTTATTAATTTTTTTTTAATTATTATTATTATCCCTAATTTTGATTGATATAATTGATTAGTTATTCATAAGTTCCGAAGTGAAATAATATTCGAAGATATTACAATACATTTTTTGTGTATCTCTCGAGGTGTCGACCGGAAAATAACATTTGCGGGACTAGGTTAGAAAACACTTTTAGACAATTTACTTAGAATGTAAATCGCGCATATCAAAATAGTTATTTTTTATTGATTTATTAATTTTTTTTAGCAAAAAGTTAAAGCAGTATTTCTGTTACGACACAGAAAATCTTGTGTATTACACATCTGAAAAAGACGCGTAGTTTTGCACTGGCTTTGCAAAATGCCAGTTTAGGGCTTTGTGATACAAATAACTATTTCTTAGAAAACTGGTAATTCTGCACTTACCTAAATATATATTCCAATAGAGTTAGCATAACGGATAAAAAGCATCAGTCTATTATATCATGTACTTAACAGTAATAAAATATTTAATTTTACTTATACACTATTTACAAGTTTGCTCTTTTAAAGTGTCTAAACATCTGACAAGTCAACCGATTAATTGAAATTATGTTGGACATTTTTTTTTGATATGTAATAATTTTAGATCAAATATATTTTGCTTAATCTATTGTCTAGCCACGCAACTCCATTGCAGTTTTATCTTACATAATAAATTTTGCGTAGTCAAATGTCCGTCACAACAATTTGTATACAACACAGATAAATAATGTAATAAAAGTTAAGACAAGGATGCTGATGTGACATACTGGAAGGTTTTGGATGGATTATGTTTACAGGAGGAGGTTCAACAATTTCGTCGAATTGATCCGCATCAGAAAATATTAACGAGGAGGGAATCCAACGCAGCCTTTAATGCAGCATTAACAAAAGCATTAGATAATAATTAAAATCCCATTTCTAAATAAGATATTACACAATCTCATTAAGATCTATGTTTTGATTAGAGGACAATTGTAAAATGTTGCCAAAGATTGACTAACGTTTTAAAAGCATAAAAAATACGAATGTCTACAACTTAGTTCTTGTTGAAATCTGGCTAAATAAAAAAAATTAATTATTACTAGTTTTTCCCTCAAAATAATGACTATTTAATAACTATTAATTTCATAATCATTTATTTTCATTAAATACAAAAAAATAATTTCCAATTGACTTTAGTAATACTTATATTCAATGTTCCCTCTGACGGTATTACTGTGACAATTGGTCGATGATAACTAAAGCGTGTTGCAGAAGTACACCTATACTGTACTTCTGCTTCTGCTCGGTGTTGCGAGTGTGTGACTCCTGCAGTGATTTTCTGAATACATGAGTAATGAGCTCACCCAGCAACAGTGCAGTTTTTAAGAAAAATTTAGTAGCTCATCTAAAGTAAAGCTTTTTTTTGCTAATTTTCAATCAAGTAATCTTCAACAATCTTAAACCCCAATAGAATTTATAATCTTTTTTCACTTCCACCTGAGCTGCAGGTAATTTAGACATGTTTAAAAATTGTCATCTGATCAAAACATATTGTAAAATACATGTTTTCATATAAACAATGATAGTTTTTTGTGCATGAATAGGTACCTGCATAAAATCTTCGCAATTTTTTTTCTTACCTAGAACACGGTTTTACGTTAACACCAGAAATTGCTCTTTGGCTCAAATCTATGGTTTTAGAATTTTGAACTTCAAATCCATGTATACATCCATTAAAACCATGGTTGAACTTGCTGCCGGTCATCAACTCAATATTGGGGGTGCCACCAAGGTAAATGTTTCCAATGGTGTTCAAAGACGTTGTTACACCGGGTGATTCATTTTTAACAACGTATGTATTGTCCACTTCGATTGAACCTTTGCGTCCTCTTCGTTTTAAAATAACACTATGGCGTTGTCCATCATCTACACGAATGTGGTGCATCCTAATAATAGCGGGACCTGATCCAAGATCGTAACTGAACTCCAAGAATCCACTATTGACTAAACATTTAAAGAAAATATTATAAAGTATCGCTATAATATTAAAAAATATTACTTCCAAGAGAGATATAATCCTGTCCTTGACCATCTTCATTAGGAGTTTGTCCATGCCAAAAGATAAGACCGTTGCTTGTGTTAGTTGAAATTTCGAAAGCAATAACCTCATCATCATCATCTTTGGAATGATCTAACAAATAACGATCAATTTCTAAGTAGCCGTTACCGTCAAAATTCACGTCATTTCGTAATTGAACTTCTAAAAAAATTTAAAAAAATACCAATCAGTGAAACCCTTTACAATGTTTAAATTATTACTCTGTTCACAATTAGTACCAGTGTATCCCAAAACACAATTGCATTCGTATTGAGTAGTATTTCCCTTACAGCTACCGCCATTTTGACAGGGGGTTAATTCTTCACAAATATTTCGTCTTACAGCTCGGGCCTCACAGTTCTTGCCTCTGTTAAGATTTCAAATTATATTTATTATACTATTAAATTTTATATCTTACGTATAACTCTCTAAGCAGTTGCATGTGTATTCTATTGGAGATAAAGGATAACATTGGCCTCCATTTTTACAAGGGTTATTTGAGCATCCGGTTCTTCTGGGATCAAAAGAAGGAGATGTTTGTTCTGGCTTTATGTTGTTGTCTACATCATAATTCTCTGCACTGCATTCTCCAACATTAGCGGCATCAATTGCTGAATTAACAATTTCTAGATCCATGTCCGACACATCAACTTCCGATATGCAGCCATTGAATCCATCTTGAACTCCTACTTTGTCATTAATTTTAACGTGTTCTTTGTCATATCCTCCGACAAACAGTGGAGTTATTAAATTCAACACCTTATGATTTCTAGGAGTACTTCCAAATGCGGTTTCACCATCAATAATTAATCGGCCTTCACTAAGACTTCTCACAGCAGTCAAAACATGCCACGATCCGGGTACAACTTCCTTTTCGCTTCGAATTGTTGTTATGCGTCCTCCGGCATTAAATGTAAACTCTAAGTGACGATTGCGGACTGCCAAGCTTACAAAATCTCCATATCCTTCGTCAGTTTCACCAGAATATAGTAAAACTCCATCATTTCCATTATTGGCTTTTAACTTAAGAGATACTTTAAAACGACGAGATGAGGTTTTTAATGGAGGGTAAGCGATATAAGCACCATTGCTAAATGCTGGTTCATTTATAGTAATTTCACGTTCGCAACGGCGACCTGCACGTCCCAAAGGACAAAGACATTCAAAACTATTTTCTGTGTCTACACACCGTCCATTTCCACAAGCATCTGCAAGTCTATGGTCAAACAATTCAGAACTAAAAGAGCTAGTACTTACAAGACGAGCATGCTTCTCCCTTCAATTTGTTGCAAGTGGCTCCACTATAACCGGCTGGACAAATGCAGTAGTAGCCTTCCGGAGATAAAGATTCTTGGCACACACCTTGATTACTGCATTTATTTTCTGAACAAGTTTCGCAACTTGTGATTCCATGTTTAGCCAATGTATGTTTAGTAATATCTTTATGTGCAAAATCAACTTTAAAACGACTAATACATCCTACAAAACCACTGTATGGAGCTATTTCTGGAGAGATTTCATTAGTATTTGGAACTCCCCCAATATACAAAGGTTCGGAAAGATCCAAGCCAAAATATTTTCCATCGGCGTTACCAATGAAGGGACCTGTACTGTCCACAAACATAGTTGCTGTTGAACAAAAAAATTAGTATTTTTATTGTTTTATTATCTAGATTTACCTTTTTTTCTGTATCTGACTAGTTTAACTGTATGCCACTGGTTAATTGTCACAGGTTTGTCAGCTTTCACGATTGTTACTCCATATCCTAGATTATATCGAAACTCCGGAACACCGTTGACTAAAGCAAGTGAGATAAAATCGCCATTTTTATCATTACCCTTATTGCCATTATATAAAATTAGCCCATCTCCACTTTGAGGTTTAAAAGAAATTTCAAAATTGATTTGAACAAATGGATCTGGGAAAGGACTTTGCAAAGCTAGGTAACTTGTTGGAGCTTGAGCAAAGTAAGGAACGACACCAGTCACTGTAAGAATTGTTGGTGTTTCAATTTTTCGTTTACCATTAAATTGCGTGCAAACGTAAGTTCCAGCATCCGAACCACTGATGTCGTTTAATTGTATAGTGCGCTGTATAAAAAAATATTATTTTCATGTAAAATTATTATTTTTGAACTTACGCTATAAATATCTATATCATTTCGTAAGGCTTTTCCTTGTCTACTCCATACATATGACACAGGTTGCTCTAAGTCTGTTTTACATTCCATTAAGATTGTGGAGCCTTGAGGAGCTGTCTTTACTTCAATTGGTGCCTCGTCTTGAACGTGCTCATCTAAATTGAATCATAGGTACAGATACATCACTCTTGTAATTAGTTTAGTTTTTACCCGCAATGCTAAGGTTGTAGTCTTTATGATATATCCCTTGATGCCCTGTTGCTTCACACCTATAAGTCCCATCATTTTCTGGTCGAAGAGATGTGATTCGTAAGGTTCCTCCAAGATTTTGTATATTTGGAGCTAGCCATCCTCCTAATTTAGACCATGTTGTTATGACACCAGGTTCACTAGATTGACAAGTAATATCTAAGTAGTCACCCACTCTTCGGCTTTCCTCAGGTGGCGTTATATGTAAACTTGGAGGTGCCGTAGTCACTGAAGCAGGCCCTACAAATGCTTTAAATTACTAATAATTCTAAAAATTATATTCCAACAAATGTTAAACAGGTTAGCGTTATTCGATTGAGGTGATTAGCGTACAAGAAGCAATATACTGAAAAGAAAATTATGAAACAAGACACAATGTAAGTGTTAAACATTAGAACTACATATATCAAAGAGTATGACATCGAGCACCACCCCTATGCTGGTACGGTCACTGTTACATGAAGAGCTAAAACAGAGAAAGCTTCAACAAACCCCTTCGAATCCTTTGATTGCAGTTTTCTTCGTCACTACTATCACCACAATCATCCACACCGTTGCATTTTTGTGACTCTAAAATGCATCGATAGTTCAAACATTTCCAAAGACCGGGACTGCAATCCCATTGTTCATCTAATTTAATCATGCAAGATTACTAAACTCCAAAATAAAACAAACCAACACAGAATTAGGTCAATTATTATCCCACAATGTCAATGTAGGAGTGTCTGAGTTGGTTTTGTACTAACAATTATGTAAATCAAATGAAAATCAAACTTACATGTCACTTTTAGATCAATGTAATCGCTGACACTGCCAGATTCTGCAGGTATTTCACAGTAGTATCGTCCTGCATCTTCAATTTGCAAATCAACAAGATGTAAGTATTCACCATTAATTTTTGTGTTTGAAGGTAGAGGTAATCGTTCGCGGAACCACCTAATATTGCTGACCACTCTTGGATCGTGTGCACGACAGCGTAAAGTTACAGAAGAACCAACCGGGGCGTTTTGTTGTCTATTTTCTGCTGTCAGCGCTGGTCTATGAATATTTTCTTCGACTATTACATCAGCTACAGCATCCGCCTCACCAGCACTGTTAACTGCGGAACAACGATAACGACCAGCGTCGCTTAATTGAATGTTATTAAATTGTATCAAGCCATCACGTGTAACTACAGACGATGGTAAAGTGCGTCCTACTGGAACCCAGCTAATAGTGATTGGTTTTTGACCCGTTGCACTACATTCAATGTATGCATTATCACCAGGATGCACCACTTGCCGTGGAGGATTTAAGGTTATTCTAGGTGGTGCTGTAAGAGGAATGCACTAATCAATAATGCAACAGAAAGGCAAATAAAATAAAAACAACATGCGACACAAATCAAACAAGCAAAAAAAATTAGTTAAAGTAGGGTAGAAAGACAAATTCTAATTCAAGTTTGTCTACTATGCTCTGATCATTAAAATACATAACAATCAATCTATTACGGCAAACGTTAACATTTTTTGAGTGAATCTTAATCACTACCCAGACCTTGAAAATCTCAAGGTCCTCCAAGTAGATTACAACAAATATGTTCGCTATTGCATGAAGCGATTCAAAGATATGGGAATATAAAATGTATCTACGATTGTACGTTGACGAGTAGGTGTACAATAAAAAAAAACACAGAATTTGTGTAAGAAAATTATGTTTGCTTAATAATGTGCTAAGACAAGTTTTTTAGGTGTAGCAAATATAACAAAATCTAAAAAATAAAGCGTACTATGTCATAAACAAAGACGGGAAAAAATGTGAATGAAGAAAGCATCTATTCTTCTTAATTTTACAAAATAAAGAATCTGGAAATTCTTTACTACCCAAGATATTTAAACAGCAGTAAAAAACCCGTTTCATTCTTATTATAAAAATTTTGCGTACATTGTTATCAAAACAGTTTCCAAGAAGAAAAAAAACTAGTTTTATTGAAGTAAAAACTAATTCCGTTTTCATCCATCCGTTGTCATTCTACTCTCAGTCTGTGATGAGATTGTATATTGTGTGCGTTAAACGGATAGAATGTTGTGAAATGTACTATTTTAGCTGTTACCATCACTATTTTTTCTTCTAAAATTTCTTATATCGTAATAAAGATAGCTCTAAAGCAGCTTAAGAAACTATATAAATAAATTCAGTTCTCAGATCTTCCAGGCTATAAAAAAACTAAAAAGTTTGAGATTTTTGTTTGTAGCGAGTTCTGTTAGCATCTCACCAAGAGTATAATTTGAAAAAAAAAACAATTTATTCTTTCTACCCCACTAAATTTTCTATATAACGAACTTAAAGACCGGTGAAAACACAGTACCTAGAATCGCACATATGTCTTCTTCGGCTGATTGTAACAAAAACACAATAATTACACAAACTACCAATAGGTTGTACAAACAAAAGACAAAAAAAAAAGCGACAAAAACAAAGTTATGATATAATTCACTTACATACAACTTCCAAATGAGCTGTAACGGAGAAAACTACTCTATTATCTGGAGGATGAGTTCCGATACAGCGATATTCGCCTTGAGCTGAAGGTTGCACGTTGTCTATGTAAAGAGTGCCACCATGAACAAAAGCATTACTTGGCAGGGATGTATTATCTGAACGAACCCACGAGACAAAAATGGCTTCAGAGTCTAAAACAAATGTTTAAAATAATTATTGGTAAAACAATAAGTTATTATTTATAATCTAACCGTTCTTTGTTACTGAGCAACGCAATTCCGCTCTGGTGCCAACTGGAGCAGTGAATGTTTCATCAGCACTTGGAGTAAGACGTGGTACAACGTATGGAGGATACCTCTCATTTGTTTTATAATCACCATCTGGCGTAACTTCGTTATTGGTACCAGTAGAATCTTCTCCTATAATTATATCAAAATGAATTTGCAATCAGATTAATGTATGAAGTACTCATGCAACACGTATTGTATGTACATATTATGTATTAAATGTATTAAATCTACTGCTCGAATTGAGTTAGAAGTACTTACCTCCTCGTGGGCGGTTACCTGCAGCCCCAGTTAGTCAAAGCAATAATGAAACAAAAACAAATTATGAATTAAATATAAATCATAAAAATGTTATTAAAAAATTAAAAAGCACTATATTATGATAAAGCTTAATACACACCTACTATGTCTCCTCGACTGGGAACACTATCAATTACCAATTGTACTCGTTTTTCTGCAGTACCAGCATCATTTCGAGCTTCGCAGATATATAAACCTTCATCTTGGGCAGAAAATCTGGCTATTTCCAACACAGCAAGATCTCTACGGACTTCTGCACTGCCAGGAGGAACTGGTGCTCTAAAATTTTAGAACATATTTGTACATTTAATAATATAATATCGTTTTCCAAATAAGTTTTTCCAAGTCATAATTTTAATTTAGCGTAGCACGAAAAAGCTATAGTACAAACCTAATATGATGTCATATGCTTTTAGTGTAATGGCCAAAAAAATTAGATAGATAAACGTAAAAGTACTCACGCAAATCCAACTATGTCGCTTTGTTTACGCCACTGTACGGAAGGTGGTGGAGTTCCTGTAGCATGACATTCCAACCTAATGTATTCGTTCTGTCGTCGCATTATAACATCCTCGCTCGGAATAGTGCGAACTGAAGGAGCAACTTGAACAACAATATTTGCAATTGCTGTGGACCTTCCGGCTTCATTAACAGCTGTGCAAATGTATTCTCCAGCTTCGCTAGGAGTTATTTGTGTAAAACGTAAAGTTCCATCGGACATTTTCTCAATATTTGGACTCAATGAAGCTCCATTTTCTCTTGTCCAACTTAAAGTTGGTACAGGAATTCCTGCTTCAAGACGACATTGCAAAAAAGCACTATTTCCAGCGACTACAGTTTGTGATGGTTTGGGATAAATTGAAAGAATAGGAACTTCTAACCGATTTACTTCTACTACGGCACTAGCTTGAGCTAATCCGTGTGTGTTTGAAGTTACACAAACGTAAACACCTCTGTCACTAATTTGAGCATTTCTGATATACAAAATTGGTCCGTTTTGAGTAAAATGCGATGGTAGCTCAGATCCAACTCGGGTCCACTTAATGATTGGTGCTGGAGATCCAGTGGTTTCGCACGTTAATTCCGTAGAAGTACCTTGGGCAATTGTGATACGTTCAGGAGTAACTTTTGCAGTGGGAAAGAAACCTGTAGATGTTTCACGAATAATTACTTCTGTGGTTGCTGTAGCGGTTTGTCCAGATATAGATGCCGTACAAACGTAAGTTCCTGAGTCTTCCGGCCTGGCACTATTGACCTGAAGTCTGCCTTGATTTTCGATTGAGTTATATGGAAGAGATACACCCTGTTTAGACCATTTAATAGCAGTAGGTCTATCTGTTTGGCATTGTAAAGAAAAGTTATCTCCACTATTGCCATCAAAACGTTGTGGGGAAATATATACATTAACAGAAACTTCGCTATTCTCCCTAACATAAATTTCTACATTGGAGAAGTGACTTCCAGCTTCATTTGTGGCAATACATTGATAAGGCCCTTGATCAGAACGACGTGCTTGATTTATTCGGAACAGACCATTCTCAAAGTAGTGCTGAAATTAATTGTAAAAAAAAAAGTTGTACAAAACTATTTTATATTACATCAGGATTCAGTGGTAATCTGTCAATTCTTATTAAACTGAGTCTTGGCTGTGGAGTACCGCTTGCAGCACATTGAATTTGAATAGGTTGACCTTCTTGAACATCAACGAATGATGGCGAAATCACCACTCTTGGTGGCTCAGGTGCTGATGCTGTTGAAAGACACAAACTTTATCAATAGTTCATTAATTTATTCAAATTTTATAAAATCCCCAACAAAATCCTTTTTATATAAACTCAAAATAAATCCATCTGCTGTAAATTCGTGAGGAGTTTGACTGTTTTGCAAATTGGGTGATGCTTCAGCATTATTTTAAGACTACAATGTTTTAGTTAAATATTAAAACACCAAATTTTGATTACTTTAGACCTCTGTGAAAAATGCGTACATTAGTTTGTCAATCAGAAAAAATGTATCAACAAACAGACAGGTACAGATTACAAACAACACTTTTTTTATCTGTCAAGAGCTTTATACGGACCTATGTATTTTCGCTGCTATACAAATGTTTGTATAATTTTCTACTTGAAAATAGTATGTACAACTGAACGATCTGAAATACTAAAAACTTGACGTTTTGTCTAAAAAACATCTCAGAGATAACAGACCACAAAAAATTACAATCTTAAGTTTTTGATGTAACAAGTGAGCAGCCACATCAGACAAGTCAAAATCTTTCTTTATGTCATCACTGATAGCAGAAAAAAATAAATGTAAAGTAATATTAAAATTTATTGATTTAAAGTTAATCAAAAAGCACGTTTTGATTTGATATAATACCCGCCTTCAGAAAAAAAAATTTTAAAAACAATTTTTAGACAATATTGTAAGTGCAATTGTAAGACAAAACAAATATCTACTAAATATGAAAAATTACCTGGTTGGTTTATGGCATTTAGAAGAAAGTCTTTGTACGCATAAGAAAGAAATACTATAAAATTAAGAACAAATAAAATCTATTCAACTTACGTCCAACAGTAACAACAATGTCTTTAGATTCAATAGTCCACCCGTCTGAAGCTTCACAAATATATCGTCCGGAATCTGAAGCTCGCAGGTCTGTGATGACTAAAAGACCATATCCATCGTCAAGCGCGTGTTCCGGTAAACCAGCGCCATCTTTAGTCCACTGCACTCGGACAGGTCCTCTTCCTATTAGAGATGTTGCTGAGCAATTAAATCGAACGGTGCTTCCAACTGTATATATTTCTATTTTTGGTGCATTGATAGTAATTTCGATGGTTAGAGGCCGCTCGGTAGAAACCCAAGGTCCGGGTGTTGTTGTTGTAATGTTGGCTAAAAAATATCATATAATTAACAAATTGTATTTGTTGAACATTTGACATATATTCATTAGTATTAATGCGTGGACAACCACACCACTATGTTATTAATTCATTTTGTTCACCTAAACTTAAACGGTACCACTACCAAAACGATGAACACTAAAAAACAGAAGCTGTTTTGACTAAACTGCACCTGAGCCATATGTTTCAACTTGAAGGCAACTTTTGTTAAAACAATTTATGATTTAGTTGCCTCCATGTTTGTGGCAGGTACTACTTTTCTAAGTAAAGTAGTTTCGAACCTGGATTAATCACCGCAGTGACTACGCCTACAACTTTTCTATCAAACGTTACAATTTGGCATTGGATGTAATGCTCAAGGCAATCGTCTACTCTATAAGACCACATCTCAATACCATGGGAAGTAAATGAATTCATAACGGTTCCATCCCTGAGAAATCTGACTTCCAATTGTTCCATGCTAGTATACTTACAAGAAAACATCACGTTTGTGCCTACTTGTGCTATAACTTCCGATGGTGTAATTTCCAGTCCAAGAGTCCCTTTACCAACTTCAAATTTTTGAGTGTTAATTCAGAATTTAGACCAAAATTTACAAGTACAATAAATGTTGGTTTAAACTACAGCCTAACCTTTTTAGACTAATCATAATTTGTAAACAACTTACCAGAGTATTGACATTCACGTCCTACATAACCCTCTAAGCAGTTACAAATAACTCTATTATCAGATCCCAGATTGCAGCTTTGTTCGTGGTTGCTGCAGGGACATATTGAGCAAGACCCTAATGGTCCAGTTCTAAGATCGTTAGGGTCTCTGTAGTAACCAGGAGCACAAGCTTCACAAGATGTTCCTCGATATCCTGGAGGACATCTACAAACTTCGACTTCAATAGCTGATTGCTGTGGCGACAAAGAATTCTGTTCAATAGCTGTATCTAATGTAACATCACTCAAAAAAGAACTTTCTGTGTCACTAGATTGCTGAGCTCTAATCAAAATAACTTCTACGTTAGCCAGAGCAGTAATTATGTCTTCGCGAGATGCTGGACGAGGTCCTTGATTTCCGTCTATTCGGTTCCAATTTGCGGTAGGATTCAGCCGTACTACTATTTTCTACATAATTAAACAGAATTATAATTTATAATCACGAATAATTAATTTTAAATTATTTACATTTGCAATATTTGGAGCTTGAGCTTGAGGGTTGGTCCAATAAATTGTTATTCCATTTCCTGTAATAATAACGTCTTGGTCCGGAACATATATTGCTTGTGGCCTTTGAGTGTAACGTTGTGTAAATTCTAAGCGACCTCCATAAGACATGATTTGATTACCGCTGTATTTTCGTGGAAGAGCCCAATACCAGCGTTCAGAATTGCTTGGTCGGAAAGTGTAACCTATTTCGTTCATTAGTGGATTTATAGTAAATTCAGTTTCTATACGTTGTTTGCGGTGCTGGTCAGTTAAAGTAAAACCATGACTATTCAAATCAATTATTTCAGTCGGAATTTGCTCGTAGAAGAAGCTGCCTTCTCTACATCCCAACCCAACTCCCGAACAGAAACAAACTTGACATCCATCTATATTATTTGGATCTAATCCAAACGTTCCTGAACGACAATGATCACAATTATTTCCTTCAACATTGCCTCGACATTGACATAATCCATTATAACATTCAGAAGAAATCGAACCAGCTGAATTGCAATTGCAAGGTTGTGGATTACCAATATATCTACAAGGAATTCGGTTTGCTGGATCTCCTTCATATCCTGGAAGACATGATTCGCAGTTGCTACCAGTAGTAAAGTTCTTACAATTCTAAAAAAAATCAAATTCTAGCTGACTTAGAAAAATATGACTATGGGAAAATACTTACAAAGCAAACACCTGTTTCGGCATCACATTCATTTGAGTTGCCATTGCAATTACAGGGTTCACAAAGCCCCAAATAAATGCCTTCATCCGCTCTTGTATATCCTGCAGCACAATCTTCGCAAGAAAGCCCTTTGTAACCTGGAGGACACAGACATTGTTCTACAGCTAATGCTCGTTCACTGGATCCTGTGTTGTAGTCGCCGGCAATATCCAATGAGACAGAGGTGAGTCTATAACAATTAAGTTGTTACATTCAATTGCTGTAGTTTAATTACCCTGCTATTATCATGTTGACACACTTTTGTGAGTTAAAAATACTTGTTAAATTTATAACTTCAAGTTTGTATACACTACATTAGGTGTCCCTTAACAACTAAAACGAATATTTAACAATTGTGCAGTAAGGAAAATTAAATAAGCATGAAAAATACCTAAACTTAATGTTTATAGCAAACATTTTGTAGACCGGAAAACATTGTTTAGGTATATGAGAAAAGTAATGCTAACGAAGTAACGTTAACGCAATAACCTTCCAACAATGTGGCCCGATACTCTAAGAGGTGGACCACCATATAAAATAAAAAAAATAAATGTAAATTAATCTAAATCAAACCTATCCCAAACTTATGCAGGTTTATAAACGAAAAAGGAGTAATAAAATGCAAACTATTGTTTTTATCAACAATATATATTGATTAAAACTTACGCTGATTCACGTGTGTTGGTGTTATATGTTGCCTTAATGTAAATTGCTTCCAAGTCTGCTAAAGCCATTAATAAATGTTCTCTGTCAGCTTTTTGTCCGTCACTACGCTGCCAGTACTGTTCAAGAAGAGGTACCACAAATGTTTGAGGGCTTCCACTAGGTTGAATTTGTTCACGAGAATAATAGAGCAGATTGATTTGGTTGCTCTAAAACAACACGCAATATAGGAAACTATATATTTAAAATAAAATACATACGCTGACAAGCTCAACGTCTGCTGCCGAATTTCTAGAGCTTTGTCCACCAGGAAGAGGGACATATCTTAATGTGTATCTAAGGAAACCACCGTAAGATGTAATTTTGTTTCCCAGATAACGCGGAGGCAATGACCAGTAATGAACGTTGGAATTTGGAAAATTGCTGTAAGTAATTTCGCGTCGGTTTTGATCTAAACTGATTCCAGCTTCAATAGGTTGATCTCTGTTTTCAGTGTTAATAAGTTTAAAGTTGTTTCTGGATGTTGTAAATGATGTACTAACTTGATCACGATACCAATTAGAACTTGTACATTGTCTAGTTATCCCCATACAAAAGCAAGAGATACAACCAAATTGTGTTTCGCTGTTCAGGAAGAATGTATTAGCTTGACAAGAAGAGCATGTTGGACCCTCAACGTAATCCTGTTAAAATATTGTTTAGATTAAAATCTGCTCATTATTGCCACGAAACAACTTACCAATAATAATTAGTAAGCATAAAAATTATGTTGTTAGTTAACATAAAAGAGCATAATAAATAATACTTACTTTGCATCTGCATCTTCCGCCTTCTTCTAAGCTTGTTCCTACAGAGTTACAAGTTGAAGGATTATAAGGTCGGCAATAATCTCCTGGAAGCAAAGGATTGCCAGTATATCCAGAAGCGCATTGTTCGCAACGTCGACCAACATATCCTGGAGGACAATCACAAGTAACATCACCATCAGATCCCAAAGAACAAGTTCGAGCAAACTGATTGCTAGGGTTAGTTAAGGGACATGGACACACTTCACAAGGACGTCCTCGAGATGGATCACCGTAGGTACCTGCTGGACAAATTTCTTGCTGTGCTTTCTGACATTGGCCTAACCATGGTCCTGTTCTGTGGCGTTCAAAACCATCAGCACACTGTTCACAAGAGGCTCCGCTGTATCCAACCGGACACTCGCACTCTTCTACGTAACTAGCAGGTCCCAGACCGCTGTTGGGTACAGCTGCTGACTCCATTTCAATATTAGAAAGTGTAGTGTTTAAAGGTCCGTCGTTGTATTGAAGTTTAATTAGAAGATTGTCAATATTTGCTAACGTCATCATAATTTCTTCGCGGGTTGCCAACGTTTCTTGGTAATTTTCATTTCGTTTAACCCATTCTCCGGTGAAGAATCGTACTTCAACTCGCTCATTTCGATTTGGCTGTAGAGTATGCACTTGTTTACTCAATAAAGTATATCCATTTCCAGTGAGAATGATAGTAGGTCCAGGAGTAGAATACCCAAAATTAGATTGTCTAATTTCAAACCGTAAGTAGCCTCCATAACTTTTAAGTTGGTTGCCGTGGTAATTTTCTGGCATGGCAAAATAGGGAACTAAGTCTCTTGACGTTAATTCAGCATATGGAGGAAGCTGACTATGGACTCCATTTCTACCAATAGGAGACAACTGAGGCATAGCCTTACTATAAATAGGTTCATCCCTAATTTCTACTGCTCCAGTTTGAGGATCAACCCTAACACCAAGCAGTTTCAAAGTATCGAATGGTGGTTGAAACTGGTAAATGAATAAATCAGCAGATCGGCATTTGTTTGATTGACCAAAGCAGAAACATTTTATACATTCTGATTCAGAGTGAGCTTGTTCATTGAAGTAACCAGCTGGGCAAACCGTGTCTTGTTGAACCATTAAAATAGTATCAGGTACAGCAAAAACTGTGCCCTTAATGTTAATGACTTCGCAGGAATAGGCACCTTGGTCTTCAATTTGGATATCGGGGCAAAGTAAAGTCCCTACGCCGTTAATACTTGTGGTGCGACATTTAGGTGGAATATGACCCCAATTCAAACGCCATACTACTTCAGGAGTTGGTACACCTACAGCGGTGCATGAAATTTCAAAAACAGTTCCTACATCTAGCGTCACCATAGGCGGCGGAGGCTTAGAAACAACAGGTAGTGCTGTAAAAGTTTTTAAATTAAAATTAATATACTTCATGTGTTATTAATTGTATATCGGACTTACAGCATCCAATTTCATCACTTCCGTCTATACAATCTCGCTGGAGGTCACAGTGGTAACTTTTAGGAATGCATTGATTACCGGATAAGCAAGCAAATTGATAATGTGCACATAAAGATCCTGGAGGATTAGTAGCACAGTTATCCTCGTCAGATCCATCCAGACAGTCATCATCGCCATCACATTTCCAGGTCTTCAAAACGCATTTTTTGTTAGCGCAACGGAATTCATTGGGCTCGCATCCGTTGGGATCTGTAGAGAAGTCCATTGTTAAATCTTAAAATACCTCGTTCGACAATACTCAAACCGATCCGAACCGAGTTTTAAACATCGTAACTTTAAACTCATTTATTATTAAGCAACTATAACCTTTTCTAGAATCAACAAAAAAATTTACATCTAGTTTAAAAGATGACGACAACTAATGGCTAAACAAACTTATAAAGATACTTACTGCAGCGACTTTCATCAGAGCCATCAGTACAATCAAATCTCCCATCACAGACTAACTGTTTGGAAATACAGTCGCCATTTGAACAGGTGGCTTCATGCAGACGACAAGCTGTGTGATTATAAGTTGGTTGAGGAATCCCTACAATAAAAAAGTTATGCTTATTTTCTCTAAAATTCACTTAATACGTTCAACGTTGAAACTCACCGATTGTTCAAAGAAGCATAACAAAACTTATATTACATTTATTTTAAAACATTATGAAAAATGTACCTGTGCCGTGATATTCAGTATCCAAAGGAGGTAAAACACCGTATTTAAGCAAAGAAGATTTTACTTTAACTCCTTTTCCGACTGCTTGTAAGTGTTAGCGTTTATAAAACTGAAAAAAAAATAGTAAAAAACTTACAGCGGTCTACTTGTAGATCAACAGAAACTTGAGCGCCAGGAGCATTGGGTGGATATCCATCAGCTACGCAAATGTAGGTTCCCCCATGTTCGACTTTAATATTTGGAATTTCTAACCGACCATTCAAATCTCTAGAATTTGGTGGTAGAGCTTCTCCATTAGGTCTTGTCCAGTGAACTTTTGATCGGAAAGGTCCTTCATCACGGCATTGAAAGACTACCTCGCGATCTAAATTAGATAAATAAAATAAGCACAAAAAATATATAATTTTGAACACCAATCATGCAAATATTTACATAAAAACACATTAAAGGGTTAAATAGTTTTGTAAGTTTATATATTTATCCAAAATGTATGTGGTAAAATGGAATAAATACTGTAGTAAATATCAAGATGTACAGGTTGTCATGGAGTGTAATACCAGAATAGCGCATGAAATAGCCATTTTGTTATTATTCAAGAGGAGGCAAAGATCCTTTAATGGAGCTGAAAACCAACCCTACAGAAAATGTACATTATATGAAATAAACTACAAAAAACTAGGAAAGCATCATACAATGTTCATTTTAGACTATTTAGCACCTTATTATTTTGGGTTTGATAAGCAAAAGCATTAATCCCTTGAAATACTAAAATTAGGTCACATATTATTCATTATATACAATAAAAACCAAAGTTCTCGTATATTTGCCCTTAAAATAAATACTAAAGAAAAAAGTGTCAATTTCGCCGTAACGTAGCTGAAAGTAATTCTTCTAATTGTTTAAAACCATTTGAACATATAAGATTTCTTATAGTTCGCTTAGCTCAATTAGTTATGTACTATTGAATTCATAAAAAAACTAAGACAGCAAAATGTCATAGTTACGTCAAACTTTTCCAAATATTTGTAGCGTTTAACTAGTTACTTATGTCCAACATGACAAGTAAACAACTTAACTTTGCTGATTTGTATACATTATTTGCAAGCAATAGTTCAAATTGTCGTAATCACAAACGTTTACATTTGACATTTTCATGTAGCCCAATTCATTCTAACCAAATTTTGCTGTACTAGGTTTTCATAACTTAGATAGTTCCCACATAATTAAAGAATAAATTTGCAGTGTAATGTTTGATTCAACGGTATAGTCGTCAAAATGCAATGCATTTATCTGAGCAAAATCATTTACAGGCGCGTACTTATAGTAAACAAAAGTAAATCGTCACAGATTTTATGTTGAAATAAAATATAAAACTAAAAATATAGTGTAATATAATAGTTTCTTAGTCAAAGCCGGTGGCAAAGAAAAAAGAGAGATAATGTGTCATTCAGCAGAGTTCCCATAAAAAGAAACTAAAGAAATATGCAAAGATAATCTAGATAAATTTCACATAACAAATATTGCTGACCTGAATATTAAATTTCCCAGCTTATTTATTAGCTGCACTATGGTTTATTAACGATATTTTCAAGTTTAGTTGTCCTAGACTTAAACATGGCACCTATTCTGTCATTTATTTTTTTGAATTTGCAACATACACATTTACAACTTACACAGGCTGTTGTTAACGCAATATATTCGTACACACATCCCACATCCTTCACGGAATGCGATAATTGGCAGTTTTGAGAGCTCGATTTGCTCCAACTTTAGACTCTACTGATAAACATATATTTTTGTAATTTTAATCAAGGTCCAGCTGGTATTGTCCATCATATTTTAAGAAATAATTTTTATAAAAAATCGTCACTTAAATTTTTAAGGTAGCATAACTTTGAAGAATACTCAATTTATGTTTTAAACCGGCTTCAACATGTTCAGATTGAGACACCTTTCACTGCAGATCTGACCACATAAAATTAAAGGATTTTTTTTAAATAAAATGGGCATTAATCTTATTCGATGTTAGAAGAGGTAAGGAAAAGTGCTATATTTTATTTTAATATTTTTGACCTCATAAATAAACTAGAGTGTCACCTAATTAAAATCTAACTGAGTTACTTTCGTATTACAAAGCCGTTGTCAGTAACAAGACAAGTAAGTTAATAAAAATTCCAAATTAAATGCTGTTCAATTTATAAATTGGAATAAATAATTATTAGATGCTATGTATGCTGCTTTCCGAATTGCCAAAGCTCCAAAGTCTAAACACTCAAGCCAATAGCGGAGATGTCCATCCAAGAAATAAATTTTGCTATGTGCTAACAAATGTTACATTATTAGATCTTAGAAGGCACTATCTTTTGTACCTTCAACGTACCATTATTTGAAGTAATTAAGATAAACCATCTAAAAAGGTTTCTACTAGTTGGCACATAAATTTTCATAATATTAACTTTTTTATTTAAAATAATAACACTTTTTTCTTCTGCTGATTTAAATTACTGGGCTCAAAAACAAGTTACAATTTTAGATTAATCACAAAAGAGTGGTCAAAAGCAAGTTGAAGAAAATTTATTGTGAAGAAAAATGTAGATGGCGCACATGAATGAGGAGCTACCCGCTAATTTACCAATTTACTCACCAGGCTTATAAATGTCTGCTCCAATATGACGTAGAGAGAACAAAAAACATTAGTGACATGTATACAACACAATAGACAATGTCAGATACTAATATACGTGTATTAGACCAATAATAGTAAAGACAAATTTATTCGCCGAAATACTCACTTTCTTTAATTTGTTGTAAATTTGGATACGTCTTGAGATTCAAACCCTCACCAGGACCAGCTGTTAAAAAAGAAAAAAAATTAATTACAAAAAACATGACAGCTATGTAAAAATATTCAGCTTTTTTATTATTCATAGTTAAAATAAGTGAATTAAAATTAAAAAAAAAACACATTTGCAAACGACTCAAATCACAATTAAGAATCTATTCCAGCAAGTTATAGTTTAATATTTAAATTTAGTTGTAATCAAAAGATGTTTTATAGAAGTAGATTGATTAGACAGGCCTAGTAGTTTATACATATTTTTTATAATTTTTTGATTATTATTTTATTATTTAAGTTACGGAGAATCCTCAACCAATTACCCCGACCTGCAAAAATTTAAGTATTTTAAAAAATATTGAAAATTTGTTTGCAAATTCCACACTGATATAATGTATATAAAAATTGATTCAATTACAATTTTAACAAATGTAAAACAAAAGAACCAAGTAAGCAATTTTAAAAAACAAACACCAGAATGACCAACAATATATTTCGTACTTTTTCTCATAGATTGATAAATATATCTGGTGTAAAATTGTCAAAAAAAAAGACAGTGCAATAAGTCAACCCTTAACCAGTTTAAGGGTTAGATCCGGTACGGTACAATCCGAATATAAAACGTCTTTTCTACTAATTTGATTTTAAACTATTACGTTTCTACAAACATGATTTAGACTATTAATAGGATAGTACAAAGTGTATAGACTCATCTGGCTATTAGCAGCAAAAAATATCACAAGAAATAAAGTTGAGCATTGACGGAAGCGTTGTTAAATAAAGTGGCTTAATTTGTTTATCAAAAAATAATACGAAAAACTATACAACAAGTTACAATTATACAAGTTGACAACTTAGCCAGTTTTGAGCTTTTTTAGATACAAAGTTTTTGCCTATATATATAATTCCAAAATAATGTTTCCAGCGTAAGCCAGAACTTTAGTATTTCTGCAATATTTAAAATTCTCTGTAATGTTTTCTGAAGAAAATGATAGAGTTTTCAGCCGCAAACGTAGGTGTTCCAGCTTAACAAATTTTTACATTTTGCACGTTTACTGCATGCCGGCCCACTCAGAACAGACAAAGATCTCTTTAATATTTTTTGAATAAAACGATAATTTTCAATTGTTTTATTCATCAAAATCGACTTATGATTTATAGGACACTAGTGTCTTATGATTTACAACTCACTAGTGACTTATAGGCCACTTCAAATTCTTAAAATTACAATAGTTATAAGCAACAACTCAAGGTGTTGGATAAAAGTATATAAAATGCTACTTACGCAACAGAAAAAAAACACAAAGATCTAAAAATACACTGACTATAAATATCATAAATAGAACGTGATTTTGAAAATAATTATTCCAAGTTTAGTTCATGCATATTAGCTATTGATCATTAACCATTTTTTATTATTTTCGAACATCAGAGATTTGAAAGCGTACTTATACAAAAATACAGTGTGAGGTTTACAACAAATATATTATCATCCCAAATTGGAAAATTGATTATTGCTCTGCAAGTTCATATGTTAATAAAGTATTATTTTGTATATCGCTATGTCAATAGTACGGTTCGTTAGAAATGAGACAGATCTCTTTAATAAAATTAGTTTAGAAATTAGTTTCTGAAATTTAAGTCTCATCCAGCATTCTGTACATAGCGACCGACTTACGAAGTTTGGGCTTGTACGGACAATCCAATTCATCACTAGAATCTCTAGGACAGTCTACTCTTCCATTGCACCGCAATTCCGCTCTAATACAAGGCCCATTTTCGCACCTGAATTCACCGATAAAGCAACCTCCTTTGTTTGGAATTGCTATAGTAGTCACAACATCAAAGGGTTACACACACAACATTTACAGGACATAGGGTTGTTTGTAAAATCAAGACACTTACGGCAGCTTGCTTCGTCGGACATGTCATTGCAATCCACCGCCCCATCGCAGATCTGCGAGCGAAGAATACATCGATCACCGCTGTGACATGGCTGATATCCAGGTGAACAATTAATTGGGGGTCGTCTTGTCGGAGGCTCTGTTACAATAGGAGGACGTTCAGTAGGACAGTTAAACTCATCAGAGCCATCACTACAATCATTCCTTCTGTTACAACGTAAATTACCGGCTATGCAATTTCCATTCTGACATTGGAATTGGTCGTTACGGCATTCTAAAGTAAGAAATAACAAAAAAAAAATCGAAAAATCTGTTAAACTCATAACAAACAAACAAACAAAATAAAATAGCAAAATATAAATCAATAAAAAAAAAGAAACTTTTTTTTAATTTTTGGTATGCTTAAGTCTGCGAATAAGGGTTTTACTTGATCAGAAAGACTTTGAGTACTAAACCACCATATGATAAGTATCATTCTTCTGTTTTTAGTGAGAACTAAACATTTGTGGGTTTAAAGTTTAATTCCAGCTCATGACCGGCCCTAACATGTATGATGTGCTGTGATCATATTAATTATTTATTATTTACGGTCGACTCAGTGCCAACTATAACAACCAACATTATATTGAAATACAAGACCCATAATCATAATAAATAGCAACCATATGATAGTTGCAAGCAGTTTCAAGAAATAAATATCATAAACAAGTGATATCAAAAAAAAAGCGTAGATAGCTCTTTCTATAATTATGTACATGTTCAAAACACATCATAATCTCAAATAAACAAAGACCATCAAGTTATCCAGAGTACCCCTCTTACACTTTCATTCGGATTCATCTTTACGCAAAATTGAAAATTATTAAATATAATCTAGAAAAAAAGTCGTTATATTTCTTGAGTAATTTTTCTCTTTAGAAAATCTACTCTTAGGGCTACCTTTAAAAAACTGTTATAATAGCAAAAAATCAGTAAAATGTAGATTACAAAATCATATCATATCTTCTACAACTACATCCCAACCGCCGTTGAATTCGGCTGTGTGTTTTGTACCCAACCAACATTGATTTGTAATTGTCAAGTCTCACCGATGGGTAAGATTATCACAACAACACAAACACATCTAATTGAGTCTAACAATCTTTGTTTTCAATGAATTTGCCTTGACTTTATTACCCAGTGTTTTGCGAGGTAAAATACAAGTGAAAATCTTTTTTTTTGGCACACAATAATGTCCACGTCGCGTTAAGTCAAGATATATAATGTCAACATTTGCAAGTCATTCAAGAAATCAGGACCAAAAATTTTTGGACTTGACACAGAAAACAATGTTGTCATTAAAAAAAATTGAATTTATCGAAGTGCCAGGAACAAAGTGATGATGCTGCAAACATATATAAATTGAATTAAGCTCAGGTTATAGCTAACCACTGTCCAGTTTATTCCTTAGATTTGGTATTAAATGAATGATTCCAACATGTCAAAAATTCAGCACTTCTAGGATATTGTTGAAAGATTATATTAATTTTTTGAAAACAAGTAGTTAAATTAAATACTATTAAAAAAAAACACTAAAAATTAACTCAAATACCACTTTATAAAAACTTACTACCACTCGTAGTCTTCTCAAAAATAAATAGAATATTTAGAAGAAAAAAAACAACATCAAGATATTACCCTAAAGATGACGTTAAAAAACTAAAAACAATAGAAAAACTTCTTTAGTGCTAGTGCTACTTTTTTAGAACCTTTATTTTCTACTTAGTAATCTCTACCAGTGCGAAATGTTAATTTTTGACTTAGTAGTTCTGTTGGAAGTGAAATAATAATTTTGGATAAAGGTAGGTGACTATTAGTGTTTTTATGCGCTATTGAAAACCCACGGCAACCCTTGACGTCGGGGCCTACCTTCAAATTGTTCTGCCACTGGTTCTTTCCAAATCTATGCTTTTGAGCAGACAATTGTGATAACATGACCACTTAGCATGCTTTTCAGTATATTAGAACCAAAAATTACAACAATACTTGAAGTAGCGGCTGAACAAATACAACAATTTTACTTTGACAGGTTGTATAAAAGAATTTTTATGGATAAGTTCAGTTTACAAGATCCACTGCTAATACCATTGTACTCACTGGAACATAATGATAACCGTTTACTCACCCACATTAATCATTTTGTTAGAAGAAAAAAACAATTATCTATGCTTTAATAAGACTGTTGAAGAAAATGATTAAAGGAACAACAAAAAGAAAAAACAACAAGAGAGGTTAATGAAGATAAGCTTATAATAACAGATGCATTCGATTGGTTGAAGGAACAATTGTTATTTTGAAAACTCCCATAAAAATAACAAAACCCTTTTAAACTCTTTTTAAAAAAACTTTCGACTTTTTACGTATATAAAGTTTCCCCGAAATAAAAGGCTTTTGGCGAGTTTCTAGATGAAAAATATAACTGTCGCAGCCAAGCGGATGACAAAACATCTTGGATATTAACTCTTGCAGAAACAACTATTTTACCAAACATAATCCGTTTTCATTCTTAGTTGCTTAAATGCAATTGATTTTGCATACTTCAAATTAGAAACACTTACAAAATAATCAGTAAAAACTAAAAATAATAATAAAAAAAAACAAAGCAAGAAGGAAAAACAAACATGCATTCAACAGGTTGCTGAAATTCTGTATGGCTAAGGATCAACTTTCTAACTAGTAAATTCAACACCGATTTCTAATTCTAAAATAGTCCAAAAATACCTACAAAATAAACATTTTCCTACTCTTATTACTCTATAATTGCGCTTTACTGCTACAAAACCCTATTAATAATTTGACACCAAATACACCTAAAAACGTCAACAATTATAGCAATAAACATGAACAGAGCTCTAACCAAAACAGTTTTGTTCATCAGAAAAGTCCCGGCAGTCGTAGAAATTATCGCAGCGAAGTGCAACTTCTATACAGGCTCCGTCCAAACATTGAAACCAGTCAGGCTCGTGGCACGTCCCTGGCCAAAAGGCCAGAAAAGAAAGTTTTAAAAGCAAACAGTAGGCTTTCAGCTATTGTGTAGAGAAGTTTGAGTTTTTTCAACTGTTTTCCAGTAAAAAAAACTCATCCTCCCATCGCATAGTGTTTTATACAAGACTAACAAACCTACTAACAAAAATTTAAGCAATAACTTACCACATTCTTTTTCATCTGATCTATCGTTGCACTCTGGTGTTCCACTGCATACTAGATAGCCAGGTATGCACTGACCATCTCCGCAACGAAATTCGTTATCTCGACAAGGTTCAGAAGGACATCCTTCTTCGTCAGCACCCGTAGGACAGTCTTTTTTCCGATCACAGACTAAATTGCTGGCAATGCATAGTTTTTCTCCACAGTCAAATTCATCATCACTGCACTCCTCAGCTATTGAAAAAAAATACATTATTTTTCCAAATAACTATAATCTTCAAGATCTTACCAGGACATCCTTGTTCGTCCGCGTTATCTAGACAATCTGCGAACCCATCGCAACGGAAACTTATTGAGATGCATTTATCGTCGCAATTAAATTCAGAGCTGGTACATTCTTAAAACAAAAGACAAACTTTCAACTTTATAAATAGTCGGAACGACTTTTGTAAAAGATTTTAGCCATTATTTCGAATTAATGTTGGTATTCTTTATTTTCACTTGTTACTATTTTTAAAGTAGATACTCATATATTTTATTATACAAACAGAAAACCAACGCTAATAAGCAGCAAACACACAGAAGAATAACACATAAATATTAATTAATTAGTAAATATGTGGTTGAAAAGTTAGAAATGTTAATTTTCTTGAGTTCAAACACCTACGGGGTGGGTTGACTCCACAATTTTGTTCATCTGAATCATCTGAACAGTCCGAATATCCATCGCAGCGTCTATTGCCGTCAAGGCATAAACCGTTGGTACAACGAAACTGATCTTCGGGGCAGTTGAATACTATGAGTAAATCAAAATTTAAATGTTACCTATAAAGACTTCACGGAAAAGCTACTTTTAGTTTACTAGTGTTAGTTTGTCTCACATAAGAAAATATTGAAAATTAAGAGAACAAAGAAAGCTACTTAAGAAAACACTACAAAGAAAGCTACCCATAAAAAGGCTACAAAGAAATACACAACAAGTTTCCAATTAAAAGAAGAGATTAGGAGAATTAGACGTTATGTTTTCAGGCAAACATACCACACTGTTGCTCATCAGACCCGTCAGAGCAGTGAATAGTACCGTCACATCGCAAATGTTCCGCGATACAGCCACCATCATCACAACGGTACTGATCGGGAGTGCATCTGCCAGGACATCCACGCTCATCGGAGCTGTCGGCACACTCAAAAAATCCGTTGCAACGTTTTCCTTCTCTACATGTACCATCGTCACAGAGAACTTCATTATCGGTGCATTCTAAATGAACACGTGCGTTAAAAACACTAAAAAAAGAGCAGCGAGTTCTTAAACAACCATGCTGTTTGTGTGGCTCATTCTGTTGTAATACAATTTTAAATCTTTTCAAAAGAATTTTTATTGAACAGACTAGTTTCTACCACAACAACTATATTTTTTTAAACAAAATCAAATACCCACCACCATTACCACCACCTCCGATGTAATCACAATCTATTTCATCTGATTGGTCGCTACAATCTGGTACATCGTCGCATAGTTGCAATTTAGAGATACATTGTCCGTTGTCACAACGGAAATCAGTTGAAGCACACTCTGGCTCTGCCACATAGAAAGCATAAAGCAAAAACCGAAGAATAAAATAATGATAGTAGTATAGTGTGTTTTGCTACAATTATTCTAGCGGAGAATGAGAAAATAGGTAGTTTACCCATAGCTTACACAAAGGTATTATAACCATTAAAAAAAATTAAAGACAAAGTCAAACTTGAAAACTACAACGGGATGTTTTACTAATATTTGCGTTCTTATAGAAGTAAATGAAAAGATTCTTAAATAATTTAATTTTTAAAGATTAGACTTTTTTTTGATTTTTAGTTGAAGTGTCTGAGAGTGAAAAAAATAAATTTATCTTGTCTTTAGATTTTGCATCGTCCATCGTTTGAAAATCGAGTGCTCCGCAATTGCTCTTAATTCCCTCTGATAAGAAAAAAAGATCTGATAAAATCCAGTAAGATTTTAGTAGAAATTTAGACGCAACTGTTGCAACGTCTGTAGTGTGACAGAAAACATTGTTCCAATAAAAAATAAACAGTTTCACAAAATTTGCTTTTAATTGCGAATCTTTGGTACCAGATTTGCATAATTTTCCCAAATAATGCTGTATTCAATTCTTTTCGTAAATACTCGACAAAAAATCTTTTTGGAAAAATTTCTATGCTTTATCTGCACAAGTTTCAGTAGCGGTAACAAATAAATCATTGACTGGCAAATGTTGACGGTCGTATATTGGAGTTTTATAAGCGTTTTTTCTTTATGCTTTAAAAGCAGAAACCGGCATACTATTAGTTTTTTAGATTTTATCAGATATAAAAAAATGTAAAAACTGAGCTAAATCCAACATTGTAGTGTTACATGATCAAGAATGTTGTCAATGACTCTACAGAGTCTCTCAATTTTTGGCAATGTCGCATTGTGTACCTTTACGCTTATTTTCTTTTGTTAAATCGCCAACGTTTTGAAACAATATAATTTTTATTTCCACACATTAACTACATTAGCTACGTAGTAGAACGCGTCAAGCTAACAAAATAACCATTCCGAATAATTTTGCCAATACTTGTGATATTTTCCACAATTTTTTATTTATAGTTTATATTCTATGAACCAAAATCAATTTTTTTTTGCAAAACACACTGTCTACTTCATTAGAGTTAATATTAGTTGTAAAGATTCAAGAGTAGAAGCTACAAAAACTATGTTGTATTAAAACTTCAACTCGTGATGAGATGAAAAAGGCAGCAAACATAAAACCTCAAACAGTTTGTTGAAAATTAAGGTCTCGTAACGTACCAGGATATGTAGGATTTGGGCAATTGTCCTCATCGTTGCCGCTAGGGCAGTCTTTAATACCGTTACATCTTTTGTAACCCATGATACAAAAACCTGCAGTACACTCAAACTCTGATTCCTCACACCGTGGTTCACCTAAATAAATGAACTCTCAAATGAGTCGAATTGTGGTTTCCAAAAGACTTTCGTGCGATTAGTTTACGATATCGTACTCATTTCACGTCATACAGTGCATTTGTTAGTGCAAATAGATAAATGGACAACCACCAACAAGACACTCCATATCGGAAGAAAACTGAACATTGTAGGTAACAATTCATAGTACTCAGAAGATTAATAAATCACAAAATGAAGACAAACACTATAATTACCTTTTTTTTACATACATAGTTGTAGACTCCTAATGATAAATAATTTCTTAAAGTAGATATCAATTTTTCCTTTAGGAGAAAAAGTGATTTGATTATTTTCAATATAAAACTATTTTATGTCAATTAAATACAAAAGTTGTTATAAAATAACAAGTAACAAAAAAAATTTTGAATGTAAGTTGTTTTGTGATTTATTATTTCTCATTACTTGAAACTATGTACATACATCAGTATACAAAAACTTTTCTTGACGATGGTTGTTTCTTTGATAAATAGTAGTATTGCAATAGAAAATTCCATAAAGAAAAGAAACATTTAAAATCCCCTTGTCAGTTACAAAATTGTTTTTTACCTGGCCGTCGAAATTGTGAAGGGGTTTCACATTTTCCTATCCCATCACAATTACTACTATGTCGTTGGTTTTGATACTCTGCATGCCCCATACAAATACAAAAACCATGCAATACAAATGTAACAATTAATGTACAATATGTGTGCTAAAACTACTCTGATGTCAAACAACACAAATCTACTTTAGAAAGAGTAATAAGGTAATGATTTTGTCTGGTTGGCTAACACCAGTTCAAAAACATTTTGAAGAGAGAAAGAATTTCAAAAAGAAGTTCTACAGAGATGGACAATCACAAAGAGTAAAGATTTTTCGATATAAAAGAAAATTTCTAGTATTTTCTTACCACGACAGCCTTGTTCATCACTTGTATCGCGACAGTTGTATACATTATCACATCTTAATTTCTCATCTATACATTCACCGTTCTTGCATCTGAAGTGGTTAATTGGACAATCTGTGGCATGAATAAGCATTAGCATGATAAAACCCACTAAGGTGTCCACACTTCGATCATGTGAAGGTCAAAACAAATTAAGAAAAAAAAGTATCTTAAAGCTGGGCAAACGCAGTTCTATATTTTAATTTATACCACCACAACGTTACACTCTTCTAAAAATGACTAAAATAAAAAATTAAGCTAATGTTTTTTCTCCGAATTGAATGGAACTAGAACAACAAATGGAAGTATACATTTTTTACTAATAATTGAAGTATTCACAAGTATTTTTTACATTGTACTGAGTTTTTGTAATAGGGTAAAACATACAAACCCTATTAAGCAGTTTACCAAAGTTTTCTAATATGAAGATATATTTATTTATAAATAAATTAAGGAATAAATTAATTGGCTGAAATGACAACAACACAATAAAAACAGACAAATTAATATCAAACCAAGATGTGTTTTAAATGTGTTTTAAAAGCAAGAGCCTTAATAATAAAATTTGCTGCTTTCAAATCTTTACATGTTTTTCTGACAAACAATCCAGCAGCTGCACCTGCAACTTTGACTGTGGTATAGGATAAGAATGAATTAGCTAATGTGTCAACTAATGTAACAGCCCAAAAATGAAAAAGAGAAATGAATATTTGCAAATATGCGTTTTAAACTTCAATTTATTTAAAAAATATTGAAAAGATTTGTCTTTTTCATGTTGTTTCTAGAGCTCAAATACTCTGAGAAAGGTACACCTGAGTCAGCCTTGGGTGCCTTAACTGGTATATTTTACGCCAATGAGCGAACCCCATGTGGGCCGTTGCTAAGCAACAGAGACGCTTTAATCTCCCGCTGTACCACTGCGCATCTAATGTGAATAATAAGCTGTCCCCATCTAGGAAAAATCTTACTCTATAGCAAACACCTTTTTACGTACGAGAATAAAACATGTTACGTGCACTGCATTGCTTTATGAATTCTCAATTCAAAACTTGAATAATGATAATTAGGCGGCTATCAAATAATCAAATCTGTATTGTATTGCGTCAAAGTTGTAACATTTTTGAGACTTTATGTCAAAGCAGTTAATGTTTTAACGTGAGAAATATGTCAAAACTACTTGATAGCGTCTGCTAAGTATTGTTCAACTATTAAATTAACTGTATTTTTATGAAATGCGCAGTGCATAAAAATGTGTTTAAATTTTTACTTAAAAAGTACTTGATAGAAAAAGCCAAAACAGTAGTTCTTGAATAAATTGAGGTTGAATTCCTTCATATTAAAAAATTCTGATGTTGATTAGAGGTTAAAAGTGTCATCCCCTTACAAAACAATTTAGATTTTTTTTGTGAATACCCCACTCACTAGTAGAAAATGTGTACCACCATTGTGATGTTTTAGATCCACTAATATCAAAGAAATATAAACTAAACATAATTTTTTATGACAATTTTAAAATGTCCAACTTTGTACTGAATTCTTTAAGAATATTATATAAAACACCCTTATTAGTATTTAGGAAAAAATTTTTTCCTGGATTTTTTTGTATTTAGAAACATCCTCTTTATATTTTACAGACTTGGGGTTTTACACGAACTGTAGAACGCTTCAACATTGTTATCATTTTTGTAATATGATTAATTGCCAGAAATTATTAAAACGTCTAAACAGCGAAATCAGCTGACTCTGAGACCTGTAACGTTATAAGATACTATTCATAGTTTAGATCAGGATAGGAAAGAAAAGTTATCCTATATTAAAAAACTTGTTAAATGTTGAAAAGAAAAAGAAAAAAGTAAAACATTCACTATATCAAAACACCAAAACAAAAACTAGTTGTAACAAATGAGGCACCGCCTATTGATACCAAAAAAAACTAGACTCTCTAGAAATACAAACAAATGACCATTTAACTCTGTAGTGCTGTTTTGGTAAATTCATCTCTGAAAACGCGTCTAAAAAATTATTGGACTGCTGATAATTGTTCAGGATTTTAACAATATCAGTAAAACAAAATATTGTTGTTTGGTGCCCCAGGGCAATAATTACATGAGTAAAAGTGCGAGTATGCACCAGTTTTTCCCCTTACAAAAAATGAAAGAGAAAGTGGCAAATTGCCTTAAAAACAGAAAACCTGAAGTAGATATCTGTCTGTGTGCAGTAAACATTGCTTGTGATCAAATTTCTTGCCAGTAAGTATGTATTTACAAAGCATAAAGCCAAAACACCACCCAAAATAAAATGTCTGTTTTTTCCCGTTCTCCAGGATTTTCCTAATGCCTGTCCAAAATAGTCAATATCTAAGAAAGATAATTCAATTTGTGGCACTTAGATATAATAATTCGAAAAACTCATTAAGAAAACAACGAATCAGACACAAAATAAAAGAATTCGACAATATCAGAATTGACAGTGATAAGCAAATCAGAAACAGCTAACTCGTGACTGAAAGTCACAGGACTATTGTTTTTCTTGGGATTTAGAACGCATTTAGCGTCTATTGCATTTAGCGTTGTTCAATACTAGGACTAGTTGTCATATGTTTTGAACAGGAAATGTAAAAGATTCAGACATTTCAGTCAAAAACAAATCTCAAACATAACTGAAATGTTTGAAAATTTACATTATGAAAATGAATGATGAAATTAAACATTAAATACTCTACTACTTTAGATATTTTTCAGTTTCTCAAGGCAACAATGACTGAATAAAAATAAACGTTTTAAATTAAACAAATGTTCAAATTTGAATCGCGTTCAATAAAAACGATACACTATTTAAAAATAAAATCATTTCAGAAAATCTTTCAGTTTTTAACCTTTTGGTTGTCAAAAACTTGTAAACAAAAACATAGTATTTGCCCAGCTTTTTTCAAGATGCGCCTCACACATGATCTTAATTTTGAAAAAACTAACCGCAATTGAGCTCATCGGCGCCATTTGCACAATCGCGAACATCATTACATCGTTTTTCGATGTTAAGACAAATGCCGTCTCCACATTTGAATTCATCCAGTAAACATTCATAATGCAAGTCGCAACCATACGTCTGGTTTAAGCAGTTGACTGGTCCTAAATTTTGATCAATTAGAAGATTCTATCTAAACCAACTTACTTTTTGTTGATTGGACTCCCATCAAAAGTTGTGAGTCCAAAGCCTAAGCATTCTACCTTAATGGCGTTATTTTTATATTTCATGCAAAAACTTGCTGTAAATACCAATTGATTTTGTTACCAAGTCACTCTCACCACCGCCACCTTTGCAAAATACTGAGCTTTATCAAATTCTACTACTTTTAATTTAGTTTTAAATGAAATTGCATACTAGGACTACTAGGACCACTAGGACATCCAATTTCGTCAGATCTATCTTGACAATTATGTACTCCATTGCATCTTAGATTAGCAGGAATACAAAAATTATTCTTACAGCGGAAATCCGTCGGTTTGCAAGCTGTAAACAAATTTTGATATAGACTATACCGAGAACAAAAAATATTAGTCTGAAGAAGTGTTATTTACGACACCAAATTGATCCAATGGGTTGATCAGCAGAAGATCTACTACAAGTAGTACAAGTATTTCGCACAACAAAGCTGATTTTTGAAAACTTCAAATGAAATAGTATGTTAGTTCTAAATGCGGTTGAAATGTTTGCTAAAATTTGGTGAAATTTGTATTAGTCTTTTGAACAAATGTCAGAGAACGGACTAGGTATGAACCAATCTATAAAACTATTATTCTGTCAGCTCTTTTTGAAAATTTAAATATCTTTCAAAACATTTTTCCCTAAAATTGAGAATTATTAACATATATTTTCCCATATTTTGTAATTCTTCAAATTTTTTCAACTGTTTGTCTATTTTAAAAATGGTGAAATATATTTCACTTATTTTTGATTTGCCTACTTTTAATTTTTTGAAATTTGAGTTTTTGTTTACATTTCGCTCGAAGACTTTATATTACAAAACTCATCTCAATATATATTTTCAAGCAAAACAAGTAAACAATGTCATTCATTAAATTACCAAAAGTAATTTAAGTATTTTAAAAACTGGCCTAATCAATACCCACAAAAATAGTGCAACCAAATAAATAAAAAATACTGAAAAACTAGAATAAATTTACTCTTATATTGTGAAAGTGATTTTAAGTTTAAAAATGTTTCGATACATAATTTAGTTACAGTTGTGCAAAAGTCCGTCTTGCAAAAAACCATTTAGTTTAAAAAAAATTAAAAAATTGTCTTACATTTATAATTTTTGTACCTATAATTTAGTGTTTCAGAGCATGTGGCAGAAAAATTAAAGTTTCTTTAAAATTCAAGCTGTTTGTTAAAGTGTGAGGAATACTAAAGAATTTCAAAGACTTTGCAAAGATTTATAAATCTTAAAAACGGTTCAAATGTTTAAAAAGTTTGAATAATTATTATAAATTATTAATTATTTACAAAAAAAAAAATTGTTAAGTCCAAAAAGCCCTTCTTCATAAAACGGTTTAAATTATGCTTAAACGAAATTAAATGATTACGAATATACCACCAACTAGTTTAATTAAGTCTATGTAGCGATAATAACCCTGCAGCTAAACTCTCAAAGTGATTTAAATTTTTTTTTTAAAATTTTTGTCTTTGATAAACTTATTACTGTTGTCGATTTAAAGTCTTTTATAGAAATCTACAACTGTACTCGTGCTCTTAAAGATGTTATTAATTTTTAAAGATTAGTATACATAACTGTTGAAAAAAAAGTCAATGACATATTTTTTTTACTTACTGGTAATTACAAAGAAAATACGGATTCATTTAAACCCAAAAATACCTTGAAAAGTCATTAGTGGCTCAAATTAGTGATTTGAACTGCAAAAATTTGTTTGCTACAGTTTGCTACATTCTGGATTGTTAGGTTACTTCGTATTTATTAAGTAATAAATTTATAGTCGTTAGGTCAGTTCCCGATTTTCGGGTGAAGCTCATAAATTCCGTTCTTCTTGTAATATTAATTTTTGGTTAAAAATGAAACAAATCATGTCAAACAAAAGCTTTTAAATTGAACTTTAAAACAAAAATGACTTACTTATTGCTGTCACCAACCGTTAGCCACAAAACTTCTTAAAATTTAAATTTATTTTTATATAAAATTAAAGAAAAAAGTCGCATATTCAAAAAAATAGCTTTTATAAGGCTATTAGCCTATAAAGCCTAAAGAACACGCTTTATAAGAGGTATTGGTAAACGTGTCCCATACGCTAAATCAGGCCTTAAAAAACTAGTATTTTAATATTATAGTAATATTGAATATTTTTTTACGTTATGAAAACTTTTAATTTTAGAAATAATATTTTGCTTAGAACACTGTATATCTTATAACAGGTGTTTTTTTTTAATTTGAGGTCGAAGCTTACCATGAATTTGATTACTTTAATTTGTGAACGTACCTTTACCATCAAATCGAAGTGACAGTTGTTAATTTGACATCTAAACCTAACCACAGTTTTAAATAAAAGAATCGATAGTTTAACACATAGAGATTAATTTAAAAAAGTTTAGAAACACTTGTGTTATAACAAAAAAAAAACTTAAAAAAGGAAAAAGGAAATCAAGTTCTTTAAATAAGATCACAAAAAAAAATTATATGTATTGGTGAAAGTACCCGTCTACAATTTCATCGTTAAAAAGCTGTGCAAATAAAGGGCTCTACAATCTCCTCTCGGTGTTTTGCAGCAGTCAATCTTTCATTTAAAAAATGATCCAATAGTTCACCATTCACCATCAACTTGATGGTTGCTACGAAAATGAGATTCTATCACAAAAAATTTTTGTTCTTGTAAGAAAACCATTTTATATTTTAAAATAAAGAAATTGAGAAATTTAGTAATTATTTTGACATTTGAAGCCATTGTTTTAAAAATTATAGTCCGTTCACACAAATTCATCGGCATGGCTAACCATGACGCCAAGTTTTAAAATACACCCGTTAATTCCATCTTACAACCCGTTTTTTTGCGCTTAATTAACGTATTAAACATTTACGTACTTTTGAGCTGAACTGATCTATCAAAAAAATTTGACATGAAACTGACCAATTTTTTTATTAACTTTTGCTAAAAAAAGTATTTTGTAAATAAAGATTTGTCATTTATTTCAAAGCAATAGTATTCTATATAAGAGTATTTTCTAAGTAAACAAATTTTTTTGAGAGAATTTTTCAATGTAAGAGCATACTTTTGTAATATATTGCCGTTTTCCGACAAAAAAATCCCTATAGAAATTAAATAGATGAATAGTCTGATTTCAAGAAAAATATTTTTAGCTCAATTGGTACTCTTTTCATAATGAGCTAATTTAGTGTAAACATAAGTAAAATCGTTTTATAAATATGTGCTCTATGAAGAACTCGCCATTTTTTTTTTGAAGACTATCACATATATTGTAAATATTTACAAAAACTATACAAGCAACATGATGCAAGAGTGATAAGTAAAAAAGCAAAAATAACAGTATCGTAATAAGAGAAAAAGTAAAACATTTTAAAAATAAAAAATATATGACAATTGTCAAAATATAATTTTTAAGTAAGATAAAAAGTGTCACAAAATAATTAAAATATGAGATAGATTCGACACCTACTTATAGATGATTAGATTCCACAAAACAAAGACAAAATTTTTAAAAATTAATTGTGAAAAACACTAAATTAACAGCTTCATATTTTAGTGATTTTAAAAGCTTCAATGATTTTTATTAAAAGAATTTTCTATAATATAGAAGCTTCCAACATTAAAAAAAATATTTTGTGTAGAATACGGTATATTATATAATCCTATCTTACGATCCGTTCTCTTAGGCCTAACTAATGTATTGAATATTTACAAAAATCAGTACTTGTTTTAAAAAACCAATTGTATTACTTATAATATTAGACTAGACAAAATGTGAAACGCACAACAAAGGTCAGTAGTGGCACGTTGTTTTGAAACAGAAGAACGAAAAACATGTCGAAATTAAGACAAGAAAAGGCGAAAAGAAGAGTTTTGGCTAAGTTATGCTGAACACTTACGACAATCTATTTCATCGGATAAATCCCTACAATCGTACTTCGAATCGCACCTGTTTCGTAACGGAATGCAAGTTCCATCATTTCTGCACCGGAATTGGTCATGGGCGCAGTTGGCTGTGTTGTGTAAATATGCAAATTTATGTTAAAATGTCAAGTTTATTGTGGATGTGTTTTAATTGAAGCAGACCATGTAATCCTATATTATTAGCTAATTTCATATTGCCAAAATACACATACAACAAATAATCACTAATAAATACACTAATTTTCAGTAATCAATAATTTGCATATGTAAAAAACAAAATAACAACATGCTTTAAACATGCTATCAATCACAAATATCTGCAAATTATCAAAGCACATTTATTTAAGCTGTTTGTGCAGCCAATAAAGCTACGACATGCAACATTCAATTTTTTTTAACTTACCGTTTGTGCAGTTTTGTTCATCTAAGCCGTTATTACAATCTATAATACCGTCGCATCGTTGAGTATTGTAGATACATCTACCATCACCGCAGTTGAATTGGTCACTTTGACATTGAGGCACTGAAATGAAAAATATTTTTAAAAAAGGACTAAAAATGGTAATATTTATAAAAACAATTCAAGATGTATGATAACACACATGTCTTATTAATCAGATAATAAATATAACAAACACAACATTATTCATTAATTAATTAAAATAATTACGGCTTTAAGTAAAAGTTTAAACAAAGTTAAATAAGACACATAACCCCCGAATTAATTTTTTTAACCGACTTCAAAATAGGAGGAGGTGGTTTTCAATTCAACTGTATTTTTTTATGTTTGTTACCTCAGACCTTTTAACTAAGTAAACCGATTTTGATTCTTTCTTTAGTTAAAAGCTGATGCTTTCCATGTGGTCCCATATCAATTTGATCAAGATTTCAATATTAGATTTTGAGTTATTAATTAAAAAAAAAATATTTCAATTGAAATTAACTCTTTTATTATGGGTTCTGTGATCAAAATAGGTCACAGAATCCGTAATAAAAGGGTTAATAAAATTCAATTAATATAAATAAAATGAAAACCTATGCTCTTATGGATTAATTTTATGTCTTTCAATTTCCTATAAATTGTATCTTTTTCCTTCATAATGCCGCTTCTGTTTTTTCTCACTCCTTTTTTGTCATTGCGTTTCTTTCTTCCGTAGCATGTTTGTAATATTTTGTTCTCTCATATTTCACTGTTTTTTTTCTGCTTCTATTCAGCTTTTCTTTTTTTTAATGTATCTCACCGTTGTCTTTAACCTTATTAACCATCACCTTATATACTTCACTTGCACTCTTTTTACTTCAGTCGTTCCATCTCCTGATCTCCACTTCATTTTTCTCTCGTAACCATTTCCAAGTTTCCCATTCCCAATTCTGCGACAAATCCTTAATTTGTGTTTTTTGATAACTTTTTATCTGGGTCTGACATTTATATCTTTCGTCAAACACGTAGCTTAATGTTACTAAAGCTATACATTAGAGCCCAATCAGTTAAAAAAAAATCCGTCACATTTTCTTATATCTGGGCACCGTTCTTTTCCAAATTTACAGAGTCGGTAAGAAAAAAAACATTGGTGTAGACATAATCTCAATTTCTGTAATCGGGTTTAATACAATACTTATGTAAACAGTTCGAAACACTTAGTTTTAAAAATGAAGTTGGAAGTTGTAGCAGACATCTTATAATATTTTTAATAGCAGCTAATAATAATTCCCAATAAAAGAAGCGACTGATACACTATAATATAATTTTTAACAAACAAAAACCGACTTTAAAGAGAAAACTGAAAAGTAAATATCAACACCTATTAACAGACGCACTAGTCGCCACTACAATTTTCGAAGGTTTCCCGCGATTAATCCAAGAAGCTATTGTCACATCTCAATTTTTGTATCATGATACCATCTCCGTCTTTCCAACAAATCAGGAATTATCAAAATCGGTTGATAAATGACAAACTAATGCGCGAACACATAAAAAAAATACATAACCTCCTTTTTTTTTTAGTTGGTTAAAAAATGATCCTTATGCCAAGTGACGTCAATTATCAGCAACATCTAGTAGAATCAGTGTTGATAAATAATACATGTTTTAAAATGCAAACAGTTTATACTCTAAATGATGTCACTGTTAAGTAGAAAAACTCTTTGTCTCAAATTCTGTTGCAACTTGCCGATGAGTTCCAATAAGAACGAAAAAAAGTCCAAGTTTACAGAAGTAGTTTGAATGAATTTGCATTGGTCTTCTTTATTAAAAATAAATATTAAAAACATTTGAAAAAATATTTTAAGGTCCGAACTGTATCCGAATTATCAATTGTTTGTGTATTTTCCGTAAAGAAGAAACCCAATATCTTCTTTTTGTAAAACGAATGAATTATTTGCATCTTAAACAAGCTTTTATTAAATTACACAAAAGCTGAAAATTACACATGCTATTACAATAAATTTATTATTACAATAAAGCAAATTCGATTTTCTGTGTCATAAACATCAAAGCTGGCAGGTGTAGTAATTTTTGAAAACAGGACAATGACGTATTGAGCAAAATTCAGAGTCAATAAAAATGCAACATTATTTACGAATAGTCTCTAAAGAAATACAACACAATTGAACATAATATATATTTACAAATTAGCACCCCATTTCCCAAAAATTAGCAAACCTAAAATTAAATAATCTTCGACTCAGTTAGCATTATTATTAAATAATAAACAATAGTTCAATCAAAAACTGAGCACTAGATCCCAATATCAATATATTATAATAGACATATGTTTATTGAAAAAATGAATTATAATGAGTTGTCTTAAAAACAAAAATATTCATCATTGTTTTGTCAAATTTAGTATTGTACATAACTTCTTAAACGTAAAATCGTAAAATCGCAATTAGGTACCTACCTATATAAATCTTAAATTCGTTTGAAAAATGAATTTACTGACGGATTGAGGGTATTGATAATTTAAGTCTCATAAAGCGTGCAATAGCTTCTGTAATAATATGTCAATGTTTGTCAGACAACCAACTAATCGGATGTTTGTTGTAAAGGACTACACTTCAAAGTTCCAACCTCTGATCCTTTGATCATTCCTCTAACATTTATTAAAGTGCTATCTCTAACTTGAAAAGTGTGCTTATGGGTGTCTGTTTTTGTGTTTATTGCTTCAGACTTATGATACTGAAGAGATTCCCGCATCGTTTGTTTAGCTGACCTCAATTTTAAAAATGCTTTTGCAGGAAGCAGATTACCTACGTGTGGCTAGCACATTGATTGTATAAAAGAAGTGAAAATTCAAGATTTTGCTATGAGATCATTATTATCATTATATGTCTCGTGGTTTCCATAATAATTTTCAAAAGTATGATTTATGTTGATTCCAACTAATTAATACATAACATTAAGAGCTTGTGATATCATCCAAGTTATTTTAAGCTGCTGAAATGTTGCCTCATTTCCAATAATTAATCTCAGATATTCCTTCTTCACAAATTGCTGTAATAAAGTGTAAGCTTTTTAAGCAAATAATATTCAACTTTTAAATTAGACACAGGAAAATGCAAATTCAATTAGCATAAATTAAAGTTATGGATGTTGTTTAATGATGAAAACTACGTAATACAAGTATTTAAGGCGGTACTTATAATATGCGAACAAATTGCAAAATAATCAATTTCAAAAAAAATCAAACGAGTTATTAGTGTTTTACTAAATTCACAAGCCATTTTCAACCAACCAAAAATTATTTTTTTCTTATTGAACAGAGCATTCTTCTATGTTGGTGGTATACAAATTTGACAAACAAAACTGCCTCCCTCTACGGGTAAAAAAAAAGTTTATCAGCTGTTCGCCGATTCTAGTAAAAATTTACATATATAATATGTAATTTTAATGAAACCATAATATAACAAAAGCCTGAAAGCGTGTGTAGTAGATTATAGTCGCCAATAAAAGATTAAAAGCTTTTTAACAAAGAAAAAAAAACGACAAAAAGCAAAAACGAAATCCAAAATCAACTCTTACTCAGAAAACTTAAAATTATGTACATATACAAAGTAACATAGAAATTGGAACACCTAATATTTATAAATAACGATTTTCTGGGTATCAGTTTATATAGGCCAAAGAAGTAAACGATCAGTTTTTCAGCCATATAGATTCATTAGTTTTTTGTAAAACACAGTAGGCTACAATCGGTTTTGGCAGCTACAGTAAACAATAAAAATTCATATAGAACACTGGTAAGTACTTCTTTAATCTGTTAATTATGCGCAGAGTGAAAAGATGAACAAATTTTTATCATCTCAGTGAGCTTTATTAGAAGCAAATAGTGGGTAAACGAGAAGTCGCTTTATCCTTTCAAGAAATTGCCATTCGGACAAACAGAAGCCAAACACGACCAGTGGGAGAACAGGACGCCGTCGAAAAATCTTAGACTTTTGGCTCTAACAGACCGTTTCACTTATACAGAAGAAGTTGTAGACCAGTGGTTTACAGTACATAAAACACCGACTTAGAAGGATGCAAACCGTTTGTCGTCGCATAAGTTTTGGGTTAATTTCATATTTCGATTTAGTTTAACACATGCATGATGGTCAGACAAGAGTGGAAAGACGTGATCCTCCATTTCTTGTCAAAAAGCTGCACGGTTGTACTGACTACGGCAATAGGTCACTTTTTCTCTTCATAAGAGACAACATGACTGCCCAGCGTTACATGCAAGAAGTGGCAGAAGAAGATGTTCTACCCCGCCTGAAGACTTTCTCCAATTCAATACTCTAACCGAATAATGCACGGCCACATGTAGCCAGAGTTACAACTAGACATGAACTGTTTTGAACGCATCGAAGTGAATTTGTTGCCTTGACCACTAAAAACACCCGATCTTTCACCAATTGAGCATGCCTGGAACATCCTAGAAAGAAAATTACAACATTTACCTCATCTTCCACATAGCTTGGGATGAGACAGCTCAGAAAGAAAATAGTCACCTCATTAGGTATATGTCTAGATATCTTAATAAGGCACAGACACAATTTTTTTCTAGTGATAAGTACTGAGTGTCAATTTTTTTTTAAATTTTTATCAATTGTTTATGTTACGACAACCGCAGCAACAAGAAGCACCCCACCACCCACTAACGGTAATAGGGGAGAGAAATGTCCCCCGGGAACACCATAAGTATAGAACGACCATAGAGGTTTTAAACATCGAAAGAGAAACATCGTATATATTATATATATACTGTACCTTTATAGCAAAATTGCTATATAATAATTATAGTAAAAGTAGCAAAAAAAAATTGTTGAACATTTTTTTGAAGCTTCAGATTAGCCGCTAGAGAGGGAAATTGTCACAACCAACAAGAAAAACCAATTTTTTTGTAAAAAAAACAGGAAAATTTAATCAAAAATACGTTTATTGCAAATTTCTCTAATTTGTCATATGTGAGTAGGAAGAAAGTGGAGTTATTCTATCCGAAAAACGTCTACAACCTTGGCTTGCCTCAAACAATTTTGGCAAAAGTCGATTCCAATGGAAAGATATTTTTTGTTTTATTTAATGGTTAATAAATTAAACAATTCAACTTTTTTTCAAGCTGCGAAAATTAAACAACAAGTGCAAATTTGAAAAGCGCACATCGATATCTTTTTTGCAACAAAAGTTGGAAAAGTGAAAGGATTATGACAGGTATTACATTTTTAGTAACACGGTTTAAAAACTGAGAATATTAGACTAACTTATTTACAAAGTTAATTATCAAAAAACAAATCTTTGATAAGCAACTTAATTGTTTAAATAAACAATAACAGAAATAACAAAAATACACGTATCATAACCAAAAACAAAAAAAATAACTAAAGTACTAAATCTAGTGGTTTGTCAAATGTTCAAATTGATTTTCGTTGTTTGGATGAAAAGAACCAAAATAAACCAGATAAAAATTCTTGCATTTCTGCAAAAAAAAATGTAAGTGAATCAGTTTATCCTGATCCCAAATGGTACCGCTAGTCTTTGCCGGGTTTATAAATAAGTAAAAACAAATAACACAATTTGTAAATGAACCAGAAGATGGCAATGCCAACGTCACAGTCTCAGCCTCCTTCAACAAAATCTCAAAACAATTTTTCTTTGCCTGCTAAGAAAAACAAAATTCTATTGTTTGTAAAAACTGGTATGACAAGAAGAGCCAATAAGCATGGTGATGTCATTTGCATCACTATCTTCTTCATAGGTCTGTCTTCTTTGTGTTGCAAAGTTTAATTTTCCGCGAAATTGAAAAATAGGGGTCAAATAATAATATCTATTGTTTTTAAAATTATTATTTAGTGTTAGTTATAATTAATTTATAAACATAATTTAATTTCAAAGTGCTATTATTGTTCATAATGATAACAGTCATGCGCATAAGAAGCAACACCTTAAAAGTGAACGCTTTATTATGGTACAGCGTTCTATGAAGGTGTAAAAATGTTTTTTTTATCTTCTAATACTTATTAGCACATATTTTGAGTGCACAATAACGTTTCATAAATATATGTATTACAAACCTTCAGAAAAAATATATTTTAAGAGATCAGCATAGTCTATAATTTACAAAATCACCAGAAACACAATATAATGTGTAATTCAACAATTTTATTAAAAATCTAAATAATTTTACGGTTTAGATAATTTGTAAAGCACTGCGTATGTAATCAACCCATTTTTAGGAATAATCAGCGTCTACAAAATAATGAAAACAACACATGTTTTAATTGAATCTATGCTCATGCTTGTAAATTATTAAAATTAAAACCCGCCTCACAGGTCATTGCAAATATATAGTAGATCTACATTGAAAATAAATGGAGCATCAACCGACAAAAACGTGATTATTATTTGTTCAATTAGATTACTTCAAAATAACAATACCGTCTATAATTTTCCGGAAAATAAACTCAATATTCTAGCCAAGCCTAGTTAGTCAAAATTCCAAAGTTTATGAAATCAATTTTAAGTCGACACCCGACACGGTCCTTGTGTATCGAATTGGAGAATTTGGCGCAGTAAATATTTTCCTTTTGAACGAATCCGAGTCGAATATCACAAAGGCCAACTTACACAAAATTTGTCGCGATATTGCATTTGGTAATGTGATATACCTGCTTGCCTTTTGTGATCCCCTTACAACGTAAAGGATCCTCTAGTCAATTTGAGATTAGTTAAAATAGGTGATGTAACAAAAACTCTTTGGTTTATTAAAACACCTTTAAAGAAACAACTCCAGGTTTTATATCTGGAAAATCAACCATCTATCCAGCACATGCTCTCATAAAATTTAATTTTAGTTGACAGACCCGTATTTAACCTCATTTCATTTTCTGCATGAGTAATAACTTTTAAATAGTTTATTAATGATTATACCAATTATGCTCTCATCACGAAGACACTTTTATTTTCAAAATATACACTTTAATAAAATTAAGTCTGAAAATAATTATGTACCTTACAATTATCTGCAGATTCAATTTTAATATAATTTTGTAGTTCCTTCAGTTACTTACTGTCGGAAACAAAGAAAAGCATTTCGGATGTTTAATTCTATTTACTTTACTTTCCAAAGAAAAGCTAAAGCTATTTATGAGACCTTAAAACACATTTAAAAGCAGAATAATTTCAAAAAAATAAGTACATAAATATTAATGTTATATAATGACGTAAACAATAAGTATAATTATTAAAAAAATTACAGGAGGCTGGAGTGTAATCTTTTCAAAATTTTGTTATAAACTCCAGTTTATTTTATTAATACTGCTAAAACGTTCTTTTCTCCATAAATTTAAAAGTAATAATAAATTTTTTGTAATTTAATGTACAGAAAATCAGTTATTAACGGGACTATTAATGCATAATAATTGTCTATTAATAAGCGATACGTTCATACTGAACGTAGTCTGTGTCAAGTTTAAAAACCACAGGAAGGTGCTAAAAATTCGACAGTTATGTAACTATAGTATATTGTAAATCTAGGCGACCAAGTGGTATTTTTCCAGGCCTAGAGAAGATATGGACAGGCGAGCCTGGTCACTTCTCAAGGCCTGGATAATCACTTTGCGGCCTAGGTTTACAATATACTATAGTTACATAACTGTCGAATTTTTAGCACCATTAACAACATGTCAAACTTTGACAGATGTCAAAAATTTATTTATTACTTTACTGTCGTGATTTACACAATTTATCTTGCACAAAAGTAGTTTTTTAAAATAAGATTGATGTTCATAAACAGTAAATGGGATTTAAAATTTCAACATCCTTTATAAACAGTGGGACGTTTAGAGTTTAGAGTAATTTTTCTTATAACAGCGACTCCTGACGGAGAAAATCAAATTTTTTTTTCTCGGCTAGCCGAGAAAGTACATCTTTTCTCGGCTAGCCTGAAAATGATGTAGTTTCACGGCTGTCGAGAGACGAGAAAATTTTATTTTGAGTTGGTGTAGGATAAAAATATTTTTTTAGCGCAAGTAAGTCAATGTGTAAAATCAAACAATTATTTTTGGTCAGAAAAGTTTAAGACAAAAAAATAAATATGGGTAAAAACAAAAAAAAAAGGGTAATTATGGATAGATCCATAGATAGCCTGAGCGAATATATTTCTTTAAAATATTTAAACAGCCGAGATAAACACACAAAAATTCATCACAAGTTAGTGTTGTTAGCGATATTTACAAAATAATAATTTTTTATTTGTGTCAGAAATGTCAGTCGAAATAAAATGTCACAATCTAATTGATTAGCCTCGTCTATACAAAATTATTTTATATTTCATTTCATTGCGTATTCTCAAGAATAGCATCCTTGGTCTACGCACAGTTCCTATGTTTGCTCTTTCAAAATAAAGAAACACGTGACCTTATACAGCTTTAGATTAATAAAAATTATCATAACCAGAAATTGACTTTTATTATTTTTAAATAGAAATTTGTGTAACATTAATAATAATAACATGTGTCAATTATCAAAGTTGTAATAGTTCTCATACTTTTCAAGCTATTAAACTATTCCCCTGTCACTTCCACCCTTGCATATTTATTGATGACCAAAATTAGCAAAATTCAAATCGAATTAATAATGGTTCTGAACAGAAAGTTGGTCGCTATTAGCTTTAATAAATTTCAATTACTAGGGTTAATCGCCCCTTTTCACGCCAAGCATTTCGTAAAGAAAGCATGCATTGTGAATTCAATTCATCAAAAATACTTTCTGAATATTATTAGGTTAATAAATAACTACGACCTTCCGGACTCCTAGACCGTACTTGGTACGAAATCAGTGGCGTTACCAACTAAAAATTCTCTTGAACTCTCCAAAATCCAAAACAAAATTAAAAGAAACATATTTCACCAAAACAAGTGCACAGAAAACAATGTAGTCCGCCAATTTCGAAATTTTGAAGCCAAAATCAAATTTATTCGCCTGCATTCTATGGATGTTCTGATAAACTCTTTTTTTCAATTTATTTAAGCACTATGTTCATAAACACTTAATAAACTATGTTTGTTAAAATATTTTTTGAAAAAAAAACCTACTTGGCTATTTGCTGGAGCTTAGGAAATTTCTAAATGTGGTCGCATTAACTTTTTAATGCAAATTTCATATTATAAAAATGACAAAATGCAAAGACAATGAACTTTTTAATAAAAAATCGCGCGACCGTAAAATTTACACTCGTTAGACTCGGCAAATTGTTAGAATTCCTAATAGCAGAAACTGGAATTTCCCAGGTTTTAATAAATGTTGGATGTTAAAGAGTGGGCAATTGTATTATACTTAATAATATGGATTATCAATTTGTTCATTAAATGCATGCTGGTGCTATGGATGAAAACCATGATAAACAATCTTGGTAAAAATTGTTTCGATTGTAAGTATCAGTTCATTTAATGCCGTTGTGACTCAAAACGCTGTCGTCTACATATCAAACAGTTTTTTAAAGAAAGTTAGCTAGCAGTAGATTTCATTTGTTTAACATTCCATAATTAATGATAATTTCTTAAAATAGCCTACAAAAAATTCCAGAAAAATGTGCACGTGCATATTTTAGGTTACGAGCATATCGATAATTATCGGTGAATACCTACTTCTATATAGTTAAATATTTGTACCAAGACTAAATCTCGGGGCACAGCAGTTTAACTGGATTTAAAAACCATTACAGTCTTTGACATTGGTTATGACAATATTATTTTTTCATTTATATAAAAATTGTTAAAAAACGAACTGTATTTTGATTAGCAAGAGTTTTTAATAAATCTCTGATCAGCAAATTATTACATTGTCTAAATTATATTAACTCCAAAAGGTTTGTTAAAAATTTTGCAGAGAATAACTTCATTTGAGTGATCATTTTTTTTTGGAAAATACAAAGGTAACCTGCTACATTTAGCACACTGAGCAATAAATGTATCACTTCCAGGGAGTTAAATATAAGATTAGCATTAAACTAAATTTTTTCTTCAATTATTCTAACAGTTTACTAGAAACTCTGGGTGATTTGAGTGGAGACCAAAGCGAACTCTCATAATATTATATTCACACTATCAAAGGAAATACAAGGAATACAGGAATATAAATATGATGGCAGGTTACTGCTGGAACATTCAGTGAAGTACTTCTATCTTGCCCCTTAAAAAAAAATCACATAAAAAAAATTATTAAAACTAGTTTGTTGTAAAAAAATCTTAGCCAGAAAACTTGTGTTTGAAAAAAAATTTTTTAATAGCAACCAGAACTGTTATAGAAAAAAAAAAAGAAATTAGCGAAGATTCATAATCAGCTATAAAGCTGCATGAAGCCAAATCATTATTTACCGGTGTTACCAATTCATTTGTCAAGATAATTCAAAAGTGGTCGTCTTAAATATTGAATATTTCAGATTATTCCCTTCCCAAATGAATTACTTTTTGTCTTTAACCAAAATTCCCAATTGGAATTTGCTTTTTCAGATTCTCATTTACGACCAAAAACCATTGGTTCTAATTGCAGTGATAACATTACAGTGCAGTATAAAAATTTAATCAGCGAATACATAACATTAACAAAGCTATGGTCAATATATATATGCCTTTTCTGGCTTTGATCATTCTCAAATTAATGCAAAAAACAGGTTTCAATATTTTTCTAGTATGTAGATAACGTACGTAGACGACGTCTTTGCAGTTTTTTATAATTCTGAGAGATTAACAAATGTTACGTCAAATTTAAATGATTGTTTTCCTTCAATTACATTCAGTTATGAGGAGGAAATTAACAACAAATTATCTTTTATAGATGTAAACGAAATTAAAAATTTAAAAAACGATTTAGAATTTGATATATTTGGAAAAGAAGCAAGCACTTTAGGATTCACACCTAATGACTCAAATCATTGTTTTCAACATAAAATAGCAAGTTTAAATTTCTTAGTAAATAGATCATTCACTTTTCCATTAAGTGAAAACAACTGTGATAAAGAAAAAGCATTTCTCAAAAAAGTTGTTAATTTTAATGAATATAATGAAGAAATAGTAAATAAAATTATAAATAAACAAAAAGTTTAAACAAATATAAAAATCTGCACAATTTTTCAAAGCAATGAACAAGAATTAAAATTTATATCATTACCCTTTGAACCTAAGATCACCAACGGACTTGACATTGTATTTAAACGTGTAGGATTTAAAACGGTTTATCAGTCAGGATCAAAATTAAAAGATTTGTTAGGAGGTCCAAAAGACAAAACACCATTTTTTGAAAAGTCTGGAATTTATCGCATAGAGTGTAATAACTGTGACAAATATTATATAAGGCAAATCCATAGATCTGTTCCAACTAGATAAAAAGAGCATTTAGCTCATTTAAAATACAGCAGATTAGACAAATTGAGTATAGCAGCGCACGCCTTTAATAGCAATCATCAAATTAGTATTAACAGTCTAAAATTAATTGAGCAAATAAATAACTATAGACGCCGCTGAATTCAATGAAATTCATAAAAATATGGCAAATGCTTCTAACAAAGACAACGGTCCTTTTCTGAGTTCTTAAGTCTGTTTATTAAGAAATACCTACAAAAATTCCCTAAATCAAGATAATTTAAGCAAATAATGATTCAGTTTTATTCATCTCCTGATAATGACCACTTGCTGGTCAAAGAGTTGTCGAGATCAATTAAACAAACTTGTTGGCAACTGGTAAAACTGTGTGAATAACTCATTGAATACATTTTTGTCAATAAACCAAATATTTTAAGAGGTTAAATATGATAATGTTTATAATTAAACAAAAATCATTGCATTAAATTTTTTGGTATATTTTTGCGTATTTAACCTTTCATTAAGAATAACTAATTCAAAGTCATCCAAAGCGTTAATAAATTTCTCCTCAAATTTATTTTTAGATTTAGATAATACAAAAATCCACCAGTTTTAAATTGATTGGTATTTGGAGCTACATTAACAATATTATATAGAAACCTTGTCGTCATTTCCCAACAAATCTTGTAAATTTTGTAAAGCATTTACTATATCCGAATTATTGTATCTGTCAGATACGTCAAATTCTAATTTTAATAAATTTATGACATTTTGCAAAAAATGCTTATTAGCCACAATAACTTTTTTACAATCACTAAAGTTTTAAACTGAAATATTAATATTTAAAATTTATATAATAATATTTCTAACTTTTACATTCGTTAAATGTCAATCAATTTAGTAATGTAAAAACATAGATGCTTGTTTTTTGTTATATTCTTCTTAGAATTTTTCAATTTTTCCTTTCGTATTATGTCGTAAAATTTAAATTGTAAAAATATTACAAGAAATCTGGTCAGAATAAAATTACTGAGACATTGTATTATCATCAAGAATTAAAAACTATATTTTAATGTTGTGCAGAATATAAATAGAACAAAATAACAAGATAATATAAATGTAAAAAACCTAGCTTCCATTTAATGATGTAATCGAAACGCAGCAAAATTGTTATAATTATATCCTTTTCGCCACAACATTAATTAAGTTTTTCCCTTGACAAGATCCAATTACTTTTCCGGGATTATAATAATAATTGAAACGAGGGTTAGATGTTAAAGTCAAATCTCAACCTAAAGCCCCAATTATGTTTTTACAGTTCGGTGTAAATTATGTGCTAATCCCACCAAGTTGTTGATAAATCTTTAAAGATAGCGTTGTGATACTAATGCAGTATGCATTACACTAAATTCAGAAGTCCTATAATTCTAATGGAAACTCCAAATATAAATTCTCTTTTATATCAAAGAAACATTCCAGAAAATGTCTCTTAAGTTCTTTAGTAGATTCATAGTTTTTCTTTGTCGTGTCAAGTGAAAGACAAAATTTTCGAATCTTTGAATACGAAAAAGTATAGCTCCAGGAGTCAATAACAATAGTGATAAAGACATATTTCTCAAGACAACAATAAATTAAAAAAAAAATTACTTGATAATTTAAACCTATAATGCCAATTTAGTTTTTCGTTATAATTTTGTATACAATAATTAAATGGTTGTGTGACTAAAAATGTCAACTGTTGGATAGATCAAGAAAATGCATGAAAAATTACGTTATCAACAATAAAATTAAAAAATACGTTAAAAAAATAGAGATACGCTTTTGCTAATATAATGGCTTCCTATTGTCGTTGATAGTATCAAGGCCAGTATCTGCTTATGAACTAATCAAAATATGACCAAAATTTCATAGCAAGAGTTGATCTAACTAAATGGTTTATGAACGCAGGTTTTATGGAAGCGTCGACCAGACATTCTTTGTCATTTTTTTAGAACTACTAAATTATAATAATTGTGATTTTATCAACCACAAAACGCTATTGATGCGTAGGCCCCAAATATTTCAAAGCATTTTGAAGATGTTTTGTATTTTAACCTGTTTGCCTACAACAGGCCTAACAACAGTTGCCTGTTTAGTGAACAGCAAAAAGATATTTTACGGCTCCTAAAAGAATAAAACATATACATATTCAAGAAATACTCAATAATGTACTTTTGTTATCAATACACAAAAGAATTCATGTTGTTGCAGAAAAAATAATTGAAAAATTAGTTAACTATCGTTATGATTGAACCTAATTTTATGGATTTTTGAGTTACCTTATGTGAGTGACTTATTTTCTGTTAAGACACAAGTACAATACATAGCTTTATCCAACTCCTCTCTCTGTAAGAGTTTTTAAAAAATCATCAAAACGCTAAAATTTTATACCTACAAAGATTAATAGTAGTCTATGATTTAGTAGACATGTTGTTGTTGACAACAAAACTATTGTTTGAGAAAAATTGTGCAAACAAACTCTTTCGGCATTTGTAACATTGTTGGAAATAAAAAGAAAAAATTCTCTTCCTGAAAAAATTCCGAAAGATGTTGAAAAAGGCACATTGAGTTGGCTATCCAAGAAATCCAGCAACGCTTATTACAAAGAATTGAGTGCGTTTGATAACTGGAAGCAGGAAAACGATGTTTGTGAGGTAAGCAAAAATGTACTGTTGGGTTACTTTTTCAACGCTAAAAAAAGATTCGCGGCTTCTTCAATGTGGACAAAATACAGCATCTTAAGATCAAAATCTTTATAAAAATACAAAATGTTAATCGCTTGTTTGAATCACAAATCAAAAAATTACAAGTGCAAAAAAAAACAAAAGTTCTTGAAAGAAAGCGTATTCAACAGTTTCTAGCAAAAACACTCAATAAAAAATATTTGATGTGGAGGGTAGGTCGATTTTGTTATTATTTATGTTTATCTTTTAATATAAATGTTACCGTAAATCTCAACAAATGATTTTATTTGAGATTCCTGTTTCTTATAATTGTAATTTTATGTATTGTATGTTCAACAAATTTTTCTATTTTCTGTAAACTGTTGAATTATATAAAAACATTTCTGTTATTGATTCATAAATCCCATAATTTAATCAAAAACGTCATTTATTCAACTTCATAATGGATAAAAAATTCGACTAATAAATAACAGCTTAACCCGTAAAAAATAAAAATAAGTTGATAATAAAATAAAAAAATATAAAATTATTAATTTATAATCTGATTTAAATAATAGAGCGTTTGTGAGGCTATTTTTGGCTTATAATGATACGTTTCTATATAATCATAGGCCAAAAATGCCGCGTCACGTATGAGTAAATGCATCTACTAACATGGTAATAACAATTTAAATCTGCTATTCTCATTAAAATCGGATATAATCTCAAATTTAGTAATCAAGTAGATTTTAGTGTTCTGTATAAAGTTAACTATTTGTTACTGCGTTTGTTTAAAACAATTCATTTTTTGAAATAAACGTGTCTGAAGCAGGAACTGGTCTTAATTGAACAAAATTTTAGGTCTTCTTAATATTTAACCACTGAAAAAAAGCTTGTCGCTCTGTAGAATAGCCATCAGTTTTATTCGATTAGTTGCTGTTTCAATCTTGCACGATTAAACTGTTTCGCTTTCACCAGAATATATTATTTTCCTAAACATAAACCGAAAAAAATACTAAAATACATAACATTCTATGCGGTTTAAACATAACGTTAAATAAGATTTGTTGACTACTGTTACATTTGCATTGTAAATGCAATGGTAACGGTGCTTTTTTTGTTTGAAAATTATTAAGAAGTTAAATAAAATACATTAAAATAATATAGATCGTCCACATTGACAGATGCCACTAAATAGTTTAATATATTCCAACACGTAAAGTGCTTTATAATTGATCCAATGTTTAAAATTTTATAGAATTTCTAAATACAAACCATAATTATTTGATCTATAACAGTATTAAAAATGTATTTAAAATTGATTCTTTATCTAAATAATTGCAACGTTATACAGTTGAATTTCGTTACATTATATTGCAAAAAATATTCCTTAAATGTGCTTGTCACCATGAAAGATTTAAAGCTACAATATTCTCAAGCTTTTGTTATTTAGCAAAAGACCAATTTGAATAATTTCAATTATGTTCCAGATCGTTGCCGTATAAATCAAAACGGCAGAAATAATTAGTGACTCAGCAGAAGAACTGTACTGAGTGGGTGGCCTCCCCGATACCATCGGATTTTATAACATTTTTATTGAAAACAGAGATCACGAATATGCTATAAAATATTTATTTGTCACTCGTAAATCGAGCCATTGAAGTAAACCATTCTGCGACTGCACAATCTGCTTCCTAAAATAAATCTTCATGTTAAATATAGAATTTACTATTCTTCAGTGACATTTATGTCACATTAGATGTCCAACAATTCTATAAAAGCTTGTAATTACTGACAATGCAGTGTTTTAATCTCTATCCAATGCGTGACTCCTCGACCAGACACCAAAAGCTTCAAAAGCCACTTCGTGAGATTTGTTTGTTTGATTAAGTTTTAGGGCAACAGGACCGTATTTTTCAAATAACAAAACGTTCAAAAATTTAATAAATATAATTTCACCTTTTTTATTAATGTAGACGAAAATAAGAAATAAAATCTTTATGTAGATGTCGATTATTTATATCAGAAACTTTTTTCAAACTCCTTCTATCCCTTGTTGATTACGGTTCATGAGATCAAACTAATAATAAGTACTAATAGGTACGAATAATAAAATACAAAAGCTTGATACGATCCTGGACCGTGAGCAAGCATCTTGTTTTGGATTTGTTGGTTGACAAGGGTCAGATTTGGATGCGATAGTGGTTTAAGCTTTAAGCAGTTGTCAATCTGTGGTTTATCCATTTGTCGAATCAATTTGGAAGACCACCTCAAATGAATTAAGAATATTAAAGTATTCTCAAAAGCCCACCTAAGTTATGAGTGACAACTTGCTTATTATTCCCCATCAAAACAATTTAACACTTATGCTTAGTGATTGTTAAATAAAAATAAATTAACACATGTCAGCTAATAAATAGACTTAAAATTTACAGCAAAGATTGCTAAAGACATAATTGAGTTATATAAAGGCGAACAAACAAGACATTAACTTTGCTAATTATGTATTTAAAAAAGGGTTTAACGCTTGGTCGTTTTAGTGCTACATTTTTAAAAGTAAAACAAATTAGTGCTTGAGGTACAAAAACAAATTATAAAAGAGTTAAATTTCATAAACTCATCTATTCTAGCAAATTATTATCACATTTATTTATTTCGATTTTATTCTCACTGAAAATATTCAAAAGAACCACATAACATAAAAGGTTATGATCACTCTAACCAAAAAGTAACCCATCTGCAATAACATAAATGTAATAAAATCGATCTATAGATAAATGTCAAAATCACAAGTAAAACGATTGCTCAGTAATAAACTTAACTGAACGATCTTTAAAAAGAAAAAAGCGCTGTCCTAAAGCTTCACAAGCGTCTACACATTTGCAACTTATAAAAACATTTATTTAACTCTTTAACTTTTAAAAAATATATAAAAAAAATATTTCTTTAACTTTTCACGTGAATATTTCTCAACTTATCACGTAGATTTCTTATAAAAACTGAAAATTTTAGACTAATACTTTGTTTCTAAGGTTAGCTTTTATCGCCTTACTTTCACCATCCAAAAATTTATTTCTAAATAATTAAATTCTAGTCCTAATAAATGAAAATCTATAAAATATGTAAGTATAGATATAACAAAGCTCCACTTTTATATAATCAAGATTTAAGATGCTTCTATTTTACAATGCCTGTCTACATAACCGCTCACCGAAAAATGAGATAATTAGCAGAAAGATGTAATTTTTTTCTGCAAAATCAAATATAAAAAAAATGTTTTTGTTCTTAAAAAACAAGAAAAAAAATTGAAATTTTGCCAACGCAAATTAATTTCCGTTCATCCCATTGCAAACAGTATTTTATAAAAAAATTAAATTTTACTGCGTCACGTAAACAATTTAAACATTTCTGTCTCTTTTTTTAACCGACTTCAAAAATAGGAGGAGGTTTTCAATTTTTTTTTAGGAGTGTTGTTACTTCATAACTTTTGTCTAGATGAACAGAATTTTTTGACTCAAGGAATCATCAAAATTGTATTTATTTGGAAGCTGGTGCTTTCTATTTATTCCATTTGAATTTTATCAAGTAGATTCTGAGTTATTCTTATTAATGCTTTTTTTAATATATATTTTTGACACTTCAATTGATTATCAAAATTTGTAAAAAATTAAAAAATATTTCAAAGTAATTAAATAATAGTCTATTTATTTAATTATTCAAGCAATTTGGATAAATAAATCAATAAATAAACAAATAAATAAAATAATAATTAATCATGTTGAAGTCGGTTTTTTCCAAATTCTTAAACTGTATTATTTTTTTGTACAGTTAATAAAAAAATCAGACAAAATTGCATGTCGATTCGTAGCGATAATTTTATATGTATAATGTATCTTATGATAAAAATTTTTTTATTAAAACCGTAAAACTTATATAAACTACTTTAAAAAAATTTATTTGTTTAAAAATGATTCTTGTAATCAAAAATGAAAGTTTTTTTTTATGACGAGTAAAGCTTTACTCTCTAGTGTTGAGGTGTAGATTAATTATTTTTTTTGTGAAACAAGCAAATTAAATATGTATAATATACGGATGTAATATAGACTAAAATCCTCTTAAATTGTAAGAATAAAATAGACTGCTCCTTCCGGTCCTTTAAAAATGCTTTTCTCTCTATATTCAATTTAAAACGAGAACAAAACTTTGTACACATAATTATAATTTTTTGTATTCTCTACCAAAAATGTATATAAAAACGACATTTGAGTGTTGAAAAGTAGTATTTTAAAATTCCTCGGTATGTCAAACTTCACAAACGATTTAAGAAAAAAATTATTATTTCAAAACCGCACACAATCTAAGCAATGTAAATAACAAAAGATGTCATCCACAAATATGTCAACGGATAGCTGTTGGCGAGAGCATTTGAATTAATGTTTCAAAGGGTTTTCGGTTTATATACATAATGTTTATCTTTACAGTAACATATAGGTTATTCTCCTTCGGTTTCCTTTTTCTGCCTTTCGTTTCTTCTATCTGTGCTTAGTCAACTTTTCTGTTTTTGTTTTATTCAATTATTTTTGCTCATTCTGTCTGTTTTCTGATGTATTTTAGTTTTTTCTACTTTTTCATGCTTTTCCATCTTCTTCCCCTCTTCCTCAGTCTACACTATTTTCTCTAATTTTTCTTTCTTTCTCTCTCTCTCTCTTGAATACTCTGTTATAATTAAACCATTCTATAATCTGTTGTATCTGCTATTTCTCTCAAACACCTTCCCCCCACCTCCTTTCTTGATTGTCTATGTTACTACCTCTATTTTTCAATTTTACATACACACATTGCCCGCTTCTTCATTATTTCCTTTTTTCTTTATCTTTTCTACGCTATTATTGCTTTTTCTTTCATAATATTCCTCTCGCTTTTTTCCCATTTCTGTATCTATTTTACCGCTCTCTTTCTTGTGTTTATTTTATCTTATTATTCTTTTTTTTTTCTCTTATTATACATCCTAAAGTCTCCTTGCTTAATACAACGTCCATATCACATATTCTTTTTGCATGCCATTATATATCCTAAGGTCCTTCTCCTTAATCCCAACCACCTTCACACATATTTTTTTTGCACATTTTGATCTCTACCATACCTTTATTAACAAATTTCGGCCCCATATTTCATTACACTGTTTGCCAGACTTCCAAGCGCCAGCATTCTTATTTCATACTCTCGTATAAAATTTTCTCTTTACCACTTTCGCACATTTAGTTTCCTCTTTTCATAAGTTTTCTCACCTACGCTTTATCTATTTCTTTCTTTAAACATATAGCTAAATGTTTTTTTTTCTATCACTTGTTATATATCTTTTTTTCCCAGATTTTTCTTGCTCTCTTGCTAAACACTTTATCTTTTCTTCATTTTCATTCTCCGCAAATACCTTCGTTTTCAAATACGTTTCTCTACGTTTTTTTATTTCTCTCATCTATTTTTCTTCGACTTATCACCATCACTATATATCGACCAACATCTAAATATTTTTTTTTGGTTTGGTTAACGCATATTCCTGCTTCTGTCTGGACACATAAACATACACTAGACATTATTTGAATTTATGTATTAATTATAGTTCATACACTAAGTATTAAAAAAAGAAAACTAAAGTGTACGTAACTAAATAAGTTTATTTGCTATTTTAAATTTATTTTCCATCATTTTAAGTCGGCTACCTCTAACTACAAAATATTCTGAAACAACTTTAGCGGTTAGTAATCATGTATTATGTATTAAATAATATAGTTTTTAGTGTTATGTTATTACATAACACTAAAAACAATAAATAAAACTAAAAACAAATAAAGCCTTAATGCACTAATGAATCAGTTTAAGTGAAACGTGTTACACATAAATTTTAGAACATTAAGCTTAAAAAAATCCAGAATACCCGATAAAAATTCAAAAAAACTTTATTAATATCGAAAATAGCTCAAATAATTAATGATATTGAATATATATTAGCTACTAAACAATAGGTCAAACTTTTTTCTTGAATTCATCGACAGGTGTTCGTTGAGATTCATTCAATAAATACTCCTACATTGTCTCAAGTATGCTAATCAACAATTCCTGTCCACCTTGCTTACAAACTTCCTCTTATTTCGTAAAGTCTAGACAAAAATTTTTCAATGAATGAATGTTGAGCATCTCTAAAATTTCAACAAACTTTTCAAAAGTAATTTTAAATGAACGTTTCATGAAAGAAAAAGTTTAATTTATGCAGAAGTTTGTGGCAAGATATATAACTTTTAACAATACGTGGATCATTAGAGTTTTAGTCCTTCAAAGCAAAAATATTCAAAGTTGTGTTTGTACACCTGGAGAGATAAAAACAACTTAGTAAATTTCCTTTGTTTGAAACAATTTGGAAAAAAATATATGTTTTTACAGTATAAGCCAAACTTTAAAAGAACTGACGTATCTTTGTGGAAGTTAAGGAGGAACAGAATTAGAAACCGACTATTTATTTTTTGTTTCGTTGCATTGAAAAAAAATGTCCCTCAAGATCCATCAGTGATCCTGAAAACAAATTTAGAACCTTCCTAAATGACCCAAGTTCAAGAGGGAAAATTGCGTAATTTACATTTCCGCTTTATGTATGTGTACAATTCCATATCATAATAAAGTGCCACCTGTTGAATCTTACCGAAATCGAGGGAAAAATGTAAATGGATCTATCATAGCATCCACGTTCGAGATTGCAAATGTAGGGTTGTAAGACAAAAGACTGACAGGTCTGTAGGTATGTGTATTTATCTAGTGCAAGCACGTAGTAATGGCTTTCTATTAAATTGCATTCATTGATTAATTGGGACGTAATCAACAAGTTGTTGAATAGTTTAGTACGAGGAAGGAGTTAACAAGAGGAAGATTCTGTCACACACAGATGCTTGTATTGACAAACACACCTACGGCTTTATACCGATATTTGTTTTGTAAATATAATTTAGCACTAATATATTGCACATGCTTGATAAGTAAAATAAAATGTATATGTCTTTTGGCAAATATGTATAATGATTTTGTTTTAAAACGTAATTTATCGTAAAAAAAGACTAGAGTTTGCAGATATTACATAAGCCTATGAAGCCTATGAGCCTGATTTGATAGATTAGATTAAAAAAAAAAAAACAATATTTTAGACAACGTCAAATCCGTGCACTACAATCATGCCGCAAACTATTACTTTATTCTCAGCATAAACAAAATATTCAAAAATTAAAATCAGCAAATTTGTTGAAAAATCTTAAAAGATTGTCTTTGGATTACAAGATTAATGACGGAATACGCAATTTGTCGAGAATTTACTCAAAACAAATAATGTTGTGAGACGAGCTTTATCAGGGACAAAGATTCAAATCTGCGCAGAAATGTACAAATATTGTAAAAACCTCCATTTTATGAAACTCACCAAAAGATCCTCAAAGAATCATGGGGAGCGAGTGTTAGTATTTAGTCCAAATGCTCTTCCACTAGTCTGAGAGAAGGTGTTACATACTTTGATTTATGCACATCAGTGGAAACTATCTAAAATGTTGTCAGTTGTGCCTATTTGAGGCATTTTATTCATACTGTTATTTTTTTTATTTTTCAGTTTATTAGTGTAATAGTTCTAATTGTTAATTTATGGTGTTTAATTTTTCAATTACTTTAATTAAAAAAATACGTTTCATTGTGAGTTTTCTTCATTTCTCATTGGATCTATTAAGATAATATGTAGTTAATATAAAAAAAAAAGTTTGAAAATTTTCTTCTTGCTAAATCTAAACAAGAATTAAAAATTACCAACTCATATCCCATTGTAGCAATTGTAATCGTTTTAATACAAATGTAATGTAAAGTGAACTAAATTTTGTTACTCCCTTATTGAAAATGTTACTCACCAGATGTCAGGACGACGTAAGAGACAACATGCTCAAAAGAAATGCTTTCTCAAATGTAGTTATAGCTTCTATAATAGATTACTAGACAAGGAGATCTAGTAATCTATGACAATAACTACTACTGCAAGCAACTCGATTGCTGATTAAAAGTAAATTTTGTAACAATATTGCGTTCTAATCAGAAATTTTGCGTAAAGAATGTTACAGATAATAGACTCAAAAAAGTTCTACATTGAAAAAGTAGTGCCAATATAGTAGTTTCCAAAAGTTTCCGAAGCGGATCGGAAAAAGTACATAAGATTAAAACAATTGATTTACACTAATTAAAAGAAAATACTAGCAACTGTGTCACTTGCTAGGCACAACACAAACAAACAAAATAAAAAAAAAAAAATAAACGAATAAATCCGTTCAAACTGAACAAACACGTGGTTTTTTTTAGTATGTATTTAAATATTTCAGAAAAAAGCACAAAACATAAAATAACAATAAATCGATTAAAAATTTGATTCTATCTATTTTTGCTTAATATATCAAGCAAAATATATAAAACAAATGCACCAAACGCTCACCAAAGCAGCTAATAATTAAAATCTATGCATTCATCAGGAATACAAAGCGGCTGTGCTTTTATGGGAGCAGGTCTTAGATCAGTTCGTACTAAAGCCGGGTAAACATAAAGTTGCTCACGCAAAGCCGTAGAGGTTTTTATGGATTTAAATATATCAATTTAATTAGTTTACGTTATTGCTTTTGCGCGCTGTAAAATAAGAAATACATATTTTTATCCTTGTTGAGAATTTCCCGTTTACTTTTTGATCGCCTTCAAAAAAAGGAGGAGGTTCTCAATTCAACTGTATGTTTGTGTGTGTTACTTTATAACTTTTTCTAGGTGAACAAAAATTTTTATTTAGAAGCTGATGCTTTCCATTTGGTCCCATTTAGACAAATATTGTCTTCGCTTTTTTTCTATGACTTAATTTTTTTTTTTTTTTTTCAAAATAAAACTTTTTTCCCTTTTAAAAATTTAGATTTGATCGAGATCTGACCAGTAGTTTTTGAGTTATTCCTGTTAATGCTTGTTTTGACATATATTTTGGACATTTCAATTAAATATAAAAATTTGTGAAAAACTGAAAACATATTTTAATATAATTAAATAATAGTCTATTTAATTATTTAAATTTGAATCAATTTATAAATAACTAAAATAATAATTAATTAATAATAAAGGAATTAGACATATGTTAGCGGTTAATATGTACATAAGAAAAGTCTCTTATTTCAACGCCGAGCTTTCGGTAGCCATTCTCAAACCTTCAAAGTTTAGAATTAATTTAAGAAACTAACATAATTAATCAAAATAGTCACTAGTGTAAAATATTAACAATAATAATTAAAACAAACATCTTTCAACAAAGATCTTTGCTGCGACAAAATTTTTTTTTGTCTTGAAATTTTAAGATTTAACATTATCACTGAGAATTTCTAGGTCTTTAGGATCTTCAACCAAAGCCTAGGGTTTATTTATTTATTAATTTCGGCCTTTTTAGACCAATGGTAGCCGAGATTTTACCCAATAAAAAACCTCTCCTCTTCAAGAATATTTGTAAACTTTGATTGCTACTGAATGTTATGCATTACAATCTATCTAAAGCAAACAAAGCCTAGCCTTTGAAAAACCTCATTTAAAAACTTCGGTTTTGTTGAGATAGTTTCATTTAAAATATGGTTATTCTGGAAAAATTTTATTTGTAAATCAAAATATAAGCAATTGATCACCACTTGATTGATTAAGCGCCTAATCACCAGATCAATGATTAGAGAGGCATAAAATAAAAATGTTATCAACATCTGAAAATGTGCTTCATTTTTGCGACTTATTAATTCACTTCAATTGCATGTTTTATTAAATATAATAAATTCGTCAATGTTCTTATTAAGACAAAATCTTTTCGTAAAATTCACTCTGCGAAGATTAGTTTTCCTCGAGATAGTTTTCTATCATTGTGGGTCTAATTATCGTAAATTACCTATTTTACCTAGATATTGTTAAATATTATTAGAGCCTTTCCACAATGTAAACAAATATGAAAAAATAAATTAATTTTCAGCCAATTGCTCAACTGTCATTGGCTAAATAAGTTTTCTATTGCCAATGTTTAACAATCAAATATTGTGTACACAACGCAAAATCGTCGGAGTTTGTCGCTGATGATAAATTAGTGTTAATGTTTAAACAAATCATAGACAGTCGGTTAATAATCTGTTAATTATTAATAATTTCTTATCTTTTTTATTGACATACTATTAATGGTTAATTTATTTTCTTTTGTGCAATGTGACTTTAGTGTATGCCAAAAAGGAATATTTTTCATATATTAAACCTAAAATACTACTTTGGGATAGGCGTGACTAAATTTAGTGACCATGAACCTTTAACATATTTTTTTTTTGTATAATCAATAAACAAATGTTTAGACAAGCCTTTTGGTCGCAGCATTTTTGAGGTTTTTAATTAGTATTGAATTAAGTTATGTGACCATTTTCAGGCATTAGGCACTGATTTATATGACTGGCACATTGTTATATTTTGTAATTTACCGCTAGTTCTACAAGATATATGAGGTAAAGTTAGCTGATTTAATCTGTTTATTTGACAAGTAAAAGGTTGATTTCTGTTATTTAAAACATTTAGTATGAAACGCTTTAGTTTTCTCACTGTTTCTAGAAATAAATTCTTGTTATGCGGCTAAAATTCAACAAAAATCAGTTTATGCACGTGTTAACACCTCTTAAAATGTAATGTCATCTACATTGGAGTAAACTCAAAGCAAAATAAATTACCTTTATGAATATTCACGTGAGTGTCGAGCTACTAACTAAAACACTATCTCTACTAATTATTATATCATCGAACTTGAAGAACAGAAGCCGTAAATTACCATTTGCAACTTTTCTAGCAGAAACAGAAACTTAAATTACTTGATAACATACCATTGCTTAGAATTAGATTCAAACAAACTAATTATTTAGAAGACGGAAAGGATGAAGAGAATTAAATAAAATCATTCCCCACTGCTAAAAATAGCAGTTTATTATTACACAAAAACCTTTAAAAATATTTATATCTACTAGGCTTTAGTGATTTTAAAGAAAACATTACCACTTTCTCGATAAATTTATTTATTATACAATAAAACTGATAAAATCTTTTGTGTTGCAAGATATAGCTGTTAAACATCTTCCATAAATAGAAATCTGAACATGAATTATAAGAGAAACCTACAGTTCCGCAATTATTTCCAATATTAAGACGGTATTCTATATTTACTGTTTTACAAATGTTAAATCATTAAATCACTTGTTTTCAACAGATTTTCTCGCGACATTAATATTCAAGTAACAAGGAATATCTTTTGGCCTTGTGACTGGTAATTAAAAATAAATATGTAAAAGCTAAAATTATCTACCTAGAAAAAGTCACATTCTTTTGAAAAATAAGCTTTAGTTTTTTTGATTATCAAAAATTAAACATTCAAAACCTATTGATTAGGCATTCATTTGAAAATCAAGCTAAAATGTATACTTTATTTTAAGCTGCTCATTAGCCTACGAGGAAAATATTATCTTGTCAGAGTATTGTAAGACTTAAGTCTCACAATAAAATGTGACTTTATTTATATATTCTTTAATTTTTTTAGCATCCTGTTAAAATTTTACAGTTTGTTCAAATTTAAAACCCCATAAATTCGATTGGTCGTTGCCGCAGCAACAAACTTCAACCATTTTCTAAATTTAACGATTTATTTACATAATATCAAATAGAAATTGAAATACACTTGATACACTGTAGCGTTTGCACAACAATAGTGTCAAGTATCAAGAGATGCAAATGCACTGAAAATTACAAGATCAACCACGACAAAACATAGGCCGAGCGCTATTCCATGAATACATAAAGAAAGTATTCAATACTATTTAAATAATTATTATTAAAGATTAACTCTTGCTAAAATTCTGAGCATATGATTAGTTCATACGCAGATACAGGCGTGTCGTGTATTATTGGATGAGCTTTAACGTTTGACGGCGCGATCATACTATCAACATCAATAAAAATGTATGTCGTTAAATTGCACAGCAAGAGTTGATCTCAAGAATTCAGAAGCCCACTGTATATTATTCTTTTTGTACAATCATAATCAGTCATTATGTGTAAGGGTTTGTATTAAGAAATTTTTAACTAAACCAAACTCAGCACAATTGCCAGTTTACGCATAAAATAGTGTTAATTACATGCGAAAGAAAAAATTCTACGAGTCAGCACGTGTGTATTACAACTTGTGTATTTGTACTATAGTAAAAACGTTTGAGATATATACGGCAGTAAATTTTACTGCACTGATCCATCAGAAAGTTTGACATCCGAAACCACAGTCATAAATTACAATAGACCGTTTTCTATTCAGGGTAGTCCTCAGCTACCGGGTTGGTTCTATTCATAAACACGCAACACCTCAATCTTTCTTACCTTTGTTGCCCGAACCTCTAATTATGAACAATAACATTTACTGCCCGGTATATCTCAAACGTTCCTATTATACACTTATAGTAAAGAACAACATATTTGAAGATCTATGAAAACTATAAGCCCATGATATCAACAATAAGCGCTTATCACAATCTTTAATGTTTAAGGCATTTTTACAAATTATTGGGTTCCTTCTAAGAATATTTAGACAGCACTTTCAGTGTCTATTTTATTTACAACCAACCTGCCGTTTTACTGAAGATTTAAGTACCTGCAATTGACGTAACTTTATTGTTCCACATGCCTTGTTCCTTAATTATGGTGTTTCAGCCAAAAAACTAAGATATTTTTAAATTAAAAAAAAAACTGACATGGTAACTTCTGTCAATATAAATGCTATTAGTAACACTGATAACAAAGCAACTGCTCAGTTGCAACAAGTAATGTGTTAGTCGTTACGTGTCAGTGCTTATAATGCCAAATTTTCACATAAAACGAAAACTAAAAATATTGGACAGAATAAAATAATGCCCTCATTTCATTGCAGTTTTGGGCGATTTTGGACGATGCAGTGGAAAGCAATAAAAAGAATATAGTGCAATGCTGAGAGAAGTATATTTTCGGAAAGTAGTTGTTTTCAGTTCATTAGCTCGACAAATGCAAAATAATCGATTCTTGTTATGCAGGCCGTTACTGCATCCGAATTTTCTCTACTTTAGTAATATATCTTCCTGCAGATTATTAATAATAATCCTTAGTGTTAATTCTTTTTTTCTTCAATCTCATTCAATGATTCTAATAAGATATTAACATATCAAGTTCCATCGTTTACCTGGTTTCAAGATAGGTCACAAATAAGGTAGTTAAAAAATAATTGTTGTAAAAGCAGTACTTTTAATTCATAAGCATTTGGAGTATTCAATGTCAAAAGTAAGCAAGAGAAGCGACTGAAAAATGATGAAAAGCTGATTGTCGGGCGCCTTAGCAGAGAAGAGAATCTTTTGGAAAGAGTGGCGTTTCTAAATAGTAACTTAATCGCCACAACCTTCCTATATAATAAAAGTCCTAAAATTTATTTTATAATTAACAGTACTTATTGGATGTTTCATTAAGTTTGGGATTATCAAGTAAGTAATTTCCAATTATTGAGGTTTACCAGAGAGCGGTTCCACTCACTCTAGCGCGACTTCTTTTTTTCCTGGCTCTACCAAAAATCTTAGCAATCCGTGCTTCTTTATGCAACTTAATATTATATTTTACAAATAAAACTTACCTATAAGGAAAATTATGGGTTATAATTCAGCATACTCAATATAAACGTACCTGCAAATGGAAAAAAAAATTAGCAAAAGCTAAAACAATTTTTATTGAAAGCATACTACTAGATGTTATCTACACTTCTACACTAATATTATAAAGAGGAAAAATTTGTATGTTTGTATGTTTGTAATGAATAGGCGCAAAAAGTACTGGGCCGACTTAAAAAATTCTTTCATCAATAGAATGCTACATTCTTCCTATTTGACATAGGACATTTCATTTTGAAAAAAATTAGGGATCCTTGGTAAAATTTGAACAATGTAACCGAAGGTGTAAAAAAATGAGTCTTAAAATGTCTTTCGTCGAATGCGCTGCCGAAACTATTAGCGATAGAACAAAATAATGTACAACAATATTGAAGAACATCATAATGTCTACAAAAAACTCCGCGATAGCATATGTCCAACTATTGTAGTTATGTCACTACAACAACTTTTTTTATTTTAAACATTAATGAAAATGCTAACCAAATTCAAACCATGCTATTTATGTGTTTATATTAATACTTATCCAAATAAATTATTTTATGGTCAAGACCATTTAACTACCTATAAAATAGTTTTTAAATTATTTAAATTGGACTTTCCATTCAAAAGATATTACGAATTAAAAAATTCAAACAGTAAACAAAACCGCCATAGCGCCGTGGCCGTTGTTTGCGATGCAGTCTGAAAAGCGCGCCGGGCGGGGTGGAGGGGGCACTGGGGGGGCAATATTTAATAAAATTAGTAAAGTCCTTCTCGGGTATGACGAGACCAGGGAAATAGGTATTCATTTTTATATGAAGGATATTATAGATTCCAGTTCAAACTGAATAGGTACGCATACATAAGATAGGTCAGCTATACAAAATAAAGTAGTGCATCAAATTTACGCTAAGGCGGTACGAAGTTCGCCGGGTCAGCTAGTCGATTATAAAAATAGAAACATGCTAAAAAACACAAACACATATTTTCTGCAGAATATTTACGAAATGAGTTCTACAGATTGTAAAAAATTCTTCCAGGCTAAAACCCAATAATGAAAAATAACGTTTAAAACTAGTCTACAATCCAGAAAAGCGTTAATTTAACCATTTATAGCTCGTACAGCTTCAACATAAGAAAAACAATTATAGAGTACACAAGCTAGGTTATTAGTTGTGGTATCAACTATTTAATAAAGTTCAAGATATTTATTTATTTTTTCGTCTTTTTGAACATATAATAATGTTATTTTTAACCAGTTGAAATTGTTTAAAGCAAAAGACTATATTGACAAGGTAGAGGTCATTTAGATTTGTAAGTGATAAACTGCACTACAAAAGAAACTCTGTTAAAAGCATCGACAAAAACTTCTAAGACAAATTCGCTCCGGACAAAGCCCAAAAAAATATGCATCAAAACCTCTTTCAGGCGTACACAAACGACAAACACAAGAAGTGCTATAATGTAAAAAGCTAGTTTTCCATAGGACAAGTCTACAAGGATAACGACAGAAAAGAGCGTGTTGAAAGAAAAGATATTGCAAGACGAGTGTATCCCTCTGATCCTGAGGGAATGACGAATGCCAGGCGACAAACTCGATTACAGTAAACCACCGCATGTCCGCAGAACCTTTGAGGCATTTTCTCTCTGTTTTTCTACATTTCAGGGCTTTGACTGCTCTTCGTTTAACAATTGTGAAATCGGGCTTATCTAACAGCATTGACACAAAATTTACAAATGAATATCGTTTATAAAGACAGCTTCACGAACCAATTTCCATCTATTTAATTAATATATCCAAGAAGTGGCAGGGTTTGCATGGTTATTTTGAACTTTATTCATTCAATTCAGAGATTCTAAAAACAGTTTTCTATTCTCTTTTAATTTATTAGACTTCAACACGAAACGCTATATTTTTAGAGGGAAATAAGCTAATTTATAGTGAGTTATTTTTATTTTTGAAAAGATGTTATTGTGAGACTGCAGATATGAACTTTTAAAAATTAAATCGAAGACTTATTTACGTCGACTGACTTCGGCTTTATATTTGGTTTAAACATTGTTTCAACTGCGCTCTTCCAGAAAATTGAATTTTGAACGAAAAATGTATGGTAAGTTTGTTTTCTTTTAAAACAAACAGATATTTCAAAGATCTCAATTCAAATGCAATAATTTCAACATATCTTTAGTAAACTTTGAATATTTCACGACTAAGAAACTCATTTAATTACACCTTTTTGAGCTCTTATTGCAATTCAGACCAAATAATGAACAAAGCTTATTTTTCAGTATTTTCAGCAAAACAGTAACTCAGTTTCAAACAACTTATGTTGCTTAGAATGTAAAAAAAAAACTAATAAAAAATACACAAGTAAAATAACAATAATAAAAACGACAAACTTGATAAAATATAATAAGTAAAGCGTGAACATTTTATACTTTGAATTTACATCAATTTTTAAAAAATTACAAAATTATTATTCTATTTTAGTCTTTATACACCCCCCAAATAGGGAGCATAAATTGGTTTTTGTGGCACAGATCGTTAAAAAACCTGCCACGCAACAGTTTGTTTAATTATTCAAACAATTTATTAAAACATTTATTAAAATCATATAATATTATCATTATAATAATTAAAATTTATTCTATTTTAGTCCATAATCGTCTTTAGTCAACCATAATTTTTTACCATTTGAGATAAATACGCCCTCACCAGTTTTTCATTGCAAATGTTGCATACACTTTTCGCGCGCCGCAACTCGCAAAACTTGTCATATTCTTTCACATACAAATCCTTTGATTTATGAGAAATCAATTTTTCCTGAGCAACTTCAAATTTTTGCAAAATTTCTGCTGAATAAACGCTTTCTGCTTCAGAAACGTTCATTTTGAAAAATAAATTGTTTTTTAAACCAATGCATTGTTTTTAAACCTTAACAACATCAAAATAGCAAACTTTCTACACAACACTGAATTGCATGGACACAACATTCAGTTGATTTTCTTTAAGGAATGCTAGATATTTGTTTGAATCTTTCAGAATTATAAAATAGAATAAAACGTTGTATGAACCACGAGCATAATTGTCGATTATGGCTTTCGAAAATTTAAAAGCCCTCGTCGTTCCTCGGGCTTTAAACATTCCCTCCTGCCATAATCTCCTAATTATGCCCTTAATACACAAACAACTATTTAAAGTAAAAAATAAAAAAAGTTACAGATTTTACGCTTCGTACTCTCGCTCATCACTCATGTAGTTTTCATGCCTGAGGTCATTTCGCTGAAATGTTCTTTTAATTGCCTACTTTGTATAATCTCAATAGCTAATACATTTATTAATTATTAAAACATATATCAATTTTGATAGAAATAAACGTCTCTTTGTTTCAAATTATTTCTATCAAAATTAGCATCTGCCATTAGGGATAATCTATACATCGACCTGTAAAAACCTAGCTTCTAAGCTTTGATGTAAAGAGCTTCTAATAGGTGTCGCTATTGTTAGTGCAAACCAAAATTTGTAAATAATAGCCTGTGATATAGTAATAGACTGTATGTAGTAATATCTTGATAGTATTCAGATGATTGAGTTTAACATGTTTTTGCCAATGAATCAGAAAGTTCAAAAGATTTTAATTATATTTTTTGGGTTCAACCTTTTAATCAAAATACAAGCTGCAGAAAATTAGCTATAAGTAATATCTTTTCTTCTAAAAAAAGCATTTTGATCTATATATGCAATAAATAAAATAAAAATTCATCTAAACGTCGTAGTAATAAAATATTAAAAAACTCTCATCAGGAAATAAAAAGTGTTTGTAAATCCACAAAAAAAACCCAAAAAATTTTTTTTAACATAAGTGTATAAGTGTGGTTTTGTGTAAGCTTATTTTAAACATAAAGCCCAACAAACTTTAATCTAAAATATTATTTACTTTTAAAATTAGCACTTATATTGTAATTATATTAGTTTTATGCATTTAAATTTAATAAAAAAAAAAACAAATAGTCTTATAAAATATATCAGGCGTTCATTTGAGGAGTAAATCAAGCTGATGTTTTGCAGAATAGAAAAAAGGGGTTTTCTATTGATATGCATTCGAATTAGATGACAAATTAGCAAACCGTCAATTGTCACTTGTCGAACATCAAAGTGTTGTAGTGATTCTTTATCTAATGGCGGCATTATTTTAAAAATAATTTAACACTAGCCTTATATTCAACTTTCGTAAGACTTAATCACATATTGAAAAAAAGCAGATAGCATTTGGACAATTAAAATTCAAAGCTTGATTAACTTTTCAATTAAACATTCGATATTTAGAAATAAAAAAGTAAATCCAATTAAACAAAGCACGTCTATTTGAAATCAATGTAATTTGTACATTTGAGCACTAATTTGGAACGCTTTATTATTATCTTTAGCCAGTCTGATAAAACCACACAACTTTTGATATCCTAATGGCAGATGCAACAACCTTTTTTTTTTTCAAGTACAAGCCATCTAGATTTATCACCCATCACAAAACGCAGCAGGCTATTTGGAAAATCAGTTTAATTACCCCCCGTTCGAGAGCAATTTAGAGTCGGAAGCGCGATAAAGTATTGTATACGATTCGGAATGTTCATTCGAACAATTAATATGTCATTTTGATGTACCTGTCCAAGACAGATTTATGAGTTTCTAAAGAATAAGTCATTAGTTTGGTGGGCCTGCGGCTTTTCGCTCCAACTTCCGCGAAAAACCACAGCAGACTTCCGCTAGCCGTTCCCGCACTGTTTCCTTCATTCGCCATTATTTATTTTTTATTTAGAAAAGTTGCTAGAAGTTGCTTCCGGAAGATTAACGTATCGACACATACATGTTTTACAAACAACCAGTCTTTAAATTGGAAATGTGGATGTTTATTAAGAAAACGCAAAGCACAACCGCTCAACTTGCCATCGCTTGAGTTCTTAAACAACGCACAAGAACAGTGTCTTATTGTGGTAGTAAATAGCCTAAGCGAGACATGTTTAAGTCAGGAATAAAAATTCAATTTGGTACCAACTTTGCTTTTACACTGTTTAATGAAGAAGTAGAGACCACATAAAAAAATATAATTATAATATAATATATATGTATATATATATATATATATATATATATATATATATATATATAAATATTTTGATCAGATTTCATCGACTGGAACGTAATGCTATAATGAATGAGGAATGTTGGTCGGGTAATCAGTCTCGAACGGTGGAGTTACTCTTTATTTATAATTACTAGCTTTCGAAACAATTTGTTTCTTCATCATTTGAAAAAAGAACTTACAATTTTGAGGTTAACGTTGTGGTGTCATAAAACATAAAAATGATATCATTGTACATACACTGGATAATAGATAACAATTTAAAAAACATTCATATAAAGAGAATTTAACTTAAGATGACCTGAAAATGTATCGATGTTTGATTATAAATTACAATATTATGCTGCTTGGTCGGACATTTTGAACACTAGTTGCACTTAAATGACATGCGTTGATTTTTAATTGAATAAAAACAATTGATGTTTTTGTAACTGACTGTTATTTCACAGGTCTGGATTATAACGAATTTAAGTTGTTTCTGTTTTCTTTTTGTTTTAGTAGATGATTGTAAATAATGCTAAGACCGTCTAGGTCTTTTCTTGAATTCATAGATTTGTCATTGTTAAATATATGAACCATTTCTAAAAACGTTCTTTTTTGTAAGTTGCTTTCTACGTCTAAAATGTTTACTTCTGCCCAAGACATATTATGTCCTACTTCTAACGTATGTCAAAGTTTTAATGAATGTGTCACTATCATGTAATATTATTTTCAGTATTTACCTGAGGAAGAAACAAATTGTTTCGAAAGCTAGTAATTATAAATAAAAGACTAACTCCACCGTTCGAGACTGATTACCCGACCAACATTCTTCATTTATATATATATATATAATTATATATATATATAAAACTTATAGCCTCATACATAGTTTGAATTGATTAGCACTCATCAGTGACTCTTTGATGACACTCATCCTTTGAAATGTGGTGCTACAGAAGAATGTGGAGGATACCATGGACAGATAGAGTCACAAATATAGAGGTCTTGGAGAAAATGCAGAAGGATTGTGAAATTATTAACGCCATAAAGAAAAGGAAATTGCAATACCTAGGCCACATAATGCGAGGACCAAAATATGCACTACTACAGTTGATAATGCAAGGGAAGATTGGTGGAAGAAGGAACATCGGTAGACGTCGGGTGTCGTGGCTGAAGAACCTCAGGGATTGGTTTGGCTGCACGAGTAATCAACTGTTTCGGGCTGCGGTTGACAATGTCAAGATAGCTGTGATGATAGCGAACCTCCGATAGGAGACGCACAAGAAGAAGAAGTGACTCTTAGCACAAGCTTAAATAAGTTGGAATAAGTAAATCCATTTGCTGTCATAGCTAGATATTGCCATTATAATAACATAGCAGGTAGGTATATCCCCAGTTATTATAGCGTATGATTTGACAACACAAATAGTAAATATTGTAAAATATTAAGCACGACATTTCTTGCAGCTATTTATTTGACTAGCAGACCTATTATGATTATTTGTAATCTGCCTAAATATAGATTGGAATTATCCGTGGTGTAAAATAGTCTCAAGTCCAAACTCATACATTTATGTCTGTTCTGTAATATTCCTTGATATCAATTGATATTAATTCATATCAATTTCAGCCAGTTTTGATGTTTTGTAACTCAGCTTATAAGTCGAATTAAAGAAAGTGCAACTTCAATTTATGACACACTTGTTGAAAAGCACAAGTTAATACACATGCGTTTTTGTTAAAATCTAAATTGTCAGTAGTGCCAAAAATTCGATCAAGTTTCCGTTTAAAATTATAACTTCAAGAAGAAAGTCCTAACCTACAAGCAGTGCGACCAGATGCTGTCCTGGAAGTATTTCATTAAAAAAAAATAACCAGAAGTTGGCTAAGATAACACAATTGAAACATAACTTACTTTACAAATAAATAACAAACTATATTACTGCATAGATTTGGCTAAAAACTGCTCGATTAAATTTTTTAGAAATGCTAAAAGATTGCAATCAATAGAAGCCTAGCTTGGACCCAGATTAAAATTCTGGCTTACACACAATTGGTCGGTTACTGCTTTAACCTAACAACTGCAACGCACTTAATACATAAACAAGTTGAATTTTGTTTGAACAAAAAAACAGTTCAGAATGTGAAACATACTCGAATTAAACTTGATATTTCAAATACTTTTGCTCAGGTCAAGTCAGGTCAGGTCAGGTTAACACGAGTTAACTCTCTACTTAGCCCAAATATTCAAGTATTAAATATATAATCTATTACTTTAAGCTATACTAACATCACATCTAATTCTTGTACAACACCCATTCTAATTTGTTCTTACAAACCCATGATAACCCATAATACATACACAAAACGTTAAAAACTGTGAGTTGACATTATAAGTATTAATTTCAGCACGTTTCAAAATAAGTACAATTTCACTTTTCCATCAAATTAGTTTTTTAAGTCAAATATAGCAAGTGAAAAATCTCATTTCCTTCTCACCTAACACATAAATTTGTCATAATAGCAATGTTTTTGAGGTATTTGAATATATTGTGCATAAAATTTGCCAATTTGAAGTTAAATCCGTTGTTAGCACCGGTAATAAAATTGTTAAAAATTTTAAACTTTGACAAAAACCATAATACAAAGAATGTGAATCGCCAATGTTGAATAACAAAAAAATAAAGATTTTGTATAATACGGTAGTCAGAAAATTCTTCATATTAGCCTACATTGAAAAATAAAAGGTTCCTAATAAGCTTATGAGCTAATATAAGCTAAGAATTGAATTTTTTTAAAACCTATTTTTTCCCATCTTTAACCACTTTTAATAAAAATAATAAAACTACAGCAACTATTTGTTTTGTTGCAAAAATTTTCTAAAATATTATGGTATAAAAAATTATTCCATTTATTTAATTTTTCAGTAATTAAATGAATTTTATGATAAAAGTATAAGCATTCCATAAAACATTATTTGTAGATTGAGATTAAATTTTATAAATTTATACAACACAATGAATAAAATGCATGAGAATAATAAAACTGCACCAAAATTGCAAATTTCCAATTTATTTTCATCAAAATATGTGACTGATTAAAAATATAAATCAATTAAAATCTATTTGAAAATTAAAACTGAGTTAGTTTCTTTATTGAACTTTGAATATTTTTCCGAACATACGTCCAGGTCATTAGTTTAAATCCTCTGCAGAACCATTGGATTTGTGTTCATCCCATTCAAATATATTGTCGAATAGGGAATTGACTACACAATAAACGCACAAAGTACTAGAAGCCTTGCATTTTGCTGAAAGACATAAAATTTTAATTATGGAAAAAGCTTTGAGCCGTTGATCTTAATTGCAGGCAATCACAGTTGGAATAGACATAAAAGTAATTGAAAGTAATAAGCACGTCGTTTGGACAACGCGAAAGGGTGGAGGAAAAATTATTTAAGTAGCAAATAATTTACAAAGACCCATTATTAACTGAATGGTGATGATAGCGTGTATGTACGTATATTAGTTAATGAGTGGTAATTACTTCCAGCAAAATTGATTTTCATTTGGGGTTATATGGGTGCTGAATACCTAGCAATTGTCTTTAATATCGTAATTGGATGCTACTCTGTCAATGATTTTGTGCTAATGGGGTTGTATCCTAACTGCTAGTGTCATATAACTTTGGCTTGTTAGTTTGATGTAATGTGACAAAACATACAATTGAGTTTTTAAATAATGGTTATTTTTTAATATTACCGTTTACACAACACCAATGTTTATTTACTAATAAGAAAAATCCTAATTGGCTAGTTGCAATCAGAGAACTTGTTAGTTAAGGCAATAAATACTGCCGCGAAGACGGTATGCGACGATCAAAACCGCGCAGTGGTGTCTTCAATATTTGACCACTTTTGTGTTTTTAGACTATTAGTTACTATTAGAAAAATTTCAATTTTGATTTATAAACAGTTTAAAAATTTTGATAAATAAGAACTTGTAAACCGCCCTAAATACTGTTTTTCAATCAAAATCCCGTAGAACATATTTGTGTATTAAATTAGGAACGCAAAATGAAATAATTGTCGATTAAGAAAGTACAACAAAAGAGCGGCAATCTCTCACAACCGCCAATAAAATATACACTCTCACATTTTCTTTTACAATCAAACAACTTATACAGTTAAATAAAACATTTCATTTTTACCAAATCTTCGTTTAAAAAATCATAATCCGAAAATTTTTGTGTTAAAACAAATGTTTGTTTAGCAAACTTGTTGCAGAGAAAAGGCTTTTGTACTGTTGACAGAAACGTTTACTTGGCAATGGTCAAACGTCAATACTTCCTGCATCAATTATTGCAGAAAACATTATTTCCAAGTAAAACGTCTTCTTTAACTCATAATTTTTTACTATTTTTCTAACGTTAACAGAGCATACATTATCTGCAATTAATGATATACACATAATTACCGGTGTTCTAAAGTTTGAGCTTAAAATAAAAAAAATTATCATAAAAAATCAGTAAACAAAATAAAATAACTTTCAGACAATATAATAAATTAGAGCATTTTTAACCATATAGGTCAATTTTTCGTAATTATTGCTATATTGCATATTTTATTAGATATTCAATAAAGTAGTTTATCAAAACTTCTAAAAAGCATCAGAACATCAGAAACAAGTTTTATGAAAATTTCCATAACAGTCTGCTTTACTTTTTCATAATTAGTTTTTATCCCTTTATAAAATTTCTAATATAATTATATATCTATTATTATATATTATATTTCTTATAAGCAACTCTTATTAGATAAAGGAGAAAAGCATATATGTAGTTGCATTAGATGTTATCTTACAACATGTCCACCTGGTTCCATTGTGTTAGAATTTTTAATTTACAAAATGGTTTTACACTAATCATTTATGTTTTTATACTAAAGTCCTTGATGAAGATGAGGACAACTCTCACCGAAACGTCAACAAGAGTATAAATAAATAATATTCAAATAACTTCTGCCACTATAGTCTTTTCTTTCAAGAGATAGTTATATTAGAAATCTGCTTGACCATGCTCTTTCAAAAATTGAAAAATTTATCAATTTTTGAAAGAGCATGAATTATGATTCTGTCCCAAACTTTAAGGTTAGGCATTAATAGATTTTAAAATCATTATAAAACATTTTTGGTAAACTTAGCTTTATTAAAAAAAACGTAAAATGTATTTTATACTTATATGCCGTTTTTACACAATAATAAAAAAAATTGTTCACTTTTAAAAATCATAGAATCACCTGTTACTATTAAATCTTAGCAATCAGTCAAATCCTCTAAGAAACAATATCTGTGTATCATTATTTGTAAAAAGCTAAAAATATGTATACCTTGAATATATTGTTTCCAGCTTTTTACAGGTATACATTAATAAATCAATATGTAAACATAAATAATTCAAATTAAACGAAACATTACTGTTTGAAGACTTTAATAGTTATTTACATTAGAGTGCTAAAAAGTATGATTTTACAGCGTACCAGCTTTGTTTGGGGAACAAGGCCATTAGCAAGAACGCTGTAAATAATTTTTCCAACAAAATATGTATAACATTTTTAGACGACAATAGTTTTAATGTATTATAATATAATAGTTATTTACATAAAAGTCAAAAAAATTTCACATTACTGAAGAGGAGCTAAATTGAAATATTTTAAAGCTCCGAGTCAAGATTTTACTGACGTGTTTTTCCGGAAATCGTAAAAAAAGACGAAATTTACAAATTTCAGAATTTTTTTTGACAAATTCCACAAAAATCAAGTTTGTCATTTTTGTTGGCAACTATAGTTACTAGAGTATCTTTTTTATTTTGCGTTTTGTAAAGTTTTTACAGTACTAGTCCGGAAAACTCAATTTTCCTGCGGGTAAATAAGCAGGAAAATGTTGTTTCCATCCGGAAAAATTATTTAAATCCATAATTTAAAATAGTACCAATGAATTTTTTTTTTTAAATTGTTAAAATTTTAATAATGTATTAAGATCATGCGATCATGTATGGGTTAAAAGCATTCATTTACCTACTGTGCTTGGATCTCATTTTCAAATTGGTTAGAAGTTATTGATATCGTTAATTTATCAAAATTATTTGTTAATATGTTATGATAATCAATTACTGATTTGTTGATAACATAGGTATATTGTTGATAGACATTATATATATATATATATTTGATCCTAATTGAACGATATATATATATATATATATATATATATATAACATGGTGTTCATAGCATCTGCCAATATTGACTTGACAAGTAAAATTTCCAACACAGTTTAGTTGGTTACTGTAATTATGACTTATGAACAGATATTTAGTGTAAAATGTAATTTTTTAAGATAAACTATATTGTGTAGCAGTTGATTTATTTTTTACGGCTTTTTAAAACAAGATAATCTACCGGTTATTTTGCAACACAGTAGCATATACTTTACCGCATCGTGTTTCAAGATCTAGTTTCTGTTGACGTATACTCGACTTCAATGCCAATTTTACACTTCAAAAACCCAAAAAAGAATTGGCAGATAAAAGTACCAATCCAACTTGTTATATACGAATATACAGTACAGTGATACATTGTGTACACAAAGTGAGTGGCTTGTTTTTTCCAAAAAACACTATTTTATCTTTATAATTGTAATTTCAAAATAAATAGCTTTCATTTTACTGTCAATGCATTTTATAAAAATAATAGAATGCTGTGTGAACAAAATTAATTTTTTTTTTCTCAGGAACACCCTATATAAAATAATAAAGAAAAATTTAAGCAAAAAATGTATCGACCTCTCAGAAATATAAGCGTAGCAAGAAAGATCTAGTCCGCAATAAGAAATATAATTTTTGTATAATGCGACAAACAACTCAAAGTTTACTTGTTTACAATAAAATTATGAGAAAATATTGGAAATATAATTGGTGCAATATGATGGTGATCAATGATTCGTGAATACAACCAATAATTATAATGTGCATTTGAATTTAGTTATGTCTGCAGAACGTTCCACTATTAGTTTCAGGACATTTGTTTTGTGGAAAGCCAACCATTTATGCTAATGAACGATGATGATCCGTGTCGGTACGCGATATTCCCTTTATATTCTCTATCAAGAAAACTCTTGTCATTTTTAACAGAAAATGCCAGGAAGAGTACATAAATAAGGTTGCAGGTCACGATTAACTAAGACAATTCATGTTCTAAATCGAAGAATTTTTATGATGTTTCCTAGAATTAAAATAAAAAGGATGAAGAGAATACGTGAGGATAATTTGACTTTGTCGACATTGTGTAAACGTTATTATCTGATAACATTAACAAACAAGTTTTATGGGTCAGGGTGACTTAACATCAATGTAATGAGCTCTTGTCTAGGTAGTTACTTCATAATTTAATAGTTGGCTTAGGTTAAGATAAAAATCAATTAAGCTGCTGTGTTTAGTGTTTTCTTTGGAACGCTAGCAGTGTCTCACTCTTTTATAGAAAAAAACAACATTTACTTAATCAGCAAACTTTTATAAAGGAACAACTTCCGTTTAACCATTCAATAAACAATATTTTTCTTACCAAAAAAAATCTAAAATGTTACAAACAAATAATTATGTTTACAGCTTATTAATACATATTTGTTACATTGTCGTCTTGACTGAATTTTTTTATTTACTGCATTAACCAAAAATGCATAAGCAAAACTACCAAAATAGTATATTTGACGGCAAGAATAGACATTATGTAAGAATTGAAATAAGTCTCAAGCATTTGTTCTTAAAGTATAAATGTTGCGTCACAAAAAAAAGCAAAACTTTCAGTAATAGACTATAGTTATTTATGAATTTAGTGTGTAAAAAAACCATTTTGGTGTGAGGATGCGAAAAACCACCCGCATACCAAAATTGCTCTTTATACTCAAAATGCATACAACATTTTTTCTATGATCCAAGATAAATGACAAAATTGTTACTCTTTGGAATAATGGCAGATGCGCCGTCATCTAATTGTAAAGTAAAAAAAAACTACGTGATTATTTCATTTCAATATTGTTTACGTGGTTGTGATGTTAAAATGGTTAGCAGGAGAAAAATCTGTGAATTGCTAAATTTTCGCATAGCTTTAGAGAGACCAGAAAAAAACTTATTAAATAAATGAGATCAATGCAGGTCAATAAACCACAGAGATAGGTGCACTTATTTAGAATCATTTTTGTAATATTAAATTCAACCATTAAAACAACAATCAATAATATTTGTTTAATTTAGAACACATTTGTTCAGATCGTGTCCAAAAGTACCAGAAAAGTATATTTTGGTAAATGGTAAAATAGCCCGGCGCATCCACCAAACGTCAACTCATATAGACAATTATTAATAACATTTATGCCCGATTGCAGAAGCTATTAAGTGTTTAGCTGTTTTATCCTTAAAAACAAGTGACCAATACTTTTTTTGCATAAGATAATTTTTCACTCTTGTGTCACTTCACTTTTTTGATATAGATTATATTGATTGATTAAATTAAACCAAACGTTTGTATATTGAACTGGAACACGCAATTGAAAACTCAAAACTCGTTCAAATAAGTCTAAATTGTCTGCTTCAAACATGCACTAGCCCATAAAAAAATTTAGTCAAAATTCTTGTTGAAATCATCACAAAAAGGCTTTGGAATGTTTTATTTGGAGTAGTTACTTAAATAGGTTTTAGCAAATAAAAAGAAAAAACTTGGAGCAATTGGTCAAATTCACTTAGCGTTGGTCAATACGATAATAACAGTTAAGAATAATTATTTAAGTAACATGTATTAGCAAGCTACATTTATATATATATAGGATCGCTTAAAAGTCTGAATACAGCTGAAACGACTGAGCAGAAATGTTTCAATTTTAGCATTTAAAAATTTTTCTAAAAGCTCTTCTTCATACATCAATTTTGAAAATACAAAATTAACATTTTTTCCTAGTGACACAACACAATAGATTAGATTTAATAAATTCCACAATTTTTTTTAATCTCAGTGATGTATCATAATATTTGCTCACATTTTTATTAAAAAATTATAAAATAAGTTAACATTGGAAATGCTGTTACACTTGCAATAGAATCTCTTTATGATGACGTTTTAGGAAGATTTTAAGCAACTGGTAGAATTAACGACAATTTTAAACAACTGGTGGCATCAAAGACCCGTGCATCCGCAAACTATTACCTAGGGTGCATTGTTTTTCGTGCCTTTTTGAAATGGTTCTTTTTCCGATTAAAATAATATTTTAAGATAATAATATACAATATTCTAAAATTTTATTAATTTTTATGTTGAAGTTAAATAGGCGAAAAGCTAACGATAGATAAAACCAACATTTCGAAAGCTAAAAAATTTTTACATTTTTCAAAATTATATTAGATTGACTATTTCACTTGTTGTTATACGAACCAATAAGAATTTATCCTGTGAACGAGGATCTCATTATTACAGCGTTATTTTTTGTTCATAAAATTCTTCGAACTGGTTCTACCAATAAAAACGTTCAAATAAGCAATTCCTTGGTTTTATCGACAATTCTTTTTTTATAGTAACAATCCTACAAAAATAGTAATTGTTTTCACGGTAGTGCCGTAAACACTTAAGCACCATTTTGTACTTAGTTGTAAAAGTTATAAAAGTGCTTAAAATGTTTCGCTTTGGTGAGAAATCTTTGACAATAGGAAGAAGCTCTCCAAATTATAACACCACGCAATGGTGTTATAATTTATATTGTTACCTCAAATTATGGAATTTTGAAACCAATGAAAGTACGCACTGCTTCCAACATTCCCCGTTCAAAGAAATTAGTAACATTCTCAAATATTATGCTTTTAATATGAAAAATTAAAATGGAGAAGATTACATGGAAAGTTGCATAAAATCGATTTGGAATACTCCAGCTAAACACTAATACAAGAAAAATATTTTAACGAATTCAACATTTCTTTTGATTCTATTGCCGGCATCCAGTTTCAAAAAGCAAAACATGCGCAAGATGCCAAAAGAAAACTTTTACAGGAAAATCTAGACAAAAGAAAACAAAAATTCAACGCCTTAAAAATAGAAGAAATCCACACTTCTGCTTGCGATAAAAAAATCCAAACAGTTTACAGAGAAATGTAAAATTGCTATATTTTTTATAAAATTTTGATTATTCTTTTTGATGATATTAAGTAATTTTTTTTCCATATATGTGCATTTGAGCTGGAATGGAAAGGCAATGAAGCAGCAAATTGTAAAATATCATACTTGAAAGAAGAAAATTGACTAGAAGAATAGAATATAATCCTATTTTTTTTAAAACTCGGCAAGTTGTAAAAATTCCAAATCCTGTAAATACTAGACCCTAACTGGAAAAATGGTGCTTGGTTCAACATGCCTTTGGGAATAAATTCTCTTATAAAATAAAAAAAGTAAAATAACCACACTCACACGGATCTTCTACTGTCACTGTTCTAGCGAAAAATGACGTGAATGAGCTAGAACTAATTAAAATCACTGTGTATTTACATAAATATCCAATCGATAAAGCGATATTCACAATTAGATTCAAAAGACTTACTTCTCACAATGGAATTGTAATAATTAATAGTAAATTAAAAAACAACATCAAACAATATTTATGGGAAGATATTGTTTTTTAATTTACTATTAAACCCAATAATATTACACAGACATTTTCGATGTCTTCTCAAAATACTCATTTGTTAGATAATGACAACCAAATAGTATACACAAACTGTACGTTTCATATTAATAATTATTATGGTAAGTAGTCAAGTAGATTTGTTCAAGTTTTTGTGTGTAATATTTTCATTCTTTGTGTTGTTTATTTGCTAAATGGTCATCATAAGAAATAACATATATGGTGAAATTTTGTTTTTTGATAACATATATGATGAAAATTTTTGATTTCCTCAAAGAGAATTTTTTTTTGTGTTTGTTGCCAATTCATCTTATGACATTGGTCAAAAACCCTTCGACTGAGTAACAACGTCACTCGATAAATTGCTATGCAACAAACGCTCGTAACAATAAGAAATCTTACCCGACAAAATTGTATTTTATATAAAAACTAGCTGGCTCGGCAAACTTTATTCCGCCTAAACATAGATATTATTTTTAACATAAACAAACCAAAATCTTTGAAAATCATACTAATATTGATACTTCTTATTTTTTATCCCTATCCCATCCCTTTTCATCCCTTTGTTAATAAAAAGTATCCTATCCTTTCCATTCAAATCCAGTCATAAGTTTGTAATTTTCTATACAAACTTTCACCTAAAGTTGGTATATGGGAAGTTGTCTCATGCAAGACGATTAACATGTAAACGCACGGTCCGACTTTGGTCCATGGTGGAGGAGTAGATCGATTTATTGCAAAAAAAATTATTGCAAAAAATCCAAGTTTGGGAAAATTTCTTGAACCACGTCAAATAAATTTTAATGTAAACGCTTCTTCGTGGTTGCGTCAAATTTCTTACGGTAGTTTAATTGAACCGTCCAACGACTTATTCCAAGCTACCCTTAAGTACGACTATTACTATTACGAAAAGTGAAATCGGCGGGAAGTACATCGGCAATTAAGAAAACAAAGAAAGTTGCTACCTGATTAGAATAGTGTTGAAAATAAAATGTTCTGTTTATTAATAAATAATGTGTTTGTTACATGCCCTTTTAATTTAGTTATACATATTATGAAAATATTGACATTTATAGTAAATGTTTAATAAAAATAGGTAATTGTGTATGCTCTTTTTAAACATCATGTTGTTGAACGTACCTAAAATCTTCTCTGTTTAATTCGAAAAAATAAGTCCTGGATGTCTAGCGCCTTCGTCATAAACGCTAATTTGCCGAGCCTCACCGAACGTTTCCGACATCGCAATTCCAATTTTAACTTTCACCCCTCTTTTAGAGGGTGGTTTCAGGAATAAAAAATATCCTATGTCCGTCTCTACCTCCTCACCAATTTTCAGCCATATCGGTAAAGCCGTTCTTGAGTTATAAATAGTGTAACTAACACGACGTTTTTTTATATATTTAGATTGCATGAAAAAACCGATCTGAATTTTTGTAATGAGTTAGCAATTTTCTTACTACGCGTATGATAATTATACACACAAATTTTATTCTTGCGTCTGTCACAAATTCTCGAAAAAAATTTCTGCAACAGTCAACACACTAAGGGTATTATAACAAAACATTTTTTAAAAGTTTTGATTAAAATAAATCACATCATAAAGCTCAGAAAAAATGCTTTTCATAAAAATATTAAATTTAACTCGTCATGCTATTTTAAAAAAAATCAAAAAAATTTTTTATCGTCAGCCCATAAGACGATAAAAATTTCGTAAACAAATATAAAAATACAAATAAAAATATAAAAACTAAATTTAAATACTTTTTTCATACACCAAATTTGAAGGAATCTTGATTAGCGGTTTTTTATAATATTAAACTGTTTTCATACTATATTAAATCCGTTTACTAATATTTTTTGCTATTATGAGAATGCATTTAAATAATTAAGATCTAATGTTGCACAGAACAGTGTATTTTATAATATTTAGTCATTCCCCAAATTTGCAAAAAATAAGAAATAACAAATTACTGCAAGTGTGATTCCAAAAAATGCAACTATTTCTTTGTCAAACTGAATCTAATTTAATTCCTTCTTGCAAGATCTCTTAAGACTTTAAATTGATGTAGCAAACTATGTAAATTCTATACTCACTTTTTCGAAAACCATTCTTAATATCTCAAACTAATAAATAACGCCAGTTCCTTGCAGCGTTCCTAATTACTTGCCCAGGTAACACGCTGAATAAAAAAATCGTAAATGGCTAGACATTTTAAAAAGACTGAGATTCAATTAAAAAACGTTGTTCTGAAAATAGCGTTTAAATTTTAAACTGCTGTAAATTTATTTCAAAAATTAGTTGTTTTGCGAGCCACTAATTAAATTATTGAAAGAAATGTACCCCAGTGCGATATAAACAAAGATGGCTTATCGGTGAACTTTTCACCTGTGTTAACAGCCCTTTACTGTTTGTTAATTTTGAATTTTTCTATTTTAGAGGTTACTGCTTAAAATAAATTCTCAAATGCCTTTTATCTCAGCTGTTAAGCAATAACACTATTTACTGTTAAATTTTATACTAATTTTTACCTTAAAAAAAACAGCAAAGGATTGAAATAAATACCTACAGTGCATGCCACTGTATAAAGTATAGCTTTTATACAAGTTATAAGCTCAAGTATAAACTACGTGGTAAACTTAAAAACTAATAATAATTGTTTGCATCAATATAAATCAAAAAAACGCTTTCTTATTTGAATTGTAGGAGTGATTTGTAAAATTAATCTATAGTTCGTTTACCGAACAGATTCAGCAACTTCCACGAAACTTCAGTTAGAATTACTGAATCTGTTCAGTGAACGAACTATAGGTAACAAAATTGAAAAAAATAAGTTAAAAAATCATAAAAAAGACATTTTGTCTGCTCATTTCAACCCCTAAAAATAAAAAACTTTTATTAGGTGTCATCGTAGAAATGTAAGCATAAAGTTTTTATTATTTATAACAAAAAAAGCTGAACAGATAATGTTAATTAATGCATAAAAATAATTGAAACGTTATTTGTCTTGCTTTTACGACTATAAAACTCCCTGCTGTGATAACAAATAATAATCCTGCAAATACAAAGGATGTTTGAATAATATATATCTGCCCTTCTCAGCCGTTTCGTCAATTTGCTTTTGTAGATAGAGAACCCATTTCAATTTATCTGATTGAAACCACTTGTTGGTCAAGAATGCAGCGAAACTGCCAGTAAATGATTCGTTCGAGTGAACATATAATAAGCTCTAAAACTTTTTTGACAAAGATAAAATGCTCCTCTTTACAATTTTTTACCTATTTGAATTATTTATTAAAATCTTTTTCAGTCGTCTTATTTTCAAAATCTACTTTCCAATCAATAAACTCAAACTATTTATTTATATCGTTATGCCCTCATTAAAAAAGGGATGCAAAAGCTCTTATTCAAAGCTTTATTTTTCCAAAAGAATAAACATCTATTTTGGTTTTTGATTATTTAATTTCAATAACTTTTTAAATTAACTAAGCAACAAAAAGACTATGATGATAATTAATGACAAAAGCAGCGTTTTGAAGATTCTTGCTATTATTACCATACCATCTTCAACCATTTAGTGGATCATCAGAAAAGAATGACGAGATTTCAACAGGCATGGAGCTAAATGTGTTGCGTTTTGCGGAATAAGAAATCAATTTAGTTGTTTAATGTCAAGTCTAATGTTTAATGACTTAAATTTTTTGTTTAATTTGGCTAAACATTTAGTGCGAATATAGTTTATTGCTACTGAATCTTCATGACAGTTCACCGAGTGGTTTCTTGCCGGTGTAGAACCTTGAAGATATTGCGCCAGAGCCTTATTCAGGTTGCATCTCGTTTCTGCGCCTGCATGTTACTAAAGATAACAATTGAATTACAATTAATTATCTAGACAAAAATTTATTTATTACTGGATAATACAAATATTATGTAGGTGGGTATGAAAATATAAGAAAGGATTAATAATCCTTTCTACAAAAAGATAATTACTCAAAAAAGCCAAGGTGAGTTTGAACCCTAGAACGGTATCGCTACCTGCTAGTGTGCTATTGGTATTGCTACGTAAATATTATCTATAGAAGTCAAATTTATTTGCTGACTTATTCAATTCGAATCATATTGTACTCAAAAAGTGTGGAGCATTGTTAGGATGATGCAAGTCATGGTGAAATTCATTTCGACTAAAATTTTCATTACGGTCCATGCTGACCAGATTCCCAAACGCATCTGGTTTATGCGACCTGGCTACCAGTTTTATGAAAATTAGGGGTTGATCTGTTGTAAAGTATTTAAAGAGGCAAAGTTGTAGTCGCACTAATTGTTCAACTATACCTACACCATTATTGCAAATGATAACAATAAATAAATAGATTTAAAAATTACGACTACTTGAAACTTTAGAACAATAGAGGTCTATTTATTGTGTGAAATAGATTACTTTCTGTCATTATTTATTTAAATTATATTCCTAATTTGACAATCATTGAAAGTATGAGAATATTACTTCTACAATTACCCTCTCCCCATGTAAACTATAAGCAATCTCTCTAAAACTAATAACATCCTTAAGGATTGCACGAAGATTAAAAAGAAAAACTTCATTTAGTTAAACAGAAAGTTTGTAGCTCTTCCAAACAAGATGTCACAACACAGATGTCAAAAAATGGTTGAAGTGTTCAAAGGGAGTGCTAAAAGAGAGAATTTTGTTCATACTATAAATTGACAACTTAAAAATATCAATTAACCTGTTTCAGGTTTGTCTCTATAGTACACATAATGCAATATCACATTGACGTTGTTTATTCTCACATTTAAAAAACATAACTCAATAAAAATGACACATTTAGGCTTTACTGCCAATTTAAATGCCAATCTTCCATCACCTCCTACCATAACTCCGAATTTCAAACGGTTTAACCCATTGTGTACTAAAGTTCAGTTTTTATTTCACTAGAAAGTTTGAAATGTGCTAAATTGAAATTTAGCAACTGAGAACTCCCATGATCATCCCAAATGTTTAACTTAATGCTCATTTAAAACTTATCAAACTTTGATATTGCTAATTGATTTGTTAAAGATTTAAAAAACTATTTCTTACCACTAATTGACAGCAGCAAAGATCCTTACCTAAAACAAAAAAAAAACAAATCAGCACATAGTAGTCTTAATATTTTTAAAAAATTGATAAAATAAATGTCCTAACAAGATAAAAATTTAGTAAACCAAGTTCAACTTGATTAATTTATTTACTTAATTAATTTTATTTATTCAAACAAATTGAGCACAGCAACTTCTTGATACCTCAACTTTCAACACGTTATGTTGTTCTAATAGGAAGACGGCTCATGTATATGATCAATCTATATATAAACAGTTTCTTCTTAAATTGAAATGTTTATAAAAAAAAATTACTGATTTACCGAACTGAGTCGATCCGTAGCTCTGTGGACAAAGATAGTGCTCCAAAATCAAATTTTCGATCAAAATGACTTCGGTTCCCACCTAAGCAAGAGCCTTTTTCAAATAAAAAGGCTTTCATCTAACCGGAAGATGTTTGTGTAGGAAGCACCATGGATCATGAAAGAAAGTTGCAGTGCCGCCATATCTCTTGTATTCTACCTTCTACTGAACAGACAGACCATTACTTCGAAGATCTTGTCACATCTATGACTTATCATGGATATATACTACTGACATATCCTCTTTCAAACCAAACAACAATTATTCAAATCGGTTTATAAGCAAAAAAGTTTAGCGCAAAACATCCGTTTTGATAGAAAATAAAAACTGAGCAATTTGTTGCGCCTTAAAATGCAATTGGGCTTGTTTTGAAATTTTTGTAAGATCTCATCCACAAATTTTTGTAAGATCACTTAGAAAATAAAAATTCCAGCGTAACAAAAAATCAATTATCTAAATCGGTTCATAAACAAAAGAAGATATACGCAAACATCCATAAAGTCGCTAAAAAATATTAATAGAAGTAAATATTTTCTTAACGGTTTAGAAAAGCACGCTTAAATTCAGAAAACTGTAAAACGTGCTTAAATTTTATCATCAAACATTTTTTTCAGTTTTCTAAATTTTTTTATTCCGTTTAAAAGTACAAAACTAGCGTGATTTTTTTAATTGACGCAGAAGATCAAATTTAATAATTTTCAAAAGAACAATATTTTCTAAATTTAATAATGCTAACCATAATTTTTATTGAAAGAAAAAAATTAATTCAGGCCATTATTAGCGATTTGTCGCTTGCAGTAGTGACTCTTTTTAATACTTAAAATTTATCCTTACAAAGAACTTTGGTTCTAAAAACATTACAAAGCAAGTGATAAAATTATCAAAGACCGACGACCGCGTGAAATGTCTTTCGTGTTTAAGCTTTTACAACCGACAAAAAAAGTTTTCAATCCGACGCGTATATATTTTTTTAGTCCCGTCGTTTGTAATCCGCATATTTACGCCTTGTCAACTGCTATGGTCTCTGTCACCTATCTGTCACTTTAACCCACTGGTATTTCATCATACATATTATCTGCTTTTAAATACCTCTAAAAAATTGTTGTGCAGTCATAAACATTGTTTGTTTCTATCAGAACCAAGATACCGCACTCAATAAGACATACATATTTCAAAAATTAAAACATCCCAATATTTTTGATGCAACTTTTAAAGCGTTATCTGTAGTGTAGTACGTAACCAACATCAATCGAGTTCTGAGACACATAGTCGTTGTACTTGAGCTGTTAAACTCAACTGTCAATTCATATTTTGGAATTTTTAAAACCGACAAAATTGAGTCCGTGGCTAAAAAGTTTAATACATTATTCGTGCGTTAGTTATGTTACAGCGCTCGGTTTTACTAAAACACCCCACAAAACGCCGCGCTTTAAAATTAAAACCTTGCGCTGTAAAATAAAACCTTGCCTCACTAATAACCTAAATAACAACATATTAATATAAGACCACACATAGCTTTTAACAGAGGTATCCGATTTTAACAAAATCTTTTAATCAGATAATATATTTTTTAAATCTACATTCATATACTATATAAATTGAAAAAAGATTGCTTTTAAGCGTAAAAAAATAAAGAATCATTGCTAGTTCGTTCACCCACAAATTTCCAAGCTGAGAACCGATTCTGCTAGAATTAACACTGCTAGAATTTAATTAAGAAACGAAAGTAAAAGACAAAAAAAAAACTTTTCCAAAAAAACTCCAAAAAGACAACTAAAAAGCCAAAAAAAATTCAGAAAAAATCTTCAAAATATGAATAACTTGACATAAAATACAGTAGGATATAACTAATAAAAACAGCAGTAGATAAGATATAATATATAAATCTAACTGACACGTAAAGTTTGAGGCCGCTTCAGCAAAAATTGATTTTGGTAAAGCCAAAGGTATTGTAAGTTTTATGATTGGCGGTGTAAGAAAAATTTCAGCAGCTGCAAGGAAAAAGTGGTTATTACTCACTTATCTCAAATAAATACAATCAAACCCATTCAAATTAATATCAACAACTTTGTTTTGTATAGTCAAAAATTTAAGAATCGTCTTCTCTTTGATAGATAGATTCTAAACTGAAAAACATGGTAAAGGTCAAAGAAGAAGTTTATTTGTCAAGATTTCTATTGCTTGTTGAGTTTATAAAAACTTATTCTATAGGTGACGAAACTAAGAAATCCATGATATTGCAACGAGATCACATTCAAAAATTCATGTTAGAAGCACCTGATTTTACGTATTTGTTCGTATGTTTAGAGCATGTCGACGTGAGGAACTTCACGATTTCCGAATTCAGGATGTGACAGCTGAGGAATGGGTTTTACAGGTGAAAATTTGTCGGACTAAAACCTACACGCCGAGACAGTTTACGAATGTCCCAAACCATGCCACGTTGATTACCTTGCTTTATACAATACATAATATATTGGCTAACAACCTACAGACGCCAATCAACAACCTGTTTTTTTATCATGGTGGCAAATGCTCTATTTAGCCAGTGGGAAAAAACACTTTAGAAAAAATGCCCCAGGTGATTATTGAGTATCTAAAACTACTGATGCAAGCAAATTTACAAGACATTGTAGCTACTATTCTGGCCGAGAACGGCGGTGATACAAGAAACTTGAAACAAATCATGCGTTAAAATTTTTACAGAATTAAATAAAAATTGCTCAGAAGATCTCAGGTGAAGAATTAATAAACATACCTGAATCAAATAAAGAACGTGTTAGCTTTGAACTTGGTTCAAGTAGCATTACTATTTCGAATCGCGAATTCAATTCAATTTTTAAAAAATGTTCAAGTTATATTTTTTATTCAAATTGTAACTATGGAAATGTTTTCATTATTTATTTGAAAACATCATTACCATAAAAGCCAAATTACGCCCGCATTTGAGTACCAGTAAAGACGATTATGATTTCAAAATAAAATGAAACATTTTTTTTCATAATATGCACAAAATATACTGAAGAAGTTACTTTATTATTGTATTTTTGTAGTGAAATAAAGTGTCACATTCCAAATTAAAGCTTTTTTTTCAGTTCCCAACAAAACTGCATTAATTTAAATTGCAAAGTCACTTTGATATTACGTTAACAACTTAAAAAAATAATAATAAAGAGAACACGTTTTAATCAACCTCAAACACAGACATTCTATACTGATTGACATCTATTATTTATAACTCACATATTTACAAATTGATAGAATTTCAAAATAGCTATTTTCACACAATACCCATAAAACAGTTTTGAATTGAAAATGATGCAATAAAAATATTGAATTATAATCGAAAAATAAATAAATTTAGTCAACATGTTGGTTTAGTTGCTGATAGTTAGTTAAAGCATGTTTAAAAAAAAACATTTTTATATTTCTTCGAGGATTTACAATTAAGGATTTAATTCCAAAGCTTTCTTTAGCTCACTTTATTCTAATTCGCAGTGTTGAAATTACTGTTGGTGTTATTTTAGCGAAAACCCTTGTGGAAAATTTTCTGCAGGCGCTAATGATAAAGAATGTTTTCCTTTCGGAGACGGAACACATTATCGCGGTCACATAAACAGAATAATTTTGGTAAATATTTGTATTAAAAATGATTGTTTTCAAGTTATTTGGAAAATGAAATTGAGAGAGAACAATCAGGGTTTATTACTACCACATTGAGGAAAATTAACATGGTAAGAGGAAATATTGTGAAAATTTAAAAAGCTTCAGGACTCTTCAAATTAATTTTTTTATGTAAGTATGTATATAAAAAATTAATGAAAACAAAATCATAGGATTAAACTCATTCATTGAACATGACGTATTTAATTTTGAATAAATTATGAAAAGATTTTAAAAAGAAATGTCAGCTTATGGCAGCTGTCAGTTAACCAGAGACAAAACTATGAAAGACTGAAAATTAAATTAAAGCTGTGATATCCATAAAAGAATTATTTATGGTCGTTGGTTATAACTTGTGTTTTGAGACATCTGGGAATACGCCTCTCTGTAAAATTATTTATAATTTCAACTTGTTAGAAACTTCTATGAAGTTTGTCAGTATCATGCGATAAATTAAAATATTTTCCACAGTAAACCTCAATATTCCCCAACCAAAACCTGCTTTTTTATGCGAATAAGAGATTGTGTAAATAAACTGTACTTAAAATATTTAAGCACAATTATTTTTCGCTTTAAATTAAAATATTCAACATGGTTGCAGCTATTCGAAACATCACTTTACGGTCACATTTAATCAGTAATGTGACATTTCTAAATTTACTCAAAATTTCAACTCGTTGAAAATTGTAAGATGGTTTAAGTTGAAAGTATGAGAAAGCAGAAATGACACAAGTAAATGTGTTTGAGTTCCTTAAAGCTCGTCCGTTCTAGAAAGCCATTAAAATCGTTTTTGTATAATACTGTAAGCCTAAATTAACAGTTTAATTATTCTGACAAAATTCTTGTAAACTTATCTCCGCTACACACTGCATGAATGCAATCTTTTAATGATACTGTATTTCAAAATTAGAAGAAACAAAAACGTCTTACAGCGCGGTCTTCTTATGATAACCTGATATCAAACCATAACTAGAATGTTTTAATTCAAAACTCAAATGTCTAAATTTAGTTAGCTCTCTATCTATGTTTTCCAGAGTATTTTTTTTACTGTTCAACCCCTAGTTGCGTTGATAACTTAAATTAATTCTTTCGAGTTCGGCTTAATAGTTTGTCTTTGAACATTTCAATACATTGCTGTTCTTAACGGTTTTCTCAAATAAAGCGTGGTTCATAAAAATGTTCGGTCTAACACAAAATACAACAACCATTATGAAACCTTTCCATTAAAAAAATCATCAGTTGAATAGTAGCTGCAACAGATATATAAGATTTGTAGCGTTTGGAGTTTGTATCATGTTATGAGGTTGGCCCAAACATATTATATCATCATCAGCTTCCCCACAAAATTCTTGTACTTTTTTTATTTTAGAATTAAACATAATAAGTAACAAACAAAAACTTGAAAACCCAACTTAAATATAATTAATTATTAATTTATAAAAAAAGATCCATGTGTCTATACATACATATTGACTAACCTCATTTTATTTTTGATGTCGATTCAAACACAAAAACTGAAATTAATTTATTTCGCATTTGCAGTGATAGGAATGCAGTTTGCTGAAGAGCTTAACTATCACATGTATACAGAATTTTGCTCCCCTGCCATCTTCAAAACTTTTTCTACTCTATAAGTAGTGCTTTTTTAAACAAATTTTTGAAGATGAAAATGAACAATTTGCAAATTATTTCTACTATTCCTAAATTCGTATTTTGATTTCTTTGTCTATTAAAAGCAAAAGCTTTTCAATTGTTAACAAAAAGAGAAATAAGAAACAGCTTCTTAAACCCAAGATCGTATACGGGGGTTACTAATGACCCCAACACTATTAAATTCTTTCGCTTATGTTTTTATTTTACACTGAGTGGCGTTGAAATCATAGGTAAGGTTAGTTAACAGTCAATGGAATAAACATGTGCATTGATATTTACGTTTTCGGATGTAGTGCTTGTAAAATAAATTATTTCTAAAAAAATATGAAATAAATGACTAGAGAAACGGTTAGAGCACTAGATCCGGACTTGACAAGACTGTGTTACAATGGTATGTGGAAGTAGAAAGTGATGACAATGATGTAGGAAGTGACTGTGAGGACGTGGTGGAGGAATTGTCGGAACATCACGATAAAGCCTTTTCTAAAGAAAAAAAATTTTAAGAACGACCACTTCAACCTAGAGAAGTTTTGACATGCAAACATTGTTATAATGGCACCAGGAATAAAAACTAAACGTTTAATTACTACAGAAAAATATGCTTAGAACTTCAGACTTTCAGTGTCTAGAAAAACAAGAAGATGACCACTTAGATATTTATATTGAATGTTTGATCAAGTAGGAATTTGTCTTTGTTTTATAGTAACGTGTCAGAAAACACTAACTAAAGTACTCCAAATAAATTTTTACTAGACTTCAACTAACAAGACTTTGGATGGAGAATAGGTTCTCTAAAGCAGAGTGAAATAAAAGCACTACTAGGACTAACACATATTCTAGAAGAGGATCAGCCTGGTTCATCGGCAAAAAACTTTAATCGTCAAGATTTTATATATGTCCTCGTTCACGTGATCAAAAATGCAGAGTAGTATGTTATAACGATCACCGATTTGATATTAATTTGTTGAAACTGGAAAAGAAATACTTGATGTTGTTCCTTAGTACTTGATGTTGTTGCTTAATGCACGTTTTGGTAAATTTTTGTTTCTGTTTGTCCAAAATCCAATTTGGGGTAACCGGCCAGCCCAAGTATACGTTTTTTTCAAGCGTGTTGTTTTGGTATACACTTTAGGGTTTTAAAAGTTAAGAACTGTCATGGAAGTTACTCAATTTAATTTAGCTTACCACATTACAATTATTTATTATTAGCAAGAAAATTCAAGATTCTGAATAGTGTCAAGGCGCGATAAAAATAAAAATTCAAAAGTCCCATTTTTTTCCTTATAATTACCAGTTTTAAATTTCTTCGAGTTACGTACGATATTCCAGATCTTATTCTCATAGCTCGTGTTGAACCACTTCTACTGGTAAAAGCTGTAAATCAACCTGACATTAGGGTTGTCATTTTAGCAAAATTAAAGATCACTTATTCCAAATTTCATCTTTTTTTGACCATTATAAATAATTTTAAAAATATGATCTGCCCCTATTATATGAAGTTAAAATAATATAAAATAAAAAATCCTGCATAGAAAAACCTGCCAGGGATGATCAGCAGTAATCGTGATATCTTAGATCTTAATCCAAACTATGCAATGAGTTTATAACCTTTTTCAGATGATAATATTAATGGAGTTTAAATTAAAACAGACGAGAAATATAAATAACAAGCTAGTCCTTAATAGTTACTTTTTTTGTTTGTAACCATAGTCTTCGATTTAATTGCAGGAAAAGTTGGTATTTCATTACTAAAACTACAAGAAACCATAAAAACGTGTTTAATTGTCCGCCACCTGATAACATTAACAAGAAATAATAACAGATAACACTGTCTGTATTAATCCAAGGGAATTGTAGATACAATATACAATACAATGTCTTTCAACTTCAACATAAGCTGTAATATGTTTAAAAATATATTACATGTAAGTGATTTACAATGAAGCGGTACATAATTAAAAATAACTTGCACACTCACGTAATCAAATTTAAAACATCCCAAAGATATTATTTAGTTAAGTGTAGACGTATTATTGTATGCATATTTTCAATTTTCCGCAACGGCAGCTTTGATGAGAAACTCCAGATTTGCGTATTTTTGTTTCCTTTTTTTAATCTTTGACAGGGAAAAAAGATAATTATTCTAGGGTTGTTTCCGCCATTCTGACCCTAAGAATTATTCGTATTATATTGCTTCATGTTTTTAAAAAATAAGAAGATTACTTGCATTAAAATTAAATCTGGAAGCATTTGGAGTGACTGACGTTAAAAAATATAACTACCAATTAACCTGGAAAAGTACCAAACTATAGTTTGCTAATTTCGGTTAGATCAAGCTCTTTAGGGAATGGTTTCCGGTGTTGTTTGTCAGTTTAAAATAAAACCCTTTTCACTCCTTACCTCCAAAACGTTCTTAGTGGATCCAATTAACACTTGCTCACATTCCCTACATTGTTGTTCTATTTAAAATTGCTTTCCTTATATAGCAGACAGATGCAGATAATTAAGGCTATAATCAGAGAACCTATACATCTCAAATTTAGATTTTCAACACTTAAGATGCATTAGATTTCCAATTAAAAAACGTAATTAAAATATGTACTATAATTTGTTTATTTGACCTATTCTAAAATGAAGAATGCTAAAGAAGTTAATTATTTCAGTAATAACAAAGATCAATAATACTTATAATTCTAAAGTTTAAATAAACAATAAAATTATATTATAATTGTTTTAGCATTCTAAATTTACTATTGTTAATATTTAATTTGAATTTACAGCTTTATGAAAAAAATCTACGCCACCTGGTAAACAAAATACACCTAAGAGATCATTGTTTTGTGTGCAAAAAGCAATTATATGTATTTGTAAAACCAAAAATATGTATTCATAAATAACGACTTTCATAATTACAAAATCATTAACAATACATAATTTAAAAACATCAGTGAAACCTGTTAGTAGATACATGTTTGTGTGCAACGAGCATTTCTTGCAATCGGATTTTATGCCCCGTAAGTACATGCTTTAGGAGCACGAGACCGGAACACCGCATCAAAATGTTTCGCTTTCAAAATTTTTTTCCATCCATAATTTTTCCTAATGCCGAAATAAGTTAAAATATCTGACAAAGACAATTTAATTCGTAGCATTATCATAAAATAATTCAAAAAGCACATTAACAAAACAACGATACTGACACTAATGACAGCACAATGGCAAATTTAACACTGATAGCAAGTCAAAAACATCTATTACATTTGATGTTGTCAAAAACCTTAAATCCTCATTAAATTTTTTTGACTACATTATAGTAATACCAATTGAATTGATCACTCGGAAATTAGATAGGGTTAAGTATTAACAATATGTCACTAACCTTTAAAAATTTGGAATATCAATCACTGACATATTACAGAATGGAACGTGATAATAAGATAAGTACTAAAACCAATTTATGTATGTATTATGAAAAATAATGCATAAATGCTTTCAGAATATTGTAACTTGCCCTAATTATTAAAAACAAGTAAATAGGACATCTAGCATATTTTTTTATCAATCGAAAAACTTTTTAGAAGCGCTGAAATATCCAGAAATTCTTTTGAGTTATTCTAGAAATTGTTTTTATTCTGAGAGAAAAGCAACAAGTCTTGGCAGAGATGGGAGAGAGATGAAAGATATCCGAAAATGCACGAAGGTTTAGAAAGTTGTAGATTTATTGGATAAATCAATAAATACAAGGCTAACAGATGAAAATAAGAAGTTTTGAATATCCAGTGCCGAAAAGAGGATAGTGAATCAAGTGGCATTAATAAGTTAATCAAGCTAAAGGTGTTGATAGAAATAAAAGTGTACGAAGTGAAGCCTAAAGTGTGGATATGTTTCAATTCCAAATTTGAAAAAGTGGCTCCTATAATAGAGTTTTTAAGAGTCTACTTTTGAAAGAATGACTAATTTAAGCAATAAGGATTCCTTTCTTCTTGTTGAGGTTAAGTCTCTAAAAGACGACTAGTAAGTAACTGAATCAAGGTTCACTAAGGCTACAGATTCGTCCAATTTCAATCTTCTGAAAACAATCAAAGACTTTCGGCGAACATTTTCAATAACTCAAAAAGTGAGCAACTTACCAGAATCCTAAGAAATCAAACAAATCCAAACAGACATCTAAAAGCCAAAGTATATTTATAGTTTATTCATAAAATTTATATTCATAAAATACGTTAATTAGTCGTAACTTATTATTTTAGGGAGTGTAAGAAAAACAGAAATTTAATTTGATTTTTTCCTCTTAAATTGCTGATCACATTAAATGATCTTAATATTCCTAGAATTTGCTAATCGCGTCTTCTAACATACACATACCAACATACCATAGACCAATGCTCGTCTAATTTTTCATTCGTCGAGTTCGCAGTGTAGCAAAATGTGTTTGTTTTCCTGTTTTGTAAATAATGAGTTGAGTTTTTATCATTGGGCGTCTGCTTTAATTATAGTGGATCTTAGTTATTATAATTAGTGAGTTTGTCTCATTGAGCGTTTGCCTTACTTTTAATGCATGTTAATATTGTTGACTTAATTATATTGAGAAAGTATTGAAAGTGGAGTTGAGTTCATGAAGATGTGGCAGGTATTAAATGATATTACAAGTACTTCTATATAATTTTGAAGCGCATCGTGAGTTTATCTTTTGTGCTCATTGATCTATTCAATGATAAATCGTGTTCATGTAATTATGACGCATGATGGGTTTGTGTTTTGACTGGTAGTTCGAAGCAGCTTGCCATCAAGTCCAGGAATTATCAAGAGATTTGACAGGTAACCAAAGCTAGTATACAATATAACCCTGGTATTTCGGTTCCTTTATACTCATTGCACAACTCACTATCTAGAGGGTAATTCCAAGAGAGAAAACACATTGCGAAGAAGACCCATTAATGTGATGTTCTGTTAAATTGAAAAGTTAATGACTAATGTTATTAATAAGATTATAATGATTAAAAAGAATGACAGTTATCTGAAGTAAGCATGCTTTTATTCTCGTAGACTTGGTACCATGTACTGATTACCTTAAAGAGAGACAAAACATTGTGATTTATATAATTTTATCAGCTAATTTATTAGTTTCTGCCATTTTAATTAATTTGTTTAATTAATATCTCTAATCTATCATTTGAAAAGTTGTGGATAATTTTTATTGCAGATTGGCCGCCCTGCTTGTTTAATGAGACTTGTTACAAAAACGTTCTGTAACGTGTTAAACCTAATTCTTGCATGAATTGAACATTTAGTTAAAAAAATTTTAAAAAGACAAAAACAAAAAAAAAGTTTTTAAAAATTTATTCTCAAGACTGATTTTATTTAAAAATTAACTATAAACTGTATAAAGCCATTAAAAATTTTGTTAATTTTAATATATTAAATCTCAGAAGACCCTCCCCCACTCATTATAATTAAAACAATGTATGCTATACATATACAGCTGCACAGACTTTTCCACAATCATTCTTTTACCCTTTCGTATCCAAAAACCAAAAGACTAATGGGCGCATTCACTGAACAACCATTTATTAGTGTAATGTCAAACTCGGTATCACGATCAAAAGTAAATTAAACCGACCAATTAGTCAGCCGCAAGCCGAACTCAAATTACTATTATTGATGCAATAATGGCCCATTTCTAAGCACTTCACACAATACTTTGAGAGAAAACTTCACCCACATTAATGAGAGATGAGCAACAAAAATAAAATTATATCTAGCAGAGAAAAGCTCGTCTAGAAGATCGGGTAAATGACCGGATTATCTGTAATAAATAGCATTCCAAAAAGTCTGTAATTTTTTAATACCTACACGCTAGAATTCTGAAGTTTAGTTTCCCAACAGATAGGCTACTTATTTACTTTAATTCCGTACCAAATCCTTTTTCCAGTGAAGATTACATTGTTATATAAAAAACCCAACCTGAATGACCCAGAGAGTCGCATTTCCCTCTAAGTAAATGGAACATGATTGTAAATAAGTGCAAATGTCTTGCAAACAACAACAGCAACTCTTCAGAAATTCTAGCCACGATCAAACCGGAACTTCCAGTCAAAGAACTCGCTTGTTCTATTCCCCGGAATCAACTTAAAACTAATTTATTCCGGGTTAAGTGCAATTTATTCTATGTCAAAGTTCATTTACTACTACTATTCTAATCAGAATAAATACAATTTAAGACTAGCAAATATTTTTGATTGCACAAAAAAAATACAATTTGTTACAAGTTTAACAAAATAAATAATTTCCAAAAGATTGCGGTTCGCACCAAAATAACATGTTAACTAACGAGGTTTGAGTAAACGATTCGATAACGGACTGGATTGGCTCGAAAACTCCGGAGCTTTCGGAGCTATCTGTTGCTTTCGTATTCAAGACGGGACATTTCAGTGATCTCGTCATCCTATCATTGTAAATCGACCGATGACGGCACAGCGGTTACAAGTTCGAATAGGTCGTGATGTACTATGAATAAACCATCGTGTTTGAGAATTTTTACAGTAAATAGATAACGTTCTCGAGGACCGTCACGGTAATGTTCACAGGGGATACTTATCTAATGTAATTAATGTTCATTTACTATTCTGTAATTAGAAATAAGAGACAATAGCAGTTATGTCGGTAAAAATATGTTTTACACTAAAACATCTAACGCTACCGCAACTGGTCAGTTTAGTTTTGTTTCGGAATTTAAGAGTATTTTCTTAGAAACAAAGTAATCAACGAAAGAATTTGTTTTTAAACTCTCTCGCAAAGTCGCGAAGAATGCAAAGAAAGATCATGTGAGAGTTTACTTTTTATAAAATTACTAGCTGACCCGGCGAACTTCGTACCGCCTTAGCGTAAATTTGATGCACTACTCTATTTTGTATAGCTGACCTATCTTATGTATGCGTTTGAACTGGAATCTATAATATCCTCCATATAAAAATAAATACCTATTTCCCTGGTCTCGTCATACCTTAAAAGGACTTTACTAATTTTATTAAATAAAAAACAAAATATATATTTTCATAATAGTGTTTATTCCGTAGGGTTCAATAATTTCACTTATATTTTTACAAATCGCTATTGAACAACTGAACATTTTGAAGTAAACACTGAGCTCATTATCATGCGCGCTCTAGAAAGCAACTAATAGCCTCTATACCTTTCACTGCTTCTCTCTATTCTAATGCTTTTTGATAAAAATTCTTTCAAAATGTTTGAAAGAGAAGTTAAATTGAATGACGTTGACATTTGTTGATGTCTATGGTGTCAGATCACCACAGAGTTTTTTGTTTTAAATGGAATGACGTTGACATTCGTAACGCGCTTTTTTTTCAATATACAAAATTAAATGTATATTTTTCAATCTTTCTGAGAGATTTCTTTAATTTTTTCTTTCATAAGAACCTTCTCCTGATAATAACAAACAGAACAAATAAAAGTCAGCCAAATCGGTCCAGCCGTTCAGGCGTGATGCCGTGACCAAAGGAAATAAGGATTCATTTTTATATATATAGATAGATTAATATAAATTATTTAAGGCAAAACGGTTTTAAAATAATATATTGCAAGAAAAAGGGGTAGTTGAATAGAGATTGCGCAGCGCGCTTAGCTGAGGGATAAAACTATTTGCCGGAGGGACAGTGGTCAACGGGTAGTACTGGTAAGAGTGCCGAGTGCGGTACTCGTTCATATTCAAGAAGTCAAGTCAGGTCGAGAGAACGGGAGGCATAAGCGGTTCTGGGGTCATCAGCTCTCGTGTAGCAATTGTAAACTGTTAATCAGAATCTACACATAATAGATTAATTACGTTTTACAAATATATAAAGAATTTCAATTTTACACATAATTATTAATGAATTATGAGATGGATACAAATAATTGGGTTTTCGACCGATAAACACAATCGCCAGAAGTTTAAATAGAATGTATTAATTCCGGCGTAATTATACTATTTTTTTAACAAATGAGTGTAGTAAATAACTTCTAACAGCTAGCTCCGAGGCTACTACTGGTATTTGGCAGTTACCAGTTTTCTATAAGATGGTAGATCTAAAATATCCTGTTTAAGTGTTAGAAATAAAGACATTTGTTGTAAACGCTTTATGTTGAAAGAGTTTGAATTGTAAAACTTTCTAGTAATGTAAATTACAACAAACGTACCTAATGCTCAATTATTTGTGAGTTGACAAATTCTGGAATTTGATATTGAAGTAGTATATAAATAATAATTTCGATCGCCAAAATAGTTTGGTGTAGTTTTCAAGATTTCGAGAATAAATAGTTATTTGTACTACTAGTTTTAATAGTCAATCTTTTTTTTATCAAGTAAATGCGTGAGAAAAACAACTTCCAAAACAACATTTTCTACATAGTAATATTTCCAAGAACCCCAAAGACCAAAAAAATTAATTATTCAAATTGTAATGAATCGCGAGCTCTTTGTAACGAATTTTATAAAAACTAGAGTTCGTTTATAAACATTAGTTTTCTCTATCGTTTTAACATAAAGCGTAGAAGTCATAAAAAATTGAAAAACTAGCAAATACAGCAATCGATGAACTGGGTCCACAAAAATCATGTCAACAATGCGAAAAAGTATTTCTTCTTTGAAAAATAAAAATGCCAAAGAAATGAATCTGGTTTCGCATACATTATGAGAAGGTAAATTTAAATTCAGCTTCGGACCAAAATGAACAGCAGAAAAAATATAAAAAATATTGATATATAGACGGGTACGTCAAAATTAGTATATTTCTTTATTAGGCGGAGAAGTCATACTTTTTGTGCTGAATCTGTAGTAGTTTCAGTGTGACGGACGAACGTAGTGAGTCCGGCATGAAACTACTACAGATGAAGCACAAAAAGTAAGACTTCGCCGACGTATAAAGAACGCTATTTTTTCTTCAAACGTAAAGAACAACAATATAATAATTACAACGCTTTATTTTAATTTGTTAGTTTCAAAAAGAGTGCTTTGAATTTAAACTGAAGTTTCCTTGACAACGCTCCAAACAACAGCGAACAAATTTCACATTTTGCACGTTTTAACAATAATTGGTAAGTAATTATTGTTTTATTTGATTTTTACACTTAAATTTTGTTTAATTTTTTAGTCCGCTATGTTTGAAAGTAGTGACCAAACGAAGGCAATTAGTGAAATCGCAAAGGCAGCTCAGAAGGCAACAGAAAACCTCGTTCCACGAAAGTCCAAAAAACTTTATGAACTAGCATACAAGAAATTTACTAATTGGTGCGCTAAGAGTAATGTGATGGATTACTCAGAAGATGTGTTGCTGGCGTACTTCTTGCATTTATCAGTAGATATGAAAATGAAGAGTTCGACTTTGTGGTCACAATATTCGATGTTACGAACCATGCTAAGTATCAAAGATGGTGCAGACTTGGCCAAGTACTTGAAGCTTCGTGCTTATTTAAAACAGCAAAATAAAGGCTACATTCCGAAGAAAGCTGATGTCTTCACAAAAATACAATTTGAGGAGTTTCTAGAGAATGCACCCAACGAACAATATTTAGCAATTAAGGTATTTTGCAATAATATATATATATTATAAACATTGTTATTATAAATTATGTTTTACAGACTGTTTTCTTGTTTGGAGTAGCAGGGGCGTGCCGATGCGACGAACTTGTGAATATGAGAGTTGAGGACGTCGAAGACCTAGGCTCGTTGATACATGTGAAGATTCCCTTTAATAAAACAGAGAAACCACGGTCTTTTGCTATTGTCGGAGAACGTAATATTAACATATACAGGAAATATGTTAATTTGAGACCAAAAGACATGAAGGAGGATCGTCTTTTTGTGAAATTTCATAACGGGAAATGCTATAAGTCAGTTATGGGCATTCATAAAATTGGAAGCGTAGCAAAAGATGTAGCTTTATTTTTGAAGTTGCCAAATTGGAAATTATTTACTGGACACTCCTTAAGGCGAACGTCAGCCACAATATTTGTAGATTCTAGGGGAGATATCACCGGTCTGAAACGTCTAGGCGGATGGAAGAGCACATCGTGTGCCGAAGGTTATATTGCAGACTCCATCAGCAACAAAAATGAAACCGCTGGAAAAATTTTGATCGCTGGCACCTCTTCGCCACTAGTTTTACCTTCAGAGTCCGTCGCAAGCAATGTTTCAGCAACTAGCGTTCACGTTTCTTGTGATTCGGGGTCATCAGTTGCATCAAACGGTTCTCATTTTAAAAATGTTAGTAATTGCACATTTAATTTTTACTATGGTGGCAAATAATTAAGTTGTTTTTTTATAATTCGTTAATAAATTCATGATATTAATTTAATGTTTAGTTATTTATTTACAGGAAAATAACAAAAACGCAAAAAAATTTGTAGCGGCAGAAAAAGTACTTTTTCTGCCGCCGGCGGAGAAGTGAAACTTAAACTATGGCAACCTAATTCAAAAATGACGTACTTCTCTGACGTTTGAAGAAAATAATAGTTATTTGTATCAGTAGTCCAGAAGATGATATTTTGTAAGTACGAGTGGCATTGCAAAGCCGCGGCGGTAAGCCAAAACGTAGTGGCAACCCGAATCATTTTATGAACGTGTAATCTACACAATTTTTCATGCTAAGAAATTTAAACAATACAACAGATTTAAAAAGAAATCGACATAACGCGATTAAATATCTGCATAAAGATAAACTGAAAAAATTGTTTACCCACAGGTTTTATTTGTTCATTCACGCAATGACTGGTTTTGATTTCACTTTTATGTTAAAGTTGCCAAGCTCGTTGACATTAAGAAAATTAAGAGTCAACCCCACTTAAAGTAAATACTTTACAAACGTCATTTTTGCAAATACTAAACCGGAAAATGGCTGTTGCCGGCCGATTTTAAGTCCTGCAAAACGGTCAATAATAGCTGGCGGCATGAAAGGGAAAAAGACAGTGTACAAAGCAAAAAAATTAAAGATGTTAATAGCAGTTGATATTAGAGTGTTTATTGTAGTTGTTAAAAAAATAATACTCATAGAGAAAAGTAATTGCAATTAATGATTGAAAAAGTATAATTTTCTATTATATTATTCGTGCTAGAAAATGAACTTTTATAGTCACTATGCGAAAAAATTGTTACGACACAATGTCGTTTGGCATATATTCTGAGCAATCATTTTGTTTAAAAGAAAAAAATTAAGTAGCTTTCTGGTGCAGTGCCACAGGTAATAGCAACGTTGCTTATCAATAATGAAATCATTAAAGCTCGCAAAGGGTATAAATAATAAAAAATAGTTAAAAATAACCGTAAAAAAAATGGGTGACTGTAAAATAAAATCTACTAAAATGTTAAGACTTAATCTATTTATGTCGGCGGTGACATTGAAATCTTCACAATTTGTGTTCTACAGCATATAATTATTGCTTACAGCAGGTACGGTTGGCTGCAGCATTTAGTATAATAATATTGATTTAAGTTATTTTACTACATAAACAAGTTCATAATAAGTAAGTAATTACCGCCCGTTATATAATTACATAAATTCATTGAAGTAAAGTTGTAAAATTTAAAATGCAAAAACGAGAAGCTTGGATTACCAAATTTATGTTTATTAATATTTATAGCTTTCGGCCTTAATTATGATGTGTAGGTTTGGTTAACATTGATTAACCCTCCATAAAAACTAATTATGAAATAAACGCTCAGAGAGATTGTGCTATTTAAAAGCAATTCGAGTTCTGTGTCCTATTTATAACGCAGATTAATTTGTTTAGTTTAAAGTTATACAACACGAAAAATAGTTTTATTGAGAAGTATTTTTAGCGTACACATTTTAACATATTTTATATTCAGAAAAATGTTGTTGTGTATGATATGGAAAAGCAAGAAAGCAGTGCCAATTTACTGCTTGACATATGAACATATTATGACGCATAGGTGCATGTACTGACTGCCAGAAAAATTGATGATTCAATAGCATTGAGGCCACCAGGACATCGATTTTAACTTTTGGTTCAAATTTCGTTTTTATTTATTATCTAACCTTCAATTAGATTAAAAAAATAAGAGTGGAGTTGAGTGGGATTGGAAAAGATTTATGAAAACTGTTGTTACAGCTCGGGCGTTGACTAGTAACTAACTAAATAACAATTTCAACAAATGGGTCATTCTTGTTGATTTTTGTAGAAGAAAACGTCACAAATCTACAATCTATAATAATACATAAGTTTATTTCCGAATACATTGTAATTTTGTTCACATTAAAACCAACTGAAATTGTAGAATGACGTGAGCGACCGATAATCATTTATCAACAGTTACTATATTATATATTATTTATTTTGCTCCAACGTTGATATGTACTATAACGTTAGATATAATCATCACTTATCTAACTTTCATGTTTGAAAGGAATACTTCTCGTATTCTCTCTAAATAATTTTTATAATTCAGTCTGTAATATTAATGCTAATTATCTATGTAACCATTTAAAATCAGCTTTAATTCTATGTTTAGTTTTTAATAAAGGAAAACATATAATTTTTGTTGGAAAGTTTGTTTTTTAGAACAATACCTTTGTAATTTGCGTAATCGGATGATTATAATGGTAAACATTATCCCGGTATCCAGTTCAATTGGATGCATTGTATCCTGATATTTTATTTCTGGTGAATGCATTCAGATGCGTTTTATCGGATACTGATAAATATTTAGTGCTTACATTCAGAGATTTTGTTATCAGACAGTCTGGCAATGTGATATTTCTTGAATTTGCATAAACTGCTAATCAAAAACATACTAGATTAAAGGAGGTTAAACCTTAGATCAAAGAAGCTTTAATAAGGATGAGCTGTGGTGGAGGTTGAGAAACACGACTGATTAATCAGATGCATTAAGGAGTGTGAATGTGGCGATTTAATTGACTGTAAATAAGCAATTGACATAATTTGGAAAGCTCAATCATCAAGAAACATTCCAAATGTTGATTAACAAACATCTAAATTTTTTAGCACTATGATATTTACTCATTTAAAAGCTATAAAAGCTTTTAACGATCTAATAAAAAATGAGCATTTAAAAAAGATAACGTGTGTGATAAATGTTTTATGACTTTCTATTAATGCCAAAATCACGTAAAAGTAGGTTTCAAATTCAAATGCTTCAATCAAATTAAGGAGAAAAGTTATATAACCTCACAGTAGTAAACACATTTTAACATTTTTGAGTAAACAAGTGGTAGTTTTCATAGCAAGTAACTAAAATTCTTGCACGAAGATGCGTTAAAAAAAAACAATTTTTCATTTTTTGGTTTTTTTGATGTCACGATTCCTTGCTGCTGATATGTTTGACAATTGAGTATTAAGACATATAAAATAAAATAAATTCTAAGACTCGTCTGGAGGTAGCCACCTAAACTTTTTGATCAAATTGCTGCTATTTTTTGACAATATGTTCCTTGAGAATCAATATGTTGCTTTTAAATTTATAATTTGTATGTTTTAAGAGTTATTAATTTTCGTTAAAAAAAAAACGTGATATTTTTATAATTATTGCTAAACAATAAACTTTTTCACATACAAATTTTCACAGCATCTATAACTTTTCAGAGTGCAGGTTTGTGATAATTTAGTAAGATTTTAAAAACAATTTACAAAAATTACACATACTATTTAAAAAAAAAATTAAATAGCAGCTTGTTTCACACTTTTGTTAAATAAGAAACGTCTGTAGAATATAGCCAAGTTTTTCTTATTTTAAATTTTATCGCCGAAAGAACTAATGCAAAATGTAAATATATAAATATACAGTCACAATCAATTTATTAACCTATTAAAAAAAAAATTGGGCAATGTATGCAAAGTGTGTATTTAAATAAACTATTGTGTTCTCAAAAATTTTTGAATCAAGGCCATCTTCCAACATATTATGTCACTCGTTTTACGGAAAAGAAGCTTACCACTAACGCCGGTAAAGAATACACCAAAAACGTCTTTAATGCTGCCGAGTTGAACCAAAATAACTCTTTTAGGTTTTACCGCACATGAGCGATACGATTAGTTTCATGAACCGGTTCAGTTGAGCATTTATGCGAGAAATTCAACTTTGAATCTGTGATGCAAGATTTTTACTTTACCGAGTCGGCTTTATTATTATTATCTATTATTAAAATTTGTGCTGGCTTTATTGCTTGCTCTGCTAGCTATTTCATTGGTTTAGAGCAGTGTTTTTGTAGGCTCATTCATTCAAATCTAAATACAGATTTGATTAAAATAGAAAAAAAAGACAGTATTCAAATCAGATAATTTTATTTTGTAAAAATGCAGCTGAAACTTTAAAGAGTTGCAAAAAGACTAAAATTTGAATCATTTTTCACAAAGTTCTAATAACCCTATAATAGTAAAAATTGTTTATGGTTCAGCAATGACCAGTGTCACAAATGGGTAGATCTGTTGGAAATTTGGGCGGACATATGAGGTTAAAGCACATGTCAGAAATTTAGAATGAAGTTATAAATGTGATACAAACTCTGCGACAACAGTGGGAGGCGGGCGGCAAACCAACTTCAGAAAATGAAAATTCTAAAGAAGAGCTTTCATATTATATGAACACTTGAATCGAAATTTATGTTTCCTGGCAGTTTGTTACATTGTTTTGCCCCTAATAATTCTTTGTCCACACTTTCTATTAAACTCGTAACATTTTAACCATAATTGCTTAAAGTTTCAACAGAAAATGCTAAACATGCTTGAAATGTTCAAAGTTTGATAAAAAAAAAGGTATAGCTCTTCTCTAAGATACACTTCAGCAAAAAACATCGATAGCTATAGCGCATTTTCAATAAAGCTCATCCCATAATACACAAGACTGACGTTATCTGCGTATGAACTAATCAAAAATATAACCCATTTGTTCAAAAATTCAATTATGAACGCACCAAACATTTGACAAAGCTTTATTGTTTCAAAAAATTATTACATATATAGTATTGCTGTTAATTGTAAACTATTAATCTCTAAATACAACACAATTATGGCAAATCTTAACCGACGTTACAAAATTTTATAAATGACCCCCTTAAAATTTTACTTCGTCAGGCTTGTACACTTGGCTGAAGAACGTAGTTTACAAAAAATAAGCGGCGCAAAGCATAATAAAAAAAACAAGAAAGTAAAAAATATTATGTCTAAAATACTAGAATATATTATGTCAAGTATTAAGATTTTCTGGGGTACTGCATTAATAAACAGCGTTTACATAGTTACAAACTAATCTGATAGATAAAATTAACCAGCCAGACAGACCAGTAGTGGTTCAGAACGATCATATCAAAATTCTTCTGAAGCAAGAAACGTTTCAATATTTTTTTGTCTAAGCCAACCATTATTTTCCTGGTGAATGATTTGATCGAACGTTGTTTATTTTGCACAGCAAATCGCCTAGAACTTCACAAATAAAAGAAACATTTTGAAGGCATCAAAAAAGCATAAGGAGGCAACAATACTTTTATTCAATCGGTTTAGTATGCACTATGTGCCGCTCCGACTAATGATACAATGTTTATTTTTTTGAATTTTTCAAGTTAAAAGTGGTTATTGCAGTATCCTTGAAAATCGTATACGTTATATTATGAGCGGTAGCATTTTTACGGTCTTCCCAATCATACTGTAAAGTATTGGCACAAATTTATAACGTTATAGCGTAAATATATAAAATAGCTATTGCGGCGCTCCATTTGACGACAAAATCAAACTTGTCGTAAAATCGAACACGACTGTTGAATGTGATTAACATTTTTTTTTCAATTGAAACAAAACGCCGCAGTTTATATTTAAATAATTAAAAGATTTTATTCTAAGATGAATGAAAATTAAAATAGCAAAACTATGTAAATAAAACTCAATAAAATTAATTATCAAGAGCAATCAAATGCATATTTTATTATTACTTTTGATTCAATTTATTTGTTTGTGTGATGCCCAGATGTTGTTTAAATACTTTCAATTAGACAAACAAAATATGTAGTTCATAAACATTTGTCATATAAATGTTAAAAATAACTTTTATATTTTACTAGAGAAGGGACTGATGCAGAATCTGTAGACAGAATAAATAGTACATTATTTTATAGGAAAAAAACCATCTCTTTTTGTGATGAGCTTGTGTGAATTTTGTGGTCTGCTTGATGAATATTTGGAAATTACTTATGTTAGCAGCAGCATTGTTATACAGTTTCTAATTTCCAAGAGTTCTTTATTTGTAACTATTTATATTTGTTACGAATCTACTATAGATATTAATTCCTGTTTTCTTTCAAGTTGAAATTGACAAGTAATTTTTGGGGTCGCACTAACGGCGGATGTTGTGAAAATAGTGTAGTTGAAGTCGAGGTTTAGAGCGCAATAATTTTCTAATCACGGCACTATATAAACTGAACACATAATCAACAATTATACTAAAGATAAAGAACAACTTATGGAATTAAATTATTTTCTGAAGATGAGAAATTAACATCTTTCTCCTGGCAAATATCCAAGTCACTCATATTAAAAAGGAGAACTTTACAACGTGATCCATATTTTTTCTTCAATGGGTCTTGAATAAGCAGCTGCTTTCGAATTTGTAACATGTTTGTTACCCAATAAAGTGTAAAGTAAAGATGAAGTTTCTGTGTTACTTGTATAAAACGTTATCAACATCTTAATTCTGTACATATCTAATTGATAAAAGTTGGTAATTCATTTGTAAAACGAAGATGAAACTATAACAGTCTATTCATCTTTTTAGATAATCAATATTTTAAAACATCTCTAATAAGCATAAAGTTTTGTCTTTATTATAAAATCCACCTTCTGGGATATAGCTAATTTGTAAGAACTTTTAATAATCTTGATCAGTAACTACATTTATATTTTTAGAATAATTTTATTATAATTGTATTGGTCGTACATTGTACAAATTTAATACACACTTAAGAACAGTTGTACACATTGTACACATGTACAATAATTATATAAACAATTTCTTGTGTAATTTTGTATAGGTATGTACGTATTAAAATTGTACAATGTACGACCAATCACATTTTAATAAAAAAATTATAATTATTGTATAATAATAAAACAAAAATAAATATATGTGTACTGAACAAGATTATAAAAGTTCTTACAAATGAGGCTATATCCTAAAAAGTAAATTACATAAAAAAGACAACACTTTATGTTTGTTATAGATTATGTATACATATTACATATATATTATGTACAATTGTACATATGTAATATATTCATCTCAGATGAATAAAGATCTAAATCTCCAAGAAACATCTTACTAAAGTGCGGGAAGCGAAAAGTTTCAACACCGGTGACATATTTTAATCTCTAAATAAAACAATTATGGTTCCTTCTTCTATCAAACATTCAAACAAATTATACAGTAGCTGACGACTTTGGCCTTGAAGTGATCAAAATAACGGCTTCGTTTACTTTGTGGGGTAGCAAAACTTTCCGCTGAATCAATAGAATGAATTGGAAATTTAAACTTCGGCTATCAAGTTTTCACTTTTCAGACATCGTGGGTGGCATCTAAATAACCTCTAGCTAAACAAATAAACTACAACCCCTACAATAAAATAAGTTAGTGGCTTGGGGACAGGTGCACAAATTAAAACTTTCAAAAACTACATTTAGTAATTGCTTCAAACTAAATATGTTGTACACAGTTGAGACCATTTCTCAAACTATTTTAAACATCAATTAATCAATAAAAATAAAATAGGAATTGAATAATACGAGATTTAATTCAACTTTTGTACACCCGAAACCGATGGAAATAAAGCGAACGAATGCACAGCATTTTCATTAGTTCAATACTATCATATTTTTGCTACCATCATATTTTTAATTACAAATATTTACTAAAGTTCAATGACCTTTGATAAAAGATTTATATATGTAAATTATTGAAATAAACAATAATATTGTGATTAACTTAAATACTAAAAAATTGTATCTTGATTTCCTTGAAAGCAAAGATACTCAAAAATATACAACCATTACATAAATAATTAAAAAAAAATTTAACAAAAAAATAAAAAGCATTAAATAATTGCGTAGACTTGCTACAAGTCTACGCTATTATTTTATAATTTTTATTAATTTTTTTATTTTTTAAAAATGTTTTTTTTTATTTTTATTTATTTCTTGATTTTTAGTGGATTTGATTTTATTATTTGTTTCAATACAGGTCGACCTACTAAACGCGCTGCTAATATGAGACAGCGCCTTTTGAATGAGACAAACGAAGGAAAAGAGAACCATTTATCTCAAAAAATCTACTGTTTACTTAATATTTAATGGATCGATACTATTCAATATGATTTTTTTTATGATTTGCACTTATATAAGTGAAATTTATCAAGAGAAAATTTTCATTGATATTGTAATGCATTATTAACACATTAAACATAATTAATAATATTCAAATTGCTTAAAATAACTGAATAAATAAACTATTATTTAATTATGTTGAAACGTAATTTTTTAATTTTTCACAACTTTTTTAATCAAAAAATTATTTCAATAAAGCATTAATAAGAATAACTTAAAAACTACTATTCAGATTCTGATCAAATTTAAATGGGACCAAATGTAAAACTGTAGCATCCATCTAAAAAAAAGAAATCATCAAAATCTGTTTTCCCAGAAAAAAGTTAAAAGCTAACACACATAAAAAAAAATTCGTCGAATTGAGAACCTTCTCCTTTTCTTTTAAAGTCGGTTAAAAAACAAAAAATAAAAACGTTCGTTATCATTGTATCAATAAAATATAAATAATTTTTATCTTTAATAATTAAACTCAATCAGACCATACATTTTTTATTAATAATCCGTTGACGTTTGAGTAGTGCATTTTTCGACCTTTTTCAGAAAATAAGTATTTACTGGTTTTTGGTTTTTTAAATCCAAATCTAAAATTATGAGATTTTAATTATATGAGTGCAACACCCATATTTGAAATAACTAAACGCAACCGTTTTGTAAATTCTAAAGATTCAAAGCAGCGAATATTTAGCCTTTTTCGTTTTCAAATTATCAATCAATAATATTACAAAAATCTGAAACGGCAATATCTATAAAATATGCAATTTTACTTTTCTCAAATACTAAAACAATATTTTCCATGAAATTTTCTGATTTTAATTTTAATATGGTTCAGCATTTTCGACCAAATTAAATGTAGAAGCTAAATTTGAATGAATTATTTTTGCAACCACGTCATGTCTTTTTTATAATGTTTATTAACTAGCGCTGAACAAGAAGATAAAATGTTTTAATTAATTCTGCCAAATTAAAACAGATTCTACAAATGTCAATAACTAATTGTTCCTTAAATATGGACTTTTTTGGATCATTTTTAGTGTTAACCCTATCCTGAAAAGCAGAAACAAGACACCTTCACTCTCTGAAAAAAGTTGACCTTTCTTGATGCATAAAAATGACAGCTCTTTACCTATCCCATCTAATGCAATTTCTTTGAAAAATCTACTGTAGAATAAGTTTTGATTAATTAGTAAAAAATATTATTATCTTGTTTCTTACTATTTAATTGCGTTTTTAAAAGTAATCACTGACATTCGTTTGAAAACCATTTTGTTGATATTATTTTCAGTTTCGTTATGAGAAATTTTTGATTTTTGATTATAACCTAGATGTTTATACAGTTATTGTTCATTTAAACTGTTAATAATTTCATTGTTCTTAGTTTCATAAGTTAAAATTTGATTTTAATTATTATTACGTTGTGCTCTTTGGTTGTATGAATATTGAAACGTTCCTGCTTTTATCTACAGTTTATTCGGATTCTTCCTCTTTAGTGTGTCATTGTACTAAAACGTAACGAATAAAAATAACTGTTTTTTCGTAACAGGTGTTCAGTTTTCTTAGCGTATTACTGATTTTGCTAACAATAAATTAACTGAAGCACCCATCATAACTTTAACTGTTCATATATTTTACTATTAAACTACCGCGTTGGTCGGTAGCCTTGGTACTCAGAGATAGTACTCCAAACATATTCCTTTGTGGTCTCAGTCTTTAATGTGAAAAGTGGGTGCACCTTTGCCGTTGTCTGCGTAAAATTTAAAGTTAAACTTAGTCTAAGTCTACTAAGTTATCGGTCAGTAAAAAACTCGTCTAAATTAACGTAACCGTGTCAGAGATTAAAACAATTAATGACACCATTTTTGTCATTCACTAAAGATTATACATACAACCATAAATTCATGCATCTGTGTGAGAGACCATAACAAACGTAAAATTTGGAAAACATATTTTTTGTTATAAGTATCACAAAGCGGTTGAAAATTGTCACATTTAGAACGCGATTTCGTCAAAAAAATAGCTCTGCTGTTGCCGAACAAGTACCTATAACTAAATGTAAAAGATTAAGTTTTTCCATTTCTATAAACTACTCTTAATTCTATTTACGTAGACAAGACACTTTAAATAAGGCTGCCAAATACTGATACTATAAAAGTATAAACAAAAATTGAAATTGCAGCAAGGTGCTTGAGCTCTAATTTAGTTTTTGATCCATATATGTTAAAAAATAAGTTTATCAATAAAGCAATTATGCAATATTTGTTGGTACACAATTAGATCCAGCATAAAAAATTGCAAGTTCAGAGCCGCAATTTAAAATATAAACAGCTTAGATTATGTTTATTTTCTAAAACGTTTGAAATACACTTGCAAATGAGGCGAAATTGTCTTATTTTTTTCTAAATGTTCAACATTCGATGCAACTTATGCTTTAAACGGTATTTTTAAACTTAGAAATACAACTATAAAACGATCAAAGTTACTACAGTATATCAGCAGATATTAAGTTTTTGATCGATTCTTTATCAATTTTTTAATATAGCCCTTTTTTGGATGGCCCTGGCTTATCATCCTAATTTTGCAAGTCCTCTGACTTCTTTTACATATTTGTCAAAAAAAAACAGTTGAGAGTTTGACAGCTGTCATACCGCCTGCACCAACAGCTTCCATCTGATCAGATTAAAACCAGATTTAAAAGTAGACCGATATATTGTTTACAATGTTGTAGGTGAAGCCTTTTTTGTTTGTAAAAATAATTTACAAATTAAGAATGTCTACAATAAAGATTAATCATAGAATATTGTTCATAACAAGTAAATAAAATAAATGTTATCAAAAACAAACAAAAAAATACACACAATTAATTTTTTTTTTGAGATATAGGTTTAAATAAAAAACACCTATCAGATTTTTTTTTCTAATACCGAGCTTACTTTTCAAAATATTCAAATAGTCAAAAAACTTTAAATATAATTCGTTTCATTTTCATGTGAACTTCGCACTGTATATATAATAAAAACAGAATTCTAGGCTTATCTCTAAATGTATGGAAGTTGTAATAAAATCCTCGCTAAGATATGCAGAGTAGAATAATCAAATGTCAAAAAGACATGATATAGGGATGTGAAATCTCTGCATTTATTTGATTTTTGCAAAGAAAAGTGCAACAAATCTAAACAATCCAGAAAGTTCCTAGAATCGCGTTTCTGCAAACATAAATAAAAATGTTATATTTACCTGCACTTTTGGCGAGAGCTACCACAATAAAAAGACACACGAAGGCCTTCATATCTCCAGCTCACTTGCTAATAGTTTTTCTAATAACAATAATAAGTAGGTAGATTAGACTGGGGTCGTACACATGTTAACTCTGTTGAAAAAACAAACATGCCGTCACTTACACCATTCCCATTATAAAATGTTTGTTTTGGTGTGTTTTATTATTTTTATTATTATCATTTGAAATTTAATAGATTATAACACTGCTACTATTATAAAAATATGAAATGTTAGCAATGTAGTTCCTACAAAAACGTGTCATCACTCTACAGTATAACAACACTAAAGAAACAATAACATTACTAGGTAAATAAAGATATAAATGATAAGCAAACAATTATGTAATTTGGTTCGGTCATGAAGGTGAGATTTTTTATTTAGATTGAATTACATCTTCTCTAGTAGGTAGACAAAAATAAATCGTTTGAGCGTAGCCGCTAAAAATAAAAAATACATACACTTTGCTCTCGTTCAAATTGTTGGCTTGATTTACTTCAACAACTTGCAATAGTTCTCTAATTTAAAATAAAAATTATTTTGTATTAGTCTAAAACGTGCTTGACAAATAAATTAATAATGAAAGTCTGGCAAAGCTTAACGGTTTTTATATAACAATAGAAAAATAATATCATAGAATATTAATTTTATTTGAAAACTAAAACAATTGAAGATAAAATTATAAGAAAAATAATAGTCTCAAACAACTTAGTAAAATTAAGATAAACCAATTAAGAGTATTTTGTAGTATTCCCTATGAGCTTCTGAGAAACTAAACCGAATTAAATACATTTGTGTAGAAAAATATCAAAAATTTAATCATAATATTGAATAATTTTTAATTTTATACAGCTAGTAGTATTTTAGGGTTTTATGTTTTCATCGTTCAATCGTTTAAATTTTATTTTTAACATAGAGCAACAACAATTGTGAACAAATTTAAATCTGACTGATTAAACAAACAAAAAACTGCAGTAATTTTGAGAAAATTATGAAAAGCTATCTTATGAAATGTTCTCTTTTTGAAATTCATAAGCTTGAGGCAGTTAGCCCTATAGCTACTACAATCTACATCATTTGATTCAAAATTCACAAGGAGTTTTTGTAAAAAATCACTGCCATAATGATCATCGATTGATGAGCATTATGACAGTTTTATGGCATTATCATTATGATCGCCAACATTGAACTTCAAGTTCAACTTCAAATTCAAGAGTACCGATAACAATTTTCCTCATGATAAATATTGAACCTAATGTTTCCTTTGTCGCACACCTTACATTATTTCTAAAATATTTCCGGTCGAAAGGTCATTACGCAGTCTTTTTTTATGTTTTACTAGATCAGTAAAAATGCTATCAGCAAATATTTGCATCAAACAAATAAACAAATATTTGACAACAAAAATAAATATTTGCAAAAAAATCACTAACTAAATATTTGATAAAAAAATAATTTTGTTTGATACAGTCTTCATGCGAATAAGAACAGTGAAATCACAACACATGTTGTATAGGTAGTGAGTTAATTTTTTGCTATACAAAATATAATCAAAAATAAAGTTATTTGAAGAGGATTTAAAAGTAGAATCACCTAATCATTTTCAAGTGGACGTGTAGCTTTTGTAGTTAGTGGACAAGCTTCACATGGGTTCATATGGGATGTTAGTGATTATACTCGTTCCAATAAAAATTTGCTTTAGAAAAAAATTCTTGACCATCAATTCTTGCTAGTCAAACCACATAAGAAATGTTTTGCAAAAAAATTCGGCAAACCATAATATTATTCGCTAGATTTTTGAGAGAAAATTCTAGCTTGGTTTTGCTCAGTTGGAATAAAAAATGCAGTAATTGTGAGTTTCTCCATAATAAAGTGAAAGTAATCAAAATATATAAAAAAAAAACTGAGGTAGACAAATTTTTGTAGATCGGATTGCACACAAAAGACGTGAAAAAACGTTTTCTTGCCAATATAAAAAAACTTGACAGAATTGTTACAAGTAATTTTGATTTAATCCATTCAGATCACAGATAGAAAATTTTTACTATAAACAGAAAATCTGCTACTTCTCTGGCAAATCCTCAAAGCTTTATAATCTAGGACAAATGCAACAAAGAAATTATTATTCCACAGATGGTTAAGGATTGACAAATAAAGAAAATCTACTAAAATCAAAATACTTTGTTAGTGAGATATGTTTATGAACATACACACCTCTCTTCTAAGCCAATTGTCCAATTGACTGCTGGCATGATGTTTGACGGTTCAACAGCTTAATTTTCATTAAAAATTGTATGGTTTTTCACTCTTTTTTTCTATTGCAACCGATGGCTCACTGGGTTTGATAGAAAATTTTTAGTGCCTTTATTATATAAGTCCGCTATTGTAATATGTACGCAAACGCATAAAAATGTTAAAAACTGGTCCTCTATAAATTGAAATACAGAAACAGAGGTAAAACTAATGATAAGAAAAAACCACCGAAATTTTCATAATATGACAAAGTAATTTTTCATTACCGTTCTTGAAAAATAGAAATTTTTTGTGATAATCTTCAACAGTCATGTTACAAAATTCAAATTATACCTTCATAAAGTTATTTCTCTGTTCAATTTTTAGTTCATTTGCACCTCATAGTATATGTACCAAGTTGTAATTGTTTTTTTATCATAATAAATGACTTGCAACAATACGAACAAACAAACAAAATAATCAAATGTCAAAATCGTTCAAATTAAGTCATACAATTTCTAATCGCGTACCACACAAGCAACTATAGTCTTTTGTTAGGTGCATTCTTACAAGATACTTTATTAGAGGAGCCATTAATAAAGCAGATAATTGAGTGTTTGCTATCCTCTATAATGCCAAAAAAGCAAAACAGATTAAATTTGTTTCCAAAAGAAAATGATTGTTCTATTGGTCAAAACGTGTAATATCTGCTTCAATTTTTTTAATCACAGAACGTTTACATCATAATATTGTAAAACTGTATGTGTAGTAGATATTGCCACATTTAAAAATAAAAATTAGAAAAAATATTAAGAAAAAAGTTCAAAATATTGTTAAAAGTGTAATTTTTACATGTATGAATAGCCTTAATGACAGATTAATTCAGGCTAAGCCAAAACATGTTCGGTTAGTGAGTTCTACCAAACATAATCCCGACTACATACGATTAGTTACAAATATACCATTTACATTATATAACACTTAGCCTTTTAAAAACAATCTATAACCTGTTGAACCATTAGTTTAGTAGCTCACATATGTAAATTATAAGCTTCAATTAAAACAATTAGAAATCTCAAAACTGATTTGATGCTAGTTACAGGTCTTAAAAGAGGATAATCCGTTCTGTGTTTGTTTGTAAGCAAGGAAATTGCATAAATTATAAATTCGATCAAAAGGCTTTTTAAAGTCAATTTGTCTTGAAACCACTCAACTGATTTATTCAGAGGGTTTAGGATGCCCTTTTTAATACATTTAACTTTAGGGATTGGCCATACTGTTTGAGTCCAGGCCCTATAAAAGGATGTTACGCGAAGACAACAATTGACGAACAACCGAAACAAAATCAAATAAATACGACAGTAACACGATTTGGTTGAATTTGATTTGGAGATAAAAAAAGACCGACTTTAAGCACTCGCACAGCTTACTGATTTCAATTACCTACATAGGAGAAGAGAAAAAACGTATTTATCGAAAAGTGCACACAATTTTAGGTGTGTAATTTGCAATTTGTGGTTTTTTAGTTGTAAATCTAAATTAGCTTAACAAATCTTGTCTATAACTCCACAGTGCCGATTAATTCAAAAATAAGAAATTACTTTTTTGGTTTGACAATGTTATGCTATAACAATTTAAAAAGATTACGTTTTCAAACAAATTTATTTTATGTAAGAACGCTCCAGAATTTCGTTAAAAACTTAAATTAAATGTTCAAAATAATGTTTCCCAAATCTAGTAAACCACCTAGTTTGCGGCCGACTTACATCATAGTCTTTAATCTTCATTATCTAGGGTTATCCTATTTCCCACATAGGAATCCAACTTTTATCAACAGAATTTGGCTTCGGCCTCCTATTTGCAAAACATGGAATATAATTTAAACCTTACAGGTACAGGAAAGAAAACATTGCTGCGATTACGTGGCAATAAGATATTCGTGTTTTACTGACTGAAAGGCAATTTAATTTTTGCATATTATTCTATTTACAAAAAATTCGAGGTCAGTATCTATTTATAATGCGTAGGCTGCGTTAGGAAGCGATCATTAATACATTTTTCATTTTCAATTGCATTCCGCCTGCTGATACCAACTGCAAGTTGTGTGACATTTTAAGTGACATGTTGCCTTGACTTTAAAAACAATAATAAATCAAACCAAGAGGAAAGTAAATAATAGGTAATTTTTTATCTTCTATCTCTAAGATCGCAAATCTGACACTAATGTGTTTAAAAAAACACCTTCTTTTGAAGTACTGTCTCATAAAAAACCATATATACTAAATTGTATTTATTCTGTTGGACCTAACTTTTCATAAAGTTGTAGGAAGTTGTGTTTATGACTTACAGTTTATTAAGTACTTAAACCGTTTTAAAAATTTCATAATGCTTTTGTGCTATCTCAACTCAAAGGAACTGTCAATTAAAATTAATCACATAATCTGGGAACATATTAGCCATAATTTTTTTTTATATATCCACATATTGCAATATGCGCAGTTGAATAAAACGCAGCTCTATACAATCATTTAAAAAAATACACAAAACATTTCTCTAGAATATGCTTCCTATATCTTTATTTTTATCAAAGGAGTTACTGCAAGAAAGCTTTAACAAGTTTAAATTAGGCAGTTGTAAAAAGCTTGACTATTTATGGTAAACTTGTAAAAAAGTTCTCCATTGTTAAAAATAGAGGGAAAAAACATTGTCTTGTTATAAATCATTTATGAAAATCTAAAAGACAATTTACATTTATAGTCACATTTACAAGCATCAAAAATCTCCATTGCCAATTTTCTAATTCATAAAGTTTTTTGTGTCATAGGCACATAAAATCAAACAAAGAGTAGACATTTAAAAAAATATATATTTTTTTGGTTGCACATAACTTTTTTGCTTATGAACCAACTTAGATCATTGACATCGTTTAAAAAAGAATATCCATCATCATACAAGAATCTTAGACTGACAAACGTAATGTGCAAAAAATTGCTCAATATTCAGTTTTCATCAGAATAGGATGTATACGTTTTTTGTTTGTAAACCAATTTCAGTAATTGCTTTCAAAAAGCATATCTCACTGTATAATCCTATAAAAATTTGTCAACGATCTGACAAAGATCTTCGAATTTTTGGATGACACAACAGAGCAGAAAACCGTAAAAATCAGTAAAATCGTTTTCATAATCATTGCATTAACAAAAATATCTTGCAGATATAATTTGATAATATATATATATAAACCGTCACCTCATTGAAAAACATTTAAAAATTAATTAATTTCTTTTTGCCAGATTTGCCTGAATTAAATAAATTAATAGATTTTAAAATTTTTAATTTGTTACTTGTGATATATGTTACTGTGACATCCAGAGATATATTTTATTTATTTATCAAAACATTTGTAGAAATGAAAACAGCAAACCAATTTTACAAAAAAACAATGTATCCTAGAGATTAGGTCATTTATATTAAATTCTAATGATTCTTAGAATGTTTAGACTAAAATAAAACGCTGGCTAATTCCTTTCCTTTTATGGCTATATTCTATCACAAAAAAGCTGCGGCACCTTATAATAGATCAAGCAACTTCCTTAAAAAGTCGGTTCAACGCTCCTAAATAATAACATACATAGAAAAATATTTATCAGACATTTTTACCACATCTGTTATTATGTAAAGCCACAGCATTTTACACATTTTCCTTAATTAATAATGCATCTCAGTTTACTAGGATCAAGGGTCAAATGGACAAAGGAAGCCAAAACTCTAATTATTATTTTAGCTTTATGTTTTATTAAATCTCGGTAATGTTTGCTCTAGCAATATTATTGAATTCTCAAATTTATACACCCAACTAACCCTTTGCTTTTAACCCTTTCAATTAAATATTAACACAAAGTTCGCATTTATTTATTGTTAGTGATTGATTAATCAATGTACACGGATGTGATGAGACAATGTTCAATATATTAAATGAGTACTTAGTATTGTTCACTCTGTATATTACTTTTGCCAAAAGCGTCAAAAATATTTTCACACGCCAATCTAAAAAGTAATCTGAAGAAAATAACAAAGTGTTTTATTTAATTTTTATTGCATAATCATGTTTTTCTGAGCACTGATTCATGTTAACGTAGTTGTATAAATCTAAACAAAAACAATAACTTGAATATGTTATGTTGTACGTGTGATTTAATATGTAGTAATTGTACGTGTGATCAGCAAGACTAAATAAAGATCCAAAAATTATACAAAAATGTTTTATGAAAACACAATTACTCTGACATTTCAAAATTTAAAGTAAATAAATAAATAAATTTTTACATAAGATTTTATTTTAAGTTGATGATTATATTTAAGTTGCTACATAGCCAATATTTATTTTACCTCTGATTTGTTATTATGAACCATGTGATCAGAAAACAAATAATTTTATGGAAAACATGAATAAGTTATCCAAAAATTATTATTATAAGAAAGTGTTGCTATTTAACTCATATATCATTGAATGTTTATTAACCAATAGGACAAATTAATTTTAGACCATAATTACAAAAAACTTGCAGCGAATATTGTATTATAGTTATGGAAAAAACGCATATTTTTAAATAAATGCAATTTTTAGACGCTTTCTAACACTTATGACACTCATGCCAATGTTCTCGTCAAATTCATATCGTAGCGCTGTTGACATTCGTAGCACCATCATTATTATTTTTTTAATTGTTTACCGCCAAATGAAAATTAAGCTTTCAAATTATTTTTTAAAGAATTGTCCCACGTTTATATGCGCTTCTTAAAATAGCTGAACATTCCCTTTGTGCTTAATTTGTTGAGTTTATTTAGATAGTTTTCTTATGAAATAAATTTAAAAAAAATTTTTTTGAACTGCATCTATCTCTCTCGTCTGCGAAAGAGAGATAACTTCCTAGATCAGGCAATTTTGTGCAGATGACGCCACAAAATTTGAATTTTACGGGTTATTGATACAAAACAATTTATCGACATTTAGCTAACTCACCCTAAAAATGCAATCATCAAGTCTTATTTTAATTATTTTCTAAAACCAGGCTTGTCAAAATATAATATGAATTACATTTAAAAGTATTTTTTTTGCTACTAAAAAGAGGTGATAGTTCGTTAGATATACGTGATCAGTATTCAACTGTGCTGTTGGACTGGCCGACTGAGTTATTATCTGAGGCCGATACGTGAAAGAGTTACTCAGTAAACAAATTGTAATGAGTCAGTTGGTCGATTTAAGACAAACAAACTGGGCTGTTGTAAAACATCTGGATTACACCAATTGCGATGAAAAAGTAGGTTTTGTTCTATTTTGCGATAGAAACATGTCTAACGTATAATTTATTCAAAAAACAATTCGACCATTAAAAATGACATTCAAATAATATAAATAACAATAATGTATCATCTTTGAATAAACTGAATAGCATATTATCATATTTTTCAAGTGACCCCGAGTTCCTATCTACGTTATTTTTCTATATTAAAGCAGAGAAAATTCAAATACTAGTAAAAAAAACTGCTGTAAGCTTAAAATTGAAAAATAAAAAGCTTTTATAAAAGAATACAGAATAAAATTTTTAATACGAAAACCAACTTAAAAAATTGACAAAACTTGATGTTCATCGTAGATAGATATATGTATGTAATTGGATATCTGAATAATAATGACTAGAGTTGGATTGCTGTAAGAAAGAGACCGGTGATTAATTGTCATTGAATGCGCAGTGGTTTGTTTACGTTCGGTTGCTAAGTAACGGCCGGATTTCATCGCATTCATTGGCGTAGGTATAAAGCTCGCGCATCTAACGATGATTCACCGGTCGCTTTCTTACGGCAATCCAACTCTACTACTTAATGCTTTCCGAGTAATACTTTCTACTATGTAGAAAGATTACTCGGACACTCTGTATATAGAAAATATTCGTAAAATTGTAAGTACTTATTATTTACCAAATTTACCAAAAAACAATTATTTAAATTAATTGATAGCATGGTGAAAATCAACTGCAATGCTAATGACTGAAAAAAGCTTTAATTATGCCACTCAAGTAAATAGAGATTGAAGCTTAATTCCTTTCTCATTATGCAAATCCGTATTGTAATTTTTGATTGAGAAACCCGATAAAGCTTGCTTTAATAATTAAGTTTATTCAATGTGTACGTTTTGTACCGAGTTGTACATTGAAGAATTCTTATGGAAAATATCTATTTAAAGAAAGCAAACTCCTTAACTAAAATTATTTAATTTACGAGATACACAAGAGAAGGAGTAACTTTACCCTAGAAGCAAACCTTATTCAAATTGGTTAATTCCGACCGTACCTTTGAAATGTAATAATACAGAACCCATTAAATTTCTATATTAGCATACATTGTAATTTGCAAGATATTAAGTTTATACTTTTGAGAAAATAAATATACAAGATGTAATTTAATAGATTTAGGTGGCTGACGAACAAAAATTAAAACGTACAAAGTTCCGCGCGCAAAGCTTAATACAAACACTGAGGAAAAATATGAACTTTAATGCCATTACAGCGACGGCTAATGCATTACAACATTGTGGTTTTCTACAGAGAAAATAAGATTAAGTGTTTTATTTAATTTTTGTGGCTTAATTGCTTAATCACATCCTTCTGGGCACTGATTCATATTAACGCAGTTGTATAAATCTCAACAAAAATAATAACTTAAATATAATTGCAGTAAAAGTACGTCGTTTCTTTGTGTATTATATGTAAGAAAGATAAATTATTTATCATATTTATAGTAAATTCAAAAAAAAAAATTATCTCTCTGAAAAACTAAACAAATGAGAATTGTTTTTAATAAATAATAAATTATAAAAATTATTAATTTCTCGAAAATCTACCTACATTATTTTCAAATTTTTCTCTTTCTTAACATAACACCGTAGTGTTGGGTATCTAATTTAGGCAAAAAGTTAGAAAATTGTATTGCGAATTTTCGGAAAAGTAACGCTTGAATCTTCAAAGTCTGTCTACCTGTTTGGAGAAAAACAAAAAAATTTAAATATCTCAAAAACATATAAGAGTTAAGTTTACTCCCCAAGCACATCTCCAAAAGAATGTATTGAATTACCGGCTTCATCAGATCCTGACTTGGTAGCGATAAAACCACCTTAAAATTACAATCTAAAAAAAATTATTAGAAAGAAATTAAAGAGAGAAATCTATGAACAAACTTAAAAAAAAATACAAACTAATGTAATTGTTTTTTTCGTATAATAAAACATTTTTATTATCATTTTTTAGTTCCGCATTTTGTCGTTATTGATCAAGTTAGACGCCTTCTAGACTCATTATCACTATCATTTGTCATGGCTGCATGATAATCGAAATTCAAATTGAAATGCTCTTAAAAATACAACCCAAATATTATTAACTCTTTGGCTGCTGTCGGTTTTACCGATTTGCTGTTTAACCATTAACAACAGTTTTGCAGCTGAACGTACGTGTCAACAAATACTCCAAATTTGAGTAATGCCTGAATTTTTCAACATCCCATTATTTTATCGACCTAATTGAGTCTACTAAAATATTTTATAAGTTTTTAAATTATACAAAATAATAAATGTGAACTAAATAAAATTAGTTACCGGCACGTTGATTAATATACATACACACAAATATTATTTAGCATGAGCTTTAATTTAAAATTGAATATATTGATAAGCTTAAATAAATTGGTGTACTACCGCAAACATTTTCAAAATGATTTTAAACAAAATAAAAAAAAAACTCAAATTTAGACCATCTCTGACGTGACTGCATTACTAATCGATTAAATTGCATTTTGTCGCCATTATTATAATCGCAAATGCCGCACGTTATCACTCATCGCTGCAAATTAAGTTTTCCATATATTCCAATTAAGCTTAAATATAAAATGTAAAACGAGACAGATTGTTATCCATTAATAAAATATATATCTGTTGTAAGCACACATTGCAAACTGTTATTATTCAATTGAATAAATTATGCGTTAATTATCGAAATTTTTAAATATTTACATCAGTTCACTGACTAAAGAATGAATAACACACCTATCTGTAATGTTTTGCATAAAAAACTAGCATTTTCTATTTATAAATAGAATGTAAATTATCTATTTATATCTAATGATTTAAGTATCATTAACGTATTCAGGTGTTTCTACTTGAATATTTTATTGTCAAACACTGTTATTTATTTAAACGTTTTTATGTACACTGTACCTCAAAAAAAATTAAATACTTCAGGTTTTAAAAGTAAGAAAGCTTTATTTTTACAATAGCAAAAACATAAAATACTCAAAAAAAATTATCGTAACCTACATATTTGAATACTTATTAATAGCTAAAAAAAGTTAGCACCAAAAATTTGAAGAAAAAAAAAACATTTCGAGAAAAGAACGATATATTTTATTTATTAACAAAGTTCACTTTCTTACTTGCAGTATCTAATTCTTTTAAGCGTGGTTAATTAAAGCTCCTTTTATCTAAACATTTCAAACTTAATTATATGTAGCAAAAAAATAAGTTGCAAACTCACAAATAAAATTAGCAAGGCTTGTTGATAACATTACTTTTTTTGGAAAACTTGCGCCTTACTAAGCATTGCTTTACTCAATTCTATTCTTTTTACATGCAGACCTAAGAATCGACCAATGCAGATTTCCGCCATCGACCACATTCCTGGCATCTTATATATAAGATTAGGTTATCAAAAAACTGATATAATATATCTATATGCTTATGATACTTTAGTACCTCTTACTAACCTTCTTCTTCTTAAAGCGCCAAGCAGATTCCTGCGTAGGCGACCGTCTATTTACATCCTGTCAGATTTCTCTATTTAAAGCAGCATTTTGGAGAGACATAAAGTCGTGTATTCCTGTCCATTGTCGAATGTTCCTGAGCCATGAAAGTTTTTTTCTTCCTATTCCCCTTTTTACTTCGATTTTTCCTTGGAGGATAAGACGCTGGAATTCATAGCGAAGACCACGCAGGATGTGTCCCAAATAGAAAGTCTTTCTTTTCTTAATGGCGTCGAATAGTTTACGGCTATTCAGACCGGCTCTTCTGAGGACTTCTTCATTTCTTACCAGATCAGTACACATTTCAAAAGCCTCCAATCTGTTTATCGAGGTTACTTTAAGAGTCCAGGCTTCGACACCATACAGCAAGACGGACCAGACATAGCACTTGACCATTCTATATCTGAGTTGAAAGCTGAGATCATTATTTGTTAGGAATTTTTTAAGTTTAAGAAAAGTTGATGGAGCTTGTTCAATTCTGTTTCTGATCTCGACCATTTATTGGTGACGAGGCAGCCCAGGTATTTAAATTTAGTGACTTCCTCTACTAGAATGCCGTTTAGATATAAAGGGGTGGCGGGGATGTTATTTTTGCTAACCGCCATAAATTTGGTCTTCTTTATGTTAATTTTTAAGCCCAGGTGCTCACTTTTCTCTTAAACCATATGCAGAAGTGCTTGAAGGTCGTCAGCGTTGTCTGTTAAGATTACTGTGTCGTCCGCGTATCTAATATTATCAATTGGGATGCCATTTACTTTTATACCAAATGTACACATTGACATTACTTCGCCAAACGCTCTTTCTACGTACAGGTTAAATAGCATAGGTGAGAGAGTACAGCCTTGCCTTACCCCCTTCTTTATTTCAATGTCTTCGGTGGTTTTAAAATTTTGAAGCCTTACTTCGGCAGATGGTTCCAGTACAGACTAGCTATTATTCTGATATCCTTATTGTCTAGTCCTAGATCTTGTAAGTATCTTATCAACAGGTCATGTTTCACATTGTCGAACGCCTTTTCGTAGTGAATGAACATCATGAATACATCCTTCCCCTGGTCGAGGCAGTTCTGATCCAGGGTTTGTAGACTAAATATAGCTTCTTTTGTGCCAAACCCACTCTTAAATCCAAACTGGCTGAACCCACTAGCTGCTTCACATTTTTTATATAACCTAGTATGTAGGATGCATAAGAAAAGTTTTAAAAAATGGCTCATGAGGCTTATCAGTCGGTAATCCTTACACATTTTTACATTGGCCGTTTTTGGAAGAGTGATGAACGTGGATCTCAGCCAGTCTTTAGGGAGTTGTCCGGTGTCATATATGATGTTGAAAAGCTTGACTAATTTTTCATGTTATTTTCGTTTAGCATGTGTATAGTCTCTGCATACATATCATCTGGCCCGCGGGCTTTGTTGTTCTTCATTAGTTTCATGGCATGCCTTATCTCACTCTCCAGTATGCTCGGTCCTTCCGGTGTATTGTTAATAACTTCGGGCGTATTCTGCGATCTGTCGTCACTGAAAAGGTTGGACACGTATGATTTCCAGGTTTCCTGTAACTCGTCTGGGTCTATGATCGGTTCGTTTTGATCATTTCTAAGAGTGGTTGTAGGTCTTTTGTTGTAGATGCCAGCAACTTCTTTTACTTTTTTGTGTAGTTGAAAACTGTCCCCTAGACGAACAAAGTTTTCAGCCTACTGAAACCTTACTAACCTAAATTGTAATAATTTTTTTTCAAAAGTCTCTGTCTCCAATCGAGAATGAAAAGCAAAGCGTTGATGTTTCGATATAAACTCTCTAATAAAGATGCCAATATGACAGAAAACATTCTTAGATAATAAAAAGTATCGCTGATTCTATATGATTAAGATTCAAATTTGCTTTAGATATATTACACAGTTTAACAAATCGATGATATATTTTGTTATACCATTAAAATTAATATGCAGAAGGTAAAGGTATTTATCCTCAACCGCCGAGCGCAAAATACCGTATTGCACCCCCCTCCCTCCCATGTAAAACCACGAAATAAAAAATGTTTTGGCAAAAAAATTAATTCTTGCAAAGCTTTATAGTTAATATTCGATTTGTTTATTGACTTAAATATTCGACAAATGGTTAGCCATGTTTACGTAGTTACTACAGACATGTCTAATACTATCTTGCTTCTATTCTATCCTGTTATTATGGTTTTTAATAATGGTTGAAATACATCTACGTATAAAAATAGTTTGTACCACGTTTTTCCCCTAATAAACGTTAATTTATGAATGTAGGTATTGCTGGGGCAAGAGTGATTTTGTTCCTTGACAAACTACTTCTTTTAGTCATGTTTCCCAACTATCGTATGCGGTCTTAAACAGCTTATTTTTAGCTTTTTGATATACCATGTTTACAAAAAAATTTGATCAAGCAGGTTATGCAGTAAAAATGTATTACGTAGCTTGAATGTTTAGCGTAAATTTATTTTGAATTATCATAAAATGACAATGTTGACAACTCTTGGTAAACTTGAACTTTGTAGGGGTACAACTCATGATCCTTGCGAACAATTCGTTGGCGATTGCACAGTTTCCTGCAACTGTACAAAAGATAATTGAAAGAAACAGTTATGTCTTCCTAAGTACAAAAACCTTAGGTTTGTAAAACACACTGTGTTTAAGCTTGTTTTCAACTGTGCTTACATGACCTGAACATTTTTTGAAACACACGGTATAAAATCTACATTCATATAATAATTATGATTATATATACTTAATTAGTAAATAAAAATGACTAGTGCATTTATATGAATTAATATATTTAAGTCAGGTGGTTAACCTTTCGCTAAACTGTGCCCTATTTTTCTTTCATCAATCTAAAAATTGCTTTTTACGTCAATAAATTAAGCTCCCATATCAGCAACAAAACACCGAGCTTAAACTGTTTCTTTTTCATTTTTCTGGTAATTAATTTGCATGAAAATGCAGTTGAAGAAAAAACTTCTTTAGCATAGCCATTAAATGTGTTTAACCCGTTGCAAATTTTTACATTACCATTACTTGCAATTTAAATATCACTTAAATTACCACAATTTTGCTTTTAGGAGGCACTAATTTACTACAAATTTATTTCTCCGATACGCTTCCGCAAGCATCTTTTAAAATAATTCAAAATAATGTAAAACCGATTGCTTTTAAATCAAAAAAAGCGTCAGAAAAAATAACAATACAATGATGAGTGCACAACTTTTGTCATCCACAAAGCTAAACATTTATTTTTAATTTGCTTCCTTCGCTTTAAAATATCTGCGGCTTTTCTGCGGTATTGAACCGGAATTTGTGCAATCAGCTAATTGTGGTGATGGGAAATTTATGAATTTGCTACAGAGGTCTAGGTACACATCACAAAATTGGACAAATAATGTTAGTGCTAATTTAATTATTGTTTTTTTGTGGTTATGTTTGCTAATTGTTAATGAACAACAAATCTGGATACGCAGCCATCACTGCTTTATATCTCCAGAAATACCGATTTTTATAAAAAATCTGAACAAATATAAGTACTTTTACAAAATTTATGCCATAATACTCGTATAATATAAATTAATTAAACAGTTGGTCAATCGTAAAAGTTTACAATGTTTCGTCAAATCCTCCCTAACATATTGATAGTTGGACCTAACAGTAAAATCCTAAAATTTCCATTCTTCTTTTGAAAACACCGAGATCAACGTAACAACGTGAATTATAATAGGTTTTAAAAATATTGATGATATAACCAGCCCATCCTTCAGATAATTTGCAAAATGGTATTAAACTATTTAAAATAATGCAGACTAGATTAATATTATGTAGGGTTTCATGGATTAGAATTCTACCAACAAGTAATACATTTTGATAATATTGGCTTTCTTGGACAATCTGGAACTCATACCCCGTGAACTTGTTGAGTCTTTTTGGTGCTTTTAATGTTCTTTACACGATAGAAAAACCGATTTTTTTTATCTGAAGAAAATTACATAATATCCCAGAAATAAAAATGTTAAAAATAACATTATTTTTAAGGTATTTTCCCCTGGTAACAATAATTAATGTTGCTTTGAGACCACATAATTTTACTAGAACAGTTATATCTTTCTTTGTTGCTCACCTTACAAAAGAGCAACAACAGAAACGGTAACTCAAAAAAGTTTTCCAAAAGTAGAATGATATAATTTTCGTTATGAATTCATGTTGAAATATTGACTTCTTTCGTAAATATTCAGAATAAGTTTCGCATCTAGCATGGTTTACACGTCGAGTTACTCTCACCTTTATTTTCGTGTCCTGATGACGGTTCCACCGATGGAGTGCAAGACGTACAATTTAATCAAACATTGTCTTTTCCAAAAGATTTCAAAATTTCAAAAACTTCGGGTAGTGAAAGAAAGCCTTTCTTCATGAATTTATGTTATCACTTCCAGCAATGTTTTTTGATATTTAATATTGCGGTCATGCCAACATGGTTTTGATAGAGTATAAATACTATAATAAAATTAGCAGCTCACCTCGGCTTTGCACGGCAGCTACACCTTCGCGTATTTTTTTTTAATTTTGTAATACCTTTTAGATGAAATGTCCGATTTCAATAAATCAAAAAGTTATCAACTGGCCTTGAAACAGTTTTGAATACTAAACAATTTATTTAGATAAGAATTAAAACAAAATTACGGATAACATAGTCTTATTTTGATCGGCATTTCTATCAACTTTTACAATGTAAAAAACTAGTTATAGTGACACAGCTACAATAGTTAGACAAGATCTCGCAAAGTTTTTGGTAGGTATTGATATGTTCTATAATATTGTAGAAAATTTTTGTGTAATATCAATGCTTTCCACAGCGCATCCGATGAAGAACATTTTGGCTAATTTTTTTACACTTTGAGTTGCTTTTTGTAGGGATATCTAAAGATCTGTATTTTTTATAGCAATAAACATAGCCCATGTGATAATGTAACTTTGTGATAGAAAAAAAATTTTTGAAATCGCTCTTGTAGTTTTCAAGATCATTAGTTATCTCGCTAATACGACTCTTCCTTTTTATAATATTAGTACGGATAGCTTCTACACTTTATTTGTAAATTGTTCAAATTTGATCAGTTAAATTAATTTCAAAACCGTTTGCTCATGAGCTGTCAGGCTGTTTTATTAGGAAAAAAACTTTTAGGACCTTTCAAATTTTGATACAAAAGCTGCTTACATCTAACTAACACCTCTTTAAGAATAAGTAAATGTGTAAAAATAAGACTTCATACAATCAAACGGTGGTACTGTGCTTGGAAGAGTAACAAGAAGTAATTTTCCAGTTTTAGCATAAGCTTTAAAAAAAATAAATTTAAACTTTAATATGTACAATCACAACCCGTACAAATATTATGCTCTAAAAACTTAAAAATTGTTATATGAAATGACAACTTTATTGTGATTTGCGGATACGGTTGGTTAATAGTCAGCATAATTTTATGCTTCAATTTAGTGCTTACAATCGCCTCTTGTGTCTAAATATTTTTGATAGTGTTAGTGCTCAAGTTTGATACAACTAAGGTGTTTTGTCTTCTATAAACATTCAACATTTATTACTAATTCACAACAAAACAGTTTTGACATTCTATAATGTCTGTCCACAATTAACAACAAAGTTGCAATTTTGACACAGTTGTCATTGTAACTTAGAGTTATTTGTTAATATAATTAATAATTAAACAAACACAACTACTGTACTGTCATGGACAGATGACTTATTGAAAACATAAGTGTAAAAATTATCTCCCGCAGAAGATAATGACCAAGTTACCCCCGAAATTACGAGAGAAAAAGTGTTTGTACAGTCAGTACAGGAAAAATAATAACAGAAAAAACAACAAACTTGTGAAATTGCTTCAATTTAAATTGTTTATTGTTTAGCAGGAGTGTGATCCGCGACCAAAATGACAAATCTTATATCTATTGCAGCTACAAATTTAAAGTTTAGATTGTTAATATAAAGTATTCGAATGATTTTTATAGTTTCCTATGTCCACAAAAAATTATCTATATATGTCTGCATTTGAGTAATTAAAAAATAAAATTGTCAGCATGATGCCAACATGCTTTCGACAATTTTGATTATTGCACGAAGCCTGACTTGAATAATTTCAAAACTATAATCTATATTTTACCGTCAAAATCTATTATAGTAATACAATTATTTAAGTTCATCAAACAAACATTGATTTTAGTGCAAACCGCTACTAAAACTTGCACACAAAAAAATGAAATTGTTTCAATTGTACTATGTCAAATAGTAAAATCTACAATTAAGTAAACAGCAAAATTATTTCTATTATTCTCGGTCACAACGTATTATCCAGCATCAAAAAATGCGGTCACACAATGTTTGAGATTCATCTACATGATTTAAATTTCGCAAATTTCAAACTCGACAAGCTAGGACAAATTCCTTGAATTTTTAACTTACCGCCGTTCAGAATTACTTAAATTTTTCCTGCTATTAGAGATTTTATAATTAATTGTGCCTGGCTTGTCAAGCAACAGTCGATATTAATCTTTATGAATATTTATTTAGAGAAACATAGCCATAAAAATAACACCATTCTTTTAATATGATTCCGATTTTTAGCGTTTGTATATTTTTAGATAAGGCATAAGCGACGACAAACGACGCCAGCCTTGAGGCTAAACACACAAAATTTGGAGATGTAATTAAAAAAAATTGTGTAATAGCAGCAGCACTAAAAAATACATCAATTATAAGAACCATTATGTGACATTGTTATTATTTGATGGGGCCCACACATGAAGGGTGTGCCACACTTTTTACAAATACAAAATATTAATCATTATCTTAAAAACTACAACTAAAAATTTTTGTTTATTGGATACTTATTTTTAGATTGAACTCATATTCTAACCTAATTATCACAGAATCGAGGGAAATGACAAAGTGCTTGTATCTTTTCGTTGTATCCTCATAATTAAGAAAACCAAACTTTGATGAGTAAAAGCAAACATAATATAATAAAAAAGAGCTACATTACAAAATAAGAAAACAATAACGTAATGACATTTTTTTCAGTAAATATTTAGATTGATGATTTTATAAAAGTCTATTATCTATCGAGTACCGCTATTTTTCCTTGGATACAGTAAAGCAATGCTGATTATTCAATTATCAAAAGCAATATCAATTATAATAAAAACTTTTAATAAAATATTATTTAACTGAAAGCTTCCTTTAAACAAAGGGGTACATAAATAAGGTATTTTGATTGTTTTTCCAACACTTTTTACACTTCCATTCTTGTTTTTATTATTATTGCTTGATTGTTTCAGTTTAAATGTCAAATCATTGCGTCACCATTTTTTTTTAATAAAAAAGTATTTTTTTCATTTCTCGGACGTATTACAGAAATAAATATTAGAAAATGTTTTATAATTAATCAACTAGTAAAATTTTGACTTTATTAGTCTCGCAATAAAAAAGTTAAACAGCTTTTAAAATTTAACAATTACTATATAATCCACCCTTATATCTGTTAACAATATAAACTAAGAAGAAATAATTGATAAATTGTGATACATTTTTCTCAATATTTTCAAACCCAAAGTTACTTAAAACAGATAATATTATTAGATTTTGATTCTTTCAAAAAATAGAGGATATATTGTAAGAATTTGCATGGGTCTTTTCATATTGTCATAAAATCATATTAACATTGTTTTAAAAAGTCATAAAACTCACTATATATGAGATAAAACAATATGTTTACATGTTTTATATTATATGTTTGACATTTTTTCGACTAGAAATGTTAAAACAAAATGATATATTTACAAATGTTACTAACTACAATACCCAAAGTGAAAAATAAGTTTAAAAAAACAGAATTAAAATTAAATCAATTTAGAATTAAATTTTTTTTACATAGAAAAAAACATACATATGTAGCTTCTCAACATAAACTGTCGATTGTAGTTTTTCTTTGACTGGAAAATTAGGAACATTATTTAAGTACCTATTGTAAAATTAATCAAGTATTGTAAATATTTGAATTACAATAATTTTTTATACGTACCTATTATTTGTATCAGTTTTTTCTACATAAGTAATCCAAAAATTCAACTTTTTTATTATTTGGTTGCAGTTTTCAATTTTATTTAACTTATCTACTTAATTTTGTAGTTTCTAGTTCCAAATAAGTGCTTTAGTAAACCGCTTATTTTTTCCATCAAGAGTGTAAATCTTATTATTTTGTTTTTAAAGTTTGAAAGAAAGTTGAAAGAACTTCTTTCAACTTCATTCTTAAAATAAGTACTGTCATAATATCACTATTTTAACAAAAAAAAAAATCCAAAAATTGTCTTCGATTTCTGTGAAGGGCCTCTCTCATCAAATTTTGGTCTTGCGACAATGAAACTTAAAAGTAGGAGTACACTCTTACAAAATTAATAAAAATGCATAAAAAATAATAATAAATAAAGAAATATATGATCTTCCACACATATGCTTCTTTTGATGAAGTCTAAAAAAGTGTTGCATGGTTAAAAAAATGTTTTTAATTTTGCTTGCATGCGTCGTAGCACCCAGGGCGCTAAATCAATCGCTCCCGGTACTCTATGTAAAACGTGTAGCCGTAGTTCATGTAATCAGTTTCAATAACATAAATTCATGCTTATGTTTCATTGAAAAAATTGTAATATTTATGAAAAAAAATCAAGTAAAAAGCTGAAGCTTTGTAAAGTTGACTGATTGAATATCTAAAGTTGAAGATCATCAATTATTAGTTTCATGACAACCTATAACAACCTAGTTTCTAGCCAAAATATGCTTTTAAAAAACAAAAAATTGGGGTTTGAACGACCTTATTTTACCCGAAATTCCTAGTTGAGCCAAAAGTGTTATATAATTAATATTATCCAAACAATAGATTCGTTAATAGTTATTTACATAAAAGTGTGGAAAATTTCACATTACTGAAGAGGAGCTAAATTGAAAGCTCCGACTCAAGTAAGAGATTTTACTGACGTGTTTTGTATTAAATTTTTCCGGAAATCGTAAAAAAGGCGAAATTTACAAATTTTAGAATTTTTTTTACAAATTCCACAAAAATCAAGTTTGTCAATTTTGTTGGCAACTATAGTTACTAGAGTATCTTTTTTATTTGGCGTCTTGTAAAGTTTTTACAGTACTAGTCCGGAAAACTCAATTTTCCTGCGCGTAAATAAGCAGGAAAATGTTGTTTCCAAGACAATTTCCGGAAAAAATAATTAAGACAAAACAAATTTTTGATTAATGAGCTGAACAAACACCGGAAATCAAAAAACCTTTTTCGAAGCACCTATACCTATGTCTTGTTACAAGATGAATGAAATTAAATCAGATCAAGTATTATTTAACATAAGTTTAGTTCTACATTCAAAATTCGAATGACCAATACAAGAATCATTACTATAAAAAAACACAATCTTTCCAAGAAACATATTTTTTTATCAATCGGCAAACAAAATTTTGAAAAGTATAAAGTCAAATTAAAAGTTAGGTCTCTATGGTGAAAAATTATTTCATTTTTTTTCTATTGTATGTACATACATAAATATAAACGTGCAATAGAAAATATATAGCCAATAGCAACAAATTTTTATATTTGTGTTAAATAAAAAAGCAGTTTTATTTAATTTTATTCCAATAGTATGGAAATATCGACTAGACATTCAAAAATAAATTTTTGAACAATAATATTTGGAAATAAGAGATTACACCTAATGCTTTATAAAATTAAGGTAAATATTTTATTTGTTTGATCCTATCACGTTTCATTGAAAAGGCTTTTAGTGAAATGATTTAAAAAACGAAATTGTATCTTGATAGAAGTGTTGACACTAGACCACCTTTCTGATTAGTTTACCTTTTTCTTAATTTTTTAAACTATTCTTCATATTCTTTTCAAGTAAATGTAGCAGTGTTAAATTATTAATATAATATTGATAAATGTCAAAATATTATAGAAATATTTCTTGACAATAATAAAACACACTTTAATAAAATTTTGCTATTATTGTGTAATATATTTACCCTTTTTGCAAATAGTGCGAAACACCGGTTAAACTCAAAAAAAAAACTTCAAACAAAATCAAACTCGCGCACCAACACCGTAACAGCCCGCAAGCCAAAAAAACAAAATAACAAATAAAATTCACTTCATTCTGTCACGGAAATGCTATATTTTACAAAAATTGAAATTGGTTTAAAAGCGCGCGCGATGTAGTCGAAAGCTTGTGCTGCTCGCTGAAAAACCACTTGTCAGCTGAAAGTGTAGCTGAACACCAGAGATTGCGACGACTGAATGGAACAGCGTGCGATGATGTCCTTCTGTTATACCTAGCTGTGTTCAAGCGCAGAAACTACCGTACCGTCTGTTGCATCGCATAGATATAGATACAGATAGGGAGCAGTGGTTCTTAACCTTTTTATTAGAATTATTGCTATTCAAACTCGACAACAAATTTATTTAAATGGGTTTTATTGGACGGTTACATAAATATCTTTAAAGAATCATTCAACTTGAGGAATTTAAATTAAGAATTATTCCATTATATAACTAAACTGCTATGAAAAATCTACAAACGAATTTAATAGAAACAAAAAAGTCGCTTTTAACATATTAATCACGAAACCGTCCAAAAATTATTAAAAAAAAACATTTGGGTCAAGCTCTACGTGAGAACTAAAATCATCCACTAAATTTTCTTGAAAATAACAGCAATAAATCTTTGAATCGTAAAAAATTTAAATAGCAGTAAATAAATCTATTATATTTTCAGCCCACCTATAATAAACTTTTTTAAAATAAGACACACCTAATATTAGTTTATCTACATAATAATATACCTAATAATAGTTTATCTACTTTGTGTCAGAACCGGATTTATTATTATATTACAAGTAGTTTAATAATAAAACTTATTGTTAAACTAGTTTTGAAAACATTTAACTTTGCTATTTTGGTCACACTTGTAAGAATAACGTTCTATGTGATATTCAGCGTTTCGCTTTTTCGACATTGTTCTGTAGAGCCATAAGATAAAAAAGAAATATAAAAAAAGAGCCATAATCTTGATTATAATAATATGTCGGTTTTGACATTATAGGCAACCAATTTTCAGCAGCTTCTTGAGCGGCTTTGTCTATATCAGGCGATGTAGAGGTGAATTCATGGTTTTTAGCGTCCATATTAAAGATAAAATAGCATACTACACTTGTTTAATAAGACACACTGACACAGTCGTTCTATTGAAACACTTTTCGCTGCAGTCGACGTGTCTTAAACAACTCAACGTCTTGTTAAACTCGTATAATAATATACTGTTGTACGTTAAAATAAATCGGAATCTCCGCCTCTAAAAATAAAAAAAGTGGTAAAATAATTCTGAAAACCAAATAATTATTATTCTTCTGCTACTTTTTCGTGTACTCTTCATTTTTCTAGTTTGTTAGCTGAATAATCAAGAAAGAAAAAATTCTGACAAAAAAAAAGTTTAAATTATTCTTAAAAATTATTTGGAAGTCTTATAAAAAATCAACAAATTTCGTCTAAATGTAATTTTTTTTATTAACAGTTGACTTGCTAAGATTAATTTAATCAAATAATAAAGGTTACAAATGAGAAACAATTAAGAATTAAGGTTTCTCACCGACAAATTTTCCCACAACAATAACGTCATTTTAATGAAAAGTCCCGATGATGACACTTTTCACCGGTGACAAAACTCAACACAAGTAATAAGCTTCTTGTCGTTTTCATCAAAATAATGTCATTTTAGTGAGAAAGCTAACCATTAACAAAACTCATTGATGTCGGCAGTAGACTCCATCCAGTTAGTTTGCATTTGTAACCATACATTTATCAAGTTAGCTCATTGCTGTTTAAAATCAATCTTAGCAAGTTTACTTATAAAGCTACTTACAAAAAAATTGGCAAGTTAGAAACAAACATTAAAAATTTTTTTTTAACTTTCAAATAATATTGAACAATAATAATTATAAATTTTACGCAAGTCCATTTTTTGTTTTTAGATAACATCTCGAAACCACATATATTTATAAATTTTATTTTATTGGATTTTTTTTTAATTTTAGGACATTTATTTTATACTTATTTAAGTATACATAATTTCTTGTTGTTTCAGAAATTTTTGGTGATGTAATCCACAATTGGTAAAAAAATGTTATAGTTTTTTTTAATAATTAATTATTATAGATTTTTATTAAAAAGTAAAAAATATTGTTTTTAAAAAAGTGATGAAAATATTCTAGATGCTTATATTATCTGAAATATTTACAAATTATCGGCAGTTGGTAGTTGTCACTTTATGGCATAATATAACAGGGAGTAATGAATGTTTCATAAGCATTATTTACTACGTTTTAAATTTAAAATAAAAATTTATAAATTTTACATAAAATATATTAGATAAACTGTGAATTGTTTATTAAAAAAGAAAGATAGTCAACGTGTTGTTCTTGTTGATAATGTGTTGTTTTGTGCTCTTTATAATTTTGTAATAATTTATATTCATATTTTAAATAAAATACGCCAATAAAGCGCCAAATAACTTGTACAATTAATGAGCTTGATGAGAGCCATATGGCATTTCAAGTTAGATAGGAAGAAATTGGTTTTTAGCATCCCGACAAAGGTTGAGTAGCAGTTATTGAGCTGAGCGGAATGATGACGATTATTAAAAGTCTGTGAATGGTGCATTATTATAAATGTTAGAAGTGTTTATTGTTTATTAAAAGAGAAAGATAGTCAACGTGTTGTTATTGTTGATAATGTGTTGTTTTCTGCTATAATTGTAAATTCAGTGCTAAGTTCCTGAATTCAGAATATTAATGAATAAGGTATTATTGAGTAGACCAGTTGTCCAAGCAAAAGTAAGTTGGAGACTGGTCTAAAAAGGAGTATTGCTCAAGGAGAATTGCTCTTGTCTGGCTCATGGGTAAAGAGAAAATAGTTTCAGTTTAAGAAAAAAGATTTGTAGTACATATCCCAAAGTTATCTGCCAAAGTATTATTGACAAGTTGTAATATATTCAGTGACACAATTATGTATTAAATATGTTAATATAAAATATCCACGGCAAAAATTATAGCTTAACACCTGGAAATAAAGCAATATAGAGCCAATTCAGTTATATTTTGTAAAATATTCCGTTTGATAGGTCATTCTATAAAGAAAAATTGATTATGCAGAACCATTAAACATAACCACAAATCCATTTAAATGTGTTTCAGTAGAAGTCTAGCCTTTAAATGGAGTTCGAAACATAGAAAAGATTTCAATATTGTAAAGTGTTCAACATAAGTTCGACGTTTCTTGTCGTTTAACAGTGATCAGAAAGTGTCAAAGAAAAAACAAGCGGAAATATTCAATCCTCTATAGCTATACTATATGTATAAGCTACACTATATGTAGTATTAAGTATTAAAAAAGTAGAAATCAAACGAACCAAAACTGATTCAAAATTATATCATGTAGGTAAACCAAAACTAAAAAAAAACCGTTAAAAAATCATTTTGGCAATTATTGACGTATCAATAATTATGATAAAATGTAAAAAATATTTTTAAATTAAAGCCAAACTCAGCAAAAACCTTGGTGAACGTGATCCAACATATAAGTACTCAGTTCACTAGTTAACGTCAGTGAAATGTCAAATACTTCACTTCGGTGAGCTATATCACGTGCAATATTCATTGAAACTTATATTCGCTTACAGATAGTTGTCAATTTTAGATGATACAACTGCTCACACAACTATCTAGTCCAAATCAATCATAAAAATAAAACCAAAACCTTTTATTATGTGCGACTCTTTAAATCTTAGAAAAAATAAAAAAATAATTCCAACTTTATATTGGAAAAAATACACTGCCAGAAAGTTGTTATTAATAAGAAAAAATCTACAGTGTTCACAAAGTAAATAGAAATAGAAAAACGCCAATCTTATAAAAAAGTGTACTTTACTTAAAATTTCTGGAGCAAATCATAGATTCATGCCAACGAATTTCAATAAATTATTTCATTAAATGAATTATTAAAATTTAATCATTAAAGTAAAGTACATAACTGAAAGTCAGTTCTCACTACAAATTGAAAATAGAAGAATTTAAATTTTTAATTCCTCACACTAGAGATAATTTTTGAAAATTTAATACCAAGTTTTTGGTCTTTATTTTCGTCCGTACCCTGATTTTTTGTAGAATCACATACTTTAAGTTTATTCTGGTTCAAGAAATAATTTTTGAAAAAAGCTTGAATAACTGTCAAAAAATAAAACACACCTAATTAGTTTGTTTTTTTTAAGAGTAAAGCATATCTAATGATTATTTCAGAGCTCTTGTAGTATTACGAGATACAGTGCTATTTTTAGTTTTACTTAAATTTACTTGACTTGTTATAGTATACAAATTGCTAAAACAATGTACCTAAGAAATTAAATATGATATAATATTGTGAATAGTGGAGGAATCAATATGTATGAAAGCATTCAACATATCCAACCTCATAACTTCATTTATGTTTGCTTTAATTATAAACAAAACTTCTCGTCTTCCGCCTACTTCCACGCGTTTATTAAATCAAGAGAGGAAGTTCAAATAAATTAGTGTTTGTTAATACCATAAGTCGGTTATTGATCCATTGCCTGTTTCAAATAAACAAGCGTAGTTAAAAAAATACAAGATGTATTGTTAAAAGATGTAATAACGTATCAGGCAAACCATATTCATCCATTAAAATTAAATTTTCAATAAACAATAAGAATAATCTGTCAACTTATATACGCTTTCAGTAATTTAATTTGTAAAATATAATCTGTAAAAGCCTATAAATTTAGAAAAAAAAAGTTTAGAACTTGTATTGGTCGAGCCTAGAAACGAAAATCATATCTGTGGGAACACTTGTAATCTCCAATCATGTACAGTGTTAATTTCAAGATCACCCCATTTGCTAAACATATACAGTTCTTCTATAATAAGAAAAATCCTTGAATAAATTGTTATTTATGTAATTTAACACGTTCTCTTCAACTGATTTGTATTACAATAATGACATCATCAAAATTCTCATCATTTTCACGCAAATAAATTTATTCTGTATGATATAGTTATACACCACAATTTTATAAACTTTATTAGTATGACGATCATTTTTTGTGATTCATTCTGTACAATATAATATACAAATCATTGCAAAAATTAATCGTATATAAAATAATATTTGTCCAATAGGAATTACGGAATAATTATATGCGAAACAGAAACATTCCTTTCTTTAACGATTATTTCAACAATATCAATCTTTGATAAACTACAGATATCTATCAAATGTGTCAACAAATTCATTCAAAACAAGGTTTGTAAACTTAGACATGTTTCATTCCTATTTGAACTCTTCAGTGAAACCCAACTGATTCTTGTTTAAATAAATTTGCTATGACAAATATGTTCTATATTTCCTCAAGAGTCTATTGCTTTCAGTGGCAACATCTATCTATTAGAAACTTTTTACATCAAAGTCGGGAAACTATGTTTTTCACATTTTGATTATACAAAAAGTCACTATTAATGACAGATTCCGATTTTAATAAAGAGTAACTTTTGCAATAAATAAGAGAAAGTGCTAATCGAACAAACAAGTTATTGCAACGCTTATATCTAAGAAATGCAACTTTTTCTATACATTTTGTTTTCTATTAAAGCAACAAATTACTATTTGTTGTTACCATCTTCTAATAATTAAATAGTAGTCAAAAAAAACTATTTGGTAAATGGTCTGTAACCAGTTTATAGTCACAAAGATTCGAGCAAGATCAATTTATTTAAAAAATATCCAAAAAATTAAATAGTTTGGATGTTCATTAATTTTTTTTGCAATTTTTACATTTAATTTTTATTAATGTTGCATATTTAATTTTAATAATGTTTTGCCAACTAGAATTATCATTTCAGTTAATAGTAACGAGGTTCAACTAATTTATTATGCAAAAAAAACACCCATTTTAAAAAAAAATCATTCAAAAAAAGAATGTTGTTACAAAATCAATAAACTATTAACAGAAGTCTAAACCCCAAAGAAAAAATTATCCTAGCAGAAAAATTTAAAAAAGTTTTGAAAAAATGTTTGCAAATAATAATCTTTCGTTTTTTGCTAATCATAAATGTTTTGCTAATGTACATATTCAATAATAATAATGATAATAATATTTATAATAATATTGAATTCGACAATTCTAATAATATATCTAAAATAATAGTATGAAAACTGAAAGCTTGTTTTTCAAAAAATGTTATATTATTGAAAAAGTAATTTTGCCATCATTGTCATTACTTGTCAAAAAACCGTAATGATCTTTGAATCCAGCAAAAATGCTGTGCATTCAGGACAGGGGAGGTTTAACATAATAAAAAATTTATATTTTTGTGAATTAGAGACACTTTTTCCAGAGACTGGAGGTTTTGCTATTCAAGATAGGGTAATCAACACTAAAGATTATTTTAATTTGAACAAAAATGTTTAATCATATTATAATTTATTATAATCCAGAAAATTTCTTGAAAAACAAAAATTACAAATTATATTAGGACCGAGTTTTACTAGCTTCTTCAAAAATTAAAGCCGAAAGACCGGATATTGTTATAGAATTTAGCTAAAAACTAAAAAAAACTAAAACTGCTTATTTTATAGACATTGTTGTTCCAAATTTTTGCAATATTACCTTTAATTATTTTGCAATAATATTTAAAAATTTTACCTTTAGTTTTTCCAAATATAGCTGTTCTACCCATATCCTTAAGTAAAAATCTAAGCTAACATACTCGTGGAAATGCAAAAAGCAGCATTATTTTGTTCGAATGTCATATTGTTCGAATGTTTTTGAACGTTAAATCCAACAATTCTAAATATTATAGCCGCAGATGCGTAGGGAGATTGTAATTTAACTTGATTCTTTAAAGAACAAACTTTCAAAAACCTCAATAAATTTTAAATCCAACAAAATTGATGCGCCTCCGAGACAGGAAAAGTTAATTTTGGATTAGTTGTTGTTGAATTTAACGTTTGAAAACATTCGAACAATATGACATGAACATAATAATGCTGTTTTCTGCATTTCCGCGAGAATTTATACATCCAAATTTCAAATTTTGAGATGTTTACTCAATGTTATGGTTACAAAATCCATATTTGAAATAACTAAAAGTAAAATTTTTAACATTTTTATATTCCAAAGATCCCTAATTGAAAACTGAAAATTTTGTTATGAAAAAAAATTTATATTATTGAAAAAGTAATATTGTCATCATTAGTTGTCAAAGACCGTAATAATGTTTAAATCTAACAAATTTGTGGTGTCTCCGGGACAGGAAGGGTTAAACATAATAATGTTGCTCATGTAATATTGTTCGAATTTTATATGTTAAATCCGGAAATTTTAATAAATAATATGATCGCAGATGCGTGGAGAGACCGTAATTTAGCTTGATTTTTTAAAAAACAAAATTATAATTTTTACATAGCTAAAATTACAATTTGTGGCTTTTGTTTCAAATTAAATTCCTAAATTGGTTTTTAAACTAATTAAAAACTGAAAAGCTTGTTTCTCAACAATTTTTATACCAACAATAATTTTGACAGGTAATTTATCATTACTGGTTAAAGACCGTAATGATTTTTAAATCCAGCAAAATTGCTGTGACTTCGGAGCAAGAATGGTTAATTTTAAATTAGTTGTTGTTAAATCTAGCGTTTAAAAATATTAATGGTGCTTTCTGCAAACATTTCTACATTAGAAAATTTTAAATTTTGAGATTTTTTTCGAAGTGATATGGGCAAAACTCATATTTGGACTATTTAAAAATAAAATTTTTACCATTTTAGAAATTTCAAAAATACCTAATTGAAAACTAAGAAACTTGATTTTTAACAATTTTTATATTATCATTGCCAATAGATAGAAAACAATGATGTTTTTAATAGTTATTTACATAAAAGTCAGGAAAATTTCACATTACTGAAGAGGAGCTAAATTGAAATACGAGGCACTTTGTGCCGAGTATTTTAAAGCTCAGAGTCAAGTAAGACGTGTTTTGTATTAAATTCTTCCGGAAATTGTAAAAAAAGACAAAATTTACAATTTTTAGATTTTTTTTTACAAATTCCACAAAAATCAAGTTGCCAACAAAAGTCAATTTTGTTGGCAACTATAGTTACTAGAGTATCTTTTTTATTGTGCGTCTTGTAAAGTTTTTACAGTACTAGTACGGAAAACTCAATTTTCCTGCGCGTAAATAAGCAGGAAAATGTTGTTTCCAAGACGATTTCCGGAAAAAAAATAAAATTGTCATTATCATTACTTGTCAAAGTCCGTAATGTTTTTTGAATCCAGCAACCTTTTTGAACATAACAAAAAGTATTTATGTACAACTAAATAAATAAAAATGCAAAATTTAAATATAAACAAACTATTTTGACTTAATAATGCTAATGACAATTAATCCTAAAATAAAAATTTGAAAAAAAAAAATTTTAGCGCTCGACGTTACTCATCAGAGAGTCATGAACAATGTCTTGTATTTATTTGTTGTTTAAAAAATAATTTTGATTAATTAGCTTATTTCTGCAAATATAGTCTTCATATTAAACAAGTCTGTAGAAGACAGAGATTTTCCTCGAGAGAGCAAAAACTATTGTTCTTCAGACAAATTTGAACAATAATATTCAGATTTAGAGAATTGATATGAACTGAGTATTATTTAAAAATAAGAATAGACAAGTGTTAATTTCGAAAGAGCTTGCCATTAAAAAATTTTTTTTTTAAATCTGCTCGCTACGTATTGTATGCAGATATATAAAATAATCTTTCAAAGTTTGACGTTACTCACTACATAGTTATTGTATCAAGACGACTAGAAGTATAAACAGCCTTGAAAAAATCAAATTGAAGAACTAAACCATTGAACATGATACATAGCTGTGATAACAAAAAATAACGCCCATCTTGGATACAAAAAATATGAAATAGTAGACTAATGATGACAGTCTATATATTCTGACTGATTTCTAATCTTCTAATTTTATTCAATGCATTTCCAGGTTTTTTGCAAGGCTAATTATATTTGTCTGCTGATCAATGAAAAAGGAGATCCACTTAAAACAGGACTTTTAACTTAGAAGATGTTTCCGGCTTATCAATTCCTCATTCTTTTCAACTTCCTTACTCTAATAATACATTTTGTTGAGAAATTGATGGAAGATTTACTCAAAGAATAAACTTGGATTTAAAAAAAAACTGATTGTCTATTTATCTATGCTTTGTTTGTGCAGTTCTAAGAATTTAAAACTATTTTGTCAATCAGTCAATTTTTCAAATAATATTTATTTTTGGAAAAAACATTTTTTTCTCTAAGCGGCCTAAATAGAAATGTGTTCAAGGGGCTGATAATTCTCTACAGAGCAGAATACTTGAATTAAAGACGCTTGAATTTGAGAAAGTTAAATTTCCTCGTTATGTTTATTTTCATTTAAATAGCATTAATTAAGCCACTTTGATGGATAAACCGTCGATAGTGCAACTTCAGTATGTTAATTTTGAGAACAAATTCTCTTATTAAGAGTAGCTACTATGTAATTCTTTTGGAAATGATTCAAGTAATTTATAGTGATAAATGCATGTTTAACTTTCGCTTCTTCCACTAGGTTGAGTATTTTTAGATTAGTGCTGCAAAAATAATCATGATACAAACGTTTATTTTTATTTATTCTCCGTTTGCCAGTATTACATTCTTCAATCCAAGTAATAAAAATGAAATTTATTCTAATTAAATAGCTGTCTTTTTAAATTTGAAGTTGATTAATTGAAATTACATCACTCAAGTTCAATATCAAGGCTGAAAAAATTTAAATCGAAAGTAAATCAGATTTATTAAAGATTGATACTTTACGATGACTTGCTTCTAAATTTAATATACTCAATTAAACTTTCGACTGCCAAGTGTTGGGAAAAAATAGTTGTGCCTCATGTTATTGCATTGTTAAATTTATTTGTGTCCCTTGAGTGTCTTTTAAATGTCATAATTATTGCAAAAGAAAATGCGTGGGAATAATTATTATGGAACATGTATTAGGTGATATCATCTTGAAAATATTTAATCATTACACTAAATTATACAAAAAATATCTTGAAATTTTTTAAAAATATTGTTCTCATTATGCAGTCAAACTGCTATAAGTTACATGATAATGACAAGACTGTTTGGAAAATACACTTTTTAATATACAAACGAAATCCAGTTCATTTTTTAGAAAAAATAAATAGCAGCAAACTAAACATTAATGACTTACAGATAAGCTTTGTGTCAGGTCTCTTCATAAACATTTTTTTTCAACCCTACTCTAACCATCATTGTCAGAAGAAAGATAATTTTCCTTGACTATTTTCCAAGAACTTGACACCAATGATGTGTTGCCTAGTAAATGTGAATGCTATCATAAAACTGGTCTGCATCTGCATTAATAAATAAACAAACACTACCAGCAAAATTTCATTATTTAATAATTTTATTAATAATCCATAAGACGTATTTAGAAAAAACTGATAAGAACTGATTAATGCTACTTCATACTATACATGATAATAATGATATGAGTAAAAAACAATTTGAATTCTTAAAATATTTGAGCGGCATAAAAGACACAACTGTACAGCAACAACAACAACATTATACAAACATAATAACGACATAATTATAGAAAAATATAAGAATATAAAGTTTTAGGAAAAACATGTTGAAAGAATTGTAAAATGTGCAATAAATATTATTTTTAATTAAATGACAGTATATAAATAATTTCCCTTAAAAAACATAAAAACCGACTTCTAAACATATCTATTTAAACACTGCAACTAAAAACACAAATTTTCTAAACACATAAAAAACAAACAAAAACACTATTTAACATTATTATCATTATTTAAATATTAATAACAATTAATCAGTAACTTTTGAAAACGATGCCAGCCAAAAAATAAAATTTATTTCAATTTATAAATGACTAGCTGACCCGGCGAACTTCGTACCGCCTTAGCGTAAATTTGATGCACTACTTCATTTTGTATAGCTGACCCGGTGAACTTCGTGCCGCCTTAGCGTAAATTTGATGCACTACTTTATTTTGTATAGCTGACCTATCTTATGTATGCGTACCTATTCAATTTGAACTGGAATCTATAATATCCTCCATATTAAAATGAATACCTATTTCCCTGGTCTCGTCATACCCGAGAAGGACTTTACTAATTTTATTAAATATTGCCCCCCCAGTGCCCCCTCCCCCCCGCCCGCCGCGATGCCCGGCGCGCTTTTCAGACTTTGCATCGCAAACAACGGCCACGGCGCTATGGCGGTTTTGTTTACTGTTTGAATTTTTTAATTCGTAATATCTTTTGAATGGAAAGTCTAATTTACATAATTTGAAAACTATTTTATAGGTAGTTGAATGGTCTTGACCATAAAATAATTTATTTGGATAAGGATTAATATAAACACATAAATAGCATGGTTTGAATTTGGTTAGCATTTTCAATAATAATTTTCATTAATGTTTAAGATGAAAAAAGTTGTTGTAGTGACATAACTACAATAGTTGGACATATGCTACCGCGGAGTTTTTTGTAGACATTATGATGTTCTTCAATATTGTTGTACATTATTTTGTTCTATCGCTAATAGTTTCGGCAGCGCATTCGACGAAAAACATTTTAAGACTCATTTTTCTACACCTTCGGTTACATTGTTCAAATTTTACCAATGATTCCTAATTTTTTTCAAAATGAAATGTAGCCTATGTCAAATAGGAAGAATGTAGCATTCTGTTGGTGAAAGAATTTTTTAAATCGGCCCAGTACTTTTTGAGCCTATTCATTACAAACATACAAACATACAAATCTTTTCTCTTTATAATATTAGTGTAGATTATGCAATATTATACAATATATTATGTATACATTATACATACATCAAAGATGTTTAACTTTTTAATATTTAGCTTGCCCACCGTGGTAAAACAAAAATGCAGCAAAAGTAAGAAATGTTAAATATAATATAAAAATATAATAAATAAAGTAAAATAATCTGTTTAAATTAAAATTTTGTAGTTTGATGCTGATAATTTGATGTTGTGGTTATAAGTGTTTTTAAATGTGTAATAAAATTTTTAGTTTTGTATTTTTTAAGCATAAATTTCTGATTAAATTTCTAATTTTAGCTCTTCTTAAACTGGCAGCGTCTTTAAAAGTAATTGATTAGGTAGATTTTGTAAATATTTAATAGATAATAATTTTATTTAATTATTGCTTTTATTTTTTTTCTTGTATATACTCTAAACATTTGCCTTTTAATTTTCAATGATAAATAAGTGATTAGGTAAATCTTTCTCTATTTTTCTGTCAAGTTTAAAAGACGTTTGAAACATTTGTCGTCTAATTTTCAATGATAAATAAGTGATTAGGTAAATCTTTCTCTATTTTTCTGTCAAGTTTAAAAAACGATATATTTAAAACAAAATAATAAATAAGAATAGTTGGCTCAATCGGTAAGAGACTTTCCTGAGGCAATTGGTTTTTTCTTTAGCACCTCTTAATTAACTATTCGATAAAATAATGAAACGTAAACTTGGTCAATATTAATTAACGACATATTGAACGAGTACTCAAATTGTAATGTAGTCGATATAAGAAAAACAAATTGGACTGTTGTAAAGTCGTAAAATACGCCAACCGTATAATTATGTCTTGCATCGACAATATAACTTATTTAAAAAAAGAAAAAAAAACATTTGAGTTTTCTTCATTTGTATGAAATTGCCTCGTTAGCTTCTGACTTGGTAACAATGAAATCACGTCAAAAGTGCAGCATTTTAAGGATTAAAAAAATGTTCCTAATAAATTGCAGAAGCATAGAAGAACCACCAAGATATCTAAAAAGAGAAAATGAGAGAGAAGGGAAAATGATTGCAACATTCAGATGTGGGAATTAAGAAAAAGAAAACAGATTTTGCATAAGAGAAAATATAAAAAAATGCAGGAAGTGTGGAAGAGATAGAGAAACACTAGAGCACATGATGAAGGAATGCGTAAAAGTAAAAGAAAGCATGGTAACGGACGAGAACGTAATGAAAAAAAAGAAAGAAGGATTAGAATCGATGAAGATAATAGAAAGAGAAAGAAAAAGACTAAACTGGGTGAATGAGGTAGAATGAGAAAAAAAGAAAATAGAAAAGCAGGAAACATAGACGGAAAACCAAAACCGATTGGATTAGAATTTTATTTTATTTTGTAGGTATATTTTAATTTTATTTTTATATTTAAACACTGTACAATGAAAAAAATATACATATTGAATAAATTGCAGAAAGTATTTTTGCAAATAACGTATTGCATTCAACTAAAGTCTGATCATCATTAATGCGACTATAAGATAAGAGATAAACACATGCTGTTGTAAACTTTTTTGCAGATCTCTTTCAAACATTCTTCTTTTTAATACAATGTTGGAATGTGTCTCTTAAAATCTGGCCAGCGTTAGCAATGTAAAAAATTTTTTGTTCATAGTTCAACCATTTTGTACAAAAGCTTTACGAATATTATGCACAAATCTTCCTAGACTATATTAAACCTTCCTTAAAATAATTCATTTTTAAAGATTTATGAGTAAATTTGAAGATTTTCTGTGATATTTATAAAATTCACTCATCAGATTCTGATTTGTTGAGAATACTCTTCCTGGCAAAGTTTGTCCTTTTTAAACCTCCTTCTTTTTAAAAGTCGGCTAAAAATAATACATGCTTATTGTTCTTCCAATAAGCAGTTCATATAACCTGACCTGCCCTGATAGCGTCATTAAAAAATCGCTTGGTAACGCCGCATTAAAAAAAATATTTTCAATAGCACGCCACTTGAATGGTTTAAAATCTCTATTTCAATATGGCTGCCAACGTTCGATTGGAATATCAATGTAATAATGGATAACAAATCCGTGTCTTTTCTTCCTGTCTGATTCAAATTCCGTCTCAATAATTTAGCGAAAGTTCAATAAACTTAAGATTTATTATAATTGTAAAACGCTAATATAAAAAGTACATTTTTGCGATACGAAAATGTGTATATTATTTCAGAAACTAACAAGAGACACGCTATCACTTGAAAGCATCGCAAAATTGATTAGCGCATTTTCAGGATCATTAAATAACGGTAGAACACTAGGAAAATCGTGCCGACTGATCTATTGATTACTTTTCTATTTGACAAATAATTTTCTTCAGTTTTGTGTTTGTCGTTTAATTTGTTTTTAAAAGATAAATTGAAGTTTTGTGTTGCGACGTGGGCAATAATTGCAGTGTATTGATTGTACCAATAATATCCCATAAAAATTTCTGCCAAGTAGTAAGGTTGAATTAATAGTGGGTTCATCTTGTATTTAAAAGTTAAAAAAAATGTGTGTCCAAAATAAATATATATGTATGATCTAGTTAAAAAAACAAAAATAAAAACACATAAAATTATTTAGTGACTCTTCAGTATTTCAGAATACGTTCTCAACCATTTGACAACTTTGTCTTTGTAGACATCCTGGCATGTCCCAAAACGCGCTAAACTTGTATTTTAAACATACTATAACGAAATCAAAGGTTCGAGAACTTATCTAGTCAATTCCAGACTGTTCGATGCGAAACGCAATATATAAAGAACCACCAAGCGACGATGAGTCAAAAATCGAGTCTCAAGTCAAAAATTTGATAAAAATATACAGAGATTAGAAAAAAATTTGAAAAACGAAGTAGAAAGTAACACAAGAAAAGGTTTAAATCCGTTATATTACCCGACACGTTGATAAACACGTAGTAAAACAGAAACAAAACAAATTACCAAAAGTTTAATTTTATACAATAATAATTTATAATTTGTCTTTTAATCAAAAAACCAGCACTATTTGCTTTAGGTTAGCAACAAATCCAAAGTTAGGAATTCAATCTTGTCTGGTTGGCTCTACCTTGTCAGAATCATCCTATACCTGGCATTCTGAATGTCATAAACTAATGAAATAATAGACAATTAATGTTACAGAACGCTAAGAATTTGATTTAAATGTTTGTTTAATGTTAATTTAAAAGAACTTGAATGGTCAAATGCATACAATGTTGCTAGTTGTATTTTAGAAGTAAATTACGGTGTTGTGGTTGTTTAATTAAAAAAACAAATAATATTTATATCATTTCAATGTATCGGTATAAAAGCGCAGCAAGTTCTGCAATAAAAACTTATTTAAATAATTTGATACCATTCTTATTATTTGCCTTGGTCTGACTTGTTAGCCCATCCATTTGTACTAGGCTTTGTTTTTACGCAGCAAGCTAAAACTGTTTATTTAGCTATTACCATGGCATTTACACACAGCTGGTGTTGTTTGTTGTGTTTAATATAATTAGAAATCAATAAAATTAAAAAAATATTTACCGTGCGTTCATAAATTATTTAACATAAATAGATCAACTCCCGCTGCGCAATTCTGTTTGTTACATTTTATAATCGTTGACCGTGTGATCGTATGCCAACTTCATAGCAAGAGTTGATTTAAATAATTTATAAACGCACGGTAAATTCTAACGTAAAAAAAACACTTACCTTTTACGCTTGTCTTAAATATTACCAACATTAGTGGCTTACCTAAAACAAAAAACATTGTTAAAAAAAAATTGAGCGAGTTTTGTTTAAAATTTGGTAGCAAAAGATGATAATCTCATTAAAACGGTTAATATTTACAATATTTACAAAGTTTTAAAATCACATCTAAATAAACGTATAAACACCATGTACACCAAATGTAATTGCAATACAACAAATATAATTTTTTTATACCTTACAAAACGAAAAAAAATACAGCTTAGTAAAATAAATAATTGAAGAGGTTTAATAGTCCGCTTAATCCAGTTAATCAGTCGTACGCAAATAACGTGTTACAATAAACAACTTAAATAAAAAAATGTGAACAGTCAGTCACAGAACGCTTGACATATGTAAAACATGCAACTATTTTGTAAAAGTAATCTGCATAAAAGATTACAACACAAACTAAATAAAGCTAAATAAAAAAATAAATATTACTAATTTTTCTTTAAAAATGATGGCTGTTTATTTAATAATCATTTATTCAAGTCAAATGTATTTATCAGTGACTCACTAATAATTTATATTCAATGTTGCCTCTGACGGTATTACTGTGGAAATTGGTTGATTATAACTAAGCGATTGAGAACTGAAGCATACAAGCTCGATTGCGCGGTGTCGCGAGCGAGATGACGCCAGTGAACTAAGAAATTCATCGCTACGGAAAACGTAACGTTATGGTTAAATCACTCAGCCTCTATAACCATGGTATTGTGCTTTTTTGACACTCGTCAGATAGGTGTTTAATAATAACAGCCCGGCTTTCCACATAAATTTTATCTATTCTTATGTTGAGTACATAGCCGTTGCTTAAAGTGTAAGATGTTACATGTGTGACGGATTCACTCTGTTGCAGAGATGTTTATTTATGGCATTTAGTTTAATTAATTCTACATTAATTTCGTCAATACAATTTTGTATTAAAAAAAAATAAATGAACGCTCTTTGAAATAAAGCCATAGTCGTTTTTCGACCATATATTAATTATTTCTAATAATTGATTCCAAATAACGATTTAATGAACCTAGATTGTAGCTTTCTATCACAATCATTTTCATTGTAAAACTAAAGTACTTTTGTAAGTCAAATGCCACCAATTCTAAGACAAATAATCCAAATATGTTTCCAAATGTTTAATTTTTCATGAAATAACCCTAAATTTCAAAATCCGTTGCACAAAATTACTACATTTAGTTCTGAGACTGCACTATATGCCCAATAGATATTAATTTAATGTTGGCTGACTCACAGAAATATTTCGTTAATTTGATAAATGGTAAAGGGTGTTCCCAAAGCATATACATTGTACGTAACGTAACACATTTATGGTTAACACCTTTAATTCAAGTAAATCTTTCAAAACATAGATTATGAATGCTAAAAATAAATTTCTGGCACTATTTCAAAATTAATAATAGAGAGTAGGAGATAGTTTCATTATTTTTCAATCCGACAACATTAAACAGATCTTGGTGTTTATTTAAAGTTAAACATAACATAACTTCAGATATTCCAAAGGAGAGATCAATAATACTTCTACCGATCTGCTATTTTAAGACCAAAAAAAATCTGTCAATGAACAAATAAAACCACGTCAAATTCAATCAAGATAAATTGAAATTAACGACCTAATTTTCTACAGACAATAAGAGTTTGATTAATTTAAGTAACTCGTATCCGATTTGGATTTATGCCGCCGATTTAATAACTCAATTGTCAAGTGATACTTTTAGTTCGCCTATAGCAATTAAAACATAAATTGAAACATATTATGCAGAAAAGTTTTAATTTGTATTTATTCATCTAAGTTTGAGGTTACAGTCTTCGGGGAGATGTGTTTTGATTAGCAGGGTGGAACTGCAAGTTAACTTTATTGTATTGACAATTCAATAAACATTAGACTGTGACAATTTGGTAGTGTGACTAAAACATTAAACTTTGAACAATTTGCGTTATTGGATTACGATATATATTTCTATAATGCTTGTAGAAGAATGTTGTTATAACGTGTCGTACCATTTCGTGTCATTTATCTGATAAGCTGATAACCCAATATATGAACAATGCAAGGCTTTCCAATATGACGAGTAATAGCAACATAAACTAAATTAGAAAAATGTAATGCAGATATTATTTCATCTATACTGCTTGCTTTGTTTTTAGATACCAGCAGCACAAAGTAAAAACATATAACTTTGTAAATTTTTATTATTATTATTATTTATAACCCCCTCCCAGTTGCTATGGCACCACCATTTTAAAGCTTTAAAGCATTTAGAATTTTTGGCAGTCATTAACAAGTAGTAATAATGACAATATAAATCTTTCAATAATGTTTGAAAAACAATCTTTCAGTTTTCAATTAGCTTAAAATACAATTCAAAACTTACATAAAAAGCAAAAACCACAAATTGTGTTTTAAGCTAAACTGAAAAAAAATTGTTTTTTTAAAAATCAAACGGGATTTATTTCTTCACCCATTTAGCATCATATGAATTTCTCTCCCCATCTGATTTGTCAGATGTAGCATTCAAAAACATTCGAACAATATATTAGATGACATAAGCGTTGCTTTCTGTATTTGCAAAAATTTTTAAATCCAAATCTAGAATTTCAAGATTGTTACTTGGTGATGTGCACAACAATAATAACTAAAGGGAAAAACTTTTCTTATTTTCAATTTCAAAAGTTCCTAGTCGCCATTGAAAGCTGCAAAAATATAGCATTTTCGTATTAAAATGCATAATATTATTGACTATTGACTTCTATTCCTGAATCAGTTAGCTAAAGTTTTATTTCAATTTAATTTGTAGTTATTAATTTTCAAAAAAAACTTTAAGAATTATATTTATAATAACAAAAACCAAGCTATGAAGTAAATTTTTCCATAGTTTTTACTTGAGCTGTTTACGCTAAAGATTATAATTACTTTTTCTTCTAATAAAAAGGGTGATTTTCACAATAACTAATCTATTATTTTTTAGATAATTTATTAAAATAAGAATATTCTGACATACGTCAAAAAAAATCAAGAAAAATGAGAAAAATCAAACATTTGTTCTTAAAAGTAAATTATGGGATCGTCTCAACATGGCATCGAAACCACGATTTGAATAATATTATGTTGAATTGTCAATTCGAAAATGGCTAAATATTTGCTGCTTTCTGTGGCTATTAAGGATGTTCAAAATTTGAAAATATTTCAAACATGGCTGTTGTTCCCAAAACATTAAGTAAACATGTCAAAATTCTAGATTTGGATTTGAAAATCCTCGCGGAAATACAGAAAGCAGCATTATTATGTTCATGTCATATTGTTCAAGTTTCAAATTTTAAATTCGACAATACAAATAGTATGTTTGCATATGCGTAGGGAAATAGTAATTTAGCTTGATTCTTCAAAAAACAAACTTATGTTTTCTATTTAGTTTGTTGTTTGAATTTTTAATTGAATTCTTAAATGGGTTTTTAAACTAATTGAAAATTGAAAGCTTGTTTTTCATCAATTTTATATTATTAGACAAATAATATTGTCATTATCATTGCTTGGCAAAGACAGTAATGATTTTTAATTCCAGCAAAACTGCTGTGCCTCTAGGACAGGGAAGGTTAAACATATTGTTTTACATAATATCAAATTTGACACATAAATTTGAGTAGATCAGCATCAGGCTTTTTACATTGTCTATATTAACGAAAACTGAAGAAAAAGATAAAATGTAGAAGACTCTCACTTGTAATAAAATTGCTTTTTTCAAAACAATACTTCATATGCCATCCTATATAAGTATATACTTCAATTTTTTTAATCTACTGTGTAATGTTTTCTGTTTAAGATTAAATATTTTTTTAAATCTTGTTTATTTAGTTTTTTTAATAATTTTGCTTTTCGATTTAATCGCTTAATATCTGCAAATGTGTGTTAACAATAAAATTCACTAATCAAGTAAATTTTATTATTGTACTATTATCTGTTTCCTAATGATGAAAATATAATTCACATATTACGAAGTATATTTGTGAATAATACTTTGGTTAAAATACAAAAATAAAAACGCAGAAAAGGCTATCAAATAGTCATATTGGTCTTATTGCCGTTTTGGTTTTAATAAATGAAAAATGTTACTGTCAAGTGACCGAAAGTTGTTATGAACGAGTCTAAATCGAAAATATTGAATTCGAAACATGATCTAAATGCAATAAGTTGTTTATACCAGGCGATTTTTTAAATTTACGGTTTAGCAGGCTATGAGTTTTTTGACGAGACAAATTTGTTGAGGTAATAAGAATAGAACATGTGTGAATTTTGCGTGGCCAGTTGTTTTTTCGACTGTTACCAAAAATCTGTCTTTTAAAATAACATTTTCGTTACTTTTGTACTTTTCACAACTGACTCATGACAAGCTAAGTTTTTTAAATCTACCAAAATGGGGTTCTTTCAAGACCATAAGACATTTATGATTGAATCTTATTTCCATAACGGCCATCGAGTTAATATAGAATCGGCGTATGAAGCCCGACCTTGTCTTATGGAATTTCGTGAAAAATTCTCTAATGCTGGTGTAATTGAGACGTGGTTTGTAGACACTTGCAATATGTGATAAAATTATTCCGGAAAACAGGCAGTGTTCAAAGAAAATCAGGAAGTGGTAGACCAACAAAAAGTATCATGACAATGTTAAAAATGTAAGACAAGAAGACCGTATGTTGTATCCTTACAAAATGCTAGTGTACCAATAACTTCTGTCCTTAGATTATGAAAAAAGAATTATTTATTGTAATTGGTTTAATCAGACAATGAATAATGATGTTCTGGATTTATCATTTTTCAGTGATGAAGCTTGGTTTTATCTCTCAGGTTATGTGAACTTACAAAATATGCGGCTGTAGAGTGCAGGTAATTCTCATCTTTTTCAGGAGTCACCATAAATTAGAATATGTGTCGGCAATTCGCCAAGATTTTTAATCGGACCCATTTTCTATGAGGAATCTGTTACAGCTGAGCGGTATCAGAATATATTGAAAGAGTTCATAAACGAACTTTACCCTGATCAGCTACAACATGGTTATATCTAACACGATGAAGCTACAGCTCACACAGCTCGCGCGACTTTAAGATGTTTGATAGAATTTTATGACAATCATTTGATAAGTGTCTTCATACATCACAATTATCCACCTCGATCACCAGACATGATGCCGTTAGATTATTTATTATTTCTAACGTTAAAAATACGATATTTACACAACTTAAGTGAGAATTAGTGATGAATTTGCCAGGGTTGGACCCGCAACTCTCATCAGTTTTCGAAAATATGAAACGTCAAGTGAACTTGTGTATAGAGGCTGAATGTCAAAATTTTTTTCAGCATTTGTTGTAAATTTATTTTAAAATTGTGTAACTGTAAGTATCCAAGAAATCTTTTTTCAAAGTTTTATGAGATTAATAATAAAAAAATAATTAATTAATTATTAACAAAATATAACATCACTTTCAGTCATGTAATGTTACGATAAAATCACAAAAATTGAAATCACATTTTAAGCAAAACCAAATGCACGCCTCACAGAGAGAAAATCTCAAAACAGGTCATGATTTTGTTATTTTATTAACTTTAGATTATTTTGTAAAATAAATTTGTTTGACATAGTGATTGTAAGTTATCATAGTTATCAAAGTTTTTTAGATGCAATAATTATTTAGCATAAATATCCGATATGTGTTTCCTCCATGCCAGTGCATATGTGGCGATAAAAAAAGTATTCTTAATTTCGAGATCCTATGATCAAAACTTTCTATTAACTGGTCAATAGTACAGATCGCTGACCATTTGTCAAAAAAGACATTTTCAATAAGCTTAAAATATTCGTTTTGTCGAAGAAAAAAATATATGGCTGATAATCTGGCGATTTTATCGTTGACAAAGGTTATGAATAAAAAAATGTCTGACGGATGGATGAATTCTGTATTTTTCGTGCGTCTCTATAATTTGACAATGCAATCAATATAATAATTTAAAAATTGACAAAAAAAAGCGAGTAGATGAAAATTAAATTATGAAACGTGTTGGAAAAATTCACAACTGTATTTATGAATCTCGTTTGTATTGGCTAATAAAATGTATTATTGGAAAATATAGAGGCGATTACATTAATAATGAATCACAAATTTATTTTTAGTTTACCTATTTTCTATATTAGATGATGTGGTCATTGCAATCCTAGAATTAAGAAAAGAGTATCAACAAAGAAAAAATTGCAAAACTTCTAAATCTTTCCATTTACAATAATTCAGCTTTCATAGGGTTTGGTAACTAACCGTTTAATTTGCCATAATTAAACATACCACAATATTTTGAATTGCGTGCGGGTCCTATTACATGGGATAATTTGATAACAAAGGGCGTCCTAGTAAATTATTCTCTAGTCGAATATAGCAATATGGTCGAGACAAATTTATTCAAAACAACGGATTCTAAGTTCAAACATTTTTTGTGCACAAAAGCAATCATCGGTGACATTTAAAAAATCCAATTTTATTTCACCTAATCCAAATCAGCTGTGCATAGATAACACAATTGATTGAAACCTAGATTTGAATAGATTTGCTCTTACTAACTATTACTTAACTGTTACATGTACACCGTCAATCTATATCTGTAAAAATTTTTTTTATTGTCCGGTGTCACGGTTGATTCTAGCATACTAAACGATCACACGGTATATAAATCTAGCGAGCAAAAATAAGAAAATAGGCAAAAGAACCAAGCAAGATTATTGGTAAATTACTTTTTCTCGTATTTCCATGTAACTTGGTGATAACATAAATCGAAGGTTAGGGATTATGAATATTAAAATGGTTTTGTAATATCTGTAATATCCTCAACGTTACGAGCAAAAATAAGAAATCTGTTTTTGTTTACAATAATTATCTTCGCTGCTATACTATCAAAAACAACGATTTGAAGACCATTGTAAAGCCAATTTTTGTTGCCACCTCCGTTAGAGCCGTTTTGGTTAGAAAATTTACATAGCTTTTTTTAACACACTTGGTTTTATTAATTTTTTTTGTTTTTTTTCTTATCTTTTGTTGTTTTTTGGTCAAAGTTGATGAGGAAATGTGGAAACCTTTTGAAACTTACTGATCATTTATTATTGAAAACTCAAGTGAATAAAAAAAAACCCTTTCGAGATTTGGAAAATATTAATTAAAGACTATCAATAGCATGAGTGGCTTAGTTATTACTTTGCTGAAAAAATTTTAATATTTGTTGTAAGGTAGCAAAACAAGCGCAGCTTGGCTTTTTTTCTGTAATCAAAACAGGTAAGTAATATAAATTTTGACATTTGATAGGTTTTTTTCCCGGCTTGATTTTTCTTGGTTTTTCATTTCTATGCCCTGTGGAGTTTAACTAGAGGTTTTAGACACATAATTACTCCTTTTTCCCGAGAAAAGTTATGACGACTCATAGAGGCCGATTATTAAATTCTGAGTACTAAAGCTAGAAGATAAGGTATCGATTTGGTACTGGAGATCTAGTGGAGTACAAAACCATTAATAATCTAAGTATATGGTTCTAGAGACAGAAGGCAATTCAAATGGCTTCTAATCCTTACGGGGAGTGGGTACTGATTGAGGGAATATTACTTCTTAATTACCTGGACAAAAAGATAAGTAAGTTCTCTAATATAGATATTTGAGTGGTACTATGAGAGCAGAATATAGTAGACGGCTACGTGTAATAGTTATTTGTTTTACAAGTGTTGAAAAGCGAATTTTTCATGCGAGTGTTTAAGTTACTAGTGTATTAACACGAGCATGAAAAAAGCTTTTCACACGAGTACAACACAATGTTTTTTCTACGACCATTCAATAAACTACAACATTTAACAAAAGAACCAATTTATTACATATTAATGTCAAAATATCAAAATGAATGCCATATGATTAGGTATGGCATTCATTCTATCATGTCATTTGTCAATATGTTCTTTTCACACAGATCTGTCACTTTTCACACAGAAACGTCACTTCTCATTCGAGTTTTGCGTTAGCAATGAAAAGATGAACTTTTCATAGCAACAAGGATATATTATGTAAAGCGAGTTTAACATAGTGGTCGTAGAAAAACATTATTAATTCTATTCTTCGTTCCCTTGAAAAAATCCTAATTAATTTGGTTGATTCCATATCCTTCAGATTAAATTTAAATTGTAAAACTTATTTTAAATAATTTAATTATCTTTTGTCTATCAATTTTATGTTGTTTTCATTTTGCATTACATCGACTAATTAGAAGAAAAGATTTAGTTTAACAATAATTCATTTGAAATAAATAGCACGTTTTGTTATTAATTTTGTTCTTAATTTATTGTCGTAAACATACTAGCATAAATATATGCTAGAACCTCAGCTATTGGTATAAATAGGAGTCCCAAGCCGCTGGGTGGCGCTTATATAATAACTTCTAGTAGCCCGCCCGCACCCCTCTTCGAGAGTCAATTGAGTTAGCCTGGGCAGTATGTGGCAAGAGAACTGGTTAAATGACAATAATTCTAACTTTAAATCAATCTGATAATGTTTACGTCACCAAAAATTGAAAATCAAGCGATTTGCTGCAATCTTGACTTTTGGTGCGGCTCCTGATGAGTGTCAAATAAAACAAAACAGCGTTGTAGTAGATTCTGTCAAAAGGATAACAAACATTTTGCAAATATTATTGTAGTATTTTAACTTTTCAGGTAGTACCTATCCATTAATAGTCTAGCATACATAATTTTTTTTATAAGTAAGACTAGCACAACCCAGGAAAAAAACAGTAAAAATTTTGATTTTTTAAAAGGTTCACAAGAATGTTGATAGTACACCATCAAATAATACCATGTCAACCGTTCTTCTCTGTTTCAACATTTAATTTCGGTTATAACAAAGTATTCTAACCAGACACAACTGCAATTAAGGAGTTTAAAAAAATAATTCAATATCTTAGTTGTTAATAAGCTAGAGCAGTCTATAAGATTAGGTACACTGTTCTGAATATAAGCCGCAATATTAAGTCGTAAAACATAATATTTAGCTACACTGCAGATAGGAAGTTTAATAATAAACCTCTTCAACAACAATAACTTAACAACAATAACAACAATATGTGTAAATTATAAAGTTTGGCATAATTTATACTTGATTTCTACATATCCAACATTGTGGAGTTTAGAAAATTTCTCTTTTAAAGCATGCTACTGCCAAAACTAATTATTCATTAGGTAATTGCGTGTAAAAAACGGTTTCATGTCAACTGAAGGCAAAATATTTTAATGACCTTTGATTTCATTTGTCTAATTCATCAAAGACTTTTTTTACAACATTTTTTGGCGGACATTATTTAATATTGTGTCTTGTAAGCGGTAGTGATGGGAAATGGTGCAGCCTGGTGCCATGCTCGGAAAGAACAGATACAAGTCTTTGGCGGCGTCGCCACCCCCAAAAGCTAAGCGAGCGCATCCATCATAGTTATAATGTCGAGTGTTTCTTAATTTGATAGTTTATTGACGTCGTTAGATAAAAAAGCTTTTTTGGTTGCTGATCATGTTTTTAGCTTTCAGTATCAAGAGAACGAGAAAGCCTTGGACATTTTACGTAAAGTTTTTTATTGTGTCAAGCTTCACACATTATTTTATACAGTGATATTAAACTATACTGAAGCTCAAAAGTATTGCAACACTTCATAGATGAGGTTTGATCTAGCAATAAACACGCACGTTTCAAATATCTTAAAAAAAAAATAGCAATAACGTTTTAACTGGCTTTAACACATTTTTTTCTGTACAATTTTTACATTTATCAGAGAAATTAAGAAGTTTTAACATGTTAAAACCAGTCACCTGATCAACCTTAATCTTTTAAGACTATTCAATTATTTCAAAAACTTTTTAAAATTCCTAGAATTCGTTTACCCCGTCGATTTTATCAATTAAGTGATTTTCAGAAAAGTCGTATTACTGGCATGAAAAAGACGTATTTCAGATTAAAAGAAATAGCCGAAAGATCAAAATTACACCATCAATTGTAACTCCATGAAGAAGATGGTTTAACGAAAACGAGTGACAGCGACAAAAACTTTCTGGTCGGTCCTGGATTAGACAAGATAGTCGAGAACGGGTGCTATTCTTGAGCATACTTAATAAGATAAAATAATTTCGTATGACAGCAACAATTTATGACAATTTAGAGGTCCTGTTAAATTCATAGAAAGCCTGAGCGAACAAAAAAATATATTTTTATCCTACACCAACTCAAAATGAAATTTTCTCGTCTCTCGACAGCCGAGAAAGTACATTATTTTCAGGCTAGCCAAGAAAAGATGTACTTTCTCGGCTAACCGAAAAAAAAAATTGATTTTCTCCGCCAGACGTCGCTGTTATAAGAAATATAGACGGTTGAACAGTCGTCACGCACCAAGGACATCCTAAACGTCTCACTATTTGTTAGGGGTGTTAAAATATTAAATAACATTTACTGTTTATGAACGTCAATCTTATTTTAAAAAATTACTTTTGTGCAAGATAAATTGTGTAAATCACGACAGTAAAGTAATTCATAAATTTTTGACATCTGTCAAGGTTTGACATTTTGAATTGGCGATTGGCGGTAATAACCTCAAACAAATTTTAAGATAATGCTCGATTATAAGGTAATTTGTGTAGGATAAAAAATAATGTGTAAACCACGGCCGCAAAGTGATTTTCCAGGCCTTGAGAAGTGGCCAGGCTCGCCTGTTCATATCTTCTCTCGGCCTGGAAAAATACCACTTTGCCGCCTAGGTTTACAATATACTATTATCCAAAATATTTAAACAGCCGATATAAACACACAAAAATTCATCACAATGATGTTTTTAGCGATGATATTATTTGTGTCCCAAATGCTACTCTCCTAAGCAAAAACGTCGTATCTGCATACTTTATCTTTTTACTTTTAGCATATTTCTTCTAGAATCATGGCGTTTTTGCAGATACGACTAACTTTATTAGCGTTTTAATATGGTAAAATGAGTACATATGACGTTCTAACTTATCAAAAATGTTGTAAAAATGCACTGTTGTATCTATAGGTGTATTATCTCATTTTTAAAAAAAATATCAAATACGACTTTCTTGTTTACTGATTAGGCCGGCAGAATGTCCTTCAAAATACAATGTCACAATCTCATTGATAAGCCCCTTCTCATACGGAATTATTTCATTTCATTACGTGTGGTCAAGAATAGCACACGTAATCGTCGCGATAACTTGCAGCTAGCTTGGAATGCCTTTGTTAAAGCAACAAAACGTGTAGTTTCTAAACAAACCGTTAATCGTAGAAGTCATGCCGTGTGCCTTCCTGCATACCGCTTGTTTAAGGTGCTACCGTTGATTCTTCTGCACAAAGCTCGTTGCTTGAAATGATTTCAAACCAAATTAAATTCGGATGAAGGGTAGAACTTTACTTGCTCAGGATCCCATGACGTATCCGCCAATTTTGCGATAGACAGAATGTAGAGTTTGCTTTAGAACGCCACACAGCCAATACCCCGCATCATAATATACGTCTTAGAAATAGGTCTCGTATGGTGCTCATTAGGAGTAGTTTAACAATCCAGCGGTACCCCACTGATGTTTTACGAGCCCAAACGCCATTTTTCAAAAATAAAACGGATGACCGCATACAGCTCATGGAAAAAATGCTAGAGGCTAGAGTAGAGGTTTCAGATTGGGTTGCAACATCCCCCTGACTTATTGTCAAAATAACATGTATGGTACGACATCGGCAGAACACTTTAGCAAATGTCACAGTACCAAACAGCTTTGAACCAATTGCAAAAGACCTGGAGCCACTTGCAACAAGAAAACATCCATCACTTAATTCCGTCTATATCTAGTTAGAGAGTGCTACAACAACCGCAGCCGGGCGGTTTTTTTAGCACTAACTTGGTGCTATAAAATCTGGTATCTGAGGTAATATATAAAAAACGACGGTTCTGTTAGTCGATAGTAAAAAAAAATGAAAGGCAAAATTAGTTCATAAAACAACAATTAAATATTACGACCAACTAACTGCATTAGGTTTTCCACAACACAATTATACGCTTCGCTACAAAATAAGTATTTCCACAATAAGAGTTTTTTGTACTATAATGAGCTATAGAGAGTCCATAATTTTAGATATGAAATACTTTTGTTAATGTATCATTTATTAACTATTTTTGGTTTCAACTGTCATAAATACACATTTTTTTCTTTTGTAAAACTTTTTTATACCTAGCTGCATAAGCATTATTTGGAACGTTGCTTTTCGGCAACACATTCAAAACTAATATTTCGAACAGATCTTGAAAAATGTGACAAAACTGTTTAAAACAAAATGTGAAATATTTTTTAAAAGATTTTGAAACTTCACAAACCTAATAATTGCACTCGCGCTTCTTAAAATCTTAGTGTTTGGTCACTAGGGCAATTAGAAAAGCACAACTTACACAAAAACACGTTGCATTAAAAACTATTCTTAGGTATCACATGACACTTAGAAGAACAACTTTTTTGATTAATGTTGCTGTTTGTCTAGTCTACCACATACCCAAGGTTACAACGACCAAAATGTGTTGCTATACAACATAATATAACTTTTTCTATCGTTAATGTGCTCTATTTTAGCGTTGGTATTTTTGAATGGTAATTGTTTTTGTCGTAGTTTTTTCACATGTTGGCATAAAATCAATTGTAACATAGGATGATGTATCTTTGTCGTGTATTGCCTATTTCTGGCGGGCAATTTCTATTCAACGCGCTTTGAATTTATAATTTTAACACACTCCTTGAATATGTGCTTTATTATTAAGTTATTATAAACGTTTTTCTTCGACCTGAAACTAACAAGCTGTTATCGTTGGAAAATACAACATACCCAATATTAATAAATAAAAACATTTTCTCTTCTAGGTGTTGCATTACTTTTGAGCTTCATTATATATGCACACAAATTAAAGACCAGATATTAGTTTTACTTATGAGTTTTTCAAATATAATCCTACAATCAATTTAGCAGAGCATCTATATTATTCTAGACAAAAACTATTTTCGATTTCAGTACCTCTAGAAAACTCACCTCAACCCACAAAAAAATATTCTATGCATTTTGTTTACTAAACACTTCGTGTCTGATTTTCACACAGTATTTTGTCTAAAAAATTAGTATGCGCTAAAGATGAGATAAGCCCACGCATATGAATCAGAACATTCTTTTTACATCATATGTTAATCTAATAGAATATTTTTTAATATTCAATAATTAAAATATTCATGACCCTAAATCACACGTGCAAGTTTAATATAATTATGTCGTAAGTATTATTAGTTAAATTCGTCATTTTCTGATGTAATCAAAGTTATTTAAAAATGTTTGCTGTTCATAATAAATTAGTAAAAATAGCATTTATTTTTTAACTATCTAAATTTTTAGAGCAATTCAACTTACAATAATTTAATAAAGAGCCCTAAAACCACAGCTTGGTATAACGACTTTGTTCTTGTGTTTGTTAGGTGTTGGAGAACATTTATCTAAAAGTAAAGTATTAGGTATTAATGGATATTTGATGAAAATATTTGTTGCAATTGAAATTTAAAGGTAAGAAATAAATTTATTATTAAGTAGTCTAGACATAAATTTCAACTTTAGCGGAAGATCAAGTAATATTAAAAAGAAGCATCTTATGCATTACATGTTATTCAATCTAGGTCAAAGAATAAGCGTAGAAGATATGTAGTTTTAGACAATTACCTACAGCTACAAGATCAAAGAAATTTGTAGGAAACTAATCTAAAAGTGAGAAGAAAGATTGCAAAATCAATGAAAGTATGTTTACTTTTTACATTTTAGTAAAGATAATTATGAGAAATCAAATACATATTAAGTAACATAAATACATGTAAAAACATTAAGTAAGATATGGTTTTATGGTATCACATTTTTTTTTATTACAGTCTGAGCTATAGTTGAAAGGCTAAAAATACACAGCTACTGTTTCTACTCTACAACAGGTCAAGCATGATTTAAAATTCTTATTCGCAAAAAAATGAAAAACAAAAATCCCATAAAAAACGAAATAAAAAAAAACGAGTGGTGTCGTGGAACACCAGATAGGAACGAAATTCCTTATTATGAAAATATTAATTTCACGTTTTATTCGAGATATAAAGAAAATTATTATTCGGGTATAAATTTTTTATTATAATTTTTTTATCAATATACCGAAACCCGATAAGTCCTATTAACAAGTTGAAAAAACCTACATTATCAGTTATTTAAAATTACCAAAAAGACAATTGTGTATTTCATAATATGTTATGTAACAAAATTTTAATAAACATAAAACTATTTTATAAGTTTATTTAAAAAAAAAATAACATTAAAATACATTTATCATAACCAAGTAACTATAAAACATTTATAATAAAAATATAGCTAAAATATTCCCTTTAATAGTTTTTTTTTTGTAATTTAAAAATTAAGTTTTATAAATTTAATTAAACATGCTTAGCCCAGCTCGGGCCTGTTTAATTTCAGCCTGCCCGTATTAATTTTCAAGTATGTCAGCCCGAGCTTAGCTCAAACTTGGCCAAACCGAGTCGAGCTTTGAGGTTCCACCTTTACCAAAACCGTCTCTACTTAACAAGGCCTAAACATCAACTTGCAACTTGGCAACAGCGTCAGTGGGTCTATTGTGGCAGTGGGCTCAGCTAAGACTATAGTAGAAGCAGATAGGTATAACTTTCAGACCACATTAACTAATTGTTAACTTACCTAAGTCACTGTACAAATTTTGTAATCCGGCTTACACCACAAAACAATGCGACTAACCGCACCTTGCCTCAAAAAATTCGCCTCTGCTAATTATTGCAATTTCTCATACACCCACTAATGATGTAACAAATTAAACGCTTGGAAAAAACAGTAAAAGACATAATACACATAAACCACAAACAGTTTCACTTATTTGAAGTTTGAAACAAAAGTATTGCCACCGGAAAAACTCAATAAACATATTTAAAACTCAAACTAGTGAATGCCAATAGACCCCCTGGCAGCGTTGGCACAGTTGCCATTTGAGGATTTATTCAATGTTACGGACGTTTTTTGCCGGCTAGGGTACCTCCTCAACGCGCCATAAAGATCTTGGTTCCAAAATACTAATAATACTGCTTTATATTATAAAGTTCAAGACATAATGTCTACAAGATCAAACTATAAAAACTTGTTTAATAAGCACAAAATAAATTATGGTCACAGAAGCAAAGCTAATAGATTGGAGGGTTTGCTGTTGTTAACAAAGAATTTAAAAATGTGGTACTTCAGGTTAATAAACCAATAGAAACTGACATGTATTGTTTTAACACACCTAGGTACAGCAATAAATAACTTTCTTATTTATAATTTATACACTTTTTTGTTTATGGTTTTTCAATTTCAATTTTATTCAAACTTTCAGCGCAAACTTAAAAAACTGTTTTTTAAGCGGGTCGAGTTTCTTTGGTGCCAATGTTAGATAATGCAATCTGTTTTCTTTCAAAAACAGAAACTAAATAAAACATGCTTCAATCTTTTTGAAAAATTAGAAAGTGCCAAAGACCAAATTCATCTCCATAAAAATTTTGCTATAAAATTAAAAGTTATTCTCAATCTAGAGAGACAGCAACCAAAGTTTATAATTGCTGTAGCTCTTGAACAAATCATTTGTCATGTATGCCCGGCATATAGAAATTACAGTTCTAAAAAAGCAATTTTTAAAAATTATAGTCTTTTGAATCAACTTATGTACCATATTCATATTTTGGTACATAATAATAATATGAAATAAAACAAATTTGTTCACCATTTCTCAAAAAAAAATTTTTTTGTTTTTCCAAAACTGAAACAATATTTTCTTCGTCTGTAGCATCAACCCGAGTACATAAAGAAAGAGCAAATCCAAGAACAATGTTGCAGAATATTGACAAATCGACTTTCTGTAAATTTGACACCTGTGGTAAATTATAGTTTGCGATATTGTAGACCTTTTAAACCCGCTTTTGACACGTAATAAAATTGGTATATAATTTTTAATTGTAAGTATTATAATATATTGATTTGCTTGTATAGTTGATGCAAAACATATACGGCTAGCGTCTTTTGCGGTTTTACTGACTCGCTCAATTGTCGGCTACCAATATTGACTGAGTGGGCCAGTGCAACGCACGCAGTGAAATACTGTTCATGTATATCTAACGTTCCATTGTTTCTTTGAATAGGTAATTAAGCGGTGCTAACAAGAAACAATCACCTCAAGAGACATATTATATATTGAGACTTATATTATAAATATTATGTTTATATATTGTAAATATATAAACATATATTTACATAAAAGATACTTTAATAAAAATAAAAACAGTGCTTTTTCTTCTTGAAAAACGTAGACTGGATAGAAAAATTAGCTCCAAGAGTAAAAAAAATGTAACGAAAAATTTTCGACATTGGCGTTAACAAAAGAATGTTTGACAACAGATCCCGTAAAAGGTAAAGACTTCGTCAAATAATAGTTTTCAATTGTGCTTGAAACAGTCCAAACTTAGGAAACCCAACTGAGTATACTGTATATTTTCCATCTTTAGAGTAAGAAGAAATCAGCTGTTGAGCAATGTTTAACACGCACAGCTAATAATATTAAAGATAAAACGATTTGTTATCTTCAAAAGTTTCATCCCAATTTTGTAAACAATTCAATAGAAAAATATAACAAAAAACATATGTAAAAAATATAGAAACTACTAAAGTAAACATCAAATGTTATAAGAATTACTGAAAAAATCAAACGTATATTTTTCATTATCTACTATCTTCTAGATACTTTGTTTTATCATATTTATCATACTAAATAGGCTGCAATTTGCAAACACGTAGCGCAATACAGGCTATAAGCGCATCTATATGAAACCAAGTGTTAAACTGTTAGTTAAACTACAATATTCGGGTTGGAAGTAAAGCAAAGTATAATCTCAAAGTCTACATGACCGGCTTACTTGAGAATTACGTTCCAGTCAATTTTTAGATGTCTTGCCCACTTTGTAACTTCTATAAAAAAAACTTTTATTTTTTTTGCTGACAAACTTTAAATTCTTATTGCAAAGCAAGTAGATAACGTGAAGAAAAAAGTATATTTTTCATAAGATACAAATTAAAGTATGTGTAGTGTATATCAAATGCTGGATGTTTCATTTCCAGGCTAGTAAAGCTGAGTAAGCTAAAAAAATTCTTAAGAACAAATAAAGAATAAATGCAATCAGATCTGCGCCAACACGAACGCAAAGTGATGCTCACAGATTGCAGCATCTGCAACGAATGAGATAATAATCAGTTATGAGTAATAAAAATGTCAAATACTTGACCTGGTATAATTAATTGGAATTGCAACCGACACTCTCAATTTCAAAGTTTACTACAGGCGATATGGAATTTAATTTGTTAAACAAGAAGTGAAGAAGTAAGTTTATGAATAATGTTCTTACCTATTTTTATATAAATGAAACCACTAGAGCCGCGTTATTTGAAGAAATAAAATATTTGAAAGTTTATTCATTTAAAATTGTACTTTATTTTGAGTGTTGTAAAATGGTTCTCTGTGACATTTAGATCTGATAACTTCAAAGTTGCTGTTATTAATGATGTAAAAATTACTGTAGTGTCATTAATAAAGTGTAAACAATTTATCATATAACAATTTCTATAATAATATAATTCTTATAACTCCTGTTAAATTAGCTAGCTATTTGAAATAATGTATTTCTCAATTTAATTAAAAAGTATAAAAAAATCCCAATAAAATTTGGCTTTAAAATTGTTACTACAACAATAGCAGCACGAAATGATAGCAGCAGATTACAAAACAAAAGCGATACAAATTGTATCACCAACATAGACAAAATGACAAAGCATAAAAAAATAGTATGTAAAAATAGAGAAACAAATGAAAAAATAAATTCAAAAATTTAGGAAAAAATAGCCCAAAACCATTAAATGAAATAAACTTAAGCAAGACAATTATAGAACACAAAAAAAATTTTCAAAAACCTAACATACTAAAAAAAAAATTTTACGCCGAAAAGGTTTACTAAAGACTTTTCCAGAGATAATTTCTTAACTTGGATTAATTTAGTTGTAAATAACGTGCTCAGTTCACATCTTTACTGTTTCATTTGACATAAAATCGTTTTAAGAGATGGTGCTTTGTGATCAGATCACAATGTCTATCTATGATAATTATTATATCAAAATTAGCCAAGCAAATTAAAAAATAAAAAAAAATACTATTTAACGTTGTGAAGAAAAAAAATAAAACTAGCTTTAGAAATAAGAGACCGTCAAGTTAAAATGATAAAAATTAAATGACCTAAATTGATAAATAAAAAGAAAATAATAAATAAATAACCGCAAAAATGCCTTCAAAGTCTAGCGCAAAATGATGTTAATAAATAACTACAATAACTGTTTTTTTACATTTTCTTAATTTTTTTGGTTATGTAAGCCTATAGTTATGATAGATATATGTTTTCAGAATAAAAATCCCTATTAGAATTAGCAAAAAAAATATATGTTGTACTTTGAAAAAATATTTTTTGACAGTTTGTTTCTCACATCTTCATGGGAGTACTCTTTTTCGAACAATTTTTCTCCTGTAATTCACACCTGCCCAATCATACTACTTTCTTTTTCAGATAAATTCACTCACTTCTTCTATGTTTTATCTTTTCTCTCTCTTTATTTCAATGCTTTTATCAAAACTGTTATGTTTGCTTTTTCCACATTCACTGTCAATTTCTGTTTCTTTATTTGCATGTTTATGCATATAATCATTCCTATCATTTCGTTCGCTACCATTTCGTCAGCGGCATATTACTTTATCTTATATCGATCACTACTCCCCCTAACTCTTATTCACTCATTTACATCATTATTAATTAATTATTGTTACATTAATTATCAAATGTTTTTAACTGAATCTAAACAGTTTCGATTTCTGTGGCTGACGATTTAAAAATAGTAAATTACATACCTAGGCCAGTAAAATAAGAAAAGTCTCAGAGCACATGTAATTGTTGGCCGAGGCGAAGCCGAGGACCACAAACATGTGGTCTGAGGCTTTCTTTTTTACTGGCCAAGGTGCGTATACTATTTTTCTGCTCGACGAAGCCGGAAAGTTGCAAGTTTCGGGCCGCGCAGCGGCCCGAAAGTTGCCACTTTTCGGCCGGAGGGCAGAAAAAATATTTTGTCTGTCTGATTTAACTCTTCTTCGTTTGTGTTTAACAAAGCCGTCTCACAACACAAGGTTCATCACCGCAATCTATATACAGTTTTTTTTATACAAATTTAAACACTTTTTTCTTCTATAAAAAGATCGACACATGTAATTATTAAGTCTAATCGTTTTAATGGTTTGCTTCTTTTCAAAAATACCATTTTATTCAACAAGATTCTGTTTCACAATAAAAATTAATATTAATCAAAAAACCAAATTTATTTAGATTTTAAAAACAGACAATTTCGGTTCGAATTTAATTTTTTTTCGGTTAACAGCGGTCAGGACAACAATTTGGCAAGCAACATATGCCAACCTCAAATTTCAACAGTTAAGGCGTCAATAAATTGCATATGTGGCTAGATATTTTGTTGCTCCTGTCTTGTTCTAAGACTATCTCATAAACCCATTTCGCTGCAGTGAGGGGTACTTTTTTAAGCCAGTACTGTCCTAACATAATATGCTTTTGTGACAACACTTTTTTCTAACATTCTACCGGATCAATGTCTAATTATTGACAAAATAATCTCCAGTAAAATTGTTAGAAATTTTTAACATAAATACAATCTGGAACAAAATAGGATACACAAACTGGACTGTCAATTGCAACAAATATCGATATACGCAGACAATAGTTATTTGAAGTCCAACCTTTTTACTGCAAAATACTTTGATAAACTTCTAGAAGTCCTGACATTTAATTTGTTTGGTTAGAATAAGAACTGTATAAAGACATCAAATATTTAACTTTGTCAATTGTCGGACTGAACAAGTGTCAGAGGATCTAACCAACTGCTTTAAACCATTGTCTATACATATTATTTGTCTAAAATGCGTTGTCATAAATCTGTAAGACAAACATAAGACTTTTAATGAGCTATTATTAATCTTGATACCACTCTGTGTTTAAATTACTAAATTACCATTGAGCCCTCGTTATTTCAAATAAAAACAAAATCGCAGTTTTTTTTAAGTTTTCAATAGAATTTATCACGAGAAATAGTTGCTCAAAGACATTTTGCATCTTCAATTAGTTACACAAGTAGTGATGAAATTCGCTAACTCCATCATAGAAACCGGCATCGCCACAATGTTAAATAAAAAAAATCAAATGCGTGATGCGTTTAATAGAGTTTAATTAAAGTCTGTGAATCGGGTTGAGCAACTTTAGGCAACTTTTATGGTCATTATGGTTAATGTTCCACGTTATAATTCGATAATGAAGTTGAACTGCTAGCTAAAAGAAGCTGGAAAGTAATTTCTCTAATTAGAGCATCTTTAGCAGTAAATGGAGGCAAAAAATGAAGTCATTTTTTATATCTATAAAAGTTGCTCTTTTGTTATCGTTAATAAATTGAAACGATGTTTGAGAGCTGTAAAAACGCTTTTATTAATATTATTATGAGGTCACAAACATTATTATTTGGACCATGTATGTACTAACAGCCTAGCTTTTATAGAAAATATCAGCCAATTTATTAATTAGTTAAACAACACAGGTATATGTCGATGTCACTTATCTTTTCGTTTAGTAAGATTTGACCTATTTCAAAGAAAAAGCATATTCTACTTACTACTAAATTAAAAAAAATAATTATACAGTGTCTCACGAGACGAAATAAGCCTGACAAATGCTTTAAAACAACCAACATTACATTTCACAGCTAACCCTAAAACATATTTCACAGTTTTTAGACCATATTAAAATACTTTTTAAATAAAACACAGTGAATTTATTTTAATTATTAATGTCAAGGTCAGAATTATCAATGAAAATTGAAAATAATTTGTCTGATGCTTGTGAGCATCCTGTTTTATTCTAAATCTTGCTACTAATTTTTCTATAATAATTATCGACAAAGTATGAACACTTGAAACACTATCCCACTTACCTCATAGTGTCTGTATGGAAATGTAAGAGTAAAATCCTTACCTGAAACAAAAAATATACAAATGAAGCAAGTAACTAATAAAAATCATTTTATAATAAAAAAAAATAGTCAAGTTAACATTTAAAACTGGCATAATGCCTAAGATTCTTATAACTTAATAGAATACTTATTGAGTGAAATAAAGTCAATAATAAACTGTTTTCTTTATATCTTATATTAATTTTCTTCTTGTTGATATAGTGAGGTATGGATAAAATGAGTTGAAACCAAAATAATAAGCACAAATTATATAAAATAAAACCGACTTAAAAATGATAAAATCACTATATATAAATGTAGATATTTAAAGTAGGGTAACTGTTTATATTAAAAATAATTATATATTCTTTAATTCGAAAAAATTAAGTACTCTAGCCAGGAAGAAGAAGTATTTCAAATATAAGTGTAATGTGATATCTTTAAATGAAAATTCTAACCAAAAGATTGAAAGTGAAAGCGAGATAGGAAAAATGATAAAGAGCCTAAGAAAGTATGTGAAGAAGAAAAAGCTAGAAATAAATGTAAGTAAAACAAAATGTGTTTAACAAGAAGAAAAGAATGATAAGGAATAGAAAGAACAAAAAATAAAGAGAGTAAAAGAATTTAAGTATTTAGATTATACATTTAATGAGAGAGCTACGGACAAAGTGCATGCTAGAAAGTTGGCAACGAAGACAAACATGATAGTGGGGTGTGTATAGAGAATAAGAGAGAGAAAGTAGGCAAGGGAATTTAAGTGGTGAATGATGATGTTTTAGAGCTTGGTAGATAGCGTATTGATGTATGGAGCAGAAATCTGAGAATGGAAAAAATAGGAGGAAATAGAGAGGGTACAAGACAAGTATCTGAGATAGTTTCTAGAGATGGACGGAGAAACCCCTGGGTATATAGTAAGAGAACCAAGTTGAGAGTGAAAGCGAGGAAAAAAGCGACTGGTTTGAGAATAGAATAAAATGTTAGAAAAAAAAAATGAATACAGGCATGAATGAGAGAGAGAAATATTACAGAAGAAATGAGTATGCGAGTAAAGAAGTGGCAAGATTAATAACAGAAAGCAAGTAGATGAACAAAAAGACGTGTGAAAAAAACAAGGTTGTAGATAAGCAAAAAAGAAGAGAAATAATAAAAAAATCCAGGTACAACTAAAAGTATAAAAAATGTATGAGGAAATCCTAGTGTTACTGGAAAGAGAAAGTGCGAGAGAAAGATAATGGCAATGTTCAGGTGCGGAAAAGAGGAGAGGAAAAACAAGTAACAAACGAAAAAGGAAAAGAGAATGTATTATGAGGAAAGAGAGACAATAGAGCACATGTGGAATGAATGCGGAGAGATAAGAAAGAACAATAAAGCGGAAAGAGAAGAATTACTGAAAGTAAATAGAAGAGAGATAAAGTGGATGAAAAAGGTATGGAAGAAAAGAGAAGCCAAGACACACAGGAAGAACAGGGATGATAGGATAGAACAATGTGTGTAATAATGTATAATTGTGGTATAATGTATATAATATATTTTAAGCCTCTATAGGCAAAATAAACCAATTAGTTCAGCAGTACAACAATCTAGCAATATATCAAACTAAATTAAGAAAACTCACTGTTTGACATCAATGCCCAAAATGTCAGTGAACGACATGTAATAAAAACACATTCCAGCGTTAACAAAAACAATGAGAAATGAATACAGAATACATGCTGCTCAGAAACTCTACTGATTTAAAAAATTAAGAAATTTTATCTCGTCAACAATTTAAAAAGACAAACAAGTGGTCTAAGTTAAAGCAAAACAATTATAATTATAGCTTCTGTCACTTTGTCAGGGAGATTTTATTCGAATTATTTTTTAATCAATAAAAAAAAACTATATGTAACCGACCAGCTTCGAAAGAAGGCAAAACAGTCTTACTGTGAAGTTTCGCAATGTGCATAACATCACAGGTATTCGGTATTCCTTATAGAAAAATCACCCAATTTTCATTGATATCAATTATTAGTTATGAAATGTGAGTTAATATTCATTCTAAAATTAATAATAAGTTGTAGCTAGGCGCCTCTCTGAAAGTTTCTTTATCGAATTAGTGAACATATAAGATTTAATGAGGTTGCTTAGTGAACTTCACGTTGACAAACTGTCTTTTCCCGGAGCCTAAATATAAATTAGACAAATAATTATTTAAATTAGACAACTATTTTTCATTTAAAATATTTGAAACATGTTTTGAAAGCAATTGAATAGTCACAGGTAATTCGCCATCGGCTTTACTTAACTAAATTTAGGTGTCAAACCTAAATTAGGTTGCTAAAAAAAATATGATTTTGATTCACTCGGCAATAAAATTAAATACTGCTTGCTTTCAACGCTTTAGCGCTCAGCAAACATTTTAGTCAAACTAAGCTCAATTATTTCACCCTCTCATTGTGCTAACTTCAATACCCCTTAGAATAAAACAGGTTTCGAACTACCTTCTCATTTCTGGTAGCATATCACACCGTCATTATCTCAAATCTGGCTTATTAAGTCCCGCAAGGCCCAATCAACTGAATCAAACGACAATTTCACTTTCAAGAAGCTCCCTGCAGGAAGAAACGTGCTGCCTATGTGGCCTTTCCACTTTTGTAAATGTTCCAATAGCAAAGTTTCTATATTGCAAAGAAAAATATAACGTCTCAATTCTCGCATGCTTTGCTAACGTTTCGATGCGTTAGAACGTGACTACAAGAAAAGAAATTTAATTAAAAAAAGTCTTTATGTGTTTTTTACTATTCATACGTAATAGAAAGGAGCAAATTATAATTGAAATAAATAAAGTGATAACAACAGTCGTTACCATGCGTTCTTTAAAATACGTTAGTTTACAAGAATTGTTATTGATACACAATTAAAATATATAATTATTATTATATTATGTTATTTTTTATTTGAGAGAAAGACGATTAAAATAGTCTGCAGAATTCAATAAATACATTTTGCTATAATTCTGAACCCTTAAGAGATAATTATGTATAAATATAACAAATATTTGCCTCTTATATTAAAAAACCTAGAAAACACATTGACACACACATTCATAACAGTATATTATGTAACAAGTATTGCACTCGTTTGAATTGCAACACTAGCCTTCGGCTCGTGTCTCAAACTTTCAAGCTTCGGCAAAATTGCTATTTTCTGCGAGCTGCGTACCATACTTTTTCTACGACAACAACAATTATAAAAAGAAATATTCAAATATTGAATAGACGGGACCATGAAAATCCGAAATTATCTATTCATTAGCAGAGGGTGGACAGCAGTGTTCGATCTCGTTTCCACTCCAAAAATTAGTTATAAGCCCGTGTGTACATTTTCTTCGACAAATTTAGTGTTTTTAAATTTGTTGTTTCTGTTATACTTGGAGGTGTCAATTTCAAATCATTATGAGTATCACTTTCTATATTAATTATTTGATTTCTTGGATATAAGTACCAAATTATTTGTAATGCACAAACTGTAACTAACTGATGACATTTGTCGTTCGGCGTTATATTATCTAAGCCACTTTAGTTTTTGTTATCAAAACAGCAGACCGAACACAAAATATTTCATATTGCATTTGTTGTCCAGCAACTTGCCTAAAAACCGTTCAAAATAAAATTCAGTACAAAATGTAGCTGCTTATGATTCAATTTACACTCTTGATATGAGCATTTATCGCTGTTGTCGTAGAAAAATAAATTTATAAAGTTTAATGCATTTAAAAACAGAAATAAATATTTAAGAGTCTATGTTGGTTTCAATTACCTTGTTAAAAGAGTAAAGTTTCACAGTCTTTTTAATTTTACGATATTACTTTAGTAACATACAAATCAACCATAAACGTCAAAACAACAAATTTTACAAAGCTTCAAATAATTCTTGTAATTCATCCTCATCATAAACTTTCGTAGCGTACATCAAACAGCCAAGATAATCTATTTGAACATTCATAGTAAAATTAAGACAACAGTTTCTAGGTGTGTTCGCAAATGAATGTTTGTGATGACGCTATATTTTTTCTAGCGGCGACATTTGATGAAAGAATACATTATCAACAACGTTAAAAAAAGCACTTATTAGTATTCTCGATTGTTCTTGATGATAGGACGGAGAGTACATAGCAAGCCGCATTGTACAATGGTTATACATAAGCCTATAAGCTTCAACGCGTTGTTCTATTATATACCGCTATCCAAAAACTCTTCAAAAGTCAAAACGTCTACACCCACCCACACAAAACAAAATTATAGAAATGTTCTCTTTCACACAAATCATTTCATGAGGTCAAAGGTGACTTTTGACATGAAATAAAAAATAATTATCTAAAAAAGGCAAAACTCTCATCAAAGTAAATTATTCAACAGTCCGACGCATAAACTTAATTTTACCAAAACAACCCTATTTAGAATAAGGTGTAATAGAAATTCAGTAAACTGTTCAAATTAACCAGTTACCGTCAATAATTAAATATTGTAAGGAATCAATCACAATAGCTGATTGTGTATTGAGAGCACAAAATGATATATTGCCGATTAGGAGAAGCCAATCTCCCAAAATCAACAATAAATATTGCGCTAGCATCACACACAAGATTTTGTCTACAATTGCACAGCTTTTGCAATACAGTAAAGTTCGCTTATAACGAACCGCAAGGGACCGACTAAAACGGTTCGTTATACGCGATGTGTAGAAAAAAAACAATATGCTATCATTTTTATTTTATTTTATACAATAAACCTAAATATGTAGAAAATATTAATCAAAAAAATTATAAAGAGCTGATTGTCTTCTTTGAGTAAAATAAATCTCATTAATATACAATTTGGCGGCTTTAATATAAAAGTTTTAAATTTTTGATTGCAACACCGACCCGCTAATTGTCACATTATTTATTTGTTCGTTGCTGCAAAAATCATTTTAACAGACTCTGATTCACTTCTCTTATTTGTTGTTTTTTTATGTTTTTAATTTTTGAATTTAAGTTTTTAAAACTTTCTAATATTTCTTTTTTTCTCAAAATTGTTTAAATAGTTTAAATTGTGTCACTCATGTTCGTTGCTACTTTTAAAAACGTAGATAATGCTCTTGCTGTATGCTGATTGAACGACCTAGACCACTCTTAGTCACGTGATAATTGCGCTTTAAATTTTAAATAGTTTACTTGAGGAAATCCCTAGCTTTCTATGTTTTCTAGGTTTAAGTTCGTTATAATCGACAAATTTTGAAAAATTACACTCAAAATAAGGTTTGTTTTATCCGAAAGTTCATTATAACCGGACTCGTTATCTGAGTCTTACGAAACTATAGTTCGTACCTTTCAGTCTGGTTCGTTATAACCGGGTTCGTATTAAGCGGACATTACTGTAATTAAAAACGTTAAATTTTATCAAATTTCATTTTACAAAATCATAAATTTAAAATCATTGTGTTCTAACAAAAGTTTCTTTACCTGTTGTTATGAAATAAACTGCATTTCATTTGACTGATAGGATAGCATAGGTTTCATAAATTGAGTCGCGCGTGAGTGACAAAGTGACATTTGTCAGAAAAGGTCACTTTAGCGTTGTTAACTGTAAGCGCAAATGCCTATTTCTGTATCAAATAAAAAAAAACATACAATAATAGGATATTCTACAACAATTTTAAATTTTATAATAAACTAGCTGACCCAGCGAACTTCGTACCGCCTTAGCGTAAATTTGATGCACTACTTTATTTTGTATAGCTGACCTATCTTATGTATGCGTACCTATTCAATTTGAACTGGAATCTATAATATTCTCCATATAAAAATGAATACCTATTTCCCTGGTCTCGTCATACCCGACAAGGACTTTCTATTAAACTAATTTTATTAAATATTGCCCCCCCAGTGCCCCCTCCGCCCCGCCCGCCGCAATGCCCGGCGCGCTTTTCAGACTGCATCGCAAACAACGGCCACGGCGCTATCGCGGTTTTGTTTACTGTTTGAATTTCTTAATTCGTAATATCTTTTGAATGGAAAGTCCAATTTAAATAATTTAAATAATTTAAAAACCATTTTATAGGTAGTTAAATGGTCTTGACCATAAAATAATTTATTTGGATAAGGATTAATATAAACACATAAATAGCATGGTTTGAATTTGGTTAGCATTTTCATTAATGTTTAAAATGAAAAAAATTGTTGTAGTGACATAACTACAATATTTGGACATATGCTACCGCAAAGTTTTTTGTAGACATTATGATGTTCTTCAATATTGTTGTACATTATTTTGTTCTATCGCTAATAGTTTCGGCAGCGCATTCGACGAAAAACATTTTAAGACTCATTTTTCTACACCTTCGGTTACATTGTTCAAACTTTACCAAGAATTCCTAATTTTTTTTGAAATGAAATGTAGCCTATGTCAAATAGGAAGAATGTAGCATTCTATTGGTGAAAGAATTTTTTAAATCGGCCCAGTACTTTTTGAGCCTATTCATTACAAACATACAAACATACAAATCTTTCCTCTTTATAATATTAGTGTAGATAAAGCACCCAGTTCCACTACTTGTGCGGTTTTACTAACTAACAATTTTGACAACTTCATGCAAATATTGAAATTCTTTTTTATTTCTCTTGATAAAAAATAAACGCTGGTTATTCAAAAAAAAATTGCACTTTGATGAAAGTGATAAAACATTGTTTGGTATACCAAACTGTCTAAAAAGATATAAAAAAACAGCGAACAATTATTTCAGAATAAACGTTGTTCTTCCACTTTATGAATAATTATGTTTAATACAAATAGTTTCAGTTTTAAAATATACACTATATATTTATACTTATATATATATATATATATATATATAGAAAAATTAAACATAAATAATTAAATAAAAATAAATTATTTTTTTGAGCGATCTTAGACAAAAAAAAAATTAAAACGCTCTATTCATTTTTAATGCAACTTAACACGATTTACCGTATAAATCGGCAAATACTGTTAATGCATTTTATTTAAAGTCTCCAGTTTTTTTTTGCATTTTGACATTATCAAATTTCGTATTCATATTTTAAAGTTATTAATAAAAGTCTCAAGTGTTTGTTTATTTTCTCTTTCTACAAATTAGATAAAAATCAAAGATTTAACTTCGCAACACTGATTCCGCTTAAATAAAAAGCTTATAATGAAATACATTAACATCAATTTAGACCTCAAATTTAAATTTATTCAGTAAGCTTGAATAATTTATTCACTTTGCCACACACATGTCAAGATAAATGCAATAGATTAGTTGTACTGATTTATTTATTATAATAAAAAAAAAACAGCCGAAAATTGTGATAAATAAAAATAATATTAAAAAAATTTCAATAATAGCTGTTTATTAAGCAAGCCACGAGTGCTTGCTTAAGTAGCCTATCTTTTCTTGAGTGACTTATTTTCTGTTAAGACACTAGTACAATACATGTTTTAACCAACAGCTCTTTCGGTAAAAGGTCTCAAAATTCTCAAAGCCCAAAATTTTTTATATCTACAAAGATTAGTACTAGTCTATGATTTAGTTGCCATGTTGTTGTTGACAACAAATTTATTGTTTGAAAAAATTTTTGCAAACAAACTGTTTCGGCGCTTGTAACATTGTTGAAAATGAAAAAAAATAGTTCTCTTCTTGAAAAAAATGCAAAAGATGTTGAAGAAGTCACATCGAGTTTGCTACTACAACGCTTCTTACAAAGAATTGAGTGAGTTCAATAACTGGAAACAGGAAAACGATGTTTGTGGGGTAAGCAAAGACGTACTGTTGGATTACTTCTACAACGCCAAAAAAAAATTAGCGGTCTTTTCAATGTGGACAAAATACAGCATGTTAAGACCGACATTAAAACTTCACGATAATACAGATATTTCCCAATATGGCATGTTAATCGCTAAAAACCATTATTTATAAAAATTGTTCAGACTGCTTCACAAAATATTTGTTGTATTTGTAATATTCGTTCACTTTTCAATTCAACCGATGCTTTTTTTGGATCTGATCACCAAAAACAAAGATGTTTATAGTTTGTATATTTCAAATTATTTTTCAAATTATTAAAATATATTAGAAAAGTATGTTTATTAAGCCGGCCACTGACGATCCAAAGGCGCAGTATGACAAAATCAGATTGTACAGATCAGTCGAAAAAGCGTTTGACTGCAAATCAAACCGATACAACTTGGTCGGTCGTGCACACACCAGATTTAGAAATAACATAAAAAAAAACGTTTTGCTTCTAATTCTATATTTTACATAGAGTTATTCACTATTACCACAATTTTTCAGAAAAAAGTTAAAACCGTTTGCGTTGACTTATTTCAAAATTTGTTCTATTTACCTATGTGACAAACTTTGTTATCACTGGTAGACAGATTTCGTCAAATTCTCAAAACTTTAGTTTTTCTAAAATTATTTTTATTAGCAATTTGAAACGTACATAAAGTTTTGTGTGCACGCTCAAGCGTAAACGGCGGTGTTGCCCCCTTAGCGTGTTGTAGCTTTCGGCGCTTTGTACCTCGTGCTACAACTTTCACACCGCAGACAGAAATCGCCTATCTTGCACCCTTGATACATAAATATTTATCATGACACTAACACAGATATATAAATTTTAAAGAGTCAACTGCCAATAATCCCTAATTGATTCACGGGTTTACAGAATGAACGATTAAACACCGAGTTTGTACATCGGCCAGATTATAAATTTCCGAGTCCGTGGCATAAAAATTTGATGGTAATTAAACCCTGTTGACCATCATCAAGTCATCAAAATGCGCATTGATGTTAATTGAAGATTTGATGATACTCAGTTGATTTAAGATTTGATTTACGTTTACTCAACCGGTCTTTAATCTGAATTGAATCCGAATTTAAAATGAATTGATTCTAGTTAGAATTTTGGTTTTTTTTATCACATTTATATTAAAACCTAGTAAAAAATGTCTTGAAACATATAGAAATTTAATTAAAACGTAAATCAGTTTTTCTAGAATAAAGCTGTGTATTATTAAGGAATGTTCAAATTTTAAAAGTGTTCATTTATTTTAACTAAAAAATTTGCAATACATATGCAAAACCAATAGAAGTATTTGCAATACCTATAAAATAAAATATTTCATATGAACATCATATAAAATCAAACATTTTATATGTAATGTATAACATAACATTTCTTATAATAGAAGTATAGTATAAGAAATTTATTACAAATTACAAAATATAATTTTAACATTAAAAAAAATACTAATTAAAGTTTATTGCATATTAAACGCAACTTGAAAACTTTTTTATATAACTTTAGATAAATGTTTCCATGTTGGAAATTAAGTGTTTCCAAACTTAAGATATGTTTTGTAATGCTTTCTCCGCATAATTAGAAATTTCAGGCTCTTAGTTTACATTGTTCGGACTTGTGTGGTCTTTTTCTCAGTCTTCTGCTACATCCTCTTTAATGACATGTTTCTAAAACCACATCTCTTATGTTGGTAGATTATCATCGATAGTAATATTTTATAAGTTGCTACATAATTAAAAATTCTCCACACAAGTTCAATTTTTTTGTGAAAAGTGGCCAATTTAATATGTCATTTATCCTCTACATCAGTATTCCATAAAATCTAATATTTTTTTCCAAAAGCATTTAATTACTAGTAGATGTTTGTTTCGCTTTGTTGACCATACAAAAAAAATCTTATTTATGACTGCTACTAAAACATTTTGAACCAAACCAATTCCTTTTTCTTAAAAAAAACTTAATTAAAACTGAGAAGAAAATTCCAAGTTTCGCTCAGAAAAGTAACAGTGAGCAATTCGTTTTCAGATTAAAGGAGGCGTTGTAAATATTTTGCATGTCTTTAAAAACAATCAACATTAAAATGTCACAAAATTCGTACCTCTCAAAATCAAAATATATTTTTGGTTCAGATTACACGAGACCTTATAAAACCTCAGCACTCAATAAAATATTCTGCAACAAATCGCAAAATTCTTTTATCCAAGCGATGGGCAATGTTCTTCAATTATCAAAATACGCTTCAACCATAAAAGATTTTTTGTCTTATATACAAATCATTGTAATTTATCAAAAAAAAAAATTTATGAGTAATTGACGTTTAACAATTGTTTCCATGCTTCAACCAGAGACATGCAAAATATTTTAATTTAACACCATCTTTAATCTAAACACTGTTTGCGCAATCGTTAGTGTCTATGTCTACTATAGAAAGTGTCCGGATTAGAAAAGTGTTTATATAGAAGATTCTTCCTGTATTAGAGAAATATTCTTTTTATTATTAGTTTGAAAGCAACGTCAGATTAAACATTTTTTAAATCCTGTAATATAATCCTTCAAAAGCTAAACAAATTAAACCCAAAAAAAAAATTCAAAATCTGAAAAAATCCAAACCGGTGGCATTAATGTGAAGAGACGAATTGGCTAATCTGACAGATAATATGAAGCAAAACATTCCAAAAGTCTTAAAAATGCAAGCGTTATTTCATAAAAATTAAAAATTACTACGATAGCCTGAGGCTTTAAGCTGATCCTAAATTTTTGAAGATTGAACATAACACAGCTACATTTTCAGGAAAACAACAAAACTGAAAAGCAGTCCAATGTAAATTTAAAATATTAACACTGTAATTTAAGCTTAGGAAATTACTAGGTCAGTCTAATCCAGTCAAAATTCTCATACAAAAGATTTTTGCGGTCAATAGCCAAGTTTTTATTGCTGCAGATCCCAGGGGAACAACAGTCATTACTCCATGCCGACAAGGGATAAATTAATCATATTAAATCCTGGAATATACAAACCGAGACTAAATTTCTATTTGAAGTTTTAGCGTGCACTATATTGTTACTTTTTTAACAAGCTACTGCATGTGTTTAAGGCTTGAACGCATTTTTTGATGCAGACAAAATAGTTTGCAAGCTTTTAATTTTTTAGTAAGGCCACTAAGCCTGATTATACCGTTTGTTACTAGTATATTTAAAGCGCCCCCTTTTTATTATTTGAGTTGTTAATGGGTTTGTAATTTGTTTCAGGCAATTTCAATAATGTGAAAACTGATGTTTATTTTTATCAAAAACAAAAAAAACACAATGAGCGAACACATCAATTTACAGTGATCAAAATAATGTGTCCTTCTTGGAAACATCTGTAGCTACTTAAATCTTACAAATAGTACGGATTGGTGAAGCACAATACTCAAATTTATATAATTTATAAAAATAAAAATAATCGCAGAAAAAGTAGTTCTGCAAATTCATTACTTATTCATCGCGTCCTAAGTTTCCATTTCAAAAAACAAACATAATTATTTTATTAACACAGTTTTACCACTTGTCATATTTTTATTTAATTAATTCCAGTTTTATTCACCTCCTGGTGCTGACCACATGGTGGTGAAAAGAGCTCACGTGATTAAGTAAAAACTATTTGGTAAGTAGTTAATCTGTGCTTATAGTTTACAGTGTCAAAGATTCCAATGCAAATAATTAATAATTATTTCTAATCAAACAATATAGCAGTAAAAAAATAAAACAATTTAATAAATTGTGAATAAAGAACGTAAGAATAAAGTCGTCAGTGTCTTCTTAGTGCTGCGATTGCAAAAGAACTAAATAAAAAAATCACATTAAAATTTATAGACAAAAACAAAAAAGGTAGAGCGTCTGATTACACACTCTACACAAGAATTAATTGTTAAAAATCTACATGTAATAAACAAATAAAGATGACATGCAATCTGTTGACCTAGTAACCTGTGTGAAAATTACAATTTTCTAGATGCCATTTTTGATTTGAACAAATAACAGATTATGTCATGTACTTTGGTTAGTGTTGCAAAATAAAAAATTAATATTTGACATTAAGACGTAAAGTTTATTAAGTACTTAATAATTTAGAGGCACCATATTTGTTTTCAAATACTAATTTGCACTATTTGTTTGAGCATATACAAAAAGGATCAACTACTCTTACCAACTTAACACCTACACCTTGCAAAAACCACCCAAACGCCACCGTTTCTGGAAGAACAGTTGCATTTGTTATTAGTAATTTGTTAAGCTGCAAATATGCTACTAATAAGAAGCAACTATTAAGTAAAAAAGTACATATTTGCTTCATTGTCGTGTCAAGCTAGCATTGCCTAAGCAGTGCCAAATGATTTAGAGGGTCTAATTAGGTTCTTAGACTCTGAGCGCATATTTTTGAAGTCACAAAATGCATTTGTGTTTTTTTTTTTGTAGCAAAAATGCATTTCATTTTTTAATAGCCTAATAGTTTAACTCACAATTTAAAAAAAATGTGAACTGAACCATATGACAAAGTATTAAATTGGCATAGACTCAAAAAAAAATCAAACAGTTTGACTAAGCCGTATTAAAATAAACTTTTATCATTTTTTATCATTTAACAGGCCAGGTCTTTGACAAATCAAGTTTCAAGGCCGCATAATTTTACAATAGATTAAGGGCGTAAAAATTGCTACTACGGTATCGGGCCTAAGTCTTCGTAATAGATATATTGCTCCAAAAGTCACAAGTGGCAGATTAATCAGTTTTTTAAATTAATTGCATAGCAATAAACTGATCATATAAAAAATAGAAATGTATTGTTGATGCCAGAGGGATACGGTTCACCTATTTCCAACGTTTCATTGCTTGTTTAGATAGGAAATTAAGGCATGTGTTGGTCTATGCCGTGACCCACACAATCTTGTGATCGTTCAAGTTTTGTAAACTTTGATTAATTTGATTCTGTTATTGATTCTAAAAAAAAAGAACTTAGATTTTATACTTTTTTAATCCTTAGTTATTAGTTTCGTGGTGTATTCTATCAATAAATGTTCACTTTTTCAACATTTGACTACTTTTTAGGAAAAATAGGCTTTCTGCTACTTTTTTATTAAATAACTGTACAAAAAAAGATTAATTTTTAAAATTCTAGACGCTGACACTCGTTAGTTTCTTTTTTGTATTCAATCTTCTCAAAACTTCAATATCATTAAATAAACAAAGTCATGTTAAATTCTTTCTGCTTTAAGCCGTATTTTGTCAAATTTTGTGACACTTGTGTATTTAACTTGGAACATGCGTGTTAAACCTGAATATTATCGAAAGAACACTAAATACGACTTTATCGCTAAAAAAACTTATTTTTATCAAGAAAAACGTCTATATTTATTTAATATGTTTTATATCTTGCAGATATAAAACACATCGTAAAGTACTATATAGTAAAAAACAAAAGAAAAGAATAAACAGTAAATAGTAACTTTGACAAAAATGTGCCGTCTGAAAAGCACTTTTCAACTATGAAAAAAATAAAACAATATAAGAAGTGTAAAAACAAGTGATAAAAGTACTTAATAAATTCGAAATGTAATAAATGTGACAGAGTTATAAATGTACTTGAAAAAACATCATTACAAAACAAAAAATAAAGCATAAAAAATGTATGAATGAATACCAGAAAATTGACTTTCGAGATGTTTGCTGATAGCGCTACCGAAATTTACTGTCAGGCTCAATATGTAAACAAGAACATTTTTACAATGTTCTTGGTCCAAAAGAGAGCAAACCATGGTCCAGCATAATGCTGCATAATTCAAAAAAATGCATTATATAATAGAAACAAAAAAATCCCAGGTTTAAAAAAACTGTTTATCGAAATCGTAATATCTTTTGTTAAAAAACTAGATTCTACAATATTATAATATTATTTCCACCTCCGCCTTTAGCGGCAAAAAGAAGAGAATGAGTTATTCGGTCAGAGTTTCAAGTGTAACTGACAAGAACTATCAAGCCAGAGAAGCCAGTGGTGCATTATGATAATTCATCTTCACACTCTTTATAATAATTTGTCCAGTTATCTATCTCTCACTTTTGGTGAGTTTAGGTTGCTTAAAACAGTTTTTAAATATAGTTGCTAATTTAGCCACACTTTAACGGACTTTTAAAATTATTTTTGATAAAAACCATTTGTTTTCTTGACGTCCACAGCCATTTATTTTGACAAAACCTTCTAATTAAAAATTCTAAAGTACAACACAAAACGAACAGTTAAATTTAAATAATGCAGTCGACGATAATGTATAGTATTCAAATCGGGTATTATAGGCCACATTACAGTCAAATAATTACAACATAAGCAAACAAAGTTATAACTATTTTCGTTAAATATGGCCTACATTATACCTTATTAAAAAAATATATATTATTTAGTAGCCGCAAGTGTTGTAAACTAAAAGCAAGCATAATCAAGCAAACAAGCTGCCCAAAAAGTCAAACGCTTTGTAAGAGGTCGTTAAAAATCACATGACTTAGTTTAACTTGCCTAACCGGTAAATAGTTATCAGTTTTAACACAAGTCTAAGAAATTTAAAATTTCTAATATACGAACAAAAATCCAAACTTTCAGATTATTTTTAAAAAGTTTTAATACCTGATAAGATTTAATAGAAAAAATAAATTACAGAACTATTTCAACTCCACACTTTCCGTTTTAAAATCTTGAGTGAACCTTAAGTTGACCTGTAGACTTGAGTTGATCTATAAAAATTAAAAAAGATACGGTACAAAAAACAATATTTGACCGTTAAAGCTGCTTTTTAAAATCGTTGCAAATTCATTAAACTTGAACAATAGATCAGTCTCAGTCGTTTAAGTCCTAATTAGCAATCTGGAAAAATCTATGATGTCTCATCAATCTCATTGTTGGTATTTTCACAAAAATGCCGCTCAAACATTATAATATGATATTGTCTCATTCAATAAAAAACAATAAAATAATTTATCAGAAATTCAACGACCGGAAAAAACTATTTTGTTAATTCAAGATATGTATGTTCACAGACGCATAAATATTCGAAAGGCTGGCGAGATTATATCTTAATCGAATCGGAATATAGATAGGATGTCAAACTGTAAATAAAGGCATAAATGGAGGACCCGGAATCACGTTTATTATTAATTGAGTTGAATTGAGTTTAAAGCCATCGACGATTTATTTATACCTATTCCTTGGCATCAGCGTATGAAAAAGAGAATATGAAAAAAGCCTAAGTTTACATTTTGTCTTTTGTCCTGAATTGACATCAAATAATAATTAAGCAGAATACTGATGATATAAAAAAATTAAGATCAACCCGTACAAATGTTAAAAAACAATTTATTTTCAGTTACATTAGCTACATTATTATTAGGGTAGTTATAATCTAAACTGTTTAAAATCATAGATTCAAACTGTCTTTAGTTAGTCTGGTTTGATGTTTATCCGCCAACTACAAGCCAGTTTTAACAAGTGTTTTGTTAATAATTGTAAAAATAGAAATCTTATTGTCATCTTTATTATTACGCCTTTGAAAAAAAATTCAAAACCGCAAAATTCATTATTTCCTAGCATTCTTCAAGAATTGAGCAGAAAAAAATGAAGCCACCATAGCCCACACTTTCAAAAGCTCTTCGCATGCAAATCTCAACAACTTACGGTCTTTTGAATATTCATCCGCTTGATTCACATACTCAAGTACAGATTTTATAGGAAATATTCTAATTTTGCTAATTTGACATGCAAGATATAGTCATCCTCAACACTTCGAAAACATCTTTATTGATATTGACACCAATTGACTTCAGGCGATGTGTACATAGTGCTTGGAGAATGGAAATTAGTGATTGACAGCGTCGCTGCAGGATGTATTACTAATGTATTTAGTACACAATATCAAAAGATCTAGGTTCTACAAACATCACAAAGTTATAATAATCACGTCATCATTAATGAAGCATTTTAATTATTTAGATAGTCATTGTTCTTGTCAAATAGTAAATACAATACAAATCTAATACTTGTGGATTTTATTTAACCCACCACATCAACCATATTACCATCTTTGTTCATCACAGAGAGATAAATATCTAATCTCTACTAACAATTTCCATCATGAAGCAGCTAATATTAAAAGATAATCTTTCGTTAAACAGTAAATACAATTAATAAGATAATATTTGTAAATTTGGTTAAAATTACCACATTGACCACATTACCATTGTCATTTCTTACAGATGGTTACAATAAATTCATTAGATAAATAACTAATCTCGACTGACAAATTCTGCCATAGAACAGGTAAAAAAAAAGTTTTTGTTTCATAAACTTTTAAACATATAAAAAACGTATATACTTTGTACATCACTACGCCTTCACCATGATCTATCATCATGAGTATATCTCTATTCTTTTTTTTCCTTTAAGTTAACCATATTTGGCGATTGTTCTACAATTTTTTATATTTTCTATGAATGTTACATATTTTCATATTTAATTGCGTTCCACACTTTTCGGTGCTAGTGTTTCCATAAGAAACTCAAAAAAAAGCTTTCAAATGATTCAAATTTGACCTCCAATGCTATTTAAAACAAATCACATTAGCTGTGTATCTCGTAAAGTAACAATGCAACAGAGGTGAAAAAAATTGGGTAAAAAAATATTAATTGAAGTGATTTGATCTAGTTATTAGTTTTAAAGATATTGAGCCAATTCCAAAATATAAGAAAACCATGTATTAGTCAATTATTACCATTGCGGTCTTGTAGATCTATAAGCGGTCCAATTTTAGCAGGAATTTTATGTCACTGAACATGAAACTTCACGCAAAAAAGCAGGTTATTCAAGCATTAATAAAAAAAACATTTTGTTGGTAGATTTCTTTCTATATGACGTTATTATATTTATGTCATACATCTATTGTAGTACAAAAACATAAAAATAAGAAATAAAAAATCATTACAAATAGACCAATTTCTTCTTGTTAAAAAATCTTATTAAAAATTATATCTTTGTTGACACCTGGCCAACCAGTAATAAATATTCTATTCTTTTCTTTATGAAAGTACAAAAGCTAATCTTTTGGAAACAATGATTAAATAAAATGAGTTTTCACAAGTAAACACAAAAAGTGTAAAAGAAAGAAAAGTTCTTGTAAATAATGTAAAACTTTATAATTTTATAATAATTTATGTTCATTTTTAAAGTAAAATACGTCAATAAGGCGCTAAAAAACTTATACAATAGATCAATGACCTCAATGAAAGCCATAATTATGGTATTTTAAGTTAGAGAGGAAAAAATTGGGTTTTATTTTTAGCATCCCTAAAAAGTTGAGTAGCAGTTAGTGAGCTGAGAGGAATGATAAAGATTAGTAATGATCTCCGAACGATCGGTCGAGTATTGAAATAAATATTTGAACTGTATGTAATTGTAATTGTTTATTATAAGAAAAAAGAAAGAAGTCTACGCGTTGATGTTGTTGATAATGTGTTGTTTAGTGCCATAATTGTAAATTCAATGCTGAGTTTCTGAATTCGGAAGAATAATGAGTAAGGTATTATTGATAAGTTGTAATATATTCGGTAGCACAAATATGTTTTAATATAATAATATAAAATTTACACAGCCAAAACTATAGTTTAACACCTAGAGTATGGTCTATGTGGCATTGCATTTTAGACTGAGGTTGTACTTTCATCACTTCGAGTAATTAGAATAAGACCTAGCGACATCGTTCATGTTGCTCCCAAACTATATACCGAAACAGTGAAGACATCATCGAAAACATGAGCTAAACGACACGAGTGAAGATTATAATATATAGAGGTCAATCAAGTTCATAGACTGGTCGTCAAAGTCCAACGAACCTAGTGATGTGTCCTACTAGAAGCTTGAAAGAATGAGAATTTAGCGAGAGAAAAAAAACTCCCGGTGAGTTACTTTACAGGTATTATTGTCAGGTGGATTATGTGTAAATATGTTTCATATATCATCTAATTGATCCGTCTGACCGTTCAAGCGTTTCTCTAACAATGAGTATAAAAGGGTGAGTTGAAGTAGATTGTTAATGATAATGGAGCTGGCTATTGCTATTAATCGTAGAAGATAAACATCCTAACAAATTAATAAAGTCCTAACAAATTAATAAAGTAAAGATGGAGTTAACTGTTATTTAACTCATATTAGTTATTAAAATTTAGTAAAACTTTTAGACTAAAATAAGTAAGTCTGGCAATAGAATGTGTCATTTGTGAAAGTAGACATTTGCAAAATTCTTTCAATAGATAACACAATATTTTACAACAAATGAACAAATACAAACAACAGTATCTTCAACAATTAACTCTAGGAATCACAATTTTTTAATCTATTATTATTTTAAACGATGAAAAAGCTTATTGTTATTAAAATTAACACAAAATGGAATAGAATACAAAAACAAAAGTGAAAATAGCAATAAACCAAAAACCGAACCCTTTTATAAATTTGCAGTTAAATATAGCACAGCACGTAAAACTCAAGTGTTTACCTTAATATTTTACCACCTATATAATTTTAAAATAAACCAGAATAATAGTTGAGTAAAAAACATCTTAATTAAACTAAAAAGTTTAAAATATTTTTTTAAAGTTAAATTTTTGTTTGTGATCGCAATCTCTAGGAGCTCCTTTGCACAATTACGCAATTTTCAACGACTGACGTTGCTTACTATCTATTTGAATTTCTCTTTGAATTTGAATTATTTTAATAAATAATTCTTTTTTTAAGCAACTTTTATTGCAACAGTAAGAGTGCTTTTATAGGTACGTAAAAGTCGATTTGTTATAATACTTATTTGAGAATATGATTAATTCCTTAATCAAATCAAATTATAAAATCTGTCTTGATCAAAAAACCTGTTTTTAGTTTTTTCAATAATCGCTTCATTCAGTGGGAAAAAATCAATTCAAAGAATAAAGAGAAAACTAACTAAAAAACCCACTCCCTTTTATTCCTAATTTCCCTGTAAATTTAATTTGCTAATAACTCCTGAATTTAATGGCTGCATTTTTAACCACCTACACAGCCACCCACGATAACGATTTGCATAAAATTTTAATTTTTTAAATTTCTAAGCAAAAAACGGTTATCACAGTACTAACGATTTTTTCACTATAGATGTTTACCTTACATATAATCAAGCGTAATTTATGTTTGCAAATTGTATGGAACATTATTAATTATTAGTAATATTTGTAAAGAGGTAAACAGTAGTTAAGCTATTAAATCTGCAATGTCTAGAACTGGAGACTTGCATGATTTGAATACCTGAGTACAATATTATTAGCATTTTTGCAAAAATACACGTATAATTTTGATAAAATATGATATTACAAAAATATTGAACTTAAAATGACCAATTCATGATATACCTCCAACAAAATCAGTACTACTACATTAAAAATTATGTCTGAAATAATTTACCTAGCTTATGAAAATTTAATTTAAAACCAGATAGTAACAATTCATTATGCTTTGACTATTCTTAAATAAGCAAAACATCGAAAAGTAGTGACAACGAGAAAAAGTTTTTTAATTTTAGGGTGAGTTACATACAGTAAATTAAACAGAATAGACCAGGGTAGAAGCTTTTAAAAATGATAAAAAGTGAAAGAAAATTATAGTAGGATAAAACCTATTAGAAACAAGAGATAACAAAAGTTAAAGAAAAAATATATTACAGGCAATCTGATATTGAAAAATAAAAGAAGGTTAGATTAATTAAATAAAAAGGTAAAATTTGGTTTATCTCAATTTCCGGCAAAACTACAGCTTCTAAGCAAAGTTGTAGGTGATAAAAAGATCTATAACTTTCCAAACATATGTGATAAATTCAAATAACAAGTTTTGGTTTTTTTATTTGTATCTTTTACCACAGATGAGTTATACCAGATCGCTCACTTAGAAAAGAAAGCTTAAAAAAGAGAGAGATAGAATAGTAACCAGGTTAAAGGTCCAGCTGACGCATGCCCAGTAGAAGTTTATTTCACTGTAAGCAAAGATACACTCGGAACGCTTCGAGATGATTGTATGCAGTGTCTAAATTCACGAGTTGGTCCGATGTCTGTCCGATCCAGTTTTATTTGCCTCGTGGTTTTATCTACCAATTATAAAACGGCCCACCCTTAATATCTTTCTTGCTGTTGAAAATATAAAAAATCGAAAAGGCACGTCAATGTACCATTTTAAAACGTGACTATTTGGCAACCTCTAGACAAAAAACAAAAAAATCTATTTTAATGCATTTGTAATTATGTGAATAAAGTAGGATCTTTCTTAAAAACCAAACGATTACCTACTAATTATGCTTAATTAGTAAAATTAATGTTTATTACACAAGTTTTCTTCAGAAAACCTATGATGTGTCAAGTAGCTCCAGGACGACACTTTTTGGCAACAGCGCATTTTCTGTAGTAATTCTGACAAAAAACTGCGCGCGGCAACACTGCTATTAACCAATTTAAAGGGACGAGAGACGCCAAGGTCATAGAAACGATGCGCAAAACATCAAAACTTTCGAGGCAAGTGAGCAATCTGGTATAACTAATCTGTGCTTTTACTGAAAGAATTTTTTTTCACAAAGTTTGATGAAAACTTATCTTTTTATGTTCCAAATACATACACTGTAATTTTTTTGGTTTAAAATATTAATTTTTTATTTGTTGAAATCTCTACTTTTTGATGATGTAAAAAAAATATACACTACTGTGGTAAATGCAAAAAATGAAAAAAACTCAAATTCGAAAATTGTTTTTTTAAACATTGTGTACAATTTTGAGCTAGCTGTTGATAAAATGTAAGATTCCATGTTACATTGATAAACAAAAAAATTACAAATCAAAATATACTACTATAATTAATAACCAAATAAATTAAAAAAGATAATATTTATTAAAACTAAGGCATCTACAATATTTTGAGAAAATTGTAAAATCGTCTTTCAATTATATGCGTAGATGTCTATTTAGTGCTGTTTAAAAAAAAATAAATATACCTGAGTGACCTATAGAATATTTTAGTAAGAGAAGACGCTGATATAATGGAGATCTCCATAGAAATCGACCATTGATGTGGGTCAAGATATTGATATTTTAGTCCTTTTGAATCAATTAAATTTAAATAATCATTATATTCATTTTCTCAAGCCAAGCTCTAACAAGATTTACTTTTTACGTCTGATAGTTTCAAACTATCTAAAAATATTGTTGCATTTGTACATTCTTTTTCTGGTTGCGATACAACATCTGGATTTGCTAGAGAAGCAAAGAAAAGCGTCGTAAATTTATTATTAGACAATAATAATTTGGCAAATTTGACCGATATAAGTATATTGAAGTATTAGGGTAATTGATTTGAGCAAGTAAAATGATTTATACGGTTTTAAAACCCTTTAATATTTCAAAACAACATTTCGTCTAACAATGGCAAAACGTTGTTTTGAAATGTCAAAAGAAAATCAATGTAACCTTAGCTGAAAATATGAAATAAATAGAGACAACGTTCACTAAAGGAAAAGCTGATGTGCCATAGCAAAAAGAACATATTCAAGAAAACTAAACATCCGGCGGTGAAAAGTGAAGACGGTACGACGAAAAAAGTTTCATCATCTCCAAGCCCTAAAAATGAAGAGACAGAGACTTTGCAAGCACTCAAAATAAATATTTGGCTGCATTTAGAACTTTGTCGTAGCAATACATTTAAGAAACGGGTTACCACACATTTGGCGGAAATTAATAAAGCTGTTAAACTTAAATCCAAAGAAACGAACGATTTTTTTAAAGTCAGTGCTCTATATGATAAGACACTACCAGAGCAGTACATGATCAACCCTAATGATGTTACTGTACCTAAACTTAAATTCTCACGTTGGGGTAATAAAACCTTCAAAGACTAGCCGCAAAATATACAAGCAACTCAGTCACAAAGATGAAATTTTGCAAAGCTTTTTGAATGTGTTATGTTTGACAAGTTGAAGATTTTTTGATGTGAAACATCTATAGCCACCGCATTCCTTGCTTCACTTGGTTAGGCTTTCCTCCATCTCGCTCGCGACGAAGTTTAAATACTTCAGTCGTTCAGGTATCATTGACCAATTGTCACAGTAATAGAGAGTCAGAAGCAACTAATTATTACTGCGTAACTGATTAAAACAATTGAGTTGTCACAATTAGAAATAATTTTTTTAAGTTTTGCATTTAATGTAAACTAGCTGACCCGGCGAACTTCGTACCGCCTTAGCGTAAATTTGATGCACTACTTTATTTTGTATAGCTGACCTATCTTATGTATTATCTAATTTGAACTGGAATCTATAATATCCTCCATATAAAAATGAATACCTATTTACCTGGTCTCGTCATACCTGAGAAAGACTTTACTAATTTTATTAAATAAAAAACAAAGTATATATTTTCATAATAGTGTTTATTCCGTAGGGTTCAATAATTTCACTTATATTTTTACAAATCGCTATTAAACACTTAGGCATTTTGAAGTAAACACTGAGCTCAATATCACGCGCGCTCTAGAAAGCAACTAATAGCCTCTATACCCTTCACTGCTTCTCTCTATTCTAATACTTTTTGATAAACTATATTTTTAGTTTTATGTTCTGGCGCGTAAATAAATATGTTGATGGTTTTCCGACACGGGAACAGGCGACATATAATGTGGAAAACATGTATTTTCTAGGTTGATGCCACATACACTTAGCGACTGCCCTTGCGATTTATTTATTGACATTGCAAATGCAAGCCGCACTGGAAACTGTAAACGTTTAAAACTGAATGGCATATCGTTCGGTATCATAGGGATGCGTGGGATTAAACAATCTTCGTCTGCGTACTTCCCTTTCAAAATGTTTGAAAGGGAAGTTAAATTGAATGACGTTGACATTTGTTAGCGCGGTTATGTCTGTGGTGTCATAGATCACCACAGAGTTTTTGGTTTTAAATTGAATGACGTTGACATTCGTAACGCACTTTTTTTAAAATATGCAAAATTAAATGTATATTTTTCAATCAGCCAAATCGGTCAAGCCGTTTTCATGCTATGTCGTGACAACAAAAAACGGGTTTCATTTTTATATATATAGATAAACGATTATTAAATAAATAGTCATCATTTTCAAAAAAATTGGTAATATTTAATTTTTCCATTGAGGCATTGAGTTCCTGTCTGAATTTGATCTCGTCTCATACTTGCTTATTGGTATAGCTTAAATATTATATAATTTATTATATTCAACCGGAGGTACAGCAATTTTGCTGGATTTAAAAATCATTACGGTCTTTGACAAAATTATTTTCCTAATAATATCAAAATTGTTGAATTATTATTATTATTATTATTATTATTATTATTATTAAAATGAGTAGTAAAGTGATCCATTTCAACAAGCAAAACAAACAAATGATAATACAAAAAATCAAGTCTATTTGTTTTTTGTTTTTCTTACTGTAAATTAAATATTGTTGAATAAGCAACACAAACGTAAGCAAAATGTCTACAATCTACATCTTCAGTCAAAGCCAAATATAAATTATAGATTAACGAAATTGCAAAGACAAAAAAACTCATAATCTATAAAATAGCAGATTGTTTCACAGAAACACGTGTTATGAAATAACACCATTGAAGATGTAAATAGTAACGAATAAACAAGACAAATTCGAAATATATAAAAATATTTTTGCTATTTTAACACAAATACCAAATGTGCCGCACCATTAATAACAACATGTTGTACTCAATTATAAGCTCATATGTTAGTGTAAAATATATTAAAGTAAGCACGCGTGTCATTTTAATGACCCATACGATTGTCTATTTTTCATGTCGCTCAAATTTACCATTCCTGCGGAGAGAAACCAGCGGTAATTTCAAAAAGTCGTCAATAATTGGGAAAATTCGGTCTTGCTACCAAATAACAATTCAAGAGAAATATATCAAAAAAAGTGTCACTTGTACTACAATAATATACAAGCAGTACATAGTATGAAGCTAGGTCAAAAATTGTATTATATCAGATTCCACAATTATGTTTGAAAAATTTGCGCTTGAGATTTATGAAGCGTTAAATATTTTTTTCAGTAAATGAAGTAATTGTATAAACATAAAATATAACTATTATATTATCATTGTAATTAATAGTCAGTCAGTGCATTCACTAAAAGGATGTATCAGTTACCATCTAGAAAAAAATTGTATAAACCATATACTGACACAAAGAAACAAGTTGTCAATGATTTTTTTCCACTCAATTAAAACCATAAAGTGTACATTAGTCGTCTCATTTTTTTCCAAAGTTTACGACGTTTTATTTAGAGAAGTTTATAGAAATGTTGTTTTAAATTTTTGAGAGAATTGGAACTACAAACAACCAATTGAATAACTTGTCATTCATTAGTAGATTAGTTTTCAACATGTCGTGTTATATTAATTTTATGAAGATCCTCCATCAAATTTTATGGCCGTAGTTAAGTCAATTCAAACTTTTATGTATCTTATTAACATCATAACGTCTATTATTACATTGTCCATTCCCAGAAGTGATCATATTCTTGTAAAACGATAAAATGTGTGTGTTGAACCTAACAGCATAAAAATAGAATTTGATGGACGTTAGATTCCGATCAAATTTCATGAACTTGGCTTATTTACATTCTAAGACCATCTCAATCACATAATCGAGGAGAATAACCTCAACAATTAGAATTGATGTCACTTCTATTATTTTTGAGTAGAGTGCAAGGCGAAACTAATTCTTGAACAGACCACACATTAAGGAATTCTTTAACCAACACATTTGGCACAATCGAATTTGCATTAGATGTGAACTAATTTCTAAGATGGACGGACCACACAACAAAAAATTATTAACAGATTGGTTGCTGCCAATTTGCATTAGCTGTATGATGTGGTGATGCAACCACCTATTAATATTAAATTGTGTCTACATTATTCTACTTCTTGGTCAGAATGCCACAAAGTTCTTCATGGGAGCCGCTTCACTTTTAGAATATGTAAATTGCAAACGTTTTACTGCCACTTTTAATATTCGCATAAACTCGAGCTATTGCTTATCATAAAATGTTATTTATGGAATTCACCTTCCAACTTATATAAACAATAAACAATAAAGTCACTTCGTAAAAAATTAAAAGGTGTTTGTTACCAATACACTAGACAAACCTAATAAAACATAAAAAAAACATTGCATATGATATATTTGCCAAATAGGCGTTACTGTTCTATCTTACTTATGTAAGTAAATTTTATATAAAGTGATTAAATAATATTAAATTAAAACAGACTTAACGTTTGACGCTATACAATATAAAGATAATCGTTGCATTTTAAATTAATAGTTTTTCTATTTTTTTTATACAAAAATTAATATATTTTGATTGGAAAAACTGTAAAGAACGTTAAATCTAGACAAAAACTTCCTGCAAAATCATTCTTCAGAAATATGACTACCTAGAATAGATCAACTATTGACAGCAAGTATTGATAGCACTTTGGCCATCGAGATTCATATGGATTTATCAGAATAGTTTTGCCTAAACAAATAAACACTAAATTTAGTTTAAAAAAATCACTTTCAAACAGAAAAAAATATTTTGTCTACCGTTCAAAAGCTTTTTGCAAAACAACAATTAAACTGACTCTTCTAAAAAATGTAGATCTGGGATAAGTGAATAAACTAATAAAGTTGTGACATTCGACAGTGTATGCGTCTGCAAAGCTAATACAAGCTACTTTAAAAAAACTTTTGTTCTGTTATACACAGCAATTTAGCAGTTTGAAATTGAAAACCCTACACAAGTTTATAATAGAGACGACAGACAGAAATACGGAAACAGATCGAAAAACGTTTATTCAAATAAACAGAACTCATCTAAAAATAACGTTACTCTAATTTTATCAAAAAAACAGCCTTATTATATTTTATCCCTACAAAGAATACTCAAACAGTAGCAAATTTTATAGACAAAAACCAAAATTTTTGCATAATAAAAAAAACTGTGAAAAAGTGATCTAATAAAAGCAACCTACAGGTGACCACAAAGTTGATGCCATTTTAACTACAGAACCAGAAACATTGATGGCCGATATTCTCAAACAAGTTATATGCAATTCTTTTCTTATTTATTTTGGGATCCACAAACAAAAAAAAAGCGAAAAACTGACTGAGAAACTATTATATATTCGTATGTTATTATAAGCTGCTAATAAATATTTCAACTATAAATATTTACACACAAAAAGCATCTACTGCAAAATAGCAAGAAAAGGTCAAAGAAAATTTGAGACAAATTAGAAAGAATCACTTTTAGCATATGTTTAAATCTTGTTCTCGTTTTCCCATAGTTTACTCAATTTATTAGACTTTAGCTATTTGCTCAGTGGTATTTTTTACATTTCTTTATTGTATTGTCCTACAAAAAGTAACAACGCTGAATACGCAGTTATCGTGTGCAACAAGTGAAGTGAAATAGAAAAAAATGTAGAATAGTCAGTAAAAAAACCAAACAAGAGGTAAAATAATGTCGTTGATATTAAACAAAAAGAACAATAAGATATTGAACTTTGTGACTGTTTCAGAACAATTATACTTTGAAAAAAAAAGTATTTGCATTACTTCCAACAAATGATTTTGATTTCTAATCAAAATGCTAAATAAAACCCAAAACATGTTTTAAAATCTACAAAAGTGATAATTGAGTATCTTTTGAAAATATTCATTAAGTATAAAAGAATCAAAAGAAACTGCCATAATTCAGTCATGTTTATGGGTTCAACTATTATTAACTGATAATTATAAAACGCCCCGTAGTGTCCTATTTTAAATTTGTTTTATTTTACTTCAAAGATATGTTTAAACAAGTTTACTCAAAGAACACCCTTTAAATAACAGATTACATCTGAATTAATCAGTTTATAGTCAAATCATTTTGCTCTGACTTTGTGAAGAGTTGATGACTCTAGAGTTTTGAAACTTTTAAAGAGTTTCTACAAATGTGGTAACCAAACAAAGTATATATAAGTGTAAGCCTTACACACAAAACTAATGGGAAAATTATAATACTCGTACTTGCAGTAGTTGTTTTATAAAATTTGTATATATTTGTATTATTTGTACACAGTTGTGATTAAAAAAAATTATTGCTCATAAATTTATAAAAAAAGAATTTGTTTATGTAATAACAGTTTTTAAAGAAAATCTCGCTCATACTCAGCAACTAAAGTCAAAAAATATGTGAGAGAAGCATTTATTGCTGTCTAGATAAAACAAGTTATAAAAAAGTGTGTTAAAAGATTTTTATCTTCTTCATCAACTTTTGAAAATAAAGACCTCACATAAACGATAAAGAAAATTATCGCGGAGAGGTATAGGATAAAGTCAAATAAAAAGACAGAATTATATTCGGCATTTGACCAGATCATGTTTAGAGGACTATTCCGAGCTTTCGCAATATTGTAATATGAATAAAGTATGATTACAATCCGGACATATTACCTTCTCAGCAAGGGGTAGCAATCACAAGGCGGAGTTTCAACGACAAATCACTGTTTTCGAGATAATGTTCATTCAACTGTTTTGTTTCTTTTGCCCAGAAATATATTATTAATAATCCTGTACTCGGAAAGCTTCCAAATGAAATGTCCATAAAAAATGTAAAACACAGAATAATAATGGTTAAAAACCAAAATATTATTTTGTGTCTTTTTATACAGATAAAAATTCCCAAGCAAACCTAATAAAAGTTTTCCAAACTACACTAAACTCCAAAACTAATTTTTTGTATTTTTTTGAAAAGCTTTTCTTTTAAGCAAAACATTGTTATAAAGAGAAAAAAAACAATCTTTCTAAAACTAATTTTTTCAGTCACTGTTTACAAAAAAGAATAAAATTCTGTTCTTGTTCAATTCCGCGCTTTTCCTCAAAACTAATTTGTAATTAACAGTTGAAAAATTAAATCAATTTTGACATAAGTCTTAATTTATTTGTAATATAGGTAGTATTAGGAACAACATAGCAAGCATTCGCAACATCTAGGCAAATGATTTTTTTGGCTCTGAAGAGAGAGGACTCTAAATATAACAAATCGTTTTGATATTAATCAATCTACCGTGTTTAAAACTGTATGGAGTCATGGAGAGACAAGACGACACACAAGAAGAACGAGACAAAACCAAAAACAAAACACTTTGCTAAAACAAATACCTACTTGAGATTAACAAGCGTTAAAGAAAGGTTTGTTACTGCTCCCCTACTTTAAAATCACATACAAAGTCCGCCTTAGTAAAAATAAGATAATGAGAAGACTAAAAACAAATCAGTTACGTTCAAAAAAGCCAGTCTTAGCTAACTCCAGCTAAGCGGAGGCGGGGAGTGCGTTTAAACATTGCATTAGTACATGTTAATTAAGTCGAGCAAAGTTTTTTTCTCCAATAAAACCAACTTTTGTTGTCTTATAGACGAGTATTCTTGTATAAACGACATAGGTTAAGCTGTTATTGTTTGTAATGTATACATTTTTTTCATTCTAAAAAACTTTTTTTTTTGTAAAACCCAAAGTAATGCAATAATTTTAGGGTCCAGTGTAGTTAATTTCAAAAACAAAAAATTACATTGTAGTATTTTTGTTTAAAAATAAAAAACCTAATTCCATGTAGAAAGCCATAAAACTTCATTTAAAAGTTGTACATTATATTTTATACATGCTGAGTCACGAAAATTACAACAAAACTGCATCTACCACATTAAAGACATTTCAATACAATTAGAAATGATAATAGTTCAGACTTTCACCTCAAGAGAATAATTTATAATTTACACAAAAGCTCAAAAAACACACATATGTCCTAAGAATTTAACTACTTCACCCCCATACACAAATTTTCTCTTTGGGTCTTCTCGGTTATTTTTTTACTTTGCCCGAGTTTAATCGGATTTTATTTTAAATGCTCTTTATCAATTCCCAGACCCAGGCATCAAAGTTTTAAAGATAGCAAGCTACTATAACACAAATAAATTCAAAAAGGAAAATTAGGATGATCAATTAATGCACGTAGCCTCAAAAATCTGGTTTGTGGTTGGTTTTGTAAGATAAAAATTATTTAATTTTTTTAACTATTTTTTAGACTTAGCTTTTTAGATTTTGTTTTTTAAACAAAACATTGTTAAAGTACACAATGGAAGTAATTTAACTAATACAAAAAAATTAAACCGTTGCTGTATCTCCTAAAAATCATAAGCGTATAAATTTTTCTTTGCTTTTTTGAAATTTTATACTTTATAATATTTGTTGTTTGTACAATTCTTTTATAATAAATAAATAAAAAAATTTCAAAAAAAATTTAATGCTTTTCGTCCGTATTACTGAACGAATATACTCGGGTGTATAAAAAGACAAAAGAAAAAAAAATGTTTTTTTGTACGACAGGCCTATTTTGAAAAACCTATTTTTATTATAACTTGCTATTGATCACAAAAAATAATTACAGTATTTTGAGACTAATGTGTGAAAAAAATCAGGAATTAAGCGGTTTCGATAAGCCTAAGAACTAAAAACCTACTAATGAGACATTATTTTTTATTAAACAGTCTACAGAAATTAGTCTTGTAGTTTATACTAAGTATACTTCATAGTATAAAATAACTTATTATTACCAAACCAACACACTACAAAAAAGCTTAATAAAAGCTTAGCATAAAAAGGTTAAGGTAAAAAAAAGATATCTTTTTCAAATTACCACCAAAATTGTCTGCAACATATAAACCAAATCTATCAGAAAGAACAAACGCACCAAAATGATATCCTGGACAAACAATCTTCCCTAGATATAAAAAATAATGTTTTTAAAAAGTGCAACTTTGTTAAAACTTTAAAAAACACTGTTTACTTAACCACTGAAAGTATTGTAAATGTAAAATCGCCTTAAAAAATTTAACAGTTGACAACCGATGTAGCTTCCCTAGAATTGTTTTTAGGCATATCCAGTTTTCCCAAATTCTTAACCAAATCATTTGTGTTATTAAAGACGTTTTTTGAAGCTGGAAATTTATTACTTCTAAAATGCAGTGAGCAGTAATAATTATCTTAATTATAACAAGATTATAGAATTAGCATTGTTTATAAATCTTGAGTATTTTATACATTAACCGCAGATTTGCCCAAGCAAAATGCGTTACTGTACTGGTTTATGATCCCAAAATTGTTTACTTTTAATCCTCTTGTGGCTATCTGTTCTGGGAGAAATAAACTCGTATAAGCTCTTTTTGTATAGCCAGGTTGAGTTGAAAATATAATTATTTTAGGTAAATTTGTATCGACAAGCTAAATTTCATTTATTCAATATATCATTTTAAAAGTTAAATGCACTGCATAATTTATCAAATTATAACTATAACATACTAAATTACTGAATAAAATACTGGCAACTACATATTATCTATCTACTGTACATATTATACCTAACATGTACTTTACAAAAGTATAACGCTTCTAAATACCAACATTTATTTACATCAAAGATGTCAAAATATTTTAAGGTTATAAAACATTTATCATAATTAAGTCTTATTCATTCTAAACTGTTTACTCATAAACATTCTATAATAAAGTTTGTCACATTGAAAAAATAAAATGTGACAACAACAACAAATTTGTAAAAATAGTGTGTCAAAAGATATAGTTTAAATAAAATCTGACTTGTGTAATGCGTTTTATGAGCAACTCTTGATAGATCTGTTTATTAACCTGCTTATATTGTGTTGAAACTGAAGAGCAAACCGGCAAAAGCCATAAACCGTTGAAATTTCATGTGAGTAAGCTTGTGCTGCGAAAAGCGTTTGAAAGATATTCATAAAGTATTTTTGTTTTCAGTCGTTTTAAATGTGTCGGCAATTTCTAAAGACAGTGAGACAAATAATATTAAAAAAATGAAGCATGCAAATTAAAATAATAAAAAACAAAAAGTTTTATTTGTTTGGAAACATACGATTTGCAGTGCTGACCCTTGCCATAGAGAAAAAATATTTAATAATTTATAAACGCTTTTCCAAAAAATATAAACGTGTTTAAAATCTCTTATTATCAAGTGATAAGAATAAAATATTATATTGTCCAATAATTTTCAATTATTATGTTCAACTTCATCTTTATATAAAAGTATTATATCAATAAGAGACAGATCTATTGGGACTTACCTGGACAATTAGTTTCATCAGAACCATCCCTGCAGTCCGCGGTTCCATCACAACGTCGACTTGGTGGCACGCATTTATTGTCACATGTTATTTCGCCTTGAGCACACAGTACTACAATACAAATGGTAAAATAACTTAGAAAAAATATATACATTTAAGATGATACCTCCACAACCAGTCTCATCAGTTGAGTCAACACAATCAGGTACGCCATCACATCGTGCGGTGCTTGGAATACATCTGGACACATCACAGCCAAATTCACCTTCCCCGCAATCTATGAATAAAATATTAAAGAGTTGTTAGCAACAAAAAAGTTTGCATAAATATCAAAAAGCTAAATGAACCGTAATATTATATAAAAACGCCTAATGTGTGGTAAATTTGTATAAATAAAAAAATAGTAATGTTAAAAATGTTCTTGAATGTATGCAGCAGTTGTTAATAACACCAACACCATTTTATTAGTAGTAGATTTGGTACCGTTGCAATTTTTCTCGTCTGCTCCATCATCGCAATTTTCAACACCATCGCACTCTTGATCAGCGCAAATTGTCCGTGATCCATCCGAGCAACGCACAACATCATCCGCACGGCATTTTGAAGAAGCTACTTCAACCTCACCATCACCACTACCAACATCTCCAGAGATAGTAACGGGTTCAGTAGTTGTTTCAGCAAAAGTAATTGGTTCAAACTTTATGGTTGAGGTAGGGGTTGTTGAGTGAACTGGAGGAAGATCAGGGACGCCTGTTGATGGTAGTTCTATTGTTTATAAAAAGGTAAAAAACTCAAATATTTCATAAAATCATTTCCTTTCTGTTTAAATAAAAACACGTAGAAAAACATAAACTAAAATACAAACAGAAAAAAAACACAATAACCAGAACCCTAAAGCAGTTTACGGAGCATGGATATCAATTGAAACAGCATTTTCACAATTTTTAAAAGCATAAGATTTCATAACATTCCCAACCTTATTGTTATTGTCTACATACAGAAACAAACAAACAGTAAATTTTTTACCCAAAAAAAATCTTTAAACTACAAAAGCCTTGTTTTTGAGTATCCAGGAAAAAATGTCTAGTAATTCACACTAACATCTGATCTATTTTGCTAAAATTTCAACCTTGAATATTCCATTTCACAATTGTTCAACGGTTTCGAGGCATAAGCTTTAACATTAACATAAATTAGTATTTTTAAGCTTTTCACAACACAAAAAGCAATTAGTGAAAGTTAAACTTTAACAGAGAGGCTTCAGACAATAAATACAATTATAACTATTGTTAATCTATGTCAAAATTTTCTAAATTGCTACCACCTCTTTTCAAACCACATTAATTCACACATCGATTGCACTCAATAGAGGTAGAACATAATATATTTAGTTCTAGAATTACCTAAAATTGTAAGCTATTTTGGGTAATTTTAGAACTAAAAACTAAAAACAATACCAATATAAAAGTCCTAACCTAATAAGATACACATTAAGACCAAAGGAAAATGATGATTAAAAACATCAAAAAAACAAACAAAGAAAAAAAAGCAAATAAAAACAATAGTTATAGTTTTGAACCATATCCTTTTTCAATTTACAAAAATTACTTAAAAAAAAGTTAACTGCTGTCCTAGGCACTCCTGGGTATAGCTATTTATTTAGCAATTTATGTGGTCCTAGGTTTTGATTGTAAATTGTAGATTAATTTAAGAATTGAGCATCTTCAAAATTGTAGATTAATTTGTTGTATGCTGATCAAAATTATCTGGCTTTTTGAAGAAGACAGATATGTCAAATCAGCTAATTAGTGTAGAAAAAAGTACGTTGTGGCTGTCATAAAACACCTGACGAAAAAGAGATAAAGCAGCTCTTTTGCCAAAAATCAAAGACTGCAAAGTTTTGTTTTATGTTGGTAAATCATCTTCCAGAGAAGTAGTAATTAAGCGAATAAAGTGAGATAAGAAGTTTTCATAAGCTCAGCGTTTTTTATTTTCCGAAAAAAACCTATATAGACAAAAAAAAACAAAAAAACTTCATTAAAATCTCACAATGTGCTTTTGAAAGAGAGAAAAATACAAGATGTGCTTAAAAAAACTGAAATTTGCGCTTCATAAACTTGTTGCAAAGAGCAAACGAATAATAATTATTGTTAATGCAGAAAATGAAAAAAAAAGTCCAAATAAGTTTCCAACTCCATTTGGTCACAAAGTTTTCAATTTGAAAGAAGTAAGAAAAACGCCAGAACCTTAAATTCAGCTATTTAAAGAGACAGTTTTAAATTTCTAAAAAAACTTGCTAAGCATGCTTTTGGTTAATCAATGTCATTCTATCATCATTGACATAAGTAGATCATACAAATTCAAATTCGGCTACTAGTATAACCAGAAGTATTTATACGTAGATATAGTGTTTTAACCTTAAGAATAGGACAGATGAAGAGACCGCTCAATAATAACACAAAAACCTGGTTGAGACGGTAAAAAACAGAAAACCTGGTTCTGAAAATGTTCACCAACATAAAAAAAAATCAGAAACATATAATATCAAAAATTGAAAATGATTAAACAAGAAAACAAGCCAAATATTTGATAAAAAAAGTTTGAATGTGTGAAATGCACTTAGATGGTCAGTAAATAGTATTGACAAAAAGTCTAGATGTTTGGTAATTCATCAATACTCATCAGTAATGATTTCAGAACAATATGTATTGATATCAGTGAGGTTTAAAAGTAATGTTAAAAATGTAATTATTAATACCTAATGCTGGTAATCCAGACATGGTAAAGATAAAATTTAAAAAAAAGAAAAAAAGAAAGCAAAGCTCGTTCTGGTAATTGTTGAACTGAAATCCTAAATAATAGATAACTATTGTTATTGATCGTCTAAGTGCTGTCTATAACCATTATAAACATTGTGATTATAGAAAATGATCACATATTTATTTCAGAATGTATTAAATTACAAACATGGTATCTTAATAATTGGTCCTATGACAAACTAAATCCATAGTTTCTATTGAAAACAATCAACACATTATGTAACAATATAATAAATACATAAAAACCCATTCAATTCAACACAACACATCTTAAATTATACCACAACCTTGATTAAAATTAGCTAATACGTATCAGTACAAATTCCGTTACCCTGATAATAATTAACAAAAAAAAATAAATAAAACCTACCCTGCTGACACCCTTGCTCATCAGAACCATCAGAGCATTCAGCAGTTCCGTTACAACGCGACTCAGAGGGAACACAAACTCCGTTATGGCAAGGCAATTGGTTAACATCACACACTGAAGTTGGCAACGTAACTTAAAAAGCAAACCAAACAAAAAATAAAAACCAAACAAAATTTTGCAAACCAAAAATAATTACCATCAAAAACTCTAACTTGGAAGTCTTCTGGAAGAGCAGTAATTTTGCCAAGCCTATGCTGGCTCTCGATGTGATTTTGTAAAACGTCCCTGATTACTTGGTAATTATTGTAGCCGTCACTTCCAAGATCGACAGTCACCTTCGACTTAAAAGTATCAGCTTCTCGTTTTCTACAAAAACAAATTAAAATATTTTTGGCATATTAGTAATTTTTACTTACTCTATACTAATAACAGTGGCTGATTGAGTTCCAGGAACTGGGTCGTAGAGATTGTCAATTGCCCTTATTAACTCTTCACTAATGTCCCTGTATTTATAACTATTACGATCCTTGAAGTCGTCCACGTAGGGCTCTTCAATGGTGAAGATGATTCGGTAATAGACTGGGTGAGTCGGCTCCGATGGCAGCGTAACTGGCTTATCAGAACTTCCTTCGCCTGACGACCCAATATCATCTTCATCATCGTCTCCAAAACTGAAAAATAAATAAAAATTATTTCACAAGAAGCAAAGTTTCTGAAACATATCAACTAAGTTTTTATAACTCAGTATACTATTACCCTAAGAAGATTTACTAACAAATTGTAGATCGACCAAAACATTTTGTGTAGTTTTGATAAAAAAGTGGTACAACTATTCATTGTGGCGTTTTGATAAAATATTAAAAGTACCCGACAGTGAATCAACCGCCCTTAAAAGAGGAAAGGAAAAGTTATATAAACTAACTTTATTAATTTGTCTCCAAATTGGCCATCTATGAAAACCCTACTCTACTGTAGTTTTTTATAGCTACAATGCAATAAATAATACCACAAAAATATTAAAAACAAAGAAAAGAGACCACAAAACCGTCGATTATAATAAATTTTAATATGATATAATAAATTTTAATCTGACAATAAAGGCTAATTTCGCAAGGGCATTTTCCAGCTTATGTCAAAAAGTTCAAGCTGATTGAAACACGAATCGCGGCTGCTTATGATCCTAATTGTATAATACGGACTGCAACAATCCGGTAGTTGCTGTTATAAAAAAAGAAATGAATCTTTTACATTAAAGAATGACTCCAATGACCGTAGCAAGACTAACAAAAGTAATATTTTTTGCTAAACTAAGAAAAACAAATTTATAAGTATTTCTCAAAAATACCCTACAACATTTTCCATTATATTTGCTTTTTTTTTCTGGCACAGCAGTTACGAACCATCGTCTACCATTTTCAGAAAAAGCAAAGTATCATTTGCATAGCTTATTGAAGAAAATCCATTAATAAAAGATAAAGCAGCTATCTTTTACGATGTAACGTCAATTATGAACATCACAGCAACATCAAGAAAAAGGATGTTTTTGGCAGTATACTGTGCGCCTATCCCAGACTAATTTTAAAACATATCTTTCAATTTTTTTTGAAATCTTGTAGCAACCCCAAACCTAATCCATACTTCATAGAGCAAAGTATTTTGCATTGGCATGTAAACCAAGATTCAACAATCAAAATTCTGCTCTATAAAAATTAAAATATTGCACCTACAATACAGTTTCCGCTATACCATCCTGTATCGGTGTAAGCAGCTAAACGTATCTAAATATTTATATGTTACCAATAGAAAATATAATATGTAATTGTTAAAATGATAAAGCAAACAGCCATTAAGAATCCCATAGTATATCATATAAGAAAAAAATTATTGGTGCCAGTTGCTTCAAAAATTAAAAAAATAAAAAAAATAAACAAAAAAACTGACTTCAAAAAAAAAAGGAGATTCTCAATTCCAGTGTATTGTTTTTATATGTGTTACCTCATAACCTCGTTCTGGGTGAACCGAATTTGATCATTCTTTTTCTTTTATTTGGAAGCTGCTGCTTTCTATTTGATCCCATTTAAATATGATCAAGATCTAATTAGTAGTTTTTGAGTTATTCGACCTTCTTAATACTTTTTATTACAAAAATTTTTGACAGTTCAACTGATTATAAAAATTTCTGAGAAATTCAAAAAATATTTCAATATAATATTGAATAATATTATTAATAAAATATAATATATAATTAAATAATAGTTTATAATAAACTATTATTTAATTTGAATCAATTAATAGATGGATTAATTAATTCAAACAAATAAAAACTGGAAGTCTAACCATATACATTTATTTTTCAATAATATGAAAAATCGAACAGAACATAAGTTTCGGCTTATAACTTGAAAATTGTCTCAGATTACTTGAAGAACATTTATACGATTCTACCTTAGATAACGACACCTGTGAAAATATTTTCAACCTCACCGAAATATGTCTAAAACAAAACTTCTTTCAATTTAATAACACTCTTTTTCAACAATTATCCGGCTTAAGTATGGGCAATCCACTTTCAGCAGAAATCTTTTTAAGCAATATGAAAAATAATATTATCATCAATGACAACAACCCTTTTCGGAAAAATATCTGTCACTGGTATCGCTATGTTGATGACGTCATTTGTCTTTTCCAAGGTTCAGATAAAGATCTTCAATACTTTCTAAATTTTCTTAATTCAATTAATATCAACATAAAATTCACTTACAAAAAAAGCATAAACAACAAAATCAATTTTTTAAATCTAAACATTGAAATTAAAAATAATGAAAACAAGTTTCCCATTTCTACAAAAGATACAACCACCTATAATTAGATTTACTAATTCATTTCAACCGCTCTCACAAAAATTAGCTAGTTTTAACTTTATACTAATTAGACTTTTTTCACTACCACTTGATAATCTAGACTATAAAAAAGAACTCAATATTATCAAACAATTAGCAGTTAACAATTCATACCCAATAAAACTCATTAATAAACTTTACCGTAAAATAATACACCAGACATCATTTAAATAATTTTACCTCATTAACCGCATCACACACACAATCAAACAAATTAATACAACCAATTAAATACTTTAGTCTACCATATATCGGACCAATTTCCAACTCTATAAGCAAAACTTTATCAAAATATAGCATTAAAATTTCATTTTATGATTTTCAAAAACTAAAATCTCTATTAGTTACAAACAAAAACGTGATTAACAATGACCAAAAAAGCGGAATATATCAATCATTCTGCAATTGCGGCCATTCATATATTGGTAGAACTTTACGCCCTCTCAGAATTTCTGAACATCTAAGATACATAAAAAATAAATCTAAATATAAATTTAGTTTAGATGAACTCAAATATAAAAGTACTTTTGCAGAACATGTGATTTCAATAAATCACGAATTCTCCTATTATGAATTACTTCTCACATCAACTAAATTCAAAGAAAGCGCCAATCTAGAAGTTTTAGAAATTCTGAAATTAAAAGAGATATCACCTGACTCTATTTTAAACGATCAAACCAATTTTTCCACTCCATTTATAGAACCGTGTATAAAGACTTTTAATACCCTAAAAATCACACCTAACTAGATATTTTTACTGTTTAAAAATTTCAATATGAAAACAACCATGATATTTCGACTTGTCTCTTCCGTATTTATCTAATTTTCTTATTATTCTAGATAAAGTATATATAATTTTTTAGTTATTTCATTATGTTTATTATTTATTTATTTAATTTTAAGTTCATACTTTTTAACTCATCATTGCTTCAAAAATTGTTTAAACCGTTATATCCCCACCCACCGGCTAGCCCACCCTCAACATTTATAATTTGCATTTTTGTCTAGTGTTAGTTAAAGCTTCGGTGATAACACACCACTCAAAAAAACCTGACGATAGCTCTTGCATTTAATTGTTAAGTTATTGCTAAATTTATATGAGTAGACTTCAAGTTTTTATTTGTTTGATTTTTTTAAACAATCCCATTTCGAGCTAAAAGATGGAACAATTTTATAAATTAAATAAATTAATAATTAATCATATCAAAGTCAGTTTTTTCCAATTTTTTGTTTTTTTATAATCAATTAAATGTAAGTGGCAAAAACATATGTCGAAAAAAACATTAATAAGAATAACTTAAAACTAATGGTCAGATTTTTATCAAATTTGAATGAGACCAAATGGAAAGCAGCAGCAATAGAAGAATCATCAAAATCGGTTCACCCAGAAAAGAGTTATAAGGTAACACACAAAAAAAATACTGTCGAATTGAAAATCTCCTGCTTTTTTTTTGAAGTCGGTTAAAAAATAAACTATATCACGTGATTTTGAAGAGAGTTCAGTACAGTGTCATCGTGATTTACTTTGACACCTAACTTTATTGTACTTCAAATGAGTTACGCATTGTTAATACTTCTAATCGATTAGAAAATTTTTTTTCAGTGAAGTCGTATTGGAAGGATAATTATAGTAATCAAACCATGGTAAAAAAGTTCCCACATACCTTGGGCAATTACAAACCTCCTCTTTGCCCGAGGTCTGTAAGAAAGCACTTTCTCACCTTGGTTTGAAATATACTATTTCCTGTAAATACGTTACCAAATGCGACGACACTACCTATGACTATAGTTTCGTTCTATTTTGGCACTTATCAAATAGGTGTACAATATTGATAATTATCTCAATTTGTTTATTGTGTATATAGCCACCGCTTTAATTACAACATAAGTGACTTAGACTTTTGCGAAGATGCCGATCTTAATTTATAGCATTCAGAATATTTGTTATTCCTTTAATTAATCTTGTCAATACGGTTTTGTATCTTCGGAAACTAATGGCATAAGTAGAAACTACACCTTTTTCAAGTGCAATTCAGAAAGTGTAACTTGTAATTCAGGTTAATAAATTGTAATTCAGAAAACGTTAAATATAATTCAAATTAGTAAGTTGTAATTCAGAAAGTGTCACTTGTAATTCACACTAGTAAATTGTAATTCCGAAAGTGTAACTTGTATTTCAAAAATCAAGGAGCAGCCTAGCAACTAACTCTTTCTGAATTAGAAGTTATACTTTCTGAATTATATTTTACTAATCTGAATATCAATTTAAGCTTTCTGAACTACATTTTACTAATATGAATTACAAGTGAGACTTTCTGAATTACAATTTACTAATCAGAATTAGAAGTTACACTTTCTGAACTACATCTTATACTTTCTGAATTAGAATTAATAAAAATGAAGTTTTTTCTAAATCAAACCATTCATATTCAATCAAACCAGGTATTTAATCAAACGTTTTAAGCTATTTAACATAAGCTTAACAACATCTTGTCGAATTAGAGTTTAAAAGAATTTAAATGTATAAAACTAAAAAGTATCAAGTAAAGCTATATGTACTTAATTCAAATAAATTAAAATTAAATTTCATAAATTACAATTCAAATAAAGACTACTAACGTATTAAAAACAATATTAATAATAATTTTCATTGGCTTAGAAATCTTGAATCGTGAAACATTTTCATCGTTACAAGAAACAATTCCTGATATTACAAGACAACAAAGCAAAAATCAAAATCTGTAAAATGACGAGTTTGTCAATTGAAAAAAACAGCTTTGTCTTAACTGCTGCATAAAACCGATACAATTTTTTCATTTGATAAAACGTAAGAAGCCGAAGAGCTCACCACGCTACGAATTATTTGGTTTAGTTGGCTGCCTATGCTCAAACTTCAGTGTCATGTTTGGATACTTCCTAAAGTTTTAAAACTTTAGTATCTAAATATGATATAATAAAAAAGTAATGGTTTAATAACGTGGTTTCTCGGTTTCATTAGAAATTTGAGGTAATAATTTAATTAGAGTTATAGCAACAAATTTTTGTATTTACTAACAAACGTCAATAATTATAAACGTTAGTTAATTAAGCATTATCGTTTTATTTATTAAATTATTGTAACCAATACCAATACTACGCAAGCAAACTAAACTTAAGTATTACTACTCCTCCCTCAACGTCTATCTTTTTACACAGTAAAATACGTTTAGTGACATACGATTATTTTTGATGCTCTTGTGAAATCATTATTATTTTATTCCATTTAGAACCGAGGAAAACGTATAATGTTCTAGATTAACTTAATTTTTTTTCTGTTAAATTTGTTCAGATTTAAGTTTGTTTTGGAATGATAAACAATTATAGAGTTTACTGTGTCCTCTGGTAATAAATTTCACTTGTATAGCGCTGGATTAGTAAAAATGTATTGACAACAAAAAATTTTATACTTTTTTCTCTATTACTTCGTAACTGTAATCTTTTCCTCGTGTGGATTCCTAGACACTCGAGAATAGAGCGGAACAAGAAAGCTGATAAGCTTGCAAGAGAGGGCGTACTAACCTCTTTTGTAGGGCAAAAGCTATTCTGTGGTTTAGAGAAACACACCTATAAGAAAATTAAGGTTCAAAATGAACGAACAAATCGAAACTTTAACTGAATTTTTCTGGTCAAATTTTATAAGAAATTTTTTTTAAAGTCTCACACTCTTAGAAATAAAAAAAATAGCCTCACAGACTTCCTTACCGGTCACTGCCAAGTAGGAAAGCATCTGGTGAAACTCGGCCTAGAAGATAATGACAAATGCAACAGAATGTGTCGCCATAAAAAACCCAACGTAAAGAACACTTAGGGCAAGAAGACATATTAGAGAGACACGTCATTCTGAGAGCCATTCCAACCGCTGAAATTTATTGCAGCTTTAGAGCTGGATGAAGAGCTATAAACTGAAACATACCTCGACAGCTCAAGAAAGGAGAGCAAACTAGACCAATAAGTTGCAGTGCATATGACACCCTATTTCTAATCTAATCTAACTGTAATCCTTGAGTCTCTAATCTAAATTGTAATTCAGTACGGCTAAAAAATTGGATTTAAGTAATTTCATATAACTAAATAAGATCCGTGCCTTAAAACCAATTCTGAAATCTTTAGACTCTTTGCTCATATAGCATTAGAAAATAATTTATCGGTTATCTTATGACCACAGAATGCTGCACTCTAATGCACATTTTCTAATCTTTTAAATCTCGGTTGCCAGATACAAAAAAAAATAAATTTTAGATATTTTATACTCTTTCTTTTTAACATAAAAAAGATGCTATAGGTCTTTCTCACACTGTGTGCACAATGCTCACTCCAAGATAGGTTAGAGTTTACAATTATACCCCAATTACTTTGAGTGCTAACCTCTGAAGGGGCTATTTGAAGTCATTTGAACAAATACGTATGCTCTATTGACGGGTTTTAACTGATATCCATATTCACACGCATAACTGCTTTTTGTGCATATTTTTTGATTTCAAATAAACCCTTCTAGCGTTCGAGCTTAGAAAGCTGTATACAAATAATTACGATTATTTCTTCAAAGCGTGGAGCACCGTGCATGTTTCAGATTTTTGAAGAAAGGATTTAATTATTGCAATACTCCGTGATGAATTCTGCCGATTGATATTGAAAGTTAGCGGCCGAGTCAAAAAATTTTAAGTAATTTGCATAAGCTGTATGTTTGCCAAATTAACATGCCTAATGTAAACAAAATAAACAGGAACAGTCTTAGAACAGAACTCTGCAGTACTCCTTAAGAAACTATTACTTTTTTAGAATAACTTTTTCTAACTTTGACGATCTACGGTCTATTAGTGCCCACCGCCGGTTGGTCATCCTTGTAACTATATTTGCCCAATGAGATAGTGTAAAAGACAAAGTTCAACTATTTTAAATACAAGAAGCAATAAAAGTATTTATTTTGATTTAAGTATCAATTTGTTACCACCAAATGTAGAACATTTGAATTAAATTACCAATTTGATTATTGTATTTATGGTTATCATTATTTTGGAAACAATGGCTTACAAATATAAGAGAAAAACATATAAGTTATATGCTGTCGCAGGCTTTTTTGTAGAATTATTGTTTTATTTTTAGATAAACATTTCCATTGTACATTAAATTTGTACAACGTTTTTTGCGTCGCACGTCAAAATAGCAGATGGCACAATTTTTTCTTACATATTTATAGTTATATTTAGAACAATCCACACAATATCTTTATAAATTATAGCCTATGTGTTATTCTTATGTATAAGCTATATTATTGTAAAGTTTCATTAAAATTCTTTACATCCATACAATCTTTTGAGTTTATAATTGTGGTAAAGCCGGCCACTGACGACCCAACTGTGCAGTATGACCAAATCGTACAATCAGATTGTACCATTCAGTCGAAAAGACTTTTGCCTGCAATCCAAACCAATACAACTTGGTCGGTCATGCATACACAGTCAATCCAATTTCATCAAATTCAGTCCAATTTCATCGCATATCCAGTAGCTGGGTTAAGACGTAAAAATTTGTACAACTGCCTGTATAAGACACCTTCTCAAAGATATTGCAAAAAACAAAGTAGGAAACGTCGGCGCTTTTCCAGAATCTAATTGTTTTGTCTTTGTAAAAATTTTTGTGATGACATACTGATCAGGAACAAAGCCGTACTGGGTTTGTTCGTTTGCACGTGCACCAGCTCATCCTTGCAGCTTCTTTTCCATCAGTTTTCAGATTACTGATGTAAGTGACACTGGTCTTGAGTTTTCTGTGTGACTCTTTTTCTAGATGTCGGTAGGTAAATACTTACAAGGTCATTCTAAAAAATGCTATGACGATTTGCGAGTACGTAAAAACAATGCAACAACTATAAAATTTTATATGATTATGGCTTTGCAAATATTTAACAAACGGAGCTTTGAAAACGACCTCCTTAGCTTTCGGCGATATGTAAGAGAAGTTTTGCTACGTTAATAGCAAATGACCTTGAGCAGAATCAGACAACAAAAAATTTTGCTCTTTGAAAGCGTAAGTCCCAACAGACGTTTGAAGGTGTTTAAGAATGTTAAATGGTATCTGAATTGATAAAATCTGTCGAAAAATAGCTTTACTTTAAAAGATTTACTAAAACACGGTAGGGCTTAGGATGCTCATAAAATGTCTTAGAATTTTGCAATATATGTCGTTTCAATTATGACTTGGCTAACTTCAAGTCTTGATCACATATTTAAAAATGCGGTAAAGTACTGTTATTAAATGTATTTTGTATCAACAAATTACGATTAAGATTTCAAATAAAGTGGATTTTCAAAAGATATTTTGCCGGTGTATGTTCACTTAAAATTGGTGTTTGAGTCGTCACCAACAGTTACGTTAAAAAGCTTTGTTAAAATTCTAAAAGAGAGTTTAATTTTTGATAATTTTCAAACGGTTTTAACATTGTTACATTATTTTAAAATAGTCCTCTACACATACAAGCTAGTAAAAAAAGCAATAGCCTAACTTTGTCAGCTTCATAATCTAGAATTTTTATAAAGTACATGTTTTTTAATTGTTTACCCATGTAAATATATATTTTTAACATTTTCATTTCTTTTATACTAAAAAATTATAAATAAATGTCTACTAATCAATCTGAAATTTTATTATTTAACCAAATTTCTGTTAAAGCGACCATGAAAGATTCGGAGCTTTTACAACAAAGCAAGCAAGATCGCCAAATTTGGCACTGGAAAAAAATATTTCTTCACAGCACCTCAAATGTAACAAACCTGTCAAAATTTGATGTATGATTTGACTGTGAATTAAAAAATAAATTGCTTTAAAGTTTTGTGACTGCTCTCGAGTACAAAAGAACGATCAAAATCCCAAGCTGCATGATGCGTTCTTTATAGCAATTTTTTCCTCTTCATAACCTTTTTTACTACAATTAACACATGATCTTTTTATTCTGCTGAGTTCTCAACTGTTGACCATTCTGCATTTGGGACAACACTGCAATTTACCAATTCTGAACGCCGTTACAATTGAAACATTGCAAGATTAAATGTTGGGTTTTTTGTACTTCTTTTGTACTATTATGTTTTAATGACAGTACATTTCGCATCAAGATTAAGTATTAAACGTAACGCTATTAAAAATTTAAAAAAATTGACAAAATATGTAATTTCCTCTATTTTTTGATTTAATAATAATAATAGCGGAAAGCATACTTACTGAGTTTCATTGTTATTATTTCCCCTAGGAACAATCTAAAAAAAAACACGAATTATAAACTAAGTTATTTAATAGATTTGAGTAACTTACTTGTGAGAAGTCATATCTGTTGCCGCCATCAACCTGCAAATTAGAAAAAATGTTTTATTAATAACCATGATCTTTACCAAAACATAAGTAGTTAGATGATATTATCTCTTAAGACAATGCACACAGAAAGTTGTTTAAATGTAAGATTATATTATATACAGTATAAAGACAAAGAAAAGGCGCACATGAATTATTTTAAAAATGCAATGTTAGTTATATACAGGGTGTTCATGATTCATTATGGTGGATTAGAAGCGGTTTCCCAAAGGCCCAACTTACGGGGAATTCTGAATTTGTAGAAGAGTATGAAGTTTGAGATGCTTCCTGCAATGATATTGTAAAAAATGTTTGAAATAAAATATGATGTTTCTATGATTTTATGATTGGTTGCTTACGGTAACAGTCGAGGTTTCAGCACGTGATACAGGTAATGTTGAACCAACATCCTAAAAATAAGACAGTTTCAATATATATATCAACTATGTAGAAACTGATCAAAATGAGTTTATTAAAAACAATGTTTTTATTACATTTTCAAAATAAATAATTTTGATAACGGGATGGATTTGTCTTCTTTAAGTAACATAAAAAGGCGGCTATGCAAATTTGACTGACTGTTGCTGTAATTGCTTCAATTTTATTATAGTGTTCAGAAATGTCTATAACTGACGTTACCAAAGGTTACCTTGAAGAACTGACATTTTTGCGAAATGTAGAAAGAACACAGTTAGCCATCTAGTGATTTATATTTCCGTTATCAACCGAAACATGACCTGCGGAATCAAAACTCTATGACGTCAGTTAAATATAGCCATTTTTGAACACCCGGTATATTCACAGTACACAAACACCGGAATGTTTACCTATAGTATCAAATTTCAGCGCGTGACGTCATGTGCGAGGAAGTTGTTTTTTGCTTGCTTGCATTAACTTGGTGATTTTGGCTATTTTCAGTGTTTAGTTACGTGCCTAAGTTGCGAAAAGTATGCTCATCTGCTAAAATCTGAGCTATGCTGTATATACTTGTAATAATTACAAGCAAAACACAAAGAAGGCGACGGATACCAGAAACTTCCGATTTTAAAAAAATAAACTTCGAGCAAAGCAATGAACTGCTACATGGCGGCGAAAAGATGATATAAAAGTAAAAAACAGTCGCCCGGTCTTACAATTGTATTTGCTATTTAAACCAAGTGTAATATACAAAATGGTTTATATGTGTAAATTATTTTTTGGAATCCTGACATGTGATCCAATGACATCTCCGGAAACATTATATTTACAGTCGCCTTGACTTCTACCCGGTAGGTTGTAAACATTGACCAAACTGTCTACTTTTCAGGTACGTTTATAAATTAAAATCATTTTTTACAGCAAAAACATACCTATTGAAACGCCAGATACAGAACTTCTTTATTGTTAAGCAGTGAAAAATTATATGATTTTTGAATATTTCGTGTGCTATTTCTATTACAGATCACTGCAAAATTGAAAGTAGTGGGAACTTGTATTGACGCTTGTCAAAGTTAATTTATTTAACTTCGTTCGATTTATAAATTAACGTTATAGAATGTGAACTTCCAAACAAAACGAGTAGTTTTAAATTTACAATAACTAGTATTTTAAAAAAAATTGTCGGCAAATGTAAATAATTATTTGAGCGTTAATGCGTTATAAGAAAAAACCTTCAATAGATCGATATCTACTCTTAATTTGACAATTTATGATAATAAAATACTCTTTACTCTCCAGCAACCCCTCAAAATTAAACATCTCAAAATTTTTGAATAAAAAAAATGATCTTGTAGTCTCTTATTTAAAAGGAATTTTAGTCAACGTTTAGCATATAAAGTTTTATATGTTTAATGCTATGACTGCCCCAAATTATAAAAAAATCCATATACTGTAAAACTGAAAGTTAAGTTAAAATTCCCTTCAGACAAGATGATACATTTCATTGCTTCAGATAAAACCTACTTTTCACATTTAAAATTTCACAGAGATACTAGATAAGAGAAATTTTTTTAAACCATACAGGCATTGTGAAATTAAGATCTCTTTCAGGTTTTCAACAACATCGTTAAAAATTAATTTTCGATATACATATGAACCACACTGTATAACAACATAATTCATATTCATATTCATTTTATTGGATATTCACTTACATCGCAATTTCTTCCAAAATTATAAGCCGCAACGCTGTCTTGTGTTTTTTTGACAAGCACTTAGAAAGACCTATTAATTTATAGTTAGGTTTAGAGTTGTCTGCTTTTTTCTATATTGATCAGTCAATATTATTCACTTATATATTTGTAATAATGTTATGAATAAAATGAAAGTGCTTAAATTAGTTTTTTGATAATAAAGATTCATTTTTTTAAAAATCAGATCTAATTTATATTTTGCCAAAGTCAAAAACGTCTTGCATAAATAAATTTTATGCGTAACGAAGCTATTAAAATAGTATAAAATATTGTTTTGATCACCAAGTTGTAAGCATATGAAATAACAAAGACCCTTTCTCTTGTGTCACGTGTGTCGCAAAAAATAGCGCCAGCGCCAGCATGCGAAAAACCGGTGTTTGTGTATCGTATTATATATTTTAAATTTTTTCAATTAACAAAATAATACTATTAGTAACAAAAAATAAAACTATTTAAATAAAAAACCTAAAAAAATGCTTTTTAAAAGAGCTTAATTGACGATACAATAAAAATTATAAAAAAATAATCATCGCTACCTGCTGATGGTATTGTATAGGGAAATCTAACTTGGTTCTATTTTATTTTTATATGAAATAGTCTGTCAGTCTATTGGCATTAAACTGTAATAATATATGTACAATGTACATATATCCTAGCGTGCTCAATCCTATTCTATAAGCCAGTAGGAATCGGCGCATGAGCACCGAAAACTATTCCACCTCAATTTTTCTATGCGATCTATTTTAAATTGTCTTACAGATAATACAACAGTTGCTGATGCCAGGAGGCTGCCCACCGCTAGATTGTTTAAACCAAAATTTTATTGCAAGAAATTGTTATTTTCCAACCGGAAAAGTTTGAAAAATTTCAAATTTAGGTACTTTTGACCTCTGAAAAATGGGTAGCTCTTTATCGGTTTATATTACTTATTTGTTATTATCATAATTATTTATGCATTTTTATCAATAATAATAAAGTGTAATAGTATTTGAATGGTTTTGGAATCATAATGACATATATAAGTATAAATTATAAAAAGATATAAGTACGCACCTGAATGTAATTGAAAAATATTAAAATAAAAAATACTAATATGTATATGTCATGGTGTTTTGATCAAATTAATAATTTTGATAATAATTAATTTTTTTTAATAATTTGAGTTAATAATTTTGATCAAGTTAATAATTTTAAAGATAAATAATAAATAATGATTTAAGACAAAGAAAAACCAATACAGTGCGGGTTCAGAAAAAGCCGGCTATTCTGAACGGTAACCAAAACATGCTTGAAAACGCGCGAAATTAACAATTGAAAAACAGGTGTAAACAATAACAATTTTTAATTTCTATTGAGAATATTATTAACTATTGTGTAAAAGATGAAAAAAAATATATATGTTATATTTTATTATTTTTCTTTTATATATTTTTCAGGAGTCAAAAGTATCCAAATATGAAATTTTTCAAACTTTCAAAATTCAAATCTCCAAAAATATTAACTTTATCGTAAAAAGTCATAAAACTTTTTGATTTGTAATTCAATAAAGAATAAAAAAAATGTCTGGTTGTAAAATAACAATTCTTTACAACTGTTTTGAATGACTTTGTTTTAAATGACTTCTCAAATGATCGCTAAGCAAGCAAAAAATTTTTTAACCAATGACAAATATTGACTTGTTGAAAATCTTACAATCGGTTCGGTCGTAGTAGTAGTAGTAGTAGTATATTCGGCCTAGAATTATTAGTACAAAATAATGTTTTGTTTCTTGCTTTATTATTTACCGTTGGAGAAACTGCCTCTTCTCCTGTGTTTGGTTCATTTTCAACATCCTAAAAATAAAAAGTTTTCACTAAAATTTTTTTGCAAATTTGTAGTTACCCACATAATCATTCTCATCATCATCATATTCTTCGTCATCAATATTACCCTAAAATTCAAAATGTTATTACCACCGAAAAATGTTTTATTCTAATAAATATTATATTTACCCCAGGGTAATCGTCGTCATTCTGAAAAAAAATTATAAATAACATATTTAGTCTTGTAAAAAACACAAACCTCTGCAATGTAATCGGTACTGAGAGTCCCATTTTGATTCTAAAATTTAAAAAATAGCAAAGTAAATAAAAAACCAAACTATAACAATCCTTTTGAATAATAAAATGCGATTTAAAAAAGCCTGTTTCATTATTCTCTAAAAATTATCGTTTTTGCACTCATAGATTTCAAATTAGATGACACCGTTATTGCCAATAAACAAAAACAAGATTTGGTGCATTTCCATGATTCAATAGTTATTTACGTTATTAGTGCAAGGTTTTAATTTTGATGTTTTAATAAAACCGAGCGCTGTAAAATGACTAACGTACAAATAACTTTTTAGCCAAAATCTCAACTTTGTTTGTTTCAAAAATCCGAAATTTGAATTGACATAATTGACAGTTGAGATTGACCGCTCAAGTACAGAGGCTGTAGCTCAGAGCTCGATGGATGGTTAGCTACGTATTCCACCACGAGATAACGTCTTAAAAATTGCCCAAAAATATTCAATTGTCTTTATTTTTGAAATCTGTAGGTCTTATTGAATGCGGTAATTTGTCTTGGTATAAACAAACTATAAAAAACAGCAAAACAACAAAAAGTAGATAATTTTCATGATATTTTACAACACGCCAGTGAGTCCAATAACAGATGGATTGCTACATGGGAAAAAATCTAGATACCACAGCAGTTGACAAGGCGTAAATATGCGCTTTACAATCGACGAGGCTAAAAAGAAGTTTTACCGCATCCCAATGTTTTTTGTGTACAAAAACCAAAAAAAAAGCACACATTGAATTAATAGAGAAAACTGTATTGACCCATCGCCAATAAGGCCGTTTTAGTTTAAAATCACGGTCATAATCTCATTTTGGTGTTGGCAGAACTACAATATTTATTCAACTGGTAATTATTCCTACTGTGGTTAATATATCAATAAAATAAAAAAAAAGTGTGGCTTGAATCATTTTTACTATAAGCCAAAAGAAATTCAAACCCAGCACAATCAACAACCTTATTTTATTTCCCTTTATAGATTCACAGACTTCATGAATATATGATTACTTGACCAGAGCTGAAAAAAAACAAATTCACAAAAAACGAGCTGACGAAAAGATAAAATAAAAAATTAAGACGCAAAAACTGCAACTAAAACCAAAAATTTTGATGTCGCGCTAGCCAAAAAGTTCCATAAAAACCTTGTTAGTGAAGCTTTTTGCAGCGTTCCGTTTTATGAAACACTTGTTTTGCGCCAATATATTTCCAATATATTTCCAACATATATTTCCAAATAAACCATTTCTTGAAATATTGACATCTTTCGGAAAAGAGCGTGGCGAAATGTTGGATAAAATGGCACTCCATCGGTGGATCATCAGGACAGGGAAATAAAAGTGAGAACAAGCATGGTAACTCGATGTGTGAATCACGCTAGAGGCGAAACTTATTCTCTCTGAGGAAGGAGTGCGAAACGTCGACAATTTTATTAAACCGTTCGACACGGTCTTTTCCGAGATGTCAATGTTTCAATGACTTCTGACTGTAAAAGCCTTTCTTCTTCAAACAGTTTCTTTTTCAGTAAACTCATAGCTTTTGTATCATATATATACTAAAAAAATTTAACGTTGTTTAGGTTTTTTAATTCCAATAGAAATAGAATAATAATCATAATTTAAATTATAAATTTTATTATTATTATATATAATTATAATATTACCAAATACTATTATAATTAACACCGTGTTGTTGCTCTGATAGTCTTTGATAGAAAGCAAAGAGCACCAAAATGCAAAAAAACTGCTCTTATTGTAAACCTATGAGTGCAAAAAAACAATTCCTCCATTTATTCGTAAAATCAAGTCTTTTGTACACGCAAAAATGTTTCTCAGAAAAATAAAATAAATAAGCTATTAGGACAAAAGTAGTTACAGTCGGCAAAACAGCTATAAATGTTAATAAGTTATTTCTTGCTCATATTAAAATAAAAACACAATAGACGGTGTGTAGTGGGAACAAAAACGCTTCTTACCTAAATTACACGAAAGTTTATTAACTGAGTTACAAATGAAATGAAAAAAAAAGTCTTTCAAGGTCCGTAGTGCTTGAAAAATTACCTTCTTTCAAAGGAGATGTGGCAATATTTTTTATAAAATTGTAGGTTTTGCACTTTATCAGTGGAAGCGTCATCAAAACAGGAAAATAAAAATATCTTTATAACTTTAAAGATCAAAAAAAGCCTGAAACAAGTATTGCGCCAAGACGTTTAAATTCGTTTACATTGAATAAAAAATTTTTTGAAAATTGCTTTCTTCTAAATACTTATGAACATTTATATTGTTTTATTACTTTTCTTTATCTTTCTCAACAGATAATATACTGACAAAAGTTTGCACAGCATTTTTTTCAAAGATTAACACCTTGTGTGGAATATTGTAACACAATTCCGCTTTTTTTTTTGTTATAAATAGTGTTAGAAATAAAACTAACAAAGCATTACTTAAATCTTTCATATGCATGTTAATAATTTTCTACCATTCAGTTGTATTGATCTGATTAGTTAATTAAACTATATATTAAAAACTAATAATCAGCAACTAAATTTCCTGAGCATGCACAGAACCTCATAAACTTACTTCATTTTCCACATCCCCTGTATTGTCCTAAAATTGTATATAAATTAATAGAATAATTATCCTTACTTTTCTATCTGATACTCACGTCATATTCGCCATCCTCATCATATTCCACATTATTATCACGCTATAAGTAAAAATATATTTAGTTATACACACTAACAATCCTTTGGACACCCTGTATAGAGTATCAAATTCTCCGAAAAAAATCTTTTTAATATAAAAAAAATAAAATCATGAGAGAACATATCTTTCACCAGAGCTTTACAGAGGAACAGAAAGAAAATAAAGTATATAGTATGTAGTAAAACACAAATTCAAAACACCAATTATTTACAGCTTTTAGGTAATTACCCCCCAAAAACTTATATTAGTAGTTGCCCAAAAACTCACGTCATCATAGTCTGGATCTTCCTCATATTCCTGGTCATCTTCCTCTTGACCAAGGTCATCCGGTTCGGGAGCTTGACGAGTGAATTTTTTTTTGCTTGTCTTCTGACTACTTCTCTTTTTTTTTGAAGAAAAGAGATTATTCAAGCTTCTTTTAATTCTATTTACAGTATTTGATAACCAGTGCTCTTTAACTGGTAGACTAGAATCTAAAGGAATTTCTTCAACTGCGGAATCTCTTGCTATCCTAGGATGGTTTTCGTTATTGGTTAAGTCTGTTTGGTCTAAGTTGTCAAAAACCAAGTCCGAGTCCACCTGAAACAGATAACACAATCAATTTAGTGAAATTTCATATTTTTTCATTAATTAAAATATAAATTTTTAAAAGCTTTGCAGCATTTGAGTCTTTTTGTGTAACAATTAAAAATAAATTATTATAAAAACTAAATTAATGAAAGGTAAACCCGAATCTAAAAAAAACTCCTTAAAATTCATTGAAACATTTCTTCTTCCAAGGTAAAAAATTGCTGATAATAAAATAAAACCTAATTTGTAAGTAATGGTTCATTTATTACTCGAACGACGAAAAACGGGAGGTTCTTAATTCGCCTCGTTTTTATATTTTTTACATGTAACCAAATCAACATAAATTTACTGATTGGGAGTGATTTCAATGCAAGAATAGGAGAAAAAAGATAAAGAAATTAGAGAGAAGAAGAAAACGATACAATCTGAAAAACAACAGAAGATAAAAAGAAAAACAGAGAAGGAATAACTTTAATTGAAAGAAGAAGATGAGTGAGAGATTTTAAATAGAAATAAGAAGGAAGTAGAAAAAAAATCAAAAAAGAGATATAGGGAAAAAATGGAAAAACAAAATAAAAAAAAAGTTAAAAAGATGGTGCCAAAATTAGAAACAAAATTTAAAAAAACAATCATAAAACATTTAAAAATTAACAAAAAAAATAGATAAAAAACAAATATTGGGATAGAGAATGCAAACAACAAAAAAAAAAGAAGACAAAAACAAATTGAGAAAAATAAAAAAAAAACAAAAAAAAAAACAAAAAAAAAAACATAAAAAAGAATACAAGAGAACACGCAAAGAGAAAAAAAGATAAATATGAAAAATAATATTATATAAGGTGGGTTGGCAGCCTAGCAAGAAGGAGCGCTGACTAGTAACTGGGAGGTCGTAGGTTCAATACCTACTGGAGACAAACAACTTTGCCTCGTTTGGCCTCCGGAGGGCAGTTGATAGCCCAGCAAGACGGAGCCCCGGCCAGTAACTGAAGGTCGTAGGTGCAATTGCCTACTGGAGACTATATGCAACACGCTGTAAAAACTTTGTATAAAGTAAAAACAATTAAGTGTACTAATATTTTAATATTATTGAAACTATATAATATAATAATAATAAAAAAAATTATAACGCAAAATAAAGTTTTAAAATACTTAGAAGAAAAATAAGAAGAAACAAACAAGATAAAAATAAGTAGATATTAAAAAACTACTGAAAGAAGAAGAAGATACAACAAACTGGCAAGAAGAACTGAAAGAGAAGAACGCAGAGAAAGACAAAAAAAGAATAAATAACAAAAGAAGAAGTAGAGAAACAGCATAAAGCTAAAAAGAAGATAAATCGACAGGAACGGATGATATACCAAATGAAGCATGAATGGATGAGAATGAAAGAGTTAAAAAAAGAGAAGTACAGAATGAAGTGTGGAAAGGAAAAGAGTTTCCTCGAGAATAGACTAAGACTAAGGGAATAATTATACCAATACATAATAAAGAAAAAAAATTGAAAATGTTGAAAAGGGACGTAGATAGAGTGAGAGACTGACAATCTCGCTTACCAGACTGGCAAGCGAGATTTAGAGAAGGGCGAAGGCCAATAGATAATGTATATATTTTAAATGCGCTAATTCAAATTGAGTTAGAAAATGAGGGAAGAAGAGTATGTGGGGTGTTTGTGGGTATAAAAGCAGCGTTTTATAGGTTCGATAGAAATAAGTTATAAGTGTGCATGAAAAAAAAAAGAAATAGTAAAACCAGCAATGGAGAAAGTACGCAAGATATACAAAAGAAAAGCTAGGTTAAAAAGAAAGTGAATGGCTGTAGATAAAGAGAAGCTTGAGATAAGAGTTCCCTCTAAACCCGCTACTCTTCACAATTTATCTGAGTGATATGAAAGATGTTTTAGCAAAAAGGCAAGAAGGAAGAGTTGTAGTAAGGAAAAAAATCTTGATGTTAGCGTATGCAGATGATATAGTGATCGTGGTGAGAAAAGAGAGAGAAAAAGTGAACTGATAAGAATCTGCAAAAAGGTATAGAAAAAGAAAGGATTTGATTAGAGTGAAACTAAAACAAAAATGATAATGCTTAGTAAAGAAGCAAGAAAAAAAGTATTATAGAAATCAGGTCGACAGAAAGAATTGAAGTACTTAGGATAAATGTTTGAAGAAAGAAATCAAAGTAATGAGCAGGCGAGAGAATTAGTAAAAAAGAGTAATAAAATGTGTGCGATAGTGTGGGGGGGGGGATGGCAGAGAGAGGAGTATAAAATAGGGATGACAATGGTTGACAGTCTGGTAAAATTGTATTGTTGTATAGAGCGGAGATTTGTAGAAGAAAAGAGGAGATAGAAAGAGTGCAAAAAAATATATGAGATGGTTGCTTGGTTTAAATAAGGAGACTCCAGGTTGTATAAAAAAAGAGGCAGAAAAGATAGCGGTAACGTTTGAAGATAAAATGAGAGATAGAGAAGGGCGTGATATACTGAAAGAGTGCTGGAAAGTTACAAACAGAGAGAAAGAAACATTATAAAAGAAAACAGTTTAGTGTAAAAGAGATTGAGAGGAAAAGAGAAGTTATGCATTGAGTAAATGGAGAAATGAGAGACAGAGATATAAACGTAGAGAACAAGAAAAGAGGGAAAAAATTCGAGTAACCAGATATAATAGAAAACATGAGAGACTGATTACAGAAGAACTACCAAGCTATCTAAAAATAGAAAATAGGAGAGAGAGAAAAATTGAAATATTGACATCTTTCGGAAAAGACCGTGTCGCAAAGTTAATTAAAATTGTCGACGTTTCGCACTCCACCGGTAGAGGCGTCATCAGGACAGGGAAATAAAGATGAGAACAAGCACGGTTACTCGACGTGTGAACCACGCTAGAGGCGAAACGTCGACAATTTCAATTAACTTTTCGACACGGTCTTTTCCGAAAGATGTCAATATTTCAATGACTTCGGGCCGTGAAAGCCTTTCTTTTTCATAGAGAAAAATTATTGCAGGATTCAGTGGTGTGGGAATGAAGAGAAAGAAAACAGAATTTGGATGGAAGAATATGAAAAAAAATGCACGATGTGTGGAGGAGAAAGAGAAACATTAGAGCACATGATGAAGGAATTCGTGGCGGTAATATGATAGAAAGAGATAGAATGAGAGAATAAAAACAAAGCAGCTTAATTTAGTGTTTTTTTAATTTTTTATATTATATTATTTAAAACACTGTATAGTGGGGAAATAAAGATTATACATAATTATATATTTTTTGTATGTATAATTGTTATGCATAACTTTTTACAAATGATTTCAATTAAACAAACTTTTTTTTATTAAATAAGGTATTCTTCAAAATTGGTATCAAATAAATTTGACAAAAAATTCAGCTTTTAAGGGTAATAATTTAAAAAGTGTACAAAATTTTAGCTGTAAACCGATTCTGGTAAAAAATGACATATACACATTGTAATGACACTACAATATACTAACAATTTAAAAATGTGTAACAGATTATAGCCTCAAAAAAAAATTAAAAAAAGACGAAAACTAAAAAACAAAAAATAAAAAATTTTAAACAAAAAGTTACACCTTCTCAAAAAAAACATTGCGCAATTTCAAAAAATAAGAAAACCTATTAGTTCAAGTCTTACGCTAGTGTAAATCAGTAAATAAATCTAAATCAGTGAAAACAACTAGGTTGTTTGTAGGTAGGTTTTTGTAAATAAATACATTAGAATGTTGAAAAACATACGAGCTTAGAAGCAAATATATGATAAATAAATAAAAGATTACCTAATAGTTGTTACTATTGAGAACCCTAGCTCAGAAAATTACGATGACATAGAGTTTGTTTTGATGACGCAGACTCAAAATTATTTACATTAGAGATGAGCTTAGACTAAAAAGTTTTCTATTTTTAACTTATTTTTTTATATACAAGCAAACGACTTCATGACAGTTTTGGTTTTCAATAATTTTTTTTAATTTTACAATTAAGTGATTATTTATATATTAGCGATTTTAGACTATGTAAACTGTAGAAAAGACAATAACGTAATAGACAGATTAAAAAAAAGATGATAATCAATACTTAAAAAAGCGCGACGGAAGGTCTCCACTCCAAAAATATTATTATTATACAACATTTAGAAAAAGTGGTATGCGACATTTGTTGTTCGAAGCTTAAAAATCGACTACTTGTTCTTGTTTTTATTTTGTTGTCTATTTATTTAATTTGTTTTTCTTCTACTAAGTGCCAACATTTTTAATTTTTTTTCAGCCACATTGACTTACGGCTTATTTTTTTCTACATTTTAATTTTTATATCCATCCATTTTCTTTACTTGCGATAAAACATACATTATTTGCGAACGTTTTGAAGCGTTTTTTTAAACGTGATTGCATAAAAACATGTTTTCTCCCGTCTTTCAAAAACAAAAAGATTAAATAAAAATAAAATATTTAAAAATAATCAAAGTTGTTTTTGTTTTTATCAAAAACTTTGAGAATTATAGACTCTAAAAATGAGCTTACTGACAAACAACCAAACTCTAATGACCGGCAGAACAAGATTACAATGCTTCCATGGCTCGTCTAACAGCAATTCGTCATCATTCGATGCACGAATGGTGAGCTTAAAAGAGCCAAGTACGAGGCGAGAAGTTGTGAAAGATCCCCTGTAATAAGAGGTGACCTATGACACGCATTTAATATTCAAAGAGTGTCTCTAGTATTTTGTTTGAAAAACAAATTTGCAAAATAGCGCAGAAGTTTCTGTAGCATCGCATCGCTCCTTAATCTAACATCTTTCAACTACACGTTATGCAAATATAAACTTAAAGATCTACATTCATAATCATTTTTCCCCTAAGATGACATAAACTTTTTTTGTGAGAAAGTTGTGTAATTTATAGGTATCTTATTGGAAACGGTAGAGCTGCTGTAACGGTTGGAAATGCGACCAAAAAGAGCAATTCCCTTGGGGAATTAAATAAAACTCTAAACAATAATTAATCTATAATATGACAAAAGAAAGCGTATTGCTTTTTAATGAATTCAAATATATGGTTTGAGTTTTCAAGAAACAGCTGATTTGTCATGTTTGCAAACTTGCAATTTTTAATTACATATTGTAATAATAATAAGTTTTTATTGTTTAAACGTTACAGTTTTTACAAATTGTTAAGTTTTTACAATACTATATCTATTTATTTTTCCTATTTAGACTGTTGCCCTTATTTTAAGCACCCCCTTCATCCATTCAAATCCTCTACTATTCATTAAGTCTTCTAACTCTCGCTTCGTCTCTTTCAGCTCCTTGTAATTCTTCAAATGTTCCAATGACTCTTTCTCTTCCCAGCACATCCTACACAATCGCTCTTCATCTTTCAACCAATATTTATTTTCATTTGCTTCACTCCCACAGCGAAAACAATCATATTCCTTCCACACTTTTTTGTTTTATTTTTCAAATATTCGGGCACCCTATTAGTCCACCACCTTACGTATGCACTGTTGTATTTTGTCTCTCCCTGTCTGCTTCTCTTTTCTTGCTTATATACGTGTTTATCTCTTTCTTTCGCTTCTTTTCATACTCTTTCACCTCTAAGCCTTTTATTATCAACTTCCCTCCCACTCAGTCCGCTCCTTTCAAAATACGCTTTTGTTTCTCTTGCATCTTTTCACTCATCCATTCAATCAACTTTTTTCTCGCCTTTCTTTCTATTTGTTCTTCTTCAAACTTACATGCTCTTTAGCCCGCATCCACTCTTATTTTCACTCGCTCGCATTCTTTCATTATGATGTAGCCTTGCGATCCTCTTTCCACTCCCAATACCTACTTGTAGTACTGTTCCTGTACTTTTTCCATTTCCTACCTCTCCTTCTATCCCCATTTTTCCGCTTTATGAGTGCACTATGCATCAAACTCTTAAGTCAAATAGCATAACTCTTTTTCCAAACCCTCTTTCAAACTCCCCTAAGCTCCAAATTCGCCAGATTTTCTTTTTTTGGCATGCTCCTTAATATGAGTTCTCTCTGTGATTCTTCTATTGAAATAATACCCCAAATACTTAAAATCTTTCACCTGTTCTATCTGCTCTTCATTCATCCGTCTTCTCTCTGCCTCCCGCTTTTTAAAATATCATTATTTTTATGTTATCTGTGTTGACTTTGACTTTTTTCTTTCTTATATATCCCTCCATGCATCTAATCATTCCCCTCATACTTCCCTCATTCTCTGCTATTACCCCCATATCATCCACATATATCAACGTCCATATCCTTTCCTATCACCACTCCTCCTACTTGCGCTCTCTCTAACACGTCATCAATTACATATTGTATCACATTTTATTTTTTTTGAATTTATAATTTGGTTTAAACAGATTCTTGAAAAAGTACGCTTTAACACGTATTTATTGACAAAGTTATTATTTAAATGCGCTATAAAGCTGTAGTTGCTTATCTCAGCAGTCTGTAACTTCTAGCAACACGTAATTGTTAAAATCACGTTTTTTTTTTGTATCAAAAACAATTCTAGTCAACTCTCCTACGTTTTAAGTCTTCTTCAGCAAAGCGTATGTTTTTACGCCAAAAACACTGCTTGCGTCCTAGTTCGCGTCTAAGCTTAAACTGCTGGGTAGCTAGATCAATGAAGATTTGAATATTTATTTAGTAATTAGTGTTCAGATGGAAATAGTGAAGACAAACTTTCTATACATGAAAAACATGCGATTCCATTTTTCTGTATGAAATTGACAGGATGACATTATAAAAATTAGCAGTCGAAACGACTAGAGGCATTTGAAATACAGTTCTATCGGCGGATAATCAGCTCATACCTTGGACCATTTTGATGTGAGTGTGGTATTTTGGCCGTAGAACCGCATATCTGGTCAATGTAATGTATGGTTAAGAAAGTATGGTTATCTGTACCCCATGTAGATCTATGTGTAGGGATTGTATGATCTATGAATTCCGGTTTACCTACTATTATATTTACCTTCTTTGTTTTTGATTATGTTTGATTTTAAGTATAAATTGGTTAAGCCTGATTGATCTCCTGTGGCTGATATCTTGCTGAGCGATTGCCGCAAATCCTTCAAAACTTTGCAACTATTATTGCATCAAGTTTCATTCACTTTCAAGCCATCTTATGAGCCTTCATAAGTGTTTTGCATTATAATTTTAAAATACATTTTTTAAGCACGTAGCTTATTCTAACTCCACGTTTAATTGGAATAATTGTTGTTTAAGTTGAAAATGTATTTTGTAATTCTGATTTATTTGCTGTTGAAACACAGTCTCAAAAGGTTATTAAATGGATCGGCGTTTCATCAGAAACTAGGTAAATTAAAATTGAGATAACCAAGACAGTCGTTTCAAAATCTAGTATAATATCAGCTATATTATAATGATCAAGTCGTTTCAGAAAAGTAAAACAAATAGTTTTACTGATCTTTTCCACTGTTAGAACATCTTGTTTCATTTATATCCAGTTTGTACATTCATTGGTTTATGTGTGCATGTTTTCTGAAATGTTTATGTTGAGCATCTTTTCGTTGATAAAATAGTAGAACCGTTTTTCGTTGGTTTTCGCACCGCTAAAAGTTGTGAGATTCATTCCGCCGTTTGTCATCTTATCATAAGATAGATGACAGTTTTCTCAGTCTTATAGTTTTCTTAGCGACTCTCGTCCGTAATCAGTTTTGTGCAGCCAGTTGCTACAATCAAACTTTTGTTACTATATCAGGTTTTCTGGCTATTTTAATTAGTTTACTCTGCAAGTTGATACAGTTATAAATTTTTTGTGCATGAAACCACTTCCAGTCTATGACATTTTGTGAGACTGATTCAGCCAAAAAGCAAGTTCTACAACACAGTCCCTAGTCTAAAAGCTATCACTCTATTACCTATATTATTCTAGGGATAATTTAGGGATATTGTATTTAATTCCACGCGTCACATATTACGCCACTATAATTTTTAATCTATTTGCTAACATTGATATAGTAATCAAACGCACGCAAACAAATATATAAATGATAGAGGCTAAAAAATAAACAATAATGCGTAATTTAATTTATTACTATTATAGCAACTATTTACATGAACTATTGATTAGATATAAGAATATACCGTGCGTTCATAAATAACTTAGATCAATTCTGATGTGCAGTTTAGGTTGACAGGTTTTTATTGTCTTTGATAGTATGATCACCGTCAAACGTAAAAACTCGTCTAATAGTAGACGATACTTCATATCTTGCTATGAAGTTCAACACTTCATATCAAAAGATAATATTAAAACTATTGTTTTTAATAATATTAAAATTATTATTTTTTATAGCAATATTTTCGCATTGATTGATTCATTTTCACAGAGATTTTTAATTCAAAACTCAACAGAGATTCTTAATTCAAAACTCAAAGATATTATTTGTCGAAAAAAACTCTTACCTAAAATGTTTAGAATAATTTGAAATTTATGTAACCCAAAGATCGCTCGCTTACTTATTCAATTTAAATTTAAAAAAAAACGCATTCTTAAAAGAACATAGCAAAATTGATTTATTTGTCGCCTTTAAGTGAAACCTGAAAAGGAATAAAGTGCATTTCTTTATAGTGTGTCATAAAATTAACTTCTTTGGAAAGATTTTTTTCAAAACTTGGCTTAATCTGCCAATGTAACAAGCATTAGAACTTTTACATTATGATGCAAATTAGCTTTAGCCCTAGTAATTCGCCTGTGTGTTATTTTACAGCCTCGGATAACTATCTACACAAATAACTACTCAAATTATGAGTTATTAAGTATGAATTCACATTTATTAATTCAAACCAACATCCTACTACCCTTTTATATCAATAATAATTTACGTACTGAATAGAGAAAACTTAGACTATTTCTATTGTGGTTATAGTACATGACCATAGTTGTACACTTTTGTGATCTAAAAAAAAATTGTGCTTTATAGACCATTGCCTCTCTGTTATAAAGAAAAAAAGATTGGGTACTCCCTCATCCATAAATTCCTCATAGACAACTTTATTACATTGTATGAGTTATGTCAAATTGTCAAAATACATATATACAACTTAACAATACATGTTAAGTTTATGTATTTATTTATTTTATGTCCTAATAATAATTTTAATAGTTATAGTTGATCTTTATTTTTATTCGGAGCTCAACTAACGAGGGTGTTCGGTATGGGAGTAAACAGTTCTTCCTTGTCGGGTTGAAAAAGAGAAAAGCGAGTAGTAGTCTAGTAGAGAGAGGCCCTTGAAGATAAGACGTAAAAGACAAAGGGTGCTATTTTTCGGCGGTCCTTTGGTAGGGCAAATAAAACAAAAAGACGATAGTCGGAAGTAAATTGTTTACGCGGAAAGCCGTGCCGCGTGTTTTACTCTTTTTCTTCTTTGGTATGACGTAGAAGTAATTAGACGAAGAACTGTTATACGCTGCTTTGTTTAAAGAGTGAAGAATTGTGAATTTAGTGTTAATACTTATTTTAATTAAAGCTCTTAATTAGTGATGTGGCTTTATTCTATCCCTTAGACATTTGAATTATAAAAAACCTACATATATGTACATACGAGGCGTCTAAATGCAAAACTTTACATTTACCTCAAACATGAAACTGAGCATAGCGCAAAGGACTGCTGCGCCTTTTATTTTTTGACAAAATGTTTTAAATAAATAGTAACTTGGACTTTATACTTGAAATAGTACTGAGATTATTTTATAAATCAAGAAATAATAGTTTATTTATAATTTTAATAATAATTGTGCAAATGTCGACTGTTGCACCTGATGAAGCCAATGTCGCATTTTCCATCTTAGCAAAACGCAATTACCGATTTTTTCAACTCATAATACCTATTTAAAAACATTGTTAAATTTCTCTTTTATTCAAATTTAACAAAAAAAATATTCAAATTCTCATCAGGTCATGTTGAAGAATATCAAACTCTTAAATGGTTCTCATCATCTTCTGAACTACTTCTTTCGGAATCCTCATCTTCTCCATCGTTCGGTTTCACGTTATAAAATAAGTTATTATAATACCACAGTTTTTCTTACGTTGACCATTTGTCGCTGTAATGTTTTCTGAATAAATCTAAAATACTTTTTTATTTTATCCGGTTTTACTACGACTCCCACAGGAAGTTCTTCAGGCTTCAGCATCTGAATGTTTTTGCCTCTTTTAAAAATAGATTTTGCTTCTGCTAAGTCATTTCGATATAGCATTTCCTCACGGACTGCAACGATAGAATTTTTCCTAACCTCTTCAGGAAGTATTTGTTTTGTTTTACTGATTGCAAAGTGCCAACAAAGTATCTCTAACCTTTTGTTTAAAATCATAGATTTTGTAGTCTTTTCCCATTTTTAGCACAGTACAGTGTTTTTTGAGGATGTTGACTGTGTTGGCATATTTATTAAAAGAAACAATACAAGATGTCTTCTTAACGTTTCTTTCAACTGGATTGAAAACATTATATGAACTTCTCTGATGTGTTGCGATGCTAGAACTTAGAGTACATGACTATTCCCACCATTGTCAAGTTTTTGTTCTGGCCTGGACACCCATCAGCTACAAGCTTGACGATTTCGACATTTTTTCTAAACTCAAAAGTAGACCATTTATGAAAAGCTGCAAAAGAGATTTCGTTTGAGCTTTTTGGCCCATCTATCATAAAAATGCGGTAGCTGTTGTCGAATTGAGGGCAGTGTTTGAAGACCAACTCACAATAGTGAAATTGAAAAGATTCTACATGCTAAGATAGCAAGCTTGGTTCGGTAGTTTGGGTAACGCCAAATTTTTCTCACAATCAAATGAAAATGTTTGAATATGTTCTCTAGTTTCTTTTAACAGCTCATAAAAAGCTTTAGCTCTCAATTTGTGCACCCGTTGCAAACCCATAAGCTCAAGTTTAGCTAGCTGATCCAAATTACCTTACCGGCAAATTTAAATCTATATATATAAAAGAAAGTCGTGTTTGTTACAACACTTATATATAACTCGAGAACGGCTGGGCCGATTGCCATGGTTTTTGATTTGTTGGATTTGTTTCCGTCCCGAATAGCAGAATACATCTTAAAAACAATGAAAACTCGATATGTGTAATGAATACTTAATCATTTCAATAGATGCTGATTTGTTTATTACATGTCAAACATTTGTTGTCCAATCCTGTCAAATAGTGTAACAACTATTTGTTTTTTTGGAGCTTATGGCCTGGTTGCTGAGACCTTTAAGCCACAACTTTATTTTTTTCTGAAGACATCATGCGAGCGTTCAGAAATTTATTTTTTGTAAAATGTCTACAAAGTTCAGGTACTGTTATATTTGTTTTTAAATCCCGAAAATAATACCTAAGATTTATTCTACAGTAAAAACATAAAATCATCGGAAAGGAACGGAATTTAGGGAATAAAAAATCAGTTGGTAAAGGTTATAAGATTAAGGGAAAAAAAATCTACAGGTTAACAAAAGTGTAAATGTCTTTTTATAGGTTGTCTATGATTTTTTTTAATAAGCTATTCATACGTAGTGGTTATATACTCTTTGAGCTATTGTCTATGTCTCGAAAGTTCAGGCACTGTTATTATATTTGGTGGTTTTATGCGAGTGCACATTTTAATAACAATGCCGCGTCCTAGAAGATCTAATCTTTCCCAGCGAAGCCGTAATGCAATTAGGCAACGGAATATCGCGAGTCAATTATCTGCGAGAAATTACACGCGTCGATACTTAAAGGAAAATTTAAAGATGAGGAAGTTCTTATTCCAACGATTCCGATGATCCCAACGGATATGCCCTTTGAGTTTAAACGAATTCAATTCCCGATTCGTCTTGCCTTCGCCATGACGATCAACAAATCACAGGGCCAATCCTTGACTATTTGTGGCCTCAATCTAGAAAATGCATGTTTTTCTCATGGTCAATTGTACGTGGCATGCTCACGTGTCGGCAAACCATCCGCTTTATTTGTTCTTGCGCCTGACCAAAAAACAAAGAATGTCGTTTACCACAAAGTGCTTGAATGAAAATCCTATTAATGAATTAATCCAAGATTTATTTTTTTACCCAATCTGCACAACATAGTTTTCAATCATTTTTTTCTGACATGAGTTTGAAGTACTTAATTATTATTTTTTATTTTTTTCAATTTTTATTCTCATTCTGTATGTATGTTTTCATCATCATTCATCATAATAAAATACTTTTTTGTTTCTATCTATATAAATATTATTTTGTATCATTGTTTTACGTTCATCAAAGCCTAAATTAGTTCAGCTAAAAAGTAACACGACATTCATTTGTTAGGCGGTACGAAGTTCGCCGGGTCAGCTAGTTATTTATAAAATTATACATTTTCACATGCTGCACCTAACCTACAAAAAACTTGACATTACGTGATTACTTCTGCATAAAGATATACTGAAAAAGTCGTTTACTCACAGGATTTATTTTGTTTATTTATGCATTGCCTGGTTTTGATATTTTCTTTTATGCCAAGTTGCCAGACATTTAGAAAATTAAGAATCAAAATGCTGCTATGCTTCTAATGAACTTTTGTCAAAACTCACTTTTGATTTTAATGATTTTAAATCCTGCAAAATGGTCGATAATGGTAACTTGAATTATAAATCTAGAAATAATAGTTTTTTTATAATTTTAAATGCAAAATAGTCGATTATGGCTGGCGTCATGAATAAGTATTTAATTTTGGTCTTAGTTACGACATTTTTAAGCAAGATAAAATAATAATAATTTCATTTACAAAATAATGATATGCATAGAATTAGGTTAATTTATTGTGTATTTCAATAACATTTTATCTTTGATCGTGTACAAACCAAAATTAAGGCTGAATGAAACACCCTATATAGCTTTTTATTGTATAATTGCCTCGCCATATATTTTCTTAAGCAGAAAACCAGAGTCATCGCAGATGTGTTAAAACTTAGATCTTCGAGCCAATCGATCAACATTTGAGTGAAAGTAATTAAATTTTTTACAGTACAGTTTTTGAACTAAAAAGTGAAAAAGAAGTAATTTGTAAATGACGATTGTAATTCACTTGATTAAATTGATCGCTTCGATATGGTTTGAAATGGCCCTATCAATATGTATGTATTGGTTGGTAGATAACATCACATCAGTGAATCTAACCGCATTCCGGCTATAACTTTATATCAGTATGATATCAAGTTGATAGAGTTTTCCACCAGGCCGAGTTGCTTCATTTTTTAGCTCGATCTATAATATTTGTAACTTTAAAAGTGACCCTTAATATTAGTTCAAGATTTAAAAACTGTTAGATGTGTATAAAATTTTTTATTTATTTATAAAAATCTGGAAAAGTTGCAATCTAAAAAGAGAGCAAATGCCGAACTTAAATTTTATAATATCATTACATAAGATAATTTATTACTTATAGTCACATGTGCAGCATCTGAACTCTCAAATCATTCTTTTACTCCGTATATGGGCTTAGTACATTAACATATCTGGAGAGATTTGATCAAAACTAATTGGAACATTTAAATCACTTTCATTTTTAATATTGCTTTCGTAAGCATGCATACTAGCGCAAGTTGATTTGCAAATACAGTTTATGTGACAAAACTTACATGTTGTCTTATCTTTACGTCCTTATATAGCCGAGTCACGGTTTAAGCTTTAAACATCTGTTGTATATCTGATTAGCTTGAAAATCTAATTTGAAAAATGTACTCGTAGACCTAGTTTTAAATAGTTGTCATGAAAAATCAATGACACAAATATTTTTAACATAAAATTCATGGTTTTATGTTAGCTACTCTGCTAAATAATTAAAAAAAATCTAAACCAGCTGATTTTAAATATTAAGCGCCAACTGCTTAGCATGTTATTGCCAAGCCAAGTACCAAACTATGCTGATTTATATAATTCAATTGATTAATATAAGAAAGTAAAAAAAGTAAACTTGTAAGACGCAGATGTAATAAAGAGGAAAAAAAATCTAAAGTAATAAAAAAATAAGATAAAAAGCAATACCGACAAGAGAAAAGAGCCGAGTACCAAACTATGTTGATTTATATAAATCAATTAATTAATGTAAGAGTATAATATAAGAAAGTAACAAAAGTAAAGTTAAAAAACGCAGAGATAATAAAAAGGAAAAAAGTAAAATAGATAAAAATAATAAAAAAATAAAATAAAACAAGCAGGACTGAGAAAAAGAAGAGTAACAAAACAGCTAAAATAAATATAAAAAAAAACACTCATCAACATCATAGAACCAAGAAAAATACAAAAAAAACTGAAAAAAAAACAAAAAAAAAATGTTTGCTTTTATATTAAAGACTTTACTGTCAACAATAAACTTATTATACTAACATAAAATGTATAACAGAATTGCTTCTATAAGATCATATGAATAAAAAACAGCTTTGTCAAAGACAACAGAAATTTTTTTAACATTACGATTTAAAAGAAAAACAAATCATAAGCTACTTAAAAGAAATAGTCAAACAAGAAAGAAAGTAATTGATAAGATTTTAGGACAATATCTCAAATTTAAAATTTTTAAACCTGAATTTTTTGATAGTAAAACCGTTTGTATTACATTTTCACCTAGAAAAACGTTTGATTTTTATTTGGTTCAATAAATGTAATATCTGTAACTAGTCCACGTGTATGAAAGTAGTATAAATATATAAAAGTTTTTTATATCGAATAAAACAAGTAATGAAAGTGAAAAACGGAAGCGTTGTACCTTTATTACCCTAATCCCTCAGTCTCAAGCAGTTTTACCTTCCAGGTCGTATCTATTAAAAAAGTCATGCTCACTAATTACAAAATATTCCACATAGAAAATAAAACCTCTTTGGAGCTTTAGCCCTTTTATGGCATATGCTTACACGCATTAATTCTACTCTCTACATATAGTGTCCGCATTAAATGTCAGACACTTCCTTTGAGCGATTTTACCTTCGCACCTTTATATGAGAAAAAAGATTCCAACCTTTTTTTCTGTGCTCTTATTTGTGAAGATCTCAAAAGAAGCCACGTTAAAACAATTTACTTGCAAGGGTACAGTGCTAGAAGCACAAAATCTCAATCTGGTCAGCACACTTTCTGAATATTTATAGATATATAACAACAAGAAATACCTATTTTCCAACCTTGCTTTGCAAGAAACTTAAAAATAGATTCATATGATCCGCTACTAGAGCGAACATTGAACTTGAATATATTTTGGTCAAACCAAAGCTATGTAGGCTCATGTACAAGCTTTATTATTTATTATTATAGTTCATTAATCGGACATTTAAGAAATAATTACGACATTCAATAAAAATCTTTATTTGGATTCTAGTTAATTAATTTATGGTAGCATTGTAACCCATTTTATGGATTTTCTGATGACAAAGCGCCTAAACGGATGATAAACTATTTGAATCTAAAGTTAAAAAAACTGATAATAATCTGTTAATTTAAAAAATCAACAATAATAAAATTATCAAAAATCGTCTAATAAAAATCTCTAATGTAAGAATTTGAGTTTAAATGTACGTCAATGCCAGTTTTCCATGTTCTACAAATTGATATTCGAGCCAAAAATTAGCTCGAAAATCATCCGACTCTAAACTAAATATTAATGTAGTTGTAGTGAAATCTATGTGTTAGTGGTCTGCTCAACATATAGAAATTGGATTACTTTAAAATAATTTTTATCAGAAAATTGCATTATTCACACAGTTTTACCACTTGCCAAAAAGTTTGTTTGATAACTCTCGAGAGTTGTTTGATAAATCTTCCTGGCTGAGTTATGGCTGAGTTATTTATGCATCATTTTCAAAATAATGCAAAAGACACTTTTAATATTTTCCTAGAATGTAGATAAAGTACGTAGATCACATCTTTGCAGTGTTTAATAATTTTTGAAGTTTTCTTCTAAACAGTTTTTGTGTCAAATTTAATTAATTGTTTTCCTTCAATTACATTCACTTATGAAGACCAAATTAATAACAAATTATCCTTTTTAGACGTAAATAAAAGTAACAGGTGATTTAGGATTTGATATATTTATTATAAAAGCTTATTTTATTTTATTTTTATTTTATTTATATTTATTATATATTTATAAAAGAAACAAGCACTTTAAGATTCATACCTAATGAGTCAAATCAGCAACGTATTTACGATTTTAGGTTAGGGCCGGGGCTTGTAAATAATAATTATAATAATATATACAAAAGCGTAAGTTTAAAAGTTAGGCCACAATACAAAAATTTACATAGCTCTTTAAAAACATATAGATACATAGTATAATACTGTTGAGTGCTAGACAAAGTAAAAAAAGAAAAGAGATGCGACCTAAGCAACATTTTTAAATTTTTTAAAGTCAACAGCTTAAGACTTAAATGTGAAAAATTAGAATTTAATTATAATTATCTTTAAAAGTAAAGTTTCATAAACTCTCGCATTTATCAAATAAATAGAACACACGTTTTAAAAATAAAACACATGATATTAATATCATCATAGATCGTAATGGGGGATAGCCCTCTGAGCTATTAAAAAAGTTGCTAATATTAATAGACATAATAAAGAAATAGTAAATAAACCAAAATTGAAAACAAATACTGAAAATTGCACAGGTTTTCAAACAAATAAACAAAAATAAAATGAATTTCCTTACCCTTTGAACCAAAGATAATCAACAGACATTATATTGTGTTTAAACATTTATGATTTGAAGCGGTTTATCGGTCAGGATCGAAATTAAAAGATTTGTTAGAAAGCCGAAAGACAAAACACCATTTTTAGAAAAGTCTAAAATTTATCGCATAAAGTGTAATAACTGTGACAAAGGTTATATAGGGCAAACGCGTAGATCATTTTAAACTTGATACAAAGAGCACATAGCTCACCTATAATACGGTAGATTGAACAAATCGAAAATAGCAAAGTAAGCCTTTACTAGCAATCATCAAATTAGTATTAGCAGTTTAAAATTTTTCATGCAAATAAATAACGATAGACATTTAGACGCCGCTAAACTCATTGAAATTCAAAATAAGGTTAATGCTCTTAACAAAGATAACGGCCCTCTCTTCAGTTCCTTAGTAGTATTATTGGAAAATACTCAAATAAATTCCAAAAACCAGGTAAATTTCATAATTCAGCTTTATTCATCTCCTGATAATGACCACTTGGTGGTTGAAAGAGCTCTCGAGATTTATTAAAACAACTTTTTGGAAAGTGGTAGAACTGTGTGAATAGTTTATTGTGCCAAAGATTCCAAACCAATCAATAAACATACTTTTTTGTGTATCTGAGTAACTAATCGTGGACGTATTTATACATAATTACTTGGTTCTTAGCAAGCTTTACGGCTATTTTATCTAAATTTCTCGTTCCTACTGATTGTTTTTATCATTCTTTTTTTGCTTTCTTCATCTAGAGTTATTTTTTGTTAAACATCTACGTTTTCATCGTAGTTCGAGACCGGTAACACGAACTATAACTATAACACCAACTGACTAACTTTATTGAGGGAAATTGGTTAGAATTATATGTTAATTGCCGTTATTAGCAATTGAGTTCACTTAAAATATGTATTAAATTATATACATTTTACCAATCGCTCAAAGCAAAGCCTACTTTTGTAATTCTCCTTGCTCTACCTCTTTAAATTTGTTTTTCCGTCATGAATCTTGCAGTGAACTCTGACGGATCATGTGAATAGATAATAGAAATGCAAATAGAAAAAGTAGAAATTAGGAGATTCTAAAAAATGTTTCCAAGTTTGTGACCTAGAGTAACCAGAAATTTTCGACAAGTATTTTTATTGTAATTTCTGATACGAATACGTTGGCAGTTGCTGAGGAGTTTCGTTAAAGACAAAACATGTCCAATTCATGTTGAATGAATTTGATTTGATCTTATTTTTGTTAGAATGTCAAATGCACCATGAGTAATGTGGTCGATATAAGAAAAACAAATATTTATAAATTATAAAACCTTTGTAAATAAAAGTTTCATCACCAATTAAGTTTCAATTAAGATGAAATTAAGTACAGAAACTTATTTTCATACATAAGTATAGTAGGCTCAATCCGAAAATTTCTCTGGACCGGTCCACTGAGTCAATATCGGAGGCCGACAATGAAACGAGTTAATCAGTGAACAAATTGTGATGAGTGATGGTCGATATAAGAAAAACTAATTGGCCAGTTCTACAACCGGAGAATACACGAGCCTTGCATCAACAATACTTAATGCATCTTTTAACTAGTTACATCACGATAATTTCAGAAACTAATTTAGTTTATATATGTAAAAGTGAAGGAAGTTTAATTGTATATTGGCTAACTCCAAATTCATAACTATTTGTGACAAATGAAAAATGTGCAAACAGTTGGGTTACCAGAATCTATTCTGTCAATAATAAACAAACACTGCACACATAGGCCAAAAAATAAACCGTCACGTTCTTGAATATATATAATGCTGGAATCCTCACATCTGCAGTGCCGCCACTACAGATATCATAGCACCCTAAATATTCACGACTGGCTTGCTGCTATGTGTATGTATCTGATGTTTCCGGTTTCCCATTCAGCAACCCCTCTTTATCTTTCTCATATCATCATTTAATAGTATTTTGACACATGTAGATTTGAAAATATTGGTCTTACGTCGAATAATAAATACAAGTTGTACAACAACAGTTGTCTTGTTTGCTCTTCGATCAATCTAGATTTCAATAAAATTAACAGTTAAACAAAAGCGTCTAATCAAGAATTACAAAAAAAATATGACAAAACAAACTCAAGCCAATTAGAAAATAAAGATTTTTTTTTATATAGAAGAGTTCAAAGACCAAACATGCTTTAAATATAGCGAATCAAAAACAGTTTTTCTAAATATATCGTAGAATTGAGTGAAAAGACCCGATATCGGACCTTTACGCAAAAGCCGACTTTTAGTTCAAAAGTCTACTTTAATTTCTATATTGCATCCATTTTTCCGGTAAAGGTTGCTTTAGAACTAGAAGGGGGTTGTTTATTGCACTAGCCGTTAATTGAAAGTATTAGAGTTTTAATGCAAATATCTAATTTAATTCCAAACTACTCATTCCATTTGTAGAGTTATGAACAAACGTTACTTCTACCTTTTTATTTTATTAATTCCCTTCTAATTACTAATTTATTTTATTTACTAATAATTTTAACATTTAACAAATTATCTTCAAATTAGTGAATATCAAATGTTATATTTTTGCGAGGTTTGGTTAATTTTTAATAGTTCTCAGGCATCTGAGACACAATACATTTATCAGCTATTCAAGTATTTATATTATGTAGGTAATTAGGTTATTATATGCAATCAAAAGTCATACCTTGATACAATTACATAATTAGAATTCTTTATTCTTGTGATTTCATATTATCAATAATATGCAACATTATTAACATTTGTCTTTTTTCATATTTTACAAAACGTCAAAATTATTTTTATAGCTCTTAATCATTGTCTACATCCCTTTTTATTATTTGACAGTAAATGATTTTCCATTCGAGAACCAATTTTCTTATCAACATTATTTCGTATAGCCTATGCGACTATTGAGTATGCTTACATATTAAAAACTGTGTTGTTTCTTGTAGACAGAGTTGTAAAAAATTGAGATGTTGAGTAAGAGTAGAGTTGACCTTTTGAAGAAAAATATAGACACTTCACTAATATTATATTTTTCGATGCATAATTCTTATTAGTTCAAATTGAAAATAGTATCCTGTTTTTAAATAATGCGCACACAAAGCAGTTTTTTCTTTTATATTATTGCTAATCTTGTAGTCATGTTAAAATATTTTTTTGATAAAATATAGTTTAGTTTGACCAATGCGTCTTTTAACACAATTGTAGAATTTATTAATGCAATTAACAACAAAACGTTGTATAATGCAGGACAGTAAAACATAACATAAATGAGTGATGAAACACTTAAACAGCAGTATTAAAACCCTGGAGCGCTTCGTGGGGTTATTAGTAACACCACCGAAAATTTAAAAGTTAGTAACTTTTTTGCTATGCAGTTGGTAGTGTTGCAAGACCAGCAATACTGCAAATTTCAACCTCAGCACTCTGAGGTTGAAGATAAAATTTCAGTTTTATCTTCACGGTGAAGATATAGATGCAAATGAAAGTTTAGGCGCTTCTATCGAAGACAGAAATGGACATCAATGGTGCTCTGATTCTCCTTCTCGTAGTCGAACATCTAAGCGAAATTTAGTCTCACGTATTCCAGGTCCAAAAGACAAGACCATTTTTTTTTATTAAAGTGGAAGATTGGCATTTACTTGTTTCTGATGAAATTATTAACAAGATCGGTTTGCATACTAATTCTGAGATTAGTAGAAAAAATTGTAATTGTAATAAAAATTGGGGCTATATTGGAAACACGGATAGAACTGAGATACTTGCTTTTTTGGTCTTTTTGTATATATCAGGTAGCAAGAAAGATAATCACTTCACAACAGTCGAAATGTGGTCAAAGTAAGAACCTAAAACGATATCAAAACGCGCTTCCGCTTTTAGATATAGTGTATAAGGTTTAATGAAAAAACTACCAAAATCCGCGAATTTGCACCCATTAGAGAGATATGGGAAGAGTTTGAGTCAAAACTGTACAACATATTATACTTCTCATGAATATATAGCCTCGAAACCAGATAAACATGGATTAAAAATTGTGACCATGTGCGATTCACGGACTTTTTACATGGTAAGTGCCATTCCATATATTAGGAAAGGACTTAGATTAGATCGAAAGCCACTACCAAGTATTATGTGAAAAAGTTTTCAAACTGAATTCACGGATCCGGACGCAATATTACCATGTACAACTTGTTTACAAGTAGTCCACTGGCAGATACCATGGTAAACCTAACCATTGTAGATACACCTATACACTTATAAAAAAAAATTCCTCCATCATTTCTGGCATATAAAAGTAAAGAAATGCTTACTTCACAATTTGTCTTTGATAAAAAAAAAACATTAGTTTCGTTTATCCCAAAAAAATCAAAATATGTGCTATTGTTATTTAAAATGCACAAGACAAAAAGTATCGATTCAAATAAAAAACCTGAAATAATAAATTTATATAATTCAACAGAAGAAGGTGGACACCTTTGACCAGATGTTTCATACATATTCAGTCTCGCGGAAGACCAGAAGATGGCCTTTGCAATATTTTTTTTGGAATTCTACATCAAGCAGATGTAAATTCTGAAGTTTCAAATGGTAGAACGTGAGAGACAAAAATGTATTCGCCGACATTACTTATTTGAGCTTAGAATAATTCAACTTGCTAGACTGCCCATGGATAGGCGTTTAACGAAAAATCTGCCTAAAATATCGTTTTCTTCAATCAGAAATATTCTAAGGATAGAAGAAGAACATAATGGCACCATCTCCAATAAAACTTGCTAAACAAACTCGGTGCGCAATCTGCTCTTGATAGGAAAACCAAAACAGCTTGTGCAAAATGTTATAAGCCTGTTTGTAACACTCATTGTGTGGAAATATGCTCAGAGTGTAATAAATAGAATTTACCAATATTTTGTTTCGTGCTTTTCGTTTGTTAAATTGTTTTTATTAAATGAGGTTACGAATAACCCCAACTTAGGAACTATAACTGCAACCTACACCTAAGCAGCCCAGAGTAAAAAAATTGTAGTAACAAGACTTTAAAATAATTACAAAATATCAATAGAATTCTCCTGATTGCAGTAAGTAAGTCAAATTTTTAATTGAAAAAATGTACCTCTAGATATAAAGTAGAATTTTCAAAAACCTTTCTTCAATGCAGCGAAACTTCAAAAACGGTATTATTTCTTGTCTCACAAAGAGAAGTATGGTGATGAATGATTTTAATAAACTAAAAATGTTAGCAAAAAGTTATTAACGCAAATTAATAGAATAATTGATATCAATTAATAAAATAAAATATTTTTCATTACCGTTAATTTTTTTTTTGCAAAAATATCGAAATCAGACGGTTTCGACAAACAGTCAACGCAGTCGCCATTAAAACAGCATACTGCCCTTGATTGAAGTCCATTCTAAGTACTCTATATTTCAAATGTTTGAACTTTTAGCCAATTTATCGTTAGTACAACTTTAAATCCTCGCAACTGATAAGTAGTAACAAGATGTGCTTTTAGTCATCAATTCCGCGTTCCTCCACCTCCCTCATAATCACCGCCGTCAAAAGTGTAAAGTTGTTGGAGAATAGCGTTAGCGTGTTCTGCATACAAAAATGTTTTAAAAGGCCTTCAGCACTTTACAAATTGATCATATTAGGTTTAAATTGCATAGCTGGCAGACTGCTTACTTACAATTTTTCAACGGTTTTGTTTACGTTTTTCTCCTAGATAAAAATTTATATTTACATAAATAATTTCTACGCTCAATAAACTCAAATTTGAACTTCCTAGAGCTGCAATGCACATCGAAATAAGTTCAAAGTAGTGCAAACTTGTATTATAACTACCCAAAATCCTTTTCTTGGTTTGTCTATTTATAAACATTATTTTGTGGATTTCATCCAGAATATAAAAGTTGGAAAAGAGCGTGACAAGAACTTCTTGTTTAAGAATTGCCATTAAATCCCTATAAAGACCGCACGTACTCTTCTGGTTTGGTCGGAGCGTCTGTAATTCTAACGCAGGATTTAGTCGCCAGCAAAAAATGCTTCCACATTATAACCAATTTAAAAACATTGAATGCATTATTTTAATGTTACAGAAGATCAGTCAGTTCTTGACGTTATTTATTTCGAAACTTTTCGTAGACGTTTTCAGCAATTTTCGATAACATAATGGAAGAGCATTTTATTTTGCTTCATTAAGAGACATATGACTTTATGTAACATTGCAGTACATTGTAATACATAAGAAAAATTAGTTGAGTTATTTACATAGTTATAACGATTGAAACTAGGAATTGATAACGCTTAACGATGTCAAACAGCGATAAGTATTTAAAAAATATACACAATTTTTTCTTCTATCATAGCCTAATTTTATTGAGCAAAACCACAAAGAAGACGCCATTTTTTGATACAAAAATGAAGTAGCTTCCCAAGGAATACGAATAAATTGCCATTTAACTCTGTAGTGCTGTTTTGGTAAATCAAAATTTTATTGCTCGATGCCCCAGTGCAATAAATAATAACGTGAGTAAAAGTGCAGCATTTCCTAGTTTCCCCCCTGAGAAAAAATGAAAGAAAAAGTGGCAAATTGCCTTATAAGAGGAAATCCAATAGTAGATAATTGTCCGTGTGCAGCAAACAATGCTTGCCATCAAATTTCTTGCCTCGTAAATATCTACATATTTACGGGGCATGGGGCCAAAACACCACCCAAAATAATATGTCCCGTGTTTATAATTTTCTTTTCATCTTCCAAAATTTTTCATTATGCTCAAATAAGTTAATATCTGACCAAGATAATTTAATTTGTAGCATTATGCTATAATAATTCAAAAAACCAATTAGAAGATCAACAAAACTGAGGGTCATGACAGCATAATAACAGCGCAATGGCAGAATTGACATATAACAGTGATAAGTAAATCAGAAACAGCTGAAACATGACTGAAAGTCACAGAACCCTTGTTTTCTTTGAGATATAGAGTGCTATCTATTAGTGTTACCAAATTTGGTAAAATGTTTTGTGTCTGCAAATGCAACTTGTACAATTCGTCAATAACAAGCAACGATTGAGTTTCGTCAAAATATACTCTTGATAAAAAATCTTTCAAAAAAACTGTGTCAAATATTTTGAGCAGTTTTATCATAGGTCGTCTGCAGTAAATCTATGCAAAAGAATCCATAAATAGAAAAAACCTGTAAGAGCGACAAATTTGAATGTTAAAGTGTGCAATAAAAAAAGGAAATTGAATCTTAAGAATTGCTATCCAAAAAATCTAACAACATAAACACACACAAAACATGTTGAAATCATTTTTGATAAAAATTAAATTCAATAAATCTTAATGCAAATAATAGCGTTAAAGTTTCTCCTGCTGCAAAAAAAACAACAATTTTCAGCTAGAAAACTCAAGAATCAATTTTTCAAATAAAATAGTTTTTCAAAGTCTTGCTTTAATTGAATATAATATGACCAAAGTCGCTGAAAGTAACTTACGTAGCCCGCTCAAAAAATTTAATGTGTGGGTTGTCTAAAGCGTTAAATCATTAACTTTATAATTCGAATCTGCTATAGTCCAAATTCTATCTAAAGCAGTTGAAAAAAGATGTCAAAAATTGTGATCGAACAAAAACCAAACTTTTGCTTTTTTATTTCAACTGATATTAACATTCTACAACCCCCAAATATCTAGCTTCCGCCTTTACTTTGTACCGTTAGGTAGGAAAAACCGAAAACGGTCAAGGGAAGCTGAGAGGGAGGACAAGGAGACATCGACTAGCTTTCTTGTTGATGAACAGAAGTGAATCTTCCCGCTTCTTGTAGAATATATAATAATTTAGTTTAATAGTGTTGTGAGTTCAATAAATCTAATATCAGTTCCTGGCAGTGATTATTTCCCCAAACAAAATATTGAATTGAAACCAGGGAATATAAACAAAGGCCACCTTCACGACGTCACAAACATGTAGGACAAGTAAAGCGGTGAAAAAGATTAATTATTGGCTGATTGCTTTAGAGCCTCCGAAAGAATAAGCTACTGCGACAGTTTTAGCATTTGCCAAAAAGTTTTTTTCAAGTTTTCTAGTAAATTTCGGGAGCTCTTGCAACCACAATGTGGTCATCATCAAGAGAAAAACCAGTAGAATAAAGATAAAATCATATGAGATAAAATAGAGATGACAACCACACAGTGGTCGAAAAATCTCTCGAGATTTAATAAAAAGGCTTAAAAACTTTTTAACAAGTGGTGCAACTGTGTAAATAAAAAAGATTATATTGATAATTTTTTGATAAAATATGACAACCAATTTATTCAACTTCTGATCAAGTGTTCCAGAACGCAACATTTATCTAATTCCAATAGCTATTTATAATAGTCTTAAGTGAATTTTGCAATACCTGAAACAAAAGACAACTCATTTTATTTTTGAAATGTCAGAATAAAACGTGTGTTAAACAAAGAAAATTTTATAAATAAATTTCTATAAGTTGCATAAAATTTTCTGTCGAATACTCCTCGGGTATTCATAAATGACTCATAATTTTATGACAACTTTCTCAAGCACGTTGTTTTTTAGGTAAATTATAACGGCGCCAAGCTGTTATCAAGCAACGTGCTATCGAAAACGGCCATAAAATTATTTCGCCGTTATTAATGGTCATGGAATATTTATTGTAACTGAAAAATAAATTTATTGTATGTGTTTTGTTTTATAATTACATAGACGAATAATAAAATTGTTCAAGTTCCATTTATAATACTGTATTAATTTGGAAAATAACTTTAGACAGAGTATCTTTAAAAGGTGAAACAGAAAATGTAGCAAAGACAAAAAAAAAATTTTACAAAGCTTTGGAAAAATCCAAAAAACCTTTAACTACCGGTTTAGACATAATAATAATTGTGTCAAAGAATTTTTAATGACTGTTACGTGTGTGCAATATAGCAACCAATGTAGTTTAACCTGTGGTTTTCATTTGGTAGAGAGGTTGTAAATTTTATTTTCGCAACAATCATCACATCTGATTGACGTGGGCTTGCACGGAACATTATACCATATCTATCAAGATCATAACGGCTAGATGCGGTATGCATCATCTCAACTCAATTAAAAACTTAATTCTACACTGTTAAATAAAATTTCTTAGAGTTCAAATCTGCTTTCTTCATCATTTTTATCCAATAGGCATTCAAGTTCGCTTCAATGTTGTACAATAATAATCAATTGCATCTTGTTATACTCGGAATCTTCATAAAACAATACATTTTTCACTTTGAGCAACACACCCTGCTTCACCCAATCTCCCGCAGGGAACGATATTATCCTGTTTTATTATTGAATGCATGCAGCCTGCACATTCTTTCTTCATTGTGCCGTATCATATATTAAACAAACTGCACCCATCCTTGTTAACACCACATCATTTGTAAATATTATAATACAAAAATAAAGTGATTTCCGCTTCACGCATTTTAAAACCACTTCCGGACGAAGCAAGTGAATTAATAATTCACACACATTTCTAGTGTCGCCAACATAAAAAGTCCACTTTAAATGCATTGTAGAAACCTTTCCAAACTATTTCGATTGATTAATATATTTCATTCTATACTAAATTAGCCATTAGCCATAGAAGTGCAAAAAAAATATTGTTAGACAATTTTGTTCACCTAAGTCAACCAATCAACAAAGTTTATTTATTAATTGATAGCTCTTTATTATACAAGTGTCTTATAGGGCAAATAAGTCACGAAAGAAATGATTAGCCACAAGAGCTTGCTTGAGTCGTCTATGTTTTCTTGAGTGACTTATTTGCTGGTAAGACACAAGTAGAATACATAGTTTTATCCAACACCTCTCTCTGTAAGAGTTCCTGAAAGATCATCAAAATCCAAAAATTATATATGTATAAAGATTAGTAGTAGTCTATAATTTGGTTGCCATGTTGTTGTTAATAACTGTTTTAACGCTTGTAACATTGTTGAAAATAAAAAGAAATAGTTCTCTTGCTAGAAAAATTGCGAAAGATGTTAAAAAAGTCACATCGAGTTTGATACTCATGAAATCCAGGGACGCTTATTACAAGGAATTGAGTGAGTTCAATAACTGGAAACAAGAAAATGACGTTAGTGGGGTAAGTCAAGACTGTTGGGTTACTTCTTCAACGCCAAAAAAAATATTCGCGGTCTTTTCAATGTGAGCGAAATACTGCATGTTAAGATCGACATTAAGCCTTCACAAAAATACAGATATCTCACAATATGACAAGGCTTTTTTGAAGAACGAATCAAGAACTTACAAGTGCTAGAAATTAAAGGTTCTTTAAAAAGAGCATATTCAAGAGTTGCTTGCAGAAGCACCCAATAAAAAATATTTGATGTTGAAGGTGGACCGATTTTGTTATTATTTTTATTTATCTTTTAATATAAATGCTAACGTAATTCTCAACAAATGATTTTATTTGAGATTCTTTTTAATTGTAATTTTATATATTGTATTTTTTGATGTTCAATAAATTGTTTTATTTTCTGTAAACTGTTGAATTCTATGAAAACAATTGATTCATAAAAACACTTGTGTTTATAGACTTCATAATTCAAGCAAAAACATCATTTTTATAACTTCATAACTGTTATGTTGGTTATATAAACAAACTTATTACGCGTGTCAGAGACAAACGCGTGCGCACCGGAACGACAGTCAGAGGGAGAAAAGGAAGAGACCATGTAGTACCATGAGAAGAAGAGCAGTTAATTTTAAGTGAAATAAACCTAATGTATAATTAGAAGACAGTGTGTTATTTCCCTACCGAAAGGTCCTTCCAAGATACAACAGTGGCGACGAGGATAAAAGAAAAAATAAGAACGACAAGTGGAACAACGGGAAAGGCCGAAGATTCCAAAAATTACACGCAAAGTTGAAAACAGGACAAAATGGCGGAGCAAAAAAGCGTTGGGACAATAGGCCACGTGATGGAGTTCAACGCAGAAATAGATGACTGGACAATTTACCAGGAAAGGTTAGACCAATATTTTAGTGCAAACGGGATAGAAAACCAGCAAAGAAAGGTTGCATCATTAATTAGTTTAATCGGAGCACCGACATATAAACTGCTTCGGGATTTGTGCTACCCAATTTTACCCAAGGACAAGACCTACGGAGACCTGACAGACATTTTGAGACAACAATATAGTCCACAATTGTCCGAATGGAGGGAAAGAACAAAGTTCTACGACATGAAACAGGAGGAAGGCGAAACAGCTAGCGATTGGTATGCTAGGATAAGGAGTGCTTCAGTTAATTGTTCATTTGGAGAGCAATTATCAATTGTACTAAAAGACAAATTTGTCACTGGATTAAGAAAAGGCAAAATACTGGATCGTCTTTGTGAAGAGCCCGTTAACCGTGATTTAATGGAGATAATAGCAATAGCCAACAAGAAAGAAACAACATGTCAGTTAGAAATAAATAAAATTTGGAAAAATAATGGAAGCGGGAACAATGGCGGAAATAGTACCAGCACCCCAAGAAAAGATGGCGTGGGAACCAAACACAACAGCTCCAGTAGTACCAACACCAACAATCGATGGAAAGATGGCGGGAGCGGCAGTCAACATGACGTCAACAGACAAAGATGGAACTACAACAAACAAGGTCAAACTTCTAATAGCGATAATAGAATAAAAAAAAATTGTAAACACTGTGGTAAAATACACGGAGGCAACTGTAAGTACTCTAATTATTCCTGTAATATTTGTCATAAGATAGGGCACTTATCTAAAGTCTGCCATTCAGCTAAAAGTCATTATGTAGAACTAGAGCCGGAATTGTATACGATCACACAACATGTAAATCACATTTGTAATCCTTTTATAGTTAAGGTAGAAATAAATAACAAGATGTACCGAATGGAATTAGACAGCGGTGCAGCTATGAGCTTTATAAGCGAGAAAACTTATAATGATAATTTTTATGATATACCGTTGTTGAAAAATTCATTAAATTTTAAAAGTTATACGGGACATTCGATAAGTCCTTTGGGTTACATTAAAGTAAATGTGACGTATAAAAATTGCACAAAGCATGTAAAGTTTTATGTAGTTAAAAATGGAGGACCTTCATTATTAGGCAGGGATTGGTTAGAATCTTTCAACATCGGATTTAATTCAATTAAGGTTAATAATAGTATAAGCGAACTTACTAATAAATTTCCAAATGTTTTCAGTGGCAGGTTGGGTCTGTATAAGCATTCGAAAATTGCGTTAGACTTGAAAGATGGTGCAAAACCAATATTTTGCAAACCCAGAGCGATACCATTGGCTTTAAGAGAATTGGTCGACAAGGAACTGGATCGCATGTTAAACGATGGAGCTTTGAGTCCAACCGAATCAAGCGAGTGGGGCACACCATTGGTGCCAGTATTAAAAAAACGACAGAACGGTAAGACTATGTGGCGATTACAAAACAACAGTCAACAAATGGTTAGTGGAAGTAAACTACCCATTGCCGAGAGTAGAAGAACTTTTTGCTAAATTGCACGGTGGTCAACAATTTACGAAGATCGACTTAAATCAAGCTTATACGCAATTTGAGCTTGATGATGAAGCAAAAAAATTACTCACATGGAGCACCCATCGTGGATTATTTACGATGAACCGGATGCCTTTTGGAATAGCACCAGCTAGTGCTAAATTTCAAAAATATATTGAACAATTATTCATGGGGATAGAAAATGTTGTGAATTTCTTAGATGATATATTAGTCACAGGGCCAAACAGGGAAGAGCACATGAAAACGTTAGAAGTCGTTCTGACGAAATTGAATGATGCTGGATTGACAGTAAAGAAGGAAAAGTGCAGATTTTTCCAGGATGAAGTAGAGTACATGGGTCACATTATTGATAAGAATGGATTAAGAAAAACTAAAGAAAAAATAAATGCCATCATTGAAGCGCCCCAGCCCAGAAATATACAGCAGGTACGTTCGTTCTGTGGAATGGTCAATTATTATTCGAGATTTACACCGAATCTTGCCATGAAGCTGAAACCAATTTATAATCTCTTGACAAAAGAAAATACTTTTAAATGGACAAAAGAATGCGAAAGAGCTTTTAACGAAATCAAAGAAGTCTTAGCTTCAGACAATTGTTTAGTTCATTTTGACCCCAAGTTACCAATAGTTATGACGACCGATGCTTCCAATGAAGGAATAGCCGCAGTTTTAAGTCACGTAATAGATGGAAATGAAAAGATGATAGCATGCGTATCAAGGACCTTAATGCCAGCAGAGAAGAATTACGCAACAATTCAAAAAGAAGCGTTAGCTATTTATTATGGCACAATAAAATTTTATCAATATTTATGGGGACAAAAATGGATTTTGAAGACCGATCACAAACCTCTTGTAGCGTTATTTGGAGAGAACAAGGGCATTCCTATAATGTCAGCAAATCGATTGCAAAGATGGGCTACGTTTTTATCAGGTTTCAATTATAAAATTGAGTACATTACAGGCAAATCTAACCCTGTAGCGGATTGTTTTTCGAGAGTGCCGAGAAAAATAGAAACAATCTCAAGCGAGTTCAAAAACGAAGGGAATTACTTGAATTTTGCAGCGACAAGCAAGGAGTTGCCAATCAACTTAGATGACATCAAAGAAGCCTCAGCTAAGGATAAAGAAATCAAAAGAGTAATAGAAAAGATCAGAACAAATTGGAACACTGAAAGTGAAGACAGCTTTAAACCGTATTTTAATAGGAAAAACGAACTAAGAGTGGAAAATGAAACTTTAATGTGGGGTTTCAGAGTGGTCATACCCAAGGAATTACAAAGGAACATGCTAGATGAGCTGCATTCAACCCATTTTGGCATGACGCGTATGAAAGCGCAAGCAAGATCTTTATTATGGTGGCCAACATTAGACAAAGATATCGAAAATCTATGTAAAAGTTGTTTACCATGTTTACAGACCAGACAAGATCCACCTAAATCTATGAGTTTGTGGCCGAAGACAAAGGAATTTTTTGAAAGGGTGCACATTGACTATCTTGGACCGATAAAGGGTAAAACGTTCCTAGTGTTGACAGATGCGTACTCAAAATGGCCAGAGGTGTACCAGGTAAATTCGATGAGACCGGAAGAACTTGAAGAAAAGTTGAGAGATACATTTTCAAGATTTGGTTTACCAAAAACACTAGTATCAGACAATGGAAAGTCATTAGTATCAAAAAAGTTTGAGACATTTCTACTCAAAAATGGGATCAAGCACATCACCACACCACCTTTTCATCCACAAAGCAATGGAGCAGCAGAAAATTCCGTGAAAACTTTTAAGAATAAAATGAAAGCGTTATTATTGGATCCTAAAAATACAACAGAGAGTGTTAATACACTGATATCAAGATTTTTAATCGCATATAGAAATACGGAACATGCTACAACAAAAGAAACACCGGCAAAACTATTGTTAGGGAGAAATCTAAGAACAAGATTAGCAATACTGAAAGAAATGCCGACAACCGAAGAGGAAATAGATAAAATTCAAACAAACAAATTTCTGATAGGGGAAGTAGTTATGGTTCGAGACTACAGAAGAATTAACAAGAAAGAGTGGGTGCAAGCCGAAATCATAAAGAAAATGGGAAGTAAAATGTACATTTGCAAAATCCCAAATGGTCAGCGTTGGAGAAGACATGAGAATCAGCTTTTGAAGACAAACATCAAAGTAGAAGACGAGAAGGTCGCAATCAAAACAAAACTATCTAAAGTAGGTTATGCACAGTCGTTGGAGTCTAACGTCACGTCGATTGCTTGTACACAGCCCAATTCTGTAGTTGCAGACGATAATAGTTTAAGTAATAGTAGACCTCAGCGATATAAGAAACCTGTGTCTAGATATGGTTTCGAATAGCTTACTTACAAAAGCAATAATTTTAAGTTCAGATAATTTTATTTTATATTTTGGATATGTTTATATTTAAGTGTGAGGGTGTTATGTTGGTTATATAAACAAACTTATTACGCGTGTCAGAGACAAACGCGTGCGCACCGGAACGACAGTCAGAGGGAGAAAAGGAAGAGACCATGTAGTACCATGAGAAGAAGAGCAGTTAATTTTAAGTGAAATAAACCTAATGTATAATTAGAAGACAGTGTGTTATTTCCCTACCGAAAGGTCCTTCCAAGATACAACAATAACAAAAAGGTGTTAGATACACAAATTAAAACATAAAATGATTAAATAATACAATTCAACTCTATCTTGACAAAATAGCGACAATTAGATTGTCGAAATGACTAACAAATGTTGAAAATGTTTTCCGTTTCTGTGTAAACACACTGCCACTCTATTTTTTTGTTGGCAAAAAAACTTTGCGACAATTGATTATTGATCTTACGGCTACAACGAGTAACTTCTTCTTGCAATTCTTCTTTTCTTTTAAAAACCTTATCTTTCAAATACCCAAATAGTAAAAAATCCAAGAGAATAAAACCCGGAGATCGTAGGATAAACTCCTTCACTTATAATGCAGTCAACACAAATCTGTTGCAAATATCTCAAAGTTGCACCTGCAGTGTGATATGTTGCCTCATCTTGCTGAAAGGACCCATACTGGAGTTCTTTGTCATCTAACTGCCATATATGTCAACTTTTTGTAGATAGAGTAGTGTCTTATTGAAAATGAGGTTTACTTTCACTTATGATGCAGTCGTCATAAAACTGTGGCAAATATCTCAAAGTTGCACTTGCAGTGTCAGATAAAATTATGTAGATTTTCAGAACACCAATTAGTATTCTGAGAGTTAACTTACAGATGAAACCAGTATTTTTAGCTAAAAAATACGAGATCCAACAACCTGTTGTCCTTTAGGTTTTCTTGAAGCCAGTTGCAATACTCAACTCGACGTGGAGAATCTACAATTCAAAGTTGATGTGTCGTAGTAACCTTGTAGGAATGCAAATGTAATGTGTTTTGGAATCTTTTGGCATGCATTGTAAAGTACCCCAGATTGTGTAAATAACTTGGGTAAAATTGTTTGTGGATTTTGTTCAACCCTTGCCCTTAAATCATTATCAACTTTTGCTAGTAATTTGAGTCTTCCAATTGACTCCTTGAAGAGAACACAAGACTGCAAAATCAAAAACCTAAATTTGAACTATCAAAAGATAAGCAGCGTTTGCAACAGCTACAAATTAGATGTGTGGCTGTACAAAGCTCTTGGAGGTACTGGTTTGTCACCAATACAGAAAGTACTAAAAAAGCTAAAACATATGTACGAGTACACGAAGTTATAGTTTACTGCGCTAATTTGGCTCGGAGGGCTACAACGGAAAGCGTTTACTGGGCCCTAGACAACACATTTATATAAAAAAGCCTTTCTAAATATTTATGTAAACTAAACTCTCTAATCATTAAACGTGTTGTGAAACTGATTGTACGCCTAATCAATAAACGTTTACAAAATTTACTTTTCTGTCTTGGGTAAAAACTGATGTGTACAAAAAAAAACTGAATACTCTTAAGCTATAGACCCATATCACTGATCTCTATTTTAAATCTTTAAAAAAATCATATCATATAAATCATATTGTATGACAAACGATTTGTCGTTATTTTTCAACATAAGTAGCAAAAGCAGCACCTTGTCAGAGGCTTTTAATCTGTGTGATGCATCTTTATTATTTTGTTTGCTGTTAACAGAACGATAGCAAAACGGAGAAAACACTATTTTCCTTTGAAAATAAAGCAACTTTTAATGAGAAAACGGTAATTTTGTTACGAATTTATTTAGACTTCAAACTACAGTTTCATCAGCATATTAAATTTAAAAAAATAATTTGTCGACTGAATTGTGAAAAATTGCTTTTTATTTTTTATACATAAATAGTTAGATTAGAAATGGCTTATAAACTTAGAGTCCATCAGCATCGTTGGCAACTGCATTTTATATACAATTGCAACGTTGTGCAGTTGGATTGATAGCTGAATTAATCGACAGAAATGACTATAAACATATGCTTGAACGTTTTTTGATATATCCACTTCACCTTGACTGTATATCTACAAGTGTATGGTCTAGGTCTAGATTATATCAAACTTTAACAAATATTCAAACCACAACAACGTGCACGACACGTCCATTCGAGACAAAACAGCAACAAACCCGTTCGCATTTGTATGTGGCACATGAAACGTTAGTATAAAATTGTACAAAACACTACCGGCTACATTACACTACTTATCAATAAGTTTAAGAAAATAGTAAAAAAATATTTATGCCATAAGACATATTATTCTTTTATACAGTATTTTGACGATTCTTGTAAATTAGTATAGAGCTTCATCTAAAGTTTTCTGTATCTCTATCTAAAGCTGCATGTTGAAAAAACATTGTAGCCATTTTGACACTAAATTACTTGTTTATTGATCCAAAATTTTTTTATTTTTGTACAATATTTTCCTGTCACTAACATTTTGATACTAACCTAATTACTTGTTCATTAATTCAAATTTTGTTTATTTTTGTACAGTAATTTAGTGTCAACCAGATCTTCAGAATAAAGAAATACATTTTTCAAAAAAATTTTGCATTAATTAACAAATAAATCTTTTTTCAATATATTGTTTTCTAATTGCAGACTGTCAAAACTGTAAAAAATGTAGTGGTGTTTCGATAATCATCTATATTAAGCCCTCTTTAAAGTGTATTCTATGATTAATATATAAAAGCTCAGCTAATGAACCAACATTGCCGCCTTAACTTTCACTAAATTATTAAAACAACATTTTGTTAAAGAGAAGACAATCAATTGAAACCTAAACTAGCGTTGGCTTTTTGGTGTTTTAGTAAAACAAACAGTTTAACGAAAAACACATATTCAAATCTTATAGTCACAAAAGTCAACAGAAAATTATTATGCACTTTAAAAGTTGGTCAGTGTCATGTTTTTAGAAGTTGTGAAAGCATATTAGTTCTATCCCACATTATATACATAATTATGCATTGTTTTTCTTAGGGTCATTTAACTTCCACTAATATAGTTTTTACGCAGAAGTAATAATATGCGTATTCTAATATAACTCACAAAGCCCTTTAGTAAAATTTAGTTGCATAAGAGTGCCAAAAAAATTAAAAAATCTTTTTTCAATGATAAAAATGTAAACATAAAAAAACCAAATTATTTACTAATCCAGTACGTTTTCTTTGCAATCCTTAAAAATCCGCGCCAAATAAAGCAAAAGTTGAATCATCTTCAATGCTTTTTATTAGGTTGAAAACAATACCAGTTCGGGCTTCTTTAATTTTATAAATTACATAGCTCATATTTTTGAGTTGTCATCATGTTAGAAAAAATAAACCAAAATCAGTTAATCCGAATCATAGTTGGCTTAAGGACTACTTCAAAGAATATGTGTTCACTGCTGGATATTAAAAAAATTACAAAAAAAATTTTTCCATCAAAAATATTTACTTTGTTTATATTGCAAAAAACCTATCTGACTCTATTGTTCCATCAAAAAATCCATTTGCTTTTTGCGCACTATCAAAAAAAAATGCTTTTGTTTTTAGTTGGTGTTTGTTTCTGACGCCAGTAGTTATGTTTAAATTGCAACAAGTCATAAATAGTATAAAAAAAACAAGCATTGATGGTTTATTAATAAAACTATTTTTAAATTAACTTGTGCAAGCATAAACTGCTCTTAAATTACTGATTAACAATTTTTTAGAAGAAGCACTTTTTAAACTGCCTGAAAATTGCTATTAATATTCATATAATGTTGCTAATTATAGACCAATTGCTCTCTTACCAGTTCTCGTTAAAACTATTGAAAAGATAGTTAAATATGTATAGTCTTATAACTTTCTTCTTCTTTCTTCCTTAGTAAATTCGAAAAATTATTGTCTTCTTGCCAATTTGGTTTTGTAGCACATAAAAATAATAATGATGCGATATTGTCTGTCTTAAATCAGATGTGTGCAGCAGTGAATAATAAATTATATACCAATAAATTTTTTTGTGACTTTGAAAAAGCTTTTGACTGCGTTAGTCACAATATACTTATTAAAAAATTAGAATTTTATGATATAAGAGGCATTCCTGTTATATTATAAAAGTGATTTAAATCTTTTCTATATAATAGAAATCAAATTCTAAAAGCGAATAACTCTCTTTCTAACTGTAAAAATCTTAATTTTGGTGTCCCATAAGGCTCCGTTTAGGCCCTTTCTTCAATCCTTATAAAATAGATTGCTAAAACCTTGCATTTATTAAATCATGGTACGATTAATAGTCTCAGCTTTAACACAAATAAAACTATAGCTGTTTAACATTCAATCAATTTTTATCAACAATAATTCAATAAACACGGTTGATTAGGTTTAATTCTTAGGTCTTCATATAGAAAAATCTCTAAAATGGTCATCCCATACAGACATACTAATTAATAAATGATCGACTGCTTGTTATGTCTTACGATCTGTCTTCAGAAAACTGAATACTGAAATAGCGCAATCTACTTATTTTGCTCTTTTTGAATTGCATCTGCGACATGGTTTTTCCTTCTGGGAAAATTGCTCAAATAATCAATATGAATGCATCTTTAAATAAAAAAAAAGAGCTTTTGCTACACTTTTGGATTGACTAGCAGAAAAAATTGTCGTCTTTATTTTATCGTACTTAAACTTAAAAACAGGTCCCCAACAAAAAATTTTACCAACAGTATCTATTTAGTTCTCCCTTTATCTGAAGTAACTAAAAACTATTTTCTACAAAGCAAAAAAAATGTATAGCTCACTACTCTTTCACCTGAAGTCTTTTTTCACCTACACATTTTTTTGCAAAGTGTACTACCCTTTTTGGGTTGTACAATCACTAGTCCATCAACAGTTTTATAGTATGTTAATTTTCTATACTTTCAGAAGTTCTAATTTTTTCTGTGTCTTTTATAATTTCTAGTCATTTTGGTATTTTGTTGTTATTTATTGTTTGATATTTTGTTATTTGTATCTGACTATTGTTTATTTTACTATCGCTTAGTCTACAGATTTTATAAATTCTCAAGACAATAGAACTCATACTTTAAAAAAGCCTAATGATTAAAAAAAAAATTCAAAACAATACAGCTTATACTTTATATCTCGCTGATCAAAAATTTGACAAATAATATTTTCACATACTTCTTCAAATAAAAAGAGAAGTCACAGACTATATGTGAAAAAATAGAAAAAATTGTCAATTGATGTATTGAAAGTATTTCCCCGGCCTAGAACCAGCTGATGTTTTTTATCATTTCATAAATTATTCAACCGAGAGGGAATAACGTACTTGAAGTTATTCGTCACAACGCTCCATACACGTGAGTTGCAAACATAAAATAATGAAGAAGTGAAAATTATATATTTTAATATGCTCCATGTATTATTTTTCGTCATCACCCTGGCTTGTGACACTGACATTGTTATAGGAAACATCTGCTATCATTTTGTTTTCATCATTTTCATTATCATCATCATCATCGTAATTATTAGTATTCGCATAACGATACAAGTGTCGCAAGCCAGAATGAAGTCGAAAATTAATATTTGGTGTTTACAGGACATTTAATATCTAAATCTAATTTCTTACAATCGAAACAAAAGGTAGTCTTTTGCATACAAGCAACAAAATGGATAAAATGTTTACTATCCAAACAAGCATTTTTTTTTATGACAAGCAAGCAAAGTTTTATTCAAGCAAATTTTTAATATTGTAAACTTAAATTTGATGAAAAAATGTAACGCTTTTTATTATTTAAGTAATGAAAGCACAATTTATTGCTGATTTCTAGAGATTGCCGCTTTTATGGCCGTTCGCACCGTTTTCAACTAAGAATAACTTAACATAAGACATGCTTAAATTTAGGAGATGCTTATGTTTCCGTTGGTTTGCACCGCCATCATCTTAGGGTCGACTGAGCGTAAGACGTTCTTAAGGATAATATATTTGCAAACGCAGCATTTATCCTGATATTAGGAAAACGCAGTTGGTACGTACTCTTCGTTTGACAATTGACATTTAAATTATTTAAAACGTGGTTTGTACTGTTCAACGATTATTTTTATTTTTTCTCTGTTCCTAGACTTTAGTCGCAAACATGAGTGACAACGATCAGGTAATTATCAAAATTATTTTACTGCATTTCCAATTTTAAAATTGCAATGAATGAATTTACTGCATATCCAATTTTTCAGAAGAAGAAAAGGGCTGCTAATTTTCGTTTGGAAGAGAAAACAGTTTTGTTCGATATTATTTATGAATATCGACACATTTTATATAATAAAAAAACAGACGATTGCTGCTAAGACTAGATATAAACCAACCGAAATCTTTAATAAAACCCTAATTCATCCAGTTCTTCAAAATAATTGAACCTTTATACACTCGGTCGATAATTTCCAAAACGTCCAACTCGTCTTCTAAAATATCTTCAACGTTTTCTTCTACATATTCATCAGCCATTTTATTGTTACAATAATAATAGTTATAACTTTAATAATAAACAGACTGCCAATTAACACTAACAAATACAATACAAACGTTAACGTCAACCGCTGTCCGCGTCAAAAATATTTGCACAATTGCGCTTGCGCACACGGATACTTTGTTTATGTAATGCTTAAGCCACCAATTTCGAGTTCTCAAATTTTAAAACGATCTTATCAGGTTTAAGAACGTGATAGGTGTCGGTGCGGACCAAATTTCAATCTTAAGTATTAGTTGGTACTTAAGCATTTCTTAACTGTTGCGGTGCGAACGGCCATTAGTCGCACAGCAATACTCTTTCTCAATAAATTATATATCACTTAATAGATAAATCCTATAGACCATTAATTTTTTTACTATTTTATCTATACGTGTAAGAAACGTTGTGCCAGATAGCTATAAATACGTTATTTCCTCAAAATTGTAAAATAATATTTATTTAATAATAATAATAATAATAATAATAACTTTATTTTTTCTACAGGTGTACACCCAATTACAGAAAAAATGATAAAAACATATTTTAATTTTTGCAAAACAATACAAATGTATATAAAATAAAATAAAATAAAATAATAATAATAATAATAATAAAAAAAATTAACATTAACATAACGCTGCATATTAAGTAAGAGATACAAAGATATCAAGATAATGAAGAGTCAAAAAATTTTTGAATATGACTCTCTATCATTTTCAGACTGTCAGCATGAATATCGCAAGTTTCAGAGATCATATTAAATTGATCGCACATGAGAGATATTGGTGACCTGAGTAGGGCATTAGACTTACGAGGCATGCTGTAAAAAGTCTGACACTGACGTGAGTTTATACGAGGAATAAAAAAATTTAATTTTTGTACGAGGTAAGGGCAGTCAATATTGGAATGCAATAGGTTGTACAGGAATTTTATGTTAATGATTACTCGCCGCACTTGCAAAGAATTGAAACTAAATCTATTCAAAAGTAGGTTATGGTTAAACCCTCTAATTGGGTATTCCCCATCAAGCTGATAAGAAAGGAATTTTAAAAATCGTCTTTGAACACTTTCAAGGTTACTAATATAAATATTATAAATGGGGTACCATATCAAGGCTCCATATTCGAGTCTGGAACGTACTAGGGAGCAATATAATATTTTTAAAGTTTTTATGTTTGAAAAATCTTTGCAGTTCCTGTATATAAAACCATATGTCTTAAAGGCTTTTGTTATTATTTCATTGACATGATTAGTGAATGTAAATTTTTCATCAAAAATAACACCCAAGTCTTTTATTTCAGATTTCCTAGCAAGTAGGATGCTATTAATGTGGTAAGGAAAACTTGTACTCAAAGTTTTTCTGGAGTATGTAACAACATTGCATTTTGAAATGTTTAAGTGCCGTCGGTTCAGCTTACACCATTGAACCACTGCATCCACACTGTTTTGCATAGCAATGCAGTCACTTTTGGAACGAATTTTATAGAAAATTTTTAAATCATCTGCAAATAAAAGCTTATTACATTGTACTACACTAACTATATCATTAATAAACAGGAGAAAGAGCAAAGGGCCCAAGTTGGAACCCTGTGGGACTCTGTGGGACAGAGGTAGAAATAAATGAATTGGATAAAAAGTTTTGATATCTAACATATTGTTCCCTACCAACTAAATAAGATTTGAAAAACATAAGTAAAGAGTCACAAAAGCCATGCGATTTTAATTTGCCCAATAATATATAGTGATCTATTTGATCAAAGGCTTTACGGAAGTCAGTGTAGATTACGTCGATTTGATGTTTATTGTCTAAAGCCTTTGAAACGTATTCGCTAAAGCTAGCAAGATTTGAGATAGTTGACCGTTTTTCCATAAATCCATGTTGTAGAGGGGATATTGATGTTTTGACACAGGAGTATATGTGTTTGAAAAGTATAGACTCAAAAATCTTGGCAAAATTACACAATAAAGATATAGGTCTATAGTTATTAATGTTATTGATAAATATAATATATTTATATAATACTTGGAATAATAAATAATATCATTTTGCCTAAAGTTATTTTATCATCCTCTTATTAGATTTTCACCTTGAAAACTTGACTTTTTTGTGCTAACAAATACTTACTATAGTTTATACAAATTGAAATACTAAAGTTTATTACCAACGAATATAACTAAATATACTGTATGATGGTCCTCAGATTAAGTGTAGTGAGAAAAACATTACTAATTGTTGAATTAAATTAACTTTGAAAAAAAAATTGCTTTTCCAAAAAAAGGAGATTCTTATAAAACTCCACTGTCACAAAAACAAATGTTAATAAATTAATATATATATATTAAAACGATTCAGAAGAAAAGTTAATCGTTTAAAATTATAATCCAAATTCTTATTAAATAAAATTGTTTTTAATAAAAAATTAGACTGAAACAGAAAATTTTAAATAAAACTTTGTTTAAAAACAATAATACTTTTTTTATAAAAATAAAATAAAGCCCATGAAATATAAATTTCATGATTTATAATATAACAAAAATGCTCTTTAAATACCTTCTTCTGAAACAACATTTTCCTGCTTATTTACGCGCAGGAAAATTGAGTTTTCCGGACTAGTACTGTAAAAACTTTACAAGACGCAAAATAAAAAAGATACTCTAGTAACTATAGTTGCCAACAAAATTGACAAACTTGATTTTTGTAGAATTTGTAAAAAAAATTCTAAAATTTGTAAATTTCGTCTTTTTTACGATTTCCGGAAAAATTTAATACAAAACACCTCAGTACAATCTCTTAATTGACTCGGAGCTTTAAAATACTCGGCACAAAGTGCCTCGTATTTCAATTTAGCTCCTCTTCAGTAATGTGAAATTTTCCGGAATTTTATGTAAATAACTATTTAGCAAAAGTATTGAAAAAGCTCCTAATTACACTCTATACTACATGCTTCGGCTATTAGCAACACAAATCGGGCATCTTCAAAGATTTTTAAATCGCATTTAACACATTACTTTTCTATTGGTTGAAAGCAATGTCCCGCTTACACAACACAATTTTATGTCAGTAGGACTTATCAATTTATTATAACCTCACCTTCCCCTATCAAACAAGAATTTCCCTCAACGGCGTGCAAACCTTGTTTGTTTAGAGCGCAAAGCTTGGTTTCTATGGCAACTGACGTCACATTTTCCTCCACTATTGTGACTATTCAGATTCTGGTGTTTGTGTGAGGTTATGTAAACATAAACAATTTATTGTCACTGACATTATGAAAAGTTAAAGTGCAGAAGCTATCTACTAGCATAGTCCGAAATTTGCAGCAGATTCTTAATTATTTCCTGAAAATACACCGAAAACTCTGCGAGATTTAACAAAGTTGCTATATTGTATTACTTCAAATGAATAAGTGCCACAAACATGTCTTTCAAAACGAGTGTAACATGATATTTTTTCAATTTTGCTTTTATTAATATTTATAATTCAATATTAAGAATATGAAAAATCCATCTAGTAAGTTTGTTTCTCAGATTGGTATGACTGGTATAATTATAAATATTAATTATAACAATGACAATAATGTCAATGTCATCAGAATCTCAACTACTAACTATACCAACTCATGACAAAAGTCACTAAAAACGATTACAAAGAATTGAATTTTGTCTATTTTTTTTTAGAAAAAAACGTGAAATATTAAAACAATATTTCTATGCAATTTGGTTATCTTGATAAAATAAACGTTATCTCAATCAAAAACATCTCTGGTTAACATTTTTCCAACTTCTATAGTAAGTACACACAAAACATAGGGTCTTCTGAAAAATAAAGAATGACGCAAAAAACAATAGATCTAAAGTAACAAAAAAATGTCACCCTTTATTAAATGTGCTGACGGCCGTAATTGCATTTTGTAATCAAATTGTATTTCGTATAACCTAAAGTTGGTTGATTAGAACCTTTCAACATTTTTGAAACGTTAAAACTTTGTTACAGAAGTTTCCAGAAGACAATATTAAAAGTAATTTCGAACATAAAAAAATCTTTGACCTCAATAATTGAATAAATTAAAATTTTGGTTCGATTCGCACTGTCGCCACCTCAGCAAGTGAAATTTTGTTTACAGCTACTTATCTTAAAGTTGGTAATTGAGTAAAAATTCTAAAATGGACCACAAGGAAGCTTGAAATGATTGTTTCATAACTTTAGTTCTTAATTGTGTGATTACGAGGGTAGAAGATGAACTCGAGGTAAAGTTTGCTGAGGGTGAAGGGCTTGCCTCAAATTGAGTTAATTGGAACTCCTTAATAGCAGCGAAACGTACACTCTCTGTTGTTACTATATTATAATATACCTTATAACGTTGACTTGAGACTATTGAATACGTGAAAACCTATACATGCGGTATTATTTGGCAGAGATTTGTCATCATCCTCTTGAAGTTTGAGTAGGGAGGAGAAATTGAAATTCTCACCTGAAACAAACCAACATTATATTAGTTCATGTTTTACCATAGAAATAAGATGCTTAAATAGCTTGTCATGTTGAATATCTTATGAAAGTTTAAAAAAATTAAAAAAACTAAAGACCTCTTTTAAGACATACTTACGCAGCTATAAACTTTAGCTAAATAAGAACAATATATAAAAATTATTGTTATTTATTGAATTTAATCAGTTACTTTTGAAGTACCAGTCAAAAGAAAGAAAGGGAATCGATGATAGATATTATACACAGATTTTAGATTAAATTTGTAGGTTATAGTTTTTCCATGACCGGCACCGCTTCCAAAAATAACTGATTTGCGAAGTTTTTATCTATTTTTTTCTTAAAAGACGTAATTTTTTTCATAAAAGGTATAAAAAAATATTTTTTCACCGACTTCAAAAAAAAGAAGGAGGTTCTCAATTCAACTGTATTTTTTTTATGAGTGTTACCTCATAACTTTTTTCTGGGTAAACTGATTTTGATGATTCTTCTTACCTTTAGAAAATAAATTTGATCAAGATCTGACCAGCAGTTTTTAAGTTACTTTTCTTAATGCTTCTTTTGACATATATTTTTGACACTTTTTATTAATTGAAAATAAAATAAAAGTGAAAAATTGAAAATTAAAAAAATTGCTTTCAATATAATGATTATGATGAAATAATAGTTTATAAGCAATTTGAGTCAATAAATAAAATAATGATTAAGTAATCATAATAAAGTCGGTTTTTTCTAAATTTTTAATTTGTTTCATTTTTTAATTGTACATTGATTAGTAAGTATCTTATGCTGCAATAAAGATCTAAAGTGGTTTTAAAGGTAGTTTTTCATCGTCAAAAATCATCTACAACCGATGTATATTCATGTATTCTGTCATACCCGCATCGGTCTTAGTGACTTTCAAAATTGAGACGTAAAAGCGTGGCCGTTTAACTTGGCAAATATAAAACTATTCCAGTCAGAGCAAATTAATTATATTATTAATAATTGTGCTTTATTGTCCTTTAAAATTACACAAAATTTATTGACAATGTAAAACCTAAACTAAAGTAGGTATAAAAAATAAGTAAGCTATATTATATCTGTTTTTGTATAAAAAACAAATGTCAATCTTTATAAAGATTCAGACACAACATTTTTACAAAACTTTTGATAGTTTTTAGATTATGTGGTATCTAAAAGATTATGCAGTTTTTTAGTATTATGTATATAAAATTGAATTTTTTATTAAGCTCGAGGACGGTCTAGGTAGGTTAATGTCTTCATAGTGTCTGATAGAATGTAGATGGTGAGGTTATTTAGGCAAAAAAAAATGTGAATCAAGCATTCTGATTGTAAAATATATAAATATAAAAGTGGCAAAATTTTGTTTTTAATAAAATACGTTTTGCAATGATTCCTACTTTTTAATCCCAATGTGTATCGAATAGCCCTTTTCTTAGACTTGGACTATGGTACAAGATCTTGAGAATTGTAAACCGTAACCAGAAAGTGGTTCGAAAAGAGCAAAGTAAGAAACAACGTTTAATTCTCTAAACACCGATTTCATTAAAAAACATGCTGAATATAATTTTTTAGTCAGAACGTTAATATGACAGTTCCATTTTAGTAAGCTTTCAAACTTTCAATGGTAAGGCCAAAAAAATTTAACCGTATTGACCACTTGAATAAAAAAATTTTGCAAATTAAAGAATTGAATATTGCATTTGTATGGCAGAACTACTGTTTTCTTAATAAACTAAATCTTTTGAAATAATAAAATGTAAAGAGATTGTGTCACAGTTGTTTCATGTAATGCTAGTGTCGTCAGAAAAAAGAAAAATGTTTCCACTAATGTCTAAATTTGCAATATAGTTAATATAAATTAAAGACAAAATAGAACCAAGTACAGAACCTTAAGAGATTCCAAGTTAGTGTTTTTACAATTGAAAAAAAAAACATTTAAGAATACTATTTGATCTTTATCAAAAAGATATGATTGAAACCAATTCAGAGGAATACTACGAATTCCATATAAATCTAGCTTATTTATTAACTTTTTGAGAATAACACAATCGAAAGCTTTAGCAAAGTCACAAAATAATGTAGTTGAATATAGGTTGTTGTTACAATTAGTATAAACCTGATATAACAATAAAAACAAAGCGTCAGTGGCTGTGCTATTTTATATTTAAAGCCAATTTAAATTTTAATTGTCAAGTTTAGTGCATATAAGCACAAAACATCTCGAAGTATACAAGTCTCGATTTTAGATAAATTGGCCTCAAATTATTCCAAGCAGTTAACCAGATAATTTAATTGATTGAGAGATATCTGTTTTGGTGGCAATAAAAGGTAAGTGGATTTGGACTTACAAAGCTATGTACTGAGTTAATCTAAAAATGAGTGAAAAAATAAAGCCTAGACAACAGGCATATACAAAGACTAGACTAGACTAAATACTCTATGTAGGTAATTAAAATAGTTTTTGAGAAATACATTGTACAAACAAAAGTAGGTAACTTTCACATATATTTTTTTTTTCTAAAATAGATAATAAAAAATATATAGAACTATTAGTATTCTCTACCAAACGAAGTGCTATAATATGATAAAATTATTGAAATGTGTGGCGTGTGAAATATTGACATATTATGCCGAATGACCAACTTACGTTCTAAAAAACGCTTAAAAAAATCTTAGCCATCTACCGGTTTATTAATTAAGAGCTACCCAAGCAGCTGTAACGAGGCATCAACGAGAAAAAAAACTGCGGGTAAGATTTGATGAAAACAGATTTTTACCTTAAGCAAATAGACAAGAGTAGTTTGACAACGTGGTTACATATAGATAATCAGATATTTTACATAAAATCAAAGCAAATTCATTTAAATAGATGGGTAAGTTAAACATGTTTTGTTTTTATTGAAACAACTTTTACTATATTACGTAAGTAGTAACCACTTGAGTAAATAAATTGTCACTAAAAATTTATTCAAATAAAAATCGGTTGCAACTTGCTTAAGAGTTCCAATAGAAACAAAACTATTCCAAGTGCACAGATTTAATTTTAATAAATTTGGTTTAAAATTTTTTTTTTCTATCTGCTGGTAGAAACCTAAGTAGATAGATAATTATGTTTATCTTACCAACGCGTTTCGGACGAAAGGCTCTAAAATAATAATTTGGTTGTCCGATTAGGAATATCTCTTTTGTCTCAAAATTATTTCCATCAGAATCAATATCTGAATTGATATCTGTGAACGTCGATATCGATATCATTTGAAATGACCTATAGCATCGACATGTAGAAACCTGAAGCTTCACATTCCAATAGATGTCGCTACTAAAAAAGTTGTTTAAAGAAGCGGCAGTTTAAGTGAAATAGTAAAATTTGTATTTTCATTTCTAAAAAGACTGGGTGCTTATCTGTTAGATTATCACATTTTTTGAGTTTTATAAAAATGTATAACTTTTAAAAAGAAAAGTTTTTGTCTTTACAAAACATTGTAATTAGTTGTAATACGAGTAAATACAAAATAATCTGTTTATTAATGTCCAATTGCCCACCTCAATTGATTTTATTCTGCTATAATATGTTAGTTATTAGCAGTAACTGACCAACTGTTGAAAAATTAAGCACAAGTTGAAGTTTCTCTTTACCTTAAAATTTTATAACATTAAAATTTAAAATTCTCTTAAAATAGTTAGTATCAAATTGCGGAATCTAGATGTAAACTTTTGTTTCATATTCCCAACACACTGTCGAGTCCAACTAATTAATTTATGTAATGTGAACATTTTAACAGGTATCTTGAAATCTCTACGCTTTCATCTGATCAAATTTTAAACTAAAGTAGTTTTTATGAGTTAAATATCAAATTTGAAAATAAAAACCTCAAAATTAACCATGTCTGTATTGCGAATTCTTAACTTTTAGAATAATTTATTCAATAGTCATGCAATTAAAAATGTGGTAAATTACCAATATTATCACCTGGGATGTGCTTTCTGTTGAAAATTGTTTAACTTCTTCTTCTTGTAGTACTTTTCAGTTCTTGTTGTCGGAGTTCAGTGACATTAGAGAAATGTTCGCTTTGTAGTGCATGTCTTCTGTGAATTGCTTATATTGAATGGTAAATACTAATATGTCATTTTCTTTTTTAAGCACACATTGTTGGTAGATTGTGCTTTAAAAAGTTCAAAAATAGAAATTCTACAGCACAGAAAAGTTTCAACAATCAGGAGATACTTTTTGAAATGATATTGTCACTACAAATATTTTTTATATTTTTATTGAATATGATACGATGTATTGTCAATAATTATTGTTGTAACATGATAAAATCAAAATCAAATTCATAAATCGGTTAGGTATCTTGTCTTGTTGTGTTTTGACAAATGTAATTTATTCAATATTTGAAGACCGTACATAAGATATAAATTTTGAAAATTCTGATTTTAAGACAAACATTTTTGTCATCTGTGCTTAAATAAATAAATAATCAGTTTTTTATGTGGTAGATTAAAACTTTTTTATCAAACAAAATTGTACTGCACTTTCTCAACAGTTTACGCCACAGAGAAGCTTTTTAGTGTATTTTAATATCAAGAGTACCAACCGTAAGTTACAAATTCAAGTTAAAAACAGATAAAAGTCCAAAAAAAACCTTTTTTTAAATTAGCTGATGACAAAAAGCTTAGCTCTACTTGAACTTTAACTTCTTAACTTTTTATCGGGCTTCTAGATGCAGTTTTCATTAGCTGAACGTCATTTAAATATTGGCCATAATGTTAATTTTAATTCAATTTTCAGTTTAAAAATCAAGTTGCTTCTATACAAAAAAAAATCCGTAACTGTAAAGCATCTCAACAATTTTGATCCAGACTTAAATTGTTATCTTTTTAACGTTTAGAAAGATTTGTTTATCAACACTTTCTTAGAGAAGTTCAGCTTTTTTCCATTCCGCAATTTAAACCCCAGCAGCGACAAAGTCTAATCAACATAATTTTCGCTTCTAGCATAGTTTATACTTCAAGTTACCGTGCTTATGTATAAGCTGTGCTATTTCATTTTAATTTTCCTGCATATCTGAGATTCTGCATCTCTCAATGACTCTGCGCGTGGAAAAGCCCTTCTTAATACTACCGTACCAACATAAGTGCTTTAATTATTTCCATCAATGCATTTTGCACTTTAAGAAATAATACAGCCGTCTGAATATTGTAGCAAAATCGGTTTTGTCGCATCGATTATGCTAAGGTTATTAATTAAATCAATGAAATTATTGATAAAAATAATTAAAAATAAAAAAAACCTACAATTTTTTTAACTTACTATTAAACGGTTTCATGCTTACGCAACTGTCAGGTAATTACTACGCAACCCCGTCGTTACGCAATTATAACATACACAGTAGCCCATCTTTATTAAAAAAATACTTGCAGATTCCTGATTAAAAATAATTTCTTTTGATAATAAATCAGATTAAAAAACTGACAATTTTCGGCGGTAGCTATTATAATTATATAAAGACAAAAAGATTTTAAATGTGAAATCACGTTTCACATCTTTTGCAACATACCTGAAGAAAATTCCAAAAAACCTTGAGAGAAAGCAATAAGAAATAAAGTTTCAGTATCATAGATCCAGTTCATTTGGTATAAGTTAGGGAAGAATAAGTGTCCGATTAGAGTTTTAAAATTAACAACAAAGTACAATGAACAAAACAAATCGGTGAATTTATTGTTCTAACTCACATAATTCAATGTTTATAACAAGTCCGTATCAATAGCTTTGATGAGTTACTAATTGAATAGTGCTAATAATTATTTCATTGCCCAGTTAATATATAATATTAATTAGAATTTTAAATAGCTCAAAAGACAAGAAAACTAAATCTTTAATCATCATTCTATATTAAAATTGTGCAACTTAATATTATGCATTTAAAATAAAATCTATTCTTTCAATCTTATCAAATCTATTTAAAATAAAAATTAAAATATTACTAATTGATTTGTAGTTAATGGATTTCTTAATATGTTGGTTTATATATCCACCAATAATGATTTACATCTCGTATCGTCATAGTCCGGTCGCCGAGTTGTGGAAGTTGGGTACAACAAATATTTTATGATTGACTCTAATACAATTTTGATAATAATTATACTGAATCACAATATGAGAGGTCCCAGAGCGGCACTTCTGGGCAACTCCAATAACTATTTTATTGTTTATTTGTCAATAACTATTAAGCGGTCAGTTCTACATTTAAGATTATTTATTGCATTTCGCTAAAGAACAAAATTTCGAAAAAAATTATATTTTAAACGGCTCTCTTCAATTAACCGTTTTTGAGACACACGCGTTCACTTTTGTGAACTATTTCAGAAGTAATGGACGCTCACGCGAATGCCCTATCCGCCATTTTGACTTTGAGTATTTGCGCGAACTTTTAATTTTGATTATTTTATAGCGGTTGTGAAACCTTATTTTAAAGGTCAAGTCAAGACAAACAGAACACCACTATGCGCATGTATATATAAAATCGTTGTGGTCAGTCCAATATGAGACAAAACATGAACATGCAAAAATAATTACATTATCAAAACCTTGCAATTTATCATAAAATACGTTTTGTTATTGGTAAAATACGTAGCAAATAAACAGTTTGTAGTTTTCGTTAATTTTAATTGAATTAAAGTTCAGAATATTTTACAAGGATATAGACTACAGACAGAAAATATATTAGATTACAAGATATTCATTATTTAGAATTAGAAGTAGACGTTTCACTGTCACGGTCATCAAATTGGGCTTCATGAGACTTCAAATTGCAACACAATTGGCCGTCTCTGCACGGCGCCACTGGAGGTGCCTGTACTTTGTTACTTGGAAGTAGAATGGGAACCAATCAGTATGTTGCTTAATCTTTTACCCAACCATAATCAATTTCTTCTTCATAATCAATTGAATTAAGAAGTGGAGGGAACATAGATGCCGCTGCGTTCCAAATGCAAGCTTGTAAACGACATCGTTTTATATAAAGTTCAAATGCCTCTGATGTCGGACGGGCATTCTTGATTTTGGGAGAAATTTTCTTAGATAACCATACTTTGTATGAAACATCTGACACGCCGTGAACTTCCTTCTTGTAGCCGTAACAATGTGCAATGAAGCTTGTGTACTCTGGAATACATTGTTGCATTGATGATTCTACACAACCTAAATGTTTAACTTCAATACCATATCTGAACTTGTACAGCCTTAAAGCTTCCAATTTCAAAAAAATGTGAAGTGGTATCACAGCTAGTGAGACAATGTACTGCTAATAATAAGTTTGCTTGGGTTCCAAAGTTATAAACTGCTGCTGCAATATCTCAGAGCTTAACCTTTTCAACAGACTCCAGCCATATAGCGCATTTAAGATTTAGCCCCCTACAAAAGTGTGCAAGTATAACAAAAACGTCGGTGTCATCAGGTAAAATTTTAATATTGTTCCTTGCAGATCTTGACAGACAAATAACCTGCTGTGCTATTATAACGTCCAAGAGTTTCCAAGTCTGGTCGTGGAATTGCAACGCGAGGAGTTTGTAATTCGGTTGAGATTGTATCAGTAGCAAAGAAACTGACCATGTTGTAATAGTTGCTTCGATATCATGGTTGTTAGTTGTATTCTATTGCATGACTGGGTCAATATGCTGCTACGGGGTGTCTGCTCTTAGTTGCATGGAAGTACTGCTAAGTCCTCATTTTGATCGCGTTTGGTTCCTTTGGGCTTCGAGTACAAAGTACCTATCAATTATAAGAAAAGTGTCCTGTTCTGCGATGCCGGCAATTACATTGTAAATAAAAGTCTGGATTGTATCTACGTTTGGCCCAGAAACATGCCACAAAAAAGCACTAGCATCTATAAGCTATGAAGTAACAAATTTCTCGATGGACAAGGCTTAGGGTTTAGCAATTAATTGGCTCATTAATTGTGATTTCTGGGAGCAAGGATTCATGTCTTCATGTGCTCATCCAATGGTGCTGATAAGAATTCATAACCAAACAAAGTTTAAAGGTTAGTGGTGTTCTGTTTGTCTTGACGAGACTTCTAAAATAATAGCCACAGAGCGTTCGCGTTAGCGTCTATTACATCTAAATTAATCAAAATGTTTTCTTGATCTAAGAAACAAGTATAAACCAGGTTATTAATAAATTGGATATAAAAAACCGTTTTTCAAAAGTTTCAAAAAATTTTTAATCGCGTCTATCTCACGGCTAATCAAAGAAAACCGTTTAAAATGTCATTTTTTTCAAAATTATGTTCTATATCAAAATGCACTAAACAATGTTAAATGTAGAACTAATCGTTTAATAGTTATTGACAAATAACCAAAAAATCCAATATTTAGGCGATTTTTTTGAATTTCCGAAAGTTACCCAAAGATGCCGTTCTGACACCATTCATAAAATATTAACCATATCAACCATAAAATATTCAACTTTCCGGTCCAAGCCGATTTTCTCATCAGTTGAGCATTTGATATGAAGGCGATGTTTTAGTTCCTCTTCTGGCAGTAAGTGATTGGTCATCCGACAAATGACTCCAGATATTTATATCTAAACTTTAGCATAGAGTTGTGGATTTGATTAAATATATATTTTATTATTGAAAAAAAAACTAATGTTAAAAGTTATGCATTTATTAGCAGAAAGTTTTAGTATCTCAATGAGGAATCTATTGGTATTTGCTTTTTTAAATAAATTTAATAACACCTTGCATAAATAAATAAATTAAAAACCAAAATATATCACTTGAAATACTAAACCAAAGTAAATTTATTCACAGTGAGAACCTATAAAACGTAGGAGTTTTTTTTAGATATGATTCTGCTACTGAAGTCAAAATTTTATAGATAGGATAACTTAGTTCACCAGACTTTCAGTTTATTATTTATTCACTTGAAGTCATCGATCGCTTCTTAATATATCATAATTAGTGTTTGTTAGAAAAGTAACAAAACATCTGTTGTTGATTTGCTGATTGACAACTGTGTATATGAATATTAATCCATCTTCATTGGCATTATAATTTATACAATGTCTGTTGAAATTGGTATAATATTAATTGCACATTGAATGAAAAGCTTCTCGCTTAATACAAACTGATATAAATTAGATTGGATTACTTAATTCACTCAATTCACTTCAATTGGGTACAATCTGGCATGCTATATTTACAACAAATACTTTATTGTACTGTCACTTAATTGCATTAAAACGACCCCACTAAATATAAATTTAAAAAAATTAATGAATGATAAAGGTGTTCATTTCTGGGGTATAGATCAATTCATATAAGCAAGTTTTAAAAAATATTGAGAGGTTATGTGAACAAAGACAATACAAGTCGATCTCGAACTCATCCCTGAAGGGTAATAAATGACATACACTGGCTCATTCATAATAAATAAGAACATGCAGATGTGCTTCCACGCCAATGCTGTATTTCTCTAAATAAAACAACTTGTATTATTCTTAAGAGCTTTGATCAAAACTGAAATCGAATTCCAAAAATGATCATTATAAAACATTGCTTTATGCATAAACAATGCTTAACTTATAAACATTGTTGTTATGCATACATAGACAACAATAATCGAGGATCGTGCCAAATACTTGCGGGAGCTATGACGAGACATAATTAGTAATTACCAACCCTGTATTTCAAAGATGCTACAATTAAAATGTATTTTTAGAAGAAACGTGAACTGTCAGGATTTTCATCTTAATTATGTATCCTGCTAATGCAAATACTATAAATCTTATTCTTGACAACAAGAAATTCATTGTTGTCAAGTTGGTTTCATTTTATAAAAAAAAATTTTAGCTTTTTTTAAAAAAATTTTCAAGCATACTTTTCTCTAAATTATTAATCAAAACCACCAATGAAAAAGTAACTGAATATAGCGTTAAAAGTTTTAAAAATAGTTTCAACAGTGAGCCAGAATTTTTTTTATAATCTTTTTTTCATAATTCAGGTAATGCGAGACTTCTTTCAGATTCAAATAAAAAAAAAACACCTACACTAATTTATAAAGTAAACTGTTGTTGGAGATGTTGGCTCTTAGTATATATTGAGAATTGAAATTATCATTGTTATAAAAATGTTTATAATTATTTTATTTTTACAAAGCAGATAAAAAACTTTTTTCCAGAGTAAGACCGTTGAATAGACGAACTATTTCTGTCCATTTTTTGTTACACTTACAAAACTTGTCAAAAATTGTTGATTAGGTAATACATTCGAATATTACATAAAAAGTAATTTTAATTCAATTATCACTACAACACAACAAAATAAGTAGCTACGCGTTAAACTTTTGAAATACTTGATATTTTTTTAAATTATTAAAAGTTAAGATAATTTTAATTTCTGCATAGCAACAAAAATCTTTAGAAAAAAAAAACAGTTCAGCTCAATAAACACATATCCATAAATAATACCTCATAAAAAGAAAAACACAAACTGATAAAATACAGATCCGATAGTCCTAACATAAAACTCGATTTTTATCAACCATAAAGATAAATACAGCAATCGTAAATAAAAAAAAAATCTTCTTTATTTTGCAGGTAATAAACTGAGTGTCCACCATTAGTAGCTGAAATAATAAAGTTTTAAGTCACTAAAATTATATAATAAGATAATTATAGCAAATTTAGAATGTCTATGAATTGAACTTAATCAGAACCAAATCAGTCGCACAAAGAGCTTATAGGTACTGTAGTTTGTAGTATATTGGTGCAAATTCATCTTCAATCATTGAAAACCAAATCTTTGTAAAAGTAATTGCTAAAAAGCAAGAATTTTGTAAGTTTGTTTGAAGTAGTTTCTTGCACCAAAACGTGCTTAAGAGTAAAATTTCCATAACTACAAATAAGTATTCAATAAATTCCGTAAGAAACAAACGTATTCCTAAGCGTTCTTTCTCTGCGCCATTTTATTTCTGGTTCCCTTTCTGAAATATTGTTAGGCAAGCTCTTAACATTATTAATAAGTATTTGCAAAATCTAGAAAATGTTCACAAACTGAGGGCGTGTAAGAATTGTTCATTCAAAATACACGTACATTTTATTTTTTTTTCATAGCTTTGTTCTTAAAATCAAACTGCTAAGATCAATATTTTTCAAATTATTAAGCTATGACTTTTTTAGAGTATAAAAATTTTTAGTGAATTGTTTAGTATTTTTTTTTTTCATAAATTGATTTTCTTTTTTCTATCAGCACACTATTGATTGATTATTTATTTTTCAAGTGAGTGAGAAAATGAGTATTGTAAAATTACTAAGCTGCAAACTTACTAAAAAAAAACTTCAAAAACAACTTTTTTCTTTATTTTATTATTGTATTTACGTATTGAAAAAGTGTGAATATTTTTTTTCAAATAGCGGTTTTTACCTTTATATGAACGCGTGAATACCGTTTTTATTTTATAGATAACAAAGATAAATAAAAAAAAACTAATAAATTAAAACAACCAGGTATACTATAACTGAGTTTTTCCTTTGATAAAATAAAGATAATAATGTTTTCTCTAGAGTAGTATTTTTCTTTTTTTTACCATTTTTCTTTCTTATCATTTTATCATTTTATTTGTCACTCACAACTTGAAAACAAAGAAAACAAAGAAATGAAGAAAATAGTTATAAAAAATAATCAATGTATCAAATGACTTGACTCAATAATCCACTAAAATTTCATACTCCAAAAATGCCAATGTTTTTGTATATCTTGTTACTTATTAGATAAACAACAAATTCCATAAAAATACAATTAATGCTCTACTATCGGCACTATTGGCGTTTGAAAGAACCCCAATATTATTTAAACTATTTATTTTTAAATTATTTCTAGAGAAAAATAAAAAAATGCTAGAAGATACTCCAAAAGTAACATATTTCCCTAAAAACAAATAAAATCAAAATTAAAAAGTTAGCAAAAAACAAATAAACACAAGATTGAAATATACACCCAAAATTAAAACATATCAATATTTTTGTCTAGTGTTAAGTTATCTACGACAGCCAAAATAAGTTTTACAAACGAGTCTAATCAAACTATTATTTCACTAAAATTATAGATAGAAGCTTTATTGCCACTAAAAAACAAGAATTTTTACTAAATCAAATTAAATTACCGTTCTAATAAATATTAGGTTTTGGGAGCAGCGCAAAAAAGTTATAAATAGTAAGCCAGACAAGCGCATAGTAAAAAATTTAGTTGACGTTTTTAGTTTATTTAGTAAATATTTAGTCCATGGTAATAGTAAAGAATTACGAATTGAAGTTTTGCGCATGGAGGAGCAAGCCGCCAAGAGAAAACAAAAGAGCTCTACCAAGTCTAGAGAGTTTGAGTTAGTTAATCATGTATGTAGATATAAACTTAAAATTTTTCTTTCAAAAATAATGTAACCAGATCTTTCCAACAATAATTGTTTAAGCATGTATAAAATTTTAGTGTCAGTCGGTGTCATCTTTAAATAATTTGTTAAAGAGTTGTAAATCCCAATGGCATCATAAAATAGCAAGATTTTTTAAAATTCAGAATCAAGTATTGTAAGAGTTTATTTTTTATAAAATTATTGAATTAAGTTATTGAAGTCAAAACGGCTTTAATATAATATAATCCAAAAAAGGAGTAGTTAGATGGACATGGCGCAAAACGCTTAGCTGAGGGATGAAACTATTTGTCGGAAGGCCGTAAGACAGTAGACAGTCGTCAGCGGGTAGTACTGGTTAGAGTACGGTACTCGTTAATAGTCAAGTCAAGTCGAGAGAACGGGAAACGTAAACGGTCCTCCGGTTATCAGCTCTTGTGTAACAGTTGTATATTGTTAATCAGTAATAGTTATTTCTACACTTAAACGAATATAATTTGTTATTGTGCGCAACTCAAGTACGAATGTGATGGGTTAACCTTTTTGTTTCAGTAACCTAGTTTGGTGACAAATCGTACATTTTCCTAGCCATTACAGCTAGGTTTATGAGTACTGATACAACTTGCTTTAATCTTAGAAAAGAGCTCATGAAAAACTTTATCACTAAATATTAATCATTTTTATGCATACAGATACATCTATGTCTTCATTGGCATACTTAATTTTATTAGAGAGCATACGATTATTTTGAGTCAAGATTGACACGGTTGTTATTTTTTATTATTGCTTTTTATGTAAAATGATTAAGAAGGAAAACCTACACGATAGAACTTGTTCTGTGCTTGTGCCGGTCCTAACTACTATTATTATTTCTATGTTACTATTATTTGAATCTCGACGTCGATTAAAACATGTTTTTCGGTTAAAATCTAGCTCAGATTTTTCAACAGTTGAAGAGATCTTTGGTACCGGGTCTAATACTGCCGCCAAGACTGGTACCTTATTGCTTAAAATGGTTGTAGTGTTATCGCAATTGCAGCAATGGAAGGTTACAGTGTTCTCACCTTTCAATTCCTTCAAATTTACTCTATTCGCCGAAAACACTGTAGCCAATGGCCATCTAGAATTAATTATCTGAGTGCAGGCCTGAGAAGGTCTTTACAACTTCTCTTTACCGAAAACCGGTAAAGAGGAGATACCGAAAACAAAAAATCTAGGAGAAGTATGAAGAAACATAGGGTAATCGTCAAAGTCCATAGAGTCCGGTACATATGATAGAAACAGCAAAGCCACCGTAGCAAAGGATGCCTACAAAGCTCGGATGGAGGAACAAGGCCCCGGTGAGATTTTTGATAGGTAAATTATGTGTGAATGTGTTTCATGTTTGGCTAATCTAATCCGTTCAATTCGTTCGAGGCGGCTTCTTAACAACAGCCACAAAGGGGGCGAGTAGATCGTTGATGTAGTCTTGTATTTATGCCAGAAAAAAATCAATCTGACAATTGTTGTATTTTAATGAAACTAGGAAATTTAATATTATTATAATTATCCCGGCGCCTTTACCATTATTTTTATGCAAATTGCGTCAAAATACCCCTTACAGTATGTGCAAATAAAAATTAAAATAATGTATCTTATCTATTTTATTTTAGTTTTAAAACGTTCGAAAACGTTTTACCGGTGTAACTGCAACCCAGCAGCTGGGCTAAAAATTATCCATGTAGCAGGGCTGTGCGGATTATATAATATATGTGTTATATGTAGAAGCCGCCTGCAGCGCTGCATGTCTTTCTAAAGAATATCTTAAAACTAACAATATTGAACTGTAATTCTATTTACATAAAATAAATTGAAACCAAAATCAGCCTTATTATTTTCGTAAGTATATGAGATGTTTGGTTCTACTTGTATCTCTGCTTCAAGATTATCTCAAGATGTTGTTGGTGAGATTCTGCGATAACGAACATAGTAAGAATATTTATTTTATGCATTATTAGATACAAGATCATGGTCTTACGGCCATAATATAAACAAACATATGACACTAATTAAATTCATTAAATCAGTTGTCAAAGGATATTAAACAGTAATTATAACGCATAATTTTAATTAAAAAGGTATAATTTCTTATTTGACGGAAGTGCAAACAGAAACCACCTGTAGGAAACACCCAAACGAAATTTCAATACATACAAAATATCTATCGATTATGTCTCATACACAAACACAAAATACTATCTGAATAATTTAGAAGTTTGTCTTTGTTGTGACAATAAATTGTCTCTCAATCAGTGCGCATATGTTGGTTGGACCATTAATCTAGAAACAAGGATATACATTTTAACCTTTCGGGAAATTACACAAAGTGAACGGTTTTATAGCAAAATCTCATTGTCTCCAGTAATTGAGTTATTTTTGAGCAAATAATAAATAGCGGATTTTTAAAAAGAGATATATCTGAACATTTGTATGTATCTTCCCGATATGTAAATATACATGTTTAATAAATCGACTTGAGGATACATGAATAAATATTTGAATTTCATGAGTAATATTCTACAAAAATGCTGGCGTCTACACACACAACTATAACCAATAAATCATAAAAAACAAATACATTCAAGGCTTTTTAATAGGTCAAATTAACAAAACTGTTGTCGGCCCTATGTGCTTCAATAAATCAAACGCGTGAAGAGATTCATATTAATGAAATATTGGACATTTGAATTAAAGTGATAAACACTTTTAATTATAAACGTTTCCAATTTGAATTATGTTGGTTATTAATTATTTTGACACCAATCACGATCAACCAATATTGTTTTTGTCGTTCCCCAAGTTAGAAAATTACTACAGAAAATCCAAAATATGCTCTTGATTCAACTTATCTAGAATCTAATAAAACTATAATTCTACAATTAATTATAGCGCTGGGCAAAAATTATTGTTGTCAACAAAACAGTTTAAATGAAGACAATTTCTTACAGTCCAAGACATTGTGAGTTGGTTTGTCACTAAAATTATGGTACTTTCCGATTACTGACAGATCTGACAAACCAAATGCTCATTTTGGCTTTAATTAAGATTGTAACCATTGTACAGATTAATTCTTGAAACTATCGTTTAATTCCAATTAAACAATAATTAAGTTATACTTGCTGATTGGCTCGGAAAAGTTGCTAAAAGCAACATTTTTATTTGAAAGTTGTGCAAGCTTCTACCTAGATGATTTTTTTTTATTGATAAATTGTGAACGTTTTAATTTCAACTTTTCTACAAACAATACAAAATTGTTAGCCCTTTAAAAAAAATCAAATTCTGTTTCTATCATTTTTGAGATGGTGACTAAATACCGTCACAGTAATTATTTATGCTAAAATAAGCTGCTGAAAACCCAATTTGCGGTGAAGTTATTTCATAATCCAAAATAAATTCCAATAGTATATTGTATGACCAGTTTTTGATTAGTTCATACGCAGATACAGTGTGTTGTTGGGTGAGCTTTGACGGCGTAATCATACTATCAACGATAATACAAATGTATCAAGCTAAATTGCGCAACAGGAGTTGATCTTAATAATTTATGAATGAATAAAATAGTATAAATTTATTACGATCGACCTTACAGTAAAAAAAGTGGTAAAACTTATTAGACTTAAAAAATTCAAGTTACACAGAAACAGTACAACTCATAAGACAAAAAACAAAAACATTTTTTTCTAACCAAAAAAAAAAAAATAATTTAACCAATGAAATGCAATTTAACTTTAATGATTTATTTTAAATGCTTGTCAACAAATTATTATAATTTTATTGTGTCACGTTAGCAACCGTTTCAATCTATAAACAAATAAAAATCCATTTAAAACCATAAAAACAGTAAAAATAAATACATAAAAAGTCCTCACAATTGAAATTGAAGAATATTAAAAACCCAGCAATACTATAAATTGAGTAATGTTCGTCAAGATTTATGCAAAATACAGGCAGGGGCAAAACATATTATGTCTGCTTATCCAAATTTTTTTTTCAAAAACAGTTACGTCAAACTTTGAAGTTGCTTCTGAACACTATAACTTTCAAATTTGCTGTTAGACAAAAATTGTGCAATAGCTGCGACCGACGGTTTTTGCTGTCATTGCGGTCTTCATGCATAACCCATATATCTTGGTAATCTCAATGTTACTATAAATAACTCAGAAATAACAAAAGTAATCGGCTTGGTCAGTAACGTTGTAATAAAACCGTAATTTTAACAAGTCTTGTAAGCTTTTAATTATAGATAATAACAAGCTTGTTAATCCGATTATATTAATTAACTGTAATAAAGTCAAGACACTCATTAGCACTCATCAGTGAAACTTATCAACTAAAATTCAAATCAGCGGGTGAAGTGTAATTGTAACGCAGTAGAATAAACCACAATCTTCTTTGAATGTATATGCTCTGAATGGAATAGGTTTCTATTTGCCCAAGCGCCTATTATTACTCACGTAAAATGTAATAAGTCCTGACATCAATAACGTCAAGATCAAAAAACCAAGCATCTTCGGTTCAATCTAAAAGTCACCAATCGCAGATGCCAATACAACAGAAAACATTATGAGACAATGAGGAAGATCGCTGGTACAATAGTCAAGTTATTACACTGACGCCTTTCGTCTGAAACGCGCAGTAGTCATGTTCGATCGGCTTTAGTGTTCTTACCAAAAAATATTGATATTGTCTGATAATGTTTTCTGTCATATTGGCATTTGTCGTTAGTGATTCTAGCTACACTTTCCGACCTCTTGGAAAAAGCTTTCAATTTATGTCAGTATAAAACAAACTATTATCTTTAGTCCTGGATTATCAAATTATGCATTAATTTTTTGTTAAATAATAGTTGTTTAGTGGTAAAATAATACACGTAATTTTTTGTTAAATATTGAACTAAAATTTTATGGCTAATTCCAACCTCAAGCTAAAAAAAACCAAATAAAACATAAGATAAAAACCTTATATAATTTTGGTAAAAGAGGTAATACTGAAATAGCACAAGAAAGTTCGTCCAAAAGTAGATCATAAAACAAAAAATCAAAAAACAAACGTATTGCTAAAACCACAACAAAAATCTTTATAAAACAAAATATCACAAATATAATCAAATGACCAAAATCCATAGAAATAATTGAGTTTTCTTTCAAAGATTCAGCTTTTCAAAAACCAAAATTGAACAATTATCACAAACCAATTGTTTTTTGTTTGATTTCATGCAAAAATTGTGAGCTAAGCTAAACCACAATTAGAATAGAATAAATCACTACTTTGTTTAAGGGAGAGTTAAAATAAGTGACAATTTCATTTCGAGAGCAGCATTCCGATCGTGTCGGGCTATTTTGAGCTGTAAAAGATCTTTGATCGGTCCTCAATTATATTATAAGTAGTGGTTATTTTACTAAAAAAAAAAAAACTAAACATCAGTCTCATTCAAAGAATAATTTGGTAAAAATAAAAGTTGTTAAAATAATGATATTTTTCAATAACAAATAATTTAAACATTATTCTTATAAAATGGTTATGCAGCAAAAAATCTCTAATATCACAGGGTTGCTTGATTCCTACGCTTTAAACGTTAGCCCCATCCTGACAGAATAAGGCTCTGACGTAGTCAACAGACCTACTTATACAAGTCCTACATTGAATGCAAAGCCAACTACGTAATATATTTTGACTTGTATTTGTACTCTTCGGATAACATAACAATTATTGTAAGTGTAATTATTAGCCTATTAAAGCTGAGTAAGTTCTAGAAGATTGTATTGAGGCGTCTAACGCTAAATCGAACAGTTTGAAAAAAATTGTGATATTTATAAATACCTTTTAAAAATACCATTTTAGTAGATTTCAATTTTTTTTTAATTACTCGTTCAAAAGATAAGAGATTTGTAAAAAGAATCACAATCAAAAACTAAAAAAAAATAAATAAACAAAAATTTTTTATTCAAATTCAACAAGTAATCAAAAAACCTTAGCATTTACTATTGAGTACTAAAAATTATTGCAGATTTGAGTCAAACTGTCAAATTTGGAACAATCATTGAGATTTTTATTTTTGTCCCTAACTTTGCGATCCTACTTATAAGATAAAATCTGATAACACTTATAGCTTACATCATGGATGCCACATTTATCTTTCGGGGGTTAATAAGCCCTTTGTTAGAATTTGTACAATCCTTTAAAAAATAAAATAAATACTTTCAAATATACCGACAGAAAGAATATTTGATTGTTAAAAAATTGGATTTAAAAATTATCGAACGGTAAAACTTTCTAATTAATATTATATTGTTATTTTGTGGATTAAAAACAATAATTATTCGTTCTTAATTTTTCCAATACCAAACAAAGAGCGAAAAAGACAACAAAATTAATAAGCGCAAAATTTACCTTATACTCAACACTCAATTCAAAGATTGACAAGAAAAATGAGTAAAATAATTAATAGAATATAGAAACTAGAGCTATTCTGTTTTTATTATACATTTATATCTAAGAAATCATTTATTATAAATTAATGTGTTGATTAAACATTTAGACTAACTCCTGTTATAAAGGTTAGAACACATGACCATTTTTTGATTAGTTCATACGCAGATATAGATGTGTGGTGTATTATTGGAAAAGCTTTGACGTTTGACGGCCCGACAATAAAAATGTATGAAGCTAAATTGCGCAGCAGAAGCTGATCTAAATAAATAATAAACACACGGTATAATAGTTATGCAAAATTGAGCGTTCCATACACAACGAATTAAACCAGGTCCGCGATGACGTCTCAGCTCATGCGGCAACTAACGAAAATATTCCGTTTTGTAACAACCCTTTGTAATAAAGAATCTTAATTTTAATCAGTCTATGATATAGAAATAGTGCAAATACAACTACTCAAATAGGTTCCCTTAAAAAGTGGTTAATACTACGTGAATTATAGATAAATTAATTATTTATAGTTCATCTAGTTTTGTTAGGAGAAACTAAAGACAACCAGAAAAACCTATGCTCTTAAGAGACTTTATATAAGCTGTTGACATATCAAGTTAAGCTTTCTGAATAGATGAGCCTTGTCATAACTACCTCAACTCCAGTTGGCAAAGCCCTAGAGTACGTTTTATGAGACACCACCTCGGTTATCTTCCTGTAATCTCAAACAACAATAAAAACATTATTAAATCAGATTTTTTTTCTCGTACTTCCTACAGCTATTAAAATATTTATTTTCCGGCTGCTTTTCGAGCTGAATTAATTCCGGTGTTTACATCTTAAAGAATGTGTCGGAAAAAGATATCAGACAATCTGATTTTGGTTGTTTGCTTAAGATATAGATAGGCTAAAGCTAACGTTTGATATGTTGTACTAACGTGTTTACATTGATTTAACTGATGTAAATTTATTTTTAAAATCCCTGCACCAATAATTTTCTTTCGAGTTTGATAATCTATGTATGTATATGTTTATAGTAAACTACGCAACCCAATTTTATATTTTTATGTACATTGTTCCTTTAACACAGATATTATATACATATATATTTATAAAAAGCATCAAAACATAAACATATTACTAATTATAGAAAACAGTTCTGTTATAGACCAATGCATTCATGCATCTTCTCTATGTAGCTTCTCCTATCTCAAAATTTTGCGCTCACAAAATGTTTTAGAATATTTGTAGAAAAAAGTAGATTTTCGTGCTTAATAGCTCAAAATACTTATTTACCTAACAAGTTCGGAAAGTGAAATTTCCCACATAAGCGAATAGAGAAAACTTATTTCCGAAAAAGTTAGGTACAATTTTTTTTGCAACGAATAACTCTATTTTTTCAATAATAAACAACTCTAAATTTTTAATAATAAATGATTTAGTTTTTTACTTATTTTTCGGTTGGTAGCGTTGCTCCCGCCGATTATATGATTTTTGAAATTTAAAATGGTCTGACTGTTTGGTTGCTATGGTTTTATTGAAACATTGTTTGGAACATTTTCCCCTAGATTCGGCCGAAAAGTGAAAAACACCGCGGTGCGGGAAAAACGTTTTTTGATGCATTGGGAACGACCGAAAACTGCCGATCTTTAAGCGATGAGTGCAAAATCAGTTTTTACAAATTATTATAAAAAAATAAATGTTGTTATAGCATGACTATATAATATATGCTTGCACTATACTATAATTATATTAAGTGTTGTGATGACGTTTCAGACACATGTCTGTTAACTACAGTTGATAGTTTCACTTAAAATATTTAATTAATTTTAAGAGTCTACTGCGAAAGACCACAAGCAAGTAATATTAAAATAAATTTTGAGCAATAACGAGGTTTTCTTGAATTTTTTACATATTATTTAAAATTTAATAAAAGCGAATTTTATTGTATGTTGAAACTATTTGGTTTTTATGAAAACTTTGTTTGCGTTTTAATAGGTTTAATGGTTTTAACTTTTGTAAAGATATCTTATATATTTTGTTTACGTTTCAAATGATAAAGAATTTGTTTTAGTTATTATTGAAAAATTATCAAGTTTTTATATACTCTCCCTTCCCTTTCCCTCCCTCACCATCAAAAAAATACTTGAGCATTGTATTGTCTTGATTATTATTTATTCATAGCCTTGACAATTAATGTTTGATAATTGTGGTAATGGATTTGTTTATGCTATTACTTATGTGCATTAAATTAGTACTATTTCCAGCAAGCAATTAAATTTTATTTGGTTTTAAACTGATTTATGTCAATTAAATCCTTCGCATTTGTTATTTAAACTTTTTGTTTTTTCAGTATTTGCTGGACCTGAGAGAACAGCACAATATTGTACAAAAACAAACGTTACAAATTCCAGTATTACTAGCCAAAAAACTACAATACAAAATAAACTCAACTTCATTAGAAACGTAAAATCAGACAAAACTTGTGTTGTGTTGATTCATAGGTTTTATCATAAGTTTATTAAAACATAAAATATTTTATTGTTTCAATACCAGCCGAGAAAAAAATAAATACGTGTAGACGTGTAGAACAATAATTATTCAAATCGCAGCTCTTCACTGAGTAAGCTTTCTACAAGTGAAGAGCACTACTGTCACTTTAATTACATAAAAAAAACATTTCCAAAATAAAGTACGATAGAAATTATTAAAACTAGTTTCACAAAAATTTAAAAAAATTTTGGAAGAAATAATTATTGAACGAAGTAGACAAAATTCCAAAAACAAAAAAAATCAAGATAATAATTGCTTTCGGTGGACATTAGGGATCTTTAGAATTTAAAAATAGTAAAAAATTTATCTTTAGTTATTTCAAATATACCCGTTGTGCCCATATCATTAAGAAAAAATATCAAAATTTTAGATTTGTATTAAAAAATCCTGGCGGAAATACAGAAAACAGCATTATTATGTTCATGTCATATTGTTCCAATGTTTTGAAATGTTAAATCCAACAATCCAAATAATATAATCGCAGACGCGTGGGGAGATAGTAATTTAGCTTGATTCTACAAAAAACAAACTTGTATAGTCTATTTAGTTTAAAACACAATTACTGGTCTTTGTAATTCAATTCTTAAATTGGATTTTTATCTAATTGGAAATTTAAAGCTTGTTTTTCAACCACTTTTATATTATTTGATAAATAATATTACCATTATCATTGGTTGTCGAAGACCGTAATGATTTTTGAATCCAGCAGAATGGCTGTGCCTCTAGGACAGAAAGGGTTGAACATATTACAAGTAAAGATAAAGAAAATAATGCATTATTTTATTTTATTAGTAGTACAGTTATCAACAGGCATACATTCACTCAAGCACTCAATTATAGGTCAAATTATAATAAAATAATCGATTAAGCCAAAAGCTGCTCAAATAAGCTTGGTATAGATACCTTAATTATATTTTTATTTAAAATACTTTATTTAGAGAAAACTTAAAGTTTCTAAAGTTTAATAGTATAATTGCTGTTCAAAAATGCGACCTACTCGTATACATATATTATCCGTATATACAGAAATTTATAAATTAAATATAAAAAGCATACAATATTCGTTTACAGATTAGTATTTTTAAAAAGTAAATATTTGTTGCCTAAGATGCTAAAATAGATTTTTTATGCCGAGTATAATGTTAATTTTGCGAGGCGTTGTAGCTCGATGAAATTAATTCATACAAGTCATAAAACAATAACTCTAGTGTCAGGTATTCATTAATATTTTTCTAAAATTAAAAAATCAAATATGTATCTATATTATAAACAAATAATATAATTTCAGTCTAACTCGTGTCAAATCTTGAAAATATAACTCGTTTTTCAAAAATCCCTATTCTTAACTCTACATTTAAATTTAAAACAAAGAAAAGTGGAAGACGCCTTATATTAGATTATATATTTTCAAAATACGCATAAATTACAAAAGGCAGGTAATAAACAAGTCAAAATAACTCCATATAAAAATTGCATTTCAGTCTTAAATTTCTAAAAGTTTCTGGTTTGTTTGTTTGGCGCCGACTTAAACTTATTCATATTAGTGTAAGACTGAAAAATTTTAATATTTCGATTATTTTTTGCTTTACCTTTCCGTTTCTTTTTGAAAGTTAAGTTTGTTGTAATTAATTATTATATTGAAATTTTTTTTGTTAAAAATTTTTATTTTTACTTTTTCTAGCTTTTGTATGCATTATTATATTTTTAAACGAGTTCAAAAAAAAAGAAGAAGGATATCAATTCAACTGTACTTTTTTATGTGTGTTACCTAAGAAGTTTTTTTCTGGGAGAACAGATTTTGATGATTCTTCTTTCATTTGTAAGCTGGTGCTTTCCAATTAATCCCATTTGAATTTAATAAAGATCTGATCAGTAATTTTTGACAATAATTTATTATAAAAATTTGTGAAAAATTAAATAAACTTATTTCAATTAATTTAAGCAATGTGAAAGTTATTAATTATGTTGTTTCATGTGTTTGATAATGCATTACAATATCAAGAAAAATGTTCTCTTGATAAGCTTCACTTATATAAGCGCAAATCATAAAAAAAAATTCATATAAAATAGTATCAATTATTTAAATATTTAGTAAACAGGAGATTTTCTATTTTGAAATAAATGCTTCTCTCTTTCTTCGTTTGTCTCATTCAAAAAACGCTATATCATATTAGCAGCGCGTTTAGTAGGTCTACCCATATTGAAATAAATAATAGTGATCAAATCCACTAAAAATAAAAAAAAAATTTAACAATAAAAAACCAACTTCAAAAATAAAACAATAAATTTATTTGAATTCTATTATGTACAATTATTGATATTTTTGGAGTCGGTGTCAGACAAGGTAAGACACACTGTGCGCCGCGTGTAGTTAGTTTAAATATTGGGTATACTAATTTTAAAATTAGTATATCATAATATATACAACATTATACAAACCTACCTTGACTGACACAGGCTCCAAAAATAACAATAATTGTACATTATAGTATCCAAATAATTTGATTGTTTTTTAAGCATACAAGCCTACGCAATTATTTTATACATTTTAGTGCATTTTTTTATTTTTTAAAGTTGTTTTTTTTTTGTTATTTTTTTTTGTTGTATTATAGTGCCATTAGAATTGCAATTATTATTATTATTTTGTAATTTTTATCAGATCTAAAAATGTTGTGAGTGAACAACCAATTATTTCTTTTGACCTTAAAAACAGAATTTTCTTGTCGAATTGATATGAGAACAACCTTGATGTATACCTTATCCAGTAAAAAGAAGTTTGTTCATATTTACGAATTTAGAACCTCATGTTTTTCGTCCGTTATAAAATTGAATTTTACACACTTTTCTGTCATATTGCGCAGACTCTTATATCAAACTTTTCAGATAATTTCAGAAAAAAACAAACTAAATTAATTGTAAAGTAGATTCAAAATAAACTTTGGTTATCATTCCTGTAATTACTTTTATTGATGTTTGCAAGAACAAAGTGAGTATGTGTGTAAATAATATTTGAAATGTAATAATTACTTTAACAATTATAGCCTCCGTATCGGACAGCCATCTAAATAAAAATTACATTTATTGGCGTCCAAAGGCCGTCTATTCAACAATAATTATTTGATTATAAATGATTCAGTAAACTATCCATAGATACTAAAAAAAAGCCAAAACGACCTATAGTATTGAAATTACTCTGACTATTCGTAGCAGCTAATTACAGCGATTATTCTACTCGCCATTTTTTTTTCAGAACTTTATTTGTTGCATTATAGCGTTGAGTGAAAAGTTTAATTAAACTTTTCACTCAACGATTATAGTGAGATTCTCATGACGTTTATATAAACCAATCAGACACTGAGGTTTTAAGACTTTTCCATGTTAACCATAAAATTATTTCGGTAATTTTTTCTCCTTACACCACACGACTCGAAAAAATTATCATTATATAATATATGCACCTATGATATTATATGTGAGAATCTCACGACTTTTTATGAACCAATAGAAACAATAAGATTTCAAGACTTTTCCAAGACTCCAAGACTGAAATTAAAAAGTGTAAACTTTTTGCAACAACTAAAATGAACATTTGCACAAACATGTCAAAACATTTTTCCACACATATTTAAAAAAATATATCCTAAAACATTATAGAATAATAATAAAAAATATTTTTGTGCTGCCGACTAAACTGTTATAATTCTCATTAAAAGACAATTAAATAAGCAATATTTTTTGACATTTCATTTTTTGACAAATTTTCTTCAGCTATGTATCCGGTAATTAAAACCTCCAAGAGTAATACTCATAATAGTAAATTAGCTTTCGTATTACAAATTGATAATTTTGAAGCACTCATGTAATTACAAGTTACTATTTTAACAGTTTCTTCAAGTGGTTCTATGCTTGGTTAAATACAAAAGAGCTTGGTCGTTAAAGTGAACAGAGAGGCTTCGGTGGATCAGTTGACCAAACAAAAGTTTGTTTAAAACTAGTCTGATGTGGTTGGGTTCGATTCCCACCTCCAGGCAAAAGTCGTGTTCCGGCTTTTGTCTGGCTTATGAGTGTGTGGGTATGTTTGTAAATGTGGAAGACTTTTGTGGCAATACTTATATTTGGTAATTTAAACTGGATGGGCACCCATGCTTGTTGTTTTAGTCAAACCGCCCGACAGATGACGCAATTTAAAAAACGACTACCAAAACCCCTGCAATTTATAATTTGTTTTTTTTAGTTAAACCGACATAACACGAAATTGACATTTTATGAGGTTTGTCTTAATTATGTTTAGGTAAATAAACTCAAAGCTTATGCGGTTTTAAGTTATCAATTATGTATTATCCTTACAATCTTATCAACTTATTAGTGGCCTTGTTCTCCTATGTTACAAAGTAAAGCAGATTTCCCAGTAGAAAATCTTTACACATCAAGCTTTACCCTTTTTATTTTATTACTATATTTTCAGCTGCTCAATCATTGTAGCAAAAATTTTTATAGGAGCCAAGATTTATAAAACGATCAAGTCTTATGTACCTAATTATTGTTAAAAATGAAATATAGTTTTTGCTAACAAATTGTCAAGCATATTTGCTTAGAATAAAACCATAGTATTGAATAATGTGTGAAAAATAATATTGATTATAAAACTTACTATTTTCTATGACGAAAGAAGCGCTTTCATACCTAAAAACAAAACAAACTTTAATAACAACTTAATAAAATAAATTTCCTTATAAATATATAAAAAGTAAATTTGTAAGTATTTTCTGCAGCTATTTTGTCAACCATTTATATAATTTCTTAAATAATATTTTTTAGTAATAATATTGCGACTACAATGTAGCTCAGAAACTTGAATTGTTTTATTAATTGCATTTTTCATCATTGTCATTCCAAACGGTAATTCAATTGGGGTTGATAGAATTTTTTAAAGATTTATTGACAAAATTAAGTTAATAGAGCACTATCTTAAATACTAAATACATATATAGAAGACGTGGTCATGGCCAATGAATCTCTACTTGGGTGGCTTTTTATATTGCAGTAAAAAATGATTAAGATGTGACATGTAATAAGCAGTTACGACATAATTATTTCAAGATTATGTAAACCGTCCAAAAAAGCCCATCTTATGTATCGTTTTAATTTATTTCATCAAACTGAAAGGCCTCATAAATAACACATAGCCACAGCTGTTATGCTGAAAAAATTAATGAAGGCGTGAAATGACACGATATCACCCTTAAACACACAACAAATATGCTTGAATTTAAAAAAGTACATCCCCAGCGGGATATTAAAAGCATGCTCTAAAAAATAAAAGCACTTGTTGCTGCTATCTGGCAATCTCTTTCATTTGGTTGAACGTTTTCATTAGTTGTATTGTTTCAAGCATGCCGAGGCACAAATACAATTTAGATTAGCTATAAAAGATATGAATACAAAAATATCCCTGCGCAAAAACTGGCCACACCACTTACTTTAGCAACAAAAGTTATTTAATTTCAACCACAATAGTTTTAAAAATTTGATAAACAAAACGACCAATTGGGTTCTTAATCTACTGAACTATTTTTACTATTCACTATATTTACAATTACTATTGGGTCTTAATCTACTGAACAATGTGATAAAAAATTTTATTAGTAAATGTCTATAATGCATATACAAGGTGAACCAAAAATCACCAAGCAGCTTACGACACGTTGTTGAATAAACATCTGCAAACATTATCTACGCCGTGTCCTTACTTTCTAAACAAATGTCAATGTCGAGTAGCTGACATTTGTTTTCGCGCAGTGCAGCAAGTGACTGTTAAACAATTCAACTTTTAAGTGGAATTATAATAATTCAAATATAATATACAAAGACATAGCACCAGCTATACCTAAAGTCATTTTAAAAAAGCAATTAATCACCCCGACAAGCTAATTTTTTAAATTATTTTGATTTCTTGCAGAGATCTAGCATCTTATCGATTATTACAGATAAACGTGATCAAACAAAAAACGTAGCTTTCGAAAACAGCAGCACAAAAATTATTGCATTCAAAATAAGTGCCCAACCAACGCAATCTATTAGTAAGCTCCTCAGATCGATGTTAAGATATGCGTTTCACATAAAAAGCGCTAATGTGGTAACTTAGTCCTTCGATCAGCAATATCCCTTATATGTCTCAAAAATTATTTATTATCAGAAGCAATATCTGTGAATACAAGCGACTTTTAGTATTAAAATGTAGAAACATAGTTTCTTGACATTGATGTAAAGAGAGCTTCTAATAGATGTGGCTACACTTTTATTTTGAGAAAATATAAGACCCATTCCTCATTACAAATTTAATCAAACAAGAATCGTTGAGACTTACTGGAGAGTTCCAGTAATAAGAAAACATGTCTACATCTCTTGCTTTGAATGAATTTGATTTAAATATGTACATATAAGGATATGTTTGAAAAAAAAATGTTTTTTTTTTGTAAATACGATTTTAGCTGAAAAAAATCTTGGATTATTATTAATCTTGCCTTCTGCTTTGACTTAAAGTTATAAACGAGTAATTTATGTTTGTGGGACAATGTGTACTAAATGGGTATAATAAATAATTCAAAGTTCTTTTTTATTCCATAATATAAATTGAAACGCATTTTTCTATAAAGCTTTAGCCCGGTAATGATTCTTAAAATAGGTTATCAGATATTACAAGAAAACACAAATTATAATAAGATAATATTATAATAACTAAGAATAAAACCCCCACAAAAAAAAACATTGTAATCCTCATTCAAGAAAATCGCCTTCTTGGACGGACAGAGATAGGTGACAACTTTCACAAAAAACCTGTTAAATGTCACATTAAACAAATAATGACATCATCGTTGTATTTTAATAGATTTTGGATTGAATAATATTTGGTTAGATGTTAGACGTAGGAGACACGCTAAAAATACAAGGCAATAAAAAACAACACTTTCATTGAAGAAAATATAAATAAACGGTAATTGAAATATACAGAGAAGTTGTTACATAACAGTAAGAACTTATATTAAAACCGTTTAATTTGCATGTACATTTAATTTTCTCTCCACTTGCCACGAAAATGGAATTTGTTTGTTTGAAGTCCCGTATAGCTTCCGGGATATTAGCAAAATACAACAAAATGCTTTGGAAAAGTTATCAAACGTAGAATCCAAAATAAGATAAAGCAGCTGGCACAAATATTAGAACAATAGAGTCTAAGAAAAGACCACTTGCAACGACAGTAAATATATTTTTAAACCAAACAGAAACCAAAATTTTTTAACTAAATCAATTTCCATAAAATGGATTTCCATTCAATTTCAATTTAGGTATAATTAACCCTAACAAACAATTTTGAATAAAAAAAAAATAATTATCAACGGTGAACAAATAAAAAAACTGGTTATTTCCAACCCTAAAAACCTATTTAAAATGGTTGATTATATCCAAATATAATAGTAAATCTGAAAAAAACTCGCATATTTATTGAATAAATTTACATTAAACAATTTTTTTACATACATTGATTATTTTAGCTTATATTTGCCTATTAGAAAAATTAAAGATATTTATATGGTTTACAAAATTCCAAAGCTATCATGCACATGATTAAAAATAGGTGTCTATTTCTTTAGTTTTTGTCGGGTTTGATGTTACAGTTTCAATAAATTTTTCATCTATCTTCTCATTATTTTTTCATGACCGGCCCATCTTCAGAGTCACTTTGATCTTTCTTTAGCCGTTGAGTCATCATCTGACTCAAATCTAACCTTATTTTCAGAAAATCCTTCTTATGCAAATAAAATTCTATGGTTTCTTTACGGATTTTTGCAAAAACGAATCATTAAGTTGTCCGAACTTGATTAATATTAAAACCATTAATAATTTTTCAAAAATTCTTCGTTACAAGAATGGCTTCCTAAAAATCGTACCATAATATCTTTTTATAAATTAACGCCTTAATAATCAAGAGAAGGAATAATTTTTATATATTTTTTTGTTGCAACTGTTTATTTTACTGTTTAACATTAGTTTTTAGCTATGTTTCATAAATACAACACAAATAATTTTTTTTGCTTTCACTGATTTCCCAAGCTATCTAACAGCATACATTATAAAAAATCTAGAACCGCAAAAATTCAAACGATTTACTGAAAAACAATTTTTATTAAAAATTTTATAAAAATTAGTGGTAGTAATATTCCAACAAAATTATGAAACTTCTCAAAAAAGTACAGTTCTTGTGGAAAATATAGTTAATAAAGTATTAAAAGCTATTTTCATACAATTTACCACACGAATGAAAAGTTTTTAAAAAGTTAACAGTATCATTTTTTTGTAGTCTACTTGTCATTCAGAACAGACAAAATTGAACTATCGTATCGCTAATCCTGCTCTTGAAAAGGGCTTGAAGTTGTCGACAAGCGTCTCTGGAGAACAAACATCGAGCTTTTGACTAATCCATCATAACTTCTCAACTTCTCTAAGATTCTTTCATACACAGTTAAACGGCAAATGCCCTAGTATTGCACTTTATGCTGCCCATTTATCTTCGTAACATGCTATTCGCCCCATTTTATGCCCAATAAAAATGTAAAGCACTCCTTTTACATAATTTGTTTGGGTATTATGTCTTTCATATGCTGCACAAGACATGTTAAATATGACAGATGCTCCCGAATTACATTCTTCAAATTTTCGTTTTGTTCTACTGTTTGAAAGTTTATAAAATTTATATTATTTGCCAAGAAAACCCAACATAAAATGTAGAAGCTCATTTCCTTTGCAAAAGAAATAAGGTCATCAGAATATCAAGCGTCCAACAAAAAGATTTATTTACACTTTTATATAAATTGGCGTTGATTTCTTGCTAAATAAGAAAAGACAATGTGTCACTTCATTTGTTTGTATAAGGTTAAATGACGACAAAACTTAATTAACTGGTTGTCAATTTTCTTATTTAACATTAGATTTTTAACAAAAGTAAGCTACCTACAGTTATTTCAATTCTCCACAAAATCGTAAGCGGCAACGCTGTTTAGTGTTTTTTGTAAGCGGCAACGCTGTTTAGTGTTTTTTTTTAAGGGACAGATTATTGTTTCTGCCTACAAATTTGTTGTCATATCATCCCTTAACATTTTTAATTGTTTGTTCTAATACGCTTGCAATGAACGCAAGCCAGTTTGATAGGAGTTTTGCTATTTGGAAAATAATAAACTTCTTAGCTTTAAATAGTATATTACACCACAAGGGACAAAAGTTGAATTTTCGGCCCTGCGCGCCATAATGCCCGAGGTGAAGCCGAGGGCATCATGGCGCGCAGGACCGAGATTTCAACTTCTGTCCCGCGTCGTGTATACGATTTTTCTTCATACCTCGGTCGAAAGTACGTACTTTTATTTTTATTTTTATTTTTAATTTTATTTTTTTAACTTTAAATGCTGATAGTTTTTGATGCCTGCCGCGACATTTGCGGCACGAGCGAAGCGAGTGTTGCTGGTCATATAACATAGTTACGAGTATAAATAAACACGATGAATTCTTTCTTCCCTATTATAGGGAAGAAAGAATTTCATCTTACAGGGACTAAAAGTTAAACTTTCGTCTCTGTTATTAGGGACGAAAGTACGTACTTTCGACCGAGGTATGAAGAAAAAAAAATTAATACATTGTAATAAGTTTGAAAACTCATTTTTGCCAATAAGTTCAACTCAAATTACTACCTAATAACTTTTTTTGTTATGAGAACATTAATTTAAAAGTAGTAAGCATTGCAAAAAAAAATTTGCTGTTTTTGTAGCTAAACAAAGGTCTTTCCGTCGCAACATAATTATGTTTTCCTACTGCAAGCAACATTATTTGGTTGAAAATTATTTAAACAGAAATTATTATTAAAAAACAAAAATAATTAAAACCTTTACAACTTAGAAACAATTTATGATTGTAGTATACTAAAAATTAGAAAGTATCAAGTAAAAACCTCAAAATATTAATATTAAATACATTTGATGTTCACTTTGGTGGTTCATACACTACCTTATTTCAGAATTTGGTTCAAATTAAATGTTATTGGTATTATTTATACAGTAATTTTTTATATACTAATAAGTAAACACTTGCCAATGCGTATTTAATTTTTTTGATTTGTTTACTTATACAAATTAAGATTTTATTTGTTCAACATTTACATATATAAGTGTAATAATAATTATAAACGTAATTCAAAGTAATGAAAAATTCTTTTACATGACATGTAACAAAAAAATATAAAAAAAAGCGTAACACACCATATTCTTTTTACTTTAATTCCGCATTTACGACAAGCCTTACAATTTACAACTTTTTAGAAAATTATTGACACTTATGATTGAGCTCTAAGTCGATGATCATAATAAATATAACGTTTTCGGTGAAAGTTCCAGTCCTCCACGCAGTGCTAACAACATGTAGCAACTGAATGATTCAACTTTTAAATAAAATTATAATAATTAAACGATAATATATCAAGCTATAACACCAGACACAATCATTTTAACGAAAAATTAAACTTATTTTGTAATTGCATTTGATTTTTTGCAAAAAATTATCTCTTTTATGATATGTCAAATAGTTAGACGTCAGTCATCAAACTTGAAACGTCTTCTTCAAAATGTTTGTTAAAAGTTCTCTTAAAACCTCCAAAACCCTCTAATTTGCAGTGTTTCATTTTATTTCTGCTGTGCCAAATGATTGTCTTAATTTTTCTAGTGTTTCCTTTTCAAATGAATCATTTACTTTTTTTAGTTTTGATTTATTCAACTCTTCAACCTTCCGCTAACATTAAAGTTTACCTTTTTGTTTGGTTTCTTAAATGTTCTGTTCAATTTCAGAACATTCAATATTTTCAATTTTTTTTTTGCCTTTTATTATTTCCTTTTCTTGTATATAGTCTCTGTACTTCTGAGTCATCACTGTTATAATATATATTTTTTAATAATTTTTTGATATCTGTTGTCCATCACCATATGTAAAGTTTTTAATTTTTTTACCTTTTGTTCCTAGCACTTCAAAAATTGTTTGGTGTGTCGGTGTTGTAAACGCATTTCCCTCTCTAGTTGTTTTCTCTAAATTGTTTTGATATAATCCTTATTCATTAGTACATATTTCCAAATAAGAATGTTATCCCTAAGTTCCTTTTTAGCCCTTGCATTATTTTCTTACTTTACCAGTGAAAAATCGACGTCTTTTAGAAGAGATCGTGTAAAAAATTTAGGGAAAATGTCGACGTTTTGTTATGAATTGGTTAAGACGTCATCAGAACAGAAAAAATAAAAATGAAAACCAACACAGTAACTCTACGTGTAAACCACGCTAGAGGAAAACATTTAATAGTATTCTTATTGATCTAATAAATAAGAGGAACAAAGAGTACAAATTTAAACACACAATTAGGTTAAGGTTTAACTATTGATTGAGAAGGAACAAAATGTGGTTACAATTATCGTTAGATTAATAAATACAAAAACATTTTTTTTTATTTTTAAAAAGAAAATAATTAAAAGTTATTGAAAATTCAAAATTGATCTACTTGATTGATCAACGTTCCGGAAAAATAATTTGTTTTTTTGTGCATAATAAAATAATAAAAAAAACATTTAAAGACAAACTGATCATTATTCTGTAATTAAGTTAATTTACTATTAAAGCGGAAATTAGCATAAAACATTTTTTAACACTTAAGATTGATTAATCAAGTGTTTTAAATAAAAAATGTCAAGCAAAGCATAAAAAATAAAAATGTAGACGAGAGTGGAAGAACGAAGGACAGCGAGTTGAGGCGAATGCGTCAATTTTTTTATAGAAAAACAAAAAAGATATATTTTAACTAAAATTAAAATCATTTAAAATCCAAATTATATAATTTAAATTATAAAATTTTCATTTTGTCCAACCCATATTTTGAATGCCAACTCATTTACACAATCATAATCGAATGAGACCTGTTTCATGCTATTTCTGAAATCAGAAATGAGTTCAATCACCAAAAATAATGATTAGCCTGACTTTCCATGATTGTTTGTTTAAACTTTGTCATTTTTTTTTATTTTCTTAAAAAAACGACATAACAACTTTGATTTACAGAACTGGGATGATGTTCTTGACACTTCCTTATCATCAGCAAATACATGCAAAAACACGAATAAATAATTAAAGCCAAAAAACAATCTTTGAAAAACTTCTCGGCAAATGAGAGCTGATTGCTCTAATTTAATTTTTGACCAATGAGAAGGTTCGAAATAAACTCCCTTGCTCCAGTGCTGCAGTCTCTCCTCTGTGACCAGACCTTAGTACATTTGAAAATAAGAAGAATTATTTCAAGTTATAAAGTTTGAATTTCCCTAATGTAATCTTCTTGCCACGATATATGCACAAAAAAAGTTAAATAGATCTAGTAAGTTGTAATTTATTCAATAATGAAAATCTATTCAGTTAACAAAGGTTTTGGACACAACTATAATTGAGCTCAATGAAAAGCTAAAACTAAATATGATGCATGAGATAGGACATTAATAAAATATCTGGCTGCCGCATTGTTCAATCAGATCCATTTATAAATAGTGAACGTTGTAAATTGTGCAAAGAATGATCAATGGTATCGATTTAATCGAACCATTCATCGGCTTGATTTAACTTGACATAGTTTAAATAGCTTCGAATCAAGCCACAACAATAAATTAATCAATAATCATTAACAGATAATTGTTTAAAGCATTTGAAAATTATTGAAACATTATGTAATCAGATGATTACCTCACAAGATTTTTTCCACAAATATTATTTTTTAATAAAATTTAAAAAACAAATTTTCAGAATAAATTAAGTTCAATGTTTAGATTCAAGGTTTGGATATTTAGTTCAACAACCGACATTCAATATAAACGAAAAAACAAGATTATTATCAATTTTGTTTGCAGAATATTAAAAAAATACATACAAAAATAAAATAAAAAATTAATATATTATACAAAAATAAAAAACCAAAATGCTTTAAAATATAAACTCAATATCATAATAAAGAAAATATTAAAAATCAAGCCAAGTCATAAGGACTGACAACTATAATATTTGACATGTAATCTAAAGAAACAAAACAACTACTTAATTGACTCTGTTAACCATCAAATAAGAATTAATTTGTTTAGATCAAAAAATCCTTTCCTATTAAACGCAATGAAAACTAAAATTTTCTTTCTTTAGTGTAAAAAATTTTTTTACACTAAATTATGCGTAAAAGCAAAAGTAAGAACAATAACGCAAGTGGAAATGTCAACTTGAGGTATGTTTGAATACATAGCTATTAGGGAAAGCAAGAACCCTTCAGAGATCTGCAGCTTGTATACATCCCACTTTAAATAATCTGCATGGAATTAAGTCACCCTTACAGAGTCATACTCAGGCATCTTAAAATTTAAATCAAAGTCCCACATCGCGGTGAAGTGTGAGACAAAACACGACTATCTTGTTTAATTAGACTCTTTCAAAAGCGAGGTGAAAATTTAAGTCGATATGCTGCTTCTTTCAGAACTCTAGATATTAGGGATGTTATAAATTTGGCGACACAATGTGATGGCGCAGCATGTTATCACTCTAACTTTTACACTCTTTAACTCTTTAGAGAATCATCAAGCCAGAAACTTTGGAATCAATATAACTAGCCAAACTCTGAAATATAATATAAAAAAAAAATGTGAGAGGAAAACTTATTAAGAGCTGTACAGCATATGGTTAGTGATAAAACGACGATGGTGATGTGCGAAGAAAAATAACCTAAGTGGTTTATTAGTTTTACATTACAAATTTTCTTCCACTGAAAGTGTCAAATCCTAATTTCAACATTCTTGTTTGTAACTATTTATTTATTTGTATCTTGTGAATTCAATTACAAGTCAAAACTATGTTTAATAAAAAAGTTACATTTTCATCTATCAACATTTGGAAACAGTTGTAGGTGCTATTAAAATGTAAATTATTATTAGTTTTAATTGATCAAATCAATTTTATGTGGAAAAGCGCCACTTACAGATTAAATTCGCGAGAAAAGTCGTTATACTTACTATGATAGGCCAATGCAATTTAGAGTGTTCATTAAATGTGAACAGCACTATTATAAGTGGAACCGGTAGATAGGCAAATGAATTGAACTTAAAAAAAAAATAAGACTAATGGCCGGTTTCACAAAGCGTTGTTAAAATTTTGCTAACACGTTGTTAGCTAACATTGTGTTAAAATTAACACGTTGTTAAAATAAGAACGGGTTTCACAACAGATTTTTAACACGTTGTTAGTTAACAACGTGTTATCTCACAAAATCGGGTAATATCAGCAATAAACTTTAATAATTTTATGTTATTCAACAAAACCACCTGTCATCTGTCAAATCAAATGTCAAATACAAAAATTCAAAGTTATTAAATTGGGGCTATTCTGTGAGGCTTTATCTTTCCTCACCGTCTTTCGTCACACTAATCTCTATAAATTTATTTGTTATTTCTTTATTTTCATTGAATCATGATTGTTAAGATGAATAATAATTTGCAATCGAGTAAACGAGAAAGAGGGAAAATTTCACAGAGGAAAAGCGTTGTGTCTTTATGAACTGTGTAGCCAGGTGGGAAAAATAATTATACTTATTACAATATTAATAGGTTTGTTAAAATCATATTTTATTTTCTATATGCTGGAAAATAAAAAGACCGACTGGTCTAACCTCAAATAAAAAATCAATGCCTAGCAATCTGATATTTTAACGTAGGTACACTAACAAACAGGCAAATTTATATATAATGTTAATAATTTTTTTGATATTAATAGACCTGTTTAACGTTTTTCGTCGATTTTCTTTGAACATTTCTTAAAAATATTTTTGAAATGTCAATTTAACAACGGTCAGAGCTTTAATTAGTTTAACAAGGGATTTAACAACGTGTTAATCTTAACAATGGTTTGTGAAACCGATTTTTGTTTTAACAACGGATTTAACAACGTGTTAGCTTAACTTGTGTTAAATTTGACGTTGACATTAGAAACAACGTTTTATGAAACCCAAATCGATTTTAACATCGTGTTAAAATATTTAACACGATGTTAAAATTTAACAACGCTTTGTGAAACCGGCCACAAGGGTTGTAAATGCTTAATATAAGAGGTTGAAGGAAAAAGCTACAATATATTATATTACTGCGTTTTTCAACCAAAAATTTAAAAAAAGTCAAAAAAATTTGAAATTTTTTTGTATTATATTTTTTATTTTTGCATCATTACTTTGATCATGATAAAACCTTGCGACAGCATGTCTTAAAGCTTTAATCTAACATAGTTTTTTTAAAAAATTTGTGGTGAAAAAATGGTCAATAAAGTTATTAGAGTGTAATTTTGTTTTGTTTTTATATATGTACCTTTTTGTAGAAAATTAAGTGATTGTTTAACCCAACAGTTGAAAAAAAAATTTTTTTTACGGTTTATATTTTGACCCAAAACCTATTTTTTACAGATGGTAATGCTATAAACATTGAATTTGAATAATGAAGCTTCAGAGAAGTAAGCTTATTAAACATTTTTTGACTTAAAATCAAAAAGTATCTAAAACCAAAGTTGCATTTCGCAAACCAGCTACAGTTTTTTAGAGGTTGTTCTTTGACATAACCACAAAACTTCCAAGAAAATGAATAGACAGTTATGTCTGTCAATGTTTTTTGTTCACAATTTAAAAATGTGTTAAAAATTTAATAAAAATTTCAGTATTTTTAATAATTTCTTCTATTTTAATAAGCAGTTGAAAATTAAAAATACAGCCTATTGTTTAAGTGGAAACTATGTTCACAATAAAGCAACATTTACAGCGAATACAACAGTATTTTCAGCAGATGAAAAAAATATTGTTATTTGTATCACTAGATACAAAAACTAGAAATAAACAAGCGAGTGACTTTAGATTTGATTTTTTCCTATCAAGTTGTTACATCGCCACTTATAACAAAATAATAATTTTATGTAGAACCACAACTTTCATATTTTGCTACCACAATTTTTATTTATTTAACATTTGAATACATTCATAGTAGATAAGTAGTTATGGTTGCCAGAAACACAAAAAATGAGCAAGTATTAACTTTTTTCCCACACAAACAAATTTTGTTTTATATACTGTGACAACTTTCATTAGACAAGCAGGGCGGCCGATCTGCAATGAGAATGATCCCTAACTTCTCTAGACAGAGATTAGAGGAGTTGATTAAACCGTTCAATTTAAAATTAATAACTATATTTAATAGATTAATAGAATTAAATAGATTAAAAATGAATTCTAACAGAATGACACAAGTACATATCAGGCGTAAAAATAATTCACAAATACTTAGAATACTAATTAAAGTAATTAATTAATAAACCAAGACTTTGAATTTCTGTTCTGATCTGTTGGATTTCTTGAGGTTCTGGTAAGTTGTTTGCTCTTTGGTTTATTGAAAACGTTTGCCGATAGCCTTGAAAGTTGTTTTCACTTCACTTGTTTTTAAAAAATTGAAATTAAGACTAATCTGTAGCCTTGTGGAAGTGAATTCAAACCCCAAGTGTTTGAATCTCTCACGTCTCTCTCACCTCTGCAAATCTTGTCGACACCTCTCTCTCTCAAAAGCGCAACAATTTTCAGAATAAATCAAATTTTTTTTTAGATATTCCAGCACTTCTGAAACGTTTTTCGATGGTTGGAAGAATATTCTAGACCTTTGATTTACTTGATGGTTAATAATGAGAACAATTTATAATATTTTGAAAGCCACTTATGCATTATTTTTATAATACGTACAGAAATTGGTTTCAATTCGTATCAAAACTTATTATTTACAGCAAAGTGTACAGTTTAATATTGTACGGATTTTCTTCTTAAGTCTTCAAATTCAAAATTCAAATACCTACTTGTTTTCATAATAATTTGTACCTTATTCTATTTTCTTATCTTTTACTCTAAAATTAAAAAAACAATGTTCAAAAAAAAACCAGCAGCATAAAAGAAAAGCTTGCTTTAATAAAAAAAAACAGAACTTCTTTAAAGCATATTTATTTTAAAGTACGCTTATTTAAGGCAAAAAAGAACATATTTCCACAAAATATCAACAAAGTTCAAATACTTTTCCGATAAATTTTCTTCAAAATTTCAAAGTAATAGGCACCAAAAATTCTCATATATTAAAATCATTCTCAAAAGTTGTAGACTTTTTATTATTTTAGAACGATTATGAATAATGTGTAAAAAATTAATTTTTTTAAATGTTGTTATTTTTTTAAGCTTAATTGGATTTTTTATTAACATAGTTGTGTTATTTTTGAATGTTTTGCAACTATTTATTGTTGCTTCATCAATCAGCTAATAGACTAGTTATTATAAAACACTTGTAGTAGAATATTGTAAGAATTATTAGTACTCAAAAAAAAACCATATTTGTTGGTTTATTAGCCACTATAAAATTTGTTTTTCAAAAAACAGAAGTAGTAGAAGACTATCTATACCAAAAAGTGTTTCAAGATAAAGAAGTGTCTGGAGGGTAACAAAACAGTTTAATTTTAATAACGGTAGAAGTTGTTAGTGGTCAGTTAATCAATAATTTGTTAAAATTTATTTAATCCGCAGGATTACAAACAGAACACTTAGAAAAAAAACCTATACATCAATTATCAGAACCAGTCAGATAAACGTGATTTTTTGCCGATCTAGAAATAAATCAGAGATTAACGTCAAGTTTATTATACTGGAATTCATGTAGACGTGCCAGCATGGTAATTATAAACATACACAAGCTAATTGTTAAATCACGTATTTAATTGACAGTCATGCACCACAGAGGTTCTTAAATTGATTCAAATGAAAAGTCTTTTATTATTGATTCCAAGCTATACTATTTTGCAGATTAACTCAATAGCAGTCGCGTAATAATGTTTCTTTCTATAAAATCGATCAATAAAAATGTGCACAAAGAACAACTGCTTGAAAAATGTTATGCATTGTTTCACATATAATAAAATACAAACGATATGTTGAGAATAAACATAATGACCATAGTTTACCAGGGGTGCTTGTCACAAGTAAAACACTAATTAACAACTTTAAAAACAAATGGTCACTAATTCAACGTATTTTTAGACTTGGTTAGACTAACTTTGGTTGTTGATCATGTTATTTTGTGATTGCATTGTGATTGATTCCAAAATCATTTTGATTGCTTTAAGAGTATTTTAAAAGTTAATAAAAAGTAATCCTTCATTCGTATTGTTGGTTTTCAAAAAATATGCTTGTTTTCAAAACAAAGTGTTTTAGGGTTTTTTGTCTCTATGAAGCTGATCAACCTGTGGCAGAAAATCAACAATCACGTTTGTTTCAATCTTCATACAGAGCCAACTATCATGTCAACATATTTATTCACCAAGATTTCAATTGAATAACTGCTCAGTTTCTTCAAAATTTAGATAACTCCCGATTGGAATGTGCCCAAACAAAATATTTCCCAAAATTTCCCAAAATTTTTGACTCGATCAGCCATGTAAAAGATGCGCTCATTCACCAGGATGACAAAACTGATAATTTTTAAACGGTTAAACAATATTTTTTTTAATTATGGCTGCAAAAATTCTTGACAACCTGAGTTCTCAAGGGCTAAAAAACGCATTAACATAGATTTATCGGCTTATTTAACAAAAAACAGCTTGGGATTCTGCAAGTTTTACTTCAAAAAAAATATGACTATTTCATTCATATCGTTATGAACCAATAAAATTAGAACAATTAAATTGACTCAGCTATTATGTAAGTCGATTTGTAAATAACTTTGAGAAACCAATTATACACATGTGTTGTTTTCGTTGTTGTTGTTCTTTATCTCCTCTTTCTTTTATCATGCTGATGCCTTTACTATATATTGTTCTTATTTTCCATTGTTTCCCTCTTCCTTTTTGTCCTTTTCTTCCTCTATCTCTGTTTTTACTCCCATTATTGTTCCTCCTCTTGCTCTTCCTTTTTTCTTGTGTTTTGTTGCATATTGTGCCTTTCATCTGTATTTATCCGATAGAATTCCTTCTCATTTACCCGTTTCTACCATTCATATTATCTCAAACTCTGCCATGTATTCCCAAAATTCTTTATAGTCCCGTCAGTTTAGACAAAAAAATAGTAATCAAATTCCGACATAACGAAGTTTTGGTAAAGACTTTGAACTTACCTTAAAAAATAAAAATTTAAAAATCTTCATTAATCCTGTGTGAACTCAACGTGTTCTCTGAAGAAACACCTCTCAACCGTTTCAGGTAATAATCATGTATTTTCGATCATGTAAAAGTCGGTTTCATAAATGGTTGATGATGTAAAATCCAGTTCAACACTCAACAACTCATAAAATGCGTATTGATAACTATCTGTTTGACTGCCAGTAGTTGATTGAAGATTTGATTTGTATTTATGCAACCGGCTGTTATTGTGAGAAGTATAAAAATCTCAATAAGCCAATAAAAAAAAGAATCAGGTGTGGTTTTTTTAACAACCAAAACATTTTCTAAACACTTTTCACAGCTAATTAGCAGAGCATAAAATTAATAAGTAGACATTTTTTTATCCTATCAACATCGTTTATTAAAAAACTGAAATTAAAAACTTAATGTTAATTAGAAAAAATAACTCCTAAAACTAAGACACAATTTTAAGCAATTATATTGTTAGAAGAACAATCTGATAATAATAAAGTTTCATTACAAGAAGATCATTGGAATGGTTTTGCTTTTGATAGAAAGTGCGCTTCTATGTAAGTTTAAAACTGCCGTGGCTCTTACAAAATGGTTTGTAATTTTTTTTGTGTCAAAACCATTTTTTTGTCAATTCACCCATTCAGCAGTATCTGGTTTCTTCCCACAGAAGTGTTTTCAAACCTATCAGATTGTTAGCTTTGCTAACTTGAGTTAGAAATTAATAATAATCTGTCTGTACTGATAAATTTTATTTCTAAGAGTTTTCTCAACAACCTGAGAAGCAATAAAGAATTGTTCCTAATGTATGATATATTGCAAGATTGTAGTTGCCGAACTGGACAAATATCTAGATTGTCTGGTTTCTTCGCACAGAAGAGTTTTCAAACCATTCATTAGATTGTTAGCTCTGATAACTTCAGTTAGGAAAGATCTGTCTGTGCTAACAAATTTAGTTTTTAAGATTTTTCTCAACAATTGGGGAAGCAAAATGGTTGTTTCAAATGTGTCATACATTGCAAGATTGTAGTTACTAAACTAGACTTTAAATATCAAGTTATCTATCATTATTCATTTACTGTTCGCTAGTTTCTTTAAACCACCTTTACCTATTCAACAAGTCCTGTTCTTACATCATTTTTGTCATTATCTCCTATAATTTACTGTTGCGCAGCAAACACCTGTATCAGAATTTGCAGCTACGCATCTCCGCCCAGCGAACTCGTATTCTGCAATGTGGAACAGTTTTTGTTGTTGTATTTTTATCCCAGATTTTAATCATTTTTAACAACTCTTTAGTAGTTAAAGATGCAAATCTGTGTTTTCTTCTTGTAACGTTTGTCTGTTTTTGTCTAACGTGCAGCAGCTCGAAAGTTTTTGAGTTGAATGTCAGTTGTTAGATCAAACTTCACCTAAAACTTTTTGAAGTACATTTCTTGTATTTGTTTGACAGTGGAGTTTTACATAATTTTTACCACTGTCTGCTTATTCATATCCATTGTTTATTCTTCTTCATGTCAAAAGCTGGGTTTATATATGTAATTGCGCGCTTTTATTTGATACGCATACGAAAAAGTTATACTTTTTCCGAAAGATGTCAATATTCCTATACTTTTTTTCATTAAAAAAACTTGAATACTGCTTGTACACCCGTGTTTCGATGTGCTTTGTCTTTTGTCAGAAATTAATAATTCAAGAAGCATAATGTCCGTGACGTTGCGATTTTATTACCGAATATTATACACACAAACATATTACTTCGTGATTTGTTTAAAGAATGCATTCCAAAACAAAATTCCGGAAATAATCAATGCACTTGAGATATTAAGTGGAAAGCTTTATTTACTTTTGGGTTATTCTTTTAAATTGCCTCATCAAGTAAGAAGTTTTTTGGGTGTTTATAAGCCAGCAAAAATACAGATATCTGAATAAAAGTCTTTCATTCTATAATGATTAAAAGAAGGGTACATCTCTGGGGTTCTCTGTTTAATTAATTACACAAGTTTTGTACTGTTCATTGAAAGATAGCTTTTGCTTAATGTTAAAAAGTTTATTTCATAAATAAAATCAAACTTTGATCGTTGGAATCAGACTACGTTCACAGAAAAAACCTTAACTAGGCACATAGAACAACAAAAGTTTTTCCAACAAATTTGTCAAATACTAAAAAAGTTTTTCTTTCGAATGTATATAAAGTTATGATTTTTTTTTATTTTGATGAATACTAAAGTATTTAGCCGCAAAACCCATTGTGTAGATAAATTCAAATGTTTCCGGCGACAAGGTAGTAATTTCACTTTTATAATCAATTTTCCTTTAATAAAGCATGAAGTAGAGTACGCATAAAAAAGTTTTAAGAGCCCCATTTGACTACTTCATTTTTTTACGGCGCTGCAGTCATTTATTAAACTTTCCACAAATAGTTATTTGCAAACCTGCTAATGTGTATTAAGGTCATTTAACTTTATTTTGCTAATAGTGCTCTCTAAATTACATACTTACTCTTCCAATATTTGATTTTTTTTTTCATTACCTGCATATTATAGTTCATTGAACATGCCTCGATAAATATAATAAGTTATTATCGTTGGCCATAAAATGTTTCTAGCGGTTCTTTTTATTAGTAACGTCTGTGATTATGTCATAACACGATTGTTGTACGAGTCTGGCATTTAAACTGATCATTATTTGGGTGCAAACTTTCTCGACTTCAAATTTATACGGTGCTTGAATTATGCTAATTAATGACGCTTTTAAACATATGTTTAAAAAAATGCTTTGATATGTTAAAAGCACAACAACAAAAATTTAATTTTTCTCAACAAATTCAACTTTAAAACTACGTTCACATCTTTCTTTACAATTTTTTACGCTTTATATTGATTGTTAATTAACATTTGCTAGCTTTCAAAGATTTTGTAATACTCAAGGTAGATTACCACATGTGAGTTTGAAAATTGCCAGCTTTTGGTTTAGATCTTCATAAATAAACTGCAATCCTAGATATTAAGCATTTGATTAGAAAGCCATCAAATCAGTGATTTGTATCCGTGTTGTCACAAGTTAGTACTTCACGAAATATAAATGTAAGGACGAATCGGAGTAATTTAATTACGATAATTGCAGAGGCTTTGATGTTTCTAAGAAAGTTTCTACTGATAAGCTTATCGTTTCTTAGATGGATAATATTGTCCTTTCACTTGGACTTTGGAAAATATATGTATGTTCAAAGGACCCCCAACTAACCGAGTTTAATGCAGTAACTTACTTATGTAAAATGTCTATAGCTTAGCTTATCTGAATTTTTAACAACTTTGTGCAGTTTAGATTGTAGAGATTTAAAAAGTGTCTTAAAAATCTGCATTTAAACGATATTCAATAAAACACATTCATAGTGTTGAATATAGTTCATAAAAAATTACAACTGTGAATAATATTAACAACATAATAATAACAACTGTAAGAGATCCCAACACTTGTTTACACACACTATATAGTTTTCTATCTAAAGAAAATATTAGAAATTGCTAATTTTTTTCTAAATATTTATTATAGATTAGAACAATATAATTGTTGAATTTTCAATTCAACAATTTATTGAATGAAAATTAATAAATTTTTTTTCCAAATACAAAAAAAATGTACTGTACAGTCTTTCCCAGTACCATCTGTTGAAACGCCGATAAACACTAAAATTCGAGCTACTATGTTTCGTTTGTAGTGTTCATTTATTTGGCAAAATTTTTAAATTGGGTGTGAGAGTTTTTAATTTTACAATTATTTATAATCATATTTAAAGTAAAATACACCAACAAAGAGCATAGGGACTTGTACAATTTAATGACTTCGATGAGGGCCATATGGCATTTTAAGATAGAGAGAGAGAAATTAGTCTTTAGCATTTCTGGAAAGGTTGAGTTGCACTTAGTGAACTAAAATGGATGATGACGGTTAGTAAAGGTCTCCGGAGGGTTTGAACTGTGAACTGTTTATTAAAAGAGACAGATAGTTGACGTGTTGTTGATGTTGATAACGTGTTGTTTTGTGCCGTAATTGTGAATTCAGTGCTATACTTGGTAATATACTCGGTAGCACAAATATGTATTAAATAGCTTAATATGAAAAATTCACGGCAAAAACTATAGTTTAATATCTAAACTAAGGTCTATGTGGCGTCAGACTATTCGGTGGTCTGTAGGCATTTACAAACTGCTATCATGGCTCTCTACTTCCTCAAAAAGTGGCGATAAAAAAAGTTGTAAATTTTCTTTTTGCTGGCATGACAGACTATTGCGTAAAATCCTTAGGTTTTCACTTTTTTAACTTTATTTTATACCTTTTCCTATTACGGATTACTCCGAAAATGAGGTTTAGCGACATTGTCCACGTTGCTCCTGAACTAGGTACCGAAATAATGAAGACATCATTGAGAACACGAGGCTAAAGAAAAGAGGTGAAGATTAGGTCAATCGAGACCATAGAGTAGTTGTCAAACTCCAATAAACGTAGTGAATGAGTCTTCCATTAGTAGTTCGAAAGGAAGAATATTCTGCGAATTTTTTTCAACATTCTAATAAGAAAACACTTCGCTTAACTAATTCTTATCAAATAGTTAATAATTGATGTAGATGTAGTTAATATGAATTAACCCATTAAAAAGTGAGGTTGGAGGTTAGAGAAAAAATTTCCGGTAAGCGGTAAGTGCCGGTCAGCTAAGCCGGTATTGCTGATGTCTTTTCACAACTGACATTGACAGTTCAAAGCACAGTGCCGTGCACAAATAGTGCCGCAGACATTTGCGTTACTTTCTAAATGTAAAATAAGTTTGTAATTATTTTGAATTTTGTAATAATTCAAATTCACAAAAATCTCTGCGCCATTACGTAAGCGACTTTGTTTACAGGTTGTTACTGGCTTCAGTAAAAACCGATTTAAAACCTGCTGCCAAAAAAGCATAGCCACCCTTGATTAATGTTAATATTATACACCCTGTAACATTGGTTTCAATAAGTTTTCAAAAAACATGTTACACTTATGTCAGATATGGTAAATAAGTATCTACTAAAAATTGCAAAACTACAATACCTATTTCATAGAAATTTCGAAATTAGATTAGAAATAAACTTATGTTTATTTTCTACTTTAGTTACTAAAATTGGTTGTACAATCGTAAAACATGAAAAAAAAATATTAACTTCATTTATATACAAATAAACTAATTATCTATAATAATACTAATTTATGCCCTATCTGGTTTCTCATTTGTTATTATTAATCTATAATAGTGTTAATGTCAATTATTACGGTTATAGCAATTAGTATGTACAATCAGTTTTGCCAAAACTGTTTTTATGCGGTCTTACTTACTACACAAACATTTTTTTATGGTAAACCTTCTGGTATCGTTAACATCGGAGTTTTGTGTTGAGATAATAAATAACCGTTTAAAAACAACATGTAGTAATAATAGTAATATATAATAATAATTCAACTAGCTAAATTTGATATTCGCTACTTTCGGTAGCTCTTAGAAATCTTTGGAATTTAAAAATGGCAAAAATCTTACCTTTAGTTATTTCAAACATCCGAATCATTAAGTAAATATCTCAAAATTTTAGATTACAATTTTAAAATCCTCGCGGAAATACAGAAAGCGCCATTATTGTCATATTTCATTTTCAAATGTTAAATCCGTGATGCGTGGAGAAATTTAAGTTAATTTAGCTTAACTTTTCAAAAAACGAACTTAACTTGTGGTCTTTTTCGCTTAAAACACAATTTGAAGTTTTGGTTTTCAATTTAATTCTTAAAGTTTTTAAGTAATTAAAAACCGAAATTTTTATATTATTGAAAAAGTAATATTGTCGTTGTCACTACTTTCTCAGTACACAAAAATGTTTTCATTGTAAACCTTCTTTGGTCTACAATGTTACAACGAAGTTCAGTGTTGAAATAATAGATAACCGTTTAAAAACAATATGTAGTAATAATAATGATAAAATATACATAATTTATTTTGTAAACAAAGCATAAAAGCGCAAAAGAGAGAAAAAAGTATATTTATGAGCAGGTGAAAGATAAAGTCATTAGAATTGCATAGCTGTTGAAATTTAAAGTAAATATAACATTAAAATCCAATAAAAAAGTTTATTAAACTCACTTGGGGGCTAAAGCTTATTTGAAATCCGTCTCGCGTAAAGTTTAGTAAAGCAAGTTTTGTCAATTGTTTTAAACTGGTTAGACTTTAAAACATTCCCAAAATATTAATACTTTTGTGAGAGTTTTTGATTTTATAATAATTTATAGTTATTTTTTAAAGTAAAAATAAGCCAATAAGGCGCTAAATCGCTTGTATAATTAAATCATCTCGATGAGGGCCATATGGCATCTTAAGTAAAAGAGGGAGAACATCGGCTTAGCATCCCTGGAAAGGTGGTGGTAGAGGGCAGTCAGTCAGCTGAGAATGTTGATTAAAGAAAGGTGAGAGCGGTCGGACGGGCAGTATTATGAGTATTTAAACTGTTAATTGTTTATTGAAAGAGAAAGATAGTTAACGTGTTGATCTTTTGATCATATGTTGTTTTGTGGTATAAATGTGAATTCAGTGCTGTCTCCCTGAATTCCGAGGAATAATGTGAATTCAGTGCTGTCTCCCTGAATTCGGTGGATTAATGTAAATTCAGTGCTGTCTCCCTGAATTTGGAGGAATAATGTGAATTCAGTGCTGTCTCCCTGAATTCGGGGATTAATGTAAATTCAGTGCTGTCTCCCTGAATTTGGAGGAATAATGTGAATTCAGTGCTGTCTCCCTGAATTCGGAGGAATAATGTGAATTCAGTGCTGTCTCCCTGAATTCGGAGGAATAATGTGAATTCAGTGCTGTCTCCCTGAATTCGGTGAAATATTGTGAAATCAGTGCTGTGCATTCGGAGGAATAATGAGGTACCGAAACAATGAAGACATCATTGAGAACACGATGCTAAAGAAAAGGGATAAAGATTGAGTCAATCGAGTCCATGGAGTGGTTGTCAAAGTCCAATGAGCCTGGTGATGGAATAATGAGGTACCGAAACAATGAAGACATCATTGAGAACACGATGCTAAAGAAAAGGGGTGAAGATTGAGTCAATCGGGCCCATGGAGTGGTTGTCAAAGTCCAATGAGCCTGGTGATGTCTTCCACTATCAGTTCGAGAGGAAGAAAATCCTGCGAGGGGGAGAAAAGCCCCCGGTGAGTTACTTTACACGTATTATTGACAGGTACGTTATGTGTAAATATGTTTCATGTGTCGCCCAATCGATCCGTCTGACTGCTCAAGCGTTTCTCTAACAATGAATATAGAGGGGTGAGTTGAAGTAGATTGTTGATGATAATGTAGCTGGTTGTTGCTATTCTGTACACTGTTTTTGAGTTAATAATTAAGGCTAATAATCGTAGAACATAGACATCCTGACAAATTTATTATGGAGAAAGAGTTAACTGTTATTTAATTCAAGTTAATTGTTAAAATTTGGCAAAACGTAAGATTAGAATAAAAGAGTCTTACACTTTGAATAAAAGCTTTTTTGACAATGCGAGACAATGACTTATGCGCCAATCAAAACTAAAAATTCATAATAAATAACTTAATCACGTACCAAAACAGCAAAACTTGTCAGCGTCTTGCTTGGCATTAACGTCCGCATTGTGTTTTAAATCACATGAAACAGTTTAATGAAGTTTTATATCTAGTTACTCCAATTAATCAATCTGTGTAGGGGGGAACAAGAGTCTGTTAAGTGTTGAAAGCTGTTATTCTTTCAGAGGATGTTTGTTTATCCTTTCAGGACTGAAACTGGAACCGTCATCTTTGTGCCAAGAGCTTATTTTTATAGAGCCACACACCGTTCAACATGCCCATTCGCAATTTCTAATTCTGTATTTCTGTATCCTAAAGAAATCACAGCGGGTTTACCATGTCATAAAGTGATTAAAAAAGAATAAAATAAGATCGCACATTTTCTTTATTATCAAGACCATTTGATCTTCATTTTAATAATATACATTATTTATAACAATGTTTTGAGGATTATAATACTTTGCTTATTCACATGATAATAATACTGAGATGATGAGAAATTAAATCAGAAACATTACAAGATTTATCAAAATGAACGCTGTCAAGCAAAAAATTTATTTAATTTTTACATTTTTGGTTTTTTTGTTTTTCAAATCCTTCTTAGAATGTCGCATCAAAAATTAATCTCAAGTTCGCAAATAATTAAAAAAGGTTGAAAATAATTTAACTATGAAGACAAACTGGTTATAATAATTATGTATAAGAGAATTTATGTTCTTTAAATAAAAAAATAAACTTTCACATAGTGTATTAAGCTCTCTGTGCTGCTAAAAATTCCAATAAGTTTTATCAAACCGCCTCAGAATATGTTATTTTTGATTCTAGATTGCGATATGGAACTATTGCATCTCAGAATAAAAATTTTTTCATTTTGAGGCCTACATCATTTTTCTCTTGAAAATCATGTAGGCAATATGAAACTGCCTACAAAAAGTTTTTGCAATGGTCTAATTCTAAGAGAAAAATCGAAAGTTTTACCGTAAACTTAAATTGAAAAATTTACTAATGAGGCGCCTGATGAATGTTTTTTACTAATAAAGGTAATTTATTTTTTTTTTTAAATAAATCAAATTAAAATTGTTTAAATTGTGGTTTTCTATAAAATACGGCTGCCAAAAAAAAGCAAAATGCTGAATGTAGGAGTATTTTGCAGAACAAAACAGCCACAGCTAAAAAGTACTGTGCAAAGTTATAAATTTTTTTTCCTAAAAGCTATTTTTTAAAAATTTGCTTAAACAAAATACACTAGGTAGCGCTGTAATAAGTTGACATTCATAGATTTATTATAACAAGATACAGCCATGCACTGCGATAGTCCGCCAAGAAGTACCATCTATTGCCCTCACTCTCAACTGCATTAGTATTCGATAGCGCTATCCTTTAGAGAGGTTCCTATCAATAGCAAAGCAGAAATCAGTAGACGCAGAGTACGCTACGTCAGCATGACACTAGAATTATTTTGACGTTTCTATTCAAATTTTTCTAATCACATAATTTGAACAGAAAACTTAGTTCAATCACTTAAAAATTGAAAATAATTATTGTCAAGAAAAATATTTAATAATTTGAAGGTAATTTTATTTATTGAGATTTCAACCTCAACTTTTATTTTTTTCCAGCTTTCTAATGTTTCTCTATTTTCTTAAAGCCTAACTTCAATTTTACAAATTCATAGGAGAGAATTTTTTTATTTTCATTATTGTGATTGTCACGATGCAGTTGTGGGTTTGTAAGCTGATAAAAGATGAAGCGGATAATAAAGTTTACATGGGTCTGACACAACTAAAAGTTGGTGAAATTTTAAAATTGGAATAGAGTTTTTTGATAAAATAATTAAGAATCATTAGCACTGATGAAAAAACCTTTATTTATAAATAATTATTCATTCCAAAATAAAATTGATTTTTAACCTAATTTTCGTATTTTATTAGATTGTGTATGACAAATGTCAATAAGTTGACAGCAAAGCATTGCACCGTTGATTGTCGACTAAAATCGTAGAAATTCGTGTCTGTTTAATCACTATAGACTCGTGTGCGACATACAACAAATATGATGAAAAGGATGAAAAATGTGTTTCATTAAATATAGAAAGAAATGGAGAGATGTACCAATTTCTTTGATATGTTTTTTAAGAACCGAAGTATGTTTAGCATGCATAGCTATATCTAATGTATTAAATCTATGTTGACATTATCTATCAGGTTGGTTTCCAAAAACAAGAGTGGTGCGTCTCGGTCTCGGTGTGTCGAATCAAATTAACTACTCAAACTAAATTATTCAAATAGAGTACTAAAAAACAGTATTGTCTCTTTTTTTTCTTGAATATTTTTTTAGACGGAAACTGCAGTAATATCAACACACTGTCAAATTATAAAAAAATCTACTTAGAGTCACCTCGATAAATTAACCCATATATAATGATGAAATTTTTGTTAGTTTGACAGCAATAAAAAAGACTACATGTAGTAGCCGTGGATGTCACTTTAATATTTAGTCTGTCTCAGTGGTGATTATATTTTATTCCATATATTCTGCCGTTAATTTATCTTGCCAAGAAACACTGGAGCTTTTCTTTTATCAGATAAATTTCTCTTCAACTCAAAGTTTTACCAATCACTAAATTTACTCAAAAAATTTACATTAGATAAAGTCATATCAGTTTTTCTCGTCAAATTAGTGATTGGTAAAGCCCTTTCGTCACTAAGAAAAATTTATCCGATAAAAAAAAGCTCTTGTGTTTTTACTTTAAAAAACATAATAAACAATTTTTTTTTTAATTTAAATATCAACCTGTCAGATTGATTTATATTGCTACTTTCAGGTGGCAATTTTTTCATTTGTAGAGAAAAATTGCTTTACATAGTTTCCTGCATGCCCAAGTAATTGGTCACCTTATAACAATTCAACAAGTGACTAAGTAAAACGAAAAATAGAGTAGGAAAAGCAAAATGTGGCTCTAGTCTAAACAACCGGCTAAAACTAGAGCATTCACCTCCCAAGTTTATTCAAAATTGTTTATAATTGGCTAATTTTGGCAAGGTTGAATTTGTTCTAATGTAGCAGTTGCTTTTCGTTAGAATCAATTAATCAAAAATAAAATAAACTCACAAAAATTCATCGTGCTTTTGAAATCCATAACATTATATACTTCGACATTATTTTGAGCAAATGTTTATTATTGCTGCATAAATAGGATACAAAAAATCTAAATTGGTGATGTAAATTGTGCAGATTCGATCGGGATGTGAAAGTTTATTTATAAAATTTGAACGTTTCGGTGCACTCACAGGATGCTAAATTATTCAAGCTGCTAAACATTGAGACTTCTTTCTTTAAACACAGAACTTGTAATATAAAAAGCTTTCTTTATTTCACTATCCAGTATATATATTCAACATTGTAAAAAAAGTTTTTGATGGTATATGTCGAAAACGAATTAGTATCTAAACGGTAGAAAACATGTAATGTTGAATGTTTATTTGTTAATCACTTGTAAATAAGTAACGGGGTATTATAAATGATTATAACATCGCGGATATAGTATATAGTTTTTTAGGAATTAATTAGTGATTAATTCGGTAGATTTACTCATACTTATTTAATTGACCATAAAGCAGCGAATTCCTTACATTTCAAATTAGCAATGTCTTCTGGATGTTATAATCATTTAATACCCTTTAATCAATAAATTCATTCTTCAAACTACTCAAAATTTAAAAAAATGTCGGTTTAAAAGAAATAAGTATGAGAATGGGTCTGGAAAGGCTTGTTACTTGCCTTCTTGCTTAATTGTCATATTGATTCTTCATTTGTAAAGCATTTTTTTAAAATAAGGAATATTTCCTGTTTACTGAAATAAGTGTACCCACAAAACATTACGGATGAAACAAGTAAAGTGACTCAGGTTTGTTACCTAAAAAATTGTCAGCAAGAAAGCACAAGGAAGCTGAGTTTAAAAAGTAACAGCCAGAAAACAAAATGATTGGTTTCACGGGATCAAAATCAATGATTGAAAGTTTTCTAGAAGCTTCTATGATTTTCTTTTATAGTTAATTTAAAAACGAGGTTTTTAGTTGTAATTTATAGATTTTTCAAAATAAATACGTTTAAAAAAAATCAAATGTTTCCAAGAAAGCACAAGTTTTAACGCGAAAACAAAGAGAAATGATCGATATAGAACACAACCGTTCTTTGTTCAGCTGTGCTGTTGTTAAAATTTTGTGTTGAGAGATTGTGCTCTTAATACACAAATAGTAAGGTCATTCGATTAACACACTACGTGTTGAGGTAGCGCATTAGAAAATGACACATCCATGCTGGAATTTGTTGTTAACAAAAGATGGAAAATGCAAATGTCGTAAGTGGGACCAAGAAGTCACTTGTTTTAGAGAATTTTGTTTGCAAAAATGGCAGCAGCGTTTCAACGTCAAAAAAACTAGGGTTATGCATATATGTCACTTTGACAGCAGATATTTTTACAAGTTAACAATAATCTTTGACATATGGACTTAAATCTAGAAATTCAATTTTCAAAAACAAAACAACAAAGATTTAACGAGACAACTAGTAAAATAAAGCTTTAGAAACAATATAGAAAAATTATTAATGACATTTGATGACACTTAAATTTTCAAACGTCAACTTTGTTTTGTTTATCACCAGCTTATTTTCTATGTGACAAAAATAGATATAGATAAGAACAAAAATTACTGATGCCGCTACCTGGGCACGTAGTGTGTTAATTCAGTGACCTTAACAAATAGCTATTTCTAATGTAAATAATTCTCTTTATTTATAATTATAGTTAAATGATCACTTGTAAATTTTTTTATGAGTAGGTAGCTTGTCAAGATTGACTTTCAACCTTAGCCTTAAAAGTCTTGATAAATTCGTTTTAACAAATGACTATTAAAAAATAATAATATGAGATATATTTCTTAAAAATTTTTCGATAAAAAACAATTTATTTTGGCTTTAAAACCATCTCTTTCACGTGTTACGGCCAAAATCTTAATTTATTATTAATTTACATTTCTGTTATTTTTATCTTATTTCAAATTTCCATTTGCAATCTGTTCTCTCACTTGTTTAAGCTTTTTTTAAATTTTTTAAACTATAATCAGTTTGAAAGACTTCAAGACATCTTGAGTAATAGAAAAGATAGAGTTCTCTCACTTGTTTAAGCTTTTTTTAAATTTTTTAAACCATAATCAGTTTGAAAGACTTCAAGACATCTTGAGTAATAGAAAAGATAGAAAAAAGTTAGAAAAATAAGATATCATTACATGTATCTTACGAAAACGAGATATAAAAGTTTAAAATAATGTCATTTTCAAAAGCTACTTTATTTTTAACAGTAGAGTTTGTAAAACTTTGGTTTTTATTCACTGAGCAAATATTAAATCTAGTTTTTACAAAGCAATGACTTGGTGAGTAAAGATTGATAAATTCTCAACAATTTAGTTTATCTCCACAATTTTGTAGCTGAACGTTTTTGAAAATTATTACTAATTTTATTTATAATAATATAAAACTTCAACCTTTCAGTTTCCGTATTTTATTTTATATTATCCGTAGTTTTCTAGATCATCTTTTAAAGATTTTTATTTGAGATAATAGACCCAATGTTTAATTACAAACTTGTAGATGTATCTCAGAGGATCCATGACCTGATCTCTGGAAATAATACATTTCTAAAACGTGCAAAAACTGTAAAAGCACAACAATTTGATATTTAATATACAATTTTTTCCCAGTTGAACGCTAGATTTATTTTTTGGCTTCGTTCAGCAAATCCTTTTATGCCTCTTCATGGTCAATTAGTTACAAATCTTTTTCTGTTTAAATTTGGTACATTGTTTTTTATTCTAGATTTGAATTATCAACATAGCAACAGCATTTGGGTAGAGAGAAAAGAATAAATCTATTCGAGACTTGTACAAAAAAAACCGAAAGAAAGTTTGTGCGTGAGTGTTTTTTATTTAAAATTGATATTTTTCATCTGTGTCGCTTTTTCGTTAATTATTAATGTTTTTGATGTTGTAGGTCGTTCATGATTTTCAAACTTAAAACAATAGTACATTAAAGAACCAGTTTTAAATGTTTAGTTTTTTTGCACGAATCCAAGTTTAGAAAGCTTGTGAACTTGAATCCGTGCAACCAATGATTGCATTGCAACACAATTTTTCATACTATTTTTTTGTTTTAATCAGGTCATACCTAACTACTTTTTGTAATAAAAAAAAAATGTTATTTCAATATTTACAAAATTTTGTGACTATTGATACTAGTTCATTAGCTATTTAAAAATTTTGTAATTGAATGTTTTATGTAAATATTTTTTTACTCGCGTTATTACTCCACCATGTATATCAAATTGTTACTAAATATTTCTATTTTTTCCAAAACTAAAACCACGTTAGCTTTAAAAAAGTAAATAAAACATTGTGATCGACTGACATAAGTGAAAAGTTAAAATGTCATTATACTGTATAATTTTGGTTTTTAAAATTACTTGTTTAGCTAGTTTATTTCTAAGTTGGTTTAGTGAATACAATCATCTCTTAAACTTTCTCCCTTTTTCTGACATTTTGTGTTACCAACATAAAAAATTAAAATTGCTCCATCTCTATAAACCAACGCATATTCCTGTAAGAAAAAGTTGTCAGTGTCTTATTAGTTTTCTAAACGAAGCAAAATCCAAACATATTTTTAAGCATATCTTCCAAGTTTTAATTGTTCAATGACCTGACCTGATGTTAATTTTTCAATTGAAAGTACAAACAACTTGTCATGTTGCTTAGTCAATTGAGCCACCGGTTCTTCTTTTCATAAAAATATGCGTTCATTCCAATAAAAATAGTTTATTTTTAGATTTCAAAAATTATAAAAGTTTGAACAAAAATTAAATATATTTTTGCGACATTACATTTAGAACTAAACTCTCTCTTGCATAAGTGTCTGGCCAGTGAGTAATAATAATTGCTTATGGTATAATTTATTTAAATAATGGTCTTCATGTAACTCGTTTACCTTACTAGTTTTATAAAAGGAAAAAGTGATGTCATTTCCAAAAAGTGTCATGTAAGATTGTAAGATATTATAAATTATGGCACAGAGAATTCAACCCATATAAAATGACTATTTCTCCATTCGTCACGTTTTTAATTACAAATAATAAACAGTTTTATGACCAATTGTTCGATTCTTACGTGAATAATAAAATTTTTCAATAGAGTATGCGATTTCATCCAACACTCATCAGTCTTGTTATTGTTGCACGTTTATCCATGCCCAAGTTGATTTATCTTTCGGGCTTTTGCTTAACCGATCTAGCTAAATCTATACCGAATGATTGTATATTTGCAAAAATATGCGTGGTTCTTGCACGAAAATCAAGTCTGTTTTGTTCATTATTTATAAAAATCAAATCTAACCATAAAAGATTCGGGCAACTGAAATATCAGTGGATTGATCCAACCGATCCGAATTTGCATGAAATAATAAAATATGACCTTATTTGCTATTGGGGAAATTTTGTTGAAGAAAACGAATTTTGGTGAAGTTTGGTGCAATAAGGAGAATTTAAATTTTTAATACAATTAAAATGTATATTCAAGATGCGCCGTAAGATATTAAGGCGTTAAATGAGTTATTTACAAGATTACAAGCCGATTAGCTGTAATTTCCATAAAAGCCCCAAAACCCCCAAGTAATTCATTGGTAATTTTTTTTTATTGAACGCATTTTTTCCAAAATTTCACAGCGTATCATTTGTTATCATACTTATTCAATAACATGTCCAAGCTTCTACTTCATTAAGTGATCAAGTTTTTACATTACATATTTATTTCAATTTTAAATTAACGGAACAGAGATTTATATGAATAACCAAAAGTACCAGTTTTATAAAAAACCACAAAAACCTTTAAGAAAATTGTATAGATAATTAATTCAAAAATTGCATGTTTTTATCTGATCCAATTACGTCACTCACGATGCATTAACTCGTATCTTCAAATTATAAATGCATGTATCAGTAACAAACGGTTTTCTTATGCAAAAATACTGCGTAAAAATAAAACTACAATTACTTAGATTATTAAATAAACAAAAAGAACAGAAGATTAAAAGTTTTTGCATTGCGTAATAACGAATAACCTGCATACCGTATTAATAATAATGATAATACCAAAAATAAGCCGTTTAAAATAAATTGCTTTCTTCTAAAATTTAAAAATTTAAATAAAAACTTATTAAATCCATTCCTTTAAGTTGACTATGACACGACAAAATACACAAAACAAAAGATTTCCAAAAATAAATGAATGCATCAGTCGATATTTCTCCTTAAATTTGTTTTCCACTAGGCCGAAAGTCTAATCTAATGAATGTTTTAAAAGCAGTTTTTAGCAGAGAGCCACATAATAGAAAATTATTGTTTTTCTTTTGTAGAAGAAAGTAATATATTAAAGAACTAGTATTATAAGGATTGATTTGACGCACAAGTCCCAGGGTAGAAGACAAGCCGCAGGCAGATTTTCTGAGACACGTGCGTCAATACTCCTTATGAAACGTGTTCTTTAGCCTATTTTTACAAATTTGCATCTTCTGCAATCTTTTTTCTTAAAAAAAAAAGATTTTCATTTATAATCTTTGAGAAGTGAAGTGAGATTACGGGCGGTTTGAAAAGTGGGAGAATTAATTGTATTGACAATTATTAGTCGCAGTAGAACGTCCAGTTTATGAATTTTTGGAAGCCCGTACAAGCTTGAAGGAACAGAATGTTTCGGAAATAATTAGAATTTTATTTCAGACAACAAATCAGAAGATTTTACAACGTTGAAAATTTTCTTCCAGCTCTTGGTGTACGATTACAAGAGTTGAAAAGGAACTTTCAACCTTAAGAAAATTTTCTGATTTCTTGTCTGAAATAAAATCCACATTTTCCTTGGATCTTTCAGATTTTTTGGTTAGTTTTGATGTAGTATCACTCCAAAAGCTCCTGTTCCAGAAGCAGTAGTTATTGTCAAAAAGTTGCTATTTGATAGTGACTTTCTTCAAATCTAAAGAGATCTGACTAAAAATATGTTACTTCAACATATTTTCAATTAAACAAAAAACTTTATAAACAAGTTTCAAGATCTCGATTGGGTTTTCCTCTGTTTCCTATAATTGTCAATATCTGCATGGAAGCTTTTGAAACCAAGGCACTTGAAATGTGAAACCTAAAACATGGCTTCGATATGTTGATGACACGTTTATCATTTGGCTTGTAGAGTCTTTCCACTTCTCCACTCAAAAATTGAGAACTAGCCGAAACAACGACTAAAAAAGTATTACCTGCTTAAATAGGAAGCAACCTAATAATCCTGAAGGTAGCAAAGTTGCCGCAATAAACAAACTTTTGTAGCCCTGTTTGAAGCCACTTTGCCTCTAATTTAAGCCCCTTTTCAAAACAATTTCGGTTTAAAATAATTTGTATATTAGCATCAACCTCTAAAAATTAAAAATATCTATAAGAGCACGAGTACTTTAATAGATATCTATAAAAGACTAAAATTGAAATTCATAACCTTGTTAAAAACTCAAAATTCAAAAAGCTTTTTTTAATATTTTTTCTTTTTCTCCTAGAACCTTGTAAGATTTTATTTTTGTAGTCGACATACGCCTTGTTCAAGAGCACATTACAATTACACTGAAAACAAAAGATTTCAAAATACATACCTATTAAATAACAATTTTAATCTTGAAAAAACAAAATAAAAATACAACCCTAAAAAGACATATTTGAAAATTTTCCTTTAAGATCTAAATTAGGTATGGAAAGTGTGTGGCACACTTTTTCTGAAAACCAGCTTGTATAAGTTCCAATAAATTGACTTTAAACATCTTTTGAGTTTATTGCAAAATCATAAATTGTTTTGAAAATAATATCGTAAAAGACAAACCACACTAATCTCTATCTTGCAGTGATATTGATATTATTGGTATAAATCTGGTACAAAAATAATGCAAAATACTTGCCTTATGCTCATAACAATAATGAAACAGCTTATAAAAGGAATATATTAAATCAAAGCGTTTATTCAGAACAAAAACGCTTTGATTTAACCTGACCTGACCCATAATACAGGCTTCGAACTGGTTAGTTTTTATCAGCAGGACTAACAAGTTGGTTGCCCCAAAAATTATAACCACTTTTTCTACCTATTTAAAGTGTTATTTTCATAATTAGTCTATTATTTTTTAGATAATTCATTAAAATAAAACTACTTCGACATAAGTCAAAAAAAAAAAACTAAAAAAAATCGGAAAAATCAAACATTTGTGTTTAAATTTAAATTATGGAATCAACAAAGCATGAATGATGAAAAGGAGATAAAAGTAGACTTATGACATGAGTTTTGTTCCAAATTCTTATATTATTTTTCATACTTTTAATATAAAAATGACTAAATATTTGCCATCTTTTAAATTTAAACATGATACAAATTTTACTTTTAGTTATTTCAAATATGGGTGTTGTACCCATATTATTAAGCCCTTAAGAATCATTCAAAAATTCTCGCAGAAATACAGAAAATAGCATTACCATATTCATGTCATATTGTTCGAATGTTTTAAAACGTTAAATCCAACAGTTCAAATAAAATTATTGCAGATGCGTAGAGAGATGGTAACTTAACTTTATTTTTCAAAAAACAAACCTGTGTTTTCTATTTGGTTTAGAACACAATTTGTCGTTGTTATTTTAAATTTAATATTCAAATTGGGTTTTAAACTAATTAAAAACTGAAAGTTTGTCTACGAGAATTTTTATTTAACTGAAAAAATAATATTGTCATTATAACTTACTTGTCAAAGACCGTAATAATTTTTGAATGCAGCAAAACTGCTGTGCCTTCGAGACAGGGAAGGTTAAACATATGCAATAAATCATTTTTCTATGCAGAAATAATATGTTTAAGCTTTCATATTTGCCATAACCAGAACTGCTTGTGTAACATGACGTGCTTTAATTTTTTATTGTATATGTATTTTGAAATAAATGCAAGTCTATGTGCCTTTTGTAATGGAAAAAAAACCAAAAGTTCAAAAAATAAATCAGTATTTTTACCAGCATCGAGAAATTAACTAAAAGTAGTGTGAAAATTTAATATAATGAATAATTACCTAGACTCTGCAGATGATTTTAAATATTTAATCGTGAAGATCATACCTGGAACAAAAAAGATTTGTAAATTAATTATTTAAATATAATTCAAAGATCATATCACTATGAACTACTTATAAAAATCAAATTTTGTAAGAATAAATCATACTTTTTTAAATGAACAGAAAAAGTTGTAATAGGTATAAGTCCAAGGTTTTGCTTATCCCATGTTTACCCCAGATATTACATTTCAGCTAGTTATCAAAACCAGCAGATATTATTTAAAAATGTGTAATTAGAAGCAAATAGCATTCTGAAATCATAGAGACCAGCGAGATTAATGTAAAAATATGATAGATAAAAATATCTAAGTTTTTTATTTTATTTCTCAGAATGTCATGATTAGAATTTGCAAACTTTTAAAAACCCTGGTAGACAGCCTTTGCCAGCATTAAAATGCATTCTTCTCCGTCTTGGCCACCCGAGCTCGACAAGAAGTCTATTCACATTTTAGCCTTGAGAGGATCTTAATAAAATAGTAGATCAATTTAGTCATGAAAAATTATATCCTTATTAGTTTTGTATATAATTTGCATAATATTATATTAGAATAGGAATAAAAATCCACTTTTTTAGCTTCAATTGAATCTTCTTTTTAAATTGGCAACTAATCAGGCGTGATAAACCGAGAACAAGTCTATAAAAGTTTTTTTGTAAAAATATTTAGAGTAAAACCATTTAATTACATGTTTGCTGTGCAACTAGACAACACTAGTCGCTAGTAGCAGATTTTTTGTTGTCTGTTTTCTTGTCAGCAGTTGTAAAGCGGCTTGCTTCAGTCTAAAAGAACAACTTCTCAAAGCTGTCAGAATTAATATTTAACGTATTATAATTTTTTTCGGGCACTACACCACGAGTTCATTGTAACTGATCCAAGATGCTCTATGCTGCAAGCCTACATTTTTTTTTTGACAAAAAAAAACAGTAATAAGTAAAGGTGACTCAACGCTTGTTGGACGGAATAAATTTCATAATATTGGCTAATCGTGTTCAAGGACTGGAAGGCCTTTTGTTGTGATTTTTAAAAGAGCTTTTTGTTTGTTCAAAGTGTTTTATGTCCCATTGTCTAGGCTTTTTTGTATTCATTTTACGATCTCTTTTCCTAGAAACCTGTGTGATTTGATTTATTTTTATAACTAACTTTAATCATAAATTGAATAATAAATTCTGCTTTTGACATTTTTGTTGTCTAGAAGTTTATAAATTTTTGTAAAGCTTGGCACCAATGGCACCAAATATTTGAAGATTTTGTTAACAATGCCTTGATTTGTATAACAAAATTATGAGAATAAATTTGTGACTACAAAACAAACTTAGAAATGAAAGTCAAAGCTTTCTCATATGATTGATTTATTTAACAAACAATATTAACAAAGCTTTTAATGGTATAACATAATTTTGAGCCCAAACTTTTTTAATATAAGCAAAGATTTAAAAATACTGGTAACCATGATACCCTTGATAATAATATTGCTTTTTTATATATTTAACTTATTTTTTATAAAAAAATGTATGGCGCCATCTTATGATTTTACCGTATTCTATGTTGACTTATGGCAGACAAACATGAGTGAATTAAATTAAAATATATAAAAACTGACAAAAAGCTTGTAAAAGTTTAATGGAATGTTTTAGGTGCGTTCTATTGCACTAAAACAGCTACAAAAAAAGTTACAGTATAATGCATTTATTAAGGTTTTTATTTATCATATTAAAACTAAGTAGATGCTAATTAACATTTTACGTATAATATAATAATTGCATATATAATTTCCTAGGATTTTTTGCGTGTATCTCTAAAACGTATTGAATTTACCTCATCTTAAAATTCACAGAAAAAATTACGGGAAATAATTTATGCACAAATGGTATTTGGGCAGAGAATCACAGAACGTTTCTGAAGGTTCAAGAAAAAGAGAAACATGGAATTTGAAGCTCTGAACATTGTCGAAATCTAGTAAGTTTATGCTGCTATACCGTAGAAACTACAAATTAAACGCCAGTGAAAAATTAGAAAACTGCAATAAGTGGAAAAATAGTCTTCATTTCTTGTTTAAGTAAAGATTTTAATTGTTGTTTAAAAAAATATCATTTATTAATTTCGGTCAAGTGGGAAAAAGAAAAAAAAATTACCGGGATAATGCGGTCCTTACTATGGAAGTCTCAAAATCTCAGTGTCTGATTGAACTGTTATGGGACTATCCTTATAAAATTCCATTTTTTTGACAGATTGATGTAATTTAGCTTGACAGATTTTTATTGTCTTTGATAGTATTGGTTGTTGTCAAATGTTAAACAAACGTCAAAACTTGTCTATAATATCGTACGTTTCTACGTATGAACGCATCAAAAGTTGAATATACATACGTTCGAGATTCCATGGCAAAAGCAAATATGAATAATTTATGAACGCAAGGTATCATAACAATTACTTAGCTTTCAAACATTTTTAAATAGCAGATCATCGTATAATTCGTACCAAAACTACAGTTATTTGGTACTTTCATTATTTGTTTGAATATTTGTGTCAAACATAGAGTGACATAAAAATGTTTAAAAAAAATAAAACGTGTGTCATTTACTTAATTTAAATTGGTACAAGTACTTTTGGCACCTTCTAATAAAATGAGCTTATGATCTATTTGGCATTTCCGCCAAGTGGATCTTAATTTCGAAAATTGCTCATTGAACTTTGCACAAAAACTAGTGACAAATTTTTGGCAAAAGACAAAGATCAACGACCTATAACAGCTTTATTTTGCTAAAACTATTTCATTCATTTTTGCAAGAATTGAATTAATTATCTCTGCCACAAACAATAAATTGACTTTAATTTGTGATAAATCAAAATTGAAATGACTCACGCGTCGCATTTTTTGTGTAATTGATTAAAGTGTGCAGATGGTGTTGACTTCTGCTTCTTAGTTTCATTGACATAAAGTTTTTGTTGTCAATTTTCAAAGTACATGTTTCTAAAATTAGTAGCTGTTCAGAAAATTGCCAGAACAAAAAAGTAATGTCGGTCTTATTAATAAAGAATGATGTTTCTAAAATTAGACTAGACCAGTGACAAAGATCTTACATTAATTCAGAGATATCAAGTAGCATCTATTTAAATGAAAACAAATTATTCTTAATAACGCAGACACGTTGGTAGGCTTAAAAAAACTATTACAGTTAATCCATTATAAATTCTAAATCCAGGAGAGAATCATATAAATAGAAGATTATGATACGTTTTCAAACAAATATTTTACACTCACTTGCAATAGAGGTTTATAAATGATTTCAATTTTTTTGAAGATGAACATAGCGGAAATGTTAGTGTTCCACATACCGGACCGTAACGAGAGATTTGTTTATCTTTTCTTTGAGTCTGAAATCTTTTGATATTGATGAATTTGTTGAAACATTCACTGTATGGAGATTGTAAAGTATCTATTAAACTTCAAATCAATTTAAAATAAAGTAAAATTAGAAAACGTTTAATATTTTCAAAAATTAATATAATATTTGATGTTTTTAAGACAGTAAAAAAAATGCTAGAAAACTAAACTAAATAAAGTGACTGCATATTATACAGTGTACTTTAACTTTTCAGACCAACATAGTACATGCTAGTTTTCTATAAAAAATTTATATAAAATAAATGTATATTTTTCAATATTTTTGTTGCTTGAAAGACTGTAATCTGAGAAAGCAGGCGCGGAATCCAAATCATCCAAAACCGTAATCATATGGCGTAACTCTTAAAAATCTGATTGAGTAGTTGGTGCACACTCGCCTATAGAACAGATGATGATAGATATCTTTTTTGAAGCAGTATCTCTGAACTGTAATTCATATGTCATTTTCAATTTATCATGACATCACGTACTTAACCATGCATTGTCATCTGGGTGGAAATGAGTTCATCTAATTCTGCGACCCAAACCAAATAACAGCAATAAATGAAAATTAAATCAAAAATTTAATCTATAACAATGACTGTTATGTTTCCTTCTATAAGCAATTATTGTTTCTCACCAATAAATTTAAGGAGTCTAAAAAACAATGTAAAAACGTTCATAGAATTCACGAAGAATGAAGCTTACAGCGCCAAATTAATCAAGCAAACTCCAGTAATTTACAAAAATGTCAATGTACAATATCAACTCCGTTTACAGATTTAAATGTTACAGGTGTATTGAAATCATCAATATTGTTTATTTTGCAGCATTTTATTCTCAAAATAAAGTGATGGTTTACGCCACAGAAAATATAATATAATACGGAAAACATTAGCTAAAGTAGAAAAAGACAGAAAGCTAATAATAATTGTCAACTCAAATTTAAAAAATCGTAATAGATATGTTGACATAGCTGTACCCCAAAAAAAAAACAGCGTTTGACATTCTCTTTAAAACAATAAGTCATAACAACTTTAGACTCTGAAATATTGACATCTTTCGGAAAAGACCGTGTCGAAAAGTTTAATAAAATTGTCGACGTTTTGCACTCCATCGGTGGAGGCGTCATCTTTAGACTCTAATAATTCCCACTATCACGTGCATGACTTGTTAAAATAATCTGCTTCGATCGGATAGATCTTAGATCAGTGTATTGAAGTTGATTGCCGATAGTAATATAGCAAATTGGTGTGGCTTTTAATAATGTTTCAAAATGTATTTTAAATCCAAGTAATCGTAGAGCACAAAACATTCTTTGTTGTCTTTGACAAATGATTTATTTACGAGATCCACTTTATATCAATACAGTGATTGTTCTTAGCATTTTTTCAATTTGGCGCATCCGTCAAATCATATTTTGATAACAAGAGCCAATATAATAAAATTGTATGGCTATAACTGCTTTCATAATCGCGGGTTACATTGATTATTTGAGTGAATTATAGTGACAAAAAATAAAAATCTACGTTTTCAAATAACTCCGTGTTAACTTCAAAACAAATCCTAGTTGTATGCTATTAGTTTTATAAATTTAAATAAAACAATTTTCACAGCTGTTTAAATTTATGACACAAAAAAGTCATGTCTGATTTATTTTTTTAATAAAAGCTCGATTCAGACGTTCCAGCACTGCTATGCTGTTTTTGTCACCCGGAATATTTAAAGCAGTTTGTTTTTGACTTTTTTTCTCTGTGTGTGTCTTCATACCCCTCCGTCATTGTTATTAAAGCCCCAGCCTTCATGACGCTTTACTGTTTACCTCCCAAATTCGCAAGTATAGTAGCTGCCAGAGATATAAGATTTATCATTTTGGTCCAAAATCGCTTGCTGTCGGAACCTGATACGAGAACATTTTTTGTCAACTAGGACAACGGTATCTGATACTATTGAGTATTCAAGCACGCTCGCTTTTACAGTTTTCTTCTTATTGCGCGGGCCAAAATGTCAAATCTTATATCTTTGATTGCTACCAGACGAGTGCAACGGGAATCTGAAAATCATCCCGTAACTGGAAATTATCAATATTTTTGAAGATAGTTTATACCCATATATTTCAATTTTTGGTATCCCGAATTAAACCGTCTACAACTGGCATTATTGGAACGCAGCTCTTTCAATCCCGCGGGATTAATATTAGGAACTACTCAGTTCCGCGAAATCGCGCGGAATTCCGCATCTTTCAAATTATGGTATAAAATCAAATTAAAACTACAGATTTTCGTGTAAAAATCAACCTTTAGTAAATATTTCTTTTAGCATTAAGCAACAGAAATTGTTTCTTTTCTATTAATTGAGTATAAGTAATTGGTAATCTGTTTTATTAGATTCATCTTTCAATGCTTGGCTTAGTTAAATAGTGTTTAATTTTATTCTTATATTCCTATAACAACTATAGTTTTTATAGAAACATTTAATTCTCTCTCAGCTTCTGCCTAGTAGGCTGAACCGTCAGAATATACTAATAAGCGAGCGTCAAGTAGGTACTCCCCTCTAAAACTCGCGATTAATGCAAAAATTTTAGCGCTAATTTTTTTATTTGTGGAATCTGCGGATCCGCGCTTTAAAGGTACGGGATCCAGCAGATTAATAAAAGAAGCGAAATCCCGCGGGAATGCCTGATCCCGTTTTACGGGATCGCAATTCCTATCTTGTTGCAATAAATAATCAATATATTCAAGTGAAACTTTCTTATGTAATATTTTGGAAGCAAAAATTGTGGCCTCTTCTACGACATCAGAAGGTTAACTTTCCCCCATGTTTACAATTTTCCTATTTCTACCACAAAACACATTTTTAACTGTTTTCTCGAAATGGCAAACATTATTTTAAAGTTGTAAGCGGTTGGTCATAGTGTTTACGCAAAAAATCCATAAATCATTTTACTTTTAATGTAAGAAAAATAGAAATAATTTATCGGAACTGTATTTTCAATTTTCTTTTTTCTTTGCTGTCATAGAACATCATTCGCGGACTAACGGTATCGTTGCACAAGTTATTTGTGCAATATTTCATACTCTGTGTAATGATGCCCTACTTATAATATAAATATATATTATTTGAAACCTATGAAGGGGAATACCACAAAGCTATGTAGGCAAATATAAGAAGTTTAAGCAACTCCAAATAATACATGCACTTAGGAAACAGTCTATACAAACAAATATCGAGCAGAATCTGAGGTTTTCCAATAATCTGCACGCAAAATGAAAACTTTTCACTATTGTAGGAATCACTTTTACTTCTTCTCTTAATGTTCAATTTTCAATCTAAAACCATCAATTTTTAGAGCTCATGTAGATTAATATAGCATTTCCTTATTATCTTTTTTTTTGCCTTCGGTCGTTTTGTTGCTTTTCCATTATAATTAAGCCAAGTTTGTCAACATTGTCTTTAAAAGCCACGTCGGTCTTTTTTCCTCCTGTAAAATATATATTGAATTTCACAATATCTACCTACGTACTGGAGAACTTTATTTAAAATCATTCGAACAAATGTCTACCCGCAAATTAACAATTGGCAATAATTAATGTGGGCAAATTATTCATTTGCATCAGTTTGAATGATTTATTAAGTAGAAAATATAAAATAAGCCCGGCCTGGCCGCAGATAAATCCCGAACATTTTGTTATGTGGAAGTTTGAGTCCAAAACACAATAAGGACAACAGTCAACAACTGTTATGCGCAATAATATTATGCGTTTGGTTTGCGAATCAAATTAGCGACGGTCAATAAAATATTGCACTCAAGCTTATAGAAAGACCCACCCGACAGCTTCATCCAAAACCCGAGCTTCTCAAAAAAATTTTAAATCAATTAGATTTCTCGGGAATTATCATTTTACAGTTAAACATTTTGGCCTGTGTCCAATAAATTTCTACATTTAAATCTCTTAGCTTATATGTAAGACATTTAGTAACTATTTAAAATCTGGTCATCTAGGCTGCACCACCTTGTCTGTATTTTGCTTTATTTCAACTACATGGAAAGTATTGCTAGGTTTATTCGATCTCGCTGATGATTATAGATTGCACTCATCTATATCTACCGCTAGTCAAACCCTTTTTTTTTACTATAGAGATTTCACGGAATTTTAATAAGTTTGAAAGTTTTTAATTTTATAATAACTTATAGTTATTTTTTAAAGTAAAAATAAGCCAATAAGGTGCTAAATAGCTTGAATAATTAAATGATCTCGATGAGGGTCATATGGCATCTTAAGTTAGAGAGGGAGAACATGGGTTTAGCATCCCTGGAAAAGGGGAGTCCAGTCAGTAAACACTGAACGAGGCGAGAGTGAGAACGTTGGTAAAAAGGTCAAAGCGGTCGGACAGGCAGTATTATGAATATTTAAACTGTTAATTGTTTATTGAAAGAGAAAGATAGTTAACGTGTTGATCTTGTTGATCATGTGTGGTTTTGTGGTATAATTGTGATTTCAGTGCTGACTCCCTGAATTCGAAGAAATAATGAGTAAAGTTTTATTGATAAACATTGATATGTTAATATGAAATATCCACGGCAGAAACTATAGTTTAATACCTGGGGTACGGTCTATGTGGTAAAACATTTCAGACTGTTTCGGTTGTACTCCCATGACGTCTGTAGACATCTACAGATTGCTATCCTAGTTCTCTACTTCCTCGAACAGAGGCGAAGAGGTAGAGGGGTGGGCTGGAGCCTGTTAACCGCTATGGTTATGTTCCTATCAGTGTATAAAAAGGTTGTGGATTTTCCTTTTGCTGGTATGACAGAATAATGCGTAATGTCCTTAGGTTCTTCACTTATTAATCTTTATTTTATACCTTTTCCTATTACGTATTATTCCTGGCCAGTCTATTTTGCGTAATGTGATTGAGGCCTAGCGACACCGTCCACGTTGCTCCCGAACCAGGTACCGAAACAATAAAGACATCATTGAGAACACGATGCTAAAGAAAAGGGGTGAAGATTGAGTCAATCGAGTCTATGGAGCGGGTGTCCAAGTCCAATAAGCTTTGTGCTGTCTTCCACAATCAGTTCGAGAAGAAGAGAATCCTGCGAGGGGGAGAAAAGCCCCCGGCGAGTTACTTTACAGGTATTATTGACAGGTAGATAATGTGTAAATATGTTTCATGTGTCGCCCAATCGACCCATCTGACTGCTCAAGCGTTTCTCTAACAATGAATATAGAGGGGTGAGTTGAAGTAGATTGTTGATGATAATGTAGCTGGCTGTTGCTATTCTGTACACTGTTTTCGAGTGAATAATTAAGGCTAATAATCGTAGAACATAGACATCCTGACAAATTAATTATGGAGAAAGAGTTAACTGTTATTTAATTCAATTTAATTGTTAAAATTTGGCAAAACGCAAGATTAGAATAAAAAAGTCTTGCATAAGTAATCAAAAAATCACCGCTTCATCATTAGGAGGTATCGAAATTATGTAGACAAAACATTTCAATTTAAAATATGTAATCTGAAAGAATTTTGACAATCATAATTTATTTTATTTCTCGTTGACCATAAAGTCTTAAAATTATTATTCGTTATAGCTTTTATTAAGCCTGACAAGCCTAAAATCGTATATGTCAATAAAAGTATTCAGTTTAAAATTCCCTCTTTATGTTAAAAGCAATTAAAAATGAGAAACAATAAATTATTTAAAAAAAGCATTTGACAGGAATCAGCTCATGCTCAATAAGTCACCGAAGAGAAAAGTTAGTTTCAGAATAATTTTGACTTGAGGTAAAAATAACGCAAATTATATATGTCGATAAGCCCAGATTTAAATATTTCTCTTCAAATACTTTTTCTAAAACTTATTAAATAAAAAATAGTCAAATATTAATACAGTATGAAGTACAATAAGCCACAAAACACTTTATGCGTAAAATCACAGCCAACTGGCTGTGTGTGTGTTTGACGACAACTGTCGTCTAATGTACTGCTTACATGTTAGAAAAACAAAATTATTTAAACAATATTTTATAAAAATTTTATGTTCAATTAAACAATATTTATGTTCTTTTGCAACTATGACTTAAGAACATTACTCAAAATAATAATTACTGAACATCTTGAGTTTTAATAGGATTTTATAATGCAATAAAGTGGCAAATTTTTTGAAGAAATTCCATTAAATGTTGAAATGTCTTTAACATTCTTCAGTTTCTATTTTATTATAGTAAATTAATACAAGGATAAACATGTTTAATCGACCATTCATTCCCTGAAGTAAAATTGCCCCAAACCAAGTCTCAAACGTATAAACAAGAAATATGTTAACGGTTGCTATCGATTTATAATAATCAAACCAATATTAGTTATTAGTTATCCAATATTAACAACATTGCTTTAAGAGTTTTAATTTTAAATTAATTAAGCTGCCGAGCGACATAAGAATTGTGCAATCCCTGTAATCAACAAAGCTATAAACCCCTTTAAGTTTGTTTTATTTCATTTGGGTTGCTAATTGGATGTGAACAAGATTTTTTCTTAACAAGACGCCTTAATCGAATTTCAAATATTTCAACAAAAAGCAAAAAAATCGGTTTTAATTTACTCGAGAATTATTAGTTTTGATAACTATTTTTATTTTAACTCGATGGTGAGTGATCCTATTCATAAAAACTTCAGCGAACATGAATTTTGAATTCCTCTGCGTTTCTAATAAATCCGACAAAGCCATTCTCCCCAAAGCTTTTTGTGCTGAAATAACGAAGGCGGAGATTGAGAAGCCGCAAACAGTGGTTGTTATTTAGCTATATTGTTGCTGACAGTTTAATTGCATTTTGATTCCAAAAATTCTTGTGTCTGATTCCTAGATATATGTACTTATTTTAAATAATTGAGAAATTTCAATTAATATCCCATTTTGACGTTGTGTCTTCAATTTTTATTTAGGTGCTCATGCAATTCTAGATTTCACATGTTAATTCTTAAATTAAATTTAATCAATATTGAAATTAATCAATTGGAATACTATTGTAATCAATACTCTGGATCGTATCTACTGGCCTTGTCATCTGAAAGTTTATGATTTTCATATTGCAAATGTTTGTTACAATCAAAAGTTTCAGTTCTTATACTTAATCTGACATTGTTTTTCTTGCAAATACTGTAATGTTATCTGATGTTCTTTTGTTATTTTCTGCTACATATTTGCACGATTTAAAACGTTAATGTTCCTTAAAACTTCATCCATTCTTTTCCTAAAGTTCCCTGTAGTGGTCTAGGTTTGGTAGACATGTAGGTTTCCCAACACTCATTTTCTTTTTCATAGTAATTGCTAATAGTTTTCATAACTGTATTATATGTCTATTAGTATTTCTATTGCTATTTGCTTTTTAATTTACTTGTTAGTATTAGCACAATGAAAGTTTCCTCTGTCTGAGAACAATTTCAATAATTTGGACATCTGGGACCTGTTGGTAACACTCTATAATATTATATTATAAAGTTATTTTTACCATTCTCATTATTATTTAATTATCAACTGTATTGAATTGAATATAAAATATAATGTTTATATATTTTTCTTATTATTTAAGTAACATTTTCAGCTGTTTAATAATTTATCGTAAGCAGCTGTAAAATCTTATCATCTTTTGTATTGTTCTGCGTTATGTTTTGTTTGGATTAACTCATAAAACGATATTATTTGTTTTTGTTTGTCTGCTTTCGAATTCAAAGTGTGAAACAATTGTGAAAAAATGTACACACCTAACTTTCATAATTTGGCGGAAGCGTCATCTTTATGCATTCCAACGAATTTTAAGATGATAAGTAAATATTGACTTGTCCATAATGTGGTTAAGATTAAAATAAATTTTGTGGCATAGAAACTGTTACAACATGTTTTTAAAATAAATGGGTTAAAGGTCTTCGGATTTATAAAATTACCACATCTACTTTATATTGTAATTATTGTTTACTAACCCGAGATTAAGTCATCAAAATTTAGAGCACCACTTAAATCGAGACAAAAAAAAAGATGAAATAAATTATACAGTCAGTAATTCTGTAATAGACTGTGTTAATAATAATCGAGTTATTACATTAAAATTGATAATTTATAGCTATTGGAATCAGAACACGACATAATTGACATTGACACAAAAAGATATTGGAAGCTGTAGAATCAATTCTATTTATATCATCAAATTTGTTTAATATAAATAGATTACTCATGTTTATTAATAAAAATTCATAACACATTCCGCGATCATTTTGAATATATTTATTTACTCTCAATTATTTATAGTTTTATAATGGTAAGCGTAAAGATAATTTAAATTGATTCGACATTAACGTATTTTTTAAACCACCACCCATAAAATATTATATTACCACACCAAAATCCATTAAAAAGCTGGTTTAATTACACAAGGAAATTATTATTTAAAAAATAAAACTGGACTATGTAGTACGTCAAACTTCCAATGAACGCAAAAGTCATTGCGATCTAAATGTAAGTCGGTTTCATTGCACAAAAACCTAACAAATAAAACTATAAAAATATGTTATGACTTTTACAAGTCCTGAAAAGATTCTGTTCTAAATAGATATGAACCTAGTCACTGTAAAGCATGATTGGCAAATTGAAGATAATAGTTACTATACAAAAAAATCATAAAAACCAAAAGTCACAACTGTGTTTTAAAATGACAAGGAGCTATTATCTACGCCAGAAGCTAGTAAACGTGCTAAAATACAGAAAACGCTGCTTGAAGGTAAACATACTCGATTCTTATAATGGTGCAGTACCTATATAGACATTTTATGCACCAAAACATCCTGCTGCTTGCAGAATATCTACAGCAACTGCTTTGTTTTGCACACGCTGTATATTGCATAAAGCCTAGCTGGTGCCCAGAAAACTAATCTTTTACACACACGATGAACACTTTTAGAACAGATTGTTTAGAGTGAAAATCGACGATGGATAATAAATCTCTAAACAAGTGCGGCAACAAAGTTGCAAATTTATTTATATAAAATTTTATTAAAATCGTAAATTTGAAAATTGATCATTTGTGTACATTAACGAGATTGGCCTATATATTGTGTTTATGCTCGTTCATAAACTTTTTGCTTAGCAATTTTAAGAATAATTATAGTCTGCAGCTGTTGAAGGTTTATACACTATCAGAGGTCAAGGTTGACGCTTTATTTCTTTACACCAAGATGATATCAACAACAATGTGGTTGATTTCGTTGTGCACGCTCCAAAAACTATAAACGAAATGTCTGTTCTACTAATAAATTAGAGCAATTACAACGCCGGCACACAATTCAATTTATACATCATGTCGCCCAAAGCCATTATTACACACCAATGAAGTCATTTTTGGTTTTATTTTGTCTGGCTTAAAGCCCACGCATAATGCCATTTTTGCCATAAAATATATCTTCTGTATTAATGAGTCACTAAAGTGGTTTATATCTTTCTTATTCTTCAGCATCCCTTTGTTAACAGAAAATTACACATTTACAAAAAAAACTCTCAATTAATATTAGAACTGCATTGGCAACACCATGACTTGACAAGATACCTTATTTGCAGTGATCTTCCTGGTTTTACAAAATCTTCAACTTGGATTATGCCAATGAACTCATTACCTTGGAATGACCAAGCAGTTGCTCTTATGTCATACGACTATAGCCACTGTGGCTACATTTACAAAGATAACATTACCATGGTCGTGGTTCATAAATAAATGATGGTCAATAAAAACAAATGAAAAGCTAATTATTCTTTAAAAAACTTATTTTTTCAAGCAATTAAATGTATTTTTCTAACTCTACCAATAAAATTTTTGTCCATCATTCAGCGAACATATTATTCTAATACTCTTGTCCTGAATAGTAAATGCAAAATTTGTGGATAATCTCTCAAACTTTGTGATAATCTACAGATAAAACAACAGATTCAATAGAATCCTACAAAATATGTAACAGATAGACGTAAAAAATCGAAACATGAATTTTTGCTACTGGCAAAAGTAGATTAACAAATGTTAATGGAGATGTTAGCATAAAATTGTTAAACCAAATAATGTTACGAATCTCACTTTGAATTGTGAAAGTAATTTTAAGTACTCTTTCATTACAACACATACCAGCGGGTTATTGATAATTTCAGCAAAATTTTACCGAAATAAAACTTACAAAACTCCAAAAAATTGAGATTAAACATTTCAAACTGATTCATTAAGAACTCTAACTTCACGGTTTTTTCAACATTATCGTGCCTATGAAAAAATTAATAAGCGCATACAAAGACAAACGCTCTTTTAACTTAATCGGTACTTCAAAAAACTTGTTTTCTTAGTATGGACACATTTCTGGTAGGACGCACAAGCATGCCGGAAGATATAATACATTGTTGTCCCACAGTGAGAGAAACGGAAAACGCTTGTTGTCTATTTACTTTTGCAGTTTTCTCAGATGCAAATTTACCCTATATTGATTTTAATATTGTCAGATAAATATTTTCAGTCAAATAACTATTACTATTAAATGAATTGAAGAAAACAACAATGCTTGAATCACAATGGAATTTAATGAGATAAGCCCAAATATAATACGGCACATTTTTCATAATAAGAAACAACTATGAAACTCGACTGCTGTTTAAAGTCAGAGTGATAACTTTATACTGCGGTTTTCCCTTTTTTGCAAAATATTCTAAAGTCAAAGTCAAACTTGTTGCCAACCATAAAATGCCAATGTCGAATGTTAAAATAATTATAGAATAACTTTTTGTAAAAAAAGATCATCAATTATCTTTAGACCAGTTTATCTACAAACTAATATTCCTCCGCACAAAATAGTTTAAACTTTCGAAGGTAGATAGCAGTCGCTTATTGTCTGACTTAAGTTCATTAGATTAATACACTACGTGTTGAGGTAACGCCATTAGTATTTTTTATGTCTATCCTTGTTGCAACGTAACTCCAATCTGGTGACAAACCAAACAAGGTAACGTTTATAAAAAGTTGAAGTATCAGTAATAAAAAATGTGTATATAAAAGTGTCAAACGTTTTGTTTGGAAAGAAGTCTAACGTCAGACTACTGAAGTCCGTCACTGCTATCTGGCTATGTAATATCAGTCAAATAATATTAGCTGTCAAGGCGACATCTATACGCATAGCTCTAATTTTTTTGACAATGAAACACTGCTGCAATTTTGGCAAACCAAATTCTCTAAAGCTAGTTACCTCTTCGACTTTTTTACAAGATTTGCATTTTCCATCCTATGTTAAAGCAATCCTAGGCAAATCTAAGCATGAATGTATCATTTTCTCAACATGTAGTGTGTTAATTGAGTGACCTTAGTTTGACAAGGTGCTGTCAAAGCCTAGGCAGCCAAAAATAAAAAAGGTAACAACTAAGTTGCACGAAAAATGTTTTTCAAAACAAATATGAGTAATATCTGCATAGATAACATTTAATAACAAATAAAAACGTCTCTTTCCGCCATAAGAAACAATATAAAAATTATGCGACCATGTAAAGTTTAAAAATAAACCAAACTTCGTCCGACTAAAATTAAAAAATTTAGATTAGGCAGTAACGCATATTTCTTGTGTATTTTGAATGATAAAAACAGACAATAAACGCATGGTTTAGTCTTATTTGAATTTATCAGACAGATTTACAGATAAAATCTATGATAACGTACCTGATTTTAACAAAAGAACGCTTACTGCAATTATTACATTTCAAAATGCATTATTGACATGTTTACACTACTAATTTTAAAAAATTCCATGGTTTTGATGAAAAAACTTTTTCATCTTAGCGAATAGTGTATAATGAAAACCAATGAATAAAAAAACATTCTCTTCTATTAGATTTCTATCATTTTTTGACTTGACAAATAGTATTTGACAGATAGTAACTCTATGCTAAATAACTTTTTTATTTATTTCAATTATCAATTCAGCGGGTCTCAAGTTTTTCATGTAAAAATAATAATTCTCTCTAACTTCTGGTTCACTAAATTATTCAAAAACTGTAGCAATTTTGTTTAGACGTAAGTTGAATTTGCAAAATTAAATTATTGTCTTAAAGTTTAGATAAACAATAATAATAATAATAATGATAATAATAATAATTTGGTTTATAATTTAACTCTTAAATTGGTTTTTAAACTAATTGAAATTGAAATCTTGTTTTACAACAATTGTGATATTATTGGAAAATAATATTGTCATTATCACCACTTGTCAAAGACCGTAATGATTTTTAAATTCAGCAAAACTGCTGTGCCTCCGGGACAGAGAGGGTTAAACATAAAATAATAATTCAAAAGTCAAACATTATTGGAACATAATTCCAGAAGACTTGAATAGGTAGTACCTAATAATATAAAGGTAACTATTTAGATAGTCATAAGACATTATTTGCTTTGTGATTTTATTTTTGGATTTGCATCATTTTTAAATGCAGAAAAAACTGTAATGTGAAGAACAATTTTTCTTAGATGGGAACAGCTTATTATTCACATTACTGCACGGTGGTACAGCTGGAGATAAACCGTTATCACGACTTAGCGCATCTAAAGATGACTCAGGTGTAGTTTTCTAAGAGTATTCGAGTTCTAATACTTTTTAGATCTTTTAGGTAGAAACTTAACGCACTCAACTTTTTCTGCTTCCTTTCAAACTTCAGGAGAAACACACATGTCACTGTCGCCCATCATTTCAGATTTAATGAAATTACTATTAAAAAGTGTACCAAAACCATTCCAAAATTGTACGAAACCATTTTTTCACGTCAAATGCCAATTTATTGGTTTTCAAATTAAAAGACTTCTAGGTTTTTAATAGAAAGTTTGAGATTAATGCAAGTTTTTTTTTAGTATTAAAAATTTCAAAAATGATACTAATAGTAAAGAAACTAAAGAATAAGCCATAGAAGAAAATACTATTATGGCGTCGCGTCAATTATTACCTGAAGGGTCCAATTTATTGTTTTTACAAATTTCTGTGATGTAAAGCTCAAATACTCTTATAAAGGTAAACCTGACTTTCCCTTACATAGATTAACTCCTGATAACAATAATCTTCGGCTAATAGGTGAAGCCCATTTGTGCCGTCGCTAAGCAACACAGACACTTCCACCTCCCGCTGTACCACTGCGCATCTAATGTGAATAATAAGCTGGCTCATCTTAGAAAAATCGTACTTTAACACATGCAAATCATATTTCTATTAAAACTTAAAAAAATACGTAAACTAATCGTTCTCTTAAAAAAAAGACCCTCAACGCTTCAATGCTAAATTTTTTTTATAATATACTAATATTAATTTAAACACAACTTTTTAAGGTTCTAAACGTTGGTTTTTCACCTCTCCCAATAGCATATATATAGTTATTTTTGTAACAAGTAACAAATTTCGTGCGAGTGTTTATAATACACGAATGCGGAAAGAAGCGTAACACGATTGAATCTATTTAACACGAGCGTGTATATTTGACTTTCGAACGAATTACGAACACTATTTTTTAACTGTAGCACAATAAAAAATTTAAAAAATACTATTATGATATTCAGGTCAGGTCAGGTCAGTTATAAAGTAACTTACTTTATAATTATAAAGTAACTGATATAATGTTCGCAAGTTTCATACATAACTTGTAGTGCTGAAATTGTCTGTTTCGTAAACAGTTGTCTAAAAACAATGCTTCAGTTTAATAATAACACAGTAAAATTAAATTGCTAATTGATATATATACTCATTCATTATATTATGAGAAAATATAAACATTAACAACAGATCCAGACAATGTTTTATATTTTTTGTGTTTTATTTTTTAGTCAGTTAAAATAATTTTCGCTTAATTTCGTGTTTTGAAAAATGATATTACAGATTTTATTTTCGGTATCTTTCTTGAAAATTCTGAATGATTTATTGCCTTAACCACGAACTAGTTTTTGTAGGCTTATCAGTAAATATATATTTTCGATTAAAATACCGATAAAACATGGTATAATTGTACTAAATTTGAACAATAATTTCATATCAATGATAAGAAAACCGTCAAATAATTGACCATTGTTACCCACCGTTGTTTGATTGTGAACAACAAAATGTCTGTGTAAAAATCGGTTGACTTCTAAAAAGTTCTATAACAATGGGTTGAATAGTGAAAATCCTCGACGAGATTTTGAATAAAGAGATGTGGTTATCGACTTTCAGAGCCAATATTTAAATAAATTTAATATAGCTTCAAACGAGACGGATTTCTATTATTTCCGAATTGACAATCGCTTGCTGAAAACTTTAAATGTTTTCTGAAAAAAAAAACTATAAAGCACAGTTTGATAAATATATTTGCAAAATACCATATTTATATTTGACTAAAGTCACTTAATTCCGATTGCATTTTATTAAAGAGAAATAATATGATCTTCATAAAGCACGCTTCCTGGAACTTTGTAATCCTCCCACTTTGAAATTATCTAGAAATTAAAAAAAAATTCTTCATGGTCATGCGATGTGATGGTTTGGTTATCACTGGTCGAGCGAGTGCATGTATATTTTTAGTCATTTTATTGATAAACATATCGCAAACTAAAATAAATATTTAGTTAATATAAATTACTTAAAATCGGTATTTATATATAAAAAGGTTTCTATTAAAAAGGTTTTTCCCAGATACCCAATTTATTTGCAAGATTCGTGCGAAAATATAAAGAAAACAAATAAAATATGTATATGTAATGTTTACAGATTAGAGAAGGCGATGTTTTTTATTAAAACGTCGGTATGATCGAAATTCAAATGTCAGAAAATTTGTTGTACCTGTCATAAAAACTAAGCACTTCAACAAGCAATCGGCAAAAGAACATTACAAAAATGCAAGATCTTCCTTCTAATGTAAAAACAATTAAAATTCATTTAAAAAAAGCAAGACTTGGTAATTAACGTTTATACTTTTGATTTTAACAGGTACAAATTTTGTGATATTTAAATTTCGATTGCTTGAATGTTTTAATATAAAACGTGCAAATTATTTCCAACGCTTCTCCTAATCTGAAAAGAATTTGCTCAGTCGTTATACATAAAACATATCGCAATAGTCACAAAACTCTAGAAACTAGATTATTAAAAAAATACCCCTCACTTTACCATATTATATTTTTTTAACTAAATAAAGCAAGTCCAAATCAAAAACCAAAAAAATATCATTTCTGACAAAATGTTTCAAAATTCAAAGCTTGTTTTTTTTGTATCGACTACATTACTCATCACAATTAGTTTGCTGACTAACTTATTCAAATGTCTGTCGGCCACCGACATTGACCCAGTAGCTTAGTGCAACAGCATGCAGTCAAAAACTGTTTACGTATATGTTCTATTGCTTGTTGGAATGGGTAATTAAGCGGTGCTAAAAAAACAATGACCTTAAAGAAAAAACTTACCGATTGAGCCTACTTAAAAGTGAACGTAAAATCAGAAACGTGCTTTCAAATAAAAAACGCGCTAGAGTAAAAATAATAAATCTTTTAGTAAATCAAAGTCATTATTTTGTTATATTATACAACTTTAGATAATGTAAAAGCTTGCCGCCAAATTGTCTTGGATGCCATATAATTGAATTTTTTTTCTGTAAACTCAAATTAATAAAATTGTCATGTAAGTAAGTCACATCTGTCAATCTAATCTTTTGCTTGATTGTAATTTTTGTTGGGTCACTCTTTGATGGTGAATCATATTAGATTACTCGGCATATCAATGCCTGGATCTGACAGTAGATAATGTGAGATGATAGCTCAACTGTTTGAGCTTCGTATTGAGCTGTTAATGCATTGCAGGGTTTACAGGTTTTAAAGTTTGAGTCAAAGTTTTGTCGCAAAATACGCAGTTAGATCTTTTGCAATAATTTTCATTGCTAACTCGTTACAGCTCACACAAATTATAAGTTCAGAAACTGTAAAAGAAGTAATGTAAGTTTTATTCTTTGACCAAAGTTGATAATAGTTAAATTAACTAAAAAGCACATTATTGAACACTAAATCATACAAGTAAACCCAATTATCAATTATAACATTATAGCAAATTAATTCAAGACTATAAGCCACCTCATGTATTTTTGCAATGAATAAAGATTTTATCAGCTAACCGATGTTTTGTGATAATGCTGTGGAGCTACGTGCAAGAAATTCTAGAATTACCAAAATTAACATACACATCATGAATGTTCTTAAAGCAAAATGTGAAAAAAAAACATGACTGCCGGTTATAAAATGTTTAATAAAGTTTCCAATTTACAGCCCTCTCATTTAAAGTTCGTAACTTCCACAATGATGTTTATGTTTCGAGGATATAAACATCATTAATAATTAAAAAAAAACATTTCAAGTCATGTTAATTTTTGTCATGGACTGAAAAAACATTTGTTGCATGTTGATACCGACCAATACCACCCACTAAAACAAATACCCGTAATGTATTAATTTATTCATGAGATAATATCAAGCGCAAGATATGAAGGATAATAGAAGCCGGCACCTTCAAGGCTCGGGGAAATATTAGATCATAGGTGAAGTGCAATGTCAGAGTTTACACTTTCGTAATAATATAATCGGTACGAAAAGAGTTCAACTTACATTCATGGAAGAACACACATACCTGAAATAAACGTTAATCATTAAAATTGGAAATCATGGATTGTTTAAAAATTCAAACAAAAAAATTTAAGCTTCTGCAAAAACAAATCACTAATAGTTTATGCCGAAACCTAATACAAACTCCAAGAAAAAAAACGAGTCTATAGCTCGCTTATCTATGGCCGATTCTAATTATTTCACATAGCCTCAAAGACCTTAAGGTTAAACTATCAAAAGATATTTTTTCAAATTACCGCATATACAATTTCTTTGGTAATTCTGATTATTCTGAAAACAACAATGTACCACAATTATAGACTTACATAAGAAAACAATCACAAAAAGTGAAAAAAGTATTGTTCAAACTGCGCTCCATTTTGTGCTAGACATTGACGGCTTCTTTGCAATATATTATTTATTTTTTATTTATTCATCATTTTACGTCATTAATTTTTATCATTTTAGCTTGTCAGTCATTTATTTCCAAAGCTATACTAATTGCTTCGGCGATTAGCAAGACGAATCGGACATTTTCAGGATCGCATCTAAAACACTAATTTTCTATTGGTTAAAGCAATTGTTAATTTATTCAAACCTCACTTTTGCCTGTCAAACAGAATTTTTCCTCAAAGGCGTCAAATCCGGTTTCGTTTAGAGCGCAAAGCTTGGATTCCATGACAACTGTTGTCACATTTTCCTCCACTATTGCGACTCTTCAGAGATTGCAGTGCTTGTGTGAGGTTATGTAAACATAAACAATTTATCAACAGATTCCTGAAAATGTACCAAAAATCCTGCGAGATTTAACAAAGTTGCTATATTGAATGTAAGGTTTTTCACAATACGCGCGCATCCGCCTCTACCAAAAAATATACTCTATTTTTTGGTAGAGTGCTCTGTTATTTTACAATGCTGAATAGTATTTTTTTCTTTTTTTTAAATTTTTTTCTTATGTAAACCTATAGCTGTGATACATTGCTGGTTTTCGATTAAAAATCTTTATCAAAAAGTATGTTGCAATTTATAAAAATATTTTAGACAGTTCAGCTTCAAAGTCTTTATAGACCAGGGTCGATAATTTTTAAAACCAAAAAAAATAATAGTAGGATGAAACTCATTAGAAAAGGAAGGAAATATTATTAAAATAAAAGGAAAAATAATTTACGGGCGATCTGATGTCGGGAAGGGGATGGGGGTGAGTTTTTAAGGGTAAAAAACGGTTTTTCTTGATTTCTGGCAAAATTAAAAGTCCTATCAAAAAAAATCAAATGGCAAAGTTGTAGGTAATAAAAAGATCTAAAACTTTTGTATTTACATTTTTTTTACATAACCTCAAAATTTATGTGAAAAATTCAAAAAACCAAGTTTTTGGTTTTTTATTTTTATCTTTTACAAAAAAAATTTTTTTTTAACGAGATTTAGTGAAAATTTACCTTTTTATGTCCCAAATACGCTGTAATTTATTTGATTAAAAATATTTATTTTTTCACCTTATTTTGAATTAATATCGAAAAAACACCCTAATTTTCAATCGAAAATTCACCCGTCAAAATATCAGCTTTTTTTAAAAACTTGGTATTGTTTCTGTTCGTTGAAATCTCTACTTTCCGATGGTAAAAAAAAAATATATGTTTCTACAGTAAATCTTCTCAGAAAATGCAAAAATTCAAAAAAAACTTGAATTCGAATTTTTTTTTTAATTTGTGAGAGTTTTTGATTTTATAATAATTTATAGTTATTTTTTTAAGTAAAATTAAGCCAATAAGGCACTAAATCGCTTGCATAATTAAATGATCTCGATGAGAACCATATGGCATCTTAAGTTAAAGAGGGAGAACATGGGCTTAGCATCCCTGGAAGGGTGGAGTCCAGTCAGTAAAAACTGAGCCGGGCGTCAAAGCAGTCGGACGGGCAGTATTATGAGTATTTAAACTGTTAATTGTTTATTGAAAGAGAAAGATAGATAACCTGTTGATCTTGTTGATCATGTGTTGTTTTGTGGTATAATTATGAATTCAGTGCCGTCTCCCTGAATTCGGAGGAATAATGAGTAAAGTTATATTGATAAACATCAATATGTTAATATGAAATATCCACGGCAGAAACTATAGTTTAATACCTGGGGTACGGTCTATGTGTTAATTCATTTCAGACTGAGGTGGTACTCCCATGACGTCTGTAGAGATTTACAGATTGCTATCCTGGTTCTCTACTTCCTCGAACAGAGGCGAAGAGGTAGAGGGATGGGCTGGAGCCTGTTGACCGCTATTGTTATGTTCCTATCAGTGTATAAAAAGGTTGTGGATTTCCCTTTTGCTGGTATGACGGGGTAATGCGTAATGTCCTTAGGTTCTTCACTCATTAATCTTTATTTTATACCTTTTCCTATTACGTATTATTCTTGGCCAGTCTATTTCGCGTAATGTGATTGAGGCCTAGCGACACCGTCCACGTTGCTCCCGAACCAGGTACCGAAACAGTGAAGACATCATTGAGAACACGATGTTAAAGAAAAGGGGTGAAGATTGAGTCAATCGAGTCCATGGAGTGGTTGTCCAGTCCAAGTCCAGTGAGCCTTGTGATGTCTTCCACAATCAGTTCGAGAAGAAGAGAACCCTGCGAGGGGGAGAAAAGCCCCCGGTGAGTTACTTTACAGGTATTATTGACAGGTACATTATGTGTAAATATGTTTCATGTGTCGCCCAATCGATCCGTCTGACTGCTCAAGCGTTTCTCTAACAATGAATATAGAGGGGTGAGTTGAAGTAGATTGTTGATGATAATGTAGCTGGCTGTTGCTATTCTGTACACTGTTTTCGAGTGAATAATTAAGGCTAATAATCGTAGAACATAGACATCCTGACAAATTTATTATGGAGAAAGAGTTAACTGTTATTTAATTCAATTTAATTGTTAAAATTTGGCAAAACGTAAGATTAGAATAAAAGAGTCTTACAAAGTATTGTAAATAATTTTATCAAAAAAATGTGATTGCTGCAATTTGTTTCAATTAAAAAGTTGATTTATTTAATGCTAATTACATTTATGTCATAGAAAATCTCATTGTATATAAATATAAATGTAAATCGTACTATTGAATGTAGATGCTTTATTCTGATTACGTTATTCATTACAATATTTTTAAACACATTAATCTTATCATTCATAAATACCTTATCTTCAATTCTAATAACTTATCCATTAGTTTTTGTCTTTTTGATGGCATTTCTTCATCGTTAGATTCGTCAAACATCTCCGATTCTAGTAGATCTTCGAAATCTTCATTACTATCACCTTCTTCCTCTCCAACATTATTTCCAGACTGCGTTGGTTCTTCATCCACAATTTCTTCTGAATCATTAACTTCCTCGTAGGTTTCTTCTTCAATCTTAGAGCAATTTTTAGAATCATGACAGTTTGAACATAAATTTGTGCATTTTAAACAATAGTGTGGGTTTTTTTGGAACGAATAATAGTCTTTAGATGTTAGTACATTAAGGAGTAGTTTCGTATAAAAAAAACAATAAATTGGATTGATTTTTGTTAGATTTTGACTTTCTAGACTTGTAAAATAAAAACTGTAATTAAACAAAAAAACATAATTAATTCCCTTAACATTGTTTTACCCTTGAGTTTTTAATGTCCCTTAACATTCTTTTACCCTTAACGTTCTTTTACCCTTAACTTTTTAATGTGTTTTTTGATAGATTCTTGTCAAATAAAGACTTTCTGAACTTGCAACGTCTTTCCAGAAAAAGTAAAATTTACACACATTCCTTTAACATTCGACAAAAAAAGTGTAATTAAACATAATTCCTCTAACATTCAACACAAAAAACATAATTAAACATACATTCCCTTAACATTCTTTCATTGTTTTCCCTTAACATTCCTGGAAAAAACATAATTAAACATACACTACCCTAACATTAAAGAACAAAACCTAATTTATAATAATTAAAAAAAAACTTTCGAATTCAAGTTTTTTTTGAATTTTTGCATTTTCTGAGAAGATTTACTGTAGTAACATATATATTTTTTTTACCATCGGAAAGTAGAGATTTCAACGAACAGAAACCATACCAACTTTTTGAAAAAAGCTGATATTTTGACGGGTGAATTTTCGATTAAAAATTAGGGTGTTTTTTCGATATTAATTCAAAATTAGGTGAAAAATTAAATATTTTTAATCAAATAAATTACAGCGTATTCGGGACATAAAAAGGTAAGCTTTCACCAAATGTTGTTAAAAAAAAATTTTTGTAAAAGATAAAAATAAAAAACCAAAAACTTGGTTTTTTAAATTTTTCACATAAATTTTAAGGTTATGTAAAAAATGTGTAAATACAAAAGTTTTAGATCTTTTTATTACCTACAACCTAGCCTTTTGACTTTTTTTGATAGGACTTTTAGTTTTGCCGGAAATCAAGAAAAACCGTTTTTTACCCTTAAAAACTAACCCAATCCCCTTCCCGACTTCAGATCGCCCGTAAATTATTTTTTCTTTAATTGTTATAATATTTTCTTTCTTTTCTAATAGGTTTCATTGTACTATTATTTTTTTTCACTTTTTATTATTTTTAAAGGTTTCTACCCTGGTCTATTAAGGATATACGTAATTTTATTAGACCATTTTGTGGCGCATTAAATAGTGATATTTAATTTGGTGTATAAATAATAAAATCGGCCAATAGATATGCAAGCTATGAACTCGTCTTTTTTTTTGAAGATCGTGTTAGAACATAAAAAGTTGTATGGAGAAGATTATAAGTTTCATTTGTTTCAATTTATAAACACTTAAAGTTTACTTAAACGTTGAAAATACAAAAAAAGCATTGTTTTTATTGGATTAACACTAACGCATATTTTTTATTTAAAAAAAAATATTATCATGAAAACTATTTATTTTTATAAAAACTTACGCATTGTCACAATAAAAAATACTGATGAGTGAGATCATAATATCGCGCTGAGCATTTATAAGTTTTCAACCAACAATCTCCGAGATCTTTAATTTCTCATTTTTTCTTTTCAATAGAACCCCTAATTCCTTTAATGGCAAAATGTCCTAAGATTCTGTGAAAAAAATTGACAATATCTTCTATTATTCAAGTTTTTATCACATTATTCTACATATTTATTATATTATTATGAAACAACTTAATTATAGATTAGGTTATTTTAGTTTTAGTAAGATGTTTTTTTTATGTACTTACAAAAATGTTTTTTTTTATTTTTCGTTCGTGTATTAAAGGTCTGTTTTAGTTTTTTCAAACTTATTTTATCTGTCATATAAAGTCAATCTGAATAATTCACTAATAAAAACTTGATTAAAATTTCAATATTAGTTTTTCTCCAAAATAATGCGTTTTTTGGCACTAACAAATGATTATGACATGCGGTCATAAATTATTTAGATCAAGTCTTGCTGTGTAATTTAGTGTGACAAATCTTTATAGCCTTATGGCCGACAAATGTCACAAACAAACGTCAAAGCTAGTCTATAATGTCTACGTTTCTGTGTATGAAATAATCGAAAAATAATCATTATACGTTCAAAACTTTATGACAAGTCTCGATCTAAATAATTTATGAACGCACTGTATAAAAACAACTAACAAATTAAAAAAATATAAAACTGACTTTAAGATAGGAAACACATAAAAAGCACAAGCTTTTAAATAAAAAAAGAATCATCAAAACTGGTTCAGTTAGAAAAAAGTTTTGATCTGACACAAATACAAATAACAAATTTGTTGTGCAAGATAGAGCAAAAAAGCAATTTGTTTAAAGTAATTAATAAACAACTTTATAATCAATTATATTAAAGTTGGTTATTGTCTCGGTTGCTAATGCGAGACAATGCTTAAAAAGAGTGTTTTCTGTTTTCTAATTTGTCGTTTTCAGCAGTCGTTATATTATTTCAACAAAATAATGTCGTCTGAATCTGATTGCGAGGTTGTTTGTACTTCCCCCGCAATTTAATTTTCTTTTGCCAAGCTCTTAGAAATCCGAGTAATTAAAATAATGTAAACGTGTAAAAATTATGACATATCTACATCAATGAAGAAATTTAAATGTAAATAGCCACTAATCTAAGTGCATATGTTTATTTAATTTAACGTTAAAAATTATTCAAGAATGTAGCTACGACAAAGCAAATAATTGATAAGACACACAACAGAAAATTATTTTCTTTTTACACCTATACCCAAATAAGGTGTAAGCCCTTCTGTGGGTGTAAGTTTGTTTGGGGCTATAAACTAGAAAAGTAGTCAAATTTTAAGGCTGTGGTTTAAATGTGTGGGTTCTCAACTGAGAGGCAAGACAGTCTTATTTCGAATGAATTGTTTTAAGAGTGAAATTACAAATTATGAATTTTAAGCTAGGGTAAATATTACGCAAAGAGGTTGATGTTTATCTATTTATGAAGATCAATGAAGTTGAAAATTACAGGAGACGAGGCAGTTGAATGAACTGAGGAGAACATCGTTAATTTTAATACATTTATGAAAAAAGCTCTAGAAAACCGAAGAAAGCTTCTTTGAAAAATTATTGGGTCTCACATTTGGTTCATCTCGCTTAAGAAATGATTTCTAAATGAAAATAGAAAGAGTTTCTGGTAATGAATCCTGAAAATGGCAAATGAATTGATTTTTAAAACATACAAAAATATTTTTTATTAATTGAATCAAAAAATACTTACAAAAAAAACAATAACAACAACTAACTGTTGTTACTTTTAGACAACTTTTTATTTTTTGTTTCAAACTAATAACGTTTTCAGGTCAAACAGAAGAGAGTTTTAAAATTAAATACAGATTTAATTTTAAAATTAAATTTGTATTATTGCATAGTTTACATTAGACAAAAACCGTTAATGGAAGCTACCATTGTTTTTATTTTGCCATGCATCAAATTTGTTAAAAATAGTAAACAATATATTTCTCTTAAAATGTCGTCTGTGCTTTCAATTTGAGTAATATTTTTTTTCAAAATGCTCTTGAAATAATTATTTGCGCTCATCGCTCAAAGATAGTTTCCGGTCGTTCCCAATGCATTAAAAAACGATTTTCTCGCACCGCGGTGTTTTTTACTCTGCTGCCGTAACTAGAAACAAATTTTCAAAGTGTGATGCTGTATGGAATGAAAACATTGAGAAAGAAATAATAGGACAAAAATTGACAGAGCACAAGAAAAGCATTGCAAATAGATCTTAGCAGCCTGAAGAAAATCTGGTGTTTCACAGTCTGCCGGTTTGTTGTACATTGTTCTAGAAAAAGATAAAAAATAAGAGTTCATGCAGAGCAAAAACAATGCAAAAAATCCATTATTGAAAAAATAACTTATACAAGAATAAATAATGAATGAAACTAAAATAAAAAAGATTACTACATATAAGAAGAATAGATAAAGATTGGTGAAGATAGCAAATACAAAAAAAAAGTTTGAATGAAAACAATAAAAAAGACAAAAACATATGAAAACAACAACAAAAAATAGAAAAAATAAAACCATAAGGAATAAAATAGGTAGATGACAACAAAAATGCCAGAGTAATACCTGAGAATAAAAAACTTAGTGGCAAAAAAGTGAATGAAAGATTGTACTTGCTAAGAAAAGAATGAAAATTATGTAGAATAGGCTAGTAAGAAAAAAAAAGAAAGAAGAAATAAAGAAGTAAAATAAGTAGAAAAACACATGAAACACGTTAACATGATTCTTTTTAAATATGACAAACCATTTGACATTAAATCTTTCATGTATTACTTAATAATAACTAAACATGGTAAAACAAGCCGAAATTCTTCAAATTCTTTGGATGAGACTCGCCCGAGAGTAATTCATTTGAATTATTTTGTTACATTTGTATGAAAACCAATAGAGATCGTTTACAGTATTTCACCGCCTAATTTGTTTTAATTTTCCATAGTATATGCACCCTCAATAGAAGTATGCTTGTTTTGGCGTTAAATATACTTCAGAATGTCCCTCACGACCAGTAAAAGCAAATTTGCTCAAAAAAAAAGTTTCTAGAAAAATTATATATGAATTAACTCTTTTTCATTGAGAATCTAAAAATAAAAAAACATAGCCCTAAAAGAGACTTGTAAATATTAAAATTAATTTTTCAACTGCTTTTTCAAATGTCGATCAAAAATGTTGCTCTTACCGTGCATTATTTACATAAAATGCAACAGTTTTAGACCGCGCACCATCATTCACAAAGTTGCTGACATAAAACATATACGGCTGATGTATTTTCCGGCTTTACAACTGCTCAATTTGCTTTTCTTATATTGACCACATTTTTATTACAATTTGTTTACTGGCTAGCTCGTTCAATTGTCGGCTACCGATAATGACCGGGTGAACCAGTGCAACAACACTAGAAGTTTCAAATACTGTTCACGTAATTGCAATGTTTTATTGCTTGTCCGAATTGGTAATTAAGCGGTGCTAAAGAATAAACAATCGCTTCAGGGAAGGCTCTTACCGATTGAGCCTACTATACATGTATGTTTACATCCAAAAAATTCCTTTATATAAAATAAATCTCACTTCCGGCAAGTCTTCTAAGGACTATTAAAACAGTAACTTCAAATCATTCTTCAAATCTACATATTAGTTAGTTAGGTTAGAATTAAAAGTGAGTGTTTTGATAAATGATAAAAAGTACATACATATTTTAGAATAATTAATTGTTAAGATTGTCTTTTTTAACTGTAGAATAAAACAAACAATGCACAATGTCTGATGTGGGTGAAATTTTCTTGGATTAAATTTATATGACTACAACCCTTATAAAAGCGCACAAAAAATGTGGCGAGTTTTAAAGCGTTTTTACTGCGCTAGATGAGAAGCATCATTAAGACTATGTTAATGCCCTTGCAAATGGCGTGTGAATGCAAATAGTGTCATAACTTATTTGAATAATAAACCACTTGAGCCTTTAATTCGGCAAAATCTTATTTTAAACTAAAGACTGAGATGCAAATGCAACAACGTCTGTTGAGTCATATGCTAAGAAGTTATTGTAATGGTATTACAAATTAAAGCCACAGGTCCCACCTGCGGAATCCAATGTGCGAAGGTCTTTAACCGTTCGTGCCACGAAAAAATAAATCTTATGCATCTCTTGCTGGTCAAGAATGGCTTTTTACCTGTGGTGATCAAAGTGTGTGAAGCTATAAATTCAGCTGATAGGTGCATAAAGCTTTTGCTCCTTACCTGAACCGAACAATTTCCTTCAGTCTTTTGCAAGTCCGCCATCAAGGTGTTCTTTCTGTTTGAATTGAATTTACGGCCTCTAGGATGTATTAAGTATACTGAAAATCTTTCTTCAATTCAATCAATAGTCAATCTTGTAAACCTTGTTAAAACAGCACGGCTTTCTTTAAGCGATTGAAGTACAATATAGGAGTGACAGACATGAAGAAGATATTATCTGTTCAAGCAATGTCGACCAACGCCTACTTGGCGTTTATTTCAAAGCAAGAACGAGTCACAATATAAGTATTAAAATTAAATTATTATTATAATATATAGAACCCAACATTTAGCAGCTGAAAGAAACTTTTACCTTAGAATAAGTCAAAACTACTGCAATTTTAATAGCTTGTTTTGAAAAATTTACCAATTCTGGTTACAAACTCGACGCTCTTTGATTTCATATTTATTTTTTTAATAATTACTAGCCTCTTTCTTAATACAACGTTCATTGTTTACACACATTTAAAAAGACATCTAAAAGCATTCTACATTGAATACTGCCAACAATTCATTCCAAAAGCATTAAAGTATTAATTATTATTATATATTTACAGAGAGTGCTGTATTTGTTTTAAATCTGCAACATTAAAATTGATAAAATCGAAATTAAACTACCAAAATAACGCTAAGAAAGTGTTGAATAATTTTTTTGCTAAATCTGAAGTAGAAAAGTACTCAGAAAATAAAATTACAGTATTTTTGGTTGCGCCTACTTTTTTGCCAATTATTCTTCAACTAATGCTATCTTTAAACTATCAAATTAATATTACCTACATAGGAATAATTACTTTAAACCAAAATATCGACTAATAACAAACCGCCAATCAAATTATTCATAACGTACAAATTATCCCATTAAAAAGTTACTTCCGGCTGTAGTATTGGACATATTAATGTCAATTGTAGCTCTAAAAGAAGTCATTAAAATTCTTAATTTTATAGTATTATATTTAATAAATGTTCAATGGAGTCTATATTTCCGAGGAGAATTTTAGAGCGCAATGTGGTCCATTATATCCGAATTTGTTTGGGTTAACTTAATTTTAATACTTGAACGGTTTGGTAAGTAAATTGGTGTTGCCCCGACAAAAACAAATCGTTTTTATCAAAAATTAATTAAAAAATTAGATTAAATGCTGTTACATCAAATGTTCTTCTCATAGAGCGAAAGTAGATTACTGTATTAGTCGGAAAAAATAACTATAACTAGAATTTCTAAGAGACTGGATTTATGAATTTACATTCCACTTGTATAGTATTGACTAGATTATATGTCTATGGATATAGACGAAAATAAGCGGTTTTAAATTATGCGACTTCCAAAATAATATTATTCGGTAAAATCATTTGATAAATAGCGGTCTTGTGAGTACCTCAACCGACTGAATACAATAATACATTATAACTGCAACTCGATAAATCTTGTCAGATCGGACTCTTCAGTCATTAATTAAATCTCAATAGACAATAAGATGACGTCTTTACATCAGTGTTCATAAGTCATTCATCGAAAAGTATATTTTCGGCCTTAGAAGTGAAAGAGCAACGTGAGTGACATATACCAAGCTTTTATCTCAAATAAATTTTTACGATTTTCTGCACTGGATCCGGTATACAAAGCCGAATCCGGTGCAATTTAATTTAGCGTATTATTTCAAGTAATATCATTGTTATCGTATTATTTCAAATAATCGTAAAACCTGGGATAGCTGCAACGACTCTATACACGACTCTATACAATGTGAAAATGTCTCATGTCAGTCTATAGTAATCCAATACCACTCTGCTGTCGTACCGATGATTCAATGACTAAACGGTTTGTGTCTTTGTCTTAAGGTTTGTTACGGTTCTAAAGATATAAAAGCGGTTGAATAAATAGTAGCTCGCTAAAAAACAATTTTATTCAAATTCAACTAGAAGCCGTACGAATGCAAGTTGACATTTTAAAATGTAGAAAGAAGATGTTATATAGGTGTAATTGTTAAGCGAATTAAAAAATAGTGTTTCTTATAAAACAAACAATTTTTTTCGGCAATTAGAAGAAAGAAATTGAGAAAACAGTTTTACTGTTAATAGTATCATTGATAGTTTGATGGTCTAACATTCATAATTTATTAATTATTGTTCATCGCTCATCTTTTGCAATATTAGTTGGTACAATCCATCATCTAGCAAATAATAACTCTATAAGATAATTCCAAAAGAACACGCCAGGGTTATCATGCGTACCTAAACGGACCAAGGCACCAATTGAATAATCTTTGAATTTACAAGATAACCGTCAGAAAAACAACATTATTTTGACAATAGTGACCAGAGGATAATTCAGAGCATCTGGTTAGGCAAACTAGTCTATAAGTATATCAGGCTCTATGGATGCGAGGGTAAAAAGAACAAATATAGTACAGATTGCCATTTCAATGCTGCAACTTTGAGTTTTTGTCGCAAAATACTTTGAAGCCTGCATCCATTGTAGTAACGATTGAATATATTATTTAGTTGTTGATAAATTTGCTTTGCTTTAAATCGTATAATTGTAAAAAATAAATCAAAAAAAAATATTTCAAGTAAAAGCATCAAATTAAAACATAACAAATACAAAAATAAGTAGTTAAGAAACAATCCAAAAAATAGAGCACATAAACATGATAAAACTTGATAAAAAGAGTTTCAAGAGAAAGCAAAAAGTGCTACTAAAAACAAATAAAATACAAAAAAGTAAGAAAACCCAACACAAATAGAAAAAATGACAAAAGATACTCATTCATGTAATTTTTTTTGTTGCGTATGAAATGAAATATTAAGTAATGTAAAAAATAACATGCTCACATGTATTTCACATTATAATTTACATTATTAAAGGTGATGCATAAAAGAGTAAGTTGCAAGATTATAAACGCAAAAAGTATAATCGTATTAAATGTCAACAGGTTAAGCTGGGTGCGACAACAGGCTTTAAAAAACAAAAAGATTATCATTATTTCTACAGCTTCCATTGAAAAACAAACAGGTTCATGCAGATTCTCAAGCCACTATTAAGTATTTATACATCAACGAAATCAATAGAGTAATTTTCACAATATATTTGTAATCTTTCTCGGTTTCTCCACAGTTAATATCAACAGCTGTTGCTAATCTCAAAGATTGAAATTTATAAAAAAACACATACATATTACGGAAAAGATATTTTAATGGTGCAATTGTGCAACTTTTTATTCATTAAATCATTACCAGTTTACAATGTGCTTGTTCACAGTGATAAAAATTCCTGAAATATTTCAATCTATTTAATGTATCGATGCCTAAATGCCTTTTTACGCTGTTCATGAAACATGATGTAAGCAAAAACATCGTACAGACAACTAAATTAAGTGAATTGAAGAAGCCACTCGTGGTGGCCCTTTCTAAAAAAGACAAGAAAAGTAGTTCTAATATTTCGTAAGTGCTCTCGTCACAATTTCACGAAAATCGAAAGATCTTATGAAGCGCTAATACACTTTTAAGAGATTCTCGAAAGATCTTGGCGATGAGCTTATAAATAATTGAAAGCTAGCAGCATTCACCTTATCCATCCATAACAATAATAATAAAATATAACGGTTCAAATATTGAAATTCAAGAGACATAGGCAACATCGTTTTGAAATTTAAGCAACAAAATTAATGAATGAAATTTTATTCTTGAAAACTAAAATCTTAAATAAAACCAAGAAATTTTCCAAAACAATAATATACATAATAGTATTTTAACGGGTTAACATTTATTTTATAAAACTTATACACAATTCCTTTTGATCAAACGTCCTTCTAAATAGAATAAACCCCATTAAAATCGGTCAGTTTGTGAGCTCTGAGGAAAGCTAATAAAAATATATTCAAAAAAAAGAACGTATCAAACTAGTCAATTTGTTTGTGAGGTATGAAAAGTCACGGACTGACACACAACGAAACTCGAAAAATAACAGCGTCAATTGTTGCAACTTTGTTTTGAATTCTAGTAAACTTATAAAAAAACAGTTAAATACAGTGTTTTTCAAAACTTTTTAAGAATGCACCAGTTTTCGAGAACCAATACCATCATCAGATAGAACACCAAACCGTTTGAATTATTGACACATCATTGTGACAAGAGTTGTACTACCACTTTATGTGTAATATTGGAATATGTATGTTAGAATTAGAAAACATATTCCATCAGTTATAAATCGCATAAAATAGTTATTTGTTTATTAAGAGAAGAAAATGAAGCGTTTCCGCCCCGAGTGTTTTTGCGAAGAACAGCAAAATAATGGTATTCGCTTTTAAAATTCAATTGTAGCTAATTATAGAAAGAGCCATCTTGAATATAAAAAATATTGGCCTAACAAACACTTTAAACAAACGTCAATTCAAGTAAGAAAAATTTCAAAAGTGGAGAAACAGAGACGTAAGTTTTACTCATTATCTGATAAATCTTTATGAGCTTACTTTTTATTCAATTAGAAATAGTTTCTGATTCTGAAGAGTTACCTGCAGGGCATTTTTAGAGTTGTTGCCACAGAAGTCTCGTGAGCGCAACGAAAAAAAATATAATTTATTCAAAACGTATCAAAAAGTTAAGACAGTGTCAGAAAAATTGATTTTGGTATATTTGGCAGATAATCGAGATCATTGCAATGCTCCACACTGTGGTCGAAATATTCTGTTACGAGCGACTCTTTCCATAAAAGAGAATGTTAATATTAAATATCCCAAAGTGATAGCTTTTAGCGTCAGAGTGATAGATTTAAACCGAAAAAAGCAGGAACTTTAGCAGGAAAGATATTTTTAAATTTTTGACCCAGTCACCTAATGAGGAATATTGATTCTTAAAATTAAATATGAGAATTTTTGCGAGAGGGGGAAATGTAGAAAAGAGCCCCTAGGACGGACAAGTAACATTCTCAAAACGTTTTTATTTTTAAGTTTTATTTCTTTTAACTGTAATGTTGTTGCGATAATGACTTTTAAAAAGTTGTCATTGTCATCACCAAACAATGATTTGAGATAAAACTTAAGCAACAAATATATAAAATTTATAAAAAATAAACCTCTAAATTACACCATGTACAACAGTCAAATGTTGAACCATTAATAATATTAAATTATCTTTCAAATTCACTCATCTTTATGTGTTTTATTTTAATGTAACTTCTTTTATAAATTTAAAAAACACTTTTAGATTCACTTTTCTTTAAACACATTTAAAAAACTGTACAGAAAAAGTTATTTTCCTAAACTAGTTGTCAACTGTTTGTCACTTCTTCTTTAAGAAACAATCCACTTCAACAAAGCCTTTCTGAATTTGTACTAAAATGCAAAAAATTAACATAAGTTAGAGATCATAACTTTGTTTTCAAAATCGCTAATAGAAATTGAAAAAATTCAGAAAAAATTGTCAACAGACATTAGTTTTACTGTCATTGTGTAAACTACTCAGATATCTCAGATGCACAATCTATTATCAGTGTATATTTCTTGTTTATGTAGACTGGTGTTCAGTCGTCTTCGGTATCCTGAAAAATATCTCCATAATTTATTACTTTACAATAATAAGGTTTGGTCAGCAGCCCACTTTTTGACATTAATTATACAGACTCGTTAATAGCTTTCCGGTAATAATTCATTAAGCACATTATACGTGATTTTATATTTTGCAAGTATTACATACATTAATGTCTATTTTTAAATGAATTGCAAACTTAAAAATGTTAATCTTCTTGCTAGAATAATACACAGCCAGTGTTTAGAGCAGACCTAATAAAATTTTAACAGCTTTGCTAGTCATAAAACCGTTTCGTAATATTGTAAATATAACACTATAAATGCGGAACAACGATCTATGATTTTTTCAACGCTTCAAAGACTTGGAAATCGATAGTTTATGTGATTAGAAACTAACAAATGTTTTATGAATTTGCGAATTTGCGTAAATTTGTTTGTCAAGTCATAAATGGATCCAGAGGCCCACTTCAGTCATTTACAACTTTTTTTATACATTGCGTCAGTTGAAGGTGGACAAATATTTGCGGATACAATATTAGCTGACAATTCGTAGACAAATCTAGGCTGTAGTAGTAAAATTCATTGGTTTAAATGAAAAATCTAAAATTTGTTTTTACTACTACAATATCAATAATAATTAAGTCCAACATAATGCACATTTCAAAAAGATTCGCTACTATTGATTACTATTACTACAAACTACAAATAAGTTCTATAAAAATACATTTTTTAAACGTAAATTTAAATCCAATAAAATTCAAAAGGTTTTCAAACTGCAAACAATTTCGATTAATTGAACGTTGTACATATGTTTATTTACAAGTCCTAAAAAAAATACAACAAAGCCTTTAGACTTAATATTTTTTAGTTTTAAATTAAATTTTATCTTCATCAACATTCTTTGATGATAATAATATAATACAAAGATAAAATTTGAGTAATAAATCAAAAATTAAAACAAGATAATGTTTATTTTATTCAACATAATCGTTATTGGGCTATTAATTCATCAAATTACCAGCTTCGGTTTATTTACAAAATTTATAATATGTAGCTATTTTTGTAGGTCATGCCATAAATTTAATATTCTACAAGCGATTGATTTCAAAATATTTGTACGTTAAAAATGTTTTAAAACAGTTTTAGTTTCAGAAGGTTTTTTTATTTTATGATTGAAACAAATCAATGTTGCAAATGTTTAGTTTGACAATACAATTTGTCACTAATCGATAGACGAAAAAAAAAAATTTCGAACCGCATAAATAAACGTGACTTTGTAATATCTATATTCAAATATATATTTTTTTAAGTTTTTACCTCTCTTGGCATAAAGACAACTTCAAATATCAACTTGAAGATTTTTATACATTAGTAAATGAATGAGACAACCAAACTATTTAATTCAGAGCGACAAAACGTATGAGAAAAACAATTTCAGAAGAAATGGTACAATTTTTTTAACAACACTGATTATCAATAAGCTAAATTTCTAATTAAGAAAAGCAAAGAAAGCTGGCTGTCTCATGCAATCCTTGCTATTTTCATTGCTAAATTTTTTTGAAAGTTTTATTTATATTTCTTTCGATTTTCTTTCTTTTCTCTAGTATATCGGTAATACCGTATTTCACACAGTGACGGCTCGCCAGCGCCGCCTACCCACCGTCTGAATCACATTATTTTTTTATGTCAGTAATTGTCTTAAAAAATATTTTTGTAGATTGTACAGTTCATCTTCAATCCCATTACTCCATTAAGTATAAGAAAGAAATGATTCTGAATAAAAAATTCAATTGCTACCAGTGCTTCCTCACTACCACACAACCCAATCCCAAAAGTCTAAAGCGGATTTAATTCTCGCCTGAAAATCAAATCATTATCTCGTTCGCTCCACGCTATCCCTGTGGAAAAATTCATTGTATTTTTTTACATTCAAAATGCCATATTAGTCAACAGTCTTAGGCGACAGCATCGCCTGCTTTCACAATTCGTCAGAAATTTCATCAATCGACGAATCATTTTCTCAGCATAATTTGACAATGCCCTTATGATTTATTATCACTAGTATCGTTCCAGCAGATCGACACCAAGCAGACACGTGTTTTAGATTTAAGGCGAAAAGTATAATAAATAACAGGTATTTGTTGCAATTTTCATTAATCTTTTATTTGATTACTTAATTTATTGGCATGTTAAAGTTTGCAAATTTTATTTTGAGAAATGGATGCCCCACATTTTTTAAAAGTTTAACTTTTGAAAATTCATTAATGTTTACTACTAAGTCGGGATAGGGCTATTGGCAAATCACTCACAAAAAAAAGATAACCCACCTCAACATCTTAGATGTGTGGAAATGTATCGTTATATTTAAATTGATAAAAAAACAAAAACACTACAATACACTCTTTAAAATAAAAAATACTTTTCCTCGTGAACAGAAGAAATTTCTCCATGAAACGTAAATTTCAAAACTAATAATTATAATCAAATTCTAATGTGTCACTTATAGCTTTAGAATGCTTGACCATGAAAAATTCAAAAATCTGGCCTGCGATTTGTTCACCGCTTATCTTTTTGTTAATTTTGGATACATTCTTATGTTTTCTTTTTTTTAATTTTTTGCTTTTGTTTGATTTTTATCTCTAGTTTATCTTTCCTTTCTTTCTTAAATCTGGTTGATTGTACATTTATTGTCAATATTTTTTTGTGCTTGTGATAATCCTATAATTTGTAAATTAATCTTTAATAAAACAGTTGTAAGGGTGTTCAATCGTACATTATTTTCGTACTCTACGTGTTTATAGTAAACTCAATAGCTATTACGTTGACACCTTAAAAGTGATGTCGGTATGAGGAGAGTATATAATGGATAATCTTTATTTTAGCACTGTCTTGAAACCGCACAATTTTAACTTTTTTGATAAATTATATTCAAAAAATTATATAAAAATAGCTTACGTTTAAATCATGTTCGTCTTGTTTGAATTCCACATACCTGAAACAATAAATTAAATAATATACATTTTTACACAAAAAATTGATGAGAAAATTATAAACATAAATAACCCATATTGTCCTAAAAAACAATTACACTTGCAATCTAGTAAAAAAACATATTTAGATTAAATAATTCCTTATAATACAAAAATAGTTTGAGTTGAGTTCAGCTTGGTAGAAGGAGCTATATAGTCGTTCAAGAACTACTTTGTTTTTAAGATAACAATTAACTTAAAGATGGGAAGCTGTGGACAAATCCGTCATAAATCACATTTCAACTATTTTCCTTTGACTAACAAAATACGGTTCTGCATAAGACCGGACCTCTGGTCATACTTTTATTTAAGACCTAATGATGGTTACCGGTAAGTTCCTATTGTGTATACTATTAACTTCTACACAATAGACACCCTCATAACAAAAAAACAGTTCTTGGACGACTTTACTTCTATTTTTTATTATTTTTAAAGATCATGTTTATTTTTTTCTAGGCGTCTTAATTGACCCATTGACTGTTTGCCGACATATGCTATTAGTAACGTTAACAAGAAAAAATGCAGTTGTTGCTAACACGTAAAAAACCAAATTTAATGATAATTATAAATAATTGTAATTTTTTTTTTGCATGAAAATCAAAATATGCTATAATTATTTCTTGTTTGCTTTTATTATCTATGAACAAAAATATTAAATGTACGCGGTTATCACTTTGCGTACGCTGATATTATAATATGCCGAATAACTGATACAAAGTTATAATACTTAAGTGTGAAAATTATAAGCACATATTGAAATTTATATACAGAAATTAACTTGATGCTCTTTGTTATCCAAAATACACGAGAGTCCTTACATTCTTCACAGAGTTCCTAGAAATGAGCTTTCGGTATGCCAAGAGGAACAGCACATTTAAATTCATCTAAGCAAATTAGCATTTTGTAAAACCAATTAGGTTACAAAGGTAATTATTAGAAATAAATTTAAAAAACGCCTTTCAATTTACCCCTTCTATTTTTTTTTGTAATACTGCCGCGAATCTAATGTAGTGAAAAACTTAAGTAAGTTATAATAATTATTGGCAAACAGACCAAATATAATTTAATCTGATAATTTAAGTTGAATGGTGAGATAAGAAACCAAAACTTTTTCAAAGGTACTTGAAAACCGAGATTTAAGATCTTGTGATTTCAATCGCGAAGTTTATTTATACAGTATCTAACAAATATGAATAAAACTAGTTTTTTTCTTTAAAAATTAAAAAATGATTTCAGTATGTCCATATTTTCTAACTCCATATTAATTGTTAATAACTAGTTTGTTCCTGGTGATTGAAATGTTCATCTACCCTCACTAGACTTTGCTTATAGTGATTTTGAGCACATCTAGAGATACGAATTTTTTACAAAAATCTTTTGTAATGTCTGTCTGAGTAAAATGATAAAATAAGTTAAAAAAAGACTAAAAATTAACTTCGACTAAAAAATTGAAATTCTTGATTACATATGTAAGAGTTTTTGATTTTTTAATAATTTATAGTAATTTTTTAAAGTAAAAATAAGGCAATAAAGCGCTAAATCGCTTGTATAATTAAATGATCTCGATGAGAACCATATGGCATCTTAAGTAAAGAGGGAGAACATGGGCTTCGCATCCCTGGAAGGGTGGAGTCCAGTCAGAAAACTGAGCGGGGCGAGAGTGAGAACGTTGATCAAAAAGTCAAAGCGGTCGAACGGGCAGTATTATGAATATTTAAACTGTTAATTGTTTATTGATAGAGAAAGATAGTTAAGGTGTTGATCTTGTTGATCATGGTTTTTTTTGTGGTATAATTGTGAATTCAGTGCTGACTCCCTAAATTCGGAGAAATAATGCGTGAAGTTTTATTGATAAATATCAATATGTTAATATGAAATATCCACGGCAGAAACTATAGTTTAAAACCTAGGGTACGGCCTATGTGGTAATTCATTTCAGACTGAAGTGGTACTCCCATGACGTCTGTAGACATTTACAGATTGCTATCCTGGTTCTCTACTTCCTCGAACAGAGGCGAAGAGGTAGAGGGGTGGGCTGGAGCCTGTTAACCGCTATGGTTATGTTCCTATCAGTGTATAAAGAGGTTGTGGATTTTCCGTTTGCTGGTATGACAGAGTAATGCGTAATGTCCTTAGGTTCTTCACTTATTAATCTTTATTTTATACCTTTTCCTATTACGCATTATTCCTGGCCAGTCTATTTCGCGTAATGTGATTGAGGTCTAGCGATACCGTTCACGTTGCTCCCGAACCAGGTACCGAAACAATGAAGACATCATTGAGAACACGTTGCTAAAGAAAAGGGGTGAAGATTGAGTCAATCGAGTCTATGGAGTGGGTGTCCAAGTCCAATAAGCTTTGTGCTGTCTTCCACAATCAGTTCGAAAAGAAGAGAATCCTGCGAGGGGGAGAAAAGCCCCCGGCGAGTTACTTTACACGTATTATTGGCAGGTACGTTATGTGTAAATATGTTTCATGTGTCGCCCAATCGACCCATCTGACTTCTCAAGCGTTTCTCTAACAATGAATATAGAGGGGTGAGTTGAAGTAGATTGTTGATGATAATGCAGCTGGCTGTTGCTATTCTGTACACTGTTTTCGAGTGAATAATTAAGACTAATAATCGTAGAAAGAGTAAACTGTTATTTAATTCAATTTAATTGTTAAAATTTGGCAAAACGTAAGATTAGAATAAAAGAGTCTTTTACACATAGGAAAAAATAAATTAAAACATTATAATTAAATTTGTGTTATTTGAATATTTACAAAACAAAATCAGTTTGTTTTATAAAAAAAAAACAATAATTGATTCATAGATGAATATACAATGTAAACCTACCCATATATTACAAATACACAAACCACAATTACAGTCGTAGATGTAAAATGTTTGAATTTTGTAAAACAAAAATTAAAGAAGAAAAAAGCACATAGCATCCTAATGTAGAGATATTATTTATAAGTAACACAAAATTGACTCTTGATTTTTTTAAATATAGATTTAAAAATAAATAAGTAGATTTTGACTGGCACCGGTTTGAAAAATACCTGGTTAAGTATAGTAAATGTTTAAATAACGTATTTAAACAGATAATAGATTTAGCAACGTATAGCCAGTTAAGCTGCATCCAATGTATATTTATTAAACAATATTTTTGTTAAAAACTTAAGAGATAGATAGATATCTTTTAAAATCCTACATAATGTATAATATACACATATAAGATAGAAATTGGGTCATTGGCATTCTAAATTAAAAAGATTTTTGCGACATTGACTAAAACAGATTTCGCAACCTCTATTTTGTTTAACTTTTAAACAAGAGATTACGTGTTAATTTAAATTCCTCAGAATATGTCTGCCTTTTGCCTAGTAACATTTAAAATCAATTTAATTAGGATTAAGTTCAATTTTAGAAAGCTTTTTGAATCACTTTTCAAAAATCTTCTAGACCATCCATTTGGCATTATAAATCATCTAAGCTTATACTTTATCTCTTTAAAATATAACTAGTGCTAAGACTTATTTAATAAAAATGTTACATTTTTAATGCACACATCAACAATTGTGATAAAAACAAAGGAAGCTTCAATAAGATTGCAGCAGATAATGATGTCAAACCGCATACATATTCTTGGAAGCGATAAAAAATTGTTTGACCCTTGATACTCCAAAATTAGCTATGCCAGAACCGACAGTTTTCAGATAGTTTTTTTTAATGTTTACCGCAATTTGTTTATTACTCTTATTATCTTATCTTCAGCGACAGAAGTTCAACGCCTTATTAACTAATAGATTACAATGTTACACAAAGTTGGTCTCAAGCAATTTGTAACAGTGAATATAATATAAAACAAAAAAAGAAATAATTGTTTTCTTCAATTTACACAAACGACTACTTATTACAACCTATCAAGTTTTGTCCTTCCCATGTTAAATGTGTATTATCATTTTACTTTTCATTATTATTAGATAAACTTCTACTAAGTAGTTCCAAATTGAATAGGTAAAAATATATTATGTATGCCTAAGCGTAAAGTAAAATATTCTAAAAAAAATACCAGGTTTTTGGTTGACGACTAACATTTGGCAACCATAAATTCTATTGTAGTTGTTATGTGCGATTTCGCGTATCTATAAAAATGTGATTATTTTAGCAATTACAAGTGGTCCAAATCGTTTAGGTCACATTAATCAATTCTCAAAAAATAAAAAATAGTTTATCTTGTTACTTACAGGCAGTTTAATTCAGATAAATCTGAAATAAGCGTACTTTATCATGCAGATAGTTTTTTCTTTTGTAATTACACTTATGGTTGAACGTTTCCAGTCTCTATTCGCTTGCAAAAGGTAATATCTGTCTGAGAGCCTCCATGAATTGGTGAGAAGAGTGAGACTGTTCAAAGACGGTTGTTGTTATGTAGTTTCACCGTATAAAATGTAAAACAAATGTGGTTGGATAAAAATCAAACTTCTGTTCTAGGTGGAAAACTTCAACCTCTACAGCTGATCCGCTTACAGTACAAATTAAATTTTTTGCATAGACTTTCCTAATACTACTTGGACATTCTCTTTATAAAGAGAATCAACAAGATTGAAGAATATATTCTTCAATCTTGTTTTGGTTTTACTAGTTTTTTAAGAATTATTAGTCCAACAATAGGCATTGGTTCCTACCAGGTTGTTTCTACATGATTTTATCTTGAAATTTTGTATTAGTTATTCTCAAATCGTAACCTTTACATTTTTCCAAAAACTTATTTTTGTTGTCGTTATTACGTTTTCATGTTTTATTTTGGTTTCCGAGCAGCCATACACTATATTATTTACCCTTTAAAACCAAAACGTCTTGGTTTGGGAAACTAAAGTGCTCCAGAGCACACATTGAATTTAGTAAACCCTTGGGGATCATTGCAAAAATAAGATTCAAGCATAAAAGCCAGTTCAGAAGTGAGAAGCACTTGTGTGGATACAATTTTGCGAGTAAAATTTGTATAATATTTACTTAATGACGTTTGTGGCAGTTCCAATATTCATAATGTTAACCGGATTTTCTAAAAAACGATTTTAAATATATTGAAAGATTTACTTCCAGATCAAACACAATCTTGAATTAATAGGACTGAGAAAATCAAAGTTCCATACGACTGCTGCTGATGACTACATGTTAGTCAAAAGATCACGCAAAAACAAATAAAAAAACTTTTTGACAAGTGAAACTGTGTTAATAGTTAAAAATAGCAAAAATGTCAACTTCAACAATAAAGTAAATACACCATAAATACACAATGGGCTTGTCTTTTGTTTACACAGAACGCTTCTCCATCGCTTTCTCTTTTCTACTCAGCAATATAAGCCCCAGCAGTAACGGGGTCTAATTAGAATAATTTTCGCCATTGCCTTTAGTTAGGTTTAGGCGGCGGACTACGTGTTTATTTTTATTTTTTTCGTCCTGACAAAGCTTTCATCGAGTGCAACAGAGTCTTCTCCAAAAACCCAAAAACTGTGAATTTTGCAAAAAATCGAGTAGTTTTGCATTCCATTGTTGCATGATTTCAAAAAATTTATATTTAAAGATTATATATTCTCATTCTTGGTACCTCGTATAAGGCCGAAAAAAAAATCAGATTTTCTCCGCCAGACGTCGTTGCTATAAGACAAAAGCAAATCAAATCTTTGAATGTTGAATGAGAAGTGAGAGTGAAACAGAAGACACTCTAAACGTTCCAAATTTGAAATCACATTCGCGGTTTTTGACCGTTAATCTTATTTTAAAAAAACTACATTTTGTGCAAGATAAATTGTGTAAACCACGACAGTAAAGTAGTCTATGAATTTTTGACATCTGTCGAGGTTTGACATTCTGAATTGGCAGTAATAACCTCTAAACAATTTGAAGATAATGCTCGATCATAAGATAATGTTGTGTAGAATAAAAATAATTTGTAAGCCACGGCCGCAAAGTGGTTTTCCAGGCCTTGAGAAGTAGCCAGGCTCGTCTGTCTATATCTTCTCTCGGCCTAGAAAAATAACACTTTGCCTCCTAGGTTTACAATATACTATTAAAAGTACCAACTTTAATTACGATCAATTACTGCATTACAATATAGGAATATTTATTGTTTCACCAAAACATAAAATCAACAAGTGGTAAACTTTACAAACGTGTGTGCAATTGTGAATTTATAATATATTTCCGATAAAATAGCTTATTGCAAAACAATTAATCTGTCTGGATTTCACCATCATGTTAGCTTTGTAAATTAAAAATTTGTAATATTCAAGCTAATTTTTTTTAATTATGTAGGAACATCTTGTCCAGCTAATTCATGTTTAGCTGCGTTTTGCAATTTCGCACTTGACATTTGTTTAAATAAATCTTGTGTTTCAAATACCAAACTTGTTCTTTCAAAACCAGCAATATTGGTCAACTGTGCAATAAAAGCAGGAACTTCATTTGTTTTTTATAGATAATCAAAACTCTTTTCGGAACAATGGTATAATTTTTTTCATATATTGTGATTAACTTCACTGTATATGTTTTTGAAAACACAACCACTATAACAGATAATTTAACATTTTGCTTCAGAAAAGAAAAAATAAAAAAATGGTAATTAATTTCCATTCCAATGAAAAAATGTGCACACTACCTTACGTTTCCCCTCATTTCAGAACTAGAAAAGGTCAAGTAACCCCTGTGAAATAAATTGTTGATCTTTCGCCTCACCAAAACATCCATTTCACAAAAACTATTTGCACTAAACAATCCCTTCATTTTACTTTACCGTTTTCTTTTTCTTTCATTGCCATTCTGTTGAGCACTTATTTATAAGGGTGACAATTTATAATTTATATCAAAGCAAAAACTAAGCTAAATTATAAAATAGTTTTAATCTTTGGTTTAAAATAGAACTGATATGTAAAATTTATATCTTTGATTCACAGTTTATGCTCTGCTGAATTAAATATGTGCTTTTGATGGTTGATTTGTATAAAACTTGGTGAGAAATCTATTTACAGGAGAAGACATTTTGCTTGAACTATTTTTAATAGAGTTACTAGTATGATGCTTTCAATATATGACATATTCAGGATCCCTAATAATAGCTTTCTGGTATTTATTGCGATGAATAGGAATACCAGGGTGTTTTTTCCAATCGAATAATTCGGAAACATTGTTTTCTAAAAAAATGTATAAAACTAGCACAACCTGTCGCATTCTGTGTTATAGAAATCTATCTTTTTTTATTAGTAAAGTTTGATAAAAATTATTCTATTAATTGAACAAAAATTTTAAATAAATAATATTGCCATGGTCTGCACCATTTCAGTAATAAGAATATATTCTCCATAAGTTTGTTTAAAAATTTAGATGATAAGCCGCATCCTTGTTTGAAATCTTTTGATAATGCAATGTTGATTATTTTTTTTAATTTTAAAATCATATCCTATCTTCATTTATGCTTTGGTTATTTTATACAGAGCTCGAATTAAACTCTTTAAAAATAAGACAATTTTTTAAAAGACATTTTTGGACACGTTATTTTTTGTTTCTAAACAAACCTACATGCATATTTTTATGCCAAACAAAATTCCAAGCAGGCAATTGTTTTACAACTTGATTATTCGAATTGATTTTGTTCGTTAAAAAATTTATTTATTCCTACTTTATTTATTCTCAAAACTTTCCTTATGTAAGATAATAAAATTCTCATTCGGTCGTCTAGACAATTAAAAGAGCTATCAAAATCAAGAAAAATTCATTAATTTTGGTATTGAAATCGGTGAGAAATTGATTTTAGGTCTAAAAAAAATATCGATAACGTTTATAACTCTAGAGCAAATGACTGCTTGGAACTTTATATGGCATAAAAATATGTGTTTTCATGATAAAAAAATAGCGTGTTCAAAGATTTCTTAGGAAAAAAAAATTGTTAGATTTTTAATGAATTTATTCCATACTTTTGACGCGCACTGTATAGTACTGCTTGTGGTTCTATTAATTCATTCATCTTCACCATTGCTTCCCATAGTTGTTTCCCAGATACGATTTCACACGCTTTTTCTAAATTAATAAAGACTAAGCGGTTGATGACTTTTCCATGGGTAGTTTTTTAAGACTTTTCTCGTTATAAATACATTTCCAAATATAATCGATCAATTCCAAATCTTGATTGTTCTTTCCAAAAACTATCTAGATATGTTTGTACAATTCCATCTCTTATTATCTATATATATAAAAGAAAGTCGTGTTTGTTACAACACTTATAACTCGAGAACGGCTGGACCGATTGCCATGGTTTTTGATTTGTTGGATTTGTTTCCGTCCCGAATACCAGAATACATCTTAAAAACAATGAAAACTCGATATGTGTAATGAATACTTAATCATTTCAATAGATGCTGATTTGTTTATTACATGTCAAACATTTGTTGTCCAATCCTGTCAAATAGTGTAACAACTATTTTTTTTTTTGAAGCTTATGGCCTGGTTGCTGAGACCTTTAAGCCACAACTTTATTTTTTTCTGAAGACATCATGTGTGCGTTCAGAAATTTACTTTTTGTAAAATGTCTACAAAGTTCAGGTACTGTTATATTTGTTTTTAATTCCCGAAAATAATACCTAAGATTTATTCTACAATAAAAACATAAAATCATCGGAAAGGAACGGAATTTAGGGAATAAAAAATCAGTTGGTAAAGGTTTTAAGATTAAGGAAAAAAAATCTACAGGTTAACAAAAGTGTAAAGTGTCTTTTTATAGGTTGTCTATGAATTTTTTTGATAAGCTATTCATACGTAGTGGTTATATACTCTTTGAGCTATTGTCTATGTCTCGAAAGTTCAGGCACTGTTATTATATTTGGTGGTTTTATGCGAGTGCACATTTTAATAACAATGCCGCGTCCTAGAAGATCTAATCTTTCCCAGCAACGCCGTAATGCAATTAGGCAACGGAATATCGCGAGTCAATTATCTGCGAAAAATTGCACGCGTCGATACTTAAAAGAAAATTTAAAGATGAGGAAGTTCTTATTCCAAAGATTCCGATGATCCCAACTGATATGCCCTTTGAGTTTAAACATTCAATTACCGATTCGTCTTGCCTTCGCCATGACGATCAACAAATCACAGGGCCAATCCTTGACTATTTGTGGTCTCAATCTAGAAAATGCATGTCTTTCTCCTGGTCAATTGTACGTGGCATGCTCACGTGTCGGCAAACCACTCGCTTTATTTGTTCTTGCGCCTGACCGAAAAACAAAGAATGTCGTTCACCACAAAGTGCTTGAATGAAAATCCTATTAATGAATTAATCCGAGTTTTATTTTTTTTTCCCAATCTGCACAACATGGTTTTCAATCATTTTTTTCTGAAATGAGTTTGAAGTACTTAATAATTATTATTTATTTTTTTTATTTTTATTCTCATTCTGTATGTATGTTTTCATCATCATTCATCATAATAAAATACTTTTTTGTTTCTATCTATGTAAATATATTATTTTGTATCATTGTTTTACGTTCATCAAAGCCTAAATTAGTTCAGCTAAAAAGTGACACAACATTCATTGACTGTTAGGCGGTACGAAGTTCGCCGGATCAGCTAGTTATTGATAAAAAAACAAATGTATAATAATTCCATTTTCACAAAAAAAATTTATTGTATTTTGTTGAACCGCACTTAAATAAAAATGATAACTACTACTCTTTTTTCTCAATATCGATTGATCTATCAATTTCTACCTCTATCGATTTCAATTTGAGTACTTTTTCTACATTTTTGAATGTTTTGTTTGTATTTTCTCTAATCATTTCTGTTCCCATTCACTTTGTGTAATTGTTTATAGAATGTTACTACTACATTGTTTGTCACTTCTCATTTTCTTTTCATGTTTCTGTTAATAAGCCGATTGTAACGTACATCTTTCCACATTTTTTCTCTGTTGGTGTTCGTTCTCCATGTCTACTCTACTGCTTTACTTGCTGTGAATTTATTGCTAAACCATCTATGTTCCTATTTGAGATGACTTCTTCCAATTGATCAATATATTTATTTCTGCGTTTTTCAATATTCATCTTTCATATGCTGCTTTCCTTATAGATTTTTCAGATATCTAGGAAAACAATAATAAAAAGCAGCAGATGCATTTTTATTATGCCGTCTCCTTCTAAACTTCTGTAGAAGTGCAATTTTACATCGTAAATCGTGTATTTGCTTTCCAACTTGTCAGACCTTTAAACATTGATCTTTGAGTGTCTTCCCATGCATAGACTTTTTTAACACTACTTGCACATTCTAGTTATACTCTTCCAGCTTGATTTGGTTTTTTTTTTGTAGTTTTTTTACTATTATTAGACCAACAATAGGCATTGGTTCCTACCAGGTTTTTTCCGCAAGTTTTTATCTTGAAATTTTATATTAATTATTCTCAAATCGTAACCTCAACATGTTTCCAAAATCCTATTTATGTCGTCATTATTACTTTTCACTTTTTATTTTTGTTTCCAAACAGCCATACACTATATCTACGCTTTAGAACCAACATTCAAAAGCAACATCTTGCTTTGTTAAACACACAATGTGAGAATATACATTAATAATTTTACAAAAAAACAGTGTAAGAAATAACTATGATTTTGCAATTGTTTTGTTTAGTTTTTGAGACAGGCATTTTGAAATTTATTATAATATTTCGACTTGTACCCTTAATTAAAGGAAAAGATTAAAAAATTAGAATTTGTTTTAGTATTTTTCATGTAGGTAATTTAAAATTACCTAACTTTGGTATATTAGATATTTATTATACAAGCGTCTTATAAGGCAAATAAGTCACAAAAGAAATGTTTTGCCACGAGAGCTTGCTTACGTGGCCTAATTTTTCTTGAGTGACTTGCTGTAATTATTAACATTATCTGTAAGATTTCTTAAAAAAACCTCAAAACCCAGATATTTTATATCTACAAAGATTAGTAGTATTCTAGGATTTGGTTGCCATGTTGTTGTTGACAACAAATTTTGTATTTGAGAAAAATTTTGCAAACAAACTGTTTCGGTGTTCGTAGCATTGTTGAAAATAAAAAAAATAGTTCTCTTGCTGAAAAAATTGCGAAAGATGTTGAAGAAGTCGCATCAAGTTTGCTTCCCAAGAAATCCAGGAGCGCTTTTTACAAAGAATTGAGACTTTTCACAAATAACTGAAAACAGGACAACGATGCTTGTGAGGTAAGCAAAGACTTTCTGTTGAGTTACTTCTTCAACGCCAAAAAAAGATTTGCGGCCTCTTCAAGGTGGACGAAATATACCATGTTAAAATCGTCTTTAAAACTTCACGAAGATACAGACACATGACAAATTAATTGCTTTTTGAAGAACGAATAAAAAAGTTACAAGTGCAAAAAATCAACAGTTTCTAGCAGAAGCACCCAATAAAAAATATTTTATGTTGAAAGTAAGTCGATTTTGTGGTTATTTTTGATTATTTTTTAATATAAATGTTAACGTAAATCTCAACAAATTAATTTTATGTATTGTATTTTTTGATGTTCAATAATTTTTCTATTTTCTGTAAACTATTGAAACATCAAAACAGTTTTATTATTGATTCAAAAAACCACTTATGTTTTATAGACATCATAATTCAATAAAAAACATAATTTTTATAACGTCATAATAGTGACATGTTGGATATACACATTAATATAAAAATAAATTATAGTAATGTAAAAAAATTTGAGAAACTAGCTTATAACTGTCTAAATCACTGACACCAATAAATTGCACATAATGACTGATTTTACTTTATAGAATTTAGTTCCAGATAAATTTTAGAGAACAACCCATTCTGTTAAAAACTCTAATAATTATTGCAGTTTTAAATTATTTGAAATATTTTTTAGGTAGTTTGACTGTTTACTTTGGTCTCATCAGTCCCATGTAAACTTTAAAAATGAAAATCACAAATTTCTTAAGTGAAAAATAAATTGTAACTCACAATTTCACAATTAAATGAGGAGAATAAGATAATCATTCAAAATGTTGCTAGTAATTCGCTAGTAAGTCAAAATTTCTGTTTACAATTACTCATGTTTAAATTGATTTGCTTCGTCAAAAATTAATTCTTGCATATTCACAGGTTTATTTTGAAATACATATAGTAATAAAGTAGCAGAAGTAACTACCAATTTGTCAAAAAAGTTATTAATTATGTATAAGGAAGCTGTGTAAGAATTACTAGCAGAATGTGGTTTTTCTTGCAGTAATAAATCACTATAAACAATTTGCATAATTGTTTTATAGGAGTAGTTACATAACACCCAAACAATATTCTGTTCAAAAAATATCCAGTCAACCAACACTAATAATCTTGTTTAAAATTCTTTTTTCTATTTTGAGGCCATTGTTTTTAAACTTAATAGCTATTTGTGCTTTACTCTGAGCGTACAATGTAAAGCTGCATGGAAAATATCTCTTCGACAAGCAAACAAAAAGAAAACCTTGTACAAATTGCAATCTAAATATTATTGTTTCGTCTGTCTGAACAATAAAGTATTTCCACAATGTAATGTTTCTTCAAAATTTTATTGCCCGCAAATCAACAAGATTTATATTACATAAAGTGTAGAAACATCTATTATCAACATTGATTGATATTGTCTAGCCTATTTTCTTGACATAAACCTCAATTCTATGTTAATAGCGTAACTGTCAATGATCAAAACAAATCATTCAAATTTGTAATTATTGCGCTGAAATTATTACAGACCATTGTAAGCCCATAATTACAGTGTCAAGGCAAAATAACATAAATCGGCAATAAATTAGGTTGTTCAATACAACTTGCCAATAACTAAGTCAACAATTTAAAATTTTATAAATATATTATGCAACGTTTTCGTTAATTTAATTTATAAGTGGTTTAGAAGTGGATCTTATTATAGTATCAAATAGGTTTTCAGAGATTCAAAACTAGATCTAAGAATAACACTCCGGCTTATTTGTAGTTTAAATTACAGATTAATTAGGTAAGTGTTATAAATACTTCTAGATATTTAATTATTTCCCAGCTGCTTTAAAAGTTTGAACAGTCCTTTCATTGTATGAATCTGGTTATTATGAGATAAAATAAAAACAAACATAAATTAATAACTACATTCGCCATTTTTACAAGAAAAAAATTAAAACAAAAAATCTACATTTCTTCTTATCCCTTATTTGTAAGTTCTCTCTTTTGAAAGGTAAACATATAATGTGACAATATCCTAAATTAAAGACTTATTTAATTAATTGGTTTGGAATTTTCGGAACTATGAACTATTAACACAGTTTTATCATTATTCAAAAAGTTTTTTTAATTAAATCTCGAGATTCGTGGTTGAAAGTGTTTTCGCGATTTAGGAAAAAAAAAATTTGGGAAAGTGGTAAACTGTGTTAATGAATGGGATAGTCATAGTGATTTCCTACCTTAAAATAAATAATAAATCCTATTTTTAATTACAATTACGTCCCAATTGTCAATTTAAAGTGTTGTTCATGTGATAAGTAAGGAGTATAGCTGTGCTGTCTTCACAACAAGCTATTTAACTTTCAAAGATTTGTCGAAGAGTTTATTTAGTGACATTCTTGTCTTAGCTCTAAATACAAATCTCAAGTGCTTTTATAATAAAGCTTCACTAATCTTTAAAAGAGTTAGAAAAGAATGAGAACCAAGGCCAAAATGGCGCTGAATTTATAAAAGTTAGAGAAAGCTAAATAACCCATAAAAAACGCAAGCGCAGTCACAAAATAACGATAGACAAACTATACTAACTAGTCCCTATTTTGTAATTCGTTATTTCGACCGCCAGTTCTGCTATAAGTTGGAAAGATGTAAAAATTAGAGTTAGTTCAACGTGTCAAATGTGTGAAAGCTGTTATACTTAGATATATTTACACATTTTTTTTGCTGTTATTATGAAAAAACAATGGTAGACAGCTATGGCAATTTCACAACCACAATGATAAAAAACTTTAAGACAGTGAACAATGAAGAGTATTTTGAAATGATCGAAATTTAAATAGAAAAAAAAAATTTTAAAATCATAGTCTACGCTAATATAGTACACTACAGTCATTGTAAAAACGTTTGAATATACGCGGCAGAAAATTTTATTTATTCATCAGAAAGTTTGACATCCAAAACCACAGTCATAAATTAAAAAAAAAAATTCTCTTCGGAGTAGTACTTAGCTACATGGTTGATTCTATTCATAAATCCAAAGTACAGTCACACTTTGGAAAATAAATCTTTTTTACCTTTGTTGCCTCTCTATCTCATTATTATGAGCATTAAAATTTACTGCCGGTTATGTCTCAAACATTCTTACTATACACTAGTACAATAAAGGAAACATTTTCCGTTTCTAACATTTCATCAGACTCCAGAACATTACGTATGGCGCAAGCAAGTTATATTGTAAAGCGGTATTATAAAATAAATCCTTAGTTTGTGTACGACAGTAAACAAATAAAATGTAATTTTACAAAATATCGCAGTCTGCCGGCCACTGGCTAATACCATAGACTATAGAAACGATTTTAGTAATCAATGCTAATACACTAAAAGTGGATTTATAAATTAAAAATAATTATTTAATTACAAATATTTAATTACAATTAAAAATAATTAGTTACGTGATTTACGTAAATAATACTGAGATTTTGGTTTAGATTTTTATTGAGCATAGAAAAAAATTTCATTTAGCATTAAAATTTAACAGCAAAACGGTTTTAAACCGTTGTGACCGGCAAAAACATCATTGTACACAGTGATTAAATTTGCATTACCTTTCTAGCATACAAAGAGCAAAGCGCTTAAAAATTTGTCGTAAAGTGACAAAACTTGTATTAACTCTTCTGATATACCTACCCAGTGTAAAGGTCACAAGAAGAAAAAAGCTCCAACAAATCCCCTTATACTTAATATTCAATGCATTTTCCATTGCAGTAAAATGCTGCTTTACTAAATTACAAAAAAAAAAATGGCTAAATGGCTTCCATAAGTTTTAACAAAGATGGCAGATATTCCAAATCTGTGTAATTTTCCTCATATTATCTAATGATTTCAATATTAGAAAACATTTGAAGATAATCCGAACAAATATTTCTTTTTACACCAAATTTTTTTTTCTCTTTTCGAGATCAAATTACAGATAATTTTTAAAATAAAAGTAATTTTTAGCCTTGCCGATCTGTCACTTTGGCTCACTGGCGTGCTGTAAAATACCATGAAAATTATCTGTTTTTAAAGACCTTCTAAAAAAGTGTTGTTTAGTCTTAAATATAGTTCGCTTATACCAGGACAATTTCCCGCACTTAATAAACCCTATAGATTTAAAAAATAAAAGCAATTTTTGGTGCAAATTTTAAGGCGCCATCAACGCCATTTTGTGGCGCGGTATTTAGCTAACCATTAAACCACAGACTATTTGCACTTGACCTGTCATTCTTCGAGTCAATTTTGTCAACAGACAAAATTGAGTCTTCGGCTACAAAGTTGAACACATTCTTCGTGTTTTAATCATTTTACAGCCCGCGGTTTTATTAAAGCACTCCGCAGACCGTCGTGCTTTATAATTAAATTGCGCTGTAACATAAAACTTACCACACTAATAACGTAAATAACTATTTATGATTAATGTGTTAATATTACCGTGAGGTGAAATATGAAATTAGTGAAGCAAATGTGACAGCGCAATGTTAAACTAACAAGTTTTGTTCTGAACAAACATATCTATTCGCCTTCTCAAGATATTATAAACATTACGAGGGTCCACCTCGTAATAAAAACAAATGTCCATGGGAAATCACAAAATTCAAAGAGTTTCTTTGCTTGTAGCATTATGACTTATGAGTAACTCTATTCTAAGCGTATAATAATTTTCCACTACCGGTGAAAAAAATTATTTTTGTGTAAAAAAGACAACTAAATTGTATAAATAAATGTAATAGTTTTAATTTATAGACCTGAATCATTGAAAGTGAAAGTTTCAAAAACACTTTATTGAAAGATTTTATATTTTGGCAGTTCAGAAATAATTTTGAGAAAGTTCATAGTTTTCTATGCTAACTACGTCATATAAAAATATTAAAATAAAACTTTAATTCAATTTGTATGTTTACAAAATACCTTTGCATGATACTAATCTACACAAGATAATAAAGACTGATTCAGGTGGCTCGTTCTTAAAAATTCTCGACTTTTTGATATGATCTCAGTCGAAAATTCCAAACATCGGCAGTTCCAAAAATATCACGAATCAACGCAATCTTTGCTTTTTTAAAACAAACCGCCATATGACTAAAGATAAATAAATAGTATTTTTCCAAATTTGAATCTTTAATAGGCTTATTAATATTGTTATTAAAATCTCAATTAAAAAAATCACCAAAATGTGATAAGCCAATCATTGAACCTATGAATTTAGTTTTGTGCTATTTTGGCACTTATCAAATAGGTGTACAGCACGGTCCTCACATATTGATAATTTTCTCAATTTGATTCTCGTGTATATAATTCCATTAGTTTCCAAAGATAGGAAACCGTAACTTAATCACGAGATTAAGTAAAGGAATTAAAAATATTCTAAATATCAAAGCACTCTTGCTCTTATGAACGTTTTTAATTTCTAGAGATTGACATAGCTGTCAAAAAAATACTTATTTTAGGTGAATAATGCCATTTACGGCTTATTACTGCTATATCTTTAGAAGAAAATTCGTATTAAATCGAAATTGTTTTGAAAAGTGATTAGTGGTACAAATTAGAGACAAAGTGACTTCAAGCAAAGCTGCAAAAAATTGGTTGCTACGGAAATCTTGCTACACTTAGGGCTGTTAGGTTTCTTCGTATTTATCAGGTAATAAATTTTTAACCGTTGCGTCGGCTATTATTAAAATAAAAATAAATAAAATTAAATTAAAAAACGCAAATTTAAAAAAAATACCAAAAGAACACGTTTTATAAGAGGTATTAATGCACGTATCTCATAGAATACTCGAATACGGTCTATTCTCAGATTTGTGCGTCAAATCAAGCCTTACAAAACTAATACTTTACTATATTATTTTCAATTCAATTCCTAAAGATTTGTCAAATTTGGTATTACATATTGACACTTTTAAAAGGTTTATTATGTAACTTCTTTTTGTGGCCCTAATAAAAAAACTCGATTTTCCAGCAACGCTTAAATAACCTCGATGAGTTGCGTCAAGTCAGTAACGTAGTGGTTCAGTAGGTCCGCAAATGCCTTAAAGTCAATAAACGGCATTTTGATTATTTTTTTAGCCTTATTTCCCCATTAAAGTTTATTTTTTGCTTTGTTATAACACTACAAGTGCTTTTAATTTAATTTCATTAACGTGTTAGACTCTCAATTCATTAAATTAAAATTTAGGTTAGGGTCAGATGTCAAATTAATAACTGTCACTTCACAGTTCAAATTTAAACATTTATGGCAAGCTTTAACGCCAAATTTAAAAAACACCTGTCATAGTTATGGATTAAATGCCAAAGAATAACAACTACCTATAACAACTTTCAGATTATAGTCCAACAACTCGACAACAACTAACAAAATACAGCTGATCTTGTTAGCAGTACACAATAAATTAATGCACAAATAATAGTTTAAATTATGGAATCACATTCAATTCAATAAGTTTAATGTTTTGAATAGAAAAATTATTTTCCTACAATGCTTTTCAAATATAATTGGGTAGACTGTCGAAATGTTTTTCATAACAAATCTCGTCATGCACTTAATTTCTTATGAGAGGTAAGATGAATAATGAATATTTTCAATTTTCCGGATGTAAAATACACCGGAATCTATAACTTTGTAGTGGACGTAGTATAGTCATTTAATAAGTCATTATTAATAATTAAACTCGCCACAACACTGAGTATGTTCTAATGCTTCTTACTCCTAACTACCTTAATAGTGATTGATACTCTTCTATCCATTATTAATCAGATAAAAGCTCAACACTGGCTTAACTTCAAATTGATAAGAATGTCATTTATGTTTCTTCAAATTTGCCAAATTATTAGGTGAGCTGTTAAAACTTCTCACTTATTTAATAATTACCGAAATAATATTGATAAATTATTTTTATTCATTGCAAAACAGTACACATATTGATTTTATTAGAGACAAAAATACCATATAAAGTACTTTTGATGTCTATTTGTTTGTTTAAGTAATGGCGGTAAATGTTTTCGAAATGTGTTCTTGCGTAATTAACAAGAGTTTATTCGACCATTATCCCAAATAGGTTTTCTTTTAAAACAATCAATCACCCCAAATACAAAAAGCAAACTTGTGACAATCTTTCTCAGTTTTATTTATTTTAATTATTATTAATAGGCGATCCAAAGCTCCAAACAAATTTATTCATCATTGAATCAATTAGCCTAGCATAACTGATTCACTATCTTAATTATACCCACTAAATGATTTAATGTAAATTTTATGAATTAAACTAAGATGCTTTACATATTTTTTGAATAAACGTAATACAGAATGATCTTTTAAGAAAAATAATATAAAGATAATGACTTGACCGCCCAGAAGTTATTTTATGTTTTGTCAATCATGTATCAAATTTCGTTATATACTAAGAAAATCTGTTTTTTTAAAATCAGATTTAACTGTCGGATTGCATAAAAAACTGCTTTCAAATATTCTGTAAAAAAAACCAAAATTGACATTTTTATTTATTACAGTGATACTGATTTAGGTCATGTTTGATTTCTTTCTGATTGTTTATATCAAATGCATACAATAGTTATTTGATTCACAAGGCCGGAAACTGGTATTTTGCAAGACGAGTAATGCCAAACTACGAACCCTTGCAAAAGCGTTTCCGAACGTGTGATTCACAAATTTTTTTGTGGCGCCGTAAATAAAGTAAATATATGGTTGATCGAAAAAATTTTTTGTTAATATTGACAACACTATATAATTTTCAATCTAAAAAATTAGATCATTTGACATTTAAAAAAGTATTTGCATCATGAAATTGTTGTTTTCTGAAAAAATCGATATCCCAGCACACATAATCAGGATCCGTGTAATAGTGTTACCACTGTTTAATACTACTTCATGTTTTGAAAGTAAAGAAATCATGTGACTATAGGTTATGTTTTTAGAGTATATATAATTTCATAGTTCTAAAAAACTAACCTCTCAAGGTAAATTTATTCTAAAAAGAGTAAACTGTTTGAAACCATATACAATTTTCGGTAGTTTGGTTTATACATACTAGAATGATTAATGAGAGAATGGTTTTTAAAAGTCCGTCAGCAAGCTTCAGACCTGGGCCCTTTGTAGGGCACACCAACTAATTGTCACTCACGGCGTCTGTGGAACATGGGGCTTGGAGCTTACAGCTTAGGGGCTTGAGGGGCTATACATTATACAATACAAACCGTTAGTTGTCGTTTATAAATGTCTGACAATTGACAATGACAGCAAATGATGCCAACGTAAAAATTTAATTAGCATAATAGCCCTAATATTCATTTTCCGACCTAGGCTAGCAAGAGTCCGTTGCCGGCCGATTAGAACACGTTGAAAGTTATGTTTTGCAGACGCAAAGCACAAAAAGATATTTGTTTTAACAAGTATCTCAAAGCCGCCACAGCTTTAAATAAGAAATATTTTTATTTCTTCTTTCCAAGCTATATATTTCTTAAGATCTTAAAGTAGAAATTGCATCTTGCAACAAGCACAAAAAACTGAACTAATTAAAGGTACCTTAACAATGCATGCTTTGCACCAATGATTATAATCAAGTAGATTCAGTTTTGAAATAGAGTAAAGTAATAGATAGGCTTTTTTTGATCAACAACCTAATTTTAACATTATGTAATATTATATTATTTGTTTATCTTGGAAAAGAAAACAAGTCGTAAATTGATCGTTTAAAAATAGTTATTACATCAAAACTATATACAAAAATAAAACAAAAATCAGACAAATAATGTCAATGTTCTGTTAGGCTTGAATGCGATATTGATAATTTTTGATGCATTTAATCTTATCATTTTTAATTTTAGCTAATAGAAAAAAATTTTATTAATGGGTTGAAATGTCAAAGAGCAACAATTGTTTTTAAAAGTCATTAATCATTGATAATATTTCACATGATAAAAAAAGTAGTATAATGAAAACAACATCAATAGAACACTAGCCAAATTTGACAAAATTGATAACTTTTAGATACTACATTAAGTTCAAAATAGGAAGCTGTTTTATGATTACAAAATTATTATCTCATTATAGCTATGATCTCCGAGAACACATAAAATTAATGATGAGATTTGTCTTGTCCATTATATTGGTTTCTTTTAGCCTTTTTCAATTACAAAAACTATATCTAATAATATTGTTACCTCTAACCGAGTTAAAAAATTGTAGATTTTATTTATTGTAGCATTTATTCATTGATGAGACGATTTAGAAGTATGTACAATTTATAATAATGAAAGCTTTTGACGTTTCTTTCAATGACTCTAACCTAATATTGGGTGTTATTGATACACAAAATTTGTTGATTCTCTTAAAAATTGGACAATTTGGAAGACCAATCACATATTAATTCAAGCTTGAAGAATTATTCTTATCGTTTTCAAAAGAGTGTTCAAACCAATGGAATGTGAAATGCTTGTTTACTATTAATAAAAGCCTTCCTAAAATTGGTTTTTAGGACACCCGGTCCGTGCCTAACTATGTATCATAATCCTACAATAAGCTGAACAATTATGATGAAGATAGCATTAGCATAAATTTAGGCACGATTTTTAGACTCTCAATACAGTTTTAATTAGTACGTTATTGATGTCACCGGCAAAGCTTTGAGAATGTTTAGGTTTATTTATAAAAACTGTCGTAATTTTGAGAATGTCAAGACACTCTTTTTTTTTCTTTTAGTTTTTTTCCCTTCAGTTCGAAGTCAATTAGAATATGGTGTTTTAATATTTTTTCCTATATACAATTCCCCAATTAATATGATCGAAGTTATTCAGCAAAGGTTTCAAAAATTTCTTTGTTTTTACTAGATATAGTGTATCTTTCGCAATGGTACAATCATCAGCACTTCCAGTTCTTCCTGAATCAATTTGGTTTTAAGTCTTTACCCCACAGACGAACTATACTTGTTATACTTATGGTTTTCACTTGACATTATGCACTTTAAAATTGACTGTTCCTATCGTCTTTATAATTTGTTATTCTATGTTTCAAGCATTAATAGCAGAAATTCACAGACATTTTATTGTCATGCATAGAAGATCTCCGATTTTGTAAATGTGCAGTGAGTTACATAAGATCTCGGACCCAAGTGATATTTTTGTGATCAAACTTGACTTATTAGTGAATTTATTATGCTTATTTACTTTGTTTATCAATATTACAATTAATTAATTACTAATTAGGTCAATCAAAATGTTTAAAACAAATGTATTATTTTTTATTTTATCAAAATAACATGTTCTAGTAAAGTGTTTATGACAATAACACAGTTCTTTGTGTATTGAGACAGAACCTATTTGAACCCTGCCAAGTCTTTATTCTAAAGTAAAATCTTTTAAAATCTCATGACTACCAGGTGCACTCCACGTAATACTTGTGTCGTCGGCAGAGACACTAATGTTTACTTTTGTAATGTCACTAAAATAAAAGAAGAAATAGCTTGTGATCTCAAAGGTGAGCCTTGAGATACCTCGATGTCAACTGGCATACAATTTGTAAAAGATTTAGGGGGTGTTTTTATGATTTGACTTCTTCAGGTAGGATTAAGCCAACAAAAGGAAACCCCACGAATACCGTAGAAATTTAATTTGTCAGGGTTAGCAGAAAACTGTCTAATGTAACCTGATAATAATGTATATTTTTTCAGTTTTTAATTACCCAAAAACTTGGTTTATATTATTTAATAAATGTGAGTGTAAAAATAGTTGGAATTTTATTTGTTATAATGTAAACATTTTTTGCTCAACATCTTTTTCAATCAACATCTAAATATAAATCTTTAATTAATTGATTGGTTTAGAATCTTTTGCACAATAAATTATTCACACAGCTTTACCATTTGCCAAAAAGTTTGTTTAATCGATCTCTTGAGAGCTCTTTCGACCACCAAGTGGTCATCACTTCGTGGTGATAACCACAAAGTTTGTTTAAGCAATCTCTTGAGAGTTCTTTCCTTTAACCACCAAGTGGTCATCATCACCTGATCATCTCCTGATGATGACCACTTGGTGTTGAAAGAGCTCTCGAGAGACCGATGAAACAATCTTTTTGGCAACTGAATAATAAATCTCTAAAGTGAGTAAAGCTTGCGCCTGAAAAGATTTTACCTAACCCGCACATTGAGACACAACAGCTTTATGATGAGAAAAACCAGATTTAATTGTCTCAAAGACAACTTCCAAATAGGAAAAATCAGAAACAGTGTAGTCAACAGTGGTTGGTAATGTCCTTGTTTTCTAGGTACAATTTCTATGATTTGTCGGTATAATTTTCTTTTTTATAAATAATATTTTAGCATTTTCAATGTTTGTTTGTGCATACAACATATAACCAAAAGTCAAAAAATATGTTTCATATCATACAACACTAAAAAGGAAAAAAGTTTAATTTTTCATAACAAAAACAGGTTAAACACTTTTTTACGTTTAACTTTTAAAACGTTTTCTATTATTATACCTATTCCAATAATATAAAAATAATAATTTTGGTTTGAATTGTGTAAAATGGAGTAAACAATATCAGTTAACAAATACATAACAACAAATAATTTTAATTTTAAGAACAAAATCTTTGAAAATATGCAAATACGTAGACCAAATGCAAAAAAATACCATTAATTCAAAAATAAAATCAATGTAGTTTATTTATTATTGCCCGCTAGGAGTATAATTCACTACAATATCATTTTAGCTCTCAGACTTGATGAAGTATAAGCAAAAATATGCGAAACGTTGCCAATAAATTGTGCGGTTATTGACGAGAGTGTCTGAAATCTAAATAAGCCATAACTCTTTTTGTAAAATTAACTTTAGTTGCTCAAATCTATTAATTGTACGTTTGATACTGATGATACAGTCAAGTATCTTTTTTTTTCTATACTATCAATGCCGTCGGTCGTCTAATAAATAACTAAAAATAATTATAAATAATTCCAGTTTTACAACTCAAATATGTATATTATAAACGAGACTCTACTCATAAAACTTTTAAACTATTCATATTTTGAATAAGACATAGTATATAACATTAAGTTTAAAAAGATAATTACAAACAAGTCTATTTTTTAGCAAAAATGTCAATGAGATGACTAGCAACACAAGATATTAGGTAAAGCACTATTGAAAGAGCGTGTCACTAAAAAGTATTTCAACGTTTCTATGATAAGTTTGAATAATTACTACATTATAGCCTGTCATAAGAACAAAAAAATTCCATTACGGAAACTGGAAACAAAATTTAAAAGTAACAACGTTGTTAAAGCTAATATAATTAATTTACATACTCAGTCTAATTTAAGCAAATATCCAAAACAAATATTTTATGAATACAAAATTGTTGGATTGCTTTTTGAATCAAGCATATACTGTCGCTGAGCATATAAATGTTTTAAAATAAATTTATGGCCTTTAAAAAGTGTTTTTGGCAATAAACGACGCTTATTTGGCCATTTCATAATTACAAAAAGGAAATCATTAGACTTGCTAACACTTTTGAACTAATTTGTGGCATTGTTCCAAACAAATCCCACAAAAACCTTCAAATGTAATTTTTAGCAGTATATACAAAGTCTAAAGTAATAAAAGTGAAGGACATAAGAGTACATATTTGACAAAATTATTTATTAATATTTAATTCTTTGATTTTTTTAAACAGACCTTATGCATCTCGTAGTTATTTTTTTTTTTGTTTTCAATTTAATCACTGACAAATTGAATATAATTTGAACACAATTATTAAAAGCTAACCCCTATCATTACTGGATTCTTTTGTTGTTGGTATTGACAGCGCAATTTGGAGGGTCAATTATTTTTTAATCACACATAATGTACCAGTACATTATATAATTTTATTTTAGTGCATGACCAAGTGTTGATAATTGTCAAACCAAACAAACACGTATGAACGTTCGCTAGATTATGAAGCCTTTCTCTTATTTTTATTGTGAGCAAAAAGCATATCAACATTAATTTTCAATATATTTTTAAATTTTTTGACGGTCTCCGTACAGGCAGTTACTTAGAACAGTCTAGAAGAAAACAAATTTCAAACCTTCAAAAAAAGTATCTAAAACAAATTCAAATTTGGTTTTCAATCAACAATCATTATCAATCATTAATTTTAACCAATAATATTTTTCTGAATGTAAAACTGTAAATACATTGCTGAAATTTCACTTTCATTGTCAGATAAGCAGAGAAAAAAAGTCAATTTTAATTTTTATCCAAACAATAAATTAAATAAAACAGGTATACTAGGCTCAATCAATAAGAGACTTCCCTGAGGCGATAATTTTTTCTTTAGTATCCCTTATTTACCTATCCAAACAAGCAATAGAACGCTGGGAACAGTATTCGACTACGTGCGTTGCACTGGTCCACTCAGTCAATATTGGTAGCCGACAATTGAACGAAGCCGTAAAAAACGCTAGCTGTATATGACTTGCATCAATTGTATAATCAGTTTTATAGAATTGCATAATGCTTTTGATACTGACAATATACAAAATATAGATACCTAAGCAATAAAATATAGACTTTTAAGCGCTCCGATTTTAAACAATAAAACAAAATTTATAAAAATGCAGATTTTTTTCTTACGAGTGTCTTACAAAAAAAAATTGAGCCTAATCAAAAATTAAAAAAATAATAATTTAAATAAGTGAAAAATAATTTGCACAAAAAAAATTTTTGTTACGAGAATGTATGCAACTAACAAATATTTTCCAACTTAATTTGTATAGATTTTATTTTTAACTTTTTTTATTGTTATTGGTCTGGCTTATTATTTCTCGTGAGACACTTTGCATGGAAACATAAAAAATTATAAAATAATGGTCGTGTTGTTTTGCATACTCTCATTCATTTATCTGGTCACATTTGCTCCTCATTTGATTTTGCTTCCCCCCCTCCTGCTTGTGTAATTTTTGAAAATCTTACAAATACATCAAAAAACACACACCTTTATGTGTAACAAAATATTCACTTTCTGTTGCATCCAGTTTTGTCTATTTTTCTTTGACTTAATAATAATAATGCTAAAACGCTTTATATTTAATATATATCAAAACGATACTAAATGCTACAATTAGCAACAAAAATTACCAAATATCTATATATATGTATGTATATAAAAAAAAAGTCGTGTTAGTTACACTATTTATTTTATAACTCACAAACGGCTGAACCGATTTAGCAGACAATTGGTGGCGATGTAGCTTAAAACGAGGAGTCTAACATAGAATACTTTTTATCCCGGAAACTACTTTTTTAAAGGGAGGTGAAAGTTTGAATGGGAAATTTAAAGTTGATAACTGGATTTGGATGAAAATTTTCAAATAGATAGGTAAGATAGTGAGATAGGGGATAGGATACTTTTTATTAACAGGAAGATGCAAATGGGTGGGATAGGGATAAAAAATGACGAGTATTCTATCTATTCCGAGGTCTTTGACTCGTTCATTTTAAAAATAATATTAATTTTTAAATCCGAAATGTTAGAAGGAAAATATAATGAATCCTTTAATCAGGCGGAAAAAGGTCGAAATATCTAAAAATCAACACTGATGTCGTTTTCATGGTTATTGCCCATGAATTGTATAAGTTTTCAAAAAAAAAAAGTAAATAAGTGTATGTTTTCTGCTTTCTAAAAAACTACCAACAGGGGGATAAAAAAAGGGTGTGCTAAGAATAAAAATGTAAAAAATCGATATGGGTATCATTTTCCAGGAATTTTCGGTCGTTGATTTTGAAAATGATATCTATTTTAAAGAAGGTTGAAAAATAGATGTGATAGGGGTAATAAATGTAAATAATTAATATTTGTATCATTTTTTAACTTCATGAACGATTTGGCTGACAATTTATGGAGTGGCTGTTTAGAACTAGAAGGCTAACAAAGAATATTTTTTATCCCGTTCGACCGTTTTCCCGTGTAACCTAACATGAAACATAAAATATAAAACGTAAACGCATCTGACATAGAATAACAAAACAAAGGACAAAAAAAATAATAACAAAACTAAAGCGAAACAAAGTTCGCTGAGCCAGCTAGTTTTAAAATAAAAGTCAAACAAGTAACAAATCACATAAATTAAATAAAATAAAACTGTAATAAAAAATACACAAAATAACATATTAATTAACTAGTGATTAATTGTATTACCAAAATACACTTTTCTTGCTCCACCCGCCGAATGTACGCTCTTTCTGGCCGCATTTTACTAAAAGAAATTCGGCGGGTGGAGCAAGAAAAATAGTATACGACCTTCGGCCAGAAAGTTGGATGCCCTGGCGTATGCCACATACGCCAAAAAATCCAACTTTCTGGCCTTAGAACGTAAAATACTATTTTAATTGACTAAATTCAGATATAGGAATAAAAAAATTAATCAAGTAAATCAGGCTTAACTAATTTGTGATCAGATATGTAAATACGGATTAGAGTTTAGCTGAAATGGAAGTGAGTTGTGTCAGATACTTATGTATATGTGGATTAGTAAAATCACGAAGATGCTTTCGAACGAGACAAACCGATTCTAAAATAAACAAATACAAAAGTGATAGAATTTAATATTTGATAAAATAAGAACGGCAATGTGCTCTGCCAGTCAATCTAAAAGGATAGCGTAAAGTTTTTTTTTTAATTTAAAAATGAATAATTTCAGAATTACCCCAAAAAAACAAACCGATGTGATTCAAATAAAGCAAAATATGTGGATCGATCCATTTCAGTACTCAGCTCTCTACAAACAGAGCGTAAAGCATAACAAGCAGTTGATAATGCATTAACTAGTATAGTCTATATGAGATAACCTTTAAAAATTTTTAATATAAACACCTATAAATACATAAAATATATCAATTTCATAATATTATTTATAAATGATATTTCTAAAATATTGAATCATTTATAAATGATTATTGTGTATGGTTTTGTAATTCTATATTTTTTATCTCTTTTTCACTTTGCTCAATGTTGAATATTGTACTTTCAACATTTATAGAACTAAAGGATCTAATTAATTTTTATATATTGTGATTAAATTAGTTGGTATGATTGTGTTCCTAACGAGTAAAGTGTTACTAACAAGCAAAATAGATTGCTAACGAGTAAAATAAATAATTTAAGAAAAATTTTTTTTTTGTTTTCTGATAACAAAATATATATTCAAAGTAGAAAAATATCAAAGTAGAAGAACTTTTAAAATAAATAAATTTTAGACTTAAAACTAGTATGCGATTTGATGATCGACAATAAAAGTATGTGATTAAAAAGCAAGCTAAAAATTGAAATGTGTTTGTCGATTTCAAAAACGAAAATTATCCTGAATTACGGCTATTTACAAAACAAACTTAAGTTTACATTACAAACTCAATTTGTAAGCTATTAAATAAAAGAAGCGCTTGAACAACATTTACAGAATTTTCTATCTAATTAAAGGTAAACAAAGTTACAGAAACATTTCTGAGCACATATCAAACTTAATATCAGAAGCTAATAAAGACATTTTTTCAAAAGTATTTATTCGTTACTTGTAAACGAATCTACTTAAAAAACGCACATGCTAAGAAGAAAAAAGAACAAAGGCCTATTTTCGGATAGTGCAGATTAAAGTAAGTTACGTTAAACACCAAACAAACATTGCACTTCAATTTAAGGAAAGAATATGTATTATGCAGTTAGGTTACAGTGATAAATTAGCGGAATACAAATTAAATTTTCAACATCTATGCCAAAATTAGAAGTGATCTTACATGCTAATTATAAGTCAAGAAAGGTATATTTAATGTCACAGCAAAGTGCAAATGTTTTCAAAAACAAAAAAAAACTTTAGTGTACTGCTTAAAAACTAAAAATAAACATATGTTAAGATAAATACTACATAATACTCAGAAGTCATTTGCTGCCTCAAGTTGAATATTATATATTATTTGAAGTTAAACACTTAAGAAATATCATTAGCTTTGAGAAAATTCATATTTTAGATAGCAACAAATCTGATAACAATAATTTTCAGATTTATTAAAACTGTTTTATTTGCAACATAATATATTCTATCTGTCAAAAGTCAAATTCCTTTCTCCAGCATCGCTTCTTGCGTTCACCTATTTGGAGGTGCTTTTGCCAGTTTTTGGACGCTGTACATTTTACAATCAAGATTTTTCCGTAAACACTAACACCAGCCGCAGTAGATAATAATCAAACAATAATTTTAAGTTTATTGGTTTAACATTAAGTTAAATTATAAATTACAATTCCAAGAACGTTTCTAATATTTTCCAGATATACAACAAACGAAGAATATATTTTCTAGGCATATTATACAAAATAAGGATGCACCCTGATGGCTAGATATTTTGCTCGTCTGAAGGATGGACAAAAGTTTCAAAACATCGCTAAATCGCTGATTGTTTAAAGAAATATGGTTGATAATTCAGATTTTTGATCAGAAAGTGCTCATGTGAAAAAGTGAGCAATTTTGTTAAAAACGCGCAAATACATTTATTTAAAAAATAAACTATTTGTAAACGTCTATATCTATTGAGATTTACAAACGCGCTTTTTGTCTGTTTAACCGATATTTTTAAAACTAAGTAAAAACGATAAGTAAAGTTCTATAATATAAAAAAAAGTGCTGATCCTACGTATGTTCTGCGGTCTTCAAAACAGTGCTATAAAAGGTGGCCCACATGAATGCCTTTCAGATTTCCACATAGGTCCAGATCACGTTAGACCTTTAGAAATGAAAAAAATCCAGATCAATTTCTTATAATATACCGATAATCACTGATTTCAATTAAATGACTTAATTTTTTTTGACGTGCCAAGTACAAAGTAAACATTTTGGCAGCTAGCCCACTATATAATTCCAAGCATTTCAGTAAATTGAACTGTCGTCAGTCATAAAATTGCCTGGTATAAGTGTTCCTGTAATAGCTTTGGGTTCAGTTTAAGAACTTTTTGAAATTAAAAATACGACATGATAGTCAGATCTTTGATCATCTAGATCTAGAACAAAAAGTTGTTAGTTTCTATATTAGTTACGTGTGTTACGTTGATACAAATAATTCGGTAGCCATATATGTTTTGGGCATATACTCCATTTCTGGATTTATACTTGCCAAGGCAAAATTAATCACGTCTAATACGTAACAAATTTTTTCAAAATTTTTCAGTAGCAGCAGTGTTCGTCCATTAAGAAACTCGTGTTTCTACAGCAATCATGGTCTTATTGCGTTCCGAATTGAATTTATCTATCTCTGCCAAGAAACAAATACGTTTTATTTAATAGTGAGCACTTTTCTTTTTTTCGGTTTTTTAATATATTCTCAAAGAATTTTCCAATCCAACTTTTTTCAGATAAAGTATGGAGTTGACCACAAAATTCTTTTTTTACTAACCTGACTTGAAAAACAAATTGTTAGAATTTTAGATCTCAGCTGTCATTCTGAACGTATATTTTTATACTTCCACATACTTTCTCACACTTTTAAATTTTCCCAAATAGCTTTTATGACATTCATAGTAGAAAACCGAACCAAAGTACTTCTCTATGTTGAATTCAGAAAGTAAAAAAGATTTTGCTATGTACTTTTTTTAAGTTTTTATTCCATTTTTCAAATTTTCTATTTCATTTAAATGTTTATTAATTTTATATATTAAATTATGACATTCTAGACGAGCTTGCTTCCCAGGTCAAAATATTATTATTTTCCTATTTTAACAACGCCTGTTATAAAAATTGCTTTTTAGATGCATTCGTTATGAACACGATCTACGCCATTTCATTGATTAACGACGTCATTTAATAACGACTAATTACAAAATAGCATTGATTGTAGAGTTGAGTCTTATCCGTTTCAAAAACATAGTGACATATTTTTTTGACATTCTACACATCGAAGAAGGTTGAGTCAAATCTGCACCAAAGTAGAAATAATGGTGGGTCAAATGTGCACTAAAGTAGAAATAATGTTAGTAGCACTTTGTCCAAACATCATTACATCCGGCTGATGTGACAGCATTCATACCACTGTAGAATGCATAAAAAACCAAAAAGTACGAGAAAATTTACCAACAGTTTTGACAATGGAGAAATAAAAAGGAATGTAGAAGGAGCAGATAAAAATATTTTAATTGCGTACTTTTGTGAACAATATCGTTTCATTTATAAAATTTATTACAAGCACGAATTTTAAATGTTCTTTGAAGGTAAAAACTCTCAAATCCTCAACGCTCTGGTCAGTGTATTCGATGCTGAAAAGCACTCTGATAAGTAAATAAAAACGTATACATTTTTGTCTATATAAAATTGTTGGCTTATTTAAAACGTCAAAATGACGGTTATGTAAATATATTGAATGAAGAAGAAAAGTATTGCTAACAAAAAAAGTGCCACTTTTCTTAATTATTTTGTATTAAACAATATTATCAGTTTCCATCAGTACACAAAAAAAATTAGTTTTCACAATAAGGATAATGTGATGATAGTTTTCAAAAGTAAAAATTACAAAAGTAACCAGTTATTAAGTTACAGTTACATTTCAATGCAGTTTACTATTTAGTTTCATATATGGCATAAACAAGAATGTAAGATCGCGGTCTGTGGAAAATATGTATTCCAGCAATTTTAGAAAATATAATTAATAATCATTGAACTGAAATGGAAATTTTGAAAAATGAAATAAAAACTTAAAAAAAGTACCTAGCTAAATCTAGTAGACTACTATGTACTGGTACAGTTTAAAAACAAAATAATACAAATCTGTTTTATTTTTTCACGTGCAAGAATTATTAATTAAACTTCGCAATGCGCTTAGATTCTGCCGTTTTTGGCTAGAAATTGGTGTTGTAGTACATAGTTATATATAAATAAATAGATATGAATGTAAATTAATTTTTTAAAAAATTGATTCAGTGTAAAGTTCCTATTTGAATGCCTGCTTGATTTAAAAAATTACATAGAAAGTAATTTAACCATCTGAAAATGTATTTAATTTTTTATATTAAAATATATCAATTTTATTGTAAAATCATCTATTTTTTATAACGCTAAAAAGCTGTATAACCACCTTCAAATAGATCTCAAACCTATTGAGATTAAAATTTGAACTATTCAAAATTCAGGAAATCAGTTAAATTATGTTTGCTTTCCAACTCTTTATACACAGACTTTTTTAAATTACATATATAAAATCTTGTTTTTGGGTAGTGTATTTTGTTTTACATTTTTTGTAGTTTTGTATATTTTTCTGTATTTTTAATTACTCGGTTTTGTGTTTTATAGGTATATCTCTGTTATGCTATTGTTACTTTGTCCACAAAATTGCTTCGTAATTATTATTATTATTATTATTATTATTATTATTATTATTATTGAAAACGTTACTTTATTTATTATTTATTATTTCTTATTTGATATGGAAATATAATTACCACCTTTAATGAATAGATTTGTCCAAATAAGAAAAAATTGATTTAAAAAACCAATTTTTTAAATCATTTTTGTATTTATTATAATGTCCACAAGTAGAAAATGAATCAACAAATTTAAAGTTTAAAAAAATCTGCTTCTGTATTAATTTAAAAAACTCATCTCTGTTAAGAGAGAGTTAAGACTATCAAGTCTATTATAGCATTTTTTTTACATATTTTGTTTAATGATACGTATAATATTAATTTAGGCAAAATTACTCGAGAGTAGTATATCATGCGCAATAATTTTAAACTAAAAAAATTATTAATTATTTTCAATAATTATGAAAAACAAGATATTTTTTAAGTGAAAAAAAAATCCATATTAGCTTTTAGTTGTGAATTTTCCAAATAATGTATCCCGCTGCTTTTTTTAAAGTTTGCAAAAACGCATAATTTCATAAAAAAGTATACTTTTTTGAAAAATATATATTAGTGCAGAGCAAAAAAATTTAAACCTGTTAATGGTTCCACGTTAATATTAACTGTCTCATGATCTTTATTGTAAAAAACTGTATCGAATAAAATTAAAGAGAAGATTGTAATAGCCACGTGCAGTGATTATTCTGTAATCTAAAACCAATAAAAAAGCTCACTATTCTGTAGACGATACAGCTGGTAAAATTCTTTGTTTTTTTTTAAGAAAGAACTGCAACAATCTTAATAAAATTTAATAAAAAGTAAAAAATTAGAAATAAATGAAGTTGAGTGGCCGGATCAAATATCTGAAGCTTCCGGCATGTGGTTGATAATTACAGCTTTTCCTAAAGTAAGCAAATTTTTTAACGCACCTTATTAGACTCAGCATAGACTTCATCCACAGCGTGGTCGAGTACAAGAAGCAGACCAATGGCAAAAAAGCACATCCACATGAGTCTAGGACTCTCTTTACCATAGAGACCCATTTTAAAAATTATATATTTTTAATAAACACTTTCACAAGCAACAATTGATATCAATGATTGAAACCGGAAAAGTCATCGCACACTTGCCGATGAAGATGAATTAAAATAGTTTTGGTGTTAAATGGACCAATTCTCGTGCGGCCGGCGTTCGAATAAAATAAAATGTATCCGATGCGAACTCACAAGACGCACAACACTGAATGAATGTGAGTGAGAATGGTTGAGAGATGGTTTGGTTGGGATGTGGTGATGTCGAAAAGTTTCGAAAAGTCAGAATTGTAAAGTCGACATGTGGTGGTGCTTGGTTGTGTTACCGAACCGAGCCGCTCCGTAGAATTATTAGTTAGACGATGCGCGAGCCGCGAACCGATGTCGTCGTCTGCGATTTCCAAAGTGTCAACGGTCACCAGCTTTAAACACACTGTTCAGCTTTCGAGGAGACTCACTCTCCCCAACTGAGAGATCAGATCAGAACAACCGTGAGGCTGCTGTAGCTGCTAAAGAACCAAAAACACAGCGGAGGGAGCTTCCGATGACTTCTAAATACAAGAAGTTTTCAGTTTATCTTGCAAACTTCTAGCGGAAAAGCTTCCTCCGTCTTTTTTCGGAAGTTTGCAACTTCTAGATGATGACCTGTTTGCTCTGTTTTTTATAGCAATATTTCTCATCCACCCACCGAATACTAACTTAACAAAGCACTTGTTTCTATAATACTGGTTTTTTTGTTCAAATATTTCATATTCTTAGAAATAATACTAATCTAATACATTAATTTAAAGATATTTTGTATAGTGGATGTTCGATTTTCTACTACACCCTTGAGGCTGCAAGGGTGTAGTAGAAGAGCATCTGAAGAATACTCGAAAGTATGCTGGCACCACTTCAATAAATGAATTTTAGACGACAACAACAATAATTGTATAATAAACCTTTACTTTCATCAATGATCTTCTATCAAGGCTTGTTTCGCACCATACAAAATGTTTTGTAAACTTTTCTCCTTTATATTCCAAGAGTCTTTTCATTTCTGAACTGTTTATCTAAATCAAGTACTAAAAGGGATTTTTGAGAGTACTTTTTTAAAAAAATGTTTAAATAAAAAGTTAACAACTTTTTTCATGTTTTTGAAAAAATTAAAAGCATGAATTCCTCACATGCTTTTTTTTAAATTGTTATTACAATAATTTGTTTTTATACTGTAAATAGTAATCAAAAATTTTTTACAAATTGATATTGGTAAATTCAAAGTTTTTACAGAAACTTTAGAATGAGATGTGAAACGTGTTACGTTACGAGACTATCTATTAGCATCGCCGTCTTATATAGAAAACATATCATGTATTGTCAAGGGTATACTTGAGATTCAGATTTCCTAAATAAGAAAAACGGCTTTTTTCAAATATAATTTTTTAAATATCTTAAGTGTTTTTCTAAGTTTAGTGCATAATTATTATACCGACGAAACAGAAAATACTTTATTTCTCCCGAGAGACTAAAATTAACCTGTTTCTTTAATTTTTTTTGTATAAAAATTTTTCTTATTTTTTCTATGCCAACCCAAAGTTGTAAAAAAATAAAATTTTTGTTTCTACTACACCACTAAAGCTTGCTTCTCACACTAGTGCAATTATGACATTCCGATCTTTAATACTTCACAACGGAGTATTTAACTTTACAAAAATTATTAAAGTGTAAACTTTTTCAATCGCGTTGGGCATTATTTAGATAGGAAAAATGTTGCGTTATCAAGATGCTTTGCCAATACGCCCGCCTCAAATACAAGTAGAAAACAAATATTAATATATATATTTTACGTTAAAAACTGTGTTTTTAACAGAATGTTGGTAGTAAGTTTAATGAGATTGGTTAAGTAGGTACTTAGAGCGTGAAAGTGTAAATTAGAACATAAATGATATAAAGTTCTTATATCTAGACGACTACAGCTGTGTCTTTTTAAATACTCTCTAAAAAAAGATACTTAACTTCTACTAACTTTTATGAGAATTTATTATACTTGTGTATCTCTAAGATTTTTGTTTGAGACAAAGTCAAGAACGTTACTACAATGAAGTATGCAGATGTCACTACAAACTTTTAGAAAAAAAAGTTAAAAATGCGGTTGCAAGAAGAGAGAGAGACAGTCGTAACCGCACAGGGTAGATAGCCACACAATATCTAGAAAACAAACAAACTTACATTTGCCATACATGATATTATTAGGAAAGTCAGATTTAGCTGAAAATTAAGTATGTGTAAACTTATGTAAATACAAATAATTTGGATAAATAATATAAAAGTATATTGATTATTGTATCAATTGTCTTGTATTTATCATTGTACTGTACTAGTTGAACCTTACATTTTATGTTTTGATAAAAAAAAACAGATAAAAAATTTATAATAGTCTCAGGGAACTAACGTTAAACTAACGTACTTTTAAAATTCAGTTTTTATGAATTCAGCTATTACTAGACAATGCATCTAATCTGTCAAAAAATCTTCCAAAAAATTGTTATCAATACTCTTCAAAGTTTCGACAAATTATCCAAAGTCCGACAAAATTTTTAAACATATAGGTGAAATGAGATATATAAATAGATTTTATCGCACCGTTTTTGCATTACTTTGGATTATTTAGACACAAAATTTGTTCCCTTTTCATTTATTTATTACAAATATTTACAGTTATTATAAATATATCGGGTATTACGTCCATTGTCATTGTGGAAGATACAGACAAATATTAAATTAAGCTAAACCTGTTCCGTTTGTCTGAGTCCTAAAAGCTAGAGATTTAAAGTGTATTGGGTAGTAATTTATTGTCAGTCTATTAGCTTTTGCAACAATAAAAGGGCCATATAACGTTATTCCATTTGGACTGTTTTGTTGTTGTTTGGACCAAATGCTTGTTGCTCTGAAGGCTGAAAAAGGATGTTAAAATAAAGATGACGCTAACAAATTTTAGTAGTTAATCTATAGGGTGCGCCAGATAAAGTTACTTATTTGAAAGGTCATTAAAAACAAAATTACTTTTCTAGTTCTTTATTTGTTTGAGAATACAATATTTCAAGTTTTTTTTTGATACAGTCTAAAAAATAACATCGGTTAAATGCCAATCCTCATTGTGCATACATTGATTAAGTCGATTTCTGAAGTTTGTCTCCATTCTTCGCAGCGTACAGCAGTGGCGTCACGAATATTGTTCTTGAGATGAGCCATGGTCTGTGGTCGATCGGCATAATCCAGAGATTTTAAATAACTTCATAAATACAAATCGCATAGAGTCAAATCTAAAGAGCGTGTCGGCCATGGAAGATCCCCTCGGAGAGAGATGAAGCTAAATTCATTCTTTATGTTTTTTTCTCTTAATGTAAACAAGACACTTCAGATAAGAGAAGAGAGTATCAGTTTTTTGCTAAGCAACGTGGACTTGTGTGAACCAAAAATCAAAACGCATCTAAGGGTAATAAATTTCTCAGGATAGATGTCACCTCTGCTTTATTATGAAAATAGAAAAACAGTGAAACGGCTATCGGAGATCTAAGTCTTTCTGTAGCAATTAGATAGCTTTATATTTAAAGCTTGACTACGAAGTCATCTTCATCTTATCTTTCATACGATGTCTACCACTTGTAATTTGTTTTACAATGAAATGTAGTTAAATAAAAAAAAAATAATTCATCATTTGCTTGTTACGATAAATATGTAGGTACAAAGTTAAAATGCTTCTTTATAGTTTGATGCGTCTTTTTTTATAGCCTGGCAAGATTGAACAAAAATGTGGTTTTAGTTTTATAAAATATTAAATGTAAAAGCTTGGCTATTCATTTGTTAGTTTTTACTGCGTTTTGTTTTGTTTTTATGATACTAGTGCTAGCAAATTAAATTTAAGGGACTAAGGTTATTAGTTGTAGACAGCAGTTTGATGGCTGAAAATGGTAAACGTAATACAGTCCTCTTTTTGGCACTAGATTTGTGATTTGACCAACTAAAAGAGTGGACGTAATTTTCTTGTTGCACTGAGTCAGTTTGCTGGGATAGTTCTGCCAGTTATTGTTTCTTCTAGCTTGGTATAAAACTTGCAGGCTTTAGAGCTAAGATTTGAAACATTTTTATCTCGTCAACTTTGTTGCCTTAAAAAAGTGAAAATTAATTAGCAATTATTATCAATTTGTAACAGAGTAGTGGCAAAAAATCTGAATTATTTATTTTGCAGCGTTATATACTCGACCAGAAAGTTTTGAACTGACTTTATAAGATTTTCAACTTGCTTTATATTGATTTTGATATTTTATCCAACACCTCCATATTATGACGTTATATAAATATGGTTTTTGATTGAATTATAAGGTCTATAAAATACAAGTGGTTTTATTAATCAATAATGAAACTGTTTTTATATAATTCAACAGTTTTCAACAAAAGATAATCAAAAATAATAACAAACTCGACCTACCTTCAACATCAAATATTTTTTATGGGTGCTTCTGCTAGAAACTGTTGAATATGCTGTCTTTAAAAAAATTTAGATATCTTGCACTTTTTTTTTCATAAAGTGATTGGCTGTTCATATTGCAAAATATCTGTATTTTCGTAAAACTTTAATGTCGATCTTAACATGCTGTATTTCAATCACACTGAAGAGACCGCAAATCTTTTTTTGGCGTTGAAGGAGTAACCCAACAGCACAGCACGTCTTCGCTTACCCCACAAACATTGTTTTTTTGTTTTTAGTTATTAAACTCCCTCAATTCTTTGTAATAAGCGTCCTTAGACTTCTTGGGTAGCCAACTCGATGTGACTTCTTCAACATCAAGTTTTTCATGAAAAAAACGGTTTCTTTTTGTTTTCAACAATGTAACAAGCGCTAAAAAAGTTTGCTTGCAATATTTTTCTCAAGCAACTAAATCAGAGACTACTACTAATCTTTGTAGATATATAATTTTTGGATTTTAATAATTTTTTAAGAACTTTTACAGAGAGAGGTGTTGGATAAAACTATGTTTTTTAACTGCAAATAAGTCACTCAAACAAAATTATGCCACTCAAGCAAGCTCTTGTTGTTAAACATTTCCTTCGTAACTTATTTGCTTTATAAGACACTTGTATAAATAAATAGCTATTATAAAAAATTTGCTATTATTAAGAAATCTTATCGAAGAGATTTGTTACTAGCTAAATATAGCAACGTTGCAAATTAAAAACAAAAGCAACAAAAATGTCAATATCAATTAATTGTTCAATGTCTAATCAAAGCTAGAATAAAATACTTAGTTAATTTTTATAATTTTTGTAGTAACAGTTTTAAAGAAAGCATTGTTTTACTATGTACTGTGTTTAGAGCTTTAAGCCAGCAATTTGAGAAAACACAATTCTTTTCTCGTTTGTTGTATAATCATGTTCCGATTTATTGTTTTTTGTGATTCATAGGAAATATCAGTCTGACTAAATAAAATTTTCTATCTTATCGTTTTACTTACTACATTATTGATAAGTATACAAGAAATTGTATACTGACAACAAATATTTAAGGTAAGTGTCAACATTTAAAAATATATAAAAATTTATTTTGTCAGATAATGTGTCATAAATAAATAGTGAATAATCATGCAATATCATTAAAATATTCATATCTACTATGTATAAGAAGTAGTAATAAGCAATTTTTTATTTTGGATTTTTAAAACCGAATTTAAAAACAAAATTTCACCTTTCTTTCAAATCACGTTCTTCAAACAGACAAATTATAAATTATCTGATTAATTAAAGAGATGCATGTGTAGCGAGTGTGTAACATGCGTTAAATCAAAGAGTAGCTTTTGAATTTGAGTTGTAAGTAAGCATTACATTTTTTTTAAATTATAAAAAATGCCACATTGACAATAAATAAAAATTAAAAAATAAAATTGAAAACAATTCAACAATGTAGTTAAGTGTTTTTTTTTTGACGTTTTAAATTTGTCAAAAAAATACTCAAGTGTTGGTTTTAATCAACTTGCTTTATACGAATTTCTTTAGAACCGCACAAAAAAGTTAAGAATTATTCCAAAATGATTCCTGAAACGGTTTATGTTAGCATATTTTGACATAAAAGTATGCAATGTAACACCAATATTTTGCTATTCACTAAAACAACAATCGGCGTTTGATGTTCTAGTGCATTAAAATTAAAAACAAAAACATTAAAAAAAATATTTTTTTATAAATGTTTAATTTAAAAAATACTATTAATACAGTGAAAGCTTTCTTTGCGGACAACTCCCACAAGCAAGCATTTCTCTTAACCGAACAAATTTCCTAAAACCAAACTTGTTCCTATGATTTTTTAAAGTAAAATAGGCTCTTATAAGCGGACGCTCTAATAAACGAAGACGGACACCGCATTTTCCCACAAATTTCATAAAAAATTTTCCATAACTGGACGCGTAGCTCTCATAAACGGACGCGTAGCTCTCATAAAAAGGCATCTTACACTACTGTTCTGTAGACATTTACTTCTATGTTTTTTTGGTCGAGATCAATGATGATAACACAATAATTCTTCAATCCATCAGAATATCAAACTTAGCTGATAAAAGCAACGTGATCAAATGCTACATTAAACACTAACAAAGTATATCGTGTTATCAGTATTTTCAAAACGCATAATATTTTTGTAAAATATAAAAACACTTTAATTTTTATTTTTCATCTAATAGAAAAACTTAACTTTAGACAGTTCCATAGTTACAAACTGGTTAACTTATGGAAATGCATATTTTGAATAATTGTAATTTTTAGCAGTTTTATAGTGGCTTTCACGATAATCCGATAGCTCAGAATGCCATGAAAAACAAGAAAATGAGTCGTAGATTACGTCCTATTCTCTTTCCTTATTTTTAGATGTCATTTTAGGTGTCAGTAATTGTCAAAATAGTTCTTGCTTCCAGAGCACCACACCGATCCCAGATCAGATATCCTGCTGAAATCGTAGTTGCAGTTTTATTCGACTGATTCAAGGTAGAATACTGTAGAATGCATCTCTCATTCAGCTGTATTTTGAAATGAAAAAGTATTTTGACAAAAGTGACAGCTGAAAATAATCATTGTGCATAGAACGTAATCTACGACTCATTTTCTTGTTTTTCATGGCATTCTGAGCTATCGGATTATCGTGAAAGCCACTATAACAAGTTTATCTTGTGAAATTTCTATGAGACGCTTTCTGACACTTATTATTTAATTTGATGATTAAAAATGGGTCTGAGGGATTTGATTTATTAAGTCTTCTGAATATGATCGTGGTTAATCTTATGCAAATCATTTTTGCAGTGGTACTCATACTTATGTCAATGTTGACAAAATATTTGGCATAACTTGAGTCGTTTTTTGTTGTTGCACTATTTTGAACCTGGTTTGTTGATTGATTCAACCTGTATCCAAAGATGACGTCATATTTTAATTTGAAAAAAAATGAAAGATTTTAAACCTATAGTTCAAACCATGGATCAAACAAACTGACAAAACCGTTTGTGGTTATGTTCACTTGTTGAGTTTTACAACAAAAAGTAATCTACTTAGGTCCCTACCTCTTAACTCTCATTTAATAATATAAGTAATCATCAGGGCCCTAAGTAGTTCTCGAGTAGTGATAGAACATACATTTAGAATTTAAAAAGGAAGATAGCGTATTTTGCGGTTTGTTAATGTTAATAATGTCAAAAAGGCAGAAAAAGTGATTACTGCATGCTGTGTTTTACACAATTTTGGTTTTATTTATGGGGGTGAGTTGAATAGTTTGAATTTGACAGCAGTTTGTATTTTGTGCCATATTGAATCACACTACAAATACATGCGCGGAGTAGGTTTGAATCATATGCTGCAGGTTTGAACACAAAACATTCATGAGGTCATAGGTTGAACGCAAAAATGTCAAAGTTTGAAGCATTGGTAAAAAAGTGCAACAACAAAAAACGACTATTGACTACTCATGCTATTATATCAGAATATTTTTTACAGTGTATAAGTTCAATTAACCTGCTACTTTTTTAACTAACTTGAAAAAAAAGATTTCTCAATTCGACAGTATATTTTTTTAGATGTGTATTCGCGGATAAGTTTGCTATTTATAAACCGATTTTGATCATTCTTTCTTTGTTGCAGAGGAGATATTTTGAGGGTAGTATTATAATAAAAAATTTAAAATTTGTTAATAACATCATAAAAAAATTGACAAAATTGAGAAAAACGTCGGAAAAACCTGAAACATATAGTGCGTTTGTCAAATGTGTGTTCTACGGATAACTTTGTTGCTTATATATCGATTTTGATACTTCTTTTTTTGTTAGAAAAGAGATATCTCAAAAGTATCTCAATTGATAAAGAAATCAAAAAGTGACAATGGCATCTTAGACAAATCACGAGGAGCCTTTGAAAATTATATGCGCCTTTGCGTTTACTTTTTAGTTTCCTCTTTAAGTCGTTTTTTTTTTGTTTAAAATTATTTATGTAAAGTTTATAAATATAGAATTGACAGAGAAACTTTATTTGAAAATCTGTGAAAAATATCAGTTGAATGACTTTTCTGAATTAAAGCTTCTTATTTTTAAACATTTTTGTTTTGTTTTAATAGTTGGTTTTTCGCAATCTTCATTCGTAAAAAATCTAATAAAATTAACGTCAAAAAGACTTACGATTTTGTTTAGAACATTTTTTATTGAAAGTTTGTCTGCAAATAGAACAATAATTATTGTCAGATATGCCGCTTTTAATACATTTGTTATAATATAACCTTCTACAGCAATCTATCGCAAAGAATAAGTGTAGGAAGTATTTTTACCACCATAACGGAAACCTATTCAAAGAAATGATAAACGCAGAATTTCAATGAATTTCGCGATTGAAGACGCCCAGACTGCAGTGGAAATAGAACATGATAATACGCTTGAGTCATCAATTGTCATGAGGAAGCATACTTTATGTGTTGAAAATAGGTCATCATAACTAAATTTAAACTTATATTGTATGAAATATCGTGAAAAAACTGAATAATGGAGCAATAAAGCAGCCGTTGTTCTATTTTAACAGACATTGTCGACTTTAAATACGAAAAAACTTTGTTTGCATTTATTGGTGCATTAAAACTATAATTGTTTCTAAGCGAACGATGATCAAAGAGAAAAATAGACAAAATGTATATTTTTCAAACTAATGTGGGTGGCTGATCATGCGTACATTTTCGATGCCACTCATTTAAATCTCCGACAATTCTATCAGAAGCTGACATCTTTTATCTAAAGTAACATCTCAGAAAGGCAAATAACAACATTCGAAAATCCAAAACCTCGCACAAATCAATAAAATTTTATATATTTAAGGGTCAAGAAGAATAAAAAAGTGCTTTATAAACAAATGCATTTTTAAAATTAGAACGCAACCTAACAAAACGCACTACTATTTCTCTAAGTAAATAAAACTTATAAATTACATAGTTAATTTAATAAAAAAAAACTATAAAATTATTGAAAATGTGTTTGGTTTTTGCTCAGTTGCCCAAAACTAAATTAATTATCGCCTGATGTTTCAAGTTGTTAGTTACTTAATTAATAAAAACTTACAATGATACGTCTAATTAATTGAGGGGAAAATATTACATTTTCGTGTACTTGATGGAAATTTATAATATTATTTAATCCAAAATAATTAAGAAAAATGGGACTTTGCTTGTTAGCAACTTTTTTTTATTCATTAAATTTATTTACATAATCGTTTTAAATAATTGACCATAATTTTTTATAGGTAGAAATGTTCACGTTTTTATTTACTTGTAGAGTACTTTTTAGCATCGAATACACTGACCAGAGCGTTGAGGATTTAAAGCTTTTCACCTGCAAGGACATTTAAAATTAGTGCTTGTAATAAAATTTATAAATGAAACCAATCTTTTCACTAAAGTACTCAATTAATATATTTTCATTTGCTCTTTCCACATTCTTTTCATTTCGTCACTGACAAAACTGTCAAATTAAACTAAAACTAAAATTTTCTCGTACTTTGCTGACACCAATTGCAGACTTTTTTCATTATTTTGGCTTGATTGATTTATTTTACATGAAAGCTTTTTTGCAATGTTTACTTGTTGTTACGATGTTTTGTCATTAAGCAAACAAATACTTGACGCTGATAACTTTGATAGTAGAAAATTATTAACAAAAAATTATAGTTTTTATCAAGCACACGAGAAAAGTGTTCAACGTGTTTTCAAGAATCTAGCTTTTTAGCTTGACGAAAACTTGATTCACTTACTACGCTCGTAAAACAATATGTTTTCACTTGCTAGAAAACCATCACTTTTTTCACTTGACAAACCATCTATTAATTTCATAAATATTGTAAAAAAATAGTAAGAGTATTCATAATATTTGTAAAGCCCGCTATGTGTAGTGACTAACATACCTGACTTTCACTCAACAGGCACAAATCCAGGTTCGGTTTAAAACATTTTTTTCATAAGGACTAGTTACTTAAAGAAGTTGCATAAAATGTTGTACTGTGCAACTAATTTCAGTTTTACAATAAACAATTTTTAACACCAAAGTAGAAAAAACAAATTGTTTATTTTGAAATTATTTATTAATTATAAAATCCCACTTATTAATTAAGTGAAATGAACTGAAAGCAAACACTTCACCAAACTTGGGATTATTGACTGTGTGGTTGCATAATGCAAAATAAGCACAAACTGCAATAAAAGAGTAAGAAGATGAAGCATCCACACAAGCGTCATAGCTCAATATCAATTTCTTACTTTTTGGTCTTCTCGTTAAACAGTTGCACAATTACAACGTATTTCTTTTTTTTATTAATAAAGTAAGCAAAAGTGACACTATTAAAAACAGTAAAAAGCATAATGATCTTTGTAATCCGAAGTAAAACATTATCAAAAATAGAAACAATAAGTTCAAAACCGGTTATGCGCTATAGCGTTTCTCTTGATGGTTCATCCTCTGACTTATAATTACAGTTCTGTGCGACTTGTGTACTAACAGATTGGTAATGAACCAGCTACAATTCTATTGAAATAAAAGGTTGAAGAAAACTAGTTTGAAATATTGTACTTTAATAAAAAGTATACTAATATAGAAAAACTGGTAAGCAAAAACGTTTTCTTAAAATAAAACTATTCACCTACATTTAAAAAAACGAATTACATTAGGCCTACTATTTATTATATTTAATAAGATTTATATAAACAGTTTTAGTAGTTGAAGAGGCTCTTACGTGAATTTGTAATTTATAAATCTATTTGCAGTCTGAGAAAAAATAAATCCTCTTTTGATGTGCTATATTCTAATTATAAGAAACTATTTATTTAAATAATTTTTTTCTTCTAAATATTTATATTTGAAGCGGCCTGTTTCTATTTAATAATTATGTACGTTCATAGATCTATCTTTCCGCACATTCATTTTAACTTTGATGTTTGGCAAAACGCGGACATATCGCAAATTTTGTTACAAAATTGTTTATATACTTTAATAAGATAAATAAACTATTTTAAGGAAGCTGAACATTAATAAAAGTACCTTCGTTAATTTTAGATTCTGACAACAGAAACTATGGCATAAACATTAACCGTTCTAGACTAAATAAGCAAAAATATTCGTGAGCTAAGTCTTAAAAAATATTTTTAATACCAAATAGTCATAAAAATTGTTGTTTTTGCAATACCATGTAGACTAAAAATACATTTTTTTATTTTTGAAAACAAGACTTTTAAATGAGGTATTTGAATATGCAGCATAAACTTTAAAAACCAGCTTGAATTATACTAATAAAAACATAGATTTTATAACATAAAAATATTTACTAAGACAATGTTTTCATTAATTTTATGGAACTTATTTTGTACTTTTAATATTATATGTTATTTCTGGTGAAAAACATATTTTTAAAGCGTTATAATAAGTGAAGAAATCAGAACAATCTTTTTTTCTTAGTTATCAACAAATTAAAGTTAAATAAAAGCGTGTGAGCTATTATGTATGCACGTAAAAGGCTATAGCTGTTGGGAGCAAAAAAATGCTATAAAATTTCAAATTTGTTCTACCTGCAAGATGAAGACAACCGCTCAATGTAGATTTATCAAGCAATAGAAATAATAGTAACCAATTTCAAGCTTGGTGACGTAGCTTCATTGAGTTACTAAATATTTTTTTAAATGAAATATTATATGGTATTTGACACAATGCAGAAGAGTTGCTATTTAATATCTGAGCAAGAATGTTTTTAATTAAATATTCATTACACTAGTTTAGCATTAACTACGCTTTCGTATTTAAAAAAAATATATATTATTATTTCAAAGTAACTAACATAATTTAATAAAAGACTAAAGTAAAGTGCTCTATCTTTTTCAAAACAGAAATGACAGATTGTCAGGTACAAACAGGTAAGCGCAAATTCGTAATTTACCTTTTTTCAGTTTTCTTCTCAAACTGTATGAAAAATATAAACAATAGTATTTCAGATACAATGATAGTTATCAAGCTGCTTTTGCAAAAATGAAGAAATCTTTTTTGGCGAGTCAAAAAAAACGAATTAAAATCAAAACAATAACCAAATTTTTTTTTGTTTTAAATATATTTATCTATTTCTTATTTTTTTTTAGATTTTTTAATTAGTATACTAAATCTGTATAGTATACTTATTTATATAAAAATCTGTACCTTTCAACAAATAATATAAAATTACACAATTTGTTAACACGCAAGTAGAGTCAACAAGTTTTACAAACTAATAATCTATTATTGCAACAAATTGTATTAAAGCAAATGTAATTGGAACTAAACTTATAGTTATAAATATAAATTCAAATCATTCTAACGATTATAATTCAGTCATTCGTAGAGATGGGTCGTTCACGACTGAGCTGGTTGACTGATCCAGCATGAGACAAATGAGCTGACTCTCAATATTTAAAGATTCAGCTCTTTAAATTCTCGACTAACTTACAATTTAGTTTCCTAATCCCTACTTCTTTCTATTGTTTGTAAGAATGTATTCGAATTGAATCTTCAGAATCGGATCTTAATAGTTCAAATTATTGGAAGATCTAACTCGTGCAACGGCTCAGTCAGAGACTCAGTGTCAGAGATTAGTAATCACTGACCAGACTTTAGCGATCATTGCTCTTAAAAACTTTTGATTTTTTAAGTGTTTAATTTGTTACTTTATTAGTAGGTGTATGACAATATGCACTATTTAACAGAAGCAAATTTTTTGAGGTTAGGTGCACTGTATTGTGGTAATTTTGTGGTGTAAGCGAGATTACAAAATTTGTACAGTGACTTAGATAAGTTAACAATTAGTTAATGTGATCTGAAAGTCATACCTATCTACTTCTACTATGGTCTTAGCTGAGCCCACTGCCACAATAGACCCACTGACGCTGTTGCCAAGTTGATGTTCACGGCTTGTTGAGTAGAGATCAACTACAGACGGCTGTGGTTAATCTCTAACACACTTCTTGGAGTTGTCTGTTTCATTAGTTAGATGGATCAGAGAAATGATTAACAGTTTTGTATCTATTTGAGACTACTACATAATTATATTATATTTCTGTACAAATGTGTAAAATTAGACCTGACATACTATACTACAGTAATTTTTTAAATATAAACTTATCAATAATTTTTTTAATACAAATGCTTATGGGTAAAGTTTTATGACAATTTTCTAAAATTATTAAAATACTAGCTTTGCTCCGCGGTGTCACCTGTCGCGGGCTTTTTTATTGGACAATTTTTGTAGAATAAACATTTTGATTGTACATTATACTAAATACGTGTAAGTCTTAAAGTCTTTGCAGCACACGTTAGAATCGGTTGCAGATGGGACAATTTTTGACACTTATCGTTATATTTTGGACAATTCCCAAATTGTTCCAGCTTGGCACGGGTAAAGTTTTTTTTTAAACATTTTGGAATAAATAAAGATAATTTACCTTATTAGTATGCTAGTTACTATAAATATTTAAAATTAAAAACAGAATCTTTAACCTTTAAACTATTTTTTATATAATTATAAAATTAAACAAATTTTTTTATAAACGTTTTAATTTTTTACCATAAATTAATTTTTTAATATTTTAACATTTTATTCAATTTTTTGTTGTTTTATGTATTTTATTTCTAGAAGATGTAATTTTTTTACTAATGTAACTTTTTAATATTTTTGTTTATATTTTTTCTTCAAAGCATGATTTAATTTTAAATTTTCTGTTTTTGATTTGGAATTAGCATAAAGCGACATTGTACATTTGTTGACAGTGGAGTGGAGTTTGCAAGTACGTCTAATTTCAATAATTCAAAAAGTTATCGACAGGACAACAAGTATTGATATAGTTTTGGATACGGAACAATTTATTTAGATGAGAATTAATGCAAAGGTCTGGATAACAAGGTCTGAATTTGATCAACTTTTAAAATGTAAAAAAGTAGTTATAGTTACATTACTACAATAGTTACGCTACACATATATCACATATAATTTACAAAAATTTAAAAATAAACTAATTAATAACTCAAATTGTATATATTAAAACAGATGTATGTCTATCAGATTACCTATATGCATTAAAATATGTAAAATGTTTTTCAAACTACATATTTTATGCAAAGCTTTTAGTAGACGTCGCGTGTTTTATCATATTACGAAAGTAACAAAATTTGGGTAAATAGAAGTGCAAATTTGTCACTGCCAATTTATTCAAATCTAAATCTGTTGCGAATTGCTGAAGAGTTCCAATAAAAACAAAGCATGTCCAAGTTTACAGATCTAGTTGGAATGAATTTGCATTAATTTTATAAGTAGGGTAGTAGAATTACTTATATTTTATTACATTGTAGATGTGTAATAAAAATAAAAATAATTGTTGTTATCGGAAATTTTACTATTATTATCAGAATTTATTTCAATACGAAAGCACGTAATATAATACTTAGAAACGTATTTTGTGTTTTTTCTAACACATTCGCCTCTCTAGACAACGCTGTTCTGTCACACACTCCCTCCTATTACATAGTTTTTAATTTTTTAAATCGCAACCACTCTTAGATTTGACGGATTTGCTTATTTTTACAAAGAGAATCCTATATGGTATTTCTAATGCAAAGAAAATCAGTGCATTACTTATATACATAAATGTAGATAGTGTTGCATATACAGGGTGTAAAATTGATTTTGACACAGGGATTTAACATGAGAAATCAAAAATTTTTGAATACGGTTCTCCTAATTATTTTACAAAAAATGTAAAATACAAAAGTTGTAGAGTATGAAAAATCCTATCCAAATTAATTTTTTTTTATTTTGTTAAGTCTTCAAGTGTAGAAATAACACAAAAAAAGAACAAAAAATCAGCTTAAAATAGCACTAGCCATGAAAATGTCAAAATGAAAGTAAGCAAAATAATTAATTTGACATTTGGAACTGGTTTCGCCGCGGTTTTGCTGTTATAGCTGCTTTTAGTTGTTCTACATTGTCGTACGATTTTTCTTTGTAAAGACGACCTTGCAAATCTCCCTATAGAAAAAAAAAAGACACTTGGCGCCAAATCAGCAGACCGGGCTGGCCAATGAATTTCACCAGTTTTACCGATCTAACGGTTTGTAAATGTGTCGTTTAAATACTCTGTCACAAGACGTGTCTTATGAACTGGACATCCATCATGTTAGAACCAGAATTCATATACAACTCTCATATAATATATAATACAATTCCCATTTAGTTAATATCTGGTCTCACCCTTTCCTGCCGTAAGTTTAAGTAACCCATGCCATTTAAATAATGTGGAATAAAATACGGACTAATTATGTGAGGACCTAATATGCCAGTCTATACATTTACATTGTCTCGGTACTGAGTATTTGTCTGTAGCAGTAAATGTTGATTTCCGGTACTCCAGTATTGATAATTTTGTCAATTTGGTTTACCATTCAGAGAGAACGTACATTCTTCACTAAATAATACTCAAAATATAAAATTTTTGTCATTGTTTGCTGTTTCCATCAGAGCTTTGCAAAACTTCATCTTTTTTTCTTTGTCTTCTTCAAAAATTTGTTGATGCTTTGCATATTTGTATGAATGGAACTGTGGAAGCTGTGCTTTTGCAGTTTTTTGTGCTGTTGTACAATGTATTCCCAAATTTTCACCAATTTCTTGCAAAAATACATTTTTATTTTCTGATACGCTTAAAAGTACAGCTTCAGTTCTTTCTGTGGGTCTACGTCTAATGGCATTACACCTCTGGCACTTGCATAACTTGTTAACGCTGCCTTTGTTTTCAAAATTTTCTACGATTTTATAAATTGTTCTACAACTTTTGTATCTAACATTTTTCTGTGAAATAGTTAGAAGAGCCATTTTTGATTTCCCATGTTAAATTTTTATCAAAATGTCTCAAAATCAATTCTACACCCTGTATAAGGTAGCTTATGTACAATATTATGTATTTATGTCCAAATTCTGTGAGTATCGACTTGTCTATCATTTTCTTTAATTTCTTTGCTATAAGGCAATTAGTTTATACACATTATAAACACATTTTGGTTTTAACTTAATTAATTTATGTTTTTATTTATTGCTGTATGTGGTACTTACTTTAACTGGAAGAGGGCTTTATGACTTTTAACCTGCAATTCAATCAACTAGATATGTCATGTAATGAAACTGTATCAGATCTTATATGTAACTACTAAAAGAGTTCTATTTCTATTTGTATCGTAAGCTTTAATGCTATGAAATTTTGTCCAATAAAAGCATTTTCAACGACATTTTTTTAATTTATTGCCGTTTCAATTAAGAAACTTCCAGCTGCTACACATGATAAACCCTGTGTTTACCATTTAAAGATTTAAAGAATTTTTCTTTATTGTTAACTACTGTCAAAATCTTTAAACATGTTTCCTACATATACAACTAGGTATATATTGCTAATATTAGTTAATAAATAACTCTAATGCAATTTTTTTTAAACATTAGTTAGGACATTTGGTATAAACAAAACCTTTCTTGACGAACTTTATACAGTTTTATGGTATATCAAAAGGAAATTGACCAGTTTTCATAGGCCTTTATAGTCAATACCACAATCAAGGTTTTTTAGTTTTTCACGCTCAGAACATAATAATGTTATTCCCAAAATTGCAATACAAGTTTAATCAAGCGACATTGATAAATTACAATTGAATAAAAAAAAACAATAATGTTTCTTGTGATCTGCAGTAAGACATTATCAAAAGTCAAAAGAATTCGGGTGCAGACACATGCTACATACGAAGGAAACTTTTTTGGCAAATTATTAAACTGAAAACATTTACTTCTTAAACAAATACCCCGGTAAACATTAAATTATATCAGTTCTATTTGCTCTCACTACATAGTGCAAAACTGCAAACGGTTTTGAGCTTGTTAAGTCGCTAATTACACATAATAACTAACAACTTTGACCAAATAATTTGTGTTTTATTTTTCCTTGCTACCAAAGCCGGCAATAGTAGTAGTATATGAACAGAAAAACAATAATCTATTTGTGATCTATAGTGAGACAATACTAAAAGTCTTCAAGAGTTTTCAAGGCAAAAACCGCCTGCACAACAAAATGCTATGTTTTTTAAAAAAAATTAAAACAATTTTTTTTTGTAGCTTTGTCTATCTTGATTTTAATTAATTTATTCACTTTTATTTATTGTAAAATTATATATATTGTAAAATAAAACTTAGAAAGTATTTAACTTTAATCTTGCGGTTTTAACAAATAAAATAAAGAAAACTTAGGTCAAAAGTGCATTTTTGATTATAAATGCCCCTTTTTTGATCAATTTTTTGTGTAAAAAAATGTTTTTTGTCAATTAACAGAGGATTTTTTTTAAGTGCTTGTCAAAATTTGAAAGTTGCTCAGTGTTCTATTTCTACCAAATCAATGATTGCGCTTAATTTTTTTGTTTAAAAACCTATGAATAATTGTTCTTTGATTTGAAATAGGATAGACTAAAAGTAATATAATAATCAATAATGGGACAAGAATGTTTGAAGTAATGGCTGAAATTGCCCAACGAAAAACCAGAGGAAATTGCTCAGTTTTCAATTTTAATCAGTAAAATGGTATTGAGCCATTGCAATTTAAAAATTATATACTGCTATACGTGTAAATAAACATTCTTTCAATTGGAATAATATAATGTGTTAAAATTAGAAGAATTAGAAAGTTTTTCTTGCCTAATTTGTTTGAAATATTTTTAGAAATAAATTAATAATTAATTATTTTGAAGTCGGTTTTCCAAATTTTCATTTTTGTTACTTATATGTTAGTTAATGTTTCTAAATTTCTGCTTTAACTGCGACTATTTGATTAAGTGAAAAAGTAACAAGATTAGTAAACATAAAATCTATATTAGAGTCGTGTAATGCTATATTTATTAAAAAAAGAACATTATGCTTTTATGAGATTTTAATAATTCCTAAAAACGTCTACAAATCAATAATATGTAACAACGCTATTTCAATTTTTGTCATGAGTAAAAATAAGAGTTGAGCACATAAAATAAATAGGTTTCACTAAATTTATTTACATGGGTACATGAAATAAAATTTTGATAGTTGGAAAAAACGGTGTTAATTCATTTCTAACAAAATGATGAGAAAGAAAACAGTATTATTACGTTAACAATTTATAGGCACAATTATCTGTCGCCAAAATAAAAAATTTTAAAATGCTAGTTTTGAGATTAATAATACAACATATTAATGCTTATTATGTAATACAATATTGAAAACAGACAAAATTGAAAATGCGCTTATCTGTAAAGAAATGTTAAGTCTGTCTGGAAATTTAAAAGTCTTAAATAATATGCAAGTGTTAATAAGGTGTAACAAGACAAAGTGTAACAAAGCCCGAGTGGATGTGTCAAACACGAGCAAGGATATTGACAATTTCGCACAAATTAAAAACACTCGTTTATATTTAACTACAATTTATTGTTATATTTGCAAATCAATTAAATGTCAATAATTTTACATAATTATTATATATTTAAACTTTTTAAAAAATCAAAAAGTCGCGTTTGGAAGCAATGTTGAAGGTTGATGCTAGGCGTCGCTAGCACGATACGAAGATAGACTAGTACGATATGAATATATCGTACAAGTATTGATATTACCTACTTTTATAGATTGTCATTTTCACACATAATAATTACTAAATTAAGATTCTTTAATAAAAACCTAAGCGTCTTTGAAAAAATAAACAGAGCTGATCCCAAAATAATAAAGTTTAGTCTAAAGTCTACACTAGTCCAAATATTTAAATAATTTTAAGTCGGCGCCAAACTCTTTTATGTTATGGTTTTCTATTACCACCGCACTATTAAAATCAGGCATATAGCTATATTTATAAACATACTGATTATGTATAAGTGTTTTTTAAAAATTTGGCGTCATAGTTGGTCATGAGTTTGTGTGAACGGACCTTAATTTTTAAAACAATAATGCTTCAAATGTCACAATATTTAACAAAATTTTCAATTTCTTTAATTTTGAATTTAAAATGGTTTTCTTACAAGAACAAAAAAGTTTTGTTGTAGTATCTTATTTTGGTAACGGCCACCATGTTAATGATGAATTATCAAACCAATTTTTTTCTATGAAACATTGACTGCTGCAAGATACCAATAGGAGATTTTACGTTTTTTGATTTTTACGATTATTTTTTGCACAGTTTCATAACGATAAAATTGTGGACAAGCTCTTTCAGCAAGCCGGTGCCACTCCACATACCACTTACAAGACCTTGAATATGATACAAGAATTTTATGATAGTCGAGTCATCAGCCGAAACACAGCCATAACTTACCTTTCAAGATTCTGCGACCTCACTCCATGTGACTTTTTTTTGAAGTCTCATTTAAATTTTTCAGCAGCGTTTATATAACCTCCATGATTTGCGTCAAGTCAGTAACGCAATTATTCAAAGAGTTCGCAAATGATTTCAAATCGATGGACGGTATTTTAATTATTTGTTATAAGCCTATGTTCTTATTAAAGTTTATTTTTTTGCTTGTAACATAACAAGTGTTTTTAATTTAACCTCATTAACCTGTTCAACTATAGATTTATTAAATTAAAAGTGAGGTTAGACTCAGATGTCAAATTAATAACTGTCACTTTGTTTTGATGGTAAATATACGTTCACAGTTCAAAGTTAACCATTCATGACAAACTTTGACGTCAAATTTAAAAGTTTGGTAATTGGTTTTAGGTAACACCTGTTACAAAAACCAATTAGGTGCTCGTTGGTTTATTTGTTGCCGCCCTAAAACTATTTAAATATTTATATTATTATAGGTCATAGATTCACGAGTTTTCTTATTTTTTGCATTTAAGTTCCGTTTTTTTTTCAAATTTTTTTATTTCAGTGCTAAATGTTTTTATTTTTGTTTTTCAGTTTTGTCTTTTTTTTTTTAAATGTTTTAGGTTGTACGCAAGACAAAATAATTCTCTAGATTCTTTAAACTGACTATCAAATGGCACTATCTTTTTTCTTCTTTAAACTGACTATCAAATGACACTATCTTTCCCATAAAATTTCTTGTCAATAAGTTTCTTAAAACCTGTCAAATTCTTTTGACATTATTATAGTAAAAAGTCACTATAAACAATATAGATAAAACTAAAATCTGGAGAGTTATAACGTTGAATAAAATAACGTTGCAGGAAAAAAGAAAAAGCTTTTGTCAAAATTTTAGATTTGAGATTCTTTTGGATAAACATTGCATGGTTACTGGTGTTGCACACATATTGATTCAAACAGACGCCTTAATTCATTTGGTCTAATTCTAGCAATTAGCACCGATTACTACTACAAACCACTTAACAATTCCCATCGTAAACCAGAGAATATTTAAACAAGTTTAACCCTTGGGCTCAGCAGTGGTAATCAACAGTCATAAAATGTTTTTATAGCTTTTTTAATATTCACAATTTTCATAAATTAATCGTGACAAACACACTAATCTCTTTAAAAAAGGTTGAAAAACGAAGCTTTTGGTCACAAACTCTTTAAATGCACACGTTGCAGAAATAGCTATGACCAGGCCACGTATGTTTAAAATAATTATAGATTTGGTCATAGCTTAAGAGAATAATTTTTATGCAGTAAGAAAATTACTCGTGAAAAGAAAAGCTTGTAAAATAATAAAAAATAATCTTGAAAAAAATCGCATAGAAAAACCATTATCCCACACCCCGATGTTTTTTACTTTGCAATCGAAAGAAATTTTTTTTATTTGCACTTATGCAAAGTGCTCATCTGGAAAATTTCACTTTTCAAATTTGATAGGTAAATAACTATTACTGGCGGCAAATACATTCATAATTTAAGAACAATTAAACAATAGTATATTACACTACAAGGGACAAAAGTTGAATTTTTGGCCCTGCGCGCCATAATGCCCGAGGTGAAGCCGAGGGCATCATGGCGCGCAGGACCGAGATTTCAACTTCTGTCCCGCGTCGTGTATACGATTTTTCTTCATACCTCGGTCGAAAGTACGTACTTTTATTTTTAATTTTATTTTTTTAACTTCAAATGCTGATAGTTTTTGATGCCTGCCGCGACATTTGCGGCACGAGCGAAGCGAGTGTTGCTGGTCATATAACATAGTTACGAGTATAAATAAACACGATGAATTCTTTCTCCCGCTATTATAGGGAAGAAAAAATTTCATCTTACAGGGACTAAAAGTTAAACTTTCGTCTCTGTTATTAGGGACGAAAGTACGTACTTTCGACCGAGGTATGAAGAAAAATATTTTTACTCCCAATCAGTATTGTATTTAAATAATAACAAATTTTAAAAGGTAAGAAATGTGCATCTTCCCTCTCTTGGGCGGAAAAACCTACCGGTTATTTGATCTCTGCTGGTCTGCTGCTTTTTGTTTTTTAAGCGCTCTTATGGCTTCTTTAACCTCATCTTTCTGTACTTCTTTTGCGGTTGAGTCGTCTGTGTGATAATCTTTTTTTTATAGCTTTTATTGCTTCATCTATTATGTTTGTGAAAAGAAGTTCTTTGAAATGCTGTTTTCATCTGTTCATTATTGGTTTTTCTTCATCAAGTAGCTTGCTATCTTTGTTTTAAGTGGTTTCATTATAGTTTGTTTGTTTCCTTTTCTTGCATTTTTAATAATTCTGTAAGACAGCTTTAGGTTTGTATAATTTTTTTTTCTTTCTGGTGCCGAATTCTTTCCAAGATTTTTCCTTAGCTTTGCTTAAGACATCCTTGACTTTTTTTCTTTGTTTTTTGTATTCTTTATATTTGCTTCGTTTTTCTTCTTTTAGGTGTTGTTTTTGAAAATTTTTTTTAAGTTTTACTTTGTTTTTGATATTAACCGTTCATTACTTGTTGATCCTCTACGAGTTTGTCTTTCTTCTTATTCTAGACCCATTTATCTTCGTTTGTTGTTTTTTTCTGATATCCCATCATTGTTGTTTTTTTTTAATTTTTTCTCTCTCACCGAATTCCTTGTTATTTTTTTGTATTCTCATCTCCTTGCGTCGTCGTTGTTAATATAAATATTATTCTGTCGTAAATACTCCACTTCTCTCTTCATCTTTATGACTTTTATTTTATTCTTAAAATTTACTAATTCCACTACATACATGTTCCCGTATTTAAAAAGTTTTTTCAATTTTTACTCTTATTAATAGCTTTTGGTTTATGAAGTTGTCAATGTCTTGCTTTATTTCTTTTTTATTTTTTCCTTCTATGTCTAGACCACTAATTATCTATTTTTTTGTTTAAATTTACAATTTTTATTTTTATTTGTTTATTTTCTCGCTTCAATAGAACAATAACTAAAAAAATATTAAAAAAATGTAGAAATAAATTCTACATAAAATTCTAAAAAATTGTAGAAATTAAAAAAATTCTGAAAAATATGAATAAAGCTTTTATAGATTTAAAATTAATTTATATAAACCAATTTCTTTTCAAACAAACAAATTATATTTAATGGTTAAATATCACTGTTGACATGTAACTGCAACAATAAATGCTTCTATTTAATTTGGTTTTCAAAGAGTACTATTTACGTTTTTTATTAAGAGTTATGAAATATTATTATTTACCTCAAAGAAAGATAAATACGTTATAAAAGCATAATGATTATTTAAAATGTTACACAGTTTAGAAGTGATTTTATTTACCTCACTTTACCCTACTATTCATAGGAACTTAATACTCAAACTTAATAATAAAAAAACAATTAATTTTCAAGAAAATAGTGTTTTTGTAGAAATGTGGAATCTATTGGGTAAATTTTAACCACTTGTCAAAATTTCACGTCCATCACTTAAATAAAACACTATACTTAAACGAAACTTAAAAAAATTGGTTTAAAATTAAAAAAAAGAATAGTTAACACAATAGAAAACTAATAAAAACTTTTAAATAAAAAAAAAAATTAAGAGCAGTAATAGATAAAATTAAGAGCAATAATAGATAAAATATTTAAAAAGCCAGTAAAACATAAAACTTCTAAAAAATATTATAGTTTTAAATTAAATCCATTGCTTTTCAATGTACTAATATTTTATTTTAGTAAAACTCTAACGATCAAGGTTGAAATGTTATGTTTATATCAAGTGATATATTAAATCCAGATAACTGCAGATAAGATCTATTTTGGAGAGTTGTATTTACTTTAAACATCTCTAACATTGTTTTGTACCTACTGCTGTATATACTGTAGAAAATGCGACTTCAAAGTTAAAGAAAAATAAAAGAAGTTTGTTAAATTTTATATTAAAGTCAGCGGTTTTTTTAGTTTATGACGTGAATCACTAGTTTAATAACATGTTTTGTATCAAAAGCAAAGAATGCTTAATTATTATAAGTAATATTTATTTTAATTATAATATATTATATATATATATATATATATATATATATATATATATATATATTATTATAATTTACTAACTTGAGTTATAGTAGAATGCGAAAGACAAAAAGTACATCATAAAATTTAAAAAACCTATTTTTATTTAAGAGAAAAAAAATCTTTCAATCGCTTTTAAAAAATAAAACTGTTTAAATGTTTTGTTATCTATGTTTATTTATTTTTCTATCAATTGTAGACCAATATGTATTAAAAATTTATATAAAAAAGTTTTTACGTTTGAAAGGGTAATATCTTTATCACTGAATTAAAATCTGGTAATATTAGACAGCAAAAATCTTTTAATTCATACAGTCTTATTAAATTTATAAATATGTACATACTGTAACAAAATCAAAAGATCGAGATCATATCGAGTCAATTCCAGACTCTTAGGTGGCGAGCGGTATAATATATAGGAACAACCGAGAGCAACAAACCAGAGCAAGCGAGTGTCTTAAATTTATATAAATATAAATGTACAAAGTGTTTTTACTAACTGTAATAATAATTCCTATCAAAGAATGTAATATTAATATACAAATAAATTATTGTAGAAAAGTAGCGTTGTTTAAGAGTGTAAATAAGAATTAAATAAATTGTACAGCTCTTAACAATGTTACAATATATAAAACAATGTATGTTTTTCTGTTTATTACTTTTAATTGAGTAACATAAATTAATACGGTTTTTACTAATTAAAAGAGTAATAAAGAGTAATAGAAGTAAAAAATTTGTGCATACATTTTTATTTTTTATAAAATGGCTGAATTTTGACGGTGTTTTGTTAAATGTTTTATGCCTAACGCTAGTCAGATCTTAAGAATTATAATGTTATAGAAAACTGTAAGTTTTTAAAAGATATATGTGCTAAAAATTTTGCGACAGCATTTATTTATCTCGTATGGTACACGGGATATATTTAGTTTTACCTATTTTATTTATCACACATTAGGTAATTTTTCTCATTTATTGTAAGAGTTTTTTGTGTTTGAAATAATTTCGTTGTCACTAATACAAAATGCGTTAAAATGTATTTTATAAAAATCAAATCAAATCTTTAAATTTTTGCAAGTTTTTTTATTATACTTATTTAAACTTTACACTTTCAAAGAAAACAGTAAAAAATGCAAATTATTTATTTCTGAAAAATTAAATATCAACCAAGTTTAACAAGAAACTAAAAACTGACATTAACTAAAAATTAAAAATTAATAGTTGTTTTGTATTGAAAAAGTTTCTGAATTCGGTTTAATTTTCCTGGAAGAATGCTTCTCGCTTCTAATTGTTACACTTAATAGATATGGATCTATTGTTGATGCTAGCCAGTTTATTGACAGTTTTGATAATTTACTATTATATAAATAAATAAAAATAAGAGTATCATTATTCTAGTTAATTTTAATATCAAATTTTCTGACATAGATAATTTTTATACAAATTTGTTTTTAAATCGAATTGCTAGTTTCGATTTATTACATTACGTCACAAATTAGTAGCTGTATTGACTACGTCCTTACAGACGTTTTTGATAATTATTCTGTCGATAATGTTGAGTTACGTTTATCTGACTTTAACGTATATCTGACTTTAACGTATATCTGACTTTAACGTTTATCTGACTTTAACGTTTATCTGACTTTAAAGTTCACACAGTCTCCGCAGTGGAGTACCCTAGGAGTCAGTTCTGGGACCAATGCTGTTTTTTATATACATTAATAACATACCAGCTATTATGAGAGAGTACTTTGTAATGCTAATTGCAGATGATACTACGGTAGTGGTTTCGGCCCCTAGTCCTGATATACTTAAAGCATTGTTTTAAAGATAAGATTACTTTTGTCGTTAGTTACTCATCATTTTGAAAAAACAGTATTTACAAATTTTCACAATAGGCGATGTCTTCCAAAAACCAACAACGTCATAATTAACAATTTAGACATAAAATTTTCTGATGTAACAAAGTTCTGAGTACGGTTGGATAAAAAACCAAACTGAGAGGCAATTAAATCACCAGTTTATTTTGCTTTAACGTATGCACATCTACAATACAATATTGTTTTATGGTGTAAAGCTACAAATATTAATCGTATTTTTGTAGGTCAAAAAACACTCTTGAAACTTTTATGTAATCTTAAGCTGACTGAATAATGTAAACCTCACTTTATCAAAGACAAGTTGCTAACAGTATCTTCTATTTACATCTTTAAATGCCTCATATACGTAAAACAAAATTTGTGTAGAATGACAACTGTAGGCAATCCCCACAATTATCCAACTCGTAATGAGTCTTTTCTAAAAACAGATGTCTACTATACCGCTAAATTGAAAAATGTCCTGCTTACAATGCACAAATCTTATTTAACAAGCTGCCGGTATCAGTTCCTCTAAAAAAATTCACTGAGAAAAGCCTATTACGCTATTAATGAATTCCAATTCATTCTAAACAACTCCATTATATGAATTGTATGAATGTTAGTGTTTGTATATTACATACAGACAATTTGTATACATCGTGACTGAAACGTGTTCATTACACCTAATCATGTGTGTTCTTATATTGTACTTATTTGGCTTACATTAATGTCTAATGAATTATTATTATTATTATTATTGTTTCATTTAACAAAAAACAACATAATACAAAAATGTTAAGAGCATGAGACTTTCTAAAAACTATTTTTTGAGTATTTATAAAGTGTTTATGAATAAATTGTTAAATCAATAACGGTTTCTTAAATTTATTATACAATGTTTTTGCTCTGCATTTTATTAGCATTCTAGTAAATATACTTATTATAGAGAATAGTTAATAATTGTAGAACAGAAGACTGTTCATTTAATTGGTTTTCCAAAGGGTTGATAAAAATGTGGAAAACGTTTTTAGCTCTCAAAATTCCAAATGATGCTACTCATACAAAAAAACAATCATCTGTAAATCAATATAAATTTATTTTATAAACTGGCACCGTCTTCAAAAATTATTGACTAAGAGGCAATTACACCAGCCTTTATATTTATGGATCGATCAACTACTTGGATGCGTTTAAACTAGAGCAAAAATTATTTCAAATTTCTACAGAAAAAATTTTTGAATTATTGAATATGTTGTGTTGTATTTCAAATAGTTTTTGTTACAACTTAAAGTTTAGATCAAAAAGTTTTATAAAGCAAATTTCCTAATAAGAACAATAACTCAAGTACTTTTGTTTTTATTGACACTTCAAAGAAGTAAGTTTCTTTAGCGCACCCTGTAGATTGAATATTAACTTTTGTTAACGTCATTTTTATTTTAATTAACATCTTCCAGCCTTCAAAGCTACGGAGATATAGTGGTCTAAATAGAATGACGTTATATGACCCTTCCTTTGTTGCAAAAGTTAATACGACTGTCAACAAATTACTACCCAAAACACGTTAAATCTCTAGCTTTTAGTCTTCAGACAAATGACGCAAGTTTTTTTTTAACGTAATATTTATAATTGTATATTTATAATAACTGTAAATATTTGTAATAAATCAGTGAAAAGGAACTAATTATGTGTCTAAGTCATGCAAAAACGGTGCGATAAATGTTTTTCAAACTTCTCCTTTTACGTGTCTGTTTAAAAACCTAGTCGGGCTCTGGGTGATTTGTCGACTTTTATTCGAATATTATTAATAACTTTTTTTTTAAACATTTTTTGAAAGATTAGATGCATTGTCTAGTAATCGAAGATTATAAAAGCAGAATTTTAAGTACTTCCATTTAACTTTATTTCACTGGGACTAATATACATTTTATATTATCTAAAATATCTAACATTTCAATTAAAATATCTAACATTTTAATTATCTAAATATAAACTGCCAGGCTCTCTGCTAGTAATACATCTAGAGCTTACACAAAAGCTGACTTTATTGGTCCTACTTAAAAAGCAAATTTCTTGCAAAACAATAATAATAATTTTGCTAATTTTGCATTTAGGAAGTATTATAATCTATATATATAAAAGTCTGTTAGTTACTCCACTTATAACTCAAGAACGGCTTTACCGATATGGTTGAAAATTGGTGAGGTGGTAGCTTAGAGCCAGAAGACGGACATAGGATACTTTTTATTCCAGAAACCACCCTCTAAAAGAGGGGTGAAAGTCAAATGTGAAATGCGATGTCGGAAACGTTCGGTGAGGCTCGACAAATTACCGAGAAATTTGACGCAACCACGAAGAAGCCTTTACATTAAAATTTATTTGACGTGGCTCAAGAAATTTTCCCAAACTTGGATTTTTATATCAATTATAGTTTAGAGCCAGGAGAAGGACATTCATCCCGACTTTTCATCCCGTTCCACAGCATTCCCGTGTGACTTGACATGAAACGTCAGTCACTATAAAACGTGAAATAACAAAACGCAAATGACAGCTATATAATTGACGTATAATGACAGATATGTAATGACGTATGGATGACAATTTAATATTTGTAAGAAATCAATAATAAAACTATTTCTGTTAAATAAATAATTAACAATTATAATGTAATGATAGTGCCGTTGCCCATTCGTAAAAAGTGAAGTGAACTATAAAACTCGGTATGGTTGAAAATTTTAGTTTTTAGGTGAAGTGAAGTTTAATTAATAATGCCGCGACCAAGACGATCGAATCTTTCCCGACAAAGCCGTGATGCAAGAAGAAGACGAAATACTGCAAATGAAAGGACTGAAGAAGAACAAGAAATTGCACGTGAACAGCGCCGCGATAGTATGGCTCGACTTCGTGCTTCTCAATCACGAGAGCAAAGTGAAGCAGCCCGTGAAACAGCTCGGTTGGCAATGCAGAATCGTCGAGCGAACAACAGAGGTCAACAAATAGATAATTTGCGACGCAGAACAAGATATTTATCAAGTTCTGATTTGAATCGAGCAGCGAGTTTATTAATATTAATAAATATTTAAAGATATTAATAAAATTTTTAATTAAATATTAATAATTATTTTAATATTTAATTATTAAATATTTAATAATTTTTAATTATTAATTAGAAAAAATTAATAAAACTAAATAATTATAAACAGCTACTTTTTATTAACAAAGGGATGAAAAGGGCAGGAATGGAGACAAAAAATGACATGTATCAATATATTATAATTTTCAAAGATTTTGGTTTGCTTATTTTAAAAATAATATCTATCTTTAGGCGGAACAAAGTTCGCCGGGCCAGCTAGTATTAGATATTTAAAAAAAAAATAAGGTACTGGAAAAAATGTGTTTCTTTTTATTATATCATACAATGAATAGAATTCATATTTGTGTTTGTTTTTTTTTTAAATTACTACACATATACATTGAACAATGGCTTAGCGATTCGAATATTTTATAAACAGTAAAAAAATTAAATCTGCTGAATAATAAAAGTCGAATTTTCAAGTCACTTTCTAGAACTCCGGGCTGTGTCATGGGCGGGTTTATTTTTTTTATGTAGAACAATGTCGATACTAACAGACAAAATTCAAAAAAATTGGCGTTTTCCTTATTTGGGAAATCTAAAGCTGAAGTATAACACATACATAGATACGTATCTTAGAAGGAGGTGCTAATACCCTCGTAACGTAACACATAAAACATAAAAAAGCGTTGTTAACTTTTTATTTAAACATTTTATTGAAAAAGTCTTCTCATGAATTCTTTCTAGTACTTGGATTAGATAAACAGTTTAAAAATGAAAAGAACTCGTTGAAAAATTAAGAAAAGAAGTTTACAAAACCTTTTGGACAGTGCGAAACAAGCCTTAAGACAGCCAACGTGTATTGAACATATTTCATGCTATCGTTGCTTTAAATTCTTGAAAATTCTAATTTACGTTCAATTAAGAGGTTATCAGTGACAGCTGACATATAAAATATAATTAACTAAAAAAAGTTTATATACTTAGTTTTTTCTTTATGTGTTATTCACAGCGATAGCAAAAAGTCATTGCGATTTGATTTAAATAAGTGATTACTCTCAGAATTCCAGTTGCATATAATATACAGAGGGCTCCATATAAAAGTCCTCAGACGGAATACCTCAGTAAATAAGTGTTGTCTAAATCCTAAACCACGTCAACATGGGTCCAGCAGCGCTTTTGAAATAGTTGTTCAGTTTACTTTTTGAAGGTGTTCTTTTGTGTACAAGTTGGTTGAATAAATAAAAATAATACATTACGGCTACTATTGAATTCAACTGCATTTGTAAAAACTTAGTGCAAAAAATTCTACGCTGAAGAAAAACTGGATGGCTCTATTGAAAACTGCAAAAACAGGTAGTTGAAAAAACCAAGATAACTATAAGCAAAAACCATCGCGACATGATATTTTCTGTTTCATCAGCAAAACGAATAAAATAGCAAAAAAAGCACATTTTCAGAAAATAAAGCCATTGTTGCTATTGAAACTGTTTATGAGGAAGTAAAAAACATCTGATGATTAGAGTCTCCCATGATACGTTTCCATCAAAAACAAATTTGGCGTGTATTAGGATTTTTTCACACAACACTTATTTACTGAGATGTTCCGTCTGGGAACTTTTATATGGAACACCCTGTACCTATATATATAAAAGAAAGTCGTGTTTGTTACAACACTTATAACTCGAGAACGGCTGGACCGATTGCCATGGTTTTTGATTTGTTGAATTTGTTTTCGTCCCGAATAGCAGAATACATCTTAAAAACAATGAAAACTCGATATGTGTAATAAATACTTAATCATTTTAATAGATGCTGATTTGTTTATTACATGTCAAACATTTGTTGTCCAATCCTGTCAAATAGTGTAACAAGTGTTTTTTTTTTTGGAGCTTATGGCCTGGTTGCTGAGATCTTGAAGCCACAACTTTATTTTTTTCTGAAGACATCATGTGTGCGTTCAGAAATTTATTTTTTGTAAAATGTCTACAAAGCTCAGGTACTGTTATATTTGTTTTTAATTCCCGAAAATAATACCTAAGATTTATTCTACAGTAAAAACATAAAATCATCGGAAAGGAAGGAACGGAATTTAGGGAATAAAAAATCAGTTGGTAAAGGTTATAAGATTAAGGAAAAAAAATCTACAGGTTAACAAAAGTGTAAATGTCTTTTTATAGGTTGTCTATGATTTTTTTTGATAAGCTATTCATACGTAGTGGTTATATACTCTTTGAGCTATTGTCTATGTCTCGAAAGTTCAGGCACTGTTATTATATTTGGTGGTTTTATGCGAGTGCACATTTTAATAACAATGCCGCGTCCTAGAAGATCTAATCTTTTCCAGCGAACCCGTAATGCAATTAGGCAACGGAATATCGCGAGTCAATTATCTGCGAGAAATTGCACGCGTCGATACTTAAAGGAAAATTTAAAGATGAGGAAGTTCTTATTCCAAGGATTTCGATGATCCCAACGGATATGCCCTTTGAGTTTAAACAAATTCACTTCCCGATTCGATCAACAAATCACAGGGCCAATCCTTGACTATTTGTGGTCTCAATCTAGAAAATGCATGTTTTTCTCATGGTCAATTGTACGTGGCATGCTCACGTGTCAGCAAACCCTCCGCTTTATTTGTTCTTGCGCCTGACCAAAAAACAAAGAATGTCGTTTACCACAAAGTGCTTGAATGAAAATCCTATTAATGAATTAATCCGAGTTTTATTTTTTTTTCCCAATCTGCACAGCATAGTTTTCAATCATTTTTTTCTGACATGAGTTTGAAGTACTTAATTATTATTATTTTTTATTTTTATTCTCATTCTGTATGTATGTTTTCATCATCATTCATCATAACAAAATACTTTTTTGTTTCTATCTATATAAATATTATTTTGTATCATTGTTTTACGTTTATCAAAGCCAAAATTAGTTCAGCTAAAAAGTAACACGACATTCATTGACTGTTAGGCGGTACGAAGTTCGCGGGGTCAGCTAGTATATAATAACTGAAAAAAGCAATGCTAACAATGATGCGCTTTTAACAACCACTTTTTCTTGTCATCAAAATGCAATAACATTTATACTTTTTTCACTATTTTTATTGCTAATATCTAAAAACTGTGTTTTATTTTTTTAGAAACGTAACATTTTGCTATTGGAAACATTTTGTAAACTTTTTTGTTTAAGATTCAAAAACAAAAAAAAATTCAAAAAGAAAAAACTTGTATTTAAAAAAATCTCAAAAATACGAAGATTATCACGTGTTTTTTCCAACCTTCCATCTCAAGAGCGTTAAATTGACAACAAAGTTATCAATTGCAAACGCAGATTCTCTTACATCACATTTGTGAGATAAAAATTTTTGATAAATGATTACATTATGACCATTTCTTATTTTATCCTTGTTAGAGATAATAATCAAACAATTCATCGCAATATTTCGGCTTTGCTTGCTATTTTTGTTTCCAAAGATTAGAAATCGTCTTCAATCAGATAAACAAAATTTTGTAAAGATAAATTTAATATATAATATAGATACTAAACGTTGTACATTATCACCAATTTTGTAAAATCAAAGTGCAATTTAAAATAATTTATATTATATGTATAAAAATGTCGCTACTAACAGGCGTTGTTATATCTCTTTTTATAATATTTTTTTCAACATGGTTTTACATCTTGTCCAGAAAGAATAAAGACTTTTATAAAACCTTTCCTGGTCCACCCCCGCTACCAATCTTTGGAAATACTTTAGACTTTAAATCTACCACAAGTAAGTACTTAGTGCAACAATTTTTTTAATGAAATAACACCGCATATTATTATTTTGTTAGCTTTAATTCCTAAATTAATGAAATTCACAAAACAATATGGAAGTGTCTTTAAAATTAGTGTTGGACCATTTAAAAAAAATGTTATTGTATCGGATTACAAGTTGCTAGAAGGAGTTTTAAGCTCAACAAATATTTTGTCAAAAGCGCCGGAATATAACTTTTTGCACAGTTGGCTTGGAACTGGTCTTTTGACTAGCACAGGTACATCAGCTTGTTTGTTACTAAAATAAAAAAAGACAATTTAGATATTTAACAATTTTTTTCAGATGATAAATGGAGAAAACATAGACGAATTTTAACTCCAGCTTTTCATTTTCAAATTTTAGAACAATTTCTGCATGTGTTTCATTCAGAAAGTAACATCTTGATAAACAAACTTCGAAAAGAAGTAGAAAATGACAGTGTAGATATTTATCCCTATATAACACTGTGCGCTTTGGATATAATTTCTGGTAAGTTGACCACTATTTGTCTTCGTTATTTTATTATCTAGTTTTACAGAATCGGCTATGGGTATCAAAATTGATGCTCAAAATGAAACAAATTCTCTTTACGTACAAAGTGTTAAGACAATGTGTAGAATTATAGTAGAACGCACATTTCGCGTTTTTGAATTTTTCAATACAACTTATCTTCTGACGTCAAATTATCAAGACGAAAAAAAAAGCTTAAAAATATTGCATAGTAAAACTAACGAAGTTATAAAAGAAAAACAAAAAATGCAGCAGAATTTAAAAATTGAAGAAGTTAAGAGTGATAATGATGGAGGAAAGAAGCGTTTAGCGTTTCTTGATCTTCTCTTACAGGCTACAAAAGACGGACGTTCTCTAACGCAAGAAGAAATTCGGGAAGAAGTTGATACTTTTATGTTTGAAGGACATGATACAACAGCGTCTGCAATGAGTTTTGCTTTATATTCCATGGCGTATAACCCAGAAGTGCAAGTATTAAAACATAATCTAATACTAGTTATGTAATGTAATTTCTAAACATATTTATTAGGAAAAAGTGTTTGAAGAGCAAAAATTGATTTTTGGAGATATCTCCAATCCTGTTCCTACATACTCTGATTTACAAAATATGAAATATTTAGAACAGGTAATCAAAGAAACTCTTCGCATGTATCCTACAGTGCCAATGTATGGAAGAGAAACAACAAAACCAATAACTCTCAGTAAGTAAATACACTCTTTACTCTTTTCTAATCTTCTAGTTTTTTTAGATGGTAAACGTTTTCCTGCTGGTGTAACAATAACTATGTTTTCATACGGTATTCATCATAACCCGGAGTATTATGAAAAACCAGAAACTTTTAATCCTGACAGGTGGGAGACCAACGATGGAAAATTACCTTATGCTTTTATTCCGTTTAGTGCTGGCCCTAGAAATTGTATTGGTCAGTGTTTCCTACTATTTATATAATTATTTAAAATATTTTTGTGTTATATTTTAGGACAAAAGTTTGCAATGCTAGAAATGAAAAGTACTCTTTCTAAAGTAATAAGAAACTTTAAACTGGCTGCCGCAAAGCCTTATCATAATTTATTATTAGCTTCTGAAGCGGTTTTAAAATCCGCTAATGGTATCAAACTAAGTCTAAAACCACGAAATTAGTTTGTAAATTGCTGAACTGTTAAGATAAAAATTTGGTTTGGAAAAAATAAATACTTTTAGAACTTGTTTTTATTTGCATATTGTGACAGTGTTAATCTTTAAGAGGCCGTAATATTGATAGAGTCTTGTAATTGTTTCGTTTTGGAAGGACCTCTTGCGTCCCAAGTATTTGAAGTTTTGAGGAAAACTAAAAAACCTGGTTTTTTCAAACATTATATATTAAACATTTTGCATTTTTGTATTCAAACCATGATTACATTTTAGATAACATAAAAAAAAACTGTCTTGTCAGATGATAAAATCTCAACCTAATCAGATTATAAAAAAAACAGTGTAATAGTTATTTATATTATTAGTGGAGTAGAAGCATTATTACACAACTAAACTATTTTTACGTTAAAGATGAAGTGGAAGTAAACACTATCACGTGCGGTTTACGTGATCTTCTAACAAAATAGGCGTGGCGGTTCTTACAGGGTTGTATTCAAAGAGTGCATGCTCTTCATCTTATGCTTCATGTGATAATGTTTTGGAAAGCAAAACCGAACTCTAACGGAAACGTACTTACTCCGGCCCTCAAGCAAGCTACGCCTTTCGTGGTACAATATGTGGTGCTTACATCCAATACCATCTATACTACTCACCCCATCATAGGATCCCTATCATGTGATAATCACGCGTTGTGTTTTGTTTATTTCTACTTTATCTTTAACGTAAAAATACTATAGTGTGTAGATTACAGATAACGAAGGCGTTAGCTCATCTGTAGCACACAAGTTACTGTAATATGCTCTAGCCCACATATGATATACAAAATTTTGTCTATAGCTAAAAAACATAATTAAATTAAAAAATCTATTGTTGTTGATGATACTCTTGTTTTTTTACACCAAAAGGAAGGGATCTATGCATCGATTGCTTGGATCATGATCTCTTGTGCTCTAAAATGCTTCAATCCGGTCTTAATGTCAATGTGGTGCAGATTACCTGACTGACGGCTCTTTCTTTGTTGAATGCTTTGGATATCATTCTTCTAATTTTAATATAAGCTCAGGCGTTCCTCAGGGGTCTGTGTTGAGGCCTTTATTTTTTAACATTTACATCAACGACTTAATAGCTAAATTGCCATGCTTTGCATTGTTGTATGCTGATGATCTGAAGATATATTTACCTGTCAAATCGATCAATGATTGTCTACTTCTTCAAAAATCTTTAGACGTAGTTAATAAATGGTGTTTTCATAATAAGTTGGCTCTTAATGTTGGGAAATGTTTTATTATGTCTTTCTCTAGAAAAAATGCTACACACAATTTCGACTATAGCGTGAGCTCTCAAACACTAAAAAGAGTTAAAACGATTAAGGACTTGAGGGTTACGTTTGATGATAAACTGACGTTTGTTACACACGTTAACAATGTAATTTCAAACTCATACAAGCTACTTGGTTTTGTTCTACGCAACTCTCGTGAAATTAACAATCAGCTTGCCATTAAGCTTATATACTTTGCCTTGGTGCGCTCCAAAATAGAATATGCCGCTGTAATCTGGAAACCTTTTTATCAAATACACATTAATGCTCTTGAAAACGTGCAGCGACGCTTCTTAAAATATTTGTTTTATCGTAGCAAAAGAGTGTATCCTTCTAGAGGAATTCCTCAGAGGCAGCTACTGCTCGAATTTGAATTTCTTAGCTTCGAAGATCGCACTAAATTAGCGTACTTAAAAATGTTTTACAAAGTTGTGAGCTCTACAATTAAATGTCCTAAAACTTTGGAAATGCTGCGGTTTCACTGCCCTAGGCTTTGTGCTAGAACCGTTGCTGTCTTGTATCTAGATAAAGCAAAAACTAATATTCTGCACTTTTCGCCTTTGCACAAAATGGGCCGCTTGGTAAATTCGGCAAGTTTCGATTTTTATGCCGATTCGTTTAGGTCTATAAGGAAAATAGACTTGAGTGCTTTGTCCTTCTAGGCACCTAATTTCTTCTTTTATTTTATGCGTTTTCAAAATTTTTTTGTTTTTTTTTTCTGTTTTACTTTTGCTTGTTTTTTCTTCAACTCTCTTTAATTGGGGATTATTCTCTGTTGAGAGTTTGGAAGGAGGGGTTGAGTGAGGATACCAGTAGGAATAGGTGAGTTTCCCACACTTTCTTCTGGCGTATTCCAACTTGCCGTAATCCATAAAAAATTCCCCTCCTTGTAAAAAAAAAAAAGTAAGCACTCTGGCAACCGTTTACAATTTTTCAAATAATGCATAAACATGAGAGCTTCAGAAAGTTTACCTTCTATGACAAATGCCGGTACCAGAGAAGTCGAAAAAAGTACGAGATGGCTTTTCAGCGATTTGGTTTATGGTGCAACAAGAACAATGGTAAAATATTACGCATGATGAGATTTTACATGCATATTTGATTAATCATCAAAACAGTATAAATCATTGAGTCTCTGGGATTTTTATTCTACTATTGAAACAATAAAGAAAATGAAGAAGAAAGTTGACATCAGCAAATACGTGCATTTAATTGCCTTTCTAAAAAAACAATCTGAAAGATATCGTCATCTAAAAAATTGCCAAGTTTTATTAAACAAGATCATAGCAAATTTTTACAAGGCGCAAATAATAAATTTTTGTAAATAAAGGTACTGTACTTTTTTTATGCCTTTTAAGTAATGTTAATTTTAGTGTTGTTTTAATTATTGGAGTTGGTAGAGCTTGTAGAATCCTAAAACTTACCAATATGCTTTTGAAAGATTTCAAAGACCAGAGACAATGCTTCCATGTTCTAATACTAAACAGTAAAACAAGAATATTCAAAGAATTATGTATTACTTTATGTGGAATCGATGGAGTTAACATGTTAGAATTAATTCTAAAAAATATGCTACACTTCTCTTTAACAACGCCAGTATTAAACTGTTTTTTAGGATACAGAAACCAAAGGTGTATAAAGTTAACTGTTGGTATAAACAAACATTTGGTTTTTTCCTCAAGAATTATGCGACTTTTCTCCAGTTACTTAATCTAGCAGGATTTATAAAACATTGTTATAAGCGCTCATCTACTTTGTTGCCCGCCAATTCGTGAGCTGATCTTTTAACAATAAAGCATCACGGGAGCTTGCGCTTGAGAACAGTGGCAAAAGGGTACAGAGCTGAAAAAAATAAAAAACAAATTGCTCCAAAAATTCTGGGTGACAAAAACACTATAACGTCAATAGCTGTTATCAAAAAAAAATGTATCAGAAACAACTTGTTCAACTATAAATATATGTAAAAATTGTTTCACGAATATTTATAACAAAAATAAAAAAGTGAATTTTTATTTTATTACTTCACTAGTGATGTAATATGTTACTTTACTCCACTCAAATATTCAATATAATATGCAATTATCAAAGCAGTCATAGATAAAAATAAAAAAAGAAATGTCCAAAAAGTGATCGTCTAACCTACAACGGCACTATCAGCTTTCGATTAGGAAAAAATCAACGTTTCTCCAAGAATGTAAGCTTAGCTCGGCTTGCTGTAGCGGTTCCATTAGTTATGGTTTAGAAAAAAATCGGTTTCTGACATCTCATCAAGAATTTTATAGTTTAGAATAGAGGTTTAACTAGGTTTTGCTCTGTTTTCTGTGGCGGTTTTATGAGTTTGGTTTAAGGAAAGATCGGTTTCTAACATTTTTTCAAGAGTTTCATAGTTTAGTCACCCTGTCTACTGAACATAAAATGAGAATATTAGCTCAAGCGGCTAGGCTGCTAAGCTCATCGAGTTGTTGATGGAAACCCTAGACTGAAATATACAGATTTACGTAAGTTACAAAATAGAGCTTAAACCGTATCAGGAAAGATACGCAAAACAATATTATTTTAAGATAAGCCGCTACTGTGCAAACCAACTCTGAGCTTAAACGGCTAGACTGCTAAGCTCGAAAAGTTGTTGCTGAAACATATTGATTTACTTAAGTTACATAATAGAACTTAAGCGGCTAGGCTGCTAAACTTGTACTAGGCAAAATAGACAAAACAATGCAATAATTGTAAAGTGGTAAATGCTGTGTAAATTAACAAAATTTCTGAGTTCAAGCGGCTAAGTTGCTAAGCTCAAAAAGTTGTTAATGCAAACAGTATGCAGCCGGACGCTGATTTACGTAAGTTACAAAATAGAGCTTAAGCGGCTAGACTGCTAAGTTCGTATTAGACAAAACTCGTAAAACAATTTTTGTTGCTAATCCAAAGGTTACTAGAACAGAAAGTCTTTTGTCTTTTCGTGGCGATCTTGTTTAGGCTTCTTTCTTCTATGATTTTACTGTTTGCTTAATTTTTTAATAACAAGAAAGATGCAGCAGTTAGAAGTTTTTTTCTAAAATTTGTATGACGGTAAAGTCTTTAGGTTTGTTTGACCAAATGCCAAAAAAAACCATAAAAAATAAAACTTTTACATTTCGCAGTTTAAGACTAGTGACCCATTTCTTAGAATTTTTATCGTATTGGTAATGGATGTTTAAATTGTTTTCACGATACTAAATGTGAAAATATTATTACGTAATTATTTCTAAATATAATATTCTAATAGTTTAACAGCACCAATTATCTTAGTTTTTATATAGTTTTTCATTTTGGAAGAAAGTTTTATTAAATCCCACATGGTTACAATGCAATCTAATTGTTTCTATTTGCAAATAACACATTATTGTTGGTTTCGATTTAATCCTTTTTAGTGGTCTTGTCGAAGTCAAGTACTCAAAGAGTGGTATTTTGCTCTTTTGTCGGTTTTGAATGGTCTAAATATACAAATATATTTAAACTTTTTTACAAACGAAATTTATTTGTATTACAACAATGTTATACTTTATTACTATACAGTATGTCTTAAAAACAAAAGTTAATTGTTTTTATAAATCACGTGGGTTATCATATCACAATATGCAAACAACTAAATGATAAACCGAGAGTTTTTTTAAACTCACCCAGATTAATCCATTTTGCTTGAAATGTTGTAGTTTTTTGAGAAAGTATGCGTAAAGCAATAACATCAGGTACATTTTTCTAAACATTATGCACTAAATAGTATATTAACTATCAAGAACAGTAAGACAATGTTTTGCCTTTGATGAAAGCCTTATATTTTATCAATCTGAATCATTAATAAGTGCTAAATCTAATTAAAATTAATAAAACTTCTAATTGGTACTGTTGCAATGAGATTGATTAAGATCGGTTGAGTCGTTCAGTGGCTAGATAGCCACAGACAGATACACAGATACACACTACAAACTTTTATTCAAGAGTTAAGAATAGTTTAACAAAAGTAGATAATTATAGCAAGTTTTTATTTAAACAAAATAATAGTATAGCGGTTTTCCAAACAACTTAAATTTACGTCAATTATTTTCTTGATAATAATACAGAAATATAAGCGATTTCAACTCCAATACTGAAAAAAACGTTGTTGATGATTTGGAACAAGGATTGTTGAGTGTTACAAAAATACATAACGAGTTTTCAAGAACTGCTATGTAGCAATGAAGATAAACGGTATCAAAAAATTTTGTTGGCTTATTTTGTACAAAGTAACAAGAAGTTAATACCTCTGAAAATTCATAAGCTAAATATCACGGATTCAGAGCGATTTCTTCTTATAGCCCTACGGTAACTCTTTTTTCTTCTCTTTTTTCTATATTTATATCGGCCATCTTCTGTAGTACTTTTTTCATTTCTTCTATTTCTCTGTTCAGTTTCATTGTTTCGGTTCTCACCACCTCTGTAATAACCTATTTTATTTTTTTTTTTTTATCATTTCTTCTTTCATATTTTAAGTTAACTAATGAATTTTCTCTTCATGCTTGTTTCTTTTCTCTCTTCTGACGACGCCAATGTACGGCTTTTACCCTCTGAACTGTTTCCACTAATACTACTGCTACTGCTACTGTCTATTTCCTTTATTAAAATATAATAGTCTCAAATTTATCTAAACAGCTCATTAATAAATTGTCTTCATTATATACTTTGTGTCCTAGTTTATGATCCTCCGGATGAAAAATCCGCATAGCATACAAGCATAAGTAAAGGCCCAAATTTTTCGGCAAGTCTTGTGCTAATTTAGATATTTATTTTGTATAAATTTGTAGTATATATTTAGTTTCTATAAGAAAGAGCATTATAATAATATTATTTGTTTTATTACTCTTTGATACTACAAAGTTACAAACTAGGTCATACTACTATCTAGAATATAAATTTTTGCAACAAACAGGGCATGAGAAATTTTTGTACCGAATGTTTTATGAGGAAAATAATGACGGTTTATATTTTTGGATATATAATGAGGTAAAGTGAATATTTCAACATCATACGTTGACCCTCCAACAAGGTTTTAAGCAATGCTTAGCAAGAAAGTTTCACTTTCTTGCTAAAAATGACCGGATTTTCGCCTATAAGCAGTCACTTGCAAATTGCAATGAATTACTCATTTATCCCTTCTCTGTAATTTCATTTGAAGTTGGTTATTAATAATCATAATACACATGCTCAGATGAGAATCACTCGCGTTCTCACACTTTGAACCATTACTGTACGAAGCCATAATTATGAAACTACATAGAAAGTGATTGTTTATCTTCATTTAATACTGGTTTCGAACAAAACCAGCTAAAAAAAATTCTAAAAAATACCGATTTATTAATGGTACACATTAAATACTTAAACATCAACGATGGGTGCGGCTATAGAAATTATTGTATCACTAATAGTACTAGGAGCAATTTACTGGTACTGGAAAGTAGCAAATAGAAATAAAAACTGCTACAGGAATATTCCTTGTCCACCAACAATTCCATTTTTAGGTCATGCACTAAAATTCACTTCTACAAAAGGTAGGTAATCATAGTTGATATGATAAATTTTTTTAACAATTTTTTTCTAGGAATTCTTCGAACTTTTTACAACTTTTCAAAAGAATATGGAGGAATTGTTCAGATAAGAGTGGGCCCAGATGTTAGATTTCTGCTAATCAGTGACTATAAGTTATTAGAATTTATCTTAGGAACTACAAATATTTTATCAAAATCGGATGACTATGCGTTGTTATCTTCGTGGTTGGGAACTGGGTTACTAACAGCTGAGGGTAAGAACTTAAACTAGCAAACAAATTAATAATTATTAAAAAAAAACTATTCAGGAACCTGTAAATCTAAAATAAAAAAATAAGTTATTTATTTTTAAAAATATAAGATAATTTATCTTCAAATTAAATAAAAATAATTTTTTCTATAATTTTCGTCTTGAGTAGCTACAAATAAAAAACAGCAAACCTCAAAGATTATATAATAAAAGTTACTAACTATTACCCAAATTCTATTTTAATTTGATAGAATTAATGTTCCACAAAGCTTAAAAACGTTGTTTTTAAAGCTTTTCAGAAAAAATTTCAATATGATAAGACCTTCGCGTTAAACCATTTGAAATGACAAACATTTAAAGTATTTTATTAATTAATAACAAATTTAATTTAAATTTTTTAATAAAATTTACTAAGAATCAGTAGTTAATGAATTACTGTTAAATGTGCCATAATTAAAGCTGCTAAATAATATATAATAACAAATTAATTGACAATCAGCACTGACAAACAGCTAGTTCCTGTTAGTACTATCAAAGGTCAATTTCTTGTCTTGCAAATAATATATTTAAAAACTCTAATTTTTTATATATTGCAGTAAACTCTTGTTCTCTACACAAGTATTTTCGAATCGTTTTAAAAAGTTTTTTTTTATTGACGACTTTTTGTTTTATAAAAATATTTTTTTTATCAATTTTCTAGTAGTTAAAAAATCTTAATGCTCGTAATACAAAGCCTACACTTCTTTGCCGTTCAAGTATTTTAAAAGTGCCAACAAAGTAAGTCATGTTTGTTTGATAAAAAATCTGGATTATCAAATGATAACAGAAATTTGATAATCAGTAACAGAAGATACTACAAACTCTTACTTTACTTTATTGTTAATTTTTATAAAAAAAAAACGTTAAATTAAATTTGTATAAGTATAAGTTTTTATTCCAATTTATACTAATAAGATTTAAATACCAGCGGCTCGTACCGGCTTCGCACGGAAGCCGTGTTTTTTCTTTTATTCTGTGTTTTTAATTTTGTAATGTTTTTTGTCCGATTTTAATAATTTGAAAAGTAATCAACAGGTATTCAAACAGTCTTAAAAACGAAACAATTTATTTAGATAAGAATTGTTACAAAAGTATGGTTAACATGATCTGATCTTGATCAGCACTTCTATCAACTTTTAAAATGTGAAAAAGTTGTTATAGTGACATAACTACAATAGTTAGACATATGATTTTTAAAAGTTTTTTATAGATTTTGATTTGTTCTATAATATTGTGAAACATTTTTTTGGTTCTATCATCAATACTTTTCGCAACGCATGCGATGAAAGGCATTTTATGGAAAAAATTTTACACCTTGAGATGGCTTTAGCAGGGATTTCTAAACATTAATTCGTTCGAGTAATAAACCTAGCTTATGTTACGTAACTTTCTAATAGCAAAACAATTTTTAAAATCGGTCATGTAGTTTTTAAGTTAATATAATCATTAAACAAATTAAAAATTTTGAAAAAACCAATTTCAATATGATTACTTAATTATTATTTTATTTATTTAATTGACTCAAATTGCTTATAAACTAATATTTAGTTAGTATATTAAAAGCAATTTTGTAAATAATTTTTATTTTCTTATTTAATTTTGTAATCAATTAATTATACCTAAGTGTCAAAAATATATGTCAAAAAAGCATTAATAAGCATAATTTAAAAGCTATTAGTTAGATCTTGATCAAATTCAAATAAGACTAAATGGAAAGCACCAGCTTTCAAATAAAAAAAGAATCATCAAAATCCGCTTACTAAAAAAAGTTATAAAGTAACACATAAAAAAGAATACAGCCAAAATGTTAAAATCAAATTGTAGAAAATTTAATTTTTAATAACATTGCTCTCTTTATCAATGTTGATAAAGTTATTAGTTTTTAAGGTAAAAGATAAACAATTCTTCAAAACAAACAGAAGCCGATGTATCGTCAGAAAGAGATGGCGATACTAAAATTAACATGTAAGCGTCCAAAATTAACAATTCAAAAATAACATAAACAATTTTTTTTTTCCAATCTCTATTAAGAATATAATTAACCATTATTTAATAATAGTTAATTATATATACATAATAAAATGTATAAAAAAAAAACATTTTTTATAACTTTCAAAATACATAATTATCTCGAAAAACCTTAACTTTATCGTGAAGAATCATAGGATCTTTTTCATTTGTATTTTAATAAAGAATACACAAAAAAAATTGCTCTGTGACAATATGTATTTATATCATTAGTAAGACAATTTAAAAAAAATTGCATAAAAAACTTGAGGTGTAATAGTTTTTGGTGCTCAAGCGCCAATTTCTACTGGTCCATGTATTATGTTTTTTACGCACAACTTACCGTTTTTAAATTGTTTACATCTTGGTTTTAAGTAAAAACCTCTAAAGATTATTTCAAGATTTAGCTTCGTCTTTCAAAATTTGAAAAGATTTTAATTTCTGACACGTTAATAAGTAATTTTTCATTTTGTATTCAAGCATTTAAAAACAAACTATGTTTATTTTTATGTATTAATTTTTACATGTATTTTTTTAATAGAACCTAAATGGAAAAAACACCGAAAGATTTTAGCACCTTCTTTCAATTTTCAAATTTTGGAACAGTTTTTAGAAGTGTTCGAATCTTCAAGCAACAAATTAGTGGTAAAATTGGAAAATGAATTAGAAAATGACAGTTTTAACGTTCAGAACTATGTAGCTTACTGCACTTTAGATGTAATTTGCGGTAAGAACTGATTCTTATTTCTATCAATAGTATTTTTTAAAACACATACAATTGTTGTATGGAAATGATATTTTAGAAGCTATAATGGGAGTTAGCGTTAATGCTCAAGATGACAACGACTCCGATTATGTGAAAAGTGTACACGAAATGTGCCGATTATTCATCAAACGAACAGTATCTGTAATAGAAAAAAACGAATTTTTGTTTAAATTTACAAAAAATTATGTCACTCAGTGCAAAGTACTGAAAGTTCTACTTGATAAATCATATTCTGTCATAGATCAAAGACGTAAAGAGATAGAAAATAAAGATACTATTCAAGACGAATTGGGCGAACAGAAAAAGAAAAAGCTGTTTTTAGATATTCTTCTGACTGCTCAAAAAGATGGAAAACCATTGACTAATCAAGAAATCAGAGAAGAAGTTGATACTTTTTTGTTTGCAGGACATGATACATCTGCAGCTACTTTAAGTTTTGCTTTATTTGCGCTGGCTAATCATCCCGATATTCAAGTATTGTGCAATATAAACAAATTATTTGTTGTAATTAATTTTAAGTCTTTGTATATAGAAAAAAGCGTATGAAGAGCAAAAAATTATTTTTGAAGATGACGCTGGTAGGAAGGCAACGTACTCAGACTTGCAAAATATGAAATATCTTGAATTAGTAATTAAAGAGACGCTTAGATTATATCCACCAGTACCTTACATAGGAAGACGTGCTATGAAAGACATACAAACAGGTAAGTAAATAATACTATTGCAAACCTATTTGTTTTGTTTTTAGGAAATTACACTCTCCCAGCTGGAGTTAGTTTAGCCATTTTCATATATGGAATACATCGAAATCCAGAATACTTTTCAGATCCGGAAAAGTTTGATCCCAGTAGATTCCTCAACTTAGATTCATCCAACCCTTATGCTTATATTCCATTTAGTGCGGGTCCCCGAAACTGTATTGGTAGGCACTTACTTTTTAAAATATGAGATTTTAATAATATTACACTTGTTTACATTTTTTAAAAAAATTTTAAGTCGTCTAAGAACGTTTAGTCATTGTTTTGTTAATTATCCGCTGCAGATTAAACACACCCGCAAGGGTAATAGTTAATAACAGTTAATTAGTTATGAATTTAAAAGTATCTCAAAGTGAAAGTTCTGATCCAAAAATTTTCCAGATTCTTATACAAAATTATCAATTTTTGAGACTTTTCTCTAGCTTCTTTTATTTTAACTATTTTAGCTGTAATGTAAACGCCTCAAAAAAAAATTAACAGCCGAGACAGTAACCTAAAACGGCAAAAAACAAAAAAACATTTTTTCTTGTAATTATTGAAAATTAATTATTTCAAAAAAATTGAAAGATTAATGACAAACATTATATATTTCCAGGACATAAAAAATAGCTGCATAACAGGAAAAAAAATCTTTGTCATAATAACTGCATTGCAAAACCAATTAAAAATTTAGAAAAAACCGACTTCAATCTGATGAATTATTATTTTATTGATTTATTTATTGATTCAAATTGCTTAAATAATTAAACAAATAGACTATTATTTGATTACTTTAAAATATTTTTTTAATTTCTCCCAAATTTTTATAATCAATTAAAATGTCAAAAAAAGCATTAATAGGAATAACTCAAAAACTATTGGTCAGATCTTGATCAAATTCAAATGAGACCAAATAGAAAGCACCAGCTTCCAAATAAAAAAAATATTATCAAAAAAAAGTCAAATTAAAAACCTCTTTCTTTTTATGAAGTTGGAAAAAACAAGGAAAAAGTTGTTCTCATAAAGCTGTTTATTTGTAAAAATTGCTCTTAGAAACAGTCTATTGTTTTGAATTGAATTAAAAATATAAAGGAAAATAACATACATTTTTCTCTAACAAAAATGGCAAACAATGTACCGCTAATGAATTCATTAGGGTTTAAATTGATATGAAATCTCCAGTATTTAAGAAGTGAAGTTAATATAATCCAACAGAAATTTAATGTATTTGGCGGATAATTTAACTATAATATACCCTTTGTTCACTATTTATATGTCATTAGTGAACTCAATAAAAATATTTTGTATTTATTGTTTTTAAATATTAATTATATTGAATGCCAAAGTATTTATTATTATTAATAATTTTTGTTTTAGGTCAAAAGTTTGCAATGTTGGAATTAAAAAGCGTTTTATCTAAGATATTAAGAAAATTTGAGTTGCTGCCTGCTATTCCAGAACATAAATTGGATCTGGTAGCGGAAACAGTTTTAGAATCGAGCAATGGTGTTAAAATTAAGATAAATAAACGATAAAAAAGCACGCAAAAGAAAGACTACGTTTAAATATAAATTATAGTTTATTTTTTCAGGTCAGGTCAGGTCAGGTCAGAATAATTCCGAAATATATGTAATATATTAATATATACCTATAATAATATAAACTTTTATAAAACATTCTCAAATTATATATCATTGCTTAAATACACCTATATTTATTATTTATATTATAGTATATTGTTTTATTGCTTAAATAATTCACCATATCAAAACAAAAAAAATATATACATTTTTTCGTAATAACAATTTTACTATCATATAAGCACTTTCTTTATTTTATGCAGATATTTGCCTAATTAGATACATCGCATATACAGTGTGGAAAGCCAAATGGATTAAATTCATTTTTTGTCTCTTACTGTATATATTTATGAAAAAGCCCATCTTATTTAAATTATAGATTTACATTGTGCAACGGGAAAATGTAATCCTCACATTCAACTCCCTTCGAATGACAGGTGCAACCCCCAAATTTTTAAATGAGAAGTATAGGCTTGTGACAGATCGTTTCAAAGGCCTCTTCATTCTTTATTCAAAAGTGTTTCATCAGTTTCCAATTTATTGCAGCAATAAACAAAATACATAATATAATATATTTAAACAAATTAAAAATTTAGAAAAAACCGACTTTCACTTGTATTTTAAAATTAATTATAAGTGTCAAAAATGTATGTGAAAAAAAGCATTAATAAGAATAATTTAAAAACTACTGGTCAGATCTTGATCAAATTTAAATGAGACCAAATGAAAAGCACGAAATAAAAAAAGAATCATCAAAAACAATTCACCCAAAAAAAAGTTATGAGTTAACACACATAAAAAAAATACAGTCGAATTGATAACCTTTTTTTTAAGTCGATTGAAAAACAAATAATTACCGAAATTCGCTACAATACAACATTAAACAAAAATACAAATTAAAAAACTTTATAAAAATGAAAATTAATAAAGTAGATGTTCATAGATGTTCAAAATGCTGCTTGCAAGCATCTTGCTAACGTCCTAATCTTCTTCCCATGTTAGAAAAATGTCTTCTAACATGGTTTAACATTTCAGGCGTAATTCGCCTCGACCTAATCGCAAGCGCTATTCGTTGTCTTAAGAAATCTAGATCAAGGAGTTTAGTTTTGTAGATAATATTCTTCTTGAGGCTACGAGATAACTCACAGAGACCTAGCTAATGAAATTCGGAGAGGTGTGTTCACATTTAAAATCAACCGTCAAAAAAAAATTGTATTTTTATTGCGGATTATCAAAATTATTGCTGAAATTAATTACTAAAACAAAAAAAAAACTGTAATAGCTCTATACAGCATCAAAAATATAACTCATTAGCAATTAAGACTTTATTGGGATAATTAAATAGCTGCATGTATCTGTTGACAGCTATTAAAGTCAAAACAGAATTTTCTAAACTAAAATTTCCACGGTTGCTATTTCTGTAGATGTCAAAATATTATCGCCCATTAATTTCAGTTAGGTTAGTCAACATGCGTATTCAGATAATGCTTGATCATTTTTACAAAAAACAACTGTTATTTGTAAAAACGTTATGTTAAAGTAGAAAAAAAATGCTATTCAAGTATTTACTTTAAACATTGTTCATATCACACCTCTAACTTAAAAAATAATTCAGCTGATTTAAAATTTCATGTGTATAATCATAAAATAATTCAGCTGATTTAAAATTTCATGTGTATAATCATTGTAATACACAAGCATAAGAAAGGTGGAATAAAAGTAGTTTATTTTCTTGGTATCAGTTATATTGTCAGTAGGTTCTATTATTGTTCATGAGAATAACATACAAAAAACTTTTGAGAATTGCTACATCATATTATTTATACATATATTAAGTAAAAACTAGGATACTACAAGATTACAATAAATATAATTAAAAAACAAACAAACAAAAAGAACCAGCAATTCAATAATGTTATGCTAGTAACTGGTTATTTGTTCCATGCTGGCTAATAATCCGATCTCTTATTTTCTTCATTGCTAGACATATTTAACTTTCTATCTCTTCTGTTGCATTCATAGTACATCGCTTGTAGAGTTGGATTGCCGTAAGAAAGCGACCGGTGAATCATCGTTAGATGCGCGAGCTTTATACCTACGCCAATGAATGCGATGAAATCCGGCCGTTACTTAGCAACCGAACGTAAACAAACCACTGCGCATTCAATGACAATTAATCACCGGTCTCTTTCTTACAGCAATCCAACTCTAACCACTATTATTCAGTGCTCTATGTTTGGCATAATTTGTTCCAATTTCTTTTCAGTACTTTTCTACAATTCGACACCTGACTACTAGAAAACTGGGATGTTGAACTTTTAACACATACCTCGTGTTTTTCTTCAAATTTTTGTGTGTACAGCTGTTTGATGTACTATCCCAATGTGCCGGTTTTTCAACCTCTGCAAAATTTCAGTGTAGCCTTACTAACTAATCCAAACTAATTTAAAGAAAATTTTGTGTTACAAATAATTTGTAACATAAAATAGTAAGTTAAAAACTACATAACTATTATTATTTTAAATGTTACCTAGTCTTTTACCTAGTTATTTCTTATTTGGCTAATAAATCTGCTTCTCAACTTTTATTTTCTTTCAAGTCCCACCAATAAGTTTTTTGTCCCTTCTAAAAACTTTGTCATGTTGTCTCTCATAATTTCCGCATTCACTTCGCTGTGTTGAATTTTTGCCAATTATTTCAAACGTATTTTCATCCTAGTGTAAAGATCAAGTTCTGTGTCGGTGCCTTTCTCTTGAACAAATGCATTAAAGGCTTCAGTAAACTAGACTCTGCTTTGTGATGATTCTTCATTACCTACTAGAACAGATGAAAGAGATTCAGATTCTGCAATCATTTAATCAGAGTTTCTACGTTTTTCAATGTTAAATTTTTTCTTGATATGCTTCAGATCGTCTTTATTGAGTAAACTTATTCTTTCCAATTGATTACATTTAACCACCCTAGCGTCCATTAAAATCCTGTTCGTCGATACACCAGACTGTAGTTTTCGCGCAATTTCTTCTGGTTCCCTGTTGCTTAAATGTTCAGCTCTTAATTCCCTATTATGTCCAACATGAGTTACCACAAAAACGACAGATACTCTATCTGAAATTTAATTAAAAACCAAAGTATAATCAAAAAATAAATTAATTAAATGTTACCTTCAGACACCTTTGCAACTATTCTAGAAGGACAAACTCCATTTATTTTTATGGTGCCACCTGTTTTCGTTGCATGTTTCGTGCCCTGACTCTTGTACCCTAGAAAATCCCTCAGTGAAATATAAAGACACGTGTGTTTTACACAAACCAGCAGAATTACTTCGGTTGCAACAATAATATTTGGTATAAATATTCCTATAGCGTGCCGTCCTTTGTAATACAAATTTAGTGTTTAATCTCTCCGATGTCATCCAATTCTCAAAATCTGCAGTGTTGGGAAATTCAATTGATGTTTCTTTCACTTCGATGTCATGCCTGGCTGCAAGATGTCTTGTTAATAAAGCATAGGACGCAAAACTTTCTTTTTCATCTTTGGGGCAAAGTGAACAAAATATATGAGCACGAAAAGAAGTTGACTGTTGTCCCCGTTGTTCTTGGTTGTGAAACTTCTTCTGATGCCGATTTCTTGATGAATTATCAAAAAAGGTTTTTTCACAAAACATACACTTGGCATTACTAAAAAAATAATGAAATTTACAATTACTAAAATAAAACCGTTTTATTTTTTACGTTGCCATGTTGAGACGCTATATTTAAGTGTAAACACCTCAAAAATCAAACTATAATAATAAATGAATCACCAATTCAAATATGAAAAAAATTTGTAATATCGAAGCCAAAACGCAATTAAAAATTAATCGCTATTAATAATTCTAATTCCTCGGTTTGAGACATTTGAGGTTAGAGATGTTAGATGTTATCTATGGGTTAGAGAGATTCATTTCATAACTATGATAATACAGAACCCCACCAATCACTGCAAAGGAGGTTTTATTCCATAATGGCGCCAATTTTTAAAAAAACTTGGTTTCACTTACGTCATTGACTTTTATTTAATCATTTTATAGTTTAAGCATACTTTAATTATTTTGGAAAATTGTAATACTGTTTTAAAAAATATTTGTAAACAGCAAAAAACCAGGTTATCAAAAAAAAAAAATTCGAGCCAACAGTTTTTAATTAGAGAGCAAAAACATGTTAATATAATAATTAAGTGTTTCTTTGTTTCTGACTTCATCTGATTGAACAGGCACCCATAAGTCATAACCAACCCCAGCTGAAGGACCGTTTCTGCCAGAACCATACTTGTAAATCAGCTAAAACGTAAGTTAGAGATATATGTTCTATAAAATTAGGAAGAAAGCGTTACCATTCATTCGGATAATGCGTCTGTTTTTCAATTTTTCTCTTTCTGTTCAACCTCTTCGTTCGATCTTTATCCAAACGATTTCTTAATATTGTGAACAATCCCATAAATTTCTGAAATGACTCTCTGTCCAGACTTCTTAGAGAATTTACTAATTCTTTTAATGCAATCTGTAAATGTAATTTAAAAGTAAATAAGATTATTTCCAAGGAATACTATTGTTAACTTACCACCCTGCTCCTTTCAAAACTAATCGACTCATCCTCTTCCTTCTGATCTTCACATGTCTCGTTCAAATGCTGGCCTGATTCATCTTGATAACGCATTCTACTGGTTGTAGATTCTTGCACATATAAATTTTCTTCTAAATTTGTTTCTTGTTCTTCTCTATTTAAAAGATCTGGAACAGACTCGCCTCTGCTTTCATACATCATACATAACTTCGGCGGAAAATCAGGGGGAATCACAATTCACAAACACACAAAGGTCAGGAATTGGCGCTAAAGTGATTGCACATGCGCCCAGCATGATCAATTTGAAATTTTTTGATTGGCTGACACTCTGTGGTTTTTTTTACAGTAATAGCTTTGTTCAGTGGCGTATCTACCACGGTTCATACGGCCCATATAATAAACATCATTCTTAAAAAAAAACACACACAAAATCAAGAAATTTTTTACTCAAATTGACAGAAATTAATAAACTGGAACAAAAACAATATTCAATCTACTTTGCACTTAAGTGCATAAAATATTGCTTCCAATCTGGTCATCTGGTTCTCTTATATCTAGGATTGTGCTGGATCTCGTTGAAACAACTTGTCGTCTAGTTCAAGTCGCAGATTTATTTTACTTAATATTAATTTGTCATTTTGAACGGTTTAGTCGGGCATTGATAGGTCATTTTGCCTAATATATATTGAACTGTTAGTTCAATTTTTTTTTGTAGAATGTGTGTAATATATGTAGGAAACGATATTGTGCACTCAAAGTTTGTGCAAATGAGTATTAGAAAGTGAAAAAAATGTTTACATACCTATATATGTTCATGGAGCGCAGTATATTTTATTATTAGCGTTCACTTTAAGGTATTGCCTGTTATTATTATGATGAATAATAGCAATTTCAAAGTAAATGTGTATCACTAACACTAAATAATATTTTGTACAAGAAACAAAAATTTAATTTAATTTTGTTCTTCTATAAAAAAACCTAAATAGTTCTTGACCGACGTAAGTGTATATAAATAGCTCATGGAATGTTTTTTTGTCTATAGTATAAACATACCAACATCCACAATTCACATAACGTGTAGCTCGCACGTTTAGTTATTTTATTCAGTATGTTTTGATGAGATTTCGAATATGTAGTTCGTAGTGAAGAAAGTTTGTGTGAAGTGTTTGTTTTCCTGTTTTGGGAATAATGGGGTGACATGAGCGGCTGATCCTATACTTTAATTTTTTGGCAGAGACGAAACCGCGCACATCGGGAAAAACTCGACATACAATATAGCAACTTTTGGTGCATTTTCAAAAAACTGCTGCCAATTTAACTGTCAATAGTGTCAGTACCTCACACAAACACCGGAATCACTAAAGTCTCGCAATAGTAGAGAAACATGTGACATCATCAGTTGCTATGGAAACCAAGCTTTGCGCTCTAAACCACACAAGATTTGCACGTCGTTAAGGAAAAATCTTAGTTGATAGACAAAAGTGAGGTTAGGAAAAATTGACACGTTTGGCTGACAGTGCTGACACCGCTTTTTTATAAAATTGTGCTGTGTAAACGAGACATTGCTTTAACCAATAGAAAAAGAGTATTTTAAATACAATTACGAAGATGCCCGATTCATCTTTCCAATAGCCGAAGAATATAGTATAGTATACCTGATGCGTAGTAATGATAGTTAATATATATTTTAGTAATTAGGTACTCTATCTTTTTTAATATTTTGAAAACCAAAAACTATTCTCGTAGTTTTTCCTACAACAAAATGCCAACAATTCTTTGCAAACTATTTTAGTTGATGTTTCTTGCTCTAAAAGCTTTATAGACAAGTTAATATTTTTACTATTTTGATATGATTTACGCTTTTTGAACGCATATTTTATAAATATATATGTTTTTTAAACAGCATAGTGTATGTTTGTCAAAATTATTATAAACATAAATCGTAAGTCACCAAGCGCAAACAAAAACAAATTTCTGATAAAAAATTTAAAAAAGTGCCTAATAAAAAGTTTTTTTTGTGCCATAAAAGTGCAAGTTTGAGAACTGAAGACATTTGTACAGATGCACAGCATTCAGTAGACGGTTTACCCACAAATAATTTTAAACAGTTTAAACCGATTTAATAATAAACTGTTTTTATACAGCGTGGTCAACAATGACTGTTTGAGTTGGCAATCTCACATTTCATTTTAAAATGGTAAAATTGCAACCACTTCTTGTTGTTGACCGGTGACACTTATAACACTGACAGCATCATTGACAGATGCTAATTAAAAAGATAGAACATGTGACATAGCTTATGAGTGTTATAGATTATGAGTATTATGTTCAATATTTGTCAAACAAGCGTATCCGGTTCCACTGTTGCAACTAGACAAATAAATAAAGTTTCTAAAATCTGGTGCCATGTTGCCAACATAAACAGTTCATGCTTACCACCCTGCAGTATATTAAAAAATTAGTTTTATAAAAATTTATTTGACGCAAAAATGTCACAAGCAAGTTTTCTATAGCACGTGGGTTAATTCCTCTTTAAACGTGTTCTTAAGCTATTTTTTAAGTTTGCGTTTTTTTTTTAATTTTATATAAAAAAAAATAAATTTTTATGCTTCAGAAAACTTTGTTTTTTCAACGATTGGTAACAACAACAAACTTTTTAATTTTAAATCAAATTAAAAATCTTTATTTGACCTAATTTGTTTAATTTTTAACTAAAAATTTTAATAATGAAAAAAAACAAAAATACCTTTTATGAAACCGGCTGTTAAAATACCTTATTCAAAATTTAAAAACTAGCCGAAGCAACAACCTGACTAAAAATTTATCAATTAATAATTACGAAATACTTTAACAATTCTAAATGTAACAAGATTCTCTTAGCAAATAAATTTTTGCGGCTTTGCTTAAAGTCACTTTGCTACTTGAAGCAATAAATCATTTTTCAAAATATTTTTGGTGTAAAATGAATACGTTGTATTTGCTTTCAAAAATATAGTAATAACAATTCATCAATAAAAATAAATGATAATGACATTGATATTTGACGTAATAATTTTTCGACAGATATGTATTTCTTTTTTCAAAAACATCTATAAAAAAACTAGTGCTTTTATAGCTATCTAGAAAAAACTTGTAATAAAAACATTGCTAATTGGATTATGATGGTCTCGCTGGTTTCTGCTTTTTATAGCAGCATCATCTGGCAGTCCTTTATACTTCAAACAAACCAGTTCAACGCAACGGTTCGAACGGATTAAAAATCGAGTGGCTTGTTTTTGTTTTTTTTTGAGTTACCATTTTAAATGTTATTTGCTGGGCTAATTAATTTTTTAAAAACTTAAATTTAAAAAATAATATTAGAAACAAAGAAACAGCACAAACCAGACCCGCTACTAAGTTGTTACGCCACTGGCCTTGTTGAACTAATTGACATACGTTTTTGACAGCATCGATCATCACTTTACACTTTCGAAACTCAAATATTTGACACACATTTGACAATAAATACATTCCATCATTGACTAAATATACCTAGACTTCCCACCGTACAGTAAATTTTGAAGCTCATTAAAGACACCCGATAACAGAGCGGCGCTGGAAAATCCATCTAGGATGCGGTGCAACAACTAATTGAGTAGCTAGATAGGAAGGCCATCGCGTTGTCAGTGTTGTCACTAGCATAGGCATGTCGCAAGGTCATGCATGGACATTTGATACTCTTTTTTGTGTTATCTTAATGGGGACTGCTGATGTTATTATTGTGAAATATAAAGCTAACGCATTTATTATATAGTAGTTCATTTTTTTCCAAAAAAGAAATAATAAGTGATGCGTTTGTGAGCACTATACAGAAATTTAGACTGATTTGATTTTATAGAATACAATTGTTTACAAAATAATGTTTACACAAATATAATTGTTATATTAAAATATAATAATTATTATTATTATTAGAATACTATGGATACAAGGTGATAGTATGAGGCAAAAAATAATTAAAATAAAAATTATAACGTTTCGACTGCATTTTGTTGTAGAAAAAAAGTATCATTTCTTTGAACCTTTTCAAATGGAAATTATAAATACAAATTTTTCAAGTAGAACAAAACAGAAATAACAAATAACGTTTGGTTTTGTGCAAGTGCTCTTGCACCTTGTTTGTGTATGGTAGTAATAAATGATAAGATAAATCGTTGTTTTGCACTTTTCTTTAATTTATCAAGAAATAATGATAATAAACATGAATAATTGAAATGAGAAGAAAAATGGTGGTCTCAGGTCTCATCTTGTATGTGCTCAATGATTGAAATGAAGAATGAAGAACTCTAATAACAATAAAATGAAGAAAAAATGTGATTAATAACTTCAGATATCGACTTAATCAATGTGAGCACAATAAAAGTTGGCATTTAAACGATGTTATTTTTAAACTTTACGAAAAAAAAACTTGAAATATTGTATTTTCAACTAAAAAAAGAACTAAACTTTGGTTTTTATTGACCTTTCATTTAAGTAAGTTTCTCTGGCGTACGCTGTAGATTAAATATTAAAATTTGTTAGCGTCATCCTAATTTTAACATCTTCTTCCGGCTCTCAGAGCAACACTATTTAGTAGTTTAAAGAGAATAACGCTATAAATGAATAAAAAAAAATAATTATGTGTTTAAGTAATGCAAAAACGGTGCGATAAAATCTCTTCAAACAGCTCATCTTATGTGAAGAGTATTTATAACATTCTTTTGAACGAGTTTTTGAGAGATTAGATGCATTGTCCAGTAATAGATTATAAAAGCCTAACTTTAAACATACGTTATTTCACTGGTACTAATTTGATTTTTTTATTTGTTATTTTATTTATCAAAACCTCAAATATAATGCTCAACTAGTACAGAACAATAATAAATACAAGACCATTGATACAATAATCTTTTATGTTATTTATACAAATTATTTGTATTTATATAAGTTTGCACATACTTAATTATTTTCCGCCAAATTTGACTTTTCTAATTAATCAAGTCTTGGATGCAAATGTAATTTTGTTTGTTCCCTAGGTATGGTGTGGCTATCTATCCTGTGCGGTTACAAAGATTTTTTTTTATAAGAGTTTGTAGTGACATTCGCATACTTCATTTTAGTGAAATTCTTGACATTGCCTCAAACAAAAATCTTAGAGATACACAAGTATAATCAATTCTCATAAAAGTTAGTAGAAGTTAAACATCTTTTTTTAGAGAATATTCAAAAACATAAGATATTAAAATCATTTATCTTCTAATTTACTCAGTCACGCCCTCACTACTTAGCCAATCTCATTAAACTTACTAGCTACATTCTGCGAAAAACACAAAAATAAATTTAGAATAACTGTTTCGCCAAAAATGTTTTTGATGTAAAAAATATATTAATATTTGTTTTCTAATTGTATTTGATGCGGACATATTGGCAACGCATTTTGGTAACGCCGCATTTTTCTCATCTAAATATTGTCCAACGTGACTGAAAAAGTTTACACTTTAATAAATTATCTATTTGCTAAAAATTCCGGCAACATGGCATCTAAATAAAGTTTGCTTAACATTGCTACGGTCTTTTTCCAAAAATTCTCATTAAGTTCACTTTGGAAAAATTAAATACTAATACAAGATAAACCATTAGAAGCGCCGGTCGAATAAAATTTGGCAATATAGAATCTAGAGTTTTCACCAAAACTGACTTTATATTTGCCACATTTAAAAAGTAACAAAAATACGATTTTTCAATTTTTGCAAAGATTTTGCATTTAGACAGAATTATAATACTGAATAGTGAATATGTATTTCTAGAAAGAATAAGGTATTAATTTTTTCAAGGATCATACTAAACTAGAAAATAGCAATACTGCCAGCTGGCTCTGAGCTTGATAATAATAATTATGATTTTTTTAAAGACTGTCCGCGATTTTCTAAAATAATGTATTTATTTTTTTAAAACAGCCTGGCTCCGGTGTTAGTTGTGAGGCAGCATTTCTACTATACCTTTATCGCTTTAAGAATAATCAGATGCACCAAACTTTATTGAATCTATGACTTTTTAGAATTTTGTTTGAGACAAAAACAATGTCTCTACAAAAAGTTGTGCGGTAAACCCTCATAAATATTAGTGAAAGTTAAATAATCCGTTGTAAAGTTTTAACGAGGACAATGTCATAATTGCACTAAAGCGAGCAAGCAGCTTTAGTGGTATAGTAAAAACAAAAATTTTATATTTTGACAACTTTAAGTTGGTAAAATTCATGTTTTTGATTTTCTTTTTAAATTACTGCACAAAAAAAATTAGACAATGGTTTTCCGATGAGAATATTTTATAAACAAAAAAGTTGAAATTTTAAATCACTTATACAACACCGAGGTGTCTCATAGACAGGATAATTTTTTTGTACTTAGAATAATGGATATACTTTATACTAAATTCGAAAAAATTGCCGTTTTTCTTATTTAGAATAAAATGTATAGAATAATTTATCCGATAAAAACTTAATTTTGTAGAGCATCAAATTGCTGATAAGAAAATGTTGTGCGTATTAATTAGATTATTATTAATTATCAATTATTAATTATTATTAATTATTTGTATTATCATTAAACTACAAAATCTCATTTTAAAAATTTTATATGTTAATGTTATTTTATATTTATTTGTAAAAAAGTCAGAGCACATAAATCATAATTTATAAATAACATTTGTACATAGATTCAACATCGGCTGAATAAAAAATAGGAAGAAAAAGTATTGAAACAAGCGATAATTACCCGTGTTGAAGCTTCATAGCATAAGGTCGAATAGCTTGGCTTCGGCCGTGATATTATAAGCCTTCCTCGCTGTAAATTTTAGCAATAGCACACGAAAAAAATAGTACAAGCTAAACGGCTCATCCTACAGAAAATCTCAACAACTTTAAGCAATCTACAATCTCAGATCTACAACGTTTGTTTTAATGTATTTTTTGATAAATTGCGGCGTTTTCGAATTATGATGATTTTACCAATTTACGATTTATGCGTTTCAGGGCGAGCGTTTATTCGATAAAGCACTCCATAAGAAAGCATTGCGAAGGCAATAATAAATAATTAATATAAGGCATTTCCGATTGACGGTTATGCATAATATTAAATGACCATAAAGGTAGCGTACTAGAAATTTAAAAAATGCAAAAAAAATAATTTTTTTATAAAACCATCTTTAATCAACCCTTGCATAATACGATTTTTGCACGACCAAGCCAAATCTTTTTCTTTTTCGATGAGGAATCTCTAAAAACAATTGTAGCCTTTATCAACACATTGCAAACCACAATCGATTCTAGACGACTTGGGAAGATTTTTGAACTCTACTCATAATACTACACATTTATTTATTACGAGTCTCGCAACCGAGCCCGAAAAAACAAACACTTTAAATCTATTCGGTTTCAGGTTTCATACCCATTAAAACCTTATCTATTTCCATGTATGAGTCAAGACCGTTTCCATAATATAACAGATTTCTTTACAACTATTCACACACTTTGAAGATTCAGCTTTTTGCCCATAGGTACCAGCGGCTGTCAAGCCCCCCCTTTCATCCTCCCGCCCGTCTTACCCACAACCAAAATGTGTTACATTTCTCCCATAAGCGTGGCTAGTCTAGGTTTACTTAGTCTATGATTCCATGGATCTCAATTTTTCTATTCAGTTTTTCACCTTAGGCTTTATTATTGTTATTACTTTAGTGTTTTGGTACTGGTATCATCGAAAGAAAAATGAAGAATTATACAAAAACATTCCTGGACCGCTGACGGTTCCATTACTGGGTAATGCATTAGATTTTGCAGAAACTGCAGGTTAGAAAGTAGAACATTTTACGAATGACTATTATTTAAATAAAAAATGTTTTAAAGATATATTGGAAACGTTCATGCGATACACAAATACATATGGAGGAATAGTGAAAGCTCAAATTGGCCCATTTGCCAAATTTCTTTTAATAAGTGATTACAACATTTTGGAATTTATTTTAGGAGGTTCCGATATTTTAAAGAAGTCAGAAGATTATGACTTTCTGAAATCGTGGCTTGGAGATGGACTTTTAATTAGTAGTGGTAAAAACTTTTATTTGGAATAGTTACAATTTTTACAATGCATAGTTTATTGAACCTATACAATATATAGTTGAATTTAAATCTATGTAGTCAGAAGGTTTAATATTTTTATCTCAAGTTATTAGCATTAGAGAAAAATTTATTATTTGAGGTTGCTTTTAAACAACTTTTACACTGTTGTCACCTTGAGAGATATATCTCGGTTCAAGGGATTTTTCAGCACTTTGAGAGACAGAGGGAAATTCATATCTATCATCTTAAGGAACATTTTCAAATAACATGCCAATAAAAGAAAACAAATTTTATTTAGAAAGTAAATATTAAATGTTAGCACGATATTATAATTCACAATAAGTGGCATGGCGGTAGGCGTTGGAAATTCAAAGTTACGTTGGCAGCAAGACCCTTGCTAATAATACCCTAGTTTCGATTCTGTTGGTATCCTCCGCTGTTAATTGGCTTGATTTTGATAACTACACTATTTCCACGTTAACAATAAAGTGGAAATAAACACTATCACGCGCGGTTTACGTGATCTGCCAACAAAATAGGCGTGTCTGTTCTTACAGGGTGTCTTCAAGAAGTGCATGCTTTTCAAGTTATGCTTCATTTGATAACGTTTCTCACAACAAAACCGAACTATAACTGAAACGTACTTAATCAGGCCCTGTCTCGTCAATTAACCTACGCCTTTATGTGGTCCTTCCATCCAATACCATCTATACCACCTCACCATGGGATACCAACTACGAGGTGATCACGCATAGTTGTTTGTTTTTTTCAGCTTCGTCTTTAACGTGAACATACTATAGGTATGATGTCTTGAAGTTAGCATTGGCTCATAAGGTCACTCTATTAACACACTACGTGTGGAGGTAGCGTCATTAGAAAATGACACATCCATGCTGGAATTTGTCGTTAACAAAGGATAGAAAATGCAAATATACTAGGTGAGACGAAGAGGTCACGAGCTTTAGAGAATTTTGTTTGCCAAAATGGCAGCAGTGTTTCAACACTAAAAAAGTTAGGTTTATGCATATATCTGCTTTGAAAGCAGATATGTTAACAATAATCTTTGAAATACAGAGTTGAAACTAGAAATTCAACGATAAAATTATCTTTGAAATCAAAGAAAATTTGAAATCAACAAAGATTTAACGGGACAACTAGTGAAATAAAAATCTTTAGAAACAATATGCAAAAATTATGATTGACATTTAATGACACTTTAAATTTTCAGACAGCAACGTGGTTTTGTTTATCACCAGATTATTTTCTGTGCCATAAAGATAGATATAAAAAGTTACTAATGGCGCTACCTGAACACGTAGTGTGTTGATCGAGTGATCTTATTGCCTCACATAGATTTACTATAACAAGATACAGCCATGCACTGGGATAGTCCGTCAAGACGTACCGTCTATTGCCCTCACTCTCAACTGCATTAGTATTTCGATAGCGATATCCTTTAGAGAGGTTTGCTAGCGCTTCTATTTTTATTTGAAATTGTTACTTTTCAAAATTAGGGTTTTCCCCGAAGAAATGACGTAGTCCGCGGGTATAAACAAACCTCAAGCGGTTTTTGCGTTATTTTCTTCTTAAAGCTTCTGTTGCGTAATTTTGTGACTTTGTGTGCGTTTTGTGCGTGTTTTAAAATTCAAGACATTAATTAATATGTATCATCAGATTCGGAGGATTTACAGCCTCAAAGAAAAAAATATATATCAGGTCTCAAAGCATTCCAGGAAGTTTAGCTGCAGAATCCCTTGTTTAAAAATTGATTAAGAGCAGACAAAAAAAAAACAAAATGCAGGTAATAATTTAACAATATTTATAGAGCATCGTGATTTTAAATTTTTAAATTATATATCAATTTTTTGGAAAAAGCATTAGTTTTCACAGTTTCTTATTTTAGATGCAACGTTTGTGGAGTAGAAGTAGTGTGTGGAAAGAGCGAATTGCAAAAACATGCACACTACAAAAGCATACCAAAAATATGAATGCAATGACTATTTCGAAGCCAATACTTAGTTATTTCGCCAACCAGACTGAACAAAAGCACACTGAAAATATAAGAAAAGCTGAAATCAAACTCGCATTATTTTTCGCAGAGCATAATTTTGCTACATTGGCTGTGGAGCATTTAGTATTCATAAGACTATTCTAATTCTAATGTATGCAGAGATATGACGCTAGGACGAACAAAATGTAGTCAAATTATAAATAATGTAATTGGTGTTCATGAAACTAACAAATTGGTTGAACATCTGATAAAATCCAAGACGGTAAAAACCAATCTTCTCGAACTAATTTCTTTAGATGGCACGGATTAGTGCTTTCAAAATTTACGAATCATCCAAAAATTGTTTTAGCAAATACAATATTCTGTTGAATAATATAATCGGTAAGAATATAAAATTTATATATAAAGTCTATTTTTTTTTTAACATGAGTAACCAAATCTAGTAACTTTAGTGACTTTTATGGTGTGTCACGAGCTTTCAACTATGAACATTTTTGCATTGTAAAAAGGATATTATTGAGGTTTTTTTTTTCTTCAAATTTTGAAAACGTTTTGTGAATATGTTGTTTTGTATCAAGTCTAATAGTTTTGCATCTACCTCTGTTCATTTTCTCAGAAAGATTAGATAAATTCAAGTAACTGAAAGAAGTGAATGAGAAGTGACAATAAAATTCAAATTTCGCTGTCAACAAACCTCAATTTTGAGTCTATAGTACCAACTATCCAAAAAGATAAAAGCAAAATAAACCAGTCAGAATCAATTGGTACCAATTGCAATTATGAAATATTCCTAATTTTTACTCATGTTAAAAAAAATAGGCTTTACGTGTATTGTCAACCAATGAGCAATATTTTTTTTTGGAGCTGCGTCTGGTGGCGCCAACGTTAATGGCGTCTGATGGCGTTGTTGGGTTGGAGAACATAATTCTTCTTTTAAAACCAGACGAACCACATCCTCTCTTGATTCGATCCAGAACAAATGTTTTCTATGGTGTGATACACTAAAAACATTGCAAAAAAAGAAATTGCATAGAAAAAGAAAGTTAAACGCATGTGCGTTATTCATAACGCGTTGCACCAAAATAAAAAAACTTGACTATCCCATACCAGATGAATTACTAAAAAAACATATGAATAAAGACATTTACTTATTTATCAAAAATTTGTTGTTTTTTTAAATAATGTTACTAAAACTTATTTTAACGTGTGAAAAATATTCATTTAAATATTTTGAAAAAGTAAACAGTTTGTTTATTGGTTCCCTTACCTATCTTACTCTACGTAATTATAAAATAAAAAAAATACGAGCCTGCCTCTAAAACTTAACTTGAAGTTGGCCGGTTTTTTAAGGAAATTATGAAGAACAAGGAGGAAGGTCCTGTGCTTCACAGCGCCTAATGCAACCTACCCATTTCTCGGCATTTCAAGATCAAAGCAAATTATTGTTTCAACTCAAGTTTATTATTTCATATCATTCGTCAACATGTTGTTGTGTTTGTAATAACATTGCTTGCAATGAGCTCAACCTAATCCAATTTGCATTTTAATAAACATCTCAAATTTGAGAAGTGACATTTGCGAAAAGAAATTGACAAGATTCAAAAGTTATTGCCAACTATGTTTAACACAATTTTCTAACTAATAGATTTGTTGTAAAAACATCAGTTAAGAGATAAGAGACAATTTAAAAAAAAATAGCTTGAATAATTTGTTTCAATTGAATTGGCATGAGTGGTTGTGTGAAATAGTTTATGTTGGCAGCCATTAAATTTATGTTTTTGGTTTGCAAACAACATGTCAGTGGATCTAAATGTTGACATCTGTTTTTGTTTAAATTATATAACCCTACGGTTTATATTGTGACAAATTTAGTTATATTTTGAGTGAAGTACTTTACATGTTTAAAACATGACCTACTCTTATTCCAATTTAATTGGACTTAATCAAATAGGACTGTTTGAGTTGGCAATCCTACACTTCATTTTAAAAGGGGAACAACTGCAATTACTTCTTGTTGTTGACGGGTGACATCTTTGACACTGACAACATTATTGACAGATGATGTTGATAGCTAGTTGAGATAACTTACAATTTTTTTTATGAGTGTTATGTCAAATATTTGTCAAACAAGCGTATCCCGTTACAGTGTTACAACTACGTAAATAAAAAAGTCTCTAAAAAGTGTTGCCAACTCAAACAGTCTTTGTTGATCACGTTGTATTACTCTGTAGTCATTGTAAGAACGTCAAAATAGTCTTGAGTAAATTTATGGTTTTTTGTTTTTACTAACTTAATTCAGCAGGTGCTGGTTTTAAAACTTTAACAAATATAATGAATAGAAAAAAATAAAAAAAAAAATATTATAATTATTATCTTAGCCACGACTGTGTAAGTGTGTAACATGCTTCTCTTCCTGCAAAATTTAATTTTATATACAAAACTAACTGTTAGCAAGGAATTTTGTCAGTTCCTAGAATAAATTTTAAATAAATTCATTATTACTTGGTCAATGTTATTACCTAATAATATTATAGAGTCTTCATTATTATCAATTCTTCAGTCAATAAAAAGATGGATTGAAAGCACGTAACTTAGTAAAGAAAGACTAATGAAAATTTATTCAAATCACATCTATAAACTGAACATGTTTTGCTCATATTGAAGCTCTAATAAGAGTCTTTTTTATTTTAACAATTGGTGGCTAATCAAAGAAAATAGATTACATTGTATATTTTTGATATACGCTTGAGACAAAAGGCGTTAATGTGATAACTTGGTTGTCCAATCAGCGATATAAACTTTTGTTTATATCGCTGATTGGACATTGGAAAATTGTTGAGTAGAATTTATGTTTGTTATTGATGTGTTTTTTTTATTGGGAATTTCCTGTTGGGCGATGATTTATTATTATTATTATTATTACATTTCATGGCAATGAGATTTTCCCAAAAATTGAATGATGGTTTTTAGGACCAATTTGGAAGAAACATAGAAAAATTCTTCCTCCAGCTTTTCATTTCAAAATTTTGGAACAATTTGTTGAAGTTTTTGAAGCTAACAGTGATAAATTAATGAAAAAATTGGAAAATGAACTCAATAGTACTAGTTTTGACATTCATAATTATGTGTCCCTCTGCAGCTTAGATATAATTTGTGGTAAAATTTCAACAGTAACAAAAAAGTAACCATTATTGACATTGTATTTTAGAAAGTATTATGGGCACCACTGTACATGCTCAAGACAATGAAATTTCAGACTATGTTCAAAAAGTCCATTTAATGTGTAAAATTCTTACTGAGAGAGCTATTTCTTTTTTCAAATCAAATAAATTTCTATATTTATTCACGAAAAATTACCGAAGAGAGGTGGAAGCGTTGAAAATTTTGCACTCAAAGTCTCTAAATGTTATCAATCAAAGACGCAAAGTTTTAGAAGAACTATTGAGGAACAACGTTCCTACAAATGTTAAAGAAAAAAAGCCATTTTTGGACCTTCTTCTTCAAACGGAAGTTGACGGAAAACCTCTGAGCGAGCAGGAAATAAGAGAAGAAGTGGATACTTTTATGTTTGCAGGGCATGACACAACATCGTCTGCTATAAGTTTTGCTTTGTACTGCTTAGCTAATAATGCGGATGTTCAAGCAAGTGTTGATTTCAGTTGTTTTTTCAATAAAATTAAGTATTAATTTTTTAGGGAAAAGCGTTTAATGAACAGTTGGCAGTGCTACGGGACACAATAGACCAGCCAGCAACCTATAATGATTTGCAAAATATGAAATATTTGGAAATGGTTATTAAAGAAACCTTGCGGTTATACCCCTCCGTGCCTTTTATTGGACGGGAAACAAAAGACGACATAAAATGGGGTAATATTTTCACATAAGGAAAAAAATATTGTTGAACTTTTTGTAACTAGGTAATATTACTTTCCCAAAAGACGTGAGTCTGATACTATTTATTTATGGAATTCATAGAAATTCGGAATATTTTGAAGACCCTGAGGATTTTAATCCAGAAAGGTTTGCTACAGTGGATACATCTTTACCGTATGCCTACATACCATTCAGCGCAGGTCCACGAAATTGTATAGGTATATAGCTACCGAATGGTTTCTGTTGATTACAATGTAAATGAAAATGCTAATTGTTGCAGGTCAAAAATTTGCCATGCTGGAAATGAAAAGTCTTATATCAAAAATGTTGAGAAATTATGAATTATTACCAGCTGTGCCTACCCATAACTTGAAATTAGTTTCAGAAACTGTTCTAAAGTCTACTAGTGGAATTAAAATAAGGTTAAAACGAAGACATCTTTAAGAATTGAGCAAACGTGTGTTTTACCTTTGGGAACAGTTGACAAATATGTAAAAATTTTGACTTCAAATTACTTTTTAACCGACTTCAAAAAAAAGAGGAGGTTCTCAATTCGATTGTATCTTTTTTATGTGTTTTTATTTGAAAGCTGGTGCTTTCCATTTAATTTAATTTGAATTTGATCAAGATCTGACCAGTAGTTTTTGAGTTATTCTTATTAATGCTTTTTTTGTGAGAAATTAGAAAAATATTTCAAAATAATTAAAGAACAATCTATCTATTTAATAACTTTGAATCAATAAATAAATAAAATAATAATTAATCATATTGAAGTCGGTTTTTTCGAAATTTTTAGTTTGTATTATTATAGAAAATCTCGAATAAATAAGTTTTCTAGCGACTATACTTTTATTTAATAATGTTTAAGTGTAGAGTGGTTTCAAAACAGTCAAGACAAATTTATTTAAAACAAAGATTTGCAGATTCGCTCGGGACATTTTTTGTGCTCAGTAGCACTCATCAGTGAGATACTTAACTATTAAGATTGTTAGTATCACAGTAACACAGTTGAATGAATCAATCGTGTTTTGAATAAATTTGCTATAATTTTTATAGGCTCATAATTACTCAACTTTATTACTAGCTTCAAATCTAATATATGCATGTCAACATAAATTACTTTCTGGATTTAAAATCATTCGTTGATAGGTTGTTATAAATTTCGGTTCGGTTGAAGGCTATAGGCTTTTGGTGGAAAACCAGAAATGTCGTAACTATGTCAATAATTTAGGTTAAGTCGGCTTATATTAAAACTATTATTATTGAATTTTACTCATAATTACAGTAAAATTATAATGTTCGTTATTCTGAAGTGAAGTTTTGTTACGGAATAATATACAGTTGGATAAATAAATATTTATTTTCTAGTTTTTTTGTAAAATTTGATCATTAAAAAAATCTGTATTAAGGTTTATTTTTATAAATTAGGTACAGTCTTTGCTAAACTATCTTAAATTTAATTAGTTGATTTTGGTTTTTAATGAGCAATGTTGATTGATGAAAAATATTTGCGTTAGTCTTTCGATAATTTCAGATCTTTTTAAATGTAATGCAGCGAATTCCTTATAACATTTACAAATCGCTGATTTTTCACTAGCTGGCATATGATTTTGATTCCAGAATCAATTCTAGCTTCTCGGGGCATATTTAATTAAACTTGCGCAAAAAATCTCTCAATTTATTGTTGACAGTTAATACGTCAACTGTCAACATTAAGTTCAACCAATCTTAAGCATAGAAAATTACTTTTGAAAATCTCTGATAACAGAGATTTACATATAAAAGCGACATTAAAAAGATAATTTTGTTAAAATCTTATTATTAAAAATACCGGCATTAGTCCCTAAACTTATTGTTAACAAGTTTTTATACATTTAGCATCGTAGGCTTTCCTATTATAACGGGTGTTTTTTAAAATTTGTCCTCATAGTTGGCCACGCCTATGAAGGCAAGTTTGTGTGAATGGACCACAATTTCGAAAACAATTACTAAATGTTTTAATTTCTAAAGTGGTTTTTTCACAAGAACAGAATCTTACTTTTGTAACGGCCACCGAGGTGATGGTGAATGATTGGGTCATTTTTTTTTAATGAAACATTGACTGCTCCAAGATACGAAGAGGAGATTTTACAACCAGTCTTTGCACAGTTCTATGATAATGAAATTTTGGACGGGTACTTTCAGCAAGGCGGTGTTACTCCACACGCCACTTACGAGACCTTGAATATTATACAAGAATTTTATGAGTGTCGAGTTATCAGCCATAACTTACCCTTCAAGATCCTGCGATCTCACTCTATGTGACTTCTTTTTGTGGCTCTATTTAAAGAACTCGAATTATTCAGCAACGTTTAAACAACTCCGAAGAGTTGCGTCAGGCAATAGTTTTTTAAAATTGATGAAATTAATAGTAATCTTTAAATGTCTGCAAATGTCAGTAACGCAATTGTTCAAAGGGTCTGCAAATGCCTTGAAGTCGATGGACGACATTTTGATTATTTGTTATAAACCTTATTTCTTCATTAGTTTTTTTTTGTTTGCTATAAGGCTACAAGTGCTTTTAATTTTATCTCATTAGCGTGTTGAACTGTCGACATATTAAATTAAAAGTGAGGTTAGTTTCAGATGTCAAATTAATAACTGTCACTTCGATTCGATGGTAAAGGTACGTTCACAATTCAAAGTTAAACATTCATGGCAAGCTTTGACGTCAAATTTAAAGAAACACCCGTTATAACATGAGGCAAATATTTTTTTAAAAGTTTGAATCTTAGGGAGTACTTAATTTATTGTTGACATGCATATATATATATATATATATACATGCTAAACTTAGAATTTGTTGCAGCTGAATTGTTCTTTACATTTGAAGTTTTACATTACAAAAGCTGTATGATATGTTTTGAATAGATGATTGAATGTTATTGGTTTTATATTTTGCGTTGTAAAGCGGTTTGTCTATAGAAACTTGAGTTCGTTTCAACGCTGCGGCATTTTTTTTATGATGGTACTGGCTGGTACCACATTACAAAATTACCAAAATGTCAGAAAAGGGAAGGTTTAAAGACATGATTGTATATTGTATTCAAGAAACTCACTTTAAAATTAACCAACCCATAGCATTAATTCTAAAAACTAAGGATAATGTATTTGCATAAAAGTAAAACTATTATTTTAGTCAAGCATACTGCCTTCTTAAGCCTAAATGACGTTAATTTTTCTCGACAGTTTTTGACTCAACGTACAATATTTCCAAAAGGAAAAAGACGTTTCTCGTAGGTAAAGCGTTGAAAACCGTTAATGAATACGTCATATCTCAACATTTTATCAAAAACCTGTGTACATTTTACGTATCTCGGTATACGTATCGATCTCAGTACTCAGTTTACTCAGTACTACTTTTTCAATTAGTAATTTATATTACCATTGCTCAATGAGTTATATAACTCTTTGCAAAAAAAAATATCAAAAAATGCTTTGTGTTGAGATCAATTTACAATGAGCGAGAATTGAGTTTTACGTCAATTATTTTTAGGAGGGCAGCATAGGTAACTGCTCTTCAAAAGTCGACTTGCTGGAAGCAGTGGTATGTGTGGGACAAAGGTAAGAGACTTCATGGTTTTGCTTGTGAAAGAAGTTATAGTTATTTACCTAACGAGCTCGGAAAGCAAAATTTATCACATGAGCACTTTGTTTGCAGCACGACTGAAAGGTGTGCCGCAAATACTAAAGGCATTAGTGCAAATGCGGAAAGTCTCTTTCCGAAAAAGCTAGGTACAATTCTTGTTGCAACGAATAATTTGTAATTTTGTAATAATAATTGATTTAGTTTTTTACTTATTTTTTTTGTTTGGTTTCGGCTGCAAAGTCAAAACACTGGGGTGTGGGAAAATCGTTTTTTGATGCATTGGGAACGATCGGAAACTACCGATTTTTGAGCAATGAATGGAAAAATTTGGTTTCCAACACACCACTTTTCAAAAAGTTCATACCTATTGTTTTTCGTACTTCTGGGCAGTAAATTGCCGATAATTACGCGGAAATCTGGGGGAGTGGACAAATGTCTTCAGCCTAATTTGTATTAATTTTTTATGACAAAGTGTTTAATTCAAAAAAACTCGTAGATAACGAGTGTAAAAGTACCAACTGTCATACAAAATCTCCGAAATATTGAAATTTTAACATTTTTTCAAAGGGGTTATAAAGAGCGCAATAATATATATAGAAGAAATGTTATAAATAACTTGTGTCGAAGCCTTTTATTGTGGCACTAATGCCATAGCAAATGCTTAACTTGGATGTGTTGACTTAACAAAAGTTGTTTTTTAATATAGGTACTATTTGTTAAATAAATGTTTTTTTATTAGTTTTACACAATTTTACATTTTTGATATGTTTGTGTTAGGTACGTCCTTATAAAGCGCTTTATCAGTAAACAAACCAAAGGTTTCGATAAGTTAATGTGCTTTAAATTGTCAGCTTATCAAAGAGCACTCACTGCACCAGCCAGCCGGTGATTCGCCTACTTTTCAGAAGAGTAGGTTACCCTACTCTCCCAGACAAAGCCCTACTCTGCAAAACATACTTTCTAGGTCATTTGGCGATAACCCGTAGAACTAAATTTATTAATATTTGAAAGACAATTGCGGCTAGACAGCAGAATAAAAAGAAGTTGTTAGTTTGTTACAATTTTTTGCTTATAAAAGATTCTGCTAAAAATTTCGTTTAAGAAGAAAATAATGTACAATTTGGCAATATATATTATCTTAGCTTTTATTGGTACACTAATGTGTTGGTGGTATATGACCGAGAAAAACAAAGAAATGTTGAAAAATATTCCTCAACCACCCACTTTACCTTTTTTGGGAAATGCCCTAGATTTTTCAAATCTTTCAGGTAATGCATCGCTATAGTACTGAATAGTTTTGCTTAAGTCTTTGTTTAATTAAAGATTTAATAAACGTTTTTCTAAATTATTCGAAGAGGTATGGAGGTTTGGTTAAATTTCAAATCGGTCCATTTAAACAAGGTCTTCTCATAACCGATTACAAAATGCTAGAGTTTATTTTAAGTGGTTCTAATATTTTGAAAAAATCAGAAGGCTATGATTTTTTGAAGCCATGGCTGGGATCAGGATTGTTGATTGGAAGTGGTAAGTAAAAAAAAATTTGAATTATTTTACGTAAAATGTAATAGATACGGACATCTATCGAAAGCTTTTCTAATCTGTACTAAAGTACTTAATGTTGATTAAATTTTAAACATTAGTATAATTTTTAGACATCTAGTTTTAATCAAGATAACTAGTCATGACGTTATTATATGAACCAATGAAATTTTAGGACTTTTCTACGGTAGCCCTGAAATTATTCTACTCATAATTGATGTTTAGAGCTTCAATTCTGTTTTACTTTTTTTCAAACCTTTGGAACCGTGATGGGATTTCCGACCAGAATACCATTTGTGCATATATTTTTTTCCCGTAATTTTCAAGAACTTGCGATTAGTCCTCACGTTCTGTTAGGACTAATTAATATGTTTTCGATAATATGATATATTTAATATTTATTATATGTGATAATTAACTGTAGAAAAAACGTAAACGCGATGCTTTTATAAAAATTTAGTAAAATATACTTTTTTGGAATAATATAATATAAAACATTAATGTTATTATCGCAAATAGGATACGCTGGCAAGCGTAATTAGGATTTGGTATTCCGTGTGAAAACCAATTACAATGCTTGTTGTTTTTGCTTATCAGAAGCAAGATTAGTTTTGATTTTTAGTTCTTAAACCAATAGTCAAGAGGTGTCCTAGGCTGAAGATTTTGTCGTGAGAAATGTAATAAGAAATAATATTGCTCACTCAATCTATAGTTTTGGTTTAATGAGATAAATCCGCAAACAACAGGTTTTATATAGAGGTAACCGTAAAATTTGGTCTTGTATGATAAATTAGACATTTTTATTTTGCCGTTGAAGTAAAACCAAAATTGATTTTTCAATTTGGTCAAAAATTTAAAAAATTGGCTTAATTTTAGGTCCCACTTGGAAGCAGCACCGGAAAATCCTTCTTCCTGCATTTTATTTGCAAATTCTGGAGCAATTTGTTGAAGTTTTTCAAAACAACACCAAGAAATTAATAGATAAACTTCAGAAACAGCTTAATAGCGATAGTTTTGATATATATGATTACGTAAACTTGTGTAGTTTAGATATAATTTGCGGTGAGTAAATATGTATTTGTAACACATTTTATATTTTATTTTAATTTAAGAAAGTATTATGGGCACATCTATTAATGCGCAAGATGATGCTACCTCTGAATATACAGAAAAAGTTCGTACCATGTGTAGAATTATTGTTGAACGATCACTATCACCAATTCAAAATAACAAATTCTTATATACTTTGACCCAAAATTACTCTGAAGAAAAAGCAGCTTTAAGAGTTTTGCATGCAAAATCTAATGAAGTAATTGATCAAAGACGAAAAAAATTGCAAGAGTCTGAAGAGAAATTAATTTGTGAAGAAGAAAATAGAACAGAACATATGAACAGGAAGCAATCATTTTTAGATATATTGTTGCAGACACAAGTAGATGGAAAGCCCCTTAGTCAACAAGAAATTAGAGAAGAAGTGGATACGTTTATGTTTGCAGGGCACGATACAACATCATCTGCAGTAACATTTACTTTATACTGCTTGGCAAATAATCCAGAAATTCAAGTAAGTTCTTATTTTTAATTTTAACTAGCTGACCCGGCGAACTTCGTACCGCCTAACAGTCAATGAATGTCGTGTTACTTTTTAGCTGAACTAATTTAGGCTTTGATGAACGTAAAACAATGATACAAAATAATATATTTATATAGATAGAAACAAAAAAGTATTTTAATTCATTAATAGGATTTTTATTCAAGCACTTTGTGGTAAACGACATTCTTTGTTTTTTGGTCAGGCGCAAGAACAAATAAAGCGGATGGTTTGCCGACACGTGAGCATGCCACGTACAATTGACCATGAGAAAAACATGCATTTTCTAGATTGAGGTCACAAATAGTCAAGGATTGGCCCTGTGATTTGTTGATCGTCATGGCGAAGGCAAGACAAATCGGGAATTGAATTCGTTTAAACTCAAAGGGCATATCCGTTGCGATCATCGGAATCCTTGGAATAAGAACTTCCTCATCTTTAAATTTTCCTTTAAGTATCGACGCGTGCAATTTCTCGCAGATAATTGACTCGCGATATTCCGTTGCCTAATTGCATTACGGCTTCGCTGGGAAAGATTAGATCTTCTAGGACGCGGCATTGTTATTAAAATGTGCACTCGCATAAAACCACCAAATATAATAACAGTGCCTGAACTTTCGAGACATAGACAATAGCTCAAAGAGTATATAACCACTACTCAAAAAAAATCATAGACAACCTATAAAAAGACATTTACACTTTTGTTAACCTGTAGATTTTTTTTCCTTAATCTTATAACCTTTACCAACTGATTTTTTATTCCCTAAATTCCGTTCCTTCCTTTCCGATGATTTTGTGTTTTTACTGTAGAATAAATCTTAGGTATTATTTTCGGGAATTAATGTCTAAAACAAACAAATATAACAGTACCTGAACTTTGTAGACATTTTACAAAAAATAAATTTCTGAACGCACACAGTCATGATGTCTTCAGAAAAAAATAAAGTTGTGGCTTAAGGTCTCAGCAACCAGGCCATAAACTCCAAAAAAAAAAAAATATTTGTTACACTATTTGACAACAAATGTTTGATATGTAATAAACAAATCAGCATCTACTGAAATGATTAATTATTCATTACACATATCGAGTTTTCATTGTTTTTAAAATGTATTCTGCTATTCGGGACGGAAACAAATTCAACAAATCAAAAACCATGACAATCGGTCCAGCCGTTCTCGAGTTATAAGTGAAATTAATAATAATAATAAATAAAAATAGATTAAGCTTTTTTAGAAGTTTTGGGAAATTCATAATGTGCTTTCATGAAAAATAAGGTTAGGTACAAAAATGAAAGTGGGACAATCACCGTTTTAAACAGAAGTTGACACACAATAATAATTAAAAAATACAGATAAAAATAAATCTTTTTAGAAAAGCTACCGCGTTTATACATAGGTTGATCCATTCAGGCTGCAAAAACACAAAATTAAATAAAAGCAAAACATGTATACAAGATGTCTTCTAAAACTTTAAACAAACTAATCAAAATATATAGAAAAAACAACAAAAAATAAAACTTGAGGTAGGCTATAAAGCTACAATTAAAAAACCCAATGATAATAGTACCGTCAGTGTGCAATATATAAATATTTAAAAAAAAATTGCAAGATACTAAAAACGTAAAAATGGAGAGAAAAGCAAGTTTACAAAAACAAAAAAATTAAATACAAATTAGAATTAGAAAACGATTACGAAAACAAAATCAGTCATTAAAAAATAAAAAAAAACAGTCGAAGGAGACAAATAAGATTAAATTTATTAATTACCAAAAACAGTATAGACAAAAAATTAGCAAAGAACATAATCTTATATATTTAATTTTTTAGTTTTTTGTTGTCTTGTATTTTTAAAGTAATACTCTATATGAATTAAGTACAAAAATGTTTTATTTGACAAAAGAAACTTTCAATTAATACGTTTGCTTAGAATCTAAATTTAATAAATTTAGTTATTACAATTAAACCAATTTTAGACAATTGAGTCTCATTGATGATAGCTAATGAGCTCAAAAATTAGACAATAATGAATAATCTATAGATATTTTATTCTACACATAATTTCTTTGTGATTAAAAACAAATCTTTGTTCGGTACCAAATAATTTTGTAACAGAATATTAAGTAAAAATTTAATAAATAATTTAGTCTTTCATAGTCTTGTTTTGAATAGCAAAAATCTCTGAATAGTGCTCGTTTAATAATTTGGCTAAAAGTTCTGGTTCTTTTTTATCCTTACTGTTAGCTTTTACTTGCTGTAAGGTTTTTCTTTATTGTTTTCAAAACAAAGTTAATGCTAAAAATAAATAAAAGATTAAAAAAACTAAAAAAAACGCTTTTATAGAATATCAAGCTGAAAAAATAATCAAATTTTATAAATTTATAGTGTAAATAATAAATAAATGTATATTATTGGGAAAAAGCGCGGAGTGCATGGTATTATTAGTATGTTTTTGTCTGTAAAAGCGGATAGTGTAGTGTCAATAGAATGGTTATAACTATTAACAAAACATTAAAAATCTAGTAATGTTATTATTAATTATTATAAAACAATTTTATTCTAGTTTTTTGATTGTTTTTTTGTTTCTTTAAATGTTTGTTTGTTTGTAACCGACACCTTTGGACTTGATTTTGACCACGTCAAATTGTTAGATTTTATTTAAATTGTTTATTAAGATATTATCAAAATGATGATCTTTTTACTGATATCTGTCAATAAATTGTTTATAACTATTAACATATGATGCACCCCACGCTTTTTTTTTAAATAATATACAATTATTTCTGATTTAAAGTATTCTTAATCCAAATTTATTAAATTTTATTTTCTATTTTTAGATTATACATTTTATAAAAGCGTTTATTTTTAGTTTTTTTAAACTTTTATTTATTTTTGGTGATAGTAGAACCAAATGTTACTGAAATAACTTGCTTAGAGTAAAAAATTATCACATTATACAATTTGGGGAAGATTTTTTCATTCTAAACGTCTTTTTTAGTAACATTTTCTTGTACTATAAACAAAAATGGTACTTTACTTGAAAAGAAAATAGTTTTCGCTTTGCTGTCAAAGCTAACTTGTTTTTGAAAATCTCAAAATATTCTTGAAATTCTTTTCACACCAAGCAGATTTACTTTTTCTTAATCGTGTATTCTTTTTCAATATATTCGAAATCAATCGTTTATTTATTATTCTTTTTCGAATTTATAACTTTTTTTTGTTTCTAATCAGATTATGTTTTTGAATTATTTTTCCAATTTCCATTCTAAATTCATTAATTTTGTACCTTGTTTATTTATTCGTCATTGAAATTTTCATTTAAATATGAATTTATGTTCATATGTCACTATCAAACCAGTACCACTTAACTAACTTTTGGCTGCGGCTCTAATAACATGCCGTTATAACACAATTATATGGCTTACCTAAATTATGTTTTTTTTTACATAACTATATTATTCTGAGGTGGCAAAGCAAACATATATTTTTACAGCAAATCAAATCTATATTTATAAGGTTGCCAAAACATCTTTATCTACTGTTATAGATAAAAGCCTTCGAAGAGCAATGCACTATTTTTAGTAGCTCAGAAAGCCATACAATTACCTACACCAAATTGCAAAGTATGAAATACTTAGAATTGGTAATTAAAGAAACATTGCGTCTCTATCCATCTGTTCCTATAATTGGAAGAACACTAGAAGATGATATTAAATATGGTACTTATATCATTAATAAGCTTGATTGCATGATTGATAACTCTTTGATGCAGACAACACCATCTTACCCCGTGGATGTCAATTATTAATGTTTATTTTTGGAATTCATCGAAGCCCCAAATATTATAAAAACCCAGAAATTTTTAATCCAAGCAGATTTGAAGATATAGATGGTATTCATCCGTTTGCCTACATACCTTTCGGTGCAGGACGAAGAAATTGCATTGGTACTACTTAACAGGCAAAATAAATATCTTTAAAATTTATTTTTAGGTCAAAAATTTGCTATGTTAGAGATGAAAAGCATTATTTCAGAAGTGCTAAGAAATTACGAGTTGCTACCATCCATACCCAGGCACAACCTGAAGCTAGTGGCCGAAACTGTTTTAAAATCTAGCACAGGAATTCGAATTAGATTGAGAAGAAGAACGGTTTAAAATAAATAGTAGATTAATCCGGATAATTTTCCATTATTCTAAGTTTTCCCTACAATATCTAAATAAGTCGAACTATTCTTTTAGTAATAAGGCTTAAGAAGGTAAGAAATCTTATATGTAATAATAAAGGTGTATTAAAATACACATTTATGTGTATTAAAATACACATGTGATTTTTACGTAAACGGAGGGTTCTAAAATTCTCGCTTGGCCGGTCGTGTTCGAGTATGCACCGGCTCAACAATTCCTTCTTGGTTTTTGTGTGCGTAACAAAACTGTGCTTTGGATTCTGGAGAGATCCTGCGATCGATCGAAAGGAAGAAATAGAAGTTTCCACCTTAAGATCAGTCATTAACCGCCGAGTATGAACCAGCTATCTACTGGCTGCTTTGGGTTTTTTTTATTAATAGCTTGGAGTAGTCATAAACATACAGTATAACAAATAAAAAAAAGAGTCAATAATTACACCTATGCTATAAGTTTCTGTAATGATTCGTTCTTTATTATTGTTGACAGATTGAATTGCTATCGTGGAATGGCCCAAACGTTTAAAATACGCATAATAAAATCAATTAACAATATGTGAGAAATAAAATTTTCTGCTCACGAGCCAGTATGATCTACTTAGCTCTGGCAGATGCGCTATTTCGAGCCCGGTTGAGGACAAAACCTTTTTATTGCAGACTGCTATAATAAAACCAAATATGAACAAAACATTTACATTTATTATTCTAAAATTATTTCAAATTATGGTTTTTAACAAAATCTTTAGCTTTATTTTTAACAGCATTTATCGACTCAAGATTTCCGTATTGTTCTTCAAACTGTACAAACTTTTGGAAAATGCTTTTCATCTGTTTGATGGGAAATTTCTGATTAGCAGCTCGTTCTAAAATACTCCTACAAAAAGAAAATTAAACTTCTTTATCATCAATATTGAGATAATAAGTACCTTGCTTCGTCAATTTTTCCCTTTTTTATCATTTGATCAATATAGATAATCCAAATATTAAGCTTAGATGGGAAACAATTTAGAATTGTCTCAAAATTGCTTATGGCATGTTGAAAATCGCCGTATTGGAACTCCAAAACCCCAGTTCGTACAATAAGTTCAAATTCTGTAAAGTAGAAACAAGGTAATTTACACTGCTAAATAAATTAGCAACAATATCAATACGTCACAAATATAGAGCGCAAGAGAATGATTATGCTTTTTTAAATAATGCAAGCAGATCAAATTGCTGTGAGATTAACGCCGAAGAAAAACGTGCTTAATTTATTATTAAATTAACTGTGGAAAAAAACCAAATTCATTCAAACTACATCTGTAAACTGGGACATGTTTCGTTCTTATTGGAACTCATCAGCCAGTCGCAACAGATTTTATTTTGAATAGATTTAGAGTGAAAAGTTTGGGCTTATATTACCAAAGTGCCTAAAAAATGTTTGATGCAATGTAGCTATTTCTTTACCTTATTGCGGAATAGACACATAGCCCAAACTTGTCACTGCAAATTCATTCAAATCTGAATCTGTTGCGACTTGCTCATGAGTTCCAATTAGAACGAAACATGTCCGAATTTACAAATGTAGTTTGAACGAATTTGCATTAACCAGTATAAATAAAATGAAACAAAATTTTTAGTAGTCAAAAACCACTTACGTCTTCGTTTATCAAGAATTGACTTTAACGCTGCATCCTTTAGATTTCTAGCTTCTTTAAACTTGCCAAGTGAATAATACACTTGACTCACTTCCAACCACATTTTAATATTTTGCTTTTCTTTTGCTCTAATTTTTTTAATTTTTTCTTCCATTTCACCAAGTTTGCCGCTAGCAGCTAACATTTTTATAGTATTCAAGTAAATTTCAACCATATCGTTGGTTTTAATTGCCTCATCAAATACTGCATCAAGCGACTCCTTTAAAAAGAATAATTATTTAGTTTATGTATTAAAAGAAAGAAAATAACTCACTTTTGTACCGAACATATTTTCCAAATTTAGCAATGCCAACCAAATATTAAGCTTTTCATTATCTAACGAAATGTTAATTGTTTCAAGAGCTTTCCGTCCTACAGCTCTAGCTTTTGTTAATTCAGCAGCAGCAACATGCATCGCTATATATTTCAGCCATAATGCCGAAGAGTTTGGATTAGCTAAAAGGAGTCTATCAAAATGATCAGCGGTTTGAGGTGTAGTTGATGAATCCGCTAGTTCTTGTTCTATTTTTCTGATTCGCTCTTCTTCCTGCTTCGTCAATTCCGCCCGCTCAGCTGACGACAGTTTTTTCTTCTTTTTGTTTTGTTCTTTTTCCTGAAAGTTAGAACATGTAATAAATCTTTAAACAAATATCGTGTTTTTATAAAAAAACGTAATTTAGGCAAACTTGTTATTAAATAATAAAAATACCTCTGTTTCCTCGTCAGACGAAGATTCGACTTCATTTTTAATGCTATCTGCAGAATAAAATGAAGCAACGCCAGATAAAAGTAAAGTAGATGCTTTTTTATCATCTTCACGCTCATCCACCGATTGTTCCTTTGTATCAACATCAACACTATCATCCTCCAAAATTTCCTCTTTTACTTCTTCCATTAACTCATTCTCATTAGTTTCGTTCTCTGACTCATCACTAATTTCAGTAATATTAGTATTAAAATCATCATTTCCGTTATTTTCCGCATCAACTTTCATTTCGATGTCAGAATAATCTTCCAGTTCACTGTCGGTATCATCGTCTAATTCAATTTTTGATCCATTCTTTATCTCGTGGTTAATGCCGCTTGTACTCTCTACGTTTTTAATGTGTTTCTGAATAGGTTTTTGGATCAGTTTTTCTTGTTCTTGATTCGTAGATGTTTGTACTAATGTCAATGCAAATTTCTTCGGCACAGCAATTATTTGAAAAGCCGTCTTTCTGCACAACAGCACTTTGCACTTATTTTCCTTAACATTATTGGAATTGAAAATCAATGGTAAATATACCAACTGCCTATTGCATTGTGTATCTTTTAAAACTCCAACAGCATAAAAGTTAGTAAATAAAAATATACTAGCCATACATGAAGAAAACATTGACTTATGAATTATGCCATCTAAAAAAATTAATAAAAAATTATAATACATAATATGCAGCCAAATTTGAAAATATACAAATTATTTAGCAGATGTGACACTAACAAAAGTTACAGAACGGTAAGCTACGTTTTATAATTTAATAAATACAACACAATAAATCATTAAAAAAACCGAGGTCACCAAAATAAGACATTTTGGTAAAGAAATGTATAAAAAAGTATAGAGTAGGTTTTCTCTAAAAGATACTTAAACGTGTTACATTTGCTTTACCACTTTCAAAACACATTTTAAAACTAATTTAGATATTACCTTGAATAGGGTTAATCCTTTGTTTAAGATCATTTCGCAAACAAACATTGACAAAATCATCACCAAAATTATAATTTACCACAACTCCTTCAACAACAGTACCTTTCTTGATTTTCTCTAAAATTAACAATTAAAACTAAAGAAAAAAACAAAATATTATACAAACTTTGTTTTAGATCATTGCAAAAACCTCTAGCTCCGTTAGGTAATGTCACCCAACATTCATTGTCGAGCATTTCTTTAACCTTGCATTTCACTCGTTCACCTAATTTATATTGTGCTATTTTCCATTTATTTTCACTAGCAAAATTAGTAATGTATGCGAAATCTTGAAGATTTTGATCTAATAAATCTAATGTTTTCTGTAAAAAAATTAAATAAGTAACTAGAACCAAAGCACATATTATATACTTACGTCTAATTTTGGTGCTTTTTGTGCATCAATCTTCAGTATCATTTGCCGTTTCGCGTGGTTAATATAAACAATTTTGGCATTGATTAATTCGTATTTATCAAATGTTTGGTCGGGATTATACATGTGCTAAACACGTCAAATTAAACAAAAATAATTAGGTATAAGACAAAATTTTACCTGATGAGAAATAAAAATATTTTCTTTAAAATCTGCTATTGGGGTTGTTACATAAATTCCCGTGGGAGCTTTTTGTTCAAACGAACACCTCAATATCTCACCAGTTTTTAAATCTTCATACTTAAGAACCTTCATATTAAGTTTTTCAAAAGCAATTCGTTCCCTCCTGCTCAAAACTGGTACGTCTTTATTCTTTACACACATTAACTTCTGTAAAGTGCTGCCAATAGTACAGGTTTCTACAAAAAATATGCATAGGTATAAGTTGAAAAAAAAACTATTAAATTTGCTCACTTAAAAACCAATTAGCAATTTCAGGAGTAAATGCTAAGTGTGCAGTAGGAATTACAGCTTCAATTTCAAACTTTCCAATTTTCACCAAAATATTATCACCCTGGACTCCCGAAATTACAGCATCTTTTATAGCACCAATTTTAATAACACTATTTTTTTCACGCACTGGAAAAGTTAAAGATAAACGAAGTCGTCCTTTTTTGTAAGAATTAACCCAAACATTGACCTAAAAACCATTTTGAAAATACTTCAAAATTTTACCCTCCTAAAACCTACCACTTGTCCAATAAAAAAATATTCTCTAGGATCCATGCGCTCGCCTTTATTCAAAATCCGACTACTTAACCAACCCTTCACATCACCGTAAAATGAAATTAGAGCTCCTTTTTCATTAGTTTGAACAACAAATCCAACATGTTGTGTTTTAGGAATAGCATCCTCTATGTTTGTAAGAGAGCTCTCTGACTCTAACATACTTTGCTTTAGTGTAAAAATTACGTTGTTATTGGATATAGTTAAAACTCTAAAAAAAATATATTGAATTAATTTCCGCCGCCAAGCTTTGGAAAGAAAGTATGTTTCCACAACCAATATTCTAAAATAGGCTAAAAACACTCAAGCTAAATATACTGAAAAAGAAAACTAATAAAAAACCAGCTAAAGTAATTTTAAAGTAGCGGTCGTGCTACAGTAAAGCGTGTAGCTTGACGTGTGTGGAATAACAGTTAAAGCGTTACAAATATTAGGATTGTTCATAAAGCATTCACTGCTGTCATGTGATATTCATTAGGATAAAATTATTGTTCACCACATCTTTGACGTGCGGTTAAATAATCTATTTATTGCTGATTTTGTAGTTAGTTGTTGGGTTAGTGATGTGACTATCTTATTAGTGTCACTGCATATTTAAAATTTAGGTATGGGAAAAATTATGGATAACTCATTTTAAAATCGTCAAAACTGTCCAACTTCATACAGGCGTTTGTTTACGTAATTTTACAAAATAATGATTATGTATTACACTAGACTCGAATTGATTGAAATTAGTGTCTTTTTGTGAAGATATCTTCACTTTATTATTTCTCCTCCATCTGGTTACACATTCGAGATCTACTATATCAAAAATCAGCTGATTTTTCAGACAAAAAAAGATTACGAAAATCCCAATGACAAAATATTTTTTAAATTTTCTATACAGCCTCATTTCGAAAACAAAATAGATCACTTATAAGTTGCAAAAAATACTTACTTTGCAGTAACGCTCGTTCCTTCAGGATATTTCGTTTTAATATTCTTGCTAAATTTATTTTGAGAAATATGTAAATTAGGAATAAATCCTTGAACGTGCCCACATCTGACGACCAATCCATTTGAAATATTTTTTTCAATTTTAACGGTAACTATTTGGCCCAACTTTAGATCGTTAACACTAAACTGTTTTTCATTAAGTATCTTCTTTTCAAAGGTACAAATGTATAGTTGATGGAAAATGTTAAAATCCAATATTCTACATTGGTGTTGACTACCAATAGGATATTTAGTTCGAATTATGTTAGATGCATTTGAATCAACCGTTTTTTGTAAATTCAAGCCATTCAATAAACGTTTGTTTGTTACAATTCCAAAACTATCTTTGCTCAGCGTTAAAGATAGGCCTCCTATTACAGAACCTTGTATTTCACATGTCAATAACTTTCCAATTTCATAAGTTGCTTCAGGTAGTATTTCAGTTCCTCGTAGAGTCAAATAACTCACTTTGGTTATAGGCTCCACAAATAAAACTTGTGCTAATAGAGTAGAACCCTCTTTAATATGTTCCAATTTTTTTTTAGAAAATAATTGTGTTTGGTCCAAGTATCCAAAACAATTCTCCATAAAATGACCTTTAGCACCATGAGAATTAACTTCTTCCACTAAAAATTTTACATTTAATCCTGGATTCACGTCAAGCAAGTTAAAGTCATCAGCCAACGATGCTTTTTCCAAATGATCTTTTTTTGTGCTGACTGTTAATATTGTGCTCGTAGGAGAACTTTCAACTTTATGTATCGCACAAAATAGTGGTTGTCCAATTGCTATAATAAATTAAAATATATAGCTAAAAATAGATTAAAAATTACATCAAACTGCAATCCCAACAATATTTAAAGCACACAAAGAAAATGAAAGTTGTTAAAATACACATAATACGAATTATTACTCAAAATCATTTCAATGACCATAGGTCAAAGAAAAGTAAATTAAACAGCCCCCAAAAGCACGTGTTTGTACGCCGCTTACGAAATGAACATTACGTTTATGTAAAATTCTTAAAACAAAATATACTGTTCAATTAATTTCGTAAATTTGAAATAAACATATTTTTATAGGTTGCAAAAATAAAATTGAGAATTTAGTTTCCTGACATGACCACAACCACTTCTGAAAAGAAATGCCACATGCCGAACATCGACAATACAGCATACTTTTTTTTTGAAGTACAAAAACATAAAATTTGTACAGAACAAGATGTTTGGACAAAAAAAAGTTTCGTTGAGAGACTGCGGTAGTGAGTCGTGATAAACCATCCGATTTACACAGCAAACATTTGAGTGGAAGCGAGAACTTAAAAGCAAGACAACGTTTTATTTTAAGTTTTGTTTATCAATTAATGTTTGAAAAAGAACACTATATTGTTAAATATTTTAATTACAATTAAAGTAAATAAGTCTGTCTCAAAATTTACAAATTTTTAATTTAGAACTTGAGTTTAAACTTTGACTATAAATACCGACTTCAGACAAGTTGTATCTTCAAAAATTATTAATTCGCAATATGGTAGATCACAATTATGTAAAATTACGTTGTAAAATAATTTGCAAAATCCATTTTATTTGCTTCTTGCAGTTTTTGACTAAATAAATGACTGCGAACACCAGACACTTTTACATTTGACATAAGTACACTCTCGCAAAAAAAAACATTTCTATTATATTTTTATTTAGTGGTACACTACTCAAATTTTTAAGCACGTTGACATTTCTCGTCTATAACACGGCGACTTTAGTACCGAAGTCAATATAAAAACAAAATTATATAACTTATTACACACACCTTGAAGAGAGTTGTATGATTTTTCATATTTTAATATAAATAGATAAGCTTACCAAACTTGGCAGATGCATCCACATTTTTTGATGGCAAAAAAACCCGACAATTTTTCACACCCAAAGATAGTTCAAAACCATGGTCCAGCTCCGATGTGACGCAGCCCCAAACGGTTGCACCCTTTTTAAAATTGTTGTGTGATTTCCCAGCATTTACATCTTTGGGGTTAATAGAAGCTTGTACACTATGTCCTTTATTTGTACTTCCAATTGCTATGATCTTCGTTGTAACCATCTGACCGACTTTTAAGACATCAAGAAGCGATAGTGGCTGAAAACAATAGGTAATTAAGCAATCATGTTGGTGGTTTACGTGGTAAAGTACCTCTATACCCTCTTCTTTCAATTGATCAGTAAGACGTTTGGTGAATACATCAGATATACGGTTTATGGCCACTGAACCATAAGTGAGTCCAGCAAATTCCACATGAACTATTAGATCTGAAATTTGTCTAACGCAGGCCAACATAGTCATTCCATCTTGCATTTTCTGTAATTAATAATGAAATTATGAATTAAAAAACCGCTACAATTCAAGAGAAACAAAGATTATCAACCTAATATAACCCAGCAGGTCCTACCTTGTATGATAACGTGCCATTTAACTTTAGAGCTGCTTGAAATGAGTTCTCATTTAAAACTGTGTTTTTCGAAGATTTTTCCTTGCGAGGTTTTTTGTTCTTAACCACCTTCTCACTCGTAAATAACTAAAAGCAAAAAATTAAGGTGCAAATAATTTTAAGAAATCTTACCAACATTTTCCTCATTTTTCCGTTTTCTATTTTCTGCCGATGATGTAAAGATTCGTTTTCCTCCACGAGGAAAAGCTTCCGTGTCCATGCTACTCATAATAAAGTACACTAATAAAAATATTCACAATTCTAAAAGTCTTAATAAAGCATGGCATAAACAGACACACACAAAATTAAAGCGAGGTTAGAAAACAAATTGAAAAAATTGACAGTAATCAGTGACACTATTGACAGGTGACAGCGGTGACAGTCTTTGCTCAAAGCTGTCAACATCGGTCACCTAACAATAAAAAAAATGAAAGAACCTAGCAGGGTCATTACGGTACCATAAGATCATATAATAACTAAAACCTATTCAGCGCATGTTTAATCTATTTACATATTTTCTTGTCATATCAGTTAAAACAGTAAATAATATTACAAAAAACGCAACAAAATAAAAAAACCAAATTGTTTAAAAATAGTCTACTATTTAAATTGAAACAGTTACATAATTATAGTTTTTTGATTAAGAGTATAAAACTGCATTGTAAATAATTATTGCTAAAAGCTTTTTAATTAAGAAATAAAGTTTTGACATTTATAGTTTGTTAATCGTCAGAGTTCAGCTGTACTAGCATGTCAAAGCAAAGATATTAATAAAAAATAATACAAAAAATAATATAAGTAAATAAAATTAAATTGTTGTTACAGTTATAGATATTTAGTATACCATTATAAAGTTATTATCTAAAATAACAAAAAAAAAAAAATATATTACACAAATATATTATAACGTTAGAGACAAAAAATTACTAATTTAAGTTTACCGGTTTTTTGGTGTTTTCAAATTGATAATCAACAGTCTAGTGTTTTATAGAAATTCAATAAAAATATGAATTTTTTTGTTGGTTGTTGATTTGGTAACGCCATAACAGTGATATTTAAATTATTCATTTTTTATCTATTTAAATTATTAATTTTAAAATTTTTATGGAATACGTGCGCCCATACTCTTTATAAAACGTGATCTTTAAGCTATTTTTTTGAATTTGACTTTTTTTGAATTTAGTAATAAAAATTATTTTTTTGCTTGGAGGAATTTTGTTGCTAAAATTCAATTTAAAGCGTTTTTTCGACATAATTTGTTAAACGCCAATAGTTTAATTGCCATTAGAACACTCTAAAACACATTACACAATATTATCAATACTAAATGTAGCTTAGTTCCCTTCGCAAACAAAGTTTTGCAGCTTTGCTTTGAAGTCATTTTGTCTTTTAATTTTACCCATAAAATCACTTTTCAAAACACTTTTGGATTAATAATGTATTTTCTTTCAAAGATATTTTGTTAGTTTAAAATTAAAAATCAATGATGATATTGACATATGACGTAATAATTTTTTTGACAGTCATGCACACCAACTTAAAAAACATTATCTATAAAATAATCAAAATAAGAAGATTAATAAGGTTATTAGACTCAAATTCAAGAAATTATATTAAAGCATTACGTATATTCAAATTATATTAAATCATTCTGTACATTACAGAAGGCTTATATAAAAATTACCAGAGATCAAAGATTATCAAAGAGATACTTCTTTGATGTTTACACTTCTGTTATCTGTCAAAAACAAAAATAATAAATATTCAAAAAGACAACGTGACAATTATTAGAAAATCAGATAAACTTCTTTGCGATTTGAGAGGGTCCCGAGGGTGTTGTGATCAAAAAAGAAGCATGATTACTTTTATTCTAGTTCCCACATTAATACTTTTAATATTTAAGAGCTTGTTTAAAAATAAACCCAAAGAGATAAGTGGAAGACATGTTGTAGTAACGGGAGGCTCTAGTGGAATTGGTTTGTCGGCTGCAATTATAGCGGCAAAAAGCGGGGCTCATGTCACCATACTGGCCAGAAATGTAGACAGATTGGGTACCGCTAAAGCGAAAATTGTTGAATCGTGTATAAACAGCGAACAAAAAATTACAGCGATTTCTGTAGACGTGTCTAATCTTTCCACGGTCACTCATGAATTACACGCAATAGAGGAAAAAGTTGGTCCTATCTACATGCTGATTAATTGTGCAGGACAAGCTATATGTGGTCTGGTAGAGGGTTTCAGTGTAGCTGACATTAAAACATTAATCGATGTAAATTATTTGGGGACTTTGTACCCTATTCAAGCTGTTGTTCCGGGGATGAAGGCAAGAAATGAGGGTATTATTGTTGTAACAGCATCGCAAGTAGCATTAATGGGAATGTTTGGGTATTCAATTTATTCAAGTTGCAAATTCGCTTTGAGGGGTCTTGCAGAATCTCTTAGGATGGAATTAAAACCTTTCAATATTTCTGTTACCTTATCTCTACCACCAGATACTGACACCCCTGGATACGAAAATGAAAACAAGACTAAACCGGAGGAAACTAAACTGATTTCTGAAAGCGGTGGTCTTGCAGACCCAAAGATTGTAGCAGAAGCATTAATTAATGATGCATTGGTAATGTATTTGTTTGTGCTATTTTATACAATACACGCTCTTTTCAGTATTTTACCGAATGTTTTAAATTCAATCATGTATTTCACTACTATCATACAGAACTTATAACGCTTACTGTTAAACATATGCCTTCTTGGGCTGTTCTTATTTTATTCAGGATGTTTGTTCATCAGGCGCCACTTCTTATGAGTCTTTATTTTTAAATTGTTTGGTCTATCTTCAATTTGGACATGTATTCAGTCTATTATATGGTTAGTTTATTGATTCGCTGCATATAATATACAGGTTAGTCCCGAAATAACGCCCCAAACAAAATCCAATAATAGGTGACAATAAGTCAGGAATTATAGTCTGCTATTTCTAGAAGCTTGATTAATAGCTATTGAGTCTTTCTGATGAGAGGTAATAAGCTCAAAACATGTTTTGGCTTGTACATTTTTGTTTTTTTCTTTTTTATTTTTTGATTTTAGGTTATGATTATATGAAGGACTGAAAATTTTATCGTTAAATCTGATACGTATCTTACGTTGTCTTATTCAAAAGTGCAAACTTTTTGCGAAAAATGCGAGCGATATTTAGTCTAGAAGCGTTTTAAAACCGAGATTTGGTTGCACTACGTTAGATTTTTAAAATTGCGGTTCAAGGCATAAATCTGCTTATTCACATTATTTTTCATTAATGTTTACAATTTTTTTAAAGATAACTTTTGGCAGTTAAAAAAATAGGCCAACATGGCTTAGCGTTAACAATGCGATCGGCGACAATATGAGTCAATGTTCGCCTTCTCGGCAAGTCACCAAATCGTACTTTCGTCACACAAATATTATTAGTTCTCTAGTTAACAAACGCGAAGAATGGCAATCGTATCAGATATTTACACACGTTCAAAATACATTTATTTTATGACGCGGTTAAAAAGAAATAAACATTGTGTTTTGCAGTGCTAGTGCTGCTCCTATTAGTGTCGTTCTATTATTCTACGAATGTAGATTATTATTCCAAATGAGGAATCTATCGAGAAATAACTGGCTTCGCATGCTAAAAATTTTGAGGTTAATTTCTCCGCATATTTAAGTTTTATCTGACATTTAAGAAAGAAGACTATTTTTTATCAAGGTAAATCTAGTTTAAATTTTTTTAAATGGAGCTTGTATAAATCTGTTGCATTTTAAATTGAAAGCAAAAACTGCTGAAGCACAGCAGTCTCTACTTAACAAGCCGTGAACAGCGAAATGTGGCAACGGTGCCAGCGGGTTTATTGGCATTCACTAGTTCAAATGTGTTTATTATATTTTTCCGGTGGTAATACTTTTGTTTCAAAATTCAAATAACTGGTGGTTTATGTGTATTTGGTTTTTTACTGTTTTTCCAAATGTTTAATTGGTTACTCCATTAGTGCGTGTATGACCAATTGCACTATTTAGCAGAGGCGAATTTTTTGAGGTTAGGTGTGGTTAGTCGCATTGTTTTGTGGTAATTTTGTGGTGTAAGCGGGGTTACAAAATTTGTACAGTGAGTTAGGTAAGTTAACAATTAGTTAATGTGATCTGAAAGTCATACCTATCTACTTCTACTATGGTCTTAGCTGACCCCCTGCCACAATAGACCCGCTAACGCTGTTGCCAAGTTGATGTTCATGTGGCTGAAGCTAGAGACAAAGTAAGCTATTTGGGTACGCCACGTTGAAATCAGAATTCACAGCAGAGAAGAGCATTTTAAACAACTCTTGCAAATGTAATTGGAAAACTGTTTTTTACAGGCAATGAGCCTTTTTCTTGAGAATGGTGCGGTAAATGTGTCGTTTAAGGCAGCAGTAATGGTAGAGAAAAGCATCAAACATTCATCATTTTAAGACCGTGTTATTTAAGCGATTTAGTTTAAAAATTTCAAGTAATTAAGTAAACGAAAACTAAGCTTTTTGATTTTCTCAAAAAGACATTATAGTTTGGGGTGCTATAATTTGAATAAAAATGCAAAATGTAATCAAAATTTGATCATTGAATGTTTTTCGAAGATTTTTATAATCGTTAAGCTTTTAAAATCCGATCTTAAAGTCTAATCAATTATTTCTTGGACATTGGTTCAATAATTTGTTTATCGCCTTTCACATAAAGAACTAATTTTGTTAGCGCTCTTATAAAGTTATTGAAAAAAAGCGTTCTTTAATTGATTCAAACAATATTTAATTTTTTTGTTGTATGAATAAAAGTTTGGTGGACTAAAAAAAATATTTTTTCTTAGTTACTGTGACAATATCGTCCGGGAGGAGGAAAAAAAATTCTGGAAACGTTTGACTTCTTAATATTAATAATAATAGATGGCTGACTGCGATTTTCGCTTTCTTATTTAAATAACACAGGATTTTTTTTTTGTTATTTTAATGCACTCAAACGATTTTTTGTCTAGTGAAAATCAAAACATATTGTTGCAGGAAATTTAATGGTCTACAAAAATAGGTCTAATATAATTTTTTGCTAAGTCAACTCTTTCGAAAGTTATTTAAGGTAAAAATTCAACCTCAAATTGTAAATGATTGAATTTCTCATTTTTCATATTCTATCACGTAGTAATGGCTCAAAAATATAAAATATTATATTTTTTGTAAAGCTTATCGCGTATTCTTACGTAAAACTATAAAATACTCTCAAAATATCAATAATTCTAAGACAACTGATTAAATTTCTGTATGTATTTTTTTTAAATCTCGAAATTTTACTTAAGATCTAAGAAAATCATTTCCAGTAAAAATAATAAATGCCTTGTTTACAATTGACTATTAGGTAAATTAAAATAAAGAAAGCAGTATTTCAATAATTACAATTTTTACTACATTATTCACAACGCTGAGTTGTTGCTTAAAAACTGCCAGATTCTCTTAAAAAAGAGAATTTGGCATTTAAATTTTTTTTTTTATTTAAATTTCGGGCAATTTTCTAATCAAAAATCACTGGAAATTTTTTTTACAATTGTAACAAAAAACATTTAGTTTGATTTTAAGATTAGTGAAAAAATACAAAATATGCAATAAAAAATGTTATTCTAATAAAAAAATTATTGAAATACTTGATTATTTTAAATTACCTAATAGTCAATTGTAAAACATAACATTTATTATTTTTACTAGGAATTGCTAATTTTCATAAGTCTTTAATTAGGTGAAGTGAAATTCCGACATTTTAAAAAAATTACGTTAAAAAAAATCAATTTTCTTAAAATTATCGATATTTTGTGAGTATTTTATAGTTTTACGTAACAATAAGCGATAAGCTTTACAAATAATACAATATTTTAGGTTTTTGAACCATTACTTTGTGAAAGAATATGAAAATTTGGAACATTAATCATCTACTATTTGAGGTTGAACTGAATCCTTAAATAACTTTTAAAGGAGTCGACTTAGCAAAAAATTATGTCAGATCATTTTTGTAGATTGCTAAATTTCCTGCAAGAATATGTTTTAATTTTTACAAGACAAAAATTAGTTCGAGTGCATTAAAATTCCAAATTAAACAAAAATTCCTGTGCTATCTAAATGAGAAATCGAAAATCACAATTCGCTAAAAAACTTTTCTAGAATTTTTTTCATCTCGGACGATATTTCCATGGTAACCAAGAAAAAAAATTTAAGTTTTTTTTGGCCCACTTGTATATGTCAGAGTCGGAATCATTGATGATTTTTTTTTAGTTTAAATGGTGTGTATTGTATATGTATACAAGTTTAAGAGTACTGCACCGACTTCACTTATCGTATTACGGGTTTAACTGTTTTTTTTCCTTTCAGACGAATCAATTTTTTAGCATTGTTGGTTTGGAAAGTCGGATCTTAACAACTCTTTGTGTTGGAATGACACCACCTAGTTCTCTCCTGGGGCTTTTCTTCCAGTCCATAGTTTTAGGTCCTTTAAGATTGATAGGATTCTTTTTTTTGAAGCATTTTGACAATATTGTGTACAAATGCCACAAAAAGAAGCAAAAAAATGAATAATTCAAATCAAGTATTCATTTGAAGTATTAGTGTTCCTAGTGGTTAAGTCTTTCTCATAGAACATTTGCAATTGATATGTTGTTTTGATTATTTATTTTTGGCGAATTTAAGTTAATTTAATGTTGGTAACGCTAAAAAAAGGAGATAAATTATAATTATAAATATTTTATAATAATTAGTGTGGAGAAAACTTTTGACATTTTTTTTTGTCACAAATTAACGACTTATATAAGTAGTAAACTTTAAGTTGTGAGTTATAGATATATTATTACATATTTACAAACTTTCAACGTAATAATGATCGCATAATTCATACCCATCCTAAGGAGTGTGTTGTGAAGCTTTTAAAATTATATTGTTACGTGATTAGCTTAATTATCACGTTGTGCTTCAAAAAAACTTTAAAAATCGGCCTTAGCCTCAAATATATTTTTTTCACAGTATCGAATTTGATAATAAGTTTGAGGATGTTTTATGACGGAGATTTAATTTCTATATGTATAGTTGTATGTAACTAGTCTGTGTAAAAACCTTTTAAAGTAAGTGATTATACAAAAAGACCAGAATATTAAACTTTTTTGAAATATTTTCTTTTTTTTTTGTGGAAATTTTTAGCAGTTTGTGGGTTGCAGAGCATGTTAGGTTGCTACACCCTGTAAACTGATACGTTTTACTTGACAAGTTCCCGCACACTATAAAAACCGTGGATACCAGCCAATAGCGTTTTAAATTTGGCAAAAATAATACGTCGTGTTCAAAACTGCGTCTTCCTGCGAAAAAAGTCTCTCCTTCCGGCGAAAAATCACGTTACTACCGCATTTGTTTATGTTGTTCAGGGAAATGAATAACTGATTGAAACTAAAGAAACTGACAAAACTAACTCAAAATAAATCAAGAAAATTCCTATGAAACCAGATCTTTTTTTTTATGGAATATTTTGATTATAATAAATAGACTCAAAATTTGTTGTTTTAGGCAAAATGCAAGCAACAAATTTTTTGTTTTATGATCAAAATTTCCCGGAAAAAAAGGGAAGTCTTGTTATATTATATATGCCATTATTGGGCACACAGTTTTCCCACAGAACATTTTTTTTTTATTTCAGGGAAATGAGTGAAATGGTATATTTCCAATATATCAATGTATCACCACTTTACAACAAAAATTAAAATTTTACGCTTGAATAAAATCTATAACTCTCTTTTCAATTTTTACAAAAATGTGTAAGTTTTAACATTGAAATAAAACGTTTCGTAATATTTTTTAATTTTTGAAAAAGCTGCATTATACAATCTATTTTTTGTAGTGTTGTATTTTCAACCGTTGCCAACAAAAGCAGGTTTACAATTTGACACACTATAACATAACAAAAATCTAAAAATGTGTAGTAGATTTTAGCCCTAAAAAAATAAAAAATTATTGTTAAAAAAAAAACGAAACTTAAAAACTAGCAATAAAGACTTTTTAGCAAAAAATAAGCCTCTGAAGAAAGACGAAACTAAAAATCAAAAAATAAGATCAACTTTTTAGTTTCAGTTCTGCACTTATGTAAATGTGTTTAAGTCTGCGTTAAATAAACAAATAAGCACGAATTAGGTTTTTATAGATGAATGCCTTAGAATGCTTTTATATATAAAAACACAAATTGACTGGTCGAAAGTTGTGAGTATAGTGAATTTTAAGTCAGAAGCAAGATGAACATGACATAGAGTTTGTTTGTATCGCGCTGGCTTTAAATTGTTTACAAATAAATACATTAATGTACAACTTAGACTAAAAGGCTTTTTTTTAATTTTTTGCTTTACAATTTAGTCTTGTTTTGTAGGTTAAATTTTTTGTTGAAAAGTTTTTACATATTGTTATCGCTTCTTGTAAAATTTACTTTTTGAAACTTAAACAATTTTCATATGACGCTGACGATATGCAGAAGATTATCAAAATGTCAGAGAACACAAAATATTTGGTTTTATTGATTTAAATTTGTTTTTTAACTCTTGTTATAATGGCTAACATGAAAAAAAGTAAAAAAACTACAGGATAAAACTAAAACAATTTTATTGTTGGGTTAGCACAAAAAATCTTGTGTAGTACACGTCTGGAAACGATTTTGTAAGAGTTCGTAGTTAGGGAGTCATCTGGAACTCGCCTTGCAAAATGTCAGTTTCAGACGTTGGATTGAACTGTGAATAAGTATGAAAAATACGAGGAAAAATACTTACAAAAAAAAAAATTTTGGAGAAAACGGCAAAATCTGCAGCTTATCTGATGTTTTTCAATTGTTGATCCTTCGAATAATTGGAACATTATTTTTGTTAGTATGTATAGGTAAATAGATATATTCTCTTAAAATTCATCTGCGTTTTGAAGATTCGATCAAAATCTACCGTTTACGCCTAAAGTCTAAATATTATTTTCTTGCCACTCCAGTCGAAAGTACGTGGTTTCGACTGGAGTAGCAAGAAAAGTAGTATACACTACACGGGCAGAAATTTGAGAGTCCTGAACTGCGCGCCATGATGGCGCGCATTGCAGGAATCTCAACTTTCTGCCCTTGTGGTGTAATATACTATTTTTTAATTTGAGGTTGTTTATTGGGTTTTTACAGAACCTCTAATAAAAATGCTAAGGTTAGTTTTTTTTTTTACTAGATTCGGCTAGGGTATTTTGCGCTGTTCAGAAGAAAATATTTTTAGTCATTAGCCATATACAATTAAAATTCAACTTATTATAACCGAAGGGCAACGACGCGTGATAATTAGTAGAAATCGCGAGCAAAATAAATATTTTTGCTTTAATTGCAAAACACATGCAAAAGGATTTATAAAACGTTAAGTGCCATGTTCAATCCTTTTTCTTATTTAATGAGCACAGTGAACGTGCTTATACAAAACTTGATTCATTAATTAGTGATAACAATAATGTCAAAACTATAATAAATTTCACTAAAATCTTGACGTTATTTTTGAAAAAGCAAAAGATATTGAGCTAAATTTACTCCCAACAATGTTTTGGGCATTGTATCATAAAGAATATAAATCATTTAATAGGCGGAAAGAAAATAATGGTGTTGTGGTTGTAAGTGAAGATGTCCTATTGTCCTGTTAAGTTTTCTCCATGAAAAAGTAAATAAATCGTTAAAACAAAATTCATTAAATTATAAATTTATTTATTGTATATCGTAAATGAGCCGTTTTATAGACCAAAATAAAGCTCTGGAATTGTAATTTTAGGGAGCTTTATTTTAATTCAAATTTTTTTTACAAAGATGTCGGCGCTTATTGTAGAAAGCAGTAAAATCAGGTCCAAAGCAGATTTTAACAAGTATTTGTGCAATACGGATAATAAATTGAGTGCATAATATAACTCTTTAAAATTCATTTAAAAGAAAAATCATATTGTAATTAGATACTGCTTACAGTCGATACATGATTGTTCCTTACTAGTCTCTACTATACCGACAAAATAGAAACAATTTAATAATCAGTCAAAAAAATCTATTTGCAAATTAGAATTTTGATTGAATTATTGCTTGCTCTGCCGATTGTCGGAAAAGTTTTGTAGATATAGTCTTTCAAATTTTCTTTTGCGTCATAACATTGAACTAAAACCCATTACGTCATAAATAAATGTCTCACAAAAGGTACGGTCTTATACAGAACCGTATTTTGTTATTCAAAGAAATAGTATGCCTAATCGCTCTTTCATTATTTTTAAATTTTCTAATAATTATATGTTTAATTGTGGGTATATAAACCTTTATTACAACTATAATTCAATAACATATTTTTGTTTCATTTGTATTAAAGCTATTTTATTTAGAATGTGCGTATTTATTATTAAATACTTCGGTACAGCAAATAGAAATTCCAGGTAAAGACGGCTCTGTACAGTTTTGAGTTGACTATAATAGTTGAAAAGGAGTTTACAGGGGATTTGCCGAGAGCCTGCTACCAGTCAATTGTTATTGCACTGTCATAAACGCAAACCAAAATTTGGAAGACTATATACTACAAAACCTACTCCTTGGTGATTATTGATCCCTGGCTTGCTAAAGAGTATTAATCTGGTGGGGTAAATAACTATTTTCTTCCACAGTTTGTTTCTAAATGTTCAAGTAGGTATTCAAATAATAAAAGATGGAATATTAGACGATTATATTTATTTTTATAGAATTAATTTAAGATACATAATCAATTATCTCACCGTCATTTATAGCAACAATTTTGTTGAATTTGAGATTAGGCGATATTTTGTGAGTAATAAGTATAACTGTCGATGTTTTAAACTCACTTTGGATAATATTCTCAATAAGCACATTTGTTGCCTCGTCCAAATTGGCAGCGGGCTCATCCAAGACCAATATTTTACTAGGATTGGTCAAAGCTCTAGCCAGACAAATTAGTTTTTGTAGACCAGCACTAAAACTATTTTCTGTTTTTATTATGGTAGCGTCAAGATTTGAAACTATTGCATCCAATTTGACAAACTTTATAACTTTCCAAATTTCTTCATCGGATAATTTTTTAAATGGGTCAATATTATCGCGAATTGATCCACTAAAAATTAAAACTTCTTGGGGTATTACAGAAATTTGTGAGCGTAGAAAACTTAGTGGCAAGGATTTTATATTGACATCATCGATTGTTATGTCACCTTTATAATCATATAGTCTAAAAAGTGTCGATGAGAGAGATGTTTTTCCCGCACCAGTTCTGCCAACAATGGCGATTTTATCTTGTGGTTTAATTTCAAGGTTTATATTTTTCAAGGAAAATTGGTTTCTATTTGGATATTGCAAATAAAGATTTTTGATTGATATTTTTCCGCAATTGGGGAAGTTGTCAATGCTTCTACCACTACTGTTTTCTTTATCAGTTCTACTGTATTCCAAAATTCTTTCAACTGCCGTCATTTGATTTTCTATGTTTGTCCACAACATAACGGTTACTTGCAACGTAAAATCTAGCATTACAACTTCTGTTACAACCAGTCCAACACTGCCTCCCATTATATTTTCTGCAAAAAAACATTTAGCCAGAAGTAATGACCTATATACAAATATCAGAAATTGGAAAAACTTTTAACTAGTTTTCTACCACTAACACTTCCAATGCTCTCTAAAGTATACAAACCTTTGTCATATTGTCAACAAAATTATCATAAAAAATTGTCTCATTCAATGATCTTGGTTTTAAACTTTTTATTTCTTTTTTGTTCAGTTGACATTATGCATTTGAACAGTAAGGAGCGTCGGGTCATGTTTCGGACCTCAAATTATTTGTTTGATTTGAAAAACAGCGAGTACGGTTTGACCTTTGAACACACAAAGCTATATTTTTGAGAAGTTGCCTCTTTAGATGAATCGTTTATTTGAGCAACCCCATAAGTCCAAAATACAAAATTTTTCAGGAAAAGCAAATAACATTTTTCCAGGTTAAGTTAGCATTAACATCGTGAACCAATGATAAATAATAATAATGTCAGCATCTCTAAAAAAGATTCGAGCATAAAAAATTTTAATGGTTAATTACTACAATTAACAATAATGATTTAAAGTTGGTGGAGTTATGGGGTTTCTCAAACAAACGAATAAAATAGTCGTTCGTTTTTAGTCATTAATTTATCAATTTTTCTCTCTCAATAATTTATTAAGTTTATAAAATAAACTACAAAAAATGTAGTAGAACTACAATTTACGGAAATTATAACAAATAGTCATTTATTTTTAAATTAAAGTCAGTGAAACCACAATAAACAATAAAACAATAATTTAATTAAATTTTCTCAACTAAACGACATTTGTATCGACCGATTGGTTAGGTTTTGAACACGGATTTGATAATTTTTGGTATTGGTAAACGTGAGAGGACGTCAAGAACCGAAAAATGCAATAAACCCAATTTCGAAAAAAATGTGACTTATGGTGTTTCTCAAATAAACGATTCAGATATAAAAACTGCTATATTTAATAGACAAACTTATTATATTCATGGCGGTACAGCAATATTTTCTAAAAATAATGTAAAATGTTCTCGTGTTCAAAAATTTGATGATTATTCTGTCGTACTTGACTGTGGAATTTCAGCTATTGACGTTGATGATTATTGCATCTTGTCGGTCTACAGATCGCCTAATGTATTTCAAAAAGTACTTAGTAAAGTTTTGAGAAAGCTATATGAACGTAAAACGGTAATCTGCGGGGATTTCAATGTAAAATTTGGCACCCATGACGCAAGTCCCACATGTGATTTTTTTAGAACTTTTAGTTTTGCATTATCTACGAACGGAAATTGTCTAGATAATATTTTTGATAACTATGTAGAGACAAGGCTCGAATTCTAAAACCTTATTTATCAGACCATCACGCTTTGACATTGACTTTGCCAATTTATAATTTGAATAACTTTATACCCGTAAAGAAGTACAAATTGATCAGACCTGTCACACTTACAGGTAGGTTCCAATTTTGCTATTTCATCCTAAATGTGCACTGGGACTTTGTAAATGATAACAACTTCATTTGACACATGTGTTTTGTGTTGACAAAGTTGATAAATTTATGAATTTAATAATAGATTCTCACAATATGACATGTTCCGAAAAGAAATTCAGAGTTAATAAACCAAAAGGAAATTTAGTACATTGGTTTTCTCCGAGATTTAAATCACTTCGCGAGCACTTCCGGCTTATTACTGAAATGTACAATAATAACTCAAATTTAACACTTAAAACATACAGAGATTATATTAGAAGAAAATATAGACAGGAGATAAGAAACGCTCAGATTGATGCTAATAATGGATTTGTTAACAAATATAAAAGCACACCTAATGCTATGTAGAAAATCATAGCACAAAATAAACCATATTCTGACAGTGTCCAGTCTAAGCTAAATGTTGAGCCCGACACCGCTAATAATTATTATTGAAAATCTAACGATCAAATTTAGCAATAACTCAAAACTTAAAGGCTAATAGAAGTTCTGCAAAAAATTCAAAATATGTGTTGTAGATTTATTTTTAAATTAAAAAAATATGACCATGTCTCATCAAAGATAATAGAACTAAGGTGGTTCAAAATGGACATTCAATTTCAGTACTCTATGGCTATCTTCGTTCATACTATATTACTGTTTTCTGCTCCTTCCTACTTGTGTGGACGACTTACGCAAAGATGTAAACACCATCCGCTGCATCTTCGCCATGCGTCTATGTTGACCTTGCCTCGATTCCGTACTACTTTATTCACCCGCTGCTTTACTTATAATGCCGTTAAGGTTTATAACTCGCTTTCAGCTTCACTTAAAGCATCAAAATCAGTTAAATCCTTTCGTAGGGCTTTTAAATCTGAATTTTTGCAAAAATGTGATTAGAATTTAGATTAATTATTGTTATTATTATTATGTTGCTAATCATTTTCTTTTAAGCATATAGTTACGTAACCATATTAATTTTGTTTGTTATATTATTATATTACCATATTAATTTATTTTTGTTTTAGTTTTGTTTTGTTTTGTGGTTGATTCAATGGTTAAGTAGGAGTAGCTTAAGCTAGACTTCGCCTCTGAATCGATAGCCACGTTGTTCTTTTCTTTTTTAAATAAAGGCCTCTTATTATTATTATTATTATAAGTACATTACCCAACTTTTTCTTTTAAAGAACTGTTGTATAATAATGTCTGATCAATTATTGACTCCTTGAAAAACAAAAAAAGTAGAGGCATATATGGTCTTAGTCTTAGTGTTGCAATTAAATCTATTAGAAATGTTATTTTAATTCCATTGACCAAAATATTTAATCTGTGTATAGTAAATAACATCTTTCCTGAGGTGTTAAAAAAATTATTGGTTTGTCCGATATATGAAAAAGGTAACTCAACGGAGAAAGAAAACTATAACCAATCTCCCTATTACCGGTTTTATTAAAGCTTTTTGAAGAAGCTCTCGCTATTTAAATTTGAAACTTTTTTGAAAAACACCAAATTTTTTCATCATGTTAGTATGGTTTTAGAAAAAATAAAAAAACCTCACAGGCAATTCTAGACTTAACGAATTATCTAACAGTATCAAACGAACAGAGAAACCATGCAATAGCCGTTTTATGCAACCTAAGTAAAGCTTTCGATTGTGTATACTACGAGATCCTATATCAAAAACTTGCACACTACAACATAGATAGATTAACTATTTAACAAACAGAACTCAAAGGGTGATAATTGACCAGAAAGTGTTAAATGAAAAAAACATTTTCACGGGTGTTCCCTAAGGGTTTAATTTGGGACCCATTTTATTCTAGATATTTGTGACCGATATTCCATTTTTAATGGATAACGTAAATTTTGTGAGATATGCTGATAACACTTCTTATGTAATCACTTACAGCCACTTAGTAGAGTGTAGCAATAAATAAAAATAATAGAACTCTTGCTAGATTAAAGCGATGGTTTACTAACAATAAGTTATATCTGTATAAGGCGAAAACAGTAACTTTGACCTTCTCATTAAGAAATGTTGAAAATAAAGCTGCCGACAAATCGATTAAATTCTTAGGGTTGAGATTGGATATAACTCTAAGATGGCACGCTTCTGTTGAATAATTGGCTGGAAGATTGTTAAAAAATATGTATCTATTAAGATTACTTTCTAATTCCGTTTCTCGTTGCATTCTTAAAACAGCATACTTTGGTCTATGCTACAGTCTAATAGCATATGGAATTTTGGCATGGGGAAACTCATCACACGCCTCTAGAATTTGTTCCCTACAGTTAAAGCAATGTGAATTGTAAATAATTTGGGATATCAGCAAGATTGTAAACAAACCTTTATCGATAATGAAATCTTAACACTACCCTCGTAGTCTATGTAACATATCATATTGGAATGTATATTGTATGCCATTAACCTTACAACTTAAGCATTGTGATGTTCACTCTTACAAGACCCGAAACAAGCTTAAACTAATTCAGAAATCTTGTAGATTGTCTAAATCATTACAATACATTACCTGATAGTTTTAAAATTAGTGGAGTATCTGACAAAGCATTCAAAACTAATGTGAAAACGTTAGTACAAAAAACTTACTATCATACAAGCGACTTGTGTGATAACAAGACGTAGACATATTTCTCTAATATATTTCTTTTATCTCTGTTTGTTATCTAAAGCTATGTGTAGTGTAAATTATGTATATTGTATAAAACACAGTAAAATTTATTATTATTATTATTATTAATATAACGAGTCTTGATTTTGCAAACTATACTATTTGTTTAATTACCGGCGATGGTGATGTGAATATACTAATTTTCTTAATATCTTAACAAAAATCTAGAAAAATATCTGTTAGCAAAAAAATATGTTACCCAGTTTCAAATTAATAATCGTATTTTTTTGTGGCTTTTTTGCTTTTGAAAGAATAGTTAAATAATTAATGGCGTTTTTTAAGAGCCAAATTTGCTACTTACCTTTAAATATTAAGCAGATGATAAATACTACAGCTAACGAAATTGACGTGAGAATATGTATAAATAGCATAAATGCATGTTTGCAACTATGGAAAGTATAAGAAGCCGATGTGTAACAATTTTGATGTTGAAAAAATTCTCGGATTAAAGTTTGTTCAACACGAGCACTTCTAATGGTAGAGAGACCTTCTACGGATGTGTTGACGTAACCAACAACAGGACTTCTTTCTAAAACAAATATATTTTTTGAAATATTAGAGTAATAAAATAATAAGCATACTTGAAGCTTCTAATCTTTCAAGATTTCTTGAAGTGCGTAGAAAATATTTTGAAGCAAAATATTCTAGTGCTACTAAAATAATCATTGGAGCAAGAAAAATATAATTTATTTTAGCAATCAGAATTACTGATCCGATGGCACTGAGGCTAGACTAAAAATAATTAATGGTAATTTATTTTCTCATTAAATTTATGCAAAAAGGTTTAGAATAACGAGTCCACAATACATTTTGGGTTTATTTGCTTTTGTTTGTATTTCCAGGGTCTAACGCACTTGAGCTACTGGATGAGTACATTTTCTAACCTTTGTAAGACATCTTCTCACCGCTAAGTTAAAAAAATTTTTAGAACTGTAAGACTCTTTTATTCTAATGTTACGTTTTGCCAAATTTTAACAACTAAATTGAATTAAATAACAGTTAACTCTTTCTCCATAATAAATTTGTCAGGATGTCTATGTTCTACGATTATTAGCCTTAATTATTCACTAGAAAACAGTGTACAGAATAGTAACAACCAGCTACATTATCATCAACAATCTACTTCAACTCACCCCTCCATATTCATTGTTAGAGAAACGCTTGAGCAGTCAGACGGATCGATTAGGCGACACATGAAACATATTTACACTTAACGTACCTGTCAATAATACGTGTAAAGTAACTCACCGGGGGCTTTTCTCCCCCTCGCAGGATTCTCTTCCTCTCGAACTGATAGTGGAAGACATCACCAGGCTCATTGGACTTTTGACAACCACTCCATGGACTCGATTGACTCAATCTTCACCCCTTTTCTTTAGCATCGTGTTCTCAATGATGTCTTCATTGTTTCGGTACCTCATTATTCCATAACCACTCCATGGACTCGATTGACTCAATCTTCACCCCTTTTCTTTAGCATCGTGTTCTCAATGATGTCTTCAATGTGTCGGTACCTCATTATTCCTCCGAATGCACAGCACTGAATTCACATGATTTCTCCGAATGCACAGCACTGATTTCACAATATTTCACCGAATTCAGGGAGACAGCACTGAATTCACAATTATACCACCGAATTCAGGGAGACAGCACTGAATTCACATTATTCCTCGGAATTCAGGGAGACAGCACTGAATTCACATTATTCCTCCGAATTCAGGGAGACAGCACTGAATTCACATTATTCCACCGAATTCAGGGAGACAGCACTGAATTCACATTATTCCTCGGAATTCAGGGAGACAGCACTGAATTCACATTATACCACAAAACACATATGATCAACAAGATCAACACGTTAACTATCTTTCTCTTTCAATAAACAATTAACAATTGTTAATTGTTAATACTCATAATACTGCCCGTCCGACCGTCTCACCTTTCTCTAATCAACATTCTCACTCTCGCCTCGCTCAGCTGACTCATACTGGACTCCACCCTTCCAGGGATGCTAAGCCCATGTTCCCCCTCTTTTACTTAAGATGCCATATGGGCCTCATCGAGATGATTTAATTATACAAGCGATTTAGCGCCTTATTGGCTTATTTTTACTTAAAAAAAATAACTATAAATTATTATAAAATCAAAATCTCTCACAGAACTTTTTTTTCTTAAACTCACTTACACTACAAAATCTCATAGGTGTTGACGATGCGCAAGTTACTATACATTTAGAATCGTAGGGTTTCCAGGTGCTTTTTAAAATTTGGCGTCATAATTTTACATGCCTATGAGTTTGTGTGAACAGACCAAAATGTTTAAGACAATTGCTTCAAATGTCAAAATAATCACTAAGCTTCTCAATTGCTTTATTTTAAAATTTAAAATAATTTTCTCACAAGAACCGAAAATTTTGTGTTGGAATCTCATTTTCGTAACGGCCACCGAGTTAATGCTGAGTGGCAATACAAAATTCAAGCTTATTGTTAAGAGTTTAGGCAAAAATTTCCCGATGCAGACTAAAGACGTACAATTTTTTCTCCAAAAATAACAAGATTGCCTTGCCAAAATCATTTGATCTACTAATTCAACTAGAAAATCCTCTCCCCAAAATCATTCTACCACCGTTGGAAAATTTTTCGGCAAATCCCCCAGGAGAAGTATTTTAACATTGATGCCTTGGCTCTTATCAAACACTTTTTATCATAATGTAACGCATTGTAAGGTTCAGCCATAGTATTCTATAGCTGATACGAGTATTATATCTCTTTCCCTAGAGACTGGCTCTTGTGATTCCAGTATCCCTATCGTCTGCAAGCGGTATAATTATCAACTACTTCCTGTTGATTATCCTGCACGTGTCCAATACTGTCGTTGTTACAACCCTTTTAAACTTAAGTTTCTTTACGGATGAGGCTTGGTATCATTTAGACGGTTATGTGAAATCGCAATGCGAATATGGAGTTTAGAAAAACCTAATTTTATTAAAGAGACTTTACGGCAGCCCGAACAAGTAGGAGTATGGGCTGCTATTTTAAGGCGCAGAATTGTTAGGCAAATTTTTTTTAATAAAACATTGACTGATGCATGATATGGCAAGAAGATTTTAGAGCCATTCTTTGCACAGCTTTATGACGATGAAATTGTGAACGGGTACTTTTAGTAAGACGGTGCCCCTCTACATACCACTTACGAGACTTTGAATATGATACAACAATTTTATGATCGTCGGGTTATCAGCGGAAATACAGGTATAACTTACCCTTCAAAATCCTGCGACCTCTTTCCATGTGACTTCTTTTTGTGGCCCTATTTCAAGAGCTCAATTTTCCAGCAACGCTCAAATAACCTCGATGAGTTGCGTCAGGCAATAGTTGCCAAAATTGATGAAATTAGTAATAATCTTTAATAACGCAACTGTTTTAAAAGTCCGCGGATGCCTTGGAGTCGATTCACGACATTTTGATTATTTGTTGGAAACCTTATTTTCTCATTAAGTTTTTTTTTGTTAAAACACAGCTTTTATTTCAATCTCATTAGTGAGGTAAGATTAAGTTCAGATGTCAAATTAATCATTGTCATTTCGATTCGATGGTAAAGGTACGTTCACAATTCAAAGTTAAACATTCATGGCAATCTTCGACATCAATTTAAAAAAAAACACCTGTTAGATATTATAGGATATTCATAGACCAAGTTCTATACAAGAGCTTTTTTGATGAAATTGAAATAGTTTTTCTAAACTTTTGCAAAAACACAATTTGACTTACCAGTAGAAATGCTAATATTATATCTTGCAAAACGTCGTCAACCACCACAAAATCTTTGGAAAATCTATTTAAAATATTACCAATAAAGTGTGTATCAAAAAATGCAAGTGGTGCATGTAAAATAGTCGTAAATAAGTTTTTATGAAGAACGTTTTGAAGTTTTTTAAAAAACAAGTACAGTCCCACGACGGAAAATAAAAAGCAACCAATACCAACAGCTGATGCTATATTAAATAGCAAAAATGCTCTATTAGTTTTTTCTCCTATTGTCTCAATAGTTGACAAATTGCTTATGTTACTGATTGATAATCTGAAAGATTGCTCTGCGTAATTTGCCCTAAAAGCAGATGTCAATAAATTTAGCAGTTGACATTTTCTTATGGATTTACCATTTACTCACCAAAATATTTTTGTAAGATGTAAAGAACTGTAATAAAGCAAAACATGTTAAGGTTACAATTGCCGTTGTGTATCGTCCATGTTTTAAAAATTTTTGGTATGTTTTTAAACTTATACTACCTTCGCAGTGTCTTTCATGATAAATTTCTTTTTCTTCATTATTTTTCAACAACTTAGTTTCTTCATCATCTTCTTCCAGAGTTGAATCACTTATTATCTCGTTAGAAACGGAACTAAATGCATTTAATTTATTTGGTATAACAACATTATTCTGTTGTAAAGACATAATACATTTGCTGTCCAAATTTAAAATTTGGTCAGCTTTTTCTAGACACAAATTATCTTGCGTAATAAGAAGTACAATTTTGTTTCTTAAATGTTCTTTAAAGCATTTATTAAAAATTTGATTTTTAACTTGATTGTCTAAGCCATCTAAACAATTGTCTAATAAAAAAATATCAGAATTTTTATAAATAGCTCTCGCTAGATTAATTCTTTTTTGTTGACCCCAACTCAAGTTATGTCCACAATCTTCGACTATTGTGAGATCTCCGGCATCTAAAATATCTATATCATGTGATAAACAACAGAGTTCAAGAATGTGTTTGTATTTAGCTTTATCATATTTTTCTCCGAATACAATATTTTGTCTAATAGTTGATGGAAAAAGCCAAGGTTGTTGTGAAGCAAAAGACAATTCTCCATTTACATTAATTTTACCCTCAGTGGCCTTCAATTCTTGTAAAATAATTTGGAATAGGGTACTTTTTCCGCTATTGATAGGGCCGGTCACTATTGTAACTCCCTTTTCCAATGTGCAGTTAATATTTTTGAAAATAGTTTTATTGTTTTGTGTAAAGCTTAAATTCTGAACAGTAATTGTAGGTGTGAGGTAATTTGTAATTTTGCTATCTCTTTTAGGTTCAGTCAAATTCATAAATAATTCAAGTCTTTTTGCAGAAATATAAAACTCTGATATTCTGTATGATGTTTTCGTAAATCTTGTTCCGAAATCCATATTTAGCGTCCTAAAAGTTGCAAATATGTAGTAGATAGTTGCTGCACTAACATTTGATTTGTTCTTGTATAGGGTAAATATTACAATCATTGCCGCAGTCGTTAATGCGTTTGAAATAATTGCAAATATATGCTTGACGAGAAAAATTTTTTGTGTTGCACTTACTTCTTTCCTTAAAAAAATTATTAAGTTAATTTAAATTAAATTGAAAATATTATTACTGTCGGGCTTTGGAAACTTTGGATTCAAATATTGTTTCCCAGGTATACATTTTTGTGGGTCGTACATGTGACACGGTTTCTTTTATTAACTGAAATCTGTAATCTGCTTGTGTGCATAGTTTTCTTTTATTTTCTATAATTTTAGTTATACCATAAACTGTAACACAAATTTATTTTTTACACAAATATGTTTCCAATTGATACATCAATAATAATCAATATTAAATGCTAGAGAGATCTAAACTTGATATATTTTTAGTAAACTTTGAAACTCTATCGTGAGTTTGATATTATCCCTTTATCTAAAAATGTTTTGAGAAACTACAGCGTGGTCAAATAGGACTGTTTGAGTTGGCAATCCTACATTTTATTTTAAAATGGTACAAATGCAACCACTCTTAGTTGTTGACGGGTGACACCTTTGGTACTGAAAACATCATTGACACATGCCAATTAAAAAGTTAGTCGCTGTGACATGACCTACATTTTTTTTATGAGTGTTATGTCAAATTTTAGTCCAACAAGCATATCCGTTTACAGTGTGGCAGCTAGGTAAACAAAAAAAGTCTCTAAAAAGTATTCCAACTCAAACAGTCACTGTAAAACGTACTTTTTGACATAAAAGCCTAAATACAATTTTATTCTTAAAATTTTGTAAGCTATAGTCGAATATTGACCGATGGGTTGTCGCTAGTTTTACACATTGATCAAAAAATATTTAACTACTCAATTATCGTAAAACTTAAACAATTATTATTTAAAGCTAATGCCCGGTATACTATTTAAAAGTTTCTAGTGTCGTAAAAAATAATTTTTATTCAATATGCTAATTTTCAAAAGACGCAGAGGCGTTAAGTTCATTTAATTTAATTATTTCTGTTTTCGATGATTTTTTTATCGGAATAATGTTGATAACCTAGGTAACAAAAAAATTATTTCCGGTTATCTCAAAGGTAATAAAAAAACAACAAAATGCGATAAAAAAAAGTGTCAATGATCAGCTTATTAGATACAAACCAAAATTACATACCTTGAAAAAAGAAACTAATTTAGATCTAATCATTTTTCTTTGCTTAAGAAAAATTAATTTTGCTTAAATTAACACCAGTTTTGTATTCAAAATTTAGCTAAAAACTGTTTAAAATTTTTTACAAATTGTTTATCGTCTCTACAGCATTAGCAGCTCGACTAAAAGCGTGGCGTTATTGCCGCAAAATGCCACCATGAGAGGTCTTAGCAATAATTTACAAAAATCTGTTCAACCGTTTATCTGTTCATCTGTTTAAAAATCATCATTTTGTTGATAAGTGGACTTAAGCATTTTTCACATGTTTGATTTAGTCGAGATTTTTAATTACGCTTCTTTTATAATATTTATAACTTTGAAATGTTGCTGAGGCATTACTCAATCTTTGCAAATATCTTATTTTTTCACCAACGTGCAGCAGAAATAATTTGATAAGACTCAATAGTCTCAATCGGAGTTATTTCAGATTTTAAATTGAAAGACAGGAAAATGAAAAATGATATGACAGAAAACCAGGGTAAAAGCTATGACAGACAGAATTTTGATTTTGCTGTGGTTGACGCTGGGTGCTGTTTGATTTATTTTGGTATTTCAGATTAAAGATCCAGAATTCAGCCAGTAGTTGGAGCAAATGTTATGATTGGAATTTTAAAATGGGGCATAAATGTTACCTACGTAGTATTGGTTAAGCATTCTTATCAGGCATTCATGTTTTTGAAAAGTATATTTAAAATTCTAACATTTTCATGACGGCTCAGATATTATGTGGACAGATTTTAATATTTTAACAAAAAATCAACCTGTTCGATGCTGTATGCATCTAAGCGGCTTGCAGTATCTGTCGAAGTACGTTTATGACAAACGGTGCCACTGTTTTGCCACTGTCAAAGTGACAAATCAAATGTGACAAGAGGTTATTCTTAGTAGCGACAAAACGGGGAAAATTGGAAATTGCATAAAATCATTGACTAAATATACTTAGTCTATGATAAAACCAAAAAACAGTGTGAAATCTGACAGGTAGATTAGATGCCTATTATTTTTTATGACTTGCAAAATTTTATCGTCTAGTAGGACATGGTCTAAAATAAATTTAGAATTTGTATGTAAAAGTCGTATGTTATCGTTTTTAAAATAAAATAGATTTTTATGTAAAACATACTTACTTTGTAAAGGAATGTAGATCCAAAATAATAAAGATCCTAGCATAATTTTTTTATCCACTTTAAAATAAAAAAGTGTAGTAACAACAACAGTTTTCAAGAACAAGATCCAAGTATCATTTCCAACTTCCGTAAAAGTCTCTAAAGCATAAACGTCTTTAGTAATCAAAGTTAAAACACGTCCAAGATCATTTTTAAAATTAAAGTTTTGCAATTTTAAAAGCTTTGCATAGATAAATGATGAAACCGCAGTTCTTGCTTGAATTCCAAGTCCTCTTAAGAGTAAGGCATTATTTCGCTTATAAATACTACTAAATACTTGAAGTCCAACTATTAGTGCTATGTAGAGATAGACTTGATGTTTTGATAGTGTACTACGTTTAGGACTAAAGTAAGAAATAACTTTACCTAAACAATATGGTTGCACTAACCTGAAAAAAAAGCATGCATTATACTTTTTGTATAAGATTTTATTTTTTTTTTAAGAATTTTAAAAACACAACTCTATTTTTCTAATTTTAAATGTTAAATTTTGTTTCTAAAATGCACTTTCAAACCAATTTTTTTTTAGCATTTGATAAACTGAATTTTTTTAAACGAAGCGTCTGCAGACTTTTTTCATTTCTTTCGTCGATATAAGATGCACTTAGATACGTCTAACACTTTGAATGGCAAATAGAAATTAGTCTTCCTCTAGGCTTTGACAATTTCTTTACACTGTTTAAACTATTGCAACAAATTAAAAATGATTTTCATCAATTGCTTAGAATGTCATTTCACTATTTAAAGACAAAAATTCCTAATAGTAATAATGACACTTTTAAACTTCAAACTAGAAAGTTTCAAGAATACAAAAAATATATCTACGATGTGCTTACGTCTAGATATATTTATTGTATTTCTTTGTGTAGACATTAGCTAAAAAACAGCTGTTTCCATAACAATAAAACTGAATCAATGTCTAATTTTATAGATAGATAAATTTATTATTTTGTCACACATTTACAAATGTAAACTTATGTCAATAAATTGTACAATAAAATGAAGTAAATAAAATTGAGATACAATAAAAACAATAATATCTTAAATATAGAAATCATTCAAGCTTGACTAAAATTTGTTAGCTAATTATAGATATTTATTTTTTAGTGACATGATATTGTTGATTTTCGTTATGGATACGATATATGAAACGTATCTCATATCTCCCTTAGGACTTTGTAAAGTTTTTCACCCTCAAACACATGGTTACCATGCATTTGCAGCAATTATACATTCATGCATTCTCGGATGTTGTTATTTTTCATATAATTTTATTAAGAAAGCAGTAATGAAATGCTAAAAAATAAAATATTTAATGCACTACGGGAGATATTCGGTTTTTCACCCTCGGTAGACTTACAGACCGCGGGCCTCCGGCCCTTGGTCTGTAACACGTCAACCTCGGAGAAAAAACATTCATATCTCCCTTAATGCATAAATATCTATTATGCATTAAGGGAGATATGAATGTTTTTTCTCCGAGGTTGACGTGTTACAGACCAAGGGCCGGAGGCCCGCGGTCTGTAAGTCTACCGAGGGTGAAAAACAGAATATCTCCCGTAGTGCATTAAATATTTTATTTTTTAGCAACATTATATTCTTTATTTTCAACATAAAACGTAAAAAAAAACATTCAAAATTTGAAAAAAATGTGGATATCAAAGGTGGTTTGACTGCCGTTGCTACGATAGTTGCTACAGTAACATAAATTTGTTTTTCAATCAACAAAAAAAAAATGTCTGGAAGCAGCAGCGTTATTCCTCACACTGTGATTATAAAAGCGGAAAAAGCCAGTGAGTTATTGGTTCCGAAGAAGTCTGAACATTTGTACATCAAAGAATATGACCGATTTCATGTATGGATGGTGAAAAATGGGGTTACGGATATAAATGGAACTGTAATGTTAGTCGAAGTTCTGCAACATTGGCGGCAGATGGTGGATTAAATATGACAAAGTTGAAGCGACTAGGAGGATGGAAAAGTTCTACTGTTGCTTCAAATTACTTGGCGGATAGTATGGAATCAAAAAATAATATATCCCGTGTGATTGCTGGGGTGGAAAATATTGAAAAACCAAGATCGTTGGCTGCTGAAAAAGCTACAAACTCATTCAAAAGCAACCAGTTTAGTGGAAAGTTTGAAAATTGTACCTTCTATTTGACTCGTGAACAGGCGCAGGAAATTGAGGAAGAAAAAAGTATCAAAAATCCCTAGGGAGTTATGACTATCTTTTCATGTATTGTATCTATGTTGAAAATAAAGAATATGATGTTACTAAAAAATAAAATTGATTTAATAAATAGCGGAAAATGATTGTAACATTTTGTCGCTGTGTATTGGACGGTTTTTTCGAAATAAGTCAACCATTTCTATTCTATTTTAGTCAATAATCGTTTTTATACACTCTCAAATGAAGGCATAAATTGGCTTTCATGGCACAAATCTGTCAAAAATTTGTGACAAAAAGCAACAGTTGGTTTAATTATTCAAACAATGGTATCAAACATTTATTAAAGAAAATCATACAATATTATAATTATAGTAATTTTAGACTTTTTAGCTTCTTAGCCCACGGAACTATTCTTCATATATTCAGTAACCATAAGAAATCAACGTTATCCTTAATTTTCAACATTTTCTTGAGCTTAGAGTGGGCACACCAAAAAGACGAAAGTTTGTAAACTTTTGAGTACATAAAACGAAGCAGAATAATACTAAATGTTAGTTATTCAACTATAATTTTCTACCATTTGAGATAAATACGCCATCATACTTTTGCGCCGCCATTCGCGCTAAGCAGCTTCAAATTCTTGCAAAATTTTTGCTGAATAGACGCTTTCTGCTTAAGAAACGTTCATTTTAAAAAATTGAATTTTTAAACAAACCCAGTAACCTTAACATCATCAAAATAGCTAACTTTCTACATAACACTAAAATTTGCATAAACACAACTTTCAGTTGATTTTCTAAATATTTGTTTGAATCTTTTAGAATTATAAAATAGAATAAACCGTTGTAGGTATCACAGACATAATTCTCGATTATCGCCCTCTGGAGTTTTTATGCCATAATCTCCTATATATGCCCTTAATACATAAATAACTATTGTTCCTTGTTTCATATGTGTGGCTAAATGAAAGATCTTGAAAACAGGTTTTGTTTCCAAAAAGATAAAGGTTTATGTCGTAAGTGTAAAGTACAAAAAAACTAATAAATTGTTGTATTTAAAGAGTTCTCTACAACTATCTCTGTATTTTTTTCGCAAGATCATTTTCAGTACTTTCTTTTGAAATTTAAATACCCTAACACTGAAAGGACTGCTGTCTCATAAAGCAATGGCGCAATTTATTATAGAATATATATCCATAAGGTTAATAATACTGTAAGTCATAAATTATTTATAGTGAGTACCCTAAAAACGTATTTTGCTTTTGATACTCTTTAACAAACTAGGTCAATGTAGCTATTAAAACTTAGGTCTTGATCAAAAACAACACTAATAAGAAGTTTTCCACAGATGCTTGAATTAATTCTCCGGATAAGCTGATACATGACGGAAATATATACAAAAATACAGTTTTTGTGTTGAAGTCAATGCATTCTGTTTTGAAACGTTTAAACACATTCTATTAGATACAAGACATTCACTAAGCTGTTTCAAGTTCAAGTTACTAGTGACAAAACTGAACACTTCAGAGTCTTTTTGAAACGGTAGTCTAGTACGCGCAGACACAATGACGCGCAGAGATTATCAGCTTTTGCGGTTATTTGTTAAATACCCAATAAATCCACCTTGCACCAACTGTCTTCATGTCAATACTTCCCGAAATAATTAATGTGTTTTTATCAATTTTGGTAATATTAATTATTGTAATAATGGAAATTGACATAGATAGTGATAATGCAAAAACCCCAACAACACTAATAACACTATCGCACGTAGCAGAAAGTGCTGACATAGCAACAATAAATCTCTTGCAGAATGTTGCTTCTTTTTCAAACTTATAAAATAGTAATAACATCAATTAATAACAGTCAGATGTGTTCTTTTAATAATTGTTCAATTGATAATATAATTGTAAATATTGTCAATCCTGATAATATCAAATAAAAGTTCGAAAACTTTTACCACAATTTGAATTTTGATTAAATTATTGCTAGTTTTGCTGATTGCCGGAAGAACTTTGTAACCAAATTGCTCAGTAATGGCGATTATCAATCTCAGACTTTTGTTCAATGTCCCTCGATTGTTAATCGCTATCATTACTGATCTTGTTGATTAAATAACTAACTATAAACGTATACAATTATAACGAATTATTTCGACTGCAGTCGAAAACAACGGTCTAATAACCCAAACGGCTAATATAAACAAAGGGCCGTACATTAACCACTGTTTGGAAGATCGTAAATGAGGGAATAAATCACAGAAAAAAAATTAATTAGACTTAATTCGAAGATTCATTTACCAATTATATGACGTAAACATAATTCCAACTATGGCGATCTTGTACAAAAAATTGGAGAAAGAAAGACGAATAAAATGCTTTGAATCTACTTTACGAATGTTTATCCAAAAAATTGGTTTTCGCTAGAAAACTAATGATAAAAGAATTGTAATTATGGAATCGGGAGAGGACCCGAAAATTTAACAACTATTGCAAACTTCAGGAACGAAGAGAGACCCATTTATTACCTTGACGAAATGTGGTATGTCACTCACGACGTTGTCAAAAAAGGATGGATAGATGGGTCAACAAAATGTGTCGCTGATGCGTGATAATATTAAACGCTATAGAAGATACTAAAGTACTATCACATGACTTTTTCTATATTTCAAAAATGATTTACTAATAAACAAATTTCCAAATTACGTGCAAACAGCGTAATACTTATGAACAACGCCAGTTACCATTCGCAATTGAAAAAAAGTTTGTATTCGTCCAGTACTAAAAATTAAATAATGCAGTTTTTTTACAAATATGACATGTATTTTCTACAAAAAAATGAACTGTTGGATAGAGGCTCTTCGTACGAAAACATATGACAAAAACTATTTAATTGATAATTGATTCAATCCTATTGAACTCGTATAGGCCGAATTAAAAAGTCATATTCGTCGTAAAAACAAATGTCAAGAGTTTAGCAGCAAAGCAGTGGCACTCATAGCCAAGGAAGTGCAAGAGATATCGGTTAATAGTTGGAAGAATTCGGTAGATCGCGTTATAAAAATTGTAGAACGATACAGGAAGGAAATGCAAGCATTAATAATTGTTTTAGGTAACAATAATTCGAGTGAATGGAAACAATGAAAAAACATCTTGCATTTTTCTTCAGGGTACATACATATTTTATTGAACTGTGTTTTTGGTTTATTGTAGACTGGTTGAGCTGGAGTGACAACATCTGTTTGTTTGTACCATGACAGTTATAAAACCTCAATAGAAGCATTTAAAGTTATCACTACAGTGTCTAAGCACTTGGAATACATTATCCCATTATCTCTGCGCATACTATACTTGTACTGCTATCGTCATTTTACTATAAGCAGAACTTATGTTTTTTCTTTGAATAAAAACTTTTTTTTTTCTATTTTTTATCTAAATATGATTTAATAAGCATTGATAGTCGGCCTTTTACAAAATACTTTGTCCATTATGATTTCGTGAGTGATAAGATCAAAGGCTTTACTTAGGTCCATCATAACTGCGCAAGCTGACATTTTATTTTCTAAAATAGTAATAATTTTTTCAAATATTTTGATCAAAGCAGTTGTAGTGTTTTTATTTTTTCTAAAACTGTGTTTAAATAACTGAAGAAATAAGTTGCTACTTAGAAAGGCATTTATTAGGCAAACTGCAATTATTTTTTGAAAAATATTATTAAAGGTAGGCAAAATACTTATTGGTCGATAGTTGCTCATCTCATTCCTCTCTTTTTTTATGTAGAGGAATGACACCTTTTAATTTATTGGTAAAACTGCCCTGTTTTAACAAGAAGTTTATAATGTTTGTGAAAACAAGGCAAATAATATCATAACAATGGTGGAATGGCTGTAAGAGGAATTTAGCTGATTTGCAGGTATGCTTGTTTTTTAAAGACTTAGTAAAATTGACTAATTTATTTTTCGTTACTGGTTAAAGAAAGCAGAGTTTTAGGATTCATGTTAATATTTGCTTGAAAATCCACAGTTTTTTCAAGTTTTTATTGATCAAAAGCGATTAACCTGTAGTAAAAGAAAGTAAAGTAATTGTTAAAGTCATTAATGTCATTAATGACCTTATATCTACATTGTCAGGTAATAGGTTTTTATTGGCTTTCTTTAAATTAGGATTGCTTGCAAGTTCATCACTAATATTTGATGTTGTTTGCAACTTCTCGTGATAGTACCTAATTTGTTTTTGCTTGTTGGAGCAAGTTTTGATACAATTATTAACATTGCTGATATTTATCTTCATATAAGCAATTCTGACAAGAACTGTAAAGCCGATAGTTTTTCTCTCAAGAAATTTAATTCGGGGGATTTAATTTAGCGTTGTTTTTTTGTTTTATTAATTGTTCTTGTTTTGATAGAAATTTTTTTTATTTTTATTCTCTTGATCGTTTTCATCACTGTAATCAAGATCTCTACTCCAGTTTGTCTTTATGAGATTTGTATAAAAACCTTCAACATTTCTCGAATAAAAAGTTCTATATATTTATTGATTGATAAGAGTTGTCCGTAATAACAGACAAAATCGTGTTTATAATTTGAGATGAATAATTTGAAGTAAAATTAATGCCATCTAAGCTTGTTTGACTCTTTGTTGTTACCTTGATATAGCCTTTTATAGTGGGATGAGCATTAAAACTGATACATAGTTGTAAATACTTTGGTTTTTATTTTTTGTTTTAAGACACATTATACGTTTTGTTTGAATACTGTTTATTAAATGTCATTTTATGACATGTCAAATGTCCATTAACAATAATTTATAACTTGATAATAAATAATTTTTAACAAAAAAAAACCGATTTCAAAGAAGAAACTAAAAAATAAACGCAAACAGGCATTAGCAAATGCACTAGGCGACACTACAATTTTTGAAGGTTTCTCTTAATTTATCCAAGATGGCATTATCACATCTCGATTTTCTTATCATGATACCACCCTCCCGAGATATCTCCTTTCCAACAAAGAAAAAATTATCAAAAATGGTTTATAAATAATAAACTTATATCCGCGAACACACATAATAAAAAAAAATAGTGTCGAATTGAGAATGAAAATCTCCTGTTTTTTGAAGTCGGTTAAAGATTTTCTTGGTTCTTTTAAGAGTAATATCGGCCATATTTCTTCACAAAATACACACAAAAGAATAATTACAATATTCCATCTATGTTTTGGTATAAAAAAAAATCTATTAATAATCCGCTGTTTTTTGGTCGTGCGCTCTTCTTTTTAATTTTTTTTTATATTTATCTAAAGCTGTTTCTTTAGCGTTTTTCACGCTTAGAATAAAAAAATAAATTTCTTTCACTTCCTACCTGTAAAATGTTTAAATTCGAATGCCTACCGACATGTAACCTTCGATTTCGGAAACGAGTGTGCAAAAAACCGACCAAAAAAGTGGATGATTGATTGATTGATTGCGACACTCTGCTACAAACTCACTTATCTATATATATATATAAAAGAAAGTCTGTTAGTTACTCCACTTATAACTCAAGAACGGCTTTACCGATATGGTTGAAAATTGGTGAGGTGGTAGCTTAGAGCCAGGAGACGGACATAGGATACTTTTTATTCCAGAAACCACCCTCTAAAAGAGGGGTGAAAGTCAAATGTGAAATGCGATGTCGGAAAAGTTCGGTGAGGCTCGACAAATTACCGAGAAATTTGACGCAACCACGAAGAAGCGTTTACATTAAAATTTATTTGACGTGGCTCAAGAAATTTTCCCAAACTTGGATTTTTATATCAATTATAGTTTAGAGCCAGGAGAAGGACATAGGATACTTTTCATCCCGTTCGACACCATTCCCGTGTGACTTGACATGAAACGTCAGTCACTATAAAACGTGTAATAACATAACGCAAATGACAGCTATGTAATTGACGTATAATGACAGATATGTAATGACGTATGGATGACAATTTGATATTTGTAAGATATCAATAATAAAACTATTTCTATTAAATAAATAATTAACAATTATAATGTAATGATAGTGCCGTTGCCCATTTGTAAAAAGTGAAGTGAACTATAAAACTCGGTATGGTTGAAAATTTTAGTTTTTAGGTGAAGTGAAGTTTAATTAATAATGCCGCGACCAAGACGATCGAATCTTTCCCGACAAAGCCGTGATGCAAGAAGAATACGAAATACTGCAAATGAAAGGACTGAAGAAGAACAAGAAATTGCACGTGAACAGCGCCGCGATAGTATGGCTCGACTTCGTGCTTCTCAATCACGAGAGCAAAGTGAAGCAGCCCGTGAAACAGCTCGGTTGGCAATGCAGAATCGTCGAGCGAACAACAGAGGTCAACAAATAGATAATTTGCGACGCAGAACAAGATATTTATCAAGTGCTGATTTGAATCGAGCAGCGAGTTTATTAATATTAATAAATATTTAAAGATATTAATAAAATTTTTAATTAAATATTAATAATTATTTTAATATTTAATTATTAAATATTTAATAATATTTAATAATTTTTAATTATTAATTAGAAAAAATTAATAAAACTAAATAATTATAAACAGCTACTTTTTATTAACAAAGGGATGAAAAGGGGAGGGATAGAAACAAAAAATGAGATGTATCAATATATAATTTTCAAAGATTTTGGTTTGCTTATTTTAAAAATATTATCCATGTTTAGGCGGAACAAAGTTCGCCGGGCCAGCTAGTATCGGGATAAAGTTTAATTTGTGACAAGCAATTTACCCGATCTATTATTGTGAAATTTGCTCAAAAACATTTAAAAATCTTTAATTAAAGATCAGCCGTACCAAAACTTTTATTTGAAAAAGCGCTTTTTTGATCTACCACAGCTCCAAAATATACTTACTTCTATTGCTTACTTACTTACGTCTATGTAGCGTAGGCGCTTTCATGCCTACATTTTACCTACTTAAATTTTTCATTTACAATCGAGTAGTTCAAATGCAACTAAATTGAATTTATATGCATATTTTAATTCCGTGCAAAAAATAGCATACGTACCTTGTGCGTTAACTCTCACTTTGCGACACTCTGGTCGCAAAATCGTCACTCATATGTAAAAGCATTTGCACTTAACACGTTTTATTTATTAATTTTTAACGTTTAACTATTAATTTTTTTTGCATTCTGATCATGCAATGACTGATATTATAGTAACCGATACATTAATTTAATGTTAGTAATTACTTACATGACAGTAAGATCTACGCAAAATTGAATCACGCCTAATAAAAAGTAGTGCCATCCATAACATTTCCAAATAAGCAAAAAAAACGAAACTGATTTTTCCTTTTCAGCTATTTTTTTCCATTGTTTTTCTAAATGTTTGGCTAGATCGTTTGAGTCATAACCCGCTGGAGGTTCATACAAATCATCGTCAACAAAAGGCTTACTTGAACCTTTGCGAAAGACTTTTAAAGTGTAACTAAAAGAACAAAATAAAAAAGATTTCAAATTGATTATTTTACTCACATAAAGAATATGTTTGAGAAAAAATCTGTATTGGTTTTAGGATGCACATTTCTAGTCTTTTTTTTTAAATAATCCATATTTATTCTTTAAATGAACTTAAGTAAACGCGTATAGTATGTATTTATTTTCTATTTGGAACGGAAGTTTTTTTAAAACTTGAACATGGTTATTTAGGTAATTCTTATCGGCTAAAAGCGTGGCTTTTTCAGTTGATAACACTTTGTAGAAGGTTGTTTAATTGATTTAATTTTTATTCATCGATTTTTACTGTTTTATTTATAGTTCTTTAGTTCCTATAGTGTATGATTAAATCTATAAAAGTTATAATGCTGCGGCTCTTGTATTGTACAATTATTTACATATTTTATTAATTTACTTGAATATATATTAGACTAGCTGGCCCGGCGAACTATGTTCCGCTTTAGTTTTGTTATTCTCTTTTTCATTTTTCTTTATTTTGTCATTTGTTTTGTTATTCTATGTCAGATGCGTTTACGTTTTATATTTTACGTTTTATGTCACGTCACACGGAACGGGATAAAAAGTATTCTTTGTTAGGCTACTGGTTCTAAACAACCACTCCCCCAATTTTCAGCCAAATCGGTCATAAATAGATATAAATTTTTAAAATAAACGACTCCAAAAACTTAAAAAATAATACCCAAATTAATTATTCACATTTATTACCCTTATCACATTCATTTTGCAACTCCCTTTAACATAAATATCATTTTTAAAATTAACGTTTTTTTACATTTTCATCCCTAGAACACTCTCTTTTCATCCCCCTTAGGGTAAGTTTTTTAAAAAGCAGGAAACATATACTTATTTATTATTTTTTTTGAGAACTTAGGCAATTTATGGGAAAAATTATGAAAACGACATCAATGTTGATCTTTAGAAATTTCGACCTCTTTCCGCCCCATTAAGGAATGATAATATTTTACTTCTAAAATGTCGGATTTACACATAGATATTATTTTTAAAATAAACAAACCAAAATCTTACAAATCATATATCAGGATACAAGTATCAATACTAATATTGATACTTGTCATTTTTTATCCCTATCCCACCCCTTTTTATCCTTTTGTTAATAAAAAATATACCATCCTTTTCATTCAAATCCAGTCATCAGTTTTTAATTTTCCACACAAACTTTCACCCAAAGTTGGTATATGGAAAGTTGTCTCATGCAAGACTATTAACATGTAAATGCACGATCTGACTTTGGTCCGTGGTAGGGGAGTGGATCGATTTATTGCAAAAAAAATTATTGCAAAAAATTCAAGTTTAGGAAAATTTTTTGAGTCACGTCAAATAGATTGTTTAATTAAAATAAGTAAGTGTTTATGCTCTTTTTAAGCATCAGGTTGCTAAACGTACCTAGAATCTTCGCTATTTAATTCGAAAAAATGGTCCTGGATGTCTAGCGCCTACGTCATAAACGGTAATTTGCCAAGCCTTACCGAACGTTTCCGACATCGCATGAGACAACTTCCCATATACCAATTTTGACTTTCACCCCTCTTTTGGAGGGTGGTTTCTGGAATAAGAAGTATCCTATGTCCGTCTCCTCGTTCTAAGCTACCTCCTCACCAATTTTCAGCCATATCGGTAAAGCCGTTTTTGAGTTATAAATAGTGTAACTAACACGACTTTCTTTTATATAAATAATATTTATACAAAAGAAAATCGTGTTATATATTATATAGATTAGTAAAAATTAAATAGTCTAATAAAAAAGACAAAGCCATAATGGCACAAAAGCTATAAACAAACTATACTATAGAAAGGTATTATTCTATTTTTTTTTCATCTAACACCTCTTTATTATGACGTTATAAAAATGACGTTTTTGATTGAATTTTAAGATCTATAAAACAGAAGTGGCTTTATGAACCAATAATACAACTGTTTTTAAATAATGCAACAGTTTACAAAAAATAGAACAATTAAGAAGATCATCAAAAGATACAATACATAAAATTACAATTATAAAAAACAGGAATCTCAGATGAAATCATTTGTTTACGTTAACATTTATATTAAAAGATAAACAAAAATAATAACAAAATCGACCTACCTGCAAACATAAAATATTTTTTATTGGGTGCTTTTGCTAGAAACTGTTGAATATGCTTTCTTTCAAAAACGTTCGATTTCGTGTACTTGTAATTTTTTGATTCGTTCTCCAAAAATCTATTAACTTATTGTGAAACATCTGTATTTTGTAGAAGTTTTAATGCTGATCATGCAGTATTCTGCCTACATTGAAAAAACCGCGAATCTTTTTTTGGCGTTGAAAAAGTAACCCAACAGCTCTTCACTTACCTCACTAACACCGTTTTTCTGTTTCCAGTTATTAAACTCCCTCAATTCTTTATAATAAGCGTTCCTGAATTTCTTGGGTAGCAAGGTGGCATTTTTCTTTTCCATGGGTATGTAAAAACATAAAATGTTGACAGCATAAGTATTTGATATCACTCTTTCTGAAGAGAATACTAGTTTTTGCAGAACTGTTGGAGAGTGGTACAAAATTAAAAAAATATTTAATTTAGTTTTAAGTTGTGAATTTTGTTCTTTACGTTACACTTATTATCAATCTTGATTTTTTGAATTCGATCGTAAAATTAAAAAAAAAACTCAATTGAAACATGAATAATTTGCACTTTTGACTTATTACGTATCAAAATTAACTTTATCAATGACCTGTAGATTTTACAGCGACAATTCAAGTAATAGTAACTTTGTAGGCCACCATAAACAGCTCATTATTAGAAAGTCGAAAAACTTTTCCAATTTTTTTTGTTTGATAAAATTTATGACAATGTAATAAAACCACCATATAGTGCGACAGACCAAATAAGAGCTAGTAAAAGTTTTACAAGCTCAATACCCTATATAAAACTATTAACTTTTCCGGGTAGTTTGTGGCGGTCGTGTTCAACATTTTAGCTGTTCGGGCAAGTTATGATGCTCATTCGTCTGTTCGACGAATTGTTGTCTTGTTTAAGCAGCTTTAATTTTCGATGAGGTACCAAAGAATACAGTCAGAAACTATTATCAACTACTTCTAAAACTTCAAAAAGTAGTTGATAACACTTTTATATATAATAATAATACCCCGTTTTATTATTTATAACGTATAATATAGTATAACACTTTGATATAGACTCGTAAAATTTGTACTAGTTTTATTTGGTTTGTCGCACTATACCTTCAAATTTTAATTTCAATTTATTTAAACTACAGAAAGATATTTTGCGATTTTAATTTAACTATAAAATTATAAATTACATAATAAACAATATTATCAAAAACAAATATTTAAATTGATAGCTCATTTTCCTCACTTTCTTGGTTTGTTGTTCTGTTTTTTTTTTGCAGTTTGAAGAAGTTTGAAGAATCATTCTTTGAATGATTCTTCAGCAGCGGCGCAAATTATGTGGATTGTGCATTCTTTACAAATATTATTTTTTGTGGGTTTTTGTGAGCACACAATACGTGTATTTTCAACGCAAGCTTGAGATCGCCTGTTTGATTTCTCAATATTGATAGAAGCACAACTATATTAAAGAAAAAGTTTAGTACAAAAAATACACCAAGATGTATTAAACACGTTGTAAAACATGTATGTATAGTATACATACTATAGTATACATAAAATTGCATTAAAACGTCAAAAAAAGTTGAAAAATTAGCCTCTCTCATATAACCCTAAATTTTATAGAAAATCAAATTAAATTTTGCAGTATAAATTAATTTTGTTAACAGAGTTTATATTAAATCAATAGCAAGACCGTAAAAAACCAACACCACACTAATGACTCACCCTGTATATTGAAAATTATATGCTAAAACTAATATTAGTATTTAAATCTAAAAAAAAATATGTTTTTTAAAACGCAATCTGGTACTTATCACATAATTATTTTAAAAAATAATAATTTTTAATGGTGCAATTTTTTTAAGTGTTTTTTAATAATCTCATATTTAGGCACTTTTTATGTAAATTTATCAACTATATTCCAAGTTAAAAAAAAACGGTTTTGTCACTTTTGAAGGGTAATATTAATTTAAAATTGCTCCATTACTAATAACTACAACTCGGTCACATTGTATAATAGTGGGATTTTTATGAGTAACTAATATAACTGTTGACTGCTTGAATTCGTTTTGAATAATTTTTTCAACCATCAGATTTGATTCGTAGTCCAAATTAGCTTCTGTTTCATCAAAAACTACAATTTTTCTAGGATGTGCCATAGCTCTTGCAACACATATTAATTGCTGCTGTCCAACACTTAAACTACTTTGATTTAAAATACAAGAATCTAGGTTAGAAATAATTTTATCCAAATTGACAGATCTCAGTATTTTCCAAATTTGATCATCAGATAAGGTTTTGTTTGGATCAATATTGTCTCGAATAGATGCGTTCAAAATTAGGGTTTCTTGAGGTACAATTGAAATACTAGACCTAAGAAACTTTAGAGACAAACTTTTGATATTTACATCATCTATCATCAAATCTCCTTCAAAATTATACAATCTAAAAAGTGTAGATACAAATGAAGTTTTTCCGGCTCCTGTTCTTCCAACAATCGCAATTTTTTGTCGAGGTTTTATTTCTAAATTTATGTTTTGTAAAGCACTTTTACTTTTGTCTATGTACTCTAAGCTCAGGGCTTTAAAAACAATTTTTCCTTCTTTTGGATATGAAGCAAGCACTAAGCCATCATCTTCTTCTTTTTCGGTGCTGCTGTACTCTAAAATTCTTTCAAATGCTGTCATCTGGCTTTCTATGTCGGCCCAACTTGTAAGTACTAATTGCAATGATGTTGCTAACATTACAATTTGGGTTAATATTAAACCAATGGCGCTACTGATAAGAGTACCTTAAATAGAATAACAATAAAGAAAAATCAAAGCTGTGTGATAAGTGCGGTAAATTTGTTTTGTTATAATAATGATAAACAACTTCAGGTGTGCGTGCTTAAAAATCAGATTTGAGTAATGTAAAGTAAAAGAAACCAAGTTGTTCATCAGAAGAGATAAAGTTTACTTATAATAAATAATATAATAAACGATTATAATAAATCATTTGCAATTGTGCTATAACTGCTCACTATAACAACTTTTAACAAAAGAAACAATGTAAAATACTTTTTGAACATAAATTAACTAAAAAACTTGATATCGTGTTCAAACGTTTAGAATTTAAAACAGTTTATAAATCATGTTCAATTCAAAACTAAAATATTTTCTAAGCGTTTCAAAAGATAAAACACCATACCTTGATAAACGGAAGACTTGCGCAAATGTTAGTAAGCGGATATTCAAAAAATTACACTAGAAATTTTACGTTGCTATGGCATTGTTTTGGTAAAATGTCTCGATTTGAAGGTACTACTGGAAGAAATTGTGAAAAATGTCAGTAAACCTTTTTTTCAATGTATTCAAAGACACTGAAAAAAAGCCGAAACAATGTCTGGAGACAATTCATGTCTCTTTGCTTTATATAAGTATAGAGAACTTCTTCGTCTTGTTCTTCTTTTTCTTCTTTTTCTTCTTGTGCCTTGTGCTTCAGCGTACTTTTCATACTATGTACAGAGCACCGTTTTCGGCTTTTCGAAATATGATGGCTGCGTCGCTAATGATGCACTAGTCCAATATGTTTCGTTGCTTTTTTCCTTAACCTTCGCGTTCCTCTATTTTTCCATGTAGAATCAGTTTAGGTATGTATATTTGCCTTTTTTTACGGATATTATCATAAGTTTGGCCTTGGTAGAGTTGATTTTAAGACCAAAACGTTTGCCCATGTCCTCTATCCTATCCATATATTTGTTGGAGATTTTTTAAAGTTGATTCTTTCCACATTTATATTAGAGAGAATTGGTGACAACAGCCCTGGCGGTCTCCTTTGCATACGTTAAAAGTATCTGTTGATAAGTTTTTGTTAACTTTTATTTCCGTCATTTGGTTCCAATATAGTTCCCGTAAGATTCTGATGTCCTTGGCGTCTACTCATATCTCGAGCAATATATTTAGAAGGATATCGTGCTTAACGTTGTCGAAGGTTTTTTGATAATCTACGAAGCATACAAAGGCGTTGGTCATAACACTTCTAAATCAGTATTTTGATTGAAAACAAAACCTCTTTCATACCCAACCTTTTGATGAAGCCCAACTATGTCTCTCCGCTCTTTTTTTACATTTCGTGTATATTCGACCGTGTATGACTCGAAGAAAAACTTTTAGACATGACTCATAAGACTTATAAGTTTGTAATCATTACAATCCTTTGGAGATGTTTTTTTGGGAATTGTTACAAAAGTTGATTTAGCCAGTCCGTTGGAAATTTACCTGAATCGTATATTCGGTTGAACAAATATGTGAGACGCTTTAGGTCAAATATTTTAAGGACTTCTGCATGTACATTGTCACGACTAAGATTTTTTTGGTTTTTTATTGCTTTCAGAGCATTTCAGAGATGAACTTCAGACTCAAGAATTTTCGGACCCGACTATTTTTGCCAGATTGTCAGGGTTCTTTTTGGATTTCAAACAGTACTTGTGCATAGCTTTTTCATGTGTTGCATAGATCTACCGGGTCTAAGATCAATTTCCCATTGTGCCAGTAATTACGGATTCATAGAGAACGTAATCATTTTCAAATATTTTACATTTAAATCCGAGAAATATTCTTCCTGAATACCTATGACTCGTTCTTATAATGTTCATTAAAATCATGTCTGACCTTGCACGCCTTATCTAATCAACCATTATTTTAATTGACTGTAATGTTTTCTAAACCTAGCCTAAATTGACCTACATGTTTAACATTTAAAACTTATTACAGTAAAGCATAAAAAATCATCGGGAGTATTACCATGAGTGCTTGTTTCTGTTTTAATTAAAATTAAAACTGTAGTTTTAATTTTAATTTATTACGAGAGTACCAAGCTTAAAAATATATGATTTGATTGCTTTGTAGTTTGAACAAACTTGTTTTTATGTATTTTTTTTGGTACCAAGCTTAAACATGTTTGGTTTGAACGGTTTTTAGTTTGATTAATCTTGTTTTAATTTTTTTCTAAAAGTTATAAAGGCAATAAGGTAAAAATCAATCTCATTTGTTGAGCAGCTAACGTTAATAGATTATCTTGAATAGAGCTAGTTTTTTCTGTTTTTTTTTTGTGTAATTAAACTTTTTGTTTATTCCAAGCAAATATTAAGTGAAATCATATTACAAGGTCTTATTTTTATTAGTAAGTTTTACCTATATTTTGGTAAAATTTTAAAAAAATTACAAGTTTCTACAAATTTATTTATAAAATTTAAAGGCAATTTAAATTTAAACTTTAAATTTTTTAGTAAAAGTTAATGGTTGAAATTGGTAAATTGCAGCAATGAATGACAAAGGATTGATTTTAGTCGACCAATGGTTGACAGATAAACAACTATTTTTTTTTGATCTGGTACGAGTAAGCGGCTTAATTAAACTTAATGTGTAAAATAAATAAAATATTAGTATTTAAATAAACAAAAACAAACTGCCTAAAGTTATTTATTTAAGCAGTTTGTTTTTGATTTTTTTGATTTTTTTACTCCTAAAGCTGCCTCTTTCCAAGACTTTAAAAACTATACTTTCTTTGTTAGAAAATGTTAATTTGGAAAAACAAATAAGGGCATCCTTTGAATGCTCGAGCAGTGAATTAAACTTAATTTTAATTAAATACTTAATCCGGTTACTCTAAGCCTACCTTTAGTAACTTAATTTTAAGTGGTTTATTAAATCATTTGTTAAATCAAAGTTTTGAACTTAAATTTTTAAATGTTTTGTAACTTTGCTTAGGCTTTGAAAACAAAACAAAATAATTTTGATTGAAAAATCTCGTATTCTTATTTACAATTTAAGAAGTTTAAATTTTTAGTTTATGTGACTATTATTAAAACTTTTACGAAAATTTTTCATATTTTTATATTATACGTGGTTTAATTTTCATAACAAATAAATGTATGACAAAAAGGTTTAAATAATAATACTTGCATAATGCTTCCTACAACTGAATTGTTTGTGCATTATTTTGAAAGCAATATAAAAAACAGTTTTGAAAATTTGCCTATACTATTGTTTAAGAAAAGACGACATTTTAAAAGTTTTCGGTAAAAAATTAAAAAATAAAACAATCTTTTACTTTTTTAGACGTAGGACTAATTGATATTCAGAAATGTGTACTACTCCAAACAGCAGTCACTTCAAGGTATACAGCTATCTAATGACTCAAAATTTAATAATTTTTAAACAACGAGACAAAAATAAAAACCTATCCCAATACTGTTTGAACCTAATTTACCTAAAAACTTGATAATGCATCAAATACCTAGAAACCTAGTATATAAATCGAGGTCAAGACTAAAAGACTTATTAGGCATTTCAAAAGATAAAACATTTTGCCTTGAAAAGTAATAGATTTATGACGTTAATTGTAATACTTCATTGTGATAAGTTTTATATGTTTAACGCGTATGGCAATTTAGATTAGGTTTGAAGAACATATAGCCCATTGAAAATTTGGTAGAATAAATAGCGCGTGCAAGGCCAGACATCTTTTAATTCATATTAAAATATTAATATTTTTTGTCAATATAAATTGACTAAAAAACAATTTTATCAACGACGCGTAAGTTTATGTTGAGCACCGCATAATATATTTCCAACGCTAGAAACTTTTTTTAGGCAATAATTAAGGTAAAGTTGTAAAAGGATAGAGACCTGAGAGATCTGTTTCTCTTTTTTTTACCATACTCTAGTAAATATATCAAAATTCAAAATTAATTGCTTTTTATAAATAGTAAATTATTCCATTCATCATTGTTTTTTACTACTTCCTTTAAGGATTATGCTGGAACTCGCATTTCATACATTGAGACCAATCATATTTTAATATTTTTTGCGTGTTGACCAATCAAAAATTGATTTAACGGTTATTTTTCTACACGTGGTGATTTTCAGAAATCACTAAAATCACCACTATGCAAATTAGGTGGAACTCTTTTATACCTATATAGGTACTGTATAAAACTGTATTTTCTGGTGTTGCATTTGATTGACTCTTCTATTGAATGTTGTTGATAGATGGATTTTTGAACCAGGAACCGACGAATTCATCATTTTAACCAGTTACAAAAATTTGTAGGAGTTGAATTTGTTTGTTTATTTTATGTTCTCATGATTATCAGAGCCCGGTTGGTTGTTCTTTTTCTTTTATTATTAAAACAATTTTTTGTTGAATTATCTCTCGTGCCGACTTCTACGCAAAACAAAACTGTCAAACTAATTTCCAAAAGTCAAAGCATTAGATTATATCTGAAAATTTTATTATCATATTTTTTAACATTTTTTCAAAAACTTTATCAAAACAGCGCTGAATAGTTCTGTCAAGCTTTTACTTTTAGGAAAAAATATCTCAACATGAATTGTTCTGTGAAAGATTCTAGAAACAATATTTATGAATTAGTTTGTCTCGTGATTTTAAAATAATCAGTTGTAACACTTTCTAGCCAATTCCCTTCTGTTTTCTATCGTATAATCAAAATTTTTTGAATGTAGATTAACAAGTGCTAATCTACTTTTGTATTACAAATCAATCATTTCAATTAAGAATGATTTAGATTTTAGATAAACCAATACAGATTTTCTTTTTTATAAATCAAATGTTTCAACTTTTTTACCACACTTATCTTTCACATGGTTTTTCGATACCTTTCATTGATATGCAAATAATTATAATTGTTGCTAAGATGATAGCATTAAGCAAATCTGTACAAAGATTGAAAGCAAACTTGCAACAGTAAAAAGTGTACGAGGCTGATGTGTACAAATTCTGATATTCATGAAACTCATCAATCAAAGTTTTTACCATTCTGGCATTTCGGATTGTTGCAATGCCTCTTGCCGATGAGTTGACATACGCTATTAGAGGACTTCTTCCTAAAACATTTGAATTTATTATCACACTAGTACTTATTTATTTGCTGCGTTTACTTGAAGCTTCTAGCCTTTCAAGATTTCTAGCCGTTCGAAGATAACATTTGCACAGAATATATTCAATTACGGAAAAAATCAGAATCGGAACAAGAAAAATATGTCTGATTTGTGCAACAACAACGATTGTACCAATTGTGTTGAAAAATGACTAAAAATAATCTTTTTGTAATAGTTTAAATTTTACATTATGATTACCCATAAGAAAGACACAATAGTTTGTTGTAATACTTCATCTACAAATATAAAATCTTTAGAAAACCTATTCAATATGGTGCCGACCAAATATTTATCAAAAAAGGTTAAAGGTGCGTGGATTACTGCATTTAATAAGTTTTTATGCAGAACAAGAGCAATCTTCTTAGCAAAAAAGAACATAAAAACTGATTCAAGTAGCAGCAAAGCAATAGAAAGTATTGAAACAATAATGAACAACACAAAAGTTTTATTGTTTTGCTGTACTAATGTTGTGTTTAAAATATTTGTTGAATTTGAACTTATACTTGTCTTTTCTTCTAAATTTGCCCTAGAACACATACGTACAAATGTTTGCAATTAAAGTATTTTATATTTTACCATTTGCTTAAAAAAATGTTTCTGTAAGCAAATGAAGTTTGTGTTGCTATGAAAATCCCCACAATCAAAAGTCCAACAATGTATCCACCTCCATAACTTATATACTTATGGTAAACTTTAAAAGAAATAGAGCTAGAGTTTTGGATTTCACGATATATTTCATTGTTAGTTTTATTGTTTAATAGTTGAGTTTTTTCTTCAAATTCTTCCTGAATAAATTGTTTTTTAGAGTAATTTGAAGATTGATCTTTAATAGTATTTAAAATTTGCAAATATCTCATTTCAGAATTATTATGATCTGTTGTTGGCTTTGATATATTGTGGTCTAAATAAATTATTTTATCAACTTTATCATTATAATAATCATCTTGATCAGCAAGAATCACTACTTTATCTTTTAATAAGCCTTTTAAACAATTTTCAAAAATAATATTTTTAACATTTGTATCCAAACTACCTAAGCAGTTGTCTAACAAGTATATGTCTGCATTTTTGTAAATTGCTCTTGCTAAATTAATTCTAATTTGTTGCCCTTTGCTTAAATTGTGTCCACGATCTTCTAAAATTGTAAGATCTCCTGCATCTAGTAGGTTTAAATCATATGACAAACAACACTGGTCAAGAGCATCTTGATATCTAAAATGATCATATTTCTGACCAAACAAAATGTTTTGCCGAATTGTAGATGGAAATAACCAAGGATCTTGTGACGCAAAAGCAATACTTCCATTAACTTTCATGCTTCCATTTAACGGCTGATATTCGTTCAAAATTAATTGAAGAAATGAGCTTTTGCCACTACCTGTACATCCTGTCACTAATGTTAGACCGCTGCTAAATGTACAATTGACATTTGTTAGAATGGTTTTATTTTTAATAGAAAATGTTAATTCTTCAACACAAATAGTTGCTTCTGTGTTAGTAGGCTTAGCTGTAATTTCTGAGTCTTGTTGTAGATCTGTCAAATGTAAAAATAATTGAATTCTTTGCATAGATATGTAAAACTCGGCTATTTTATACAAGATTTTAGTCAGATTTAATCCAACTTCAAATGTAAGTGTTCTAAACGTGGCAAATATGTAATAAATAAGTTGTGCTGTTAGCGGTGTTGTTTCTCTGCATATTGTAAATATTAACACAATTGCAGCGGTTGCTAAAGTATTTCCAATTCCAGAAAATAAATACTTTAGTAGAAAAATATTTTGAGTAGCTGTGACTTCCTTTCTAGAGTGACATTGATTAATCTTGTAATTGATTGTTAACTCACCAAGATGGGCTTACCTTCTTGCGTCTGAAATTTTACTCTCAAATAATTTTTCCCATGTGTTTAGTTTGATTGATTTAATAGACAGCAAAACGTCTTTTATCATTGTGTACCGCCTATCTGCTGCCATGCACAACTTTTTTTTGTTAGCAATAATTTTTTTTAATCCATAAACTAAAATAGAACATAAAATGAACAAGAGACAGATCAAACATAAAGACTATAAGGATAAAAGATAAAAATCTTAGTTACTTCTATTCGGAGCTGATGTAGATAAATTTTGCCATTTCTGGTGAGGTATTGATAAGAAAGTCTATTTATAAAGAATTTAAAAGAATGTTTGAACATCAAGCCCACTGCTTCTAAGATAAATGAAAAAGAAAAATTTTTGGACTTGTCTGTAATTTAACTTCAAAAAATTAAGAATAGCGAATAGCTTCTTTTTGCTATTGAAGGTTGAAAGAATTGAGACGACGGACTTTCTCTTCCAGAAAAAGAAAGCGCAATGAATTCAAAAAAGAGAAAATATGTTACTTTATCCACAAAAGAATTTAGTTTCTTAGAAATAGATAGAAACAAGTAGCTGACAAGTCCATTTATCAGATTATTATAGAGATCTGTCAATAAATAAACCAACTTAACAGATTTAACAATTTTTATACTGTTTGAATTTACAAATAGGTACAGGTTTAAATTTACCTTCCAGTGATGCGGCAATTGCTATACTAGCACATATGCTCGTAATATCATAAGTGCATATATTATTTAAAATATTGTTTTGAGTATATTTCAAAAACGTAATAATTATATTTAATTAAAGTTTACAAAAAAAATTAGGAGAAACAATATATGCACAAATGGTATTTGGGTAGATAATCACAGGCTGCTTCCAAAGGTTTAAGAAAATGTAAAAGATAAAATTTGAAGCTCTGAACATTACCGAAATCAAGTAAGTTTATGCTGTTATAACGCAGCAAACACAAATTAAATGTCTAAACTAACAGAAAATTATTCTTTTCATCAATTATAAGTGAAAAAATGATCCCAAATCTTGTTAAAAGCTCAGTGTCTGATTGGTTTATATAAAAATGTTATAGGATTCTCATTAAAACATCGACAACTTGAATTGTATCAAGACTTAATCATCATATAATCATTGGACGTCATATAGTAAAGAACCAATTTTACAAAATTACTTAAAGTAATACATACTTGTATTTATCAGCAAATAAGTATATTTCGACGTTAATGAATTATTAATAGATTAAAGTTATTACTAAATTAAAATTGAACATTGTACCAAAGTTTGCTGATTTACAATTTGACTACACTATTTACTATTTACACTATTACTACATTGTTTACTTTAATAGTTTACGTTTTCTCTAAAAAATGATTGAAATTGATATAAAAATACCGAATATACCTACTTATTCTAGAATTCTGATTTATTAATCAAAATGTCACGTCAAACACAATCCAAAGTCTTTGTAAAATCGTAAACAACTAAAAGCAATTACTTGTTATTCACATTTGTATAGATATTATTCAAAACAAAAAACAGTGTTATCAGTGTTTTTATCACCTCCAAAACCGAGCTGTCTAGAAGAAAATTTAGAAGTTTAATTTAGAAAAAAACGCTGTTTGTTTGGCTTTAATAATTTTTTTAATTAGTTTAAACAATATGAACAAAAAACAGATTTGTTAAATTTAGATCTTTATTATAAATTTTATAAAACTGAATGGTAAAACTGTTATTAGGCAAATAATGCTTTAATTGTCAAAAAATTTACAGCACACGCCGCTTCTTCAGGCAAAGTTCATGATAACTTTTCAGGTTGTACTACTAATAGCTTAAGAAAGTCTTGTCTTAAGCTAAAAATAGTCTACTAAAGTTTTCTAGCACCATAACATGATCTAAGAAATTTTACCGGGTAATTTCAAAAAACTTCAAAACTCCTACAGACTTTTAAATTTTAAAACTATAAGAAAGTTAAGTTGACAAGCAACACAATTTTGATTAAAATGTCAGTTTACTTCGACAAACGTGCTGTCGTGTAATTAGGTAGAGGAAAAAAATGGTTTATCTTTAAAAATTCAAGAAATTGTCTATTAAGGAGCATCTACGGTATAATAGGTAGTCCAAAAACCAAGTTCATTATATTTTGAAATATAAAATTTATATTTTAGAACATCATAATTTTATTTTTGTGAAAATTTAACCATTCCTACAATTTTTCTAATAAAATTTTTTTTTTTTAAATTTGAAAAAAGTGTTTTTTTTATTATTAATTTAATCTTAAAATTAATTTTCAGCAACTTTTTGTAGTTGTTTTAACAAAACCAGTTTAGAGTTAAGCTCTATGAAGAACAGTTTCTGAGTTACAGCCGACTTATTTAATCACCCGGTATATTACGGTGTATGTTTGCATGTATAGTATAACCCTCAAATAAAACTTTTTCTCTACCCAAAAAACGAGAACTATAAGATTTTAACCGTTTAAATGTATGTCTTTCTATGACATTGTAGCTACCAAATGGCTGAACCGATTTTAAATTATTTTTATTTTGTTTGAAAGCTGAGTTAATTCAGGAGATTTTCAACTACTGTTCTAAAAAATTTGTTCATTTGCTTAAAAACTACCTTTTTTTTTGTGTTTGAGAAAGGAATGAATCTTTCAGAGGTTTGATCGACTCGCAATTTGGTGTTACTTTATTTTAATAATTTTAGAAAATCTTGTAACTTTAAAATGATAAAACTCGGAGTTTGCAAAACAGCCAACTTTCTTACCAACTTGCAGCTTTTGGGCTCAGGATCATGATTTCTTTATCGGAGTTTTATTAAATTTAGTATTTTTGTTCAATTATAACTTGCCTAATATAGGGATGTAAAGCCAAAACAACAATGAACCCAACAAATTTTTCGTTCCAACTCTTAAACAAAAAATTGCAGTAATTGTAACTGTTTTTAAAAACAAGATCCATGTCTCATTTCCAATTTCAGGAAAAGTTTCTAAAGCGTAAACATCTTTAGTGATATGTGTTACAATTTTTCCCAGATTGTTGTTGACGTCAAACTGATGCAACTTTAATAGTTTTTTATAGATTAATGCAGTGAATGCAGTACGTGCTTTTATTCCGAGTCCTCTGTATAAAAGAGCATTGTTGTGTTTATAAACAACGCCGAAAATCTGTAGACCAACCAGTAGTGCTCCATAAAAACAAACGTGTACAATGGAAACATTAGATTTGGGGCTGAAATAAAAAACCACTTTTCCTAAACAAAAAGGTTGAACCAATCTAAAACAATATTTTCAATTTTTGATGACAATTGTCAAAGTTTGTGGCTTACAGTATTAGAACTTCTACCAAAAACTGTATAAAACCTAAAAAAATGTAGTATTTTCCGTAAGTTTTCCATAACAAATAAAAAATTGATGTTGATTTTTTTTCATTTATTAAATTAGTCCAATTCGTTTCTAAATCTTTGACTAATTTCTTTGAATCGTACGTTACAGGCGGGTTATATAAATCATCATCATTCAAAGCTTTGAAAAATCCAGTTCGAAATATTTTAAATGTGTAACTAAAACCAATTATATTGTTGAATTATATTATTATTATTTGAGTTTTGTGTCTGCAATAATTTATTTTAAAGATGTCTTTAATGCTATAAATATTAACGTTGGCAGTATTTGCTCTCAATTGTTATTTTAATTAGAATAAAAATCACGATTTTTGAACAATTAAGATATTTTCAAGACAAAAACTAAGCAATGTTTTTTACAATAATAACCAAAAACTTAAAATAATTTAAAAACTATGTTAAACTAAATTTTTGTAAAAAATAAAACCTAGTTCTTTTAGGTTAAGTGACTAACAGCAATGATTCATAAATTAAATAAATTTAAAGCTGTAATAACTCTAATTTAACACAAACTAATGATTTATTAGAAAAATTAAGCTCAATAAGCCAGAAAGTAGTATCATCTGGTTCTATGTTGCCGCCAAAGCATCTGTAAAGCCTTATTATTTCTTGTATGTATTAACTTTGAACAATAATAATTATCAAAAGGCCAACAAAACAAAATATGGAAATTTTTTTTATTCTAAAATTATTTAGTAATCTTATCAGCATAAATGAATTAAAATAACTTTTTTGCGGTAAAATGTTTATTGAACAATTTTTTTTCTACGTTTGAAAACTTAGCAAAAAGTGCGACAATTTATCAAACATATTGGTTCAGCAGAAAACAGAGGTAGAAAGAATGCAAAAAAATATATAAAGTGAATTATAAGACGAAAAAGAAATTTGAAAACAATATAGAGATGAAGGTATTAAACGCAAGATATTAAAAACGTGTTAAAAATAAAAAAAGTCATAAAAATCAATAAAAAATAAAATATAATAAGGAGTAGATTAAATAAATAGGAAAAAAATTGGGGAAAAGGAGAAAATAGGTATTTAATAAAGTTGAGCAGAAACATAAATATGTAAAAAGTGTTCTCTTATCAAAGATCCACAAACACAGCTATTTATCTCCAAAATATAGTAGCAACGCAATCTAAAAAAAATAAATAAAAAATTAGTGATTTAAATTAAACTTTTTGTTTAGCGAAATTCTCTCCTTTTGTGACATCATTTAAATTTTTTGACTACTGCCAAAACGTCAATTTGACGCATCTTCCAAAACTTCCGTCTTTTTCTTGTTGAGAATTATTGTCTGCACCTGCCTTTCGGTTCCGTTGTCATTCTCAAAAACACGTTACAAAAAATTATTATCTAATATTAATGAATTTCATTGAGTCCAATACGATTTGATAGTAGGAGAATAAAGCGCAATATTTTTTCATGACGGCCTCGCGTTTTTCTTTATCTTTAGGATAATTATTTTCAAGTCGCCATCTTGTTCTTGTTCTTTCCTCACCTCCTCCGATTCTTATTTATTATCTCTGTTCATTCGCATGCAATGTCGGCACTCATGACTCATTTTTCTTTTTCATCAGCCCCACTGGCGATACCCAAAAACTGCTAGAAGCTTCAATAATTGTTTTTTCTTTATTTCGCCAATAATCTTTTCTGCTTCTTCTCTGTTGGACAACGGTAGACTTCTAGTCGTTTGCCGAATTGGTGTAGGTATACTCACCACTGTTAATTTTGTGTTCGACTAATTTTGTTTGTCTTTTTGGCCGGTCACTTGTAGCGAAAACGTCTTGACATTAATGAATTAGCTTTTTGACTTCTTGTCAAGCCTAAAGACCGCAAAAGTATTTTTTTTAGTACCTAAGGCAAGATTTCTGTGATAGCTACCTATGCTGTGGTGCTAAGATTTCTGGGAATGACAGAGATCTAAAAGCAGTTTCGTAAAACAAAGAAGTTTCTTTTTCAGTTTAGCAGGACGACAATTAAGGTTCATGATTCTTACAGGTAATCAGTTCTTTGTTTTCCACAACTGCTCTTCCTACTGAAACTTGTTTGTCTACCAGATCGTCGTTGTTGGTTGGCTCAAACACTACAGAGCTGCCACCTTCTACAGTCTTTTTTATATGGGCTTCTACAATCGTTTCACATCTAGCGGGTATTTCAATGTCGTTAAAAGACATTGAAATGTCTGATTACACCACGACTGAAACACTATCTTTTCTGAGTCAATCTTAAGCACTTTTTTATTAACGTCAAATGTAAAGCCGTGAGCGTACATAATGTCCATACCCAGAATAACTTCCTCTTGAATCTGCGCAACAAGCATTAACTGTCTAAAACACTTATTACCTATTTTAAAAGCCACTTTGGCTTCACTTTTTATTACGGCAGATCGTCCAGTAGCTGTTCGAACACTCCATCTTGTTGACTTGACACCTGCTGTTTTATGCAAAACATATGGTCAAACAATTGATTTTGTTCAAGTGTTCCAGTGTCAATCAAAATAGTTTGCAATTTGTCATCAACCAATGCGTCCACATAAATACTGCCTATTTTTGGTTGCAAGCTGGCAAGTTACATAGTTGTTTTTGGAGCATCTTTAGCACAGGTTGATTTTTGCTCTATACCATCAACCCGGTATAATTTTCCAATTCTCAGTTTGGGTTGCGCTGGAGCTGTTTTTGCGCGGTTTGCTGCACTGTCGCTGGTTATAACTTTCTAAAGCATAAGTCTAAGCTTTTGGCTGAGTTTTAGGTCTGGCCAGATCAGCGCTTGCTTCAACTCACTGTCCCAAATTCCATCGTTAAAAAGTTCGATGACTATGTCTTCCGGCTGTGCTAGGATAAGCTAAGCAAGTCAAAACGTGCTATATCTGTTTCAAAATCTTGAAGGTTTTTACCTGTTTTCAGGAAACGACTTCTTAATTGGGAACGGTAGACATGTAGCATATGCACATGCTCATACCGCTCTTCTAATCGACTTATCAGTTGATTGTAGACCAAAATAGCTTCTTAATGCGACTGTTAACGTTTTAGCCTTTTCGGAAGTTGAAGAACCATTTGCTTTAGTTGCCGCCTTAAATTGTATTAGATAGTTTGCCCAAGACAATTTTCCATCGAACTGAGGTGGCTTGACTCTAACTTTAGAGTTTTATTCAAGGCCTTCTATTGTTACAGCTGGTAAAACACTACTTTAATTTGTCCATCAAATTGTCTACATGGCCCTGTATATTTGTCATCAAATTTCCCACGTGAGACACAATTTTTTTTTCTTAGAATTTTTTACGTTTTTTCTTCCAGTTTTCTCGAATTTTTTGGATTGTTAGAATTTTCTTCGATTTTTCTAGATTTTTTTTAATTTTATCTTCTATTTTTCTAGACATTATGCCTAACTCACTTTCAAAAATATATGTGTCTGGGTCGACACCATCTTGTATAACAACCTGTTTTAATCTATCGACTAAAAGTGACTTTTTACCTGAGATATCAAGATCTATATCTTGTAAATTTTTTTTCAAATTGGACACTTTTAGCTTGGTAATTAAATAATTTAGCCATGGTCTTTTTTATTTAGTTAACTTCACACCTGACATCAAATTGTAACGTGAAAGCTGTACAATTTATATATTTCTTATTTGCACACTTGAATACTTTTCTTGCTACTTTCCTACAATTATTTTTTCTATACTAATATTACACTATTTGATATAAATTTTTATTACACTTTGTACATTTATATTTATATCGATTTAAGACACTCGTCGCTTGCTTTATTATGTCTGAACTGCTCTCTCTAGGTTGGTCTTATATATATATATATACCGTTCGCCTGGAATTGACTGGATAAGTTCTCCAATCTTCATAAGTTCTCGAACCGTTGCACTATATATACTATATCAGTAGCTTGACATCAAAAATTTTGAAGAAATTGAAATGGTTATTTACCTAACAAGTTCGAAAAGTGAAATTTCCCACATGAGCACTTTGTTTGCAGCACGAAAGGAAAGGAGTTGTTGAAAAGAGCGCTGCATTAGAGCGAATGAAGAAAATTTCTTTCCACAAAAGGTTGGTTACAATTATTTTTTCCAACGAATAACTCTAATTTTTTAAATATAAATGATTTAATTTTTTACCTATTTTTTGGTTAGTAGCGTTGCCTCGCCGGATTATCTCGTTTCAAATTTAAAAAAAATTCATTGTTTTGTTGCTATAGTTTTATTTAAATAAAAAAACATTGTTTCAAAAATGATTCTTTAGTTTTAGCTGCAAAGTAAAAAATACCGGAGTGTGGGTAATCGTTTTTCTATTCATCGGCAACGATTGGAAACTACCAATTATTGAGCGATGAGGGCAAACAGCGTTGTTCATTATTATTATCTCTTAGCATAGAAAAATTAGTCATTGTATAATATTTTCAATATAAAAATAACAGTTTTGTACAAAGTTGTAAACTTCACAACTGACGTTCAGTGCTTTCTTAAATTAATTTTACTTTTAAAGCAATAGACCATATCTTTCAAGTAAACGTTAAAACCAGTTTATAATAAGATTAAATTTGTATTTTTCTTTGTTTTTTGATAAGATTATAATTTATAACAGTAAAACACTATCCTCAAATTGACATCGCGTCAACCTTTACCAATAAAATGACGCCATATAAAATAATATATTTTTTTATAATTATTGTTAATTTTGATTTTGGTAAAAGATTTCAATGTGAAAAATTAGTAAATATTGTGCAATTATAAATGTAGTAATTATTTATTTACAATATATGACATTTTAACCGTTAACACAGTTTCAGCACTTGTAATTTTTTTTTATTTGATTTCTTTCGACCTCTATGCAATCATCATCGGGAGATGAATAAATCTCCTATATTAGTAAATAATAATAAATAATAAAATAAAAAAATTATTCCTGACGAAAGCTACATCGTAGCCAAAAGAGCTATCGACATTAAATAAAAAACTAAGAAAAGTGATAAAACTGTGTTAATAGTTAAAATGTCATATTGTGTTCTATTACTTTTAAACTTTATTAAAAAAGTTAATGAGTAAACGTTTCAAAATAAACAAAATATAATTAAATACTTATAAAAATCAATAAAAAAACCTTTTTCCGGAAATCGTCTTAGAAACAACATTTTTCTGCTTATTTACGCGCAGGAAAATTGAGTTTTCCGGACTAGTACTGTAAAAACTTTACAAGACGCAAAATAAAGAAGATACTCTAGTAACTATAGTTGCCAACAGAATTGACAAACTGGATTTTTGTGGAATTTGTAAAAAGAATTCTAAAATTTGTGAATTTCGTCTTTTTTTACGATTTCCGGAAAAATTTAATACAAAACACGTCAGTAAAATCTTTTACTTGACTCGGAGCTTTTATTTAGCTTAATTTAGCTCCTCTTCAGTAATGTGAAATTTTCTTTTATGTAAATAATTATTTTATAATTTATAAAGATAAGAAAATATTGTTTTTAGTTTGAAGAAGCAAACAGATTAGGAAGTAAAGACAGTTATTAATAGCATGCTTTCTTTTTGATATTTTTTTTGTCTACCCTAATTTAAATAAGTTTTGGTGAAAATTAAAAGCGTTTCTAATAATACAATACTTCACAAATTTACATTAATTTGTGATACAAATAATTATACTACCTGAATAAAATAGTAGATAAAACATTTGCTTCTGTTTTAGGATGTGTTTTTCTTTTCGTTGTCTCTAAATGGTTCATGGTAATTTGTAGTAGGTATGTTACTCGTTATCGCACACTTGCCAACTGTTAAATTGTGTCCGATGTAAATATTAATACTTGTATGTATTAATATTTTAAAGTGTACATGAATAAATTGAAAAATGTTATCGTAAGATTATAAATTATAGGTTTTTTAACAGCATTCTTTCTCTACTGACGTTTAAATTGATCTTGATTGTCAACTGTACTGTTTATGTCTTTTTTTTGCATGGTTAGTTCGCTGCCAAATAAAACCATATTTTTATAATAATTTGTGTAAGTGCCGCTTACAAGGACATCGCTTTAAACTGAGTAATTTCTTTCTGAGTATTGTATTAAAAACACTTTAAAATGATTGGGTTTTTCAGCAAATTACAAATTAAGGACATTTTGCTTTATGTGACAATTTATTATCACACACAAATACTGAAAAATATAATATATATTTTTTCCGGAAATCGTCTTGGAAACAACATTTTCCTGCTTATTTACGCGCAGGAAAATTGAGTTTTCCGGATTAGTACTGTAAAAACTTTAAGACGCAAAATAAAAAAGATACTCTAGTAACTATAGTTGCCAACAAAATTGACAAACTTGATTTTTGTAGCCTTTGTAAAAAAAATTCTAAAATTTGTAAATTTTGTCTTTTTTTACAATTTTCGGAAAAATTTAATACAAAACACGTCAGTAAAATCTCTTACTTGACTCGGAACTTTAAAATACAATTTTCGGAAAAATTTAATACAAAACACGTCAGTAAAATCTCTTACTTGACTCGGAGCTTTAAAATACTCGGCACAAAGTGCCTCGTATTTCAATTTAGCTCCTCTTCAGTAATGTGAAATTTTCCTGACTTTTATGTAAATAACTATTATTCTATTGACCTGCTAGTAAATTTTTGTTTTGTTTCCAATACTGTTTTATATTTATTCAATAAATAATGTCGTTTACGAAACGCCTAAGAAACACAACCAAATGTTTTATTTCTATTGGTTGTTTGAAACAAATTGATATTCTCTTTAAAGTTTCGGTTTATACAATTCACATACCTACTACTCAGGTAATTTCCTTATTGTGTTGTATAAATCAGCAGAGCTCACAAGGTTAAGCAAATGTAGGTAAAGTATTTACTTTTTCATTCATTGTGCGTTTACTACATCATAATGGTAAACAAGTTTTTAGCCTCTGACAAAGAAGAAGAGTGTACTGTATATACATGTGTCTGTCTGTCGCTCTGTAGCCACTAAACGGCTCAGCCGATTTTGATCTATGTTTTCATTATTTAAAAGATAAGGTAATTTGAAGTGTTCTTATTAGCCATAAATAGATGTAAACATTTTTAACAGGTCTGATCTAATCTCAAAATTTGATTCTAGATTTTTTTTTCAATATTACAAAGCATCGCGACCAATTAACACCATTTATTAATATTATTAAACCAAGAAACAATACTAAAACATAACCCCAAATTTGCAAAACCTAGCTTTTACTAGCTTGAAGCATAAGTTTTTTGTTTGGATTTAATAATGGTTTCAATCAAATTTTGAATAAAACCTAGCAGTTATTACTATATCTTCCTAATAAATAGTTGCCGACAACACCTTAAGTTGGCAAAGCACCAGTTTTATAGATGTGCCGGTATATAATATCAACAAGATTCAAGGACGGCTGTGCTTTTTTTTGGGCAGCAAGTCTTACATCAGTTCGTACTAAAATTAGGTAAAATAACTACTCAGCCTGCATTTTTCTTGAAGACACATATCGAAAATAACATTGATTAACTACGGTCTTGCACGTGCTTATTCACAACTGACAATCAATACTGTTATTGTCATTTGAGCACAGTGCCATGCATAAATACCGGGCAGATGCATTTACGCCATTTTCCAAATGTAAAATAAATTTTTAATTATTTAAAAAAAAACGAGACATTCTCAAACAATATCAAAATATCTATTTTTTATTTCAGAGCGCTCAAAAACTATAGGGCAAATTAATCAAATTTACAAAAATCTCTACGCCATTGCGTAAGCGACCTTATGTTTACCCGGCTTTAGTACAAGCCAATCTAATACCTGCTGTCATAAAAGCACAGCCGCCCTTGATTCCCCTTAATCGAAAAATTTTAGCCAAAAAAATTGTTTTTTTTGTTTTAGGAATGAAAGGTGAAGAATGCAAAAAAATCATAGCAAAATATTTGAGTTGAATTAGAGTTGGTTGTTGTTGAATGACACACTTGGCGTAAAAGTAATATAAACGCCTAAAACATTTTGCTAAATGATTATTTAAATTTTTTATTTTGTAGTGACTGCACTAAAGTCAGAAAGCCGAGCTTCCAAATTTCAATGCCAAAAGTTCCTAACAACAGATGCCAATTTAATAAAAAACATCAGACAATAATAAGAGAGATATCTAGCTGGTCGGATTCTACATTTGATAAAAATGTTTCAATTTGCTGTTATTTTGTGCTTTGTTTTAATTTCCAGCTTGAGCCTCACAACAAACTATTTCAAAAGCTCAAAAAAAAATTGAAAATAATATTTCGTAAAATGCGTTTTCAGAATGTTCCACAAATCAGTTATTGTTTAAATATTTTTTCCGGAAATCGTCTTGGAAACCACATTTTTCTGCTTATTTAGCAGAAAAAAATTTAGGTTACAATATATTAGAAAAAGTCAGTTCAATTTTGAGTAGAAAATATGATTTTGAATTAGTGCATTAAAATTATGCCGCTCGATATTGAACGCAGCTTTTCAAAATACAGGTGTAGGTAGGTATATTAACAAATATTTAATTCTTAAATGCCGAAAAACTACCAGTTATCCAATATGGTATGATAATGAACTTATTAATTCCATAAGAAATAAAAAAATATTACATAAACGCTATAAAAGCTCTGGTAATCAATCAGACTACATAATCTTTAACAATTTTAGAAAAGAATGTAAAAGACTAATTACTTTTAAATATAAGCAGCATATAAAAAACGTTGAGGCAGATCTTGCAGATAATCCTAAACATTTCTGGAACTTTATCTCAAACAAATCTCGAGATAAAACTATACCGCTGCCCATGTATCATAACAATAATTTATTGCATAATAATGAAACTGTTTGCGAAGCTTTCAATTCTTATTTTTCGAGCGTGTATACAAAATCGCAGCAGGTTGATTGCAATTTTGTAGCAGATGAGTTTGTTGAACTAAGTGGCATCGACATTTCTGTATCGGATGTTATAGATTCACTTGATAACCTTAATTTAAATAAGGGACCTGGTCCTGATGGATTGTCATCTTTATTTTATAAGCATCTAAACCATTCTTTAGTGATTCCTTTATTTATTTTATTTAAGTTATCATTAAAAACTGGTAGTTTTCCCTTCACTTTGGAAATTAGCGCATATAGTTCCGGTTCATAAGTCCGGATTACGTTCAAAAATTGAAAATTATAGACCTGTCTCAATTCTTTCAATACCAAGTAAGCTATTTGAGTCTATTGTGTTCGCGAAAATATTTCCCATTTATAAAAACATTATATCAACTCGTCAACATGGATTCTATAAAAAAAGATCGACAATCACTAATTTGTTTTCTTATATAAATTTTATCTCAGATGCGCTTAGATGTGGAGTAGAAGTGCATTCTATTTACACTGACTTTAGCAAAGCGTTCGATAAAGTTAACCATTCAATATTGGTACATAAATTAGAAAAATATGGACTGTCTGGATCCATTCTCGAATGATTCCGCAGTTATTTGTCAAGTAGACATCAACAGGTTAAAATTATCAATAATTTTTCAAGCGTGGTCAATGTTTCTTCAGGCGTGCCACAAGAGTCTATCCTAGGGCCTTTCCTTTTTATTTTATTTATTAATGATATAGGAAAGAATTTAGAATCACATTATTCTCTTTTTGCTGACGACTTAAAAATTTATAATACTGTCTCCAGTGTCAACGGTATTGTCAAATTGCAAAAAGACTTAAACAGTTTAAATAATTGGTGCAAAGTAAATTGTATGATTTTGAACATTGGTAAATGCCAAAGCATTAATTTTAGTAGAAAGGTCACACAAGTCAAGCCAGAATATTTCTTGGGAGATTCGATGCTTCCTATTTCAAACAAAGTTAAGGATTTGGGTATTTACATTGACAGTAAGCTTTCGTTCAATCATCACTATGATATAATCATAGGCAAGGCTAAAAAGGTTTTAGAATGCATTAAACGTTACGGACGAGATTTTTCGAATGTTGAAACTGTGAAAATATTATATGTTTCCTTAGTTAGGTCAATTTTAGAATACGGCTGTGTAATATGGGCTCCATATTATAAAACTCATATTGAAAGATTTGAGACAGTTCAATATAAATTTTTTAAATATATAAGGTGGAAACTTCCTTTGTCTGTATCAAACAATTATGAGTTAAGCTTAAGTTATTTAGGTTTGCCAAAATTAAAATCAAGACAAGATTATATGTTCATGTGTTTCATATTTAATCTACTAAATAATCACATTGACGCCTCGGAAATAATCAATACTTTAAATTTTTATATTCCCCAGTATTCTGTTAGAAAAGTTTTTACTTTTCAAATACAGGCTGCTCATGCTAATGTGTATCTACACTCACCGTTACAGAGTGTTCTTGCTACTTGCAACAATTATTCTAACGATTTAAATTTTTTTGTTTGTACAACACCTATTTCATTCAAAGCCTATGTTAAGCGAGTTTTACAGTGGTAGTAATATGCAAAATGAATTGACCTTTAATTTCTATAAACTCCGTTTAAAAAATCAATAATATTATGTAGTATTAGTTATGGTTCATTGTCGTTTTAGTTTTTAGTTTTTTAATTTGTAAGATAATGTAAAGGTTTTTACCGTAAATAAACTCTATTATTATTATTATTATTATTATTATTATTATTATAAAGAATTTGAAAAAAACAACTATTGTAGTAAATTAGAATATCTTAATCTTATCTAATAATAATGTTGATTGTTAATATAATGTAATAAATTTATAAACAAACTTGTTTGTTTATGTATGTTTATGTAAAATACATATTTTAATTTTATGTGTTGAGATTTTTTAGTGAAGCATCTGACAAAACTCTTACTAATTAACGTTAGATTTGAGTTTTATTGTCGATATATGCATAAAAGTGTGCATATTTTTCCAATAACTTAGCATATTTTGCAGATATTGAATGTATATATCTTAGACTAAGGTATATATAGTCTGTTTTTTTTCTAAACAATTGTTAGTGTCAAAAATTCTGAAATTGTGGTGAACTCCTGCTTTATAACCGTAGAAATCACGCTCTTGACATATACTTTTAAATGACGTTGCCAACATTAAAACTGTTTGACAATTATTGTTTATGAAAAAGGATAGGCTGTAGGGATATCTGCGCATATTGTAATAATAATAATAAAATTGTGTAAGTATATAAATCCGCCATTTTATCAATGTGCATGTTTGCATATTTTGCCTAGATAAATGCATATATTTGATGTTTTTTATGCATACATATGTGCATATTTTGCTTGTTTGTCTGCATATAAATCCACTCTTTATTCATCAGAATCATAGAAACGCTGTGTGCATAGTGTAAACAAAGAAGAAAATAGAATGTGAGATTTAGATACCTGCTCAGATGTTGTAATAAAAGTACAGCTATTCTGCTATTGATCATCACTGCTGATAGTGATTCTTCCAAGATTCTTTTGACAGTGAGAGTGAGACAACTTTATGAAATATAAATTTATTTTAACATAAGAAACTACCTAATACTTTTATTTATTTGTATAGATTAAGAATTTAGGTATAATGTTTTTAGGTGTTATGTCAACATAAAACTTTTAAAGTTTTATGTTTTTTAGGTACACAAATTTGTCTTTTTTAGTCTGTTAAGCTCAATAGATGTTGAAAAATTTTTATTTAGAAATTACAGTTTTTCTTCCAAATATAAAAAAATTATCATTACTATACAAAAAACGAGTGTAATTTTGATCCTCGAGTATAGTCAAGGCAAGAATTATCAACGCAAATACATGGTTTTAGGTCAAATCTTTAAAAAGATACCAGATTTACTTGGCGTCGGAAATGCTAAAAGGTATAAAATAAGACGCGAATAAACACTGATTTTAAAAAATTTTATAGTCTTAATTGCAAAAATGTTGGCGCTCTGGCCGCGTACTTTCTTGGAAGAGGTTATGTTGCAACACGACGTTCTAATTAATTAAATTCAATTTTAATAACTTTTTCAACAGAACAGAAAATGAGAACTGCTTAAAATCGATGGTACGTAGATCCAGAATTTTAAGCAGGATCTGGTGAAGAGACTAGAGTTCACCAAAATACTGTTTCAAAAACTATATCAAAAACTCTGAAAAGTGTCCACTAATTTCTTTCTACAAATGATGGTATTAATGAAGCAACACAACAATAGCAAGAAAAGTACCACTTTGGTGTCTATGATCCTGATTGTACTTATAAAATCTTCTTTGGTGATTGATGATATCACGTCCATCATAGAAACACGTTTGCTTGCTTAAACGTACAGGCAACTTGCAATGCTATAACATTAACAAGTGTTAATGCTTGTTGGTCTAGTTCCGTACACGAATTATTTAGTGGAAGACATGAATGATGATCCTGTTTTGTTGAAAGATAGTGAATATGGTTCAGAGCTCTCTTTGATGACCTTTTTTTAATCTAGCAGATAATGAACAACAAGGACTTAACTTATAATTAAAAAAAAACGAGTTATAATCAAACGCTGCTTCAGACGATTTAAAAGTATCTGCAATTCTCCAGTAGAGTACTTCTAGAAAAAATTTCATGAATTTTTACTTGTTCTTTTGTTTTACATAATGATTCAAATTTTTTTAGAACAAAACAATAAAGACGGAAATAATGTTAATGATAATAGTGAACCAGAACAAATTCAAAAAAAAGTTCTTTAAAGAAGACTGTTTAGACAAAACAACATTATTCATTTTATTTACGCTCAAAAATAATAATTAAATCTACTGTTGAGGTTCGAGAAGGTGCTGAATGGTTCAGCAATAAAACTTGTATGTGCTGGTGAACTTAATTTAATAACATACTAGCTGACCCGGCGAACTTCGTACCGCCTAACAGTCAATGAATGTCGTGTTACTTTTTAGCTGAACTAATTTAGGCTTTGATGAACGTAAAACAATGATACAAAATAATATATTTAAATGATAGAAACAAAAAAGTATTTTATTATGATAAATGATGATGAAAACATACATACAGAATGAGAATAAAAATAAAAAATGATAATTAAGTACTTCAAACTCATGTCAGAAAAAAATTATTGAAAACTATGCGATATTCCGTTGCCTAATTGCATTACGGCTTCGCTGGGAAAGATTACATCTTCTAGGACGCGGCATTGTTATTAAAATGTGCACTCGCATAAAACCACCAAATATAATAACAGTGCCTGAACTTTCGAGACATAGACAATAGCTCAAAGAGTATATAACCACTACGTATGAATAGCTTATCAAGAAAAATCATAGACAACCTATAAAAAAACATTTACACTTTTTTTTGAACTGATTTTTTATTCCCTAAATTCCGTTCCTTTCCGATGATTTCATGTTTTTAATGTAGAATAAATCTTAGGTATTATTTTCGGGAATTAAAAACAAATATAACAGTACCTGAACTTTGTAGACATTTTACAAAAAATAAATTTCTAAACGCACACATGATGTCTTCAGAAAAAAATAAAGTTGTGGCTTAAAGGTCTCAGCAACCAGGCCATAAGCTCCAAAAATAGTATATTACACTACAAGGGACAAAAGTTGAATTTTCGGCCCTGCGCGCCATAATGCCCGAGGTAAAGCCGAGGGCATCATGGCGCGCAGGACCGAGATTTCAACTTCTGTCCCGCGTCGTGTATACGATTTTTCTTCATACCTCGGTCGAAAGTACGTACTTTTATTTTTAATTTTATTTTTTTAACTTTAAATGCTGATAGTTTTTGATGCCTGCCGCGACATTTGCGGCACGAGCGAAGCGAGTGTTGCTGGTCATATAACATAGTTACGAGTATAAATAAACACGATGAATTCTTTCTTCCCTATTATAGGGAACAAAGAATTTCATCTTACAGGGACTAAAAGTTAAACTTTCGTCTCTGTTATTAGGGACGAAAGTACGTACTTTCGACCGAGGTATGAAGAAAAAAATAGTTGTTACACTATTTGACAGGATTGGACAACAAATGTTTGACATGTAATAAAGAAATCAGCATCTATTGAAATGATTAAGTATTCATTACACATATCAAGTTTTCATTGTTTTTAAGATGTATTCTGCTATTCAGGACGGAAACAAATCCAACAAATCAAAAACCATGGCAATCAGTCCAGCCGTTTTCGAGTTATAAGTGTTGTAACAAACACGACTTTCTTTTATATATATAGATATACACATATAAATGAAAGTCAGTGTGTTGCACTTGACATGGATGATTTCGGATTCGGTCTGACCTGACTCGAACAGCTTACCGATATCCCCCGGTAAGCCACCAAGTCAGGCAAGAGAAGAAGGTCTTCAACGTGGCGCAAGCGCAAACGGCTAGCCGCGTTACAATTGATATGCTATTATCATAAGCATGCCGGCCCCGTTGAAGACCTTCAGGTCTACAAGTAAAGTATTATAATAAGAGAGAGAAAAAAAAATAAGAAAAAATGTTTATGAAACTATAGTCCAGCCGTGTTTAACATGTATGCAAGTGGACACACTTTGTTGACCGGACGTTTAAAAATTCCACGAGGGGTTCTGACTGTTAGCACTCTGACACATCCATCTTTTCCGGGGTGGGTGTCAATTATCCTTCCTAATTTCCACAATAAAAGAGGCAGATTATCTTCTATCAAAATGACGACCGTCTCCTTTAGAACTGTAGAAACCTCGGATTTCCATTTGGTACGCTTCTGGAGTGAGCTTAGATATTCCTTTTTCCAACGAATCCAAAAGTGTTGTCTAAGTTTTTCAATTCGTTGCCATCGGGTTAAATGATTCATAGGTGTTTCGATCAAGTTGTTATCTATTGGAGCGGTCAGTGATTCGCCAATAAGGAAATGGCCGAGTGTGAGGACCTCAAAGTCATTGGGATTATTAGAAATAGGTATTATAGGACGGAAATTAATGCACGCCTCTATACAAGTTAGAAGAGTGTTTATTGTACCTAATGTCTTTCTCAGGTGTTGTTTTACAAGTTTAACGCCCGATTTCTAGAGTCCACCCATGTGAGGGCTATTTGGCGGTATAAAGTGCCACGATAGATCATTTGATTTTAAAGATTCTACTCTTGAGCTAAATTCGGAAGACTTTAAAAATTGATACATCTCTATTCGCTCCTACAAAGTTAGTAGCATTGTCCGAATATATGTATATTTGAAATTGAGCCACGTCTTGATATTAATCGTTTTAACGCTCCTAAGAATGATTTAGTTGTTACGTCTCCAACCAATTCTATATGAACTGCTTTTGTTGCTAAGCATATAAATAAAGCAATATAAGATTTTATTTGATTGCTTTGTCTGCCACCTTGTTTAATTAAAATAGGTCCGGCAAAATCAACGCCTACACTTGTAAAAAGTCTAACAGCTTCAAGTCGTACCTTTGGTAAATTGCCCATTTTCTGAGTAGCATGTCTCGGATGCGATTTGAAACATTTAATGCAATTAAAAATAAATTTTCTGACTACACTCTGCCCTTTTACGATCCAATATTTTTGTCTAAGCGCTGTTAAGGTTATATGCTGACCACCATGTAAATTTTGTTCATGAAATTGTCTGATAAGCAATTGCGTTATGCAATGTTTGGATGGTAAAATAATCTGGTGTTTTTGATTGTAAGATAAATACCGGTATTCATAGTCGTATCTCAAGCTCAACCTTGAGTTCAAGCTTGAGCCGCCGTCTCAAGCAAGGACTCCGGCAATGCTCGGGAAATCAAGCAAAGGCTTCGACAATGCTCGGAAAAACGTGCGTCTTGCGAAAGTCACCAAAGTAGTCATTTTTGTGTTGTTAGGTTTAAAATTTTACATTTTGAGACGCATGGCAGTCATTCTCTGTGTTTATATAAAGTGACAGGTAAAGGAATAACTCGAAGCCGTAGGGGTTATATCAAAAGTGTTTTGTGTTGTTTTTGCAAAAAAAAAGAATGACGACGGGTGAGTACATGTCTACTGACAGAATACGTGTACGGTAATTTCATAAAATGTGCATTATACACGAAAAAGCTGCGTAAAGCAAAACCCTTGCTGTAGTCTCGCATGGACAACTCCAATAGTGTAGAAAGCAATACGACGGATGCCGCAAGAAAAGCGAACGCTTTGAACCATTATTACATTCTCCTCAAAACACGAAAGCTGCAAAAGTAAGACCCAAATAGAAGCTAGCTCACACTGCGCGCTTTTGAGAAGAACAATGTAAGTGCAACATTAATATAAATCTAACCAGACCTTTATCCACTTTTATTGCAGGAAATGTGATGCAGAAAAGTTATCAGAGTAGTGAGTAGTAGGAGCTATTCAAGAAGTGTGTAAAGATGAAAGTTTTCGGCTGCCGTTTTGTCTACTATGCTTCTGCAAACAATGCCTTACACTTATAATGTAAACTAATAAAAATTTTACATTTTTTGTACTTATGTTTACCAATAGAAGGTGTTACAAAATAAAAATACTATCCAATTAATAAATATCTGTGACTTTTCTTATTATTCAATGCTTTCATTTTTTATTCAATGCTTTTATTTTTGCACACAATGTGGGCTCTTTAATTTTGTGTAAGTAATAATTGTCTTTCCACTAATTTGCAAGCAATCCTACATTCACTACATTGTCTTTTGTGAAGCTGTAGCGACGCTTACATTCAAAGATGGAAAAAAATTCCAATGGGTTCGCAGCATACCGCGCATATCTCGTCCTACATGTCAATGCTCGTTGTTATGAAATACAACACATAATACTCTTCAGTATTTTCCAACGTCAAACAATTACATAGCCTGCAAATGGCGTCTCAAGACAAGTCGGAACCTTGCTCAAGTCTGACTTGAGACGGACCCAGTGCGCCTGCTCATTAAGCAAAAATCGCCCTTATTTACACCGTAATTTGATATTTACATCTTGAGATTTGTCTATGAATACCGTTTGGTCTTGAGACCGATCTCAGACTCAAGATATGAATATCAGATTTCACGAGCATTGCCGAAGTCTTTGCTTGAGACGGAATCAGCGATAAATCGATTTCAAAACGCATGCAAGCGCTTTCCCGAGCATTGCCAGAGTCTTTGCTTGAGTCTAAGCTTAAGCTTGATCTTGAGCTACGACTATGAATACCGGCATCAGTAAATTATCATCTAAATTTAAGAATGGATCAAGTGATGAAAGTTTACTATTCTTTTTTATTTGTTTGTTATTAGATAAAACTTCAAGCTCACTTTGATACTCCTGCCATTGAGCATAGCTGATTATTTTATTATGAGCATTTTTAAGCTCATTGATAGTAATACTAATAGAACTCTTTGTGTTTTTGTCATTATGTATAAATCGCAGACAATATGCGATTACGCTTTGAAGTTTCGAAAAAGATGAAAATTTGAAAAAAACTTTTAAATTGGGTATGAAGCTATTAAATAAAACCACTTTGCGTTTTTCTTGTAATTTTATATCTACTGGACAAGGATCTGATTTTGGCCATTGACTGTGGGTAATAGATAAAAACTGTGGTTCATGCCACCACATATTTGCCTTTAATAAATTTTCTACGCTTATACCACGACTAATCGTGTCTGCGGGATTAAACTTGGTACTAATGTGATGCCAGTTTTCTATCGAAGTTAATTTCTGAATTTCCGAAACTCGATTGGATAGAAACACTTATCCACGATAATACAATACTCGAATCGGTCCAACAATATAATTTATCAAATGTTAAATTTAGTTCCAGGATTAATTTTGCAATTAATCGTGCTAGTAAATGTGCCGCGCATAATTCTAATCTAGGTAATGTTACGGTTTTTAGTGGCGCAACTCGACTTTTTGCACATAGCAAATGAGTATTGTAATTTCCGTGTGCGTTTTCGGTTCTGATATATATTGCCGCTCCGTAAGCTTGTATAGAAGCATCGGCAAATCCATGTATTTTTTGTAAGGACTACAGGTACTTATGGAATTATTTTACGTGCAATGTTTAAATTGTTAAGGTTATATAACTCTGTTACAAATATATTTCATTTATTTGCTAAAACGGCAGGTGCCGCTTGATCCCATGTTAAAATCAAACTCCATAGTTTCTGAAAAATTAATTTTGCTCTGACAAAAATCTTTGAAATGACTGATAGAATTGATTGCTTTGTAATTTTTTAAATCTTAAATTTTTTTTGAGGGTTGTTAATAGCATATTTTAAAATATCTTCTATTCCATGTTAAACCTAGAGTTTTAATTTCGCCGTTTATATCTAAATTTATTATATGAGAATTTGTTAAATCAGAATTTGTTTCGGGTAATAAGCGAAGGTAGCCCATTTTCTAAGAACAAATTGTACCTGCTTTAAAATTTCTGTTAATTGTTTACGGAGACTTAGGGTTGTTTCAAAATTATTATGACCGCAAAGTAAGTGGTCCATATGGATTGTTTAATAACCGAGCAAGCCAATGGATATTTAGTACAATTTTCTATTGCTAATTGTTGCAAGCAACGCATAGCCAAGAAAGCCTTATTTCGTTTATAGGTTTGTAAAGGCATATTTGTATTATATACATATGTAACCGTATTTGGTTTATACGTTTGTAAAGACATATTATATTTGTATTATTGCGCCAAACAATTCTTTGAAAGTTTGAATCACTTTCATTTACTTTTATTTGTCTAAACATTTGCTGTATATCAGCATTTAGAACATATTGATATGTCTGAAATCTAGCTAAAATTATGAATAAATCCTGCTGTAGATTCGGATCGGGTAACAGATTGTCGTTAAGACTTAAACCGTTTGTTGTTTACAAGTTTGGTCATTTTTACGCTAAGATTAATATTTACAGGGTTATACTTTTAAGTTTGTAATATAATTTTTTGTCAATAAACTACATAATAAACGAAATAGTTGGAAAATTCAACAAATTCCACTTCCGATTTGAGTATAAATCCGAAAATATTAATTGTGGAGTAAAAAAAATAAAGAAGAACATAAAATTCCCCCCATTACAATTTTTTTTATAAGCTTATTGACTTGATAGTATAACTCTGCAATATTGATCCTAGCATTAAAACAATAATAACTAGCTTTCTAGGAAATTAAAGTTTTAACAACTCTGAATACAACCATTTTTGCTCTAAAGTTGTAGATAAACGAGTTATTTCAAAAAAACCGAAAAATTTAACTTTAAATCAAGCTGGCGGCGACCGCAGCGGCGGGATTGTCTCGAAAATCAACATTTAGTCTTCTGACTACCTCCCCCCACATTCAAGCCCCAAATTTTTTCTATTTAAGGCTATTTTTATGTCTATCTCGACTGAACTATTATGCTTTTATTCTCAGCCAATCATTTTTTCTAGTTTCGTAGGGAATGGCAGCCATATCAATATCAATATTACTGACGTTGGCGGTAAGAGTTATATTTTATTTACCACTTTTAGTGGTTCCACAATAAAAACTCCTAAAATTTTTTATAAAAAAAAGGTTTTCTATACCATTTTGTGGTTTTTATTTGAAAAACTTGCAACTGTAGGAAAGGTTTTAAAGCTTGTGATGTAAATGTTAATGCGACTTGCTTCGCATGTTTGAATTCATCTCTCTTTTTTCTTCACAGCTGAAAGAAACATTATTTGGCTTCATAACTCATTTTTACATTTTATACATTAAAATCTAGCTGAAACTAGTTCATATGCATTTAACAGCAGTTCTACTTAAAGTTTGGCGAATAAAACGTTAAATTATTTTTAAAGATTTTGAACATTTTAGATCGTGAACGTGTCGCCTCGTACAATAAAACGTTGTCTTTTACTCGTTTTTCTCTCAATTGGCGTTTTACATCACTAGCAAGCCTTTATTAAACGCCGAGTGAAACGAGTAACACCCACAAAAAAATGGTAAACTAAATAACTATTTTAACAAATTTAAAAAAATAGTTATTTTGCTAGAAACAGATCATAGTCATATAAGGGCCATATAAGATCCACAAGAAGATCGTAAACTAAATAACTATTGTTAAACAAATTTATAAAAAAGTTACTTTTCTAAAAACAGATTATAATACTATGTATTTGTAATGTGCTAACTACTGAGCAATATTTGAAGTCAAGTAAAGAATAGCATGAGAAAGAAAGAATTCAATAAAAAATTAAGCTGCCACGATCATAAACGCCTAAATAGGTATAAACATAGAAGAGAAAGAAAACTTTATTGTCATTCAAGTACTTTTTGTAGAAAAAAATAAAAAAACAAATGTCACATTAACTATTTATGTAATACATTATTGGTTTAATTTAAAATAATTGCTTTCGTTTTGTTCGACAGCGGCTTATGACGTTTATAAGCATTTCGGGATGTGTCCAAATCATGTTATCTAGATGCCGAATTATATCACGGTTTCGGCATTTGGCATGTCCTATCAATTATATCGGCCGTACACCAAAATCGCCATTTGACTTCAGTATCTACAATTATGACAAGTAACTTAGATAACAACAATTTCAACACTGTGGGTCACAGCATAAATATGTCATTTTGTTTTGGTTTAATGACATAATTCTAGTAGTTTGATGATTACTTACTTATTCATGATTTTTCTACAATTTTGACGCTCAAAGGCCAATGTAGTTACAGTAGTTCTTTTGTCTTTTTCGTTGAAACATGCCGTTGATTAAGTGACTTCGTCAGAATTTATAAAGCATATTTGATTTAATCATACTACCAGATTATGCATTGTATAGAAAAATGCATTGAAAAACATAAAGGCTACTTTAAAAATCCATTAATAAAGTGTTAATTTAGAGCTCTAATTTTTTCTATAGATTTTTGGTTCATTTCACTTATCATTTTATTTTTTAACTATTTGAAACTTTGAAACTTCTAAAATCAATCTTTACAATAATATTCTGAGATAGACAGTTTATATTTTACAGCACACTATTTATGGCTAAAAAATAATAATTAGAGAGACAAATTTTATGATCAATTTAAATAAGGTTTCAAAAACTTTAAATCTCGTAGGCTGATGTACAGTTAATGCTTTAAGAAAAAAAACTAAAAAAGTAATTTAATGACTACAAGTTTTTGGTTAGAAAAAAACAAAATTTTGACCACCTAAAAATTATAAAAATAGTTCTCAACTGTAAATCAATCCTTTTTAATTAAACAAATAAAAATTGTGTACGCTATTTTCAACTCTTGCTGTTCACAAAGTTTTGTGGAGGATAACGAAAGTTGTATAACATGTTTTTAAAAATTTTTTCAGGAAAAAGATTAAAATTTTTTTATAGTTTATGCGAACAGCTTTATAAAACATAATAATAATAATATTAATAATAATAAATCTCTTTATTCATATTCATAATAAGGCGAAGTCCAGCTACAAAGCTACTCTTACTTGAACCTTTTTCTACAAACCAAATTGATTCTTAATTCTAAAGAAAGAAATCAAACAAATTTTAATTTAATTAAATTAAACTTAAGTAGCAAATACAAAAATAAAAGTAATAAATTACATATAAATAATTGAATAATTACATACATAGTTCCTATAATCCGAATATGTTTTAAGATAGTTAGCACAATACGGAAAAACCAAAATAAACAAAGTTAATAGTTATTTACATAAAAGTCAGGAAAATTTCACATTACTGAAGAGGAGCTAAATTGAAATACAAGGCACTTTGTGCCGAGTATTTTAAAGCTCCGAGTCAAGTAAGAGATTTTACTGACGTGTTTTGTATTAAATTTTTCCGGAAATCGTAAAAAAAGACAAAATTTACAAATTTTAGAATTTTTTTTGACAAATTCCACAAAAATCAAGCTTGTCAATTTTGTTGTCAACTATAGTTACTAGGGTATCTTTTTTATTTTCCGTCTTGTCCAGTTTTTACAGTACTAGTCCGGAAAACTCAATTTTCCTGCGCGTAAATAAGCCGGAAAATGTTGTTTCCAAGACGATTTCCGGAAAAATGAATTAAAGTGATTTATAGAAATAGAGGAATAAACTTAGTCATTTAAATTATGTTTCATTGAATGGAATTCAAATAATAACATGTTAACAAGTAAAGAAGTCACAAACTACAACAAAAAAGTTTTTATAAGATCTGTAAGGGGTATTTTTTTGACGCAATTTGCATAAGAATAATGGTGAAGGCGCCGGGATAATTAAATTCATATAATTAATTTACCTAGTTTTATTAAAATACAATAATTGTCAGATTGTTTCACCACATTCTTTTTCTGATTATGAATACAACTTAAATACTGCATAAATACAAGATTAACAGACTACATCATTATCAACGATCTACTACAACTCACCCCATTTGTGGCCGCCGTAAAGAAAGCGCCTTGAACGAATTGAACGGATTAGATTAACCATACATGAAACACATTTACACATAATGTACTTGTCAATAATACTTCTCAAGGAACTCACGGGCTTGTCCCCGTCAGACATTCTTCTTCCATTCCAGCCTTGTGGAGGGCATCCTTTGCTACGGTGGCTTTACTATGGACGGGACTCCATGGACTTTGGCGGCTTCCCTCTACTTCTCCATTCTTCAACCTATTTATAATTTTCGATACCAATGTCGTTTCAGTACTCAACCTAGCTGCCATAGCCAAACCAGCCAGATTATTAGCAGGAGGTAGGGTCTGTTACCTGGCAAGGTTACTGAAACAGAAATGTTAAGACACCACATTCGCACTTTATTTGCACACTATAACAAGTTATATTCGTTCGAGTGTAAAGATAACTATCACTCTCGTTCTCTCGACTTGACTATGCACCAGTACCGCACTCAACACTCCTACTAGTACTACCCGCTAACTGCTGTCTACTGCCCTTACGCTTACGGCAATAGTATCATCCCTCAGCTAAGCGCTCTGCGCAATCTCCTCTCAGCTATCCCTCTTTCATGCAATATTATATTAAAACCGTTTTGACTTAAATAATTGATATTAATAAATGTATAAAAAGTAAACTCTCACAGATCATACAGTTCAATTATGTCGTTGCTACCAGGTGACGCTTTAGGTGTTTTTTGACTTGTTTTAAAGACTCAATTGATTTTAGTGTTTGCGGAATCGAGTTGTACATTGTAACAGCAAAAATCTTTGATAGAGTGTGGTTCGGAAAAGCGGCGAAGTTAAAAGATGGATGTGACGCAATTTAACGTTATGAAAGTGAGATCTGTATAGTAATTTGCTATATAAATAAACAGGGGAAGAGTTTACAAGGGGCAAGTGCACCAAGCAAATTATCTGATGTTTAGATATCAAATCTAATTTGACCCACTGAAGTTGAATGTATTTAGCCGAAATGTGGTCATACTTGCCCAGTTTGAAAATAAATCTAACACAAGAATTTTGAATTTTCTGTAGCCGACTTTTGTCAAGTGACTCTAAACAGGGATAAAATACATTTAGGCAGTGTTTGAGTACAGATAGTACCAAACTCTCGCAAAGCTTTTTTCTTAATTTAAAATTAATAATGTGTATTCTCAGACAAACATAGCACTTTTTTTTTACCAAATTTATATGATTTTTAAAGCGTAGATTCCTATTAAAGATAACACCTAATATTTTTGTACTATCAACAATTTTTAAACGGGTACGAGGCAATCGAAACGTCCAAACTATATTTAACTATATCGACATTTTATTTAGAAGAGAAGTTAATTACAAAGCATTTGCTTAGATTGAGTGTTAAGTTATAATTATTTGCATATGTGTGAACCAATGACAAATCATCATTTAATTTCTTGTTAGTCACTACAATATCTTCAACATTAAACCTGAGTTCAAGTTGCGTATCATCTGCAAAAGAGTGAACCTTAAAATATTTTATAGAATCAGTAAATATAATAACGGTCCCAAGACAGAGCCTTGAGGCACACCAGACTTTACTTTACCAGAAAATGACAGCTGATTACCACATTTAACTATTTGATACCGACCATTTACATAGTAAGAAAAAAATTCAATTACAGATTTTTGAAAACCTAGATATGTTAGCTTTGCACAAAGTAGTTGGTGATTGATGGTATCAAATGCTTTAGAAAAATCCAAAAATATTGAAGCAGCATTAGACTCTTGATTTTTGCTAACAATGATATTATCGAAGATATGAATTAAAAACGTATTGGTACTAAAACCGTGCCTAAAGCCCGATTGAGACAGAGGTAAGACATTGCATGAATTAACATAATCAAGAATTTGACTAAAAACTATTTTCTCTAATATTTTGTACCATGTAGGTATGATGCTTATCGATCTCTTGAGAAGCTGTCACTTTAGGTAACGGTGCTATTAACGCAATTTTCTACAATATCTAACCTATTTCAAGGCAAGAATTGATTATATGGATTATATATTTGGCAATAAAAGTGCAGCACCGTTTTATCATTTTTGCATTAATGTTGTCAATACCTGTGGCATTAGATTTAAGACCTAATATAATAGTAAGAATCTCGTCAATCGATGGCAATCTAAAATAAATTAAAAGACATATTGTTATCTAATAAAATCTAAATAATAAAATCTAATATGTCTAATATGTTGCTAAATAAAAGTTTTTTGACAGGGATTTGATGAAGTAAAAACAGATAAAAAATAGTCGACGCAACTCTGACATTTAAAACTAAAGCTTTTGCAATCTTCAGAATCATGAGCCTGTGCACATTTGTAACACATAACTTCCTTATTTTTACAATTTCTGCTAATATGTCCAAATTTTGGACACTTGAAACAGCAAAGAACATGAATATAACCTTCTATAATATATGAACGTCAACCCAATTATTTTGTTACGTATAGCCTTATTTATCTCTGAAACAATGTTAAAACTTGATTTGTATTTTAATCTAGTGATGACTTTAATGTTTTTTTGATTATCTACATCTACATTATTAAGCGAGATTAAATTAGCAATCAAAGTATCATTATCCGTATTATAATAATCCATGTCTAATTTTTAATTATGACGCGAGGGTTCCATTTTACTGATTTTTCAACAATATAGTCTTCTCCGATAGAACTTTTAATTTTTTCTAAAAGAGTGTCAGATGAGTGGTCGTCGGCACACTTAAAAATAAGCCCTTTGTTTGTCATTTTTGTTGAAGCAATTCGAACGTTTAAGGATACAGGGTCGACATTTTGTTGAATAGAATATAAAATACTTGTAGTATGATCATTTGATAATGAACATCTATACAGTTGTATAGCAACTAATAAACAACCAATAAAAAACAATGTATTCAAAAGAAAAGTTGAGTCTGACCTTAGAAAATTGAGCCCTTGCTTATAACCTTAATAGATCTTTTAGGCAGTAGACTTTTTGCCATGTACATTTATTCCATTAATAGAATTTATTACAGGAACATAACAGACCAATCCCGCATTAATGACTCACTTTGTATGTTTGTACACAATTTACAAATGTATATGTGTTAAAAATTGATAACAAAAGTAATAAAATTTAAAAAAAATGCAAGTATATTGACGCTATACGAGAATGACAACCTACATGGTCAGTCAATTAGGCATAATTGTTTTTTATTGTTTTCTTGTAAATGGTCTTATATTTTAAGTAGAATTGATAATTTTAATAAAATAATTAATATACAAAAATAAATGATAGTTATGTTATTAACATAAGTTACGCGCCGCGCCGTTTGGCTTTTTCAATAGCCCTGCTGTCAAACTATATGTCTCTAGGAGTCTAATAATAAAACAATTATTTTTTTTTTGTAATTAATGTTAAAACTTTGTACACATAACCTTTTTTCATAATTTAAATAACTTTTAACACACAGTACACTATCATATTATTGATATCACATCAGTATCATATCCATATCAAATTTGTATAAAACACTTTAATAATTTTTCTGACAATTTAAGTCACACGTTTTTTTAAAGAAACAAGCGAAAATAACCTTTGTTTTTGTTTTTTTATAATAAATTTGATTTTATAAACTTCATTCAGTTAATTTCGCTTCTACACTTCTTGACCTTAAATTTATAAATTTCATTTTAATTCCTAAATTAATAGAGCCTTTTTAGTCTAAAAGCTATTATTAATGATTAATCCGGTCTGTGCAACTTTTTTGGAAAAATATACAATTTTTGTGGTAGAAGATCGAAGTTTGTAAGCATTTTACATCATTTTTTGGTAGCATCAAAAATTTACAGTGGTTATTCACCCAATTAAAAACAAGATTTTGATTTAAAAAACTAGAATTTAGGGTTTAGCATAAAAGACAAGTCCACAGCTTGCTTTTCTATTAGCGGATTTTAATTATTTATACACCAAATTAAATGGTTATAAATAGGCCACAAAATGGTCTAATAAAATCACGTAGGATAGGCTAAGGCTGAACTATCAAATATTTTTTTATTAAATTACAACATATACTTTTTTTTTTGTAATTTTGATAGAGATTTTTATTCTGAAAAAAAGAATGTATCACAACTATAAACTTACATAAGAAAAAATTTTAACAAAATACTATTTAGCATAGTTAAAAAAATAACACTAGCTTTGGAAATAAATGACTGATCAGCTAAAATGATAAAAAACAAATGACATAAAATATGTAATGTAAAAATAATAAATAAATAAGAGATAAATAATAAATAAATGGCTGCAAAGATGCAGTCAATGTCTAGCGCAAAACAAAGCGAAGTTTGAGCCAAAGCAATAATATTTTTTACTTTTTCTTAATTTTTGTCTTGTATATAGTCTATAGTGATACATTGTTGTTTTTAGAATAATAACTTCTAATAAAATTCCAAAAAAAAAGTATTTATTGTAATTTAAGCACATATTTTTTGACAATTCAGTTTTAAAGTTTTTAGGAGTGTACGTGATTTTATTAAGCCATTTTGTGGCTTATTTATAACCATTTAATTTGGTGTATAAATAATTAAAATCGGCCAATAGATAAGCGAGCTATAAACTCGTCTATTTTTGGAGACAGTCTGTATAACATGACCTTTCCAAAATTATCTGCTACAGCTTATAACATCTAAAAATAATATTACATTTATGTAAAACTAATACTCGATTAACGGAAGGTCATGACTATCAATTTATTGTAATTAAAACCATCATGACATGTTATAAAGATCATGTTTGCATAAAATAGTTTGCATCCCTCTTAAGCTAGCGTGGTAACTGCAAGTTGAAACTTTTTTTGACGACATTATCAGTTGAAGACTTGTCTTAATTAGAACGCTTGTTTTTTATATTATTGCAAAAGTAGTATTGTTGTTATCATTACTTCTTAAAAATCGTAGTAATTTTTGAATCCAGCAAAATTGCTGTGCCCCCAGGGCAACGAGAGTAAAATATTATTAATAATAATTATTATTATCTGTAATTAGGCTTTGTACCTGTTGATAATTGTATATAATAATAATAAATCTAATGCGGAAAAAGTTACGACACATCAATTATTGTCACCCTGAAAGTGAAACAAGTGTATTAAATTTTATCACGTTTTATATGTGCAGTAGACTTTTTTAGCGACAGGTCGTAGATAGGTTCGTACTAAAGTTTACCCGACGCAATGGCGTTGAGATTTTTGTGAATTTGAATATATCAATTTAATTAGTTTGCGTTATTTTTGTTAAAAGCTGCAAAATAAAAAAATATATTTTTATCATGCTTAAAGATTTGCCGTTTTTTTTTTTAAAATAAAAACTCATCACATCAGAAAATAGCGCAAATGAATCGTCTCGGCATGTATGCACAGCAATGTGCTCAAATGACAATGACAGTTTTGATTGACAGTCGTGAATAAACACGTGCAATACCGGGCACTAGTAAGTGATTAATCTATTTAATTTTTGAAATGCAATAATGTGAGAAAATGATCAACGGAGTAGTTATTTTATCTAATTTTAGTACAAACCGATCAAACACCTGCTGCCAAAAAAACAGAGCCGCTCTTAAATTTTGTTAATGTTATACACCCGGTATAAAAATCAGTGAAAATGAATGATGTGGCGTATATGCTGTTTTTAATATTATTTTATTGTAGCATACACTGCCATACTTATTTCTGACAAGCATTTTACATAGAAATTTTATACGAAATATCGCATTTTATAAAAAACTTTAAAATGCAATTTGTCAAATTCCAATTTGCGATAAAAATAGCGGTAATGTTGTATAGGTTTTTTCAAAAAATTTGTAGTTCTAATGTTCTGCGCGTTTTTAAAATTTTGCAAGTATTAGCAAAAATAATTTTTTTATTGAAGTATTATATTGAATAAGTATTAATAGTCAAGCTATTGTTTTCTATAGAAAGAAAGTTAACAATAATGTTACATTAATAATTATTATTTTCTAAAGCATTCTAAAGCTTTATTAAATTATTATTTTGCTTGTGCGCAGCGATGGCTATTATCTGATAATGTATGCTGGATGTTGTTACGTTACTTTTGACTAAATTATATCAAACTTATTTTATTGCTAATAAATCAAAACACTAACTTAATTCGTATATTCACTTAAACTGTTTACAATGTATAATAATAAAACTTACAACAATGTGTGCTTATCATTATTTATTGCTATTGCAGAATGTTGCTCTGGGTTTTGTCCATAGCGTTTTTAATGTGTTTACCAAAAAAACCTTGTTAAAAGGTTTTTATTGTTATCAATTCTCTGAATTACTGTCGTTTAAGAACCTTAAAAATTAGGTCAAACTATTTTTCTTTATTAAATCACATTAAACTATATCAAATCTCGAAAGTTGGGTTAAGAACCTTCAACTACTTTTCGATTATTTGTATTAAACGCTAATTTATACTAACCATCACCTATCTATAATAGGATTTTTTATAGAATCTCATTTCTATCTCTATTTCAAGGTCTAATAGAATCTTTTTTCAATTTTTCATACTAATCATTACCTATCTATAGTACGATTTTCTGTCTTATGCAACCGTCTCTGCTTTAAAAACTTGATATTGTTAGTTTTTAGTTTGGTATTTTTAAGATTTTTTTAACTTATTCTTTGTTTCTGCTGTTTTTTATTGACACTTTGCATTTTCCATACACTACTTTTGCGTTAATTCTTTAGTTGTCAAAAATAAAGTATTTATTTTTCTGTTTTTTTATCTATATTTTAGAAAAAAAATTCTCTAAAATAAAACTACTTTAAATGTGTAAGTTAATTTATTTTTTAGTGACATGATATTGTAAATTTTCGTCATGGATACGATATGTGAAACGTATCTCATATCTCCATTGGGACTTTGTAAAGTTTTTCACTCTCAAACACATGGTTACCATGCATTTGCAGCAATTACACATTCACGCATTCTCGGATGTTGTTATTTTTCATATAATTTTATTAAGAAAGCAGTAATGAAATACTAAAAAATAAAATATTTAATGCACTACGGGAGATATTCTGTTTTTCACCCTCGGTAGACTTACAGACCGCGGGCCTCCGGCCCTTGGTCTGTAACACGTCAACCTCGGAGAAAAAACATTCATATCTCCCTTAATGCATAAATATCTATTATTTAGATTAGTTTAGTGATCTAATTTTATTTCTATTGTTTATTATTGGTTTCTCGAAAATATATACAACTATATATATTTCAGTTAAATCTAAATTATTTATTAGTCTGCTAAAACCAAGCCCTGTACTTAAAACCAAAGTTTACATTTTTGCAAAAGTTTGGATATTTTTTTAAAACTTTGGAAAGTGTTGAAAATATTCTTTAGATCTTTTTTGATAACAGACTACTCTTTTATTTACAATCTCAGATACACCAACAAGTCATCAAGTCATAAATAAATATAAATTGATGTCATCCGTAACTTGTGTCAGACATTTAATGATGTCGTCTGATCCCAAGATTTCGGCTTTCTCTGCTTAGGCTTTTCACAAATCTAATTGACTTGCCAAATCTGTACGGATTTTATGATATCATTGATATTATATTTAAAAGCATTATTTACTAGGAAAAGTTAAAACTTTTATTCACCAAAAATATTCTTGATGTTTTTTAAGTTTTTAAAAAAACTGGAATTCTTTCTCAAAGATCCTCTTAAATTATGAAGACAATAGTGTTCTTTCTGAACCTTTTAAATCCAGTGTGAGTTTATTTTTCGTCTGTAATTTTTTTTTTTGGTATGTTTCGTATTTGTTTCTTACACAAAACGCATAAAATAAAATAAAAAATTTGTTGTCACAGTAATTCATAGTAACAAAGCTACAATGCGATTAATTAGCACAATTGAGATTTTTGTGAAAATTGAAATTCTATATAGAAACTCCATTTTTCCCTCAAACATAAAGTCCTAGGTTTCAAGTTTTCAAACTTATTCTATGTATGTATTAAAAAGTTTATGTTTTTCCAACAAATGTGGGAAAATTTTGAAAATCATTAAACTTTTTTGATTACATGATATAAATAAAACCACTTATTTTACTTTACATTATAAATTTTATATTATACTTTATTATTTTATAATGTTTCATACATTCTTATTATTATGATGTTGGAGTTGAAATTATATGGCCTCTTTTATCGCATGATGTAATTCAGTTTTTTCACATGTTTTTCAAGCTTTCTCAAAGCTTTTCATACTTTCTTATGTTTTTTCAACATAAAAAGTGTTTTTTAAAATTTGGCGTCATAGTTGGTCATGCCTATAAGTTTGGGTAAACAGACCATAATTTTTAAAACAATTGCTTTAAATCTCAAAATAATTACGAACTTTTTTATTAGGTAAACAGAATGTTCTAGCGATAAGCAAGCCTGCTAGTAATAAGAGAGCCTAAGAAGGTGACACGCCTTAATAACCACGGACAAAATAACCGCGACAAAATAACCGCGACCAAATACCCGACGACAAAATAACCAAACGACATAATAACCGCAGACAATTGATCCGCGACGATTGATCCGCGACATCTGATCCGCGAACGATAATTCGGTCAGGTCAGGTCAGGTCAGGTCAGGTCAGGTCAGGTCAGGTCAAGTCAGGTTAGGTCAGGTCAGGTCAGGTCAGGTCCAAGAATACCGTCAGGTCCAATATAAGTCCAATATTTTCATGGACGAATTGTCGTGGGGATGAATTGTCGTTTGGTTATTTTGTTTTCGGTTATTTTGTCGCGGTTATTTTGTCGTGGTTGTTTTGTCTTTAGGTGAAAAGTTACGGAACCCATAAGAAAAGATTTAGAAGTAACTCAAGCGCGCCAGATTCACATATACCTTCTTAAGTAGCTCTACTAAATCGTAAGTCGTTAATATAGAGACGCAAGAGTAGAGCAAATAATCATATTAGTAAAAGAAATCGATGTGTGAATTTGAACACGGATGTGTCATTAATATATGGCCAATAACTACTTGCTAAAAAATCTACATTTCAATAATCTGACAATTTAAACGTGAGAAAAAAAAAATAGAATGCTTGCAAAGGTTGCAAAAAAAAACATATCTGTAGTTAATCGAACGCGGTAATTTTTTTTTAATTTAGAGAGCATATTCCCAAATTGCAAAAAACATATATTATCAGACCATTTTCCTCATAGATTGCAAAAAAAAGTTTGCCATCCGCTTGCGTGACCTCCAATTCGTCAGTCTTTTCTATGGAAACTCTGCTGGGACCCACATAATAATTGATTTGTTTTTTTACATTTTTTAAGACTTTTTAAAAAAAATTATAGCATTTTTTATTCATATAAACATTTAAGCTCCAAAATCTAATGGGTCTTGGCGAAACTTCAGCTACTATTATAGCTTATTAAGTTTTAATAAAGACAAAACAGCACTGTTTTAACTTTCAACTTTATTTTTTATTTTGCTGTTATAAACAATACTTCTGTTCATGTGATAAAAATAATTAAAGCTGTTATGGAACCTGACGTAGTTTAAATTTAACGTAAAAATGAAACGTTGTTTAATGGTTCAAAGCAATATTATTTTTTGACCTCGTTGACTAAAAACCTAGTGAAATAAATGTTAAAAATAAAATATATATAATAATTACAGTTATGTTGAAAATAATTTTAGGTTTCTCCCCATCACATAGAATCAATTAATATAAAATTTTATTTTTAATTTGTACTGATGTGCGTGCGAAATATTACATCAGTGCGTACATGAGCTATCTAATTTAAGAAATGCAAATATGTAGAAGTCCTGCAAATTCAAATAAGCGAATTAAAAAGCAACCTTCCTATCTAATGTATTTATGATAATATAAATTGCATACCGTTTTATATTTATTCACTTTTTGTATTTTGCTTTAAAAAAATTATCGTAAATTATAATAATTGATGCAAATGTAAATAAATAGTTATTTATGATACTAGTGTGTGAAGTAAAGCTTTTATACACGAATTGCGAAGGTTCAAGACCAAACCAAAACCGAATGCTTTAATCGCAAGTAATGCAACACACGTGTGCCACAAAATATTTTATTAGGACCTAATTAGGAAAAAAATTATTCAGTCAGCTTTTCCAAATGCTTTTTACTTGTACTAATTAATACAGTTATTAAAAATAAAATCTCTAAAATTACGAAATTATGTGTTAGTATATCATTACATTCTCGATAACCTGGTTGTTTCTTACCGATAAGAGTAAAAAATCTTACAAAATTACTTTTGGTTTGCTTACTTTTGCTGTTGCTTGGTGATGCTGGCGTCAGAAATCGTATAATATTGTTATCCCAATTTAATTTACATAGGAATTTTACATAATGTAGCTCTTCGCACACATTTAATTATTAATTAAGTATAGAGTGTTCGTATATTAAAAGATATAATAATTATAAATCAATTAAAATGCTTAAAAAATATCAAAAGTAATGTCCGAATTACCTATTCACTCTTGGCGATTGCTGGCCATCATTAAGCACTCAGATTTGAAATTTGGAAAGATAACATTCATTGCTGGCTATTATTAATTTACGTCAGTAAAAGGTGGCAAAAGAGTTCAAAAAAGCAATGTTGATAACATGCCTGCTGTAAACATTTTTATGATTTTAGATGCTTTTATCTGTAATTCAGCTGAAATGTAAAGTGTAATTAGTAATCTCAATGTAAGATTACTAACAAACTATATATAAATAAAAACAAAATAACGCTTTAAATTATAAGTATACTAATATATATCGCGTTAAACAAGCATATTTTATAATTATAAAGTTTTTTTAGATACTTTTACTGTAATTTATCTGAAGTGTAAAGTGCTAAAATTTCAATGTAAGATTTTTAACAAACTACTAATTAATTAGAACAAAATAACTTTGTTAATTAATTATAATTATATCGCGTTAAGAAAGAACATTAAAATACAAGTGATCTCTACAATGCAATAATAGAGTTGGTATTTTATTACAATTTAATGTTGACTAGCAAGTGTTAAAATATGTGAACAAAACAAGTGTACACAATAAAGATCTTTTGTTGCTGTCATAAATAGATTTCTGCTTCTTATATTTATGCTTAAGGATCAAGAATTTTTTTCCATGGTCTGGAGACCTTTTCACTATATTGGTAATTATAACTACAGACATAAAGCTTTAATATCACATTTCTCAAAACTTTTTGAATATAGTATTTTTGAAAAGCCAAATGTTTTTTATAAGCATATACAAGCTTTTAGATCCTTGCCAGCATAGTTTTTGTAGACGAAATCAACGTCTGCAGCTTTGGAAACAACAAATACTGCTAATTACCGACTAATTACCTATTAATTACCTGCTACAACACAGTATGTTGATTATTTAGAAATAGGCAAATGCTATGTACAGATATCTTGCTACCTCAGTGATTTTTTGATAGCGTATCTTAGGAGCAACTATTGACAATATTAGGGAAAATGATAAAAAAATAGCTGAAAGAGTACCTTCTGGGAGTAGACATAGTGTTGATAACACAATTGTTTTATTATAGATGTCCAGTCAAAAGTTAGTTCGGCATTGTCCGTCTCAAATCTGTGTAGATTCACATGATTTTGTGAAGAAATCTCTTTAGCTGTTATAACATACTAAATTTGCAATGTCTGATTTGGACCTGTTGGTTGACACTTGGAAAAACCAAGCAAAATCTCTTAAAAATTGTAACTTTTACAATCTGTACATATCGTTGTCTAAATATAGGTCTAAACTCATTAACAGCGCTTGGTTTTCGGATCTACAACTTACTACCTCATGACACTAAAAATATTAAAACACTTGCTAGTTTTAACTACCACTTAAAACATTTTTAATCAAACATTGCTAGTATAGCATCCATAAATTTTTCAATAAATAACATTTTTCTGTTGTGTTATGTCAAAGTTTTTGTTTATAGCCTGTTTATAGTAACGATTATATAGATTTATTTATCTTTTACATACTGTAATTTTTTATTGTTTTGACTGTGATTTAATTCTTTCTGTAAGTTTTATGAGTTATATAAAACATATGATATTAATGATTAGAACACTAATTTTAAGTCTATTCCCATTTTTTTTCTTTTTTCCTAACTACAATATTTTAGATTAAAAAGCGTAATTAAAAATTCAGCTGCTTAACATGATTTAACAATGATTTAATTTAATAAAACATTCCAGTTTGATGCTTCGGGTTATCAGTTATACTAATAAATTAATAGAAAAATTTTATTTTTCATACTTTTATCCAACACCTGTTAATTATGACTGTTAATTATGACGCTCTAAAATGATATTTTTGATTAAATTATGGGGTCTATAAAACACAAGTGGTTTTATGAATCAATAAAAATAACTGTTTTTATATAATTCAACAGTTTACAAAAAAATAGAACAATTTATTAAACATAAAGATACAATAAAGATACATAAAATTACAATTATACGAAACAAGAATCTCAGATGAAATCATTTGTTGAGATTTACGTTAACATTTATTTTAAAAGATAAATAAAAATAATAACAAAATCGGTCTACCTTTAACATCAAATATTTATTATTGGCTGCCTCTGCTAGAAACTGTTGAATATGCTTTCTTTCAAAAACGTTCGATTTCTTGTACGTATAATTTTTCAAATCGTTCTTCAAAAAAGCTATTAACTTGCCATATTGTGAAATATCTGTATTTTAGTACAGCTTTAATGTCGATCGTAACAGGCAGTATTTCGTCCACATGAAAGAAAACGTAAATATTTTTTTGCCGTTGAAGAAGTAACCCAACAGCACAGCACGTCTTGGCTTACCCCACTAACTACTTTTCTTGTTTCCAGCTATTGAAAGTCGATGTGATTTCTTCAACACCTTTCGCAATTTTTCCAGGAAAATATCTATTTCTCTTTATTTTCAACATTGTTGAAACAAACGCCGAAACAGTTTGTTTGCAAAATGTTTCTCAAATAATAAATTTGTTGTCAGCAACAACATTGCAACCAAATCATAGACTACTACTAATCTTTGTAGATATAAAATTTTTGGGATTTGGTGATTTTTTAAGAACTCTTACTGGGAGAGGTGTTAAAACTATGTATTGTAGTTGAATCTTAACAGCAAATAAGTCACTCAATCAACAATTCTTTCGTGACTTATTTGCCTTATAAGACACTTGTATAATAAATAGCTATAAGATTGTTTTGCTTGATAAAAGGTACACTATATTCTTACCTGTAGCCCTGACAACGTGTGTGTAACATTTCATGAAAAATAAATAGGTAAAAACGATTGACAAACATCCAATCAAAAAAACTCACATTTGCATGTATATATAATATTAGTTCGAATCTACGTAACAATTTTCGTTTTCATTGCTTCTTCGAAGCGCTTATTTTCAAAATTGCAACTGATTATACATCTAATGAATCATTTTTTTTAGGTATTACTTTATAGCATAGATTAAATTTATTGGTATTTTTGACAGTTATGACACAATTGTAGATATTTTTCAAATTGTAGACCTAGTTGCAAAAATAATTGAGAAAATAATTCTTAAATTCTAATTTTATTTGCTTTTTAATTCTTAAATGTAATTATGTAAATGTATCTAATAGAGGGGTTTCTTGAATTTATTTAACACGAGGTTATTCCAACAGCGCTAAACCACTTAGCGCTTATGAATATGTATAAAATAATCTAACACCAGTTAGACATATAACTCTATAAACACAGCATATATATTCTGTCAACTTTTGAATACGCGTCTATAATTGACTAAAATTTTATTAAGAGTGATTTAAACCATATGTTATTAATACAGCGTAGGGTGCTGAGAAATGGATCATTTAGAATCAAGTGAAAAAAAAACTCATCCAAGAACAAGAGCCAACTTTATATCTAACGTATTTTTTTTGTAATAGATCATAATTTTTAAGATTTTTATGACTAAGAAATTACTTTTTAGATACACGTTAAAAATTTTCAAAAAAGGCTTACGCAAAAATTTAGACGATGATGATCTATATAAACCTCCAGCAGCATATGATTCTAAAGACCTTTCAAAGCATCTGGAAACCAAATGGAAAACTTTAAAGAAACAAAAACAGCACGTATCTATTTTTCTTCTTTTGTGGAAAAGCTATGGATGGTACTACATTTTTTTAGGCATTATCAAATTTTGCGTTGATCTTTCGGCCATGTAAGTAGTAAAATCTTTATTGATAAAATAAGTTAAAAAAAAAGTGGAATCAGTCTAGATGTGAACTGTTGAAGTGTCGGAAGGTTGGCTAAGTCAAGATTAGTCCTGGCTTAATAGAAATGTCGACCGTTTTGTGATTCTCTTCTGATCGATTTTTTTAAGTTTAACAAAAATTGATTTAAAAATTCTTGCCTTGGCCAACTTTATAAAAATTAATATTCAAAAAAAACAAAGATTACTAGATTGTGGGCTATTAGCTGTTGCAACAAAATAAAAAAATTAGCACCAAATGCTCCAGAAAAATTATTTATAAAAAAAATTAAATACTATACAAAGACACGTCAGTGGCTATTATTCCTCTGATTATCATACAAATTGTGATAGCCATTTAGATATTGAATCTCTTTCAGACTTTAGGTTGGGTTTATAGTGTCCTTTGTTCTTTTGGAAGTGCTTTTTGACCGTGATCACAGTTAAATTTAACATTGTTTTTATCGTTATTAATACTTCGCCCAAATTATACAATTAGTTAAAAAAACACATTATTTTCAAACCTTTCAAAATAAGTTTCACAATATGACGCACTCTTTTGACTGGTCTGAGATCATCTAGATCATAACCTAAATTAAAGTACCAGTTTGATGTACAATCTCAACTAAAGCATGATATTTTCATGACGGTGCAATTACCAAATTTTGTATAACTTTGACTATAAAAATTTATCCACATCTAAACTGTTCCAAAACGCACTTATGTTGTTATTGATGTTTCAAAATTTACAATACTTAATCAGTTATTTTTGAAAACAGTGACAGTCAAATAAAAAAATTGACATACATCATTGATACAATTGTTCAATAGATTCTTGCGCTCACATGACTATTCCGCTTAACAATTCTGATTGCTAGCAGACATACAAACAATCATAAAAATGCTACTTTACTACATCAGCTTTATCAGGAGCTTCTTCTTTTGGCACGGTAGATACTACAGTTTAAAATGACGTAGGTGCAAAGATCAATTGACTGAACTTTAGATATATAAAGTTCTAATATTTGAACAGTAGTAGAATCAGAATGCAACAGAGAAACAAACAGCTTAAAAGTGTTCAAATTTCTTACTGTAGATGTTATTTTTTTAAATACTATAATAAATTTTCAAACTCAATTTGTAGATTTTAGTTTTTTTTTGACGGGCGCGCCGCATTGAAGAATAACTGATTAAGTTTTATAAATATTCAAATAACAATAATTTTATGTAAAACTTTTTTTTTTTTAATGTCCACTATCTGTTGATTTATGTTATTATAACAAAAAAAAATGAGTTAGCAATTTGTTTTGAACACAATTGGTAAGAATAATTTCTAAAGCTTGTTCTGCAAACGTCTCGGTTTATATTTAGAAAATTTATTAAATTGTACATTAAAAAAGTTACTTTAAATTGAGTTGAGTTCATTGAATTTGTGTTATACAGTGTTATAATAAATACATAAATATTTTGACGAATGATAAGGATAGAACAACAAATTTTTGAGTTGAAAGTTTTTGTCCTAAAATGTAGAAAAATAGGTAGGATTAAGCACTGTAAAAAATCGTTTGCAATAATTGACGCAAAAATAAAAAAAACTAATTTCTAGGACCTTCCACCCATTTTTCATAATTTTTGTTTCTAACCTGCATTTTATTTATATTATTGCTTAGGTATAAGAAGCAATAGTCTGTTCAAATTTATGAAAGAGTAATAGTAAATAGTGTGTAAGACGTAATTAATGCGTGATCCATTCATAAAGTTCACGTGTTATCGAGTTTTTGGAATCCTGGCGGAGCTAGCATTCGAAAGCACAGGGGTGCATTGTGCGTTTGTTTTGTTGCTGTTTCTGTATGCCGTCCTGTCGTAAAATGTCGTCTACAGAGACAGAGACTGAGGCTAATCTCAAAACTTTCAGTCCTCCTAGAAAAAGAGCTAAACGTAAATACTTAAATATTTGTGAAAAAAGCATTATTTAAAAAAAACGTCAGCTACCTCCTACTTCATAGTGTGATCACGTGGGGCCCATGTTTTCTCGCACTTTTTCTTGAAAGTGATTAGAGTTTAGTGAGTAATATTAACAATAACAGGAGTTTTTGTCGGGAGCAAACAAGCTTAAACCCAACATCAAATTAGTCTACACCCAATTAGCGTAAATAAGATTATAAAAAAAGCATTAGCGTTGCCGCTTATAATTTTGTAAGTTTAAAAAATAGCTTTATTTGTGTTTAGTGTTTTCTATGTGCCCAATTTTATTTTTTAATTTTTAGTTTATGTTTTAAAATCAGGTTTTTAATTTTTTAAATCTTATTCAATTTTTTAATTTCAAGTAGTAAATACATGATAAAGTAAATCTTTCTTTATGTTTAATAGTGCAGTTATCGGTAAAATTTCAAGAATGATATTGTTGCTTCTTAAATAGATATTGTCGATTTTATGTAAAAAATTAAAATTTATACAATTTTTTTAAAATCTCTTTTTCAAAGTCTGACTTGGTGACAATAAACCTGTTGGCTTTTACTAATCTGTGTTAAATTGAAATAGTGATTGTAAGTAGTGTATCTTTGGAAATAGACACAATGCTGTCGGAAGACTTTTGTAGATTTTTTTAAAGACAAATATATTATATACCTAAGGAAATAAGGAAAAAACAACCGAATGTTGCCGCTAAAATTTGAATTGTTTCGTCGCGCGTTCTATTCGCAAAATTTAGTTCCTTCGTTTTTATTTTTGTTTTCAAATTTAAAAAAAAATACTCTGGGGTGAATGATCTACAAACAAAAGAGGTAAAGTTGGCCGTTGATAGCAATTTTAAGAAGCTTGGCGTCTTTCACTACAAAAACAATAGAGAAGCTATTGAATATTGTTTGGAAAAGTGCGACGAGAAACCCAAAGGGGGGATTAAGACATTTTCTCCCAAACTTTTTGTTAGGTTGGGTTATATTACCTTTGTACCTTTATGATTTTAATGTACCTTTTAAAAAGTTGCCAGTGTTAACCATGTAAACGTACAAAAACCAAATATTTTTTTCAACAAAAGAGTGTCATAGGTCAGCTATCTTACAAACTATACATGCAATAGTAAATAAAATTTCCAAAAAAAAAAAAGAAAACAAATATCAAATTATCAAGTTCAACGACGTTAGAAAATATTTTTATTATTATATTATTAAAAAAAAAAACTTACGATAGTTTACGATAAAATTTATTTATGTATCATAATTAGAAAAAAAGTTAAACTGATTACATGTTAAACTTTAAACTTGAATAACTATTACAGAAGTAAACTTACAAAAAAATTTTGAGAGACATTTTTTGTAAAGCATTCTATTTTAAAATATGTATTGCTCATCCTGATATGATCACTCATAAATGAGATAACATTCTAAAGTTAAAAATATATTTTTCTCGTGTTATTTAAACATAAAATAGAAATTTACACTGAGCGACTTTTAAAAATTAATATTAAGAACTCGTTTTTATAGGCTTTTTCTTTCACTACCAGGAATCTATTTCACTGCGAGTTTTAAGGCAAAAATCGTCAAGATTTTTAAACCGACCTAATTATGAATAATTTCGACTTGATTCGTACGTAATCAAGCGCGGTTTATTTATTGCGAAACGCATAATAGCAAACCAACAACCTTAAAACAACCACTTCCCGAGCAATTACCCTGACTAACTGACAACAACTTATAACAATGTAATTTTTAGATTATTTTTTTTAGCATCTGTTTCAATAATTTTATTAACCTTTATATATGTATCATAAAAAAAAACTAATTTTTATTATTTCTTTTTAGGTTGATTGAGCCATATTGCCTAGGAAAAATAGTTTCATATTTCAGTCCAAGAACAGGTTCCATCTCAAAACAACAATGTTATCTTTATGCGGCGCTGTTAGTTGGTTCCAAAATTTTAGGCAGTGTGTATCAACAAAACAATACCTTATGGTTAAGAGGTTTGGGAATTAAAGCACGCACTGCAATGTCATCTTTGATTTACAAAAAAATTTTAAAAGTGAATAATTTTGACTTAAAAGATAATTTGGGTCAAGTATTAACACATATCACGAAAGATGTTTATGCTTTAGAAACCTTTCCGGAAGTTGGAAATGAAACATGGATTCTTTTTTTAACAACTATTATAGTGACAACATTTTTTTATTTCAAAGTACAAACCAACAGTGTTGCGGGATCTTTGTTATTTTGGGCTTATGTACCAATACAGAGTAAGTTTTATGAAATTTGTTAGAAGTATTAGTGTTTGTATTTTTGCATATTTTTGAGATGCATGTAATTTTATATTTAGGGCAAGTTTTCTTTTAAATTTAGTACACGTTTATTCTAATTAATGGTTATAGTTGGCGTAATTTTATTCGACCTTCTTACGCAAGCAGTTTTTAACGCTATCAAAGTTTGCTACGATTTAATTTTTATCAGTCGTTTTATTGACAAAATTGTATTTTTAAGTTGTGATTATCACAACCTTTTCTACACCTTTTGAAAAATGAAAATAAATTTATTAATGCAGTTAACTGTAATACAAACTGCCGTGACAAAATGCATTTTACAGAAATTTCCAGTAAAGTTATATCAGTATAGTGTCTGATCAATTAAATTATTTTATATAAATTTATTAACTCTAATTACAAAACAACTGAACACGGATTTATGTACTAAAAAAAAAGCAAATTTATACTCTAAGAATAGCGCCGCGTAGATGACCGCCAGTTTCGACAATACACTCTTCTACCCGCGTGATGAAATGCATCATAACGGCGTTTCAAATCTGACGTAAAATGGCGTTTATTTGGTTTCTTATGTTTGTTTTGAGATCTTCTAGATTTCTTGGCTTATTTATATGCACACTACTTTTCAAATAACCCCAGAGAAAGAAGTCCGGAATACTTATATCAGGAGATCTTGCAGACCAGGGAAAGTTACCATTTCTAGAAATCACCCTATTAAGAAATGCCTCCTGTAAAATGTTCATATTGATCCTCGCAGTATGGTTGGTTGTGCCGTCTTGCTAGAACCAATAGTTTCCCACCATTTTTCTAATCTGTGTCATTGTGACTGTTTGAGCATTTTTCTCAAAAAAATAAGATCCAAATATTTTTGAAGCCGAAATTCTACGCCAAACTGTTAGCTTTGGACTATGGAGTGATCTTTAATGGATCTGGTGGGAATTATGTAACAACAATTTTGTTTATTTACACCACCATGAAGGTAAAAGTGTGCTTCATCACTCATGAGTAGATTGTTTCCAATATTCATGAGTATTATAAATAGCCATAAAATTTTGACAAAAATTAAGTCAGTTAATTTTGTCTTGATTGCCCAACTCTTGAAGTGCAGCGATCTTGTATGGATGAAATTTAATTTTTTTAACATTCTTCGATTGCTGCGATTTGCCATGCCTAGCGCATGGCAAATTACCAATCTTTTTGGCCTATTATTGATTGCATTTCTTACTCGTTCTTTGTGACCAAGTTTGCAAGCAGTTCGTGTCTTTCAATTAATTTCTTGTTTTGTATTGCTTTTGTTTTTTTCTACTTTTGAATCCAAGCTGAAATGCTGTTGACGAAATGATTTCTGCCTGATACCAAATCGACGCTGAAGAATCCTAAACACAGCAGAAGTTTATTTCAGTTCAGCAAATTTTTCAACACAGAAAACTTTGTGTTGTGTCAACCAACGCTCCATTTTTGGCAATTATGACATTACGAATCAAACTTTGCCAAGCTTTCTCTTTTATGTCCGAAAACTGCACAAAGAATTCCTCTACGGATTATTTTTTAATCAAAAAAATAAATTAATCAGTTCTTTTTGCCGAATCTTGAACTGTAATTTTTAAAATCGGCACTAAAGTAGACCATTATACTACAATTTCTAGAATGGTCATTAAAAAAGTTTATTATACTACAATCTTTCAATTCAACTATTATTTGTTACATATTCGTGGTTGTATGGAGACTATGACAGTAATTTTTTTTAGTGTTTTTTTTAATAGTTTGCAGTTTTTTCTCAAAAATTTTTTGTGTTTTTTTTAATAAACACATATTTGTGTAATAAAAAATAAAACTTTAGTGCTTTGATACACAAAACATATTTTTTGTCAATAATTATTATTGAACGAGTGGCCAGACAAATGCTACCTAAAAACAAAAAAAATATCTAACAAAAAAAACAACTTCAAAAAATAAACAAATGCATTAAAAAGTATTAAATAATTGCGTAGACTTGTATGCTTTAAAAACAATCAAATTATTTGGATAATCTAATGTACAATATGTATCCAAATAATTTGTTTGTTTTTTAAGCAAGTCTACGCAATTATTTTATACTTTTTAGTGCATTTTTTAATTTTTGATATTGGGTTTTTTCTGTTAAGTTTTTTTTTTTATTTTTGGATTTTTAGTGGATTTGATTGCTAGTATTTGTTTCAATATAAGTAGACCTCCTAAACGCACATACGCTTTTTGAACAAAGGGAGAAACATTTATCTCAAAATAGAAAATCTAATGTTTACTCAATATTTAATTAATTGATACTATTTTATTTAAAAATTTTTTTATGGTTTGCGCTTATATAAGTGAAATTTATCAAGAGAACATTTTGTATAGTAATGCGTGATCAAACACATTAAACAACATAATTAATTATATTCAAATTGCTTAAATTAGTTAAATAAATAAACTATTATTTTATTATATTAAAATATTTGTTATATGTTTCACAAACTTTTATAAACAATTGTAAGTGTCAAAAATATGTCAAAAGAAGCATTAATAAGAATAACTTAAAAACTACTAACCAGATCTTGATAAAATTTAAATGGGATCAAATGTAAGGCACCACCTTCAAATTATCTCAATCTGTTAATCCCAGAAAAAAGTTATGAGGTAAAAAACATAATTTATCTTCTATATATATAAAAATGAATCCCTATTTCCCTTGGTCACGGCATCACGCCTGAACGGCTGGACCGATTTGGCTGATTTTTTTTTGTTCTGTTCGTTATTATCAGGAGAAGATTCTTATTAAAGAAAAAATTAAGAAAATCTCTCAGAAAGATTCAAAAGTATACATTTAATTTTGCATATTTTAAAAAAGCGCGTTACGAATGTCAACGTCATTCAATTTAAAACAAAAAACTCTGTGGTGATCTATGACAACACAGACATAACCGCGCTAACAAATGTCAACGTCATTCAATTTAAACATTTTGAAAGGGAAGTACGAAGGCGAAGATGTTTTAATCCCACGCATCCCTATGATACCGAGCGATATGCCATTCAGTTTTAAACGTTTACAGTTTCCAGTGCGGCTTGCATTTGCAATGTCAATAAATAAATCGCAAGGGCAGTCGCTAAGTGTATGTAGATCAACCTAGAAAATCCATGTTTTTCACATTATATGTCGCCTGTTCCCGTGTCGAAAAACCATCAACATTATTTATTTACGCGCTAGAACATAAAACTAAAAATATAGTTTATCAAAAAGCATTACAATAGAGAGAAGGAGTGAAGGGTATAGAGGCTATTAGTTGCTTTCTAGAGAGCGCGTGATATTGAGTTCAGTATTTACTTCAAAATGCCCAATTGTTCAATAGCGATTTGTAAAAATATAAGTGAAATTATTGAACCCTACGGAATAAACACTATTATGAAAATATATATTTTGTTTTTTATTTAATAAAATTAGTAAAGTCCTTCTCAGGTATGACGAGACCAGGGAAATAGGTATTCATTTTAATATGGAAGATATTATAGATTCCAGTTCAAATTGAATAGGTACGCATACATAAGATAGGTCAGCTATACAAAATAAAGTAGTGCATCAAATTTACGCTAAGGCGGTACGAAGTTCGCCGGGTCAGCTAGTATATATAAATATATATAATATATATATCGATGTCGAATGAGAACCTTCTCTTTTTTTTTGAAGTCAGTTAATAAAGGTGTTTGTATTGTCAAAACTGCTTCTTTCTACTAAATGCATGTAAAACTATAATATATAACACTAAAAACAAAACAAAAACTAAACTTATCTGCGTTTTAGAATAATGTTGATTTTACAAATTACATGTTAAGCAACTATGTACTTAGCAGTTTCATTAAAATAGATAAGCCCAGCATAAATTATTTGAAGCTTCTGTAGTTGATCATGGATGTAGAACCAAATCAAGTATTAAAAATAATAGCTTTAAAAAAATATAATTCTTTAAAAATAATACCAATAATATTACACATTACAAAAATTAAGTACAAATGTAAAAATCATTATGTTGTTAAAACGTTTTTAATCTATAGCTGTTGTTTTTGTGCACATTACAATTTTTATGCCACTCTACATTTTGCTTCTCCTATTGATAAAAAATAATCAAAATTAAACTATTAACAGAAATTGTGCCAACCTTAAACATTTTTAGAATATTTTGTGAAACGCTTATTATTTATCAATTTGTCTCTTAAATTTTACTGATATCAAAAACATTTAAGAATCATTTCTATTGTTGTTCACATTTTAATATCTTGATTTTTTTATAAATTTCTGTTACAGTTTATGGAATCACAAAAATTATCGAAAATAAGCGAAAGCTGTGCTTGGAGGCAGACCGTAGGTATCAACGTATTAAAGAGACTATTTCATCTATGAAATGTATAAAAATGTTGTGTTGGGAAGAATTATTTGAAACAAAAATTTCTTCAGTCCGAGAGTAACTACAAAAAGTCTTTCAGTTTTTTTTTTATTTCAATAATTTTATTTTAGAAAAGAAGTACAAGCAACTCAAAATATTCTTCTTATTAAGTGGATATTTATTGCTGTAAACAATTTTTTGTCAAATGCAGCAATGTTTTTAGTTTTTTTAGCATTTCAAAATACTACAAACATAACCGCACAGACAATCTACTATATTCATGCTACTTACATGACACTTATTATACAGTTTGGAACTAAATATACTGCAACAGCATTCGAGTTTGCCAAATTTTACATTTCTGCAAGAAGACTGGAATTATTTATAAATTTAAATGAGCTGATCAAAAATCACCCAAATAATGAGGTTAATTTAGCAAAAACGGAAATTGATGTTAAAAATTTAAACTTTTCACCGATAAAGAAAACGATTTTACGAGATATCAATTTTAAGTTTGAAAAAGGCATTACAGCATTAACGGGATCAATAAATAGTGGAAAAAGTACTCTCTTTCAATTAATCATGAAAGAGCGCCAACCATCCAATGGAACAATTTTTGTCAAAGGAAATATTTCTTATGCTTCACAAGAACCTTGGCTTTTCCCGTCAACTATTAGACAAAATATTTTATTCGGAGAAGAGTATAATGAAAAAAGATACAACGAAACTCTTGAACTATGCTGCTTGTTGTACGATTTCAACCGTTTAGAGGCTAAAGATTTGACAATTGTTGAAGACGATGGGCACAATTTAAGTAAAGGACAACAAAAACGAATTAACCTAGCAAGAGCTATTTATAGAAATTCGGATATCTATTTACTAGATAATTGCTTAGAAGGATTGGATAATCAAGTTGGACAATTTATTTTTGAAAATTGTTTAAGAAATTATTTAAAAACAAAAATTGTAATTCTTATCACACAAGAAGCAAGATATCTAAATAAAGCAGATAAAATTATACATTTAAACCAACAAAGTTTGCAGGAATTGCAAAAAAGTGATTTTATAAACAATAATTCAGATGATTATAATTCAGTTGAAAATCATTTGCCGATTCAATTAGATGCTTTATCAGGAACTAACGAATTAGAAGATGAACATTCAAAGCTGATACAAGATGACTCAAAAAAAGAAATATACCGTGAAAAGCACAAAGGCGGTAGTATTACATTAAGAACATACCACAAATATTTAAAATATGGTGGAGGATTTACGGTGTTTTTTGCTGTTGTAGGAGCTTTTGTTTTAACACAAGCTGCATTTGCTTGTAGAGCTATGTTTCTCAGCAAATGGTAATATATTATTTCATAAATAAATTATTGATGAAGCAAGATCAATTTCAGGGCGGATAGAGCAAATAGAGCATACATAGCTTTTAATGAGTCAAATCCTAACTCAACAACTTTCCAAAATGCAAGTGAACAAGCAAATAATGTGTTTAAATGGTTTGCCATTACCACCGCTTTGTGGGTTTTCTTCATCATAGTTGAAGGAGCATCCGTGCGATTATTTTTCAAAATAATATCAATGGCTATACATAAAAAACTTCTGAATTCTGTCCTGCGAGCACCTCTACTTTTTTTTGATACTTATTTTGTTGCTAACATTTTGAATAGGTTTTCAAAAGATTGTGTTGTTGTCGATGAAGTACTACCAAATTATATATTTGGATTTTTAACAGTAAGTTTTTTATTTCTACTGAAAAAAATTTAAAAATAATTTATTTTAGACCGTAACTACTTTAATCTGCAACGTATATCTGATTACAAATCTTAATTACATTTTTATAATTCCACTTGCAGTTTTGTTTATTGTACAATGCATATTTTCTAAGGTTTATTTGCAAACTGCAAGAAATCTTGAACGATTAGAAGCCTCAAGTAAAACATATATAGTAACAAAAACCTCAATTCAACTAACCTTATTTTTATAATTTTAGGGCGAAGTCCAATTGTGGGTTATGTTAACAGTTCTATGGAAGGTGTATGTACTATTAGAAACTTTAAAATGGAACACACTCTAGTTAACGAGTTTTACCAAAACCAAAATTGTTACGTATCAGCCTCCTATACATTTCACTGCTGCAAGTCTGGGTTTTATTTCTTGATGGACATTTTCAATGTATTAGGTTTTGTTTTAGTATTGCTTATTTGTTTAGTTCTTAAAGGTATACATGTATAATATTCAAGTTTTTGAACAAAAGTAAAACATTTATATTTACAGATAAAATGTCAGGGGGTAGCGTTGGCTTAGTATTGTCAACAATTATTAGTATAAAGTATATGTTACAATTTGCAATTATATACTGGACAAGCATAGAAAGTCAAATGACGTCAGTGGAAAGAATTATTGAATACAGTAGCATTAAAACCGAAAACAAGGAGAAAGATGATGGCATAAACAGCTGGTGCACAGAAGGCCGTGTAACATTTAAAAATCTCAATTTGGAATATACACAACAACATCATCCTGTACTAAAAAATATCAACTTAGAAATTAAAGCAAAAGAAAAAATTGTTATTATCGGAAGAACTGGAGCTGGAAAATCATCTTTCATTTCTACACTTTTTAGATTATATGACTATAAAGGCGATATATTTGTAGATAATGTTAACACTAAATCGTTGTCACTAAAGTCACTTCGAACAACATTTTCTATAATACCTCAAGATGCAGTTGTCTTTACTGGTTCAATTCGAGATAATATTGATCCATATAGACAACTGTCGGACGATAAACTTTGGAAAATCATAAAATCTCTAAATCTAGATAAAAATATTAATGATTTAGATTTTATAATCGATAAAAACAGTTTTAGTGATGGCCACAAAAAGCTTCTTTGTTTTGCAAGAACTCTAGCAAGGCAAAATAAAATTTTAATTTTAGACGAGCCAAATGGCAATTTAGACGAAGAAAGTGATGTTTTAATTCAAGAAATTGTTAAAGATCAATTTGCAGATTCAACAGTTATTTTAATCACTCATAAAATTCCATCAAATTCATTTTGGAACCGAATGTTAAGACTAAATGAGGGTAAACTTGTAGAAATTCCACGAAAAATAAAAGTTTAAAAATTTAAAAAAAAAAATACTGTTTGGTTAAAATACCACTGCAAATGAATTAAAAAAAATTATAACAATTAACTTCATCTGGAAAGCAATAACATAAGTTAAAATAAGTATTCAAAAAAAAAGTGACACTTATTGATAAGTTGGTGCAAACTCCTAGCGGAGTTCTGTTGAAAGTCAATGTTATTGCCTCATCTACTACTACTACTCATATCATAATAAACAACTAATACATATAAGCAAAAGTACAATACATTCACTACTATTCATTATTGTAAATATTAAGATTACCAATTCATTCAATAATTTATGCTTAGACGTGTAGAAGTGTAAACACCCTCAAAATGCATAATTATACTATAATATGAAAAACTATAAAATTGTTAATTCCCATTTCCTGACTGATCCTTGAATAGTATAGTAGCTTAAATATTACCTTCTTGAAAACACAATATGTACAGTAAGAGACAATATATTTGATGGTCAAATTAACTAAGTTAAAGATCTTATTCATGGGCACTAATCATATCCATTTAAGATTAAGAAGTGTTTGTGAGGAAGAAATTTCAGGAGGAAAATGGTGATGTTGGAGAGTTTGGTAGACAGCGTATTGATGTATGAGGGTAGAAAAAACAGGAGGAAATAGAGAGTGTATAAAAGTATCTGAGATGGTTTCTAGAGGTGGACAGAGAAACCCTTGGGAATAGTAAAAGAAGAATGTAAGAGAAACAAGCTATGAGCAAAAGTGTGGAAACAGCGGCTAAGTTTGAGAATAGAATGAATAGAAGGAAAGATTATAGAATATTGAACGAATATTAAAGAGAAAAAAAAAATACAGAGATGGATGAGAGAGAGAAATATCACAAAAGAAATGGGTATACGAGTAAAGAAGTGAAAAGATTAAGAGCAGAAAGCAAGTGGATAAACGGAGAAATGTGTGAGAATGAGAAAAGACGAGAATGTAGATAAGCAAGAAAGAAGAGAAAAAAACAAAGAATCCAAGTGCAACAGGAAGAATGAGAAATGTATGACCTAGGAAATCCCTGTAGACTTGGGACAACAAAGAGCGAAAGGAAGAAAGATAATGGCAAGGTTCAGGCGCGAAACTGAGAAGAGAGAGAATAGGTATTAGACGGAAAAGGAAGAGAGACTGTGTAGGATGTGTTCTGAAGAAAGAGAAATAATAGAGCACATGTGAGATAAAAAAGAACGGAAAGAGAAAAAAAACTGAAAGAGAATGAAAGAGAGATAAAGTGGATGAAAGAGAAATGGGTGAAAAAGTAAACCAAAATAGGGAAAGAGAAGAAAAAGAAAAAACAGGGAGGATAAGATGTGTATAATAATGTATATATTTTAAGCCTGTATAGGGAAAAATAAACCTATTAATAGTAGATCAAGAAATGTTTACAAGTGCGGTTTTTTTATTGTATTTACAAATACTCAACCGCTTTTTTGTACACTCGAGTACCAATAATAAGCCTCACTTTATTGGTTTACATATAGCTTGATCTTTATTACTTAAAATAGTGCTTTAAAAACAACCAATTGACGTAGGTCAATATATAGCGTAATATTTATTGCAATTAAATTAATATAAATTTTTTTAATAGAATAAACAAACACTGCCTACTCTCTACTTTTTAAAAATATTTAAAGTTATATGGAGAAAGCTAAATTTTTCAAGTGTAAACTCCACTTGGTTTTTTTAAATAAAACAGCCCCAATTTTCTTTATTATTATTTTGTGTTTAGTTGCCATATAACTGTATAATTGTTTTAGATTTGCATTATAAGCAAAAAAATATGTCTTTCATGTAAACCCACAGCATTTCTAGGTGTTGCGAGCGAGATGACGTTTAAAATAATTAAACGTTTTAATTTCGATTGTTTGTTACTCAAACATAATGCAAATCTTTTTCGAAAAGCTAAAACGTCATCTGCATTTTAAAGAAGCTGCTGTCTATGTTTCTAACAATTAAGTAAAATGCCACTTCCGTTATAACGGAAGTAGATCTCACCTTAACTGTTTTAAATACAATACTATCATTTTTATTTTAATACATATTGACTTTTGCGTAAATTTTGCAGTTACATTTATTGGAGGAAAAAATATTTTAACGCTCTATCAACAGAAGTTCTGTCAGGTGGCTAAAGATAGTGCCTTCAGAGCCTAGCCAAGTGAGTAACGTGGGTTTAAATCCCACCAAGACGAAAGACTTTTTCTATAAAGAAGATGGTGTTTGTTTAGCTACAGGTGTTTATATAAAAAAAAGTCGAAGTGCAATATGCCTGTTAATCTTAACTTCTTAACAGAAGTTCTACCTTACTTAAAAATCCATATTTTGTTAACCAAAAAGCGCAGAATGATAAGACTTGTACATTACTTAGACATAGTATTGTACTATATTTTAATAAACGATTTTAAAATTCAATTTTAAAGTAGGCCAAAGTGAAATAGTAGCTAAAAAAATTTTATGTTCCTATATATAAATGATAAGGTTTTCGAGCTATGCTGATTCATGTTAATATTATATAACCTTTATTGAATTAGTTTAAACGTTGAAGTATTTGTTTTTATTTTTGGACATTTAGACAAATTGAGTCAGGTACCTTTTAATTAGCATAATAAATTATAAATTGAATTATTTTTATTCATCCTACAATGTTTACCCGTGCAAAGCCAGAACAAGACGTTAGTCAAACGAAATTGCTGTATAGTTATATTAATAAAAAATATACCGAGTGCGCCAAAAGTCTGGCAACAGGTCAATCTTCCCTAGAAAAAAGTTTTCAAAAAAAAGCTTAGTACAAAAGTTGCTTGGTTACAAGTTACAATTTTTTCGGTAACTAAGCCATTTTTCACCAACTTATCCCTTTGCGGAGGGTAAGGGTGACTTTAAAATTTTAAAAAACAATCTTTATTTTTTCCTAACCCCTGTTACTTTACTGCGTCCGCAGGAATGTAAGCGATAGACGCAGTAGTAAATGTAAAAAAGTAATACAAGGACGCAGGATGTATACACACGAAAAAAGAAGTTTTCTGGAGATGCTTTCTATAGTTCTAAATATTTATTAAACCTTGATATACTCTATACAAAATTTTGTCAAGGTTTCGCTTCTTCAGGACAATTAATTTAATGAGTGAGATTAATTTAATATTAAAAAAGTGCAGAATTTACTATTGAATTAGGAGAATATTTTTAAAAACTATAATTTAGTGTACATATTAATCCAATTTGAACGTACACATTTTAACATTTGCAGTCGTAATCATGCAATACGTGTATAAAAACGCAATTGTCAATTGCGTTTTTATGCATGTATTGCATAAATTGCAATAATTGTCAATTGCGTTTTTATGCACGTATTGCATGATTACGATTGGTAATGTTAATTTAAATCATTTTTCCAGAAATCGTCCTGGAAACAACATTTTCCTGCTTATTTACGCGCAGGAAAATTGAGTTTTCCGGACTAGTACTGTAAAAACTTTACAAGACGCAAAATAAAAAAGATACTCTAGTAACTATAGTTGTCAACAAAATTGACAAACTTAATTTCTGTGGAATTTGTAAAAAAAATTCTAAAATTTGTAAATTTCCTCTTTTTTTACGATTTTCGGAAAAAATTAATACAAAACACGTCAGTAAAATCTCGTACTTGACTCGGAGCTTTAAAATACTCGGCACAAAGTGCCTCGTATTTCAATTTAGCTCCTCTTCAGTAATGTGAAATTTTTCTGACTTTTATGTAAATAACTATTTTAATTATAATTACAGTAAAAAATTTTTAGTATACAGAAATTACATTAAAATGAGAGCAAAGACATTAGAGACCAATCTCACAATAATAAGTCATCATGTATTATAGAAGACATTGTAAACCTATTTGCAAAACAAACAAAAAAAGTGTAAAAGTAAAAAATAAGTATCTAACAATTTTGTAATCTAATACACAAAAACAAAATATTTGTGAAAGGCGTTTGGAGTCATTGAGCACTGCTATCTGTTGCTTTACGTCGGCAACAAATTCAAAGTTTGAAATTTAACGTTGTCTGGTTGGCTCTACCCTATTAGCGTCACTCTACACCTGTCATTCTTATCTCATATACATATACAGCGTGTCAAAATAATCGCATAAACATTTAAGCGTCTGTGAGGTAGTGCAGAGATTACTAATTTGAAAAAATTTTTGTGAAGACATTGTGTCGTCTGTAATTCTTTAAAACGTAATAACCAAAGCAACAACATTGCGCTGTTACCTCAATAGCAATGATCAGGAACAAATATTTCCTTGGAAACCAAAAATAAATACATTTACAATAATTAAAAGATAGCCAATTTAGGAAATAAAAACAATTTAATAAATAAGAATAAAATTAACGGCAAAAAATTTTATTTATAAGAAATTGAAATGTTCTGTTTTATTTGCTAATAAGCAGGCTTCGAACAGAATTTGTAGTCTGTTCCTACATATCTGAAGTAGGTAACTGGCTTAAAAGCTACAAAAACTTTTTCTTGCAAAGTGGCTAGACTTTCCGGCATTGGTAAAATAAAAACAGTGTCTTTGATATGGCCCCATAAAAAAACTATAGGATTTAAGTCTAGGGACCTAGCCGGTCAAGGATTAAGACTGCCGCGGCTTAACCACCTATTCTCGTAATTTTCGTTAAGCCATCTGCAAACTGGTACAGCATAATGTGAACCAGCATCATTCATTTGCAACCACATATCTCTTCTGACTACCAGAGACACTTGATCCAATAAATAATTTTCTAAACCATATTGCAAAATATTTAAAAATTGATTACTCCCAGACAATTTGGTAAAACATAAGGACTTATTAATTAGTTTCCAATTATCCCAACCTGCACATTCAACGAAAATCTGTTCTAAAGTCCTGTTTTAAAATTCAAAAATGGATTATTTATCGCGATTGTGTCTGTTGGTGGTAAACAAAAATTCATCGACTCATAAAATATTTCTTAAAAAGTCCACATCTTTATCCAGAATTCACTGGCCAAAAGCTATTCTCCGTTAGTAATCATCTGGCAATAAAAACTAGTGTAATGGTATGGATGTAGTATTCATACCTAAGAGTATGATGATGTAAACCATACAACTATTACCATGCTTAAGTGATCTAACAAAGACATTTTTAGTTTCAAGTCTTTTTCTGTAACTGTTAAAGAGGCTGTATACCATGAAACAAAGACAGTACCAATTTGTTTATTATTATCTATGAATAGTACTTAATATTATGTGGTAAAAAGTTTATTCGACCTTTTTGACACGCCCGATATAATACATAATGCAGTTGTAGTACGAAAATCTTGTTTTTCTTTCCATCAAATAGTAATTTATGCCTAATCTTAAAATATTTCAATAATTATTGTGTCTAGTAACGTTTTGACATGACATCTCATACCAATTTTTCTACATACATTTTTTTACCCCTAAAGTCAAATGTTGCCAATTCTATTTTGGAAATAAATTACGGTGTGGTAATTTTTTGATAAATAAAACAAATATGGGTCATGTGAATTTCCGTACGCTAATTAGTGGTTTGTATGCTTGAAGCAATATATTATCTAAATAGTTCACGATAACATTGGTAAATATTTTTGAATACATAAGCACTATCATTTTGCAAAAGTTTTTCAAAATAATAAAAACCAGATGCTGAAATTAGTCCAAAAATAATGAATCACTTAAAATCAAGTGAAAAAGAAACCCATCCAAAAACAAAAGCTAATTTTATATCAAACGTGCTTTTTTTGTATTAGAACATAATTCTAGAGCTATTTTTTATTAAAAAATACATTTTAGGTACACTATTAAAATTTTCAAAAAAGGTTTACGCAAAGTTTTAGACGATGATGATCTGTATGAACCTCCAGCAGCATACGATTCTAAAGACCTTTCAAAGCATTTGGAAACAAAATGGAAAACTTTAAAGAAACAAAAACAGCACGTTTCTATTTTTCTTCTTTTGTGGAAATGCTATGGAACGTACTATATTTTTTTAGGCGTTATTAAATTTTGTGTTGATCTTACCGTCATGTAAGTAATTTAATCAATTTAAAAAATCGGCTTAGTCTGCTCAGATCGGTGCAAATAAGCCGATTTTGAATAACTTTAGCGTGGCAGAACCAATGCTGTGCTTATCAAAATGCTATTAAAAATATTTTTTTAATAACATAAAATTTCACTTTTTTTTGAAAAAGTATGAGATTATAAAGTAAATAATAATAAAATAAATAATAATAATCTTACAGTAAAACGTCAAAATTTTTATTTTTAGCTTTTTTAGTCGCTATCAGTTGCATATATTAAAAACTAGGTCTAAATAATTTATGTCAAAACATAAGGTCTTATATATGTTGCATTTAAATAATAACACAAATGACAAAGTTTTCGATTTGGTTTCCAATATGGTTTTGCTCACTAAGAATCAAATCTTCTAGAAAACCAAACGAAAACTCTTTTCCCTAGTTAACACAATACCAGTTTCGAGTTTGTTGGTAGAAATATAAAAATCTTGTCTATAAAATTTTAATACTGACAACAACGTTTTTCTTAGTTTATATTTTTGAACATACACAAATATTATTAAACTCTTTAATTAATTGCACAAAAAATTATTAAAATGTTTAAAATGCGTAAAAACTAATCTTCTTCATATTTTGTTTTAGGATAGTTGAGCCATATTGCCTAGGAAAAATAGTCTCATATTTCAGTCCAAAAACTAGTTCTATCTCAAAAGAACAGTGTTATTTTTATGCGGCGCTGTTAGTTGGTTCCAAAATCTTATTAGGCAGTGTGTATCAGCAGCACAATACTTTATGGTTGAGAGGTTTGGGAATTAAAGCACGCACCGCAATGTCATCTCTCATTTATAAAAAAATTTTAAAAGCCAATAATTTTGATCTAAAACATAATTTGGGTCAAGTATTAACACATATCACAAAAGACGTTTATGCTTTAGAAACCTTTCCTGAAGTTGGAAATGAATCATGGATTCTGTTTTTAACAACTATTATAGTAACAATAATTTTTCATTTTAATGTAAAAACTAACAGTGTTGGATCTTTGCTGTTTTGGGCTTATATACCGATACAGAGTAAGTTTCATATGTGTTTTTAAATCTAAATGTGATCTATACCGGTGTTCAAAAAAAAAAGTTGACGATCTCAATATTATTTTTTGTGTTAATTGAAAACTTTTTGTATAAAAACCGATCTCAATAATTTCTTTTTTGAACCGACTTTAAAAAAATAGTGTATTGTAATCCTAGGTGGCAAAGTAGTATTTTGGCGAGCCTGACCACTTCTCAAGGCCTGGAAAATCTTTTTGCAGCCGTGGTTTACACATTATTTTTTATCCTACATAAATTACCTTATAATCAAACATTATCTTAAAATTGGTTTGAGGTTATTACTGCCAATCGCCAATTCAAAATGTCAAACCTTGACAGATGTAAAAAATTCATGGATTACTTTACTGTCGTAATTTACACAATTTATCTTGCACAAAAGTAGTTATTTTAAATAAGATTAAAGTTCATAAATAGATGTGATTTAAAATTTTAACACCGCTCATGAATAATAGAACGTTTATAGTGTTTTTGGTGTTCAACCGTCTATATAGATTTCATTTCTCTTTTAGCAGCGACGCCTAGCGGAAAAAATAAGATTTTTTTTCTCGGCTAGCAGAGAAAGTACAACATTTCTCGGCTAGCCTGGAAATAATGTACTTTCTCGGCTGTCGAGAGACGAGAAAATTTTATTTTGAGTTGGTGTAGGACAAAAAAGAAGTTTTCTGAATTCGACAGTATATATTTTTTTATATGTGTGTTCGCGCATAAATTTGTTATATTTATAAATCGATTTTAATTTTTTTGTATTGAGAAAGACATATCTCGAGAGTGGTATCATGATAAAGAATTTGAGGTTTAATAATGGCATCATAAAAAAATCGAGCAAATTGGGAAAAACGTCAAACAAATAGTGCGTTTTTCAAATGTCTGTTCGCGGATAACTTTGTTGTTTATAAATAGATTTTGATAATTCTTTTTTTCTGTTAAAAAAAAGATATCTTAAAGATGGTACCATTATAACGAAGTTTGAATGTGATTATGAGATCTTTGATAAATCAAGAGAAACCTTCAAAAATTCTAGTGGCGCCTAGTGCGTTTGCTAATGCGTGTTCGCATTTACGTTTGAATTTCTTCTTTGAAGTCGGTTTTTTTATTGCTTAAAATTATTATTTGAAAGCTGCTTCTGAACTGATTTTATATAAATTTGATCAAAATCTAACCAGTAGTTTTTGAGTTATTCTTAATAACGCGTATTTATTTGACTTCCATTTTTGACACTGACAAATAATTATAAAAACAAGTAACAAGTTATAAATTTAAAAAGCTGGCTTCAATTTAATTAATAAATAATTATTTCATTCAAATAAGTTATAAAAATTAGCTTCTTTGCTTCATGGGTTAAATTTAATTGAAAAAATAAATTAATAATTAATTACATTGAAGTCGATATTTCCCAACTTTTAATTTGTTATACGTGTGTTTATTTTATGTGTGTTTGTCGATTTGTTTGTCAAATGTGAGCCGATATTAGAAATTCTTTTTATGCTTGACGGAGTGTACTCTTGAGGTGGTTCCATTGTCACCAAAGCATCAAACATTATCATATAATTATAATAACCTAATGTAAATTGAGAAAAACTTTCAGATTTTTTACATGCTCTTATCTTACTTATTTAATACATATCTTATTCAAAGATATTAAATAGAATCTTTAAACTTTACAAAGAAATGTACACTCCATGAGATAAGAGTTATTTCACTATTATCACTTATTTTTTATGGTAAAACAAGCGACATCTATTAGAGGCTACATTGCATAAAACATTTTTGATGAGTATAAAGTTTCTGCTCTAAATAACAAATGCCAAGGTTAATAGATAAAAATTGGTAAAAAAAGTTAATATTGCTGATTCGACAACCAAGTTAGCGCTTTTTTCTCAAACGTATATCTCCTTCGGCTTAGCCACCAACTGGTAAAATAAAGAGGTTAATGCAAATTCATTCAAACTACGTCTGTAAACTTGGACAAGTTTCGTTCTTATTAAAACTCATTAGCAAATAAAACAAAAACAAAACAAGTCTACCGACGTAGTTTGAATAAATTTGCATTAATGTCTTCACTTATTTATTACTAAATAGTAAAAATAAATTTTGCAAAAAAACCAATTACAATATACGAGTATAAACTTAGATAAAAATATTTGCTTAAAATTAAAAAACATAGATAGAAACAAAATATATAATTATTGTTTTTCAAATACTTATAATACTTGATAAGTTGTTTTTGAAAGCAATGCCACTAAAATCTGATGCATTCTCGTGTAAGCTAAATATTGCAAGATTTTACATTTATATATATACTTAATTATAAATCAATTCTAGTTTTTTCTTTTGATTGGCACTGCCTTCAAAAATAACTGATTAAGGCTTATAAATATTTGAAAAACAATAATTTTATATATTGTTTTGGTAATATTGGTAATCAAGATGGATGCGCTGTATATGTATTCATAGACTGCATTTCTTAAAGACACATCTTAATATTGCCATTCTAAATTGTCTTGTCTCATTTCATTCCGAAAATTACATTAATTAATTATGATAAAAATATGTTTTTCTTATTTTACGATGTTCAAAAACATATATTCAAATTCACAAAAATCTCTACGCCATTGTGTATAAGACTTTATGTTTACAGAGTGTTACTGGCTTTAGTACAAACAGACCCAAAACCTGCTGCCAAAAAAACACAACCGCTCTCGATTCATGCTAATATTATACACCCTGTATATATTGAAATGGATTTCAGGTTTTTTTAACTTTTTTTTATATTAAAAGCGAACTGTGTCTGCACACGGTAGTACTTTCGATTTATCCAATATGTAACTGTCAAAATCAGTTTTCCTAACTTCAGACTTAAGTTAGATTTACTGTAATTTTCAGTTAACTATAAAGATAAATATTTCCTTTTTCTTTTTTGCTGTGATTAATCAATGTAACGCTTGTTTTAAAAAAAAATATGTTACGATGGCAAAATTGTCATAAATGAATTAATTAAACGTAATTTTACTAATATTATGGTGATATACATCATAATATATTATGATGTATATCATAATATATTATGATCAGTATGTATAAATATATACTAATCATAATATATACAACCTTATGGCTCATACAAACCTACCTTGACTGATACCGATATGAAGTAAAAAAAACAGCCTAAAAGTATAGATACAAAAATACCCATATTATTATTTATAATAACATAGAAAGTCATGTCGCTTTGTTCCATAAGATATCGTCAATTTCCAAATTATTTAAATTAACATTTTGATTGCTTTTTATTATAAATTATATTTTACATATTTTTAACGTCATGTTTTGATTGCATTTAGTTTAAAGTTGAATTTTATTTAGATTAGTTAAGCCTGTATGCGTCAATATCTGCGCAGAAATTAGCTTGTGACTTAAAAAAAACAGATAAAGATTAATGCCATACTAAACTCAACGCTATTTTAAAACTGAATCAAAAAAACTTTTAGCTTACAGAGCAACATTCTTTAAACTTGGTTTAAATTCTAAAACCGTTTTTTTAAGACTCAAGCTTAGGCTAGTTTTAAACAACGGAGCCTTAAGGTACAAATAAAAGCAAAGCGAGAAAGTCACACACGAACTAATAACTCAAAAAACCATTTGTCATGGTCCTTCGATCCATGTATATCAACACAAGCTACATTTGGTCCATCCGAGCCGACAATTGAACAAACTAAAAATTCAAAATTGAAAAATTCAGAGCCCCTCTGTGTGTTGTTCGGTCGATCGACAAGGTTTCTACTGCTATCATCGGTCTAGAAAAATTATTAAACATCTAATAAGTCAGTCCAACATTATTCATACCAAGTCTTATTTTTATTCATTTTAATCAAGCTTAATTTTTATCTGTTTAAATTGTTAAAAGTTTTTTGCGCATTATTCTGATAAGTTTCAACTAAAAGAAAAAAGTTCTATGGTAGATTTTGCTAAGGAAATTAAAAACCGTTTTTTCAATATTTAACGTTTGTTTATAAGGGATGAATTAAACTAAAACGAAGTTAGTCGCAATTAAATTCAAAACAAAAATTTTTGATTGGTTGTTTCTTCAAATTCAAGCAATCACGGGGCGACTTTACTTTATATTTAACTAGCTGGCTCGGCGAACTTTGTTCCGCCTTAGTTTTGTTATTTTAATTTTTATTTTTATTTTTTTTGTCATTTGTTTTGTTATTATATGTCAGATGCGTTTACGTTTTATATTGTATGTCACGTCACACGGAATGGGATAAAAAATATTCTTTGTTAGGCTACTGGTTCTAAACAACCACTCCACCAATTTTCAGCCAAATCGGTCAGAAATAGATATAGATTTTTAAAATAAATGACCCCAAAAACTATAAAAATGATACCCAAATTAATTATTCACATTTATTACCTTTATCACATTCATTTTACAACCCTCTTTAACTTAAATATCATTTTCAAAATCAACGACCTGAAATTCCTCGAAAATACCCATATCGTTTTCTTACATTTTTATCCCTAGAACACTCTCTTTTCATCCTCCTAAGAGTAATTTTTTAGAAAGCAGGAAACATACCTATTTTTTTTTTTTTTGAGAACTTAGGCAATTTATGGGAAAAATTATGAAAACGACATCAATCTTTAGACATTTTGCCCTCTTTCCGCCCTATCAAGGAATGATAATATTTTACTTCTAAAATTTCGGATTTAAACATAGATATTATTTTTAAAATAAACAATCCAAAATTTTTGAAAATCATACTAATATTGGTACTTGTCATTTTTTGTTCCTATCCCACCTCTTTTTATCTCTTTGTTAATAAAAAGTATTCTATTCTTTTCATTCAAATCCGGTCATCATAATTTTCCATACAAACTTTCACGCAAAGTTGTTATATGGGAAGTTGTCTCATGGAAGACGATTAAAGACGGCCACTGACGATCCAAGATCCAACGCCGCAGTCGTACTACGGCGTTGGATCGTCATTCGTCAGTGGCCGGCTTTACATGTAAACGCACGGTCCGACTTTGGTTGGTGGTGGGGGAGTGGATCGATTTATTTGGAACGGTAATTTGCCGAGCCTCACCGAACGTTTCCGACATCACAATTCTAATTTTGATTTAACCCTTCTTTTAGAGGGTGGTTTCTGGAATAAAAAGTATCCTATAGCATTCTCCTGGCTCTAAGCTACCACCTCACCAATTTTCAACCATATCGGTAAAGCCGTTCTTGAGTTATAAGTGGAGTAACTAACAGACTTTCTTTTATATATATAGATTGAATAATTTTGTTTTTATAAATTCATTGGTAATAATTTACTTTTTTATGTAATATGCATTAATGAATGTTTATCAGCTTTCTTTGCAACTCTCAAAATCGTATTGAGCTACGATAAAATAATGTGAGACTGAAATGAATCATCTAGCTCAAAATCTCAGATCGCAATAGCGATTTTTGTTGTTAGCTCTTGTAGTTGAATATGTTAAATCCGGCTTATGGCCGATGTAATTGAACATATCCCCATATGTCTATGCTAGACACATGCCGGATGCCAAAATTCGGCTTTTGACTAACTTAATTTAGTCATGTCGCAAAATGTGCATCTCCATAATACGCTGTTGCCGTTAAATTTTTGAAGAAAAAATTATTACGTTGACTGAAAAAAATAGTGGTATTAATTTTAGCACCGTATTGTGACTACTGAGCATTATTTATGACTGAGCATGCGAAAGAAATAATTCAATAAAAAAACCTGAGCTGTCAAGATCATATATAGTCTGTTTTTTATGATAAACAATTCTCAGTGTCAAAAATTCTAAAATTATGTTGGAATCTTGTTTCATAGGCAGAAATTACGCTCTTGATATTTCCTTTTAAATGGCGTCGCCAACAGTAAAGCTGTTTGACAATTGTTTATAAAAAAAATAGACTTTACGTCTAAATAGGTTTGAAATTATAAATCTAAGAAAACTTTATTGTCACTCAAGTACTTTTTGTCGCAATAAATAAAAACCCAAATGTTGCATTAACTATGTATGTAATACAATATTTGTTTAATTTAAAATTATTTGCTTGATTCGGCATCGGCTTATGATGTTTAAAACCATTTAGAGATGTGTCCGAATCATGTTATCCAGATGCCGAATAGAATCACTGTTTCGGCATCTGGCATGCTTAGTATGGACATATGAGAATATGTCCAATTGTATCGGCCATCGGCCAAATTTGCCATCTGACTCCAACACATATAAATTATCTGCACTGCAAATAAAAAATATTCAAGTTTTGCCGATTTTTAAAATATTTTATAAAACACTTATTATTTTATCGATTTTAGCTTATTGTTTATACTTTATAAAATTATTGTTTATTTTACTTTCTTTTATACGTTATACATTTCATTATAATTACAAAAATTTTCTACAGTTTATGGAATCAGAAAAATTGTTGCAAATAAGCGAAAGCTATGTTTAGAGGCAGATCGTAGGTATCAACTTATTAAAGAAGTTGTTTCATCTATGAAATGTATAAAAATGCTTTGCTGGGAAGACATATTTAAGAAAAAAGTTTCTTCAGTCCGCGCGTAATTACAGAAAGCTTTTTAATTGTTTTTTTAACTCAGTTTTTATTTTAGAAAAGAAGTACAAGCAACTCAAAATATTTTCCTTATTAATTGGATTTTTGTTGCTGTAAGCAACCTTTTGTCAAATGCAGCATTGGTTTTGGTTTTTTTAGCTTATCAAAATACTTTAAACATAACAGCACAGACAATCTACTATATTCATGCTACTTACGTGACACTTATTATAAAGTTTGGAACTAAGTATACTACAGCATCATTTTCTTTTGCACAATTTTACATTTCTGCAAAAAGACTTGAATTATTTATAAATTTAACAGAGATTATCAAAAATAAAACAAATATGGAGGTTATAGCAAAAACGGAAATTGATATTAAAAATTTGCACTTTTTACCAATAAAAAAAACGATTTTACGAGATGTTAATTTTAAGTTTGAAAAAGGCATTACAGCGTTAACGGGATCAATAAATAGTGGAAAAAGTACTCTCTTTCAATTAATCATGAAAGAGCGCCAACCATCCAATGGAACAATTTTTGTCAAAGGAAATATTTCTTATGCTTCACAAGAACCTTGGCTTTTCCCGTCAACTATTAGACAAAATATTTTATTCGGAGAAGAGTATAATGAAAAAAGATACAACGAAACTCTTGAACTATGCTGCTTGTTGTACGATTTGAACCGTTTAGAGGCTAAAGATATGACAATTGTTGAAGACGATGGGCACAATTTAAGTAAAGGACAACAAAAACGAATTAACCTAGCAAGAGCTATTTATAGAAATTCGGATATCTATTTACTAGATAATTGCTTAGAAGGATTGGATAATCAAGTGGGACAATTTATTTTTGGAAATTGTTTAAGAAGTTATTTAAAAACAAAAATTGTAATTCTTATCACAAGAGATGCAAGATATTTAAATAAAGCAGATAAAATTATTCATTTAAACCAACATAGTTTAGAGGAATTGCAAAAAAGTGTTTTCAATATCAATAATTTAGATAATTATAATTCAGTTGAAAATAATCTCCCGATTCAATTAAATGCTTTATCTGGAATCACCGAATTAGAAAATGAACAAACAAAGCTGATACAAAATGAGACTAAAAAAGAAATATATCGTGAAAAGCACAAAGGTGGTAGTATTACTCTAAAGACATATCATCAATATATAAAATATGGAGGTGGATATATCGTTTTATTTGCAGTTGTGGGAATTTTTGTTTTAGCACAAACTGTGGTTGCTAGTAGAGTTGTATTCCTCAGTAAATGGTATTGGATTTATTATTTTACAAATAATCTATTAATAACGCAGTAATACCAATTTTAGGGCGGATATGGCAGACATAGTTTTCAGTGTGTCAAATCCCAACTCAACAAATTTTCGAAATGCCAGTGTACAAGCCGAAAATGCATTTAAATGGTTTACTATTACCACATTTTTGTGGATTTTTTTAACCATAGCTGAAGGAGCTTCTTTACGTTATTTTTCCAAAACAGCATCAATTGCTATGCATAAAAAACTTTTTAATTCTGTTTTGCACGCTCCTCTTACTTTTTTTGATACGTACTTCATTGGTAACATCTTAAATAGGTTTTCGAAAGATTGTGTTGTCATCGACGAACTTCTAGAACACTATATATTTCAATTTCTAATGGTAAGCTTTTATAAAATAATCAAATCTATTTAAAAAATAAATCAATTTAGGCATTATCTAGCTTATTATGCAGCGTGTATATGATTGCAAACATTGATTACATTTTCGTAATTTCACTTGTAATTGTGTGCATTGTACAATGCGTACTTTCAAAGTTTTATTTGCAAACTGCAAGAAATCTTGAACGATTAGAAGCCTCAAGTAAAACATATATAGTAACAAAAACTCAATTCAACTAACATTATTTTTATAATTTTAGGGCGAAGTCCAATTGTGGGTTATGTTAACAGTTCTATGGAAGGTGTATGTACTATTAGAAACTTTAAAATGGAACACACTCTAGTGAAGGAGTTTTATCAAAGCCAAAACTCTTACACATCAGCCTCTTATACATTTCACTGCTGCAAGTCTGGGTTTTATTTCTTGATAGATGTTTTCAATGTAATAGGTTTTATTTTGGTGTTGCTTATTTGTTTATTTCTCAAAGGTATTAATCTGCACATTTTTAATAAAAGTAAAACATTTATTGATTTGCAGAAAGCATTTCAAGCGGTAGCGTGGGCTTAGTTTTAACAATTATTATTAATGTACAGTTTATGTTACAATCTGCAATTGTATCCTGGACAAGCATAGAAAGTCAAATGACATCAGTGGAAAGAATTATTGAATACAGTAGCATTAAAACCGAAAACAAGGAGAAAGATGATGGCATAAACAGCTGGTGCACAGAAGGCCGTGTAACATTTAAAAATCTCAATTTGGAATATACACAACAACATCATCCTGTACTAAAAAATATCAACTTAGAAATTAAAGCAAAAGAAAAAATTCTTATTAGCGGAAGAACTGGAGCTGGAAAATCATCTTTTATTTCTACACTTTTTAGATTATATGACTATAAAGGCGATATATTTGTAGATAATGTTAACACTAAATTGTTGTCACTAAAATCACTTCGATCAACATTTTCTATAATACCTCAAGATGCAATGGTCTTTACTGGTTCAATTCGAGATAATATTGATCCATATAGACAACTGTCGGACGATAAACTTTGGAAAATCATAAAATCTCTAAATCTAGATGAAAATATTAATGATTTAGATTTTATAATCGATAAAAACAGTTTTAGTGATGGCCACAAAAAGCTTCTTTGTTTTGCAAGAACTCTAGCAAGGCAAAATAAAATTTTAATTTTAGACGAGCCAAATGGCAATTTAGACGAAGAAAGTGATGTTTTAATTCAAGAAATTGTTAAAGATCAATTTGCAGATTCAACAGTTATTTTAATCACTCATAAAATTCCATCAAATTCATTTTGGAACCGAATGTTAAGACTAAATGAGGGTAAACTTGTAGAAATTCCACGTAAAATAAAAGTTTAAAAATTCAAAAAAAAAATCTGTTGGGTTAAAATACCACTGCAAGTGAATTAAAAAAAAATATAACAATTAATTTCATCTGGAAAGCAATAACATAAGTTAAAATAAGTATTCAAAAAAAAAGTGACACTTATTGGTAAGTTGGTGCAAACTCCTAGCGGAGTTCTGTTGGAAGTCAATGTTATTGCCTCATCTACTGCTACTATTCATTTCATAATAAACAACTAATACATATAAGCAAAAGTACAATACATTCACTACTATTCATTATTGTAAATATTAAGATTACCAATTCATTCAATAATTTATGCTTAGACTTGTAGAAGTATAAACACCCTCAAAATGCATAATTATACTATAATATGAAAAACTATAAAATTGTTAATTCCCATTTCCTGTCTGATCCTTGAATAGTATAGTAGCTTAAATATTATCTTCTTGAAAACACAATATGTACAGTAAGAAACAATATATTTGATGGTCAAATTAACTAAGTTAAAGATCTTATTCATGGGCACTAATCGTATCCATTTAAGATTATGAAGTGTTTGTGAGGAAGAAATTTCAGGAGGAAAATGGTGATGTTGGAGAGTTTGGTAGAGAGCGTATTGATGTATGAGGGTAGAAAAAACAGGAGGAAATAGAGAGTGTATAAAAGTATCTGAGATGGTTTCTAGAGGTGGACAGAGAAACCCTTGGGTATAGTAAAAGAAGAATGTAAGAGAAACAAGCTGTGAGCAAAAGTGTGGAAACAGCGACTAAGTTTGAGAATAGAATGAATAGAAGGAAAGATTATAGAATATTGAACGAATATTAAAGAGAAAAAAAAAATAAATACAGAGATGGATGAGAGAGAAAAATATCACAAAAGAAATGGGTATACGAGTAAAGAAGTGAAAAGATTAAGAGCAGAAAGCAAGTGGATTAACGGAGAAACGTGTGAAAAAGACGAGAATGTAGATAAGCAAGAAAGAAGAGAAAAAAACAAAGAATCCAAGTGCAACAGAAAGAATGAGAAATGTATGACCTAGGAAATTCCTGTGAACTTGGGACAGCAAAGGGCAAAAGAAAGAAAGATAATGGCAAAGTTCAGGCGCGAAACTGAGAAGAGAGAGAATAGGTATTAGACGGAAAAGAAAGAGAGACTGTGTAGGATGTGTTCTGAAGAAAGAGAAATAATAGAGCACATGTGAGATAAAAAAGAACGGAAAGAGAAAAAAAACTGAAAGAGAATGAAAGAGAGATAAAGTGGATGAAAGAGAAATGGGTGAAAAAGTAAACCAAAATAAGGAAAGAGAAGACAAAAGAAAACAGGGAGAATAAGATAGAAAAATGTGTATAATAATGTATATATTTTAAGCCTGTATAGGCAAACATAAACCTATTAATAGTAGATCAAGAAATGTTTACAAGTTCGGTTTTTTTATTTTATTTACAAATACTCAACAGCCTTTTTGTACACTCGAGTACCAATAATAAGCCTCACTTCATTGGTTTACATATAGCTTGTCCTTTATTACTTAAAATAGTGCTTTAAAACGTGTGTCAATATATAGCGTGATATTTATCTCTTATGTCTTTGCAATTTAATTAATATAAATTTTTTTAATAGAATTGACAAACACTGCCTACTCTCTACGTTTTAAAAATATTTAAAGTTATATGGAGAAAGCTAAATTTTTCAAGTTTAAACTCCACTTGTTTTTTTAAATAAAACAGCCCCAATTTTCTTTATTATTATTTTGTTTTTAGTTGCCATATAACTGTATAATTGTTTTAGATTTGCATTATAAGCAAAAAAATATGTTTTTCATGTAAACCCACAGCATTTCTAGGTGTTGCGAGCGAGATGACGTTTAAAATAATTAAACGTTTTAATTTCGATTGTTTGTTACTCAAACATAATGCAAATCTTTTTCGAAAAGCTAAAACGTCATCTGCATTTTAAAGAAGCTGCTGTCTATGTTTCTAACAATTAAGTAAAATGCCACTTCCGTTATAACGGAAGTAGATCTCAACTTAACTGTTTTAAATACAATACTATCATTTTTATTTTAATACATATTGACTTCTGCGTAAATTTTGCAGTTACATTTATTGGAGGAAAAAATATTTTAACGCTCTATCAACAGAAGTTCTGTCAGGTGGCTAAAGATAGTGCCTTCAGAGCCTAGCCAAGTGAGTAACGTGGGTTTAAATCCCACCAAGACGGAAGACTTTTTCTATAAACAAGAGGGTGTTTGTCTAGCTACAGGTGTTTGTAAATGTAGGAAGCACATAGATAAAAAAAAGTCGAAGTGGAATATGCCTGTCAATCTTAACGTCTTAACAAACGTTCTAACTTACTTAAACATCCATATTTTGTTAACCAAAAAGCGCAGAATGATAAGACTTGTACATTACTTAGACATAGTATTTTACGGTATTTTAATAAACGATTTTAAAATTCAATTTTAAAGTAGGCCAAAGTGTAAATGTAGTTTATGTTCCTATATATAAATGATAAGGTTTTCAAGCTATGCTGATTCATGTTAATATTATATAACCTTTATTGAATTAGTTTAAACGTTGAAGTATTTGTTTTTATTTTTGGACATTTAGACAAATTGAGTCAGGTACGTTTTAATTAGCATAATAAATTATAAATTAAATTATTTTTCATCCTACAATGTTTACCCGTGCAAAGCCAGAACAAGACGTTAGTCAAACGAAATTGCTTTATAGTTATATTAATAAAAAATATACCAAGTGCGCCAAAAGTCTGGCAACAGGTCAATCTTCCCTAGAAAAAAGTTTTCAAAAAAAAAGCTTAGTACAAAAGTTGCTTGGTTACAAGTTAAAATTTTTTTGGTAACTAAGTCATTTTTCACTAACTTATCCCTTTGCGGAGGGTAAGGGTGACTTTAAAATTTTAAAAAACAATCTTTATTTTTTCCTAATCCCTGTTACTTTACTGCGTCCGCAGGAATGTAAGCGATAGACGCAGTAGTAAATGTAAAAAAGTAATATTAGGACGCAGTATGTATACACACGAAAAAAGAAGTTTTTTGGAGATGCTTTCTATAGTTCTAAATATTTATTAAACCTTGATATACTCTGTACAAAATTTTGTCAAGGTTTTGCTTCTTCAGGACAATTAATTTAATGAGTGAGATTAATTTAATATTAAAAAAGTGCAGAATTTACTTTGAATTAGGAGAACATTTTTAAAAACTATAATTTAGTGTACATATTAATCAAATTTGAACGTACACATTTTAACATTAGCAGTCGTAATCATGCAATACGTGTATAAAAACGCAATTGTCAATTGCGTTTTTATGCACGTATTGCAAAAATTGCAATAATTGTCAATTGCGTTTTGATGCACGTATTGCATGATTACGATTGGTAATGTTAATTTAAATCATTTTTCCAGAAATCGTCTTGGAAACAACATTTTCCTGCTTATTTACGAGCAGGAAAATTGAGTTTTCCGGACTAGTACTGTAAAAACTTTACAAGACGCAAAATAAAAAAGATACTCTAGTAACTATAGTTGCCAACAAAATTGACAAACTTGATTTTTGTAGAATTTGTAAAAAAAATTCTAAAATTTGTAAATTTCGTCTTTTTTTACGATTTCCGGAAAAATTTAATACAAAACACGCCAGTAAAATCTCTTACTTGACTCGGAGCTTTAAAATACTCGGCACAAAGTGCCTCTCGTATTTCAATTTAGCTCCTCTTCAGTAATGTGCAATTTTCCTGACTTTTATGTAAATAACTATTTTAATTATAATTGCAGTAAAAATTATTTTGTTTACAGAAATTACATTAAAATGAGAGCAAAGACATTAGAGACCAATCTCACAATAATAAGTCATCATGTATCATAGAAGACATTGTAAACCTATTTGCAAAACAAAACAAAAATTGTAAAAGTAAAAAATAAGTATCTAACAATTTTTCGTAATCTAATACACAAAAACAAAATATTTGTGAAAGGCGTTTGGAGTCATTGAGCACTACTATTTGTTGCTTTACGTCGGCAACAAATTCAAAGTTTGAAATTTAACGTTGTCTGGTTGGCTCTACCCTATTAGCGTCAGTCTACACCTGTCATTCTTATCTCATATACATATCAAGCGTGTCAAAATGATCGCATAAACATTTAAGCATCTGTGAGGTAGTGCAGAGATTACTTATTTCAAAAAAATTTTGTGAAGACATTGTGTCGTCTGCAATTCTTTAAAACGTAATAACCAAAGCAACAACATTGCGCTGTTACCTCAATAGCAATGATCAGGAACAAATATTTCCTTGGAAACCAAAAATAAATACATTTACAATAATTAAAAGATAGCCAATTTAGGAAATAAAAACAATTTAATAAATAAGAATAAAATTAACGGCAAAAAATTTTATTTATAAGAAATTGAAATGTTCTGTTTTATTTGCTAATAAGCAGGCTTCGAACAGAATTTGTAGTCTGTTCCTACATATCTGAAGTAGGTAACTGGCTTAAAAGCTACAAAAACTTTTTCTTGCAAAGTGGCTAGACTTTCCGGCATTGGTAAAATAAAAACAGTGTCTTTGATATGGCCCCATAAAAAAACTATAGGATTTAAGTCTAGGGACCTAGCTGGTCAAGGATTAAGACTGCTGTGGCTTAACCACCCATTCTCGTAATTTTCGTTAAGCCATCTACAAACTGGTACAGCATAATGTAGACCAGCATCATTCATTTGCAACCACATATCTCTTCTGACTACCAGAGACACTTGATCCAATAAATAATTTTCTAAACCATATTGCAAAATATTTAAAAATTGATTACTCCCAGACGATTTGGTAAAACATAAGGACTTATTAATCAGTTTCCAATTATCCCAACCTGCACATTCAACGAAAATCTGTTCTAAAGGCCTGTTTTAAAATTTAAAAATAGATTATTTATCGCGATTGTGTCTGTTGAAGATTCCGTTGTTGGTAAACAAAAATTCATCGACTCATAAAATATTTCTTAAAAAGTCCACATCTTTATCCAGAATTCACTGGCCAAAAGCTATTCTCCGTTAGTAATCATCTGGCAATAAAAACTAGTGTAATGGTATGGATGTAGTATTCATACCTAAGAGTATGATGATGTAAACCATACAACTATTACCATGCTTAAGTGATCTAACAAAGACATTTTTAGTTTCAAGTCTTTTTCTGTAACTGTTAAAGAGGCTGTATACCATGAAACAAAGACAGTACCAATTTGTTTATTATTATCTATGAATAGTACTTAATATTATGTGCTAAAAAGTTTATTCGACCTTTTTGACACGCCCGATATAATACATAGTGCAGTTGTAGTACGAAAATCTTGTTTTTCTTTCCATCAAATAGTAATTTATGCCTAATCTTAAAATATTTCAATAATTATTGTGTCTAGTAACGTTTTGACATGACATCTCATACCAATTTTTCTACATACATTTTTTTACCCCAAGTCAAATGTTGCCAATTCTATTTTGGAAATAAATTACGGTGTGGTAATTTTTTGATAAATAAAACAAATATGGCTCATGTGAATTTCCGTACGCTAATTAGTGGTTTGTATGCTTGAAGCAATATATTATCTAAATAGTTCACGATAACATTGGTAAATATTTTTGAATACATAAACACTAACATTTTGCAAAAGTTTTCCAAAATAATAGAAACCAGATGCTGAAATTAGTCGAAAATTATGAATCACCCAAAATCAAGTGAAAAAGAAACCCATCCAAAAACAAAAGCTAATTTTATATCAAACGTGCTTTTTTTGTATTAGAACATAATTCTAGAGCTATTTTTTATTAAAAAATTACTTTTTAGGTACACTATTAAAATTTTCAAAAAAGGTTTACGCAAAGTTTTAGACGATGATGATCTGTATGAACCTCCAGCAGCATACGATTCTAAAGACCTTTCAAAGCATTTGGAAACAAAATGGAAAACTTTAAAGAAACAAAAACCGCACGTTTCTATTTTTCTTCTTTTGTGGAAATGCTATGGAACGTACTATATTTTTTTAGGCGCTATTAAATTTTGTGTTGATCTTACCGTCATGTAAGTAATTTAATCAATTTAAAAAATCGGCTTAGTCTGCTCAGATCGGTGCAAATAAGCCGATTTTGAATAACTTTAGCGTGGCAGAATCAATGCTGTGCTTATCAAAATGCTATTAAAAAAATATTTTTTTAATAACATAAAATTTCACTTTTTTTTGAAAAAGTATGAGATTATAAAATAAATAATAATAATCTAAAACAGTAAAACGTCAAAAGTTTTATTTTTAGCTTTTTTAGTCGCTTTCAGTTGCATATATTAAAAACTAGGTCTAAATAATTTATGTCAAAACATAAGGTCTTATATATGTTGCATTTAAATAATAACACAAATGACAAAGTTTTCGATTTGGTTTTCAATATGGTTTTGCTCACTAAGAATCAAATCCTCTAGAAAACCAAACGAAAACTCCTTTCTATAGTTAATTTTAAATAAATCATACGAAACGTTATAACACAATACCAGTTTCGAGTTTGTTAGTAGAAATATAAAAATCTTGCTTCAAAATTTTGTTTTATAAATTATTATCTATAAAAAATCAATAAAATGCAAAAAAAATCAATTTTAATACTGACAACAACGTTTTTCTTAGTTTATATTTTTGAACATATACAAATATTATTAAACTCTTTAATTAATTGCACAAAAAATTATTAAAATGTTTAAAATGCGTAAAATCTAATCTTCTTCATATTTTGTTTTAGGATAGTTGAGCCATATTGCCTAGGAAAAATAGTCTCATATTTCAGTCCAAAAACTAGTTCTATCTCAAAAGAACAGTGTTATTTTTATGCGGCGCTGTTAGTTGGTTCCAAAATCTTATTAGGCAGTGTGTATCAGCAGCACAATACTTTATGGTTGAGAGGTTTGGGAATTAAAGCACGCACCGCAATGTCATCTCTCATTTATAAAAAAATTTTAAAAGCTAATAATTTTGATCTAAAACATAATTTGGGTCAAGTATTAACACATATCACAAAAGACGTTTATGCTTTAGAAACCTTTCCTGAAGTTGGAAATGAATCATGGATTCTGTTTTTAACAACTATTATAGTAACAATAATTTTTCATTTTAATGTAAAAACTAACAGTGTTGGATCTTTGCTGTTTTGGGCTTATATACCGATACAGAGTAAGTTTCATATGTGTTTTTAAATCTAAATGTGATCTATACCGGGCTTCAAAAAAAAAAGTTGACGATCTCAATCTTATTTTTTTGTGTTAATTGAAACCTTTTTGTATAAAAACCGATCTCAATAATTTCTTTTTTGAACCGACTTTAAAAAAATAGTATATTGTAATCCTAGGTGGCAAAGTAGTATTTTGGCGAGCCTGACCACTTCTCAAGGCCTGGAAAATCTTTTTGCAGCCGTGGTTTACACATTATTTTTTATCCTACACAAATTACCTTATAATCAAACATTATCTTAAAATTGGTTTGAGGTTATTACCGCCAATCGCCAATTCAAAATGTCAAACCTTGACAGATGTAAAAAATTCATGGATTACTTTACTGTCGTAATTTACACAATTTATCTTGCACAAAAGTAGTTATTTTAAATAAGATTAAAGTTCATAAATAGATGTGATTTAAAATTTTAACACCGCTCATGAATAATAGGACGTTTATAGTGTTTTTGGTGTTCAACCGTCTATATAGATTTCATTTCTCTTTTAGCAGCGACGCCTAGCAAAAAAAATAAGATTTTTTTTTCTCGGCTAGCCGAGAAAGTACAACATTTCTCGGCTAGCCTGGAAATAATGTACTTTCTCGGCTGTCGAGAGACGAGAAAATTTTATTTTGAGTTGGTGTAGAACAAAAAAGAAGTTTTCTGAATTCGACAGTATATTTTTTTTTATATGTGTCCGCGCATAAATTTGTTATATTTATAAATCGATTTTAATTTTTTTTTATTGAAAAAGACATATCTCGAGAGTTGTATCATGATAAAGAATTTGAGATTTAATAATGGCATCATAAAAAAATCGAGAAAATTGGGAAAAACGTCAAACATATAGTGCGTTTTTCAAATGTCTGTTCGCGGATAACTTTGTTGTTTATAAATAGATTTTGATAATTCTTTTTTTCTGTTAAAAAAAAGATATCTTAAAGATGGTACCATTATAAGAAAGTTTGATTGGGAATATGACATCTTTGATAAATCAAGAGAAATCTTCAAAAATTCAAGTGGCGCCTAGTTTGAGTTTCTTCTTTGAAGTCGGTTTTTTTATTGCTTAAAATTATTATTTGAAAGCTGCATCTGAAGTGATTTTATATAAATTTGATCAAAACCTAACCAGTAGTTTTTGAGTTATTCTTAATAACGCGTATTTATTTGACTTCCATTTTTGACACTGACAAATAATTATAAAAACAAGTAACAAATAATAAATTTAAAAAGTTGAATTCAATTTAATTAATAAATAATTATTTCATTCAAATAAGTTAAACAAATTAGCTTCTTTGCTTCATGGGTTAAATTTAATTGAAAAAATAAATTAATAATTAATTACATGAAAGTCGGTATTCCCAACTTAATTTGTTACGTGTGTTTATTTTATGTGTATTCGTCGATTTCTCTGTCAAATGTGAGCCGATATTAGAAATTCTTTTTATGGTTGGAGGGAGTGTACTCTTGAGGGGGTTCCATTGTCACCAAAGCATCAAACATTATCATATAGATATAATGTAAATTGAGAAAAACTTTCAGATTTTTTACATGCTCTTATTTTACTTATTTAATATCTTATATTAGAATTATGCACGGTCGGTAATAGAATAAATGAGTAAAGCAACGGTTAGATTGGAGATCGCTTAGAAATGATGCAACTAAATATTAACGAAATTCAGTAAAATCCGATTGGAGCTCCAGTTTAGCCATTGTAAAGAATGAATCGGATGAAGGAATGGTAGAGGGATGTTTGAAGGCGTTGAAGGCAGTCTTAACAGTAGAGTTCGAACGGGAAAGTTTGTCAAGAGTTCATTATATTAATTAGTTTGTGTTTTATTTAATATATTCATTATTTAATTAAATCGGTCTTATTTTTAATTTCCTGACGAATTTAATAAAAGAAATATAAGAAGAAGTGTTTTAGTGTTTAATGACTTATCAGCTACCTTCAAATACGTTAACACCTATATTCAGAATACCAATTATTCATTAAACTCACTCATTCTATCAACAACACAATTTCTCTCAAAGCATTCCAAAAAATATACATATATTGAAGTAATCGTTGGATTTTTTTAAGGACGTTGTGCTTAGGTTATCAAAGATGAGTTATCTGTTTACATTGTCGTCATCGATTAAATTATAATGAAAACATGTCTTTACCACAATAATTGTTGTTATATTGTTTATTACCGAATCTTTGCTATAAAACTATTATATGGTCTTTGGTTAACTTGATAATATTTTCAACCATCTCTCTAAATTTCAATTATATTATAGTTTCAATTTGCTTTATCTGACTATCTTATCGAGTGATTCTCCTATAAAACTTTTTAGTGTATTCCGAATAAAATATTTCTTCCAAAGTAACATTTATAATATGTTTTGTTAATATCAATTTTTTATAATATGATAATTCATTTTTAATCTTATCATAATTATTTGGTATTCTACTTTATAGTTTTCTAAAATTTTCTTTAAATCTTTCTTAATATCGCGTAAATTCAGTGGGGGGGGGGGGGGGGTGGCTATCCATATTGTATAAAGCTTAAAAGATCATTTGTTATTATTATATTTTTCTTTTAAATAACCTAAACCATATATCGGTCAACCACGTACTCAAATTAATTTTATGGGAGTAGTTATTTTTATTTATAAAGTCAAACAGGTTTAATGGATTAGCATTAATTTTATAATTATATATTATTGCTTTAAAAGATTATATTCATTAACGTTAGTTTCCTATTTATCTACTAGCAATTCTTCTAATTTAAAAGAATATTTCGTAACTTTTTTTGTCTTATTGTTATTCAACATCATTATTAATTCTTTAAAATTTTTAATTATTTTGTATTTGCTTTAGCATGTTTATAATTTATTTCTTCGTATGAGATTTCCTCGTCCTTTAAAAAGTTCTCATAAATCGCGTTATTTCTTCAATAAATCCGCCTTCGGCGCATAAAGTGCTTCGCACGAATCCCATGAATTGAAGCAAATTGATTAATATTTTTCTTTTTCTGCAAAAACAACTTATTTCCAAAAAAATTAGACTTTCATTTTCTCTTAAAATCAACACCTACATCTTCACTATAGCATTTGTTGATTATAACCCAATATTTTAGCTTTAAACAAAGGTTGATATCATTGTCTAATATGAAAAATAAGTCTTGATCATAAACTTTCAAGTAACAGTATTATCTATGTCAATAATTTAATTTATTTTTTGTTATTGGGTGACCGATCTCATTTATACTAGCTGTTTCAGTTTCAGGTCATCGTTTTTCAATTAATTCATTTCTGCTATGCTTTCGTATTGTGGGAAATCCCTCTGATCTCAATCAATTTTTCACATCTTCTTTCTTGGATGATAATCCGTTTAACATAATCTAGATGCAGTGTTTCAAATATAGTATTAGACGGCTATGCTTAAAAATAAGTTTAGCTGTTACTGCGGTTAATACCTCTTGTCAGTTGCAAAACGTCAGTTTGTCCGAAAGTTAAAAATACATCCGTTGTGTCAAAACTATGGGAGATATTATGTGTAACGTACAAAAGATACGTCAAGACGATGTAACTAAAGTATGAACAGCGTACTGGAATGTTCCTTTTGAAACACAAAATCGGGAGTAAAGCCCAGCGCACACGACGCTTGTTTTGCTGCTGGATTGCTTGCTAGATTTGCCGCTGGGTTTCAAAGATGGCTGTGGCGCTGGGTGCACCGATGGCTACGTTGGTAGGTTGGCTTCACACGGTGCTTGTCGTCATTGTTATTGTTGTTTACAAATTCATATATTAACAATGTGTTTTTATAATTTATATTTATTTTTTTTATGTACTCTTTTATTTTTCTTCTTTTTTTGTCAACTTGTTACAATATTTTAATAACCAAAAATAAAACTTCAAAGTTTTTAGAATTTTCTGACAAACAGTTAATATTCTAAGCTGTCTTAATTCTCTCCTTAAATAAAAACACTTATATTTGTAAACATTTTTTTTATTAGATCATTGTTATTGTTGTTTACAAATTCATATATAATAATAAATTGAATAACGACAAGTGAAAACGGTCAACGGTGTGAAATTCACAAGCAAACTATCACGAAAAATAGCACACGCTCTATCACCGATTTCCAGCACGCAACCAAGCTTCAGAGCCAGCAGAGGCGCCACTTTCTCGCAGCGCTCCCAGCAGAGCGGCCATCCTAGTACCCCGCAAGCAATCTAGCAGCAAATCAAGCGTCGTGTGCAGCGGGCTTAAATTGAAGCGCGGTGCTATTGTTCAAGCTGCAAGCAAGTTTGATGTTTCTCGACTTTGTGTTACTTTGGAATAGGAAAGATTAAAGAACAGTACAGCGAATGCAATATTTGTGTCCCTTCCAGAAAAAGGAATAGTGGCCGAAAGCGCAAGAATTACTCTGAAAAGTTGGATAAAATCAAGGAAACACTATCATGCTTTTACCTGCTTCCATCAAGTATGTGCAGCCAAAGTGCTATTGAAACAGCTGAATTAAGTTTAAATATGTAAAATCTTCCTTAATATAAACTTACAGATTTATTTATTAATTTTTATAATACAAAAAGTAATTTTCAAAGTTTTGTATACCGGGCCAAACAAAAAAAGAGAAATGTATACCATAATTTGGGACGGAGGGAGTATTTTTTTCGACAATTGATTAAATGATCATTAAAATGATTACCTCCATATATAACACGTATTCTTGAATTCTGAGGCTTCTCACACTTTTACCTAAACAAGGAAGGTGTGGTTTAACACGCATTGTTTATGAATAATTTCTTATGAAAAAAAATGTGATAAATTAAATGAATCGCTTACATACCGATGACCAAGAAACATGGCAAATGTTTCAAAAAATGTTGAACGACATGAGAAGTAAAAACCAAATAATGACTTTGAACGATTAGTATTTAAAAATATGCATAATCAATTTAAAATGTATGAAAATAACGTATTAACCTTGGCAAAACTAGATTTTCTTAAAATTCGTTTTCCTAATCTTCAAGTCTTTGATGAATAAATTTTCTAATAAATGACAAGTCGTTGCTCGGTTTGTTTAGAACTAAAATGTCTAGGTGATTTTTATAACTATAGAAATAAATATGAAAAAACATGTAAACAATGTAAAAAAGCAGTTAATTCTACTCGTTTATTATGTGATTGTGGTAGATATTACACTAGAACTAATTTTAAAAGGCATATAAAAACAGATTTGCATAAAAATGGATTGAATTTATTTATTTACTAAAAATTGTTTGTTAGATTTTTTCCTATAATAAATGGAACACTTAAGTAATCTTCGTTTGTCTGAACTGTTTAATGTTGCAAAATCATTAGACATCAAATATATTAGAAAATATAATAAAGCAGACTTAATAAAAGCTATTATTAAAGCTGAAGAGCAATTACATAAGGAAATAAAAAACGGAAAAAAATCAGTTATGCCTCCTTTGCGGAATTCGGACAGAGTCCTCGTGAGCGAAGCGAATTCAGAAATATTTTTGAGAAATTTTCTGAAACAAAACTTCCATCAATAGATAAATTTTATTCTTCGCTCACAAAAGAAGGTATTTCTCAAGAAGAATTCAAACATGCAGTGAAAGTATGGAAACATTTTAAAATCAAAAATTTGGGTGAATGGCATGATTTATACTTAAAACTAGATGTTTTGCTGTTAACTGATGTATTTGAAAATTTTAGAGACTTATGTTTGGAAAAGAGTTATGGACTCGATCCTGTTTGGTATTATACAACGGTTAGCTTGGGACTGTATGCTCAAATATACTTCAGTGGAGTTGGAATTATTAACTGATTATGAAATGTATTTGTTTTTTGAAAGGGGAATTAGAGGAGGTATTTCACAGTGTAGTAACAGGTATTCAGATGAAAATACTCAGATTATCTATATAGATGCTAATAATCTATATGGATGGGCTTTATCTCAGAAATTACCAGAAAAAGACTTTAAATGGTTGACTTGTGATGAAATTAAAAATGTCGACGGAATATTGGTATCAGGTAGTGATACGGGTTATGTTTTGGAAGTCGATTTAGCATTTCCAGTAGACTTATTAGCTATTCATAACAAATTCAATGATCTCCCTTTAGCTCCGGAAAATAGAATTCCTCCGGGCGGAAAAGTAGAAAAACTACTTTGTCATTTCTATGATAAGAAAAATTATATAATTCATTACAAAAGTTTAGGTATTAGAATAACAAAGGTTCACAGAGGTATAAAATTTACTCAGTCAAATTTCATAGCACCATATGTAAAATTTAATACTGAACAAAGACAAAAGGCGAAAAATGATTTTGAAAAAGATTTCTGGAAATTAATGGTTAATTTTTTAAATTTGGTTGGATTTCGTGAGAAATAGGACTTTGTTTGTAATTAAAAAACACTTCTTTTGTTACTCGACGTTTCGCAGCTGGGTTGGCTGCTTCATCAGGAGCTATTCAAGACATTTTATTATTATTTATGTTACATCAAAATTAGCCTACACTTACCTACAAAATTTTTACAAATTCAAAAATGATAATTAGAAATTGAAATTTGAATACATGGAAATAAGATATAAATACGAGGGAATTAAAATTAAAACTGTTACAAAATGGCGTTGTAGTATTCCGTTGCCGTGTCATCATCGTCATCTGTCATACGTCTAGGGAATTTTGCTCTTCATACGTTGTCAACCTCAACACTGCACCGCTGTTCTACCGTGTGATCTTTTTGTTTTCCGTCGACAAATTAATATCAATTAATCGACGGAAAACAAAAAGATCACACGGTAGAGTTGGATTGCCGTAAGAAAGCGACCGGTGAATCATCGTTAGATGCGCGAGCTTTATACCTACGCCAATGAATGCGATGAAATCCGGCCGTTACTTAGCAACCGAACGTAAACAAACCACTGCGCATTCAATGACAATTAATCACCGGTCTCTTTCTTACAGCAATCCAACTCTAGAACAGCGGTGCAGTGTTGAGGTTGACAACGTATGAAGAGCAAAATTCCCTAGACGTATGACAGATGACGATGATGACACGGCAACGGAATACTACAACGCCATTTTGTAACAGTTTTAATTTTAATTCCCTCGTATTTATATCTTATTTCCATGTATTCAAATTTCAATTTCTCATTATCATTTTTGTATTTGTAAAAATTTTGTAGGTAAGTGTAGGCTAATTTTGATGTAACATAAATAATAATAAAATGTCTTGAATAGCTCCTGATGAAGCAGCCAACCCAGCTGCGAAACGTCGAGTAACAAAAGAAGTGTTTTTTAATTACAAAGTCCTATTTCTCACGAAATCCAACCAAATTTAAAACCATCCAGGACTGCGAGGAATAGATCATACCTATTAATGGTTAATGCTCCATATGGTAAGTCTATGCAATCGGTTTTGCAAACCAACAAAATATTAAATTATATTGTGATGAAGAAAAATTACGCGATAAACAAACCTAATTTTAAACACAGAACTATATTTAGCAAACACCTGGCAGCAGTTCACAATTTTAAAACAAAAGTATTGTTTCATAAACCAATTTATATTGGGCAAGCTGTATTAGATTTATCGAAATTGTTAATGTATAACTTCCATTATGATGTAATTAAAAAAGAATTTAATGAAAACGTAAAACTTCTTTATGGAGACACTGATAGCTTTATATATGAGATTAAAAATGCCGATTTCTATGAATTTATGAAAAACAATCTCGACTATTTTGATACATCTGATTATCCAAAGGATCATTCATTATATTCTGATAAAAATAAGAAAGTAATAGTTCAAAGATGAATTGAATGGTATTAAGATATTAGAAAGGTCAAAAATGTACAGTTACAGAACTGAAACTTTGTCTGTTTCGAAAAAATTAAAAGGAGTATTGAAAAAAGAAATAAGTTTTGAAGATTACAAAAATTGCTTGTTTAATCAAAAAGAATACTTCCATACACAGAAAGTGATCAGGAGTCATAAACATGATATATTTACTGAAGAAGTAAAGAAAAAGTCTACAAGTTGGATTTTTACCTAATTCTACAGATACATTAGCTTATGGACACGTATTAGTATCATCATAGGTACGTTCATGGACATTGTTGAATAAATCGCTATTTTTTATTAGTGTTGAAGTAATAAATTAAGAAAACAATAATTACAATTACGATAATAAAGATAAGAACAAAAATAATAATTTTTAATTTATTAACTTGTTGAATAAGACTTGAAAACTTTTTTCGGAATTTTGGATATTCTTCATTGAATATATTCAAATTCTTGAATACAGTACTTTCCATTTAATTTACAATTTAAGAGTTTTTTCATTTATTGCTTTCATATTTTTAGTATGTCTTTCAAATATTTTCAGAGTTCTTTTCTTCACATCATCGATGTTTGATGGTATTACTACTGTTTTGTTTCTTAATTCTGATAACTTCTTAGGATCATAATTATTGTAGTTGTCTAATTTATATTCCAATTCATCTATTTTATTATTAGCGGATTCTAGTTCACAGTCTGTCATAATTAATTGTTCAAGGAATAAATTAGCTGCTTTTCTTGCAATATACATATTTATCTACAACGTTTGAAACCAACTATTTTTGCTCCATCTTCTAATCTGTCTATTTCAGTAATAATAGGTTTTAAATCTTTTTTTCCATTTATGACTGAAAAGTTTCTAAAGATTTACTAATTAATTCATCTGCTTCTTCATCTAAACTTATATGTTTGCTACTACCTGCTTTGTGTTCTGCATTATCGAATATTTTTTTACTTTTTATTTTACTTTTTCTCTCTTTTGTTCCCAATTGGTCCGATTTGTTCTCTTTTGTTCCGGATTGCTCTGGTTTGTTTCCGTTTGTTCTCGTTCTACATGCAGTCTTTATGCCAACTGAATTTAACCCCATATTGAGGGAATTTCTGGAAATACTTTTAGATTAGCAAAAATCTGTCTTTGTTAGTTTTTTATTTACGGTAGAATTGAGATATTCAATGGCAAAATTACGATTTCTCATTTGTGTTACTTCATTGATATTTTTTGGTACATTTAGTTTTTTATCTTGAGTAAAAGATTTGTAACTATTTTTAAATTGCTGGAGTTCAGATGGTTGTCTTGTTTTTAATGGTGTATAATATTCTGCTACAATTTTGTTTTCTCTAGTATTGGTCATTTTTTAATTTATTATAGAAATTTTTGTATTACCTATCAGATACTGAACGTTGTATTTTCCGACATAATAATGAATATTCCTGTCATTTAAAAAAATTTTGATAGAGAAAAAAAAGAATTATTGTGCAGTTTATTTCATAGTACTCGCGTTATAATAAACAAATATATGGTTTATTATGTAAATTAATATAAAACCTTACTGTTGCAAGCAATGTAAGAAATAGCAATTAGACAAATCGTAATTCAAATAGGTATTTAAATGTGAAAAAAAAAAGTACTTTTTGCACAATTTATAAGTTCATCGAGGTTTAAAAATTAAACTTTACAAGCAAATCTGAAAAAAATCCTTAACTTGATTATTAATTTAATCCTGTTGAATTAAAAAATTAGCATTATATAACACTGGTGATGGAAGTTTTACTTCATAGTTAGTATCAACCAGTTTGTTTCTAGTGGTCTGCGCGATGTCTTTCCATCTGTGCAATTTAATTGGCGAGTAAAAGATTGATACGCAATGACCTTGCTTGTTCCTTTTTGTTTCATTATCTTTTAGGGTGTGGGGAACTTCAGAGGACGAGTAAAAAATTCCACTTTACAATAATACAGTTGTTTATTTCAGAACAAAATACAACACTTTAATAGGCTGCTGTTGAGGTTTTTCTATACTTTTCTTTTGTGTACTGCTCTCATTGACAAAAGACTTAATTATTATTTATATGCTTATTTGTATTACAGATTGTAGCCGAACCAAAGTAAAAATGAACGAGAGTTCTTCTCTAAATGATTCTAAGGTGAGGGTAAGAAATATATTTAGTCAATCAGGTTTATTGGTGGAATTAACAATCATTAGTAAAACTCTCCTGTATTAGAAATTAACGGTGTCAATAATTTGTTATTAGTAATAATTAGTACATAATTTTCAGACACTTTCAATTTAAAAACAACAATAATAATCCTAATCACTTTATTACAGCTATGCTAAGGGATTTAGTAACGAGTTCTAATTTTTTCTGCTTGTAGGATTCAAAAAAGTCGCTGTGCGAACTGTCAAGCCATACATTTGCCGAAATCAAAGAGACACATACCTTTGTGGACAAGAGCTTGTTTATCAAATGTCTCCTAAGTGATAATTCCAAAATAGTACTACTAACGGCGCCTAGAGCTTTTGGAAAAACTACCCTCATGGATATGTTGAAGCAGTTCCTACTAGGAAAAACTGATTTATTTAAGAACTTAAAGATTTGTACCAAGGAAGGACAATTTTTTTCGGAGAACTGCAAACTTCATCCTGTGATACACATTGATCTCGGAAGTGTTCGTGGTAGCAGTTTTGCTCAAGTTAAACGCAAACTGTCGTTGGCTATAAATAGAGCATTCAGAGAACATAAATACCTGGTGAAGAAGACTGATAATGGTACTTTAGCCTGGGCAAGTGAGAAGTTAAGCATTTCTAGCATAAGCCTAGAAAAATTTAAAAAATATTACGACTATGAAAAAAGTATGACATTAGAAGCATCTGATTTGGAACATAGCTTAAAATTTTTATCACAAGTATTACATATACATTATGAGGAACAGGTTTTCGTACTCATCGATCTTTCGAATACCAGGTCTACCGCAGGAGCATCGTACTGATAGAGTACGATGCTTCTGCGGTAGACCTGGTATTCGAGAGTTGTTCAAATAAGGATGACATTACATTAATTAATGAATGTCTAAAACAATTCATGGCTAATACGCTGAAATTCAATAACTACATAGAACGCTCATTAATATTTGCTTGTGTTCGTTTGGCCGGAGCCTTGTCAGGGAATGCAACAAGACTTATAAAACATTATCCGTTCCTAAGTAATGTTCGATACGCAGCGTACTTAGGATTTACGGATGAGGAGATAAAGATGCTACTTGAGATTCCAGTTGTTAAAGCTGCTTGTGGGAAAGTAACATTCAAAGAAATTTCGAAATGGTATGATGGATATAGGGTGTCTAATAGCCCAATGAAAATATTCAGTAGCTGGTCAGTCTTGAACCTTTTAACCGAGGTTTATCAAAACGGTACGCTCAAATATTCATCTTTCTGGATTGATACAAGTCATGTAAAAAATCTGGGGAAGCTGTTTGCGGAACCTTCAGTTCGAGAAAAAATTGAGGAAATTATTTCTAATGGTGAAGTTATGATAAGAACAGTTAAATCGGTGACTGTCGATCATCTAACGAGTTTAAAGGAACTTATTTGTTTGCAGTTTGATGAAATATCGGAGGAAAATGTGGACTTATTTTTGCAATTCTTGGCTGATTCTGGTTACTTTAATATATTGTCAATTGATAAGAAAACAGATGAAATTGAAACAGACACCGAAGATGAACATATAGAAGAATGGGCTGATTTTGAAAATGACTCGACATCTTGTGTTTTAAAAATACCTAATTTTGAAATTATGCAACATTCCGCTTGAAACCTAGATCTGTTAAAAATTATGTAAGTGCTCTGATATTAGTATCTTATTCAAAAAATGGTAGAATTTTTAAACTTTGCAAAAAAATGTACACTCCATGAGATAAGAGTTATTTCACTATTATCACTTATTTTTTATGGTAAAACAAGCGACATCTATTAGAGGCTACATAGCATAAAACATTTTTGATAAGTATAAAGTTTCTACTCTAAATAACAAATGCCAAGGTTAATAGATACAAATTGGTAAAAGAAGTTAATATTGCTGATTGGACAACCAAGTTATCACGTTAGCGCTTTTTGTCTCAAACGTATATCAAATATATACAATGTCATCTATCTCCTTCGGCTTAGCCACCAACTGGTAAAATAAAGAGATCAATGCAAATTCAGTCAAACGTCTGAAAACTTGGACATATTTCGTTCTTATTAAAACTCATTAGCAAATAAAACAAAAACAAAACAAGTCTACTAACGTAGTTTGAATAAATTTGCATTGATGTCTTCACTTAATTATTACTAAATAGTAAAAATAAATATTGCAAAAAACCAAAAACCAATTACAATTATCTACACTTAGCTAAAAAAAAATTGCTTAAAATTAAAATACATAGATAAACATAAAAAAAACATAGATAAAAACAAAATATATAATTATTGTTTGTTAATACATATAATACTTGATAAGTTGTTTTTGAAAGCAATGCCATTCATAGAAAAACTAAAGTCTGATGCATTTTCGTTTTATCTCAGAAATGTGTAAGTTAAATATTACAAGATTTTACATCTATTATTGATGTATGTATATATTGCATAATTATACATATATATATATATATACTTAATTATAAATCAATTCTAGTTTTTTCTTTTGACTGGCGCTGCCTTCAAAAGGCTGCGCTTTTTAAAAAAATAACTAATAAGTAAAAAAAATAGCTGATTAAGTATTATAAATATTTGAAAAACAATAATTTTATATATTGTTTTGGTAATTTTGGTAATCAAGATCGATGCGCTGTATATACTCATAGACTGTATTTCCTAAAGACATCTTAATATTCCCATTCTAAATTTTCTTATCTTATTTCATTCCGAAAATTACATTAATTTATTATGATAAAAATATGGTTTTTTTATTTTACGATGCTCAAAAACATATATTCAAATTCACAAAAATCTCTACGCCATTGCGTATAAGACTTTATGTTTACAGATTGTTACCGGCTTTAATACAAACGGACCCAAAACCTGCTGCCAAAAAAACACAGCCGCTCTTGATTCATGCTAATATTATACACCCTGTATATATTGAAATGAATTTCAAGTTTTTTTTAACTTTTTTTTATATGAAAGGCGGACTGTGTCTGCACACGGTAGTACTTTCGATTTATCCAGTATGTAACTGTCACAATCAGTTTTCGTAACTTCAGGTTAACTTAAGTTAGATTTACAGTAATTTTCAGTTAACTATAAAGATAAGTATTTCTTTTTTCTTTTTTGCTGCGATTAATCAATGTAAGGCTTGTTTTAAAAAAAATAGGCTGCGATGACAAAATTGTCATAACTTAATTAATTAAACGTAATTTTACTAATATTATTGTTAGTATATCATAATCTATTATGATCAGTATGTATATATATATATATATATATACTAATCATAATATATACAACCTTATGGCTCATACAAACCTACCTTGACTGACACCGATATGAAGTAAAAAAAACAGCCTAAAAGTATAGATACAAAAATACCGATATTATTATTTATAATAACAGAAAGTTATGTCACTTTCTTATAAGACATCAAAAATTATTTAAATTAACATTTTGATTGCTTTTTATTATGAATTATATTTTACATATTTTTAACGTCATGTTTTGATTGCATTTAGTTTAAAGTTGAATTTTATTTAGATTAGTTAAGCCTGTATGCGTCAATATCTGCGCAGAAATTAGCTTGTGACTTAAAAAAAACAGATAAAGATTAATGCCATACTAAACTCAACGCTATTTTAAATCTGGTTCAAAAAAAGTTTTAGCTTACAGAGCAACATTCTTTAAACTTGGTTTAAATTCTAAAACCGTTTTTTTAAGACTCAAGCTTAGGCTAGTTTTAAACAACGGAGCCTTAAGGTACAAATAAAAGCAAAGCGAGAAAGACACACACGAACTAATAACTCAAAAAACAGTAAATTAACTAGCTAACAAGCTAATGTTTCGATTTGTCATGGTCCTACGATCCATGTATATCAACATAACCTACATTTGGTCCATCCGAGCCGACTATTAAACGGATTAAAAATTTAAAATTGAAAAATTCAGAGCCCCTCTGTGTGTTGGACGGTCGATCGACAAGGCTTCAACTTCTATCACCGATCTAGAAAAATTATTAAACATCTAATAAGTCAGTCCAACATTATTCTTATCTAGTCCTATTTTTATTCATTTTAATCAAGCTTAATTTTTATCTGTTTAAATTGTTAAAAGTTTTTTGCGCATTATTCTGATAAGTTTCAACTAAAACAAAAAAGTTTTATGGTAGATTTTCCTAAGAAAATTAAAAACCGTTTTTTCAATATTTAACGTTTGTTTATAAGGGCTGAATTAAACTAAAACAAAGTTAGTCGCAATTAAATTCAAAATAAAAATTTTTGATTGGTTGTTTCTTCAAATTCAAGCAATCACGGGGCGACTTCACTTTATATTTAATTGAATAATTCTGTGTTTATAAATTCATCGTTAATAATTTACTTTTTTATGTAATATGCATTAATGAATGTTTATCAGCTTTCTTTGCAACTCTCAAAATCGTATTGAGCTACGATAAAATAATGTGAGACTGAAATGCATCATCTAGCTCAAAATATCAGACCGCAATAGCGATTTTTGTTGTTAGCTCTTGTAGTTGAATATGTTAAATCCGGCTTATGGCCGATGTAATTGAACATATTCCCATATGTCCATGCTAGACACATGCCAGATGCCAAAATTTGGCTTTTGACCAACTTAATTTAGTCATGTCGCAAAATGTGCATCTTCATAATACGCCGTTGCCGTTAAATTTTTGAAGAAAAAATTATTACGTTGACTGAAAAAAATAGTGGTATTAATTTTAGCACCGTATGACTACTGAGCATTATTTATGACTGAGCATAAAAAAAAAATAATTCAATAAAAAAACCTGAGCTGTCAAGATCATATATAGTCTGTTTTTTATGATAATCAATTGTCAGTGTCAAAAATTCTAAAATTATGTTGGTAGAAATACCAACAGGTAGAAATTACGCTCTTGATATTTTCTTTAAAAAGGCGTCGCCAACAGTAAAGCTGTTTGACAATTGTTTATAAAAAAAAATAGACTTTACGTCTAAATAGGTTTGAAATTATAAATCTAAGAAAACTTTATTGTCACTCAAGTACTTTTTGTCGCAATAAATAAAAAACCAAATGTTGCATTAACTATGTATGTAATACAATATTTGTTTAATTTAAAATAATGACTTTCGCTTGATTCGGCATCGGCTTTTGATGTTTAAAACCATTTAGAGATGTGTCCGAATCATGTTATCCAGATGCCGAATAGAATCACTGTTTCGGCATCTGGCATGCTTAGTATGGACATATGGGAATATGTCCAATTGTATCGGCCATCGGCCAAATTTGCCATCTGACTCCAACACATATAAATTATCTGCACTGCAAATAAAAAATATTCAAGTTTTGCCGATTTTTAAAATATTTTATAAAACACTTATTATTTTATCGATTTTAGCTTATTGTTTATACTTTATAAAATTATTGTTTATATTTACTTTCTTTCATACGTTATACATTTCATTATAATTACAAAAATTTTCTACAGTTTATGGAATCAGAAAAATTGTTGCAAATAAGCGAAAGCTATGTTTAGAGGCAGATCGTAGGTATCAACTTATTAAAGAAGTTGTTTCATCTATGAAATGTATAAAAATGCTTTGCTGGGAAGACATATTTAAGAAAAAAGTTTCTTCAGTCCGCGCGTAATTACAGAAAGCTTTTTAATTGTTTTTTTAACTCAGTTTTTATTTTAGAAAAGAAGTACAAGCAACTCAAAATATTTTCCTTATTAATTGGATTTTTGTTGCTGTAAGCAACCTTTTGTCAAATGCAGCATTGGTTTTGGTTTTTTTAGCTTATCAAAATACTTCAAACATAACAGCACAGACAATCTACTATATTCATGCTACTTACGTGACACTTATTATACAGTTTGGAACTAAGTATACTATAGCATCATTTTGTTTTGCACAATTTTACATTTCTGCAAAAAGACTTGAATTATTTATAAATTTAACAGAGATTATCAAAAATAAAACAAATATGGAGGTTATAGCAAAAACGGAAATTGATATTAAAAATTTGCACTTTTTACCAATAAAAAAAACCATTTTACGAGATGTTAATTTTAAGTTTGAAAAAGGCATTACAGCGTTAACGGGATCAATAAATAGTGGAAAAAGTACTCTCTTTATTTACTAGATAATTGCTTAGAAGGATTAGATAATAAAGTTGGACATTTTATTTTTGAAAATTGTTTAAGAAGTTATTTAAAAACAAAAATTGTAATTCTTATCACAAGAGATGCAAGATATTTAAATAAAGCAGATAAAATTATTCATTTAAACCAACATAGTTTAGAGGAATTGCAAAAAAGTGTTTTCAATATTAATAATTCAGATAATTATAATTCAGTTGAAAATAATCTCCCGATTCAATTAAATGCTTTATCTGGAACCACCGAATTTGAAAATGAACAAACAAAGCTGATACAAAATGAGACTAAAAAAAAAATATATTGTGAAAAGCACAAAGGTGGTAGTATTACTCTAAAGACATATCATCAATATATAAAATATGGAGGTGGATATATCGTTTTATTTGCAGTTGTGGGAATTTTTGTTTTAGCACAAACTGTGGTTGCTAGTAGAGTTGTATTCCTCAGTAAATGGTATTGGATTTATTATTTTACAAATAATCTATTAATAACGCAGTAATTCCAATTTTAGGGCAGATATGGCAGACATAGTTTTCAGTGTGTCAAATCCCAACTCAACAAATTTTCGAAATGCGAGTGTACAAGCCGAAAATGCGTTTAAATGGTTTACTATTACCACGGTTTTGTGGATTTTTTTAATCATAGCTGAAGGTGCTTCTTTACGTTATTTTACCAAAACAGCATCAATTGCTATGCATAAAAAACTTTTTAATTCTGTTTTGCACGCTCCTCTTACTTTTTTTGATACCTACTTCATTGGTAACATCTTAAATAGGTTTTCGAAAGATTGTGTTGTCATCGACGAACTTCTAGAACACTATATATTTCAATTTCTAATGGTAAGCTTTTATAAAATAATCAAATCTATTTAAAAAATAAATCAATTTAGGCATTATCTAGCTTATTATGCAGCGTGTATATGCTTGCAAACATTGATTACATTTTTGTAATTTCACTTGCAATTGTGTGCATTGTACAATGCGTACTTTCAAAGTTTTATTTGCAAACGGCAAGAAATCTTGAACGATTAGAAGCCTCAAGTAAAACATATATAGTAACAAAAACCTCAATTCAACTAACATTATTTTTATAATTTTAGGGCGAAGTCCAATTGTGGGTTATGTTAACAGTTCTATGGAAGGTGTATGTACTATTAGAAACTTTAAAATGGAACACACTCTAGTTAACGAGTTTTACCAAAACCAAAATTGTTACGTATCAGCCTCCTATACATTTCACTGCTGCAAGTCTGGGTTTTATTTCTTGATGGACATTTTCAATGTATTAGGTTTTGTTTTAGTATTGCTTATTTGTTTAGTTCTTAAAGGTATACATGTATAATTTTCAAGTTTTTGAACAAAAGTAAAACATTTATATTTACAGATAAAATGTCAGGTGGTAGCGTTGGCTTAGTATTGTCAACAATTATTAGTATAAAGTATATGTTACAATTTGCAATTATATACTGGACAAGCATAGAAAGTCAAATGACGTCAGTGGAAAGAATTATTGAATACAGTAGCATTAAAACCGAAAACAAGGAGAAAGATGATGGCATAAACAGCTGGTGCACAGAAGGCCGTGTAACATTTAAAAATCTCAATTTGGAATATACACAACAACATCATCCTGTACTGAAAAATATGAACTTAGAAATTAAAGCAAAAGAAAAAATTGTTATTATCGGAAGAACTGGAGCTGGAAAATCATCTTTCATTTCTACACTTTTTAGATTATATGACTATAAAGGCGATATATTTGTAGATAATGTTAACACTAAATCGTTGTCACTAAAGTCACTTCGAACAACATTTTCTATAATACCTCAAGATGCAGTTGTCTTTACTGGTTCAATTCGAGATAATATTGATCCATATAGACAACTGTCGGACGATAAACTTTGGAAAATCATAAAATTTCTACATCTAGATAAAAATATTAATGATTTAGATTTTATAATCGATAAAAACAGTTTTAGTGATGGCCACAAAAAGCTTCTTTGTTTTGCAAGAACTCTAGCAAGGCAAAGTAAAATTTTAATTTTAGACGAGCCAAATGGCAATTTAGACGAAGAAAGTGATGTTTTAATTCAAGAAATTGTTAAAGATCAATTTGCAGATTCAACAGTTATTTTAATCACACATAAAATTCCATCAAATTCATTTTGGAACCGAATGTTAAGACTAAATGAGGGTAAACTTGTAGAAATTCCACGTAAAATAAAAGTTTAAAAATTCAAAAAAAAAATCTGTTGGGTTAAAATACCACTGCAAGTGAATTAAAAAAATATATAACAATTAATTTCATCTGGAAAGCAATAACATAAGTTAAAATAAGTATTCAAAAAAAAAGTGACACTTATTGATAAGTTGGTGCAAACTCCTAGCGGAGTTCGGTTGGAAGTCAATGTTATTGCCTCATCTACTGCTACTACTCATATCATAATAAACAACTAATACATATAAGCAAAAGTACAATACATTCACTACTATTCATTATTGTAAATATTAAGATTACCAATTCATTCAATAATTTATGCTTAGACTTGTAGAAGTGTAAACACCCTCAAAATGCATAATTATACTATAGTATGAAAAACTAAAAAATTGTAAATTCCCATTTCCTGTCTGATCCTTGAATAGTATAGTAGCTTAAATATTATCTTCTTGAAAACACAATATGTACAGTAAGTGACAATATATTTGATGGTCAAATTAACTAAGTTAAAGATCTTATTCATGGGCACTAATCATATCCATTTAAGATAGAAGTGACATAAGAAGTGTTTGTGGAGAAGAAATTTCAGGAGGAAAATGGTGATGTTGGAGAGTTTGGTAGAGAGCGTATTGATGTATGAGGGTAGAAAAAACAGGAGGAAATAGAGAGTGTATAAAAGTATCTGCGATGGTTTCTAGAGGTGGACAGAGAAACCCTTGGGTATAGTAAAAGAAGTAATGTAAGATAAACAAGCTGTGAGCAAAAGTGTGGAAACAGCGACTAAGTTTGAGAATAGAATGAATAGAAGGAAAGATTATAGAATATTGAACGAATATTAAAGAGAAAAAAAAGTAAATACAGAGATGGATGAGAGAGAAAAATATCACAAAAGATATGAGTAAAGAAGTGAAAAGATTAAGAGCAGAAAGCAAGTGGATTAACGGAGAAACGTGTGAAAAAGACGAGAATGTAGATAAGCAAGAAAGAAGAGAAAAAAAACAAAGAATCCAAGTGCAACAGGAAGAATGAGAAATGTATAACTTAGGAAATCCTAAGTTAGACTTGGGACAACAAAGAGCGAAAGGAAGAAAGATAATGGCAAGGTTCAGGCGCGAAACTGAGATGAGAGAGAATAGGTATTAGACGGAAAAGAAAGAGAGACTGTGTAAAATGTGTTCTGAAGAGAGAAATAATAGAGCACATGTGAGATAAAAAAGAACGAAAAGAGAAAAAAAACCGAAAGAGAGATAAAGTGGTTGAAAGAAAAATGGGAGAAAAAGTCAACCAAAATAGGGAAAGAGAAGACAAAGAAAGAACAGGGAGAATAAGATAAAAAAATGTGTAAAATAATGTATATATTTTAAGTCTGTATAGGCAAAAATAAACCTATTAATAGTAGATTAAGAAATGTTTACAAGTTTGGTTTTTTTATTTTATTTACAAATACTCAACCGCCTTTTTGTACACTCGAGTACCAATAATAGGCCTCACTTCATTGGTTTACATATAGCTTGTCCTTTATTACTTAAAATAGTGCTTTAAAACGTGTGTCAATATATAGCGTGATATTTATCTCTTATGTCTTTGCAATTTAATTAATATAAATTTTTTTAATAGAATTGACAAACACTGCCTACTCTCTACTTTTTAAAAATATTTAAAGTTATATGGAGAAAGCTAAATTTTTCAAGTGTAAACTCCACTTGTTTTTTTAAATAAAACAGCCCCAATTTTCTTTATTATTATTTTGTGTTTAGTTGTCATATAACTGTATAATTGTTTTAGATTTGCATTATAAGCAAAAAAATATGTTTTTCATGTAAACCCACAGCATTTCTAGGTGTTGCGAGCGAGATGACGTTTAAAATAATTAAACGTTTTAATTTCGATTGTTTGTTACTCAAACATAATGCAAATCTTTTTCGAAAAGCTAAAACGTCATCTGCATTTTAAAGAAGCTGCTGTCTATGTTTCTAGCAATTAAGTAAAATGCCACTTCCGTTATAACGGAAGTAGATCACCTTAACTGTTTTAAATACAATACTATCATTTTTATTTTAATACATATTGACTTTTGCGTAAATTTTGCAGTTACATTTATTGAAGGAAAAAATATTTTAACGCTCTATCAACAGAAGTTCTGTCAGGTGGCTAAAGATAGTGCCTTCAGAGCCTAGCCAAGTGAGTAACGTGGGTTTAAATCCCACCAAGACGAAAGACTTTTTCTATAAAGAAGATGGTGTTTGTTTAGCTACAGGTGTTTATATAAAAAAAAGTCGAAGTGCAATATGCCTGTTAATCTTAACTTCTTAATAGAAGTTCTAACTTACTTAAAAATCCATATTTTGTTAACCAAAAAGCGCAGAATGATAAGACTTGTACATTACTTAGACATAGTATTTTACGGTATTTTAATAAACGATTTTAAAATTCAATTTTAAAGTAGGCCAAAGTGTAATAGTAGCTAAAAAAATTTTATGTTCCTATATACAAATTATAAGGTTTTCAAGCTATGCTGATTCATGTTAATATTATATACCCTTTATTGAATTAGTTTAAACGTTGAAGTCTTTGTTTTTATTTTTGAACATTTAGACAAATTGAGTCATGTACGTTTTAATTAGCATAATAAATTATAAATTGAATTATTTTTATTCATCCTACAATGTTTACCCGTGCAAAGCCAGAACAAGACGTTAGTCAAACGAAATTGCTTTATAGTTATATTAATAAAAAATGTACCAAGTGCGCCAAAAGTCTGGCAACAGGTCAATCTTCCCTAGAAAAAAGTTTTCAAAAAAAAAGCTTAGTACAAAAGTTGCTTGGTTACAAGTTACAATTTTTTTGGTAACTAAGCCATTTTTCACCAACTTATCCCTTTGCGGAGGGTAAGGGTGACTTTGAAATTTTAAAAAGCAACTTTTATTTTTTCCTAACCCCTATTAGCTTACTGCGTCCGCAGGAATGTAAGCGATAGACGCAGTAGTAAATGTAAAAAAGTAATATAAGGACGCAGTATGTATACACACGAAAAAAGGAGTTTTTTAGAGATGCTTTCTATAGTTCTAAATATTTATTAAACCTTGATATACTCTATACAAAATTTTGTCAAGGCTTCGCTTCTTCAGAACAATTAATTTAATGAGTGAGATTAATTTAATATTAAAAAAGTGCAGAATTTACTTTGAATTAAGAGAATATTTTTAAAAACTATAATTTAGTGTACATATTAATCAAATTTGAACGTACACATTTTAACATTTGCAGTCGTAATCATGCAATACGTGTATAAAAACGCAATTGTCAATTGCGTTTTTATGCACGTATTGCATAAATTGCAATAATTGTCAATTGCGATTTGATGCACGTATTGCATGATTACGATTGGTAATGTTAATTTAAATCATTTTTCCAGGAATCGTCTTGGAAACAACATTTTCCTGCTTATTTACGCGCAGGAAAATTGAGTTTTCCGGACTAGTACTGTAAAAACATTACAAGACGCAAAATAAAAAAGATACTCTAGTAACTATAGTTGCCAACAAAATTGACAAACTTGATTTTTGTGGAATTTGTAAAAAAAATTCTAAAATTTGTAAATTTTGTCTTTTTTTACGATTTCCGGAAAAATTTAATACAAAACACGTCAGTAAAATCTCTTACTTGACTCGGAGCTTTAAAATACTCGGCACAAAGTGCCTCGTATTTCAATTTAGCTCCTCTTCAGTAATGTGCAATTTTCCTGACTTTTATCTAAATAACTATTTTAATTATAATTGCAGTAAAAATTATTTTGTTTACAGAAATTACATTAAAATGAGAGCAAAGACATTAGAGACCAATCTCACAATAATAAGTCATCATGTATTATAGAAGACATTGTAAACCTATTTGCAAAACAAACAAAAAATTGTAAAAGTAAAAAACAAGTATCTAACAATTTTTCGTAATCTAATACACAAAAACAAAATATTTGTGAAAGGCGTTTGGAGTCATTGAGCACTACTATTTGTTGCTTTACGTCGGCAACAAATTCAAAGTTTAAAATTTAACGTTGTCTGGTTGGCTCTACCCTATTAGCGTCAGTCTACACCTGTCATTCTTATCTCATATACATATCAAGCGTGTCAAAATGATCGCATAAACATTTAAGCATCTGTGAGGTAGTGCAGAGATTACTAATTTGAAAAAATTTTTGTGAAGACATTGTGTCGCCTGTAATTCTTTAAAACGTAATAACCAAAGCAACAACATTGCGCTGTTACCTCAATAGCAATGATCAGGAACAAATATTTCCTTGGAAACCAAAAATAAATACATTTACAATAATTAAAAGATAGCCAATTTAGGAAATAAAAACAATTTAATAAATAAGAATAAAATTAACGGCAAAAAATTTTATTTATAAGAAATTGAAATGTTCTGTTTTATTTGCTAATAAGCAGGCTTCGAACAGAATTTGTAGTCTGTTCCTACATATATGAAGTAGGTAACTGGCTTAAAAGCTACAAAAACTTTTTCTTGCAAAGTAGCTAGACTTTCCGGCATTTTTGAAATAAAAACAGTGTCTTTGATATGGCCTCATAAAAAAACTATAGAATTTAAGTCTAGGGACCTAGCCGGTCAAGGATTAAGACTGCCGCGGCTTAACCACCTATTCTCGTAATTTTCGTTAAGCCATCTGCAAACTGGTACAGCATAATGTGAACCAGCATCATTCATTTGCAACCACATATCTCTTCTGACTGCCAGAGACACTTGATCCAATAAATAATTTTCTAAATCATATTGCAAAATATTTAAAAATTGATTACTCCCAGACGATTTGGTAAAACATAAGGACTTATTAATTAGTTTCCAATTATCCCAACCTGCACATTCAACGAAAATCTGTTCTAAAGTCCTGTTTTAAAATTCAAAAATGGATTATTTATCGCGATTGTGTCTGTTGAAGATTCCGTTGTTCGTAAACAAAAATTCATCGACTCATAAAATATTTCTTAATAAGTCCACATCTTTATCCAGAATTCACTGGCCAAAAGCTATTCTCCGTTAGTAATCATCTGGCAATAAAAACTAGTGTAATGGTATGGATGTAGTATTCATACCTAAAAGTATGATGATGTAAACCATACAACTATTACCATGCTTAAGTGATCTAACAAAGACATTTTTAGTTTCAAGTCTTTTTCTGTAACTGTTAAAGAGGCTGTATACCATGAAACAAAGACAGTACGAATTTGTTTATTATTATCTATGAATAGTACTTAATATTATGCGCTAAAAAGTTTATTCGACCTTTTTGACACGCCCGATACAATACATAATGCAGTTGTAGTACGAAAATCTTGTTTTCCACACTCTTTCCATCAAATAGTAATTTATGCCTAATCTTAAAATATTTCAATAATAATTATTGTGTCTAGTAACTTTTTGACATGACATCTCATACCAATTTTTCTACATATATTTTTTTACCCCAAGTCAAATGTTGCCAATTCTATTTTGGAATTAAATTACGGTGTGGTAATTTTTTGATAAATAAAACAAATATGGCTCATGTGAATTTCCGTACGCTAATTAGTGGTTTGTATGCTTGAAGCAATATATTATCTAAATAGTTCACGATAACATTGGTATATTTTTTTGAATACATAAGCACTAACATTTTGCAAAAGTTTTTCAAAATAATAGAAACCAGATGCTGAAATTAGTCCAAAAATAATGAATCACTTAAAATCAAGTGAAAAAGAAACCCATCCAAAAACAAAAGCTAATTTTATATCAAACGTGCTTTTTTTGTATTAGAACATAATTCTAGAGCTATTTTTTATTAAATAATTACTTTTTAGGTACACTATTAAAATTTTCAAAAAAGGTTTACGCAAAGTTTTAGACGATGATGATCTGTATGAACCTCCAGCAGCATACGATTCTAAAGACCTTTCAAAGCATTTGGAAACAAAATGGAAAACTTTAAAGAAACAAAAACAGCACGTTTCTATTTTTCTTCTTTTGTGGAAATGCTATGGAACGTACTATATTTTTTTAGGCGTTATTAAATTTTGTGTTGATCTTACCGTCATGTAAGTAATTTAATCAATTTAAAAAATCGGCTTAGTCTGCTCAGATCGGTGCAAATAAGCCGATTTTGAATAACTTTAGCGTGGCAGAATCAATGCTGTGCTTATCAAAATGCTATTAAAAAAATATTTTTTTAATAACATAAAATTTTACTTTTTTTTGAAAAAGTATGAGATTATAAAATAAATAATAATAATCTTACAGCAAAACGTCAAAATTTTTATTTTTAGCTTTTTTAGTCGCTATCAGTTGCATATATTAAAAACTAGGTCTAAATAATTTATGTCAAAACACAAGGTCTTATATATGTTGCATTTAAATAATAACACAAATGACAAAGTTTTCGATTTGGTTTCCAATATGGTTTTGCTCACTAAGAATCAACTCTTCTAGAAAACCAAACAAAAACTCTTTTCTATAGTTAATTTTAAATAAATCATACGAAACGTTATAACACAATACCAGTTTCAAGTTTGTTAGTAGAAATATAAAAATCTTGCTTCAAAATTTTGTTTTATAAATTATTATCTATAAAAAATCAATAAAATGCAAAAAAAATCAAATTTAATACTGACAACAACGTTTTTCTTAGTTTATATTTTTGAACATACAGAAATATTATTAAACTCTTTAATTAATTGCACAAAAAATTATTAAAATGTTTAAAATGCGTAAAAACTAATCTTCTTCATATTTTGTTTTAGGATAGTTGAGCCATATTGCCTAGGAAAAATAGTCTCGTATTTCAGTCCAAAAACTAGTTCTATCTCAAAAGAACAGTGTTATTTTTATGCGGCGCTGTTAGTTGGTTCCAAAATCTTATTAGGCAGTGTGTATCAGCAGCACAATACTTTATGGTTGAGAGGTTTGGGAATTAAAGCACGCACCGCAATGTCATCTCTCATTTATAAAAAAATTTTAAAAGCCAATAATTTTGATCTAAAACATAATTTGGGTCAAGTATTAACACATATCACAAAAGACGTTTATGCTTTAGAAACCTTTCCTGAAGTTGGAAATGAATCATGGATTCTGTTTTTAACAACTATTATAGTAACAATAATTTTTCATTTTAATGTAAAAACTAACAGTGTTGTAGGATCTTTGCTATTTTGGGCTTATATACCGATACAGAGTAAGTTTCATATGTTTTTTTAAATCTAAATGTGATCTATACCGAGCTTCAAAAAAAAAGTTGACGATCTCAATATTATTTTTTGTGTCAATTGAAAACTTTTTTGTATAAAAACCGATCTTAATAATTTCTTTTTTTAACCGACTTTAAAAAAAAGAAGTTTTCTCAACTCGACAGTATATTTTTTTTATATGTGTGTTCGCGCATAAGTTTGTTATATTTATAAATCGATTTTAGTTTTTTTTTATTGAAAAAGACATATCTTGAGAGTGGTACCATGATAAAGAAATTGAGATTTAATAATGGCATCATAAAGAAATCGAGAAAATTGGGAAAAACGTCAAACATATAGTGCGTGTGTCAAATCTCTGTTCGCGGATAACTTTGTTGTTTATAAATAGATTTTAATAATTCTTTTTTTCTGTTAAAAAAAAGATATCTTGAAGATGGTACCATTATAACGAAGTTTGAATGTGATTATGAGATCTTTGATAAATCAAGAGAAACCTTCAAAAATTCTAGTGGCGCCTAGTGCGTTTGCTAATGCGTGTTCGCATTTACGTTTGAATTTCTTCTTTGAAGTCGGTTTTTTTATTGCTTAAAATTATTATTTGAAAGCTGCTTCTGAACTGATTTCATATAAATTTGATCAAAATCTAACCAGTAGTTTTTGAGTTATTCTTAATAACGCGTATTTATTTGACTTCTATTTTTGACACTGACAAATAATTATAAAAACAAGTAACAAGTTATAAATTTAAAAAGCTGGCTTCAATTTAATTAATAAATAATTATTTCATTCAAATAAGTTATAAAAATTAGCTTCTTTGCTTCATGGGTTAAATTTAATTGAAAAAATAAATTAATAATTAATTACATTGAAGTCGATATTTCCCAACTTTTATTTTGTTATACGTGTGTTTATTTTATGTGTGTTTGTCAAATGTGAGCCGATATTAGAAATTCTTTTTATGCTTGACGGAGTGTACTCTTGAGGTGGTTCCATTGTCACCAAAGCATCAAACATTATCATATAAATATACCTAATGTAAATTGAGAAAAACTTTCAGATTTTTTACATGCTCTTATCTTACTTATTTAATATCTTATTCAAAGAATAATAGAATATTTAAACTTTACAAAGAAATGTACACTCCATGAGATAAGAGTTATTTCACTATTATCACTTATTTTTTATGGTAAAACAAGCGACATCTATTAGAGGCTACATTGCATAAAACATTTTTGATGAGTATAAAGTTTCTGCTCTAAATAACAAATGCCAAGGTTAATAGATACAAATTGGTAAAAAAATCTCAAACGTATATCAAAGATATACAATATAATCTATCTCCTTCGGCTTAGCCACCAACTGGTAAAATAAAGAGGTTAATGCAAATTCATTCAAACTACGTCTGTAAACTTGGACAAGTTTCGTTCTTATTAAAACTCATTAGCAAATAAAACAAAAACAAAACAAGTCTACCGACGTAGTTTGAATAAATTTGCATTGATGTCTTTACTTATTTATTACTAAATAGTAAAAATAAATTTTGCAAAAAAACCAATTACAATATATAAACTTAGCTAACAACATTTGCTTAAAATTAAAAAACATAGATAAAAACAAAATATATAATTATTGTTTTTCAAATACTTATAATACTTGATAAGTTGTTTTTGAAAGCAATGCCACTAAAATCTGATGCATTCTCGTGTAAGCTAAATATTGCAAGATTTTACATTTATATATTATATACTTAATTATAAACCAATTCTAGTTTTTTTTTTGATTGGCACTGCCTTCAAAAATATCTGATTATAGGTTATGAATGGAGTGTGGAGAGGAGAGGGATTCCCGACAGGTTGGAGAGAAGGCATAATCTGCCCTATCCACAAAAAAGGAGACAAAAATAGAGTAGAAAACTACAGAGGAATAACTCTTCTTAACACAGGGTATAAATTGTATGCGTCAGTACTGAATGAAAGGCTGAGAAAAGAGATAGAGGAAAAGAAGGCAATACCAGACAACCAAGCGGGATTTAGAGAAGGAAGGGGAACTATGGATAATGTATACATCCTGGACCACATAGCGAATAACGAGATGAAAAAAAAGGGAGGAAGGCTGTATACACTTTTCATAGATTTTAGAGCAGCGTTTGATAAGGTCGATAGAAAGAAAATGTGTGAGAATATGAGAAAAAGAGGAGTAAACGAGTGGCTGGTGAGAAAGGTAGAAGAGATCTATGTAAAAACAAAAAGCAAAGTTAGAGCAGGGGAGAAAGAGAGTGAGTGGTTTGAAACGTCAAAAGGGGTGAGACAAGGGTGTCCTCTCAGCCCCTTGTTGTTTACAACCTACATGGCGGATATGGAAGAAATGTTTAGAAAGGCGCAAGCTGGTGGATGTGTGATTGGAAGAGAAAAAGTGTGGAGTCTAGCGTTTGCAGATGATGTGGTATTAATAGCAAAAAGCGAAAGGGAGATGGGAGAAATGATGACAAACCTAAAAAAGTATGTGAGGAAAAAAAAGCTAGAAGTGAATGTAAATAAAACAAAGATGCTGGTGTTCAACAAAAAAAAGAGGAAGGAAGAAAAGAATGATTGGGAATGGGAGGGAGAGAAAATAGAGAGAGTAAAAGAGTTCAAGTATTTAGGGTATACGTTTAATGAAAGAGCTACGAACAAAGCGCATGTCAGAGAGTTGGCAAAGAAAGCAAACAAGATAGTGGGATGTGTATGGGGAATAGGAGAGAGGAAGTGGGGAGGGGATTTTAAAAGGAGAATAATGATGTTTGAGAGCTTGGTGGAGAGCGTATTGATGTATGGGGCAGAAATTTGGGGGTGGAAAGAACAAGAGGAAATAGAGAGAGTACAAGTGAAGTATTTGAGGTGGGTCCTTGGGGTGGACAGAGAAACCCCTGGGTATATAGTAAGAGAAGAATGTAAAAGAAACAAGCTGAGAGTGAAAGCGGGGAAAAGAGCGACTAAGTTTGAGGATAGGATGAATGGAAGGCAAGAATGTAGAATATTGAACGAATGTTGGAGAGAAAAGAAAAAAAATTTGGAGATAAACGAAAGAGAAAAATATTACAGAAGAAATGGGTATGCAAGTAAAGAAGTGGAAAGATTAAGAACAGAAGGCAAGTGGATGAACGCAGAAACGAGCGAAAGAGACAGGGATGTAGATAAGCAAGAAAGAAGAGAAAAAATCAAAGAGTCCAGGTACAACAGGAATTACGAGAAATGTATGACAGAGGAGATTCCGGTGTACCTGGGAAGAGAAAGTGCGAAAGAGAGGAAAATAATGGCGAGGTTCAGGTGCGGAAATGAGGAGAGAGAGAATAGGTATTGGATGGAAAAGGAAGAGAGACTGTGCAGAATCTGCTATGAGGAAAGAGAGACAATAGAGCACATGTGGAATGAATGCAGTGATATGAGGGAGAGAGAAAGAGCAGAAAGAAGAGAAATATTGAAAGAAAATGGAGCGGAGATAAAGTGGATGAAAGAAGTATGGGAGAGAAGGAAAAGGAGGACAAAGGAAGAACAGGGGGGTAGAATAGAAAATTAAATAAAGTGTAGATAGAGTATGTAAGCCGGTATAGGCAACAATAAAGCTTATTATATATAGACTTTAAAAAAAAGAAGTTTTCTCAACTCGACAGTATATTTTTTTTATATGTGTGTTCGCGCATAAGTTTGTTATATTTATAAATCGATTTTAGTTTTTTTTTATTGAAAAAGACATATCTTGAGAGTGGTACCATGATAAAGAAATTGAGATTTAATAATGGCATCATAAAGAAATCGAGAAAATTGGGAAAAACGTCAAACATATAGTGCGTGTGTCAAATCTCTGTTCGCGGATAACTTTGTTGTTTATAAATAGATTTTAATAATTCTTTTTTTCTGTTAAAAAAAAGATATCTTGAAGATGGTACCATTATAACGAAGTTTGAATGTGATTATGAGATCTTTGATAAATCAAGAGAAACCTTCAAAAATTCTAGTGGCGCCTAGTGCGTTTGCTAATGCGTGTTCGCATTTACGTTTGAATTTCTTCTTTGCGGTCGGTTTTTTTATTGCTTAAAATTATTATTTGAAAGCTGCTTCTGAACTGATTTCATATAAATTTGATCAAAATCTAACCAGTAGTTTTTGAGTTATTCTTAATAACGCGTATTTATTTGACTTCTATTTTTGACACTGACAAATAATTATAAAAACAAGTAACAAGTTATAAATTTAAAAAGCTGGCTTCAATTTAATTAATAAATAATTATTTCATTCAAATAAGTTATAAAAATTAGCTTCTTTGCTTCATGGGTTAAATTTAATTGAAAAAATAAATTAATAATTAATTACATTGAAGTCGATATTTCCCAACTTTTAATTTGTTATACGTGTGTTTATTTTATGTGTGTTTGTCAAATGTGAGCCGATATTAGAAATTCTTTTTATGCTTGACGGAGTGTACTCTTGAGGTGGTTCCATTGTCACCAAAGCATCAAACATTATCATATAAATATACCTAATGTAAATTGAGAAAAACTTTCAGATTTTTTACATGCTCTTATCTTACTTATTTAATATCTTATTCAAAGAATAATAGAATATTTAAACTTTACAAAGAAATGTACACTCCATGAGATAAGAGTTATTTCACTATTATCACTTATTTTTTATGGTAAAACAAGCGACATCTATTAGAGGCTACATTGCATAAAACATTTTTGATGAGTATAAAGTTTCTGCTCTAAATAACAAATGCCAAGGTTAATAGATACAAATTGGTAAAAAAATCTCAAACGTATATCAAAGATATACAATATAATCTATCTCCTTCGGCTTAGCCACCAACTGGTAAAATAAAGAGGTTAATGCAAATTCATTCAAACTACGTCTGTAAACTTGGACAAGTTTCGTTCTTATTAAAACTCATTAGCAAATAAAACAAAAACAAAACAAGTCTACCGACGTAGTTTGAATAAATTTGCATTGATGTCTTTACTTATTTATTACTAAATAGTAAAAATAAATTTTGCAAAAAAACCAATTACAATATATAAACTTAGCTAACAACATTTGCTTAAAATTAAAAAACATAGATAAAAACAAAATATATAATTATTGTTTTTCAAATACTTATAATACTTGATAAGTTGTTTTTGAAAGCAATGCCACTAAAATCTGATGCATTTTCGTGTAAGCTAAATATTGCAAGATTTTACATTTATATATTATATACTTAATTATAAACCAATTCTAGTTTTTTTTTTGATTGGCACTGCCTTCAAAAATATCTGATTAAGTATTATAAATATTTGAAAAACAATAATTTTATATATTGTTTTGGTAATATTGGTAATCAAGATGGATGCGCTGTATATGTATTCATAGACTGCATTTCTAAAAGACACATCTTAATATTGCCATTCTAAATTGTCTTGTCTCATTTCATTCCGAAAATTACATTAATTTATTATGATAAAAATATGTTTTTTTTATTTTACGATGCTCAAAAACATATATTCAAATTCACAAAAATCTCTACGCCATTGCGTATAAGACTTTATGTTTACAGATTGTTACCGGCTTTAGTACAAACGGACCCAAAACCTGCTGCCAAAAAAACACAGCCGCTCTTGATTCATGCTAATATTATACACCCTGTATATATTGAAATGGATTTCAGGTTTTTTTAACTTTTTTTTATATTAAAAGCGAACTGTGTCTGCACACGGTAGTACTTTCGATTTATCTAATATGTAACTGTCAAAATCAGTTTTCCTAACTTCAGACTTAAGTTAGATTTACTGTAATTTTCAGTTAACTATAAAGATAAATATTTCCTTTTTCTTTTTTGCTGTGATTAATCAATGTAACGCTTGTTTTAAAAAAAAAATATGTTACGATGACAAAATTGTCATAAATGAATTAATTAAACGTAATTTTACTAATATTATGGTTAGTATATCATAATAAATTATGATCAGTATGTATAAATATATACTAATCATAATATATACAACCTTATGGCTCATACAAACCTACCTTGACTGACACCGATATGAAGTAAAAGTATAGATACAAAAATACCCATATTATTATTCATAATAACATAGAAAGTTATGTCGCTTTGTTCCATAAGATATCGTCAATTTCCAAATTATTTAAATTAACATTTTGATTGCTTTTTATTATGAATTATATTTTACATATTTTTAACGTCATGTTTTGATTGTATTTAGTTTAAAGTTGAATTTTATTTAGATTAGTTAAGCCTGTATGCGTCAAAATCTGCGCAGAAATTAGCTTGTGACTTAAAAAAAACAGATAAAGATTAATGCCATACTAAACTCAACGCTATTTTAAATCTGGTTCAAAAAAAGTTTTAGCTTACAGAGCAACATTCTTTAAACTTGGTTTAAATTCTAAAACCGTTTTTTTAAGACTCAAGCTTAGGCTAGTTTTAAACAACGGAGCCTTAAGGTACAAATAAAAGCACAGCGAGAAAGACACACACGAACTAATAACTCAAAAAACAGTAAAACTAGCTAACAAGCTAATGTTTCGATTCGTCATGATCCTTCGATCTATGTATATCAACATAACCTACATTTGGTCCATCCGAGCCGACTATTAAACGAATTAAAAATTTAAAATTGAAAAATTCAGAGCCCCTGTGTGTTGTACGGTCGACCGACAAGGCTTCAACTTCTATCACCGATCTAGAAAAATTATTAAACATCTAATAAGTTAGTCCAACATTATTCTTATCTAGTCCTATTTTTATTCATTTTAATCAAGCTTAATTTTTATCTGTTTAAATTGTTAAAAGTTTTTTGCGCATTATTCTGATAAGTTTCAACTAAAACAAAAAAGTTTTATGGTAGATTTTCCTAAGGAAATTAAAAACCGTTTTTTCAATATTTAACGTGTGTTTATAAGGTCTGAATTAAACTAAAACGAAGTTAATCGCAATTAAATTCAAAATAAAAATTTTTGATTGGATGTTTGTTCAAATTCAAGCAATCACGGGGCGACTTTACTTTATATTTAATTGAATAATTCTGTTTTTATAAATCCATTGTTAATAATTTACTTTTTTATGTAATATGCATTCATGAATGCTTATCAGCTTTCTTTGCAAATCTCAAAATCGTATTGAGCTGCGATAAAATAAAGTGAGATTTTACTCTAGCGCAAAATCTCAGACCGCAATAGCGATTTTTGTTGTTAGCATTTGTAGTTGAATATGTCGAAGTCAGATAGCAAATTCGGCTTATGGCCAATGTAATTGAACATATCCCCATATGTCCATGCTAGACACATGCCAGATCAAAATTTGGCTTTTTACCAACTTAATTTAGCCATGTCGCAAAATGTGCATCTCCATAATACGCCGTTGTCGTTAAAATTTTTAAGAAAAAATTATTACGTTGACTGGAAAAAATAGTGGTTTTAATTTTAGTACCGTATTGTGACAACTGAGCATTATTTAAATATTTTAAGTCAAGTAAAAGATAGCATGAGAAAGAAATAATTCAATAAAAAAACCTAAGCTCTCAAGATCATATATAGTCTGTTTTTTATGGTAAACAATTGTCAGTGTCAAAAATTCTGAAATTATGTTGGAATCTTGTTTCATAACGGTAGAAATTACGCCCTTGGTATTTTCTTTTAAATGACGTTGTCAACATTAAAGCTGTTTGACAATTGTTTATAAAAAAGAATAGATTTTACGTCTAAATAGGTTTGAAATTATAAAGATAAGAAAACTTTATTGTCACTCAAGTACTTTTGTCGCAATAAATAAAAAAACAAATGTTGCATTAGCTGTATATGTAATACAATATTTGTTTAATTTAAAATAATGACTTTCGTTTGAGAATCATGTTATCCAGATGCCGAATTGTATCATTGTTTTGGCATCTAGCATGTTTAGTATAGATATATGAAAACATGTCCAATTATATCGGCCATCGGCCGAATTTGCCATTTGACTCCAACACATATAATGACTACTCTGATTATTCAGTTAAATTATCTGCGCTGCAAATGAAAAATATTCAAGTCTTGCAGATTTTTTAAATATTTTATAAAACACTTATTATTTTATTGATTTTAGCCTATTGTTTATACTTTATAAAATTATTGTTTATATTTACTTTCTTTTATACGTTATACATTTCATTATAATTACAAAAATTTTCTACAGTTTATGGAATCAGAAAAATTGTTGCAAATAAGCGAAAGCTATGTTTAGAAGCAGATCGTAGGTATCAACTTATTAAAGAAGTTGTTTCATCTATGAAATGTATAAAAATGCTTTGCTGGGAAGACATATTTAAGAAAAAAGTTTCTTCAGTCCGCGCGTAATTACAGAAAGCTTTTTAACTATTTTTTAACTCAGTTTTTATTTTAGAAAAGAAGTACAAGCATCTCAAAATATTTTCCTTATTAATTGGATTTTTGTTGCTGTAAGCAACCTTTTGTCAAATGCAGCATTGGTTTTGGTTTTTTTAGCTTATCAAAATACTTCAAACATAACAGCACAGACAATCTACTATATTCATGCTACTTACGTGACACTTATTATACAGTTTGGAACTAAGTATACTATAGCATCATTTTCTTTTGCACAATTTTACATTTCTGCAAAAAGACTTGAATTATTTATAAATTTAACAGAGATTATCAAAAATAAAACAAATATGGAGGTTATAGCAAAAACGGAAATTGATATTAAAAATTTGCACTTTTTACCAATAAAAAAAACGATTTTACGAGATGTTAATTTTAAGTTTGAAAAAGGCATTACAGCGTTAACGGGATCAATAAATAGTGGAAAAAGTACTCTCTTTCAATTAATCATGAAAGAGCGTCAACCAACCAATGGAATAATTTTTGTCAAAGGAACTATTTCTTATTCTTCACAAGAACCTTGGCTTTTCCCGTCAACTATTAGACAAAATATTTTATTCGGAGAAGAGTATAATGAAAAAAGATACAACGAAACTCTTGAACTATGCTGCTTGTTGTACGATTTGAACCGTTTAGAGGCTAAAGATATGACAATTGTTGAAGACGATGGGCACAATTTAAGTAAAGGACAACAAAAACGAATTAACCTAGCAAGAGCTATTTATAGAAATTCGGATATCTATTTACTAGATAATTGCTTAGAAGGATTGGATAATCAAGTTGGACAATTTATTTTTGAAAATTGCTTAAGAAATTATTTAAAAACAAAAATTGTAATTCTTATCACAAGAGATGCAAGATATTTAAATAAAGCAGATAAAATTATTCATTTAAACCAACATAGTGTAGAGGAATTGCAAAAAAGTGTTTTCAATATCAATAATTCAGATAATTATTATTCAGTTGAAAATAATCTCCCGATTCAATTAAATGCTTTATCTGGAACCACCGAATTAGAAAATGAACATACAACGCTTATACAAAATGAGACTAAAAAAGAAATATATCGTGAAAAGCACAAAGGTGGTAGTATTACTCTAAAGACATATCATCAATATATAAAATATGGAGGTGGATATATCGTTTTATTTGCAGTTGTGGGAATTTTTGTTTTAGCACAAACTGCGGTTGCTAGTAGAGTTGTATTCCTCAGTAAATGGTATTGGATTTATTATTTTACAAATAATCTATTAATAACGCAGTAACACCAATTTTAGGGCGGATATGGCAGACATAGTTTTCAGTGTGTCAAATCCCAACTCAACAAATTTTCGAAATGCAAGTGTACAAGCCGAAAATGCGTTTAAATGGTTTACTATTACCACGGTTTTGTGGATTTTTTTAATCATAGCTGAAGTAGCTTCTTTACGTTATTTTTCCAAAACCGCATCAATTGCTATGCATCAAAAACTTTTTAATTCTGTTTTGCACGCTCCTCTTACTTTTTTTGATACGTACTTCATTGGTAACATCTTAAATAGGTTTTCGAAAGATTGTGTTGTCATCGACGAAATTCTAGAACACTATATATTTCAATTTCTAATGGTAAGCTTTTATAAAATAATCAAATCTATTTAAAAAATAAATCAATTTAGGCGTTATCTAGCTTATTATGCAGCGTGTATATGCTTGCAAACATTGATTACATTTTTGTAATTTCAATTGCAATTGTGTGCATTGTACAATGCGTACTTTCAAAGTTTTATTTGCAAACGGCAAGAAATCTTGAACGATTAGAAGCCTCAAGTAAAACATATATAGTAACAAAAACCTCAATTCAACTAACATTATTTTTATAATTTTAGGGCGAAGTCCAATTGTGGGTTATGTTAACAGTTCTATGGAAGGTGTATGTACTATTAGAAACTTTAAAATGGAACACACTCTAGTTAAGGAGTTTTATCAAAGCCAAAACTCTTACACATCAGCCTCTTATACATTTCACTGCTGCAAGTCTGGGTTTTATTTCTTGATAGATGTTTTCAATGTAATAGGTTTTATTTTGGTGTTGCTTATTTGTTTATTTCTCAAAGGTATTGATCTGCACATTTTTAAATAAAAGTAAAACATTTATTGATTTGCAGAAAGCATTTCAAGCGGTAGCGTGGGCTTAGTTTTAACAACTATTCTTAATGTACAGTTTATGTTACAATTGGCAATTATATACTGGACAAGCATAGAAAGTCAAATGACGTCAGTGGAAAGAATTATTGAATATAGTAGCATTAAAACCGAAAACAAGGAGAAAGATGATGGCATAAACAGCTGGTGCACAGAAGGCCGTGTAACATTTAAAAATCTTAATTTAGAATATACACAACAACATCATCCTGTACTAAAAAATATCAACTTAGAAATTAAAGCAAAAGAAAAAATTGTTATTAGCGGAAGAACTGGAGCTGGAAAATCATCTTTCATTTCTACACTTTTTAGATTATATGACTATAAAGGCGATATATTTGTAGATAATGTTAACACTAAATTGTTGTCACTAAAATCACTTCGATCAACATTTTCTATAATACCTCAAGATGCAATCGTCTTCACTGGTTCAATTCGCGACAATATTGATCCATACAAAAAACTGCCAGACGAAAAAATTTGGAAAATTTTAAAAATTTTAAATCTAGATAAAAATATTAATGATTTAAGTTTTTTAATTGATAAAAACAGTTTAAGTGATGGCCATAAAAAGCTTCTATGTTTTGCAAGAATTCTGGCAAAGCAAAGTAAGATTTTAATTTTAGACGAACCAAATGGCAACTTAGACAAAGAAAGTGATGATTTGATTCAAGAAATTATTAAAGATCACTTTGCAGAAGCAACTATTATATTAATCAGTCATAAAACTCCATCAAATTTATTTTGTGATCGAATTCTCACGCTAGCTGATGGAAAAATTGTAGAAACTTTACGTAAGAAAGATGTCTAAAGATACAAATAAAAAACTTCGTCCGCATAAAATACAGCTCAAGATCACTAACGAGAGTGTGTGAGTGTTTTTTTGGTTATATTTAACAATTGAAAAAAATGTTTATAATGAATTTTTTTTTGCTAGGCTATTATATAAATTAAAATAGTAATAAAAAATAAAATATGCCATTTATTAATAACCCAGTAAATCTCTAAGCAGAGTTCAGTGAAAAAAACAGAAAACAAACCGTTTTTATTTGATTTACCACTCAAACCCATGAATAACGACGAATAATAATAATAATAAGCTTTATTGTCATAAAATTACACAATTTGTAGACAAAGCGAATAGCAAACATATTAGGACAAAATGACCAATAGTCAAAAAATGTCAAACAATCACATAAAAATTAGAACATCTAAAAGGACAAATTCTAGAACCACTAATGGACTAGTATATGTATTACCCAAAAAACTTTCAAATTATTAACTACATATATTCAGCTAAAGAGTAAAACGGTTTATTAACTAAATAAGATTTAACCACTTTGCAAAAAGATACGTAGGTGGAAGGAGACTTTAGGTGAATGGGAAGTGTGTTATAATTTTTTTTTGCTTTGTAGAAAATGGAGTTTTTTGTAAGTTCAGATGAAGGGAGAGGTAAGTAGACACTGTTAAAATTTCTTATTGAGTACCTATGAGCGTTAGGTGTAGGAATATTGTCAAGGTGTTTGCGAACAAGACAGACTAATTCTAAAATAAACAGCGCAGAGAGTGTCAGAATCTTATGTTTGACAAAATACGAACGACAATGTTCTCTGCTAGTTAATCCAAGAGTGTAGCAAAGAGCTTTTTTTTGTAATTTAAAGATGCATTCAAATTGATTTATTGTGCAATCTCCCCAAAATGGTAAACCGTATCGCAGATGCGATTTAAAAAGGGCAAAATAGGTAGAACGAGCTGTTTCAGTCTTCAGTTCTCTGCAGACAGATCGTAAAGCATAACAAGCAGTATGTCTATATGGGTTGACCATTTAAGAGATTTTTCTATATGAAGACCTAAAAATTTTACTGAATTGACAGTGTTTATTGCATTATTATTGTTGATAAAAATCGATTGAATGTCACCTTTAAAAGAAAGAGCTACAGTTTTATTTGTATTTAAGCTGAGACTATTAGAATCACACCATGATTTGATAATCGCAAGGTCATCAGAAATAATACGGTGGAGGAACTGGCTGTCAGGGTGACTCCAAATGATGCTAGTGTCATCGGCAAACAGATAAATTTTGCCACTAATAAGAAGATCACCAATTTCATTTATAAAGATTAAAAAAAGCACCGGGCCCAAAACCGAGCCTTGAGGAACACCACAATCAAGATTTTTACAGTTTGAAAGAGAGTCATTTGCTTTACAATTTGAGCTCTATTAGACAAAAAGGATGTAAACTACTTCAAAGGAATGCCTCTAATACCATAAAATTCTAATTTTTTAATAAGTACGGTGTGACTAAGGCAATCGAAAGCTTTTGCAAAGTCACAAAAAATTTTAGCGGTATATAATTTATTATTCACTGCTGCATAAATATGATTTAAGGCCAAAAATATCGCATCATTTGTATTTTTATTTGCTAGAAAACCAAATTGGCAAGAAGACAATACTTCAAATTTTGTGAGAAAGGTAATAAGACGAGATTTAACTAACATAGAATACATACAATACATTCACTGTTGACAACTTTATTAGAAACTAACAATTAAATAATATGTTTTCTCTGCAACAAAACATTTAAAAATATTTCAGATTAAAAATACACTTTAAAAGGATACATCAAAAACAAAAAAATTCAATTTTTTTAACATCACGTTTTACGATAATATCAAAAAGTTGTAAATTCTAAAATAATTTTTGAAAATTTTAGTGTTGAAAAAAATATAACCTTCCTGAAAGCAAACATCTCCGTTTTGATAAGAGATTCTAATAAGCTATTTAACAATAATTAATAAATGTGTTGTTAAGAATGACAAATAATCTTGATACAACGTTTTTTTCTTTCTTTCTTTAATAACCTACAAATAAAAATAAAAAAAACACAAGTTTAGGAACTATTATGCATTTAGGAATGTAATCCAGCTTTATAGATTAAAATAAATAATAAACAAGCAAGGTTACAAAATGATTCTGAAAGTATCTCGTTCTTTTTGAAAGTTCTCCAAAAAAAGACCATTAAAAAAATAATCTTAATAATCTGCTTTTATCGAAAAAGGCACAATCAGATAGTGCCTTAGATATGATTGCTCTTTAAGAAAAACATCCGCCTCATAAATTTTCTTCATTTTCTGCCAGACCAATTTTGGAAAACATATCACAAGCTTCAGCTATAAAAATTATTAAAGCGATTTCATACATTTCAAGTGGTTGAGCAACGTCTTATTTATCTTTAACACCATTTGTTAATTAAATGTTTTGCCCAATTTTGTATAATGTTAATCTCTGTTGTTATGTATGCATCTTAGAATAAAAAGAATTGATTTTGTTAATTCTTTAATAATAATTCAACTGTATTTCTACATGTTTAAATGCATGCTGATAATGAATATATACAAAAACTTAACAGTGATAAAGGTATTCCTTGCCTTAATGCTAACACATTTTGTACAGGGTTGGCTCTAAATATATTTATACACAACACCTCCCCCTTTAAAATAAGAAAATTTACAATAATTAAGATACACTAAACCTTTCGGGTGGTTTAAGACGACTTCGTCTACGCAAAACTCTTTCACTGACATTTGACGTTGTATTTGAAATTTCACTTTGTGATGTTTTATTTTCAATTTGTGAATTTTCGGTTTCACTAACATTTTCATTATTGACATGTACGAAAGAATTTGGCTGTGTACATTTATCATCACCCGCGGTTGGATGAATGGTTTGGTCACGAATACTATTTTTTTCTGATACAATGTTTGCTCTCAATTTCAGTTGATTTGAATGTCGTTTCCACACCATTCCACCATTACACATTGTAATCAAAAAAGTATTTTTACCTAAAACCTTTTTAATTATTCCTTCACTCCATTTGTCTGTATTGGGTCTATAATCTTTGACCCAAACCGTGTCATTAACATTAAATTGTTTTTTAACTTTACCTCCATAATTTGTCTTTTGTCTTTCCTGATTAGATTTGACAAAATTTTTTACGGAGGGCAGCATAAGATCAAATCTTGAAGGTAAACTTCGTCCTATAAGTAATTTTGAAGGTTTTTCTCCAGTTGTGGTATGTGGAGTATTTCGATATTGAAACAAAAAACGATTAATAATTAAATTTAAATCCTTATTACCCTCTCAGTAACCTTTCAAAATTGCTTTCTTTAAAATTTTGACAGCACTTTCAGCCTGACTGTTAGTCTCAGGGTGAAACGGTGCACCAGTTACATGTTTTACCCCATTTTTGTGAAGAAAAGTTTGGAATTCATCTGAGGTAAAAGTAGCAGCGTTATCTGTACATCTTTGTTTTGGCAAACCATATCTCGCAAATAATCCTCTAAAAATTTTAATCGTGGTACAAGAAGTCATATTTTTAACTTCAAAACACTCAATCCATTTGGAAGTAGCGTCTTCGATTACAAAAAAATTACTACCGCAACAAGGTCCAAAAAAATCTGCATGAAGTCTAGTCCAAACATCTTTTGGCCAGTTCCAAACAGTTAGAGGAGTTTTAGGAGACAAATCTTAAAATTTTGCACATGTTTTGCATTGCTTTGCCAACAACTCGATATCTTTATCAATGCAAGGCCACCAGACATAAGAACGTGCTAATGCTTTCATTTTTACTATGCCCATGTGAGCTTCATGTATTTCCTTCAGAACAGCAGCTCTGTATCTATAAGGTATCACTAGCTTATAACCCCACAGTAAACAATTTTGTTCTACTGACAATTCATTTTTTTTTTGAAAAAATGATAGCAATTCAAGATTACTACATTTTTCAGGCCAACCATTGTTTACGTAAAAAATTATTTTGCTTAAAATAGAATCTTTCTGGGTTGCCTTTTTAATTTCTGTAAAATCTAAAGGAAATTTAGAGTCAGTTACGTAATTTAAATATGAGATTTTATCAATATCGGAATTATAATGTACATACGTAATAGCTCTATCCTTGTTAGGTTTTGCTAAATTTTCTGACTGCGAGTCAGGAAGACGTGACAAAAAATCTGCATAATTGTTACTAGATTTCACGTATTGTATATCATAATCAAAAGCTGAAAGAATATGCGCCCATCTTTGTAGTCTGTTAGCAGCAAAAATTGGAATCTCTTTTTTTGGATTAAATATAGCCAATAATGGTTTATGATCAGTAAACAAAAGAAATTTTTTACAGTATAAATATTGAAAAAATTTTTGAACACCAAAAATAATTGCCAGTGCTTCTTTTTCTATTTGGCTGTATTTAATCTCAGCTGGATTTAATAACCGTGATGCAAATGCGATAGGTTTTTCAAACCCATTTTCAAAAATGTGACTAATATAAGCCCCTACTGCTAAAAGTTACTTGCATCAACTGTCAGTTTGACAGGTTTATTTGGATCAAAATGTGTGAGCACATTGTTTGACATTAGCATATCTTTTACCTTTTCAAAACTTTTATTGCATTTTTTATCCCAAAGCCATTGTGTACTTTTCTTTAATAAGTTATATAAAGACTGTAGGACGTTTGATGCATTTGGAATAAACTTACAATAAAAGTTTACCATTCCAAGAAAAGACTTTAACTGCGTAACTGTCGTGGGAATTGGAGCATTTTTTATTGCTTCTACCCTCTCGTCAGTAGCTCTTAATCCGTTTTTATCAATAATATGTCCTAAATATTTTACACTACTTTGAAAAAAAGCACATTTTTCTTTTCTTACTTTTAAACCGGATTCTTCCAATCGTAGTAATACTTTTCGTAGATTTGATAAATGTTCCTGATCGTTCCTACCCGTAACTAAAATATCATCCATGCAACAGACGACACCCGGTAAATTTACAAACATTTGTTCCATAATTTTCTGGAAAATGCTGTGTGCGCTCGTAATACCATATGGAAGACGTGTATATGAAAATAAACCCTTATGTGTTGATATGGTAACAAATTTTCTAGATTCTTCAGTTAGCAGAACTTGCTGATAAGCTTCTGACAGATCTATTTTAGAAAATTTATCACCACCATGCAACTGTGAAAATAAATATTCAATGCGAGGTATTTTTTTTTTTTTTTGAGAGGGGGTAAATCTTCAAAAGACACCGGCCGTTTGGCCGGTAGTGTGGAATTTTTACCCACTAAAAACCCACCTCTGCCCTATCTGACATCCGGCGGATCGAGGCAAGCCTCATTACACACCAAGAATCACAAGCGATACATCATTGGGATGTAACGACTTATTTTGAAAGCAACAAAAAGCAATATGCTACTTTGGTGCCTCCAGTTTTTTAAAAAGGGCTTTGGTCTTACTGCCCGGACAAAGGATATACATTCCTTGAGTGTAAGTGCACCTGGAATCCATATCTCTAGGCTGGAACTCTAAAAAAGATTAGAAATGCATAAAGAATGCAAAACTTACATCACTAGTACTTAACATAATTATATTAATAAGTGAATGGTACTTAGCGTTTGCCTCCTAGCTGATGTTTGTTTCCTTGTTGATTTTTATGGAGTCGGTTCCCAGTCGACTTCCATCAACAGAGCTGTCTTCGGTCTCTTGTGTCGAGTTTCGTCATCCTCATTGTAGTCCACTGCCTTTCTCATCAATGGATTTGGATGGTCCTTGGCTCTTGCGTGGTATTTAGTAAGGAGGTTTTTAATAAACTTCCTTATTGGTGGCATTCCTGACTCGGCGTGGAGCTGGTCATTTCAAACGTACCAGGGAGCACCAAATGCCCTCCTGATAGCTTAGTTCTGGACAACTTAAAGCTATTTCAGCCGAGTTTTTGATACATGAGCCCATGCCGGAATAGCATAGGTCATTATCGAACGGACACACGCCTTGTAGAGATGACATTTGTTCCTTATGCTTAATTTGCTTTTTGGGCAAATTAGCGGGAACAGAACTGCCATTGATCCTTTGGCTTGAGAGACTACGTAGTCCACATGTGGGATGAATGAAAGTCTGGAATCAAAAATCACACCTAAGTATTTTACCTTTCTTTCCCAATTGATGTTCTCCCCAAACATCTGGATGGTGGTAGAAGGTGATTTACGCCTGCGAGTCACAAACAGTCCAGAACTCTTGTCTGGATTGACTTTGAGAAGCCATCGGGAGAACCATTCCTCGATGAATGTTGCTGCTTCCTGTAGGTACCTGCACATAAGAACCGGACTTAGGGAGCAAGCAAGGATTGCCGTATCGTCCGCATAGACGGCGATTTGGGAATTCGGCGGTTTGGGTATATCTCTGGTGAAAAGAGAATATAGAAGAGGAGAAAGAACTGAGCCCTGGGGAACACCGACCTCCAACGAGCGCTCGGTAGAGAGAGTTTGACGGACTCTGGCTCTGAATTTCCTTTCAAGAAGGAAGGAGTTTATCAGTCTCACCAGCGGTTTAGACATGTCTGTGTGAAGAAGCTTATAAATAAGCTCCTCATGCCAAACTGTGTCAAAAGCTTTAGAAACATCTAAGAAAATAGCTCCACTGATCTTTTTGAAATTTAGTGCCACTGAGAAGTATTCAGTGACTCTTAGAATTTGATCAGTGGTAGAGTGTTTCGAACTAAATCCAAATTGCTCATCCGGCAATAGATTATGTTCTGTGACACTTTCAACCAGGCGGTTTCGAATAACCCTTTCAGCAATTTTTCCAATTGCGGATAGAAGACTGATAGGTCGATAGTTCTGCGGAAATTTAGGAGATTTTCCTGGTTTTTGTAAGAAAATTACATTTGCAGATTTCCATCGACTTGGGAAATGTTAGAATGAAAAAATGGCATTGATAATGGTGGTAATGTATACCAGAGCTTTGATTGGAAGATTTTTCAGAGCTCTATTGGATACATTCTCAGGATCTGGTGCCTTGCGTTTTTTAAGTTTGCGAATGATATCTCGAATTTCTGATGGTGAGGTAGGCGTGATGATAGCCTCCTCGTTTCCATCTTCAAGATTGTTTGAGACAAAGTCCTCAACCTCATCGATGAAGTCCAGATCAGCATGCTCCAGAGAGGTTCTGCATTGCAGCTCCAAACTATCAGCAAAAGCTTGAGCTTTTTCCTCATCAGTGTGGGCGACTCCTTGTGCACCGTGAATTGGTGGCAAAGGTTTCCTAGGATTCTTCAGTTTTCGGACCATCTCCCAAGCTGAGTGGTCTTCAATCGACAAGCTCTCAATCTTTTCGTCCCATTTCTGAGAGCGAAAATCAATAAGAGCCCATCTAACCTCAGTCACTAACCTGTTGAATTCAGTTCTGTCCGCTTGAAGTCTAGATTTTTGCGTCAAACGCCTAGCTCTATTTTTCTCGCGGATCAGATCAACTATCCAAGCAGGTAGTTTCTGAAATGATTTTCTAGGTTCTGAAAGAACTTAGAAGCGTTTGTGACTGCTGCCGTGATTTTTTCTTCCAGTTTGACAACTGCTTCTTCCAATCGTTCTTCTGAATCGATTGTTGAAATTGGACCGAGATCTTCATTCAAAACTTTTTGAAATTTCTTCCAGTCTGTTTTGATCTTGCTGATGTTATCTTCTTGTGCTTCAGGTTGTTGTCCTAGGAGGAGAAGCACTGGATGATGGTCAGAACTAAGTTTCATTATCACTTCGACACTAACACTATCGCGAATGTTTTTTAGGAGTGCGATATCTAAGATATCTGCTACTCCTCGCGCAGGAAAATGCGTAGGTTCGTCAGGTGCCAATAATACTATGTCTTGGTTTTGATCAAGAAGACGGCTAAGAGTGTGACCACTCCTAGTCGCTACTCGGCATCCCCAATCAGTATGCTTAGCATTGAAGTCCCCCGCTGCAATAACGGCTTGGCTGCAGTCCCTTATGGCAGTAAAATCTGTCTCTACTAGATTTTTTCCCGAAGGTAGATAGCATGAAACCAATGCTATATTTCCTCCATCCAGTACCAGACTAATTGCAGTTGCTTCTAGAGTAATGAGTTCTGGAAGCTCCATTGGGTAATGGTTGATAGAGTTTTTGACATATATCGCTACGCCTCCCCCTTTACCATTTTCGCGGTTTTTTCTATAAAGAGTAAATCCGCCCATTTTGGGATCTCTGCTGTTTGCACTGAAATGAGTTTCATTCACCATAATTACAGCCAGCGTGTGTCTTTCTGCGAAATGAGCAAGCTCATTTCGATTTTTTGCCAGGCCGTTTGCATTCCAAAAAGCCACACTAAAATTGTTGCGCTGCCGCTGTTGTTGTGACATTTAATATGTCTTCCGCTTGCTGCACCATTGCAGAAGTATCTTTGGCAATTCGTTGTCCAAAAAGGCAGTCGAATCTTTCAAAGACGCCGCGCCACGAATGCTCCTACACAACAAGTGAATAAGGCTTTGTTCAGCATTGCTCCCCTCCGCAGAGCTACTGTTTTTCGATTTTTCCTCCATTTTGGAAGGACCTGCTTTTGAGGATCCTCCTTTTGAGGATCCTCCTTTTTTAGAGTTGATTCCCCATGCAGCTGATGATGGCAAAGCAGAGGACACCTGCTTTGCTTTTTGGGCCTGCTGCACCATCTTTGGTTTAGCTGGCCTTTGCTGTTGGGCAGGCTTGACGGCTGCCTGCATTTTAGCTGGATTTGGCCTCTTTTGGCTTGCGCTTTTTAGCGGCTTAGGGAAGCTTTTGCAACCCTTATAGCTCGCTGTGTGAGCGTCTCCACAGTTGGCACAAGTTGGCTCAACCTCTTTTGGTTTGTCGCAATTCCTTGATTCGTGGTCCTTACCACATTTGACGCATTTTGGTTTTGCGTGACAATTGGCCTGTCCGTGATGGAATTTTTGGCACTGATAACATTGCATCACTGCCTTCCTTTTCCTAACTGGCTCCACGTTGACGTTTAGAAAGCAAACTTGTGCTTTCTTTTGAGCGCAAAAGCGCTTTTCTTCTTCTTGATTTGCTAGTTCAGCTAACACAGAAGAGAATTCAATTTTCTTCCCGTTCTCTGTTTTCCTCGACAGTCGGGTGACTTTGATTATTTGGAGTCCTTGTTCCATCAAGTCCTCTTTTATTTCCTGCTCTAAAATAGCAGGGGGAATGGGTCTTAAAACCCTCTTTAAGGGCTTTTCCTCTGTGGTAAAATATGTATGGAAACATATTTTGTTTGATTTGAGGAACGAATTTGTGGTCCTAAAATCCTCTGAAGTTTGGAGTTGTACTCTAACTCCATCTGGGCACACTCGTGCACTTAGAGGAGTAACCTTTTTCTCTTTTAGGGCTCTTGAAATGGCCGTCCATCTCTCTGGAGCCCTGATGATGATTGGTGGAGGTTTTTTCTCCACCTTCAATTGCTGGGGTGCTTTTGCATCCCCTTTGGTTTTTACCACCTCTTTGGTGGAATTAATGGCTACTCTCTTTGGAGCAGAGAGTGCCTTTGGTGCCACTGGGGCTGTTTTTTCACCTTTTTGTGGTGATTTTCCATGATGAACGGGTTTCAATTCAGGAAACTCTGAATTGAGATTTTTATTTTCGGGAGTGGTTTCCCTAAAATTCCTCAATCTTCTTAGCTTTATCTTTCTAGAGCCAGCAAGAACAAATTCATCTTCTGCGCCTCTTTTGGCGCTTTTGATTGAACCTGATATGGACTCTGTCCCTATTGTTGACCTGGAGTCTTCATCAGAAAACTCCATGTTTTCTTCAGTTGCCGGGATACTAGATTCATCGTCAGAATCTCTTCCTAGCGGCAAGGAATGGCATTTTTCATTATTTTGGCTCTTTGCCAATTCTTTTTCCAGATTAGAATTTCTAGTCTGGAGCGCACTTATTAGCGCTAAACTAGCGCTAAGTTTCTTCTCTAAGGAGGTCACTCTTTTGTGGAAGTCATCCATAGTTAAAGCTCCATTAGCCATACTATGTTGCTTAATTATGCGTAGAAGCAATTTAAATTTAATTTAATTTGAACTGAAATTTTTATTTAAAAAAATTTAAAATTAATTATTATGCGAGGTATTAGATATTGTTGAACGACTAAATACTGATTTATTGTAACTTCAAAATCTCCGCAAATGCCTACGTTTCCATTGGGTTTAATTATAGGAACAATAGGCGTTGCCCAGTCGGAAAATTCGACGGGAACTAACACTCCGTTTTTAACAAGACGCTCAACTTCATCTTCAATTTTAGGTTTTAATGCAAAAGGAACAGGTCGGGCTTTAAAGAATTTCGGTACCGCTCCATCCTTTAACCTCAAATGAATTTCCTGTTTATTAAAAGTACCTAAAGAGTTATCAAAAATGTTTTTGAATTTGTTTATCAATTCCGTAATACTTTTAGTAGAATTGTCTACATCATTATCAATGTATCTGATTTTACAAATTCCTAAATTCAACAAATTCAAACCATTTCTACCAATTAAAGGCGGTCCTCCGTTTCTGATAATATATACTTTTAAAACATATTCATTCTGTTCATAAACAACTTTTAAATTTAAATACCCCATTGGTTCAAATGTTACTCCAATATAATCTTTTAAAGTTAAATCATTAGTAAACAATTGCTTATTTTTAAAATATTTTAAATAGCATTTTTCGGAAATTGCTGTATATGCAAATCCCGAATCTGCTTCAAAATTTAGTGGAATATTTTCTACAATCAATTTAACATAAATTGGTTTTGCATTACCCTTATGATCAAAAGAAACATCCCCTAGATTAAAAATTGGCATTTCGTTGTTTTCTTCCTCTATGAAGTTATGATTTCTTGAAGTCTTCTTTTTGCAGACTGAAGCTAAATGTCCTTTTGTATTGCATTTATGGCAGATGCAATTTCTAAATGAACAGTCACTTGATTTATGATTTTTACGACCACACACTGAACACTTCGCTAAGTGTGGAGAATTTCCTTGAGATGAATTTCTATAACCCATATTTAGTGAGATATTTACTTGTTTTGATGAACCACTTTGTGTAGAAAATCCATATCTTGATGTTTTTCTTGAGTTTTTATTTTTAAAATAATTCACCGTTTCAGTTTTTATGTTTAGATCGGACTGAAATCTATTTGAAATCTCATGCATTGCTGATTCTTTAGCTTGAGCAATTTGAATCATTTTCGATAAAGTGATTGTAGGGTTTTCTTCGAAACATCGGTCTCTTACATTGTTTTCTCCCAAACCAATTGTAAATACATCTCTGATGACTGTTTCCAATTCATTTCCAAAGCTAAAATTTGCAGCCTAAACTTTTAATTCTAGCTGACCACTCCGAAACACTTGCCTTTTCCATTTTCTTTGCTGTATAAAAACGCTCGGCAAAAACTGATTTTACAGGTGCCAAAAAGTCATTTAAGGTTCTTATCAGCTCATCGTACGATTTCGAATCTGGCAAATATGATGTACACAAATTTCGAAGTAAAATATACGTCTCTTCGCTAAAGAACACAACAAAATTGCTTAAATGCATGCTGATAATGAATATATACAAAAACTTAACAGTGATAAAGGTATTCCTTGCCTTAATGCTAACACATTTTGTACAGGGTTGGCTCTAAATATATTTATACACAACATCTGTAATTTTAAAAAAGATAATAAAAACATCAGCTCATCTTTGAGAACACTCACAGCAAAAATAATAAGTACAAAGATGCTGAAGAAGAAAGTCTTTTACGGCCCGAAGTCAGTGAAATATTGACATCTTTCGGAAAAGACCGTGTCGAAAAGTTTAATGAAATTATCGACGTTTTGCACTCCATCGGTGAAAGCGTCATCAGAACTTGAAAATGAAAATAAGAACATGCACGGTGACTTGACGTGTGAACCACGCTAGATGCGAGACTTATTCTGAAGATGTCTTTTGATTTAAGATTCTTTCCTAGACGTTTTCAACTTGATTTCGAAGCAAAAGGTGGTTGAAGCTGGTAATCACTCTGCCAGAATTCAATTTTATCACAAATCAACAGAAGTTCTTTTGAAAATAGATTTTTCTAATGCTTTTAAATTGTTGAGACAGAGGTGGAGTCCTTCAAAGATTATTTGAATTTCTACCTAATTAATTATTATCTTTTTTCATTTCAATTTTACAGAAACCCATCTTCTCTTTTTAATAAATCTAAAATCATATTGTAACGTGACGATAGTTGTACAATTTATTTATTTCTTATTTACACACTTAAATAACGCTATCTTTCTACACTAACTTATTTGTATACTAATATTAAACTATTTTTATATAAAATTATTGTTACACTTTGTAAAAACACTTTGTACGTTTAGATTTATATTGATTCAAAACACTCGTCGCTTGCCGGTAGCTTACTCGATTGGATCTGAACTCAACTGATCCCCTCCGCTTGCTGGTCGCTTATATGATTATTGCGTTTGACATCATAAAGTCTGGAATCGACTAGATAACTTCTTGAACTTTTAATTCTCCTTGAACTTTTAATTCTCCTTGAACCTTAAATTCCGTTACATTGCTCCCTTCTTAAAAATGTTTCGTCCCAAAACAAGTAACGCCCTTATCGTGTGAAAACTTACACAAAATCTCCTTTGTGCACTTAGAAATAACACGAAACTGTCTTCTTGTCTTTTGTACATACTTAGATGTCGACGCCGGTATGCCTGAAGAGAGCCTCCACCATACTTCTAACAATTTTACAATCCAACTTTGTTTTCGGAACCCAACTTTGAAATAGCCAACTTCAGACAACCGCTATTTAATAGGTGGTGTTCACACATAGTGGAGTAAAAAAAGGTGTCGTCATTTGTCTGCTTCGTCACTAGATAGCAACTGAATTGACCGTGTCTTTATTTTTTAACAATGACGTCTTTTTCATTGACGGTCTCTGCCGGATCAACTCCTAAAGTTCTCCAAATTTATGTCTAAAACTAGAAGCTAACCCTCTTAAAAATTTTAAATCTTAGGAAATACAGTGAGCTAGGCAGTATTTCTTAGGGAGTTTAAAAAACCTTGATGTTTTTCGACCGCTACTCACCACCTTAATCGTTGTCCGTGATAAGTGTGTTAAAATGATAAAATGAGTGTTTATATATTCTTCAAAAGTTGGCTCTAGGAATGCTTGTCGCACCACTATTTCGTCCTTATTATCGCCAAACGATTGTAATGCACTACCCTTAGTTTTCTGTCGGTGTTTTTTTTTTTAATGCGGTATCACTTATTTTTTTCAGGACTCTGTAAAGACTATTCCAACAAGTTTGCAGCTTTGGGAATAAACCAAGTCGTCGCTGTAGGTTATAAAGCCAGACCAAATCTCTCTCTTGATAATCGCCGTCTTTAGCTCGAATGTCGTAATAGTTTTTCGATCTATCACTAGCGATCTTATTATTAGAGCGGGCTCTGTTGTGGATCTCGTTCATCTTGTTTTTCAGGTCCAAAACGTAGTCTTCTCCAGGTGTAGTACCAAACTTCAGACCGCAAAGCAACAGCATTTCTCTTTAACGCACAATGTTGGCCGGCGTTTCACCCGTCGTTTCGTAAATAGACAACCTGTAAGCTAACAGAGATAGATGCAGATATTTGTCCCAGTCCCGCTGATAGTCGAAGACATTTTTTGACAGGTATCTGTTGACGGTTTTATTCATTATTTCCACCAAGCCATCGAATTGTAGATGCAAAGCAGCAGTTCTTGTTCTGCAAATGCCCAAGACTTTGCAGATGTTTTAAAAAATAGTAGACTCAAAATTTCGGAACCTTGGTCGGAATGCAGTTCTAATGAAACGCCAAATTGACAAACTCAATCTTTCACCGAAGCATCGGCAATCGTAATAGCTTCTTGATTTGGCAAAGCGTACGATTCTACCTATTTACCAAAATAGTCCGTAACAACCACGATGTCGTCGCATTGAGAAAAAAAGTTCAAATGAGCTTCCTACGTTAAACTGTCTCATTGGAGCTTGACGACGTTTTTGAGGACCATTACTGGCAGCACAGACTACACATTTCCTACACCATCTTTTTGCACTTTGCTGCAGTTAACTCAATAAAATCTTTTGTGACGCCTAAATGTCCTCCACTGGTTCCATTATGAACTTCTTGCAAAATTTCCATGTTTTTCTTGTTAGGAATTATTGTCTGCACCTGTCTTTCTGTTCTGTCAACATTCTCAAAAACACGTTTCAACAGATTATTAACTCAAAGCAAAGAATTGCATTGAACCCAATTCGATAATAAGGCGCCATTTCTTTCCATGACGGCCTTGCGTTTTTTCTTTTTCATAGAATAATTATTTTCAAGTCGTCATCTTGTTCTTGTTCTTTCCATCTTGTCACCTGCTCTTTTAGATTCTTGAAATGCAGCAGCTATTTCAATGCAGCCTGATGAGAAATTGACGCCCATGCAAAGACTTGTAAAAATGCTCCATTGCTTTTACAACTGCTGGTAATTTTCTTCGTGATACAGAGTAGTTGCGTTCGGGTCTCAACATCGTTTTACTGTAGTATCCAACTACCTTTTTTTGTCCATCTACATTACTAGCATCTGTATCCAGGACAAATTTTCCATCTATAATAGTATTATAGTATTAGATAACAAAGAGCTGAAGTTTTTGTTAAAACGTCCTTTAATTTGTCAAAAGCTTGTCATTTTCTTTAGTCAGTCGAGTCAATGGTTTGGCTATAGTCGCAAATCCAAGAACACAACGTCGGTAATAAGTGCAAAGATTCAAGAAACTTCGCACTTTTGTTTTGGTAGTGAGTACTGGCCATTTTCTTTCAGCGTTTATTTTCTGTGTGTCTAGTCTACCGCTATCCCTTCTTTGGAAATAAAAATTCTGCACTTTTTTTCTAAACAATTGACATTTCTTAAGACTCAACCTTAGATCAGCGCTTCTTTGTCTTGAGAAAACATCGTTTGAGTTTTTAAGTGTTCTTCAACCGTTTTCCCCACGATAATAATGTTGACGAAGTAAACCAGAAATGTTTTCCATGACCAGTCTCTTAACACCGTTTCCATCAATCGCTCAAAAGTGGGTGGAGCGTTACACATACACAACCCAAACGGCATTACTGTATATAGCCACACTCCAGAACCAACAAAAAACGCTGTCTTTTCTTTATCTTCAGGAGCTAGTTCAACTTTAATAGTTGTTCTTTTATAATAATAAATTAATTAATTTGTTAAGTTAATTGTCAGAATCCTATGAAACGTCAAAATTAGATCATAATCCTATGAAACGTCAAAATTAGATCATAGTACAGCACCTAACGTTCTACAAACAATAAGTTTCTTAATGACGCACTCTTACAGGTTACTTTATTAAAAGCGTCTTTAATAAAAGTAATCATTTAGCGTACTTGCAACAACTCTCTATTGTAACCGAATCAAAGATTCCAGAAGAATAGAAGGTTCGAAGCGGTTATCCAGTGGGTTCTAGACTCTCGGTACCGGATGCGATATAAGCTACCAGCAAGCGAGAGTGGATTGTGGAAGTCAGTTCAAGTTTAGTAGAGTTCAAGATCAGTGGTGCGATTCTTGAGTTAGATCCGTATACGAAACTGTTCGACGATCGAATAGTTTCGAACGAAAACCATGAAAGTGTATTCTTGACTAGGCGGATTCACTTCCGCATACGGAAATTTGGTCGTCTACTAATTACTGTTCGACCGGCTTGGTCGCATGGTAAATCCGTACAAGTTTGGGTCATTTCAGGTAAATTCGTGCATTTTGACAACAAAATGACAAGTGCCATTTGGGTAAAACCCAAATATTTGAATTTGAAATTTTGCACCTCGTTTCTAATTTAAAGTTTTTTATTAAATTATTAATTATACTAGTCTAAAAAAGCAAAACCAAAAATTTGAGATTGATGAAAATTCGAATCAAGTTTATTAGAAGCATGCCATAATTGTTATTTCACTTCTTTAACGTTGTTTATCATAGTATTATTTTACATTTTATTTTTTTATATTTTTCATGAAAAAAGCCATTTGTTACTATCTGGTAGACAAGCTGCTACCAATTTACCGCCCAGAAAAATTGTATTAAACATTCATCTGGAACAAAAACATTAATACTTGAATTTAAGATTTGATTGATAGTAGGTACTAATTATTGACAAGAAATTTGCAAATAAAAAACATTGAATATTAACTTTAAACTTTTGACAAATAACTCTTGTCTACACACTTTCGTTACGACCGTATTGAGTTTTGTGCATTAAATTTTGAAAGTGTGAACTAATCTTCAACTAATACTTTAAAAGAAAAAAAATTATAAGAAAAAATGAAATATAGGAATAGATAAATACAGACAAACCAATAATTTTACAAGCTTATTTTACCAAAACGAGGAAATATGGTTTTGCGTAATCTTTCCAATTTGAAGATCGGGGTGCTTCTTCATAAACTCCACCATCATTTCCTTCTGAGCGGAGGAAATATTTCCACATCTTTTTCCTCGCGTAATTGCTGTTTTGTTCATTTATAATTTTTCTTTCAATAACACGCGGCTTTTGTTTAAAAATGAAGACACAATTGAAAATAGATCACAAAATATAGAATATAGAATATATATATATAGAAGAAATAGAATCGCACCCCAGGCGGCCTACCACCGACTCGTGTGAGATTTCTCACTGATGAGTTTTGTCACAAAAATGACGTCATTTTAGTGAGAAGTGCTAAAACCCTACCATTGACGATGTGACTTTTCTCATCGATGACAAAACTCGAACGAAAACGCGTGGGTTTTCTCGAGCGCTTTATTATGAGTGAGATTTGACATTTCACCCAAAATGTGACAGTTGACATCGTTTTTTATTTTTTTAGGTTAAGCTTGTGCTCTGGGCCTAGGCTTGTGTGGTTGCAAGTGAACTGTGAATCACATTTTTTGTTAGTTTGCTAGTGGCAAAGTGGCATTGTTCTAGTGGTCTGACAAACAAACTTTTGAATAAAATGGACGATTTAATTGATGATTTGGAAGAAGAAGTAGATGTACCATTGAGGCGAGCTGCTGGAGATCATTTGCGGGAATTGCCAGAAAGGCAATTTGTCAAGCTTTTTCGGGTGTCCAAAGAATTATTTAATTTTATTGTTACTCTTGTGGAACCTTATATGCGTCCTAAAAGAAGACCCAGTGATTTATCTATCCATCAGTCACCGAACTAATTGATGGAGATGGAGGATTAGGAGGATGGTCATAACTAGGAGCATTCAAAAAAGTTACTTCGGGGGTGGGAATATCTAAGCCTTGTACAGCGACTGGTGTCAACACTGCAGCAATAAACTTTTCGGTTTTTGATAAGGACTGAAAATTGCCCACACCACCTCCTGTTTTATTAGATTCCGTTCTATTTGAAGCACTTTTTTGTTTAGTTCTGGCGCACAAGTCTTGCCATGTCTGTATAAATTTAAATAAAATGTTGAAATTAAGCTTTTGTTATTTTAATAGTTTTCGAAGCAATTGAATTGTCTTCAAGAGTTTTCGGGTGGGTGGCCGATTATGTGAAGCATGTCGCTTGCCGAGTGCTTCAAAATAGACCGGGCACATGAAAATTATGAAAAAAACATTGATCTTAAGTTTTGGGGTTATGTTTAGTAGATGTAAAATTAGGTATACAAATTGTAAAGTTTGTATATTTAGTTATATACCACTTTGAACGTTATGTATCTAAAATAACGAATATGACAAATAACCTTTCTCCACGCTTTCCAGTCTTTCTGTGGCCCGATTGCGCTATTCAACGTTTCCCCAATTTCTTTCCACAAAGCTTCACCATCTTTTTTGGTGAAGCTACTAGAACATTTCCCAGAAATTAATTCTGGGCGAGTTTGCATAAACTCGACCAGCTGAATTTCTTTTTGTTCCTCTGTCACTTTCATAATAATTTCAAAAATTATTTTGAATATCAACAATAATTGTCAAAAATGTTTATTATACAAATGTCAAATCCTATGTTGCTAAGCAACGAGTGCGAAAGTGCGGCGTTGCGATATCTAACATGTGACAAAACGCATCGGTGAGATTTCTCATCTCACTTAAAGTCAATAGTAGCGTATTTAAAAAATCAGTGACAAAATGCACGTGAGTTTTGTCACTGATGAGAAAACTCATCAAAGTCGGTGGTAGACCCCCAGGGGTGCGATTCTTGAGTTCGTTCGAAAGTTTGTTCGGACGGATTGATTCGAACGGTAAGTTCCGGACGGATCGTAAAATGCTATTCTTGACCAACCTTCGAAACCGGTAATCGAAGCGAATTTTTGTTTCGATCGAAACTTGGCAACGTTGTAGAAAATTCAGTGCTACCAACATACCAACCCCAAATAATTCTAAATGCACTAACAGTATTTTGTGATCTATTTTCAATTGTGTCTTCATTTTTAAACAAAAGCCGCGTGTTATTGAAAGAAAAATTATAAATGGACAAAACAGCAATTACGCGAGGAAAAAGATGTGGAAATATTTCCTCCGCTCAGAAGGAAATGATGGTGGAGTTTATGAAGAAGCACCCCGATCTTCAAATTGGAAAGATTACGCAAAACCATATTTCCTCGTTTTGGTAAAATAAGCTTGTAAAATTATTGGTTTGTCTGTATTTATCTATTCCTATATATCATTTTTTCTTATAATTTTTTTTCTTCTAAAGTATTAGTTGAAGATTAGTTCACACTTTCAAAATTTAATGCACAAAACTCAATACGGTCGTAACGAAAGTGTGTAGACAAGAGTTATTTGTCAAAAGTTTAAAGTTAATATTCAATGTTTTTTCTTTGCAAATTTCTTGTCAATAAATAGTACCTACTATCAATCAAATCTTAAATTCAAGTATTAATGTTTTTGTTCCAGATGAATGTTTAATACAATTTTTCTGGGCGGTAAATTGGTAGCAGCTTGTCTACCAGATAGTAACAAATGGCTTTTTTCATGAAAAATATAAAAAAATAAAATGTAAAATAATACTATGATAAACAACGTTAAAGAAGTGAAATAACAATTATGGCATGCTTCTAATAAACTTGATTAGAATTTTCATCAATCTCAAATTTTTGGTTTTGCTTTTTTAGACTAGTATAATTAATAATTTAATAAAAAACTTTAAATTTTAATCAACCAGAAACGAGGTGCAAAATTTTAAATTTAAATATTTGGGTTTTACCCAAATGGCACTTGTCATTTTGTTGTCAAAATGCACGAATTTACCTGAAATGACCCAAACTTGTACGGATTTACCATGCAAGCAAGCCGGTCGAACAGTAATTAGTAGACGACCAAATTTCCGTATGCGGAAGTGAATCCGCCTAGTCAAGAATACACTTTCATGCTTTTCGTTCATCGTCGAACAGTTTCGTATACGGATCTAACTCAAGAATCGTCAAGTTCGAGTTGACGTAAATGTTACGTGCCCGACTAATATAAATATAAATGTACAGAGTGTTTTAACAAAGCTTATGTAAAATAGTGTAAGATTAATAATTCCAATAAACTAGTGTGAAATTAGTAGCGTAATATAAGTATATAAATAAACAAGTGTGTAAATAAATTTAAAAAATAAACTGTACAGCTTTCGCGCTACTTTATTATCTGTAAACAATTTATTAAGAGATTCCTTGAGCAATTTGCCGCCAATAACCAAAATTAATTGTGAACTGAAAAAACATTTACCAGTTAGCGAGAATTTAGCGATTTGCAAATATTATAAGAAATTTGCTGCATTACCTATCAATGCTAGTACCTACATTTAAAGAGATCTGAAATTATCAAAAGACTAATGCGAATATGTAGGTACAACATTGCTTATTAAAAACCAAAATACACTGTTTAATTGTAATGACGTCTTAAAATAAAAGACAATGACTAGTATTCCTGGAATGAGACAATTCCAGATGAATATATCGAACGCTGAAATCAGTTTTTACAAAATTTAGTAGATTTGAAAGAAGTTAAAATTCCGAGAAAGGTTTTTCGGTCAAACACCTTTAACAATGTCCAGGTACATGGATTTGCGGACGCTAGCATTAAAGGCTTTGGTGCCGCAATTTCTATAGCAGACAATAAGCCCTATGTTTAGCTATTGTGTGCTAAAAGTAAAGTAGCGCCCTTGAAAACAATTACTTTGCCGCGTTTAGAGTTATCTGCAACAGTGCTTTTAGCCCGATTATGAAATAAAATTATGCTGGAATTAAAAATAGATTCAAACAAATGTTTCTTGTGGACAGACTCAACAATAGTGTTTCACTGGGTAAAATCATCACCACATAATTGGGAAACCTTTGTCGCCAATAGGGTTTCAGAAATACAAAATTTAACGGCAGGATGTACTTGGAATCATGTAGCAAGTGCAGATAATCCTGCAGATATTATAACTAGAGGCGCATTTCCTAAGCAATTAATTGAAAGCCACCTATGGTGGTCGGGACCATGCTGGTTATCAAGTGAACCAGAAAATTGGCCTAAAACCGTACTCAACAAAAATATAGAAGTTCCCGAAAAGCAACAAAAAACGGTCAGCGCCGTAAGTAATATAAGTTTTAAATCAAACTTATTAATCAAATATTCAAATTACACCAAATTGCAAAGAACAGTAGCTTGGATTAAACGGTTTATATCATCAGATCTTTTAACTTCAGATGAGTTAAGCAATGCAAATTCATCAATTATTAGTTTATTACAACAGGAAGCATTTAACAAAGAAATACAATGTTTAAAGGACGGAAAACAGTTGGCAAAAAATATTTTCAAGTCAGGTTTGATGCGCGTAGGAGGAAGAATTCGACATTCGCATTATTCTTACGACACCAAACATCCTGCTGTTCTACCAAAAAATCATCATGTGACGAATTTATTAATGTATCAATATCACTTGAATAACTTACATTCGGGGGCTCAAGCCACGCTCGCGGCTGTAAGACAAAAGTATTGGCCGATCGCGGGAAGGAATTCAGTTAGGTCGGTAATAAAAAAATGTTTAAATTGCTTTAAATATAGACCTAAAATTAATTTTCAAAAAATGGGAGATTTGCCTTCTCAACGAGTGGAAGAGTCACGACCATTTTTAAAATCGGGCGTAGATCTCTGCGGGTCCTATTTTTATAAAAGACGGTCACTTCAGAAAAATGAAATCAATAGAAGTGTACATTGCTTTATTTATTTGCCTCGCCACAAAAGCCGTACACTTCGAAATTCTTACAAACTTGACAACGGAAGGTTTCTTAAATGCATTAAGGCGATTTATTGCTAGGCGCGAATCAGTTGCGGAATTGCACTCAGACAATGCGACTAATTTTGTAGGGACTAACAAACAACTAAAGAATACAGCAAAAAAGTTAGTTACGGGGTCAGATATGGGCTCTAAGTTAGCCATGAACAATATTAAATGGTATTTTACGCCACCCAGAACGCCTCATTTTGAAGGCATTTGGGAAGCGAATATAAAGTCAGCTAAAGCTCATATAAAGCGCACTATCATAGAAACAGTTTTGACATACGAAGAAATGTTAACGTTCTTAGTTAGGGTAGAAGCTTGTTTAAACTCAAGACCGCTAACACCTCTATCCAATGACCCAAATGACCTCTCTCCTCTAACCCCTGGCCATTTCCTCATTGGAGCACCGCTAACCGCTCCCTTGGAAGAAGAACTTCAAAATACACCGAACAATCGATTAAGCTGATGGCAGCATGTGGAGAAAATGCGTCATCACCTTTGGCGGAGATGGAGACGACAATATATAATATATAACCCAATTACAGCGACGATCAAAATGGGCATCCCCAAAGACGTCATGGATAACACCAGGAGTCATGGTTCTGTTAGTTGACGAAACGGAGCCTCCACTTCGATGCCCCACTGGTCGGGTTGAAGAGGCACATCCAGGAAGTGATGGTTTAGTGCGGGTAGTGACCGTAAAAACCGCGAAAGGTGTCTATAAACGCGGTATCTCTAAAATATGTGTTTTACCATGCCAATAGGAACATGTAGCACTAGTACATGGCATGAGTAATGTTAATTAAAAGGAGTGTTAGTTATTAGCTAGTTTAAGTTAAAATGTTAAACGTAAGGAAATTGAAATGGCTTAATGACTAAGTTGCATTGCTGCATTTAATTTGTTCAATCTTGATTCCTAGATAGAGAGAAAAATATTTAAGTTTTTTACATTTAATTTTTTTTTGCATGTTTACAGACATGCAAGGCCGGCAGCATGTTACGGCTTGACGTTACAGAGAAATGGCAATTCCCACCCCCTCGATCTGTAAGGGTAGGGAGGCCACTTTTTCGAACGTACGAGTAGTACGAGAGTTCGTTCGTCTCGTGCGTCGCAAGCAGAATGTTTGTTGTTGAATAAATTGCAGAATGATTGTTGTTGAATAAAATTTTATTTATTATTAAAACCGGCATTGTTTAAAGAGAACCTTAAAAGGCTCCAAAACCGCGTAGCAGTTCTAAAAAAGGAGGCAGACAGCTTGACTACCGAATTAGAAGTAGTTAAGGATATAAATCCAAAATATGACCAGGTTCAATAAAAAAAAAAAAACATATGTTAGGGCATTCAGTGCCTAACTAAAACAAGCTTCATAAAAATGACAATAAATATAAGTAAAAAAATATGTTCTTTAGTATAAGAAACAGAAAACACATAAATACATTATACTTATAGGTACCAAATCTAGATTTTTCGAAAGAAAGGATGCAATATTACACTAAAGAATGTAAAATATATAATTCTAAAGATGTTTTCAGTCTGAAGGTCAATTGGTCAGCTATAGACTTAAGCTGCTCTCTGGTGATCATAACTATTAACAGACAAATATTGTTTAATTATCACAAATGTACATATGATATGTAAATTGAGTGATGATGGTTATTTTTTAGAGAATTAAGAAAGAAAGCAAAAAAACATTAACTTGAAATTAAATTATTAAGTAGACATTAAAATTTCAATATTTTTAATAAAAATTAAATACTTTTATTTTGCTTTGACTTTTGACTACAAACTCTTTAATATCTGTTATCAATAAAAATAATTTACGTGTAATCTTATCATTAAAAATGTATTGTTTTTTTTAAGGTTTTGGTTTGGTGTTGTGGGACATCGAATATGGAAGGAGAGGACTCACTAAGTACAGTAAGTATTACCTTATAACTCTTACATAGAATGAATTATGATTTGAATAATGTTTTTTTTAACACGGGCCTAGCACATTCTACAATTAAAACTGTTTGGCAAATGGCATAATGTTAGTTAGTTTTAAAAAGCTGTTAAGTTTAGGTAAAAGTAGAAGGGCGTGTAACTTACATCAGTATATGCGTAAATAAATGCAATTTTGTGTACAACATTATTCTATAAAAATGCAATTGAATGTAATTTTTAATTTTTGCTTATTTCTAGGAGACTCATGGGTTTGACTTTCGAGCCATTTTCCTAGAAGAATGTACAAATAATGAACATTTTTTCGCTAAAGAAGATGATACACGTCGAAGGATTTACTTTCTACTTTCCGATTGTACAAATTTATCACTAAAGCATACTAAAGTGTATTACATTAATAATAGTATATTTCTTTATTAGGCGGAGAAGTCATACTTTTTGTGCTGAATCTGTAGTAGTTTCAGTGTGACGGACGAACGTAGTGAGTCCGGCATGAAACTACTACAGATGAAGCACAAAAAGTAAGACTTCGCCGACGTATAAAGAACGCTATTTTTTCTTCAAACGTAAAGAACAACAATATAATAATTACAACGCTCTTATTTTAATTTGTTAGTTTCAAAAAGAGTGCTTTGAATTTAAACTGAAGTTTCCTTGACAACGCTCCAAACAACAGCGAAAAAATTTCACATTTTGCACGTTTTAACAATAATTGGTAAGTAATTATTGTTTTATTTGATTTTTACACTTAAATTTTGTTTAATTTTTTAGTCCGCTATGTTTGAAAGTAGTGACCAAACGAAGGCAATTAGTGAAATCGCAAAGGCAGCTCAGAAGGCAACAGAAAACCTCGTTCCACGAAAGTCCAAAAAACTTTATGAACTAGCATACAAGAAATTTACTAATTGGTGCGCTAAGAGTAATGTGATGGATTACTCAGAAGATGTGTTGCTGGCGTACTTCTTGCATTTATCAGTAGATATGAAAATGAAGAGTTCGACTTTGTGGTCACAATATTCGATGTTACGAACCATGCTAAGTATCAAAGATGGTGCAGACTTGGCCAAGTACTTGAAGCTTCGTGCTTATTTAAAACAGCAAAATAAAGGCTACATTCCGAAGAAAGCTGATGTCTTCACAAAAATACAATTTGAGGAGTTTCTAGAGAATGCACCCAACGAACAATATTTAGCAATTAAGGTATTTTGCAATAATATATATATATTATAAACATTGTTATTATAAATTATGTTTTACAGACTGTTTTCTTGTTTGGAGTAGCAGGGGCGTGCCGATGCGACGAACTTGTGAATATGAGAGTTGAGGACGTCGAAGACCTAGGCTCGTTGATACATGTGAAGATTCCCTTTAATAAAACAGAGAAACCACGGTCTTTTGCTATTGTCGGAGAACGTAATATTAACATATACAGGAAATATGTTAATTTGAGACCAAAAGACATGAAGGAGGATCGTCTTTTTGTGAAATTTCATAACGGGAAATGCTATAAGTCAGTTATGGGCATTCATAAAATTGGAAGCGTAGCAAAAGATGTAGCTTTATTTTTGAAGTTGCCAAATTGGAAATTATTTACTGGACACTCCTTAAGGCGAACGTCAGCCACAATATTTGTAGATTCTGGGGGAGATATCACCGGTCTGAAACGTCTAGGCGGATGGAAGAGCACATCGTGTGCCGAAGGTTATATTGCAGACTCCATCAGCAACAAAAATGAAACCGCTGGAAAAATTTTGATCGCTGGCACCTCTTCGCCACTAGTTTTACCTTCAGAGTCCGTCGCAAGCAATGTTTCAGCAACTAGCGTTCACGTTTCTTGTGATTCGGGGTCATCAGTTGCATCAAACGGTTCTCATTTTAAAAATGTTAGTAATTGCACATTTAATTTTTACTATGGTGGTAAATAATTAAGTTGTTTTTTTATAATTCGTTAATAAATTCATGATATTAATTTAATGTTTAGTTATTTATTTACAGGAAAATAACAAAAACGCAAAAAAATTTGTAGCGGCAGAAATAGTATATTACAGTACAAGGGACAAAAGTTGAATTTTCGGCCCTGCGCGCCATAATGCCAGAGGCGAAGCCGAGGGCATTATGGCGCGCAGGACCGAGATTTCAACTTCTGTCCCGCGTATTGTATACGATTTTTCTTCATACCTCGCTCGAAAGTACGTACTTTAATTTTATTTTTTTAACTTTAAATGCTATATTTTTCATGCTGACAGTTTTTGATGCCTGCCGCGACATTTGCGGCACGAGCGAAGCGAGTGTTGCTAGTCATATAACATAGTTACGAGTATAAATAAACACGATGAATTCTTTCTTCCCGCTATACAGGGAAGAAAGTGTACATCTTACAGGGACTAAAAGTTAAACTTTCGGCTCTGTTATTAGGGACGAAAGTACGTACTTTCGAGCGAGGTATGAAGAAATAGTATATTACAGTACAAGGGACAAAAGTTGAATTTTCGGCCCTGCGCGCCATAATGCCAGAGGCGAAGCCGAGGGCATTATGGCGCGCAGGGCCGAGATTTCAACTTCTGTCCCGCGTATTGTATACGATGAAACTTAAACTATGGCAACCTAATTCAAAAATGACGTACTTCTCTGACGTTTGAAGAAAAAAGAATTTTTCTACACCTATTGAATTACATCGCAATTATTAGCATTTTTTTCAAGAAAAATCGTAGTTATAATTCACGACCGTGAATTATGGATCACAATTCACGGTTCTCGTCCAATAAAAAAATTAGAAATTCATTATTCACGGGTGTTCCATCCAATGATATTTTGAATTGCCCACGATCAACTCTTTCTGCGCGCGCCTGACAATCGACTCGCGTGACAGCCAAGTGTGTCGCCATATTCCTTGTTTAGGTTATATAGAGTTTCATTAAAGTTATCAAATTTGACTGTAATTTATTTGTTGAATAGGTGTAGAAAAAGCAAAGTATTACATTCGCGATTATGGCCATTATTCACTTAGATGATTTGAGCCACTCGCCAAGGCTCGTGGGCTCAAACATCATCTGCGTGAATAATGGCTGTCATAATCGCTCATATAATAATATACTATTATTTCATACGTTGATAATATAATAATAACAATGGAAAGAGATCCTCTTGATCTGATAAGCATACTGATAAGTAAATCTGAAATAATCACAGAGGAATACAAGTGTACGAATCTAACACCAGTTTTATTCAAGAAGCAGTGTCCCACATGTAAACTGGTATGACATCATCAACCATGTCTACTTATCAGTGGCGCCATTTAGACGGTCCAACAGCAGATAAGGCGCGGAGCAGCTAGAGAGGAACCACCGAGTCAGCAGAAATCGAGGAAATTGGAATCAAGGAAAAAGACGTCATTCTAGATCGAGCCGTGGAATTAAAAACGAGGATAATTAATTTTATAAATTGATAAATGCTTAATTGTATTCTTTTTATAATAAACTTATTTAAATAGATTATATCAGATGTGGTTAAAAAAACCTGTGCGCCAAAAATTGTTATTTTTTTTAGTTCAGAAATTCTGGACTTTTCGGGAAGTGTGAAAGTTTTTTTTTTCTTTTTTTTAGTTTTTCGGTTTTGTGTGTGCTAACACTATTTTATAGGATGGCCGAGGGTTATCGCAATACACCTGCAAGTAACTCTGAGCGCAGTTACACTCCACCATTAGTTGGCTTGACACCCCTTCGCCAATCTGCGGAACAGCATCAGGTCAGAGGTGGATGCAGAGCGGGCGAAAGGCATCATCTTCAGCTTTTTCAAGGTGAAGATATTCCCGTCGCATCTAGCCGTAGCATGTCAGCTTCGTCGAAAGATGCATCCGACGATGCTGTAATTATTCGAGCAGCGCGTACACACCCGCCGTTCGCTCCTAATCTACTGATGGGCTATAATGCTATAAAGCACACACACCCGGCACTCTTTTATTAACTGCCGATCTTGACAAACAAACTTGTGATGTGACTAAACTTCGTGCCGCGGCTTCTGCCCGTCTTTCAAAGCAGCAACAATATAACAAATCTAAATTTGATTTGAAACGCACAAAGCCTTCTGTGTATAACATTGGTGATTTGGTCGTCGTTAAAATTGCAAGTATAATCACTCAAGGTGAAAGTAAGAAACTCGTAGCAAAGTGGAAAGGTCCGTTTAAAATCTCAAAATGTTTGCCTAGAGATGGCTATGAAGTGACGGAACTGAAAACCTTACAACCATCTCGCAAATATACAGGTGTTTATGCTGTTGAACATATTAAACCTTGGTTTTTGTGTAATTTTGACTCTGAGGAATCCGATAGTTAGTTAAGAGTTAACAAAAAAAAAATGTTTTTTCAGGAACATACTTGTTGTTTTGTCTGTGTCAGAAATCGGAGCTCTTTGTCAGGATCACTTGTGGTGCCTGTGTTCAGGATCCCTTGTGGTGCCTGTGTCAGAAATTGGAGGTCATTGTCAGGATCCCCTGTGGTGCCTGTGTTCAGGATCCCTTGTGGTGCCTGTGTAAAATTAATGTTGAACGTTTTGTTTTTTCTTTTTTTTTGTTATTTTGTTGTTTTTTTTCGGCACTTCTTTTTTCTATCCAATTTTATTTTTGTATTAGTTTTTCCCTGGTTCTGTTGTAGTCAGGAGCACGATACTCGTGTGCCTGTGTTCCTCTCCGTTTCAGATTTTTGCGCTGTCGTGGACGCCAGCCTGTCAGAATGGCCGTGTAAACTGGTATGACATCATCAACCATGTCTACTTATCAGTGGCGCCATTTAGACGGTCCAACCAACAGCAGATAAGGCGCGGAGCAGCTAGAGAGGAACCACCGAGTCAGCAGAAATCGAGGAAATTGGAATCAAGGAAAAAGACGTCATTCTAGATCGAGCCGTGGAATTAAAAACGAGGATAATTAATTTTATAAATTGATAAATGCTTAATTGTATTCTTTTTATAATAAACTGTAAGACTCTTTTTATTCTAATCTTACGTTTTGCCAAATTTTAACAATTAAATTGAATTAAATAACAGTTAACTCTTTCTCCATAATAAATTTGTCAGGATGTCTATGTTCTACGATTATTAGCCTTAATTATTAACTCAAAAACAGTGTACAGAATAGCAACAACTAGCTACATTATCATCAACAATCTACTTCAACTCACCCCTCTATATTCATTGTTAGAGAAACGCTTGAGCAGTCAGACGGATCGATTAGGCGACACATGAAACATATTTACACATAACGTACCTGTCAATAATACGTGTAAAGTAACTCACCGGGGGCTTTTCTCCCCCTAGCAGGATTCTTCTCGAACTGATAGTGGAAGACATCACCAGGCTCATTGGACTTTGACAACCACTCCATGGACTCGATTGACTCAATCTTCACCCCCTTTTCTTTAGCATCGTGTTCTCAATGATGTCTTCATTGTTTCGGTACCTCATTATCCCATCACCAGGCTCATTGGACTTTGACAACCACTCCATGGACTCGATTGACTCCATCTTCACCCCCTTTTCTTTAACGTCGTGTTCTCAATGATGTCCTCCTTGTTTCAGTACCTCATTATTCTTTCGAATGCACAGCACTGATTTCACAATATTCACATTATTCCACCGAACTCAGGGAGTCACAACTGAATCCACATTATTCCACCGGATTCAGGGAGTCACAACTGAATCCACATTATTCCACCGAATTCAGGGAGTCACAACTGAATCCACATTATTCCACCGGATTCAGGGAGTCACAACTGAATCCACATTATTCCACCGAATTCAGGGAGTCACAACTGAATCCACATTATTCCACCGAATTCAGGGAGTCACAACTGAATCCAGATTATTACACAAAACACCTATGATCAACACGATCAACACATTAACTATCTTTCTCTTTCAATAAACAATTAACAATTGTTAACTGTAAATATTCATAATACTGCCCGTCCGACTGCTCTGACGCCCGGCTCAGTTTTTACTGACTGGCCTCTACCACCACCTTTCCAGGGATGCCAAGCCGATGTTCTCCCTCTTTTACTTAAAATGCCATATGGCCCTCATCGAGATGATTTAATTAAACAAGCGATTTAGCGTCTTATTGGCTTATTTTTACTTAAAAGAATAACTATAAATTATTATAAAATCAAAAACTCTCACAAAACTTATTTAAATAGATTATACACATTATTCAAAGAACTTGTACTTGAGGCTAATTGTAACAAGAAAACAAACATTAAATCAAAAGTTACTGTAACTGCTTATGAAGAAATAAAAAATAAGAAGATTGGAAAGCAACACATTATGTATACAACACAGCCAGGTTCAATAAGCGATTCATCAAGCTCAGCTGATCTACTAGAAGATGATGATTCTAATTCCGATTCATCTCTCACTCGTAAGAGAAAGAGAAAAACATGTCAAAAAGCAGGGGACTTTGAGCTGGTAGGACATGAAAAGAACTGTCAATTTAACAATACTATGAAATGTCAAGTGGAAATATTGATATTAGTTGGGGATAGATCTTACTGTGAAACATTGGCCAAGCACCTTGGACTGATTTGATTTGAAGGTCTGCTGAAAGGAGAGGAAGACATTGAACGTCATTTGCAAAATTATGACAATAAAATTTATAGACTAGCTCACACAGAAATTATTAAGAAAATGATCAATGGCTACAGCAGCATCTGCATCACCACATCAACATCAGTTTGGAACTACATACCAGCATGTACGAAAGGAATTATTTACACAAAAAATACATCTAATTTGTATGAATTATTCCAGGACGACGCAAATTACTGTGTTTTTGTCGAAGATAGTATTCTAGCTTATGTAGATGCTGTTAGTAAAATTGTTCAAAAATCATTGTTAGGCAATATTTTAGTGGAAGTAAATTATCAAGTAGATCAAAAAGCTTATACTAAAATCCATTTACCTATAATAACGGTTTTAATACTCTTTTACCTTGTTAGGTATTTCGTACAAAGCTTCATTGTGACACATGAAACTTGCACAAATTCTAATATTTTAGATATATTTGAGTCTAGAGGTATTGTCTAAGGCTCCATGTATTGATTCTCTAATACTAATTTGATACTGATAGTTGCAAAATTATGTTTATGTTTAGTTTTTAACCTAAATTACTGATGATATCAAAATAAAATATAAATTGTACCTTACCTTTGTCTAATAAATAAAATGAAACTTTATTTTTGTTTTGAAATTAATTTCCAACATTGTTCATAATTATTAAGAACAATACCAATAAGGATGACTATTAGACAATGTTTTAAGATTGCGAGATGATAAAGACACAAAAAGTTATACACTTAAATATCAATAATCAAATGTATTTTTTTACATACTCCTTTCAAAAAAACGCTTAGAAAAGATTGCTGAATTTTGTTGAAATTGTCACCAATGATACCCTAGTAAACATAAACAAAATGAAGAAAGTTAGAACATCAAATTTAAGCACTGTCTTATTTTTTTATTTCTTAAACGAAATGTTGCCGGTTAAGGCACGTCCTGTACAAATTGCTTAAAAACTCTTAATGGATATGCAAAGAGATATAAGAAAAAAATGTTAAAAACATTCTTAAAGCTAAGGCTTTTTAGATTTGAGGCTACAGGTCTACAAAAAGTAACATTTATTATTCAATTATTGTAATATATTTTATACTTCATTACAATGTATTAATAGTTTTCTTTTTAGTTGAATGGAAACTTTCCAGAATAGTGTTTATTTCTTTCTGGAAAATTCAAATTTTCTAAAACTGGAAAGCTTTCGCCGCTCATCACTAGTAAATTGCTTCATAATTGAGGCTTCAGTTTTGTGGCATAACTGGTTTGAACATGTTTTTAGATTTAGCTACTTTTTATCATGCCTAAACTTCTCCTACCTGTTTTTTTTTTGAATTGAGAATCGGTACCCTTAAGTATTATTTTTTTAAATATGACTTTTTTTATTTTGTTTATATGAGGCTATTATTATTCTCACTATTTTAGACATAGTACACATTATCTCACTATCTACAAGACATTAGGTATTGTTAGAAGCTGTATATATATTTTTAATTGGTTAAAGCATCATTTTTTATATATTATTTGCAATAAAATAAGGTAAGGTTTGAGAAGCGCTAGTCGGCTGGTGTTAATACACATTAAGGACCGGTCCCGTTGGTTCGCCAAAGACTCATGAGTCGAAGACGAATTCAGGATTGATAGTCGTGTCGATGATTCTCCTCGATAGCCATGCACATACCTATAAACGGTATAAGCTGTCGTCAAAGAGGAGATGCTGTAAGAATAGATCGGATTGTAGTCGGAATGAAAATGGGGAATGTTTTGCACTTATTTTTATTAATTCAGTAAATATTCTGAATCCAAGATTTATCATGAAGGCATAGTCGAGTATTGGGGTGTTAAAAACAAATATTTCCATGCCATGACAGCGTTTACGTTCACGTCTTTGTTAAAATTACCAACGCTTGATTAACGTTAAACGTTGTCGTATACGTGTGATATTTTTTGATAATTAAGACACAAACCGAACATGTTTACGATAACATTAAAGTTTTAATAGCGATGTCTAAATGAAAATCCATAATGGAGTGTTCAGATATTTTAGTAGACTTGGAACAATTAGGTGTATCTTTTTTATTATTATTATTATTATTATTATTATTATTATTATTATTATTATTATTATTATTATTATTATTATTATTATTATTATTATTATTATTATTATTATTATTATTATTATTATTATTATTATTTTTTTTTTTTTTTTTTTTTTTTTTTTTTTTTTTTGGAGTTGCGGAATCCTTTTTACGGATACCCCCTGGACCTACAGCCCAGTCTTACAGATCTAGACTTTCAGCCAAGAGGGTTATGTGGGACTCCCAAAAAAGCAGGCCTACCCACTAAACCGCCACCTCCTTCACCCTCTCCCCCAGCCAGGAACTACGTTAGTATTACTTCTAGCTGGGGGGTCTTGTCCGTGTTCGTCCGTTCGTCTCGTTTGTCTGTATTTTATTAGGTCGCGTCGCTCGGTCTGCTCAGTCGTCCGTCAGGCAGCCGTCCGCGTTTTTTCGTCGCAGTATTGTCTCTGTATAGGTGGCTACGAGTAGCCACCATTCCTGTGTGCGTAACATCACCTGTACAATGTTGTCAGGGGTGATGTTACCTGTTGTCGTCTCGAGTTCTCGTCTCAAGTCCGTCCAGTGATCGCACACAAAAAATGTGTGTTCCGCGTCGTCTCGTTCGTGTCCACAGTACTTGCAGTCAGGCGTCCGTACTCTGTTCATGTTGTTAAGGTACCGTCGGAAGTAGCCGTGTCCCGTCAGAAGCTGGGTAACGTAAAAGTTTACGTCCCCGAATGTCCTTTTAGTCCACGGTCTAAGGTCCCTTATCAGTCGTCTTGTCCAGTTAACTGTTTGTTCTTCCGTCCATCGTTGTTGCCACACCTGTATAGTTCTGTCGCGTTCAGTCTTTGCCGCGTCCTCTCGTCTCACGTCCGCGTTGCGCCCGTAGATCCTTTTGCGCTCTTCGGCAAGGAGATCCACGGGAATTACGTTCGCCACCACCAGAACAGCCTGTGCAGAGACTGTCCGGTAGGAGCTCGCGATTATTATTAAATTACACAATTAGGTGTATCTTTTTTATTATTATTATTATTATTATTATTATTATTATTATTATTATTATTATTATTATTATTATTATTATTATTATTATTATTATTATTATTATTATTATTATTATTATTATTATTATTATTATTATTATTATTATTATTATTATTATTATTATTATTATTATTATTATTATTGCATACAGCTAACCAACAGAAAACCCAATTACAGGTCAGCTTGTTAGGAGAAGAAAAATAAAGAAAAAGAAAGAAAAGTAATATAATCTAAATATTATTTTAATTATAGTTCAAATAGGAAAAATTGTATCAAAGATAAAAGATATGTATGAACCATAGCATATATTTCAAACCCTTAGATGCAACTGTTATATTATTGCATTCTTATTCAAGAAGGGTTTTTATTACTGTAATGACGTTTTATATTTGAGATGGTGCAGCGAAATATGTCCAGTGCTGACTCAACTGCTTCGTAATTTTTTAGCATCTGATATATAGGTGACGCAGTACCAGTTGTAGTTCGTTTCGTTGGAATGAAGAATGTGTTTTTCGAACGAGCACCAGGTCTGTTGACTTTAAGGCATATTTCGGATAGTAAGGATGGACAATTCAACCTTCCCTGCCAAAGTTTATGCAAAAATATTACGGAGTGCTCAGCACGTCTAGTAGATAAGAAAGACATATTAAATCGTTCTAAAAGAAGTTCTTCTGGATAACCTCGAGTGGGATACACTTTGTCCAACATAAATACTGCACTTTTCAGAAATTTCCGTTGCACTCTCTCCAGCGCTGAAATGTGAATATTATATGTGGGAGACCAAACAACTGAGGAATACTCTAAACGAGATCGCACATAAGTGATGTATAGTAGTTTTAACGTTTCAACGTCACAAAATTCTCTCCCATTGCGCAACACAAATCCCAGGGATTTGATGGCGGAGTTTATAACAGATTGCACATAGGGAACAAAAGAAAGCTTCTCATCGAAAATAATGCCGAGATCCCGAACAGAATCCACTCGTGAAATAACAGCACCATTGATGTTATAGTCAAAAGAAAGAAGTTCCTTTTCCTTTGTATAACTCACAACGTTACATTTTGAGTGATTCAATAGTAGATTGTTTTCAGTACACCATTTCACAATCGAGTCAACACATTGTTGAAGTTTAAATGCGTCTTCCATGGAATTAATTACAGAGTAGATTTTCATATCATCTGCGAATAGAAGACAGGATAAATTTATGACCTCAACAACGTCGTTAATAAAGATATTAAAGAGCAAAGGTCCCAAAACAGAACCCTGCGGAACTCCAGTTTCCTGTCTAAATTGCTTTGATGTATATCCATTGACATACACATATAGATAACGATCGACTAAATACGAATCCAACAGCGAAACAAGGTTAACTGATAAACCAAAACGTTCCAACTTTCTCAACAGCAGACTGTGATCAACCTTGTCGAAAGCGCTTGAAAAGTCCGTGTAAACAACATCAACTTGCAATTTATCATCACGAGCAGTACTAAGAAACTGTGTAATCGTGCATAGGTTTGACTCAGGTGAGCGACCTTGAACAAAACCGTGTTGTACCAAAGATAGAACTGAGGAAACATGAAAACTAAATATGTTGTACAACATATATTCAAAAACTTTTGCAAAATTACAAATAATCGATATGGGTCTATAATTTGTGATATCCGACTTTACACCTTTCTTATAGACGGGACATATTTTGGAAGTCTTCCATTGACAAGGAAAATCACAACGTTTTAAGATTAGGTTGAATGTAACTGTAAGGGGTTTCACAAATACGGAAGCACAGTCGCTAATTAAGAAAGCTGGAATCTGGTCAGGTTCTCTAGTCATGGTGGCCTTTAACTTCTTCAAGGCTTGAGGAACTTCTTGTTCAGAGACAGATGGCAGATTCAAGATGTTGTTGGATATTGGCACCGATGGTATAGTGACTTCATCAGTCTTCTTAAAAGATCGAGAAAAATGATCAGCAAAACTACTGACAATATCTTGAGGATCTATTAGCTTATTGCCATTTAAGAACATAGTTGTAGGAATTGGGCTAGTAGGAGTTTCGATTGGAGTTGACAAAAGACCAGAATTCACCCGGGTTAGACTTTAGATTTTTGTTAACTTTCTGCAAGAAGTTTTTATAAGCTACATCAATATCAGATTTTAAACGAGCTCTAAGTTGGGCGAATGTATCGAAGTCAAGTATAGACTTTGATTTTTTATACTTTTTTCTTGCAGTGGATTTTTGTTTCAGTGTGCGTATGATGTTTTTATCGAACCAAGCAGGATAATTTCCAGGTTTATGCTGCTTTAGAGGTACATGGCGGTGAAAAATATCATTAAGTAATTGATGGAAATTTGAAACTGCTACATCAACATGTGAATAATTTGCAAGAAAGGTCCAGTCTACAGTAGATAGTGTTGCATATAATAGGTTAAAGTTGCATTTACGAAAATTGAATTCAGAAATTTTACGCTTGGGAAATTTTTTCTGGCGTTGGTGAATTATAAGATCAAATTCCAGAGCTGGATGATGATTGTCTTCCAAAACAAATGGATCTTGGGCTCTCGAAATAGAGCAGAAAGTAGAATCAGACACCATGACTAGATCTAAAAGTCTATCATTTATATTGAAGATGTCATTGCATTGTCTTAATTGATAAAAATTTAAAAAATTGTTTAGTAGTCTATTAGAGGTAGACGACGGAGATAAATCAGACACATTTTTAATAAAATCTGGAACATTAAAATCGCCTACAACAAGCAAATCTGAGTCATACAAAAAATGTAACGACGTTAAAAAATCGAAAAACACCGACAGAGAGTTAACATCGCATTGTGGAGGTATGTATATGACAAGAACGTGAAGAGTACGATGGTGAAAGTGTATTTTGACTATTAAAACATCAATATGAGGAATAGTATCACAGACAACTATATCACATATGGTTGAATTTATCGCAGAATCAACAGCAAGCAACACACCCTCACCTCTCCTGCAACCGGTTGAGCTAAAATCACGATCTTTGCGAAAAACATTGTATTTTGATAGATCAAATAATTCACTGTTACATACACTATCACTGAGCCACGTTTCAGTTAGTGCTATAAGATGTAGGTGAGAAGCAGCAACAGAAGACAAATAAAACAATTGTGTTTTACTATTCAGTCCACGAACATTCTGATAGTAGCATGATAGCATGGTTTGTGAGTTAATAATAGATCGAGTACTTGCAGAGGAATTAAGTAAGTTGTAAGAACTAAACGATACTTGCTGTGATTGCTATTTATCATTAAAAATTTTAGCTCTAAAAGTCGCCAAATGAGATTGGTATGTAGCACAACCCCTGTCAAGAGCAGAGTGACTGCAGTCAATATTAGGATATTTATCCTTCCGGGAGAAGCAATTTGAGCAAGTCAGAGTTATTGATTCACAGTTCTTTAGGAGGTGGTTACCACAACATTTAGGACAAGTTGGTTCATCTTTTGTGCAGTGTTCGGAAATATGGTTAAAACCAGAGCACTTAAAACAACGCCGAATGTCAACTGCATCCCATACCTTGCAGTATTCATACCCAACCAATAGCTCGCCTGCTGCAATAATATTATGGTATGACTGTGCATCAACTTCAATAACAGCCTGATGTAGAGCCTCATTATTGCGCAATGTACTGAACTTCTTTAAATTACAGACGTAGCCAGCGGGAAAGAGCGATTTGTTCTGATTCAAAACATAATTTAATAGTGCGTCTTTCTCAACACTGCTATCAATCCCCGAAATTCTTATTCTTGGGAGCAAACTAGACAATTGTTTGAGGCTATATTTTGGTAAATTATTAGAGACAATATTCCCAATTTTATTGATATCGTCAGGATTGTCACAGGTAATGATTACACTCCCATTGCGACTAGCCTTGACTTTTGTGATATTGACTTTAGTTTTTATGGGGTCAACGTTTGTGAAAAGATCCTTTTTAGTAACAGATATAGGCTGATTATCATTTTTTGGTTTTAACATGACGGACGATGTGTTGGCGGTCACTTCAGCGTACGAAAGGATTTTAGTATTTAAATCGGCTGTATCAGGGTTGAAAGTTATAGTTTGTTGTGCTTTTCTAGAGGTGTTTTGTTCCTCAATTAAAGATACACATTTGCTTACGGTTTCCACGATTTGGTCTAATTTCGAACAACCTTCCATTACTGAACAATCGTCACATACATATTTGAAGTTTTTAAATTGATTTAAGATTTTAAAGTTTTCATCGTCTAATTTTAGACACTTTGTATGTGCTTTTTTGGTACATATAAAGCAACGAGCACATTTGTCAAAATTTTTCAATGTAACATTGCATAGTTTACAAGCAGGCATAATTAATTGGTATCACAGCAATCGCACTATGATTGAATAATTTAAGTAGCAACGAGCTTCTGGCGTCAGAGACAAAAAAGAAGGTCTTAGACCGAAGCGTAAAAACTGCACCAACAACCGGTCTTATCACAGCAGCAAAAACCAAGTGACTGATAACGCAATCATACATCGAATTATTGTAGAGAAATTAAATTAAAAATACCAAAGATTTCCTACCTTTCATAATGGTGACGACAGCAAAAAAGCAACCCTCTTGTAGCAAAAATTTCCCTCTACGAACTAGTGTTAGAACACTAACAAAAAGAACTTACAATTCAAGGAAAAATCAAGAAACCTGAGGAAAGCGAGAAATCACGTCCGAAACCTTTCACTATTTTATGCGCGTATACCTTTGCCATGCGCCAATTGGCTTGGTCCAGAAATAAAAAGCTATATTTTTAGGGGTATCTAAAAACTAGGGAATTTATAAAGGTTTTCCTTGGTTTTTAAAGTACATAATTTTACTTGGAGTGTCGAGGATTTTAAGTCGCTTTAAGTTGTGCTTCATTGATTTTTTCCATGCGCCAATAGGCTTTGTCCAGAAATGAAAAGCTGTTTTGAGGTGTGTGAAATCTAGACATTTTGACAATGGTTTTGAGGTAATTTTACATGATTTTTGCATGCGCCAATAGGCTTGGTCCAGAAATGAAAAGCTATTTTTGAGTGTCTAAAATCAAGGCATTTTGTAAGTTTTTTACATCTTTTTCAGATGGTTACTTTTGGGAAAACAGTAAATTTGTAGGATTCTACCCGGTTTTTCGTGTGCTCAACTTTTGGTGGCCTACACATGTTTGGGAACTTTTGGGGTGGATAAAAATTAATGCATTTTGAGTGATCTTGGGCCTTTTTTAGTTGTTGACTTTTGGGAAAACAGTTGAATTTGTAAGATTCTACCTTGATTTTTAAGACGCCAAATGCCCTGGCCCAGAAGTAAGATTTTACTTTTTAACGACAGGTGAATTTTTTGCATGCGCCAGTTGGACTGGTGTAGAAGTAAAAAGCCATTTTGGGATGTCTAAAAACAACGGATTTTGTAAGGTTTTTTTGGGTGCTTTTAACGTAATTATGTTTGATTTTGAATGATTTTCAACGGTTTTCTCATGTGCCCAATTTCTGATGGCCTATTGATTTAAAACAAGAAAAGAAACTGTTTAGTATTTTTCGGTCGCATTAAAAATTATGATTTTTGAAAGATTCATGTCTTTTTCGGTTCTCAGCTTTTGCGAAAACATAAATTTTCAGGATTCTGCCCTGTTTTGTAAGGCGCCAAATATACCTCTTTGATTTGGTTGTTTTCCCTTTTTTTTGCATGCGCCAATTGGTCTGGTCCAGAAATGCAAAGCCATTTGGAATGTCTAAAAACAACGGATTTTGAAAGTTTTTCAGAGTGCTCTTGAGATAATTTTGCATGATTTGGGGTGATTTTCAACGGTTTTTTCGTGTGCCCAATTTTTGGTGGTCTACAGATATTTGGTACTTTTGGGCTGCATAAAAATTGGTGCTTTTTTAAAGATTTTAGATCTTTTTCGGTTGTTTACTTTTGGGAGAACAGCTAAATTTTTAGGGTTCTGTCTTGTTTTTTGAAGACGCCAAAGGTTCTGGTCCAGAAATAAAAAGCCATTTTGGGGTGTTTAAAAACAAGGCATTTCGTAAGTTTTTTAAATCTTTTTCGGTTGTTTACTTGTGGGAAAACACTAAATTTGTAGGATTCTGCCTTGATGTTTAAGACGCCAAATGTCCTGGTCCAGAAATAAAAAGCCATTTTGGGGTGTGTAAAAACAAGGTATTTTGGTTTTTTTTTAGAGCGTTCTTGAGGTAATTTTCCATTATTTTGGGAGATTTTAACGGTTTTTTCGTGTGCCCAATTTTTGGTGGTCTACACATATTTGGGAACTTTTACGGTGGATAAAAATTAATGATTTTTGAGAGGTTTTGGGCCCTTTTCGGTTGTTTGCTTTTTGGCAAACAGCTAAATTTGTAAGATTTTGCCTTATTTTTTAAGACGCCAAATGTCCTGGCCCAGAAGTAACATTTTATACTCTACTCTAGTCAAAAAAGTCATAGCCTAAAGCCAGTGACGGATTTAGGCTTGCTGCCGCCCTAGGCCCCATTCGATATGCCGCCCTTTTTAAAAAATGAATTTCAATAATTTTGATCCAATATTTTTATTTAAAAAGTAACTTTCTTCATTGATGATTTATTAATGAATGTCTTTAAAAATAGTTTGAAGCATTTTTAATAATTTTTTAAAGTTTAATTTATATTTTTAGTAAGTTTAAAAAATTTTTTAGAACTTTCTGAGAATTTTTTAATAGTTTTCTCCGAGTCAAGTAAGAGATTTTACTGACGTGTTTTGTATTAAATTTTTCCGGAAATCGTAAAAAAAAACGAAATTTACAAACTTTCGAATTTTTTTTGACAAATTCCACAAAAATCAAGTTTTTCAATTTTGTTGGCAACTATAGTTACTAAAGTATCTTTTTTATTTTGCGTCTTGTAAAGTTTTTACAGAACTAGTTCGGAAAACCCAATTTTCCTGCGCGTGAATAAGCAGGAAAATGTTGTTTCCAAGACGATTTCCAAAAAAAATTTTTAAAAGTACAAATGAATTACTAAAAGCTGCTTAAAAAGATTATTTAAATGCTTTGAAATGGTTTAAAACATTTTCAACACAAAATTTGAATTATTTTTAATAATTTTTAATTTAAAAATATTTAAACGTCTTTACAATTTGTTTTAACTTTTTTAAAATATATGTTGAGGTTTTTTTTAATTTTTTAAAAAATTTTAATAATTTTTAAGAAGTTTCAAAAAATTTATAAGAATTTTTTAATAATTTTTAAAATCTTTTAATTTAATAATAGAAATTTATTAATGATTTTTGCAAACATGAGGAATATCGAGCAATTTTTTTTTATTTTAGATAAAAATTTTAATTTTAATTTTTTTACCAATTATTTTGATGATTCAAAAAATTGTGTTGGGAAAAAGACGCGATTTATTTTTCATGAAAAACTTTTTTTTATAATCAAAAAATGTTCTGACACTTTTGAATGGATATCAAAATGATATTCAACACATGCAAATCTACGGAATTTTACACTAAAAACAAATTAAGAAGTTACTCAGATTTAGTAGTTTCAAAACGCTAGATACACGTGAGATTAATCTCACTAAAGGAACAAAAAGTAAAGAATATTACTCGATAAAAACTGTGATTAATCTATTAAAAAATTAACATCTTACCCATACAGATTGAAAAGTGAATTTTAATTGAATTATAATATATTCTATAGAAATTTTTTTATAAAAACAAATCTGAACCAATTTTCAAATTGATTGTTTTTACTTTTTTCGCTTCTAAAATTTTGCCATTTCGAAAATTTTGCCGCCCTTCAAATTATGCCGGCCTAGGCCTAAATCCATCACTGCCTAAAGCGTAAACTTAAAAAATCACTCGGTATTAAGCATTGTAATCTAGTCGGTATAGCAGAGCACTACAATGTCAAGTTGTCAATGTTTGTAACTGTCAAAAATAACCGTTTAAATTTCAAGCACAAGCCGTTAAACAGATCCCAGTTTAAAACAATTTGTGGCAGTTAGTAAATTTTAATTACCTGATTATTGCTGATGAAACTATTCCATTAATCTCATTCAACTACATTGGTGCGAAAGCAATGAACCCAGTAAGCAAATTCACACCGAAATTTCGACGAGAGAAAACGAATCTTTCCAATCCGGATTTGGTGAAAAAGAGTGATCCTGTTGAAGTTTTTTGTCGACTACGGCCTTTAAAAGATAATGAGGACTCCACAAGTATCAAGTTGTTATCACCCACCACCTTGGCGCTATCCACCCCAGCAGAATCTCGAGGAATACATAAAGAGGTGCACTATACTTTCAAGCACATCTTCACATCATATTCCAATCAAGATGAAATCTTTGAACATGTAGCATTTCCCCTTTTAGAAGATTTGTTAAAAGGGAAGAATGCTTTACTTTTTACCTATGGAGTGACAGGCTCTGGGAAAACACATACATTGAGTGGGAGTCACGACAATCCTGGAATTATGCCGAAATGCATTTGTACAATTTTCAATTCAATTGGCGACTTTCAAGCACCTAAATTTGTTATTAAGTCAGACAAATTGAATGGGTTTGAAGTTCAATCCAGCGATGAGGCAATGCAGGACAAATTAAATGAGCTACGGGGGGCGGCAAAGACACGCAAAAGTACTAAAAAAATTGTTAGGTGAGTTGCAACATTTATTTTATACAATTTTAAATGGTAGTGTGTAGCAAACCATCAATTAGCAATAGATCAATCATGACGGGAAACAATATTTTTGACTTAGTTAAAACCATGTCTTTTGTAGGCAAAAGATGGAGCACTTACATAAATTAATGGAATTCGGATCTTCACTGTTACTTAAAATACTAACAATACGAGGCAAATTTTGGTTATATTATTCTCCTAACTATAAAAGACTTGATGAACTATTAGTGGATACAAAGTAATATTTTATGTTAATATTATCTCTCAAGAGTTCTTCAAGATTTTAAGTATACATTTATTAGTTCACCCTCTTTTTATTAATATTTCCCGACAAAGCTTGATATTGAATTTCTTCTATTGTGTTTTTATTCAATTTTTTATTTAAAGACAACGGTTAATTACACTCCAGAAAACATATTTTGTAAAAAAATATTTAGGGCTATATATGACAGGGCCCAATTTTCCAAGGCTAGACATCACTTTTTTTTAAATGGACAGCTTTAGTTTTTTTATTATATTTTTTGTCCTATCAATTGCTATTCAACTGTATAATTGTTTTGTGTTAGCATTAACTACAAACAAATAACGATTTTTTTTAAGTGGTTATAGAAACGTTGGTTTCAAAAAATGTTAAATATAGGAATTTTGTTGTTGTTCGCAGAATCTTAACTTGTTTGTGCAAAGGTTAGAGATATCCATATGGTTTTAACTTTTACTTAAAGTACTTTTTTACAGAAATCAAGCACTTTGCAGTTTTTAAGTCATTGAACTACTTTTTTTTTATCTATTTCTTTCTTGGTTCACTATTACTTGTAGCAAAAACTAGATGGTTTAAAGTTATTGAAACTTTTTTTATTGTTTTTTTGTTACGTCTCACCTACAAACCTACAATATTGTTAGGTAATATAGTTTTTGCTCTGTAAATTGGTTTTTATATCAAAATATATATTAAATTAATACAAAATGCATATGAGACCAACCCGACATTAATGATTCACTCTGTATATAAGAAATAATTAATTATAAATTGTAAACTGTTAAAATGTTGTGGTTTAAATAGTTGAGTACAACTATTGAGAGCAGTGTCTTAGATAATTTAATTAAACCGATTTAAAAGAGATTAATTAAGAGAGTTTGTCACTGAGTTATATCTAGTCATTTTGATAAACATTTTAAAAATATTTCTGAAAAGTGTTTTATTTTTCTGCGTTTGAATGTGTCAGTTTCAAAGCTTTGGTATTTGCATAAGTCCGTTGCAAAACTTGGTTTTAAAGCCGTTTAATGACAACAGGTATTTCTTTGATTGAGTGATTTTTAACGAAATAATAGTTATTTTCTAGCTTTTCTTAATACCTTTTATTTCTGTCCGATGTTAATTAATTATTCTTTTTAATTATTTTTGATTTCTTTTCCTACATATACTTGATTAAAAGTTTAATACTATTATGTATTTACTGTGTAAAGAGATCCATTTTGGTATAAGAATGTGGATTTCGTACCGAGCGCCAGCGAGGGGCAAAAAAGCAACCGCGTACCAAACTGGCCCTTTACACTTGTAATACATACAATTTTTTTTCTATGGCTCAAAATAATTTACTCTCTGGGGTGATAGTGAATACGTCGTCATCTAATTGCCAATAATTTTTGACAGTTTTAAATTACAAGATAAATCAGGTAACCATGACGATGGCGGTGTGTAAAGTAAAATGAAGCCACGTAATTATTTTATTTCGATGTTGTTTACGTGGCTGCGATGTTAAAATGGTTACCAGGGAAAAAATGTGCGAATCGCTAAGTTTTCGCATTGATAGAGAGATTTTAATAGTCAGTTTTAGAGGTGACTGAGTCACCTTAATGTATAAGTACTGTAGTTTGTAAATATGTATATCAAAAATTAAAGTAAACGTGACAACATTGCATTTTAAGTCGGCAAGTGATTTATTAGTGTATCCAAATAGATACTAAAACTAGTTTTTGAATAATATATTTTTTTTTTTATAAAATTTTTTAAACTTTAGATTCTCACAAAAAAAATCTCAGCTCTGTATCAATCAGTATATGTACATATATCAGATTTTTTCATGAGATGACATTTTAAATTTTTTTTGTCAATTTAGTCATCTTGATTGTGGCATTTACATGTTGATAGCAAGCTTGATTATTTTAAATAGTATGGAGCGGCTTTTTGTAATCTACTAAATTTACTATGTATTTAACATTTGCAAAGTTAATCTGCATGCAAATTTGTATTGAAAATAATCGGTTAAACTTTATGGGTGATGATGACAAAGACAAACAAAGCGCTTACGTTACTTGACTAAAGGCAATGACGTTAACTATAAATAAATTAATTATAGATAAATAATTCATTTTCTGTAGAGAAAACTCGTTAAGTTTTATACCGAGTGACTATCAATGAATGAACTACAGTGGCAAAACTAAGTAAGTTGGTGGTACAAGCTGTCAGTTGTCAATCGTCTTTATTTTGATTATGTCGCTGAGTAAATCAATGGAAAGTAAAGACTATTTTGACATTTGTTTTTAATTTTTCTGGCATGTGTCTCATTCCGTGTGTCATGGTAACAATGTTGCTAACTAGAGAATTTAAATATCTTACCAACGTAAAAAAATTGTTTTTAATCATTAAAAGTCACTCGGTATATATTTTTCATGCTGGCTAATATCCCTAGCTACGCAATTGTGTGCGTTTTTTCCTCTTCAGAAATAAAGATTATGCTATGATTACAAGTTTATTAAATTTTACTCAATGCTCGATAGTCAGTCTCAACATTTTACCTTATATATACAGTGTGTTCAGATCAACTATTACAATGAAATTTTGAACATATGGTTAGTTTTTTGATTAGTTCAGCCGCAGATACTGGCGTGTCGTGTATTATTGGATAAGCTTTGACGTTTGACAGCGCGATCATACTATCAACGACTAAATTTTATTAATCAATTTAGAATTTTTGAACAACGAAAATGTATTAAGTTAAGTTTCGCGGCAAGAGTTGATCTAAATATTTTACATAACATCGAACGGTTTTGCCTCTATAGTATCTACTGCAAACTTTTGCGAATACAGTGTTCTTATACTGTGTCCCACTCTACTCTTTTGAATTTTACTGGTATATGTGAGATCCGGAGAGAATACACGTCGTCTTTTTATATAAACGTAAAAGCGTTACTGTCACTATTGCAAACATTGACTTGAATTATTATCACCCTACTATATGTTGATTTGATTCATTAAACTTTGTAAAATTCAGATGGTAAATGGTTTAGAATAGATTTACATCATTTATATTCAGTCAAAAAGCAATAGGACAGGTTTCATTGTTTCTCAAGAACTGAGGACTAGTAGTTCCAATGTTTGTAGTTCGATGTCATTTCTATTGAACTGACTGCACGATTATTTATAAAAGATTTTCTTATCATTACGGGAGGTTTGTCTAACTGGTCGAAAATAAAATTAAGTTTGAAGCTTTGTCATCATTTAATAAGTTTGATTCATTTCTTTTACTATTTTTTGTAATTTCTTGATTTTTTTGTTTGATTTGCTATAAGTTGTTTCTTTTTGCAGAGACAAAACGTTTAGAAATGACGGCGTAAGAATAGTGGACATTAATCAAAATAATTTGTATTCGGTTTTCATCAGCTATATTGAAATTTATAATAATACCGTGTTTGATTTACTCGATGAATCAAGCAGCAAGAGTTTGCAAAGTAAAATTTTACGTGAAGGGCCAAACAAATCTATGTACGTGAATGGAGTAGTCGAAGCGGAAGTTAAATCAGCAGAAGAAGCTTTTGAATTATTAAATCTTGGTCAAAAGCGTAAGCGAATGGCCAATACTATTCTCAATTCTGTATCAAGTCGTAGTCATTCTATATTTAATATTCGGATTGTGCAACTTCAACAAAAGACTTATAATGAAGAGGGTCATCCAACAATTCCTGATACAAATTTCCTAAAAATTGCACAGTTGAGTTTAGTCGATTTAGCAGGTTCTGAACGAACAGCTAGAACTCAAAATACTGGCGCTCAATTGAAAGAAGCTAGTCAAATCAATAATTCTTTGCTGTCATTGAGGAATTGTTTGGAAATTCTGCGGGATAATCAGATAACAGGAGGCAATCGTTTGGTTCCATACCGAGACAGCAAACTAACATTTTTATTCAAAAACTATTTTGAAGGAGAAGGGCGTGTTAGTATGATAATTTGTGTAAATCCTTCAAATGCCGATTTTGAAGAAAATCTTCAAGTCATGAAATTTGCAGAACGTACTCAGGATTTGAAAATTGCTAGGAGTGAACCTAGATACACACCGTGTCGCAAAAAAACACCGAGAAAAATTATGACACCCGGCATACTTAAACCAAAATCTTCTAGTTCTTTTGGTCCGAAATTAGCTACTATTAAATTGATTTTCACAGGTTTTGAAGAAAGTAAATTATCTTTTGACCGACTTTATAATACTTTAAAAAATCGACAGCAAAAAAATCTAACTTTTAGCGCCGATTGGGATTTAAAAGTTGATCATTTTCGTAAACGTCTTATTGATGTCCATCAAGAAAATATTTTGGGAAAATCTGAACTTCAAAGTCTTAAGGCGTCTGTTAAAAAGGAAAAACAGCGACAAAGTTGCACTGAGCGCAAATTAACTGACGCAGAAATGAAAAATGTTGAAGTACAGAACAAAAACAAAGAATTAGAAGACGAAATATATTCATTGCGCAATATTATTGCCGAAAAAGATCTAAAGCTTAATAAAAACATACTCGATAAAGAAAAAAACAAACAAAAATTTGTACTTCAAAACGAAAAAATGACGCATGAATTAGATGCAAAATTGCGTCGACAGTGTGAACATTTTGTAGCCGCTGTGAAAGCTAAAGATAATAAATTGCGAAAAGTAAAACAATATTTAGACGAAGAACTTACACCGCCTGATGTGGAAGAAAGAGAAAATCAACCACCAGTTGCACCGATTCAATCAGTGCAAAATACATTGAAAACACCTAAACAACAAACTAGAAGGCCTGCACCTGGCACTCCAGCGTTGAGGCAACGCCGCTCACGATCAGCAGGCGAGGTGAGTTTTTCTATGATTATAAGAATTGAGCCTTTTGGCATCAGTGTTCGCAATCATTAAACAACTTTTAGTGGTTAATGTTGAACTCTCGTGAAGTAGAATTGCAAATAATCTTTTATCACGCTTTTAATGTTTTTATCACTTAAGTTATTATTACTATAGTATTTCAAATGTTTATAAATGACAACATCAAATTGCTTTACATATATTGTACCAAATTGTTCTTTATTAATGCTGCTTATTATGAGACAAATGACCTATAAAAATCCATTGTGAAAATACATTTTATATATGAAAATGATCAAGTTGAACTTTGTTTCTGAAATTTGCAATGGCCACAAACAATAACACTACTCAAAATTTCAACAAGTTTAAATTTTAAGAAATAAGTGCGCAGTTAGACCATATATTTGTTACACAAGATACAGCTATGCAACGGTAGTTTCCCAAGACTTAACGCATATGACTATCACTCTCAACTGCATGACTATTTAATAACGCTATCCTTTAGAGGCTACCAATGGCAAAGCAGAAGGCAGTAAACACAAAGCACGCTACGGCTACATGATAGTAGAATTCATTTTGCGTTTATCGCTTTCTTGTCAAATATTGCCAGAAAATAAGTAATTTAAACAGAAAACTAGGTTTAATCTTTTAAAAATTGGAAATAACAGTTGTAAGATTCGAACCGTGTAGAAGTTATTTTCTGTTACTTTTATTGTAATGGCCATCATGCAGTAATGGGTTTGCAAGCTGATGAAAGATGGAATAGATAATACAGTTTTATATAAACAGAGAATTGACGGTGTCTGACAGTATTCCCGAATGAAACTGTTTTTTTTGTATGGCCATACATTGAAAATTCAATTTTTGAATGGCAAAAATGGCAAAAACCACCTGATGGGTAATGGTAGCAACGGAAGAGAATTTGATATAATGTATTATTATGCGAAATCAAGAAAAATAATCCAAATAAGGCTATTTAACATTGAAAAAATCTTACAACTTACTATATGCTCTGATTAGAGGCAAATTCTTAATTTTATATGACCACAAGAGAAAACCACATCATTTAGTCGTTTGCTTCTGTGCTCTAGAATTGAGGTTTTACTTGAACTGTTGATATTATTGAAACTATTAAATTGAAACCGAAAAGCAATAAAACATTGTTCACTTTGCATTTGATTAAATTAATGTCTACTTTGATTTCTTGTTTCAATTTTCAGATGTGGCTAGAACATAATTCTATTAAACCTGTTCCATTGGGTACAGTATTACAGCCGTCCATGAAGAAACGCAAATCTTTAACCAAACTGAGCAAAGCCACTGACATCACCAACCCAAAGCAGAGTAAATATTGTTTACTTACACAAGGAATGGATCAAGAGGGAGATTTAGAAACAAAAGTTTATAAAGGGGATATAGTCCCTACTTGTGGTGGTGGTGCGCAAGTTATTTTCCATGATGTTGAAAGGTTAAAACAACATTCGCCGACAGCTGACAAATAGTCTATAATATGTATTTTTATTTTGTACTTAATTTTATAAATATTAATTATTATCAGTAAGGGTAAGGAGAAATAAATTTTATTTACTTTTTTTGCATAACATCAGCAGTTTTTTTATACCTTTAAATGCGTCTTAGCATTTGTAGAACCACGTTGAATTAATGTTAAATCGAGTGATCTTGCAGGTCATTCAACATAACTTCTTCCTATACATCTCTCCTGAAAGTCTCGTTAGAATTATTTCATTTTTAGTAAATATGTCTTACCTAATTGTTTAAAACTTTTTAACATGTATTGATCTGACTTGACTCTCGAAATGATAACGATACCGCAATGTCAAAAATCATCTGAAACTAATTTAAGCTTTGAGTTATTATAAGTATGGGATTGATCTATCCTTTGCTGTTAATTCAATGTAAATTTTTCTAGCGGAATAAATTTACATTGCAAAAACTGTAAATTTGGTAAAAGGGTTATATTATAAAGAGGCTCAATTTTCCAATCGGATTCAACTCTTTTTCAAAGTAAATTTTTAGTTTTTTTTATTTTGTTGTTTTCCCTATTAATTATTATTAACATTTATACAACAGAAATGTAATAGTTATTTGTTTTACAAGTGTTGAAAAGCGAATTTTTCATGCGAGTGTTTAAGTTACGCACGAAGCCGTAGGCCAAGTGTGTATTAACACGAGCATAAAAAAAGCTTTTCACACGAGTACAACACAATGTTTTTTCTACGACCATTCAATAAACTACAACATTTAACAAAAGAACCAATTTATTACATATTAATGTCAAAATACCAAAATGAATGCCATATGATTAGGTATGGCATTCATTCTATCATGTCATTTGTCAATATGTTCTTTTCACACAGATCTGTCACTTTTCCCACAGAAACGTCACTTTTCATTCGAGTTTTGCGTTAGCAATGAAAAGATGAACTTTTCATAGCAACAAGGATATATGTAAAGCGAGTTTAACATAGTGGTCGTAAAAAAAATTGTTTTGAGCTTACATTAACTAAAAAAAAAATTTTTGTACGAAGTTTGGCTCGGTTTGGGCTGAATTACTTATCAGCTATATTTTTATTATAAATGTTTTAGAGTTACTTAGTTATTACAACGTCATTTTTTAAATATGAACTTAAATAGTTTTATGATTATTTAAATATTGGTACGTAACATGTTATGAAACACAATTGTGTGTTTGATAATTTTTTAATAATTGATTATAATGTAGGCTTTTTCAACTCTTTAATTGGACTTATTGGGTTTCGGAGTTTTTTTATTTTTATAGATATAAAAATCATAATAAAAAATATATACTCAAATAATTATTTCTTTTATATCTCGAATAGAATTTAAAATTAATATTTTTATAATAAGATGCCTTGTTCCTGGTCCACTCGTTTTTTTTTTCAAAAAAATGTTTATTAACAGTTTTCCAGAAAATGTTAAAGGACTTTTGCAGTTAATCGAAAAATTCTAATAGTTTATGTGTAACAAAAGTAGGTATCATATTTAATTCAAAGCACTGTTTTAGCAAAAAAAATGACTTTGCGTCGTTAGAACTGTTATTTTAAACGGAAAATCTAAGTTTTTTTGAACAGGTGAATTACTTTTTTAATCTCTTTTTCATTACGCTTTTTAATCTCATATTTTACACCTTTTTATCAAGCGTTACCTAAACCTATAGGGTTTGTAGTTATTGAAACATTTTTTTAAATTGATTGGATTGCTTTTAGCAAACTCCACTATTATATAGTTGTAGTACCTATATTGTATAACAATTGATTTGGGATGATTACCAATGACTCAACCTGTATATTCGATATATTGTAATTATGGAATTATGTTTACATTTTGGATTTGCAACGGCAGCTAGGAGCTATGGTTATACTCTATAAAACGTTGCACTCGTGTGACAATATATCGCCTTATTGAATTTGTATAATAATATACAGCGTGTGTCACGTCAGCGAGTACGACACTGTAAATTTCGAAGCGCAATCCAGTTTCCAAATTTCATGACAAACTAGGTTCAATAGATGATAATTTTAAGCCTTTGGTTTAAACACTCCTGACATTATTCAAAGCAATAATTGTCAATCATCGAAAATTAAAGAATGGGTTGCATTGCCATTTCTGCAGGATTATAATTTTACGTGTCTCACCCAGTATAAACACTCACTAGTTGGAAATGTAGAAAACCTTTGAGATTTTGTTATTAAAAAAATGGGACAAAATCTGTGCGAGAACAAACGACAACCAAATGCAAGCTTATGAAATAAAATTAAAATATTTGGAAGCTGAAAAAATATATGATATTTATTGTTGTTGATGTAAAGTTTTATTGTTAACTTAAAAAATGACAAGTTGACTCTCTTTAAAAAGTTTCGAAAAAATAAATTTAAGAAGATACAGCGCTTCCAAGCAAACATGAGCGCCGAAAAATATGCGAACTAAATTAGTAAATTCAAATTAACCAATCAGAAGCTCAAAAAAGCTCTTCAGGGTTCATGTTTGCTTGGAAGTTCTGTATATGTATATTGATAATTTTGAGGATAAACTTTTGCAGCAAAAGGGTGGGAAGAGGTCTAGCGGGAAAGGCCCACTAACTCACTAAGATAGGAAACTTTAACAGAATTTTTTAAAAAAATATATCAATACTTATAAACGTGAAACAGCCGAACATTTGGTCATATTATCAAAGTATTTAAAGTAAACCCAAAACTCTACTAAGATTATTAGGGGTTATAATTAGCACAACAGAGTAGTAAAAGTGTGGGTTTCTTGTTGAAAAGGCAATGTCACAAATAACCGCATTGAACGGACGGCCTGTGTCTTATGTATGATTCGATATTAAAGAACACAATAGCTCCACGAGTCTCTTAAATACTTTTACCAACCTATAGTGTGAATTACAACCCCCAATAATCGTCCTACTTGTGTCATTACTGATGATATTGTGATACTAAATCTATGTTCAGGTTCACTAACAATCAATTTTACGCGAGTGCATTTATTTAAGAATATAATCGTCCATTCAAAAATTTAAAGTTGGATGATAATTCAAACCGGTTGTTATTAAGGAAACTGACATGTATTACAGCATTGTAATGAATAATTAATTCAAATAATCTTTAATTTTAATTGAGTTTCTTAAATAAACTTTTCTACGGTTACCTCTAAAACTGACTATTGAGTATTGCTTACTATCAATGCGAAAATTCACACATTTTTTCCTGGTAACCATTTTAAAATCGCAACCACGTAAACAATATCGAAATGAAATAATCACGTGACTATTTTTCCTTACACATCGTCATTGTTACATAATTTTATTGTAATTCGTAATTGTCAAAAATTAATGGCAATTAGATGACGGCGCATCCACCATCACAGTAAAAATTTTGTCATTTATTTTGTATCATAAAAAAATGTTTGAACCTATGTATTTCAAGTGTAAAAAGCCATTTTGGTATACGGTTGCTTTTTCGCGCCTCGCTAGGCGCTCGGTTTTCTAACCAAAATGGCTCTTTTTACACATTAAACACATAAATAACTATTGATAGCTTAATATTCAGCTTTAATACATTTTTCTGGTAATTATTGATAAAGTGATACTGTTGATACCGATATTGAAAATTCGTAGCAATAATCAAGTCAGTCAAATCTATTTTGATTATTTAGCAGAGATAAAAAATTATCATTTTACTATTTCTTCAATATGATCCATATTTTCTTAAAAGTCGAGGATTCAACTAATTTCTCAAATGTATATAATTTTTATACTTTTTAAGCCAAAGGCGAATTCTCGATGTGAATGTAAAAACTTTTTTATCCTACACCAACTCAAAATAAAATTTTCTCGTCTCTCGACAGCCGTGAAAGTACATCATTTCCAGGCTAGCCGAGAAAAGATGTACTTTCTCGGCTAGCCGAGAAAAAAAGATCTGATTTTCTCCGTCAGGAGTCGCTGTTATAAGAAAAATTACTCTAAACTCTAAACGTCTCACTATTTATGAAAGGTGTTGAAATTTTAAATCACATTTACTGTTTATGAACATCAATCTTATTTTAAAAAACTACTTTTGTGCAAGATAAATTGTGTAACTCACGACAGTAAAGTAATCCATAAATTTTTGACATCTGTCAAAGTTTGACATTTTGAATTGGCGATTGGCGGTAATAACCTCAAATCAATTTTAAGATAATGCTCGATTATAAGGTAATTTGTGTAGGATAAAAAATAATGTGTAAACCACGGCCGCAAAGTGATTTTCCAGGCCTTGAGAAGTGGCCAGGCTCGCCTGTCCATATCTTCTCTCGGCCTGGAAAAATACCACTTTGCCGCCTAGGTTTACAATATACTATTCTTGACCATCAATTATTGAGGATTTATTAGAAAATAGAATCGCCGTGTTTAAACCATAGATTTACTAAGTGATAACAAGATACAGCCATGCACTGGGATAGTCCGTCAAGACGTACCGTCTATTGTCCTCACTCTCAACTGCCTTAGTTTTCAATAGCGCTATCCTTTAGAGAGGTTCCTACCAATAGCAAAGCAGAAAGCAGTGGACGCAAAATGACATTTATTATTTGACGTTTAATTTGACGATTAATTGAATGAATTATTTTGACATTTATTGTTGTCCTCGTGTCAAATTTTGCAAAAAATCACACTAATTTGTAAATAAAACATGTTCAATCTCTGAAAAATTAGACATAACAACTATTGTCAAGAAAAATATTTAATAACTTCTAAGTAATTTTATTTGTTAAGATTTTAACCTCAATTTTTATTTTCTTTAATATATATAATTGAAAAACGAATTTAAGCATACACACCGATGAAAGGATATTTTTTTGCTTGTGAAAGGATTATAAGGAATAGAACAAACAATACAAGATCTTATTTTCAATATAAATATTCAAAAATTGTATATGTCAAATAAATTGACAGCGACGTTCGTCGACTAAAATCGTGCGTATTCGTCTCTGTTTAATCACTATAAAAACGTGTGCGACATATGACAAATGTGATAAAAAAGATGGAAGATGTGTTTTATTAAATATAGAAAGAAATGGAGAGATGCACCAATTTCGTTGAAATGTTTTTTAAGAACCGAAGTATGTTTAGCATGCATAGCTATATTTAAATCTATGGTTTAAACCCCTTTACGTCGCGTGATGCTTATAATAGGGAATCGATAGTCTATAGTCTATACTATATTGACAACTTACAATCATTATGTTTATGTAGTTATAATAGTAATGGCGTGTGTCTAATCAATACGCAATAGTTAGTTTTTGTTTATTTATTTTTTAACTAAAATGAGTTCTTTTTTCTTCTGTTATCATGCCCTTGTGCCTTATTTTTGTGATAACTGTAACTTTACAACAACCAGCAAAGTTGAAAAATTAGCACATTCTTGTGACATCAAAAACTATGAAAATGATAGCGTTTTTAAGAAATGTCGAAATTGTGGTTTTAAAAGTTTTTCTTCTGTTTGGCGTTATTTTCACTCAAAAAAATGTTGTTTTAAAAATGTTAAATCAATGGATAAGGACTTGAACTACAATACAAACAAAAACATATTGAGTGAGCACACTGATGTAAGATTTGAGATATGGCCTAAATTTGATGATCAACAATCTGAAAGTAATATTGAAAATCAAACAAATAATTTGACACTATTTAATCAGTTGTCAAATTTTTTTGAATGTGACAAATGCAGTTACAAGTCATTAAATCATTCTGATGTTATTGCTCATTTTGCTCAAAAGCATATCGAAATGGATTCTAATAAAACGTTTAAGTGCAGTCATTGTCAGCACAAAACGCCTAACAAATACTCTTTGGGCTTACACATTGTCTACAAGCATACGCCAGATGAATTTATCAATTGGCACAAATGTCATTTATGTGTTTTTAAGTCAAAATATCACCATGGCTTGAAGCATCATTTGCAAGCTGCACATCCTGGAAAAAGAAAACCAAGTTTTAGGTGTGAGCAATGTGATTATGTGACATACTACAAAGTCAGTCTAATTAAACATTTCAAGCGTAAGCATAGCCGTGTTATACCAAAATCGAATGATAGTTTGAAGCTGAATATCCAATCTTTTGAAGCTACACCTAAAATGAATAATCACATTTTAAAGAGTCAAGAAGATAAACCAACTAACAGAAAGATTTCAAAAATTAATAAAACTTATAACCAACTAATTAATAATGAAGATGATAATTTGGCAACAGTTAAACATCATAATCTCACTTCTAAAACTGCTGAAGAACCTGTGAGAGAATTGCCATACATGGGGAATTTTATATTGATAGAGCTGTTTGAATGTACTTATTGCAATGTACACGTCACATCAAAAGGCCGTTTACATATTCATATTTTGGCAGAGCATTCGATTGATGAAGACATAATTAACGTAACATAAAATTGTTAGACTATCTGAAAAATGTTTTGCAATATCACTGATAAAGCTACAAAAAAAATTTTTTGGCAAGCCATCATCACACTTTATTGTTATTTGTGCCATTATGTATCTTGTGATTTCAAAGAAAATACTGTTAATTTATTATTTTTGATATTATCTTGTGATTTTTGATACTACTTTTTTAAGCTTAAGCTAGATGTTTTTGATACCATGCTTTAATTAAAATTATTAATGAATTATTTATATCTTTTCTTTTACATTACATTGGTAGTTTAAACAAAATATGTGTAACATTTCCCCACCAGACCAATATGTTACAGCTTTTTCAGTTGTCTTGTCTTGTGGGTGGTTCCATTTAATTTTGTTATCTTGTGATACATCATTTGAAAGCTATTTTTATAAGGAATTTTTTTTTATGTAAATGGTTTTATTATACCGATGCTCACTTTATGGGATTATCATTAAAAGCTACGGACTTTTTGGAACTAAATCAAACATCTCAAACGAACACAAAAAATGGTTAAGTAAAATGAAAAGAAAGAGAAATGTGGCAGTCACAAGAGGTGCCTACAATAACTAAAACCCGAATTTGTCTAAAGTGAATCAATAAAATTCCCATGAGACAGCAAAGTCTTTTCTTTTTCGTGTATAAATCTAATAAGGCTAAAGAACTCAGAAGGCTCAAATTGTGCAGTGCAGTCTTTTCCATACAAAAGTAAAGGCGATTTTTGAATTCTTGCCGCCCTTTTCGGAATGTTTCATGTGGAACTCTCCTGTACTCGTTAGAGATACTTTCACGTAAATTCTCCAACTTCACGGGCTCTGTTTTGTAAGCCATAGATTTCTTTCATTTTTATCTATGTAAAATGTATTTTCTCTTTCTTTATTTTTGCACCAAAATCTTGCGATCATTTCTCTTTCTCTCTCTCTCTCTCAATTTTTTCTTTTCAAGAATCTAGGCAACTCTTTTGTGATTAGAGTAATGTATCTTTTATTGTATCTACTTGCTTTTTGTTATTTCTTTTCTTGCTTGTCTGTATCTCTTTATTTTACCATGAACTCATTGTCTTGTTTCTCTTTTCTAATCGATTTTTTTCTACGCTAAACTTTTTTTTTACAGTAGGTACTCTTTTTTCTTTTTTGTTATTCCTTTGTCTGTTTTTTTCTTTAGATACTATTTCCACACGCTTGGTTTCCTTTTTTCACAAGTTTTTTCTCCAACGCTCTACATCTGTTTCTTTCTTCGAACCACTATAGATAAAAAATGGATAAAACAGAAAAAATCCAAGAGGGTCAAATCCGGTGACCGTGGTGGCCATTCAGTACTTCTCCGCCCACCAATTCATCAGTGATCGGGAAACCTATATTTAGCCAATTTCGCACATTATCGGCATTATGTGAGGCTTCATCCTGTTAGATAAATCACCCATCTTTAGCCAACATTGGATTTCCCTCAACGTCGCGCTGATTTTCTAATTATTCGGTAATTAGAGAGTCGAGTACGTTTTCCAACATCTTTCAAATAAATCCTGTCATTCAAGGTTTTGCCAATAAAACATATAGACCTATAATTGAGTCGCCGAATATTCCAGTTCATACATTAAGTGTCTGAGGGACCCTTGCAAATAATATGCGGGAATAATACACATCCCTTCTGTATCGCACATTGTGTGTATTCACACGGTCATTTAAAGAAAATTGCTTTAATTTAGACCATTTCATCAACCACCTTATTTGCTTCCTTTTTTTTGTTTGCCACTGATAGCCCAGTCGAATTAGTATTTTAGATTTACAAAAATTTCAAGCGGCAATTTTCCTTTGGAATTCGTTGGGGGGGGGGGTGGGTCACTAGTAGTCTAAATTCAAAAAGTAGTGGTACTAGACATGTTGCGTCATCCGTCTTCTTGGATTAAAGGGTTATTTTTTGCCTCTTGAATAATTCGTTTAACTTTTAAACCGCTCAAAATTAAATGTAGTTTGTTTAAACTAAATTAATATACTGTTCTAATATGTTGTAAGTATTGGGGATGTTATATATTTTATATTGAAGCAAGCAAGTGCAAAAGAATTACGAATTTGAGCTTCTGCGCACGGAGAAGCGAGCCGCCAACCGAAAACAAATGAGCGCTATCACACATCTTATAGCAATTTTAAGATCCAACACCTAACATCAGTCCTCTACTCCGTCACTCCGTGGGCTGTGATGTCAGGTTTAGGTATTTTAGACTACTAAGGCTTGAGCTTTGCCTAGAATCTCAGATCGTCTATAGACTATCTAAGTCTGACGTTATACCCCCCAGAGTTGGGGGACTGTTGTTTACAAATAAACAAAACAACGTAGTCTTAAAAGCGGTGGCCGTTGCACAGGAGGTTAGCGTTTGGCATTAGTACCTGGTTTTGATGAACTAGGCTACACTATTATAAAAATTTTGCGGTCAACGGTTCTAATGTTTACATGATATAACTTTTTGAATTTGGAAACATTTAGCTCCACCTCATACGTCATCACTTAGGTAGCCTATTGGGAAACGTTCTAAGAAACTAGCGGGGAAGATATATCCGTCTATATAATTGCAAAACTTAAAAACTTATCCTATAAACATTACGCAATATTCTGTCATGCCAGCAAAATGGAAATCTATAACCTTTTTATCCACTGACAGAAACATAAACATATAGCGGTTACAGGCTCCAGCCCACCCCTCTACCTTTTTGAAGTAAAGAGCCAGGATAGCAATCTGTAAATGCCTACAGCTGTCATGGAAGTACAACTTCAGTCTGAAATGTAATGCCACATAGACGGTACCCCAGGTATTAAACTAAAGTTTCTGCCGTGGATTATTCATACTAACATATTCTACTTATGCTTATCAATAATACTTTATTGATTATTTTTTCGAATTCAGAAACTCAGCACTGAATTTACAATTATAACACAAAACAAAACATGGATGATTCATACTAACATATTCTACTTATGCTTATCAATAATACTTTATTCATTATTTTTTCGAATTCAGAAACTCAGCACTGAATTTACAATTATAACACAAAACAAAACATGATCAACAAGATCAACACGTTAACTATCTTTTTCTTTCATTAAACAATTAAGAGTTCAAATATTCATAATACTGTCCGTCCGACCGACCACTCAAAGACTTTTTTGCCAAACGTTGGAACGTTTTTACCCTTCTCAGTTCACTAACTGCTACTCAACCTTTCCAGGGATGCTAATCCCAATTTTCGCATTGAGATCATTCAATTGTACAAGTTATTTAGCGCTTTATTTTAATATTTTACTTTAAAAATAACTATAAATTAAAAACTTTCACATAATAGTATATATAGTACGCCGATAAAAGATTAATTAAAGTCCCGTATCTCAAAAACAACAAGCTGAACGCCACTGACCACTGCTTCCGTTAAGTGACCTTAGACGTATTTTGAGTTCTGCGCACTGTTGCTTTGAAAGTATTCTAAACTCTAGTAACTTTTAGGTTTTTTAGTTGGTTGCTAGTGCTTGTGTTAGTTGTGTTCTGTGCTGAAGCAAAAAGTTTTATTTAATATGGCGGTGAATCAAGTGTTCCTGAAAACCTCATATTATGTACGATTTATTTGCAATTATTCACTTACTCCTTATAAATGTAAATTATGTTTGTTTTCCACTCACGAAAAACTAGCCTTGTTTTACCATTTATGTGGTATTACAAAGTATGACCTTGGAATGAAATTTTTTAAGTCTAAAAGCCAACGCTGCTTAAAATGTAAAATGAAAAGTTTCTCTAAATTTTGGTGTATAGCTCATGAAATTAAATGCACTTTTGAAAACAAAAAGATTTACTGTGATCAATGTGATTTTGTGACAGTTAAGCTTTCTAACTTGAGAAATCACCAGAAAAACATGCATACCATGTCCAAGCCAACCAAATGGCATGAATGTAACCAATGTAAGTTCAAAACTAAATACTTAACAAGTTTTACGCGTCATCGATCTTTTGTACATTCTATGAATTTTAATGTTATCAAATGTGATAAATGCAGTTTTCAAGCTGTTACAGATTTTGGTTTGAAACGACACCAGAATAATAAACATACCGCAACTCCTCTGGGTTTCACAAAAAATGGAAGTATAAACATAAGAAAGTTTAAATGTAATAAATGTTTTTTTCAAACATTTACTAAATCTGGTTTGATTCAACACAAAAGCGAAGAACACCTAACAATAAATTGGTTTAAATGTGGAAAATGTGACTATATTTCAAAATATCGAGCGAGTATTAAAACACATAGAAATTCAAAACACTTTGAAGGTAAAAAGTACAAATGTGATCAATGTGCTTTTGAAGCGACTTTTGAACATTCTCTAAAGCTGCACATATACAGAAGACATACACCAGATCATTTTATAAATTGGCTACATTGTACCTTGTGTAGTTACAAAGCAAAAAGTCGTTCTAATTTAAAAGTGCACATCAAAGTTGTACATTATTTAGTAGAAAAACAATTTAAATGTGATCAATGTTGGTTTGAAACATACAGCAAAATGGTTCTACAAAGGCATTTATTAAAAATTCATAAAACTGGTGATTTACTCGACTGGTACCAATGTCAAATATGTAGTTTTATTTCGAAAAAACAATCAACGTTTGATTTTCATATGAATATTAAACATTCTGAAAATGCGAAAAAATATAAATGTGATCTATGCTCATACAAAGCGATAAGAAAAGCTAACTTAGAACATCATAAAGCTTATAAACACGTTTCAAGTGCCTTCAACAAGTGGTATTACTGTGACACATGCAGTTACGTTTCGAGGAAAGAAAATACTTTAGCACATCATATAACAGTCAAACATTCTCCAAATGCTACAAAGTTTAAATGTAGTCAATGCAATTATGAAAGTACTAGAAGAGCAACTCTGAAAAAACACGTTGCTATCATTCATGTTGCGGACGATATGGTTAAGTGGTTTAAGTGCACTATTTGTGATTTCCGAACTAAATTTGATAATAGTTTATTTAGGCATATGAAAGTTATGCATGCAAAAAATGATGGTGAAATTTCTTGACAACATGTTTTATTTTGCACAATATGGTGCTTTCAAAATACGGACCTAAAGACCTACTAATCTTTTGGAAAGCACAAAAACCTTATTAAATACCTAAATATATTTTTATTTTATATATTTTATCACATTGTTGGCTATTGATCGACAAACAATATAGCTAATCTGTTGACAGAATAAAAAAACAGTATTGTAATTGTTTTAGAAATGATTTTCACTGACCATTAATTTTTAAAAGACGTGCCTATACCTACTTATTTTGAGTTACAATTAACTCATAATAAATCAAATAAGCTCGTTTTTAAGCATCAAAATGTAAAAAAATTGTCATGCTGAAAAGCATTGGTTAAAGGTAATGTTCTATCAATGAGCAATTAGATATATATATAACGTTTTGTAATTTTTGACCGGAAATTTAGATTTGGGAAACTGTTTATTGGGGATGCGGTCTATAATTGGGCTAGATATTTACGCTTTGTAATACTCTTTATTAAATTTTGTCAAGCTTTCGGAAACTTCATCGCTTCCATCTTCAGGACAACTACAAAACAAAGTCAGTCATAATAATTGTAAAATTACTTAATGCCTATGTCTTACTTAATGGTGAGATTTTGTAATTTTTAAAAATTGCATTTTTTTATAAACTAGGAGAAACATTAAAAAATGGAATTTAAAAACAATTGAAAATTTTTTTTATACAAAACATTGTCAGTCTGGTTTTCAGAATGCTTAAAGAGATCCAGTATGTCTGATTATTGTTGTTTTTCTTGCTTCGACCTGATAGTGCGTTGATAAGCAACCATAAAAATTAAATTAATTAAAGATTACTGTTGTTTTTGTATATTGCATTGCATATTGGTTGTCACAAACAAGGTCGCTGGTTATTTATTTAGATGTAGTAGGTAGGTATATATGCTACTAAGGTTTTTTATATCGCTTTTTTTGTTAATAGTGTTCGGTTCTTCTCTGATCCTCAACATTTCTTTAAATTCCCTCTTTTGTTGGTTATTTTCTTTTTCTAACACCTCTGCTTTATCATATTCTATTACGTGTTTTGTTGCTATGTGATGGTCCGCTAGTGCACAAGTGTTTTTCTTTAATTTGCAATCGCTTTTATGGGTTGTGACACAGCCTTTGACGCTTCTTGATGTTTGTCCTATATAGACCGCTTCACAGTTCCCGCATGGAATTCTAGAGACTACATTTTTGTTATTCAACGGATTGATTTTCGTTTTAGTGTGACTAAAAAGTCGGTTTGTAGTTAAGATGTTCTTTTTAGCTATCATGATATTTGGATTGTTCTTTTTTATTGTGCTTATAAGTTTTGGTGTGAGTTTTTCGACGTATGGTAGTGAGCTGTAGCAGATGGAACTTGTGTTTTGGTTGTCGTGGTGGTTTTCTGTGGTTATTTCATTGTTGGTGTTTGTGTAGACATGATTTGAACTAAATAATAGCTTGTTGATTAGTTTTATTGGATAGCTGTTTTCTAGTAGTTCTTGAGTTTTGTTAGACTGGAATTAACTTTAGTGCTATGTGATAGTTGTATTGCTCTGGTTTTTATTCCCATGATTAAATTAATTTTAACTTTTAATGGATGGTACGACCAGTAATTGATAAATCTGTTGCTGTCGGCCGGTTTTCTGTACCATTCGGTTGTTAGGATGTTGTTTGTTGATCTAATAATTTTCATATCTAAAAAAGGTACTGAATTGTTTGTTTCCCTTTCAACCGTAAACTGTAGGTTTGAGTCATATTCATTGTAAACAGTCAATTTTTAATGTTTCTCCTAGTTTAAAAAAATGCAATTTTTAAAAATTACAAAATTTCACCATTAAGTAAGACATAGGCATTAAGTAATTTTACAATTATTATGACTGACTTTGTTTTGTAGTTGTCCTGAAGATGGAACCTATGAAGTTTCCGAAAGCTTGACAAAATTTAATAAAGAGTATTACAAGGCGTAAATATCTAGCTCAATTATAGACCGCATCCCCAATAAACAGTTTTCCAAATATATATATATATATATATATATATATATATATATATATATGTTAGTAGAATTGTAATGGGCGTTGTCTTCTTTGTTATTGCATTATATTTTAATATTTTTTGTGGCACATTATTTAGATAGCCTATGAGACTGTTTTTATATCAGAATGTTAAAGTCGTGTTAAGTATCGATAAGAAAAAAGTATCAAGTCCTCTTACATTAGCTTAGTCTCTTGTAGGCGACTAGTAACTGAATCAAAATCTACCGAGGCTACAGAGTGGTCTTAATTTTAATCTTCTGAAAGCAAGTGAAGTGCATTATAACATCCAAGGAATACCAGAGTGCAAGCAACTTACCAGAATCTTATGAAATCCAACAAATTAGAACAGGCAACTTACAACTAAGTCTTAGTTTATTAATCAATTACTTTAATTAGACGTAAATTAGTATTCTAAGTGATTGTAAAATCTATTGACACCTAATTTGTACTTGTGTTAGTCTAGTCTGTTAGAATTTATCTTTAATTTTATTAATTTATTAAATATTGTTATTTTAATCAATTTCTTTAATTCATTCAATCGAATCTCTTCCTAGAGAAGTTGTGGATAATTCTCATTGCAGATTGGCCGCTGGTTTAATGAGAGTTGTCACAGTACCTAATAAAACATTTAGATCGAAGTGTACTCAAGCGGTCGAAGGAATTCCTCGTACAAATAGTATCGCAAGTGTTTCTATTATTTAAAGTGCTAATAGAACAAAACTATGAAAATGCAAAATCAACGTGTTCTTTTAAAAAAACATGATAGTTAATTTACAAAGATGTTATGATATATGAATGTGGCAAGTCATTGTTAACGATGATTGAAAAATGTATCACAAAGTTTTCTGATATTTTGTCGAATAATTATTCAAAAGTAAATAGGGATCGTATATACTGTGAAACAAAAGAAAACTAATAACAAAACCAATGGTAATAGCTAAAGGAGACATAGAAGCAAACGTAACAATAAATGAGAAAGAGATAGAACAAGTGGAAACATTCACAGACCTTGGAGCCGTTATACCTACATAATAAAGGAATAATAAATAACATCTATATATATATAAAAGAAAGTCGTGTTTGTTACAACACTTATAACTCGAGAACGGCTGGACCGATTGTCATGGTTTTTGATTTGTTGGATTTGTTTCCGTCCCGAATAGCAGAATACATCTTAAAAACAATGAAAACTCGATATGTGTAATGAATACTTAATCATTTCAATAGATGCTGATTTGTTTATTACATGTCAAACATTTGTTGTTCAATCCTGTCAAATAGTGTAACAACTATTTTTTTTTGGAGCTTATGGCCTGGTTGCTGAGACCTTTAAGCCACAACTTTATTTTTTTCTGAAGACATCATGTGTGCGTTCAGAAATTTATTTTTTGTAAAATGTCTACAAAGTTTAGGTACTGTTATATTTGTTTGTTTTAGATATTAATTCCCGAAAATAATACCTAAGATTTATTCTACAGTAAAAACCTAAAATCATCGGAAAGGAAGGAACAGAATTTAGGGAATAAAAAATCAGTTGCTAAAGGTTATAAGATTAAGGAAAAAAAATCTACAGGTTATCAAAAGTGTAAATGTCTTTTTATAGGTTTTTTATGATTTTTTTTTGATAAGCTATTCATACGTAGTGGTTATATACTCTTTGAGATATTGTCTATGTCTCGAAAGTTCAGGCACTGTTATTATATTTGGTGGTTTTATGCGAGTGCACATTTTAATAACAATGCCGCGTCCTAGAAGATCTAATCTTTCCCAGCGAAGCCGTAATGCAATTAGGCAACGGAATATCGCGAGTCAATTATCTGATGGAGAACGAGAAATTGCACGCGTCGATACTTAAAGGAAAATTTTAAGATGAGGAAGTTCTTATTTCAAGGATTCTGATGATTCCAACGGATATGCCCTTTGAGTTTAAACGAATTCAATTCCCGATTCGTCTTGCCTTTGCCATGACGATCAACAAATCACAGGGCCAATCCTTGACTATTTGTGACCTCAATCTAGAAAATGCATGTTTTTCTCATGGTCAATTGTACGTGGCATGCTCACGTGTCGGCAAACCATCCGCTTTATTTGTTCTTGCGCCTGACCAAAAAACAAAGATTGTCGTTTACCACAAAGTGCTTGAATGAAAATCTTATTAATGAATTAATCCGAGTTTTTTTTCCCTATCTGCACAACATAGTTTTTTCTGACATGAGTTTGAAGTACTTAATTATTATTTTTTATTTTTTTTTATTTTTATTCTCATTCTGTATGTATGTTTTCATCATCATTCATTATAATAAAATACTTTTTTGTTTCTATCTATATAAATATATTATTTTGTATCATTGTTTTACGTTCATCAAAGCCTAAATTAGTTCAGCTAAAAAGTAACACGACATTCATTGACTGTTAGGCGGTACAAAGTTCGCCGGGTCAGCTAGTATATAATAAAGGAAGACCTACATAATAAAGGAAGACTTGATAAAGAAATAAACCAAAGAATGTGTTATTCTTGTGTGAATCTGTTATTCAATAAACAAAACAATATTGAACAATAAACAGATATTTAAGGGTACCAAAAGATGACACTGTACAAAACAATGTATAGACCAACGTTAATATATCAACTCCACTTTCAATACTTTTTCAATATAATTAAGCTAATAATATTAACATGCACTATAAGTAAGGCAATTGCTCAATGAGAAAACCTCACCCCATTACTCACAAAACAGGAAAATAAACACAATTTTCTTACACTACAAACTGTTTAACATCTCATAGATAAAATGAATAAGTAAATGAGCATCACGGTATGCAGCCGCTGGTAGGTTGATGTTATAGAGATAAGAACATTCTATGGGCTATTTATATAATCCATGACGTCATTTAAGTCGCTCCACAAATTAAGGGACAATATCAAATTAAATTCTGTTTTTCTTACAAACTAATACTAATCAAGCTATGAGTCTGATTTTGTTTTCCACAGCCGCTCTTTATCTCATGGAGTTAGAATAGAATGGAGTCAGGATTCCCCACTAGAATTTGCGTTTGTTGTGATGCAAAACTATGGGGAGCGGGGTGTGGGTCACGATTGTGACTGGTAAAATTAAAAGAACAAAAGCAGTAGCGGTGTAGATGTTCAGAGAAAAGCCAAATATGTATAAAACTACATGCACATAATGAATCTGTAACTTGTATGAAATGGATCAGTGTTACTAGTTAGGGAAATTAGTCTTTTGTTGTTTACGATGCTTTAAGTTGGATGCTATCCATAAATTAATACGTTATTTAGCGGCTGTGTATAATTTAACAATATTGCTATGAATATTTATTGATGCAATTGATACATGTAATAATAAAAGACACTTATTAGCCTTATAGACTTATAGAAAAAAATTCATAAAGCTGTGACAAAATATAAACTTCTACGCTCCTGTTGATGTAAATACAACAATGATCGGCCTTGAGCAGTCACATATTTTCATCTGGACACTTTTTTGGTTCTCACACAACATCCCAATCAAACCATTGTTTTTAGGCTTTTATTAACGCTTCTATTATTTTTTGCTAGAAAATTTTGTTGAGTTTATTCACAAAACACTAGTTTTCCCGCAATTAAAAATTATATAAGCAGTCCCCCACAAACCAAATAGTAAACAAAATTTGGATCTGACGTTGCCGGTCGTTGCAACAAAAAACTTTTATACTGCACCACGTTTTAGCTTTTTAGCCACGTACCTTGTAAGCAAAGAGCGTGTGGCAACGTGTATACTCCGCGCTTAGAATGGTCTCTTTTTTTTGCATCAAAACAAATTGCCTACATCCTGACGCATTCTATTATAGCTTCATGCTTTATCTAAATAATTGTGGATCACACGGTAAATTGTTTTGTTAAATATTTTTTGCTATGTGGTTGGCTACAAACTAATTGTCAGCAATCTGTCATAAGTCACCTGATTGTCAAATTCCAAAATATTATTAACTGGCTGGGCCAGTAGGTGCCGCTTGTTTTCGCATTAATAAATAATACCCTGACCTCTTAACACCTCAATTAGTATATATAATGGCAATAATAACAGAGTAATAACAATAACAAAGAATTTTTTTTTATTAATTTGATTTTCTGTTTCAGTGCGCTGGAATTCAAAAAAGTTGTTTGAAACGTTGTCCACAACTGTCAAACCGTCCAGTTTTTTTCTATGAACCGCTAGAGAAACTGTAAAAATCATTGGGATTTTGAATAGGGTCAAGTCAGCAGTATGTAATTGTGTTGAGTCGTGGCAGCTCCTACCCCTTGTTTTTATCTGTGATATGAAAGAATGGCCAGCACGGATTTCCAGCGCCGACAGGACCATCTAAGATACGATTCGGCATCGAATATTTCAAATTCAAATGGGGACATTTGTAGGATTTGTCATTGTGAGGCCGATATAGACAATCCGTTGCTGTCCCCGTGCTATTGCTCGGGTAGTTTAAAGTATGTTCATCAGTCGTGTCTTCGTCAGTGGCTGGCCGCTTCAGATACAAGATCATGTGAATTGTGTAAATTTAACTTTATATTGCAGACGAAGATTAAACCCTTATCGGAAGTGAGTATAATTAACTTTAGTTCATTGTAGGTAATTAAAAACAGCAGAATTGTTAGCTAGAAGTGACGAGGTTTTCTCTTTTCATTTAAGAATTTAAAAATTATTGGTCATGTTCATCATCTGTTTTAATATAATTAAGCGCCTTTGAACCTACATCAGAGGATTTTTAATATAAATTAGTAAAGTTTTTTGACCTTTAATTGCGGCGGACTACTCATAATTTTGTCAATATTGTGAATCCCTAGGACTTACGATATTCACTGTAAGGGGGCAACACTCGATTTATCTTAAACCCCCTTTCACAAGGTAGTCAGTCTGGCACTGACATTCAAAGTTCATCAACTTGGATTGTTGAAAGACATTTAAGAGATTAAAATTATATTACTATGTGATAAGACATAGTAAATATAATGTTAAAATGTTTCTTTGTTATTGATTGTTTGATAATAGATAAGGTGTTAGAAAAATGTTAAACTACCGTTTTTATAAGATTTATAGTTCTCGACGATTTCCTGCGTTTCACTTTCTTTTTTTTACAATTGGAGGAATTAGCTTTCGCAAATGCGAAACTATAACTGGTTTTTATTTTCATTTTACTTAAAAAAAAGGGGATTTTCAATTTGGCTGTATTTTATTAATCTATTCTATTTTGCTTTATAAATGGATTCGAAAGTAATTTAATAATGGTCTCTATTACTAAACTGATTCTGATAACATTTAGCTTTGTCAGATTGGTGGCATTTGACATAATCCATATCACACTTGCAAGATCGGCAATTATAAATACAGTCAAATTATTTTAATTTGACTATATTTATAAATTGTTTAGTTTTTAATCTTTTAAGTCACTCATTATTTTTTCCTCTTTTTTTTTAGTGGCGGACACTGGATATGAGCAGTGTGGAACGTAGACGCCTCCTCTGTGCAATTCTATTTCATTTCGTTGCGGCTGTGTGTGTCATTTGGTCGTTATTTGTATTAATCGATAGAGCTGCCGAAGAAGTTCAGAAAGGCTTAATAGGTTTGTTTACTTATCTAATTTGAAAATTATATTCGTTTACTCAACGAATATATTAATTAAATCATTGTCTATTTAATTGATTTGTTGAAAAGTTTTATTCGTCTAGACAGCAGATTATTTGCGCCATAGATAAATGTTATAAATTGATTATTGACTGACATTCTACCGTAGGGTTTTACATACGATCTAGCTCGATTTCAACTATGTAACGTCTAAAAGTTTTAGTAAATTATTTCTTTTTTATTGTTTATATTACTATAACATTTATTTGGTTTCTGCATCTTATAGATAATGACGCGTAAGATTTAATCCGACTTGTATCTTCTTTAGTGTTTTGTATCAGAAAGATGATCAAACGGCATTCTATTCATGCTTCTGTTGGTCTGCTTGTTTGTCAAAGAGTTGTATTTTATGTAGAGCAACTGTAATAAGTAGAGAGTTTGAATTTTGTGCAGTGGGTATTTCTATTGCCGCTACAACAACAAACAATAAAAACCAAGCTAGCAAATTTTAAAATGCAAATAAAAGCAACAATTTAATCTAGTTGCAATCATGAACCCTAATAGAGTTAACACTTTCACAGTGGATTTCTAAACACAACATTCATAAAAACATATTAAATGTTTTAAATTGCTATAGCTCGATAATTTCAAGCAACCTGTTTCATGAAAGAGAAAATGGAATAAATATCAAAATATATAGTCTTGTGTTGTCTAGTGAGATCCATTTTATGTTGTTGTTTTTTTATTATTCTAAAAACATTGGATAATTTCAAGATAACAGAAAAGTCTATTACGTCAAATAGTGAAAATCTGTAGAGATCATGTAGAATAGATGTTAGTTTAAGGCTAAAAATTGGCTTTCGTAGTTCCTTGATGTATTTAGGAATTTGAATAACAGCCTACTGTTTTAGGAAAAAATGGTTTGTTATGGTTTAAATTAATTTAATAAACCATGTCGGGGAAGTCCATTCTTGACGTCAGTTAAGTGGCAAGGTTGCACTTAAATTAGGAATTTTAAACAAATATATTTTTGAACGAATTAAAATTATTTATGTAATATTTAGCATTGAAGATAAGTAGTTACTGTTTTTAATGGTAGAACTATAAAGAATCTAATAAAGTATGAAGTTTAGTGTTTGCTTGTTTTTGAGTTTCAGTGAATTATAGTTTCACGTAGGATTTGAATATCTATGAATTTGTGAATAGTTAAGTATTATTTCCAACAACATATTTTTACTTATTGGAGTTAGTTGCAACTCAGTATTTAGACATTTCAGTGTTTGATTAATTACAAATAGCTTTTGGCATAATTATGCTTTAAACATAAATATTTATACTTTTTGCAATGTATTGTCATAAATAATATGGAAAACTTGATTTTATTGTTAATTTAAGATTTACATTATAATAGATTTCTTTGAACAACGTGACTTAGTTGAAATAATTATTAAAGTATCTTTGGTTTAAAAAGAAAACACGATCGATGTTAAATGAATATTTGACAAGTTAATAAACGATGCAGATTAGAATTATTATATTATTACTTAACACAATACGTCACACGGCGACAACGAGAAAGGCATGGTTTTAGAGTGTTTTTTAATGTTATTTTTACATTAATCAATTTCACCGGTTTTATTCATTTATTTTTGTAGCGAGAAAAACCAGCGCTAACAATTTTTAAAAAACTAACGAATATTTTGTTTTAAAATACAAAAATATATATTCGAGCAAAATCACTGTAACAAATAACAAATAGTCATTAATTTTTTCATTAATTCTTACGGCTGTGTGGAAACCAATTTTTCAAAAACACTATTAGCTGTTCATGAGTTGTCTAACGCTATTTGACAAATATTGCTTTGACTTAATAGTTGATGACGGTTCCACCTAAACACTAATAGCCACCAGATGTTTGGATTTGTCTTCAGGCATTTTTATGAGGATGGACCGTAATGAATATTTCTAAAAGTAGGTAACGACTTTCTAAGAAAATAACTTTGTGTTCCAACATAATGATAAGGAATATAATAAAAAGAGTACGATTCTGTGGTACACGTGCCAAAGGCCTTGCAGGTAAAGTGTTTTATTGCAGGCTGCAATAATGGTTGAAGCCATTTTCGCGAAATATCGATAGTCTGAATTTAATAGTTCTATATTCACATATTGTGGTGCGGACACTTTATAAATTCTACGCCTATGTGCGATTGTCGTGTGTATGAAAGTTGTCCCAGCTTCTTTCTATGTTTTCTCTACTCTATCTATCTGTATCCAACTGTTAAATGCGTTTTTTGATTATTATCATCCACATCTCTATAACAGATTTTTTTTGGTCTCAGACAGTTTTTTTTTAATTTCAGCTTGGCCTTTTTGGACAAAATTGGTAGTAGTCGCGGTAGGTTTTACTGGTGGTGCTGTTTTTATGTATATACAATGTCGGCAGTACTTACATCTTTTTGCAAGATGGAAAGCCCATAATAGGTGAGTATTTACGTTTTTTTATCGTCAATCAATAGTTTTGTTTAATTGTTTTAGAATAATTTTGGTGCAAAACGCTCCAGAAAAAATCTTGATGTCTTCTTCACCACCACCGAGTTTGATTTATTCGAAGACGCAGCCATACTCTCCTCAAGTTCTTGCACACAATGCTACTTTTAATATTAATCTGCCTCCCACAAATTCTGATTCAAATAATGAATCATCACTGTGTTATGTTTTCGAAAAGGAGGATCACCATAAAAGTGATTTTTTAGATAAAAGTGGCTCCTCTTCACAGAAAGATGATATTCATGTCGAAGATTTATGTGATGATGCTTCTAATTTTAGTAATCCTTTGGCCAGTACAATGTCATCGTTGTCGGAGAAGAACACTAATACGCAAAGGGATAGTTCTGTGTTGGATATTCAATGCTCTTCGAGGAGTGCAAATGATTTTTTAGTGAATCAAGCCAAGACTGAAGTTGTGAGAAATAAAAGCTGTGTGTTTAAATCCTTGCCTAATTTAAATTCTAATAATTTTATTGTGTAAATAAATAGAGAAGAATAAATGTTGACTTTTATTTAATTAAGTTCGGTTTTAAATTGTCCCGCATCTACATATCTGTTGACAGGCTACAAACGCCACAACGGGAACAATGACTATTTGACATGCACATGCCTCCGCTGATAGTGTGAATCGTTTTTTAGCGCTAAAGGCGTAAAAATGGCTGAGATTCAACTCGCTATCGTTATGAGCCGCACTCCTTTTTTTACCTGAATCTAACGTAAACGATTTCTCTCAGAAAGAGCTATGTACTGTTACGTTTACCACCACACCAGTGTGCAAGTTCCATCCTAGTAAACTTGTATAGGCACAATTGAAGCACGAAACTAGAATAAAATTTAGTGACAATTCTATAAATCTCATTGAACAAGAAACTGATAACAGTCGAACATTGGAGAAAATGCGTGGCACATTGTGATTAAAAAAGACGTCTACATAGACAACATTCAGTACGAAAGTTAGTTATTGATTGACATGTGTCGGCAATCATACGATCAAAAACAATAGAAATCTGTCAAGCTAAATTACACAGCAAGAGTAGATCTAAATAATTTATATCGTACCTTAGAGATAATGATAACCATCAGTCATAAATTAAAATAAACCGTTTTCTCTTCAGGGTAGTCCTCAGCTACCTGGATGGTTCTATTCATAAACTAATATCGCACACACGTCTGTTCTTATCATTGTGAACAATAAAATTTACTGCCAGGTATATCTCAAACGTTCTTACTATATTACACAAACGTAAATTACGCCAAACTTTTACAGTTTGGAGTACTTCACGCCAATTAAGCTAAAACACAGAAAATAAAAGTCGCTACTTAGGCTTCTAAATGATGCTTCAGACAACTGGTAGAGCAGAAGGTTTTACCCACCTCGGGCTCTTGCTTTTATAATTTTTTTTAGTGGTTGATTTGTTATATTTTTGCCACATGGATAACATGGGTTGGCAGAAGGTTCAATTATGCAAGCTGCTCGATTTGTACTTATTTTTATTCGGTGTAACATTTACAACAAAAGTACAGTTACAAGGTATATAAATATAAATTTTTCTACATTTGGACATTCTCATGCATTTTTCTTTCGATTCTAAACATTGACCTTAGATAAGAAAAAGCAAAAATAAAAAATATATACATCGGAATGTCAACTTAATTCATCATACAATATAATATTGCACTTATTTACTTATTGATAAATCATTTTCCGTCCCATAATCAACCATCGCGTTTAATAATAAAATTAAATTAAAAAACAACAGACATTTATAATACTATACAAGAAAACATTTGCCTTCTCCATTCCCTTAAATTCTAAAGTTAAGTCTTCATGAAACACTCATATAGCTTAGAATATTCAATCCTACATTAAACGGGCAACTGTAGTTCCATTAAACTTTAAAAGACGACAAACAATGGCACAGATAAATAAATAATGATTTCAAAATTATTAATTAATAATCAATCCCTCTAGCATCCAACGATTGTTTCAGCGCTTGAAAAATCTGAACTTGTTGCTCTTGTTTCAAATACAGTACTTGCGAAAGTAATTTTTGAGGACTATCTGTCTGAATAAAGCTGCTGATGTAAACGTTTACAAACGTTGCCATTAAGAATTGACAATCGAACCGATCCATAATGCCACCATGACCGGGAATTACATCGCCAAAATCCTATAAAAAAATTATAAATACATATTTTAGAATGAACCAAATTCAATCTCTTGAAAATGTATATCATGACCTGCTACATAGTATTACATACAAAACAGCCTGTTCATTAGGTTTAAAAAACATTAGATAAAATTGAACGCTTGGTGGCGCTAGCTGTTGCAGTTTCCAATTTGGAGAGGTCCACTAGAGTCGATCTGGCGCCCGGAATGTAGAAAAATTATATAAAACATCTTATTCTTAGGTTAATCTAATAATAATATGTTCCCAATGAACAGACTATCGATAATATAAGATGCGTCGTTCATAAATTATTTAAAAAAAGTCTTGCTACTTAATTTAGCTGACAGATTTTTATTGTCTTTGATAGTATGATTCCCAAAAAATGTCAAAGGTCGTCTATAATATCGTACGTTTCTGTATATGAACTAATCAAAAAATGAGCATACGTTCAAAATTCCATGGCAAGACTTGATAAAAATAATTTATGAACATGATATAGCATGTCCATATCAAATATACCTTCCAACTGACAAAAATGGAAAAAACCTGATTATTGTAAAATGAAAATCTTCAATATATAAATAATCAAAGACTCCACAAGTTTCTTTCATTGAATTGTCAGTAAAGATCTTTTTTTAATGTCCACCAACATCGCAATTTCCTTAGAAATCATAAGCGGTAACGCGGTCTAATGCTTTTGTTTGAAGAGTACTCATGGAGACAGATTAAACTGATGTTTGAGCTTGTCTGTTCCAAAGGGTCGTCGTTAAAATTGTAGTAAAAATAAATTGAAGGTCCTGGACATTGAAATTTTTGAGTTCTTCACAGTTCCAATGTTTCATTTCAGGACCAAAGCTAATTATAGCTTCAGCCCACAAATTTATTGTTCTATTCTTATCATCCGTCAAGATATTTATGTGTTTGTCATAACCCTGCTTAATCCCAATCCAATTTGAAAAAAAAATCACTTTGCAATATAAAAAACTTTTCAAATTTAAAAAACGACATTTGTAGAACAATTTTGACATAATTGCCAATGATTGTGTACAACGCAAATTACTCATGGTTTTTTTTTTGGTTATGAGAACGTAAATCAACAGATAGTGGACATTTAAAAAAAGTATAGAAAGGAATAGTCAACAGAAAATATTAAATTGCTAATTAACTTACTTTGATTTTGAAAGCTCTTTTAAAACCTGACGCAAAAAATCCCCCAAAAGGTCCAATTACACTGCTAAAGACCGATAGAGATAGTGAGTGAAACACGAAAGGATATAACGAAATAGTATTAGAAACCCCAAACTAAAAAAAATGCATGTATTAATGAGGAGAGCATGAATCCTTATTTAATCTTACCACTCCTACAACGCTTGAGAGCCATGATGGTAAATTATAATCGGTAGCACGGAATAAAGCGCTAGGTTCGCACTCCATTGTCATCCGTCCTATGGATTCATTATACTCGATTGGACAAACAAAGTAGGAATGTTGACACATTAGATAAGACATCTAAAAATAAAAATAGTTACATCTTCATATAATACAAAATAACTTTTTTTCATGATACAATCATTATATAACAGAAATATAGCGTGCTGCTAATAGCATCGTAATCTATTATCAAACCTGTGGAGTAATATTGATTTGCAACATACAATGCCTCTTTTCATAAACTGCTTTCACTAAAGAAATATAAAGTGTAAACTTCCGTAATATTACTTAAAAACTTGTTACAAAACTAAAAGAAGAAGAAAAAAACTTGTAAAAACTGAAGTTTGTTGATTTGATGATAAGCATCACTCTTATAAGGCAAATAAGTGACGAAAGAAATGTTTAGAAAATTTTTCTTGAGTGACTTATTTGTTGTTAAGACACGAGTACAATACATAATTTTATCCAACACCTCTCTCTGTAAGAGAGCTTAAAGAATCATTAAAACCCAAAAACTTTATATCTACAAAGATTATGGTAGAAATCTATGATTTGGTTGCCATGTTGTTGTTGACAACAAATTTATTGTTTGAGAAAAAGTTTGCAAACAAACTGTTTCGGCGCTTGTAACATTGATCAAAACGAAAAAACATAGTTCTCTTTCTGAAAAAAATGCGACAGATGTTGAAAAAGTCACATCGTGTTTACTATCCAAGAGATCCACTCACTCAATTTTTTGTAATAAGCGTTATTACAAAAAATTGAGTGAGTTCAATAACTGGAAACAAGAAAACGATGTTTGTGGGGTAAATGAAAACGTCCTGTTGGGTTACATCTTCAACGCGAAAAAAAGATTCGCGGCCTCTTCAATGTGGACGAAATACAGCATGTTAAGATCGAAATTAAAACTTCACGAAAATACAGATATTTCACAATATGGCAAGTTAATCGGTTTTGAAAAAATCGAATCAAAAAATCAAGAGTTCTTAAAAGTGAGCATATTCAACACTTTCTATTAGAAGCGTCCAATAGAAAATAGTTGATGTTGAAGGTAGGTCAATTTTGTTATTATTATTTTTGTTTATCTTTTAATATAAATGTTAACGTAAATCTCTGCAAATGATTTCATCTAAGATTCCTGTTTCTTATGATTGTAATTTAATGTATGGTATTTTTTGATGTTCAATAAATTAATAGACCAATTTGTAAACTGTTGAATTATACAAAAACAGTTTTATTATTGATTCATAAGACTACTTGTGTTTTATAGGGACCATAATTCAATCAAAAACATGATTATTATAACATCATAATAAAAAATAATGGATAAAATAATTAATAAAAGATCTATGTATAATCTTAAACTTAATTCTGAAAAATCCCTTTAAAAAAAAATTAGAATAAAGTAGATAGAACTAAGAAGATAGCAACGGAAGACTTTCTGCTCAGAAAGCAGTGTGGTCTGGAAAATAATTGATGTTATGAAAGACAAAATAGTTGCTATAACACATTTTCAAAACAATTATTTTCATTAAATACTATAATTATTTAAATGTTTAACATTTAACATATTTCTTCACTGGCCAGTTAATTTAACTTGCATGCAATATTGTGTTGCAAATTATAATTAACGAATAATTATGCTCATTAAAGTGTGACAAATATTTTTTTAATAATGTATAATCATTTATGACAAAATAACGCAGATCAAAGCTCAGTGTTTAAACAACAGGAACTAGATAATTGCATAATAAGTATATAACATTTGCTAGATTGCTCGCTATGATATGTGACCAGGATTTATAAAATATTGTATATCGTAAAAGATGTCTTTTTGACATCCGTGCGTAATGTAAATATAAAATATAATAAATATATAAACTTAAATAATTCAAAGAATGGAAAAAAAATTGCTATATTTTCTCTGGAAACTGTTTTATTCTTAAATATAAAACATAACAATCTGTTCTTATTATTGTGTTATTAAACTGTTTTGCGTTCCACAGCCTGCACATAATATAATGAGAAAATTTTGTATATATGCAATTGATCAACTTTTAAACAATATAAAATGACCTATTTTGTTTTTTTTCGACCTTTACAACGAAACAAATGTGGAAACCGTCAGACATATTTTTTTTTAATTACTAATTACTAACTGACATCCGTTATATTGTTCACCCGCTAGTTTACTAAAATAGATTCGTAAAATGTTTGTCAATCAAACAGAATAATGAATTAATCTAACAAATAAAAGTCTATTAGAGGTTGACATCAATATTAATTGAATTAATGAATAAGCCTGCATGTGACAATGATGTGAAACCATTCGCATTCAAGGTTCACAGAAAAACTTAATATAGAAATCAATGGTTAATAAAAAATGCTAAACCGTATTCACTGCTTAATTTTAAAACTTACTTTCCACAAAACGTTTTATGATGGCATAAAATATTGCATAACCTTCAAAATACTGCCTATTTAAAAAAAAACAATAACCATAAACAATAACATAATAAAATTAAAACCATAACATTCTAAATATTTAGTTATGTCTGTGCCTCGTGCAAAAATTTAACATAAAAACTGATCATTTCAGATTATTTATTGATTAGCAATTGATAAAATTCTAGAACTTCCATGATCATTTAGATGTTCTAATCAATTATTTATTAGCAAAAGAAATTCTAAACAAATTAACAACATTTTGATTCTCAACTCTTTTAATAAATATAATAGATCGTTTAATTGAAAAAAAGCCTTATCAAGTAGCTACTGAAATTGTGGAAAGTACGTTTTTGTTTTCTAAATTATTAGAAATGTCTCTTTGACATTAAAATAAACAAATATTAATATGTAGGAACATATCATGGTCTGTTGACTTAATTCTTGGATAGATATTTTGAATAAATTGTCTATTATTGCTTAAACGCATTTTGTGCGAATCAAAATAACATTACTTCCAAATGTATGCGATAGTGTGGGGGATGACAGAGAAAACATTTAGAGGAGAGTATAAAAAAAAGTTAAAAAGATGAGAGAAAGTACTATAAAAGAAAAGGGTCCAGTGTAAAAAAGATAGAGAGGAAAAGAGAAGCGACGCAAGGGGAGAATGGAAAAATGAGAGATAGAGACATAGAGAAACAAGAAAAGAGGGTAAAAATTAGAGATAAAGAGATTAATAACAGAAGAACTACCAAGCTATTTAAAAAGAGAAAATGATAGAGAGAGGAGAATGAGTGCAAGATTGAGATCTGGAAATCAAGAGAGAGAAAACCGATTTTAAATGGAGAAAGACGACAGAAAATGCAAGATGTGTGGAAGAGAGAAATAAACATGAGATCACATGATAAAGAAACGCGTGGAGGTAAAAGAAAGTATGGTAGCGAAAGATGACATAATGAAAGGAAAGATAAAGGGAATAGAATGATGAAAATGATAGAAAGAGAAAGAAAAAGATTAAACTTGGTGAAAAAAAAAGAAAAGAGAAAAAGCAGAGAAGAGCAAAAAAGAATAAAAAAAACAAAGTTTAAGTTGGAGTTCTTTTTTTATTTTTTATATTATATTATTTATAACTCTGTACAGTAGAAAAATAAAGATGCTAGATAAATAAATATATTCTATTGCAAACTTTATATAACTTTATCCAAAGTTTCTCTATAAAAATATGATGATGTATAATACAAATATGACAAATTTCTAAGAAACTTCTTCAATAAAACTTTCAATGTGGTAAATCCAAACAATTCAAAAAATCCCAATTCAAAAACATCTCTCAACCTAAAGAGTTTTATGCTCTGCGAAGCTTAAAAAAAACCCAAAAAATTTTCGGAAAAAAAATTAAAACCGTTGAGACTAAACTGGACGCTTCATATAATCTTCAAACTAAGATTATGCATAATAAAAGCTAATAAAAAAAAAGAAGTTCTTAAATAACAATTAAGCGTTAGATAACTTTATTCTACACTAGCAGCCCGTCCCGGCTTCGCACGGGGTAGACAATTATTTATTTTTGGAAATTTGGATATAAAACCCTTTTTTTCACAAATATTTTTATTTATTAAAAACTTTTTATTTATTATTTATTAATTATACCTATCTTACAGACGTGCACGCCCCACTCCTGTATTTCAGTGCCCCCTCCACCCCGCCCGCCGCGATGCCCGGCGCGCTTTTCAGACTGCATTGCAAACAATGGCCACGGCGCTATGGCGGTTTTGTTTACTGTTTGAATTTTTTAATTCGTAATATCTTTTGAATGGAAAGTCCAATTTAAATAATTTAATAGTATATTACAGTACAAGGGACAAAAGTTGAATTTTCGGCCCTGCGCGCCATAATGCCAGAGGCGAAGCCGAGGGCATTATGGCGCGCAGGACCGAGATTTCAACTTCTGTCCCGCGTATTGTATACGATTTTTCTTCATACCTCGCTCGAAAGTACGTACTTTAATTTTATTTTTTTAACTTTAAATGCTATATTTTTCATGCTGACAGTTTTTGATGCCTGCCGCGACATTTGCGGCACGAGCGAAGCGAGTGTTGCTAGTCATATAACATAGTTACGAGTATAAATAAACACGATGAATTCTTTCTTCCCGCTATACAGGGAAGAAAGTGTACGGCTAATTTCAAAAAAAACTGATACAATTCTTGCTTTTAGCTCTTTGTTCGTGTGCGGAGCCATTTATTAAAGATTATTATTTTTGCGCGGTTATTTGTTTCTAATCGACAATTCTGACAAGTTTTTTAATTTGACAGTGACGGCGACTGGTGCCCTAGAATACACTGCTCAAATATTTAAAAAACGTGCTTTAAGAGTCGTATCAGTTTTTTTTGAAATTAGCCGTACATCTTACAGGGACTAAAAGTTAAACTTTCGGCTCTGTTATTAGGGACGAAAGTACGTACTTTCGAGCGAGGTATGAAGAAAAAACTATTTTATAGGTAGTTAAATGGTCTTGACCATAAAATAATTTATTTGGATAAGGATTAATATAAACACATAAATAGCATGGTTTGAATTGCGTTAGCATTTTCATTAATGTTTAAAATGAAAAAAGTTGTTGTAGTGACATAACTACAATAGTTGGACATATGCTACCGCGGAGTTTTTTGTAGACATTATGATGTTCTTCAATATTGTTGTACATTATTTTGTTCTATCGCTAATAGTTTCGGCAGCGCATTCGACGAAAGACATTTTAAGACTCATTTTTCTACACCTTCGGTTACATTGTTCAAATTTTACCAAGGATCCCTAATTTTTTTCAAAATGAAATGTAGCCTATGTCAAATAGGAAGAATGTAGCATTCTATTGGTGAAAGAATTTTTTAAATCGGCCCAGTACTTTTTGAGCCTATTTATTACAAACATACAAAAATAGGTACAAATCTTTCCTCTTTCTTCTACATAGAACTTTTGTGTTTAAACTTTATTTTACGCAAAATTAGCAGAGAATTACTTTATTAGTGTGAATTTAGATTTCTTAAGCCAAATCACAATATTAAAAACTTGAGTCTAATTTTATAAATTAAGTTTAAGTTTATAAACATAAGAGTTTTTCTCAAACAGGAAAGCAGTTCATAGTCCAAGCCATTAAATCACCGTAATAAAAAGAGGTAATTAACGCCATTTTAAGGGAATTGCTGTTACAATTTATATTTTGCGGTCAAATTATAAAACTTCTCTAGCCAGGCTAGAGAAGTCTTTATGCATCAGTCTTTATGACCAGTCCCCGATAAATAACGTGACTTCACAGAGAAAAATATATCATATAAGAATAAAGATAAAAATTATTACAATAACTAAAATAATGTAAAAAAAACTTACCAAAAATCCAAAGAAAATAGTAGCAACTCCTCCACCAATAAAACCTTCCCACGTCTTCTTCGGCGATAATTTAATAAGAGGAGTTTTCCCCAGGAAAAATCCAAAAACATATGCCATAATATCATTACAAATAATCATAGATACTGGAACTATAAACCATATCAGTCCTTCAAAAATATTCTTAATTATTAAATAGGATTGAGTTACTACAATAAGCAACGCAACATGTGTCCATGCAAAAAGGGAGAATTGCTTCATATAATATTTCTTGACTAGACTCAATACAAACCAAACAAATCCTCCGCAATATAAGCAGAAAGAAATGAATCGGTGATAAGTTACTAAACCGCGTAAGAAATCCTAAAAAATGTATCAGTTTACAAAACTTTTACAATTATCAAATGTAAATGTGAGGTGGCAATCGCAAAAGATATCAGTCTCCAGCAGCAGTACCCAATCTGTCTAATTTAGAAAAACGTTTTTTTAAGCAACTGAAAAGATTTGAAGAAATACACTAAGTAGTTTTAAATCTAAGGCGCCTAGTTTTTAACCTCCGATCTAAAAACAGAATGGTGCTGTAAGTTTAGCACGTAATTCTTCGTATGTGGCCATCTGTATACCATGACGACGTAGCGCCACCAGAAAAAATCTTCATAAAAGGTCATATAAAAAAACGTTTGAAATAACAAAATAACTTTAACGATTTCAAACTTACACTACACCTTTTTCAACTGTAATTCAGAAAATGTAACTTGTAATGCAGATTAATACATTATTGTAATTCAGAAAGCGTTAAATGTAATTCAGATTAGTAAATTGTAATTCAGAAAGTGTCGCTTGTAATTCAGATTAGTAAAATGTATTTCAGACAGCGTAAATTGATATTTAAATTAGTAAATTGTAATTCAGAAAGTGTAACCTCTAATTCAAAAAACGGTAATTGTAATTCAGAAACCATAAATTGTATTTCAAAAATCAAGGAACTGCCTATCAATTTACGGTTTCTGAATTACAATATCGTCGGCTTAATATGCAAATGTCGTAAGTCCATTTTATTCAAAAATCACATTTTGATGCCATCTAGCAGTAAATAAATCAGGCTATCAGCAGGCTATCAGTTAAGAAATAGTTGAAACTCCAGAAAAAATCAGCAGTCTTGAATAATCAAAATGATTTAGTCGTAAGTCCAGCTACTATAGGAAAATAAACGTTTTTTGTCTCTCCTGAAAAGTTTACATTTTGGGACTTACGACCATTGCATATTAAGCCGACGATATACGTTTTTTAAAGTACAAGTTATACTTTCTGAATTATATTTTATTAGTCAGAATTACAAGTTACACTTTCTGAACTATATCTTATACTTTCTGAATTACAATTGAAAAAAATGGAGAAACGAGTTGTATGTCCACCGGTTATATTACTCATCTAAGTTTCGCATCCCAAGTGTTGTCAGATCGAAAGCATCATTCCTTAATTATCTACCTCGGAAGATTGTCAAACAAGTAAACAAGCAGTAAACGGCTTAGTAACCGCAAAGATCCAATAAAATTAGAGATACTCCCAAACAAACGGCTACACCAAAACTACTTTTCAGAACAACAATACAAAATTATTTATAGTGTAGCATATATTTAGAATTATTATTTTAATTATAATGCATATTATAATATTTTAAATCCTACTTTAATATGTTGATTCTAATAAACCATGTCAATAATAGCATGATACACTTACGATATAAATTTTACGCTCTATAGGATTTAAAGTCAGTGTACGACAAAATTATTCAAGATTAAAATTCAACTTGTAGTCAATTTTATACTATTTTTACTTTAGCGAGTAGCCTATTTGTTACAAAAACTTTGTATTCTTTTTATTTTACATTTTATTGAATAAATAATACAAAATTTCCGCAACAACTACAAACAATCTAATCAGTGATCAGTTTAGCTTAATATTTTAATGCTGAATAGGCCAGCCAGTAGTGCCGAACCCTTATAATTTTAAATTAGTGGCTTGGGTGTGCACAATGCATTTACTCAACGTCAATAACCTGACACAGTATAAAATTAAATTTATACCATGGCTAGCAAGTTTCCCAATAATGCCCAAAGAGCGCTGATTTGCTAAGATCTTAGAGCTAAAACTCTTTATGTATTATAAATTTATATTAATACCGTGTCAGGCTATTGACGTTGAGTAAGTGAATTTTGCATACTTAAACTACTCTCTTTAAACAATATAAATTAAACTGATCGGTTAATAATTAAATTTAAAATCTAGAATGAATCTGATCAGAAAACCGCTGATGATGACACGATGACAGGGGTATAAGGGGGAAAGTGACAGATGCCTATCAAACACTAGATGAGACTTGTACTCTTATATGGTAGAAGATAAGGTAAGGTTTTGAGAAAATGGGCAAAACTGTTATTTAGTATTCTACCCAAAGGGTCTGATCTGGAGTGAGACTCTTCACGTCGTTCGAATAATTGTTCGGGCGTATCAATAAGTTTCGGACGGATCTCAAAATGCTTATTCTAGACTAAAGCTGGGATCGAATATTCGAATTATGTATTTGAATGGCTGGCCACCTATTATACGAATTGATACACATTCATTTATTCAAATGCTTGAATAATTATGATTATTTATTTAATTCGAATAATTAAAAACTATTCGATTTAATTAAAGCTAGGAGTGAATATTCGAATACTTTTAAGATGACTTTTGGTCATATGACCAGATTGTGTCGATTGTAGATCTCTATGCGCTCGAATGTCTCATAAGTAAAAACATGTGTCTATTAAATTCGTGGCAAAGTAATGAAAAAAGTACCCCACTTTATCACAGATTGCCAAATAGTATATTACACTACAAGGGACAAAAGTTGAATTTTCGGCCCTGCGCACCATAATGCCCGAGGTGAAGCCGAGGGCATCATGGCGCGCAGGACCGAGATTTCAACTTCTGTCCCGCGTCGTGTATACGATTTTTCTTCATACCTCGGTCGAAAGTACGTACTTTTATTTTTAATTTTATTTTTTTAACTTTAAATGCTGATAGTTTTTGATGCCTGCCGCGACATTTGCGGCACGAGCGAAGCGAGTGTTGCTGGTCATATAACATAGTTACGAGTATAAATAAACACGATGAATTCTTTCTCCCGCTATTATAGGGAAGAAAGAATTTCATCTTACAGGGACTAAAAGTTAAACTTTCGTCTCTGTTATTAGGGACGAAAGTACGTACTTTCGACCGAGGTATGAAGAAAAATTATTTATGTATACCGGCAATAATTGTATTAATCGAGTATTTGAATTATTCGAATAATTGATTTATTCGAATAGCTATTTTGTTATTCGAATATTTGAGTAAATTCTTAACCAACTAGGTATTCGAATACCAAAATCCAAAAATGTCCTAGCCTTATTCTAGTCTAGACCAATCTTCAAAAACTTGTAATCGAAGCGAATTTTTCTTTGGACCGAAACTTAAGAAAGTCAGTGTCACCAAAATAATAACAGAATATAAACGAAAGTATACCAACAGTATTTTTCGGTTTATTTTCTTTATTTTTTAAAAAAAAGTCGCGAAGTGCAAGTCACTTATAAAAATTATAATTTGCACCTAGTAATATTTTCAGGAACGCTCAGAAGGAAATGATATTGAACTTTGTGAAGAAGCACCCCAAACTTCAAAGTGAAAAGTTTCTCCAACTTTGGAAAGAATTGAAAAATAATTTATAAATAGTTTATGTGCAAAATAAAATTATTGCTGTGGCAGAAAACATTTTCGATCAAAAAATTTTTATGTTGAGCAATTCCAGTCAGTTGTATACAATAATTTAATAATATGTATAACAAAACTTATCAACTACTTAACACGTGCGCATACTTTGCTATCACTCGTGAAAAATTTTACGATATTCAAATATTGACAATTCCGATAGAAGTGGCAGTCGACATTTCGATTTCACATGTCAAAAATAGCACGACTTTATTTGAAGTGACCCAAACTTGTACGAATTTATTATGCGACCAAATATCGAGGAAGGTATTCCAATCGTGCAATGCACGATGGGAATGTGTCAAGACGTCGCGCCGCCACTAGTGTATCAGAAGTACTAGCGTTTAGCTGAAGTACTTTCATGCTAACTCTTATAATAATAATGATAATAAATGAATAAATTACTGAAAAGATATATAACCTGTTTTTGAATCCTTTATTTGTATTTTTTATATTATTAATTAATTGTTATTAATAGTATACAAACACTTTAGCTAAGCGCTAGTACTTCTGACGCACTAGTGGCGGCACGACGTCTTGACACATTTCCCATCATTTGGAATACCTTCCTCTATATTATCTTACGACCAACCGCTTGAACGGTCATTTGTAGACGACCAGATTTGCTCATGCAAAAGTGAATTCGCCTAGTTCAGACCACACTTTGATGCTTTTCGCTCAAAACGATTCGTTCAGTATGCTAATAGATCAATTTCAAATGATCTAACTCCAGAATAGCATTTGTGGCTGGTTATATTATGAGACAATGAGCCACACAGTCGTACAAGTTTACGCAATTATTTTATACTTTTTAGTGCATTTTTTTATTCATTAAAGTTGGTTTTTGTTTGCTAGAAATTTTTTTAAAAAAAGTACGAGCATTAGATTTAAAACAAAAAAACAGCTGAGGCTGGTCACCTGGCAAAAGTCTGAGTATTTTCTGTTGGCGCATGCGCAGTTTTCTTTAATCGGCCAAGCTTAAGTGATTAAAGTTAACCGTGATCATCGCTATTTAAAACGTTGGTGCAACGCAATTGAGGACTTAAGGGACCAATTGGAGACCAGGATTAAATGTTTAACCGGCGTTGGTCCAAAGGGGGGTAATCGTTTTGCCCCTATTCCTATACATATTGTCAAAATAAAATTGAATTATCTCAAAGAAGTAACAATAAAATTTAAAATATTGTCAGCAAACGTCTTTTTCAAGTTTTTAGTATCAGTTTCGCAAAAATATCAAATCAAAATAAACATTCAGTGTCTATTGATACCAACCGCAATAATAAAATATTCCTAATAGTTACCTCCTCAAAACAAACAAGCTTTACTGTGATCGCACAGTTTGATGCCTAGAATTATAGTATAATATTTTTTTGTAATATTTAATTAACACATTTCTTAGAATTAAATGTCTCTACTAATTATGACTTTTGAAAATTATCTAACAAACATAAAAAAACTGTAGTAGAAAATCACTCCAATTTAAAAGTTAAACAGTAAAAAAAATAATCAAAATGTTAATTTTTACTTAGCCCTTTTGACCTCTTCCATACTTTGAATGCAAATGAACTGATAATTTGTGAGTCTCATACTAAAGAATTTACTTAAATACGTGAAGTGATAGCAAAATCAGTAAATAACGATAAGCAAACAGACCAAATCGCAAGTGGTTTTATCTGTACACAAAATATTTACAAAAGCCATTGTTTTTGTATATTGAATTCACACATTATAGGTACAAAGAAATTTGTTTCTACATAAGACAATATGAAACATGCCTGAATCATTAATGACCACGTGCTATTTATTGTACTTATAATTGCAAATGTTTGTATTAATAGCTACTTGAAAATGTGTAATTGTAATTTAGTGTAACAATCCGATTAGGTTTCTCTTTTGCGATTGCCAGACCCACCTAATTAAATGAAAACTTACAGTTCTGTTAATGGCAACGCCAAAATAATCAACTAAATTCTCGCCATAAAAGAAGTAATTGGATGTAATTAAAAAGTACCATGATAAAGATCTAAACCAAGGAAGACCATGGATACGGTAGACTGCATATCCTATATTAATTATTTCTTGAAAACATTTGACTTGAACTACTAGCGTCTGTAATTTCAATGATTAAAGCAACAAAAAAGCGATAATTCAAAAAAACATACAGTAATCATCAAGGCCAAAGGACCCCCATAAATAACAATTAAAAAAAACGAGATCATCAAACAGCTAAAAATGCCTCTCACCACCCAATTCCTCCATTTTTCAGGCAAATCTTGAAGAATGAATTCGAGAGTGGATGGGGCCTTGTCAGTGCCTGTGGGAACGGTTTTCGAAAGGTTGATGTTGGCCCCCAACTTATCATCTTCACTGTCGATCTACAGGAAGTTAGAATTGCATAAAATTCGAATTATTCATTCAAGTACTTACATGATCACTTTCAGCTGATTCGGGGGCCTTTGCATCTGATTCTTTACGCTTACGGATTTCTGACATTATTTTCAAATGCACCCAATACGATTTGTTTTTGTTGCGCTCTTTGGAATTGGATTTACTGTCTGCTTGCTTATTTAAATAACTAAATCAATAATATATACAAAGCCTTGAAATATAGGTTAAGAAATTAGTGACATCTATGTGCCAGCACAGCAAACACTTTAAATTCAATTTATTGATTATTTAACACTTTTGTGTTTCAACTAATATTTATTAAACAAAATTTTAATAATTGTGTTTACACATTTTTATTTATTTATTATTTTTAAAATATTTAAACAATATAGAAATGCTTAATTTATTAATGTAGAATTCTGCAACTACAACAGTAAAATCATAAACCACAGAGTGTCACAGATTACAGAGAAAAACTACAACTGGTTATTCTATGACCACACCCTATAAGATTCTATGATTGTAGGTACCTACATGATTGTAGGTAGATTCTATGATAGATAACCATAATCTTCAAGCGTAGCTTTAGGTTATTTATGATATTGTACAGTAAAAAGTAAGAACATTGTACAGAAGATCACATTTTGAAGATCTTCTGTTAGTAAGCAACAGAAATTTTCTTATAATTTAATTTAAAGCTAAAATTTAAAAAAAAATTGCAAAATTTATTTGTTGAATTGACGCAGATGTCAAAAAAGTTAAAAACGTTTTAACATCACTTTCTACAATTTAAGCTTTAGAAGCAATAGCAATTACCTTTTTAATGCAGCAATTAACACAAATTTTTAAAAGTAATTTTGAATGCTTAAGGCTGGTCAAATTTAATGTTGACAGTCGACGTATTATCTATCAATTAAAAGTTTTCTTTTGCAAGTTTAAATAAATATGCCGCCAGAAACCAAAATTGATTGTGAAATTACACACATCTCTCAGTTAGCGAGAAATAAACCATTTTCAAATGTTATAAGGAATTTGCTGCATTACATTTAAAAAAATCTAAAATTCTTTTTTCTTTTCTTAACAATTGTTTTGAAATTGTTTTTTTTTGTTTTTTTATGTGTTTTTGCACATTACTACTCTAGTTTTTTTCTTGATGTGTTATATTAGTTGCAAGCATTATATCAGATAGTTCATTACATTTAAATTTTCTGGCTATCCTGAGTTTCGCCCAGTCTTCATTGTAGATAAGTTTGTGCATAGAATGCTCACAATGTCATTATCTTATAGTTGTCAATGTTTGATGCATTAAAGAATATTATTGTTATTATTATGTTCAACCTTCCCTTTCCCGAAAGCACAGCAATTTTGTGGATTGCTGTGCCAAATTGTGTTTTAAGCCAAAGAAAAAACATAAGATTGTTTTTTGAAAAATCAAGCTAAATTACTATCACCCCACGCATCTGCAATCATATTATTAGAATTTTCGGATATAACATTTGAAATCTGAACAATATGACATGATCATAAAAATACTGCTTTCTGTTTTTCCGCAAGGATTTTTAAATATTTGTATTAAAATTATAAATAATATAATCATAAAAATAACACTTTCTACAGATAGAAAAAGTAGTTATAATCTTCAGGGTAACCAGCTCAAGTAAAAACTATTGAAAAATTATGAGAAATTAACCCTTTTGTGAAGCGTTGCAAAATTCACGTCACACACACATGATGGCCGCACGTTGATAACATTACTTATTAAAAACCAAAAAATATTTTTTATTTTACGCCTTTATAAAACAGGCGGTGTTAAGTGTTGGTACAAGGCTAGTTAAGTACAGTCAAAGACTGATTTATAAAAATAACAATCCTTATTAATACAGATTTTCTCACTGATCACATTTTTTTTTTAAACTAAGAAATTCGAATTTATTTATGTATTTAATATATTTTTTGGTGAGACAACCTTATTTTTGAATGACAAAATTTTTATGATTTTCCGCTAACTAATAGTACAATTTAATAAAAATAGTTCTAATACAAGCCGACTTAACCCAAATTATTGACATAGTTATGATATATTTTTTTTAATTTTAGAATCTTTAACCTACCTAATTCAAATTGATAGCAACCTATTAACAAATAATCTTAAATCTAAAGAGTATTTTATTGTTGACTTGCATTTAGCTGGGTTGGTAGATATTTCATAATTGTTTTTATGTGTGATTGGAACTACTATTGCACTACAATTTGAACTAATTAAACTATTATCAACTTATTACTATTGGAACTACATTTGAAAAAATTGTTAGAAAAATATATGTATTCTGTATCAAGTAGGTATATAAAATTTCACAAATGGTACTTTATGTAGTCATGATGGGTTTTTGCATAAGGGCTAGAAAAATCAGATTGACTTAGTAATTAGTGCAAATAAACTTTCACAACTGCTTTACCAAAAAGATTTTTAAAAATCTAATAGTTTAATTTCTATTTTAAAAAAGTCACTTACGCAATAACGCAGAGATTTTTGTTAATTTAAATATATCAATTTAATTAGTTTGCGTTATTGTTTTTGAGCATTGCAAAATAAAAAATACAAGTTTTTATCCTATTTGAGAATTTCCTGTTTTATTTTAAATAATAAATAATTTACTTTTAATTATTTATTAAAGAATTAATGAATAAGCAGTTGTGCACAGCACGGTGCTATAAAATGTCAATGTCAGTTGTAAAAAGCATCTGCAATACCGGCTTCGCTTACCGGATTGTAATAAAATAGTTGAATCAAGCCAAGACAATTGTTTTATTTTCCAAACCCACTCTTGATCAATGTTAATATTATACACTCTGTAGTACTATTACTTGCTAATTTGAAACCTAAAGCTGCTTTAACTAAAAATGTAGACGTTCAAAATAAATAAAAATTTGGAGAAAAATATTCTATCTAAAACTAGGAATTTAAACAAAATGATTACTTAGTATTGTAAAGTACACTAATTTTATCTTTAATCTGGCTACATTTATCAATTTGTAACACTCTTGAAGTGTAGGCTGATAATCTTAAGCTTGAAACCCCTATGATTAAGTCTAGATATTACAATAAAAGATACGGGTTGATGATTAATAAATTTTCTAAATTAATAATAATTACCTATTAAAATTAACCAAAAGTAAAGATAGAGTATATAGTGATCAAGGTAAAAATAGAAGAAGAAAAAAGAGCAAATAAAGTTTAAAGATAAAATGAAAGATAGAAGAAGGTGTGAGATACTGAAAGAGTGCTGGAAAGATATAAACAAAAAAACAGACAAGAGAATAAGAAAAAAAAGAAAATAATACTACAAAGAAATACTGTGAAAAAAAGGTTAAGTGAAGAGATTGAGAAAAAAAAAAGAAACAAGACAATGGGTGAATAGAGAAATGAGAGATAAAGATGGAAACATAGAGAAACAAAAAAGAAGAAAAAAAATTAGAGAGAGCAGATATAACGGCAAATATGAGAGACATTATGAAGAGATATCAAGATATTTAAGAAAAAAAAATAAGAGAGAGAGGAACATGATTCTAAGATTCAGAGGTAGGAATGAAGAGAGAGAAAAGAGATTTTGGATGAAGGACAATGAAGAAAAATGCAGAATATCTGAAAGAGAGAAAAACATTAGAGCACATGATGAAGGAATGCGTGGAGGTAAAAGAAAGGCAATAGAATTTGTACAAATTTAGCCTAAAATTTTTAAAGAATAATCGCTTTATTAACCTTAAAAAAAAAATTAAATAAATTGATTTTTAAAACAATTACACTATTTTAATATTGCTTTTTAATTTTTTTTTAAACAGTTAATTAAATTTGATTATAACTAAAGTCATGCCAATAGTGTTTGTTAGTGTTTAATTTTTGATTCAAAAATAAGTTTAAAGGATTGATAGTCTTTAGAAGTCAAAAATCAAATCAAATTGTCAAAACGTAAAGAGGAAAGATTGTACAACAGTTATTACTGCTTAAGATCAAAATCCTCAACAAGTCAGACACAAGTTTAAAATATTGTTATAAAATAATAAAAAATGTTTATTAAACTGTATTTATTTATTAACCGACTTCAAAAAAGGAGAAGATTTTATAATTTGGTATATAGGTTAACGACACATAAATGTTTTGTGTGTTTGCGGATAACTTTGTTGTTTATTAATCGATTTTAATAATTCTTTTTTTAGAGTTTGAAAGGAGATATCTCAAAGATTGTACTATGATAAGGAAATTGGGATTTGATAATGGCATCTTAGATAAATCGAGAAAAACCTTCAAAAGTTGTAGAGGCGACTAGTGCGTTTGTTATTGCCTGTTTGCGTTTACTTTTTAGTTTCCTCTTTAAAGCCTGTTTTTTTTTTGTTTTTTTGAATTATACTACGTTAATAAAAGCATAAAAAATAAACGTGACGTTCTTCAGTTATTCACCCCACTAGATAATTTTATTAATTGCAATTAATCTCATATCAAATATTTTTGATAGATTTGTAATATAATTGGTTATACATTGAACTTTGTTTTTTGTATAAATTAAACATAAAAAATAGATTTAAAGCTACAAAAAAGTCTCTGCATACTCTCATATAAATAAACAGATAAAAAACTGGTTATTGTGTCAAACCTCTAATAAAAAAAAGTTTTTCTCAGACTAACTTATCTTGACATATTTTCTGGCACATTTTTTATCTTTCAAAATACTGTTTTTAATAAGTTATATTATAGATTATTTCCATTTTTTTAATTTTAGCTTACTTTTTTGCCTTTAACAAATGAATAGGTAGTTATTTGTTTTTAAGCAGAATGTGTAGTTTTTTATATTTAATCAGATTAAGGGCTCTAACAAGTTACTCAAAAAAAAGAACTAGTAATAAGAAATGAAATAATAAACTTTTTATTACGTGTGTTTTTTTCACTCACGCAATCATTAGGTAGGTTGTAAAGGTTGTGCTACACAAATAGCACAAGTCTAACAATTTGTGTGGGTTATTCTCATTATTAACCATTGTTTTAAGTATTATTTGTCTACACTAATATTATAAAGAGGAAAGATTTGTACCTATTTTTGTATGTTTGTAATGAATAGGCTCAAAAAGTACTGGGCCGATTTAAAAAATTCTTTCACCAATAGAATGCTACATTCTTCCTATTTGACATAGGCTACATTTCATTTTGAAAAAAATTAGGGATCCTTGGTAAAATTTGAACAATGTAACCGACGGTGTAGAAAAATGAGTCTTAAAATGTCTTTCGTCGAATGCGCTGCCGAAACTATTAGCGATAGAACAAAATAATCTATAACAATATTGAAGAACATCATAATGTCTACAAAAAAACTCCGCGGTAGCATATGTCCAACTATTGTAGTTATGTCACTACAACAACTTTTTTCATTTTAAACATTAATGAAAATGCTAACCAAATTCAAACCATGCTATTTATGTGTTTATATTAATCTTTATCCAAATAAATTATTCTATGGTCAAGACCATTTAACTACCTATAAAATGGTTTTTAAATTATTTAAATTGGACTTTCCATTCAAAAGATATTACGAATTAAAAAATTCAAAAAGTAAACAAAACCGCCATAGCGCCGTGGCCATTGTTTGCGATGCAGTCTGATAAGCGCGCCGGGCATCGCAGCGGGCGGGTGGAGGAGGCACTGGGGGGGCAATATTTAAAAAAATTAGTAAAGTCCTTCTCGGGTATGACGAGACCAGGGAAATAGGTATTCATTTTTATATGGAGGATATTATAGATTCCAGTTCAAATTGAATAGGTACGCATACATAAGATTGGTCAGCTATACAAAATAAAGTAGTGCATCAAATTTACGCTAAGGCGGTACGAAGTTCGCCGGGTCAGCTAGTAAAAGATAATCAGAACTGACTAATGAGTGATAATCACGCGGGGTTGTCCGCAAATCTAGTATGCCACGATGTCAACTAAAAGGTCATTGCAAAAAATGTCGCGTTTTACTGGCTGTTGTTTGAAAAGTATTGAACAAAACATTGTAAATAATAAGCCACGTAATACAGTAAGGTCTCAAAAGAATATTTGAGACCAATTCACGGTGAACTCCACGGTGGAGCAACTGGTTCAGGTTACAAGGAGGCAGTGGTTAAGCTGTTATGGAACGTGACTGCTAAATTACTGTAAAAAAATATTTTTAAGAGTGTAACCGCAAATTCAACCCATTCATTGATCTTGTTTTCAAAAAAGCGAGATATGCCAGGAACACCAAGAGACAGTTATTGCAAAAGTTGCCAAAAAAACGTAAACTGACGAGGATACTCCAGAAGAAGAACTGCAGATTTTTTTTTTCAAAATGCTGCAACTGAGGTTGGCGCGGAAACAAGGTACGTTTTGAACAGTACTACTTAAACCAAAACATCATTACAAAATACCTAATGCCATTATTGTAACTTTCAATGTATTAACCTATCTGGAACTATAGCAGCTCTTATGCTGTAGACTCTAGAGCATTTTATATTCGCTTATAAGGTACCAGTCGGTATGACATGAAAAATTAAAAATAAAATGAAACGCATACTTTTGTACAAACTATTATATTACGTATTCAGCTTTTGATAATTCTATTTATTTGGTTTAAAATGTAAACATTTAAACTGTAAAATCCCTGAGCAGCTTACAAAAAAATCAGTCTATTGCAAAACAAAAACATTACTGAAATACTGTAAATGAGGTAGTTTGTTATACAGGTGAGTGTACTAGAATTTGTACTCAACCTATTATATAATAAACTTTGAAATGCAAAATTGACATTTCAGGTACAATTACGGAAGGAAAGTCTTTCTTAAAACTTACTTATGTACAGTGGCACAATGTTTAGGAACCTTAAATAATAGGAGAAAAAAAAGTAAAAATAATATCTTTACATATGAGGTAGACTTTGCATTCGGTAACGATTAGCACCGTCACCAATATAAAAAAAACTTAATAACTAATGTAAAAAAACTAAACTAAACATAAATAACGGCCGATGATAACTAAAAAGAGGTGTAGTTCTTATTTTACGTAGATGCCATTTAAGTACTCTATTTGTTGTAGTTCGACGCCATATGTAAAAATCTGTAGTAGCTGCACTCTACGAAAAATATCTCCAAAAAAAGAAAAGCAAAGAAAATACAAAACAATACAATAAAACACATCCAAAAAATTTAATGGTGTCATAATTTTAAATAAAATAATTTAAAAAAACAATAAATAGCTTTTAATAATTAATATAAATATAATAAATAATGACAAATTTTGAATTTGCGTTTTTTGAGAAAGAAAAATATAAAATCAAATAATGAATGGTGTCGTACTACATCTCTTCTTAAAAGTAACTTAAGCTATATGGCATTTTGAACTTGATTTTGTAAGTACCATGCAAAGTTAGCCGAAACTTCTTTCAATTTCACATATTGGTACATTAATTATTGTTATTGAGTGCAAACATTTTTAAAATGACTCAAAACTACAAAATTATTTCAAATGTTGATTCAGGCAAAAGTGGTGCAAAAATCTAAAGCTTCAAATGCTTGTTTTTCAATATATGACCAGCACCACTGCTATAAATGAATCACAAGTATTAAACTGCTTACACTTTTTCAGTAGACTAGAAATATACTATTTATATTTCTAATAAAAACATTTATTTTTAAAAATAAACGCATTTCTAAAAGACTAGTTTTTGATTAATAGAATTTAAAAATATAGTTGGAGATTGTTTTCAAAGTTCTACTGTTATAAATTATACTCAATCAAAACTTTTATATCTTAAAAATTTGCAACACAATACACCTGAAAACTTAAAATTTGACAATTGCTTTTTCATGTAAATATATATGATAACATCAAAATTCAGATACTTAATAATTGAAACATTATTTAATACTGATATGTGAACTTGAAATTGAAATTGGGTACCTAAAAATTGACCAAACTAACCCTAAAAAACAAATTTTTTGAAAAATAAAATCCTAAAATATTTTCTTTTTTTAAATGTGTCAAAATGTTCACCGGAATTTGTTGTCTTGTTTGTAAAAGGATGTCGAATAGAATTTGCTTAAAGAGTCCATCAACTAAAGTAAGGGTCTTTTTAAGAAAATTAAAATCCTTTGTCACAGCACGATATGTAAATTCGATAGTTTGTATGTAGTGTCTTAAAAAATCGCCTATTGCATTGCACCGGTTTGACAAACAGGATCTACATCCTGCGTATTTATTATAGTTGCACGTCATGAAAAATGACTTCTCCTGTATACTATCGTCTGAATTTGATATCGTCGATTTTTGAGTTTTTGCTACAAATGACGCACTTTTTGTTACAAAAATGTATCAATTAAGAAAAACAATATTCAACATAAATTTCCTCCTTGTTGCATTAATATCAGTCTTCTAGTTGTCGGATGGAAACTTCTGTTGAATCACAGATGACCAAACACAAAATATTCTAATAGAAAAAACTTGCGAAAAAATATATAATTTGGTGTTTTGCCATCTGCGCCTACGCTAATGAACACAATTATTGAATTGGCGCTTTGGCCTTTTGTCTCTAATTATTCCGGTGCTGGTGGTGGTGGTGATGATGGCGTTTGGGAAGTACTGGCGGCATCATCTTCAGTTCCATTTCCGTTATGTTCCGGAGATTTATCCGATTTTGGATCATCTGGTCGTCGTTCTGGTCTTGCTGGACAATCTGCGATTAAGTGATCTTCGCTTTTGCAGCTGTGACAACGTTTGGGCTGGGGACCCATTGTGCATTTGGCAGCAATGTGGTTTGCAAACTCGCCGCAATTGTAGCATCTGTGAAAAAAAAAACAATATTGATCTTTGATTATCTCAAAAACTTGCACATTTTATTGACTAAATAATAATATCATTACTATCATTATATTATCAATATATAGAAAATAGTGTTTAAACTTTCTTAAAAACACATAAAAAGTTGATACGCTAATTTATATTCGCGCGCTATTTCTTCCTTGTACATTAGAAGATTGCTTCAACAGTGAGTTTGCAGCAATGCATTTTCCGATACGCTATGCGGCTACTTGCAGCGTATAATCAAATCTAATTTTCAAGTTTAAGGCAAAATGGCGATAAGCAATATTACGTTCTCCAGGCTGTTTAGCCAGCCAATAAACGCACTTTGTACTGGTTCAACCAATGATCGTCAATCACGTGTTCTACATGCGTCTCTCCTTGTTTATGTAAATCTACTTTGCTTTAAACTTGAAAATAATAAAAAAATGACCTCAAAATTCAAAGAGTTCTGTTGCGAGATATAATGTACAAACGTTTGACCATGCACAGCAGATAAATTATTTTTTTAAAGCGGAGACACGCCTTTGGCGTCATTTTTATTGCTGACTAACTGAACTCCCTATTGAGAGCAAAACACATCAGCGTTTAAGTGCAAAATATAGATTGAGACAAACATTATAACTAATTATGACTTTATGCTATAAGTAAAATAATATAATTTTTTTTATAAAACATTATTTTGAAATAAATAATAGTAGCAGATATTTCTAAGATCTGCTTTTTCTATTACTCAACTATTATTATACAACTCAACTATTATGCAGAACATTAATTTGTGGGCCCTAAGGCGTAATTTTTTGTAGATTTATGTACAATTATAATTTTTGCAATACTTTTGATAGATTGTTGCTAAGGACTGCAAACGTAAGTTAAGACTCTTAATCAATTAATTATTTTTTCTTGTTGATATAATTTTTATATATTATTTCAAAATTTAATAGTTTACTACTTCTTATTACAACAACCTTTGATGAACTAGGCAATAGGTCTTTTAAAGTACTATATGCATCTGCCATAGTTGCTCGGTGGTCAAGTGGTTGCTGATAGTGCGTGCAGAGCCTGGCCGAATGAGAGGCGTGAGTTTAAATCCCACCCAAGCGATAGTCTTTTTCTAAAAAAAAAGATTATCATGGGCTTTGAATGTTTGTAAATGTATGGAGAACCAAAAACTAAAAAAGTCGCAGTGCAATATCCCTGTTAATCTTAAAGTGCTACAAAAGATTAGTCACTAGATGCGTATCTAACAGAAAACTTAAGGGTTCCAATCATTTCTGAGCTAGAAAAAACGCCAGAGCTGAATTTTTTGATTTCTAATCAACCGTACCACCTTCCAAGAACAAAAAAGATTTGAGCTTTGTTCTTTTATGTGCTTTATTCCATAGATACCTTACCTTAGCCATAGAAGAAGCCTTTTAGGTGTTTGAACTGAGCAGAAAAATATACATCTCGATATGTTTTCGGAAAAAAACGGTTTAATTAACAGTTAACGCATATTTAAGCTGTGTACGCGTATTCTTAATAAAATATTCACATAATATATATGTAAGTTACAACATAAAATATTCTAATAGTGAGGTAAATTATACCTGACAGCTTGCCTTAGGTTTTCCCAATTAAAAAGTGAAATAAAAATTATTTTACACAAAAATTTCACAATTATTTTTTCTCATTTGAAACAATTTTTTTTTATAATATTTTATTTATTTATCTATTTATTTACTATTCTTACAGGTAAAGCTTATTAACAGAATAGGGTAAAAATAATAACAATAAAGAATTATTACAACTAGCAAAGCAAACAGAAAAAAGATAAGAAAAATATATTACACAAAACCTAAAAGAAAAAAATTACTCTCATGTACAAGTATGGGAATATATAAGCCGTACAGCTTACAAGTACAACAAAAAGTAAAGCAAAAACTTTAACATCCTAGGTTATTCTTATTTCTTAATGAACTAACTTTACAAGTAGAGGAATCATCAAATGTGCATTATGGAGATTATTTTTTGACATTAATTCTTGGCGTAGGCAAACAGAACGTAGGCGATTGTCTAGAGGCAGCTCTGGGAACATGCAGTTTCAGCAATGAAAGGATGTGACTACACTCTAAGACTTTAAAAAGAAAAACTAATCCTGCAGTATAACGTCTATGTTGCAACGAGTCAAAAGCAAAGCTCCTTAATCGGTCAATCTGCGAAACCTCAACCGGAGGGTATCTTCCGTCTACTCTAAAAGCAGCAACCTTTAAAAACTTTCTTTGAATGTTTTCAAGACTGTTTAAAACTTTTTTTATGAAACAAGACAGCAAAGTGACAGTTTATTGAATGAGCCTAGAAATTACGAGCCAAAACGTAGCAGCGGTGAGCAGCCAGGCGTGTTGCATACAATATTTTCTCAGATACCACTTACCAGCGAAAATTTGTCGTAATGTATAAAAATTTTTTTCAAATGAAAGCAGTCGCATTCAATTTTAATCTCGTGTGGAAGATTTGCAAAGCAAAGTATTCAAAAAAAATGTCTAGATGGCAGGAGCTACTATAATCAACCATAAATCGACAATACATATATCGGAAAATAAATAATATTATCTTTTTTTTCCATTTTTTTTTGATCTTGTTAAATCAAGCGTATGTTATATTAACATACCTATAGGTAAGAATAGGTAGAGTAAGTATATGTAAGAAACTTACATATACGCAGATTTGTGTTAACTGGTTAAAGTTTCCGAAGCTGCTATGGCTTAATTTCCTGGTTTAACTAAAAATATATATTGATCTATTTATTATTCTTCTCTGCTTTGTTCAAACTTTTAGTTTAGTCGAACTTCTTGTCATCTACCTTTAAGAAACTGTTTTAATTCTTAAATTTTAAACAGTTTTTGTTACAAATTTTTTTTCAAATTATATTATTAAAGGTGTATAGTGTTAAAAATTAATAAATAAATACAAAAATGTTTCTAAAAACCAAAAATAAAAAAATATAATTTTTTAACCTACCTAATTTTCCTATATCGTTTCTTTGAGACAGGTCTACGATGTGACCCTCTACAGTCGGAATTCTGGGGTCCACTAACTTTAGTCGCTTCTAGCCCCTTATCGGAAATTTGACATTCAAATTCTACTTCTTCTTCATCCCCCAAAGAACGGAAGCCACTCATTTGAATAACACTCTACAAAAAATATTTCCTTTTAATTTTATATTCAAATTTCCACTGTTTTTTTACTGAATTAATTTTGTATTCTTTTATTCCCACACCCTTAACTTCCGTTTACAATCGCTCACAATTAAAATAGTATCAGTTTCAGTCGTTCTCTAATAGAATAATTTTTAAAATGCAAATATCTACCCTGAAAAAAAAAACCGATCGTTTATATAACAATAAATCACATCTAACAAGCTTCGAACTATGCGAACAATAAAATATGATATAATACTAATAACAATTGACGATATACTTGTTCTTGTACCTGTTGGTTAAAAAACAGGAAAAAATGTTTTAGGGGAAACTACAATAGGTTCTCATGTCCCGTTAAGTACCTGACTATTATGATTTTTTTTGGGTAAAATAGACAGGTTTTATTTATTGAATCATATATAAAGTTGATCAAATTAAAAATCTCAAGGACAGCTAAATAAACATTTATATATGCCTGCATAATATCTGAATTATTCAAAGATTTTTATCTTATTTGGTTTATTGGGTTGATTTGAATTAATTTAAGTGACCAAATGTAAAATTTTACTTTTTAATTGTTTTTAAACACAATTCGAACATGATTTTAATTTAAAATTAAAACCACTGTTTTAGAATAGATTATGGTAAAAAGTTTTTTTGGAAAGTGGTTTATACAAAGGCAAGTAGCATTAAACATTTATGCAATGATAATTGGATGCAGCAGAACTACAATTTTATCTTTCAAAAAATAAATACTATTCTACGTTCCATAAAAAAATCAATTGTATTGTAAATAATAGTTTTTTTTTCTTTAATTTATTATTATTACTAAAGACCGGTTTCTAAACATTTTTGCTTACGTTAAATTTTAAAAGCAGCAAAACAAACCGTTTTATAATCTAAGCAAATCCGATAAAAAAAGCTATTTAAAGTATGCTTCTTTAAGATTGTATGCTTTTTTGGAGTTTTTTTGCTTATTTGAGACTTACTTTTAGGTTTTTAATTTTTTTACCTAGATCATTTTTTTTATCAAAGTCTTAAACTGTTAATACTGTGTTTTTAGAATATTATATTTTATGGTATGCTACAAACGGCAGTGGCATTACTTTAAAAATGCACTAATATCAAACATTCAATTTGGACCTGGTGGTTTTTCTATTAGCAAAAGTACGAAATGTATAAGAGACAATTTTTAAAAATATAGATTGCTGGTCGTCCTGTATTTTTTTGATAATTTTTTTATTTTACTTTAAGACTTGTATATTCTTTAAAAATATAAGTATTTATATTTTGCTTAATTATTTATAAAGATTCACTTAATTTCGTCTATAATCTTCTAGGGTTGATTTGAATTTGAATTTTTTTATAATTTTATAAAGCAAGTTAGATAAAGCTTGTTAAATTTTTTGCAGCTTTTTTTTGCATAAATTGTGCTTTTTTGTAATATGTTGTGCTTTTTTTTAAGTTGTGCTTATTTGTGCGGTTTTTAATTATTACTTTAGTTGAACATTGTTTTATTAAATTATTTAACCAAAAAGACGAGCATTTAGAAAAGTATGTTGCCTATATAGTGTTATTTAATTATTAACCCATAATGCATTTATTTGAAGGCACCAGGATACCATAAAATCCTCTGTAAAGAGAGCTTTGAAAATGAACGGTGTGACAGTGTGCTGTGGCATAAAAAAATAATTTTTTAAGTCCCATCAAAACAGCTGCATTTCTTCGTATTGTTTTTCTTACTTTTATTAGATTATTGTTGTTGATAAAAAAAAGCCCCTCGCTTTAATTGTGTTATTTGTGGTCCGATTTTAATAAGTTAAAAAAGCATTTAACTAGCTGAAAAGGCTTATAAAAATGTTTTCAAATTAGTTAGTGTTTTTATTTTAGTTGCATTTTGCAAATTTATTCTGTTCTTTTTTCACAAATATTTTTATGAACTGTAGGCATTTTTATCCAGTCTACTTACGTTCGTTTTTCTGATATTTAAACATTAAAAATAAAATTGTAATTTGTAATCCAAATCAAAAAAACTATCAAAATCTACAGCCAGTACAACAATAATAAAAAATATGTTTTTACAATTTGAAATAATTTGTTGCTTTGTTTGGTTGAAATAATTTCTTGATTGCTTTGGAATCTTCGGCACAGTTTGACCACTTGCCAAAAAATTTGTTTATTAAATCTTGCAAACTCTTTCGATTAGCATGGACTCATCATGAATAAAAACCAATTATTATTTGCTTGATTTTATCTGGCTTAGGGAATTTTTGCGGTTTTTTCTTAACAATCTAATCAAGAATTTGAAAAAAAAATGTTGTCTTTGTTTGTTTTTGTCCTGTTTTTATAGATTCCCATAAATTCAGCGGTGTCCAGATGTCTATAGTTTAAACATCTATAGAGTCCAATTTATTGGCTTGACTTATGTTAATCTGTTAATACTATTGCTATTAAAAGCGTGCTCGGCTATACTCGACCTAATCAATCTACCGTATTTTAACTTAAGTAAACTTTTCTAAAAATGATGTTAACAATTTTTCGAATTTGTTAACAATTTTTTCAATTTAGTCCTTAATGATAAACTGCTCTAAATCCTAAATGTTTAAGCACAATATTAAGTTCATTGGTTATATTTGGTTCAAAAGCTATTTAAATGACTTTTAATTCTTATTTAATTGTTTGAAAAGTTGTGCAATTTTTGACATTAGTTTTAAATTTTTGTTTATTTATAATTTTATTCACAATTTTTTTATTATATTAGCAACTTTTTTGATAAATGTTTCTTCTTTACAAAATTTTTTTTTGATTGAAAGAAAATTAATTTGTTTACTAAAAAACTCAAAATGGCTATTTTATGTTGAAAATAATTAAATCTTCAAGTGATTGTTTCTTTTCTAAATATATCAAATTCTAAATCGCTTGTTGCTTTTTTTAATTCTGTTTACATCTAAAAAGATAATTTGTTATTAATTTTCTATAAGTGAATATAGCAAATATCACGTTCTGAAAAAAACAATTATTTGAGTTCTACAAACATTTTTAAGCTTTTAGAACTTTTAGCATTTAAACTGCAAAGACACGGTTTACGTACTTATCCACATTCTAAAATATTTAAAACTGTCTCTTGCATTATGTTTAAAATAATCATAAAAAATGTATCCAGAAATAACATTGTACATGCTGCAGTCTTCATTTTGTTTGTGAAATTGAAAAATTGGTTGTTTGACACAGAACTCCGTTAATGTTTGGTCTTCGTCAATTAGACTTGACTCAACTTTGTTGTGTTCAAACGAGTTTTTTAAATAAACCATTGTGGTTTCTAATGGAACGTTAGGATATAATAAAGTGACGAGACTAATTTTTGGTTACTTTTAGTTTTGCGGTATAAATATCAAAATTTACTATGGTACAACTAATTTGAAAATAATAATTTATTAAGCATTACGTTCTGTATTTACACTCGTAAAATATATCAATCTCAAAAAATTAACATTTAGGTGAAAACTTATAAATGAGATAAAGGTTTTTTGTTTGTTATTAAATAAAATAATAAGCTTAATTGTGCAGTATTACACTTTTATTCCGGCTCTAGCTTTATTTGTCACGAGTATCTGTTTATAGCAACTCTTCAGCTAGCGAGTCTTTTCTGATTAAAAACTAAAAATTGAGGACTATTAAACGTAGTTTTTTTTTAAACAATGTTAAATCCAGTTTAGAGGTAGTACCTAATAGTTTTAAAACACTTCTTGCATACATATTCAGATATTTTAATCTTATATTTTAGATGCTAAAATAGTATATTGTTGTACGAGTTGCACAAGACATTTGTTTGTGGCACGCATGGGTTTTAAGCACTATAGTTTCAAATGAATAAAATCCACAAACATGTCTTGTAAAACGAGTGTAACATGCTATTTTTTCTATTTTGCTGTTATTAATATGTATAATTCAATTTTAAGATCATAAAGATTTAGAGAATTCATCTCGTGAGTTTTTTTCTTAGGTTAGTATAATATATAAGCATAACATAACACTTATATCAATGACAGTAATGTCAATGTTATTGACGCCACAACTACTAACTATACCAACCCACGGCAAAAGTCATTAAAAATGATTACACAAGATTTAGTTTTGTCTAATGACTATTTTTTTAGAGACGGTTTTTGTGTCTGTTTTTAAGCCATATTAAAATCATTATTGATATTATTAACAAATAATGCATTTTCTACTCACAAAATTTGGAAGTTTGCATTTGTTATTTTATGAGAACGAGAGTAATAGGAACAAAACTGATAAAAGAAGTGCTCAAGAAGCGCAAAATGTTTAAATATAGCTTTAATTTGCCTAAAGGGTCTACAGAACTATAATTATCTTTTTTTTATATTAAAGAGTTCTCAAATTAGGTTGAAGACTTTTAAGTATAACGTCGTCTTCTTACCATCTTTCAAAATAATGTGATAAAAGTAATTGTAAAGCTTTGTGGTTCCAATAAGGTTAATCAAACTTTATTTGAAACTTTTTTTACCAGTTGGTAAAAAATTGTTTTTTTATGAGATTTATTATTGGGCTCTCCCCATTCTCCTGAGTTTTGTAAAATCATTATTGGTAGATTTCAAGCAGTTAGCAACCATTGAATAGTATCAAGTGCAAAATTTCAACTCAATGCTAAAACTTGTGTGCAGAGCCTTGAAATGCTACAAACTAAGGCTGAGAACGAATATTCGAATTATTCGAATTACCTATTATTCGAATTGATACACATTCACATATTCGAATGCTTATAAATATTTGAATAATTATTATAACTTTTCGAATAATTATGACTATTTGTTTAATCCGATATTTGTCTGCAATATGTAATATTGAGTAATTACTAATATCGTAAATATTTGCGTTATTGGAATATTTGAGTAAATTCTCAAACAACTAACTATTCAAATACCAAAATCCAAAGTCTTCAGCTTTACTACAAATACATGAAGCAGGATAGGCCTGATCTAAGGCAACTGTGAAAAAACTAGTAGCAAGATTAACAGATATTTTTAATTACGAGTAGTCCGTAGCATTTTTTGAAATAAATCAGTAACTTTGATCGGTAAGTTATATAAAATAAATTTTAATCACTTTATTGTTAACTAAATGTTAGATTGCGTTTATGAGATTGTCTATTATATATAATTTATTAAGATTCACAATAGAAACTTACCGGTAGCAATCGACTAAAAACCAACAGGTCATAAATAAAAGTCTGACATGAAGTACGGCTGTATTTATCCATAAAGGTATTGTTATTCTAAAATACTGTATGCTTAATCGTGTTTCTATTATTATAAAATATACTGATTTATAAAGGCAGCGCATTCGACGAAAGACATTTTAAGACTCATTTTTCTACACCTTCGGTTACATTGTTCAAATTTTACCAAGGATGATAAATTTTTTTCAAAATAAAATGTAGCCTATGTCAAATAGGAAGAATGTAGCATTCTATTGGTGAAAAAATATTTTAAATCGGCCCAGTACTTTTTGAGCTTATTCATTACAAACATACAAACATACAAATTTTTCCTCTTTATAATATTATTATTTATTTAATTAACATTTTATTTTATTTGTATTAAATTGATTTTATTTGGAATGTTCGTATTTATTACCTGATTAGAGATCAGCAATTACAGGTAAAGACGGCTCTGTGAAGCTTTCGGGTCAAATGGTTGAATTTTCATTTATGGTCTTAAGTCAGTTGTTATTGCACTGTCATAAACGAAAAGTATCATTTGGATAACTATGCTTTGTATTAAAGTAATGTATTTGAATTTTCAACACAAAAAATTAAAAATAATACGATATACAATATATTTATGCTATCAAAGATATTATTCTCGCCTTTTTGGCGTTTTTATTAATGAGTCTTCTATAGAATGTAATCTATAAAATGTGTTTAATTATGTGTTATCAAATCTTTAGACTTTAATCATTAACCCAATGTGCAATTGAAGATTATTTCACTTCTAATTAGCGCACTGACGTTATTAGTTTTAAGTGACATTTCTCAGAGTTATAAATTATGTATATCTATAATAGCTATTTATTATACAAGTGTCTTATACGGCAAAATATAAGTCACAAAAAAATCGTTTAGCCACGAGAGCTTGCTTGAGTGGTCTAATCTTTTCTAAGTGACTTATTTGCTGTTAAGACAACGAGTACAATACATAGTTTTATCAAACACCTCTCTCTGTGTAAGAATTCTTAAAAAATCATCAAAACCCAGAAATTTTACATCTTCAAAGATTAGTAGTAGTCTATGATTTTTTTGCCATGTTGTTGTTGACAACAAATTTATTATTTGAGAAAAAATTTGCAAACAAACGGTTTTGACGCTTGTAACATTGTTGAAAATAGGAAGAAATATTTCTCTTCCTAAAAAAATTTTGAAAGATGCTGAAGAAGTCACATCGAGTTTGCTATCCAAGAAATCCAGGGACGCTTATTACAAAGAATTAAGTGAGTTCAATACAAAAATACAGATATTTTACAATATGATTGTTACAAAAAAAAAGATGGTTGAAAAAATTACAAGTGCAAGAAATAAAAAGTTCTTGAAAGGGTCTAAAATCTAGTTTTTTTACATTACAAGTCGCATTAAGTTTTGGTGTGTCAGGTAGGTTGTTGTGAATTATTGAACATGTCAATTGATGACGTAGAAGATAAAGAATCGTATAAGTTGGTATCTGTACCAGATACAAAAACATATGTTACACGTAGCTTTACGATTATGGAAGAAAGCTTTGCAGTTAATGTGCTGGATATTTGTAGAAAATATATGTCTCTCCGACCTAAGAATATTTTTTATAACAGATTGTTTTTGTGCTATAGAAATGAGAAATGAACGGTACAGCCAGCGGGAATAGTTTATCAAAAATACCATCAGTAGTAGCTATTTTTTTTAAATTACAAAAATCGAGTCTTACATAGAATACAGTATGAGACGCACATCTGCGAGTTTATTGTTGTTCAACGCTGGAGCCGATCTTGGTATGGTCTAACGTCATGGCCGATGGAAATCCACAGCCGTGGCACAAGCGTATGTCGAAGAGTCAAACACGGGCAAAATAGACATTGCTAAGAAAATATTGGGTGGAAATTCGGAAACAGAAGGTAATGTTATTGTGAAGCAAAAATCGAATGAATGTAGAACGTGCAATCTCAACAAATGATTTCATCTGAGATTCCTACTAATTGTAATTTTATGTATTGTATTTTTTGAAGATCAATAAATTGTTTTTTCTCTTCTGTTAACTGTTGAATTATATAAAAACAGTTGTATTATTGATTCATTGAACCAATTGTGTTTTATAGACCCCATGATTCAAGCAAAAACTTCATTTTTATAACGTCATAATAAAGGTGTTAGATAAAGTAAATTATCCAAACAAAGTTCTGACCAAACCTTAATTATCCATTTAGAAAATTATTTTATTTTACAAAAAAAGTTCTAAATTAATTTTTTAAGCTCTTAAAAATAAATCAATACCAAAAAGATTACATTGTGCATAAACTGAGCATATTAAAAAATTAGCTAGAACCAAACACTTTGTCGGTTAATATTTGCAACAATTAAGCAAATTTCATTGAGCAAAAAAGTAAATTTTTAATTAAGGTAGCCGTAAATTTGTTTTCGCTTTAAAATAAATCAGCCAGTTTTGGAAACTGTAAAAACAATAAATAATTAAATACTAAACCGCGTCATTAGGAATAGTAAACATGTTTCTAATTTTAGAATTTGTTATTGCCACATTTTTTAAATTTAAACAAAAACAATCAGTGTCTTTGATAAAAATTAATAAAAATGTTTAAAATTTAGAAACAATGTTAAAAATCTCTTGGAATTTATATCCACTACATAAGCGTTTTTAGTTTACATAATTTGTAACTTTTAAAAGAGTTATTATAATTATTTATTAATTAAGAACCGTAAACAATTTTTGCTCGGCAATATGTTAGTTTTTATGCTTAATCAAAAGAAAGTTGACAAATTGTGTTTTCAAAAAATATTATTAAGGCAAGATAATGAGGCATTCATTATAAGTTACTATAATTTACCTGATGAACAAAAACATCTTGACCTTTGTCATCAGGGGTGATAAACCCCCATCCTTTTGCTACATTGAACCATTTGCATTTTCCCCTTCGTAGACCAGAACTAGCTTCGGAACCTCCTTGGCTTGCACTTCCGCCTTCGGAACCTGAAACAACATATATTAGCTTTACTTAATTTCAGAAGATAATCTAATTAACTTAACCACTCATATAGTCTAACCGCTACTATTATATTCCTAATTAAACACCGGAAATTTAAAATTCAACGAACGAGCAGAGGAAGGCTTAAAAATAGGTAATTATTGAACACACTATGATTTTATCGCACGTGCTGTTTGTTATACGTATTTTATCTTTTACGCTGAAGAATACAGTGAAAAATCTCACAAAAATAAATATTTTTATGAAAGTCAATTCGATGGATTGATAAGGACTGCTAAATAAATAAACAAGTTTGATAAAGGCGTATGCATACGGTTATCGTATGGCATTTTTGAATGAAATTTTAGGTCGTCGATGTCAATACATTCTATGTATGTATTACCTAGTCCACATAATATTGACGTCATTCTTTATAATTATTTTTCTAGATCATACGATTAACATAAAGCCTGAAATAAAACTGGTGTCCAAAGTTGAACACGTAAAACAAAACAAAATTTTACAAAACCCACTCAAATGCAAAAATTTTAGTAAAATTTATAATGGCACGTTTAGAGCATTAACTCAAACGAGTTATGGCAACTAAGAAGCCCCTTTTTTGCAAATTGTATTACGCTTTTTTTACAGTATTTAATCAGTAGGTCAAGCCTGCCACATGGTATTTTTTATGAATAATTATGTAGGTAGGTAGCTAGGTGCTAACCCTCAATTATCTCTACTTTGTAGCAGCGGCAATTTTCAAATCGGCAAATTGTCGTACACTAGAAATGTTTTAAGCAAATCACACAATTGACCATTATAGGAAACAGTACTTAAAGCTAAAAAAAGGGTTGACAGTTGTTACCGCCAATTATTGTCTTGTAAGCAATAATTTCTAATTAATAATGCTCAACGCGTACAAGCTTTTACATCAGCAGATCTTCCAAGAAAAGTGCGTTTTTAAGAAGTGTGGCATAAAATCAAATGTTTGCAGCAACTGCTTTAAATATCAACAAAACCGACTTTACGCAAAACAAATTTCACAATATCTATAATAGTAGAGTAAAAAGCAATATCTATAGTGTCATCCCGTTTGCAATGTGTTGCTAAAAGCTATAATTATTTTAGAGATTCTTTATTTAAAAAGAAAATGATTTGGCTTGGTCGTGCAAAAATTGTAAAAAGTTTGTTAGGGGTTGTTATAAAAAACTATTTTTTTTTTGATTTTCTTTAATTTCTAACACGTCGCTTTTATAATATTATGCATATTCGTCAATAGAAAGAGCTTTTTTTAATATTGCCATATCAATATTTTCTTATGAAGTGTAAGGCTGGCCCTGAAATATCTCTATAATTCGAGAACGCAGCAGTTTACCGAAATATACTTTGGAATAACGTGGTATGTACATCTAAGATTGTAGATTGTGAAAAGCTTTGTAGATTTACTGTAGAATGTGCCGTTTTTGCTTGTGCAATTTTTTGTGTATGCCTTAGCAACGGCACACAAAAAGTTTGAGGTAAATGTTTAAATTGATATTGTAAACATTTAGTTAATTTTTGAATTTGAACCAAGTTTCTATTTTTGTTTGGTGTAATTGATTAAGGGTTTTAAGGGATTCAAGTATGTACTTCACCAAACTCCTTTTTTCATAAAAGTATTTATTTACAGCCTACTAGTTTCGAGAGAAATCTCTCATCATCAGGGCGGGCTATTGTCTATTATTAAGTGATTCCACAAACATATACTTGTTGCTTTTTATAAGTTAAGATTGGTAATGTAGTGTTTATAATATGGTAATAAAAGTCAATAGTTAAAATATTTAAAATTTTTTATAAAATTGTTGCGGGTGTTATTGAGATCGTATGAGTTAAGTTAAGAATTTAGTTAATTGGTCAATGTGTTGAATTTGAATTCTGTACATCATAATTTTTCTAAATTATTCAAAATACATCAAAATTTTTAGTTTTTTCAACATCTTTTAGTACAAGTTAACTCTTTTGTTTAATATGCTGAAAAAGAAACAACGGTCTGTGCTACAGCCTCCTTATTCAGCAATGTTAAAATTTTTAATTCTTTTTCTAAAACTATTGAAACCACATTTGTACTAAAAATTAATACATAATGGCCAAAAAGTCAGGTATTTAAAAAAAAGACTAAATTTAAAACCCCGTCGTAAAACTTGCATTTAGAAGAGAAAAGAGCATTTTAACATTTGTAAGTTTTTTTTTTGAATTGAGCCGTTAAATTTTTTTTATAAAAACTATTCTAAAAGTGTATAACTTATGCTCTCGCTAACTTACTAATTCACAGTTTCATGGTAATAGTACGACTAACCAAATAAGAGCTAGTAAAATTTTTACAAGCCTAATATTTTATATAAAACTGTTAACTTTTAGAAGTAGTCAATAATAATTTATGACTAAATTGTTCGCTACCTCACCAGAGATTAAAGCTGTCGAAGGAAGGCGACAATTGGTTGCATGGACGATGAGCACTACGGTTAGCTTAGATGTGGAAAACGACCCCCATAAACTACTTGGAAAAGTTAATCGTTTTATATAGGGTATTAAGCTTGTAAAAATTTTACTAACTCTAATTTCTTATTTGGTTGGTTGCACCATACGCAATCGTCATGCAAGTTGAGCTACGCAACGATGTTGTTTACAAATCTGACCTGGCCTGACCTACCGGTTAGGTTAGGCTCAATTAAAACAATTGTCTGAAGCAAAAATACTAATGGTTTTTTTAAAATTTTATTTTATTTCTCTCCAATAAATGGTTCTCGGTTTCCCTATCGCTCTTCTGAGTAGCTGCAAAAAGTGTAACTGCATTAAAATACTGTAGTATTTGCAAATTCAAGCTATTCCTACGCCAAAATTAGCAATAAGTCTTCTTATTTATTTCAATTTTTATTTACATACTGTTGATTACTGAAAAGATTACACCGGTTTGTACATAGCCTCTTGATTTACCAGATTTAAATCGTTGCATATTTTGTTATGACATTAGATAACAAGACAATTTTACTTACGAATAATCCGTAAATAATGATCAGCAGCTTGAACAACAAATTCAAAATAGCAAGCAAACAATTGGTAGAATGCCGAATTTTAAAAAATAACCCCAAGAAAAAAGCATTTCAAGTTGTGTAATTTTTAGAGTAATATTTTTTATTTTTTAGTGACATGATATTGTTGATTTTCGTTATGGATACGATATATGAAACGTATCTCATATCTCCCTTGAGACTTTGTAAAGTTTTTCACCCTCAAACACATGGTTACCATGCATTTGCAGCAATTATACATTCATGCATTCTCGGATGTTGTTATTTTTCATATAATTTTATTAAGAAAGCAGTAATGAAATGCTAAAAAATAAAATATTTAATGCACTACGGGAGATATTCTGTTTTTCACCCTCGGTAGACTTACAGACCGCGGGCCTCCGGCCCTTGGTCTGTAACACGTCAACCTCGGAGAAAAAACATTCATATCTCCCTTAATGCATAAATATCTATTATTCAATTTTAATAATTGATTTGTGAAGGCTGGCTGGCATAATAACTATTCGCCGTTTGTGACATCTTTACAAATCTTTACAATTTTTACTATTTATTTTTGTTGGTTTGTTGTCAACAATTCTTAATACTTACGTAAATTATGAATACAGTTTTGAGGAAAGACAGTCGCATAGAATCGTTGCTGGGCAACGAAGATAAAAAATATTTATTTTTATGCTGTTTATAAATAAATGTTCAATTTTTACAGCAATTATCACATTGAGTAAAAGGCCAATACGCCCGCTTGTTTTTCTTTCTCAATTATTTCTGAAGCTGTTTTAAAAGAGTATTTAGTACTTTCTGCAAATTTCTAATAGAGTTCTCAGAAAACATTCATTTTTAAGTCGCATTTAGAAATTTTCAATTTGACACATTCAGTTTGATTAGATTATGTAAAGAGTTATGTATTCTTAAGAAGAGGACGTCGATATCAATTTGATTTACGGTAAAACCTACGCCAATCCAAGAACCACGTTATCGTAAACATTTGTTAAAAAATAATACCAACACACTATGAGCAATAATAATACAAACAAACAAAACAATTATAATAAAAAAAATATTTATTTAATTGTATATAACGTTTTCTAACTGGATAAAATGAACAAAATCCTTAACCTGTGAATTGATAAAGTTGTGAGAAAAGCAAAACCGTCTACAAATAAAATTAAAAAAAAAAACACTTATATAAAATTTTAACATAACTTTGAGCTATATAAATTGAAATAAACAACTGTGGCATAGGCAGTCACAATGTGTACGGATACGTCAGAATGTCAAATTCTCAAACAACCGAATTAAAAGCAAAGCAGAAGAGCAAAAGCAGTTTCAAGCTATATTAGAACTTTTAGACAAATATCTAATGGTTTTATAAAACAAAGTTAATAAAAACCTATTTGATTAATAAAAATAAAGGCAATAATTGATAGTAAGTCTGGTGCTGAGAGCCAATCTCAGTATACTACCTGATTCAGATACTATAGAAAGCTATATTGCCCAAAATTCTGCAAAAAAGAGTTTAAGAAAGAAAATAATGAGTTATTGATAGATACAATTTTAAAAACTTTTAAATACATAAATGCCAGTCACAAAAAACTAATTATTTTTTGATAACAATGTGTTTTTTTTATTTTGTTTATTTTTTGTGACAAATTGTCGCAACTATAATGTACTTGTTTTACTAATATTTTACTCATAATAATTATTAAAAGTTTAACAAATTTTATTTAGTCTTAGTCATCATAATAATTTTTTTTTACAGCAGTAGTAAAAAGTAAAATGTGTAAGAATAACTTTCTCATGAAGTACAAACAAAGGGATGTGTTAATTCGACAAGAAATTATACTAACTTGTAAAGGTGTTTCATTTTTTTTTCTCAAAATGGGATCGTAATAATTAATAGTAAATAAAAAATCAATATCTTCTTATAAATACATATGGGAAGATATTGATTTTTAATCTACTGTGAAGACTTTTTTGCCATCTTTTAATTTGACAGTTTAATTCAATTTGTCAGATTTTTTACATACTAGTATGATTATTAAGTTACTAGCAGCTCGACCCGGCTTTGCACGGGGTAGACAATTTTTTATTTTTGAAAATTTGCCCCTCCAGTGCCCCCTCCACCCTGCCCGCCGCGATGCCCGGCGCGCTTTTCAGACTGCATCGCAAACAACGGCCACGGCGCTATGGCGGTTTTCTTTACTCTTTGAATTTTTTAATTCGTAATATCTTTTGAATGGAAAGTCCAATTTAAATAATTTAAAAACTATTTTATAGGTAGTTAAATGGTCTTGACCATAAAATAATTTATTTGGATAAAGATTAATATAAACACATAAATAGCATGGTTTGAATTTGGTTAGCATTTTCATTAATGTTTAAAATGAAAAAAGTTGTTGTAGTGACATAACTACAATAGTTGGACATATACTACCGCGGAGTTTTTTGTAGACATTATGATGTTCTTCAATATTGTTGTACATTGTTTTGTTCTATCGCTAATAGTTTCGGCAGCGCATTCGTCGAAAGACATTTTAAGACTCATTTTTCTACACCTTCGGTTACATTGTTCAAATTTTACCAAGAATTCCTAATTTTTTTCAAAATGAAATGTAGCCTATGGTAAATAGGAAGAATGTAGCATTCTATTGGTGAAAGAATTTTTTAAATCGGCCCAGTACTTTTTGAGTCTATTCATTACAAACATACAAATCTTTCCTCTTTATAATATTAGTGTAGATTGCTTATCCTTACAAACAATTGGATTGTTCATAACTCAAAGGGTTATAACAAAATCACCTTGTATATTCATTCTATTGTTGCATCTTTATTAGAATAGGTCGATACCTAACATTTATCTTGTTTGTTGCAAAACTTTAAATTTATTATTAGGTAAATGCTTATTTTTTTGTTGATTAAGTGTTCTATTTTACTTTATATACAGAGTGGTTAGTTAAAAGTATGGAATGAACGATTATCTCCGTAAATATAAACTTTATATGCGTTTAACAAAGGCTTTTTTATTAATTATTCTACACTTCTTAGCCTAATCGTTGTTTTTGTATGTTAATGCATTTCCATAGAAACGTTATTGTTTTTTTTAAAAAGCAATTAAGTAATTTTTTGTTAATTTTTATTTCATTTTTTTTTTGATATGATTTGATATTTTTTTATATGCTTAGATATGAAAAATCTTGTGTAAAATAATAATTTTTAATAAACGGCATAATGTGAGGCTGGGGGGTGTTGCTATATAGTGTTTAAGAGGGTTTTATGGATGTAACTTACTATAAAAAGTTTTGTGCAAATGTCTCAAACATTGGCAAAATCTATACTTTTGCTCACAGCGCATGCGTCAAGCATACGTAAACCACACATTCTCGCAATTTACAAAATTCATAGAATTTTTCCTTGCCCTAAAATGTTGTAAGCTTCTCATTATTTTTTACAATTTAGTGGACACGTTGATGGTCTCACATGGTTTTAGTATTTTTGCTACAAATCTCTATGTAAATACGACATAAAATCAAGTGTTTTTAACGTTTTAGATGCCAAAGCATATGTTTTTAACCCTTTAGGGCATTTGTACAATTGTTTAGTAGTGGGAAATGATGTTAAACAATGTTTTATGATCGTACCACTAAAAATTACACACAAATTCGACTGGCCGGCAATGAAAACAATTACCTTTAATACATCTTTTCACTCATGTGTAACTCTATTAATAATTTTTTTTAAGTAAGTTTTTCTGTTACTGTAAAGTACCTTTAAATGAGTTGACGTAAAAATTATTAAAAAATAAAATTGTTAAAACTTAATGGAAAATATCATTTTACACAGAAATTTTTTTATTAAAGCACATAAAAAAATATCAAGTCATATCAAGAAGTAAAGGAGGAATAAAAGTCTCTTGATTGTCATTATAAAAAAACAATAACGTTTTCATGGAAATAATGGAAATAATGGAAAAAAAATAACGTATTTGAATTGATAACGTTTCCAACAAAAAATAATTTAGCAATTATGCAAAAGTGTCATCAAACCAAACTGAAATAATTATCAATAGAATATCTCATTAAATAATTTAATTCGATTCAATCAAATATAATTTGATTATATTAGACTGTTATTAATTTTAATTGCAATTATTTTTACATAGACAGCTATTAATCAAAATTTAACGTTTCGTAGACAATAGAGCTAGAATATCTGCTTGAGATAGAGTAAAAGTAAAAATCACTATTTTCACAACCTTTGTCTTATTACTATTAAATGAGCACCTCTTTTAAAAAAATTGCCAATTTTTTTGTTATTATTTCTAACTATTAATTTAGGTATTATTCATCAAATAGACTACTCACGCATTATGATTTTGGTAGGTTTCTAGGAAAAAATTTAATCATATCTCTTGAACAGTGGTCACCTGCCGGAAATGCGTACAATCTACCAATCATAGTATAATAATTAACAATATTATTATTTTTATAAGGTTTAACGAGCAATTATGGGACAACAGATCGGCCGTTTTGGCATCTGAATATTCAACAGATGGCGGCGCGTTAAGGCACACGATCCAAACTACATAGTTAGAAATAAATAAGGCTTTCAAAAGACCAAATACAATAAAATTTTCACGTAGACACATAGCCAATAAACTGCATGAATTATGAAAGTTTTGCTATTTTCACAGAAGAACGAACTTTTTTGACCTCACATTGCCCTATTAACAGCAAAATGATACCTACCAATTATTAATTATATCAGCAATCTAAACATTAATAATTAAAAAACACAATTGTCACTCAAATGTAAAACAATAAAATAAAAAAAAAAATGACAAAAAAAGAATATTCATTTAGTTTTGACTAATTTTTTGTACATTTTAGATAACAAAAAATTTGACAAAAAAAATACATTATTTTTTGTTGACTAATAAGAGCTTCTTTAAGGTTAATTTTGAGTAGCAAATTTATTGTTACTGTATCTCATTATTGTATTGCACAATTTTACATTAATGCATGATTTTTATGACATTACATAAGTTAACAGCACTTTTGAATAAGGGCGGCTTATAATAATGGCAACTTCAATTGTTTTTAAAAACAACTATGTTTATTTTATAACGCAAATTTTAGAAAATATTGTAATCAACTCGTACGTCAACAACCAATTAATAATTTCGACAATTAAAGGCTTTCCTTTGCTACGGTAGCTTGAGCTTTGAACGGCCTTGATTATTAATCGCTTTTATTAACACACTTGTTAAGTAAATAACTATTAGAATAAAATCAAAGCAGTCATTTAAATTAAATCCGAAGACTCAAACATGTTACGTTCTTACTAGAACTCTTCAGTAAGACAAAACAAATTCTTATTTAAATCAATTTGTAACCAATAAAATACATGATATATAATAATATACGTTACACATTTAGGCGCAAGCAACGCAGAAAAAAATAGTATTTTACGGTTTTTTATTCAAAACCGCGATTCGCATAAGCAGATTTTAGTCTTTTGAGAATAAAGACAAAAGCGTAAATCATGAAACAAAAAAAAATTGAGTGAATGTAGAGGAAATCTATATATGCTAATATAGAATAATTACTTAAAAAATCAAAAGTTTGGGTATGTATTAAAGAGTACAAATAGAGCACAAAAATTGAGCAAAAGAAGATATAAGTGTAAATATATGAAGTGGTATAAACTATAATAGAAAGTTTAAATAATACATTTAATTAACATAAACGTTAAAAACAAAGCTCTCTTCAAAAACAAGCTTTTATATTTTGGATACATATTTTTTTGCACTTCGCTAAGAAAATTATGTACTTCCATCTCATGGAAAAATAACTGGTACGCATCTTTGGTAGATTTAAAATCCTAATCATGCATTGTTATCAAAACTATTGTACATCCAATAATTCATCCTAAAAAAAAATAAATCTTGGTTTTGAGAAAAATTAAATACTTTTGTTAATTTGATTTTGCATCTTTTGAAAATACAGCAAGCATTTTATGACTTAATTACTTCAGTGAATTAATTTTTTATCTACAGAAAATAAAGCGAATTTGACCTAAGTCATTTAATTGCATAAAAACTAAAATTTAAATTTAACCACACTTAACTTACTTTAAGTTTAGTTTACTTTAAAGAGTTTTCAAATAGATAAAAAAATATCGCAAACTCAACTAAGCTTCCATCTCTTTCTACTAACGAGTGTTGTAAAGTTTGTACTAAGTATCAGTAACAAAAAGTTTTTGTTTTGTTTAACAATAAAATTACATTTTCACATTCTTGTTGTACTACACTGAGTTTGTTTAATAATTACTTTATATGAGTAATTATTGAACAAATAATAATTACTTATATTAAATAATCATTTGAAATGTGTCAACTTTGGCATTGTAAATATCTCCAACCTAAGATAATAATGTCTAATGTAGATATTTATTATCCACAAATCTATTCTACTAAATTTATTCTACATCATTAGATATAGATATTATTATCTAATGATGTAGAACATTTGTGGATAATAAATATCTATAACAAACAAGAAATATCTATAACAAAACTTTGCCGCTTCCTCAAGATTCTGGTCCGAGAAACTCTGGTCATAGATAATCAACCCTAAGTCACCATGAAAAATGTCTTTCGAAGGGTGATTTGACGTTCAACGCCCTTCCTCATCTATTTTAAGATCTGGTAAGGTTTTCCACCGGATGTAAAGCACTTCTAAAGCTTAAGAACCTTCGTGAATTTTATTTAAACCTGAAAATTTTTAGTGTACGCCACTGCTTGGTCTAGGTAACTAGATATTTGGGCAGGTACCTGTAGGTATTGTTCAGAACTACCCTTGTCAAACAACAGCAACCCTTAAGATACCGGTTGCATCCTCAAATGGGCCATTGTAGATACCGCGGGAAAAGTAACCGCTTTGCAAGAAAAAGGTGGTGCTAAACTAACTTTATGTCTCCTCTCACGAAATTTAAAACAGCAAAGAGTTGTTAGTTGTCTAGGAATTCCAGGGAAAAAAAGAGATTATAAACAGGTTTTTTTCAAGAATTTTAGTGGCTCTAAAGGGCTATTTTCGTTGGTCAAGTCAACATCTTTTTTCAAACATTTTAAATATATAAAAGTTTAAATTAAAATTTTATAGAAACACCGTTTCATTTTGTCAGCTATTTTTTAAATAAAAAAAAGTAAATATGAACACAAAGTTTTACATACACACTGCGCCTATTCGTGCATAATCAAAGCGTTGTTTTTTTTTTGTATAAATCCTCAATTTTGTGTTAAAATACACAATTTATAAAGCCGCCTTTTTGAATTTAAAAATGATTTGAAAATATAACAATGATTTTGTTTTGTTAACTTATACTATACACATCTATTTTCAGCAAACGTATAATTAAAAAAAAAACGTTTTATTATGTTGTAACATTTGTTAATTTTATTTAAATCATGATATTAAGTATTTAACGGAAAAATTAGAAAAAAGCGTTTAAGTTTGTTTGTCTATGAGTGAGACATTTTGTAATAATTTGGTCGAAAACCGGTAACAACTAAGCAACTAAATACCTTTTTCAGATTGGCTTCCTTGTTGGTAAAGATTACAAGTATGTAGGGTTGTGACGTTAAATAAAGAACAAATTAGTTGCTCGTCTTTAGGTTCACTGAACTTAAATCTAATGTTTACAAATTTTATTTCCCAAATATTTCGTATTTTTTTATTGATTTAATAAAAAAATATCTTTAACAGATTAGTTGTATTAAATAAAAAAACTTGAATATGTATAGAATATAAGCCAAACACTCTTAAATTGAGAGACTAAATCCATTTTTCAATAATGCTCTACATTAAACGAGAAAAAGTAAAGCATACCTTATAGTAATAAATAATATCTTTTTTGTTTTTCGATCTAAAATACGCGTAAATTTAAAAATGCATAAAATGACATTTGAGTCTTGAAAAGTAAGTATGTTATGCTTTACTGAACTTATCTATCATCCTCTACGGATTTATCTGTGATCCTCTACGTCTACAAACTCATAATATGACAAACGGGCGATCTTGGATAAATAAGCATTAAAATGTTTACTATAAAACAATAAGAAACACAAAACAACAGTTTTTGAAAAATATACGTATTTGCAAGAAGTAAAAAGTAGGATTTGACTTTATTAATGAACTCATTTAGGTATATAGAGCTTTAGCTTGACACATTTATTTTTATTGTCTTTGATAGTTTGATTGCCGACAAATGTCAAGCAAACGTCAAAACTAGTCTATATCTACGACTATATTATATTGTCAAAATTTCATGGCAAAGCTTGATGTAAATAATTTATGAACGCACTGTATTTTTTTGTTGACGGATTATTAAGAGACACTTCAACGTTTGATTTTGTCTGACAAATTACAGAACTTTACAGCAACAAATTTATTTATAAAGTTACACCAATTAAGAATACTTTTATAATGACGAATTGTTGTTTATAATTAGCGACTTCAATTGTTTTCAGCAACATTTATGTATTTTGACATAAATGACAATTCTATCACAAGTTGAAATTTTAGAAACAAAGTTTTGTAAGTTTTCGGCCAGCTAAGAAACATTGTGATCAACTCGTAAGCTAACAGACGATTAATAATCTCGTCAATTAAAAGCTTTAGTTTCCTCCGTTTGCTCAAGTTTTAAACAGTCTCAGTTGCCACACTTGTTAATTAAATAACTACTATCAACATATTTTTCTAAATCATTATTGTACTAATGCAAGAAGCAATTTGAAAATAAATATAAACTCATTGCCAATCTAACGTTGTTGTAAAATCAAGCTGGCATATCATTGTTAAAAAAATGTCAACACAAATTATTCTTACGCTACCCTGGCATCAAAAACTGATCAGAAATGTTAATTTGCCTTGTCGTAACGCTCTTTTAGCACTTCTCTCTTAGTCTTTCTATTTTCTCTAAGCTCTGTTGGCCTTTTATTACGATAAGTCAGGTCACATAAAACTTTAACATACCCGGCTTCAGTAAAATGTTTAAAAAAAACCACAAACAGAAATAAAATTTTTTAATTAATTTAAGGTTTATAAATGTCATATTTGCAACCCTGTTTAGTGAACAATAAACATTATTTTTATAAAAAAATTATAAAACATACAATAAAATTGATAAAGTTTTTTATATATTATCAAAACTCCAGAAAGATAAAATACAATTTAAGTGACATTTAGTGTTGAGGTACCACTAAAAATTGGGCTTGTTAAAACCTGGTTGAACACAAGAATTCATAGTGGTACCTAGGTCATTGGATGATTATTATTGTGTGTTCAGGACTGAAAGCAGCTGTTAGCTGCTAAAGATGACAAGTTTCAATTCTGAAGAGTTTTTGTAGAAACTAATAAGTCACTTAATGCTGTTAAAATAATGTTAGGTGATTCTTCTATAACACTTCTTGTTTGTTAAATAAAATATAAAAACCAATAAATTGGTGGTTGGTGTTGTATAAGTATTTGTCTTCCAAATTGTGAGATGAGTAAATATTTAACTCATGTTGCTTTATTGTAACCGTCAAAAAAGTGTGCTCCTATTTCATCCGTTTTTTCAATAAACATTGAAAAAGTTTGTGATAAAATTTTTGAAGAAGCTGCTTTCAAAATAAATAAGATTTTATTGACAGATAAGTTTAGAAAAATTTAAAAGTGGCCTAAAAAAATTTTGTAATTGGCTCTTAAATAAAATGTATAGAAGTGATAGCAAGAGTGTAAGTTATATAAATATAGTAGGCTCAATCAGTAAGAAAAATCTCTGAGGCGATTATTTTTTCTTTAGCATCGCTTAATTACCTATCCAAATAAGCAATGGAACGTTAATATCCATGACCAGTATTCGACTCCGTGCGTTGCACTCGGTCAATATTGGTATAGTCGTGCAAGAACTACTTTGTTTTTATGACAGTGCAATAAAAATTGACTTAAAGGTAGCAAGCTGTGAACAAATTTGTCATAAATCACATTTTAACTGTTTTTTTAAGTCACATAATACGGTTCTGTGTAAGACAAGACCTCTGGTGATACTTTTATTTATGACCTGATGATAGTTAGCGGTAAGTCCCTATCGTATAAACTATTGACTTCTACACAATCAACACCCCCATAAAAACAAAACAGTTTTTGGACGACTATAACTAACCATGGACAAGTTTATCGGTAAACAAATTGTCATAAGTAATGCGGTTGATTTAAGAAAAACAAATTGGACTGTTGTAAAGCAGTAAAATACGCCAGCCGTTTATGTCCTGCATCAACAATACTTGTTGTTAAAAAAAGACGTTCAAGAACATTACTTTACATAACAATAAGAATATTGAAGAATAGTTTTTGTACAGATTTTGCTCTTAAAATCCTAAATACCAATATAATATTGACATTTTCTGATCAACTTGTCAAATAAAAGTGTTTGCCGACCTAGCAAAACTTATGCCTTGCTCGATTAAGATACTTCGAAAGTATTTTTTTCAGACGAAAAGCACAAAAAATAAATGTAAACTCGATTATGGCCGTTTCTATGTAAAATTAAAAGACAGGTTCAACTGTCATTTGGTTATAACGTCAAATTTTGTTTACGTCCAGCGTTTTTATAATGTTATTCGGGCGTTAAGTGATAGAGCAGCAGGCTGACCTTTTTTTTTGTGGTTTTTTTGTAATATCCTTTATTATTTTTGTTTTTTATGTATTCTTTTTATACTTCGGTAAATAAATGTCAGTTTATTATTATTATTATACCTGCTTATGTATACTTTAAGTATTAATTTGTTTATTTTCAAATTTAACATATTATTTTCAATGACATTTAATAAAATTAATCAAAACGATACTGATAATTTGTAACTAAGAATAAACTTGTTTGTTTATAAACCGATTTAAGCCGTTGTTATTATTGCTGAAAATAAAATAAGTTTTATAACCATTTCTTAATATTCTGGCAAGGCAAAGATTCTTAGAATGATGAACGGAATTACACATAAAAAGTGTACCAAAGTGTTTTGATTCAATTTCTATTAGTGGAATAGTTTTATAAATACTAGAAGCACAAATCAATTTTATTATAGTTATTTGTTATACACAAATAAGTATAAAAAGGTTTTTCTTAGTCTTGAAAGAATTAGTTTATTGTATTGTGTAATATCGTATTATGTTATATTTACTAATAAATGTCATTATTATTATTGTCCACTTGGCATCAACGCATTCCCAATAAAATGTTTATAACTACAAATTATTGAAAAAGTTCTAAAACTCATCAATAATTATCTTAAATTATTATTGTCACATTGTTTATTTGCAATACTTTTCTGACAAGAGTCATCTTAACAATTTATGTCTAAGATTATGTCTTACGTTTCTCAAATTTATTTTATTTTTTTTGAAATCAGAAACTGATTAAACTTACACAATCTTTTGAGCAGACTAATGTACTCGTATTTTAGGTGTATAACAGCGTTTAGAAGGTATGTTTAAATATGATTAAAACCTATTTAGAAAATTTGAAGCTAAACACAGCTACCATTTGAATATAGCTATAAAAATGGTTGCAAGAGTGATTTTGTAAACACTTAATCTTGATCTATATTTAATTTTATCAAGATTTGTCTCTTATCAAGACCAAAAAAAATATTGATTGATTGTTCTGCCGTTTTTGGCACAATACACTTATTAACACAGTTAAATCATTTGCAAAAAATGAATGATTTGTTCTCAATGACTTTTTCGAGAAGATAAATACAACTTTTACATTCTATATTCTACATTCTAGAAAACAAATATCAAATGTGTTTAATTATTGCACAAGTTACTTATAAATTATTAATAATATTTATTGATATAAGTTTAAAACGTTGTCAAAAAGATTTCATCAGAGTTTGATAAATAAACTTTTTTAAATAATTGTTATTATTTAAACTAACCACTGTAATATTTTACAGAGTGGGTCAGAAAGTCTGGTGTATTTAAAAAATCATAATAAAGAAGAGGGTTTCCTCTTTTCTTCTCAATAGTTTGAGTACATAAAGAAATCTTTATAAAATAAAAAAGCGGTCATTTCTTCTTGAATGCTGGTCTTTAGTTAAGCAATCGTGATTGACTTATTACAGTAAACTCGACTCTACGTATCTCTACAGACCAGAGTCAAGTGAAGCCAAATCTGGACTTCAGGGCGGCCACTCAATATTCTTCGACGTAATATAAGTGTTCTTGTAAACATCTCGTTTACGACTGCTATTTACGCATTACGTGTATGTTTAAGTGACAATTTTGCTTAATAACAGGTAAAAATAAACTTTTTTTAAAAAAATAAAGCGTGAAGGCGCTACATGAGACGTCATTTTCAATAATAGAGTTACTTATCTTCACCTCTCACGCTTTGCTAACTCATACCGGTCGAATGCAATAGTAGATATTTATAGAACAGTATATCTTTCTGACCTACTCTGTATATCAAGGTTGTGAACAGAAACGCAACAAACAACTGTTTTTTTTTGTTTCTGTAATTTTTTGCTTAAATAACTTTTTTATAAAAATGTGTTTAAGTGTAAATAGTGCTCCCCGCATAGAAAACAACTATAATGCAAGTTTTTTTTTCAAATTATTTCTAGACTGCAACAAATGTTCAATCTTTTGGATAATGAGTCTCATTATTGCTCTTTTTCAACTTTAGTCTACAAATTAAATAATTTAGTTATCTATGTTGAATATTAGCATTATTAGTTTGTAATGGAATGACTAACTTGTTGTTTTAGAATTTTTACCACTAAAAACTCTTGAAAGTCTTGTATCACTTGGCTTGTGCTACAACTGGTGTTCCTGGTAATGTAAAATAAAATTAAGTTAGAAGTAGGTGACTCAAAGTTTATGATAACAATACTCTATTCTAATAACTTCTAAACAAAAATCTTTCACATGTCAGAAGATTGATATTTTTGTCTAACTTGTTTGTTGCTTTGTGGTTATTTTTTGTAAAACAAAAAAAAAATTAATTGTAATTTTACTTATAGCTATATAAACGTTAACTATTATTATTAATTATTATATTAGATCCGTATCTATTACACATTATTAGGTAAATTTTTACAAAGAATCTAAACAATTAATTGAATCAGTTTGTAAAGGCATTTAAAAATTTTAAGTTATAGGTTAGATGATATTCTTCAAAAGGTATTGATAACCAATTACTACCAAATTTAATGTTTGGCAAACCAGAAGAATCTATTCTGGTATCAAATTTATTATGAATTTATTAATTTTATCAATTATTGATTTATTAATTGTTAACTTTCATCAGAAATTATCAAAGTGATTAGGTGCAGATCACATATAGAGCTTATTTGTGAATATTTTAATCGTTTATGCGGTACTTGTGAGATCATCTTTTTTCCTTATACAAATTTGTAGAAATTTCTATCTTGTTCGGAACATAAATATACTGAAATATAGAGTTATTAAGTTTTAAGTTAGTATTAAGTTAGCTTAAAGAAAATTGAATTAAATAGAATACTTGTAAATTATTTTTACATTTTATGTAATTGGGTGTAATTTGTAGAAAATTGTTGTTAAATTATTGTTATTATATGTTTTAATCTTGTTACGAATAAATAATATTGAAAAAATATTTTTGCATTAAATGTTATAATTTTTATCGTATTTGCAATCCATGATAAGACTTCTAGTTATTAAATTAGCAATTGTGTCTCATTTTTCAGTTTTGTTATTTCTTTAGGCAGCACATAACCTCATATTCTATAAACACGTGCTCGGTTACAGAATTTGTTTTATCAGTAGCGGTTCAATGTTTCAGCTGTCATACAACTTGAAAACTTTAATCTTGACATAAACTCGTCAAACTATTCCATCAATGTGTAGTGCGGCTAAAATATTGACCAATTTGTTGATTCAATATTATGGCTTTTTTATGAAAGATAAGCCAAATGTAAAGCTTTTTACAGGAATTTGTAAAAGCACGTAGACGTATTTTATTTTAAATTGCTTATAATAACTTTTCAAGTTATTAGGCAATTTAATAGTTGATAATCTGTTTTTTACTAATAACCATAAATTCCATCTCATTAATTAGATCAACAAGTTGTCTCATTTTATTCTCAATAATTTTAATCAATAAAACAAAGCTAAATAAATTTTATAAAATGAATAAACTAGTTTTAGGAGACTCATATCAAACAAAAAAATCTAAAACTTAACACAAAATTAAAAACTTTAAACCGACCAAGTTTCTAGCAAGAAGAATTAGCAAACAGGGAAAACATAGAAGGTCAAACATAATATAGCCAAATAGTTAAGTATTATTATGATAATCGAATCAATTGCTGTTCAATTTAAAAAACAATTTTGTATTTTAAGTTTAGAAACCTAACAAAAACACGCGGAAAATTACGGTTTCTGAAAACTGAAATGTTTTGTATCCGCAATGTTAAACTAAACCAATACAATGATCCAAATTATTGTTTTTGAAAATTAACGCTATAATTGAATGCTGTTAGACAAAAAACTGAACAAAACTAACGTTTAAAGATTAGAACTTTAAGACATTATGCTGTTAAAAATCTTATTATAATGTGTATAAAACTTAAAATAATAAAAATAACTTTATCTTTATTTTTTATATTTTAAGATTATTTTCAAAGAAGTTGATTGAAAATTTATAAATGATAAGTGTTTTAATAAAAAATGAGGAGTAAGTCAAGCATGGTACCTTGAAAACAAAGTCCAAAATGCGCAACATACCAACATTACCAACCTTTTCCATTTTCCAGTTCACTCTCCATTAACACCGCCAAAAATAACACTCCCGCCAAAAAAACACAAACAATTTTTCCCGAACAAACAAAACCAAAAAAAAATTCGTACAATTATTCTAAATCATAATTGATAAAAATATGTGTTATCAATCGCTACATTATGATCGACAACCGAACTCTAAGACTTTTAGATTCACACTAGCGCTCTAGGAATGAAGGAACCTTAAAAACATCCGGGCCAATGAAAAGTTCGTTCGTTCAAACGTTGATTCTATTTCTATTTCTTCCTTTTATCCGTTTTTCATAAAGAACAATTTGCTTTGCACCCGACTAAACCATTCATAAAATTCCAAGACATACGAGGATGAAATATTTTTCCTGGTTATTTATTTCAATTTGGAGAAAAAGTGCAGTAGCGCCAATAGCTCCGATTTTTAGTTGGATGGTACCCCTTTTGGGTGAGATTTTTTTTTACTATTTTTCGATGACATTACAAGATGGAATTTTGGAACGTTAATTTATTTAACCTCTCAATGAATACACATGATGGTGGTCTATAACAAGATTAGACCTTTGAGGAATTGCCGAATAGCGGTATTGCAACAATGGAATGCAGAAGTGTCGTAAGCTCACGGTTTGCTTTGAATTTTTTCAGCTACTCTTACCAAATATTTAAATAAAAAGCTGCAATAAAGCGTTTTCATAAGTCATAGTAATAATACATCAGAATTTGTTCAGAAGTTTATAATAAACGTTTAACAATCTTTTAAAGAAGAAAACTTTTAAAAAATTATAAAAAAGCGACAATTTAAATTCGAGGATTTAATATCGCAGTTTTAATTTTTTTGTAAATATACTATGAGAACTTAATTTTTAAGTAAATTAAAGTTCAGTAAAAATAGAACATGCTGCTTTAATATATTTTAGGATGGTTAATGCCCTTAATGGTTGTTGTAAATACCCATTTTTGTAGAAGCACTTGTAGAAGCACTGGACTTACTTTTCAAATATCTTGTATTTTTATATTGTACATTTTGTATGAAATTTACAGCAAGCAATTTCACAAAAGTCAAAAAACAGTTTAATGGTAGAAACTGGCTTAAGGAGTGTTTTTAAAAAGCTTTCTTATTTTTGGTTTTCTCTGCATTGTTTTTAGTGTAATATCAACATTTAACGCTTGACGTTAGCTACTAACTATACAATCACATTTTATTAAATTAAATTATGTTAAAGTTAGTCACTTTAATTTACATCAGCTTTAATCGAAAATACAATTAAGCATTTGCATTTATCAAAACGGTTATTTAGTATTTTATTTGTACAAAGTTTTTCGAAATCTCTCGCTTTTTTACAATTTTTAAAATTTACATTTTTAGCAAAATAGTTGGTAATTGCTATTTTTTTTTAAAGTAGAGCATTTATGAAGCTGACAACCGCCAGTTTTAATATAGGGTGTTCATTTGAAATGTGAGAAAAACTTGTTTTTTACTAAAGTTTTATTTTTCACTAATTAGACAATGATCTAAAAGTGTTTTCTTATAAAGGTTGTCGTAGAACAAACATAGTATTTCAGAGATAATCTTAAGTTGTTTGATATTAAACTGAACAGTGTTTAAAACATGTCTTAATACAGTTTTTTGATAAAAATTATAGTTTCACTGAAATAATAAAAGATTAAACATTATTCTAATTTTAATATAAATATTAATAAATTTAAATTTATTTAACTCAAAGTAATGTATATTTTCTGAAAAATATTTAAACTAATTTTGTAGCAAATTGAATTTCTTAGAAAAACATGTATAATTAAACTTTCGCAACTTTTTTATTACCGTCAGTTATAGCTAAATAAATAAATAAATAAATAAATTATCATAATTTTTTTAAAGACATTAATAAAAACCGTATAACTCTAGTTAACCAAACTTGAGTTTACCGAAACGGTAAAAAACTAATAATTAAAACCCATTCTAAACTATTTTATGTTATAATAATTAAAATTTTTTAATAAAAAATAAAAATTTTGATAAGGAATGGAGCTGAAAGACTAAAAATCAAAAGTTATTTTGCTCAAGTTCTATACTAATGTAAAGTTGTAAATAATTTTGAGTCAGCGTCAAACAAACTTTATCTCATGTTTATTTTTGAGTTAGCGCTCTCTATAGTCAGAACTATTAAGTAATTTTTTATCTATATTTTCTAGCCATCTAAGCTATCTATGTACAAAAGGTACCTAATACGTACTAAATTGTTTATTTGTCGCCGACCCATAATGATTTACATATTTAAATTACTATAAGACTTAGATTAGAAGGTTTTATTTTTGCTTTCTTTTTTTCTGTTTTGTTTTTTTTTTGAAGCTTTACTTTTTGCTAAAAATAATTGTTTTTGATAACAAAATTATTTATTTTTGTTTTGATTACAGTCTGCTACATTTTTGTTATGTTATAATGTTGTTAAAATTACAAATTATTATGTGTCTCAATTTTTACTAGAATCGGTTTACAGCTGAAAACTTTAAAAGTGAATCATTGCTTATTTTCTAGTCTCTAAAACAATATTTTTGTCAAGTTTATATAGTACCAACTTTGCAGAATTTATTTTATTCAATAAAAAAAAGATTTGTTAAATTGGTATGTAAACTTACATAAGTATTATGTAATAATTGTTTTTTAGGCCCTTATTTTAGTGTGTAGACTATTTTTAGATGTTGATAAGTTAACCGAAATATTTTCTAGTAGAACGGTTGTCTTTTCTTATTTCAGTTAAATCGAAGTTTCACTGCATTTAACTGTTTTAATGTCCTTCTATATTTAACTTAAAGTAACTTTTATTGTGTCAGTTAAACATTATACTTATACCTATGTGAAAGAAATATAGAACGTTATGTTTGAAACTAATTAAAACAAATAAAAATTCTACAATAATGCCAGTAAATTCAATTATATTTTTAAGACATATCGGTTATGGTTACAGATTCTGTACACATGACTTATTGTAATGTCTTTTGCTGTAGGTAGAGTAGACTACTGTAATAGTATTATTTTTTTGCTCAAGCGCTATTTTTGAGCGTTCTACAAAACTATTTAATATAATTTATATTTGTTTATGATTTCAATTGTTATTTTAATTTCCACTTTTATTCTATTTTTGACTAAAAAAATTGATTGATTTGATGATATTGAGAAACAATTAGAAATGAAAAGCTTCAAAAGTCGTTTGGGCTGTTTGAGACCGGGCGGTGTGTTAAATGGCTTTTCGACGCTTTTGAATAGTGCGATAGCATGCTACCCGATGGCGCAGCTAAATAGTATCTCTTCCTTTTGCATTTTAGGCATGCGTAATTAAATCTTGGAAATATAGTAACTTTTCTAGTGTATTAAAGTTTTTTGTCATCTATGGAAAATTTTGCATTGTAAAAAAATATCATTTGAAGTTTTTTTTTTACTTCAAATGTTACAAAAACATTGTTGACAACAAATTGACAATGTTTTTTTTTCAATTTTTTAAAATGTTTTGTGAAAGATTTGTGTTTTGTATCATTAATAATGTTGCATTTATTTCTATTATAGTTCCCTTCTCAAAACAATTGAATAAAATTTAACAATGTGAAAGAGATTACAATAGAATTGAAAAATTGCCATTAACAACTTTTAATAGTTTTTTATTTTAAAAAAATAGACTTAACACACAAATCTCAGTACCACGGTTGAACCAATATGGCCAGTGGTATTTTCATATGCCGTCATCTATGTTGTCAATTTTAGAACCAAAAAATCGCAAAAATGCTTAGCTAACGTTTTAAACAATAACTCTCTAAAATTTTCAAATTTCTTGCAAAATAACTTTAATGCTAATAATTACTTTTAACTACTTATGTATTATTTCTCATGTATTTAGTATTGTTTTCTTTTTAATTATCTTTGGAAAGAGTTTTCAAGAGTAAATCAATTTTTGTTATTAATTTTACAACAAAAAGTCTATTTTTAAAAACATTTTGGTTGATCAAGAAAAAGCTAAATTAAATCTAAAATTATTATATATTTAATTTATTAGTTCTAAATTTTTAGAAGTAGTGTAAATTGCTTCCAAATAGCAAAACATTTAGTTTGTAAAAATTAATAAACAGATTACGTTTGAAAGAAATATCGCTAAACACCTGAAAATTGTAATTAATTTTAGACAATGCTGTTGCAGCACTTGATTTTAGGAAAAAGAAGCATTATTAGTTAAGTATCATCGATGTACATGTGAGCTTTGTATTTTTTTATGACTTTAGAATAAATATCGGTATATATTGTAAACAGCAGTAGACTAAAGATAGAAACTTATAATATATGCTGTCTAAGTTAAAGCCCAAAGTTTTGTGATATGTGGTCTCAAAAGTTTTACTTGAATGCAACAATTTTTAAACAGATTATAGACCTCGTCAGTAGCTTCAATATATACAGACTCTTGTTACAGACAATTATTTATTTTATTACTTGCAAACTTAGAAACCAATTAACCAATAAGCGACATGCTGAACGTAATGATCAGAAAACTAAGCCAATTGCAGTAGACTGTTAGGAGGAATATTTGAATGTTATTAACTGTTTTGACTGGAGTAATTGTAAATAATGTGTGATTAATGTTTATAGTAGTATTAAATATTAAAACGTATATTGATTGCAGCAGAACAATTTGTCCTATTTTAAAATTTAAACAAAGCTAGAATTTTTTTTTTATTACTTTACTATCTAATGGAGTATTATGTCCTATCTAATACCTCACGCAAATGTCAGATGTAATTGCTGTTTACCAAAATAGTCCTTAGGTAAAATACTTTTCAAAACTGATTTATGACACTCAGGTATGCTTAAGCTTTCCAAAAAAAAATTCTTAGAAGTTCGTTTCTATTTTAAGCTTTTTTATTGTATTTCAGGTAATTTTGGGCAAACCAGCTGAAATAAGGTTTAAAATTTCAGGTATACACACTTGTATTTGAAGTTTTCTTTTATTGCTTTTGCTTAAATACAGTTTTAGCGTTAATTCTTGATAGTAATAATTATTTAAACTTTAGACCACAGTTCTACTTACATTTGAACTGAATAATATGAAGTTTGCAGCAGTATTATTATTTATTATCAATAGAATTTCCAATTAGGCTCAAAATCAATTATTAATAATGTGAATAAATTATTATTATCAGTTATATTTAAAAATTTAAGGCTAAAACTTTTATCGTTTTCATTGTAACATAATAAATAAATATATATATTTTTTTACATTTATAAAGTACAAATACCATAAATATATCTCTATAGTATACATAATCACTAAACAAATAAAATATTTGGAAAACCGACTTCAATATGATTAATTATTTTTTTACTTATTTAATTAATTTAAATTGCTTTTTGCTTAATATGTTTAAATTGATTAAATAATTAAACTATTATATAATTCTATTGAAATCAATTTTTTTATTTTTTACAAATTTTTAAAAACATTTGTCTGAAAAAGTATTAATTAAAATAACTTTAAAACTACTAATTATTTTTTGATCATATTGATATGGACCACATGAAAAGCAGTTTTTAACCAAAAAAAGATTTATCAAAATCGGTTCACCCAGTTGAAAGTTCTGAGGCAACAAACATAAAAAAAATACAGTCGAATTAAAAACGTTCTCTTGTTTTTTAATTAGTTTTATGTTTCATTTCTCAAAAAAAGTCATTTTGAAAGTATATATTATATTTTTTATTTAACAGACGTATAATTGAAATATTGATCATCTTTTTTCTTCAGACATATAACTCTGTATTATTTAAAAAATACTCAAAATTTTTACAGTAACCTACTTAAACTTGATAACTTTCAAGTCGTTTCAACTTTTTACATTGTTTTATAAAATCAGTTGTAACAACTTTTGGAAAAAACTGTTGTTTCAAACAAATTGATAGTTCTAATGTTTCACGTAGTTCTAATATATACAGTATGTCTGAAAAAGTTAGCAACATATAAGTAACGTTTTTATTTGTAGTGTTGCAAAAAAAAATTATTTTTTATAAAAAGTTTTGCATGACTCTGAAAGTAAAAACCAAATGTCAGATGTCATCGTATACGAGGTTTGTAAAAAACCTCGTCTGTGGAATTTGTTGCAAGAGAAAAGTACCTATGTTTTTATGAAATTAAATCATACTAGTTAAAAAAATTATGTTATTTTTACAAATTGTTGTCAAAATATTGAATGTAATTTAACATTTTTAAATGTAATTTAATATTTTCCATTTTTATTACTGATTTAGGTTTATTGCTAAAATATTTCAAGTCAACAAATATACATTTGAGGTGTGTTGACTTGTTAATTAAGAAAAAAGTTGATGTGTTTTACAATTAAAATTTAAAATTTTTATTTGAAAACAAAAAAATTAAAATATTTCTATTAATCTTTCGGTGAACACTCTGTCAAAGGTAAATATCTAATTGATAGTATTATTCTCAAAGCTGAAATTTTTAAGAAAAATAACGGTACAATACTTTATTTTTTTGACAGAAGCAAATGCGCTCACATCGTGAAAAACCCTGCATACAATAGAGCAACTTTGTTAAATCTCGTAAGATTTTCGGTAGAGTTTCAAGAATCTGCTGCTAATGTAACTGTCAATAGTGTCAGTATTGATAAATTGTTTATGTTTACATAACCCTACACAAGCAGTGGAATCTCTGGCAATAGTCGCAATAGTGGAGGAAAATGTGACAATAGTTGCCATGGAAACCAAGCTTTGCGCTCTAAACAAAACAGAATTTGCACGCCGTTGAGGAAAAATCTTGTTTGACAGACGAAAGTAAGGTTACAATAAATTGTTAAGTCCTGCTGACACTGCTGTTATATAAAATTGCGTTGTGTAAACAGGACATTGCTTTAATCAATTGAAAGAAAGTGTTTTGACAATAGCCGAAGGCTATAGTATATATTATTACCATTTTTGTGTATGTATACACTTTTTGATAAAAAAAAATTTTTACTAATTTTTGCCAATTTTTTTCATGTATTTTCTACATTTTTCATTATTATATGTAATTTTTTTTACGTATTTTATCTGATACGATTTAGTCTGCACACGTCTACACTTTCTTATTGCTATTTTCTCTCTTCTTATTCTTCTTATTGCTGAATTGTTGGAAATTTTCGACTCAAATGCCGAGTATTTATGGTTTTGACCAAAATTTATCGAAATTAAGTGATTAGATAAATTTAAATTAATAACAGAGCAACTAGAGCCGTGTATTAGATCTAAAACTATAAAATAAATTTTTAAAATTTTTAAATCTTTGCGTTATAAAGCTAAAAATAACGTTCTTTTTACAATTTTTTAATTATAATAATAACGATAGTACAAAAGCTATGAAATATATTACAATTTGTTGACATTTTTAAATAATAGTTTATTAATTTTTTAATTTAATAATATGTTATCACTTATATTTAAGTGATTTTTAAAAGCTTATTAATGCTAGAAAATTTTTTTAATTACACAAAACGGCAAAACTGTCAGTAATCTTTTATTTTAATGTCATCAAGTTGTAATGACTCATAGGATTGATGTTTTAATCGTTAATAATTAAAACGTAATTTTTAAATTTATTAAAAAACATATATAAAAACGTTAATAAAAAAAATACATATTTTTTGAAAATTTTAAGCTGCAAATCTTATTTGTTTTTTTGATCTTTTATTTTAAAGATTGTTAGAAACACTGAATGTTGATATGCTTTTAATTTAGATGACCCCGCATAATCTGCTGATAGTATAATTTAAACAAAATATTTTTTTAGAACAATATTAGATAATGTCCATAGTTGTACATTTACATTAAAATTCATTTAATGATTATAATTCAACAGTTAACACTTTCCAATGGAAATAAATCTAAGCATTTTTATGCGGCTTTTTTGTTTAATCAATCAAATAGGGTTTTACTGAAAAGAGCATTCAATTTATTTTTACTATATCAATGTTTGAGTAATCACAACATTATGATCGGTTGAATGCAATACACCTACACTTTATAAAAACTTAATAATTAAAATTTTACAAATAAGTCGCTGTGAAACTTTCAATAGAGCTAATATAAGATCATACGCAAAATGATCAAAATGTTCTGCAGTACATCTACCAATAAAACAAAACACCGCTTGTTACAAAATGCCCTTTACCATGCTTCCCACTTGGTACTTAGTAGGCACCCTAGACCCTATGTGAATGTTAAGGGCTAAATGTGAAGATTCTCGACTAAGAATAACAGAGAAAGTACAGAAGAGCTTACTTATCTCACTTTTTCTTGTTGTATATGTTGTAAATAATGTTATATATAATTCTATATGATCCTTCAAGAGCTAGTGAATAAATCCCCAACACAACATGATCCTTCGAGCCAGATGTGAAAGAATTGAAGGAACACAGTTTATCTCGGTAGCAAAAAATTGAAAGACTACGTTAATTATCTTGAAAGCGGTAGCGCAAAGAGTACTTAATGGCATTACAAAAACAAAATAAGTGGTTCCAACATTCGCCTGCTTCCATAAAAGCGGGAGCAATGGTTGTATTAGTTGAAAACAATCTTCCTCCACTTCTTTAGAAAGAACAAAAGGGAGTGGAAAGAGCAAAACAAACTAATTAGTGTTGAGACAATATGTAGAAATAATGCTATTTAATATTATCTCAAACTAGGAGAGAATAGTTTCTTATTTTGTACTTAGTAGGCACCCTACACCCTATGTATTGTTAAGGGTGACTGAAGATATTAGACCAAGAGTAACAGAGAAAGTACCTCACGTGAAGAAGCTTACTTATCTTCCTTTCTTGTTGTATATGTTGTAAATAAAGTTATGTATACATAATTCTATATGGTCCTTCGAGAACTAGTGAATAAATCGCCAACATAACACCGCCCGTGTAAAAATAACACGTTTGTTATGCTATGCATGTTTTTGGCACTTGTTACATTAAACTACGACTAATTGAAATTTTTATGTCAAATAAAAAAGAAATGAATGTTGGTAAATGCCCAGTCAAGCAAAAAAATTAAATAATGTTAAGAATTTACAAAATAAACACATAATTCGGGAAGTCGTAACTCAATAGATTACAAGCTTTTTCAGAAACAGAAAATATCTCTATTAGAGTTGGATCCTCAATAGGTACCATTATAATTAAAGAGCGGATTATATCTCACAACTCTGATATGACAATTAACCTCTTTAGTACTGTTACAAATTAGGCAATTTGAAAGCGTTTAACGCTAAGTAATTTTTGCATATTTTTATAAATTTTGTAATTTTACATTAATTTTTGTTTTTCTTTGCATACTTAGCATATATCGGTTCCTTGTCTTCCGGTGCAATCAAAAACATTTACTTTTAAATTTGCAAAAACTAGAAAAAGACTCCAAAACACCCGTTATAACAATAAAGTAATAAACTTTAACCATTTTGTAAGATCATCCCTAAGCGGCAAAGCTGGAAGACTATAGTGATTAGCTTAAACAATTGATCTAAGAATTTAGAAATGATATTGACTCGGCGGCTATTTTAACTTGTTGCTAAAACTGATTCTGTTTTTTTAACTCGATCTGTTGATTAGTATCTTTATTTTAAAAAAAAATTAGAAAAGTGCAGGAAAAAACGAAAAATTAGTTAACAAAAAAGTTAAATATGTGTAATATGTGTTTATTAACAGATAAAAGACACAATTATTTAATGAAAAATTTGGAAAAACAAATTGTAGTAAATTATAATATCTTAATTTTATCTAATAATAATGTGGATTGTTAATATAATGTAATATAAAACTATATATAAAACTTTTTTACTGATTATGGGCAGAGTTGAGTTTTATTGCGTATACTTATGGATGAAAGTGTGTTTATTTTTTAATAACTCAGCATATTTAGGAAATATTGAATGTATATATGCGCATATTGTAATAATAATAAAAAAATGGTGTTGGTTTACCTATAAATCCGCTATTTTTGTTAATGTACATTTTTGAATATTTTGCCTAAAAAGTTTTTTATTTATAAATTTATATACATATGTGCATATTTCGCTTGTTTGGTCTGCATATAAATCCGTTCTTTAATTATAATACATATGTAAATTGTTAAAAATTTATAACAAATTAAAAGTTAAGGGGACTGAGTAAAAGTTTTAATGTGATGTTGAAGTACGAGTAGATAGAAAAAATTTCATATTAGTTTTTACAATTTGTAGCTGAAAAATGCATTTTTGCAAAAAATATTCAAATGTTATGCCGTTATCACTATTAATCAATAAAATTTTTAATTGTTTTTAGTTGTTTAACACAAATATTGTTGATAGAATCTTAATGCTTTAAAAAAAATTTTAACACTAGCTTTTTTTAAGAGAATGTCAGGTTGAAGCTGTTTTAAAATGGTAATTTTTTTTTAGTCATCTAATGGCGAAGTATAATACAAAACATTTATTCGATATATTTTTTTAATTATAAAATTTCTTAAATCGCTGAAAATCAAGCAATTGAAGCAAGAGTGTACGACGTTTTAAAATCATGTTTTGTTTTTAATTATAAATTAATAGTTTTAAAAACTATCCAAAACTTGCTGTACATTGTCAAAAAGTTTATAAATAATTTTATTTTTATTTTCAAAATTTGGCATGTACTGAATGTTTTACAAAATTATTAATGAGTTTTCTTTGAGTCAATTTAGTACATTGGAATGCGCCTGTTTGCTTACAGGTTGTAAAAATATTGGTCAATTGCTGTATTTTTATGTATAATGTTGATATTTAAAGACATCAGATATAAATTTATTCAACTCATTTTTAAATGAACCAGGTTGATTTTAAAGTCTTTTTGTTATTTTTACGATAATTGCTTAAAAACGAGATAAAACTAGATTTAAATAAAGTCGTTAAATGCATTTACCGTCCTGCATTTCTAGGTCACTTTCTTCACGTAAAGGAATTCCTTTAAAAGAATTTGGGCGATGGTAGGGGAACGCACTTGTTTAATTAAAAGCAGGTCTTGTTTGATCATTCTCACTAAATATTCAAAATATTATTATTAGTTATTTATTTCGAAAAGTTAATTCATGACACTACATAAAAGTCCCTTCCTTCATTATTTGAATAGTATTACTACACATTTTAAAAATGAACATTTTTTGCCTGTGAATGTCGTCAGAATTTTGTTATTTCCGGTGGGCTGGGATAAAAACAACACGTTTGAATGCGTATAGTAGAGTACTATAAACGTTTTTGAGCTTCGAAAATATGCCGATTAAATTAATTTAGAATTAAAATTCATGCTTGCTTTCCACATTAAAATGTGAGGCAAACGTGAATGAAAATGCTATGTTAAGATGACCTCTCTCACATTATTTTCTAAACAAAATATTATAATTTAGCAAAGTATCATATTTCATAGAAATAAATTGGTCAACACACTTTTTTTGAATATTGAATATTTCAAGCATGATACAAGTGGATATGAGATCGAGAGTGACACATATAGTAATAAAAAGAAACGAATTACTCACATATAGTATCTATGATTCGTACATCGAGTTATTTAGGTAAATCTAAATGACATTCTGGCCTCAGCTTATCGATAAAGTTGAATATCTTAAAACATATCAAAGATTTTTTAGGTTGATAAGTCAAAGCAAACAAAAAGTTATTTATAATGTCCATCCTTGGATATTACTGACAAATATGACACAATTACCAATAGTTGTCATAAAATTATAAAATGATTTTGATCTGCCACAGAAAATTTTTTTTGTTTACGTTAAATATTATTATTTATTTGAATAAAAAAATATTAAATCGAATTATAAAATAAACATTTTTATGAAAAATTTAGAATATGTAAATGGTTTTAGAAAATATTTAATATTTACAAGACTCTAAAAATAACATATATACAAGCTGCTAAATTTATTTAAAATTTAAAATATCAATGATAGGTACTCTTGCAATAAACTCAAGCAAAATACTTCTGCAGCCAGTTAGTGAAAAAGTTAAGTTTTCTACAAATTCCGAGTAATGTTTAGCATCTGATTAGGATTACATTGTTTTTATAATATTATAAAAAAACGTAATTGCAAATTTTGACTTGATGAGTCCTGTGAAAGATGCTTAAATCAGTTTTTCAATCAGAAACAATTATAATTTCAAAAATAACGCAACCAATTTTTTCAGAATTGTCAAAAATACTTTTTATCGCTTTATATTTCACATAACTAAAAACCAGATCAAAATTGGTTAAACCGTTTGTTAGCTGCAAAATGACAGACAAATACACACTATAAACTTATAACATTATTTTCGTCAAAGGTTAGTAAACATGATTAATAAAATTTTAGAGTTATTAAAAAAATAAACATTTTAAAAAAAATTGCACTTTCTGACATAAACGAATATGTTGTTTATTGTTACTAAAAGAATGACAGTAAGCTTAATGCTGATGACAGCATAAAAAAATCAAAAAATAAATGGTTTCAGAAAATATATAATGTTTATAGTTTGGCTAAACATTTTGGGCAAATATGGTCTTATTGCTACTTAACCATCACTAATCTTTACGAGGTTTCACCGCAGAGGTTCTTGCTTGTGCAGAATTTTTAAGATACTGCGCCAGGGGTGTATTTAGGGTGCTTCTACTTTCTTCGCCTGCATGTTACTAATGATAACAATTTAATTACAATCAATTATTAAGACACATATTTATCAATTATTGGATAGTATAAAAATTATGTAGGTGTGTATAAAAACTTTAGTAATTTTTATCTATTCATCTGCATAGAAATCAGAATCACGGTTACTATCATTATTAAATTGAATAACTAGTTCTGATATCATTTTCAAGCGGTTGAAATGTTCCTCTTCAATTACGTAACGAACGCAGTTTATCCAACTTGACGGTGAAATTTAATCCGTCTAAAATTTTCATTACGGTCTATGCTGACTAGAACCACAGACGCATCTGTTGGCTACCAGTTTTATGCAAATTAAAGTATTTAAGAAGGCAAAGTTGTAATTGCACTAAAAGTTTAACTAAACTATACGAGAAAATAACTAAGAATTACTCCCTCTCTTGAAATGACTCCAAACAAAATACTTCTGCAGCTAGAGAAAAAGTTAAGTTTTCAAAAATTCTGGATCATCATTAGCATCTGATTAGGATTACATTGTTTTTCTAAAATTATTAAAAAAACTAAAATTATAAATATCAAATTTCGACTAGATTAGTTCTGAGAAAAATGCTTAAATCAATTTTTTAGTCAAAAAAATAATATATTTATAAATTAAAAATAACGCAATCAGTTTTTTTTTAAATGTCAAAAACACTTTCAATTGTCTTAGCTAAAAAATTTAGATCAAAATTGGCTAAGCCGTTTGTCAGCTGCCAAATGACAGACAGATACACAACTCTAAACTTATAAGATTTTATTTGTCAGAAGCTAGTAAACATTTAGATTAATAATATTTTTAATAAAACCAGAGTAAAATATGGTAATTCGTCATGATAATACTAAAAGACCAATTTGAAAAAATGACGTCAACAGAAATCATTTAATCATTGATCGTAAAGATCTGTGAACATCGCCGTAGAAAATTAGCAACAGAACATTGAGAAGAAAGTAGAGATAAATTAGAGTATATACTGCTAAAATAAAAAAAACCCAAAATTAAATTAAATTTTGATTTATTTTAAGAACATACAAAAAATGTAAATTTTTACACAACTGCGTGATCTATTTTTTTTCTTTACATTGCAGTTACTTTTTTGTACAGGTTTTACTGTTCATAAAGCAATGTTGTGTTTCATAGGTTTTTGAGTCACATTCTTCAACTTTGAATATTTTTGTTACTTGCTTTTCTATTTAAATTTTTTTGTTTTTAGTAAGTATTTAAATGTATAAGTACTATACTGTTTATCTTATCTGTCTTATAAAAAACGCACTACGCTATTAATAATCCAATTTTACAATCTTTAAAACCACATAAGACAGTTGTATAATTACTAAAAGAGTATATGGCTGTGTTTTGTTACGATGTTTTATTTAAGTGGTCAAGAGTATTATTTTTCATTGTTTTGCATTCAAAACAAAGTGTTGTTATTTCAAACAAGAAGTTGTCTGTGTTAGTTAAATTGAGGCTTTTGTTAAATTTTGATACGACGTTCAAAGTAACAAATAAAAAGTGGCGTTTATCTTTTCCGGACCCTTCAGAGAGTTTTGATGGTCAAACTTTTAAAAGTAACTTCTTTCATAGGTTGCTCTGTAACACTACAGTTGTAACCAATTACTTCTATTTCCTGAGCAGCAGTGGTGTGACTGCTGTGGCTGACTGAAATGTGTTTTCTAATGCGCTTACAGTCAAACAAATTATTTCCAAGATAGCTTGATGTTTCTGAAAAATAAAAACATCGACTCCCGTGTCTTTAACAGCTGGAACTTTACAAAGTTTTTTAGAGTTGCTGTCTTATAATATTAAATATACATATATATTATAAAATCTACGGTTGAGTTTTAAGTTTTATAAAAGGTTTATCTCATTCTAAAAAAAAAAATTAACGCGTTGTTTGTTTGTTAAAACTCTAAGCAAAAACGCAAAACACTATGCTAAACAATTTTTAAAGAGGACACTTATTTATATCAGATGTGTTCACAAAATAGGTACACTATTTCTTTCAAAATATATTAATAAAAAATTTTTTAAATTGCAAGCGACTTAGCATCTTAATTATTTATTTTCATAAGCGTTTAGTCATGAAAATAAATTTGCATTACAACCAAAAAATGAGTGGAAAAAATGAATCAACTGGTAGCTACTTCTAGGATTTAAATGACGCAGCAAAAACGGTGATAGACATCTTTGTCCATCCTTGTTTTTTTTTGACAAACTTTTAAAAAATGATATTAGCCAATAACTTAAAAATTATTATAAATAGCTTGGGAATCTCTGTAGATTAATATAACTTGATTTCTAACTTTTTTGCAAAAATGTATTTGTAAGTTTACAAATTCACCGACTTTATTGGTAAATAATGTAAAATTATCTTACGTCTTAAATGTAGTTTTGAAACTTATCATATATGATTTAAAGCTATTTTACAATTCAATATAGTCAGTTAAGTTAACTTTAAGAAAAATGCAGGTTGAGTAGTTATTTTACTAAATTTTAGTACGAACCGATATAACACCTGCTGCCAAAAAAAGCACAATTGCCTTTGAATCCTGTTACACTAAAAATTAGAAAAACTATAGATAATACAGCGCTTCTGTGCGATTTTGTCAATATCTTACGCATTTTAAAATATACACAAGTTATTGTACGAAACAAATTAATAAATATAATATACCAAACCTCACCAAATTCACCTTTACTTCACGGAAGCAAAAATCAAAATAAACCCTTGTTTGTTAAATTGTTGATAAAAATGATAAAAGATACAACTTTTTAAACAACCCTGTCAAATGCTATCAAACGCTTTTTAGTAAAACTTATGTTACTAAAACAAAAATCTGTTCTTTTAATTGTTGTCTTTTCGGAATTTTTTTTTAATTAATTATTTATCCTACTGATATTGGCTATACTAATATTATAATAAGAAAAGATTTGCATTTTTGTTTGTATAGAATAGACTTAAAAACTGCTAAACCGATTTCAAAAATTCTTTCGCTATCAGAAAGCATTATCACTGAGTTACATAGGCTCTGTTTATTACTACTGCTGCTTTTGCTTAGGTTCTTTGTTACATCGTAAAAGTTGAAAAAAATTTATTATTTTTTTTGTATTAATTGTTAATCAAAACTGTTTGAATACATGTTGATTACTTCAAGAATTATTAAAATCGGACATTCCATCTTAAAGAAATTACGAAACTGCAAAAAAAAAACCACGCCAATGCGTCCGTATGACTCCCGTGTGAAGCCGATTATATATAAAAAAAAGTAATAAAATTTACTAATATGGGTACTACAAAAAAATTGTAACGGAAATCTATATATAAGTATGCAAATAAAAATGTTAATTTTTATCGGTTAAAATCATAATATTTAATTTTTATAAATAATAATATATTGATTGGCAATGAAACAATTGCTGCTCGATTATCTCCCAAAAAATTAAAAAACATAAATACAATGAGAAAATATATTTAATCAATGCGAATAAATAGTACTTTGAGAAAAACTACACTTTTTGATTCCCATAGATTATAAGTCCATTTTGTCTGCGTCTCGGTAAACTAACGCTCTCCTCACAAGAACGGTACTTTAAAGTAAGCAGAAAGAGTACTTTCCGCATCGGTATGTAATATCCTATTACAATAAAACTGGCTAACAATTTAGAACTACTCGTCTCCTCTGATTTTTGTTTGTGAGGTCACGAAACAATGTTGTGCCAATTGCAAAAATGGTTTTAGAGAATAAAATGTAATATTTAAATTCTTTATATTGAAGAAATTAATATATATGTAATTAATTTAAAGTTCTTAACTTACATAACTTAAGTATTTAACTTTAAATATCAATTGACAAATTTTTTTAAGATTTTAATTTATTGAATTAGTAATTAGTTTAGTTCATCTACTTGTTATTCGTAAAATCTTTTGTTAAAAATTTATATTGTTTATGTGAAGTTTGCATCTAAATTAAAAAATGAGTCTTTGTTTTAACCCTAAAAAAAATAAATATATTTATGCATATATTTATTTTATTTAGGGTTGAAACAAAGAACAATTCTTATGAAATCTATCTCCAGGAATTATTCTTTTTTACGGATTTGAGACTTTACTAAAAAGGTTTTTCGGCCATTCTAAAATATTTCTCTAAAACCTCCTCTTTTACCGTCCCCTTTTATTAATATTTTACTGTATTGATTACACACCCTCGCTGAAAATTCGCATCAGTGACGTCATAAACGACGTCGAATATGATTGGTGGTTGCCTAGAGACGCCCTATAACTTGTAATGGCCACCCCCGATTTACAACCCAAAATTATATTAAATTGTTTGCAAAAAAACAAAGGAAAGCTTGATAGAGTTTTTGTATGGATTTTGTCAAAGAGAAGCTTTTATTGATATCATATAATGGTTAAAAAGAGTTTAACTACTTATATAATTTTTATATTTAACTGAAATGTGGTTAAAAAAATTTTAATTTTGTAATATGTAAAAGCAATTTTTTGTAAACAACAAACAACTCGTTTTCAACGTCATGATAAATATTTATAGATATGAATGGAATATATTATGCCTAAATTTCGTTACGAAATGCATTCCTGATAAGATAAATCAGCTTGTTTATACGCGTGCTCTTGCATGAATTTTTTACTTAAAGTAGTAATATTTTAAAAAGTTGTTACCATTATCAGCTCTTTGGTGTGACATTTCCACCCCAATGTCCTCATCTGCTGTAATAACCGTCATAAGGAACCTTGAACAAACAAAAATTTCAAAATATTTTACAATTCAACTAATTAGAGGGAGTACCTATATTATAAACTTACATTACATTTCAATTAAAAATTAATTTAGAGTTACCTTAATAAAAATTAAGAAAAATAACACAATTGACGAAAGAAACCGAACAAAACAAACACAAAAATGCGTTTCAAATGTTCACAAAAGCATGGCCCACTAAGACCTTTTAGAGAAGTTATCTGTTAGCACGAGAACCACGCACTAATCTCAGAAACACCCCCACTCTGGTGATGCTGGAAATGCACCCTGTCCATCGCAAAAATTTCTGATTTATCTCAAAAACACACTAACTTGTGAAAAGGGGGAAAAAGCTGTATATTTTAATAGCTTTCAGGCAAACAATTTAGGGTTTATCGTTTTAGTTCTAAAAATATTAATGTTGATATTTAGTTAGAATTTAAAGAGTATGCTATTTTTTTTTTAGATTAAATATTTTAAATGTTTCCTAATAAATGAAAAAAAAAAATTATAGCGCAAGCTCAAAACTTTTGTTTTTATTTTGTTGACAATATGAAATGCTTAAGCATGCTTAATAAAATGCGTAATTTTCTTTCTCTGTGACCTAGCAGGTTTAAAAGTTTTATATGACGCTTATTAAAGTTTGACTTAAAAGCGTTTTTATCTTTTTTTTTTTAATTTTTTAAAACAGTAAAAAAAGATATGTTTTTTAGCTTACTTGCTTCAGACTAGGTATTTATACTGTAATAAAAAAAAATCAGAAATAGAAATATATTTTTTTGTCTGTAATATACACACTATACAGAATGTAGAATTAATTGGTCAAACCTAACCCACGAAATAAAGAAACAAAACCATAAAAATTTTCTTTAATATGTGTCTGAAAATAGTCGGGCATTTACAAATTGTTACAACTAATAAAGTTGTTATTTCAACTGTCTATCCAATTTATGCGCGGCGTTATAATTTAAATATTAATTTCTTTTTTTTTAGACGTCTACTTAATTGAGAATATTTTTAACTAAAATCTAATACGTTCAACCGTGTGAATTTTTCTAGTTGATAAATAGATGTTAACAATGATGTTTGTTTAGTCAACAGTCTGATTAAGGAATGCTTTTGAATTTTTTTTTTAAACCAATTTGTTATAAACGATTTTTTTATAAACATTGGTTAAAATTTATTAAAAATAAAAGTATCATATAATATTCATATTGCTGTATGGTTTAGCTTGACAGGTTTTTATTGTTTTTGATAGTATGGTTGCCGACAAATGTCAAACAAACGTCAAAGCGCGTCTATATTACCGTACGTTTCTCTTAAAAATTGAACATACGTTTGAAATTTTATGGCAAGAGTAGATCTAAATAATTTATAAACGCATTGTATATATAATATAGTACAATCATTCAAACTAAAAAGAGGAAAAACTAAAAACCGTCTCAATTTGTATGATCTTACTTGGTATTTGAGATTCTTTTACCATGTTTTACTATTTTTTATCATCTTTTACATTATCAAATGTTTGTAAAAAAAACATTTTGTAACAATTGTGGCATTTGTCTAATAACTTTTTTCTGTTGAAAAACTATGTATAGAAATAATATTTTTATTTACAAAATTTATCTGTGAACCAAATATTAATTAATTTTATATGTGTGACCTGCTATGTTTTATTTTTTAAAAAACTTCTCTCATAACAGAAAAACAAAATAGTTTTATTACATTTTAATGTTGCTTATCAAGTTGCTTACAGTTAAATAGTTAATAATAATATTATGCAATAATTATTAGTAGAAAATTAAAAATTATTTTTTATGCTTTTCCTAGGAAATTATAAACAAACCAGCTTAATAATAACAAGACGTAGATATACAAATATTATATATAAATATATATGTATAATACCTGCCTAATAAACAAATTAACAAACAAATTTAACAATAACAGCACGTAGATACCCAAATATTTTTTATATTATACTTGTCTAATTCTTATCGTTTGGGTACACCGATACAATAAATTTATACAAGTAATACAAGTGTTGTAGTACTGTCTAAATAGATACTGTCAGCATGCTTAAAAAATTAATAATGTTTAAACTTTGTACTAATAATGCGTTTGCATGTCATGTGAATACTGTACAGGTATGATATTTTGCCAAAATCGTCTGTAAAATTTGGCATACGAGTCGGTAAAGTATGACAGATGAGTTTGTAAAGTACTACTTTTTAAGTCTCATATTTTAATCTTATGTGACTTATATTTTACAATTTACGCGTATTTTAAAGAAAACACCTAAAATATAATATTATGAATGGACACCTTTATTATTTTCTTGTTAAAGTTAAAAAGACGCTATTTTGAAGAAGCTCAAGGACCATTATTTAAGAAAAATTTAATTTGTATTATATAATTATTTATATTATACATATTTAATTTTTCGATGTCAGAAAAAATGTAATGCACATCTGAACACTGAAGTTATTGTTTTACGTACTCCATAGATTACTATCCCCGGGCCTCGGAAAATAAACCTTATATTTGTCATAAAAAAGCCGACTTTAGTGCCTTGGTAGACAAATAACTATTATAGGTATATTTAGGAATTTATAAAAATCTATACAAGTGAGAAGAAGTTTTCCCTAATCCAAACGCGTCTGCCGTCAAACATATCTTTCGGCTTTCAAGTGGTGACGAGGTTATTTTACTACGTGTTTTGCGTTTATTTACGTTTTTAACATGGTTTAGTTGATAGGAATGTAATACAGATTTCTTTCGTCTTTATCTTCTTTTAGCTGGCCCGGCAAACTTTGTTCCGCCTTAGTTTTGTTATTTTATTTTTTATTGTTATTTTTTTTGTCATTTGTTTTGTTATTATATGTCAGATGCGTTTACGTTTTATATTGTATGTCACGTCACACGGAATGGGATAAAAAATATTCTTTGTTAGGCTACTGGTTCTAAACAACCACTCCACCAATTTTCAGCCAAATCGGTCATAAATAGATATAGATTTTTAAAATAAACGACCCCAAAAACTATAAAAATGATACCCAAATTAATTATTCACATTTATTACCTTTATCACATTCATTTTACAACCCTCTTTAACTTAAATATCATTTTCAAAATCAACGACCTGAAATTCCTCGAAAATACCCATATCGTTTTCTTACATTTTTATCCCTAGAACACTCTCTTTTCATCCTCCTAAGAGTAATTTTTTAGAAAGCAGAAAACATACCTATGTATTTATTTTTTTTTGAGAACTTAGGCAATTTATGGGAAAAATTATGAAAACGACATCAATCTTTAGACATTTTGCTCTCTTTCCGCCCTATCAAGGAATGATAATATTTTACTTCTAAAATTTCGGATTTAAACATAGATATTATTTTTAAAATAAACAATCCAAAATTTTTGAAAATCATACTAATATTGGTACTTGTCATTTTTTGTTCTTATCCCACCTCTTTTTATCTCTTTGTTAATAAAAAGTATTCTATTCTTTTCATTCAAATCCAGTCATCATAATTTTCCATACAAACTTTCACCCAAAGTTGTTATATGGGAAGTTGTCTCATGGAAGACGATTAAAGCCGGCCAGTAACGATCCAACGGCGCAGTAAGACAAAATCGTACAATCAGATTGTACAATTCAGTCGCACCAAACCAACTTAATCGGTCATGCACACACACGATTCAATTCCATCAAATTCAGTCCAATTTCGTCGCTTCCAATGAAATTGTACTGCGCCGTTGAGTCGTCACTCGTCAGTGGCCAACTAAAGAGTGGGTAGTGCACTTAACCTTAACATGTAAACGCACGGTCCAACTTTGGTTGGTGGTGGGGGAGTAGATCGATTTATTTGGAACGGTAATTTGCCGAGCCTCACCGAACGTTTCCGGCATCGCAATTCTAATTTTGAATTAACCCTTCTTTTAGAGGGTGGTTTCTGGATAAAAAGTATCCTATAGCATTCTCCTGGCTCTAAGCTACCACCTCACCAATTTTCAACCATATCGGTAAAGCCGTTCTTGAGTTATAAGTGGAGTAACTAACAGACTTTCTTTTATATATATAGATGATAGAAATTCGAATAAAAGTAGGAAACACTTGTTTTAACAAAGCTTTATTGATTTTTACTGTAATTAGATTCAATCTTTTTTACTTATGCTCTTATTTTTTCGAAAAAAAGCTGGCGTTTGTTAGAATTGTTTTAAAAAAATGACAATCTTGTTTGTTTCTGTAATGTATTTATTATTGTATAAACAATAGTAGATATCAGTTTTTTTTCAAGGTTAATAAAATATCTGACATATTAAAAAACTAAAGATCTAAACGTTCTTTACCGTTATAAAAAGAAGAAAAAGTTAATTTCAGGTGATTTTTGACTGTCATATTATACTAAACACGACGAGCGTCTTTTTTTGATACCAACTGACGTTAATTTGAAAAATAATTTTTTTATTATCTTTAATAAAGTAATCGTTATGTTTCGGACTTCTATTTGTCGTATTGTAGAATTTACTACCACGGGGTAATTTGCCAAAGACTTCTTCTTTATTAAATACAGAATTCAGAAATTTATAAACCAGTTTAGTCGTGACAAAGATAATAAGAGGCTTATTAGATGAATAAGCAATTAAATCTAATAGAGATATTTTATACTAAGTTATTTATTTGAAATTCTAAAAAATGTATATTTTAATGTAGGTTATGAAGGCTACTTTCAGTTGCAGAAAACACACAGACTTTATTTAGACGTTTTACAAACCTTATTTTTGAAAAAGTGTTAAATTTAATAAATAGGTATATATTTTATAAAATGTCTGCTGCGATCAGTTCAACAAAATTTATAATTTTTTTATTTTAAGCTTTAGCTTACTTACTATCTAAATAAATAAAAATACATCCAAAATTTAATTATTATTATGTATCAATTCAATCTTTTATTTATGAAATGTACATAAAAGTTAAGTTGCTAAATATTATAATTATAAAATATTATAGTCCCTTATTGAGGAGGAATTTATGTTAATGCACAATAACCCACGCCCTCATATAGCCAGAATAGTTAATTAATAAATTATTTTCAAGGGATGAATACACCCGTATTGCATTGACTTGCTAGTAGTCCAGATCTAAGCCCCATCGAGCATGCCTGGAACTATCTTTACAAAAGGGTCAGATCTCGATTTGTCACTTCAGCCAATTTGCAAAAGCTGCAAGAGGCATTAACCACAGAAAGGAACAATTTCAATCAAGATTATTTGTAATCATTCATAAGAAGTAGGTCACGTCGTTGTCAGGCAGTAATAAGAGCGAGAGAAGACAATACGCAATATTGAATTATGTTCCAATTTATTTAACAAAATTTATTAAAGTTGCATCTTTTAATTTTTTTAATATTTTGTCAAAAATGTTATAGAATTTTAATGTAAAAAATACTTATTTTGTAGTTTTTTTTCAAGTTTCAGAAATCAGGTGATGTGACTTTTTTGGTCGAGTGTATTTTGGAAATGATCTTGAATTAATATTATTAAAATTGGTTTTTTTTTTACTTTGAATAACTTATTTATTAGGTGATGAATGGTTTTAGAAAGTTTATGTTTTTATTATGCGTATGTATGTTATTACACTAAACCGTCATAATATTGCAATTCAATACTTCATTGACTGTCTTTGTCAACTACTACCTTAATGTAAATTGAACCAGTCCTTTGCGACCAAAAAATATTTGAAATGTGGGTGAAAATAAGGTTTTTTATGGTTTAGCTTTTGCTGAAATTTTTAAATATTCGCAAAATTTATGCTCTACGACTACGAATCTACGACAGCGCTGATTTTTTTTGTGTAAAACTCATCAGGTCAGGTCAGATCAGGTAGAGATTGTTCTTTTTTAACTCTATGAAAGTGTGACCATTATACTTTCTTTCTTGTAATTTAGAAAGACATGAATATATCGTCATGTTTATCTTGATCTTAATTGGTCATCAATTATTGTTGTATAAACGTTAAAATAGCGTTTATGAAATCCTGTAGTATGGCTTAGATTGTAAGCCTTTCAAATATTCATTAAAATGAGTTATTATTGCTAATACGTTTTTTAACAGTTAAAGTTTTTTTTTCGGTACCTATAGACACGTATTTACCTAAAACAAATATAAATTTATAATAGAAAATCAAATACGGTTTTATTTAAAAATCTATTATGAAACCTTAATAAAATCATCAAACATGTTTTTGACAGAACAAGAATCAATTCGAAAACTCATCACTCATCTTTCGCATAAACCCACTTTAGCAAACCGCAAAAACCCCCCAATAGCCATTGTAAAAAAAAATTGTCATCTAATCATAACTCGAGGGCTTGCAAACATCTTTGAAACTAAACCCTTAAAATTTTCTGCTTTAGCCCGATACCCTCGTCGGTCCATCAGTCGTCCTCCAGGTAAAATTGTGCGCCAATTTCTACCTTTCAGCGGCAAAAGTGCATCTGTATTTGCATCGAAAAACGCAAAATTTTAACGAGTCACCTGGTCAGCTTCATCTTTGACCATCTGCTGTCATTGTGGTGTTGAAATGACCTATACAATGCCAAATGCAAAATGGGGGGCCGATACCTATGTACTTACAGAATGGTTTTGCACAAAAGAGGATTTTTGTCTGCTGAATCGAACAATAAAAATTGTCTTAAACTCATCTACTTACCTATTTAAATATTAAATTGAAGTTTATTGCGAATTAAAATAAATCTGTAACTGCTGCATTCTTGCAATTGTGCAAGTTTTGGAATGTTTTTGCTGTAAATTGAAGCAGATTTTTTATGCTTTATTCCATTATAATAAGTGATCTATATTTACAGTCATAGTCTTGCTATGAGTATCTTTGTGATTATTTTTTCCTAGAATAAAGACAAAATAAATTTGTCACGTCCGTAAATAAGCTCTTTAATCCTGACCTTCAATCTAATTCGTCGAAGTTTCTCCCACCACAGCCTCATTCATTCTGATCATATTCGCGTTCCAAACTCCATTCACCATTGCAAATTTTACACTTGGCGAAAGATTCGCGAATGACTAAAAAACGACGCCATTTTGTCGGCATTAGGTCGGAAAGCTTGCTTATTTTATTCTAAATGATTTTTCTTTCAAAGAAAGAAATTTATTGTACTTTTTATAATGGTATAGAATTATATGATTAAAGGTTACGGTTATTTAGAACCGTAATTAGAGGGTTGAAAGGTGATGGAACAATAGTTCCGTTTCCGGAATGGCTTTGTGGCTTTTTAAAAATAAAATAATGATAAGATTAAGAATAAGGCTTTTGTCGTATCTATTAGGTAAGTGGGTATTTTAGTAGAAGTAGACAACATGTTTTTATACCTCTTGCTTTTTTATACTCCATTCCAACATAACAAATAAAATTAATATTAATTAATTACAGGTGGCTGGCGTAAAACGTAATTAGGTAATATATACATTTTAGTAAAACTAACAATTAAGTACCTACCTAATTGAACGTGAACCGCTCACCTCTCAAAAATACCTTGAACTCAGGTAAAAGTGTATTTTGTTGTAAATGCCTAAAATTTTTATAATATTTTTTTGAAAAGTTGTACTTGTAAACTCAAAAACTCTAATAAACATAAAGCAAATGATCAGTCTAATAGGTCAGATTCTATTAGACATTCTATTAGAAAATATTATTAACATTATCTATCTTATTAATATTACCTTTTTTTTTCTATTATGTTCCGATTGAGCTTAGTAACTACTTTTCTGCTTAAAAATATTACTACATATTTCATTATTAATATACATATGCTTGTACTGTATGTAGCAAGTCTCTTTAATTGAATGCCCAGCGGTTGAAAAGCTGTCGGCCATTTCACTAAAGAAATATTAGAAATGTTATATTATAATAAAATTGATTAAAAATAACATTATTTAATACATTAGCAAAATTAACTCTGTTAATTTAAAAAATATATAAGTACAACAAAGGCGGGCACGGTAGCACCGGTTGCTAAACTAATCATCAACTCTTACATAAAGATTTACTACTAATTCAAATAATTGACTTATAAGCTTAAACTGGTTGTTTTATTTCAATTGTTATAACTTAATCGCTTTTTAAAATTATTATAGAAAGTGCTTTCTTTATGTATTTTGAGATCTTTTTTACAAATAGGTTCTGAAATAGTGATTTATTAGCACTGTGACTGTATACAACTGAATGTAGCTTAGAGAATTTGATTTCAGCTTACATCGCCTTTCATCTATAAGAACAATCTCAAATTTTAAATTAATAATTACTCAACCTTCATGCTATACTCAACCTGACTATAGCATGAAGTTCTCACTTACAAATAAAAAAATTTAAAAATTACTCGTTATCAAATTACTTTTCAACGTTGCTTGATTCCTGCGCTTGATATTCTTTCACTAATTGATTACTATTTAGAGCAGAACCAATCATTTTTAAAACAAAAAAAAACTTTGTAGTAGGTAATATGTAGTATGTTAATGGTTGAAAATTTTACGGTAAGTTATAATAAGTAAATTAAAAAAAATCAAGACTGGGTAAAAGTTTTGTAAAGAGGGTGGAAGCAGCTAAAGCGTGCCAAAAAATTAACGTTTGTATTAATTATTTTTACAAAATTACTTTAGAGTAAACTCCTAAAAACAATAAAGAAAACGCTTACGAAAATTGAAAAATCTTGAAAAAAGATCATTTTCGTAGTTTTAATCATTTATTGTACAACTGCATACACTTTTGAGTGTAATATAAGTATTTTGAGTAACAAGCTTAATTTGAGACGCTGTTTTGAATAAATCTTCTTTAAAAGTTTGCGGAATTTTTAAAGTAGATATAACAATGTTCCGATTTAGGTTTTGTACTTCTGTAGTCTACCTGTGTGCCCAAAACGATCTGTGGTATTTCTGAGCAAGAAGAGTACGTAGCTCTGTATAAATCTGGATCTAACCATTTTTTTAAGTTTAAGTGATCTTATTGATGCTTGATCTCGTAGACTTTAAAAGCTACAACAACAAAATTCAATTAAATTAAATAATATTGAAAGCCGCTTAAAAAAATGTTTTTCAATAAATTACAAATAATCAAAAGTTAATCATATTATTTAAAAAAACACAAACTTAAGCTTGCCAAAATCGGTCGTCTTGTTAGTGACATAATTTTATTAAAAAAATTACAAATCTATGTACTATTAACTGTCAACATTGTCAAAATGTGTATTGGCTAGATATAACAAAATGTTTAATTAACAAAAAATTTAGAAAAACTATTTTTAAGTTTTTAATCAATTATAAAACTTGAAAAATATATTTTTTTCCAAAATAATAGAAATAGTAAAAACACAATTAGAAAACACGGTATCTAAATACCGTGAAATTATCTTGCAACTGTATGGTTTACGGTCAATCTAACAAATCTCATAAATTTGTTTACAAAAAAAATTCTTGTGATCATTAAGTGGTGAAATACATACTTATGATAAAAAGTATTGAAACTCTTAATTTAAATTGATCATCATATCAACAAAAATTAGATGATTTGTATAAATTATCTTAATATCAATATTTTGACGTCTTGTCAAAAGATAATTTACTAGATAATATGATTTGCTTCAATTATACTATTAAAACCAAGAATTTTTAAGGATCTTAAGACGTGTTTTCGATTCAACATTAATATGCTTACGTTTAATTTGACATATCTTTTTAATAATAACAAAAAAAATCTAAAATGTTATAAATATACAAAATATATAATACTCATTGCAAATTTTTTTTTAAATTTTATTTTTAAGCATTAATTTCTGAACTAGCTATATTTTTGACCCGCCTACGCATTTTGACTGAATTGAGTTAAGCCAGTTCAAACTTTAAAATAACATATTACAGAAAATTTAAATATACTCGGCAGTGAATTTTATTGCTTATAATAGGAGGGACAAGACAACAGTGGTAATAAAAATGTTCAATTCAAAGTGTCGTGTGTCTTGCGTTTATGGGTAGAATCAACCAAGGCCGTGTTAACGTTAAACAAGGAAACTAGAAATTGTTACTTATTAGTTTTTTTGTATATATTGAAATTATAAAATGTACAGGAAAGGTACCATTCAAACTTACATGGTAACACTTAATTTAAATAAATCAAGCCAAATCAGAATCAGATTCAAATAAGTCGCTATTATTAATCGGGTTAGAAATACAAAAATAAGGTAAAACTTCACATCTATTACTTTGCGCCATTTCATCAATAACATATTTCATATTATAGTTATAAATTTTAACTAATTTTTATAGCAGACTTTTTGTTTTTTAAATCTCTGATGAAATTCGATTTTTTTTTGTAAGAAATCCAATAATTTTGGCTTTTTAAATAATGCGTTGGAAAATTCTAAATAAGCTCAGGTAATTTTGCTGAAACAAAAGTCATTCGTAATAGTACTTAAAATTTGTATCTTTTCAAATAAGGATGGTTAAGGCCCGTTTTAAAAATAACTAGTAAAATATAACTTTTGTTTAAAAAAAATTACATTCAGATCAGTTCGACAACAGTACCCAGTAAACATAAATTTATTCAATTCAATTTAGAGAATTTGACAATGCAAACGACAATGTAAGATTTTTAAGAAGTGTTCCAGAATTTATAACTGTAGTTTCGGATGTCAAACTTTCTGATGGATTTGTGCAATAAAATTTACTATGTCTTTAACGTTTTTACTATATTTAATCCTATTCAATTAATTTCTATTTCTATTACATTATTAGAAATTAATGTAATAGCCAGTATACTATTTTACCATCAAAGTTTTTATGAAATACATATTTTTTAGAAAACAGTGTTGATTACATTATTTTTTCTTTTTGTATAAAAAAAATGTAACTTGCAATTATATCACTCTGGTTAGTAGAAAGATTGTCTACTAATGTATATTTGGCTAAGATTTACAAAAAGCACTTATAGACCGCTTTTTGTTCTTTTTAGATCTGTTAAAATTCTAAAGTCTGTTAAAGTTCAAGTAATTTACACAAAAGATGTGTCTGTTTCTTTCTCTCTATTTGTTTTCTGTTTTGTTTCCGTTTTTTTTCTTTGTAAGTTGACAAATAATTAGGTGTATTTTTTTCTAAAAAAGTTATTTTTAGTTGATTTTTACAATAGATTATTCTTACAGCATTGTGCGTTTGAAGAGTGTGTATTTTTGTATATTTATTTGTATTAAATGTAATATGTACATAGTAAAGAAATGATGATAATATGACTTGTAGACCCTATTATAAAATAAATATTATTTTAAATCTAGTCACAGTCGTAACGATGTAAGTGTTTTTAATTGTCATAAAATCAATTGTTCGTCTACCGTCCACCCCTGATTAGTGATTGACAGGATCTTTTATCTGACCGTTCGAACGCTAAGTGCTTTTGACATATGCCAAACAATTTTTGCGTATTGTTAGTCTATCAATCATAGAATTTGATTATCACTCACTACAAACAATAAAACCATGCATAAATCAACAAAAAACATTTTTTACAGCTAATTTTCAGTTAACATCTATGAAATTAGTTGAATGCGAAAACGATTACAATTTACATATTCGATGAAAAAAATGTTTTGATCTTGTCTATTATTCCCCCTATTGATATTGTTCGTATGGCTTTGACCGTTGCCCTCGCTGTTTTTTTCAGCTTTTTTTTCTATTCTGAAAAAAATTGAGCAAATAATAGGCACGAGTCACCTAATCTCTAGTAAATATTTGAGAGGAATTGGACTCTTCATAATCTTGGCCGGCTGGTCCAGCTTTAGGTCGAGCATCTGCTCTACATTAAAACAATTTAATAGCTTATGCCGGAGACGAAAAATTGTTTATAACAGTTTATATAGTACCTAGTGTTTAAAAAAATACTAACTGTGAATATAAATAAAACCAATTAGACCCTATAAATCTATATTCTCGCAAAACTGTTCTTTATCGTTCATCTTCACTACCGAATGCTAAGCTTTTTTTATCTGGTGGTGATTTATCCGGATATATGTAGAATGAATGCTGACGATATTATATATTATGATAAAGTTTTTGCTCTCTATAGGACTTTCAAATAGTTATTATGGGTCTTAGTAGATTAAAAACTAATCATTATCATCATTTAATTGTTGATTTAATAAAGATTTGTCTTATAAATATTTTTTTCAATTGCTGATATATGTATCATGCAGGTAATGTGAATAAAAAAAACTTACACAATAAATGTATTATAAATATTGTTATTATTGTTTAATAATTGATACAAGTTTATACTAATTTAATAATTTAATAGTTTATTTTAAGCATTGGAATAATTATTTATAAATTTTGTACAATTTATATACAACATAATATTCTGTGTTTATTAATTAAATAAATGTTTTGATTTTATTTTACTTTATACCTACAGTACATAATTTTATTATTTATCTTGAAAAAAAACTTATCGAGACTTATTTTAGAATGTGATTTTAATTTTAATCAGGTAATAAAAATTAGTCAATTTAATAAAAAAAAAATTTGACCGATTAAAAAATAAAACAATTTAAGTTCTGTTGATATTAAATTATATAAATAACAAGTTGTTGTAGCTATAATGACATAAAGCCTAAGTGTCAAAAAATTGACATAAAATATAGTATATTACACTACAAGGGACAAAAGTTGAATTTTCGGCCCTGCGCGCCATAATGCCCGAGGTGAAGCCGAGGGCATCATGGCGCGCAGGGCCGAGATTTCAACTTCTGTCCCGCGTCGTGTATACGATTTTTCTTCATACCTCGGTCGAAAGTACGTACTTTTACTTTTTATTTTATTTTTTTAACTTTAAATGCTGATAGTTTTTGATGCCTGCCGCGACATTTGCGGCACGAGCGAAGCGAGTGTTGCTGGTCATATAACATAGTTACGAGTATAAATAAACACGATGAATTCTTTCTTCCCGCTATTATAGGGAAGAAAGAATTTCATCTTACAGGGACTAAAAGTTAAACTTTCGTCTCTGTTATTAGAGACGAAAGTACGTACTTTCGACCGAGGTATGAAGAAAAACCAATTTTCTACTTTTTGTTAACAGTTTTTGAGGTAACGTATTTAACTAAGTTATTCAATAACTACGTATTGGTAATTTTTTTAAGAGTTATGTGGTTTTACATAAAACATTTTATTAATAAAACATATTTTTTGAGAACAATTTCTAATGTCTAAAAAAGCATGGAAATGAGACAGCCACACTTTGTAATAACCTTAGTACTATTTAAGTACTATTTAAGTCTTTGAAAAAGATTTGTAGTATTAAAATTTTTATTCTTATAAGCCTAATTTTAATCAAGCTTTAAAACTTACAGGTTTGAATTTTGTACTTTATCCCTCACAATTGACAATACTCAGCAAAAATTGATCTGTTATGATATGATTCCCTATCATGATCACAATTTTTGATAAAACTCTCAAACATGCAAAAAAATTTTCAAGAAATATTGGACGATTTTCAAATTAATTACTTCTCAAGTTGATTAATTTGAACAAGACGGTTGTAGAATGTTTAAATCAGCAATTTGAACAAATTTGGATAGACCAAATTATTGCCACTAAGGAGCTTTAATTTGATTATAAGTGGTTTTCGTCGATTGGGTCCATTTAAAACAACCAGCTAATACAAAACATTTTTTTTCCAATGTGGAAAATTGGAAAGGGAAGATTAGATACGCTGTTATCTTTTTAACCCACGAAGAACTTTGTGGAAGATACATTACTAAAACTTTGCGTTGTAAATGGCGATGAATAAATCAAGAAGAATTGATCTAATCTCTAAGTAATCTAGTTTTTTGAAATTAAAACGACCAATGTTTGATTTTTATTTGAAACTAGCTGACCCGGCGAACTTCGTACCGCCTAAAGACCTTTAATTTGACTATAAGTGGTTTTTGTCGATTGGGTCTATTTAAACCACCAGCTAATACAAAATATATTTTCTTTAAAGGTAGAAAATTGGAAAGAGAAGATTAGATACGCTGTTATCTTTTTAACCCACGAAGAATTTTTGTGGAAGATACATTACTAAAACTTTGCGTTAAAAATGGCGATGAATGAATCAAGAAGAATAGTTATTGGTTCTATTTTATTTTGTTATTAAAATAAAATTTAGTTTCGATACTTATTATAAACAAAAGATCTGTCGACTTTTAAATATTCAATATAATCCACAAACAATTCAAGTATTGACCTTCTAAAAAATTAGTTATAAATTTCAACCAAAATAATTTTTTACAGAGTTAATAGAACACTAACACCCAAAAATGATATACGGTCTAATTAAAGCAAAAAATAAGAGTGAAACTACAAAAATTACACTTAAAGCAGCATTTGTTAAAAACACTGTCATAAAGAAAATCTAAAAAATTGTCCTTAAAAATATCTGGTAAAAATTTTAATCGGAGTTAAGAGTCACAAGAACGGGGTTTTAGCAATTCTCATCAAAACGGTCAGTTTTATAATAAAATTTGTTTAAACAAAAATCGCTTATCAAATAATTATCATATATAATATAACAAAACTTTTCTTTTTTTTCGGAAAATTTTGATCATATGACGAAAGGTTTGCGGCTTAGATTTTGCCTAAAACAAAAAATTTTGACTCTATTATAATTAAAATTTTTCGTAAAAAAAAGAAGGTCGAGCTATATTCATCAAGACGAATTCCCAATCTCACCTTCAGATTTAGTTCCAATTTTTGATTTTAATTTTCAATCAGTTATCTATTTCACTTAAGCAAATGCGTTAGTAACGGAATTTTTTGCCGAAAGGAAAGAATTATTTTCGCGATATTCAGAAAGCTATTGGCTGGTATCTAGTGTTTTTATAGTGTGCGGAAATTTGTCTATAAAAAATGATAAAAAACTTTTTTTTAAAACCACTGTTTTTAAGATATAACAATTCAAAAATTTGGAATAGTTGTAATCGTTATTAGATGCACACTTTTCTACGCTACCTTTGAGGTAGCGTAGATACTATTTCACAAATCTATTGTGATTCTAAATTCTTGTGATAAAACTATTGAATAGTAAAAGATCTTGGCAAGGGTCAAAAATAAAAAAACGGAGTAAATTGAAAAAAAGAATAGGGAAATTACTTCTGCTTTTTCTTTTTTCAGTTTTCCTTGTTTTTTTTCTTTTTGTTTTTTTTTGTTTTTTTTTCTCTTGTTCTTTCTTTTCATCCTGGGTGCAAGTATATTATGTCAATAGTAATACATTGCATGTCTGCTCGCTGGAATCAAATAAACCCTCAACTGTTATGGTAAAGCACGACCGACCTTGACAATTTATACATGGTATAGAACAAAACAGTCCCACTTTTTTGCAACCACATTTAGCACTACATTTTTTTGTATTGTTGCAAAAAACTGTGCTTAACAGTTTTTGCGGCGCAGGTTCCAACTTTCAACCCTAGTTCTTTGAGTCTAGCTGATATTCAAGCCACACTTGAGTTTGGTAATATACTCGTGGAAGATGTTGATGAGCAGCCGCTTAGGGCAGAGAAAGACAAGCCAATTGCATTTGTTTTTAATTTTAAGTATTTTTAACAAGAAATGCATATCAAAACTTATTTATCCATGCAGGTTTTTAGAAGCTTTATACATAGAGAGAAAAAAGCAAATCGCTATCACCAACTTTTGGTGGTTTTCTTGTAGAGTTGAATTACTTTTTTTTAAAACTTTAGCACTCTTGTTTTTTAAACATTTTAAAAACTGTTGTTTTAACCTTTGTGAAGAATGCAGATGACCTATCACAGTTGTTGCGTGCAAAAATAGTACATGATTTTGACATTTGCCAAAAGTAGATAAAGTTCTCGATGAATATATTTCCAATTAATGTTAAGCTTTTTTAAATTAAAATATATATATATATATATTCAATCTTTTTGAATCGTTATATGAAACCTATAAGAAAAACACTAAAACCCATTTCAAACAAAAATAATTATTTTTTAAACATACTACTATAGTGTGTATAAGATTACAAGATTATTTTAAAAAATTTTTAGATGACATTTCTAGAAAGATGTTTTAAAAATGAACTTAGTATTTTTGAACTTTTAAGTGTAGAATCTAGTTGTTTGTTGTTTTATATTTTATGTGTATTATTTTTAAGAATTCTTTTGCTTTAAAATCTGCAATGGTTGAAAATTTCAAAACCCATTTTTACTCTTCAAAAATTTAGGAAAGAGTGTTTTAAATTATCAATTTTTATTTGAAACAGTTTTTGCTACTGGTGAGTATTGAAAATAATTCATAATTTAGAAAAAAATTCAAAAAAAAAATCTTATTTTGTGTTTTTTAAAAATTGAGAATTTTTGTTTATAAACTAAAATACTTTTCAAATGTGAAGCAGAAGCACATAATCTAGCAAAAAACTAATTTTTGAAGTTTACTGATAATAAAACATTTTATGGAATTTTTTCCGAACGTTAGGACACTTTATATAGGTATCTGGTGATATTGCAGGTCAAGTAGGTAGAGAAAAATTTAATGAGCCATTTGACTCGAAACAGAAATATTGCAGTTGTTTTTTAATAACTCAAATAAGTTCTTAGATAAAGTTATTTTTGATTTTCATATTAATTAAGGAATTATTTATTGCGACAGCAACAGCATAAAATGGTTGATAATATTCATGTAAAAGGCGGTTCCAATATTTGAGATAAGATAAATTTAACCGAATTTCCGGGAATAAAGATAAATGTTTTCTGTTTACTTACACTTATCTAAAATGTATAATATTTGTTAGAATATGAATTTGGTGTCGACAGACGGAAAAAGACTCCGCCTTCTGTTTCCGCTACCCCTGATATTTATCTCTCTATTGATTAAGTGTTTTCAACCATTTCTTGATATAGGTGAAAAGTTAAGTATTAATTAACATTATTTAGATGTTGCATTATTTAGATGGCTGTCTATAACAGCTACTGTAATGAAAATCAAAATTGATTTTTAATAGGCTTTTATTAATTAAAAAAATCATTCCAGCTACAATTGTAGTAGTAATTGAATTTACCACTAAAACCATTTAAAGAAAACTAGAAAACCATTAAAAAAATAGATGCGATTTACTTAATATATCTATAGGTACATATTAGAATTATTTTATATGGGAGAAACATCCAAAACTTAATAATGTAACTTCCCAGCAATCAATATCAAAATAATAAGTTTATGTGACTCATCATTTATAAGTTAAGGTTGCTTCCATTGGCTAAAATTCCCCTTGTCTCTTCAAAATTGCGATTGGCTGCTAAAAAGAGGGTGAAAAACATTTCCCCTGTTTTTTAAGTGTTTTAGTTGTCCAGTACCTCCGCTTATTTGTCATAAAATTCACTTGTTAAGGGATTGAAAATGGAGTACTTACTAATTTTTGCTACTATATGTGAGGGCGGATTGTTTAGTGGCAACAATAATAGATTTTTTTTATTACTAATTAAAAAGTGATTTTTTTTAATCAACAATATAATTATTATAAAGTATTCAGTGCGAATTAAAGCACACACATCAATATTCATTAACAGATACGGTAATTCCCAAAAATGTATACATTGATGTGCAACATATAAAATATTTACAATAAGTTTTTTTCTACTTTGGTGTCACAAATTTATTTGTTTATCGTACAACCTTAAATCAAACGTAGTTACCAACTTTTATTTTAATAAATTTTTGGGTAGGTGTACTTAATTGACTGCTCTAGATGTCACCTGATAAATCTAATTAAAAAAAATTCTATTTGACCACACATAATAGATCGTTTTATAAAATTTGTCATATAATATACTATTTGTATATAACGGATGTATTTTACAATTTGACATTATCATAGTTGGCCATGCCTATAATTCTGTGTGAACAGATCATAATTTTTAAAACAATTGATTCAAATGTCAAAATAATTACTAAATTTTTCAATTACTGTATTTTTGAATTCAAGCTTGTTTTCAAGAATTCCGTCAAACATTTTTCGATGCAGTGTTGTCATCCAGCACTTTTCCATTGTATTCAACTCTTTCGTGAGACTAGCTTGTGTGATCGTAAAAAAAGTAGTGGTTTTTCTAAAAAGACTACTGAGGAAGTTATTGACAATGTAGGGCAAATAATGAAAGAAGCGAAGCCACGAACATTTCTACGTTGGCGTTCACAACAAGTTCAATTCTCGACCACTACTTGCAGCAAAGTTTAATAAAAATATTTACTTGTATTCCTATCGTTTGCAAGTATTACATCAACTCCTTCCTGTATATCATCTTATACGTGTCCAATACTGTCGTTGGTTTATTAACACATTTAATAGAAATATGTTAAACTTAAGTTTCTTTACGGATGAGGTTTGGTTTAACTTTATCCGAAGTTACAAAATATGTGAATGTAGAGTTTAATAAAACTTGATTTTATTGAGACCGATAGTTTCAGCAAGACGTTGACATTCCATATACCACTTATGACATTTTGAATATGATACAAGCAGCAAAACACAGTTTATGGCAAAACACAGCCATAACTTACTCTTCAAGATGCTGCAACCTTACTTTGCGTGGATTTTTTTTTGTGACGATTTTATTTGAAGAACTTAATTTTCTAGCATTGCTTAAATAACCTGGATGAGTTTCGTCAGGCAATAGTTGCCAAAATTGATAAAATTAGTAATAATTCTCAAATGTTGGTTAATCTCAGTAACGCAATTATTTAAAGATTCCACAAATACCTTGAAGTCAATCTACAACATTTTGATCATTTGTTATAAACTTTATTTTATTATTAAAGTTTATATTTTCGTTTCTTATAACACTACAAGTGCTTCTAAGTGGTTTTAATTTAATCTTATTAACGTGTTAAAGTATAGATTTATTAAATTAAAAGTGAAGTTAGATTAATTTTAGATGTCAAATTAAAAACTGTCACTTTGATTTGATAGTAAAGGTACGTTCACAATTCAAAGTTAAGCATTCATCACAATATTTGACGCTAAATTAAAAAAAAACACTTGTTATTACACTCTCATGATTCATGCCAAGTCAGAAGTACTTTGACTGTATTCTTTAATTAACACTTTTTTCTGTTTCAACGAAAATTTATTTTACTAGTTCTTGACCCAACGCTTAATATAATTTTTTTATAACACTTAAAACATTTTTTTTTTTGGTATTTATAATTTAGATAAAATTTATAGAAAAGATGTTCTAATCTGCGCAATAGTAAGCTTTATAACTATTTTTGTTTTAAAAGTTTTTACTTTGTCAGCTTTTTTCTTCGGGATATACTTCCCTTTGACAAGAAATTTTTTATAAAATACTCAATTGATTTTTGTTTAAAAATCATCAAAGTTACTGTTTTCAAAAATATTTTCATAATTTTTTTTTTTGATATATTTTATTTAGTTTTTTTAATTTTTGCAATAAAACTTTATAAAAAATCTATTTAATTTATAATAAACCTTTAATTGGTTTGAATTTGACTACTCTCTTTTAAATCTTCACACCCATATCGTCACAAATATGTTGCATTCAACTCCATGATTCATGGCCTATTTTTTTAATCTCTTTATATCGTTTAAAAATTACATTACATATTTAGTTTACCTCAACTAATTTTTTACTATTTTTCTAAGTATAAAAATTAATTTTATCATTTTTTCTCTAATTTTTTTTTCTCTCTTCTATCTTTTCTTTCTTAAACATTGAGAATCCAGTCATAAGTAGTGCCTTTAATAATTAGATTTTTACTAATTAACATTGTTGCGTCACTCTTTTCTAGATATAGTCAACATTTTTAGAAAGTTTAACTTGAGCATAATCTCTAAAACTAATGTCAATTATTTATCTATCTGGCTGATAAAAAACAAAAACATTATTAGAGTTTAAGATCACTTCGACGTTCACTGTTGAACTTGCAAAAATTGTAATGGAGTTCATCAGTCAGACAGACAAATAAAATTAGCGTCATCTCAAGCCAATCAATTGTTAAACAAATACTAACATTGTTAGCATCAGTTCCATCTTTGTCAATAATATTCTTAGAAATCACATATTTGATCCTCTTAGCTCTAAAAAGTTATTACACAGTTTAACTAAAAATATTTTGTTAATTCATTTAGAAATTTAAGATGTCTACACAAATGTCTTCTTAATATGAAAGTTTGATTATACGTTACCTTTACCATCGGTCAAAGTGACAGTTATTAAGTTGACATTTAAATCTAATCTAACCTCACTTTTAATTTAATAAATCGATAGTTTAACACGTTAACGAGATCAAATTAAAAGCACTTGAAAGCACTTGTAGTGTTATAACAAAGAGAAATAATAAACTTTAATAAAAAATAAGATTTATATCAAAATGTCGTCCATAGATTTCAATGCATTTTCGGATTCTTTGAACTATATGTCAGCGTCACTAACATTTGTCAACATTGGAAAATTATCATTACTTTTATCAAGTTTCGGCAACTATTACCTGTTGCAACTCATCGAGGTTATTTAGGCGTTGCTGGAAAATAGAGTTTTTTTAAATAAAGCCACAAAAAAGTTTGCGGGATCTTGAAGAGTAAGTTATGACTTATCTTTGGTCTTTCAAGGTTTTATGTTTTGATATTAATTTTCCTCAGTTTCTTGTAAGTTCTGTAGATGATCTCAAAATGAGGTGAAAACTTAAAATGTCATTTTAAACGTTGATTTTATATATTGATTGAGCTGTCATAAGTTGCCATTTTCAACATTATAAGTGGCTTTCACGATAATCCGATAGCTCAGAATGCCATGAAAAACAAGAAAATGAGTCGTAGATTACGTCCTATTCTCTTTTCTTATTTTTAGATGTCATATAGGTGTCAGTAATTGTCAAAATAGTTCTTGCTTCCAGAACACCACACCGATCCCAGATCAGATATCCTGCTGAAATCGTAGTTGCAGTTTTATTCGACTGATTCAAGGTAGAATACTGTAGATGCATCTCTCATTCAGCTGTATTTTGAAATGAAAAAGTATTTTGACAAAAGTGACAGCTGAAAATAATCATTGTGCATGGAACGTAATCTACGACTCATTTTCTTGTTTTTTATGGCATTCTGAGCTATCGGATTATCGTGAAAGCCACTATACATATTTTTAAATTAACTTATAGACGTAAATTGAACTTTATAATTAAATTTGACAATTTTTGTGGTGTCTGAGAAAAGAGACACAAACTCATAGCAATGTTTTATAGTTTTAACAGTCTAACGTCTGTTGATTTTAGTGATATTATATGTTATTAGCCAAACCCGATTTTAAGATGAACTAGTTTTACCTAGGCCAAATCAGTTCTCTTTGCAAGCGATAGGACAAACTATTTTAGCCTAGGGTTAACTCGCTTGTTCTGTTAATAATAGTATAAGCCAGTTTAGCCTAGGACGAATCAGTTTATCTTAGTTAGAATAATTATGCTTTAGATTAGGATAAACAGGTACGATTTAGCCAGAACTAATTTAGCCTAGACAGAAAATAATTCAGAGAGTTCAACCTAGGCACGCAAACTAAGTAAAACTAGTTCCGACTAGGACGTACTAGTTCATCCTAAAGCACAAAAATTTTAACTAAGATCGACCTAGATCAAACTCGTTTATCCGGTTAATGATAGGATGAATGAACCTGGTTAGCCTAGGCAATACTTATTTGTTCTATCGCGTGTAGGGAGAACTGATTTGACCTAGACGACACTAGGTTATCCCAAAATCCTAATCGGCTGGTAACATACAAAATAAAAAAAAATTAAGTTGTTCATTTGCCATCTTGTTTTTTCAAAAATAACAAAATTTATTTATTTCGAGAACTGTCAAAAAATGTTGATATTTACATGGTAACAAATACAACGCAAAGTGATCGTTTTTTGTTTGCAGAACGCCAAAGTACTTTTACATCCATTATTTTGCATACAACCACAATTTAAAAAAAATTAAGTTTATTAGTTTTTAATAAAAATTAAAATACCTTTATTAGAAAAAAACATTCATAAAGTGGCTCTTCAATAAATTTCTCAATTTCAGTTTCCGTTAAAACTTTTGATTTTTTGGGTTGATATCCTACAGAGTTTCTTTTCAAATAAGAAAGCAGCTTAGAGAATTTAGCTATATCTACGTTTTGCTTGACGTTTAGTGTTTTCTTTAGCATAGAGTCATAGACTATATGGACCACAATGTTGGTTAACGCACCTTCTTAATTTTACATTCAAAATATGCCAATATAACATTTTCAAACACGTTCTTTAGTTTCTTAGAATTAAACCATTGCATAAACTCTTTGTAGGCAGCTTTATGTGTCTACATGATTTTTGCGGAATAAGAGAAGACACTGCATTTGGTACGGCTTCCAAGACGTTGATAGTGTAAAGGTGATAATAAAGCTTTTTTTATTATGTCTTCCACACATTACAAACGGTAAACAAACTAAATTTTTCGTTTTTAGAAAATTGTTTTTTTGATGTTTTGTTACTTGGTTGCTCTCATCATTATTAGACGGTTACAACATAATTTTCTTATATTAATTAACAGATGGCTATGACTAACATTTAGCAAATTCTTAACATAGTTAATTATTATTATATCAGTTTTCGAAAAAATGTTGTTTGATACACGATTGCGAAATTGTTTTGCATTTTTGAATAGAAATGGAATTTTTATTTTCTAATGCAAAAAGTATCATTTTGCAATCTAGAATTAAAAATAACTATTTACATATTTAAAGTGAGTTTTTTTTTTGAGATTTGATTTTTTAAAATAATAGAAAACCTAAGTTTCTTACTATGGTAGATTTACAACTTTTAGTCAATCAAAACAGACACAAAAGTAAAACAAGTTTTTGTCAAGCTTCGGCTTTCCTCAATACTTTCTTTTAAATATATTTTGTTATATATAGGTTTAAAACTCAGTTTTATGCTATTTTTATCCTTGCTTTTTAGCTTGTATTGCGTGTACAGACACAACTTTTCTATTGTTGGTGTTATAATGTTGTTAGTGTACAGAATAAGACCTATCGTAAACAATGCATTTTACAAAATAAAAAAGTATACGTAAAAACCGTTTAAATCTAAAACCTGCTGTACCTTATTATATCTGAATTAAGTCTTCCTACTCAACATATTTCAACAACGATACTGCTTTTGTTTGACATCTATTTTAAATACAATGCTACTGTATAGTACGTGACACCATTTTTGAAAAACTATAACAGTAAGCTCATATTGGTAATAATAGACACTAATCGCAGTAATAAATAACTAAAAAATTTTTACAAATTAGGTTTTTCTAAGAATATTCTTTCTCAAAACTATTTTATAGAATTTTTTTAATATTAGGAGATTTTGGCAAGTCTGGTACTTATTTTCTAAAAATATTTTCTAATATCGTAGACTTAAGTACCGTCAATTATAGTTTTTTAAAAATATAATTAAATCGTATCACGTATCATAAGAAAGCAAAGAAAAACCTATGCCAAAAGGCATGGGTGGTATTAAAACGCCACATGTACTGTCAGTTTGACAGTTGAACTGCGGTAGAGTTATATGATAGAGTTTCAAGCTGCAATTTGCTGCAAAAATTGCAAAATTGCAAAATTGCTTCATTACCAGTAATTATAAGCAGCCAAACTGAAGTTGTGCTTAATGTATGTAAATACTTTATGTTTATGAAGAATAAAAAAGAATTCATTAAATGTATTAAAAGAAAAACAACAAAGACAGCAACAAAATTAAAACAATAGAAAAAATAATCTAATACTTTGCTGTCAGAAAATGATGCACTTTTGTTAAAATGAGTGTGTAAAAATAACTGTTGCAGATCTAACAGATTATGAAATTTATGACATTTAACGAATTATATACAATCTTTACAAAACTAAACAATACCGCATTACTATTTAATATTGTCATATTTGATATCTATTAATGCAGCATCTAACCTAAATTGTAAACGCAAAAAGTTAATATCAGATTTTTGTTGGAATGATTTAAGATCTTCTTTAAACCAAATTGTAAAAAAAAACTTAAAATTGCTTATTTTTAAAATGGCGAATACAAAGTGGAGACTAGTTCGACGATATGATTGTTACAAATTATGTGAAATGGGTAAGAAAACAGCTTATTTCTAATCTACCTAGAAATTTCAATCAGGTTGATCAGTGAAAAAAATCATTAATTTTTCACTCGATTTATTCAAACCAGAAGCAATATAAAAGATAAAAATTATATAATTTAATGAATATTCATGAGCATTACGTCTCTTTTTTTATTACTTAGAATTAAAACTTAAGAGATAGTTTAAGCGACAGTAAAAAACGAAGTAGTAGCATAAAACATCACTTTTAAATTTCATTTTGGTAAGAGGTTAGCCGAAAGAGCGTAAAAAGTAAAAAACTGGCAAAGTCGGTGTAAAAAAATTAAAAAATACGTGCTATTGAATAATGAAAACAAATTTATCAAAACTGAAAAACTTTAAGACACATTACAGAATTAATTATTAATTTAAGTGATGCCAGTGCCAGTGATTACCAGTTCTACAACTTTAGTGACCATAAAGTGAAAAATGTCGAATAATTTATTCATATAAAATTATATTGTTATTTATTTAATAATTAAATTATTGTGATAATAGATATGTGTAACAATATTAGTAAAATGTAATAATTATTTTAATTATAAAACGTTTTATTTTTCAACTGTATAAATGTAGACAACCAGGAAAATAAATGCTAGTGCGCAGTTTTCTGGCTTGCATAACGCCAACCAATAATTAAACAAATTAAAAATTTGAAAATAACCGATCTTAATATGACTAATTATTATTTTATTTATTTAAATTGCGTTTTGATTGCTTGTTTAAATTAATTAAATAAATAAACTATAATTTAGTTATACATATTAACATCCAATTTTTAATATCCCACTTGTTACTTTTATAGTTAATTGTAATTGTCAAAAATAGCATTAACTTAAAAACTACTTTTTAGATCTTGATCATGAGACCACATAGAAAGCATAAGTAATATTTTAACGATAATTTTGGAACAAATAAACCTTAAACTCTATAGAGTTAGGGTTGCAATATTACAAAAATATCTAAAAACTAAAAAAAGTTAATACGATAAATTTGCATTATAAGCAGATAATTGCTCGAAAGCTATACATTTGTGCAAATATAAACAAAATCTAGTGTTGAGAACAAAAAACGTTTTTGGTAAGTCATTAATATCTAAATAGAAAAATATTTTTCGTGCTTTGCGCCTGCAGAACATAACTTTCAACGTATCTTAATCGGCCGGCAACTGGCTCTTGCCAGCCTAAGCCGGCAAAATGGCTAGGAATATTATGCCAATTAAATTTTTGTCTTGCATCATTTGCGGTCATTGTCGATTGTCAGACATTTATCAACGACAACTAACGGTTTGCATTATTATACCTATTAACCTATTGTATACCTCCACGCGGTGAGTGACAGGTTGTTGGAAAGCCCTATGAAGCACAAACAGCCTGCGCCCAGGGCTTGCTGATGAGCTTTTAAGAACCATTTTCTCGTTGACTATTCTAGTATGAGTAGTATGTATAAACTAAACGACCAAGCATTGTATATAATTTCAAACAGTTTACTCTTTTTAGAATAATGCTAAAAAACTTGTAAAAGCTAACTCATTTAAATCTAAATTTAATCTAAATCAGTTGCAACTTGCCGATGACTTCCAATAAGAACGAAACATGTCCAAGTTTACAAATGTGATTTGAATAAATTTGCATTGGTTTTCTTTATTTTACCAGTTAGTGGCAAACCTAAGATGATAGTTTTTATTGTAAATCATTGATATACATTTGAGACAAAAAGCGATAGCGTGATAACTTGGTTGTCCAATCAACGATTTGAAATTTTGTTTCAAGTTGTATCTATCAAAACTGACATTATTTTGAGTATAAACTATTTGCATTTATAATCAGGCGAAGGTAGATTCTCATAGATGTCGGTAATAATACTATATTACACGGATGCTGTTTATGAGCGCTGGGGTATTATATAACAATTTTACTTTTTCAGAACTCAAAAAACAAATTTTTGAAATGTTAAAACAAAATATATTTTTCAATAAAGAGATTTTGATTTTTTAAATTGATAATCATTTATTGTTACTAGCGTTGTCAACATGAAAAAAATACTTTTTTTTAATAAAAAATGTATTTTTTTTACGGCGACACAAACAATTTTGTGAATCACACGTCTGGAAACGGTTTTGGAAGAGCATGTAGTTAAGAGCCTCGGCTTTCGGCTGTGCAAAATCATTGGTCTTGCAAAATGCCAGTTTCCAGTCTTGTGATTCAAATAGTTATTTAAAGCGCCATCTAGCCGGACTTAATAATCTTTTTTTTATCTATACAGGAAACTGCTGTATATAAAAATAGTTTAGAGATTTTTACGCTTAGTTAGCTGCTGAATAGATGTTCACAATACATTTTGAAAATTAAACAGCACTTTTTGCTGCGCTGCTAGGCAACTACAAATACTTTACTACTTTTTCAAGAAAAAATTGCATGGTAAGTTGTATAAAAATCTAATGATTATCAAGACATAAAATGCGTATTGATTATTAAATTATATTTGATGGCATTCAGTTTATTAGAGATTTGATTTGCGTTTATGCAACCGGGTCTTCAAATTATAATATTAACATGAATCAAGGGCTGCTGTACTTTTTGGCAAAATACCTTTAAAACAGTGTTACAGTTTTTGGTAATCAAGCCTGCATTTCTTGAACACAGATTGATAGAGTACTCCCATTCTCCATTTTTCTGCATTATTCTATTTCGAAATTAACATTGATTAATTATTAGTGCCGGTAAGCTAAGCTGGTATTGCAGGTATTTATTAACAACTGATATTGACATTTGAGCACAGTGTCGTGCATAAATGCCGGGCCGCAGGCATTTGCGTCATGTTCTGAATGCAAAACCAATTTATAACTATTTAAAAAAAACTGAAAACTTTCAAACTGGATAAAAATATGTATTTTTTATTTTACAGCACTTTAAAATTCTTATATTGAAAAGAAATTTTGGTCTCAGTTTTTTTCAGTAAAGAGAGAGTTTCAAGACATCTTAAATTAAACTCTATTATCCAACTCTATTATCTAAAATCACGTGGTGATGGTAAAATTTATCACATCAAAGCCTATTTTTGAAATACCTTAATTGTCTTAGTCAAACGCATTTGCTAATGCGTGTGTCAAATTTATACCTATTCCAAGAGCCGAACAAAGTGCAGCTGCTAAAATTGTTTGTAAGCAAAAACACAGAAAAAATTTGCAAGACAGGCAATATCCGAGCAAAACAATTTTTTTGTCAAACAATTTTATTGGCTGTCTAACGAGAGAACTCGTCTAGTTTTAAAGATACACTTTCCGTTTTGAGCTTTTCAGATTATAGTTATTTACATAAAAGTCCGGAAAATTTCACATTACAGAAGAGGAGCTAAATTGAAAATACGAGGCACTTTGTGCCGAGTATTTCAAAGCTCCGAGTCAAGTAAGAGATTTTACTGACGTGTTGTGTTTTGTATTAAATTTTTCCGGAAATCGTAAAAAACACGAAATGTACAAATTTTAGAATGTTCTTTACACATTCCACAAAAATAATTTTGTCAATCTTGTTGGCATTAAATGTATATTAAATAATAATAACTGTTTTTTTAATTTTTTCTGGTGGCTAAAATCTGCTGTACATCATTAGATTTTTGCTATTTTGTAGTGTCATAAGAACTACATTTATTATTTTTTTAGTCTTTGAGGCAGAATTTGTTTGTGATACCAAATTTAAAAAAATATCTGAGTTATTAAAAAAAATTTGTCAAAGTCAAACTTTTTTGAAAAATTTATGCGTGGTTATATATAAAAGATATACAAGATTCGTCAAAAGTCCGGCAACGGATCAATATTTCCCCGAGGAAAAGTTTTCAATAAAAAAGTTTGGTACAAAAGTTGCTTGGTTACAAGTTACAAATTCTTTGATAACTAAACCATTCTTCACTCTATGACCTTTTTGCAGGGAATGAGAGTGACTTTGAAATTTTAAATAGCAATCTCTGTATTTCTCGAAGGATTCAGATTTTTGGAGAAAAAATATCAATCTTTAGTCTGAAACATTTTTTTATTCGAATTTCTGATCTTTAGTTTTTTGACAATCTGAACTTATTTAATTTTCAATATTTTTAATGACTTTATTTAATCAAGTTTTTTTAATATTTTTTTTCAAGAATTCTTTTTTGAAAAGAAAGGACTTCAAGATGAGATTAAATTCTGGAGAGAGTTTCAAATAAAACAATTTCTCAGACAAAAGATTGATATTTTTTCTCTAAAAATAAGAATCCGTCGATAAAATGTAGTTTTTTTTAAGAAAAAACTGTTTTTGTTTTATGCATAATAATCTCCGCTTTTATGAATTGTAAAGCATTGATTGTTAGTTATCAGGAGCTGTAAAAACATGGTAAAAGTCAAAATAACATTATTTTTTTATTCTTTATTAAAATTGCGTACGAACAGTGTAAAACAATTTGAATGTGATTGTGGCATTCACTTAATTTTATATAATACATAATAAACAAAACATCAACAAACAAAATCAACAATAATTTAAATCTCTAATAAACAAACAACAAACTTACATTATTAATTAATAATAATTGTTATGTATATACCAATTATTAATATTGATTGATTCGATTAGATTTTTTAGTGAATAATTTAAAGTTAATTTTTGTCAAGTGTGCAAAACCTCGTCATCTATAGTGTTATTTGAAGAGTAGTTGGTAAAATTAGTGAAATACTTCGATAATTGGAATCTGATTCACATAATAATAATTTATAAAAATAAAAAGTGTTTCAAGTTATGTTAGCCTATTTCATTATAATCAAAGCAATTTTATTTATTTTATAATAATTTGATTAAAAACTATTGAATTATAGTACTGGAATTGGCACACTACTTGGGATATTTGGTCAATTCTTACTTTCCATAAGTAGAAAAGAATGAAACAGATTTTCTGACAAAAAACTGCGATCATAATTTAAAGTTTAAATATATAATTATTCCCTGATTCGTTATAATAATTATTTAATCGCACGTCATTAACAACAATATTTTAACATTAATAATAACTTAATCAATAGAGTAATAAAATTTACAAATCTTTTATTTATGAAATAATTTAGTTCATATAGCACCTAATGTAATACTATGTACATATAAGTTAGCCAATGCAACAATAACAGCTAATTTCGAGCGTTTTTGTACAGATTGATTTATTAAGTTTAAGTGTATAATAATTAAATTTAAATAATGTTTAGAATATGACTTTGGATATGGTTAAGCAGCTGATCTGTGTATATTATTGCTAATTGGTTTAGAGTGGCATTATAATAAACAAACTTTTAGACGCATGTTTTTGCTTTCGCAAAGATTAAGCTAAACAATTATATTAAATAATTTTATTTAGCAATATTATATTACATATTAGATCTTTAGCAAAAATTTTATTTTGTTATTAAATACTTTTAATATATATAAATATATATAATATATCTTTTTTAAACTCTTTTTATATTAGTACATACCAAGAAAAAGTGTCAAATGCAAATAAAAAATAAAGTGCGAAAGACTGACTATAATGTATTACTAGTTACTATATTCGGAGCATTCTCAAATATTATTGAATTTTTTCTAAATAATGCTCACAATTTGATGAACTAAAGCTAAAATGAAAAAAACTAAATGCAGAATCTGAAGATCAATCTAACAGTTATAAGTATCAGAAATCGTACAAAAGTAAATGTTTTAAACGCAGAAAAGCAAACTATTGCATTGATTTACTTAAAAAACGCTGATATTTAAAAACAAAATGTAACTGTAAAAAAAACATCAAAATCAAGAAAAACAAAATTTGTAAAAATTTGACCAAGCAGGTTCTAAAATACTGCAGTTTCAAAAGTGTTTTAATAAAATTTTTAATTGCTGTTTATTACATAAAAGAAATATGACACATCATTTCATCACAAAACAAAACTGCTGTTTTGAAAAAGTATTTTTCTACGTTATTTTTTAATAGTTGCTGTTCTAAAAGATTGTTTGGTTCCACTCCTTTTCACTAAACAATCTGTATAAAGACTACGAATTTAGTTTAGGATTGATGTTTTCAGCATTAAGCTCTATTAGTTTGTCTACAATATAATTTTATTATTTTACTTAAAGTAGATAGTCACGCATTTAAGTAATAATAAATAACATTATTTACACAGCGCACAAAATTAACAGTGCTTGCAAAATGCAGTAAAGGCAGACATTAATTTTATATATTCTTAACATTTTATCAAGAATTCTTCTGATTCTTGGCAAATTTGTAACCGTGCTTTCTACCTTCTATCCACCAGTCAGGAAAAAATGATCTAAATAAATAAAGCCAACATTTAGGTGGTAATTTTGGCACAGCTATAATTAGCCAGACATCATCCAGTTATGTAGTAGTTAATATTACTTATAATTAATACTGCAATTTTACAAAATACAAAATAATAAATTTTTTAGAATAAATATACTTTGTGTATATACATCATCATTTTTTAAGTGATATTTTGAGTGCCTCTTCCGCTAGAATTCGCTAATGGTGTCACCGTGACACTATAATATGCACAACCATTTGCTGCTGACAGTCAAAGCGCATTACTAAAGCTGTACACAACAAGTAACAATTATTAATGAGATGGTTTTTTAAGTACAATGGTTTTCATGCATATTATAATGAATCTACGAGCTTTTGTGCCGTTTTTTTTTTTTTGAAATGGTCAGTTCAGGAGCATAACAAAAGCAGTCAGTAAAATTGATAATCTAACATTTTTAATGTCTAATGTCAATAAATGTTAACAGTGAGAAAGACAAGTCAAACCAAATATTTTCTTGCCTAATTCGAAGCACACATTTGTAATTAGACTAAAACTCAAAATAATATCGTTTACTGACTGGATTAAGCAATGACAGTTGTTGCTCTATTCTCTCAAATAGTGATCCAAAAATTGAAAAAAGTCAGTCTTTAAAGGCTCACAAAGAGTTAGAGCAAAACCATCTTTTCCATTTCCTATCCGGACACAAACACTCACTACTTCTACAATTTGCAATTTAATTATTCCAGCAACCGACATATTAAAACTTCGAGTGCAGTGTAACGAATTGTCTTCTGTCTGTTTGCCAAAATAATAAAATTGTATGATACACATGATATGTAGTAGTAGAGTTCAGTCGGTGACGTTGCTGGGCCCTGGAGGGTCGCTAGCGGGGAGGCTAAGCAAATGTTAAGCTTCCAAAAATATTAGAGCGGTTGGTTTTGGCTCCATATTACTTTTTTTTGCCTCAACGACCAAAAACTCTATATCTTCTCGGTCACGACGAGCAAAAGATTCAGCTATCAATCGGGCAACGTCTTGGTGTTGAAGACCATCTACACGAGTTCCGTCTACTTGAAGGATCAGTTGACCAACTTCCAAACCACCGGCAGTGTAAGCCGCTCCATTTTCCTGTAAAACAAAATTAAATATTAAAGCATTCTTATTTCTAATAATTTTTGCACAAGAGTAAGATACTCTTCTGCTTTTGCTCAGAAAGATATAGCTGATAAAAAATTAAGTAACGTTGTAGCACAAGATCCAGATAATTATCTAAAAGTAATAATAGAGAAGTGTTACATAAGAATTTTGAAAAAAATATAGTGTTACTACGATTAAAAAATCTAAAAAATAAATGTTAGTACCTTATAATTAATGATAGAGTTAATTATTATTAAACAAAATATTGATAAATAAAAATCTTGTTATAATGTGCTTTTAATATGATTTAAGTTCCAAAAATAAAAAAAAAATTACGTATTCTAAAAAAAATATTTATTTTTTGTTTTGTTACTTCTAATAGATTTAGGCTTTAAATTGCGATAGGGAAAGTGGCCGATGTATTCAGAATACTTTTAACTTTACAGCACACTTTTTAATATGGTACAGATTAGAAATGTTAGACAAATATATAGTATACAGCAGTTAATAGAGTCTCATGTTGCATGGCAAGCACAACTTTTCAAGTTATTTGTACAACGTCAACAATGTAACATCTGAAAATAAAAGTTACTCAATTTGATTCTTCAAGATGATATTTGAAGAAAAAAACCCCTTTTCAAGAAGGAAATTTTCAATCCTCTAGCAACAATATCTCATTTTCTTACAAAAACTTTAAAAATCTCAGATAAGACATCAGTTTTCTGTCACCATTGCTAATATTGTCACAGAATAGTTTAAAACTAATTCTTTTGTCGTAAGTTTGAACTTGATTTAATAACCATCTAAAAATAATTCAAAAATTTGCTAAGTTTCTGCCTTTGGCTACGATGATGATCAAAGAAGTTAAAAAAATTCTCAATGATTCTTTACAAAAAACAAACTTTTAAGATCATAGTTTGACAGATCTATAGTTAAGCATTCTAAAAATTGTCAACAGTCTGCACTAATAAGATCCGCAAAAAATAGATGCAGAAAATATAAAATTGCTTTTCTCCTAGCACTAAAAAAATTTGTATTAGCCGAAGAATCTAAGTTTTGTAATTCAACTAAATGCAGCGACAACAAAAACATAACAACTTTATTTACCACTAGCTGACCCGGCGAACTTCGTTCCGCCTTAGCGTAAATTTGATGCATTACTTTATTTTGTATAGCTGACCTATCTTATGTATGCGTACCTATTCAATTTGAACTGGAATCTATAATATCCTCCATATAAAAATGAATACCTATTTCCCTGGTCTCGTCATACCTGAGAAGGACTTTACTAATTTTATTAAATATTGCCCCCCCCTAGTGCCCCCTCCACCCCGCCCGCCGCGATGCCCGGCGCGCTTTTCAGACTGCATCGCAAACAACGGCCACGGCGCTATGGCGGTTTTGTTTACTGTTTGAATTTTTTAATTCGTAATATCTTTTGAATGGAAAGTCCAATTTAAATAATTTAAAAACTATTTTATAGGTAGTTAAATGGTCTTGACCATAAATTTATTTGGATAAGGATTAATATAAACACATAAATAGCATGGTTTGAATTTGGTTAGCATTTTCATTAATGTTTAAAATGAAAAAAGTTGTTGTAGTGACATAACTACAATAGTTGGACATATGCTACCGCAGAGTTTTTTGTAGACATTATAATGTTCTTCAATATTGTTGTACATTTTTTTGTTCTATCGGCAGCGCATTCGACGAAAGACATTTTAAGACTCATTTTTCTACACGTTCGGTTACATTGTTCAAATTTTACCAAGGATTCCTTTCAAAATGAAATGTAACCTATGTCAAATAGGAAGAATGTAGCATTCTATTGGTAAAAGAATTTTTTAGATCGGCCCAGTACTTTTTGAGCCTATTCATTACAAACATACAAACATACAAACATACAAATCTTTCCTCTTTATAATATTAGTGTAGATAAACGTTTTAGTTTGAGTGTGTTCTATTAAAAACATATAAATGTAATAAACAAAAAACAGTTAACTGGTTAAAAAAGCTTCAGCTGGATATTCACCATCCAGCTTATTGCTTATATACCAGCCTTATTGTGGTTGACTGTATATCATCTCTATTAACTCCTCTGTGTTATATATTCAATTTGATATTAGATTGCAACGTAGTCAACTATAGACCTATTGCTCCATTACCTAATTTTGGAAAACTATTTGAGTGTGGAAACTGAAGGAATAGTTTTGTACAAAAGCATTATGCTTAGTAATAATGAAAGGACACCACAGGTTATACGAAATGCCATGTACAAATTGGGATTGGAGGGAAATCCTGATCAATATACTCTTGCTCAAGTTTTACCTGATAAAGGTAGGTTGAATTCTACACTTTTTACAATTTACTCAGATATTGATTCGGGTTTAATATTAAATATTACGATTTGAAAATTTTTGATGAAGTTAACGAACTGATAGATGATTTTATTGTTTTGGGGCTATAGCATTTTAGTATTTTGTCGCTATTGAGAATAACCTGTCACATTTGATTAGTCAGTTTAGCGTTTATATTAGCCACATTGTTATCGTACCTACACCACAACGATTTTGCCTAAAAGGTACTAAATTTGGTTATGTTTAGTATTTATTTCCAAAGTTTTACTTCAGGTTCTATTGTTGTCAAAAAAATTATTCCTTTTTAAGAAATAAACTATATGGCCTCTCTATGAGCTTATTCAAAATTATTATTAAAAATATCGTTAACCTAAAGTTTGATGTTTTAAGATCAGAACCCTAATTTGTAAATTTGGACAATCTTTATGATTTGTCAACTGGTCTTAAGCTCATCGAAGGAAGTTTTTTTTTGTTTGTATAAAAGTAATTCCAAAATTTGAGATTTTTTCGTTTCACTAAGCAAAATGACATACTGACAAAAAAAGTGCTTTCAGCAGACACAAAGCAGCACAAACGGTGCTCTGTGTGCTGAATGCGACTATTGCCACTTTACAAATTGTGAACAAATGTCACATAACTTTTTTCATTAAAAAGCTTTTAAACATTCGGTGTTGTTTTCCAAAGAGTATTTACTCCACTCATAATACAGCGTGGTCAACAATAACTGTTTGAGTCTGCTTATTGGCTTGGTTGCAACACTATATCTGGACACGCTTGTTTGACAAATATTTGTCAAACATTCATAATAAAATTGTAGGTTATGTCACAGTGACTAAATTTTTAATTGGCATCTGTCAATGATGTTGTCAGTGTCAAAACTGTCACCCGTCAACAGGAAGTGGTTGCAGTTGTACCATTTTAAAATAAAATGTAGGATGGCCAACTCAAACAGGCATTGTTGACCACGCTTTCTGTATCTTGAAAGATTTAATATCTCAAAGACGAGTTAAGATAGGCATACGCAATGGCCAGGTGTCCTTCTTGTCGTATGTGATATAATGTGATAATATCAATAAAACTTGAAAAAATAGCATTTTTTAAGTTTTTCTTCTACCACTGATACGAATACTTGACTAGTTGATTAGTAGAGAATATATGATATTTAGCTTCTTATTACGTTTCTTAAGAAAAAGTAGATAAAAATACCATATTTATGCATCTTGTCTGAAATGCTATATTCTCATGTTTTAAATAATATTATCCCAGAGCAACATGGCTTTATAAAAGGGCAATCTACACTCACTAATCTATGTGACTTCACTCAGTTCATATCAAATGCATTGGACAATCGCCATCAGGTTGATATAATTTATACTGATTTGACTAAAGCATTTGATCGAGTTGATCATTGCATCTTACTACAGAAACTTGAGAACTTTGGACTTTGTAATAGTCCAAAGTCTTTTGTTGCTATTGTTTAGATCACTAATCATAGGTAAAACGCATCTGTCAAGATCGCGCTGGAGAAAAGAGGGGTTGAAAAAACTCTCGTCAGATGGATGTGGGAAATGTTGACCACAAGAACAGCTGAGATACCAACGGGTAATAAAGTCATCACCGTCAAAACTACTCGAGGTACACCTCAGGGAGGGGTAACCTCTCCTCTGATGTGGACTTTGATAGTTGATGAACTATTAAATAGATTGACAGAATCAGGAATAGACTGCATAGCTTATGCCGATGATATTGTCATAGTGGCCAGAGGCAAATTTGAAAGCACTCTATGTGAAATAATACAGAAGGGTCTTAGAATTACCGAACAGTGGTGCGAATCAGTGGGGTTGAGTATTAACTCATCAAAAACCGCGATTGTAACATTCACTCGGAAAAGAAAACTCCAGGGGATAAAACCCCTCTTCTTGAAAGGAGAGATCATCAAAGAACAGTCTGGAGTTAAATATTTAGGAATACACCTCGATAGTAAACTTCTATGGAAAAATCACGTAGAAAAAACTACCAGTAAAGCCATTAAAGCGCTTATGATCTGCAGAAGTCTAGCAGGTAAAACATGGGGGTGCAACCCGAATATACTGCGATGGATGTATACCATGATTATTAGACCTATCATGACCTATGGGGCAATAGCCTGGCACTCTAAGGCAGAACAAGCAACCATAAGGAGAACCCTTGACAAGGTTCAAAGACTAGCATGTTTGTGTATCACAGGAGCTATGAGAACGTGCCCTACTGCGGCACTAGAGGTTATTACAGATCTGACACCCCTACATCTAGTGATAGCTAGAACAGCGAGGGAAGCTATTTTCAGACTCACAAGGGAGGGTACTGAATATGAAAAAATCAAATGTCAGAGAGCTTTGACATCTCTGACAGAGTGCATTTCATTTCCAAACCTTCCAAGTGACGAAATAGTAAGGAGACACATCTTTGAAAGAAACTTTATGGTAAGATTAAGCAACAGGGAAGATTGGGGGAAAGAACCCACCACCAGTGAGTTTAAAAGAAATACTATTAAATGGTATACGGACGGCTCCATGACAAACAAGGGCACGGGAGTAGGAGTAGTCGGTCCTAGAACCAAATACTCAGAATCAATGGGAACCTACCCAAGCATCTTCCAGGCGGAAATACACGCAGAATTTAACTTAGAAAGAAACTATCAAAAATGTGAAATTGCAATTCACACTGATAGTCAAGCAGCGATAAGAGCATTAAGCTCCTATGTCACCAGTTCTAAAATGACATGGGAATGCCGAGGCAAATTGAATGAACTAGGCAAGAATAACAAAGTTTTTCTTGTTTGGATACCCGGACACTCGGGAATAGAGGGAAACGAGAAAGCTGATAAGCTAGCAAGAGAGGGCGCATCAACCCCTTTTGTAGGGCCAGAACCATTCTGCGGCTTAGGGAAACATACCTACAAGAAAAGGTTCAAAATGAAGGAAGAGAAGGACAGATCAGAACGCTGGCTAAATCTTCCTGGTTTGAGACACTCTAAGAAATTTCTTGGAAACTTCGACCATGTAAGGTCCAAAGCTTACATGAACCTCACTAAAAATAGGCTTCGCATCCTCACAGGTTTCCTTACCGGTCATTGCCGTCTAGGAAAGCACCTGATGAGACTTGGCCTAGAAGATAATGACGAATGCAGATTTTGCATGGAAGAGGAGGAAACTCCGGAACACCTAGTAACAGAATGCGTCGCTATTAGAACCCAACGTAGAGAACATCTAGGGCAGGAATACATACTGAATAGAGACATATTGTCTTTGAAGCCATCGCAGCTGCTGGAATTTATTACAGCTTTGGAACTAGATGGGGAGCTATAAACCGAGCCACTCCTCGAACAGCTCGAGAAAGGGGAGCACAATAGACCAATAGGTCGCAGTGCAGACGATACCCTATTCTAAATCAATCAATCAATAGGTAAAACACAATTTGTAGAATATGCAGTATTTCAACCTAAGTTGTTTCCGGTGAAAAGTGGAGTCGCCCAAGGATCAAACTTAGGTCCTTTACTTTTCATTATCTTCTATATTGATGTCATTACTCGTATGAATTGTAAGACATTTATCTATGCCGATATATGAGGACTGTTTAGAACTACTACAGAGCGTAGATATGCTGTTTATGTGGTGCTGTAAAAATAGACTAACCTTAAATATACCCAAACGTAAAAAAATGTCTTTTACAAGAAAGAAGAAAAAAATTAAATTTTATTACAATGTGAAAGGCGTTATACTCGAATCGTATAACGAAATGAAAGATCTTGGGATAATTATGGATAGTTCTTTAACATTTGCTCCTCATATTATGCATATTACTAATACCTAATGCTTTTTTTTAATGTTCAATTTTAGGAACACTAAAGAGTTTTCAAACCTCACCTATATAAAGACACTTTTTTACTCTTGGGTACGTACCAAATTGGAATACGGCTGTGTAATATGGAACCCATATCATCAATTATATATAAATTTATTAGAATCTGTCCTTAGAAAGTTTGCCAAGTTTCTGTATTTTAAAATGTTTTCTCAGTATCCACAAAGGCACTGTGATCAAGCCGATCTTCTTGCAGCAGTGAGTGAAAACCCTTTTTCAGTTAGAAGAAATGTAATTAGTTTAATTTTTCTTCAGAAGCTTGTTAAAGGTAAATTGATGAATACATCACTCTTGAATAAAATTAAAATTATAATACCGCGTATTATCAGTAGACAGCCCTGTACATTCTTGTTTGATATACCGAATACGTATCATCACTATAATGCTCCACTATTTAGATGTTTTAGATTATATTATAATGATGTATGTGTAGAAAAAACCGATATTTTTTACGACAATTTTCAAACTAAAAAAAATAAGGGCAAACTTACGAAAATTGTTGCTTCAACCAGGTATAAGCACATAACACTGACTTGTTAACTTACCTGTTAATTATTGACTGTACTTTATTCAATTTCACGCATTGAATCACTAATTTATTTATTATTTTTGCATTATAATTTTTATTTTCTTTTATATAGAGCCTAAATTGTATGTTTAATTATACTTCCTCTATGGACAATAGTCTGTTGGAAATAAAGTTTATGATTATTATTATTATTATTAACAGATTCCTAAGGCAATTGTAAAAGATAAGTTTACATCAACCATTATAATAGCAAGAATCAAAAAGATTCCATTGAGGAAGTACACCATTTAAACTAACAATCAAGTAAAAATTAACAAGAAGATAGGTACTAGAAACGTAACCGAATATTACGAAAACCAGCAAAAATTTGATTCTAGTAAATAAATTACAGTTCAAAACAAAAATAGAAGAAAAAACAGTATTTTAGAATAAACGCTGTCAAAATATTAAAACCGTAAACTAAGTCCAAAAGTTAGAATATTCTAAAAAATGCGTTTTGAGTTAAGTGTGACGGTTTTTACAGAAAAGTGTTGCCGTCGCAAACTCTCGTACTCATTGATTTTAAAAGCTTAAAAAATTTAATATAATACGTTGAGAAAATATTCAATTTAAAAAACAATAGAAACAGCTTTGAAACAAGTAATCTGTGAAAACGAGACAGAGTTAGGCAACAGTTTGTTTACCAGCTGAACCAAATTTTCTTATGATTCTTATAAAGTAATAAATGTGTTTTTTTACATTAAACTAAAGTCTAAAAATAAAATAAAAATGAAATTTTAAAATATTCTCATAATTGTTGCAACTAATTCGAAACAATTTTTAGCTAAGAATGCCACATACATGTGGCCGGCGGCAAAGTTATAAAATATAATATATCTGTTTTAATTTGAAAAACAAAGATATATTGGTTTTGAAATATAAAATAAAAAAAATAGTTTTCTTTATTGTAAGACGAGCGACGTCTATAATAAGCTACCTTGCATCAAACATTTTTGTAAAAAAAATTCTACATGGATTGATATAGATTATGCTCTAATTGACAAATGTTAAGGTTAATAGATACAAATTGAAATATAAAGTACATAGCTGATTGAACAACCAAGTTATCACGTTAGCGCCGTTTGTCTCAAACGTATATCAATGATATACAATCTAATCTATCTTTTTTGATTTAGCTACTAATTGGTAAAATAAAAGAATCAATGCAAATACATCTTCTGTAAACTTAGACATGTTGTTTTGATCTTATTAGAACTTCAGCAAGTTGCAACAGATTCAGATTTAATAAATTAGCAGTGACACGTTTAAACTTATATTTACACAAGAGCGAGACATATTCAACTTTACAGATGTAGTTTGATTGAATGCATTTTTTTATTCCAGTTTTATTGCTTAAAAAATTTCTTTTTCAAAATCTTTGATTTGTGGCTAGCAACTCAAATAATAGAGATGCAAAAACTTTGTATTTTGATTTATTTAGGTTTGTCTAATAAGGTAGACAAATCTAATAATTAGGTATTTCAATACCTAGTTTCCAAAACATTACAAAAAAGACAAGCGCGTGTGGCATTCTATTTTGTTTAATTTTTATATTAATTCTTAGTGTGTTTGTTTGCGGTTTTAATGCTAAAAATAAGTTTTTGTTCTTTATTTTGTTGTTTTCTTAGCGGTATAAAATTAGGCAGACCGTTTGCTCAAAGCTTATAAGCACAATAAAGTCATAAAGCACAAACAACAAAGTAATTGACGGTTTTTAGATGTAAACGAATTAAAAAATATTATTATAATATACATAGTTTTAATATTGCTTTACGTATCAAGAGTCGAAAGATTTAGTTTACATCCGCGCACAAAATTTAACCCCAACGAAGGAACGCCTGTATTTTTTGAAGATTGTAGAAAAGAACTGTTTGGCCTGTGGCCAAAAGTTCCTACTGCCGACCCAATTTAAATTTCAATAGACGGAAGCATTTAATACAATAGTTTTACGAGTGTAAACAACTAAAAAACATTCAATTAACCCTTAAATATATATCTAACTTTAGTGTTTTTTTTTTACGACAATAACTCCCATAGCACCAATAAAACTTTACAATGCCGACAGTGCATAATAAAATTAGAATAAAAACCGAACAATGTTGATTAAATTTGTTTTTTTTTATATATTTAATTATATTTTATACTGTGTAAGTATCTAACATGTTTCATTTAAATTTTTATTAAATACTAGCTGACCCGGCAAACTTCGTACCGCCTTAGCGTAAATTTGATGCACTACTTTGTTTTGTATAGCTGACCCGGCGAACTTCGTACCGCCTTAGCGTAAATTTGATGCACTACTTTATTTTGTATAGCTGACCTATCTTATGTATGCGTACCTATTCAATTTGAACTGGAATCTATAATATCCTCCATATAAAAATGAATACCTATTTCCCTGGTCTCGTCATACCCGAGAAGGACTTTACTAATTTTATTAAATATTGCCCCCCCAGTGCCCCCTCCACCCCGCCCGCCACGATGCCCGGCGCGCTTTTCAGGCTGCATCGCAAACAACGGCCACGGCGCTATGGCGGTTTTGTTTACTGTTTGAATTTTTTAATTCGTAATATCTTTTGAATGGAAAGTCCAATTTAAACAATTTAAAAACTATTTTATAGGTATTAAATGGTCTTGACCATTAAATAATTTATTTGGATAAGGATTAATATAAACACATAAATAGCATGGTTTGAATTTGGTTAGCATTTTCATTAATGTTTAAAATAAAAAAAGTTGTTGTAGTGACATAGCTACAATAGTTGGACATATGCTACCGCGGAGTTTTTTGTAGACATTATGATGTTCTTCAATGTTGTTGTACATTATTTTGTTCTATCGCTAATAGTTTCGGCAGCGCATTCGACGAAAGACATTTTAAGACTCATTTTTCTACACCTTCGGTTACATTGTCAAGGATTCCTTATTTTTTTTCAAAATGAAATGTAGCCTATGTCAAATAGGAAGAATGTAGCATTCTATTGGTGAAAGAATTTTTTAAATCGGCCCACGACTTTTTGAGCCTATTCATTACAAACATACAAATCTTTCCTCTTTATAATATTATAAGTGTAGAAACGCCGCATGACACAGCAAGAGCTTGAAAAAATCGTTCTAATTTAAGAAAAACAATTATATTTTTTATTCGAACTATTATGAGTATTTAGTTGCATACACTTATCACAAGTTTGCTGGCTTACTTAACTAAATTTTAAAAAAATAATAAACAGACTTTTCATTAAAAAAACACTAAGGCTTATAAATTATAACTTGTGAAGGTGTTCCATCTTTTTGACACAAAATGGGATTGTAATAATTAATTGTAAATTAAAAAACACAATATCTATGGGAAGATATTGTGTTTTTTAATTTACAATTAATTAAAAATTATAATAAAATTAAAAAAAAAATAATTAATTGAAAATTTCAAACTGATGTGATGAGAATCTTGCATCCATTTGGCCAAACATCAGAGCCTATTAAGATCCAATACAATTACTATAAAAATGCTGGATTAACAACCTGTTTCTTCCAATGTGGAAAAAATAAGTCGTTTTGCGTGCCGCAGAAACTCGCTAATAATAAACAGTTGAAATCAGGAATCCAATGAATTATTCAATTTGAGTAAAAAATCAGATTTTACATTTAAGTTTATAGCAGTTTCTCAGCAACGCCTATCACGACCTTCTCTTTATTCCACAAATTCCATAATTTATTGCAATTAACATGCCGCGCAAGACTTGCAGCTTCTACACTATTCACTATAATCAGAAAATATGGGCCTTTTAATGAAAAAATGACGACAGGAAACCGAAAGATCTTTCGTTCATGGTAATGAAAGCCGCGGATAGATTCTTAATGCTGTGTTCACGCCCTTTTAATTTCAATTGAATAAAAAATAAATAAAAGTGTAAGTAATCTATATTTAACTATACTAATTTACAGTTATTGATGTTATTTTAAAATGTTGAGCACTTAACTAGCAGGTAAAAATAAACACTAAACTATATAGCTTATAAAAATGATTTATGATCAAAATAGTTTACTGGATTCATTAAACTCAAAATTTGTATTTTCAACTTTAAAAAAAAAAATTACAAAGTGGCTTTCGACAGTGTTGTCAAACTTTATTGTCAATTTACAATCGCCTGCTTTAAAAAAATGTTCTTTAAATAATCTACAGTGAAAAGACATTTATTTATTTTTAATTGTGCGTGAAGAAGACTTTTGAAAGCGTATAATCAGAAGCGTGGTTCCAACTTTCTAATAAAAATTATTATATACTGACTTGCAACAGTTTTGTTTTATAAAAGCGCATTATCAGAAGAGTAGTAACGCAGCACGAATTAGCAATTGTTTCAGGACCCGCGCTTTAGAAAGCCCCGAGCCTACACTCCAAAACTTAAGCAAGATATGGTATTTCATTTACCCCGTTTGAGCTAATTTAATTTTATGTACTTCTCCTCCCATTTGTCCCATTAAATAAGTTTTGGATGTTTTCTTTCTAAAACTTGTGATAGAAGTCATGTTTCTAATGATTTATGACATGTCTAATAAATACTGCATAAAACAAGATTATCTAGAATGTTTACATGACAATTGTGTGATCAAAATGCTTTTTATAAACTATTGCGCAAGTATAGTTCTGCTGTAATATCTATATATATAAAAGAAAGTCGTGTTTGTGACAACACTTAGAACTCGAGAACGGCTGGACCGATTGCCATGGTTTTTGATTTGTTGGATTTGTTTCCGTCCCGAATAGCAGAAAAAATTTAAAAACAATGAAAACTTGATATGTGTAATGAATACTTAATCATTTCAATAGATGCTGATTTGTTTATTACATGTCAAACATTTGTTCTCCAATCCTGTCACATAGTGTAACAACTATTTTTTTTTTGGAGCTTATGGCCCGGTTGCTGAGACCTTTAAGCCACAACTTTATTTTTTTCTGAAGACATCATGTGTGCGTTCAGAAATTTATTTTTTGTAAAATGTCTACAAAGTTCAGGTGTTATATTTGTTTGTTTTATACATTAATTCTTGAAAATAATACCTAAGATTTAATCTACAGCAAAAACATAAAATCATCGGAAAGGAAGGAACGGAATTTAGGGAATAAAAAATCAGTTGGTAAAGGTTATAAGATTAAGGAAATAAAATCTACAGGTTAACAAAAGTGTAAATGTCTTTTTATAGGTTGTCTATGATTTTTCTTGATCAGCTATTCATACGTAGTGGTTATATACTCTTTGAGCTATTGTCTATGTCTCGAAAGTTCAGGCACTGTTATTATATTTGGTGGTTTTATGCGAGTGCACATTTTAATAACAATGCCGCGTCCTAGAAGATCTCATCTTTCCCAGCGAAGCCGTAATGCCGTTGCAATTAGGCAACGGAATATCGCAAGTCAATTATCTGCGAGAAATTGCACGCGTCGATACTTAAAAGAAAATTTAAAGATGAGGAAGTTCTTATTCCAAGGATTCCGATGATTCCAACGGATATGCCCTTTGAGTTTAAACGAATTTAATTCCCGATTCGTCTTGCTTTCGCCATGACGATCAACAAATCACAGGGCCAATCCTTGACTATTTGTGGCCTTAATCTAGAAAATGCATGTTTTTCTCATAGTCAATTGTACGTGGCATGCTCACGTGTCGGCAAACCATCCGCTTTATTTGTTCTTTTGCCTGACCAAGAAACAAAGAATGTTGTTTACCACAAAGTGCTTGAATGAAAGTTCTATTAATGAATTAATCCGAGTTTTATTTTTTTTCCCCAATCTGCACAACATAGTTTTCAATTATTTTTTTCTGAAATGAGTTTGAAGTACTTAATTATTATTTTTTATTTTTTTTTTATTTGTATTCTCATTCTGTATGTATGTTTTCATTATCATTCATTATAATAAAATACTTTTTTGTTTCTATCTATATAAATATATTATTTTGTATCATTGTTTCACGTTCATCAAAGCCTAAATTAGTTCAGCTAAAAAGTAACACGACATTCATTGACTGTTAGGCGGTACGAAGTTCGCCGGGTCAGCTAGTATAAAATAAGCAAAGCTTCAAGCAATATAATACCTTAAATATTACTAATTTACTTTTTGATAAGAGCTTATGCTTATTGCGCTATTTTCACCAGTTTCCAACTGTATTAAAACCGATACTGTTTAAGGTTTCATGTAGCCCAAGGCAAGATTTAAAGTAATTGCTTATCCTATACGTCTAATCCATATAACGTACTCTACGTGTTTGAGTATAGAAACAAAAGCCAAAGCTTTAGCTGGTTCTCAATACTATTAGCAATAAACTTAAAACGCATAACGTACTTAGTTACCATGATATCACCGCGGTGATAAAAAATATTACTTTATTTACTTTCATTGTAAGCGTTTCAATAAATTTGTCAGTTTGACAAGTAAAGTTTTTCATTTGTAAAAAGCAGTTTTATCGCTTGAAATGACTCGTAATCGATGGAGAGAGGCAACTCATAGTGAAATCAACAAAATTATAAAAAAAAGAAATATGTTCCAAAAAATAGTGTGATTTATAAGAAATCTCAATGGCGGCAATTTTAGAAGTTTTGCGACTTAAAATTTTTTACTTTTATTTTAATGAACAAATACCTACGATTTAGCAAATATTATGAAAAACTTCGTTTTTTATGAGGAAACCAGATGGATCTGAACGCAAGAAAGGAGTCTGTAGTAAAAACACTGTGGAACAGCGCCGCAAAATCTGCAGAAAATGTATTTTAAAAAATTCAATCTTTTGAAGACGTTTAGTTTCAAGGAGCAAGAAAAACAAAAGATTCTAGAAAAAAAAATTTTTAAAACGTTGAAAAGAGAAATAACAAGTGCCGTAGCATTTACTTAAATAAAAAACAAAAAAAAATGCAAAAAGTTTGAGATAAAAATATTCCAGAAAATTTGCTAAAAAAGTCTTATATTATAGCCGCCAAAGAATTAGCATAGAAGGAGAATAAAGAAAAATATTGCAAAATAGATTATTTTAAAATTAAAACTTTAAGGACTCTGGACACCTTACAGGAAGAATTGAATATTATAATCCTTTATTTTCTTAAACCGCCCAAGGAGGAAGAAAACGTTGTGCCAACAGTAAGTTCAAATAATGAAATTCCAAATAATGAAAATGCATCAATTTGTCCTGTCAGATTGTGTCATAAAATAATGGCGAGATCGTTTCTTTTTGACACTAAGCTCATACTGAAAAATTAAGAACGATTTTAATTGGTTTAAAGACAGCGCCATCGGAGTTAACAATTTGTCGTTGTAGACTAAGCTGACAGCCAAAAAAATTAGACTTGGCACAATACATAAGAGGCTTATAAATCACAATAATCGTTCTACCGCAGTCAACCATCTTGCAAATGCTCTGATCAGCAACTAATAAAAACTATTAGATACAGTAATCCGACATCTATAAAGCCATATTCAAATATATAATTAAAGTAAAAACGACTCAAGTTTTGTACCGTCATCAAATAATTCTGTGCAATTTTTACGTTCTGATGTGAATAATATTTCCTGGAATAAAGAGCAGGCACAAATAGTATATAAGAACTGCATTTTTTATGCACAAATAGTATATTTCAAACCAAGGTAAGAAAGTGCTTTCTTGCAGACCGCGGGCAAACATTTATAAACCGAAGCGTAGGGCAAATTTTGTAATTGCCCAAAGCCTGCAAGGGAAAACAAAATTTTTTTCAATCGGTTAGAAATGTAACTTATTTGAGGTGAAATAAAGTTAGGCGCAAAAGTGTGAAAAAAAAAACTCAATTTTTTTAATGACACTGTATTGAAGTCTCTTCTAAATCACGTGATTTACTTTATTTTTTTAAGTAATATAAAGTTAGGCGCAAAAGTGATTTACTCAATTTTTCTAATGACACTGTATTGAAGTCTCTTCTAAATCACGTGATTTACTTTATTTTTTTACTTTTTATTATTAACTTTTATTTTATTAACTTCTTATTTTTATTTTTTTTTAAATCACTCATCATGATTTACTTTCGCACTTAAGTAAAAAAACGTTACTTTTGTACCGCAATCAAAGTACACGTTGTTTACATTTCTAACCGGTTTGAAACAAATATCAAATCAAATCATGTCTCATTGGTAACGCCTAAGAAGCTATATTTAAAAATTCTATACAGGCCACCAGTTTGTCTTTTCAAACTGTTTGGATGAAAACTAATACCTTTGACTATTCTAATCAAAGATAATCAAAGGTAATCTGTGGTTATATTACTGAGCATCTTGTGCTGGTGTCTGGGTCAATTATTGTTTCTTAAATGTGTGTCGTTTCTACATGTTAATATATCTATTAACAAGTCCGGCTTACAAAACCGGTCAGTGGTGTTTCATTGATTTGAAATAATTAGTGCATGTTGGTTGTTTTCTTTTTTTTATGGGTAGAATATTTTTTTAATTTTTCAGTATTGGTACTGATGGAAAGTGTCACCTTCTAACAGCACTATTTGATTTGGACGGATACCGTAAGTTCCGCAGAAGTTTACGTCGCCCAGGTCTCCTGATATCGTACAGCATATCTACTGCTAGGATTAGCTGCGAGCTTTCTCGGCATCCAGTACCAATCGTGGTCGTTTTATATTTCTATTTCCCATTTCCGCTTCATCTTCCATCATTCTTTTAATGGATTGATTACTATGTGTCTTCATCTTTTCATAGCTCTTTTTGCTTAATTTCAATACATAATCCTTGATCGTTAGCATGTCGGTTCTTTCCCGAATTTCGCTGTTTCTTATGAACCATTCAGAATTTGTTATTTGTCTTGATGACACTTTCTGTGTTGTTTCCATTTTATTCAATTCTTTTTCGCTGAGATGGGCCCAGGCCTCGTGCCCATAAGTCATTACTGGTCTTATCATTGACTTGTATAAAGTCAGCTTATTTTTCTCGCTCAGTTTGCTTTTCCTCGACATTAATGAATACAGATATCCCTTTATTTGTCTCGCCTGTTTGTTTCTGATAGCTATGTGTTTATTAAACTTCATTTGTTCGTCGAAAGTCACACCAAGGTATTTGACTTCTCTTTCCCATTTTATTCCTTTTTCATTTAATTGAATTCTTTCTTCCGGAAGTCTACGTTTTGTTTTGGTTCCGAAAATGACAGCTTGGCTTTTTTCTTCATTGATTTTGATTCGCCAATTTTCGAACCATTTTCCTAAAATTTCGATGTGGTTCTGCAATTTCTTTTTTACACTTGGTTTTTTCGGAGCTAATGCGATGATGGCGGTGTCATCAGTATACATAGCTAGTGTTGTTTCGCGTGATTTTGGGATATCATGAGTGTAGATATTATACAGCACAGGTCCTAAAATCGATCCTTGAGGCACTCCAGCCTCTATGCCCTTTTCTAGGGACATTTCCTCATTAATACAAATTTGGAATTTTCTATTCGTCAAATATGATTTTATGAGTCACATTATTCCATTATGGTACTTCTTTCTTCCCATTTTATAAATTAGACCTTCGTGCCATACTCTGTCAAAAGCTTTGGAGACATCCAGAAAAACTCCTCCTGAGCAGTGGCCTTTGTTTTTATTTTTCAGTATTAAATCAGTGATCCTTGCCAGTTGATTTCCGCATCCATGTCCTTCTCTGAAATCATGCTGATCATCGGGAAGGACTTTCTTATCGTCTGCCTCTCTTTTGAGACGTGCATATATAATTCTTTCGGCTATTTTACTTAGATTTGATAGTAAACTTATTGGCCTATAGTTTACTGGATCACTTCTAGATTTACCAGGTTTTGGTAGCATTATGGTTATTGCTTTTTTCCATCTTTCTGGAAAATGATAAGTCTTTAATATTCCATTGCAAATCTCTGTTAATTGTTTAACCATATTGTCTGGTAGCGCTCTAAGCGCTTTATTTGAAATTCCATCAAATCCAGATGCTTTTTTTGGCTTTGTTTTCTCTAAAAGTTTTCTCACTTCATCTTCAGTGGCTTTTTCTAAATTTCCTACAACTTTTTCATTTAGTTGGAAGTCCACTATGAGCTCTATTGGCTCTGTAAGTCTTTGATCTTTAGCTGGATTTGGTTTAAATTGCTTTTCCATTTCTATAGCAAAAATCTCAGCTTTTTCTCTGTCGTCAGTGACAATTTTATTGTCTACTTTAAAATTTCTGTCATTTTTATTTTTGTCCGCTTTAAGTGCTTTGGCTACCTGCCTTGGAGGTCTTTTATTGTCGTTAGCTTCGTCTATAATTTTCTTCCATTTTGCATTACGGATCTTTCTCTATTCATCTTTGATGCGATTGTTTAGATTGTTGACAATGTTTTTAATACGTGGATCAAACGTCCTCTCGTATTCTCTTCTTGCCATTTTCTTTGTTTCAATCATGTCTTTGATTATTTGAGGTGGATTTTCTCTTTTTGATTTAATTTTAATAATTTCTTTAGATTTGTTTATAGTTTCGACAATTTTTGTTTTCATTTTGAGAACTTCTTTTTCAAGTTCTTGGATATTGTCAATCTTTTTGACTTGATAATTTTCAGCTTCTAATGTAGCTTTAAATTTATACCATTTTATTAAGGTTCTAGTTTCCTGAACATTTTCTCCTTCTATCTCTATTAATATTGGAATATGGTCAGATGTCGTTTCTGCCAATGTCTTAATTGTCATATTCCTTGTGATATTTTTATATATTCCATAATCTAGAATATCAGTTGATAAGTATGTACTTATGTGAGTTGGATCGTCTGGAACTATATATCCATAGTTTCTATTTTCCAGGTATCTCACTAAGTTTGTGCCTTTGTTGTTGGTGTGTTTGCACCCAATTTGTTTGTGTTTGGCATTAAAGTCACCTGCCATCAACACTATTGTTTGAATTCATTGCCACGTCTAGCGTTGTCTCTTTCAACTCTGATTTTGGAGGTGAATATACAGAGTAGATGTGTAATTTTTCGTTGTTTTTACACTCTATTTCGCTGCCGATTGTTTCTACTTCAGGTCCATCATCAATTGGGACTATTGGATGTTGAGCTATACCTCTTTTGGCTAGTACAATCACTCCTCCTCCTGATTTATTCATTCTGTCTTTTCTATACATATTGTAATTTAATATAGCGATCGATGTCCCAGGTTTTAATCTAGTTTCCTGGAGCAGAACCAGGAAAAAAATATGTATTGCTGTAAATAAATAATAAATTAGGCCGTGCCTACTTTATTTCATATATTATATTGTCTCATCCAATGATATTGATTCGTAAAATTGCAGCAAAACATTTCACTCGAACATATTATTATTGATAATAATCATATCACTTGTTTGATTATTATCGACTATACTACATTTACTAAGAAATTGCACCAACACAACAAAATTTTTAAAGTAAGATGTCATAATTCAATTGTTCAATTGAATGAATCATGAATTTCCATTATGAATTGAAAAATTACCTGCATTAGTTGAACGCCTCAAAACGTTCTATCTAGTAACTGTGTATTTTTAATTTTGGTGAATTAAAAAAAAAATAAAATTGTAATTGGTTATAAAAAATGTTTAGAAAAAAAGTTAGCAACGCTTTTTATATTTAAAAAAAATTTTTTTTTCTGCTTATGACAGCAAAACTGTAAAATTTGTTTACGTATGATATTTTTTGGTAAACTTTGGGCTCCATGTGTTCCCTATAACTTTAAAATAATGTTTATGGTTTTAAGTTTTTAAATTATTACATCTTACAACCTGACAAGCTTGAAATAGTGAAGTTAAAAATGTTCATATTAAAATTTTTGATTTTAATTAGAACCAATTGAAAATAAAATAAATTAAATAAACATTTGCAAAAAGAATTTGTCAGAAAGCGGTTCGTGCTCAACAAGTCAGCAAAGTGCAAAATTTGCTATAGACTAATGATTTTGACCAAGCAGGCAAATGTTGATCCCCCGTAAATAATCTACATGATTTTACAATTTTGTAGTTTCTTTCATGTCTCTAACAGATGGCTACCAAAGCTCTTTAGTCACGAGTATCAAAAAGGTTAAAAAAATAGGGCACTTATAAAACACTTTTTTGTGTGCATGTTACTATAAATCTTCACCAATTGAAATTTAAATTAAAAAAAAAATTTGAAGATTATTGAAAACAGTTTTTTTAAATCAGACTTGCGAAATTTGTCTATAATAGAAAACAGAGATAATTCTTTAAACTAATCATATTAAAGTAAAATTTTGAGATTTGTTTTATTTAAACAAACGTCTTATCTAGGCGGCAATACAGGAATGCAGTCGTCAGCTTGGGTCAATTGTAATTTGAAACACACAAACTGTCAACAGATTATTTGCAGCTTAAACGTATCAAATTTATATTTATTATTTCTATTTACATAATTACAAAAGTTTTATATTGAAATATATAAAACAAAACTTTTTTGTTAAAACATAGAAAAAGTGTCGCAACGAAAATAATAAAATATTTTAAAACCCAGTTATTGATTACGCGAACAGAGATTGCCAAAACTGTTTCTATAATTAATTGATGGTCTCATAAAAAAAGTCACCATTTCTACAACAATGTTGACCAAATCTTTTGAGACACGAAACATTGATTGAATATATTTCTTTGAAATAATGAAACAGTCGGGGTAGGCACACAACAACTCAATACAAACCGGTATTAAGCAATATTTAAAAAAAAAAATTTTTTTGTGTTGCAAAAAAGCCACGCCTATTCGGAATAATTCCGTTCCGTTTTATCACATTACAGTCGAGAATACCACCCAAAAATACTGATAACTCTGATAAAAGTACTACAACTTCAAAACAAAGCTGCTGTTAATTTAAAAGTAACAAAATTACAAGATATTTATTTCGTAATGTTTTTTTAATGCAATTTAGCATTACTTACCGTAATAGAACTTGAAGAGCGCACACCTTTAATCAATGCCACTTACAGATACATAAGTGGAATCTAATTTATAATAAAAAAATTATGAATCGATTTTTTAATTTTTCAGTTCAATCAATGCTACTATTCAATAGTCTTGAAGAGATCTAATAAGGACATTGTACAGACATTTTAATAAATTAAGATTACTGCATAATTTTGTATTTATGATAATAGAGGCTAATTAATCTTGAGTGCAGCGCCTTTGAGTGATATTATAATTATACTTATTAAAGTGTAATTTAACAGCGGAAATCACCAAATCCTTCACAACCGGCACTTTTTCAATAAAACAATTATCTAATTTATACATAAAGTCAATATTATTGATGCAGTTTGTATTTGCATTTATTTGGATCCAATTCTAGCTTATGATTCATTCACCATTAATTATAAAGACAAGCTATGTTATTTTGCATAAGTTAGCAATTTTTCGCCCATCCTGAATAATAAATACATGCATATATCATGCTTTGGGTATAAACAAGACAGCTTACTTTGTCATTAATATAAAGTAGAAATAAGAACGAGTCGCGATTGAACCCTTGTGGGACACTAATAAATGTTTTCAATATAATATAATTGGCCGCCAAATTAAAATAAGTTCAATAATAAATCGACAGTACTAAAATCTTTTAAGACAATCTACAATATCGAATAAATAATACGATCAAATGTTTTAGTAGTCATGTAAAGCAAAGTAAAAAGCATCTAGCTGATTGCGTGCTTCAACTGTATCCGAGAGCAGTGGTTTTCCTGGTGTAAATTGAAACCGTGCTAGCTAGTACATGCTAGTAGACAGTAGATACCCACTATTTACAAATTATATGTTCAAACTTTTTAGCAAGATTGCAGGATATTACCGATTTCAGACGGTAAGCGAATACTTTAGTGGCTTTACTTTTTGTAAAAACGAGACAGCCAATTGCATACAGTACTTATAGAGGCAAAGAAGATAAGAAATTCCATCCAATAAGAAAAACTGGAATTAAGCCCAACCTGACTCAAATAGTAAATTTTCGTTTCCTCAGCTCTCGGAAAATATGTTGTAGATATTTGTGAGAAAGCACATGCTCATTGTCAATTAATTTTGTGTTTTTACGGAGCGCTAAGTCCTTTGCAAACTCCTGTCACGTGGTGTTATGGTAGGATAAAACTAACCTTAAGTGTGAGGAAGAAAAAAAATTAAAAATATTTTACAAGATAAAAATACGATTTTTAAAAACATTGTGTAAAAATTAAAGTTATTATTTCTATGACTGTTATAGTAGAATAGTTGAGAAAAAATTGACAGAATTGATCTCAGAGATTTCATGTGAGTTATCCTTCATACAATAATTTATTATTCGAAACTGTGAGAGTTTATTTTTTATGATATTATCAATATAAATTATTGAGTACTTGAAATTGTTGGGTTGTGAGTACTGAGACGACTTGCTCTAGTCTTGGAAAAGAGCATAATTATGTAAGCTTTTATCACATTATATTAATTATTATTATGCATGCAGATACATCTATGTCATTGTTGGCGTACTTGTTTTATTAGAGAGCATGCAGATTATTTTGTGTCAAGATTGACACGGTTGTTATTATTTATTGTTGCTCTTTATGTGAAATGATGAAAACCTACAAGATAGAACTTGTTACTATTATTATTTATTATTTGGTTCTCGACGCCGATTAACATAACTCCTGGTTTTTGGTTGAGATCTAGCTTCTCAAAATTCTTAAAAAGATTGAAGAGATCTTTGATGCTGTCATCAAAGCTGGTACCTTGTTGCTTAAAAGGGTTGTAGTGTCATCCCAATTGCAACAATGGAAGGTTGCAGTGTTCTTATACCTCTCAATTATTCCTTTTATCTTATTTTTATTCTCCTCGCCGGAAACACTTTAGCCAATGGCCATCTAGGTTTAATTACCTAGGTGCAGGCTTGAGAGTAAGAAGGCCTCTATAACTTCTCACATACATACCGAAAACAGAAACTGGGTTGAAAAATGGAGAAGCAGAAGGAAAACGCCAAAGTCTATGAAGCCACCGAAGCAGAGGATGCCCTCCACAAGGCTGGGATGGAGGAAGATTACCTTGCGGGGACAAGCCCCCGGTGAGTTACGTGATAAGTATTATTGACAGGTACATCATGTGTCAATATGTTTCATGTATGGTTAATCTAATCCGCACAATTCGTTTGAGGCGTTTTTTTTAACGGCGCTCACTTAGAGAGTGAGTTGTAGTAGATCGTTGATAATGGTGTAGTCTGTTAATCTTGTATTTAAGTTGTATTCATAATCAGAAAAGAATGTAGTAAACCAATCTCACAATTATTGTATTTTAATAAAACTAGGTAATTTAATTATATCACTATAATTATCCCGGCGCCTCCACCATTATTCTTATGCAAATTGCGTCAAAAAAATACCTCTTACAAAACAATGCAGTATTTTTTATGTAACGCATTTTATGTAAATACATAAATCCTGCATTTTTTTTATTTACAATCACTTGGTTTTAATATCATTTTTTCATCATTTAAAATCATAATAAGCTAATTTTTTTACAAAAAACCAAAGCGCAAACTATTGTTATTATAAAAAAAGTTTGAACCAGTTCATAACTGCTGGTAGTTTACAGTAATCTATTATTAAACATGTGAAACACCAAACATTATTTTTTACGCTCAAAAAACGCATCGGTTCGTTATTAAGCTGCGTTGTACGTTGTTTAAAATAAACCAAAAATATTTTTAAATTTGTGCTGCTGCTTTTCTGCACAAGGTCTTAATTTACTATCAAAAACTGTTCCCAAAAAATATTAGATTCAATATTCACGTCTTAACAATTTTATAAAAGGAAAAGTCAAAATAATCTTGATATAAGAGTTGCATTGTTTCATTGAAGAGTGACATAGCATTGTAATTCTGTATCTAAGCGCTGATGGTAATGTCTAAGCTCGGAATTATGATAAATGCTATACTATTGTGTTTATAAACTAATACAGCAACACGTCAGTTACGTCAAATTTAAAAAAAATTTTAGTGTTTAACTGGTTTCTAGTGTGTAGTAGGGTCGCTCGGTGGCCAGGTGGTTGAGAATTGTGCGTTCAGAGCCTAGCCGAATAAGTGGCGTGGGCTCAAATCTCACCCAGGTAAACGACTTTTTCTAAAAAGAAAATGACTTTCGCCAGGCTTTAGGTGTTTGTATGTTTTTAAATGTAGGGAGCACAATAGATCAAAAAAAGTTGCAGTACAATATCTCTATTAATTCCTATTAATAATGTAATAGTAGCATAATAGTCCAGGATCCATCGCCCATTTTTGCACTTGATTACTATCAAGCTAATTTTCCGTGAGTAGCTTTATTTTGATGAGACGCCCAATAATTTCCTATACGAAACTCTCGATTGTGGTAGCTAACAGAGGTAGCAAGGATAAAATATGTTGATTTGATGATTCTCAAATATTTATTACTAACTGAATTTTTTTTTGTTAAATCTCAAGACAATTATCTAAATTATTCGAAAAAATATTTGTCCTACAAAATCTATGGTTTGATCAAAGAGTCCCCTCTTTCCGACATGTATCGATAACAAGGTCATCATAAATGATTACTAACCAGCTGATTTTTTTTTTTTTTACTTAGTTAATATTTATGTTATTTAACAGACATATTGTCCTATAAATTGCGCGGTACGTTATCCTGGTCCTACGCTCAAAAGTAGTAGTACAGATCCTTGATGTAAAAATAATTACTATCAAGCTGAATCTTCGTGAATAGCTACGTTTCGATGAGTCGCCCAACAATTTCCTATGCGAAAATTCTCAATTATGGTAGCTAACAGAGGTAGCAATGATAAAATATGTCGATTTGATTATTTTCAAAAATTTTAAAGAAGTTAAAAAATTAATAATCGTCAATGTAAATTCAACAAAAAATTAACAAAAAAAAATTTGTGCCGCTTGGGTTTCTGTATTTTGCTACTACAGCTGAGTCACACCGATACGGCGGTACGCATGCGCAGAGCATTGCTTACTGCGTATTAGGTATCCCACGTTAGTGTTGACCATAAGCCTGCAAACATTTTCTCAGTCGACCACGTGTTTTATTTTATCTTGATAAATAATTTCAAGAAATGTTTTTTGTGCTGCAAAATAATTATGGAGTGTTTTTTGTGTAATGCATATATTAAAAATACTTACATATAATAGAAAAGAAGTACATATTATATTTGACAAATACAAAAAACCCAGTATTAAAGATTTTGAACATAATCTGAGAGGTGAAGATGACATACAATATGACGTAATACGTAAAGACAATAATCGTCCTTCAGATTTCTGCAAATTATTGAGGAGCAACAATTTTAAAGAAAAATTTGTAAAATTTTTAATTGAAGATTGGACAAGGGACGAATTTATTACTTTGATCACAGGAAAGACTATTAAACTTAATTATGATCAATGTTACATTTATGAGGTGTCTAGTGAAAATAAAATAAAAAGAGTCATTGACTATAATTTCTCTTGTTATCATGAAGAAGCTGATACCAAAATAGTATACCACATTTGTCAATTTAATACTAACTATCGTGTGGAGATACATTGTACAGATTCTGATATACCAATAATAATGTTGGCAAATTTTAAGCATTTAAAAGATAAAATTCAAATAATAATTAATTTAAGCACGAATAAAAAAAAAATGTACTTAAACATAAATGAAATTTATGCCAAGCTTGGAGATCAATTATCTTGTTCACTCGCCATATGCCATATTTTTACAGGGAATGATTATAATCCTGCTTTCTTTCGTAAAGGAAAAAAGAAACCTTTCAGTATTTTAAAGAAAAATGAAAATTTTCAAGAGGCTTTTATTCAACTTCTACGAATTAAAAATACGGAATTAACAACATCGAATGAGGTAGTTCAAATTATTGAAGAGTATGTATGCAGAATGTATTCATTAAAAACAAAAAATGATCTGAATAAAGGACGGTATGAGTTATTTGAAAAAGGGTATAAATCAAAAAATGACAATGAAAAAATTTTAAAACAAAAAATCGTAGGATATGATCCTTCCAGTTTGCCACCAACAAAACAAGAATTGTTGCAACAAATTAAACGAACTGTATTCATCTGCAATGTATGGTGTAATGCACACATGCTGTGCCCCACGGAAAAATTGCCAGAAAATTTTGGATGGACAATAATTGATGGTAAATATGAATATTATTGGTTTGATGGTCCCCAAAGTCCATCATTTGAAGAATTATCTTCTGACTTACAAGGTAACCTATTAATACTATTTTTATGTATTGATTGATTATTCATTATTATATAATTTACTTAATTTTTTCATGTTATTACAGAGTCAGATATCACGAGTGAAGAAAGTGAAACAGATGAAGATGATAACGATGTTAGTAGCGAAGATTTATCAGATGAATCTGATGAAGATTAATTTCTTTATATATATATATATATATAAATACACAAATTTTTGTACCTAGATTACTAAAAAATAAAGTTATTTAAATTTTAAAAAAGATTTTTTCACTGTATCTTATTTTACAAATAGAAAAACGAAAAAATTACAATTCTTGTCGGACTAGTGATACATACCTGTTTTCTTGTAGGACGTTGTTTCATTTGGGCAGAGAACACACTAACCTATTATATGATATTTTTGTCCTACAGTTAGTAATGAGAAAAATGGTCTTGTGGTATTAACAATTTCTGAGCGTAGGACCGGGATAACGTACCGCGCAATTTGTAGGACAATATGTCTGTTAAATAACATAAATATTAACTAAGTAAAAAAAAAAAAATCAGCTGGTTAGTAATCATTTATGAGGACCTTGTTATCGATACATGTCGGAAAGAGGGGACTCTTTGATCAAACCATAGATTTTGTAGGACAAATATTTTTTCGAATAATTTAGATAATTGTCTTGAGATTTAACAAAAAAAAATTCAGTTAGTAATAAATATTTGAGAATCATCAAATCAACATATTTTATCCTTGCTACCTCTGTTAGCTACCACAATCGAGAGTTTCGTATAGGAAATTATTGGGCGTCTCATCAAAATAAAGCTACTCACGGAAAATTAGCTTGATAGTAATCAAGTGCAAAAATGGGCGATGGATCCTGGACTATAAGGTATCACTGTATGGGAACTGATATATCCATTATTTGCAGCAATAATTCAAAATACCAAAAAATTGACAATTTTATTTCTCGTACAAAAAAATATTCATAAATGTAATAGCGTTTAGTGAAAAGTTTCAATAAGAGGCGCAAGGCTTATGGGGAGCGCGTAGTCAAAAATGATTCCGACATCTAGATGGCAAACCAATCGTTTTAGTTCTCTTTGGAGTCTCCGTAGTTTCCGAGATTCTCAGTCAGACTTAAGACACCGCTGAGCGCAGGTCAGGTCTAATCATTATCAAAAGCGTTGGACCGATCCTGAGATAGTTAACGACAATGAGTAAGGTGAGTCATTGTTCATTGTTCAAATAATAACAGAAATAACAAAGACATTTATTAGTTTTTCAAATTTTTTTGTAAAAGGTTACGCGAGAGTAACATAAACATTGCTCTAATGGAGCAAAATAAACCAGATTTAAATTTGAAATATATTTTTTAACCTTTAGAATTTATTTTTTTTTATTAAAGTAGGATTAAATACTCTATTATTAAAAACGTAATAAAAATTTTAAGCTTTTTTTTATTTAGATATCGTTGCTTAAAAAATTTTAAAAGATAATTTTTTAAGATTTAAAGTTAAAATAACTTTAAATCAAGATGCAGTTTTTATTCAAGACTTAATGAGATATTTAGAAATAAAATAAAAAGAATTATTAAAGATGAATTTGAAAGTAATTTTTATATCTTTATAAAATGAATTATCTCTAAAATATGTACATATTGCCCGTCGCTTTATCTTTAAAGAAAAATAAGTAGATTTACTGGAAATCGTAGAATGATTAAATTGAAACTTTACGAGCATTTTGTTCATATTAAAAAGATGATAATATTGTTTTTAATTTTATTTTAATTAACTACTTAATTTATTTTAATTTTATTAATTTGAAAAAATTCATTTTATTAATTTTAACGAGAAACTATAAATTTATGTATCAGTTAATCAAATTAAAATTTCCCAAATCGAAATTATTTAATTAAAAATTAATTTAATGTAAAATAATTAATTAAAATTTTTAATTAGAAATGATTAGTTACTCGAATTTAAATATATTTGGTTTTTAAAGAAACTAATTCAATTAAATTATAAATTAATAATGTTATAAATTTTTATTTTATTATTAACTTACTTTTATATTTTACGGGATACGTTGTTATTTATTAATTAAAATTTTTACGATAATAAATAAAATTTAAAATTAAAATTTTTTATATTTAGCATTATTTTATAATTAATTGCTAAAAAATTTAATTTTATATTTAAGATTTTATCAAAACTTTTTAAAACAATTAATAATGATCATATAAGTAAAATGTTATAAGCATCGCAAATGTTACATACAATAATTTTCGATAAACAATGGTTTTCGATTGGTAAAATGTCCTTGCCATCTTTGATACTCCATATACCTACTATTGCCGTCTAGATTCTCAAAAATAAAATTTAAGTGATTTGACTAAGTGTTTCTTTTCTCCAAAATTATATATATCTTTATAAATATGTATATGTATATTTATCATTTTGCTATATAGTCAGCAAAACTTTTAGTGCAATTACAACTTTGCCTTATTAAATACTTCACAACAGACCAACCTTCAATTTGTAAAAGACTGGTAGTCAACAGATGGGGTTGTGGTTTTAGTCAGCATAGACCATAATAAAAATTTTTGTCGGTCTAAATTTCAACGTCAAGTTGGATAAACTGTGTTTGTTACGTAATTGAAGACGGACATTTCAACCGCTTGTAATGGTACCATAGATAATCACCCAAATCAATAATGTAACAGTAACAGTGAGTCTGATATTTATGTGGATGATTAGATGTAAATAACTAATGTTTCTATACTCACCTACATAATTTTTATATTATCTAATAATAAATAAATCTGTTTCTAGATAATTAATTGTAATTTAAAATTCAATTGCTATTTTTAGTAATTTTTATATTATCCAATAATAAATAAATCTGTGTCTAGATAATTAATTGTAATTTAAAATTTGATTGTTATTTTTAGTAACATACAGCCCAAGAAAGTAGAAGCAGGTTGAATACTGCTCTGGCGCAGTATCTTCAAGGTTCTGCACAGGCATGAAACCCTGCGGTAAACCCTCATAAAGATTAGTGAAGGTTAAGAAGCAATAAAACCATATTTGCACAGAATGTTTAGCAAAACTGTATACTATTCCTTTGAATTAAATTTATGAAAAACATAAAGTGTTATCTTAGGTTAGAGTCACTTACATTAGTAATGAAATTTGAAATTGTTGATGATCACATTATTCTATTGGTAATGTCAAGCAAATAATTTCCAAATAACTCAAAGAAAGTACCTATGCAAGCATAAATAACAAAGATAATGTCTGAGCACACAAATTATAGTGTAATAATGAAGATCAAAGACGTGAGTAGGAAACTTATTGTGTATAACTATAATTACCTCATTGCTTTAATATCGTTTAATTTGGTCACAACACTTATCCAAGCATTCAATATTAAACAATTACGGCAAAAACGCACTAATTTGTCAATGCACATATTTGTCAAGCATAAGTTGACAAAACTAAAAATGCCAAATTCTACTTTTTCTAAAATATATGTGCAATAGAAACTTTTTCTACTGTTCTTAACTGCATGGTTTGCCTCCCAGATTACTCCTTAAAGTCTTTTTTGTATTTTTACAGTGCACACATTTAAGGTCAGTATTCTCGACGTAACACATTTTTATCAGCTTTGTTCTATGACACAAAGAGATGGTAAATAGATGGTTAATGGAAAAAACAATCACGGCAATATTTTCAAGACCAATAACAATGTGAACAGCGTCTTAGAGCGTATTCTATAAGACATGATCAGTTCACAGCAATACCTAGAAAATAGACGGTTTCACTTTGCAATACGGATGTGACCACACAAGACGAGCTGTTTGTAAAATAATTAGAATTCTGAATCTGCAAGTAGTTTAATACGGTTTCCGGTTTGAGACGCTCTGATAAGCCGACAAAACAGAGTTTGAACAGAGTTGGTGTTAGTTGTTTAAACAGATAATCTGCCAAGTTTTTTTTGCAACATTTATAAGCTTTTTGAAACGGTCATCAAAGCAGCTAACAAGATTACAAGGGACACAAGAAATAGTATTTTTTCAAATCAATAATTTATAAAAATTCCTTCAATTTGTGTTCGACATTTTATTTAGACAACACATTTTGGAGAAATAACAACATGAAATTTGTCAGATAACATATCATAAGGAATTTTGCTATTCAGCCAACTCACTCACATTTATGTTGATGATTCTTGGCAGCGGATGCTTGGTATTGGCACCGCCTTCTATAGCAATACCAAGAATTGGTTTTGTTTTTTTGACGCTAATCCGCAAATTGCCTTCTTCATCTTGAGTTACTCTGGGAACTTCCCGTGGTCCTTCCGATGTACCGTCCCGAGCTAACCGCTGCATAGATTGATGGCGGCGCATTCCGCCTTCACCTTCTAAAAGAGCTTGTTCGTCTTTCATATCGAAGCTTCGAGAGAGTTTGTGAGCTAATTCCTATAAAAATAATTAAGAGTCAATTAAATCAAAATAAGAGAAATACAAGCAAAACAAAAACACCAAAAATCAGTTTTCATTACGTTAGCAATCATAAATTAGTTGCAAAATTATGATCAATGTTAAATAATTCATCATGTGTTAAATTAATGATCAATAATGTCATCCAATTAATGCTTGTCTAATGATTTCCAGATACCTAGCTATACATTTTCCAAATAATTTTACGCCACATGTCAATCAAAACTGAGTATGAGAATAATTAAAAGAAAAGGCTGATGTTGCCATGAACTCATGAAGGAAATCTTGAGGTCAATGTTAAAATTAATAATAGCGCCACTTTCACATTTAATTTCATTTGAATTCAGGTCACACAAATGATAAAAGAGGCGTTAAACTGTGTCTTTAGTGAGTCGGTGACATTCAATGTCATTGTTCAATAAATTTCTCTTACACCACATGCTTAATCTTACCGCTTTAGATTAGAGATGCAGAGAAGATAATATACCCTTTTTGTAACACAAGCAAAAAAAATTGCAATTGTTCATGTTTTTTTAATTTTATTGTGTCTTTTTAACGTCTAGAAATCATTAAGACCGCATTCAAAAACGTTCTGATAATTTTACTTTCGATTTCTTTTTTTTTGTTTCAGCTGAAATGTTTATCACATAAAAAAACCCAGATTTAAATTAGAAAAATAAAAATTTATAAATATCAAATGAGTCAAGTAATTCTCAGTTTAAAATATGTTTTAAAGTTAATGACACTAAGATCTACCTAACTGTGACACTCTAAAAAAATTTATTTGGAAAAATTACAAAATTTACTCTACACAGCGTGCGAGATCGTACATAAACAGTAACTTTCTCTCTATTGAAAATCTGCGTAAAATGTATGTGAATTCTACGTTACCACCAGATATTAATTTTACCAGGTAAATCTATTATCTTAAAATAATGCCCAAAAACAATAAAAAAATTAGTTTTAAATAAAATTTCTATTTTGGTTTTCACATCTAAACGTCACAAATGATTAAAAAAAAAAATAAAAATAAAAATCTATTGACTTCGGTTTCAATCTTTTACTTGTTGAGTTATGATTTTGGCATTGGAGTTGGTAACAGTAAGGATAATTTATGGCTTTACCATAGATCTGAAAGTTGAGTATAAGACAATTATATCAAAATAGACTATACAAAACCGCACATTTTACCATTTTCCTCCTAACAAAATGCTTGAAGATACGACGGCTCTCTTAAAAACAAAAGTTTATAAAAAGTGTCATAACAGATTTTTATTCTAGAACGAATTGAGCATTTTTGCAACAAAAACCAACCATAAATCATAAGTCTAATAATAAAATATAACAGTAATTTTATAATTTTTTGTTTAAGCAGGCTGGCATAAATAAAAGCTTTGGAAACGTATTTTAGGTATTAAGCAAACTTTTTTTTTAAACCAACTATCATAAAATGACAATTTTGACAACTGATAATTCTAAACTTTCTAGAGATACAGCCCAAGATTCTTTCAAACAATTTGTTAGTGAAAACTGTCGCCTGTGTGATATTTAGTATAAACAGTCAATGTCTACCTGAGTACAAGTCTTAGGTTAATAAAAAACATACACATACGTTTCTACTTGAGCTGAAATTTGTTGAAAGATACAGTAGAAGTAACGCATGAATTATTTTTCAAAAAGTCCCATCAATTGTACCTGATTAATCAGTCAAATTTTTTCTTTTGGTATGTTTTTTTCTATATAAAAATTATTTATGCAAAAAATGGTAGTCAACCTACTATTTTAAAAAAATATTCAGTCACTTTCTATATACGATCTTGCACTTTGTACAATTACTATAATTGAAAACGGTCTTCTTCAGAGTTGAAAAAAAAAGTTTTTATGTTGTTTTTCAGCTAAAATTTATTCAAGTCTATGAACAATGTTTCTTACAATTATTTATTATTTCTTGTTGGGTGAAGACTTACAAGCCGACAAGCGCAATAGACTGTTTTTAGAACATCAAGTGTTTCAATTAGTACTGCGCTACCATAATTTAAAAAAAAGGTTCTGTGCTACAGTTTTGCTGCTATTAACCGTGTGGGAGTTTAATGTATTTGATGAAAAAGTGAGTTTATAGTATCTTTTCACATTAATTCTTCTGCAAATGACTACCAGTTCAATAACTCGTCTTCTTTACATTTTAACTCATTTGCCAAGTTTGAGAACTCTAGAGTGATGTTATGTAAATCGTTAACATACTATGTTTACAATTTTTAATGTTCATCAATCAACAAACAAACGAAATTATTCCATCGAAACAGGAAGTGATCTTGCTAGTCAAACTTATTAAGCAAACTGTTGTTATTGGCAGTTTTTGCAAAGTGGGCGACATCTGTTGAAGCTGCTTTAAAATACTTTAACGGTGCACAACATTGTAGACTCTTGTGATTATTTTCGTGCATTTGCTGGGTTTCCTGGTATGTTTTTAGTGATTTATGCGTTTAATTTAGAGACAAAGTGTTAAAACTTAACTTTTTTTGTAAAGTGTATGTCTTGTGTGGTTATGTTTGGCTTCAGAAATTTTTCAAATATTTTAGTTTCAGTTTTCAAAAATTGCAAAACTTTTTCTTGTTTTCCGAAAAACGAGAAACGTGTTTTCATCTTTTGCTATAAATCTCATAAATATCTTCTGATCGAGCTCATGTTATAATTTTTTCAAACGTGTATTCAGAAAATATAAAAAACAAACCAAGTCAATCGTGTCTGTCAAATTATGGGTCATGTAGCATAATTGTAAAAAGTGTTTACACTGTTGTGAAATACTAAAATTATGTTTGTAAAATTATTGACATGTCATCAGGCCATAGATATTCAAAAATAGGAGGCCATCCTCTTGTAGGGTTTTGCAGTAATATTTAATATAATAAGTAGCAAAACTCATCACCAAAATAATTATTGATTTAACTTAGGTCAAGTCAAGATAGTGTTACAATTAATGTATCTATGACTGTCAATATAATGTTGAATAATCATAACTTACTCAGATGTCAATAGTCTTAAAACTTTCTATATTCAACAAAGCGTTGGCAAGTTGCTGAAATAGCTTAAAAAGTGTTGTAAAATTGATACAAATGTGTGCAATGCGCAAGTGTCTTAACTCATAAAATAATGTTTGAATTGATATAATATAAAATGTTTCTCAAGTATCTCATAAGGTTTGATGTATTCTGCAAATCTATCCGGAAAACAGTGCTTTATCGTTCTTATTCAAAACTGGTCAGTATAGTTTATTACAGAAATCGGTCTACTTTTATGACAATTTTTTACTACTTTAAAATTTTTAACAACGCACATTGATAGTTTGTTTTAATCTAACTGTTTCCACGATTTGCAGAATACATAAATTTTTCATCTTTTGTAAGAAATTTGAGATTTTATCATTCATGTATTATAAATTTAGAAACAAATTTAAAAGCTTTTTATTGAACTTGGTCTACAAAAGACTATTCTAAATAGCAAGCACAAATAACTAATATAAGACCTAACTTAAACTACTTTTTTGCTTTAGACGCTTTAGTAGCAAATTTTTTATATTACTAACTTAAGTACTATAACTAGTACACTAACTAGTTAACTTATATACACAAAACAACTAGATAACTAATTATTTCAAAGTGGCATTTATAAAAAATGAGTTCATGATCTGTATATAATTTGTTAATTATTACTATTAAATCTTGTTAGAAACTAACAAACAAGCTTATGAAAAAACATATTCAGAGTCTGTTTTAACAACATAAGCGACCAATACTATACTAAAAATAATATAAGAAGTCACACGGACAAATTACAAACTAATTTATGTTGCTACAAAAAAAAAGTTTAAAAAAATTTAAAACTGTAAATTTATTTTTCATGTGCTGTTATTTATTTTGAAAATTTAAAGTTTTAATTTTCGTCTCTATAGGATGTCAAAGAGGTAAAAAAGTTTTAATATTTATTTAAGACAATTTTAATAATATTTCTTGATGAAACTTGGTTAAATGTTAACCACACACTACCTAAAATTTCATCTTGTGGAAACGGTACCTTAAGGTTGTTCCAAATGCTCTCTTGCTTTTTCAGATAAAAAAAACTACTGATTAGCATGAAGATATGGATGGAAATCGGTTCAAAAAATGGTTTGAGAATCAACTTACTCCCAATATAAAAGATTAAAAGGATAATCGTCGATAAAGGATAATAATAGTCACACATGTTAAAAAAAACAGACCTACTGTAAAAGTAGTTGTATTAGAAAAATTTAAACTATATTTTTAGGAAGTAATGTCTTAAATTGAAATTCATTCTTAGAAAAATAAGCATGCTTCTTTTTTGTTGTCAAAGTTTCAATTATTAATTTTTTTTTGTAAATTTAAATTTACCACCGACTTTTGAGAGATTCTCATATTTATGACAAACTCACCGTGAATGTTTTTATTCGTTTTATAAAACTCTCACTATTAGTGTTAAAAGATATGAAAAACGGTATTGATAAAATTGGTCACCAGATAATTCTGCCAAAACCAAAATTTTGAATAAATGCTAATAAGTAACAAACAGTTTGTGTACATATTTAATAACTATTTATTATACAAGTGTTTTTTAAGGCAAATGAGTCACGAAAAAAGTGTTTAGCCATGAGAGCTTCTTTGGGTGACTTATTTGCTGGTAAGACACGAGTACAATACATAGTTTTATCCAACACCTCTTTCTGTAAGAGTTCTTGAAAAATCATCAAAACTCAAAAATTTTATATCTGCAAAGATTAGTAGTAATCTATGATTTGGTTGTCATGTTGTTGTTGACAACAAATTTATTGTTTAAGAAAAATTTTGCAAACAAACTGTTTCGGCGCTTGTACCATTGTTGAAAATTCAAAAAAATAGTTCTCTTCCTGAGAAAACTACGAAAGTTAAAGAAGTCACATCGAGTTTGCTGCTCAAGAAATCCAGAGACGCTTATTACAAAGAATTGAGTGAGTTCAATAACTGAAAACAAAAAAAAGATGTTTATGAGGTAAGTGAAGAGCTGCTGGGTTACTTTTTTAACGCCAAAAAAAGAGACGCTGTCTCTTCAATGTGAACGAAATACAGCATGTTAAGATCGACATTAAACTTCAACAAAATACAGATATTTTGCAAAATGGCCAGTTATCTAATCGCTTTTGTTAAAAAATAAATACAAAAATTACAAGTGCAACTAGTCAAAATTTCTTGAAAGAGAGCATATACAACAGTTTCTAGCAGAAACACCCAATAAAAAATATTTGATGTTGAAGGCAAGTCGATTTTGTTATTAAAGAATAAAATCTTTTTTTTTACATTACAGGTCGCACTAATTTTTGGTGTGTCAGGTGGGTGTCGATGTGGTGAATTATTGAACATGTTAATCGATAACGTAGAAGATAAAGAATCCTATATGTTGGACGTTACACGTAGCTTTACGATTATGGAAGAAAGATTTGCTGTTAATGTGGTAGATATTTGTAGAAAATATATGTCTCTTCGACCTAAGAATATTTCTCCAACAGGTTGTTTTTGTGCTATAGAAAAGAGAAGTGCACAGTACAACCAGTGGGAATAAATAGTCTATCCAAAATACCATCAGTAGAAGCTGAATTTTTAAAATTACGAGAATCAGAGTTTTGCACAGGACACAGGATGAGACGCACATCAGTCCAACGTCATGGCCGATGGAAATTGACAGCTGTGGCACAAACGTATGTCGAAGAGTCAAATTGGAGCAAAATCGACATTGCTAAGAAGATACTGACTTGGAAGAAATTTGGAAACAGTAAGTAATGTTATAGAGAATACTGAGGAGCAAAAATCGAATGAATGAGGAAACAACATTGAAGTGACAAAAATGAAGCGAAAAAAGTTATATCTTTTAATATAAATGTTAACGTAAATCTCAACAAATGATTTCATCTGAGATTTCTGTGAATTGTAATTTTATGTATTGTATTTTTTGATGTTCAATAAACTGTCGATTTTCTGTAAACTGTTGAATTATATAAAAGCAGTTTTATTATTGATTCATAAAACCACTTGTGTTTTATAGACCCCATAATTTAATCAAAAACATTTTTTTATAACTTCATAATAAAGAAGTGTTGGATAAAAAAAAAATTGTTAACTTGAGCATAATTACCTCCTTGATAAGTTTTTGAGCTCACATTTAAAACTTTACAACAGTAAAATTTTAAAACAGTAAAAATTCGTAGAAAAATATTTTTATTATTTAAAAAACGTTTTTTGTTTTCCGTAGGTTGAAATGTCAAATATCACAATAAATTACTCCTCACTATTAATCACCTACTCAGTATTAAGCTTTTGATGGTTTTCACCCAAATGATATTTAATGGTAAGAAATCTGATCAATGTCGACTGTAGATCTTTGATCTCAAAAATCTAATAAAAACCGCTTAGTAAATAATTATATGTAAATCAGATTATTTATTGTTTAAATCACGGTAAAGAATTGTAATATAATAAAACATTTTTCTAATTTTATTTATCAAACTGAAAGAAAATACATTTCAACTATTCTAAAAATGCACACAATACATAACAAACCACATTGAAAAACAATATAAAAAAAAATGAAACAACAATCCAGTTTCATTTTTTCATCATGAAAAACGGTGCACTAAATCTAAAAATCATGCCCCATGCTGTGTGGACGATGAAAGTTATTCTTGATACCTTTCAAGAGACGGACCTATGCAAGCAAGGAACGCCCGTATGCTTTTTCTATAAATTTCGTGTAATTTTGATAGTGTTTCAATGAAAGTGATTGGACAATTCACAAAACTACAACACTTAGAGAAATTTGAAAATAAACAAAAATCAAAACGCTAAATAAAGTATGCCAATTGGTTGTTATTTATTTTTATTAATTAAATGTCACGATTTATAAGCTTTTTTTGAAAAATTGCGTTGAAAAGGCAAAGATGAATTATTCTGACAAGACTCGAACAAAAGATTTGTTAGAGGTATTGTTCAGATGAATGCATAATAAAGCATACACCAACGATAGTGTTGGAGATTGTGTTATTCATAAATCCTGCCCACTCTGTTTTAATGAGAGTGTCCGATTTAATGTAGTTTAAAGCATTTTTTTCTGCGTATAAATCGTGAACTTTGTCGTGTTGCACACAGTTAATTTGTATAGGCTTACAATGATATCTTTAGAAAAATTTGATAATTAATGAGAATACCAATTTTATATCAGTACTGCAACCTTGCGAAAATCGAAACTTAAAGCAATCTTGAAACTAAGAAAAACTGTTGATTATAATAATTCATAGTCTTAAAAATCTTTTTTATAAAATAGTATAATTTATTCAATTAACAAAAATTGTATCAGTATTATTTACACTTGAAGTATCATTGCGTTATCAAATGTCTTGAAGCCTTTTTACAAAGTGCGTGCAATAATTTGAAGTTTACAAAGTTGATGTTTGCAACCACTTTGTATATATTTTGTACAAGTGAGTATAAGCAATAACCAGTGCTCAGCTTTCTACATCAGTGTTATTAGTGTTAAAAATCAAACAAATACTAAAAGACATTTTTGAAAAAATTATTTAGGCTGTGTGAACAAAAGGACATACTGTATAATATAATAGATATAGAGTGCCCAATCTATAAAGGCCGCATGCTAAGGTGCACTCAAGGGCCTAACACTTACAAGAGGTCTGCCCCAGTACCAAGACTTGACTTTCTGCGTCCACCCTCCTAAGCTCGACCGCAGACCGCCAAGGTACCCGCTCTGCAAACACATTCTATGTGGTTTATTTGGATTTGAATTTAAAAAACATTTTTATTAATCTGCCACTTTTATGAGAAAAATTTATTTTTTTTTTATTTATAAACCATAGTTTTTAAAAATATATGTTAAAAAATGCAATTATAAGGAAACTTTTTTAAAATCTTACATATTATATCATTGATAACAAATAATTTACTGCGCTTTTGTAAATGCTTTATAACGCCTATATCTCCACCATTCAAGACAATAAGTTAATTTAGTTTCTGCGAAAGCAATGCAATTTAAACAGAATACTTAATGATGAGCTTTAGTATATCAAACTGCACTGTTCCAAACTTAAATATTTATTTAAAAATACATATTAATACGTTTTAGGGAATAAAATAATATTATTCAAATTACTTTTATCCATGATAAAAATAATAAGTTTAAAGTTATCAGGTTCAAATGTTGCAACATTTGAAAACGTAACATTTGTTTTTACCCGTGGTCCACGATCCTGATAACTTTAAACTTATTATAAAATAATATATTGTATACCTACACGGTAAAGTGATTCCCGCAGAAGTTTTTCAAGCTGAAAAAAATATAAAAAAGCAAGGCATAGCTGAGACCACGAGGTTTACACATTGTTTTATAATATGATACAGCAAAACTTTATCTTATTTCAGTTTATCTCAAATGATAACAATTCAGCCGGTACTTATCAAATGTTAATTTTTGCTTTAAACATTTAAATTTTTTTTTTAATTAAGTTAATTATAGTGTTAAATGGTTCATAACTGTTTACATTTACATTTTTGACCAAATTAAGAAAATCTTAGTTAATTCAAATTAAAATGACATTTGAAAAAATTGGTAACGTCGTGCCCTGTTTTCACGAGTTTTGTGTCCATAAGTTCAAGTATAAAAAATGAATGCTAGCGTAATCTTAACTTTTTCATGTAAACGTGTAAGCAACGAAAAAAAAGAAAAAAAAATTACTGAACAAAAAAAGTAAATTACTATCAGCATCTTTGACAGACTCGTTTTAAAGTCTAATTAATTATGTCGTATACTTGCTGTTTGATAGATAGAAGTTTCACATAAAAAAAACTAAGCATATTTCCAATCTAAAACTTTTAATATTTTTGTTGGTGTATTATATGTTTAAAAAGCCATTCACAACCTTTTTACAATCGACTTGGATGGTTTTTTTTTCGGTCTAGTTGAACGAACTGATTCAGTAATGCAGCGGTAATATTTCTTTATGTGTCGATGTCTATTAGACATTTGCTTCTCACTACATTGCCAAATTTACTGATTTACTACTTTAATTTTTGTATCTCAAATAGATGAGGTCAAGTACGTAAAAATAATTGACATTATTTCCATAAAATAATTAATATAAATTAATTCTGTTACAAAAAAAACTTTCAATTAAACACTGCTATCGAGACTAAAATTCTTAACAAAAATTCTCCGTTTGATCCAGGCGAAACTTAGATCTACCAAAATGATTTGTCAATTTGTTGTTGGATACACGAAACAGATGTAAAAAGTAATCTCACCAAAATTAAAAGTGAAAAGTCTAGATCTACAGTTTTTTTGGAGTTATCAAATGTGTGCGGTCTTTTATCAAATTCAAAAAACAACGATAAAGATTATCATGAGACAATGGATGGAGAAATTTTTTGAAATTGGTTAATGAAGCAATTTATTCCTGCTTTGGCCAGTTTGAAAGAAAAATATGTGGTGCTGATCATGGACAATACAGCTTATCATTCCGTGCAATTAGACAAACTATCCACATTTTTTAATAAAAAGGAAAAAATGGAAGAATAGTTCCACAGCCATAGTATTGAATTTAACACAAAATTTATGAATAAGTAATTGGGGGATTTAATCAAACCTTTTTGGATTAATATATTTGATAGACGAGACTTTGTGGGAATATAAACATAACGTTCTTAGATCACCTCCATACTATTGTCAATATAATCCCATTGAAATGGTATGGAAGTTTAATAAATATATAAAATAAACAGGTACATAAATTCTCAACCTTCATGCAAGGATAAAGTTGAGAAGCTAAAGCTTAAGTTCATTTCCAAATATACTTCAGAAATGTGGCAAAATTATTGTTAGACATTACGAAAAACTTATTTTGGGCCGATTGGAGAAAACACATGGGAAATATATCATTTTAAAGCATACTTTCTTTTATTATTTTGCTGGGTCATTTATCATCGTATTCAGATTATGCTTGGCAAAATAATGGAGGGCGAGAAAATATGTAAGAATACATATTTAAGCAAAATTTTAAGTGACTTTAAACTCAAGATTCTGAGAATACTTATATTCCAAATAACGTACCAAGACAAACATGTCAAAAAAACATTAAATTTATAATTCAGTGAATTAAGAATCAAAAAGTATACGTTTTCTGCGTATTAGTAAAATGCCAGAAGATCGGAAATTATCTACAAATACCACAAACAAGTCTAAAACAAGCTTAGGAGAAAAGAGGAAAGCTGGTAGAGAAAACAAGCTTAAGAAGACCAAGTTTTTACATGACGTCAGATGACAGACGTCAAATGTTGTCCCCAACCGTAGAAGAAAAAGAAGAAAAAATAATAACTAGTTTACTTTGCCACAACGACAATTAAGACAGCATTTGTAGACAGCAAATTGACATACCCAGGTCTGCTGTCCAAATTATAATAAATAGAATGTTTTCAATGCATTATTTCTTATTTTCTTTATTATTCTGACGCAAAAACATCGTGAATAGTTTCCATATTTCATATTTTTACATAGGTACCAATTCAAATTTCTTCAAACTACATCTGTAAACTTGGACATGTTTTACTCTTATTGGAATTCATCGGGAAGTTGCAACATATTTAGATTTGAATGAATTTGCAGTGACACGTTTGGGCTTATATCTACCCAAGTTATTATCACTTCCCTTTATAGATAATCAACATATACCATATACCATAATAATGCATTAAAAGATTTCTTTGTTGAAGGAACGGAAATATATTTGTTGACGAAAAGTTGCGGACGAATGTAATGTTGCAGCGATTTCTGCCTCGCAAAGACCATTTACCAAACAGTAAAAAACAGTGGCCAAAAATATTGTCGAAAAACTAGCGGAATGCTAAAAAGGAAGAAGCTTTTAATAACAAGAGCGCTCCTAGTAACCAGTTAAATAAATAATTTTTTGGCCTCTTCTATTTTGAAGTGATTGTTTCACTTCTGTTTGCGTCTACTGTAACCAGTTAAATAAATAATTTTTTGGCCTCCTCTATTTTGAAGTGATTGTTTCACTTCTGTTTGCGTCTACTGTAACTTCATGTTTACGCATGATGCTGTAAAATGACAAGCGGATGCGGTAAAATATCTGAAAACACTGGGCATTTATAGATATTTGAGAAACCAACTATTTTTATGATAATTAAGTTTATGTGATAAAATACTTGTTACCTAAGTTGTTATTGCAAATACATCGGGCTTTAATAGATAAAATAAAAATGTATAAATGTAAATTGCCACCTCGCCACATAGCGTCCATTTAGAAAAGTTAAAAAGTTAATGTCAAATGTCAAAATCCCAAATATGGCGGTTAGAGCATTCTATTATATGTGTGTTTTGATTTTTTATTTTTTACAATTATTAGTTTCTAACAAATTTATCGCCCCATCAATTTTTTACAAATCTCATGCGTTAAGCCACTTTACAGGACTCTAGCTATTTCACCTAATAAGGTGGAATAGTTAGATAGATGGACTTAAACAAAGTTGTCGTTCTGTAAAGTGTGTCTTACCACGTTTGAATGTAAGTAGCTATTACCGCCTAGCAACTTATCTACTTTTTATCGGTTTAGTCGTATAAAAAGCATACTTTTCGTCTCTGATGTGTCGGTTATATTGAATTTTGTAATTGTATCTAAAAATGTAGCAGGCAGTTCACATAACTGAGCAATAGTTTCAAACTTGTTAGTAATTTTTATCAATTGTCAGTATAGCCTTCTAAATTTTCTTTTGCGCTTATGGCAGTCTCTGTTGTATAGAAATTTATACTATTCACAATAGGAACTTACCGCTAACTTATCACGTCATTAATAAATGTCTCACAAGCAGTACGGTCTTATACAGAACCGTATTTTGTTAATCAAAGAAATAGTATGCCTAAATAATTATTATATAGTTGTTTAATTGTAGGTATATAAACTTTTATTACAATAATTCAATATGAAACATAATTTTATTTCATTTGTATTAAATTAATTTTATTTGGAATGTGCGTATTTAATACCTTGATAAAGCAAATAGACATTCCAGATAAAGACGGCTCTGTACAGTCTTGAGTTGATTAGTTAGAAAGTGATTTATGACGAATTTGTCGAGAGTCTCTTACCTTTAAATCAATGGTACTGTCATAAAGGCAATCCAAAATTTCTAAGATTATACTATCAGCTCTCGATCTGATTTAATATAGCTGAACTAATCATTTTTTCACCACTAGTAGAAAAACTTGTAAAAAAAACAAAGCAAAAATAAAAATTCTATTATTGACTAAAGTTTAACTTTAGCAAATAAGTTTAAAGTTTAACTATAACTATAGCATAGCATAAATTTGGCATAAAAATTTGACATTTTGAACATTTTTGGTAAGGTACAGATAATATTTATACAAATATGCAAATCACCATACAAAAGCAAGAATAGTCAAATAACAATAATTATTTCCAAAATAAATGTTAATTATTTTAAGGTTGGCCGTCGTGAATGAAACATGTTTGTATTTATTTTTAAATGTCAGTTTTATACACAAAGAAGATTTTTCAGTTTATTTTTATTTTATATATTTATACTTTCTATTGTGGCCAATAGGGTCATATTTCAAATCATCAAACAAAAATAAGAATTATAATTAAAGTAATTATTAATATAAATGTGAACTGTTCCGAACATTGTTATCGTGAATTAAAATTAATTAATTTATTACTTTTAGAAGAAGTGCATAAAATACAAATTAAACTAACGTTAAATTAATTGCTCTTAAAATCAAAACCAAGATGTTTTATTGATTGGTCTCGCAAATTCAATCAATCACGTAACGAATTAACTGTAATTTTAATTAAATATTTAATTCGGCTACTATAAACCCACTTTTAGTATGTAAAATATTAATGTTTCATTAACTTAATTTTTTAAAACTTTTTCTACTAGCATTGAAAAACTGTAAATAGACAATATAAACGTAATAAACGTAATAAATATATAATAGACGTAATAAACTTTGCTTGTGAAGACGATTATCACCTTCATGTCGTTGTTTTTCTAAGAGCTGCACTTTGCGAAAAACAAAATTGAGGATTTGAACGATAACCATAATTTCTTGCACGGATGGCCTAATATTATATTTCCAATAACTATTCACTTTCAAAGTTTACAATTAAGCGAGAATGCAGCATGGCAATGTTAGTAGAGATAGAAAATTAAATTTTAAATCTCATACTTACGATGATAATCTTATGATTGTCATATTTCAAGAAACTATTTAACAACATATAAGAAAAATTAGAAATTTTATAGTTAGTTGATCAGCTTTTTAATTGAACGCACGATATTTTATATTATATCGACTAACTAGCAAGTATTATATTTTTATATTAAAATGTTTAAAAAACATTTTATTTGTAACCAAAAAGTAAGTATAACTAAATAAAGACACTTAATGTAAGATTTTAAACGTTTCATACTTATAATTAGGCATTTCTACGATCTTTCGAATCGATCATATTATTTCACATTAATTTAATGATAATATAAGACTGCAGCAGTTGCTGCTAGTAGTAGTACATACATGCACATTTATGCTTTTACAAAATAAATAACAAAAAACCGTCTAATAAACCACGATTTAATATCGTAAACAGCAAAACAATTTCACGTATAACCTTGGCGTATAAAATTGGATTTTTTAAACTACCATCATGAGAACGCACACACACACAGACAAATGGTCTATAAATTCCCGCTTGAAAAATCAATGCTGTAATTACTTAAAACCGACATGGGACATTAATTTTCGAGATGACGTTTATCAGTACCATCCTTCTAGCCAACCGTATCAAAATTTAATTATTGGTTCACGTTTAAAACGCGCTCATATCTATATAATCCATTAGTGTACAATTAATTTCTTAAATTATGTTTACTTAGCCGATTATACAGACAAATTGGATGTTTATAATTATGTTGCATCCACATAATCATTGTTACTAATTATAGTAATAATACACAAAAAGATTAGTAATCAACTAATGCGATTGATCCCTTTAAAACTAATCAATATGTCAGGTTTGGTAGCTTAATTTGTAAATTTTTTACGTACTATTTTAGCTTATATTATATCTAATATAAGCTAAAATAGTTAAATATGTATAAGTTTCTAGATTTTGTGCAAAAATGTATTTCTGAAAAATACAATACATTTCTCTGAAATCTAAGCAAACATTAATTTTATATATTAATTGCACAATAATTTATATAATTAGAAAACAAATACGGCAATTTTGACAAATTATGGCAGATCAGTCTAATAATAATGATCTATCAAAATGTTTTTCAAAAACAAAATTTATTAATGCGATGGCTGATGGTACCATTCAACTGCATTGAGTCAGGTACAATACCATTACATATCCAAGGTGTTCTGGTACCAAATACCTGCACACAACTTCTGCTCTCCTAATACCCAAGAACCATGAAACCCACAATAATGGTACCGTGGTACCCAACTCAGATAGGTCTGCAGGTCAATGAATGGGTATGGTTGGCTTTTAAAGAGTGGGAAAGCTTTCGTGCGTACGGTGGGTACCCGCTTTCAGAAAGGTTCATTCTCTTATTCATTAATAAACACTAAAACAATATTAAAATAAGGCACATTATTATGATACCAGTGTTGTCAATACCATTAAAAAGTTAATGGTGCTGTACTGATTACCATAACAAGTTTTTTTAATAGTCGAGAAACACTAATGTTAAATACAATTTTATCTAATCAATTATTACTCCACCAGTATAACAGTAAATACTCTCGATTATTCTGTGTTGTAAAAATAACCATATTTTTGTTTATATTAACTTTATAACCCTCCAGTGAACAAGTAGATTAAAAAAAATAACATCAGCGCACGGGTGATATTTTAAAACACAATAAATGATGTAAAATTTATTTTTTTTTTGTATAGTAAATTAATCTGCAAGTTCTAAGCATATATGAAAATTTATAAATAAGTATATAAAAATTATTAAACTTATATCCATTTTTTTAAAACATTTCTATTGCAGTTGTCATGGTTGTTATTGTTACATTTATCAAAGTTAATACTTATGTCAAAACTCTAAAACTTTCATCAAACACTTTAAACACTTAAGTTAAACCTAGACGTTTTAACCAAAAAAGTTTGAAAACTGTCAACACAAGGTAGAAAGGTTCAAAGTTAGTCCAGTCGAGATAAACATTAGAATAGAAAAAATTAAAAACTGCGTTTTTTTAACGTTGGAAGGAAGGATGGCTAGACGTCTAAATCTTAATTTTTGAGGCTATTTTACCGTCGAGATCGCGACTATCTTGTTTTAAAATTTAATTTTTTGGTTTTCAACTTTAGAGCTAAAATAAAACTATTTAAAGCTGTTAGAAATTTAATTTTCTACAAGTTTGGTCATTATTATTTTTACGTTAAGATCAATATTTGAAGTTTATAATACAATTCTTTGTCAATAAACTGCATAATAAACAAAAGATTTAAAAAATAAAAAAAAATTGTTTCCGATTTATGTTTATATCCAAAAATATTGATCGTGGAGTTAAAAAAGTCCAAGAACCAAAGTTAAAGAAAATAAAATTCCACTCGTTACGATTTTTTTTATAAACTTAGCTTGATAATATAATTCTGCAAATATTGATTCTAGCGTCCAAATAATAATGACCAAACTTGTAGAGAATTAAATTTTCAACAACTTTAAATGGTTTCATTTTAGCTCTAAAGTTGTAAATTAACGAGTTATTTTAGTAAAACAAAAAAAATTGAACTTTAAGTTAAGATGGTGGTGACCGCAGCGGCGGAATTGTCCCGAAAATTAAAATTTAGATTTTTAACCACCTCCCCCCTCAATGTTAAAAAAACGCGGCCCCTAATTTTTTCTATTTAAGGCTATTTGTATGTCTATCTCGACTGGACTATATTTATTGCATTTGGCGCAGCAAGCAACAATGTGTTTTTTGAGCAACAGCTTAAAATGCTTCTATATCACTTTTAACTTTCTCGTGAAAAACCATTAGTCTTTAAATTTTTTTTTCATATTAGAGAATGAGACTCATTAGGAACAAAGTTGTAATAGAGAACAATTAAAGCTTTGAATTTATAAACAATTTAAAAACTCTTAGTTTTAGAACTAAATATGTAAATTTATAAATTAAACACACAATTTGTATATAAAAATCTTACAATACACTACAACAGTAGTGTCAGTGCAATATCAGTACAATGACTTTCGCACACGCCTATTCTATTACAGAGTTGAATTTGAATTATAACGTAAATCATTATACTAAATAATAATTTTGTTTTAATAACAAATAGATTCGTTCGTTTGCAAAAATCAATCTTAGAATTAACAGTCCAGAAATAGAGTCGCACTCATAGGTTTTAAAAACCATTTATCGATTTATTTTTTGAGAACAAAATCACAAAAACATTGATAAGTATTGTTAAAATAGAATTGCAATGTCAGGTACAAAGCACATAGATATTTAAATCCTAAATTAAAACTAAAAAAACCATTTTAGCATATCATCATCAAGAAAAAAAAAACATTTATTTTGATGAATTGTATTGTAAATGAACGAGTGAGGCCTCTGTCAAGACATTTAATTTTTTTTGTAATAGTACAGTTCAAAACGAAAAATTACTTATACAGAAACAAGTATTGAAACGTTTTCTAAAGCTAGATATAAAAAAAAAGTTTTTCACTAACATATAACAAATTTAGGTGAAGGTGTGACAGGCACTTGAGGATTAAAGTATTTGCTATTTTTATGGCGTTTTTTGGAGCTGCAAGTTTAGGTATACTAGCCTCAGTGCCATATTGTTATATGACCATACTTAAAATTTTGCTTTTATTCTACTGGACAATACACGTAATCTCTTAGCCTGTGTCGTTTATTTGAAGAGTGAAAATTAGAGATCTATAGTCTTTTGAGTAGTCCCATTGTAAGACTATTAAATTTTGTAACAAAGAAAAGAACTTAGGCTGCTATATACAACTTTTAATAGTTTTAAGTATTTAAGAGTAAAACGAAATAAAGTAATTTCTGCTTTTCTGACTTTTAAAACTTTAAGACGGCGATATGTTTCGAACACTTATAATAAAATAAAGAAAAATTTATAATTTACAATTCGTCTTATATAATTTCTATTATATCCAACGCTCAGGGCTATTTAAAATTTGCTCTCAAATTCTCTTGTATATAAATTTAATTCAAAATGCATTGAACGTAATAATATATGAAAATACTGCGAAATTGAATTAAGTTCCTTTCTAATTCATGTTAGCTGTTTAACCGTTTAATATAATTATGTTCAATTTTTATAATACTTTATTTTTGTTGTTTCAATTTTCTTAAATTACAAAACCAACTGATTGTATAACTTTAATGAAATTTCAGAACGATTGAAACACTGTTACAACAGAGAAATTCTTATATTATCCAGCAAAAGCCGTTGAATTTAATTCAATTCAAACTATTTTTTGCAAACCATTTAATTTGTTAAATTTATATTTAAATGTTATTCTTTTATGTATTTTTTTGTTAATATAACTATTTTTATTCATCTGTTTAAAACGATTTTTATTTAGCGAATTATTATGTATAACATAATAATTCATAATGTACATAATAATTATAAATACTCAAGATTCAAAATTGTCTATGACATAATTATAAGTTGGCAACGTAGTAATTTTATGTACTGTTTTACTTGTACTTTTAAACTTATTGCTTTTTTGTAATTGGGTCATTTAACCAACTAATAATATTATTTAAAAAAATGCAGCATAATAAAAATTATTATTATTAACGATCTTTGTACTTTTAAAGCGTTTTCTTTTTGATTTCATTTTTTCCCTCCCCTAGCAGCAACAAACTTAGCCAATTAAAATAAAAAATACTACAAATTGTATTCTAAACTAATTGTTTCCTTAATAAGCAATAACCGTAAACTTTAAAACTCAATGTTACTTTTTCTTTCAATTATAATAATAGTTTAGAGCTATCTACAAATTTGTATTCGATTTGTGTTTATGGTACTGTCTATCTAGTTTGTTATGTATATAAATAGAAAATCATTATAACATCGAATATGACACATAAAAGCACCTAGAAACTCTTTAACAATTTATATGATGTTTCTACTTTCACTGGAAAATGTATTGTAAGCGACGTTATAAACGCCTAAAACAATTATATAGAAATTGAGAAAAATAATTGTGCAATTTTTAGATTAAATAAACGTATGCAAATATTTTGTAATACTTTACAGCAAACTTAAAAAAATTACTTACAGACGGAAAGTTATGAAAGTGTAGGCTGCTAATTTAAAAATAAACTATCCATTATTTCAAAATATTATCACAAATTTTCCCTTAATAAAAATGAATAAATTATAGATCAAAAGTTTTACCTTCAGCTCAAATTATCAAACAAAAAAATTCTCTGTATTATTATTTTTAATATATATTATGTGATATTAATCTTATATAATAATTTATGATTTAATATGTTTAAAATTAAAATTGTTTTAATAAAAAAACAATTTTTTTTTATAACGGGTTAACGTTTTAACTGTATCTGTAAGAATTTGTAGAATAACTGTAAAAATTAAAAAATAATAAAAGAATCAAACTGAAAGTAAACTGAAGGTAAAGTTGGCTAGTTGTTTATAACTATATTGTTCAAAGTTAGTTATTTATAAGTTTTATTATTATTTATTAGTTATTAATCTCAACCATTACAACAAAAATAATAAAAATAATAATAAAAAAAGCCAAGCTATCATGTGTGTGTGACATGAATTTCAAAAGAGCTTGTTTCTCAAGATTTTTCAATAGTTTTTATTTGAACAGGTTACCCTGAAGAATATAACAACTTTTTCTACTTATATAAAGTGTTATTTTCACAATTAATCTATTATTTTGTAGATAATTTATTAAAATAAGAGTATTTTTATTAAAATTAAGTTCAATATATTTTATTATTATTATTTTAATCTATGGTTTTGCCAAAGTTACGATTTTGTTTACATGTTGTAATGAGTTGAGTTGAAATAAATAACTCTTTTTATAAAAATTTTGACTTAAATAAAAAAAAATTAGAAAAATCAAACATTTGTGTTTATAGGTAAGTTATGGGATTGTCTCAACATGGCATCAATCGCGATGATAAAAAGGAAATTTTTCCGACAATCGACCGGTGACATAAGTTTTGTTCCAAGTTCTTATAAGATTATTCATAATTTTAAAGCGAAAATGAGTAAATAAATATTGGCTGCTCTCGGTGGCCATTAGAAACCTTTTCAATTTAAAAATGATAAAAACTTTACTTTTAGCTATTTAAAATATGGGTGTTGTTCAACCATCAGTAAGCAAAAATCTCAAAATTTTAAATTTAGATTCAAAAATCTTTACAAAAGTATAAAAAACAGCATTATTATGTTCATGTCATATTGTTCAAATTTTAAATTTTAAATCCGACAATTTAAATAATATGATAATTGCAAATGAGTGAAGAGATAGTAATTTAGCTTGATTTTTTAAAAAACAAACTTATATATTCTATTTAGTTTAAAAGCCAATTTGTGGTTTTCGTTTAATTTAATAATTGGTTTAATAAAACCAATTTAATTCTTAAATTGGTTTTTGAACTTATTGCAAATTGAAAGCTTGTTTTTCAACAATTTTTATATTATTAAAAAAATAATACTGTCCTTATTTGTCAAAAACCGTAATGATTTTTGAATTCAGCAAAACTGCTGTGCTTTGGCTTTCGGAATCGGGAGGGTTGAACAATATTTGGCTGAAATTGTCAATCAATAAATTCCATCTGTTAAACAGTTTTTTTGTGTAAAAAATGTGTATAATAAACCATCGAAGAGTGTACCATTATTGTCCTAAAAAATTAGAACAAAATGTTTGTTTACGCTGTGTTTGACGTTCTACTGCATCTACTGCTTGTTAAATCTGTCACTTTTCATCACTGTATGAATATTCAATATAGTGATCGGAAAATAACCAATATTGTTCAATTTTAAATAATAATAATTATTTTTTGTTTTTTTTTGCTCTGGTTTAATCAATTTTTCTTGACTTCTAATTATTAGATAAAAAACACATTTTTTGGGTAGCGTTTATTAAATTTTGTTATTTATGATAATAACATTGACGCATTTTAATAATAAGTGTTAAAAATTTGTTAAAAACATTAATTACCGCTTTTTATTTTTTTAAGATATTTAAAAATTTTAAAAATTGTTTTTATTTTTTTTCAATCTAATTCATTAAAATCTTATTATAATTTTTTCTTATAAAAAGCTATAAGCCAGATCATATTAAAGAAAGAATCCAAAATAGATTAAAAAATGTTTTCTCTTACTGTTTTTTGTTAATGGGTTTCATATTAAATGCGTTGAGTCTGTTGACTGAATTTTTGAAAAATTTATTAGATGTACTATTGATCGGAAAAGAGAACATAATCAGATGTTGTCATTACCCAGATTTAAATTTAATTTACAGCACATGCGCAAGCAGTATATTATTCAACAATAAACTATTATTAACGAGCTGAAGTTTACTAAGTCTAAATCACTAAGAGAATAATAGCCAGTATACGCGAGTGAAATAGTACACAACTACTAAATATTTTTGTTAAAAATTTTTTTGCTAAAAAATTTAATATTGATCATTGTTAAAAATAATTATTTACCTAACAAGTTTGAAAAGTGAAATTTCCCACCTGAGTACTTTGTTTGCAGCACGCCTGAAAGAAGTGCTGCAAACTTTTCAACTTTACAAAGTGCTTTTCTATCCGAAAAAATTGGATACAATTTGATTTGCAACGCATAATTCTAATTTTTTAATAACAAATAACTTCAAGTTTTTAATAATAAATAATTTAGTTTTTTAATTATTTTTTCCCACCGATTATCTGAGTTTTTAAATTTATAATGATCTCATTGCTTGGTTGCTATGGTTTTATTGAAATGAAAAAACATTGTTTCAAACATTTTTTCTTAATTTTAACAGCAAGGTGAAAAACACCGCATTGCGAGAAAAACGTTTTACGACGCATTGAGGACAAACGGATACTGCCGATTTTTGAACGATAATGCAAAAACAGATAACCGATACGCACATTAAAATTTGTTAGCTGATAGCTCCGTGTAAATGCTCCTTGCCTTCCAACCGCAAGCCCCAGGTTCAAATCTGATTTAAGAAAAATCTCCTTTCTGATTTTTTTTTTTAATAGAACTAAATTGAAAATATTTGGTGTGGCTTACACGATACAATTATAGCTAAATCAAGAAAGCATTTGACAGCAGTGATTCGTGACTCATTCGAGCAGATGTCGAGCAAACAGACGTATAATAAGTATATTATGAATAAATTATTTTTTTTGTATTTTTTGATTTATAGAAATATTTCTACTTTAGGATTTTTTTTTTATTGTAGTGGATTAGATTTTCTGCTATTGAAACATTTTTTAAAAAATATTTTTTATTATAATCATCTAAATTGTGACGTTAAAATAACTTATTCACTTTTTCATACAGCTTTCTAGTTGTCACACAGTCACTTTTATAATTTAACTTAAAGAAAACATAATTCAAATTATTATAAAAATTAATTTACATCAGCAATGTCTGATAAAACGCTTCTGTTTTTTGATATCTTCAAACTTCTAGTAGAAGATAGCAACTCAAATACTCAATAAGTGTTGTGGTGATTGACAAGAAAACTTCCATCGAATGATGTAGATGCATTTGATGTTTTGCTAAAGAAAAAATAATGAAAACCTGTTATTTATTATAACGTTTCTAACTATTTTGAAAAAGAACGTAATCTAGTAAGCGTCTTCTACTTATAAGCAATAAATCAGCAAAATTAGAGATAAACAATAAAAAAAATCTTAAAACTAGAAGCTCTGTCTAACAAATCACTCCGTCTTGTAAACTCTGTCACTTAAGAAACATTAACAAATAAATTAGTTTTACTTATGGGTTATGGTTTAAAATGTACCAAACACAACTCAGATTAACAACAATACGTTTTAAGTCTCTGACAACAATATGTCACTAACAATTGACAGAACATTGCATATAAACCCAAAACATGTTTGAGTTTTTAAATCTTTATTTTGAATAAATTTACTTTGATTTAGTGATTTTCTAGGCTAGATTGGATGAATTAGCAAATATCCAAACAAGTTAGAAACCACTAGCTGGTAACTTATGAGATCAGTAGAAGCTTTTTCTAGATACAAATATTTACATTTAACTAGTGGCTTAAGAATAAGCTGTCATTTCTTTTAATACAGAATGAGTATAAGTTGTCTTTTTATTGTTAGTTTGGCGGTCCGGAATCTGAAGATGTCTAGCAATAGCATATTGAAAAAACAAATAGTTCACGTTTTCATTAAATGAGACCATAGTAAGTATCAGACTCTTGTTTGAAATAAACTCCTAAAACAGTCTGTTGTTTTGGAGAAAAAGTCTACATTTATGTTTTATTAAGCAACACTATTTCGATTAATTTTACTATTACTTATTTTTGTATTATTACGAGAGCGGTTTGTTGTGCCACTCGTTTAGACAAATAGTTTAATGTTTAAACAAAGCTAACATATATAAACACTTTGACACTTAACCTAGGTTGTTAGCTAGCAACGAGACTAAATTTAGACTAAGTTTTTAAAACAATATAAAATAAAAAACATAAAAATTATGTAAACTTTTCTCAATGAAAACTGCTTGTAGGGCTTTTACAAATTGAAATTGATTAAAAATAAGTTCTTATATTATTGAAAAGGTGTTAAATGAACAACAAAAGTCCAAAAAGCTTAAAAAAAATATATTAATAATAATATTTATATTTATTGAAATTGTTAGAAATGTGTCATAACCAAAACAATGAATACATACCATTATTAGGTTAGATAGATAGATAGATAGATTTAGAATAGGGTATCGTCTGCACTGCGACCTATTGGTCTATTGTGCTCCCCTTTCTCGAGCTGTTCGAGGAGTGGCTCGGTTTATAGCTCCCCGTCTAGTTCCAAAGCTGTAATAAACTCCAGCAGCTGCGATGGCTTCAAAGACAATATGTCTCTATTCAGTATGTATTCCTGCCCTAGATGTTCTCTACGTTGGGTTCTAATGGCGACGCATTCTGTTAGGAGTGTTCCGGAGTTTCCTCCTCTTCCATGCAAAATCTGCATTCGTCATTATCTTCTAGGCCAAGTCTCATCAGGTGCTTTCCTAGACGGCAATGACCGGTAAGGAAACCTGTGAGGATGCGAAACCTATTTTTAGTGAGGTTCATGTAAGCTTTGGACCTTACATGGTCGAAGTTTCCAAGAAATTTCTTAGAGTGTCTCAAATCAGGAAGATTTAGCCAGCGTTCTGACCTGTCCTTCTCTTCCTTCATTTTGAACCTTTTCTTGTAGGTATGTTTCCCTAAGCCGCAGAATGGTTCTGGCCCTACAAAAGGGGTTAATGCGCCCTCTCTTGCTAGCTTATCAGCTTTCTCGTTTCCCTCTATTCCCGAGTGTCCGGGTATCCAAACAAGAAAAACTTTGTTATTCTTGCCTAGTTCATTCAATTTGCCTCGGCATTCCCATGTCATTTTAGAACTGGTGACATAGGAGCTTAATGCTTTTATCGCTGCTTGACTATCAGTGTGAATTGCAATTTCACATTTTTGATAGTTTCTTTCTAAGTTAAATTCTGCACATCGTCTGATTGCGTGTATTTCCGCCTGGAAGATGCTTGGGTAGGTTCCCATTGATTCTGAGTATTTGGTTCTAGGACCGACTACTCCTACTCCCGTGCCCTTGTTTGTCATGGAGCCGTCCGTATACCATTTAATAGTATTTCTTTTAAACTCACTGGTGGTGGGTTCTTTCCCCCAATCATCCCTGTTGCTTAATCTTACCATAAAGTTTCTTTCAAAGATGTGTCTCCTTACTATTTCGTCACTTGGAAGGTTTGGAAATGAAATGCACTCTGTCAGAGATGTCAAAGCTCTCTGACATTTGATTTTTTCATATTCGGTACCCTCCCTTATGAGTCTGAGAATAGCTTCCCTCGCTGTTCTAGCTATCACTAGATGTAGGGGTGTCAGATCTGTAATAACCTCTAGTGCCGCAGTAGGGCACGTTCTCATAGCTCCTGTGATACACAAACATGCTAGTCTTTGAACCTTGTCAAGGGTTCTCCTTGTGGTTGCTTGTTCTGCCTTAGAGTGCCAGGCTATTGCCCCATAGGTCATAATAGGTCTAATAATCATGGTATACATCCATCGCAGTATATTCGGGTATATAATTTGCTTAATAATAAATATCTACTTAAAGTAGTTTGAACAGATTTTTTATGATTACGTATTAATAGATAAAAGTATACCTAGTACTTATAGATTAATTTAAAAAAAGTTTAAAATTTTTAAGTTTTCAAAAGGTAAAAAAACTCTAATGTATAAATAAAGCCAAATATGGCGTAAAAAGTTGAAAAATACTAAAAAAATTAATCTGATACTCAACTCAGATTTCTTAGAAGAATGTACCTAATTAATAACTGAACAAGAATTTAGAATAACAGAAATGTTTATAAAGTCTGAGTTTCTACTGAATGTCTATTCAGTATATGTTTACAAAGCCAATAAACAACTTTTAGTAGGTTTTTAAACTTTTTCTTGTTCGTACTAATCTAGAAAAATTTTATGAGAGAGCAAAAGCAAACCTGTTTTTTCTGATGTTTCTTTTTTAAATTTAGGTGAGAAAAGTCTTTTGCGGCAACATTTACCGTTCTGACTTTAGTTACAACTACTGAATTGCTTGTTGAATAATACCGCCTTGTTTGTAGCTCAGTTTGTAACAATTTGAGCGATTAAGCTTGCTCTTGAATTTAACAAGTTTACTTCAAATTATTTAAGAAAAATAGATGCATTTGGGAGCTAACAGACATCAGTTAAGAAACTACATGTTTACTTAGGCAACAAGTTTCAACTAACAATTTGCTCTTGTATACCTGTTTCTTGCCATATTTAGATAATTTCAAATTAATTTTCATCTAGTAGGTCATGGAAAGTCTAATTTTGTGTATAATCTACTAGATAAATAGTTCTTTCAAATATACTATATGTTTTAAAATTTCTTGTTACGAATATATAGTCTTTATTTGCCCTTGGGCTTATTTGATTCCCTATCCCTCACCTCCTAAATTACATCCGAATTATTTACAATTCGAATATTACATTTTCAAGTTACAAATATTTTACAGTTCAAATTCTCTCTTCTTCCTCTCTAGCTTCCTTTCTCTGTCTTTTTTCTTCTCTCCCATACTTCTCTCATCCATTCTCTTCTCTCTCCACTGTCTTTTAGTATTTCCTCCGTACTTATTCCCTCCCTTGCCTTTATTCCTTGACACCTAGCATATCCTGCACAGTCTTTCTTTCTCTTTCGCCCAATATCTGTTTTCCTTCTCCTCGTTCTCACATCTGTATCTTGCCATCTTTTATAGTTTTCAGTTTTAAGTATTTTGACTTCTGTTCTGTTATTATTTTTTCAAACTTTGCATTATATCTTGCTTTGTTGATTCTCTCTCTTCTGTCTTATTTATCCACGTCCAAGTCTCTCTCTGATAGTTTCCCATACATCCATATCCCTTCATTTCTTTTCCTCTTCACCTCTTCACTTGCATAACCATTTCTCTTTAAGAGAAATGGATATGCGAGTGAAGAGAGAAATTGATATGCATATTCCATTTCTCTTAAAGAGAAATGGATATGCGAGTGAAGAGAGAAATTGATATGCATATTCCATTTCTCTTAAAGAGAAATGGTTATGCGATTCTCCTCCTTTTTCTCGTTTTTTTTTAGTCATCTTCTCTTTTCAGCATTGAGCATTACATTCTGTTTTTCTCGACAGGTTATTTTCGAATTTGGTCGCCTTCTGCTCTGCCCTTATTCTTCTCTTATTTTTTTCCTTCTTTACTTACTATGTATCCCAAAGTTTCCTTGTCAACTCCTAGCACCCATCTCGTGTATTTTTCCTGTACTTTCTCTATTTCTTCCTGCTCTTTCCATCCTCACAGTTCTGCTCCATATAGTAATATACTCCCTATTAGGCTGTCAAACATCATCATCTGTCTTTCGTAGTTGTTTCCAAATTTTCTTTCTCCTATTCCCCATACCAGGCCCATAACTTTATTTGCGTTTTTTACTGTTTCTTTTATGTACGCTCTTGCCATTCTTCTTTCACTAAATTTGTACTTCAAGTACTTAAGTTCTTTAACTCTCTATCTCCTTCTCTCTCCAATTCTATTTTTTATCACTTCCTCTTGTTTTCCGTTTATTGAATACTACTCAATTTCTTGTTATAATTGACAATATTCATGAGCTAATTTATTGGCAACATAGATCTACTCATAATCAAAATTCACTTTCTACTCAAAACGTTGTTCATAAAGTTCTCATAGTTAAGGTATTACATTTTACCTGAGACCATGTATGGTAATATCAATTGTTCTGCTATAATAAAGATTTTCAAAAAACTTGTTAGTTTTTTTATGTTGAAAAATTTTTTGAGTAAAAAAAGCAAATAATCTGCTTCAATAGTGGTGTTGGTCATAATTTCTAAAATTTTAAAAGTGTGGTTTCAAAAATAGAGTTTTGCAACTGAACTTTTAACACAATACATTTTGTAAACAATCCTGCAGTTGTCTAACAAACAAAGTAATCGGTCAAAATAACCGGATGGATTTTCATGATAACAAAAAAGATTTAATGAATAAAAGCCAAACCAAGCTAATAGCAATAGTTTTGCTTTTGGAGAAGTTTGAAGCTGCTGTTTATTTTTGATGAAAATGCAAATATTCAATAACGTGGTTTTGCAACCTCTGTTCAGCGAACAGATTGTTTACATTTTATTGTTAATTCCACCGTTTAAATAGAAAATATCTGATATAGGGCAGAATGCCAGGAAATGAAATTCGATGTATTGATTCAAATTTCTAGAATATTTGTAATGGCATTTTGTTCTCTAATTAAATTCAAATGAACATAAAATACTGTTAAAAAGTATCAATTTAAATAAAATCCAAAGACTGGATAAGTCTTTAATTACAGTAACTTCTGTGTTGATGATGTTCGAGAGGCGCTAATTACTTAATAGTTAAATAAATCGAAGTTAATGAGTTTGCACAGGTAGTAGAGTTTGTGTTTGTTTTCTTAATTAATGCAAAGCCAACTATAATTACTTATAGAATCTATCATCAATTTTATTTCTGATTTGTCTATTTTTTGAAGCAAGAATATGTGAAATAATATCAAATTCTACTTAAATAGTTGAACATAATTGCAAAACTTTTCGGGGTTTTAATCTTGTTATGTCATTAGTCGTATGTATATCGATAGAGAATTTGTATTTTTTATTTATTTCAATTTCTTATTTCAAATTATATACTCCACTTATTGTTCTGTGTTAAGCTTTTTTCTAAAAATTATCTGCATTTTCCTCATTGATATATGAATATTTATGTAGTTCACTATATATGGTACATTTTTATTGATATTAATGGTTAAAACACAATAACTAAAATGCAGAAAAAGCTATTAATTTGGTAATATTTTCCGCATCGCAATTGCCTCTTGTGTCCAATAATAAGATGTTTTATTGTCAAATTGACAGAAAATGGCTTCAGGCGCGTACAATCCAGTTAGAAAATACCGCATTCAAATGCCATGCTAAACTGTTTCTACTAGTTTCCGGGCGTGTGATCTACAAGTTGTACATTGTGGTCATAAATTATTTAGATAGAATATATGTTTAACTTTTGATCAGTTCATACGGAGAAAACTAACATCAAAGCTTGTCTATAATATTATAGTCGAGCTTTGACGTTTGTTTGACATTTGCCGGAAAGCATACTATCAAAAACAATAAAAAATTGTCAAGCTAGACTACACAGCTACAGTAAATCTAAATAATTTATAAACGCACCATATAAAACTGTACATTTATTAACTTTCAATAGTTATTATTATTTGTATCATTAGATCGAAGACTGGTCTTTTGGTAAAACGAGTGATCTTTGATCAATCAAAGATCAAATTCTTGCTAAACTTTATCCAGACGTGTGATACACAAGATTTTTTGTGCTAAAGTAACAATCCAATTCTTTTAATTTTAAAATATTGTCAGCAGAAAAAATCATTTTTTATGTTAATGTCAATATTACTAAAACTAAAAAATTATTCAAATGCTGAAAAATCAAATATTGTGTCATTTTGTGCTTTCTGACATTTTGATAAAAACCATATTATTGTAGAATTAACCACAGTATTTATAATTGTGTTTAATTAGTTTCCAGTAAGTCTATATTTTACAATGACTATTAATAAATCCTAAGGTCAGACGCTAAAAGTATTGTGGGTGTAGATCTAAATATTAGCTATTTTTTGCACACTCAGCTTTATGTAGCTCTGTCACGTGTTAGCAATCTCACCAGCCTGTATGCTTTGATCTCCAATAGTTAGTTATACGTCTAATATCGTGTATAGAGAAGCATTATGAAGTATTTTTTTATATATCCAAACAACGGTGCTCATAATCCAGACAAAGTTTCAGACATAGCCAGTTTATAATGAAAAAAATATAAAAACATTGTTGAGCTATCTTGTACCTGTCAATTCAACACATCTTTTAACATTTTTAAGATTAAAAAAAATATGTTTTCTAAAAAACTCATTAAAGGCGCAAACAAGACTTGAATATGCTGTTAAAAATCTGTCAAAATTTGATTGTTCTGATAAACTAAAAAAAGTTGTTTCATCAGAGTTTAGTAATTTTTTTGTAATTACAATACTTAATACTTGAATTAAGGTAGAGTAAGAACTTTAATTTTTAACTTTAAAAGTTGTATGCGTCTCTTAAAAAAAAATCAAAAAATCTCTTTAAACAATATAATTTTTTAATTGGAGAGTAGTAATTGTGTGAAACATAGTCGATTGCATTGAAAAGATCAATTGTTGGACGTTAAACCGCAATATCTTCTGTAGAAAAATTGACAAATCTATCAGTTGCAAAAGTGCAAATTATTCCTTTTTCTTTCAGCACTAGTAACTGAACTCGCGTTACTTTGAATATTTTAGTGAAACTACAGTTGTATCTGCCTATAAGATTTTATAAATTAACAAAAAACATAATAATTTTGTGTCTATTCAGTTAATATTTCTGTAAGTAGATTTAAAACAAAAATTATTCTGAGCTAATAATAATTTGTGTAGATGTTATTTTGCACATCAAACAGTTTAAAATGTTAAAATTTAAAAAGAATATGAAGACCGAGAATTATTCATATATTAAATAACTAAAGTTATAACAAAATGAAAACATAGAAATTGGATTAATCTTATTCATCTGATAAATCATCCATGCTAATATCAGATTCTGTATCGCTTGTCTCTCTTATATCTATATATATAAAAGAAAGTCGTGTTTGTTACAACACTTATAACTCGAGAACGGCTGGACCGATTGCCATGGTTTTTGACATCTTAAAAACAATGAAAACTCGATATGTGTAATGAATACTTAATCATTTCAATAGATGCTGATTTGTTTATTACATGTCAAACATTTGTTGTCCAATCCTGTCAAATAGTGTAACAACTATTTTTTTTTTTTGGAACTTATGGCCTGAGTTGCTGAAACCTTTAAGCCACAACTTAATTTTTTTCTGAAGACATCATGTGTGCGTTCAGAAATTTATTTTTTGTAAAATGTCTACCAAGTTCAGGTACTGTTATATTTGTTTTTAATTCCCGAAAATAATACCTAAGATTTATTCTACAGTAAAAACATAAAATCATCGGAAAGGAACGGAATTTAGAGAATAAAAAATTTAGGGAAAAAAAATATTAGGTAAAAGTTATAAGATTAAGAAAAAAAAATCTACAGGTTAAAAAAAGTGTACGTGGCATGCTCACGTGTCGGCAAACTATCCGCTTTATTTGTTCTTGCGCCTGACCAAAAAACAAAGAATGTCGTTTACCACAAAGTGCTTGAATGAAAATCCTGTTAATGAATTAATCCGAGTTTTATTTTTTCCCCTATCTGCACAACATAGTTTTCAATCATTTTTTTCTGACATGAGTTTGAAGAACTTAATTATTATTTTTAATTTTTTTTTATTTTTATTCTCATTCTGTATGTATGTTTTCATCATCATTCATCATAATAAAATACTTTTTTGTTTCTATCTATATAAATATATTATTTTGTGTCATTGTTTTACGTTCATCAAAGCCTAAATTAGTTCAGCTAAAAAGTAACACGACATTCGTTGACTGTTAGGCGGTACGAAGTTCGCCGGGTCAGCTAGTTATTAATAATTTTGACGATCATATGATCTAAAAATCTTTATTTAATCCATGCTTCCTCAATTATTTTTTGTACGTGATTGACATCTTTAGTCTATTGCTCAGGTCCTCAGATGTAATTAATTCTATTGCTTCTAGAAGAGATTCTTTAATTCAGTCATGTTAAATTCTTTAATATGTAAAGTCACTTTTTTTATGTGCCCACATTAGTTCAATAGGATTAAAATGACAATAGTAAGGTGGCAGACGAATAATCTTGTAACTATGTCACTTTGCCTTAATATCAATTGCATATTTTATTTCTGGTTTATGCTTTTTTACTAATAATTGTAAAAGTTCACATTTTTTTATGCTATAATTGATATTCTTGCTTTTGAGCACGAAATAATATTATTTTTTCTGTTGCTTGGATCGAGGGTATATTTATTTGTACAGAATGATATTTTGCGTTATAAATAATTTTTTTACGGAATATTGAGAGTAAGTGATTCTTAAATCATTCTTTGAAACGATTTTCATCCATTTCTTCATGGTAATCAGTGATAAAACAAGGAACAAATCCGCTACTTGAACCTGCATAAAAAATTATTAGAAAACAACGTTCCCCACAAGGTAACTCAAAACCACACTTTTCAGTACCGTCAGTCCAAATTTTAGAAAGTATGTGGTTAACATTTAACCACACTAATTTTTGTCTTCTCGAATTTGTTTTATAAACCTGCATCTTCAAAGTGCAATATCGATATTTTCCATTGCAATTAGTCTACTCTTAGACTTTTTAAATGTAATTCTTAATGTGTTTGAAACCGTTTTAAGAAATCTAATTGGCCCATGACACAATTCCAGTTGCAGTAACAGAAAACCAAAAACATTTTTTTGGTTTTACTAGGACTTTGTAAATAGTTAGTAAGTTTTATTTTACACGACGCTCTTTAGAGTGCGTTAATAAAACCGAGCGTTGTAAAACAACTAACGCACAAATAATGTATTAAATTTTTTAGCCGAGAACTCAATTTTGTCTGTTGTTTTAAAAATTTCAAAATTTGAATTGACGGAATTGGCAATTGAGTTTGACAGGTCAAGTCAGGGGTTGTGGCTCAGAGCTTGATCGATGGTATCACACCACGAGATAGCGCTTTAAAAGTTGCACCAAAAATATTTAATTGTCTGCATTTTTAAAAGTTGTAAGTTTTACTGAGTGCTGTGATTTGTCCTGGTATAAACCAACTATCTCTAAATTTTTTCAAAAACAACATTCTAAAAAAAATTTACACTTGTTATATTGCGTAATAAAAAAATTGTAGAGGTTTCTCTATTCTATTGCAATGCTGTTTTTCTATGTTGCGATGCAAATCAAATGTGCTGAACAGTAAGCGTCGTCCTTTTTAATCTATAACTAGCTGACCCGGCGAACTTCGTACCGCCTAACAGTCAATGAATGTCGTGTTACTTTTTAGCTGAACTAATTTAGGCTTTGATGAACGTAAAACAATGATACAAAATAATATATTTATATAGATAGAAACAAAAAAGTATTTTATTATAATGAATGATAATGAAAACATACATACAGAATGAGAATAAAAATAAAAAAAAATAAAAAATAATAATTAAGTACTTCAAACTCATTTCAGAAAAAAATGATTGAAAACTATGTTGTGCAGATTAGGAAAAAAAATAAAACTCGGATTAATTCATTAATAGGATTTTCATTCAAGCACTTTGTGGTAAACGACATTCTTTGTTTTTTGGTCAGGCGCAAGAACAAATAAAGCGGATGGTTTGCCGACACGTGAGCATGCCACGTACAATTGACCATGAGAAAAACATGCATTTTCTAGATTGAGGCTACAAATAGTTAAGGATTGGCCCTGTGATTTGTTGATCGTCATGGCGAAGGCAAGACGAATCGGGAATTGAATTCTTTAAACTCAAAAAGCATATCCGTTGGGATGATCGAAATCCTTGGAATAAGAATTTCCTCATCTTTAAATTTTTCTTTAAGTATCGACGCGTGCAATTTCTCGCAGATAATTGACTGGAGATATTCCGTTGCCTAATTGCATTACGGCTTTGCTGGGAAAGATGAGATCTTCTAGGACGCGGCATTGTTATTAAAATGTGCACTCGCATAAAACCACCAAATATAATAACAGTGCCTGAACTTTCGAGACATAGACAATAGCTCAAAGAGTATATAACCACTACGTATGAATAGCTTATCAAGAAAAATCATAGACAACCTATAAAAAGACATTTACACTTTTGTTAATCTGTAGATTTTTTTTCCTTAATCTTATAACCTTTATAAACTGATTTTTTATTCCCTAAATTCCGTTCCTTTCCGATCATTTTATGTTTTTACTGTAGAATAAATCTTAGGTATTATTTTCGGGAATTAATATCTAAAACAAACAAATATAACATTACCTGAACTTTGTAGACATTTTACAAAAAATAAATTTCTGAGCGCACACATGATGTCTTCAGAAAAAAATAAAGTTGTGGCTTAAAGGTTTCAGCAACCAGGCCATAAGCTCAAAAAAAAATAGTTGTTACACTATTTGACAGGATTGGACAACAAATGTTTGACATGTAATAAACAAATCAGCATCTATTGAAATGATTAAGTATTCATTACACATATCGAGTTTTCATTGTTTTTAAGATGTATTCTGCTATTCGGGACGGAAACAAATCCAACAAATCAAAAACCATAGCAATCGGTTCAGCCGTTCTCGAGTTATAAGTGTTGTAACATAACAAACACGACTTTCTTTTATATATATAGATTATTTTTGTTTAGTGGTTCATCTATAGGTAGTATTACCAATATATTTTTTATCCTACACCAACTCAAAATAAAATTTTCTCGTCTCTCGCGAGCCGTGAAAGTACATCATTTCCAGGCTAGCCGAGAAAAAAAAAATCTGATTTTCTCCGTTAGGAGTCGCTGTTATAAGAAAAATTACTCTAAACATTAAACGTCTCACTATTTATGAAAGGTGTTGAAATTTTAAATCACATTTACTGTTTATGAACATCAATCTTATTTTAAAAAACTACTTTTGTGCAAGATAAATGGTGTAAATCACGACAGTAAAGTAATCCATGAATTTTTGACATCTGTCAAAGTTTGACATTTTGAATTGGCAATTGGCGGTAATAACCTCAAATCAATTTTATGATAATGCTTGATTATAAGGTAATTTGTGTAGGATAAAAAATAATGTGTAAACCACGGCCTTAAGAAGTGGCCAAGCTGGCCTTTGGCTCGCCTGTCCATATCTTCTCTAAGCCTGGAAAAATACCACTTTGCCGCTTAAGTTTACAATATACTATTTTTTTTGTATTTCAATTTTATAAACTAAATGACGGTTGTTATTAGACGTTGGTCGCTTTTTTCACACTCTTATAGACCTCAATCTTTAGTCTATTATTATTTTTAAAAAGGCGCTTTACCATTACTACTTACTTTAAGAGTTGATAGAAATAGTTTAATTTTACATATCCTTTAGAAACACTCAAACAATGTGAAACTAGTCTATTGCAAATCTTTGTAAAAACAAAAAATAATGTGCTGCTATTTGATGTTATATTGCATACTTCATCCTATATTAGATTTTTGCGAAGACGAGCGTACGTAAGTTTTATAAAACAAGTTTGCTCGTGAATGATCAAAGTATAATAATAATTTATTGTCAACTTAGAAATATAAAAAGCGCCTAGAAGACAGATTTATATTACATTTCACAAAGCATCTTTTCGAAATATTTATATAAAAAAAAATTTAAACCAAGTCCGTCTCTGTCAATAATGTTTTAACCTTGAATCTTGCTATTTCGTTTTAATTAAAAATCTTTTTCTTTATGAGCTATTGAACTGGCTATTTTCAATTTTTAAATAGTTAATTGAATCTTTCAAGATGTAATGGCGTAATAGATGTTTCACATCTCACATCCTGCCTTTGATTTAATTCATACTTGTTTTTTTATTTTTTTAGCAATCACCCTGTATAAGAAGAAATCGATTAAAAGATAAAACCTTAAAGGAAAAAATCAATTCTATTAACTGTACCCTTGAATTAATGAAACGAATTCTCACAAAACTTTGTATCTTTAGTGTGGTGTTCATTTATACAATTTCCTGTTTTTTACAGTTTGGTAACGGGTTTTCTGATAGCTTCTCTTCAACAGATTGCTTTGATTTTCCAAATATTGATATACAAAATCAAAATTAATTATATTGCTATTGTCCTATCGGGGTAGAGACGGATGCAAACCTGTATTTTTTCTTCTGCTTTAGAATTCTGCTTTTATCAATTCTAATTAAGATTTTATTTAAGCCTTAATTTAAAGCACCTAATTAGTATACTTTTTATACAATCAAAATAATAAAAGTTTCACGAGTTCAATAACTTCTTCAGATTGTTTTTTTTTTAGTTTTCTTTCTTAGCCTCTTAGTAGTTTTTATATAGAATATAAACTCATTTTATGATAACAGTATAAAATAAGTTATGTTAATTATTTCAAACATTATTTATCCGATTGCTATTTGATGATTTGATGAGTTGGTCTGCATTGAAGGTATTGTAGTCAGGTCAGCAATAATTTTAGAAATTTAATATACTTAAAAATAGCAAAAATGTAAAAAAATAATAAAAGGTTTATTTTGCTAAATGTAGTAGAAAAATTGAATTGAAAGATTTGTTTTAAAGCTCATAATTAGTATACAAGAGATTGTTACAAGATGTTGATGCCAAACGCGATTTAAGAAAACACAAAAATAGTTAAATATAATAAAAAAATTACAAGATTTAAACCAACAAATACAACCGTAAGTATACAAATACAGCTATATTTAGAACCTTAAATCTAGCAAATAAAATAAAAACAATACAATACAGACAAAAAACAAATCAATACAGACAGATTCTTTGATTGTATTAATCTTTTGTTTTTTAACGTGTTGTCCACTTTTGACACTTTTAAAAGTAAAGCACATGTAACAAGTGTAAAACATGCAAAACTAAGAACTCAGTTTCATCTGATAAATTTTTCTATTTGTTTAAACAAAAAAACAACACAACGAAAAGACATTGTACAAAAGTCCTTCAGCTCACAAAAACTTTGCTCAGTATAGGCTTCCTAGCAGTAGCATGAAAGCAGTTTTATGTAGCACAGACGCAATGACTGATATTTATGTAGGTATTTAAGATAATAAAAAGCCTCAACAATAAAAAAAAATTGTAAAAGCTTGTAAGATATTAAGTGTAGCATAGAAAACTGCATCTGATAAAAAATATTAAAATGCAAGGAAAACGTTGTATAAGCATGGGAACGACGATGACCCTGATAAACACAAAAATTTAGAGATTTCCAGCAAACTAGAAAAGATAAGATAAGAAATAACATTCCGTTTACACCTATTGTGGGTAAATTTTGACAAAAACTTAGCCACATGTAGTTTTGATTAGATTGATAATAGAGTGCTATATCCACTGCGACCTATTAGTCTATTGTGCTTCCCTTTCTAAGCTGTTTGATGTATATCTCAGTTTATAGCTCTATCCAACTCCAAAGCTGTGAGGCGCTTTTATTCGACATGTATTTAAAGCGTTCTTTACGTTGAGTTCTAATAGCGACGCATTCTGCTACCAAGTATCTTTTTTCCTCTGCAAAATATGCATTTGTCATTATATTCTAAACCACGTCTCCTAGGCAACAGTGACCACTAAGAAAACTTGTAAAGATAAAAACTTGTTTTTAGTAAGGTTCAAGTAGACTTTTGACATTGCCTCGAATAAACAAATTCTCTAAGAAATTTCTTAGAATGTTTTAAAGCCGAAAGATTTAGTCACTTTTGATCTTTTGGTCTTTTCCTTCATCTTGATCCACAAAAAAGTTTTAACCCTACAAAGAAGGTTAATGCAAGCTTATCGTTCTCCTTCAAGTGTGCAAGAATGCAAACAAGAAAAACATTAATTCTCATTCAGTTTGTTTAATTTGATGCTGTTCTGGAACTAATGACTTAAAAGCTTGGTGCTCTTCTGGCTGCTTAACTATCGGTGTGAATTACAATTTAGCATTTTTGTTATTTTTTTTATAAGTTAAATTTACTAAACAAACTAATATTTGTTTCCATTGATTCTGAGTAAGTGATTCTGGGACCGACTACTTTTGCTCCCGTGCCTTTGTCTGGCTTGGAGCCTATACCATTTTACAGTTTTTTTGTTTTAATCGATTTGTGGTGAATTCTTTTTCCCAGTCGTCTCTGTTGCTTAATTTTACTTACTATTTTGTCACTTGGAACGTTTTGAAATAAAATGCACCTTGTCAGGCATGCCCAAGCTCTTTGACATTTGATTCTTTCATTTTCGATGTTATCTCTAAGCAGTCTAAGAATAACCTTGTTTGCTGTTCTTGCTATCACTAGATGTAGAAGTGTCAGTCAGATTTGTAATAACCTCTAGTACTAGAGCACGTTTTCATGACTTGTCTGATGCATAAACATGCTAGATCAAGGGTTTTCCATATGGTTACTTTCAGCCTTAGAATGCAAGGCTATTGCCTCAAATAGGTTCAGATGTATTAGGAAACCAATCGTAACATTTAGATTAGGATGCCATAAGTTAACGTTAGCTTAACCAAAGAAAATGTAACTCGTATTTGGAGTGCTGGATAGAGTTTAGAGCTAACTTATAGAAAGAATTATTTTTCAAATAATTTGCAAACACAAATAATTTGTAAATTTAGATAACGTTGTGTTCTAGTTGTTTTTGGAATTCTAGGACAGGTGTTTTTTCCTTGTTTTGTTGTGGAAATAAGTAGGATAAAATTATAAGAATGCTTTTTTTTGTGCTCATACGATACTTTTATATAATGCTTAAACGCATCAATTCTTTGAATATTGTAAAATGTTTGAAACAGGTGAAATATTTTAATACAGACTGCAATAAAACTGTAGTTAGGCGTTGCAAAAATTAGGAAATACCAACTGCTGACCAACGCCATAATCGTCAAATATCGATAGCCGGACACAAGCTTGGTAAGAAAATGATATAATTTAGACTTCTAAAAGATATATTATAAACTTTTTTAGTTGATTGTTGTTGTTTCTAATTGTTAAAACCTTTTTGCACATTATCTTTCTTAATCTGTTTTATTGCATTTTATTATTTTCCTGTTCGCCTAAGTAAAATAAAATATAAATACGATTATTAAATTAACTAAAGATATAAACGAACTTGTAAATTTTGCATTAATGAATAAAAAATATATTAAATAGTCCAATTGTAAATAAAAATTTGTATAATAAGATAGATCTTTTTAGAAACTTCTGTGCTCAATAAACCGATTGAAATAAATAAAGAGCAAGGAACAATTTTTTATTATTACGCCTATTAAAAACACTTCTATTCTTGGCAGTTGCTTTTAATAGATGGCTAATTTTATAAATAGAGTTACGTTAATTGAGTAATTGCTTTATCCAACGCAAATCACGTTATCCACATAATATATCTTGATTACTTTCACACGTCTTCGCCACCTAAATTGCTTTTAAATTGAGCAAGTATTTTGGATTTCCGCCTTCCGTTTGCAACTTTTACTGCATTTAAATAAAAAGAAAATAACCGTACAATTTTTGTATCGTAATTTAATGATTACCTGACACGAGACTGTAGAATTGATTTTCGGTTCTTATTTTATGTTTTTAGATATTTTATTTCTAAACATAAAATTTAATATAGTCAGCATTTATTTATATAAAATAATAAAAACATGGTTTTCAAATGATTTTATCGTTCTTATATATACTTCAATAAATTAACCGACTGTTTTATCAAAAATCATGTGCAGGTGTAATGATTTTAAATTTTCACATACGAACGAAAGCATATCATGTTAGTATGTGATAGAATTTTTTAAGTTTTAGGAGCTATGAATATTAATTTTTACGATTTTGTGATATATTTTATGTTTCTTAAACTTTCAAATTGCAATTTATTGAAGTAGTGTATTTTAGATTTATTTTTAAGTAAATTATTTAAAATCTATCCAAGGATAAAGTCAATAAACAAATGTTGTTTTTTACATTAAACACATAAATACTACGTAATATTAATTACGCAATTGTATCCGTGTATATATTTGTTATGTTGAATAATAATTGTATTGCAATGCAGATGCTGAATCATGGCTGATATATAACATAATTATTACCAAACCAACACGATAGTTGACCAAACTCTGCAGAAATATAATTTGCATTAATAACTTGCTTACATCTCGTGAATTAGACGCAGATTTTCTATTGAAATTTGTAACGTTATATACAAGACAGAGCAATATTATTCATTTTATTTCCAATTAACAAACATTTAAAATTTTATCTTGCGAATGAAATGCTTCTTAAGACTCATTTGAATAAAGTTTGAAGATTGTGCAATATGAACGCTTATTAAATCTGTTTAATAAAATTAAATCTTTATTTCCTTGCAAATTATTTTTACTTCTTGTATACCTACTTTAACTGCTTAACTAACTGTAAAAATAAATAAATTCAAAACGCTTATTTTTCAAATAAATTTTATATCTCTTCCACTTGCTCGTAAAATACTTGTTTTTTTAAAATAAAATCAACTTAATTAATATTTTTTCGGTGTTTTTTTGCTTTTGTTTTATTATGTCAATAAAATCGCTATAATTGTTAAAAACATCTATAAACATGTGTTTGTAGTTTTACACTATTGGCAATAGTGTTGATAATAAAATTCTCAAAACTGGTAAACCAAAAGTAAATTTAAACAGGTGGTTTATGTACTAAATCAATAGTACTATCTTCATCTGCAATTTAAAAAAAAAATATTTAAAATACAATCTTTTTTCTTTCCAAAAAAAATCATAAAACCATTGAGTAAAGATAAAACTATTATTTTTATCTTTAATAGAGCACGACAATTTATTTAAGTAGAGTTTAACAAAATGTTTTTATTACTGGATAGCAACACTCTACCTACCAGCAATCATTAATAACACAAATATTCCACTTATCAATTTAATAACATATAATACAAAAAGTATTCAGATTGTCTATTTCCATTAATGTTAAAGTGCAAATAATTAAATAAACCAAATTTTACTTAAAAATGTAGTTGGTGATGACTGATGTAATTTTATATCTTTTTGTTCCTGATTCTCTGTACAGTACTCAGTACAGTACTCAGTACAGTACTCAGTACAGTACTCAGTACAGTACTCAGTACAGTACCCAGAACAGTAATTTTCTAGACTAGAATATTCAACTAGAGTTATAGCATATCTTTAAATGTTTTCTAAATATTTTAAATTTATTCTGGATGTTTTCTTCTATATTTTTTTAAATCTTTTTTTTTTTGTTTTATAAAATACTTACGCGTTTGCACGGTACCACTCTAAAGTAAAAAATCAACTATAACTGAACGATAATATTTAATCTTAATTTGCGATACTCTTTTAGAATTCAATTGCACTGTCTGGGAACGTTAAGGCAAATATTAGGGCAATTACTGTTACTCATTTCCTCGCGTTGCGTTGCACTATTTAAAGCAAAAGAAAGCAAAATTTTATCAATAGATTACAAAAACTCAAAAGTTTTGATATATATTTTGATTTTTACTAGTCAAAACTAGGTTCATGTCAGTTATTTAGTTTCTTTAAGATTACTACACTTTTGTATGCTTTTGAACTTTGAGCATGTCGACCATAAAAAAGCTATCAGGCTTTTGGACTAAAAACAAACCATAAAATGAAAATATATGTAAAAATCATAATTTCTTTACTTTTTCAGAAAAAAAAATTCTTCATTTATTTTTTCCATGTTTTTGTTTTATTCTCTTGTAATAGAACTGCTCCTAACATTTAGCATATATCACTTTTAGACCCAAATTTAAAGTTTTTCGCAGCTTTTAAAATTTAACAAATTTTTTGATACACTTTTGTTTTCTTATTTTGTTGTCACGCAAGTTTTATGTGCTTACTATGTTTTATATCCCAAGTGCGCCAAAAGTCCGGCAACAAAACAATAATTTTTTCTTTACAGGGGATGGGGGTGACTTTAAAATTTTAAATAGTTATCCCTATATTTCACAACGAATTCAGATTTTTGAAGAAAAAGTATCAATGAAGCGCTAAGAAGAAAGGATCCAAGATTTAGCAACTCTAAACTTTTCTTCCTACAAATCCATTTTTCTCATTGCTTTGCTAGATGCTCAAAGTGCCTTCTTGCTTTTTCTTGACAATAAGTTGATAAATTGATAAAAGTTTGTTATTTAATTCTTAAGAAAATTTTAGATATAAAAATTTTAAAGCCACTTCCACCCCCTGGACAAAAATGAGAGAGTGAGAAATGGTTTAATTACCAAAAAATGTGTAACCAAGCAACTCTTGTACCAAGCTTTTTTTTAAATCTCTTCCCCGGGGAAATATTAACCAATTGCCGGACTTTTGACGCACCCGGTGTAACAGATAACTATAATAATTGTAACAAAATAAAAATTGATAAGTGATGTAGTTTTTTTGTTTTGTTTTACTATACTATGTAACCGTAGCAAAAGAATATTAGTTTATTACAAAACTCAACCCCAAACAAATTTGAATCAATTTAATATGTTTTTGTTTATGAATTATTTTTCTGGACTAATACTTTCTGATCATTTATGTCTTCCTATTAATTATCGAGTAATTTGTTAAATGCGATGTATTGTGTTAGTGTATTGTATGTGACAATGGGAGGCCTAGTATTTATTCGACACAACTCATTTCCGCTTAGATAAAGCAGTAGCTTTTCTTCTACAGTCACAAAAAGATTTTTGATTGTTTACTTTCCTTGGACAAATGTTATTAGTAGCACTTGCCATCTGTAACAAGATAAAAGAGAGTAAACACTTTTACTTACTACAGCATTTAACCGACTTTCAGAAGCAGAAGAACTAATGAGAAAAAAAATATTTTTTTAAGAGAAAATACCTTGAACAATAAAGTAATGCGCTGTCATAGATCATTAATAATATTGTTAATAGTCAACTTTTAAAAATTATTGTTTGTTTGATTGATGAATTCAGTCTTTAATTAGACAAAATTTAGCAAGGATAACACTCATAATGTATAACCAAAATAATAGTACTATAGCACTGCTAAATGCAAAATATAGTGTAAAAGTCACCACTTAGCAAACATCAAAACAACAACTATTCTATTCCTACATCTAAAACTGTTCTAAATATAAAAACCTACTTTTTCCTAAGTTTAAAAATTTTAATCATTCAAAAAAATTAGATAAGATTGCGCTGTGTAATATCAAAATTGTAATATTTCAAAAAAAACTTTAAATACAGTATATAGAAGCTTTGTCGTTGCATTTAAATTTTAAACTGACTTGCTTAGGATGGTATTAAGCAAACAAACAATATGAGCTATGTGAGAAGCGATTTAAATAAAAAAACCATTCGCAATATAGTCAAGCCTTTTATGAATTGAAAAACTAATTCCTAAATCCATAAGATTTAGTGGTTTTGAAAACGTCTTAGTTTAGTGTGTTAGACTAAACGTTGAAGCAATTTCTCATAAAACTTTCAATTTATTTCTTTAATTGCTCATAAAACTTTTAATTAATTAATTTAATTATGGGAATTCAAATGCGAGGGTGTATGCAATCTCACCCACACATAACAAATTTTTGTTCTTTGTCAAAATCTCAAGTAAGGTGGGGATCAGGAACAATTTTTAATAATGTCGTGACAGTCTGAAACTCAGTCCAACATAACTAAATTATAAACCAAATGTGCATAAAGAACTAATAATGACTAATATTATTCCTTTTTAGTAGATTAATGAAAGAAATATGATTTGGGTTATTAGAGAGTATATTGAAGAATTGAACCTTGAAATGCAAAACACGAACGCACAACCGGATTTTTAATTGTTATTTATAAAGTTTTATTTTATTGTTGAGCGTTCTTCAAATTGTTCCATAAATAATGTCTCACTAAAGTAAGCTCTGAATTTTAATCTGAAAATTAATGTACCGCTTTTTAAAAATTTTTTCAGCTCTTAACACTGACGTTTTTAACAACTTGCAACATTAGAATATCAGAAAATATTATTGTGGTTAAATTAACATTAGGTATCATATTATGTTTTAAATTTTTGTGTGAAATATTGATAAGGATTTTAAGGTGAAATAACTTTTTATCTATACCTTCTAACACAATTTTTGTTGTTATTTCGTAATATAATTTATTAATGGCACATTAAAATATTAATATTTCTGTTTTATACATTTGAACACAATTATTGTGAACAAAAGAATTTTTAAAAAAAAAGTTGTGCTAAGAAACTGAGTAAATTTAATTACAGGTCAAACGAACACCTACAAAATACTCATAGTATTTAGTACTCTTAAATATTTGAAATCGAAAAAAATCATAATGTAGGGTTTATACAGTTTTACCACATAACCTCAACTTGCGTCATATAGATAAACTATGTATGCCTAGTTTTCGCAAAGTCTTGTTTATGAAATCTTTTAGCTATACTGCTGTTAAATTATACAACTCAATTCTTAATTTTGAAATGTCTAAGCCAGCAAGCTCTTTAGAAAAATTTCTCAGTTTACATTTTTCATCTAAAGTCTGTTCAGATTCAAGAAAAAGTATTTTTTGTGCTTTGCGCCTGCAAAACGTAACTTTCAACGTGTCCTAAGCGGCCTGAAACGCCGTCTTGCCAGCCTAGGCTAGAAAATGATTACTATGACTTTTGCTGTCATTGTCAGACATTTATCAATGACAACTAACGGTTTGTATTGTATAATGTTACAATTAATGTATAGCCTCCCAAAGTTCCTAAGCCGTAATGTGTGCTGGAGTATCGATTTTTTCAGAAAACAACAATTTCACTTTTTATGAACGCAAATAGGTAACTTTTGAAATGTCAAAGCAAATATTTTATATAAACAAGACATCAGGATTTTTTACTTAGCGTTGCCATAACATGGAAAAAACTTTTTTATCCTACATCAACTCAAAATAAAATTTTCTCGTCTCTCGACAGCCGTGAAAGTACATCATTTCCAGGCTAGCCGAGAAAAGATGTACAGATGTAAAAAAAATCTGATTTTCTCCGTCAGGAGTCGCTGTTATAAGAAAAATTACTCTAAACTCTAAACGTCTCACTATTTATGAAGGGTTGTTGAAATTTTAAATCACATTTACTGTTTATGAACATCAATCTTATTTTAAAAAACTACTGCTGTACAAGATAAATTGTGGAAATCACGACAGTAAAGTAGTTCATAAATTTTTGACATCTGTCAAAGTTTCACATTATGAATTGGCGATTGACGATAATAACCTGAAATCAATTTTAAGACAATGCTCGATTATATAGTAATTTGTGTAGGATAAAAAATAATGTGTAAACCACGGCCGCGAAGTGATTTTGCAGACCTTGAGAAGTGGCCAGGCTTGCCTTTGGCTCGCCTGTCCATATTCTCGGCCTGGAAAAATACCACTTTGTCGCCTAGGTTTACAATATACTATTTTTAATAAGAAATTCTTTTTATTTTTTAAAGTAAAAAATCGGCAGCGGCACAAAAAATTTTGTGAATCACACCTCCGAAAACGCTTTCGCAAGAGCTCGTAGTTTGGGAACTTCGGCTTTTGGCCTTGGCCCCCAAAATCACTCGCCTTGCAAAATGCCTGTTTCCGGTCTTGTCATTCAAATAACTATTGGATAGTTATTTGAATTTTGAATTGTTTTTAAACCATTCACAATTGGTTTAAAATGGAATATACATTTTTTTCTGCGGCCTGCTCTGTCCGAAAAATTGTCAACCATCTCCCACGTCATAGATGTGATAACGTGGAGTCTGCATGCATTTGTTTTTTTGCACTTTTTCTTGAAAGTGAATAGAGAATAGGGGAATATCAGTTTTAGTTTTGTTTTGTTTGTTTTGTTTACTATTATTATATCAACCAAATATTTTAATAAAAAATATTATTACTAAAATCTCGTTTAACTGTTTTGCTTTAATAATCGGGGGTATTATATTTTGTTTTATAATTTTACTTTATCCAAATTTTTACATTTTATAGTCTTTTTGGTATCTCACTTACTTTCAATCTTTGTCTCTCAGACTTTGCTTCACATTACGTTGTATTTTTTTATAATAAAGATATTTATTATTATTATTTCAAATTTCGATCAAAGTTCATTGATTTATTAAATCCGTTTTGACTTTTAGCGATCTCTCACTTCGGAAAAGTTTTTTGCTTTTTTATTCAGTTTTTATATTATTTTTATAAATTCTAATAAAAAAAGTAAGTCGTTACAACACGCCTGGCAAAATTACAAGTAATATGCATAAAAGAAGAGATTATGACAGAAACTGAATATAGCTTAATAAATAAAACATAAAGTATAACCAATTTTTTTCTGAAAATGACGACTGTTTATTTAATAATGATTTATTTGTATTAAAATACAAACATTTGAAAGTTTAATTCCAATTGCGACAACACAATTGTTTTAATTAGTGACTCAGTAAGAGTTATATCTGACGGTATTACCATTGCCGTCTAAAACAGCAGACAAGCAGCTATTGTTTTTGATTGTGACGATAAAGAGCTGATTTAGAAATAAACATGTTTTAAAATAAACCTCCTTTAAAATAAAATTTGATCAAAACAGTAAGGTTTTTGGTTAAAAGTTGTTTTCTTAAGAGAACGATGTATTTAGGGTTTATAATAACTACCTCGTGCGTTAAAATGTGATTAATAACGCAAAAATCTGTTATGTAAAAATGAAGTTGAATTTTGTAATTATTGTTTTTGTGTAATTCTTACTTGATGAACCATTCAAATAACACCAAATCACAACAAATGCTTCTTACATCTTAATTATATGTGCAGTAAATCTTTTTTTGCCTAATTGTGCTTACAATGATTTACAATTACAAACATATTAATAGGTTATTGTTTGAGTAAGGTTGTTTTGATTTGCATGTGTTTTTAACAATAAAATCAAATTAATTTAGTAATTGTAAAATTGTAGAAAATAAAATTTGACTGTATTTTCAGTTGTCACTCAAACGCTCACAAAAATAAAAAAAGCTTAATTCTGCAAAGGTAGGTAAAATAAAGTGTGGCCTCAATGAACAGTAAATATTCTGGTCTGGTTTCGACTGAAATTATTATATACATTTGTCACTAAGCTTTTGTTTACCTCACATTAATATCTTTGATAGAAATAATTAAAATGACGTATTTGTTAAAATTGAAAATATAAGTAAACTTTGACGTTCAATTGACATTTCTCTTTCTATGTTATAACGTCACATGCTGTCTGGTTTAAGAACTGGTGTTTTGGACAACAATGATATTACTGTAACAATTGGTTGATAATAAAGACAGAACTACTGATCAGCTCGGTATCGCGAGCGATATGACGCGTTGCCTCAGAATGCGGTGGGTTTACCCACGCCTATTGATGTTTCAGATCAAAAATGAGAGGTCAAACCAACTTTATTAATAAAGCTTTTTTTAGTGTCACCTCCAACCACCTTCAACACCAAAGTACTTATTTCATCAATCTAAACATCTTTCCGAATATCAACAACTTTGATTTTAATGCACCAGACAAAAACGACTTCAAAATGATAATTTATTTTAGCTGCTTATTACTAAAGTCTATTCATACATTTTAGTGACACAAGTCACTAGTAAATAGAATTACGTGCATTACCTGAGTCAAGCGCGTAAATTGTCAAAAGCTCAATACATATTTTGTTTCTAAGAAAATATTGATATTTTAACACAATAAAATTTAGCTATAATGTTCACATCGTAATTTAAGAATTCAGTTTTAAACGTAAATCGATCACTAACTGAAGTTGCAAGTAAAGTATCTGACCGATAAGCAAACTTATGATACTGTACAGGCTGTTTCATCGGTTGTGGTATGGCTCATAATTGTGTCTAGTCTAAATATAAAAGTAATAACATCATTTTTTGAATACTTATATATATTTTAGACCGCTATAGATTGAGTGCGTTTACTTTGTTGAAATTATTATAATTAGTGCATAATGACCAAAAAAAAACCCTGTCCATAAAATCGAAATATGTTCAGATTTTATCGAAATTCAGTTAAGAAATAGATATGCTAATGTAATTCATGATTAATTTAATAAAATTAACAAAATGCAGTTATGTACTGCATATTTCGCAAATTTTCAAAAACTGAGGATAAGACGTTGAAGAATTTACCAGCAATTCTGTCATTATTATGTAGCCCCAAGATTGACAGGAGTAGGATCTTTTATTTACGATGGGGGGCAATTGATTTGATTTGCTTTCGTTGCAAATGTTTGCAAAACAGGACCGTACTTTGCATGTTATTAATATATTCTGTTACCAATAAAAATCACACAATTGTAGCCGACGTCTGAAAGAGTTTAGAACTCCGGCAGCGATGTTTATATCATTTACTGATCTAAATGGTGGATCTAGTTGGTGGTTCTCGGTACACCATATCCTTAATAACTTTCCAGGTAAAAAAATCCATGAGTGTTAAATCTGGCGACCAGGCTGGCCACGGCATTTGTCTACCACGCCCAACTTATTGTCTAGGATAACGATTGTTCAGGATGTTATGAGAAACTACAGCATAATATTGAAGATCTCTATCTTGTTGCATCAAAATATCCTGAATAATATTTAATGGAACATTTTCCAGTAAATTATCTGAATGATTTTTAAGAAAATTCACATAGATTGCGTTATTTAAATGTTGGTCGAAAAAAGAAGGGCCTATTAAACGATTATTGTTAATACCCCCTCAAACATTCACTGTCCAACGGTTTTCAATTCGTTCTTCACGCATCCAGTGAGGATTTACTGGTGCTCAATAATACATATTGTGTTGATTGACATCTCCACTGCTTCTAAAAGAGCTCGCATCGGTAAGCAACATTCGTCTAAAAAAATGTTCATTTTTTTTATAGCTTTCCTAGCGCCGACTGACCAAATCTAAGACGATTTGCAAAATCTTCGCCGTGAAGATCCTGATTATATGACACGGATGATAATTGTTATTTTTTACAATTCGCCATGCTGATGCCTTACTGATTCCTGTTTCTTCACTTATTTCTCTGGTGCTTAGATGAGAGTCGTTGTCTACCATGTTTAAGACAATTGCTTGCTTCATGTTATGAGTGACAGTACGATTCACAAAATTATGTCCTTCTCAGTCTAAACACAATTATAGCCGACGTCTAAAAGACTTTAGAACTCCGGCAGCGCTGTTTATGTCATTCATTGATCTAAATTGTGGATCTAGTTGGTGGTTCTCGGTACACCATATCCTTAATAACTCTCCAGGTAAAAAAATCCACGCACAACCTGTTGTCTAGGATAACGATTGTCCAGGATGTTATGAAAAACTACAGCATAATATGGAAGAGCTCTATCTTGTTGCATCAACATATCTTGAATGATATTTAATGAAACATTTTAATGAAACAGTTCGACTTTTTGATAAAAATAATCCTGTTTCTCTCAGTATATTAACTAATTTTTTTAATGCTAAATGTCTGGAAATCGCTTCGCATAGAGATGGCGATATTCTGCTGAACTTTACCGTAAATAAGAAACATGCCAACTTTATGATCCACAGAGGTAACAAACAGCATTTTAAAAATATAGAAAATAAACTTTTTACAAATTTTAAAACAGAGGCTTTTCGAAAGCAAAAGCCAAACTAAAATCATCGAATCAAAATGATCACAGGTAAATTTGTTAGTTTCTTTTGAATGAAAGTAAAGTTGGTAAAAGTGTTCTAAGAACGATCTTCTGGTACTTCAAGTTCAAATTCCATAACAACCCAAAAATGCGTCATAAATAGTATATCTAGTAAAGCTGACAGACTACTTGCACTTGGGACAGAATAATTGGAAAGTCAAGTAGTATAAATTTTACAGAAAAAGCACGTTGGTTTCTAGTTTTTTTAATTTTTCAGAAAACGGATCAATTTACAAAAATTCTACTTTTTAGGAAAATATGTGTTCGTCTCTAGATATCATCATCAAAATTAAAGTAAATTCAGAGTTCTTTTAATTGTTGATGAAACGTCTTTACCACTAATTAAGATTCAAATAGAATTCTGTAAGTAAATAAACATACTACGATTAACGGCTTACGAGTATTAATAGTAACCAAAACTGTATCTTAGTATTTTAATATTTAGACACATTAATTAGCAACACTACAACCGATGCAACACCCTGTATAGAAAAACGACCAATCAGAGCGCTTAAAATTTTGTTTTGGATGCCGATTGCTCAACGTTTGTTTATTTTAATAGTGACATAACAAGTCTTAAATAACACAAATATATTTCAAATCTAATATTGGTCTCCATCCACATTATAACTATTACTAAAAACATTATAATACTTTCTTTAATTGAAATGTCAGATTTGACGTTAAACATATTTGTCATTATCGACCAATATCATTTGTATTGTAGTTTTAAGACAAAAACATCGTTGTGTTTTTTTTCGTGAAATTGAGTATAGACGTATTATTAGTTCAGCAGAAAAAATGTCATGCGTGTTTGCACTGAGAATGATTAAGCCAAGTTAGATTAAAACTGCAAAGCAATTATGCCTTAATCGTTCTTGAACTGCAGTTAAATGATTAACCGTTTTTAGTGCGAACTCATTAGTGTTTATATTACTTGTCAATCTTTACAATGGAAAAAATTAAATTTTGGCCAAAAATTATTTGATAAAAATTGATTTGATTAAAAATTATATAATAATTTAATATAAAAAAAATTATTATATTAATTATTTGGCTAAAGTTTGCCATAAAAAAAATAAATTTGACAGCAGAATGCTTAAGAGTCATACACATAGAACTCTCATTTTTGCAATGCTTTTTAATTCTTTTTTTATTAATAATATATATTAATTATAAAACACTAATGTTTGGTTTGCTCTAATAATATATATATATATCTTAATTAAGAGTATTGTTGAGCTTTGGTTATATCATTACCCGTCTTGCATCAATGTTTTCAATGACTTTTTCATGAGCTTTTATCTTGATTGATTGATTGATTTAGAATAGGGTATCGTCTGCACTGCGACCTATTGGTCTATTGTGCTCCCCTTTCTCGAGCTGTTCGAGGAGTGGCTCGGTTTATAGCTCCCCATCTAGTTCCAAAGCTGTAATAAATTCCAGCAGCTGCGATGGCTTCAAAGACAATATGTCTCTATTCAGTATGTATTCCTGCCCTAGATGTTCTTTACGTTGGGTTCTAATGGCGACGCATTCTGTTACTAGGTGTTCCGGAGTTTCCTCCTCTTCCATGCAAAATCTGCATTCGTCATTATCTTCTAGGCCAAGTCTCATCAGGTGCTTTCCTAGACGGCAATGACCGGTAAGGAAACCTGTGAGGATGCGAAGCCTATTTTTAGTGAGGTTCATGTAAGCTTTGGACCTTACATGGTCGAAGTTTCCAAGAAATTTCTTAGAGTGTCTCAAACCAGGAAGATTTAGCCAGCGTTCTGATCTGTCCTTCTCTTCCTTCATTTTGAACCTTTTCTTGTAGGTATGTTTCCCTAAGCCGCAGAATGGTTCTGGCCCTACAAAAGGGGTTAATGCGCCCTCTCTTGCTAGCTTATCAGCTTTCTCGTTTCCCTCTATTCCCGAGTGTCCGGGTATCCAAACAAGAAAAACTTTGTTATTCTTGCCTAGTTCATTCAATTTGGCTCGGCATTCCCATGTCATTTTAGAACTGGTGACATAGGAGCTTAATGCTCTTATCGCTGCTTGACTATCAGTGTGAATTGCAATTTCACGTTTTTGATAGTTTCTTTCTAAATTAAATTCTGCACATCGTCTGATTGCGTGTATTTCCGCCTGGAAGATGTTTGGGTAGGTTCCCATTGATTCTGAGTATTTGGTTCTAGGACCGACTACTCCTACTCCCGTGCCCTTGTTTGTCACGGAGCCGTCCGTATACCATTTAATAGTATTTCTTTTAAACTCACTGGTGGTGGGTTCTTTCCCCCAATCATCCCTGTTGCTTAATCTTACCATAAAGTTTCTTTCAAAGATGTGTCTTCTTACTATTTCGTCACTTGGAAGGTTTGGAAATGAAATGCACTCTGTCAGAGATGTCAAAGCTCTCTGAGAGCTTTTATCTTAAAATCAATCAATTTCAACTATAGCAATGTTTAAATATTAATTCTCTTACAATAGGATTTTTGTTTTCTTTTTAAATAATGTAATGACCAAATACACTAATCTGGGATTAATAGTCCTAAAATAGAATCAATAGAACTGAATTTTTATTAGAATATAAAAAAAAATCACAAAAGAATATTTATTTTTATAAACCAAAACATAAATTTTAATTTGTATTACACAATCTTTATTTTAAGTGTTTTTGTTCCTTGTAGAAAGAAGGTAATAAATGCTAAGCGGAACACTGGTGAATCATCTATACTACTAATTAAAACAAAAATATAATAATCATATACGGAAGTGCCTATATCCATACTTATAAATAATAATCATTAGCAATTAACCTTTCTGAAAGCTAATGTACTACGCACACTTGATTTTTCTTTATTTCTATTTTGTCCATATATTCAAAGCAAACTATCAAGTACTATACTAATATACTACAGCTACAATGTGGCAACAATGTCAAACTTACCTGGTCCTATGAGATCGGAGTAAGCATGGAACAAACAAAACAAAGCACAATCAGGCCGGGGTAGTCAGTTGACTGTGAATCGTTGTAGTACCGCGAGGTACTCGTGGCAAGTACCACCTGTTATGTAATAAAGCTATCATTAGTGTGACAAGTGCGTTTTTATATCTTAATAATAAAAGGTTAGTAAACTTTCAATTATTTCAATTAAATTAAAATACTTTGTGGTCTACTCTAGCATTAAAGTCTCCGAAGAAAGTTGTAAATTTTTCATGAAATGAATGCACTGCTTATTTGATCAAAAATTTCTTTATCAACGCCAAAACCGTAAAGTAAAAGTTGATTTTGAAATGTAATTTTTACTTTCTATTTGATGCTTCGCCCTAATTCCAACAATGTATCTTGCTGATAAGGGAAAAATCACAGTTCATAAATTTATGTCAAAATTAGCAATTTTGGGAAGATAGTAAAAACTATTTCTTATGCAAAGTAGAACAAATTTAATGATGTAGAAATAGAATTAATGTAAGCTGGCTACAGCGGCCTTATGACCGTCAATAAATCACACAAGACGTCAATTTAAACAGTCGTCACGTTGTCGGAAATTGTTATAACAGGTATCCTGAACGTTTTAACGGCCGATGATGAAGGCTTTAAGCTAAAGTACCGTTGCGGTTACTTAAAGATGTTTATGGTGGTTGTTATAACCTTTGACCTTAAGGTCCATTTCAAGTTTAACATCTTAATATTGAGCGGATTCATTTTTTTCTTATATATAATTAAATTTAATAAATGCTTAAATAACAAAATGAGAAAACGACTAGATCAAAACAAAGTTTTTCTGGCGTTAACAACAAAAAGTAACTCATAAATACCAGCAAGTACCAATTTGATGACACATTTACCTACAGAAAAAAAAAACATTTATAATTTTATTTTGAAAATATTTAAGACTTGTAATTGAGAAAATAAATCTTAATCATCTAATTACCATTAATAATGATTAGTAATAATAATGTCAAGATCCGGTATGCTGTGATTTGTTTGTGCGTGTTTTGACATTATTTTGATTTTGTTAGAAAAGATATTTTGGAAGGCTACTTTGAATTAAAAAAAATTAGGCGTTTTTACCTCTGAAAGACTATCTACTGTATTATTTGTTTAATGTCTTGCCAGTATTCTGCTCTTCATAAAATGAACAATTATTTTCTAGGGACTTAAACTTTGCACAACACAAAGTGAAAAAACAGTAATAATTAATATAGTCAGGAATAGAAACTTTGTGAAACTTTAATTTTGTATGCGATACTGTCTTTTAAATATCCTTCTACAATGTATAACGTTGTCATACTGGCCCCCTACATCCGGCAGTAAGATGGCTGAGGTTTTTTGCAAACAATGACCTGTGTATTGATCGGCATAATTTAAATTTAAAGTTATGGTAGCAAACATCTTCCTAAATGTATTTTGTTCTAACAGCTTGGGCACAGCAGCAGCCGTTTCTCTAATTTATAAAGTATCTTTGTAACTTTATATTATCTTTTCAGTTTCACAAAATCTCTTGCTCTCTCACAAATAAATGGTATAAAGACGCTTGTGACAGTTTTCGTTTAAGACTTAATAATTTGATGCAAGTTCTTAGTTATTTTTTATTATTTCATTCTGTCAGTGTTTTGGCAAAGCACTTTTTTTTTTGTTCTTAATTACCAAATTCACAAATCAGTTTTCACAATATATTTCAACAAAAGGTATAGTATGTAACAGGGACATTATACCAAGTGACTATGAAAAAATAAAGCAAAAATACACTCACAAGATTGAGTAAATCGGTAGTGCAGCCTGTCAGTTGTCAATCGCCATTATTTAGATTATGTCACAAAGTAAAGACTTTTTTTTTATTTTTGTTTTGTGTAACATTACGTCTGTCACGGTAACAATGTTGCCAACCCTAGTAAGTTTATTAAAAGTCACCCTGTACAATTATATATTAACAATTTTTTAGATAACAGTCGGTTATGACTTTGGCAACTTTAGATTACTTGCATATTTGTTAGTTGAAGAAAATCTAAGACTGTTAAAAACATTGTTAGAAGCACGGTATCTTCTGGCGAATTAAAAACGTTAGTGCATCTATTTGAATGCATTTTTCTCAAACTTGACGCGTTTCACGGAAGCTTTATAATTTTTAAGTGTGTTGTAAACAAATTTATTGTTATTTTTAAACTTAGTGACTTGCAGAAAAGACAACAAATGTTTTATAATTTTACAAAACTAGATGGTCACACTGGAGCAACTTAATATAATAAATTTTGCTACAAACATTTTAAGAAATAGTATATTTTTTGACATATTTTTCAAGTAAGTATGCACATTAACAAAAATCGCACAAAAATAACATTTCACTCTTGCTTACTCAATTGTTGCTATAGCTGCTTCAAAGAATGATATAATATAATTTGCTGAGTAGAAAACAGAGATAATTTTAATTTGACAACTATAGATTTATTCTTGTTTAGAAAACTGATTAAGCAACGGTAAAAAACTGTTAGACTTAATTTAGTAATTTTTTGTCTGTAATGTTGTCATTTATTGTTTGTCAAAATTTTAAAATTAAATACAAATCTTGATAGTTTGGGGTAATATTATAAGTAATTAAAAAATAAACGATTAACATACATAATATATCAATTTATATTAAATTATTATCTTATTAAATTTTTCATCACCAGTTTGGCTGTGATATACCTTACCCTAGTACATAACAATGACGTTTGACAAACTGTAAATGTCAAAATTTCAACTTTCTACTAAAATTTGTTGTCAATCAACTAAGAAACAATTACACATAGCCAAATTCTAACAAAAATGATCAAGAAAGTACAATAGAAATACCGCAAGCTATAAATTAGAGAATTATTTCTTGTAACGCTTTTTATCATCCACCCTGTATAAACAAATTACTGAAAATGTTATTGTCTTTAGAACAAAAACAAAACAAACTACAGAAAAGTCAACTAATTGAAATAAATTTCTTGTGTAAAATCAATTTCTCAAGAAATTGTGTAAAATGCTGACGATGTACCAAAACAATAAATAAATAAATTTATAACTAGACTGTGACAACTACAGCAAGCTTAACAGCACTGTTACATGTTTTAAATTATTCAACGTTACAACTAATAACCTAAAATATTTTGTCAAAATGTAATTCATTTAACATTTAGTGATACCAATCATGTTCAAAAAATCATGGATTACTCAAAATATAAATTCACTTGATGTCCCGGTATATTCACAATTAGTGACTATAACAATAATAATAATTTCATAAATATAGTAAAAGATTTTTCACTATGTGCTCAATTCATTTTTATGAAATCTTGAATTATATTAAAATAAAGTTTTATTAACTGTGTTTAAAAAAAGCCAATAAACCAAACAGTCTACTAGTTTAAAAACAGAAAAAAGTGGCATTTTTTAAAGTAAAAATTTCATTTTTAGTTATTGCAAATATCAGTATTCTATTTATTTTATCAAGTCATTTTCAAATTTTAGATTTGAATTTAAAAACCTTTGTTGAAATACAGAAAGTCACTTGTAGTAGTACAATTAGTATGATGTAATACTATGTCATATTGATCAAATGTTTTTGTATACAAAATCTGATAATTTAAACATATAAGTGCGTTTATAAATTATTTAAATCAACTCTGGATATGGAATTTCCAACGTATGTTCAATTTTTGATTAGTTTATACGGAGAAACGTAGGATATTATAAACGTTTGTTTACTATACTATCAAAAACAATAAACATCTATCAAACTAAATTACACAGCAAGATTAGATCTGAATAATTCATAAACGCACGGTATAATTGCCAATACGTTGAGAGTTAATAATCTAGTACCTAGCTCGCTTCTTCAAAAAACAACCTTTTATGGTTAGTTTCAAGCTTTCAAGTTTAGTTATTTGGGTTTTTAGTTTACATTTGTGTTAGTTTCTTAAAAATGGTTTTTCTTCTCTACAAACTTCATGATATTATCAAAAAAAAGTGTATATCATTACTTAATTGTCAATTACTTATCGATCCAACAAGATTGCTGTGGACCTTACTAGAGAATGGATCGAAATAAATATATAAAAAATTGTAAATTTGGGTTGTCAATAGAAACAGCAAACAAATAGACAATAATCACTATAGAGCAACCAGTTTCTCATCCATAAGACTCTAAAATCATTAACACCAACACAAACTTTTTCACACCTAGCTATTATCAATCAGAGAATTCTCATTAAACCGGAAAATAGAACGCGTTCGTGCTGTAATAACAAAATCAAATAAAAAATCTCTTTAGTTTGTTTGGCTTTTTAATTTAGACATAGCCTATTGAACTAGTCAGACATGACAAGACATTGTACCGTTAGATACAATAATGCTATAATAGATGATAGAAAGTTTAAACGAAACTAATTAGGAACGTTTAAAAGATGTAGTCGGTTCTCTTCAAGTTTCAAGATCATTCCGTAGCTTTGAAAAGCTGTTTTTCTAAGAACCGTTTTATTCTAGATTAATTAACAATAATTGGATAGAAAAAACAATTATTTATGTTTAGATATCTTACTGCGAATAATCCGCAAGAATTGTGCTTTTCAGTGTGTTCATCTGTTCTTGAAATATATCCACTTGATATGGCTTTAAAAACATATTTTTCAGATCTTGATCAAGTTGAAAATGCAATAAGATTGTTAAAGACAGATAGAGCGATAAAATTACAGATGTGCTAGATATTTTTAAAATTTTAAGTACTAGGCGGGAAACGAAAGGAGGTCAGAAAGTGAAGATTTACGAGATACGTATTCTTCTGAACAATAAAATTTTAACAATGGTTTATTTGTTTCGAAGTTACTAAACTAATTTAATAATAGCGTTTTGTTAAATCATTTATGGTTATAAAATTTACGTTGAAAAAGATTATTGTTTTAAATTCACACAATAAGTGTGGTTTATGGTTTTTTCGATAACAAAACAATAGGAAAACTTTTGCAGATTGCATTTTCCGAAACTGAAAAGCATGCCTCGTACAACACTATGTACATAATGAATTTTTTTTCATTCTTTTAGCGTTCAATTATTGAACACCAATCTCGTACGTTCTATGGTGTAAAACCATTTTTGGAGAACAATTGAGAGTTAGTGAGCTGTTTTACCTTCAACTAAAATTTAAATAAAGTTGTATGTAAGCCAGAAGGGTTCTAAGGTCGGGTATTTCACACGCTATTAAATATGTTGGATAATTATAATTTGGTTGAATTCCTTTGACGATATAACCTTTGCAGTGTTGATGTTGTACAAGCAAATCTTGCAAACAATATCTAATTAGAAGTTTTTCAATAAATAGGTATTGTTTATTAAAACAATATTTCCATCAGCACGTTTTTTAAAACTAAATATAATATTTAAATTAAAGTTTTTAAAAACGTTGTTATTTCTAATCAGTTTTAGTATATTTATCAAATCATCTCAATTTATTTTTTTTCTAACAGTGTGTTTATTTAAATAGATTTATACAGGGATTTGGACAATTTATTATAAAAGTTATTTATGATATTCTTGCCAACGTTTCGAGGGCACTTTTGTCCCTCTTTATCAAAGCTAAATATCTAAATTAGATAATTTTTATGAGTTGCAATTTTTATTACAAAGCAGAATAAAATTAAAGTAATTTCTTGTATAGTTATTGTCTGAAAAAAATGTGTGTGTTTATTTTTAAAACATTAAAAAAAAATTTATCGAATAAATTCAATATCGAAAAAATGTATTACAAAAATATTTTGAAGCTTTTAAAATTCATAAATTGCTTAGGCGTAACGACTTTTGAGCTAGGTTCTTGATGTTGTGTTTATGTAATATTAAAAAATATTTTTTCAAAATACAATGCATTAAATACTTGACCATAAAATGGCTGTTGAGACCATAGAGGTTTTTAGACCATCAAATTTATGTGAATCATTTTTTTCTTTTAACTTTTGTAACTTCAAAAAAATTCAATTTCAAAGCGACGTTATAAAAAATTACTCAATTCAAATGCATATAATTTTAAACCTGACCTGACTTGACCTGACCTGACCTATTTATTTACCACAAGCAATTCGGTTAACTTGCTAAACCAAACCACTCAAAAAAAATCAAATTAATTTTACAGTAAATTTTTCTGAAATTTTACACTACACCATATTATTTCAAGATCAAATCAAAAATAACCTCATAATAATAAAACGAATTAAAAAACAAAAATTTTGAAAAAACCTTGTATTATAATAACTTAACTATTATTTTATTTATATTTGACTCAAATTGCTTATAAACTAATATATAATTATATTTAAAGCAGTTTTTAAAATTTTCAATTTCTCACTTGTTTTTATAATCAATTAATTGTAAGTGTCAAAAATAAATGAAAAAAAAATCATTAATAACAATAACTTAAAAACTACTAGTCAGATCTTCATTGAAATTAAATAAAACTAATTAGAAAACACCAGCTTTCACATAAAAAAAACACAGTTAAAGGGAAAATCTCTTTTTTTTAGTCAGTTAAAAAATATTAATGAAACTCTGCTCTAATTGAAATTGGCGTATTTTGAGAATAAATACTATAAACGTATTATTGCAAAATTAGTTTTTGTTTCATCTTTTTTTTAAGTAAAGTTTTATTAAGTTATCACGTTTCTATTAAACTGCACGAGATTACTTTACGTTCTGAGTTTGTCAGGCGAGAATTAAATTGACTTTTTGAAATTTGATAAAAGTAGATCTTTTTTTTTTAATACTGCATAAAAGTTTTTGTTCGGACTGTACTGAATTAGTTTCTTATAAAAACATAAAACTACATATTTTTGCAGAGATAATTCTTTATGTCTCTTTATATATTTATAACTTGTCATTATAATAACACAACTCGAAATGAAAATAATAATAATACAAATCAAAAATTTGAAAAAAACCGTCTTTAATATGATGAATTATTATTTTATTTATTTATTTATTTATTCAAATTACTTAAATTAATTCAATAAAAGAATTATTGTTTAATTATATTGAAATATTTGTTTTAATTTTTTACAAATTTTTATAATCAGTTAAAGTGTCAAAATTATATGTCAGAAAAGCATTAATAAGAATAACTTAAAAACTACTAGTAAGATTTTGATCAAATTCAAATGGGACTTAATAAAAAGCACCAGCTTCCAAATAAAAAAAAAATATTAAGTTTGATTCACCCAGAAGAAAGCTATAAGTAACACACTTAAAAAAAATACAGTCAAATTGAGAACCACCTCCTTTTTTTGAAGTCAGTTAAATTCATTATAAAAAACTATAATTAAAACTAATATTAGATTGAATATTAGATTAAACTAATAGATTGAATGATAAAATATTTTATTGTAGATACTAAAAATTATTTTAAAAAACTTAAATTGAGATAATTTATTTAAATTTATAATTTTAATATTAATATTTTTTTATTTTATGTTTTTCTTTAATAAATTGAAGGCTGAATTTATTTTGAAGAAATTCAATAAACTGAGGCATTTAATCTAGACGAAAAGAATGTTTGTTAGTAACGTTTTCTCTAGTTTTTTAAATGTACAATGTCATTTTATTTGTACTCACTGTGTTAAAAAAATATTTTTGAACATTTATTCTCAAAATTAACCTAAATTTTGTACACAAAAATATACCAAAATAGAGTGTTTAATTTGTTAGAAAAGTGATATTTTTTCTGTTTGTACGAATCTAATCGCATCGCTGCGTTCGCTTGTAAATTGAAAAAACAATCACTGCAAAATGTCCGGTTTTTCTCAATTTGAAGAACAATTCTACTATTGTACTCTTTTTGCTTTGTTAATCATGCGGCTTTAAGTTGTCTGGTCAATATTATGTCTTCATTTTAAGCCAAACAATCCAATTAAAACTGTACAACTTATGTTTTAAACTCACCTGATTAACATGTTATAAATAAATACTAACACGTAACGTTGTTATATAATTCTGTTACGATGATCTTAAATATGAATTGTATTTAAATTAATCCAAATTAATCCTAAACATTGAAATTTTATTCATATTAAAACAGCTTAGTTCGGTATATAATATTCAATAAGGATTACAGTAAGTAAAAAATTTTTTTCTACAATCAATACTGAAAGTTGGTAATTTTTTCTGACAACAAACAAACTTTTGTTTGATTAGAATCATTTTGAGTTTCTAATTTTGTGAACAAAATTTTGGTAAGGCTCTTAATTTGGTATTAAGCTGTGCAATTGGAGAACAAATCTTGTGTGTGATGCGAGCACTAATATTATTGCCATTGGTACAACACTCTCTTTTAATCGGCAATATATCATTTTGCTCTTGTAAAACACTTAAAGCTAATTTAATTAAGTGTAGAAGCTTTCTAGATTACGGATTTTAAAAACTTATTTTAGCAATTTATGCAAGTCGTTTTTATTTTAATGCTGAGTAACAATTACGAAAAAACATTAAGCAAGAGCAACAATTAGAAAAACTAAACAAGACAACAGTAAACAAACTGTTTCTGCAATTCAAAAATGTGGAAATCGTTGAGAATTTCCCACAATGGAACTAATATGCTATTGAAAATTTTTTGTACAATTTTTTGGAGCTTAATCGCGTAATTACCCAGCAATTTATTTTTTTTTAGGTGCAATTAACTTCAAACTGTTGTTTATGACTGTGCTCGCTAAGTGTAAAAATTAATTAGTGTTAGGAAATGTGCGGGAGCGATCGAATAGTTTGGTTTGCTAATTTTTCCATTGTAGAGCGTATCTTATGGATAATCAACTAGATTTTTCAAACATGACAGAGAGAAAAATGTAGATTGTAATTTAATAATAAATATTTATAAGATTAAGGTGGAGACTTCTTACTAGACAATGACGAAAACTCTTAACAATTGATTATATAATGTTATGATTATTTAATAAACTTTCTCTGTCAATAGTAATTTCTATTTTAAGTCAAGGATGCTTTATTCAAATTTTATATCATATTAAAAATATTCATGTTTATTTGGAAAAATCCAAGTTTTTGTGGTTTTAATAAACAATATGCGTATTAAGTATCCACCGTAACCAGTCTTCTATTTTGCTTTCTGAAAATTAAACTACGTAAAGTCAAAAACCCACTTTTTTCTTCCAATAGCGATCATATATCATATCACTTTTTTAGACTCATACTTTCGATTGATGTTTTGTTTTGCTTAGTTCATTTGGTTGCCAAGCTGATAAAATAATTTGTTTAATAATAGAACATTATGCATTAAAAATGTTAATAATAAAACATTTTATATTTATTAATAGGACACGATTAACAATAATAAGTCGCAAATCTGAAATGCGTCAAATTTTTTCGTAATCAGCTGTTTAATGTTAATATTGAAAAATTACTGTTTTCATAAATCTAGACAAAATCAGATGTGGTAGACATTCTAATTTTGGCTTAAGACATGGTTAGCGCACTTAGTTCATGCGCAGCACTCTTTTTGATAACTTGGTAATTAAATCAAATTATTAATATTACATCATATTTTATTATTAAAAGATATTTAACAAACAAGTGTGTTAATGAAATTACTTATTAATTAACGTTGAAAAATCTTGAGCGGCCGTAAAGAACCATCTTTTAAATGCCGAAATTATCAATCGCCCATTAACAAACGAGTTGAGTACAATTTTTTTTTAAGTTGGAAATTATTTTAATTTAAAAACTAAAATTTTAGTTTGCATTTTATGCCAATAGAGATAGTTGTTTCTGAAGATAATTACAGTTGACAACTATAAACAACAATTTACCAAAGTGCTGCTAATTTGTGTAGTTTTATAAATGCATTTGTGTAATTTCATAAGATTTGTGCATTAATGTGGTACATTAGCAATTCAAAATAAAACGTGAAAATTGCTCTTAATAAGTGGTTCACAAGAAAATACTCTAATACCTCAAGTTTACGCGATAAGTGAGACTAATACCGGTATTTATAGTCGTATCTTAAGCTCAAGCTTGAGTTCAAGCTTGAGTTCAAGCTTGAGTCTGTTTCAAGCAAGGAGTTCGGCAATGCTCGGGGAAAGCGTTTGCCCGCGTCATCCAGAAGGCACAAAAGTAGTAAATTTTGTGCTGTTGGGTTTGACAATTGTGACGCATGATCGTCATTCTGCGTGTTTATATTTACTTTAAAGTGGCAGGTCGAGTAATCACTCGATGCCGCAGGGGTCATATCGAAAGTGTTTTGTGTTGTCGGGGGAGTACATGTCTACTGACAGAATACGTGTATGGTAACTTCATAAAATGTGCATTATAGACGAAAAAGCTGCGTATACAAAAACAGCAAAACCCTTGTAGGCCCGCATGGACAACTCCAATAATGTGGAAAGTAATACAACGGATGCCGCAATACTGACCGATCTGGACCATTATTACATTCTCCCCAAATCCCGAAAGCTGCAAAAGTGAGACCAAGCAGAAGCTAGCTCACAAGCAATACCTTACACTTATACAACTAATAAAAATTTTACCTTTTTTGTACTTATTTTTATCAGTAGAAAGTGTTACAAAATAAAAATACTACCCAATTAATAAATATCTGTGACTTTTATTATTATTAAAACAATGCTTTTATTTTTGCACAAAATGTGGCAAGCCCTTTAATTTTGTGTAAGTAATAATTGTGTTTCCACTAATTTGCAAGCAATCCTACATTTACTACATTGTCTTTTGTGAAGCTGTAGCGACGCTTACATTCAAAGTTGGAAAAAAACTCTAATGGGTTCGCAGCACCTCGCACATAACTCGTCCAGCACGTCAATGTTCGTTGTTATGAAATGCAACACATAATACTCTTCAGTATTTTCCAACGTCAAACGATGACATAACCGGCGAATAGCGTCTTGAGTCGGACTTGAGGCAAGTCGAGGCCTTGCTTGAGTCCGACTTGAGATAAACCTAGTGCGCTTGCTCATCAAGCAAAAATCACCCTTGTTCACACCGTAATTTGATATTTAAATCTTGAGATTTGTCTATGAATACCGATCCGGACTTGAGATCGACCTCAAGCTCAAGAAATGAACATCAGATTTCACGAGCATTGCCGAAGTCCTTGCTTGAGATGGAACCAGCGCAAAACGCATGCAAACGCTTTCCCGAGCATTGCCGGAGTCCTTGCTTGAGTCCAAGCTTGAGACGGACTTAAGCTTGAACTTGAGATACGACTATGAATACCGGCATAAGCAATAATCGCGTAAGGTTTATCAGGTTTACACTAAAACATAAATAACTAGAACCACTTTAGTTTCTCAGTAATTTGGGTTATATGGAGAGCATAGTTTATGTTAAAATAAATAAAACACGTTGTTGTAACATGTAGAATTAACTGTTAGCCAAACACATACAGTTAAAATAAGCATTAAATATTTAGCTCATAAATCAAACTGTAGTATTGAGTCGGTAGTGCCGTCATGTTCACAACTTTGAAAAATTGTTATTTTTAGAGAAAATAATTTACTAAATTGATTTCGACTGGCAAATGCATCCAAAAAACGATTAGTATTTATTGACAAATTTCTCTTTTATTATAAGATGCTACGTGCACTTTTACTATGTATTTTTTAACGATACGTATTAAAATTAGAAGCTAACTGCTTAGAGTTAGAAGCAGAAAAAAAGTATATCGCTGATTAGACAAACAAGTTATCGCGTTAGCGTCTTTTGTCTCAAACGCATACCTATGATTTGCAATATTATTTATCTATTTTGGTTTCTACCAACAAATAAGGTCAAACATTCATGCTTTGACACTCAATGGCAGATATTAGAATCCAAATCTGTTCTAATATCTGTCGATTGGAGTGACTTATGCATTGACATGTAGAAGCCTGGTTTCTCGACTTTGATTTGATTAGCTTCAAACTCTATAGTTGTTGCTATTTATACCATACTACAAAATTAATGGCACTTGGGTAAATATAAACCTAATTGTTACTGTAAATTATAATCAAATCTGTTACGACGTGCTGAACAAGACATAATTATTCAAGTCTACGGATCTAGTTTGAATGAATTTGCTTTAACTTTATTTTACATATTTTTTGTCAATATAGTTAATATAATCAAATATATATTTGATGGAAAATCAGAAACTTCGGTGAAATTGTATATTTTTGTATTTAAGAAAAATAAAATATTTGTTTAAAAAAATTATTCATTGATTAATGCGCTCAAGAAAGCTAGCTGCTTAAGAAAAAACGCATTGTCTTTGGGATTTAAGAAGAAAATACGCCTTCTTCATCTCAGGGGGTGGATAGATGCAATTGTTCTATAATGACTAGAAGATCGCATTTGCCAGCTGAAATCTCTCCAGAAAAGTTATTAGGTTTTATATGCATTGTCGGAAAAAAGATCTTTTTAACTCTTTTAATGTGATTATTTCAATATTTTACTTTTTTTTAGTCTAAATAAAAATAACTTCTTATTCTTTTGATATTTATATCAAAAACTTTTATATAATAATTTATTTTTAAAATAAGTTATTGTTTTATTTTATTATTGCGTTATTTTTGACAATAATAAAAAAATGTACAAAATAATAATAAATTGTGTTTTGTTGATCAAAAGTGGAATCCTTGCTTGCGCTTCATTAATAAATTATAGATACAAAAAGACATTCTATCAATCTCTTACTAATTTTTTATTTGAAGTCTAGTTATTGACTGAACTCCTGATAAGTAGGCTATTAAAATGCATTTATTTTTCAGAAATATCGCAATGGAATCGTGGTTGGTCAATGTCAAACGTGTGCGTATCCCCCGTCCAAAATTTGGCGGTTCCCGTTACCCAATGGAACCCCCTAAAGACTACATTTACGACGATTGTCGTCAAGAAGAGATAAAGCTGCGAGCAGCCCTACAAAACTCAACTCTTGCCAAAGCCACTGAGGACCTACGAAGGGCTCTTCAAGAAAAACTCTAATTACTGCACATCATTTCCATTTCAAATGAGTAGTTCGCTGAAGTGCAGCAGATATTACCGTACTGAATGAGTTTTATGAATAATAGCGGGAAGTTTCAGCAATTCAACAATTTTATTGATGTAAATATTTATGTTGTTATGCTTTGATTATGACAGCATTATTGCATATTACTATACTTACATTTCGATTAAGTAAAAAATGAAAGTTTTAATTAGTTATTATAAGATTTTACATGCCGAATATGTAGAATTAGAAAAAAATGTACATAACTGTGATATTTATTGTTTTAGAATTTTGTAATCCTATCTCTATCATTACCTTTCCATTATAGATTTTAACATCATTTTAAGTTTATGATAAATAAATATTTATATTATTTTATATACTTTTTGTATGAACTAGTTACTTACTATATTTTTAAATGATTATTTTAATCTTTAATATGTATCTTGTAGAGTACATACTGCTTACTAAATTATGTACTATGCATATTTATAAAGTCATATTTTATCAAAGATGATCTAGAATTCTAGTTGGCGGCGAGCGAGCATTAATAGCTTTTCTTATGTCAATTTATGTGGAACACGATGGGAAATTTCTGCATAAACTTGCAGCACAGAATTTTAAACAGCGCCAGTTCAAAGAAAAAGTGCAAATAATAATCAAAGACATATTAAAGAAAAAAATATTTAACAATTATTAATATAAAATGACAGAGTTTCTAAAAGTAATAAAAAGCAAAAAAAAAGTTAAGAAGGTAAATGATGTAAGCAAACGCATAGTGCAATGCCAGTTTTGATAATTTATTTAAACGATAATGACCAATTTTACAAATTAGAATAAACAATTTTAATATACAGCTTAAATTTAAGTAATATAAAAATCTTAAATTAAGAATAAAAAACTTACTCATGCTAATATAATTAAACTTAAAAAGAGAAGAGGTCTTAAGAAAACATAATAGCTTTTTTAAAAAAATTTTTATTTGTCGAAAATAAATTGATGATAATCAAGCAACTGCTACTATTAGCTATCTTCATCATTCTTCTTAAAGGATGATTTTCAGCCACGTTTGACAAAACTTTTCGAATACTAGAAATAACTTTAGATCTAGTAGAACACACATTACTACTAGAAATAAAAAAAGTTAACCTTGACAGCAGATTGAGGTTGTCAATATTGCCATTAACAATCTCATCTAAAAAAACATAAATCGTGGATAGTAGGATAGTGCAACGTTCTTGAAGTGTTTAGAAATTGCAATAATTTAGCACCAAGTCGTAAGAACGTTTAATGTGAAGACGTTTTAATTTACATTATTTAATAGTTCGTAAAAATGTATTTTGTACGCATTCCAGCAGATATTTGTCAACTTGATAGATAGACATTGATATGGCAGAGTGAGATCAAACAAATTTTAAAACATATATTGAAAGACTGGCGGTATGTTGCCAGATAAAAATCCCAGGTTTGTAGACTTTTATCAGAAATATTATAGAATAAGTGACCCTCAGACAAAAATTTTTAATCAAAAATGATACCAAGATCTTTAATTTCCGGAACTAACTCTAACACGCCATTGCCAATTCTATGAGCAAATGCAGTCACAATTTTCTTTTTTGAAAAAAAAATTGATTTACATTTAGATGTATTTAAAAATAATGCGCACATAATAACAACTCTGACATTGTGTACTGCAAATTAGAAGCTAATTTTAGCTTTTTGACAAAAAATAAACGTATGTGTTCTAATTAGCTATCTATCAAATCTAAAATGTTTCAATCTTTTATAAACAAATGTTTTCATTTTTCTAGTTGTATATCAATACGCTCTGTAAAAAGACCGCTGAAAAACATTTGTGGCAACATCTACAAATAGTACCAAACCAAGAGCCCAAACTCTTAAAAAATTAATTTAGAGCTTTTAACCAGACTATGGCATGATATTTTTTTTTGCCGCTGTTGAGCACTTTGATAGTGTTTTATTCATTCAATAATAACCACCATAATTACATCATTTATGTGTTTTATTTTTAAATTTTTATGTATATTCTTATTATTTCTTACAAGGCATGATGCATTTATAAGCTGTATTTTTTTATCACTTGGCTCTCAATTGCTGTTTCATAGCTACTGAAAATTATTAACACTTTGTCATGGCTGCAGTATCACCAGCAAGGTTTAATAAATTGGTAATACCTACTATATGTATATATATATATATATATTAAACACAATATTGCTACATTGTGGAACTTCGGTTATATATTTTTGTAGCTCAAAATGTTTATTTATTTTTATTTTTATGACTAACTTAGAAATAGTACAACTCCTGCTGCGCAATTTAGCTTAATTTATTTTTTGCTCAATAGAACAATTTTGCTTATTTACCGCGTATGCTCGCAGATCAGTAAGGTAAGTAGGGTTACTGAAATAAACAAAATAGAAACTAATTATTTTTTTTTGCCGTCTCGAAACGGCAAGAAAAAAATTTAAGGAATTTGAAAAACATCTTTCATAATTTACAATTAAAAGAAATTGTTTACAGTTTAGATTGAACGTACAACTATTAAATGTAATTCCGCTGTCGTCTTTAGTAGATGCATTCACAGAAATTATTGCCGAAATAATTCGCTTTGCTACATTATTCTGTAGGTAAAATATTGCTAGCTAAAAATATATAAATAATAATTTCCTTTGTGAAAATAGCAGCTTTTTTGGCTTGTGCCCCACATATTTTTTTTGAGAAATGCTATTAAAATATATTTTATATCAATTCTATCATATTGAAAAAATGTGCTTTTTTACATAAAATATTCAGTCTAAAGACTTTCAAGTGTTTTCATCTCGTCGAACCTAATAAGCCAACAAAATATTTTTTTTAATTTTACATTGTTTTTTCTTAAGGCGAATCTGGACGGCCTTTTAGTGAGATTCAAGATCCATAGATGGCGCTGAATTTAGATTCCTTTTTATGACCATATCAGTCTGTTTTTTAAAAATTAGAAACAAGGGATGGTTTTAGACCAATAGTAAAAAACTCTGCAACGTTTTAAAAAAGTTATTTTATTGTTTTTCTAGGATTTACTTACTGTAACTTTGTCAAAATAAAAAGTAATGGCGACTATAAAGCTTTGTCTACTGATATGAAAACAATTTTTGTTTAAATTTTTTGGTCAAAAATAACGTCCGAAATAGTAAAATACCGATTCCCTTTGATCCGACCGACAGCGCGCCACCGTGGGATCAGTACACCGTGCCCGCATTTGTAAAAGGCAATACACGTTTAAAAGGAAATTTCTGAACTAGCAAAACCCTATTTTTATTATTAACAATTTTATTAATACCTATTTTTTTGTTTGACAAAATCGATTTTATTATCAGATAACTCGATGTTCTGAGAATGTATCGAGTTGCATCAGTAGCGTAGCTTTTTTAGGTTTTTACCATCAGGTCATCAGATGTCTTTCGCAAATTCACCCCCACCCCTCATTATTTAAATTGATGAGAAAACAAAAAACTTAAATAAAAGCTTAACTAAAAAAAATAAAAAAATAGATAACAGTTTTTTCCACTCATCATTTTATTACTTTTATTTTTAATTACATAAAACTTAAAAAAAGAAACTTTTAACAGCATTTGAGATTACCTTAGATAGAATCAAATTTACATGTTACACAGGGGGCCTAGTATTGTTAAATAGTTTAGTAAATATTAGTCGAAAAAAATATAGTTAAAAAATAAGCTTTTGTGATTTTTCCAAAGCAAATTCTTTTACGCATTTGTCAATATGAAACTGAATACTTCTTATGCTCAATTACCAGAATAGTTAGATTTGATAGTCTCAATGAAGACAAAGAGTACATCCTAGATAATTTTTTATTAACTTTATTTTAAAGAAATTCCTTTCTCAACTGGCATTACTAACAGCAGATGTTAAAAAAATTCTCAACATTATAACAATATTTGGTAAACCATCTCCAAGCTTAGAGGTAACGGTACTGGTATAGTCGTATAGAAACTGTTTTGTTTTTATGACCATCATCAGGTCATACATAAATGTATCACCAGAGATCCAGCCGTATACAGAACCGTATTTTGTTAGTCGAAGAAACAGTTGCAATGTGATTTATGACGGATTTGTCAACAGCTTGCTACCTTTAAGTCAATTGTTCACTGTCATACAAGCAAGTAGTTTTTAACAGTAGTAACTGGTAGACTCCTAGACTGGAACAGTCGGACGCTTTACGACCGCCCTTCATTAATTATTCTTTTTATAGTTCTGAATCTTACGTCTAGAGTATGTAAAGTCCATAATTAAATCTGCTTTTATTGCTTGATAAGTTTTATATAAAATTACTTACACTTTGCGTTAGTTTTCAGTGTTTCAGCTGCCCAATAGTATGGAATGATGCTGATGACTAACTTTGTGTTTTTAAGTGTCATTCGTTTTGAATTAACATTTCTTGTTGTGTGCTATTCGACTTTTCTAAAAACTTATTTATTGCTGTTAGTTCAATAAAATTGCAATAAACTTCTACTGTGTTTATATGTTTATAGTTTCCATAGTGCAGTGTTGTACGTGTATTATAATATATATATATATATATATATATATATATATATATATATATACATAGTGTAGTGGTAGTGTATATTTATAGTGTTGTCCATAGTTACTCACTGTTAACTGTATAGTGTTGTATCTATACATATTTACCTAGTCGCATAGCTACAAGTGTAGTTATCTGAGTATGAACGAACCGCAGACGTTCAACAAAAGGGATGAACAAACTTCGTGTAAGCGCTAAAAAAAAGACTCTTCAAAAATTAAAATTTTGTTAGAGAAAATATATGCTTGTTCACACCATAGTGATAAAAATCAGCAGCTTTTTAGAAACGTTTCCGAAACGCGGTATGCATTTACAATAGGTTTTGTTTCCTATAAAAAATTTAGAATCTGGGATAAAATTTGCAAAACTGCTTTTTGAAGATTTTTACAAGTTTTTTTTACATGCTTTTCTGTTCTCAATTTACCAAAGTATTTTTTAGACAAGATTTGGCGTTATTAGCATCTGTTCCAAGTACTTCTCAAAATGTGGCTTTATTGGAGCCCTTATCTCATGTTGAACCACTGTCCTCACAGAACGCAACATTTTCTTGGTAATCACTAGCACTTCTATTCACATAAATTTATGATTTTTTTTGGACTTTGAGAAATCACTGATTCTATTGGGTTGCATTGATTCTTCTGTCAGCAATAAGTTTCCTGTCACAATTGTAATAAGCTGACATTTTATCAATCACGTTTTTGACAAATTTATTATGCAATTTCTAATAAACAAAAGTTTCTAGTAAATATTTCATACATCTACAGCTTACCCAAAAAGCGAAAACTGACTCTTTCATCAAAACGCAAAAAAAGCAGTTGTAAACACTGGCTTGATAAAGTGTAAAATCGAAAATCAGTGCCGCAAACATATAAAAACTATTAAGTGAGTTGATACATACGTGTACATAAGGAAATAAATCTATATAATATATACATTTTTTTAGAAATACCAATACAGAAAAAGATGACCACAGCATAGTATGGTTATTTAAAAACTTTTTAATTTTTTTTATTACAGTTATTGTTTTTTCTTTTAAAAGTACTTACCAAAAAAATGTTCAAGCATACAATTTTGAAGAAACTAGAAAGAACGAACTTCATGGAAGGAAATAACTCTATCCCTATCATACTGAGCTATAAACCACAACCGATTTTTCAATTTTTCAATAAGATACCTCTACGTATTATCCTCTATATCTAATAAATAATAATTTTTAAATTTATATATTATATATTATAGTCAACAAAATATTAAACCTCAAAAAGTAGTCTATAGTTGTACGTACACTAATAAAAATACTTTTTTGAATTTAAAACTCATTTAAAAAGACAAAACAAACCAAAAATCAACAAAATAAGAAATTCATTTTTTATTTTGTTCTCTTTGAAAATCTAATTTTATGTCAAATTTATATGGTACAAACTTTGAAGAATACCTTATTCAGTAAAAAAAGATTTGTTGTGAAAAGTTATGCGGCAGTATTGTTTCACAGCGTAAAAGGTATTAGTCGAACAGAAAACATTTTTTTTTCGTCTTTAAAAATATAAAATAATTTGGCGATATGTTCTACAAACAAATTAATAACAATTAAATTTCTCAAATCTTATAGATCCAAAATATGTTGCAATTGTACCAAACAAAAATAATGGATTGGTGAGTAATTATTTGAAATCGTGTAACGTGAAACCAGATCGTCTTACATTAATTATTCTCTTATCAGTTTCCACCGCGCGGAATGTCGGCATTATGCGTGTCAAAAAAAAGTTAATTTTACGGTTTCGGCCGTTATTTTTCGACAAAATTTAAAAATAAAAAAAGATTTATTGTCAGGAGATCAGTCCTCACATGCCTCTTTGAGCCGATTTTTAATTTCTTTTCTTTAAACATAAATTAAACTAATAATTTTATTTTTTAGAACAAAAATAAAAAAATGAAACGTTGCTGAAACTTAAAATGATATTCAAAAACCCCTAGCATAAAAAAAATTGAAATTGGTTGAGCACTTTTTGAATAAATCGAGAAGTACTTTTCCGATAACTTTGTCTCTCTTGCACACTTGACCGTCCAGATTCGCCTTAAACCAGCTTTAGAGATTTTTTATAAACTCTTAACTTTTCAGAAATTATTGATAAACAACCAATATACCAGGTATTTTCAATTTCACTATCTAAATAGTCAGACTGCATATCACTCATTTTGTATGCAGAAAAATGTTCAAATTTTGTTGACAGCTATTTTTTTAAAGGTTTATTTGTTTGGCAGTCTACAAACTATTCTCTAAACAACATATGATTGGTAATTTATAACAATAATTAATACTACATTGTTTATTCAAATCAAGCAGAGACTAATCCAGGTAAAGCCGTTTGTTTTCAAAAAAAGCATATTTTTATCGTGCAAAAAAAAAAACGTTATAAACATCGCAAACGTTAAGGATTACCGATTTTAAGCAATTATTGAAGTTGTTGTTTTGCTTCTCCTCCTCCAAACAATTGTCTTCGATCTGTAAAATCCGTAAAAAGTCCTTACCGTTTTTGATACTCAATATACTATTATTGTTATTGATAGTATAAAGGCGCCGTCAAACGTGAATGCTCTTTCAATAATACACGACACAAAAAATAGATAAATGTTCAAAATTTTATAACAAGAGTTGATCTAAATTATTTATGAACGCACTTTATAATATTATTGAAAAAAAAATTGTAGCTTATTTTTTAGTTTCATTACCGTCATCTAATGCCTCCGACACATTTAAAAAAACTACTACCAAGCAAGTTTTGTTATTTATTTTTTACAGTTTTTGTAAAAAAATTTGTTTTTGTTTTGTATTTTGTGTAACCACATGAACTTGTCCTACCGGCGAGTGTCGCTTCCTAACCCAAATTTATGGAATTGTGTCAAAATCTTAACTATAATTTTACTTACTTTTAATTTTTTTCAGAGCAACAAACATGTATTTTAAGCCTTTTTGAAATTATTAGGAATGAAATAATCGTTTGATATGACATTTCTTCATTATCGATTTATAAGATTTTTTAATCATTTTACTTGTAAGTAACAACAATAATAGTTTTTGCGTTTTTGAGGTCATTAATTAAAGATTTTTGCTGTTATATGAAACTCGGCGGTGTTATATTCATATTTTTTTCTGTAGCGTTATATTTTGCATGTATTTTCTTTTGTTTTTTCTCAAACATATTTTATATTATCATCACATCACAAAGAGGCTTAGAAAGTGCCTTGTTTTTAAAGCAACACTTTATTTTGCGTTCCATGAATATAATCTTGTTTCATCTTTTTAGTCGCTTTATTACAATCTTTTCTGGATGGTGGATATATGTAATAGTCTCTTACAGGTCTGATCCAAGATCCAATCCAAATTTTTGTAGTTTCACTTTTTTTTCTTAGAAATTAAGTCTATTGTTTTTAGGTGTGGTTTTTCAATTTTACGTTTATTTTTATGTATTCAAATAGTCCTATTGAATAATTAGTGATTATAGTTCTATATCGTTGAATGACACGCAGAGTGGAGGCTTATTTAAAAAGTGGGGTTAGTTTAAAAAAGTATTTAGGGTGATGAAGGGTAGGTAAAGTCGGGATAGTAAACACAAAATATTATAAAGTGTTGGGTATTTTACGACATCTTCTATACATTAGGTAAATTCCAAAATTTATTATATTTTAGTCAATAATCATCTTTATACGCTTCTAAATGGGGGCATAAATTGGGTTTTATAGCAGAGATTTGTCAAAAATCTGCCAAGCAGCGGTTGGTTTATTTATTCAAACGATGGTATCAAATATTTATTGAAGAAAATCATACAACATTATGATTACCCATTTTAGACATTTTAGCTTCATCATCTACGGAATTACTCTTCATATATTCAGCAAGCATAAGAAATCTTGAGGTATCAAAGTTATCATTGATTTTCAAAATCTTCTTGAGTTTAAAGTAGGCACATCAAAGAGACGATAGTTTGTAAACTTTTGACTACAAAAAGCACAATAATATACTAAATGTTAGTTATTCAACCATAATTTTTTACCATTTAAGATAAATACGCCCTCGCAAATTTTTCATTGCAAATGTTGCCCACACTTTTGCGCCGCCATTTGCAAAACTTGTCATAGTCTTTCACATACATTCTTTTGATTTATGGGGATTCAATTTTTTCTTTATCAGTTTTGAATTCTTGTAAACATTCTGCTGAAAAGACGCTTTCAGCTTCTGAAACGTTTATTTCAAAAGATGAATTGGTTTTTAAATAAATGCAGTAACCTTAACAACATCAAAATGGCTGAATTTTACACAAGAGTAAAATTCAGTTCTAGTTCATCAGTCGTGAAGGCAGGTCGTGTTAAATTGTCTGCTGGTGTAACTATTACTCAAAAGTGTGTTATGAAATTGTTTTGTTTGTTTGTTTTGTAATTTAGTGCTGTGTGCAGCATTTTAGTGTTTTTGTTTTGATTTGTTTTGTTTACTTTTTTCAAGGCAAACGACTCTATTAATTAGCATAAACACAACTTTTAGTTGATTTTCATTAAGGATTACTAAATATTTGTTTGAATCTATTATAATTATAAAATAGAATAAAACGTAGTATATACCACGGGCATAAGTGTTGATTATGTCCTTCGGGAATTTGAAAACCCTCGTTTCTTAGGTTTTAAACATTTCCTCATGCTATAATCTTCTAATTATGCTCTTAATACATAAATAACTATTATTGGTGGTTGATGTATGCTGTTGAGTTGAAACGTCTCATATGTTCTATTTTTTTATCTTAGTTTAATTTGTATTTTTTATAGATATAAAGAATAGCATATTGTTAAACAAGTTGCACAAGATATATTATGTTTGTGGCACGCATGGGTTTGAAGCAGCAACGAGTCTTGTAAAACAAGTGTCACATGCTATTTTTACTATTTCGTTTTTATTAATATGTATGATTCAATATTAAGATTATGAAAAATCCGTCTAGTGAGTTTTTTTCTCAGGTTAGTATGACTGATATAACTATTATTAATATTAATTATTATAATGCCAGTATTGTCAATGTCATTGGAATCACAACTACTAACTATACCAACAAACGGGAAAAGTCCCGAAAAACGATTGCACAAAATTCAATTGTTTGAACGTGAAATAGAAAAACGTATGTATAACACTGTATCAAACAACGCGGTTATATCTGATAGATGCTATTGTTTGAGAATTACGACTCAAATTGAAAACGCCGCCTCGCAGTACCGCATTCAAACGCCATAATATGTACATTCTTTTGATTGCACGAGTAGAAAAAAATGACACCAAAAACATTCGTTCCTTTTAAAACTTTTATGAGTTTTCAACAAAGTTTAAAAAATTCTACTATATTGAAGAAATCTTGCTCTCGCCCTACATAGTTTATAAAGAAAATTTCATATTTTATGCGTACTAAAAACTTTTAAATGTTTGCAACATTAACGCTCAGCACGCTCGTATATTGAATTATTTATGACTTTCAAAAAGAAAACCACAAAGCACTTTAATGTTGGACTATCTCCAGCTTTTTAATCCTTTAAACTCATTAAGCTACATCAATTTTATCTTATCATCGCAAAGTTTGTATAACTGAAAATAATGTGTCTTGCAGTCATAAATACTTACGGAATCGGGATAATCCTGTTGATGGAGAGCCGTTGTAGAGCCAGTACGTGACTCTCCAGGACTAGAATGTCTTCTGCTTCTTGATCCTGGAGGATTTTCCTCGTCCCCACTGACATATTCCTATAAAAAATAAAAGCTTATTTAGCACTAATAATGATGTAATAGTATTACCAAATGAATAATTTAAAAGTACACAGAAAAGCTGTACTAAATTTCTAATTTACTTCTAAACAGGTATGAGAGAGGTATTAGACAGTGCAAGTGGGAACATGATAGATATATGTTGGTGCCAGTGCTCTAAAAACAAAATAAATCTCAGCTGATGGACAAGTTAATACAAATATTTCTGAGATTTACCTCATTTTTCTACAAGCCTACGGAGATAAGTAAGAAGAAGAAGAAGAATAATAATAATAAAAATGGCATTAAAAAAACAACCTGATTTTGTTGTTCGTCGTCGTTTAACGTCGTTACTAGTTTACCTGCGGCACTTGGTGGGCGTATTCTAAAAATTGTTTTATTGTTATTTGAAAAAATTATTTTGAAAAATTTATGAAAGCCCTCACCTTTGAACTCTATCAGAAATTCCCATTCCTAAACCTGAATCTTCGCTGGGAGAACGATAACCGTCTTCGTTACTAATACTTACACCAGGAGGTGGCTCTGGACCGTACTCCTGCAATACCATGTTGTATAAATTTTAATGCAATTTTATTTCTTATTTAAGAATAATAATTTTTTTAGTTATAAATCAATAAATATTAAATCAATACAAATTTATTTACTCTTTCATATTGCCAACGCAATACATTTTTTCTTTAATTTTAAGAGAAAAAATTAAATTGATAATGTAAATAATGATTTTCATCAACAACAAAATGTATTTTTTTAATTCCATTATTTTTAAAATGTAGAACTTTTATACCCACATACAGTTTATTTTGTGATTGAAATAGAGAACAGAAACAAAAAATTAAATAAAAAAAACTCAAATTGTTGCGCTTTGCAGTGCATCTTCTATTAGTATTATACAAATGCTCAATACTCTAATTTGTGTTTTTTATAATTTAGATTTGTGCAAATCTGCTCTATTTCAAATTAATAGCAAAGACTGCAAATGTTTTGCTTTAAGGCTTGACAATATATTTGTAAAATGCCCAGCGTTTTAAAAAAAAATTAAAATTTGCCTAATTAAACACTATATTTAAGTTTTGCATTCAGAATAAAAAAAAAACGTTTTTTTTGTTCTGTTTTTTTGCAATTGTTTGCAATTACTTTTTTGCAAAAACAGTCAATGACCACTTTCTAATAAAAAGTAAGATATTTTGCAAGTAGGTATAGCAGTGTACAAAAACAAGAGTCAAAAAGCAAAAAAAAAATAGAAAAAAAACATTAAAGCCTAGAGGTACTCAATAATAAGTTAAAAAAATCAGCTTACTATCTGCGGCTAGCCAATAAACATATAAATAAATAGAAAGAAATGTAGAAAAAGCTTGTGAAGCACTTGCATCAAGAGGTAGAAAATTAAAAAATCTTAAAATATTGGAAAAAAATAATACAAATAGAATTAATAGTAGGTAGTTAAGCACAAATAACATTAATTAGATTAATATTGTATAAACACTTAAAAAAATAACTACTAATAAATCTATCAATGTATAGAAAGATCAAACACTAAGATAGTTCTAAACACAATAAAAACATTGAATTAAAAACTATGAAAAAAACGTGTTCAATTGAAATAAATAACTATAATAATAAATAACGTACTTTTAGAATAAGTTTACAAAAGATATGAAAGAAACAAAAATATTACGATCAGAACGAAACTAGGTAATCCAATTAAAATGATAACGCTAGAAAAGTAAATGATTTACTTTGATAAAACTACAAACAATGAGTCAATAAATAAAATGCAGAATGAAACCTGGAGTTATGGAACGAAAAGAGTGATAGAGAGACTGGTAAAAGTAATGAATAGAGTGTGGAGAGGAGAGAAATATTTGACAGATTGAAAAGAAAACAGAATAGGGAATATATACAACAAGAGTAAAAAAATAGAGTAAAAAAAAAAAACTACCGAAGAATAACTCTGCTGAACACGGTTTAAATTGTATGCATCAATTCCGATTGGAAAGATGAGAAAAGAGATGGAAGAAAAGGGTGCAATACCAGACAGCTAGAGGGTATTTAAAGTAGGGAAAGGAATGATGGATAATGTATGCATCCTGGACCACCTATCTAAAACCGAGATGGAAAAAACGGAAAAAATCACAATTTATAGATTTTAAGGCACCGTTTGATAAGGTCGATAGAAATGATGTTTGAAAGTATAAGAGAGAGAGGAGCAAGCAAATGACTGTTGAAAAAGGTAGAGAAGATATATTATGTAAAAACAAAAAAAGTAAGACAAAAATGCTCGTTTACTCCCTTGTTATTTACTATTTATGTAGCAAACATAGAAAAAATGGTTAAAAAGCGCAAGCAGAAGGATGTGTGGTAAGCAGAAGAAAAACAGGAAGCCTAGCGTTTGCGGATTATATGGTAATAATAGCAAAGAGTCAAAAAAAATAGAAAAATCAATGAAGAGGCAAGGAAAGTATTTGAGAAAGAAGAAACTAGAAATAAAAGTAAGAAAAAACAAAAAAAGAAATGGAAAAGAGAGAGAATAGAGCAAGTAACAGAGTTTATGTATTTAGAATATACAATCAATGAAAGAACTACAAACAAAGCGCATGTTAGACAAATGGCAGAAAAGGCAAACAAGGTAGTGGGGTGTGTATAGAGAATAAGAGAGAAAAAGTAGAGAAAAGATTTTGAGAGAAAAATAATGTTTGAGAGCTGCAAGATAAGTGTTTGAGATGGGTTCTAGAGGTGGATAGAGAAACACCAGGGTATATAGTAATAAAAGAATGGAAGAGAAACAAGCTGAAAGTAAAAACGACTAAGTTTGAAGATAGAATAAATGTTGAAAAGAAAAAAAATAAATACGGAGATGCATAAGAAAAAATATTATAGAACAAATGCAAATAAAGAATTAGAAAGATTAAGAAGAAAAAGCAGGTAGATGAACGGAGAAAAAAAAAGATGTAGATAAGCGCAAAAGAAAAGAAAAATTAAAAAACCTAAGTGCAACAGAAATTATGAGAAATGTCTGACAAGGTGACAAGGGAAATTTTGGTGTACTAGAAAGAGAAAGTGTGAAAGAAAGAAAGATAATCACAAGGTTCAGGTGTTGGACGGAAGAGAAAAAAAGACCGTTTAAAATGTGTTATGAGAAAAGAGACACAAAAGAGCACATGTGGAATAAATACAGTGAGACAGGAGAAAGCGAAAGATAGAGCAAAAAAACAGAAAATACTTAGGGAAAATGAAAATGACATAAGGTGGATAAAAGAGGTATGGGAGAGAAGAGAAAGGAAAAATGATGACAAGAGAAAAAAACACAAATGAAGAACAAGGAGGAGAGGATGAAAAAGTAGTAAACTGTAAATAAATTTATATATTTTAAGCCTCTATAGGCAAAACTAAACCCTTTAGTAGTAGTTTTACAGTGCAACTTGTATTAACAACACAATCTATTGTGTTACAAATGCTCAAAAAACTAATTTGAGTTTTTTTTTTAATTTAAATTTGTACAAATCTGTTTGGTTTCAAATTGATAGCAAGAATGCAAAAGTTTTTGCTTTAAGGGTAAGTGAAATACCGAGTTTTTTAAAACAAAAAAAATCTACTGGTTAAACACTGTGTTTAACTTTACGGTTTTTGTCTAACATAGATGATAACTTGATCAACAAACAAGTCAAGTATATAAACAAGTCTTTTTACAAATGTTTACAATTACTTTATTACAAGGACAGTCAGCGAGCACTTCTCGATAAAAACTAAGATATTTTGTAAGAAGATATAGCAGTATACAAAAACTAGAGTTAGAAAGCAAAAAATAAAACCTAGACGAATCAAGAAAAAAATTAAAATTTAATGGTACTAAATATAAAATTAAAAAAAAGTTTTATGAGCTGCAGCTAGCAAACTAACATAAATATGAAGAAGAAAAGCTTTCACGGCCCGAAGCCATTCAAATATAGACATTTTTCGGAAAAGACCGTGTCGAAAGGTTTAATAAAATTGTCGACGTTTTGCACTCCATCGGTAGAGGCGTCATCAGGACAAGGAAATAAAAATAAAAACAAACCCGGTAACTTGACGTGTGAACCACGCTAGAAGCGAAACTCATTCTGGCTAGACCTCGTTGCTGCTTGGGCTTATATTGGTAAGCAAGGAAGAGAAAGCGATGGGAGAGGCAGAAGAGAAACTGGCGGACGGCTCGAAAAAGAGAGCTGCGGAAAAATTTGAGGACTTGTATCAAGTGATAGAAAATTAAAAAATCTAAGATATTAGTAGGCAAGAGGTATAAAAAAAATTCTAAAAAAAATTATGAGTAACTAAGCCCAAATAACTCAGTTCTACATCAATATTGTAGGTATGTAGAAATAACACGAAAAGGTAAAAAAAGTAATAAAAACCAAAAATTATACTTTATAAACTAAATGCTAATAAATCTATCAGCATTTTATCAAGTCCGACGTTTTTAAACGTCAGCATAAACATAACTATTGAAAAGATATTACCGATACTATAACTATGTTCAATAGATACTTAATAACAAAAAATTCACAAAAAAAATAGAAAACTTCTAGTTACTATATATATAGAAAAAAATATCAAAACAAGAATGCAATAGCAACAACAATATTAATGAAACAGCTTTACTATAGAAACTCAGCACAAAAAAGCGACAACAAGAAATAAATATTAGGAAAAAGCTAAACTATTGTAGGCAAGATGTATTGACAATAGAGGCACCGTGAAGTTTTATCTGGCTCTCATAGATAGACAATAGATTAGACAAAGCCTATGACCACACTATATGTGGCCATATTAAATTAAAGGCAAAGTGGATGTAAACAGGAAAAGGTGCATGTAGATCACGTGATTAGAGATATTGGCGTTTCTATTGGTTAAACCATCACATGAACTAGCAGAAAGTGCGTTGATTGGTTGGATAGGCAAGCTTGAACACGTGATTTTGTTTACTTTCACTTCATCTTTAACTTAAAAATACTATCGACTTATAGCTAAAAATAATGCTATTATATCGCAAAGCTAGAGCTGCATTAGCTGCTTTTCACATTATTTTATTTCAAACCTTTGTTAACAATTAACTAAAGATAAAGTTATCTTAGTAATAATTTCACGCAATTAATTTAAATTGTATGTAATTAATCGTTGTTTATATATGAACATTATTGATTATTATAATACATAAGTATTGATTATTATGCGATTGTTAACACTTTTTGCTGTCAAAATGTTTTATTTTGTGTTAATTATTGTGCTTTATTACGTTCTTTAGAAAATTTCACTTTGAAATTTGTGTAATTAACACAATTAATAAAAGCAAATATAATTAATTATCAAACCATAGATAAAGCTAGCAATCCAATACTTTTCTTTTATTTTAAATTAATTACGCCAATTCATATAAATTGCCCTACGAACCCTCATTTATCACAATTTCTTCCGTACGCGAAAAAGAAGCAAATACTCATAAAAAGAAACACAAAAAATTACCTCATAAATCAGATTTTATTAGTACTTGGCAAATAATAAAATGGTGAGATTGTTGTAGACACGTGGTGGAATAATTCGAATAAGTGCTTTAAATTAATAAATCTTACCACTCTCATACATCGAATTATTTAAGTAAGGTTAAGCACCACATATTTCTATCATATTATTATACAGTATATCACTCGCTTTTTTGTTCAACATTTATTAGAGTTACTTGTATTGATATTTATAGCCTAGTTATATCAGATTTTTCAAATTTTGTAAAACTTTTGATTTTGTATTTTTCAATAATATACAGTTGTGAAAATTTCTATTATAACTGGACTATGAAGAAAAAGAAAAAACAAAAAACTACCTAGCTCTTACCTCGTGATAGGTGGTAAAGTTTGTAGATTGATTGGCATCAGGAACCGGAATTCCTTTTCTCTGAAAGTACAAAATATTTTAATTAAAAATTTATTTCCTACTAGAAGGATCTAGCCAATGTTGATGTGCTAATTGTTAAGCAACTATGTCAAAACAACTAACTTCTAGTAGAAGAGTTTAATCATCAAAGAGGCTAAACTTTGATTATCTTTGAAGGGTTGTTAATGTTTTGTTCTTATTGTGTGTTGATTGAGTTAACTACACGTTCTGAAAATTTTATGATTAAGTTACTAACACAAAGAGCTTGTTAGAGTGGAAAGCAGCATGACAATTAATTTTAAAATAATTTTTCTAAGTACTTTATATTTTTAAAATCATTATTTCTCACTTTTGAATACTTAATTAAATATACATAAGAAGATTAATATTTTTTGTGCTTAAATAGAGAACCACAAAAAAATAAATAAAATATACAAAGTATATATATGTACAGAGTGTTCCGGGATTCATGTAACAAAAAGTGTGAACAGACTAAAAATTTTTGAAATTGTGGAATTAAGGTCAGCTCAGTGTGCCAAATATTTTAAAAAGATTTTCATTTTTTGAAAAACAAGTTGCAAAACTGTCTTTTTTAAGCAAAGTACTACTTTTGTTCATAAATTTTACTTGTTTCTTTTGCTTCTGATTTTGCTTAGAATAAAAAACTATGACTCTATACCAAGTTTGGAAAATATAAATCTACTTTAATAAAAAAATAAATATATAATATTAAAAATTTTATTTATGTAACATTGAACAAAACAAATAGCATTCAAAACAATATTTTTTTTAGAAAACGTATATCGTAAACATAAATCTTTGTTTTAGAATAAATTTATTAAAAATAAAAAAACAACACAGGACAAAAAAAAAATTGTTGACTAATCTGTGAACGATTACAATTATTGTCAGATTACAATTTGTAGTTCCGACTACAAATTATTTTAGATTATGTTAACGTTACAGCAGACAATTTAAGTTGTTACACGGTGGTGCAGCAGTTTAACGAATGAGTGCCATACACCAGTCTTACACATATAACTACCATGCGAATAGTAAAGAAATTTCTTGCATCTGGTAGCGTTTTAACGTTAAGAAAGAAGAAAAGAAATATGATGAAACCGATGCCGCAATTATTGTTGCTCTTGGGTGGGTGAAAGAACATTCCAAACTATCATTGGGGGAAAGTTCAAATAATCTTTACTTTATAGTAAAATTGCAAAGAATTTAAAAACCAAACAAGGTAAAGGCATTCAAACCAAAATTTGTGCACACTATCGAAGAAAGTGATGAAAGCCGTAGATTATTATTTTGTCTTACCAGCGTAGAGAAATGTACTGAAAAACCAAATTTTTATATTTCCAGACAAAACAACTTTTACTACCAATTCCGCTGTTTCCTCTCAAATTATCGCTGCTTGTCTAGAAAAAATTCAAAATTTTGGATCAATTGGAGAAGGCAGTATTACCAAAAAATAAATGTGTTGTGTGCTGTTACATATATCGCTTAGACATTATTAAACCTTTCTTTATAGAGAGACGGTTAAATCAGTATTTTTATGTAGAAGTACTTCAAAGACTCAGGAAAAAGTACTTACATGACTTGCCACTTGCCAGCAAGACGGATGTCTTAGACATTTGACAGCACGAGTAACTAAATAAATAAATTTGGTGTTACGAGAAAAATGGATAGCTAGACATGGTTCGATAGCTAGAGGTGCACTCTAAGGTCACACAACCTTAAAATATCAATTTTTTTATGGGGCCTCTTCGAAAAACTAGTTTACTCTCAGCCAAAACAGTCGAGAAATACCAAAACAAAGTACAACAAATACACCTCAACAAAATTAAGAACAACTTTAGGGATTTTAGAAATGGCTTAGAAAAGTGTGCAGAGACTGGTGGCAGTTATAAATAATTTGTTGTAAAACAGTTTAATTACAATTTGTAAATTTAGTTTGTGCGTAAATAAGATTTATTTTCTTTAATATAAAAAAATACGGTTAAAAATAATCTCTTATTCTAAAAAGTTATTTCAATCATGTTGGCAACGCAAAGTAAAAAATCCAGATCTCCTGTTTATTAAAAAAAATATTTGCTTTGACATTTCAAAAGCTACCTATTTGCGTTCATTGCTGTTTTCTGAAAAAATCGATACTCCAGCACACATAAACGGAATCCGTGAAAAGTATTACCATTGTTTATTACTATTTCATGTTTTAAAAGTGAAGAAATCATAAAGGTTATGTTTTTTGAGCATATATTATATGTATTTCAATGATTGTTTTTAAAAAACTAACCTCTAAAATTTATTCTAAAAAGAAATCCATGCTAAACTGTTTGAAACCTAATCCATGTTTGGTAGTTGGGTTTTTACATACTAGAATGATTAACAAGCGACTGGTTTTTAAAAGCTCATCAGCAAGCTCCGGGCACACCACTCACGGCGTCTGTGGGGCGTAGGGTTTACAAGTACGGGTTTGTTGCTTACGGCTTAAGAACTTTGGGGGGCTATACATTAATTGTTACATTATACAATTGAAACCTTTAGTTGTCGTTGATAAATGTCTGACAATTGACCATGACAGCAAATGTCATTTATAATGACATAAGTAATCATTTTCTAGCCTAGGCTGGCAAGACGGCGTTGCGGGCCGCTTAGGACACGTTAAAAGTTATGTTTTGCGGGCGCAAGGCACAAAAAAGCTTTTTTCAGTATCATTTTGTTGTACTATAAACCAAAATAGAAAAAAAAGTTTTCGCTTCGCTGGCTGTCAAAGCCAACTTGTTTTTGAAAAACTGAAAACAATCTTAAAATTCTTTTTACACAAAGGAGACCTTAATCCAACTATTTCATAACAAAATTCAAACATTTTTAGTCTTTTGTAACCTCAATCCTGAAACACACTCTATATACAGTGAAACTTGAATAAACAATGATTTAAAAGACAACGAGCTTTTCTTTTTTGCGTATGCAGATTTTTTATTGAACAAAGTTTCTAGGTTATATAAGTGCAGTAATGACCTTTCTCACTTATATAAACTTATAAAAAAAAAACAAATAATATATAAAAATAAATAAATAAATAATAATAAATAAATGGTGATAAACATGTTTTATATATTTATTATGTATTAATTAGATTGCAAAAAAATCGAAACAGTTTACACTTGAAAAAACATAATTTTTTTTGCGTTTCTGGTTTTACGTGTTCAAGCGGTTTTTTCCAGTTTATAAGCTTTATTAAATTTAAAACTTTGCGCGTCAGTCGGCTACAATTTTTACAGTACACTAATCCTAATAATTCTGAACTATATCGTCACCGAGGTATTTATTCTGTATCGATGAACACGTCGCGTCGTCTTCAAAAGTTCTCCTAGGTATATAGTGGTGCCAAAATACATGCAATTTTTATAAGCACTTTATTCATTTTGGGTGCGTTTTAAAAAGAACGATAGTTGATTTTGTAGAGAATTTATTTCTCTAGACCGCTAGTGGCTGAGATTTTCAATTTTTGCTTCTTAATATGCGTACAAAAAATAAAACAATAAAATTTTAATAATTTTTTTTTCAAAAACGGTTGTACATATCAAAGAAATTTTTAAATAAATGTATAAAAAAAAATAAATAGTAGACCGCTCGTTAATCAGTTTTTTTTTAAATGCCGAATTTTTAATTAATTTGTAAAAAACTAAATTAAAAAATGCAATCCACAATACGTCTTGCGTATCATTTTGTCAGTAGGAAGCAGGAAACCAATAAAACCATAAATTTCAACCCAGCTCGGCTTCAGGTTGTTTCAATAGTCAACAAGTGCTTTTTAGGTCGAAATTTTTTCGCTTTTTTCAAAAATTATGATTGAAGTGTCATTCGATTTGGAATAGCATCTAGGTAGTTTTTGAAAAAATGCTAAGGCCGCTAGCGAAAATTGCAATAGTTATAAGCAATTAAGTAAAATAAAATAAAGGCTTGGTTTTATGCCAATAACTATTTGAAATAATTTAAATTTGAAAAATTATTTAAACTTCCGAAACTGTAGAGGGGGCATCCATTAATTACGTGAGCTCTTTTTCGATAAGTTTAGACTCCTCCCCCCCCTTAGGTGAGATTTAATGAGATTTGCCTCGGCCCCCCCCTCCCCTTACGTGAGACTGACGACAAAAATACTGATGATTGATGAAAGACAACATTGTTTGAGCCTTTTTCTGGACAGTGGCATTTCGTAACTTCTCAATTTCATGATTAATGTAATCATTTAAAACTTTTTTATCATTAAACTTTAATTTTGCTTCGTTCCACAAATGATTCACTTCTTGCTGGCACGTTTTTTTCGCCTTGTCGGCATGCCGTTTAACGTAGGCATCATAAAAATTCTGATATAAACTCATATTTATATTAAAGACAAAAAAAATAACTAAAACATTAATTCCCACGGTAACGATATCACGAGTATCTGACTGACGAGTAACGAGTTTGAACGCCTTAATTGTATCTAAGTTTTCTTTCTACAGTAGGAAATTCTGCGCATCGACTTGTAGTATGAGTAGCGCTCGGCACTTGTAACTCGAATAATTTGAGAGTAGGAAATAATCGACACATTGCCTATACTATTGTCTTTTCTTCTAAATACCCAAACCATTTTTTGTTTATTTATTATATACTCTTGAACTAAATGATATTACTAGCCATGAAATTCATTTTAACAGGCAATATAAACAATCGAAATAATTTTTTTTTAATATCTTTAATATTTCATATTTTTCGGGGTTGACATGAGATATTTGTTTACCCCCCCCCCTCGGGTAAAATGAGATTTGGTGAGATTTTATTGGACCCCTCCCCCCTTACTTTGAGCTCACGTAATTAATGGATGCCCCCAGAGCCAATATCTATAAATTTTCCAGGGAGTTGAAAATACGTCATAAAACGAGTCCTTTAAGGAATAAATATTATTTGAACTCTATAAATATAAAAAGTAAACATTGAAAAAATTCAGGCGCTTGTAGAATGTCCAAAAATTTATTAAAAGAAAGAAGTAGTGTAAACCTATAATATAACCTATATACTCTAAATAAAAGTTTATTTTTGAATTTTTAAAAGTTTATTTTGAATTTTTATGGGTGATATTAACATAGATATTTTAAATGTAAATGATAATGATGTAGTCTCTATCTGGTCTTTATAGCTGAATTGGGTTATAAACCGTATATCAATTCTGTTACACGGGCTGATACTAATACATGCTTAGATCATATATTTGTTAGACCAAAGATGAGACTGCTACAACTGAAACTAAACTCTTTTATACTAGAAACACATCTGACTGATCATAACCCTACTATGCTCAATATAAGTAATAACAATCTTAAATCTTGCATAAGTAACAATAATACTCATAGTACGATAAGTAAGATAGACATAGATCATTTCAAGAAAAGGTTAAAGAAACAAGAATGGTCCAGTGTGGTTAACATTGATGATCCTGAAATAGCTACTAGAAATTTTATTTCTATATACAACAAACTTAAAGATCAGGCAACAACTGTTTCCAATGGTGTAGTTAAAGGTAGCAGAAAAAAGAAATGCTGGATTACTACAGGACTTGTAACTTCAACCAGGCACAGGGATAATATAAAAAGAAGACTATTACAGCATTATAGTACAGAATTGGAAACCGAATATAAAATATATCGCAACTATCTTAATAAATTAATACATAAGACTAAAAATGATTATTATAAAAACCAAATTGAGACAAACAGAAATAATTTGAAAAAGATTTATGAGATAGTTAAAGAAGCAACTTATAAAAAAAACAACATGAAGAGGGAAATTAAAGTTCTGCATGAAAATGGTAGTAGTTTTGCTTGTGATTATGGCATGGGTAAATATTTTAATAAATACTTTATAAATGTTGGTATAGAAATGGGAAAAAAAATTAAAAACCCGAGACAACAAATGTGCACTCCAGGACCAAGAGTATCTAAATCCCTCTTCCTTACTCCATTCACAAAAAATGAATTTATAAAATATGTTTTACAGTTAAAGAATAATAGTTCTCCAGGTCATGATAGAATACCTTCTAAACTTATCAAAGAAACATATAATGAGATTACTACTCCAATGCTGCACATAATTAACCTAATCTTTCAAACGGGTTTAGTACCTAGTGCCTTTAAAATATCAGTGGTGACCCCAATACATAAATCTGGTTCAGTAAAAAATATAAAAAATTATCGGCCCATTAGCTTAATTAATAACATTGCAAAAGTTTTTGAAAAAGCATTTAAAGACAGATTGGTTAGGTTTCTAACTAATCACTCCGTGATTGCTCCGAATCAATTTGGCTTTATAGAAGGACTCAACACAACGGATGCAATGTATACACTAGTATCTGAAGTTGTAAAAAATTTAAATGTTGGTAACAAATGTCTTGGTATTTTTATAGATCTAGCTAGGGCTTTTGACACTGAACTTAAAAAAAAGTTCTTACAATTCTACAACATTACGGAATCAGAGGAACAGTGTTACAGCTGGTTAAGAGTTATCTATCTGACCGATGCCAAATGGTTAAAATTAATGGAACTCTCAGCGATGGGATGAGGATAGAAATTGGTGTACCGCAGGGCACACTATTGGGGCCAATTCTGTTTATTACATACATAAATTCCTTACTACAATTGAAAACAGGTGGTATGACAATTTCATATGCGGATGACACCGTTCTTATCTTCAGTGGAGCAACATGGAATGATGTGAGGGATAAGGCCGTGAATGGATTTGAGATTGTGCAGCATTGGCTGCAAACCCATAAGTTGACGCTAAATTTGCTGAAGACTACTTACATAGCCTTGTCTTTGACGGCTGCCAATAGACCAGACTTCTCGCAAATATTGATAAATGGATAAGAGATAAAGGAGATGCCTCACACCAAATACTTGGGCATCATAATAGATAAGCACCTCAAATGGAAACCACATATAGACTATTTATATAACAGAATGCGGAAACTGATACATAAGTTCTACCTCTTGCAAGAATTTTTAAACAAAACAGTATTGGAAATTATATACAAAGCTTTTATTGAACAACTATGGGGAAGAGATATGGGATTTTAGTATGGGGTGGATTATACAACAATGCTCTTTATAAATTAAATATCATTCAAAAATGTATTTTAAAAATTATTTATAGAAAACAGAAATTATATCCATCGCATTTGCTCTTCTCGAATAAAAATTTGTAGCGTAAGGGTAATATATAGTTCGGTAGTAGTTCTATTTATATATAATAAAGAAAACTTATGGAAAAGAATTAGTCATGTTTATAACACTCGTGGTAGAACCGAAAAAAACATTATAATCCCAGTTAACTATAATAGCATCAACTTACGGTTTGTAAACTACTTAGGACCCAAAATATATAATATAATACCAAACGAAATAAAAGATATTAGAAATAAAATTAAGTTCAAAAAAATATCTAATAAATTTATTTTAGAACATTTTCAAGTACTTGAACATCTATTCGATTAGCAAAAAATATTTTACTTTTTTTTCAACCATTCAGTTTATACTACAAAGATAGAGGATACTGTAAGATTTATGTAAGAATAATTGATATCTATTAAGTTAAGATTTTGGCATATGCAAGTGTATTTGCACTTAGGTGCCTGTATACTCACTTAGAATAAAGAATTAATTTAAGCAATTTAAATCAATTGATAATTAAATAAAATAATAGTTAATTATATTGAATTCGGGCTTTTAAAAGTTTTTAATTTGTTCAATTATTTTAGGTTTTATTCTGATTCCTAGTACCCATACAACATAAGAAGAATGTTGTCTTCTAAGTTGTTTTCTTGTTTTTTTTTTTAAATTTTTATCTGATAATAATTTATTTATATAATTAATAACTAGTTGTTAATTATTAATTTATTAAACTAATGCACAATTTATTAAAAATGGCTTTTTGCTCAATTTCTTTAAATTAATTGAGTAATTAAATTTAAAAAATTACCAAACGCACTATAAAAATAGCCACTACAATATTCAAAGCTTTTTCTTGATTTTTCTAGAATGCCATTAACAGATCTTACTTTCTTTATCATGGTCCCACCCACCGAAATTTGTTTTCAAGTTTTCAGTATCTAAAAGCTTAGCATTTCTCATTCCGTAATGTCAATCTTCGTCTTTAGATACGGCTTTACCTTTAAACCCAAAATTGGGTGATGTGTTTTCTATGTCGTTAGTGTAGAAACTGTAGTTTGTTTCCATTTTTAAATAAAACCGAGTAATAGTATATTTCAAACCAAAGTAAGTAAGTGTATTCTTGCAAACTGCAGGCAAAGTTTATAAACAAAGCCGTAGGCAAAGTTTATAAACCGAGCCGTGGGCGAGGCTGCCCAAGATCGGCAAAGACACTTTTTTAGCATGATTTAATTTTTTTTTTTTTTTGACACAACTTTAACGTAAAAAATTTATTTACAACCGGTTACAAATGTTCACAATGCGTAACTAATTTGAGACACAATAAAATAAGGTGCAAATAAGACTCACGCAATTTTTATGATGACACTGTACTGAACTCTTTTTAAATCACGGAATTTACTTTTTTTTTCAAATCACGTAGTTTTATTTTGCACCTACGTAAGAAAGCTTTACTTTCGTATCGCAAATGAGGAACACATTGTTTACATTTCTAACCGATTGAGAAAGAATATATTTAATTAGTCTATCAAGAATTCAGAGTACAACATCTAAAAAATCTCTCTTATTAGTAAACAGTAAATTTAAAAATTTTTCTTTTTTTTAAATACTATAATGTTTTGGAAAATTGTCTAAACAGGTGTCTTTGCAACATTTTTACTCGGTCAATTTTAGGCAAATTACCATTTGTGTAGCATTTTTACATTTCTGAATAATCTGATAAATCTATAAGTACGTTGTAAAAAATATCAAAATAATATCTTACCCGCGAGTGTCGATAGTCGTGTTCTCGTGGATCTCTTATTCTAGACGATTCGATATCTCTTCTATATACTAATTCATCGAATTTAACACGATCTTCGATGGCTACGATTTCTCTTAGTTCGGTCATAAGAGTATACTGAAAACAAAAACAAATCAGTGTTAACCCTAATAATAACTTTTGATTACGTACTAATTCTGATCATACTTAAAGTCACACTCTAAGGTAGACCCAAATGTTGTTGTCATAAAACCAGTCTAAAATGGTTTCAAAACAGTATATCATACTAACAGTGAGAAGTCTAGAGAAAACATCTTCAAAAAAATCTAGATTAAAAACTTTTTTTAATCGAAATCATATAATACTAGAAAATTAAACCACCACAGTTTTGATAAGCTTTAATAAATCAAAAATTTATGAAAAAAATTTCTGTATTATTCTTAGATACAGATAACACTAATTTAGTGTTTTTATTATTAAATTAATATAAGAAATTAAGAAAAAGTTATAAATACGTATGTTTCAGTCAGCACTATTCTATCAAGAAAAGCTGACCATCAAATCATATACTGCAATTTAAAGACTTCAAAACTACATGTTTTTTTAATTTATTAACACCCTGTATATATAGTGTATAATTTAATACAACAACCAGTTTTTTTTGTAATTCAAAAACAGTTTTTGTAAGTTCTTTTCGGAAACATACTGTGTATAAATAAATAAATATATAATATACATAACTTATGTGTTATTGGCAGCGATTGTATAAAAAAAACTGCACAATAATATTAAAAAGTGTAAAAGTAAACAAAAATCAACAAATTAAACGCGTAAGTATGTAAGTATTTTACGTAACGTAATTAATAAAAAAAAATGTTTGATGAGAAATGTAGGCCAAATTGACAAGTTATGCTGAAGATAAGTAAGTTTGATGTAAAAATCTTAAAAAAGCTGTTATTTACAAAAATGGGTCTTGAATATAGATAATCAACCAAAAATAAATGTATTTATTATTTTATAAAAAGAGGTTTTTGAGTGAGCTATATTCTGCAACTGTTTTATTTAGTACGTATTTTATTTTAAACTTCTAATTATTGCGCTGAAAAATGACTTCAAATCCAATAAACACTTATTTAAAAACAATATAAACCATAAAAATCAGACAGTTTGAAACCGAAATTGTCAGTACAAAACCTGTTTGTTAATTCTAAGAACTTTATTGGAGAAAAATACTAAAAGTTGGAAAGAAGTTCACTTAATATTTTATCGGTTTTTGTCTGTCCACAAAGTTTTATATTTGAGATTCTCGCACAAAGTTTAGATATTGCTTTTGACCATGAAAAAAAAAGTAGAACGATTTGTTATGTAAGAGATTCTAGTCAATAGCCCAAAAATCAAATACCTTATCAGGAGTGTTAAGAAGTTCAGTCATGACTTGTACAAAGGCATCTATGGTCATATGTCTAGAGGCGTACTCATCCGTATAATAGCAAAGAGTGGTAAACTCCGGTCGAGATAAAAGGCATTTTGCTTTTTCCTCCACCATTTGAAGAGCCGCCGCCCATTTTCTCGTTGTTTGTGCCGCTTTGCTCCTGTTATTAAAATAAAATAGAATTAGTTTCCACAGTCGACTTCCTACTTGATTGATTTTTTCGATTTCAAAAAGAACGAAAGAGATCAAACGGAATAGAGCAATTAAAAAGTGTAGCGTTTTTATTCCACTTCTGATGTTTAAGCATGAACAGAAATGTCGGTTTTTTTCTGAAAAGAATTCGAACTATTTTCCGTCTTATTTGCAATTCTGAAAGCATAAAAAGGTTCTTGTTAAGATCTTAACAAAAGTTGCGTGATTACTTTGTTCCGCAAAATGCTTAAAACGTAGGAAATATAGCTTATGACAGATTTCCCTATCACGCACTGTTGTTTCTAATAAATGGTATTTTTTTGATATGATATTTAACTGACTGAAGTTATTCATCTTATTTAACATCATGTATATGAATTTATGAATCAATCACAGTTAATTTTATAATTATTGTAATTATTTTGAATTAATTTTATTATTAGTATTGTAAACTCTGAAAACTAGCAGACTCAATTTAGTTAGCGATTTGGTTTTACAATTCTAGAATAGAAAGCATAAACTTTTCAACATATCGAACCAAACCACCAATTTTCACAGTACATTACAGTTACAATTATTATTACATCCGTTGAACGCTCGGGTTTAATTCAGGCGGAAAATGAAATTTTTATCAGTAACTAGTTGTAGTAATAAATTACCCTGGACTGCAAAGGTCCCAATCCCGATCATAAGCAGTACATGAATGGGGCACTTTTCCGACATCTCTTACTAAAAGAGACATTCTTTTGTGGTATTTGAGCTGGGCAACTGCTTCGTCATGTGTCACATCCATAAAAGATTGTCCGTTTACCTCAAGGATTTGATCTCCAACCTGGAATTATAAAAAAAATTCTTTATAATATAAATAAAAATATATTAATGAAGCATATAATTTAAAATTTTGACACAAAAACTAAAAATTTATTATTTGTAGTCTTCAACCACGAGATATCATGCTATGCGTTTATAAATTATTTAGATCTAATCTTATTGTGTAATTTAGCTTGACAGATTTTTATTGTTTTTGATAAATTGATTACCGAATAATGTCAATCAAACGTGAAATCTCGTCTGTAATATCATACGTTTCTGTACTTAATCACATTTCATCGACATTATGAGGTGTCAAATTAATAATAATTAAATATTGGCTTACTATACGTTTTAAAAAATCTAAAAAATTTCAATTTTTTAGATTTATAGTAACATTTTTAGATGTAAGTAAAAATAAAAAAGGTAAAGGAATAGAAGTATTTGAATATTTGATTAAAACTGGAAGAAACGTCTGTGTTTAAAAAAAGAATAAAATAGAACACAAAGGAAAGTGCTAGCAAGAGGTTTTTTACATAAAAATGTTAAATTTTATAAGCTGTTTAAATTTTGTTAATCGCATGTTATAATTTATGTTTAACTTTTTTAAAGCACTATAAGTCTTTTCAAGTCACTAAATGTTTAGTTTATAAATTATTTGAATTTGTGATATAGCTTAAGTGTAATATTGCAACATGATATAGCTCAAATACTTCACTCCTATTTATGTACTTTTTCAAGTTTTTTTCAATTTAAAACTCTTTTAGTTGAAAAATTATTGATATTGGGTTGATCACATAATATAATTTTCATATTCTACAATATGAAACCTTTTTAAAGCACTAAATTTATTCTTCTATTTAAAATATGTTGAATTTAAAAGATCACAAAATTTTTCTAATCACAAAATATAATTTCCGATTCTTTAATTTTCTAAAACTTTTTTAAAACATTATTACTTTAAAATTTCTAAGATTGTTAAACTTTTTAAAAAGAGGTTTGAAGTTTATAAATTACTGATTTATTACACGTGTTTTTTAAACCTCTTCAAATATTGATATATTTTGATAAAATTTTCTTACAAATTTTTTTGCAAACTAATTTTTAAAATTGTTTTAATTTTTGTTTTTCAGCTGTTTCTTAAACTATGATTAATCTTCTGTGTGTACTGTTTTAAGTTTTTTTACTTAGGATTGTTGAGGTTCTTGTAACTACCATGTAGTCATCATAGGAAGATGAATAAAAATCTGTTTTTATTGATTATATGGTAGTTCAAAAAAACTCTTGAGATTCCTGAAATTGTCCGTAAAATTATATAAAATAGTCAGTAAGGTGCTTAAATTGAGCACTAAAACCATTTATTATACTACAATTTTTAAAATCGGCATTAAAATCGTTCATTACACTACAATTTTTAGAATTGAAGTAGTTTGTTATACTACAACTTTTTATTTATACAAATAATAATTTCTATCTCGGGGATATATGGATTAGTTATTGGTTTTTAGTATAATTTTCTACAAATTTTGCCTATTTTTTTTAATTGGGAAGAATAATATAATATGCACTTTGCAAATTACATCATGTGATTTATTCAAAATATTCTAATGGCATTCCAAGGATTATTGCAAAAACGTTCAACAATCAGAGCATAAATGCAAAATGCACAAATATACAGTTAATTTATCAAAATGTTGATGATTTAAACACTAAAAACAGTCAATTTTATGTTAAAATGTCAGTCTCAGAAACTGACAATATTATATTGCTAACTGAAACTTGGTTAAAAGATAATACGCTTTCTAGTGAATTATTTTAAGATTACTTCAGTGTGTTTTGTGAGGGCAAAGATTATGGTTGAGGAGGTGAAGTTTTAATAGCTGTTAAAAACAAACTGTTTTGTCAAAACTTAAATTTTTTTATCACTAGTAGATCAATATGACAATCTATACTCTATTACTTTCAAAAAAAAGTGCATGAAAACAAATGCATGCAGGCTCTACGTGATCACATCTTTGAAGTAGGAGATGGTTGCGGTTTTTCAGACAGGGCAGGCAGCAGAAAAAAATGTATATTTCATTTTAAACCAATTTTGAATAGTTTAAAAACCATAAAAAATTCAAATGACTAAAATACTTGAAGTTATTTTAAATAAAAGAACAAGTTCGTTTGGTTAATCAAGCTGTGCTTTATTAAGATAACGTAACAAAAATGGATCCTTAACTTAAACGTCACACACTTGTGTCATAGAATAATTTTACTAGAGAGCACACTCTAAATGTCACCTTAGTGACAGAAACAAACAAACAAACACTGCCAACTAATCCAAATGCAGAACATTGCACATATTCTTTAACAATACTGTTTCTTGAATCTGAACCGGCTATAGGTCTAAAGATATCTGCGTGCTAGGTCAGTTGACAGGACAAATCTGACACTAAAAATTGACAATTTTAACATTCCAGAAATCGTAGAATGTTTAGAGAATACGAACGTTTTTTTTGTTCAATATACACGACCAATTTATGTCGCTTAATAATATGGTGCAGAACAATTCGGGTGAAAACTGAAACAATAGACTACTGGATTTAGTTTTATCATCTAAACACGTTAATGTTGACACTAACTATAATAATTCCTCTCTAGTTTTGGAAAATAAACATCATATATGTTTGAATATTCATTTGTCTTTGGAAGCAGTTACACATTCACCACTAAGTGATAATCCAAATGCAACAAAGTTTAATTTCTAAAAAGCCAATCTAGATGCACTGTATGTTGAAATCGCTAGAGTTGATTGGTTACATATAGAAAAAATTGAGGAAGTGAATGCTGCTTTTAATTTCTTCTATAGTACTATATATGGGTATTAGATCCATTTGTTCCTTGAATCAAATTATTGCCTAAATGTTCAATTTATCCATGATAGTTGAAAAAATTGGCTATAAACCTAATTATACTGAAAACAAAACACTGGAACAAATATTGTAGTACAAAATATCAGTATCATTTGGATAAGTACAAATAACTGTAGATAAAAGTTAAGAAAGCAACTCGTAGAAATTTTCTAAATTTTATAACTACATACTTATTGAACAGACGAATTCCAGATAACATGCTCTATATGGTGGTAGTGCCAAACAAAATTGTAACTGATAGAAAGATAGATAGACTTATTGACTACTTGTTCTACACATACAATATTGTAGCACTTCAACACCAAATACTAAGAGATAATGGCTAGAAATAGTTTTACAATATAATTAATAAAACTACATTAAGAAAAACTAAGTACTATGTAACAAAAAGCTCTGAAATATGTGCAGAAAAACACTCTCAAAAAAAGTCTAATCCTGTAAAAATTTTTCTCCGATGTAGTAACTTTTCTTCATCAATATTAGATTGATTCTAGTTTCAAATTGACTTAATATTAGCTTTTTAGTGTCTGCATCAAGCATATTGTAAAGTTTCACGTTAATTGTTTTTCTTTCTGAGTTTGTTAGCCTGTATCTTGCAATAGCTAAATAAGAATCAAATCTCGTGTTAAACTGAGTCGATATTTTTTTTACACAACTTAGGGTTTTTGTGAATTTCTAAAAGGGGGCCGTATGTATATAAACATGAAAGAGTCATAATTTTAAATTTTTTAAAAAAAGGTTAGCAGTGATTTTGGAATTTGGCACTAACCATCACTCTTACAACTTTTTTTTGAAGTTTTAGAATCTTATCTGAATTGAGAGAGTTACCCCACAAAGTTACTCCGTAACACATAGCATACTTTGAAGGTTTCGGATAAGAAAGACTAAGCCTGCAAGCTTATGATACATGTAAATTACATGATGAGTCTATTTTAGCTAGTTGTCAAAATAAATTCCTAAAATTTTTACATGATCTGTAGGCCCAGCTGTGCTCAGTTTGATCGAAATTATCAACTGTTGTGACTTACGTGTATTTAATTCTAAATTGTTTTCAGCAAATCACGTTATAGCATTATTTTCAGTTTTAGCTGTTTGATGGCGCAAACACTCTATGCATGTTCTTTTGCTAGCAAAAGCAGCGTCGTCTGCATACATATAAATTATTGACGGCAGTATATTATTAAACATATCATTTACATATAAAATAAAAAGAAACGGCCCCAGGACAGATCCTTGAGACACACCGTGTTTTGAGAGTTCTAAACCTGGATGTGATGTTATTGTATTCAACTGTTTGTTAGGTAAGATTTAGGAAAATCCCATGAAATACTCATAATACCATAATGTAAAAGTTTGCTTAATAAGATTTTGTGTGAAACGCAATCAAAAGCCTTGCTAAGGTCACTAAAGGGCAACATGTTGTCTTTCCGTAAGACCATGAACCATCTTCCACAATTTTAAAAATGGCGTCGATAGTTGACATGTTTGGTCTAAAACCAAATTGGTTCTCATGCAATAAACTAAACTTCTCACAATATGATACTAATTGTGTATTGATAATAATTTCAATCACTTTCTCCACAACCGGAATGAAAGCCATTGTTCTGAAATTATCCATATTGTCGGCACTTTTTGATTTAAGAATTGGTTTAATTTTTGTTTTTTTAAAAGCTTTGGGAAAACTTCTTCTTCAAAACATTTATTAAAAATAAAAGACAGGCGCGTTGCTAAGTGATGTTTGGTATTTTTCAAAATGTTAACATTGATATTATAAACATCATAGCTGTTTGTGTTTTTAAGATAGGCTATGGCATCCTCTAGCTCTGTAGCAGTCACCGGCTTAAAAAGGAACCTACTATTATACTTAAGTTTCAAATTCTTTAGATAACTGTCTACAGTCGAGGCATCGCTAGGCAGCAAAAGAGAATTCACTATATTGTTGGTGATTGTAGAAAAATTGAAGAAGAAAGGCTTTCACGGCCCGAAGTCATTGAAATATTTCGGAAAAAACCGTGTCGAAAAGTTAAATGAAATTGTCGACGTTTTGCACTCCATCGGTGGAGGCGTCATCAGGACAGAAAAATAAAGATGAAAACATGCACGGTAACTTGACGTGTGAACCACGCTAGAGGCGAAACTTATTCTAGCAGCCAGAATAAGTTTTGCCTCTATTAAATTATTATCAACAAAGGCTTCCGCAGTTACATCACATTAAGTATCTTAATATTTAACTCTTAAGTTGCGTTCCGCGTTAATAATTTTCTAAGCGTCACGACACTTAACTGCTAATCACGTTGCTAGTGTCTTAAGAAGTGCAAGTGTATTAATTCTAGTGCTGATGAAGGTTTAGCATGTGAATATTGTGATGCTCTCGAATGATGCACTCGTTTATTGTTGATAAAAATGATTTGTTAAAGACTGTTAAAATGTTTAAAAGTAACAATGTTTCTGGTCCAAACAATATTCCGATTTTAATCACCTCTAAAGCACATTTTTAATCTCATTTTAAGTATGGTAAGACATCTTGAAGTTGAAAAGTATCACTGTTCCCAATTCTCAAAGCTAGAGACGGAGCTGATATTAGAAATTATAGAGCAATTGGCTTATGTCTAATTTTGCTAAACTAATGCAATATATTCACAGTTTTGTTAGGGATAAATCTAGTGCAACCAATTTTTGCAAATTTACTTATTTTGTATCTAGTGGATTAGACAGTCGGAAACAAGTAGGTGTAATTTATATAGATCTGACAAAAGCGTTGGATAAAGTGATCACTGCTTGTTGCTTGGCAAACCAAGTATGTTTGGTTTATCTGATGAATTAGTACATATGATTAAATCTATTCTTGTTCATAGCAAACAATATGTGATGATTGGTGGTTAAATTTTTCGGTTTTGTTGTAATTAATGGATTAGCTCAGGGCTCTATTTTGGACTCTCTGTTGTTTATTATATGTATTAATAATGTTGCAGATTATATTAAACTAGCAGCCCGTCCCGGCTTCGCACGGGGTAGACAATTATTTATTTTTGAGAATTTGCCCCTCCAGTGCCCCCTCCACCCCGCCCGCCATGATGCTCGGCGCGCTTTTCAGACTGCATCGCAAACAACGGCCACGGCGCTATGGCGGTTTTGTTTACTGTTTGAATTTTTTAATTCGTAATATCTTTTGAATGGAAAGTCCAATTTAAATAATTTAAAAACTATTTTATAGGTAGTTAAATGGTCTTGACCATAAAATAATTTATTTGGATAAAGATTGATTTAAACACATAAATAGCATGGTTTGAATTTGGTTAGCATTTTCATTAATGTTTAAAATGAAAAAAGTTGTTGTAGTGACATAACTACAATAGTTGGACATATGCTACCGCGGAGTTTTTGTAGACATTATAATGTTCTTCAATATTGTTGTACATTATTTTGTTCTATCGCTAATAGTTTCGGCAGCGCATTCGACGAAAGACATTTTAAGACTCATTTTTCTACACCTTCGGTTACATTGTTCAAATTTTACCAAAGATCCCTAATTTTTTTCAAAATAAAATGTAGCCTATGTCAAATAGGAAGAATGTAGCATTCTATTGGTAAAAGAATTTTTTAAATCGGCCCAGTACTTTTTGAGCCTATTCATTACAAACATACAAACATACAAACATACAAACATACAAACATACACATCTTTCCTCTTTATAATATTAGTGTAGATATAAGAAATTCATATTTGCCAACAATCTAAAAATAAAAAAGATTGTAGAATCTTACAAAAAGACTTCTTGAAATTGCAGGAGAATTTGTTATGTTGTAGCAAGAATAAGCTACATTGTATATATGTATGTAGCTTAGATGTAGTATATATTCTATAGTGACATTGAAATTAGAAAATTTTGGAGTTTGTATTATTAAATTTACATTACTTTGTTAGAAAATGCGTTGCAAAAATTTTGTTAATATATCTATCTAAAAATGTTCCACTGTTAACCTAACCGACACTGTGACCAACTGTGTGTGACCAACCACTTTGTGTCAGAAGAAATGTTTCTTATCTAATATTTTTACAAAAAATTATAAGTGGAAATATATCAAATGATGTCCTTCTCGATAAAATCAAATTTTGTGTACCAAGAGAGAATGGCAGATCTCCTACTACATTTTATTACAAACTGCCCAAGGCATTTTTTTACTTCAACTGTGCGCTAATCACCAGCTATTGACTTTATAACAAACTGTCTTCCTAAAAACAAATTTGATGTATTTTGTGATGATGTTTCTTCATCTAGTATTAAAAAAATAACTACTGAAATTATATAATAAGGACAGCTAGATTGTGAACTATCAAAATCAGCATAATTTTTGTTTTAAGTTGTTTTTGCTCTACTTATTTGTTGCTCTCCTTGTTATTTTTTTTGAATTTTTAAATTTAATTATTGTAAAAGATTATTTTAAATATTGAATAAACGTTATTATATTAATAATTACTATTATTATTAAACACACATCCATAACAAAAATAAGATTTTAGTGCATAACTATTAAGATAAACGCTTCTAACGAAATTGTACACACTATTATTATAACCTATATTGAAATTTATTGTTTTTTAAACTAATTACTTAAAACGATAGAGTTTAATTGACAAGCTTCCTGGTTTTTACTTATTTACCTCGAGAGTTTTATCATAAGAATTTTAATATTGTTTGCCGTAAATTAAAAACTTATTATTAGGAGCATTAAACTCTCTGTACTACACCTCTATTTACTTTCATCTTAAACTCTAAAACACTTAAACACGCCTAACACTAAAAACTGCTAAATTAATGAAGACATCAGAGAACATATTTCTATTATCGCGTTTTGGTCGGAGCCTAAATTGCTGTAATTAGAACTTATTTTCTTATTTTAGATGATGTAAATTTAGTTATTAAAACAACAAACCAACATTAAAATTTACGGCAAAATCGTAAATAAAACTGTGCAACCCGGAAAGCTTGATGAGTTTTAAACAAATATTTTAAATAAATATTTTCTAATTGAATATTATCTAAATATAGAGATAAAATAAATAAATAAAAGCTAAATGATACAAAATTAAGTGCCTCCCTGGATAGAGTGTCTAGATAAGGGTCTCTGGTTAAAGTAATTTTTTCTGGGAAGAATATTTTTGGTCTGAACAAGTTTTGCTTATAAAATTAATTTTAAAAAATCGTAAAAACGCTCTTCAAAAAAAAACGTTTACAGTTATAAACTAAACAAAATCTGTCTAGACTAAAAATATTCTTCTTAAAAAAATTTTTGTTTTTTTTTAGACATTGTATAAGAGCTTGTTAGAGTTTCAAACCAAATAAAGATTAAAAATTTGCTAATAGTAAAAGACTTTTATCAATTTTGTTGCTTCCAGATATACAGTTATTGTATTTTAATATCGATATTTAAATATTTAAAATCTGTAAATAATTTATTAGTAATACTATTGTTATAAAGTTGACCTTCTGTCATACCAGGCACCAAAATGAAAATCAATATTCTAAGTATTTTACTATTGTATTTGCGAAGTTAATTTAATCCTATTAGGTAATACATATCAATTCCAAACGCAAGCTTTCCTCTTTATGTTTGCTTATAATTAATTTATAGAATTGGTCTCCATTACAGACTTTTATATCAACCCTTATCACATACATTTTTCATATACATAATAATTCAAATAAATCTTACCATAAGTCCAGCCCTGTCTGAGACTGAATTTTTATCAACCCCCGTGACGAAAATCCCTAGATTGTATTCGACGCCGCCTCGGATCATCAAGCCTAAACTTTGACCTGGTTCGATGCAAAGATCCACCTGAAATTTAATAAACAGTAAGCCAAAAACTATGTAAAGTTGTGAAAATTGTTTTGGGATAGCGTGCTCTTGAACAATTTTATATTAAAGCAGTTGAGAAATTGTCTCATTATTTATGGAAATTTAAACGATAGAAATGATGAATAAAAATAGAAAGCATTTAACTTAGCGATAGAATAGTTTTGAACTAAAATCAATTATTGATTTTTTTCAAAAGTAAAATTAGTTTTATTAACGAAAACTGAACACAAAAATATATTATATTATGTATTTTCATTAGCGCATCTGCAGCATAATGCTACTTTCATCTGCTTACGTCAAATTGTAAATTATCACCTTCTCTTAACAACTGTTTAAAATTGTTCAAAATAAGCATTATTAATTCATATTTTATATTATTACTTTAAGTACTGTACTACAGCATACAATAATCTTTTCCGGAAATCGTCTTGGAAACAACATTTTCCTGCTTATTTACGCGCAGGAAAATTAAGTTTTCCGGACTAGTACTGTAAAAACTTTACAAGACGCAAAATAAAAAAGATTCTCTAGTAATTATAGCTGCCAACAAAATTGACAAGCTTGATTTTTGTGGAATTTGTAAAAAAAAATTTTACTATTTGTAAATTTCGTCTTTTTTTAAGATTTCCGGAAAAATTTAATACAAAACACGTCAGTAAAATCTATTACTTGACTCGGAGCTTTAAAATATCAATTTAGCTCCTCTTCAGTAATATGAAATTTTCCTGACTTTTATGTAAATAACTATTTTTATCAATATAAGCATTGGTTTAACTCCTCGTCCTCTCCAATGCAATAAAAATTGCGCTGAAGCAATCTGTATTTTAAAGATTAAAATGTACATTTTCTTGAATGTAAATGCAGCAAAATATATAATGCTAAAAAGCTTTATAATCTTTTATCAAATAATCTGGTAACTATCTCTAACTTTGCCAAATTTCGTAAATTTTTTTCACACAAACTTAAATGAAAAAGAGCATTATACTGCATCTGAATTTTCATAATAAGTAACATAAGTTGATGTAAAAAATAATAAATTTGTTTAAAATACAAAGTGTTTCTAAATAAGTACGAACAAATTGAAAACATTCTTTCATGCACTGCATACATTATTAGCTGACCCACAGAACTTGTACCGTCTAATACTGTACTAAAATTGTACTGTAACAGTCAATGAATGTCGTGTTACTGATTAGCTAAATTTAATTTATAATTTTATAAAAGCAATACAATGGATACCAAACAAATATTAAGTTTACTACTTTATTAAGATAATAAGACAATAAGAAATAAAAAAAAACTGAGACAATTGTGTGTCAGCAAGACAAGATTGAATTAAGCCATATACAGCATGGTCAACAATGACTGTATGACAATTTATTTTAAAATGATACAACTGCAACCACTTCTTGTTAATGACGAATGACACCTTTGACACTGACAATATTATTGACAGATGTCAATTAAAAAGTTGGTCGTTGTGACATATCCTACAATTTTTTTATGAGTGTTATGTCAAATATTTGTCAAACAAGCGTATCTGGTTACAGCGTTGCAACTAGGCAAAGAAAAAAAGTCTCTAAAAAGTGTTGCCGTCTCAAACACTCATAGTTGACCACGTTGTACATATTGTGCAGCATTTGCTAGAAATATTTTAACAATATGATATGCACATAATAATGGTGTTTTCTGGGTGTTTGCGAGAAATTTAAATAAAGCTTTTAATTTTTTAAAAATAATTTTTAATAAATTTTTTTTTAAAAAATTTTTTTTAGCTCAAAATTTGTAAGATTGTGCAAAACACTATCACACAAAACAAAATCGGGGTCAAAAGTCACAAATAATTAAACAAATTAAGAATTCGGGCAAATCCGGTTTCAATATAATTTATTATTATTTTATTTGTTTAATTATTCAAATTGCTTTTTGTTTAATTTGTTCAAATTAATTAAATAAATAAACTACTATTTAAATATATTAAAAGCAACTTATTTTATTTTTCACAAATTTTTATATTTATGTATTTGTAAGTGTCAAAAATATAGGTCAAAAAAAGCATTTAAAAAAATATCTTAAAAACTACTAGTCAGATCCTCATGAGACCACAGTCATGTAAAGCATCAGCATTTAATTGGAGAAAAAGGCATTAAAATCGATTTACTCATTCAAATAATTTTCATGTAAATAGAGCATTAAATAAAAATTTTTGTTAACGTTATCCTATTACAAAGTTAACCAATTTTAAGCAAAAAAAAATTAAAAAATTATTGAAACTTATTTTTAAAAAATTTATAATTATTTTTTATAATAATTCAGATAATATGAATGCAAATGAGTGGAGAGATAGTGACTTGATTCTTTAAAAAACCAACTTATATATTCTATTTAGTTTGATTTATTTGTTAAATTGGTTTGAATTAAGCAAAATTGCTTAAAAATAATAATTGCAGTGTTTATATAATACAGTTTATTATACCTAAATTGGAACAGGATTTATAAAGTGCAGTTTGGAAATGCAGAAATGTATTTTCGAATCTTTAGAAGCAGGTAAAATGACCAAATCTTTATGATAATGAGAGAAGATTTTATTGCTTAATCCGATGATTGACAGCTGTCAAAAGCTAAGAAAAATTTAAATTTGCAACCAACCAAACACAGTTGTGCCATGCAAGTGGTATTTTTAGTAAAAACAGTTGCTTACAAAATGCCTTAGTGAATTATAATTTGCTGGCGAGTGTACATATTGTGCAGCATGAGATGCACTCTGTCTAATTCTCTTCATTGAACCAAGCACATATACAAAAATTTTTGTTTTTTCTCTCTTTTTGTGCAATTTGTCGATCTTCATCAGTTAATAAAATTGGTTCGCTATGTTCTCTAGCCAAATTGCATTCTTCAAATTAGATCTTCTCGGTCCATTAATAATAGAAATAAACACATATTAAAAAAAATCACAGACATCATGCCTTGCTTGTCGTGTATAAATAATGGATAATTTGGAGTGACTGCGTGAAACAAATCAAATTCACGTTTTTTTTTTAATTAAATCATTTGCTGTATATTTAAATAGCTTGGTATATTTTCCTCAGTTGACACAAAATAAATTTCAAAACGCACCCATAAATATTTGACATCTAATTTATATTGTCAATCATTTTTCATTACTGACATTATTCTACACTTTTAAAATCTAAAATACGTTAATTTTTTAAATATTATGGATATATTTTGTCGATTCAACCCCTTTATTTAAATATGTTTGAAAGGAGAATTTGCTATATCAACGGGATGAACAATAAATATTTGACAGTTACGGAACCTGTATGGGAAAATGTTGTTTTTTTTATTATTTTTTTTGTCAATCTTTCAATAGTTATTCTGCGAATCAAGACGGAGACAAATACAACAAATTAAAAACCATAAAAATCGGTCTAGCCGTTCTGGAATTATAATTGTTTGAACCAATTCGACTTTGTTTCTGTCATTTTTATTTTTATATATTTTATTTTAAGTTAATATTTTTTTAACAATTCTTGGTCGCAGCATAATATCGGCACAATAAGCTTATAGAAACTCAAAACAAACACATCAACCGGTCAACTTCAAAATTTCTAATTGTCAAATTTTTAACCATACTTATCCATAGACAACATTACGTTTTGCTGTCATTTGCTTTTTGTTATACCACTTTTATCAAATGAACGGCTACACTAATATTCTGACTGATAAATTTTGTGTCTGTTACGTTTTGTTATTCCATGTTAGTTGCAATTTGTTATACTATGTTTTATGCCACGTCTTACAAAAAAAAAACATTAAAACTATATCAAAACTTTTCGATAGCTGCCTGTTTGCCAATGTTTAATTTATAAATTGATGATTTATAAAATGATATTAAAGTGCATAAAATGTGTTTTATTTTTTTATATAGAAAGTATAAAGTTATTATTAAAAAAAATTTAAAATAATATTTTTAAATAACTTGACGTCAAAAAAGCATATTTGCAAAGACATATCTATATTCTCTCATATTACAAAATTCTAGTAAATTGTCTAATAAAGATTCTTCAACTCCTCCAAACACTGATAAGATAATTATTTTAAATACTTTAATCATTAGTAAAAAATGTGTATCGGCAGTAGTCGATCTTTCAATTCAAACCAAAAAAACTGTTTTTTTTTTGTCATTTTTAGAAATGTTAAACTTTGTATAGTTTGTTTAATTTTTGACAAGGAGTCTCTTTCTCAATCTTTTGGCACTGACGTAAAAACACTCTGTATGTATATGAATATATATACCTTAGCTTCAAAATTAAAATAATTTTTAAGTTTTGGTAGACTTTAGTACGTTAAAACATGTGACATATAGATTATTATAGAGGCTTTTAGTAGTTTACATTTATAGGAATTACCAAACTATTCTGTATTCATTTTCAAAAAAGAGTGGTAGTAAACACTGTATAGGACGTAATCAGTGCGTGATCAATTGATAAAGACTAAGTGATACCGATTTTCTAGAATCCTGGCGGAGCTGGCATTTGAAAACACAGGGGTGCATTGTGCATTTGTTTCGTTGCTGTTTCTGTGTGCTGCTACGGAGACAGAGACTGAGGTTAACCCCGGAACTCTCAGTCCTCCCAGAAAAAAGACTAAACTTAACCACTTAAATACTAGTGAAAATAATATAATTTTGAATATATTTAAGCCGAATTGAAAACAAATTGGTTAAAATGGAACAAACGATTTTTCTGCGGCCGGCCCTGTTTGAAAAATCGTCGACCATCTCCCACTTCACACAAATGAGCACGTGGATCCTGCATGCATTTGTTTTGATGCACTCTTTCTTGAAAATGAATACAGTATAGTTGAGCAAATAATCCAATCTATAATATTTGCAAAACTGTATTTATCTGACTTGCTGCTACTTTCAATTGTTAAAAACCCATTTCCACTGCTAAGTTTAATTTAAAATCCAATTTAAGATAAGCGTAAATCTCAAGCTTCTGTCACCGACAGACGTTTGACAGATAAAATAAATAAAAAACAAGAGATAATATGTGAAATACACACCGACAGAAATCGTGTTATGGCCACATAGAAATCAAGCCAATTTTACGAGAGGATGAAAATGATGTCCTGCTGAGATTTACGATGGAAAGCAAACATGTACAGTGTGAGGGTGACTACTTATGTGACATTAAATCACTTAGAAAAAAACTGTCTAGATTATCATCCAAATGAAACTAGAGTAGCTACATTTGTTTGTTTTGCTTTTACAACCAAAAAAAGAAAAGGAAGAGATCCGTAAGTGTTTGTAATTATTACTGTTATATAGAGAAAAGAAAAACGCAAAACAAACAACCCACTGAGTATTGTTCTTTATGTATCAAGGACTCTGCATTGTATTGGGCAAACTCATTGTCCGGTATCCAAAGCAAAGGACAAAAGATTACAAAATGAATCTCTCTGGAAATGTATTTTAGTTTCAACATAAATCAATCTTTAGCTTAACAACAACTAAAAAACGTTGGAGATGTGCAAAGCACAAAATCAAAAAATAAAACCGCCAATAAATACTAAAACCTATCAAAATAATAGAGAAAAAATGCATAAATTGTTTTGATAAGTTGTTGAAATTATCTACGAAATCCGAAAATTCTTTTGTCAGATTCATACAATGAGCTAGGCAGAAGCGTGAGAGAATTACGACGTTACTATACTTTCTCCGAAGTTGCATCAAAGAGTTGAGACAATACGCAGGATTGTCAAAAGGTTGTACAAATCATAAGACTACGATCAAAGGGTCCCTCCGTCCTTAATTGTAAACTATCCACATTTTGGTATAAAGTGTAGAACAAAATTATTTTCATAGAATGTGTTGCCTGATCCAGTTCTACAAATTGTTTGTAAACATTATAATTCATAACATTTAGTTGTTTTTTGTCGGCTAAATATTTTAGTTCAAAGTTCTTCATAAATATAATTTTTTTGTCGTAGAGTGACTAGTACTTCCTTAAAGCTGTTAGTTACGTTTTGAATTTATTATATTGCATTTTATGTCAATTATTACATAATTTAATAATAAAAGCTCTAATAATGCCATCTCTATTGGCTCCCTACTTGAAAGTCATGTTTTTAAGGCTTTACGTAAGTTTAAGAAAAACATAGTAACAATATTTTATGTTTTTGCCTATCGGATTGTATTTCTGTTTTTGCTGCTCCACTTACACGAATTTTTAATCTGACTGTAAAAGCAAAAATGCATTTATTGATATATGAAAGATATCCGTTGTAACACCAGTGTTTAAAAAAAGTCAAAAAAAATTGATCAATAATTACATATAGAAATTTCTTTAATTTGTAATTTTGCAAATGCGTTTGAATTGGCATTACATAAAATCTTATACTTCAATATTAGCAATTCAATATCTGAGAGTCAAGACAAGCAGACCTAATGCAACAAACTTAAATGTTTTTACTCAGTTTGCTTCTGATTCTATGAATGCACGCCAACAGGTCGATGTAATATACCTAGATTTTTCAAAAGCCTTTGATAAGTTAAATCACAAAATTTTATTTATTTTTTTTAATTGATTTTTCTAATGCCACAATTGGCTTCTTTCAATCTTATTTTATCAATAGACGTCAGCATGTGCAGTGTCTTGACCATGAATCTGCAAATTGGTTATATGCTCAAAGGTTACACAAAGTTAAAAATACTACTAATAGGTTTATTTTTGCCTATACAGGCTTAAAATATCTACATTATTACACAATTATGCAGAATTTATTTATCCTATCCTCCCTGTTCTTCTTTTGTGTCCTCTTTCCTCTGTCTTTGTTTCCCTTTTTTCTCATACGTCTTTCATCCACTTTATCTCTTTTCAGTATTTTTCCCTTCTCTTTCATCTCACTGCATTTATTCCATATGTGCTCTATTGTCTCTCTTTCCTCATAACACATCCTACACAGTTTTTCTTAATTTTCCGGCCAATACCTATTCTCTCTTTCCTCATTTCCACACCTGAACCTCGCTATTATCTTTTTTTCTTTCGCACTCTCTCTTCCCAGGTACACCGGGATTTCATCTGTTATACAATTCTCATAATTCCTGTTGTACCCGAATTCTTTGATTTGTCCTCTTCTTTCTTGCTTATGTACACTCTCTGTCACACGTCTCTCCGCTCATCCATTTGCCTTTTGTTCTTAATCTTTTTACTGCTTTACTTGTATATTCATTGTTTCTTTAATATTTCTTTCTCTCATTTATCTGTGTATTTATTCTCTTTTCTTTCCAATATTTATTTAATATTTTACATTCTTTCCTTCCCTTCATTCTATCTTTAAACTTAGTGGCTTTTTTCCCGTTTTAACTCTCAGCTTGTTTCTCTTACATTTTTTCTTTACTATATACCCAGGGGTTTCTCTGTCCACCCTAAGCACTCATCTCAGATACTTTTCTTGCACCCTCTCTATTTCCTCCTGTTCTTTCCACTCCCAGATTTCTGCTCCATACATCAATACGCTGTCTACCAAGCTCTCAAACATTATCCTCTTTAAATTCCCTCTCCACTTTCTCTCTTCTACTTCCCAAACACATCTTTAACTTTCTTACTCTCTCTATTTTCTCTCCTTCCTATTACCAATCATTCTTTTCATCCTTCCTCTTCTTTTTGTTAAACACCATCATCTTCGTTTTATTTACATTCACTTCTAGCCTTTTCTTCCTTACATACTTTTATAAGATTTTCATCATTTCTCCCATCTCGCTTTCACTTTTTGTTACCATTACCACATTATCCGCAAGCGCCAGACTCCATCACAAAGTTAAAAATATGTCCACTGTTTTTTGTCATTTATTAGTGACATTGCAAACAATGTAGCTTCTCATGGTATGTAGGTAGACAATCTGAAAATCTATCGTCCAATTTCTGACATGACTGACTGTTTCTTTTTTTAAAAGAATTTTATGTCTGTTCAATACTGGTGCAAAAACATCTTCCTAAGTTTAAATATTAATAAATGCTCTTTTATCTCTATGACTATCAAACGCTCTAGAATCACTTACGACTACAACGTAGGCAAAAAAAACCTAGGTGTCACTTTTGACATGAAGTTAACATTTTCTGCTCACATTGAAAATATAGCGTCTACTGCATACAAATCTCCAAATTTACTTTGAGATCTGGTTGTTGCTTCCATAACGTTGATACCCTGGCTGTACTATTTAATGTTTTTTTTTTGTTTTGAGCTTATATATGCAAACGTGGGAAAGAATCCATCTACACAAAATTCTATTGATTAAGACCGACAGTGTTTATCCGCATAGAGGTCGTTCTCAACAAGATCTTTTAGATAAATTTGTATAAAAGCTTGAAAACCAGATGAGCTTCAGTTTCTTCAACTTTCTTTAAAAAGCTAGTAAATCATCAGATTGATTTTTCATACTTTCTTTATCAGCTTTCGACTTAAGTGCTACGGTTTTTTTTGCGGAATCATTCTTTCTTTTACTTACCGGTACCTCTTATACATCTTTTAAAGTTTTTTCTATATACACGATGTGCAACAATTAGAACAACTTCCAATGCAATTCAATGGACTTATTCAGGTAATCTGAGAACCGTCTGAAAGAATAATAGCAAACAAGCTGCTATAATAGCCACAATCTGTTGCAATGCTTCTTTGTTTATTTTTGTCTGCTTGGAATTGGGATTTGCCTGTTAGCAAACTAACTAAAAATATTAATAATAATAGCTTGTTTATTTAGACAGTGTCTTAACTTGCTCATTTATTGACACCATCAATCGAGCTTTGAATACCTAGTGCAAATTAATATTTAATTGTCTGCTCTTAAAAAGATTTAAATTCAGAAGCACACAAATTAATACAATAATTTGTACAGAAATGCTGTTTGTAGACTAGAACATTTAATCGAGACAGTTGTGAGAGTTTTAATCTTATTACAGATTGGAAGTTGTTCGACAATGTTAAAAAAAGCCACAAAGAAGAGAACACAAGTCTACGCGATTTTTATCACTACAACAACAAAAAACCAAAAAAGATAAAAAGGAACCAGAAAAAAAAATCAAGGATAAACATCAACGACTAGGTAACAAAACAAGTCCAAAAAACCGCCTTATTCATTTATACTGGTAGGACAATTAAAATTAAAAAATGAATACAATTTAATCTGTCAAATCTGTTAGTTGTGATGATTTGTACTATCTAAAAATATTTATTAAAAGACCTGCAATCAAATCATTAATGCCACTTTAAAACTAAATGGTTTAATATTACCATAAAAAATATCAAAAAAAAAACACAAAGAACATAAAATTTTGACCCCAAACACTAACAACTCAAAATTTACTCAAGATTATATTCAAAATAAACGTTTTTTGTTATGAATTAGCTCTAAAATATGTACATATAAAGAAAAATAAGTCGTAACAAAGTAGGTTTACTGGAAAGTGAATCTAGAATGATCAAATTAATGCTTTATAAGCATTTTATTTACATTAAAAAGATAATTGATTTAAATTTAATTTGAATTAATTACAGTGTAGAAAAGCCAAATAGAATAAATTTATTATGACTCTTACTGCATATATTTATGAAAAAACCTAAAACATGACAAATTTAAATTATAAATTGACATTTTGCAACGTAAAAAAGCAATCTCTACCTTCAACCCTCTTCGAATAACCGATGCAACACCCAGATTTTTTAATGAAAAGTATGAGCTCATAATAGATCGTTTTAAAGATTTCTTTATTCTTTATTTGAAAGAGATATCTGTTTCCAGAGTTATTGCAAAAATAAACTAATTATTACCGCAATGTGCTAAAAAACTTAACACAATCACCTTAATAAAATCTCACGTTTAGGTTTTGATAATAACAAAGTGAGCAAAGACCTTATTAGCGTACTTTTTAGGTAGCAAAAATGTATTGGACAGTTCTCGTGTTAACCTTATTTTGTTTTTAAACGCTTTACTAAGTTTCTTAGTCAGAGTTATAATTTTTGATAGAATTTTGCTAACATCAATTCAGAAAAATAATTAAATTCATAGAAATGCTTAAAATAACAGTTCTACAAATAATTGATAACGGCAATAATATCCGAACGCAATAGGAAGTATTTTTTGTGAGAGATTTTTGATTTCTGGTTTCAGAGAAGGACATGGAAGCGGAAATCAACTGGCAAGGATCACTGATCTAATATTGAAAAAAAAAAATAAAGGCCATTGCTCTATAGGAGTTTTTCTAGATGTTTCCAAAGCTTTTGACAGAGTATATGGCACGAAGGTTTAATTTATAAAATGAGATGAAAGAAGTACCATAATGAAATGATGCGACTCATAAAATCATATTTGACGAATAGAAATATCTAAATTTGTATTAATGAGGAAATATCCTTAGAAAAAAGCATAGAGGCTGGAGTGCTTCAAGGATCGATTTTAGGACCTGTGCGGTACAATATCTACACTCATGATATCCCAAAATCACCGGAAACAACACTAGCTATGTATGTCGATGACACTGCCATCATTGCATTAGCTCCAAAAAGACCAAAAGTAAAAATGAAATTGCAAAACCACATCAAAATTTTAAAAAATAGTTTAAAAATTAGCGCATCAAAATCAATGAAGAAAAAAGCCAAGCTGTCATTTTCGGAACCAAAACAAAACGTAGACTTTCGGAAGAGAGACTTTAACTGAATGGAAAAGGAATAAAATGGGAAAGAAAAGTCAAATATCTTGGTGTGACTTTCGACGAGCAAATGAAGTTTAATAAGCACATAGCTATCAGAAACAAACAGGCGAGACAAATAAAGGGATATTTGAAAAGATGACAACACAGTAATTAATCCATTAAAAAAATAATGAAAAATGAAGCGGAAATGGGAAAAAAGAATATAAAACGACCGCGATTGGTACTTGATGCCGAGAAAGCTCGCAGCTTAGATTCTAGATTAGAATAATCAAAGATTCTATATCTCATTCAAACAGTTTGAAAAGACAAATAGGTGGCCTGTATAGAAGCAAAAAAATTTTTAAATATAGCTTCTTAAGCGTTACTAATGAGACATGATTTGATTTGATTTGAAATTTTCGAATTTGCCGCCTGCATCCCAAAAAGCAATTAGCAAAATAGAGAAGCAGTATCGCAAGTTTAGACATGTAAAACAGATGAAAAATGTACTAGGTAAAGATGCCCAACTAGATGTTATATTTCAGTTTGAGGAAAACCTCCATACGCCAAGTAGGCAAACATTCACAATATTAAATATTAGTCATTCATCGATACTAAGCGCATTAAACAAAAACAAAATTCACTCCTGCAACATGATACATACTCAGGAGCTCCTGGAAAACAATAGAAAAACTTATTTTTGTGCATGATGAACAGGTTGTGTAGCTACCTATCAGAAAACGTTATGTTTGCTAATGAGTGAATTTTTTCACTTAACGGTCATGCTAACCGTCAAAATTGTCGGTGCTGGTCAACGGAAAATCTTTACTGGCTGAGAAAAAGATGCACGCAAAATCTTTCATTGGGGGCAATTTGAATAGTAACAATTATTTAGCACCATTTTAAAACAATGTCGTTCCAACTTTGGCAAATTTATATCATAAAACAAGATACTCTTGACTTCTAGAAAATACAAAATGGTCTTCAGCAGGATGGAGCACCAGCACATTTCCAACACGTTGTCCGACAATACCTCGATGCTATATTTCCAAATCGATAGATAAAAACACGAGGATCGCTAAAATGTTCAGCGCAATCAATGATGGGGTAAGATAAGGATCTTACCCCATCAGATTTTTTAGAGGAATATGTGAAGAATATTATCTACAAAACAAAACCTCCAATCTAGATGGCTTAAGACAACGAATAACGCTTGCGATTAGTTCGATCACGCCTGATATGTTACATCATGTTAGAAGACATTCTTATTTAAGATTGAGATGTTTCGCGGGAAGCATTTTAAACATCTATTTTATTTAAATTTAAATTCTATTTCTCATTTAAAAATATAGAGATTCTACCTGTTATTCGAAGGGGGTTAAAACTAGGAATTACATTTTTACGTTGCAGAATTGCAATTTATAATTTAAACTTGACGTATTTAGAGTTTTCTCATAAATATGTACAATAAGAATCATAATGAATTTATTCCATTTGGCTTTTCCACACTGTGCACTAATCAAAAATGTAGAAGAAACAGATGAAATTAATTCCGACTGCAAACACTATAAAAAATTATTTAGTAGAAGTGGCCAAATGTTCTTGTTATTATCGAACGGTTTAATTTGTTCGTGTAAAAATTAAAGTCTTTCTGCCAACACTTTTCCGCTAAAAAAGCGGAAAAGTATCAACATAACGAGTCTCTAGCTAATACTAAACAAAAGCCTAATAAGATTTAAACTTTTCATTAGAGCTGATAACAGAAAACAATTATTGAGCAAGGTAATGTTAACAGTATGACGTATTTCACATTTTCACTCAGATTATGAATGTGTGCTTATATTTGGAATCTATGTTACTTAATACTTCTGTAAAGTTTATAGGTCTACTTATGTATTCACAGCGATCCTGAAAGAATAATACCTCGAAAGAGGTAATATTTACCTGTATTAATGTCAATATATATGAAAAAAAAGTCAATTAAATATGCCTAAAGATTGGGTTTCATACCCTACGTATCCTATCCTTGTTTGCTTTCCATCCATAACCATGTCGTTGAGGACCTTGTGTTCTTGCAGCGTATTCTAATGGGGGAGAAACAGGACGCCCATGCCTATCCATCCAGGAACAAGTTTGACGCATTTGCCAGGACGCTCCTCCACAACCAAGAGTGGAAAGAGTAGGAGAACGAACTGTCATACTAAGTTTTCGACAAGATTTTAACATCTGAAAAAAAAATTGTGTTGAGATTACTCTGTAAAATTACATTATACGTTTGGGATGGTTGATGCGTCAAACGTTAAGTTATTTTTAGATTCATTACACCTCATTTATATTCCATAGCGCATTTGTATATTTCATAATATTTTTTATTTTAATAATTTATAATAAAGTCTTATGTTGTTACCCATGTTATTTATAGTATTTGGAGTTGAGTTATTGTTGAGGGTTTAGGGTTAATTCAAAAAAAAGATGTTAAATTAAACGTATACCTATTGTTGACATTAACAACGTTTTGTTTTTTTATTGAAGCTTCATCAGGTTAACAACAATATTTCGTTTTTCATAAGCACATAAAAAAGTGTTAATGGTCTAACAGTTTCAATTATCTTATAATTGTTTCATTCAAACATTTACATATTTTAGAAAAAGAAAAAAAATATAAAGTCATTAGAAGCATTGATAAACTGACATATTTATTCGTATTTATAATTTATATTAAATTACTTATTAATAAATTAAAAACTTTACAGAGTTCTAGTTTTAGATTTTAATATTGCTGTTCTGTTTAATAGTTGAATTTAAAAAAAAAATTGTTTATGATTTCGAAAACATAATTTTGGTAACAAAGTATCAATAACAAAAAACGCGAGGAATTATATAAAGTCATACCAATTAATTAAGTCCGGAAAGATACATTTCTCATAGATAAGACGCTAAAAACCCAGTTTCAAAAAGCTCAAAAGTTTGATTTGGAAAGCTATAAAATTGTAATACTTAGTAAAATTTGTAAAAAAAGCATAAAAGAACTATTGATTATAAAGTTGACTTAAAAACCTAGGAAAAACAATGTTGCAAGTGAACTGCCATTTTAAAGTCAAATTTAATTATTAACACACAGCTCCGTTATTAAAAAAAATAACAGATAAAGCTGCTTTTTGTTTATCTACCGAATAAATATAATTATTATAAGAAAAGTAAATTTTTCTACGGCAACATCAAAAAATGCTCATATCAAGAGTGTAAATTGAATCATAGGAAGCTACATTTTGTACTGAATTTTATTTTGCATCGGTTGCTAGGCAAGTTGCTAGACGACAAATGCAATATAAAGTATTTTATGTTTGATCTGCTGTTTTTGACAACAAAAACAAAGGTGCGTTTGAAAATATAACGCCGAACAACAAATGTCATCAGTTTCCAAGAAATCCGATAATCTAAAAAGTGATAAGAATAATGATTTAGAATTGATACCTCTAAGTATAGCAGAAGCAGCAAATTTAACAACACTAAATTGGTTGCCGGAAACATAAAAAAAGCGTACACATAATTTCCACACAATTTTTGAAGTGGAAAAGAAATCGAAACGCAAAATTGTTTGCCAAGAACGTGACTTATTTTGGCGATTTGGCTAAAAAATTAAAAATACTCAATGCTGCAAACGACTCTCAGAATTCATATTAATATAGATATTACAAAATACTTAAAACTACAGGCTGCAGACCCAAAAAAACAAAGATTTTTACATCAAATGATATTAATAAATTTATTAAAAAAAAACCAGATAAGATCTATTTAGCGACAAAAATAAGTTTTATATAGCCATATAATGAAATATATATATTTAGTCTATATTTTAGGTCGCATTAATTATGGGACATGAATTACATCAAATAAAAATTACTAATTTCAATTATTTTGGGTTCACCTGTTTTAGTGAAACTAAAACCAAAATTATACAAAGTTTTACTGTAACTAGTCCTTATTATGAAGTTTACAAAAAATGTGTAAATCTTCGCTCTTTGCCCAAATGTAAATAGTCCATGGTTCTTCATTAATTATTAAAAAAAAATGTACCGCCCAGAGCATGGCCGTAAATAAGCTTGGAAGCATGGGAAAAGAGATGGCTAAATATTTAAAATTGCCACACTACGAATTATACACTGAACATTGCTTTCGTCGATCTTCAGCAACAATTCTTGTTGATGCTGGTGGTGACATAACTAGTTTAAAGTGTCACGGTAGCTGGAAGTAATTTGACACAGCCAATAAAATTGTGAATGCAATAAAGAGCATTTCAAATATACCTCTGACTTCAGGAATAGTAAATCGTGTAATGCAATGCAATATCAAGAAAGTTTTAGTATCCAGCATTTCACAATTCTCTAAAAACGACTTTCAATAGTTGTACATTTAACTTTAATAAATAAAATACGTAAATTAATAATTCTTCTTCTTAATTGGTTGTCCACTGCTGTCCAAGCTCTGCTAATAAATAGATAAATTTGTATTTTCATAGTCCTACATATTCAATATCCGCATATTTGTTGTTTTTATAATTGTCGTAAAAAAAGTATAGTATGCAACTCGCACAAAATAGCAAAATATGCATCATTTTGTGCTTGTTATATAACATATTGTTTTTCATCACCGCAAAAACTTGTTAGAACATTATTGACTGTCTAAAATATGCTAATATGTTATTTACCACATTTTAATACTAATAGCAGAAAAAATATCAATAATTGTTAACAAGGTAAGTAAATGAACTCAATTTTCTACCGGAAATAATCCTAGAACCAAAAATTCTATTTTCTACATCCTAGACACAAATAATTATTGCAATCGCTTAGTTATAGCAAAGATATTTGTAACTCTGGAATAAATCTAGCATCTAGTGCATAAAAATTACAACCAATAAACATGGTTTGAGACTTTTAGAATTTTTCTAAAACTTCGCAACACTATGAACAATATTACGCTCAGCGAAAATGTGGTAGTAGCATTCGCGCATTTTTAATAACTAAATATGACTACATTTATCAACAATAAATTTAGTTAATCAAATTGTTAAAAAAAATTCCAATCTGTAGCTTAATTCCTCATGATATTTTAGAAAAAAAATAATAAGAAAAACCTTAATTTCTTTTAATTATTTTAAAGCTTATGTTACATACGTTAATAAGTATCAAAAATATTAACAACAAAATGCTATAATTGTACAAAACGCTACAATAATATGCACAACAAAAACTATAGATTGAAAACAATTAATTATTATTCAATTAAAAAAACACTTAGTCTTCCATCAATAAGTAAAGATGTTTGGTAAAAAGTAAGAGAAAAAAAACAAGAATTAAACAACAAGTAAACTACTAATATTCTTAGCACGTCAAAATTTGCCAAGTAATAATTAACCAAATGGTATTCCGGTTTCAATATGATTTTTTAATTATTTTAATTATTTATTAGTTAATTCAAATTGATTAAATTAATTGAATAAATAAACAATTATTTAAGTGTATTAAAATACTTTTCTTTAAATTTTTATAAAGATTTGTAATCAATTATTGTAAGTGTCAAAAATATATGTCAAAAAAAAAGCATTAATAAGAATTACTCAAAAACTACTAGGAGATCTTGATCAAATTTAAATAGGACTAAGCAAAAAACACCAGCCTCCAAATAAAAAAAATCAACATCAGTTCACCTAAAGTAACACTCATTAAAAGAATACTGTCGAATTGATAACATCTTTCTTTTATTTTGAAGATTGGTTTAAAACCAAATAATTTAAAGACAAAAAAATTTGTCAATTCGAAAAGATCACCAAATAACCTAAAACCAAATGACATCAAAAAGTTCATATTAACAGTCGAAGCATCTATAACAAACAAAAAAATTTAATTTCTACATTTGTTTTCTCAGCAGAGCGTCGTGCTCCAAAATTAAAGTTTTGCGCTGTATAATAAAACTTACTATAAAGTAATTAACTATTTAACAAAAAATTGAACTTTCAAAAAAGTACAAAGCTCAAAGACAAAAATAAAAAGCTTTTATTTATTTATTATTTATGTTTTATTTTAGCTTTTATTATTTATATTATCTATTACTAAACATCCACATTTAAAATCGTACTAGATATACTTTAAAAAGAATTTTTTGAAAAATATCTCTCATTAAACTCTTAAAATACTCAAAGTGACCATAAACGTGAAACACCTAAGGCTCAAAAATTCTAAGGTAGAAAGCCCAAAATGAATAGCAAGCACACTTTTCCCAGTTCACATCCAAACTACCATTGCTTATCCGATTTACAATTACGCTTTTAAAAATAGTAGTTTGTCAGAACTGCATTACCTACTTCATTTTACAGTAACAAGACCATGAAGCTGCCAAACAAATGCTCAATATATGCAACAAAACTTTATTCTAATTTAACAGCGGTGCAATCCCAAGACTTTCAAAAGCTGCAAAACAAGAACGTTGCTGTAAAGCATACACCAACTATGCTCCACAAACAAATAAAATATCCACAAAATAAACAAGTTAATATTAAACAGCCGATATTCTACAACAAGTTAGAATTAGAAGACATTTTAACTAAATAAACAACAGACTATTCCAAAAATAACAGCACTAAACAAAAATCCAAACCAAAACTAAACAAACTAACTATTACAAAACCAGCGTCAAATGCTTAGAATCTTTCACAATCAAACATGCCTAAAATATAAAAAATTACAAAAAACATAGCAAAACTATTAAAATAAACTATTATATTTTAAATATAAAAATAAAAAACACGTCTTAAACTTTATAAAACAAACAGTACCGTAACAAAGTGTTAAATATTATCTAAAAACTATACTGTAAGCCGAGTGTAATACAGTAGCGTAAAGTGCAATGTAAAAAAAACGTTTAAAATGTAAGAATGTTGAGACATGGTTTTACAACGCAATCGCGTCTGCGCAATATCATTCTATCAATAAAATAGCCTGCGCAATATCATTGTACCAATAGAGTAGTCTGCGCAATATCATTCTACCAATAGAGTAGCCTACGCAATATCATTGTACCAATAGAGTAGTCTGCGCAATATCATTCTACCAAATGAGTAGTCTGCGCAATATTATTCTACCAATAGAGTAGCCTGCGCAATACCACAAAAATAAATTATAAAACCTCTCACTTTCTTTTGATGCAAATGATGCAATTAGCTATACTGATGAGAGCTTGGCGTGAAAACAAATACAGCAGTTTTTTTTTGTGCTCATAAAAATTTCAACATTAAAAACTTATTTATTTATGTATAAATTTGGCAATTATTAAGCGGCAAATTATTAAACTAATAGTAAATTATAGGTACATAAAGTGTGTATTATTTTATTGAACAGTCCATTCTATTCTCAGCCCATATTGAAAAGATAAACCATTCTAAAGCGATGTCTGTATTTCAATTGAGAGAATGTGTTTTCTAGAAAAGCAAGAAAGCCTTCAATTTTCTCTTCATCATATAAACGATGTTTTTAGAAGTCTTTCAAGAGCCTCTTACAAATTGTTTCAAAATCTTGAAAGACTCAATTCAACAGACTCTGCTTATGACATGTGCTGTTACCCATGATTATAATTTGTAATAGGTAAGAACACTTTTTTGTATAACATTCAGAAGGCTTTAAAAAATTATTGAGAATTTTGACTAATAAAATGTTATAAAAAAAATTATATTGTCACTATAAGTGACAATATGCGTAAATAATAAAACAAATCAATAATACGAAACAAGAATTATTCAAAACTAATGGCTGGTCATTACTCTACGCCAACTACGATCCTAAAGTATTGATTTTATAGCGGGAAAACATTGAATTCACTATTACTGAATCAAAATTTGATTTTGTTCAATACATTCATAAATTATTATTCTATTTTATAAATAGTTAGTTTATATAAAAAATACACATACGTTTTACAAACTTATTGCAAGACCTTAACTAAAATTATTCACCGTAATTGCAATAAAAGTTACAATAACGGCTAAAAATTTTTAAAAATACTAAATATTTACTCAATCTGATCTGTATAAGAGGCTTTTTTCATAAGCAATTGAAATATTTTGTTTTAAACTATTATAACTATGACAATGTCAACTTATAATAATTTATAAGATTAATTAATTTTTTACACAATTAATTTTCTAAGGAGCTATTCTCTTTACTTTTGTATTAACGCTCCAAAAAAAAATTTTTTTTAGTTTTTTTATTCTATGTCATCTTAAATCTTTTAGCGTTTAACTGATTTTTGTCTTTGCAATAGTACATCTCACATTTTTGTTTGTAAACCCAATTTTCTACATTTTTAAAACAAAGGTAAAAAATTATTCAAAACATTTCTTCCCAAGGTACCATAATTTAACTACTAAATATTCAGCTCAAATGTACGAATTTCTGCAATAGGTTGTATTATTATGCTAAAACCTAATAAACATGCTAGATGTCCTTGTTGTAAATCAACCTAAGAACTGATAATACAATTTTTGGCTCAAAAAAAAGAAAAAAAACATATTTTATTTATTTTAGGATAATACAACAGTATTTTAAATTTTGGCGTTTTTTTAATAACGTTGCGTATAGCATAAACTGCTGCTTTGCGGCCTTCTTTGGTTTTAAACCTTAGTGGTAGAATTATGTATTTAGTCATTTCCTCGCAACTGCTAATTTTGATGCAAGTTGTACCAACTGATATCAGATATATTGTATTTCCTATCAAGAGAAGAAAAGATTGCACCATATAAAATTTTAGCAACTTTAAAGTTTATTTTACCAGCTAGTATTATAATTATTCACACAGTTTTACCACTTGCCAAAAAAAGTGTTTAATCGATCTCGAGAATAAAAGTTTTTGCAAAAATTTTACTTACTTCATAAAGTGGCTGAAAAAGAAGAATTTATTATCTATTTATTTATAGTATTTAGTTTGTTAATAAGAATACTTTATCTAATAGTAATATATTTTTTAAAAAGTCTTAATTGTTTGTACATAATAGTATCAGTAATTTGTAAAGCTCAAGTGTTTTTTTTTTCAGTAAAAAGACATCTTATAATACAAATAGATTAATAGATATTGACTAGACTTGTCTTATTTTATACAACTGTGCATCTAGGTCGCATAAGTCAAAAAACTTGTAAATGACAAAAAAAATTAATAAAAAGAATTTTAAGGGAAAGAGACTCTTTACAGCTGGGTCATTTTTATTGTCTGCCGTTCATCTTCTATTACGTTCCAGAATCGCTAGCTTAAAGCGTAACAAATTGTTTTATCTATAACTTTCGTCATTTTGCAATTTATTTCTGGCAAAAAGCAGAAGAAAAAAAAGATTTTATTCATAATTAAATTATGTGTGAAAAAGCCCATTTCCAATTCAATGGGTTGGTTAATAAGCAAAACTGCAAAGTATGAGCTACAAAAAATCCAAGAGTAGTTCAACCGCGACTTACATATACTCTCATTTAAGTGTACTGTTTGGTGCGGTGCTTTGACGGAAAAGATAATTGACCTATAATTTTTCGAAAATAAACACAGTGTTGCCGTTTCACTAGTGTTCAATATCGAACAATGTTGAAAATTTCTTAAAACTAGCCGTGGAAAACTATTTGCCAGTATAGTTCCAACAGGATGGAGCTACAGCGCACACTGCAAGAGACACAATGACTTTTTTACGCGACATCTTTGGTGCACGATTTATCTAGTGTACAATCAATTTTAATTAGCCTCTGCGTTCACCGAATTTAACCGCTCCTTTATTTAAAAGAAAAAGTCTATATTAATAAACCTAGATCCATCCAGCAAATAAAAAGCAATATACGCGACTAAATCACTAACATAACATCGAAAGTTTTGCGAAAGACCATAGAAAGAGTACAAATAAGTTATTAAAAAATTAAATTAAAAATATTCGCCATTAATATATACTGTATTTAACAACAAAAATCTTTTTGGGTCAGCCTGAATATCCATTTTCATAAAGATGCGCTGATGTAAAATTACACTATTGATTGCTCAATCAACATTTAGCAAATACGCCTCAGCTCAATTCTTTGTTCTTTATCATCGGAAAACATGAAATAGTGGCTCAATAATATCAAGCAATCATAAAAAAATTACATAGCCAACTTTGTGATAAAACCTAAATCGTCAATTTTCCTTCAAGCTAATACTTGAAATTCTAGCGATGAAAATTCAAGATATCGTACATTCTTGCAGCTTTTTTCTTTCGATAGTCTCAGAATATTCACGAAAATAGTAGTCTCTTTCGTGATTATATTCCATTAAAGAACGGCACACCTAAAAATAGTAGCAACAATCTAGATAAAAATGTGTCAGTTTTTCTATTTTCTTTCCTGTTAATGATGTTAGTTTCATTATTTCCCATTGATTGATTTTTTTGAAAACAACATGCGATTGCTTTCAATAATTTATGTTCGGGTAATTGGGCTTTCCTATGGTATTCAAACCGAGATATTATTGCGTGATTATTTCTATTTTCCATCAATCTATTAATACTTTATGAGCTGGCCTCACTGCAAAATTAGCTTTTAAATTTAATCATTTTCTTCTTGATTGATTGCGTTAAGAGGTTGTTTGAGGTTTATTGTAATTGTACTATTTTTAAAATGTTTTTTTTTTTATTTTATTTCAGCTTTAATACGATTCAGACATGAAACAAGTGCTTGTTTATAGAATTTGTACTTTGGTGCTCCGATTGGCTGATAAAATATTGAGGAGTTTTTATAATAACTCTTGTGTCAAGCGCAACGTTGTACGTGAAATGGTGTACCTACCGTGTCACAGTCGATTCGTAAAAATATAACTTGTTTGCATTATTCTCTTGGTTTTTTTTCAAATTATTGTTACTATAGTCGACAATAATTGTCATTAATAATCAATTTTTATAATAATTAAGATTAGCAAATGCTAAGTGAGAAAACAGTAAAGATAAAGTTGAAAATAGGTTTTGTCTCCAGTTGCTTATTTTTTTTTGTTTAAATGACTATTCTGCCAATAGAGAAACAAACTTTGAACATTTTTCTCAATTCTGCAACACGGTCTTTACCAGAGCATGTTCATTTTGGCCACAAGAAGTAAAAAATAGCTGCAATGCGGATTTCTTTTATGAAAATTTACAAAATCAAGATAACTACTAAATTGGCTGTGTTCCGCAATATCAAGTGCCATCGTAATACAAATCAAAAAAAATTTTTAAAAAGACATGCTTCTAAACGTTAATGTTATGAAAAATATTAGTCATATGTCACAATTAACATTGGTTTCACACTTTTAGAGGTTATGTTTATTCTGTAAGCTTGCCAGTTTTTTTTATAATACTGAATTGCTAATAATTTTTAAATAATTAAAATTACGTCGTTTTATCAGAAGCTTCTCAGTACATCGAAGCCAGAAAACCAAGTTTTCATGTTTCAATGTGAAAATGTCTCTAAATTTTTGTTTGAATAAATTTGTTTTGATTATATTACACACTAATAAAACACTTGAAAAAAATTAAATACTTATTAGTGATGATCACATCTACATCTGATTTTGAGCAAAGATGACTTTTGTAACTCCATGATTAATGCTTAATCTCTTCAACAATTGGAATAAAACCTTCAACAAATTTTCTTTAAACAATTTTAATAAATAGAATTAATTATACTAAAAATAATCTAAGAAGTCCTACGGCCAAATTACAAACTAATGTATGTTGCTATAGAAACTTAGTCACAAATTTAAATTACATTCAAAACTACAAATTTATTTCTCAAGTGCTGTCATTTATTTTGGAAATTTTAACTTTTAATTTTTATCTCTATAGGATGTCGCAAAAATAAATAAGTTTTCAAATTTATTTATTTTGTTCCAACCCATATTTTCGATAGCACGAAATTTCATTTTAAATTTGAGATCATTTTTTGTTCGGTTAAGAGATTATGGACCCTTAATACCGTTCATAAAAGTCACAGAAAGAGAGCTAATGCCTTACAAATTTCAAGAAAAACAGTGACAAGAGTGACAAAAGAAAAACAGCAAAAACAGGTATTTTACGAAGTCCTAGCAAAACCAGAAACAGGAAATTTCTTGTTACGGCAACTGATGTCTTTGACGCTGCTTCAATAAAAGAACATATATATGCGAACTGTATGAGAAAAAAATTTCCTACTTTAAAAAATTACATGTTACACTAAAAAACAACGAATTGTTTCATGGGTCAATTAGATCTCTTAAAACTGTTTAAAACAAAATAGAATTTACATTTAAAATCTAATGGTAGACTAATTGCGATGGAAAAAGCGGATATTGCTGCTTGGAGATGCAGGTTTTTAAAACAAATTCGAAGAGAAAATTTTAACGAAATTATATTTCTTGATAAAACTTGGTTAAGTGTTAACCACACACTGTCTAAAATTTGGACTGATGGTTCTAAAAAGTGTGGTCTTAAGGTACCTTCCGGGAAAAGTAGTCGTCTAGTAGAAATTCTTCATGCAGGCTCTACTAGCGGGTTTGTTCCAAAAGCTCTTTTGTTTTTACAGTCGAAAATAACCACTGATTACCATGAAGAGATGGATAGACATCGTTTCAAAGAATGGGTTCGACAATCAACTTATTCCCAATATCTCGGATAAATCTATTATAGTAATGGATAACGCAAAATATCATTCTATACAAATAAATAAACCCCCAATGCAAGCAGCAAAAAAAATAAAATTATTTTGTGGTTTAAAAGCATGAATGTTAATTCCAATAAAACTTTAAAAAAATGTAAACTTTTAGAATTAGTAATGAAACATAAACCAGAAATAAATTTTGCAATTGATGTTTTGGCAGAGTTACATGGTCACAAGTTATTCATCTTCCACCTTACCATTGTCATTTTAATCCTATTGAATCTAATTTAAGCACAAATAAAAAAATATGTGGCTTCACATAATAAAGAATTTCAGATGAGTACACTAAAGAAGTTCCTTTAGAAGCGATAGAATTAATCACACCTGAACTAAAGATGTCAACCATGTACGAAAAATATTTGAGAAAGCATGAATTAAAGAAAAACTTTTAGATCAGATGATAAAATTATTATAAATATAGGAAAGACAAGCGATGCAGATTTTGATAGTAGCATGAATGATTTATCAGATGAATAAGATTAAGACAATTTTTATTTTTCTATTTTGTTTAATAAATTTTGGTATTTAATATATGAATAGTTTTTGTTCTTCATATTCTTTTTAAATTTGTCTAAACACTTTAAACTGTATGATGTGCAAAATAAAAACTACACAAATTATTAACTAAAAAATTTTTTTCTTTTGAATGTACTTACAGAAACATTAGCGTCACTGTCAAATATGACATCTTACATTACTCTCAGTATAGTAATTTTTTTTATCAAAAATACTCTCTACAATTCCAAAATCTTTTTTTCGAACAAACAACACCTTTTTTTGCTATCTCTAAAATTTTATATACTGCTACGTTTGCCAATAACTTCAATAAATTGGACTAAATCAATTTGGCAAAAAATAGGTTTTTTCTGCGGTGTATATAAAACAACCTATTTTCTCCCCTCAAATGACGTTTTGAAAATGTTACTTTTCCCTCCTAAAAGCTCTTTTCTACTTTACCTCTTCTCAAAAAATTTTCCAATACTTAATTGTAAGAAGATTTATTATTTAGTATTACATAACTACTTTATTGATTGAAATATTAATATTAAGTTTTTTTTTCTTGGTTTAAATTTATCACTCTGACCCTTTAAAACAGCTATCACTTTGAACCAAAGTGTGTAAAGCATTGCAATAATTTTGATTTTTCGTAGAAATATGCCAAAATCAATTCTTCCGTCACTTAACTTTTCAAAACTTCATCCATATTTCGAATATAAAATATATTCTTTTTCGTAGGGCTCACAAGACTTCTGTGACAACAACTCTAAAGAAGCCAAATTTGCGGCCTCTAAAAGTCCTGCAGGTAACTCTTCGGACTCAGAATCCATTCCTGATTTAATAAAAAGTAATTTTATAAAGATTCATCAGATAATGAGCAAAACTTATGTCTGTGTTTCTACACTTTCAAACATTTTTTTTACTTGTATTGACTTGTTTGTTTACGTTGTTGCTAAGCCAATAATTTTCTTTCAATTTAACATAGCTAACTCCCCCGGCAACTAACTACAATTAAATTTTAAAAATGAATACCATTATTAGATTTAAAAGCAAAATGTTTAACGTAGAAAAAACTATGTGTTTAACTCGGGAGAAAACGTTTTTCTGAACCGAATATTTTTTAATGCCTGAGGCGAACCGAAGAGCAATAATACTTTTTTTTTCTTTTCTTAATAAGCAAATAGCTATTGTTTATCACATGGATGACATGAATGAATAGCATTTCAAAAAGATTAAAAAATTACAGAAAAATTGATTTTGGCATAGGTATTTCTACCAAGATTCGAAGTTTATTATTTAACGTTCTATGTTTATATGCATTAGATTTATATTTCCATTTAGGTTTTTATTAATTATAGTTTAAAAGCAGTGCCGTCAGACTTAAGTTATTTTGACAAAGTTTATAACGCTTCCTTTTTAAATTCCTAAGAATTTAAAATGTTATATATCATAGCTAGAATTTGACAAAAGATAATTTAGATTGATAGTATTTCCTAGAATATAACTTTAAAGGTTGTACACTACACATCACTCTAGCACACCACTGTGATCTTTTTATCTATTTGCCTAATAGATTACAGTCTCCACGATGAGTCTTAACATTTTTATTGCTTGTGATGTCGTAAACAGCGCTTAAAGCTAGTAAATGTCAGAAGTTGAAATTACCTTTTGTCAAACTTTGCAAGAAAGTATACTATCCCAGTAAAATAACGTTATATAACCGTACTTAAAATGTTGCTTTTATAATCCCTTATTGCTGCACAATGAACCAAATTGCCTAAATGATCAGTCAAAACGATATTATTAATATCTTTTGAACCGGCGGCAATAGATTATCCAAAACCGTAAGATATAATAAAATGTTTATAACAATTTTTTTTTTCAAAAAAATAAAAATGTTATAGCACTTTTTTGCATTACCTAAATGCATAATTAGTTTGCCTAAAGGGTAAAAACTAGAAGTTTATAGTGGTCTCTGATGGGCTATTAGCTTTTGCAGCCAAAAAAAAACTAAATAACGTTATCTTATTTGGGCTAGTATCCTGCTATATTGCTACTGAAAGACTTTAGCAGTTTTATGATCATGGCAAACACGTTTAAAAATAGAAAAAAAAATCAATTAAAGCATGTCATTTATGTTAATAACAATAATATTATTCTGAGTTTAAAATATTCAAATGTTTTCATAAAACTTGGTAGAATTTGTATAGCGCTCATTCTAGAGTTGCTCTATAGGTATTCTTTTAACGAGTTTCTATCTCATGTGTGATATTTACAAAAGATTGATTTCAAAAACTGTAAGTTTTGTCAAAATGTTAGACAATAAAGAATATTTTTATTCAAATAAACATAAACTATAAACTATTAAGCTATAAAATTTTGTAGAGAAAAAAAAAGTACTATGAGTAATTAGCATTTTTTAATTGAGAAATTCTGTTTAATATTTAGATGCGACTTTGATAAAAAAGTGTGCAAATGCACCACAATGGCGTTAATGTTTATCTGTCAATTTTATAAACATGTGATTTATATACCTATAAGGGAAATATCACATGTTCTATGTGAGATGAATGCTGTGTATTTATTATTTGTTTTATTATTTTATTTTGTTTTACAAAATTTTACACGATTTATCAATATAGTATTGAGTTCTAAATTGTTTTAGAATGTTATTTTGCTTTTTAGGGCTTATAAATGTGTTTTATTATAAATATTCATGCATTACAATTAAAAAGTTTACAAAATGTAGAACCACGGTATCTTTTTGTATATTTTGCTGAATTATTAAAACACAATTCCAAATAATAAAATCAATACAAAGTATCTTAAATTTAAGATAACTTTTAATAAATTAGCATCTAACTTTATCAATACCTACCTACCTACACAAGGACAACTAATTATAAATTAATGATTTTAATATCAGAAAATTTGTGTAATATTTTATTCAGAACAATCTAACATTATTGAAGAAAATGTATGCTATTTTATAAAAATGACGCAAATTGTATATTTTTAATTGTGTTCGGGCGATTTTACTTTAATGATAGAATGTCTCCTGCAGAATATTAGTACTGGCTATTTTCTCGTTTTTGTAATACATTTCAATTGAAATGTATTACAAAAATTCTAACTAATTTTTATTTGTTTAGCGTGTGATTTAAGTTTTGTTAAAAAGCTTGTTGCTTTTTGGCAGGTAATCTAATAAACAACTCCTTGCTTAGTTCAAAACTAATAAGTAATAGTTTAAGATATAATAAATAAATAATTATGTTTCCATGAACCAATGCTTCAAGAGTCACAAAAGCAAAAAAGTCAAACCATTTTCTATAGACCAAATAATTGATTCATTCCTGCATAGCATAGCAAAAGTGAATTGTAGTTTTATATAGACAATATAAAACAGTTCCTAATTATCTTTACTCCAATCAGTATTGTAATTGAATAATATAACAAACTTGTAAAAAGTAGGTAATGTGCATCTTCTCTTTCTTGGGCGGAAAAACCTAGCCTACTTGGTTATACTGTAGTTAACCACAAGCAACGATCTATGGTTTTATGATTAATCTTCAATTGTTTTACTTCAATTTAATACTTCAAAATGTCAATTTTTTTTTTCAAGTTTAATGTGCATTTGAGCATTGAGTTCACAGACCATGTGCTGGGTTTTTTTGATTTAGAAAAACCATAAAAATATGACGATAAAACATTTTCGTAGGAATGATTTGCTCCGAGTCTATCGTAGTTTTATAAGTCTTTTCATATAGTTAGTTAATTGTGAGTCAATAGAATCACTATTAGACAGTTTAAAGTTTTTTTAAGTTTTCAAAAGCAAGCACCACCTTAACAATTTTTTTTTGATAAATGTCAATTTTGGTTATTTGGCAACTTGATTTTTTTTTAATTTATTTGAACACGTTTACAGTACTTAATTTAAAAATAAATATTATGAGCGATTGTGGGCTTAAACCGTATACAAACCTCTTGACTGTTAAATTTCTGTCGAGAAATAAAGTTTACCAAAGCGTCAAGATAAACTTCTCAATTTCTTGGCAGAAATGCAACACTTTCCCGTTACGGTATGTAATAAACTACTATTTAATTCTATATTTTAATCATATAGTTAACAACTGCTGAAATCTCTAAGCATGTTTTCTGTCAAAATTAAAACAGACTAAAACACAAAGTGAATTATTATTGTTATTATTTAAAACATTGTACACAATACATTTCCAACAATCATAAAAAAATTGTATTTACTATGTTTATTAAAATTTTGTTGTCGTATGACCCATAAATAATAAGCGCTTTTCTTCTAAAAACGAGAGTAAAGTGAGTCTTATAATCCCTATGTTAAAAAAGCACAGCCAACTATCAATGAATATTTTGTCACATTTATTTTTTATTTACATGAAATTAATATTGGAACCATCACTAAACAAACATGTTATTGAATCAATCGCACTAATATCGGCTTGCTTCAACTCGTTAGAAGTTGATACTTAGTTGGTTTTCCTTGTCCGAGTCTTTTTCCAAAATTTTTTTCTCAGCAATCATAAATTTTTTTTAGTTAATAAATTTTCAATATAGCTCTCTGTAGCATTGCTGAATTTTCAGCCACCATAGCGTTTGACAACGTTAATATCAGCATCTGCATCGGCCGGCCAAGATGTTGAAGAGCCCCAAAAGCAATAGCCCGTGTAGGAAGATCAATCGGGTCAAGGAATTCAGCTATTTTTTTAGGTAGCTCATCAAAAACATTTTGGCTTACTTGCGTAAGGCTGCGTAGAATATATGCTATTTCTATAACTTAAAAAAAAACTGTCTGTGTTCTGCTTTCTCTCTTTGCAGAATGTATTCTTTACAAATGGCAACCAAATTAATCAAGTTTTTCCCTTTGAAGCCTATCGTAAACGCTTTATTTACATAATTGCATAATTTTATTTACATAATTTTTGGCATTATCTACAGATACCAAAATAGTTGATTCTAAATCTCAAACTTCATCTATAGTCAGTTTCACTAATTCATCCGATCTTAACATTATTTTCTTTTAGAAATCGAGGTTCTTTTAAATCAATCGATTTGCTTCTAGTAAAAATCGTTAATTTTTTTATCTGGTTTTTTTCTTTAAATGCTAATAATAATCTTGAATATTTGCTGGTGTCAATATTCAAGACTGGCTTCTATCATTAAATACAATGGCCAAAGTGTGGAAGCTTTACAATGCTTCGTCTTCTCACTAACAACCCACTTTCACTATAAATTTCCTCTATTTGTTTTATCAGGCACCAATCACAAAATTTCATTCGACAAAATATTCTATTTTAATCACACACAAAAAATTGATATGTCAGACAAAGTCAGGTCAGGTCAGGATACATCGGATATCATTAATAATAATAATACTATATTTGGTGTCAGAATACAGTAGAGTATTTACACATGTCAAAGATTAAGTAAGCTATATGGAAACAACAAAAACAAGAATTAACGGAAGTAAAGATAAAATTGAAATAAAAAAGATTATAATTAATACCAATAGATTTCAGCACAGCAGTTACCATTAAATCACTGAAATCATTAAAACAAAATTTCTCTAGAAAGTAGAATGCTTTTTTTATAAGGTACCTACGTATAAGGTATCATGAACAGAAAAATTTTAGGTTCTAATAATTTTATATTTACAGGTAAGACATTTATAAATTTTATAGCATAATAATTTCTAGTGTCCCTTAATTTCCTAAGTCTTAGGTGACTATACGATAAATTGGTAGTGCGTGTGTTGTATAAATGAAAACTATTCAAGCTATGATAATCTTAAACATTTTTAATCGAAAGAACTATACTGTATTCATTTTCAAGAAAGAGTACATCAAAACAAATGCATGCAGGCTCTACGTGATCATATCTATAAAGAGGGAGATGGTCGACAATTTTTCAAACAAGGTAGGCCGCAGAAAAAATCGTTTATTCTATTTTAGACCAAGTTGTTTTCAATTCAGCTTAAATATATTCAAAATTATATTATTTTCACTAGTATTTAAGTGGTTACGTTAAGCTCTTTTTCTGGGAGAACTAGAGTCCTGGGATTATCCTCAGTCTCTGTCTCCGTAGCAGCAGACAGAAACAGCAACGAAACAAATGCACAATACACCCCTGTGCTTTCGGCTGCCAGCCCGGCTCAATTTTTAGAAAATCGGAATCACTTATGCCGGTATTCATAATCGTATCTCAAGCTCAAGCTTGAGTTCAAGCTTGAGTTGAAACTTGAGTCCGTCTCAAGCAAGGACTTCGGCAATGCTCGGGGAAAAGCGTTTGCCTGCGACATCCAGAAGGCACAAAAGTAGTAATTTTAGTGTTGTTAGGTTTGACAATTGCGACGCATGAACGTCATTCTGCGTGTTTATATTTAATGTGTTATTAATAATAACACGATGCCGCAGAGATCATATCGAAAGTGTTTTGTGTTGGGTGAGTACATGTCTACTGACAGAATACGTGTATGGTAACATCATAAAATGTGCATTATAGACGAAAAAGCTGCGTATACAAAAACGGCAAAACCCTTGTAGTCCCGCATGGACAACTCTAATAATGTAGAAAGTTGTACGAGGGATGCCGCAATAGTGACCGATCTGGACCATTATTACATTCTCCGCAAAACACGAAAGCTGCAAAAGTGAGACCAAACAGAAGCTAGCTCACACTGCGCGAAGCGTAAGTGCAACATTAATATAAAGCTTACCAAACTTTTTCCACTTTTATTGCAGGAAATGTGATGCAGAAAAGTTATAAGTTAGTAGTAAGAGCTATTCAAGAAGTGTGTAACGATGAAAGTTTTCGGCTGCTGTTTTGTCTACTATGCTTCTGCAAACAATACCTTACACTTATAATGTAAACTAATAAAAATTTTACTTTTTTGTAGTTATTTTTACCAGTAGAAGGTGTTACAAAATAAAAATACTACCCAAATAATAAATATCTGTGACTTTAATTATTATTCAATGCTTTCATTTTTGCACAAAATGTGGCAAGTCCTTTAATTTTGTGTAAGTAATAATTGTCTTTCCACTAATTTGCAAGCAATCCTACATTCATTACATTGTCTTTTGTGAAGCTGTAGCGACGCTTACATTCAAAGTTGGAAAAAAATTCCAATGGGTTCGCAGCACCCCGCTCATAACTCGTTCAGCATGTCAATGTTCGTTGTTATGAAATGCAACACATAATACTCTTCAGTATTTTCCAACGTCAAACGATGCCATAACCGGCGAATGGCGTCTTGAGTCGGACTTGAGACAAGTCGAGGCCTTGTTTGAGTCCGACTTGAGATGGACCCAGTGCGCTTGCTCATCAAGCAAAAATTGCCTTTATTCACACCGTAATTTGATATTTAAATTTTGAGATTTGTCTATGAATACCGATCCGGTCTTGAGGTCGACCTCAAGCTCATGATATGAATATCAGATTTCACGAGCATTGCCTAAGTCTTTGCTTGAGATGGAATCAGCGATAAATCTATTTCAAAACGCATGCAAACGCTTTCCCAAGCATTGCCGAACTCCTTGCTTGAGTCCAAGCTTGAGACGGACTTAAGCTTGACCTTGAGATACGACTATGAATACCGGCATTAGTCTTTATCAATGGATCACGTCCTACACATTGTTTACTACCACTCTTTCTTGAAAATGAATACAGTATAGGCAGTTGTAGATATATAAACAAAGAAGAGTTAATAGTTTATTAAATAAAATACATTCTACAGTCTTGTTTGTAATCTATCCCTCCAAGTAGACGTGCAGCACGTCTCTGTAATCTAAATAAACTAGTCAAAGATGACGAGTGCCCTCATATGACTATTGCATATTGCAGATGAGAGTGGATTATTTTGCATAATATACAAATACAAAGTAATTGAAAGATAATTTGTCTGCTAAACTACGTAGCATATAAATGTTTTTACAGGGTCTGTCAGCTACACGATTGCCATGGTCAATCCATGTTAACTGTTGGTCAATACAAAGCCTAAGTAAGTGACTGTATTTTAAAACTCTACTATTCTGTTTCTGTTTAAGCTAAACAATATTGTCACGGTTTTTTTTTGGTTGTGATTTACTTTATAAGAGATAAACCAATTTCGGATTACGTCAATGTTAGTGGCAGATTTGGTTTTAACTTCTTGTAAAGATTTGCCTTGTTTCCCTCGAGCAGTGTCATCAGCATACAAAACAATATTATCTGTAGATGCGTTTAATGACAGATTATTAACATATAAGAGAAATAGAATCGGTTCTAATATGGATCCTTGGGAAACTCCATTTGTTAATAATACAGTTATCAGATAATTCGCCGTTTTATATATGTTTAGTATATGTTAATACTCTTTAGTATATGTTAATATATAATACATTATATATATTTCATTTTTACATTAATATGTTATACGAGTACGGCTATTTAGTTATATACTAATAATTTTTACGATTTCTGGAAAGAAATTATAGTAAAACAATTTATTAACACATATTGTCTTATGTGCAAAATAAAAATGTAAGTCTTTCGGTCGCATTTATGTCGGTATGGTTTTCGATTCTACATTTTCACTAGAGAAAAATAATAAGAACTGCGGCAAATTTTAGAGTAATCGTAGAAAAGATGTTTTTTGCTTTATTAGGAAAAGAAAAACTTGTTAAATCACTAGGTTTATAATAACTACTTAAGTTATTCTTAGGATTGTGATGGTTAATAAATATTAATAACACAAAACATTTAAATTTTTATAAAACGGTTATTATGTGCAAGTGAGGAAGGCTAACAAGCTTAAAATTAATTGCGCTATAGCGTTTTGTCTAGATTATTCTTACAACAATTGCCAATAAAATTTATATAGCTCAATTACCGTCAAAAAATTAAAAAAAAAATTTTTTAATGTTTTATTGTTTTAGTTAATAAAGTAGATTTTTTGTATAGTATAGTAATTTCTTTTACTTTTATTCTATTGCTAAGAAAGCATGCGATGCTTCATGTTGTTTCTTACTTTTTGTTTAAATTGAAATGTATTCCGACAAAGATGAATTTAATTTCTAATGCATAATTTTTGATAAGGTTCATAGTTTTGCAGTGGCATATTTTACATTGCCTATATAGTATATTTAGAAAAATAAATAAAATTTTAGTAAACCTACCCAACGTGTTAAGAAAACAAAAAAACTGTCTTGACTTTGATTCATAAAGAAGCGAAATAATTCAGCTTTTAGTATTCAATACCAATATTAGGCAACAGTGATAAAAATATTGATAATTAATAATAAATTTTATATGTACAATAAATTTATTAAACAACTTGCTAAATTAACATGCATTTTCAACCAATCAGAATGCTTGCTTTAATTGAACACAAATGTTTATTGCGATTAAAAATTTGGAAAATATTGTACCAACATTAATATTCAAATTTAGAAGTTATGACACATACACATCCACACACACGATCTAACATATTCGGGCACTTTAATATGCAGCTTGTATTCGAAGTACATTTTATTTTTGTTATTGATACTGCAGAAAACAAGAATACAACTTTTGTTCTTTTTAAATAAACAAACTTGTGCTGACTTGGCATTTCATTGTGTTTGATATAAATCTAAAAATGTCTTTTAGTTATCTATAAGTAGGTAAATATTTCAAATGTTGTCATTTTTATTTTCCATTCCATTCCAAGGAATGGAATATAATTGTTATCTAAGGGTGCTTACGATAAATGTTAGGATAACTATTTACGTATTTTTTTTTTGCTGAACAATAATATCAAAATCAGCAAAAGTTGACAATAAAAAAAAATTCTGAAGTCAAATTAGCTCTTTGAACAGGTTATCACCTGGATATTTTGAATAAAGATTATAAGTCTGCTAAATTCAGACCTAATCGATCAAAAGTGCAGTCACGTCTAAACAAGAAAATAACGATAATTCTCAAATTTTCTCTAATAAATAAATAACTAAATAACGTTGAACTTTTTATAGAATTCATCTTGTCAAAAATCATTCAACTTAATTTTAAATATCTGATTAATTCTCTAATTTGTGCTTATACATACATGTGTGATAACAAAAATTTGATAAAAAAAAATAGATTCTGTTTAACTTTATTATCAATAATAATTCGAAATCAAAACTTTTATTAAATTTAATATTAAACTTTTAACAATTGACGTTTCAATGCAGTTTCAATCCGAATGGAAAAGTCTAAGCAAATGTCTACGCTAATTTGTATTTGTAACACATAATCATCCATAAATTGGTCTCTTCGTTCGGATACTACCTCCAGCAAATCCGACGTAAGTTAATTGAAAGTTTAACCATTTATACTCAATATTCACCACCAAATATTCAAGATTATATCAGAACCCACGTTAACTGCATATTTCCTTAGTTTATGTCGAACCTTGCACGCAAATATTAGATTTATAGAAGCAAATCGATTATGACTGCATAAATACTGTGCAACTACCAACCATTTATTTAAAGTATAATTCTATTTAAAAATACCTACTACAATGTGGCGCTGATTAAATTACTAACCGATCTCTAATGAGATCTTATAAAGTGCTTCTACATATTATGAAATGTTCCAATACACTTGTAAACTTATTTACGATATTTATGTATAAAAATTTCTTAAATCGCAATACATTTACCACTTTGAGAAAGGGTAATATATGACAAAATTAGCACTAACTTTGCTTTTAGATAAAACTAGCTGACCCGGCGAACTTCGTACCGCCAGTCAATGAATGTCGTGTTACTTTTTAGCTGAACTAATTTAGGCTTTGATGAACGTAAAACAATGATACAAAATAATATATTTATATAGATCGAAACAAAAAAGTATTTTATTATGATGAATGATGATGAAAACATACATACAAAATGCAAATAAAAATTAAAAAAAAATAATAATAATTACATACTTCAAACTCATGTCAGAAAAAAATGATTGAAAACTATGTTGTGCAGATTGGGAAAAAAAATAAAACTCGGATTAATTCATTAATAGGATTTTCATTCAAGCACTTTGTGGTAAACGACATTCTTTGTTTTTTGGTCAGGCGCAACAACAAATAAAGCGGATGGTTTGCCGACACGTGAGCATGCCACGTACAATTGACCATGAGAAAAACATGCATTTTCTAGATGGAGGCCACAAATAGTCAAGGATTGGTCCTGTGATTTGTTGATCGTCATGGCAAAGGCAAGACGAATCGAGAAATGAGGTCGTTTAAACTCAAAGGGCATATCCGTTGGGATCATCGGAATCCTTGGAATAAGAACTTCCTCATCTTTAAATTTTCCTTTAAGTATCGACGCGAGCAATTTCTCGCAGATAATTGGTTCGCGATATTCCGTTGCCTAATTGCATTACGGCTTCGCTGGGAAAGATTAGATCTTCTAGGACGCGGCATTGTTATTAAAATGTGCACTCGCATAAAACCACCAAATATAATAACAGTGCTTGAACTTTCGAGACATAGACAATAGCTCAAAGAGTATATAACCACTACGTATGAATAGCTTATCAAGAAAAATCATAGACAACCTATAAAAAGACATTTACACTTTCGTTAACCTGTAGATTTTTTCCCTTAATCTTATAACCTTTACCAACTGATTTTTTATTTCCTAAATTCCGTTCCTTCCTTTCCGATGATTTTATGTTTTTACTGTAAAATAAATCTTAGGTATTATTTTCGGGAATTAAAAACAAATATAACAGTACCTAAACTTTGTAGACATTTTACAAAAAATAAATTTCTGATCGCACACATGATGTATTCAGAAAAAAATAAAGTTGTGGCTTAAAGGTCTCAGCAACCAGGCCATAGGCTCTAAAATAAAAATAGTTGTTACACTATTTGACAGGATTGGACAACAAATGTTTGACATGTAATAAACAAATCAGCATCTATTGAAATGATTAAGTATTCATTACACATATCGAGTTTTCATTGTTTTTAAGATGTATTCTGCTATTCGGGACGGAAACAAATCCAACAAATCAAAAACCATGGCAATCGGTCCAGCCGTTCTCGAATTATAAGTGTTCTAACAAACACGACTTTCTTTTATATATATAGATGTATGTAACTTCCATAAAAGCCTGATTATTGTTTGTGGCTATAATATTAAATAAATTGTTTTGAAAATTGATAGACCGAGATCTTATGTGTTATTTGGTAAACTATTTAATTGAATTACTTTTCAAGTTTTTTTCTTTACCTTACCCATTAGGCCATTAGCAAATAATTAAAAAACTGTTTCTTCATAATCGTTTTTTTATCGTTTGCAGCTTCTGTCGTCAATTTACCAAACAACGGAATTCTGGTGAAAAAATAAGTTTTATTGAAAAAAAAAAAAGATAATTATACTAAAAACGTATGGTCCCAAAATTTTGGAAAACATTCATGTGTTGGATTGAGTGACTGGATTGCGTGTAACAAAACAGTTCATGAAAATAAAGGTTCATCAGTCATGTACTCTAAATAAACAACGCAAATATTTTTGGTTTCTGTTTCGCAAAATGTCTTTTAAAATTAATCTTGGTGGAGGTATTTATAATCTATTGGGACGAATGCCCAAACGAGACATTCCATGCTATTTTCTAACTAGTCGTTATTAAACGACATCGTTAATTAACAAATTGGCGTAAATCTTATCTTTTTTCAAAAACAATTGTCAAACAGTTTTAATTTTAGCAACGCCATTTAAAAGTAAATCGTGTTTATGACGAATGCATCAAAAAAGTAATTTCTATAGCAAGCGTTGTTGAAGTAGAAAAATAATAACAATTTGAGTGTTAAGCTTTCTGATTGTCAGTACTTATCATAAGCAAATCGACAATTTATCGCACAATCAAAGACTGTGATGTAGGGATGCTATGCATAAACTTGTCTAAAGTGGTCGGCTACAGACTTTGAATCAATTAAGAAAAGCTAGATTAATTTAACCAGCTAAACACAAAATGGAAACGTCACACAGCGAGAACTGGCAAAAAGGTTTAATGTTGAAAAAGGCACGGTGTGTAGGACTCTTTCACGTAAGAATATTGTTTTACATAAAAAAAAATAACGCTCCAAAATACACAGACTCAATTAGACAGAATTCCGAGATGCTACCGCGAATGCATTTTGTCAAGAAGTTGGTTGTTATGAACGACAAAAAGTATTTTACGTTATCTAACCGTGAGATAAAAAAAAATGATGTTTTTACACAGACGATTACGAGAATGCATCTGATAATAATAATAATAAAAGCAAAAAGTTTGAGAACAAAATTTTGCTATGATGTGCCATTTCAGCAGCTGGTTTTATTTCGCAGTCTTACTTTGATGCTGTTTGCTTCAGATGATCTAGAGATGTCTTTGTAAACTGCTTCAGTTGGTAAACACACAACATCATACAGATGATGAAATAATGTTTTAGCCAGATGTTGCTACATGCCATTACTCGAGAATCACAAGGAACTGGTATGAGCCGAACAACATCAACTTTGTATCTAAAGTTGACAATCCCCCTAATCTACTTTAGGTTCGCCCAATTGAAGATATATATAATAAAGATAGTTGAGAAAGATTGTTTAAATTTTTAGCATCTAAATTTTATTTCAAAACTTTTGGACCATACTAATACGGATCTACGACACTTCTACACTTAGTGATAATTCAGCAGACAAAGCCGCACTTAGACTGACCATAGAATGCATTTTATTTCTAAGTCTTTCCAATAAGAAAATATAACTTTGAAAAAAATAGTAATGCATAATTAAGTTACAGAAACGATTGCAGAAAACAACTAGCTTCAGTAAGTTTTATAAAATAATAAAGACAGACGGTTTCAAAACAGACAAACCACGAAAACAAAACTAGTTGGTTCTAAAACTACATACTCAAAATCATTAAAAATATTTATTACAATTTTTTATACAAAAATACACGCAACTCGATAACGATTAGGATTTATTTAGAAAAAAATTATCAAAAATTCATAAAGCAATTCACAAACAATGACAAGCAGGCATGGAAACGCAGAAATATTTTGGTGTTTAGAAGAAAACAAGAACACTAGAAAACTAGCAAGTTTCCTAATACCTGAACTATTTTGTAGTTTAAAAAAAAACCCTCTTATAAAAAAATAAAAAAAAAAGAACTAATAGATCAAAACTTTGGTTTAATTTTTCTGGTTGAAAACCCTTTAATGAAGCATCTAACTGTGCAAGATCAACAGTATTTTACTTGAATTTTAGATACAATAGATTTAGCATTCTCACACGCTTTATTACCGGTTTTTGTCGCTTGAAATATAAGCCTAGAAGATTACGACAAATGTAGATTCTGCAGAAAAAAGATCTGAGAAGATCTGATAACAGAATGCGTTGTCATTAGACTCAAACATAAGAAACACTCAAAGCGGAAGCTTATAGCGGGTAGAAACATAGCATTCCTAGAGTCATCTCAGTAACTAAAAATTCTCTAAAATTGAATGAGAAACTATAGAGTAAAATACATCTCAGACAGCCCTAGAAAAAAATAATAGATTGCAATCCATATATTATTTTAATCTATTCTGATACAGCAAAATGTTAAAATTGACCATGCAACTCAATTTTTTGTAACTCAATAGTCATTAGAAATATTTATCAATAAAATCTACTTGTTACTATAATTTATAATTCTTTTGTTTATACATGTCAAATTACATCTCTTGACTGTACATCTTACCTTTTCTTCTCACATAACATAAGGTAGATAAAGATGCATACATAGTTGACAAAGATTTCTATAATCGGCTGAAAAATTACTTTTAATTTGCTTTTGTCTCTATACGTAGTATTTCTGATTATGTTTTTGGTCTATCTCATTATTTTTTTACTCCTCCGATAATAAATTTTATAAAGTAACTTTGCAAATTATTATGTTTAATTTATATAAATAAAATATAATCTTTAATTTATAAGGCTTGTCTACTTGATACATCTACTTCTATAATTCTAGTTTTTCTTTGGTTTTTTTTTTCTGGATTTTTCAGAGGTAGGTACTAAAATGGACAGCATAAAACATTTTTTTTTGTAATCCCCGCTATATTTTCTGTTATTTACAACAATGTTTAAATGCCACAAAAACACTTTAGACTGAGAAGTCTAAAGTATTTAATTATTGTTTTATTAAAATAAGTTAAGCTAATTATTGCTTATTTTTAAGTAGAACTGCTGCATTTCAATGCTGTTATTGATTCGTTTGACCAATTTTATTTTGAATATTTAGACAAAATAATTGAGAATATCTGCTATAGATTTAAGATTGGTCGTTTTGGTTTAAAATTTCATATATTAGTCATAAGAAAAAAATTGAAAAAACGAGCGCTGTATCACATAATGGTATCCGAATCAAATTTTGACAGCAAGCGATTTCGGACTAAAGTGACAAATCTTATATCTCTGGCAGCATCTAATCACTACTTGAGAGCTGCTTAAAAAGAAGCAAGAAACGTAATACTCATCTCGTTAGAAAAGACATTTTGAAAATTGTCTGTTAAAGATTGTGGCGCTCTCAGGTGACTAGAGAAGATATAGGTAACAAAGATTAAAAAGCTAACTTCAATAAAAAGTCAATTATTACTAGTACATTACATGCCGTGACGGAAAAGTGTTAGATTTCTGTCGTTTCGCGTCTTGATCAACTTCTTAATTTCTCAACAGAAATGCAACATTTTGTCAAGATTTGTATATTTTTTGACCCACAATGACTTATAATATGAAATCTTAATTCATAATAATTATTACTGTAAGCGTATTCAAATAAATAAAAAGCTCAAAAAAGTCCAATAGTGACTCTAATGACACACAATAATTAATTTCTCTGAAGTTATTGCAAGCTGCAGCAAAAGCTACAAACAATCTATTACCAGACAAAAGGTGGGATTAAAAAACTTATAAAACTTACATGAACTGGGTCAAACAATACCAAACAAACCATTTATCCAAAAATGTTTTATTAGCATATTGTCATAATCTTTTTAAATCAAAAATACCCAGCGCATGCTGGACAGCCTACTTACACAAAAAAAATGACATTTTGAAGTATTAAAATGAAATAAAACAGTTGAAGATTAATCATAAAACCATAGATCGTTGCTTACGGTTAGCCACATAACGGCGTCCTACAGTGTTATAGAAGTAGTCGTACAAGTAGACTAGGTTTTTCCGCCTAAGAGAAGAAAGATGCACATTAAAACCTACCTTTTACAGACTTTATTCAATTACAATCCTGGTTGAGGATAAAATAGTATTTCCTAAGATGTAACTATCTTCAGATAATAAAAATAATAATACTCATTCTTCATTTATGCATTAAAATTTAAATAAAATTAAAGTGTTATTAAGCCTATTATTATTATTATTATTATTACTAGAGCAGTATTATTTTATTATAACTTTTCATAAAACAAAATAACACACATTTTGATCTAATTTAATTTATAGAAAATCTATTTCTAGCTGGCATATTTTGTTCCTATTGCCATAATATCTAAGGTAAAATTAATTACAAATTTAGTTTTTTCACTGCTTTACAGATAACTGAATAATCGCATTGAAAAGCTAAAGCATTTATTAGCTGTAACATGTTTGAGAAATATCATTCATTCAGTTTAAGCTCATTCGCTCCATGAATACTAATGAAAATTCCTTTTTTTTTCGATTTTTCTTCCAGAAAGACTGAACGTAATGAATATAATTACAGCAGTTGGCAATAACTGCAAAAAGTGTACTCTGTATACTATAAGCGGATTGAATTTTATTAATGAAAATAATAAGTTGACTGAACTTAAATTTTTGTGGTTCTAGTGAATAGAATCAATAGCGCTTGAAATTGTTTTAGAGAATTTATAAAACTTGACAACAATTTGACATCAAACATAAAAATTGTTTTCTACTAATTCTCCCTACTTTCTAAATCTACGTTAACAAAAGTATGAACAAATCCAGATGTCCTATTTATTAAAAAAAAAAATATTTGCTTTGACATTTTAAAAGTTACCTATTTGCGTTCTTAAAAAGTGAAATTTCTGTTTTCTGGAAAAGTCGATACTTCAGCACACATTACGGCTTAGGAACTTTGGGGAGGCTATACATTAATTGTAACATTATACAATACAAATGCGCAAGGCACAAAAAAGACATTGTATTTGTCTAATTTTGCGCTTTATAAACTAAAGTGCATCTAATAGTATATATTTATTTAAACTGAAAAAGGTTTATTGTTTTTGTAAATTAAAATTTTTATTCTTTTGAAAAACTAACAATTTTTATAACTTTTTTTTTAAAAGAACATTGTTTTTAAGAGATTTTACGGAACATGGCGTATTATAGCTATTTATTATAGAAGTGTCTTATGAGGCAAATAAGTCACAAAAGAAATGCTTAGCCACGAGAGCTTGCTTGAGTGGTCTATGTTTTCTTGAGTGACTTATTTGCTGGTGAGACATGAGTACAATACATAGTTTTATCAAACAATAAGTTGTTCTCCTCCTCAAAAAATTGCGAAAGAGGTCAGATTGAGTTTGCTACCTAAGAAACCCAGGGACGCTTATTACAAAGAATTGCGCGAGTTCAATAACTGGAAACAGAAACGATGTTTGTGGGATAAGCGAGGAAGTGCTGTTGGGGTATTTCTTCAACGCGAAAAAAAAAGATTTGCGGCTTCTTTAATCTGAACAAAATACAGCATGTTAAGATCATACAGATATTTTACAATTTGGCAAGTTAATCGCTTTTTTGAAGAACAAACCAAAAAATTACAAGTGCAAAAAATCAAAAGTTCTTGAAAGAGAGCATATTCAGCAGTTTCTAGCACAAACGCCTAAGAAAAAATATTTGATATTAGAAGAAGGTCGATTTTGTTGTTATTTTTATTTATTTTTCAATATAAATGTTCACGTAGATCTCAACAAATAGTTTCTTATAATTGTAATTTTATGTATTATATTTTTTGATGTTCAATAAACTGTTCTATTTTCTGTAAACTGTTGAATTATATAAAAACAGTTGTATTATTGATTAATAAAACCACTTGTGTTTTATAGACCCCATATATCAATCGAAAACAATATTTTATAACTTCATGATAAAGAATTGTTAGATAAACAAATAAAAACAAAACAACGCAAATTTTAAAAACCTAAAAAAATTTTTTTAAACAATAAATTATAAAAATTAGCAATAATAATTATAAAAAATAACAATAACATAGTGCCAATAATGGTATTATTAAAATTACTAGTTGAATTTTAAAATAAAAGTAAATAAAATTTTATCTATCTGAATTTATTGAAAAACTAAGCAAATTTCAAATAATTTTGTTGGCCAATTATTACAAGTCATTTAAACATTTTTATTTTTACTAACAAATTGTTTGTCAATATACCTGATTAACGCACGATTTTACATTAATATACTATTTTATATTAATGTATAATTGTCCAATAATAATATCAATTTAAAAAAAAAATCATTGCGTGTAACAACAGAATTTAAACTTATGTCCGACAATTAAAAACCGACCCTGTACACCATAATATTATTATAAACGTTGACGTTTGTCTGCAAATGCAATTCTCATTTGATCGAAAAGATTTGACATAAAAAACCGAATTTTAAAATTCAATATTTAGTTTGGTTTTGAGAGAAAAGTGCTCTCAGTGTAAAATATATACCGACCCAATAGTACAAAATGTGTATTCTAAGATACATTATCAAGTGTCTAACTGAGAATTTAAACGCCAAAATTGCGCAAAAATTTGAAAAATTTTAAATTGTGACTTGTGAGTCAAACTTTCAAACTCAGTTACGTACGTCAATCAAATGAAGAGTAATTAATTTCATATTACGATTAGCTTGTATTGCTTTAATAAAAGTTAAAAGTTTTGGAATAATAAAAAATACACTATTTTTGGCCTTAAATAATAAAAAAAATATCAAAAAAATCTACAGATTTTGATATTCGCGGTATTTAGCTATGGCATTCGTTGAAAAATATGCATAAATTGAAGATTCAGTCAACCATTCTATATAATTCCATTGATTACTAAAATCGTTAATTATTCTATCTATAGCCTATCTATAGCCAATATAAATTTATAATAAATTGATTACCATTTTTTTAAGACGGTCCTGGCAATAAATTATGACGGTTGACCGCAAAGCTGGCTAAGTTTGAAGGCTTAAGCCTCTTTAAGATTAAAAACCTGCATATTGCCGAGAACTACTACTATAATAAACCATCATTTGAACATTATATCATTTTTATGTGTTTGGTGTCAAACGTGCTTAATTAAAGAAAAATGGATCTTAAATATGTAATTAATTTGTTTTTTTTTGAATTATTAGACTAATAAACGTAGCCAAATGTCATGTATTTAGGTCACCCAACTTTGAGTAAATTTATAATTATTTTTAACATAATAATATCATAATTTGATAAACTTACTTTTAATCATACTTTTTGTTAAAAATATTTATTCATACTATTAGTGATCACATGACACATAGCATTTCAAATTTATTCCATTACAACAGTTTAAAATATAGCTCGTGTTTCTCTTAGAATTGAAAATTTAGCAAAATAAAAGTAAGGCTACTTATACTTTTTTTTTCAAACATAGTACTATTAAATTTATTGTATTTTATATACATAGTTTGATTTTTCTGCAATGCTTTGTAGAAACAAGAAGGGTTTTTTTTACAAACTTGACGCTTAAGAATTAATAAAAGTGGAAACATTTGACTCTAAAACAATATAAAAGCGATTAGTATTCGCTTCGTTGCCTCTATAAACGTTTTGCTTGTTTTGTATTGTGCAATGTCTGTAGTGCAATTTCAGCTGTGAAATATGAATGACATCTTTATGTTGAGTTATGACGGCTGTTAAAATGCAATTAACCCTACAAACGGAAGCCAATGAGTGTCAAGTAATGACATGGAAAGTGTAATTTTTGTGAGATAAATTCTGAACTTTTTTTTTGTCAAATGAAAGATGTATTTTTATTTTTTTGCGGATTAAAATAAAAAATCACACACAAAACCTGCCGAAGCCATTAAAACTAAAAAATAAAAAATATCGGGTAATGATAAAATCATAAAGTCGCTACTGGCTCAACAAATAATATTGATTATAACCAACATCAAAAAAGCTATAATAAAACACTTGTCAATTTGTGTAACAAGTATTCCAATATTGTTGCTGCGGTAAATAAAGACATGTCAAATTTGTCAAACGCAAAAATAGACCAACGGTAGTTACTTGGTAATTATAACACGATGTATATTGAACAATTAGCTTTAATTAAAGCACTAAATAAGTATGTATGCATTTAAATTAGGTCTGTGATTTTAAAATAGCCGCTTGTACTAAACTAATTTTATTGTATTTGAACTTAAAAACTTGTTTATTGTTTGTCTGTTTGAGCAAGATAAACTTTGAAAAAAATAGACTAATTCTGACAACACTTTTACAGGTAGGTAGTAAAGACTGTATAAAATACTACAAAAGATATTTTTAAGCTTGTAATTTCTTTAGAGAGATCTGAAAAAGTCTATCTTCTCACTCGAAAGTAGACAGCTTTATAAATACAACTGAGTAGAAGCTAAATCAACATTCAACGAAACTACCTACAGACAACCAATCAAAAACAGTAAAACATAATTACCAAAACTGGCTGAAGAAGAATAAATATAACTGAGTAAAGTTTTGAAATAATGTTGCTAATAGCTGGCAACACAGCACCACCCCTGCTAAGGCATCACACATTTGCATTTAACTAGGTTTTAAGTAATAGGATAACGATAATATAATGTCTATATTAAAACAGAATAATTTAAATAAAAGTCAATAAACTTTATTGACTTTAGTTTTAAGTCTTACGTTCTAGTACAAAACGTTTAGTCTATAAATTATAAATTATAAACTCGGCTGTTTAATTTTAATTTGACAATTTTGTAGATAATTGCAACGTTAGCAAACAGTTAAAAAAATAATGAAGTTTAGGTGTAAAGTAATATTACCATTGCAAAATCGATTTTAAGCTTGTTCTTTATATAATCAACTTTTCTTTGCTCAATAGTGTCATTTCGTTAAATACTTTTATGTATTGGCCTGAACAACTGTAACAAAGTAATTATTACCTACTTGCTTTGTGTTATTTCAGGGATTGTCTTTGACGAAAAAGAGAAGCAAAAGGGACGTGAATTAAATACTTGATTTTTAAACACAGCATATAAATTTGTATCGAACTGAAAAGACAAATTGAATCTGACTGCAAATTACCATTGTGAACCATATTCCAAGCACACTGAAGAACTATTATAATAATACTAATAATAATAATAAATTTGAAGAAGATTCATTAAGTTCTCTATGGTTTTGATTAACAATTAATCCATTGTCAAATCTCTCTAATAATTTAGGCTGTGATGATAAGCTGATAACAAACTATTAATTTTTCAACTATTAGTCATCTTATGTATATGGATGACATAAAAATATATGCAAGCAGTAAAAATCAATTATTCAATTTAATAAAATATACTGATTTGTTTTCAAATAATATTGATATGAATTTTAGTGTTAGCAATTGTAAACTTTAAGACACAAATAAAAGAAAAATCAAATTTTATCTCATACAACTAAAAACAATGAAATTATTAATAGTTTAAATGAAAAAGAACTGTATCTAAGAACAAATAACTAAGTTGAAATCTAGTCCATTGAAATGTTACATTTGGGGTTGCGTTTTTTAGACGACGCAATTTTATTTTTTTGATGTGTAGGGGGTCAGTGTAAAGCTAAAACTAAGTTTGTGGGGTCGCCACATTTATCCAACGGCTGCCATTTTAAAAATAAGGGTTGAAATGGTTTTTACAATATATCTCTTAAACCATTAATTTAATAAAAAAAAAATGTGTTAACAATTTTTGTTGCAAATTCTCTACAACTTTGGCCCAATAACTTTTTGTCGTAGAACTATAAATAAAAAAGTTGTAAGCGAAAATATTCAGAAATTTGAGAAAAAGTTTTATATTTTTCGATGTAACTTTTTTTTAACATTTTACCAAAAAAATAATGTCAGATCATTTTTGTAGATCGTTTCTTGAGGAACAACTTTTATAAACAACATTTTTTTCATTAAGTTAATAGCTAAGGTTTTACAGCGCTCCGAAGTAAGTACTATTTTTTAGTACTTTTAACTATACCTATATTATACGTGTGTACTAATAATGTGTCATCAGTTATTGTTTTTTTTTATTATGTACCTTGTTATTATAATTTTTTTAATTATAAATTTTGCAATATTATTAATAATTAATTATTGACTCGTTTTTTTTACGTGGTATCCCCAATAGGCATAATCGACGGTGATTTTCTAAATTAGAACTACTGCGTCCTCAGTCTTTTCGATGGACCAAGCTGCGGCTCAGCATCTGATCGGCTTTCTGAATTAAATGTCAGTGGGAGAACTGGAGAAGGAAGGGGTGTTAATGTCGGCGGTACATCATTAAAGTCATTTTCATTTATTAATTCTGAGAGTCAATAATTAATTATTAATAATATTGCAAAATTAATAATTAAAAAAATTAACAAAATAAAAAGAAACAATAACTGATGACGCATTATTAATACGCACGTATAATATATGTATAGTCAAGAGTGCTGACAAATAGTACTTACTTCGGAGTGCTGTAAAACCTTAGCTATTGACTAAACGATCTATAAAAAAAGTTACATTTAATTTTTTCGTAAAATGATAAAAAAAAACTTTTACTGAAAAATATAAATTCAACATTTTCGCTTATAACTTTTTATTTATAGTTCTACGACAAAAAGTTACATTAAAGACATAAAAGTTGTAGAAAATTTAATGTGCAACAAAAAATGTCAATAATTTTTTCTTATCAAATAAATAGTTTATAAAAGATATATCATAAAAACCATTTCAACCGTTATTTTTAAGTTAAAGCCGTGATACAAAGGTGGCGACCGCACAAACTTAGTTTTAACTCTACACTGACCCCCCTTACACATCAAAAAAATAAAATTGCGTCCTCTAAAAAACGCAAGGTAGAGCCTAAAAAATGTAACATTTCAATACACTAATCAAAATTTAAAAATTTCCCGCAAAAAAATAAAAAATAGTATCAACAAAATGTTTTTCAACCGAGAATTGTTATTTTTGAAAACGCAATTAAATAGTAAAAAGTTGATATAAGCAATAAATTCTCACTCTGTTCCTCTATAAACTTATTCCTTTGGTGTAATCAAATAGACCGCAACAGATATTAATAATGTTAACATAAAAATTCTAACATCATTTACTAAATTTAATAAACATCATTCAAAATCTTCAATTAAACGATTTTTAATTACTAGAGAAAACAGAGGCAGAGGAATTTTAAACATATATCATGAAATAACCATATTTCTAAAATGCAAAATTACTTTTATAATTTTAAAAGAAATTGAGTTGGATAGATAAAGAGCTGTCATTTTATTGATCAAGAACGAACCAGAAACTGAAGGTTTTGTTTTTGCTATCCAAGATAGGGTAATTAACGCTAAAACTTATCGTAAGTTCATAATTAAAGAACAATTAGTTAATGACGTTTGTAGAAGCTGTTCTAATTCGTCAGAAAATAATGAACACATTTAAGTCTCTTGTTTAGTGCTAGTTGATAAACAATATAAAAAAAACATGATGCGATTGCAAAAATAGTTCATTAAAATTTGGCTTTTAAGTATGGTTTGGTCCAAAATGTAGAACCGTATTATAATTATAATGCAGAAATCTTCTTGGAATATGATAATTACAAATTATATGAGGATCGAATTTTGCTAACTGCTTCAAAAGTTGAAGTCAATAGTCAATATTGTTATAGTGTTTAAGAAAACTAAAATTGCATATTTAATAGATATTGCTATTCCAAGTTCTTGTAATATTATGGATACTTTTAATACAAATATGGCTAAATATTCGCTGCTTTTGGTGGCCATTAGGAATCTTTGGAATTTAAAAACGGTAAAAATTTTACCTTTAGTTATTTCAAATATGAGTGCTGTACTCATATCATTAATTAAAAATCTTAAAATGTTAGATTTGAATTTAAATATCTTTGCGGAAATACAAAAAGCAGCATTATTATGTTCATGTCATATTGTTAAATGTTAAATTCAACAATTTAAATAATATGATTGCAGATGCGTGGAGAGACAGTAATTTAGCTTGATTTTTCAAAAAACAAACCTGTATAGTCTATTTAGTTTAAAACACAATTTATTGTCTTTGTTAATAATTTAATTCCTAGATTAGATTTTAAAATAATTGAAAATTGCAAACTTGCTTTTTAAAAATTTTTATATTATTTGATTAAGAATATTGTCATTATCATTACTTGTCGGAGACCGTAATGCTGATTTTAATGGTTCACAATCTAGGTGTCATTATTATATAATTTCAACAGTTCTTTTTTATACTAGATGAAAAAAAGGCATCACAAAATATATCAGATTTATTTGTAGGAAAACAGTTATATAATCTATAGCAGGTAATAAGTGTACAGTTGAAATGAGAAAATGTATTAGACAGTTTGTAATAAAATGTGTAGTAAGACATCTGCTATTCACTCTTGGTACACAAAATTTAATTTGGTCGAGAAGGACATCATTTGATATATTACCACTTATAATTTCTTAAAAATACTAGACGGAAAACATTTCTTCTGGCACAAACAAAAATTCATTTCAAATGTGATGGAGAGCTCGTTGGTCATAGTGTCTGTTACGATAGCATTGAAACATTTTTAGATATTTACAAAATTTTTTCAACACATTTTCTAACAAAGTAATGTAAATTAAATGATAAAATTCCAAACAGAACAGCAGTATTCTAATTTTGACAACACTATGACGTATAAAACAATAATTTAATACAAAAAATATCAATAAAGTCCGCGGTGCTCCGTATTATAAAGCCCAATATTTCCATCGCATTACTGGTAATATTTTTAATGTGTGGTCAAAAGACAATGCTTTATTAGAACTCCTAGGTCTTTAAAGTGACTACAACGCTCTAAGCATGCCTGTTATAATAAAAAATCAGTCTCTTCCTATTCCTGCAAAATGTCATTATTTTACATTTATTTTTAGTAAGTTGTAAAATTCAAAAGCAAAAATTAACCGATACGGTTTATCAAAACGTAAATTTATAGCCATCACAAAAAAAAACAATAGAATCCACACTTCAAGTTTTCCATATTAATATACAATCTTTATCCAATAAGTCATCGGAACTAGAAGTCTTTTTAGCTATGGAAAAACCTGATGTTTTATGTCTATGTGAAACCAGGCACTGTGAAGATGCAATCGGTAGTCTTATGTATTTATTAAATTCCATGTATCGTGTCCTGTGAAATTCAAAAGTGCAAAAATCAAATATCGAAACGCAGCAAAGCATGGATAACACCGGAAGTGACAACAATAAATGTAAAACTAAAGAATCTTCATCAAATTGTGCATTTCAGTGATAGTTTTATCTTAAAAAATATTAACAAAATTAAAAAAAAGAGCTACAAAACTTTGTTAAACACAGCGAAGAAACAATTTTATATGAACTTGATAAATAAATCTACAAATGCAACAAAAACAATAGTTTAGTTAAAGATGAATTTAGTGGCCAAGTGCAAGGAAAGGTAGTGCTAAGTGTAGAAATTTTAGAAAATTTATCTGTCATTGCAAACAAGTTTGGCAACCATTTTGCAAATGCAGCAGTAAATCTGATGAGAGTTCATTTCGGTTCTTGCAAACCAACAGCACCATGCACAACCTCACCAATGGTAAAAAACAGCATGTATTTTGTTCCGATAGAAGCAGAGGAACTACAAAACACAATACAACTACTTGAAAACAAGAAAACTGTGAGTGTTGACGGGGTGCCACCAAAGGTTGTGAAATATGTATTGATAAAACCACTGTTGTATTTGCATAACAATTCTATTGAATCGGGTATATTTCCTACTGTATTAGAAACCGCATTAGTAATTCCTGTGCATAAGAAGGGTGACGCCACGCTTATAACTAATTATAGGCCTATATCGATGTTGTCTGTATTTTCAAAGACTATAGAAAAAATCATGTGTAACCGAATTCACTACCTACAGTCTATGAATTTGTTAGCCAATACGCAGCATGTTTTCCGCAAGGGTAGATCTACTGAAACAGCAACCTTTGATTTTGTTGAATATATAAACCAAAAACTTGATAAAAGACAGTATGTTGCTGCTTTATTTTTTTGATTTATCATCTGCGTTTGATACAGTGGATCATCAATTTGTAGAAAGCAAACTGTACTCTCTTGGAATTAGAGGCAGCATATTACTATGAATAAATTCCTTCTTAATTAATAGAAAAATCATAATAAAAATAGGAAACAAAAGATCAAATAACTATAGTCTAAATTTAGGTGTTCCGCAAGGATCTATTATCGGACCATTGCTTTTTATAGTATTTAGAAACGATCTTGCAAGGCTTATATCATCTGGTTTATTAATAAACTTGGCAGATGATACATCAATTGCTCTTGCAGCAAACTCTAGAGAAGAACCAGATAGTAAAATAAAACAAATAACATCTGAAGTAGAATTGTGGTGTTTCAAAAATAGATTAGTGCTTAATGCATCAAAAACTGATGTATATATTTTAATCAAAGCGATGACGTAACAAATGTAAAATTTCTTGGTATATTACTTGATAGTAGATTAAGTTGGTATCCACATGTTGACTTTGTGTGTAGCAAACTAAATAAATCATATTTTGCTATTTTTAAATTAAAATCTAAATTAGATAATCTAAACTATAACATAATTTTATGGGGCCAGTCTACACAATGTCAGCGTGTTACCATTCTTCAAAAAAGACTTATAAGACTTATGTACGGATTAAAACAATTAGAGTCTTGCAGACCTATATTTGTATCCAAGAAAATTTGAACTGTTACCTCTATTTATATACTTGCAGGGTGCATGTACGTTGCTAAGCACCCATGAAAATAACAAATTTCATGATTACCCTACTAGAAATTGTCTTAGGCTGCGCATTACACTTCACTCTTCAATAAAATATAAAAAATCTCCTAGCTATGCTTGCTTAAAAATGTATAATAAACCACCAGAGTTGAAAAACATCACACAAGTACCTACATGTCTTTAAACGGATTTTAAGATCATTTTAAATTGATAAATGTTGTTATAATATGTCAGAATATTTTAATCTGTAATTACATTTTGTTCTGTTTTTTGCCTTACATTTTGTTCTGTTCTTTGTCTTTTTTTGTTTATCTAGCTCAAGTATTGACTATGTGTATACGCTTTAATAATGTCTAAAGCACAAATAAATAATTGATTGAGTGATTGATTGATTGTGGTCTATTCTTACTACACCATAAGATCTACAGATCAACAAAACAATTTTCTCCTGTAATTCCAAGCAGTCTTTGTAAGATTCTTCAACCTATTTTATTTTTAGGTTGTTAGAAAATATGGATTTCTTACCTTCAACATAATCTGCAACATCATTAAAAAATATATTAAACAAGAGAGAACCTAAAATAAAACTCCACTATTTACAATAAAAGCAGAAGATGCATAGCCACCCATAACCACATATTGTTTTTTACCAACAAGAATTGATTTAATAATTATTATTTATAAACCAAAAACATACTTAGTTTGCAAAGCAATAAACAATAATGCGCTTTATCAAACGTTTTTGTCAGGTCTGTATAAATTACATCTACTTGCTTACGACTGTCTAAAGCACTAGATACAAAATGAGTAAATTTGCAAAGATTGGCTGCAGTAGATTCACCACTAACAAAACCATGCTGCTTAAGTACAATAGCACAGTGTACATGCAAATATATTGCATTAGCCAAAATAGATTTAAAAAAGTAATCAGTAATTATAAAAGCCGGAACATTGTCTGAACCAGAAACATTGTTACTTTTGAACATTTTAACAGTCTTTAACAAATCATTTTTATCAACAACAAACGAGTGCATCATTCGAGAGCATCACAATATTCACATGCTGAACCTTCATCAACACTAGAATTAATACACTTATTACTACCCTTGTTAAAGCAAAGTGCTCACTTACAATTTTATTTGGGGATGATAAGACACAATTACCATGGACCATATCATCTGGCATTTGTCCATCAAGTCTTTTACAGTGTATAAAAAACCAAAACTTTTTAGAATTCTGTTTAATGTATTTTTAGAAGTACTAACAAAATTTAGATAATTCCCAAGAGTCTCTTTTTCTAACTTCTATCTACAATGATTGGTATTTATCCAAATGCTACTGAGATTTTGTACTACAATATGTGTTTCGTTTTTTGTATTATCAGCAGGTCTACAATACCGATTTACTAAACCATAATGGATAATTTAAACGTTTAGGCAATAATTTGATTCGAGGAAGAAATTGATCAAATAAACTATAAACAGTACTATTACAGAAGAAATCATAATCAGCATTCACTTCCTCATTTTTTTCTTGATAGACCCAATTAACTGTAGCAATTTCAACATACAAACATTTTTCAATAGATTGGTTTTATAGAAATTAAAGTTTGCTGCTAAGATTATCGCTTAGCGGTAAATGTTTAACGGCATCTGAAGACAAATAAATATTCAAACATAGATGATGTTTATCTTTTGTCTAAAACTAGACAAAAATCATTATTATTATTATAGTTAACATTAACGTAAAGCTAAATCCAGTAGTCTATTGTTCAAGCTTTTAACTGAATTGTTTCCATATTATTAATATTCTAATTTCTAATATTTCATATTATTAAATTGAGCAACGAGACGTTTTCGCACCCGCTAAATACTATACGATTTCTGGAATATTAGAATCTCCAATTATTAGTGTCAAATTCGTCCAGTCAACTGAGTTCTTTAAGAATTCTAACAATTGGGTGTAATAATTGACCGGAAAAGATGGTGGGATATACAACACAATTAATGCAAAAATTTGATATCTTCACATTCAAGTTTTGACAAAACAGTTTGTCAAAACTCAAACATTGTTGACCACGCTGTGGATTCATTATATTGGTTATTTTGTTTGAAGTTAAAAAATTGTAAATTTTTAAAAATAACCAATGTCATAATTTTTGTCTTTATAAAATAATTCACTAGAAAGTGTATTATTTTTTAACCAAGTAACTTGTTTTAGTATTTTATCGGTTTCAGGAAGGAGAACGCTCTTAACATTCACAAAAGTTAGTTTGTTATGTACGGCTAATTTCAAAAAAAACTGATACGACTCTTAAAGCACGTTTTTTAAATATTTGAGCAGTGTATTCTAGGGCACCAGTCGCCGTCACTGTCAAATTAAAAAACTTGTCAGAATTGTCGATTAGAAACCAATAACCGCGCAAAAATAATAATCTTTAAATGGCTCCGCACACGAACAAAGAGCTAAAAGCAAGAATTGTATCAGTTTTTTTTGAAATTAGCCGTACCTTATAACCATAGTGATAATGTTAAATGACATATTGGTAATGTAGTAAGAGTATTGTAAAATTTTAACAATACAGGAGAAGAACTTATTTAATAAACCTTTATTATAAATATTTTAAATAACAAAAAGAACAAAATCTTACAGTATAAACCTAATTATTCTACTTTCCATAGTAGTAATTAGTGTTTATGTTCACAGTGCAATACAAACAGCCCGAAATAGAAACATTAGCGATTTCTTCAGTTCCTTTGTTCATGGCAATGCCGGTATGAGTGCTAACAACACCACTTTCTTCTACAACAATTGTTGAATCATTACAGTTATTTTCTGACGTGGAGGAAGAGGTTTCACAATCCGCCATTTTTCTGGCAACACTGATCTTATGTTGCACGGATTCTTCCACATATGATTTGGCAATAGTGGAACTCTTCCACCCACCCAACTTTTTCAGGTCTGTAATACTGGCACCCTTATCGGCCAGCAATGTTGCTGAACTACGCCTAAGAGAGTGACCCGTGTATCTTTCAAGTTCCGACAGTCCCAAGAACGTGGCAATCAATTTGGGAACCGATGAAATCTTATGTATACCCACTCTCTGAGTACTACATTTTCCACGGTTGTAAAAAACAAAAAAGCTGTTATGTGGAGTGTGCTGCGGTCTCAAATTCCTATATTTCATCACAATATCAACATGATTAACCGTACCCTCAGAGACGACAGTAAACATTCGTGATTTGTACGTTTTCGTTTGTTTAATTATCACTACAAGAACATTTCCCTCTCTTCTAACGTTATTTACAGACAAATTGTAGAGCTCATCGCATCGTGTAGCTCCAAATAAGCCGAAAATAGCCACTACCTAAAAGCAATAGGTTAAATGTCAAGCATGTATTTTTGACATTCTCATTAATTTTCACCTTGCACATTAAAAATTGATGATTCTCTGCGTCCTTAAGGAAATTTTTCAAATTATCACCCGTCAAAACTTTTGCTTTTTTTGCTACGTGTCCAACGTTCTTTCTTTTTAAAAACGCGTATAGTTTGCCGAATGATTTTATGTCTATGTTCTTATTGGTACTAATGGTGCTTCGCAGCATCGAATAATACACCCACAAAGATGAAGCGCTGTGCTTTTTTGACTAAAAATAAAAAAAAAAACATTAAGTAAACTTTACGTGCAATATTAACGAGCTTACCAGTTGTTGAAAATACGCCAAAAGCACATTTTTATTAACTATTTCTGCACAGTTATTAACTTGCTGCCAGTGTTTGAAATCAGAATAACATTTTTCGTATCTCACTTTTGACTTGCTTGGAACAAGTGCTCGAATAGCTTCTTCAGCACTTTCTAGCACGTTTTCAGGCAGATCATCGGCACTCATTTTTACAAATTATTAAATTTTTTGCAATGTTTGTTGACAAATAAACCTAGCAACCAACTTGCATAACAACTTTGATTTTCAGAGACAAAATTATAATGAATTTTTTGTTTATTCCTTTTTATATCGACAAAGTTCCAATGAATTTTTTATTTATTCCTTTTTATATCCTGAAACCGATAAACTATTGAACAAACCTCGAATGTTATGACTCTAAAACAGCCTTAGATGTCTTAAAATCTTTGCTTCGCTCGGATTTCAATCTGACATCTGCGGCTGTAATAAACGTTATAACATTTCTAGGCATGTTAATAGCTATGAACGTTTAGGCAATAATTTAATTCAACGAAGAAATTGATCAAATAAATTATAGAAGAATTCACAAGCAGCATCCACTTTTCCATTGTTTATTTATGTGGGCCCAATTAACTCTAACAATTTCAACATACAGTGCTTCTAGATTGGTTTTATAGAAATTAAAGTTTTCTGCATTTAGATTATCACTTAGCGGTAAATGTTTAACTGCATCTAAAGACAAATAAATATGCAAACATGGATAATGTTTATCTTCCAAAACTAGACAAAAACCATTATAGTTACTGTTAATATTAAGGTAAATTTAAATCCAGTCTAACGACAGTCTATTGTTCGAGCTTTTAACTGAGTTGTTCTGCACCATATTATTAAATGACAAAAAATTATTGTTTATATTGAACTAAAGAAACGTTTTCGTAGTCACTAAACACTCTACGATTTCTGGAATGTTAAAACCTCTAATTATTTGTGTCGGATTTGTCCAGTCAACTGAGTTTTTTAAGAACTCTAATAATTGGGTGTAGTAATTAACCTGAAAAGATGGTGGTACATACACAATTAATGTAAAAATTTTATAATCCGCAGATATCTTCAAACCTAGCACGTCGATTTGATCTATCTAATCTGATTTGATTAGCATTTATACTCCGTTAGATTGTTGAACGTTTTTTGCAATAATCGGTATGCCATTATAAATGTTTGTATCCACGTTAGTGACTATTGATTTAAACTCTTGTCTTACCATATACGCCTTATTATGTTGCATTCTAATTAAATCGCGGTTAATGTAAATTCCATTTTCAGATTTGTAATTTGCAATAACATTACGATCTTGATGAAGAGAGCCTAAATTACGAATAATAGGCCTGCATTTTCCCAGTGAAGACTTCCCGAGGGGCATACATTTCATAATTTGACCGGCAGAATCTCCCGACTTACGTATCAGTTGTGTAACTTTTTATTCTTATCTTCAGCATTTGGACAAGAAAGTTATTTGCGCTACTAAACCTAGCAGACAACCCACCAAGACAAAAGTCGTAACAGTAGCTGAGAGTTAAAACCTAAATAATGCCACAAAACCTCAAAAGTAATAAAAAAAATAATGTATTAAAAATATTATTAATAATATTTTGTATTTACTTAAGTAAAAATTAAAAAATATATAAAATAGGCATAAATATATATCAAATTTATAATAAAAAACCAAAAATTACAAATCATAAATACAAAAATTTCTGGTTAGATTTATAAATTTTAGCTATATTAATAATTGACGCAACAATACCTTACCATAATTACCGCCCCAAAAAAACGACCACAACAAAACACGAAATTCATCCCTCGGAACCTAACCAATTCACCTAACACATTCTCATTTGTCATTATAAATTTTAGTTAGGGTACTTGTAAGAATTATGACAAAAAAATCGATCTTTGGGTGTGTTCTATCCAGAGATTTAAAATGCTGTCTTGGAATCTTAAACAACCTGCAGCTTAAAAAAATAGAGAGAAAGATTAATGAGCCTTGGCCCTAGGTGTAAATTTTTGAAGAAAAAAATAGTTCGGTTTACCAGGTTTACCCAAACTTGCAAAGCGAAGGAATTAGTTAGCCCAGTCAACAATCAAAAAAATGCATCTCACCCAATGGTCGTTTAACCCATCTTGAAGTCGCTATCACAGCATTTGTCTAGCAGCTTTTTAGTTTACTAACAAAAAAATGTTAAAGTTTGTAATCCAGCCGCTTTCAAGCGGAATAAAGTCACTGAGTACTTTTTAAATAATCACCGCACAACTGAGACAACTAGTCTGTTCAGATTCAAGAAAAAGTATTGTGGTTATTTAAATTTTGAATGGTTTTAAAACCATTCAAAATTAGTTTGAAATGAAATAAACGATTTTATCTGCAGCCTGCCCTGTCCGAAAAATCGTCAGTCATCTCCCACTTTATAGATGGGATCACGTGGAGCCTGCATGCATTTGTTTTCATGCACTCTTTCTTGAAAGTGAATAGAGTTTATGCTATTTAAGCGTGCTGAAAATTGACCAAGCAATAAATCATACTAATTCACTCAAAATAATAGCAAGAGTAATAAGAAAATAACTACGAAAACAATTCATATGGGTTTGTCGAAAAACGTAAAAGTAAAACTGGTGCTAAAACTATTCCAAAAAACACAAATAAAACAAGAGATTACGTCTCAGCGTTCTTGTTGGGGAAAAGGTAAAAACTGTATTAACCAACATACATCTTTTTCTAAAATTAGTTTTGAAGAAAAATCTTGGGCATATAAAATGTAGACGAAAAATTACGATGACTATTATTAAAAAAAAGCAGTGATAAAACTCATATAAAATGTCACCGCATAATTAGTGCAAAGATTATTCTTTAAGAAGTAAAAAGTAGTCAGAGCCCGTTTAACGTCATTCTTTCTAAGTCAAGTAGAAATGTTAGAGACGCAAAAAAATTTAAATTGTGTTTAGAAAAAAAAAGTGCCGCATTTATCCAAAAAAATTTTACAAGCATCGTCCAACTTTTTGATTAAATAGCTAAACAAATCTGCAAAAAAAAATTTTAATTGTTTTTTGAAACATGTTTGGTAACGTAGAGAGTGAATTAGCTGGTCTCATGTACTTCTTTGATGAGTAGATCAACAATGATGACATAATAACTCCTAAGAGAAGACCTAAGCCACTTTCAACAAGTATAAATTTTATTAAAAATAAAGACTATTCTTATTCCTTGTAAACGTTTGATAAACACAAAAAAAAATGTTTATTTTTATTTAGAACATAAAATATATAAAAATGAATTAAAATCACGGTTTCATTTGATGATCTTAAAAATATCTATGGCTAACAACAAATAGCATTGATAATTTTTTTACAACATCCATTTTTTTAAAGTTTAACAGCATCTATTTTTTTTAATATAAATAGCACTTTTTTTAAGCTCTATTAATTAAAAAAAAAATTGATTAACTCTAACTAAAGTAAAAAGTATTTATTGAAACTTATCTCATCCAATATGTTCAAATTACGCTTTCTCGATTAGCAAAAAAACCGTGGCTTAATCCAGCATTTACCGAGTTTTTAATTGTAATCGGTTTATTTGTAATCTTGCTTTTAATCAATCATTCAAATTATTTAAACGTCTCTTAAACATCATTCTTCTCAGATAATCTCATAAAAAAGTCAAAAATCATACAATCTAGCAGGCCATTTAACATAACAACCTATATCTTAAAAAACAGCATTATACAATAAAATCTCTTACACTCAAATCATAATAGATAATAAAACCACAGCTTTCTACATAATAAAAAAAAATTCGTGAATCACTGTGAGTAAAATACTACAATTTTAAATTAATTTATTGCAAGCTTTACAGATTACTGAAAAGTTTACACATATATAACATGCACGTTTCACCCACTTGATCCAAAAACTCATATGCAAGTAAAACCATTTATTTGCAAACAAAAACTCACATATAATACTAATGGTACGCTTTGGGACAATGAAAAGAAAACTATGTATAATCATTATAATTAAAAAGCTTATAGAAACGACGAAATAATTATGTTCCAAAATGAGTGTTAATAGTCATAAATAGCTAAGCACACACTTCATTATTTTTTTTTTACACAAAATAAATATTGCCTTGATTGTCAAGTAGATAACGATGATATGAAAATCTAATAGAATTCAGAACAAAATCTTTAAAATAAACAGTATCTTATAGTCTGCCTTCATACATCTAAATGAAACCACATCAGTCTCCTTTGACGTTTAATCGATAAAAAACTTTTATCGGGCTATTTGAAAAGCAATCTTCTTATATTTTTAGCATTGATTAATATTTATCATTACGTTGACAATAAGATGCTCTCTTGCCGTGAGTTATTAACAAAATCGACGTCACTAATCTTAGTCATTTATCATTCCGGATTAGAGACTTCCGCTTCTTATAAAATACTTATTTTACGCAAATTAACATTTCTATCGTAAAGAATGGGATACAGAATGGTTTGGGCATCTTAGATAATAAAAAATAAATCATTTTTAAGTAATTGTTCCGCTGTTTTTGTAAATTGTAAACTAAAAACTCGAAAAGAAAGAACGCATACAAAAATCGGCAGCTTTATTAATTGTTTAAAAATATATTAATAATAAGACATTTGCTGTTTAATTCCAATTAATGATGTACATAAAAGCAACCATTTAAAATTTAAAAAACATTGCTATTACCTAAACCTGCATTAAGGATCATTGTGGATCCGATAATCACCGAGATGGTGAAGTAATCCGAAAGAAGGTATAAACGGACAATACTGGCTACTTTATTATGTTTGAAAAACCACTTTACCGCCGTGGTTTACATTTTATTTTCTATCGTACAGATTTTTACAGCAAAACTTTTTCTCAAATAAAAACAACTTAGTAGGTAAGTATACGCAGAAACGTCAAATAACCCTAAAACATTAAACGCGAGTTTATAAAACATTTTTAAATAAAAGAAATATATAATCATATTTACAAAAAATAAGTACAAAAAAAACAAAATATAATTGGAGCCGTTTAAAATATGGTTTATAACTTATTTGAAAATGCAAATATTGACCGAATGTTAATCAGATTTATGAGATCGAAGTGGAAATCAAACGTAGCTACGATAACAAATGTAGCTATTTTGCAGCAGTAGCTACAGTCTTGCCAATTATAGCTACTGTAGCAAATATTAGTGGTTACAACTAAAATGATCTGAGGATGTATAAGTTGAATGAATTTTTTTTGTTAACTAACTTGATTCTTACAAACTAAAGCCTGTAGAATTTATTTATTATAAATTGATTAATTTTGTCACAAATAAATTTGTTCTGGCTTTAAGCAGTTTACATGTTTGCCAAAAAAATTATTTTTATTGTAAGATATAATAGGCAAAAGTACCTATCTTTTGAAAGCTTTTGCTATTAATAACGGGTTTAAAATAAACAAAGGGTTTACTGTACTGCATATCAGACACTCTTTATTGGTTTCATATTAATAATAAAATGTAGCTCTACAATTATTATTATATATAAAATAATAACTTATGATTATTATTTTATATAAAGTAATAAATAGTGGTAGTTTGGTATTTTTATTTAATAATAATGAAGATTATTTCGAAATTATAGTTATACATAATGATACAACCGATGTGATAGGAATAAATTAACTTCTACCGTTATTATTTATTGCTGAGAATAAACCTGCAACAGGTTCATTTCTGTCTTTAATTTGATAGTATAAAAATTAAACTTAACTTTAGCACTTTTTTTTGCAACTATCTTTTCAACTTTTTTAAAAGAAGAAAAGTTTTTTTGACTCCTTGTGAAAAATTTCAATTTTTTGGTTAACAATACATTTTTTAAGTTTCAAGCTGTTAATTTCTGAAAAAGTGTTTATAATTAAAAAAGAATTAAAATCCTTATATTACAAATTGTCAAATTAAAAATAGAAATCGACTTAATTCAGGTTTTTCTCAAATAGTATGTAATTACGCCTAAACGGCTATTTGTGCATTAAGAAGGCAAAATAATATATTTGTCAATCGAGAGAATGTGTTATACACGACGGAGGAGCGCACTAGTCTCTCAAAACCGGCAATAAATTTTGAGCTCGCATTACACACAAGATTGTTTCTACAATTACACAAATAACTGAAAACGCTACATTTTTACAAAATTTTTGTTTGCAAAATTATAAATTTAAAACGATTGTGTTCGAACAAAAGTTTGTTTACTATTGTTATAAATTAAATTATGTTTGATTAGTTCAATAGTTATTTACATAAAAGTCAGGAAAATGTCACATTACTGAAAAGGAGCTAGTATTTTAAAGCTCCGAGTCAAGTAAGGGATTTTACTGACGGGTTTTGTATTAAATTTTTCCGGAAATCGTAAAAAAAGACGAAATTTACAAATTTTTCAATTTTTTTTACAAATTCCACAAAAATCAAGTTTGTCAATTTTGTTGGCAACTATAGTTACTAGGGTATCTTTTTTATTTTGCGTCTTGTAAAGTTTTTACAGTACTAGTCCGAAAAACTCAATTCTCCTGCGCGTAAATAAGCAGGAAAATGTTGTTTCCAAGACGATTTCCGGAAAAACGTTTTTACATTTTTTCACGTGCTAGCAACAAAGTGATATTTGTCATGTCAGGTCAGGTCAAATATTTTTTGCATTGTCAAATGCCAATCTCTGTCTCAATTGTAGAAAAATTATTTTGCTTTTGACATAATATATTATATGAACCACATTTTATGTAGCAACATCTACGTCCAACCCATCGTGTAGAAAGATTTTTGAATGTTAAAAATTAGTTAATTTGAGTAATCGTTACACAATCTTTATTGTTATGTAAGCAATTTTATGAAACAGCGGTGTCAGCACGGTCAGCAAGACTTGTCAATTTACTCAAACCTCACTTTTGTCTGTTAAACAAGAGTTTCGGCGTGCAATACTATGCAAGGCTTTTCACGTTTAACAATGCGCGCGCACACGAAAAAATAGTGTACAGTTAATTATTAAAATTCCGAGACGACAAAGTTTCCACTAAATGTTTGTCGAAGTTAAGTTTTTATACTTAGTTTTTAGTGCTAGTATGTTGCAAATTAATTAGATAATCTTGAATTTAATTCTATCTATTAATTAAAAAAAACAATGAAAATTGTGTTTTTGTGTACAAAACTACATTTTGTTTTACAAATCTTAAAGCCAGAAACTACTTTAATTTGAGTTAAATTACTACAGCAGTATATTGAGTTTTAGTTTGTTCTACTTTTAGAACTATGTGTTTCTTAGAATTTAAATATTTTACCTTTAAAGCTTCTTCATGTGAGATTCCAGTAAATGGAGTTCCATTCACTTCTAAAATTGAGTCCCCAGGCCTCAGCCCAGCACGCTCAGCAACGCTGCCATCTTCTACACGAGAAATGTAAACACCAACTCCTAAAAATAGTTGATAATATATTTTTCCAAAATTAACAATTTAGTAATTGTATAATATAAATAATTGCATTTGGTTTCAATCTATAATTCTGATCGTTGGCTCAAACATTGATATTTATGATCTCAAATGCATTTAAATGAATGGTCCATCATTAATAAGAATACTTAGTGTCAACAAAATACTTCAAAATTGTTGCGTATTAGATGATTATAAACTAGTGCCTATATAGCTTAAGCACGTAATAAAAAAATGCAATACAAACCTATGGCTAAAACCATTGATAAGTAAAGTTTTTTTATTTTTTAGTGACATGATATTGTTGATTTTCGTCATGGATACGATATATGAAACTTATCTCATATTTCCCTTGGGACTTTGTAAAGTTTTTCACCCTCACACACATGGTTACCATGCATTTGCAGCAATTACACATTCACGCATTCTCGGATGTTGTTATTTTTCATATAATTTTATTAAGAAAGCAGTAATGAAATACTAAAAAATAAAATATTTAATGCACTACGGGAGATATTCTGTTTTTCACCCTCGGTAGACTTACAGACCGCGGGCCTCCGGCCCTTGGTCTGTAACACGTCAACCTCGGAGAAAAAACATTCATATCTCCCTTAATGCATAAATATCTATTAATTTGCTTCTCGTTTGATGAAATAGCAACATGCAGTGATCATCGCTAAACTTAAAATAATGGAAAAAAAAATTGTACTTTTTATGGTTTTTTCTTTTGCTAATATTGTGTCAACGGTTTTTGACATATATTTTTTTTTAATTTATAAGAGTTTATTTTACGAACATCATGGTATAATTACTCGTATACTATATAACACGTTACTCTAATATTGATACTAGCTAACAGAACGCTAATACTGCCATATACAGGGTGAAAGTTATTTTATATTAATTATACATTTTTATTACTTAATATTGACTCTGTTGAATTTTGATCTAAACTCACAGCGATCTCAAAAATATTTAAACACGTGGTAACAGAGAAAACTTTAGATTTCTTCTCAGTTTACTTTTCTTTTCATGTATTTAAAAATGGGAAAATAAAGCAATTTTTAAATTTTCTTTTTGAATCCGATCAAGATTAATTTTTAACATTTTAGACGTGACAACACTTTATTTGTTTTCACGCAATTTATTAAAATATTATGGTTTACCGATATGTCACATCTATAGGATTCAAAGCCGTTGAGTTTTTATTTCCTTCCTCGATACGCAGTACCTACTTAGACCAATTTACCAACTTACTTCAAATACCTAGACTAACAGAGTTCTTAAAAAATTAGTGTAACCTAATATGTCAGCTCCCTAAAAACTAGAACAGTCCCAATTTTTTAAGAAAAAAGGCATTTAAAAAAAGTGATATTCCGGGTGCGTATCCAAACAATGTTATTTTTGCAAAAATGTAAGAAAAATTAAAACTAAATTGATGGATACATTTTTAATCTTAGTATGTGCGGTATCCAATAGAAACAAGCGTTTTTAATAGCAACCCGTAAGCAAACGATAATTTTGGGGTATGTATTAAATCTTTGCAATAATTAGAATATCTCATCATCTAGGAAGCAGTTCTGTGAACGTAATCGAGAAAGTTATTAAGCATCTGATGCCTTTGAATACGCAAAAGTTTAAGACTTTAGCATATAGACCATTTTAGAGTTCCTGCAGTATAAGAAAATATAACTTAAATATAGATACAACTGCAGAAGAATTGTCTAAAGTAATAAAAAGCTTTGAATTTAATATGAAGAAATTCAATGGTAAAGATTATCAAGAGGAAGTGGATTACAGTAGCAAAACTTTTCCAGATAAAATATTACAAGGTAATTTTTGACACATTTTAAGACGTCATATTTTCAAGTGCCCGTCAAGCACGTTATGCAAATCAAAAAAAACTCCAGCGTGATATTGATAAAATAAAACGCAGTGCAGCTAGTTTAAGTCTTGAAGAACATGATAAAATTGTTAATCTTTGGAATGAAGAGACAGTCTGCAAAGAACATTCTATCACATAGCCGAATGTTCTTGCATATAATGTAAACTTGCTTGGCACGGCGGCCTGTTTGATAATTCTTTTCAAAGAAGAAAAGAATTAACTGGACGTCTAACCTACAATACTGTTTTTGGCAAAACTGCTCAAGAAGAAGCTGGAAGCCTAACTGAAAAGAGGTTTTTAACAAAAAATGTAAAAAACGCTAACCAATATTAGTGCTTTAATAAATCAAATCTTGTGTCTTTAATTGTTAGAAATAAGCAATTACCTATTTTTATAGTGATTTCTCTTACATCAATAGATTAATGAAATAGTCATAGTATTTTTTTAATTATTTTACCCAACACCTTTTTATTATGACGTTATAAAAATGATGTTTTAGATTGAATTATGGGATAAGTAGTTTTATAAATCAATAATACAACTGTTTTTATGTAATTCAACAGTTTACAAAAAATAGAACAGTTTATTGAACATCAAAAAATACAATACATAAAATTTTATTTGTTCTGTTTTTTGTCACTTTAATGTTGTTTCCACATTCATTCAATTTTTGCTTCTCAGTATTGTTTTTTGATTTCGAATTTCCACCCAGTATCTTTTTAGTAATGTGAATTTCAAAATTGACTCTTCAACACACACCTGTGCTACAGTTGTCGACTTTTATCGGACGTTGGACCTTACCTATATCGGCTTCAGCCTTGAACAATAAACACGTCTCATACTGTGTCCTATGTAAGACTCTGATTTTTGTAATTTTAAAAAATTTGCTACTACTGACAGTATTTTTGATAAGCTATTTATTCCCACTAGCTGTACCGATCATTTCTCATTTCTTTAGCACAAAAATAATCTGTTATGAGAAATATGCTTAGGTAGGAGAGACATATGTTTTCTACAAATATCCAGCACTGCAAATTCTTCTTCCATAATCGTAAAGCTACGTGTAACATATGTTTTTGTATCTGGTACAGTTATTAACTTATACAATTCTTTATCTTCTACGTCATCAATTGACATGTTCAATAATTCACAGCATCGACACCCATCTGACACACCTAAAATTTATGCGACCTGTAATGTAAAAAAACTCGATTTTATTCTCTAATAATAAAACTGACCTACCTTTAACATCACATATTTTTTATTGGGTGCTTCTGTTAGAAACTATTGAATATGCTCTCTTTCAAGAACTTTTGATTTCTGGCACTTATAATTTCCTAATTCGTTTTTCAAAAAAGCGACTAAATAACTTGCCATATTGTAAAATATCTGTATTTTTGTGAAGGTTAATGTTGATCTTAAGATGGTCTATTTAGTTCACATTGAAGAAACCGCAAATTTTTTTTGGCGTTGAAGAATTAACTCAACAGCTCTTCACTGTTTCAACAAACATTGTTTTCCTGCTTCCAGTTACTGAACTCACTTAGATAATTCTTTGTAATAAGCGTTCCTGGATTTCTTAGATAGCAAGCTCGATGTGACTTCTTCAGCATGTTTCGCCAATTTTTCAGGAAAAAAACTCTTTCTTTTCATGTTCAACAATGTTACAAGCGTCAAAACAGTTTGTTTGCAAAATTTTAAATAACCTGCCATATTATAAAGTATTTGTATTTTCGTGAAGTTTAATGTCGATCTTAGCTTGCTGTATTTCGTCCACATTGAAATAACCGCAAATCGTTTTTAGGCGTTAAGCAGCACAAAAAAAGCACCAATTAACCCCAAAAAAACGGTTTTCTGGTTTTTAGTTATTCAACTCACTTAATTCTTGGGTTCGTCTCTTGATTTCATAAGTCGCAAACTCAATGTGACTTCTTTAACATCTTTCGCAATTTTTTTAGAAAGAGAACTATTGCTTTTCATTACCAACAATGTTACAAACGCCGACACACTTTCTTTGCAACATTTTTCTCAAACAAAAAATTTGCAATCAAATCATACACTACTCCTAATCTTCGTAGATATAAAATTTGTAGGTTTTGATGATTTTTTAAGAACTTTTACACAGAGAGGTGTTGGATAAAACTATATATTGTACTCGTGTCTTAACAGCAAATAAGTCACACAAAAAAAATTAGGCCACTCAAGCAAGCTCTCGTGGCTAAACAATTTTGGGTCTATTCATAACGCTCTGTTCAATTTCGTGAAAAAAATTTATCATATGTATTATTTTTAGATACTTTTTTTATTATTTTAACATTTAATCAAACAAACTTTTCAATTATGATTAGTGCAATGTGTTTTAATAAATTTTGTTGTCATAGGTTCCTCATAAGTTATTTTGTAGCACCAGATATAAATTTACTAATTGTGCGTGTATGTTTTGACAAGGTTAATGTTTAGTGGTGCATCTTTATCTCAATTTTCTGACTCTTTTCTTTCACTTTATTACTCTTTTTTGTTCAATCATTCCTACAATTTTAGCCGGTTCTTTCTCAAATGTTGTTATCAAAACCGCATTTGAGAAAAACCGGCATATTTTAGATATCAAGTCGAAATGCAGCGCACATAACCTTTTCGTCATTTTTTAAGTTTTATATTTACAAAGTGATGGTCTGGTATGCAGTTAGAAATTATCTGCTTTTATAGTGCTTTCTGTTACATTTAGATTAATGAAATATTCTTAGTATATTTTTAAATGTTCTATTTTCTTTTTTTTAAGTACTTTTATCATTTTCAATATTTTCTCATCTTGATTCATGTTTTGTTAAATTATTAGTTGTGCAGCTTTGTCTCAGTTTTCTCACTCTTGTCTTTCACTTTATTACTCTTCTTTATTCAAACATTCCCACAGTGTTTGCCGGTTCTTTATCAAATGCTGTTCTGATGTCGAAAAGCAACGCACATAACATCTTCCTTTTATTTTTAAGATTTCTTTCTACAAAGTGATGGTCTGGTATACAGTTGCAAATATTTCCAAATAAAAAAACGATGCTTGAAACTTCAGCAATTTTATTTTTAATTCACGTAGCAACTAAACTAAAAATTTTTAGGCAACAGATTTTATTTTATTAAAAAAGACATTAGATTTAGATCACTTTTATCAAGACTATTTTAAAAATGCATATATAAATACTAGTTTAGTTGTCAATTACCAAAAAAATATGCAACCATATAAAAAATACCCCTCAACTAAAAAGTTTTTAATAATTATCGCAAAAATAAAAAACCTCAGTCTTGCTTATCGTCAAAGTAACTTGTCTTAACGTTTGAAGACATACCTGATTCTGACATTTCAAGTAAAGGTTATGATTAAGAATTCAAAAGCTACTTGCTAAACTTTTCCTATTAAGGCACTCTTTACTCACAAGTTTCAGCTGTTTTTGTTTTAATAATCAAGTCATTTTTTCTGCATTTGACGGCTAAAACTCGATGAATAAATATAAAGTTTGTTTTTTCGTCGTCAATAATAGTGATATTTATAGCCGTTGTGACCCTAAACAATAAATCAAATACTGCCCAATATGTCAAAAAACTCAAAGTTTTCTTCCAACAAAATGAGAAATGCTGAAATGTAATACCAGCCTTAATACTTGTTTGATTTTCGCTTTACGTTCACTATAGGTACAATAAATCGATTGAGATTAAACCGACTGTAATACATCATTGAGTATTGAAGCCCCTTAACCCCAATACCGCTTTGATCAGGAGCGCACAGGAAAAACTACATCCGGCTGAGCAGAAATTATTTGGAACATACGGTTTTTAGACTTAAAATAAAAACAATTCTATAATTGGAATATAGCTATGTGCATTCGCAACTGAAATGCCGTTCATTGAATGCCTATAAATGCTACAAATTGTATTTTCTTGTGTGCACTATTTATCTGTAAATAACAGTGTTGGATCTATTTATCTGTAAATAACAGTGTTAGATTATATAAACATTAAATATCAAAAAGTGACTGTAACAACTAAAACACCGTAAAGTAGAATAATTAATGTGTAAACCTTTTCTTGGCAATGGATCTTACAACAGGATACAAAAGTTTAGTAGTTTTGTTTTGAAATTTGAAGCCGCCAAGAATTACCAAATCTGCCACAAAGATGTGTATCAAGCCGGAAAACAGCATAATGTCATTAGGAGAATGAATAAATTTAACATTATTAGCTTGAGTCTTATAGTTGAGACCTTAAAAAGGGACCAAGCTTTATGTGCGGAGACATTCTGCGCCGCACAAACTTCATGTTAATGTCTCACTTCATTGTCTAAGTTGAGGTTGTTCACAGTTTATCAACAACATTTACCTCACAATTGCTTTGTTCAAGCTTTTTCGATTACCTTGTAGTCATCAACATGATATGAATCAAACTGTCATTTATTCTATGTTATCTAGTTTCGTAACAATTAAAAAAAATATTATAAATATTGTTGTCCCAAGAGGTTTTATTGGAAAAGTTAAATAGGAGAGTCATTTATGATAAATTAAAATTAATGTTCTGGTTGCTTACAAACTCAAGTACTCTCTTCTCTATATTTTTAAGCATACTAGATATTTATATACGTGCTTATTCGCTTACTGTCATCTATTGACTGTCATATCTTATTCAGGCATCTTTAGATGAAGCAAAGATCAAACAGATGACAAAAGTGTCAAACCATCTTTCAAAACCATTACAACATTTTTTATAGCTTTGGTCAATACCTGGAAATCCTTTTTCTATATTATATTATTATAAATTATTTTTTAATTGTATAGAGTTAGTGTAAAGTAGAGAAGACTTCCCATAGTGTTATGAAAAATTATCAACAGTTTTGGTTTTTTATAATTTTGTACAGATGTAGATGTTTATAAAGTAGTTTTATTATTAACAGTACTGTTTGCATTCATTTACAACTTATAAGACTGGTTGCACCAATGCAATACTAATATGTTTATTAAAACCACAGAAACACTTACTTTTGATTTGATGGTAAATTTTAACAGATTTTGGTAAAATTGTTTTCTAAAGATTAGAATTTAAAAACAAATGTTTTTAAATAATCTAATTTTTGTCTAAAAACAAATCATTATTACAATCAACAAAATTTTTTGACATTTTTTTGTTATTTTTAGCAAACTAGTATTTACAATGTGTCCCAGAATGAAAGTTACAAGAGATGTATGATAGACTAAATATCTTTGAACGTTGTTTTGAAATTGTGGGATTAAGGTCTGCTTGGTGTGAAAAAAATTTTATTAATAATATCATTGATCTACTTTGATTTATATCATATAATCTACTTTAATTTATTTAAAAAAAATCACTAAACCTAATTTAATATATTTTTGCTCAAATAAAATGGTTTCATAAAATAAATTTATTAAAATAAAGAAAACAACAAAAAGCCAGAAAAAGATCATTGACTAATGTGTCAACAATTACTGCCTGACTACAATTTGTAATTTCGACTACTGCTAGACTATGTTAACGTTACCGCAGAGAATGTACGTTGTTATAAGTTATAACACCATAGGTTCAAACAAATGGCACTAATAGAAGTAATGCAGCAGTTTAACGTAAGATTTCCAAATACAATCTTACACTTATAACTACCATGCAAATTTTTTGCAAATTGCAGCGTTCTTAATGTTAAAAAAGAAATATGATAAATTTAGATAAATGAATAAATTTGGTGTTTTTAGAATAGTAGATAGCTAAAGATGTCCGATTAAGTGGCGTTTAAGGTCACCCAACCTTACAATATTAGATTTTTTTATAAGGTTTTTATATAAAATACTGAAAGAATGAATAAGAAACGGCGTACAACAAATACACATCGAGGAAATTAGGAACAGTTTCAGAGAATTTAGGCATCGCATAGAAAAGTGTGCAAAAGATGGTGGCAATTATTTTGAATATATAATTTATTGTAAAGCATTTTAATTGCATTTTTTACATTTAGTTTGTGAGTAAATATAATTTTACTTCCATGTTACATGACTAACTTTTATTTTGTTTAATATAAAAAATACGATTTATTCAAAGTAGGTCGATCTTCCCCTAATTTTTTTGTATAAAGTCATAACTTCTTATTCTAAACAACTTTTTTTAGTAACATTTTGCTGTATTAAAATAGTACTTTACTTGATAAGAAAACCGTTTTCGCTTTGCTGTCAAAGCTAACTTGTTTTTCAAAAACTGACAATATTCTTTAAGCAGACCTTTAGCTCACAATTTTAAAACAAAATTTAAACATTTTTAGTATACTACATTTCTTTTAACATCAATCCCGAGACACACTGTATATACTTGACAACGTATAAAAAAATGTAATTTTTTATTGGTAATAATAAAGGCGTATATTAGTTTTAGAAATGATACATATGATAATATAATATAATAAAAAAAAATTAAAATGCTTCTTTCCACCGTCCATAATTCCAATTTAATATGATAATATCGGTATAATTCGATTCAGAAATTTTAATTCTAATAGTTTCTGATATACGACTACAACATAATTACGTACAAATATGAAATTTTATATAACTACGCTGTTAACACAAAATTGTAAAAATTGGTAGACAGATGCTGATGTTTAAAATTTTTTAATCTTCTAACATAATATGCTATCGTTGATGCATGTATAAATTGTGAATCATTTACTCATACATAATTTTTTATAAAACAAGAGTGGTGAGGTAAAACAAATGTTTTTTTTTTATTTGGCGTCAAAGCTTGCCATAAATATTTAACTTTGAACTGTGAACGTACCTTTATTATCGATTCGAAGAGACATTCATTAAATTGACATCTGAACCTATTCTTATTTTTAATTTAATAAATAGATAACTCAACACGTTAAAAACATTAAACTAAAAGCACTTGTAGTGTTAACAAAATAAGAAACAAAAAATTAAACTTGCTGGAAGTACCCGTCTACAATTTCATCGTCATAATGCTGTCCGAAGAATGGCTGTAAAATGTTCTCCTGTTAAAAAAAAGTGGTGCAATAATTCACCATCAACTCGGCGGCCCTATCATTGAAATTTTGTACAGACGATTGCTTCTCTTGGCAGCAATACTTAAAGGCCTGTTTTAAAACAAACATAGTAAACGCCGCAAAATTGCAGTTTTTTATTTTTATAGTAACTTCTAAAATATCAAATAAAACATCATAAAAATTTAATATAAAAAAAGCAATAAAAAAATTATCTTTTAGTCTACTATAGCAGATGCTACAAATACTGATTTATTATTAAAATAGTCGCACCTATATTATTAATATAAAATGAAAAGAGTTAATCAACGGAATTCGAGATGCAAAATGACATTGTTACAAATTTATTATAAAAAATGCTGCAAAACATAAATTCAGTCTATAGAAAAATCTTTGTAATGCTGCTACTCCGCTTCACCCCCATACACAAGCTATCTCGTTGGGTCTTCTCGGTTTTTTTACTTTGCCCGAATGTATTCTGGTTTTATTAAAAATGCTCTTTATTAGTTCCCAGACCCGGGCATTAACGTTTTGGGGCTAGGTAAATCTTCTCAAGCACAAATAAACTCAAAAAGAAACATTGTAAAATCAGTTAATCCACGTCGCCTCACAAATCTGGTTACAGGTTTGTTTGGTGAGATAAACCAAATTATTTTTTTATTTTTTTTTTTGAATTTAGTTTTTTAAAATTCGTTTGTTTTTTATATAAAAAGAATTGACACAAAGCATCGTTGCAGTACACAATGGCAGTAATTTAACTAATTCAAAAAAAAATTAACAGTTCTCAAAATCATAAACGTATTTTTTTTTTGTTTTATGGATTTTTATACTGTATAATATTTGTTTTTTGTCTGATTCATTAATGAGGAATTGATAAAAAAAACTTAAATATTTGATTGCTCTTAGTCCGTATTGCTGAACGACTATAGTCTTGTCTGGGAAATAGGCAAGAGAAAAAAGTTGTTACTTTATACGACAGGTTTATTTTGAAATATCTATAGTCACAAATGATTACAATTTTTTGTGACTTTTGTCTGCAAAGAAATTTGGATGTGAAGCGGTTAAGCGATATAGATCTAATGAGAAACGTTACAAATAACTAATAAGCAGAGGTTTATTAGATTTTTATAATTAAATTTTAAATTGCAATATGAATTGTAAAGCTCAATTTCATTATAAAGTCTTGAAAGCCACATAAATATAGCATTGATAATAATTACTAAATTAGTTATTTTGCTGTTGCTGTCAAATAATACCTACTAAGAAATTAGGAAAAGAAAAATGTAAAGAATTTTTTACATTTATTTTTGATCTAAATATGAAAAATAATAAAAATATAATACGCAATATAAATACAAAAGGACATACAATTTTTGCTTATGCGAGAGTCAATATACCAGAAAATATCCGTGCACGCAATCTACAAATAGCTATTTGAATTTCAAAGTAGATGGTTATCCGGTTCATATCATAGCGCACTAAATTACATAAGTATATTTGCTTTATTCTGTCGGCAATAATGCAAAAATTTTACAAATAGTCCAATTTAAATTCAATTGCATCTTGGATTTTAATTAAAAACGCTTTCATTTGAAAGAAATGGAAAAATACCAACTTGTGGAAATTAGAGTTCGTTTGTCGTCTAAAAGTCTTGACCAATTTGATAATGAATTAACATTTTAGTTAAAAATGTTCCAATAATTTATATTCGCCAGCAAGAACAAAGTCTGGCTTACAAAGTTTCTATTTAATTAAATTAATTGTGTCCATTTATTTGATAAATCATTCAACTTGTAATTTCAAATGTCAAAACTTTTTTAAAAATAATTAATAAAATTGCTTCTAAATTACTCTTTGAATAATGAGTCTATAATATACAATTAAAAAGATTGATTCTCATCTTTAGAAGAATATTTAATTATAAACTTAAATAAACAAATTTCTTGAATTATATTATATTTACAAAAAAAAATTAAATGCAATTAATACTGGACTGACTTCAAAAAGCCATAGTTAAAATACCGTTCGATCAAAACGTCTTTCTATCAAGTAGACGTTGAAATACAGAACGTAGACATTAAAAAAAATGCAAAATAATGATTAATTAAATTTCAAATTATTTTAGCCCCGAAGTATTACGTGGGCCACGGCACCATTCTTTCTTGACTAGACTAACAAAGCAAAGGATCTGAGTTATGTAAAAGGTGTGCTGTTTTGAGGTTAAGTGTTGTTTATTTATTTGATAAAACAAATAAAGCAATTAATGGCAAATTATTTGAAACAGTATGCTTTATAACTTTAAACAAGTGAACTAAATAAAAACTGTAAAAAAAGTGAGATCTAGAAGACATAAACAACACATCCAGGTATTGCGGATTTGCGGCAATTTAGTCTCCATTTTCCAAATAAATACAGTTACGCTAAAAAAAATTGTATTTACTATGATCATTTTCAACAATTAAAACAATTTCAAACTTTGAATTACTACTTTTTGCAATTTATTTTTTGACATAAGTAGGAACTGTCATTAGACATCCATTTTCTACATCAAGGCTTACTTGGTAGAAAGACTTTTTGATCGCACGGTATTACATTTGTAATAAAACTTTATAAAACGCCTTTTCATCAATAACTTGATAATTTTTGATAAGGTTTACATCAAAACATTTACATCAATTAAAAATGTACGCATCTATAGAGCAAAATAAATAGTTTGATTTATTAGAAATTTATTTTCGTCTCTTAACACAATATTAAAGCTTTAAAAAAAATGTTTTTTTGTCTATATATTTTTATGCTTTTAATATTATTTGATGGCAAAATAATTGATTTAGTATTTGTTATTAATCTTAGATTATTGTTTTTAAGACTTTATATTATTATACTTTACAATAACTTAGATAACAATTTTGGATACATACGTCTCCTCCTCTGTAGAGCTGTTTTTTTTTATTTATGAATTTATGTTTATACCTACAGGAATATAGCACAGCAACCTGCCAGTTCCGTCATTTTAAATTTAAAATGACTTTACTTTGCATATTGCATTTCACTTCTCAATTCCTTTTTAACCGACCTCAAAAAAAAATAATTTCAATACAACTGTATTTTTTTTAGGTCATAACTTTTATTAAGTGAACCGATTTTGATAATTCTTCTTTTATTTGAAAGTTGGTGCTTTCCATTTAATCTCATCCAAATTTGATCAAGATCTGACCAGTAATTTTTGAGTTATTCTTATTAATGCTTTTTTTGACATTTATTTTTGACACTTACAATTAATTAATTATGAAAACAAGTGAGAAAACAAAAATTAAAAATGACTTTTAATATAATTAAATGTTAGTTTATATGCAATTTAAGTCAAGTAAATAAATGAAATAATAATTAAGTAATCATATTAAAGTCGGTTTTTTCTAAATTTTTTATTTGTTTAATTATTTTTACACACATATCATACAGGTTACTACGTAATTAATAAACCGCAATTTTGTAGCAATCAGTCAGATTGAATTCAAAATGTCAAAGTAGTATTGAGCTGTAAAACTAAATAAATAAAGCGTGTAATTGCATATGTTATTTAGGTAGTTCAATAATCACGTGCTTTCATCAAAAAAAAAATAATTTAGGCAAACTATAGTTGTATTACAACGACGTGTTATTTGAGCAATAGTTAAAAATTGTTCGATTGACAGTCACGTGACAGATGGCAGCTTATAAACAACAAAAAAAAACAAAAAAAAAACAAAAAAAAACAAAACACAAAGTGTTTAGCACAAAATTGAACAAAACTGCCTTTTCGACGTTTTCACATTGCTGCCTACACATTTTAACGCATATCTAGTAAATTATTTATTTCAAGACCTTTTTTAATGATTTGTTAACGTGTTGTTTGTTAATAAAAATTTACAAAAAAAATTATTCGACGAGTGCCTATACAAAAAAAATCTGGATTGTTTGGATTGAAATTGAGACTCTGTACGAAATCAAATACTTGTGCTGAAAATAAGAAATCTGTGTAGCACTTGGGAATGTAGTTTTGACAGATTATATCAAATTTCTGTTCATTTTAAGTAAAAAACTTTATGATTTTAATTTAGGTGGTTAAAATCATGTTGTGAAAACTAATAAATTTCATGGTATGTCTAAATTAATATTTTTTTTAAGCATGATACATAATAATATGATAAATAATTAATTTAAGAGAATTGCTTATGAATGACACATTCATCTTTAGTTCAAACACTAGCAATAGCTTGTACACATTTTTTCAACTGTCAATAATTGAATTAAATTGCCGTACAAACTAACGGATGTTTTTTAAAATTTGGCCAATCTCTATGAGTTTGTGTAAGCGAACCGGATAATTTTTAAAACAAATGCTTCAAATGTCAAAATAATTGCTAAATTTTTTAAATTTATTTTTGAATTTAAAATGCTTTTCTCACAAGAAGAGAAAGATTGTTTTCATAAGGGCCACCGAGTTGATAGTGAATTGTTGTGCCAATTTTTTTTTAAAGAAACATTGGATGTTGCACGATACCAAGAGAACATTTTACAGTCATTAATCGCACAGCTCTATAACGATGAAACTGTGGACGGATATTTCCAGCAAAGTTAATTTTAACAATTGTTTCAAATGTTAAAATAACTACTAAATTTCTTGTAAACCTTATTTCCTCATTAAAGATAAATTTTTCGTTTGTTATAACACAACATTTTAATTTAATCTTATTAGCGTGTTAACCAGCGATTTATTAAATTACAAAGTGACGTTAGATTAGATTCAGATGTCAAATTAATAGCTGTCACTTTGATTTGATGATAAAGGTACGTTTACAATTTAAAGTTAAACGTTCATGGCAATCTTTGACGCTAAATTAAAAAAAAAAACACCCGTTACAACGCTTAAAAAGCAAAAAACAATTAATAACATTTTGGCAAACATACTAAAAAAATAAATTCAATCAATAGAAAATTAGCAAAAACAAACTCAGATTATAATAATAACATTTGAACAGCAGTTTAAGCGACAGTTTGTTCAAAATGCTGAAAATGTTTAAAAAATGTGTTGTAAATTTGATCTTAACAAATTTAAACACATTTTATCAAAACTAAGCCTATTATAATTTAACCAGTCTTAAAAGACCAACCACAGATATTTTTTTGCAATTAGTAATACCAAATTAGACACTAAAACTAGTCAAATTAGTCAGTCACGTTGTTGACAAAAATGGAAAGAAATTACAATACTCGTGCATTGGTCAATTTTTAGAATTAAAATTGACCAATAAAAATTTTATAAAATTGTTAATTTAAATCCTGTAGAACATTTTGCTGGAAAAAAAGTAACAAAATAAAGAAAGTAAAAATATTTGCTTTTAGTTTTTATTGACACAGAGCTAGCTCAAAGCTGGACTACTCATTTCTTATTTATTTTTTTGCGATAAAACTACCTGAATCCTTGCCTCCTTTAACGCAAATCCCAAATCCTGGATCTTGCTGATCTCGAACCATAGTAACAGTCCTTGTAGCTAATTCATGAATATAAGGAGTTCGATAGTTAATTTGATGCGTCGTAGAAGGTGGACTGCTGGCTGGAGATCTCCGAGGCCTTTCAGGATTTAGTTTTGTATTTGATTGATTATTGCTGCCGAAAAGACGAAGAACTTGTTCAGGAGAAATTGGCCGTTTCTTGTTGTTGCTGAGAGTATTTCTGCTAGTGCTAAAGTTTGGGTTTGAACCCAAGTATGTGCCTGAAATATAAAATCAAACAAGTTTACTTAAATCAGCAATTTTTTTGATTAATATAAAAACTAATTAGCAAAGTTTTGATTAGATTTTATGCTTTCACAAATCTGCATTATTCTACTAACATTAAAAAGTGCATCTACACAGCATGCAATACAAAAGTTTTATAATGCAGTAAATTAAAAAGTCAAAAAAAGCAAAATGTTAATTGTGAAAAAAATACTTTTTCTATTAGGAAAATGTTCGTTCAACAATAGAAAAACATGATTTATTTTTCCAATAATAAAGTTTTTAACTGAAGTTGAATACTGTTAGACTTGATATTGTAAGGTTTCTGCCTGCAATAGCATACTATAAATTTTCAAATCGCAGTTTTTTTCTAAAGCCAAACTTCAAGCATGATTTTTTTTTCAAAACGTTGTATATACTAAGTAATAAAATTTTAATTAAACTTTGTGTCGTAGAAAGTTTAAACATTGTTTACTTAAACGTAAACATTCTGTGGCATTTTACAAATAAATTTCAACCAAAATTGTTTTATACCTAAAGCAATTTCTTTCAATCATATTTTTCTAAGTGTTAATTAACAGTTACAAATGACGTTTATAAACTGTCATTAAAATTACAAAATAGTGCATGTAAAGTCACCACTTAAGCAACAATTTTATTAAACCCATAATAGCTTGATTAGGTGATAATGTGTGCCTGTGCTAAGATGGTAATTACAAATTAAATTAAACGATTACAAGCAAACATCAATACAGACAATTTACAACGCCTCTATCCAATTTCAAACTTCATTCATTTTTCTTTAGATTAAACATGGAAATGCCAAAACCAAAGCAATCCTGTCAGTGGTTTTCACATATTCCATTAATAAACATGAACTAATTGCAGATCAACTAAGCAATCAATGTTGTAATATCTTGAGCTTCCATCTCTCATCAACAATAAACTATATAAAGTGTTAATTGATTGATTTTGAAATCATTGGCACAATAAACTATTCACACAGTTTTACCATTTGCCAAAAAGTTGGTTTAATCAATCTTGAAAACTTTTTCGACCATCTTAAATTCTCAGATCTCAGGTTGCGCTTACCCGCGGAACGTGACAATCTTTTTTGTACATGCTGCCCGTTATATATATAATAATATAGATAAAGGTAAGTCAATTAAAGTTCAATTAAAAATGTTTATCAAAGATGATCAATTTATAAAATGTTAACACGTCAAAAATTTACATCATTATGACTTTTAAGTAGATGTTTTTGTAAAAATATAGATGCAAAAAACATAAACTAATTTTTGTGCCTATAGAGACTGTACAGAAATAATATCAGCACTATAAGCGGTTAAGGCTTGCCTCTTTAGAAGTAAATTGAAAAACCTATACCTAAAAACCTAACTGTCATTTGTCATTGTGTTCACACTTTATCTAATTTAATTTTTAATTTATAGTTTTTAACTCAAACAGGTGATTGAAGTGGTTTATCAAGAATTATGTTTAATAAGATTTCTATTCACAATGACTTTATTGACATGTTGAATGTTAAGATTTTTCAATAATTCACCCTTACCTTTATCAAAGCGTTTGCAAGCAATCCGTATAATTAAACTTTAAAAAATAAATGCTACACATTAACATTTTTAAAACTTATCAAAATTTATTAGAACATTCATTTCTTTTATATTTAAATAGTCCAATATCTATTTAGTTCTTAATAATTTTTTATATTGTTATTTAATTTGTTTTCTTTTTAATCAGTTAATTACTTAAACAAGTAAATGAATAATTCAATGATTTTATACAATTTATAATAATTTATCTTTTATAACCACTGTTTTTATATAAACTATGCTTTACAATTTCAGTTTTTAATTTTATTATTTTTTTTTGAGACAGGTTCTTGCATTGAGTGACGTTTTATTAAGGCTTTTTTGTTTCTGTAGCTACAGATTTTAAACCACTAGCTTTCGTTTTTTTTTATAATATTGTAACATGAAAGCTGTACAATATATTTATTTCTTGTTAAACATGTTTATATAACGCTACTTTTCTACACTGATTTATTTGTATACTAACGTTACACTATTTGATATGAATTATCTTTACATTTTGTAAAAACACTTTGTCCATTTATATTTATATTTATATCAGTTTAAGATTATATCGAGTCTGAACTGCTCGCTCTTAGTTGGTCCTATATATATATCGTTCACCACCGAGCAGTCTGGAATTGACTGAATAAGTTCTCGAACTTTTTTAAGTTCTCAAACCGCTACAATATTTCTTTAGTTCAAATATCAGTTGCCTCAAAGGTTCAAAAGATACCTAATCTTTTGTAATAAAGTAAGTAACTAAATATAAAAAAAAACATTTTTAAGCATTTTGCTGTCTATTATGTAGTATTTTTATTTATGAAACTCAACAATTAATTTGGCTATCAAAAAACCCGACTTCATAAATGTGGTGGCAAAAGTGATGTTGCTAATTATAGACCAATTGCTCTTTCACCAATTTTGTCTACAATTATTGAAAAATTTGTTACATCCGGTTTTTTTAAAAGATTAAAACCAAAAAAAATCAAACAAATCAATTAGTGAAAAAATGCCACTTTAAAAATCTATATCTATATATATAAAAGAAAGTCTGTTAGTTACTCCACTTATAACTCAAGAACGGCTTTACCGATATGGTTGAAAATTGGTGAGGTGGTAGCTTAGAGCCAGGAGAACGCTATAGGATACTTTTTATCCAGAAACCACCCTCTAAAAGAAGGGTTAAATCAAAATTAGAATTGCGATGTCGGAAACGTTCGGTGAGGCTCGGCAAATTACCGTTCCAAATAAATCGATCCACTCCCCCACCACCAACCAAAGTTGGACCGTTCGTTTACATGTTAAGTGCACTACCCATACCCACTCTTTAGTTGGCCACTGACGACTCAACGGCGCAGTACAATTTCATTGGAAGCGACGAAATTGGACTGAATTTGATGGAATTGAATCGTGTGTGTGCATGACCGATTAAGTTGGTTTGGTGCGACTGAATTGTACAATCTGATTGTACGATTTTGTCTTACTGCGCCGTTGGATCGTTACTGGCCGGCTTTAATCGTCTTCCATGAGACAACTTCCCATATAACAACTTTGGGTGAAAGTTTGTATGGAAAATTATGATGACTAGATTTGAATGAAAAGAATAGAATACTTTTTATCAACAAAGAGATAAAAAGAGGTGGGATAAGAACAAAAAATGACAAGTACCAATATTAGTATGATTTTCAAAAATTTTGGATTGTTTATTTTAAAAATAATATCTATCTTTAAATCCGAAATTTTAGAAGTAAAATATTATCATTCCTTGATAGGGCGGAAAGAAGGCAAAATGTCTAAAGATTGATGTCATTTTCATAATTTTTCCCATAAATTGCCTAAGTTCTCAAAAAAAAAAAATAGGTATGTTTTCTGCTTTCTAAAAAATTACTCTTAGGAGGATGAAAAGAGAGTGTTCTAGGGATAAAAATGTAAGAAAACGATATGGGTATTTTCGAGGAATTTCCGGTCGTTGATTTTGAAAATGATATTTAAGTTAAAGAGGGTTGTAAAATGAATGTGATAAAGGTAATAAATGTGAATAATTAATTTGGGTATCATTTTTATAGTTTTTGGGGTCGTTTATTTTAAAAATCTATATCTATTTATGACCGATTTGGCTGAAAATTGGTGGAGTGGTTGTTTAGAACCAGTAGCCTAACAAAGAATATTTTTTATCCCATTCCGTGTGACGTGACATACAATATAAAACGTAAACGCATCTGACATATAATAACAAAACAAATAACAAAAAAAAATAAAAATAAAAAATAAAATAACAAAACTAAGGCGAAACAAAGTTCGCCGGGCCAGCTAGTAATATATAAAAAAAGGTTTTTTAAATATTATTAAGTCTTCTTGAAGCTGGTTCTTGCCAGGTTGTTGCATTGAGTGACGTTTAATTAGGCTTTTTGTTTATCTAGCTGCATCTCTAATATCTTAGACCGCAGCTCTTTTATTTCTGTTTATATTATAAACAACATTAAAAAAAATTTGTTAGAATAAACTAAAATTGGACAAAACGGTTGTTTGTATTTCTAATATCTACTGATAACGTCATAACAATTACAAAAAATAATATATAATTCAGATTTAATCTATGAACAGAAGAATCGAAAAAGAAAAGAAAGCAGAACAAACATGTAAGTAGTAATCAGATAGCCGAGCAAGTAATAAATTTAATTTACTTAAAAATTATCAAAAAATAGTGCGTAAATAAACAACGTTAGAAGTAATATTCATTGTATTAATAAAAATATATTTAAAAAAATAAGATAGAAAAAAAGGACAATAACGATAGAAAAGACAAAAATAGGTAAGTAGTGCGTATACAATAAAAATCAAAACCAAAAGATAAAATAAGAAAATAGAAGTCTACAGGTGTAAAAAATTATTGGTTGTAGATTACAAAATTATAAACTAGACAGCAAAATAAAGAATTGGATGCACAACATATTTATATCATATGCAATTAACAACACCAATAAAAAAAAATGTAGCAAACAATATTAAAACTGAAATTTTTTTTAAAAAACTAGAAGACTCTTTTTGAAAAGAAGAATAATATAACATTTTCTCAAATAAATAAAAAATATAAAAAAAATTAGGTTAAATATAGAAAAAAAAACAAAAAATTAATAATATAAAACACAAAAGACATATAAGTTTTAAAAAAATATTACATTAAATTAAGATAAAAAAAATAGATAATAATTTTAAAACACGTGCCAATACGATTTTAATATACCACTGTTTGTGGTATTTTAGAAAAATACCAAAATAACAAAAAAAGCATATTAAATATGGCAAGAGTAGTTAAAAACCTATAAAATTAGTCGTTTATTATAACATATCCAGATGTTATAATAAGAATAACTTATAAAAAAAAATTTTTAAATAATATAATTTATACAAAAAAAAATAAAGCCTGAAGTAAAAAATTGACACTTCAAAAATCTATATAATATATAAACAAATGTCTGATGTTTGACTGCAAAATTTAAAATAATTTACCTTCATAATTATAAAAAAATATAATTTTAATTATTATTTTTGAATCACAAAACTTTGTTGTGTTCCCGAGGATCATGATCGACAATTATACCCGTGGTATATACGTTTTATTCTATTTTATAATTCTAAAAGATTTAAACAAATGTTAAATATTTCTTAAGAGAAATCAACTAAAAGTTGTGTCCATAGAAATTTTAGTGTTGTGTAGACATTTAGCAATTTTAGTGTTGTTAAGGTTACTGCGTTTGTTTAAAAAACAATTTATTTTTCAAAATGAACGTTTTTGATGCAGAAAGCATTTATTCAGCAGAAATTTTGCAAGAATTTAAAGTTGCTGAAAAAAAATTAATTTCCCATAAATTGAAAGATTTGTATGTGAAAGAATATAACAAATTTTGCAAGTGGCGGCGCGCTAAAAGTGTGGGCAATATTTGCAATGATAAACTCGTGGTGGCGTATTTACCTCAAATGGTAAAAAATTATGGTGCTTTGTTTTTTGTAGTCAAAATTTTACAAACTTTTGTCTCTTTGGTGTGCCTACTCTAAGCTCAAGAAGATGTGTACTTCAACAAAAAGACATTAAGGAATTTATGTTAAACGCACCGTATAATACGTATTTGTTAATCAAGGTAAAGCCTGTTTTTGAATTTCCTGCTATAAAAATAGTAATTACAATAATTATAATAATGTAAAATTTTCTTTAGAAATGTTTGATATCATTGTTTAAATAATTAAACCAACCGTAGTTTAGCAAATTTTTGACAAATCTGTACCATAAAAACCAATTTATGCTCTTATTTGGAGGCGAATAAAGACATTTGGCTAATACATACCTCTGTGCGATCGTAAAAAACATAAAATGCATTTTTTGTTACACCTCACCGAAAATATCAAAATTCTCAAATTTTTATTATTGGTCTTAGGCAGTATTGATAGTTTATTTATGGTCAACAATTGCAGTCTTATTATTAGCCTAGGTCAATAATAAAACACGATAAAAATGTAAATAATAAAACATTATCAATCATATTTTTAGCCAGAGTGTAGAAAATAAACTTTTCAGACTTTTTTTAAACTTTTTAGTAGTACTGGAAAAAATAACCTAATCTAATCTAATAGAATTTAAATTTTTAAAAATCATAAATTTTTGTCTAATAATGTATTGCAAAAAAATTTGAATTTGAAGATTTTTTTAAGTCTTTTTATATAAAAACCAAAATGTTTTTTGGTAATACAATTATTATCTAAATTGAATATTGAATGTTTATTTATTTTAGCTTTTATTCTATTTTATGTGACATACATTTGTATATCATTTTTCTCTGTCGCAACGGTTGTAAATAAAATTTCAAAAGCATATGTTGAGAATCCAATCTTGTTGTAGCTCTAGGATTAGAAGTAAAATTGCCTTCTAATCAGTCAGAAAATTTTCTGGATAAAGGCGCGACCCTTACTGACCTAGTTTTATGTAAAAATATATCACACCCCTTTCTCACCCAACAAGTCAGCCACCTTTATAAATTGAATATCTACCCCAACAGAACCGGAAATAATCTAAATAGACGTGAATATTGCGTATCTTTATTTTATTACAAAGCATTTTTGCCCAAACTTTCTATTATATTACTATCATCATCAGACAAATGGTTATTAATGAAGTTTTTGAGAAAAACAGGCGCCGCCACGTTTTTTTTTGCTGTCTGCACTACTCCCTATTCACTGTTTTATTTACCAGATGAAACTTGTTTTTTGTTAGTTCATTCTACGGTTCGACGCATAAATTGTAAAGTTTCATAGAAAAGATGCCGAAAAAAGGTATTATAAGGTATTAAACCATTTTTAAAAAATATTTTGAAACGCTTATTTTTATTTTTTAGTTTTATAAAATAAACAGCGCTAAGAGTAAACAAAATGCTGAAAAGTTACACTAAAATCGGTAGAAGTCTGCATACTGATAACGTCGTAAGCAAATGCAGAGAAAAATATATAATTCAAATTTAATCTATGAACTAAAAAATCTAAAAGGAAAGAGAGCAGAACAAACATGTATGTTAGTAATCAGATAGTCGGGCAAGATATAAATTCAATTTACTTAAAAGTATCAATAGCTAGTGCGTAAATAAACGACGGCAAGAGTAATTTCCATTGTATTATTGAAAATGTATATAGAAAAAAATTAGATAGAAAAGCATAGATAAAAATGACAAAAATAGATAAGTGGAAAATATTAAATAGAATAATAAAACAAAGATAAACGAAAAACATAAAAGTCTGAAGGTGCAAAAAATAATCGAGAAAAAATAAAGAAAAATAACAATAGAAAAGACAAAAATAAATAAGAAGTGCTTATAAAATAGAAATTGAAATTAAAACCAAAAGATAAAATAAGAAAATAGAAGTCTAAAGATGTGAAAAAATATTGGTTATAGATTACAAAGCTATAAATTAGACAGCAAAGTAAAGAATTGGATGCAGAACGCATGCAATTTAAAATATAAATAGAAGAGAAAACAATGCAGGAAAAAAAACAATAAAAAAATCAAAACAGTCTTGTTGAAAAGAAGAATAAAGTGACAATTTTTTTTAGTAAATAAAAAATTTATAAAATTGTAAAAATAATAATTATAAAGAGTGAAAAAACATAAAAAAATTTAAAAAATAAATTTAAAAAAAACAATAAAAAATAATAATTAAAAAAACAAAAAAAATGTAAATATAAAGCACAAGTAAGTAATAATGAAAATAACGTGTAGCAAAAAAAAATTAAAATAATAAAATCTTTGAGTCTGATGTAAATAATAACTGGAGAAAAATTATTATATTTTGCAAAAGACTTGACAAAAAAATAAAACAGTTGAATAAATAAGAATTTACAATATTCGTTTATAGAAAAAAAACTCAATTAAACAATAGTCAAAAAAAATTCTGAACAAAAAATAAGCAAACGTAACAGCATTAAGATAAAAAAGAAAAAAGTAAATAGTATATATTTATATAAAAAAAAAGAATACTAAATTAAAATAAAAAATATATATATATATATATTTATATATATTTTATAAAGTTATTTTTAATAACTTAAGACATCGTTAAAAAATAAAACAATAAATTTTAATATAAATTCAAAAAAGCTTACTACAAAAATGTCTATCAACGTTGCTGTTTGCAGTATATTAAAAAAATAAACATTTTAAAAGCAATAGTAATTGAAAAACAATAAAATTAGTTGTTAATATACCCAGACGTAAGCAATAATGAGACAAACGTTTGTCAAAAAAAAAATTAAAATGAAAAAATATATGAGTCTGAAATAAATAATAACTGAGGAAAAATTATGATATTTAGCAAAAAACTTTACAAAAAAATAAAATAGTTAAATAAATAAGAATTTACATTATTTGTTTATAGAAATAAAAAAAAAATTAATTAGACAAAAGAAAAAAAGAATTGTTAACAAAAAATAAGCACGCGTAGCAGCTGCAAGAGAAAAAAGCAAAAATTAAAAAAATATGTGCGATAATAAAAAATGTCATATTGAATGGTGTACAAATACAAAAGCAAAAACACTAAATAAAACAAGAAAAGAATGTACAAAACAAGTATCAAGTGCGTTGTAAGGTTATGCAAAGAAACACATAGTAAGACACAAAAAAAATTACAATAAAAACCAAAAATTAAACATTAAATTGTACAAAGTGTAATTTATTACAAAAAATATTGCATCAATTAATTAAAAAAAAATGTTAATAAATGAGTAGAAAAACTATATATAAAAAAATAGAATAAAAAAAATTGAGTGCAAAAATAATTTTTTATTAAAGAGAAATATAATTGCATATTTTAAAAATATAGATTAATTAAAAAATTAATATATTTTGCAAAAACCTTGTTGAAATATTTCAGACGTCATCAGACAGAAATAAATAAAGTTCTATATATTAGAAATTTGAAAAACCATTATCAAAGATTTGTAAATTGTTAATTAATTATTGCAAATTATTAATTGAATGGTGTAGAGATACAAAAGCAAAAACACCAAATGAAACAATAAAAGAATGTACGGAACAAGTATTAAGTGCGTTGTACGGTTATGCAAAAAAACACATAGTAAGACCCAAAAAAAATTACAATAAAAACAAAAATTAAACAATAAGTTGTACAAAAAAGTATACTTTATTTCAAAAAAATATTGTTAAAAATAAATAATAAATTTCAAAAAAAATGTTAATAAAGATATAAAGAAAAAAATTATAAAAAAATAGAATGCAAAAAAAAATTTTTTTAAAGAGAAATATAATTGCATGTTTTAAATATAGATTAATTAAAAACTTCATATATTTTGCAAAAACCTTGTTAAAATATTTCACACGTCATCAGACAGAAATAAATAAAGTTCTATATATTAGAGTTTTGAAAAACCATTATCTAAGATTTGTAAATTGTTAATTAATTATTTCAAATTATTAATTGAATGGTGTAGAGATACAAAAGCAAAAACACGTACAAAACAAGTATCAAAATAAAACAATAAAAGAATGTACGGAACAAGTATTAAGTGAGTTGTAAGGTTATGCAAAAAACCACATAGTAAGACCCAAAAAAAATTACAATAAAAACAAAAATTGAACAATAAATTGTACAAAAAAGTATACTTTATTTCAAAAAAATATTGTAAAAAACAAATAATAAAATTAAAAAAAAATGTTAATAAATGAGTAGAGAAAAAAACTATAAAAAAATAGACTAAAAAAAGTAGAGTGCAAAAAAAAAATTTTAAAGAGAAATATATTTGCATATCTTAAAAATATAGATTAATTAAAAAATTGATATATCTTGCAAAAACCTTGTTAAAATATTTCAGAGGTCATCAGACAGAAATAAATAAAGTTCTATATATTAATGTTTTGAAAAACGATTATCAAAGGTTTGTAAATTGTTATTAATTGATTAAAAAACTCTGCTTGGTTAAAAAAAACAGTGTTTTATAGTATTATAATTTTACATTTTAATACTATAATAAGTTTTATACAATATAACTGGTTAAAAATTCTGATTAACTATTTTTGTTAGCTAATACGTTTTGTGTTGTGAATTATAGTGACATTCATTAGAAAATTATAGTGACACGCAAAATTAGAAAATCATGCATAAATTCTGTATTATTATAACCACCCACCATAGAAACATCAAACATCGACCACAACACCTATAATTAGAAATTGAGAAAACTAACATTTTAACTCACCCCTGGGACTAGTCAGCCCTGCATTATATGACCCTGCATTATATTCCCTAGATGAATGATGATGCATAACAGACGACGGTCTTTCGATAATGGTATAGGATGTTCCTGGGGGAGAGTAATAGAGACCGGACCGGCTTCTGGCATGTCCTCTGGGAGTACCGTTGGGATCAAGAACGTCTTCAGCTTCAGCTGCGGCCGGCATGGTAGCAGATCGGCTTCTACCAGCACTGTTTGCACCACCTGGTGTGCGACTCCAAGAAGCGTTTGATGACCCGCCAACGTAGCGACCGCCTCCAAGGTATGAGCTGCCTAAATCAGCCAGCTCAGAGTATTCCTCCCCAGCGCGCATCCCAAGGGCTACCTCCTAGCCTACTAGCCCAATCGTCACGAGTACGTTAGCTGAAAAATAAAATTTTATTTTTATTTTTGGTTTGTAAACTCTCATGGAAACAAATAACAAACTAAAATTTCGGAAATAGTTATTTACATAAAAGTCAAGAAAATTTCACATTACTGAAGAGGAGCTAAATTGAAATACGAGGCACTTTGTGCCGAGTATTTTAAAGCTCCGAGTCAAATAAGAGATTTTACTGACGTGTTTTGTATTAAATTTTTCCGGAAATCGGAAAAAAGACGAAATTTACAAATTATAGATTTTTTTTTGACAAATTTCACAAAAATCAAGTTTGTCAATTTTGTTGGCAACTATAGTTACTAGAGTATCTTTTTTATTTTGCGTGTTGTAAAGTTTTACAGTACTAGTCCGGAAAACTCAATTTCCCTGCGCGTAAATAAGCAGGAAAATGTTGTTTCCAAGACGATTTCCGGAATTAGCTATTTATAGAAAAGTCAGGAAAATCTCTCATTACTGAAGAGGAGCTAGAAGAAAATACGAGGAACTTTGAGCCGAGTATTTTAAAACTCCGAGTCAAGTCAGAAATTTTACTGATGTGTTCTGTATTAAATTTTTCTGGAAATTGTATATAAAGACAAAATTTACAAATTTTAGAAAGTTTTTTACGATTTTTACAAAAAACCAGTTTGTTCATTTTGTTGACAACTATAGTTACAAACTAAACAACATTGGAAAAATGTCATCAATTTTCTGCGTATATTGTGAAAACAGTGTTAATTTCTAAAATAATGATAAATGAAAATGAAAATCATTGTGAGTGCATTTCATTTGATGTGACGATCTATTACTATGTAAACCAAAAAAGCGGTTAGAATGTTCGAAGATGGACGTCGAGAAAAAAAAGTTACTTCCCTTACCGAAGAAGTATTTCTTGCGTATTTTGCAGAAAAAGCAAGTTTGCAGAGATCCTCAAGTCTTTGACAAGTTTTATAAGCTTTTTGCATCTTAAAGCGAAAATCGATTGATAAACCCCAGACTCAGATTGATAAATTTCTTCTTGAAGTTTCCGACAAGTAATTTTTAAATGGTAAAAGCAAGTTGTGACAATGGTTAAATAAAAACCAAAATGCCACAAATTTATTTATTTTTTTCTTTCCAGGTTATATTTGGCGTTTCGGAAGCTTGTCGATGCGACGAATTATCAAACATGTTACTGGATGAAATTGAAGATCAAGATAACACTCTAATAGTACACATTCCTGATTCTAAAACAAAAAAACCTCGTCGCTTTGAGATTATTGATGAAGGAAATCTTGCTTTGTACAGGCGTTATGTGTCATTACGCCCGGTTCGTACACCACAACGGCGCCTATTTGTAAATTACAAGCAAGGGAAATGTAGTGTCCAACCAGTAGAGCTCCATTCATTTGGAAAACTCTCTTTTAAAATTGCAACGTATCTTGAGTTATCTACATCTCTGAAATACACAGGGCCTTGTAAGCGCCGCAGTTCAGCGATTTTGTTAGTAGACGCTGGAGCGACATTACCAACTTGAAAAAGCATGAAGGATGGCAAAGTACAACGGTGGCTGGGGGCTATATCGAGGATTTGATCCAAAATAATCTAGATATAGCAAGAAAAATACAAACAAGGACAGCAAAAAACACAACTACTAGTGTGGGCAATAAACCCTCCACAAGTAATGATTTATCAAAAATTTGCTACGATCACGCCGGCAATGAAATTTCGACTGGGACTTTTATTGAAAATTTAAAGCTCGGTCATAAATCACTATCGGGAATCAATATTTCAAACATAACCAGTTTCTTAGTTCATATTAATGATGCTAATTAATAGTTTTAAAAAAAATATATTTTTTTAAAGTATTATTTTTATTTTAGTCTTGTAAAGCCTTTACAAGACTACTTTACGGTACTAGTCCGGAAATAGTTGTTTACCTAACGAATTCGGAAAGTGAAATTTCCCACATGAGCAATTTGTTTGCAGCACGACCGAAGGGAGTGCTGCATCTATTGCGAATGGGGAAAATTTCTTTCCGAAAAAGTTAGGTACAATTTTTTTTTGCAACGAATAACTAATTTTTTAATAATAAATAACTAATTTTTTGATAATAAATGATTTAGTTTTTTACTTGTTTTTGGGTTGGTAGCGTTGCCCACGCCGATTACCTAATTTTTTAAATTTGAAATAGTTTTATTGTTTTGTTGCTATGGTTTTATTGAAATAAAAGAGCATCGTTTTAAAAATTTATTCCGCCATTTTCTTCTGCGAATTTTTGTTTCAAATTTGTAAATATGAGCGACTCCGATAGAGAAATTTTAACTCCACCTGAAATTAGAGAATCTGCAAATAGAGCAGTATCAAATTTGCTTCCTGAGAAAAACCGCTCGAGGTACAAGCGGCTTTTAACCATACAACAAATTTTTAGATTGGTGCAAAAAAGAAAAAATCAAAAATTTCACAGAAAATTGCTTATTGGCATATTTTCAACAACATCAAAGCAAGAAATCCCTTTGGTCTATATACTCTATGCTTAAACTTGGCTTAATGGTAAAGAATAACGTAGATATTTCAAAATTTTATAAATTTTTTGAAACGTTGTGTTATTAATCAATTACTTACTATTTTCAATCGTTTTCTTACTTATTTGGCAATAAATCTTTTGTGTTGATTATTTACGTATGTGATCAGAAACGGCCATTTTGTAGAATGGTTGTGTGACAATTGACAGTTTGACGTAACGTCTCTGGTTTTCAATACAAACCTGACTAAGTTATTTCTCCTAGTTTCGCTTGCAAAGAAAAAAACACCGCGGTGTGGAAAAACTGTCTTTACATGCATTGGGAACGAACGGAAACTACTGATGTTTGAGCGATGAGGGCAAAAATTCTATTTTCCTGCGCGCGAATAAGCAAGAAAATGTTGTGTCTAAGATGATTTCCAAGAAACAGACTTCAATATAAATAATTATTAATTTATTTAAATAACTAACACATATTGAGCAAAAAAGCATTTTGTTTGATTTAAGTAAATAAATAAATAAGTAATTAATTATATTATAGTCAAATGCTTTTTCAAAAAATTACACTAAATCTAATGCAATAAATTAAGTTCTATTGTGGTGTAAGCCTTGTCAATTTCAAACTTTGTAAACGTGTCATTCCGTTGTAATGTCTCTTATTTTATTACAAATACCAGCGTACGTACTTCAATAGCATTTCCTGGGTTTCTCAACGATCTATGCCAGACATTTCAACTGAATATTTTATGTTTTTCAATTTACCTGGCTTGTCAGCCATAAATAGCTGCATGAATTTCAAATAACTCAAAGTCAGCTTCATAACATTTTTTTTTAATAATGCACAGAAACATTGTTTTTCTCTAATCTTAAAAAGCACATAGGTTTTTTTTTTGACGCTAATTCTAACACTGTCAATATATTGAGTAAATCTAAGTGTTTTTTGAACTTTTACTCAAGTCGAAAATCTTCTTCTATACGATTTAGCAGGGGAATAATATTTCAATTGTTTTGGGAGTAGCAAGAGAGAAAGATATAAAAATTTATGATAGAACTTCTTAAATATAGATTTTCACTTGGAAAGCAGGTTAAAGATTGAGTAACGGTTAAAGGGTTCATTTTATGTATAAAAACAACCTTTTGTTTACATATTTTACAAAATATTATAAAATTCCTTTATCGATAAATAATGATTTTTTTTAAAGATTTTTTTAGATTTTTAAAAAAATTCAAACTAAACCAAACCAAAGTGAGAACAAACCACTATATTAGTCTGTTAGCTATGTTGTCCAAGACTAGTAAAATTCAGATAATGAAATGTTTTGAAACTTTTTCTTAGAAGATGTTCAGTATGATAATTTGTGAAGTAAAAAACATATTAAGATAAAACGTTGAACTGCAATACAAGTTCAACGTTTTTATGAAACAAAAAAGTTTCCAGCCGGTAGTCATTTCTTTGACATTTATGTCAACCTTGTTTCCGTTTTCTAAAAAGAAAAGAAAACAAGGTTTAGGATCTAGAAATCTGAATGCTCTTAAAACTTTCACTGCAGTAACTTTTGCTACGCCTTACTAAGAATGTAATACAAATTAAAAAAAACTATCAAATTACATCAAAAAACAAAAAAAAAATTAAAAAATTGTCAAAAATATTACTAATGCAGCAAGAAAAAATTATTAGATACAAACTTTTATCAGGTTTTTTTTTTAAATACCTAATTTAATTTTAAAAAGCAAGTTTATTAAAATTAAGGCACGTACTATAAACATGTACAAAAACATGACAAAACAATGTGAAAACGTGGTTCATCATTAAATCAAGTCAAAGAGGATTAAGACATTTTTATAATCAAATGCCAATTAAAAATATAAGAATAATAATAGTAATATTAATAATTTAAAACAATATTAATGTTTATATTAAATAGAATTATCAAATTCCACATGAAAAAATTAAAAATAATTTCAAGAAAATGTTTTTTAAACGAGTTCTATTACTTTTCAAGACGCAATTAAATAGTAAAAATTTGATACATACAATAAATTCTCTTGCTGTTCCTCTCATATTCTTCTTGTGTAATCAATTAGACCGCAACAGATATTAATATTAACAAAAAAATTCGAACATCATTTACTAAATTTGATAAACATCATCCAAAATCTTCAATTAGACTTCAATTTTTAATTTCTAGGGAAAGCGGAGATAGAGAAATTTTAAACATATCAGTATTGTTAAATATCTAAATATCTAATGCCGGTATTCATAGTCGTATCTCAAGCTTAAGCTTGAGTCCGTCTCAAGCAAGAACTTCGGCAATGCTCGGGGGAAAGCGTTTGCCTGCGTCATCCAGAAGGCACAAAAGTAGTAATTTTTGTGTTGTTAGGTTTGACAATTGTGACGCATGAACGTCATTCTGCGTGTTTATATTTACTTTAAAGGGGCAGGTCGAGTAATAACTCGATGCCGCAGGGGTCATATCGAAAGTGTTTTGTGTTGTCGGGTGAGTACATGTCTACTGGCAGAATGCGTGTATGGTAACTTCATAAAATGTGCATTATAGACAAAAAAGCTGCGTATACAAAAACAGCAAAACCCTTGTAGACCTGCATGGACAACTCCAACAATGTGGAAAGTAATACGACGGATGCCGAATAGTGACCGATCTGGACCATTGTTACATTCTCTGCAAAACACGAAAGCTGCAAAAGTGAGACCAAACAGAAGCTAGCTCACACTGCGCGACAATGTAAGTGCAACATCAATATAAAGCTCACCAAACCTTTCCCACTTTTATTGCAGGAAATGTGATGCAGGAAAGTTATCAGTTAGTAGTAGGAGCTATTCAAAAAATGTGTAAAGATGAAAGTTTTCGGCTGCCGTTTTGTCTACTATGCTTCTGCAAACAATGCCTTACACTTATAATGTAAACTAATAAAAATTTTACTTTTTTTGTACTTATGTTTACCAGTAGAAGGTGTTACAAAATAAAAATACCACCCAATTAATAAATATCTGTGACTTTTATTATTATTCAATGCTTTCATTTTTTATTCAATGTTTTTATTTTTTATTCAATGCTTTTACTTTTGCACAAAATGTGGCAAGCCCTTTAATTTTGTGTAAGTAATAATTGTCTTTCCACTAATTTGCAAGCAATCCTACATTCACTACATTGTCTTTTGTAAAACTGTAGCGACGCTTACATTCAAGGTTGGAAAAAAATTCCAATGGGTTTGCAGCACCCCGCACATAACTCCTCCAGCATGTCAATGTTCGTTGTTATGAAATGAACACATAATACTCTTCAGTATTTTCCAACGTCAAACGATGCCATAACCGGCGAATGGCGTCTGGAGTCAGACTCAAGACAAGTCGAGGCCTTGCTGAAGTCCGACTTGTGACGGACCCAGTGCGCTTGCTCATCAAGCAAAAATCGCCCTTATTCACATCGTAATTTGATATTTAAATCTTGAGATTTGTCTATGAATACCGTCCGGTCTTGAGCTCAACCTCAACCTCAAGATATGAAAATCAGATTTTACGAGCATTGCCCAAGTCCTTGCTTGAGATGAAATCAGCGATAAATCTATTTCAAAACGCATGCAAACGCTTTCCCGAGCATTGCCGGAGTCCTTGCTTGAGTCCAAGCTTGAGACGGACTTAAGCTTGAACTTGAGATACGACTATGAATACCGGCATAAGTTGCAAGATTACTTTCATAATTATAAAACGGATAATAAATTAGTAAAATTTATTCTCAACACAGATACAGGCTTTACATAATTAAACCTAAAAAGATAAATTATCACAAATAAATTAGATAAACAAGATAATATCTTTTTATTAAAAATTAAACAAAAAAACAATACACAATAAATTTAAAAAAAAATAGTTTGATGGGATGGATAAAAAGCTGTCATTTTTTTAAATCAAGAAAAAACAAAAGGTTTTTTTGATAAAGATAGTTTTTACCAAAATCTAAAAGTTTAGTTTTTGCTATTCAGGATAGGATAATTAACACTAAAAATTAGGTTATAATTAGTTATAGAAACAATTAGTTCATAACATTTGTTTCAATTTGTCGGAAACAATTAAACACATTTTATCTTCTTGTTCAGTACTATGATACCAAGTAATGATAGATAATATAAGCATGACGCGGTTGCAAAAATAGTTTATTCAAATTTAGCTTTTAAATTTCATTCGGTCAAAAATGTTTAATTATAAAATAAATACAACTCAAGACATTTCTTGAAAGATAATAATTACAAATTATATTAGGTTCAAACTTTACTAACTGCTTCAAAAATTAAAACCAATAGGCCGGATACTATTATAGTATTCAAGAAAATTAAAATTGCAGATATTGCTGTAGCAAATTCTTTTAATAACAAAAATAGATAAATATTTCCTGCTTCCAGTGGTCATTAGAAATCTTTAAAATTTAAAAATTTTACTTTTAGTTATTGCAAATATGGATATCATTAAGTAAAAACTCAAAATTTTAAATTTAGATTTAAAAATTCTTGCGGAAATACAAAAAACAGCATTATTATGTTTATGTCATATTGTTCGAATGTTGCTAATGCAAAATCTAGCAATTCAAATATATATTCCTTATAAATTTCTTATATATATTTATTAAAAAGATTAAATGATTAATTATAATAAAAAATCACACAGGAAACATTAAGATGAATTTCATTTACCTCATAGATCGTTAACTTTAATTTTTTCCTGTTTTACAATATGGCTATACTTATTGAAGTATAACAGTTGTTTTTAATGTCTTTTGTAAAATCAAGACAGTAAAATCAATTCAGTTGACGTAAAAGTGAGTCAAAATCGCCTTACGTTCGCAGTTGAATAAAACTGTTAAAATTTTTAAAACGCTTTTTACACCAACAGAAAGTAGACTTTAAAAAACAATTCAAACAATGTCATCTCTTATAAAATTTCTTGTTTTTCGTATTATGAAAAACTAACAACTTTCTAATTATTTTTGAAAAATATCCTGTGTTAATTACATAAAATATTAAATAAAAATAGAATTCCACAAACAATTATTCATTAAATTCACTTTAGCTTTCAAATCTTTAAAGTTTTTGGTCTCCCAACTAAATATTAATTTAAATAGTTGTTTATTTGTAATAGTATAGTTTTTATTGTTTGATACTAAAGGGCTGACAGCAAACAGCAGTAAAACTCTTTATAGTTCTGCTTCAATAGTAAAATTCAATTTTGTAGAGTATTAAAAAAGAACAATGAAAAAGATGCTATAAAATGCAAAATTATCTTATTTAGGTTGGCAATAAGTTTTTAAGACGTTTTACTTGATTTTAATTAACTTTAAATTAAATGTAGAATTAATGTTGATATTCAATCTGTTAATATTGAATACTCTAGACCAAGTTGTGATAAAGATCTTGCAATCAATTAAAGTTTCAAAAAATATTTTATCGATGTATGTAGATAATAATATTATTATTCAAATATGAATTTTTACACAAACATTAATAACTATATCATATATGTGATTACTTGTGATTATTTCAAATAAAACACATGTTAGCTTCATTTAGTATTGTAACAGGATCAAATTTTTGAGAAGAATCAAAAATTTGAGGCGGTTATTCAGTCGGTTTCAGACTGTCGCTACCAGATGCGATATAAGCGAGCAGCAAGCGAGAGTGAGAGTCAGTTTGAGTTCAAGCTCAATAGAGTTCAGATATAAATATAAATTAAATGTACAAAGTGTTTTAACAAAGCTCATATAAAATAGTGTAATATTGGTCTATAAATAAATAAGTTATGAAATAAACTGTCCAGCTTTACAGTATAATATTTTTTCAAACATAACTAGATGTTTATTTAGAAAAAGTGTCAATTTCAACCGGCAAATTAAAGTATAGTGTACTTTTTTCAAAAAAACCACCAACACCGCAATTCATCATGAAAATTGTAGCGAAAAATCATATATTTGAAATTACACAAATGTCACTTTACTTACCACAGCTTGACATGAATAGCTAGCTTGTTATTTGTTTAATTAGTGAGCTAACATAGAAACCCAAAATTGACAGACTCAGGCAGCCTTAAACACAACATTTTGATAAATTACTTCAATGCTACTTGTTCAATCAAAAGCAGCAGATATTGGATAAAAAAAAGATTATAATTGAGTTATCTTACTTTATTAACACATTAGTTGTTTAGTTGGAAAAACGATTATTAGCAAATCAGATTGCGTTTACGTCTGCAACACAAGTTGGCAAAAACAAAAATCCTAAATTTGCTTTCGATGTGTGCAATTTAAAAAATAGCAAAAAATTATACAAAGTAGCCTTATTATAACTCTGCAAAAAGAATTCAGTAAAAGCTGACAATAAGTAAGATTCGTAAGCAAAAAATGTTTTTCTGTTGTACAGATAATAGTGTATTATTAGTAAAGTTATCACCCTTGTTTCAATAATATGTTAAAAATAAAAATTTTATGAAGTATTTAAGGTATTGACAAAATGTTTTTTTTTTACATTTCTTCATTACATTACATGTATAAGCCACGTTTCGGTAAAAGGATTTCACCTTCTTCAAGCCAAAAAAACAATATAGACAAACTTAAAAGTCAGTTACATAAAACATAAATGTACAAAAAACACTTACTGCTGATGTATTAAAAAACACGTTAAAATAGAACACAGATCAAACAATAAAAATTATTAAAGACTGTTGTATCAATCGTCTTATAATTTTATTTTTTTTCTTAAATTATTAAAAATGTATGTAATAAAGAAATGTTGAAATATCTACATGTGTTCGATACCCTAAATCCTTCATAAAAAATTTCTTTTAACATAGTATATTATATTGTATACCTGGGCGGCAAAGTGTTATTTTTCCGGGCAAAGAAAAGATATGGAGAGGCAAGGCGAAGGACTAAAAAAACACTTTGCGGCCGTGGTGTACGCACTATTTTTTATTCTACGCAACATCACCTTATAATCTAAAATTGGTTCGAACTTATTAGCGCTAATTGAGCATCTCAAACCTCGACAGATTAAAAAACTCATAGATTTTTTTACTGTCACAATTTTTATTGCACAAAAGAGTTTTTTTTTTAATTAAGAATGATGTTCATAAACAGAAATCAATGTGATTTTTGTTTCTCGGCTAACTCAGAAATAGTCAATTTTTTCGACTGTCAAAAGATGAAAAAATTTCATATTGAGCTAATGTAGGATACAATTGTATATTGTAAATCTAAGCAGCAAAGTACTACTTTTCTAGACCGAGGAAAGATATGTACAGGAAAGCTTGGCCACTTCTCAAAGCCTAGAAAACCACTTTGCGACCGTGGCTTATACATGATTTTTTATCCTATACAAAATTACCTTATAGTCGAGATTAACTTAAAATTGGTCAGCGGTTATTACCGTCAAAAGTTCAGAATGTCAAACCTCGACAGATGTCAAAAATTTATAGATTACTTTACTGTCGTGATTTAAACAATTTATCTTACAAAAGTAGTTTTTTTAAAAAAGATTAACGTCTATAAACAGTAAATGTGACTTCAAGTTTTAAAACCGCTTATAAATAGCGGTACTGAAGAAAAAAAGCTTTTACGGCCAGAAGTGATGATTAAAATATTGACATCTTTCGGAAAAGACTGTGTCGAACAGTTTAATTAAAATGTCGACGTTTCGCACTCCATCAGTGAAGACGTCACCAGGACAGATAAATAAAAGTAAGAACAAGCACGGTAACACGTCGTGCAAATCACGCTAAAACCGAAACTTATTGTGGCTAGACCTCGTTGCCGCTTGGGCTTATATTAGTAAGCGAGAAAGAGAAAGCGGTTGGAGGGACAGAAGAGAAATTAGCAGAGGGCTCGAAAGAGAAAGCTGCAGAAAAAGCAGAAACGCTTTGTGTTGATAACGAAAGAGTGTTTGTGAACAAAGGCTTCCAAACGTTTAAGAGATAATAACCTGAATCTCTATTAAAGTTGTTTGGGTGTTTTACAATTTCGATTGTTTCTCTGATTTTTCTGTCATAGAAAAATTTCGGTTTACAAATCAAGCAAGATTTATTAGAGAAATTTTGTAGCCGGTGTCTAGATGATGTTCAGCTAGTGATGACTGCGACCATAAACCCGAATTTATGCACCCTTTATGTTCAGAAACTCGAAGTTTAATTGAACGTCCTGTTTCCCCAATGTAAACTTTGCCACAAGAGCACGGAATTTTATAAACACCTTTAGACAAAAGTGAGTCAAATCTGTCTTTTGGAGATGGTAAGATTTTCAAGATTTTTGTAGGTCGTTTGAAGACTGTTCTCAATCCTTGTTTACAAAGAATTTTTCCATTCTGTCTGTAACCCCATGAACAAATGGAGGATAAGCAGTTCCAGTTTTAGTTTTCGACTCTCTCGTTTTTGTGCGAGGATGTCAATAATGGTTTATAATACGTTGAATATCCTGTTTCTTATATCTATTATTCATTAGGCTAGTTGTTAACCGGTCTAATTCTGTTTAAAGACTTGATGTTTGACAAACCAAAAAAGCGCGATGAACTAAAGATTTAATAACAGACAATTTTTGGGCAGAATGATGATGTGATGTCGCATGAAGATAGCGATCTGTATGAGTAGGCTTTCGATATATTCGAAATATTATATAATTATAATTTTTATATATTTTTATATAGAATATTTTGAAACTTCGCCAATTTTATTAAACTGTTTGACACGGTCTTTTCCGAAAGATGTCAATATTTCAAATAGTGGGACGTTTACCGTTTACAGAGTCTTCTGGTTCACTCTCACTTCTCATTCAACCGTCTAGATTTTATTTGCTTTTGCCTTTCGCAGCGACGTCTGGTGGAAAAAATCAGTTTATTTTTCTTGGCTAGCTCAGAAATAGTCAACTTACGCGACTGTCAACAGATGAAAAATTTTATTTTAAGCTAATGTAGGAAAAAAAATAATTAAAACTTTGGTCATAATTAGTTGCACGCCATTGAGTTAATCAGAACTAAAAACAAAATTCTAGTTGTAATAATTGTAGTTTCTTTAGTAACCATAGTTCAAACACAAACGACATTACATAATTTTCACACTTAGGCTAATATTATCTTATTTATTATACATTTAGCTTTATTTATTTCAAGCCACAACTTACAAAAACATCAGAGTTTTCAATATAACGTTTTAACTTGACAGGCTTATTCAATTTGGGATATTCTTTTTTTTCCCATTCAATTTAGGTACTCCTGTAGTTACATAGATATTGTTCATTCTTACAAATACTAACTTTTTGATTAATATACCCCGGTACCGTTGAATGTATGTGAATAAAAAATAAATTATTTGCATTGTTTTTGCCTTACTAAAATAAAGTTTTTTGATCTTGTTAGACTTGTCTAATGACTCTTGTACTGTAGCAATTCTAAAAACAATTTTGTTTTAATTGTAAACTGTTTAAAAAATAAATGTTCAATATAACAGAAAGGCAATAAATTGATAAAAAATATACAAATTAATGCAACTATTTCCAACGTTACATAAAATTGTAAACTTTTTTTAATTAAAGTCTTTTCAACTTTTGTTAGTTGTGAAAAAAGCATTTATTAGAAATTACGTTTTTTGATCACAATTGAAGATCACAGGTTGTCTGATAAATTTTCCAATGAACGTACGATATAATTATAAAAAGTTATTAAGACCAAAACACAATTCATCCAAGCAACAGAAATAAATAACAATTTAGAGCTCAAGAAGTAATATAACTTTATAGCAGGTAAGGAGCATATTTATCTATACATAGTATTTTGTTCATTACCAACCGCCAGATTAGAACTACACCATCTCTAATGTTTGTTTTAGTTTTATGTGTCTTGATTATTTCTCTAATCTAACAGAAATTAGTTCTTAAAATGTAATTACGACAAGCAATTTTGTTCAGAAAGTCAATTAAACTTTACAGTTTGTCTTTTCTAATTTCCTTAATGATATTACGATCTTTTTAAATTAATATTATTTTGAATCGTGAACGTTTATACAAACTTCTAAAGACGTATAAATCAAAGAATTTTAGAATTCAGGAAATTCAATGTTTCTTGTTTAATTTAATCAACTTTTTTTTCAAAGTGAAGTAATCAAATGTTTGAAAACAACACAAAATATCAGTCTTGTGTTTTACAGTTAATTAAGAAGTATTGGAATTTATAATTACTTGACTAAATGCAGAATGACAGATCATTTTATAAGCAACCAGTTTTATATAATATAACACAACTCTTTTTTTCCTAAAAAACTTGATCATATGACGAAAGGAATGTTGTTTTGCATCAATCAAAAGTCCCGAAGGGTCGAATCATTTTGCCTAAAGCATCAAACCTTGAATGTATTATGCTTGAAATTGTCTGTAAAAAAAATAAATTGAGTTGTATTCATCTAGACAAATTCCCTAGCAATTTAAAATAATTTCAAAGCGATTTTCTTGATTTATTCTGAATTAGTTTTTCAAAACGTCAATTTCTCTAGCTTTCAATCAGTTATTTATTTTACTCAACAACATATTTGGTAACAACGTTTTTTAACGACACAGGAAAAGGTTTTCATAAGGAGAAGCATTTTTGAAGATAACGTATTATTTTTGCAACAGTCAGAAATTTACTATTTGCTCATATTTATTGTTTTTACAAATTTTAGATTATTCTGTTATTTTCAGAATAATCTGGAAATGCAAAATTAATTTAGAACAATCTCAAACTTCCAGCTTACGCTAAAGAATGTCTGTGGCTTATGTTTTGCAGAACTTTCAGGTTAGGTAGATAATTTTAAAACTCATTGTTGTAACTGTACTAACACAGTTTTATTATATCGCAATTGAAGTGGAAATATAAATTATTATTTTGGTGTTGACAACAAAATAATATGATAGTTCGTCAGAAAAAATATATAAAAGTGATTTGGGACTATAATGAAGAATGCTGCTCTGCGTTCGTGGTAGAAAATCGGTTAAAAAAAAGATATTTTTCAATGAACAATTGAATGTAATAAAAATAAACAAAATTAAGAAACTGATACCAAACTTGAACGTACCTCTACCATCAAATCAAAGTGACAGCACTTAATTTGACATTTAAACCTGATCTAACCTCACTTTTAATTTAATAAAAACTTTAATGATAATAACTTTTTGTGTAAAATTGAAAATAAACTTGTTATTCATGGGACAAAAAATAACCCTTCAATTCAACATGTCGGATGACGCAACAAGACTGGTATCATCACTTTTTGAATTTAGACTGCCAAAGACCCTCCCCAACAGATTCCGAAAAAAAATTGCTGCTTAGAATTTTTATAAATTTTAGTCCGTTTTTGATAGTTTAGCTAATTTGACTGGGCTATACCGAAATTTAAAAAGCAAATTACAGAATGATATAGATTGATAAGTCTACATAAATTGTTTTCTTATTGTAAAAACTAAAAAATTAAACAACTTTTCTTGCACAGTAAGTCTGAATTTGTTATATTATTATAAATAAACTAATAATTAATTATAATAAAGTCAATTTTACCAAATTTTTATTTGTTTTTATAGTTGCCCGAACCTGTACTGAACGGATTAACAAAGAAACTAAACACACAGAACTTAGAAACATTAACAAATTTTTTCAACTACTGAATGTTTCTAGAATGAATTAAAAGTAGATAACAGCGTACAAAAATATAAAGCACTATAATATGTTTAAAAAAATAAAACACAAGTAAAAAAACAAAATCTGCATTTTTAAGAGACTAAAAAAAGAACAACAATAAACAGCAAGAAGGATTATGTAAGAACAAGAGCATCAAATTAATCAAAAATTAAATAACATTAAGAAAAAAGTTATCAAAAGTATAAAGCACGATATTTTCCAATTTCAAAAAAAAATAGAAAAAACAATAAAACATAATAAAAAATTTAAACTATATAAAAAAAATTAAAATCACTACACTTAAACTAAAATCAATTAATTGTATAAAAAAAATAACTAAATAAACAAATTAAAACAAATGTCTAAAATTAAAGTAAATACAAATGTAAAACATTTTAATAACAAGATTGTACTAAAATAAGTCAAAATTGAAAAAAAAAATAAAATACAAGAATAACATAGTTTTTTGAGACTTTAAAACTTGTTTAACGACATGATCAACGACATAAAAGTACTAAAAAAATGTAAGAAAAGCAATACTCAAAAAAAAAGCAACAATTGACAAAAAAGTATAAAAAGTATGTAAACACAGTATTTTAATACCAATATTCAATGCAAAAAATGTAAAAATTATGTAATAAAAGTACTAAAGCATTATCTTAATAAATAGTACATTTGAATTATTATTTGCGATAATAAAATTTAAAAAAAATTTATAAAAACAACAACAAAACCTTGAAAAAAAATAGAGATTTTAAGCGCTAATTTTAATATTCAACCAAAATTAATAAAAAATGATGATACAAAAGCGCCAATATGTACTTTGCTATTTTAAAAAATGGTTTTGATAGAATACAACAAAATTACATTTAAACATTATTATTTTTTTGTTATTAATGTCAAAAGCTTTGGAAAAATTAGCATGTACACAATTTACTTGTCAAGGCTTCATTTAAAAAATCACATATTCTATCAAATTGCTATTTAATTTTATTGATTAATAGATTAACGAAAAATATGTTACGCATCAGGGGAACCAACAAACAATTTTACTAACAGATTATTCGTTATTGGAGATAATATACTATATATTTGACAAAACAATGTCATAAATCGCATAAAATCAACTTGCGTCATTTCTATATTGTCAGTTTTTTCTGTGGGAGATTTGTTGAGATTAACGTCTTCTGTTAATATCTGACGCATTCGAGCAACTTTTTTTTTTTGACCTTTTTGTACAATTGCCCTAACCACACAAACATATTCATATAGGTAAATATATATATATATATATATATATATATATATATAGATATATGTATATATAGTAGAGTGCTTCATTTTTTCTCTGTGCTACTCGGAAATCTAATACTTTATAAAAAATTAAAAATTATGCCGCCGGGTAAAAGGCTTTAAGTGCAATAGCGGCTTAGCTCATTTAAAAATTCAATTTCCTATTTAAATAAAAGATAGAAAAATTTTTTTTTCGGTTTCAACTTAATTTTTCGACGTGAAAAAATTTTTTTTGGGGAAAACGCGTGTATAGTTTTTGTAGAACATAAAATTTGCTACAAAAAGTTCCTTAGCGTAAATCTTCCCCGACCAACAACTTTTGTGTTATACAGCTGCGAAGATAAACGTTTATTATATTTCACATCAAATAATTTTTAATTTAACACTTCTTTGTTATGAAAAAACTAATCTCGACATTTTTAACATCAACGCGCTTGAAATTTTTAGTTTTACTATTTTTTTGATTAATTGATTCTATGATTTTAATTTTAATTTCTGAGTTGACTTTATCATCGAAAAGTGATAAACAAATGTTTTTAATTAATAATTAATAATTATAAAAAAAAAGTTTAAAATTTGTGTTATTTAATTGCCGACAATCAAATGCGCGAAAAAAAAATATGCAAAAAATTAGAAATAAACAAATGTTAATCTAAAAGATATGCGATGATTTAAGTAAAAACAGCATCAAGAAAAACTGAAAAAAATTAAAAATTTGTTGATAAAAAAAAACAATTTAAGTAGTATAGAAAAACAAAATTATAGTATTTTTGTAGAAAAATAAACGTTGATAAAATTAGGTAAAGCATAAAAAAAATCGAAAAAAAATTTATAGACAAGAAAATGTTTAGATTAGAAAGCCATATTATAAATACGAAAAAAAAAAGATGTAAAAATATCAGGAGTTTACAGATGGATAATAAAAATTAAAAGAAAGAATAGTATGACAAAAAATAATAAAAATACAAAAAAATGTGAGAAAAAAAATAAGAAAAAAATAAAAAAAATTAAAATTAAGTAAAAACCTTATAAAAATAGGAACAAATAAAATAAAAATAAAAAATAAAAAAACGAGTTCAAAAAAAAAAGTTGAAGAGATAAAAAAAAGACAATTAAAAAGAAGAAAAAATAAAGAGAAGTATAATAAATAAAATGTAATAAAAAAACTTCAAAAAAAAAATTAAAAAAAATTTGAAAATTAAAGAAATTTTATAAATAAAAAAATTAAAACTATAAATAATTAAAACAAATTAAATAAAAAAAATAATAATACGCTTATTAATAACTAATACTATGCTAGCTTAAATTTAAAAACGTTTATTTTTTAGGTTGCCGAAGGCAACCCTTCTAGCTTCATACACATTGCCGCAGGCAACCCTCTACTTAAGAGAGTAGGGTAAGCACCCGGAGGGTGCGTAACCATACTCTCGTCGCATAATAAAATGTAAACAAACATTTGAATTAAACGTATTTTTAATTTGATTTTATTATAATTATTGATGAAAGTTTATATTTCTCTATTTTATTCAAAACTAATTTTTGAAATTAGAAACCTGAATCATATAATAATATGACTCAACTAAAGCGTGCTTTTGTCTATAATAAATTATTATTTAATGTAAAAATAATAAATCTTGATTTAAAAATGATTTGGTGTAAAATATAATAAACATTTATCTTCGCAGCTGTATAACTCAAAAGCTGTTGATCGGGGAGGATTTACGATAAGGAACTTTTTGTAGCAAATTTTATGCTCTAAAAAAACTATACACGCGTTTTCCCTAAAAAAAAAATTCTCAAAATATGATTCGAAAAATCAAGATGAAACCAAAGAAAAAATTTTTTCTATGTTATTTAAATAGGAAATTGAATTTTTAAATGAGCTAAGCCGCTATTGCACTTAAAGCCTTTTACCCGGCGGCATAAATTTTTATTTTTCATAGCACAGAGAATAAAAATATCGCTTAAAAATGAAGCACCTTAATATATATATATATATATATATATTATATATACTCTATAAGATTGTTTTGTAGTTTTTTTTTATACATTCTCTTCTAGGCCTGTAACCTTTAAATTAAAAAACTTTATATGACTTTTTTTTCTTAAAAACATTTAGGCTACAAGATTTACTAGATCTTGACAAGGTTTAGGTGTCTAAACTTTTAGCGTCTTAGGATTCTTAATTCCTAATTTAAAACAGAAAAAGTATATATTATATAGAGTTTTCTCGAGTTGGTTATGTCATTCTTTTACCATTCGTTAAACATTAAATTAATTTTCTGATAAAAAGTATCAAAAAATTTTAGCCAAAAACAAATAATTTGATTAAGCAAAAACTTTGAAATTTTATTTTTATTATTATCAATTGACTTTAAGCCAACCCTTAACTCATAAATAAATATAAGTTATTTTTTTTAAGTTATTGTATGTGCACAACTTTTATTTTTTTTTACTATTTTGAGGTTTTTTGATAAATTATGTAATGCAATTTAATGTGTTACAATGTCAATAAATAAATAAATAATTATTTTATAGTTTGTAAACACCGTAGAAAACACACACACATACGTAATTTGTTTACCTAATGTGATCTTAATGCGTAAAGAGATTTAGTCGGATCATTTTATTGTTTATTTAGTACGTGTGAGTCCACTTCCTGGCACACAATAAATCAATTCAATACGGCATTTGGCCAGTTCACTAACAAGCGAGAGCAATATTACTGCTTCATTCCGCATCAGCTTAACCTATTTTTTGTCAATGGCACAGCTCCAGCAGATATTTCATTTACAAGATTTTATTAGTTTGACTGTCGAAGAATAAAAATTTTTAGTTTTAAGAAAACGTGTCATAACCATAAAACAGTATTGCCAATATAAAATTTTAAAAGTTCAATTTTATTATTTTCCCGGCGCATCCGCCATTTGTGTATTTTCAACATTGCATGAAAATCTGATGAGTATTAATAAGACCAATAATTAAATCAATAGGTCGTTTCAAAAGCATCATGATCAAGCCAAAACAAAAGCTAGTGTCGAAAAAGCTTAAAAAAAATAAATGTAAAAAAACAACTTGACAGACAATAGCAAAAAATTATACTTTTTGTTTTCTTGTGGCATTTAGACAAAATTATTACCAATAATTTTACCTTTTATTCTTCGCACCTAAAGTGTCCAGATTTACGATAATATTTCCAACTCAAATATCAAACAATTATAAATTTTTAAAAATTCGATTTTTATAAGACTAAAAATTGGTATCCGAAATGTGTAGGTCATATAAATCTATATATATAAAGAAAGTCGTGTTTGTTACAACACTTATAACTCGAGAACGGCTGGACCGATTGCCATGGTTTTTGATTTGTTGGATTTGTTTCCGTCCCGAATAGCAGAATACATCTTAAAAACAATGAAAACTCGATATGTGTAATGAATACTTGATCATTTCAATAGATGTTGATTTGTTTATTACATGTCAAACATTTGTTGTCCAATCCTGTTAAATAGTGTAACAACTACTTTTTTTTGAGCTTATGGCCTGCTTGCTGAAACCTTTAAGCTACAACTTTATTTTTTTCTGAAGACATCATGTGTGCGTTCAGAAATTTATTTTTTGTGAAATGTCTACAAAGTTCAGGTACTGTTATATTTGTTTGTTTTAGACATTAATTCCCGAAAATAATACCTAAGATTTATTCTGCAGTAAAAACATAAAATCATCGGAAAGGAAGGAACGGAATTTAGGGAATAAAAAATCAGTTGGTAAAGGTTATAAGATTAAGGAAAAAAAATCTACAGGTTAAAAAAAGTGTAAATGTCTTTTTATAGGTTGTCTATGATTTTTCTTGATAAGCTATTCATACGTAGTGGTTATATACTCTTTGAGCTATTGTCTATGTCTCGAAAGTTCAGGCACTGTTATTATATTTGGTGGTTTTATGCGAGTGCACATTTTAAAAACAATGCCGCGTCCTAGAAGATCTAATCTTTCCCAGCGAAGCCGTAATGCAATTAGGCAACGCAATATCGCGAGTCAATTATCTGCGAGAAATTGCACGCGTTGATACTTAAAGGAAAATTTAAAGATGAGGAAGTTCTTATTCCAAGGATTCCGATGATCCCAACGGATATGCCCTTTGAGTTTAAACGAATTCAATTCCCGATTCGTCTTGCCTTCGCCCTGACGATCAACAAATCACAGGGCCAATCCTTGACTATTTGTGACCTCAATCTAGGAAATGCATGTTTTTCTCATGGTCAATTGTACGTGGCATGCTCACGTGTCGGCAAACCATCCGCTTTATTTGTTCTTGCGTCTGATCAAAAAACAGAGAATGTCGTTTACCACAAAGTGCTTGAATAAAAATCCCATTAATAAATTAATCCGAGTTTTATTTTTTTTTCCTAATCTGCACTACATAGTTTTCAATAATTTTTTTCTGACATGAGTTTGAAGTACTTAATTATTATTTTTTATTTTTTTTTATTTTTATTCTCATTCTGTATGTATGTTTTCATCATCATTCATCATAATAAAATACTTTTTTGTTTCTATCTATATAAATATATTATTTTGTATCATTGTTTTACGTTCATCAAAGCCTAAATTAGTTCAGCTGAAAAGTAACACGACATTCATTGACTGTTAGCCGGTACGAAGTTCGCCGGGTCAGCTAGTAAAAGATAAAAGACAAATAAAATAGACGACGGTCGTAAATTGTAGCAATTAAAATCGCTTTTAAGTACCAAAAGTAAAAAAAAATTTAACATTTTGTTGCAAGGAAAGCTGTTGAATATTGCCACATCTTCACGTCAATAAAAACCAATAAATTCGAATTTTTAGAAATAATATACACAATATTACAAGGGTTTTTTAAAATTTGGCGTCAAAATTAGCCATGCTTTTGAATTTGTGTGAACGGATACTTTTTTAAACCATTGCTTCAGATGAAAATAATTAGTATGTCCTCAATATCTTAATTTTTAAATTTTAAACGGTTTTCTCACAAGAACAAAAAGTTTTTGTAATGAAATCTTATTTTTGTAACGGCCACCGAGTTGATGGTGAAGTCAAGCTTCTTTCCAAAAATTTCTCAATCTATCCAACACATACATCATAATTTGATCCATTGTATTCAACTTTTTCGTAAAACTGGCTCGTGCAATCGTAAAAAAATACTGGTCTTTTTAGAAAAAGAACAAAAAAAGCTATCAAAAATATAAGACAAATAGTGGAAGAAGCGCTATAAACATCTCTACGTTGACTTTCACAAGTCCCCACTTGCCACAAAATTTAAAAAAAGGATATTTACTTGTATCTCTTGTATCTGCAACTACATCAACTTCTTCCTGTACGTGTCCCATACTGTCGTTGTTTTTGTAACACTTTTAATAGCAATATATTAAACTAAGTTTTTTTACGGATTAGGCCTGGTTTTATTCAGTCGGCTATGTGAACTTACAAAATATACAAATGTGGAGTTTAGAAAAACCTAATTTTATTGAAGAAATTGCATTTCACTCCGAAAAAGTAGAAAGATAAGCTGCTACTTCAGAATTATTGCGTCATTTTTTTTAAATGGAACATGAGATACCAAGAGAAGATTTTACAGCTCCTTTATTTGCACAGTTTTATGACGATCAAATTGTAAACGGGTAATTTCAGCAAAACGGTGTTACTCCACATATTACTTACAAAACCTTGAATATAATACAAGAATTATATAACAGCTGAATTATCAGCAGAAATATAGCCACCCAACTTGTCAAGATTCTGCAACCTCACTCTATGTGACTTCTTTTTGTGGCCTGAATAATAGAACTCAACTTTCTAGCAACGCTCAAAAAACATCAATGCGTTGCGTTAGGCAATAGTTGCCAAAATTGATAAAATTAATAATAATCTTTAGATGTTGGCAAATCAGTAACGCAATTATTGAAAAAGCTGGTAAATGCTTTGAAGTCAATAGACGACATTTTGATTAATTGTTGTAAACTTTATTTCGTCATTAAAGTTTATTTTTTCCTTTGTTATAACACTACAATAAGCAGAATGGCTTATTATTGAAAGCTATACTGTCTTGACTGGGTAAACAATTATAATATCTTTAGCAATCAAACAAATCAACAAAATAAAACCTCAAACGAAACTGTCAGCAGCAAGTTATCATTTACACAAATGTTTGTGTCACGTCAGGTAGCAAACATTAACTAGTTTTCAATTTTATATTTGGTTGTACGGTGCGCACATAAATTGTAACTATCTTTTAATAATTAATAATCAATAATTGACATCATTTCCATAGTTAAATTATTGGAATTATTATTTGTTTTTATTAACGTACTTGTTAGTTAATACAATGTTATTTAAGACGGCTTTATTTTCACATAATATGTGTGTAATTAAAGACCGTTAATAATCAACACTGAAAATCAAGTCTTTAATTGTAGAAATTATTAGTCTCCCATTAACATAAAAGTTAATTACAATATTTTTGGTTGAGAGAGAACTTTTTAAATTAGAAATAGAAAATTGTTTCTAAATTCTCAGTCCGTGACAGACTGATCATTTATGTTAATATACATAGTTATCTCTAAAAACAAGTAAAGTCACCAATTATAAACAAAAATTCGCTATTGTAATAGAGTTAATTTGTGTAATATTATAAATGCATATTTTTTAAGTTTTCGTGCTTTAATGTAAACATTTGCATTAATGAAAAACATTAACTACTAATTTGTTAATCAAAAAACAAAGACGTTAAAGTGGCTTTTAATTGCTTTTGACTAATTTAATTTTAATAATCGGGTAATCAAAAATAACTATGACAATGCTAAAACTGTGCTAGTGTTAAGATTTGATTAGTATATTAGTACATAATAAAGGTAAAATTAAATTTAAAATATATATTTATTTTTATCCTTTACTATAGAACTCATACTTGTCACAAATAGTCTCCAAACTTTTTCATTATTTGAAAAAAATTAAAAAACTTGTGATGTTTTAATTTTCAGTTGAAGTCTGTTTTTAGATTTTGTTTAAACTTATTTTATTTTTTATGATTTAGTATTTTCTACTCTTTTCATTAAAAATCTATATTTTTTTTAAAATCTTTAAATATTGTTCTTTAATTAAGTATAAAAAAAAACATTACAAAATTAATTTTTTTTTTTATTTTTATAGTTTTTTTAGCAGGCTTTGACTTGGCGCCAATCAGATTACCTAAAACTTTTTAGGTAATCTGATTCTTAAAATCTTTATAATCTTTAGGTAATCTTTAAATGTTGTACTTACAACATTTAAAGAATCTATCTATTTAATTATTAATTTATTTATTTAATTAAAACAAATGGTCTTTTTTAAAACTTTGTACACAAAAATTTCTAAGTTTTCAATTTGTCACTTGTTTTTATACCGTATATTTCAAAAAATTTCAGGTCAAGCAGGTAGTGTAAAACAAACTTATTGACATGTCTGTCACAAAATAATTAAACTGTCGCAAACTCCATTACGGAAACATCATTGCGTAAACTTACTAAATTAAATCAGCTCTTAGAAATTTACAGTCACATAACCTAGCTTTACTTTGATTTAATCTCTCACGATTGTAAAAGTTGATTTATTCTAATGTAATTTTGTGCTACTCTTAATTCTACAAAAATAACTGTTTTCAAATTATTTACGATTAGAAAGCAATTGTTTTTCATAGCTTGCTTAACCGGATATATTTTAAAACATACGGTACAATTTTTACAATATTCTTCAAATGTCAATAAAATTTACAAAAGACCACATAAGAAACACCAGCTTTCAAATAATAATAGTTCAAAAATTTTCACCTAGAAAAAAATTTTGAGAATTTACACATAAATTCAATCTAATTTTTAAAGTATTTTAAAACTCCGCAAAAGCTCAACAATAAAACACATAAAAAAACTTGTTTCAATAAAATTGAACTAATAAACTTTTTTTTAATGTCGACTTAAAAATAAAAAGTTTTTTTAAAATTCTAATAATTTTTGTAATAACTTTAACAATTTTACCAAGAAACAATACATATAATATATAAAATTAATTGTAAACTACACGTGAACTCAAATAGCTTTTTGTATACACTAATCCGTTCATAAGCTATAAAATTTTAATAACTTTTTTAATGTCGAGTTAATTTTTCATTCATAATTTATAAGCTTTGACACATTGTTTTCCACTTGTCTTTAACTAAATATTATTCTATATTTAAAAAAAAAATCCAAAATGGCTTTTTCAACGACAATTTATTATAAGAAAATAAAAATCTTGCTAAACTACAATTTTTTTTTTAAATTGTTTGTATTTTGAAAGGGAATGTTCAGTTTGGCTCTATTGTTGCAATTTTTTTGAAAGGATTTTTTAATTTTTATTATTGTACAAAAAGAAACACGATTTTATTATCATTTGCAGAACTTTGGATGTATTTTTTTAATAATTATTGACAAACTAGATTTTGATGCGTACCGTTGTTTTGACAATTATTTAAGTTTATAGTTTATATATAAATTTACTACTAGCAATTTTTTTTTCCAAATTTAATTTGAAAAAAAACTTGAAAAAACGTTTTTTACAAATAATTTTGTTCACTGTACTATGGCCAAAATGTTAACTACTGTCTACATTTTAAAGATTTTTTTTTGAAAAATGCACAGCCACAAAACAGTGATAGGGATAAGCTTACTAAAGCAATTTGTTTAGTAATTTTCTTATCAAAATATTTTATTAGATCTAGCAAACAGAAAAATAATAACAAAATTCTATTTTTTGTATGTATACATGCCCATCTCATATTTTTTAAAGAGATTATGAAAAATTTATATTATAATGTAAAGTTGTACAACATATAACATAGATACATCCTATAAAATACTGTAAGTATTTGTTTAAAATAATATTATGCAAATGACAGAATTGTTCAACAAGCTAAAATCTATTCTTTTTATAAACATTTGTCATCAGTTTTAATGTTAGCAACGCCATTTAAAAGTAAAAGTCAAGAGCGTGATTTCTACGGTTTTGAAGCAGGATTCCAACATAATTTCAGTATTGTTGACAATTGTTTATAATAAAAAACAAACTATAGCTTTTTTTTTAATTAGATTAGGTGATGGTATCTTACCGTAGGCTGAAGTATATAAAATAATTTAAATAATATAATATAATATAATATAATATAATATAATATAATATAATATAATATAATATAATATAATATAATATAATATAATATAATATAATATAATATAATATAATATAATATAATATAATATAATATAATATAATATAATATAATATAATATAATATAATATAATATAATATAATATAATATAATATAATATAATATAATATAATATAATATAATATAATATAATATAATATAATATAATATAATATAATATATTTAAATTAGTATTTATTTTAAGCAACTAAAAATGTCAGTCGGCGGCATTAGACTAGTTATTCTGCATAAGATTAGTACTAAGATACATGAAATAATTGTAAATGATAACAAAAGATAAGGTTTCAGAAATTGATAAGGTTTCTTTTACTATGTGTTACGTTTTAAATATGTATCCACATTATTATATCTCTGATTTTTGATTTCTTAGCGTTTTGACAGATTTATACCACACGCAAAAATTTTGTTCCAGAATGAATTAACATAAATAATGAACTTTTTCGGTTGCATTATAAATACATAAAATAGCATTTCATCCGACCGTCACGCAAAGTCTACAAATATTTGTACATAAACATGTAAAGGGTAGTGTACAAACACTCATAAAAAAAAACAATTTTTTTAATAACATATTTTACACCAAGACTGGGTAAATTGGCTATAAACTTAAATATTACATTCAAGAAATGAAATTTACCCATGATACACTTACAATTTGTATGCAAATCCTCATGTTAGCTAGGGGAATCCAAATTCCAAAAAAAATCAGCCATTTTAAGTTTAAAACAAAAAATTTTAGAAAAAAAAACAAAAGTTGAGTAATTACATCACATCACCATTTTTTAAACACTTAATAAAATATGTTTAAACAGACACATATGTTAGAAAAAGTCTGCACAGAAAACACAACTATAACATTTATATTTTAAATTCAAAGATTTTTGCTGATTTTTGTTTGTTTATTTTAAAGGCCAAACCCACAATTTTAGCCCATAATTTGATAGAAAAAAAAATTTTTTTAGGTGTATTTGTTTCGATTTTTCTGAACTTTCCAGTGAGTAGCTTGTAAAAAAATCACTATTTCTTAAATCTCTTAAAGAATCGCCGTTAGGGTTGTAAAGTTTATCGCGACGTGCATGTTTTCGTCCTTGCACGGTCCTGCGAGAACTAACCGAAAGGATAAATTTGCGAGATTCGGAACGCCATGTTGGACCTGCGTCTTTACAAGATTACGTCACAATCAATATAGAGCTTGAACCTAAAGGTGACACAAACACTAGAAAGAGAATCGATTCTTTTTGGTATTTCGTAAATTATTGGGAGAATAAGTGACGTCACAAAAGCTCGCGCATCCACCAATTTTAATAGTTTTGTTAAAACCTGGTAAAATTATTTTTTATTTTTTTTTTACTCTTTTACACAGTGAAACTAACTTTTTGTGCTTGAGGCCTTAGGTTTCTTGGTTTCTATAACTATAGTTTTTACAATTTTGTTGTCTTAGTTTTTTCATCAATTTTTTTTTTTTTTACTTTTTATGCGTTTTGTGTTTCTCATCCTCATGCTTCGACTTTCTTATCAAAAAATGCTTTTTGTAGCTTTTAATTCAAATTTTTATGATCCATATTTCTCCTATATTTAACCGGCTTCAAAAAAAAAGAGGTTTTCAATTCGACTGTAGAACCTCACAACCTTTTTTTTGGGTGAACCGAATTTGATGATTTGGTTTATTTAGAAGCTGGTGCTTTCTATCTGGTCCCATTTAAATTTGATCAAGATCTGACCAGCAGTTGTTAAGTTATTGTTATTAATGCTTTTTTGATATATATTTTTGACACTTCAATTGATTATAAAAATTGTTGATAAATTAAAATAATATTTTGATATAATTAAATATTTGTTTATTTATTTAATTAATTTATTCAACAATTCTTTATTATGACGTTTTAAAAATGATGTTTTTGATTAAATTATGGGGTCTATAGAACACAAGTGGTTTAATCAATCAATAATACAACTGCTTTTATATAATTTAAAAAATTACAAAAAATAGTAGAATTTATTAAACAACAAAAGATACAATACATAAAATTACAATTATAAGAAACAGGAATATTTGATGAAATCATTTGTTAAGATTTACCTTAACATTTATATTAAAATATAAATAAAAATAATAACAAAATCGGTCTACCTTGAACATCAAATATTTTTCATTGAATGAACTGCTGAATATGCTCTCTTTTAAAAACTTTTGATTTTTTGGACTTGTAATTTTTTGATTCGTATTTTAAAAAAGCCATTAATTTGTCATATTGTGAAATATTTGTATTTTGGTAAAGTTTTAATGTCGATCTTAACATGCAGTATTCCGCCCACGTTGAAGAAACCGCAAATCTTTTTTTGAGGTTAAAGAAGTAACCTAACGTAGTGGGATAAGTTTTGGCTAACCCCACTTACATCGTTTTCTTGTTTCTAGTTATTGAACTCACTCAATTCTTTGTAATAAGCGTCCCTGGATTTCTAGGATAGCAAACGCGACGTGACTTCTTCGACATCTTTTGCAATTTTTTTAAGAAGAAAGCAATTTTTTTTATTTTCAACAATGTTACAAGCGCCGAAACAGTTTGCAAAATTTTATTCAAATAATAAATTTGTTGTCAACAACAACATGGCAACCAAATCATAGACTACTGCTAATTTTTGTAGATATAAAAGGTTTGGGTTTTGATAGTTTTTTAAAAACTCTTACAAAGAGAGGTGATGGACCAAACTATGTATTGTACTCGTGTCTTAATAGCAAATAAGTCGCTCAAAAAAAATTAGACTCAAGCAAGCTTTCGTGGCTAAACTTTTCTTTTGTGACTTATTTGCCTTATATAATAAATAGCTATTAAGCAATTTGAATCAATTAATAAATAAATAGAATAATAATTGATCATATTGAAGTTGGTTTTTTTCAAAAATTTTAATTTGGATTATTTTATTTGGTTTTAAAATTTTTTTTTAATTCTAAGTTACAAAATAATAAAACAGAATCTCAGTCTAGTCATATCATGTCATATAGTGTTGTAATATAGCATACCTTAGGCGCGTTTTACTGCGATCAATCATATTTCTTTATTGGAATCATAAGTTAAAAGTTCTTCAATTAAATAAAAAATAGAAACTTCCTTACCTCTTAACAAAACCAATTTTAACATAGAACTCAACATTATCAAACAATTAGCTATTTAACAACTCCTACCCCCTCAACTTAATTAATAAACTCTTCTAGAAAACACAAAACAAATTCTATCTTAACAAATTCACCTCTTTAAACTCAAATCTCAAATCTCCTACTCAACCTATCAAATATTTCACTTTACCATACATAACCCAACGTCTAATTTAATTTCAAAATTCTTTTCAAAATTTAACATTTATATAGCTTTTAGTCATTTTCAAAAACTTAAAACTGTTCTTGTATCGAACAAAGACACTATTGATAAAAACAAAAAAAGCGAAGTCTATCAACTTTTTTGTTTTTGTGGTAACTTCTATATAGGCCGTACACTGCGGTCTTTTAAAACTAGGATATTTGAACATTTACGATATCTTAAAAACAACCACAAAAACAAAAACATAATAGATTTTGAAGAACTGAAAAACAAAAGTACTTTTGCCGAACATATTCTATCTCACACGACTTCTCACATTAAAAATTTTTACATTATTCTAACAATTTTTTTGAAAGTGCTAACTTAGAAATACTAGAAAATCTAAAACTGAAAAAAACACCACCCAATTTAATCCTAAATGACCAAATTGAATTTAATACTCAGATTATCAAGCCTTACATAAATAATCTTTTTTGAAAATCTTGTCGAAAATATTTATCTCCACATATCTCGATTTGTCTCTTACTTCAAAAAAATGTTTAATCCTTTTAAGTACTTCCTCCCTCCCAAATAGGTTCAACCACCTTCACCACCTTCACAACCTTCTCCTGTTTCTGTCGGACTAAACATTGTACAATGGAACGCAAATGCCCTTAAGGCTAAAACACAGGAGGTGATTGCCTTTATGTCTAAATACAAAGTGGACATAATGGCAATCGCTGAGACAAAACTTAAACTGACTGACATAATTAAATTCAAAAACTACAAAATTGAAAGACAAGACAGACAAGACGCGCTACACGCTTCTGGTGGTGTCTTGCTATTAATCAAAAACACTGTTCCGTATAAGCGCATTAAATCAATCGACAACGAAATCGAGAATGTCACAATAGAACTCTCAAATAAATTAAAAATCACATTCACACTCACTTCACACAACAAATGCGTGCTATTAGGCGATTTCAATGCCAAGCCCGAAATGTGGAAGTGCAACAGATCAAACCCAAATGGTCGAGCGCTTAAAAAATTCGCGGAAAATAATTACATTGTCGTTAATTATCCTGAAAAACACACACACTACCCTGCAAACGGTATGACTCCTACAACACTTGACTTGACACTGACGAAACACACAACCATAACGAAACCAACAGTACTGACAGAACTAAACTCGGATCATAGTCCAGTCATATTTCAAATAAATAATCAAATAAAAGAAACAAAAATAATAAAAATAATATCTTTCAAAAATACTGACTGGACTAAATTCCGAAAAGACCTAGACCAAAAAATAACAATAAATCCAACAATAAAGACAACAGACGAACTTGACCTAGAAATTAAAAAACTGACAAAAACACTACAAGAACTTAAAACAAAACACACAAAAACAAAAATAGTATACACAGACAAAGATCAATTACCAGATGGAATTGTAAATCTAATCAAACAACGCAACAGAACACGCGAAGCAGCACAGAGGCAAAACGACAGGCAACTGTACGAACGAGCCAAAGTGCTGACTAAGCAAATTCAAACAGAAATCAACACATTTAGGAACAACAGATTCCAAAATGTGTTGAAAAACTTATCAACAACAGACAATTCCATCTGGAAAATGACAAGAAAACTCAAAAAATCACACACAGACATTCCAACACTCACAACCGCAGACAAAGAAGCACTAACTGACCAAGATAAGACAGAACTGCTCGCAGAACACTACGAAAACACATTCGCCATAAACATAAACCCAAACACTCAACACTACACACAAATAATCAACACCAACACCACATACATAGCCCAACACTCTACCGATCCTCAAATCCAAACAGAACATCTAACCAATCTAAAAACCCTAAAAAAAATTATCAAAAAGCTTCCCAATAATAAAGCTCCTGGGCCTGACAACATTTGCAACAAAATTATTAAAAACTTGACCAATAAAGCAATAGTACAAATAACACACATAATCAAATTAAAATACTTTCCAAAAACATTTAAACACGCCACAATTCATCCAATTCCTAAACACAGCAAAAACCTAAGCAACCCATCTTCCTACAAACCAATATCCCTCTTAAACACGCTAACCAAATTGACTGAAAAAATAATAATCATTACTATACAAAAAGAACTCAAAAACAACAAAGTTGAGAAAAACAATCAATTTGGTTTCAAAAACAATCATAACACCACAATGCAACTTTGCAGGATAATAAACGACATACAAGTCAATTACAATAAAGAAAACGTCACAAACATGGTACTACTTGACTTTGAAAAAGCGTTCGATCATCTGTGGATTGAAGGCCTCATATAGAAATTAATAAAATATAAATTTTCCCCCTCCCTAGTACTCCTAATTGACTCTTACTTAAAAGAACGAACCTTTCAAGTCAGAGTCAACGACAAAACCTCAACAAGAAAAAGAATAGAAGCAGGAGTACCAGAAGGATCCGTCCTTGGCCCTGCACTATTTAACATATATGTGAATGACATTCCTACATTCGCAAAAACCAACATTGCACAGTATGCAGACGACACAGCTGTCTAGTCTATGCCCACTCTTACTATGCGCAGGCAGCAAATCTGCAACTACAAATACATTGCGACCAAATTGCAAAATACTGCAAAACTTGGCACATTAAAATTAATGAGCTTAAAACGGAACAGATAATTTTCACAAAAAAAGTAAAAAATACTAAACTTCTTTTCAGCCCCTTAAGGGTAAATAATGTAAAAATAACACCTACCAGTAGCGTAAAGTACTTAGGAATGTATCTAGACACACAACTAAGACTTGACAAAAATACAAATTACCTATTGCAAAAAGGAGGAAGGGCCTTAAACAGCATCTTTCCCCTTCTAGCAAAAACCAGCAAACTGACAAAGACAAATAAAATCCTACTTTACAAAACCATTATTCGACCGACAATTACATACGCAGCACCAGCTTGGTCACAAATCTCAAACACTAAAATGAAAAAACTGGAAGTTTTTCAAAATAAATGTTTGAGACTGGCCACTGGGGCAAACAGATATACAAAAATTACTAACCTACTAACCAATACTAATACCGAAACCATAAGAGAATACACAAATAAATTAGCAAACAACTTCTACAACAACCAAATCAGACACAACCAACACATCAATAAAATCACAAATATAAATAAAAACAACAAACCATTCAAAATCAAACACAAACTACCACATCAACATCTACAAATATTTGACACAAACAAGCCATAAACAAACAAACAAACAAACAACAACAACACACACACAAAATAGTAAATAAATTGTAAATAAATGTAAATATATTGTAAATATTAATTAGGCAGTAGAATAAGAAATAAATTTAAAAACAATTAACGACTAAGCGGGTTTTTTACAAACTTTTCCCGCCGACGTACCAAACAATAACATAACACCAACACACTAAGTACAAAAGTCAACCAGACTACAAATAACCCACCAACACAAAACACAAAAGAACACTTTTGCTGCACCATTAATAGTACTCTGGGTAAGATAAGCGAGTAGCAGGAGCTTACCAACTCACCACCGCACAAGAAAAAGCAGAAGAAACAAAACGAATGACAGCCATTATAATTTTGAAATTGTAAAGTGTTCTCATTTATTGTTATTCTGTTTAAAACATGTATAAAAATGTAAATAAAGATTGTTTTGATTGATTGTTTCTGTCGGCTAGTTAAAATATTTTCTAGAACCTGACGATGGCCTGTGATGAATACACACATCCGTATAAAACCGAAACATATGTAGTTCATATTCAACATTAAGTTGAAATAAAGCATTTATGGGAAGATATTGTTTTATTACTATTAATTAATTATTACAATATTACAATCCCATTTTGAAGAAAAGATGGAACACTTTCACAAGTTAAAAATAGAAATATTTAAAAAAAATTTCTTAAGTTTATTTTTTAATAAAGATGTAGTTTACGCTCATTTGATAGTTTGTTGAAGATTTTGATACGTCATAAAATGAGAATGTTTTAGTCCGCATAGAGCAAAGAATAATAATAATATTAATGTACCGGTTTGAAAACCAGAGAAAAGATTCACGAAATTATCAAAGGTTTGAGACCTTTTCCAGTGGGTTCCAAACTGTCGGTACCGAATGCTATATAAGCGAGAGTGGGAGTCAGTTCCAGTTCAGTAGAGTTCAGACTCAATCGAAAAAAAGACGACACGAGTGTTTTGACATAAATATAAATTAAATATGTGTTTTAACAAAGTTCATATAAAATAGTCTAATATTAATATTAGTAAATAAATAAATAAGTTTGTAAATAAGTTAAATAAATAACCTGTGCAGCTTTCACGTTACATTAAAATAAATTTGAGTTGCATAATTATAACTATTTGAAATTGATGTCTTTTGTTGATGTGTTTTGCTATTTGAGATTTGAGAAAAGTGATATTTATCTTTTATGGTAGTGAATGAAAGCTTTGTGTTTTTACCTCTGTGCTTTTTCTAAATTCAACAACAAATTGTTTTTGGCTTTACCGTTTCTGCTCGACTTCAATAGTTGCAACTTAAAAGTTGGCGCAGAATATTTCTGACCAACGTTTATAGAAAAAGTACTGTTTTATCTCTCATTTAATCTGCAATGAAAATTATCTACAACTTTTCTGGAAAAAGATTAAGAAGTATTAATTGAATAAATTAAGTAAAAAAGCAAAATTTAATAAATTCACAAAATTCAAGTTCAAAATTCTATTAAACAGTACATATCAGATAATAATAATAATTTTATTTAGTATATTTTAACATACTTATACACACAAGTCAAATAAAAGCCTAAAAGCATCTAAATTATATATACATATATAATATAATACACAGTACCTTGAAAGTATGCAGCATGGTCATAATAGCACTTTATCTATTAGAAATACCTTCAGTTAAGTTTTAAAAGAAGGAACACTTACAGCAGCCTTAATATTGATGAGGAGTAAGTTGAAAGCTTAGTGTTTTATACCTTGCCCTCTTCTCAAGAAGTGTTGTGGAAGGAATTGGTATTCTGAGTTGGTTTCTGGGCCTTGTTATTAGTGAACACCCAGATTGTTAGTAATTTTTTTAGAAAAGATTTAAATTCTTTTTCACAAACAAGCAAAGCTGATAGAAATACAATGAAGGTAGAGTAATTATTTCTAACTGCCTTTATAATGGTTTGCAAGAATCTCTAGAATTTGATTTTGTAATACTACGAATAATTCTATTTTGGGTGATGAACACATACAATTAGTCCGTAGGATAGGATAGATTGTACGTGAGCGTAATAAAAAACTTTAAAAGCTTCAGCATCAATGACATCTCTAATATTATTGAAAGCATGCTTTATTTAATTTAGTCAATACATTATCTATGTGGCTGTAGAAACTGACACTAAGGTCTGAGTCTATATGTAGTCCCAGAAATTTTGTGTTTGGTAGAACTGGTAATGATTTGTTGTTAAACTTCACATAGATGTTGCTGTTAATAATTTTGTTGTTCGAGTACTGCATAAAGCCTGTTTTGTTTTCATTAATTGCTAACTGGATTTTACCACACCATAATTTCATTTTTTTTACTACACTGTTACAAATTTTGGCAGTTTCAATCTACGATGTAACGTCAGCAAATAAAAAAATTAGAATTGATAAACGCTGAGGCAGTTCGTTAACGTAAATTAGGAACAAAATCGGTCCTAGGATCAAACCCTGTGTAACTGCTTTAGTAATTGTCGTAGTACTTGAATATACCGTTTTTATTTCATTTTGAAAGGTAAACTTTATAGCCACTTTTTGCGTTCTAGCAGAAAGATAAGACTGGAACAACTTCAGAGCTACACCGCAAATTTCAAAACAGAACAGTTTATTTAGAAGTTATTTAAAATCTATTGTTTTAAATACCCGGGTCAGGACAAAATATATACCGGCAACCGCTTGTTTTTTGGTCATTTTTTTCAATAATGCAATTGAACGATTAGAAGAAAGCTTTGATTTACCCGGACTAAGCCTAAATTGATGTTTTGAAACTAAATTATAGCGGTTCAGAAATCTATTTAATCTAGAATATATGAGCTTGTCTAAAGTTTTTGAAAAAAGAGAATAAAACGAAATATGATTATAACTAGAAAGTTCTGTTTTGGAACCTTTATTTATGTAGATAGGTATCAGCTGTGCATGTTTAAGTTGTTCTCAGCAACCTCTTTAAGAATTGAACAAGATATATCGCCTACGCCTGCTGAAAGCTTGCTGGGCAAGCCTTTTATGATGCTTTCAATTTCTTTGGCGTCTGTTGGTGGCAAAAAAATGCATAGGTTATTTAAGTTGGCAACAAGCTTGTCATCAGAAGTTTTTGAAAAATGGTGGACAAATATCTCTACCACTTTCTGCGGATCGCTTACAGTTTTGCCGTTTTTGTCTGCTATCGATATTGAGGACGGATTTGAGGTTGAGCTAACCTCCTGTTTAATAATTTGCTACATTTTTAAAAGCAGCTTTACTAAAGTAAAGCTTTTTTTTTGTTTTATTAATATCTGTGTTTTAAATTTCCTCACACACTGCTTTTAAAAAATGATTATCCTTGAATGAGTTGCATATCTCTTTTAAGTTATTTAGTTTTTGAGTTTTAATAGTATTTGTGGTTTTATCCAAGACGAATAATTTTTAGAGATGGTTTTGGCTTTTTTTAATGAAAAATCAAAACAGATAGTAGAATATTCTAATAAAAGTTTGAAACATTGGATTTACAACATCGAGATGCCAAATAATTTCACCAACACTTAGAATATTAACTTACGATTAATTAAAATGACTATTTAGCTCTCTAATTTAAAAATAATGTTTGCTGATAGTCTTTCATGTTTCAAGGCAGTACACTTGTTTTTAGAAGATTGAAACTGAGAGCAATCTCTCACCTTAGTAGACTTTACATCAATTTTTAACGACTTCTAGAGATTAACCTCTCCAGGAAAAACATCTCAATTGGTAGAATTAATCACTCCTACCTACCTAAATTAGTTAAATTTTAGAAAGACTATTCTAGAAACCACTTTTAAACTTGAAACTACTATTTCTACACTTTAAGCTTCCTGGTTTTAATCGACATCTTTTAATAACTTGTCACTTGGTTAAATTATTAGAAGCACTTGACTATTTTTCTTTCGGTACTGCTGTTGAAACTTCTAATAATTTTTTTGTTGTGATGTAAATTGTATTGATATACCAAATAATCCTTCCATCTTTATAAGACTCAATGCACTGTCAGAATTGCAACATTCTAAAACACATTTTAAAAAAAAATTTTAATATTCTAGTGCGTCTAAAAAGTTTTTTGATTTATAGAAAAATATTTTAGATTTTTGTTTAATTGATGGTTTTATTAACTATCAGTTTAGTACCTATAGTCAGCATTCTCTACAGTATCACTAGAATGATGTGTCACTATTTGACACCATGTATACTGTGTGAGCTTAAATTATGGCATAAATTCGCTAAAATGAAGATTTTTTTCTGAAGGAAACTTACAAATAGGTAAATTGTATTTTATTAAAATACAATAATTATTGTACATCTTTCTTGTACAATGTCGCTTCTCAAACGTCATCTATTTTCAAGTGATAGCTTTGCATAAACACCAATCAGATCTTCAATCAGCTGACTGTCATCAAATTTTCAGTTATCAATACCCACTTTATGACTTGATGATTGTTAACTAGATATAACCATCATCAGGTTTGTATGCAACCAGTCTTTAAGCTAAACATTTTTATGAAAAAATAATATTTCACATAGGTACTTAATAATTTGCAGACACACAGTCTATCAGTTGTTTGAAATCTTTGAAACGTTTTTAAAGCCGCCATCTCTTCAATAAAATAAATTTTTTCAAATTTGATTCTGTATTCCTCTAATAAAATATAATAGTATAGGATCCCACTATAGAACCACCTTCACCGAGCTGGTTAATGGATGAAAAGTATTTTATATTTAATTAAATATGTCAATAAATGTATCGCAATTAAGTTGTCGAAAAAATTTCAGTCCAGAATATGATTAATTAACAATTAAAAATTTTTTTTCTATTTATTGCACCGGTTTGGTTATTAGACAAACTCTATACCAATCGAAAGTATAAAGCCCATAGAGTATGCAAACGTTAGGTGAACTATTTTATTCCCGTCACAACTCTTGGGTAGGCAGGTATAAACAGGTAACTCGAAACAGTAATTTGCACCGATCTGGTTAATCAATGAAAGTTATATAAAAATAAAGGTTATTTTATTACAAACACGGTGGTATAAGGTTGACTGCGAAAAATCACTCCAGAATTGCGGTTGTCGAGTTTTAGAAAATTAAATAATGCTGCGGGTGATACCTATGCAATAGTAGATTGTCGCTATGGTAATAGCTATACTAAAAAACTAATATTTAATACTTAATATTAGAATAAAAAACATAGTATTGACACAAAAGAATGCTTTTTAAATCTTTTTTAATAAATAAATTATATACCGGGTGGAATATGAAAAACCTTTGATGCTGTAACTTTTTTATTTTCTATTCAATTTTTAAAATTATACGTTATACTCACTGGCAAAATACTCTAACCTGGGCTAATATAAAATGCTTTTTGACATCTAGCTTTTGACAGGTCATAGCTAACTTTGATTTTTTAAACTAAACTATACATTTTTTTTTCTAAAAAAAATTTAATGTTTGAAAATCTAGTTATCATTTTTTTTTAAACAAAGTTTAAAACTGCTGCCATTTTGTACTGAACACCTTTGACATCTTCTGCTGACACCCATAACATAGCCATAGCTTACTTGATGCGCATGCATCTTAATACTTCCTTAATATGCAAACGTTTGGTTGACTATTTTTTCCCCGTCACATCTCTTGAGTAGGCAGGTAAAAACAGGTAACTCGAAACCGTAATTTGCACCGATCTGGTTAATCAATGAAAGTTTTATAAAAATAAAGGTTATTTTTATATAACGGTTATTTTTATATAACGGTTATTTTTATATAATTTTTATATACAAACACGATATACAAAACTGCAAAAAATCAGTTCAGAATTCCGGTTGTCAAATTTTAGAAAATGAAATACGTGCGACTGAAAGCTCCCAGCAAGCTACCCCATGCAATAGAAGTATATTGTCGCTATAGTTACAACAATAACGTGCTACTAGTCATTAAAAAAATAGCCGAAAAGAGTTTCTTGTGTAATTTGGATAATGGTGTAAGTGATTTTAATGATAAAACTTTTGAAAATTGTTCATTGAAAATAGCTTTCCGAAAGATAAAAAACTTCAAATACAATGTTGTTGAAGTAACCAATGCGTCACTCGAACTTGTAGGTTATCATACTATATGACAATGCTATATGTTATAAAAAAGTGACCGCTTTAAATAAAAAATATAATAAAGAATTTAATAGTTTTTGTGATGAGAATACAGTAAGTGCATAATAAGTGAACCTTAAAAATTATCTCACCTATGATTTATTTAATTTTCGACCCACATTCACTTTTCTTAATTAACTTAAAAAATGGTTGTTTTTAAAATAAACAAGAAAATGATCTGATTTCGGTTTTTTTGTAACATAATTAAATAAAGATATTTTCATTCAACTATTCTAATCAAAAAGTTTATAAAATTTGATTATAAAACATTTTTATATAATCGCAAAAATCGGTTTTTCGAAGCACAGTAATGCATCTTCTACTGATAAAGACTCAAAACGGTTGAGTCCTAGTGTAGATTCCTGTGCTACAGCTACTGAGGATTCTGAATAATTTGAAAAATTAAAAATCTTTTGTAAATATATTTTACCACAATAAAAAGATTTTTTTTTTGTATTTTTGTTTATATTTTGTCTGTTAATAATAGAAATAAAGTTCGCAAGATTTGTATTATATATGTATATGTATTACTATTATCTTTTTATTTACTAAAGATGTTTATATTATTACGTACTTTAATGTCACATAAAATATATACACACACATAGATAATTTATTTCTATATACCGGGTGGAATATAAAAAACCATGAAAACTTACATACCTTAACATGAAAGAATAGCCGAGAAATTAAAAACTTATAATATTTAATTTTTATTTTAGTAGTCATAATAAATAATAATCGAATGCATGTGCATCAAGTAAGCAATGGCTATGTTATGGGTGTCAGCAGAAGATGTCAAAGGTGTTCAGTACAAAATCGCAGCAATTTTAAACATTTGTTTAAAAAAAAAATGATAATTAGATTTTCAAACATTAAATTTTTTTTAGAAAAAAAAATTTATAGTTCACTTTAAAAAATCAAAGTTAGCTATGACCTGTCAAAAGCTAGATGTTAATAGTATTTAACGTTACTAGCCAGGTATAAGGGTGAGCCATTTACTGGCGATAGAAGGTTGATGATTGACGAGCCAAAAGCGAGTCCATCACCTTCTTGAGCCAGTAAAAACCTGTTACCTAGCGTGTTTACGTTGAATGTTTTGTTTGTTCCTCACTTGTAAAAGACAATTCAATTTTTGAATAATGGAATAACCCGAGAATTCTAAAGTTCACGAAATCGAGTATGCTTTAATGTGTCACTTTGGTAAAGTGAAATGTCAAAACCTGGAACCCTAAGTTTCAGTGGAATTCACAATTGTACGATGATATTTAATGTGTATGATAAAGATAAATCATTATTAAATGTTAATGACAATAAATAATCGCTAAAAGTTCATTATTGTGTTTTATTGTTGATAAAAGTGACGTCCATAACTGGCTAGCCTGTTAAATGACATCTATAACTGGCTAGCCAGTTATGAGATGTTTTCAATGTGAATATAGTCACTTGATAAGTGCATGTTTACAAGTGAGGAACAAACAAAAAGCATTTTACATTAGCTCAGGCTAGAGTATTTTGCCAACGATTTTATTAAACGTATAATTTTAAAAATTGAATAGAAAATAAAAAAGATAAAATACCAAAGGTTTTTCATATTCCACCCGGTATATAATTTATTTATTAAAAAAGATTTCAAAAGCATTCATTGCATGGGTATCACCCGCAACATTATTTAATTTTTTAAAATTCACCAAACCGGAATTCTGGACTGATTTTTCGCAGCCGACCTTATACCACAGTATTTGTAATAAAATTATCTTTATTTTTATATAACTTTCATTTATTAATCTGACCGGTGCAAATTACTGTTTCGAGTTACTTGTTTATACCTGCCTACCCAAGAGTTGTGACGGGAAAAAAATAGTCCACCTAACGTTTGCATATTCTATGGGCTTAATACTTTCAATTGGTATGGTGTTTGTCTAATAAACAAACCGGTGCACTAAATAAAAAAAAATTTTATAATTGTTAATTAATCATATTCTGGACTGAAATTTTTTCGACAACCTAATTGCAATACATATATTGACGTATTTAACTAAATATAAAATACTTTTCATCTATTAACCAGCTCGGCGAAGGTCGTTCTAGTGGGATCTTAGACTATAAAGACTAGAATATCCTACAAGCTACATCATTAAATTAAAAAAAAATGTTTTTATGAAATTCATTAAACTTGAGCTTTAGATGGGTACCTATTTCTAAAATAAATAATAAACGTTCTTAGATGATAAAGTTTAAATAACTGTTTCTCAAATTTCAACGTTCTTAAACCACTTTGGAAATATTTATCTGCATCTATTCTTTTTAGAGATGCTATCTATATAACAATATGGAACCACTGAATGTCTGTGTATTAAAATTCCACAATTTAAAAACGATCGTTAAGATTAGATTTTATGATTTTCTCGGCTGTCTCTCCAGTCTCATAAAAAATTACTTGATTAAGCAATTAACACCTAAGCACACTTACTTGCGCCTCACTTCTATGATGGATGATTTTGAGCTTTTTTTTCTATCTGTTAGAGTAGATTTATTTAGTAAATATCGTGTAAAGCTACACTTATTTGTGTTATAAAAAAAAACAAGTCAGTTTCTTAAAAGTATCTTTCTAGCAATGCACCAACACAACTAAAGAGGTGAGTACAAAACATGTAAAAATCAAGTTTTTTGTAGTTTAATGTCTTGTTACATAAAACCATAATTTGTACCTTATAGTAATCGGATATGTTGTTATAAAAAGAAAATAATCTTTTGGCAAAATATCTTTATAACGGGAGTTTTTATTTAGTGAGTGATGCTTATTTTTTACAAAAATGAATAAGGGCATCTTTCAAGCGTCTACCTAGATAAATTTTAAATATGGAATTACATTTGGCGTTAATTGTTTTTTTAAAAGTCCATTATATTTGTACAATAAACTTTTATCTAACCGACAACGATATTACAATACTAGTCAAGTATGACTAAGATGGTAGTTGAGCATTTCTTTCATTTATTCAGATAGAAGATTTTGAAATTAATTAACTGTAATAATGTTCAAAACAAGAATGCGTATTATTCTAGCAATTAATCTAATGCTCAGGTGTTTGAGAAACTCCGATAAAATGCCAACTTTTAAAGGAAAACTGCTTTTCCTCTTTCAAAGGAATTTATCAATTTATGACTGATTTTTATTCCTGTAAAGTAAAACGTTTTGACAAGTTTTGTTGAAATGTTTCTCTGTTTTCGCAATTTTCGTTTAATTTGTTTCTTTTCACTGTTCACAAACATTTTTTTATTAGTGAGGAGAAATAAAACTTTACTGAGAAAATGTCTTTTTGAGTAAACATGTCTACTTATTTTTTTAGGAACTTAAACATAATATATATTCAAATAATTGTAATAAATTTTTCACTATACTGATCTGATCTTCACCCTATGTGTTCGTTTCTTCTGGTATCAATGGTAACCTTCTGTAACTGGTGTAGAAAAATTTAAGAGTAATGAAAAATAAAATGACAAAAGGTCTTCATTTGAAAACCAACTGACTATAGTTGAGATCTCTGCATTCACGTCGGGCGACATACAAACCTACTGTGATGTCAAATTCCTCATTGTTTTAATTCAGATACTACTCTACCATGGAGCCCTACTAGTTGAACGTATTCAGCGACATAAACCGAGTTTTGCGCTCTTATCGAAACTCAATGCATTTGCAAATGACGTAAATGCAAGAACCTTTGACAAAACTCTAGCTGTAAATGCATAGCATCGTAAAGTACACACCAATCTGATTTGAAACATTAATATACGAGAAGAAAAAGAAAGTTTATGTTTACTCGTTTCACAAGGACCAATATGTCTAAAAAAAACAAGAGTTAGGATAAGTTGGTTTATTACAAAAATAGGTACATTAAAAAGGTCTATAGAAATATAGGAGAATTGTCGGTATTGTCTACTCGTTAAGTACAAGATATAGAGAGATTCAGTATTCGAGAATATGGTAGAATTGATTTTAAAGAAAAATCTACAATGTTAAGTACAATAAATTACATTTGTTCACATTTACAAATCTTAGCCAATTAATTTATACATTAATTACATCTTTGTAAAATAAAGCTTTAATTCATTAAAAAATAATAATAAATAAAACAATCCATGCCACATCAGTATTATCAGCACCTCCAAATCAATAACCAAGTGCCAAAATGACAAAAAATAAATAAATTATTAATAAAAAAAAATGTGATGTATAAAGAGAGTATTTGTGCTTTTATCACAGATGTTATTTGTTCCATTTATTCATTTAATTGTGTAAATTTTAGAAATTCATTTTCCTCGAGAGTTTTTCGACGTCCCTTCAAGATCTGGAGATTTTTTCGGGCGAAGGATGAAATTTAGATTATAGGCAGCGTTGACTGCATAATAGACGTTGGCGAAAGGAGGCAGCACCATCTCTGTAATAAACACAAACATTTAATATTTAGTATTATAATATTTCTTATTTTTTCAGAAATTACACATTTTCGAATCTCACCTTTGTACCACAAAATGACACAAATTCTAAATAATGAAAATAATATTTCAAGTTAATCTGGTATTTTGATCTACTTTTTCTTTAGAAACGTAATAAGAAGCTAAATATCATATATTCTCTACTAATCAACTAGTCAAGTATTCGTATTAGTGGTAGAAGAAAAACTTAAAAAATGCTATTTTTTCAAGTTTTATTGATTACATCACATTATATTATCACATACGACAAGAAGAACACCTGGTCATTGCGTATGCCTATCTTGACTCGTCTTTGAGTTATTAAATCTTTCAAGATACATAAAGCGTGGTCAACAATGCCTGTTTGAGTTGGCAATCCTACATTTTATTTTAAAATAATGCAACTGCAACCACTTCCTGATGTTGACGGGCGACAGTTTTGACACTGACAACATCATTGATAGATGCCAATTAAAAATTTAGTCACTGTGACATAACCTACAATTTTTTTTCTGAATGCTTAAAAAATTGTCCAGGTACAGTGTTGCAACCAAGCCAATAAGCAGACTCAAACAGTCATTGTTGACCACGCTGTGTTATGAGTGGAATAAGTACTCTTTGGAAAACCACGCCGAATGTTTAAAAGCTTATTGAAAAAAGTTATGTGACATTTGTTCACAATTTGTAAAGTGTCAATAGTCGCATTCAGCACACAGAGCGGAAACCGTTTGCGCTGCTTTGTGTCTGCTGAAAGCACTTTTCATTTCTGTCAGTATGTCATTTTGCTTGGTGAAACGAAAAAATCTCAAGTTTTTGCATTACTTTTGTACAAACAAAAAAAAAACTCCCTTCGATGAGCTTAAGACCAGTTGACAAATCCTAAAGATTGTCCAAATTTACAAATTAGGGTTCTGATCTTAAAAAATTAAACTTTAGGTTGACGATATTTTTAATAATAATTTCGAATAAGCTCATAGAGAGGTCATATAGTTTATTTCTTAAAGAGGATTAATTTTTTTGGCAACAATAAAAGACTGAGGTAAAACTTTGGAAATAAATACTAAACATAACAGAATTTAGTACCTTTTAGGCAAAATCGTTGTGGTGTAGATACGATAGCAATGTGGCTAATATAAACGCTAAACTGACTAATCAAATGTGACAGGTTATTCTCAATACCGACAAAATAGCAAAATGCTATAACCCCAAAAACGATAAAATCATAAAAACGATAAAATCATATCAGTTCGTTAACTTCATCAAAAATTTTCAAATCGTAATATTTAATATTAAACCCGAATCAATATTTGGGTAAATTGTAAAGTGTAGAATTCAACCTACCTTTATCGGGTAAAACTTGAGCAAGAGTATATTGATCAGGATTTCCCTCCAGTCCCAATTTGTACATGGCATTTCGTATAACCTGTGGTGTCCTTTCATTATTACTAAGCATAATGCTTTTGTACAAAACTATTCCTTCAGTTTCCACACTATCCGTTTCATAAGTAACTTTGATAATATAGAAATCGGGACTACTTTTCTGTGAATAACTTGGGCTTAATGTTCCACTATTTTGGCCTACATAAGGTACTTGTAATTTATTGCTTGCACCACCCGAATGTGAACTATTTAAACTAACATCTAGTGATGGTAATGATGAATTACTGCTAGAATTTGACATTTGTGATGGACTAAGCTTCCGATCAATACTATTGTGCGGTGAACTAGGCATACTATCAATATCACAATAAAACTGAGAACTATTACTGCTAGATGTACTTGCAATTGAATCGTTTTTCTGATGACCATTCTGAGTTTTTTTCTTTGCTTTTGTTGTATTAGTGTTTGATGGTTCAATTTGGCAACTCAATTGGTAAGCCTCTCGATCATCCAAGACTAGAATTGAATCAAACCACCGATCAAATATTGGATCTGGTTTGAAATGATAGGCATTAGCAGCTCCTTGAAGGAGTTTAATTTGTGCTAGAACTTCAAACTCTTTACGTCTTTTATCAAAATTAATTAAACCATCGCCTATCGTATCTGGAATTGCAGTATCAATCATAGTCAAATCAGTAAGAAATGTTCCTAAATACGGTATCGTTCCAAAAGATATATTTGCTGTGTGATGATTCTGTTTTTGAAATATTTTTTGCAATTGTTTATCATTCTCGCCTACTGTATCCGCATACTTCGCAGTTCCCTCTCTCATTAATAACTCTCGCTGAGTCCATTGATTGTTATCTTCACTAAAAATTTTGGCCAACTCTTCAAATAATTCGATTTTTTCTCTTGGAATGACTTGCCAAGTTTTTTGTAGCCGATAAATTGGATTTGATTGCAAACCGGATATTATAGCTTTCAAGCTTGAAAAGTTCTTTATAAGTCGTAATTCTTGCGCAATATCAATCCAACAAGATATAATAGATGCCCTATCCATAGCCCTGAGTCCTGGATCGACTAGAATCGATGAAATCACCCGAAATGAAACAGCATTGAACTGATTAACGGTTGCCAGAACTGTCGCGGCATCATGCGATCGACTTTTATCTCTCCGCGACCAAACTGCACCTAAGCACTGATGTGGCACAAGCTTTTTAAACAGATCCACATCCATACGTGTTAATTGTTCGGCAAAATGACGAACTGGTACCTCAGGAAGCTTGTACATTCGTAAACCCACCATCGTCGGTCGTAGAGCAAACGCCGGAGGTGGTGCCAATAAAGGATCGACGTGTGCTTCTCGATTGTACCTTTCCAATCGGTGTTGAACTTTTGCATGAAGTTCCGTATTCGGAAGAAACTCTTCACAAAAATGAAGGAGGTGTGATAGAGCTGTATGATTTGGGGGATCTTTAAAATCCTCCTGATAGCTGTCCAACCAAACATGTAGCGCCGAAATGAGAGTTCTGAAAAATAATAATGCTTTGATTAAAAAAAACCGAAAACATTGTAAATAAATAAATAAAAATAAAAATGAACCTAATACCACTAAATAAAACCCAAAAACGTTGAATTAAAATTAGAAATTTAAAATAAGTCCACAATACTTTTTTATTACTTTTTATTAAATATAAATTTTTCAAAACTAATAATGTAAAAGAACGAATCAAACAGTTTCATTTAATATTTCGAAAAAAATATATATTTTTCAAACATACAATATAGTTCAAATTATTAACAGCGTGGTCAACAATGCCTGTTTGAGTTGGCAATCCTACATTTTATTTTAAAATGGTACAACTGCAACTACTTTCTGTTGTTTGACGGATGACACCTTTAACACTGACATCATTGACACATGCCAATTAAAAAGTTAGCCGCTTTGACATAACTTACAATTTTTTTATGAGTGTCATATGTCAAATATTTGTCAAACAAGCGTATCCGGTTACAGCGTTGCAACTAGGCAAATAAAAAAAGTCTCTAAAAAATGTTGTCAACTCAAACAGTCATTGTTGACCACGCCGTATTATCTAAAAATTAATTCGAACACTACCTTGTGCGAAGTTATTGTTATTTAATACATTTTTAGTGCATTATTTAACTATAAAAAAATATACAGTATTTAAACCAAAAATATATATAGCTTGTAACGTGGAAAGAAGAAATCGAAAGTAGCTGGAAACTTATGAGTGAGAATTTTTTCTCACAAATATACTTGAAAAAGTCACTTAACACAAATATTTTTGAAATGCATCCAATTTATATTTTGTCGTATTTTATTTTCCAGCTTAATCTCAACAAATGAGAATTCCATGTTATGAAACATATTTTCTCATTATTTATTTAAATCTGGAGCCATTTAATATCATTGATTTGTTGTGTATCATTAAAAATTTCCAAAAGCATGAAAGTAGAATGCTTCCACAATAATATTCTTATAAAACAAAACAATTATTTGCAGCAAATGGTAAGCTTCCATATTCTCTGATAAATGTCTAAACATAATTACATAATATGATTACAAAACCTTACAAAAAATAAACAAATATACGTACTTCCGATGTTGTTCATGTTGGTCAATTTTTCCGTTAGATGGGGTATCAGAAAGTTCTTCGTATCTTTGCAAAAGAAGTCTTAAAACTTCTCGTGGAGTAGAAAAACTTCGATATGTAGCTAAGAATACATTAATATAAGTTGTTTCCAATTCGCCATCATCAGTGGAGAGAGCTTCTACAAGTTTTTTCAACGTCCCAGCCTTCACAAAACGAACCCGAACTGTCTCCCACTCCAGATGGGATATTTCGTCGTCCGAATCCTAGAACAAATATTTAAAATAAAATCATTTTTTTACCAAAAAAGTATACTATTTACTTTTCATTCAATTTGTTATTTACTATTGAGGGCTACTAAAGATTTATAAGTAAATTAAAAGCCATCGCAAAAACAGAGGACCAAAGCGTCTATAGGTAATTCTTTTTGAAAATTGTAAATAAATTCCAAATTTATTGTCTACAAAGATTAATTTTTTTTTAATAATGCAACACTTTGTACATGGAATATATTTGAGATAAATTATTAAGATAGATACATATTTATTATATTATGCAAAAACACAACACAGCCTGCTTATTGTAGGTACGTGTCAAAATGCGATATAATCGGCTACATATACATAAGTGAAATATGATAGTTGTTTAAAACTAGTTTGAATAATTTGCGTACAATTATATTTGACTCGAACATTTCAATACAAAAGAAAAAGATACAGTTCATTCATCTCCCATTCGCGTCACTACGTCAGGATTTGATTCAATCCCAGAACGGTTCCAAAAGTTGTTTATATGATACAATGCTATACTGTTACATGCCAGCATGTAAGCCCACCCGCTTAGCTAGAAAAAACTGCCGAAATCTACTATAAAAAATTGTTCATCTTCTGCTTTTTTGCCTATTGCACCATAGACTTTTTTCATATAGTTTTTAAGTCTCTTCTATAAACTACTGCCCAAGCGCGGTCTGCGTTTTAAACTGACACAATAGGTCCATATTGTGTTATCGCAGAGTTATGCAGTGAAAAAGTGTCAGAAGTAACAATAACTAGACTCTGACAATACAAATATTGACTGACAACTTACGAGCGATGCAGAAAACGTTTTCAAAGTAAAGGAATATAAACATTAGATTTTATTAATTTATTTATTCTTACTAGATTGTCACAAATAATTTTTACTTAAACGTTAATTAGATAGTTCCACATCCAGTAATAATGAGCCATGCGTATTTTTTTACGACCGATTATGTCGTAACGGTAGTTTTAGCTGTATAGATATAATTTTACACAAAGATATAAAATAAAACAATTGTAGGACCGAAGTTGCAAAGACTGTCAATATTATTCTTGGTATTAATCTTTTTGCCATAAATAATTTTCAAGAAAAAATTTTAGAACAAACATTTTTAAAAATAAACATTCTCGTTTTAAAAATACATAAATAAATAAAAAAATACTCGATAATTATTAATCTCTCTCATAAATGTATTTGCATTTATATCACGTACAAAATATATTCAAAAAAACACAATAATTGTTCACTGCAGATTTTCAGTTGATCTGTAGATTTTGTGCCAACCAATAACATTTTGACCAACTTTATTACATAAACATATAATACAGAAAGAAGTGTAATAAACATAAATAGATAAAATAAAACTCTGCTAGAGTTGCAAATTACCTAATTAATTATATAAAGCTCATATATATCCAACCGGCTTTTTCTGAGTCACGCGTACAAAAAACATAACAATATCAAAATAAATTACCATTTTTACAATGAGACTTTTCTCACATATTATAACAAATCAAATTATTACAGTAACAAATATACGGTTACAAAAACAAACATCAATATCACATTTGTATTAATTTAGTGTTTGAAAGGAGGTAAACATTTTGTATAATCTTTTTTCTAGAAGATTTCTAATGTGCAATATTTTCACATGTGAAAAAAAATGCACCTATTATGACACATAAATAAAATTAAAACCATCAATCACATCGTGAAAATGTAAAGAAAAAAAAATTGTAGGTATTGCTTTTGTAAAAAGCATCAATATCATCATAAAGACATTGAAACTATAAAAATCTGACAAAGACACTGACGGTAGTAGACACACTTTAGCAGGTACAAATTCTACAAACATTTTTGAACCACAAAAGACGTATTTAATTATCATATCTGGAAGTTGTGGTTAATGTATTAGTGGAATAAATATCACATTATATCAAGTTAGATGATATCCGTTCACAATCTGTTCTACGTCAAAGGAGGCTATGATCAACTATATAGTAAGTTTGTAGCCAAAAAATGTTTAACAAACTTTATTCAACCGCAATTGACTTTTCACTTTTAGGTTATATTTTCTGCTTAGATACATTGTGGCTGGATCTCGATTAAAAATAAGAAGCAAAAAAATGAATAAATTTGACAATTAAACGACTGAGACCAAACTTCAAATTAAAGCATAAGATAACCATTCAATGTTAATCTGTATTCCAATTGCGATACATAGTTGGTACATGATATAAACATGTCACTTTAATATTAAAGTTATTAAACTGGCAATACACAGTAACAAAAAAAAGACGAACAAACATTGATAGAGAAAAAATTGCAACAGATCAGTTTCTTCAACATGAAAATAAGAAACCACAGACAATTCTGTCGCAAAAACATTGGAAACAGATATAATATGTGTATTGTCTTCGTCAGGATATAATAAATTTTCAATTAAATCGTTAATCATTTAACAATAAGCAAACAAACCTTTTTATAACTACATAAATAGTTCCATTATTAAAAAAGATCAGCAATGTACTGATCTTTTCTGATGTAGAGGCTTGGTAATAGTAAATAAAACTGTGTGTTAAGATGTGCAAGACTAATTATTGTGATGCGACACTGTAAGACCGAAAACAAATGTCCGACAATTCCTTGAGGCACCCTTGACAAAAATGTACGGGATGAGACACGAGGAGAGATGGCATAGTAGAGAACATGAAGGAGAAATCATCAAAGATTCTAAGTATCGTTGCATTACATTATAAAAAGCTGTAGCTTCGTTTAATTAAAACATAATTATTAATATTTTACACTTTTGAATTATTTTCAAATTAAATGTCGATTTCCTGTTATTTTACCAACTGACATACCCACAAACTAGTTTAATAACAATATCTATAGTTTTTCCCCAACCTAGTCAATAAATAAAAAGCTACGCCACAAATATGCAACATTGTTAAAAAATGTAAATAATGTTAGATATGTCCCTCGGTATCATTGACGTCTTTTGGAATGCATAAAATAATCAGTATTACAAATTTCAATGCAGGTACAATGGCACATATTTTGATCTTCAGTATAACCATAATTAAAACATTCTTTGGAGATATTTGAAAGATCTTACCAACAGATATTTAAAAGGTATTAATAAGAAATAAACTCTATAATTATAATTACCGAATGTGATGAAGATAAACTCCTGGTTGGCCGATGATAACGAACTTTCTTGAGGTAGACCGTATAGAGAGCACCATCTGATTTCTCCTCGCCCCACAATCGCCATGTGGGCTGCTGAAAGAAAAAAAAATTGCTACAAAAATGTCCCGTTCCAAGAACTATTCTAATAATAATAAACAAACCTTATCAATTTCACAATAATATCTCCTCTCACATTGTACCACTCTCATATCTATCCTTGTTAATATTTACAAGATTACAATGTCTATCTGATTACATTTAGAGTTTATTTGATACTAACAGCAAAAATTCGTGTTGCTGATTCACCCAGGACAAATAATATTTGATAACAAACGTGACGCATCGGAGTTTAATTGTAGGAAAATGGAGTATTTGCGCACAGCGCAGTCGAGGAAATCGGAGGCATTGGCCGTGAATGTAATAGGGAGCTTATCTATGTAATAATACTAATAATTAACGATATTGAGGTTTTATATGAAAAACAAGAAATCTCAAAAATGAAGATTTTACTAACCTAACGGGTGGTCCACTATGCACCCCAATTAACAATCGTAATTTCTCCATTGCCACAGAGTTTGACAGAAAAACGACAAAAATATTTTTCTTTTAAATTAACCTAGATAATGTCAAACAAATCTCTATTTTATTTTCATAAAATCAAATAAGGCAGAGCGCGTTTTTCCACTATTACAATAAAGTAATATTTATAAGCATTTTAAAAAGTTTTTCGCATTAATTAGATATGTAAAGACAAAGAAGCCAAACAAGCATCAGATACCGACTGAAGTTTAGTGGATGCAGTTCCAATTTATTTCACTACTTTCAAAATTTTTTTAAAATACTTTAAAAAAAGACATTAGGCCAACAAAGGCCGCTAAAATTTCAGTGCGTTTTGTCAAACGCATTTTGTGCATTCTAGACTATTTTATTATTAATTAATCGTTACCAAATTACTGGCGACTTATGACACATAGTAATTAGCTATTGCATAATGAGAAAATTATATATGCTTTTGTCTAAAGAATGTGTAAAATTGTAAAAGAAAACATGAAATGTCTACCTACATTATAATCAAAAATTATTGGAAATGTAAAAAACATATTATTATGTTTAAAAACCACGGTATTTTTACAACCATATCAAGTGCTCTTTGTGTTGATAAAACGAAGACATGTATTGTTTGTTACACAAGCACAAAGCAATGAAGAGGCACTACGCATTGTCGGGCTCATCTCAACCGTAGCGAAAACGCGATTTTGGTTTTTTGTCAAACCACTTTAGAAGTTTGAATTATTCTATTTCTTTATGAGAAACAAATTTAAACTTGTACTAGTAGCTTACAAAAAAAATAATTGTTTAAATATTTGTGCATACAACTAAATAATAAGCAGCAAATTTTAACATTTTTGTATTTTCCTTCTGCAGAAACATTGGTAAACAGCATTGAAAGTTGGTACTTACATTTAAGCTTTCGCTTGTTAAATTAAGAATATGGTTGGGTCTAGTAAATCTTTTACAACCTTAAAAATAGCAGGTTGTCTCAGGAGACTACAAGTCAGGATCAATTTTAATTTTTGAAATTCGCAAAGAAATACACAATTACTTAACTAAACAAAAAAAAACATTACTTCTCATCATAAAAATTATGATAATTATAACAAGATTTCAACAGCTGCTTCGCCTTATCATAGCTCAGCTAGGCTTTATTTTAACATAGCCTACATTTATTTGTTCGAATTAGACGAAGTTTAAAATAAATATCAGTTAAAAATAAATATCTAATTTCAAGTTTAAAAGCTTTATGGATAGTAGCAAAGCTTCATTATCAGGAGTTTCGTCAGGTGAAGGCTGTAATAGAAAGCAAATATCGCGTAAAGATTATTAGGTGAAGGAAAAAATGAAAGTGGCAGTGCCAAGCTTTGATGATACAGTGTGTCCCTAAATAGAATGCCCATAACATAATTTTTCCTAAAAATATCTTTCATGAAGAATATTCTTTGTCTTGCTAGGCTCTAGAAATTTTTTTCTTATTGTATAACTGCAAAAATTATAAAGTCGCACGTTTTAACCAACTTGTTGTACATAAAGCTTATTTTCAAAAAATATCCAAGACTATAAACTGAAGTTAAAGGCAACCAGAACGCAATGACAGTCAAAACTGTTAATTATGTACTTATTTACTGTTTTCTTAATTTCATAACAAATATCTTAGACCAAAAATATCTTGTTCCAAAAAAATGCTTTGAAAAAATCACTTTGTGAGCACCATCAAAAAACACACAAGACATCTTCTCAAAAAATTTCATTAGAACAAAATAATATTTATGACCTCTACAAGTACTGCTTGTTATGAAATTATTAGAAAAATAAAAATAAAAAATACAGTTCTGGTCGTCACTGTATCCAGGTTGCTACCAAATTTTCCAAAAAAAAAAGCTTTCATGTAAAAGAGGTTAATTGAAATATTTGACATTTTTAGTTTTTTTAGAGTTATAAAGCAAAACCAGTCGAGGCCAAAAAAACACGTAGTGACACCCCATCGAGGAAGATGCTATATGAACGTGTAGAAAAATTACCAAACGCACACATCACATAAACGAGTTTGTCAATTTAATTTTGTATCTTTTATATTTTATTTTATTGTCACTTTAATACATATCTTTGTGTGGACCATAGATTTTGATTGATTTGATTGCATTATCTAGTGCCATTGAATATATGTTTAAACTAGAACGCCTTGCCAAAATACGAAACCTATCAGTTAATTAAAAAAGTTTGGAAACCATTGATTATAACGGATGAATAATTATGTAACAAAAATTTTTTATTTAAAAAGTACATATTATAAGCGTTTCATAAATTATCAAATGGCTTCTTATCATTTTTCAAAAGATCATCAATTTTATTATCGAAATGAACTTTATGATAACCTGAAGATCATCATATTTTTTCTTAGCAATGTAAAACCAAATTAATATTACTTCACATTTGAATTGCAAATATTAACCAGTCTTACAAGTTACCACGAACTACTCGATTGATAAGAGCGTGTCTCTCATTGGTGTGCAAAAATATGAACTGTAATACGAACCTGTATAAATAGTGTAAATTAATTCGAACATAAATTGTTTGATATATTAATAACACTTCTTGTGAACACATCTGATCGGATGTAGAACCTCATTTTGATAATAGAAAAAAAACATGATATTTAATATGTTTCCTGAAGTCAATTTAAAATATAGAATGTCAATTCACAAAATATTGAAAACACTTCAATATTTTTACATAAACTACATTCAGTTTTGAGCAGTTTAAATGTTAGTCAAATATTTTCAGCGCCCACTTATTCATCAGTTGCCACACGTGATCGCGCAGGTTAGTGACGTGACAGACGCCAAGAGAAAACAAATGAGCTCTATGTCACACGTCAAGTTTATAATGATTGTTATATGCCATGGAAAAACCATTTTTGAATTGTTTCCAAAAGAAATGATTACTATTAACACAATTAAGTCGCTTAGCAAAATAAAAAAAGTTCCTCCACCAGTTAGTGGGTAAATCAAAGAAGATAGATTACATTGTATGTCATTAATATACGTTTGAGACAAAAAGTGCTAACCTGATAACTTGGTTGTCCAATCAGCGATATACCTTTAGTTCAAATTGTATCTATTAACATAGACATTTGTCATTTAGAGTATTAGCTATGTATGCATCGTCTCTCGTTTTACCATAACAAGATATCAGTTGTTTTCGTTTACGCAATTAGAGTTTTCATATGCAATCATTTACTTAAAATAATGGTCTTCCTTGTTACTACTGTATAGAAAATACAGTAAACGGGTTATAGGTTATACCATAATATAGCGGAGTTCAGCTTCAGCTGTCTTAACATGTGTCATTTTAAAAAAAAAGTTTTTTCGTGTGTGATTTTTAAAAATCATCTGTCATCAAATTGTCAAAATACTTTTTGATGACAGTTTTATAAAAAAAAACATTTTGAGAACTTCTGTAAGCTGAATGTACTTTTGAATTCAAATAACTCTCAACGATGTCGCGTCGACATAGCTGAAATGCACGATAGTATATAGAACATATAATGCCTAATTCAAAAGCTTACAATAATAAATTTAACAGCAACAAATATTCATAAATATTCATGCGTTACTTTCTATACATCAATAATAAATTTTTATCACCACGTGGTAAATGCATTCATTCAGAGCATATTTACATAACATGCATTGAAATTTTCCTTTCTTCAGATTAATGGTCACGTGTTTCAATCCGACGAACTTAATTCAGAAAAGAGACCTTTGAAGAATAAAAATGTCATTATTTTATGCATCAAAGTGCACGTGTTGTTCGATAACAATGGCTATTTTGATAGCTGTTAGATAATGCTATTGTACTTTAGTAGAGTGGAGAGTATGTATTTCAGGCATGACTAGGTATGGAACATAATAGTACATTCAGTTTAAAAATACATTTCAAAGTAAAACTCCAGATCTAAATATAAAAAAAGTAGTTTTTGGATTTATTAACAACTAAATTTATTCAAAATTTACATAAACCCCCAATTTAGACCATTTCACTAAACTCAAACGAAATACTTCTATAAGTCAGTGGAAGATTTGAGTATTTTGCAAATGTTGAGTAATGCTTCAGCATTATTTATTTAAAAGTTAGAATTTTTTTTTAAATATCATTTTAAAAGAAACGTAATACATACCCAATTTGGAGTAGATCAGACCTGTGGAAACTGATCAAAAAAAAAACCGTCAGTTCCAAAACGGCTTTCTTTCTTCTAACCCTTTCTTTTTTTTGAGTCAAGGTTAAGAGCGCTTTTGCTTCCCTCAGCTTTTAAATAATAAAAAAAAAACATTATCAAAACAAACTTATAGCACTTTTTTGGTCGAGGGTTAAAAGAACTTTAAATCTTCTCAAAATCAACAATGATAGCTTTTAAAGTGACATTTCCATTCGAGAAACCATTATTGCAAAAAAGCTAAAATACTTTCAATACATAACTACCTCTAAAGCCTCAACATGCTTGCTAAAATTTATTTCATGTGTCAAACGTAGAGACAGTCAGTCAAAAGCGCGTTTAATTTAATTTGACAACGAGTTTTCCCTTATTACAATTCCACAAACTCCTTCTAACTCCTCACATGCAAATGTATCAGCGAAAAGACATTACTCATGTTGTGATTCATCCCTAAAATCAATACAGGGGTGAGTCGAGTTCAATCCCCAATGAAAGATGTTAAAACTTAATCGATGAAAACTTGAAACCTCTTAGATTAAAGTTATTATTACTTTTTATCGATCACAAGATTCAATTAATTCTTTAATTATTACTGTAGCTGTACTCGTAATTAATCAATAAAACTAATTGTTTTCAATGATTCCCAGACAATAACAAGGTTAGCTCAAAATGTTTAATAAGAGGGTTTAACCTTACATTATTATATGTTGAACTTTGACTTACATGGTCGAATCGTTTTTTCTTTGTTTCAAGATTAACATTTACGTAGAAAAAAACTGTTCTAGGAACAAATGTAATTCTAATTAGATGTAATCATGTCGACTATTTTCTAGAGTTTTGCTGATGCAATATCTAAATTAGATACGTGTAAAAAAAATATTGAATATATAAAGACTACTTAATCCATATTAAAACATATTTAAAAAAATATATTTCCATTAAAATTTATTATTGATAATCTTATTATAAGTTTAAATTAAAAAACAAAAGACCAAGGCAGCTTTATCAAATTCTTGTATTGTTTTATTCTTTTTTAGCCCTTAAAACATAATACACATGTATTTTTTTATATTTATGTTACTAATTTTTTTTTAATTTTATAATTTTTTGTTTCATTTTGTGTTTGTTTTTATAAAAAGTATGAAATCACTAATCTCTTCGGTCTCCAGGCCAAGACATTCGTTCATACTAGACGTGGCCTGTAAAGCTAAAGAGCCTGTAAAACACCGCTTTACCAATTTGAGTCTCAAGCATAAAAATGTTACAGACTAAAATACGTTCCAATAAAACAGGTTAATTTTTACATTGTCACGTAATATTGACATTTTGTCTGTTCTACGTGATGGCAGCAAAACAATCACAATTCACAATTTTAAACAAAAAATATACAATTTGATTTGTATATTCAATACAGTTTTCTAATTATTTGTGTCAACAGCAGCCAACGCATCTAGATATTTCCCAAAAAAATCAATTTAAAAAAAACTGGGTCTGTTTAAAAGCTTTTGAAAGTACAAAGAAAATTAAGTGTAAAAAAGTCAACTGCTTTACTTTCAGAACTACAAACAGCAGTACTCCTTTATAATGTATTTGTCAGTTAGACGACATTCAGCTGATCATTTTGTTCATTGAACTTCAGACAACTTATGGGCCTGGCTTTATGTCTTTTCTCGTAAAAGTTGTTTATAAAATGGTTCTTGAAAACTACACTGTGCTGATGTAGTTGACACTTTTAACTTATATATATATATTACAATTTTATTGTAAAAAATATATATTTCAGACTAGAAAACCCAACGTTTCTCTACAGCATGGCTGCTCAAGAGTTAAAACTCAACAAAAAAAACTACAAATGTTACCATCAAAAAATAACATCGTCTTTTTAATTGTTCTCATTCATTCTAACCGCAGACCGTTCTTATTTGTAACTTTTCTAGTACTAACGAGTATTTGTTTTCTTCTTCTCCATTTCCGCATCTAAACTTTGTCATCAACTTTTCTGTTAGCGGTCTTTGTTTACAGTAGTAAAATACTTTAGATAAAAATCTAAAGTATTAGATTTTTATCTAAATTTAAATAAAATAGCTTTACCCTTTAATGTAATTTTAAAGTGTTTGTGCGGTTTTAGAGTTAGAAAAAAAAGATAACTAAATTTCGAAGCACATTTATTATACAAACGTTTCCTATCGACCTCCAGATATCAGGTGTAAACATACAATAGACTTTTTACGTTACCAACCTAATAAATAACCATCAAACAACTAGCTAACTCTACAAATGCTTTATTTTAATATGGCATGTTTCGAGTTTATTTACTCTCATCAATGAGACTCAATAGGTTAATACTAATTTAATTAAAATTACTGCATTAAACACTCTATTTTCTTGATACATTCTGTTTGTTTTTATATAACAGTTGTCAAATTTACTTAATGTTAATAACGACAAGTTTGACAATATTTGTCCAAAAATTTCAATGATGGCAACGTTATTTAAAATTTGTTGTTGTCGATTTCTTTTTTTGTCTACAATAATAAAGCAGGATTCCAACACAATTTTAGAATTTTTAAACCTAACAATTGTTTATAAAAACAAAGCGACTTTATATCACAGCCAGATTTATAATACAGTGAGACAGAAAACGCAACATCATCTATCATCAGAAGAACAAATTAATGTCAACGGCAAAAATAAAAATGCTAAGTGATATGTCAAAGTCGTCTTTTTATGCAATCTATTCACATCCTTGAATTTTGTAGATATGTATTAGCATTTTATACACTTTTCCAAAATCGCAAACTATCTTGCTGAATGCTAAACAAATTATTTTTTGTCTTAAAAGAAAACCTTTAGCCAAAAAATTACATTAAATAATTAATTCCGTTAGAAATAAAAAAAAAATTGCGGTAAATCCTAATGAATAGTTTCTTAAAACTATGTATATAATAAATGTGCTTCAAGGAAATTTGTCATTTGAATCATTTGTAGGGGTTACACAAGGTTCTTAGCTAGGTTATCCCTTAAAAAAATTTCAATTTTCGTTACTAACTGTAAACCACTCAATAATAACAGTAATTAAATAAAGTATAATATAGTTAAATAATCTAGTGCTGATTACCGCACAAAATCACAAAAACAATAAATTCCAAGGTTGCAAATTATGTTTTACGTATTGTAAAAAATTCGAAATTTTTAACAAAACATAATAATTCTATGCTCTATTTCACTATAATTTACTTTTTTTAGGTTCTTTTGTGAGGGACTAGACTATAATGGCATCAAATAATTTATGTTATAATAAAATGTATAAACATATAAAGCAACATCTGTGCGTGGTACGCTCCTTGATAATCCATTCCTTGTATACAGTTCATTAAAATTATAATTAGTTTAGCTAAACTCAACTTTGAGAATGAAAATGCTCGTTATGTGTCTGATCTAAGGCGATAACCCGGCTGTTGGGGTAAACCCATCCCTTTTTATGTTCTAAATATTTAATTTCCATTTGTTTATGGAAACTTTTAAACAGCTTTGTTAATTGTTTCACCCGAATCATTATGATGTATTAATACTGCTTGTACAGACATTCTGAAAGAAAAAATCTCTAAATTACATCTGCTTCTTCTTTTGTCAAGTTATATCATACATTAATCTGTTTCAAGATTTTAAAATGGATAAAAATGTGTATAAAGTACTTATTGTGTATGTGTAGAAGTGACATATGTTTACGATTACATCACAGATTTAAGATTTTTTTCAAGAATAGAAAAACACTTTTTGTGTCAGATAGTTTGCATAATAAAAAAAAATGTTATTTTTAAAAATGATGTAAACACCAATGTATTATGAAATATATAAATGACTACTTAATTTGAACCAATACGAATAAGTCATTTTCGTCATACTAACGGTTAAATTGAAGTGACTACGACTAATCGATTATACGAACGTTTGTATAATCGCTGTACCTAATAACCTTGTAATATACAACGCGACGAACTGAAATACTCAAAACTCGAGATGTCACCTGAAGAAACAGCAACAATACGTCTATAATCGAGCATTTTCAATCGACTTGTATAATAAATATATGGTAATATTATGTAAAAACATACAGTAATAATAATGCTATAAAGCAAAGTTCACAGAAACAGCCAGACGGGTTCATATTTCAAAAACAAGTTAATTTGCGAAAAACAGAATTTCTTTATTTTAATAATAAGTGAACACCAAACTAAATCATTAACATACTACTTAATAATAGTTCAAAACAATAAAACAACATCTCCACACCACTTATAAACTTTTTGAGAATAATGTTTTCTTGTTAAGCGGGTGAGACGAATCAAATTTGAGCAAAATTCTTTCGAATATGCTCCACTATACATTGCTTATTGTACAAGGCAAGCAAACAAAAACAAAAATTTAACGTTGCTTTGTTTTTATTCAACGGGATTGGTTACAATGTCGGCATTTTAATTTTGCTTTGCATATAAGATAATGTCTCTTGGAAAAACGTAATTTCAAAAATCACTAAAAATCTTGTGCATTGCGAATAACCGAGAAATACCTATTTAAAGACTATGAGTACAAAAACACTTTTAACTTATCAATATAAGCAAATATTTGAACCTTTTTAAGGGGTGGCTTTGACTTTCCGAATTAAGATTAGTAAAATATTAGGAAATAACACAGTTGGAATTGACATTTAAAAATGTGTGTTCCTTTGTGATATTTCGTAAGCTTTTATCCGAAAATAATCAGAATTCGGGATTATTATATTTATCTACAAAAATGGTAGATTCAACTTCACGTGAATTAGAAAAGTACATAATTTCGCTGTTATAACTTATATTATAAAGATTCAAAATGTCTAACCGATTGTGTAAAAATGAGACATTATATTCTGATATTTCTAAATTTATTATTTTAAAGAATGAAAAAAAAATGTTATTTTTAAAAATAATGTAAATGCCGTGAAATAAAAAATCTTTCATCTTCCGAGTAAAGCCCTCAAATTCACTAAAACATACGATCATAATAAAATTATAAAAATTAATCTTTATGATTTGAAATTAATGTTTTTTTCTTTACAGAGGAAATCAAAATAAATTGGTCAGCGAATGTAAACTGTTCATTTAGAAACCTGTATTTTGGCTGACAGGATCTAATTAAAATAATTTTTAAGACTATCATCTGCGTAAAAAAAGAAAATATTTGAAATAGTTCAACAAATGCCAAAAGTTCACGTGTGTTCAAATATCGTTAACATTCCAAAAAAAAGTTAAAAATTTTTTTTCCCCAAAAACAATGTAATTTTTTATAGAATTCATAATAAAATTAGTTTAGTTATCCGACAACCGATTTGATGAGTATTTAATTAAACACTGCAAAAATCTTGGGCAAACATAATACAGCAAAAAGGTGAAAAGAAAAATAGCGATGAAGATAAAGTTCCGCTTTGTAAGATGAGGAGAAATTTAGACGGATGTGTAAATATTACGGAAAAAGAAGTTGAGAAGTGGATAACATTTGACAGTATGAATAAAAAAAAAATAGTAGTACTGAATTGAAAAGAAATGAAAAAGGAACCAAAATTTTGCATTTGGAAGCGTCTAATGTCCTAAATACGGCAATATATACGTAAAACAGCCTGAGGCAGCAGCATGTAAAATTTTATTTTTGACAAAGTAGCAAAATATTGCTTCTAAAAACCGAATAAGATTAAATTTTAAAATACAAACCGTCCAAAAGTAACTCTTATTTTTCTCAAGACAAACTCATAACTCCGTACACTACACAAAAATAATGCGTAATGTCCATCCAAGCAAACATGAGCTCTGAAGAGGTGTGGCCTGAGGACGCTTTAGCTTTTATGTACCTCCTCTTTTTTGAGCTTCTGATTGGTTAATTTCAATTAAACTCGCACATTTTTCGAGGCTTATGTTTGTGTAAGCGCTTGTTTGTGTACCTAACTTAAAAAAAAATGTTTTAAGCTACGTATCAAGTTTATTATCAACCAATTATTAGAAATGTATCTTAAAATTTGTTTGCCGGTAAGGTCTTAAGATTTGACATTTATCATTTGACCAAATGTCAAATAAAAAATGTACAAAAATACATTGGTTATTCTCGAGATGGCAAACTTTTCTGCTAAGCTTTTTACCATTTTATGAAAGTGGCCGTAGTTGGACAAGGAAGCGTTAATAGTATTAACGTAAGAAGTACAAGATGTGAAAATAATATCATTTATTTTTAAATACAAAATTGTAATAGTTGAGTAGCACCAATTTTCTCAGTTTCTTGTACTATTCCACTTTAGTAAGAAATCGTCTATTTGTTTAGATTGGTTCCTTTAAACAATTAACATTTTAAATAATTCAAAAAATTTAAAATATCAGTTTTTAGATTTTTTGCAAAACATTTAATTGATTGATTGTTTTATAATACTTTTCTTTTCTATTTTATTATAAAGAAAATCTTTTTTTCCAGCAGTGTTATACATACAACGTCATTCAATAAAAAAAAACTCTACACTCTCAAGCTGAATATTTCAGTGATATACATACTCCTTAATAATTCCATAAAAATTAATTAAAATTTGATTGAGCGTTAAGACATAATTGCTAGAAACAAAATGTGGTTTCTACGCAAAATCTGTACCTTGTTTTAATCTATTTAAAATCCTTAATGGAACGTTTAGATATAATTTCTGACTTGAAAATTAATATTTTTAATAATATTATTAAAAATGCTATAATAATAGTATTTTGTTCGTATTTTAACATTTTGAACTACATCTTTTAAAATCATGCCTCACAAGTCATATTTTAACTCTATATTCGAAAGCGCGACCGCCGCAGTTTAGGTATTTATTATCGCAAAAATAAGTAATATATAATGAATAAATGAAAATGTAATATAAAAATTATAGACATTTTTACGGTCTATAAATTTTTGTGTCCTTGAATATCTCAAGACGAATACACAAAATTATATAAGACGTTTATACCACAGTCTTCAAAGCTATATAAAGGTTTCAATTTCATTTCCGAGGTTGAATCCTTATTTTTCTGGCTTACTAAACATTTTTACTTTTACCAATTATAAATAATTTATTTGAACACGGTTGCGGATGAAACAGTATACGTTTTTCTAAGTAAAAGTGAGTTTATTTGGCTCAGTTTAATTATTTGCCTTACTTCGTGCGGCAAAATAAACGTTCAAGCCACCACATAAACTAAACAACACTTTTACTCCTAATAATATAATCAATTATTTTGCAATGATGGCGTGTTGTATTGTAAAAATAAGAACATATAATGAGTTATATGCAGTCACATTGGGAAAAAACAAATTACAATATTGATAATCTTTACATACATTTGGGTTGTATGATCGGAAATCAGTAGCCCAAGTTTTTAAGAAGAATTGTAAGAATTGCAATTGAATGCAGCTCTCCAATCATCAAGGATCCAAAGTGGTACATAATTTATTTTTGTTTTAATTATTATTTTTATTCAATTTATTAGATTTAGCCAGATAAACAATTAAGTAATTTTAGCTTTTTAAAAACCTCGACAAAAACCTGAAAATTTATAGCATTTTTAAACGAATGCATAATTAGAATAAATAACATTTAAAAAACTATGATTAACGATTAACACCTTTTAAATTTACGTAAATCTTATAAATCAGAACGTTGGATGTGTGATGACACTTTGCTCGGCCCACACCTCTGAAATAACTTTCTTTTATGAAAAAGCCGCATAACTCGATGCTTTTCCTCGCTATAAATAAAATACCAATTAAAGAACTTCCTGGAGACAATAGAAAATGAAGAAAATTGTCTACGACACACCTGTACATTTTTAACAGACCTCGATAAAGTAAGCAACATTTTTGAGAATCATATTTAATAGTTTATCCCCAAAACTGTATGTTAAGTAGACTAGAAAGTGTTAAAAATTAAGATGCAAATAGATAAACAATTAGGAAAACGCAATTAACACATTATTAGTTTTTTACTTTCCATTATATCAAACAAAATATTTAGGTGTGGAATGTATATTTAAGTAGAGATATTTCAAATAAATGAATTTGATACTAATATTTATTTTGAAGCATTTTATAACAATTAATCATTTACTATTAGAGAGTAAAATTTTTAAATAGCGAGATACTAAGATGTCTTATCTAAAAAATTTTGTTTTTTTTTTGTAGAAAGATTAGACTTGAGTAATACTCTTCTTCTACGGACAACTTACCTTGACATACCACTTGGTCGTCGACTTCTTGACATTTTTTCTTGGTAATGTACAAACACAAAATCGAAATCTTCCCCTAATTGTATCGGTCATTCCATCACCGTTTGATAAACATTTAGAAGCAAAAAACTTGGTTTTTTCTGCTACATTTTGATAAAGTTCATGCTGAAGTGCCACATTTGTTGCATTATTCGGAAGCAACATTTTTAAATATTCAAATGAAAAACACTTTTACCAAAAACTCTCAAAACAAAAAAAAAACAAATACCGACGACACCACACTACCGATGACAACAGCAGCATCTCGCCTCTACAAGCGCCAAATAATGAATATTATTTTCACCGATTCTCGCTTGCAAACAGCCGTACAGTAAATCTATGCAGTAAATGGTTTAATTGACACATTTTGACGCAGGCGCATTTAATATTCCTGCTATAAATATATTTTCTAAGCACCTGCTGACGATGGTGGTGTTTGATGCGCTGCTGTTTTACAACACAAAATATGGGGGTGTAGCAAGAATTACTGGAATGGATTGAGTGGACCGAGGGTGGAGACTGGAGAGGTATTTATAATGGATCGATCAGAGTCGGGGAATTCGAAAAAACCAGAGCATAATAATCAAATCTGGTTGTTTTGTTTCCTTGTTTTCGCTGGATTTAATAGTTTACATGTTATTTCTGGAGAACTTATCCAATACAGAAAACCTTTGTTTGTCAGTTGAATAAATAAATTATAGCTGTTTCCTTGAAAATGAACCAATTACTAGGTATTAATATTACAGGATCGAAAATCTATTTTGTGAAACAAATAAAACTATGTTCTCTATAAGTGTCACATTGTCAATAACATGACACCGTCACATCACATCAATAGAACCAACATCCGCCTTCAAGTAAAAAATTAAATTAATTTTAACTAAATAAAACCTAAAAGCGGCTTAATTCTAATTAAATATTTGAATGAAATCAAATTTTGAGATTATTTTAATTATAATTATTTCATATAATTTTTTATAGAATTATTTCATAAATAAATGTATATTATTAACACAGTTTTATGACTTGCCAAAAAGTTTCTTATTCTATCTCAAGAGCTAGTTCGACAAGCATGTAGTCATCATCAAGAGATCAAATAAAAAAAATTTATAAAATGGTAAAACTATGTTAATAGTTTATATTATAGTGTCCATAGATTCCAAATTAATTTATCCATCCCACAAAACAGGGACTAAAACATAACATCTAACACAATATTATAATATACATACTTGTTAGTAATTTACTTATGCACTAGGCATATAATATGTGTTATAATAAAACTATAACTAAAAATAGAAAATAGAAAAAAAGAAAAAGTAAGAATAGAGGCACAAAAGAGAACGGTAAAGTTTAAAGATAAAATGAGAGATAGAATGAGTGAGATACTGAAAGAATGCTGGAAAGTTATAAACAGAAAAGCAAAAAAAAGAATAAGAAAAGAGAGAAAGGAATACTATGAAAAAAAAAGAGTTCAGTGTAGAAGAGATTGAGAGAAAAAGAGAAGCGAGACAATGAGGAAATGGAGAAATAAAAAACAGAGATAGAGACATAAAGAAACAAGAAAGGAGAGGAGAAATTAGAGAGAGCAGATACAACAAAAAATATGAGAGACTGGTAATAGAAGAAAATGATTGCAAGATTCAGATGTGGAAATCGAGAGAAAACAGATTTTGAATGTGGAAAAATAAAAGAAAATGCAGGATGTGTAGAAGAGAGGGAGAAACACTAGAGCACCCAATGAAGAAATGCGTGGAGGTAAAAGAAAGTATGGTAACGAAGGAGGACATAATGAAAGGAAAGATAAAGGGAATAGAATGATGAAAATGATAGAAAGAGAAAGAAAAAGATTAGACTGGGTGAATCAGGTAGAAGAAAAAAATAGAAAAACAGGAAACAGAGAAAGAAAACTTGGAGAAAAACCAAGACAATTTGAATTAAAGTTTTTTTTTTTAATTTTTATATTTAAACACTGTACAGTGAGAAAAATAAAGTTAAATTAGTAAAAAAAAAATTTTAAATTTGGACAAAACTTGCTGTAGCCAGTGAGAGCCGTTGCACAGCTTTAATTAAAGCTGTGAGCGGCTTTGCTGACCTGTGGCCCTTAAATTGCCATGAACTTCACAATAAATCAAAGGCAAATCGGCATCTCTTCTGCAGAATGCATAATTCTATAGATAATCGAAGCAAACCGACCGTAACAAATTTAAAATTATTAAAAGTGAGATCAATAGTGTCATAGTTGTTGCAGTAACTAAGAAAATGGCAATTATTGTTCGTAAACAACTAGAATTACGTTTTAAATTTCGATTAAACAGCTATTTTTGACCAAATTTTAATTATTTTTACAACGGAAACTTTTGATAAAAAAAAAGTTTGTATATGAGTTCTACTTATTGTTACTATCACTGAACTTTTTTTAAAAGATTATATCGAAATCATCCTGTTTAGTTTTTCCCATTCCTATAAAAATACCCACGAGATAACTTTTTTTTAATTTAGTAAACAGTCCTTCCGTTGTTTTATTGATAACACCTTTTTATGGAATGTTAAAATTTTGTGATAATTTTGACGCAAAATGAAGTTATGTACTGAGGTTAGGTGTGTCTAAACAAAATGATTATGAAAATATGATGCAAAACATAATAGAAGTTGGTATAAATAATATTATTAAAAATATGTATACCAATAATTTTACAAAAACAATAATACTTGATAAATTTTGATAAATAATAAATGACAACTCTACAGCGAAAATCGAAACGTCAAAAACTGTTACAACATACATTTTTCGATTTTTCTAAATGTAATTCACTAACCCTATTTTTTAAGATAGTTATTTTACTATTTTTAGTTATTTAAAATTGTTGAAGCCATGCAACAAAGGGAATAGCTTTTCAAGAAAATGCCGCAACTTGATTTCAAATCAATCTTTCAAAAATACAGCAAATGATATAAGCAAAACCAAAGGCTTTAAGCTGATCTGCAAAAACTCGATAAAACAAAACATCTAACGCTCAAGCAAAATGAGAGTTTGTCGTAGCATCACTTTTCACATGTGGACTAAATGCAACTTTTGTTGCATGTAGTAATAAGCCAAATGTTGCATTAACATAAGCATTTTTTTTGCTAAAGTAAAAGCTGTTATTTATCAATTAAATTTCTTTTTGTGTATTTATGACTAAAAATAAAGATGTTTGCAAAAAAACATCGAAAGTTTCTAGCCCTAACAGGCAATAAGTTAAGCACTACTTTCAATTTGCTGGATAGTCAATAAAATTTAGATATAGTCCATTAAAATCTTACATTTTTTAGGCCTTACCTTGCGTTTTTTAGAGGACACAATTTAATTTTTTTTGGTTTGTAGAGGGGGTCAGTGTAAAGCTAATACCAAGTTTGTGGGGTTGCCACTCTTATCCAACGGCCGCCATCTTAAAAATAGCGGCTAAAATCGTTTTTACAATATATCTCTTATATGCATACAAAATCTTTCAATCGGTCAATCTCTTTGTTTTTAAATCTATGTTAAAGGGCAGGTCTAAATATGTGGAATATAAAGGATTTAGTAGGTCAGCTTCCTATGCTTCATTAAGCGAAGAAACAGGAAGATACAATCTGAGATCACTGATATCTTAAAAGATGATGCACAGAATTTGAATAGATTGTTTTATTTATGCGACAAAAGATTGACAATTGCAAATGTATTAATTTCGTTACTAACTGTAAGCAGATGCAGTTTAATTGATTAAATTGTTAAAAAAAGAGATTATAATTGTGTATAATATGACTTTTTCTATGAACAATTGCGATGTAACTTCAACTACAAAATTATTTCTTTGTGGGCTTTTGAGCAGTTACATGACATGAACGTCACTATGGATAAATATATTTGTTTTGTCCCACAAATAAACAAAATATGGAAATGTTCCAAAAAATGTCTTGGATTTGTAAAACAAAACACTTGATTTTAGGAATACATACTGAAACTGTGCTGTTTTATTAGAAGTAGGTTAGAATATTGCTGTGTCGCAACGCAGCGTGGTCAACAATGACTGTTTGAGTAGGCAGCAGTTTTTAGAGACTTTTTTTATTTGCCTAGTTGCAACACTGTATCCGGATACGCTTGTTTAACAAATATTTGACAGAACACTCATAAAAAAATTGTAGGTTATGTCACAGCGACTAATTTTTCAATCGGCATCTGTCAATGATGTTGTCCGTGTCAAAAGTGTCATCCGTCAACAACAAGTGGTTGCAGTTGTTGACCAACACAAACAGTCATTGTTGACCACGCTGTGATAGGTGCACAGTAATGCAATTGAGAAGTTTGAAAAAATATCTTAAAAAAGTCTTTACTTCTTAAAACACAAAAAAATTGCCACAATATGATTTGTTGCAAGCGTCTTATACTTGAAAGGTTTAACTATGATTTATTATCTACCAGAAATAACAACTCGTATTATGTATTCAAAGAATAATACGAGTTGATAATTCATAATAGTCATAAAACGATAATTCAACGAATTGTCGTCTTCTACTATGCTCAGCATTCTAGTTTCATTTACAAAGCACCTAATAAAGACATAGAAATACCCTAAGTAAAAATGTTTTTTTCTATCTATCCATGTTGTATGAAACAAAAAGACACCGAATTTTCAGAATATCGTATATAGCAGTTGCATCCAATTTTGTAAAATATAATTTTGTTATATAACACATTTATATTAAGAAATCTTTTTTGATACAACAATTTAACAATCTGTCAAAACAAAACTAACACGAACTAAGTTTTCGCAGTAAAATGAAAAAATATATAAAAAAAAATCACATTCCAAGTATTTTGAATAGGGGTATTATTTCTACGACTAGTTAAACCTACATATTTATTATGTATTCTCCTGTTTCAAATTTATGTGGCCGGCATAACAACTTTTAGAATAAGTCTGATATTGACAAATTCAAATGAGGGTAAAAACATCATTATACATAATCTTTAGCAACTCGCTCCTCAGAGCAAACTGACAGATGCGAAGAAAATAGATTGCCAAAAAATGCCAAAAAATAAATTACTGCTACTTCAATAACCAAGCTAAAAAGTTTTTATAAAACGGAACAAAGTATTTAGATCACCATAAAATTAAGCCGATTGCCTGTAGTTGAGTTTACAACAGTACATGTAAATAAAATCGACACTGAAAGTGGTGGTCAAATATTCTTAGAAAATATTCAAATTGTAAAAATCCCCTAATCTTAGATAGCGGTGATTAGTGCACATTATTAACATTATGACGTTACTTTTAGAGATGTTCAAATAAGTTGTCTCATACTAATAAATCTGCTAATCCCAAAAGTTTCAGCACCAGCTAAATATAATATTACTAATTTATATATTGATTATATATATATAGTCTACTGTGTATATTGATTATATATATAGACTGTCCCATAAACCTATATATAATTTATTATGTATTTCCCGATGGAAGTTTGTTGACCTATCTGCGTTCGTTTGACTTCCTCTTCCATCATTATGAGACATCCTGCATACACCCCATATTAAAAAACTATCAAAAGAGTGTACTAAAAATAAAGCTGTTTGCTATGTTTCAATAAAATACCAAGTTTCTAGGTCTGACACATTTAGAGTTGTCAATGTCTATGACATTGTCAACAAATTTGGCTTAGCAAAAGCTCCCAGAAGTAACAGCGCATTGGTCATTAGAATGTAAATCGTTCACATCAATTTAAAAAAAAATGCTGTCATATAAAATCTCTAACAATAATTGGCGGCTTTGAAAACAATCAATTTTATTGCAAATTAAAAAAAAAACTAGTAACGTAAAAGTACAGAGCACACAGGGTGCGAGCTTCTGCCTTTTTTTATTAAATCCCTTTCCAGTTAGATTTTATTTTTCTTAAAATCATACATTCTTATTCTCCATGTAGCGCGGTATGTTTGGCCTTATATCACGTATTTACCAATGTTTTGTTCGCTAGTTATACATATTTAGTTGTATGAATTCTCAATTTGTTTTTATACTGTGGTTGTTATTAGATAATAAAAGATATTCATATTATCCAAAAAAATAATGTGAAATTACTATATTTCATCTAAAACAGCTTGTATTACCAGTTTTCGCTAAATATTAAAAACATCCAAAAATCTATATTGTATAAATTCTCATAAAAAAATATTATTCCTAAAGGTACATCACCAATTAGATGTAGGTATAATAATTACCTACATACTTTGAGTTGAGTATTAACCATAAGAATAAGAAATAGCATTATAAAATCCATAAGAATTGCATTGCTTTATTGCCAAATCTATAACAAATTGCGATTGTTTTAACAATAATAATACGCAATTGGTACATTTACACGTGTTATTTTGACAATAGTCTGGAGTCTAGACACCAATAACAACAAATTGACGTATACAAATTATTGAATTAATTAAAAAAAATCGCCCCAACAGTATCAAATGTTTTCGTGATAGGAAATGCGTGGTACACAATAGATAAAATACTCATTTTTAGAAAGATTCACTATCCATTTCCTGTGAATTTAAAATGTTTTCATCTACGTCATTTATTGTAGCTTCGTTTAATCGCTTAATATATTGGGTGCGATTGTAATTTCACGTTGCTATAAAATAACCATGATTATTATGCCTATATAACCCTGCTCTGGTTGAATTGCAATACATGCCAAAATCTTGCATTCGAATTATTGGTTTAAAGAATCTAAATTATGTAAAGCATGATACATTTTCTAGTCTGACATTTTTCTATTGTTTTTGACATTGTACCTGGCATCTGTTAAAATACTACATTGTTAAGTGCTAGAAAACATAACTAAACCAGAGGCTTACAGAAATATAGTTTACAGATTACATATCTTGAATCGAGAAGCGTAATTTCTAATAGCCATCAAAATAATCGCGATTAATGATTTTATAAATAAATGAGCCATTTCCTGTTAGATTTTATAGCTTCTAATAAAATTTCGTTTCGCTTTCTCCGCAAAAGGCTGGCTATTGTTAAAGAAGATTTTATAGAGTTTTTGTGCTTTTTATATTTTTCTAAATTATCTAATCATCAAATCTTATAACATTTTAAAACCAGATTTATGAGATACTTTCTAAGTTGTTGATAGTAAAAATGTAATTGGCATAAAACAAATTTCAATTATAAACAAAACCTGATTTAAGCATAACAAATTATTTAAACATCTTTTGTTAATTCCATCATAATTACACATGTCACGTATCTATGCATTAAATAAACATAAATATAATCAATGTTGAATACTGCAACTGAAACCAATTTCTATCTTAATCGAATAATAATGAATACTTTGCTTTCAAAATGAATAAATTGTGTACATTTGTAATAGACATAAGTTATCAGGGATCATTAATTAAGTTTATATTTGACTCGAGAGTATAGTCATCATCAGAAAATAAATAAAGTTTTGAATTTTTATTCATCTCCTGATGATGACTACATGGTAGTCAAAAGAGCTCTTAAAATCAAATAGAAAACTTCTTGGCAAGTGGGAAAACTATTAGTTTATACTGCCAACTATTCTAAAGCGACTAATGATATAGGGTTGTTATTAAATAAAAATGTATTAATTAATATAATAACACATTATGTAATTAAATAAAAAGCCTACAATCTGTGAAACACTAACAAGAACAAGTTCAGAACAGTAAATTTGTAAACAGAAATCACTGATTTCAGTCACCTAGAAGTGTGCCTTCGGGGTTTTATTCAAGCTGAGTGAAATTTGAACTTTCCTGAAAAGCTTCTTCTTAATACGATAAAAATTAAAATCAAAATCCTCCTAAATGTGCATAGTCTCAAAATAAATCATCAACTCCGAACCGACATCAAAACAGCTAAACTTTCTGTATAAAATTATTAATTTAATGAATCGTCAACTTAAATTCAATGTTGTTGAAAGTTTTATCAATTGGTTAAATATTATCCTTTTTATTTTTGTTTTAGATATTGTTTCTCAAATACCTCTAAACTCTTCCTATATAAGCTAAATTCTCAGACTACTAACCGCCCAGCTTTGGTTAATGACGTCCAACGTCGGCACCTACTTTTAGCGAACATAAAGCTACTTTTAGCACCCAGTCGTCCGTTAAAAAAAAGAAAGTAGCTTCCATAAAACCAAACAAATTATAAAAAAACATTGAAAGAAAATCAACATATAATCCCTATATCAGGCTACCAAAAAATATCTAAAACGACGTTAACTGTATTTCGTTCATTGTCTTCGACATTTTTTTTTTGTAACGTTACGTTCTAGACTGATATTAAACAACGTATTAATAATTTTGATTCACCACAACCATTCGCAAAAATGGTCTACTTAGCTTCCACACTTTGTATAAAACTCATAGCTACTTTAAAATAAGATAATTTTTGACATCTAAGATAATTTTTGACTTAAAACCGTTCAAGTCTTTTTTAAAATAATTTTTTTGGTAATTTTTTTAAACGGTTTTTTATGATTATTTTAGTAAAAACATGTTTTATTCAATTGACCACTATAAAACTTCTTAATTTCTTAAATCAATGTTCACGTTGAACAATTTTACAGTCTCTTTATTAGGTACTAGCAGCCCGTCCCGGCTTCGCACGAGGTAGACAATTATTTATTTTTGGAAATTTGCCCCCCCAGTGCCCCCTCCACCCCGCCCGCCGCGATGCCCGGCGCGCTTTTCAGACTGCATCGCAAACAACGGCCACGGCGCTATGGCGGTTTTGTTTACTGTTTGAATTTTTTAATTCGTAATATCTTTTGAATGGAAAGTCCAATTTAAATAATTTAAAAACCATTTTATAGTTAGTTAAATGGTCCTGACCATAAAATAATTTATTTGGATAAGGATTAATATAAACACATAAATAGCATGGTTTGAATTTGGTTAGCATCTTCATTAATGTTTAAAATGAAAAAAGTTGTTGTAGTGACATAACTACAATAGTTGGACATATGCTACCGCGGAGTTTTTTGTAGACATTATGATGTTCTTCAATATTGTTGTACATTATTTTGTTCTATCGAGTTTCGGCAGCGCATTCGACGAAAGACATTTTAAGACTCATTTTTCTACACCTTCGGTTACATTGTTCAAATTTTACCAAAGATCCCTAATTTTTTTCAAAATGAAATGTAGCCTATGTCAAATAGGAAGAATGTAGCATTCTATTGGTAAAAGAATTTTTTAAATCGGTCCAGTACTTTTTGAGCCTGTTCATTATAAACATACAAAAATTGGTACAAATCTTTCCTCTTTATAATATTAGTGTAGATAAAATGCATATTTCTTTGTATAATAAAAAATATAATCAATTCCAAACTGGCTTGTCTTCTCCTATATTTTGCTCTAATCTTGCTTCTGCTCATAACATTTACCATTTCTCCTTAATATATTATACCGCGCGCCTTTTAATTACAACATCTTCGTCTGCTCCTATTAGTCTCTTAAAATGTTGGTGGATTAAATTAAGACTTTCGTTCCCACTCAGCATTTCATAAATTACTTCCTACGAAGTTAAACATTCTCTGGTATTTGCAGAACAATTTTAATTTCGTTAACAGTAATTTAAAAACTATTTTTATATATTCATAATGCTCAAAAAATAGAAAAAAGATTTCATATCTGTCAATTTCGCTAAGCTATTCTTTTTTGCCAATTTTCTTTTTTTGTGTCAGATATCAGAGTCACTCGATCTGCCTCATCATTACTTGTGTATAATCATAATAACATAATCAACCATGTAAAAAGCTTTAAAATTTGGTTTGAAATTGTAAAATATTTTATCGCCCTCAGCAGAGCTGCGTCAGTTAGCTAAATTTATTAGAAAAAAATGCAAGTTGAATCTCACCAAAAATACACTTTAAAACAACATTTATCAACAGTAAGATGATAAGTGCTCAACTCTTGTCGGCAAGATTTTTATTTTGTATGAGCATTGGTTGCTTGGCAATTAAACGAGATCAAATTGACGGAAAGACCCAAGCGCGAAAGTTTTTTTCCCAAGAATTTGATCGAGTTAAATTGCCTTTTAGCAATCAATGCGAATAAAACAATGAAAATCTTGCCTGACAAGAGTTGAGAACGAATGATCTTCGGTTGGAGAATTAACTGAATGAAGCGTTAAATACGTCAAATTTTTGACTTACTGACAATGATTCGCGTTATTGGCAAAATTCTGCAAATTAATTCCACACACTTTCTTTACACTGAGTTGTCTTTTTCAGAATCGAATTTTGAATGTTTTCATTAAATGAAGCATTAGAAATGTTGCCGAAGCGCGACATTTTTACTTTTGTCAAAATGACTTTTGATTTTTTAAATATTAATGCTTGCTAAAATAATGCTAAAACAATGAGGTAGCGGCAAGAAAATTAGCATACAATCTTTTCAGTTAGTGATATCATTTCTAACTTGTGATTGGTGCATGTGACACTGTTTTTAATGTCTCATTGGTCTACAACACTATGAAGATAATTATCACTAAAAGAAATTAATCCATAATTTATATTGTTTAACAACACCAGCTAAACAAGACATTTGCGAGGCAATTATATGATCTGCTCGAAAGTGATACTATTTTTTTCTAGATTAGTATTTTCATTTTATCGAAGCTCGTAATTCTTGTTAAGGCACAAGAAACAAAGCTAAAGTTTTGTGAGCAAGATGACATGAAACTTAAACCTATGATGACATGAAACTTAAACCTATTTCAATTGTTTTGAAACTCATCATCTACTAAAGCTTTGTGTTTGTGACAAGTTTTATATATACAATTTCAATGATATAATTAGGACTTAAATAAAGTGACATAAGACTGAAATAACCAATCATTATGTATAAATCTTTAGGTAATAAAATAATTGAGCAAAAAGATAATGTAATAGGTGAAGCAATTACGGCTTTTCTCTTCTTCTTCTTACAGCTATTTTAAGTTTCCATTTAACATAGCATCATGCTCCCACTACAGAATCAATACTTTTTTATCAATCTAAACATACTGTGGCAATTTCATTTCCGTAAATTCATTAGATAAAAGCTATTTCTTTTTTAAGATCCCATATCGTTTAATTAAATCCATCGAAAGCATTTAAAATTACGATTCGACTAAATGAAGAAAGAGCTTTTTTGTTCACGATTAGATTTTTTACGCCGAGTTAATTTACTCTATGATTGATCGTTCTTGATGTTTAACGTGCTCAAACTGATTACATTTTTTTGTTAAAAGACATTAATTCCAGTTGGAAATTTAAATGTCACTAAAATAGAATAGAAAATTGATGCCATTTGTAAAGCATTCCTTATCTTATTTATTGTAAACGTGTAACAATCAACAATAATATTGTGCCATCAAAAAGATTACAGCAGAAAAATGCCGTCAAAGCTTATCTTATGGTCTTGCCATTTTTTTGAGAAGCTACGTCTCCTGATAACATTAATCAATGCAATAATAATTAGTATAAATTATTAAACTTAATACAACCACAATCGGTTGACAAATTCCTATCGACATGCTAAAAATTGTTGATTCAAGTGCTCAAACTTACTTCGAAATTCCTTTAAAACTTAGAGCCACCTTAGATCAAGATAATCTTTGACATCACGTTACAAACAGCCACAAAATATTACTCTTTGACATCACGTCCTAGTCACAAAACCTCTTTTCATATAATAAAAATTTTAATAATTCTGAAACAAATTTTGTGCATAAAAAAAATATTACTTAACAGAACCGTTAACTTTGACAAGAAAATCACTTTTAATTTCAATGTGATGTAAACGTAACTACAGTTTTCATATGTATTTGAGATTTGAATACATTCTAATACAATTATTATATTTTATATTCGTTTTTAGTACACTTGCATCTGGCTTCTTTTAGATGTAACTGATAATTATGTTTATGTAAATTATCATTTTATAAAATGGTGTCCACTGATTTAACAACATTAGAATGAGAACCCAAAGTTCCAAAGAAAAAATTAATATTTATTCTTATGTCTAGTAAATGATGACCACTTGTTAACAGATTTCAACGATTGACAATGACACATGACAGCTTGAAACAAGCACGTTTTAAATATTATTTTTTTCTACACAACCAAATTCTGGTTACATACCATACCTTTTCAAATATTTGCAACCAAGAGTATACTTTATTTGCACAGTTTTGTCCTTATGACACTTTACATCCAAATACCTAATTTGCTCTAACATTCGTAACCTACATACTAATTAAATTAATGTACATTACATTTGTATTCGGAATGACACTGGTGCCAACACTAATATATAAAGCAAAAATTTATTTATAAAGTCAACTTTTTGACTTCGCCACGTAAAAGTTATTTTGTGACTCATCAAGACACCTATAAAGTTATGTTTTGCAGACAGAGAAAATATTTTTAATACCTAATTGATCACAAATAAGATGCTAATTTTATACATTAGCCTGATGCCTTTTTCCCCTATCAATATAATCGAAATAAAACATGATATGGGTAAAATAAAAGTGAAAGAAAAAGCTCACCAAAACCTATGTTGTTCACTAAAAACCAATTCAATGCCACCAAAGCTAAAAAAATATTATTACAAAAATGTCGGTAATTATTTCTAATATATGTTCAACAAAATTATAAAACTGCTAATTTCCCCCCCTTACCGGTAAAATCCTTTTCAAATAAAATTAACTTTGGCGCTCGTAGAAACCCTTAAGAATATTATTATCAAAAAATATCGCTAAGAATTTCTAATAAATGTATTAACAAAATTCAAAAACTGGTAATTTCATCCCTCTTTTGATTAAAACCATTTTCAAATAAAATTAAATTTAGGTTATTTGATTCGTTCAAACCTTTCAAACAAGACAAGCACCCGAAACAGTAAAAAGTAAAATTTGTAGTGTCGTAAAAGAAGCATTTTATATTTGGTTTTTACAACCCTAGAGGATGCATGTAGAAGGTTTTTTATTTTTACAGTAGGCTCTACCTCACAATTTATTCATCTACAGTTTTTCAATATTAATGAGAAAACATTTCTTGATAAAAGTTAAACCGATATTCAATATTCAAATATAAAAAAAATATGAACTATAACAATTTCTGTGTAAAAAAATAAGTTACAGAAATAAGTAACAATCTAATAAGTTAAAAAATGATACAAAAAAAAACTATACATGTACATACAAACTATACATAGATTACATTTTGCAAGGTTGCATCTTTATAACTGTTTTAAAATTAAAAACCGCTGGTTTAATACAAAATACCGACTTCTTCGAGCTTAAATTGAAAATCTAAAAAATATTAAAAAAAAACAAAAATAGTAGATATACATAATCAAGTTCATCAACAAATATAGTTATAAATAAAAAAAAACAACAAGCTGATATGGATATACTTTCTGCGTCAAAGTCCGATGTACATCTCAACATAACAAGCAACAAACTTGCGATGGAACATAGAAAACAAACCTCTACAAATTATTTATTTCACAATGCAAAATATTTATGGTTCTGCTCTGAAGTAATTGTTTTTTGTTAGCACCGCTTAATTACCTATCCAAACAATAATATACGTGAACAATATTCGACTGCGTGCTGTTGCACTGATCCACAGAATCATTATCGAGTTCTGGACGATGTCCGACAGTCACTCTGTATCGCACCAATTGAACGAGTGAGTCAGTAAACAAATTGAGAAAGATTTTAAGGTTTCTTCATGGTAACGATGAAATGATCCCGGTAATTTTTTCTTCTTACCCAACACGAATTATCAAGTGATAACTTTTTGTAACATTTAAAATCTACACTTTAACGAGAATTTGAGAACATTTTTCGACTCAAAAATCCTCTCATCACAAAATTTTCCAGAAAAACACGGCTTCAAAGAAACAAAAAAACACCCGGTAAATAAACGTATTTCAATTTGCAATTTTTGTTATCTACTACTAGATGTATAATGAGAGTTTGTATGGAAGTAGAATTCTGATTGTTGTTATAAGTTATTAGAAAATAAATGGTAAAGTTGGTAGATAAAACAACAAAATTTTCTTGTCAACCATAATTTTTATTTAAAAAGTACTTTCACAAAAACATAGCATAGAATTATAACTTTTCTATGCCGTTTTTAGTTTTACAATAATTTTTTCTATAATTGGTTATAATGTAAATGTATTTTTACTTAAACTAAACGCCTGCAATCTCATATTATCTCTCTCTCTCTCTTCCGTAATTCTTCCATACTGCTATCTCTCTTCCATAAAAGCTCTTACGCATTGGGAGATTGGCCTTAATGAAAAGAATAGATTTCTATTTGTTTTGACGTTTAATTTGTTATTGCTACGGTATAACAGCATTCGATTTCGCCAAAGTTCAGAGCTTCAAATTCCATGTGTTACTTTTCTTAAACCCTAGGAAGGGTCCTGTGATTCTCTACCCAAATCCCATTCGTACATATATTATATCCAGCAATTTTTTCTCGTAAATTTTAAAAACAATTAATCAGTCATGGCGTTTAAATAGCAAGTTTTTCAAATACTCTCAAAAAAATTATCGGAAAAAATGTATGTAGTAAGTCACTTTAAAATGTTTCATTTAAAACCAAAAATTAAAAAACAATATATCAAAAAACGTGTTTTATTAGGGTTGATTTAGCGCACAAGTCCTCAGGCTAATTTTTATGAAAAACGTCTGCGCCAATACCCCTTACAAAACGTGTTCCTTAAGCTATTTTTTCGAACTTGCGTCTTTTTTCTAATTTTAAATAAAAAAAAAGAAATTATTATTTAAGATCTAGGTAATTTTATTGCCATCAGTTGGTAACAGTAATAGGCCATTTAATTTAGAATCCAATGTAAAGATTTTGTTTGGATTATTTGTTTTAATTTTTAACAAAAAATTAATACAATAGGCAAGAACAGAAGTTATGCACCGCACCTACAATTCGTAAACTAGCCGAGACAACAACTCAAAATTTTGTTGCTAACGGTTGGCAACAGCAAAAAGCCATTTTGAAGCGTTTGTCCGACATAATTTGTCTAATTTTGAACAAAAAATTAATATAATAATAAACAAAAGTTATGCGCCCCACCCAAAATCCAAGAACTAGCTGAGACAACAACTAAAAATTTATAACAATTCCAGTAATTTGAGGATTGGCAAAAAGAGAACAAAATGCAAGCGATAATAATGTTCTTTTGACATACTTTGAGGTGCAGCGCCAGAAGTACAAACCTTGTGGACAATTAAAATCAATGTTTATTAAAGATGCCGAGCTGCGCCCTAAAGCAGATAAGTTCAGTTTTTAATAAGTATATTAATTGCAATTTGAACTGTTTAAATAATTTACACAATATTATCAACAATTCTAAACGTAGCAAGGTTCCCTTAGCAAACAAAGTTTTGCCTTGAAATCACTTGGTCTTCTGATGTGAACCATTAAATCACTTTTCAAAACACTTTCGATTTAAAATGATAACGTATTAGTTGTCTTTCATACATTGTCATTTTTGCCATGTCATGTACACCAAATTTTAAAAAACACTATCTATCTCTATAGAGGACTCCAAATTGAAAACATTAATAAGCTTATTAAATACTCAAGTTCGAAAAATAATATAATACGACGTGGTCAACAATGACATTTTATTTTAAAATGTTACAACTGCAACCACTTCCTTAACTAACTTAACAGGTGACACCTTTGACACTGACAATATAATTGACAGAAAGATGCCAGTAAAAGTTAGTCGCTGTGACATAAGCTACAATTTTTTTAATGAGTGTTATGTCAAATATTTGTCAAACAAGCGTATCCGTCTACAGTGTTGCAGCTAGACAAATAAACAAAGTCTCTTAAAAGTGTTGCCAACTGAAACAGTCATTGCTGACCCCGTTGTATAATTGATAAAAAAAAAAATGTCGTATAATATTTATATGAAATTGTAGCAGGTCAGGTTTCGTGTAAAAACTTTTTAATAAAAACAGAAATGCCAACCTACTCTAAATTAATTTAAAAGCTTCAATCATTAAAAGTCATCCGGTATAATAGGTGAAGGATTGTACCATGTTAATCAAGCTGTCAACACAATCAGTGTTGCCACTATAATTTCAAATACTTACCTCTCGAATAATTTCATATATAGGAGTCCGATGGCCAGATTACTAGATTTGACCAGGGCAGGGCCCAGGGGCCAAAGCCAAACACGTAACTTGTACACTTTCTACAGATTTCGATAAGATAAGCATCTGTGTACGTCAACTTTGCCCTATTCTTAGTTATTGTCAGAAAAGAAAATAAAAATATTTACATTTCTTTCCACATAAAATCGTATATTTAAAGTGATTAATGAATAAAATTATTTAAACATCCGAATAAATTTTACAACTATTTATTTGTTTTAATTATTAAAATTTTAAAGTAAAACTGAATAGTGCAAAATAAATAATATAATAGTTGATTAATTTAATTGAGAAAAACACGAGAGTATTTAATAAGCCTTGGAACAAGCGGGTTTCTTGCAATAAATAGCATTACAAGATCTTGATAATACGTTACGTGTATTATGTAGGATATTAGGTAGCAATTAACAATTAAATCTAAGATGAGAAAGTTGCTATTGAAGCAGGCTAGTATCAACGATACCTTTTTTCAAACAAATTCATAATTAGCATTTTTTCCACGTTCCCGAATGCAATACCGGAAATCTCACGTTGGAAATTATGCCTTTTCCCAATAATTATACAAAGAAAGAAAATATACTGACCAAGCTTTCAGCATCGTTCATTTTTTCCTCGTCATTTTGACCAAAAAGGGGCTGTTGTAGATTTCAGGGTTCCCATAGTCATTCTTCCCTAACATTTCACCCCGAATTACGGCACATTCTATTCAATACACTGACACCAAATCACTTGTAATTATGATGCAATTAACTTAAAATTAATTAATTTACTGAAGAAAAAATCTTGTGATGAACAGAAAGAACTGTAAACATCTGCAAAATTTTGACAGTTGTCAATCAGTATTCGCCAAAGTTATAATTCAAGAAAATGATACGATTTATTACAATAACTTTATCACTATCACTTTTAAAGCACGTAACAGATGTTTTAATTTAATTTGTCACAGAAAGAAATAAAATTCTAATTCTCCCATTATTGTAGCGCTTTCACCAACGTGACGTCATTTTTAAATGTTTTTAGCACGTTGCCAACGCTTAAAAAAATAAGTAATTTACAGTGCTGCCGACTGTAAAAGAATCTGTCAGATGATTTATAAACTATGAATACCAAATGACTTTTAACGATTGCAAATTATAGATTTTTAAAAAGAAAACGGCATGTCCCTGATTAAATGTTACATAAAATGTAAAAAAACGCTAAAGAAAAAGTTGAAAAAACAGTTCTAAAACATAAATATTAAACAAAAAATTAAACTTTTGATGAATTTTACAATTACCGCACAAGTTAAAAAATGTTCGTTAAAGAACATATAAATTTAAAAAAAACGAAATTACGCAGACCAATATTTTACAAAAAAACTATCAAAAAAACAATCAAATCTGTTTTGTTATGATTGGGTACCAAACTAATTACAACATTTAAAATAAATATAGATTGAAATAATTTAAAATAATAATTTTTTTTTAGATTTAAAAACAAATATAGTTTTATAAATATTTTTATCTAAACATCTAAAACTTCAAAAATAGTTATTTTTACTTATAAAACTAACGTTTATGTAGAAAGTTGATCAAAGTATTTCTAACTATATATAGGGTGGCTAAGTCTTGTCTTACCAAAAACAGCTTAAAATTTTCTATGTATATTTTTGATAAAAAATACTTGATCTTCACCCAAAATGTATAATTAAACATAAAATGTAAAAAGTTCTAAAAAGATCCAAATAAACAAAAACAAATTATATAAATTTTGTTTGGTTTTTTTACAGTCTAATGCAGTAAATTTTGTCAGTTAATATCAGTACAAAATTATTTTTTATCAACTGTTTACTTTAGATCTTGTTATTAAAAAGTCAAAAATAATTAGAACTTTTAGTGATTTTAGCTGTAAAAGATTTGCAAACTTTTTAACAAATTATAAAAATTAAAGTAACATTTTACTTTTATTGACACAATGACATCACGAGTATAACATCGTGATCACAATTGACTCACTTACATTATTCAAAAATTAAGATCTAGTTAGTCGCTGTGACACAACTTACAATTTTTCTATAAGTATTATGTCAAATATTTATCTAACAAGCGTATCCGGTTACAGTGAACAGTGTTGCAACTAAGCAAATAAAAAAAGTGTTGCCAGCTCAAACAGTCATTGTTGACCACGCTGTATAATGCAACAATTTTTTTTGCAACATTTACAAATTGATAATTTCTTACTAACTTTTAGAGGTTTTTGATTGATTAAACTAATTTTGGTTCCTGGTGTTATATTTTATTAAATTTTCGCAAGAATCTCTCAATTAATAATTGACAGATAAATACATCAACTGTCAACATTAGGTTTAACTAGCCCTAGCCGTTTATAATTACTTTTAAGGATTTTTGTTACATTTAACATACAAATAGTACATTACATACCGTGACGGAAAAGTATTGCATTTCTGTCGAGAAATTAAAAAGTTTGCCTCGACGCTACGCGTTATTTTTATAATTTCTTGACAGATATGCAACGTTCCGTCAAGGTATGTACACTTTTTTACCTACAATCACTTGTAATATTTTTTTTTAATTTAATATAATTTTTTTTTAATTTAATATAATTATTTTGACATTTAACATTTTGTGAATTTTATACTATACTATATGTCAAACTATTTATAGTATAATTTGACAATTTTTGCTAATTATTAATGTGATTTGTCACCTGTCACGTCACATACAGTTTTAACGACAGTAACGCAATTTTTCAAAAAATTCGCAAATACTTTGAAGTCGGCGGACGACATTTTATTATTTGTTATACAAGCGCTTTCAAATGCACTGTATATTTAATCTCATTAACGTGTTGAACTATCGATTCAATAAATTAAAAATAAAGTAAAGTTAAAATTTTAAATTAACGGTTATTTTAATTCGATTGTGTAGGTTTGCTTACAGACATTCATACCAAGCTTTAACGTCAAATCTAAAAGAGCACCCGTTACTTTTTTTTAAACCAACACGTAAGAATGTCGAACTGTTACGCACACTGAAGCTTATTTTTTTTTTTACACAGCTCTCTGGTATCTTTTCAATAGATGTCATCGTGTCAACAAGTTTGGTCTGTGATCAAGGAATAGGGATTCTGTGATCTGTGATGTCAACCACAGAGCACTCACTCATGTGTCAGCAACACAACCACAGAACATGACACTCATAAAAACAAATCAAAAGTCATAACACTCATAACAAACATGTTTTCTGGCATCTGTCACAGTAATTTAATTAACACAAAAATGATTTAAATTTCACGCATGAAGCTCGTGATTTGTGCGTAAACGTTAATATTTTTTACCATATTTTCACCTACGCTATAATTAAATCTAATTTAACAAGTGGCGCTTAATTAAACACTTTAACCTAACAATTTGCGTCAATGGTAAAGTGCTAGTTTCGATGAATAAATCTCCGATAACAGTGCAGCAATGGGTGGAATCACTACCACCCCCTCATTCTACATCATTTACCCCATATGCAGGAAACGTGCGCGCGGGCCCCAGAAAATTCTTGCCGCGTGAAATATCACTGCAGTCGGACGATGCGAGCAGTCATTGTTCTAGTGTAGAATCAGTCCTAGAATTGAGAAAACCAGACCCTGAGGCAGTATTGCTGGGGCTGGGGTTTGGGCCTTCGCGAAATACAAATGTAGCCTCTCGAATTCCAGCCAGGTTTCTCCAACCATCCAAAGTAAGTCTTCATATTACATTATATTTGGTATTTCTAATTTTGTTTTTTTAGCTATTGCGTCAAATTGATATTGATAGGTTTTTGGACCAATATGGGGATAATCGTTGTGACAATTTACAGTAAGTAACGTTCGGTTAATGATTACGCTAGTCGTACACGAATCTAGATCCAAATAGTTAAATTTTTTTGCGGAAATCGACTTGGAAACAACATTTTCCTGCTTATTTACGCGCAGGAAAATTGAGTTTTCCGGACTAGTACTGTTAAAACTTTACAAGACGCAAAATAAAAAAGATATTCTAGTAACTATAGTTGCCAACAAAATTGACAAACTTGATTTTTGTGGAATTTGTAAAAAAAATTCTAAAATTAGTAAATTTCGTCTTTTTTTACGATTTTCGGAAAAATTTAATACAAAACACGTCAGTAAAATCTCTTGCTTGACTCGCAGCTTTAAAATACTCGGCACATTAGCTCCTCTTCAGTAATGTGAAATTTTCCTGACTTTTATGTAAATAACTATTGTTTAGTGTTTTGTTTGTTTATTATTCGTTTTAAATCGCACTACGTACCGGGTGACTTTTAATGATTGAAGCACTTGCACTGATTTAGAATAATAAGTTGCCATTTCTGACTTCTGTTTCTATTTGAAAAGCATTGTCAATGTTGCCAACCTCGTAAAAAAATAACAATCATTAAAAGTCACTCAATATTTACATTGCCGTCTGGAACACCAGGCCTTGCTTAAGGCAGCAATTGTTTTTGGTCGTGACGTCGACTAAAGGGGTGATTTAGAAGTGAACACGTTTTGAATTAAGCCTCTAAAACTTTATCAATGTAGTAAGGTTTGTGGTGAGAAGCCGTTCCTTTTTTAATAGAAGGGCTTATGATTACTGCCTCGTGGGTTAAAATGTGAATCAAAACCTTGTCATTAAAAAATGTGCTTAGGTTTTAGTAATCATTATTTTTGTGTAACTTTTACTTTGTGAATCATTCAAACAACACCAAACCACCACAAATGCTTATTAATTACTCTTTATGTATATGAATAGCAAATATTACGTCAGTTTCATCTACAGACTACTTCATAAGTGTAGCATAGCAGGTTCAAGGTCCGGATCTTCGTTGTAAATATTTATGATACGGTATTACGGTACACAATAGATTCACGAGTCTCTTTTAAGTACTTTTACCAATCTATTGTGTGAATTACAACCTCCTATAATTTTAGAATTTTGGGTTTACTATATATACGATAACCACAAGAGAGGCAATAGTATATTGTTATACGACTTGCACAAGGCATATTCATTTTCGCAACTGGGGCTTTAAACCCATGCGTGCCACAAACATGTCTTGTAAAACGAGTGTGACAAGTTATTTTTTCTATTTGGCTTTTATTAATATACATATATAATTAAATATTAAGATTATGAAAAATCTATCTAGTGAGTTTTTTTTCCAGGTTGGTATGACTGATATAACTATTAATATTAATTACTATAATGCCAATGTCATTGGCATCACAACTACTAACTATACTAACCCACGGCAAAAGTCCCTAAAAGCGATTGCACAAAATTCAATTTTGTCTAACTAGTTTTTTTAGAAGTAGTGCCACAAAATCGTCATTGTGAACGTGAAATAGAAAAAATAGTTAGTGCCACAGTATTCTATTTGTCATTATTTACTCCACTGACATATAGAGCTATGTCTTGTCTTACTGTGAAAGACTATAATGGCTTTTCAGATGTGTAAATGTGTAAAACAATCTATTTTTTTCTTAAAACATTGATCTGATTTCCTACTTTTGTTTTTAAAACTAATATTAATTAGGATGACAGAATAAATGACATTCGTTTGTCGCTAATGGTTTTAATTTGCGTTTCATTTGAATGATTTATACGATTTTTCTTTTCAGTTCCACTCCCCCATCTCCTGCCAGAGCTCAATCAAAATCTTGTTAATTAAATACACTCATTCCTTATAGATTTTGCACTAGGATATAGGATACATAATGTACATTATTCAAAAATTGATTTTGTAACTATTCTCTCTATTTTTTTGCCAATATGTCAGTAAAAATGCAACTATTGTACAAAGTTGCTTATCACTAAATTATAAATTTTATATATAATTTAATATGCTGCTATTAACGTTGGCTGCTATTCACGTTTGCTGCTATTAACGATATATAAGAAGTATATTTAAAAAAAAAAACTTATATATTAATTATCTTTTATAATAACGTTGAATTCAAGTTTTTAAGTTAAGCATAATATGGTAATTTTTTTTTTGTTTTTTAATTTGAATAATGTACACATTTCTGAAAACTCTTAGTGCAAATCTGTTAATAATAAAACTGTCTTTCGACCAATTCCTTTGTAAGAAAAATGCCTTTTTCATATCTCTATTTTTGATTTATATACTCTTAATATTGGCATTTTTCATGTCTTGCATTTATACTCTTGCTGTAATTTTAATGTACCTATATGTCAATTACTAACGAATATTTAATTGTTACCAATCACTGTGATTTATAGAAAGGTCATTGCATATAACAATATTTGTGTTCCTTCTAATGTCTAGTTTGTATACTCAAGCATTGGTTTGTAAATAGATATAGATTTATATAGAAAGATAGCGGGTTTGCCATTCCATTGTAAAGCCACAATATGTTTTTTATAGTTTTTATTGAAGTTTTATTCTCTGTTGTTTTATAATAATCTATTTTTGTGGACCAATTTTAGGAATAAAGGTTATAAATTTTTGATTATTTTGTTTTATTGAACTTAAGAAATATGGAACCGAAATCAGAAAAGTTAACTGTTCTGTAAGGATCTCTTTGCACCAATATTGTAAGAACCGGACAAGTTGAAAGTGCAACTCACAGAGCTCGTGCTCTGTGTACAACTTGTTGTTATATGTCAATAATCTTTATTTAAGTTATGTCACAAAAAAGCATCGAATGTAACGACGTAGTATACTGACGTTTGGTTTAAATTTCAAAATTGCGTGTGTCTTGCCAGCGACGCTTATAACTAAGAAAAATTTATATGATACCAACGTGAGAAATAGTATATTACACTACGAGGGCAGAAAGTTGAGATTCCTGCACTGCCATGGCGCGCAGTTCAGGGCTTTCTGCCTGTGTAGTGTATACTAGTTTTCTTGCTACTCCAGTCGACAGTACGTAGTGTCGGCTGCGATTCCACCGCAGAAAGTGCACGACCTGAACTGCGCGCCATGATGCCCTGGGCTATTTACTCCCGCTAAAAGAAGGCGCGCGCATAGCTCTACCAGTGCATGAAAGATACACTTTCTGCCGTGGAATCGCAGCCGGAACCACGTACTTTCGACTGGAGTAGCAAGAAAATAATATTTAATCATAAAAAGTCACCCGGTACATAGACAACACCAGAAAGTCTCTGAAACACATTTGTCAGCTTATCATTTGACAGATGTCACATGTCAAACAAGCGCAAACACGATTTAGCCTCACTTTTTCTCAACAAAAATGTTAAAGTACCGTGAGTTTTGTAGATTTTTTAGCAAAAATATACCAAATGTTGTTTATACGCAAGGCCAAGAACCTGAGCCAAAAGTTCGGGAATACTTCTATTACATAGATCACCAAGGGATGGTACTATCTATCAAGAAATCAAATCCAAGTTAATAAATATTAGTTATTTTTAGACGATTCAAAAATGAAGAACTTTACGTCTTGTTTCAAAGAGAAGAAATTTCTAAAATTCTTTTTTAATCAGCTACGAATGAATAACACCGAGCGTTATCCAGAATTTCCGTATCTGTCAATATGTGGGAAAGAACGCAATTATGTACGCTGTGATGATTACCCCATTGTGTTTACCCACGTAGAAAACACAAAACATTTGGCTTTTAACCATGCAGGCGATTTATTAAAGCTTGATTTTGAACCCAGTAAAGTTATTATGGTACCGGAAAGTGGTAGAGTTTATCATCCTGCTCCTAAACATGTAGGTGGTATAGGATTGGTTAGGTCGAAATTAGCTATTGAATTTAGTAAGTCTTTCAAATTTGAAAAGGGCGAACATCAACCGCCCACGCAGTTTGTCTTTAATGGGGTTGTTTACGAGTTAGATAACGAATGGTATCTGAAAATCAAATCTTAGCCAACTTATTTGCAATATTTAATAAATTTGATTAACCCTCTCTCTTTTATATTTGTTCCTAAACAGTCCCAGTCTGATCAGACAAGCCGTACCAGCACGCAAACTCAACACGTTTTTGCATGTCCACGTTGATGTTTTTATTGTGGCTAGAGTACCTTTGTTTAAATTATTAAAAATGTGACATTTAATGTCTGTTAATATTTATCTACTAAAAAAAGATGGTTGTGGAAAATAAAACTACAAAAAAATATAGATGTATATATTAAAAATAAATTTGAGAAACCAGGGGTGTAAATATTATATATGTTTTTTAATTGCACCATTTTATAATACATTTTGATTTTGGCAAGTCGGCCGTTTGCAACGGCCAATAAAGCACAAAATTCTCACAGAAAAATATTGCTAAAACATTGTACTAAGCGCTTTCAGAATGATAAAGTTGAAATTACGATTCACTTTCCGAATCTGGTGATGGAGGACGTCCGATAGGTTTAAAACTTCCTGAAAGAACCCACGAATGGCCATTTTTCACTGGATTTTCATTCTGTTTAGTTAACATTTTCTTTTTGGCTTGGTCATGGACTTCAGGGTTATACCGTTCAAAAATGAGGTAGTGTTTATCCTCAGTGGGCGCTGAGTCGTAAACGCTGTCTTGACTTGCTTTGGACAATTCTTTAATTTTTGTTTTAAAGGCCTCTTGGTTATTGGTGTATCTACAATAATTGCAAAGATAAAGTACTCAAATTAAACAGAGACTTGGGATTTACAAATCAACAGCTTCCTTATTTACAGCGTGTGCTATACTGGACGAAACATTGTAAAAGATCCAATGGATATATTTCAACACTTGCCAGATATGTTGTTCGGATTTGTTCCATTTTGGGAAAGCATCTAATAGGTGGAGCTCTTTTGTTTCTTCATTTATCACAGGATGGTAGACATCAGTTATAAATACGACTTTCTAAATCAAACAAAAAAACTTATGACAGTAGATAACGTGCATTGAGACTTGTTTTAGACTAGATAAAATGTTCATTTAAATAATGATAAAAAATCAATTATTTATCAAACAGTTTAATGTTGACAACGTCATTTAAAATTAGTGGTGAGGAGCGTGATTTTAACGGTAATGAAGCAACGTTGCAACACTATTTTGGAGTTTTTGACTTTGACGATTGATTATAAAAAAATAGTAACAGTTTGTTAACGCATTTTTTGTCTTTAAAAGTGAAAAACCCTTCAAAAAATGTTCTATACGGCACAATTAGGTCCATGAACTTAGATAAAATATTGCATCCGGTCATGTTTCCGGAATCCGGTTAGTTCCACAATGAAAACTTACCGGATGTTCGCCATCGGGAAAGTTTTCATCTAATTCTAGATTAAAACGAAAAATTCCATCTTCATATGGTCCACTTCTTATAAAAATCACACCAAACCACACTAAAAAAAAGATCAATCAACTATTATCTTTCTATCATAAAATATACCAACAGAAAGGGTTTTCCCTGGACGGAATTACATAAACACCTTGTATATTTTCAGACTGTACCATTTTACTAGAAAAATGCATATTTTAAACTGTATCGCTTTAGAGATTTTTGAAATGCTCACTACTCAGCTAAGATCACATATTCTTGATGAAAATTTTTGTACAATTTATTTAAATCTTCATTCTGGCGTCCAAATAAATTCTCCTTGCGTTCCGCCGATATTACCTTTCTTAGAGAGCCTTGCCGTTGAAAATTGTCGGAGGTATCAGCCTAAAAGCATTAGATCAAGAGTGTAACCTATTTTTGGGGCCCTACCTTAGAGGCACGAATTGCGCTATACATTGTTATTGCTACTAGAGGGAAAAGTGAGTGAGTGTTTGCATTATTATAAACAACCACTGATAATGTTAATTATCAGTGTTATTCGTTATCTTAATTGATAGTAATATGGATTGTTTTTTAGCTCTACTTTTTTAAACATAACCTAAAATTTATTGACATTTAACGATTACCATACAAATAGATTACGCAAGTGTAACCTAGGAGTTTGACAGCGACAGCTGTCAAGTACATTCAAAGCAGTGGCGTTACAGTACAAAATTAATCACATAATAAAAGTTTTATTAATATTGTAGAGACCCATTAAAGACTAATTACTTATAATATCAACGAATCGCTAAATTTATGAAGAGTATATTAAAATATTTCTACGTTTTACGATTATCGGCATTAAATATTGGCTTAAAAACAATAGCAACAGCCAGCTGCATTATCATCAACAATCTACTTCAATTCATTGTTATAAAAACGCTTGAACTATTTATAAAGATGTATCTAAATCACACTTAAATTTTTCAATATTTAAATATAAAGAGTTTTTTAAAAACTTTTTTTTTTTTAAGAATAAGAGAAGCAAAGTGTGCCGCCCCCACAAAACCATATCACCTGTTTTTAGCTGACCAGACCAGATGTTTTGATTTCAAAGTTAAAAACCAATTATTTTATAATAACCCAAGCATTGCAGAAACAAGATCAGGATTTTTAGTTGAACTTTTTGTGATTGGAAAAATTCAGCTTTTCATTGGCTTAGTTACTTTAAATAGTTAAACTGCTTAAACAGAAAATGGTTTTTACCTGCCACTAGTACTGCCGTTACGGCAATGGCAAATGTGCCGCATCTTCTAATAAGAAAACCGAGCGGCTAGCTGCAGCATAGCGTTCACCAATGATAGTTTAGCTAACCATCACCATGATCGTTAAAATAAATGAGTGCATTTTATCATTTGTTCAATAAAAGCTTAACAAAAAACACAATTATATACAGCAAGCGCCAAATGTGATAGCAAGTGGTCGCGCAGCTAGCTAGAAGCGTTTCCCACTCAAGCATCACTCTGGTGATCGAACAGCAGTTAGGAATATAAAATAACAATACAATTACCAAAAAAAATTAAAAAATGATCAACTATACATTTAATCTACTGAAACGTCACTGCATGATGTGTTTGCCTACTCTGATGAGTATCAACTGTTCTTAAATTTTTAAAATATGAACTGTTTGACTCGCAAATCGACTAGAATTAACAATAGTTTGTATTAAACAAAAGGTTTATTCTCAAAACAATACAAACATAAAAATTCGACAAATGAAAATTTCAAATTTATTAATACAGTCATGTTTATTAATAAATGAAAATTATTATTTCATAGTCCAACAATATAAAAATTTATTACTAACTTTTAAATAACAAGTTGTATATAAACTAACAAAACAAAGTTTTCTACGTATATCAAGCAAAAGAAAAATCTATTTACAGAGAAGGAAAGCCGATGTTTAATTTTTAGACGGTTCATTGTCATCAGATACATATCCGTCTGAGTTCGTTTCAGACGGAAACTTTACAGGACTTTCTTCTGAGATTAGTTTCACCGGACTTAGGCATTGTGGAGTATTAGGAGTTAGAATAGTGTCACTAGCCTTCGTTTCTGAGACAGCTTGAAGTTCATCAATAACTTCAGCCACAACAACATGTGCTTCTACGTGTCCTACAATTCCATCCACTACACTTGTGGCAACATCATGAGCGTTTAATCTCACTTGGTCTTCATCTTTTTGCCCAGATTCACTTACGTGATTTTGGAAATCTTCAGTAGTTTTAATAGTACAACTTTCTTGAACTCGATCAACAGTTTCAGGTATCACCGATTCTTCAACATTTTCCGTTGTTTCGTCTTCGTTTATTTTACTCTGTCGATCTGCAGCATTTTTCGTATATTCTTCTTCTACTTGTCCAATATTTCCCAATATATTCTTTACATTATTTGTAGGTCTTCCCAGGAATTCTTCTTCACCTATTGGAATTAGTTCTTTGTTTTCTTTTGAATTTACTGTTTGGTCGGTTGTCTCCCCTATATCCTTCGTACTTTCAACAACCATATCACTTATTAATTCTCCTATAAATTCCTGATCATTTTCTATTTCAGTTGCTTCTTCAGGGTGTCTAATGTTTTCGTCAACGATTTCATTCATGAGATCTTGTACAAATTCTTGATCAATTTCTTTTTCAAATGTATTGTCAATAATAACATTGACAATATCCTCACAATCATTAATACTGGTCGAACTATTGGAATGTAATTTATTTTCTAAGTTTCGTGTTTTTGACGGACTGGATCTTGGTGATTTATTAGTGACTAGGTCAGGTCTAATATCGTTGAAACCTTGGTAAAGCCTAATAACATTATCGGTTAGAAATTCACATTGTAATACAGCTTCTCCTTCAATTAATTTCAAAAACTTGTCTTTTGAATCATCCGCCCAGACAACATCAGGTAATTCCTCTAAAATAAATGTTTCTTGACGTCCTTCTAGAGTAATTGCAGCAAATGTATCAAAATTGACTATTTTGACATCCGCAACTTTCGGAAGAAGTAAATCTATAACATTGACTTCATTCAACAATAGTTCCACATTCGCTGTTTCGCCGGTTGTTACTTTTTTCACATTAAAAGTAGTTTGTCCCTCAGCGGATATCTCGTTAAATTTTTTTATCATTTCTGGACCCCAAATATTTAAGCCATCTGGTTTCTGCAAACTGCATTTTTGCGCTAGAGGTGGAAGCATTACTAGCGTTTCTGGTAAGTCTCGCAAGTTACAACAAGTGCAGGAATTTCCATAATCCACAAATAATACTTCGATTCCTGCAATCGTATTAGATAGAATTCTTGCGCGATACCACATTTGATCATCTGGAAATAGAGCAGCACATAATTTTCCAGGTGCCAAATCCTCCAACTCTGGATAAGTTTCTACTACCGATAGAGTTTCTGCTACGTATTCAAGTTCTTCAACACAGTTTTCGAGTTGAATCCAAAATTCGGAAGGTGAATTCAAATGACTAACAAAACCAAAAGTATTTGTTTCTTGTTCAGTTTCCTGTTGTAATGCCAAGTTTTCGGCAATTAAAACCTCTCTAACATTAACGCCGTTAGAAAATAATTCTACATAATTAATCTTTTCATCTTGATGAATAAATTCCACAGTTAGATTATCAACTGCTACAAGTTCTTCAAAACGTTCACTAGCTGCACTTGTCCATTCTTCATCCAACGACCCAATTTTCAAACGACACCTTGTGGCATACACTTCTAATGATAACAAATTCGGTGGCAATGTTTTAACTTTCGTTGTGCTGTTATCTAGCACATCTGTATTGCCATAATCAACAAATCTTACTGTTGTAATGTCACAATCAGCATCTAAAACTTGTGCTCTATACCACTGTTGGTCTAAAGAATAGGGAGCTGCACAAAGAACTCCAAATACAGGATTTTCCATTTCAGGCATTTCCACTACTTGCTGTTGCAAAGTAGCTTGAAGTTCATCTATGTCATTCAAAGAATCGGCAAGTTGCAAGTAGAAATCTGAAGGACTGTCGGTATGACTTAGTATCACTTTGATTCCCTGGCTTTCTGATGAAATATTTTCAAGTGGAATATTTTCTAATATCGGCTCAGGTTGAGGTTCCAAAGTTTCATCTTTTTGTGTGATAGGTGACCCGTCTTCTAGCTGTGGTAATGTAGATTCAATTCCATTTTCGGTGAAAGTCAATGCAAGTGTTATAGTTTGACCCACAAGATCTATCGGCGGTTGGGGAGTAACTGTTACCTGTTATAAATAGAAAATATTGTTAATAATAATCACCTATCAAGATTAAAATATTAGAATAAGTTGCTAAAAATGTTCATAATTATTAACACATCAAAAGACACTATAATTTTTGCCATTTCTATCAAAACACCTATGTTCTAATTTTTCTATAAATTTAGTATGTAAAAGCCGTGCAATGACATTAGGTCATTACAATAGCGTTAAGTGAATCATTTAAAGATTCAGGTTAATTTAGAATTGAGTATTTCCAATTTTGTCAAAAAACGCCAGACTGACGACTAGAACTTATTGCATTGTACTGTATAATCTGACTAAAAACAAGTGAAAATCGAGGCAATCAATTAACGTCATAACACGTTTTCAAAGCATAGATTTACTATAACAAAATACAGCCATGCACTGGGATAGTTCGTCAAGACGTACCGTCTATTGCCCTCACTCTCAACTGCATTAGTATTCGATAGCGCTATCCTTTAGAGAGGTTCCTACCAATAGCAAAGCAGTGGACGCAAGATGACATTTATTATTTGACGTTTAATTTGACGATTAATTGAATTATTTTGACATTTATCATTTTCCTCGTGTTATAGGTTATGCCTCGTGTCAAATTTTGCAAAAAATCACAGTAATTTGTAAACAAAACATGTTCAATCTCTGAAAAATTAGACATAACCTATTGTCAAGAAAAATATTTAATAATTTGTAAGTAATTTTATTTGCTAAGATTTAACCTCAACTTTTATTTTCTTTAATATCTTTAATTGAAAAACGAATTCAAGCATACACAACGATGAAAGGATATTTTTTCGCTTGTGAATGGATTATAAGGAATAGAACAAACAATATTGGATCTCATTTTGAATATAAATATTCAAAAATTAAATATGTCAAATGAATTGACAGCGACGATCGCCGACTAAAATCGTGCGTATTCGTCTCTGTTTAATCAATATAAAAACGTGTGCGGCATACGACAAATGTGATAAAAAAGATGGAAGATGTGTTTTATTAAATATAGAAAGAAATGGAGAGATGTACCTATTTCGTTGATATGTTTTTTAAGAACCGAAGTATGTTTAGCATGCATAGCTATATCTAATGTATTAAATCTATGTTTCAAAGGTAACACTAGACTGACCCGATGTTCGTTTCCATAGAGAGAAAAAATAAAACTGGCAGATAGCTTTTCTTTAGAAATAATGAATAGTCGGACTATTTTATGTACGATTCTACTATCCGTCTACAATTTGTATGTCTTTCTGATTAAAGCAGATGCAGTAATATTTAAGAAAACTAAACTAATCTTTTTACTTACCGAAACAGCCATTATGGGTACTTCAAATAATTCAGCAGTCATCTCTCGCAATAAACTAATGTCAACGTCTTCACAATTACCATAATCAATGTAGTTAACATTAACCGTTTGTTCTGCAATGCTTATTACCCTAGCTCTATACCAATTGCCATCAGAGCCTTTTACAACGTATATAAATCCTTCTACTGGCTTTATAGGAATTTCTTGTACGAAATTTTCATAATATTCATATGTTGAATTAAGAAGATATTCAACGCTTTTAACACCATCTGTAGGCTGTATATACAAAATATTATTCTCAACATGAATAATATCACCCGTTAGGTTTGAATAAAGCAAAGTATATGGACACAACAACTCAACATTTGGAAAGGCGTCTTCGTCTTGATCGATTAACTTAATTTTTTCACCACTTTGATTATAAAGAGTCACTTCCAAGCGGTCGTCTGGCATACAATCATCAACATAAACAATTACAAGCTGCCCTATTTTATCTCTGAGATTCTGTTCAAAAGTTTCGGTCGATATTCCAAGATTAAAAACTGCGCAACTCAACATTATTTCAGAATGTAAAATAATTATAAAATCAGCGAGACTATTAATGCTGAGAAGCATTCCTCGAAATTGTTGTCCTATCAATAATGGTAGTTCCGGTGGAGGAGGTGGTTCTAAAGCTTTCCCTAAGCCATCTCTTATTAGCTGGGATCCTACATCCTCTCCCTGGGATTCTAATGTTACGACAAACCTATGACAAACCAAAAGCCAATTATACAATGTATTAGTATAAGTGAATTAACACATAACAAGTAAGTGCCCCTCCCTTCCCGCTCAAGTAATCAGATCATTAAATTTAACATCTTCATTTCTACCAACCTGTCATTTTCAGCTGTTCCAAATTTACAATTAAACTGCCGTTTATCAAAATAAGGTCCATAGCTGCCAGCGTCGCTCCAAATCTCCCCAAGTTTGTCTACTCCATACAGTTTACAACAAACAGCTTGTGCCGGAAGTTCCATAAAACGATTTTCAACCGGCCATACTTTATCAATAATGGCAACATTGCCAAAATCAACATACATTACTTTAGTTCGAGACCCCTGAAGTTCTACTACTTGGGCACGATATAAAACATTGTCTTCAGGAAATAGACCCACAACAGGTGCTCCTACAATAGAAGTACCTGGTATTTTATCTTTATAAAATTGTTGGATTTCTTCCATCATTTGCTTAAATAGACCCTAGAAATGTACAAAAAAATAGAAAAAAAAAATACACTTCAAACTTATTATATTTATATATATGTCAATTATTATAAGCATATACTCTGTCTATAAGTCAATTTAATAAACCCACCTGAGAATCTTCAACTTGAACATAGAAATGACCAGGATTATGGAACCAGCTTAATACTACATTCTTTTCCGTACATTCTACATGTAATGTCTCAAATTTAGCAGTACTTGGAGCGGGATTTGGTACTTCAATCATAGTAGAGGATGATGTGCCAAAATCACTATCTTTGGGACTCCGATCAAATTTCTTAAAATTACCTTCTCGTGGTGGTCTATTATTTCCGCTTCGAAAACCTTTACGAAAACTTTTTTCCGAACCACTTGAACTTATTTCACTTTTTTCTCGTTTATAATCTGGCTTTTTTTCACCTTTCCAATGGTCTTTTGATTTTCCATCACTGTTCCAATCATGTCTAGATGATTTCTTCTCACTACTCCAGTCATCTCCACCGGATTTCTTGTCAGTTTTCCAATCACCTCTAGAGGATTTTTTATCACTGCTCCAGTCGTCTCCAGCTGATTTTTTATCATTATTCCAGTCGCTTCTTGATGTTTTGTTTTCACTATTCCAATCACCTCGAGGTGCTCTTTTCTCACTATTCCAGTCATCTCTAGAAGATTTTTTCTCACTATTCCAATCGTCTCTTGATGTCTTTTTGTCACTGTTCCAATCATCTTTTGGTTTTCTACTATTACTCCAGGTGTCTCCAGATGATTTCTCATCGTTATTCCACTCGTCTTTTAATTTTTTATCCCCACTGTTCCAATCACCAACAGATGTTTTCTTTTCGTTTTTCCAGTCATCTCTAGGTTTTTTAAAATTGTCACAATCTCTATCTGTATTAAAATTCTTTCGTTCATTGCTACCATTTCCCCAGCTATCTTTATTGTTAAAGTCAGATCTATTTTCTCTTTTTGTGAAAGGTCGTCTATTATCTTTATTTCCTCCCCAATCAGATTTTTCTTTTTGATTGCTGGAATCAGCCCATTCATCCCCATCCTTTGCACGTTCGTTTCTACTTTAAAAAAATAAATATTTAACTGGTAAAACAAAACGATTTATTAAAACGTACCTGAATCCTTTGTTTTGCCGCCATGCCCCATCATTTTCTTTAGCTCTCGTCGAATTATAATCGCTTCGGATTTTGCCGTTGCTGCCAAAAATAATTATTAAAAAAATGTAAAATAAAATAACAAAAAAAATTTAGTTTAAATAAAAAAGTAGTAACTGCCTTTATTTAATATTTAACAATGTTATTTAGTTGATATGGATTTAACTGCACTAATGTAGAATTGTCAAACTTGCAATTCATTTAAAATCAAACTGTGAAAAAGCTGTACTAAAAAAATCTGTTAAAATAAAATGTCAACTACATTAAATAAAGTAAATTAACATTGATTGTTTCCTAATCAATCCAATTATATTGTGAAACAAATTAAACAAGAATAACGCTTTGAATATACTCACTTAAACGGACTACTTCTATCACTTTCGTTCGAATCGTTATTAAAACTATCATCACGTCTACTTGGACTTCTCCTACACAAATTAATCGATTAAAACATAATTGTAAAAAACAAAGAGAAATACATACGTAAAAGTTTTGTTGTCAGATTTATTTTGCCTCCATGAATTATCGTTATTTTCTTTTGAGTTATCCAACGAGCCAACCGTGCTGCTGTTAAATAAGAATATATTAATTAAAGTAAAAACAAAACCAGCTACACAATAGATTAAGAAAAAAACACCAAAGCGTGTGTGATACGAGTTACATTTTATAATCAATTGTCAAAAAAAAACGATTTCTCGTATATATATTTTTTATATATATATACGTATATTTAATACCGACAAGTGATTATATTATATGTGTGCATAAAAGCGATATATAGTAAGGTAGTCGTCATTTAAAGCATGCTTGATTGTTTTTGTAAAAGTCTTAAACAGTTCCAAAGAGCAAAAGAACCGTATAAAAAAAGCTGTGCTATATCATCGTAAATTACTTAGTTACAATTTTTCAAACTTGTTATATTAATAAAATAATGTGGTGCGTAAACTGCGGTAGTTTAAATATTACTGAAATAGCTTGAAACGTAAGTGCTGCTAAAAATCTAACTTTACGCACGATGAATCATAAAGCACCACTTTTAGTTAGAAAACGTACCGATTGGCAAGAATATTTATAAAAGTTAAATCATAAAGCACAACCGTTAGTTTGAAAACCTACCGATTTTCAGCAATATTTATAAAAGTTAAGTTTGTTATTAAATTGGGTACATAAAATAAACGTTATTCCCTAGTAAAAACTGTGATTGCTTAGAGGCGCTAGTTAAAATTGAAAAACTTCATCCATAATAAATAGCGGTTTTTCTAGTTTGATTCCTTTACAGGTTAGGTCTTATATTTAAATAAAAAGTCAAACCAAATTTTTATTCTTTCCTCGTCACATAACATAACAAAAAATCTTCGATTATACTGGCATATATCTTAAAAAAAGATATATGCAAGTTTATAATATATTTGATATTTAAATATAAATAAGAATTAATCGTTTTTTTCATCAATTACGCCGGCATTTACTTTAATGTGAATTCAATTCACTGAGTAATAAAAAAAAGATGTTTGAAATGAAATTAATGTCGCCTGATTGTTACGGCAATATGGCGCATTGTAACCAACACAGACGCTATAATAGCCGAACCACTGCGCACCCATATACTTATAACAGCTCCATCTCGAAGTGTTTGAACTGAAAGTGCTTATTTATTTTAAACCATTTCCGTATCTATTTCGGGTCATAGAAATTCGGAAACACCAAAATAAAACCAGAACCATTATAAGATAAAATAAAAAAATGTTAAAAAGTGCATTTGAATGTAGAAACATCGGTAATTTATATATCAACCCTGTTAAGCATTTATTTACATTGTTTGAATTTTTTGCATTGCGCTTGGTAACGCAACTGAGATATTATCCTTATGCATTTTCTCTGAGTAAAAAGTTTTTAACTATGCACAACACAGTCTCCAAAGTAATATTTCAATGATCACAATGAGTGCTATGTACAACAAAATGATAAGTAATCAGAGATCCTTTTTCACACAGAGCTCAATATGTGCCTTAAAAAAGCAATTTACTACACAAAAAAAAAATAATTTACCACACAATTTTTGACATGCTTAAACTAGATGTATGTTCATACTTTTTTGTGTAATTCGTGATATATTCATCAAAGTTCAATTATAACCTTTCCGATGTACAGAAATGACTTTTTTTTAGTAGTTTCAACACCAAAATTATTTTCATCAACTTAAGCATGCTTGTGATAACAGATTTATCATTTTTTAGTTTTATTTCTGTAAAATTATTTTATTCATCAATTTTCACAGTTGCATCCTTAAAAGTTCAAGATACACTTTTATGTGTGTCCTTATAATTTATATTCGATGTATCTTCCCATGATTTTCCTTCTATGTCGGACTGACTTACGTTTAGCTAACTTGTGACTACTTTTGTAGATAAAAAACAAACTCCGTTTATAAAATTACCAACCATAATTTTCAACCTTTATATTACAAAACTGTATTTTTTAGCACATGCTTAACAGAGTTCATATTAAAGAAAGATAATTTTTAAAATTGTTGTTTGGTAAAACTAGCAGAATTCCAAAAATCAATTGCTTAGACATTGATTCTAAAACATCATTAATGTAAAATATTTCTGTAACAGATAATGCTAGATTCAATCATGTGCTATAGGTCAAACAAAAAGTGCAATTTCCTATCGACTTGAAATTAGGGAGATTATAAAACTCTAAGAAGTTTGTATAACAAACTTTAGTTATAAAAAGTTAAATTCAGATTTACTTGACAAAAATGTGTATTTTTAGAATGTTTAGATTTCACCTTGACATTTGTTATTTAGAGCACAAACCTCATACGCATCAAAAATGTTTGATGCAGGGTAGCCTCTAATAGGAGTCGCTCCTTTTACAGAAGTATCGGGCACTTGAGTAGATATAAGCCCAAATTTGTCAGTGCAAATTCATTCAAATCTGAATATGTTGTGACTTGCTGATGAGTTCCAAAAAAAAAGAAACATGTTCAATTTTTATAGACATAGATTGAATGAATTTGCATTGATGTCTTTATTTTATTATTATTTTATAAGATAAGTAATTCTGTGGTTACTTAAAGACCTCAGCATATGAGTGAATCTAAACACTCAATTAGTGCAACCAACTGGTTCAATAATAATGTTTCATTTAAAACAATTTGATAAAAATTCAGCTACTTTCTATGTGTCATAGCGACGTATTTGCTACAGAAACGTGCACAGCCATAACCATTCCGATGACGTATTATCATGCTCCTTACCGGAACATTTTTCCCTCCTGTCGCCATCCTGGTGTTTCAGATGTTGTATTAACCCCCCTGATAGAAACATTTTTCATTAACAATATAAATAATTTTACTAACTCTTATTCAGTCCTATTTATTGAAAAAGTACAATAGACATGATAACAGTATAAAAGAATAAAAAAAATAAATGTTTTTAGAAAAAATTAAATGCTGTAGAAAGTTAACCAGTTTTAATAGAAACATTTAAGATAGATAGGATTTTCAATTAAATAAAAGTATAGAATGCGGCAATCCACAATCTTCTCTGAAATACTAATTCGAACAAAAAACCTTCAAATGATGTCAATAGACATCATTTAGTTCATCATCAAAAACATAGCAATGCTTTCTTCAAATAATTTAAAAAAATCTCTAAAAAATACTCACCTCTCCACCCATTTATCCAATCGTTTCCGATGCTCAATTTTATTACCAGCCTGAACTAATAATGGACTGACTTGTGACCTTTTTGTTGCAATTTTATCAAGAAGTAGAGAGGCAACATTATAATTTGATGAATCAATTAATTCAATTAAAGCCCTTTTATCTTGTGTTTCTACAATCTTCATTGTAAAATATTGATCCAAAATTAGTTCTTCAAGAAGAGTATCTCGTTCGATATCTGGTTCCATCTTTTGGTAACCATTTAAGCAACATTCAATTGCTTGAGGTCGAAGCGTTGTCAAAAGCTTGCCATCAATAGGACGTAATAAATTAAATGATACAATTTCGTCATTACCAAAATCAACATAGTGGACCTAGAAACAAAAATTGTTTCAAACGTTAACAAATCGATATTATGAGGCCTAATAAAACAATAGTTTGTTACTAAAAACTGACAAAAACTAACATTTTCTTCAATTTTAGTAAATATAACATATTTTTTAGTATAATATCTTACTTTAATTCTTCCATCTGACATCAAATCAGTAATTTGACTTCTATACCATTGTTGATCAGTCTGATAAAATGCACAACACGGTAATCCAATTTTTATATTGTCTTTATTTAGAGCCCCACTCTGTGCACACGTAGTCTGAATATCCAACATTAGATTCAACAGTTCATTTTCTTTATTTTTAGGTTGTGCGTAAAACCTATTACAACTAAACACATAGCTAATCTTAACAACTTGACTAAAGCCTCTTGACAATCCAACAATCTCAGGATATGCAGCAGCAGCCGCTTGGTTAACAATATCAATAGCTCTAACTTTTGATACAGGATCCCATAAATCACAACGAGGAAGACCCGTACGTTTCGTATCCGGTATCACTTTCATATGCATTAGATGGTTATCCACAAAGTGTTTGAAAGCACATTGCATTTCCAGAGTCACTGTAGATTTGTCGACACCTGCAAGGGCAAAACGAATAGCCATTGCTTTTGGGATCACATATTTAAAGGGAATATCGTAAAGTGCTTCTATTGGCACAACTTCGAAATTTCCGAAATCGACATAGAACACCTGATAAAAAAAAATATTTCAGAAACACAATTTATTTCAATTATAATTAAATTATGACATTATAGGGCATAATTATATAATACATATACAAAAAGATTAACAACAAAAATAGTAATAATATGTAAATCTTATGGTAATAAATGTATGATCACAAAATATGATTTTAATAAAAACCTTATTTATAAAAACTATTTCAATTAGAAATCATTTTAAAAATAAAATAAAACCTTTCAGAAGTTCAGGACCAAAATCGATTACGCATTTATGTCGTGTAGAAAAATAAAGCTTGGTTTTAAACAAAGAAAAAACTATCTATCACAAGTAGAACAATACAAAAACTAGTAACGTAAGAGACACTTCATTCAGGTAGTCTTAAAACATACCAGAATTTAAATGTAATAAAATTTCCCCGACCCTTATAGTTCTATCTTGCAAAAACCAATACGTAATAACAAAAAAAAAATTATAACACCTCAGTCTATAAGAATGTGTAATAGCAAACCTGTGTGATGATTTTCGATTGATAAAGCAGTAATTTTTTTATTTACCTTATAATTCCCATCGACTTCATTAGTTACAACGGCTCTACAAATGTGTCCATCTTCTACACATCGGGTCAAACATACTGTTCCTGGCAATGGAACTCCCTCGATTGTAGTCAAAGTCATAGAATTGATCTCCTTCATCAACTTTGCTAAAATCTCTTCACTCTGCCTCAATTGTATAGAAAAATTACATGGACCATCTGTAACGTAGGACACATACACCTCATATTGTCTACCAGGCTCCAATGTAAAAGCTTTATAGGTCACAATACTCTGATTCATTGCTGAATTTGATAGCTGCTGAGGCTGTTCACGTGGTATTGCAGACAAGAGAACCGCTTCTTGTGTTTGTAGACTTGTATGTCGCATTAATCCTTTAGAAATTAATAAGACAGCCAAATCATTTCGCTCGAAAAAAAGACGCACAATAAAAAATTTAGTGGCTTGCCCAATTATTGATAACGTTACTTCAGTATATCGAAATTCTTTAGAGATAGCTTCAAGATGAGCTTCATTCCATTCACCACGAGCACATACAGCTTCGGCGAGGATAAATGGGGAAGATTGAGGAGGAAGCGAAATAAACGATGTTTCAAAACTTTCAAGAGAACGAATGTTGTTGAGAGAGACAACGTCACGATTACCGTAATCCAAAAAGTCAACTTCTAAGTATCTGAAAAAAAAAGCAGCATGTAACAAAAATAAAATACATATGTTTCTCAAAATTATAGAAAATAATCAGATGATAACAGCGCCAAAAATTGTAAAATCTAGTCCCATAAATTAGTCATAATTACTGTACAAACCGTACCATTGCTGCTTAAAATGGTGACAACACGATTCACGGCTATCTTCCTTTTTTAACAAAAACTCTGATGTGAGAGTAGGTAAGAAATAGATCTGAAGGTTCGGCGAGTTTCTATAACATTATGACCACGTAGCAGTGGTACTGAAAATGAAAACATTCATCTCTGGGAACGGCCTACTCTTACCATATGGTAATAAATAATAAATCAGTTAACACTGATTTGTCTTATAACAGTATTCACAAATTTATTTTAATTTCATACAAGAACAACAATATAAACAATTATTAGAACGTAAAGTAATTCAATTTATTGTACATTCTTAGAATTTATTATTGGCTCACTTATTACGATTATAAAAAAATTAAGATATTAATAATAAAAAAATAACTAGTCGAGATATTAATAAACAGATCATTACAATATATAAACATTACAGACCTTAATAATGATTAAATCTTAATAATAATCGTAGATATTTTGCTCTATAGCAAAATAGCTTTTATAGAGCATAATTAACCAAATTAAAAATTTGGAAAAAACCGGCTTTAATATGATTAATTATTATTATATTCATTTTATCAATTCAAATTGCTTTTTGATTAGTTTATTTAAATTAATTAGATAAATAAACTAATATTTAATTATAATGTAAGCAGTTTAGATTTTTAATTTCTCACTTGTTTTTATAATCAATTAATTGTGAGTGTCAAAAATATATGTCAAAAAAAAACATTAATAAGAATAAATTAAAAACTATAATTCAGATCACATTTAAATGGGACCAAGTGGAAAACACCAGCTTCTAAATAAAAGAAGAATCATCCAAATCAAAATTGAAAACCTCTGGTTTAAAGCCTGTTGAAACTCCACGATATGATAACATCTCATTCCAAACTGAAATCTGTTTCTCGCAATATAACATTTGATAGATATCTAGCCATTTCTATTTTCTTTATTATTTCTATTTTATTTATTTAATTTACTCATTTGCTAATAACCCTTCCTTTCTTTGCTTAAATAAACAAACTTTTTTTCCACACTCCCCCATTCTATCCAGCCTTTTCAACATCAAAATCAATTAACTGTTCAACAGTTATTTAAGAATTATTTCAATTCAATTTAATTAAAAATGTTTACTGGTCAAGTTACTTTAAAGTTTTTTGAAAAATTTGTTTAGTTTATTTGTTAGACGCTAGAGCCCCGTGTTGAACAATTTTTGAAAATATTTCCGGTCCAAAAAAAACCAGTCATGTCCAGTACACCCTAAGTATTGGTACCTGCCGTCGCCCGTCTGGCACAATAAGGCGCCAACCATTAGTTCAACACGTGGCTCGTGTAAGTTTTTCAAAATTATTAATTTATGTTATTTGGTTTTATTTATGTTATTTATTTTGTTGTAAAGATTTATTTTTTTTCCTTTGTTAGCTTCTAGTTATGAACTTTCTCAAATCTAATTTATGAGGGTCAAACCATTTATTTTTACTCCACTGTCGGAACTGTTGTAAAAAAACAGATGTTTCTTTCAGTGCCTTTGTTGCTAGATTTGTGAAATTTCAAAATGTGTACGGTTGCATTACATTTGACCAGCAGGGGTGATTTTGGTATTCGGTCCAATAAATAAAGTACCGTACATATGGTATCAAGATGCTATCAACCACCCCCAAGAACAAAGATGCTTTTCGACAATCATCTTCAGTAAAATATGTACAAATGTATTTACAATTATGAAAGATTCTGAAAGTATCATAATTATAGAGTTTCCGACGGTCAACTCCCTAATAACTGACTTAAAACAGCAATTACATGTTGTGAGAAAAAGAATTTTTTTATAAATTATAACTTTAATAATTAAAATACTATTTTTTTTTACTTTGGTTCCACAAATGGTTCATAACGAAACTGAAAGCTTTTGTGTGTTTTTTTTTAGTAATTAATTATTATAAAAAAAATTCCGTACTAGAGTTTAGCCCCAGCGTCTTCTTAGGTGGAAGTCAGGTTTGCTTCCCAATGCACCACAGCAGACCTTGCGAAGTGAGGTGAAAACTTCATACATGTTATAATAGTAATTTTTCACAATATATATTTACAGAATTAAATTAAAGTAGAAAAAATAGCATATTACACTTGTACGCATATTGTCAGACTCGATATATTAAAGCACTCTTTGTTGAACTTGTCGTGACTTAAAAGTATATTAAAAAACAAGTTTCATAAGACATGTCTTACAGCACGCATTGAAGTTTAAAGAATAAGTGCTTTAAGGTTTTTATAAAACGAGTTTTTTATACTATTTTTTGTAATTTGCCCTTCTTATGCTGTTTTTAGAGTTTTTTTTTTTAATTTGATCGATTTAGGGATTTTTGCAGTTGGTTGGCAATATATTGATTTTAAAATTAAAAATTTTATATAATTGGCTTTTCTTTTGTTCTATTCAAAAATCCTAATCCCGTCAGTCCTGTCACAAACACAAAATACAAAAATGGAAGAAAACTTTACATGTACGCCCCCTGAAATCCGTGAAATAGCGAAAATTATTTTGGTTTTCATTATTATTGTAAGATACTACCTTTTCAGGTCAAGTGACAGATAAACTGTGACTTCTGCTTTATTAAAATCGGTTGTTTTTCCCAGACCAAGTGCACTTATTATTTACACTATTATATATATGCCATATTTCACATAAATATACTTTCCATTAATTAATAATTATTCACTTAACTTTGCTGTCCGAAAATTGCAATTTCACAATATTATTGACGGAACGAAACAAAAATCAAGTTTTGCCAACCTAAAAACTTTTTAGAAAAAAAAGTTCTGTACTCTAATAGCTTATAACCGCACCGAAACCGATGACGTAGCGTTTTCTAATGAGTCTATTGTAGTATCAAAATGGAAGCAAATCGCAAAAATATATTTATGTACCAATAGAAAGTCTCATTAAACTCTTTTTTATTCAAATATATTATTAATCTTTATCAGTGATGACTCACAGCTAAATTTATTCATTTACTCTGAATATGTTGATTGGTTTAAAATATATAAGCCTATAGTCCAATAGTGGTTATCCACAGTTAGAGGCCAGACAACATTTAATTTAAAAAAAAGTTTTACTTTACTTAGCATACTCTTTCTATTTTTTCTTGTAGAACGTTTAATTCAGTTGTGGCACTCCAAATGTATTACATGGTTAAATGTCTTTATTTACTACTATTCGCTTATCAAAACTGGTGCGGAAACCTTAGAAGAATTGAAGAACGCTTTTGGAGCTATTTTCCCGCTACTTTTAACTGAACAGCGCTGGCAACAATGGCAACACTTAAAAAGCCAAAATTTTATGCCCTGTCAATGTAAAAAAAACTCTGGTTTTTAAAATAAAACCAGAGAAATAAACTTGGCGGTTCTCACAATAATATGTAATTTTTGAATAGTAGATAATTATGACAGCCCACAATCATTTACTGAAATTTATATTCAGACATTTTGGTTCGTAACAAAGGTTATATTGCATAAACAGCATTAATCGTAATCATTTATATACCAAGATTAGAACAGTTAGATAAAACAACCGGCCCTATCTGCTAACATTGTATCATTCTACCTCTACCACGTGGTAAAGCACGTGGACATTAGCAAATGTTATTAATTCCAAATAATTACCAGTGACTGTCATGACATGACTATTTATAGAATTGGTAGATCATAACATTTATAAACAATATGAACCCCCTTATATTATGAATATAATAATCCTACCTGTTTTGAAGAAACTCGACATTTATAATCTTAGCACGGTAATATTTATTGTCTTTATATTTTGCACAGCAAACCACCCCTGTACGGAGCATCTCGGAATGGGGTATCCCAAAGCCATTATCGAATTGAGGTGCAAAACTATGTAGGACCTGCTCAATGAACAACGATGTTTGTTTATCCGTTTGGCCCCAAACTTTCAGAAAAGGACCTTCCTTGTCTACACATGTTATAAAAAGTTTTTGAGACTCCATTGTATCTTGCCGAAACTCTATCTTTTCATATCATTTTCAACTAATCACAAAACACCGGGAGGCTTTTTTCTGACTTTTCAAAAATTGATGATAACAAATCGCCAGAATGGAGGTTAGCGGATCTAGCTTTTCGACCGCACTGACACTAACGGTAAAAAGCAAAACTAAAACTAGCAGTATGGCGGCAACGCGCGAATTTCAATTTTAAAACCTATTAAACCATAAAAAAAAAAGAAATTTTATACAAAAAACGGTTATTTGTAGTAACATCTATCTATAGAAAACTTTTTAATACATCAAAATCAACATTTCAATGTCAAGAGTCACTAACGACAGATGCCGATTTGATGAAAAAGACCAATGTTACCAGATTAGCGCTATTCGTCTCAATCGCACATTTAATATATGCAATATTTTGAATTGTTACCAAAAAGCCAGAAAGAATAAAGTCGAAACAAATTCATTTATATAAGTACATGCTTTGTACTCATTAACACTCGTCTGTGAGATTTGACAATTAAAATTTACATCGACTGTACATAAACAACACAATTTGAATGTGTTGTAAATCTTTTTTTGACTCTTTTTTTATTTTTATTTAATATTATTATTGTTTTTTATTCATCGTTTTAATCATTTTTCTTTTTTTTTATCTTTTTTTTGACTACTATGTAGTGATCATCAGGCTATGAAATGAATACAACAGTCAAGTATTATAAATAACAGTTTTATTTATCTCCCAATGATGACTATACTATTCGAATAATTAAACAAATCAAAAATTTAGAAAAAACCGACTTCAATACGATTAATTATTATTTTATTTCAAAATGCTCTTTTTAAAATTTGTCTACATTAATTAAATGAATTAACTAATATTTAATCATATTGAAATTAATTTTTAATCGACTTCAAAAACAGACGAGGTTCTCAATGCAACTGTATTTTTATTTTTAACCGGCTTCAAAAAAAAGAGTAGGATATTCTCAATTCGACTGTATTTTTTATTTATGGTATTAAACTTTCTTTGGGTGAACTGATTTTGATGATTCTTCTTTCATATACAACCTTATGGCTCATACAAACCTACCTTGACTGACACCGACTCCAAAAATAACAATACTGACATACATATGGAGTAGATTAAAATACTGACATAGGACCGTGTCGAAATTTTTGATGAAATTGTCAACGTTTCGCACTTTAAACGACATACTTAAAATAATATCAATTTACTTAAATTAATTAAATAAATAAGCTTTTAAAAATAATAAATAATAAATATGTAATTAAAAATTTTTTTTAAATTTTTTACAAATTTTCATAATCAATTGTAAGTGTCAAAAATATATACCAAAAAAAACATTAATAAGAATAAGTTAAAAACTACTATTCAGATCCTGATCAAATTTAAACGAGACCAAATATAAAGCACCAGCTTCCAAATAAAAACAAACATCAAAATTGAATTTTCTTAAAAAAAATTATGAGGTAACACACATAAAAAAAATACAGTCAAATTGAAAACCTTTTCCTTTTTTTTAAACAAATGAAGCCTTAAAATTAAAAAAAAATTGCTTTCAATATAATGAAATATTATTTGAGTCAATTAAATAAATAAAATAATAATTAAGTAATTATAATAAAGTCGGTTTTTTCTAATTTTTAATCTGTTTAATTATTTTTTTATTATTATTTTTTATACTTTAAAAAACTTTCAAAAATATTTCAACTGGAATAACCGACTTTTTGATAATTGTTTCTTTAGTTAAAAGCTGATGCCTTCCATATCAATTTAACCCAGATCTGAATAATAGTATTAAAGTTATTCTTTATATTAATGCTTTTTTTTGGCATATACATATTTTTGACACTTATAACAATAATTGATTATAAATATTAATGAGATATAAAAAAAAGATTTTAAAATAAGTAAATATTAGTTTATTATATAATTTATTTATACAAATTACACAAAAAACAATTTGAATCAATTAAATAAATAAAATAATAATCAAATTAAAGTCACTTTTTTCCTAATATTTTAATTTTTTTAATTATATTACTAATTTGTTATTTATTTTTATTTTTTATAATCAATCGCAGGCGTAGAAAATATAATTATGTCAAAAAAAGCAATAAAACGAATAGCTTAAAAACTACAGTACAGAACTTAATCAATTTTTTATGGAACCACATGGCAGTCATCAGCTTGTAAGTAAGGAAAGAATGATCGAAAATCAAAATCGGCTTCCCTGTCAAAAGTTAAAAGTTTCGAGATAACAAACATATACAGTCAAATTAGTCCAGTAGGGTTCGGCGCATGAGTACCGAAAACTAGTCCACCTCAATTTTTTATGCAATTTTTTTTAAATTTTCCTACTGACAATAAAATACATGTTACTATAAAGCAACCTAAGGCCATATTGTTTAAACAATTGCAAGGAATTGTTATTTTTCCACTGGAATTTTTTATTTAGGTCTTATTAAAATACAAATTAAAAAATCCTACGATTTTTATTAACCGTTTTTAAAAAAAAAGAGGTTTCTCAATTCGCCTGTAGGTATATATTTTTTTATGTGTGTTCGCGGATAAGTTGGTTATTTATGAACCGATTTTAATAATTCTTTTTTTGTTAGAAGGGAAAAAATGGTATTATGATAAGAAAATTAAAATGTGATAATAAAATCTTAAATAAATCAACAGAAATCTTTGAAAATTGCGCGTGGTCCCATTTACTTTCCTCTTAGAAGTCGTTTTTTTTTTTTGTTTAAAATTATTTACGATAAAGTTAATATTTTTATATTAAAAAAGAGAATAAAATACACAAATCATTTTTTTTCCTTTTTTGTACAATGGCTATTATTGATTCTTAATAGAAATTTAAAACTTTTGTGATTTGTATTTTAAAAATGAATATAAAAAAAAAATAACCGGTCAAAAAATAACAATTCCCTGCAATTATTTAAACAATTTCGGCTTAAACAACATGGGACCGAGTTGCCTCATGCATGCATTTATATATAAAAAAAGGCTTTCACGGGCAAAAAAAAAAATTTTGTGGTATAATTTTCGGTACTCATGCGCCGATTCCTACTGAACCCAATTGAGAACCTCCAATTTTTTTAAAGTCGGTTAAAAACTCTTAAGATCAAATAAACAAAAGCTAAAGCTTTAATTGAAAAAAAAAACATCAAAATCGGTTTACCCAGTCAACTTTTGAGGTAACAAACATAAAAAACATACAGTGGAATAAATTGAAAACCTCCCTTTTCTTCAAGATTCTCTAAAAAAGCTCTCGAGATCATATAAGCATATCAATAATGATAAATTATTATTTTATTAATTTATTTATTTATTCAAATTGCTTAAATTAATTACTTAAATAAATAGACTCTTTATCAAATTTGAATGAGACTAAATAGAAAGCACCAGCTTCCAAATAAAAAAAGAATCATTAAATTCGGTTCACCCAAAGAAAAAAGTTATGAGATAACAGTAACACCACACATAAAAAAATTAAGAAAGTCGAATTGAAAGCCTCTTTCTTGTTTTGAAGTCGTTTAAAAACTTTTTGAAAAATGTAACAACTGTGCTTATAGTGCCAAAGACTCCAAAGCCATCAACCACTTTATTAAACGATAATTTATGTCTTTACACGCTTTTGAAAAACTTAAAATTTTATAGATTTTTTTCCTTTATTTGAACTTTTTGTCTATGTTGTAAAAGTGACATTAAATAAGTAATAGTAAAAAAAATAATCATTATTATAACGATTTATGATTCAAAGCGAGCGTTAACTGTAAATCATTGCTTTCATAGGCATAATTTTTTTTCTTGTGAATACAGAAAAGAATTAATTATTAAAATGTATACAAAGATCTTTTATATTAAAGAAAAATTATTGTAGAAAAGTATTTAAAAAAAACTTACTTTTAGACACTTTAGGCACTTTTGGACATACGATTCTAGGTACACATAAATTTCACGAAATCAGCATTTTGCGAACCATAATGATAATAGTTTCAAACACTTGAGGTCAGGGTCATAACACTGTTTTGGTGGCTGACCACACGATATGACTCAAAGATGTGAAATTTGCGTTTGTCTTCTTCTTCTTAAGATTCAAGTGAAAAAGTTTGCGGCTAATGAAGAAACGTTGTTGACCACAATCACTTTTGATTTGTTGGCGATCATTCACCTGATAGCCTCGTTTCTGCTCGTTTTTGGAGTGTAAAACTGGTCCACTGCTAAAGGAAGTGCATTGTTAGAATAAATTTATACCTAACTCAATAATTAATTTTGCATTTTCTATGTAGAATTTTTTTATTATAATTTAATACAAATTAGACACTTGAATATTTTCTCTAGCATGAAAACTTCTTTTTCTAGTTTTGAATGCTTATATTTTACGGGTTTTTCTGAGAGTTAATGGCATAAAACACAAATGATTATAAACAAAAATATTTTTTATTAACTATACAAAAGTTGAGGGCATTACATCAATTATGTTTCTAATGCGTTCTAAAACAATTGTATTATCACATAGACAGTCTTCTTTACTATACGGAGGTCCAATAGTGAGATGTTCTTCTACTTGTAAATCAGGCCCATCTTCTTTTACCTCGATGAACATGTGCCGCAACCACCTCGTTAATCTGGATTTCCTATGCTGTAGATCATCATCTTGAAGTTCGTCTTTCTTTAAATCATGAAATAAGTTGACTTTAGTGTCTGGTAAGACCTCATATGTCTTAATTGCATGGTACAAGATAAATATAAATGAAGACTGGGGGCATTTTTCTTGTAACACAACTGTTTTGTAAGCAGGATCAATTGCACAGACTAATCCTCTGTATTCATTATTGTCTACTGTTTTAATTAAGACACTACTTCCGAGTAAATTCCTAAGTCGAATTGGGTCAATTTTTATAAAGGGTTCCATAGGGTCCATGGTTAATAAAATAGGCATAAATTTTTAAACAAATCAAATAAGTTAGGTTAATTTTTGAAGTTTTGTTTTGGCAAAATGACAGTTTACGGATTACACAGCTTTTCATTCTGTGCTTTTCACGTCAACCAATTAAGGTCACTCGATTAACACACTATGTGTTCAGATAGCGTCATCAAAAAATGACTCATCTATACCAAAATTTGCCGTTAACAAAGGATGGAAAGCGCAAATGTTGCAAGTGAGACAAAGAAATAACTTTTAAAATTTTTTTTTGCTAAAATTATGGAGCTATGATAGAATGGAGTCAGGATTTTCCACTACAATTTGCCTTTGTTGTGATGCAAAATTAAGGGAAGCGGAGTAGTTCAGCGGTTTGTGGGGGCCGACACTTAGAATGGAAAAGCAGTAGCGGCGCAGATTTTCAGAGAAAAGCCAAATATGTGTCAAACTACATGTATATAATGAATCTGTAATTTGTATGAAATGGATGACTGCCACGAGTTCTGGAATTAGTCCATTGTTGTTTATGATGCTTTAAGTTGAATGCTATCCATAAATTAATACGTTATTTTGCGGTTGTCGATAAATTAACAATATTGCTATAAATATTTATTGATGCAATTGATACATGTAATAATGAAAGACACTTATTAGCCTTATAGACTTGGTCAGAAAAAAAATTATAAAGCTGTGACAAAATATAAACTTCTACGCCCCTGTTGATGTAAATACAACAATGATTAGCCTTGACCAGTGAAATATTTTTATATGAACTTTTTTGGGATCCACACACCACATCCTAATCGAAGCATTGTCTTAAGGTTTTTATTAACACTTCTATTACTATTTGCTGAAAAATTTTGTTGAGGTTATTCACAAAATACTAGTTTTCCCGCAATTAAAAATGATATAAGCAAATCCCCACAAACCAGATTGTAAACAAAACTTGGATCCGACGTTGCCGGCCGTTGCGATTTTTTTCAAAAACAACGAACTTTTATACTACACCACGCTTTAGCTTTGTAGCCACGTACCATTGTTTCCACGTACCTTGTAAACAAAGAGCGTGTGGCAACGTATATACTCCGCGCTTAGAATGCTCTCTTTTTTTTGCATCAAAACAAATTGCGTACATCCTGGGGCCCGATTCTAACCACTATCGAAAAGCTTTTCGACTCGAAATCTGTCAAATTCAACCATTTTGGATAGAAAAACAACACGTAGCCACCTGACGGCTTTCACAGAAAGGTAGCATATGACGTCATGGATTTTCGATATCGAAAAGTACTTTTCAATATTGAAAACGTGTTGAATTCAAGAATTCGAGTCGAATAGTTTGACAGTAGCACTGTATGACAGGCAGAAAAGTGACGTTCAAGCGGTTTGTTTGAGGTTAGTTTCATTTGATGTAAACAAAAACAAAGTAATTGGTTGAAGAATGGCTTTATTGTACGCGCAGTTTCTTCTTATTGAAGAATTAGAGCGAGAAGAACGGAATCGCACAAGATTGTTTCGACGAATGGTGCGGGATGCACAAGACCCCTTCAGGGCATCTAACAGGGACCCCCAACTCATGTGGGATGAAATAGATTTAGAGCCCCTGCCAGTACCCCAGATACAAGAGGGTAGAAATGATCTTCAAGAGCGGAGAAGGGGACAAAAATATAGAGAAGACTATATTAATCAATATTTGTAATATAAAGTTACATCTTATCGATCAATTTTTGAAATAAATCATTGGTTCTAAGCTTTTCTGTAATTAAAACATCCATTTTTGCACTCATCTCCTGCATCGTTGCACCCATCTTCTGTATTTGTGTGTTTAAAGTCGTCCCTATGACGGAAAATTGCTTTACAGGTTCAACTGTTTGGTTACCTGTACTACGCTTACGTTTCTTTCCTGCAAGGGTATCATTATATTATGCAAATTATTTTTTACTTGCACACTTACTGGTAGGTGTCGTTTCCCCAAAGGGCTTGCTTTCGTTTGCGCCCTTCTACGCCGAGCAATTTGCCGGTGGCAAATTCGGGATGCTCCTCCATAAAGGAGACCATAACTTCTTTTTGTTCCAGAGAAATTCGCGAGTCGTATTTTTCCATTATTGTGGAAGCAGCTGATTTTTGCACTACAAACGCCGGTAGATGGTAGAAATTAATGTGCACATAGAAGATTAGATACTGCTGTTTACCAACCTTTAGGGTGCAAAACTACCAACACAACATTTATTTGTCACTGGCATTTTTTGACATTTTTTCCACTATCGAAAAAGAGTGACGTCACATGCGACATCGCACTCTTTTCGACTCGAATATTTTCGATAGTGGTTAGAATCGGCCCCCTGACTCCATTCTATCATAGCTCCATAGATTGACCAATATCTCTGGCTTATTGGCTGAAATATTGCTACTTTTTTCATATTTGGGTAAACATAAATTTTATTTGTGACTGTCAAATCAACTTTTTTACTTAATAGCACTTAATTCCATTAATAATGTTTTGTTTGAATAAAACATTTTTAAGCAGTAAAATAGTTGATGACCGAATGTGAACGCGACTAATATAACATTAGTTAATTATTAAAACTCAAACTTTCAAACCTGGTTAGGGTCTTTTACTATTTACTTTGTCATATTATTATAACATAAAACTAAAGACCCTAAAAGCCACAGAACACTCAATTTAAATAGAAATGAAAGTTCCTAAGTAATAGTTGGCAACAAACAACACCAACAATGCGACACAGGGTGGCTAGCTGTTAGATTCGGAACTAACATAGCTTAACTCATCACCAAATGTACAGATTACATTACAGAAATGTACATTTTAATTGGTTTGCGGCACGACTAAATCGTGGCTATATAGATTTCTATATTTTCAACTTTTGAGGATTTTTTGATGTACATGTAATATTTGCCTTATTACAACAAAACATTACAATAAACATATTATTATATTTACTGTAATGTTTTATCAAATCTGGCAAATATTAACAATACATCATAAAAAATAATAAACGAAAATGAAAACTTCAAAAACATGAATTTGACAAGTGAAAAAATTGTGTTTATTCACAATACAATTTCAGCAGTATAAAAATGGTCAAGTACTTCAGGAACAATATGACTTATATTTGTGAAAATTTTCTATTGAGTATTTTTGACTGGCTGATATTTACTCATTTGCTCTAAAACCTCAACAAATAATTTTCAATCACAATTGCTTACATAAATTAATTATTACCTATAGATACACTTTAATAGAAACTACTATTATTAATAATCTACTACACAAACAAAATCCTGGAATTAACTAACAGCATTAAAATAACATTAACTCTCTTTATAACATTTTAGTATGTAGAAACAAAATAAATATATAAACCAATTATATCAAAAATTAATAAAAAATCAGAACATGCAGCTTTAAGAATTAATATTACTAAAAGATATTAATTAGCACATTATCAATTATAAGTGGACAACAAAATTGAATGTAAAAAAACAACGAAACTTGGTGTTGCGTTTTGTTACACATCTCATAATTATGTTATAGATTAAATGAGATGATATCTCTATTTCCTCTTATCATCTGCGACTCATCAAAATGGTCTTCACAAATACGAAAGCTTCCGATGGATGCATCAAGCGAAAGGTTACAAATCTGCTTCCAAGCATTGCAAATGGCTTCGCTTTTTGGAAACTTAAAAAAGTGTTTGTTGCCATCGATATTATTAGAAACATAATACCGACTCTTACAATTGGGGTATATGCATCTGTACTTTACATGAGGAGACGCCATCATGATCTACAAATTTGGAAAAAATCAAAACAAACACAATTTACCTGCTCCAAAACGTTTCACCTTATTACACGGCAACACAATCCTACAGTATTAGCTGCACTACACTTAATTTAACTTAAAAAGCAGCAAGCGACAAATCAACCCTAACCTGAAAAGCGCGCGATGCCGAAAAAATAAATTACAATAATGACATGTAAAGTAAATGACATGACATACGATTTAATGACAGTTGACAAATTTCCAAACTACATTTTGCTCTCTTCACGTGTTTTTTTTATCTATCTCTTTTTCTCTTATGTAATTATGAGGCTTTCTCACTAAGGTGGCATTTACATAGATAAAAAAGCAAATGTTTCCATGTCGTCCTATACTGGCTTCACCCCCGTGCTAAAAGCTTTGCTTGCGCTGTCAAATGTCAATTATTTTTTGTTGTTCTATCTATGGTTTTATGGTTGTCATCACAAAATCAAAAATAATAGAGGTTGTTTTTGTTTTTGCCACTGTTTTTGCAATTTACACGTTACAGCAGAGACCAAGAGAGGCTGTGTTTGTGTGTAGATAACCCCGTTTTACAGTTTTCTCAAAGAAGAAACTGTATTTTTGAAAACATGTCACAAAGTGCAGCTTTAGCGTCATTGACTGCAACATACACTGATTCAGAGGATGAAGACGAAACGAGCCATGATATTCAAACATCTGAGACTTCACAGACCTCGTCTCAGCCTGACAGCCCTCCACATATAAAAGTAACTACAAGAGTGTCACGCCTGGTATCTTATATCGACGACACTATAGTCTCCGATGATGAGTCTAACGAAACAGCCCAGCATGATGTTATAATTTTAACAGAAGACGTGCCTAAAGTGAAGGAAGAAGACGAAGTAGAAATCCCTCCCGAGCCTTTAGGTAGTTGCTCAATGGACGTTCTTGATAAAATATCAAAATTATACGAAAAAATGCAAAATGAACAAGTTGATATGAATGCCTTAATACAAAAACGGAAAGACTTTCGAAATCCAAGTATATACGAAAAGCTAATTTCATTTTGTGCCATTGACGAATTAGGGACTAACTACCCTCCAAACATTTACGATCCAGTTAAATGGGATAAACAATCATATTATGAAGAACTAGCAAAAGTACAAAAGACAGAAATGGACAAGCGAGAGAAAGAGCGGAAATCTAAAGTGGAGTTTGTCTCAGGAACGAAGAAACAGGAGGAGGACAAAAAACGGAAAAGCAAATGGGACCAACCTGGAGGCAACCAATTAGGGTCACAAAGCTTGAAGCCTGCTGGATTAATACAACCTGCTCTTACGTCAAATGCAACAGGGACCAAAAGTACCGTAATATCAGCCTTTGGATCTTTGCCAAAAAAACCGAGATTATAATTACAATTATGGTATGGTTTGTTTGTATTGATATTTTTTGTAAATAAAAATTTAAATTATCTATTTAAACTTATTTTTTGTTTAAATGTCGGCAAACGTTGCAATTTTTAACGCGATTAAAAGCGGCAGCGCTGTATAGTGTGTCCTGAGCGAATAGCTCTGGAGACGGACTAATTTAATAATTTGAGGTGAGGTTAGGTTTGTTTGCTTCTGTCAAAAGCTGAGAGTTGTATCAGTCATTGTGTGAAATTATCCATATTCTAGCGCCAATGGTCGCGGTTGGCTTGTCTTTATTTCGATAGTTTTATCGAATGAATAAAAAACTAATACAGTTTGATTTTAATTTCAGACTATTGTAAGCTTCTACGTTTTTTCAGACCTCTCAACGTGCCTTAAGTAAGTATATCACACAAGATATTTAATACACCACATTGCCTTAAAGTCATTAAACCGTTCACATGACATTTTTTTTGTTTCTTTAGTTGGAATTGGCGTATGAAAATAAAATGCTAGCCTAGAAATTACTACGTATAAAAATCTTTTTAAACTAAACACCTACGCCACTGCTTATCAGCTGAGCGACGGACCGTAAATCCGTAAATTTCCTTGAGCTTCAAATTAGAAATCTGTGAATTCATCTGTCACGGACTGTCAGTGATATTAATAAATGTCTTGTCTAACTTTGGTTTTGAGGTTTTGTATTTTTTAAGGTTATAAGCAGTTTTCTCTCGACAAGAAGATAACAAAGCCCTATTATTTTGCCAAAAAACGCTTGAATGTGGTTGCAGATTAATTCAAATATTCTATTTAGCAGCAATAACGATAGAAACCATTAAAAAATAATTAAATAGGTAAGAGTAGTCAATGGTAAGAGCAAGAACGGAATAATACGCTTCTTATTAGTGTCAAAAATTTGCATTTTTGGGAGGAAACCAACATTGTAACTTTTATCTGTGATCTTGTTTGCGCTCAAAGTTTTTTTGATTTTGAATTTTGAGTTAAAATTTATATTCGGTTTATAAAGAAAATGTAGAGGGCGCTTATAAAAATTGTCATGTAAAATCACTAGATTAACACACTACGTGTTCAATTAGCGCCATTAGTCGTTTTTATGTCTATCTTTGTCCAGCGTAACTCCAATCTGGTGACAAATCAAACTAAGTGGCGTTTATGAAAAGTTGAAGTGGCAGTGATAAAAAAATAGTACATTACATACCGTGACAGAAAAGTATTGCATTTCTGTCGAGAATATAAGAAGTTGACCAAGATCGACCCGTAGCGCATAGGTAAACTTTATTTCTTGACAGAAATGCAACGTTCCGTCAAGGTATGTATACTTTTTTATCCACAATCACTCATAATATTCCTTTTTAATTCAATATAATTATTTTGACATTTTGAAACAATTCAAAGTTATTATAAAACCATAGATCGTTGTTTGCGAGTATATGGGTTGCCCTTTATAACGGTACAATGTATTCAATTAGGCTATATTTTTTTGCTCGAGAGAGGAAAGTTGCACATTACCTACCTTTATTATTCAATTACAATACTCATTGGGAGTAAATATATATAAAAGTGTCAAACGTTTTGTTTGGAACGAAGCCTAACGTCCAGGTTACTGGCCTCAGTCATTGCTATCTGGCTATGTAATATCAATGAACAAATATTAGTTGTGAAGGTGGCATATATAAGCATAATCACAGCCATCTCTACTTAACAAGTCGTGTGTCAACAGCAAATTATGGCAACGCTGCCAGTGGGTCTATTAGCTTTCACTAGTTCAAGTTTCAAGTGTGTTTATTCAATTTTTCCGGTGGCAATACTTTTGTTTCAAACGTCAAATAAGTGAACCTGTTTGTGGTTTATGTGTATTTTTTGTTTTACTGTCTTTCCAAGTGTTTAATTTGTTACTTCATTAGTGGGTGTATGAGAAATTGCACTATTTGGCAGAGGCGAATTTTTTGAGGTTAGGTGCGGTTAGTCGAATTGTTTTGTTTAAGCGGGATTACAAAATTTGTACAGTGACTTAGGTAAGTTAACAATTAGTTAATGTGATCTGAAAGTCATACCTATCTATTTCTTCTGTGGTCTTAGCTCAGCTCACTGCCACAGCAAACCTACTAACGCTGTTGCCAAGTTGATGTTTACGGCTTGTTAAGTAGAGACGGCTGTGCCCTACTATGAATAACTCTGATCTTATCCGTTTGGCGTCGCTACAATTTTTGTTGTAGAATATTTTTTAACGCAATACCGCCATGCAAGTGTGTCGGCGCTTCACTCAAAAAAATTTATAAACAAAATTTGCATAAACGTCAACGAATATGAAGCCGCGATTATTTGTTCAATTTAATTTTTTTTACTATTTTGTATACAAGTACACGTTCGTTTGCAAGATGATAATCTGTGGTTTTAACTAATGCTTTTTTTACAGTTTCCAATATTACCGACTTTTCGGGGAATTACCTAATTACCATAGATAATCATTCAAAACTCCAAGAGCGATACGCCTTAAAAGTTTTATAATATTTTTTGCAAGATTCAGCTTAAATTTTCATTGAGTTATTTGAAAACAATGAGTACAAAACCAGTCTTACGCAGCATAGATGCTGTGATAGAAATACTTGAGCAAAATAAGGTGAGGATAGAAACTTTCTGTATTACTGTATTTAAATCAAATAATTCTGTCTCATAAGGCTAACAACGTAAAAGCTGTGGAAGATGTGTTAGAAATCTACAAAAAGACAAAAGAAAAATATCTTACGAGCTGTGCTGACCATGCTTCAAAATCGAAACATCCATTAATAGTATTCGAAGGTTTGGATGGGTGCGGCAAATCCACTTTGGCTAGAGAGGTGTCAGCGCGATTAAATGCCAAACAGTGGCGAACACCACCCAATTCCCTCAAGCACATTCGTTCAGAGTTTGACAGCGATCCCCAATTATCTACGGCCTTTTATGGATTGGGCAATTATATAGCAGCAATGGAAGTTTCGTCACTTCTTCAGAATTCTCCGGTTGTGTTGGATAGGTATTCATGTGTTTACATTTACAGTTTATTTCACAACTGATAGTTGTCAAAAGTAATTATGTAGAGCGGGCAAAAAGACCTGAGTGTCTTACTACTTTGAAAAGAAATGGTACCATATGGTGGTGGAGAAAAAGGAGAAGGCACTGTACATTAAACTGCGCTAAAAAGTGGTTCTCTCTACCTTCCAGAAGTTTGCGCGGGACCGCTAGAGGCGCCACCGACCTAGTACCAGCATAGATTTAATACATTAGATATAGCTATGCATGCTGAACATACTTCGGTTCTTAAAAAACATATCAAAGAAATTGGTACATCTCTCCATTTCTTTCTATATTTAATGAAACACATTTTTTATCCTTTTCATCATATTTGTTGTATGTCGCACACGAGTCTATAGTGATTAAACAGACACGAATTTCTACGATTTTAGTCGACAATCAACGATGCAATGCTTTGCTGTCAACTTATTGACATTTGTCATACACAATCTAATAAAATACGAAAATTAGGTTAAAAATCAATTTTATTTTGGAATGAATAATTATTTATAAATAAAGGTTCTTTCATCAGTGCTACTGATTCTTAATTATTTTATCAAAAAACTCTATTCCAATTTCAAAATTTCACCAACTTTTAGTTGTGTCAGACCCATGTAAACTTTATTATCCGCTTCATCTTTTATCAGCTTACAAACCCACAACTGCATCGTGACAATCACAATAATGAAAATAAAAAACTTCTCTCCTATGAATTTGTAAAATTGAAGTTAGGCTTTAAGAAAATAGAGAAACATTAGAAAGCTGGAAGAAAATAAAAGTTGAGGTTGAAATCTCAATAAATAAAATTACCTTCAAATTATTAAATATTTTTCTTGACAATAATTATTTTCAATTTTTAAGTGACTGAACTAAGTTTTCTGTTCAAATTATGTGATTAGAAAAATTTGAATAGAAACGTCAAAATAATTCTAGTGTCATGCTGACGTAGCGTACTCTGCGTCTACTGATTTCTGCTTTGCTATTGGTAGGAACCTCTCTAAAAGATAGCGCTATCGAATACTAATGCAGTTGAGAGTGAGAGCAATAGATGGTACGTCTTGGCGGACTATCGCAGTGCATGGCTGTATCTTGTTATAATAAATCTATGAGTACCAGACTTTAAAATTCAGCTTAATGTCATGAGCTCTTAATGTCACCTCTCAACACTCACAAAACACGCAATCTATATTAGATGTGGATATTTGACCGCTAGCGTCAGGAAAGTTTAGCGGCACACACCGAATTATACAATACCGTCTCCTTCTTCTCTATCTCCGTGGATTGTATTAAGGATGAAGTTGCATTTTTACGTTTATTTGCTTTAGCTGCTTAGCAACAATCAAGGTTTTCTAAAGTATAATAGGTTTTCTATTTATATAGTCAGAGCGCTCATGATACATTTTTTATGTTTGACGTAGGTAGAAATTTTGCATAGTGGTACTTGCAAATGGATAAACATAAAAATGGTACGCTCATCATTCGCTGTTTGACCTGACCTGACCTGAGCTTGATAAATAGTTTAGAAATTCTCCTAGATCGTCAAAATTGAAAGTTGAAAAATTAAATGTGTTAGTTCAGTATGAAACGTCACAGTTCAGTAACAAGTCTTCCACACAGTACCGTCATCTACTGGTAATAATTAACACAGCTAGAAGATTATTTTGACTTGCTTATTTGTACGGAAGCATCATTTTCTATGTGTATACTGGTAGTACTTAAACGATACGTGTGTAAAAAATAGACAGTTTACCGGATCTACCTGCGTGTGCCAGGTACTGCGCAGGTAAGAAAGGTGTTGAGCTTTAGAAAAAGTGTTTGTTTTTTTGCGTCTTGTTTTTGAAATTTCGATTGCTGAGAGATAGAGACTTGTAGCCTATCTTAATGTCTAATTATTGATAAAGCAAAGCAAGTTTTTAAACTTTTGTTTTAAGATGAAGTTGGACGATAACTATAAGTTGAATGAGCGTTCTAAAAATTAAAACTTAATATGGAAAGCATTTTTCGTTAGATTTATCACAAAATACATATTGCAGATTTTGGCATTCTTCAGCTGCTTATGGAATTGCTCAGGCTATTGAAGATAACCCTGATTTGTATAAGATGCCACCAGAAGGTGCCGATTTCTATCAATGGCCTTCAGATTTGCTTCAACCTGACATTGTAATATTGTATCAAGTGGAAGAAAGAGAACGTTTAAGACGTATTTCCCGCCGTAAAGAATGCACCGATCAAGAGCTTTTATTGAAAAACTCGGAGACATTTCGAAACAAGTAAGTTTGTTTGTTCTTATCTCAGAGTTATTTGTTAGAATATTCAAAACAATTAGGCGGCGTTTTTGTACAATATTTGAGTACAATTACATCAACGGTGAGTCAGTCGTACTTGACGCATTCAAACGCATCTCAAAATATAACTACAAAACAATCTCGATTACGGAAGCTGCAGTCTGTTGAAATTTTTTCTGGATTTGTCCTGCTTGTTGACATATACAAACTGTCTCCAAAAAAAAAGACGATTACATAGCTTGCTCTAAATAGGTTACAAAATGATTTAATAAAATCACGGATAGCCTTAAAAACTTTTCACAAAAGGCTGAATTGTCAAAAAATATTTTTTCAAATTACAGCATATACTTTTCTTGGTAATTCTCATAGGGATTTTTTTTTGAAAACAACAATTGTATTACAACTATCGGCTTACCAAATAAAAAATCAAGAAAAAGTTAAAAAAAATATGGTGTATGGCTCAAAGCGCGCTTTATTTCGCGCTATACATTGACGGCTTCTTTGCGCAACCTGTTACATTTGACAATATTTCAGCAAGATGTATTCGACAAGCCTCGATAATTTTGGCTTTTAATTTAACTTTATTTTCGGGAAGCGGCATGTTATAAACTTGATTTTGAAGATATCCGCAAAGGAATGTCAAATGTATCCAATGGGGTAATATCTGGCGAGCGTGCAGGCTAAGGTATGGGTCCATATGTTTCAATCCAAGAATTCTCAAACCTTCTTATCAAATACTCTCTACTTAAAAGAGGTAGCGCCATCCTGATGAAATATTACTCTTCAAATTCGATTAACCGACGAGCGGTAACTCGTCAAGAAAATTTTTTACGGTTTTACGTAGAATGGTGTAGCATTTATATTGATCTAGTTTACTATCAATAAAAATGGCTCAGTGCGTCTGTTGTGTAAAAAACCAGACCATATATTAACCGGAAATCTATGTGGAAAATTGCCAACTACTGTCACATTCGGATTTCTTTGATTGAAAATACCATTGTTGGAAAAACCGCACACTCATCTGACTACATAATTCTTTAATAAAATGTCAGATGCTCTTGAGTTTTCCGTAAATAGAAACGATAAAATGTCGAACGGCGCTCAGGATCACCACCCTCTAATGCATGTATTTAGCTTATGTTTCTTCAGAATCCTGTGCACAGTGGCTTTTGAAGTTCTTAGATTATTAGATATCTCTCTTGTGGAGGTTCACTGATTTTTACTTCTGAACACTCAGAAGTACGTTAAGCTCTAGGTTTTTATTCCGAAGCTGTCGCTGAGTCAGTTTTTTGTCTATTGAAAGCCTAATATCTTAGTAAATTGTTCACTGACCGCAGAAATTTGTTTCGATTTGGACGATGTCTGTTCGTATAACGCTCCATATAAAGTTGCGAAGCTTAGTAGGTATTATCACCGCACTCAAAACATGTCTAAACAATGTTTGTTCATTTTAGAATCTTTTTAAGTTTGACTTGACAAGTTTTGCGATTATGTCTAATTTCTTTCACCAGATAACTTAATTTAATTATTACATAGGCACGCAATGCATTTTGATAGCTTATGGGTCATTTATTTCCAAAGCTAGTGTTTTTTTTTTACAATGCTATATAGTATTTTTTATGTAAGCCCTGGTTGTGAAACGTATGTTGTTATTTGAAAAAATATTTTTTGACAGTTCATCCTTCAAGTTTTTAAGGCTATACTTGATTTTATTAGGTCATTTGTAGCCTATTCATAACCATTTAAGCGAGCTATAGACTCGTCTTTTTTTAGACAGTCTGTATATTTGACTCATTGAGTATATAGTTTTCTATCAAATATACCGTATATGTATTATGCGTCCAATCATCAATCAAGTCATCTGTTAATTATAAACAATAATTTGCATTATTTCTTGAAGAACTAAATCAGCTGTTTTGTGCAGATTATAATTTATTTGTGACAAATTACTTTTTTATTTTTAAGTGATAGTTCGGATGAGATAGAGAGAGAAAAAAAGTAATTACAGCCTTGTCAATAAAAATCATCACATTAATCTATGTTTGTCGTCGTATTTTAAGCAAGCACAATGTAGCCGGACTGTATGTTTTTTGAATATTCTTTCGCTATTGAAGACAATGTTCTATGTGATTCAAAAAAATAATTTTTATTAGATATAGATCTTAATAGTTGGTATGTTTTATTTATTTTACATATACATACTATAACTGGCTATAGTGTTCTCATTTCTAATTTGGTTTTATTATCCGCTCTATTATGAGCGAGTTAAGCACAATAGGAAAGTAGCGCAAAAAATCCAAAGACATTTATTGGTGTCTCGAACGCCTGGTGCCTCAGACGTAATCTAAGTAGATACCAGAAGAGCTGTTTCCAAAGCCACAAGCTCGGCTTCTTTTCATTACAACTGCACTGCCATGAAACCAAACCAGAAATGAAACACTTGAATCTGCTGCTACAAAATTAAGACTGAACAATAGAAGAAACACTAGACACATAAAGGCTACAGGTAAAAAAACTAAGCTTTGATATTATAAAGTTAAAAATAAGTTAAAAGTTAATATAATTAAAAAGTAAAAAAAGCTATAACGCAAAATAGATTTTGCGTTATAGCTATAACGCAATATAGATTTTGCGTTATAGTATATTATATCTTATTAAAATGAATACCACATCTGTAAACCAACATTTCCAGTTTGGTTGTTGTTTCAATATTAGTAGGAAAATATTTTAATGTGTAAAGCTAAAGGCTTTTGTTTTTTGCTGCGTAGCTATTGTCTGATGTTACTTCTACTAAGGTATGTCGTTTGCATTAATAATTAACCGACTTGGTTGGAAATTCTATTAACAAGAGTGTTAACCATTTGAGCCATTAACTATTCAAACCATTAGTTAACTGTTGCTGTAACAACGTTTAGCAAGAAGGTCCGACATATTTTTCGAAAGTATCATTTTTTTGGATCACATAGTATCAAGAGACATGTGAAATTAATTATTTTCTCTTATTTAGCATAATGTTGGCTTATAAAAACATGTTCTATCCAGAAGTTACCATTATTAACGGCAATCAAGACGTGGCTTCTACATTGAATCTTACACTGAGGAAGCTTTTACCATTATTCCCTCAACTTATTTAGACATTTCATTATTAGTCAACATTTTTTTTTTTTTAAATGACATATAAAAGATTTGTTTGTTTTGTTAATCTATAACTGAAATTTAAGAAGGTAGGCTGCTCGGTTTAATACGTTTTCTGTTTAATTTGTTTTCTTTAAAGAAGCACTTTTTATTTCTGTTATTTAGATGTATTTTAAGGTTCATTTAGTTTATATAATTATGTTATGTTTTTTTAAGAATGCGTGGCTGTTTCAGAACAATGCAATATTTTGGCAAAAAAATTTTCTCTTTAAATTGGGAAATTAGTTACTTTTTCTTAGCAAATAGAGTTTTTTTATGCAAGTGCATGCTTTTGGTTCGTTTTCAAAAATACTTTTTGTAAGTTAATTGAGAAAAGTTTTAAAAAAGAGCTAGCTTGTTGAAACAAACAGGTTTTGTACCTTTGTGCAACAGACATAGGCTTTTTTTATTTTTTACCACTTCACTTCATTTAAAACAATTAATTAAGCGATTGGATGAGAAAGATTAATGATATTGTTGTACTTGCAAGACTGCTATGTTTGTAAGAATTTACAAATAAATATATTTTGTTCTACACAATGCTCTCGTATGTCTAATACTAATTCAATAAACTATAATGAGTCACCTATTTATTGAAGTAATTGGCGATGACAGTGTAGATGTTCGCTCGACAGTGTCTAGACTGGAACTCTTGTTTCCTGTCTTTACAATCAGTGGAATTGTATGTGGTTTTCAAAACAATAATATGGACTTGATGTAACATTTTTTTATTTTTGTAAATTCAAGTTTGTGTATTATTAAAAAATGTATCATAGGTACAGTTTACACGCAACAAAGTCTTCGATTCTTTGAAAACAAAAAAAATTAGGGCAAAATCTTGTATGGATTGAGGATACCATTTGGATCTAGCATATTTTTGATGTTTTTCATAACATTGATAGTGTCTTGACTTTTCATGAGCGGTAAATGTTCAGCTTTAAGAAAGCCCATTCCGTGTTCAGCGCTGATACTTCCATTGTAATGCTTTACACGCTCAAAAACATATGGTTCAACACGATTCAATAATTCTTTTGAGAACTCTTTCACCGAAACATGCAAATGTATGTTTCCATCGCCTATAACAGAATATCAAGTCGGGACATGAGACATAGACCATGTAATAATCTTTTTACTATACATATTTACAAATTAAATTGATACTCTTGTTTCTTGATGACGCTGTGAGTTACAGTGCTGGATTCTGTTGATTCTACGTCTACTTGATTATGCAGTCGCTGTTTGCATACTTAAAAAGTAGAGATATGTTTACTCACCTAAGTGGCCAAAACCAAACACTCTATGAGATAAGTCACCCATTCGCTTCTTCATGTCTTCAACTATATCATAATAATTTTCCAAAGGTAAGGAAACGTCATACATAAAAACGTAGCCATCGTGAACAAATGCTTCAGGAATTCTTTCTCGTATTGTCCATATTTGCTAAAAATTGGAAAACATAATAAATCAACATATATTTCTTTAGAGATCACATAATTACCTTTAACTTGCTAACTTCTCCAGTCGTTGTTCCATTTAAAATATAAAACTTTTTCAAACACTCTTCTAGAAATGAGTTGAACTTTTCTTCGTCATGTACCTCATTACTGCCAGTTGTTTCCATGAGTACATAAAAAGGATATTCCCCAATTGGCGACTCCATATTAAATTTTTCTTTGACCAGTTTAATACTTTCTGCATCTATAACTTCAAAAGCTGTAAAAATTTCTTCCAGATCTTGCCTCGCCTTATAAAAAGTCTTTAAAACTTGCTCAAAGTTTTGTAAACCCAACCATGCCACATGAGTAGATTTTGGTTTTTGTCTACATTGCACTGCTACTTTGGTTACCAACCCTAGAGTGCCTTCAGAACCAATGAATAGATGCTTTAAGTGATACCCAGTGTTATTTTTTTTCAACGTATTTAGAAGATCTAACACTTCTCCATTGGCTTGCACCTAAGGTTGAAACGGATTAGTTAGTATAGTGGAGAAGTTTCTCGGCTCTAGTCGCAAGCAAAATATTATGACAAATTAAAGTATACCTAAATTTAAAAAAAGTAAGAGTGAAATGATAAACCACCTATTAACTAACTATAGTGCAATACCGGTTTGGGACTTAATGTCAGTTCTCTTCAGTTGTTCAAAATAACAGCTTTGACTGAAAAACCCATCAATTCTTTCTTAGCACTTATAAGTGGCAGTAAATGAACAAACAAAAAGCATACATTTCTTTGTAATCTGTAATGAAATATTAGCACCTATCTACTCTATTGTAGACCGGAAAAATTTGTTTTTCATGTCGGTAAAGGTAAAAATTTACAATTCAAATATTTGCTATGCGGCAAACGGCATGCGCACTGCAGGTTGATTAAGCATGCAGAAAAAGCTTTTTAGATGTGGCCTATTTTTTGATAAATAATATTAAATGTTACAAATCAACACAATTTTGCCCTTTGTCAACATTTTTTACTTAATCTTGAAATCTTTTTTGACTTCCATGTAGTCATCATCAGAAAATATATTCATCTGATAGTTTTATGATGACTACTTGGTTATTGATGATGAAAACAAAAATCGTTTTGGTAAGTAGTAAACTGTGTTTATTATGCCAATGATTCCAAAGCCACCCAGTAGCCACATTACATCATAACAATGGCTATTGATCGCAACATTTTTAAAATAGCATAATTTCTATTATTTTTAGTGTTTTTTGGATTCTTTTTTTATAAAAATATCGATTGTGTGATAAAACTTCTAAAATAGCAATACTGTTTATCTTTAATTCTCTACTCACCGCTTCTAATCCTAGGACGTTTCCATGCAAATTCCCATATTTTAAGAGTCTCAGTCCTCCAGCATTTGTAGAAACATTCCCTCCAACTTGACAGGAGCCCTTAGCTCCCAAATCAAGAGGGAAAATAAAGTTTTTTTCCAACAAAAAATTGTTGAGATTTTCCAAAATACAGCCAGCTTCGCATTGTATAACTCCACTGTTCTCGTTAAAGTCAATAATTTTGTTCATCAATTCCATAGAAATTACAATTTCGTCAAAAACTGGGGTGGCGCCGCCTACACAACCTGTGTGGCCACCCTGTGGTACTACAGCGAGGCGGTTTGAGTTGCAGTATTTTAGAATATCAGACACTTCTGCGGTTGTGTTTGGTTTCAGTACCATGGTACTACCACCTAATTTTTTTTTTATATTTAAGTAATTCAGATTCCAATAAAAAAAATCATTTGAATGTGAAAGTCCAATTTTATACCTACCAAACCTATGACTACAGTTTCGTGCTAGTTGGCTCTCTTCAGTAAGTAAGCTTTACTTACTGAAATAGTAAAGCTAGTCTGTACTGTTATCAGTAAGCTGTACTTTCACATTTTGACGATGTTCTCTATTGATGTTTTTTGTAAATGTAGCTACTACTTAAAGTGACTTTGGCTTTTCGGGAGATAATGTTAGTAACCGTTTAGGATAATAGATTTTCAATTATTTTTATCAATGCAATCTTGCATCTTTAGCAAAGAAAGCAATTTTATTCTAAGACCCCGACTTAAGTCACTTTACTCTCACTGAGTTTTTTAATGAAATGAAAGTTCTAACAATATAATGTATCGATAAACTAAACTCGATTAGGTTTGAAGCTTTCATTATTGAAAAATTACTTTAGATAAACGTCCAGTTTAAATGTGCAACTCTGCATAATTTTGGTTACTTATTAAAGGTCAGATCAGGTCAGGTCAAGTCAAGTAAGACTTATCCAACAATAAACTACAACCGCTGTTGTAGTTTATTATTGGATAGTAATAAAACATACGTGTCCGTTATTAATTAACTAAGGGACTACATACTGTTTTAATTCTAATGAATATTAATTGAAATTTCTATAATGAGGCCAATTAATAGTAATTAAAAATCAAATATTGTGAAGCGATAATTAACAATATTAAGATCAGCTCTCCCGAAGCCAAATTCACTCATATTAAAGTGCTGTTCACTTACCTCGCAAAGCTTTGAACCAATCCACATTATATTTTTCAAGTGCAGACAAATCGGTTATTGTCCTGCTGTCCCCTAACAGTTTTTGAAAAAAATAGATATGTTCATCTTCAATAGTATTATAAGGCCCTCGGCTGACCTTGTATTTATTCTAAAACATTTTATTTTTTAAACAGTTTTTGAAAATACTTTTTACTTTTGTAAAATCTGGTCTTCCATGAAGATTTCTAATTGCAAAAACACCAATCAATTGTTTTTCTAAATTATTAAATAAGGCTTTAGACAACATGGTGCATATATTAACATGTACGTAACAATTAAGGCTAAGTATTTTGACCTTGGACTTCTTCTATCACAAGATAAGAAATTCTCATAATTCGGTGAGATTAATTCGTCTCTTATTTATGTAGAAATTAGAAAATTTCAATTTTTTTTGTTGGTATCGAGATTGTTTATAGGTAGTTTTTCTACTAATTGTTGGAAATTTAGAGAAACATTAACAGAGGTACTCGCTTTACCTTTTGCGTATGAAAAAAGTTACTGATAGTGAAATAATCAAATTTAATGTGAAGAAAGAAGTGAGATTTCTATAATGTTTATTTATTACATTGTTTACCATTCTGGTAAACAGTGATTTTGTTGCATGCAGTTTTATAGCTGATTCTAATTGCACTTGCCTCCCCGATTTCAAATTTGAAGTCTTTTTTTCTTACAACAGTTTTAGATAAAATCTTTTATTACACAAAATCTCTTTGAATAATTTTTATGAGCTGGAGTATAGTAGAAACGTTTGAGATATACCCGGCAGTAAATTGTATTGATTACAATGAGAGGGGCAAAGCAACAAAGGTAAGAAAGATTTGCAATTCAAAGTGTACCGTGCCTTGAGTTTATGAATAGAACCAACAAGCTGGCTGACTACTAGCCTGAATAGAGAACAGAACAGTCTTCTTTAATATATGGCTGTATGTTTTGAATGTCAAACTTTCTGATACATTAGTGCAATAAAATTTACTGCCAGGTATATCTCAAACGTTTTTACTATACTTCTTTGAATGCTTTAGCAGTAATTAGGTATCAGATTCATATTTCAGTATTTCTGGTTTTTGCAGATTTAATTAATATGCAGAGAAGGCATTTATAAACGGTGTGTGGAGACGAAAATTAGAAAGCTGAGGTGATTGAGTATGTTCTTAGCTATAATTCAAAAAATCGGTTAAGCCGTTTAAAAATTATAAATTTTTTTCTGTTTAAGAAAAAGAAGTAAATATCTTTCACAGGTTTGTTCTAGTCAAAATTTGATATTACGCTTCTTTCGTAATAATATAAAAACAATCTAACCCTGAACTGATACTAAAACATTACCACGCAAAACGCTCAACTTTCTCAAAGTATTTTGTTCATTGCAACGGTATTAAGTTTTTTTTTGTGAAACAATTCAACACTTTTTAGTTATTTTTAATTTATAATTATTGTTTTTTTTTCAATTTGCTTGTAAACGTAAAACCTTGCGACTTGAAAATTGCTTTAAAATAAAGTCTGCAATAATTTTGTTGTGTTTTATTACTTACTGTTTTGTTTTTTACTTTTTTGTTTTCATTAACAGTTTTTTTTACTTACCAATTTACCTTGTAGTATAGCATGCGTTCATAAATTATTTAGATCTAGTCTTGTGTAATTTAGGTTAACAGATTTTTATTGTCTGTGATAGTATGATTGTCGACAAATGTCAAACGTGCATCGAAGCTCGTCTATAATATCGTATGCTTCTGCGTATGAACTAATCTAATCAAAAAATGAACATACATTCAAAAATCTATGAAGGCGTGATCTGAATAATTTATGAACGCACTGTCTAATATATATACACAGACGGAAAATCTTTAAATTCAGAGTTGGCAGAAATTACAATAATGTGTTAACATCAAATTTTAATATTCTGCTATACAGTCAGAAGCCACAAATATAACAAAGTGTGTGTCATTTCGAACGACAAGCGAACAAATGTGAGATAAATTTGGCTGTTATTAGAGCGTATCTCAAAAGCCGCACACTTTATTATTGTAGATATAACAGTACTTTCTGGTGTCTCTTAGATTGATCTATTGATCATAATAAAGATATTGAAAACATCCCATTTAGCACTATAAATACTAACTTGAAACTCACTAACACTGTGTTTAAACATTAACATAATATTTACAATAATAGAGTGTGTGTCTTTTGGCTGATTAAACTACATGTGACTGATGAAGTCTAATAAGAGAAAAACGTGTCTGGTATTTCAAATGCGAGACACACGTGTGTGTTCTTTAATTGATTGAATTTTATTTGGCTGATGAGCTTCAATAAAAGTAAAACATATTTCACATTTGTTATTCTAATTGTACAGTGCCTATATAAATTATGTAAATCTACTTGTGCTATAAAATTTTAAACGTATGTTTTTTTTTATTAGTTTATACGCAGAAACATACAATATTATAGACGAGATTTGACCTTTTTCTGACATTTGTGGGCAATCGTATTTTTCAAGACAAAAATCTGTTAAGCTAAATAACACCGCCAGAGTATATCTAAATAATTTATAAACGAGTTATAATAATTTAAATTTTAATGTTTTAAACGAGTAACACATTCTCGACAAATTTTAGACCTACATGCAACACTGTAATTTACACTACATAGTTTGAGAACATTTATACTGGAGAATAAACGGTTAAACATCATATTTTTAGAATGGTTTAAAATTGCCGTCATATTTCAATAGTAACCATGTTTCAAAAATAATTAAGCACTAATGATTTTAAATTATACTTTAGGCACTTATTGATCACGCTGTATACAAGAAAGCTTTAGTTTTGTGCGTAGGGATTTTTATTTTAGTGGTACAATAGGTTGGTGGAATTATGACATTTGTATTGTGACAGTTTGTTTACAGTTATTTATCTGTGAGATTTAAAACTCGAACGTCGAACTGTTTTTTTTCTAGATTTTAACGTATATTAATGAAGGTAAAAGCATTTAACTGTTTTATTTATTAATTAATTGCAATTAATACACAGAAATGTCGAAGGACTATCATTCCACACCGAAACAACGCCAATCTCTAGGAAAAGTTCGTTTTAACAAACTGGACCTGGATGATATTCCACAACGTGACGAATCCCTCGGGCTTTTATCGATTAATGGCTCCAATTTGTCATTCGGGCTCAATAGTTTAACATTAGGAGAACAATTGCAAAAAGAGCGCGAGAAAGCCGAAGTTGCTATGAAACAACTTGATGCCCTTCCAGATAAGTATTTCGTTCACAACCGGACCAATGCATCCCCTGGGAATTTTGACCAGCATTACTTAAAAAGTCAAAGTACAATTTCGGAAAGTGATATTTTATTGCCGGAGACTACCTCAACGCCAAGAGAATCGATACTGTCGAGTATAGATCTAGGTGTTAGAGATCGGTCTTCTTTTGGGGCTCATATTACTAGCATAAGCAAGAGTTTGTTAGACGGTAGTCTTGCTCTAAAAGATGTGTTTAGTTCTGTACAAAAAGATAATTCATATTCATTCCATTCTGGCGCATCCGCATTAGAACAACTAGAAGCGGATGAATCGTCTTGGCGTCGAGAAAATGTAGTTCCTACTCAAAAAAGCTTTTCATTTGATCAATTTCCAGAATCAAAAATGTCGCTTTTTTTCAAACAGAAAGCTAGCAATTTATCAGAATTAACCGGAAAAAGTCCTGAAAAAAGGGCTCCTGTTGCCTTAATTGAATTACCCGATGAGAGTATCGATCAGAGTGTTGGTATTTCCGATATTCAACAATTTTTATCAGATTCTAAACAAACCCCTAGTAAAGCTTTTGATTTCTTTATGAATCAGCAGAAAGCGAAAAAGTCTGATATTAAAATGGATACAGAATTATTAGATTCGTGGAAAGAAAACATTGATACATCAAATATATCAGACTTGCCTTCCGGTCGTTCTACACCTAGTGTGGCAAACTCAACAAAAATAATCATTAGTTCAAATCAAAAAGACAATAATAAATCAATATTATCCTCTCGTAGTTCTTCAACATTGAGTACTCTTCCCGATGGAAAGCTTCCAATTGAATCTTCACGAAGTGAAATAATTTGGGGATGTGTCAGAATAGGTAAATCTGTCACCACTGATTTTATTGTAAGAAATCGGACATCTAGTCGTTTGGGAATGAAATGTACAATTTCAAATCCTTCTTTTCGTTTAAATGATGGATCTGAACTTAGTTTTACAAATACAATGAATGTTATTTTACATCCTTATGAATCTCGACAACTATCTGTAGTTTTTGCCCCCACGTCAATTGGGGCCGCTGCTGATCATCTTCAATTTGAATCAATCGATCCTAAACATTATCAAGTTCAGAAAAAACAATTTATTAAATTATGTGGTTATGGGGGATTTGGACAAATTACTTTAAGTAACGTTACTAAAGACACAACTGGGAAATTGTTTCTATCATTGGGCAACATTCATCAGGAGAGTTCAATGAAACGGATTGTAAATCTACATAATTATGGTACTCTTCCTGGCTTTGTTTATATCAAAGTTAATTCCAATAATTTAAATCTGCATTCAACCATAAACGTGACACCGAAAATCTCTATATTACTACCAAATGAAGATAGAGAAGTTATAATCACCTATACACCTACAAGAAATGAAATAAACTTTATAAAACACAAAATTACTACTTCAGTTTTTGATTTGGGGAAATTAGAAATCACATATGGTACAGAGGCTGATAGAGGGCGCTTGAGAAAAGTCTGTGCTAAAGCAACTGAGAAAGGTATAGAAACCAACTCAACAATCTCTAAACTTGTTGAAAGATTTTCTGGAGAAATAATGCCACCTGATTTAAAATTACTTCGAGAATCATCAGGATCAATGGAAGATTTACTTCAATTATTTCACACAAAAGAAATTGCTTTAACTTTAGAACGAGATGCAGATAATACAATAATACCCCAACTTCAAGATGATACAGTGTTCTTCAATAGCTTATGTGAGACCACCGTTATTAATAAACTAGAAATGACATCGGCCGTTGAATCTTGTCAAGTAGAACCAAAGTTGATTATTTTAACTGCCCATAAAACGACTGATATTGTTTTGCTCACTAATTTGACAAAAAGTCAAATTTATTTTGAAACTCAGGTTTATCCGAAAGGTTTAATATTGCAGCCTTCTGATGGAACTATTGAATCTAACGAAACTTGCACGATTTGCATAAATCTTAATAGGGTTGTGAATGAACAGACTGTCTTTACATGTAAGATTTTAGTAGATAATGAGCAATTTGAAGTTATTGTTAAGGTTTTGCCGAGCGTAAAAAAGAGTATGTGATTTTTGTACTTATTTAATGATATTTTGCTCTTAAGCGCTGATGTTACGGCGAAAAATTACCTATTTTTTTGTACTTTTACATTTTTTTAAATAAATTTTTGCATTTTTTACTAGTTTTTCCACATCAATTACCACAAAATATATTTCCAACTTTCCTGTTTTCATTAAAGAAGGAAACATCTATGCTTAGATTTAAATGTGTTAAGAAAGGATGGAAAATGTAAATGTCGTAAGTGAGACGAAGAGGTTATTGGTTTTAGAGAATTTCGTTTGCCAAAATGGCAGCTGTGTTTCAACTTCAAAAAATTAGATTTGTGCGTATATAATTATGTCACCTACTACTACTGTTACACAGCCAGAAAGCTGTGACTGGTGTTAGGCTTCTTTTCAAACAAAACGTTATATATATTTTTGTGTCACTGATACTTCAACTTTTCATAAACGTCACTTTGTTTTGTTTGTCGCCAGAGTGCAGTTACGCTGCGCCAAAGATTACTAATGGCTCAACACGTAGTGTGTTAAGTGACTTTAACAAAAGCCAGAGATTTAATACACTACTTAATGATAATAAATCTATGACAAAACCATAGAGTAAAAGAGAGCTAGATTAAAAGATGAACTAGATTCTCTAGAAATGCAAAAAAAATTGATACTTAACTCTATAGAAATTCATCCATGAAAACGCGTTTTAAAAAGTATTGGATTGATGTTCATTATTTTTTCAGGTTTTTGAAATGACCAGTAAATCAAAATATTATTGTTCGGTGCAATAATTACGTGAGTAAAAGTACTAGCATCCACCAGTTTTTCCCCTGGCAAAAAATTAAAGGAAAAGTGGCAAATTGTCTTAAAAATAGGAAAGCCGAATAGTAGATTGATATTTTTCTTTGTGTGCAGCGAACATTGCTTGGCATCAAATTTCTTGCCCCGTAAGTACATATTTACGCATATGTACCCGCATTCACAATTTTTTCCCACCACTAGCATGTTTCCTTATGCTGAAATAAGTTAATATCTGACAAAAAAAAGTTTAATTTGTGGTATTATGATATAATAATTCGAAAAACCCTTTCACAATAGAACGAACCTGACACAAATGACAGCAGAATGGACAGTCATAAGCGAATCTTGTTTCTCTTGAGATTTAGGGCGCTATCTATTGCATTTAGTGTTGTGGAATATTTTTATTCTTGATTCGATCAATTGACTTTAAATTAAATTATTTTTTTATGTATGACCACGCATAACTTTTTATTTTACAGATGAGTCCGATTTTAACAGTTTTTTTCTAGTGAATTAAGCATTCTTTGAAGTTAGCATATCGTCTAAAATTGACAAATAAAAAATTTGGCTTCTCTGTAAGGAGCATTTCTATTATTATCATAATAGCATTGTTTATTTAAAGTTGCTTAGTTCCAAGTTACAAAATCTTTGGTAACAAAACTATTCTTCACTCCATGACCCTTGTGCAGGAGTCAACCCCACCATTCGCAAAGAGGGACGGGGTGAAAAATGGCTTAGCTACCCAAAAATTTGTAACTTGTAGCCAAGCAACTTTTGTTGAAAACTTTTTTTTGTGATTAAATTATGCAGTCATTTTATAGACAAATTTGTTCTACATTTGATGCCCATTGCCAAATTCTTTTTCTGTTTTAAGAATTATTAGTATTCTGTCTACTCTTTCCAAAATTATGTAAAAAGTAGTCTTTAACCAAATATTTGGCTATTTTGATAGTCATAAATTAATCCCGGATCCCGAATATGCACACAGGTTTCAGAAAAGGTTTCAATACTGGTTATGCTTTGGCAATGGTACTGGATGACGTTATTTAAGGTTTTGATGAGAATTTGATCTTCTTAGATTACTCAAAAGCATTTGATACGATCAATCATAAGCCACTTTTAAATAAATATAACTTTTTAGTTTTTAATCGAATGCTTTGAATCTGATGATTTCATACATTCCTCTTCCTTGTAGTGGGGTGCCTCAAGGATCTATTTTAGGTCCTTTACTGTTTATATTTTACACATCAGATATTCTCACGTTTACTAAACATTTCTAAATACAAGCATAGAACAATGTAAAGTTTTGTTATTTTGCAAATCTATAGATTATAAAAACATAGTAACAAACCGCGAAATAAAAATTGATTTCAAAAACCTGGCTATAGTTAATAAAGGAGATAATTTAGAACTTTTTTCTGACAAAGCTTTAAGATTTAAAGTGCATATGAATAATTTATTTACGAATATTTATCTTAATGTAAAACTACTTTACAGCGCTATCCTTACTAGGTAAAAAATTAAAAAAACAATTGTGTGATTCTTTAGTATTATTGTTGTTTTTATTGTGATTACATATATAGACCATGTTTAGATATAAACAATATTCAATAAGATCAAAATGGGTGTTGTAGGGGTGTATGCAACTTAGCAGTATGACCATGTTTCTAAAAGTAAAAAAAATCTGCTTTGGCCGCTCAATGGCAGATCGTAGAAAATATTATTTAGTAAATGTTGTGCACGGCATAATAATAAATCAATCAACTTCAACGTCATTTCTTAAATGTGTAGATTTTAGTTTAATGGTTTAAGTTAATTTCTACTCTAGCTTTTTTCTGTTTTTATTTATTTGTTTTGGACAGGCTAAGTATAGTGACCAATGGCTAGACTTCGCCTCATCATGTGTTTCTGTTATTATTATTATTTTTAATTTATTAATGTAATGAAATTAAAATAAAGATATTATTTATATTATTTACTCTGGCAACCGCCAGTACCCTTAAACACCCACTTTTTAACTTAAGTATGTAATATTGCTCCAAAATCTCTGCTTATCATAAACATTATCAATTATTAAACATTGTAGCACTATCTCAGCCACTTGCAAATATGTGATTGTCTATGTACTTATATGAAATGGCATATTTTCTAAAATAGAGGACACAGGCGGCATGACAGTTGTTCATATGCAAAAACACTAAAATATCTCGTAATGTACTAAGTGTGACCTCAAGGGTTATTAAGATTGGGAAATTTTCAATCTATTTTCTTTCATAAGCAATGAATAAGCTTTATTATTCAATACAAATTGTGCGGCATTTTTGTCACACATTACATCATTCCTAATGTAAAGAGATTTTTATAGTTGTTTTGATAAATATAATATACCACACTTCAAGTGACAATGGATACAATTTTTCCATTGGTTTTAAATTTGTGTGTCTCATCTTGCTTAAAATTTAAGGAACTTAAACATAATTTAAGTTCATTAAATACTGCAATAAATTACTTTAATCCATATGCCATATGACGACTGTCGAATCACTTTTGACCTTTTTAAGAGGAAATCAAGGCGGTACCTGTAGCATAACACTTGTGTGGCGAATGTTTTTCTACTAAAATAAATAAATACTCATCGTGCCGTCAAGTCATACTTTGGACGTTGTTTCACAATTTACTGTAGTTCTGCATATGGGAGACCGGGTGATTGCCAACCATGGCAATTTTCTCATTAAAAGTCAACGAAATTGCAATTTTGACCCATTCTGCACTATGCTGCTAGAAGTACTTGCTGTAGAACTGTAAAGAGTTGACATGTAAAAGTTTGTCGCTTTTATTTGGTTCAGAGTTTGTAAGCTATTATCTGACAATTCGTTTTTGTTTTGTCGATATTCCGGTTATCTTTGATATTATTGTCTATCTTGTTGCTGAACTTTATTGAGATGGAGACCCTAAGTCAGAGCTCTAATTAGGACACCCTTTAGCTCTCCTCTGTCCTGGAACGTCTCCTGCTCCCTTTTTGGCAGTAATTTGGTCTGGACGCTGTAAAATACCAATTCCGATCTTTCTATAATGTATATATTTTGGCATCCAAATTTAAAACGATATGACTGCTCCAAAATATAAAAGAAATCATCTGAGTCAGGAGAGTTTTCTATAATCACAACTATCAAACACTCTTTTATCTTTATTTCTAAGCGTCTATTATTCTTAAACATTCTTAAATATCTACATACAAAAGTCTACTAATATATACTTATTTTTTTGGCGCCGAGTCAAAATTACTTACATTAGTGTAGGGCTTACATTAAATATGTTTCTTTCAGTTCTGTTACTTTCAAGAAGTTTAATTTTTTTTATCGTTTTTTATGTTTTTTGTTGAATTTTTGATTCTTCTCGGTTAAAAAGTTAGACGTAATCATAATTAAAATATATATATATATATATATAATTACGGCTCGAATAAAATTTTTTTTTGTTAAGCGTAACCGTCCTAGGTCTCCCCTACTATAAAAAACATTATCACATCAGGGTCAAAAAGTTAAGCAGGTGATAAAAAGTAGATTGCTCTTAAAAATTTATTCTAAAATTGCCATTGCCAAACAGTGTCGTCTATTTTCCTCCCTACATCATGAGCGAATCGTTGGTGTGCGTTGAAGATTTTGAAAAATATGCCCATTCCGTTTTGCCTAAAAACGTTTTTGATTTTTATAAAAGTGGCGCTGGAGCCCAGGAAACCCTAGCAGAAAATAAGAGGGCTTATTCAAGGTGAGTATGTGATATGAAAACAATTCTTCAAATTTGTACTTACTAATTTAAACCAAGCAATAAACATACTTTTTTAGATTAAAAATTAGGCCTAGATGCCTTAAAAATGTTTCAAAAAGAGACCTTTCCACTACAGTTTTGGGAAAAACTGTTGAAATACCAATAGGTATTTCTCCTACAAGCATGCAACGGACGATTCACCCCGAAGGAGAATGTGCCACTGTCCGGGCTGCTCAAGCTATGGGAACTATTTTTACGTTAAGTACTATGTCAACTACTAGCATTGAAGAAGTAGCTGCCACAGCACCTTCGTGCAGAAAATGGTTCCAGTTGTACGTTTGCACGGATCGAAAAATCACTACAAACTTAGTACAACGTGCAGAAAAATGTGGTTTTGAAGCTTTAGTCGTTACCGTAGACCGCCCTGTAGCTGGTTTTCGTCGAGCTGATCCAAAAAACAAATTTTATTTACCACCTCATCTTAAGGTAGCTAATTTTGATAATGACAAAGCTGCCAAAATATACAAACCAATAGAAGGTTCCAGTCTTAGCGATTACGTGAATAATTTGTTTGATCCAAGCCTTGAATGGAAAGACATCACATGGTTAAAGACTATCACCAAGCTACCTATTATTCTAAAAGGAATTTTAACTGCTGAAGATGCCCTTATTGCTGCTGATCTTGGATTTGCGGGAATCCTGGTTTCTAACCATGGAGCACGACAAATTGATGGTACTGCAGCTACTATTGAAGTCTTGCCAGAAATAATAAAAGCTGTCAAAAACAGAGTAGAAGTTTATTTAGATGGTGGGATAACCGATGGAACCAGTGTTTTCAAAGCTTTGGCATTGGGAGCAAAAATGGTATTTTTTGGCAGACCAGTTCTTTGGGGACTAGCTCACAGCGGTGAAGAAGGAGCAAAAAAAGTTTTTAGTATTTTGAAAACCGATCTGGATCAGGCGCTGGCTATGACTGGATGTCAAAAAGTTTCTGATATCACAAGAGATATGGTTGTGCATGAGTCGTTTTACCACAAACTGTAAAACAATAAACTTTCCTGAGTACAGAAGCCGTGGCTCAAACAAAATATCTATAAGAAAATGAAAGTCAAAATAAGAAACACTCCAAAGAAATGTAGAAACAGAAAACATTCCACACATTATTGTCAATTTACAAATAAATTAAAAAACTCATTCATTTTCCAAAAATATATTTATTTCACTATTATAATATTTAGTTGTTGGCTCTATCATCACATTTTAATTTAAGGCAACACTTTATATGGATTTAATATTCCATTTGGATCCATTATCTTCTTTAGATCTTTCATCAAGTGTATAGCAGCATCGCTTTTAGAATAATGCATATATTGAGGCTTACGAAAACCAATACCATGTTCGGCACTTATACTGCCTTTCAGGTTTGATGTGAATTCATAGACAAAGGGTTCGATTTGTTGTTGGATTTTTTTTGAGTAGTCTTTGGTTGTTACTGTGAAATGAATATTGCCATCTCCTGGAAAAAAAAATAGAACCAGGATTAAGTTGGTCAAAACAGTGCTGTGAGTTAATGTACCACTGTTTCAGATTAATGGCTTGCATAAAATGAAAGTTATAAAAAATTAAAAGTTGTAATCCCAAAAAATCGGTTGTCACATTGACATGTCTGCAAAAATCCGGTAGGTATACACACTCATTTGGCCTGAATTAACCATTGCCGAAAATGTTGAAACATTAACTTGAATTTTTCTTCTGTAGGAATAACTTTATTCCTACAGAAGTTATTCTATTTCAATATATAATTGAAACCGGAACCGCTCAATATCATAGATCTCTACAACCTACATATCTTTTTAATCAACCGAATACCCGGAATACCGTTTTTCAGTCTTGGAACATTTTAAGATTTGTAACTTTACTGGACTATTTTATATAATAATTTAACAGTATGTAATCCAGGCTATGAAACATATAGCTAACTAAAAGGCTTAAAACTCTCTGAGAATGCCATTCAAGAAAGTTTTTTGGAGTAATGTCTTTCTGTAGACAAATAAATTTGTATTTCCGTTTTTTTCTCTGGAAACCACATTTATGTATGTTTATTAAAAAAATTAAAACAGATATAACATAGAAAAAATATTTTGACTATTAAAATAAAGATAACTAAATATAAAACAAAATATTTTAGTATATTAGAAACGTTTGAGATATACCCGGCAGTAAACTTTATTGCTCATAATAAGGACAGAGCAACAATGGTAAGAATGATTTACAGCCCAAAGTGTTGCGTACCTTGGTGGATAAAATCAACCAGAGCGGTGTAATCAACATTAAAAAAAAAAACAAATATTGTTGCTTATTGATTTTTTAATATACATTAAAATTATAAAATGTACACTATAGGTACCATTCCAACTTACGTGGTAACAATCAAATTAATTTAAATAAAAATAAAAAAAAGAAAATAATTAAAATCAGAGTCGCTATCATTTAAATTTATAATAATTTCATTTGGTTGTGTATTTTAACATGAAGAATTTACTAATATTTATAATATTATAATATTTAATTAGCCTCGGGTGAAATTAACAATTTTTTTTTAAGAAATTTATTAATTTCCACTTTTTTGCATCATGTGTCGGAAAATTTTAAGTAACAGGCTCAGGCAGTTTTGCTAAAACAAAGATCATTGACGTAAAAATTCGCAAAAACCTTATTTCTAAAAATATCGATCGTTAACGGCCGTTTGGGGAACAACTATTATAATTTAGCCTCTGTTTCAAGAAAATAACATTTCGATCAGTTCGACAACAGTACAAGTGAAAAAAAATTTTAACAAAAAAACAACCAACTTTAAAAAATAAAAAAAAACACTAAAACGTATAAAATAATTGCGTAGACTTGTATGCTTAAAAAACAATCAAATTATTTAGACACTATAATGTACATATTTTGGAGCCGGTGTCAGTCAAGGTAGGTTTGTATGAGGTTGTATATATTATGATATACTAATCTTAATATTAGCATACACAATATTTAAACTAACTACACGCAGCCCACAGACGCTCATCCTACCTTGACTGACACCGACTCCAAAAATAACAATAAGTGTACATTATAGTATCCAAATAATTTGATTGTTTTTTAAGCGTACAAGTCTACGCAATTATTTTATACTTTTTAGTGTTTTTTATATTTTATAAAGTTGTTTTTTTTTGTGAATTTTTTTATATTTTAGTGGATTCGATCACTATTAATTGTTTCAATATGGGAAGACCTACTAAACTGGCTGCTAATATGAGACCGCGCCTTTTGAATGAGACAAACGAAGAAAGGGAGAAACATTTATCAAAATAGAAAATCTACTGTTTACTTAATATTTAATTAATTGATACTATTTTATATGAATTTTTTTTATGATTTGCGCTTATATAAATAAAATTTATCAAGAGGAGATTTTCCTTGATATTGTAATGCATTATCAAACACATGAAACAACATAATTAATAATATTCAAATTACTTAAGTTAATTGAAATATATTTTTTTAAATTTTCACAAATTTTTATAATAAATTATTGTAAGTGTCAAAAATATATGTAAAAAAAAAACATTAATTAGAATAACTTAAAAACTATTGATCAGATCTTGATCTAATGGGAACTATTAGAAAGCACCAGCTTCCAAATGAAAGAATCATCAAAATCTGTTCTCCCAGAAAAAAGTTCTGAGGTAACACACATAAGAAAAAAATACAGTCGAATTGATAAACTTCTCTTTTTTTTGAAGTCGGTTAAACATTATTTTATTTAATTCAATTTAGAGACTTCGACAATGTGCCCGACAATAGAAGATTTTTAGTCTATTGAAAAACAAGTTTCATAACACTTATTCTTAGAAAAAGTTCGTGGCTTACGTGCTTTAACGTCTTAAAAAACAGGTTTTTTATGCTTTTGGTGATTTGCCCTTTTTATGCCGTTTGTAGAATTTTTTTTTTAATTTGATCGATTTAGGGATTGTTGTAGTGGGTTGGCTATAGCATGATTTTTAAAGTGAGAATTTTATCTAGTTGTGTTTTCTTTTGTTTTATACAAAAATTTTAATCTTATCAGTCCTGTTTCTGTCAAAACCACAAAATACGAAATTTATTTTAATTTTCATCATAATTATTGTAAGATACATACCTACCTTTTTAGGTTAAGTAGCAGATAATCTGTGACTTTTGCTTTATTGGAATCTGTTGTTCTTCCCAGAGCAGTGAGCTTATTATTTAACATATGCAATATTTCAAATAAATCTACTTTATTAATTGATCAATTCATTTTGCTGTTTGAAAATTGCAATTTCAATTCACAATATTATTGACAGACAAGTAAAAAGTCAAGTTAAGTTTTGCCAACCTAAAAATTTTTTAGAAAAAAAAGTTCGGTACTTTAATAAACCTATGACGTAGCGTTCTCAAATGACTCTATTAGAGTATCAAAATGATGGCAAATTGCAAAAAATGTATTTGAATAGATAACTGTCTCCAATAAGTAGGTTTTAAATTATGACGGTTGTTTCGGGTGTCAAACTTTCTGATGAAAAGTGCAATAAATTTTGCTGTCGGGTATACCTCAAACGTTTTTACTATAATTTCTTACCTATATGTCCATAGCCGCAGCAGCGCAAAACACCAAGTCCATCCAATCTTTCTCTCATAATTTCAACAACAGAATAAAATTTTTCAATTGGAAGAGTTACATCGTATTTGAAAACATAACCGTCGTGTAAAAATGCTTCTGCTATTCTTTCTCTCAATTCCCATATAACTTTCATTTTACTTGGCTCATTAGTGACTGTTCCATCTATTACAGTACCATCCCCCATGACACTTTCTAAGAATCTTGTTACCTTTTCTTGATCATGCGTGTCGTCACTGCCTTGTGTTTCTATTACTATGTAAAATGGAAACTTTTTAATAGGAGATTTTACTTTTAAGTGATCGATTACAGCGTTAATTGATTGTTCATCGAGCATTTCAAAAGACGATAAAATTTCTCCTAATTCTCGCTTAGCTCGCCGAAACGTAGCTAAAATGTGTTCAAATGATTCAACCCCCAAAAAAGCCAAATTAACTGCTTGCGGTTTTGGAGGACATTGAATCGACACTTTTGTAACAATCCCTAACGATCCTTCAGATCCGATAAATAAATGTTTCAAGTGAAAGCCTGTGTTATCTTTTTTAAGAGAGCTTAACAAATCTAGGACTTCTCCATTAGCCTTAACTGCCTCAATTCCCAAGACGTTCCCTTGTAAATTTCCATATCTAAGCAAGCGTAAACCGCCAGCATTCGTAGACACGTTTCCCCCAATTTGACAGGATCCTTTAGCTCCCAAGTCTAAGGGCATCATTAAATTATGCTTAGCTAACTCTTCGTCGAGGTACTCCAAGACGCAGCCCCCTTCACATACGAGGATGCCTGAAGTATCATCGATGCTGATTAACTTGTTCATTAGACTCAGCGAAAGAACGATTTCGTCGAAAACAGGATTAGAACCCCCAACCAGGCCGGTATTGCCACCTTGAGGGGAAACTGCAAGCTTGTTATCGTTGCAAAACGAGAGAATTCTGGAAACTTCCGTTGTTGTTTTAGGCTTAAGCACGCACTGGCTGTATCCTACAATATAACAAAAATGTATTTTAAACACTTATTACTGCAACAAGCTGACTATAGTTAAATTGCCGACCAGCTGGCTGTTTATTTGTGCTACAACTGGAAGTAACAGCATTAAGGGGCGAGCAATCAATAGTATTTTACGTTATCACCCATTTTTACAAGGGCGACTCGAAGTGTTTACAGACAAAGCGACGAAGAAGCTGAGTCTAAAATTTTCAAAAGAGTTACTGCAACAGTTTTTTGAAATATGATAAAATGCAGAATTATAATGTGCTTTGGTTTTTAAATCGGACATTAGGTTTCACAACAATTGAATTTGAAAGAGGTTTAAAAACCATGAGAACAGATGTTAAAATGAGAATAGCTATTTTTGGGAAAACTCTAATAGGAAATATCCATTCAGCCTCTTATAGAATTTTTCTGGAAGTTTGGCCAAAATATTCCCCAACTGTATGTGCAATTATATAATTTAAATAATAGAACTGTACAAATCACCTAAAAACGCGAAGAACGGCACGAGCAAAGTCGTTTATGAAAATTACATTATTTATAATATTGTACTTCCTCTAGAACGTACAATAGTTGAAAAAGTTCTAGACAACAATGCAAGACCTCGTAGAGCACAGACTGGGATGTAAACTATAGAGAAAAATAAAACTGATCATCTATAGGTATTCCCCTAGATATCCTAATCTAAATCCAATTGAACACGCGTGGAATATATTGGCCAGGTCGGTAGGCAACCATGCCAGAACATTAATTTAACACTGATACAAATGGGCCTAAGAATCATTTTATCTGAACAGTGGGATAAATAAGCCCAAGAAGATATTGAAAATTTTTAATTCTGGGACAGGGTACAGCGATAATTAAAGTCAGATGATACCATAGGCGCAACTGAAACAAAAGAACAAAGTACACATTTTTAAAAATGTTTTATAGAATTTTCATAATTTTTTATTAGTGTTTTACATCTTTTCATGCTTAGCAGCAAGTAAAACCTGATATTATGCAGGGTCGCGCAAAAAAATAGAAACAATGTTTTCAAAACCACTTAGAATCAAAATCAAATAGAATTTGGCACGTGAAAAATATTTAAAAAAAATCTATTAGCTCTAATTTTTTCAGATAAAGACGTTCATTTGTTTCAAAGATCCTAAGCCAGCTTTTTTTAAATAACAAGAGTAAAGTTTGACATTTTTAAAAAATACATTTTTTTCTGATTTTAACAATGTAATAAATACATGATGACCTTTTTTTCAAAAAAAAATTTTTTTAATAACACCAAAAATTTGAGGTAAATATTAAATATACAGGGTGTTTAATATTAACTCGAATCAAAAGCGGTTATGCTTTTTTGACAGCAGGTCTTAGGTCGGTTCGTACTAAAACTAGGCAAAATAACTAAAATACTGATACTCTTTTCGGTAATAAAACTAGATGCGCTGTGGATACTTAGCTTGTATTTCTTGAAGGCACAGATTAATCGACTATTCCCCTTATTCCATTTCGAAAATAACATTTTGTAATTATAATTAATTATTAATGCCGGTAGGTAAGCTAAGCCGGTATTGCACGTGAGCACAGTGCCGGGTCGCAAGCATTTGTGCCATTTTCTGAATGTAAAATGAATTTTTAAATACATATTTAAAAAAATCGGGAAATTTTCAAACAGGATAAAAATATATGTATTTCTTATTTTACTGGCCCAAAAACTATAATTAAATATATTCAAATTCACAAAAATTTCTACACCATTGCGTAAGCGACTTTATGTTTACAGATTGTTACCGGATTTAGAACGAGCCGATCTAAGACCTGCTGCCAAAAAAGCACAGCCACCCTTGATTTATGCTATTAATAAAGTTCTAGTGTTGTTTGCAGATTTTTTATGTGTGTAAATAAATTATTTGATTATTGTTACACAACAAATTATCACTATGCTTTGTCATCGACTCAAATTATTATTGTTATTAAAAAAAATTTTTTTTGATATTTGGAAAAAAAAAGATTAACATTGTTGAAATAAAAAAAATGTACTTTTTAAAAATGTAAAATATTACTCCTGTTGCTATTTAAAAAAGCAAGTAGGCCTTAGATCATTGAAACAATAAATGAACGTATTTTTCTGCAAAAATTACAGCTAATATATTTTTTAAATATATATTTCACGTGCCAAATATGATAAGTGGTTTTAAAAATACTTGACCGTTTCCATACTTTTGCGCGACTCTGTATGTTTAATTATTTTTAGTATTGAGTTCTTTGATTAAATTAATATGTAATTGAAATTCAATATGTATATATTAATTAACTGTAAGAATAGGTAACAGGTGATTTTTAAAAATTAGTGTCATAGTTTGCCATGCCTATAAGGTTGTGTCAACGGGTCATAATTTTTAAAACAATTGCGTCAAATGTCAAAACAAAACTTCTCACTTTATTTATTTTTGAATTAAAAATAATTTTCTCACAAGCACAAACAATTTTTGTGGTGAAATCTTATTTTCGTAACGGCCACAAAGTTGACGGTGAATATTATTCAAGCTTGTTTTCTAGAATTCCGCCAAAAATCTCTCAATCCATCTGACGTTTTTTGTGGCCCTATTTAAAGAAGTCGATTTTGCCGCAGAAGCTTAAATAACCTAGATAAGTTGCGTTACGCAATAAATGATGTAATTAATAATAATGCTCGAATGTTGGCAGATCAGTAACGCAATTGTTCAAAGAGTCCGCAAATTCCTTCAAGTCGATAGACGGCATTTAGATTATTTGTTATAATCCTTATTTCTTTATTAAAGTTATTTTTATCGTTTGTTATAACACTGCAAGTGCTTTTAATTTAATCTAATTAACGTGTTGGACTATCGATTCATTAAATTAAAATTGAGGTTAGATTAGGTTCAGATGTCAAATTGAAAACTGTCACTTCGATTCGATGTTAAAGGTACGTTTACAATTGAAAGCAAACATTCATGGCAAATTTCGACGCCAAATTTAAAAAAACACCCGTCACATGACAAGTGTGGAGCTGAAACTACAAGAAGAGAATGATATTATGGCAAAAGTAACGTTTTTTTTGGTCGGCATTACAACTTTGTCAAAGAAAAATGGGTGACTCGTTTCTCTTATCTCCCTCAAGTAATTAGTTTTCACTCGGCATAGAAAACTCAATAAAGCGTGTACCCTGATCAACGTCATAGTAGTCTACAAATTTAAATTTTTCTCACATATAAGCAGAAAATCTTCTACAAACGTTCAAAATTATTTTACAATGTCAATGTTCTTGGAATATGGCTGGCCAGATTTGAGAAAACGATGTTTTATCACGTTAATTTCTCTAAATTCCGCCTAGAGTTAATAAGCTAGACAATTCAATTGGATATGGACAGAACAAAAGACCACAGAAACCTACCACAAAGTTAGATAACTAATCTGGTAAAATTAAATTGAGACAAGCTTAAAGCTTTTTTACAATATTTTGAATACAAAAAATATCTAGTAAGAAAAGAGTACGATGTCGATGTTAATATTCCTGGACAATGCCCAGCAACACAAAATCGGGAGAATGTTGTTTTTTCTACAAGAGACGCATACTGTTTTCCGCCGAACGTTGAAAACCCGACTGCAGACATTCAAATTATAAAAACTATTTTACGAAGAAAAAAGCAATGCTTTAAAAATAAGGAACGTCGGTATACGGAAAAGTATTCTAGTTCCAGTGAAACAACGTTATATGGCCGTACTTATAATTCTGCTATTATCATCCCCTATTAGTGAATAATGCACCTAGTCACTCAAAAAAAATTTTATAAGTAATCTTCGCACGGGTATCAACAGAATAATCAAAACCGCACTGAATTAGTAAACAAACAGGTAAAATAAAAATTAAAAAAAAAATTATTTCCGAAAGAGAGAAATGTTATAGCATCACAATTAGTTACTTTTTAATCATTTATTGCAAATGTTTCAATTATTATGAATAAACCGGGTTTTTCAAAAAACGTCGTACTTGTTAAAAATACGGAAAAATGATGATAACTGGAGATTTATAGTGTTTTGGGTAGCGGTCCATTCTTGGGCTATTAGCTTTTGCAACAGAAGAAGAACCATATAACGTTATTCCATTTAGACATATCAAGTTTGTATCAAACGACACCATTTGCCGCTTTTCAATAAACCTGTCAAGCGAAGATAAATCTTCCCAGAAGACTCCTTCAGAAATTGCAGAAGCAGGAAGTACTGCTACTTTAAACCTGATTTAAAAGAAATTGAGGAAGAAATCAGAGCAAGCATACCGTCGTTTTATTCAATGTGCTATTTACTGCAAGGAAATAAAAACATTTCTTTATAGTATAGAAATAAACGTTTCCTCACAGTAACTGTTTGCTCTCTACCAATAACTAGTAGACCAGGGACGATAATTTTTAAAACCAAAAATAATAATAGTAGAATGAAACCCGTTAAAAAAAGACAAAAATATAATAAAAAATAAAGAAAAAATAATTTACGAGTGATCTGAGGTCGTAAAGGTAAAAAACCGTGTATCTCAATTTTCGGCAAAACTACAAGTCCTATGGAAAAAAGTTAAATGACAAAGTTGTAGGTAATAAAGAGACCTACAACTTTTGTGATTACACTTTTTTTACATAATCTCAAAATTTATGTGAAAAATTCAAATAATCAAGTTTTTGGTTTTTTATTTTTAACTTATGCAAAAACTATTTTTTTTTCACAAAATTTGGTGAAAATTTTCTTTTTTATGTTATGTCCCAAAGACACTGTAATTTTTTTGATTTGAAATATTTATTTCTTCACCTTATTTTGACTTAATAGCGAAGAAACACCCTAATTCTCAATCAAAAATTCTCGCGTCAAAATATCAGTTTTTTAAAAAACTTGGAGAGTTTTTTGTTTGTTGAAATATCTTCTTTCTGATAGTAAAAAAATATATACATGACAATATATACAATTTTGAGCTATGTATTTAGTAAAATTTATTTACTTGGAAAACGTAGGATTCTATGTTGTTTTGCTTGTAGTTTTGCCGGAAATTGAGATGCACTATTTTTAACCCTTAAAAACTCACCCCTTCCACTTCCCGACCTCAGATCACCCGTAAATTATTTTTCCTTTAATTTTTGTTATATTCTCGTCCTTTTTAAACGGGTTTCATCCCACTATATATTTTTTTACTTTTTACTATTTTCAAAATTATCAACCCTGGCCTATAGGGACATGCACTGAAACTTTAAACTTTTCAGCTCCAAACTCAAAAATGTCACAATTTTCAAAGTTACGGCGGTAAACAGTGTTATTAGAGCTCATTTGTTTTCTCTTGGCTGCACTAACCTGCGCTAGCACGTGGCAGCTGATGGATAAAGTTGGCACTGAAAACTTTCAACTAACTTTTAAGCCGCTCAAAATTGAATGTTGTTTATGTAAACAAGATCAAATTACTGTTCTAATATGCTGTAAGTATTGGGAATGTCATATATATTGAGGCAAGCAAGTAATAATAGCAAAAAATTACGAATTTTAGCTTCTGCGCATAGAGAAGCGAGCCGCCAACAGAAAACAAATGAGCTTTTTTACCTTGCATCAAACATTTTGTAAGAAATAATGTCTACACATGTTTTTATACACATAGTTTATGATCTAAATGATACAATGTCAGTGTTGATGGGTACAATTTGAAATAAAAAGTATATCGCCGATTGGGTAACCAAGTTATCACGATAGCGCTTTTTGTCTCAAACATATCAATAATATACAAGATAATCTATCCTCTTGGGTTAACCACCAACTGGCAAAATAAAGAAGATCAGTGCCAATTTATTCAAACTATATCTGTAAACTTGAACATGTTTCGTTCTTATTGGAGCTAAGTTTAGTTAAAATTTCTATTAATGACTCATTGTTGGTGTATAAAAGTCGATGATTTATCTCAACTATATAATTATAATTATTCAAAACACATACCTCTAACATTCCGATTCCAATCAACATTATAAATTTCACAATCGGTTGGCTCCGTCAAGACCCGATTCTCATCGAGCACTTCCCTGAAGAACTCCAAATGCTTCCCATTTACTTCCGCAAAAGCCCCTCGTTTAACGTGCGGATATCGATCCTAACAAAACATTTTTTTTTTCATATAATTTTGAAGTGCTTTTGGTTTTATTTCAACCGTAAATAAATCTTTAATTATAAGTTTGATTTGATTTTAATAAATCGGATTAAACTTACTATAATCTGGAAAATATGATTTCTGACCTACCTTTGTCAATTCCGGGAGTGAGGGGTTCGAAAAGCGTCTGCATATTGACGAGGGCGAGGGTAAAATCCCTGGAGAGCAGAGTCGAAGCCTGCCTAACTGCTTTACACCCCTTAGAAACATGTTGGGAGGGTGAAGCACCGGAAATTATGAAATCACTTGGTATTTGGTCTAGAAAGAAATTTATATATTAATGCTGATGTCACTAAGTAATTCATAAAAAAAACATATATTTGGTAAAATTTGAAATTTAATTTTTAACAATAGTATTGTTTTACAAAATCTATGAAGTTGTGTAACCACCCCTTTTTCTAGGTACGTCTGTTATAATGATACAAAAATAAATTTAACCGCTGACTCGTGTCTTCCTTCATAGCCACGTGCCATCTATTATACATAGGGGAGAAGTCTGTGTGTCTTGCTGTATTATATGAGTATACCTAACAGCAGCTAGCAGATGTTACATAATACCATTGACTAACACAACCCAAATGTGTTACATTTCTCTCATAAGCGTGGCTACTCTAGGTTTACTTAGTCTATGATAATACTAAATGTTTCAAAAATTGAAACCTAAAGGTTAACAACATTCACAGATTTTAATTTAAAGTCATTTGTATTAAAACACATCCGTTCTATATAACAAACAACTGGCAGTATTGATTCGAACTGAACTCAACATTTGTGTGGTCATACTCAATGAAAAAAAATTTTACACCAAAAATGCTTATCAGCATATTTGCTCTACGTTTAGACCACACAATAGATGCTGTGATAATAATTCAAGTGTGCTAAATGCCATAAAGACATAAATCATTCACAAAGTAATTGTAGTTCTTCTTGCTTCTATACCTCTGTTCTCTGTTACAGTAAAGTGTCGTTCATTTCAGGCGTTTTTTCAATATTACAACGCTCTAAGTATTCTATACAGATTACAGAACAGAGTTGTCATCAATCTGCAAGAAGTTATTAGGCAATTTTTATAATAAGTACCTATGTGCTATAAAAAAAAATGTGAAACTTTGAAATCAACTTCAAGCCGGTATTCCATACGAAAAAAAAACAGTAAACTATACTCAAGATGCTTCAAATTGAAAAGTAGTTGTAACCACTGCTTGAATCTCACAGCCACTGCCAGTTTCCAGATCTTTTGAAAACAAAAGCGAAAAAAAATGTCAATCTTAATAATAACCAGCAAATATCGAATAAAAACTTTAAACGAAAGAAAAAATAAAAGAGCTGCAGTTTACACAAGACCAGTTATATATTGCCAACAAAATTGGAAAATTTCTCCCAAAATAGACGTTGGTAATGCTCAAACGAGAAACGACCCCGGTTTTATGCAGAATAGTATTTCATTTCAGTCAGATTTTTTGTTTTTAGATGTGCTGAAAATTCAATTTTCAAGAATTTTCATTACTTACTCTAGAATGCGCCAATTTAAAAAATGTCGAATAAAACAGTACATTACATACCGTGACGAAAAAGTGTTGCATTTCTGTCGATTAATTAAGAAGTTGATCGGTCAAGATTTGTATACTGTTTTACCCACAATCACTCATAATATTAATTTTTAATTTAATATAATTATTACTGTAAGCGTGTTCTATTAAATTAAAAAAATAAACAAGTTGCCAAGCTGCCATAACCAAAATCGACAGTTATTGTGCTTGCTTTTGAAAACTTGAAAAAGCTTAAAAATGTCTAATAGTGGCTGTAGTGACGCACAATTAACTGTCCTGAAGTTATTGAAACCTGCAGCAAAAGCTACAAACAATCTAATACCAGAAAAAAGTCGCGAGCAGTATGAAAAGACTTACAAGACTTACATGGACTAGGCCAAACAATACAAAGCAAACCATTCATCCGAAAATGCTTTATTCGTATATTTTCATAGTCTTTCTAAATCAAAAAAACCCAGCACAAGGCCTGTTGCTCAAATGCATACTAAGTTTGAAAGAAAAAATTGACATTTTGAAATCCTAAATTGAAGTAAAACAATTGAACATTAGTCATAAAACCATAGATCGTTGCTTGTGGTTAGCTACATACAGTATAATAAAGTAAAGTAGGCTAAGGTTTTCCGCCCAAAAAAGAGAAGATGCACATTATCTACCTTTTACAAGTTTGTTATTATTCAATTACAATACTGATTGGGGTAAAAATAGTTAAGAACTGTTTTATACTGTCTATACAAAACTACATTTCACTTTTGCTATGCTATCTAGGAATAAATCAATTTGCTCTATCTATAGTAAAATGGTTTGACTTTTTTGGGCTTTTTGGACCCTTGAAGCATTTTTTTTATTCTCAACATATTTTTTTATTTATTATATTTAAAACTATTATAAAAACTTATTAGTTTTGAGCTAAGCAAAGAGTTATTTATTAGATTATGAGTATTGGACTGTGTATTCGATGTACACTAAAATTGAAGAAAAAAATTGACATTTCAAAATATTACATTGAAGTTAAACAATTAAAAATTAATCATAAAACCATAGATCGTTGCTTGCGGTTAGCTACAATAACCACGTCATACAGTGTATAAAAACTAGTCGTCAATTAGGCTAGATTTTCCGTCTAAGAGAAGGAAGATGCACATTACCTATCTTTTGCAGATTTGTTATTATTCAATTACTATACTGATTGGGGGTAAAAACAATTATTTATCTCTTTTGCGTTATAAATAAACTCACTATTATATTGAGATTCCCATGACATTTAAATGAACCAATAGACACAGAAATTTGAAGACTGTTCCATGATAACCACAAAATTATTGCGGTAATTTTTTTCTCTTTTACTCAACATAACTAAAATTAATAAAAAATCCTTTTTTGAAACAATTAAAATCTACACTTGAACGAGAGTTTGAGAACATTTTTCCACTAATAACTAATGAAAAGAATAATTTTCTCTTTGTTTTGACGTTTAATTTGTAGTTCCTACGGTATAACAACATGAACTTATTCGATCTATGAGTCTGTTCACATTCAAGAACGAGTAGTAGTAAACAATGTGTAGGACGTGATCAATGCGTGATCCATTCATAAAGTCTAAGTGATACCCAGTTCCTGGAATCCTGGCGGTGCTGGCATTTGAAAACACAAGGGTGCACTGTGCATTTGTTTCGTTGCTGTTTCTGTGTGCTGCTATGGAGACAGAGACTGAGGTTAACCCCAGAACTCTCAGTCCTCCCAGAAAAAAGACTAAACTTAACCACTTAAAATAGTAGTAAAAATAATATAATTTTGAATATATTTAAGCCGAATTGAAGACAAATTGGTTTAAGATTGAATAAACGATTTTTTCTGTGGCCTGCCCTGTTTGAAAAATCGTCGACCATCTCCCACTTCATAGATACGAGCACGTGCATGCATTTGTTTTAATGCACTCTTTCTTGAAAATAAATACAGTTTCTTAAACCCTCGATTCATAGGATTCTCCATCCGAATACCATTCGTACATATATTATTGCTCGTATTTTTTTCTTTTAGAAACAAGTAATTAGTCTTCGCGGTTAATTTGGTTTTACAATATGTACACGAAAAAAAATCGGAGATAATCTATGCACTTATGGTATTATATGTGAAAGTAATTTAACAATATAGATTGATTTTGGTAACATTTAGCTTGGTTATATTGGCAACAGCTGACATTAATACTTTTTATTATATGCCGGTTTTTGATTTTATAGTCCATAAATTCTTAATACCCGTCCGTCCAGAGAGGATTCATACGTACCTAATATCAGGCGACGTAGAAAAAATTTATTATTTTCAGCTTCCACATTTAACATTGAATTTGGAAAGCGAATATTAAGTGAATGAAGCGAATATATGTGATCATTTGATTGCAAATTTATTTTTGCGCTTATTATATTTTCAATCGTTCCCAATGCATCGAAAGACGATTTTCCCACACCGCGGTGTTTTTTTCTTTGCTCGCAAAGGTATGAAAAAATTTTCGAAATACCGTTCTTTTATTAAAATAAAACCATAGCACCCAAGCAAAAGTCTCTAGTCTAGTCAGAAGTCTCAGTCAGAATTTAAAGATTATTGAGAGAGCAAAATATATAAAATAGTATAATTTCACTTGTTACAATACAAAGTAAATAAATATTTTCGTGCCAATGTGGTATCATAGTTATTTAATGTGGGACATTCTTAAATTGTACATAACAAAATATTTTCTGTCATTTTATGCAATAGTACATTTTTGTAGTACAAGGATATTATAAATGATTCTAACATTCAGAAGGCATTGCTAATTTCAAATGTAAAGAATTTGTCGCTTTGTGGTCAGTTAAGTAATTATGCATTGCATAGACAATTTGCATGTAAATTTTCAACTAATTAATCAATAATTATTGACTAAACAGCTCTGTACGTTATTAACGAAAGATGGCAGATTTCACAACCCCCTGCTATGTTATAATTATTTATAATACCCCATTACTATCGCATTCATCATAAAAAATAACTAGTACAGGAAAACATCATAGTTACGTCAATTGTTTGAAAATTGTGTAGTGTTTAACTGGTTCCTAACAATTGAATAACCCAACTGTAATCTGTAATAATTGGTATACCTACTTATTATTTAAACAGAAATTCAAATTGTTGTGATGACAGGCTTATATTTGAGATTTTTATGTAGCCCAATTTACTCCAAAACATTTTGGTTGTGCTAGTTTTTTAAGAATGCGATAGTATTTAAGCAGCTTTAAACAATAAAAATGTGAACACTTTTTGATCTCAATCTATAGTTTATATGATTTATAGGTGCTTTTATCTGTTAGACACCTGTTAAATGTCTTAAAAAACAGGTTGAATTTAGTTAAAAAAGAGAATAACAAAATAATTATTTTTATTTTTTTTAAATACTGTAAGTAGACCAAATAAGATGTCTTAAAAAACAGGTTAAATTTAGTTAAAAAAGAGAATAACAAAATAATTAATTTTATTTTTTTTTTAAATACTGTAATAGACCAAATAAGCCCTTATGTAATCTCTACTTTTATATCCTACAATCGCCATACTTAACACCTATAGAAAATACCTGGTCCTGCTACAATATTGAGCATCAGTTTCAAAAACTTAAAAAATTTCAAAATTCTCATCTGACTTAACATACCAAAGATAAGAATTTTAATCATATGATTCCAACCATGTTTAATATAATGACCGAGTGCAACACAAACCGACAGATGTTAAATAAAATCAAAGCATTTTTTCTTCCAATCAGTATACAATAAAATTTTTTTATTAAATAATTAATTTTGCAGTATTTTATACAAAAACCCAAATTTTAGAGTTAATTATAACTTTTTATAGCTTTATAATCGTTTTCCAAAAATAGAAAAATATTTATTTTTTTTAATTTGTCTTTTTAAGTCAATACAATCAACTCATCACTAACCACCTACGCAAAAGTCCCTAGTATAGTAAGAAAACTCGGGCAGTCAAATATTTGAGAACTTTGATAAAACAAAGTAGATAAATAATTACACAAATTAAAAATTTAGAAAAAACCGACTTCAAAATAAATATTTGATTATTATTTAAATTATTAAATGATTCAAATTGCGTTTTGTTTAATTTGTTTTAATTAATTAAACAAATAAACTAATGTTTAATTAACTTAAATTATTTTTTCTGATTATTAATTTCTCATTTATTTTTTATTAGCAATTGTAAGTGTCAAAAAAAGCATTAATAAGATTTTGATCAAATTTATATGGAACCACATGGAACGCAACAGCTTTTAAATAAGGAAAGCATTACCCAGCCGAATGTTGTGAGGTAAATTAATAAAATTAATAATTAATAAAAAAAGCAGTAAAATTCAAAATTTTCTCCTTTTTTAAAGTCGGTTAAATAGTATATCGAGTTTTAAACATACTCGTGTGACAAAACAACGACTTTGGAAGAAATATTTTCTATTTAATTGTTATTGTTTTTATTTATTCAATTTCTTTAAGTTTTATATAAGGTGTAAGTCTAAGGTAATTATTATGTAAAACATATTTAATTTGCACAAACGATGTAATTCGCCAAATTAAATTATTTCACAGAAGAACCCTTCTTTCATTAATTCTAGATTCTAAGAAAATTAAAATTATATTGATAATTGAATCTAAAATTAAAATTAATTTAACTCAAAACTGAGAGATGCTGCTGCTTGCTATACATACATCTTTCATAGAAAACTCTTGATAAACAAATGATTCCTAGATGATAGAAGAAAATTTTAAATTTTGACAACAGAATTTTGGTTTTGAAAATTTTTTTCAGTTCACTCTCTTTAAACAAAACCCATAAAACCTGTTTAGCAAATGTCATCGTAAGAAACAATGACTTTATTGCAAAATAAAGTAAATCAAGTCACCGTCTATTAGAAGATATCGTACAAAAACCTGAAAAAGATGTCATCAAAGTGGAAGAAGTAGAAGCAATAACTGCATTTTTTGCATCTTCTAACACATTACAGAATTACAGATCATTTTCATTACTTTCAGAACTCATTTTTCTATAAGACATCAGCAGTATTTTTGACAAAATCACAATGAAAACGTTAGAAACTTAAATTTTCACCAGATTTTACACTAATGAAAGCTGTAGTTGTCGAACCATTATTGTTTGAACCACCGTGTATATCATAGAATTAAAAAAAAGTAAAATTTGGTAAACTATTTTGAACATGTTTCTTAAAATATGTGTCATTTTTTAAAAATAATTATAATATGCTTTCTATTTCATATTCATAATCCAACCCTCACCTCATCCCCACTTCATTATCGTCCCTATTTTTCCACCCTCTTTCAACCTACCATTCTTTGAATAATTAATCCCTTTAAAGAGAGATTTTTATTATAACCCCAAGTAATTGGGGATGAAGCGAGCAAATCGTCGACTTTACAAATCTGAACGAACAAAGGTGGATATTGATCAATACAATGTATTAAACAAAGAAAAAAAAACAAAGGATAGGGTGCTTAGAACATGAGTAAACCTGGTGGTGTACGAGTGGGCGTAGGCGGGGCCTTTTGGTGCGCATTTGTAAAATGAAACTTGTCACAAACCTGTTGATATCTCATCGAATCACGGGATACTTCATTACGTAATAAGGAGTTTCAAAATCGAGGATGAAAGGAATAAGGAAAGGGTGAGAGTGAGAAGGGTCAAGATTGAACGTGCGTCAAGTTGCCAGACGCCAGATATCTTTACTGGTTTGAGATTTCAATGCGTCCACCACCATAAATTCAGATTTAGGAATTCACTGAAAGTTTCAGCCCTAATCGTTTATTTATCGCTAGACTGTACAAAAGAGACACAAGCCATAGCAGAATTATCTAAATATAAAGAAAATAACCACATAAGAGAAGCTTTTTTTCTAGATGTTTCCAAACTACAATTGAATTAATCAGTACTGAATACCGATGCAAAAGCACATTTAACAATGATGCACTCTCCGTCAGCGCCGAAAAGCTACAGCGTCTCCAAAAAATAACACATAAATCTTCAATGTTTTCAATTTGTCGTAGGTTGGTCGAGTTCAAGAAGAAGCCTTCAATGCAAAACTTTATATTCAAAAATGAGTTTTTAAACAACTTCATTCTCATTGGTCTAGCAGGGGAATGATAATAGAGTGCTTTCGCCAGATCTAGTTTCCTGTCATTATGCAAAAGCTAACGGATACTAGTTAGTACAAAGTTTGTTCCTAAATCAGACAATCCTCATGTTCATCAGAAAACTTTTACCAAAAAATTGTACGGCAAGAAGCGAGAACCCCGATTTAAACTTATTACTTTTCGAAAAAAGGAAATAATACGACAAGTTACGACTTTCCAACTGCTGATATTATTGACTTTCAAGTAATTGTTTCTACAACTTGTTGATTGATTTTTTTTAAGTCAAACTCTACAGAGTTTGACTTACAAAAAATTTTGAAACAAAAACTTCAAAAAACTTGCTTGTATATCGTAAACATAATTGCTCCTTAATAACCTTACCACATGCTTGTACAGCAATGTTATTGACCAAAATGAGTCTTTTTGTCACATATAATTTTTTTTTAATTTCATACATAAATTCAATTAGTTACATCTCCTGTATCAAAATAAAGATTTTTATTACGAGTAACTCTTTAGACCTTTTTGTAGATTTTTTGATGTCTTCTTGAACTTTTGCTTTCTATAAAACATAATTATTCTCTTTTCGATATTTTGGTTAATGTATTTTTAGAGTAGGTAAAATTATGCTTGAGAATAAGTAATTGCTATTATTATACATGATTTACAAAAAATAAGACCATAATAAAAAAGATCCACTTAGAATTGTTATTTTATTGTATTTTTTAGTAATACATCAATAGCTGCAAATGGTTATGTGATAAATATTGTCTTGTGACCCTTCCCAGTGTTTACTGTGAAAACCAATATTTTATTTGGCTGCATCTTGTATTAGATGTTTAACACCAGATACTTTAAAATGTCAATTTGCGACTGATCTCGAGCGTAGAATGACTCTGCTGTTCAGTGATCAATTCCAATTATGTTTCAAGAAGCAGTATGGAGTGCATGGAGTGTAGAAAGTAAAAATAATGTCTTCTTTCCAACTGAGAACAATGCAGAAAAAGAAAGAAAACTTTTTAACTTTTAAGTAACTTTGGTATAGTTTGCCAAACATTTTGTGCGAATATGGTTTTATTGCTACTTAGCCTTCACTAATCATTATGAGAGTTCACCACAGAGTTTCTTCTCTGTGGAGAATCTTAAAGATACTGCGCCAGAGTTGTATTCAGGTTGCTTCTACTTTCCTCGCCTGCATGTTACTAAAGATAAAAATTTAATTACAAAAATGTATCTTGACACATCTTTATTTACTATTGGATATTATAAAAAAATGTAGTAACATTAGTAATTTGCATCTAATCATCTGCATTGATATCAGAATCACTGCTTTAATTATTATTAACTTGAATGATTAGTTCTGGTACAATTTTCAAACAGTGGAAATGGTCCTCTTCAATTACGTAACAAACACAGTTTTTCCAAACTATAGCAAAACCCGATTTACTACGACACTCAAAAAAGACAGAGAAGCATCCGGCCAATCGTGACGGACAAAAAAACAAACTAATATAAAGAAAGTTTTTTAGATAAAAAACTGTTCGAGACGTAATTCTGAGGTGCGCTAGAAATAGTTAACTTTGTCTTCAAAGATAAAACCTGAAGTTTTCATATTATACAATTAGCACAAAATTTTACACTCTACTAGGCGTGACGTCATTCACAACAATAAGCTCCATCTAGCATAGTTAATTTCATATCTACCGAAGTTGTAAAGACTATACCAATCATAAATTTATGTTTCAAGGGGTCTAGTTATAAGAGAAATAAGTGAGAAGACAATCAGGTCTATTACGGTGAACATTGGTTATTTAACAATATTGGAAATTGGAACTCGATAAATTACGATAACTAATGTTAGATCATATTACGGTGGCGATGTTGATAACGATAAATTACAAGAACCAATATTGAAAACTTTCTGATATTGGAAAGCTGACAGGTACACCAACTACTAGTGTGTTACTAGAATTTAAGAGAAAACTACTAAAAACTGTCATTCATTTCCCGCATTCCCGATCCCGAATGACAGTTGAGGGAAATAGATAAGACTGTTAAGATAAAAGGGTAAAAGAATGTTAATAGTTATGTTTTTTTTTTCTGGAATGTTGAAGGAATGTATGTTTAGTTATGTTTTTTCTGGAATGTCGAGGGGAGAAAAAATGTTAAAAAAATGTATGTTTAGTTATGCTTTTTTTCTGGAATATTAATGGAATGTATGTTTAATTAGGGAGAAAAAATCATAAAGGAATGTATGTTCAATAAAGGAGGAAAAATGTTAAAAGAGTGTATGTTTAATTAAGGGAGGAAAAATGTTAAGAAAGTGTATGTTTTATTATGTTTTTTTCTGAAATGTTAGGGGAGGAAAAATGTTAAGAGAGTGTATGTTTAATTAGGGAGAAAAATGTATGAATGTTATGGAAATGTATGTTTAATTATGTTTTTTTTTGTTGAATGTTAAAGGAATGTATGTTTGATTATGTTTTTTTAGGGATGTTAAAGGGAAAAAATGGAAGAATGTTAAGGGAATGTATGTTTAATTTTGTTTTTTTTTTCAATGTTAGGGGAATGTATGTTTAATTAAGTTTTTTTTGTTGAATGTTGGAGGAATGTATGTTTTTTCAATTAAGGGAAAAAAGGTAAGGGGAATAGATGTTTAATTATGTTTTTTTTTGTATGGAGGGAATGTATGTTTAATTAGGTTTTGTTCTGTAATGTTAGGGTAGTATATGTTTAATTACAGTTTTTCTTAAAGAAATGTATGTTTTTTCTATGTCAATGTCCTTCATGAACTTGTAATTTCTTTCCAAAAAAAGTAAAATTTTCGGCTCGTGATCAACCGTCCCTTCGGGACGCTTGACCACGATCCGAAAATTTTAGTTTTTTTGGAAAGAAATTACAAGTTCAGAAAGTCTTTATTTAACAAAAATCAAGTTTTGTTAAGGGAATTAATTTTCTTGTATGTTCAATTTCTACAAGTCCAGTTCTCATTTTCACAACAACCAATGTGATTTATTACCTTTTTTCATACAATACTACTCTTTAATGTACTAACACCTAAAGACTTTTTCAAAACACTTTCAATTATATACATGTATCAAACTTTACCGTTTTTCTTCATTTCTTACGGCTCTTATCAACAACATAAAATTGAGGTCCATTTTTGTACATGAATCATCTAGATAGGTAGTTCCAACCAGATTCAGATCACTTTTGTGACTTCTTAATTTAACCAATAACCAATATTATAAACTAAAAGATATTTCGGCACCATAATAAGAAAATTGGTTATTTTCCAATGATCTGAACATTTCCAAGGAAAGTTCCAAGGTTGAACCACCAATGGTCCACCGTAATAGCTTTATTAATTATTTTCAGATAATCTGGAAATAACCAATATCTGTGTGACACGGTAATAGACCTGATTAACTGCCTTCATAGCCTTGGTATATATACTGTTTTTCCACCATTAGTGAAAGAATACTTTAATACAAAAATTAAATTTAAAAAAAAATCTTTAAATCACAAGAAAACTTATGTTCACTATCTACTATTTTTCACTGCCAATAGATACTAGCAATAAGTGGTAAGAACAAAAGAGACTTCATAATCATCAATTTTATATCACAATATATCTATAACTTTTAATTGTATGCCAAGAAAATTCAAGTAAACAAAATACGGTTATCAAAATACTCGCCACGACGCCTGATTGGCGAGTATTTTGAGCTGTCCAAACAAAAACAAAAAGAAAAATAATATCATTAATTATCTATAGTTTGTTTTAAATGTTCACTATATGTTGTTTTCTTTTCTCATAACGAAAAAAACAAATGATGAATTTTAAAACTTTAAATAATTTTAATAATAATTTTTCCGCATATTGGCACTTTTTAAATCTACGAAATATCTTAGATGCCAAATTGAAAAAATCCCATTGAATAAGCTTAGAGGTATTATAACAAACACATAAATATGTTGACAAATGATAAGAATAAATATAAGAGCTAAAGTAATAATTAGGTTAAAATGTGGAGACATAGGTAGCATTAGGCACTCAAAAACACTTTTGGATGATTGGTGCAAAAATATGGGTGATTTCAGTGTCCAGAATCTTTCACCCATTTTTAATAACTTCAGCATTTTATTTATAACTAAATCATTAAAATTTTTAAAAAATACAAACAATCTGTACTCTCACCAACTTACCCTATTGGGCAGTTTCATACTCACGCAATCGTCAGGTAAGTTGTGCTACGCAACTTGCCGTTGACATTATTAATAATTATCTCTATTAATGATTGTTGTTTGTTTATTAATGTTGGTCCTATTGATTAAAGGTCAACATGGGTTACTTAAGATTTTTGCGTAATTGAAACCATTGCGTAAGCATAAAACTGTGCAGTACTATGTTAATCATTGTGTCTTCATCACAAATTTCATTTAGCCTAATAACATTGACAGCTGATGGAATAAGTGAGCGCTGAAAACATTCGACCATCTTTTGAACCGCTCAAAATTAAATTAATGTAATTTATGTAATCTAAATTAAATTACTGTGCTAATATGCTGTAAGTATTGAGGTTGTCCTATTTATATTAAAGCAAGCAAGCAAAGTGAAAAAATTAAGATTTACCTAACGTTTTTAGTTTAGTTAGTAATAGCAAAGAACTACCAATTACAGCTTCTGCGCATGAACACGTGACCCGCCAACAGAAAACAAATAAGCTCTACAATATTCAGACGGCTGTATTATTTCCTAAATAAAAACTACATTGAAGGAAATAATGAAAGCAATTGGCTGAAGCGAATAGCATCATCGCAAAAATAACAAGTCGCTCATGTTTACTGACAACAAGTGAATATTGATTGCTATTAATGACAGCTTTCATGTTTTGACAGAAGCAGACAAGCCTAAACCCAACTTCAAATTAATCTAAAAAAATCTCCTTATACACCAAGAGAGTAGATCATTTTTATAGTCCAGCTGCATTGCAAAGCGTCGAAAGTAACAATGATGAAAGCAATGCTATAATAATCTTCTCTGGCATGGTTTACATATAGCATCATGTTTATATTTTAATCATAAAAACAACTTGAACTCAAAAATCCCAACCAAAAAACTTTTGAATTTGAAAACCAATGAATTGAATAATGTGAAGAAAATGTCATAAAATGCCTTTTGTGCAGTGAGTATGGAAAGTTATGCCAAGTAAATTTTCTTTTAAAAAAGTGTTCTTTATTATCTAAAAGCCTATATTATTCTATAGGTTTAAAGCCTATAATAATAGCAATCTGATCATTGCCCTTTGTCAATAATAAAATATTTTATTGTTATTTTTTTTAACGAAGGACTAAAAACATAACTCCTTAGGCGCTTATCCTACACATAAATAGCATTTATCTACTTTACGTTATAAATGAACTCATTATTATATCGAAAGTAGTTTAATAATGAATCATATTATTTAACTGATTTTGGTAACAGCTCTGTTATGTTGGTGGCAGCTGACAAAAGATATGTCATACTTGCCCAACAACGTCCTCTTTGACATTTAATTTTTTGTTTTTCTGACAGCATTCAATAAAATCGCCATACTCTTTATTTTATTATGCCGGTTTGGCTTTTCAGACAACAAATTCTCAATGACCTTTACGTATGTCAAGCGGCGTAGAAGTAAATCTATCATTTTTGACGTCTATGTTAGCTATTGAAACTTTTAATTTGTGGTTTCACGACTTTATCAGGTTATTTAAAAATTCAAATAAAAAGAGCTAATGTCATTAACAACCAAAATTTTAAGAATTTTAAGGCAAAGTAAATAAAATAGTATATTACACTTGTTTAATAAAACATATTGTCACAATCGCTTTATTAAAACACGACGAGTAATAATACACCGTCTTATTTAACTCGTTTAATAATTGACTATTTTTTCACTATTTTATACTACCTAGTTAAAAAAAAGTTTACGCCTTTAGGTTTATAAAAACAGGTTATTCCGTTTGTATTCAAAAAATGAATAGATCAGCAAACATTCAGCGAAATTACAACCCACTCAAAATTTAATTAGTCGTCACACCAAGAATGGACTTGAAGGGGCATTAAAACACTATACAACAGCCCTCCATATTATTTCGCACCCTCGCCCTTACGTACTTTCGCTTTTCTCCCCTATTGCTTCTGCAACACGACCCACCCCAACTTCTGACAATTAGAGACAGAACGCATTTCAGACACATCTCCCAAAAAAGGGACACTGATGAAATCACCCCTTAACCTATATTAGAATCTGGGTCAAAATGGAAAACCTTTCAATGAATTGGGGGATGAAAAATCAATCAATCCTTAGCTTTTGGAAAATACGAAAACATGTTTCTCTCATTTTTGGAAATATTAAGATTCAACACAGTCATATTTAAGTCAGATTATGTTCTAAAAAAGTGTTATTCGACCAGCGACAAAATGCTACTTTAGGAACAAATGTCTATTAGTATTATTAATAATAAAGTAATAAAGACATTTTATTTTTATAATAAGATACAAGTACTTATTTTTTCAATACTACTAAAAAACGTTCTATTTTAGTATAAGGTAAACAATCGAGAAATTTAATTTCTAGACATTGAACCTAATACGAACCATAAATACAAACAAAAAAAGTAATTGTCAGAATTGTACTTATACATAAATACTTTCGTGTTATTAATATTTTTTGAAAAGTCTATTTCACTTATTCTTGGCTTTCTTTTCCTAGTGTTGAAAAAACCAGTGCATATGCCACGGTTGAACAAGAATAATTTTGGTCCTTCCACTGATTTCAGCCGACTTCAACATGACAACATTGTATCAGTCATAAATGCTAGATACCAAGGTATAATTATTTTTTTTTAATTTGGCGTCAAAGCTTGCCATTAATATTTAACTTCAACTGCCAACGTATCTTTATCTTTGAATCACAGTGACAGTTATTAATTTGACGTCTGAACCTGACCTCACTTTAATTTCATGAATCGATAGTTTGACACTTATTAAAATTAAAAGCACTTGTAGTGTTATAACAAAAACAAATGTTCAAGAAGAAACTCAGGTTTATAACAATAAATAATCAAAATATCGTCCATCGATTTCAAAGCATTTGCGGACTCTTTGAAGAATTTCGATACTGACCTGTCGCAACTCATCAACGTAACTGCTGTATTTCGCATGATAAATTGACGACGATCAAATATTTCTTTTATCATATTCAAGGTCTCGTAAGAGGTACGTGGAGTGTCTTGTTGGAAGTACCCATCCGTCCACAATTTCATCGTCATGAAGCTGTGCAAAGAATGGCTGTATCTTCTTGGTATATTACAGCAGTTAATATTTCATTAAAAAAAAAAGGCCCAATAATTCACCATCAACTCGGTGGCCCAAAAAACCAAAACCGTGCCCAATCCCAATAGCGTTTGGTTTTATCAAAAAAAAAATCACCGACTAACTGAGTTCGGCAACCAGAGAAACAAAATATTTTCTGTTCCCAAAACAGCAAATATAATATTTCGTGTTCGCAATTTTCATTATAGGTAATGAGCAAAAAAAAAAACAATTAAAACCCTAAAGCGACAAATAAGTGTAGGTTTCGCAAAAACAGTACCTGCTACGTTCCCCATCATTCGACATGACAAATTGTCTGTTTATTTCATTTTTTATTTTGATGTTCTCCACAACGCCTTTTCGGTGGTTTTAGCATAAAAAACCAAACAAATATTGAGAATTTGGTTTCAGTGAACAAATATGGACTATTAAAATCTAAAGCAACACATTGTACTATCATAAATTATCTTGTGGACTTTGATTTGGAAAAACATCCATAAGCAGGAGCTACTTTTAGAAACTAAACTACAACGGCTTGCGCAAGTTTTCTCTCAAAAGCCGTTTTAACCGACTTCAAAGAAAAGAAGGTTTCTCAATTCGACAGTATTTTTTTAATGTGTGGATAAGTTAGTTTTAATATAATAATAAGTTAAACCGATTTTAAAAATTCTTTTTTTGTTGGAAAGGAGATATCTCGCGGATGGTACTACTTTAAAGTCGTTTTTTTTTTGGTTAAAAATGATTTTATTTGTTGTTGATAATAGTAAATAATAACACGCAGATGTACATAATAGAAGAAAGAGTTCTCTTTATCCAATATTTTTTATTTTAATGCCAAAATTATTAATTTATTTATACTTCATGCAATATATTACATATATGTCGTATACAGTAATTAAGTCATTAGTGTTGAATTGATCTTTTTCGCGTTTGATCTATTAATTTACTGTAAATTTTGTTAACGGAATACATTTACACTGCAAAATTTCCCAAAATATTTAAGATTATATGAGAGGACTCAACTTTTTAAAATCGGTTTTCTATAGTGTTATAAGTTGTAAAAATAAAATAGTTATGATTTTATTTTTGAATAAAATAATAAATAAACTATATAAATAAATAATCTTAATAAATAAACAACGGTTTACAAAAAATGTTGTTCTGCTATTATTCACAAAGTGCTAAAAAATATTCACAAATATTTTTTTGCACATATACCGCACTAATTTCAAAAAACTGCTTTAACAAATTAATTTTCAATTTTTTGCGTTGTTCAAAGTTATACATACACCTTGTAGTTTTTTAATTTAATATATGACTTTTGATAATCGTGTTCCTTTAAACGTTTCTTAAAATTTATTTACAATTATTAAGCCGTGAATAGTGTGCTATGAAATTAAAACTGTTACATTGAAGGTAGTAAGTAGAATATGATAGTGTAAAATTTGATTTCAAAAGATTCAATTATTGTTCTTACTATAAAATTACAAAAAGAAACAAAAATTAACATTTAAATAAACTCTTCAAATAAACCTCCATGCTCTTTACTATATATGTCAATTCTTGTAATGTAATAGCTATTCATATTTCTGTGATTGAATATACTATATTATACTATACTATATTATACTATACTATATTATACTACAATACTATACAGGTGCGTCATAGGTTTGGCAATGGATCAATATTTCCCCGGGAAAGAATTTTCAAAAAAAAAGTTTGGTACAAAAGTTGCTTGGTTACAGGTTACGAATTCTTTGGTAACTAAACCATTCCTCACCCCATGGCTGTTTTGCAAGTAGTGGAGATAACTTTAAAGTTTTAGATAGCAACCCCTATCTTTCACGACGAATTCAGATCTTTGAAGAAAAAATATCTTTGGTCTGAAACATTTATTTATCCGAAGTTTGTTTTATCCAAAATTTTAATCTTTTGTTAACGTTTTTATGCCTTAATGACGATCTAAACTTTTTCCGAGAATAAGTTTGAGACGAATGATGCTTTTCAAAAATTTTTTTATAATATTCTTAATTAATTACTTTTAGTCATTTAATTTTTAATATTTTTAATGTTTTTAATTGTTAATATTTCTTTTAAAATTTTTTTCCAAGATTCTTCACACTCCCAGTATTTAGCGACTCCAAACTTTTCTTCTTACAAATCCATTTTTCTCATTGCCTTGCTAGATGCCTCAACTGCTCTTTATCTATTTTTTGACAATAAGATAATCGTTGATAAAAATTTGAAATTTAATTCTTAAGAGAGTTTCGAATGAGAAAATTTCGCAGACAAAAAATTGATATTTTTTCACCGAAAATCTGAATACGTTAAAAAAAATAAAGATTGCTATTTAAAATTTTAAAGTCACCCCCCTCCTCGCAAAGTAGAAAAAGGGTAAAAAATGATTTAGCTACCAAAAAAATTGTAAATTGTAACCAAGCATCTTTTGGACTAAACTTTTTTTTTCCTTAGGAAATATGAAACTGTTGCCAGACTTTTGACGCACCCGGTATACTATACTATGAAAAACTACTAGCCGGTGTCTATTTTTAAAAAATTGCTTCAATGATCGAAATAAATACTAAATTTATCATTTTTTTTATTTTTGAAAATAGTTTTCTTCTAAAAACAGAAAATTTTTGTGGTAGAATCGTATTTTCGTAACTGCCACCGAGTTGATGGTGAATAGCAATACTTAATTCAAGCTTGCTTTCAATAATTTCGCCTAAAATTTCAGGATGCAGTGTTGACATTAAACACTTTTTATCATAATGTAACCCATTGTATTCAACTCTTTCGTGAAACTGGCTCTTGTGATCGTAAAAAAAGTGGTCTCCATAAAAAAGAACAGAGAAAGCTATCGAAAATGTAAGGCAAAAAATGGAATAGGCGTCACAAACATCTCTTCGTCGACTTTCACAACAAGTTCAATTATCAGCCACCACTTGCGACAAAATTTAAAAAATATATATTCACTTGTATCTCTGTCGTCTGCAAGTAGTACATCATACATCAACTCCTTCCTGTTGATTATCCTGTACGAGTGTACGTGTCCAATACTGTCGTGGGTTTATTAACACTTTTAATAAAAATATGTTAGACTTGAGCTTCTTTACAAATGAGGCCTGCTTTCATTTAGACAGTTATGTGAGCTCACAAAATATACGAATGTAGAGTTCAGAAAAACCTAATTTTATTGAAGAGGTTCTACTGCATCCCGAAAAAGTAGGAGTACGGGGCGCTATTTCAAGGCGCAGAAATGTTAGGAATTTTTTTTTAGAAAACATAGACTGCTTGTCACCGAGAAGAGATTTTACAGCCATTCTTTGCACAGCTTTATAACGATAAAATTGTGAAAGGGTTCTTTCAGCAAGACGATGCCACTCCACATACCACTTACGAGTCTTTGAATATGATAGAAAAATTTTATGATCATCGAGTTATCAGCCGAAATAGAACCATAACTTACACTTCAAGATCTGGCGACCTCACTCCATGTGACTTCTTTTTGTTGCCCTATTAAAAAAGCTCGATTTTACAACAACGCTTAAATAACCTCAATGTGTTTGAATTATTTATATATTAATTAAAATTGATGAAATTAAAAATAATCCTCAAATGTTGGCGAATGGCCAGTAACGCAACGTTCAAAGAGTCGGCCAATGCCTTGACTTGAAGTTAATGAACAACATTTTGATTATTTGTCATAAACTTTATTACGTATGTAATAACACGCACGTATAAAACTGCTTTTAACATAACATAATATTATTAACGTGTTAAACTATCGATTCATTAAATTAAAAATAAGGTTAGATTAGATTCAGATGTCAAATTGATAACTGTCACATTGATTCGATGATGAGGGTACATTCACAATTTAAAGTTAAACATTCAAAAAAACAATTATAGTTTCGGGTTTCGTTCAGCAACAATAAGTAGTTTTTGTTCCATCATCTTTTTCTTGCGGTTATTATTAATTCAATTCATTTTAGCGATTCAGCGAGTAGTACTAAAGTCCTGCACCAAACATATCGCCGTGTGTCAAAGTTAATTTAATGCAACCGTTTGTAAACAGAATATTGTAGTAGAAAAGGGTTGGGATACGATAGGGATAAGATCAAACGAGCAATGTCCTTCCTGGGTCTGACAGGATAAATGGTGTGCGTGCTATGTAATATTGTGGAATGTGCAATCAATCTTTGAAATTGCTTTTGGGGTGTAGAAGGTTTTATGAGCAACGTAAAAGGGATTCTCTTATTAGGTTTCAAATGATACGTAATTGAAGAGGAACATTTTTACCGCTTGAAAATTGTACCAAAACTAATCATTCAAGTTAATAATGATAGTAACTATGATTTTAATTTCTAGGCAGATGATTAGATGAAAATTACTAATGTTACATTAGTAATTTTAATAACAATTACTAGTAACATGCTGCACAAACAAGAAACCCTGCGGTAAACCTTCATAAAGATTAGTGAAAGTCAAGTAGCAATAAAACCATATTCGCACAAAACGTTTAGCCAAACTATACAATATTAAAAAATACATTTTTAGTAAAACAGTGATTAACAGCTCTCAAAATGTTACTTTAAAATTATTTGCAATATTTTTAACCGACGAAAATAAGAGGTTCTCAATTCGTCCTGTATATTGCATAACTTTTGACAAAAATGTTCAATTCTAACAATTCTTTTTTTTATTGGATAAGATATACTTCAAAGTTTGTACTATATAAAAAGTTTACTTTCAACGATAAAAACCTGTGAACCCTTTCTAGTAAAAAATGCCATCCATAATAATAGTAGTTATATAGTATCTAATAATACTACAAAAATCTAAAACTGCAGTGCAATTTAGTCGCAAAATAATTTTAAACAAAAATGTTTCAACAAAAAAGAAAGCATCAAAGAAAAACAAAAAATTAAATGTTTTACACCTTCGATAAAAATCAGAACTAAAACACAAAAAAAAAGTTTAGTCCTACACTAATGTAAATTAATATCAAAATTATTAAAAAAATTCGGATGAAATTGTGACGATATCAGGCAAAGAAAAAACAAATGAAGCAAAAAAAAAAAAGAGTTGATATAAGTAAGCAAAAAATGAGTACAAAAATTAAAAAAAAATTAGAGTATAAAGAGAAATAAAAGCAAGCATATGTAAAAGAACTAAAAAGAAAGAAAAATAAAGTAAGTAAGAATATAAATATAAAAAGAATAAAAACAAATTTAAAAATACTATGAAATCTAAGACAAAAGAATGTTGGTGTTTGATTGTTTAATAAAAAGCGTGATAACATATAAAGTAGACATATGAAAGTAGAAAAAAAGAAAATCAACCAAAAGCGTGCAAGAAAACTATACGATACAAATTTTAGAGTTAAATAAAAACACCATCATATACAGGGTGAGTCATTAGTGTGAGATTGATCTCTAATGATAAGAGAGCTCAATTTTTCAAAGTTAACTCAACTTTTTCTCTCAAATAAAACACTCTCAATTTTTTTAATTTTATTGCTTGCCGTATAATTGCTATACAACTGAATAATTGCTTCAAGTTTGCAATAACTACAAGAAAATAAAGTTGTTCTTTAATTCTTTTTAAAAATTTAAGTTTAAAAAAAAGATTCATTTAAATTTTTATGCACTTTTTAAACTTTTCTTATAATTGGTTATTAAAATTGTCTTTACAGTTATTTAGCTGTGAATCATGTAGTGTAAAATCAAAATTATTAACATAAAAAGTAATAAAGACGATTCATTTAAAAAACCAAAATTTTAAAATTTATTATTTTTCTCTAAAACAAGACTTTGAAATTTTAAAATACGAAATTTTTTAACCTTCCTTTTGATATTCAAAAAAAATAAAACTCCGTGACTAACAGCAAAAGACCTACAGCATTTATCGTAAGCCTATTTTTATTTAAAATATTAGAAATTTTCCATTTTAAAAAAAGTTTGAAAAATACCTTGAAAAATTGAGCCCCCTTCATCTCACTCCAAATAATTTAAAAAAAAAGATAAAAAAACAAAAAGTTTAGAGCCCAGATACAATAAAGATTATAAAAATATAATAGCAAAAGAAATTTACTAAACGCCTAAAAAAGAAGAAGCAACGTGTCAAAGAGGAAAAAATAGTAAATCTATGTCATTTTTTCACAACAATTTCTTCTACGTCTGGCTATATGTGATCGTGCCGGTAGACCGTTTGGACTCTTATTAAGAAAAATCAAGGAAGCATTGACAACAATAATTTGCCTTTGACCACGTTGCCAGTACATAGTACATCTTATATATTATTATATAATACAATGCAACCCATAAATTGGCGCAAAATTCGTGGCTAAAACTACCTTATTTCATTCTTAGTCCTACTGGAACCGGTTTCTACACCAGTCTAGGCTAGGCTATACGGCCTATAAGGAAAAAAAATAAATGGCTTGTATCTGAATCGGTCTTTCATATTTTGTATTCCACTGATTTGTCCATGAAACATATTTTAAAACCATAAGTTTAAAAGACAGTAATGTGCCCATAGCTTTTCTTGTTGGACCTCTTAGAAACATGCTCTACATCAACGCATCGCAGTATAGATGACACTCTTCTTGGCTAGTTTTACCATCGAATCAAAGTGACAGTTATTAATTTGACATCTGAACCTAATCTAACCTTACTTTTAATTCAATAAATCGATGGTTCAACACGTTAATGCGATTAAATTAAAAGCCAAGTGCTTTTAATTTAATAAAGCACTTGTAATAACAAACAAAAAAATAAACTTTAATAAGAAAACAAGGTTTAAAACAAATAATAAATGTCGCCCATCTACTTCAAGGCATTTCCGAGCTTTTTTAACGATTGCGTTACTGACATTCGCTAACATTTGAGAATTCTTCAGAAATATTTTGTGAGAGCCAGATATTCCACTAATCATATCTATAACTATTTTTGATATTTTCAACCCTCGTCTCCATTTGATCATCAATTAAAAAAGTATAAGAAATAAAGTTGCAATTTCAAACAGGTTCAAAATAGTTAGTGTGTGTTTATTATTAGTAACTATTTATAAGTTTTTTAAATTGTAATCGTTTAAAAACTATCACTGTTTCTGTTCCCAAATTCAGTTATTTTTGCCATTGTTATATTTGCCAAATATTTTGTTTCTAACAGTTGTCTGTCTATAATCATAATCTATTTTCAAGGTAGATACACAATTGTAGGACCAATACTGATTGAAACTGTTGATATTTTAGAAACGGTGCTATTCACCTTACATGTATAATGAGTTCATTGCAATTTCATGCAGTATTATGTCTGCTTAAACTCAGACCAAATCATCTCAATTGGTTTTAAAATGTAGTGATAAGGCGGTAACCTTAAACTGCATAACAGTTTGGTCCTGTCATACAATATTTTCTTATTTATCTAAGAAAATTTTGTGTTCTATTCATAAGTATAGTTTTATCAATTGTTTCGTTGTTTTTTTGTATATTGTTCCTCAAGGTAAACACTAATATTTTTTTTAATTTTTAATTGCTTGACGAATAAATAACTATAATACAATTTTAACGACTCAAAATACAAAAATATAAATTCCTTCCACATATGCTTAAATTATTTTACAAGACAGGCGCGTGCAGGTAGTGGTAAATACATATATTGTAAGCAGATTTAACGCTTATACTATGTCTTTGAACGTAGGTACTATAACATAAAAAAAACAACGTAAGAAACAAGACATAAATGTCAGCTTAACTTTCTATCATCATAGTCTTGTACCAATCACATCAACAACAATATTCTTTATACAAAGTACTGCAGAAAAAACTTCAAAATTAAAAAAAAAATAATTGAAAAAACATTCGAGTCGTATCACCTAAAATTTTGAAAATTATATAATCCAAATAGTGACTGAAGACAATACTTGAAAACCTCGGACCTTGAACCAACCAAAAGCGACCACTCTAGAATTACACAGAAGACATGATAGTGACGGAGAACTTGTAAAAACTGCTCGAAGACTGAATTGAACGTTAAGGCAACCCTTAAAATAATATTGTCATAAAAAACGTAAAAAAAAACGTTTTAGTGTTTTCTTTTGAAAATACCAAAATTTTGTCAAAGCAGGTGTAAGCAAGCAATGAGAGACGTAATTATCATCTGACACTATAGACCAGATGTTTGCCTGTTCTTTTTGAATGTCATAGTACATTCCGTGTCACCCACAATTATTTGAATAAGATTTAAATCAGTCTTTCAGCTTGATTCAATGCGTTTACACTATGTCCCACTTGTTTACCGATAAGACATAAATGCCGTCCTGCCTTGACAGATTCCCGTGAATCTAAACCTGTTCTATAAAAAATTTTAACTAACATGTAACATCAGTTCCATCAGCGAAACCGACCTAGAACAGGTTTAGAATTTAGATTCACTGGCAAGATGGCATGTATGGCTTATCGGTAAACAAGTGGGACATAGTCTATAGTTTGACATTTGTTAGTCAAACAGTCAGCTAGTATTAAAACAGTTGAAACAGCTTGATCTCTAATCTAGTAGTTAAAAAAACCGAATGTTTGGCTTTGCAATAACTTATACATCAATCTAATTATCTAATTATAAACTTTTTGGCCATTTGCTAAGAAATATTTATTCGAGAAATGGATGTCAATTTTCAAATTTGCTTGCTAACACTGACAAGTTCATTATCATTGTCACCAACAGATGATTGAACACACGGTATTAACATTTAGGCACAACCGTCTCTACTTAACAAGCCGTGAACATCAACTTGGCAACAGCGATAGCGGGTCTATTGTGACAGTGTGCTTAGCTAAAACCATAGTAGAAGTAAATAGGTATGACTTTCAAATCACATTAATTAGTTGTTAACTTACCTAAATCACTGTACAAATTTTGTAGTCCCGCTTACACCACAAAACCGTGCAAGTAACTGCAAAGTCAAAAAATTCGACTCTGACGAATAGTGCAATTTGTCATACACCCACTAATGAAGTAACAAATTATAAACCCTTGGCAAAACAGTAAAAGACAAAATACTATAAACTAGAAACAGTTTCACTTATTTGAAGTTTAAAACAAAATTATTATATTGCCACCGAAAAAAATTAATAAACACACTTGAAACTAGTGAATGCCAATAGACCCGCTGGCAGCGTTGCCACATTTCGCTGTTCACAGCTTGTTAAGTAGAGGCGGCTGTGATTGTATATAAAAAGTTTTGGTATCTGGCACCATTTCTTTTTCACCCTCTTTAAAAAAAATGAGAGTTGTTCTGACGCTCCCTGTATGTATAGTAATGAAACAGAGAACTTATAAATTGAGTTAGTATATTATTTATTTTCCTTCCAAAAATTATTCTTATTGAGTTCTCTATAAAGTTCAAGCTAACATTACTTTCAATATACTTAAAATAAAAAGTAAAAGCGAAATACCTAAAAAACAAGTTTTACCAATAAAAATGCAGTTTTAATTAAGAAACTAGATTATTTTCTATTTTAATTGTATTTTAATTAATCGTAAAGACTTTTAAATAGTTTTTCCTCCATAGTTTAATATTTGTAAAAATCGACTTGATGACGTAACTCTCAAGGCGCAAGGCAAAGAGTCATTCACGAGGCCAATGACAGCGCCGCGGGGGGCCCATGCCCATCAGAGAAGCCTCACGCTTGCGCACCCTTTCGTCGGTTTATTGCCTTTTACTCTAACCACCTCCATACATTCATCCAATCTAGCTGCTTTCTTCTATATGGATTATCTAGCAATCAAATCTTTTCAAATCCTTCCTTTTTTACAAAAGACATCTGTCCTTATCCAGTATTCCTTACCGATGAACCTCAAAAAAATCATTTTTAAAAGTTTTTTTTTAAATAAATTGGACGTAAATAAAAATAAAAAAGCCTAAACACATTTTTTTTATAAGAAAACCATCGTTTTGTCCGTTTGGCGATTTTTTGCTATAAACGCTGTTATAGTCTAAGAGCTAGCTACTAAAAGTCTGCACTCATCCATTCATTCTATAACGTTGTCTATAGTGGCGCAAATAAATTTGAATTTTTGACTTCTAATAAGTTCAAATTAAATTCTTGATATAATAATAATAAACAGTTTAAAAAAGAACCTTGTTTGGATAAGAACAAACAACTTTATTTTGTTCATATTTGGCATCCCTTCCAGTACCTTAACTAGCAGCTTATTTGTTTTCTCTTGGCGGCTGTGACGTCACTAACCTGCGCGAACATTGACAGCTGATGGAATAAGTGAGCGCTGAAAACATTCGACCATCTTTTGAACCGCTCAAAATTAAATTAATGTAATTTATGTAATCTAAATTAAATTACTGTGCTAATATGCTGTAAGTATTGAGGTTGTTTTATTTATATTAAATCAAGCAACCAAAGTAAAAAAATTAAGATTTAGCTGACGTTTTTAGTTTAGTTAGTAATAGCAAAGAACTACCAATTACAGCTTCGGCGCATGAACACGTGACCCGCCAACAGAAAACAAATAAGCAGCATTTTTATAATTTTATTAAAAGTTCTTTAAATTGCACAAACCCGGAGATGCAGGTGCTTCTGGTGTTATTTCTTTTCCTACTCGCGCAATCCAAGAGATGTAACGTATTTTGTAGCATTTTAAAGACGGAATCTTGAAATGGTATTTAAAAAAAAAAAACGTACTTACCTAAATATTAGTCACTTCTTAACAGTAGATAATTAAAACATAACAAAAGTGGTTAAAAGTAGTTGAAAAGACATTAGAAATGAGATGTTAATGCAAGTTTTTAAATTTTTATTCACATCTAGTCTACATATAAATAAGTATATTTTATATTACTGTTTCAAAAAACGCAGTTATATGACTGTAATGCTGCTATTTGAAAGTTTCTTGCAAAAATTTAAAAAAACGCCCCGCGATACCGTTTTAAAAATGCTATAAATCACGTACAATTACATTAGACGAATGGGAAAAAGATGCCACAAGAAGCATCTGTTCTTTTTAAAACTTTTGAGCTTAAAAAAAACATAAAACTCCTACTATAAATAAAATAAAAAGTACGGTTACAAAATTACCACTTATATTACAATAAAAAACTTTTATACCGTAGGTTTATAAATTATCTAGATCAACTTCTGCTGCACAATTTAGTTTGATACATTTGTATTGGCGTTGATAGTAAGATCGCTGAACACGTCTGTATCTGCGTATGAAGTCAGCAAAAAATGAACATATCTTCAAACTTTCATAGCAAGAGTTGATCTCAATAATATAGAACATGGTTGACTCAATAAACTAGCTAAATAATGAATTAGGTTAGAAAGAGCCCAAACTGCATGAGAATTATCCACAACATAGGTCTGTTTAATAAACAAAATAACTCATAATCAACAATATATAATAAAATACCTAATGAAATTGATTGCGGTGTTTTAATAAAATCGAGCGCTGTAAAATGACTAACGCACGAATAATGTATTAAACTTTTTAGTCGATGACTCAATATTGTCTGTTTTAAAAATTCCAAAATTTGAATTAACGAAAGTGACAGTTGAGGTAGACAGCTCAAGTACAGAGGCTGTAGCTAAGAACTCGATCGATGGTTAACTACGTACTACACCGCCTTAAATACAAAATTGCGTACATTTTGAAAATCTGGAAGTCTTATTGAGTGAAGTATCTTGGTCTTTCATAAACGAACTACATTTATGACTAAACAACACTTTTTTGGAGGTCTCTAAAAGCAGATAATTTTTATGGTATTTTACCACGTCAGTGAGTCAAAGTGACAGATGCTGCATGTGAAAACATCTAGATACCATAGCAGTTGGCAAAGCGTATTCTTTTACTGACCACAACAATTAAAATTTCAACCTACCAAAAATAGTATATTGTAAACCTAGGCGGCAAAGTGCTATTTTTCCAGGCCGAGAGAAGATATGGACAGGCGAGCCTGGCCGCATCTCAAGACCTGAAAAATCACTTTGCGGCCGTGGCTTACACATTATTTTTTATCCTACACAAATTACCTTATAATCGAGCATTATCTTAAAATTGATTTGAGGTTATTACCGCCAATCGCAAACTCAAAATGTCAAAATTCTCGGCTAGCCTGGAAATAATGTACTTTCGCGGCTGTCGAGACACGAGAAAATTTCATTTTAAATTGGTGTAGGATAAAAAAGTAATTTATTAAAATAAAATTTTGGTTAAAAATTGAAAGCATCAAAAAACGATTAAAGTTTCATATGGCTATCAAAAAGCTTGAACTTTTTTTTTAATAATTGAGGTAAAAAAGAAAATGAGGTGTGATACAAACTCATTGCTGACATTATTAGTATTACTAAACACAAGACTCCCATCGAACTAGAAGCAGAAAAGGGGCACTCTGATCATAATCGTTTTTTTATTGTACAGATACAGAGGTTAATAGGGTATAATATGTAAAAAAACAGCCTGTAGGAAACACAAATTTTTAATTTTTTAAACTATAATAACAATTTGCTCGAAAATTGTTCATAACATTCCTACTTCAGGTAGAATTGTTGAAATAAATATGATAGATTTAATTAAAAAATATGTTGTATTAAGAAACGACCTTGTCACTCTAACCGTGCTCGCTTTTTTATCAGTTAGATACAGAGAACAAAATATTGTAACGGAAACAAAGATTCGAGGAGGATCGAAGCTTCGAGACTGTTGTCCAGTGAGTTCCAGACTGTCGGTACCGGATACGACATTAGCAAGCAGCAAGCGGAAGTAAGAGTCAGTTCAAGTTGAGATCCGAATGTGACACGACTGTGTCGACATAAATATAAATTATATAAAACAGTGTGATATTGATAGTTCATATAAATTAGTGTAAAATAAGTAGCGTAATATTAGTATATAAATAAAGAAGTGTCTAAATAAGTTATATAAATAAACTGTACAGCTTTCACGTTACAGTATAATTATAAAACAGCCTGTTAAAAACAATATCGTGATTTCATATAATTTAAGCAAGCCATGAAATTCACTTGTTTTTATTGAGTTATTTGAACCACGTGAAACGTTAAATTGTAAATCAAAAAATTGATAACGTCAAAGAGTTTTTCATTTTTTATAAGGTTTTACAATATTTAAAAAAAAAAGTAAAAAATTATTTATTTTTATATTAAAATAAGAATAAAAATTATATGTCACTGTCAAACCAGCATCAGTATTTTAATGACATGCCATTGTAACATAATTTCATGACTTGCCTAAATTATGTTTTTTTATAAAAGCACGTAGAACTGGTGCTACCTATACCAAAAAGTGGATATATATTTCTTCAGTTGACCGAAATGACAAGATACACAAACCATTGTAGTAAGCGGTCACTTTGTTAACAAACACAGTTGCTGAAGTCTGAAAAATTGGTTTAAATTTAGTGAACTCTAAAAAGCATAATATCCCAATGTATTAACGAGACTGTCCTAGCACAACCGTCTCTACAAGCCATGAACAGCGAAATGTGGCAACGCTGCCAGCGGGTCATTCAGCTAGGCATTCATTAGTTCAAGTTTCAAGTGTTTATTCAATGTTTCCGGTGACAATACTATTGTTTCAAACTTCAAATAAGCAAAACTGTATGTGGTTCATGTGGATTTTGTCTTTTATTGTTTTTCTAAGTGTTTAATTTGTTAATTCATTACTGGGTGTATGACAAATTGCACTATTTAGCAGAGGCAAACTTTTTAAGCTTAGGTCAGGTCAGGTCAGGTAATGTCATACCTATCTACTTTTACTATGGTCTTACCTGAGCTCACTGCCACAATAGACCCGCTAACGCTGTTGCCAACTTGATGTTCACGGTTTGTTAACATAAGAAGGTAATTGTAGAATTTAGTTTTTTACTTAATGTGTGACTATTGTTTATAATAATAAGAACAATTGAAATACAAATTTTTTTGTAGAACAATAATTTGTGTTATACTAAAATAGAAATAAAATTAAGCATTTTTTTTATTCCCTCACTCGGTGAATAAACTGTCACATTACCTCACCCAAATGCACAATGTAATCGACGTTTACAGAAGCAGTCCCAAATTGTCTTATATTACGTCATATATCTCCCAAGTTAATACGCATGGTTGTAGATCCTGTAGAACCCCCTCCAATAATTAGAAGGAGGGCTACGTTGAGATCATAAAAATCTTTTAACCCCGTAGATTCAGGGTCGTTGTATATTTGAATCGAATCAAACTCGCCAATCACTCCCTTCTCTTTCATTTATTATACAGAGTGTTTACGCTTGCGTGAGATCACAAACAGCCATGCTCGAACGAAAAATTGGATCTATACCGGGGGGAACTTGGGAGTTCTGATTCCGAGCGACAACTATTGGTCATGCCTCCCCACTTATAAATGCAGTGGCGGAACAGGTACCAAGGGCTGCTAGCTCTTATATAATATAAAATTATTCATGACCAGCCATTAATATATAAATAATTAGTTATGCTCCAAAACAATTGAAGATTACCTGTAATAACAATATACCAAGTGTTTGTATATTATATAAACACATTACCCAACATTAGATAATTTTAAAACCCATTTAAGTAAAGTCTCAATAAACTTAATATCTATTACCTATATTAAATAAGAATCATTCAAAATTGTCAGTGACTTTAAAAAAACAATTTCTGTTTGTCCTAACGTTAATAAATTAATGATAAGCCCGAGATGTAACGCTTCATTTTAGTTGCCATTCTAATAATAGCTACCTACCCTAATTTGTTAAAGATACATGAAATGGTTTAGAATAAAATGGCGTCTCACTTGAAATAATTCCTAAGCATACTGATAGAAATCTCAGTTTTATAAGCGTTTATAAAAAAAATTATTATAAAAGTGAAATAGATACTTGAAAAATGTTCACCACATCATAAGTTTTATACTGTGATTTTTAAAAGTGCCCATCTTAATCTGACATAATCGAGTATTTATAAGTAGGTATTCACAACATTTCAATTGTTTGAAATGTTATTTATAACTATAAAATTATTAATACGTTTATTAGTGCCAGCATAAAAAATAACTTATTAAACTTTGCGGCATTTTCATTACAATTAGACGCAAAAGACAAAGAGATTAAATAGACATAATAAGTCAAAAAATATAATAACAATAAAAGTACGGTAAGATAGGTAATTTAATTTTCTTGTTAGAATGCAATCTTAATATATAAGTTAACAATCACCAACTACTATGTATTACAATTAATAAATAAGATGGAATAATATTAATTAAATGGTTATTTATATAAAATAAAAACAGATCACTTTTTTGCATATTTGAATTTTTCTAGATCTCTATTGAAAAATCCAAATGAACAACATTAAACATTACATCAAATTATTAGCTGACGTCACTGCAAAGTTACAATAACTTATTTCATCAAAAAAAATTTTCAATAGAACGATATTTTAATAACATTTTATATTACAAGACTTAACTTTATTCAAGTTTTACAGTTTGACAATTTTTAGTATGGAAACTAATTCTTAAAACATTTTTTTCAAACGGATTAAGCTCAAATTTTACGCAGATATGTTTAGTTTAGTTTAGATTTCAATGCATAGTCAATTAAATAACGTCATGCTAAATTCAATATAACAGACTGCAGACTCCCACAGACAGTAAACCAATTATTTTACCTTAAGATATGAGTTTCTAATTCTATCAAATGAAAAAGTGCTCAAAAAAATAGAAATTTATAGCAGTAAATAAAAATCTTAAATAAAAACATTTTCTAAAAATTTTTTTAGGTGTTTTTTTAAAAGTGAAATGTGACATAACTAGCATTGTCATAACAACGATATCTATTGATCTAGATAAAAAACAATGCAACTTTCAACAATTTTTATGTGGCTTGCTCAAATATAAGTTTTTTTAGTGTCTTATTCGGTCAGGTCAGGTCAGGTCAGGTCAGGTCAGGTCAGGTCAGGTCAGGTCAGGTCAGGTCAGGTCAGGTCAGGTCAGGTCAGGTCAGGTCAGGTCAGGTCAGGTCAGGTCAGGTCAGGTCAGGTCAGGTCAGGTCAGGTCAGGTTTTATGTGGCTTGCTCAAATATAAGTTTTTTTAGTGTCTTATTCGGTCAGAAATTAAACTTTTTCGTCGACTACATCCGGAAGTTATCCGTTTAGTACTAATTTAAATACCAAAAACGACGTTCTGCCAAAACCCTTTCTGTCCATGCACAGTGGTATAGGGTATAGGTAACTAAAGAAAATTTGTTAAATAAAAGTTGTTTTGTGTTACCTATGTTAAGCTGAGTTAAATAAAAAATGCTATAATTGTAATGTAATGTTTTCTTTACGACAAAGTTATTCTACCAAATTAGTAATCATTAAGGTAACCTCAAAATTGTTGTGGATTTTAATCGACGAAAAAATTTTGTGTACGCTTCGGCTGAAACACAACTTGGCTACACTCGCCTGTTGCAACATTTTCAGACTCGTTCCGCTAAGTGGTTCTTTAGAGCCCAGACATACAAATAAGAGATCAGTTAAACAATCTTTTTGGCAAGTGGTAAAAGTGTGTGAATACAAATAACTATTCAACTATTGCGACAAACACTTTCAGAAAATTTAGACCTAATTAGAATTTAAGTCACAAAAATATCAAAACAAATATGTGAATGACTTTTAAAGTGCCTTTAAGAACAAAAAAACGTGCAGTATTAAACTATACAGTGCTTCCAAGCAAACTTGAGCCCCGGAAAATATAACTAAATTAGTAAATCCCAGAGTAAATTCAAATCAACCAATCAGAAGCTCAAAAAAGCTGTGATGCGGTGTGTAAATAGAGCACTGTACACTGCAAATAATTTTGCAGATTTGGTTGTGTAGAGGAAATTATGTTGAATACGTAACGTCTTTTTAGGTTATATATCACGGCCAACAAGACATAATTATTGTTTACTATAAAAATGTAGCAAAACGAGCGACATCTATTGCACCAAACATTTTTTTGAGAAACAATTTTGTGAAGACATAGAAAAACATGTGAGAAAACACATGTTTTTACACAAATAGTTTATGCACTAGATGATAGAATGTCAGTGTTGATAGATACAAATTGAAATAAAAAGTATATGGCTGATTGGGCAACCAAGTTAACACGTTAGCGCTTTTTGCCTCAAACGTATATATGTAATTCATCCTCTGTGCTTAGCCACCAACTGGTAAAATAAAAAAAAATCAATGCAAATTTATTCAAACTATATCTGTAAACTCGAACATGTTTTGTTCTTATTGAAACTCATCAGCAAGTCGCAACAGATTCAGATTTAAGTAAATTTGCAGTGACAATTTTGAGGCTATATATAGTTAGTAATACATTAGCTTCAGGATTTTTTCACGAGGCTGTATTAGGATAAGCAAAAAAAAGTTAAATGTAAGAATAAATCAGAAATCATAAGTTTTTTTAAAATTGAAATTACCCATTTTGCTTAGCGTCAGTAATATTGCCAACCTAAAAAAAAGTTTCACAACGAAAAAACAAAACAGTTTCATTATCATTTCGACACAAAAAACGTTGCGTATCATACGTCTGGAAACGGTTTTAGAAAGACTCGTAGTTTTGACAAACTCACTGATCTTAAAAATGCCAGGTTCAGGCTTTGATACATATAACAATTATATGAATTATTCAATGCAAATAGGTACGTACATACATACTTACTATTTTGGATGAAAAAAATTTGGTAATCTAAAATTTTAACAAAATAATTAAAATCTTGGGAAGAAAAATTCATCGTTGCAACAATTAGAATAGTTACACCTAATTTGAATAATATATCATGCAAAAGTCTCAAAAACGTAGAGTTATCAAAAATTGTTGAACGAATAAACCGAAATGAGAAATATAACACTATCTGGTCATTTTAAGTTGAAAAATAAACAACATACTGTGCAGTGTACGGTTATAAAAAGACGATCGGTGCAAAAAGGGCCAATAGAAAGTAGAACTTGAAAAACAGATCACAGATGTTTTAACAGCATTGGGTAGTCATAGACAGCAAATTCAACAAAATGGTTTCAGATGTACGACCTAGTCTACTGTATATAATGAATAATAATGATAGAGTTTTAGACAAACATATATGTAGTTTGTCTAAAGATAAGTGAATTTTTTGGTTTGAATCTCATAAGTAAGTAATAAAGTGCGTTTATGGGTCGCTCGATGGCCAGGTGGCTGACGATAGTGCGTTCAAAGCCTAGCCGAATAAGCAGCCTAAGTTCGAATCTCACCCAAACGAGTTTTTTTCTGAGAAAAAGATGGCTCTCGTTTGGGCATAGCTGTTTGTAAATGTAGAGAGCACCATAGATCAAAAAGATCGCAGTGCAATATCCCGGTTAATCCTAATCCTTATCCTTAAGTACAGCTCTTATTAGCCACAAAAGCAACCAACCGCAAGAAAACTTTTTTTATCTCTAGAGAGAGATTAAAAATCAAATATTTCAAAAAATGACAATATGTTTAATAAATTAATTAAATTAAAAATAGTAATTTCAAAGTAATAAACAGAGCAACGTCAGACACACAGTAACAATCAAGATTTATTATTATAAAGCACCTCTGGTGCATAAAATCACAACTAATAAAAGTAATTTACTTAAGTATAGCAGCCTCAGCTAGATTAATGATGATTTTTTGAGATTCTTTGAAAATACTCGTTTTCTCTTCTCATAAATAGTTTCGATAAAATTCTTAGATGTTTTTGGACACTGTTTCCATCTGTTTTCAGTAGTTTAAAACTGGAACCAAATGCAAGTAGGTATAGTATTTTTAAGATAAAGGCAAAGAATAATGTAAGCACACGAGAAACGCATGTTGAACACGTGATTGAGGCTTATTAGAGTTTTTATTGGTTGAACCATCACATGACTTAGCACAGAGTGCGTTGGTTGGCTGGCTAGACAATCAATATTAGTAAAAACTTTGAAGCAATTAAAAATTAACAGTAACTTAGTAATAATTTCGCAAAGAATAACTGGTTCATCTAATGCGGGCATAATAATTATTCACGAAATGTAATTAAGTATGTCTTAGATCAATTAGTCCTCTCTGATAACTTGGTTTAGTCAACTATATTAATACCTAGGTAAACCTGTAGTAAATTTTGTGTTCTGTTCAAACCGTTTTTGTTGTCCTTTATCTTCTAAACTGCTTCTTAAAATGCGCTATTTAAAGTGAAATTCTAAACATAAAAAGTTTACCTGTAATCTGCAAAAAATTGCTTTAAATGAGATTTTAATTTTTAAATAGATACCCAAAACCGGCATTGGTAATCTAACTAATTTGCAAAAGTGTGGGTTGCAAGATACCTTTTATTATCGCGAAACTTTTACCAAACTTCTTACCAAATTCTCACGAAAACTCTTTTTTTCCTCTGACCAAAACCCACTCCTTCACAGTCCTGACCTGACCTGACCTGACTAAAAACCAACTCTAAACAAAACGCCAACATTCAACATGCTGAAGAACTGACTTGTTTACCACTTAAAAAGGTTAAAAAAGTGCAAAAGAACCTAGAAAAGAATGAAAAACAGCGCTGCGTCGTTTAGGAAAAGACGAATAAATAAAGAATTGCATGCATGGCTAAGAAAAACTTAATTAAGCTGCAAAAGCCAGTAAAAAAAAAGAATTTTTATAAGAAAAAAAAATAGTAGCTCTACAAGGTGAAGTTTCTTAAATGATCAACTCCCGCCATAATCCTACCAACTTTCTACTCAGGTAGATATAGAGTTTTTGGATTCTGAAAAGATTTAGTGAACACGAAACCTACAAAGACAATAATAGTGTTTGTAAGTTTTTTTTAGAATTTAATAGTAGTTATTTACATAAAAGTCAGGAAAATTTTACATTACTGAAGAGGAGCTAAATTGAAATACGAGGCACTTTGTGCCAAGTATTTTAAAACTCCGAGTCAAGTAAGAGATTTTACTGACGTGTTTTGTATTAAATTTTTCCGAAAATCGTAAAAAAAGACGAAATTTACAAATTCTAGAATTTTTTTTGACAAATTCCACAAAAATCAAGTTTGTCAATTTGGTTGGCAACTATAGTTAATAGAGTATCTTTTTTATTTTGCGTCTTGTAAAGTTTTTACAGTACTAGTCCGGAAAACTCAATTTTCCTGCGCGTAGATAAGCAGGAAAATGTTGTTTCCAAGACGATTTCCGAAAAAAAAATTAAAAAAAACAATTCAGTACCGGGTGAGATAAGTTCTACTGCCAGTGCCATAATGTCCATTAAAAATTTTAAAAAATTTATTAAAATTGGCTAATGCAAAAGTTCAAAATTACACTTTTAACCAACCTAATTAGGTTTCTTTTTTGTTACTTGTGACTAGAAAATTTAAAAAAAAACTATTTTAAAACCATCTTGGGTAAATAATGGGTAAAAAATTTAAGATAAATTCTCAATACACTAGAATTGCTAGCGCTCGGAACCATTAGATAAATAATCTTCCATTTATTAAAGATGCCATAAGTAAGCAACTTTGAGTACATCTGTTCTAAGTACAAAATCAAATTTTACCATAAATTATATAAATTATGCAAAAAAATAATTTTATTCTAATTAGGTATAGGTATCGAACGATGTGGGAAAAGATTTTTGTTTTTGGCCAAATTATTAATGAAAATGAAAAGACTGGGCTTTGATTAAAACAAAAAACATTTAATAATTTTTTTTGAAATTTTAATATACCTAACATTCCACATCAATATGAAAACCGCCTAGGTGAAATAATATAAAAATTAAAGAATCGTTCTAGATAGCCATTTTTGCACTTGTGGAGAAAAAATTATCCCGCCCGGTATAATGTCATAAAAAATATCTCGAATAATATATTCGACTTACTTATCTACCTGCAGTGAAAAAAATTCTGCTGCATTACGAGCAATGAAAAAACCTCAACAACAGGTAGATATAGTAGTATACTCAATCCGCAAGTTACTTCCCTGTTTTTATAACCGTGTCATTACTTATCCAAAAAAGCAATGGAACATTGCATATAACAGCGAACAGTGTTCGACTGCGCGCTGTTGCACTGGTCGACTGAGTTAATATCGGAAGCCGACAATTGAACAAGTTCGTCAGCAAACAAATTGTAATGAGTAATGTGATCGAAATCAGAAAAACTATCTGGTCGATTCTACAATCGGGAAATAAGCCGTATACTCCTTGTATCAGCACTAGGTATACAAAGTATATCAACACTATATAATAAAAATAATAAGAAAAAACAATGTGACAATGTTTTGTAAACAATGAGCATTTAAAAATACAAAATTTTTGAAAAAAATATTTTTCAAAAATTACTACAGACTAATATAGGTAAATACACAACCACATACCTACTTAGTACATAATTTAAATATAAAGATTAAACAATTTTTTAAATATTTTAAATCCAAATGATATTTTTTTTAGTAAAAATCCTAAAACTTTTTTTTACTTAACTTATGTTGTAAGTTTTTGTGTAGGTATAGATATTATCAACAAACACTTTCTTTTCATTTATGTGGAATTCCCTTTTTCGATGTAAATGCCCAGTTTTCGATTTATTCTTTTTCTAAGTGTACATACTAAGTTATTAGTATTTACACCGACAACTAAAAAGTCTGATATGGACTAATCGTTCTTTCTTTAAAAAAAAACAGTAATGGTAATACAAAACTTTATTTAACGATTTATTTTTATTTATATTCATTATTGAATTAATTAACATATGTATTTTATTTCTATTAAATCTATTGTATTTGGAACCTGCGTAATTAAAACAAACAGCAATTCCAGGTAAAGACGGCTTTATACAGCTTCGGGGTCGATTTAAACGCAAACCAGCATTTGGGCAGCTATACATTTGTTGACATTTCCAATTGCCGATAACCGATTATATCAAAATTTAGGATCTGTCCACATTAAACACACCATTTCGATTATAAGCCATTTGGTAATAAAGGTGTTGTGGTCTAAAAAATACACCATTTGACTTCAAATCAATAAAAAAATGATTTATTTTTCATATTTTATTTAAGTCACTTACCGTGCAGAACAATTAACAAACCGTATTGCAATTTTTTTCCAGGAAAAGGAAAATTTTCGGCTTACGTGATCAACCGTCCCTTGTCTTCAAAAAGACTGTTTGCAATGAAAAAACTAAATGGATAGATATATAACGCAAAGAAAGTAATTAAAAACCAACAAGACTCAACGACGCTTAATTGACAGAACAGGCGGTTAGTTATGGTTGAAATCTGATAATAAATTTAGAAATCTCTAATGCTTTGGAAAATTCAGTTTAAAATGTAATAGTGTTATAACAGTATAACACTACTAGTGCGTTTAATTTAATCTCAGTACCGTGTTGAACTATCGATTCCTTAAATTAAAAGTGAGGTTAGATCAGATTCAGATGTCAAATTAATAACTGTCACTTTGATTGATGGTAAAAGTACGTTCACAGATCAAAGTTAAGAGTTCATGGCAAGCTTCAACGCCAAATAAAAAAAAGCACCCGTTATGTTTTATTTTTGAACTTAATAAAAAGTAGCAAATGTGAAGTTTGTGTCCCTCTCACCCCTTCATATAAAACTTTGTCCAACACAGTCAGTTGCACTTCATTAAAATAACAAGTGTTCAGGTATGTTAGAACTGCAAGTCTACTTCGTGTCAGCAATGCCAAGATAAACTTATTTACAAAGATCGGTCTGGCGCGACCTAAAGCACTTCAGGTTAATTTAATTTTTATTTTTTTTGATATTATACTAATATAATGAATACTTGCCTTCAAAGTCAGATTTAAGTACTATAAAAAAAAAATTAAATTTTAGCCAACAACGTATTTTTTGTAAATTTACTTATGTGCAATGATTCGTTGTTTTTTCAAGATTTTGACAAGTAGATTTGTCTCTATTTTATTTTAAATAGCTACCCTGCTGCTAGTTTCTCATTTTCAATTAATTTTGTAAAAAAATCTAACCTTTGAAAATCACGTGGTTCGTTTGGCACTTCAAAATGACAATCGATTTCCTGCCTTATCTGTAAAAAATATAAAATATTAATTATTGAATATTAGCAGAACAGTTAATGAGTAAATATTTTTTTTAATTTGTAAATAGCCTTGAAAACAAATGATAGCTTATCTGTCTGATAAAATACAATCAGCCAATAATATGTTCCCCTAATTCATCACCATTTTGTATCAATTACCATTATTAATGTGAATGGCGTATTACCCAAACCCCAGGTGCGCCACTGATACAAAGGCCGTAACCCCTTAGCCCCATTTCCCTCTCATCTATCCCTACTTTTTAGCCAGCACCGCCTACTATTCTATATCTCCGACACAAATGACTGGTTGCCGCTCCCTCCAATCACATTCGAGTTTGATGTTCAAGAAGAGGGTCCCTTTTACAGGGCAAAGACACCGACCAGTCGCGTTAGCTACCTCATCTGTCAGTTAACAAAACAGTTGGACGATTTCTTTTAGTGTCTTTTAAAGTAAAAAAAATCAGCGCGCAATTATAGACATACCTAGTGTTTAAGTGTCCAAAAATTTCGTTGGATTACAAGAAGACTAGTTGGCGAGTTCGGTGAGTGTTTTGTTTGGTGTATGTAGTTGTTCGGAGTCGACGGAGACGGCCATGGACAAAAGGGGCCGTGTTATTGCGCGGACGAGTCCATTTTAGAGTGGTTTAGCGGGTATGGTCGTATAGTATGCGCACGACGGTGGCCTTAGACGGTGATTAGATCGTTTTTTTTACAGTAAATATATCCGAAGTAAGGCACAGTCTTAGCGCTTTTCGTTCGTCCAGACGACGCCAAGTTTTTCTGATTTCGAACCGAGCGATTTTGCATTGGAAATGAATAATTAAAACAAATGCAAAGCACGCAGAATCCATTTTGTGGGCCAGTTAAGTTATTCGGGGAGGGGGCGTAAGGATCATTTTTGCATGCACGAATGGTTGTTATTTTTATGAGTTGCCAATTGTTTGTCATGGCCGACCCTTTTTTTTATGTAGGAAGATCCTATACTTTTATGTGAGCCAAAAACAAGCTTCGTTTGTTTTCTTAAAACTGATATATTGCCATTATGATAAAACCTTTTTTATGCGACGGACCTGGAAAAGTGATAACCTTCATTTGAAATCTAGTAATAGAATTCTTTAAAAAGTCATGGAAATTTTGAAATTCTTTACGTTTTTTAAGTTTTAATTAGATGGCCCTTTTTCAATTTTGTGTTTTAATGTTTTAATCGATTCAAATTGTCACTATTTGGTACGCCCGGTTGCAGAATTTTTTTAGCAAAATATCAGAGTTATTAAAAAAGATATCTTAAACAAATTTTTTTTCGATTGGATCAAGTCAAGATTATTATTACTATTATACAGCACAAATAAAATTTGGACCCAAAAATAAAGTATTTGGTAATAGAAATGATGTGTATGTCCTTTAATTATACATACTATATCTATACTATCTAATTTAATTATCTAATACTAATTTTTACCATATTCTTATTATTTTGAAGGTAATTCTAATAGGTATGTTTTTATTTTGTGTGAAATAATTGGGTTTTGTATTTTGATTTTTTTTTTTATACAAAAATGTCTGTTTAATTTGTTTTTGAGATTTACAACTTATTACTGCGTTTTTACCCCAAATCTAACTCAAGAAGATCATATCAGTACTCGCCAAAAGTTTTGTTTTTTGCAATTTATGTGGAAACTGTACTAAACTGACATTATATAATACAAATTGAAAATTTGGAAAAAACCGACTTCAATATGATTAATTATGATTTTATTTATTTATTTTTTGAAAAAGCAAAAGAAAACATTAGTTGAAAAAAGGTATGAGGAACTAATACGGTAAACAGTATAAGAAAAAAAAAATAAGTGTTCCTTTAAAAATCAAAAAATGGGCCTTTCTCAAGTATTTTAAAAAAATAAAATGTTTGTAGTGTAAATTTACTTCATAATCAATATCAAAGACATAAGATACCAATCTCACTTTAATGACTCACTCTGTATAAAAAGAGCAAATAAAACCGAATAAATAAAAAAATCTTCAAGCAAAATGTAATAATATACCTATAACCAAAAAAAGAATTGAAAAACAAGGCACGAAATCGGAATTTAAAGGTAGAAAAGAATATTTTAAAAAGTATTAGAAGGTAAGAAAATAAAAGAAAAAGGAAATAACAAGAGAAAAGCTAGAATACCAGCTGAAAATGTTGAAAAAAAAAACAAAGAAAATAAATCGGAACACATAAAACACAGAATACAGTTAATATGGGACAGACAGAAAAATGTTCTGAAATATTTGTATTTATAATAATTAAACAAATTATTATAAATATCAATTATTATTTTATTTATTTATTTATTTATTCAAATTGCTTAAATAATTAAATAAATAGACTATTATTTAATTATTTTGAACTAATTTTTTAATTTCTCACAAATTTTTATGATCAACTAAAGTGCCAAAAGTATCTGTCAAAAAAACATTAATAAGAATAACTCAAAAACTACTTATCAGATCTTGATCAAATTTAAATAGGACTAAATGTCTTCCAAAAAAAAATCATCAAAATCTGTTCTCCCAGAAAAAAATTCTGAAGTAATATACATAAAAATTCCTCTTTTTTTTTAAGTCGGTTAAAAATAAATTAAACTTATTTTTTATGGCAAAATTTGCAACGAGGTAATTATAGATAGTTCATGCAATCATTTCCCGAATAATCATGAATGTTTTTTGATTTTAGAGATTTTTCTTTGATTGGGCGGCTGGATCTGGATTAATTCGACAATGAAAAACTATAATTTGTTCTATTTTCTTTAAAAATGTATCAATGTTGTCTACTTATATTCTTATATAGTTATATGACATCCAGCAAATGTCTCCGAAACCTATTTTATAGTTTCTTTAAGTAATCATAATCGCAATGATTAACGGTTTGGAGCAGCATATTAAAAAGACCAATGTGTATCTCAAACTGAAGCTTTTACTAAATTTGAGCAATTTGGTAACGTTTGGTCAACGTTTTCAAATTGTTCAAATTTAGTAAAAAAGCTTCAGTTTGAGAAACACATTAGCCATTAACCAAACTAACCTCAAAACGGTCTAGAACTGTCAAATCGTATACATCGTAGAAGATGTTCAAAACAAATTTTGATATTTTTTTATTATCGTTCCTACATAAGCATTTAGGACCAAGTAGCTAAGTAGCTAATGATAGCTCGGTATATTATTGCCTAACTAAAAGCCTCATTTTAAGCAATCTGCTTACTGCCTACTGGGTGTGACTATAAAGATTGAAATCGGTCATTGTAGTAGGTTCTGGATTCCTATTATGTTCAACTGACGAAGAGAAACAAGCCTTAAATCGGGATGCGTGGTGGCACTTTCTCTAAATGGTAATTATATTCTTTTTTTACGTTTGGTTTCCGTGCCTACAGCTTATGAATTCTCAATTTATACGCAGTTGCTTGTAACTAATCACTTTGTCCTTTTCTCTGGCATGTTCCAATAGCTTTTTTATCAGTCAGTCTCTTTCGGATTTTTTTTTCATCTCTTTATCACACCTTGATGTCTTTCCTCCAGAACTATCGTTTATCTTTGTGATTTTCCGTCGCAAAGCGACTACCATGTCGTCACTCGTTTTAATTTGACCATTTAATCGTATTCTAATAAGAGAGTGAAATGAAATATCAGTTCACTACTATGAAACTCTTCAATAAAAAGTTGGCATCACCTTCTAATGCTTTTTGTTTTTTTTGACTGTGGCACTATAAATTGGTGACACTCACTGACGCGGTGACAATTAAAACTCGGATGTACAAAAATTAAAAAGTGTTGGTCTTATGCTAGTTAAAACCCAAAATCCTCCATTCTTATCCAGAAAAAGGATCATACCTCAAGTTATGGTTTTTGTAAATGTAACACATTTGACGTTTGGCTTTACCTTATTTCAAATATGGCATCATTTTATTCAATTTCAATCATCATTTTTCAATTTTTGCAAACACACCAGTAATCCTCTGGCAATAGAAGTAATAGATTACAAAGAATTCTCATTTTTGTTTTTTTAAAAAAAACTTTTTAAATTACACTTGCATTTGCAGAGAAATTGACTTTTCTGAGTTTTTTCTCAACCGGGCGCCAATTGTCTACTCTCGCCCGCATGTGCGGGCGCAAAGACCATTGTCGTCCGCCGGCAGAAAAGTAAATTCTTGCAAAGCGTTATAATTATTGCTCACATGATTTATCAACTTAATTATTTTACAAATGACTGACCATGTTTACGTAGTTGCATCTTGCTTTTGTTCCTGTATTGTCCTTTTTGATCCTAGTATTGTGTTTTAATATTAATCGTTGGAGAATCTTTACGTCTAAAATCAAATTGTACCACCATTTTTTCAGGTTAAGGATAAAATTATGCGGTTCTTAAAAAAACTAAAACATTGATTAACTCAATCTATAACTTTTATCATTATCCGATTTTAATAAATCAAAAAAGCAGATAAATGATGAAAAACAGCTACAAATTAGTCTGGTTTTTGACGGAATGTTAATGTCAAACAACTACTGTTTGACATTTTTTTCAAATAGACGTATATCTTTTTCCTTGTTTGACCGATGTATAAAATCTATAACAAGAAAAAACAAAGCAATGAGGTTAATCTTTAAAAAAAAACTAATAACAAGGTTGTTAAGTTTTATAACTTAATAACCTTGTATAATTATATAACATCATAATTAACAACAATATGAACATCACTGACCTGTAACTGACATTTATTGCTTAGGGGTTGCGGTTCTTGAAATTTGTACTTGTTCAGCGAAAAAAAGTAAATAATAAGCATTTTTTTATGTTTTTGTTTTATAATAAAGTCAACTTGTCATAGGTAGATCATTGAAATCAGAAAAAATATTCTCTGCAAATTTGTTGCGCAAGAGCGATTTCATCCCCATCAACAAGAGATTTATACTCGGGCTGAAATCGCTTACCTTGCGCCTTTGATCTATAAACTACTATTGACATACGACCCTTCTATTTTGGGAATTACTAATGATAAATTGTTACTAATATCAGCTAGTTACAGTTGCAACCAAACGTCTGTATTTCGGTTTCTGATTCGATTGTTATTCCATCATGTAGTAAAATTCCATTGTAGGTGCTACTCTGCTGCTTGTTGAAACTTTGATCTACATTTTTTCTCTTTGATAAAGGAAAGTAATTTTATCTTTAAAAAAACATTAAGTATTTATGTTGCAACACAAGCATCGCACGTCGCTAGGTCCTTAAACAAAACATTAATTTTAGTAACAACTGATCTAATGAAACAAATCTTGTGTTTTTCTTACACCTCCTGCCAAAATTTCTATTTATTTCTCAGACTATAGAGACAATTTTAGGTTAAAAGAATTATTCTATTTATTTCTCAGACTATAGAGACAATTTTAGGTTAAAAGAATTATTGAGCCTCTCATTGCGTGTTTTTATTTGAAAGCTGGTGCTTCTGATGTGGTTCTATATAAATTTGCAAGATCTGATGTTGTTGAGTTATCAAAACTTAATAAATGTTATAAAAACAAGTAACAAATGAAAAATTTTGTAATTAATTGGTTTATTTAATTGATTTAAACTCATTGCTTTTTTGCTCAATTTGCTTGATTAAACAAATAAATTAATAATTAATTATTTTGAAGTAGGTTTTCGTACCAATATAAGATGAAGAGTGGATTTATAGTGACCGAAGTAAATATTTAATTATTGTGATTGGTTGAATTGGCGAAAACCACCAGTCAAACATCTTAATTGGAATTAACTTCATTTTAGATTCATTTAGTTCCTCTCCTACTGCCAAAAAAGCACAGCCGCTCATCATGGCCTTTAATATTGAACACCCTGTATATTAGATTTTAATATTTACTTATTTAAAGGGTAACTTATATATACAGTGTATGTCAGAATAATTTTTAGCCGACTTCAAAAAAAAGGAGTGTAGGAGTGTATTTTTTGTGTGTGTTACCTCTAACTTTTTTTGGAAAGACAAATTTTGATGATTTTTCTTTTATTTGGAAGCTTGGTCCCATTTAAATTTGATCTGTAAGTAGTTTTTAAGATATCCCTATTTATGCTTTTTTTTTGACATATATTTTTGACACTTACAATTGATTATAAACATTTACTTTTCGAACTTGTTAGTTAAATAACTATTTTTGGCTATATCAGCGTTTTTCGCAAACATAACTTTACCACGTTCAACAAATTTAAGGGCAAAGTTGAAGCAATTAACGGCAATTTTATTACGATTTGTGTTAATCGACTGAAAATAAGCAAAACAGCTTGAAATATTGTATAATTTTTCTTTGAAACCTTCAAAAAAACGTTGGGAATTGGGGCCAATTGTAAACTTCTTCGTTTAACCCTCAATTCGATCAAAGCCGTTTTTGTCCCCATCCTCTTAACACCTGTCTTGGCAAACCTCCACCCTGTTATAAAATACGCAGCTGGCACTTCAAAGCTTCCACAAAAACACAAATTCGATTTTTTTTTTATTTCAACTTTAAAATTTACGATTAGTAATTAGGACTATAATTTCCTGTGAAAGTTAAGCGGAAAAACGGAAATTAAAAATGACATATTGACACTTGGGAAAAAAAATTCTGACGCCTTATAAGGTTGGCGATAAAGGCTGCTTGGCTTGGCTAAAAGGAACTTGTTTACAATGTGAGCAACAAGTATTTCCGGTGCATTTTATATTCTAAAAGGGGTTTCCTGTGATTTTTACACTGATGTCTGGGAGGGTTTTGTTCAAAGCATCTTAATTAAAAGAAAAACGTTTGTCCCCTTGTTTTTTCTTTTTTTTTTGATAACAAAACTATAATTATAGTGATTGACATGTTCTTAATTAGTTTTAGCCACTAATAAAGCAAACATCAGAGTTCATACAGGTGGTGCATACATTATGCACTCATTAAAAATTAGATAATAACACTCTTTGTATAAACTGTTGCGCCATTAAAATAATGAGAATATTAATAGGTAACACAATGTACCTAGTATTTATATTATAAAGTCATTATTTATATAGAATACTGGTAAAAACATCCCAAGTTTAAAAAAGGGTGAAGTTCATCTTCTGTTGACAAGTAAGGAGAATTGAGGATTATCTATTTATCTAGTAAATTGTCTACTTTCTGATTTTGAGAAGAATAAATAAAAAAGAAATTTATTTGTTGGATACAAATCACAAACACAAATTGCCCACGTCAATTTCTCCAACATTCCAATATTCAAGTTTCACCCCAACTCTGTTTACAACTTTCAAACTCTCAACTTTTCTTAGATCAATAAGCTCAAGTGTTGGCGATTTATTTTAGTTTTATTTTTGTGGTGTTCAGAGTTACTTGAATTTTTTCCCTTTTCTCGAAAGCCTCTTCGTGCATAATTCGAACGATTAGGAAACTTTATCGAAAGACAGAATATAAGGGAAAGTGCAGCATATATCCCTGGAGTGACTTACCAAAAGAGGGAGAAAGTTTCAGTGATGCGTGCCAGGAGCGAATTAAAAATTGATGTTTTCCAAGAAAATAGGGTAAAAAGACACATTATCTGGATTAGAAGTTTTTGTTTTATTCTGGATTTAGCCTGTTCGGTGATTGATTAGAAGTGGAATCGGAAAATAGACTTTACGAGGTGAAATTCGATGCTGTAGTTAATCTGGGATTACGGGAATTAATTTCGGAAGTAGATACTTTTTCTAGTAGCTTTGTTGAATTTCAAGCCTTCTCAATCAGAAAACTATCACAATAAATTCAAACAAATAAAAAAGTAGTGAAAAGGTGACACAATGTTATTATGATAAAACGCTATAATACCAAAGTGTAGATAATAAAAACTGATGATATCCAATAGTCAAAACTGTTCAACAAAATTGAAAATTTTACTACACACTACACATCCAGACATATGACGTGAAACATCTAGGGATTGCTTATTTTTAACCGACTTCAAAAAAAAAGAGAAGGTTATCAATTCGACTGTATTTTTTTATGTGTGTTACCTCAGAACTTTTTTTTGGAAGAACAGATTTTGATGATTCTTCTCTCATTTGAAAGCTGGTGCTTTCCAATTGGTCCCATTTAAATTTGATCATGATATGATCAGTAGTTTTCAAGTTATTCTAATTAATGCTTTTTTTGACATATATTTTTGACACTTACAATAATTTATTATAAAAATTTGTGAAAAATTAAAAAAATATATTTCAATTAATTTAAGCAATTTGAATGTTATTAATTATGTTGTTTCATGTGTTTGATAATGCATTGCAATATCAAGAAAAACGTCCTTTTAATAATTTTCACTTATATAAGCGCAAATCATAAAAAAAATCATATAAAATAGTATCAATTAATTAAATATTAAGTAAACAGTAAAATTTCTATTTTGAGATTCACATGTTTCTCCCTTTCTTCCTCTATCTCTTCTTGCTGTCTCATATTAGCAGCTTTAGTAGGTTTACCCATATTGAAATAAATAATAATGATCAAAACCGCTAAAAATCAAAAAATTAAAAAAAAATTTAACACAAAGAAAACCAACTTTAAAAAATAAAAAAGTGTACTAAAAAGTATAAAATAATTGCGTAGACTTGTATGTTTAAAAAACAATCAGATTATTTGGATACTAATGTACAATTATTGTTATTTTTGGAGTCGGTGTTAGTAGGAGTTTTTCAAGTAGCCACATATGGCACTGCTTTGGATAAACATCAGTATATTTTAGAAATGCAAGGTGTAATCTGCTAGCTGACAAATCCTTAAATTTTTTATAATGAAAATGCAGCACTATTTCACAAAATAGTTGGTGCTCGTTTTATTGCAGGCCTCGACTTTCGTCTCGGCCATTGAAATCACACCCGACTATAATAAATCAATTTTGGGTTTAGCACACAGATTATTGGTTTGATTAGGAGCAGTTTATTCTGAATTAGTCTTTTAATCCTTTTCCCGTTTGTTTACCTCTTACTCTGTTTTCGCTATTATTGAGAGCAATTAGTTTTTCTATCTTTTTGGTTATATGTCAATTTATCTTTTATTGTAATATACAAGAGATCGCTATTTGTTCATTTTATTTGTTATCGAGTTCTACTGTTACATTTTACATTACTCTTTATATTGTTGTTTCTCTGTGTGTTAGTTCTTTTTCGTCCTCAATGCATTCGTCTCTAATATGGTTTATTTTCCGTTTTGTTTTTTTTGAATATGCATTTGTTCTGTTGACAATATATCATCCATAGCTTCATATGGTCAATCTTAGACCGCTGCTGACTTTCGCTGTCAAATTTGTTTGACTGAATTTTAGCTAAACTTTAAGTGCGATTACAACTTTGCCTCTTTAAATACTTTACAACCGGCCAACCCCCAATTTGCATAAAACTGGTAGCTAACAGATGCGTCTGTGGTTCTAGTCAGCATGGATCGTAATGAAAATATTAGTCGGACTAAATTTCACCGTCAAGTTGGTAAAACTGTGTTCGTTATGTACTTGAAGAGGAACATTTCTACCCCTTAAAAATGATACCAGAACTAACCATTCAAGTTATTAATGATAGTAACAGTGATTCTGATATCTATGCAGATGATTAAATGAAAATTACTAATGTTTCATTGCCCACCTACATAATTTTTATATTATCCAATAATAAAGAAATCTGTGTCTAGATAATTGATTGTAATTTAATTGTTATCTTTAGTAACATGCAGGCGAAGAAAGTAGAAGCAACCTGAATACAGGCCTGACACAGTATCTTCAAGATTCTGCACAGGCAAGAAAGCCTCATAAAGATTAGTGAAGGTTTAGTGGCAATAAAACCATATTCGCACAAAATGGTTAGCCAAACTATAGCTTCAGGTCATTACTTGTTCTATGATATTTGCTTGCACTTGGGTTCTATAAGCATCCTATATTGTTTACTGTGTGAACAATTCGTTACATTCATTACCATACTCACTGAGCAGTGTTGGGATAAGTGGATCTATTTGTCGTATTTTGTTTTAGTTCTTATATTGTTTTTCGTCTCTAATTATTTGAACTGGATTAATGATATTGTATTATGAACTTATAAAAATTATTTTTTTTTATAACGAGTGTCTACATATTTTTGAAATATGTATCACAAATCTGAAAAATCTCTTGTATTTAAAAATATATATATATATATATATATATATATATGTGTTTCAATATCACCGCGGTAAAGCTTAATTATTTATTTTAACTTTCTTGAAAATTTCCACAAACATTTACATTTTGAAGCTTTCTAAATACTTTCCTAAATTGCTTTTTAATTAATAACATTATTTAAGATCTGTCTACAAAAAGATCAAATTTTCTATTTTTGTTTATAATACAAAAGCACAATTTTTACTTCAACAAACAAGATACTATTATTGAAGTTTGGCCATTTTTACAATGAGCAAGCCAGGGTTGAAATAATTTACAACTTGATTCAAATCGCAATTGAAATCAAGTTGATTGATTGTCTTGAAAAAATCAACACGGCTTTGTTGTAACCAAATTATAGAAAAGTGTAGAAAGAATCTTCAACACTTTTCAAATGACCTCACATAACATAAGGTTTTTTATTTAGAGAATTTTTTAACACGGGCAATCATTAAGTCTTTTTTAAAATATTTCGAAAAAAACGTTTTTTGTTGAATTTATTATTTTATTTCGCAGTAGTTTGAAAAAAATCAAAATTTAAAATAATCTAACTTTAAAAAATTATAAAAATCTGATTTAGATCAAATGAATAATGACTTTATTGTGGATCGTAAAATTAGTAGACATGTAAAAATTTTCAATTTTAACATGAAAGAAGAACACATTTTCGCATTCACTTATTAATTTTTCACCAAATATGGACCGGTTTTTTCGATAGTATCACAAAATACCATTTAGCACTAACAAGAGGGGTGCAAGCAAGCAAACAACACTAAAGAAATTCTTTTAAAAAATCTACCTGGCCCTGCTTTTCTACTTTGTCGTCTTCACATTTCATAGCTTGAGACTATTAAATTCCAAACTTTTACCGGCCTTGGCTAGCTTGATCGTCTTTTTAGGAATTATTAAAAAAATCTGAGCAAATTTAAGTAGAAACAATATTTTTGGAATTCTTGGAATAAATCAGTCGCTTGCAGGTAATTTTGTAAATAACTGATAGGATTGTATTACGTTAAAATGGTATTTATACATCTGATAGTGACGAAGTCTCTATTTATAGTCACTAATAATAATTAAAAAAATATTAAAAATATTAAAAAAAACAAGATTATATTTATTACAAGATAAGCCGAACAATATCTAGTTATCGTATTTTTTTTTCTTTGAATTAATTAATGTGTTATCATAATTTATTATCAAGCCAACTACGAGAGTTTACATAAGTTTAAATGTTGACAGTAATCACTAATACTGACATTTACCCCCACGTTTTCAAAATTCGCATTATTTTAGAAAACATTAAAATGAACTTTTGCTCAGCAAAGATTTTGGAAAAAAAATGTGAGCCTTCACGGAGCGCGAAACATCAAAATTATTTAGCAAATGTAACATGCATAAAAAAACAGATTATAACAAGGACTAGATAAGGCTTAATGAAAACCTGAAATATTACTTATTTTTCCTAGAAAATAACAAATATTTAAAACAAAAATTCAAAATTTATTTTGAATTGCGACAACTCAATTGTTTTAATAAGTGACTGAGTAATAGTTATACTCAATGTTGCCTTTGACGATCTTACTGTAATTATTAGTCGATGATAATTGAACGACTGAAGTATCCAAGACTATTTCTAAGCTCGGCATCGCGAGCGAGATGGCGCGAAACCGACCCGAATGCGTCGCCACGGAATGCTAAAGATGTTTGACATCAAAGATCAATAATATGGATCCGTCTGAGATGATGAGTGCTACATAGTCTTCTGATGGAATTGATTTTAATTTTTAGATAATTTAGAGACGCATTCGTTGAATTTCTTTGAACCTTTGATGAAAAATAATATACCAAATCGCAGAAATTATTTTTTTTTGTTATTAAACGTTTTTAGCATAGGTAGATGAAATTGATCATTTCCTGTGTGAAATGAGACTGAAGGAATTAGTTGAAATTTACGTTATTCTATCACGGATGTCAATTTGACATTCTTAATTTTTTCATGACATAATTTGCTGAGAATTTTGGAATCAAACGTGATAATATTGAAGAAAATCTTGTAATTAATTTTTTGGATTCGCAGGGGAAATTATTTTCTACCCAGTATTTTTAAATTTATAGATATTTTCAAAAAGTCATGTTGATATCTTTTTTTTTTTAATTTATACTGAATGCAACGGCAAACAAACGCATTTTTTCAATTTTTTGTAATGGGAATAGAACTCTGTAAAGCTATAGATTCGAGATAATTTGAATTCTGAACACACCTCCGTGCGGGATTTTTATTGATTCACCCTCTTCATTTGACCAATCGGAACATAATATTGCAGAGATCTCTTGAATCTCACGCAAAGATCGTTATTTACTTGCAATTCAGTTTTAAATAAAAATATAGGGTCGTGGTTTATTCACTCTTTGACATTTGAGACTATAAAAACTTCCCTCAACATTTCTGGAAATGCTCAAAAACAAATTTTATTAAGGCCCTGAACAATTTTAAACTATTCAAAAATTTTGGGGCGCCAGTAAAACTGTTCAATTGAACTCTATTCACTTTCAAGAAAAAGTGCAAGAAAACAAATGCATGCAGGCTCCATGTGATCACATACGATTTTTTGGACAGGACAGGGCGCAGAAAAAATCGTTTATTTTATTTTAAACCAATTTGTTTTCAATTCGGTTTAAATATTATTTTTTCACTAGTATTTAAGTGGTTACGTTTAGCCCTTTTTCTGGGAGAACTGAGAGTTCTGGAATTAACCTCAGTCTGTGTAGACATTTTAGGACAGGACAGCACACAGAAACAGCGAATGCTATCTCATGTGAACGTTAAGAATCGGTCACGCATTGATCACGTCCTGCACACTATTTACTATGACTCTTTCTTGAATTTGAACAGGTTATAAAACTTGAAATACTTCATAATTCACAACTCAAATAGTCGATGTTGAAATCTTCGTATCAAATGTACTGCAGACTGGGGGAAACACAAGTCTTTTGGCTCATACAAATCGTAAGCAAGGGGACGGGTTTTTTCCCTTATAAAACTAGTTCTTCAATTTACAATTTTGCAATACTATATTGTTTATTGTAAAAGTTTGGAAGCAGAGAGAAGATTCAAGAAGCTAGTGATGGTTCGAGACCTTTTCCAGTTGGTTCCAGACTGTAAACACCGGACGGATATAAGGAGCAGCAAGCGAGAGTGGGAGTCAGTTTAAGTTCAAAGTGGAGAGATCCAATCGAGCAAGCGACACGAGTGTATCGACATAAATATAAATTAAATGCACAAAGTGTTTTAGTTCATATAAAATAATGTAATATTAATATTAGTACATAAATAAATAAGTGTGTAAATAAGTTAAATAAACAAACTGAACAGAAATAGTATGAAGAAGTTTTTTTAAATTTTCATATAACTTTAAATTAGTTTATCCCTAAATTTTCACTTTTTGTTAAAATAATAGTGGTAGCCGAAAAACTTCGAGACGAAATCTTCTTAAACAAAGACTCATACATTCATTTATATTTCGGTTAAGAGATATAATAACTGAGTCTCGATATCAGACTAAGTCATTTTTTTAAAACTGAAGCATGTCACGAAAAAATATAATAGTATATTCTGTAACAAGGTTAGAATGAAAATTCGATACGAGTGGAAAGATTTTCATTCTAACCGAGTAACAGACCGTATTTTCTACACGATCAAAAAAAAAAATTGTTTAAATTATTTAAAAAAATTGAAAAAATTTAACATTTTTTGCTAATTTTTCTGTTTTTCTTAAATAACGCTACCAATTTTGCACGAATTTATATGAATTACATATTAATATTACACTATTGTATATGAAAACACTTGTACATTTAATTTATATTTATGTCGATACACTCGTGTCGTCGCTTTGTCGATTGGATCTCTCAACTCTTTTGGACTTGAACTGACTCCCACCACCGCGTGGTGCTTTGCTTATATCGCGTCTGGTATTCACAGTCTAGAACCAACTAGACAACGTCTCGAACCTTCGATACGAACAGTTACAATAAATATCAGAAGAGCCTCTGAATAAAGATTTTAGCTTTTTGTATTTTGAAATATCAATAAATTCATGAGAATCTTTGTATTTCGTTTAAGTACCTATAATAATAATATCTAGCAGTGACAGTTCTAAAATCCATGGCCATCTATTTACTTCATTCAGCATAATTACCGAATACTCATTCCATCATTTGTTATGGAATGAAAATACATGCAAAACACATAAGAGCCAAGTGTTACGGAATGAATATTCTATCTCCAGAGTGAGAATGTTTACTTTCTATTATTAAAAAAAAATCAGAATTACTACATTCAGTAACGGTCGTGGAGAAATAGTATTTTGTAAACCTAGGCAGCAAAGTGGTATTTTTCCAGGCCGAGAGAAGATATGGACAGGCGAGCCAAAGGCGAGCCTGGCCACTTCTCAAGGCCTGGAAAATCACTTTGCGGCCGTGGTTTACACATTATTTTTTATCCTACGCAAATTACTATATAATCGAGCATTATCTTAAAAGTGGTTTGAGGTTATTACCGCCAATCGCAAATTCAAAATGTCAAACCTTGACAGATGTCAAAAATTGATGGATTACTTTACTGTCGTGATTTACACAATTTATCTTCTACAAAAGTGTTTTTTTAAAATAAGATTGACGTTCATAAACAGTAAATGTGATTTAAAATTTTAACACCGCTTATGAATAATGGGACGTTTAGAGTGTCCTTGGTGCGTGACGACTGTTAAATCGTCTATCTAGATTTAATTTTTCTTATAACAGCGACGCCTGGTGGGGAAAACAGATTTTTTTTTCTCGGCTAGCCGTGAAACGTGAAAGTACATCATGTCTCGGCTAGCCTGGAAATAATGTACTTTCTCGGCTGCCGAGAGACGAAAAAAATATATTAACAATCCTATCAATTTAGAATAAAGTTTCTGAATATTATTTTGATAATTTTTTATGCTTAAAAATGATATTGCTTGGGTAAAGCTTTACGGCTGCTTAATGTTTTTTTTGTTATTGTTTAAAATATTTTGAGCAGATGCAAAATATAAAAGGTATATTGAAAGATGCAAATATGTACTTAGATAAAAATATGCATAAATAAACCCAAAAAAAAAATTTCATTGAAATGAGCTGTTGCGGTTGTGTACCAGGTGTCTCACTTAAGATTATTTTCTCATTATTTCTTTTACAAAAAATGTTCCATGTAAAAAAACGGTTCTTGTTGTGCATCTCACAAAAATAGTTTCAATTATATAGACTATAGAGAGTTCAGTTTAGTGTGGGCCTGGGAGCTACGTAACTGTTTTCTTAATTGAAGCTCTTTATGTGTTTGCTTTCTTGGCTTCCCCATTCAATTTACTACATCTGCATACTTTTGGGGTAAATACAATTTTGGGAAAAAATTCAAGAATGCAGCATCTTACTTCATACAAACCACAAAAACTAACAAGCATACGGGTGTTACAGTGTTACTGCGTAATTCAGAGAAATACTATATTTGGTGCAATTTGTTTTGCTTGCCTACTTCACTTTTTTCAAAAATAGAAAATAACCCCCATTTTTACGACGGTTTAAAAAATTCTCTATTGACTCATCTACGACAAACAGAAACAACTTTCGTATAAAACATTTTATTGTAGAACGAATAGAGGAAGATAAAGCGTAAGTGGAACACCTAGTACAGCTTGGTCAACAATAACTGTTTGAGTTGGCAACTCTTTTTAGAGACTTTTTTTATTTGCGTAGTTGCTACACTGTAACCGGATACGCTTGGACAAACTTTTGACACAACACTCATGAAAAAAATTGTAGGTTATGTCACAGCGACTAACTTTTTAATTGGCATCTGTCAATGATGTTGTCAGTGTCAAAGGTGTCACTCGTCAACAACAGAAAGTTGTACCATTTTAAAATGAAGTGTAAGATTGCCAACTCAAACAGTCATTGTTGACTACGTTGTAGATACTAGACATATGAAGCGCCAACATAAAAAGTCCAAACCAGCCTACTATGAAATACGCTTATTTGACATTTTTTTTTTTGTACTTAGATGTTAAAATACGTTTGAAAAGTTGCTGATGAAGTTAGTTGTTTTGTAGACAAAAAAAAAGTGTTTATACATGCACTAAAAATTGCATGTCAAATCGCTCTTACTTTTGGCGATTGTCAGTCGAGCAGTTTTTAATAATTTTTTTGTTTTTTCTTTTTTATGATTTTGTTTTATTTTAGGTATCACAAGACCTGCACAAAGTATTTGTCTCCTTTCAAAATTTATATTTTTAGTTTGTAGAAAAATTCTGTAACTGTAATGTTTATATAAAACAAGAACTTTGTCACAATAAATTTAGATAACTTGGAAAACAGTATTATCCTATGATAAATTTCTGATACGATGTCAAAGCATCGCTTTGCTTGAAAGATTTATTAGAGTATTTTCCCCAGAGTTCACGTAGCAACATATAAAAATGGAAAAAGTTGAGGTCAGAACGGGTCATTTCCATTCAATACAATAATTTTGCATTAGTTCCTCTTCATTACGAATAATGCAAAAGAATGCTTTCATTTTTACATTCATATTTGTATGTCTGACGCCCACTTACTTACAATAACGAATTGCATTAAATTGACTTAAAAAGCTAGGTTATTTACGTCATGCGAATCGAGAGACTTCATAGTTATGTTATTTTTATTATGAAATAATTGCCTTTTGATAGCTTTCAATAATCGATTATTTACTACTATTCATTTGTGGTTTTATGTTTTGCCGTGTTCTAGCCATGTTTATTTCAAATTATTAGTTTTCACCATTAACGAGACTCATAAATTGGAACAATGTCTCATTTTTTGTTTACATAGTACATGTTGTTATGAGTGATTTTGGAATTCATTCTTTGGATGTTCTATCTATCCTATTTGTCTTTATAAATGAACAAATAGCTAGAACTCTGCTCTTAGCACGAGTAGAATTTTATTGTACTAAGCATAAAAGAGAAATTGAGCGAGTGACACAAATGCTAAGTTAGACAAGGAAACACGATAATCTTTTTTCTGTGTGACAAAACATGTGAATCACTTTTTTAATTTTATTTTTTGTATCTTTAGAAAGAACTGGAAAGAATATGTCTTTTTTCTGTCCGCATTTCAATATCTTTCCCTGTCTCCTCTCCCTTTTCCTCTAAGCTCCGTCAAGCCCACCATGGCATTTGACTTGTACATGTACAGCAATAATAAGACGCTTATTACTACCCGCGGTTGATAATGAAGATGTGACATTTTCTGAGTAAAAGTTTTTTTCCCCAACCGGCCAGAAATATAAACAATGTGTCCGAAAATAAAGCTTTTTTACCTAGGTGCGAAGAAAGTGAATAGCGTAATTTAAAAAACAATAAGAAAAAAGAGTAAATCACGTGATTTCGATGGGAGTTCAGTACAGTGTCATCATAAAAATTGTGTGATTCACTTTTGCACCTAACTTTATTGTATCTCACCTCTTACCATCTTACCTCAAATGAGTTACTCATTGTTAACACTTTTAACCGATTGGAAAAAAAAACTTTTTTACAACAAAATTGTGCAGATAATTACAAACCTTGCCTACGGCTCGGCTTATAAATTTTGCCCGCGGTTTGCAAGAAAACACTTTCTTACCTTGGTGTGAAATATACTATTTTCACGACTAGTAAAAAAACGTACTATTTTTGTGTAAGACGAACTAATTAGAAGTTTCATTTTTAGACTTTGCTTAAAAATATTTTATTTTAATATTTAATACTGTTTCACTTTTGACGTGGAGCAATAATGAGACTTCTGTTAATGACCAGGAAATTTTCAATATGGTCCTAGAACAATAATGACGATCTGACATTTTTCCATTATCGTAAATATGTACGTGTATATTACACATCACCAAAAAAAAAGTATAGATTGTGAGTTGAAAATAATAATTATTATATGCAATAAATGTTAATTATTTTAGAATCAAACATTTATTGCTGGTAGTGAATAAAACTTTTTTTTCACTTTTATACTGACTTGACTTTTTTAAAAGAAGAAACTTTTTTAGTTTATTACTATGTTTTGTATTTATACTTTCTATTGTTTCCCGCAAATACGTATGTACGGCTGATTTCAAAAAAAACTGATACGACTCTTAAAGCACGTTTTTTAAATATTTGAGCAGTGTATTCTAGGGCACCAGTCGCCGTCACTGTCAAATTAAAAAACTTGTCAGAATTGTCGATTAGAAACAAATAACCGCGCAAAAATAATAATCTTTAAATGGCTCCACACACGAACAAAGAGCTAAAAGCAAGAATTGTATCAGTTTTTTTTGAAATCAGCCGTACATATTTAAAAGTAAGAATTGTGAGTGAAAAATAATAATTATAAAAAATATAGATTATTCTAGTTGTAAATCAAACATTTATTTATTATTATATTTGTTATTATCTTGTAAAGTGTCAATTTACTACAAACGGGACATTTTATAATTTTTTTTGCAAATTTTTCTTTTCATAAAGTCAACCTAAACTCTGTTCACTTTCAAGAAAAAGTGCAAAAAAACAAATGCATGCAGGCTCCTTGTGATCACATCTATGAAGAAGGAGATGGTTGACGATTTTTTGGAAAGGGTAGGCCTCAGAAAAAATCGTTTATTCCACTTTAAACCAATTTGTAATTTGGTTTAAATATATTTAAAATTATATTTTTTTCACTAGTATTTAAGTGGTTATTAAGTGGGAATAACCTCAGAGACGACATTTTAGGACGGAACAGCTCACAGAAACTGCAATGAAACAAATGCACTGTGCTTTCGAATGCCAGCTCCACCAGAACTCCAGGAACTGAGTATCACGTAGACTTGATAAATGTTTGATCACGTCCTACACACTGTTTACTATTACCCTTTCTTGAATTTGAACAGACTATAGTAATAGAAAAAATCTTATCTAAACCTTGCTTGTGAAGGCGATTATCACCCCTCGCCGTCAGTATTTTTTAATATACCACAAAAAAATGCACAAGTTGTATACCGAGTGTCCCGCTTTATATTTCTCGTTCTATTCAATTTCCAAAAAAGTTTTTTTCGAGAAGTTGTTTCTATTTTGTACGATGCATCTTACAAAAACAGTCTCAAATACGGAATGTTTATTTCACTCTTAGCGAGACTCAACTTTTTTTAATAAAATGCTCGAAAATGCTCTGTATATTTAGGCTTTTTTGGCTTTTTCATTCAATTTTGAGGTAACTTTTGAACAAAATATCGAGAGGCGGGTGGTTTTTTTCGATAGTTTAGAAAATATTTAACGACTTTGGAAAAAAATCAATGCAACTTTTTGCATTATATCCAATATCTTTTGAATGATAAAAGCTACAAACCTCGAGTTTTACTGTATGATTTAAAGAATTCTACAATTGCTTCAAATCATAAAATGTTTTACTTCTAGAATTTTTAGCTTTAAGTGTTACTTATAATCCTCATTTTTTTTTTACAATCTCTTGTTGGTACTTATTTCTAACAAGTTTTGGAATAAAGAAACAAATGAAAAAAATGTTTAATTAACAAAAATAAGAGTAAAATACTAAAGGAAAATACAACTATACTATTTCATACTACTCAAAAATTCATTAAAAAAAAAGCAACAAATGTGAATGACATTAAACCGCTGGGCTTTGAAGAAACGAAGAAAAAGTCGCCTATGAAATTTTTTTTGATATTTTGTTATAATGTCAACCAATAACAAGTCGCCTATGTAGAATTTGGGAATTTTAGAGCCATTTTAAATGGACATTTTTGCATTGCCGGTAATACTTTTCTTACCCGGTATATTTTGTACTAAGTTATTTGTTTTTTCTTTCTTATTGTTTTTACAGACTGACCCAGAAAACGTGGTCAGCCTGTTATTGAAATAAGCATTAAAAAAAAATTATTTCCTGCACGGTCTGAAAAATAATGATTAATGCACTGCTGAAGCCGAGTTTATTTTTGAAGGTTTTCATTTCCGGAAGAATATCGTTGATTTTCGGCTGAAATTTTTTTATGGGTCTACTCTAATTGACTCTAATTAATTCTGCTTCGATTGAAAATATTTAGCAATAAAGCAACTCTATTCCTCGAGAAATTTTTGTGAGTTAAAAAATATTATTGCTTTTGAGAATTAACGTTGAATTATGGCTCTTTTAGGTAAATATATATTTTTTTCAGTACCTGCGATGCATTATTTGTTTGAAACACTACAAAAACTCACCATGATTTTTGCGTCACCTGTAGGTACATTTCAAATTTTTTATTTATGTTTTTTACACTTTTACAAAACTGCCAGTATTTTTTACAGGAAGACAGGAACGCCTATTTATTATTATTAATTAAGTTGTACCAATCATCAAGATTCCTGGTGAAACTAAAATTCTCACATATAATAGGTATTCTTTTTATAATAAAATGCAAGGCTATTTTTAATAAAAAGTGAAAGTTTTCCATTTTATTTTATTATTGCCTACACTACGAACCATTCTAAATCTCATCGACAAAATTAGGCGAAAACGAGCATCGATCTGGTATGTTTCTATTATAGAGATAAGAACATTCCATAGGCGGTTTTCATATAATAAAATGCAAGGCTATTTTTGATAAAAAGTAAAAGTTTTCAATTTTATTTTATTATTGCCTACACTACGAACCATTCTAAATCTCATCGACAAAATTAAATGGAAGCGAGCATGGATCTGGTATGTTTCTATTATAGAGATAAGAACATTTCATGGGCTGTTTTTATATAATAAAATGCAAGGCTATTTTGATAAAAAGTGAAAGTTTTTAATTTTATTTGATTATTGCGACAGAGAAGGAGCTACATCACTTGTTATGGATTATAAAACATTATAAAACATATGAGCTGTACGGCTGTAGGTCAAGTCAAGTTTTGTTAATTGATACATTATATTGTTACGATTTAAAAACTCTTACGGTAAAGGTCAATCAAAGCTGGGATCTTGTACTAAATAGTTGACGTTGAATTTGAATATAAGTGGATTTTTGGTCATTTTAAAGATATCGCTCTTTTGATTATGCAATATCCTTAACCTTCAAAACGTCATATAAGGGCAGGTCAAGTTGAGTAAGACTTACCTACTTGTTTTTTTTAAAAAAAAACGTTAAAAACATTTTTGATTTTGGTAAATTGAAGACGAATTTAGATAGGTAAACGCCAAGAGTGACTCACTATTGCATTTCTTGAGAAATTGGTAAAAACAGAAGATTTCTACAACAACTAAGTGTTATATCTGTCAAAAAAAAAAAACGCAAACCAGCAAAAATTAAAAAAACTTCATATTGTCTAATCTTTTTGTAACAATATTGATTGATCTTTTCATTATTTCACCGTTTTTTTGTAAATTTTTGGAGAAACAGAAACTTATTTTATTTTTGGGAAATTTTGGGAAAAACAGAAACTTATTTTATTTTTTGCAATAACTTTTAAAAGGCTGAAAGGAAAACTAGCCAGAATACCTACAATGTCGTCACACTCACAAACATTACTTTCTTTTCTAGCAATGCTGAACAAACAAAATCTAGGTCGGCCACGCATATTGACCTTGAACACAAACCTCTATTTCCTGTCTTTGTCTCGAGCACATGGTAAAAGTTCAGTGCCCCCGCTCCTTCCGCCCCTCTTTTCGCACCGTCATCCGCCTTCTCCTCAAAGAATTTCACTTCAATTGTTTATCTATCGTATATTTTGCCGCTGATTCCGACAGTCACAATACATGTTTCGGAAACAATAAAGAAGCGCTAATAAATTCACATATATGCAACACCAACACAAACACACTCCAAATAGCCTAAAAACCGGCTGTATATTGAGACACACAAGGCGGCTGGGTTGAGCAGCGAGCGAGTCGACCGGCATTTGTTGGATCAATACGAAGCCCCCCTCTTGCCGCTCACCGCACAAGGATTAATACGAGTTGGCTGTGTGTGCCGGCAAGCAGCTATGGGCTTCAGTTTGATTCGGTTAACCGGACGGTTGATTTATCCGTCGTGTTATGTTGAAAAGGCGACGTAAAGTGCTGAATTTTCAGCAAAAAGTTGAAATCTTGCAGAGATTGCAAGCGGGGGAGACTGGAAGGCTTTTAGCGAAAGAATATGGAATTGGAACGTCAACAATTTCGGATATACGTAGAAATTCAGAATCTATTATGAGATATGTTTCAACAATGGATTTTCAAATTTCTGAAAGAAAAACTAGAAAAACAGCACAGAATACAGATTTAGATTCAAAAGTATTTAAATGGTATTTAGAAGAAAAAAACAAAGGTATATCACCAGCTGATGTTCTAATCTGCTCAAAAGCACTAGAATTGAATCAACAACTATCTAACACTAGTCAAAATTTCAAAGCTAGTAATGGATGGTTAAAGCTTTTTAAAGATCGACACGGTATTCAGGATCAAAAAGATCCATTAGAAAAAAAATTTTGTCCAACTAAACAACTACGAAATTTTCTAATAAGAGAGCGGTTTATTCTAGAAAAGGTTTACATAGTTGATGAAATAGTTCTGCATTGGAAAAGCCTACCTAATTCTGACAATTCCTCTATTTTTTATGTAATATTATGTACAAATACTAACGCTTCTCACCGTCTGCCTCCATGGGTCATAGGAACTGAAACCCTATCTAATCTTACTGAAAATCATTCTAACTACCACCAAGTTAAAACTCTCAATATGAGTTCCTCATTATTTCAAATCTGGTTTGATAAAGTATTTACCAAAGAAATGGAAAACCGCCGGGAAGATACATCTTATCTCGGAAATAATCTTCTAATTTTTGATGACGCGCCTTGGCATCCACTCCCAGAAATCCTCACTAAAAATCACTTTGAAATTGAAGCTTTTTCGATTTTAAATCAGTGTGACTATTTCTCAATTTTGCCCATAGATCTAGATCTTCAACAATCATTCCGTAGCATCTACAAAAAAAAATTTTTAGAATATCTCATCAACCAACAAGAGAGAAAATTCACTGAGAATGTTGCAATAGAATATTCTGTGAATAATTCACTTAACCTGATACAAGAAGCTTGGGAATCAGTCCCAAAAACTGACATTTTACAGTCTTGGGGCAAGCTACTATCTTCTCCGAAATCAGAAAGCGACTCTCCACGAGATTATATCTCAGAGATTGCCAGATTATGCCTAAAACTTCCCGCCTTGAGATCTTGTAAAATAAATGATTTGATTGAGTGGCTGCATAGTGAGAAAGAAGATTGTACTTTTGAGGAAGTAGATGAAGAATTATGTAAAGATTTAGTAAAACGTTTTGATTTTGAGGAGGGTCCAAGCAGTGCAATGGCTTTTCAAAGTTTGGAAACAGTAGTTCAGTGGTTTGAAAAACAAGACGAGTGTAATGACACGCAATTAGCTCTTTTGAAAGATATTCAAAATTTAGCAGCTTCAAAAATGTATCAAGTGAAAATCGAAGAAGAGGAGCAACAAGATGCAAAACTTTTTGAGAGTGATATCTAGCCCTAACATATCAATGAACATTTTTACCAAAATTGCATAGAATTCTATGCATCAAATTTTGTATCTCTTAATTATAAACAGTCAATATAGTATAAAATTTTATTATTAAAAGCTTTTAATTTATTATTGTTTGTTTTTTTCCAAACAAGTGTTTTTGCAGTTATAAGCATTATGTTATTTTTCGTTCTCTGTAAGTCTAAATCATTTACTCTCTGAAAGTTAATTAAAGATTTATGGAAAAAATGGAGAATGCAGCACTTTCCTATGGAAGAGTTCCTAGAGTTGGACAATGGTCTCTTAATTGCCTCTCTTTGTTGTCTTCGATCTTATTATTTTTTCTTCTTCTGCAGGAAATTTGTTTCTTTAATCCTCACAACCATCTCATACTCCTATTTTATATCTTCTTTCCACTTTCTACTAGCCCCTATGCTTATACCGTGCCCACCGGATTTTGCTTGACACTCTGTACTCGGTTAATCCTCCAAATTTCTTTATTTCTTTTTGTTTCTCTGTCATACACACATTACACTGCACACATCATATACATCGTGTTAAGAAAAAAAAATTTGAAGGTTTTTTTTTATCTGTTTCTTTGTCTTATTCTTTGTAAATTGAAACTAGTACGCATTGTGGCTACTTTGAAAAAACTATTTTTTTATCCTACATCATCTCAAAATAAAATTTTCTTGTCTCTCGACAGCCGAGAAAGTACATTATTTGCAGGCTAGCCGAGAAATGATGGACTTTCTAAGCCGAGAAAAAAAAATCTGATTTTCTCCGCCAGACGTCGCTGTTATAAGAAAAATGAAATCTATCTAGTCGTCACGCACCAAGGACACTCTAAACGTCCCATTTACTGTTGATGAACGTCAATCTTATTTTAAAAAACTACTTCTGTGCAAGAGAAATTGTGTAAATTACGACAGTAAAATAATCCATGAATTTTTGACATCTGTCAAGGTTTGACATTTTGAATTGGCGTTTGGTGGTAATAACCTCAAACCAATTTTAAGATAATGCTCGATTATAAGGAAATTTAGCATAAAAAATAATGTGTAAACCACGGCTGCAAAATGATTTTCCAGGCCTTGAGAAGTGGCCAGGCTCGCCTTTGGCTCGCTTGTCCATATCTTCTCTCGGCCTGGAAAAATACCACTTTGACGCCTAGGTTTACAATATAATATTGCACCCTTATTTATTAACCGACTTAAAAAAAAAGGAAATTCTCAATTCGACTGTATTTTTTTATGTGTGTTACCTCATAACTTTTTTCTGGGTTACTTGATTTTGATGACTCTTTGTAAAAAAAAATATTGAATAAACTGCAGTATTAAAAGCTAATGCAAGAAAAATTTAAGGCACGGAAGCTTATTGTGGCAGATTTTGCTTTTTTATAAATGCTTAAGTCATAAGTGACAAAACAACAGTATTTGAAAAAGCTGAAATAAAAAGTTATGAGAAAAAAAACAATGTGTGCCGAGATAACTAAAAACAAAGACTTAGATAAGCAATAAATTAAGACGAAAAAAGAAACTAACAATAAAAGAGACTAGATTCCATAAAAATTTTTAATTACAAATGCTCGAGTAAATAAAAGCAAAAAAAAAACATATCTAAGTAGGTTTAAATAAATCTGTTTTGGCTGAGTAACCATGAAAAACCTGTAAAACAGAAATCAATAGACTTACAAAAAAATAATTTAAAGAGGTAAAAAACGTAATTATTAATGAACCAAAATTTTGATTAAAAATAGGGTTGAGCTGAAATAGATAAAAAACAACAAAGAACCAAATACATACATTAAAACAAATATGTAAAACAAAAGAAAAAATAAGTTGTTAATTTATAATCAGGTGCAACTTAAATATTTGAGCTAACATAAGTAAAAAAGCATATGAAATTGTTTTTAACATTAAATAAAAGTGTAATCTAATCACTAAGACATTGTAACATTTTAAAAATGTTAATTTAATTTTTTTTAAATAATCTAAAATACATTACAAATATTTTGCTTCAAGTAAAAGTCAAGCTTTTTATGTCTATTTTTATAATAAATACTGTATTGACAATTGGTTAAAAAGATTAAATTCTCATCGGTCGTTTTAAGAACTTGGGTTGATAATCAAAAATATTATTCGTGTGTGTGCACTCTTGTATATCTACAATGTTAAAAGGATTTTAAGAGTTAAAATCGTTTAGTTGCAAATTGCGGCAAGTCACTTTTGTTGCAGACTTCAACATCTTGGACTAAATAGTATATTACATCACGTGACCGAAAAGTCGAAATAAAGTTAACCTCGACGCTTTGCGTCTCGGTGAAATCATAATATTTAAGCGTGTTTAAATAAATAAAAAAAATGTCAATTTCTCATAACCCAAATTGACAGTGATTAAAAAATTTTTGTTAGTGTTAATGTAGGCTTGTTTTTGAAAATTTGAAAAAACTTAAAAATGTCTAAAAGTGATTCTTGTAAGACACAATTAACTTCTACGGAGTTATTGCAAGCTGCAGCAGAAGCTACAAACAATCTAATACTGTGAATGTCTTATTGACATATTTTCATAGCCTTATATAATTAAATATTAGTTTATATGCAACTTGAGTCAATTAAATAAATAAAATAATAATTGAGTAATCGTTGAAGTCGGTTTTTTCTAAATTTTTAATTTTTTTAATTATTATAAATACAAATTTTTCAGAACCGTCATTCTGTGTGTACCATAATACCAAAATTTATTCTGTGTTTTATGTGTTCCGGCTTATTTTCTTTGTTTTTTTTCAACATTTTTATCTGATATTTTAGCTTTTCTCTAGCCTTAAATTCTAATTTTGTACCTGTTTTTAATTTTTTTTTTCTTAGTTTATATGTTTATTGTTACATTTTGCTTGAGAATATTTTTATTTTTTAGTTTTTTTTGCCTTTTTTCAGATGTTTTTTATACAGAGTGAGTTATTAAAGTGAGATTGGTATCTTATGTCTTTGATATTCATTATGAAGTAAATTCACACTACAAAAATTTAATTTTTTAAAAATATTTAGGCTCACATGAGGGAGGCTCATTTTCCATGGTCCATGGTCGATCTTTAAATTCTAACTTCAAAATTGTGTTTTACAGAAAAAAATAACTAGGTAATAAAATTTTTGCATTGTCAAAAGTTTGTTTTTTTAAGTAGAACACACTGTAGTTTTTTAATTAATTAAGTAACTTTTTTAATTAATCATTACCTATACTTTAACCTACAGGATTTGAAACTTTAGCAGGATTTTCAACAGAATTTGATGTTACAGCAGTATAATACGACAATCATAGGCAAATGAACATCGTTAATTGTTAATTTTAGCTTTATTTTTTTTTCATTGTGATCACATTAATGAATGTAATTCAATGACTTAAAATACTACAGGGTGTTTCATTTCGACAACAAAGTTTTGACAACGCAAAGAAAGTTTTTTAATAAGCTTAGTGTATTTTTATTTTGGAAATCAAAAAATAAAGATCGTAAACGATATCTGCAACCTTTCTGTTGCTATCCGCAAAAAAAATGAATAACAAAAGTGATCTGACCTTTTTTATAAACCGATGTTTTAAAGTTTTTTTTGAAAAAAAAATCATAACGATTATGCAGTTATTGCAAACTAAACAGCAATTAATATGACAAACAATAAAATAAAAAAAAAAATCGAAATGCTTTATTGAAAAAAATAACTAGAATCCGACCCTAGAAAATTGGGTTCTTTCATATAACCCTAAATATTTTTAGAAAATAGAGTTGTTGCAGTGTAAATTTATTTCGTTGACAGAATTTACACTAAATCAATAGCGAAGGCAAAATATACCAAACCTACACTCTATATGTAGGTATATTTTATTTTTCTGTGTAAACTTTTTTTTTGTGTTTTCTTTCTGTTTCTTTAACTACATTTTTCTTTTTTAATTCTCTACACACCATATCACGTACTTGTCCCACCTCTTATATTTTTTCAGATTGTTTTCGTTATTTCTTTTGTTCTTTTTTTTTACATTTTTCTATCCCTCTAGTTCTTTTCTTTATACCTCTCTTACTTTTTCATCTTGTTTTTTATGTTTTTTTTTACTTTTTATTTCTTTTTGTCAATTTTTAATTTATTTTTTCTACCGGATGTGTTCTGATGGTATTTTTTCTTCTCAAATCATGTCACTTTATGCCATGACGACTCTTGGTTACTGAACCACCATAATCTGTTAAGTACCATTTCTTTCTCGACTTCTTCAGTTGTTCAAGCTCTCTTTTTATTTGTATCTCTATCTCTTATCAAGGTCTACCATTCATGCTTCTATAAACTATTGGTCATTTATTATAAACTAACTTTTAATGATGATGGTTAAATTTTAACTTTTTTACTATATTAGTGTTACGATGTTGACGTATGACAGTTGATCACGGTTTCATTGAATTTTTTTGTAAAATATGCATGTCAACAATAAATTACTCCCTAGATTTAGGAATATTCGTAATAGGTTGCCATAAATTTGGTTAAGTTGGAGACTGGGATTCTGGTGGAAAACGAAGGATATCGTAAGCATGTCAATAGTTTAGGTTAGATTGGTTTGTATTATAAAACTATAGTTAATAAATTTTACTCACATTACCGTAAAATTATAAAAAGTTCGTCATCCTGAAATGACGTCTTTCTCGTTTTTTGAAAAACTTAATTATTAAGGTGATTTCTATTAAGATTTGTTGTTCTTTGCCAAACTAGCCTTGTAGCAGCATTAAACACAGCTTTTTTTATAAAGACGTAAAATCATAAAGCATTTTTAGGTTTTTAATAAGCAATATTTATGTTCAGTTAGGGAAAATATTCGCTTAGTCTTTTAATAATTTCCGATTTTTTAAAAATGTATTGAAGCAAAGTTCTTAACATCGATTTGATTTCACATACCATTTTGATTTCCATCGGCATATTTTATTGAATTTGTGCAGAAAAATTCTTAATGTTTCAATTAGTTGTTGACAGATATACGTCAATTGTTAACATCAAAATTAACCAACCTTAAGCATTCAAAATTACTTCAGAAAATAGCTATTACATGCAACATAAAAAAAGTATTTCCCCAAAAGTTTGAATTCTAGGGAGTAATTTGTTGTTGACATGCAGTTTTTTATCTTTGTTTTGCAAAATTTAAATGTCTTAATAGTTAAATTAATTGTTTAATTTTTGGGAAAGAGGCGTGAATTTTTCTAACCACGATCTTCAATCTTTTGCTGTCAATTTTTCCAAGATTTGTGGACTATTTTCAAATGACAGTTTTACTAGTGCGACAGAACCTATAAGAAATAAGTCTTTACGTCTTTTTTTGCGTTAGCTTTAACTAGCAACCAAAATCTTCTTCTATTTGTAAAATTGTTTATATACCTAGTTTCAAATTTGCTTAGTTATGGAAGTGACAACTGGACAAGTAAACTATCAGATAAAAAACATATGAATTTAACATAAATAATGCAACATGTAAAATTCTTTTGTTTTTTTATTCAGATTAAGTTTTTTGACCATTTGTATTCTACACTTTCTGCGAAGCTTTCGTTCCCATTTGTATTTTACAGCTTGTTCAATTCGACAGGAGCAGCGAAGTGCTAAAACGTGTCCGTTATCCGAGGTCTCCATGCACATATTTCACTTTATATTGCATCTTGTACTCATTCTGAATTTAAATTCGAAGCCGTTATTGTGTCTTCCACCTACACCCGAATTGCTTTATTGCATTGCCAGACATTCGACGCCCGTCTAATAAAAAACCCAATTCACCTCATTTTACTTTTATATAGGGTGGTCCGCAAGGTTCCGGTTTGGGACCGCAACTAAATTATTATGATTGGAGCGACAAACATCGCGTGAGCAAGCAAAATAGTGAGGTTATGGAGATTTCCGGGAAATTGCACGCTAGTGATTAGAAATGCTATGCTCTATACACGCGACTATATCTTTAAAATACTTTTTCTACTCCCGTATGTGAATTACGAACGTCACACACCGATAAAAATGTGTAAAGCCCTATTTCAAGAATCGGTACGTGAAGTGCCATGTATTTCTTATGGGTATTACAATAAAGAGAATTAGTCCCATTTGTTCTCAATTCAATTATAACATTTCAAAGAAAGGTCAGGTCAGGTCGTAGACAAAGTATAGTGTGTACCACGTGCGTGAAGACTTTTTTACGCTCGTGTGGATTGTAAAACTCGCCTGCGGCTTGTTTTACAAACTTCCACACTCGCGTAAACAGGTTTACTCCACGCACTAGATACACAATATGTATACTATTTTGTTTTATAGAAAAACAAGAATGTGTCAAACATATAATATAACGTATAAATTAGGTATATGATGGACTGACAATCCAAATTTACTTCTAAAGTCAAGTGTTTACTTGTTTATTTCATCCCTTTTCTTATTCTCTTTCTCACTTAAATTTATCGGAAGTATTCTGGAATGTTTTAAAATTGTTAATAGTCGCTATTTTACGGGGTTGTGTTTTTTTTATCTAGGTATTCGTAACTAACGTTTAAGGTGCAATACTTTTTTTTGTATGAGGGATTAGTATTTATCAGGTCAAAATTTTAATAATCTGCCGCAGAAATTTCTGCAGCAGATCATTAATTTACACGTCTTGACTTTGGCGTTTATACGCACAGCGCAAATTTATTCAGATGAATACGCATCTTAGGTATTTAAGATGTGTTCAGGTTATTTTTTTAAGGTTTATTACGGCACGGCTACGAGGTTATATCTTCAGCGGTTTTATATGACACGAGACAGGCAGCAGGCTCGTATTGGAGGGAGAAACAGAGAGAAAGCTAAAGCTACTTATGCATCTATAGTCGGTTCAAATTCAAGAAAGAGTATTAGTAAATAGTGTGTGGGACGTGATTCATCCATAACGTTCACATGTTACCCAGCTCTTCGAATCTTGGCGGAGCTGGCATTCAAAAGCACAGGGGTGCATTGTGCATTTGTTTCGTTGCGGTTTCTGTGTGCTCTCCTGTCCTAAAATGTCTTCTACGGAGACAAAGACTGACGTTAATCCCAGAACTCTCAGTCCTCCTAGAAAAAGAGCTAAACGTAACGACTTAATTACTAGAAATATATTTAAACCAAAATGAAAACAAATTGGTTTAAAATGGATTAAACAATTTTTTCTGCGGCCTGCCGTGTCCGAAAAATCGTCAACCATCTTCCACTTCATAGATGTGATCACGTGGACTCTGCATGCATTTGTTTTCTTACACTCTTTCTTGAAAGTGAATAGAGTTTATTAAGTAACAGCACAAGAGTGGCAAGCTCTGCGACTACCTATCTCCCTTCATTACGCAGCAATGAATGGCGCGTGAAAAAGAGGAAAAACAGTTTGATCAATGAAACGAAATCGAAAAGATTCAACAGTTTTATCATCACTTGCCAAAAAGTTTTTTACTTAACATCCGAAATTCTTTCGACTACCATGTAGTGTATTGTCTGAAAAATCAATGGGTTTAAATATGAAGAAATTTGTAACTAATGTCGAGATTGCCGCAAAATCTCAGGAAATGTCTAATTTTGTAATTTGATTTAAATTTAAATTCTTAATTTGATGAGAGTGGTAAAAGACTAACCTTAAAACGAAACTTATTTTTAATTATGTCCGGTGATTTTTCACTTCATACACTCAATTTGAGATCTAAAAAGCAAAAAGCCTTTCAGATTGGGTGGGTTTTGTGACAGATATCAAAAAAATTAGTATCCTACTATATAATACTTATAATAAAGCACTTATTAGAATCAAATGTATGTAGGTATAACAAGTTTTCGCCTTTATTGACTGTGACTTTCTCTCTTCCAAAACTATATATGTACTAGGTATACATGCATTTTTCGTCATTGTCTTCTTTGTTTTTTTTAGTGATTCATCTTCACCAATTTTTTCTTTCTTTACTATTTTTTCAATTTGTTGTGTTTTTCTTTTTGATAGTTTCATTATTTTTGTGTTACATATGATTTTCTTTATTTTTTTCTTTTGAGGTTTTTCTTTTTTCACTATTTCATGGTTTTCCATACTTGCGCTGCAATTTTTTTTTTATTATTATTCTTTTTTTCTCTTCCATCCAGCCTCTTCTTAAGGGTGGGATGGCAAGTCGCATTCGCCAAAATGTCAATAAATTGTTTTGTATCAATAATCCGTAAAATCCAAATTTTGTGGCGCCGTCTGCACAAAATTGCCTGAACTGTGGAAGTTATCTCTCTATCACAGACGAGAAAAATATATTTTTCTTTAAACGTCAGAGAAGTACGTCATTTTTGAATTAGGTTGCCATAGTTTAAGTTTCACTTCTCCGCCGGCGGCAGAAAAAGTACTTTTTCTGCCGCTGCCGCTATTTTTTCGCTGTTGTTTGGAGCGTTGTCAATGAAACTTCAGTTTAAATTCAAAGCACTCTTTTTGAAACTAACAAATTAAAATAAAGCGTTGTAATTATTATATTGTTGTTCTTTACGTTTGAAGAAAAAATAGCGTTCTTTATACGTCGGCGAAGTCTTACTTTTTGTGCTTCATCTGTAGTAGTTTCATGCCGGACTCACTACGTTCGTCCGTCACACTGAAACTACTACAGATTCAGCACAAAAAGTATGACTTCTCCGCCTAATAAAGAAATATACTATTATATACCTAATAGATACGATATTTTTTAAAATTTACTGCATAAGAAAACTATTTAAATTAACTCATCAAATTAAGCACAAAAAGAATGTTCAGTTAGTTTAAAAGGGTTATATGGAGTGTTCAGTTAGTTTGCTTAAAAAATAATTTGAAAGCAAAATTTTCTATTGGCGCCAAACAAATAAAAAAAATTGTATAATTAAGAAATAAATTATATACGTCCCTCCAATTAAATTATTATTAAAAAATCGCCAAGTAAAAGTTTAATTTTAAATTTCTACATTTTTCTCGACCTGCCAACCTGCCTTTAAGTTTTTTTTTATTGTTTTTATTTTTGTTCCATGTGCGCTGTGAGCACTGTCTTTTCTCTTTCGTTTTTTTTTTGTTTCTTTTTTCTTTGTCATTTTTCTGTACTGTTTACTTGTTTTTTATTTTTGCAACAGTATCACTGTTCTCACTCACCGTTTTTCTTAAAGTAAAAATTATACATAAGCTTAGAAAAAAGTTATAGTGGAACGGTTTATTGAGTTTGTCGTGAAAACATGTTCTGGTCGACCCTCTAAGGTGGGAGAAGAAAGGAGTAAAATTTGCAAACACATTACAGATTTAAAGTTATTTTATCCGACAACGATTTTTTATAGTAATCGCAAATTATCAAAATGACAATAATTCTACATGTTTTTTCTTTTGTATCTACATATTTGATTTTTAAGAAATGTTGTTGGGTCAACAACAGCCTGATTATAAAATTACACATTCGGAATTGTCAAAGGTGAATAAATATCATGTTGACAATCTAGAAGTACAATAGTATATTGTTATACAAGTTGCACATATGAGAGACATATGTTTGGGGCACGCATGGGTTTGAATGCCACAAAAATGTCTTGTAAAACGAGTGTAACATGCCATTTTTTCTATTTCATTTTTATTGATATGTATAATTCAATATTAAGTTTATGAAAAAACCATCTAGTGAGTTTGTTTCTCAGGTTGGTATGACTGATACAACTATTAATATTAATTATTATAATGCCAGTAAAGTCAATGTCATTGGCATCACAACTACTAACTATACCACGGCAAATGTCCCTAAAAACGATTGCACTAAATTCAATTTTGTCTAACTACTTTTTTTAAAAACAGTGTCACAAAATCGTCATTGTGAACGTGAAATAAAAAAAAGATTTTTTACATAATTAGCACCAGTAAACGGATGATTTGGATTTTTAATTCCCAAGACTAGAAATATAAATTTAATAGATTATGTTTATAAACCGAATCTTTTTGGGATATATATATATCCTCATAAATATACAGCATGTTACAAAAGCCCCCCTCTGGAGGATTATTTATCGAGAACGATAAACGAGGATAATACCAACATTTACATGCACAAGTTTTGAATTTGAAATTGCCATATTTAGGTGCTAGAATAATAATAACAAGAAGTAACAGGTACAATATTTTACATTTTCTTTTTTCTGACGAGAGAGCATGAAACATTGCCGAAAACCCTCAACGAACATGTCAACCTTTTGAAAAACGGTGTGTCAAGCTTAAAATCTCCCTTTTTTCCACATGAAACATTGATGAGATTTTGGCGGCAGTGTTCCGCATCCAATTTTTGTGGTTCTGTTATTAATGTTATATGTCCTCACTGATGCGGTTTATAGACCGAAAAAGGATCAATACGGCTTTGTCTTTTTAGCTTAATGTCACTTTTAATCACAGATTACAAGAAAAATGGGCTCTCTTTGCTGGTGGAATCAATAACACTACCACTTCTAACCCCATATAGATTTGTTCAAGATAGGGGGTAGATGTATCATTTATTATTCTTTGAGTAGGTATACTTATTACATATTTGATAATTATAAAGTTAGCTCTGACAGGTTAAAACAACTATTAATCGATTATCAACAAAATAATCAACAATAATGTCCCAAGTGCATAAAAGTAACCGATTAAATTTTGACGTTTTGTCAACATATTTTGCTTATAATTAAGTCAAATAAATTTTCCGCGTAATAACATAACCAGAGTTTGCAAGACGAGAAATTTTGAATAGAAAAATTAACAAAAAATATTTGTAATTAGTCAAAATGTTGCTTCAAAAATCACTAAAATTTAATCAGGATGTTTTCTCGCAGCGTATTTAGCATGCTAATTTCCTGAATTATTATGAACAAACAGATTGTTTGGCAGCTTTTATAATGATTGCGCAAAATTCAGAAGCGAATAAATTTTGACACATTGATATTTACACAATTAACCTTTGTGCAAGTCATAAGACGTAGTCTTGCGAAATACACCTAAGAGCGCTAGCTGAGGAATCTACCTAAGGTTTGGTTCAAATAACCAGTTTTGTACAGTAAAGTAAATAGATTTAGTTGAATAGTATAGCAAATAGATTGTATTTAAGACAATAAAATTGCTTACATATTTGAAAATTCAGGTAACATGTCATTGACAAGTTGTCATAATAATGTTATTATCAAGAAATCTAGTGGTTTCTTCAGCAAATAATGTCTTACGTACTCTGAAAAAAAATTTCAATTAAAAGTGAGTGTTTTTTCAACATTTTTTAACGATATTTTATAAATAATTTAATCAACTGATTGAACGTCGAAGTTTCTTATATATATCTTTTTTTTTCTTTTGGTAAGTCATTGATCTCCAAATCTCATTATTCTTTATGAAACCTACGTTTCGAACAATAAAACCATCTTCTAAACTACATAATGACCTCAAAGGAAAGCTTTCAGTCTCTGCAAAGGGCACTGCGTAGATCATTTCGAATCGAAAGCAACGCATTCGTTCCACTGAAAAAACCTTGAAAAGATAAGTAATGCGCCCAAAGTAAATATTTCAGCTTTCCTTTTTTCAAAAACGAACAAAGCATTATCCCTGTAGGGCGCCTGTCACTCGCTCAAATGGAAACAAATGGATGATGAGGCCCTTATCTAGAAGAAAATTTATTTCAGTGTTTTATCCTGTTGCTGCTTTTTAGAATGCAAATGCGCAAAATGGATCTAAGGGGCTCTCTAGATCCCCAGAAATTTTTTACAGGACAGTCATATTTGTCTATGTCAGAATACATATGGAATTTAGAACAAATATAGGGTTGAGCCCAGGGGTGGCTGGTACTAAGAAGTGCTGTTGAGTTGTGTCTTTGAGGAATTTAATTATTTCGATAAGTCAATGGTATGATCAACGAAGTATTACAAAAAATGTCTTTATTGACTCAAAAGGTGGCTTTTTAGGGTTTATTTCTACTAATATTTTACGGTAGGATGGAATTTATAACAAATAGTTTTTTGCTAATGAAAATGTATGATGATGTCTATTTGACATTAGGCATAAATAAATTATAGTAGGCTTAACCGGGGAGAGCCTTCTCAGAGGCGATCGTTCTTTTTAGCACGCTTAATTACTTATCGAAACAAGCAATGGAACGTTGCATATTCGGCTACGTGCTGTTGCACTGGTTCATTCGGGAAATATTGGTAGCTGACAATTAAACGAGTTAGTCAGTAAACCAATTGTGACGAGTAATGTGGTCGATATGAGAAAACCGTAATTGGGCTGTTGTAAATACGCCAGCCCATATATGTCTTCTCTCAACAATACTTAGTAGTAGTTGTCATGAAAATCAACCAAATCGATTTTCAAAATAACTAGTCACTAAGTAATTGTTAAATTAGACTGTTTTTTAACATTTCGTGTTTTGATAGGTTTAACAGTTGTTGCTATTAAAACGTTTTTAATATTTGAAAGCCATTGGCAGTTTAGCCAATTAATATAAATGAAATAATTCTTTTCTTACTCACATTTAAGTAGGTATTAAGATTTATTTTAACAAAATAATCTATTGTCAACAATGCATGCAATTTACTGGCCACTAAAATTAATTTGGTCAAACATGGATAAACTGAACCCTTTTCACTTTCATGAAAAAGTGCATAAAAACAAAAGCATGCAGGCTCCACGTGATTACATCTATGAAGTGGGAGATGGTTGAGAAAAAATCGTTTATTCCATTTTAAACCAATTTGTTTTCAGTTTGGTTTAAATATATTTAAAATCATATTTTATTCACTAGTATTAAAGTGGTTCCGCTTAGCTTTTTTTCTGGGAGGGCTGAGAGTTCGGGGATTAACCCCTGTCTCCGTAGACGTAATTTTGGGACAGGACAGCACACAGAAACAGCAACAAAACAAACGACAATGCACCCTGTGCATTCGAATGCCAGTTCCGCCAGGATTCCCAGAACTGGGTATCACGTAGACTTTATGAATGGATCACGCAATGGTCACGTTCTACACACTATTTTCTTTTATTTTTTCTGGAATTTAAACCGACTAAAAATAATTTTGTTTAATGTACAAAAATACAGCGATTGAGATTTTTTGATGTAGATTTAAGTACAAAAATACATTTTGATATTGAATTATTCCGCCTTTTACATTTTCTTCTGATAAGATTATATAATGATTTAGAAAAGCTATCACCCTTGTTTTTAATAATATATGCGAAGAAATTTTTTTATATGGAGGATTTAGGGTATAAAATATAGATGTTTTTTATAGTTCTTTATTGCATCTGAGAGCTACGTTTTGGTACAAAATTTCACCTTCTTCAGGCCTAAAAAAACAATATAGACAAACTTAAAAGTCTGCTACATAAAACATAAATGTACAAAAAAAACACTTACTGTTGATGTCATTGAACCGATCATTTTTTTTAAGAGAAACACGTTACAATAGAAAGATAAAAAATAAATAAAAGAAATTATTTCGGATTGTTGAAACAATTGTCATTTCGACTTTTTTGGAAATAGACTTTGTTGGTACTGAAGCTGCCAGCCAGCCGTGGTAAAATCAGAATCACAATTATTGTGTCTTGTCTTATCGCAGTACAATGTCAAGTTTGCTTGAGTTTTTCAATTTAAGCAAATTTCTCAAATTTCATAGCATTTTTTGGGAAACAGTATTAGATCATTCATAACTAGATTTGCTAGTAAGGGACTGAGAGGGTTTCCCATTGTTGTGCCATCTAATTGTTTATAAAAGTTGCTATCAAACTGAAAATAGCTGTTTTCGAACAGAAAACGTACCATGTCAACCCATTGATTTTTTTCCATGTTCGTGTACGCTTTAATGACATGCCAATTCTTTTTGATGATATCTAGAACTAGTTTTTTTGGTATATTGGTAAATAGTTATTGGACATCTAACGATATATATTGTTTTTTTAGGCCTGAAGAAGGTAAAATTTTGTACCGAAACGTAGCTCTCAGATGCAATAGAGAACTGTAAAAAACATTTACATTTTATACCTTAAATCCTCCATATAAAAAAATTTCTTTGCATTATATAATGAGATTGATTTTTGGTGATCCGGAACACAATTTCTTACTATGTTCTTAGTAGAAACACCTAGTACGGAGCACTATTTCTCACTAAGAAATAGTGCCCCTACTAGAAAGCGTGTAACAGATCATAACATCGCATATCGTCTCTCTCAGGACGTTATGTAATTTATTGACCCATGATTTGTTTGAAAAAAAACTGTTTTTTTTTTGTATTGTATAGCTTATTTATGGGCGGAATAGAAAACTTTTCCCATTTGACTGCAGCATCCATTAAAAATACGATGAGGGTGCTATTTGAAGGGACTTTGTTTGAGATGACCAGTAGTCTATTTTTTGGTATCGGAAGTTAAAAGAAAAAAATACTTTGTTTTTTCTACCCTACGGGGTCTGGCACATAAGGAGAGTTTATTTTGACTTATAAATTTATGATTAATTAATACGCAAATAATCTGTAATCGAAATTTTAAAGCTCATCATAATATCGTTTTTCTGAGAAGAAACATCCACACCGAATTGATAATCCATATAATTTCGCCGTCAAAATTTAATCTAAAAGATAAAATATCGCTTTCGTTTTCGATCAAGTCACGCAGATAGCAAGAGTGGAATAAAAGTATTGTATGCAAGTAACGACTCTTGATTATAACTATTAATACACCAGTTCTACGACAAAATTACACCGTACTCTTGTATGATACACAGTGATTATAAGCTGCTGGAACCCGTGATTAAACTGCTCCACCCTTAAAAGGCCGTCAGGTGTTTGAGCGTTTCGATATTTCGCCCCTGAGGCTTCAATGGGAGATTTACAATTTCGTTATATAACGGATTTTGGAGAATGCTGAAATTAATCAGGAGTGAAATAGAGAATTACCATATTATATTTAGAGTCTCGTTCTTAAATTGAAACTTGTTTTCTAAAAGATTAACCAAAAAATCCAAAAATATATTACTATACCAACAATTATTAGTAATCGATTTGTTGACGATAAGTTATTGGTAGTACGATAAAATTGTTTATAAAATATTTAAAATTTTATTAAAGCTTTTTTGTATCTAGAAGATACCGAAATGTGTTCCTAAAGCCTCAATAACCAACGTAAACGCATTTACAATTCATTCTAACCAAATGGGAGTCCGTTTTAGAAAATCACGTACTCTCACCTAAGATATTATAACATAAAACTCCACTCTTTGTGTTCTCCCAAAGTTTTAAGTGTGGTTCGTCGCGTCAAGCGTGACGTCTATTGATCCTTTGAGCAATTTCCCGAATTTATGTGTGTTGAGATGAACAGATGAGCTCGTTACATGGCCCCTGCTCACTCTGATTGTGCCACTTTCTCAGTTTCAGGTTTCTAAGGGATGGAACAGAGTGGAGTACAAGGAAAGTTCGTTAGTGTCTTGTGACAAATTCTATATGGTTGAGGGCTTAATATGATAACGTTATGAGGTTTCATCTCATTAAAGAAAATAATTGCTCTCGAAAATGATCCTTTGAAGGAGGAAGGAGAAGCTAGTTGGAAATATTTTTTTTTAATTTAGGGCTAAACTGGCACAGTTTGAAAATTTTAAAAAAATTCTTGCCCGACTGACTTTGCGTCTGACTTGCATAAGTGCGTTTGATTGAATTCATTTTGTGGCAGCCAAAATCACTTTCAAGTTCTAGAAGACAAAAGTTTGTGGAGTTTTCTTGCTAAAAAGACGTTAAAAAAATGTTAAATTTTAGAAATGGAAGTAGATTCTATGATTTTAATATATAATAGATTACTTTTATAAGACCCACTTCTATGTAAATAACACTAGTAATAACAAATATTATGTTATTACTAAGTTAATTGTTTTTTTAATCGAATATTATAGATAATTAATATTTTCAGGACAATCAATCTTTTGACAGAAACAACCTAAAGTGTCCAAAGTCGTAACATCGACAAATTATATTAACAAATACCAAAATGTTGTAATATTTTGATGATCTATAGTTTTTGTAAACCAATTAACAATTATTGTAACATAATATAGAACCACAGTAAGAACATTTAGAACAGTGTTTTGACGAAATAAAGTTTTTTTTACAAAACGATGCAAAATGGACTGGTCACATTTACATTCTCTTTTTTGCGTGATATCCAATAATAATAAATTTTGATGAAAAGCAACTAATTAGTCAAGCCACGGCACACAGTTCTGAGAAACTATTCGTAAAAATGTCAGCCATTCATTCCGACAACAAATTTTTGATTGAAATTTTAGACGTTGTTGCGGTATGAATGTCATCCGGTTTGAGGGAACAAATTACCAAACTACCGTTGAGCAATGTGACATAAGTTTCCTGCATAGACTGGATACTTTGCGCTCGCTCCAGAACGGCCGAAATGAGGGAAAACGTCAGGGCACAACTAAACTAAACACAACAGTTCAAGATAAAGCTGGCACTTGGGAGACCTTATGATAATCTGTACAAGTCAGTCTTGTGTGTGTGTGTGTAGATTAGACAAAGTTTACACACTTGCTGTCGGAATAAGATATTAGGCGATAAAGTCTTCGTGGAATCTTAAGACTTTGTTTCAGGAGAATGTAAATTGTTTGTTCGAAGAGGGAAGGAAGTGATAGGAGTGATAAGAATTGAAACTAAACGAGATGTATTTTTTCAAGTCAGTTGCATGAAATCACAACTTTTTCGGGAGTTTTACTCCTTGCCTGTGCTATATACTTACTTAGCTTGCAATCTATAGCGGAATAATTTCTTTTTTTTTTGCATTAACCAGTAATAAATGAAACAAAATAATAAATATACCGAGGATATATAAAATGTGCTACTTAATTTTAAATGATCGGTAAACTAGATAGTTATAAAATCAACGCCAATTCATTTAAAATATAGATATATAGACCAAGAGATGTTTCGTGCTCTTTAGCAATTTTCAGTGAATTGTATTTTCTGTCATATTGGCAACTGTTGTTAACAGTTGCTTCAATTGGCTTTTTCAACATTGAAATGAGAAAGCTTGGCTTTGCGATCTCAATGAAAAGAAGTTTCCGGTAGATGTCACTGTGAATAAGTGAATTCATGAAATCTAACTATAAAACACTTAAAAACAGTATTTTATATAACAGTTCTTATAACAAAAAATAACTGCTAAGAAACGAATGATTAATAAAGAATTTTAATACAAACAGTAAAAACTAGATTATATTTTTCTGTTTTTTGTTAGATTTCACACAAAAATTAAGCAACTTTTTAAGAGAGATATTAGTTGAAAGTTTTTAACAGTGGTGTAGAAAGTGTTTTTACACCACTTTTACGTTTTAGTTTTTTAAACTCTGACTTGGTTTTTTTTTTGGTAAAAGAAACTTTTTTTGCATTTACTTACCTTAATTTCAAATAATAGTAGATTGTTTAACAAGTAAGGAAGCTAAAAAGTGGTAGTTTACAACTATCGCGTGAAAACAGATTGGTTTACAAGTGTTCGGCAAAATATGCATTTATTATTTAATCACAAAAATGTAATTCTCTATGCATAGCTAAAGAAAGGGTTAGAAGAAGTATTAAACTTATTTTTAAAGAAGGGCTTTACTTAAAAAACTTATTTGTTTAAATTTTTGCTTTGCTAGAATCTTGTTTTTCAAAAAGTAATTTTTTTTTTGTAAAACAATATTTTGAAATCGAAATAATTAAATCATGAACGGTACCTCGAATCTCTTCTAAGCCGAAAAAATTAGATCTTTGTGGATAATAACAAACGTTCTAGAGTGCGTTCATAAATTATTTAGATCTACTCTTGCTATGAAATTTTGAATTATGTTAATTTTTAATTAGTTATTAGTTCATCTGCAGAAACATACGATATTATGGACGAGCTTTGACGTTTGTTTGACATTTGTTGGCAATCATACATAGACTTACTATCAAAGACAATAAATATCTGTCAAGCTAAATTACACAGCAAGAGTAGATTTAAATATTTTTATGAACGCACCTCATAACATTTTTGTATATCCATGTTTTTTAAAGATTTTTTAGAAAAAACAATCGTAGTTCACAACAAAACTGTGCAGTTGCATAGCAACACAGCATACAATAAAATAACTATGGAAAATTGGACCTCCTTATATAATTTTGAATATTTTTATAAAATAGAGTACATATTTGCAATATAAATTTATTTTCTTAGCAGAAATTACATTTCTGCACTGACCTTGTATTTTATATATTTTTGTATATTTTGCGCAACGTCTTTGCTTATGAAACTATTTTATATCATTTTTTATTTGAAAGGGTATACTTTTAGAGCGATAACAAGCAAATTTGCTAATGAACAAGATTTTTGAAGTGACAAGCTCAGTTGCACCTCAAAGTACAACAAATTGCTCAGCTTATAATTTTTATCAGAATAGATGTTCGTTCATAACTTATTTGTTTATAAATTGATTTAAATATGTGTTTGTTTTGGTAGAAAGGCGATATTTTAAAAGTAATTTCATGAAGATTTATCAAAGATCTGACAACATTTTTCGGAGTTATATTCGAAATTGGCTGAACTGAAATAAACATTACAATTTAAAAAACAATACATACTAGAAAATTGAATTAATGATGTAGATCAACCGTGTCCTTATTTTAATAATATAACGTGTTAAAGAAGTTTTTTTTCTTCTTTAGCCCAAAAATCTGAAGACATTATTCATTAGTCATTATTCAATGCTGAAGGGTTCAATCGGTACAAAACCACCCTGATGCGATTGTTTTCTCTGCATGTGTTACATATCCAAACAAGCAGTGGAACGTTCGTAATACGTGAACAGTATTCGACTGTTCTGTTGGACTGGTCGACTGAGTCATTATCTGAGCCCGATACGTAACCGAGCTAGTCAAGAAACAAATTGTGATGAGTAATGTGTCGAAATAAGATAACTCAGCTGTTGTAAAGCTGTAAGATACGCCAGCCGTATATTTCATTAATAAACTTATACTTGCATTTCTTAAAAAAAACAGAGTACGTACTAACATGAAGAATACGTGTGAAAAATGAACCTGGGCAGCTCTTAAACTCATCATGTTCAAGTATTGTGGATGTTTCATTAAAACGAATTTTTTAAAAGTACATTAGGTCCGAAAATATATCTAATTGTCCATTTAATTTTATAGAAATAACGTTACTTTTTATTTTGACAAATTAATGTTTATCGTGGGAAGAAGAGACGCACTTTTTGTAATAAGACAGATTTTGTTCGAAAATGTTGACATTATTATTGAAACCGCTCTCAAGAGATCGAAACTAATTTATGTATATTCTAATAAAGAGAAGATTTATTTGAGTTTTAGTAGTTATTATACATAGAAAACTTATAATATCTTCTTGAATTATAGAATTCCGCGTGATTGGAAGAAATAATGACTTACGAGATCACTTGAAAGGTAGAAACTCGCAATTTTCTAATTTATATAGTGGAAGGTTTATGCCCAGATGCGTCTGGCTTCTATGAGTATAATTTCGTAGCTTAATATTCCTCTGAAAAGGATCTTCGGCAAAGCTGCGGAAACAACACTCCAATTATATTCGTCCCCTATTTAAATATCTTTGCCAACCGTACATTAAATCCTTACTTTACATAATTGAGAGTGGCTTTGTAGAAGTCGTTTGCGAAAAACTGGAAAGAGGTGCAAACAAAGAAAACTTTTAAAGTACACCTCTGTGCAAGTTTATCAACGCTTTACCTTTAATAGCGTTTTAATGTTGGTTAACAGACTATTACTAGCAGGTTGAGTGTATTAAAGTGATTTTTTTTTAAGATTATGTGTCAGAATTTTGTATGTGTATTTTTTTGAACAAAAGACTGCTATAAGGAGAGCATATGGCACATTTTAATATAAGGCACTATGACTAAAATTGTGAATGTTGGTAATTTTTGTAAATCGCAGAATTCATCTGTCTCAATGGACCAATGTGAAAGTCAAAAGCAGGCGTGTATATGGTACATTTTTATTACTTTTGGACAAAGACATAAAATAGACGGTGCATTAAGCGCGACGCCTTTGCTAACCCATCCCTACATTGTTATCGGCGTCGTTTTCGATCTCGTTTCATGAAAATGGGACGTGACTTTTCACGAACGAATGATTCCACAAAATAACCTCTTCCCTCCCATCGATTTCACTCTTGTATAACTATAAGAAACTGAAACAGCAAACCCACGAAACCAGAACGACCAGCCGCAACAATGTCATTCATTTTCAGTTGAGGTTTTTTATTTTACGTAACACTGTAAAACGGTTTTTACGCTTCGAAGCCGTTGTGCAACAGGTACAACGGATTAACTTTTAATTCTGCTCATTAAGTTCCCAGAACTGGGCTTTAAAATGTGCAAATTGTTGTTGGTCTTAAAATATTGCAAGAAAAACATCAGCTGACTACTATGAAGATTATCATCATAAAATCATCTTCGTGTGCCATGAACGGGTGCCATACCAATATAAAGTGAACTCGTTTTTAATACTGCACGGGCTGTCCACACCAGAAAACTTCAAATCTCCCTTATTTATTGTTATGTGCTTTTATTTTTGCATTCATAATTTTCTGCCAAACCAATCTGCGCAGCAGGTTCTAAATGATCTAGGTTTTTGTGGATTCGTGCAGCAGGTGGATTAAATGAAAAGTACAGTCAGGTATTTAATACTTACAATAAGGGATCAACCTACTCAAAGGAATATCACCTTACTGATCATAATCCTTAAGTCAAAAATCCAATTGTCGTTGCGCTGACTATAGCTATTTTGGAAATCTGTCCAAAAAACAAAAATGATTTCTCTTTTGATTGTGACAATTATTGCATCTTAGCATTGACTAAATATACTTTACTTAGTCTATGATCTTAGTTAGCTGAGCTTTTACAATACAGTTTTTTATTATTTGTTGAATTAAAGTGTAATGTAGGAAATACAGCCCTCGAGTTAAAAGAGCTGAGCAAAACATTCCGAAACGACATTCTGCTTAATTACTACCGACACAGGTAATTCCTATGATAAAATCATTATCAAGATCCTATTCGCTCAGTGCGAAGCCATGGTGGGGAGAAACTGATTTACCGTCAGCGCTACCCGTGGCTATATCCGATACTACGGGGGGCTGTTTTTATATTTTGAGTTAGCTAAATATACAAGTGAATTGTTATTTAAAATTTATTTAAATAAAATAATACAAAATGAGTCACAAAAGTTGTTGTGTTGTAAGTTGTAAGAATACAGGTAGAAAAAGTGCTTGTCATTTTTATAAATTTCCAACAGCAAGATGGAAAATAAATCAAAGGAAAAAATGAATAGCCGCTGTTAGGAGACAAAAGTAAGTAGAATCATAACCTTACTATCCGTAATAATAAAAATCTTGAAAGGAGTAAAACTTAAAAAAATAGTAAGTTTAGAAAATGCTAGGAAATATTATTATTTAAAAAAAAAAAAATTTTTAAACATTTTTAAATATAGCATAATTATATATTAAAAAATAAGATTAAATTTTTTTATTATAAACTTTTCCTTAATTATTTAAGATTAATTTACTCTTTGCCACTTATTATATTAAACTGAAAGATTATCCATTCCAATGATTATAAATTTTAAGTATTAAATATTAAAAATTTTCTATTTTCCTTGCAGTATTGATGGCTCATTGTGGACTCCAAAGGCACATGATTATATTTGTAGTGATCATTTTATTGGAGGCCAAAAATTTGATTTATTTGATTTCAGTTAACCTATCTTTATGTGTGCTAACTTCTATGCTACTTTTTCGATATTAACTATACTTACATTTTATTTTTTAATGCACAAGAACACTTTACATTAACAAATATTTATTATAAATATTCTCTCTAATTAAAAAAGCATTTTTTTATTTATCATTCGATATTATTATTATTACAATACTTAGTAAAATATATTACAATAGCCCCCTGTAGTTCAAACGTACCATGGCGCTGAAGTCGCGCACATAGCGAATATATAATAAGCGCTATTATTATTGCATCTAGATACATTTCTTAAACTAAAACTTTTGAGACTGTTATTAACTTAAAGCTCCTTCAATATTCAGCTTTCTTTCCCGCAACAAACGTCATAAGCTTACTTTGTCTAAAACTTATTCCATTATAGAATGAATGTATATAATCTATATATATAAAAGAAAGTCGTGTTTGTTACAACACTTCTAACTCGAGAACGGCTGGACCCATTGCCATGGTTTTTGATTTGTTGGATTTGTTTCCGTCCCGAATAGCAGAATGCATCTTAAAAACAATGAAAACTCGATATGGGTAATGAATACTTAATCATTTTAATAGATGCTGATTTGTTTATTACATATCAAATATTTGTTGTCCAATCCTGTCAAATAGTGTAACAACTATTTTTTTTTTGGATCTTATGACTTGGTTGCTGAGACCTTTAAGCCACAACTTTATTTTTTTCTGCAGACATCATGTGTGCGTTCCGAAATTTATTTTTTGTAAAATGTCTACAAAGTTCAGGTAATGTTATATTTGTTTGTTTTAGATATTAATTCCCGAAAATAATATCTAAGATTTATTATACAGTAAAAACATAAAATCGTCGGAAAGGAAGGAACGGAATTTAGGGAATAAAAAATCAGTTGGTAAAGGTTATAAGATTAAGGGAAAAAAATCTACAGGTTAACAAAAGTGTAAATGTTTTTTTATAGGTTGTCTATGATTTTTCTTGATAAGCTATTCATACGTAGTGGTTATATACTCTTTGAGCTATTGTCTATGTCTCGAAAGTTCAGGCACTGTTATTATATTTGGTGGTTTTATGCGAGTGCACATTTTAATAACAATTAGAAGATCTAGAAGATCCAATCTTTCCCAGCGAAGCCGTAATGCAATTAGGCAACGGAATATCGCGAGTCAATTATCTGCGAGAAATTGCACGCGTCGATACTTAAAGGAAAATTGAAACATGAGGAAGTTCTTATTCCAAGAATCCCGATGATCCCAACGGATATGCCCTTTGAGTTTAAACGAATTCAATTCTCGATTCGTCTTGCCTTTGCCATGACGATCAACAAATCACAGGGCCAATCCTTGACTATTTGTGGCTTTAATCTAGAAAATGCATGTTTTTCTCATGGTCAATTGTACGTGGCATGCTCACGTGTCGGCAAACCATCCGCTTTATTTGTTCTTGCGCCTGACCAAAAAACAAAGAATGTCGTTTACCACAAAGTGCTTGAATGAAAATGCTATTAATGAATTAATCCGAGTTTTATTTTTTTTTCCCAATCTGCACAACATAGTTTTCAATCATTTTTTTCTGACATGAGTTTGAAGTACTTAATTATTATTTTTTATTTTTTTTTATTTTTATTCTCATTCTGTATGTATGTTTTCATCATCATTCATCATAATAAAAGACTTTTTTGTTTCTATCTGTATAAATATATTATTTTGTATCATTGTTTTACGTTCATCAAAGCCTAAATTAGTTCAGCTAAAAAGTAACAAGACATTCATTGACTGTTAGTCGGTACGAAGTTCGCCGGGTCAGCTAGTAATATATATAATAAACATAATATCTCATCAACTATCTGTTATGCGTCAACATATCACATAGTACCACCTACGAGAAAAAAAATATATATTTTTTATTCTGCAGGATATAAATTGAAAAATAGCATTTCATTGAATGACCTTTATTCCTCTAAACACTGTTGAGTTTGCAAATACAACTTTTTTTCCTATATTATCCAATGAGGTACGCCACGGTCTGCTTTGAAAATTGAATTTTGGTATTGTTATTGTGCGCTTTCAGATCAGGAGGGCTAAAACTCATTTATTTCGTTCTGTGTTAAATTAATGCTTTACGTCAACAGTTTCAGACCGAAAAAACAGACGAAAGGGCTTGTCCGGTAAATTGCTGCTTATATTAACCAACAAATTAGACAATTCCGCTGCTGCTGATGGCGGTCTGAAAATGTATCACAAGATTTGGCACACTTAATATGTAACTTGGAAATTTTAATGCTTCTTTAAAACAAATTTTGACAGAATGATTTTATTAATCAATTAACACTTATTATTCGAATAGATACACATTTATTTATTCGAATACTTATAACTATTTGAATAATTATGATTATTTGTTTAATCCGAATAATTAAAAACTATTCGATTAAATTAAAGCTAGGAGTGAATATTCGAATACTTTTAAGATGACTTTTGGTTATATGATCAGATTGTGTTGATTGTGACAAAGTAGATCTATGTCTCATAAGGTCATAAGTGAAAACATGTGTCTATTTAACTGGTGGCGAAGTACTAAAACAAATACTCCATTTTGTCTGCAATATTAAGTAACTACTAATTAATTAAATATTTGAGTTATTCGAATGTTCGAATTTTTCTAATAATTGAATTATTCGTATTATTTGACTAGTTAGATCGTTATTTGGATATTGAAATAAATCAAATATTCGAATAAATTCCTAAGCAACTATTCGAATACCAAAACCCAAAAATGTCCCAGCCATATTTGTAATTCAATGTGAGCCGATATTAGAAAGTGTCTAATGTTTGAAAGGGTGTGATCTGATGACGAGAATCGGTAGAAAACAAAGAAAATCATCTTTATTATGATTACATGTCTTTTTTAGTAAATCTCTAAAATGTCTTTCAAAAAATCTACAAAAAAATCCGCGATAGCATTTGCTTATCTTATATGATAACTATTTTTATCTATCATACATCACTGAAAAACTATGCAATTTATTATGAACATTCTTTAAATTCTTGACTTTTTGTCTTGGGGTGGTATTTTTGTTACCAAGTCAAAATGTGATGAGGGAATAATTATATAAATAAAAAAAAATTCTTGGGGGGGGGAGGGGGGAGCTAAAAAACTGACCTAATTGCAGTTAAATTCGAATCAAGATGTTCGGTATGGTTCTCGCAAATTCAGCTACAACACATTCCCTCTTTTAGATTTTTAGATGTTCTTGTTATTAAATCGCTATTTAAACTTATTTGTTCAACATATATTTATTTAAAGAAAAATATAATCGTTCAACATACGTTCAAAAAGCATAAAATACTTACTGTTTGCTCTATCTACGTACGGCTGATTTCAAAAAAAACTGATACAATTCTTAAAGCACGTTTTTTAAATATTTGAGCAGTGTATTCTAGGGCACCAGTCGCCGTCACTGTCAAATTAAAAAACTTGTCAGAATTGTCGATTAGAAACAAATAACCGCGCAAAAATAATAATCTTTAAATGGCTCCGCACACGAACAAAGAGCTAAAAGCAAGAATTGTATCAGTTTTTTTTGAAATCAGCAGTACATAAGCTACTAACACTCACCGTAATTTATAATCTGTTGCTTCAGTGCCTTAAGTCGGTTAAGACAATAAAGCTAATTAAGATAAAACTTTGCAATTTACTACATGAAGAGCTTTTTGTCTAAAAAATAATACAATTTTTTTTAAAATCCAAATTCATGTCAACTCGCATGTTGTATCTGTGAATTTTATATTATTTTAAATTGTGACTCCACCATATGTAGGTTTTTTTTTTGACAACTTTTATTTAAATGGTAGATATTTTAGTTTTTGGATTTTATTCGTTCGTTTGTATATGTACTTTTTTGTTTGCTTTCTTGCTTTATGACATGTGGCATGATCTTGTACTGATCCAACAACATTAATAAACATTATTAGTATTATTATCACGAAAAAAAATATCACTCCTAAAGGTAAGAATAGAAAAAAAGTAGGTACTAAATCGCTTATTTATTACTAAAAAGTAAAAAATAAAACAATTCAAATAAACTGAAACTGAAACATCATCTAAAAATTTTAAAAAACTTAGTTTTCAAATGAACATAGTTTTTTGAAAGACTCAAATCTTCAAATTTAATATAAAATTTATATTTAACAAACAATACAACATTGAAAATCGTAATCTTGTTTTTGTTACGGTTTGGTTCTACTTTAGATGATACATACATCTTTGTCATATGCAATGTACCGTGTGATTCACAATTGTTTATGGAGGAGAGATATTGACACAGCTTTTCCCATATCAGTTGCACGCTTCCCATGAATTGTTGTGTGAAAATCAGGTTTCAAAACGGTTAACCAACAAATTTGACATAAGTCAAAAAACTGATTCCCAATTGTTTTCTATAGCCCCTTATCTGAATAACTTTTAACTCTTTCTTATGACCTGCATTTTTTTTTGAAAATAACGAATTATATGTTATATTTATTTTAAGATCAAAAATTTTATATATTGTTCACATTCACGTTTCTTTAGTTGTTGTTTTTAGTTATTTGTTAGTTGTAAGTTGTTTTATTAGGTCTAAAACTGTTATTGTTTTATGTAAATCTTTTCAAAAATTACAAACAGCACTCCAAAATGTTGATATTGTACTCGTTTCTTGCATATTATAGACGTTTTAGGTATTATTCAATCATAATAAGTTTTTTGCTCCCGCTGATGCTGGTCATATTGAAAACCATGAAAGCTCTCACAGAATCTAATATCGACCTCTTGAGACGTTTTCTTGAAAAGTTCTCAATCCCGAAGTTGAATATTCACGAAAGAAAATGGTCTGGCCATTTCAGTGGTGGTATACGATTACAACACCGCGTCGTCGCCATCATCATCATCTTCTCGGTTTTTTATTTTGAAAAGAATGCCCCATGCTGAGGCTTTACAGTCGTCGCGTTTTTTCACTCCCAACCGACCGACTCCACTCCATCAGGAGGTAAGGTAAAATATGCACGCGCCGTTTCTTTGATGGAATTTTCATTTCGCCTTGCATACATTTAAATTCCGAACTAAAAGTTGCCGCCATTGTTTATTCTAGTCAGCTAATAAAATTTTTTGGTTTTTCTTTCCTCTTTTTTACTCGGATAGAGAATTTATGACTTTATTTTTACTTTCGGTTCTTAGTTTTGTTAGCGTGAGAACTGGCTGAAGAATAATAGGAAAATCTAGTGTGTTTATTCATAAAGTTTCATAGTATGGTTAAAACCCTTCGTTAGTCGCGCGTGTATCTAGCAGATACATGCTTTGGTTATTTGCAATTATCTAGAAAACGCCCAATGCTAGAATTCTTAGAAGCAGAGTATTCCTAGCTTAATATGTCTTAAATTATTACCTAGAACGATAAACCCTAACATCTGTTTGTTTTGTTATAATTGTAGTAAAACCCTGATGGCGTCGGTCGTGTACCTGCTGTATACAGCGCGACTAGCCACGTTACAATTCTGAGTGGTCAATCTTTTCGGCAACTTTGTGCTTTCAAGACGTTTCCTGAAGAAAATATTAGTTTTAAAGTGTTTTTTTATTCTTGAAAATGAGTACAAAAAAATTCTTCAATTTTTCAAAACCGGAAGACATTGAAGAAGCACACCGGCTAATTTTTGAAGAGGACGATGTCAGTGTCGAGGTTCCAGATGAAAATTTTTATGAATCTGATGAATCAGATTCAGATGATCAAGTTGAAACCAGGTCAGTGGATTCAAATACTGATCATGAAATTAGTTATAATGAAGGGGAAAGTGAAGAACCGGAAGTAGATGATTATTATTTTTCTGGTAAGTACACCAAAGCTTCGATTTATTTGTTGTTTGTATGAAAGAATTTTTAGGCAAAGATGGCACACAATGGCTGAAAGAACCGCCTAAATCATCAAAAAGACGTCCTCACAATATTTTAGTGAAATTACCTGGTGTAGTAGGGCAGAATGCAAGAGAGACCAAAACTGAAGTCGATTGTTGGAATTTGTTTTTTGACGACTTTGTTTTTAATTTATTAGTACAATGTACTAATCAGCACATCGAAAATGTCCGTGAACGTTTTACAAGGGAGAGAGATAGTCGGTCTACAAACAAAACCGAGATAAAAGCATTTTTGGGGTTGCTGTATCTGATAGGTGTATTTCGAGGAGCTCATCAACGACTCAGCGATTTCTGGGCCACTGACGGATTAGGAATAAACATTTTTCGCATGACAATGTCGGAAAAACGTTTTAGATTTTTGATTAGATGTATAAGATTTGACATCAAAGATACCAGAGAAATGCGACGTCAAGTGGATAAATTAGCAGCAATAAGAGAACTTTTTACTGTTTTTATCGAAAACTGTCAGAAGCATTACCATCTAGGCCAAAACGTGACAATTGATGAAATGTTGCCAGGATTTCGCGGCAGATGCTCATTTAGGCAATATATTCCATCTAAACCGAATAAATATGGCATAAAAATATATTGTCTGAGTGATTCTAAACTGTTCTACACCTCGAATATGGAGATATACTGTGGACAACAACCTGAAGGACCTTTTCAGCAGTCTAATTCATCGGACTCGATTGTAATGCGGCTTTCCAAACCTATTTTAGGATCTGGTCAAAATATAACAGCCGATAATTGGTTTACTAGTTTGAAGCTAGTGAGAGAACTAGAAAAAAATAAAGTATCGTACGTAGGCACAATACGCAAAAACAAAAGAGAGCTTCCAACATCGTTTGTATCTCCAAAAAATCGTCCATGTTTTAGTACCATTTTCGGGTATACGAAAAATGAGACCCTTGTTTCGTACGTTCCAAAAAAAGAAAAAGCGTTTTGTTGCTTTCGAGTATGCACATATCTTCAGAAGAAGTTACCAGTGAACCTGAAAAAAAACCGGAAATTATTTTATTTTATAACGAGACAAAATCCGGCGTGGATGTTGTAGACAAACTTTGTGCTACGTACAATGTGAGTAGGTCAACCAGAAGGTGGTCAATGGTAATTTTTTATCACCTTATGAACGTAGCGGGAGTAAACTCTAGGATAATTTTTCTTGCAAACAAAAATGAGTTCACTACAAGTCTTCCTGAAGAAATTAAAAATTTGCTGCAGAAATATAAACCCCAAGAAGAACCTGAGCCAGGAACGTCTAGAGCACCTAAAAGACAACGTTGTCAACCTTGTTATCAGCATACCAAGAAAACTTCAATCAGCGTTTATCGTTGTCAAAAATGCGGTATGTCTCTATGTTTGAGACAACATTCAAGAATTATTTGCGAAAATTGTCTGAACACAGAGGAGGAAGGTCGATAATTTTTCGAATGCTTTAATTATAGTAGTATATCTGATTGATGCACTAGTGTTGAATAAAATAATGACAAAGTGTAAATACTGAATATTAATGGTTTTGTTTTAAAGTGTTTTGTAAGTATGTTCTTTAGACCTTACACTTCACCTTCATCAACCAAAGTCGCATTTCTGTAAAAATATAATACAATCGCTTGCAACTACTACTATTAGTGTAATAATAGCCCGGTAAGTGAATATTGCTTGCAAAGTGTTTTTTTAGTTTGTACTCTAAAAATTTAGAGCAAATAACGCTTCAAATACATGCATGTATCTGGGAGATACAGCGCGACGAACCGCGTTACAAAAACCCGCGCGCCTAACGGAAGGTTAAGTAGGGTAATTATTGTGTTCACAGGATATTTATACAGTCGCTTGAATTTAGCCACTAATGGCTGAATTCATTAAACTTATTTAGGTAAGTAGGCCATTTATTAATTTTCAGCTATTTAGAAAAGAATAGTTGTATCAGATTTATTAATATAGGAAAATAATAGACTTGCAGTTCCCACCTATACAGGGCTCGCTATGGATCACGGCCAAGTGAAAGTGAAGTGATTTGCTAAATGTAGGTCATTTGTTTTGCTGTTGGCATACGAAATATGACCGCTCTCGAAAGTGATACATATCGTAATGATAACCTATGCTCGAAAATGTCTATTATCAATAGCCACACAATCATATTGTATTGCCAACGCATAGCAACGATCATACATACAATTTCATCAAAATGCGCTACCAATGTTTTTCAAAAAATCAAAATATAAACAAAAGCATATAAAGTTATTGACATTTTGATCATTTGCAAGTAAAATTGAAAATTACAGTTGAATAAAAAATAATGTTCAGAGCACGTTCGAAATATCATTACTCGTGCTAATTAAATTCACTTGGGCTTTATTCCACATCGCCCTTGTGTATCAACATTTGCGCGATATTTGTCACTTTTGACACTAGTTATGGAATATACTATTTTTGCTGTCGTAATCGAGAATGGTGTTATACATCCCACTCTAATATATCGAGAAACAGTTAGAGATCTGCAAAAATTCAATGCATTTAAAAATAAGTTGGTCTGGGGAAACCAATTACTTTTCTAAAGATGACTGTATCCGGTGTTGTAGCTTAAAATATTATGTTTTAATTTGTGTAATTTTATATTTGTCATTCACACGTTGGTAGCACTGCGCGGAAAACGGTCAACTGCTCAACATTGACGTCTTTTCACAGAGTACGCACACTGAGTAAATAGGGTTATCTATTAAAACATTTATTAAAAAGCAGCACAAAAAATACTTTTACTCACACTAAAAGTACAAATTTACTCACCTGTAGCTTGTAAACTACTATTTCAAACTTTTTTTTTAATACAAGTACATTAAATATATGGTTTCGAAATATAGATGAGACTGTAGTAATAATTTGATAAACTGAACATTTTTTTATTGACAGTCGCTCGACTTGATGAAAAATGTTTTATTTTAAAACGTGTAACTTTGTATGAATACCCTACATAATTGGCAATATCTTTAAATTGTACTCTTAAAGACTCTTAGATATAGTGCGTCAAACCAAATAAAAGCTACAGTCTACAGTGGTTCCAAGCAAACATGAAACTGAAGCAAACACGCTTCAGCTTTCATGTACACACTGCACCTCATCTTTTTTGAGATTCTGATTGGTCAATTTAAATTTACTCCTGAATTTGCTAATTTAGTTCGCATATTTTCCAGTGCTCATGCCAGCTTGGTGCTTAAGCACTGTAGTAAAATTTTTACAAGCTTAATACCGTTTAATATTAATATAAAATGGTCAACTCTCATAAGTGTTTTATGGGGGTCATATTCGATATTACGTTGTTTGAGCAAGGAGATGGATCAAACAATCACACATCTTGGATGTGTTCTAATTAGGCGAATACAATATACCATTGCGCTCATTCGTCCGTGCAACTAATTATTGTTGGCTTCCTTGGCCAACTTTGATTGTGGGTGAGGTAGGGAAGAATACCGTCATAGATCATTATCAACTACTTCAAAAAGTTAACACTTTTATATAGGGTAGTTTTAGAAGCTCTTATTTGGTTTGTCGCACTATAGATATTTGCTTGTAGAAAATAGAAATTGAAGACCGTTGCAGTCGACATGCTTATCATAAAATCCAAATCTCACCATTTGTCCATTTGGATAAACTCTATTTCTTAAAATACAACTCTGTGTAATCTCTAGAAAGGGTAGACGGACTACGTGCTGTAGTTTATGATACTAGGTAGTTGTCTATTGTATACACAAGTATAACCTTTTCTAACATTAAAGTGTGTCATATAACGTTATTTTTAAATGCTATTTATACGTATAATTTGGGCCACAAAGCTAGCAAAATTTATTATTACTAATTACAACAAAAAATTGTATTTGGGGAATTTTTACATAAACATATTTTTAAAATATAAGCTAATTTGCTTATAATTATTGCTCTAGAGAGTGATACTGTGAACCTTATTAAAGGTTTTGGCAATTTGCCTCCATTTTGATCCTCTAATTTCTAATAGGCTCATTAGAGATCGTTACGTCATAGGTTTCGGTGCGGTTATAAGCCATTAGAGCACCGAACTTTTTTTCTAAAAAATCTCTAGGTTGGTAAAGCTTAATTTGACTTTTTACCTGTCTGTAAATAATATTGTGGATTAAAATTGCAATTTTCGAACAAAAAAGTGAAGTGAACAATTAATGGAAAGTATATTTTTGTAAAATATGGCATATAATGGTGTAAATAATAAGGTCTGGGAAGAACAACCGATTCCCATTGAGCAAAAGTCGCAGTTTATAATATGTCACTTAACCTAAAAAAGTAGGTATCTTACAATAATAATAATAAAAACCAAAATAAATTTTGCTATTTCACGGATTTCGGGAGGCCTATATGTAAAGTTTTCTTCCACTTTCGTATTTTAGGGCTGACAGGATTAGAATTTTTGGATAAAACAAAAGAAAAGACAAATAGATGAAATTTCAGTTTGAAAATCAAGATACTGCCAACCCACTCCAAAAATCCCTAAATTGATCAAATTGAAAAAAAATGCTCAAAAACAACATAAAAAGGGCAAATTACAAAAAATAGTATGAAAAACTCGTTTTAAAAGATCTAAAAGCACTTATTCTTTAAAAAAACACGTGACTTTCAAAAAAATTATAATCTGGAATGCGTGCTTTAAGACAGTCTTATGAAACTTGTTTTTTAATATACATACTATTATGTATAATTTAGGGTTTATTATAAACCACGTACGCTTATGATGTAGTCTCCAGATAGTAGCTTTCTTATCGGAATGCAAAAGAGAATGCAATAATGAAAAACTGTTTATCCATGTAAAGAACTTTTTATAAAGCCCTCTGAAATTTCTCCTACATAAAAACCGAGAGCTAAATCTCATCTAAATGTCTTTTATGGATCCACAAATGCGTAATAACTGTCTATCATTTTCTTTCTGCCATCTTATATTAAAGCAATATCAAAAACCAAGATTTTTTTCTCTTATTTCATATATGTCTGAAGATTATCACATTTTGAAACGCTCTCGTAACGCAATTAATTTTTGTTTCAGATTATTCAAGCCAAACGAACCAGTTCTTTCGTCCCCATTTTTAAGGTAAGTTAATAAAATAATTTTACGCTTTCATTTTATACGGATTTCTCAGAAGAGAAAAAAGCACTTACCTTGTAATGAAGCTGGAATGCTTGGTAAGTCTAGGTCCAAGCCACACAAGAAACTGGTTGCTTGATAAGGAGTTTATTATCGTTTTTATTAAGAGATTAGCACTTTTGTAAAAAAGAATTCTCGGTGATAAACTGTGTTTATTTTGGGAATTTTCACATTTTTTCAATTACATTATTCATATAAATTCGGGACTATTGACACTACACAGATGTATCTATCTTATTTTGAAATCGTCACCAACTTATTACAACAACTGCGTTTATAAATAAACACTATCTTTGAATAAACCTTGAGAATGATTACGTCAACTGTAACGATATACTCATATACGTATTTCGAAAAAATGACAGCAAAAATTTTTCAACTGAATTTATAAAGACAGAAACTAAAATAAGTCTTCAGGGAGTAATGCAATATGTGTCACGCACAGAAGTAATTTGTAAAATCAATACGACGATTTTGATGTCATTTTTTATAAAAAGCAAAATAACGGCCCCTTTATCAACATCAACAATCTACAATAGAAGTGAATTGGATTCATTTTAAATAGTTTATATTTAAAAATAACCTGAACCAAGCACATGTCAACTGCTTAACCATTACTGTTGTAGAAAAGAAAATATTATTGCCTATAGTTATTAATACAACATAGATGTTTGATAAAATCGTGGTTGTAGCACTCAGTGCCAGTTGTGTAAATAATCTTGAAAGATTTGTTTTATTTTGCTTTGATTTTTACTAAAACAAAAGTTTAATTAAAAACTATATCAAAAGACTATTAATTTTTAAAACGCATCACACTTCTTCTAACCTAAGTTAGAAAATTAAAATAAATTCTTAACCAAGGGGCTTTGCAGCGACCATTAGCCGTAGGAAACAATTTTGGATGCTCAAATGGTAGATTTCTAAATATATCCTAATATGTAGAACTTCTATTGAAAATGATGTCTGAAAACGTGATGAATTCAATTTAGAAATCTTAAATTCGAATTATGTACATATTTGTGATCTGAATATCAACTGTCTGAGTGAGATAAGGTAGTGTAAAATATTTTAATTAAGAATTTTTGGCATTTTGACGCAATTTGTGGTAATTATTACGTTGTTTGTAATTTATTGACAAATGATGTTTTAGCAAACTTCTGAAAAAAATACCGTCATGTATGACTGAAGAAAATTTAGCAACACAGTAAATAGTTAAATACGTTAGCATGTCAGGTCAGGTCACTGAAATTTGTGTCAAATTAGCAAAAACCATAGCTTCAACTCCTCCCAAAACACCGTGAATTTATTAAATTATCTAGCTGAAATTATGATTATAATGTATGCTTACCATTACCAAATATTAGGATAAACTAAACTTTAATAATAATAATTTTACGTTGTTTATTTGTATGTAATACCATCCCTTTTGGGCTTGTTGATGTTCATTAGAAACTCTTTTTTTTTAATTAATGAAATCCTTTCTCCCTTTAAAAGCAACACGTTTGCATTTCAATCCATTCAGACTATGTTAATTTATTTAATTAGTATTCATTCCTGAGAGAGAACAAGTTCATTTGATCTCTTTTTCCATCATTATTTTTCATTCATTATTTTGTAGCAACATTTTAATTAGACTCTTTCGCTAATGACTTTAAAAGTTCCTTTTTTCTTATTTTCACAATTCAAACAATGTAAAAAAAAAACAAACTTTTACAAAAATCTTTCGAAAATAAGACGTTTATTGATACAAAAATAACAGGAAGACATTGGTTTGCTTGTATTTTATTTCACTTCGTTGAATTCAATCTTATGAGTTTCGTTCGTAACCTCAAGCGAAAAAAAGGAGCCCTTTAATATCCCCTTTCGCTCTTTTGTTTTGATAAATGATTCAATGAAGTCCAGCTCGAAACCGACAAACAGGAAGAGACAAAAAAATTAAAACGCTTTGGGGACGATTTCCGGCAAGCAGGAAAGGAAATAAAAATCGAGAAAAAAGTGAACTTTTCAAATCGATTTTGCTCAAAGCATTTGGGGTTTACGATGTTCTCAAAATGGAATTATTGTTCGTATCTTGGCAATTAGATATATATATGAGCATTATTTCAGATTTCTATGTACAACAATGTTTGGATTCAATTTGTCATAGGGGAACAAAAAGGGATTCAATATGGAGTTGAATCACAGATAAATCAACTTTAGCATCTTACCTATTACCTAACACAAAAGACAATTCAGCAATTTTATCACATGAAACATGTCCTTTTCCCTTATTTGTGTAGCTAATTTTATACAATTTGCAGTACCTTTGCTTTTATTGCTAGATTTATTGTTTTAATGTGGAGATACACTACCGACCATAAAAATATACTTAAATAAATTGGATACTTGGGTATAAAATATCTTTATCAAGCAACATGACATTGCTATCAAGTTGGGTTTATGACTACTCTATTAAGTTCAAATCATGTCCTTGAGAAGTTTTTTCACTATTTACAAAATCGTTTCTTAAATCAACTTCCCAGTGTTACATAAAAATTAGCAGATTATTTCAATTTTAGCTTTAACAAATTGTGTTGCAGTAAAAATTATATTGCAAAACTAAACCGCCAGAATTTTAAGTGTTTTTCCTTACACCGGTTATATCTCAGGAGCCGCTTGTTATAGAACTTTGAAATAAAAAAATCACGAAAAGTGGCAAAAAGAATTTATTGGAAATTATTTTCAAGTTTCTAGATTAGCCGCCAGAGAGAGAAAAAAGTCACAACCAACTAGAAAAACCGATTTTTTTTTCGTTATGACTAGAAAAAGTTAATCAAAAATATGTTTATTGCAAAGACGAGACAATTTTGTACAAATTTAATCTGATATTTGTTACGCTAATTTGTCAAATGTGAGAAGGAAGATGGTGGGGATATGCAATCCGAAAAACGTGTACAACGTCAAGTAATTTTGACAAAATTGGTTTCAATGGAAAGTTAATTTTTTGGTTTTATTTGATGGTTAATAAATTAAACTATTTAATTTTATTTTTCAATTGTCAAGTAGCACTGTTTAGAAAAAATTAAACTTTAACATTTTTCTTTGAAAATTTAAATAGAACGGTTTATAAGTCTTCAATATAGTGTTGAAAAAATTGAACAAGTGCAAATCCGAAAACCGCACGTCGATATCATTTTTGCAACAAAAGTTATAGGTTAAAAAGAGAAAGGAGGATGACAGGTATAACATTTCTTGCAATACGCTTCATAAAATGAGAACATTAGACTAACATATTGACAAAGTTAATTATCAAAAAACAAATTTTTAATAATAAACTTAATTTTCTTTAAATAGACATGAACAACAGACAAGTACACAAGAACAACAAATAACAAAAATGCACGTATCATAACTGAAGACAAAAAAAATAACAAAAGTACTAAAAATAGTGGTTTGCCAAATGTTCAAATTAATTTTCGTTGTTTTGGATGCAAAGAAGTAATCTTTAGTGTGTGGAGTTTACAGTTGTCAGCCAACTGAAAACCTGGGTTGGCGGTTTTTGTTCTTTGCATCATGTCTTCTTTTGTTGTCGGTTTAGTAAGGTACATTAAAGTTTTCGCCATTCACCACAAATAACAATCTAAGCAAGTCAAGTCTGGCAATCTTGGTGGCCATAAAAATACACTTCATCTTCCAATTCATTTTTCAGGATACATCTCATCTAAATGATTGTGTAACATTTACTGAAAAATAATACTCCATCTACTTTTTCACCTATACTTTTTGTTGCAAAAAAAATATCTACGTTTGGTTTTGAAATTTGCACCTGTTGTTTATTTTTTTTTTAGTTATATTAAGACTTATAAACCGTTCTATTGGAACTTTCAAAAAAAATTGTAAAAATTTGAAATGTTTTTAAACAGTATTACTTAACAATTGAAAAATTAAATTGTTTAATTTATTGAGCATCAAATAAAACAAAAAACTATCTTTGAAACTAATTTTGTCAAAATTGCTTGAGGCAAGCCAAAGTTATAGACATTTTTCCAGATGTGCCAGATTAAATTTGTGCAAACATGTCTCATCTTTGCAATAAACATATTTTTGATTGATTTTTCCTAGTCTTATAACGAAAAAAAATTGGTTTTTTTAGTTAGTTGTGACAATTTCTCCCTTTGGCGGCTAATCTAGAAACTTGAAAATAATTTCCAGAAATTTCTTTTTGCCACTTTTGTTTTAATTTTTTTTATCTCAAAGTTTTATGGCAAGCGGTTCTTGAGATATAGCCAGTGACCTTCCCTTTCGGGACACCCGGGACATAAACAATCATCCCAGGATGAACTTGATTTATCGCAGACGCTATATTATATTCATACTCATTGCATTAAACTTTAACAATGTTAATAATTCAGGATAGTAAATTATTTTATAGAAAAACTGAATATCATTTGCTTTTCTAAAGCGTAGTGCATGTCTGTCTATCTTATTTAAAGTCGTAAAATCTACATTTTTTATTATCCACTCGAAAAACGCTGTCTTTTTTCCAGTCGAAAAAATGCACAAGGGATGTTTAACCCTTAAATGATTTAGCAAACTAAGTCCGTCTTTATTAAATAACTACAGAATTGAACTCTTTTAATTTGATTAATTAACCCCTACGTACAGTTTAGGGGTTCCAGACAACACCTGCGTATTCGAGCACCTAGAACTGGACGCACAATGTAATGATTTAAGTGTGTTTACATCCCTACATTCTTTACTGTTTTTATGTATAAATCTTAGGATGTACATGGCTATTGGGTTACACCATTTCTGAAGCCTAATTAAAAATTACTGTGAATCTTGCAATTGTAAATATTAGATAAATTTTGACATTGCTAGCGAATAACTGACATTTTCAATATTTAAACACATACTTTTAATATTATCTAAAAAGATCAATATGAGATCCCAAAGCGACATATGCAGGGAACGGCGTAAGGGTATGATTTACCTTGTCAAAGGCTTTGGCGAAATCAGTATAAATAACATTAACACAAATTTATTATTATACTGGCTGTACTCAACCAAACTTACGACCATTATTTGACAAAATGTGTGAGAGTGAGAGGCAATTACACGTGAACTTTCCAAGGAGTTGCAGGTGAAACTCCAATCGGTCCAGATTTTGTTTATCTCATTCCGATTGTCAGAGTTGAAGATAGTTTCACTTTATCGTAACCAAGTTTATACAGCGTAGGAAATAGACCCTAAGCGAGAGATTAAATTTGCTTGTAATTGTTAACTTAAAGTTATAAAGCATTTGTTTTATATCGTTTGAGGCTATCACAGCAGAATATGCAGTATATTGCAAAATCTGAATAAAAGAAAAATTAAAAGGCCCATTGTTGGTTCTTACGAATACAGAATCGCTTACCATAGTTCGTCTCATCATTTCGGTATTACTGGCAAAAAATCAGCAAAGTATTTTCTTGATATGCTTGAAATTACGCCATGTTGTTCCAATATTTTTCAGTTTTATTGATAAAATGAACGATAAGGTCTTTAAATTATTAAATTAAAACATCGGGTAGTTTTCATTTCTGCATTTGGATTCATAATTAACATTTTTGTTATTGGTCAAATAAGACAAGAATAGAGGGAAGAACCTTAAAAATAGTCGAAAGATTGCTTGATGACTCTTGATAATTGATGTTTCATTAAATTTGATGGCTTGTTGAAAAATAATGGGAATACATAAAGCAATTTGAACTTAATTGTTCAGTTTGTGACTTTTGAATTTGTCGTTTAGAAACATAACCTAAAATCTCTCTGTCTGTAATTTTTTTTCGTCCTCTGTTATTAAGTCTTACAACAGGACAAATGTCAATGAGGATGTAAATAAATAGCTATTGAACTCATTTCAATCTGCAAATTCATTTGCACAGCTCCAAATTGCTGTAATTAAAGTCTTCCAATTTCTGTAGGAATATTATGGCCTGCAATTCTAATCAGGACGATACTTATTACTTTTTATCTACCATTGTTGGAAAGATTCCTGGGCCAACAAGTAAACACCTTTTTTGTATAAAAGGCTGTCATAAAACTCTTACAGAAGTTGGACTATAGTATACTTGTTGAAAGCCGTTGAAAATTCATTGATTCTTACTCAATTATTGACGAATAATTGTTAACAATTAATTATTTGTTGACCGATTAATGGTTAATTGTTTTACTTATCGTGAACAACAAAAGTGTCTAGTCGAACTACTATACTAAAATACGTCTAATTTATAGACTAGCAGAAAGAATAAAATCAATTACACAATGTTCAATAAGTCCAGATTTTTTTTATTGAAATCCCTATCAAGGAACTGAGGAATAGGGATGATGTAGAGCGACATAAATTGTTTAATTTTTTATTTCTAAATTGGCAACTAGCTAGAATAAGTGGTTTAAAAAATTGAAATTATCACTGCCCTATTCACTGCTTAAAATTCTTGGATACAATAGCAACTTTTAACATAATTGTGAAGCTTGTGATTATAAATAAACTACATATCTGTATTTTTTTAATGTATTAAGAAAAGACAGTTTTTTGTTTTTAAATTTCTATTAGATGACCCTTTTATATCATAAAGTAAGCATTTTTTGTGAACAATTTTTTTTTCAATTCTTGTCTTTTTTATAACTTTTTCTTCCTGTAGCCCAAAACATAATCTTCACAGCGTCAAGGCTACATATTATCTTTGTTGATTATTACCTTCTTTTTAGGTCACTCGGCGCCTTATCCTTCCTGACCAAAAGGGTATTGTTTCTTTCATGTGAAAATTACTTTATGTAGAATAAAAGCAAATTTTAGTTAAAAAACAAACATTTGCTAAAGGATCCGCCATAAAAATATTATGGGCTATAGGGTTATACTACTATGAAATGTATATTTTTAACTAAAACTTTGATTATACCAAACAAAGAAATAAAATAAATAAAACAACGGCAATTTTGACTGTTTTTTCTTGTTTCAAAATTAATGAACTAAAAAATGTTTGTACCAGAAATCTACAAGCTAATAACCAATTGTGCATTCGCAAACTATTTACAGAGACAACACCTGTAAACAGGAAAACAACTGAAATGATAAAAATTGGAGATGTTGATGTTATTCTGAATGAGAAAAAATTGGCAATATTGGTTCTTTCTCTATCTAAAGCTCCGCCTTTTCGAAATAAGATTTTTTATTGCTTTCTTATTAATTATTTATTTATTTTGAGAGTAGTCTTTTTAGAAATTAAAACGGAACCAAATTAATAAAAAAAAACAATTTTTGTGGTTGTTTTTTTTATTTTTTAGCTAAAAAATTAGTGGTTACATAAGAGATATTGGCTTCTATTATAATATTAATATGAGAAGCAAGTTTGGTGTTTTATTTTAAATCAAACAGTTATATCAGCTTTAATAGCAGCTGAGAATGAATCACCCGGTATTTATAAAATCATTGTTTGCAGACTCTGTGCAATATGCCGACGGGAGTCCAAAAAAAAAATAAGACTTTATAAGCAGATTTTCAATTTAACACTTTCAAGATGTTCAGTTAGCAAGAAATAAAACAATAATTAAAAAAAAAGTCCGGACCTCATAGAGAACTCAGTAATAAAAGAAATAGGCTTACTTACCGTTCAACATTTATTTTTTTAAATGAAACTAATGCTTTTTTGAATAAATTTTTGTATATATATATATATATAATATATTTATATTTTTTATTTTTAGTATATTCAATTTGGTACTTTTTCCAATGAATTTTATTAACTGTCTACAGACGTTATGGGTCAGCATAGTCTTAGAAGCACCTGACAATACAATTAATTAAAAACTGCATATAATTTAATTTTTTTTCTCCGAAATTGTTGAAAAAGTAAAAATTTGCAGCAATCAAGAAAACAAAAATAGGAACAGATTATACAAGTATCATTTCACCTTCGTCTAGGCCCTGATAATCTGACAGAAAAGAGAATTTAATAGTTTATAATTGTTTTTTGTACTTCTAACTTGATCTTTTTTTTAGTCTACATTTTTATTATTTTAAATAATTTTCAAAATAAACAGATTACAAAATGTTTACAAAATAAAAAGTTGTTTTTATTAGAATATAAAAGAGCCGGTCGGCTATAAACAGTTGTTAATAAAATAGTTTGGAGAAAGAAATTTAATTACCAAATACCCACTAAGTTAATGCGTTTTTGCTCTACCCTTTTCGATAAATAATATATTTAAAATAAACATGTTGCGCCCCGACGGCCAAAAGTTGGTAAAACAAAAACTTTTTTTTATGCTTTTTATAGTATAAAAAAGAAATCGCAATAAATGTAGGAAAAATCACTTTAATCACTCAAAAAAAAAAAGGTAGATAGGTAATACATAAAAAAGAATTTTTTCCACAAAAATCACTTCACTTCCACTTCATTTTCAACCCACCCTCTCAACGCACACTGTGATCTGAAATCTCTATCCGTTCTGTTGCCTAGGCAATGTAGATTTAACCAAAGCCAACTCAGCCTAACACCGGACACACCATGAATGATAACAGCATCGCAGTAACTTTGAAATGATATAACTGCTCGTTCTATCTAGCAGGCTGGCTGAGCTGAGGACAGCTGAACATCTGCTGCTGCATTACGTTATGCTGCCGCCCCCCCGACTGTTGTTCTCTCTTCACTGGTTTGTATGCATTGGAAAGAGATAAAACGAGTCGACCCACTCACTAAACACGGCTGTTTATTATTAGGGGAATAGCTGGCGGCCCGGGGACGTAGAGGAGAGGAGCCTGAGTCGGTGAGCTTTTCGAGAGGGTCGGATCGGATGGATGGGTTCTTTTTGTTGCCAGGGATTAGTTAGAAATGGTTGAAAAGAGAGAGAAAGATAGACGAAGAGAGAATGAAAGAAAGAAAAAGAACGGACAAGTATGACCTCGACCTTGGAATGGGGGAAATAGACTTGTTTGATTTTCAAATTTATTTAGCTATTGGACTTCTGGGTTGAATTTATACTGAATAGAATTGATTACTTTTAAAACATTTTTTTGTTATTGACTAATAATAATATTTATTTTTAATAAAAATCAATAGTGACCTTAGATATGGTAAAAAATATCGCTAATTAATTATTTAGGTCATTGTTTACTTTACCGGCCAGTAAGGTATGGAGTTGAGGTGTTGTTTATAGTGTTTAAGAGAGTTTTAGGAATGTAACTTACTATAAAAAGTTTTGTGCAAAGGTCTCAAACTGTGGCAAAATCCACATTTTTCACACACTTATGGTCACGGCGCATGCGTCAAACATACGTAAATCACACAAATTCTCTCAATTTACTAAATACATAGAATTTTTCCTTGCCCTAAAATGTTTTAAATCTTTTTTTTATTTTTTACAATTTACTAGATACGTACAGTAGTTTGTTGTCTCACATGGTTTTAGTATTTTTGCTACAAATCTCTATGTAATACGACAAAAAATTAAATGTTTTTAACATTTTAGATACCAAAGAATATGTTATTTGACCCTTTAGGGCATTTGACCAATTGTTTAGTAGGGGAAAATGATTTTAAATGCTTTTTTATCGAACGACTTAAAATTACACACAAATTGAACTGGCCTGTAAAGTAAACAATTATTTATATTATGTCTTACCAAATTCATTTTTAATTTTGAGGTTTCATCATAGTGTTTAATTTTTTAGATTTAAACAAATAATATATATCAAAAAAAATAGAAGACATTAATTTGACGGCTTATCATGTAGTCTTTCTACTTCAGGGCAAGTTCAAGTTAGTGTTAATAGACGAGATTTGTTCCTGACTGAAAGATTGATTGAGGACTTCTTGGCCACTCAAAATAGATATTATCCCTTCAATGATATCAGGACCTCTAACCAGACGGTTAAAAATAATATTTCAAAAATCTAGAAAGAGTATGGCACAAACAATTTAAATTTTACAAAACACAGAAAGTGTTCAAAGTGTAAATGTTAAAGATGTAGCTATGTAAAAAGAAGCAAATGATATGGGAGGGAAGTTCAGCGTGGCCAACAATGACTATTTGAGTTGCCAACACTTTTTACAGACTTTTGACATAACACTCATTTAAAGAATTATAGGTTATGTCACAACGACTAACTTTTTAATTGGCATCTGTCAATGATGTTGTGAGTATCAAAGGTGTCACCCGTAACAACAGGAAGTGGTTGTAGATGTACTATTTTAAAATAGTTTTAAAATGAAATGTAGGATTACCAACTCAAACAGTCATTGTTGAACACGCGGTTTTTTGAGCATATGCCTAGAAATTTATTATCAATATAAAAAGATTAATTGAAAATTGCAAAACCCTAACAAATTGTCATTATAATAAAATGCAACCTTTTGTATACTGTTTTACCCACTTTTTTAGTTCAATATACATAATTCTACACGTGTATAAATAAATTAAAAACAAATAAAGTTGCCAACTTGCCATGACCGAAATTGAGTTATAAAAAAATATTTGTTATTGTTTGAAAACGTGAAAAAGGTTAAAAATGTCTAATAGTGACTCTAGTGATACATAATTAACTCCCTCGGAGTTATTGCAACCTGCAGCAGAAGCTACAAACAATTTAATACCAGAGAAAAGTCGCGAGCAATATGAAAACTACACGACCTGGGGGCCAAACAACGCAAAACAAGCGACTCATCCGAAAATGTTTTATAGGCATATTTTCGTAGTCTTTCTAAATCCAAAAACCTATGTAGGCTGTGTATTCGATGCGTAAATGCACACTAAACTTGAAGAAAAAAATAGACAATTTGAAGTATTTCTAACACCAAGCTTTCTCTGTTTCTCCAAAACAAAATAGGGAGTACAAGCCTAAAAAATCCGAAGTTTTTCTGCAAAAAACGTTGAAACATTTCTAAATCAAGCCCCAGATGGATTCCCAGTGCTAAAAGTTATAACTATAGATTATTGATACAAACTGTTATTGCTTATCTGTTTTCCGTCATCGTGTAGCAGCAACACAAGCAAATTCTAATTGAATTGGTAATTTTCAAAAGAGCACAAGTGAGTGAAATAATTGCGCAGTCTTTTATATAGACTTTTAAGTAGATTCTATATAAAATAGAATGGATCTTATTTTCAGATCAAAACATGATTAGTCTACTGTGAAAAAAATTTTTGTTTTTCTGAATTACCAATTAAATTCAACTAAAAACAATTGAAGATTAATCACAAAACCATAGATCGTTGCTTGCGGTTCGCTACACAGCAACGTCTTACAGTATAATCAAGTAGGTTAGATTTTTTCGGCTAAGAGAGGCAAGATGAACATTACCTATCTTTTACAGGTTTGTTATTATTCAATTACAATACTGATTAGGGGTAAAATACATTATCAATAATTATTTTGGCTAATTTAAAAGTTCAGAACGTAATATTATATATTTCTTTGTTTGGAAAGCTGTGCAATTTTCAAAAACTATATTTTCTCATACTCTCGTTAATTTTACCTGCTTTTTAGATAAATAACTTTATAATTTTTTTTATATCTTGAAGAAAAGTTAAAAAGCTATTTGCTAACAAAAAGTAAGAGTGCTATTTTATGTTCAAAGTAATGGTTTGGTAGAAATATATTTTAAAGTGTTTATTTGCTTCTTAAACTTAAAACTGCCTGATGCTTTCTTTAATTTGCTCTTATAACTAAATATAATTTAGCGTCTAAAATGTCAAATTGTCATTAATTCAATCTTAGTAGATAAATTATCTTAAAAAAAATAGTTATTTAAGTTAGATATTTGTTCTTAAGTTGTTATAAAAATATCCAAAAATGTCTTTTGCATTGTTGTCAATATGATGCATCAATAATTGAACCAAAAAAGGGATTACGTATTAACTCACTTATTTTTAATTCTGATTTAAAAAACAGACACATTTTTGTAATGAATTTCCCATCAAATGACATAAACTGCTTATTTTGGTGCTTTATCTTTATTGATGAAAGTGTAAGATTTGTACAGCTTCTTCACATTTTAAAATTCATTTATAATTTAGAACTATTGTGGAAACTATCTCACTACATTTCTAAATCTACACTAGTCTACACTAATATTATAAAGAGGAAAGATTTGTATGTTTGTATGTTTGTAATGAATAGGCTCAAAAAGTACTGGGCCGATTTAAAAAATTCTTTCACCAATAGAATGCTACATTCTTCCTATTTTACATAGGCTACATTTTATTTTGAAAAAAATTAGGGATCTTTGGTAAAATTTGAACAATGTAACAGAAGGTGTAGAAAAATGAGTCTTAAAATGTCTTTCGTCGAATGCGCTGCCGATATTATTAGCGATAGAACAAAATAATGTACAACAATATTGAAGAACATCATAATGTCTACAAAAAACTCTACGGTAGCATATGTCCAACTATTGTAGTTATGTCACTACAACAACTTTTTTCATTTTAAACATTAATGAAAATGCTAACCAAATTCAAACCATGCTATTTATGAGTTTATATTAATCCTTATCCAAATAAATTATTTTATGGTCAAGACCATTTAACTAGTACCTATAAAATAGTTTTCAAATTATTTAAATTGGACTTTCCATTCAAAAGATATTACGAATTAAAAAATTCAAACAGTAAACAAAACCGCCATAGCGCGGTGGCCGTTGTTTGCGATGCAGTCTGAAAAGCGCGCCGGGCATCGCGGCGGGCGGGGTGGAGGGGGCACTGGGGAGGCAATATTTAATAAAATTAGTAAAGTCTTTCTTGGGTATGACGAGACCAGGGAAATAGGTATTCATTTTTATATGGAGGATATTATAGATTCCAGTTCAAATTTAATAGGTACGCATACATAAGATAGGTCAGCTATACAAAATAAAGTAGTGCATCAAATTTACGCTAAGGCGGTACGAAGTTCGCCAGGTCAGCTAGTTATAAATCAATTTATAATATTTACAATAAATGCAATATTTTGTCGTCACGGTATGTAATGTACTATTTTTGTAGTATATTTTCGCTATTCATGATTTTATGCACATTCAAAATCATTCAATCATAACCCCTATTAATGCATGATTTTCTATTAACGAGCAATTTTTGTTACTGCCATACCAAATTAATAACAAATCAAACAAAATATGACCGCACTTTATCAATTTCTATATCAATTATTAATCGCTTTTTTTTATGCACTTATTGGTTAACAACAAAATATACTGAGGGTATAGTGCGGTTGATCAATTGGGGTCAAAACTAAAAGAATTATTATAGAGGGTTCAAAAGATAAAGCACCATATCTTGAAAAATTATAAATTTTACCTTTTGCATTTGTTATCATCCATAAATCTGTGAACTGTAGCTTGTCAGTTTTGTCATATATGTGGTTCACTTCGTACAAACTTTCAAAATAAATATTTTTTACGATTTAGTTTAACAAATACGATCTTAGAATCTCTTAAATTTAAGACTTTAGAATTTAACCAAACCGAATCTACATAAATCTTCTAAAAGAGGATTTACGGACTTTTTTTTTTGTGTTTGATAATGTCTATAACGGTCGCCCGTTAGACGTTCTGTACGCAGAATCCTTCCGTTTGAAATAAAATAGTTGACCATCATTTGCACATAGAAATATTGTCAAAAAAATGATTTTAGTGTTTTTTTATATCAATCTATAAGACTGATATAAACAACAATAATTTCGTTTGAAATTATTGTCAATTAGCTGACTTGGCCTGACCTGGTATATGCAAAAACAAGAGAAAAGAAGGTTTATTTATTGACGGTAGGGTGTCTGTTGCGTTACAAACCCAAAACAAAGTTTAAAGAAGACCAAATTTGAAAACATGATTGGTAAAAATTCGTAAAAAACAAATTTTAAATTTTTTTGCCACTTTTTTTAAACCTTAAAAAGGCAAGAACGTCTAAACAACTTGTTAATTTTTTAAAAAGATTATAAGCGCTTGAACAGTTATTTTTCCAATTCATGTCTTTTTGTCGGTTGAATAATTTGAAGTCACAGAATGTTTTTTTATGAAGTAGTGGTACTTGACTTGCCACAAATGGTTCATTAATTGCTTGAATCTTGTGATTTTTTTCACTACAATGTTTTTAAAAGATAAGTAAATTAGGCAATTGAAGGGTTATTTTTTTCAATTTTTTTTATAAAAGAACTGGGGGTGTTTAATTGACACAAAAAAAGTTTTAGTTTTTTTATGATAAATCATACAAAGTCAAACACTTCGGTCATAGCCAAAGCCATAATTATGTGGTCTTTTGATTTTTCATCGACATACATATTTAAAATGTACAATTATAAAAAAATAGTTTCTTAAAAAAATATGTAATTTTTTTTGAAAAATGCAAATAAACACATCCAAAGGATTGCTTGATAAACATACCATATTTTTCAAAAAATTTCCGGTCAAGCAGGCTATGAAAAACAAAATTTGTTTTGAACCACTGTCATAAAATCTTAGAAATAGCTTGAGAACGGTCATTTTCCATGAATTCTAAGAGAACTGGCAATTCGTTGAGAAGTTGACAGTAATAATGCCTTCTTCTCAATGTTTTCCTGAGTACGATTTTAAGGTCAGCCATTTACAGACTTTGGCTGAACACTGCCCCTTTCTCAAAATCCTTGAACTTGTACTTCAAGGTATCGGAAAAGTGCTTATAAGAACAGCAACGTTTGTAAATTTGGCCGTGACCCCCCTAAGCTGGTTCAATTTGCTAACCCACGCTCTATTTTCATCTTGGTGACCATTACGAAAATAAGTTTTGAAGCATGAATGACTTTTGTTCAGAAGTAAGAACAATTTTTGCGAGCACAATTCTTATAATTAATGACGTTTGTGACAGTTCAATTATTTTGTGACAAATACAGACTTGACTTGAAATTTTTTGAACATACGGTATAATATTTACTATACAGCTAAGAACAAGTTTTTGGTTATCATTAGGTATCGACAATTAATCATCGCTACTTGATTACAACAGAAAAGAAGAAATTAGCTTTTATCACAAAATATTTTGTCAAAAATTGAATATAAAAAATTTGATCAGTTTGTTCGTGTTTTTTTAAATTTTTCTATTTTTTGTGTTACTTGAATTAATTGTTTTACTATTTTGATTTTGACGCTAATCAGTAGGAGTAGCAAGGGGAATACTTTGAATTTAAGTTAGAAATGACTCGAGACATCATAAACAGAGGATCCTCTCTAGAAGCTGTATTGTAAATATGTAATTGCAATACTAATGAATAAACTGATGAATATCATGTATAAAAATTCTGAGAAACAATTAAAATGAAAGTTAATGACTCGCCATATAATATACAGCAGTCGTCGTCGTGTAATTTCTTCGGTCCGTTACGTTTATTTTTGGTCTATGGATTGCCGAGAGGGTTCGTTGTAATGACTTTAATGGGAATTTTCCCTTTTTTATTTTGGCTAGTCTGTTCTGTTTTTGAACAAAAAACATCATTTTTTTGCGTAAATAGCAGGCTTGCAGCTGACGCTGCTTTGCAATTAGACGCTTAAGCGATTTGTTGGTGACATTAACTAAAAATTGCTAATTCTTTCTGAAAAAAAAAATAAGAAAGAAGATTGTATATAATGTGTATAGTTGACTTTTTTCTGGCTTTATATTGTTGCTGGACTAATGACAAGTATCGTTTCCTGCTGTCTTTATCATTTTTTTAATACATTGTGATCCAGTTGAAAACATTTTTACATTATTACCGTTTTATCATGTTTTTTGTTGTTATCGCATATAGATTTGTTTTATATATTGTTACGGATTACATTTTAACTCAATAAAAAATACGAAACGTGAGAAAGAGTGAGGAGAAAATCAAAGTTTATTATGTATTTAAGCGAGTAATACAGCGTGGTCAACAATGACTGTTTGAGTTGACAACACTTTTTAGAAACTTTTTTATTTGTCTAGTTACAACATTGTAATCGGATACGTTTGTTTGACAACTACTTGACATAACACCCATAAAAAAATTTTAGGTTAGGTCACAGCGACTAACTTTTTAATTAGCATCTGTCAATGATGTTGCCAGTGTCAAAAGTGTCACCCGTGAACAGGGAGTGGTTGCAGTTGTACTATTTTAAAATGAACTGTAGGATTTCCAACTCAAACAGTCATTGTTGACCACTCTGTATATTGTAAGGTGACCAGGTTGACCACTCTGTATGTATCAAATAAAAATTAAAAAAAGGTTTATTCAACTATTTTAATAGTATGTACATGTACAGACTACATAATTATATTACATGCGGAAATAGAAACTATGCCACTACTAAAACTAACGTTTACATATACAGGGTGTATAATATTAACATGAATCAAAGCCGGTGTGTTTTTTTGACAGCAGGTCTTAGATCGGCTCGTACTAAAGCCGGTAACAATCCCTAAACACGAAGTCGCTTACGCAATGGTGTAGAGATTTTTGTGAATTTGAATATATTAATTTAATTAGTTTGCGTTAGTGTTTTTCAGCGCTGTAAGTCTGTAAAATAAGAAATACATATTTTTGTCTTGTTTGAGAATTTTTGTTTTTTTTTTTAATAATTAAAAATTTATTTTACATTTAGAAAATGACACAAATGCCTGTGGCATTTGTGAATAAACACGTGCAATACTAGGACTAATTTAATCAATGTTATTTTCGAAATGGAATAAGGCAAAAAAATGGAGAATGGGAATATTCGATTAATCTGTGTTTTCAAGAAATGCACAATGCAGGCAGAGTATAGATCTTGATTTTCAAAAAGTTTTTTTACTTAATTTTAGTACGAACCTATCTTAGACCTGCTGTCAAAAAAGCACAGGCGCTCTTGATTCATGCTAATATCATACAACCTGTATCTTGAATTTGGAAAGTTTGTAGTCGTTTTAACATTTTTATAATTCAAAATTGTTCTTTTTTATTTGATATTTCTGGCGAGAATATTTTGTTCTTAGATTTTTGATTTCTGTATTCATATGCTTACATCTTTTTCATGATACGTATTGGCAATCTTTGATTGTATGGCATATTCTTTTACGGTGGTTTTTTTTTTAATTTATCTTTTACGTAATCTATAAATTGATTGAGAACTATTCCTGAGAGCATTTAATTCTGTCGTGACTATAATATATACATATATGAATTTTAGCACCGTTGGGTCAGTTGGTCCAAGGCTTAGTTTATAGTTTGTTCTCAGATTTTTCTACTTTTTGTCTTCTCTAGTTAGTGATATTGTTCTGCTTAGCATCCATGATTACTTTTTTTTTTGGTCTACCTCTCTTCATTCTTATTTCCCCAGTTATCACAGTTAGAAATATTTCATTTTCGTGGCAAAAGACTTTACTTCCAGTTTTTTGGTAGTTTCTCTTCACTTTATATATTCTCAAACAATAGATGAAGTGGTTTTGATGTATGCTTTAAGCATTTCAGGTGTAATGTTATTTTTTCCTCAAGCTGTTTTATTTTTCATCTTTTATAGGTTTGCTTTGGTTTTGTCTTTGTTTCTGTTTTCACTTTCTGCTATTTTCTTGCTTCCTCTCTTTTTCACTTAGATTGTTGTTTCTTTTGTCTGCTGAGTATGCTTTTTTCTGTTGTTAAACAATAATCAATACATCAACTGATTTTCACTTCTCACGGCTTTATTTCTGTTGAAATCCTTTCTAGATAACATATGGGTTATTTGACATTTCCATTTCCTGTTTCAAAGATTCAGCTTTCTGGGTTTTTTGTCTACCCACATTCTTTTATCGATCTCTTTACTAATTGTTCGTTTATGGTGTATTCAGTTTGGATCCCTGCTTTTTTTTCTTGTTTTGGTCATTTTTGTTTAATATACAATTTAAGCCTATGCATAATCAGTGCCTCTTTCTATCTATTTTTCTTCAACTGTTTTTATTTTGTCAGAAAGCAAACAACTTATCAGAATAAAGTATTGTTCAATACGAGCTTCAACCAGCCAATAAAAACAGTTGCCCCATATATGAAACAACTCCATCTTGTTTTTGCAGCCAATGAAAACGTTATCTCCTTTACTCTACCTTATACCATTTTTTTCCGAAAATTCTAAACCGGTTTTGAACAGTATCAATTCCAACTCCGTCATTGTACTCCATTTTTTACAAATTTTTATAATTAATTGTGTCAAAAGTACATATCATTAATAAGAACACCTTGAAAACTACTATTCAGATCGCGATCAAATTTATATAGGACCACATGGAATCATCAGCTTTGAAATAAAAAATGAATCACCAAAAAAACTGTTTTTTCTTTCGAAAAAATTTGCTAGCTTAAAATAATATTTTATTAACATTAATTTACAAAAACCGCCAAGCTAACTCAAAAACTCATAAATAAAATGAAAACAACCAATCAGAATAAAGTATTGTTCTATACGAGTCTTAACCAGCCAATAAAAACAGTGGCCCCATATATGAAACGACTCCACGTTGCTTTTTACAGCCAATGAAAACGTCATCTCCTTTACTCCACCTTGATACGATTTTTTTCCAAAAATTCTATAATGTAAACGACCGATCAGCATAAGCCGTTATCTAGAAACAGGTTGTGAACAGTACCAATTCCAACTGCATCATTATAATACTCCATTTGTTCCAAATTTAAAAAAAATTAAAGTTACCAATTAGAATAAGACATTAGCCAGCCAATGTTTAACCAACCAATGGAAACAATTGTATGGTTATATATGCAGCAAACCTATCTTAATACTGCACTTTTTTACCAAAATGAAAACGACCAATCAGAATGTGGCGTTAGTTGAAGTGCGTGTCAATCAGGCAATGACAACGATTGTCCGATATAAAGAACAGCCTACAATCTCACTTAATTTTTTCCAAAAGTTTTGAAAAGGAAACTACCAACCAGAATAAGAGCTCAAATATAATTTCGAAATAGAAACGCGTTGGGTTCAAATAGAAAGCAACCTAATTTGTTTTCCAAAAAGTTTGACAAAGCGACTTTAAAACAATCCATAAATTTTAAAACACTTATTTACAAGAAACCACTCAAACAGAACGACCAATCAGAATAAGGCGTTCGACTAGATGCAATTGACTTAGCCAATGAGAACGATTGTGCTTATACTTAGAGCAGTTTAACAAACTCCATTTTTTTTCAAAAATTTGAAACTAAAATCTACTAACCTAAATAAGAACGCGTCGGGCTCAAATATAAAGCAAGTCAATTTTTTTTCCAAAAATATTGACAAAACAAATTTTAAACGAAAATTTTTTAAACACTCGTTTACAAAAATCAACTCAAAGACAACGACCAATCAGAATAAGACGTTCGGCTGAATGCAATTGAATCAGCCAATGAGAACGATTGCGCTTATACTTAGACCAATATACCTTACTCCGTTTTTTTTTTAAATTTGAAAATAAAATCTACCAACCTAAATAAGAACGCGTCGGGCTCAAATATAAATGAACTCTATTTTTTTTTCAAAAATATTGACAAAACAACTTTAAAACGATAATTTTTAAACACTCCTTTACAACAACCAACTCAAAGACAACGACCAATCAGAATAAGGCGTACGGCTGAATGCAATTGAATCAGCCAATGAGAACGATTGTGCTTAACATGTTTGTGGCATTTTTGTCGCAATTGCATTTATCGTTGTCATAACTGACTAGCTACAAATAGAAAACTGGATAACCTTTGAGAGCTGACTAAAATCAAAGACAATCAAGACTAAAATTTGTCGGAAACAAACATGCGATTGAGAGAGAAGACTATCGTTTTGATTCCCATGCTAGACTGTGTTCCATTTGCTTTTTGCTCTAGTCAATATTGGACACTTTTGGGCATTGTACGAGTATCACTTATCACTTATCACGAGTATAATTCTTGTTGCTTTTAATTTATGATAAAAGCAGCTTATTTGCTTTATGTTATAAACCTATTAGTCAAATATTTTATAATGATAACAAAACATTGATTGGGAAAGCATTTTATTTAAATTTTTACTAGTTTTTTACTTTTTACGACCTAAAACTATGTTTATACATTTTAAGAAAACAGTAGACACACCTGCCACTTTTTGTAGTTCTCAAAACGTAACAACATAAATAAGTGTGATCATTAGTGAATAATGATGGATAGATAAGATTATGGCTTTTTTATGTTTGTTTTAATTCATGATAGAGGTCATAACAGACGACCTAATGAACCATTAAAGCATTTCAAGGTGTTTACAATTAGATTTTCTCCCTTTGTTTCTCACAGAACTGTTAGTTCCCTATTTATCGATTGCCATTTCGGCCACTTTTGTGCCATCATTTTGGACATTATAACAAAAGCTTTCCCCGGTTCCCTAAAAACAAGGGCTTTGCCGGCATCGTTTGTACGAAATTCTACAAACTAACGAAATAGCAGATAATCCCAAGGGTTTCTACAAATCTCCCAGCTCAACCACACCAACTTTTCCCATTATTCCTTTTATATTTCTGCAGATTGTGAATTTTTTCCAGAAATTTGCTTAATTAATTGCACGCCTGATTTATCGTTGCGTACGAGGGAGCGTTTAGCTGGAAAAAATTTCCGGCTTCATTAGGTCCCAAGCAATTTAAAAAGTGTTTAAACGAATAAAAAATGTAGAAATCAATAACAAGCGAAATGTGTGTAAGGGATTTTCAGGGATGATTAATGGTGTTTCTAATATCTTGATCTGCTGCATGTGGTTGATTCTAGACTTCCTCAAGTCGGAGGATCGTTTGTCTTCGGGAACAATCAGACATCAGTCACTAAGTACGGATTTGTGCAATGTCAGCTGAAACTAAAGTTTCATCATATTAATATTAATCATCAATTCTCTTATCTCAAATTACTTAATTTAAACTCTAATGGATCCATTTTTTGATAAATTAATAAATAAATTTACTAGCTATTAAATTGCTGGGCCCTCACTTTCCATCCCTATTGGCTTTTGACTAAATCAATCACCTATATCAGCAAACGGCACTAAAGAAGTAAATTTTGTTTACTTTGTCTGTAGAAATCATAATTTTACCACTTGCCAAAAATTTTTTTGCAAACCTCTTTATGTCTTCATTTTTACAAGAAGAATTTTTCTTCTTTTCTCGAAGATGACTGTTTGATAATTTTCTGAGGTTTTATTATGTATTTTTTTGTTCAGTTTAAAGAAAGATGATTATTCGATCTAACATTCTTTAATATTACTAATAGTGCTAATTATACCCTGCCCAGTAAGGTAACAGGTATGTTTATGTGTAATGGGCAGTGACATTCAAATTACTATGGTTTATGTATGTATTGAAACTTTTTGTAAACATTTGATAAAACCCATTAGTACAATTATCGGAAACATTATTTACCTATAATTAACATTCTTTAGACTAAGTACGTAAACTCAATATTATAAATCTCATAAGATGCCTAATGAGACTTAATTGATTAGTGAATGGTAATGGTTTCTTCATGAAACTGAATAAATATTATGTTGTTGAAAACGAAATCGAATATTGTTGCTATTTTTTTTTTATTTTATAGCTGGTATCTTCAAACTTTTGACAGATGCGATTTATGATATTTTCGATAGGTATAAATATAGACGGTTTGGCGAAGAAACAATAAATGTATGGTATTATTATTTTTAAAACATATTTTAAGTAGGTGCATAATTTGTTAGTTTTAAAGTTAGCTCACACTTTCACATGAGGTTTAAAAAACGGAAATCATCTCACAAAGTTATAACCTATAGAAATAATACACAATTATGCCATCAATTCTTGCTGTGAAATTTTTTTTTCGATTAACACATTCGAAAATACTGGCCTGTGGTGTATTATTGACGTTTGCCTATCGAATAAAGCGATCATTCTATCAAAGACATCTGGCTTAACTTATAAACGTATGATTTCTTTTAGTCAAATGTTGATTTATTTATTAAAAAAAATTAATCATATAGCTTATGACTTCACACGGTTCTTGTGTTCAAAAATTCATATTATGCCAGAGCAGTGTGCACTAGTTTTTATTGCCTCTGACTATTCTTATGAATCTAATCATACCAAAATTCACATTTTACATAATATATTAGCAAATTGTCACATGACAGATGACAGTCTTTAAGGCAGTCTCTTTTTCTAGTTTTAGACTGTCATTTTATTCACTTATTTTTTGTGACTGGGGATTATGTAAATATTACCTATACTGAAACCTACACGATTTAAAATTCTTCAAACTTTTGAAAATTATTTTAAAATTTGACTCTATAGTTAATAGTGTGCTGTGAAATCAAAATTGTTAACATAGCAAAGATGAGAATATTAGTACAAAAGTTTAAACTAATTTTAAGATAGGTGATATTTTTAAAGAAGTTTAAGAAAGTGATATATGTAATGGTTTAAAAAACTATTGCAAACGCACATTTTTTTTGTAGAACTATTTTTTAATATTAAAAAGTTAGAATTTTTTCAAGTGCAAAAAAAAGTCTTATAATTTTTTTAATTTGTAATCGTTAATTTTTGTAAAATGACGTTTTAAGAGATTTTTAGAAAAAAAATCATAACTTAGAGAGCCCAAAACAATTATACAGTTGAATAGCAAATAACACGCCAAAGAATTGAATAACACAAATTGGGGTGTTCCATTTGGAAAAAAATTTTGAGTGAATATCTTGAAAACCATTAAGAAAGAACTTACATTAAACTAGAATTAGCAACGGCATAAGAGACCAATCCCACACAAATGACTTATCTTTAATAAGTTTGAAGTAAAACGTCTTATGGTCATGAGACGTGTGCTTACTTTTATTTCATAGAAATGTACTTCTACTACTAAATGGCCTTTTTGATTTTTTTATTAAAATTATGTAAACTGCAAAATGTATTCAAAATTTAAAAAACCTTAGATTCAAATCAAAATAAAATGCGACTGCTGTAAGTTGGTGAAAGATTTTAGGATTATTGTTTTTTTCTAATATAGATAGTTGAAGAAATGTAATCTTAAGTTTTAACTTGATCAGAGCTGTCATGCAGCTGTCAGCCAGAAAAGATCTGATAATTTTTAAGCGGTTTAACACATTTTTTTTTAATTATGACTAATAACGGTTTTGACTGTCTCAAATTTCAAGTAATAATAAAAATCTTGGTCAAAATTGGCTCATCTGTTTTGGAGATGTCATGGACGGACACACAAATCCATTTTTCAAACTTATAACGTTCCTTTTTTTTGTTGGGGTTTAAAATGATATAAAAGTTTTCTTATTATTTTGTAATGTCTTGAAAAACGGATTTCCGAAGTTAAAAGTTTAGAAATAATCGCCTATCTCAGGTTATCGAAATTTATGGCAAAAATGTTACAAATGTATGATGACAGTTCAAAAAGATGTGGTGGCTGACTCGACAATTCATAAAATCCCTTTTACTAGCCATAAAACATGAGTTTAAATTTTTCTTTCTTTTTAGCAAAATTTTGCATGTTCTCTGGGTGCACAAGCAAAGATAAAATCCGAATGGCTCTAATAACTAATTTATAAATTGTTATCAAAATTAAGTTTCACATCTTTCTTTTTTTTCCAAATGTTCTCTTTATTATAATTTAGTTTGACAATTCCAGTTTTCAGATTATTTTGACAGTTTAAAAAAATTTCAATTTTTAATATGCCATAATATTAAACACCAATTATGCGTTCTTCTGTCACATAGAAATTGGAGTGAACTTGACGGTTTCGGTCATTATAGTACATTACATACCATGACAGAAAATGCAACATTTCGTCAAGGTTTGTATAGTTTTTTACCCACAATCATTTGTAATATTAATATAACTATTACTGCGTTTTCAAATAAATTTAAAAAAACCAAGTTGCCATAACCGAAATTGACAGTTACTAAAAAAAAACTGTTAATGCTTTTGAAAACTTGAAAAAGCGTAAAAAAAACATCTAATAGTGACTCTAGTGACACACAACTAACTCTCCCGGAGTTATTGCAAGCTGCAGCAGAAGCTACAAACAATCTAATACCAGAAAAAAGTTGCGAGCGGTATGAAAATGACTTATATGACTTCCATGGGACAGGGCTAAACAATACAAAACAAACCATTGATCCGAAACTGTTTTATTTGCATATTTTCATAGCTTTTTTATATAAAAAAAAATCCAGCACATGCTAGGCTGTGTATTTGATGGTCAAATGCACACTAAACATGAAGGAAAAAACTAACATTTTGAAGTAATTAATTGAAGTAAAACAATTGAAGATTAATTATAAAACCATAGATCGTTGCTTGCGGTTAGCTACATAACGACGTCGTACAAGTAGGCTAGATTTTTCCGTCTAAGAGCGGAAAGATGCACATTACTTACCTTTTACGGGTTTGTATTTATTCAATTACTGAAAATGGGCTCGTAACTCCTCCATCATGACTACTTAATATATTATATCAATGAATGATGTAACATACCATCCAGTCTGAATAGAAGATAGATATAAGTGACAGCATTTTTTATACATACCATCTTAGTTCATCGAAAAAGCTTTAATTTTTTTTATTCTTAATATCTTTAATACAAAATCAACAAGGGCACAAATGGCTTTACCGTTTACGGTAGAATCAGTTTGTGGGTGCATAATCCTTTCAACAATGGTAGATAAAGAGTAATAAGTGTCGTCAATATTCGAATTGAAGGTCATAATATTCTTACAGAAATTGAAAGACTACAATAGTAGCTTCCATCTATTAAAATTAACATCAAATTTTCAAATATCGTATTTTTCTCGCTTATTTGGGCTATGCAATTTTAAAAAATACTGGAGAGACGAGCAGACGAAAATGTGATTCTAACAAGATGGAACTGTCTCCACATTTCTGAAGAAAACTCAAACTGTAGGTCGTTTTTAGCAGTATACCTAAAATTATTCAATCAATTAAGGTTTTACAAAACTAGCCTTGAATTATTATTAAAAGATTGCTTATAAGCATTCAATTTAATTGAAGACAATAGTTATTTAACCAACAAGTTTATTAATGAAAGCGATTAATAATCGAGATATTTTATCGAGTTGAATAATTGCAATATTATTTAATCGACCGTATATTCAACCGAATATAGAATTAAAAATGAATTAATTTTTGTTACTTGACATATTGATCATATTCGTATAAATGATAATTTGTCATTGGGATGATAATTTGATGTTTTATTTTGATGGATTTGTGAGGTTTGTATGAATGGCAATAGCCAAAAATCGTGCATTAATAGAAAATCATGCATTAATAGGGGTGATTAATGAATGATTTTGTGTACATTACTTATTATAATAGTTATTTGTTTTAATAAATTAGAATGATTTGCTTTTTAAAACCACTTTTGAAATAAATCAAATCAAATGTGAATGAACTTCACAAGTATCCGTTGACAATTGCATCCAAATGTAAAGATCACCAAGTACAGAGGGTAACTCGACAAGATTGTAATCGATCAGCTGACGAGGCCACTGACCTAGTGTTGCACCGGTTGCCTCCGAGTGACTCCGAGTTGTTCGGCGCCCCACCCGACCAACACAACACTTTGAACCTCCTCCTTCTCCTCCACCTTTTCCAATTTGGCTTCTTCCCTCTTCTCCTCCCCAATTCCCTCTCTCCAGCAACTCGCATCATTCCACGAACGAACCGAAACCGAATCACAAAATTTCAAAGCAGGAATGGCATAGTAAGCCATATGACGTGTTTGTCCTGAGTAAACTTCATTCGGCTTTGACATGTCTTTGGTAACTCGAGGCTAGAGGTTTTATTTTTGTTATGTTGTTCGGAATTTATACCTACGTCTGGTTTTAGATGTGTTTACTGGTTAAGTCGAGGTAAAATTCAAGTGGTTAATTAAAGTTATCTCGCTTTAGTGCTTTTTTCATTCATTCTATTCTAATGTCTTAATTCCAAGAGATTTTGATTATTCGAATCAAATTGCTTTATCATTGTCATTCTAATGGCAAAAGTCCGGATTTAAATCTGAATTTTTTTTTTGCAATTGACTTTAAATTAGATCAAACACTCAGTTATACATTTTTATATTTACTGCTTTATTTTAAACATTAATACTTACCTACTAGTTATTGTTAATTATTTATTAAATAATAAATATAATATTAATCTAACATTTTTATTGACCTGACCTGACCTGACCCGGTTTGTTGAAAAATTGGTCAAAAATTGGGTACAAAGCTACTTCTAACGTTAAACGATTAAGTATGTGGATATTTTATAGGTATTGGTATAGTTAACTCAATCGGGACAAGACCACTCTGAGGCCAAACCAGCAATGTAACGTTGGTTATACGTGACCAATATTCGACTGCGCTGTTGGACTGGTCGAGTCTGAGTCATTATCTGAGCCTGAGACGTGACCAAGTTAGTCAGTAAACAAATTGTGATGAGTAATGTGGTTGATATAAGATACACGAACTGGGCTGTTATAAAGCCGTAAAATACGCCAGCAGTATATGTCTTCAATCAACTATACCTATATTGATTGCCAACATATAATTAACACAATACTACTTTAAATAGACAGTATTTATTCAGTATATTATATTACATTATTACATACTGTTATACCCTAAAATGTATATGGTATACATGATATTATTATACATACCTACCATTTATATCAAAGAAATGAAGTAAATTTAGACAAACATAATTTTTAGTTAGTTGGGTCAGACGTTGAAGTAAAAAAAATTTAATTTTAATTAGACTAGGCCAAATTGGTGATTTTTATAGTTTGAAAAAAGTTTTCAAGTATGAAACATTTTGCATTTTGTGAGGTTATAATGCCATTATTTGAAATGTTACAAAAACATGTCTATCGTCTTTCTTGCCAAATTTATATTGAAAACTCAAATAGGAACAAAATTTGATAATTAGCTGAGGAACTACTTAAGAACAACATCAAAACTATTCTATTAGTTCTTGAGTCGGTCTCTGAATCGTCATCACCAAAGTCAAATTTGGATTTGTCTCTCAAAGAAATAATAATTTTGGTGGCTCTTAAATTGCCATAACAATTTCTTTAACTTTACTTTTTGGTAAAAATGTCTGCAACAATATTAACACCCTTATCAGTTTTTTTATTGTTGTAAATCTTTTTCTTCAATTTTGTAAATGCTTTGTGAAAATTTATTTTTGTAAAGTTTAATATTTTTCCACCTATTTCTGTTCATTTTCTTCAATATTGAATGAAAGTCGTCAACTAACAATAAATAAACGTCTAATTTCTTGAGAATCTGTTTAAAAACTTTAAATTGACGCTTTTCTATGTTATTATGTAATTTTTTTTATTGCACGTTCAATATTTTAAAATTTACTTTCTTTGATAGGTAAATAATATCACTTTTGCGTTCACTATAAGAGTGAATTATTTTAAAGAGGAAAGTGATGATTACTATCAGTGACTAAAAATACGTTATAATCAAAAATAAGCCACTTAAAAAAAATTTCTTCAATTAATAAATTTGAATTTACTTTTTTATACTATTTATTTTATTGTATTAAACATCATGGTATGTATAGTTAATCTAAAACATAGACGGCTGGCGCATTTTTCGACTTTACAACAGCCCAGTTTGTTCATGTTATATTGACCACAATTACTCATCACAATTTGTTTACTGGCTAACTCGTTGCAGCTTGTTTAACTCGTCGGCCTCCGATATTGTCTCAGTGAACCAGTGCAACAACACGCAGTCGAATATTGTTTTACGTATAAGCCGTTCTATTGCTTGTTTAGAAAGGTAATTAAACGATACTAAACAAAACACAATTGCCTCAATGTGATATCTTACAGATTGAGCTTACTATGCTTACTCTGAATCAATTATAACGTATTTTTTTTAATTATGGAAGAATGGAGTGAAAATTGGTTTTTTGTTAAATATCTTAAATTAAATCAAAATTAACGTAAGAAACTGGAAAAGTAACAAATCAAACAGCATGTTGAGTGAGAAATTCATTAAATATTTCAATACTCTAAACAAAAAAAAATAAATAAATAGTTTCTTCTTACTATTACACATTGTTCATCAAAATATTTTACTAAAAATTTTAAAATCCAAAAACTTAGAACTTTAAAATGCTTATCTTAGCCTACCTGTGTCTCTGCAACCATTTTTTACAAAAATCTGCAAAGTTTGTCGATTATATACAATTTGTATCAAAAAATGAAAAATTAAAAAAATTTAAAATTTGGAAAAACAGACCTCAATATGATTATTTAATTATTATTTTATTTATTTAATTGAAGGAAATTGCTTATAAACTAATATTTACTTATATTAAAAAATCAATTTTAAAAAATTTTAATTTCTCTTTTGTTTTCATGATCAATTAATTGTAAGTGTCAAAAAAAAACATTAATAAAAATTATAAGTTAAAAACTGCTGGTCAGATCTGGGTCAAATGTAAATGGGACCCAATAGAAAGCACCAGCTTCCAAATAAAAGAAGAATCATCATAATTGGTCCACTCAGAAAAAATTATGATTTTTTATACTTAGGTCTACAATAAAAAAAAATAGAAAATGCTACTCAAACATTCTTATAAAACAGCTCGGTTTTGAAAAATTTCATAATCTTTAATAAATTTAAAAAATATATAAATACCTCTTAATAATAATTAGAAGAGGTCTATCAATCGTGTTTCTATTTTTTAGTCCTGATCTTATTTTAGACTGAATCATTAAGCCAAAAAAATTAATTGACACATATTTTTGTAGAAAATTAGATTTTCTTCAAAAAAACTCTTTTAAAATTTTATGTCAGACTAACGGTTAGCTTTAAAAACTGATATGTGCTTTTGGTTTTACTTTTGTACTTTGAATTTTTTTATTAACAGACAAATCAATATGTATGTAAAAAATTGCAAAAATGTTTCTTGGAGGAAATTAAATGCTCTACAAAAAAGGTCGTATAATACTTTTTTAATCCTTCAGATTGAAGTTGAGAAAAATAAAAATATTTGTCGATAAATTTTTTTGACTTTTGATGGTTGTTTTTGAGAATTTTTACGCTAAAATAAGATCAAAACTAAAAAATAAAAACACGATTGATAGACCTCTTTTAGCTATTATTGAAGGCTCAAACCTTTAGGGTAGTTTTATTGTCATTCTAAAAGATATTGTCACTATACTTTTAACAAAAAATACTAATTTTTTGTTGGCTTATTTATTGTTCAAATATGGTGTTCCTTACTATAATATGTATATTAATGTTGCAAAAACAATAATTGGACAAGTTACAAACTGTCAGACTTTTTTCTGATTTATTAGTGTTTATCTAATATCCAAAAATTACAAAGTAAATTATTGTGTTTTTCTATTAAAGCCAGCGCATTGTATCGGGTGTTCAAAACACAAGCTGCGTGGATAATACGAGCGGATTACTAAATGAACACCTGTTACATCATATTATGAACACCGACAAGACATATTTATATTAAATTGACCATTTTCAGTGGTATTTTTTTATGTAGGTATTTTTTTTATTTTGTAATAATTTGGTCTGAAAATGATTCCCTCGATCAACACTTAAACAGTATTTTGACTTAATTTTCTTCTCTCAAATATTTCATTCATTTGACAACAACCAGTTTTTAAAGTTTATTTACGTGGGTTTTAGACAAGCTCTTATCATTTTTAGATTTTAAGCTGCTATTAAAGTTGCCTATGCTATAACACAAATAATAATAAATCCAAAATTAATTTTTTAATTTTTATTACGTTGTGATTTTATTCAAAAATAATGTGTTTGAAAAAATATTTATTTCTACTGTCATAGCATGTATAGAAATTTGATAAATAGTCTAGTAAGGAAGTGAGATATCTGAGAAAAATAGTTCTGATGGTTTTAAAAATATGGGGTTTGGTTTTTTGGATTCAGAATTAAATTCTGAGTAATGGGTATTTTGGAATTTTTTTGCCAAGAAAAATTGTAATTGTTATAAACAAAAAACGTATAGAGAAAATGAGGGTCTCCGTTTTTTGGTTATAACTTGAAAAATATTAAAAATAACTTCTTTTTGAAAAAAGATTCTAAAAGAGGAGAAAATTGCAGAAGGACAAGTCCCGACTCCCGAAACTGTAACTCCATTATTTATAATTTTAAATTGATGTTGAAAAATGTTTTGCCGCTGCGGTATCACCGTCAAGCCAACAGAGCATCACAAATTAATTTTTTTTTAATATTTGTTATCAATTAAAAAATTTGAATAAATTAAAGTTTCATCTAGAGACTTGAAGGAATATAGTCCAGTAGACAAAAAATTTTTCACTTCATTTTTGTTAAAGTTATTCAATTGTTAATTAACTAATTTTTTGTGGACTTTAGACAACTGAAAATCAGTTCTAAAAGTTTAAATAAAGTACCTAAAAATTTTTTGAATTCTGGGAGACTTTCTTATTGACTCAATAAACAAAATTCCGTTAAAAAATTTTAAAAAAGGTTTTTCATTTGTTTATTATGATTTTTTTAAGTTAACAAAAAATGAAAAATCCATATTATGTTATTAAAAAAATTTTTTTTTTTAAATTTTTTATTTCAGCTGGTTTTTTATTTATTTTTTGCATCTTATTTCATTACTAAAAAATTTTTAACGTTTTTTTGTTTATAAATTTTTTATAAACAAATAGACTATTTTAATATTTTTAAAAAATTTTTTTTTGCCATTCTATTGTATTGGTCAAATAATGAATTTTAAAAAAAAAATTTTTTCTTAAAAAAATTTTTAATTGTTTATAATCTTTTTTTTTATTTATCACCCCTTTGAATTATTAATTAAGAAATCGTTTTTTTTTCTAAATTTATGATTTGCTATCCTCATTAGAATTCCAAAAAAAAAAAAATTTTAAGTAAGTAAATAGTAAGTCTTCAAAATTGTATTGAATGATAACAGCCGTAACTTCAATAATAACAGAGATATAAATATTCTAAGATGAAGATCATGTATTTTCTAATAATCAAATGCGTATAAAAATAAAACCGTTATAGATATGAAGATGATTAAAATTAAATCAAGTAGAGTAATTAATTATCAAAAATATTGTATTGAATGTCCAAGACCGTATCATCAATAGTTTAAAAGTTATAGCAATTTGAAAGTTGATAAGATCGGTGCCGGGTTCCACAGTGAGTATGTTAAATATTTAAAAATGAAATAATAAATAAAACAAAATTTTTTTAAATACTTTGATGCACATGGCTGTATTTATAATTTTTTTTTGTAACGGAAAAAAAAAATAGGTTAAGAATTTGTTTATAACAAATTGTTTATTAAATAAACAATGAAAATTGCGTAGCAAAAATTTTTTTTTTTTTGGATTTCTAATGAGGATAGCAAATCATGAATTTAGAAAAAAAAACGATTTCTTAATTAATAATTCAAAGGGGTGATAAATAAAAAAAAAGATTATAAACAATTAAAAATTTTTTTAAGAAAAAATTTTTTTTTTAAAATTCATTATTTGACCAATACAATAGAATGGCAAAAAAAATTTTTTAAAAATATTAAAATAGTCTATTTGTTTATAAAAAATTTATAAACAAATAACGTTAAAAATTTTTTAGTAATGAAATAAGATGCAAAAAATAAATAAAAATCCAGCTGAAATAAAAAATTAAAAAAAAAAAATTTTTTTATTAACATAATATGGATTTTTTATTTTTTGTTAACTTAAAAAAATCATAATAAACAAATGAAAAACTTTTTTTTAAATTTTTTAACGGAATTTTGTTTATTGAGTCAATAAGAAAGTCTCCCAGAATTCAAAAAATTTTTAGGTACTTTATTTAAACTTTTAGAACTGATTTTCAGTTGTCTAAAGTCCACAAAAAATTAGTTAATTAACAATTGAATAACTTTAACAAAAATGAAGTGAAAAATTTTTTGTCTACTGGACTATATTCCTTCAAGTCTCTAGATGAAACTGTAATTTATTCAAATTTTTTAATTGATAACAAATATTAAAAAAAAATTATTTTGTGATGCTCTGTTGGCTTGACGGTTATACCGCAGCGGCAAAACGGCCCCGCGGAGCGGTATTTTCAACATCAATTTAAAATTATAAATAATGGAGTTACAGTTTCGGGAGTCGGGACTTGTCTTTCTGCAATTTTCTCCTCTTTTAGAATCTTTTTTCAAAAAGAAGCTATTTTTAATATTTTTCAAGTTATAACCAAAAAACGGAGACCCTCATTTTCTCTATACGTTTTTTGTTTATAACAATTACAATTTTTCTTGGCAAAAAAATTCCAAAATACCCATTACTCAGAATTTAATTCTGAATCCAAAAAACCAAACCCCATATTTTTAAAACCATCAGAACTATTTTTCTCAGATATCTCACTTCCTTACTAGACTAAAAGCTCGCAGCTTGAATATTTCTTAAAATTTTTAGTGATTATTTCATTTTTAAACTCAAAAAAAACTGTTATATTATAACATGAAAAAATATTTACGATTGAAATTAAATATATCTTATTAACAAATTTCTTTCACTTATACAAATACAGCTTTTCATATAACTTTTTTTCGATAACTATTAGCCTAACTGAAAAAATAAAATTTTTAAAATAGATTATTTTATTTTAATAACTCGAAAATTTTATATTTTTTGAAACCAATGTTTGATTCGTTGTTTTTGGATATGCATTTGCTATTTTTGGTGTAGTTATTTGTTGTAAATTTATTAAAGATTTTAGACTAACTAAAGGTTAAATCAAACTTGAACGTGTTAGAAAGAGATATTATTATGTTGACTAAGATTACACACTTTTCTGTGAATTCTGGAAATAAAACAGAAATGAAATTTCATTCTAAGGGATCAAATACAGCAAAAAAAAATTTGATGTTTTAAAAAGTTAAAACTTGTTTTTAACTTATTTTAAAACAAGTTTTAAAATAAGTTTAAACTTGTCTTTAACTCTCGACAATGAAAAGGGTGCTATAAGATTTTATTGTGTGTCTGTCTGTTGCCTTGTAGTCAATAAACGGCTTAACCGAATTTGATCTAACGTTTTTTATTTGAAAACTGAGGTAATCGAGAGTGTTCTTAGTCATAATTCAAAAAAATCAGCTTTAGTTGTGAACTATACATTTTTTTTTTATTAAAAAGTTGAGTTAGGCATCTTTTACAGGTTTGATCCAGTCAAAATTTGGAATTATGCTTTTTTTTAATATTGGAAAAACAATGTAATTCTGAGCTGATGTTAGAACCTCATCCGAAAATTTCAAAACAGTCAACTCACTAACTTGCAGCATAAGCAATAACCATTTTGTTTATGCTCATCAACGGTCTCAATCAGGGTTTTTTAAATTTTGAATAAATTTAGCAGTTGTTAAAAATGTTTTTACATCTACTAGTTTTTTGTTTATAAGTGTTTTTTGCTATTGACAACTAATGTTTGAGTTTAAGAAATCATAAAAATGAAAATCTTTGTATTTGATGCATACAATTGATTTTTTTATTGTTTTTTGTATTGTATTGCTTATACAGAACAAGATCTTTCAGAAAGACCGTACCTATAAAAATAAAACATCTATTTTTTGTTTCTGCGCAATAAAGTTTCTAGTATATGAATAGTTTATTTGTTACAATAATAGTCATAAAACATGTATTAATTTTCTAAAGGTTATCTAATGCATAAATAAACTTTAATGCGAAATAACGTTCAATGATTCATAAGAATAGGTAGGTATCTTGATTGCTAAAGTATCTATAGCTAATTTTATCGAGTCTAAAGAACTATTGTTTTGTTTTTATGTTTAGGCTTGGACTTGAACTGTCCGAATTGTTTAATAATCTTTTCCTATTTTCTACAGCCACCTCAGAATAATTTTATTAGAAAGAGAAAAATATGTATTCTTGGGGCTTGCAAAATTCTATAAAGAGTTTTGGTTTGAATAGAAAATAAAATTTTCTATAAAAAGTTACTTTCAACTGTTATTATCAAACCGGCTACTTATCACTGTTTAAATTTTCTTTGCATGATTCAGAGACTATAATTTGATTCTTGAATGTAATTATTATTCACAATGTTGCAAAATTATCTCATATGTAATCGAATTTTCTTGCATTTAAAAGTTGTTGTTTTTTTAAGCTGCCAAGTTTAAATTTATACAATATTCATTAGGGAATTAAATTTAATTACAAAACAGATGCAACACTTTTTGATAACTCCGTCTAATTTTTACTTGGCGTAGTAGTTGTTAGGAGACGGCGTTTTTGTTTATGATTGAAATTAAGATCTTTTCCGCAAAATGACAGAGAATAAATAATTGTATGTAATTAATAGCCATTCAACCTTGAAATTAAGATACCTAATTTTAAAGACATTGAAACAGAAATAGGAAGTGTTAATGTTATTTGTTTTTGCAAAATAAGAACTTATATACTAAAACTGTTATTTGAACAAAATTTTTAATTTTTCCTAAAGCGAAAGATAAGTTAAAACGTTTTAACAGTCTTATTTAAAAACGGTTAAAAATAAAATAATGAAATTTTTATGAGAAGTTTAGATTACCATTTTACTTATGATAGCATAGCCTTTTTTTAATTTTAAGTTTAAACAATTGTTAATTATTAAAAAAAAATGTTACATTAATTTTGTATTAATGTTAAATTAATATTGTGACAAATTATTAAGAAAATTAATCAATTAAAGCCAGTTTGTCTTTAAATAACCACATTACCAAAATGAAGTTTTATGATTCTGCAGTACAGCCAAAAACAGTATTTCAGAAGAAAATATTTTAGCAGTTTGTGACCGAGTGACTAAAATTGATTGAAGCAAAAAATACAGTGGCAAAACTGAGTTGGTATATTGAAAACCTTTCAGATGTCAATCGTCTTTATCTAGGCTATGTCACAAAGTAAAACAACGAAAATTTAAGACATTTGTTTTGAATTTTTGTGTCGTGTGTTGATGTTGCCAAATAAAGAATCAAATATCTTACCAACGTAAGAAAATTATTTAAAATCACTAAAAATCACCTGGTATAATAACTGTCTGTAAATACTATACCCTATACCACCGAAAAAGTACGAAAATAATTTTTTTGGGTTTATTTTTATTATTTAAATCTTTGAATTGAATCTAGGTATATTATAGTACGGTTTGAATATTTTACTTGGAATATTTATAATTTAATAATTTATATAATACTAGCAGCCCGTCCCGGCTTCGCACGGGGTAGACAATTATTTATTTTTGGAAATTTGCCCCCCCAGTGCCCCCTAAACCTCGCCCGGCGCGCTTTTCAGACTGCATCGCAAACAACGGCCACGGCGCTATGGCGGTTTTGTTTACTGTTTGAATTTTTTAATTCGTAATATCTTTTGAATGGAAAGTTCAATTTAAATAATTTAAAAACTATTTTATAGGTAGTTAAATGGTGTTGACCATAAAATAATTTATTTGGATAAAGATTAATATAAACACATAAATAGCATGGTTTGAATTTGGTTAGCATTTACATTAATGTTTAAAATGAAAAAAGTTGTTGTAGTGACATAACTACAATAGTTGGACATATGCTACCGGGGAGTTTTTTGTAGACATTATGATGTTCTTCAATATTGTTGTACATTATTTTGTTCTATCGCTAATAGTTTCGGCAGCGCATTCGACGAAAGACATTTTAAGACTCATTTTTCTACACCTTCGGTTACATTGTTCAAATTTTACCAAGGATCCCTAATTTTTTTCAAAATGAAATGTAGCCTATGTCAAATAGAAAGAATGTAGCATTCTATTGGTGAAAGAATTTTTTAAATCGGCTCAGTACTTTTTGAGCCTATTCATTACAAACATATAAACATACAAATCTTTCCTCTTTATAATATTAGTGTAGATTGCATACTTTATATGTAATAATTAAAATTATCTACGAGCAAGATTCTATGGGGAGGGACCCTGTATCCTATCAAGCTCGGTCTTTTGTTATAGTTAAAAGATGTTGTTGATCACACATTTTTGCGACGATTTTGCTCGAAAAAATCTATTTATTTTCACTTAAATGACGTTGCCGATGCGCTACCCTACTACATCGGTAGGGTAGTTTCTAGACTCTGAGTCTAGAATCTAGAATTAATTCTGATCGTTGAACTTGGGCAAGAAATATTAACTTTAGAAAATTAGATAATACAATTAGAAGCAATTTAAAAAAAAATTAAATTTCCTTGTTGAGCAAGAACTATAAGTGTCTTTGCTGAAGTTTGTTTCACTTTGGTTTCGCTTTCCTTGGAAATTGGTCATTATTGTATTATGTATGCTGCATCAATAGCAAGCTTACTTAAGCATCAAACTTGAAACAATAATCATATTGTTTTGTTTACAGTCATTTTAATCTGTAACTTTCAAGTGAAACTTAAGATGCAAGGTCAAGATCTTTGTTTTAGTTTTAAACTAGGTTAATTTAAATTTTTTTTAGTTTTTATTAGGCTTTCAGATCATTTTAAAGCCCACAACCTTTGCAATAATCAAATCGCAACAAGTTTGCAGACAATTGGGTTGAGGAATAAATATTTTTATAAACTATAATTGCAACCAAGCTTGTAGTTTTTTGCTAAATTTTTGTTGACGCTATAGCCACCTACATTGGCTTTAATGTAAACTTTTCCTTAAAATTACTAAACATTTGTTTTTTAAACAAATTAGTTTTTAAATTAGTAAATTTAATCTTGTCGATCGAAATTTTGGATTATTGTAATTGGTCGGTCGTTGTTTTCAGATTAAGATGTTTGTTAATTTGTTCAATATTTTGATTTGTCAATAGTTTTCTTTGGCTGTGGTTATTGATAATATAAAATGGTTTTGTGAGATATAGACACTCGATTTCATTACCTTCCTGTTTTTATATAATGATATTAATTTAATAAAAATGGCAGGTGTTAGTCAATACATATTTCAAAGATGATAACTTACAGTTAATATATCGGCTTTTTAGGCCGAGGCTCTTCTACATCTGTTAGGAAATATCCATCACAATTTGGCTATGCAAATCTCTTTGAAAGGTCTAACTACTTTCTTTTACGACCTATCCATCTTCAACAATAGCAGGATTAACTAAGCCACAGACAGTTAAATACCTTCCTCTGTAATGCTATCTATTGGTGGTCCTTCCGAGAATTTCCAAATAACTTGTATACTGTAGGAACCCATAATACGTAGGTTGTATACATAACAGTTGGGTTTACTCTAGGCAAACATGCCGTGCTATTCCTGTTTTGAAATTTACAAATTTAGAGATTTTGCTGTGGAATGATGAGAAAGGGGTATTTTTGTTCATTAATTCGCGAGATTTAGATAAAGGAATATCAAATTATGAACGTAGATAATCGAAGCAATTTTTCTATTTTACTTACAAAAAATATGAGCTGGAGCAAATTTATTCGAAATTAGAGTGTTTTGAGCTTATTAACTCTGATTTGTGCGTCTTGAGAAGCTAAAATTATTTATATCTTGCAATAGCAGAATGAATTGTTTTTATCGGTAAGAACATGGCACATGTCCCCTTGTCAATCAAGCTTTATCACTTTAATTCTTAAAAGAATCGAAATATATACAGAAATAACCAAAAAAAAAGGTAAAACAATGTATTGAAAAGAAACAACTTATGACCAGTGTTGAGCTTTTAAGCTCACACCAGCAAGGCTAAGACGAATCAGCTGTAATAAGCTAAAACAGGTTATGCTAAAAAAAAACGCGTCTTTACCAGCACATGTCCTATTAACTATAACTATTAAGACAGTGTCAATAATTATAAAACTTGCGAAAACGTTTTTTTTTAATCTAGAGAGCTACTTAAATTTAAAAATTAAATTTGAATAAACTATTTTTGCAACCGCGCTATGTATTTAACTGTTTCAGACAAATTGAAACACTTTCTACGAATGTCATTATCTCATTGTTTTTTAATTATAATCTTACAAAAACTTTTATTGTTGCTCTATTCGGAATAACAAAAGCAAAACCTCGACTCTCTGGAAAAAGTTAATCTTTTTTAATCTATAAAAATGATTATTCGATCTCTTTATTCCATATAATATATAAAATTGTTTAAAACATCTTTTGCGTATTAGTTTTCGTTCAACTTTCAATAACTAATATCTAATTTTTTTAATTATATTTTATATTTAATTTGCATCTGTGTTGACAATAAATTTTACTAATTTATTATTTATTCTCTAATAAAAAATATTGTAGTTTAGATAATATTTGGTTATTTTATTTGTATATTACTATTAACTATTAACAATACTATTTTCCAAATATATCACAGTATTCTCGAAAAATTCGATTCTTTTCTGTTTTCATTAAAAACTTAAAATTGTTTATTTGAAAATTTTGAATGATGTTTTTTAAATTTAGGCAATGTAGGAATTTTGATATTGATGTTATATCTGCTGCGGTTACCCATGTTGTCATCTGAAAAATAAAATTATGTTTATAGTTTATTGTGCCGAAGATTCGAAAGCGATTATCCAATGACCCGGTGGTTCTCTAGAATAAATCATCGATCAGTTTGCGTATTTAAGTGTCATTCAGAATTGATTTCAAATCTTTTTTTGAAAATGATAACCAAAATTTTCATTCTAAGAATTGGTGGTTTATTGAATTTATGATAATGGCATATTTTATTTGACCTTAGCAAACAAATATGGAGATACGTGAGCGCTGATTCAGTAATCCAGTGCTACAAATGTTGGGCTGGTGAAAAGTCGCTCCATTTATTCCCTACAATTCAAAGAATGTGGGTGGATGGATGAAAAAGGGGTAAAACTGCCCTTGGGAAATATGTCATGTGTTAGGATGGTTTCAGCTTTAAGGGATACCGGCACGCTATAGATAGAGATGATGAAATTGTATTGATGTGAAACGGTTTTCGTCGTCTAATACATTCACAAAATAAAATTTTCATTCGTTCGGTATCCGTTTTGTTATTTTTTATTTAATTAAAATTGGAAATTTTTAGTATTCAAGACACGTATTTTATGAGGGAGACCTGTTTTGTAAAGGGAAGGGGAACTTCTGTTCAGTTAATTGAAGGGTTTCATTTTTTAAACCAAAAGTAAATAAAATTAATAATGCTGACGGCATAGAAAATTTATTCAAAGACGACGTGTTTTTAAAATTCCATTTTTGCCAAATAATATTCAATACAAATTAATAAAAGTAGGTGTTAAAACAATATTTTTAATTAATAATCTATACCTTTTATCTATGTATTACATAATAAAACAAAAACGAAGATTTAAGGAGGTACGGCTACATTTGTTTCTAATTGGAAAAAATACAGATTAAGAGTGGGGCATTAGGATACCACATTTAGAGCCATTATAGTTTTATTCTTATATTAGTGTCTTTAGCAAGCTTTCGCCGCCAACTTGTGGTAGTTATGTCAAAAATATTTTCTTAGATATTTTTAAACAGGGATAATGCAGAATATTCAATGAGGTACTGAAATACTCATTGTTTCACAGTTTATGGTAAAACAATATGATTAGAAATTTGGTTTTGTCGATAAAGAACCTCTAAGTAAGTCATCGCTTGGCATTTCCAATTTGCCCATAATGGTCCCAAGCAAACAAAAGCCGAACTCCAGGTAGTTCCCGAGCCATGATGACTCGACATTTCAAATGACATATGGCTTGAAAAGAGGTCGTTTTCTCTCTTTTCAAAGAGACGAACCGCATGTTCGAATGCATCTCGTATTGCATTCCATCCTACGTCTGAAAAATAAACTCTGAAAGCATAGAAACAAGCCATGACTTGAAAAAACAGAATCCATAGAAGTGAAATTCGTCTGCCGATGAGTTAGGGGAGCAAGAACTATGTAGTACAATGAATTAGTTTAGGGTGGGTTGCACATACTAATCATTTCCAGATCCCTTGTCATGCTCTGTAAGCATCCATCATTAAAAATGGCCGCTGTTAATACGATTCAGGCTTCATTTTGTACAAAAGAGATGGATGGATTCCGATGTCTTTGTTATCAAGGGTTCTTGGATTTTGGACGACGACCAGATGGATGGATGGATAAGGTGGTGGAGTCGAGCTCTTGAAAGGAAGACTCTTTTTTGAGAGATGACAGTTTTTAATTTGGCCGCAGTTGGATAAGACAGCCGCAAACAGAACTTGTCGGAGCTTTTTCGAAGCGAGATGATTGACTCTTCTAAATTTATGTAAATTATGGTTCTTTGAAATAGGAAACTTTTGGAACGTCATGTCATGGTATAATAGACAAAGAAATGTGAGTAAATATAAAACATAAATCTATTTTAATTCTAAACACGTTCAGACAACATACATTCTATTTCAGCAGCTTAAGACTTATGGGCACATCTACCAATTTATTTAAGAGGTTTTTTTTCGTATTATATTTCCAATTTAAGTAAAATTAGAGAAAAGCTATTGCACTAATACCTCAAAATTGACAGACGACCAGCTCACAGACGTTTTAAAAAGTTTTCAAGTGTGGGTTGGGTATTTCAATAAGCCTATAAATTGTTTAATTATAAAAAAAACCGTTGTTTTTTGTTTAAAAGTTTTTAATATCTCTAGAACGAATTACATAGAATAGTATATTTAACCAAGATAAGAAAGTGCTTTCTTGCAATGTTTATAAACCGAGCCGTAGGCGAGTTTTGTAATTGCCCAAGGTCTGCAAGAGCACTTTTTTACCATGGTTTAAATATTTTTTTTTTCTTTCCGACACAACTTTGGTGTGAAATTTTTTTTTATAATATAGATATTATGTAGCTTAAAACTTAATTTCAGTGCTTTAATATGTTTGATAGATATTCCACACTACCTAAAATTCAGCTGCGCCCGGCGCTGAATATGTAGCGGAGTGCTTGGAAAGTGAAAAGAAAAATAGTTGGTTCAAACATCACCGGCTTTGCCTTCTTCAGCTAGTTTTCCTTTAGTTGTTTCAACTTCCAGCATAATTGCCGTTTCAAACTTTGATAGCAATTGTGACATGGAAAATAATACCTACCTATTTATCCTTCAAATATATCTAATCCGCACAATGTTTATAAACTTTGAATTTAACATAACCATCATTAAACATAAAAAATCAGGAATTACTAAAAATTTTAATTTCTATTTAGATATCCATCATTATGATTTTTGTTCAATTACTTAATAGCTTGTTTTATGCTTAAGACCTGAATTAAAAAAAATGAGTCTAGGTTCACCAGAAAATATTTTCTTTTAAAGTTGTAGTACGTAGCTTATCTGATTATTTTCTAAATTACTTATATGAATAATCCACCAACTTGCTTAGTTGAATTAGTTTTTATTCATGGATAAATTATTTTGATAATTTTACCCAACTTTTAAGATCGCTGCGGACAATGACACTAGTGACAGACAGTTGAAAAGCTGTCAGATGGAATTTAGTACAAAAATCACGTGATTTTCATTCGCACTTAGGTAAAAAAGTTTTACTTTCGCACCGCAAATGAGGTATACATTGTTTACATTTCTAGCCGGTTGGGGAAAAAACATTTATTTTTGTCTTTATTGTATACAGGGGTGCATATAAAGTAATTTTCTTTAAACGTGGATCGGAAATATTTTTGGTCTATATACTGGTTTTGTTTATTTTATTACTTTAAAAAATCATAAACTTTAGGTCTAGAACTGTAACTAAAAATTTATAAACTGAAGATAAAGTTGCTTAGTAACGTTACACAAGGTGCTTTTTTCTAAAAGTTTCTTTAAAGAGGGATGTTTTTGGTCTAGACAGGTTTTGCTTGTTATGAAAAACAGGCTAGAATCCTACAAATTTGGTGTTTTTCTAAAAGTAAACATCTGAAAAACATATAAAAATTTTTCAAAATGCCTTTGTGGTTAAGCACCCTAAAATGGATTTTATTTCTTAATAAGCACACTTGGCGTCTTTAAAAAACAAGGCAGAACTTTAAAAATTTAACAGTTTTTCTAAAACAGAACAACTGAAAATCGTCTAAAACTCTTTAATTAGCATACACTTTTGTGCACTCCAAAAGTACCAAATGTCTGTGGTTCATCTAAAATGGAACACACGAAAAAACTGATGATTGAAATCTCTTAAAATAATGCAAAATTACTTCAAGAATGCGATTGACCAATTTAGTTCAGTTTAAATTTAGAAGAGTCTATTCTGTTTTTTCCTGTGCCCCGTTTTTGGTCGTCTACACATATCTGGGTTTTTTTAGGGTGGTTAAAAATTAATGCTTTTTGAGAATTTTAGATCTTTTTCGAATGTTTACTTTTGGGAAAACATTAAATTTGTAGGATTTTGCCTTGACTGTTCAAAGGTAAAAAGCCATTTTGGGATGTGTAGAAATAAGGTGTTTTGTTTGTTTTTTAGGGCGTTCTTGAGGTAATTTTCTATTATTTTGAGGGATTTTAAGAGATTTTTGTGTTTTTCTAAAATTTTGGTCATTTTAGATATAATAAGCATTTAATATAAGCATTTAAAAATTAGCTAGCAAGCTTAGGCTTTTATCACCTTTTCTGCTGCTACAAGTATTTCATGACTGTATGGCGAATTAAAATATGAAAGATTTTTGATATTGCAGCTGCTGATCTTAGGCTTTTATCACCTCTCTGGTGTCTGGATATCTCAGACATGTTCGTTTTTTAAACAAAAAATATGTTATAATTTTTTTTTCAGTTCTATAACGAGTGAACAACGTATCTAGCTTTTTGTTGTTAGATTTAAGCAAAGCCGTATAATGTGATGAAAAAAACAAGAGAAAATCAGGTGAAAGGAAGAAGCCAAAATAAAAATAAAAATTGGTATAAAAATTAAAGCATCATTATAAGATCAATAATTTCGAATACTTCATTTTAATAGTCACAGATTTTTTTAGAAGGGAAACACTTCTGGTTTGAAACTTCCAAACGTTATACAAATATATTCTCCTAGATTTTTATTACATTTTATTAAATTGTCGCTTCACATTCGAGACTATGTTTATCCTGGCAGATTTTATAGGGATGAAACTGGACATTATTTTTATCGTTGCAAGATAAAAATGCGTACTGACTTGAGCAAATTTGCGTCGTAAATTGTTAATGCTCAAGTCAAGACATGATGTGTTGTGTTCTGCAATGAAATGTAGATTTGCTAGCATTGAAATCTTATATTTACATCTTGTATTTACAAAAAATATCACTCGCTCAATATAATGTAACGTCGTAACTGGCGTCGTCAATAAAAAAAATCTAGTTTGATTATAGTATGTAAATAAACAACTTATAATTATTAATAAGCGCCGCTTGATATAACAAAGAAGTAATAAAACTACCAAGGCGAAGTACAGATTAGTAATCAGTAATTACTTGTATCATTTAATCTTGAATGGGAACTGATAAAAGAATAGATATCATGTAAGAGCTCAAGATGGCATCTATAATAACTAAGTCTAATGTATGTACCAGGGTCAGATTAGGAAAAAGTTGAGCGTCTTGATAATTTAAAAAAAATGAAATTTTAACGAAGATTTGCAAAAATATGTGTGTAATTACGCAAATTGGAGTTAATTACAATTTAATGTTTCTGCCCTTGCCATAAGAAATTAAGAAAAACACCTGCAATTTGCGAAGTTGAGGCGGGAAAGAAATTGAAATTTATTATTATTGCCTCTTTTGTTCTCCCGGTATTAATCGCATCAACCCTCTTCAGCACCAGTCTTGAGTGTTCTTTCTAGATGCTTTCAAAAAGATTTTCTCGTTTCTTTCGGTAAAAATTAATTTCTGACCATCCAGCACGTCGAATCTGATGGTGTGTCCTATGGAGCGAAAATCAATATCCAATTTATATTACAAAATCCCTCCTGAACGTGGCGTCGTGGCACGATGATGACGATAACGTGACGTTCAGTTGAATGACATATAGAGAGATTCTTTGTTAGGCTTAAGGGCCAGGTGTATGTTTTGTGAATACACTATGGAACCATTCGAATTGGAAAGGGTTTCACAATTCGATCTAGGCACAGATTTATTTGGGATTAGCTAGCTTTTGTTGACGAGAATGTACTCTCAAAAATTTTTTTCTTCAAATGAATTGTTTTTGTATCAAAATTATTGAAATTATTTGGAATGACAAGTAACAATTCTGAAGCGCATCTGGTGGAAGATAGTGTGGGTGACGTGCAAGAGGATTGATCCACTAATTAATCTTTTGGAACAAGCCACATGTGGTTCGGTCACATCATATATGAGCCTTCATTTCAAATCAGGATTCCAAAAATTAATTGAGCCGTAAATCCATTGTTAATGTAAACGTTGAATACCACCCTTCTGTTCTCATTTTTTTAACAAAGAAAAAAAAATTGAAGAATATCAACAACAAGTTGACTGATCAAAACAAAATTACATTAGAATAATTGGAACTACTTATGGTTATTTAAAAAAAAATGAAGGTGCGTTATTAAAAAAACGATATTTTCTGTTTCACCAGTAGCATCATTTGCATAATATATAAGGCTGGAGGAAATAATAAGAAAACATACAATTAAATTAAGATAAAGATAGAAAAAACAACAAATTTTACATCTGGAATAGTGCTTTAAATTAATTAATCAATTTAAATTAATGATGTTTACATCACTGAAACTGAATTTATTTAAAATTTAAAAAACCTTTGATTGAGACTATTCCAATGATCTTAAACAGAATTCTTCTGCTGAAATTTGTAAGAAAGTAGTGGGCTTTGCAAGTTTTGGGTGATGCTTTACTAGTACTTTCATATCAGGGTTACATTTAATATTATAAAAGAACCGTAATGACTAGATTTTGCCTAAATTTTAACTAGATCAGAATTCAGAAAGATGCTGACATCTATTTATCAACTAGGAAAAAACTGATAATTTTTAATCGGCCAAATTAATTTTTTAATTTGTGGTTAGAAATACTCTCGATTACCTTATCTTTTAAATAAAAAAAAATTGTATCATTGTAAATATGTATTTAAATACATATTTACAAAACGTACTCGGTGTTTTATAGATGAAAGTTCAATATTACAGATGACACATACACATGCAATGGTAGATGCAAAATGTTCCAATAGTTAGCTCACGCACCATGGTAGAACAGAAATGAAGCAGGAGAATGGCATGTTAGATAAATTGTTCGCATTTCTTATTGTAGATATTATTATAACACTTTTGATCTTTTTTTTTAATATTATGCTTGTAGATTGTTGATTTTTGTTTGATTGTCACCGCCTTCAAAAATAACTGATTGAGTATTGTATACTATATTTTAATAATTATAGTTTTATATGTCTTAATTTATTTGTTTCAATGTAATCAATCATGTGTTTAATTTTTTAATTTTTATTCGAAATTTGTTTTTAGTTTTTATTGTAATCTTATTTAATTTTTAACCCTTGACAAAATTTTTGCTGTCGGTTACAAACGGTCTCTACCGATTTTGATCTAGTTTGTTTTTTTATTTGAAATCTCAGGTAATCAATAGTGTTCTTAATTATCATTCAATGAAAAAACTGTTCAGCTGTTTAAAAATTATCAGTCTTTTTCTGGTCTGATATTGCCAATATTTGATATTAAGTATTGCGTTTACTGAAGCACTACCCAAAATTTTCAAAACAACTAATTTTTTGGTCCACTTGCAACAGAAGTACCATGTTTGGGCGCATTAGAATGATTTCAAAACCGTTTTTTTTCAGTTTGAATAAGTTTGGCAGTTGATATTAGTGAAAAATGTATCAAAATCTGGTTCTCATTTCTTCTGGTTTAGAAGAAATAAGTGAAGAAACAGACAGCATTTTTGTTTCTTATACATAAATGTTTATAAATTGAATAATAAACCCTTTAAGTGAATTTGAAGATTTTTTACATTAATATAATGTTTAATATCGGTCTGCAAATAACCGAGAAATGGATGATATTTATCTACATCACAAAAAAACCATGTAGCGGAACTTATAGACTCCTTGTTTTTTGGCATCGGTTAAAATGACGAAGTGAGTTACGAAAGTTTTAGAGTTTTTGAAAAGTCAAAACAGGTCTATGGGGAGCATAAGTTTTTATAGAGCAATAGTATATTACGTTCTAAGGCCAGGAAATCCAACTTTCTGGCCGTAGGTCGTATACTATTTTTTTTGCTCCACCCGCCGAATTTCTTTTAGTTTAACGTTTAACAGTTTTGTCATAATGACTTTTGTGGTTGTGTTGCTATCGTAGCGGCTAGAAATTGCAGGCCATAAAAAGTCGCTCTTTCTGGCGTAAAATGCGACCAGAAAGAGCGTACATTCGGCGGGTGAAGCAAGAAAAAAAAATGTTAGAACAGGTCTATTTCTATTCTAGACTAAAGTTTTTTGGTGCCGAAATTGATTTTTCAGCGTTTTCTGGTCTAATCTGACCGACGCTTAATAATAAAGATGCTGGGTGATCTGTTTAGCTTGAGAATTATCATTAATTTATTTGCTTATAAATATCAGATTTTAACAGAAGATTTGTTCATGCAAAAGTTTGTGACAAAATTTGCTTCATTGTGATTTGCTATATTGTGTTGCTTTTATAATCGTGTATAAAGTTTTTTTTTGGAACAAGCTGTCAACTAAGTGTTTGAAAAAAATTTTCTTTGAACGGGTTTGAAAAAGGGTGAGACCGGACACTGAAAACAAGTGGATTCTGTATTATGATAACGCCTCGTCGCCCAATGTCTCATTTTTGTCAAAGAGCATTTCTATTAATTTACAGCTTCCTTTTTCACCTGATCTGATTCTCGAGATTGAAATTTTTTTATGAAAGAACATTATTTTGGGAACGTAGAGAATATATAGAGGGATGTGACTGAGATGTTTCAATGGTCATTGGTCATTGAAACGGGCTATATTGTTGTTCGACAGAAATAAAAAAAGTTGGTAGATAATAACCATATAATCAAAAAAGTTAATCTTATTACTTTTTTGACGCTTTTTAGTTTTGCTTAACTGTTACAAACGTTACTGTGACATTCTTACATTTTTTTAAAGTTTTTGTAATACAATTTGGTTACTACTTATACTTAGCATAATATAATACAAAACAAATTTAGTTAAACCAAAGAACTTGGCACTCACAAATATTTCTTGCTCATTACCGCTTATCAGTGTAACTTTACAATTAAAATTCAAATTGGCTGTCTGTCTAAAAACAACACTTAACTACTAACTGGTCTTCTTTCCAATTATATCCGACTTGGACATGTTTTATTCTTATTTGTACTCTTGAGCAACTCGCAGCAGATTCATCTTTGAATAAAATTACACTGACGTATTTGGGCTTATGTTTACCCAAGTGCCTATTACTTCCGAAAAATGGTAAAACTAGCGACATCTATTATAAGTAACCTTACATCTAAAAGTTGAGAAACCAAGTTTTTGCATGTTTTAATGCATGTGGATCACTCTAAATGACAGATGTCAACTTTGATAGACCCAAATGAGATAAAAAGTGTATGGTTGATTGCACCACGTTAGCGCCTTTTGTCTCAAGTGCAAATCTTTGATATGCTATCTGCTCTATTTTCTTTGGTTACTATCAAAAATCTATCATTTAGAGTGACTCATATGAATTTTTAAAACATGTAGAAACCTGGTTTGCCAACTTTTTGATGCAACGTTGCTTGTAATAGATATTGCTAGTTTTACTGGCCTATATCTGATATGTATCTGGATTTAAATATTTGCCACACTTTGGAAGTTTTTTCAATATTCGGAAACGTTGAGTTCTTCAAGATAAAATTAAACAGATGTATCAGAAGTGTCACATTTGTAAGAAGACCGTCTTTACCAAAAGATGATGAAATTTGACAAACGTCAAGTATTTTATTATTTTTAAGGTAACGATAATTGCGTTCTTATAAGAATTTTTAGATTTAACAGTGTTAATTAGAGTCAGCTTAAACCAATTTGGAAAATTTACATTTTTTTTTTAAATTGAGGAGCATAGCCGGCAAAACCTTGACAATATCATATAAAGCTTCGTTAGCATCATTATGTAAGCAATATTTTTCATTCTTCAAAAACAATATTTTTCTACAGGTTTCTAAGATCTGTCCTAGAAAAGCTATAAGTGATAGTTGTTTATTTAGGAAACCATCTTTTCTTTATTAGACTTATAATATTCAATTTTGCTAATATCCAAGGGTGATGCAACGAATAATGGATTGTCACTTCTTTGCCTTGAGCTAGAGACTTCTGAAGAAATGAAACTTTTTATTCGAATTTAAAAGATTATTATGTTGACATAAATTATTAAAATTCATAAACAGATTCATAGAGCATCGAATCATTTGTATAGAAAATTTAATTTAAGTAATCATGACGCAAATTGCTACAAGAAAAGTTTGTCTTTTTGTGGTACTGTTTTCAGTAGGTCCAAAAAAAACATGAAGTGTATCTGCTGTGATCCTCTTCGAGTAAAATGTGAAGATACGTTCCAAAAAGAACTGCTCTATAATTTTTTATGTATAAAAATCTAAACAAATTTGTGATATTTTAAGATTCGTAGATTCAAAAACCGCTTTAGGCCTTCTGGTCTGGTTACACATATTTTGCTAATTGTTCTTAGGTTGGCCAAAAATACATTTTTACCATAACAATTCAAGAGGCAATAAGTGGGTATTGTTATAATCAAAGTAATTTCCAAGAAAATGTAATCGTTCTCACATACGTCTGGTGTAACATGATCTTATCAACGATAAGACCGATATCTGAATCAAAATTTAATAATAAGTTGACGACTTAGCAACTTGTCCACTTGTCTTGTGATACTTCATCATAACGAGCAACCAGGAATCACAATATTTATATTTTTTTTAATAGTTTTTTCTTTTAAAAAAAATAAAACAAATTGCACTAAATGGACATTTCACAAAGTGTTAAAATTTAAATGAATTGGTCTAGCCGTTCTCTCAACAAATCAATACCCCTGTCGAACAAATGCAATTCGTTCAATTTTTAAAACAGTAATTACTTTTTTTACTTGTTTTAACGGCTATTTTGTTGCAGGTCCAGTCGCCCGTTGACCTACCTGGCCTGGAGCTCATCATTATTACAGGTAGGTACCATAGACGACTGACCTCCTGCCGCTGCTGCGGTGGCCTCCGGCTTGCCACAGTTTCATTTTAAATTATTACAAATCAGATGACATTGATTTAAAAGCAGGTAAGAGAATTTCGGTAAAAAAGCCAATGGAATAACACCATTTCAATAAAAATTATAATAGTTAATTGGTTAGGAGCGGGTGTACAATTCGACCAACCAGAGAACACGATCGAATAAAATGTTTTCATTCGAAACTTTATCATTAGGTAAACATGACGATGTACTGGAATTGAAAAGGTAAATATTTGTACATGTGGGGGTTCATTTAAATTTGACATGTGTGATTAGCTGGCACTAAGTGTTTTAGGAAACAAAAGACTATGTGATAATTGGATTTAATATGAGTGCTGGGGGGTTTTGCCAAATATGCAACGCTATCTGTATTTTGATATTTATAGATATTAGTCTATTTATTTTTAAGAGGCAAAGACCCAATTATGACGAATACAAGATTCTTATTACTTGCCTGTTTACAAATCTCGTCCTGCTCTGGATAATTGGTCAATACATGTTGGTTTTGAGTTAATGTTTTCTAGATTGAAGACATTGTGCAGTAATGGGGATAGGGGATTATAAAAGCAGAAATGACGATATGACGTTATTTCACTGGGAGTTGTATACTAAAATAGTAAAATACCATTTTGTGTCTTGTGATTCCAGCCTCAAAAACAATTTTAACTAAATGTTATAATTTAGTTTTTATATTTTAAAATGTTATGTCTATGAACTGTAATACTATAGCAGCCTCTATGAACCTAATGCGGGAAGTTAGGAAGTTTTGGGTTATTAAACTCAAGTTTTTCCTCAAATATTAAACTCACAAAGTTGAAATTTATGTTTATAAATGAAATAAAGATTGAACTTAAAGTCTTCTGCTTCAAGTTTCTGGGTCGTCAAGCCTTCCTTAGGCTTTACTGACTCTTTGGTCTTGGTTTTTTAAAGAAATCTTTCTTAGATCAGAATTGTAAACTTTTATAGATTTACCATTTTGCTATGATATTGGTTTTTTTAACAAACATCATAGCTTTTTTAAATTTGCATTGTTATGATTTGTGGGCTTTTCGGTTTTTCATCATTTCTTATTTCGTGGGCATTTATTGATTCAGTTGTATTTTTTTTTATTTACTACAGCTACATTGTGTTACTGGTTAATAATTCAGTAGGAATCAGCGCATGAGTACCGAAAACTATTTCACCTCAATTTTCTTTTGTGATCTGTGTTAAGTTGTCCTACTGATAATATAAATGGGTGTTCCCATAGGGCAACCAGGTGCCATATTGTTTAAACCGAAATTGTTCAAACAATCGCAAGTAATTGTTCTTTTCTAACCGGACATTTTTTTCTGCTTTTTATTGAAATACAATTAAAAAAATTCTATAAGTTTTTACGATAAAGTTAATATTTTTCGAGATATGGATTTTGAAATTTTGAAAACTCTTAAATTGGGGTACTTTTCATTCATGGAAAATATATTAAAAAAAAAAAAATAAAATATAAAATATACTTTTTTTGTTTTTTATTAATTAATTAATTAATATAATTGTTAATAATATTCTTGATTTATTTTTTTTTAATTTTTTATATCTGGTTTTTAATTGTGATTTTCGCGCGCTCACAAGTATGCCTCGCTTACGCTTGGAGTATCGCCGTCTCTTTCTGACTAATACGCTGCATTGGCTTCTCTTGGTCTTAAGGCAATATTTATTATTTATCTTATCAAAATTGATAAAGAGAGCAATGTTATTAATAATTAAATTGTCTACAATTTGTTTTTAACAAATTTTTTTAAAATCAATTTTACAAGAGTTATTTAAACATAAAACGGAACATGTAATTAAAATTAGTTTTTATCGATTTATATTACTTATTTGTTATAATAATAATAATAATAACAATATTTGAGTAAATTATCTCAATTTAATCCCAAAACAAAACAGGTCAAGTCAGGTCAGATCATGTTAAAGTTAGAAACATTTAGAAACAGTTCCGAGTACAATATAATACCCTAAAAATATTGTTACCAATCAACAATAATTTCAACAAAATAATAAGAATTGACGACAAAACTATTAGCATTGTTATCAATAATAATAAAGTATAATAATATTTAAACATTTTTTGGAATTACAATTGTACATACATTATATTGGGACGTCTAATTCAATTAGGCGGATCTTTTTTATTTTAATTTTAATAAAGAATATAAAAAATTGGTTTATCGGATAATAACAAATCCTTGCAATTGTTTATACAATTTCGGTTTAAACAATGTGGCACCTGAATGCCCTTTGATAACATGCATTTATATTATCAGCAATTTAAAGAGGATCGCATAACAAAATTGTTGAGGTGGAATAGTTTTCAATGCGCTAATTCCTACTGGAGTTTTCTGTTGTTGTTTTGAGAAACATTGCTTATGAATTAAGCCAAATTTTAGGTTCTCGACCTGGAAAAATGTCATAGTAAGGTTTTGTTTCATGTTTTAGCATTATTTCTAAGGTATTTTGATTTACTGTTGTTAGTTTTTTCGTCAATTCTTAGTATTTTTTTGGAATTATTGTTGATTGGTAACAATATTTTTAGGGTATTATACTGTACATTGATTTACTGGGAACTGTTTTTGTTTCTAATTTCAATATGATCTGACCTGACTTAACCTGTTTTGTTTTGGGAAACTAAGGTAGAATAGTGACGTTTTATAAACCTAAATAAGGATTGAGTGTTAATGTTTTGCAACAAGGGATTTTCATTCTTAAATTGGTTGTAGGTTGTAAACAGTTGCTTTTTTTAATATTTTTGTTAATTTTTTAGTAGTACATATTTAGTTTTGGCTTTGGTGATATGAAGACATGCGGGCTTCCCTAACCTACCCTCAGGCTTATCACCCCTGAATCGATATAGTCATCAACATAAATCTAAACCGTCAGTTATCTAAGCGTAAGCGCGCTCTGCTCTCGTCCACCCTCTACTCTGCGCGACCACCCCCTAGTCATACGTTTTCAGTACGCCCAATATACATCCCCTGCTTTGGCGCTGAAATCCCTTTTTCAAATATCGCGGACATTTTCTCCCTTTTGCCTAGATATTGCATTCCTGGAGGAACAGCGTGCGTGCTGGTGCGTTATCGATCGACGCCAAGGGCGCCGCGTCGTCCAATCAACGTTTCGCACGAGAAGGGGAACGTCATCAGAGCAAGATCACGTATTGGGAGCTATTGTGACGTAATAAGGAGATCACACTCGAGGGAAACAACTTGAAAGGCATATACCGATTATTCATTTAATGAACATTTTTTTAGGGCGTCAATCAGTTGAAAGACTTTCAGCGTCAATATGTATCACACCGTTCTTTCTTCAGCTGGTTAAGCAGTCAATTATTTATTTTTTCTATTATAAACTTATTACTAAATAATTGTGTCAAATCTAACTGTTAATTGCATAGAATATGTAAAATTGTCCAAAAAAAGCAAATGCACAAAATTTTTTTTATAAAAAAGAAAAAAGATTTCAAAAGCATATTTAGGCATGTGTACATATATTTTTATAAAAATTAACTTTATTTGAACTTTTTTTGTTATGGAGATGAACGTCTTATTAGTAATTAGGGCCAAAATGAAGGGTCAATCAGACGCAATTTTTTGTGAACAGCATTCATTATGCTCTGGACGTCTTAACATTTATTTCGCGTATTTTTTAAAGATTCTACGCCGTAATTGTTCCTCATCTTTATCAAAGATTGCAAAATAAATGGGACCAAAAATCTTTGCTTGAGCGGATATGAGGCAAATTAGGGGAGTTATCTTGTTTTGGTACAAAAGGAATGAAATTTTGAGGCGCTCTTCTATACCTACTGGCAGGACGCTAACACCGGCTAAAACATTATATTGTTTCAACGTTATGTTGTACAAAATCAACTAAATTAGTGAAGCAGTTGTTGAAATAGCTTTTAGAATCTACAGCTTTTTTTCAAACTCGACCGATGTGACTTCAGGATATTCCTACACCACACCAAAGCTTTATCAGCAAAATACACTTTTTTTTTGTATTTGACATTGCAAGGGCGCTTTTTATTATTGTTTGCATAAAACCATGGTTTTCCTTGAGCTTCGAAATTAAGAAATGTAAAACATTTGCTATTAAAGATGTTTTCAGTTGCAAATTGTATCCTTTTTAGTTAACAATAGTATCTTAGTATTCATGTTAATTGATTTCGGGTACACTTAGAACATTTTCTCATATTTTGGATTATTTCTTGGTCACAGTTTCAATTCTCTGACGCACAAAATTGACAACAAATTATATTTCTTATGGAAACTTCTACTTTTTCTTTTTAATTTGTCGGCTATCAATATTCACCGAGTGGGCCAGTGCGACAGCACGCAGTCGAATACTGTTTGCGTATATGGCTAAAAAAAAATCGGTTTAGGAAAGTCTCTTACGGATTTAAGCCAACTATACGTTAGGTAAATAACTATATTGTGATGAATTAAGTTATTAAGACATGCCTACAGCCTCATAGTATCATACAGGGTGGTTCAACGAAAGTTTTCATCTTAATTTATTTTAAAAGTATAACTCAATAAAAATGCTGCTAAAAACAGGCAAATTTTTATATCGAAGAACACAACAAGGTCATCTTTTTGCGTATTATTATAAGAAACCTGGGCGAAGTGATACATTAACTTGAAGGAATCTTAATTATTATTTAATAATAATATAATTAGTTAGATTGATTGCAGCTCATAATTCTATAAAAAAACTGAATGTTTCACAAATTATTTAGTTTTTATTACTTTTAATGGTTTTTTTAATTTTTGTTTTATTACGGTTTAAAATAGAGCTCATTACACTTCGTGCAATAATAGTGCATTTTTTGTTGAAAGGATCACGAACATCTGGGATGATCTACTCATCGAGGCTGAATTCAAAAACACACGCTTTTTAGGGGATTTTATAAAAAAATCTTAACGGACTTAAATCATGTGATCTTGCTGGCCTTTTCATAGCGGCTCTTCTACCAATTTATTGATCAGGAAACTGTAGGCTTAAAAATTACAATGCTTGATTGATAGCAGTGGCATAATGTGCAAGAACTTTATTTCACTAAAAATGGACATCTTGTTGTTCGCTGTAGTTTTTATCATTCACAATTACAGCAATTATAATGTGATCCATTGTAATACATACCTAACAAATGATGTATCATATTATACACGTTTGCTAGAACTTTGTTATTAACGACCTAGTACGGTAAAAACTTTGTTTTAATTAGAACAAAACGATTTTAACTCGCTTTTTAATAAAGTAGACCATTACGGTTACAAAACATCCCATTACCAAAACGTCACAAATAACTGGTTGTTTTGTTTACTCGTTTGTAAAAAAATAGATGTAAACTGTTTTATGGTATGGTTTGCAAAAACAATTTTTTTTACAAGACAACGCCTTTTTTTTGAATTCTGTAGTGTCAGTTAGCAATTGCATCAATTACCTAAACAAAAAAAAAGTTTACTAAGGTAAAATTACTATTTACATAATTGTTACTGCAAGCGTTTTTCGAAACTAGAATTTATTGTAACACAGTTTAAGTAACTTTCAAAAAATGTACTAATTTATAAAAGTTTTCTATAATAATGTTAGACCAAAGTAGCTACCCTACTGAAAAACGAATTGTTTATCTATATATATAAAAATGAATCCCGTTTTTCGTCGTCACGACATGGCATGAAAACGGCTTGACCGATTTGGCTGACTTTTTTTTTGTAGTTTTCTAATACTCTGTACAAGGTTCTTACGGAAAAAAATATTAAGAAAATCGCTCAGAAAGATTGAAAAATACACAAATAATTTTGCATATTTTTAAAAAAAGCGCGTCACAAATGTCAACGTCATTTAATTTAAAACAAAAAACTCTGTGGTGATCTATGACAGTTATGACACCACAGACATAACCGTCAGTACTTTCCTTTCAAACATTTTGAAAGGGAAGTACGAAGGCGAAGATGTTTTAATCCCATATGCCATTCAGTTTTAAACGTTTACAGTTTCCAGTGTGGCCTGCATTTGCAATGTCAATAAATAAATCGCATGTTTTTCACATGGCCAATTATATGTCGCCTGTTCCCGTGTCGGAAAACCATCAACTTTATTTATTTACGCGCCAGAACATAAAACTAAAAATATAGTTTATCAAAAAGCATTAGAATAGAGAGAAGCAGTTGAATGGTATAGAGGCTATTAGTTGCTTTTTAGAGCGCGCGTGATATTGAGCTCAGTGTTTACTTCAAAATGCCCAGTTGTTCAATAGCGATTTGTAAAAATATAAGTGAAATTATTGAACCCTACGGAATAAACACTATTATGAAAATATATATTTTGTTTTTTATTTAATAAAATTAGTAAAGTCCTTCTCAGGTATGACGAGACCAGGGAAATAGGTATTCATTTTTATATGGAGGATATTATAGATTCCAGTTCAAATTGAATAGGTACGCATACATAAGATAGGTCAGCTATACAAAATAAAGTAGTGCATCAAATTTACGCTAAGGCGGTACGAAGTTTGCCGGGTCAGCTAGTCCTAAAATAAAAATCTACCTGTTTTCATTTGCATTTTTTATATCTAAGAAAATTCGAGTGAGATTTTTTGGTTGGGTCACGCTGTATATGATTTCATAAAAAAAGGTTTTTTTATATTAATTTCTTTTCCTAATCGGAGCTTTGTAATTTTATTCAATCAGAAACTCAAAGCTATTGAACATGCCAATTAAAGTGGGTTTATAAGAAGTATTCCTTTATAACATGACTGCGTCTGTTATTACTTCAAAGGAATCCTCAACACAAAAAACTTTCTTAACAATATTAAACTTTGTGAAAAATCCCTTAGAAATTGATGACGCGACTTTCTAAAGACATATTTCAGAATAATGAAAAAAAGACACTGACTGGTTCAATTTTTATTAAAATAATAATAATTAATTATAGATCCCATCTCATCATGACTGTCTACCGGATAAAACTATGATAATTATCCAGTGCACATAATTATTTAAATTTTTAATGTCCACGATAAGTAAAAATTATCTAATTTATTATTTATCTTATACATCCGGTCTTATGATGCATTAAACAAGCTATCAGACTTAAAAAAAATATGTTATGGAAATTTATTAAAATTAGAAAAAACACCGCCATAGAGCATAGCTAATTAGCACTTTAAGTGTGTTACTTGGACGAAATTGCGTTTTATGAGTTTTGAGCTACAAATAGCGGAAGACATTAATGTGTTGTTAAAATGTGGATAGTCTAATTTTAAAGTTTGGTGGCAAGATGTAAAAATTGTACAAAATTATCTTTAGGACACTAGAACGCTCAACGAATATCGTTTCTTCAGTTTGTGTGGGATCAGAAGATTTTTTCTACGCTTTAATTTTTTTTTAAATCTTTTTGATCATTATTAGCCGGAGATTAAAGAGTAGTCAATTTAAAAAAAAAGACAACCTTATGGGCCATCCACTCTATAAGAGAAAAAATGATTAATTGTGAAAAAGCTGGGTGCGTTTTGCACTTCTAGGATGAAGAATCGGTGGTCCAGTGGTAGAATGCTCACCTGTTTGTATAATATATGTAATTCTTTTTTAAATGTTATAAATGAATATACACCAAGTATAATTAATTACATTGTTACATCTTTTATCACGTTTACTTTAAATAATAATAATATTTTTTTGAGTAAAGCAGGGCAACAAATAAAATTTTCATTACTACAGATAGGTATTTTTCATAAAATATACTTTCTAAAAAAATTTTTTTTTAACAACTTAAATTCGGTTCTTGAAGTGAAAACTTCTTTATGTGCGTTGGGTACATCTGGAATAAGGAAAAAGCACTTATTTTGGTTGAAAGTGGTGCACGTATTATTATTGATAGACTCTTAACTATAGAACGAGAATTTTATGAAGAAATATTTTAAATATGGTTTTTTTGCGTTTTTTTGAATTTTGCTCTTGAACTTATATGGTATAATATTATACAATGTATATATTTTTTAAATAAGCTTGATGATAGCACTGAAGATGGTGAAAAAGAAAAACAAAACAGTTTTGCATTATTATTACAAATGGCAAAGTTATGTAGCTTCAAAATTTTATTTTGCATTTTTTTTCCAACTTTTTTCATGGAGTCTACAACTGACATCGATGAGATCTTCACCGGTGAGTTTCCTCACTAAAATGACCGTCATTTTAATAGAATTTACAAGAAGTTTACTAATTATGTGTTTGTTTTTTCACCGGTGACAAAACTCGAATGAAAATGGCATAATCAGTGAGTTTTCACAAGGTTTTGATTTTAAGATATGAAATGATTCTAACTTATGGAATTTGAAAAACGCGTTTAAAGTGATACAACTATAAGCTTACGCAATTTATACCTAAAGTTTTCAAGGTGCTCTGTAAGATAATATTATATTATTGCCTTAATCGGGCTTTGAAAATCAAAAATATTTTTTAAACTTTTTTGGTTATGTTTCCAGCAGGTACTGATAACGCAATAATGTTAGTGTGGATTACTTTATTTTAAGATATTGCTAATAAAATTTCTTAAAATTCAAAGAAAATACATATTACATTCTCATCACAAAGGGAACCCGATTTTAAAACAATTGCTTTAAAAGTCATTTTAAATGATACTTACTAAGTTTCTCAATTTTATTATTTTTGAATTTAAAAGGTTTTTCTCACGAGAACAGAATTTTGTTGTGGTGGAATCTTATTTTTGTAACGGCTACCGAGTGGAAGGTGAATGGCAATACTCAATTTAAGCTTGTTTTTATGAAATCTGCCAAAAACTTCTCGATGCAGTGTTGACATCCAACACTTTTCATCAAAATGTAACTCATCGTATTCAACTCTTTTGTGAGACTGGCTCATATGATTGTAGTGTTTTCCCTAAAAGGAAAACAGAGGAAGTTATTGTAAATGTAAGGCAAATAATGGAAGAGGCGCCACAAACATCTCTACGTCGACTTTCACAACAAGTTCAATCATCAACCACTACTTGCCACAAAATTTAAAAAAGGATATTTACTTGTATCTCTATCGTTCGCAAGCAGTACATCAACTTCTTCCTGTTGATGATCCTGTAGATACGTGTTCAATAGTGTCGCTGGTTTATTAACACTTTCAATAAATATGGTAAATTTAAGTTTCTTTACCGATGTTGAGTTCAGAAAAACCTAACTTTATTGAAGAGGTTCTACTGCATCCCAAAAAAGTAGGAGTACGGGTCGCTATTTCGATTCTATAAATTCAATTTTCATTAGAATTAGAATATTAGGAAGATTATTAGTTTCAGTTTTCGAAACGCACATTTGTTGGGCCAATTTTTTTAAATGGAACATTAATTGATGCAATATACTGAGAGGAGATTTTACAGCCATTTTTTGCACAGTTTTATGACGATGAAATTGTGGACGGGTACTTTCAGCACGACAGTGCCACTCTACATATCACTTACGAGGTCTTGTATATGATATAAGAATTTTATGATCGTCATAAATTACATAATACAGCCATAACTTACTCTGCAAGATCCTGTGGCTTCACTCTATGTGACTTTTTGTGTGGCTGCATTTAAAGATTTATATAAAGAACCTCGTCAGGCAATAGTTGCCAAGATTGATGAAATTAGTAATAATCCTCAAAAGTTGGCGAATGTCAGTAACGCAATTGTTCAATTTATCCCCAAATGGCTTCAAGTCGATGAACGGAATTTTGATTATTTGTTATAAACCTTATTTTTTTTATTAAAGTTTATTCTTTGTTGTTTATAACACTGCAAGTGCTTTCAAGTGCTTAAATTTAATCCCATTAACGTGTTAAACTTAAACTATCGATTTATTACATTAAAGTGAGGTTAGATTAGATTTTGATGTCAAATTAAAAACTGTCACTTTGATTCAACGGTAAAAGTACGTTCACAAGTTAAACATTCAACATAAACAAATTAAAAAAAAAACACCCGTTATATCTTACGAAACACTTAGAGAAGCTTATAATTGGGTGAAACATTTCAAATTTGTATTATTTAAAACCTGTTTTCTAAACTCCATGAAATTAAATCAGTCCAAATGTCAAAATCAAAACATTATTAAATAATGTATTTTTTTGAAACTGACTGGCTAATATTATATCTTTTTCATTTGAGTTTTATCATCGGTAAGAAAACTCATCAATTCTAGGTTTTTGTAGATTTATTAAAATGACGTAATTTTTAGCTAGAAAACTCGCCGGTGAGAAAACTCATCGACGTTGGTAGTAGATTTTCTATCAACGTTTGTGACGTCACTTTTAAAAGAAAATACAGTTTCAAGGTTTGAACCCGAGCCTTTTCTCTTGGGTGACCTAGTCACTACATCATGCCGAACTTTACAAAGTTATACTATTTACTAATTATAGTTTTAATAAAGAAAGAATAGTTATTCACGTTATTAATGCGGTAAGTTTCAGTTTACAGCGCAATATTTTAATTCTGAAGCACGACGCTCTGCGGAGTGTTCTAATAAAACCGAGCTCTAGACACTAATGACTAACGCACAAATAATAAACTTTTTAGCCGAGCACCCAATTTTGTCTGTTTGACAAAAATTTCGAAATTTGTATCATCGGGATTGACAGTTGAGTTGGATAGCCCAAGTACAGCGACTCTGTGGCTCAAAGCTCAATCGGAGGTCAGCTACCTACCAAACCACGAAATGATGCTTAAAAGTTGCACCAATAACATTTAATTGTTTTTATTTTTTAAATCTGTAGTTGTTGTTGAGTGCTGTATGTGTATTATAGTGTTCTAGTATAAACGAACTATATTTATGACTAAACAACACTTTTTTGGAGGTCTCTAAAAGCAGATAATTTTCATGGTATTTTACAACACGCCAGTGAGTCAAAGTGACAGATGGAATCTGTGCATGTAAAAAAATCTAGATACCAGAGCAGTTGACAAGGTGTACCTAAATATGTGCTTTACAATCGACTTGGCTAAAAAGAAACTTGTGTCAACTTTATGTATTTATTTATTGTTCAATGTTTTATGCTGTAAATTTTACAAAATCAAACTTTTTTTGATAGGCTTTTCTGGCCTTCTTTTGCTTTGGAGCGAGGTCAAGTGCTCTTTTTGCCTCTGTCTAGTTACGACCCTGTTCGTAACTGTTCTTAGAGTTAAACCAACAATATTTTTATAAATAGAGTTTCTACAACTAATCCACATTTATTCATAATTTTGTAAAACAATGGGTTGCAATTTTTTCAGATGACCGTGAGTAATTTTTTCGAAAGAGAGAGACTTTGTGTCGCACATACACAAGGGTCTAAACTTTTCCTTCTTATTTAATCCATCTCTTTTTTGCAATTCTTATTGAAGTGTTTTTAAAATACTAGTTTACATTTACTGGCTTAGAATTGGCTTATAACGTCATTATTATTAAATATCAGCAATTAAAAGTTAGGATTAAAAATGGTAATAAATTAACTATTTAAGAGATTAAAGTTAAGCCGGATGCTTGGAAGAAAGCTACAAGAAATTGACAGTAAGCTTCCTTTCCATCATTTCGTCTCTCAAGGTATCACATGATTCTTTAAAAGTTAAAAGGCTGACTTGACTGACCACCAAAGTTTGACAAAATAACGTAAATTGCTCTATGGACTGTTTATAAGCCCTAAAATAGCAAAACTGTTTGCAGCTTACTAATAAGATAATGACAGAAACACTTAAATTTGTGTTTTGTATTTTGACAGAAATAGTAGTTTTTGATACAAGTTTTCTGTCAGTTAAGTTTTCAGTTTAAGACCTATTTTTCGGCATTAAGGCTCAGCCCGAGAGCTGAAAAGGGGGTCGAACATCTCAAAGCTGGGAAAGTGTATCGAACAACATTTCGCGCTTAAAAATCTCATATTACTTTCAATTTAGTGGTTAACAGTGACAGCTGTCAAATAAATATATAAGTGGAGAGGGTTATATATTCGGTTATTTACTTTTGTTTATATTGTTTATTTTTTTTGTTTATGTATCAATGACAAGAATGACAAAAATAATGTCTTTCTAAGTTTCTACAATCGATACAGATACGATTAGTAAGAAGCACTTAGGGGTCCATTTGACAACGCAAAAGAGAACTTTTCTGACAAAATGTCACTTTGTCGCTCACGTGCGTCAAAATGTACAAAACGCTTGACAGCCAACCAAGTACCTTACTTAAGTATCGTTTATTTGATAGCAACAATTGAAGAAATTTTTGTTTAAACCCAAGCATTTTGCATTTATGATATTAGACAAAGTTTTTGTTAACATACATATAACGTTTTTAACTATTAAGCTGTGCAATTCTAAAATAAATTTTGTGTGTGATGCGAGCACAAAATTTATTGCCGATTTAGAGCGATTGCTGCACTCTTTCTCTCAGTCGACAATTCCTATAATAATTCATCCTAAAACAATGATTTTCTTCGGCCAAAATCAGTATAATTAAAATCTTGAGAGAGAAAATGAGATAGAAATTGTCGTATTCATGTTGTCAAATTGACTCACACTTACTGTCACTTCTACAGTATAAACTATTTCCTGTTTTTGGCTTTTATTTGTTTAGGGTTTTACGGATTTACATTATTGGCTACGAGAAACATAAGCTTGTTTAGTTTGAACCGTAATAAAAAAATAATGTGATCTTGGAAAATTTGACTTTAGTTTAGTTGGTCTATCGCTCTTGTGCGTTCACAGTTTTTTTTTAATAGTTTAGACTAGGCTATTTAACTTTTACCAATCTTTATGAGAATTTGTTATTGCGCGCTAAATAACATGTTGTAAATTATTTAAGAAAACACAGTAGTAATTGCACTAAAGCGATAGCCGATCTAAAATTAAAACTAATTAGTTCAAAAAACAGTTTTCTAATTTGTTTCTTTTAGTTTTTTTAGCTCTCTTTCTAAGTTTTTGGAATAATAAAAAACTTAAATTTTTATATTAAACTTTCTCCACTTAAACTGATATATGTTTCGAGAGATTCCGAATCGCTTTGTATATTTAATTTATGTAAAATTTAATTTTTTTTTCATTTTTTGTTGAATATACACTCGCCTAATGGAGCAATTCTGATATTGCGTCTGTAATTTGTGTGTGTGTGTGTTATTTTAGAACTTTTTTTTAGATGAACTGATTTTGATAATTTTTTTTTATCTTTAATTGCTTTTTGACATCGATTATTGGCACTACCTATTGGTTAAAAATAGTACACAAATTGAAATTCTGAATAAACTGAGTTCAATATCATTAATAATTAATTGGTTTACCCATTTCGCTTTTTTGCGTAATTTGTTTAAATTAATCAAATAAATAAGTTTATAATTAATCATTTTAAAGTTGATTTTTCAAATTTTTGATTTTTTTTTAATTTTATATAACGAGTTGTCAGTGCCAAAAATTATTGTCAAAAAACGAATTATTAAAAATAACTTAAAAACCATCATCTAGATCTTGAATCAGATTTACATGGGGCAACAAACGAAGCATTACCTAACTGTCAAATAAGAAAAGAATTATAAAAGTCGGTTTACCAAATCACCACATAGAAAGTTTTCAGATGTCACACATAAAAAAAAAATACAGTCAAATTAAAAATCTCTTCTTTTTTTAAAGTCGGTTAAGAGACAAGTAACAAATTAAAAATTTGGAAAATTAACTTGAAAATTAATTATCATTATATCTATTTAATTAATTCTAAGAAATTAAGCACAAAAGCATTATGATCAATGAAATAATTCAATTAATAATGAATTACATTAAGTTCGATTTTTTACAAATTTTTAATTTGTTTTATTTTTCAGCTTACGAAATAATCATTACCAATTATGAATATTTATAATATATTTATGTATGTAAAGTTGATATATCAATTTGTAAGCTCTAATATAGTGTATTGGCATTGTTTACGTACAGGGTGTACAATATTAAAAGGAAGCAAGGGCGGCTGTGCTTTTTGGCAGTGGGTCTTAGATCGGTTCGTACTAAGCCGATAACAATCTGTAAAAATAAAGTCGCTTACGCAATGGCGTAGAGATTTTTGTCAATTTGAATATATCAATTTAATTCGTTTGCGTTATTGTTTTTGAGCGCGGTAAAATAAGAAATACATATTTTTAACTTGTTTGAGAACTTCCTGGTTCTTTTTTTAATAATTAAAAACTCATTTCACATTCAGAAAATGTGCAAATGTATCAGCGCCAATGCATCGGTACGCCATTGGGCTCTATTGTCAATGACAGTATCCATTGACAATTGTAAGTAAAGACCTGAAATACAGGTTAGTTTACCAGCACCAATAAGTAATTAATCAATGTTATTTTCGAAATAGAATAAAGCGAGAAAATAAGAATGGAAATATTCGATTAATTTGTGTTTTCAAGAAAAATGCAGACTGCATTTTACCTAATTTTAATACCATTCAATCTAAGACCTGATGCCAGAAAAACACAGTCGCCTATGATGCCCCTTAAAATTGAACATCCTGTACTAGTTCGTCAACGAAGAAAATCCATTTCAGTTTTGGACTATGATTGACAGATGGCGAGGACAAAGAAGTGTGGCTTTGGATCTGCTTTAAAAAGGTTTGAATTTGAGCTAAACAGGCGAGACCTTGTCTGGAAGCATTTGACATCGGAAAAATGTGGTCTTTTAAGCGGCACAAGTGTTCATTTATCAACAAATACCTTCTGCAATGCTAAGATCGGCAGCAGAATCAATACTGCTGTCAAACAATGATGTTTAGCTCAAATTCAAACCCTTTTAAAGCAGATCCAAAGCGATACTTCTTTGTCCTCGCCATCTGTCAACCATAGTTCAACACTAAAATGGATTTTCTTGGTTGACCAACTAGTAATATTGGTTAGGATATCTAAAAGTCTCGGGTTCAAACTCTAAACATTTTACAATGATCAATTACTAAAAGTAATTTCATAATAGGTCTCATTGTGCAACTATTTCCAGTTAAAAATGAAAAATTTGTGACACCAAAGTAGAAAAAAAAAAGTATTTTAATTACGATTCTATCACATTGCTGTGTTAGCTATAAATTTAAACCATCAATGTACCTACCCTTCCCTAGCTGATTTTTTTTTAAACAAAATGTTGTTGTCTTGTTACAAACACTATTTTCCGTGACCAGTTAAATCAAAAACATTTATGGCAATACAAAATCTGCACAAAACACAACAAAGTGTATTATTAAACAGATTTGAATAATTGAAGAAGAAAGGCTTTCACGGCCCGAAGTCATTGAAATATTGACATCTTTCGGAAAAGATCCTGTCGAAAAGTTAAATGAAATTGTCGACGTTTCGCACTTCATCGGTGGAGACGTCGTCAGGACAGGGAAATAAAGATGAGAACAGGCACGGTAACTCGACGTGTGAACCACGCTAGAGGCGAAACTTATTCTGGCTAGACCTCGTTGCTGCTTGGGCTTATATGGTAAGCTAGGAAGAGAAAGCGGTGGGAGGGGCTAAATGAATTCTTTGTCAATTAAGTGTCATCTTTGAATAAAGATGACACTTCCACTATCTACTGATACTGAATTATTAAGAGTTTTTCGACAAATGTATAAATTATTTATTTAAAAATGCTGCCGAAAGTGCGAAATGCTCTCGCTATTGTAGTGTAAGATCAAGTACAGATGTGTCATGAATGCTAAAATTATCATTTGTGTTTATTTACGATTTTTGTAGTCTTACAATCTGGTACTGTTTGGATTTAGTTTCAATTAGTGATTTGTTTGTTTATTATGTTTATGGTAATACATAGTTCTTTTTGGGATTTTTAAAAGAAAGTCATTTTTTTTTTTTGATAATTATTGCTTGATAATCTAATTAGAAATGTTCATATTTTTATCGCGTTTTATGGATGCCTCTGCAGTGTGTTATTCTTAGAAAGCGGTTGATGATCAGAGAAGGCGGTGATTGATGCTTGGGTTAATGATTCTGTGTTCTCCATTAGAAATGGGTAGATCTAAAGATGAGCAAAGGAGCATAGTATTAGGCTGATCACCAAATCACGTGCAACAAAACGGTCGACTGTACCCTAATAAATTATTCTAGCATCCTAGGACTCCTTTTGTTCGGTACGGCCCTGGAGACTCTGGCACTTGTAATATGTAATTGTCGAACGATAAAGATGGATTGTTTGGTCGAACAATAGTTTGAATAGGGAAGATGGATTGGAGTCATTATGACATTTGTAAAATGGTCGTAATGGTCCATTTATTCTTATTTTATTTTTTTAATTTACCATTTGGTTTTCAATAGTTTTTTGTTGTTTTGGGAAAAAAACGCAGCATCTTTTTTTATAGCTGCAACAAAAATGATTTAAAAAATATGTTTTAATAACGCTGTCAAGCCAGACTTGGCATTTTCTAAAAATTCCTCTAAAGGTCTGCTAAAGTCTAGATCTTAGCTCTTAGGACAAAACTTACCTAGCTTATCCCTATCTCCAACTGAGATGGGGGATTCTATTATGACTTATGCACGAATTATTGGGAAAAAAGTATTCTATACACACCATCTCTTAACGGTAGTAGGTATATACACACATCTATTCCCTCATCTACGGATTTCCTATCGAATCAAAGACAGCTTTGCTTTATTGTACTCATGTCAAACATTGGATTAGCGCTCAGATTTGTGCCATTCTACAGTATTTCCGACATGTTTAATTAGATTTTCAATGGTGAAATTGCATCAAAGCTACACTAATCTTAGCACCATTCTCTCCACTGACTCACTTCCTTGAATTTAATCTTTTATAAAGTTATCGAGGATGTATAGCTGGGAGAGGTAACTATAACCAAGGAAGTAAAAGGCTTGTGACTTGCAAGTTTATGGTCCTCTAATTTATCCTTTATGGTTGTCTATTGTACTTTTAATGCACTTATTTACATTTTACGATAACTGCTTCAAGCATTTTTATAATAAGATAACTATTGCTTTTAAGTTGAGTGGAATTTGTTTACGTTGATCTGATTTAATGCATATTTTATTTTTATTGTTTTCATTTTTATGCCAACTTCAACAACTTTTGTCATGGTTGAAGTATAGAGGTAGAGGGTGTCAAGATTGCGCCACCAGGGGGTGTCCATCTGACGTATACAACCTTGGAGTTTTGAAAGCAACAAGAAGTTTTTATTTTTTCAGCTATTGTGTGTGTCAAATCGAAAATAGAAAACAGTTTCTTAGCGATTTGGAAATGTTCTTTAGGTTCTTTATTTCTTATTTTGTTTTCATTTCTATTTTTTCAAGATCAACAAGAAATTTTCCCATTCTATCTCTTTTCTTTTTAATATCAATTGTTTCAGAAATCTTCTCAATTTTGTTTTGTTTTGCAAGATTTTTAAATTTTGAACACATTTAAAGTTTTTTTTTTCATTGATTTTTGTAATGGATTTTTTTAATGCAAACATTATAGTTAATCTAGTATTGCGTATTCAGTTTAGTTTCGTTGAAAGTTTAATTAAGAAAGATTGTATTTCTAAAGGTAGAGATTTTTTTTATGTTTTTTTCTCTATTTTTTTATCTTCTAAGTTTTTTATTACTTACCAAAACATAAACGTAGAGATAAATATATCTTAAAAAAAGACAGCAGCTTTAGAATTAAGATCTAGAATGAAGTAGCAGAATAGTTTAAAAGAGAAAACAGACAAAAAGGAAAACGATGCAAGATATAGATTTGTCAAGGAAGAAACGGTAAATAAGTTACTACCTTCAAACTTAATCAAGCGACAAAAAAAAGACTGAGAAAAAGTTTGAAAATTTTTATGAAACACTTTTTATATATAGGGTGAGTCATTAGTGTGAGTTTGGTCTCTTATTGGTGTGGGTGCAAATAACTTTATATTTTACAAATATTCATGGTTATATGAAGGAGTCTAGTTTTCTTGGCTCGGACTCTTTCACTAAAAATCTTTAAAAACATATAGGATTTCAAAGAATGTCAAACGGTTTTTTTAATCAAGCTTACACGAATGACTCATTCTGCTTATGGAATTGTTTTACATAGAAAGTTGTAAATTATGTTGCAAAGAGAATAATTTTTTGGCCAGTGATGGCAGTTAATAGAGAATTTTGTTTGGTTGAGTTAAATCACTCGAAATTTGTTGCAGACTGTTTCTACTATGAGTGTTGAAGCCATACTTACGATTTTTAAGTGTCTTGGTTTCAAAAAATCTCATACAGAGCTTTGTAGTGCCAGGAGACAGAGGGATCTTATTAGAGTTGTTACCTATTGTCAAAAAAAATTATGTTGAGGAAAAACATTTTTCTGACAGATCACACAATGTTCTTGGAAAGTCATGGTCAGATCTTTCAGACAATAGCTAGTGATTCTTAAACAGGAATTCTTCTAAAGAGCGATACTACATGTAAACGAGAACCAACTAACAAATCTGAAGAGTCTAAAGAAAAGGTGGGCAGCAATAACGCATTGGGTGTTCAAAAAAAGAAAAGTTGAACCGATGCTGTGGTCTAGGCAGTGTGGAAAAAACGTTAAGTCAGATAGAAGTTTAGAGAATTTGCTGTGAATTTGGGGAAATTGATGGAAAAACAATTGAGCAAGGTGGTGCTGTAATGGGAAGGCTTACATGAAGATTTTAAGCAGAATTGGAATAATTCTTTGTTCTCAATGATTTAGAGCGTTTATAGCGCACCGTTAAAAACCTTGGCGATTCTAGCACCTTTTAAGAATAAGTTTGACAATTTGTTGCCTAAAAATGTTTATAAAGTTTCGTGTTTTGTGAAGAAAAGTTCACCAACTTTGGATAAACCGTACGTTCCACTATGTTTCGAGTTTTTGAACACCAAATGTGCATAAATATAGGCTTATGGTCACAGTCTTCCTTAGCTGAACCGGTCTCAACTTTGTTTTGCTGAATTCTTCTTTAATTTGTAAATCAATCAAATGTTTTGTAATTTGTATTGCTTTATTTGTGATTTTGGTGAATTTTCTAACGTTTGGAAAGCTTTTTTCTACGGATACCTTCTGTTCGCTAACACTGGGTGTTTTTTTCTTGCTTCTGCTACAGGTTTTTCTTTTGCTCTCTTTATTGCCGATAATAATAACTTTATTAGTTGCTATTTCCAGCTTACATTATTTTTTTCTCTATACATATAAATAATCGTTTACATTTCTAAATATATATTTTTTCTATTTTTGTCATTTTTTTTTCTTTTCTGTTAGCACTTATTAGCTTTTCTAACTCTTACTCTGTTTTCTTCAACAATTCATCAAGTGTTTCTAATCTTTTTCACATCTTATACAAAGGCACTTTTTTTTTAACTAAAATGAGTTTTCATTTGTTTTTCTCTCACACTGGAACTTTGTTATCATATTCTTTTCTTTCTTGCTTTTATTTTTGTTTTAATGTTTTGTTAACTCTTGGTTTTATTATTTTATGTGTTTCGTATTGACTTTTATCTGTTTTTGTTTAGTCTTTTTTCATCTTCTGTCCAGAAACATTCTTATCTTTTTCTTGAGCTTTTAACCATTTATACTTTTTTTTTGTTTTCTTGTTTTTTTCTATTTTATTTTCTTATTTGTTTTTTTTTTGAAATTGCATACTTTGTTGCTTGCTTTTACTATTTTATTTATTTTACATTTTATTATTGTTATTCCGGAGATTTTCTTTTTATTTCTGGCACATACTTATAGTTACTGTTCCTATGGTTTTTATATTTTCTTTCTTTATTTTTGTTTCTACATTTCTACACATGCATTACTAGGCTTTTTCTCATACTATCAAATACTGTAAACCCCATTCGTCACAAGAGACAAGGTTTAACTGTTAAATTAGATTAACCATTTATACTTTTTTTTCTGTTTTCTTGCTTTTTTCTATTTTATTTTCTTATTTGTTTTTTTTTTTAAATTGCATACTTTGTTGCTTGTTTTTACTATTTTATTTATTTTACATTTTATTATTGTTATTCCGGAGATTTTCTTTTTATTTCTGGCACATACTTATAGTTACTGTTCCTATAGTTTTTATATTTTCTTTCTTTATTTTTGTTTCCACATTTGTACACATACATTATTAGGCTTTTTCTCATACTATCAAATACTGTAAACCCCATTCGCGACAAGAGACAAGGTTTAACTGTTACATTAGATTAACCATTTATACTTTTTTTTTCTGTTTTCTTGCTTTTTTCTATTCTTTTTTCTTATTTTTTTTTTTTTGAAATTTCATACTCTGTTGCTTGCTTTTACTATTTTATTTATTTATTTATTTTACATTTTATAAGTGTTTTTCCGGAGATTTTCTTTTTAGTTCTGGCACATACTTATAGTTACTGTTCCTATAGTTTTTATATTTTCTTTCTTTATTTTTGTTTCCACATTTGTACACATACATTACTAGGCTTTTTCTCATACTATCAAATACTGTAAACCCCATTCGCGACAAGAGACAAGGTTTAACTGTTACATTAGATTAACCATTTATACTTTTTTTTTCTATGTTTTCTTGCTTTTTTCTATTCTTTTTTCTTATTTTTTTTTTTTTGAAATTGCATACTCTGTTGCTTGCTTTTACTATTTTATTTATTTATTTATTTTACATTTTATTATTGTTATTCCGGAGATTTTCTTTTTAGTTCTGGCACATACTTATAGTTACTGTTCCTATAGTTTTTATATATATTTTTTATATTTTTGTTTCTACATTTCTACACATACATTTCTAGCCTTTTTGTCATACTATCAAATACTGTAAGCCCCATTTGCGACAAGAGACAAGGTTTAACTGTTAAATTAGATTAAAACTTACTTCTAGAGTGGTTACACGTAGAGAAACGTTGTTTTTTTTCTTTTTCATTTTCTTGTTCTGATGACTTCTCTACGGATGGAATGCGAGACGTACATATTTTTTTCAAAATTTTTACGCTTTTTTCTGATGTCGGTTTGTAAATCAAATATGGTCTTTTGACCAATACAAAAAAGCAACAATGTAAGACACGCAGGTTTTGGTCTCTTCATAAGCTCGTCAAGTTATCTACAAATACGTACCTATACTCTATTCACTTTCAAGAAAGAGTGTATGAAAACAAATGCATGCAGGCTCTACGTGATAACATCTATGAAGTGGGAGATGATCGGACAGGGCAGGCCGCAGGAGAAATCGTATATTTTATTTAAAGCCAATTTTGAATAGTTTAAAAACCATTCAAAATTCAAATGACCAAAATACTCTTTCTTCAATTTGAACGGACTTTTTTCTATAATCAAAAGTCACATCTATAGCTAGAGACGATGCATCTAAATAAAAATTAGTATTACACTCTTTGTGAAAGATTAAAAAGGGTGAGATTATTGAGATATTGCAAGCTTCATTGTGTACAAATAATTAACAATTTTTCGACAGTTGTGCCATATAATAACGTTCAAAGCAAAAGTATTATTATTTTAATATTTGAGTCAGTTGTAAAAACGCAGTGACAATTTAGGTTTACGTTCCAAATTTCGTGTCACTCTGTTTCAAATAACCAGAGTGTTACAGTGTTACAGTGTCAGAGTGTAGTCTGTTTCAAATAACCAGAATAAGGTGATTTGGTAAAAAGGAGGAGTTATCGTTCACCCTTAGACCCAACCGGTCGAAGGGTGAATATTATCCATCTTTTTTCAATGGCACTGATTATAGAGGCAAACCTTAGTCAACCCATTCTTCATCTCTTTCGAGTTTAATGCCTTGGGAGCATTTCGTACAGTTAGAGTGAGGGCGATATATTATATGAAATCCTAGAAAAATTGGATAAATACTACTTTTACTGGCATTTTTTTAAAGTTTTGCTTCTTATAAGGAGAGCGGAATATGTGCGCTTTTCGTTGATTGAAAACAAAATTTATTCTCTATTGAGTCATCTCAATATTTTCAAATATGAAATTTAGCAGTGTTGAAAGTAGTGGAGTACATAGTTGATAACTTTACCAAGTGTCAAATTGTAAGTTGGGGAAATTTGCATTTATGCCAATGAGTACACAAAATGAGCACATGAGATGAGAGTTCGCAATATCTTGCTCATTTTTATAGAACAATTAGTCATAGGTAGGTCTATATACCTCACGTTACTTTCTGAAATCTAAGTTAGCTAAGTGCAAAGTAGCAAATTAAATGACGAGTTTTGACAATAATAATCTTAAAAATGACAAGATAGCTATGGATATAGTGGAACTAGTGACTTATCGTCATATTTCCATGAAGGTGACGTTTTATTAAAATTCGAATCTATCAAATTACAACTTTTGATTCCTAGATAAAATCCATTCGTTATGCAGCAAAACAATTGAAACGTTGAAGTGTTTTTAGATGTTAATATAGTAGTGATGCAACGTTATTATTTATAATTAGTACATCATCAATCATCATTTATGCAAAGTCATTTAGAACGTATGTTTTAGCTTGAGCTATAGTCATGATTGCTAAATGACAGGTGAAATGACAAAAGGTCAGCAAGTGTTTTCCGCGTGTGACTTGATTTGTAGAATTCTGTGATCCTGTCAAGTTAGATTAACATAATTGTGATTGGCCGCCAATCTGGAGATAGGTATATGGTGGAAACAAATGAAAAGCATACAAAGCCCGCCATGACGAAACATTTGATCCTTGAAATAGCATGGTCGCCCGTCAATCTCTCCAACATCTTCACATCAGCTTTTTCCTGTAATTTTCTATAGAAGAGCTCCCTCCGACTCCGCACCCGTCATTTTCAAATGGCTAACCAATCCGAGAACAGGAAGGGATATGTTTACCCTCATTGGAGGAGTGAAGGACAACCAGTTCCTATCCTTTTTGCGGCGCAGTCGCGTGTTTGGCATAGTCAAGAGTGGACTAAAAACAAGCCTTGGATCGTGTAGTGTGCTTCGCATATCTATCGTTGGTTCGCGTTCAATTGTTTTTCCACAGAATCGCAAATGTTTTTCTGTGCTTTTTTGTTTATTTAGTTATTTAGTGTCTTTATTTTGTAAAATGGAACGCCGAGGTTTTGGTTTTTTTACAAAAAGGTTAGTTTTTTTTTGAGTTTGTTTTAATTTATATTTATTTTTTTTGTATTATTTTTTATTAAAGTGAAAAATTGACAGTGCTGAGAAGAGGACGTATTTGCAATTCAATGGTATGTCCTTCATATTGTATTTTTCATTCAAAATGGCGCCTTTTAAAAATATTTATTTCATTTTTCTTATTACGGAGTCACCCCGCACTCTACAAAGCAATTTACATATTTAAAAAAATATATTGAAGCTTTTGTTTTTTATAGTTGCTTTGGTGGGGGGATAGCTGAAATATGCAAGTTCTGCATCAGCATCATTCGAACCTATCCGCTTTAAATTCGAACGTGTAGTTCGTCTTTAATCGGCACTAGTCGGAGCGTGTCTGTCGCGTTCGGAGATATCGGTCTGCTTGATTAACTGTTAGGTAATTTGGAAGATTATGGAGGTTTGTTGTTTGTGCGTTGTTATGAGATCGATGATGTGTTTCCGGTTCCGCTTTTTATACATATTTCTTTATGACGTCATTGATGCAACTGTGACGTCACGGCTAGTAAGATGGGATAACGGAAGGGGGAAGGGAAAGGCAGGTGTTCCGTGAATTTATAACGGAACGTGGGAACAAGGGAAAGAGGCGATTTTAACATCGGCTATACGAAAATTAAGTAGGTAGTTGTTAATGGATTATAAAGTTTATTTTTTCGTTCAAAAATAATGAACATGTATAGAAGTGTAGACTATGGTCGTCCCTCAATAACTCCAATATTGACTGCTTTCCTAATCAAGTTATCTATGACATAGTCAAGCTTGATTAAACAATTGAAATGACATTTAACCTCAATGTTATATATACATGATTCAAATATAATTAAGGTACTAAAGGTGATGTCAACGGCAATAATTGTCAAATTTTTTGACTCTAGGTGTGTTTTGACTTTTGCAAATAGCTCTAATAAAAGTTCGGGAATATTTGTCACAGATTCTACCACTTTGCGAATAACTAAAGTGAAAGTTTTGATTTATGTCCAGCAATTAATACTGTTTAACACATTTAATAAAAATATATTTCGTAACACTTAACCTAATTTTATTTTTTACAAAATCATTCGGCTTGTCATCTTACGACATTTTCGCGAATAAATAGTTATTTGAATCACAAGGCCGGAAACTGACGTTTTGAAAGGCGAGTCCAAAACTACGAGTCCTTGCAAAAACGTTTCTTTCCGGACGTGTGATTCACAAGATTTTTTGTGCCGACTTAAAAACAACAATTGTTTATGTTGGCAACGCTAGTAACACTACATGATTTTCAATTTTAAAGATCAAGATCTCTTGTTTATTAAAAAATATATATTTTGTTTCGACATTTCAAAAAATATTTGCGTTCTGAAAAAGTGAAATTGTTATACAGGATCCATGTAATAATATTACCATTGTTTATTACTATTTCATGTTTTAAAAGTGAAGATATCATGCGACTATAGGTTATGTTTTTAGAGTATTTAATTAGTTCAATGATTGTTTATCAAAAACTAACCTCTAAAGGTAAATTTATTCTAAAAAGAATAAACTGTTTGAAAGCATATATGTACAATGTACGGTAGTTTGGTTTATACATACTAGAATGATTAACGAGAGAATGGTTTTTAAAAGCCTGTCAGCAAGCCCCGAACCCGGGCCCTTCGTAGGGCACATCAACGAATTGTCACTCACGGCGTCTATACGGCTTGGGGGGCTATACATTATACAATACAAACCGTTAGTTGCCATTGTGAAATGTCTGGCAATTGACAATGACAGCAAATGGTGCCAACGCAAAAATTTAATTGGCATAATATTCCTAGTACTTATTTTCCGACCTAGGCTAGCAAGAACTTGTTGCCGGCAGCTTAGGACACTTTGCAAGATATGTTTTGCAAGGGCAAAGGCACAAAAACATATTTCTAATCATATGAGAAAATTTAATCTTGCATTCTTGCGCTCAATATTCCACAGTAAAAGAATTGTGCGGCAAACCAAATAATAGCTAGTAATGTTTTTACAAGCTTAATACCTTATATAAAACTGTTAACTTTTTAAAATGGTTATGTTCGGTGCTAGTCCACATGACAGCTGTCCGAGGAAGCCATGGTGCTTATTCGTCCGTTTAACCAATTATCGTTTGCTTGGACAGCTTTAATGTTCGGTGAGGTACCGCACAATAGTCATAAACCACTATCAACAACTTCAAAATGTTAACAGTTTTATATAGGGTATTATTAGGCTTGTAAAACTTTACTAGCTCTTATTTGGTTTCTGGCACTATAGTAAAACATGGCACTTTATTTTCTCAAAAAGTGTCATCAGAAAACGAAGTAAATTAAAAAAAATAATACTATATCACCGAGAATACATTTCTCATATGCTGAAAGGGTCACTGATCTCGAATTAATTTGCATTTAATAATCTTCTTTACGAAAATTTTAGTAATTTAATTGTGACAGCTTTTGATTTTAGTAGACTGGTATAGTGCGACAAAGAAAATAAGAGCTAGTAAATTTTTTACGAGCTCTATATAAAACTGTTAACTTTTTAAAGTAGTTGATAGTGGCTTATGACTATTAAAGCTGTTTAAGCAACAACATGACTTGTTCTGGCAGCTGTAATGTTGAGTGATGTATGAACCATACACTACTTGCAAAAGTTAACAGTGTTACATAGGGATAGGGTGTTAAGCTTTTAAAAATTTTACTAGTTCCTATTTAGTTTGTTGCACTATACCGATTTATTTAGTTATTAGTTGAATTTAAATGTAAATTTTGTGTTGTCAAAATCTACAATATAATGTAGGTTGACTTCTTAAAAAAGTCTAGATTGCTTTATCACTCTAACTTGTTAAAGTTAACTTTTACATGAATTGATTGTCATTAAATTTTCATTTTTTATTATTGCAATTGGGCTAAATTGAAAAAAATGTTACACGAGTGCTCACTCGGTATTTTTCTACTTTAAATTCAGCACCGCATGAAAACCGTTAATTTTTTGAGTATTTTTGAAAAAGGGTATTTTTATCTGCAAAGAATCAAGTTGGTTTGAAATTTGGCAAAGTTGTGGCGAAAAGCACAACCACGTGTTATTTCACATTTTTAAACGAGTTTGGGATTGTTTCTAATAATAGTTTTTGGAAAAACCCCTGTTTCTCTTTGGACAACGCTTCTTGAAGGAATTGATTCCGATGTGTTACTTTTCAGTCTTTAGAATGTAGGGTGTAGAGCGCATATTTACTTCTTGTCAACTGCTATGGTATCTAGACTTTTTCACATGCAGAGCTTTCATCTGTCAGTTTGACTCACCGGCGTGTTCTAAAATACCATGAAAGATATCTGCTTTTAGATACCTCCAAGAAAAGTGTTGTTTAGTCATAAATATAGTTTCTCTACACCAGGACAATTTACCGCACTCAATAACACCTATAAATTTAAAAAATAAAGACAATTAATTATTTTTGGTGCAATTTTTGAGGCGCCGTCTTGTGGTGTGGTACGTAGCTAATCATCGGTTGAGCTCTGAGCCACATCCTCTCCGAAGAGCGTCGTGCTTTAAAATTAAAACCTTGCGCTGTAAAATGGAACTTAGCACACTAATAACGTAAATAATTATTGATAACTTAGTGTCAGTTGTCTCTGATAAGTTTTGTCACCGGCGAGTGTGGGCATTTTTAAGATTTGCTTATGTGAAATGATTTGGACTAATGGAATGCGATAAACGCGTTTCAAATTATCAAAACGTCATTGCTTTTGTTGGGACTTGATTAAATAATACTTTTCTTGGTGGTTTTTAACGTGATCGCTGACACTTTTTAAGTAAATATGTAAACAATTTTTTGATTTTAATGTGTTTGTTTACCTAAAAAGTTGATTTAATAATAACTTCATGCTAATAGCGAGTCTGTTATAAAATGAGTGAAACAATGCACCGATGAGTTTTGTCATTGGTGAAAGTGTTTTTTTATGTTACTGTTCTATTACTTATTAGCAATTAGCTCGATACTGTGCGGAAAGGAAATAGTATAAAAAGAATAACGTTTATTTTTAAAGTAATAATTGGAATCATCACATTATGTTTAGATACAAAAAAGCTTATGGAATGTTTATTTGTTTATACTATATATTTATATATACAGCCGCCACTGGTAATTCATAGTTGGTATTGCCCCAATCCTGACAAGTCGGTTCGAAATCAAAATTCTAGATCGGTATACCATAACTTGAATTTTTTTTAATACAATATTTATTTTTGCCGTAGATATGCCATTTAACTTGGACTTAATATGAATTTCTTGTGTATTTCGTAGAATTTCTTGTTTTTACCATTCAGGTAGGCACCAGCCCAAGCCTATTAAAAGGGTTTGAAAGGATTAGGACGGTATAATTTGAGTTTGTGGAAAATTTTGACGGTTTTAACGATTATCACTAGAGGAAACACTCAAAACTGTTAAGGTGCTTTTACTTAAATTTGTTTTGTTTGCTTTAATTTTTATACTTAGGTCTATAAAACTTCTACAATTTTTATTCAATACAGAAAATTACTGTATGAATAATATAAAAAAAAAAACCATTCATTCCAAGTGATTATTTACAATTTATGAGTTTTAAAAACTAAGGCACGTTTACTAGACGGTGAAACGTAACTTTGCTCCTGATTTTTGTTTTGCTTTCTTTTTGATACTGTTTAGCATTCTAGGAAGAAATAGTTATTGGTTTCATGCTTGCTTTGTAAGATTGCCGGACGCCGCTTCTTACCAAGCAAAAACTTACATTTTTGGTACGTAACATTGTTTCTTCAACGGCAGTGCTGCTTAGCACAGGATTTTAAAGAAAAACAAGTTGAGGTTCAAATATATATTTATATCAAACTTAGCAACGTTTAAGATGAAATCATCTTTTGTCCTAGGACAAAATGTTCTTTTTTCTACAGTTGTCACCGAGACGAGTAATATTTGTAAATGGATTACTATTTTTTGTACAAACTACCCAATAATGATGTCTTTTGCATGCCGTTGGAGAAAAACAATATTAGATAAAACGAGGTTTTGCTTGGATTTGATAAGTGGTCTCCGTGAACGCCCTTGAGTTAACTATATTTTATTTTAAATTATCACACATTTGCATTTTACATTTTTAGTTTGCATTTAACGAACTTTTTATTGGGACGAAAGATACGAGAAACTCTGATCAAATTTGAACAATTTTAAACGTTGTTCTTAACAACTTGTCAACTTGATTTTTGATCTCTGAAAATTGAAGATCTGACATCTCCTTAAAGGAGATTCGTAAAAATTTGTCTTGAAAATAAACAATTCTTTATAATGTTTTCGATGCCATAGTTCCTAGACGTCATGTTAGACATAGATCAAAGCGTAATTATCCTCTGTGATTTGATAGAGAAATAATTAACTGTCTGCGTAATTATCACTTGGAAAGCTTCAAGTCATATCGCTCCAAGTGCAAGGCTATGATATCCTCAGCCTACGCTACAGATTTACAAACAATTGAGTCTTCTATCCATCGCAATCCGCTTCAGTTCTGGAGTTTTGTGCGTAGTAAAAAAGGGGTTACGCGCATTCCTGGTAGCATGAAATTTAATAATCGGGTGCTTGATACACCACAAACTCGTCAATGGTTTCAGTGAATACTTTGCAAATGTGCATAAAAAGTTCAATCCTGTTTGCTCCATTTCTGCCAAAAAAATTTGCACTCACACGCTTACAAAAACACAACTATCCGAAGACAAAATGCTTTGAAAATGTCTAAAGATTCGTTTACATCAGGAGCTGACTCCATACCAAGTTTTCATTCTAAAAGATTGCGCTTCTATTTTCAGTAAGCCTCTGTGTCGTATTTTCTCAATAATTCTGCAAACTTTTACATTTTCCAAAGTTGGGAAACAAGCTTATGTCACGCCTGTTTTTTAAAAAGGAAGAATTATGGATAGAGCAAATTATCGTCCGATTTCGCTTTTGTGCAATTTTGCCAAAATTTTTGAGAGCATTATTTACACACGAATATACAACCATGTCTCAAACCATATTTTGCCACATCAATATGGTTTCATGAGACACAGATCTACGGTCACTAACTTGGCTGGCTTTAGTCAATATGTCTTACAGGCTGTTGGTGGAAGAAGTCAAGTTGATGCAATATACACAGATTTCGAAAAAGTTTTTGATCAAATTGATCAATTTATACTTCTCAGAAAACTTAAATAAATGGTATGGTTTTACGACCCCTTTATTATCCTTTTGAAAGTCATATTTCCTGAACAAAATAATACCATCTAGAACCTTACATAATTCCGGCGTTCCGCAAGGGTCCAATTTGGGACCTCTGCTATTTTTATTGTATATTAACGACATTTCTGAGTCCATAATAAATTAAAAAACTATTATTTGCAGATGACTTAAAGATATAAGACATACAACATGATCTCAGTACGCTAGAAATATGGCGCTTAAATAACAAACTAAACATAAATGTTTTAAAGTGTTCTGTCGTTTCTTATAGTCGTAAGCATAACTTAATTTATTTTAATTATGAAATCAGCAACAGCAACTGTAACTTGCGGGAAACATTCAAAAAAATTAGGCATCTTATTCGACTATTGGTTTAGTTTTAGTGAACATATTATTAATATGGTTCGAAAATGTTACAAAATGTTTGAATTTATATATTATAAGAGTTGTAGGGATTTCCCCGATATCACAACCCTCAATATTTTATATTTTACTTTAATCAGATCTAGGGTTGAATATGCTGTATCGATTTGGCAACCTATAAACACAAAATATATAGCCTTAATTGAATCTGATCAGAGAAGGTATTTAAAATTTCTAAGTTACAAACTGGACGTATTGCTTTTGGAAAGATACAACTTCAACTCGTTGCAAACCAGACGTATTTACTTAATTATTAAGTTTATTATTGAGTTAATAAATAATCGAATTGATTGTATGTGGTTGCTGAGTCAGATTTGTTTCATTGTCCTCAGATTGTGCTCTCGACAAAGCACCACGTTTTATTTAAAGTCCAATAAATCAAATGCCCAGTTCCACTTCACTTAACTTGTGAATATTTTAATCAACTATCTCAAACAAAAAATTTTTTCCCCAAACGCAACTTATTGTCAACAGTAATTGTTATCTTTGGGTTATATTATTACTTTCTCAATTTTAAATTTCTTTTCTTTATTTTTGTATCAAGCTTATTTTATAGTGAAATTAGTATTTCATATAGATTTTGTATAGATTTAATACTTGTTATTGTATTTTTATTTTCTATAATTGGGTGCAACCTGTGGAAAATAAATGCTTATTGTTATTATTATTATAAAAATAGACTATTATAAAATATAAACGAAATATAAAAACAGTGTAGGAATGGAAATACCCCTGTTTAAAACACTAAGAATTTAGTCTAAGTCACATTTTTTAGTAACTATTTGTTCGTTTATTCTTTTATGTTATTGTGGAATCCTAATTTATAGATGTTAGCTTTTTTACAGATTATTAATTGAATTAACTGAAACTAACATATTGTAAATATTTAAAACAAAGAATATTGTTATAAAGATCGGTAGTTTCTGATCGTTCTCAATGCATGGAAAAACAATTTATTTAAACCCCGGTGTTTTTTACTTTGCAATCGAAACTAGGAAAAAATTTTCAAAATCATGTGCTTTTATTTCAATAAAACTATTAGCAACCAAACAATAAGATCATTTTAAATTTAAAAAAATAGGTGACTCCGTACTAATGCAACATACTTCTCATCTGGGAAATTTCGTTTTCTGAACATGTTAGATAGATAACTATTTAATAGATGTGTGCAGTTTTATGTTTGTCACTGTGTCATTGTCAGTACCATTACTACTATCGTCATCCAAATCATTATCGTTGAAATTTTTGTTTTGTTGTATTTGATGTTTTTCGTTTTATTTAATGAAGTTACTATTTTAACAAATCATAGACGTTTAATGTGCAAAATGTAACAGACATTTCTAATATTCGTTTTGTTGTCTCATTCTACATAAATAAGATAGAAAGAGAAAAAAATACCTAGGGTTTTTCCACGAGTATAACAAATTTCATTAATGTTAAGATCTGAAACTCTTTGTATAAGATGAATGTAAAAAAATGTGCGGTTAAAAATGTGCGGTTATACTTACTACCTACCGGTCTTGCTAAGAAAATAGCTTTATCTGCTTTATAGAAGTGATTTTGTAAAACTAAGCAACCGGAAATTCCATTGACGAAGGCACGGACCTAATTGAATTTGGAATCAGGGTGATTTTTTGTGTGTGCACAGCTAGGACTAAGTTCCATCTATAATAAATTAAGCTCCCGATTAAAAATTCATCGAGTGTTGACAATAATTAAGATGCATTGTAAGCGCATCCGGTGGTGAAAATTCCATTTTGTAAATTGCCTTTGCGCCACCTACAAAGCCTTTACAGAATTTACCGAGGAGGAAGAAATGCGAAAAAGGGAAAAAGAAAAGAAGCCGGAGATGAATACGCAGATTTGCAAATCTCTGCAGGCAGGCTGGCAGACGATGGCAACGGCAGGTCAGCGGATTTGTTGTCAAGAGGAACTTTTTCGAAAGTACTCTGGGCCCTAAGGGAGGAGTGGAAGCTTAGACATTGAAATATGGTAAAGATTGTTTTGTCAATTGTATGGAAATGGGATGGCACAAACAGGTTTTTACTTGTTCTGTAGAATTTTTAATCTTCAGAGATACGGAAAAATAAACGAAATGCGAATCAACATTTATGTCATGATTTTCATCATGTTAAACATTCTTTTATTGAATATTTTACGTCGATGTCTTTTTGCTAGGATGTACAGTTCTTGGCTTATGCTGTGTCTGATAAATACTGGATTGGGATTAATGATGGAACCTGTCAATTAACTTCCTTGAAACCATCCGGCCATTTCATGTAGGCATTCAATACCAGAACTGGATGGCGTTTATTTTTTTTATTTTTTCATAATATTCATGTTTATTTTAAACATGAATATTATGAGAATGGTTCATACAACTTTCTGAATGTGGAAATTCTGATTTTGTAGATGATAATGTTTATATTATACAAATAAATAAATAATACAAATTAGAATATTTTATTTTATTGATGAAAAATATATGGATCCCTCTATTCTGTGTGGTGATTATAATCTATAATCCACTTACTTATTTCCTCTTTGCATACATTGCTTCTCAATATTTGCTCAAAATAAAGTAAATTAGCATTCACATCAGGCAGCCCTCACATCCTTTGATCATTCCGCCTGTGTTTTTCGGATGTTTATGCGGAGAGAGAAAAAAAATGTCACCTGAATGAAAAATTTGAATTAGCCTTATCCTGGTCGAGTACGGGACCGACAGATGATTTTTTTTGGTTGCAAAAGCTATGCACTCCCTGCAGATATAACCACCGACACTGCCCTCGAGGGAAAGAGGGAGGTTTCGTGCACCGGGTGCGACCGACAGGAAAATTACGAGGGTTGCTGGAGAGGGAGAAGGAAGAGGGCGAGGAAGAGAAGCTTGCTGGATGGTGGTCGTATTGGGTTTTATTGCACGTACTGTATAAACAAAATATAGAGGGGACTGAGGGTAGAGCGGAACTGAGTGTAAATAATATGCTTCATTTTCGAAATTATACAATTAGTCAGGTTTCGGTAAAAAACAACACTCGTTTTACCATTTGCCACAAAAATTATGATTTTATCAATAATAAATACATATTAATATAATTTCAATAGTATAATACATATATTGTAGAAATAGGTTTTCTAAAAATAATGACACATCTGGAGCATACTCGCGTGTATCTATTATAACCGTGCGGTTTTTTTTAAGAACTTTTTCTAAAGTCTCTTGTTATACTTAATTGTAGAATACCTATAAATTCAGTAATGTTAACCACATAACTTTAGCATTCCATAATTGCCAACTGTCATTACATCCAACCACTATTTATCGTAAGGGAAGAAAACAAGAGTTTCTAGTGGTGCCGCTTGTCACACAGCATGGGTCGACTGTAGACTTTGGGATATTCTAAAGATACACAACAATCAGTCAATTATGCATGGTTCAAATTATATTCCTATATAATTTTAGAAAATTGGGGAAAATTGATTTTCTGAATGGAAATTGCGGCGGAAATTCGGGCTGTGAACATTTCCACTTAATGTATCATATTATCTATAATCGATGCAGAGAAAATTGCGTAGGTAGTGAAAATTATTCTAGAAAAAAAACGTAGAAAATATGTCCTCATTTGAAATAATATGCGTTTTTCTTAGTGACCACTTGACCAGTTTTGGCTAAATGTCACTGAGTTAATTGTTTTTGTTGGTAATTTTTGTTTTTTTTTTAAATTTTTTGTGTCTGCTTGTAAATAAATGCTAATCGTTCCATTCTCATTCTGTCTGGTTGGAAAGCTCATCTTTCACGTTTCGACAAAGTGATAAATTACTAATAGTTTAATAATTTTATTGGTACATATACCAATAAAAAACAAATCATATATGTATCAGGTGTCCCGCTTGTTATAGAACTTTTGAAATAAAAAAAAACATAATAAAAGTGGCAAAAATAAATTGCTGGAAATTATTATTTTCAAGTTTCTGGATTAGGCGCCAAAGGGAGAAATTGTCACAGCCAACTAGAAAAATCGTTTTTTTTTTTTTTTGTTATAAGACAAAGGTAATCAAAAATATGTTTATTGCTGAGACGAGACAATTTTGCACAAATTTGATCTGGCACTTGTTACTCTAGTTTGTCAAATGTGAGTAGGAAGGGGATGGGGGTTTGCAATTTGAAAAACGTCTATAACTTTGGCTTGCCTCAACCAATTTTGACAAAATTGGTCTCAATAGAAAGATATTTTTTTGTTTTATTCGATGTTTAATAACTTAAACAATCAATTTTTTTTTAATTGCTAAGTAGCACTGTTTAAAATTTTTTTTAACTTTTACGATTTTCTTTGAAAATTTAAATGCAATAGTTTATAAGTCTTTGAATTATTTTAAAGAAAAGTAAACAACAAGTGCATATTCGAAAACCGCACGTCGATAACATTTTTGCAACAAAAGTTATAGATGGAAAAGTGAAAGGAGTATGACAGGTATTACATTTAGTAATACGTTTTATAAACTGGAAATAATAGACTCACATATTTACAAAGATAATTATCAAAAAGAAATCTGTAATAAACAGCTTAATTTTGTTTAAATAAACATAAACAACAGAAATAGCAAAAATACACGAATCATAAGTAAACACAGAAAACTTAACAAAAGTACTAAATTAAGTGGGCTGTCAAATGTTTAAATTCCGATATTTTTGAAGCAAAGAAGCAATCTTTGGTGTGTGGAGTTTACAGCTGCTTCAATCTCAGCTACTGAAATACTCCAAAGTGCATTCTTTGCTCTTTCCACCATGTCTTCTGTTGTTGTCGGTCTAGTAAGGTACACTAATTTATCTTTCACCTTTCACCACAAATAAAAATTTGAGCAAGTCAAGTCTGGCGATCTTGGTGGTTATGAAGATACACTTTCTCTTCCAATTCATTTTCCAAGATACTGCTTATCTAAATCATGTAGCACTTTTTTTTTTTATTATATTAAGACTTATAAACCGTTCTTTTTAAATTATTGAAGAAAATTGTAGAAGTTTAAATTTTTTTTAAATAGTGTTACTTAGCAATTAGAAAATAAATTTGAATTGTTTAATTTATTAAGCATCAAATTAAACAAAAAAATATCTTTTTATTGAAAACAATTTTGTCAAACTGCTCACATTCGACAAATTAGAGTAAAAAGTGTCAGATTAAATTTGTGCAAAATTGTCTCGTCTCAGCAATAAACATATTTTTGATTACCTTTGTCTTATAACCAAAAAAAAAAAACGGTTTTTCTAGTTGGCTGTGACAATTTCTCAATCTGGCGGCTAATCTAGAAACTTCCAATAGTTTTCAGCAATTTCTTTTTGCCACTTTTGTTATGTTTTTTTTTATCTCAAAGTTCTATGGCTAACGATGCTTGAGACATAGCCGGTGACCTCTCCTATCGGGACACCCGGTACATACAAATCACCAATTAAAAATTTCAAAATTGTCTTCAATAGTTTTAATTATTAATTTTTTCAAGCTCGTTATAGAGAGATGGTATTGCTTCTTTTAAATTCAGCTCCTTTACAATAATAATAAAAAAATAAATTTGAAAGAATTCTTATTTTCACCTCTACAAAAAGGCAGAATTATTTTTTATGAAATAGAAATATCTTTTATGCAAAAGTCGACTTTGATAGCCATTTATTGTCAAAGTAATGACGAATTTGTTTTTTTCACAATCTTGCCTTTATTACATTGTAGATTTTGATTACACTATTGGCATTTAAATTAAAACAATAAATTGTTAACCAGTTGACTGCTAGCGTATTTGACAAGGAAAAATGAGCAACCAAGGATTAGCCAGTTAATAACTTTTGCTATTTTTTTAGTTGTATTTATTAACCAACCAAATTATCTATTTCTACTTGACGATAGTATAAGTTGAAAGCACTGCTGTGACAGGTGTAACATGTTACACCTTCAAGAGAGTATTCGACCAAATTTCGCTTTCTGGGTCCTTATACGTTCAATGGTGATGTTAAACTCAAGTAAATCGGTTTATTTTCATCCATACTGAATGTTCGGCAAACTCACAATTAAATTAAAGGAACCACGAAACTCAATTCAATTTACTGATGGAAAACCCTTTGTCGTGAAATATAGGCTTTCAGGAAAATTTTCTTGTGTCATTTCCCCTTTTCTAACTTTTGGTTATCCCCTTGTTGCATTCTAAATGTACTTAATTAGAAAGTTTTAGCTGTAGTCTAATTAAAATTTGTTGTATCTGAATTGAAAAATCTATTTTGGATTTGAATTTATGATATTAGACGTCACATACATAATACATTATTCGCTCCGCTCTCAGAATCAGCTTTAATGAGAATGAGAACAAGAAAATATCAAATTCTGTGAATTGTCTTGTATTCTTAGAAGTACATACAAGCTCCGTTGGAACGTATTTTTCAAAAATTAATTGTAATAAGCCCAAAAGTCTGCTATTAATCCATTTCTTCATCAATTTTATTATCTTTTTTATGACCCCCTACTAGTTTGAACCATCGCATCGATGGTACAGTGTCCTTCTTTTGAGACTTTACAGGTGTAAAACATTGAACCCAATCTACTAAATCTCTGAAACAGGTAGATAACCATAATAAAACGTGGCTTTCTTGAGAAACACCCATCTTGAAAATTTCTCCAAAGCTGCTGAAGAACCGACAAATAAAATTAAAGATGACCTTGGAAATTTTATTGGGGATTGTCAAAGAACCGTATTTTAAAGTTATGGTTTAGCGTGGTATGGACCAGAGGGTCCATTTTCTCCAAGTGGCCGAATGCCATTAAATCATAAAACGAGTAATGGCTGGGTTTTATTATTTAGTTGGTTATTCTGTGCCTTGGTAGCATGTTTGTTGTTTAGTGTTTGTAACATGAAAAATAGAAAGAAACCAAAGTTTAGAGTTATTTACAAAAAGTCGAAAAATGCAGATTTTGTAAAGAGAGGGTAAGTGGCTGTTAGATAGTCAATTATAATCATTATAGGAAATCTTATACAAAATTTGTCACTTTTTTTATGCATAAAAAATTGAATTTTGTTATCATGAATATTGCTAATAAATATTTAGAAAATTTGAAGTTGGTATTCTGCCCTGACAACTGTTCGTTCGTTACACAGTTATAGTTTGTAGAAAGGTCAAGACCCAGCATGGTCAGTGTCCAAAAAAGAATAAAGAATTGAATAGCCGCGAACTGTTCTTATTTTTTAGTAGCCGACAAAATTCCGCAGGTTTTTTTCTAATTTTGGCTACCATATTTCAACGGCTAAAGCCATAAACACTATAAAACAAATGAGACGTAATGTATAACAGCAACTACAATTCTTCTCAAAAACATTGTCTGTTCAAGGTCAAATTCATAAAAAAACGCCACGAAGGAGAATGTTTTTTTTCTAAAAGTGATAGTGTCTTATATATAATTTGTTTGATATTTTAATATTTAGTAATTAACTATACATACAATATTTAAAATTATTCAGATCAACTTTTGCTGTGCAATTTAGCGTGACACATTTTTATTGGTTTTAATATTATGACCGCTGTTATAATGTCAAAGTTTGCCCAATAATACACAACAAGCCTGTATATCTGCGTACGAACTAATCTAAAAATTAACATAGGTTCAAATGTTTATAGCATGAGTTGATCTGAATAATTTATGAAGGCACGGTTCTTATTAATATATTGTAAAGATCATGATAATCATCCAAATCACATGATTTGATAAAAAAATTTTTTAATAATTTAAGCCGCTGTAAGCACGGGCACTACCATAACTAAACCGCTTCTTTCGTCAAATGTCAATCTCAGTCAGTGTTATACAGAGTGGAGCACGGTAATTTGCTGGTTTGGGAATGAAATAATATTGAGCTTTTGGTAACAACATTTTTAAATATTCTGAAATTGTTCAAAAATGGAGGCTCAATTATGTACATGGGTTCAAATAGTGTATCTGATAAATGTTGATTTCTTTACTATCTACCTACGCATTGCTGTAGCCGTTTTCTGAAGTTTTCATCTCTTCTTCTAAGCATGTAGACTAGTTTTCTGGCAATTTCAGACGCAACAATGTAATGTAGGTTTTTGAGGATATAAGGACGATTGTAAAACCTCTTCGACTTCGAGGTTGTCTTAAAGAAACAAATTGCATGGGACTGAGTCGGGTTAGTGTGCGGGTGAGTTGGGATAACCCCTCCTACAGATAAGTCTTCTAGTGAAACGCTCGCTTTGTAGGTAGTGGCACCAGTTTGTTGAAACCAGGTAACCTCTTACTGCTTTACTGCATTCTTTCTAGAAACGCTTGGAAAAACTGCTTCAGCAAAGTTCTTTAAAAAAAAAAGGCTAATGATGCTTACATGTCGTGACTGGAGAGCAGTGGCTTCTCTTGAATTTTTTTTGGCGTTTTTAGGAAAATTGATTGATCGAGTGGGAGTTTACAAAATACACTTCAAAACGATCTCGTTTTGGACTATTATTGACACTTTGTGGTTAAGTTTTTTTTTCAAAAAACTAATTATAATTTCTTTATTGGTCACTTTTTCAAAGTTTTTTTGAATTGTTTGTGATTGCTTTTAGGCGTGAGTAGTAGACGAGTTGAGAGGTTAGGCGAGTTACGTTCTAATTTGTTACAAGATGGTGATGGTTTTTCACTTTTATCACTTCTTTTTTACGAGTTGTGTGGTTACAATGATTTTTTTTCTGGTACGAACGCTTGGTTAATTTTTAATTTATAGTGGTCTATTATTGTTAAAGTATTCAGCTTTCACCCGTTCTATCATAAAAACCGTGTCCGAAATTCGAAGTTATGAATGCTGGTCGAAATATGTAACTCTTTTAACTTTTTAATGAAAACTGAATCTCTGGTAAAAACTGAACTTTAAAAAAAAAAGTAGAAAATTGCGTACCTTATTATCACATTTCTATCTTGGATAGATTTCTAAAAATTACCTAGCCTAAATTTTTCTTTTTGGAACGGACAAAAAATTCTACTACGATGAACTATCTAAATTTTATTAGTTGTTAAGGATCTGGTTATATGGTGGTGAAAAGTTCCTAAATTTGATTTAAAATAAATAGGCTATATAGATGCAGAGATGGACACCAAATCTAATAAGTATAACAAACTCGTAGGGCCGGGATATACGTCTGGAGTCTGGAGCTCCGTATGGGGTGTGTTTTTTAAAATAGGGGAAAAACCTAAACCAAGCCTGAATTCCCAGAGGCAGAATGTACGGTAATTGCATTGGACCCCAGCATCCGCGGACGGAAACAGAATATTAATATGTTGCTTTAATAATCAGGTTTTGTAGGTTAAAAAAACATTTTAATTTTTTATTTTAATTGAAAGTACGGGAATAATCCACACCTCCAATCTATCATTAACAATTCTTGGCGAGTATCTGCCAGATGGTTTAATAACAGGAATTGACGTTATTTATGTTTTTTAAAACATCATTAGGCTTGGTAAATACTAACATTACAGTTAGATTCAGTCTCTCTGTTTATAAATGTTTAATTTTTATTCGATTTACGTTTTCTTCTAATAAATAATTCTGTACTATAACTAACAATTTCTTCTCATTTATAGTTGTTTACTATTAAAAATTTTGTCTATAATTGGCAATATAACTTGGTGATGATAACGAACAGCAATTGCTATTTCCTTTATCGAAAAAGTTTTGAAATTTTTCCCTAAACACTCCTAAAAATACGAAAAGTTATTGCTATCGCTATAGGAAATGGAATTTTAACGAAACTGACGTATAATTGAAATGAAATGAGCCGGTTTCTGTGAATATATATTGAAACAACTTGATTATACAATGCAAATGCATCGACATGTGGAGGATTCATTGCTGTTCCCACATTAGATGTGCCTGAAAACGGTAATTTTATACCTATATCCGCCAACATTTGATATTACTAAGGGCTAGTGGCGAGACAAGGTTCCAAGACGGGTAACGGGAAAGGTTTTTTAAGGTTGATACAGACATGAAAAGATCTACCTACGTAAGAAAGCTATTAACAAAATATCAAAGCCAGCCATCTGATAGATCTCATTTCCATGATAATAAATACTAAAAGATTAATTTAATAGCATAATGTGGTAAAATATTCTTTCTCAATTGTACAATCATGAAATGTGCGTTTTATTGCAGAAAAAAAAATCTAATTTGCATTCGTGAAAGATGTTTGAACTCAGAGAACCAGCATTTTTTCTCATTTTATTTGGCGCTTGTTCTGAAGAAAATTAGGAACCTTCTGTCATCGACTTAAATTAATGTAATAATACTTTATGTTCAATAGATCATTGTCGGTTTTTAGATATTTAATAGTTTATATGCCTTTCAAGTGTTGGTTCTTTTCTACATGATCATAAGTGTTTCAAAGTTAAAAACTTTCCAAACCTTAACAAGCTATTTTTTTCTCAGTAATTGAAGGTTTTTCTTGTAGAAACTTTTTTTTGTGGATGATTTTTGGATCTATCAGTTGAACGCTAACGTAGCATCTAGACTAGAGAAATATATTTTCTCCATGATAGGAACGTGATTCAATCGGTATAATTTTGGAATGCGCAGGTGCGTTATCTAATAATAGAAGAGCTTTTGGAAGTGAGTTGTTCCTCAAGAAGTAGGTTTTGACTTGAGGAATAAACTTACCAAAAACTATTACTTTAAAATGATAAATTATTATCTGGTCATCTAAGCAGATTTTTGGTTGCAATTATCAAGTGACCAAAATTTCTCAAGAGCTTCTGCATTTTTGGATTTTTATACTATTTTATGTGCTCTTGCTGCATTAGAAGATCACATAGTTCTGCGGATTTTGTTTATCTTAAACCTAAATAATAATCTGTAGCAATCCCAAGGTTTTTCGTAAATTTTCATGGTTTTCTCTGGGAATAAATAGCAAATAAATAATAATAAACTCATGACAACATAGTAAACCACTATTTTTCCAGAAGCGTTTTTAAAATTCTATCCAAACATTTTTCCAGTATTCATTCTTCAAAAAGGGATGAGATTATATGTTCCGTTTGTTGTATTTGTATGCATGTTCAACGATGTTCAACAACTTCTTGGTCTATTCATGTGGGCCGATATTAAAAATTCTTTTTACGTTTGAAAGGGAATACTTTTAAGGTGGTTTTTTTATCATCAAATTAAGATCTTTGAGGATATTCTCTAAAAATTAAAGAAAATGTCTAAATTTACATGTCTTTCTGGTTAAAATCATAATTATGTATATGATATAAAAATGCTGTCTGTTTTCAGCTTATTTTTTCTAATTTTTGCAACACATTTTGAGACGGTTTCTACTAATACAAAGAGTAAGAGTAGAGGAAGGTTTGTGTATATAATTTGTAGAAGATTTCTGAACTATGACGGGTGATCTTTAAAAATATTTTCACTCATACTGCTACCACTGGTCAGATCTTAAATTAAGAAATATTTTAAAAAGATAGTACAGAAAACTGTTTGTTTGGAAATGATTAATGGTAATAAAAGTGTACCATTTGCAAAACTATTTTTTCTAGTACACATCAGCTTTTTCTTCTATATTAAGAAACATTTTTTATGTTCTAAATGCTGTTTTCTTGAAGTTTTCACCAACTCAAAATCTGATAAGGGAACTCTACAAAAATTGGAGAAAATCTTGAAATTTCGATGAAGTTTTTTTCATTATACATATATTATTTAAAGAATAATATTATCTTTAAAACTTAACACAAAAAATACACTCTTAGAGGAGAAAGTAGAAAATGCTTAGTCACTTATTTACCATTAAAAAAACTAAAAACCAGTTTCAACTAAAAATTAGAAAATAGTTTGATTAAATTGAAGAAAATAAATTAAAGCATAATTAAAAACAATTTTTTTAAAATTTTTATAATACTTTATCTGTTGTTTTTGAAGGTGGTGTCTGTCACTATCTACAAATTAACCCTAAAATATATTTAAAAAAAAATACATGATAAAAAATTCTATAATAACAAAGTTAGTATTTTCAGTAAGAAATAATGCGAATCATTTATTCAATATGTCTTTTCTCCGGGTTTAGTTTTGTTTTATCATGGTGCCTGAGCTAAAATATTGGAACATTATACAGTATGTGTTGTAATTTTTGAAAAATTTTTTTTAAATCTATTCAAATTTCTTTCTTTGACGGGAAAAAAAATAACTGTTTAAATAAAAATAATTTTATGAATGGCATTTTATATATTTTCAATTTGTTAGATTGAAGTTAGTTTTTACTTTTTTTTCAAACTTCTTTTATTCTATATTCATAAAAAAACTCTTATTATTCACTTTAAATTCAAATTTATTTTTGTGCGCAATTTTGATTTTTGTGTTTATAAATTGAAATGTCATATATCTTTTTTTTTCAATTAAAAATGTTTGGTCGTGTAAAATAGTTTTTGTGTTCATAAATTGAAATTTCATATTGATCATTATTTTTTTTTAAATTCTTTTTATTGAAAATGTTACTTTGTGTTATAATTTGTTTTTTCTCAACAGGATAGAAATGTAAACAATGTTTACCTCATTTTCGGTACGAAAGTAAAGCTTTTTTTATCTAGGTGCGAAAGTAAATTACGTGACCGGCCGTAGCTGAATTTCTGAATATCTATCGACCATACTAAAGCACTGAAATTGAGTTTTAAGCTATAATATAAAGGAAAAAATTAATTTTAAATAGATGGCTATACAATCTAGACAAATCTTGGGCAATTACAAACCTCGCCTACGACTCGGTTTATGAACTTTGCTCGCGGTCTGCAAGAAAGCACTTTTTTACCTTGGTTTGAAATATACTATTTTTTCCCTCTGTGTAAACTATAGGGAAAAAATCATCTATATTACTACCTTAGTATTTCTAATTTTTTACTCGTAAGCTTTACTTTTCATATGTAGCAAGACTTTTCATGTTTTTTCAAACATTTTTTCAAAGACCGGTTGCACGGTCCGAAATCATTGAAAAATAAACAGAATCAGTCTGGTCCTGATGATGCGTCCTCCGTGTGAAACGTCGACAATTTTTTCAAACATATTTCAACACAGTGTGTTCCGAAAGATGTCAAAATCTGCCTTTTTATTGTTTGATATGTTTCATATAAAACTACTTTACTCTTTGCGTTAGTTTTCAGTGTTTTCAATAGTGTTTTTGTTGAATGTTATTTGGTTTGTTGTGAGTTAAAATACTTTGGTTGTGCGTTATTCGACTTTCCTTAAATTTATTTATTGCTGTTGGTTCATTAGAATTGCAATACAGAATTCTACTTTGAGTGTTTATATTATAGTTTCTATAGTGTAGGAGTATTATAATATACATAGTGTAGTGTATATAATTTATAGTGCTGTCCATAGTACTCGCTGTATCTGTATAGTGTTGTACCTATAAATACCTACCTAGTCGCATACAAATTGACAAGTGTAGTTATCTGAATATGGACCGCATTTTGAATCAGTTTTGTAAAACTTCAATTTTTTCAGTTTTCAGTCAGTCATTATTTCATAGGTATAAACACATCTGTTAGTAACGGGATTTTTCGCGGAAAGGAGAAACTTTTTTGCAGGAAGTCGCATTTTTTAAGACCACGTAGCATTTTTGCGATAATCGGAACGCTAATGGTTGCTATTCTTCACTATTTTTATAGTGTGCGGTAATTTGTCAATAAAAAAATGTTTAGTTCGGATTTAACAATGAGAGATAAATTGCTAATAATGTATCACGTAAATTAATAGCATTACTAAACGAATTCGATGAAAGTACAATATTTGTTTCATGGATTTATTATAGAATTAAATGAATATACTAGCTAGTTCTAGATTTTCACTATCTCAACTGCACTTCCTGTGAAACAAAATTCTATTTTTTTTTTCTAAAGGGGCTGTATTCTTCTATTGTTTTCTGTTTCCGGGATCCCGGCTATATTGATGCGGGTACAGTCTGTACAAAGTTTCTAGCACTAGTTATTGATTAACAGAATAAGATCTAGTTATAAATTATTATTCTTACGTGTTTATAAAAAAACAAAAAGTACCTATTTTGTCTTAGAATATTGTTTGAAAAATACTTGGATTGGTTGTAGCACTAACACGAAATAAAGTATACCAACAAATAAACCTACTGATTTATAATCCCTTGAGTATAATCTGAAAGTTCTTTTGCTTTTTATAAAATTACACATCTGTAACGGAAAAAAACGAATTTTGTAAGATAAAAGTATGAGCTTTTCTAAATTACCCAACATTCACAATAATCGAGACAATGTTTTTGAATGTCGCCTCAAGGCTTTAATTAAAATTTCATCGTTTTTCTGAAAATTTCTTGCGAATGTCGCTAAAATGTTTTTCGTCTCGCTTTCAAAAGAACGGGCGAAATCATTGAAATTGTTAAGATGTTCATTAGCGACAAAGTAAAATAATTGAGACAAGTTCTTCGTCTCAGTAATTATTCATTATATTTGCGAGGCGAGAGAGTAGATAAATGAATTTTAATGTTACTTTCACTTCTAAAAAGCCGACAAAGGCGAACAAAAGAACTTTTAAAGCCACTGGAGTTAGCTGGAAAGGTAGCTCGAATGGGGCTTAAAATGTACTAGAAATGTCAAAATTCCTATGATAAATTGCGACTAGTGATCTTTTCTTGGAACAAAAATCCCACTTTTATCATCATTTATTTATTATATTTAATTGTGACTTTTTCTCAGTTATTTTTTTTCGAAAACATATGAACAGGACTGTCAAGTAGTGACGTCACATAAGTCTAGCTAACACGAGAGTGTTAAAGTTATGGTATAATTTAGTAACGATTTAGAAGTTAGGAATATTAATAATATTTTATCATAATTTTACCGCAATAGTATTTACTAATGTGTTTATATTTTTTGCAGATCACAACACTACGACAACCTTCAACAAGCCGATAGTCAACAAAAGCTCCCATTAAAAGACTCAACAAACACAAGTTCCTCGACAAAACAGAAATTCAATAACAACGAGGAGGAATCGACGACTCAAGAACCTGAGTCGACGACTCAACGAGATTCTAACGAACCGAATAGTAATCAGCAGGCTAGCAGATCCCTGCAGTGCTTAGAAACTTTAGCTCAGAAGGCAGGAATTCACGATATTACGGCCGATGACTGCAAATATGACATTGCTAATACTCTGCTGAATTTGGATAGAGGGCACGAGAATTTTAAGCAGGAGATTACTTCACAGGGTGGAAATATGACCGAAATTAAAAGCCAGCAGCAGGTAAGGTGGACAAAACATTTATTCATAAGCATGTAACCTCCCTCATGAATTTAAGTAACAAATTAATGGTGATCAAAAAATAGTCTCAGTAATCTTACATCTAGGTGATTAACTTTAAGCCAATAAGAACAGTTTATTAAAAAAATTGACTGCAACACCTCGCTGTAAACTATAATAATCTTTGTTCGGCAAAACAACATTAATATTTTTATCTTCTGAGAGTCTACGATAATATCGTAAAAACGATCGTTTTTGGAAAACACTGCTTTAGTCAATTGTTAGCATTCCTAGGTGTCGTGATGCAGTCTAAGTTGTAAAAGAAGCGTCTTTCGTCGTTATTGAAACTTGCATAAATTAAGCAGGAAACGTATGTCTTTGCTTGTTTGTTGTTTTTACAAAAACATTCTTTGCAAATACACTCACAAAAATAATCGGGGTGAGTATTGCGGCAACGAGCTATGCAGCTATCATGGTCTCCAATGCTGTTTTACCATACATGCTGAGAAGGCATTGCTGTTTTACCATACATGCTGAGAAGGCATGATTTGGCGCATCTTCTCGTTTCAACATCAGACGTACGCCAATAACGTTCTGATTTGTTCGACAATAAACTCGAAAGACGCTTTTTTACAATTGATATAATAATAATCTTACGCACAATATACTATACCAACTTCTGGGTCGTTCCGTTATAGACGGGGGGCGTTTGTGTTGCTACAATATATAAAAATGTCAAGCTTTTGTCATTTCGTTATAGACGAAGGGCGCTCGTGTTTCTTCTTGTTTAAATTTATATGTACAAGGTTAGGAATGCACAAAAGTATATCGTAATTAAAAGAAAAATGTAAAACACGTCAAACTGTTTTTTTATTCAGCGACAAGTCAAAATTTTTTTTATCAATTTTTCTTATGTCACGTTTTTTCTTATGTGACACTTAATTAAATAATTTTTCTATTGTGTTAAGAAATAAGCTTTATTAAATAATGTAATACAAATCTTAACTTCCCAGGTGGGAACGTCATAACTTTAACAACGTTGACGTTTTATTTTTTTGGCTTACGTCAAAAGAAGCGGATTAAAAAAAACAGTTCAAAGTGTTTTTGCATTTTTTTTAATGAGCGCTTTATGTTTTATGAATTTGTTGCATTACTTTATCATAACTAATAATAATTTCAAGCTTTTTGATGTGCCGCTATAGAGAGAGGACGTTGCTGTCTCCTAAGAGTCATAAGTCAATCATTTTAATTTAAGCATTTAATTTAATTTAAAGTCATTTTAATTTGTAGGAATTTAAACAAATGAAAGCTAGAATATTAATATAGCAAAATTAAAGATTCTTATTTGGTCAAAAATGTGTTTTTTTTTAGAAAATTATTGTTTACGCGGTGTAAACGCTCTGTCAAGTTGTGTGTAGGTGGATGGTCAGCTTTGTAGTATCGAATGCAGAGTTTACTGCTATTTTTTACCTCTTCTTTTCCTCATTTTGATGGTTCTAAATATTGATAATAATAGCTAAAACGCTGACAGAATTTTTTGGGTTTTCCGACAAATATTTTATAGTTTTTGAAATATTAAATTTGATTTTTCTATTTGTCTAAACCACAATACTTACATCATACACATACATCATATTTGACATCGTATACGCTGTGAGTCCTCGCCTGTAGATCTAACTCATAATAATTTTGGAAAATGTTTAATGGAAAATCTATGGCTGTTTTATAATTTAAACTTCACATGACAGCTTATAAAAATATAATAATTACATTGTTACGCGATCATTTTAAGCAATAAAGGCTTTTATGTAGTGACCAGCTACTGCACGTCTGTACTGCACATCACATCATGTAATCATTACTTTGCATAAAACAAAGTCGTTACGGGATTTTAATACGTTTCATTAACAGAATCAGCGATAAACGAAGAAAATGCTAAACTTTGTGATGAATTGCTCGATAAATAGCGCAAGGGGAGCATGGTGTTGCTGTGATATAAGAGGTTTTTATATCTTAAGCAATTTTACTATGCTTTGCTCATCCATGGTTGATGATATGTAATAAATAATACTTCTATGCGTTTTGTACTTTTAATATTCTTATGATAATGCACGTCATATTTCCTTTTTATTTTTTGTCTTGTGATAGTATTTAAGTTCTTGATTGGATTTTCTGTTATATATTTTTTTTACCTTGACATTTTTTTTTTAATAATTAAACAATTATTAAAATAGGCTGCATTATGTAATTATGGTACTTTTTCTAGCAAATGGCAGAAGCCAATGCTCAAGCTCAGGCTCAGGCTCAAGCGCAAGCCCAACAAGCCCAAGCGGTACAACAACAGCAACAGCAGCTTCAGCAAGTCGCCTTACAACAGGAGCAACAGACGCTTGCGCCAGCCCAAAGTCCACATCTTCAGCAAGTTACTGTAGCAACTTCAATGGGCCCACCACAGCATACAGTTTCAATGCACCAACAGGTAGCTCAACAAGGCCAAGTGATTCAAACTCAAGGCGGACAAGTACTTACTGCTGCTCAAACTAATAGTGCAACTATTACTACAATGAGTCCATTGCAACAGAGCCAGGCACATCCCCAGCAAATTAGCACTGATTGGAGCCATGGAAGAGTTCAAGTGATTCAGCAGCCTATACAGAACCCGACATACTTGCAGCAGGTCTATAATCCTCAGGGACAGCTAGCTGCTTTAATGCCGGGAAATATTCTTCATCCTGGGCTAAATCCTCAACAGATTCAGGTTATCACAAAACCGTTCCAAGGAAATCATTTGGCGCCTCATATGCTGACTACTACTCAAGGAAAACATGTTCTTCAAGGGAGTCAAGCAGGTAATTGTTGACAGTTTTAATTGCGATGTTACTTATACGTTATCACGTGAATCAATTTGGTTTATATATTTTATTCTTGTTCTGTTGAGATTATTTTTTTTTTATACGTTTGTAATAAATTGTGTATGTTTTCGATTATTGCAGCTACTTTCCCAGGATATACAACAATTCCGACGATACCTACAACACAAAACCAGCAAACATTGGTCTTAAGTCAGTTAGGAGTAATCAGCTCTCAACCAAACATCTTACCCAATCATTCAGCGGCTGGAAATGGCCAAGTATCGCAACAAAAACAACAGGAAATGCATAAGGTAAGATTTTTCATTTTAAATATTTTTTAATAAACACTCCAAAGACCTCTGACATGGAAATGGACGTGTGTGTTAGTTAAGAGTGGGGCAACAAATCAACTCTATAACGCGCCATCTAGGGCTGATAGGCTGAATCGCAGCTTAGAAATAGATTTTTAACAAAATAGTGTTTATGAGATCAGGGAAATGAACGAGGATTAAGGTTAGGTATCAGTTTTATTAGGGTGATATTTGAAAGTTGATATACCTTGAGTTGTACTTTGAGTTTCGAGCTTCACGGTTGTTGTGTCGTTCTAGAAACATCGGCTGATGCTATGATTTTGAATTTAGCAAAAATACGAACGTTTATCACGGTAGTTACGATGATAGTTACAGTACAAAAGACTCATGATAAATGACAACATTTTGTTAGATGGGTGTTGCTACCATTAAACTGTTGCTACCACTATACGCTTTAGTGCGCAATATCTGACTAGTCGGTATTCAACTATGGTCTATTCGAATTCAAGAACGAGTCGTAGTAAACAATATGTAGGACGTGATCAGTGCGTGATCCAATGATAAAGTCTAAGTGATACCGATTTCCTGAAATTTGAGCTGGGTTGGCAGCCGAAAGCACAGGGGTGCATTGTGTATTTGTTTCGTTGCTGTTTCTGTGTGCTGCTACGGAGACAGAGACTGAGGTTAATCCCAGAACTCCAGTTCTGGGATTTGCATGCATTTGTTTTGATGCACTCTTTCTTGAAAATGAATACAGTATAGGTTGAAAAATATTGGGATGGTGTGAAAGCGAGTAACAAAGAAACGATGTACAAATACAATTTTACAATGTATATAAACTTGACTAGGAAGAAATTGCGATTATATGAGAGTTGTTTACCTACCACTAATAATTATATTATAGATAGACTTAATGATATCTTATTTTAATTTATTGTTAACGTTACATATCTTTTCTTATCAATTTTAAAAAGACATGTTGTCTTTACAATTGAAATTTAAAAGTTACATGATAAACTTCTTATACAGTGGGTGTCCTAGAGAGTTTTTCTTTAGTGCTATATAATAATTATTATGAAGACCATGATTCTTGTTCATTTTTCTGTTTACTCGGTATTTGAAGTATTTTTTTTGTGGAGTATTAATTTAAAGACCCCTCTCTTAAAAACCTAATCGGAAAAATGAAACGTCTTCTACTTGTATATAGGTTGCGGCCGGACAAAAAGTAATTCAAAAAGTGGCAAGTAACACGGGTGCTGTTGCTCAAGCACAACAACAAGGACAATGTGTACAAGTTTCTCAAGCTACTATGCTCGGCTCACAGCCGACAGCCCAAATTATCAGTCCCTTGCAGGTACTATTCATTTTTGATTGCTTGCTGTAGATTGGTTGATTGGATTTTTAATAAAAAACTTATACTATAAGATTGTGACAAAGCAATGCACCCGAATGAGGACACTTCTCTTCAACATGCATTTGTTTTTTTTTATAATAATAATAGCATTTGATAGTATTTAATTCGGTGTTTTTTTAGCCTGGGGGACAGCCTATGCAGTTTGCCGCACCATGGCAGTTTACTAATGGACTTCCTCAAGTTTGGACCACTAATGGTATGCAATCGCAACTGTTGACACCACCTATTTTTATCAGAGGCACAACACAACCTGATGGATCGCCTGGACCTGGCATGTTCATACAGCAGAGCCCTCAAGCGGCCACTATTCAAACTCAACAAAATCGTATGTATATTTCAAATAATTATATTTACATGTTAAATGGATAGGCTAGGAGATCAATACAATAATAGAACTAGTTTTCTTATTGACAAGGGGTACTGTGTAGCTTATGTCGTTTTTATAAGGTTACTTATTAGCTTACTACAAAATTGAATATTTATTTTCTAGCTACCATTACCACTCAAGGTACCGTCCAACAAATCAGTAAACCAAGACCAGCCAACGAAAACATTCAGCCCAAGCAAGCCGTCAACCGACCACTAAATATTTTACCTTCGAACACAGCAAATATTCGACCAGCTAGTTCGGTGTCAACTCAAACAATTGGAGCTCAAACACCGGTATGAGATTGGACGATATAACATAGTTAGAGATGCAACTGATCATCATATTATTTTAGGCTTCAATGGGTGGCAAGCTTGGACAGAAAATGCGAACTAAACAGCCTCAAATTCGATCACCAGCACCAAAAACGGACGCTTCGAATCAAACACAAATTAAAACGTATCAGGCAATGCAGCAACAGCAACAACAAAATCAGCAACAGCAGCAACATCATATAATCGGAAACAAGTATGTTTTTTTAATTTAAAATTTTTGAACTTGTTAATCAGTAATGGTAGTCAATTGGAACAAATATCCTCACTTCATGAATACCAATCAGGAAGTGGGATACACAATGTTTTTCTAAAAATTTTGTAGTTCCTATATCATCAGAGAGTTTTCTGTGCTAAGCTGATAAAGACCAACGGCTTAACTTCGTTCCACTCCCTACAATTTTTCAAGCTATTTTATTAAAATATTGAAGTACGTATCATTGTTTGGATATTATGGAATTTCTGGTAGGAAACAAAAAATATAGTAACCATCTCAATAATTTAGGATAGGTCTTGAGTTAGTTTATGTATAAGGTTTTGATATTTCATACTTTATACAAAGTCACCACTCAGAGTAACGGTTTATTCCACCACCTGCTTGAAATAATAATACTAAATACTTGTTCAAAAACCTTAAAAATTATTGTGCAATATTAACTGTTTGGTGGTGCTACCAGAAGTTCCTTTGCGCCAGAGTGTATTGTGGCCATACTAATCAATAGAATGAATTACCAAATAAAAAAAGGTTAGGCTACCGAGAGTCTGAGAGATATATTATTTTCTTTAAAATAGTTGTAAGTTAATTGTTTATTTTGAATGAGAGTTTTTTTACCTATATCCATCCACTCTACCAGATTGATATTCCTGGAAAATTTGGTTTCAGATTCTGGTTGTTTTTAGGAACCTTTGGCTGATTATACCAGAAGAATTATAGTAGATTGTAGAACTTTTGTTCAATGATTGTTTAATAATAGATAATAACCTTAAATTGATAGAATCGGAAAATAAATCCTCTCATCTTTGATGTTAGCAATATTTTTTTAAATTGTTTAAAGTAGGAAAATGAACGGGCTGGTACACTTTTCCATGTCTAGCAAGTTATACGGTTAGCAGATAAGTTCACATAAGTTTAAAAACAAAGAACAATTTAACTTTTTTCAAGTTAAGTGCTCGTAAAAGCCTAGGCAATAGCGAAAGAGAGTGGAAGAATCCAGTGTGGAAGAATCGTTGCTGTGACAGCAATTTTATATTTTATTTGACAGTCAATGAGTGAACAAAACAATCTAAACTATTTGTAATAATACTTGAATAAAAAGTAATTTATGTATTTTTAAGAATGGTCGTTATGAATTCAACTGGAATGACTACGGTCACTACCGGCTCACCTATGACCATGGACAAAAATCAACAATTGGTTGTCCAAAAAGCGCAACAAATGCAGCAGCAGGCTCAGCAGCAAAATTCTCAACAGTCACAACAGCAACAGCAACAACAACAACAACAGCAAAATCAACAAGCTGTGCTAATGCAGCAACAAGCTTTACAGCAGCATGCAATGCAACAGTTGCAATACCAGCAAGGGCAACCACAACACATCCAACCGAAACCTATGATGAGTTAGTACTATAATATGAATTTAGATGTTGATGTATAGTTTGGATTTTTTAGTGCAAACGATTCAGGGGATTCCCCAGCAGCAAATACAAATGACAGGAGAGCGACCTATTATGCCTGTGGTATCGATGTCGCAAGCTGGAAATCAAGTTCAACAAACTATTCAACAGACTTTACCTGGAAGTATTCAACAGAGTCTTTCTATGCAACCGAATTTGGCAGTCACGCACCAACAAATGCCTATGGGAATGTTGCACTCGGTAATTATTCTTTTTACGTAACGTATATAATTTTTTTTTCGCTGAAACGCACTTATATCTGTACAGTTATTGACATTATACAGTGAGAGCAAAAATGTTTGACTAATAATGCCAAAACTTACATTGGCAAAACCTTGATCGTTAAAACAAAATAAAGCAATATTCCAACTCTCTTTTCAGTACGACTTACTAAAAAACGGGTCATTTTGACTATTTTTCAACATAGCGGCACGGTCAGGTTTATATGCTCTCTTTGTTTATGTATGTATTACATAATAGTTAAATTGTTGGCCATAGAATTCTTAGAGCTTATATACCGCTACTATAGATGTTGTTCCAGGTAGATTTATGTCTCAGCGATAGAGGCGCTACTATTGTTTACTGCGTCTACAGACTTTTGCAAACTAAACGATTTTGGAACTAAGGAAATGATCTATTAGGATCAATTTATTTATTTCATAGAGAAGTAGCATCTCGCATTTTTGAGATATAAAAAGAACTTAGCATTCTATGGACTTAATGTCTGTTCTAAGCTATAACGTGAATTTATGTTACAAGATAATTATTTCCTTTTTCATAAATTTGTCTTTTATGATGTAGATGGCACCACCTGGGTCATTACTTGGTTCTATACAAACTACAACTCAGGCGACTGCTATGCAAGTAACTGCAAGTCCCTCACAAACTCAGCAACTTCAAACTGGATCTTCTCAAACACTAACGCTGTCTACACCCCAGCAAGTACCACTACCTCCCACTGTTCCTCCTATTAAAATCGAACACGCCGAAATCCATGGAGCAGATAGTTTATCCCAATCTGTCATGTCACAAGCGGGTTCGGACAGTAAAGAGAATATTATTGAAGGTTGGTTATATTTATTTAATATTTTATAATATTTGAGATAAATCTGAAATCTGTTTATATAAAAATGACACATTTTGGGAACATTTTAACTAAAGGCAATAAGTCACATTATTTGAGGTAAAAATCATAAAAACAATAGTTAAAAGTTATTTGAGTTAAAAAACAATACATTTTCAGAAGGTGTATTGCTTGTATTTTTTGTATACATTTTATACATACAATATTCGTAAGCATTTTATTCTCTGTAACTCCGAATAAATTGCATTAAATTTTGTACTGTCTCGTACTTTTTTCTCACTGAATCTGCTTTTGAAACGTAATCGTAACTAGAACAGATCTACAACATTTTACAGTACATTTTTCTAAAGAATGCGAACAAGCACGAAACTGCTCTCATAAGCTCGGTGATTGCAGTCACTGGTACGAAAGACTATTACAATCCTAATGGTCATCATTATATTATGTTTTCAGGTTTAGGTGTAACGTAAGCTAACCTGTCTGAAGTAGTTTTATACTTTTTTGGTTGAGGTAATTTTTTTTTTGGTAGTAGTCTTTTTTTCCCCATTTTGCAATGTGTTTTTTTCTTTTCTGTTTTTATTCCTATATTTTTTCGATGATCAATTCTTCTTTACCTTTTGGCCTGACTCGAGAATTTTATCTGTTTTCTGTTTAATTGCGGTTATGGCAATCTTAATACTACTTTTTATAAGTGTTTATAGTTTTTTTTTGGACAACAACGCGATTTTTAATGTTTAAAACTCAAATATGTCGCCAATGGTAACAAAACAGATGCACTTTAGGTGCTATTAATTTTATCATTAACAACCTGTTGCTATAAAAACGCCGTTATCAAATTAAAAATTGATTGGCATATTGTTTTCAGAAATTGTTATTTTTACTAAATTGGATGTTCTGACTCCTGGCTATTTTAATTGTTATAATTATTGTTATGGAATTTATAGTCACCATTGTTATTTAAATTGCGCTAATCGTTTAATTTTATTAAATTTTTGTTGAATCATGACGTACGAGTAAACAAGAGTCTTGTTTTATCGGTTCCTGTGACTCATTCATGATGTGGAAGGTTGCAAATTACGCAATATTTACGGAACAATCGATTGTTTTGATGTTTTGTCGCTTTCAGTAATGAAAATGTGCGCTTTTTCAATGTATACAGTTCAAATGTGTGCCTCTTTGGATGAAATTACATAAAAAATTATGTAAGAGTATATCAATAATATATGATATACGGGGTGTAACAGAAAAGTTGTGCATGGAGGTGCTGTTTTCGGTTAAATTTAGAAATTTTTAAGTTGAGTTTAGATTGAACCTGCAGTGAATGAAAGTATTTATAACGATAAGATAGAGTTAAGAATGAATCTGAGTGTATATGCTGGGATGTTTGGTGTATATCAAGTTTAAGATAATACATTTTGTTTTGGAGTCTTTTGAATTTCTGTTTGATCAAACTCAATTGAATTAACTACAGTTCCCAAGTTGACAATTTGAAACTTTTTCAAAAAGTTTATCGTTGAAATATCCAATGAGTAGTCAATTCAACCCTTATGCGTTGGTTTTACCGCTTGTTCATCACTCATTTCCTTTTCGGTTGCAGGCCTCTCTGCTCACACTGCAAATGCATCACAACCTGATATTAAGACACTTCCAGTTCTTCCAGAACAAACTTCAATACAATCGGCAGCAACTTTAACAGAAACAACAGGAGTACAAGCAGTGCCTCTTCCGGGAACTGTACCATCACAACTATCAAGTCTAAGCCTATCCGACAACGGTCTTCCGCTTGCTACAACGGCTGAAGAAGTGAAAGAACGTTGCCCACCAAAGGCTATGGTGAAGCCACAAGTGCTAACTCATGTTATTGAAGACTTCGTAATACAGGAGAGTTCGGAACCGTTTCCAGTCACGAAAGGTGCGTTGTTAGGTGAATTCAAAGGGGCTCAGACGATTGATAAGGATAGTGATGAACCGCCAAGTGAGTTAATTGTATTTTCAAATATTTTATTTTGTTTTAATTTTATAATTTTATAACTGTTTAATATTATAAATATTATTTTCTAAAAATCTATTAATAGAACAAAATATGTATGCTTTATGAGTTAAAAATCGTAAAGTAGTATATGTGAGATTTTTTCGAAAATCATATAGTTCCTACATTATTACGGAGTTTTCTGGGTTGAGCTTGTTAAGAACAAAATGTTGACTTTGTTACATATATCTTATTTATTACATAAGTTTTGTCATAAGAATTGTCATCATTGTCAATAAGCAATCACTAGCTTAACAATGTGAACTTTTTCAGTGAAGGTAATTTTGCTCTTTCAAAATTATGTAAGTATTGGCTCTACTGTAGTAGATTTCTGCGATTTACTAATTTTTTGTTGATCTAAAATGTCTCTATAACTCTACAGTCTACAACCATTTTCTTTACGCATTCGGTCTGATTATGTCTGCTTTAATTCACTTTTCCCGGCGAAACGTTGTTTTCCAGCGTTTTAAACCAAGTAACTGGAAAATTGGAGAGCTAAAGTAAACTATTCAAAATTATTTTATTGATGTGAAACACCGATTGCCGCGAGTAAATCTGCATTCGTTGGTTCACTCGGTTCGGCAAATCGACCAATTGTCAGACTAATATTGTCAGAGACAACATTGAATATAATTATTACTGAGTCACTGATTAAAACAATTGAGATTTAACACTTCATTTTCCCGCGCTGTCATTCTGTCAATTAACGTATATTTTTGACGCAAGTGTGATTGCCTGCATATTTCCAGCCTCCACCAGGGAGCGTAGTGCTTAGCATTAAATGGCATATCCGCGCTGTCATTCTGTCAATTAACGTATATTTTTGACGCAAGTGTGATTGCCTGCATATTTCCAGCCTCCACCAGGGGGCGTAGTGCTTAGCAGTAAATCTCAATTGAGTTGCCGCAATTGGAAATAAATTTTTGAGTTTTTAATTTTTGTATTTTATGAAAATAAATAGTCATCATTTTCAAGAACAAATTAGTGATATTCAATTTTTTTACTAATCCACATTTAGTTCCCCTTGTTTTTTTGGTTCTTTTATGCATATTACTTGTACAAAATAATTTTGATGTTAAACATCTGTCAGGCGTCTTGTTACGGCTCACACTTTTTCTTGTTTAAGTTTGTCAATCCTAATTGCGTTTTTTATAATAACTTGCAAAAAACCAATAATATTATTATTTTATGTTTTTGAGCCATTACTTCGTGATAGAATATGAAAATTTGGAAAATTAAACATTTACAATTTGAGGTTGAACTTTATCCTTAAATAAATTTTTCCGGAAATCGTCTTGGAAACAACATTTTCCTGCTTATTTACGCGCAGGAAAATTGAGTTTTCCGGACTAGTACTGTAAAAACTTTACAAGACGCAAAATAAAAAAGATACTCTAGTAACTATAGTTGCCAACAAAATTGACAAACTTGATTTTTGTAGCCTTTGTAAAAAAAATTCTAAAATTTGTAAATTTTGTCTTTTTTACGATTTCCGGAAAAATTTAAAACAAAACACGTCAGTAAAATCTCTTACTTGACTCGGACCTTTAAAATACTCGGCAGAAAGTGCCTCGTATTTCAATTTAGCTCCTCTTCAGTAATGTGACATTTTCCTGACTTTTATGTAAATAACTATTAAAGCACTCGTCTTAGGAAAAAATTATATCAGACTTTTTTTGTAGATCTTTCAATTTTTTTCTAAAATATGTTTTGATTTTCATTAGACAAAACTTTGTTCGACTGCCTTAAAATTCTAAATATAAAAAAAAATTCTGTGATATTTAAATGGAAAATCGAAAATCACAATGCGTCACCTCTTAATATTAAGAGATCAAAACTTTCCCCAATTTGTTTTTCGTGATCTCGAACGATATTTTCAATTTTTTATGGTAACATAGAAAAAAATTTTTTTTTGGCTTATCTTACTATACAGGTTTTTATTTTTTGTGGTATTAAAAAAACTTTTTACATAATTGTTTTTTCAAAGTATTGTGATTTAATTTTCAGTTTTTTTGCACAATAAAACAGGGTTTAAAATCTTAAAAATGCTATAATATGAGACACACGGTATTTTTAATTAATTAATTTAGTAAGCGGGGTCGCATTTTGTTTTTGTCTGTTGGGAGCAAAAAATTATGATGGCCTTTTCTACTTTTTTTTCTAGCCAGCACATGATTACAGTTTTTATAAATTATCAACTTTTAGTTATAATTTGAAAGCATTAGACTCGGTTTATTGGATGTTTTTTAATTATGATTTTGTTTGTAAATTAATTAAATAGTTGATTAAAATAAAAAATGTTTGCTATATTTTTATTCGACAAAGTTGAAAAATAATCATACTCCATGTTTACAAATTTGAGATATTATAGATTGAATTGTAATCTAAAGCTAACGTCACACACAATCGAACAACAGCAAAGTTGTTCGCAAGATTCTATTATTATACCCTTTATGCCGTATTAAATATTTTATTTAGTATTGATTAATTTTTGTTATTGATTGGTTTTTACTCAAAAAAGGGTCTATTTATATTTACAGGGAAAAAACGAGCATCATCTCAATCGAGCAATGGCATCGGAATGTCTCCAAAGGGTGAAATGGCTAAATGTGAAGCCTGCGGAACGATAGACTTACGTGCGAAACTGAAGAAAAATAAACGGTTTTGTTCATTGTGCGCTAAAACTGGAAAATATAAAGACAACGCAATGGATTTGGATGCAGACTCGGGTGCTTCCGGGGCTGAAAGTGGTTGCCCAACTGAAGAAGATGATACGCCGAAAGTGGATCCACTCAAATGGACGGTAATTTTAGTATTTTACTATTATTATTCAATTAAATTAATTTTGTTTTCTGTTTTTTAATGCAGGTTCAAGAAGTTTGTGATTTTATCAAGAATCTACCTGGTTGCTCTGATTATGCGGAAGATTTTCTTATTCAAGAGATTGATGGACAAGCTTTAATGTTACTCAAAGAAGATCATCTCATGACAGCTATGGCAATGAAATTAGGACCCGCCCTTAAGATTGTTGCCAAGATTGATGATATGCGAATCGATAAAGAGCCTCCTAAACAAAATTAGTTATTTTTATAATATTTTATTTAAGACTGCGAACGATTGATCTGATTTATTATAAGTATGTTTTATTTTTGTTTCTGTGCAAGCCGGTATTTTTTTAAGAACAAGTCATAGTATAAGTTGTCAGAGTTATTGTACACTCTTGTATATATGTGAATAAACAATGTTTTGATTATTTTTTGTACATAGAACTCTAAATCTTTTATTTAAGTTATTATAAAACAAATATCTATTTAAAATTACAAATTTTCGATGAAATGAATACAAATCATTGTAAATAAACCGTTATTTTCTGTGCAATTCTCCAATCATAAGGATTCGATGTTAGTTTAAATACGATATTTGTTACATTACTGCCACTTCGATAATAAACATTTGTAATTTGTGATGAGTGTTTTATTTACCTTTATCAAATTTTTTTTTCACAGTGAACACTTTAGTAAGCAGTTTGTTTTATTGCTGGATTCAGACTATTACTACATTAAAATGCTCTTGCGGTGGCCAATTTATCTTTCTCTAGCCAAAAATTTCATTCTTTTTTTAAAATCGTACGGTATAAATACTGTAACGAGAGTTGGATTGCGCACGTTTCGGATGTTTAGTGTAAAATTACAACAAAAATGCGGTTAAATTCAATTATCAATAACAAAACTACACAAATACATGAGACCGTTTTATGTATTATTTGTATAAAAACCTACTAAAATATAGCAAGCCGTACTGATTGAGAAATTCAGTGTTTAATTCATCTTGGATAAAAGTATAATAATATAGAGTGGGTGTCAAAAGTACTAGTGATTTTTGCCGTAAGTTGGCAGGTATAGTTAGTAGTTGTGATGCCAATGACTTTGACAAATTGACATTGTTATAATTACGTTACATGTTTAATTAATATTAATAGTTATAAAAAAAAACCGATGGATTTTTTATAATTTTAATATTGAATTATAAATATTAATAAAAGCGAACTAGAAAAAATAGCATTTCACACTTTTTTTACAAGACATGTTTGTTAAAAGACATTTGAAACCCATCCGTGCCAATGAACACGTATAACAGTATACAATTTTTTAAAGGACTCTTTTTATGCCAAATAAGACTGTAAAACAAATATAAATCATTTGTTTTATAAAACCAATGTAAATCATTTGTTTTACATACTTGATTTTTTTTCAATTGATGATGTTCGTTTTAAAATTTATTTATTCAAACTTTGTTCTCTTTTCTTAAAACTTTCCTTTTGTGAGATATCAAAATTTTTATTCTGTCGTTGAGACAATTAAAATAGCTTTCAGAATAAAAAAAAAATAAAAAAATACAGATTTAATTTTTTTTTAATTTCTATTTAAAAAAATATCGATGACGTCATATGTGAAATGTTAGGGAAATTCGTTTATCAAGAAACAGAAAACAACATTGAAATAAAAATTATCAATATGAGAACATGTAATTAGGTTCAACCCATCCTGTCCCTGAAGCACAGGAATTTTGCTGGTTTCAAAAATCATTACGGCTTTTGACAAATAATGATAGAAAAGACAATATTGTTTTTCAAATAATATAATAACTGTTAAAAAAACAGATTTTAATTTTCAATTAGTTTATAAACCAGTTTAAAAATTAAACAAAACCACAAATTGTGTTTTTAACTAAATAGACTCTAGTCTGCTCAAATCCAAGAAAGAGTAATAGTAAATAGTGTGTAGAACGTGATCAATGCGTGATCTATTATTGAAGTTTACGTGATACCATGTTCTTGGAATCCTGGCGGAGCTGGCATTTGAAAGCACAGGGATGCATTGTGCATTTGTTTCGTTGCTTTTTCTGTGTGTTTCTAACTCTCAGTCCTCCCAGAAAAAAAGCTAAATAAAAAAATATGATTTTAAATATATTTAAACCGAATTGAAAACAAATTGGTTCGTTCAAAATGGAATAAACAATTTTTTCTGCAGTTTTCCCTGTCCGAAAAATCGTCAACCATCTCCGACTTCATAGTTGTGATCACGTGGAGCCTGCATGCATTTGTTTTATAGAGTTTATATAAGTTTGTTTCTTGAAGAATCAAGCTAAATTATTATCTCCCCACTCCAGATGCGATCATATTTGATTTGTCAGATTTAACATTTAAAAACATTCGAACAATATGACATAATGAAAATAATGCTGCTTGCTGTGTTTCGTCGAGGATTTTTAAATCCAAATATAAAATTTTGAGATTTTTACTTAATGATATGTGTGCAACTATGTGTTGAAATAACTAAAGATAAAATTTTTACCGTTTTTAAATTCCAAAGATAATGGCCACCGAAAGCAGCGAATATTTAGTCATTTTTGTTTTAAAGGTATCCATAATATTACAAAAATTTGGAACAAATTTATTTTTTTTAAATACTATAACAACATCCGGCCTATTTACTTATTAGTAATGTTCGATCCCAATATAATTTGTAATTCTCATTTTTTAGATTATAATAATTATAATACGTGACTAAGCCGAACTTAAAAGCAAAATTTGAATGAACTATTTTTGCAATCGCGTTATGTATTTTTTTTTTAATCTTTATTAACTAGCACTGAACAAGAAGATAAATTGTGTTCAGTTGTTTCCGACGAATTAAAACACATTCTACAATCGTCATTCACTAAATTGTTTCTTAATTATAAACTTACGATAAATTTTAGTGTTGATTCTACCCCTACTTTGAATAGCAAAAACAAAATTTTCAGTTTTTGGAAAAAATTGTCCTTTCTTAGTTTATAAAAACAACAGCTCTTTATCTATCCCATCGCCAATTCAATTTCTATAAAAAATCTACTATGACGTAATGTCTTTTGTTTAATTTTTGATAACAAATTATTATCTTGTTTATCTAATTTATTTGTGATAATTTGACTTTTTCAGTTTAATTTTTATTTTTTTTATCTGTTGTATCTTTAGAATAAATTTTACCACCTTATCAATTGTTTATAATTTTGAAAGTAATTTTGCAATATATATATATAAAAACAAGTCGTGTTTGTTACAACACTTATAACTCGAGAACGGCTGGACCGATTGCATGTCAAACATTTGTTGTCCAATCCTGTCAAATAGTGTAACAACTATTTTTTTTTTGGAGCTTATGGCCTGGTTGCTGAGACCTTTAAGCCACAACTTTATTTTTTTCTGAAGACATCATGTATGCGTTCAGAAATTTATTTTTTGTAAAATGTCTACAAAGTTTAGGTACTGTTATATTTGTTTTTAATTCCCGAAAATAGTATCTAAAATTTATTCTACAGTGAAAACATAAAATCATCGGAAAGGAACGGAATTAAGGGAATAAAAATCATTTGATAAAGGTTATAAGATTAAGGAAAAAAAATCTACAGGTTAACAAAAGTGTAAATGTCTTTTTATAGGTTGTCTATGATTTTTCTTGATAAGCTATTCATACGTAGTGGTTATATACTCTTTGAGCTATTGTCTATGTCTTGAAAGTTCAGGCACTGTTATTATATTTGGTGGTTTTATGCGAGTGCACATTTTAATAACAATGCCGCGTCCTAGAAGATCTAATCTTTCCCAGCGAAGCTGTAATGCAATTAGGCAACGGAATATCGCGAGTCAATTATCTGCGAGAAATTGCACGCGTCGATACTTAAAGGAACATTTAAAGATGAGGAAGTTCTTATTCCAAGGATTCCGATGATCTCAACGGATATGCCCTTTGAGTTTAAACGAATTCAATTCCCGATTCGTCTTGCCATCGCCATGACGATCAACACATCAAAGGGCCAATCCTGGACTGTTTGTGGCCTCAATCTAGACAATGCATGATTTTCTCATAGTCAATTGTGCGTGGCATGCTCACGTGTCGGCAAACCATCCGCTTTATTTGTTCTTGCGCCTGACCAAAAAACAAAGAATGTCGTTTACCAGAAAGTGCTTGAATGAAAATCCTATTAATGAATTAATCCGAGTTTTATTTTTTTTTCCCAATCTGCACAACATAGTTTTCAATCATTTTTTTCTGACATGAGTTTGAAGTACTTAATTATTATTTTTTATTTTTATTCTCATTCTGTATGTATGTTTTAATCATCATTCATTTTTGTTTCTATCTATATAAATATACTATTTTGTATCATTGTTTTACGTTCATCAAAGCCTAAATTAGTTCAGCTAAAAAGTAACACGACATTCATTTTCTGTTAGGCGGTACGAAGTTCGCCGGATCAGCTAGTATAAATATATTTGGTTATTTAATAATACTGATATGTTCAAAATTCCCCTGCCTCCGTTTTCTCTGGTAATTAAAAATCGTTCAATTGAAGATTTTGGATGATGTTTTTGAAATTAATATTATTGTAAATTATTGGAAACTTGTAAATGTTGTTCAAATTTTTATGTTAATATTATTAATATCTGTTGCGGTTCATTTGATTACACCAAAAAATGAGTTAATAATTGCGTTTTTAAAAGTATGTAGTAAAATTTGTTTAAAAAAAATTTTGTTGACACTACTTTCAATTTAGTTATGAGAAGTTTTTGAATTTTGATTATAATTAATATAATACTATATAATTTTTTTTTTATTATATTATTATAATTAATTGGGCAGTTTTATAAAACGCTATCGCATTTGCCCCGCTTTGACAATTACCTTTCTTTACCCTACAACTAATGTCAAAATTTAATGACTTTTGTCTGTTGTTTAGACAAAATCGCCTAAAAAAGGCTTAGATGACTGGCTTTTTTAAACTACAGGTATGTGCAAATTATCGCTTTTATCAAGTTAGCGTATGAAATAGATCTATGTTTTTTTGGGGTTCTGAGGACTAAACAACAAACAATGTAAATATGAAATTGAGTTATATGAATTATAGTAAACTTTATTGTATAATAGTGGATAAAAATCTGTAATATAATTAACTATATATAATATAATAAATAATACAATAAACATTAGAATATCAATCTACCAAGCAGCAAAAGTTAAATTTGTACTAGAATCTCGTTTTTGAGGTACGTTGTTATCATTATGGATATGTATTTGGTCAAACGTTTCTAAGAAATACTCAATCTTCTCTAAGAGATTTGTTGCCACGCCTGCAAACTCTTCCCAAATTAAATAATCTTGAGTTACGTAAATATCTTCATCTGAGTCCTCCGTAACGCCGAATAGTTTCTCGTCATCTAAGGCAAAAAAATTAGAAGAAATTACACTTTTCCAAGAATCGATGAAAACAAACCTAGCAGCTCCGCTAAGATTTCCAGGAGTTGCTGAATCTCATGATCCGGTATCAATTCATACAAATCTATAGTATCGATACAGTAGTTCCAAATCACTTGACAGACCAACATTGCTAAGAGCCAATCATTTTGCGCATAGCTATTCAAAATTGTGATCAATTTAGAAATTCCGCCTAAACTTTTGAACAAATTCCTTGATTTGTTGTCAGCCATTAGATTGACAAACACGCCAATTGTCGTCTTCAGAAGTGTCAAGTCTGCTTTGGATAAAACATTTATTAAAATTGGCAAAACATCAGATTCTGTGATAAAATCACGAGTTATTTTAGATCGAGATAAATTTCCCATTATTCTCATTGATTCAATAACACATTCTTTATTTTTAGATTTGCTGTATTCTGTTATGCCTTCAATTATTTCAATTTGTTTGATATGAAATACGTCAAGTTCCACTTCTGATGTGTAATAATAACTTAAATTATTTAGAGTGCTAAGAATTGACATTACCAATTCTTCATTCTTTTTAAATGGGTTACTTATAAGAACTTTCAAAAATTCGTCAATTAGTAGAGTACCATATTTTTCATTTACAGCTTTTCCAATTTCAGGGTTTATAACAACATTAGCTATAACTCTAATAACTTTAATCATAACATCTTCAGGATTACCATTTTCAACTAAATCATTGTCAGTTTTTTGAGAGAAAAATTTTAATGTTCTTTCCAAGTAGATTTTCCATAAGTTTAAAATACTTTCGACTGAATTTTTTTCGTTGAAAAACTAGAATAAATAAATCATGAGAGTAGTATTTGATTTTAGACAAATAAAATTATTCATCGATCACACATTTTATAAAAAATAGATCAACAATTACAAACTAATGAGTGTTTTTAAGAATGAATAAAAAAAAATGTGAGCCGTCACGGGACGCCTGGCAGTTGTTTCACAAAATTATTTTGTATGATATGCATAAAAGAACAGATTACGACAGAAACTAAACAGTGCTTAATGTAAAAATAAAATAAATATTACAAATTTTTCCCAGAAAATGATGACTGTTTATTTAATAATGTTGTCACAATAATAATCATTTATTTTCATCAAAAAAGTGACTTTTAGATAGTAAACCTTTTGTGAGCCTAATCTTTAGAATATCCTTCATTGACGAACTGCTAAGACAACAATCCTGGTATAACAACTTGCTACTAGTACTAAAGCCAAATACCGAAATGGTTCCTCTACTTAACAGCTAAAACCTGCAATTAAGTAGGTAATTATAGAACCTACCTTGACTCTGGTATTGTCTATTTTTGCCACGATGTTGCCCAAAGTATAAGCCAATCTTACTACGACCTCTTCATTTTCGGGAAAAGTCTCAAAAACTTGTATTATTAATTTGTAAATATTTTTGTACTCGACAAGACCATCACAACAGCAGTCATTTGTTGATATCATGCTAAAAAACAATAACAAGAAAATATCATAACAGAAATCAAACATCCTTTTCTATTCTCAACTATCTGTTATAAGACAATATTTTTGCCTATGATATCAGATGTTATTTCGCCAGCCCAAAGACAAACTCAAAGTTTTGAGTATGATTTTGCGTTATTAAAAACAAATTGAAATAAAAAAATCAAATAATCATTAAAAAAACAATAAAAATAAAATAACAGTCTAAATTACAAACAGATGAATCAAAATATTGTCTTTAGAAATAAATAATAAAAGCTACAAGTTTTAATTTAAAACAAACAAAAAAAATCACCACATTTTTAAATTTTCTTAAAAAATATATGTTTTAGTTTAAATTATTTTCATTTATTAATCATTTTATTAGATGAAATTAATTTCTAATAACTTTCTTTTGTTAGTTTCTCGTTCAATTTTATTAAATTTAAAGTTTTTATTAACTTTCTTTTGTTAGTTTCTCCTTCAATTTTATTAAATTGAACGAGAAATTTACAAAAGAAGGCATTTTAATAAAAAAAGAATTATTTAGTATAGGTAGAAATATATTTTTTTGTATGATAACGTGTAAGTTTTTCTAAAAGAGTCCCATTTTAACAATTTTTTTTTCATTACATAAAGTATACTTTAAAGTTATAATTATATAACTTACTAATTAAATTCACCAAAAAAAATTCTTCTCTTTTGTGAAGAATTTTTTTTATACCCTAGGTAAAAAATAAGAAATCAGTGATTTTGGTTAAAATTGCCACACATAATTACATGCAGTTCTAATGACAGTATATTGTAACAAAAACCTAAAAATGTGTAGTGTATAGATAGTCGTAGAGGTCTCTATATTTAAGATTCATTATAAAATAAGCCGGTTGTAAAATTAAAAGAAACAATAAAAATCCTAATGGACTGGCTACCACAGGATAGGATTAAAGCAACTTTATGTACAGAACTGTACCCATATCGAAACCAGCTGGAGTCAATAAATTGGCCCTTATAATTATAGTTTTGTCAAAATTGGCTAAACTGAACGTTTGTAGTTCTTACTGTGATTTTAGTAATAAATGTTTAAGTAGATTATTTTGTGTTTTTTAATTAAATCACATTAATTTGTAGTTTCTAGAACAAGTTAATTATATAATAATAAATTATTATTGTTGAATCTGTTTGTTTACTCTTTTAAAAAAAAGTAAAAAAATTTAAAAAAAATCATCCATTCATAAGGACATTTAAAACCAAATAGTAATTTTTTAAGACTTAATAACTACAGGTATTTAAATTTAAAAAATGATAAATTTGTACACCAAACCAAGCCACCTATGCAAGATTTAGAATTGCATGAGTGGTTCAAACATTTGGTTTGGTCCTGTGTACAGTTTTACCTTTTTTCCAATTTTGTTTAAATTTAATTTAGTTTTTAAACCTGTAATTAGTAAGTCTTGGACTCGGCTACAGTAATATGTTGTTTTGAATAGCTCTGTTCCTATGAATAGATATTTTTTTTCATAATAAATAATTTATCATGAATAAACTCATAATAAATTATCTAACATTTTTTTAAGACGGTCCTGGCAAGAACTTTTGGGTGCTGGAATAACTTTGAATAATTTATGACGGTTGACCGCAAAGCTGGGTAAGCTTGAAGGCTTAAACCTCCTGAATATTGCAAATATTGCAAAAACCTGTATATTGCCGATCCACCTACGACTATTTTATAGTAGATTTGAAGCACAAAAAGAGCCTAATAGCTTTTTACAAAAAAAAAAACACAAGACAAAACAGATAGCAAAAAATAAAACTCTTCAAAAAAATCAAAATCTTCAGCTAAAAATAAAAAACCTTCTAGTCTAAGCCCAACACTAATGTAGGTGCCTACACATCTGTAACGCAATGGAAATTTTTAAATTCATAATAATAAAATAAAATTTTGAAAATTTTGTAATAAATAGGTGTTATTTAAATATGCATTAGTATATTTAAAAACAAAATCAAAACTAAAAATACCCAATAGACAATATGTGAATAAACCAGGCGGGCAGCCACCCAACTGTGGGCCATTTGCTAAAAAACTTTAAAAAGTGTGCAATAAAGGTCGCCGCTGGGTTTACCTTATTGTCATAATTATTCAAGTCATTAATCAGTTAAAGTCATTGTCATAAATAAAAGCGGTAAGCTTAATCAAAAGCGGTAACTATAAAAGCAAAAAAGTAATCAATGTAGAATCACCTTTTAGGGTATTTAGAAAAGTCCTTATCCCTAGCCTGTAATTCTTAAAAAGCTTAATTGCAAATAAAATTAAAAAAAAATCCAGAATCTTCTTTTTGGGGACAGAAAAAGAAATAACTAATAAATATAGCCTTCACATATGAACCGAGCTCATATAGTGTAATATTTATATATATAAAAGAAAGTCGTGTTTGTTACAACACTTATAACTCGAGAACGGCTGGACCGATTGCCATGGTTTTTGATTTGTTGGATTTGTTTCCGTCCCGAATAGCAGAATACATCTTAAAAACAATGAAAACTCGATATGTGTAATGAATACTTAATCATTTTAATAGAATAGATGCTGATTTGTTTATTACATGTCAAACATTTGCTGTCCAATCCTGTCAAATAGTGTAACAACTATTTTTTTTTTGGAGCTTATGGCCTGGTTGCTGAGACCTTTAAGCCACAACTTTATTTTTTTCTGAAGACATCATGTGTGCGTTCAGAAATTTATTTTTTGTAAAATGTCTACAAAGTTCAGCTATATTTGTTTTTAATTCCCGAAAATAACACCTAAGATTTATTCTACAGTAAAAACATAAAATCATCGGAAAGGAAGGAACGGAATTTAGGGAATAAAAAATCAGTTGGTAAAGGTTATAAGATTAAGGGAAAAAAATCTACAGGTTAAAAAAAGTGTAAATGTCTTTTTGTAGGTTGTCTATAATTTTTCTTGATAAGCTATGTCTCGAAAGTTCAGGCACTGTTATTATATTTGGTGGTTTTATGCGAGTGCACATTTTAATAACAATGCCGCGTCCTAGAAAATCTAATCTTTCCCAGCGAAGCCGTAATGCAATTAGGCAACGGAATATCGCGAGTCAATTATCTGCGAGAAATTGCACGCGTCGATACTTAAAGGAAAATTTAAAGATGAGGAAGTTCTTATTCCAAGGATTCCGATGATCCCAACGGATATGCCCTTTGAGTTTAAACGAATTCAATTCCCGATTCGTCTTGCCATCGCCATGACGATCAACAAATCACAGGGCCAATCCTTGACTATTTGTGGCTTCAATCTAGAAAATGCATGTTTTTCTCATGGTCAATTGTACGTGGCATGCTCACGTGTCGGCAAACCATCCGCTTTATTTGTTCTTGCGCCTGACCAAAAAACAAAGAATGTCGTTTACCACAAAGTGCTTGAATGAAAATCCTATTAATGAATTAATCCGAGTTTTATTTTTTTCCCAATCTGCACAACATAGTTTTCAATCATTTTTTTCTGACATGAGTTTGAAGTACTTAATTATTATTTTTTATTTTTTTTTATTTTTATTCTCATTCTGTATGTATGTTTTCATCATCATTCATCATAATAAAATACTTTTTTGTTTCTATCTATATAAATATATTATTTTGTATCATTGTTTTACGTTAATCAAAGCCTAAATTAGTTCAGTTAAAAAGTAACACGACATTCATTGACTGTTAGGCGGTACGAAGTTCGCCGGGTCAGCTAGTATAAAATAAAAGTGTCCGTGTCTAGTTTTCAAATTAATAACAAAATGTACCTAATCAAGGAAATAAACCGGTGAGTTGATGATCTCACAGAATTCAATGTTTATACACCTAGCTCGCAGTAATAGTTTTGATGAACAACTAATTGAATAGTTCTAATAATTATTTTATTAGCCAATTACTAAAATTAATTAGAACTTTAATTAGTTGCCTAAGATGTAAAAAAAAATGATTTTTAATCATCATGCTATATTAAAAGTATGCAATTAAAATAAAATATATTCTTTCATTCTCATTAAAAGTTATTTAAATTTGGAAATTAAATATTACTCCTGATTTGTATATGATGGTTTCCTTATTATGTTGTTATTTACCAACAATAATTTGCATCTCATATCGTCAGTTGAGTAGTTTATTAAGTAATTAATAATTTAGAAATCAAAATAATCATAACTTAAGTATTAATTAATCAATCTAAAAACTGCTTTAATTTTCCTATTTAGTGTATAGCTCAATTATTGTTATAATAATTAATAATTATTTTTACTAAAAATTATTAAATCTTGTCAAGCCGATATATTTTGTAAATAAATTATTGTTCCAATCAGATCACTTTGAGTAGCTGAAGATGATCTTTCGGAAATTTAATTTAGTTCACATTAATTTAATTTTAGTCTACCTTTAAGTAGACTAGAATTGTGCAACCAAACATTGTTGTTATGAATTTCCTCAAACACACAAATAAATTATTTCAATTAAGTTAGTAATTAATAATATTATTCAATAATTTGATTATCAACGTTAATGAACGTTGCATGAAATAATTTTAAAGCCTATAAACATACGTTGTTCCCTGATCTGTTGTAGAAAGCCAAAATTCCTACAGAGTATTCTGTAGCAGCAGAATACACCCAATTATACTGTAGATATATGTACACAATTCCTTAAGTCTTTTTAGCGTAGTAAAATAAGGTTTTTAAAATCGAGTGTTTAGGTCTTATAGGCCTAACAAGGCCCCTGCGTTTGATGATTCAATATCAAGCAAACGTGCGTTTTTGTACAACGCACTAGCGTAATTTGCGTTGGAGTGCTAATTACATTCCAGAGTAGATTAGAGCTACTCGTGTTACAACTCCCACAATACAGGTGGTTGACTTTTAATTGTGTCCTGCAGTTTGTTAGAGCAGCTGCGGTGGGTTCTTAACATTAAATTAATCAGTGAACTCTTAATAAGTTTTCACAGTTTAAAGTCATTATAGACTGTGAATTCACTTAGAGAAACTCTAATCTGATAATAAAGTTTAAGTTTGTTTGAAAAGTTTTAAGTTACGAGTATATAAAACTTTGATAGTTTGATAATTTGATAGATTTTTTTGCATAATGATGACGGAATAGATGGTATAATCCGATGTAATACACATAAAAATCTTACAGGTACTTAAACGTAGGAATAGAATAGCGCTCTTACACTTATATTGAATTTGCCCTACTGCATATACAAGACTATAACAATCTTCACATAAAAGAGTGGCTCAAGTGAATCTTTCTTGTTATACCCTTTTGGTGTATAACAAGTCTCACCATTTTTAGATATAGAACAATTCTAACTCAGTCACCTTACTTAGACTGGTTAAGTCAAGTCAGGTCAATAAAGGTATTGTCAGGATTATTTAAATAAGTCATGTATTTCCTTGAAATTGTTTATTCCAGAATAAAAATTAAATGCAAACAGACCACTGGTAACTCTCAAAAAGAGTTTCGGTGCAATAAAAACGCTATTTAGGATCCAAGTTCTCATACAACCAGTCAAAATAATTAACTTTCTTTCGTAATTTACGTGAAGGCATCCATTCGACATTATTCAACGCAAAAAGATAACTATTCTGAACGATATAAGCCAGGATGACTAACAAGACATCCGGATTATAGTCACTTATTTTGGAATCTGAGAATTGACATAAACTGTCTGCCAGACATCTAAAGAAATGTTTCTTATGAAAAGAGTTTGACAAGGTTGCATGGTTTCTCTCTTTTTATTTAATTTATATGTAAAAAAAATAAAAAAAACTATTGATGGCCAATAAAATATTCATTATCAATAAGATATCTATACATCTGTTACCTCACTGACTTGGTTTTGGATTAGCTTACAAAAAAGAAGCGATTAGAAGCAAAAATAAGAAATTAGAAGCGATTTCTACAACACAGCTTGCACCATACTTTGTTTTTGATAATGATAACTCAAGTTTAAGCATAACCAGAGTGGAAATTTTTAATAGTAAAAGTAAAAATGGTAAATATTAATGTTACTTACCTAAATATTCTCGAAATATTGCTAATGATGTCTAAATCTGAATTAAACAGCTCCATTGTTTCACACAATTGTGCAACAGCACCACATGAAATGAACGTTTCAAAAATATGCTCTTCAGACACAATGTTTCTTAAAGCTCCCGTTAATTGAAATAAAGCATGATTTGTTTGTTCGGGCATATTAGTTTTCTCTCTTTTCTGCAATAAATTGATTAAAAACATCACACAAAAACTGACAAACACTTACAGCGTGATTGATAAGCTTGATATGTAAAACCATCAATTGTAAAATTCCTAAAGAAAGAAACTGTTCCAAAAGCTTAGAATTCATCGTAAGAAATTTAATCGATCCATAGCCATAAACACATGCTTCTGCATCATCTAGAGGACTACAACGACCCAGAGCGTCCAGAAACAATTCCAAAATATTTTTTTCAAAAAACAAATAATCATTTTTGTCGTTTTTTGACACTTTGAAGATTAATTTACAAACGCCACTCAAATTATTTCCGGTAACTTTCAACTAAAACAAACAATATTAAATTAAAACAATTTTAAATAAAGTCGTTTCACGTTATAATTAAAATCCACTGTCTAATTCAAAATAAAACTCAAAATACTACCAGTCTATAGAAGCTGGTTGGAGACGTATGTACAACTCAATTATTGTAGCTTGATAGATGTGCAGTAAAATTATAAAAAGTGAAGAGACGAGATAAAACGAGTTGTTGGTCAAAATATTTAAACCGTATCATATTTTTCCAAACCGATCTTAGTATTTTTAACTCATTTCAGGTATTAACATTTTTGAATTGTTTGTAACTCTAAAAAAATCCAGTTGCTATAGAATCTAGGATTTTGAGCTGCATTTTCAAACACTGATGTTTTACAACACTTCAAGTTTCGTAGGTCTAAAAACTTATTGGCTAGTTTTTTTTTTAAACTAGACAAGTTGTATCTAAACTGTTGTTGCAACAATTCAATGGCAAAAACATCTTATAGATACTTAAAAGCAACAATACTCTAGATTTTACCCCAAAATTTGCAAAGACTATTTTATTTAACAACATTATCTTTTCATTTTGTTTAGAATAAAACCACTTTTTACTGTTTTTTTGTGAGAATTTGAAATGTTCCATCTAATTTTTTTCTTTTCTTACCTTAACAGAGTCTGTAATTTACTGTTTTTCTATTATAACTTGTTTTTGACTAGTATATCTGGTCTGCTTTGGCAAGTACGAACATTATTTAATTTTAGTTTTTCTTTTACTCGTGCCAGTTCAGATAGATAAGGAAAAGATTAAAGCAATTTCCGGCAAACACAAGCAAAAAACAGCTGAAGTCACTATTGACAAACAAGGCAAGCTTTGTCTACGAAGTAAATAAAGAACAAAATGACATGGCAAAAATACCTAAACTCTTTAAAGATGATGTTGTGGGGCTGGGAAACTTATATAATGATAATGTACAAAACAAGAATCGGCGAGTAGACCTAAAAGTATGTCCTCTGGTCTACGCTGGATAGTTGGCAAAGTCAATCTGACTTGAAAAGATTACCAATACTTCTGGTCTCCCGGAAGTCGGTTTTTAAGTATCAAGTCACTTAAGATAAAAGAAAAAGATTCAACTTGACGCAAGCGAGTAAAAGTAACCGATTTGAAAGTATAAATTACCATAAAACCATCTGTCGGTCCAAGTTCCTTCAGCAGATAAACCTTCATTTTATTTTCTCAAAGTAATTCATCCTCATCTATATAAAAAATGCAAAAAACCATCCCCTGTACTTGTAGAGATATGAATTGCAACGTGTATTTCTGCTTTATAATAGACTAGCTGACCCGGCGAACTTCGTACCGCCTTAGCGTAAATTTGATGCACTACTTTATTTTGTATAGCTGACCTATCTTATGTATGCGTATCTATTCAATTTGAACTGGAATCTATAATATCCTCTATATGAAAATGAATACCTATTTCCCTGGTCTCGTCATACCCGAGAAGGACTTTACTAATTTTATTAAATATTGCCCCCCCAGTGTCCCCTCCACCCCGCCCGCCACGATGCCCGGCGCGCTTTTCAGACTGCATCGCAAACAACGACCACGGCGCTATGGCGGTTTTGTTTACTGTTTGAATTTTTTAATTCGTAATATCTTTTGAGTGGAAAGTCCAATTTAAATAATTTAAAAACTATTTTATAGGTAGTTAAATGGTCTTGACCATAAAATAATTTATTCGGATAAGGATTGATTTAAACACATAAATAGCATGGTTTGAATTTGGTTAGCATTTTCATTAATGTTTAAAATGAAAAAAGTTGTTGTAGTGACATAACTACAATAGTTGGACATATGCTACCGCGGAGTTTTTTGTAGACATTATGATGTTCTTCAATATTGTTGTACATTATTTTGTTCTATCGAGTTTCGGCAGCGCATTCGACGAAAGACATTTTAAGACTTATTTTTCTACACCTTCGGTTACATTGTTCAAATTTTACCAAGGATCTCTAATTTTTTTCAAAATGAAATGTAGCCTATGTCAAATAGGAAGAATGTAGCATTCTATTGGTGAAAGAATTTTTTAATCGGCCCAGTACTTTTTGAGCCTTTTCATTACAAACATACAAACATACAAATCTTTCCTCTTTATAATCTGCTTTATAGTAGATATAGACTAAGCTAAGACTTTCAACCACTAAATTCAAAACTGATAAAGATTCTAAATAGAACAGGCCTGGTTAAAAGAACCACATAAATTGGTCTCCAAAAGCAGCCTTAAAACTTGAAAAATAAACAGTCGAACCTTTAAGGTCAAAAGATAGTAGTTCGGCAAAAGAGTGATTTGTCGCCCTTATTACTTAATCTCTCCTTAGAAACAATATCTAGAAAAACACTAAACAACACCACAAATGGTGTTGTTCAAAAAGTTCAAAAATTTAAATTTCTAAAAGCTAATAAACTGTATTTATCAAATATGATAATGGCGCTGTTTCAGGATCCGTCAGTAGCTGGAGAAACTGCGCAATAGGGTTAAACACATCAATGTACGAACTAGCGGCTCTAGCCTAGAGCTAAATATTAAGCAAACTAGACATATGATCAAAACTAATAGCCCTGATCACTTGTGATAAGAGATACTATGATAATCCACTTGATTTATTAAAAACAGTTTAAATTTTTTTTTTAAACATACTGTATAATAATAGCTTAGTATAACATTGTCGTTATGCAAATACATTTTGTTTGCAAAAATTATAGAAAACAAAATTATAAACCAGTAAATTAAATACTTTGTATGATATGATTAATTAAAAATATATGTATATTTGAACCATTCGACAAAAACCGACAAAAGGCCAGCCTTCAATTAACACAATTTTAACTGCAATTAAAACGAAGACAATTATTAGGAGTGTTAAACTATTAGAATATTATATTCAAAAATAAATAATAATATTTTCATATTTAGTACTGTGAGAATTTCAAAGCCTATTTACGAGCTACGAATACAATCATAAAGTTCTATTTTTTTAATGGTCTTTTTTTCGGCATTTGGTCGAATAAAACAAAAACTTTACTACCAAACAAATTTTAGGAAGACATTTCTAACAGTTGCATCTTCCCTGAAATCAAAATCGAGCAGCCAAGTTCAACCTAAAGTCATGGGAACAGGCGTGAAAACTAAAATCATAGAAGGCTTATAAAACAAAATCGCCGAGCTAGAAAAAACACAAGACCTTCTATCTTAACAACTTTCCTTCTTTAGCGATGTTTTGCGTATTATGCTTGATACGAGCTTAGCAGCCTAGCCGTTTGAGCTGCTCTATTTTGTAATTTACGTAAATCAATATTCGACTCAATCTTAGCAACCTAGCCGTTTGAACTCAGAACCCTTGTTAATTTGCACAGTATATTGCAGTTGTATTGTTTTGCTAGTACCAGCTTAGCAGCCTAGCCGCTTAAGCTCTATTATATAACTTAAGTAACTCAATACTCTACTGTATGCTGTTTTTACCAACAGCCTCTCGAGCTTAAAAGCCTAGCCGCTTGAGCTCAGAACCCCTGTTAGTAGCTCATGTTTTAGAAATATTGTTTTTTGTATTTTGCCTAGTAGGAGCTTAGCAGCCTAGCCGCTTGAGTTCTATTATGTAACTTAAGTAAATAAATATTTTACTGTATACTGTTGATTTGTACAGTAGTAGTCCTTATGCCATCCAAAACAAAAACATGATTTGATTTGAAAATTGCAAAATGTTAAATATATGGTGTTCAAGCGAGTTGGGTTTTCATTTTCCTTCCTTAATACTCAGTACTTCAAATACTTGGAACAAAAGGAGTTTTTCCAAAAACTAGACTATCACAAGTCCAAATTGATATTTCAGTCTTCTAAAGATTGACTCATATTATTTTTTTGCCGAACGTATAAAACTAGCTCAAAACATTAAAATGCTAAAAATTATTCTATGAAGAAATAAATAAGCAAAGCCTTAAAAATAAGAATCTACAGTATCTTTATATCTCAGAATTTTTTTTTTAGTTTTCACAGCATAAAAAATAGCAAAAGGATTAGCATTATTTCATGTTTTTTTGTCTAAAAAGCAATTGATGAAAATATGTTGTAATAGCTCTAAATTGCAAATTTAAAATGTTTTACTAAAATACATATTATAAGACATGTCATGGAGTTGTTACAGTAGCCCACTTTATTTTACTACATTAGCTACTGACTTAAGCCGTTATTAATTACTACATAAACTGATTTATGTCTACTACCGCTAAATCTGTTTTCAATTGTTTTTTGTTTTAGAGCCTTCCAAATTGCTAATGTTGCATCACCAGTCAAGTTAGTAAACCAAAACAGTAAAAACTACGTGCAACGTTACTGATTGAAATTTAGTCAAAATAATTGCTTTTACTAAAAATTTTTGAGCGACTTACCCCTAAAATAACTCGCGCGATGCTCAGCAACACTTTTTCATTCTGGGATTCAACAAACCTGTATAAAGCCTTCAAAATATGTATCTTCATTTTTGAACCGACCTTAGAAGTCATCGAATTTTCCTTTTTCATAAAATCATACAATTCATCTAACAATTCAATAACATAATCATCATTATCCATCCTCGTACTTTCAATATGCAAATCATTTACAACATTCTCAACTGTCCTTACATCGGCTAAAATTGAATTGTGTACTAGATTTTTTCTTTTCGGACTTATTTCCCTAGTTAAATAACCTGTCCGAATAAAAAGGGTTTCAGAGTTTTCAATAATGTGCCTATTGTCAAAAATTTTGTTAAGATTCTGTGGTCCTAGCAGAAGACATTGAGAAAGGTTTCGCTGTTTTGTAGATGATCGACCAAATGGTGAATCATTTTCGGCAAAATTCGTTCGTTCTTGAGGTGAGCTGAAAGCTTTGCGAGGCTCGGAGTTGTCTTGAGGTTCACGTTCTTCCGGTACTAAAATAGAGCATATTACAACATTCAAATATTTTAATAAAAAAATAATCAAAAATATCTCTAAAATGTACTTACAATTATCCAACGATGTTGTATTATTAAATAATTTTCTTTTTTGAAGCGGTCGCACATGATCTAAAGACGGAAGTTTAACTTTATTTAAGCCAACTTCACGAATGCCGATGTTAAAAATCTTGTTATCACTTATTTCTGATAAAGAATTTGAACGATGATGTTTAGTGATACAGGATCTTGTTGTTTCCGTCGGAGCTCCTGGAATTTCTGCTTCATTTTGCAGATACCGCAGACTGAAAGACAACAATTTACCGAATTACGCACTGCAATATTCATATACGTAATATGAAAATGGAACAAGATTAAAAAATATTCTATGCAGCTTCATTTTTCTCTATCTCAAAAAAGCGCAACGTGTTTAGAAAAAAATTACACACACATCTGTACAACATGAACCTGAGCGTAACAAGCACGCGAGTTTAGTGCTTTTTCTGCATCCAGAAAGGGCTCAACGCCAATGAAGAAGTTTACTCACACATCCATATAATGATATGTATTTGTATGAGCAAAATGATTTTTAAACTTACAAAAAAGTATTTTCAAAAACTCGTTTCTCTCTTTTTAATTTTTTTCAACAAGATATTATACAGAACATAAAAGTTTTATTGAGCTCAGTAGTATTTCATCGCCTGCATATGAAATTACTCGCCAAAAAAGAAGATTTTTTCTTTAAAACTGTTTAGTATTTTTTGATTTATTCTCAGTTTTTTTGACTTCCAGCTATAATCTATTAGAGTTTTATTCACCGTTGCAGTATTGGCAATAAAGTAATAGCAGTCAATAATACTTTCTCTAATGGTTACCAAAACCAGAAAGCAGAGCGATTGACAAATAGACACATCCGGTCAGAGTTCACGACCTGAAATCACTGAATCCTGCCAACGTAGCCAGTGATCACAACCTTCTGCTTGGAAAATTAAAAATAAAGCTAAAACTAAGATATGACAAAAAAGTAACTACACAGAAACAAAAAAAAAATATCAGGCCCGATCATCGCTAAACAAATCAATAAACGCAGTTTGTCCAAACAAAATCAAAAATAAAAATAGATAAAGTCGTAATAAACGCAAAAGATTGCAGTTAAAAAAATCTTAAAATAAACATATAAACCGCAGCCACAGAAGCTCTAGAAACACAAAAAGTGAGAAAAGCGAACAAACACTTCCTAATAACAAAAGTTCTTAAACAAAGATGTTGCTTTTCGCCGACTCTCTTCAAAATCTATATTCAAGAAGCTCTAGCACACTGAAGAACAAGTTGGGCAGAAATGGGTATTGAAATAAGAGACACTTGTCTTACAACTTTGCTCTTTTGCAGACGGTCAAGTGATTGTAGCAAATGATGAAGAAGATATAGATTTTATGTTCAGAAAGTTGAAAGTGGAATACAGAAAATAGGGTTTAACAATGAATAAAAAAAAGACAGAATATTTAAAAGTAGGAGACAAGCCAGCCATTGAACAACTGCAGATTGGGCAAATTAAAGCTTGCAATAACTACAAACATTTAGGTAGCATAATATCACAAGATGGAACCACGAAGAGAGAAAGAGAGACATAGAACACAAAATAGAACAAGCAAGAACTGCCGTGAAAATATTAAATCCATTACTATGGCCACCCACAATGAGCCTTAAGACATTTTGGACAAATTGAGTATAGCAGATCACGTCTTTAATAGCAATCATCATATTAGTATTAACAGTTTAAAATTAGTCAAGCAAATAAATAACTATAGACATCTGGACGCCGCTGAATTTATCGAAATTCATAAAAATAAGCTTTTAACAAAGATAACGGTCTTCTTTTAGTAAAAGCCCACAAAAATTTTATAATCCACGTAAATGTAAGCAAATAACATTTCTGTTTTATTGATTTCCTGATGATGATCATATTGTGATCGAAAGAGCTCTTGAGATCCAATAAACAAATTTTTTGGCAAGTGTTAAAACTGTGTGAATAATATTTCATGTGGTCGTTTAAGCAGGTTGCCTGGTATTCTGGCAATTTCAGCCTGAGTATAGTTCTGTGGGTTTTTGAGAGTATTGCGATCGTTGCAATACAGTTTTAATTTTAGTAACTCCAGAAAAAATCGCATGGGGTTAAATCGGGTGAACGTGCAAGCCAGTTGTCATTGAGAAATAAACCTTTTAGGAAACGTTTCTTTAAAAAAGTGGCGCGTGTGGGTAGAGACACTATTTTGTTGAAACCAAGTATTCTCTAACGCGTTACGAGTTCAGGAGTCTTATTTTTTTGGTTATTTTTTTGTTACTAGTACTGCATATTTTGTTTATTCGCACACTCACTGAAATGCATCCGAGAGGAACACATTTACGTCAAAAGGTATGATTGTAAACTTGTTTACTTCACACGGTGTTCTTTCTGTTACATATTTTTGTGCTGACAAGCTGGACTACGCACGATGAGAAAAAAAATTGCAGAGAACACTAAAGAAAACAGTAATTTAGGTTTGTGTTTTTTTGTTTTGTGAGGTAGACTTTATTATTTGTTTTGATCACAAGTGTCCTAAAGATAATTAGGTACTTGCAGTTGTTTGCATTTGCTGCAAAGGGTTATTGTATAAGCGTCTAGTAAAAGACCTGACCTGACCACTTTTGAATTACTATGTAGCAGTAAACAGAGCTGCAATAGTAGCTAATAACTCTAAATTAAAGAAACTTACAATTTTCAAGAAAGATCTTTTTTCTTTACCTTCATTTCTCAGAATTATAATGTTTTATTGAATAGTTTGTTTATATATAGATATATGCGAGGATCCTACAGCTTTCTTCGCCGCTTCTCGTATTTCAGTCGCCATCTATTTTCCCAATCGTTTTCGTCTATAGCTCGACGATCTTTCATTGTGCGTTCTACTCCTTGTTCCCATGATGTTTGTGGTCTTCCTCTTTTTCTTTTGTTTCATAAAATATATTTGAGAGCTCTTTTTGGTTACCGTTCTTCTCCGATTATCATCACATGTCCATACCAGAGCAGCTGGCTGTCGTGTTTCTATCAGGTCTACGGTGTTAAATATTCTTTTAATTTCTTGTCCAATTTTTTTGTTTGAAACATGTCTCGTTCTAGAAATCCTGCACGACCTACGAAGCTAATCCACTTTTACCACTTTAATTTTGTTTTTGGATTTTTCAGTCAGCTGCCAGCATTTTGAACCATGAGTAATTATTGGCTCTACTATTGTGTTATAAATGTTTAATTTTGTCTGGAGTTCTTATTTTAAGTAAGCTGAGCGTTCTTTGTATGTAGTTTAAACTGATCTACACGTTTGCTCTATATCACAGTTATTACATTCCATACGATAAATTTCCGACTTTTCAAGAAATGGTGTTTTGTCTTTTAGACCTCCTAACAAACTTTTTAATTTCCATCCTGACTGATAATCTGCTCTAAATCCTAAATGTTTAAGCACAATATCAAATCCGTTGGTTATCTTAGGTTCAAAAGCTGTTTAAATGAATTTTAATTCTTGTTTATTTTTTTTTAAGTTGTGCAAGTTTTGGTATTTTTTTTAAATTGTTTATTTATAATTTTATTTACTATTTCGTCATTGTATCCATTAAAATTAGAATTTTTTTTGATAAATGCTTTTTCTTTATTAAAGTTTTTTTTGACTTTTGAAAGTTAAATAAACTATTTAGGTACTAATAAAAAACTTAAACTTGTTATTTTATGTTAAAAACAATTATTTGAGTCATTAGGTATGTATCTTAAAGTGCTTGTTTCTTTTCTAAATACATATATTAAATTCTAAATATACCAAATTTTAAATATATCAAACTCTAAATCGCCTGTTGATTTTTTAATTATTACGTTTCATCTTACAAGTGCATAGAAACTCCAGTGCCACAAAATTTATTTTGAAGCTTTCATCATTGACTAATATGAAAAAAATAAAAAATAAGGTTTCAAAAACTTTCATATTTTTTTAATTTATTCCCAAACTAGCAAATTATTGTGTTTCACCTTGTACATAGCAAACGGTTTTAGGTAGAGACTTATAGTTCGTTGGAAGCAAACCTATTTATATGATCATAAAACGCGAATATTAAGGATTTTTTAGATGTTAACCTATGAACAAGCTGGAGCAACACATTTCATTTAGCTATAATGATACAAGAAATAAATAATTTTTATTTACAAAAATTTGTTAAATTGATACGATTTTCTCGTTATATAAAGAAAAACTGAGAGAAAAGTATTTATTTTCAATTTTAGTTACAACGTATCTGTTATATTTTTAAAAAATGTAAAAATTATTATAATTTTTTTTAAACATTGTCAATCAGGGTAGATAAAGGGATGAAAATTTAATCTTCTGTTTAGTTATTATTAATTTTACTTTAGCATACGATTGAACTTCAGATTAGAATTCTAATAACGATTAATGACTCCGATCAACACTTTAATTAATTAACTCAATCAAAATTCCACCCTAAAAAGGTGAATAATCGCCACAATCGATTTCGCGACGTCCCAAGTTCAAGAAATGTCTTGACCTTCGTACCTAACATCTTTTGTAAGACAAGAAAGTACAAGAATAACAATTACTAATATTGATCGTTAGAATTAGACAATGATTTTTTTTTTTGCTCACCTAAAAGAGCTTGGAGGTCTATTGCTTTTATTCTTCTTTCCAAATAATAATCGCTCTTTATTCCTTGGAGTGAAGGGCCTCTGTGTCTGCAGAGGTTTAATTGACGTTGACACGAACGAACTTTCTGCCATTTGGGACTCTAGTAGGTAATTACAAATTACAACAATCATCAATCAGATAAAGAAACAGTAATCTTTTGAAAAAAGTTGAAACAAAATTTGAAATTTTGAAAGTTACCTCGTATAGCAAGTCGGGCCTCATTAATAATTTCTGCACTGGTTTTTCTCGATGGAGGCTCATAAAATGGTAACGAAATTTTGCTAATACTGCCCGATTTTCTGTCGTCATCCATTGTTGTCTTTAGCGCATTTTTTTCAAAACTGGTGTTTACAGGTTTGGTAGTGGTAGCAAACTGCGCCTTTTCTGTTTGCTACTGGGAATAACACATCTATTGATTATTTCATAGAATCAGAAATGTTTTAAACATGCAATGGATGAACATGGACGAATCAATAATGGAAAAGAAACGCCGGTATAAAAGTGTCGATGGAAAACGGTAAAAATTATTAAAAGTCAATGACTCGACTGAATAAATAGTCTAATTTCAGGGTAATTTGTTACAAGTGACACTTCTGGGTTAGCTAGTTATTTGATGACTGTTTTATTGTTCTGAACAATCTTTTATTTGATCAATATATTACTCATAGACATACTTTTTATTGGGGCCGAAAACTCATCGGTTAATACTATTAAATAAAGAAAATTTAATCAGGTCATGCTCTACTTTGCATGAAAAATAGGTAAACAGTTTTCCGAGAATCTTTTACCTACATATTTAATGGTCACATGTTAAAATTTGGAATCGATAAGCAAGAAATTGAAATTGCCAAGAAGTTTTCCTTACTTCAAAATAAGTCTTTTGCTTTTGTACGAGAAATACTGAACAAGTGTTTTATGTTCCTGATCGAGAAAGAATACTTAAGACAAACTACTTTACAAATCTGATGTCTAATTTCTCCCAAAATAGCCTCTTATAATATTTAACTCTTATAATATCAATCAGATCGACTATAGCCATATTCTAAATTTTTAATACCTATCTTGTTCTTACAAAACTTTTTAACACAAATTGAGAACAGCATTTTGATTACTGCAAATCATGAGTCTCTAATAATCTCTAAATAGACAAAAAAAGAAGACGCAAAACATATTACCAGATAGACAAGCAAGATTAAAGACAGGTCGAAGCACCATAGTGTAAACAAGACCAAATTATAATAAAGATTATGTAACACCATGATTTTTTTTATATATATACTAGCTGACCCGGCGAACTTCGTACCGCCTAACAGTCAATGAATGTCGTGTTACTTTTTAGCTGAACTAATTTAAGCTTTGATGAACGTAAAACAATGATACAAAATAATATATTTATATAGATAGAAACAAAAAAGTATTTTATTATGATGAATGATGATGAAAACATACATACAGAATGAGAATAAAAATAAAAAAAAATAAAAAATATTAGTTAAGTACTTCAAACTCATGTCAGAAAAAAATGATTGAAAACTATGTTGTGCAGATAGGAAAAAAAAATAAAACTCGGATTAATTCATTAATAGGATTTTCATTCAAGCACTTTGTGGTAAACGACATTCTTTGTTTTTTGGCCAGGCGCAAGAACAAATAAAGCGGATGGTTTGCCGACACGTGAGCATGCCACGTACAATTGACCATGAGAAAAACATGCATTTTCTAGATTGAGGCTACAAATAGTCAAGGATTGGCCTTGTGATGTGTTGATCGTCATGGCGAAGGCAAGACGAATCGGGAATTGAATTCGTTTAAACTCAAAGGGCATATCCGTTGGAATGATCGGAATCCTTGGAATAAGAACTTCCTCATCTTTAAATTTTCCTTTAAGTATCGACGCGTGCAATTTCTCGCAGATAGTTGACTCGCGATATTCCGTTGCCTAATTGCATTACGGCTTCGCTGGGAAAGATTAGATCTTCTAGGACGCGGCATTGTTATTAAAATGTGCACTCGCATAAAACCACCAAATATAATAACAGTGCCTGAACTTTCGAGACATTGACAATAGCTCAAAGAGTATATGACCACTACGTATGAATAGCTTATCAAGAAAAATCATAGACAACCTATCAAAAGGCATTTACACTTTTGTTAACCTGTAGATTTTTTTCCCGCAATCTTATAACCTTTACCAACTGATTTTTTATTCCCTAAATTCCGTTCCTTCCTTTCCGATGATTTTATGTTTTTACTGTAGAATAAATCTTAGGTATTATTTTCGGGAATTAATGTCTAAAACAAACAAATATAACAGTACCTGAACTTTGTAGACATTTTACAAAAAATAAATTTCTGAACGCACACATGATGTCTTCAGAAAAAAATAAAGTTGTGGCTTAAAGGTCTCAGCAACCAGGCCATAAGCTCCAAAAAAAAAATAGTTGTTACACTATTTGACAGGATTGGACAACAAATGTTTGACATGTAATAAACAAATCAGCATCTATTGAAATGATTAAGTATTCATTACACATATCGAGTTTTCATTGTTTTTAAGATGTATTCTGCTATTCGGGACGGGAACAAATCCAACAAATCAAAAACCATGGCAATCGGTCCAGCCGTTCTCGAGTTATAAGTGTTGTAACAAACAAGACTTTCTTTTATATATATAGATACAGGGTGTAGAATTGATTTGCGAGACATAGAATTTTACATGTAAAATAAAACTATCCCCAATATTTGCTCTCTTAATGATTTTACGCCAAAATAGTTAACATGAAAGTTATAGAGAATTAAAATTGTTATCTTATTCCATTGTTGTTTTTTTTCTAACATCTTGTGGTACTGAACTAAAAACTAGAAAATATTAAAGATAAAATATTAAAAAATAGTACTGGCTATGAAGTTTGACATTAAAAATTAATTTGTCAACAAGCGTTCCACATCGTTCTTTTGGTTTGTGCTGACAATATGCACTACACAACAAACCTGAAGGTATTTTTTATTAAGTGGTATTATGGCGGATCGTTTTTAAGAGAAGTCCGAGCAATGTTTGCCGCATTTTTCCCAGAGCGACCAGTTCCAGCTATAGAGACAATTCGAAGAATTGTAAGAAAATTTGAAACTGAAGGCACTGTTAACAGAAAGACGTAACTGGCACGTTTTCATTTTATGATATTAAATCCTCAAACGCAGAAGTCTTGTGATCTTTATATAATGTTATATAAGACCTAAACACTCAAGTCCAGAAACCTCATTTTATTACTTAATGAGGGCGAAGAAATTGTGTAATGTCTAGACTCTAGAGTATGATTGGGCGTATTCTGAGGGAACAGAATACTCTGTGGAAATTTTGTTCTGCCACCACAGTACAGAGAACACGTACCGTCGAAATTATTTTATGAAACGTTCAGCATTAACGTTAATAATTTAATTATTGAATTTTACAAATTAGTACTTTAATTAGTAATTTAATTAGAATATCTTATTATTGTGTTTGATCTGATTAATAACAACAATGTTTGTTTGAAGCAATTCTACTCTACTAAAGAGTAGTCTCATTGAATTAATTTTAACTGAATTAATATTAAATTCCTGAAATATTGTCAGCAACTCAAAATGATCTGATTGATATAATAATTTATCTACAATAAATATTGGCTTGACAATATTGTGAGATCTTACTTATTAATTGAATTACTAATTATATGTGTATTGTACCTTAGTTATTTCACAACTAATAATGTAAAATGATAAATTACGTTAATTACAAAATTTAAACTGTGATATAATTATTTTGATCTCTGAATTATTAATTATTCAATAAACTACTTCAACTAGCTAGCGATAAGAGATGTAAATAATATTTTAATATTATTATTTAAATAATTTCGATTATATTGAAAAAATGAATATAATTTATTTTAATTGCATAATTTTAATATAACAAACCTAATGGTTAAAGATTTAGTTTTTTTGCCTTTCAGGCTATATAAGATTTTAACTAATTTTATTAACTGGCTAATAAAATAATTATCAGAACTATTCAATTAGTAACTCACCAAAACCATCACTATCAGGTATCAACATTGAATTCTGTGAGTTAAAACTCACCGGTTTATTTTTCCTTAATCAGGTATACTCTGTTAATTTGAAAACTGGACAAAGACTTACACCAAATGAACTCGGTTCATATTATGTTGAACCTATATTTATTAGTTATTTCTTTCTTTACCCCTAAAAAAACTTTTTCGTTTTTTTTTTAAATTTTATTTTCTAAGAATATTCAGCTAAAAATAGAAATATCCAATTTTTTAAGAATTAAAGTCTAGAAATTTCTCCAGGTTTATTACCAAACACCCTGAATGTAATTCCACATTGAATATCTTTTTGCCTTTAAAGTTACCGCTAATAAGTTGCCACTTTTATTTTTCCCATCGGCAACCTTCATTGATGACTGTTAAAAGTTTTTAGACCATAGTGGCTATGGTCTGTGGTCTGATTTAGTTATTTATTGCCTATTATATATTTTTAGTTCTGAATTTCTTATAACAAACCGATGGATATTTAAATAAATATTTACTACAAAATCTCCAAAATATTCTTTTTGTTTACGATTTTATTAATTATCAATTTAAGTCAAAGTATCACATTAGCGCTTTGCGTGTGAAACGCTTACCTGTGATATCCAATTACTTTGGTTTCTACCAACAACTTGTAGAATGTTATAACCTTAATTTTTTTATGTTTATCCTGTCTACAACATAAGGATTTTCTTTAGAGAATTATACGATGTGTCAAGTATAATCCCTTTCAGCTTGATTTCAACTGAGGGGAAAATTTAATATAACTTTTTTTCATTGTAGATAGTAGAGTTTTGGTTAATTCTAACAGAGACTGGTAGTAATAATAATGACAAAAAATACATTTATTAGAGAAAAACATAATAGTTAACAAAACTGAAAAATAGTGAAGAAAATTAATAAAAAAAACAGCTACATTTTTAATTCTAATTAAACTTAAGCAGTAATTCTTATGCCAACACATTAGAACTGAATATCTAAAAATTAATATTAGAGCTTATTTGTTTTCTGTTGGCGGGTCACGTGTTCATGCGCAGAAGCTGTAATTGGTAGTTCTTTGCTATTACTAACTAAACTAAAAACGTCAGCTAAATCTTAATTTTTTTACTTTGCTTGCTTGCTTTAATATAAATAGAACAACCTCAATACTTACAGCATATTAGCACAGTAATTTAATTTAGATTACATAAATTACATTAATTTAATTTTGAGCGGTTCAAAAGATGGTCTAATGTTTTCAGCGCTCACTTATTCCATCAGCTGTCAATGTTCGCACAGATTAGTGACGTCACAGCCGCCAAGAGAAAACAAATAAGCTCTACCTATGCTCTTATTTGAAAAAGACATCATCTTAATTATTATTATACATTATATCATAGATTGTTGAAAACTGTATAAAAAAGCTCTGAGAGCGTACTAAAGAACAGTAGAGAAACTTCAATGTTTTTCCGAGAAAAAACGCAACAATGACGTCAAACAAAACTCTACCTGCTTAAAGCTTTTTTCCGTCCATTTCATCTACTGAGTTTAACTACCTCTCGTAGTATTTTCGTCTCTTATTCTCCTATTCATCCAGTTTTCCTTTCCTGCATTCTTCTAGTATCTTACATTCTGATCTTTTTCTTATTTTTTCTTTAAATCTTACAGTTTTTTTTACAGTTTCTATTGTTATCTTGTCTCTCTTTGTTTTTTCTAGAACTTAGACTATCGTGTTATAAAATTTATAAAATTTAAAAAAAGACCTAATCAAGGTCAAGAGACCTTGATTACACCTTTTTTGCTAAAAAAATCCAAATTAATTTCCATGTTTAAAGATTAAATATTCGCTCAAATGAAACGCTTTTATGTTATAATCCCAACTCCACACATTAACGTTTAATAGAAAACTCTAATACGTGTCTATGTGTTACAAGGCCTGCAATAAATAGTACTGTAGATATTTTAATTTTCAATTGTGAGTTATTATTTATTATTGCTATTTTTCACTTGTTTCTGTAGTTGTCTTCTTTTTTTTTAGTTTCATTTGTTTTAGGCTATTATTTTACTATGCTGTAGGATGTTATTTATATTTTTGCATACTGTTACTAAAAATTTACGTAGCTATAATGACAAAACTAAAAGGATTCAAGGTGTTTCCTTCCCAATTTCAAAGCTATTGTAGCGCTACTAGGATATAAAAGTTTTTTTATAATAATTTTTTTGCTAAACTAGCTTAATGGAAAAAATTATTTTCAAACTAAGTTTAATACACATTATTTATAAGATAAAACCTTTATTATATAACACTATACATTTTATACATACAATTGTATGTTTTTATACAGGCTGTTCCATATAAAAGTCCCAAGGCGGAATATCTCTGTAAATAAGTGATGTCTGAAAAAATCCTAAAATTTAGTTTTCTAAGGAATTTTAACAAACAGGTGTCTTTTACTTGTTGAGGGTGGCCACCCCAAAAAAAAGTTTCAATAGCAACATGGGTTAAGTGTCGCCTCATTGAAATGGTCGTTCAATTCGTCTGAATATTTACATACATTTATCGTTTTGTAAAAACATTTCCAAGATGTTTGCAGGTCTTGGGAAAAAACTACGACGTGGCTGTAAACAAACCAGTTTACTATCTTCTGTAGATTTCTTTCATTCGGTCATTAACAATCTGTAAGGTCACTAGATCAACACAGCGTGTTTACGTAGCGAAATTAGTAATTTTTATATCTATCTTTGTTTCTATATTGCTTCTCAAGCTCTAATTCACTAGTTGTTTTGTTAAATCTTTGTTCATTTCGTATTTTCTTTGTTTTAAAAAATAATTTTATCGCTGTTTATCTGGTTTTAATTCAATACGTTTTTTTAGTCATTGTAATAAGTGTTGTGTTATTGGTTGTTCAAAATGAGCTAAACCGCTAAACGTAGTTAGAAATTATTCCATGTGGCGAGCGGTACCATATTTTATATTTTTTAGACTTCATGTATTGAAATATAGCTAAAACAACAAAATCTACGCAAATTAAAGTTGTCCATCTACTTGTTTGCTAAACGTGAAAATAACATCTGCTCTGTAAGTGTAAGCTTATATGTTAAATATTTATTCTGCTTAATTATTTTAATGATTGTAATTTAAATCTTGTAAAAACTAATTGGAGTTTGTATAAGCATTTTATAGGAGAAATTTTTTTTCTTTTCTAAAAATGTAGATGGCTATTTTGACTACCTTTCAAAAATAAAAATGCTTTAACTGATAATTTTGTAGTTTTTTTTTTCTTGATTTAAGTAATTACTAATCGAATCTATATATTAAAGCTTGTTGTTAGTTTGTAAAAGTATCTGTTGTCAAAGTGATATACATGGCAGATTACTTTGGGATATGTACTGCAACCCTGTTTTATTTAGGTTCTATTGTACTCCCACATATACAAACATTTATACACTCACACACACCCATGAGCCAGACAAGAGCAATTCTCCCTGTAAAAAATGCTTATGCCTGGGTGGGAATTAAACCTACACCTCTTCAGACCAGTTTCCAACGTACTATCGCTTGGCCAACTGGTCCACCAAGATCTCCTATATATACATGCATAGCCGAATTATTTTGACGGTCAAGCATTGCTGCCATTTTGGCAAACGAAACTCCCCAAAGCTGAAGACTTCTTCGTCGCGCTTACAAGATTTGTTTTTGTTATTCTTTATCAACAACAAATCTGAGCAAAAAAATTTTGATAACGCTACCGGAACAACGTAGTGTGTTAATCTAATGCCTAAAAGAATCTAAAATCTAAATTCAAATCTAAATGTTTGCATATTAAAAGAATCAAACATACAATTAATAAACTTGCTAGCCCCTGCCCAACCAATCTGGAATCATTCAGATGATAAAGCTCATTCACTAAACAAAACATCAACTTTGTCTGAACAAAACGCTGACAAATTTTACAAAAAACCCAACAATATAGATAATAATAAATCTACATTTAACACGTATTCTAAGAAAAAGCAAACAAATTCAAGCAAAACCAAATTTGTTCAACATCTGGACAACACCAGGCCATCTTCGAGCGACAGAAACAAGGAAGAACCAATAAACCTTCAAGATGCTACAACCGAAGTGCTATCTCAAGCAGGTAAAGTCCAAGCCCAAGACAGGATTAAGCCACCCTCGCGCGACGATAACACAGTAAATGATGATAATGTAGGTCACTGGAATATTCAAAAGAGCCGTAGACACTCAAGAAAAAAGAACCAAATTCATGGGACCCAACAACCAAGCGCCGATGGTAATTGTTTTGAAGCAGGAAATATCAAACGAGCCTGGTTTTTCGTAGGAAACGTAAAATCAAGCAAAGATGTCGAAACACAGGTAGACAAATACCTTAAAACAAATCTCAACAAAGATGCAGATGTGGTTGTTGAGAAATTAAACTCAAATGGTAACCACTTGTCATTTAAAATAGGAGTTGAGTTTAAATACAAAGATAATTTGTATGAACCATCTTTTTGGCCTAAAGATATTATTGTAAAAAGGTTTAATTTTTTTAAAAAAAAATGGAGGAAGCAAGAAATGTGACTTAGATGTGAAAAATGCTAACAACAACCATATCACAGTTCGCAACAACCAATTCAATCTTATCTATCAAAACGTGCGAGGCCTCAGGTCTAAAGTAACTAAATTCTACAACAGTATCTCTTCAAGCACCATTGATGTACTAGCTTTATCTGAAACCTGGCTTTCTCAAGATATACTAGAGCATGAATTATTTCCCAAAAATTACTCAGTTTTTAGACAAGACAGAAGTTTTAACAAGATTGATGCTAAACGCGGTGGTGGTGTTCTCCTAGCAGTTGAAGAAAAATTTGCATGTGTTCGCATAAATCTTACTTCCATTTTCAAAGCTTTACCAATTATAGACATTGTTGGTGTAAGAATCTCTATAACTAGTAACGATAATCTTTTTGTTTTTGCTGTTTACATCCCGCCGGCCATAAGCTCTAATGACTACGAACTATTTTTGGATCTTCTCAACAACATCGATGAAACTCACAATAATAAAGTTATAATACTTGGAGACTTTAATGCACCTCAATTCTGCAACAATCGTAATGACAGGCTAACTACCCATATCAACAATTTTATTAACTTTCACAGCTTCTCCCAACATAATCAGATATTAAATTGCTCAAATCGTCTTCTTGATCTAGTTTTATCTAATTTAGACTGCACGGTCAACCAGTCTGCCTGTCCTTTGGTTGATGAAGACAAATTTCATCCAGCTCTCGAAATTCAAATTAATTATATTAATAAACCAACCAATTGTTTCAAGGTGAACACTAACGCTACGCCGTTTAATTTCAAAAAAGCAAATTTTCCGCTTTTATACGATTCACTATTATCTACTGATTGGAGTTTCCTAAATGTTCCTACAAATGTTAATTTAGCGTGTTCCATGTTCTACGAAGCTCTAAACAAAATATTTGAGGGTGCCGTTCGAAGATATCGTTATTCAGCTAGTCACCGTCAATATCCGCCATGGTTTAATCGAGAAATCATCGAGTGTCTACGACTGAAATCTTTCTTCCATACAAAATACAAAGCTCAAAAGTTAGCCTACGCATTGGACAAATTCAAGCACTATATGAAATTATCCAAAGAACTGATTGACCTTGCGTATTCCAGCTATATACGCGACATTCAAAACTCAATCACAAACGACCCCAAAAAGATCTGGACGTATATACAAAGCAAAAGAGGTGGTTCAAGAATTCCCGGTCTTATGAAATACAAGCAAGAAGAGCTTTCGACGCCTACAAAAATTGTTGATGCTTTCGCCAAGTTCTTCAATAGCGTATACATATAGAATCTGACTCAAATTTGTCTAATCAAAGCTTTGCTAATGAATCTTCTAACATATTACTGTCTATCGACCACATCTCCCAAGAGGAAATTTTAACAGCTCTAAAAAACTCTTTCACTACTGGTGTTGACAATATTCCAAACTTTCTTTTAAAGGATTGCGCTTCTGTTTTTTCTAAGCCATTGTACATTCTATTCAATCTAATTATCAAAACTTCAACGTTCCCTACCATTTGAAAAAAAGCAACTGTGACGCCTATCTTTAAAAAAGGCGACCCCACAATTATTGATAATTATAGGCCCATTTGTCTACTTAGCAACTTTGCAAAAACTTTTGAATCCATACTTTACAAACAGATAATTTCCAGTTTAAAACCCTATATTACTCAAAGTCAACATGGATTTTTTGAACAAAAATCAACAGTTACAAATCTTGCTTCTTTCAACCAATACGTCCTAGAAGCCATAGACAATCAAACTCAAGTAGATACCATATATATGGACTTCAATAAGGCATTTGATCAAATCGATCATTTTATTCTTCTAAATAAATTAAAGACTTTTGGTTTTTCTAACCAGTTGCTATGTTTAGTCAAATCCTACCTGTTGGACAGACAATTAAACGTCAAATATAAAAACTTTACATCTTCAACCTTCTCTCCTAAGTCTGGTGTTCCTCAAGGGTCTAATTTAGGACCTCTACTTTTTCTGTTATTTATCAATGATATAGCTGACAGAATTTCTTGTGAAAAATTGCTCTTTGCAGATGATCTTAAAATATTTTATACAATTAATTCACTTAAAGATTGCCAACGTCTACAGGATGATCTGAACCAAATAACACATTGGTGCTCAACAAACCGTCTTTCCTTAAACAAGAAAAAGTGCTTGGTCGTCACTTACTCACGAAAACAGCAAAAAACTATTAACACCTATTCAATTGAGGATGTAAACTTGTCTCGAGTTCATAAATTCACTGATCTTGGTGTAACTTTTGATGCAAATTTCTTCTTTAACGATCATGTAATTGAATGTGTTGCTAAAGCATACAAAATGTATGGGTTTGTATATCGCAATTGCAAAGACTTTTCCAATATACAAACCCTAAAAACCCTTTACTCTACTTTAATTAGAAGTCGACTTGAATATGCCTCTATAATCTGGTTTCCAATCTACACCACACACATCAATTATATTGAATCAGTACAACGCAAATTCTTAAAATTCCTATCCTTCATAATCGACGGCGTCTATCCGCAACAAGGCTCAAATCATTCGGAGTTGTTGAGCAGATTTGGGTTCTGCTCCTTAAATACAAGACGAATTATGACTGCTGTGATATTACTTTTTAATTTGCTAAATAATAAAACGACTTGTCCTTATTTATTAAGCAAAGTATCCTTTCTGACTCCTAGATTAAATTCTAGACAAAGCATGACTTTTTACTGTCCCCCCTGTAGAACTAACGCTCTACGCAGATCACCTGCCGTTATTATGTGTAACTACTTTAATTCGATTTCTGCCCATTGTGATATAAACTTCAGTTCTTCTAACGAAATCAAAACCATAATTGGCAGTACTTTTAAAACCTAACCTAAAACTAAATTTGTATCTTAATAACAATAAGTAGGTATTTTATAATGTATTTAACTATAAACAATTATTTGTATTTAAATTATATATATTTTTTAGTCTATTTAGTTGTATCTAAACAAACACATTTTTATATGTTTTCCTGTAATTGGGTGTTTTAGCCTGTTGGAAATAAACGAATTATTATTATTATTATTAAATCTTGAAGCGTCATCTGCTGTAAATATTAAACATCTTTTTTTTTGAGTCGGAAACATAGTCATCTCTAGCTTCACGTCAAACTTTAAACCGCAAGGCAATTGCATTTCTCTCTCCGTTTCAGCTATTGTTTTATAAACAGACAATCTGTAGACCAGTAAAAACCGGTGTAAATATTTGTCATCAATGACAACTATTCTGTTGACAGATGTATACATCTTTGCCGTTCTTGTTTTGCTAATGCCCAGAGTCTTCTAGACAGCTTAGAAAAAAAAACTTTTTCCAAATTTTGCCCTTGCCGAAAAAAAGTTCTGACAAAACATCAACTCAAAGTAGATCTTTTACAAAAAGATCGACCATTCATTTTTGACAAACTCATTAGTACGAAATAGTCAATTGTTGTCTTAATGTGTAAAGTAAATAAAAAGTCTTTTACTCAGTTACTCCACTGACACTTAACATCTGCTACTTGAGTAGCAGATTACTTAAGTAGATTCTGTGAACCGCTGTACTATTCCAATATAGTACTTTCTTTGACTACCAAGATCAGGAAGCAGACATCTCCAATATATTACATATTATAATCATCGGAACGGCTAAGGGACATTAAACGGTGTCTGCATCACAGCGCGGTACTTTAAAGTACTACATTTTTAGCACTAGACAAAAAGGGAGGCGTAGAGAAGCAGAAAACACAGAATCACGGTGAATCGAATCAATCAAAACCGTTTTTCAGAACAAAATTTTGTTCTTTAAATTACGACCTGCCAGAAACTAGAATTTCACTATAGCAGCAGACTAATCAAACTGTCAGATTTTATGGTTTTTTGCGTTTATACCTTTTTCCCAAAACGGCTTTTTCACTGTTTTGCTGTTACTGACAATGATTTTCTGTCTATTTGATATTAGTAATTTCTCAGTAGCGCCATTTGCATACACAATCGAGTAGCCCGTGCTTTAAATTATTACAATTTTTATTCCATAAAACACACATTAATTAAGGAAAAAAAGAAAGATCTTTGTTGGATGGGATCTACAATAGAAATAAAATCAGCAACTTAAAGTTTCATACGACTTTATTGTTTATCAACATTGGATACAACTTCAAACCACTGCCTTAAAGCATCACTTAAAACACTGGGCATAGAATTAATATCCCTTAGAATAATATAAAAAGAAAATGGAAATACATCCATATAATTATGAATTCCTAACAGTTTTCCATCTTTAAAAACAGGCATTCTAATATCTAACACCGAACTTTTATTTTCTGGATTATCAATAATTACAAAAACCATAAAAATATTTGCCAATTGGGCCCTACGAACGGCTTGCTTCACGAGCGTCTCTCCTTCAGAGAAGACACCTCTGCCGTCACTTACAAGAATTAAAAGCTTGGCGTTCAAAGCCGTAGACTGTGAATGCACTTGCGCAAACATTTCAGTCACAAAATCTACTAGTCTGCCAATACAAGTTTTGTTTTGAGCAAAGCTAAATTTCTGCAATAATTTTACACCGCTTCTATCAGTAAAAGGATCGGTTAACTTATGCACTATTTCTACATTCTCACCAAAAGATAGAACAGATAATTGACCACTTTCTAATAATGATAAAGCTTTAGACACCAATGAAACACTTTCAAAAGCTAGTTCCTTAGAATGGTTATCAGCCATAGACGAGGAATCATCTATGGCTAGCACAATTTGATACTCGCGTTTCGACGGTTGAGTACGTCTTAACCAAATTTTATCTTTGCGAAATTGTGAGGCTATATATGGTATAATTTTCCTCATGTTAATTCTTCGACCAGTGCGAAAATCACCTCGCAATCTTGAAGCTTGAGTCGGTTCTAAAACTAAACGTAATTGCTCCGATAAACCTTGTGCTAAAGTTAACGTCATAGAAGAAATTTTCTGCCACGCGTCTTCTGCCTCAGCATTGCTTGGTACTTCCATCCAACTTGATAACTGCATTTCTACATCATTTCGAAGAGAACTCGTTTCTTGAATCGTTAATCTAGCAATTGTAGTTTCTTCCATTTTGTTGTACAAAGTATGCCAAGAAGAGTCACCCCCCCTTGTCGCTCCTATGGTTTCTACAATTTCACCTTCTACTTCCATTTCTTGAATTTCCTCGACCGCTTCACCGTCCGGATGCTGTTGTTTGTTGTTTCTTTTTTTCTGCGACTCTACCTTTTCAGGTTTCTGCATCGAAATATCAGTTTCTTCCGTTTTCTTGTCTTCAACATTGTCTGGGACAATATCAGCAGATTCTGTATCATCTTCAAGTTGTCTTTCATCTTTCTGAGCCTCTGCTTGTTCTTTTGTTGCAACATCTAACATTTGAGTTGCTGCTTCATTTGCCTCTTTAATATGTGAAAAAATGTCTGCTTCAGCTGCTTCAGATTTATCTTCATCTACTTCTTCCCCTTCGATTGAATCAATTGTTTTCAATTTTTTTAAAACAGGCTCTTGGATATCACCAAGACTCCTTTGTGAATCTGACTCGCCTGGTTTCTGCTGTTTCATTTCCTCATAATCGTCTCTGTCACGTTTTGTATTCTGCATTGGTTGTGGAACATTGGTTTGTGCTGAATGGCCTGTAGTACTCTCTTCCATTTGTGATTGACCCATACCATCTTTATCAGGCTTATCCTCTTGAGCTAAATCTTCAATAGGCTGATTAGATTTCTGATTTTGAGATTGAGTCGCTTGAGTCTTGTCGATAGCTTCTGTATCATCAGTTTCCATGGCTTGAACGTTAGTTTCAGTCGATTGCGATTCATCTGGAGCTTCGCCATTTTCATTTTTCTTTTCACTCTCATCATCATTGTTTTCATCATCATTTGTTTCATTTTGATTTTGTTTAGAGCTGTCTTCAACATCCTCTTTAGTTTCGTTATCTTCCTCAGCATTAGAAACACTAATTATGTCTTCATCATCACTACTATAATTATTATCTTCATTAGCATTATCTTGCGTTTCTTCTTCTAGCTTTTCTTTTTCCTCAAATGGGTTGTCCTCTTTCATTGTGTCAATGTCAAACGGATTTTCTTCGTTTGGATTTTCAGCATCTTTACCCTCTTCTCCATCGTCTAACTGGAGATCATCTGGTAAATCCATTGCTTCTGGTTCAGGTAATTCCGGTTGGTTACCATGATATGGATCAGTTTGTTCATCATCAAGCTCTGGTTCTTTCATTTCATTAATTTCTTTTTTATTTTCTTCTTTTTCTTTGTTTGATTTATCGTCTTTGTCAGCAGAAGTTTTGTCTTCATTAGCTCCCAATTCTTTATCACCTTCTGCTTCACCTTTATCGCCCTTTTCTTCCTTTTGTTCGTTCGCGTCTTCTTCGACGTCACTTTCATCCGATGCAAAGTTTTCGTTAGTTTGCCTGTCAGCATTTTCTTCAGTCTCACCCATTTGTTCCTCTCCGTCAGATTTCTCATCCTCATCATTTTCTTCATCTGCGTCTTTTGGTTGAACATCTTGTAGTTTACTATCAAAATCTTCACTCATTTCAATGCCTTTATCTTCTTCGTTACAATCAGGATCTTGATTTTCATCTAGTTTTTCTTGATTTGGAACTTCTGCATTCTCCAATTGATCTTCAGATTCTATGCGATCTGATACATCTTTCTCACCTTGTCCCTCACCTAAACCTAAACCATCAGAAGGCTTACCTTCACCACTTTGTTCATCTTCAATAAGCTCGGGAGGTACACAAAATCCTTTAGAGACTAAATCAATAAAAATGTTTAGCATAATTGAACTCATTTTGCCCATTATTCTAAACGTTGAAACTTGCTGAGTGAAAAAATATTGATGACACAAAATTGTCTGCTCTAAAAGAGGCAACAAAGGAAGAATTATTGGTTTAGCATCTTCTAAAAGTTGTGGAGATAACTCAAAGAAAACTTGAGCAATTTCGTAGATAGATTTCAAAATGCTAGGAAGATTTAAGCTACGTATGTCTTTATCAATACTGTCTAAAATCAATTTACTTAAATGATCTTCACTCAGTTGTTCTTCATCTGGACTTTCTTCACAACCGTGTTCATGACTTTTGTGTAAAGTGTTAAAAGATTTGGCAATAAGTAAAGATAGGCTTTCGACAAGGTTTTGTAACGGCAATAGACTCTTTTGTTTTGTTGGACTTTCTGAAACAATGTTTTTAAAACCGTGCTCTACTTCTTGTAGTTTATCTAGCAGCCAGTTGATACTATCAGACATTGTTGATTTTCCAAAAATCACAACTAACATTTTTAAATTCTCTTTAGTTTCAGTTAATTTAGCTTGTGTTGTGTCTAAATTAGAAATAGGAATATATCGTAATGGAATAGCATCCATTTGATGAAAAGGAACGGTTCCTTTGCTTTTCTCAAGTCCGGAAAAAATCTTCTGCGCATTATTGATCACTTCTGTGATTAAACCACTGGCTTTACTCCATAGATTATCATGTTTCCATGTAATTGAATCTGTGGGTTCTGGATGTAAAATTAAAATGTCTGAAGCCTTGCAGTTTAAAACGTTTTCTTCTGGGCAACTATTCAAAACAGTTTTAGCTTGATGCATAATTATTGTAATATTTTTCATTACATCTTGAGCATTTTTTAGCGTATCAACCAAAAGATATTGTTTGGCTTCGCAAAGTCTTGACATCTGTGCGGCGTAGTAACGTAAATAGTAAAAGTTTCTGTTGCTTTCTGCAAGTTGTTTCTTATGCTTCTGAGAGAGGGTCTGTAGAAGACAGAGTTGAATTTGTATAGCAGTCTGTTAGTAATTTAAGTTAGAAAAATGTAGATGGCGCTGTACTTACCATTATGTTTGCAGAAAATCCTCGGCAACGTTCAATGTTGGGCAGACCTAGATCTGGAGCAGGATTTTTTAAAGCAGTTTCCAGCACATCGGCTCTCAATAAAGTCTTAAAGTAATAATTTTCGCAATTTTCCCAAATGGTTAAAATTTTTTCATCCTTACGACTAAAAACAGAGTATTAAAACATTTATTTTCATTTATTCTTTCTTATCTACTTACTTATAATTTAGATGACTATAAGTAGCATTCAAGTCTATCGCATTAAGCTGAAACTCTTCTGAAGCACTCTTAAGTTTCGCTTCAATAATTCCAGAGCGGAAAGAGATTCCAAGTTTAGTTAAAGTTTTAAAAAGATCCGCTAAAGCCCGATGTTTTTGATTTAAGATACTTTTAGCATGTGATTTCTGTTTCTCCTTTGGTAAGCTTCTATCAACTTCCAGCCCTTGCAAATGTCCACTCGTTTCAATTACTTGCGTGACAAAATTATCTACCGCCTTGATTAAATGTGGATATTTTACAGCAGCGATTGAGTCTTTGCACATCTTACGTGATTCGGCAAAAATCGTATCAATTCTATTCAGAAAAGCTTGATGATGTGCTTTGGAACTGATTTCCAATTTCTGTAAATAAATTGAATTACATTTCCTATTGGACAAGAGTGAGTCAAAGTAAGAAAAAACCTTTTTGTGAGAATCTTGTACAACGTATGCGGCTGGATCAAGTGTGTAATGATACGTTTTCACGATGTTACGCTGAGGTCGGTCCCAGATTCCAACGTCTAAAGTATGTGGGGTGGTGATGTTTACTAACAGCGGAGAAACCGACTGGCTCAAAGCATCCTAATGAAAATAATAAAAAAATGTAAAATAACATTTAGATATAACTCAATCCAAAGAATAGCTATAGAACATTATTTAAATTAGTCACAAAATTATTCTTTGTATAAGTGTTCTGAAAATCTAAACCTTTTTAGAAATAAAAAAAAATTTGATCATATCTTTATCACACACAGTGTGGAAAAGCCAAATTTCATTATGTCCCTTCCTGTATATATTGAGTGCAATTTAAATAACGACAATTATTTAGCACTACTTCAAAACTTCAAAAAGTTAGAGCGACAACTTTGGCAAATTTATATTTTAATTCAAAACACCCCCTAAATACAATATGGTTTCAAGAGGATAAAAAACCAGCACATTCTCTGGCAGTACCTCGATGCCATATTTCCAAATCAGTAGATAGGAAAGCGAGGTTTGCTAGAATGGCCAGTGCAACCACCTGATCTTACCCCATTAGATTGAATATGAAGAATATTATCTACAAAACAAAACCTTTTGAATTAACGCTTGCGACTAGGTCGATCATGCCTGAACATCTACATTATTGACTTTTATTTTTCTTTAGTTTTTTAATTTGCATTTTCGTCTAGTGTTGTATTGTAGCAAATTTCGATAATGATTCGTTTTTATTTTTTGATTATTCCTACATAAAACTGAAAACCGATAACTCTTTGGAATAGAGAATCAAAAGACCTTTGAAACGATCTGTCACAAACCCATAGTTCTCATTAAAAATTTGGGTGTTGCACCTGTTATTCGAAGGGGGTTGAAAGTAGAGGTTACATTTTCACGTTGCAAAATGTTAATTTATAATTTGAAAATAACCTGTTTCGAGTTTTTTCATAAATATGTACATAATAAATTAGAAACATAAATTTATTCCATTTGGCTTTCACACACTGTATAAGAATTTTTTTTAGCTATGTAAAATAAGGCTTATGAGTAAAAATAGAAAGAAAAGACAGAAAGTATTACTTAAAAAAAAAAATACTGAGAGATAGAAACTAAACAGTAAAAATTTAGAAAAACAAGAAACTTATCCAATCAAGAGAAAAAAAAAACATTATAGCAAAAATATGCAGTAATACAGTACATACAAAGATAAGTGAATTGCAAAAATATATAAAAAGAATCAAATTTTAAATCTACAACAAAACAAAGTGAGAAAAATTGTTGGTTAGAAAAAAAAACAGAAGGTATACAAAATTGTTAGAAAAAAACATCAAAAAAACCAAAAAAAAAAAAATTGTAAAAATTGTCTAGCTTGAAATAGAGTTATTCTCTTAAAAAGTTACATTTGGGGGTTGCGTTTGCGTTTGGAACGATTTGTCACAAGCCCATACTTCTCATTTAAAAATTTGGAAGTGGCACCTGTTGTTCCAAGGGTTTTCAACGTAAAAAAAAGACAGAAAGTATCCCTCGATTAAAAAAAAACAAAATAAAAATTCTGACAGATAGAAACAAAACAGTAAAAATTTAGAAAGCCAAGATTTCAGTCTACAACAAAACAAAGAGAGAAAAACTGTTGGTTAGAAGAAAAACAGAAAGTATACAAAACTGTTAGAAAAAAGAAACAAAAAAGATAAATAGAGAAAATTATCTGGCTTGAAATAGGAGTATTTGAAGTTGTGTTTGTCAGAGAACGCAATTTGATTTTTTAAACATGAAGGGAGAGTTAGTGTGAAGTTAAATCCAAGTTTCTGGAGCTGCAATTCTTGTCCAACGGCCGCCATCTTAAACAAAGAGCGAGGTTCAAATGGATTTTATGATTTGTCTACCAAACTATAAATTTCACAAAAAAAATTATTTAACAATTTTTGGCTATAAAAGAAAGTCGTGTTAGTTACACTATTTATAACTCAAGAACGGCTTTACCGATATGGCTGAAAATTGGTGAGGAGCTAGCTTAGAGCCAGGAGACAGACATGAAATACTTTTTATTTCGGAAACCACCCGCTTAAAAAGGAGTGAAAGTTAAAATTGAAATTGCGATGTTGGAAAGGTTCGGTGAGGCTCGGCAAATTACCGTTTATGACGTAGGCGCTAGACATCCAGAACCATTTTTTCGAATTAAATATAGACTAAGGTCGTACCGTGCGTTTACATGTTAATCGTCTTGCATGAGACAATTTTCCATATACCAACTTTGGGTGAAATTTTGTATGGAAAATTACAAACAGATGACTAGATTTGAATGAAAAGGATAAGATACTTTTTATTAACAAAGGGATGAAAAGGGGTGGAACAGGGATAAAAATTGACAATTATCAATATTAGTATGATTTTCAAAAATTTTGGTTTGTTTATTTTAAAAATAATATCTATGTTTAAATCCGAAATTTTAGAAGTAAAATATTATCATTCCTTAATGGAGCGGAAAGAGATCGAAATGTTTAAAGATCAACATTGATGTCGTTTTCATAATTTTTCCCATAAATCGCTTAAGTTCACAAAAAAAATAGATATGTTTCCTGCTTTCTAAAAAATTACCCTTAGGGGGATGAAAAGAGAGTGTTCTAAGGATAAAAATGTAAAAAAACAATATGAGTATTATTTTCGAAGAATTTCATGTCGTTGATTTTGAAAATAATATTTATGTTAAAGAGGGTTGCAAAATGAATGTGATCAGGGTAATAAATGTGAATAATTAATTTGGGTATCATTATTAAAGTTTTTGGGGTCGTTTATTTTAAAAATCTATTTATGACCGATTTGGCTGAAAATTGGTGGAGTGGTTGTTTAGAACCAGTAGCCTAACAAAGAATACTTTTTATCCCGTTCCGTGTGACGTGACATAAAACGTAAACGCATCTGACATAGAGTAACAAATCAAATGACAAAAGAAAGAAAAATAAAATAACAAAACTAAAGCGGAACAAAGTTCGCCAGGCTAGCTAGTGGTCTAATAATAATATGTTTGTGTAAAATGACTACAAAAAAAGCTTTATCGACAAATAGATTTTTAATTCATTCTACGACTAAAAGTTGCTGAACAAAAGTTGTAGATAATTTTATTTGCAATAAAAACTGTTAAATAGTTTTTTTGTGAGATTTATAGTTTGGCAGATAAACCATAAAAACCATTTAAACTTCTTTTCAAAGATGGCAGCAATGGGACATCAATTGCAACCCCACAAACTTAGAGTTAACTTTACACTAACCCTTCCTTCATATCTAAAAAATAAAATTGCGCCCTCTCGCTAAGCAAACAAACGCTCGCTAAGCGTTTAAAATTAACTGAAGTGAATCAAAGTATAAATGTTCTCTGCAATGTCATCTGTATAATATGAACTAGCCTCTGGTCGAGCACTATTAACAATTGAATCAACGGTTGTAACCCATTTTATACAAACATCTTGCGTAAATTGCAAAAAAATCTAGTACTGACCTGGAACTCTCTAACGTATTTGTGGAGCGTTTTATGTGACTTCTCCACCGTTTCCTTAATGGCCCAATAATTGACGTCCTTCCACCGTACAATCTTCACGTAATCCTTCAATTTCTTCTCAATTGGTCCTCTCAATTCTCTAATTTTCCCCGAAATGACCCCATTAAATTGCTGGAAATAATTGTAGATATTCCAAAAAATATTCACAAACACCTCCGCTTTCTCATCTTGACAACTTTTTTTTAAATGTACGGCATGACAATGAAAAGCAAATAGCAAATCAAGACGCTTCTGGAACTCAGCCAAATTTGATTTTGTAACAAAATTTTGAAGTGTCTCAATTAATCCAACGTTTTCAATTTCGTTTGTGAAAATAAATTGGTTCATGATGTTGTACAGATAGAACCACCATTTGTAAATAGGTTCGGCGAGACGTTGGAAAGTGTTGTTTAAAAGATCCTTCCATGCATGCAACTCCATTTTTCGCCAGAATATTATTTGTTGAGTTAAGTTTTGGCTGTACTGACTTAACGAGACCCCCGAGTGGGCCACTTCTTCCCATTCATGGCACTTGCTAAGCAAAATTTCAAAACCAGTTAAAAACCGAGAAACTGGACTTGTAACAGCGAAAGAATAGAGGCGGTCGACTATTATCAAAATCTGAAATCATTCAAAAATTAATAATCGGTGAATTTTATTAAATTTATCATAAATTAACTTATTGCAATTATATTTAACAAAAACATAAATTCTAAACTTATAATATATAAAAGACTATAGCCAAATATCTCATAAATGTTTCATGTAACCTGCAAATCCCGAAAACACCACTGTGTCGTTCATATTAGAAACTCCTCAGCTCAATCTATTGTAGGTATTCATTCACTTTTAGGAGATATGTAGGTTTCTGAAAACTTAAACATTTTGAGTTTGTTTCAACCTTTCATGTATTTATAGTCAAAAACCGATACCAAAAATTAATCTCGTGAATGTTGAATTATACCCGCGATAGATCCAATAAGAACAAAACAACATCGTACGTTTCTGCGTACAAACTAATAAAAAAATAAACATACGTTAAAAATTTCAAAGCAAAACTTGATCTAAATAATTCATGAACGCACTGTACATATATAGTACTTTTATGCGATATTTAGTTGTAATTAATATTCCAGGTATTACAAATTTTGAATTAATACCGTTTACCAGCTTAAGGCAGTATGTAAGTACATTGTGCAAACTCAGGCACCAATTACTGTTAATAAAATCATAAATCGTTAGAAAACATTCCAAGAGACTTACAGATTTTAGAGTAGGATGTTCAGGCCATTCTTCCAAAAGTTCATTTATCCGAACTTTTAATTCTTCAAGGATATGGAAGGATGATTTGACTTCATCCACATTCGAATCTTTGTAAAAATCTGATTTTTTTTGAAGATTTTTAACTGGAGATGGTTGATCCACTACAAAAAACAAAATTCAAGATTCACGTTGAAAGATACACATTACAAAAGAGTTCCTTAGAAAAATGTACTTTTCTGAAGATCACATGTTATTTTTTTTCAAGCATGCTTAAATATATTAAGAAAAAAGCAAGAAGTAGTTTTTTTCCAATAATACATTTAATTGGCTTGAATAAGTAGAAGAAAGTACAATGAAAAGTTTTAGAATTTATTCAAGAATAGCACATTAATATAAAAAGAAATACTCAAGCGCGTCAAATTAATATCAAAGTCGTAAAAAAAAGCCCTTTTAAACATTCTCAAATGTGATTTTATTTTGAACAAATAATTCCATATGTAGTAGCAGACTATTTCTCTTTCTTTTTTGTAGCTCTTAGTTTAAATCGCATTTTTGTTGCGTTTACTCAACATTCCCTCTAGCGCTAAAATATTTTTTTAAACAATTTTCCACGTTTCCGCACGGCCATTCTGGTGCAGATTCACATACCTCCGTCCTCAGAGACACGTACAGCATACAAAACTATCAAAAAGCATACTAAAACTATCTGATGCGTTCAAGTATTTCTATGTAAACAATTTTTTTTTTAATTCTTGAAAGCCTGTAGACGCTTTCCTCATTATATCTTTTTCTCATTCTACGTCTAATTTTCAAAATTTGATAGATGGTCATGACGCTCGAGTAAGTCCACATTTAGCATCGTGGGCTCCCGAACTATAAATGAAAGATAAGCCAAAAAATACTTGATAGTATAAGAAAAACTACAGAGATCAATAAAAAACGCCCGCCGGTAGAGAGATAATTCGTTCATTCAACCAAGTCAGTCGGCATACATAGTATAGTGTTATATTATATCATTGTTAAATGATGAATAGTAAACCGTATCAGAAAAAACGTCAATTTTTTTAAGAAACGCATTAAAAATATTGCGCCATAAAAATAATAAAAAAACCAGTTAAAAAAACATTTTTTCAACTTTAGAATTTTGCAGTTTAATGATAAGACAACGCCCATATGCTTTACACAAAAAGTCTTCTATAATTTTTCACTCAAAAGCTATTCAAGAATTTGACAGATAAATAAATTTTCAACTTTGAGTAATTTTTAAAAAAGCTGACTTTTCAAAAATATATAAAAAACTTTTTCGGTAATGATCAAACATCTTAAAACTTTTGTAGCTTAACGATAAAGGAAAGCTTACAAAAAAATTGAATGCTTTACTTACAGAGTTTTTATAATTTTTTGATAAGTCAACTCTTCTAAAAGTTACTCAAGGGATAATTTTTACTTAAAATAAGTTTCGAAAGAGTTGAGTAAGTTATAAGAGATTTTTCTTGTAAAACATTAAATTTCTTACAAAAATATAGTATATATATATTTTTTCTGTGGTCACCTCTAAAACTGATTATTAAAAGCTCACTTATCAATGCAAAAATTTAGCGATTCACACATTTTTTCCCTGGTATCCATTTTTACATCGCAACCACGTAAGCAATATTGGAATAAAATAATCGCGTGGCTTCATTTTACTTTACACACCGCCATCGTCATGGTTACTTGATTATTATTGTCATTCGAAACTGTCATTAGATGAAAACGCATCTACCATCTCGCCAAAGAGTAACAGTTTTGTCATTTACCTTAGACCATAAAAAATTGTTTGTATTTTAAGTGTAAATAGCCGTTTTGGGTTGCGGTTGCTTTTTCACTCCTCGTTAGCGCTCGGCACAAAATCCGCATTCTTATACCAAAATGGCTCTCTTATAGTATTTTGTCTTATAGTATTATAAAGCCACAAACTTTCAAAACATTATTAATTGCCCACGTTATTTAATGAGAAATATAAAATCGTAAAGATCAAACTTCTTAGTAATATTAAAAGCTAAAAATTTTACAGATTATACTCTGTCATAAAAAGCAATAAAACGTTCTGTGAATAAAAATTATTGCTTTCCTGATAACGTTTAATAAATAATGTACATTAAAGTAGAGTTTATAGTTATACGTGTAGTTTTATTGTTCAAGTTCAACCTCGGTCAACACTCCAGTGTCAAAAACCAGCGCATAAGCGTCGTCATTAAAGAAGAATAAATAAACTTTTTCAAACAATTATAATATGTTTTGTGAAATAAACTGCATCTTCAACCTGAATTAATTTAGTTTTAATTACTCTCTGAAGATGCCAACTTCGTTAGCAAGACGATTTTCCCATGTGAAATTTAAATTTTATTTGGAGAGATAAACCTTGTTGAAATGCTTTTTCATTTAATTTACAGACTTTTCAATTAGAAATAATCATCACTAGATATACCTAATTATGATTATACCGGGAGTATAATAAAAAAAGAACTTAAGAGGGGCTGTGCTTTTTTGACAGCAGGTCTTAGATCGGTTCGTACTAAAATTATGTAAAATAACTGCTCATTTAGAGATGCACATGAAAAATGTTGACATCTAATGATACACTGAAAAACAAACATCGAATACAAAACATTGATGTATTTCAATGTGTCATAAAAATACAAATATAAACTAAAATTTTTATTATTTATTAATTAAAAAAAAAAAAAAATTATATAAAAAATTATAATAAAATAATTAAATTTTAGAAGATTTACAATTTACAAGTGCCACAATTAATAATTTACTAGCTTTTGTTATTTCCGTCGTAAAAAATACCACCTATTTAATAAAAATTTGCAATTGCATTATTATTTCAGAAAAAAATATTAAATGTTTCAATATCTTTCGATACATCGAATAGAAAACATCCAAACAAAAATATCGATGTATTTAAAACATCGACACATCGCGTGCATCCCTAAGTCAGCCTGAGAATTTTTCTTGAAGACTCAGATTTATCGATTATTCTCATTCTCCATTTTTTCACTTTATTCCATTTCAAAAATAACATTAATTAATTACTTATTTGTGCCGGGGTAAGCTGACCGGTATTGCACGTATATATTCACAATTGACATTGACATTTGAGCACAATGCCGCACATAAACGTCGAGTTGATGCATTTACACCATTTTCTAAATGTGAAATAAATTTTTAATTATTTGAAAAGAAAACAAAAAGTTCTCAAACAGGATAAAAATATGTATTTTTAATTTTACAACGCTCAAAAACAATAACGCAAACGAATTAAATTGATACATTAAAATTTACAAAAATCTATACGCCATTGCGTAAGCGACTTTATGTTTACAGAGATTGTTACCGGCTTTAGTATAAACCGATCTAAGACCTGCTGCCCTTAAATACTGTTAAATTATACACCCTGTAGCAAGTTTAATAATCTTTCAATTTGTAAATTAGAATAAAATATAAATAGTATATTACACTACAAGGGACAAAAGTTGAATTTTCGGCCCTGCGCGCCATAATGCCCGAGGTGAAGCCGAGGGCATCATGGCGCGCAGGACCGAGATTTCAACTTCTGTCCCGCGTCGTGTATACGATTTTTCTTCATACCTCGGTCGAAAGTACGTACTTTTATTTTTAATTTTATTTTTTTAACTTTAAATGCTGATAGTTTTTGATGCCTGCCGCGACATTTGCGGCACGAGCGAAGCGAGTGTTGCTGGTCATATAACATAGTTACGAGTATAAATAAACACGATGAATTCTTTTTTCCCGCTATTATATGGAAGAAAGAATTACATCTTACAGGGACTAAAAGTTAAACTTTCGTCTCTGTTATTAGGGACGAAAGTACGTACTTTCGACCGAGGTATGAAGAAAATAATTATGCCCGACCGCCAATAATAGTCTCTCTCTCTTCCATCCAAACCTTCTCCAACTACAAATATTCGTTATAAAGTTAAAATAATATATTTCATTTTTACTTATGGAATGGAAACCAAAATTGTAAACAAAAATGTTTGTAAAATCTGGATTTACTATTTTTTTCTCTACAAAAGTGCTTATATTCTGATTAATCACAAATTTGCATAAACATCACCGTTACGCAATCCAGAGCATAATATTTGTTGTTGCGGATGCATTATGGTAATCAACATTGTTGTACACAAGCAATAAAATTATGTTATGATAATAGTATTATCCACCGTTCCTACGACAGAAAAAACTAGTCAAAAATTAGATATGTATCAAACCTATCAAAATACAGCAAATTACGTCAATGTTTTAATCAAATTTTGTAACATTTTCTATAATTTTGTAAGTCTCATAATAAAACTTATTGTTTTAAATTTTACAAGATTCATCTGATACATTTATTACAGCCTTTTTCTAAGCAGGTAACCTACTGATTAATTTTTATTATCAATTTATCAAACAAATTAAGTCACCAGTAACCCTTATAAAAAAAGTAATAAGATATAATTTTGACAAATTTCCAAAAGTAGAAAAAATGTTTAGAATCAGGTCAGAACCCTACAAGCCCACTCTCGTTGAGCTCGTCGTGTTTTAACTACACTCGTGCAAGAACTACTTTGTTTTATGACAGTGTAGGAACAATTGACTTAAAGATAGCAAGCTGTGAACAAGTACGGCATAAATCATATTTCAACTGTTTCTCTGACTAACAAAATACGGTTCTGTATAAGACCGGACCCCTGGTGATACTTTTATTTATGACCTGATGATGATTAGCGGTAAGCGACTACTGTGAATATCATTAACTTCTACACAATAGACATTCTCATAAAAACAAACCAGTTCTTGGACGACTATAACAATGCAATGCGTCTTATTAAGCTCGTATTTTATTTGTTACTAATCCTGTTACTGTTTAGCTGCTAATTGTCATTGTACAATTTTATATAGGATGATCTTCTCAAATTTGATTTATTTTATATAACTGAAATATAAATAATTTTTATATTTTTGGCAGTGTGTGGTAAATGATACATATTTGATTATGTTCCAAAAAAAATACCTAATCATTTTAATTTCAACACTTTTGATTGTGGTGACGACAATACTGTCTCTGTGATTCAAGGAATAAGAAAAAAAAGAAGAATAAAACACAGAATGGTATATATAAGAGTGAAAACATACAAAAAAAGCAAAAAATAAAAAGTGGAAAGAAAAATTCAAATACAAAACAAAACAGAATTAAAAAAAAAACAATAAAGAAAAAGATAATATAAAGCCAGATCAATAATGTACACAATTTATTGTAAGAATGCACAATAAAGACAAAGAATAAAAATTAAAAAAAAGACAATAGAAGACTAGGACAGTATAAGACAGATCCAACGATAGTATAAAACATACAGGAAAAAAAATGTTCAGATTAAATATACGATAGAAAAATAAAATAATGAAGACCAAAAAAAAATACTAAAAAAAAACAAAAGACAAAAAATAATATAAAAACTATGTATTGTAAGATAAAGACTTTGAGGGAGATGTGATGATCAAAGTGTAACCTAAATGAAGAACATTAATTTATTTATAAAAAAAACATGAATATAATGCGGAGCAAAGTGTCTACATAAAGCTAAGCAATACAAAAACAAAAGATAAGGTATACTAACCGAGAATGCTTTAATTGAAGACTTGAATTCGACAAACGAGAAAAAATAAAAGAAAGCAAAGAAGAAGATACTAGAACAAAAAAAAAATAAAAAAGTTGAACAAAAAAAAAAGAAATGTTACATAAAACGAAACAAATTATATTTGAGACAATTTATAAAAAGAATATATGTATATGCAATTAAAGTACATAAAAACTAAACTCATAAAAATGAGAAAAAAAAACAGGTGAGAAATGAAAATAAAAAAATTTTAGCCGACAAAAAAAGAAAGAGGAAAAAAATAAGAAAGAAAAGAAAAGATACAGAACGAATTAAAATCAAGTAAAAACATTATAAATATATAAACAAAAAAAAGAAAAAAGTGAAGAGAGCGGAAAGAATAAAACGCAAAAAAGACAAAAAAGTCGAAAAGATAGAAACTAAAGAACAAAAAAAAAAAAAAATAAAAAAAAAATTTGAGAATTGAAAGAGCGAGAAAAAAAAGAAATCAAAATAATAATAGTATATTGTAAACCTAGGCGGCAAAGTGGTATTTTTGCAAGCCGAGAGAAGATATGGACAGGCAAACCTGGCCACTTCTCAAGGCCTAGAAAATCACTTTGCGACCGTGGTTTACTCATTATTTTTTATCCTACACAAATTACCTTATAATCAAGCATTATCTTAAAATTGATTTGAGGTTATTACCGCCAATCGCCAATTCAAAATGTCAAACTTTGACAGATGTCAAAAATTTATGGATTACTTTACTGTCGTCATTTACACAATTTATCTTGCACAAAAGTAGTTTTTTAAAATAAAATTGATGTTCATAAACAGTAAATGTGATTTAAAATTTCAACACCCTTCATAAATGGTGAGACGTTCAGAGTTTAGAGTAATTTTTCTTATAACAGCGACTCCTGACAGAGAAAATAAGATTTTTTTTTCTCGGCTAGCCGAGAAAGTACATCTTTTCTCGGCTAGCCTAGAAATTATGTACTTTCACGGCTGTCAAGGGACGAAAAAATTTTATTTTGAGTTGGTGAAGGATAAAAAAATGTTATAGATCAAAGCGCTTTATACATGTTGCCGCAGGCAACCCTCTACCGACGAGAAGAGGGTAAGCACCCTCTTATACTCTCGTTAGGCTAAAATAAAGTATGAACTTTGTTTAGTATATCATTACGTTTTGTTGTTATTTGGTACCGAGTGTATAAGATAAATCAGGCCGTACAGCATACTATAAACGGCTATATTTCTTAAAATGTAAACAAACTATAGAGCCATCACCGGCCCTTCCTATTGTCTATAGGGTTTAATATAAATTTTTGTACTCACCTAATTTCGTTATATCTTCATAATTTTGTATGTACACGAGCAGCACATTAATACTCTCCGCCAACTTTCTGTCCAGCCTATAATCCAAACATTTTTCAACTTTCTCAAAAACTGCTTTAAATAATTGATATTTTTCAATAATCGGCATCAGAAAATTGGATGAAATCTTTTTATTTTTGTCTGGATTCAACCATTCAGTCTTCGTAAAGGCTTGCACAAGAATCAAATGCAAATCCACAATAAATTTAATATCTTGATCCGTGATAACTCCCTCAATTTTCGTCGATTCCTCTTCCACAATTGGAGAACTTTCGACAAAATCCTGATGATAATTTGGAAAGAGGTCTTTCAACTCGTCTTCGATTTGTTCGGATTCTGGTTTGTCGTCACATTTTGTTTGAATTTTATACAGACTTTCCTTCTCTTTGTCGGCTTTTTCGCGAAGTTTTTCCTGTTCGTTATACGATTCGACAAATGTGTTTATTAAGGAAGCCAACTGCTTAAAATGTAAGTGTCCTGATATTATACAATTGTTGAAAGTGTCCTGAATTCCACATTTAAGCAGTCTCAAAGTTTCTTTCTTTGCGTCATTCTCGAAGAGATAATTAATGAACAGATTTAGTCCCGGGTTGATGGAGTTTTCTATTAGAGCCTCGTAGGTATCAATTTGGGGATCAAGATTTGGTATCTGGACTAGTCTAACGAGCTGATCTTGGGCGTCGACGCCGAATTTTTTGTATTCGTGTCGCATTAGAAGCTTTTTTAACAAAGATAAACTCGATTTAAAACCATACAAAAACTCGGATATGTTCGCTAGTAGAGGTTCGATAATGTCAGGATAAGAAAGAGTGTATTTTGACCATTCTTTTAACAGATTTTCATAGCTCATCGTCAATCTTTCGAATTGCTTTAAGCTTGCTTCCACTTCATCACAAGCAATTTCAGCCTCAGCAGTCAATAATTTATTGATATTGGTCGTAAGCGTCAAAATTACTTTATCAATGCTAAGTGGTGCCAATAAAGTTGAAAAGCCATACTTTACCACCTATACACAAAATAATTGAAATTAATTAAAATATAGTAACATCACTTTCAAAATAATTTTATTGTTATGTACATAAATTATTACATAATTCTTAATTTTCCTAAAGTTTGCAGACTTATCTGGGATTGCGCAATCAAGCAATGTAAGGACTTATAAGATATGATAATTGAGTGTTGTTATTGTAATTGACAATAAGTCTCCTCAAATCAATAAACACAGACATGTTAGAAGTTAAAAGAAAATGTTTGTATTGTAGTAAGATATTAGCAAAAGTGAAGAAGATTTTGATGCAGTTTGGATCTGCACATCTAGATCAATCCTTTAAGCAAATCAATAAACTGAAAACTATTTCGTCTTCAAATTTCTGAACTGAAATTGAATTATAACTGTTTCCTTTGCATCCATTGCAATGTAAAAAGTCACACTAAACTAGAAAATCATCTAAATGGAATGATCTAGCATAGATTTCAAGCTCGTTAGCTCTTGCAGCTGGGCATATGAATCCTCCGACCTATAGCGTTTAGTCTGAATAATAATTCATCTTTTCTTATTATTTTCATACAGTATTGAGCGATTTTGTCCTATGCCGTCCATAAAACTGATATAATACAATAATTTATTTGCCCGAAAAATGATAGTTTTCAGTTTCATAGTTTTCTTAAAGAGTTGATTTCTCGTGTGCATACTGCAACACATAGAAAACTTCTGCACTTTTGATGGAATCCCACTTATCCCCCTGCAAAACCAAAGATCATTTTGTTCTTTTATCTTCAAAGATAAACCAAAACACTATACTAACGTCATAAGTCATTGTTTAATAAAATAACAAACTAGAGCAGAATAAGAACAATTTTGATGTTCAAGAACAGAATGTAATAATATTGGCTATTAATTGATGTTATGATGGGAATTTGTTCACTAGCTTTCGAAGGACTAAAATTAAAATTTTGAATTTTTTATATTATTTTATAATTAATTATTAAAAAAACTGATTTTTGATAATTTAATTTTATATTTAAATCTTAATTTAAATTTTTTAAATTAATTAATAATGCTTAAATTAGTAAATTTAATTTTATTAATAAAATAACTTAAACAAAGTATTTAATAAATATAATAAAAGATTAAATAAAGTAACTCGGCAAAAATAATTTTCAACTGTTTATTAAAAACATTTCTTTTTGAATTTTATTTAAAGTAAAACCTGCCCTATGATAATTTAAATGGCTGCAGTATCATGACTGTACAAAGGTAGCATAATAATTAGTTTATTAATTATAAGCTGGAATGAAAGGTTAAATGAAAAATTTTCTGTCTCTGTTTAATTAAATTGAAATTTATTTTTGAGTTAAAAAGCTTAAATAAATTAAAAATACGAGAAGACTATAAAGTTTAATAAATTTAAAATTAAATAATTAAGTTTTATTGATTAATTTATAAGTTATTAATAACTTATATATTAATATATATATTATAAGTCATATATATTTCTTTTTTTCTCTTGTGGCTATGTGTCTTCAATGCTTACATTGAAGTAGAATAACTAATCATTATAAAGATTCATAAGATATAAATTTAAATATGAAAATAACTTATTTTATATTTAATTAGTTTTAATATATAAGTTATTAATAACTTATATATTATAATATACTTAATTAGGTCTAGTAATTTTTCTTAAATAAATAAATCTTAAATAAATAATAAATAATTTAGGCAAAAATATACTTAATTAGGTCTAGTAATTTTTCTTAAATAAATAAATTAAAATTTGTTTTAGGGGGGCTTTAACCAAATAATTTGGGCAAAAATATACTTAATTAGGTCTAGTAATTTTTCTTAAATAAATAAATTAATCTTAATTTAAAAATTGTTTATTTAATTTATTATATATATAAAGTTAATTAAATAATAATAATTCAGTATGTAATTAAATTACCATATAGAATTATCTATAACTTTATTTACAATATATACATGGAAAAGTGAGATAAGTAAGCTCTTGTTGAGGTACTTTCTCTATTACTCTTAGCATAGTCTAGTCTCTAGTGGTCTAGTCTTCACAGCGACACTTAACACTAACATAGGGTGTAGGGTGCGTACTAAGTACAAAGTGCATGCTAAAGCGCATGTTGTAACGATTGACGATTAACTATGTATTAGTTAACTAGTTGTAATATTGTTTTACATAATAAAACAAAATTTGAATGCTGTTTATTTATTCAATTATAAAAACTTGTCAATTAAAAAATAGTGAATTGTTTGACACGTGAAGAAAAGTGATGGTTTGCTAAGAAGTAGTGAATCAAGTTTTCACCGAGAAAACGCACGTAGTTTTTTTGTGTACTTGACGAAAATTCTAGTTTTTCGTTTTATAATTTACTACTATCAAAGTTATCGGAGTCAAGTATTTGTTTACAAGTCATAACAACAAGTAAACAAATAAAAATGAAAAAAATGTAGAAAGAGCAAATGAAAATACTTTAATCGCGACTTCAAACCAAAAACTAAAAAATAAACGGAAACACACATTAACAAACGCACTAGTTGCCACTACAATTTTCAACGATTTCTCTCGATTTTTCTAGGATGCCATTATCAGATCTTAATTTCCTTATCATAGTACCATCCTCGAGATATCACCTTTCCGACAAAAAAAGATAGATCAAAATCGGTTTATAAATACGTAACAAACACACAAAAAAATATATAGGATATACGGTCAAATTGAGAAACCACCTCCTTTTCCGAAAATAGATTAAAATGTTATTTAAATAGGAAACAAAAAATCGCAATCTCTCTTAACATTAGGAGCTTTCACGAAATTTTTTTCGTCATTGAAAACCATATTAAAAACCGTTCTTTAAAAAAATAGTCGACAGTCAAAAATATAAATACATATATTATAAAAATTTTTATTTAAAAAAAAATACTATGACTATTAAAAAAAAAATCCTTGCTTTCTTTAAAACCGCTTCTCCCAAAGTTTTTTGCACACATCGGCCTCAAAATATTTTAATTATTTTTTTATCTATCGTACGAAAAAGTAATTTTTTTTCTTTGGCTTATTTCTCACACACGTATCGTTCAGCAATACGGACCAAAAGCAATCCATTATTTTAATTTTTTTTTATCTATTTCTCATGAAAGAATCGTACAAAAAACAAAAGAAAAACATACGTTTATAATTTTTAGGAGGTACGTCAACGGTTTAATTTTTTAGTATTAATCAAATTACTTCGTTTAGTACTTCAACGATGTTTTGTTGCTTTTTTTTATAAAAAACAAATTTCAAAAAACTATATCCAAAAAATAAAATTATAATATTTTTTATCTCACAAAACCAACCAGAACCCAGATTTTTGAGGCTACATAGATCAACTGGTCATATCCATTTTATTTCTGGATTTAATCGTGCCTCAAAACATTTGCCTAGCCCCAAAACGTTGATGTTCAGGTCTGGGAAATAATTAATAAAGAGCGTTTAAAATATAATCCCAAAAACCTCAGCTAAAGTAGAAAAAAAAGCCGAAAGGACTCAGCTGATCTTTCAAGTGCATTAAAAAAATAATGAAACAAATTAAAAATTTGGGAAAAACCGACTTAAATATAAATAATTATTATTTTATTTATTGATTCAAATTGCTTTTTAACCGACTTTAGAAAAAAAGAAGGTTCTCAATTCGATTGTTTTTTTATATGTTTGTTACCTCAAAACTATTGACTGGATAAACTGATTTTGATGATTCATTTTTCATTTAAAAGCTGCAGGCTTCCATGTAGCCCCGTATGAATTTGATGCAGATCTAATTAGTAATTTTAATGTTATTTCTATTGATGCTTTTTTCAGCTCATTGAAACCGATTTTTGACACTTACAACAGATTATAGAAACAAGTAAGAAATTAAAGTTAAAAAAAATCGATTTCAATATAAGTAAATATTAGTTTATTTATTTAATTAACGTAAACTATTCAAACAAAAAGCAATTTGAATCAATTAAATAATATGCATAATAATTAATCATATTAAAATCGTTTTTTATCAAATTTTTTATTTGTTTACTTAAAAATTAAATTATTTAATTTGTATTTTATTAGTGTCATAAAACATCTCTATAAAGTAGTCGTTTACATCAATTTTATATCTTAAATGTCATGAAGCGCTGCTACTTAGTATTTTGATTTTTTTACATCTTTTTGACGTCACACATGAAACGAGAGAATCTGACTGTCTACAGTGCTTCCAAGCAAATATGAGCCCCGCAAAGAAAATTTTTGACCTAAATTAGCAAATTCACAAAATCAGGCGTAAATTCAAATTAACCATTCAGAAGCTCAAAAAAGATGAGGTGCAGTGTGTAAAGTTTAGCTAAGCTTTTAGTGAAATTGCAACTTTGCTCCCTTAAATACTTTTCAAAAGGCTTTATTACTTTATTAGGGTACGCAGGGTTTATTGCCTGTGCAGAGTCTTGAAGATACTGCGCCAGGGCTGTATTCAGGTTGCTTCTATTTTCTTCGCCAGCATGCTATTAAAGATAATTAAATTACAATTAATTATCTAGACAGATTTATTTATTATTAAATAATATAAAAATTATGTAGATGGGTATGAAAACATTAGTAATTTTCATCTAATCATCCTCATAAATATAAGAATTACTGTTACTTTCATTATTAGTCAATTATTATTATTGTTATTATCAATTTAGTCCGACTAAAATTTCCATTACCACAGACGCATCTGTTGGCTACCAGTTTTTTTATGCAAATCGGGGGTTAGCCTGTTGTAAATTATTTAAGAGGGCAAAGTTGTAATCGCACTAAAAGTTTAGCTAAACGATACATAAAAGCTAAAGCGCCCTAAAGCCAGCCCCTCCAGGGCTCATGTTTGCTTGGAAGCACAGTAAGTTCTAATTAAAACAAAGCATTCCGGATGACCTCAGCAGGTACTCTTGCCACAAGAGGGAAAATATTTAACACGTATTTATATTAGTTCTGTGTTAGTTGATTTAATAACTATCCACCTAGATATTGTACTCGTACGTGAGTGATATTATCGTGTAGTCGGCGGTGTCCTAGTCAACCCATAATAATAATATTCAAAATCGGACCAAAAAAGCGTAGCTTATTGCTACACACACTAAAAAATAGTGGCCCACTTGTTCCAAATTTGTCAGCCCGGTGTACAGTCTCCAAAGACTAAGAAAACTGTAAAAAGGCCAGTGTTCCAAGTCTCTGCGAGGATCAGTCCGCTGGCTCCAGGAGTGCCGCAGAGTAGTAACATCTAAGGCGAGCTTATATGTCAACAAGAAACCTAGATCTTTTAAGCTTTCAGCTCTAAAAGCTCACCTAAGTTCTACTCGGGTCGCATTAGCCACAAACATTGAAATTGTTTAAAATCTCCGGTGGTACCAGCCTGACCCATCGTTGAAGTCTCTAGGATTTTGTGGTATACGGTCTTACCGATCGTTCAAGTCTTGTTAAATTTGGCAGCTAGCCTCACCGATTGTTGATGTGCCATACTGGTTGTGGTGTTCTACTGGTCTCGCGTATAATTTTTTAGTTTTAAATTAAGTTTAATAAAATTTAAATTTCTTTTATAAATTTGATCAAAATCGAATTTTCTTTCATTATTTGTTAGATTTAAGAAGTTTTATACTGTGTGATTGTGGATGAGATGCTCAGATTGCTACCAACTTTAAACCTTTGAAAAATTTTCTTTAATTTTGCAAAAAAAAAAGTTTTATGTAAAACATTTTGGTTAAAATGCTCAACTTTTTTGATTTTTTAGAGTTATCCTGGAAATCCTGTCTATTACCAAAAAACTTTTTTAAAGAAAATTATTTTATGTGCACCCTGTCCAAGAGCACACTGCGTACCTATTGTAGCCCTCGTGCCACAGTCACGAATGTGCAAATTTGCCGATTTTCGACTATGTGTATCACTATAGTATATTCACGTTAAAGACGAAGCTGAAATAAACAAACAAAACCGCGTGTTCACCGCGTGGTTGGTATCCCATGGTGGGGTGGTATAGATAGTATTTGATGGAAGGACCACATAAAGGCGTCGCTTAATTGACGAGACAGGGCCTGATTAAGTACGTTTCAGTTATAGTTCGGTTTTGTTGTGAGAAACGTTATCACATGAAGCATAACATGAAGAGCATGCACTCCTTGAAGACAACCCTGTAAGAACAGACACGCCTATTTTGTTGGGAGATCACGTAAACCGCGCGTGATAGTGTTTATTTCCTTTTCATCTTAAACGTAAAAATAGTATAGTTCGTAATTTGAGCATACTTAAAGACCCATTTCCAAAACGCCAATGTAATAAGTAAATTCGCGAATTTAGTTTTGAATAAATTATTGTTCTCTGATTTACTGTGCGAGTTTTGTTTGTGTGATTGTCAGGTGATTTTTAACTAGTTCCCCTAGCTAAAAAACGTAGAAAAACGCAACATTCTATCGTTTAAGCTAAAATTGTAAAGAAGAGATAATTTTATCTCATTCATTTTCGCGAAACAAGGAAGTTTATAAAGTTCAAACAAATAAGACTTAAAGGTTAGCGACTTACCATACATTAAAGCCTACCTTACAAGCTTTCACTTTTCAACATAAAAATAAAAAAATAAACCACATATGTTTTGGCATAAACTAAACAATTAATTGCAAAAAGCCATTCAGACAATGACTCTTTGGCTAGACTATTCAATTTGGTTACACAAATTTTGAGAGGTTTGCTTTCGCAGAAGTTTAAATATATTATATTTTTCCGGTAGAGACAAATGCGCGCGCATCGTGGAAAACCCTACATACAATATGTTAAAACTCGCAAAATTTTCGATGCATTTTTAGAATATAATTAGGAATCTGTTGCCAATTTAACTGTCAATAGTGTCAGTCAATTAATTGTTTATGTGTGCATAACCTCACAAAAGTACCGGAATCTCTTAAGAGTCGCAATACTGGAGAAAAACGTGACATCCGTTGCCATGGAAAACAAGCTTTGCGCTCCAAACGAAACAGCATTTGCACGCCGTTGAGAGAAAACTATATTTAGCAGGCGAAAAAAAGGTTAGGATACATTGATAAGTCCTGCTGACAGTGCTGACGCCGCTGTTCCAAAAAATTGTGCTGTGTAAACGGTACATTGTTTTAACCAACAGAAAGAAAGTGTTTTAAATGCAATTCCGAAAGTTGCTCGATTCGTCTTTCTAGTATAGCAGTATTTGACAAAGTTTTATAAAAAAACATTGAATTTTATTTATTTAAAGTAATAATAATAATAATAATAATTACTGATTAAAAATCCCAGATAAGCATAGATGACATTGTTCATTTTGCAATAAAATATGTATATCTATAATTGCAAAACAATTAGTGATGGCTCATACTTTCTTATTTACATAATTACACAAGACCTAAAAAGTTAGCAAATTCTTACCTTAACCACCTCATCGTAGGGCACATCTTCAGGTCTAAAAGCCACATAACTTTCAAGTTTCGCCTTCTCCACATTCAAAGTTTCAACCATCCGAACCGCATGCTTAAAATGCGGATGCAAAGTTTTCTCGTCGCCATTGCAAATTTCATTAACAACACTAAATCCATCGCGTAAATCGCTAAAGTATGCTATATTAGTTTCACAACATGTCTTCTTCAGTGTCTTTTTAGCTAACGGATCCATCATAGATAGTTGCGAATTTAATACCGCTTGAGCGTATGCAAAATTCATGTGAAATATATACAATAAACTCAGTCTTAAATGAAAATCTAAGTCAGATGAAGTCAACTTTTTATGATTATCCACACAATGTGTTAAGCATTTTTGAAGAGATTTTGTCAGCTGATCCGGATTCTTCAATGCTTGCAAATATTCTATAACTTTCGCTTCGTTCAAAATGTTAAAAAACTTGACAAAGTTTTGACTTAAAAATTGGCATTCATTGTGCACAAGGTCGAAACTGTCAATGTTCAATTGTTGCATGTTCCTCCAAATTGTCAAATTTAACTGATAATGTTGATTTTTCAAATTCGAAAAATTTCCAAGCTTAGACACGTTTTGATTAACTGTAGTGTCAACTAGCAAATTGATGCAAAATGGCACTAGCCGAGGTGAAAAATTATTTTTCAAGCAATGCTGATAAAAAGATTTTTGCAGCTTATGATAAGTGCAAACTCCTTGAGAATATTGCAAAAGGGATAATACTAAGTCAATTGAAATATTTACGTTAGTTCTAAAATTATCAAGTTTTGTGTTGTTTGATAAATTTCTAGTTAATTGAATTTCACTTAAATAATTTCCAAGATTATTTTCAACCAATTCTGGCTCAATAACACTCTTTAACTCCTTAATATTTTTATCGACTATTAAATTAATAATCTCTTGCCGATTAGATAGGGGTGGAAAAGCAACTCTAACAGCTTGCTCCTCCAGTTTAGCCAATTCAAACTCTTCAAAACTTCTTCTCGGCGTAGGCTTATCATCAAATTTCTGAAAGCCTCTGCTAATTTTATACAATGGAGAGAATTGTTTGTCTAGACTTTTATTGATTGAATCCAACATATTTTCTAAATTGTACGGCATCACTTGATTGAAAATTTTCTTAACTGCATTTACAGAATACTTCAAAAACCATCGATAATGTACTTTAAGTGTTAAGAAAAATCGAGTGTTTAATTGTTGTTTATTTTCAAAATCAAATACGTAAGACTGGAAAAAGTAACGCCAAGAAATCAATTCAAGAAGTCTTATCGAATCTTCATGTGTTATGATAACTTTTGACTTCAAAATATTCAAAATATACGTATCATATTCTTCAAGTAATGGTAGAAGGTTTTTCATTATAACCTCATTTGATAGGGGGGAAATATCGCTGATACGCATCATTAGATAAGTATACAAAGTTTTATTCTGAGGAACCTTCGACGTCTGTATCAGCGTGCCAGCTACGATATGTAGAGCAGCCACTAAATTATTACTTTGTAATTTATCCTTCCCTAACCACCCTTGATCTAATAGGGAATTTTCTAATGTTTGGTTTGAGATAAAATCCACAAATTTTTCCGCTATGACATTCAAAGTCATCCAATCCCACGACTCACAGAACGTGGCAAATCTAATATTTAAATCATCTCGAGTTGTCAAACTAAAGTAGCAAACCAATTTCACAATCATTTGCTTAAGATTGTCACTAATGCCATCTTTGTCAAAAATGCACAGCTGTTGCTTAATTTGCTCAAATTTAGCACTAAAATTCAGTCTGTCTGTTTTCAGAGTTATTCTATTATCAAACGTTTTCTTATTAGATTCTCCTAATAATTTTTCAACTTCAACAGTCAACACATTTTGAAAATCATTACAACTAAATTCAAGAGATGATCGAGTTTTGTAATAAATTTCCAGCAACGATGTTATGAAAACTTGAGCTGTCGCCATTCCTGTTTGTATTTGCTGAGCTATTAATTCTGAAGCTCTTAAAAGTTCATTAATGTTTGGCTTTTCTCCGAGAATAAAATCAGAAATAAAATAATGTAGGTCGATTAGAACTTTGATATGATAAGTATCAGTTAGTCCTTTATGGTTCACAAGACTTTCAATGTCCAGTTTATTAATAGAGTTCAATTCTTTTTCATTAAGAACGTATATTTCAATGCCGCGGTTACGCATAGCTCTAAAAAGAAAAATATTTATCATTATACCCATTTAAATGTATCAAAATTATTAGAAACTTAAAAGTTCTTAGTGATGACTCTGACTTTAGATTGGTCAAAAATACTGAGATAAACAAATTAGAAACATTATCGCCATTTGATGATAGAATTTTTGACGCAAATGTTTACCAAAATTTAAAATAAACTTTCAACAATATATACCTCTAAAAAAACTTGTAAAGTGCACAATGCCAAACATTACAAAAATATATAACGTTTCAAAAATATATAACGTTTCGTTACAAGCCGTCATTACATAGCTTTCAAGATTAAAGCTTAACAAAGTTTATTAAAAAAACTTTAGTTTCCAAACTATATACAAGAAAGTAGTACAAGAGCATTATGATAAAAAATATTACTTATAACAAGTGTTTTTTTTAATTTGGCGTCGAAAATTGCCATATTTGTTTAATTTTGAATTGTAAACGATCCTTTACTATCGAGTCGAACGGAAAGTTATTAATTTGACATCTAAACCTAATCTAACCACACTTTTAATATAATCAATCAATAGTTCAACACGTTAATCAGATTAAATTAAAAACACTTAAAAGTACTTGTAGTATTATAACAAACGAAAGAACAGCCTTGGGGGGAAAATAACAAATAATTAAAATGTAGACCATCGACTTCAAACCGGACTCTTTGAACAATTGCCTTATTGGCATTCGCCAACATATGAGGATTGTTATTAACTATTGCCTAACGCAACTCATCGTGGTTATCTAAACGTTGCTAAAAAATCGAGTTCTTTAAATAGAGCCACAAAAAAAGTAATCTAGAGTCATGTCGCAGGATCTTGAAAGATAAAACTATGACTGTATTTCGGCTGATAACGTGACGATCAGTAAATTTGTCTGTCATTTTCAAGGTCTCGTAAGTATTATGTGGAGTGGCACCGTCTTGCTGAAAGTACCCGTTCACAATTTCATCATAAAGCAAGCTGTGCAAAGGATATCTGTAAAATCCTGCTCTCGGAATCTTTCAGCAGTCAATGTTCCATTAAAAAAAAATAGAGCCATTAATTCTGCACCTTGAAATATCAGCCCATACTCCTACATTTCGTGATGCAGTAAAACCCCTTCCATAAAATTTAGTTTTTCGAAAACTCCACATTTGCATATTTTGTGAGTAAAAGAACTAAAATTTAACATTTTTCCAATAAAAGTGTTTTTCATTAAAAAACCAACGACAGTATTGAACACGTCCAGAATAAAGATTTGATGTACTGCTTACGATAAAGATACAAGTAGAAATCCTTTAAAAAAAATTGTAGCACGTAGTAAATGATCATTATTGAACTTGTTGTAAAAATCGACGTAGAGATGAACGTGGCGACTCTTCCATTATTTGCCGTACATATTCGATAACTTCCTCTCTTCTCTACTTAAGAGGACCACTACCCTTTTTACGATCACACGACCCAGTCCCACGAAAGAGTTGAATACAATGGGTTGCATTTTGATAAAAAAAATGTTGAATGTCAAGACTGCATCAAAATTTTTTTTGGCAGAGTTCTTAACAACAAGCTTGAATTGAGTATTGCCATTCACCACCAACTCGGTGGCCGTTACGAAAAAAAAATTTCATCACACATATTTTCTGTTCTGGTGAGAAAACCATTTTAAATTCAAAAATAAAAAAAATCTAGTCATTATTTTAACATTTAAAGCAATTGTTTTAAGACTTATGGTCCGTTTACACAATCTCATAGGCATGGCGAATTATGACGACAAATTTTAAAAAACACTCGTCATTTTCTGGCTTAGAGTTTCCTGTTTTTTCAATCTTTGGTAATCAGCCATTTTTGACACAGCAATTTTGATCAAGTTTTTGATTTCTTTGTTTCACTAATCTGTTCATTTTTACTGATTTTTGTCTTTGATTGCAGAAAAACGGTTCACTATTGATTGTCACTTGCTGGAGTATTCAAAAGTACTCTTAAGTCGGAAACTAAATCGCACAAAACAAAGTTTTATTCAGATTAGTTTTGTGTAAGAAAAATTTTTAGTTAAAAACTCATTTAAAAAAAAATCGCAGAAATTCACGCTGACGAGAAATCGAATTTTCAATTTAGGATCAGCATTCAGGATACGTAATGTAATGTAATGTACGCTATGTAATTTTCTCCCTTGAATTGACAGTCGCAAATTAAATATTTAATTTGCTTTTGAAGTGCCTAGATAGTATAATCTAGATTTTATTTTAAACTAAACACTTCCATTAATCTCTTTGTTTTAATAAAAAAAAAAATCGGATATAAACCTTGCTTGCGAAGACGATTTATGATCGCTTTGTCGTTGATTTTCTCAAAGTTGCGATCATTGAATAACAAACTTGGGGATCGGGTGAGAATGATAGTCTTCACAACCATGGTTTATAATACACTATTACTAGTTTGAGACAGACGTGGAATTTTTACTTGTGTTAAGAAAATATCAAAATTTAAAAAAATGCTCTTGTTTATGATAGAAAACAAAAATCAAAAAAATATTTTCCTACCTTGAAATCTCGCCATTCTTAGGATCCATAGTCAAAAATAATCTAAAATCCGGATGTGGAACAATTTCGATCATTTTGCCATCTGCGCCAACTCCTCGTTCGCTAACAATTAAAACACCTTTAGGTTCCAAAAGAGCATTTAGTCGATCCAGCACTGCACTGCTACATAAATTAACATTGTCAACCAAAAGCCATGAACCGTCTTGTAGACACTGAAAATCAGAATAAATAAATGTCTTCAACTTCATTACGACCTTATCTAGCTTACTTTAATTAAAACAGAGTCGACCCATTCAAATTTTCCTCCGGCGTTTAACGACTTTTCAGTTTCAATAGTGTTTTTAATTTTCCTAGCTTTTTCCTGTAAATTCGGGATGAGATCGCTAGATTCTTGCTTGGAAATGAATGACCAAATTAGTTCTAAATGACTGATTTTCTTTAAAAATAGAGTTGTCTCGTTGTCAAGTGTAGAAACTGAAAAAAATTAAAAAAATTGTTTTATAGAGACAAAAAATAAAACACATTATTAAATTGTACGTGAGGAAGTTGATCTGCTGTAGAGACTGAAGCTGTTTTTACTCGCTGTTATTGCTATCACCCACAAAATTTTAATTTTTTACATGACGGTCTATAAAGAAGACCAATCTGAATTTATTCAAACCTTATTGGAACTCATCGGTAAGTTGCAACAGATTCCGACTTGAATGAATTTGCAGTAACACGTTTGGGCTTATATCTACCCAAATTCTTATCACTTCCGCAATAAGGTAAAGCTAAAGACAACTGTTAAAAGCTACCAAGCATTTAACGTTTTTTGAAAAAAAAAATGGCTAACCAAAAAAGATAGATCACATTGTATATCATTGATACACGTTTGAGACAAAAGGTGCTCACGTGATAACTTGGTTGATATTCTAAACGGATCAAGTTTAGATCTGCCAATATGTTATCTATAACAACAAAACTGAAGAAAAAGTAGTAATCAATTTTTGGAGATACGGTCTTGTAACACTAAAGAAATCTGCCTATTTCATAAATTTTTAGTTGAATAATTATTACATCAAAAAGTATTAAGTAATGATTATAATTAGCTACCTGCTTCAATAATAATCCTAAATTCTACAGTACACAGATTAGCTGCTAATTTTGAGGTTAAAGTTAATATTAAACGCCATACTTTAACCATTAACTTGACTATTCACCACTAATTCTGTGTCCTGCAGAGATATAGTATTACATTGGTTTTTTTTAGGAATGCATGATACACATCTATGATACACTAAGATTATTAAAACTTGGTTGTCCAATCAAGTTTTGGTATCAAATTGTGTTCATCAAAATTGACATCTGTGATTTAGAGTGACCTATATGCATTAAACATGTAGAAATCTTGTTTCTCAACTTTGATGGAAAGTTAGCTTCCACTAGATGTCACTATTTTTACCATAGTACGAAAGAAATAAGCACTTGGGTAAATATAAGCCCAAATTTGTCACTGCAAATTTATTCAAATAAGAACAAAACATGTCCAAGCATATGAATCTAGGTTGAATGAATTTGTTTAAGTTTTTTTTTTCAAGTATATTGATTTATTAATGGAGCATAATATATAAAGTCTTCTAAAAAAAAATCCACAGTACAGATAGGTACAATTTTTACATTTGTTTCCCACAATTTTACAGAAATGTGTCCTTGCATTTTAAGATTCCATATTTTATAATTTTTTAAAAAACCATTAGATTTTGCAAAAATCCAACCTTAAATAAAGTCACTAGATTAATACACTACGTGTTTAGGTATCGTCATTAGTAATTTTTATGTCTATCCTTGTCGCAGCGTAGCTCCAATCTGGTGACAAACAAAACAAAGTGACGTTTAAGAAAAATTGAAGTCACAGCAATAAATAGTATATTACACTACAAGGGACAAAAGTTGAATTTTTGGCCCTGCGCGCCATAATGCCCGAGGTGAAGCCGAGGGCATCATGGCGCGCAGGACCGAGATTTCAACTTCTGTCCCGCGTCGTGTATACGATTTTTCTTCATACCTCGGTCGAAAGTACGTACTTTTATTTTTAATTTTATTTTTTTAACTTTAAATGCTGATAGTTTTTGATGCCTGCCGCGACATTTGCGGCACGAGCGAAGCGAGTGTTGCTGGTCATATAACATAGTTACGAGTATAAATAAACACGATGAATTCTTTCTTCCCGCTATTATAGGGAAGAAAGAATTTCATCTTACAGGGACTAAAAGTTAAACTTTCGTCTCTGTTATTAGGGACGAAAGTACGTACTTTCGACCGAGGTATGAAGAAAAAATATATGTAGAAGTATCAAACGTTTTTTTCGGGAAAAAGCCCAACGTCAGATTACTGACGTCAGTCAGTATGGCTATGCAATGTCATTCAAAGAAAATGTTGGTTGAAAAGCTGTCAAGGTGACATGTATACTCATAACCCTATTTTTTTTTGACGTTAAAACACTGCTACCATTTTGGCAAACAAAATTCTCTAAAGCTAGTGACCTCTTCGTCTCACTTACTATATTAGCAATTTTCATCCTTTGTTAACAGCAAATCTGAGCATGAATGTGTCATTTTCTAATGGCGCTACCTGAACACGTAGTGTGTTAATCGAGTGACAGTGATCTTAACCTTGATTCTAAAAGTTATAGTGACAAACCAAAAAGTTGAAATAGAAATTTAAGAAAAATGCTTAATTTAAAAGAATAAATCTAAATAAAAACGTTGGCATTGTTGCATCTTGAAGCAACGAATTTTGCTTCTTTGCGTGAAAATGTTACTTTTTTAACGAGAAATAGCCTTGCGCTAAGGTTTTGTATAGAATTTTACTCGCATTCGTCCTTCACACTACAAATTATTTAAAATTCATGACAGATGCAAAATGTCATCACAATTTGTGAATTCATTGCATAAAGTATAATGCCCCTTATATTATCAAATTTTAATTATTTGAGCAGAATTAAATCATCAAATGTAATGGTAAGACCAAGAACAAAGCTGAATAAAGATTTCTTCTCTTTATTAGTTTTAATTACACCCCATTTCCAAGTTTTACACCCCATTAGTCTTTTTTGACCACGAGAATGTCGAAGTTATACAGAATCATGCGTCTTCAAACCTATAAAAAGTTAGAAATGGTTCCATTATAAATAATAATAATTAAATCAATAAATGTTATAAAGTCTATAAATTGGCTCTTTTTTATTTCATTTACTGTGAACAATAATCAATTCACATAAATTAATAACATTGGTTTGTTAACATACAAACAATTGAGTAAAGTTACTAAAAATGAATTATATAAAATTTATTAAATAAATACAACCCAAAACCATTAATCCTGTTCTAAATAATGATGTTTTTATATGTATTTCCGTGCTGCATTTAACCAAATTTAATGTTAATATGTATTTGATATTTCTATTGTCTATTGAATGTTTACAAAACTGCAAAAAGGCTGTATAGTATATAATAAATAACATTAAACAGATAAAATAGAATTTATAGTTACGTAAACGCTATGAACTAAAGCCATTTCATTAAATTAGTTGATATCAAAAGATGATTTACATAAATTGTCAAAAAAAAGCTGAATATTATAAATATTATCCAATGTTTAAATATCTAATTAAATATACCGTATGTCTCGGGATTAAGTTCATAAGAGAAAAAAACTTTATTTTAAATATAAGAAAAATGACAAACAAATAACATTTTTTGCTAAATTCAAAATAGATAAATCTGATATCAAATTTAATATTATCAATCTGTAATCTTAAAATAAAAAAAACTGAAAAAACAGTAACCATTTTTTTTATTTTTAAGAAAAAAATCACAAAGGAATACAAATTGTTGCGAAATTCAAACCGAATTCTAGTATTCGATTAACCACCACCTCTTTCAGCACATAGTTCAATTCTAACTCGTCTAACTGTCTATAACTTCTCAATTGTTAAAGATGTAACAGCATGTATTATCAGATTTTTTAATACTTGGACATTATTGGGTAAATCTTTCTTGTAAACAATTTGTTTTAAACGCCCCCACAAATAAAAATCTAAAATTGTCAAATCAAGGCTCCTTGGCGGCCATAAAACTGGTCCACCTCTGCCAATCCAATTATCTCCAAATTTGCGAATTAGCCAATTACAAACAATACGAACCAAATACGCTAAACAACTATCTTGTTGAAGATACATTAAGTGGGATTACGGAACCAGTTTCTAAAACTTTTTTGACCAACTTCTTGATTCCATTAAATGAAACAGCAACTTTAAGACACTTTTCATTAAATTTTTGTTTTATGAACAGATAGCTTTTACCACCCGTACCATAACATTGAATAAAGTAAATTTTTCGTTGCAATGTCAATATTTTTGACTATAAATTTCTAACTATTTTTAATTATATCTGACATGAACGTAATATTTGACATTTTGAATCCAAAGCCTACCATTAAGTATATACGTTTGCAAAATTGAAGTAAATAAAAATATGTAAAAATAAATTTTCAAAGTACAGATCAGTAATATTATTAAAATTTTTATTACAGATTTATCCACTTTGAATTAAGCCAAAATTGTCATTCCTTCGTCACTTTTTTGTAAAACTAAAAATAAAGTTTTTTTCCTCTTATAAACTCAATCCGGGGACGTACTGTACAATATTATATTAGGTACTGGTATCAATATTTTATAAGTGACAAGAATATTATTTAAACAAAAAATGAACCAAACAACTAATTAACACCAAAAACCGGCTTTCTAATTTTTAAAATTTATTCCAATGCGGAAGATGGTTTATACAAACTATAATTTTTTTTAAATTTCAATAGTTACAAAGCAATTTTACTGATTTTGTAATGTTCAGTATTATTCAAATCTGATTATAAACAACAAAGTTATGCGCAAAACTCTGCTTTGATAAAAATTAAAAACTGAGCAATTTGTTGCACACTCGGGTGAAATTGCGCTTGTCAGACTAAAGATTGGTTTCTGATCATGAGCAAATTTTTATGTTCATTAAACAAAAAAAAAAAAGAATGATGTAACTTGGTCCAAAAAGAAAAAAGTTATGCGTAAACAAACATTGAATAAAAAGAATAAATTGTTCTAAACCGATCAAACAAAAGAAAGATCAACATGTATTACATTGTTAAAATCAGAAAAAAATACCTTCCCAAAATTTTACTCCTGTTGCTATTTAAAAAAAGCAAGTGGCCGGCCTTCATTCTTTGAAACAAATGAACATATATATCTAAAAAAATTACAGCTAATAGTGGTTTTAAAAATATTTGGCCGTTTTCACTTTTGCGCGATCCTGTATAAGTTAGTGTAACCCAAAAAAAAAAAATTGTGAAAAAACCAAATTACATTGCGATTACTAAGTTTGATCTCTTAGTATTATTATTAAGACGTGACGCGCTGTAATTTTCGATATCTCACTTAAATAACACAGAAAAAGTTTTTTTTATTTGGAATCTTAATGCACTTGAACCAATTTTTGTCTAGCGAAAACATATTCAAGAAGAAAATTTAAAGATTCACAAAAAAGGTCCGATATAATTTTTTGCTAAGTCGACTTCTTTCAATGTTATTTAGGATTAAAGTTCAATCTCAAATTATAAATGACAAATTTTTCAAATTTTCATATTCCATCACGAAGTAATGGCACAAAAACAAAATATTATATTATTTGTAAAGCTTATCGCGTATTCTTTCGTAAAACTACAAAATATCGGTTATTCTAAGAATTGATTTTATTTTGTACGTATTTTAAAAAAAAAATTAGAGTTTTACTTTACCTGAGTAATTGACTGACCTGACTTGAGAAAATTAACCATTCCCAGTAAAAATAATAAATGCCATGTTTAAAATTGACAATTATTAGGTAATTTAAAATAATGAAAGCAGTATTTCAATAATTTTTTGATTCAATTTCATTTTTTTTTGACCCACCCTAATATGTATTTGATTTGTAGAAAAAATAACTTAATATAAAGTCCGATAATAACCCATTATTAATTAAAAAAACCTATTTTCTTGTCTATAAGCTATTATACAATTTAGTAATTTGTAAATTATAAATGTAGAGATGTATTGTTTCTGACCATAAGCAGTAAAATTAATAAAATTAATTGATAAAAAAAAAACTAGACTATAATCAATTTTCTTTAAAATCATAACCAAAACCCCAAAGTATATGTAAAGTCCTTGTTCCGGTATGCGGCGCCTCCACCAAAATTAATTCAAATCCATTCAAATTAAATTCATGACAATCCCAATCTTCTTAGCCGAATCCTCTTAGATTCCATACGTGCGTGTAAATATATGTGAAAACTATACGATTATATAACCGAATCAATAAAATCTACAATTTAATATTCACTGTTTGTTTCAAGAGCTCATCTTCTTAACACTCGATTACTATCCACTCGATACTAAATTAATGATAAAGAACTCGTTATTTTAGAGTGTAAATGTGGGAGAAATTAATTATTCCTTTATTATAAAACAATTGAAAAAATCCTCATAACGACAATAAAATACAATAAATCAAATAACTAACTTAAAAGACAAACAAATTAAAAATCGACTTCAAAGCATAACTTAAAAACACCTACTAAAAATTCAAAAATAAAAAAAAATCCTTCATACTGTCAGACCAATCATATTTCAATATTGTTAGCGTAGTGACCAATCAGAAATCAGTTTACACGTGGTGATTTTTGAGAATCTCTACTTATCACTTTGCGTTTTCTGCAAAAATCTTTCTGTGAAATGATTTCACATAAAAACTCCGAAAATTTCTCTAAAATGACATATGAAGACAGTAGCATAAGCACAACGCCTCTTTAAAATTAAGAAAGTTTTGAAAGAAAAGATTGTTTTGGTGCCTACTTCGAACTCAAAGACAAACTGTTTCAATGTGTTGTGGTTGGAGTGTTATTTAGAATAAAAACCAGCACTATGTGGAGAACATACGACAAAGCATGATGCAAAGACTCCAAAATTGTTTTTATCAAGAACATAATGCCAACCCAGATTCTGCCACAAATAAACAGTGCTCGTCAGAAATATGGAATAAATTCATTAAAAATTGAACAGAACTTTTTTCAAAATTTAGTTTAGTGAGTCAAAAATGTTGGATTGAGTCAAATGTCAAGTCAAGTCAAATGTCGAGTCGAGTCAAATAATGAGTCAAGTTAAATTCTAGTTAAGTCAAATGTTGAGTCAAGTTAACAGTCGGGTCGAGTCAAACATCAGGTCAGGTCAATTTTTATTTATTAAAATCACATGTTTTATGCAAAACGAAATACCAAGCAGTAAATCCCTTATTATTTTTTTCTTGATTCTGAAAGCTATGTTAATTGTCTAAACAACAGTACAAAAATTTTGTTATCTTACAAGAAAAGTTTTAAGAAAAAAAAAGTTGAAATAAATAAATTTTCAAACAAACAATATCATTTCGAAAAATCAAGTATGTAAAATAAATAACTGCTTGAAATTTTATTTACCATAAAAAAATTCTTAAAAAAAAATTGTTTAATTTTTAATGAATTTATCCCATACTTTTGACACGCACTGTTTAGGATTATACTTTTATCAAACACTGCTTTCAGATATCCCTAATTTATCCCCTATCAGTACGGCCTGCCATATTTTAGTAGGTCTTTATGCAAATACATAAAACGGTCTCATGTATTTGTGTATTTCTTTATTGATTAATTGAACAGCATTTTCGTTATAATATTACAGTGCGCGTCAAAACTATGAAATAAATTCATTAAAAATTAAACAAATTAAAAAAAAAAATTTTTATGGCAAATAAAACTCCAAGCAGTCATTTGTTTTACATACATAATATCTCGAATTGATTTTGTTGGTTATAAAATTTATTTATTCCAACTTTGTTTTTTTCTCTCGAAACTTTCTTTATGTAAGATAACAAAATTTTCATACTGTCGTCTAGACAATTTAAATAGCTTTCAGAATCAATAATAAAAAAAAAAAATTTCTATTTAAAAAAAAAAAAAGATAACGTCATAAAACGAACTTTACTTGGCATAAAAATCTATGTTTTCATAAATAAAAATTAACATGAAAAAACGTTTGTTTAATTTTTAATGAACTTATGCCATACTTTTGACGCGCACTGTAGACCAAATTTCATAGATTTTGGCATTATAATATGATTTTCTTAGCCGGGTTTTTATAATTTTGTTGTTTTATTTAGTATATTCTTCAAAGTTTTCTGTTCTTGCCAAAAGTACATATTTCAACTTAGTTTGAAACTTTGTAGCAAAAAACCGTTATTTTTTGTACGACAATAAGTTAAAAAAAAATTGTGTGTGTCAGCTCCGACGCACGACTGGAGTTTACACCTTAAGTTCGATAGTCTAACCAAACGCAAAAAGAGTTTATTTAACTTAAAAAAGATTGATACTGTATGAAAAGGTAAATTAACAAATTAATGAAAATAATATACATATATAAATATTTATTTATTCATTTCATATACATTTATTATAATAACTAATCGACGAAATATTTTACATTAAACTTTTTACAATAGTCAATTTCAGATGTGCATAAATATATCATTAGGAATGTTGATAAATTATGTAATTATTATTATCAGACTATTATAATTTTTTTAAATATTAAGTAAATCAACATTGTCTGCATTATTAATTACAGTGACAAGTGGTTTATGGTAACTAAAATAAGACACATGGACGTTCGTAGATACGTGGTTCACGAATCTTGAAAATACCGCATCAATGTGATTACCGTTAGGCAAAGCACAATTTTTCTCATACCGGGCCCCTTATATATGCAAATCGATTCTTAAGGAGTAAACTCCCAAAAAATTATTATTTGGAGCTGTCATAATTGTAACGAACACGCTATTTAGTTCATTCAATAGAGTAAAATACTTTTTTTTAAATCTTTTTTATATACTACAACACCTTCTCATCCATCTCATATCTTTTTTTCCTCTGAATTTTCCATATGGAGGTAGTAAAAAATGTTGAAATTCGCGTAAGTAAGTAACTGTGACATCAAAGTGCTTTCTACATCATCGCACCATCTGGCAACATTGCATCTTTGTTTTTCCAATCTGTACTGTCAGTGTAACCACTGCTTTCATATGTATGAGCTTATCTATATGGTATGAGCTAACCTTTGCCGCAAGTCGCATACACAACTCACACGTGAACAACAAAAAATAAAATAAAGTGCTCCTTTTGGAAAAAAAAATTACAGCTGACTTTTGTCATCAAATACAGGACAAAACACATGTGCACGCAACGTTGCCAAGTAAGCTCGACTTGCTTCTAGATGACAGATAATTTAAAGCGCTACTTTTAAACTATGGTGCTATTGTGCATGTCTTTTCGAACAGACATAAAACAAAAACCGCGAGGTTTTTTAAAGTAAAAACTGTATATCATCGACCTAGCGCTATCAGTGCTTAGAATGAATAGCTCAAACATTCAAATTTCGAAAGTAGTTTCATGCCCTGTTGCTCATAGGCACCATATCCTGTTTTTAAAAAATACAGTGTGAGTCAGCTTAATAAATAGAGTGAACATATTTGGGCGTAACTAAATGGTTTTTAAACATTAATGTTAGTCTAACCAATGACCAATGTTTTATAAGAGGAAATATTTCGCAAGCGGTTTAATTCCACTGTCCGCCTTTTGCTGCTTTTTTTAATAAAAATATATGCAAATAATAGTGTTAAGTACATATATATTGTTGCGTTAACTTTGACTTGGCTCGATAGTAGTCATTATGATGTTGTTCTACATGTGAAATAGTATTGACCCTTATCAATTTAGACCCACAACGTCCGCAAAGGGTCGCAAAGAGTTAAGAATTAATAAGAAGGTAACTGATTTATAAGTAAAGCGCAGATTTATATGTAAACCAAACAAGCGAAATATGCATCTATATATATATATATATGTTAATCTTCAGGTTTCCGCGGGTGCTTGATGAAAATTCTTTGGGTTTCCGAGTCACGCGTGAACTTCGCAGTCAAGCAAGAACCCTCCGACCTGAAGATGGCAAATGCGATTTTGCCGAAACGTCGTCAAGAAATTCTAACCAAGAATTCCACGCGGATGAATACCCGAAAACCCAAAGAATTTTCATATATATATATACCGGGTGTCCCAGAAGTCGCGCACCCCATTGTAGGGATCGAAAGAGAAAAATATTCTAAGACGAAAAGTCCTGAGCCAATTTTTAATCAGACGCATAGGTAATTAATTATTAATTAATGAAAGTGACCAATCAGGAGCGCGCGACAGAAGAATAAAAACTGAGTGAGAAGGCGGTAAGAGACGCGAGAGTGAGACGCCAGAGCTACTGCCGACTTCTCGAGCAGTAGACAGAGAGTGGGGACGGACGGCCGTGGACGGCGGACGTACGTGATGCTAGGTGAATGTGTGAGATCGTGTACTAGTGTGAGTGTATCGGTAACAATGCACGTATGAATGTGAGTAAGGATATTTTTTTAATAATAGGCACAAGATTTAATGAATTCTCCTGTTTTAGCTCTGGCGTCTCACTCTCGCGTCTCTTACCGCCTTCTCACTCACTTTTTATTCTTCTGTCGCGCGCTCCTGATTGGTCACTTTCATTAATTAATAATTAATTACCTATGCGTCTGATTAAAAAATGGCTCAGAACTTTTCGTCTTAGAATATTTTTCTCTTTCGATCCCTACAATGGGGTGCGCGACTTCTGGGACACCCGGTATATACATAAAAAACATACAAATATATGCACTTACTTACGCAAAATATGCAAAAACGTACATTATTGAAAATAGCCGATTTATATATCTATATATATAAAAGAAAGTCGTGTTTGTTACAACACTTATAACTCGAGAACGGCTGGACCGATTGCCATGGTTTTTGATTTGTTGGATTTGTTTCCGTCCCGAATAGCAGAATACATCTTAAAAACAATGAAAACTCGATATGTGTAATGAATACTTAATCATTTCAATAGATGCTGATTTGTTTATTACATGTCAAACATTTGTTGTCCAATCCTGTCAAATAGTGTAACAACTATTTTTTTTTATTGGAGCTTATGGCCTGGTTGCTGAGACCTTTAAGCCACAACTTTATTTTTTTCTGAAGACATCATGTGTGCGTTCAGAAATTTATTTTTTGTAAAATGTCTACAAAGTTCAGGTACTGTTATATTTGTTTTTAATTCCCGAAAATAATACCTAAGATTTATTCTACAGTAAAAACATAAAATCATCGAAAAGGAACGGAATTTATTAATATACCGCCTAGGGTTGGTCTTATAAAATGTCAAATTTTATTAGTTTATTGTTATAACGGATGCTTTAGAATTTTTTTCCATTCTTCTGCGAGTTTAAAAGTGAACGTTTCCAATCGCACCAAAAGACAAGGAGCCGATATATGCTAAGTATGCAAAAAAAAACAAAAATATGTGTAAAATTACAAAATTTTTAGAAATAGGCAAAAATAAGTTAGCGTTAACCGCTTTCAAATTACCTAATTCGTAAAAGTACCAAAAAGTTTGACTGTCATATCAAAATTGTTAGATATGCATAATCCGCTTCAACGTCATATAATCCGCTCTTTTGCTGTTTCTTATTACAATTGTTTCTAGCTTCGGTAGAATGCAATCGGCATGTTTCTCTCCGGAATCAATGTTTTATACAAACATAATATTGAGAACATATGTGAGATCCGCTTTGTTAGATTAGATTAAATACTTGTTGTTGTTTATAATTTACTTTATTGATAAAAAATACAATATGATCAAACAAGCTCGATAATTTTACTATTTTTGTAGATTATACAAAAACCTATTATTCTGTTCCCGTTCATAGTTTATTATGGTTTTTTCATTGTTCATTTTTATTTTTTACTGTAAGGAATAATGGTAAATTTAATTTAAATTATTTCATATATTGTTCTGGGTACATGTATCTATTATCCAATTCATTACAAAAAAAATTCCAATCCAAAGCTACAGAATTTCAATGTTTCGGCTCGGAAGTAATTATGTCGAATTTATTAATACATTTTTGATTTATGTAGATTCCTAAAATGCCAGAGAAATTGAAATTATAAATTGATTTGTCCCCAACAAATGTGTACTTAGTAGAATGTCATGTAACAGTAGTGATGATGGATGGATGAGATTATAAGCAGGTGTTGTGTAGAATCCGGAGACGAAACTAACGGAAGTAGATGAAGAAATAAATTTCATAGATCAATTATTAATAACAACCAAAATATTCTTAAAATCTAATCAATTAAAACTATTAATCCATATTTGTTTACCCATCTCAATAATTTAAATTAGTAATTAATTAAGATATTGTGATAATTTACTCTTTCAACAAGTTCCATAAAATTGAACTCAACCATAAGAAAATAAAAAAAAATAATTGAAACAAGACTCAGCTGTAAAGTAGTAGCCAGTTTTTGAATATAACAGCTATCGGTTACTTTTTTAATCACATTAGAACCTTAAATTTTGCACTCAATATTCTAGAGTGAAAGTATTACAACACAGCTTTTTATTTATTTCAAAAAGTCGCTCTAAACGACGCCAAGAAGCTTAAAACTGAAATAAATTTTTAGCAAGTGCTTAGATAAAAAAGGTCACAAAGAACACATTTCCGCTATTAAAAATGCTGAGCTTTCTTGACAAAACTTTGAGTTCTCGAAGTATATTGTATATTAAATTCATTATTTTAAATTTTTACTTTACTTTTTATTTACTATTGAATAATATATTTAAATTATTGCAGCTCATAACCTTGGTTGATAATGGTACCAATTTATTTAAACAGCTTTAATAAAAATCTACAATGTCATGAAAGTAAGATTGTGAAATGCAGTTTTTTCTATTATTTCAATACTAAAGCGCTATTAAAGTCGACTTTCACCTAAATTTTATTTCATAAAACTTAATTTGATGATTTTGTAGAGAGAAAAATTGGGATCATGTCTGCAAATTTTCAACTTTGTTTCATTATTGCAAAAGAGCTAAAATTATAAAATTCCATATAATGGCTCGCCCAGTATATTTCTAAAAAGCTTTTGTCATAAGCACGTTTTATATGTTAAGAGTAGTAGTTGAAATAGTTCTTAAAATAAATGAATAAGCTACCCATAAAATGAAAAATGGATGTATAATAAAAACAGGTTAAGTTTACAGAGAAATACTAAAACAAAATGTTTTCAGAAAAACATGCGATAAAAAAAGGGAAAGAATTAAAAAAAAAAACAATAACAACGCAAACAAAAATTTGGAAATATTGAAAAGGAAAAAAAGAAAGAGAAAAGATAACAAATAAAATAGGAATAAACAAATGGGTGGAACATTTTAAAAATACTAGAAAAAACTAGCAAGAAAAACTAAAAAGGAGAACGCACAGAAAGTAGAAAGTCGTAAGAAACAAATGGGATACCAAATTACGCATAAATGTATAGAAATAAAAAGTTAAAGAAAGACTGAGAGAAGTACTAAATAAAGTGTGAAAGGAAAAACGTTTTCTCGGAAATAGACTAAAAGAATAATAATGGTACCAATTCATAAAAAAGCAAAAAAAGATAATAAAAAAAATAACCTAGAAATAACTCTTCTAAGCACAACGTACAAGGTACATATATGGAATGTGTGTGGCAAAAAAGTTGAAAAAGAAGGTAGAGTGAAATCTCTCTCTAATAAAACTAAAACAAAAATGATAGTGTTTAGTAAAAGAGCAAGAAAAAAGTAGTATAGAAATGGAAATAGAAAAGAAATATAACAGATGAAAGAATAGAAGTATGTACTTAGTTTACATATTTGAAAAAAAAAAATCGAAGACGCAAGTGAGAAAATTAGCGAAAAAGAGAAACCCAATGTGTGCGATAGTGTGGGAGATAGTGAAGAAAAAGTTTAGAGAAGAAAATGAAATAGGGATGACGATGTTTGACAGTCTGATAAAGAGTGTATTGTTGTATATAGAGCAAAAATTTTGGAATGAAAATAGAGGATAGAGATGAAAAAAACTGCAAGAAAAATATATGAGATGAATGCCAGAGTATGAAAAAAGAAAAAAGTAAGAATAAAGGCAGAAAAGAAAGCGGTAGAGTTTGATGATAAAATGGGAGATAGAGAAGAGTGTGAGATACTGAAAGAGTGCTGGAAAGTAATGCACAGAAAATCAGAGAAAGAAATAAAAAAAGAGATAAAAATACTATACAAAAAAGATCAGTGTAGAAAAGATTGAGTGGAAAAAAAGAAATGAGAAATGAGACACAGATAACTACCAAGCTATCTAAAAACAAAAAATAGAAGAAAAGAAAATAATTGCAAAATTCAGATGTGCGATTAAAGAGAGAGAAAACAGATTTTGGATGGAAGAAAATTAAATAAAATGCAGCATGAGAGAGAATACAATGAATGGTAATGATAGAAAGAGAAAAAAAAACATTAAACTTGGTGAATAAGGTAGAATGAGAAAAGAAGAAAAGAGAAAAAGCGGAGATGAAAGAAAGAATTAGAGAAAAACAAGAAAGTTTGTAGAGTTTTTATATATTTTATGTTATATTATTTATAACATTGTACACTGGGTAAACAATGATTTATTAATGTTTTCACAAAATTTAGCATATAAACAAGGTTTTAGCTTAAACTATCTCATAAAAGATTCATGTATATCTAGCAAGTCCCAAAAATGTTTTTTATTTAAAAAAAATAATTAATTAAATTTGTTCCTAAAAGTGCCAGATTGGACGATTGCTATAACACTTAGGAGCAGGATTCAGAAAGGCCGCTGAAACCATTTAATTAAACAACGTTTTATTTGCTCACTGATTGCATTTCTAATGAATGGAGTTATGTTCCCAAACAAATAGAACTCACCACATTATGTAGATGGAGTTAAAATTAGTTTATATTTTTTGCTTATAAAGCTTCATATAAGGGGTGTCACATAATAAAATATTTTTAACTTTTAGAAAGAAGAAAGTGCTAAGAATAAATTTTTTTTATCAATTAACTAATAGTGCTCGACTATTTGTTTTAGTCTAATTTATTTATTTTAATTGACAACCGGAAAGAGTGATTTCTTACTAAACTGAAACATAGTTCACAGATCGACTGCAAATATCTTTCGAAATAGTTGAGTAGTAAAATACTTCCATATTATTAGATAATTAATTAATTAATTAATTTAACTCACATAAATTGCTTTTTTTTTTCTAATTCTGTTAAATTTAAACAAAAAAGATCAATGCAAATTTATTCAAACTATATCTGTAAACTTGAACATGTTTCGTTCTGATTGGAACTCATCAGCAAGTCGCCACATATTCTTAAACTTGAATAAATTTGCAGTGACAATTTTAGGAGTATAAATAGCCAAGTGCCTGTTATTTCCGTAATGTGGTAAAACAAGTGAAAACGTAAAGAGACCTAAAAGTAACTTAACCATTCCAAATTAAATATTTAATTTGAATTTATACTAATTTCTCTGATGGCCTATCCTTAAAACAGCCTAAATTAAACATGTCCACTTTACTGCAGATAGTTTTTCAAAATTTTTACTTGTTTTCATAATCAGTTGTCAATGTTAAAAAACGTATTATTAAAAACAAATCGAAAACTACTATTCAGATCTTGATCAAATTTTTGAGACCACATGAGAAATTGAGAACCTCCTCTTTTTTAAAGTCCCTTAAAAATAGAATGTCAAAAAATTAAAAGACGATCTAAATTTTTGATTTCAATATAATTAATATTAAAAAAAAATTAAACTTATCATTTCATTATTTGAAATAATACATAAATTAGTTTTATATTAATAACCATCATTTCTTTGAATAAATTTTCTAACAATACTGAAGATGAGGCGCAGTTTTATTTCCACGAGTGTACATCAAGTCGAAAATGTTTAGTGAAATTCCCTAAGTTTGACATTGGTAGACAAATGAAAAAGCTTGATTCAACCAAAACAAAAAAAATTCTAGGACAAACTATTATTGCTGGTTTCTGTAGCATTCATTTGAAATGGGCTCTTATTTATCGACAAATTAGCCTTAGCTTAGCCCGCATGACGTTAACGCCTAAAAATTAATATAATAAGTTCTAAAACTATTTAAGCCATTTTAATAGCTATTTGTTGAACAAGTGTCCCATAAGGCAAATAAGTCACGAAAGAAATGTTTCTTGAGTGGCCTAATTTTTCTTGAGTTATTTATTATATTTGTTGTTAAGACACGAGTACAATACATAGTTTTATCCAATACCTCTCGTGTAAGAGTTTTTAAAAAATCATCAAAACCCAAAAGTTTTATATCTACAAAGATTAGTAGTACTCTATGATTTGGTTGCCATGTTGTTGTTGACAACAAATAAATGGTTTGAAAAAAAATTTGCAAACAAACGGTTTCAGCGCTTGTAAAATTGTTAAAAATAAAAAAAAATGTTCTCTTTCAAGAAAAATGGCGAAAGATGTTGAAGAAGTCACATCGAGTTTGTTACCCAAGAAATCCAGAGACGCGTATTACAAAGAATTGAGTGACTTCAATAACTGGAAACAGGCAAACGATGGATGCGGGGTAAGTGAAGAGCTGTTGGGTTACTTCTTCAGCGCCAAAACCGATTCGCGGTTTCTTCAATGTGAACGAAATACAGCATATTAAGATCGACGATAAGCTTCACGAAAATACAAATATTTTACAATATGGCAAGTTAATAGCTTTTTTGAAAAACGAATCAAAAAATCACAAGAGCAAGAAATCAAAAGTTCTTGAAAGAAAGCATATTCGACATTTTCTAGTAGCACCGAATAAAAAATATTTGATGTTGAAGGTAGGTAGACCGACTTTGTTATTATTTTTATTTATCTTTTAAAATAAATGTTAACGTAAATCTCAACCAATGATATCATCTGAAATTTCTGTTTCTTATAATTGTAATTTTTAATGTTCAATAAATAGTTCTGTTTTCTGTAAACTTTGAATTATAAAAAAAACAGTTTTATTATTGATTCATAAATCCACTTGTTTTATAAACCCCATAATTCCATCAAAAACATCATTTATATAACGCCATAAGTCAGAGGTGTTGGATAAAATTATTAAAGATTACGGTTAACCTGTTGCTGTAGAAACTCAAACAGTTTTCAATTATTCAAATATGTGTGTTAGAATGACTCTAGGTTTGCTATATTACTATTCCGGCATATTCTGTAAACCAACTGAGAAGTCTATAAAGTTTTCAAGAAATTAAACCTTTGCAACACCAAGAATAAGTCAAACTTTATATAACACCGAAAAGGAGTGCCTCTACAGTTTATATGATGAAATTAATTTAGTTGATTTCAAGAACTAAAAAACTCTTATTTTATTTTCCCAACTTTATTAGCCTAAACGACCAATTGTCGTCATAAAATATCTTTTATTTTAAAATTATGATTATTACAATCCTGTTTTCGGCAACTTTACGACTTTTCAGCTTTGCCAGAATGGTCTTAGAACCGTAACTCATTTTATCGCCGAGAAAATGACATTGGTCAACAATCTTTTTCATCTCTGCAATCACAGATGAGCAAGGTAATATATAAAACCAAACTTATTAAGCAAGACAACACCTCAAACTACCCTCGATATTAAAATTCTGCGTTTGTACACTCCAAACAGATTTATGCTATCGCTTAGAATTCTTTGCGTTTAGAATTTTAATAAGCCGAAAAACGAAAATTGCGCTATTTCTGATAGTATTATATTAAAGTTCAGAAGTCTTACCAGTTTCGAGGGATGTGTAGCCTTCCCAAAGCCGCAACAATTCCCCACATTCAACATCTTTTATGAGAAGAGATCGTAATGTTCTTAGTAGAATACGTTCTGTTTCCTTGACGAGCTCCTCCAAATGACGACTGTAGTCAGTCTGGAATAGAAAAGTTATAAAGTTAGAAAAGCCTGTGCTGAATAGAACGTGGATGAGATCACGATTAACTTAATGAGCGTCGGATGGAGTGTGAAAAGAGCGGAGGTAATTCAAATTTTAAATAATGAACTAAATGAACACTTTTGCAGTTTCAAAGTTTGCAACTTTCTAATTTTATTAACTGTTGGTTTTAGTAAATCAATAAATTTTAAAATATTCAAATGAAAATAGTTTTCTTGCGCTATTGAAATAGCAAAAACACTTCTTATTTCTTCCATTAAACTGGATAAAGTAATCGAAAAATGTTTTCTCCCAAAATTATATCAAAAACGTTGTTCAAAAATTTGACTTCTTTCACATAAGAGTTTACAGTCAAAACTAAAGTCTTAAAATTAATTGAGCTATATTTAGAACTCTAGTAGCTTTTATAGAGTGAATTTAAGATTTTTTCAATCAATCTATTATGTTGATGCGAAGTGAAAAACGCTCAAATTTTAGAAGTCTTTTTCCATTTTGAACAATGTTTTCGGTATAATTCAAAAAAATCAATTTTGCAGTGTAATGCACAAATTTAATTAATCGATTTTTTAGGCTTAACTTATGAAAATATGTTTCTCTGTTATAATATTGAAAAAGATATAGAAGATAAATACTAACTATCATTAATTTTAAGACTAATTTTTATTCCAAACGCGTAAACAATAAAATAAATTGGAAGTTGTGGCGCTGTTTACTGGTACAGTTTAAGGTCACTCGATTAACACACTACGTGCTTAGGTAGCGCCATTAGTAATTTTTTATATATATTGTCGCATAAAAATAATCTGGTTATAAACAAAACAAAGTTGACGTTTAAATAGTCATAAAAGTGTCATTAAATGTCAGTAATAATTTTTCCATATTGTTTCTGAAGTTTTAATTCACTAGTTGTCTCGTTAAATTTCTTAAGTATATATATCAAAAATTATTGTTAACTTGTAAAAATATCTGCTGTCAAAGTGACATATATGCATAACCCTAATTTTTTTGACGTTGAACCACTGCTGCCATTTTGGCAAACAAAATTCTCTAAAGCTAGTGGCCTCTTCGTCTCACTTACTATATTTGCATTTTCCATCGTTTGTTAACGACAAATTCCAGCATGGATGTGTCATTTTCTAATGGCGCTACCTCAACACATAGTGTGTTAATAGAGTGACCTCAGTACAGTTTAAAAACAAAACAATAAAAGTCTGTTATATTACGTTCAACAATTATTATTTCCAATTAATCTTCGAAATGCTTCAGATTCTGCAGATTTTGCCTGGCGATTGGTGTTTTGCTGACGATATATATATATATATATATATATAGGTTTCCGCGGGTGCTTGATGAAAATTCTTTGGGTTTCCAGGTGTTCATCCGCGTGGAATTCTTGGTTAGAATTTCTTGACGACGTTTCGGCAAAATCTCATTTGCCATCTTCAGGTCGGAGGGTTCTTGCTTGACTGCGAGTCAGTTCACGCGTGACTCGCAGACCACACTTCACTCAACACCTACCCTCCATTTTTTACATAGCCTTTCCAAGTGCTTGCTTTTCTATAAACTTTTTTTTTCAATTGTTTCTATTGTTTTTCTTGCTATTACGTTGTTTATCTTTTCTCGTTTGTACCTTCCATTGTTTTCAGCATGAAGTACTTTTTGCAGACATCTTTTTCCAAGTTTATATCTACTCTTCCCTTCTCTTTTCGGTCCGACTTTATAGTTTTTCATATTCAACCTTTTTAATTATTCAACTATCATAACTATATTTGCGTATAGCGTCAAGTGCAAATCTAAGACATGGAAAAAATTTTTTTTTGGCACTAATACCATAGAAATAAAATCAAAGCATGGCAAATTTTTGTAGATTCATATATGCTTTTTCATAAAGTTTTTAGCTCTCATCAGTAAAACATAACAAACAAGATTCAAAAAAATTTAAAAAAAAGTTTTTTTTAGCTGTTCTTTTGCTAGTTGGTTATCTATGCTAAAAGCTTTGCAAAACAATGACAAGTAAAAATATAATAATAATCACTCATATTAACAATATACATTTTAAAAAGGGTTATATTTACCTATCTTATCATTTGTTTTTTAATGACCGCCTCACATTTTAATATAATAAACACATATTTTTCATATTTATTTACGGTAAAACTATTTTTCTAAACAATAATTTACTTCAGAATCAGTTTGATACGTTCATATGTGAAGTGTTAAAAAAAATCAAAAAATCTTTTTTGTAAAATGCTCCGTTTTGCAATGGTACTTCTAATTTCTGGCAGCAAATCTGCATCAATCATAGACGCCAATCCGAAAAGTAAGTATGTGAAAATTTGATAAATTTCGGAAATATTGTAGAATTCTATTAGGATTTTCTTCAATAAGTCCTACTCCCAATGAAAATCTTCTTCGTGAAGGAGCTACTTATTGGAATGATGTGGGGCTACAGTATTTAGAAGAAAGATTGATTTTGGAGACGCAGCCCAAGAAGCACGTGGCAAAAAATGTTGTGATCTTAATTGGAGATGGAATGGGAATCTCTACAGTTACAGCAACAAGAATCTACAAAGGGCAACGAGTTTATGGGAAGAGTGGAGAAGATCATAAATTGATTTTTGATGCTTTTCCTAATGTTGCTCTTGCTAAAGTAGGCATTTTCTAATTTTTAATTACGTCTTTTAGTTTTTGGTTTTTAGACTTACAGCGTAGACTTTCAAGTTACAGATTCTGCAGCGTCAGCCACAGCCCTATTTACAGGTTATTATGCAAATTAGGATTTTAAGACTATTAGAGTAAAATATCTTTAAGAACATAAGCATGACAATAATGATAAAAAAAAAGTTTTCTATGAAACTCTTTTTTACTTCTTCAATTATTTAACTCACTTGAAACTGAAATCATATGCCCACTATTTGTGTTGTATGTGACAGTATAACAATTAAAATATTGTTTATTATTGTTGATTGAATGATAAAAAGCAATGCATTTTTATAAAATGGTCATAAAAATAATGATAAAGATAGGTTTGATATAATAAGTGGGTCAGTTTTTCAAAGTTTGTGCCTTTTAAAATCCATTATATATGTAAATACGTGTCCTTTTAACGTTTTCATTGTTATAGCATTCATTATATATTTAAATTTTACTTGCAGTTTTTGAAACAACTAGCATCGTATTTTTATTATTAAAAGAAATTACATGTAGATACATGGCATACACTTTTCTACCATCTTTTCCTAATTATATATTGCGCGCTACCCTTCCACCTTGCAGTTGATTTTTTGTAGTTTCTGACTTCTTTTTTTCTCCTCTGTTTTATATTGGTATTATATACTTTTCTTCCACATTTTTCTATTCATATGTTGGTGTTTACTACCACCTTCAACAACTTGTCCTCTTCTGGTATTTCTACTTACTTCCTCATTTCTTTAATTTTTTTTAATAATTATCTATTTCTTTTTTTTCTTTCCCTCTCAACACTTTTTCAAAGTACTAATTTCTATATTTTTTTGTGTTCCTCTATTTCTTTTTGTGTTCAGTCTTCATTTATGTATTTCCCTATTTCTATCTATGCCTTTATAATTTTTATTTGTCTTCAGTGTTCTCAGTTGAACTTTCTGAACTTGATTCTAAGCCTGGGCTGGCATTTCAAGCAATAAATCTGAGGTTTTCTAATTACTGATTTTACCCTACTCTACTATAGTGTAAATTTGTAAAAGTCTACCATAGGTCCAAAAACCAATTTTGATGCGTTTAATGCACCATATTGAATACAGTTTACAAAATTCGGTCGGTTGTATTTTGTCGCATTCTAAGCCAGCCGAAGGTGCAAAACAACTGTCTTTCTGGATTAGCTGTTCGCTATCGATAGCTTCCCTCATTTCTTGCTTAAATACTGACTAGGCACAGTAAAACTTTTCACAAAAATTCCATAAGTTCAAACCAGGCGTCAAAAATTTGATGATTTAGACGACGATTGTGAAATTCAATACGCTATTAGGATTTTAAACCTGGCAAATTAATTAGGACATAATTTATCAAATACTATGTTCAGCAATAAGATTTGTTACATTGATGATCTAACTTTTTTCACTATCTATACTTCTCAAAATCTAACATAGATTTTTTTATCTATTTTATTATAATTGTTTTTTTGCAGGTGTTAAAACTCGGACAAAATCTATTGGAGTTGATGTCAAAGTCAATGAATCCGATTTTGATCAAGACGTGTACGAAAAAAACCAATTGGAAGGCATTATGACATGGGCTCAAGCCATGGGTAAAGATACAGGAATAATCACCACAACTCGCATTACCCATGCTACACCTGCTGGAACGTATGCAAAAACTCCCCACAGAGACTGGGAATGCGATAGTGACGTTCCAGAACCTTTTAAAGTATTTGTTAAAGATATTGCTCGACAGTTGGTAGAAGACTCGCCTGGGAATCAGTTTAAAGTAAGTTTTTCCGAAAATAAGATGAGGTTATACAAACACTTACAATCTTTAAAAAGTGTAAACACGCTATAACAAATTTGATTTTTTGTTTCTTTTTGTAATAGATTTGCTTTTAAGATTCCAAACGTGTAGGAGCTTAATAAAGCCTTTATTTATTTTTATATAATTCTATTCTATTTAGATTTTTTATAATTCTTTGTTTGGTCTTATATTATTTCAACACCTCGTTTCCTTTCTTGTTATAGCTATGTTTGTTATGTTTCTTCATAATTATGGCTTCTACTTTTTTTTTTAATATTTTTATTTTTAGAAGATTTAAAAAGCACCCTTCCGAACTTTGTATGATGTTTTTTTTTACTTTGTTGTTTTCTTTTCAAACAGTCTTTGCTTATAGATTTATTTTCTCTAACTAGTTTTATTTGTTTTGTAACTTTGTTTCTTTTCAGATTTCGGGTTCTATTTGTTGGCTTTTTTTTCACCCAGGAGTCTTTTAAAGTAGTTTTCTTAATTTTGTATTATAATTTCATTCTTTCGATGCTTGCTTTCTTGTCATATTTTATATTTATACATTTCCCTATTACGTTTATATTTTTTTTGATAGTTTACTGAAAATAAATATAAGCCGTCGTTTTCTTTTTTCTCTAGAACTTACTTTTAATATTTTCGTCTTCAGATCTCACATTTTCTAAAACACTACTTATTCTTGGTTTATGTCTGATTTTTTGTTTTCTTTTATCTTTTCCATTTCGTAAAACTGGTATTTTTTTTCATTTGAGATTGTTCTATTGAGATTAAGCTAACAGTTTATTGCTATATATTTTTACTTACATCTGTTTTTTCTAGTTTATACTTCTCACTAATGTTTTATTTCTTTTTCACAAGGTTATTTTGGGAGGAGGCTACCAGCATCTTGGTTATATTAGTCAAGATTTGAGCAATGGTAAATGTGTAAGAAATGATGGATTAAACCTCACCCAACTTTGGATAGAAAAACATAATGGTACAAAAGCTGCATTTGTTAAAAATAATGATGAGCTAAGTAAAGTTACAAACGACATCGATTACCTCTTAGGACTATTTTACCCGGATCACTTACCTTATGACTTAATTCGTGATAAAGGTAAATCCGGAACTCCTAGCTTATCAGAAATGACAGAAAAAGGCTTAGATATTTTAATGAAGAATCCAAACGGGTTTGTTTTAATGATTGAGGGAGGAAAAATTGATTTAGCTCACCATAAAAACTATGCAAGATTGGCTTTAGAAGAAGGATCAGAGTTTGATGCAACAGTAGAATTAGTTTTGAAACGATCTGGTCCAGACACTTTGATTATTGTTACTGCTGACCATTCTCATAGTTTGACGTTTAATGGATATCCCAAACGTGGTGATGATATTTTAGGTAAGTAGTTGTTTATTTTCTTAGAGAAATAGTAGTTAATGACAAAATAGGATTTGGAAAAGAGACAGAAGATGACAAGCCTGGTCTCACTCTTGCCTATGCCAATGGCCCTGGTTTTAGTTATCATTATCAGCCCGATCAAACAAGTATTCTCGGACCGTGGTTAGATGCCCGTACAGACGCTAATCGCTTGATTGATCTCTATTATCAACAGATAGCAACTTTCAAAGTTGAAGATGAATCACATGGTGGTGAAGATGTTGCTGTTTATGCTACAGGACCTGGCTCACATTTGATAAGAGGAGTGATTGAACAAAATTACATTGCTCATTTTATTTCTTATGCAGCTTGCATTGGACCCAGAGCAAACTTAAATTTGCACTGCAAAAAAAAATGATACATTGTAAACAGTTCGGCTAAAGACTTGATCTACTGAAAAAACCCCACCATTTGGATTGATCTCTTTTGTTTTTGGCCATAAAACATTTTGCACTTCAAAATTTTATTTTGGTCTCAAACCACGTTTTTATAAAATGTGATCAAAAGTGTACAGCAGAAGAAGCTCTTAATAATTTTTGATCAGATTTTATAGAATCCATAATGCTTGTAAAAAAACTTTTTTTAACTTAACATCCAAATTTTCATTATTTGTAGTTTATTGAAAAAAAAATAAAAATTAAGAGTTGATTTTTTAAGTAGAGCTAGAGAACATCTTTTAAAATTTTTACCAATTACAAATATATGTACATAACATGTTATTTTTTTTATATTCGGTTAATGTTTGTTGGAGGAATTAACAACCTCTTAAACAAAGACAATGGCATTCAACTCTGAATCGCCTAATTACATAATTGAGCGTTTCAACAGAGTGATAAAAAAATTTCAAAAAAATATATATACATAAAAACAAAGCACTAAAAGTAAAAAATAGAAACCAACTCAAAATAAACAAATATAAACAACAAAATACTTTGAAAAAAACGCTGGAAACCAAAAATTCACCAGCAAAGTAAAATGTAAGAGAAAAAAAAGAAAGAGGAATAACAAAAAAATTTATAAAACTCGTAGCAAAATGAGCGACAGAAACGAAATTAAATCAATACTTATTTACATAAAAGTCAGGAAAATGTCACATTACTGAAGAGGAGCTGATTTGAAATATGAGGCACTTTGTGCAGAGTATTTTAACGCTCCGAGTCAAGTAAGAGATTTTACTGACGTGTTTTGTATTAATTTTTTCCGGAAATCGTAAAAAAAGACGAAATTTACAAATTTTAGAATTTTTTTTGACAAATTCCACAAAAATCAAGCTTGTCAATTTTGGTGGCAACTATAGTTACTAGGGTATCTTTTTTATTTTGCGTCTTGTAAAGTTTTAACAGTACTAGTCCGGAAAACTCAATTTTCCTGCGCGTAAATAAGCAGGAAAATGTTGTTTCCAAGACGATTTCCGGAAAAATATTTTAGATTTTTTTATTGCAAAACAGTTAATTTAAGCTGAATGATACATGAACCATGAATTGTTCATGTATCCAATTAATGAGATTAATGTCCCACAATCTAACTTGAAAAGTTTTCGATTTTTTTCGTGGCAAGAACTAACATTCAATCCACTATATCAATTAATCAATCAACCATCAATGTAGAAAAAAAAACATATAGTGACACATAATACATTAGATGAGATGATTAACGATATAAACTGCGTTGTAATTCAGCCTGTAATACAGAGATAACGCTTTTCTATTTTAGTAAAAAATTGTTGGAAAATTGAAAAAATGATTAAAAACGAACTTCTATAGAAAAACCTCTGCAATAGAATTAAAGTTCTTTTTTCGTATTTTTCGTCATTCTCGCTTAATCCTTGTTCTTTCTAAGTGTAACCAAGCGAGATATTACCCTTACATTGCAATTGCCTTATTTTCTCTATGAAAAATGTCATTATCTTTAAAATAAAATTGCATAGCTAACCAACAAGATTTCTTTTTATTTGAACATCCCTTCAAAGTCATTAAACAAGGCACTCAAGACTTTAAGTTATTTATTTGACTGATGTGTTAAAAAGGCTTCAACCGGCGGCATTCAGCTGAAAAATCTTGCTACCTTTAAATTTTAGCTATTTTAATTTTATAAAACCAACTACGAATGCAAATTATCAAAGCTTATCAAAACCGACTCATAACGGATATTTTTTTCTCTAAGAAGACAAAATTGCATTCATAACCAGCATTCTTGTTATAAAAAGTGTTGTCGACATGATGATAAATATTTGAGGATTTTCGTTACAAATAGCTGAAACAAAAAGGAATGTAGCAAAAATACGTAAGCCTGAAATAGGTGTTGTTAAATTTTATTGTAATTGGACGCTGAAGAGTTGGATTTCAGTTGTGATTGTAGAGGAAATACGAGCGGTTTTAATGAGCGTGTTTCATTATCTTGGAATTGTAAAAACTCTTTTAATTATTTTTTACTTTTGTGTTTAACGTCATCGTTAGTCATGTAAATACAGCGTGATCAAATAGGATTGTTTGAGTTGACAATCCTACATTTCATTTTAAAATGGTACAACACTCCCTGTTGTTGACAGAGGACACCTTTGACACTGACAACATCATTGACAGATGCTAATTGACTTTTAAAATTCAGATTAAAACTTCTTTTTTCTTTTGAAAATCTTTATTAAAAACGACTTTCACATTAGAACACAACATTTTTGTCGGAATAGGGTACTTTCGGAGAGGGGATTTATAATCCAATAACTGGTTGGCAGTACTCTCTCGAACCGACCTACCATCAGTTTCTGAAAATATTTTTGGAAGTTTTAGTGACTTTTCCTGTCTTTCAGCAACATTGCTTGCAAGTAGTAGAACGTTACTTAAACACAGGGAGCGTAAGCAAAGCAAAATTAACTGGTAGACATTCGACTCCAACTGAGGAAGTTTGTCGAGGACATTAAAACCAGAATGCAAAGAAGTCCTCGTAAATCCATAAGATAGGTTTCCCTATACTTCCCCTTGAAACATATACCCATATAACTCCTAATCTTCCATGTTCCAATTCACTATTTTACAGATTTATCATAAGGGAGTTGCTCCACTGTTTTAACAAAAATTAAGATACCATCCCTACAAAATTTCTGTTGTGCCAACATTAACCCCTCCTGACCACCCGCAGAAAGGGTTATTGTGTAATTGGTTTACCAATGTATTAAAGCATGATGGAATCCTTGACAATACCTTTTTCTCTGATGAAACCTGGTGTCACCTTAACCCATTTAACCAGACATAAAAATCACAAATTAAAATCAATTTTTTTTTGTAAACGTTTATTAACTGGCATATAGAAACATGTTTTTGCAGAAAAATGACAACTTTTTTTCTTATATATCATAAAAACAATGTGGTGTGTTAACGAACCACTGGGTTTAAGCATATAAACTAATTCTTAGAAAATTTATCTTAACTATAATTGGTTGGTAAAAACAACTATTATTGACTATTTTGATATAAAACAAACAATAAAACACTTAAAACTTTTAATTTTTTTACAAAAACAGCTTTTATGAGTGGTGCGTGAGTGAACCACTGGTATAATACACTTTTTATTTTTGATGATATTTCACGAAGCAACCTGTATGTAAATAGACATTGCACTTTCTGCAGATGTTTATTGTATGATTATGACATATTCTACACCTACGTCGACATTTTCTTTCATGAGGAATCATCAAATGACCTTGGTTATCAAATCGCAGTTTTTCAATACCGCCGCCAATGTTTCTGGTAGGTCTAATATTGTTTGTTTCTAAAAGACGCAAAGCAATATATGATTTAAAGTCTACTTGGGACATTTTATTTTCATTTACTATGTTGTAAATTTTCCATGCATTGACAATAAAACTATCCAATGCATTGCAAAATATTGGCCACCACCACTTTTTTCCCAATACTTGGCACCTATAGTTTGCAACACCGTTGTCATGTAAGTCTACACCGCCCATAAATTTGTTGTACTGACTTACAACATGAGGTTGTTGGATAAGAATGTCTGATTTTTCTTTTCTGTTGTACCGTTTTACTCTGCTTAGAGGTTCTACATTGTAAATGTTGTTACCTACGGTTACAACTGAATTGTCATTCCAACGAACTATTGAAACTTTTGATACAGTGTCATAAGCAGCATCATATGTACCACGGTTTGTTTTACCCATCGTCTTGGGGTTTATCAAAGGACAACGATTTGTTCGATTGTCACGAATCGTCCCCGTCGCAAAAAAACCTTTAGTTTTCAAATGAGTAAATAATTTATAAGACGACAAAAGTTGTCAAAAAAGATTTGATGATTTAGTGGTTTTTCCACTACAGACAATAAACTCATAACAACATCACCTCCAAGTCCAAGCTTTGAGTGTTTTTTAACTTGTGCTCCCGCATATGGAAGAGAATAGAAAAGATAGCCGTCAGACGAACAAAGACACCATAATTTAAATCCAAAGCGCACTGGCTTACCTTTCATAAACATTTTGCATGAGTGTCGGCCAAAATACGGTATCATTGTTTGCATGTTTTTCCTATTAAGCATGTCTAAAACCGGCCTAACTTTAGTAAATTTGTCATTTTTGTCCAACATGGCATTATCAGATAAATGTAAATTTTGTTTTATTTGTTGGAAACGGTTTCGGCTCATACATTTTTTTATCAAATCAATTCCTTTATCTTCATCTGTTGACCAGTAGTGTTGAGAATGATATCCCGAAAATAAAAGAACTCCGATAAAATTTAAAAATTCAGGTTTAGAAAAATGTAACAAAAGATTTACTACCTCGTCGTCAAAAAATAAAAAAAATATTTCAAGAGGTGATTTCTCAATAAGTTGGTTTTTCAGATCCTCTTTAGATAAAAATTCATTGGAAACAGGTTCATGTGTATATGTAATTTGTCCTTTTTACCAGTTTGGTAAAGTTTGAGAACTCGTCAATGTTGACAACTTTCTTTTTTTTAAAGCCAAAGTTTCGTCATCTGAAGAATTCCATTCTGGTTGTTCACTTCCAAAGACTTCACTTCGCGTGGCACTATTATCATTTGCAACTTTATTCTCATTGCTAGCTTCGGGGATATGTAACTCGAAAGTTCCAACTACATCATTCAGATTTTGGCTTTCTTGCAAATTGAAATCATCCTCGATCTCCTCTTCGTCTGTCAATGTGTCAACTTCAGGAGGGATATAAACAGCATCGATAGCTTCTAAAAAATTAAGTTGGTTGCAAGTAAAATAAAATAAAGCAAAATAAAATTACAGAAACTTACCTCTTTCATTTTGTAACTCCAAAACCGCTTCTTCCAAAGCTGCTTCTAACTCTTTTTGAGTTAAATATTTTCTAAAAGACATATTTTAGCACAGAATCACAAAACACTCAACTCTTTGAAGTAGGAATTAATAATGACTAACGCTTACCTAAACAATATACATGTTGGATACATGTTGAATCCTGTCGAAACCAATAATAGTTCAGCCAATAGAATCCAGTGGTGCGCCAAAGCACCAATGTCTATTTTCACCAAAAAAGATAACAAAAAAAAATTTTTTTAAAACGTTTTATGGTATTTTAACAATTAGAGAGATTGTATGAAACCTTTCTAAAAACATTTTTGTAGACTTTTAATTATTTATGTTGAACAACTGATAGCAAAAATAGCCAAATCTGAAAAATTTTTTTTCAAAGTTTTAACCACTATATTATTGTTTATTGCTAAGCGGTAACAGTGATATTGTTCAATTTGGTTTGTTTTGCACACTTTTATATTAAGAAAATTCGATGACGTTAATCTGAAATGGTTTAATTTTTATCCAAACATTGCGGTTCATAGACGCACCATTGGTACAAGATGGGTTAATGGCTATGTACAAGTACATAAACAAAATCACAGAGTATGGTCAGGTGAAAATCCTCACGCAATCAGCGAGGCAGATTTGCTAAAGTTGATGTTTGGCTGGCGGTTTCAAGGCAGCGGGTTTATAAGCCAATATTTTTTAATTTCACTGTTAACTCGGAGAAATATATTTAGCATCTATTGTGGCCTTTCCTAAATCAGCTTACAAACCAATGCGCGGCGCAGCAAATTGGATACTTCCAAAGGGCACATATGGCTCGCGCTACTCTGAGATCTCTAAGAGATACTTTTGGCGACAGAGTAGTTAGCAAATGTATTTGGCCAAGCAGGTCACCAGATCTCATCCCGCTAGACTTTTCAGTATTTAAGTTCTTTAACGAGAGAGTCTTTAGTAACACATTGCATGGAAGAACTGCAAAACACAATAGTGCTAGAAGTTACAAACATTACAGCCAACATGCTGGACAATATCTTTGAAAGACTAAAAAGAAGAGTTAATTGGAGTCTGGAGCACAATGAAGCCACTTTGAGCTTTACCTTTAATTAAATTATTGTTTGAATATCAAGTTTATTTCTTTAAAAAGATAGTCGCTGTGACATAACCTACAATTTTTTTAGCAGTGTTTTTTATGACAAATATTTGTCAAACAAGCGTATCTGGTTACATTGTAGCAACTAGGAAAATAAAAAAACCTCTAAAAATTGCTGCCAACTCCAACAGTCTTTGTTGATCACGTTGTTTATAATTATCTTTATTGCATTTGAACGGCATGTTTTTGCCAAAAAGCAGCAGTAGTTCTAAATGAATGTTTTCATTTATTAAGAAATTAGTAGAAATATATTGAAATTATTGTTTGAAGTATTGTTTGAGTATTAGCTAAGCACAGACAAATAATTAGCAAACCATTCAAATCCTAAACAGACAAACTATTTCAAATCTCATGCGACTGCATCTGATTTTCAACAAGTTACTGAAGAATTGATCATTGCACAAATACTCTAAGAAGGAGACCACTTAGATGCGATAATGTGCGATAATGACGATCCTACGCCAATTGCAAGCAAATTGGGTTGTCGCGTAAAAACGCACCACTGCGCATCTAAACAAAAATAACAAGCATGATCCTATATTAAAGTATTCGAATAATAATATAAACAGTATGCGCTGTCAAAATGGTCAAAACTTTTTGATAGTTAACTTTAGTGTATCGGTGATCAACTATCAGTTGCAAGTTTTTTACTTGCAAAAAAAGTTTTGCAAGTAAAAATCAACTACTGATACTCTCGTTTAGAGTGAGGAAGCTGCGATAAAGTTCGTAAAAGACAACAGTACACGTTGATTCACTCTAGCATGATTTCTCAAAAGCCTTCTATAGCGTGCACTTTAAACTTCTTGGCGGAGCTGTTGGTTATAGATTTGCAGAAAACAAATGTTCAGAATAAAAATGATTGTATCATCTAAATTATTTACATAATTAAAAATTATTTATCACGCAAAAAAATTACCAAAATATTGTTCCAAAAAAACAGAAATGTAACTGGCTAGAAAAACGGTAAACACCTTATGTCACAATTGTGATAGATTTATTTAAATTAAACTTTTCACATGTAATGTGCATTTTATTATCTACTATAATTTTTGCGAGTGTATTTGAAAAATATATTTATTCATTACCTGTTTTTAATCTTCATGAGAAAAAACTACGGAAAATAATATATGCAAGAAGGGTATTTCGGTAGAGAATCCTATGGCGCTTCTGAGACTTAAAAAAAGTAAAACATGAAATTTAAAGCTGTGAACATTATCATAATTAAAGTGGAAAAATGTTCCTAAATTCTGGTTCAAATGTAGAATTTAATTGTGATAATTAACTTCATAGTGTTGTAGACCAATGAGACATTAAAAACAGTGTCACATGCATCAATCACAAGTTAGAAATAATTCCTCTAACGGAAAAGAATGTTTGCTAATTTTCTTGTCGCCACCTCATTGTTTTAGCATTATTTTAGCAACCATTAATATTTAAAAAATCAAATGTTATTTTGACAAAAGTAAAAATGTCGCGCTTCGGCAACATTTCTGACGCTTCAATTAATAAAAACATTCAAAATTCGATTCCGAGAAAGACAACTCAGTGTAGAGAAAGTGTGTGGAATAAATTTGCAGAATTTTGCCAAAAACTCAAATATGAATTAAGCGAATCTTTGTCAGTAAGTTGTTAAAAATTTGACATATTTAACGCTTCATTCAGTTAATTCACCAACCGAAGATCATTCGTTCTCAACTCTTGTCAGGCAAGATTTTTATATTTTTTATTCGCATTGATTGCTAAAAGGAAACTAAACTCGATCAAATTCTTGAGAAAAGAACGTCTTTTCGTCAATTTGATCTCGTTTAATTGCCAAGCAATTAATGCTCATACAAAATAGAAATCTTGCCGACAAAATGTGAGCACTTATGATCTTACTGTTAATAAATTAACTCCTATATAAAGTGTATTGTTTAACGATGACATTTTTGTCAGTTTGACAGCGATAAAAAAGTGCATCCTTTTTTTTCACCAATAAAAACGCCTGTTCCTCATAACTAGACTACATTTAGTAGCCGTAGATGTCATTTTAAAATTTATTCTCCGCTAATTTATATTGCCAAAAAACACTCGAGCCTGCTTTTATCAGATAAATTTTTGTTCAACTCAAAGTTTTGCCAATCACAAAATTTACTCGAAAAACTGACATTAGTTAAAAAAAAGGTCTTGTGCTTTTACTGTTGACAAAAAACTATCACTTTTTAATTTTAGTCCTGTTAGGTAAGAAAAAAAAATTACCGGAAGAACTTCGTGATCACCATCAAAAAGTTTTAAAATCTCGTGTCTTTTGGTTCATGTAAACGTCATGGAATTCTCAACAATAAAGAATACTGTTGGCATAAAACTGTGTTTGTTATTTCAAACTGTGTCTTCTATAAATAACCACTAAATACATAATCACAAATATATTTTTCTTGTAGCGACTATTTGAACATACTTCTTTGGAGTTTAATAAAATCTTAACTTTAGCAATTTGAAAAACTTTACATCTATTTATCAATTATTGTTCGTAACACAAGGAAGAACTACGTGTTAAATTTGTGTTTAATATGTTTTTCGTGACAAAACCTTGTAAAAGAAGAAAAACATTTCGCTTTCAATTTCGGCGGAGAGTAATGTAAATGATGGATTAGCCTTCCATCTCAAAGTAAACCAACAAAAAATAGAATTTGCGGGTGTGATGCCCATTATTAGATTTTGATTATACTGCCGGAGCAAACGTTTACTTTAGCAGTTTAAATCTGAGAAACACTACGGTGAGTTAAACGAAAAAGGAACATTCTACAACTTTTCCGGATAGTTTAACCAGCATTCTCAATTCAACAAAGAAATAAAATAACTCGGCTGCAAACAACTCTTTAGAGACGTGCCAACTCCAACCAGAGCCACCTCGAATTATGCAAGACAATAGACACAAAAAGCCCTTTCTCGAACGATTCCAATACAACTGTAGATATTTCTTGTAATATCTCCCTAGGTTTTGTTCCATAATAGGGTTCTATAAGAAAATGATGCTGACAGACTCTATATGCTTTTATCGAAATATTGAACAATTTGTAACGTAGCAGCCAACACTATTTGATTTTTGTAGGTACAGGTCGTCAAACATAGCAACAACTCTGAGTTTTGCTCGGTATGCGCAGACGAAAAGAGTGAGGCAACATTCGGATGGAAAAAGATAAACGCTACGCACAGCGAGATACCCCTTTGTATTTGTTTAGTACTGACTAATGAAGGCTAATATTAAGGCGAATCTGGATGGCCTTTTAGTGAGATTCAAGATCCATAGATGGCGCTGAATTCAGATTCCTTTTTATGACCATATCAGTCTGATTTTTGAAAATTAAAAACAAGGAATGGTTTTAGACCAATAGTAAAAAACTCTGCAACGTTTTAAAAAAGTTATTTTATTGTTTTTCTAGAATCTACTTACTGTAACTTTTTCAAAATAAAAAGTAATAAAAAAGTGGTCAATGGCGACTATAAAGCTTTGTCTACTGATATGAAAACAATTTTTGTTTAAATTTTTTGGTCAAAAATAACGTCCGAAATAGTGAAATACCTATTCCCTTTGATCCGACCGACAGCGCGCCACCGTGGGTATCAGTACACCGTGCCCGCATTTGTAGAAGGCAATGCACGTCTAAAAGGAAATTTCTGAACTAGCAAAACCCTATTTTTATTATTAACAATTTTATTAATACCTATTTTTTTGTTTGACAAAATTGATTTTATTATCAGATAACTCGATGTTCTGAGAATGTATCGAGTTGCATCAGTGGCGTAGCTTTTTTGGGTTTTTACCATCAGGTGTCTTCCGCAAATTCACCCCCCCCCCTCATTATTTAAATTGATGAGAAAACAAAAAACTTAAATAGAAGCTTAACTAAAAAAAATTAAAAAATAAACAAAAATTTTGTCCACTCAACATTTTATTACCATTAATTTTAATTACATAAAATTTAAAAAAAGAAACTCTTAACAGCATATGAGATTAACTTAGATAGAATCAAATTTACATGTTACAGGGGGCCTAGTATTGTTATATAGTTTAGTAAATATTAGTCGAAAAAAATATAGTGCAAAAATTAGCTTTTGTGATTTTTCCAAAGCAAATTCTTTTACGCAACTGTCAATATCAAACTGAATACTTCTTATGCTCAATTACCAGAATAGCTAGATTTGATAGTCTCAATGAAGACAAAGAGTACATCCCAGATAATTTTTTTTTAACTTTATTTAAAAGAAATTTTCTCCTCAACTGGCATTACTAACAGCAGATGTTAAAAAAATTCTCAACATTATAACAATATTCGGTAAACCATCTCCAAGCTTAGACTTAACGGTGCTGGTATAGTCGTATAGAAACTGTTTTGTTTTTATGACCATCATCAGGTCATAAATAAATGTATCACCAGAGATCCAGCCGTATACAGAACCGTATTTTGTTAGTCGAAGAAGCAGTTGCAATGTGATTTATGACGGATTTGTCCACAGCTTACAACCTTTAAGTCAATTGTTCACCGTAATACAAGCAAGTAGTTTTTAACAGTAGTAACTGGTAGACTCCTAGACTGGTACGTAGACTCCTAGACTGGTACAGTCTGACGCTTTACGACCGCACTCCATTAATTATTCTTTTTATAGAGTATGTAAAGTCTATAATTAAATCTGCCTTTATTGCTTGATAAGTTTTATATAAAATTACTTAACCTTGCGTTAGTTTTCAGTGCTTCAGCTGCTTAATAGTATGGAATGATGCTGATGATTAACTTTGTGTTTTTAAGTGTCATTTGTTTTGAATTAACATTTCTTGATGTGTGCTATTCGACTTTTCTAAAAACTTATTTATTGCTGTTAGTTCACTAAAATTGCAATAAACTTTTAGTTTGAGTGTTTATATGTTTATAGTTTCTATAGTGTAGTGGTAGTGTATATTTCTAGTGTTGTCTATAGTACTCACTGTTAACTGTATGGTGTTGTATCTATACGTATTTGCCTAGTCGCATAGCTACAAGTGTAGTTATCTGAGTATGAACCGCAGACGTTCAACAAAAGGGATGAACAAACTTCGTCTAAGCGCTAAAAAAAAGCCTCTTCAAAAATTAAAATTTTGTTAGAGAAAATATATGGTCGTTCACACCATGGTGATAAAAATCAGCAGCTTTTTAGAAACGTTTCCGAAACGCGGTATGCATTTGCAATAGGTTTTGTTTCCTATAAAAAATTTTGAATCTGAGATAAAATTTCCAAAACTGCTTTTTGAAGATTTTTACAAGTTTTTTTTACATGCTTTTCTGTTCTCAATTTACCGAAGTATTTTTTAGACAAGATTTGGCGTTATTAGCATCTGTTCCAAGTGCTTCTCAAAATGTGGCTTTATTGGAGCCCTTATCTCATGTTGAACCACTGTCCTCACAGAACGCAACATTTTCTTGGTAATCACTAGCACTTCTATTCACATAAATTTATGATTTTTTTTGGACTAATTGACGAATCTGTTGAGAAATCACTGATTCTATGGGGTTGCATTGATTTGTCTGTCAGCAATAAGTTTCCTGTCACAATTGTAATAAGCTGACATTTTATCAATCACGTTTTTGACAAAGTCTATTGCTTAAATTTATTATGCAATTTCTAATAAACAAAAGCTTCTGGTAAATATTTCATACATCTACAGCTTACCCAAAAAGCGAAAACTGACTCTTTTATCAAAACGCAAAAAAGCAGTTGTAAACACTGGCTTGATAAAGTGGAAAATTGAAAATCAGTGTCGCAAACATATAAAAACTATTAGTGAGTTGATACATACGTGTACATAAGGAAATAAATCTATATAATATATACATTTTTTTAGAAATACCAATACAGAAAAAGATGACCACAGCATGGTATGGTATTACATATTTAAAAACTTTTTAATTTTTTTTTATTACAGTTATTGTTTTTTCTTTTAAAAGTACTTACCAAGAAAATTTTTAAGCATACAATTTTGAAGAAACTAGAACACTAGGAAGAACGAACTTCATGGAAGGAAATAACTCTATCCCTATCATACTCAGCTATAAACCACAACCGATGGTTCAATTTTTCAATAAGATACCTCTACGTATTATCCTCTATACCTGATAAATAATAATTTTTAAATTTATATATTATAGTCAACAAAATATTAAACCTCAAAAAGTAGTCTATAGTTGTAGTCTAAGTCGTACGTACACTAATAAAAATAATGTTTTGAATTTAAAACATTTATTCATTTCTTATTTTGTTCTCTTTGGAAATAAAATTTTTTGTCAAATTTATATGGTACAAACTTTGAAGTATACCTTATTCAGTAGAAAAAAATTGTTGTGAAAAGTTATGCGGCAGTATCGTGTCACAGCGTAAAAGGTAATAGTCGAATTGAAAACATTTTTTTTTCGTCTTTAATAATATAAAATAATGTGGCGATATGTTCTACAAACAAATTCATAACAATTAAATTTCTCATATCTTATAGATCCAAAATATGTTACAATTGTACCAAACAAAAATAATGGATTGGTGAGTAATTATTTGAAATCGTGTAACGCGAAACCAGATCGTCTTACATTAATTATTCTCTTATCAGTTCCCACCGCGCGGAATGTCGGCATTATGCGTGTCAAAAAAAAGTTAATTTTACTGTTTCGGCCGTTATTTTTTCACAAAATTTAAAAATAAAAAAAGATTTATTGTCAAGAGATCAGTCTTCAAATGCCTCCTTGAGCCGATTTGTAATTTCTTTTCTTTAAACGTAAATTAAACAAATAATTTCATTTTTTAGAAGAAAAATAAAAAAAATGAAACGTTGCAGAAACTTAAAATGATATTTAAAAACCCCTTGCATAAAAAAAATTAAAATTAGTTAAGCACTTTTTGAATAAATTGAGAAGTACTTTTCCGATAACTTTGTCTCTCTTGCACACTTGACCGTCCAGATTCGCCTTAAGTGTTATTTATTTATGTATTTAGACAAAGATATCAAGAATGTATTAGCAAACGTAATTAATATTTTAGAAATACCTAAATAGGTATAAACTATGTTTTTTTAACTATATTTACTTCCCAACGGTCCGGCTGCGACTGCAACTCTGCCATCCAAATGGAAAGATTTTCCAATGCGCATCTAGTGGGCGGCCACTTTACAGAGTTGTTCCTATATTTGACAAGCTGTACTTGAAGATATAGGAGAGGTTTGGGTAAACTTTAACAACACCGAACAAATATCAATATTATAATGAGAAATATTTTTTTCAAAATTTTCAGAATTATTTTTAAAAACCATTTGAACGTAACATAAAATCAACTAAATCAAAATCAGTTAAAATTCCAGATAATTTTTGTTAAGAAAATCACGTTTTCATAAAATCAAATTTTAATTAGTTACTTTGAAAGTTTTGTAAGCCTGCCGCGTATTCACCTGAACCCTTTTGTAAGTCAAGTTAAATAGATTATTGGAGACTATAATAACTAAGACAAGGTAAAAACATAAATGCATATTTTTTAATAGTTTAAATATGAATTTCGTCAAAAATGTGCATATTTTTTAATAGTTTAAATATATATTTCGTCAAAAATGCCAAAATTAGATTTTTTATAACTGTTTTAATTAGTCAAACTAATTTTTCATTTGCAAATTTTAAGTTTTTGCGGCATATGTAAATATAGGCTGCATATTTTAGCACAAAAAAAGCTATTTCCAGCTTATTTAATTCTTTTTCGGTTGCATTTAGGCTTGAAAATAAGTAATAAAACTATGCACTATTTAAGATAAAATTAATGTTTCTTGAGTCACTTTACCCCAAAACGACTACGGACAGACATTTACAATCACATCTTATAGGCACCAATAGACATTGCCGACTCTTGGGACGCTTGACTAAAAATATTGAAACAATAAAATATGGTAAACCAGTAAACATTATTATTTACATTTCTTAACTCTTGATAATTAATTTAAACAAGTTCAGATAATAGAAAAACTTTCTATTACAATACATTGAATTTAATATATTTAGTTAATAAATTAGATAATAGTAGATCTAAAGTGGGTTTACAGAAAGTAAATTAAGTTAATTGCAGTTAAATTGAAAATCAAAATGTTCGTTTAGTTGTTTTCGCAAATTCAGCCCAATCACGTAACGAATTAATTTCAATGAAATATTTAACTCGTTTACTATATAGACCCACTTTCAATTTATTTAGATAATTTTTACTTGCGTATAAGATACAATATTGTTTGTTGCATTGGATAAAAAAAGACATGTGACATCTGGGTTTCAGTCTATAATCAGAGTTTTTATAATAATTAAAATGTTTTACCTTACATGAATAGGTAAAAAAATTAAAAACGTCTTAATTATTTCATATGATATGGGTAAAAAAAGTATTTAGATGACAAAGAAATACACTGCGTGTCTAACCTTATGGAGTCGTGAGAATTTATAAGAATATGAATAAAACCTGTACATAACTAGACCAGCACGTGAAAAGTTCCAGCCACCAAAGAAAGAGAAATGATATATTATGTATATTAGAGTGACCCAAAAAACCGACTATTTTTTTTTTGAGTCTCAAATGTTAGTTTTTGATGTTTTAAAAGCCCTCTCCAAAAGACAACTCAAAAAAAAATTTTTAAGAAGTCGCTCCAAACTGTTTTAAATTTCAAAAATTGTCGAAAATCGATTTTTTTTTTATTTTTTTTTTCTCGTTACGGTCTAATTTTTTAGACAAAAAAAAATAGTTTCTGAAAGTTTCAGTCGAAAATTATAATTTTGAAATGTCGCTCATAATGTTTTTAAATTTATTAGTAAATGACTTTAGATTTTTTCAACGACCTTTTAATATTAAAATTAAAATTCCAGAACTTTTTTTTCCTTTATTTAGTACAATAATCTATAAAAATACACCACGCGATGAACTAAAAATGAAGGACAACAAAAAAAAAACATAATTGTTTTTTTAACTTTATAATTTTATTTAATCATTTCGCTGTGTCGGTAATTAAAATTTCTGTCTCAATGAAATGAAACATCGGTAATTTTAAATTATTTAATACAAAACTAATCATAATTAAACGAAATATTAAGAAAAAAACAATTAAATAGTACGTTCTACTTGTAAAATTATAAATATCTCGTGGTGTATTTTTTTAAAATATTGTACTAAATAAAAGAAAAAAAATGGCTGGAATTTTAATTTTAATATTAAAAGATTAAAAAATTTTTTTTGTTAACCTCTAACAAATTTTTTTTAAGCTGTCCTTTGGAGAAGGCTCTTAAAACAACATCAAAAACTAATATTTTTTCATTCGAGACTCAAGATTTTAGGAAAGAGTTTCCTTTAATAATGAAAAAAAATGTTTTCAAAAACGCCAAGTGGAGTAAAAATACAAAGAAACAAGGTTTTCCTGTCCCACCTCAATCTATATTAACCTGCTGGAGGACGTGGATTGAGACTGCATTATTTTATACAAAATATATACCCTTAAGATGGTAGTAAAAAGTTTTGATCTAGCTTCTAGTCAATGTATTAAATGCTGCAAAGATGTAATCAAAGAAAATGTAAGCTGCCACAGAATGCGTGGCAGATGTGAAACATAAAAATTATTTTGTGCATAAAAGAATAGCTAACGATAGGAACTGAATATGGCATAATAATAAAATAAAATATTACTAATCTTTCCCGAAAAATGATGATTTTTCGTTTAATAATAATTTATTTTCAATAAATACAAAAATTAAAAATTTATCTCCAGTTGTGATAACTCAATTGTTTTAATCAGTGACTTCAGTAATAGTCATATTCAATGTTGCCACTGACGGTATTATTGTAACAATTGGTCGATGATAACTGAAGTAAAATAAAAGTACAATATAGGTATTCAAGCTCGGTGTAATGAGCCAGATAACGTGACGCCAAACCAAGTGAGTGAAAAGAGGATGGTGCAGTCGCATATCATCACATAGCGTGGCGACAACAATCGGTTTTACCCGCTGCTATAGATGTTTCACAAAAAAGATGCGTTATTAAGCTACTTAAATTTTAGAAAGTCTAAATTTAATAAAATTCTATTTATTTCAAAAGAATTCAAAACATAAAATTTAGTGTTTACAAAATCCTTGAGATTAGTAGAATACTTTTGAGTCAGCTTACAAATGGTAAACAAAACTAATATACTGTGTAAGCGTATTTCACAAGAGCTGTCCTCCTATGTTAAAAAATCAAGGTTTGAAATGTCTAAAAAATGCGTCTTTCGTTTTAAATGAACAGGAAGGAAATAATGCCTTCATTACCAATAAAATAATCGTAGAAAAGTCTTGTCACTTTTGCGATGTCGAAAGAAGTTTTTTCAGGTATATTTTTAAGAAAATTATCAACAAACACATGCGTACTTATTTTATTATAACACCTTCTTTAATTTTTTGTTTTGATTTGTATATAAATATAAATTTTATATATTTATATACAAGGTATGTGTACATAAATGCATATTCTTTATTAATTCATATCCTATATACATATTTATATTGTTTATATTTTCAAGACATAAACTTTTTTTTAACTACTTTTTCGATATGCATTTTAATAAACAAACAAGTGCATGATAAAAAGCATATCACAATATTTTGTGCATATTTGTTGCACATAATAGCCATTCTTTACTACATATTAAGTGCATTTATATGCTCTATCCATATTTTATATTCTCGTCGGTTTTGGTAGGCTATATCCCTTAACATTTAGGTATTGTTGACGCAAATACGGCTGGCGTATTTTACGGCTTTACAACCACCCAATTCGTTTTTCTTATAACGACCACATTACTCATTTGTTTACTGACTAACTTGTCCAACTCGTCAGCTATCATCCTGCCAATATTAACCGAGTAGACCAGTGCAATGCACGTCGAATACGTCTCACGTGTATCCAACGTTCCATTGCTTGTTTGGATAGGTAATTAAGCACTGCTGTTAAAAAAAACAATCGCCTTAATTCTCTTACCGATATTTAAAGAAAAGTTTTCAGTACTTTCAAAAACAATTATTTGTTTGAAGTTTTCTTTTGAATATATTTATTAACTTTTTGCTTTTTTTTACAATTAACCGAAAATTAGTGCTAACAAATTATTCCTTTAAAAATGCATAGCGTCAAAACTGATTTGATAAACTTCATAAAACTTCCAACTTTTAGACGACAGTTTGAAATAATTAAATTGATTTGCTGAAACGCATTCGAATAAAAAAGCTCTTTAAGTAAAAAAACACAAAAAAAATTGTAAAATTTTTTTTATTGATGCAATTACTTTAGTAAGCTGTGACGTACATTTTCCTTAATTTGCATTGAAAGTAGAAAAGCTAATTCCAATCAGATGTATCGATCCCATTTAAAGTAACACTCTGTGTTGAAATTCAAAGGCTCTTTGGTCTGTCGCTTAGAGAACAAGATAATTGACTCTCTTCATTCCAACTCTTAACAGACTCTAGTGAATACGTAATAAGTTCTTGTCAGCGGTACAACGATAATCGACTTTAAATTAAAACAAAAAATAAAAATACAAAAAAACCTTGACCTTTGTTATGGTTAAATATATTTAGTCTGGGATCCAAAGAGATTATAAATCACGTTTTATGTCCGACTGAACAATTTTGAATAGATATCAAACATCCGGATTTAAACGAAATTGAATTTTTGTTCTCTACAATTGGCGTTTTTAGTGATTTATACGACAAAAACAGTAAAGCCCCATTAAACAAAATGTATTAGCTATCCACACATTTTAATTTATTAAATCCAGATGATTCAACTTAAACCTTGTGTACCTGAAAGAATTTTGTAAATAAAAGAAGACATTGCATTAATTATAATGTTGTTATTCGGACCAATCAAAAGATGGCAAGACTTTGCAAAAGCAGCCGAAATGCTTCTTCAAGCCGTGGCGTAGTTCCTAAGCACGGTTTGCATGATATTCCGACTAAATGCCAATTCACTCCATAGAGTAAAAATGAAAAAAACGTAACATAAAAGCCACGTTACTTCTAAAAATATCTATTGGCACATTACATTTCACTTATCCACACCAATAAAACCACTTAATCAAAAAAATAAAATCGTCGTCGCTAGAATCTTGGCTCAAAGCAGTTTTTCCGTCTCAGCAGCCATTCTCATATTTTTTTTCCGTATTAATGAAATGCACCTGTCTACTTATATACCTACTCTTCCGCAGTCAGTCAATAAATACCGTTAGAGTCATAAACGGACCCGAAAAAAATAGTCAAAACTATATAAGCAAATAAAATATGTCCAAAACCCGAAGCATCGGTTTTCAAGTAGTATTGCACATTTTAATTTGCACAAAACAAGTTCTGTACAATTTATACGTTAATTATTCATTACCAAGCTGATTACGCTTCTTAAAAGGCTGAAACGGTAAATTGAGGTTATGTTACTGTTGACTGTATTTTACTAGTGCATACATGTTTAATAAACAGTTAAAAAACTTCATAAGTAGTTATAATAAAAAAAAACTAAGAAAAGCAATATAAAAAAACAATCTCCTAACTAGACATTACGATCTTTAAACAATTATTATAATAAAACTAGCTGACCCGGCGAACTTCGTACCGCCTTAGCGTAAATTTGATGCACTACTTTATTTTGTATAGCTGACCTATCTTATGTATGCGTACCTATTCAATTTGAACTGGAATCTATAATATCCTCCATATAAAAATGAATACCTATTTCCCTAGTCTCGTCATACCTGAGAAGGACTTTACTAATTTTATTAAATAAAAAACAAAATATATATTTTTATAATAGTGTTTATTCCGTAGGGTTTAATAATTTCACTTATATTTTTACAAATCGCTATTGAACAACTGAACATTTTGAAGTAAACACTAAGCTCAATATCATGCGCGCTCTAGAAAGCAACTAATAGCCTCTATACCCTTCACTGCTTCTCTCTATTCTAATGCTTTTTGATAAACTATATTTTTAGTTTTATGTTCTGGCGCGTAAATAAATAATGTTGATGGTTTTCCGACACGGGAACAGGCGACATAAAATTGGCCATGTGAAAAACATGGATTTTCTAGGTTGATGCCACATACACTTAGCGACTGCCCTTGCGATTTATTTATTGACATTGCAAATGCAAGCCGCACTGGAAACTGTAAACGTTTAAAACTGGATGGCATATCGTTCGGTATCATAGGGATGCGTAAAATTAAAACATCTTCGCCTTCGTCCTTCCCTTTCAAAATGTTTGAAAAGGAAGTTAAATTGAATGACGTTGACATTTGTTAGCGAGGTTATGTCTGTGGTGTCATAGATCACCACAGAGTTTTTTGTTTTAAATGGAATGACGTTGACATTCGTAACGCGCTTTTTTTAAAATATGCAAAATTAAATGTATATTTTTCAATCTTTCTGAGAGATTTCTTTAATTTTTTCTTTCATAAGAACCTTCTCCTGATAATAACATACAGAACAAAAAAAAAATGTCCTTTGTTGGCAGTTGGCGCGAGCGGTTGTAGTCACGGTGCAAAATCTAATTGCGAAACACGGCAAATTGCATCGATAAGAGTGCTAAGTGAGGAATTTTTGCCCGTGACCTACTTTACGTAGATTAGTGCTGAGTGTGTTCCGGTGGGATTAAGCAAATAGGCCTCCGAGGGGTTGACCCGGGCAAATTCGAGGAAGTTCCGGCTTCAGAAGCGTAAACAATCTGTGGAGAGAGAGGCGAATGCACAAAGCAAGGCAGAGGTCGCTCAGTTGGGGAGAAGGAGCGCAAGGGCAAAGGAAAGAGGAAGAGGAAAAAAAGAAAAGGAAAAGGAAAGAAGAAGAAGAGAAGCTAGAAGAAACAGAAGTCTTCGCGATTAGTAAAAAAGTAATAAGATCCGCAAAAGAAAGAAAAAACATAGGAGAGGCAGAAATGAAAGACTTGGACCTAGTGGTAAGGAAATTAGACCAATTAATAGAAGAGGTCAAATTGTTAAGACAAGAGAACAGAGAAGTTAGAAAGGAAATAGAAGAAATAAAAGATGAGTTTAAAAAAAAAGAGAAGAAATGGGAGGAAGAAAAGGGTACAATGCTAGAGAGGATAGAAACTTTAGAAAAACAAACAGAGATAACAGATAAGAAAAATAAGAAAAACAACATAATATTAAGTGGAATTGACGGAGGAAGAGAAGGAAAAGAAGACATTGAAAAAGAAATGAAAAAAGTGGTAAAAACGGGAATAAAAGAGTGGCACAAAATTGGGAAGGGAAAAGTACTAGTAGAACTCCAAGACTGGGAAGCGAAGAAAAGAATCATGGAAAATAAAAAAGAGTTAAGAAAAGAAGAAACAACTAAGAATATTTACATAGATGATGATTTAACAAAGAGGGAGAGAGAGGTCCAGAAAAAATTAAGAGAAATTGCAAAAGAAAAGAGAGGACAGGGAATAAAAGCAACGGTGGGATATGGAAAAATATTTATGGAGGGAAAAACATTCAAATGGAATGAGAAAGACCTGAAACTGCAGGTTTCTTAGGGACAAAAGGGAGAGTTAAAAGAAACAAGGAAGAAGACACGGGCAAATGTACAATGGAAACTGAGAAGACTAATGAAACAAATAAAGATATAAGCAACGGGAAGAAAAAGATACTATTTTGGAATGTAGCGGGATTAGCAAAAAAAGAAGACAATTTCTGGGATTATGTGAAACTTTTTGACGTAGTAGGTTTAGTAGAAACATGGATAGAAGAAAAAAGCTGGGAAAAAATAAAGGGAAGGCTACCACCAGAATTTAATTGGAAGTGTCAAGGGGCAAAGAAAAAAAAAAGAAAGGAAGGGCAGCAGGAGGGATAGTCACGGGAGTAAGAAAGGGAATAAGAGAAAAAAACCAGGAAAAAAAAGAAATAGAGGGACTCATGGAGAGAAATATCTAAATAGACAAACGATGGTGGAAAATAATGACGATATACAGCAGAGAGATGAAAAAGACAATAAAAAACATAGATGAAACAGTGAAAGAAAACACAGAAGAATGCATACTTATGGGAGGAGATTTTAACGGAAGAATTGGGGAAAGAGGAGCAAGAAATTGGGAGGAAGAAAAAGGAGATGGGAAAAGGAAAACCAAAGACACAAAAGAAAATATGGAGGGAAAAAAGTTGATGGAATGGTTAGAAGAAAAGGGATGGGAGATACTGAATGGTAATAAACAAGGGGATGAAGAAGGAGAGTGACTACGGAATAACAAATGAAGAGGCGTGGGGAAAAGTAGAGAACTTTAAAATAGGGGACAGAATAGAGTCAGACCACCTTCCAATAGAAATAAGCCTAGAAGGAAGAAATAGCCAAACAAAGGAAAAAAAGAAGACAAAAGTAGAGCAGAAGAAGGTAATAATTAAAGTGTGGAACGAGCAAGGCGTGAAAGAATACAGGAAAAAGCTGAAAAACGTCAAATTCGAAGGGCAAGAGACAGAGAAAATGGAAGTGGAATTAAAAGAAATACTAGAAAAGGCAACGACTACAACAGAAGTAAGCAGTAAAAGAAAAAAAGCAGAAAAGAGAAATGAATGGTGGGATAAAGAATGCTACCAGCTAAAGAAAAAAGCTACAAAAGCGCTAAGGGAATTCAAAAGAAAGCAAGTAAATAGAAGAGTCTTCTTAGAAGCAAAAAGAAAATATAGAAAAAGATGTATAGAAAAAAAGAGAGAGAAAAGAGAAGAAGAAGATAAAGAAATAAAAGCTATTAAAACAGAAAGAGAGGTGTGGAAGTACATAAACAGAGAAAGATTAAGAAAAGAAGCGGCGAGTGAAGAGATAACAATAAAGGAATGGGAAGAGTTTTTCAAAGATCTTCTGGAAGGAGAAAGAGAAGTAGATATAGAAGACCCAGCGATGCAAACGAACCAGACAGCACCATTAGGAACAGAAATTACAAGGGAGGAGGTAGAGAGACAGATAAAGAGGCTGAAGAAGAAGAAGGCACCGGGGAGGGATGGAATACAGAATGAACACTGGATGTATGGGACGAAAGGTGTGATAGACAGATTGGTAGAGGTTATGAATGGAGTGTGGAGAGGAGAGGGATTCCCGACAGGTTGGAGAGAAGGCATAATCTGCCCTATCCACAAAAAAGGAGATAAAAATAGAGTAGAAAACTACAGAGGAATAACTCTTCTTAACACAGGGTATAAATTGTATGCGTCAGTACTGAATGAAAGGCTGAGAAAAGAGATAGAGGAAAAGAAGGCAATACCAGACAACCAAGCGGGATTTAGAGAAGGAAGGGGAACTATGGATAATGTATACATCTTGGACCACTTAGCGAATAACGAGATGAAAAAAAAGGGAGGAAGGCTGTATACACTTTTCATAGATTTTAGAGCAGCGTTTGATAAGGTCGATAGAAAGAAAATGTGTGAGAATATGAGAAAAAGAGGAGTAAACGAGTGGCTGGTGAGAAAGGTAGAAGAGATCTATGTAAAAACAAAAAGCAAAGTTAGAGCAGGGGAGAAAGAGAGTGAGTGGTTTGAAACGTCAAAAGGGGTGAGACAAGGGTGTCCTCTCAGCCCCTTGTTGTTTACAACCTACATGGCGGATATGGAAGAAATGTTTAGAAAGGCGCAAGCTGGGGGATGTGTGATTGGAAGAGAAAAAGTGTGGAGTCTAGCGTTTGCAGATGATGTGGTATTAATAGCAAAAAGCGAAAGGGAGATGGGAGAAATGATGACAAACCTAAAAAAGTATGTGAGGAAAAAAAAGCTAGAAGTGAATGTAAATAAAACAAAGATGCTGGTGTTCAACAAAAAAAAGAGAAAAGAAGAAAAGAATGATTGGGAATGGGAGGGAGAGAAAATAGAGAGAGTAAAAGAGTTCAAGTATTTAGGGTATACGTTTAATGAAAGAGCTACGAACAAAGCGCATGTCAGAGAGTTGGCAAGGAAAGCAAACAAGATAGTGGGATGTGTATGGGGAATAGGAGAGAGGAAGTGGGGAGGGGATTTTAAAAGGAGAATAATGATGTTTGAGAGCTTGGTGGAGAGCGTATTGATGTATGGGGCAGAAATTTGGGGGTGGAAAGAACAAGAGGAAATAGAGAGAGTACAAGTGAAGTATTTGAGGTGGGTCCTTGGGGTGGACAGAGAAACCCCTGGGTATATAGTAAGAGAAGAATGTAAGAGAAACAAGCTGAGAGTGAAAGCGGGGAAAAGAGCGACTAAGTTTGAGGATAGGATGAATGGAAGGCAAGAATGTAGAATATTGAACGAATGTTGGAGAGAAAAGAAAAAAAATTTGGAGATAAACGAAAGAGAAAAATATTACAGAAGAAATGGGTATGCAAGTAAAGAAGTGGAAAGATTAAGAACAGAAGGCAAGTGGATGAACGCAGAAACGAGCGAAAGAGACAGGGATGTAGATAAGCAAGAAAGAAGAGAAAAAATCAAAGAGTCCAGGTACAACAGGAATTATGAGAAATGTATGACAGAGGAGATCCCGGTGTACCTGGGAAGAGAAAGTGCGAAAGAGAGGAAAATAATGGCGAGGTTCAGGTGCGGAAATGAGGAGAGAGAGAATAGGTATTGGATGGAAAAGGAAGAGAGACTGTGCAGAATCTGTTATGAGGAAAGAGAGACAATAGAGCACATGTGGAATGAATGCAGTGATATGAGGGAGAGAGAAAGAGCAGAAAGAAGAGAAATACTGAAAGAAAATGGAGCGGAGATAAAGTGGATGAAAGAAGTATGGGAGAGAAGGAAAATGAAGGACAAAGGAAGAACAGGGAGGGTAGAATAGAGAATGAAATAAATTGTAGATAGAGTATGTAAGCCGGTATAGGCAACAATAAAGCTTATTATCTTTAAAAAAAAACAAAAAAAAAATCAGCCAAATCGGTCCAGCCGTTCAGGCGTGATGCCGTGACCAAGGGAAATAGGGATTCATTTATATATATATATATATATATATAATATATATATATATATATATAGATTAAACAATAATTATTATACATTTAAACCGTAAAAAACTCGTTAACAAAACAAAACAGATGATTAAAAAAATACAACATTATCGCCATCGACACTAATCCAAAATTAATTGATCAAAGTAATGTCAGTTCAGAAGATAACGTTATAATATAACATATTAAAAATTTATAAAAAAAAACGCTTCAATATACATTATAATTATCAAATAATATATTTAATTGAATTAAACAAATTACTTCTTTGCTTAATTTGTTGAAACTAATTAAATATTTAAAATATTAATTATTGATATCAAAGTCGATTCTTTAAATTTTTGATTTGATATTTATTTTTTATGTTTATTTGATTTTTAGTTGTCAGTGCTGAAAATCCATGTCAAAAAACAAATTATTAAGAATTATTTAAAAACTACTATTTAGATCTCGATAAACTTCACACCTCAAAACCTCACTTTCAACTAAAGTCGACTTCTTAACAGCAAGATTGTTAGTGTAAATAGCTATGTTAGATTTTTTAATGATCTGGTACCAGTCCCCATAAAATAAAAAAAATTGATGTATTTCTTTCTTCTTTCACAAATAATATAAAACTATGATTTATAGTCTATAGCAAAAAAATTCGTTAACCATTTTTTGCACTGTATTCCACATGTTCAGTTATCGTTAATTAATTTTTAGTGAGTTGTTATTATTTAAATAAAATAAATTGTTCTCGCACTGAAACAGTGCATAGGGAAAAAAAGTTTTCAGGACACCATCAACTATGTGCTTATGTATACACTTATTAATAACAAATCAAAAATTTGGAAAAAACCGACTTCATCATGATTACTTGATTATTGTTTTATTTATATAATTGTCTCAAATTGCTTATTATAAACTAATATTTAATTATTTTGAAAATATGTTTTTAAATTGTTCACTTGTATTTTATAATCAATTAATTATAAGTGTCAAAAATATATGTCAACAAAAGTATTAATAAAAATAAGTTAAAAACTACTTGTCAGATCTTGATCAAATTTAAATGAGACCAAATGAAAAGCACGAAATAAAAAAAAAATAATCAAAATCAGTTCCCTCGGAAAAAAGTTATAAGATAACACACATAAAAAAATACAGTCGAATTGACAACCTCCTCCTTTTTTTATGAAGTCGGTTAAAAATAAATTTGTGCGCAGAGCGCTTTCTCGCCACCACGTTTGGCGCTTGCTGTATACGGTGGTTAGTTCTACAAAAATACTGTGTGGAAGAAAAGGTATATACATAATTTCATTTCTTATAAAGGAGAAACAAATTTTCAAAAATCGTGTTATATGGTCCCGATATTGTTCAACAGATATGATCATGACATGAATGTATCAACAGAGATGGTGTGTCAAACAAAGAATGTACATTTACATCTTTTATTTATTTATTTTGGTTACTCCATCCTACAGCCGAAGCCAATTACAGGGTGGAGACTATGATATATATACAAGATAAGTAAAATTAGCTACAATATATTTTATGCACTAGACACATAAACTAAAACTAAAAAAAAATAGAAAGTGTAATAACATACAGAATATACACAAAGTATAGAAAACAGTAAGCATAGTTATTAACACTAATATTTAGCATAGAGCATCTCACACATAGTAGAAAGTGGAGCCGATTTTAAAATGTTTGTTCGAGCCCAAGACAGATAAAACATTTTTACGTAAAAATTTATTTTACTTAGCAGATCTGCGCAGTCCACTTGACTATGTATTAATTTAAATAAAAATACTAAACTCAAGTATGTCCAACGTAGGCTAAGTGGATTGATGCTAAATCTATCTAAAACAATTTTTTGATCTGTTCCTTGTTCAGGGTAGATATTGTCCATCCTATACCACAAGTATTTTACAAACTTTCGTTGAATGCGCTCTATATCAGGCTTTTGAACGTCATAATAAGGATCCCAAACAACTGCGGCATACTCCAGTTTAGACTTTACCAACGCATTGAAAAGTAGTGTAAAATAATTTATATTATTGAATAGAGTATTCCGGACAAGAAAGCCAAGCGATTTGTATGCATTGCTTACAATATTATTGACTAGCTGGCCCGGCGAACTTTGTTCCGCCTTAGTTTTGTTATTTTATTTTTTATTTTTTTTGTCATTTGTTTTGTTATTATATGTCAGATGCGTTTACGTTTTATATTGTATGTCACGTCACACGGAATGGGATAAAAAATATTCTTTGTTGGGCTACTGGTTCTAAACAACCACTCCACCAATTTTCAGCCAAATCGGTCATAAATAGATATAGATTTTTAAAATAAACGACCCCAAAAACTATAAAAATGATACCCAAATTAATTATTCACATTTATTACCTTTATCACATTCATTTTACAACCCTCTTTAACTTTTCAAAATCAACGACCTGAAATTCCTCGAAAATACCCATATCGTTTTCTTACATTTTTATCCCTAGAACACTCTCTTTTCATCCTCCTAAGAGTAATTTTTTAGAAAGCAGGAAACATACCTATTTTTTTTTTTGAGAACTTAGGCAATTTATGGGAAAAATTATAAAAACGACATCAATCTTTAGACATTTTGCCCTCTTTCCGCCCTATCAAGGAATGATAATATTTTACTTCTAAAATTTCGGATTTAAACATAGATATTATTTTTAAAATAAACAATCCAAAATTTTTGAAAATTATACTAATATTGGTACTTGTCATTTTTTGTTCCTATCCCACCTCTTTTTATCTCTTTGTTAATAAAAAGTATTCTATTCTTTTCATTCAAATCCAGTCATCATAATTTTCCATACAAACTTTCACCCAAAGTTGTTATATGGGAAGTTGTCTCATGGAAGACGATTAAAGACGGCCACTGACGATCCAAGATCCAACGCCACAGTCGTACTGCGGCGTTGGCGCGTTGGATCGTCAGTGGCCGGCTTTACATGTAAACGCACGGTCCGACTTTGGTTGGTGGTGGGGGAGTGGATCGATTTATTTGGGACGGTAATTTGGCGAGCCTCACCGAACGTTTCCGACATCGCAATTCTAATTTTGATTTAACCCTTCTTTTAGAGGGTGGTTTCTGGAATAAAAAGTATCCTATAGCATTCTCCTGGCTCTAAACTACCACCTCACCAATTTTCAACCATATCGGTAAAGCCGTTCTTGAGTTATAAGTGGAGTAACTAACAGACTTTCTTTTATATATATAGATATGGTCATTAAATGAAAGTTTTACATCAAACATGACTCCTAAATATTTAAAAGTAGAAGAATTGTTTAATAATTTATTTTCAATAGTGTAGTTAAATTTAATTAAGCATTTACTTCTAGAGAACGACATAAAATTATACTTATTCGCGTTTAAACCTAAAGAATTTACTAAACACGAGTTATGAATACGGTTAAAATCTTCCTGTAGTTGACTGCAGATTACAGCGCACAACACTTGATTGAAAATTTTACAATCATCCGCATACAGTAATATGTTAGTTGTCTTGAAAAATGTCATTTATAAAAACTAAAAATAGTAGAGGACCTAATACTGATCCCTGGGGTACACCAGATGTGGCTAAAATGTTGGCAGACATAAAACCATATTGCTGAACAGTCATTGTCCTACCAGTTATATATGACTCAAGAAATATGAGTAGGTCTACCGAAATTCCAAAATCTGAAAGTTTTTGCAGCAGTAGACCATGATCAAGTCTGTCAAAATCTTTTAGAAAATCTGTATAAATGACATCAACTTGACCTCCAGAATCATGAGTTTCTGCAACATATTGAGTAAAACATGTGAGGTTTGTGATAGTTGATCGGCCTTTCAAGAAACCATGTTAGAGAGGCGAGATTTGAGAACCAACATAAAAAGATAAAAATTGAAAGAGAGCTACTTCAAAGAGTTTACTGAAATTGTTCAAAATTGTGATTGGTCTGTAGATTTCAATAGTTGATTTATCACCTTTTTTAAATACGGGACAGATATGAGTAGTTTTCCAAAACTGTGGAAAGCATTTATTTTTTAATGCTAGATTAATAGTTATTTACATAAAAGTCAGGAAAATTTCACATTACTGAAGAGGAGCTAAATTGAGTATTTTAAAGCTCCGAGTCAAGTAAGAGATTTTACTGACGTGTTTTGTATTAAATTTTTTCGGAAATCGTAAAAAAAGACGAAATTTACAAATTTTAGAGTTTTTTTTGACAAATTCCATAAAAATCAAGTTTGTCAATTTTGTTGGCAACTATAGTTACTAGAGTTTTTTTTTATTTTGCGTCTTGCAAAGTTTTTACAGTACTAGTCCGGAAAACTCAATTTTCCTGCGCGTACATAAGCAGGAAAATGTTGTTTCCAAGACGATTTCCGGAAAAATATAACTGTTTAAAGCTTTGCCAAAACATACGCACAATTTTTTAATATAAATGACGGGATACCATCCGGATCCGCTGTTAGTTTTGGTTTGAAACTGTTTAACGACTTTAGTACTAAGTATTCGGGATAAGCTGGAATAGTTATAGAAGCTGAGTTTATGGTACTATCAGTAAAATTATCGTGCTGACTGGATTGAATAAACAAAATTTGGAAATAATGAGCAAATGAGTTTACTATATCTTCAGGATCAGTTAAAACTTGGTTCTTGTATAAAATTGCATTAGGTAAGGATTGTACATTTTTTAGGGATTTGGTGTATTACCAGAATTTATTAGGATTTCTGGAGATCTCTTGTTCCGCTGTTACAATATATTTGTTCTTCGCATTTGAGAGATCTAGTTTTTTTGTTCCTCTAAGTTCTTTGAAGAATGCATATTTTAAGTTTTTTGATATTTTTGAAAGTACACTGATTTACGTTTGATGTTCCTAATTATCTCGCCTGAGTACCAAACAGGATATGGTGATTGTTGGTTCCTTTTAAATGGTACAGATAACGAGAATACGTCATCAAGTTTTGAATAATTTTTTTTGCAAACCTGATCTACACTATCACATAACTCAAGATAACTCCAATCAATACCTAACATATCCTTGTATAAATTATTAAAATTAGCTTTTCTAAAATTGTAACTCTGGATTGACGGTTTAATTGTTTTACCTAAGACTTTTACGTTTAATTACTAAATCTATCTCTTATAGAAGAGTATGACAGCATCGAAGCGACATCAAATATAATTATTATATCCTTTGATGCAACACCGTACACAATCGAGATAGCAAACTAGTAAAGGATTACCAGCCTTTTGTAAGCAAATGACCAACCTTTTGAGGTGCATTATAACGAACTTCATTTTGAAATTACGGTATTTCTACAAGTTACTCCACACCAGAAAATTAATCTTTTCATAGTTTTGCATTCCACCAAAGAAGAAATTAGAAAATGTCAAACAAACTAACCCGTTTAGTACAAAATTATGAAAAAGAATCATACAATATTTAAAAAAATATTATTTAAAAATGTACAATTAATAAAATAATTACGGTAAATGCCCATTCTAAATTGATTTCAAGACAATTTTCGATGTAATTTAAACTGTCACATATAGGGTGTCAAATTCAGCTTTATAGTAAATTTAACACATTAAAGTAACTAAAAAATGTTTTGTCATTATTGATAGACAAGCAAAAATGTTCGAATCATAAACCTGAAATTTATTTGATATTTCAATAACTCTCGGTGCATGTTTGACCTTAATAAACTACCCCATCTATCTTTTATAACTCAGTTAATCCGCTTCAATCCATTTGTTAAATACACATTAAACTTCGCAAAATCCTCACTCCTAAATTACAAAGCGTCACACTATTTTACAAACTGAAATCAAATTTTACCCCATTCATAGTTAACCCCACTGAATTTGAGTCGACTTGATTTCATAAGCTAATATACAACCGACGCCTATATTAGTACAACTAGCTTGATCATTAATTTTCTCCACATAATTGGCAAATATATTGGCTGCTCGCAACTAATAAATCAAATTCTCCTCTTGGAAAAATCGAATGATATATGGAAAGTTTTTGTAGAGGTGGATGAAGTGCTGTATTTACATATGCGGAATGATAAATTTTTTAGCGTTTCCGTTGTAGTAATGGCGAGTAATCTCGTCTGAAAGTCTCTAGAGGAAGGGTGAAACTCTATGACGTTAAGGGAGTTATGAGAAAATGGTCTGTCCGCAAGGTCCTTTATTATATTAGTGTATGCTTCACAACATCTGACATGGTTAGAGGTTGTTACACTTAAACAACACAGAAACCGCTGTTTTTTCCCAGTTTTTTCAATAAAAAATTAAGAAAAAACCGGCTTTATTATGATTACTTAATCATTATTGTATTTATTTAATTGACTCAAATTGCTCATAAACTAATATTAAAAGCAGTTTATTAAATTTTTATTTTCTCACTTGTATCTTATAATCAATTAATTATAACTGTCAAAAAAAGCATTAATACGAATAACTTAAAAACTACTGGTCAGATCTTAGCCAAATTTAAATGAGACCAAGTAAAAAGCACCAGCTTCCAAATAAATAAAAAAAGAGTCTTCAACATCAGTTCACCCAGAAAAAAATGATGAGGAACACACATAAAAAAAAATACAGTCGAATTGAGAAATGCCTCCTTTTTCTGAAGTAGGTTAATAACACAATTAAATGTATAATCTATATATATAAAAGAAAGTCGTGTTAGTTACACTATTTATAACTCAAGAACGGCTTTACCGATACGGCTAAAAATTGATGAGGAGGTAGCTTAGAGCCAGACCCTATTTATGACCGATTTGGCTGAAAATTGGTGGAGTGGTTGTTTAGAACCAGTAGCCTAACAAAGAATATTTTTTATCCCATTCCGTGTGACGTGACATAAAACGTAAAATATAAAACGTAAACGCCTCTGACATAGAATAACAAAACAAATAACAAAAGAAAGAAAAATGATAAGTAAAACAACAAAACTAAGGCGGAACAAAGTTCGCCGGGCCATCTAGTATAATATATAACTCTAACATAAAAGTAAAGTAGTAAAAAAATATTTAAAAGTAAAGTAGATTTCTTTGATTAAAAACACCAAAATCGATCAACTCCTACTGGCTGTTCTGATTTTTATAAAACGCAGAATATATCGCGCGACCAAAAGAAAGCTACGTCGTTATTTTCATAAACAAAGACTCATTTTCGTCGATTAATCTTCAGTCCTTCAGTTTTTAGGACCTGCAAAAGCTTATCTAATTTTTTCTACGACCACTATGTTAAACTCGCTTTACATATATCCTTGTTGCTATGAAAAGTTCATCTTTTCATTGCTAACGCAAAACTCGAATGAAAAGTGACGTTTCCGTGTGAAAAGTGACAGTTCTGTGTGAAAAGAACATATTGACAAATGACATGATAGAATGAATGCCATACCTAATCATATGGCATTCATTTTAATATTTTGACATTAATATGTAATAAATTGGTTCTTTTGTTAAATGTTGTAGTTTATTGAATGGTCGTAGAAAAAACATTGTGTTGTACTCGTGTGAAATAGATATTTATGCATTAAGGGAGATATGAATGTTTTTTCTCCGAGGTTGACGTGTTACAGACCAAGGGCCGGAGGCCCGCGGTCTGTAAGTCTACCGAGGGTGAAAAACAGAATATCTCCCGTAGTGCATTAAATATTTTATTTTTTAGCAACATTATATTCTTTATTTTCAACATAAAACGTAAAAAAAACATTCAAAATTTGAAAAAAATGTGGATATCAAAGGTGGTTTGACTGTGCCGTTGCTGCGATAGTTGCTACAGTTACATAAATTTGTTTTTCAATCAACAAAAAAAAAATGTCTCGAAGCAGCAGCGTTATTCCTCACACTGTGATTATAAAAGCGGAAAAAGCCAGTGAGTTATTGGTTCCGAAGAAGTCTGAACATTTGTACATCAAAGAATATGACCGATTTCATGTATGGATGGTGAAAAATGGGGTTACGGATATAAATGGAACTGTAATGTTAGCATATTTTCAAGACTTGGTATGCTTTAATCTGGTTGTTGTAAAAAGTTGCTTACATTTGTGTTTTCTTACAGTCACAATCATTTAGTCCAAATACGCTCTGGACCAAATTTTCGATGGTTAAATGTATGCTGCAGTTGAGAGATCAGGTTGATATTTCAAAATACCAGGAGTTGGAAGTGTTTATAAAACGGAAAAACAAAGGATATGAACCGAAAAAATTGAAAAACCAAGATTGTTGGCTGCTGAAAAAGCTACAAACTCATTCAAAAGCAACCAGTTTAGTGGAAAGTTTGAAAATTGTACCTTCTATTTGACTCGTGAACAGGCGCAGGAAATTGAGGAAGAAAAAAGTATCAAAAATCCCTAGGGAGTTATGACTATCTTTTCATGTATTGTATCTATGTTGAAAATAAAGAATATGATGTTACTAAAAAATAAAGCTTTTTTCATGCTCGTGTTAATACACACTCGGCCTACGGCCTCTTTCGCTTTTCAACACTTGTAAAACAAATAACTATTATATTAAAGCCAAAATCTAATCATTTTATCATATCACTTGTCAATATGTTCTTTTCACACAGAACTGTCACTTTTCACACGGAAACGTCACATTTCATTCGAGTTTTGCGTTATCGATAAAAAGTCAAACTTTTTATAGCAACATTCTACGTAAAATAAGCTTCACATAGTGTTCGTAGGAAAAAGTAATTACACTCAACTGTATATTTTTTCAAGATGTAATTTATATGAAAAAACACAATAATAGATTTTATCCAATTTTGTAGTTCAAAAAAGGTTAAATATAAATTAAACATTATTGTAGAATTCTAAAACCAATTTCAAATTTAATAGTTTTCCCCTAGCAATATTCTATTAAATTATTATGTATGAAACTTCATGCGGTTTCCTTTTTCCTTCTCACGAGCTGTTTATTTAAAACTCGAAAGAGCTCTGAGCAATTTAATTAAAACATGGCACTTTTAAAACAAAAATGTAATTAAGTATTCATTCATATCTAAAATTCTCTTCAAATTACTAATCAAATTTTCATTTTTTATTTACAAACATTAAAAGCTAAAACTCATCTTGTTTTTTGTTTTAAAAGACATTTCACGTACTTCATAAGAGTGAAAAACCCGGTTATTTTATGTCACATCAAAATGACATAGCAAATAGTCGGTAAATTTTAGAGAGTCGTAGAAATATAATTGAAAAATTTTGATATCTTGCTATAAACATAGCCAATGCGGTGAAAGAAAAACTGTTAAAATTCATGACTACATTTCCAATATCTATTGATGATTGTGTCTGAGTTTGACACCTGCTTGAAAAATCATGTGGTTTATTTTTAATATTTGGATAAAATTGAAGCATAACAGATTTACTTTGAAAGAGAAATCAATCAATGTTAAAATTAAGGCAGGAAAAATAAATTATAGACTTTTATAGTTAAAACCTCTCTAATAAAGTAAAGTATTTAAATAACAAAGAAAAATCTTTTAAGGCAAAGCCACGTGTTTTCTTCAATAGATAGACGGTAAATGCTCATAAATATAATGTAACACTAAAATCCGAAAATTATAAGACCTTTAGTATATTGCATAACAAGAGTTGCAAGTTGTCTATTACGTCGATAAAATTCTACAAATATGTAAACTCCCTAGAACCAGATTAGGTGCCATTAAAAATCATATTTTTCTTTAATTAAAAAGACACCTAGCAACCAAACCTTAATTTACGTAACGTTAGCAACAAAACCAAAAATTTAACCTGCTGTACAATCCCATTTCAGTCAGAGACTTGAAGAAAATTATACCAAATGCCTTTTATAATTCTTATCTTTTTGTTATAAACCAACATACAGAACATTAAGATTTATTATATTGCTCTGCACCAAAATGAAGAAGGAACCATATTAGAATAAATTGTGTTTTTAAATAAACCTTTAAAAAAAGATGTATTTTTCCAGAAATAAACAATTGTGTGTGAATGAGCTGACAAAAAAACAAGTAGATGAATTTATCTCCATTTTCAAGAAAAAAAAAGTACAAGAAATGTAGACTTTTAATTTGAGAACTATACTAGATTTTTAAACAGCTAATCAAAATAAAAAAGTCAAACATAAAACTTTGACATATTATCGAAAAAGAAACTAGAAAACAATATTTATAAATAAATGATAAAAAAAAACAAAAAATATATCGAAATAAAATACATAGTTTAAAGTGAATATAAAAACTTATAAAAAATAATAATTGTAAAGCAGTAAAAAAGAAGAATAATAATTACAAAAAAAAACAAAAATTTAAAACGTACAATGTTGCCAATATTGAAAATGTCTTAATAAAAATTATATAAAAGAAAACACACAAAGATCAAAACAGAAGAGCAAGTTTAAATGCGACTATCATAATATAAAGACAGAGAACAAAATTCAAGTGCAAAATGCACGAAAGCCCATAAAAATAAGTATTAAGTTTCTATAAAGAAAAAATCCATCTAATCGAGTTATCGTTGAAATTGGAAACGCAATGTATTTTAAACAAAGAGCAATTTTAAACAGTCAGATAAAAACAGAAAAAAAAACAAACAATGATAATACACATAAAAAAAACAAATTTCAATCAGACTAAAATAGAAAAGACAAAATATTTTGTTATAAAACTTGCAAAATAATATAGTAAAAAGAAGCGCAAGAACGTTTAAATCTACAACAGAATTTAATAAATGCGCTAATCAACTGAGCTAGACAGTACTATAATAGTTAATTATTAAAATGCACTTATTTACCACACTAATTGAAGACTGCACAGAAATAGTTAGAAAGTCTCAAATGCAATTAAACTACTAACAGTTCTAATTAAACATTAAACGCGAGTATATTTCAGAAAACAATCAGTGCAGTCAGGAATTGAATAAAATCATTTCCATTTATTGTCACCCTAGTTCGGAAAAAACATTTAATAGCCTCCGCTATTTAAGAGACTTCAAAAGAGGAGTAGGTTTCGAAATAAAAATTCATATAATATGTAAATATTTTTAATGCTTGCTCGCGCCTAAATTTTTTGCTAATAGAATGATTTATATAATTGATTTTTCATTTACAAAAAGATATTTCTTTGTTTCTAAACCAATTTAAATAATTGTTTAAAATGATATATCTCAAATTAAATCCCATCAAAATGTGACAATATTCTTCCATCTATGGTTGGAATTGCTTTATAACAGTGCAGAAAATCGTAACAATCAGTAAAATTGTTTTATAACCATTGCAATTTAAAAAAAAACAATTACAGATATAATTAGATAGTGTACATAAATCATGTTTGCTATCGAAACCAATTGATTAAAATATTTGAACATTTTAGAAATACTCTTTTGCCAATTGGTTTGATTTAATTAAATAAATAAAAAAAAAATTATATTGAAGACGTTTAATAAGTGCGTAAACGTTGTAAGTGTTAACGCCGCAGTTTGTAATAAAGATTTAAAAAAATTAATAAGAGCGATTCAGTTTTAAATTTTCACGTGAAAAATGTCAAGATGAGAAAAATTGTTAAGATCCAATTCAAAATAATTCATTTTGTCGTTAATTATTGTAGTAAAAATTTCTGCAGAATAAAACTGTGAAGAGGAATTTCCAATTTATTTATAATCGATAGAAAATAGTATATTACACGTACAATAATTAAAAAAATACAATTCATGCATTGTATTAGACGTAAGTTAAACGTCTGCTATTAAAAACTTTACCACTTAAACTCGTAGCACACAATATTATAATGGGTATTTTTTTTAAGTTCGGCGTCGAAGCTTCTTGGCGTGCATGTTTAACTTAAACCGTGAACGTACCTCTACCTTCAAATCAAAGTGACAGTTATTAACTTGACATCTAAACCTAATCTAACCTCACTTTTAATTTATTGAATTGATAGTTCAACACGTTAATGAGATTTAATTAAAAGCGTTTCAAAGCACTCGTAGTGTTATAACAAATAAAAAAATAAACTTTAATGAGAACATAAAATTTTATAAAAAAAATCAAAATCTTTTCAAACAATTGCGTTCCTGACCTGATGCAACTCATCAAGGTTATTTAAGAGTTCTTTAAATAGGACGACAAAAAGAACAGTGAGTTCGCACGATCTTGAAGGGTAAGTTATGGCTATATTTCGGCTGATAACTTGACGATCATAGAATTATTGTATCATTTTCAAGGTTGCGTAAGTGGTATGTGGAGTGGCACGATCTTGCTGAAAGTACTCGCCTCAATTGCATCGTCATAAACCTGTGCAAAAAATAGCTGTAAAATTTCCTCTCAGTATCCTGCAGCAGTCAATGTTTCATTTAAAAAAAAGCTCTAATTATTCACTATTCACCATCAACTCGGTGCCAATTTTTTTTTAAATTATCGTCCGTTCTCACAAACTTATAGGAGTGGCCGACTATAACGCCAAATTAAAAAAAAACGGTAAAAACAATTACGTATCCAAATAATTCACAGTATAAAGCTTCAAAATATGATATTCCGATGACAAATGTTTATTTATTATTACTATTCCCAGTTTTTATATTGGGTTATTTCATATAATAGAATTTTGTATCCTTCGTAAATTATGGAAATTGCAGAAAGTTTTAGATTGCAATATTTGTTTCCGTTTTTAGTTCAAAGAATTCTATTTCGTTTCCTGTGCCAAAGTGTAATCAAATTTATATTTATTTTCATTTCAACCCTGAAACGCAATTCTTCCTGAGAAAATATTAAATTTTCGGTAAATTAAGCGAACTTGAGAACACTTTCACCAATAATCAATTATCCATTATCTCAACTGAAACTCATAAATTATTTCCCTTACCGGATTCAATTGAGCGCAACAATGATGATAGCTGGCCTGTATACGTACATATGTACGATCGGTTAATTAAAAGCTTCGGGTCAATGAGTTAATTACACTGGTGCTGAAGCGTAAGCTAAAACTTTGGTCTCGTCTTCTGACACAATAATAACAACAATATAGACGCCATAAATTACGTGTTTTTATTACATTCTCTAGGGACTTAGTGAAGTAAGAAAAGCACTTTATTTGCGGTAGATGCATCTTATGACCGGTATGTTGTAATGAAAAAGATTGTGACAAGGTTTATGAGTTACTCTAGACGTCTTTCTGACATAGGGATTAAAACAACTTCTATTTTATATTTGAAATATATATCTCCCCATTGAATTTAACTCTGAGTCTGTTTTTAACATAAACAACAGTAATCAGCCATCAACGCCGGATGTAAACATAGCTAGTTTAAAAAAGTTTAAGTTTAATTGAAAAAAGCTCTATACTTAATTAGATTAGCTCTAAATAAACAGATCATCCAGAAATTAAACAATTATTCTTCTTTCTATTAGTGTCACAGCTTGAGCTCGCTAAAATTCTTACTGTAACCCAAAAAAACGTTATAACATAGATTTTTGCAATTTGCCTACATTTTAATACTCTAATAGACTAATTAGAGAACGCTACGTCGTAAGTTTCGGTGCGGTTATAAGCCATTAGAGTACCAAACTTTTTTTTCTAAAAAATGTTTAGGTTGACAAAACTTAATTTGACTTTTTAACTGTCTCTCAATAATATGGAGAATTGAAATTTGCAATTGTCGAACAGCAAAGTAAAGTGAACAATTAATGGAAAGTATATTTTGTGAAGTATGACATATAATGGTGTAAATAATCAGTGCACCAATAAGGTCTGGAAAGAACAACCAATTCCAATAAAGCAAAAATCACAGTTTATCTGTCACTTAACCCAAAAAGGTAGGATAGGTATGTATCTTACAATAATAATAATAAAAACCAAAATAATTTTCGCTATTTCACGGATTTCGGGAGGCGTACGTGTAAAGTTTTCTTTTATTTTTGTATTTTGTGTTTGTGACAGGAGTGAAAGGATTAAAACTTTTGAATAAAACCAAAAGAGAGACAACTAGATATAATTTTCACTTTAAAATCAAAATATTGCCAACCCACTCCAAAAATCCCTAAGTTAATCAAATAAGACCTCAAAGTGCTTATTCCTAAAATAAAAACTCGTGGTTTAAACTTAAATGCGTGCTTCGAGACATGTCTTATAAAACTTGTTTAGTATACTATTATTCAACTTTAATTATATATAATTGTACCCACTATTTAAAAAAATAGAAAAGTACTTTCTAAAACACAAATGTGAGAGTAGACTGGGGAGCCATATGTGGTTCATACAATTCTCTGTAGAAATTAAATACTAGAACCAAAGACCAATAACGTGACAAAATCAAAATATAAAAAAAACACACGGCCAAAGTACGATACAATTTCGACAGTCTAAAGCAACACTCGGTATATAAAAATGACAAGATTTAGCACAAAGAATGTCTAAATTAGCACAAATAACTGTGCAAAAAAAAACAAGAAAAACAAAACAAAAACAGCGAAAAGTCTAACCATAAACATTAGAAAAAAAAAATCTATAGAAACTAAAAACAAAAATCAGTAAAATTTATCAGATTAGTGAAAGAAGTTAATCAAAAACATGATCAAAATTGAGAAAACGCTGTATCAAAAATGTCTGATTTTCCAAGATCGAAAAAACATCAAACTCTAAGCCAGAACATATAAAGAAGTCACAAAACTAAACATTAAAAAAAATGTAGAGAAATAGACCAATGTTCAGGTGAGACTTGTATAGACTACAATTAAGAACACAAAAAATAAGAATAAGCCAAATCTGCAACTGGTAGTACTTAGTACACAAGAGCTCTCTTATTAGCAGACAAGAATAACAACATTTTTGAACAAAAATCTGTTCAAAAAATAGTTTAAATGTAATTTTAAAAACGCAAGAAAAATTTTTACAAATGGAAAAATAATAAATTCGTAACAAAAAGAGACAGCCCAATAGAACTTATAAATCTACTGTTAGTAAATTTATAAGATGTATTAAATAAAACGACAAGATGCCCAGTTCTTTTAAAAAAAAAGAAGCATTATCTATAAAATTACGAGTGATTCAATTAAAAAATGTTTAACCAAATTATAAAAAAAAATTAGTTAAAGAATATGCTAGGTGTAGGGCTGGTAGATTTTGTTTAGAAAATGTATACACTTTAAAAGACAGCTTATAGAAACAGGAAATTAAGAGACCCATTTATTATTTGTAGATAATAGAAAAACCTATAGCAGCAGGCACAATTGCGCAACATTCTAAATATTAAAAAAAATATATTCTTAATACGCTTGTCTTTGTAGAACGTAAAAATAAAAAAATATTTTAAAATACAATCTTAAGATTTAATTGTAAGAAGGTCAAAAATTTACGTTATGCGTTTAAAGCTACCCGGCAACGTGTATAAGACGCTTACATATTCCAAAACAACTTAATTCTTTCAATATCGTTCTAATTTAGCTCAAGCTTAACATTCAAAGTTTAACTTTAACATGAATTTGAAAACTTTAAAATTACCAAAAATTCTTAAAAAGCAATCAACATGATTGATTACCTCATTTTATATAAAGTTCAACTATTATACTGCACATTAAAATTTAAAGTGCTCTTTAATAAAAGTTGACACAACTTTTTAAACCATCCTAAAACGCGAGACGTATATCATAAAATGCTTATAATGTGGGCTATCTTTGTCGGCAGTAAAATTTTCCTAAAAAATTTCAATTTAGACTTTTATTATTAAACAGCACTTATCACGCCGTTCTCAAAAAAGTATATACATAAAGCAATGTTTCCAATAAAACCAATAAATAATTTAGTGAGTGACTAATGTGTTCATTAAACATTCATAGGCTTCATTTGTCGACAACAAATATACATCGAACAACAGATTTAAAACACATGAATATATTGATATCAATATCAATAAGTTAATAATCTACAGTGAAATAAGATAATTTCAATGTAGCTAATTTCACAACACTCAGATTAAATATTCTGTAGCACAGTATTAAGAAAAAGAGACAGCCCTGCTCTAGAATTCTGATAAAGAGATAAAAAACATATAGACAATAATTTTTGTTATACGACAACATGGATTCCCAAATTTGTTGCTATTATCTACAGGCACATAAAAATCATTTTATCCACCATGTTTTGCGTGAAAGCATTGTTTGTAGGTTATGTTAGATCCACAGATGGCCCACGGCAAAGAAAAGTCAATAAAAGAGTATTATATTTCTGTTATATATAACAACTCCTCAAAATATTAAAGCGATAATAGAAAAAAAAAATAGAATTTTTTTGCTTTGTGTCTTAAAATGCCATTTTGAATAAAATGTCAATAATTCTTTGACAAACAACGACTATTCGAAATAATATCATCTTATCTCATTAATAGCAAATAAAAGAATATGTTTCCCCAAAATATTTAAACCGCCGAAAGAAACACACAAAAATTCATCACAAGTTGGTGTTTTTAGCAATATTAAAAAAAAGAAATTATTTTTATTTACTTGTGTCCCAAATGTCATTCGTAATAAAATGTCATTGATAAGCCCCGCCCATGCGAAATTATTTTATTTTATTATGTATGATCAAGAATAGCAACCTAAGACCTCTATTGCATTTATGTCATTTTTGGTAGAAAACCTTTGGTAGAAAATCCTAAAACGTATTACATTTTAAACGCAAATTTTTTAAACCAAAAATCTGTATATCACAAAATGCTAGTTCTAAAGATATAAAAGTCAAGCATATTTCTTTAATTATTGAAACAATATCGCACAGCTATCTACCAATTATAAAAAGCGTTCATTCATCTAAAGAGCCTTTTTACTATACAGAACAAACACAAACAAAGTCACTTTCTCATTCTACTATCCCTTGTCAAGGTTTTATAGCTCTGGCTCGCAATGTGAATTTTAAATCCGAATAATATTAACCGCAACCGTTGTGTTCAGAATTGTAGTTTTTGACGTGTTCTACAATGAATAGAAAACATTTTTTTTATTTAAGAGTATAACATAGATTCAATATGTGGGTTTACGATAATTTTGGTTGAATTAGTCGTGAGATGCTTAATTCATTTATAACGAAGCTGATCTCACGAGAATTTTGACATTAAACCAACAGCGAACATGGTAATAGGAAGTAATTGACTAAAATTAACCTTTTTAAAGTTCTGTGTCGTTCATTTTTAAAATATAGAACACAAAGACGTGTTCTAATTGAATAGCTAATAATAAAATAAGTTAAAACTGTCAGAAATATGGTGATTTAGAAAGACGTTTTATTATTTAAAAGTGATATAGGAAATCATGTAACAACACAATACCAAAATAACTTTTGATTTGAAACAATAAATTGGGATTTTATACTCCAGAAGTTTAGAATGCCGTAAATTATGTCAGATTTTGGTGCATAGCTAAGTTTATGTTAACATGGGTGATATTTGACATGACGGATTGGAGTTTAAAGTCAACAGCTTATTTTCACATGTCGCAGAAGTTGTTATTTACAGAAATAAAATGCAAATGCTTTTGCTAAATAAGCAACATAAATAATAAAGCGGATTCTGTTGCAATAGAAATAATCTTTGAAATGCAGTTCATTGTGTTATAGTAAAATTCTTCCATACTCCTAGTATAAAGTTAGGTCACACGGTGTTATCAAAATGATAATTGAACAGGATTTTATTTATTAACTTTATAAAAGCTACAAATTTAAACTCAACGTTTAGTCTCTACATTTATACGTATCCTTGCCTTTGTATATCCTTTTCTCTTGTAATTTTTTAGCTTTTTTAAACCCTCATTGCTAAACTCTAAACTATTTTTCTGCCTCAATTACTTTGCTCTCTTTCCTTCTCTCTCTTGTTAACTGCTAAACTGCCAAATGACATAATCCTTCCTGCTATGGTGGTATAAAACATTTCTCTCCGTCATTCCTGATACAAACTTTTTTTTTCGAACTTCTGATCCTTATTGACCTTATTAATTAAAATCCTTTAAAAAAAAAATTAGATAATAGTTATCTTCACCCATTATATACTAAAGCTCAAAAAAAATGCAACACCCAAAAAAAAAATGTTTTTGTATAATTTTGTGTCAGTGTTTTCAAACGATTACAATTTGGTGCAAGTTAAACAAAAACTACTAACAAAAATTTAATTATGTATTACCAGACCACGGTAGTTATAACATTCTCTAACTCGGCGAGACGTAGACCGAATCATGTGGTTGATGTCTTCTTGGAGCAAAGAATATCAAGTCTGTTGAAAATTATTCGTAGATGGTCCAAAGTTCTTGGTAACTGTGGCAACCGCTGAAGTGTTCTGTCAATGCTATGCCAGACATATTCTATTGGCGATAAGTCAGGAAATCCTGCAGCCCCATCTAAAACCTTTAGTCTAGTCCCTTGCGGAAAGTCCATGGTTTAATGGCTCTGTATGCAGCATGTCGGTGACTTGATCAAAAATGACGTTTGGGTTTTAGAACTTCAGCAATGTATTGTTAGGCTGTAAAAATATCCCTAGTAAACATTAGAGACAACTTACTTCCAAGATAAATATACTGCCCCATACCATGATGCCAGACTGTGTAGTGTTCCAAGACAAACCCTTTTTTGTTTTTCACCGCAAAATCATAAGACTTCTAAATAGAATCTAGACTCATAACTGAAGCCGATGTAGTTTCACTCTAAATCCCAGTTAACTATGGCTTGACACGATTTCAAACAACGAGCTTTGTGCTGCCGTAGCACCAAAATCAAACTGTCTAAATGAAGGCTAATTATTATGCTTCTACCTATATAGGCTTAAGATACCTTATATAGCTCTTCAATTAACTGATTGTTTATAAACCCCACGTCTTGTTGCTTTAACAAAGGTATCCCAAACATGCTGCAAATTATCGCGACGATTACATATTGTAAGCAATCTTAAGAATTTTGGTTGGGCAATGACCATCCAAATGATGTCTTTGTCGATTTCTTCGGATTATCTTTTCCATCGTGTATTACAGGTGAAGGTGTAATTTCGAGTCTTTGGAGTATTTCCCTTAAACTGAAGTAGGTCATACCAATAATGCACCATTTTTGAAAATCACTTAATTGATAAAATCGACGAGGTCAACTAGTTTTCCGCATTCTAAGAAGGTTTTTAAAAACATCAATTATCTCACAAAAAATCAAGATAAAGCAGGTGCCTGGTTTTCAACATTATTAAATTTGCCTCATAATTCTGATAAATGTAAAAATCGTATACAAAAAGCCCAGATAAAGCAGTAAAAACGTTCTATTTTTTATTTTAAAGATGCGTATTTGTTGATGAGTTAAACCACATCTATAAGATGTTGCAATACTTTTGACCTCCAGCATATCTTTTTCGCTCGTTTTTAATTAGAATTTATAATCATTGTTTTGCTCTTTTTGACTTCTAGTTTCTTCTTTCTATACAGCTTTTCATTTATTAATCTCATTTTATTTTCTCCATACGCTACCTACCCAATGATTAATAAAAAATGTTTTTATAGTATTTCTATACAGGAAAATATGTATAGAAATATTTCGTATTTCTTTTGCATCGCAAGTTGTGTGAAAAATTGAGTGCGTTTCGCACTCCAGCGGTGGAAGCGTCCCCCAGAACAGAAAAAATGAAAGAGACAATAAAAAAGATTTATCGACGTGTAACCACGTTAGAAGTGATGAAGTGCAAAACGTATACAATTTTCTACCAATCTTCGTTACGGCCTCTTCCAAAAGATGTCAACTTTTTTTGATCGTGAAAGCCTCTCTAACCCCAAATAAACTCTAGATATTTTTTTCAATTTTTGTAACGAGTGTTTTTTAAAATTTAATAAGTTTGTGCGAACGGACCGTAGTTTTTAAAACAATTGCTTCAAATGGCAAAATAATTACTAAATTTCTTTATATTTGAATTTAAAATGATCTTCTCACGAAAACAGACAATTTTTCTAGTAGAATCTTATTTTCGTAACAACCACCGAAATGATGGTGAATTATTTTTAATAGTACATAGACTGCTGCAAGATATCGAGAAGCGCTTTTACAGGCATTTTTGGCCCAACTTCATGACAATAAAATTTTAGACGGGTACTTTCAGCAGAACACTTCACATACTACTTGCAAGACACAAAAAATATAATCGTCGATTTATCAGCCAAAATACAGCCATAACCCTTCAAGATCCTACAACCTCATTCCATGTGACATCATTTTGTGACCCTATTCAATGCAACGCTTAAATAACCTCGTTAAATTGCGTCAAGTCGGTAACGTAATTGTTCAAAAAGTCAGCAAATGTCTTGAAGTCGATGGACGACATTTTGATTATTTGTTTTAAATATTATTGTCTGATAAAAGGTTTTTTTTTCGTTTGTTATAACACTACAAGCGCTTCCAAGTGCTTTTTAATTTAATCTCATTAAAGTGTTAAAACTACTGATTCATTAAATTAAAAGTGAGGTTAGATTCAGATGTCAAATTAATAACTGTCACTTTGATTCAATGGGAAAGGTACGTTCACGATTCAAAGTTAAACTTTCATTGCAAGCTTCGACGCTAAATTTCAAAAAGCACCCATTAGATATTTTAGCACGGTTTTTTAGAGCTTTTCATGTTACATCTTTTTACAGACCTGACCTATTTTTCTCACAATAAATATTTTTTTTAAGTTGTTAGAAATAATAAAAAAATTACCAAATATATCCGTGTCGCAAAATAAGTAGTAGTATTTTGCGACAAGTTTTATGCCTATTAATTTTTTTTCTTTTTCCTGAGATTTAAAAAATCAGAATAATGTACTTACTTTTCTAGTTGCTATGATTGGTTACTCAAAAGCAAATCTGTCAGCTGAGAGATTTCACAAATAGTAAGAAACCTCATCAAATTTGCGGCGGATTTCATAGAAACTTCGATGTCTCTAATTTAAACCAAAAGCTTAAGCACTGCGTTACCGGGATTAAACCACCAAATTGATTATATTAATTAACTTGTAGCAATATATTATTTTCGAACGACCTAATATCAAAGAATTAATTTAATCAACTGCATGATTTGCCTTTAAAACAAAGCTTTAATGTACCATTTTATTATTCAGAAATGGCATTTTTGTCATTCTTTTGAGCATAAATGTCTTTTTTTCTACAATTGAAATGAAATGACAAATGATGAAAACCATAAGCCTTCATCAACACACTTGTTTATTAATGTGTTATTTATCAACAAGTGTGGTAATAAAGAGCGTATGGAACGAGAACCTTTAAGTAGAGATTATTGATCAATCATTACAAAATTATTTTTGTTGACCAGAACCTTTCTAATTTGAAAACAAAAAAGATACATTACATTTTTATGAGATGTTTAGAGATATAGTCGTTCATGTATTAAAAATTATAATTTCAAACATTAAAACAATAAAAGTCTCCAATTATAAACATCTAGTGTTAACGTGCTGTTCATTTGTGTAAAATCGTGCATTAATTTAACTTAGATATTAGTTTATATACGAGTATACAATTACGTATATTATAAATTTTTTTTGTCTAACAATTGAATAACATATAGGCAGTTATCCGCTAGAAAACTTCCTACAATATAATGCGTCGGCTAATTCTGCACCCTTATGATTAATGAGTTAGCTTCTCAAAAACGCCATAAGTAAAATTTCCCATTCCAGACAAAACTTTCTCGATTAAGGAAAGAAAAAAAATATTTTTTTAAATAACGATTTGTTGAATTTTAACAACATTAATTACAAGTTACAAAAACTCATTGCTCAAGAAGATTTGAAAAAAGCCTTCAGCAAAAATATAGAAATAAGTGAATAAATATTGAGGTTGAGAGTTGGTAAGCTTTTTTAGAACAGCCCAGCCAGCCAGCTTTGAAATGTTTCAGTATTCGCCATATTTTTTCAAGTACGTCCCGAATTAATTTCAAAGCTCTAATTTAATCCTATTATGTGCGTCTGAAAATAATATTGCAAGCTACTTTGTATAATCCCATAAAAAGAAAAACTTTTTCTCTGCCTGTTTATTATTCTTTTTTTTGAATGTAACATGCCTAATAAAATATACAAAACAACGCAAGAATTCGTTTTAGAAATTTAACTGTTTATTTCGTTCGTAAAAAGTTTTTTACTATATACAGCGCTTCCACAAAAGTCTTGTTATATAATCGAATTAATTCAAATAATAACAACAAATAATAAAAACTCTTCACTAAATTTCAAATCATTGCAGCAGAAACTTAATGAATTTTTCTCGATGATAATCCTTTTCAAATGATTAATATCTTAAAAACGTCTTCAGGTGTAAGTTTTTTTTTAGACAGCCCCAGTTAATAATACACTTGAAGTGTCAAATCGGGTGATCTGACCGGCCAAGAGTTTGCAGAAGATCTTCAAATTCAGCGGTCTCAATATTATGCGTCAATTCAATAGATCTAAAACCACATATCACAATAGAAAAGAACCGTCAAAGCCATTATTCGATATACAACAATATCAAATCAACGTATCACCATTCGAAAGATTCCACCAGCAGGTTTCTACCGAAAGCAACTTTGAAGAAAAATGATAAATCTTAAATCCACTTCAGCTACCGGTCAACCAGTACTATCTCCGACCAAAAAAAACACCGACCATAGTGGGTGACATTTGCAAAGAAATTGAAGACAGATGATCAAAGATTTGATCATATTAATATGGCCCAAAATTAAAATTCCGTTGAAAACAATAAGACTAAATTATACAAATATTAAAAATTCCACCTCACATGTATGTCTGAATTTTCTGTTCCTACCATTTAGATATTTTAATTCTAGAAAAAAAAAGAACACAAGATTATTTTAAATTGTATTTTGGAATTGTTAGCCCTAGCTATCTATCATATTTGCTAGGTATTTAAACTACTGCAATAAATAAGACAAAAAAATTAATAACCTTACAAAATTCATAAATAAAATAGTAGAAAAACATTTCTTTGAAAAGTTCAAGTTCAAACTCTTTACAATACCAAGTTTTACCTCCGCCTAAAATTGTTTATTATTATTGCTCTAAAAGTGTTCAAGCGTTAGCAAATTTAAATGAATATCGTAGACCCTTGAACTATAAAAACATACAATTTAGACGGTTAAGTCTCATAACATTTACAAAGTTCTAAACAACAACAACCAATAGCTTGCGTACATTTTTCTCCAGGAAAAACTTATTTGAAGCCGAATCATTTTTAATGCATTTAATTTTTGACACCGATATAAATCTCCTACAAAAATCTCCAATTTTTCTATTCGCTTAGAAAACTAAAGCGCCTTCACAGCACAATAGTCCAGCACATTATTGTTCATTACTGCCATTGTTCCAAAAGGACATCGATCATTGTTCATTCGAGATTCTGGTCGACCATCAATCACGTCAGGACGATACAAGACTCAGTTTTTCAAACTCGTTTATCTTATAATTGATCCTTTGCCGAAATCTTGACCATCATGCGACCTAAAGCTCTCAATTTTATATAAACTGGAAGCTTGACGATATAAAAGAGCTAAATTTCATTTATTATTTAAACTTGGAGAGATAAAGGTGTTTCTTCTGCTGGAAACATTTATCAAAAATGTCAACGTGACAAATGTTGGAAATTAACCCTTTGTGTGTTTTTCTGTGAAGCATTTAGTTGATACAAAGGCTAAATTTGGTAGCTGTGATTAATTTACTAATGGAGCTTGTAATGACTCGGATATGAAAGACCGATATTATTAAATAATTCAAATTTGATTTTGATCTGTAGTCATATATCCTAAAAACAAACCTTTTGGTTTTACGTCTGAATTTCATTTGTACAAAGTACAAAGTTGTTAAAATTTTATTAAAATGTCAATTTGTATAAAGCACGTGAAACAATAAAACCAAAACCGGCAATTCACATCTCTCAGTAGCGCATTAAATATATTTTTATTATATATTGCATAGCTCAACCCGTCTTTGCATCACGGCCGTTTTTTGATGATATACTAAAAAAACAACTAACAATTCAATATTACTAAAATAACAGCAGAATTAAAATAAAAACTCAAGAATAACAAAGTGTATAAATAGTAGAAAAACAGCTAAATTTGTGATTGCCCATTTAAAACCAAAAAAATAAAGTACCACACGTCTTTCTCTTAAAGATCCAGAAAAATACAGCACAAAGCTGTAAATAACAGAAATAATATAAATGTAGGTGAAATTCACATAAATATTTTTTTTCTCAAGTTTTGGTACGAGGAAGAAAAACAGAAGTTCTTCTTTCTCCTGAAAAGATGCAGACAGATTACCTAGAGATATGTACTACGACCCTTTTTTATTAAGGTTCTATTGTACTCCCACATATACAGACATTTATACATTTACACACACTCATGAGCCAGACAAGAGCAATTCTCCCTGTAGAAACATGCTCTTGCCGGAGTGGGAATCGTACCTACACTTCGTAGACCAGTTTCCAACGTACTATCGTTTGGACAACTAATCTACCATGGCCTCTAAAGAGAAGCAATTACGTTTAGGACTAAATATAATAGTTGCAAATCGAGGTTGCAATATGAATGCAACAATGATATTAGCGACAAAACTGCAAGAGGTCAGGTATTAACTTGACCAGGTCAGGTCAGAAAAGAAAATTATTGAAACAAATGTAAAAACATTGAGTCTACTTAATAATATTATAAGAAAAATTACTAGACCTAATTAAATATATTTTTGCCCAAATTACTTGGTTTAAGCCCCCCTAAACCAAATTTTAATTTATTTATTAAAGAAAAATTACTAGACCTAATTAATAGTATATTACACTACAAGGGACAAAAGTTGAATTTTCGGCCCTGCGCGCCATAATGCCCGAGGTGAAGCCGAGGGCATCATGGCGCGCAGGACCGAGATTTCAACTTCTGTCCCGCGTCGCGTATACGATTTTTCTTCATACCTCGGTCGAAAGTACGTACTTTTATTTTTTTAACTTTAAATGCTGATAGTTTTTGATGCCTGCCGCGACATTTGCGGCACGAGCGAAGCGAGTGTTGCTGGTCATATAACATAGTTACGAGTATAAATAAACACGATGAATTCTTTTTTCCCGCTATTATAGGGAAGAAAGAATTTCATCTTACAGGGACTAAAAGTTAAACTTTCGTCTCTGTTATTAGGGACGAAAGTACGTACTTTCGACCGAGGTATGAAGAAAATATATTTTTGGCCAAATTACTTGGGTGATGTGTGTATAAATTGTTACTAAATTACACTATTCGTAACCCCTAGACCTTTATAAATAATAAATGCAACATAACAAATTAAAATAAATAATTGATTATTATCATAATGAACTACAACGCACATAGATCGATTACTGAAAATTAGTAGGTCATAAGTCAAATTTAAAATTTTAGTTTTCTTAAAATAGAATTTTAAATAAAGCCCTTAGTTACTTGTAGTATTAATCTAATCAATAGTATCTAAATAGAAAGTAAACATTGTTTTAGAGCCGTCATACGCGATGTGACATTCTGACTTTTTTTTTTTAATATTATTACATTATTTTCTTGTAAAGATACAATTTAAAAATAGGTATCTATGCAATTATTTTCAAAATCAATTAAATTGTAATGTTTCTTTTTGTGTTAGGTACCGACTTCTTGTGCAAAAATAGAGACTCGATAAAATGTAATACCTGTACGATAAAATGCTAGATTAAAAAACAAAATAATTTCTGGTAATTAAAGTCCAACCCACGTTTTTAAGTTACATATTTTAATAAAATTGAAATAACATGTTTAATGTCTACTTTCGATCTCCTTAAGAGATCATCATCAGGACATAACTAGAAGCTAACAAAAGAAAAAAAAATAAATCTAATGACCAAATAACATAAATTAATAATTTAAATAATAATTTTAAAAAACGTACACAAAAAACAAAATATGTATTTGGAAAACTATTTATTGACCTGCTATGGCAATACACCTAAAAATATGAGCAAAAACAAACAATTTGAAACAGCTTTAAAAGAAAAATGGTTAGAAAAAAACATGTTTGTTGATACCGATTTAACCAAACGACAGTATGAAACTATTACAACCCTCAAATGAATCACTTTATTCTCGCTACAACCTATTACTAAAGGCAAAAATAGAGTGCTACCCTTAAGCAAAATTTTGGCGACAGACTACACGATGTTCGTGGGTTTTGTTCTAATTTGTAGCAAAAAGGAAACAAACTTATATGGCGAAATTCTACATCGTCCTCGCCTCGATATAGTAACATCAAGAAGATTTCGGTTGTTAAAAAGTCTAAAAACCCAACAAAAGAAAAAATAACTTACGTTGAACAATCCATCAAAAAATTAACGCCTAGAAAAGTTATTTTCCCTAAAAACGAATTTATTTTTAAATATGTGTTTAAAATAATAATGGTTAATGGTAAAGTATAGGCCATGCTGCAACCAAATCAGCAAGTAGTAGGTGAATTCATGTCTAACGATATTAACAAGCTGACTCAAAAATTACAGAAAAATTCGACGACGATTTAATGTGTATTTCACGCTAGAATTCAATTGTTGAAAAAAGTTTTATATCAGTGATACGAATAACTTGTAAAAAAGTACAAAAAAAAAACGATTGAAAGAACAGTTAGAAGCAAAAAAAAAATCAATTTTCAAGAAAGATTTCGAACCTAAGCTGGATTGTTGGGAAACATGCCAAAAGCGAATTTTGATAATGATGGCAGCACAAGTAAAAGATTTTTGGAAAACCAGCTATTAGCTGCCGACGCAACAAAAAATCATTTTAATCTACACTAGTCTACACTAATATTATAAAGAGGAAAGATTTGTATGTTTGTAATGAATAGGGTCAAAAAGTACTGGGCCGATTTAAAAAATTCTTTCACCAATAGAATGCTACATTCTTCCTATTTGACATAGGCTACATTTCATTTTGAAAAAAATTAGGGATCCTTGGTAAAATTTAAACAATGTAACCGAAGGTGTAGAAAAATTAGTCTTAAAATGTCTTTCGTCGAATGCGCTGCCAAAACTATTAGCGATAGCACAAAATAATGTACAACAATATTGAAGAACATCATAATGTCTACAAAAAACTCCGTGGTAGCATATGTCCAACTATTGTAGTTATGTCACTACAACAACTTTTTCCATTTTAAACATCAATGAAAATGCTAACCAAATTCAAACCATGCTATTTATGTGTTTATATTAATCCTTATCCAAATAAATTATTTTATGGTCAAGACCATTTAACGACCTATAAAATAGTTTTTAAATTATTTAAATTGGACTTTCCATTCAAAAGATATTACGAATTAAAAAATTCAAACAGTAAACAAAACCGCCATAGCGCCGTGGCCGTTGTTTGCGATGCAGTCTGAAAAGCGCGCCGAGCATCGCGGCGGGCGGGGTGAAGGGGGCACTGGGGGGGGGGGCAATATTTAATAAAATTAGTAAAGTCCTTCTCAGGTATGACGAGACCAAGAAAATAAGTATTCATTTTTATATGGAGGATATTATAGATTCCAGTTCAAATTGAATAGATACGCATACATAAGATAGGTCAGCTATACAAAATAAAGTAGTGCATCAAATTTACGCTAAGACGGTACGAAGTTCGCCGGGTCAGCTAGTTTTAAATATAGAACTGGAAACTATTTGAAATAAAAGTGTGATCTTTAAAGATGGCATCCCATAATCCCGACTTTGCACAAAATATTAATACATAAGAACAGATATCGAAAGAGGCAGCACAACCACAAAATAAGCACTTTTGCTTATATCGAGAAAACTAGGCTAAAAAGTTTTCAAGAGAGGATTGCTATCTTGACGTATACAATAGATTATTATTGAGTTCAGATCCGCTATTAAGCTTAGAACGCACAGAAAAATGCATCAAAGTAAGATTATTTTGCCTACTACCAAATTCAGAGCATGATATATCAGAAGCAGATGAAGATTATTAGCATTGACTATAGATAGAGTCAATTAAAATCGAAATATAATTTCAATTTTCCAAAAAACGCCGAGAATCAAGACGGCTTTCTAGCCTCAAATCGAGACGGTTTTGTTGTCTCAAAACTCTCCATAATACTGCATATCTTTACGATTTTAGTAATCAATGTTATTAGACAATGAATAAACAGTCAACTATAATAATTTTTCTGCCACTTAGATATTTTTAATGTTTAAGCTAATTTATTTGAATAACTTTTAATACCATTTTGTGTGCACAATATAATAAAAACATATTTAGAGATAATCTTTATTTTTGTTATGATTCAACAGAACCAAATTCAATGCAAAATATTTTTGACCACCACTCGACGTATGTGTGACAGTTTTGTGTAAAAACTAATTTAAAGTAATTGCATCTCTCAAAACATAATTTAACTTAAAAACCAAAATTTCCACTAAGTCTCGCTACAAATTATTGTCGCTCACCCCGATCCGACGACTATAAACCTCAAGCGGACTTCGAGAACGTCGCCAACCACTGCCGTCAAAAAGCTCTATTTGTTTTACTATAATACAAATTAATGCGTGCTTGTTTTAATAAACCTTGTTAAACTAGACTAAACAATCTAAATTGCTATTACTTTAACTGAAACAACTTCCAAGAAGATACTGCTGCCGAATTAAAACGCTTCAAGCTAATTTGATTCCTAATTAGATATATCCTAATTAGAAAGTAGAAAAAAACTAGGTCCTAATAAACTCTAATTAAATTAATAATTATAAAGCTAGAACATGCAGCACTTTACGTCATTTTAAATTAAGATTGAACAACAAATTATTAGAACTTTATAACAAACTTAATATTGACGTTTTATGTACAACGTTTCAAGTTTTTGTGTACAACGTGGGAGAAGATGGTGAACATTCATCCAAAAGATATCCAAATTTTATGAGCTATAAACGAAAAATAAAACGAGCAGATCGTGCTGTTTTATGTTCAATAAATATTGCAATTCTGCAAACTATCTCCGATGAATATATTTTTCATAAATACTTAAGATTGAAAGATTACAACGCTCAAATATTTCTCTAGAATATATAATATATATAACAAGGTTCCATTACTATTAATGATTGTTCGCTGATTAAATTTATGTCATAATGAAAAATTAAACAGCTTTAGCAGAATGACACAAAACTGAAATGCAATAATAATAGTAATGTACTCTAGCTTCAACAACAAACTAATAAGGTTAGAGGTCTGTACACATAGTAGTAAGTTGTTGCATTAATCAAGTGTTAATCAATATAGCTTTGAGAAAAAAGAAAGCCTCCCCAAACCGTTGACAAAAAATCAAAAATTTTCAATTTTTTTTCGTCGAATTATCACTAATATAAGAAAATTTGATCAATAATTGGGGCCATACACAACAATAAATTCATAATAATAATCTTTTCTTAAGCACATTTTCTCAATTACAGAAAAATTTTATCGAATAAAACGCAAAATTAGGGTTGGAAATAATATAAATCTGTCAATAGAATATATCAAAATATTAATAACAATATTGTTCTACGATATTAATCAGCTTCCAAAACACATTTACTGTGTTCTCATTCAGTGCCAATTGCATCTTTTTCATTACCATTTTTGTTATTTTCATTCCTTTATATTCACTTTTTCCTAGTATTACATACATATTTTTATCTCCGTCACTTAGTTGCCTATACTCCTATATATCCACCTTTTTAAATTATCAGCTACAATCAACTAAAAGAAAAGCTTGCTCAAAATACAGTTTAATATAACATGTTTGTCTTAAACAACATGATCCTGTTTTATCTACTTTGTTCAATTTTATTACACTGCTGTTTGTTTTTAAACAGTAGTAATTTTCTAAAAATTAATCCAAAAACTAGTGCAATCCCAAGCGATTTCTAAAATAGTATTAAAACTGGTATAAATACATTTAAAGCATGCAAATAAAACCTCGCTCAAACCTAATAGACTACAAAATAGCAATGACAAGTTGAAAAAACCGATTAAAGAAGGGATTAAGATTTTGTAATTTACCTTATGTGTGTGTGTCCTCCGAGATGGTTGGAATAAATTCTACTGAAAGTAAATAATGCTTTTGTATTAAGAAACCCTCTTCGACATTACAGCTGATTCTATAAACAATTATAATTGATCGAAATCGGTTAATTAATCCAGAAATGATAATTTCACACAATTCAAGCTTTTATTGAATTTGTCAATCTGTTGTCGTATTTCTCTCAGTAAACTTTTCCATTTTACCCATATCATGAGGGTGTATAAAAACAAATAATACGCCATCTCTACCACTGTTTATCTTACATACACCTAGCGCTTAAAAATCAACATAAGTAATTTAAATTTTTTTTTGAGATTACTCAATATTTCGTTGGAAAAACCAATATTTTCATCTTTAAAGAAATCTTTACATTTTGTTACGTTCAATTTTTATGTTAAAATAGTGATTGATTTCATTTATTACAAAACAAAGTTTAATTAAAAAAAAATGAGAATTTTACAACAAACAAAAACAATTTTTTTCCATAAAATTCTCATCATAATTAAATAATATAGATAGATAAACTTGTCTACGACTTAATTTACAGGATCCTAAACTAGGAGAAAAAATAACATAAAATAAAAAAATTCAAAATACTCTACGCACAAATAAAATGTATTCTTAGGAGCCGGTCTTGTGGCACTTAAACCCAGATGTTTTTATCAACATGTGCGAGAAGTAAACTTGTTCAGGCGAATACGTGTGTTATAGTATTAAAGTTTATTTTTGAAACATCCAGTACATCAGTACTGGGTGTTTCAATACTTGCAAATGTCTTGAATCCGGTCTACAACATCAAAACTAGACAAAGTTAAAGCAGGACAAATTGATATAAAAACAACAGTAATCTGACAGCCCTTCCGTCCGCAACTGTTCATTCAAGCAATAGCTAGAAATTGATTATTAATTACAGCTTTCAAATACGTTTAGAATTAAAAAAAAAAAAGATTAAAATTTGTTCTGATTGTTTTTTAGTGTATACGTGATTGCTACAGATTTTAAAATTTGTTAAACATGCGATTAATATTTACAAAATATTTTTTTGTGTAAAAATAAACAATATTGAAAAACACAACAAAAGCTTTCGTTGTCACCTGAAATTCAAATTTTTAAGTGATTGATTGTCCTGAATATTGAAAGCTATTGAAAATCGCACATGTAATTTTTAATATGGTATAAAGCAAAAGCACAAAAGGCAAGTTGTTTTTTTTTAGAAAAATCAATATATTCCACAGCCGAAAGCTTCATTGCTCGAAGTTTACCAAAACCATCAAAATAAATATTCAGTGGTAAAAATATTTTTCATCTGACAAGCGTAAAGAGAGAGTTGCTGAATCAAAAACTTGAAAAATTTAAAATGCCCCAAAATCTCTATTGAATAAATTAAATCCATGACATACTGACATTCGTTTGCCAATTTTTCAGTGCAACCTGAAAATTACAAGTAATTATAAAATAAATCTAACGTTAAATAATAAAAGCTTCTCTTTAGACATGGAAACAAATAATTTCAAACCAAGCACTCTTAATAAGTCTCTACTGCAAATAGCTAAGATTTTAACACACAGTAGCTTCTTTAGAAAAAAGATTTAACGAGCTTTTTCATTCAACTCGGTTATACATTATATCCACTTCTAACCCCTATTAATCAATCTAAATTTATTTTCTCTAAAAAAATCCCAAATTTGCAAATTTCTCACCGTGAAATAATACGTTTTCCCGTAAAATTTCCCCCCAATTAAAACAGAGACCACGTCGTACCGAGAGAAGACCTCGTCGGCTTTCACCCCTGGGATATCAAGAGCGCGATAGGGTGGCACGTTACAGCATCCCTGCAGTATCCTCGCGATCTCCGACACACAAACACGCGAAACCCTATCCTCCACAACTCTTTCGAACTTTTGGTAAAGTGTCGTTAATTAATTTTATAAAAATATCCGACCGGTCCGGTTGAATCCGAGTGCGTCTTATCTCCCCCTAGAATATTAAAACTTGGTAAATTTACATTTCTTTTTCAACACACTTTTAAATTAAATAGGGATTTAAAAAAGTGTTAAAAGCAGTGTTGAAATAAAAAAAAAATGTAAAACAAAATTTCACTCTCCAACATAAGATTTAAAAAACCCACAAAAAAAAAGAAAAAAAGTACTAATAAAAACTAAGTACTAAATATTTAAAAGTCAAAAGTAATTTTTAATTCTCATAATTTCTTGTTAAAATTTAATTCAATTTAAAAAACAATGAAAAAAATCAAGTTCAAGTTTATAAATTATGTGGTGACTGATATCGTTGAATGACGCTTATTTTCTATTAAATCATAATTTGTAAGTATCTATCTGATCCCGCTCAAACGCTAAATTGCATACAATATTTTATGTTTTGATTAATTTTGTAAACATTTATTTATGTTTAATAAAGTAAGTCTCCAAAATCAAAAATAAACTCATCCATTGTTGATTGAAACCATGGTTAATTTGGTTTTCAACCAGTTTTTTTGAAAAATTCGTATTAAAATGTATTAACTACATTCACCAGATCATTTTTTAAAATAGCGCTTTTGAGATTAAAATTTTGTTCAAAAAATGAGAAAATTAAGACAAAACCTTTGCAATTATCAAACTACACTTTGGTAATAAAAATACACCAAAAATCACCTTGATAACCATTTATTTACTAGTTGTTAAAGCTAACAACAGAAGAACATTGCATTAAAAATTAAATCAGCAAAATTATTTGAAAATAATGCTCTGTCTCAATCAATTCAACAGTAATTTTACAATACAATACGTGGTAAAATTAATGTTGACAATGTTTATTAACAGACAAAACAACTTTTGAAGAATAAATATTAAACGACATAATATTTTCTATACCAAATGGTTAATATTTTAGCTATTTTAAGATTAAAAACTCTTTTTATTCGTCCAAAAAATATAAAAAAAAATTAAATTTAAATTTATGTTCTATTTATTTATATTCTTTATAAGATGTTCCTAAAAATTATTTATTATTTTCAAATGTTAAAAGTTGATTTACAGAAAGAAAATCGAACTGAAATTAAGATAATTGCAATTAAATTCAAATTCTAGAGTGTTGATTATTGGTTCTCGCAAATTCAACCGATCACGTAACGAATTAATTTTAATTTAATATTCAATTCAACTACTAAAAAGCCGATGTCGTAGATAATTTAAATTAATTATTAACGTATTGACGTTATTCTGCAATTTCAATAAAAAAATTAAAATAGGTTTTTGTAGTTTAGCAATGATAGATTATTAGCAAGAGTTTTCAAACTTTTTTGACAATAATTACCAAAAATGTTTGCGTTAACACTCTAACAATACACAACCTAAATCTATAATTAGCTAAAATATTAAAAAAAAAAATTTCTTAATGCTCGTACTATATTGATAATTTTAAAAATTGCGTCGGTAATATAAAACTTTCTTCAAAGTACGTGCATTAGGTGTTTTACAGTACTCTTCAACAAAAACCTTCTTAAGTTTCTTAATGATTAAAAAAAAGCTTGCAATTATATTTACCAATATTATTTATTTCTAATAAATTACAAAGTATGTAAAACATTAACGATGTAATTTTATTAAATTGGGTTATAATCCAGCAGCAATAATAATTGTCCTAAATTGCTTCGTTATCCAATTGTAGTCTCATTATTATGGTATTAGCTCGTAAATTTTTCAGCGTAGACACTTTGAGCGGCTATATCTTGAACGGTGCAGTAAACTATATTTTAAAGTATAAAGTCAATTTAAAATAAAAACTACAACGTATTTGTATATAGATTCACAATGCAATATAAACTATATTACTGTAGCGATCTTTTCTAGATAATCGCTAGTTGATTTCCCCAAAGTCAATTTTGTATCAACTCTTCTACGCTTTTTTTTATATCAATTTGATGCCTTTTTATTTAACTACACATTTGTATTCTATTTTTGATTCAAATTGAAACTTTAATGAAAGACTCAGTTGCAGCAGATGAAAATTAGTTGTAATACAATTATTTCAGACCAAAATTATTGTTAGCTGAAGTAATTTTACAGAATAAAGAATAAGCTGTTGAAATGTCCTAAAAATGTTCATTTCGTACAAGAAAAAATTACAACTGGAACATCTCTCGTTTCAAGTTTTTTGTTTTAATGAAAATAACATAATTAAATATAAATTGTCAAACTGGACGTTGAGAAATTCTGATGTAAACCAATGTTGTAATTTTGAACACATTATTTTTTTCTTTTCACAGCCTGTTCACATTCTTCCTGAAACACATGTATAAGAACATCTTGAAGGATGTGTGGTTATCAAGTGTTAATATTTAAATTAAAATGATTTAAGGACTCCGTCACGTGTTTGAACTCACTGTACAACTACTGTGACTTTTTACAATTGAATTATTAATTATCTATTGTGTATCTATAAAACGGTTTATTAATGTGAAAACAAGTTCTGCAATTATTATAAAAAAAGTAAAAGTAACGTTCATCGAGCATTGAAGAAAAAAAACCATTAATCACGCTAGAAAAGTTTCCTCACCTTTTCAAAAGATTTCGCTGCTTTGCATCTCGTAAACTATTTCTGCTCGGCTATAAAACATATCGTATTTTGTGAAAGCTCATATTGGAATCGTACCACAACAGTAGCAAAATAATATGCATGATGACAAGGCAGTCTTAACGCGAGAGTTAAAAATCGTTAACTGCTATTGTTAACCACATCGACTTTTATTATACAAAACGCTATACAAAACTAAAAACAACCTAAAATCCGCCCTTAATACACATATTAAAAATTACAGACTCTTAAATCCCAGTAGAGAAAGTTGAATGAACGAACGTAAGGTGATTATCTACAGCAGCTAAACAGCTAAGTTTAAAAGTCATAAAGCCGAATGACGCTACCTATATTCTTTTTAAATTTTATTTTAGCTTATACAGATATCGATTGTGTTAACTGTGAATTTTGAAATGTTTCTGGCACTAATCCAAAGAGTTGCAAAGACGACTTTGGTTCTAGAGCACGAGATAAATTATTTTTATCGGGTTTTGTGTTTTGGACTTTTGGGGTGTTTGGCCTAAAATGCTCTCGGTCGTTATTTATTCGTTAGACCATTGAACACTGAAATATTTATTCTAATTAATTTTTTTCTAGTTTTGCGTATTCTATATTAATTAATGTCGCTTGTGATCATTTTACCATTGCATGTGAAGCTTTTCAATTAAATTCGCTTTTGATAAAATATTTTTCATCGAAAAATAATTAGATTAATTAAATTTCATACTAAATGCTGGAATTTCAATAAGCCGTAGTAATAGGTAAACAAATTAATCATCAATTGTTTGCTTGTAAAAATCAATAATGAATTATTTTCTCTAAAGATGAATTTATCATTTAAACTGCAAAACCATAAATATTTCTAAAAAAACAGAATACACCTCTTACCATTGCTTGAAAAAATAAACAGTTCCGTAAAAAGAAATAGCAAAAATGATTTAAATGACTGCAAACAGTCTAAAAAACTTTGTAGAGCAATTAGTTTTTCACAAAATTTGTTTTATGTTTTTTTTTTGTCAGAGTGAATAGAAATTAGAGCCAAACAAGTTGTTTTTTTCTGAATTTTTTTTATAATGCTTGACTTTCAGCATTTAAATATGTATTCTAATAAATTTTAAAAATTTATTTTATAAATCATGATCATTAAAGTCTGTACTATAACTGTAGCATACATAAACAATGCCAGACGCCATTTTAAGTTAAAATAATAATATTCAAAGCTTAAATTTGGAGAATCTTGGTGAACATTTTTTGAAATCAAAAGTGACTTTTTAATTAATTTCTCACAAAATAAAAAAAAGAGTATATTTAAAGAAACACAAAGCAAAGTGGTCTATTCCAACCTTGATATTGTCAGACAAATTAAGACATAAACTATTGAACATAATAATGCAACAATTTCACGTAGTCGAGAGCATCTGCTTTAATTCAACAATGAAGATGATTTATTGTCCCCGAAAACATAACATTGTTAACAGTATGTTTAGTCCTTAAAACATACTTTTCTGACATTATATTTTACAAAAATATGTCCTTTAGCTTGTATAATTTTTTAAGCTGATTTTTATGTTTAGATTTTTCTTATTCAACTTTTTTTTTTAATTTACTTTTCTTGTTTTAATTTTTTTTAGTAAGGATTATAAGAGTAAACCTTGTCATCTTCTTAAAAGAATTCATATGTTGGGGATATTAAGTAGTGGTCTAAGCATGAATAATACATCCATCTAGCCAATTTTAATTTGTCCACACGGATTGTTGCCAAAGAAACAGAACATAGATTATTATACTCTACGGCCTGAATGAACCCAGAAAGGGCAATGAGCATCTAATGTCACACATTAGTGGAAAGAGCGTAGAGTGCAGTGACGTGTCTGTTCAAACTTTTTAGAAAAAAAACTTTAGCAAAACTTGACCTATTACTAATAAAAGTCCTAGGGTTTTAATAGTGACAAATCAACAAAAAAAAATATTTTTTGTACGCTATATAACTACTTTGAGAGAAAATCGAAAAAAATTGTACAAATATACGAGAATGTCAATAACTCCGCGCAGATTTATTTTGTATTAAATTTTATTTCCCCTTTTCCGAAACCGTAAACAGATCTCCATATTGAATGTTCAAATACGTATATAAAGACAGTAAATTAAATAAATCAGCAAAAAAGTTATAAAAGCATTTTGCATTCTTGTAAATTTTAGAGCATATACTTTATTTCCATTCATTAGGTTATTCTTGTGTAATATATTGCCTTCATTGTAGGTTTTTATAAATAATGTTTAAACTAACCTACAATGCAGGCAATATATCACACAAGAATATCCTCAAACAGAAAGTTTTATAAAAGCTTACAAGTCTAAGTTTAATCTGAAAATTAATTACAACTAAAATAAAGGTAATTATAAAAAAAAACATATGCGATACGCGTTCAGTTTTGTTTTAGTTGAATCAATGTTTTCGGTACGTGTACTAAATACACATGAGATTTCAGAAGAATTTTTGTCTTTGGATGTGGCAAATGGTGGATGCGCCGGGCAAATATGCTGTCGCATCACAATTAGTGCCATTTGTCCCGCAATACACATTTGGTTGAATTGAATATAAAGAGTAGTGACAATACTACTCACAAATTAGGCATATATTCATAAAATCGTTAATCATGGAGGCTTTCACATATGCCATTGGGAGAGTTCTGTATTACTTTAAAATGACATTAATGGTGCCATAAACTAGATGTAGATAATCATTAAATTGATCTATTTCCTAATTAACTAAAAATTGCTGAGTACCAAAAACCAACTAATCAATTTTAACATTAAATTAGCAATTTAATCTAATTAAATTCTCCATTTTATTGAGTGCATTTTAATTGAATTATAAACATACATTATATAAAGTTATACCCTCTTTCTAATAAATCAATTAAAGCAGTTTCATTTCATTAAATATTTATAATAATGAGATAATAATGATTGATTAATAAAGAATTTTATTGGTTCAACACAATCTAAATATAAAATAAACTTTCAATCTTAAAAATTACAGTCAAAATTAGATACATAATGTTACTATAACTAACATAGGTAAATTTTATTAACCCAATAAACCGAATCTAATAGTTCTAATAATAAATCTACAAGTAGCAGTTGAAAAAAAAACAAAAATTGTATATTTTATGCCCTTTCAAATTATTGTAAAGCAGTTCTAATAAGATGCTTCGGTATAGTCGTACAAGAACTACTTTGTTTTTATGACGTTGCAATAACAATTGACTTAAAATAGCAAGCTGTGCACAAATTCGTCAAAAATGACATTTCAACTGTTTCTTTGACTAAACAACATACGGTTCTGTACAAGACCGGACCTCTGGTGATACTTTAATTTATGACCTGATGATGATTAGCGGTAAGTCCCTATATATATACTATTAACTTCTACACAATAGACATCCTCATAAAAACAAATCAGTTCTGGGACGACTATAGCCATATTTATGAAAAAATCGGCTTGAATATTACTTTTTTTACTGGCAATTTCCCTAAATAAAATATCATTTATCATTCATCTCACAAATTAAACTTTGAAAACTCGATCTATAGCAGATATTTATAATTTGTCATTTTGGAACAAAATCGCATATCACGATAACGAAACAGCGGTTTTGACCGAAAATAGTAAATTATTTCATTTTCGAACGCCACAAACATTTAATTTGATGTTACTGCGATGTGTAGGCAGGCAGCAATAATTGCAAGTAGTGGAAATAAGTAATGCTATACCAAATTTATATACCTCGTTCGTAAGATTAGTGCGTGTACCTTTTACACAAAATCAAGCTTATATTTTTGGTTTATTCCTGTTCAGACTAATTCGGATGAGGTAATACAGAGATTCTACCAACAAGGAAAAGCGGCACTGCGTTGATATGAAATGCTGCTTTTCAGCGCCGACTACATTGTTTTTGTTTCCCTTTACTAGTTTGAACTTTCAAAATGAGTCACTGCTTGCATTACTCAAACAAAACTATAGTTAAGTATTAAACCCACAAAAAAAAGCCAAATCAACCTATTTTTAACGGGGAAAAAAAATAGAAGGTTCTCAATTCGCCTATATTCTTTTATGTGTGTTACCTCATAACTTTTGTTTGTGTTAACTAAATTTGATGATTCTTTTATCATTTGGAAGCTGGTGCTTTCCATTTAGACCCATTTAAGTTGATCAATTGATCAAGATCTGACCAGTAGTTTTTGAGTTATTTTTATTAATGCTTTTTTGACATATCTTTCTGACACTTCAATTAATTATAAAGTTTTGTGAGAAATAAAAAAAATATTTCAATATAATTAAATAATAGTTTATTTATTAAATTAATTTAAGCAATTTGAATATTTATATATTATTAATTATGTTGTTTAATGTGTTTGATAATATTACAATATCAAGGAAAACGTGCTCTTGATAAACTTCACTTATATAAGCGCAAACCATAAAAAAAATTATATAAAATAGTATCAATTAATTAAATATTTAGTAAGCAGTAGATTTTCTATTTTCTGATAAATGTTTCTCCCTTTCTTTGTTTGTCTTAATCAAAAGACACTGTCTCATATTAGCAGCCCGTTTAGTAGGTCCACCCATATTGAAACAATTAATAGTGATCGAATCAATTAAAAACCAAAAAATAAAAAAAAATTACTCAAAAGTATAAACTAGTTGCGTAGACTTGTATACTTAAAAAACAATCAAATTATTTGGATAATATAATGTACAATTATTGTTATTTTTGGAGTCGGTGTCAGTCAAGGTAGGTTTGTATAAGGTTGTAAATCTTATGATATACATACTGATCATAATTATTATATACTAATTATAACATTAGCATACACAATATTGACTGACACCGATTCCAAAAATTACAAAAATTGTACTTTTTAGAGAATATTTTTTATTTTTTAAAGATGTTTTTTTGTTTTGTTAAATTTTTCTTTCTGATTTTCTAATGCATGTAGTGTTTGAAACGCTTTACAAGTGCAGTATATTCTTAAGTCTAAAAAAAAAACATCAGAAGGCGACTACAAACTTGGTAGCATTTTTCAATAAAAAGAACAGAGCGGAAAGCAGTAATTACTTAGAACTCACGCTCGAATTAAATCACAACACACAAAACAAGATTATTAAAAATTCAATCCAACAATATGATAAAAAAATATAGAAACCTTTGCTAACCTATCTCAGAAATTAAATTTAAGAAATTAGTGCAAGTCTCAAAGATATCTAGTAAAAGACAAAGATCTTAAAAAGATCAAAAGAAACTGAGAAGGTGGACTTGAATACGACAAGTTTATAGAACAGGTAATGACTCTTAATTATATGGGCATAGAAGTGTTGAGCGCTCGCGACCTGTATACCGAAACACAAAACCAAGAGTAAAGTCACTGACAATAACAAGGTGTCTCAAACATACCCTTATATAAATACAAGAGATGGATTAGAATTTCTAAACCGAATAGTTAATAGTAAAGTTTACTGCTTTTGACGTTCTGTCTTCGCAAAGATTTATTGCTTCTTCCATTAACAACAAATTATGTGTTAATATTTAATATTGATTAAATTACAATACAAACTTTTAAATTTGTTGTGAATGTATTTACTAAGTTAGCTCAGACATTTTCATAAATAGCAATAAATATCAAAAGGAAATATTTAACTATGGTTTAAAAAAAACGTTTTGAAATATTCTCACTCCACAGTAAAAAACACTTTTTAAAAAGATGTTGAAAATGATATTGTAAACCGAAAGCTCGCTCCTAGCAACGTTATTTTGCTTTACTATAAACCAAACCTTTTTATTCTAGTGCTCTAAAAACCCATTAAAAGACAGTGGTTGGTTGTAAATAATATGGTTATCGCCAGATCACCAAGTTTAAAAAAAAACAATAAATAATATAAACAATTTTTTCCACAACTCGTAAAAAAAGATTTAAACCTAGAAAACTTCAATAGATTGTTTCAGTTACAAAATATTAAGTTGAGAATAAATTGACATTTAATGAAAAAAAATATTCGGCTTAGATAACCACGAACTTCACAATTAGTTATAAATTGATTCATTATTATAACAAAAATAGTCTAATAATAAATCGTATTATCAAACTGACTTTAGCAACATTTAGCTTTCGCGACAGCTAAAATTCAACGCTTTGTTTTTTTTTGAAATCATATATTATAAGCGCCATACTCGTTATTATATGCCGGCTTGGATTTTGTAGACCATCAATTCTTAATACTCTCTATCCTCTATCAGACGGTGTAAAGGTAAATTCAACGATTTTTGCTTCTATACTGAACATTATAATAAAAGTTAAGAAATTTCAACTGAAATTTATTAGTAATATACAAAATTTGCAAGATCATAACATTTTCAGAAGAAATGCATTCAAGACGTACCTGACAAGAAAAGCAATACTGTCATATTCATTTACAAAACCATTTATATTATATTAAACATAAAAAAATATAAAAAATGCAGTTGCTTCTCCTACATCAACCATTTTGCCCAATGACAATTGAAGCAATCGTCATAAAAGTTTTTTACGATGCCGTTCATACATTATTTAGATCAACTCTTGCTATGAAATGTTTAACATATGTTCATTTTTTGATTAGTTCATACGCAGATAGCGGCATGTTGTGTATTATTAGATGAACGTTGACATTTGAGGGTGCGATCATACTATCAACGATAATAAAAATTAATTAAGCTAAATTGCGCAGGAGAACTTGATCTAAATGTGCTATGAGCGCACCGTAAATTTATCATTGCTACCTCGTGATTTTTTTGTTTATCGAAGACCATTTACTTCAGAAAATTGCAACCAATCATATTGATGCATATTACAGAAATCTGAATATGAGAAGAAAGCATCTGGCATGAAAAATATTTTTGAAATATTTTCAGAGAATATCTTTGCAATTTTTAATAATTCTGAAAGCTTAAGAAATTTTGTGTTAAATTTAAATAATTATTGTTTTACCTCGAAATAATTCACTCATGAAAAAGAAATTAATAATAAAATATCTTTTAAAGATGTTTACGTAAAAAAAAACGAGCGATTTAGAATATAATATATTGGAAAAAAAACAAACAACCTAATGGTTCAAATCATAATTATCAACAGAAAAGTCAAAGTTTATCAGTCGGGAACAAAATTAAAAGACTTGTTACGAGGTCCAAAAAATAAAACATTATTTTTTTAGAAGACTCAAATTTACCGCAAGAGATCTAATAACTGTGACAAATTTTATATAGAGCAAACGCGTCAATGAATGAATCCACATCATATACAAAGAACATTCAGCTCACTTAAAATACGGCAAATTAGATAAGTCAAGTATAGCCAAAAACGGGTTGAATAACAATCATAATATTAGTATTAACAGCTTCAAATTAGTCAAACAAATAGACACCGAACGCCTCCAAAATCATTGAAATCTATAAAAACAAAGCAAATGCTCTACACAAAGATAACTGATCCCTATTTAGCTCCTTGGCCGGGTTATTAAGAGAAAAACTCACAAAAGATTCCCAAACCATTTAAACTATATAGCTATTATGAAATTAAACATAAGAATAATAATTTAAACTTCTTCATCTCCTGTTGAGGACCACTTTGTAGTCGAAAAACCTCTCGAGATCAAATAAAAAAACATTTTGGAAAGTGGTAGAACTGTGTGGATAATTCTGTGATTAAATTATATATGTCATTATCTATAATTCTATACAATGACATTAATCACTTTCAAATTTTTTTGACAATTACAAAAGTGTTCTCAAAAATGCTGTATTATAAAACATTCAGTATAACGTTATTTCAATATTTTGTTCTCTTTTCCTGACTGAAATAACGATTGTACATAAACAAGATATCGTAGCCCCGGCACAATTTACTTTTATGATCCTCATAGTGTTTATAATTGCATCAAATAAAAAAAAAACGTATTTTGTTTTGAAAACACTTTAATTCTGCACAAATGACCACATTTAAATTGTGCATTTTTGAAATCAGTTCTGGATTGTGCTTTGAAGCATTCATACGTAATGCAAACAGCGCTTGACCATGATTATAATTAGTTTTATCAGCAAACTATTTTTTTCGCACATATTGTAGTCTCAAAGTATGCAGGTCTATTAGCAAGTTTTTCTAATTTAAATTTAAAACTTGTTAAAATAAAATTGCCAATTAAAATAAGACTGCATTTTCCACTGAGAAAATCTCAAAAAACAGCAGGGCAACTGAAAACCAATTTCATTAATAAATGAGGTCGTGCAAAGCCAGTTAAAGTAAACTTTACGAAACAAGACAAGTGCATTTTCCCAAGGAAATGCAAAAAAAAACGCCTAACCCTACATTTTCCTTAACAGTTTTCAACAACATTAATTTTATCTCTACACAAATTTAATCTCACTCTTTCCATTTGAACAAAACTTACCAACCAACCAGCCATAAATTTGTCACCTACAAACAATCCAATTCCTGATTAATGCGATTTTTATCTGCGTATGCAAAACGAGGAAATTTGCATTTATGGCCAAATCCGAGAGAGTTATGTACGGAAAATCCGATTTTTCTTCAACGGTTATACCTCATAATAATTTGAAAGTAATTTATTTAAAACCAACTGCCACTCAAGTTATAAAATTGGCCGTTTTAAGGCTTAAAATTAAACTGTCTGGCTTATTTATGACTTTAATGTAGTCACCAAAATTTACTTTAATTTAGCCAGTGAGAGAGAAGATTCTTCAGAAAGGGTCACTGTGGCTGAATTGCCGTTTGGCCAAATCTATTCAAACCAAGTTTGATTTATTTTTTCTTTTTAGAGAACAAAAATTTTAAAGAACAAAAATAAAAGACGGAGAAGGAATCAATTAAATTTCGCGCAATATAAATATAGACTTCATATTTCCCCAATTTGTGATAATATAATGTTGAACAATAATCAATGATTGTTTGTTTATTAACTAATTATTGAACAAGCTTTTTAATACAAAACTTTCTCAATGTAAAACAAACATTGTTTTGTAAATTAATGCGTTTAATTTAAATAACACTTTAAACATAAAATTTTATAATTAACTTAATGTATAAAGTTTGTCAAAAAAATTAGAGCTATTCTGAAATTTGCTTTAGTGGCAATATAATTAATCTTTCAATCAATTATTTTGTTATAGATTTTATTTTATTAATATTTATTTGCTTTGGCAATTGCTATAATTTCATATTCAAAATATTGATACTTACATAATAAAAAAAATCTTCTCGACTATCTGTCGGCGATTCGGCAATAAAACCACAAAAAATAATTGTCTTCAAAATAAAATATTCTCTTACAGCATCTCAAGCATCCAATTATTTTTTTTATTTTATAACTAAAGTGTGTTTTAATCTTTATTCTTAAACCAATAATCCTACAAAATAAGATTATTAAAAATTGTAATTTATATTCTCAGTTTTATTTACAATGAAATGCTAAAAATAATCAAATCTTTCGAATAACAACCTTTATTGCAGACTAGTTCTCAAATTGATCGCGGCGGCGCTGCCATCTTCTTGATTTTCCCACTATAGTGTTATATATAATATATTATAATGTAAAAAAAACTAACTTAAACTTTCTTGTTCTTTTCTGATTCTTCTACTCTCTTCCCAGTTTCTTCTATATCATTCTACCTCATTCACCAAGTTTAATCTTTTTCTTTTTATCATTTTCACCCAATATATTTCTTTTTTTTCCCTTTCATTATGTCCTCTCTCGCTACCATACTTTCTTTTACCTCCACGCATTCCTTCAACATGTGTTCTAATCTTTCTCTCTCTCTTTCACACATCCTGCATTTTGTTTCATTTTTCTCCATTCAAAATCTGTTTTGTCTCTCTTCATTCCCACATCTGATTCTTGCAAGCATTTTCCTCTCTTTCTCATTTACTCTTTTTAAATAGCTTGATAGTTCTTCTGTAATTAGTCTCTCATATTTTCCAGTGTATAGCTCTCTCTAATTTCTCCCTTCCTTTGTTGTTCCTCTATATCTGTCACTCATTTCTCCATTCACAATCTCTTCTACACTGAACCCTTTTCATTCAAAATATCCCTCTCTCTTTTTTTATTCCCTTGTCTGCGTTTCTGTTCATCACTTTCCAGCACTCTTTCAGTATCTCACACCCTCTATCTCATTTTATCTTCAAACTTTTGCCACTTTATCCTATATATCTTTTTAAATTTTTCGTTTCACTATATTATTGTCTCTTTTCATCTTTTTATTTATTTTTTTATCATTTTATAATTGTATTTCTAGCGGCATATAGTCTGATTCAATCCTTTTGTCTATCTCAAATCTTTCAGGTCAAGTCAGGTTAGAACTTTAGTTCACGCATACATGAGGCAAGCTTGAAATACCTCTGGTCTTCACCTATCCCCATGCTTTCTGGTTCACTTTTATATAGTCAATCACTGTTTCTGCCTGTGTTCCTCCATATGTCCATCTTCCTTTCTCATTTCCTTCTTTATTTCTGTTTAAGATATCTCACACATTTTCTTTTACCCTTTTCATTAAAACCATTCCTTCTCTGTTTTTCTTTTCATCTTCTGTTGTTCTTCTTATATAATTTATGTTGTTTTCGTTTTTGTCCCTTTTCTTCACTTTCTTATTTTCATACCTCTATTTAATATTAAGTTTAATTAGAAAATAAAAGACCCTATGACGCGCATTTTGTCTGTGTGTCTTCTCGCTATCACGATAGGTATATGTGTTTTAAATGTTATTTGCCAAACTCTTTGTTTTCCAAGATTTGTCAACATTTCAGTATAGATATATACCTCATCTTCCACGGTTATATTAATTTTCTTATAGTATTTTAATCTGTATGTGAAAAAGCAGCTGATTTAAATATTCTTTGAAGTCCTCTGCTTTCCCGTAAAAGAGATTTTTTTATTACAACTACTTCATTTTCTTTCAAAAAAACAAGTAAAGTAGAAACACATTTTCATTCATTAAATAATGTTTTATTAAAAAAAAAAATTTTTATCGTGGCGTTGTTGATAGAAATTTTCTTATATTAAAATGTTATGTAAACTTACATCAGATTGCTAAGATTTCAATGGAGAGGAATAAATCAAAACTTTATTACTGAAGCCGGTAAAATAATCGCGCGTTTGCCGATAATTGTTTCTTAAATTCAAAAGAAAGTTATAATCATGTGCTTGAAAGATAATAGTGAAAAACTTTGCCTTTGCAAATTTGATAATTATCGTGTAAATTAAATACTAAATATTAAATTAAAAACTTAATTTAATGGCAGCAGGAGTCTTAACAATAATAAAATGTGTTGCCCGCCGGTAAAATATAGAGCAAAAATAAAAAAAACAAGCTGCTCCAGTGGCAAATATAAATGAACCAAAATAATGTATTAACAAGTTAAAAAATTTCTGTCATTAAAAGCCGGTTGCATGAACGCAAATTCAATTTCTAAGCAACTGTTTGTCATTAAATATTAAATTATCAATGCGCATTTTATGACTTGATGATTGTTAACCAGAGATCGATTAAGGTTCACCTTTTACCGACGCAAGTGAAAGTAAAATAACAGAAGTATAATTAAAAGATAACAAACCTAAGAGGAAAAATAGATGCTTCTAATAAGCAAAAGCTACAGACATTGATGTCACACTTATAAGCAATTATTATTTTAACAGCATATTGGTTCGAACGGTTTTGAGGTAAAATCGAAACTCAAGCCGTAAATATATGAAAAGTATAATACAGTTTAAAGAACTAAAAAACTGTGATAAATCTATATATCCGCTGACATATTTTACAACCGCAACACATTAAGACCTTTTCTCAACTTTAGTGACTAAAACTTTCTATTCCAAGATCTTTAAATAATATAATGATAGTAATAATATAAAGATAATTAAAAAATAGAATGTTTTAGAACTTCTTCAATCGCAAATTCTTCACAATTTCGAACGATAAATCTAAAAGCTCTCAAGCTAGAGTTAACTATGGAGTTAATGTTTGATAAAAAACCACGCCGAGGCGAATAATACTCCAAGGTGTTTGACTCACCTTAAGATGAATGCCATTTATGCTGATCTGTGTTAAATTTGTGCTGCATAATATTCTGCTAAAAAAAATTTACATTTTGATATGTTTAATTGCAAATTATTTACTTCTCACTAGCTATGTAGGTATTTTTGAAGCAGCTTTATAAATAACAGTTGGCAACCTTTATTTCTAAAAAGATTTTCTTCATACGTAAACATTAAATTTAAGGACTCAAACTAATCGGAAACCTAATTAATAAATAATAATAAGAGAACTGGACCTAGGCTAGATCCTTGAGAAACTCCCGATGTGGCACTAAAATTAGATGAATCAAATCTATTGTAAGAAACATACAGCTGTCGAACCGATAAGTAAGATTTAAGTAGGGAAAATTCTTAGACCATATGTATTCGCTTGTTTAATCCAGTAAAATAATCAAATTCGTCGTCAAAAGCTTTAAAAAAATCAGTAAAAATAACATTGACTGTCTATAACATTTGACAGTACGGTGTTGAACAAAAGCAAATCAATTTTTCACAAGACCATGTTGATTTAAAAAGATATAATTTTGCAAAACCGAGATTAAATTATTAAATTAATGCACTTCAAAAACTTTACAGAAAAACTTGACTATTTTAGTCCAAAGTTGAAAATAGTGTTTAGAAGAGCTAGAAAAATAGGTACGCGATCAATACCCCCTATCAAAAAATTAGGGACCTAATCGCTTCCTGTGGTTTATTTTGCAGTTTTTAAATGGCTAAAAAGATCTCTTCATCGGAAAATGCATTAATATTTATTCCAGAAATAGTATTGCATTAATTATTCCAGAAATATTTATTGACCATTGTGTGTAAAGTTAGACTAAACGTTATTTGAATTGGCACTATTTTTGATAACTACGAAAGATTTTCCGAAAAGGTTCAATTAAAGTTCAAGCTTTCTTATTATTTCCTTAAAATGCATAAGATCAATATTGTTTCTAATTTTTTTTATACTGATACCAATATTTGTTCTTCAATTTAATGATCTCAATCATATCTAAAGAGAACCAATGAGAATATTTCTTACATGTTTTTCTGCCTCTAGATTCTGGAAGAAAAATGTATATTTTTTTATAAAATTTCTCAATTTTCCACATATCATTCTTATAAAGAGAAATAATTACCTTTCCTAAAATTACAACGCTTACATTGAGAATTGAGAGCTAAATTTTTGTCAGAAGGTATACACAAAATGGAAAACTGGAATGCTAGACAGGGATAGTGTAGGTAGATCCTCAGTGAGAATAAAAAAAGCTCTCGCCGCAAACAGCACAATATTTATTACACAAACTTAAGTCATGTTGCCCTGACATATTGTGTAATTAATAAAATTAAGAAATCGTTGTTATAGTAAATCAAGAACATTATTCAACTGAAATGCTACAAAAATGACGCTTAGTTAAGTCTTCCAACAAGATAAGATTTTACTTCCCTAAGAGACGATTTTCTAAAGAATCAAAAAAAAGAAGGAATCATGGCATTATTAACGTTCGGAGTTATATAAATTATAAAAATAAAAAGTACAACATTATATACTCAAATGTCAATTTATATTAAGATATTGCAAAAATTGTACAGATTAATGTTTAAAATAAAACAGTTAGAGCTGTTACAACCTAAAAGCAGTCCACTCTTCTTGAGAGGGTTGGAATCAAAGCAAAAAAACACGTAATTTTCAGGACAAATTTTGACGCTACTAATATCCGGTGATAACATGCCGATAAACGTGGAAGTCACTACAGTCTAGCCAATACTGTAAAGAATAAAATTCAATTAAGCAACCATTTTATGCATGATCAAGTTCTTTATATTTAAATATATGCGCTTACTTCATTCAATTCACATAAGGGAAATGATTGTTGACTAAAATAAGACAATTTTTTGCAGTTTAATAAATTTAGTTTAATTACATTGCCAAAAACAAAACATAAGCAGTAAAAATTCAAACATTTTTCCCGACTCTAATTCAATAAACTTTTTTTGTTTTAGCCTCAAGTGCAGCGTGGGCTTGAATCTAAAGTAAACTTTTTCCTCCGAAAAAATACAAGTGTCTGAAGCAGAAGCACACAACAGGAAACAATAAATCTCACTTCTAGCATCACGTTCCGATAAAATGTAATAAAATCATCGAAAAACAAACACCGGCAACATGGCGGCGGGTAAGTATCTCTCAATATATGATGATCGCTTCAATTTCGATTTCTACCCGCAAAACCGCAAGCCTTATGTTTATTTTCCTTCGTTTGTCTTTGAAAAGATAAAGATTGGTTCGGCGAATAGAAATATTATAGATGCACGAAGAAAAACATCAATATTCAAAATTTGAGATGAGAATATATCATGTTTTTTTTATTTAAAAATTTTCTTTAAACAAAAAAACCGATAATTAAATTCTCTTTATGCACAATAAATTGTCATATGTATAATTTTGTTCTTACTTTTTATTATTCTGTAACAACTTATCAATTATATGTATGTTCATTCGTAGATATTAATTTTTTTAGATATTTAATATCAAATTAAAAACCAAATTTTAATCAAAAATAATAATCAGACGTTGAGATTAAAAAAATCATTATTAAGATTTAAACAATTAACAAAAATGAAATCAAACACGACTTTGATCAATTATCAACTTATTTATTTAATTACATCTTTTTCTTAAAATTTTAATACGTCATATTATTCCAATATGATAACGGTTCATAAACAATATTGTAAACCATTAATCTACATAATATTATGTATATTATTTCTGTAATATTTATTTTTCAATTGTAATGTTTATAAAACGTATTTCATTGTTTCAAAGAATAAAAAACTGAACAATTTTTCACCAGATCTTCGCCAGATATCATTGATAGACTTTTATTTTTATGGAATCACTCATAAAATACCTTCTTTTACACAAAAAAATTATTCAAATCGTTTTATAAACAAATGTCAATATGTTGAAATATTGACATCTTTCAGAAAAGACCGTGTCAAAAGGTTTAATAAAATTGTCGACGTTTCGCACTCCCTCGCTGGAGGCGTCATCAAGACAGGGAAATACAAATGAGAACAAGCTACCACGCCAGAGGCGAAACTTATTCGCCTCTAGACCTCGTTGCTGCTTGGGCTTATATTACTAAGCGAGGAAGAGAAAACGGTGTGAAAGGCCGAGGAGAAACTGGCAGAGGGCTCAGAAGAGAGAGCTGCGGAGAAAGCGGAAGCGCTTTACACATGATGACGAAGGAGAGTTTGTGAACAAGGACTTCCAAACGTTTAAGAGATAATAACCTAAATCTCTATTAAAGTTGTTTGGGTGTTTGACAATTTCGATTGCTTCTCTGATTTTTTCTCTGAGTTCTGAAACATGACAAAAACTGTCATGTTTCTGAACATGACAGAAATGTAAACTTTGCCACAGGAGCACGGAATTTTATAAACACCTTTTGACAAAAGAGAGTCAAATCTGTCTTTTGGAGATGGTAAAATTTCTAAGATTTTTGTAGATGATTTGAAAACCGTTCTCAATTCTTGTTTACGAAGAATTTTTCCGATTCTGTCTGTAACCCCATGAACAAATGGAAGAAAAACAGTTCCAGTTTTATTTATCAACTCTCTCGTTTTTGTGCGAGGATGTCGATGATGGTTTATAATACGTTGAATATCCTGTTTCTTATATCCATTTTTCATTAGGCTAGTTGTTAACCGGTCCAATTCTGTTTGAAGAATTGATGTTTGACAAACCAAAAAAGCGCGATGAACCAAAGATTTAATGACAGACAATTTTTGGGCAGGATGATGATGTGATGTCGCATGAAGATAGCGATCTGTATGAGTAGGCTTTCGATATATTGTATGACCCAAAGACCCGTTAGGAAGACGTGTTACCAAGGCATCCAAAAAAGGAAGAGAACATTGGTTCTCAATTTCCATTGTAAATTGAATATCTATCTTTATTTAAACCATTTAGATGATTTAAAAAATCTGGCAAACTGTACCGTGAGGCCAAATAATAAACGTGTCATCCACATATCGGAGCTATACTTTAGGTTTTAAAACCAATGTTTCAAGTGCCTTGGTTCCAAAGGATTCCATGAATATATTAGCAATGACAGGAGACAGAGGAGAACCCATTGAACCCACTCTGAAAAATTCCTCTTTCCAAACAAAACATCAATCTAGATTGAAACTTGAGCACGTGATAAAAAAATGAAAATACTATCAATTAACCTAAGATCGTCTTATCCAAAAACACATTATATGTGAAAAAATGCTGTCGACATTGATGTTGAAATCGTTTAAAAATCACAGAAACAGCTTTAGTGAATACGTTTTTTTTTAAATTTGTTTTTTTCGCTTATAGTGAGATATCAGCGTTTACAATTTTTTACAGGCCATTTTCGCTTTTGTTTTGTCAGCTGTTGTAAGTGAATTGAACAAGAAACGACTCCAGTCAGAAGCAAATAAAATGTCTACGACATTAAAATTTCTAAAACTGACTTTTACTTACAAAACTTTTTGAACAATCTAAAGAACTCCATCAATAATATAGATTACTTCTTTTGTTGTTTCTTTTTGTATAGTTTTTTATCAATTAATTTTACTTTTTAACTAATCTATGGCCATCCATCCAAAATAAATTCTTGTCAATGCTAGAGCAAAAACAGTGCGCAGCAGTTGACCTATAAAACAGACCATAAAAATTATTACTTCATTATAGACATACCAGAGAGCAATTTAATCACATAAAGAAAAACGTGCAAACGTCCTATTGAAAATTTCGACATTTTATTATAGTGCACTCTTAATTTTACTTATACAAAATAATCAAAAATGCTATTTTAGGACTTATAAGCAGTAACAAACAAATTATCATATACATATATATATATAGCTTATCGAAATAAAACAAGATAATCCGAATTTTATAATGTTTCACCTTGTGACACATTCTACTAAATGATTCCCCATTTTCTGAGATTTCTAACTGAAAAAATTCACGTAGCAATTGAAACACAAAACCTTTTTAAGATGTTTACATTTGCAGCAGGTAAGAACACGTCAAGAATTTAAAAGAAAATTCTTGATTATTAAATAAAGAATAATTAAAGATATTGAAGTAAAATAAAAAGTACAGCTATCTATTATTTTGTACTTTAACGCAAGTTAGCCATTTGAAAACAGCAGTCTAAATAGCACCATCATTTACGTCGAACGCTTTACAATTCCCATAAGAGAAAAAAGGATTTGTACAATTGCCCATGCGATTTGTCTCGGCTGTTTGTTTAATTTGTTAGCAAATCGGATGTGTACTAAAATCCAATTAAGAATGTTTTCAGGGATTGGTGGTTGGTGGTCTTTAATTTGTAGATATCCTGGTTTTTTCTCATGTAATTTATCGTTTTCCAAAGAATTTATATTGATCTGGACAAAAGAAATTTAAGTTTATTGATGTATATACAATGCATACTTACATGGCCATGTTGTTAAAATAATATAGTTTTGAGAGAATATACTCAAAAGTTATGAAAACGTTGTAATGAAAATAGAGACTAATATGTAAATAAAACAATGATTAGAGAGCAGTTAATAAAGTCAATAAAAAAGTAGTAAGATTTTTACAAGTTTTGTAGTATTTATAATTGTTCAAAGTGCATAAATGTGCACAAATCCTGAGTTATAGATGTTTTTGTTATTAACCTTTTCCTACTCGTATAATTGCCTGAGAATTTTTGATCAAAATTACAAAAGCCCCCACCTCGCAGTACCGTCCTCAAAATGCTAAGATATAAGTGCATACAATTCGTATACCCTTCATTACACAAGTAGGGAAAAAAATTTAATCATTTATACATAAATAATATGTATTCGTTTATAGTAAACCCAATCGGTTCTTGACACCGTAAAGCGATTGTTTTTAATTATCTATCCATACAAGCAATATAACGTTTAATATACGTGAACAGTATTCAACTGCGCGGTTGCACTGGTCAATTGAGTCAATATCTGAGATCGATATGTGACCGAGTTAGTCAGTAAACAAATTGTGATGAGCAATGTGGTCGATATAAGATATTGTTGGGCTGTTGTAAACCCATTAAACAGGCCAGCCGTATATGTCATGGATCAACTATACTTTCAGAATTGTCCAAGACTACGAAAATGTAGAGTCCGTTATGAGCCCTAAATGGTAGAAGCATAGTTGATAGTCAGATATTTCAAGCTACCTTTCCCAGCTTTGTGACCAAGCAGTCAGGGGAATTATCAAAATTATCAAGCAAAATACTTTCCAGAGACGAAATAAACAAGTTCATCGTAAGCGCCAGATCGATCGTAACTTTAACAAAAGTAATAACCTAATTCCACAAGAATTTAAATATGCACTTGGTCTTCCGGTCAAAATGTTGTCGTAATTGGGATGCACCTAGCCTACTTCTCAAGTGAAGATCTTTACCACTACAGGTTAGATACTAGCCCCTTTGGTCTTTATAATTATACAGAGATTCAGATGAAAACTATCCAGTATAGAATAAGTGAAATAATTAACACCACCATTATCTGCGAGATAACGTATAGTGGCTTTCACGATAATCCGATAGCTCAGAATGCCATGGAAAACAAGAAAATGAGTCGTAGATTACGTCCTATTCTCTTTTCTTATTTTTAGATGTCATATAGGTGTCAGTAATTGTCAAAATAGTTCAAGATTCTAGAATTCTACCTGAAATTAAGTAGAATGAATGATCAATTTAATAAGCATAATTTCCTTCCAATAGAAGCAAAACAAATCATTTTAGACGTATTCACTGTGTTGAAGCAACTAGCGAATGGTGACCACAAAGGTTTAATAACTCAAACTGCAGAGCTGACAAAGACTCCTTACGCAACAGTTTGATCTATTGTTAATCAAGGAATTATACCTAGAAAAAGACGACACGGATTCCGGAAAATTTCGAATGCTAGACGAAGTATATGATGCAGATTGGTTTCGTAAAACCATTTATGATTTATATAATCAAAAAACTGTTTCAACTGTTGATATTTTGTACAGGCTGTACGAGGAGAACCGAATAACCTGTTACCGAATAACCGAATAACTACTCTTCGACGATTTATTAAAAAAAATGGTTTTTCTTTTAAAAAAATTAATAAACGTATGGTTATTATGGAATCAGAGAAAATTCGAAAATTGCGCTACGAATATTTGAAGACTATACAAAAATATAGAGATGAGAAGCGACCAATTTTCTTTTTAGACGAAACATGGTATGACACTCATGATGTAGCAGAAAAGAGATGGACTGATGGTTCGAGAAAATGTGTCATGGATGTTCCTGTTTCGAAAGGACAGCAAATTATAATATTAAATGCTGGTTCAGCTGAAGGGTAGGTTCACGAGGATACGTTGCTTCTTTCAGCCAAAAACATAAAGGACTCCAAGGTCGATTATCATGAGAACATGTCATCATCAATATTTGAAAATTGGTTTGAAAGCAAATTATTACCCAAGTTACCTCCTCACAACGTAGTTGTAATGGATAATGCATCTTATCACTCTCGACTTAAACAAAAAGTTCCAAATTCTGCAAGCACTAGAGCTGAATTAATGGAGTTTTTACTAGAAAATGATCTTTATTTTGAAGAAACATATAGAAAAAGAGAATTATTAGAAGTTTTGAAAACGAAAACGTACCAAAAACCGTTTATTGTTGACAAATTGGTCGAAGATTATGGGCATACAATTTTAAAACTTCCGCCATACTACTGCATATTTAATCCTATCGAATTGATATGGTCCCAACTGAAAGCTCATGTTCGGCGTAATAACAAAAATCCTAAATTTAGTAAAGGTTCAATCGAATTGATTATTAAGGAAGTTCAAGAAATAAAGGCAGAAGCATGGAGGAAATGTGTAGAACGCGTTTTCGAAATTGAAGAAACCTACAGAAAAAATCATGTTCAAGAATTAATAATCCATGTGGACAGCGATGACGAGAGTAGCGAATGCGAAGATTAACTTGATTTTTTTAGAGTTTTTTAAATTCGTTTTTAAAAATGTTGCTTTTTTAAACTTTACTTTTTATGTAGAACAACAGAATTCTTTCTGTGTTATGAGTTTTGGTTTTGTGTTGTAGAATTTCCTGTTTGCCATGTACATTAAAAAAGTTCTCTTCTTTCTTCACTTAAATTCACATTTAACAACTTGTTTAATCAAAAATTCATTAAATATTTTCTCTGCAACTAGCAGCTAGCAATAAAATTCTTAGTTTTTGTATTTTGCTGGGTCTACACAGATCACAACTCACAGCTGCTGAACACATAATCAGTTCTTGCTTCCAGAACACCACACCGATGCCAGATCAGATATCCTGCTGAAATCGTAGTTGCAGTTTTATTCGACTGATTCAAGGTAGAATACTGTAGATGCATCTCTCAATCAGCTGTATTTTGAAATGAAAAAGTATTTTGACATGAAAAAGTATTTTGACAAAAGTGACAGCTGAAAATAAACAGCTGAAAATAATCATTGTGCATGGAACGTAATCTACGACTCATTTTCTTGTTTTTCATGGAATTCTGAGCTATCGGATTATCGTGAAAGCCACTATAATAGAGTTGTTACTATAAGGCAAATTTTTAAAAACTTACAAATATTAGACCACTCACTCGTTTATTGTTGATAGAAAACTCACCTGAAAAAGAAAAACAATATTAGTTTAATCAAAATAATAAACAAAGCAGAATAATAATAAAATTATAAGATAAGAAATTTATTAATTCAAACAAATTTGTCAGAAATAACTTTATAATTCTTTAAATTTATTCCAATAGGGAAATAGTCTATGTACCCACCATCTATGATATTATTTTCAATTGCAATGGTCATAAAACGATTTCACTGGTTTTACACAATTTTCTGCACTGTCGTAGTGCAATTCCAATCATAACTCAGAAGAATGTAGTTAAATCATTGACATTTCTATAGAATTACTCTTAAACTATCTCATTTTAAACCAAACAATGATTCAAATCGGTTTATGAACAAAAAAGTTAGGCGCAAACATTCGCTCTGTTGAAAATTGAAAACTTGCATACTCAGGTGCAATTGTCAAATGATTTCATTTTGTCTGATGATCCGCAAATTTTTATAAAACTACCGTAAAAATATCGCCTTTGAAACTAGAAATCACTAATCTACATCAACTCATGAACAAAAAAAAAAAGGTAGCACTCCGGGAGTGCCGGCAGAAGTGAAAACTTCAATATTAACGTTGTGTTTAATTATAAGTATAAAAGTACTATCATTTATGAGGTAGAATACAATGTTTATTTATTGCGCTATCGTACACAAATATGACAATTTATATGTTGTTATTTATAATATTATATCGTTATTTATATATTACATTAAATTTTATCTCTCACAAAAATCAACTTCCATTCATAATTTCGACGACTTTTACACCATCGTTATTATCAGAATCATCATCGCAAATTTTTACAACTGATACAATTGGTTTATGATAACTGAAGTAAGAAACAAACAGTTTTGATTCGAACCTATTTAAGTGTCTAATAAAGACCGCATCAATAGTAGTTTTGTATTTCGTTGTGCTAAAATGGCGATCATTTGACATAGTTAAACCAAATTCATTATTTAAAAATTCAATTAATGATTGATTTTTATCGTCTGCAAAGTTTATATTGAAATCTCCACTTAAAATCATTGGCAATTTATCAAAGCTTTTTCCAATTTTTTTTTCTTACTTACTCATTTTCTTTCACTACTTCATCATCACTTTTTTCATTAATAGATTCACTTTGTTCGATTTCCATAATTTAAACAATTCACATTTACGAATACACAACAGTGTATTTACTACACAACAGTCAAGCAATCAGCTGTCACCATCCTTGGATACGCGTGGGACGCTGTACATAAACACACACGGTCATTCGCGCAAGCGCCCTGTGCCGCCTAAACAGAGCAGCACACTCAGGCACGGTAGAAAGAGTGGGAGATACTAGTTCCTCTCCCTTCCCCTCGATCTTACGCTTTTTCGATCAGCATCACGTGACCCTGACGCGAGTTTGAAAGTTTTTACCCATACAAAAAAAAGTGCTCAGCGCCGCTAAAGAAGTTTTCACTTCAATTATGCGCAAACCGATAAAAATTTTGGTATACAAATAACTCCCTGCTTTTTTGAAATCAGTTGAAAATGTTTTGGTTGAAGTACCAACCGTCACAGCGGCAAAAGAAGTTAAATCGAGTTTTTCTGGAACAAGTTTCGCTTATACGATGTACTTACTTAAATTATTAAAACAATAAATTAAATTGTTTATTATCATAATACAAATTAAAAGTTCAATGATGCTAAAAGACTTTTCTAACAGGAATAATTAAAGATGAAATGTCATAAAAACTTAATTAAACAACCATAAGCGTCTTAGCTCGTGCTTGCTTTGACAGTCGAAGAAATCCTGAACTAATCAAGTCACTTTTATAATTAGCAAAACTTTTAAAGCAATATCGGAGAGAAGTTTTCTTTTAAAATTAATCACAGCTGCAACCGACATATTATCTGCAGATACTCTACGTTTTCCCATCAAGCATCAAGTTTCGCAAACAAAAGCTTTTGAAAGCTCTTAATGGCTTCGATATAAGACACAAGACATGAGAATGAAACTTTCAACATGATTGATTACATTGTATTATGATTGTTCGTCAATAAAATTCGATTATAACTTTTATTATTTTTTATAAATTCTTTAGAAACTTAGACAAATCATAATCTTTAGTCAAGTGACAATTTAGGAGCACCCAAAGAATTTCTTATCAAGCTTACAATCCGCCATCAAAATAGAAAATTCTGTTAAAAAAATTTCGGAACAAAATTGAAAGTTTTTTTTTATAAAAGAACATATAAATCATGTAGGTGTAGTGTAGTTTCTTGGCTTTTGATTGAATCATTTTTGTATTTTGATATACTGCATCCAAATGTGTAACCACATATTTGAAAATAATTTTAGTTCCTATTTAACTGTCATTTTGATATTTAATCTTCTTTAATATTTTTGATCTTTTTGAATTTGCGATGTGCAAGAGCATTGTGCCGACAGAAATATCAAAACGGCCACAAAACAATAGCTAAGCATGTTATAGCAGCAAAAATTTTACAGATTGATTGTACCGAGTGTTTAATATTAAGAAGAATCAAGAGCAGCTGTGCTTTTTTAGCAGCAGGTCTTAGATCGATTCGTACTAAAGCCGGGTAAACCTAAAGTCGCGTAAGCAATGGCGTAGAGATTTTTATAAATTTGAATATACCAATTTAATTAGTTTGCGTTATTGTTTTTGAGCGCTGTAAAACAAGAAATATATATTTTTTTCATGTTTGAGAATTTTTCGTTTTCTTTTTAAATAATTAAAAGTTCATTTCACATTCAGAAAATGACACAAATGTCTGAGCTCGGCCTTTATGCGCACGCCACTATGCTCAAATGTTAACCACGGTATTGACTGAAATTTGGAAATAAACACGTGCAATACAGGTTAGTTTACCGTCACTAATAAGTAATTAATCAATGTTATCTTCAAAATAAAACAAAGCAAAAGTGCTGAAATATTCGATTAATCAGTGTCTTCAAGCAAAATGCAGACTGATCAGTTATTTTACCTAATTTTAGTACGAATCAATCAAACACCTGCTGCCAAAAAAACACAGCCGCGCTTTATTTCCCTTAATATTGAGTGCCCATTACGGTATTGGAAACTTATTGGGTGACAAAAAAGATTTTGATCTCGTATGTCAACGTTAATATAAAACTTAACAAAAATAAATTGTTCCTATGTCAAAGTTAATATAAAACCTAACAAAAATAAATTGCTATCACATTTTCAATTTTTCCTATGATCACTACTTAACAATTATTATAATTTGGCGACACTTGGCCTAAAGACGAAATATTCCTATTTAAATTAATTTTATCCGAAAATGCTAAAAATTATTTGACAAAAACACATTAAAATTCAGAAGTTCTAAAATTAGCAAATTTTTCATCATTTTTTGCAACAAATGAAATACTACATAATCCTATTAAACGGTTATATTTGAAATCGGCTATTAGAGAGAATTAACAAATGTAGAAATGATGAGTTGCTGGCCGTATGCAGCTGATGAAGAGGTGGAACCCTGAAATGGATCCGGCATTTGGCTGTAATCTGAATATCACATTGCTAATTTTTTCTATGGTCACTACTTAATAATTATTATCAAAATTCTCTCTTTTAACTTCGATTAGCAAAAATTCCTCTATTTTTTAACATTACTAATGTAATGTATTTCATTATAGAGTTTTCCTGTATTATTATTAATTACAATTACTATATTTTATTACCATGTATTTCTATTATAGACTTTTGTCTAATGGAAATAATAGCTATTTATTATATACAAGTGTCTTATAAGGCAAATAAGTTACAAAAGAAATGTTTTGCCACGAGAGCTTGCTTTAGGGACTTATTTGCTGTTGAGACACGAGTACAATACAAAGTTTTCTCCAACACCTCTCTCTGCAAGAGATATTACATCAAAACAATCATCAAAACCCAAAAATTTCATATCTGCAACGATTAGTGGTGATCTATGGTTTGGTGTTGACAACCAATTTATTGTTTGAGACAAATTTTGCAAACTAACTGTTTCGGCGCTTGTAACATTGTTGAAAATAAAAGGAAATAGTTCTCTTCCTGGAAAAAAATTGCGAAAGATGTTGAAGAAGTCACATCGAGTTTGCTATCCAAGGAATCCAAGGACGCTTATTACAAAGAAGTGAGTTTAATAACTGGAAATAGAAAAACGATGTTTGTGGGATAAGTGAAGAGCTGTTGGGTTACTTCTTCAACGCCAAAAAAAGATTCGCGGTCTCTTCAATGTGGATAAAATACAGCATGTTAAGATCGACATTAAACTTCACAAAAATACAAATATTTTACAATATGGCAAGTTATTTAATCGCTTTCTTGAAAAACGAAGAAAGAAATTAAAAGTTCTTGAAAGAGAGCATATACTACAGTTTCTAGCAGAAGCATCCAATAAAAAACATTTGATGATGGAGATAGCTAGATTTTGTTATTATTTTTGTTTATTTTTTAATATAAATGTTAACGTAAATTTCAACAAATGATTTCATTCATTTCATTTTTTGATGTTCAGAAAATTGTTCTATTTTTTGTAAATTGTTGAACTATATAAAAACAGTTTTATTATTGATTCATAAAAGAACTTGTGTTTTTTTGACCCCATAATTCAATTAAAAACATCATTTTTACATCGTCATAAAAAAGGGTGTTGGATAAACATATTTATTATTATATGCATAATTCTAAAGCTCATAAATGTTGTAAAAAAAATATTAATGAAAAAAATTTCAGATCAAAATATATTCGATTTTGTGTAAACCTTTTGTAAGCCGATTAATTAATCATTAATTTCGCAGGTTTATTCAGACAATCGCTTATGTTCCAAATCAAACACATATATCTAGTTCGGGAAATATTCACACTATTAGAATAATTACATTAGAGCAACCATTAGTAATCGAAATTGTGGCCTCGAATAATGCCTCTGTTCTAGAACGGAAATGTTTGTTCTATTTGATGATTATAGTATAAAGTAATATTTAATTAAACGAAGTGTTCTATACTGTATAACTATATATTATGATAATATTTTTAATTTTAACAATAAAACGCTCTGATTGAATTTAGATTAACACAAAGAAAATGACTTCAATAAACAGTATTAAAATTTTAAACATTCTCTAAATAAAAATCATCACAATGGCGATAAATCTACTACACTTTCGAACAAATATTTCACTTGCGTTATTCGATTAGGCCCTTTGGATTTATGCGACACAATCCTCCAAGGATTCATAGACTTTTCTCATGGAAATTCTTAGAAAAGCATTTTCCAAAACAGAACTTTTGTGTATACAACCACCTGACTCTCCAATCTATTGTAGAATATATTTTTGCGTCGTTGCACCGACATGTTTCTCACTTAATTAGATTTCGGATTGTTTCAAGTTTTCATGAAGCATGTAAAAAGCAATTTACATGTAGATTATAAACAAACATAGTAGAGTTTACTGCTGTTTTTTTTTCGACCGAGGTGGCTTTGTAATTTGTATTGTTGCAGCCTGTGTTTAACTTCAAAAAGTTGAATAAATTAAACGGGAATTAAAATTAAAAACTGTTACAACGTATAATTTAAGTGCCAAAATGAATTTGGTTAGATTTAGCCACTCGCTACTCTAAATTTTAATATTATCATGGTCTTGTTCAGAACTTTTTGCTTCTCCTTTCATTTCGTACAGTCATTTTCCACTAAATTTTCGAAGCAAAGCTTTAAAATGTAATATGCAGTATAATCAGCGCTTTTGGTATAAGTGATAAGAAGTGATAAGAATTTTATCATTAACCGGCAGATTGTTCTATTCTATTACAATAAAATAATGTGAAATTAAATAGTAATAAACGCCATACTAAATTGTTTCAACTACAAAAGTTAGAAAGCGATCTATCACGAGACGAGATATTTAAATAACCCCAAAATTGAGCCGATTGCCGGTACTTAGGTCTACAACAGAAAGGTTACGGACTTGGAATTAAAATAGACAGTAAAAGTTCTGACTAAATTTGGTTAAGACACTTTATTATTACTGTTATGATATATAAAGTAACCTGTCTCTTTGGCAGATTACTTTAGAATATGTACTACAACCCCTGTTTTATTAAGGTTCTATTGTACTCCCACATATGCTGGCATTTATACATTCACACACACCCATGAGCCAGACAACAGCAATTCTCCCTGTGAAAAAATGCTCATGTCTGGGTGAGGACCGAACCACACCACTTCAGACCAGTCTACAACGTACTATCGCTTGGCCAACTGGTCTACTTAAAGCTGTCTCTTCCTATACTTCGTGTCTCAATTTGTTAATAAAAATTAAAGACTTGGTAATAGCTAAATTACACTAATTCGTACTTAACTTAGATTATTCTGACAACAATGTTTGTATGTGGATGGATGTGGGAAATTGATCCTTTCTAAGAAAGTGACGACTCTTATGCGTGTTCACTATCAAACGCCAGAAAAAAAACACGAATGAGTTGATGTTGAAGCCAGGTAGTGAATATAAAGACTTTTCGTTTAATAATAACAGCAGGTGCAGTAATTTCAAATGCATTAATAGTGCAATAGTCAAAGTTGCTCTGAATGACGCTGAATAACTAACAAAAAAAAAAAATACAAATCGGAAACCTAGAAAAACTGTCACCAAGAAGCTATTCCAAACTTCTCAAAAACAAAAAAAATATGAAAAACAGCTCTAAAAAAGTAAAAACTCATGAAGATTGCAAAAACAATTTTAAACATCTATGCGAAAAGAATTGTTATAAACCAACAACAAACCATTCACAAAACGTTTTAAAGTTTATCAAAGAATAAAAAATTGCATATTTTACAAAAACAAAGCAAAGCGTCCAATAAAAGACTTCAAACACAAAGTTTTCTCAAGCGAAAGTTTTTCAAGTCTCAGTATGCAAACCGTTTCCTAACCGCCTTTTAAAAAAAATTTAGTTCTCAATTCTATTGTATTTTTTATTCTCAAAACTCTTTTCTACGTAAACCAACTTTGATAATACTTTTTTTACTTTTTAGCTGAACTAATTTTGGCTTTGATGAACGTAAAACAATGATACAAAATAATATATTTATATAGATAGAAACAAAAAAGTATTTTATTTTTTAGTGACATGATATTGTTGATTTTCGTCATGGATACGATATATTAAACGTATCTCATATCTCCTTTGGGACTTTGTAAAGTTTTTCACCCTCAAACACATGGTTACCATGCATTTGCAGCAATTACACATTCACGCATTCTCGGATGTTGTTATTTTTCATATAATTTTATTGAGAAAGCAGTAATGAAATACTAAAAAATAAAATATTTAATGCACTACGGGAGATATTCTGTTTTTCACCCTCGGTAGACTTAAGGACCGCGGGCCTCCGGCCCTTGGTCTGTAACACGTCAACCTCGGAGAAAAAACATTCATATCTCCCTTAATGCATAAATATCTATTATTATGATGAATGATGATGAAAACATACATACAGAATGAGAATAAAAATAAAAAATAATAATTAAGTACTTCAAACTCATGTCAGAAAAAAATGATTGAAAACTATGTAGTGCAGATTAGGAAAAAAAAAATAAAACTCGGATTAATTCATTAATAGGATTTTCATTCAAGCACTTTGTGGTAAACGACATTCTTTGTTTTTTGGTCAGGCGCAAGAACAAATAAAGCGGATGGTTTGCCGACACGTGAACATGCCACGTACAATTGACCATGAGAAAAACATGCATTTTCTAGATTGAGGCCACAAATAGTCAAGGATTGGCCCTGTGGTTTGTTGATCGTCATGGCGAAGGCAAGACGAATCGGGAATTGAATTCGTTTAAACTCAAAGGGCATATCCGTTGGGATCATCGAAATCCTTGGAATAAGAACTTTCTCATCTCTAAATTTTCCTTTAAGTATCGACGCGTGCAATTTCTCGCAGATAATTGACTCGCGATATTCCGTTGCCTAATTGCATTACGGCTTCGCTGAGAAAGATTAGATCTTCTAGGACGCGGCATTGTTATTAAAATGTGCACTCGCATAAAACCACCAAATATAATAACAGTGCCTGAACTTTCGAGACATAGCTTATCAAGAAAAATTATAGACAACCTACAAAAAGACATTTACACTTTTTTTAACCTGTAGATTTTTTTCCCTTAATCTTATAACCTTTACCAACTGATTTTTTATTCCCTATATTCCGTTCCTTTCCGATGATTTTATGTTTTTACTGTAGAATAAATCTTAGGTATTATTTTCGGGAATTAACGTCTAAAACAAACAAATATAACAGTACCTAAAGTTTGTAGACATTTTACAAAAAATAAATTTCGGAACGCACACATGATGTCTTTAGAAAAAAGTAAAGTTGTGGCTTAAAGGTCTCAGCAACCAGGCTATAAGCTCCAAAAAAAAAAAATAGTTGTTACACTATTTGACAGGATTGGACAACAAATGTTTGAAATGTAATAAACAAATCAGCATCTATTGAAATGATTAAGTATAAGACATTACACTTTCACGAAATGCTTAATAACCTTTCATGCTTTACAATATTTCAAAATTAAACATGTTCCATGTTAGTCAAATTGATCACATTGATCACATTAATTCTAAGATTAAGTATTCATTACACATATCGAGTTTTCATTGTTTTTAAGATGTATTCTGCTATTCGGGACGGAAACAAATCCAACAAATCAAAAACCATGGCAATCGGTCCAGCCGTTCTCGAGTTATAAGTGTTGTAACAAACACGACTTTCTTTTATATATATAGATAATGCATATTCAAATAACTTTGATTATTTACACTGGCAACTGATTATGAATTCTTGCTCAATCCTGATTAAATAAATTAATCAATTATTAATTATATTAAAGTTGATTTTCCAATTTGTCTGCTTTAGACTAGACAAGAAAAAAGATGTTTTACTAAAACCGGCACAAAAACCAAAAAGATTCTGCAGTAGATCACATCAAACCAATTATACACCGAGGGAGTAAAGTGCATGATTTTTTCTCAAGGTGTCTTTGTAGCCCGAGAGCTCTAAATTGCACTGAGGGAAAAAGCACAAAGTTATATACTATTATTTGCACGATCCAACGACTTTAATTGAAAGAATCTTAAAATAAAATTAATTGTCAATATGACACATGGCGTTAAGATCGGATGAATTGGTGAAACTGACTATAGTGAAAGTTCGAGACTTAAGATCAACCGTTTTGGTATCTGTAAATAATACCAAAAATTATGTAAATAGAGCGTTTACGATAGTCTTCAAAAAAATGTTCGATTGATTTGGTTGCCATTTATGGCTCTGCAAAAAGAAAACACAGAACACAGACTTTTTTTTGGAAGTTATCGAAATAGCAAATATTTTACGCAATCAGTAGGCAAAAATGTTTTTGAAAGGTTACCCAAGATCGAATTACCCGATTCATCTTCCTACACGGGCCACTGCTTTCGGCGTTCTTCAACATTTTTGGTGGTCAATGCATTAACGTTGTCAAACGCCATGGTTGGCTGGAAATCTGGCAATGTCGCATAGAGTTATATTAAGAATTCATTAACTAATAAAAAAATGATTGCTGAGAAAATTCTGATAGCAGAAGACTCGGACAGGGAAACGACTTGTAACCAGTTGAAGCAAGTGGATATTATTATACCGAACAGGGCAATTAATTCAGTAACATATTACTTGTTTAGTATTAGTAAAAGTTTCAATATTAATGTAAATATTAAATAAATATGACAAAATATTCATTGTTGAGTTGGCTGTGCTTTTTAAACCTTGAGAGTAAAAGACTCTCTTTTTTCCGGCTTTTAAAGGAGTAAAATCGCTTACTATATTTAGGTCGTTCTGATGGTAAATACTAATAACACCAATATTATAAAATTATAACCTTTGAGTAAAAATTTAAACTCCCAAGATAGCATTCCACTTTTATGGAAGGAGCAATAGTAGTCAAAGTGAGCTAGTTCTCGAGACAAAATGGTACTTCATCCAGGTTTGTAAGCTACATATTATTATTTTATTTGCAATAAATCATGGTTTTTCTATTTTAAGGTTTTATGATGCACATTTTAATGTTTAGTAAGTTATAAACCCGAATATTGCTGACCGTTCATAAAAAAAAATTCCTTTTTCAATTAACAAAAAAGCTCGTTTTGAGCTGCTACCCCAATTAACCGCAAATTTTCCGTATTTCCGTGACTTTAAATTCGCAAAATGATTTGTATTCGTTCAAATAAATCGTTGAATTTGTATTATAATTAAAAGTTACTTAAAAAAAACAAAACCTAAAAAGTTCACGTTATTTCCTAATTTCTAAAGATATATTTTCGTCAAATTTGTCATGAAACGGATGAAAAGAGAATTGCTTCTACCTACACTATAAAGTTAGTAATTGCCGAGAGATTCATCCCTTTCTATTCTCATCCAGTAGGTCTAATTACTTCTTTTGTTCCAAAGTTTGATTATCAAATAAATTGTTGAGTTTTGTCTACAGTTACAGACCAAAGCTCAGTTTTAGCAAGAACATGTTTGATATAATACGTGTAGTTAAGACACAGAAGACAATTTTTTCCCACCTTAAATTCTCGAATCAGCATATGAATGAGAAGTTCATAAACTACAAAAAAATATAACAATTATTGCTAATCTGTCTATAAGATAAGCCAAAAACTACTAGAAAGTGATTCGCCATTAATTCAAATATCGTTAATAGTCGAAAAACTTTTTTTCTAAATTTCAATTAAGTTTGCTTGATAACATTTCAGTTCTTTACTACTTGGCTGCGTAAGTTGCTTTAAACTGTAAAGCTACAACTTTTAAATGTTGTAATCTTTTAACTTTCTCGATTGTACTCATAATCCACTTTTCTTTCTTTCGTTGAAGCTAACCGAAATTTCGAAAGCTATTTTGAACTCGATTTTAACTTTTAAATAGATTATGATTTATGTTACGAGTACACCAGTTTAATTTTCTGAACTTTTTATATTTTCCTGCATTTGATAATAACTGCATTCAAATCATGACACTGTTGTATGAAAACGTCATAGTTCTAACCGTACATTGTAATGTTCTGTTTTTCAATTATTTTTTGTTAAGCATTCTACTCCCATCCGCTGTCATATTTCCTCCGCTCTTATTTTGTTCTATCTGAAGTATTTTATTTCGTGTTGCTATTGCCACAAACTACACTTTCGTTGCGTACATAGTAATGTTTAGTAATATGCTGCTTTAAAATATTCTTTTTTTGCTTTCTTTGGCAAGGGCTAATTGATTGGTTTGGAATCTTTGACACAATAAACTATTCACACAGTTTTGCCACTTGCCAAAAAGTTTGTTTATTAGAGCTGTTCCAACCAAAATATGACCATCAGGAAATGGATAAAACATGAGTTTTTTTATATATTTATTATAAAAACAAACTTTTTGGTAAGTGGTCGAACTGATCGTTTAGTAAGGGTGTTGCTCCATTTTTATCTACATTGAATTTTAACTAAGTTCATTACTGTATCAATAAACTAATTTCGGCAACATTAAGTTTTGTTATGATGGTGACAGCTGACACATGCCATATCACACTTGCAAGAGCGACGTTCTCTGTTGACATTCACGCAACATCGTCTATTGAAAGGGCCATACTCTTTATTGTATGATGCCGGTTTTGACTTTTGAGACAACAAATTGTCAAGGGTCTCTCTTGAGCAACTTTTGCGTATGTCAGGCAACGTAGAGAAAAATTTAATGTTTCCAGCGTTTTTCATATTTACCATTAGCACACAAATGATAGAAATTATTGAATTTGCTATGTTTATGGCTACTAAATTATTTTCGAATTAGTAAAGCAAAAAAAATAAATAGTATATTACACTTGTTTAATAAAACTTATCGTCTAACTCTCTCTATCTGTCAAAAAACACTCGTGTGATTATACAACGTGTTATTAAACTCGTATAATAAATCTTGTTCCATTGTATATTATGTTAATCCATAATTCATCACCTCCGATCATAAGTATTCACTCATACTCATATTGATCATAAAGATTCAACAGTTTGCATAGTTTTCTAATTTTTTTTTTTGTACAAAATAATTAATCTGATAGGGATTTTTGGTCCAAATTTCCAAAACCCTAAATAAAAGTTAGTCCATAAGAATGTTAAAAAGTAATAAGAATAAATCAATTTTCGTCTCTTCATCATTCAACTAAATTATTCATGAGATAAAAATAGCCAACATTTATTTTAAAATGCCATGCAGCTAAAGAAAAAGCCAAACAAATTTAGCTTATGCTTCAGAAGAATAAATATCTTGGAACTTAATATTTGTGAAGCGCACAAAAGTAATACGGCTTTATGGTCACTACGTAAATAAGATTATTTATAGCAGTATTTCATTCTAACAGAGCTGTAGACAACTTACTTCTGTTAAATAAAAATAAAAGTAGATCACGCTGAAACCAGCTTTCTATAAAATAAATAACCCTATTCGAAAAATAAAAATAAAACCTCAATGTCTACTAAGCTGAAATGTAATGCACTGTTTTCAATTATTTACATACTTTTTTGTTTGAACGTAATACAAACATATAATTGTCTCTACGGTATATGCTTTATGTAATAAAGTTATTATTATAATTATTAGAGTTAGATTTGGTGAATACGTTCTGATAGCAATTACGTTCACAGAGATTTGATTAGAACGTCATCTAGTAAGTTATGCTCGATTTATCAAATGACATATCAATGACAATACAATTAAATCAAATTATGCATCCAGTGTACGATTTGAACAATTTATAATAGACAACAAAATAAAATTCCAGACCAAAAGGATGTGGTTGCTAGTACATCAGATAAATAAGCATTGTTTAGATTATTTTAAATACTTGATTTATATGTTGTCTTGTAATTTCTAGTATTGTTATTCACCACTATGCCTCCTTCTTTATTCCAATAAATTTGTATAATTATATACTTCAACACCTGAGTACTTTTCTCATCGACGTTTTGCCTCCAAAATGACATCAGTTTGGTACAAACGATTAAATCCATTATTGACACCAATCTGAGTGGCTTTTCTATTTCATGACAAAACATGAATGAAAAGCATGAGTTTTTAGAATGCTAAATGATGTGGCGTCATAGATAAATCTATTTTTAAAAAATTGCTTCAATGATCAAAATAATTACTAGATTTCTCAATTTTTTTATTTTTGAAAATGGTTTTCTCCCAAAAACAAAAATAAATTGTGGTAGAATCTTATTTTCGTAACTGCCACGGAGTTGATGGTGAATAGCAATACTTAATTCAAGCTTGTTTTCAATAATTTCGCCTAAAATTTCCCGATGCAGTGTTGAGATTCAACACTTTTTATCATAATGTAATCCATTGTATTCAACTCTTTCGTGAAACTGGCTTCTGTCGTAAAAAATTGTAAAAAAACTAATAGTTTCTAAAAAAAAAAACAGAAAAAGCTATCGAAAATGTAAGGCCAATGATGGAAAAAGCGTTACTAACATCTCTACGTCGACTTATTTCACAACAAATTCAATTATCAACCACCACTTGCGATAAAATTTAAAAAATATATATTCACTTGTATCTCTGTCGTCTGCAAGTAGTACATCATAGATCAACTCCTTCCTGTTGATTATCCTGTACGTGTCCAATACTGTCGTGGGTTTATTAACACTTTTAATGAAAATATGTTAGACTTGAGCTTCTTTACAAATGAGGCCTGCTTTCATTTAGGCAGTTATATGAGCTCACAAAATATACGAATGTAGAGTTCAGAAAAAAGGCGGAGACAGCTGTATAAAACGCCTTCATCTAGTTCGGGGTGAAAACTTAAGGAAGCGAACAATTAGACGATGACTTGTCATTAAGCCTACTAAGAACAAAATCTGACCTGACCTGACCATGTGCAGATCCAGTACTTTTCAAACGTCATCGGATAGTGGGACTTCAATTTAACAGAATACACTATACTGAGTCAACTTTAAATAAAAAAAGTCAGTTCTGGTTTGATCAAAAAAGTCTTTCTTTAACGGTACATACCGAGCAGTACAATGGAAAGCTATTTGTTTGCTAAGTAAATAAAATTCTGCAAGCTTTTGTTGTTGAACATCATTACCTCTTAACGCATGATAGCCTCTATACCTCATACCGCAAGCCCTCGTTAACGACAGTTGATTTCCGTTATGGGGTGGCCAGCAATAAGTCCAGAAGCCAATTATGTAAGATATGCTTGGTCGAAAAATTTAAAATTGCTTCCCTGCTGGTTTGAATCCGAATGAGATACGGCAAGCTCTTTTTTACAGGAATGGCCTCTTATTCCCCATGAAAAAATCTACACACTTAATTTTAAAGATACTACAAACGTTATTTTAGACATTTGACATATTTATGCTTTCTTACTTTACCTTCATTTGTCATAAAACAAAAATGTTGCTGATTTTGTCTTAAAATCAGTTTTCTCATTTTATTTAAAATTTTAAAAAAAAACAATTAAGCCTAAAAAAATCTACGCACAAGAATGTAGAGGTAAAAATATAAATTTCACAAAATTACGCTGTCTCTTACGGATAACAGGCAACAAACTAGAAGCCACTGAACTAATAAGACAATTTTAGTGACATCTTACTTGCTACTATTACTGCTACTCAGGTATTGAAGCATTATCTGCTAATAAAGCTGTACAAGTTAAATCAGAATTAAGTAAACACAGTCTGTGAAAGACAAATTATGTATGTAAATATCAACAAAGCTTTAGGCCAAAGCTTCCTTCAGAATTGTACTTTTACAAGAAGATTTAAACTTAGTGCTCGCTTAACCAAACTTTATCAAGCGACCAATTAATTTCATAATTTATACATGCTGTAGAAATTAGGTTTAATTTAAAAAAATCACAAAAAATACAATTTAATTTAAATTCTTGCTATATTCGACAGTAAATGTTGATATTTATTTAGCACATTCATTAGATAAACAACAATCCAATGTATTTTTTTCCGTTTCTATCTGGAACTCAAAATGAAAGTTTTTTTAGGCTTTGGGAAACGTAGAACTTTTCTCATATGTCGAAATGATTCAGGGAAAGAGTCAATTTTGAAAATAAGAGTTTTAATTACGTTTATCAGAAGAAAATCCAATTCATTTATACCGTCAGACTGAACAACGTCGAGTGTTTCACAAATAATGGCTTTCCAGGAAGCTGCGACAAAGTGTGGAAAGCAATGACTTCTCAAACAAATATACTCGGAATAGTTTAGTTTATTTGAAAAATTAGAGAAGAGTGGGTTTGACAACAATAATTATAATTATTGCAATGTGAAAAGCACAATTAGAAATTCAATCCCAATAATATAGAAGCCAACTTGAGCTTTAATTATAATATTTTTAAGTAAAAAAAAAAGTCTGAAATAGTATATTGTGTAACAAGTGTTGAAAATGAAAGATTGCACACGAGTCTGCAGAATTGAGTCACAAGCAAAATACGCGTGGCTCAAGCAAACAGGTGTAAAATCGCATTTTCAACACGTTGTACAAGATATTTTTACGCCGACCACAAAAAAAAACCCGCAACGATAGTATTTACTTTTTTAAGTAGAAGATTTATCAATTACTTGTATATTATTAAAAATTATTATTTTTATAGTATTACAAATACAAGTTATAGATTATTTAAATCAACTAATAAGTCTCAAACGTTAACTTAAAATGTCATTCGACACAGCATTTTATTCTAACCAAAAAGAAATTTTTTTCTAGAAAAGTTATGAATAATTATTTAACTTGTTCAAAAATATGACAAAAAAATATTCTTAAATTTTTTGGTTTCTGCTCATAGTTTGGTTTTATACAGGTTTTCTATTAATGGTACAAGGACGCAGTTGGCTGTGAATTTTAAAAATACCGCTTTGTTGAAATAAGACCTATAATTTGACAGTTCTCGCTTATTCTATAGTTCCCGCTGGTCATTAATGTGATTTGTCACCTGTCACTTAGAGTCGTTTGATACGTATCCTTGAACAATCTATGTAATAAGAGTACACAAAGTAAAAGAAGCGGCACACTTCCTACGCCAACTGCGTACTCAGAATCATTTACAAAAACCAGTTACTATATCGCTTAACCGAAAAGTTTTGTCACTCAGTAGATGAAAATGATATATCTTGCTCTTTCAATTTTTTGTAGGGTATTTTTTCCTAGACTGTACCCAATAAAATCTATGAGAAAGAAACTAAAAAAAGTACCAACTTTTTGAGGTTCTACAGCTACCAAATGTTCTTCTAAGATATTCCGTGTATATATACACCATTTTTAATATTTAGTCAGTTGCACACAACTTTATAAATACAAACTACTACACCACCTTTTACATCATACATACCTCCTAATTAGCCTATAACCGTTATTCTTTCCAAGGTCTTTTTTTCGATCTTACCGCTCTTCTTATTTTAATTGTAATACAAAACATTTAGACAAAAACATAATTTTGAATTATAAAATAATTAAACAAATTGAAAATTTAGAAGAAACCGACTTCATTATAATTACTTAATAATTATTTTACTTATTTAATTGACTCAAATTGCTTAAATAAACTAATATTTAATTATATTGGAACCAACTTTTTAAATTTTTAATTTCTCACTTGTAAGTGTAAAATATATGTCAAAAAAACATTAATAAGAAAAACTTGAAAAGTACTGGTCAGACCTTGATCAAATTTAAATGGGTTCAAACGGAGTTCAAAATAAAAGAAGAACCTTCAAACTCGGTTCACTCAGAAAGAACTTATGAGGTAACTAACATAAAAAAATAGAGTCGAATTGACAACTTCCTCCTTTTTTTTTAATTCTGTTAGAAAAAAAGCAAAAAGCGTAGTGCCTCACAGGCCACTTATCACAAACCAATTACTCTTTATTTTATCACGTTTAATAGCAAGTGATCCTTTCATTTTTCACTTTAATTTAAAAACTTCTTTTTAAGTTTAAAGATTATCTAAAAAAAAAAATCAGTGTTTTAAATTTCGTTCAGTTAAGTGAAAAAATCACGAATGAGTTTTAACTAAGAGCTTTAAAAATATTATCCATTCTTATTCTTTGTGACCGATCGGCATAATCATATAAGCTTTGATTTGCTATGCCTATTTATATATTTTTTTTCGTTTTTTTTTGTTTTGCTACGTAATACTGTGTTTTTTTTTGAATTTTTAATAACTATTCACCCTCAAAAACTTGAGACACTCGCACGGACTGTTCAACTATTGTCAGAATGTTGTATATAACTCAAACGGATGCAAATTCCCTGATAAGAATTCTGAATACATAATAATCAATTCCAAAGAGATCTTCTACATTATGTAGTAAGGAGAAAATGGGCTAGGTAGTTTTAAAGTTACCAAGTTATATATACGTTATAGTTATATATAAGTTATATATAGAACTTAATGAATTTTTACCGTTTTGTTGATATTTTACTAATACTATTATGTATAGTATATTTTTAATCAATTCACTTATGGTAGTTTTGAAACGTTATCACAACAAGCAAATAATTTATTCAGAAAAATAATAATAGATGTTTCCGATCGTTGCCTTTTGTTTATTACGTCGTGGCGTTTCAAAAAAACGTCTCTTTTTTACGTCTTCCTCCTTATTGTAACCCTAACAGAAACAAAATTAAATTGAGATACACTATTCCTATAATAAATGTTTACTGGAGCGAAAAAGAAATGTAAACTCTAGTTTATGTCACCATTTTCTCCAAGTCTACTTTCATCATTATTTATTAACGCAACACGTGTTGAAGTAGAAAAAATGAGAGAGGACGTAGAAATAATTTAAGCTTGACAATGATTTAAGCCTGGTTATTACACCAGCATTTTAAGGCTTGCGGTTCGTTCATAAAGGTTCGTTTTAGCTAACTTGGAATGTATTCTTCCGACAGGTTCAGCAGTGGCGATGATAGGTGCCAATCTGCGTTTTGGTAGCACTATTACAAACACAAGTTTGAATGCCACTCGAGTATTCCAATGCCATCCTGGAGGAACAGCAGAGGCTGCGCTTATATTCGCCTTAGGAACGATGGGGATGGCCGCCAATATAGCACTCATGGGAGTCATCTTGGCAAACAGACAGCTCAGAAGGTAAAAGATAGTTTATACTATAACATAAAAAAAACTTCACGGCATTGATTAATTGTGTCACCAGATAAATTGATCCTTAATATCACAAATAGCTTTTAATTTACATATATAAATTTTAAGTTTTCAAATGCTTCAAAAATTTGAATGAAGAAAACAAACAAAGTTGTGAAACGCTGAAAGTCCAATATCTAAGAATTGCATGAATCTTTCAAAACAAACTCACTTGATATCAGTTCAATTCCTGAATATGCGGTTCATTGCTGCATTTGACAGTTTTTTCAAAGTTGGCTGGCTTTTACGAAAAGAAGACAAAATAATAGAACTTTAGCCACCAACTAAATAAATACTGTCTTTGTGATCTTTTATGCATTTACATAATAAGCTTGGAAAAACAAGATTCGATAACGTGCCTTACGAAGCAAAACGGAGCATTTCCCGACTTTATAAATTTAGGTGCCTCTCGAGAAATCTTTTGTGTAAATAACTCATCCTTGTACAAACGACCGGAGGAAGGAAGCATTAGGCTGTGGCGAGTCCTTTGGAAGTCAATACGGCACTCCTTACAAATCTAATTTCTGTGTCTCGAGAAAATGAGATTTTTACATTGGACTTCCTTATTCGATTTAGTTTATTATTTGCGCCAGCTATAGATATTCTTTGTATTTTTAACCGAATTTAAAAAAAAATTGCAAAAAAAGTGTTAAGCGCTTCTTTTAAAACCTTACAAAAGACCAAATCTCCAGAGCTTTTAATAATGTATTTTTAGCCCGTTAATTACACCATTTTCACGCGCAAAAAATGAAAAGTAAATGTCTTCTTAAATATTCTCTTATTTCCCAACGGACAATTAACTTGGTTGAGATTTTACCCACAATGTTTTTCCTCTTTCTTAAATATACCTTTTCAACAAAAAATCTGTTGTAAAAAGATCACCTCTTTGCTTCATAACCCAAAATTGGACTCGAGAGATTAAGGAAAATTCTATGATAGAGGGAGAAATCAAGCCAATAAGACAATTTCTTGGTGTTATTAATTGCTAATTTGACATCATTAATTCATTTAAGTGTTCGTAAATGATAAATATTAAACCTTGTTTTAATATTATTTATTTTCCCTTTGAAAATTACAAAAATGTGTCGTCTTCTGACTTTTCTTAATAACAACTAAAAAAATAATAACTTTGTCACTATGACGAATAAACAAAAAAAACAAATAATGTAGATGGTACTAAATTTTAATTAGTCACTTAACACGCCCTTCTCAAATTTTGCACTTTGACAAATTTTTAGTCCCATTGCATCAACAAGACGATAATGTGAAGGTCCTGGAAGTGGTTTCGTAAGAATGTCAGCAGGCATTATTTTAGATGGAACATGCCTCAATTTTATTTCATTATTTCTCACCAATTGACGAACAAAATGGTATCTTGTAGCAATATGTTTAGTACGTGAGTGACAAGTAGCATTTTCTGCAATGTACTTTGCTCCACGATTGTCAGTACCAAGATTCACCATTGACAAATCATTTAATTTCAATTCTAACATCAAATTTCGTAGATATAGTGCTTCACGAGATGTTTCTGATAAAGCCACGTACTCTGATTCTGTTGATGATATTGCAACTGACTGCTGTTTCTTCAAACGCCATGATATTGCAGCTCCACTTAACATAAAAATATATCCTGTATATGAAATTCGATCATTTTCATCATTTGCATGGTCAGCATCAGAAAATCCTTGGATTCCCAACTGGTCTTTCTTGTACACTAATCCATAATTCTGGGTACCTTGTAAATAGCGCAATACACGTTTCGCTGCTGACCAATGAACTTCTTGGTACTTTTCGTTGAATTGTGACAGTCTATTGACAGTAAATGTGATATCTGGACGAGTAGCAATTGCCAAGTACATTAATGATCCAATTAACTGTCGAAATGGCTTTTCTTCATCTTTTCTTCTATGCTGATTTCCTTCTGGTAACTTAGCTTGAGATTCACTAGGAGTTCGTACTGGGTTACATTCTTCCATGCAAAATCTTTTTAAAAGATCTTTTACATAACTTTGTTGATTTAACTCAATATTTCCATCAACTTGATTAATTTCAATTCCCAGACAATGTCGTGCTAAACCAAGATCTTTAATTTCAAATCTTTTTGCAAGTCCAGCTTTAATTCTTTCAATATTTGTCTTATTTCTTGATATATATAAAATATCATCAACGTATACAACCAAAATTGTATATTGATCCTCACTCATATTGTAGTAAAAACATGTGTCACTAGCTGCTGAAGTTAATCCAAGGTTTTCTAATTCTTCATTCAATATTTTATTCCATTGACGACCAGCTTGCCGCAGACCATACAATGCTTTTTTTAATTTACAAACTTTGTTATTTTGTGATAATTTTTGGAGCATCTCGTAAGCAATCTTTCCTAAATTACTGTTTCGACCATCCTTTTTAATAATTTCTTTTAATGCTTCTTTGATATATTCTGGCAGTTCCATAAATATTTCTTCTTCCAAAAATCCATTTAAATAAGCTGCTACAACATCTATTTGATAAACTGGTAAACCTTCACGTACAGCTAATGCCATCAAAAGTCTGATAGAATCCAACCTGGCTACAGGTGCAAAAGTATCCGTAAAATCTATTCCTTGTCGTTGTGTAAACCCTCGAGCAACAACTCGAGCTTTTCTTCTTTCAAGTGTTCCATCTGGCTTAAATTTGTTTCGAAGTACAATTTTACAAGTAATAACCGCTCTGTCTTTTGGACGATCAACTATTTCCCACGTGTTATTTTTAATTAAACCCCGAATTTCTTCAGTAATTGCTTCCATCCACTCAAGTGCTTTGTCTCCGGCCATCGCTTCTTTCAAGGTTATATCAATAAGATTTGCTTCTTCAATTATTTCTTCTTCATGTTCTGTTGCATCAACAAATATTTCATCATCACTTGGTTCTTCTTGCATTTCAATATCTTCATTATCATCATGTTCCTCTTGGTCTTCGTTTATATTTGCTGCTTGTCCAGTGTTGTAAATTTTTCTTGGTCTTCCTCTTTTACCTGTTTTCTCCATCCGTGGTCTTCCCGGTTTTCGACGTAAAATACGATTTGGTGTACAAATTTCTTCATTAATTTCATCAGTTTCAATTTGAATAGGCATATGAACACATTCAATATTTTCTTCATTTTTATCGAAAATTTTATCTTCTTTTATTTCATTTAAAAACTGATCCTCAAGAATTTGTACATCTCTAGCAACTACAACCTTTCTTTCAATTGGAATCCATACTCGATAACCTTTTGATTCTTCTGAATAACCGACTAAAATACCTTCTTTTGAACGCGGATCAAACTTTGATTTCCCTAGTTGTTTTTCTAAAACAAATGATTTTGCACCAAAAACTTTTAGATTACTTAAATCAGGTATTAATTTATTCCAAACTTCAAATGGAGAATGATTATCCAAACTAGATGTTGGACATCTGTTTCTTAGATAATTAGAAGTAGCTACTGCCTCAGCCCAAAATCCATGACTCAATCCAGATTGAATTAAAAGACATCGCGCCATTTCAATTAATGTCCTGTTTTTCCGCTCTGCCACTCCGTTTTGCTGTGGTGTATAGGGAACAGTTAGACGTCTAGAAATACCATTTTTCTTTAGGAATTCATCAAACTCTTTATTACAATATTCTGTTCCATTATCGGACATCAAATATTTAATCTTACAATTTGTCTGAGTTTCAACACGTGCTTTATATTCTTTAAAAGCTTGAAGAACATCACTTTTAAGACGTAAAAATTTAACATCACACCATCGTGTACTGTCATCGATAAATGTTACGAAATATCGAGCACGTCCTAATGATTCTACTCTTGACGGTCCCCAAACATCAGTGTGTATTAGTTCTAATTTCGTTGTACATCGTTCAGACTTCTTAGGAAATGGTAATACGGTCATTTTTCCTTTTAAACATATGTCACATGCCTCCAATTTCTTTTCTTCATTTATCTTCATACCACTAGCTAATTCTTTTCTTGAAATTTCTAACAGATCTTCTTTATTTAAATGTCCCAGACGATGATGCCATAACTTCAAACTTGCTGAATTATTATTTATTGCCGCATTTGCTTGCTCTTCACTGCCACAGACATAATATAAGTTTCCAACTCTTTGTGCTAACAGTTTTATTTCACCATCTTTTCCAAAAATAGTTGCACCAGTTTTAGAAAAACTGACAGTATTTCCATGATCCGTAATTCTCGCAACAGATAACAAATTAGTTCTTAATTCTTTTACCAATAATGTATCATTAAGTTTTACCGACCTATTTGATTTTCCATCTGTAGTAAAAACACGAGCAGTTCCTTTTGCTACAATTTCAGTTTGTGCATCGCTGGCTAACAAAACATTTCCATTTTTTGACGTCATATTGATGAATGCTGCTTCATTATTACACATATGAGATGTACAGCCACTATCTAAACACCATCGACTATCATTTGATACCTGCTTCGTATGAAAAGCCTCTTCCGTTACTTGAAACGCATCTTCGACTTGAGCTTCAACTTTTGATGAATATTCTTGCTTTTCATCGTTTGCTCTATCTGGACAATCAGCTGCTTTGTGCCCAATTTTATTACAGATGAAACAATTATACTTAAATGGCTTGTTTAAATTACCATCGTTTCTGCGTTGCCCTCCTTGATATCCACCTCTTTGATATCCACCTCTTTGATATCCACCTCTCTGATATCCATTTCCTTGATTTTTATTACCTTGAGGTCCACTACTTTGAGACGGTTTAAAATTTTTAAAGTTTTGCTTGACCCACATAACCTCTGAATTATCCATGTCACGTTGACTTTGAGCATCATACTTTTCAATAACCTTTTCTCTAAGTATATCTGGTTTAGGCAATTCATTTTGAGACTCCATAGCACATCTGAACATTTCAAAACTTGAGGGCAATGCATTAAGAAGTAACGTTGACTGTAAATCATCATGCATTTCGACTCCCATAGCTGACAACTTAGATATTATGTCAAAAAATTCCATCAGTTGAGTATGAAAATCACCGTTGTCTATTATCTTGTAAGATGTCACACGTTTGAGTAAACTTGCTCGTTTTACTGGTCCCGTAGATGCATATTCTGATTTTAACTTGTCCCAAATTTGTTTTGAAGTATTTAAACCTTTTACCATTCGTAATAAACTTGGATCAATAGCAATTATTAAATCTGACTTAGCTTTAGCATCTTCTTCTTCCCACCTTTCAACTCTTTGAGCCGATGCATCATCATCTTCAACCAATGCGGGTTTTGGTTTCTTGCCATTTACATACATCCATGTACTATTTTTTACCATTACAGCTTCAATTTGCATAGCCCACGTATCATAATTTCCCTTTGTGAGAGGTTTAATTGTACTTGACGACAACGACATTTTTTTTTTTACTTTTTACTTTTTACTTTTATTAACAGCGCTCTGGGCCCATAACCTGATAAATATTAAACCTTGTTTTAATATTATTTATTTTCCCTTTGAAAATTACAAAAATGTGTCGTCTTCTGACTTTTCTTAATAACAACTAAAAAAATAATAACTTTGTCACTATGACGAATAAACAAAAAAAACAAATAATGTAGATGGTGCTAAATTTTAATTAGTCACTTAACAGTAAATAAATAAGAATGCTAAAAATCTTAATATGAAATTAGACATACTGTGACAGCAATACTGGAGGACATTTTTAAACTTCAAGTGTAAAATTTGAAAAACTCAATACAGTATTTTTTTAAACTGATTTTCAAAATAAACTTACAACTTTGTAGCGTGTTTATTGAAAAGTAATTTAAAAAAAAAATGTAGAAGAATCTGGCGCAATAAAAAAAACAAAAAAACTATGTTTTAATAGTTATTTACCTAAAAAGCTCAGAAAGTGAAATTTCCCCAAATGAGCACTTTGTTTGTAGAACGACTGAAAGGAGTACATTAAGTGCGTTAGTGCATTAGAGCGGATAGGGGAAATTCTTTCCAAAAAAGTTAGGTACAAAATTCTTTCTGCAACAAAGAACTTTAATTTTTTAATTATTATTCGGTTGGTAGCGTTGCCCCCGTCGATTTTCTGATTGTTTAAATTTAAAACAGTCTCATTGTTCTGTTGCTATGGTTTTATTGAATAAAAAAAACATTGTCTCGAAATTTTTACCTAAGTTTCCGCAGCAAAGTAAAAAACACCGGGATGCTGAATAATCCTTCTTCGGTGCATTGGAAATGATTAGAAACTACCGATCTTTGAGCGATGAAAACAAAATAGTTATTTACCCAACAAGTTCGGAAAGTAAAACTTCCCAGATGACCACTTTGCATTAGTGCGAATAGGGGAAACCTCATTCCGGAAAAGTTAAGTACAATTCTTTTTGCAACGAATAACTCGTAATTTTTTAATAATAAATAATTCAATTTTTTACTTATTTTTCGGTTGGTAGCGTTGCCCCCACCGATTACCTAATTTTTAAAATTTAAAATAATCTCATTGTTTGGTTGCTATAGTTTTATTGGAATAAACGAATATTGTTTCAAACATTTACCCCTAGTTTCAATTGCAAAGTAAAAAACGCCTTAGTGTGAGAAAATTGTTTTTCCATGAGTGCAAAATAGATATTTATGCATTAAGGGAGATATGAATGTTTTTTCTCCGAGGTTGACGTGTTACAGACCAAGGGCCGGAGGCCCGCGGTCTGTAAGTCTACCGAGGGTGAAAAACAGAATATCTCCCGTAGTGCATTAAATATTTTATTTTTTAGCATTTCATTACTGCTTTCTTAATAAAATTATATGAAAAATAACAACATCTGAGAATGCATGAATGTATAATTGCTGCAAATGCATGGTAACCATGTGTTTGAGGGTGAAAAACTTTACAAAGTCCCAAGGGAGATATGAGATACGTTTCATATATCGTATCCATAACGAAAATCAACAATATCATGTCACTAAAAAATAAAATAGTTTTCTTCAAGCTTCAGTACACTGCCTGAAGTGAAAATCAACAAACATTTTAAAATATTCATTACCCATAGACTCAACTATTCACTCATTAGCAAATTTTTACAAACAAAACATATCTTTTATATTTAAATATAAAAAACAATAAGGCTAATAAAACAGCAGTTCAAACTTCAACTCAATTATAGCTACCGTAACTGCTAGCTAAAAAAAAAAACTAAAGACAACATCTCAAAACTTGCACCTTGACCCCAAACCCTTACTATCTGTTAAGTATTATAATACCTTTTTATTCTGACTTTTGTAGTGTTTCTTATATATTTTTCTTCATTTCTTCGTAGCTATTTTTCTAAAATAAAACTACTGTAACATGAGAAAATTAATGACTATCAAGAGATAAGGTAGTTTTTTTTGGAAACTTTATCAATGGTGGTAATAAAATACCATCTGAAGAAAAGAGGCAATATAGAACGTCCTCTAGAAACATGCAACAGTTGCGCCGGAACAGACCACTAGGTCTAATCCGTGAAGTTCTCATTCGTGGAGTTGATGATAATGACAAAAGACTCAGTCACCCCAGAAATAGTGAAATAGAGGATCCATTTAAACTGTTTTAATACGCTAAATCATACAATGTTTGAAAAGTAGTCGAAAAGTGTGTTAGAAAAACACTGGCCAAAGTTGCTATATACTTTTACAAACTTCTGCTTTTGGTCTGCCGATAAAGTCTTATATTAGATTTAGTAGAATTAACAAAAACGGCAATCCTTGGTTTCTTCCTATACTATTTCTTTCTCGTTGCTTTTTCTTCTTTGTTATACAAATCTCCAATTTTTACTATTTTTTTCCCAAAATTTTTAAATATTATTAATCAGAAGTTCGCTTTCCGTTTAATTTCATTTCCATTAACTTCCTGGTCCCAATAAATTCCTAGAAGCCGCAAAATGAGTTGACACTGTTGTTTTAAAATTGAACATAGGCTATGATATGAAGTTATATATAGGCAAACTATAGGCAAAACTATAGTTTGTTGAAGTTTACTGATTCAATTCAGACATTTGATGTGTAACAATTTGCCGTAAATAATAACTTGAAATGTGTCTGCTGAATACCAAGAAAAAGTTATGAATTTTTCAAACCTATAAAATTTGTCCCAAATTGACATCTATTAAGTATTCGTAATGATTGTAGATATCAATTATCTCAAATTAACTTGAAAAATCCTTATAGTCTCAAATAAGAGAAGTAAATTGAGGCAAGAAACAAATTGATAGCGTTTTACAGAAAGCGTATGTAGGACAATCTTAACTTGTCATGACAACTTTGCTTTCAAAATATAGTCCAGTAAATAAAAATTAAGAATTAAAATCAGAAAGATAGGAACAAAAATTAGTTTCTTGTAATATTCTCTCTTGTAGAGAGCAATAAATTGAACCTACGCTCACCTCTGCAGTGTAATAAAAAAGTTCATTATATGTAAATGTATTCAGAACACTTCTCCTTTCAGAAACTGTCTCTAACTATGTTTGAAATATTTTATTTTCAAATAGAATTAAAAAAATAAAAGCCCAGTAAACACTGTAAAAATGGAACACAAATTCATCATACAAAAGCTCGCGTTCTTTCAATCTATAACAATAGCAACAGACATAAATTAGATCAAATCCAATTTCTTTTTCAATGGCGCAAAATCGACTACAGAAAATCGTAAAATCCGATGTAGAAAATGTTCCACGTATCTAAGCCAAAAAAGAAGTATCTGTCCTGTGTTCACTTACTGACGAAAGTTGGAGTATTAGCAACTTTTCAGTAAACTTTCTATTAAATCGTTCAACAGAGATACTATTTTTTGAAAAGTTCTTATATGTTAGCTTGACAGAAATCAGTTTTCGGGTAATAAATGAAACTTGCAAAAAACTTTTTTCTTGTTTGCATGCGAAACGTGTGTGAAAGAAAAACAAGACGATTGGTGCAAATACCACGTAAACTTTTCCGAGCTTCAGATTCAATTTTAGGGTTAAATGTAGGATTTAAAGTTAATAACTTCTTTCATATTAAGTTCTTTCAGATTTCATAAAATGACTAAATGTGCGGCATTAAATTCTGTGAATACATAAAGATATGGTCCTGGCAGCAATAAACTAAATATGAAAATGTCACATCAGAATTTAACAGCAAGAAAATGAAATAGAATTTTATTGAAACATGAAAAATTCATTACTGCAATGCCATTATTCTTAAATGCATGACTTCAAGTGCTTCCCTCGACAAAAACGAATCATAGAACTTTGTAATTACAAATTTTATGAGAAAAATGCTTATTTCCACAAGACTCCGCAACAGTAACTTCAAAAACAAATCATTCAAACATCCAGATGAAAATATTTTTTCTTCATACCTCGGTCGAAAGTACGTACTTTCGTCCCTAATAACAGAGACGAAAGTTTAACTTTTAGTCCCTGTAAGATGAAATTCTTTCTTCCCTATAATAGCGGGAAAAAAATTCATCGTGTTTATTTATACTCGTAACTATGTTATATGACCAGCAACACTCGCTTCGCTCGTGCCGCAAATGTCGCGGCAGGCATCAAAAACTATCAGCATTTAAAGTTAAAAAAATAAAATTAAAAATAAAAGTACGTACTTTCGACCGAGGTATGAAGAAAAATCGTATACACGACGCGGGACAGAAGTTGAAATCTCGGTCCTGCGCGCCATGATGCCCTCGGCTTCACCTCGGGCATTATGGCGCGCAGGGCCGAAAACACATTCAACAGGTGAAATCGTTCAATTAGGATTAATGTGATCAATGTAACTTCAAATCTAGAAATGTTTGAAATATTGTAAAGCATGAAAGGTTATATCACTTAGCATTTCGTGAAAGTGTAATGTCTTATGCAAACCTGACTACAGCGCTGTTTCGTTCTCATTGAAACTCATCAGGCCAGGGTATTGCAGAAACCAGTACACTTCCACAAGCTCGATCTTTCCTATATGTACTTTCCTATATGTAGAGGACTTTCTTAAAATATAATTAAGATTAGTGGGTAGTACCGGTTTTTCAAGTAGTACATGAGTAGATAATTATAGTAGGTACTAGCTCACTAGTTCCAATTTCTGCCACCGAGGGCGCCACTTGTCGACCGAGGGCGCCACTTGTCGGTTCTGATCCATGCTAATGTCGGTAAGGTAGGGAGCTATCGGTTCTGATCCATGCTAAGTTTAGTTTCCAGGTTCTAGATGGCGCCACTATCGCGGTAAGGAGCTATCGGTTCTGATCCTTTAGTTACCAGATGGCGCCACTATCGCGGTAAGGTAGGGAGCTATCGGTTCTGATCCTTTAGTTACCAGATGGCGCCACTATCGCGGTAAGGAGCTATCGGTTCTGATCCTTTAGTTTCCAGATGGCGCCACTATCGCGGTTGGAGCCACCGAGGGCGCCACTATCGGTTCTGATCCATGCTAATGTCGGTAAGGTAGGGAGCTATCGGTTCTGATCCATGCTAAGTCTACCAGATGGCGCCACTATCGCGGTTGATCCTTTAGTTACCAGATGGCGCCACTATCGCGGTAGGGAGCTATCGGTTCTGATCCTTTAGTTACCAGATGGCGCCACTTTGTCGGTAAGGTAGGCCACTATCGGTTATCACCAAAACTATAGAGCTGCTTAGTTGTGACGTCACTAGCAATATGGCTGCTTAGTTGTGACGTCACGAGCTGTAATAATTGTCAATAAAAATCACAAAAATGGTTTATAGACATATTTAATAAGCGCTAATCTAGACAAACTAGCGCACCTATATTAATCTTCTAAAAAACTGTCAAAACCAAAAGTATAGAGCTGCTTAGTTGTGACGTCGTCGTCACCAGCTGTGAAAATTCCATGCTAAGTTTGGCGCCGCCACTATCGCTTAATATTTTAGTATAGAATTAGATTTAAAATTAGGAATGGTATCAATGTGTTTTCCTAAAGATAAGATCTAACCAAGTCTTGTTACGTCACACAAGTCGCGAATCTGTAATTAGCAGACCCCACCAGCAGGTATTAGCGGACAGCCCCCACCAGCAGGTCCCCAGGTATTAGCGGACAGCACCCACCAGCAGGTATTAGCGGACAGCACCCACCAGCAGGCCCCCAGCCCCACCAGCAGGTATTAGGCCCCCACTAGCAGGTCCCCAGCATCCCTCTAAAATTTTCTTTAGGAAAAAGGTTTCAGGAAGCAAGTAGAGATAAAACAATGTGTGAAAAAAGTTCTGTTAATTAAAACACTTTATCGTTTTTTATAGTTTTTTATTAAATTCACATTTCATTATAGAAAATATATATTCTCTCATACGATATCTTTGATTATTCACCATTGGCCTTTTTACTATTTGTGAAATTATTCTTTTTCAAAATCGCTCTTCCTCCTGGTCATCATCTAGGTGAAAAAACAGTCAAAAGAAAGATTATTAAAATATAAAATGTTTAGAATAATTAATGTTTTTTACAACAGATAATCACAATAGAAAAATTTATTCAAAGAAAATAATCAACTAAAAAACGAGTTAGGTGAAAAAACAGTCAAAAGAAAGATTATTAAAATATAAAATGTTTAGAATAATTAATTTTCTTACAACAGATAATCACAATAGAAAAATTTATTCAAAGAAAATAATCAATAAATTTATCTCAAAAATAATACCAAAAACTAGATTAATTTTCAACATTTAAGAAAATAATCAATAAATTTATCTCGAAAATAATACCAAAACTAGATTAATTTTCAACATTTTTTTTGATTGCGTATTTGACGCATTTTAATTAAAAAACATTATGTGTGTACATATATTTTGAATCTGATTTTTCTTCTACAGAAAATTCTAGATCTGTCGTCCAACGATCACCAGTAAAACTAAAAAACGAGTTAGGTGAAAAAACAGTCAAAAGAAAGATTATTAAAATATAAAATGTTTAGAATAATTAATGTTTTTTACAACAGATAATCACAATAGAAAAATTTATTCAAAGAAAATAATCAACTAAAAAACGAGTTAGGTGAAAAAACAGTCAAAAGAAAGATTATTAAAATATAAAATGTTTAGAATAATTAATGTTTTTTACAACAGATAATCACAATAGAAAAATTTATTCAAAGAAAATAATCAACTAAAAAACGAGTTAGGTGAAAAAACAGTCAAAAGAAAGATTATTAAAATATAAAATGTTTAGAATAATTAATGTTTTTTACAACAGATAATCACAATAGAAAAATTTATTCAAAGAAAATAATCAATAAATTTATCTCAAAAATAATACCAAAACTAGATTAATTTTCAACATTTAAGAAAATAATCAATAAATTTATCTCGAAAATAATGCAAAAACTAGATTAGTAGAATTCCTATGAATTAGTATGAATTCCTTAGGAATAAGAATGCCAAAGAAAAGTTACCTGTATTTGTGTGTAATACTTCTAGGCAATTGAACATGTTCGGCTTTAATTACAATAGCAGAAGCAGCTTTAATCTTCATTCGAATAATATAGACATTAGAATCTTCGCGTCCCCCAATAGACAAACTACAAGAAGTCAACACCCAATGAGGCTTGTTTTTGTATGGCAACTAATATTAATTGAGAAAAACAACGATAATAGGTTAAAAGTTATCAAAGACAAGATTATTGGTTTATGGCTACATGCGTCACAAATTAAAAAAATAAAGAAAATAACAATAATGATGTCCTATTTTTCGATAGATTAAACTAAATAATTACAAAAATTGCTATAATTTGATATTATTTTTTACAAAAATTATTGTCTAATCGATTCTATTGCATAAATTACAATGCTTTTGGAGTATTAGAAAAATATTCTGATATCTTATTGTTTATAATCTTAGCGCAAAGCACACATGACCTGCTTGAAAAATAACAAAGTCATAAAAATTTGATTCTGAGAAAAGAGAAAAAAAATAGTAAACAAAATGCTCACCAAATTTCATCAATAAACAACGGCATTGAATAGGATGGAATAACTTCTTAATCATTTTGTAAGAAGTACTGTTGCTGTTTCAATTATTTATTTTGATTTATAATGTAATGTGTCGAGAAACCATTTTGTAAAAATCAAAATTTTTGGCAAAATATGCGTCATTTTGATCAAATATTTTACATAAATCATATATAAAAATATATTTTTTTACAGAAATGTATGTTTAAGATGATAAATTTCCTTCAAAACTAATTTCAAATTAAACATTTGTTATTTTATTAATACTATTGTCAAAATTAAATATTGTGACAAATATTGTAATTTTGACAATAGATTTAAACCCAATTTTTTATTCTCGTCAAGTATTTCTACGTTTTTTTTGTTTGAGAAAACGGTTTATATTCATAAATAATATATAATTAATTGATTGCTTTGGAATCTTTAGCACAATAAACTATTCACACAGTTTTACTATTTGCCAAAAAGTTTTTGTTTAATAAATCCCAACAGATCTTTCAACCACCATTTTTTATAATTTAAGTTTAAATATTTTTTTAAATTTTGAGTGATGGTGATCACTTGATGGTCGAAAGAGCTCTCGAGATTTATTAAACTTTTTGACAAGTGATAAAATTGTGTGAATAATAATATGTTCAACTCTTCCTGTCCTCGAGGCACAGCAGTTTTGCCGGATTCTGACAATATTAGTTTTTCAATAATAGGTACCTATGTTATTGTTTCTATTTTTATAAATAGAAGTTGAAGCGATAAACAAATAGATAAGATAATATTTTATAATATTAGTTAATACTTATCTTGTAATGAGTATATAAACACTGCTTATAAAAAAATCTATTTTATTTTTTAGTGGCATAATATTGTTGATTTTCGTCATGGATACGATATATGAAACGTATCTCATATCTCCCTTGGGACTTTGTAAAGTTTTTCACCCTCCCTTGGGGCTTTGTACTCACTGTTGATAGTGCATGCTTATGAGAAGCTGTATGGGTTTCCTGACTTTGACTTAATAGCCAAAGAAATAATGCATTATAAAATTTACTATTTTAAATCAATATGAATACAGCTTTTATTTTCTATATTGTAAATTAGTAAAAAAAAGGTAAAATAGTAAGATTTAAAGTTAGAAAATTGAGATTTTAAACATTTAAGATGTTTTAAAGTCAACCCTGATCAGATCTAAACCATCATAAATAATTGATTATTTAACATATTAATATTGTATAATAGTTAATTTGATACACAAGTTCATGGTCAAGGTAGTCTAGGAAAAAAATGCAACAAGAGCACACTTTGTATTTTCCTATATCAGCAGCTCTTTATCTCACATGATGCTATTTTCGTCGTTTTTAGACAAAATATTGGAAATATTTTATAGATTGCATATTAAGTACTATGCCTACATAAATATACATTTTTATTTTTACCAAAAATATGTGCTATCACAGAAAAAATGCCGTCATTTATGCGGTAAATTGGTGAAAAAAGTAGTTTGACCGCTGACAGATTAAAACTAAAACAGCGCATTTTTATGTTTAAACCAAATTTTAGAAATAATGCAAGCTTTGTTGACACAGTGTACCAGATATTGTCAAAGTGTTGCTCTAAAAGTGTCAACAGTCTATGATTGGTATCTTTTAAAAAATACTTTTATATTTATATAACATAGTAGTATATCATCTAATATAATTTTTTTTCGTACCTTTTTAATCTTTTTTTAATTTGACTTGTTTTTTCTTCAAAGCTTTTGAATTTTTTATTACTTTTTAAATAGGTTTTCTTAAATCTTTTGTAAGTTTTTTTGTGAAACATTTGGTTGATTTTTTTGTTGTTAAACTTTGACAAAATTTTTGTTTCAAGTAATTTCTAAGTCTAGTTTATGTTACTTAATAGAATTTTTTATTCTGTTTTATCTAAATTTTGTTTTCTATTTTATAGTTATTTTTTTATTATTTTTAACAAGTAATTTAATTTATATTAAATAACTATTTTTTTTAATTTTGCTTGGTTTTAATCTATTTTTTAATTAATTATTAAATTAAAAGTTTTGATAACTACATATATTATTATGTATTTTTATAATATAGTATTTTTTTCTAGTATATCATATCTGAAGCGTGTTTTTTTTTTAATTTAACGTCGAAGCTTCTTATGAATGTTTAACTGGCTCTATTTCGGCTGATAACTCGACGATCATAATATTCTTGAACTATATTCAAAGTCTCGTAAGTGGTATGCGGAGTGTCTTGTTGAAAGTATCTGCTCATAATTTCATCGTCATAAACTGTGCAAAGAGTGGCTCTAAAATTTTCTTTCGCTTTCTAACAGCAGTCAATGTTCTATTAAAAAAATTAGCCCAATAATTCACCATTACCTCGGTGGCCATTACGAAAATAAGATTCCAGTCCCAAAATTCCCTGTTCTTGTGAGAAAACAATTTTAAATTCAAAAGCAAAGGAATGGTAAATTTACTAACTTTTTTCCCATTTGAAGCATTTGTCTCAAAAATTATGGTCCGTTTACTCAAACTCATAGGGATAGCCAAATGTAACGCCAATTTTTAAAAACATTTGCTATAATTATCAACTTAAAATCATTATCAAATTTAAACTTTTTTTTTCTCAATTGTTTTAAAACTTATTACATATTTATTTTGAAGTTACGTTTTATTTAATTTTTTATTGGTTATTTTTTAAACATTAATTATGTATTTCTCTTGCTTTTAGAATTTTTGATTAATTTTAGTCTAGTTTTTATTAATTTTTGAATAAAATGTTTTTTAACTACATATAATTATGTATTTCTATAACAGACTATATTTCTAGTTTATTATATCTACATAAACAATAGATGATCATCTAATTTTGAAATTCTTTTGTTGCTTATTTTTTTAGTATTTTTTTACTTTGACTTATTTTTTCTTAAAATCTTTTGAATTATTTATTTATTTTTAAGCTATTTTTTTTAAACTTTTGTGAGTTTTACTTTTAAACATTTGCTTTCCACCAACTTTTATAATTTATTTATAAAAATACTTAATTGTTTTTTAAAGTTTGACAAAATCTTTATTTCAAATAATCTCAAAATTAATTCTATTTTATTTGGTAGCTTTTTTTATGTTTTGTATTACATTTTCTTAGTTATTTTTTTATCATTTTTAATTATTAATTTTATATGACATGTGATTTATTTCCAACTAATTGACATTTTTTAAAAGTTTAGTTTGGCTTTGGTTTAGTCTTTAAACTAAATATTTTTTAAATAAACGTATTTTTATAACATAGTATATTTTTAGTATATCATATTATTATTAACTATAGATGATCAACTGAGTTTAAAAACCGTTTTTTCTTATTTTTTTTTTGTCTTTGTTTATTTTGACTCAAATTTATTGAGTTATATATATTTTTTTTTTAAATAGATTTTTGTTTAATCTTTTGCAAGTATTTCTTCATAAAATTGCTTTTAACAAGCTTTGATCATTTTTAATTAATTACGATAAAAAATTATTTTGTTTTTATTAGAACTCACCAGTCACAATTAAATTTTTTGTGAATATACCAATGCGTAAAAAATAGATAAACGTATTTAAAAAAAAAACAATTAAATTAATGATATAATAATAAACATAAACTAAACTCAATAAACATTATAAAAAAACACGTTTCATTGATATTGAATTTGTTTAAAAAAATATAAAAATAAATTAAAAAAATAAAGTTCAAGCAAAGCCTTAACAGAAACCAAGCCAAAAGAAATTTTAAGTTTAATTTAAAAATTGAGAAGCGATTTTTAAAACATTTAAACCATAAACAAAATCAAGTTATTTTACAAAAAAAATTTAAAAATGCAAAAACTGTAGGTGAAAACAAAATGAAAAAAACTTTTATAATTTTTCAGAATCTAGATATAAAATAAATTTAAAAATATAACAATAGCTTAAAGATATTAAACAAAGATGTCTAAAAAATATATGAAAAAACATACATGGATAAAATATAAACATATACTTATATGTTTTTGAAAAAAAGAAAACAAAACAGAAATAGATTAAAAAAATAATAATAAAAAATCCGATAACAGAAATGATTATCTATGGTTGCTGTAGATACGATATACTATGTTATAAAAATAATACAATTAAAAATAATTTGAAGAAGACATTGTAAAAAAAAACATTTAGTTCAAAAAATTTTTTTTCTCGTTTTGTGACGTATGTAGCCATATACCAATAATCTTGTCTTTGATAACTTTTAACCTATTATCGTTGTTTTTCTCGTTCAATTTCATCGTATCGAGATTGTTGTCGCCGAATGCATGCGAAAATTGTAACATCATATGATTTCAACTTATTATCATCGTCTTCCGACGATGATGAATAAGCCTCAGATAAGATATAAAAGTTTATGCATATTCAATTTTTCGATTAATTTTATTACATTGTACTTCGCATAACATCTAATTAATTTTCAAAATAATTTAATAATTTTAATTTTTAAAATGTCGAAAATTCAAGAACTTAACAAAAACGCTTCATGCGAATTTAAGAAAAAACTTAATCCCGACATCGACTTAGAAGTTGATAAAGAATATAAAATAAGTGAAATTAAACATGTTAAAACGCGATTCGGTCCATCAGCCGTGGTTGAACTGCTTGAAGGTAATGTCTTCCTTCCTAAACGTTTAACGGAATCAATGACTGATGAGTGTATCAAGGACCTTCTAAGTGATAATGGTTCTGTTTTAATCTTTAAGGGAAAAAAGCAATGTGGGATGGTTCAACCTGCATTTATATATTCTTTCAAAAAACTTTAATTTTCTATATTTGGTAAGTTGTATGATTTTTCTATAACATTCTCTAAGTTAAAAATTGATTTTAGATTCGTTTTAATGCTATAAAATTATTTTAAGTCGCTTTGCTATAATTTTAATTATTTATTTAATGGATATAAGTTAGCTACCTACAAAATATTTCAACATATACATATCTACATTTAGGTGAGTTCTAAATTGATGTTTTGTTGATTTGTTTTTCTAATCTGAATTTCGATTTTTTACAGATTTAGGATTATATATATAGATATTCCATTTTGTTAGTGATCCAGCAATTATTGTTTTTCACTTGTGTTCTAACGGTGCAGTTTTACAATTTTTTAGTGTAATAATGTCCAGTCATCCAGTGCCAAACGTAAGTTAATTTTTTTTAAATGATCTAAGATGTAAATAAAGCAGATGAGTTATGAAGTAATTTGAAATAATTTTTATTTCAGAATAAGTTTACTTGCGATTGGTGTCGTAAGCATTTCTCCACATTGTATAATAAAAATAGACATATGGCCAACTCATGTACTCCAAACAAAAAAACAAAAAATGTCAGAATCAAATGGTGAAATTTAAATTATTAGAAAATTCATCTATATTGATAATTCTTTTGCAGATTTGGTCAAGTGTGAACCATGTGATTGTTTTGTTAATCGCCAACAGTTAAAAAGGGATTAACATTTCGAATTGTAAAAAATAAAACATTAAATGATGGAAAATATGAAAAAATAAATGATAGTGTTGTTGAAATTAGCAATACAGTCAATACAATTGAACAAAACATTAATTATAAAATGATGGAAAATCAACGATTGATTGATGATAAATGGGAAAAATTAATGAATGAAAAATTAGGTGAAAGAATAAAAGCTTTAGAAGAAGCATCATTAAAACGTAAGAAATCAAATTCTTTAGAAAATAAACAAAAGGATGATGTAAAAAAAGTTCGTTTAACACCGTGTCCAGAAGGAAAGCTTTTAGATTTAAAAAATCAAGAGAGTGTAGAGAAGTCTATAAATAGCTTCAAATTCTAATTTATTATTAAAGAAAAATAATGTATAGTGTTGAAAAACAAAAATTAGTTGAAGAGCTACATAAACCTGCTCGAAAAAATTTCAAAAGACGTCGTACAATTATTAAAGGTTTGGATGATTTGTGGCAGGCTGATTTAGCACAATTGGATTACTATTCAAATTCAAATAATAAATTTAAATATATCCTAGTTGTGGGGAGCCTGCTGGGGGCTGCTGGTGTTTGAACCTACAAACTATCAGCTGTTATTACATTTTCGCTAGTGGCGCTTTGTCTGGAAACTTTCGCTAGTGGCGCCACACTTTGTCTGGAATGGTTGTAGGCAAATGATTGTGATAGGTGGCGGCGGTGGTCCGCAGCTGTCAGTGGTGGCAGCTTTTGTAGAAATGTATGATATGGGTGGAGGTGATGTTGTCCAACATGTATTAACTTGTTTAGTGTTGAAGTATATGTTTAGAATGTGAGATGTGTATAATAAGCGGTAAGCGAATATTTATTAATAAAACATATCTAATTTAAAGTTTACAGATATTGGAGGTGTCAACAATCTGTGTTAGAAAAAATTAATAGAGTTAAAAGATGTGTTAACCATATATGCGATGACTGAAAAATTTAATTCAGTTCTCACTATATAATAATTTAAAAAGTGATAGTTAATGGTATTGTATGTATATACATATAATTCAAAAAATAATATTTTCGAGCATGAAAAGATATCAGTGCTACTCTTATCAATATTTCCTCTTATTATCATCCGAAAGATGTAATGAAAACGTATGTGAAAAGTGTTTATTAGAAGAATACAATAATGGTATGGTAATGATGTTTTCAAAGAAAAAACAACATATGATTGTAAGGAAACAGTCAATAGAAATAATGAAAAAACGATGTTCAAAAATTTTTATTAATTGTGATCGCTGTGGTGACGAGTGTTTTAAAATAAATGACCTTGATAGCTGTTATCTCTGTAAATTATATTACTCTTTAAATGGAAATCAAGAATTTAAGAAAAAAATATTATTTAAAATTTAATGTATATGTGTGAGAGAGAGAGAGAGAGATACAATAAAAAATTTGTTTGTCTTATTTGATATCTCGATAATTTCATGTTATTGAATAAATTATGGTTTTTTACCTATTCTATTATACAAACAATATTTATTGTAAATTTATTGAATAAGTACACCACCACCTTTGATATAATTCTTTACTACCACCACCTTTGTTGTAGTTCTTTTATTTTTTAATGATTAATATTCAAATTTTTTTAATTTTTTTAACAAACAAGCGTCTAGATGTGTTAATATCTTCAAGTATTTTTGTTAAATTATTAAAATGTTCGCATTGAATAATTCATACATTTGAAAAATTATGTGTTCAAAATATTTTATATGGTTGTAAATTTCCATTAGGTTTGAATAAATTAAATTTTTTATTTCTTTATTCATTTTTTTGTATAATAAGATTTGGTCTAATATTTTCCAATAACTGTATACAATATTTTATGTATTTTGCAGCTTTTTTGTAGCTATAAGTACTATAATGATTGATTTTGTAGTTATCGGATTTTTTATTATTATTTTTTTAATCTATTTCTGTTTTGTTTTCTTTTTTTTCAAAAACATATAAGTATATGTTTATATTTTATCCATGTATGTTTTTTCATATATTTTTTAGACATCTTTGTTTAATATCTTTAAGCTATTGTTATATTTTTAAATTTATTTTATATCTAGATTCTGAAAAATTATAAAAGTTTTTTTCATTTTGTTTTCACCTACAGTTTTTGCATTTTTAAATTTTTTTTGTAAAATAACTTGATTTTGTTTATGGTTTAAATGTTTTAAAAATCGCTTCTCAATTTTTAAATTAAACTTAAAATTTCTTTTGGCTTGGTTTCTGTTAAGGCTTTGCTTGAACTTTATTTTTTTAATTTATTTTTATATTTTTTTAAACAAATTCAATATCAATGAAACGTGTTTTTTTATAATGTTTATTGAGTTTAGTTTATGTTTATTATTATATCATTAATTTAATTGTTTTTTTTTTAAATACGTTTATCTATTTTTTACGCATTGGTATATTCACAAAAAATTTAATTGTGACTGGTGAGTTCTAATAAAAACAAAATAATTTTTTATCGTAATTAATTAAAAATGATCAAAGCTTGTTAAAAGCAATTTTATGAAGAAATACTTGCAAAAGATTAAACAAAAATCTATTTAAAAAAAAAATATATATAACTCAATAAATTTGAGTCAAAATAAACAAAGACAAAAAAAAAATAAGAAAAAACGGTTTTTAAACTCAGTTGATCATCTATAGTTAATAATAATATGATATACTAAAAATATACTATGTTATAAAAATACGTTTATTTAAAAAATATTTAGTTTAAAGACTAAACCAAAGCCAAACTAAACTTTTAAAAAATGTCAATTAGTTGGAAATAAATCACATGTCATATAAAATTAATAATTAAAAATGATAAAAAAATAACTAAGAAAATGTAATACAAAACATAAAAAAAGCTACCAAATAAAATAGAATTAATTTTGAGATTATTTGAAATAAAGATTTTGTCAAACTTTAAAAAACAATTAAGTATTTTTATAAATAAATTATAAAAGTTGGTGGAAAGCAAATGTTTAAAAGTAAAACTCACAAAAGTTTAAAAAAAATAGCTTAAAAATAAATAAATAATTCAAAAGATTTTAAGAAAAAATAAGTCAAAGTAAAAAAATACTAAAAAAATAAGCAACAAAAGAATTTCAAAATTAGATGATCATCTATTGTTTATGTAGATATAATAAACTAGAAATATAGTCTGTTATAGAAATACATAATTATATGTAGTTAAAAAACATTTTATTCAAAAATTAATAAAAACTAGACTAAAATTAATCAAAAATTCTAAAAGCAAGAGAAATACATAATTAATGTTTAAAAAATAACCAATAAAAAATTAAATAAAACGTAACTTCAAAATAAATATGTAATAAGTTTTAAAACAATTGAGAAAAAAAAAGTTTAAATTTGATAATGATTTTAAGTTGATAATTATAGCAAATGTTTTTAAAAATTGGCGTTACATTTGGCTATCCCTATGAGTTTGAGTAAACGGACCATAATTTTTGAGACAAATGCTTCAAATGGGAAAAAAGTTAGTAAATTTACCATTCCTTTGCTTTTGAATTTAAAATTGTTTTCTCACAAGAACAGGGAATTTTGGGACTGGAATCTTATTTTCGTAATGGCCACCGAGGTAATGGTGAATTATTGGGCTAATTTTTTTAATAGAACATTGACTGCTGTTAGAAAGCGAAAGAAAATTTTAGAGCCACTCTTTGCACAGTTTATGACGATGAAATTATGAGCAGATACTTTCAACAAGACACTCCGCATACCACTTACGAGACTTTGAATATAGTTCAAGAATATTATGATCGTCGAGTTATCAGCCGAAATAGAGCCAGTTAAACATTCATAAGAAGCTTCGACGTTAAATTAAAAAAAAAACACGCTTCAGATATGATATACTAGAAAAAAATACTATATTATAAAAATACATAATAATATATGTAGTTATCAAAACTTTTAATTTAATAATTAATTAAAAAATAGATTAAAACCAAGCAAAATTAAAAAAAATAGTTATTTAATATAAATTAAATTACTTGTTAAAAATAATAAAAAAATAACTATAAAATAGAAAACAAAATTTAGATAAAACAGAATAAAAAATTCTATTAAGTAACATAAACTAGACTTAGAAATAACTTGAAACAAAAATTTTGTCAAAGTTTAACAACAAAAAAATCAACCAAATGTTTCACAAAAAAACTTACAAAAGATTTAAGAAAACCTATTTAAAAAGTAATAAAAAATTCAAAAGCTTTGAAGAAAAAACAAGTCAAATTAAAAAAAGATTAAAAAGGTACGAAAAAAAATTATATTAGATGATATACTACTATGTTATATAAATATAAAAGTATTTTTTAAAAGATACCAATCATAGACTGTTGACACTTTTAGAGCAACACTTTGACAATATCTGGTACACTGTGTCAACAAAGCTTGCATTATTTCTAAAATTTGGTTTAAACATAAAAATGCGCTGTTTTAGTTTTAATCTGTCAGCGGTCAAACTACTTTTTTCACCAATTTACCGCATAAATGACGGCATTTTTTCTGTGATAGCACATATTTTTGGTAAAAATAAAAATGTATATTTATGTAGGCATAGTACTTAATATGCAATCTATAAAATATTTCCAATATTTTGTCTAAAAACGACGAAAATAGCATCATGTGAGATAAAGAGCTGCTGATATAGGAAAATACAAAGTGTGCTCTTGTTGCATTTTTTTCCTAGACTACCTTGACCATGAACTTGTGTATCAAATTAACTATTATACAATATTAATATGTTAAATAATCAATTATTTATGATGGTTTAGATCTGATCAGGGTTGACTTTAAAACATCTTAAATGTTTAAAATCTCAATTTTCTAACTTTAAATCTTACTATTTTACCTTTTTTTTACTAATTTACAATATAGAAAATAAAAGCTGTATTCATATTGATTTAAAATAGTAAATTTTATAATGCATTATTTCTTTGGCTATTAAGTCAAAGTCAGGAAACCCATACAGCTTCTCATAAGCATGCACTATCAACAGTGAGTACAAAGCCCCAAGGGAGGGTGAAAAACTTTACAAAGTCCCAAGGGAGATATGAGATACGTTTCATATATCGTATCCATGACGAAAATCAACAATATTATGCCACTAAAAAATAAAATAGATTTTTTTATAAGCAGTGTTTATATACTCATTACAAGATAAGTATTAACTAATATTATAAAATATTATCTTATCTATTTGTTTATCGCTTCAACTTCTATTTATAAAAATAGAAACAATAACATAGGTACCTATTATTGAAAAACTAATATTGTCAGAATCCGGCAAAACTGCTGTGCCTCGAGGACAGGAAGAGTTGAACATATTATTATTCACACAATTTTACCACTTGTCAAAAAGTTTAATAAATCTCGAGAGCTCTTTCGACCATCAAGTGATCACCATCACTCAAAATTTAAAAAAATATTTAAACTTAAATTATAAAAAATGGTGGTTGAAAGATCTGTTGGGATTTATTAAACAAAAACTTTTTGGCAAATAGTAAAACTGTGTGAATAGTTTATTGTGCTAAAGATTCCAAAGCAATCAATTAATTATATATTATTTATGAATATAAACCGTTTTCTCAAACAAAAAAAACGTAGAAATACTTGACGAGAATAAAAAATTGGGTTTAAATCTATTGTCAAAATTACAATATTTGTCACAATATTTAATTTTGACAATAGTATTAATAAAATAACAAATGTTTAATTTGAAATTAGTTTTGAAGGAAATTTATCATCTTAAACATACATTTCTGTAAAAAAATATATTTTTATATATGATTTATGTAAAATATTTGATCAAAATGACGCATATTTTGCCAAAAATTTTGATTTTTACAAAATGGTTTCTCGACACATTACATTATAAATCAAAATAAATAATTGAAACAGCAACAGTACTTCTTACAAAATGATTAAGAAGTTATTCCATCCTATTCAATGCCGTTGTTTATTGATGAAATTTGGTGAGCATTTTGTTTACTATTTTTTTTCTCTTTTCTCAGAATCAAATTTTTATGACTTTGTTATTTTTCAAGCAGGTCATGTGTGCTTTGCGCTAAGATTATAAACAATAAGATATCAGAATATTTTTCTAATACTCCAAAAGCATTGTAATTTATGCAATAGAATCGATTAGACAATAATTTTTGTAAAAAATAATATCAAATTATAGCAATTTTTGTAATTATTTAGTTTAATCTATCGAAAAATAGGACATCATTATTGTTATTTTCTTTATTTTTTTAATTTGTGACGCATGTAGCCATAAACCAATAATCTTGTCTTTGATAACTTTTAACCTATTATCGTTGTTTTTCTCAATTAATATTAGTTGCCATACAAAAACAAGCCTCATTGGGTGTTGACTTCTTGTAGTTTGTCTATTGGGGGACGCGAAGATTCTAATGTCTATATTATTCGAATGAAGATTAAAGCTGCTTCTGCTATTGTAATTAAAGCCGAACATGTTCAATTGCCTAGAAGTATTACACACAAATACAGGTAACTTTTCTTTGGCATTCTTATTCCTAAGGAATTCATACTAATTCATAGGAATTCTACTAATCTAGTTTTTGCATTATTTTCGAGATAAATTTATTGATTATTTTCTTAAATGTTGAAAATTAATCTAGTTTTGGTATTATTTTTGAGATAAATTTATTGATTATTTTCTTTGAATAAATTTTTCTATTGTGATTATCTGTTGTAAAAAACATTAATTATTCTAAACATTTTATATTTTAATAATCTTTCTTTTGACTGTTTTTTCACCTAACTCGTTTTTTAGTTGATTATTTTCTTTGAATAAATTTTTCTATTGTGATTATCTGTTGTAAAAAACATTAATTATTCTAAACATTTTATATTTTAATAATCTTTCTTTTGACTGTTTTTTCACCTAACTCGTTTTTTAGTTGATTATTTTCTTTGAATAAATTTTTCTATTGTGATTATCTGTTGTAAAAAACATTAATTATTCTAAACATTTTATATTTTAATAATCTTTCTTTTGACTGTTTTTTCACCTAACTCGTTTTTTAGTTTTACTGGTGATCGTTGGACGACAGATCTAGAATTTTCTGTAGAAGAAAAATCAGATTCAAAATATATGTACACACATAATGTTTTTTAATTAAAATGCGTCAAATACGCAATCAAAAAAAATGTTGAAAATTAATCTAGTTTTGGTATTATTTTCGAGATAAATTTATTGATTATTTTCTTAAATGTTGAAAATTAATCTAGTTTTTGGTATTATTTTTGAGATAAATTTATTGATTATTTTCTTTGAATAAATTTTTCTATTGTGATTATCTGTTGTAAGAAAATTAATTATTCTAAACATTTTATATTTTAATAATCTTTCTTTTGACTGTTTTTTCACCTAACTCGTTTTTTAGTTGATTATTTTCTTTGAATAAATTTTTCTATTGTGATTATCTGTTGTAAAAAACATTAATTATTCTAAACATTTTATATTTTAATAATCTTTCTTTTGACTGTTTTTTCACCTAGATGATGACCAGGAGGAAGAGCGATTTTGAAAAAGAATAATTTCACAAATAGTAAAAAGGCCAATGGTGAATAATCAAAGATATCGTATGAGAGAATATATATTTTCTATAATGAAATGTGAATTTAATAAAAAACTATAAAAAACGATAAAGTGTTTTAATTAACAGAACTTTTTTCACACATTGTTTTATCTCTACTTGCTTCCTGAAACCTTTTTCCTAAAGAAAATTTTAGAGGGATGCTGGGGACCTGCTAGTGGGGGCCTAATACCTGCTGGTGGGGCTGGGGGCCTGCTGGTGGGTGCTGTCCGCTAATACCTGCTGGTGGGTGCTGTCCGCTAATACCTGGGGACCTGCTGGTGGGGGCTGTCCGCTAATACCTGCTGGTGGGGTCTGCTAATTACAGATTCGCGACTTGTGTGACGTAACAAGACTTGGTTAGATCTTATCTTTAGGAAAACACATTGATACCATTCCTAATTTTAAATCTAATTCTATACTAAAATATTAAGCGATAGTGGCGGCGCCAAACTTAGCATGGAATTTTCACAGCTGGTGACGACGACGTCACAACTAAGCAGCTCTATACTTTTGGTTTTGACAGTTTTTTAGAAGATTAATATAGGTGCGCTAGTTTGTCTAGATTAGCGCTTATTAAATATGTCTATAAACCATTTTTGTGATTTTTATTGACAATTATTACAGCTCGTGACGTCACAACTAAGCAGCCATATTGCTAGTGACGTCACAACTAAGCAGCTCTATAGTTTTGGTGATAACCGATAGTGGCCTACCTTACCGACAAAGTGGCGCCATCTGGTAACTAAAGGATCAGAACCGATAGCTCCCTACCGCGATAGTGGCGCCATCTGGTAACTAAAGGATCAACCGCGATAGTGGCGCCATCTGGTAGACTTAGCATGGATCAGAACCGATAGCTCCCTACCTTACCGACATTAGCATGGATCAGAACCGATAGTGGCGCCCTCGGTGGCTCCAACCGCGATAGTGGCGCCATCTGGAAACTAAAGGATCAGAACCGATAGCTCCTTACCGCGATAGTGGCGCCATCTGGTAACTAAAGGATCAGAACCGATAGCTCCCTACCTTACCGCGATAGTGGCGCCATCTGGTAACTAAAGGATCAGAACCGATAGCTCCTTACCGCGATAGTGGCGCCATCTAGAACCTGGAAACTAAACTTAGCATGGATCAGAACCGATAGCTCCCTACCTTACCGACATTAGCATGGATCAGAACCGACAAGTGGCGCCCTCGGTCGACAAGTGGCGCCCTCGGTGGCAGAAATTGGAACTAGTGAGCTAGTACCTACTATAATTATCTACTTACATGCATAAAGCATGGCTTTGATAAACTGTTGATACAATATGCCCTTAATGCTCACTATACACTGCATGAAAGGTTAGAACCACCATCTCACCTACTATGTACGATGTCACATTCGTACATATAGGAAAGATCGAGCTTGTGGAAGTGTACTGGTTTCTGCAATACCCTGGCCTGATGAGTTTCAATGAGAACGAAACAGCGCTGTAGTCAGGTTTGCATAAGACATTACACTTTCACGAAATGCTAAGTGATATAACCTTTCATGCTTTACAATATTTCAAACATTTCTAGATTTGAAGTTACATTGATCACATTAATCAAATTAGAAGTTGAGCAATAAGTCAAAACTAAAATTTCACCGCTGACGCAATTAAAAAACAAACAATTACTGAAAGTCGTAGAAGCATTCAAAAAAATAGATAAGCGTGAAGAAAAAGAGAGTAATATAGAAAAAATTCGAGAATAAAACACTGTGACGGAGTTGAACCATTTTTGGTAACTATGCGAAAAATTAGCCAAAAGAAATTAACTACTTTCACAAACTATCATCGTCAACTCCCCCTACAGCTACTAACTGACAAAGGTTGACAAAAACGCTCGCAAAAAAACATTTGCAAACCATACTTAAAAAAAAATTACGAATTTTCCAAGAGGAGTATTTAGAATATACTATTGTGCTATTTTCTGGATAAATTTATGTTTCCTACTAAAAATTCTGAGTTTTTTATTGTAAATTAGATTAAAAAAAGCAGTTTGCTAATCCCTCAACCAAAGTGTCGTTGTTCGCAATAATTAATCAAAGACTTTATTTTAACATGTTGCTTTCAAAAACTAAAATAAACTCATAATGCAACATTGTTTCTCATAAAAATCTCTAGTTTAAATGAAGCAAAATTTCATTTAATTGATGAATTGATTAACTAGAACTAATTGATCTTGGCCCATATTAAAACAATAATAAAAAAATGTAATCATACTTTCCGCAATATTATTTAAGTGACACTATAAATATCAATTCAAATAAATTAATGACAATAAGTCTAACCAATAGAGCGTAAGTCGCAGAAAAAGCTGCCTTAGAGTTTTGCAAGCCAAACTTTTATACAAGAAATAATTTAGAATGTGTAATGTGCAATTGCACTATTTTGCTTAAATAAAAAAAACTTACAGCTTATAAAGATCAAAAGGCTTTTTACCAAACTTTAAATGCTTGTCTGAATATTTCGAGCTAAGCTATTGGAAAGTACACCCTCTTAATGTTGACTAATACACACAAAATTATCTCAAAACAAATTGTACATTACATAGCCTCTTTTTATTATAATTTGAAAACAAATAGCAAACTGATTCTATCATCTTACTATAGTCTGTTCAGATTCAAGAGAGAGTAATAATAAATAGTAGGACGTGATTAATGCATGATTCATTCATAAAGTCTACGTGACACCGAGTTCCTGGGCGAAGCTGGCATTCGAATGCACAAGGGTGCATTGTGCATTTGTTTCGTTGCTGTTTCTGTGTGTTGCTACGGAGGCAGAGTCTGAGGTTAATGCCAGAACTATCAGTCCTCCCAGAAAAAAGACTAAACTTAACCATTCAAAAACTATTAAAAAAATATGATTTTAAATATATTTAAACCAAATTGAAAACAAATTGGTTTAAAATAAAATAAACAATTTTTTCTGCGGCCTGTCCTGTCCGAAAAATCGTATGTGATCACGTGGAGCCTGCATGCATTTGTTTTCTTGCACTCTTTCTTGAAAGTGAATAGAGTTTAGAGTTAGTAAAATTTTTTAATCGCGCTCTGAAAAGTTTCACCTAACACTTATCCTAGCTTTCAAATACCACAGACATGCCATTCACCTCTACTCTATATCAAATAATAAAAAAAACCAATAACAAAATACAACCCCAAATCCTTAAAAATTCAACATACTCCCGCAAATAAATGAGCCAGATCTTCTCAAAACAAATAGTACACCATTCACACAATCTTTATCGCTGAGTCTTTGAAAAAAAGCTGCAGCAATCGATCACCATTAATGAACGAACTGTAGGTGGGAAAATCCTGAAAACATTTTCAAAAAAAGACACTTTTCTTTTACATTTGTGCAGAGTCTGAGATAATTGCATAGAGATTAAAGAAATATATTATTTTAATGACATTTCTTGCTAAGAGCTGAATCTTATCAGAACTATTGAGCAATATAATTGGTAAAAAGCGATTTTTCTCGTTAAAACTTTTATTTAGTTTGCGTGTCCTCGGATTAAAGCTAATTAGAAAAGTTTTGATAAAAATGCAACAAGCAACCAGAGTCCATATTTGTTGAAAACTACTTTTCATCCAATTAAGTGAAATTTCCTTTGAAATTTTAAAAATATCCAATACAAAAAATGTTTTCAACAAAATTAATAATATAATATAACAAAAAAACACACTGACGGGCCTTTTCTATTTAATGTCAAAGTTGGTCATCAATGCTCAGTTGTGAAGTGTAAACGCACCATCAAGTCGGAGTGACAATAGTATATTACACTACAAGGACAGAAAGTTGAGATTCCTGCACTGTGCGCCATAATGTCCGAGGCGGAGCCGAGGGCATCATGGCGCGGAGTTCAGGGCTCTCAAATTTCTGCCCGTGTAGTGTATACTAGTTTTCTTGCTACTCCAGTCCAACGTACGTGGTTTCGGTGCGATTCCACGGCAGAAAATGCAGCTCTACCAGTGCATAAAAGATGCACTTTCTGCCGTGGAATCGCAGCCGAAACTACGTACGTTCGACTGGAGTGGCAAGAAAAATAATTAATTTAACCCCTAAACCTATCCACCGCATTTTTTATTTAAGAAATTAACCAATGATTCAACACATTAATGCAATTAAAAGCAGTTGTACCATAGTGAAAAATAACAATATCAAAAAACACCCGTAAAAATAAATAGAGCATTAAATATGTTCTATTAAACGATTATAATTCCTATCACTGTTAAATCCTGACAGCCGCTGATAAACTACAGTTACCTTTTTGCTGCGTAACATCGTGTAGAGAAAAATCTTAAATCTTCACAAAGCTGATTTATAGTTTTATTATTAAAATTATTCGCATATAAATAGACTATTTCATTTTTATTAAAAAAAAAACTGTATAAAACACATTAATTAGATAAAAAATTAAAAAAAAAATTGATTTGCCTCCAAGCAAGTATTCATGAAGTTTACCTAAAGACTTTGCAGTGAAAATCAGTTGAAATAGGAAAAACAAATATCAAATATCTCGCAATCGTTGAAAACTATATATCCAAACTTTATACAAATTTATCATAATCTATAAGTCAGTGTCAGGTGGCGACAAAAACATTTTGTAAGTGTCACAAACTTAACAAGAGAATTAGCTTTTTGAAGAAGCAACATTTAACTTGACATGCGAGTAAGGTATTGCTGTGGAATTTATGTGCTAGGATACAGGGTTTGCTACGAGTTGGGACTGTGTAAATATTTTGTTAAAGTAGACGGGACGAGAGTTAAGCATATTCTGTACATCGGGGCTTGCTGACATCCTTCAAAGTAAATTTCGGTGTTAAAAAATAATGTGAAAAATATAGCATTTGAATGGAAACTTTCTGAATCATTTGATATACAAATAGTATATGAAAAGATTAGTCAGTGTTAGGTTTCCTTGTTTTTTCATTACACCAAAACACATAACAAAATTAATTATTAGAACAATAAGAGTCAAGAACGATAAAGACCAGTCTACTGATCAAAAGCAGTTATATGAATAAAAGCAATGAGTGAGTTTTTGTGAGAGATCAGTAGTCCTTAACGTTCGGGATGTTTATAACAATTTTTGCGCAACAGAAATCTTTTTCATTCATCTATTGAAAAATATCTTAGCATATTTTTAATAAGCGTCATTGCTTTTAATAAGCGTTAAAATTGCCTGAAACAAGGTGATGTCTGTTCTAGAACGGTAAGAAACTTAGTTGCCACTATATTTATTGAAAAAAGCAGTAAACATCAATCACTAATTTAGCAACAAAAGCGATAACTAGGTAACATCGGTCAAATCTTTTTATCAAAAAGTACAGACGGCACAAATTTGTCAGTCATACTGCCAAGATTCACAATGTGAGCGATTCATCATCAAAAAGTATTAAGTTACTTTACTGTACAGATTATTATTTCATATAATGAATTGTTAGTGAGAATAAAATTTTAAGTTTCGGTGATTACCGTATAAACTACGCCTCGACAACTAATTTCAAACGCCGCTGCCAACATTAAAACAGTTTGATAATTAATTATAATTAAAATTACCTTTAATTTACCCTAAGGTAGTTCAGTCAGCTTATTTAACAAATGCTCTGCTTACAACAGTATCCCATATAAAAAAAATAATACCATGAGTATGCAATGTCCTACCACAAGTTGTATAGTAGTATTTGTTAATTTACCCACAATGCCACACTGGTCAAGCTTATTTCTCTCTATTCGTTTGAAACAGAAAGAGGCAGACTATCTCACGTAAGCCTAGACAGACTATTTACCACAACTTTACAACGGAAAATAATAATACTATATATAGAAAAACGTAGCCATGCATTTCAAAAATGCATGGTTCAATCAGTACAAGACCATTCTGAGGCGATTGTTTTGTCCGCTCATATCAGTATTCAACTAAGCAGTGTTGCTCTGGTCGACTAAGTCACGTATTTGAAGCCGGTACGTGACCGAGTTAGTCAGTAAACAAATTATGATGAGTAATGTAGTCGATATAAGATAAACGAGCTGGGCTGTTGTGAAGTCGTAAAATGCGTTAGCAGTATATGTTATGGATCAATTATACAGTCTATTTTTTAGTATAGGCTAAACACATAAAGAGTTTAACGATATGGTCTCATTATTAAAAAGCAATTGATGTCACAAAATATTTGAAACTGTGTGCTTTTATATGAAATCACAGAAAAGATTATAAACATAGAAAACCAAAATCTTAACCAAAGAATAATTTCATCAGTTCATGATTGATGATCCAAATAAATAAATTAGATTATTGAATTACAATTACAATTAAAACATAGAATAATTTTTATTCCGGAAACCATTCTCTAAAAAGGGATAAAAGTCAAAATTGGTATATTGGAAAATGTCTCATGCGATGTCGGAATCGTTCGGTGAGGCTCGGCAAATTACCGTTTATGACGTAGGCGCTAGACATCCAGAACCGTTTTTTCGAATTAAACAGCGAAGAAAGTTTGTATAGAAAATTACAAACCGATGACTGGATTCGAATGAAAAAGATAGGAAACAAAGAGATGAAAAGGAGTGCCATAGAGATAAAAAATGACAAGTATCAATTTTAGTATTATTTTCAAAGATTTTGGTTTGTTTCTTTTAAAAATAATATCTATGTTTAAATCCGAAATATTAGAAGTAAAATATTATCATTCCTTAATAAGGCGGAAAGAGGTCGAAATGTCTAAAGATCAACATTGATGTCGTTTTAATAATTTGTCCCATAAATTGCCTAAGATCTCAAAAAAACAATAAATAAGTATATGTTTCCTGCTTTCTAAAAAATTACCCTAAGAGCGATGAAAAGAGAGTGTTCTAGGAATAAAAATGTAAAAAAACGATATGGGTATTATTTTCGAGAAATTTCAGGTCGTTGATTTTGAAAATGATATTTATGTTAAAGAAGATTGCAAAATGAATGTGATAAGGGTAATAAATGTAAATAATTAATTTGGGTATCATTTTTAAAGTTTTTGGGGTCGTTTATTTTAAAAATCTATATCTATTTATGACCGATTTGGCTGAAAATTGGTGGAGTGGTTGTTTAGAACCAGTAGCCCAACAAAGAATACTTCTTATCCCGTTCCGTGTGACGTGACATAAAACGTAAAATATAAAACGTAAACGCATCTGACATAGAATAACAAAACAAATGACAAAGAAAAGAAAAATAAAATAACAAAACTAAACGCGGAACAAAGTTCGCCGGGCCAGCTAGTGTTCTTTTAATTTTAAATCTATAAATATGTATATTAAACCAAATTGCTCTCGACTCCGTTTGTTTTTTTCTAAACCGCATAACAAAGTTTAATACAGTTTCTATTAATAAAAAGGGTGATAGTAGAGGAAGGTTTGTGTATATAGTCTGTACAACATGAGCTTAACTGAACTATGACAGTGTTCTGTTAAAAAATAGATGTTAATCTTTTAAGCATATTTTATTAGATACATACGCTTAAGACTGTACATATATCTTTATAAAAATCTAAAAAAAGTCCGCGACAGCATGTGTTTATCACTTGTAATAACTTTTTTCATCTATTTTATTTTTAGATCAACTATATATTTTTTCAATTTATTGTGAAATCTCATATTATACTTATTTAAAGAATAATATTTTCCTTTAAACTTCACAAAAAAATACACTAGACAAAAAAGTAAAAACCACTAAATAACTCAAAAAAAAAATTCAAACTAAAAATCAAAAAAATTAAATACTTGGTTTGCATAGGAAAAATGAGTTAGAACATTATATAAAATTATGGTTATTTAAATATTAGAATACTTCATCAATTAATTTTCACTTCCAATTAAACCTAAAATTTATATTTAAAAAATTTAAGACACAAGCTTATAATTCAAAAAAATATCTACAACAAGATATTCAAAGAGATTTCCAACATGCCTTCCCTTGGTTGCAGTTTTGTTTTTCAAACAAACATTGGAGCATCATTGTCATATGTAATTGTTATTTGTAATGTATATTTATCTATAAATCGATTCATATATTCCCTTCTTTGACAGGCAACGCCTTCAAAAATAACTGATAAAATATTGTTAATTTAAAAAAAAAGAATAACTTTATAAAAAGTTTTAATCTATTTTCGCGTATAGAATCAAAAATAATATATTTCAATTTTCAGTTAAGGTCGACTATTAGTTCTTTTAAAACTCATTTTAATACAATAAATAATTTCGTTAAAAAGTATGTTTTTTTTTACATGGTTAGGCTCTTATAGTGGACAAAAATATTCCTATTTTCTCTGCTCAATCTGATACAAGCATTGAGCTTGACACTATGTTCTAACAAACCACAATAGCTTATTAAAGATAACTGTGAAAAGTGAAACAAAAAACACTTTTATTTTGTCAATGAAGACACATAAGTTGACCGTTTAAAAAACCTGATTTAACCTGATATTTAAAACTAGTAACAACAAGCTAGAGTTATAGAGTAACGCATATAAATAAAAATAATAGGTCAAAAAAATATACGCTCAAAAGATATCTATTTTACATTTTTTTAATAATACCTCATTTAAATAATAATAACTTTTTAAAAGCAAACCTTTTAGCCGATAGAAAAAGCTATTCCGCTAAAAAATTTAGATTAAACCAAATAGATGCAAAAGATTGATGTACAAAACAGATCCAGCAGAAAGTAATTATTGACAAGAAAAGAGCTAATGTAAGACAGATTTGTCAATCAACTACATAAAGAAAAATCATTATCCAAAACTCCTACTGATAACTCACTTCAAACAAAATATTTTTGGAGCACTTGACGTAAACCTTACCAATGATAACTACACCTTAAAAAAATATGAAAAGCAAACATATTCAAATTCTGGCAAAAAGAAAAACAGAAATTTTGTAGCAATAACGAAGTAACGCAACTAAACGCAGGTAATAAAATAAACTTAAAATGTTTTTAATTTAACGTAGATATATACAGTGAAACACGAAAGAAGAAAATTACGCGCGCTATAATAAATTTTACAACTTTCCCTGTTTCCAGAATTTCAGCTGTAAATAATTAAGAATAGCTTGGGTGATCAATTGTGCACAAACCTACAATATTTCACCAAATTTTCTCCAAAATATTCAAAACATTATTTTGAGACCGGTAGTGTAAGATTGGTACATAGCTAGTTTATCCAACGTTTTAAAAATCAAATTTGACTAAATTACTCCTGAATGTTCCCTTCAATTGGAAGCACAAAGCTAATTTGATTTGATTGATTAAATAGATACACTTTTGAAATATTTTCAAGCCAACAGTACGCTACAATGCGAAATGATTTTCCGACTTGAATTTTCCAGCTGGTGCTAAATATGCATAGAGTTTCGACATCTACTTGTGAATACTAATTATCTTTGCTGCTTGTATTCGTATTCATCCTAATCAAATGCGTAGATGCAGATTTTCATTTGCAATCACAAAACAATGAAAGAGCTCTGAAAATTCCTCAACTGCTTCATCTCTCTGAACTAATCCAATTAATTCCGAAGACTCAATTCTGCCGTATAAATCCTCTTAAGAGAAAAATTTCGACATAAATCCAACCAACTAATATACGAGATATTTATGCAAATTTAATAAAAAAAATATTTCGTGAAGCATAACACAAAAAAGCGGCGCAAATATTAGATCCAAGGATTTCTTGGTGGCTTTTGACAAATACCTCTGCATCGTTAAAGCTCTGGGGCTGGCTTTTCTGCAATGTATATTTGAGCAGCGGTCGCTGTTTTACAACACCTGTGGCGTTAATAATTGAGTGCCTTTCTAGAACGCTTTATTGACAATACCACTTAGCGCGGCATTTTGTGACACTTAAATTAAAACTTTAACGATTACTAAACGGATTTGTTGCTATTTCTAATCGATAATGATACAAATGCGCCGAAAAATGTCATTTTTGAATGTAAACACAATTTAGTGAAGAAGCTTATAGATAAATAATTTAAATAAGACTTTGAAAAGCTCATACGTATGTAAGTTATTTATTCTACATGCGTTTGCTACAAAATGCAAAAGTTTCTTTACAGACATCCTTGACATTATACTCCATTAGCAGATGAAAAGAGTTTCAAAGCTTTGACGGTTTCTTCTTATGCACGTGTATTACCAATTATACCATACAGAACGAATATCATTTAATTGCTTAGTAATAAATAATATAATACTACATAGTATTATTATTAATTTGAACAATATTTATTATGAAAAGTCTTAATAATATAATTAACCATAGTTTTAACCTTACATCTAGGCGTGTTCAGACATGTGCTCTAAATCTTCTTTCATCTTGTTCTAGTGGTAAATACCGCCGTATAACATGCCGATGAATGCACGTATTGTTTAAATAAAAAAATATTATTTATAAAAGTAATTTTTTTCTATAATATGTACATATAAAATTTCACAATAAAAAATTCTAAATTTTAAATTGAACGTAGTAAAGTAGGCGTCTTTGTAAACATGTTTATAAGCTTGTGAGCACCTTACGCTAGCACTGGTTTCATCTGCCATCCACAACAATATTCACAAATTTTAATCTTATGTCTTATAAAGTGTTTTTAATAATATAATAAACTATTTGACTGCAGCAACTTTGGTGTGAAAGTCAACATTTTAACCTTAAATTTTAAGATGTTAAGTTTAGAATTTGTGACATTACCTACTTTCTCCATCCAAAAAATCTAGTAAAGTGCAATAATATCATAATTACTACATCATTTGTCTTCAAAAAAAATTTGTAGAACACGACAAAATGCAGTATTTTACAAATTTTGGTTTATCTTGGTCATTGCTTAACGAGTAAAAAGGGTAAGATATAATTTAGAAACTTTTTCTAATACAAATTACAAAAATACACACGTATTCTCATGCTAAAATAATTAGCATCGCTGGAAAAAAATTTATGACTATTATAAAGAGCAAAACACTTGCTTACTTATTAGCCTTCTTGATCGACTATACTTATTTTTTCTGTTGGCCTAACTAATTATTTTCTAACTTTACAACCATAAAATTAAGCCATTCTATCTGATATATCTGAAATAACACATATACATATACATAGAATAAAAAAAGCTTCAAAATTCTTTTTATTAACTAAAAGGCATCTTGTACGTCTCATTTAAATATTTTATCGTGAGCTGCTCTGAATCTATAATAGAATCTCTATTTGACTGTGATTGATAGACACAATGAGCCAGATAAGACAAATACTTCTCACCAGATGTGGTCAAATTAGGAAGATCATAATGCGAAAAATAAAGATACAAATAGAAACGATAGTGATAAAAAAACTCCTTCGAAAAAGAATACAAAAAAAAAATCACAAAGCAGTCAAAAGAGCAGAAATATAAAAACCGTATATCTCAATAGTCAAAGTTTGTTCCAGATTAATTTATGTGAGAAAAAGCAATAAACTTTAATTAAAAAAATAAAACAAAAACTCAAAACAACTTATTTAAATCCTTGTAAATTAATGGTCAACAATTTGAAACCAAATATAGAAGAATCTAAACGTAGAGAAAATTTGATGCATTATTTAAAGTTAAAAATAAATAGACGTCAAGTATGTAGAATTTTTTTTATAGCCACACACTAGATTTGTGAAATAAATTTGTAAAAACTACCTGGAATAAATCAAGAAGTAAAACCTGTTGACAGATTTCTGACACTACCAAAAAAATGTATAGCTACGCTACATCTATATTAATAGTTGTTTATACTAATCTCTGAAGTAATGCTTTTATGCACGAATTTAAAGGTTAGAGCACAAGCCAAAGGCAAGAGCTTGAGCTGCTCAGCCAAAATGACTTATTTTGCTCTGTTTGAGTCGTTTTGCAAAAGTGTTGAACAACCAACATACTTAAATGAGAAGTCGCACTATGCTTTAAGTTTTTTCATAAAATAATTAATTTGTTTAATATAAACTTCTAGTTCAACTCTTGCTTTGTCAATAAAACTTGAATAATTTGGAAGAGCAATTGTAAAGCACCATTATTATTATAAAAAGTGCATAAAAGCCTTTCACAGATGTTTGTCATACAATATTTTCTGTACATCCTAACTAGAAAAAAAATTATTCGGCCAGTTTTCCCAAATTGCAATAATTGTTCAATTTCTACAGTTTTTCAATTGAATATGTGTTCACACACAAACAATTGGTTGTTTATCACCAATAAGACTGACAATTTCTACTCCTGTCTGTTTTACACACGTTTTTGTTCATCTATGCGCGATTTATATGATGTAGCTCTTCCACCCACATTAAATTATTAATTAATTAATTAATAATGTGTTCACAATTAATCAATAGTATACACTTAATTAATAATATTATTCTATTGTCTGCTATTAGATTTTAAACGTTTTTAGACTAAAAGTTATGCTATTCTCTTATAAGCTTTTTTTCATAACATCTTGAATGCCGTTCTTAAATTGTTTCAGATAACGATTTTATGAATAAACGTTCAATCATTGAGTTCAATATTGTAGCTAATAGTCCTGTATAATAAGGGAGCATCATATGTCTTAAATTAATCAGGAATAATTATTGCGGCAAACAAAGGTTTTGCTACAAACTACCGCTTATAATTTGCTTTTAAGACATACTTTGATGGAACAACTTTTGTGAAAACCATTTCAGCTAAAACATCACATTTTCGTTGACTTTACAGAGAACAGAGATGATAAACCTATGATAGATAAAAGCTTATTATCCAAAGAGTAAACATTGTTCATTTTTATCTCTAATGTTGACCATAAATATTACCAAGAAAGTTTGATAAAACGCTACTCGTTTGCTATTTTGTCATATTTTTAAATTATAACTTTTCTAGTAAAGTACCTATTACACTGCAATTCATTATTGTTTGTCCAATTCAGTAACCAAATTTATGTTTGGTTTTTCCGACAGATTTATTCCAGTTTGTGGCTTGTTTAATATGCGTCGGGTTTTAGCGGACAGACCACTGACTTTAATGCTGACATATAAATTACATTAAAGGCGTAATTAGAATGAGACTGTGCAGAAAAACCAGCAAAAAATGTAAATAAACGTAATTTTTAACGTCAGACATACTATAGTAAATAAAATGTTTTTTATTTAACTTTTCTGTCAGAAACAGATTCTGCCAGACAAATTTAACAATCTTTTTTGCTCGATTAATTTTATAAAAAAATGTAACGTTCGCAAACTTTGCCTGGATATTTCATTTCAGTGAACCCAATTGAAACCCAAAAAAAACTGTGACTGATATGAGTGTGCACAATGCTTTAGCACCTCCCAAACGGTTCTAATTTAAAATGTTTGATACATAAAAGATTATATCTCAAAATATCTTATTGTGTATCCTGAGCAAATCCTACAAGTTATGAGCCAAAACGTTTCCTGTTTTATTTGAGATTGTTTGTTACCCTTAAAAATGAAATGTTGAAACCGGTTTTTTTTCGGGGATTTAAAGGGTTAAGAAGAATGATCAATTCTATGGTTTGCTATTTAATCATCTGCGACGTTTCGGTCGCAAAATTGGACCTTCTTCGGGCAGTCAATAGCAGTAAACAAATTGAAATTATATTATATTATTTTTAAACTTTTATGCATAAGTCAAAAAATTTAAATTTAAAATAAAAAACATTTATCACAATGCACGAAAACAACCATATACGACAGTGTAGATCAATAGAATTGATCATTTTTCTTAACCCTTTAGATCTTCAAAAAAAACACTGTTTACTGTATTATAAATTAAAAAAAAAGTTCCCAATCTTTAAGGAAAAAAAAATTCCTTTTTATCAAAGTTATTATGTTCCACCAGATTCAATTATTTTACAACAAAATAGCTTGTACGTCTAGAAATTTGCATGTTCAATTTCATTAAGATTGGCCTTTTGCTATTTGCGTTGCGTAAGAGGTCCGTTATTAATTAATTCTAATCCGACCATAAAGCAGCTTTTGTTTGTTTAAAACACATTATATGAATTGGACCATTGCACTATTATGTACGTTGCAAACTTTGATGAGGGTAGCATGAATTCTATTTTCACTTTCTGTAAATGCTCGCTCACATTCCGCATTTGCATTCAATGTCTGTAAATGCAATAGATTTCAAATGTTCCTCCTCTTAAATCGTATTATGTTAAACTACCTTCGATTAATATATTTTGTAAAACCTATAATTTTAAATTAGACAATACAAAAACATTCTCCAATAAACCACTAATAAATTAATTCAAATTAATTATAATTGAACTCTTCATATTCTTGCTCGCCCTTAGAACGCATTACATAAAATGAAAATTAATTTTATTAAAATAACCAAATATCAATCATTATCAAAGCGAATAACCAAATTAATGTTTGTGACCAAACAACCTATTTAGCCCTCAAAATAATAAGATGCAAAATTTAACAAATTTAACATATAGTTTAATAATTAAAAACTAAATAATGTGGAAACATTACTTTAAAAAAGCCAGCAAAAAAACTTTTGTGCACGATAATAATTGCATCTAAACAAAATTAACTTTTGAAAATAACAAAGAGTAATCAATAATCAAAGAGTTATTGATTCCTTAGAACAGGTCAGGTCAAGAAAACTAACAAATAGAAGGAGAACAATACAAAAATATTTTCAAATTTTGGAGCTAGTCAAATATTTTCGTTTACAATTTCTTCCACTGGTTTTAGCTTCCATTTTTAGCAAGTAGTTTTTTATCACTTCGGCAGATAGAATAAAGATTTGACAAAATCAAATAAAATAAAGATAAACGAAATGATAACAATCGCTTGACAACACATAACCTTTAAAAACCTAAATTCACGATAGAACATTAGATCAAAGTTCTAACAGAATAAAATTACTAAATCTGGTAGTTTTTTTAGTTACTCTCTCCAAAAGTAAAATCAGATTATTTATACAGTAATAAGTATTTTAAGTATTTATAATAAACATTTTAATCTAAAAATAAAATATCTCAATCTGTGAACGCAGAAGTTGGCGTTCCTCAAGCATCGATCTTGGGACCACTCTTATTTGTATGTTTTATAAATGTCAGATAGTATAACTTATTTTGACAATCTGGTCATGTATGCAGATGATACAAATCTACTTGTCTCAGCGAAAACCATTGATGAGCTATTAGCTTCATTAGATCTTCTAACTTGGTGTCAACAAAATCAAACAAAAGTTTACAACTTGATCAAAACAAAAGTTATTTAATCAAGTTTTTGACTAAATATGAGTCCAAAGTAGTTTGTATGACTCCCTCGATGGTAAATCTATTACACATGTACTGTCAGCAAGATTTCTTGGTATATATATATAATAAGCTTTATTGTTGCCTATACCGGCTTACATACTCTATCTACACTTTATTTAATTTTCTATTCTACCCCCCTGTTCTTCCTTTGTCCTCCTTTTCCTTCTCTCCCATACTTCTTTCATCCACTTTATCTCCGCTCCATTTTCTTTCAATATTTCTCTTCTTTCTGCTTTTTCTCTCTCCCTCATATCACTGCATTCATTCCACATGTGCTCTATTGTCTCTCTTTCCTCATAGCAGATTCTGCACAGTCTCTCTTCCTTTTCCATCCAATACCTATTCTCTCTCTCCTCATTTCCGCACCTGAACCTCGCCATTATTTTCCTCTCTTTCGCACTTTCTCTTCCCAGGTACACCGGAATCTCCTCTGTCATACATTTCTCATAATTCCTGTTGTACCTGGACTCTTTGATTTTTTCTCTTCTTTCTTGCTTATCTACATCCCTGTCTCTTTCGCTCGTTTCTGCGTTCATCCACTTGCCTTCTGTTCTTAATCTTTCCACTTCTTTACTTGCATACCCATTTCTTCTGTAATATTTTTCTCTTTCGTTTATCTCCAAATTTTTTTTCTTTTCTCTCCAACATTCGTTCAATATTCTACATTCTTGCCTTCCATTCATCCTATCCTCAAACTTAGTCGCTCTTTTCCCCGCTTTCACTCTCAGCTTGTTTCTCTTACATTCTTCTCTTACTATATACCCAGGGGTTTCTCTGTCCACCCCAAGGACCCACCTCAAATACTTCACTTGTACTCTCTCTATTTCCTCTTGTTCTGTCCACCCCCAAATTTCTGCCCCATACATCAATACGCTCTCCACCAAGCTCTCAAACATCATTATTCTCCTTTTAAAATCCCCTCCCCACTTCCTCTCTCCTATTCCCCATACACATCCCACTATCTTGTTTGCTTTCCTTGCCAACTCTCTGACATGCGCTTTGTTCGTAGCTCTTTCATTAAACGTATACCCTAAATACTTGAACTCTTTTACTCTCTCTATTTTCTCTCCCTCCCATTCCCAATCATTCTTTTCTTCTTTCCTCTTTTTTTTGTTGAACACCAGCATCTTTGTTTTATTTACATTCACTTCTAGCTTTTTTTTCCTCACATACTTTTTTAGGTTTGTCATCATTTCTCCCATCTCCCTTTCGCTTTTTGCTATTAATACCACATCATCTGCAAACGCTAGACTCCACACTTTTTCTCTTCCAATCACACATCCACCAGCTTGCGCCTTTCTAAACATTTCTTCCATATCCGCCATGTAGGTTGTAAACAATTTCTTGGTATATGAATTGATGAAAAATTAATCTGGGATGTTCACATATGCAAGAAATTAAGCTCATCTTGTTATTTGCTAAAATGCTTAAAAAATGTGTTACCAGACAATACATTAAGATTGATATTTTAGTCTATTTCAATCACATCTGATATAGACTAATATTTTGAGGTAACTGCAGTTCAGCTGCAAAAAATTTTTTTTGCAAAAACGTGCAATTAGAGCTATAATCAATGCTAAAAGTAGGAGACACTGTACAAATCTTTTCCAAACTTTAAAAATATTAAACGTGCTTTGTCTATATATTTATTCCCTGCTTATTTATGTAAAGCTTAATGAACACCACTTACAGAAAAATTCCAAAACACATCGAAATAATGCTTTAACACCTTTCCATAGGCTAACAACCACTTAAGCAAATCTATTATTGCAAGGAGTAACTCGCTACAACAAATTAAGCAGTAATACTCAAGAAATCGACAACCGAAACCAATTGAAAAGGAGAGTGTATCGTTTCTTGACCAAAAAATATTATTATTCAGTTAACGACCTTTTATGTGACATAAATGTTTATTTATGTTTCTTTTTTATGAATTGTCCATTACACTTCATATGGACACCTAAGGATGAATAAAAATTATTATTATTATTATAATCTTTGTCATTGTCACATAAAAGACAAAAATATAAAATTACAGCTCAATCTTATAAGCCGTTATCAGTTATATATTTCATTTGGTAGCTGTTCCTATTCAACCTCAAAATAGTAAAAAAAGAGTTTCCAAGCATTTAAGCAACCGTTACAAAAAATATGGTGCCATCCTGGATCCTTGTCTCGGTTTTCAGGTAAATAGTTTTCATAAAAAATATGACAAATAAGAGGCAACACTTTGTTGTTGCAATAAAACGCTATAAACTGTTTCCTTCCGAAACTCATCGAGGTTTAAAAATAGACCGTCGCACTTTTATGACTTTTAGTCATCTTTTGCATATTCTAATATAATTGGTTAAAACCGTGTCTTTAGTTGACATACGTTTTGCATTATGGCACAAAATTATGTCGCCGTCTTTATTTTATAATATATCTTTGTTTTCATAAAACACAGATTAACAAAATATTCGAGAACGATCTTTCTGCTAATGACCTGCTGTCTTATAAAAACAGATTTTGAAAGACTAACAACCGCCTTAGTTCCCACGTGTCACGTAGAAAACAACTTCGGTATTGTCAAAATGTGTTCAAAGACGTACGGCAAAATCCACTTAGCGATAATTCAAAAATTATTTAAATCCCTAGTGTGACAGGAAATACAATAATACTTTAATTTGCTAGAAATAAAAATTTGTGTGTTTTCTGTAAGTATTTTTTGACTATCTTGTTTTTTGTTGTGCAGATTATTATGAGGCATTGCAGATTGGTATAAAACAACCTCATGAAAAGTTCACAGCCGAATGGCTCCATCCTTCAATAAGAAAAAACCATTTTATTATGAAGCAATTCAGCGTAATAACAAGCTTTTCACATCAATCAATATTCCAAAACAATAGACCACGATTTTTGTTACAACACTCTTCAAAAAAACTTCAAACTGCTTGATAATTGAACAATAAACTTTTATAATTCAATAGAATCGCTCTATTATCCGTAAATCTTGGAGAGTTGCGGTTAATTTTTAATTTCAACAAAATATAAACTTTCCTAACGTTTGAAGTTGAAGGATAACGTTAATTAATATGTTTTTAATCCTAGCTTTATCCTATAATCTGTAACATACTTTTGCTTCTCAACTCTCTAATTATTTCAAGTGTTTAATTAAAAAGCTATAAATTTACAATGTAAATCGCGAAGTCTTTAGCGTAATATTTTAGCGGTTTTCATCATTTAATGTGTTCTACGACGAGTGCAAACTATACTCATTAAATTCAGCGACGCGAAATGAAAAGCGATTTTATGTGAAATTCTGCTGCATTGCAAAAAAGAAAATCTGGAAAACGCCTTTTGGAATCAAATTCGCTGCTCTTAGAAAACAACAAAAATAAAATAGTCAAGTTCACAATAACGGAGCAGACAAGCGTCCAGCAATCAATTTTTGAGAACGAGAATTCCTAAACATGTCATTTATAAAGTTAATCATGCTAAATTGACTCTCAAAAAGCAAACAGAAACAAAATTCCAAAAGAGAATACACAAAAGATTTAATATCAAATACAAAAAAACTTAAGCGGCATCAAAACAAAAATTTGACACACATAATTACAGAACCGCAAAATCAGGTTGTGTAAAAAAATTGAAGCACTTTACAATAGTGATATCTTAAATGTTCAAAAACTAAATCAACACTTTACGACAAAATAACAAAACTAAAACAAGAAGTAAGCGCTGAAAAAAAATTCCCAGTAGAATAACAGCCAAAATAGTCTAAATTATATCAAGAAACATTGCATCAAGAACTTGTTACCGAAATAAAAATCAAAATAAATGTTAAAATTTTACTAATGTAATAGAAATATGTAATACTTAGAGCGCAGCCATAACACAGTTTTACCAACATCACAAAGTGTAACAAAAAATATAAATGTAAGAAGCCCAGCAGCGAAACACCAAAAATTCTAGACACAAAAAACTATTTGAAGAAAAATACCATTACGCCTTCCTGATGTATTACATAATTTCCTATAATGCTTCTATTTCATTCGGAAGTTCTTATAGAAAGGTAATTAACGTCTTTTCATTGACTAAGTTTTCTCAAAACAATTCGTACTTTAAAAATAAATAATGTTTAACAGACTCTTTAAAAACGCGCCTAATGTGTCCAAAATAATATGTTTTCTTGTGGAAAAAAATACATGATAATTTTCACACGTCATATTCAAACTGCAAAGATTATCGTACAAATCGTCGCCAAAAAAAAGCAGAGTTCAAAGCTTTCTTATCTATTGGCCCAATTTCAATTGTTTATCCACCAAATTAAATGATTGTAAAATAAAAAATATAATATAAACACGTATAGCTTTAAAGAAGTTAAGGCTGAACTGTCAAAAAATATTTTTTCAAATTACAATATGCATATACTTTTGTTTGGTATGTTTGATAGAGATTTTTATTCTGAAAACAACAATGTATCACAACTATAGACTTAAGAAAAACTCAAGAAAAATTAAAAAAATATATAGTCTATGCTCAAACTGCGCTTTTCCCAACCGGTTAGAGATGTAAACCATATCTCATTTGCGGTAGGAAAGTAAATCATGTGATTTAAAATATATAAAAAAAATTAAGAAAATCATGCGATTTTAAAGAGAGTTGAATACAGAGTCATTATAGAAATTGTGCGATTCACTTTTGTACCTAACTTTGTTGTACCACAAATGAGTTATATATTGTTAACACTAAAAAAAATTTTTTTAGAACCAAGTTGTGTCGGAAGGAAAAAAATAGTATTCAAAGCTTATACACTGTGCCCGCTTTTACCTTGGTTTAAAATATACTATTTATGTCATTTATTTTTTATCATTTTAGCTTGTCGGTCATTTATTTCCTAAGCTAGTGTTGTAGTGTTAATTTTTTTTTCCCAATGTTAAACAAAATTTTTTTCTTATGTAAGCCTATAGTTGTGATACCTACATTGTTGTTTTCAGAATAAGAATCCCTATCAGAATTACCACAAAAAAGTGTATGTTGTAATTTGAAAAAACAAGTTTTGACAGTTCAGCCCTAAAGTCTTTAATAAGGCTATACGTAATTTCATTAGACCACTTGGTGGCATATTTATAACCATTTAATTCAGTGTATAAACAATTCAAATCGGCCATTAAACTCGTCTTTTTTTTTAGAGACAGTCTGTATAAAAAGCAGTACACATTCAACATAAACAGAGTCGGCACAAAGTATGAAACCGCTAAATAATTTTTGGAAAACTTGTTAATACTTTTTAAAATTTTCTACAAATGTAGTTAAATTCTACTTTGAAGTAACCTTTTCAATTTTTTATCTTCAGTTGAATGAAGTCTTGAATTAGTCAACAAGGAATTAGTAGAATTCAAGCTTTTTTCTAGATAAATGAATATTACATAGTAAAATTTAAAAGGTTTAATGTCGCTTTTGAAAAAGTCAAACATTGATAACAAGTGTCATAATCAGCAATTTCTAGCGCCGATTTTTATTTCATTCTAAACATAAATCATGTTTGGTAATGTAACGAATAATATCTGATAAAAACAAAAAGGTGTTATTGATTAGTTGTAAAATATTAAATAATTTCCTCCAAATATTAGGCAGTTGAATTGATGTTATAAGCGAGAATTTTGCGTTTTGCTGTGCAATAAAAACATAAGCAGTCGTAACCATTTTTGCATCTGTCACAAATTTCAAATCATTTGACAGTTGAAGAACGATGGCGAATAAAACAATATACAAACCTTAACGCAAAGCATTATATTTTGCCTCGAACACAAAACTAAAACTTCTGGGCAAAAATGTAACGTTTTCCGCCTCGTCTTGTAGTGTACTACCGCAAATTAAATGAGATTTTTGACCGGTTTTAATCACATCTAAAGAAACATTGATTTTATAGTAAAATAGTTTAAGAAAAATACATTTTCTTTTTACTAAACACCTTTTATTAAAGTTAGGCTGTTATATAACCGAATTGTTGATCTCAAGATCTGCCAGAAATTTTGTAAGTGAGTTAGTACAAGAGTTTGCAAATTTGGGTTAGAATCTGCCAAGCTCTCAGGCTATTTTAACTTATAGATTAACTGCATTATCCTTTGTCATTCTCTAACGCGCATAATTAGATTAAGTTGCGTATGGATTTTGCTAAACTTCTCTTGCTACTCCAATAAATAATGCAATAATTACCGGATGCAGCACAAGCCAAATCCATGTCAAATTAGAGAAGACGTTTGGCAACAGTTCTGAGATTTTAGTAAAACAATTAAAAAATCACTGCTTTTCTTTGGAATCAAAACATGTCTACATTTTGTTAAATAGATTTGTATGACAAGAAAGACAAAACTTTCAATCAAAACTAGTACAATTGTAACTGTTTTAGAGCTGTGACCACACTTGAAAATAAAATAAAAAATCTAGTCTAAAATCACTACAATTTCGGCAATATGCCAACTTGACAACTTTTTAACAACTCAAATCTAGATGCCTCATCTGTATTTTAAAAACAGGGTTAAGATGTTAAGAATATCTTTTAAAAATAGCTGTTCTCTTTACAGGTGGTCCCAAGGCCTATTATTCCATCAAGGTGCAGTCGACTGCGCCAGAGCGGCACTTCTACTCCCATTGGGTGTTTCAATATTACACTGCCAACCCGTACAAAAATGCTCTCTGGTAGAAACTGCGTTTCTCCTGCTGGTCACTGTCGCCACCGTAAATATGTTAACAACTGTATTAAACGACTCCCCTGTATTCCCTGAAGATGACGACAATGATTCCTTGTCGGACGTTCCCCTTTTAATGGATTCGCCGCAGTGCGTCCTATTTGGGACGTTTATGATTTGGTTTGCGTCGATTACAATTAATTTAGGACCAACATTTCTCTCAGGTGGGAATCACATTAAACTGTTAATTAGAACAATTTTTTTTCTTAGCGTAACATAAATACATTGACATATTGACAATGTTAAACTTCATCAGTACAATAATTAATCACTATAGACAAGTAATGTAAAAAAATATGTTTGAAATCATATATTCCTAAACAGGACTAACAAAAAAGTGCTTTTAGGTGCGCTGGCTGCACAAGGCGAAGGTGGTCACAAAGCACCTTCCTGTCCTTTGATACACGGCCCTTTAAGACATTACATTCTCAACGCCCTTTGGATTGCCGTAAACCTTGTCTGTGTCTTCTTAACGCTCTTTCACCTAAGAAAACTTCACAGGGATTTGACCAAAGCCAACGTGGAGGCGGTTAGGGTGGCGGGTTTAGTTACAACTTTAGTGAATGTGACAGGAGGCGGCGTCATGGGTTCGGGGACAACAGCCAATGCAAATGGAGAACGGGTAATTATAACGCAAGTCATAGTTAGTGTAGTTGTTGGTAGCCATCATCCACAGACAATAATAATGCATCTTGAGAACACTATAATTTATAATGGGGGTGGCGTGCTGCGCTTTACTGAGAGCTTAAAGTAACGCCACTATTAGAGCTTGTTGCATAAATTATGAACGGGATAGGGATGGATAATAATCCGGAAGACGGTAAGAACTTTAGAGACTCCGTAGCTAATGGGAAAAAAAGTGAAATTGCCGTCTCTTATAAAGTTTTCTAAGATTTTCAGAAATTATATAATATCATCACTTTAACACAATAATTAATAGTTTTCTATTTTAGATTCTTCTTTTATTCGAAACATTTTCAAAAAGCCGCAAGATTCTAATTTTTTAACAACAAATATGCGTCATAGACTAGTGTCCAACATGGAATTGCAGAATATACCTGTATATAACCGTAATAAGTTTTCTACCGCCTATCCCATACGTACTCTCTTTCGTTCTCACAATTTGCTTCCAATTCAATCAGGAATAACTTATAAAGAGGTAATAACCGCAAAAAAAAATTATACAAGGTGCTTTTTTAAAAAAATTAATTTTGCAAAACACCTTATATAACAAGTCCACATAAATATTTTCAACATTATTGCCACATAGGTAGTTATTCAAAGATTGAATCACAAAGAACCTTGTGAGAGAAGAAGAGAGTACTAATGGGACCAGCTCGATCATATCGATCCCGAATTCTAAAGATCGTATCTTTGCTGAAAGAAAATCGTTGGTCTAAATCGGTGAGGTCCAACTGCCAATTGTCAGTTTTTCGTCAACAAAGTAATAATTCTTACTACGTATTTATAAAATAGTTATTTACATAAAAGTCAGGAAAATTTCACATTACTGAAGAGGAGCTAAATTGAAATACGAGGCACTTTGTGCCGAGTATTTTAAAGCTTCCGAGTCAAGTAAGAGATTTTACTGACGTGTTTTGTATTAAATTTTTCCGGAAATCGTAAAAAAAAAGACGAAATTTACAAATTTTAAATTTTTTTTTACAAATTCCACAAAAATCAAGTTTGTCAATTTTGCTGGCAACTATAGTTACTAGAGTATCTTTTTTATTTTGCGTCATGTAAAGTTTTTACAGTACTAGTCCGGAAAACTCAATTTTCCTGCGCGTAGATAAGCAAGAAAATGTTGTTTCAACAACGATTTCCAGAAAAAAAAATTAAAAAAAGTGTCCCTGCTCCAAGAATACAATTATCATTAGAAAAGAAAACATTGCCACTAAAAATATACATCAGCCAAAAAATTAAAAAAGTACGAAATAACAAGCCAATTACAGATTAAAGCAATAAAAATAATAACAATCACTTCCACACATTAAGTTTCTTAAAATTTTCAATTGCTATTTGTGCATAAATCATAAAAAATAATCTCCGCGTTAAACTGACATAACAAGCTATACTCTAATATTTCGGAAAAGACGAATGTGAAAACCTCTATATACAATTATACAATATAGCAACTTTATTAGATTCCGCAGCATTTTCGGTGCATTCTCAGGAAATAATTAGAAATCTGCTGCCAATTGAACTGTCAATTAATTGTTTATGTTTACATAACATCACACAAGCACCGGAATCTCTGAAGAGTCGCATAGTGAAGAAAAATGTGACATCAGTTGCCATAGAAAGCTTTGTGCTCCAAACAAAACAGAATTTGCATGCCGCTGAAGAAAAATCCTGTTTGACAGGCGGAACTGTGGTCAGGCTAAATTGATAAGTCCTGCTGACAGTGCTGACACCCCTGTTCCATAAACTTGTGCTGTGTAAACGGGACATTGCTTTAACCAATAGAAAGAGAATGTTTTAAATGCGATTTGAAAATTTCCGAAGATTCAATTTCTTTGTGAACTGTATAAACAAGTAGATGCTGTGTGCTTATGTAATACGTACTGCAACTGCTCTCATTAAACTATCAAAGCGACAATATGCGATAAGAATTATCCACTACTGTTCTAAAGAGAAACAACAAATTAAAAACAAATTCATTAGGATAATTATATTTAATAAATTCTTAGAAACACTATCCTAGAAATCAATTTTAATCACGAAACTGAACCAGTAATTCCACACTTTAGGTTTCACAAATCGTACATCTTATCTCAATCAACACATTTTGATAACTTGACTTATCAGTATCACTTGACTTACTTTCTTTCGGCACTGCTATTCGGACTCATATAATAGTCCTTGCCAGCCGTGATTTGGTATTTATTGTCATATCCAATAAATTTAGAATGTATCCTTTTCTTGACTACTTTCAAGTGCAGAAAAAAATATTTAAATATTAAACGATCGATCTGTTTACGTCTTGTTACGTTTAAAATATATTTTTTAAGTTATATAAATAACCATAAAAGTCCCAAATTCGTATATAAAAAAAATGTTCACATGTCAAAACTATTTTCTAGAATAATTTATCAACGACAGAACTATTAAAACTTTTAGTTTTCTGTCCCAATTCATTTCAACTCTTTAAATATGGCATGTAACGTATAAGCGCTATAATCTCATATTTCTTTCACACCATCCCCTAACACACTGCGAATAAAACAAGAAAAAACCCAAGCTGCAAAATAAAATATTTACCACTTCTAGTAAAAATTTATATCGTGTTCAGTATTTTTACAGCCGATCAGTGATGCAAAATACCTTAAAAATATCTCTCCCGCAAGTTTTTCTTTTAAATTCTGCTGAAACTCCTGAAACATTTTCATCATTCTAAAAGAAACAAACAAACATCCTTTTAAAATCTTTGTAGATTTCCGTTCACTCAGTTCTCTGCGGAAACGCGAAATCCGAGGTCTTTTATACTATCATGTGCATAATTAACAAAGGCTTTCTGCAAACAAACAAACGAAACAGTGTTTCCTCCTAATTTATAGTAGGGAAAGTGTAGAAACCAAACTTTTTTTACTCAAGGAAAACCGTCTGTTAGCAGAATAGCCAAACTTAGGATTAGCTTGTTCTTTATCTGGAAAGATTTTTATCTACCGGAAAACATAAAGGATTGATGTTGGAAAAAACAAACTTCTGAAGTTCGATTTTAAGCCAGAAAAAGATATTTTTAAATGTCATAAATTTTTACTATGACGGTAGTTCTCGGTTTTTATCGAACCACATATGTATATAAATTCTTTTCTTTTATTCTATAGAAGAAATCGTCGCAAAATGATACGTAGTCTATCAATTCAAATCTTGTTATTGTTTTCTAGATAAATGAAAAACGGTTAAAATCGATGAGAGTTTATAAAGCACAAACAAAGTTGCTTTGTTGTAAAGCTGACCTAGATTCTTCTCGTCACATTCAAACAACTTAGACATAGCAATGCTATGATTACGGTAATAATGATTATCATAAATATTTATCTAAACAACATCTTCTTAGTTGTGTATGAAACTTTCCTATCACTTTGTAAGATCCTGTGTATTAAAGTGGTAGAGATGATCTGACCTGACCTGCCTTCCACCCAAAAGAGTCTCGTTACTAAATTTATCATGTAAAACATCACGGCTTCGCGTCATCTCGCTCGCGACACCGAGCTTGAAAATTGCCGTATTCATGGCAATTTTCAGTCGTTCAGTTATCATCGACCAATTGTCTCATCAATACCGTTAGAGGCAACATTAAATACAACTATTACTAAGCCTTTTATAAAAAAAATCAAATTTAAGCTTTTAAATTCAAACTAAATAAAAATCAATTAACTTTTTGATCGAAATAGAATGCTAAACCATCAATCATTTACAAATACAATATTTAATTTGATTGGTTCAAATAAAATTCGTTTTAAAAACACATTAGATATTAATAATTTAGTTTGTCTCAATCATTGCTTTCTGCTTATTATAACTATTTAGTTTCTTGGTTTCTTCCTTTCTTAATTTGATATTGTAATGTCAATTTTATATTTTACTAACAAACACTACTTTTGTTTTCATTTTAACCAACTATTATTTTTACAATGTTCTTCAGTGTATATTATATTTTTATTGAAAAAAAAAATAAAATTACCTTCGCGAGAATAAAAAAAGCGAGATCAGCAGTTACATATTATATTTCCAAAAGTCTCAAACATTTTAAGCAAAATCTATAAAATTCAATGTTGATTATTGACTACTGGTAATACGTTAATATATATGTACTTTTTTTAAACCGATATCTATTACATTCTTCTTTTGTATTGTCGTATTCTTCGCTAAATTTATTATCAAGTTGTTACTCCTACTGTTTTACTATTTGCAGTTTAACGACGTTACTGTTATAAAGTTCTTATTATCAATAAAAACGCCTTCAAGTAGACTAAACCATTTCAAATTAAATAAAAATCAAAATTTAAGAAAAACTACGATTGAGATCATTCCATTGAGCCCAAATAAAGTACTTGTACTGCAAATTTTGACTAGATCAAACCTGTGAGAAATGCTTAAATTGTATTATTTACCAGAAAAAAATTTATAGTTTTTAAGCGGTGAAATATCAATAACCAACTTGGAGTAAACAACAAGACATCAATTTACGCAATGAGTTACAAGTATGTTACAAAAATAATATTAGGATAAACGTTTTTTCAATTTCATTTTTTCGCGTAAAAAATGCTTGCGCTTAACCACTTCACTTGCCTTCACGCTCATGTTTTTCTTAGTTTTCAGTCAAAACCATGAAAAAAAAGCGAAACTCATAAACCAAACGATCTAGATTTAATTCTTAATGTACACAAAAAAAATTATAGAAATCTACAAGCGCCCAATAGGCTCTCTTCTAACAAGACGCTCTATGTCAACACACTTTTGGCTACGATGCTACACCTCAGTTGTAGCACACCAGTCAATATTTGAGAAAGATACAACAAATATATCAGCAAAACAAAAGAAAAAACAAGAAAAGCCTACAAATATATGTATTCGCTTGTAAAATTTGTGTACAAATAAATCAAACGGTGAAATAATAAATGATAAGACGAACCATACACGACAGCAGCCCAAAATGTTGAAAAACATCAACTTTGAACTGAGAGGTTTTACATAATAAAGCAAAACTTACCAATGATAAAAAGTTAAATAACCCAAGCGGAAAAAGATTTTTCTTAAAAAAAATCTTTATGTTTAAATATTTATGAGACAAATTCTCGGCAATCATGCAGAGCGTAGCTAGCTAACCATGTAAATGATTTATTTCTACTTCAACGTTCTATGCGCATTGCCTGTATGAATAAGTGTTAAAAAATAGCTAAGCATATTTAGATAGATAAAATAAATAATTAACATATTTTCAGTTATTTAAAGTTGTCTAACAAGAAACGAGCCGCGTGTTTTACTGTAAAATAATCTTAGTACATCCGACTGCAAATGCAGACCAAATTTTATGTTAAATTTCTTCAAAACTCGTAATAGTAATAGAAAAAACATGCAATTATTTCAATTACTCATTTGAAAACAATACTTTAAAACTTTTAGGCGTCAGGAGCCCTCGAAGAAAGCCGCCGAATGCGAGACTACCTCCGTCGAATGGAACGCGATGGTGTTCAACGTGTAAAAATGTTCCTCGTTATCACCGCCGCTTATGTACTTTTCTGGGGTCCTCTATTTTTTGTCACCCTCGTCAATCACCCCATCGTAGGCAACCCGTTAGGACATGAAGTAAATTCTCTCTATTTCTACGAGTCTGACACAAAAAAATCTTATTATCCTCGTCGTTTTTCAGATTACCCTTCACATATCATACGTCCACGCTATCGTCAACCCTACCCTTTTTCTGGTTCTGCACAGAGGGTTACGGAGAGCCACCTTAGACCTTTGCTGCGGCTGGATACCCCTGTGGCTGGGAAATCCTAGTGTGCCACCACCGCCCGACCCTCCCAGGGCCGACATATCTTTACTGAAGCCACCCCTGCCCATACCAGCCCATCCTGATAGCTCTATGGTAATTAAATATTATATGTAAGTGGTGTACACAGCATGGTTTTATATTTTATTACACATCAATCTTCATTATTTATTTTTTGTTACATGAAAGTATTATTTTGTTGACAATAACAAATTAATTTAGCAAATACTCATTACAATATGATTATCACATTTAAACACAACAAAGCTTTTATTTACTCAGAAATAAAATTCAAAATATAACGTCTTTTAGCGTAATTTTTGTAATTTTAAATCCAACACATTCCTACTCAGCACTATATTTCCGCTATGACAACTTTTATTACTCCAAAAAGCTGCATTTATAGAAGTCGTTGATAATTTTGTTTTCGCGTTTATTCCGAATGTGATCATTTTGATTACAACAATAATTTTTTTCAAGCTTGTACCGCGTGGTTTTTACCATATTATACGCCATGCGGTATTCTTTTACTGTGGAATAAACCATACACAATATTAGAATCACTGAAAAATTATATGTTTTTATAGTAACGCTCTTTCAATAGTTTCAGCAAAACCAAACAAAACGCGTCTTAAAACATAAGCTTTTAATTGTATTATTTCAAATGGCTGCATTGCGCTTTTTTTTTAGTTACCATTACACTTATACAATAACAAACAAAAAAAAACAAGTTTTCACTTTTATAATTTCGAGATTCGTTAGTTGATTAGTGTACCAAAATGGACCTATAAATTGTTGAAAATTAAAATCTTTACAAAAAAAATCTTATATTTTTCATACGCTATCTGGTTCAAAAACTGTGTAAGACCTAATTTAATTAATATGTATAATAGTAAATATCAAGATTTTATTAATTTGTTGTCAAAACAATCAAACTACTTATTTAAGGAGCAACTCCTCAATAGATTCAGTATCTTATCGTAAAATATTACTACGAATTAATTTAAAGTTGTAATCTTGTAAACAGCCGGAAGTCTTTGAATTGCAGCCATTGAATTTTTTGGTATTCACTCTACTCTTGTACTATACGTGTATACCTTAATGTCATTTTAAGCACCTGTGAAAACAAATTAAAATAAAATGCATTTCGGTATTAAACCAGTCCACCTTTTGTCTTTCTGTTTACTTTTCACTTTTGGCATTGCCTCTGTATATAACTTCAAGTAGGAACTAACAAATTGTAATTTTTTTTCAGGGAGACTCCGATTTGAGTCCCTGGGCCCCAGAACCAATTAACGGAGGTATTCAAATCCCTCACTACATCAGCCCGGAGCCGGTATCGCCTTCAGAGAGCGACTAGCATCCGGAGTGGGATAGATCCACCCGGATCTAAGGCCAATCACCCGACAGAGTCCTCTTATCAAAAAGACTGGGAAACCAAACAGAATCAGACCAAAATGTTATTATTGCAGCATAAAATTCTAGAAATAAGTAGAGAAATTAAAGAAAGATAATATTTATGTTAGTGCAGTGGTTCTTTGCAAATTGCAATACAAACAAAATTTTATTCCAAGCGATTTAAACCAGATAACAATTAAAAAGCAAAAGCTTTGAGATATTTAACAACATTTAATATTCGGCAATATAAAATTGAAGTGTGAAACATTACTATCGAATAGCTGAAATTTATATGGAAATGTTTTAGCATCTTGTACGCGTGTGTATTTGTAATTCTTACTATAAACAAATCAACAAAATCTCAAGTTACTATCGAAAAACACTAAATAACATCGAAAAAACCGCTCAAATAAAAACAATAACAATAAAATAAATCTCTTTATAAATATGTATAACAAAATGTTTGCATACAGCAGAATTCCAATATAAATCTGCAAAAAAATACAGTAATAGGTGAGAGCAAGTAGCAAGAAATTTTCTTACAAACGTCTTTCCGCTGTAAAGATAAAAATAATTAGCAATTTAATTCAAATATACTGTACGCCTACTCAGCTATTGCACAACTTTAATTAAAGCTATTAATCAAAAGTGTCATAGTCGTTAGAGCAAACGTTACTAAAACAATTAAATGATAGTAATCATTTTTACAAAGCTAGCATCATTTTTTTTAGACACGATTAACTCTGTGTCCCTGATTAACTAAGGCACAACCGATTTTGCCAAATATTTTTGTTATTTATATCTCGACAACGAAGTATTTTGTTAGAAATTTTTTTGAAGATGAGATTGTCACGTATTACTAAGTTATTTTGAAGCTGTACACTAATACGTTTTGTCGTTTTTCGGTTGGTATACAGTATTACCACACGAATCTTTTTTCATAAGCAATATTTCTCCAATTAGTTGATTATCACAAAAGCTGAAACTGGCGTTTTGCAAGACGGAATGATTTTGGGGAGCCAAACCGGAGACCAAGATTGAGTCCTTGCAAAACCGTTTTCAGACGTACAACATTTCTTGTGAGAACGCAACAATGGCATTGTTTTAATTTTTAATTGTAAAAACTTTTTTTTTAGTTCAATATGTCGAAAAAATAACTTAACACCTAAAAAATTTTTTTAAATCTATAAAATCAAGATCTCTTGTTTTCTTTGGCATTTCGCTCCTACAGTCCCATGATACAATCCTAGCGTCCTGCTATCAGTAATTTTGCCAAAAATTAATTTTTAATATTAATTTTATGTAGAAGAAATCACACTTTTTATATTTATTTGATATAAATATAAACACAATAATAGAAATGATTAATTATTATTGACAGTGACACATGCTAAATTAAGTTACTTCGTAGACGCAAAGCACACAAAAAATGTAAAACAACCCATTTCAAATAAACACCGTAAAATTGCAGAAGTAGCCTTTGGGGAGTGAAAGGTCTCTAGCGTAAACAGTGGCTCGCCCCACATTTGCATATAGCGGTTTATTAGAAAAAATTGTAAACTCTTGCAGATAAAGTTCCATTTATAAAGAATGTACTTGCTTCAACAAAAATCTCAAAATCTTACTATTATGATTACCTGTTTAGTTTATTCTAAGACACAATGCTTTTTACAATTTATCCTAATCCTGTATTGTTGCATTTTCAAATGACTAAAATAAAGCTTCCGCCGGATTTACGTCCAATAGAAATCATTAAAATTATAAAAAAATTCTTTCAAGCTTCTTTCTGTTCTAATCCATTTAATACCGCAAAACTTGATATAAACTTTTAAATCACTCAATAATTTGTTTTGATTTATGTATGCAGATATTATTATTAAATATCCCAATATCTCGCGTGTAGACAACTAAAAATTATTTTTTTTTTATTAAAACAAAAGCCGGTTATAAATAATCATCAGGTCAAACATACTTTTAATTTGTCAAAGATTATTTGACATAAAAAAAATTTGAGTCTTTAATATTAAGATTAAAAAGTTTATCAACAAATTTTCAGATTTTTTTACTGAGCGACTTTTTGTCTCATAACTCCCAAACCATCAAGTCGAACACAATTCACTATAATACAATTCTTAAGAAAAATTCAATGCTCTATGAAAAAGATTAGATTAATTTTTTTTCCCAAATACAGCTTATTTATAATTATACTTTGATTATTTATGTATGATTTTATAAATTGATTTTTTAAATTTCAAATTTTGAAATTGGTCTATAAATCAATATCCAAATAAAAACCAATTACTATTCTTAAAACTTTTACGGTCACCGGGTCCTCATATGAGGACATTCTATATAAAGAGCTTTATTATCAAGTTAGATCATTTTTTACCTTTGGGGATAGTTTTAGGAAGATTTTTTATAAGTATAAAATCATAATTTAATTCAAAGAAGTGGTTTACAAAGTTTTAATTTTGTCTGAGGAAAAAATTTGTGACCGAAAGGAAAATTGAATGTTCTACAAAAAAACTCTCGTTCTACAAAATTTTAGCTAAATTTACTCCTTTAAACGTTATTTAGGATTAAATAATAAGATGTGTAATAATAACAATAACCTTATTAATAAATAATAGTATTTATTAATTTTTTTTATTAATGGCTTACATGAATTACAAAGCTTCAAATTCTGAAATTATACGAATGTTCAAGACATGAAGAAACGGTTTATTTGACAAAAAAAATTAAAGAAACTTTTTTTGTAAAGTATTCAATTTTCTCTCGAAAATGTATAAAGTTAATTTTGTTTATCCTGATGGTTTGGGAAGTTATGAAACAAACATTTGTTCTGTAAAAAAAAACAAAAATGCGATGATAGGGTTCTCAATGTTAATATTAAAGACTCTAATTTTTCTAATAATTTTTTTTGTCATCCCACATAATATTTTCAATAACTTCAAGGGAAAAAAATGTATTGACTCAGTCTCTAAATAGTACATACACCTATTCCACATAAAATTTAATTGTAGTAGTAAATAAAGTATTTTCTTGTGTCGAAATAATTTCGGTTTTGCACCATATATTTACTAACTCAAAAATATTAAGAATTACTATATTTGTTATAAAGTGCTACCTGCTTTGTCCCATAAATAAAAACGTTCGGTAAAGTACAGTGCTTCCAAGCAAACATGAGCCCCGGAAAATCTGCAAACTAAATTAGCAAATTCAGGAGTAAATTCATATTAACCAATCAGAAGCTCGGAAAAAAATGAGATGCGGTGTGTACATGTTTGCTTAGAAGCACTGTAAGGATATTATGTCTCAAATTTCAATTTATTTTATTTATTAACACCTTTTGAACATATGATTTATAAAAAATTAAATAGAACAAATAAAACTTTCCTATGGAAGAATAATTTCTCGTTACAGAAAAAAATTTATCAGCCTATAAAAATAAAACCAAAACCGCTGCAAAAAATTCTGTAAAATAACAACTATTTTGTTTCATAGTATATTTTTTATGTTCAAAATTATTAATACATTTTATTAATTTATAGCATTTATACATTATACTGAGAAATATACTTTTAAAACCTCAAATTACAAGTATTTATCATTTGAAACTTTGATTGCTCAAGAGTACAAATTAAAAGAAGAATTTCAATGCTCAAAACATAAAAAAACATTGTTTTTCACTTACTTAGAACAATATTCAAAACCGTTGTCGATAAAAATTAAAAATTAATTTCCACCTAAATAAAAATAACCTTTAAATAAGTAACAAATAAAAACGTTTAAAAAAACAATATTATTAATTTATATAATTTACAGTTCTCACTGTAAATAATCGAACTCAATTACATAAAGCATTATTAAGATAATCTAAAAAGTACTATAGTATTTTCAAGTTAAAGGCGTAGTGGTTGTGAACAAAAAAACCGCATGTGAATCACGTGATTGGAAATTATTGGTGTTTCTATTGGTTGAACTATCACATGTATTAGCAGAAAGCGCATTGATTGGCTGACTTGACAGGCTTGGGCATGTGATATTATTTACCTCTACTTCGTCTATAACTTGAATATTATAGTCAGATCTTGATCAAGTTAATTTGAGACTACATGAGAAACACCAGCTTTCAATTAAAATATTATAAAAAAAATCGTTTCTCCTCAAAAAATCTAAGGTAATACACAAAAAAAATAGAGGCAAATTGATAAAAATGATGTATTGTATAATAATAAGTTGTTACAACAATAAAACGGTATGACGTTCTACTTCTTATTTTGGTAATATTTTAACACCCTTTAATTTCAATTAAAAGTATGTTTCATAATTCATTTCAAGACAAAAGTAAAACTGTTTAAAGTTACTTATTTTATAAACAACAAACAAAAGATTCAAAACAGAAAATTATTTATTAGCAAATGACACTAAAAATAATCGTTATTTATACTATGTCGCTGTTGTGTTGTTTTTAAAACACTGTAAATGATATGACATATTAAGTTTTCGAAAAATCAGCGACAGAAATATTTCTGAAGAAATCCGGAGGCTGTCAAATAGAATAAATACCATTGATCAGCAAGATCAAACCGTATACAAAAAAAAATATTTAAATTCTAATAATAAATCGAGAATTGAGGTATGAAAATCCCCTACTCTTACGGTCACTACTTTAACAAGTAAAAACAAATCATTTAGATTTATTTTAAGCTATATGAACTTTCTTAAAAAAAAAACGAGTACATAGCTCGCTTATCTACTGGCCGATTTTATTAGGCCACAATATGGCCTAATAAAATGACTAAAGCCTTGAAGAGTTTGAGGCTGAAGTGTCAAAAAATATTTTTTCAAATTACAACATATACTTTTCTTTGGTAATCCTGATAGGAATTTTTAGTTTGAAACCAACAATGTATCACAACTATTGACTTATAACAGACAAGACTTACAACTATAAGAAAAAAACAAAAAAATACTATTTAGCGTTGTGAAAAAAATAACACTAGTTTTCGAAATAAATGACTGATAAGCTAAAATAATAAATAAATAATAAATGACCGCAAAGATGCTGTCAATGTTTGGCGCAATTTGAAGCGCAGTTTGAGCAACTTTTTTTTTACTTTTTCCTATTTTTTTTCTTATGTAAGCTTATAGTTGTGATAGATACATTTTTGTTTTCAGAATATAAATCCGGATCAAAATTACCAAAAAAAAAGTACATGTTGCAATTAAAAAAATATTTTTTGACAGTTCTCTACCTTAAAGTCTTTAAGGCTATAGATGACTTTATTAGGCTATTTAATTTGGTGTATAAATAATTAAAATCGGTCAATAGATAAGCGAGATATAAACTCGTCTTTTTTTTGTACAAACTATATAAAATTAAACTAGAAGTGAGTTTATTTAATTCGTTTGCATTATTAAATAAACTTATTCAAGTATTAAATAATTCAACCAATTCGATTTTACTTCTAATCATCAGTTTGAAGATTCGTCAATAGAACGGTGTGCATCCCAGTATTAAATCCTAATTTGCCAAAAATTTGAGAACAGTTATTTTATTAATCTCATCACTTTAATCTTAAAGTGCTTTTCTCCATTCTCTTCGGCGTGACAAAGTGATTTTGAACTAGTTAGTGCCCGTAACTAAAACCCTAATATAAACAGTCTAGACACAAAACTCTTCAGTAATACTCACAATGGTAATACATACTTTAAAACAACCATTTCCCGCATTAATAAAATTTTATTAATGCGGGAAAAATATTAAAATATATTAAAATGTATTATTTTTCTTAAAAGAAAAATGTAAACACTTCTAAAAACTTTAGCCGATAACCCTCAGCACATTATAATATCTGATTTTTTTTTTTTAATAAAATAATCAGGCCTCTTATAACTGTTTTACAAAATAAATGTACAAGCCTTGTTTCGAATGCCTTCATGTCAATTTTAGCACTGCGTACTCAAACTACTTTAATATTTTCACACTTTTTAGTTTAATTACACTATAAATTGTTTGCAAAACGGCTTCGACTCTTACTCCTCTCAATGATAAACAGCGTGACATAAAATAATTATTAGTATAGCACTGTCAATGTTGAATAGGATTAACCTATATTTATTTTCAATTTTTATGTCCGTCGTGTTTTCAAGAGATTAATTTCAAAAGAATAATAAAGTAAAACAAATCTGCTTTTGAAATGAAAATTTTGATTACTTACATGTTTCTCAAGAGCTATGCATTTTTAGATAGAACAATTTCAGCTTAAATGATAGAATTGGGTCACACAACGTTGCCGTGTAATTGCTACACTTTTAAAAATGTAACTGTTTAAAAATTAAAAAAACTTAAAAACGTAATAGATGATTTCGCCGCAACTGTCTTCCCTTTTAAATATCAGCATAATAAACACAATAAATTAACTATATAATCCTCTCGAACCATGAAAAAAATTTGCATTTTCTTTTGCTTAACATACAACAAAAATAATTAAAAAGTATTCATTCTAAGAAGATCCTGTTGCGCAAAAACGAGTTTTTGAAAAAAAAAATAGGAAAAAATTTGAGACTTTCAGCACTTCAATTGAGGGTGAATTTTTTGCCTACTTAAAAACTTTACTCATAAAGGAAATAATTCTATTATATCTAAGACGTTTGCACAAAAAAACATTATAGAAATGAATAAAATACATAATTAATTTACTTCAGCAGTCTCTAAATTATTTCTCTTTTCGCTTCAATGCTGCAAAGCTGGTATTATCTTGGCGACGACAAATGTTTGGTCAGTCCTTGTGAAATTCTTACAATGTATGAAGTCTATTAAAATCATTAAATTAAATTCTAGTTACAAATACAATGCAAAACACTTTTGTATTGACGTTTAAATTGCGCCGTCAAAACTATAGAGTAAAATTAAACAAATTGTAATAAAAGTGAAAAGACAACGAAGCCACCATGCAAAGCAATGATTCAACACATTAAAAATGTATAGAAAAACCTCCTGGTCCAAAAACGTTGTTAATTTTAATTTTGTCTCATTCGGTGACAATCAATAAACCTGTAAATAATAATAGAAAATAAATCACTACACGATTCATTTCAGCTAGAACCTTAATAATCCCGTTTAATTTGATGAATCAAAAATAATAAAATAACTTTTAGTTTCACTTTTTGTATTAAGGTTTTTATTAACCACAATTAAGAAATGGAATATAATATGTATTATATTCCTCTTCTGTCGATTTATGAATAAATTACCTATTCGAAAGTGTTACAACACCTATCGAAAGTTTCTCCAATCGAGGTTGGAAAGCCAAGCTTCCATGTTTCAATATCAAAAGTCATTGACGGAAAATGCCAATATGACAGAAAACAAGACAATAAACATCGTTGGTTTTGAACCGACATACTTGTTAAAGTCTAAAGCAGAAAGTCAATAATAAAATCAAAGCAAATTCATTCATAAAATCAAAACAAAGTCAATAATAAAATCAAAGCAAATTCATTCAAAACAATAATTTGTAGTACTGTACTGTTTCGCGTCATAACAATTAAGCTTAAAATCAACTGTGGATAAATTAACAATTAAATAAATCGAACTCACTGATGAGATGAGTTCTAATGACCACGAAACCATCTGATCCTGCAAAACTTTGTTTTGAATAAATTTGCTTTGACATTATTAAATTACCACTTGCTACAAATTTCATCTATACGATACAGATTTGAAGTTGTAATATGCACAATAAATTATCCCTTAGTTGTGTTTCAGTAGTTCATACATTTGTGTCAGACTAGAAGATAAAATTCTAAATTTAAAAAAACAGACATTATATTCATTATAATACCATTATAAACATTAAGATCTGAACGTGCTTTTAGAGATTTTTCCAATATAGAAAAATAAAGTTTATTTTTATACTTTTTTTCCTAATGTAGAATTGCTTATTAAAACACAATTCAAATTGATTTCCTTGATAATTATGAAAACAATGTTCTGCTTTTAAGAGCTTAAGCATCAGGTGGGATAAATAAGTTTCTAAGTGGTGATAGCTTCTCATGTAACAAAAGCCGTAAAATTATCGATAACTTAAATTTTCGCCACACGAGTGAGAAATTATACATTGTAACAAACATTGGAATAACACATTGCTATTATTATCAAGTTATGAGTTTGATCTCACTTAAGCTGATAAACGTCAATATCGTCGGTCTAAGCCCACTTATCGTAACTCCAAATTTAACGTTTTTGGGATTTTGGTGTTAATAAATTCGCATTTTGGTCTTGTTCTTTGGTCAGAGACATTGTAGCTCCAACTCATACCAAAGTATTATAAATTTAGATTTGAAATTAAGATATAAGATATTTAGTTACACTTATTTGAAGTTTAAATTGACGATTGTCAAAAAATTAGTTTTTGGAGATTTGATAGTGCGCTTTAGACCGAAGATATAAATATCTCTAATAAATTAAGTTTAAAGCCAAAATGATTCTTACTTGACATGATTTGCGCAAATCGCATGGTCTTGTTGCCCGCACAGTAAAAATAATCGTAATAATATTAAAAAGAAGAAGAAATAATTCACAAATATCGGTATAAAAACTTAAGAAAGTGGCATGAAAAAACACTTTTTATTACAGCATTTGCAAAGAATCACTGTAAAAGTAGTAGTGTCCAAATTTTTGCCTCAAAAAAACCTAAACGAATTATAAACCGAGTGTTTGAGTAAAAATTGAGATAAAGCACATGCACTGAGTAAAAAATATCGTTCTTCCATGTTGGTTTAAAGAAGAGTGTTTAAATTATTGCAAAAATCGACACCGAACTGTGATTCAGAGCAATTTAAAAAACAAAATAAAAAAACTAATTTTTGGAAATTATTTGTTTGCAAATTGGATACTTTTCGTGTTAAGTCAGACTTGACATTGTACACATACTAAAAAAAAATACTCAAAAATAACTAGCCAATTAAAATGGCATGTTATAAGGAATTGATAATACTAAAAAATGGTTATTAATGCCATTATATATACTAAATGTTATAGAGTAACTATATCAATGTAAACATCCTGTCAATGAGTACTAAAATATTTTACAAAACTATTAAAGAACTGATCTTAATGTAAAGAATTGTTCGGATCTTTCTTGTAGAAATATTTCTTAAAAATGCAATTACTAAAATAAACGTCCGAAAATACTCAATTTTAGAAATTGCAAAAAACACCTTCTTGAGACTTATTCTTTCGAATAACAAATCGTGCCTATGTATGTGTTGCATGAATCGTTTTTTGGAGGGTTCTTAGAGAACTTATGTGAATTAATCATTACCCAAAAGTTTCTTTCGCACTTTTGGACAGAAAATATCTGTAACGCATGCTAAGCCACAACGGTTGTCACAAGAATAAGTCATCTAAATTAATGTAATAGAATAGGAGTGGGTTTACAGAAAGTAAATTAAACAGAAATGAAGTTAATTGTGAATCAAAATGTTTGCTTGGTTGTTCTCGCAAATTCAACCAATTGAATTAACTTTAATTTTGATAATTCGGCTTCTATAAACCCACCCTGGGTGTTTAGATCTGGAGGCGCAATCAAATCCAGTAATTAGGTCATTTCTGTCACATAGTCAATGAACAAATCTGAAGCACGAGCACTATATTAATGTTATATTCTATCTAGACATATCTTATCGCGCTCTACATATAAAACACTATAATTGCCATTTAAAACAAAACATCATAAACAATGTAAATTAACAAACTATTATTTGAAAGATCCAATTATTTCTGCTGAATAGAGCAATAAACAAAAAAAAACAAGTTAGTCCAAATATATTCAGGTTATTAAAAAAAACTAACCAGTAAACCATGTGCCTAAAATTATAAAATAATAAAAAAGATGCTTTTTGTAAATAAGTGTATATGACAACGACATATTATTCTTCCATTACGTTCTATGTATGTTGAAAAATAAAAATATTGCAAGTACTCACCTGTTCAAATCCTCCTAAGATTTCTGTTGTATCCATTGCAGACGTCACAGGAAGAGTTCTCAGAGTCCTACCAGTTAGACTAGCCAAGGTGTGTATTACTGAACTTTTCCCAGATGCCGAAGTACCAACCTAAATAAATTATTCATAATGAAGCCATAATATAAAATTATCAGAGTAGGATTTTCCAATCTCAGCAAGAATATTCTGACTTGCATTTCTAATAATGATGATATTTATTACTCTTTATCTACCATTATTGAAAGAATTACTAGACCTTCAAACTGACCATATTGTAGACGGTAAAACTATTTGTTCAGGCCTATGTTAAACACCGTTCAACTCTCAACTCTTATGCAATAAAGCATATCATAAAACTCTTACAGAACTTGGACTACTATATCGGCTTATATAAGCTTCATTTTCTAATAAAAACTTTGTATCATACAGTATTTTTTAGATTTAACCCCTTTGCAGTAATAAAAAAAAACATTAAAGTTTTGAAGACATAATCCTAATTTTTACCTCTACAAAATACCCAAATCACTTTTCATTAAATAAAATTCATATGAACGTTGACTTTGACAAGGTTTTGTTATCAAAGTAATAAAAACATCTGATTTTATTTCCACAATTTCACGTTTATGGCATTGTAGATTGTAATTACACAAAAGTTGGTATATAAATTCAAACAATAACTGAATGAATCAATTAATATTGTTAACAGTATTAACTTGAAACCTAAACCCCTTCTTTGTAGCATTTTTAATCTAAAAACTTGATCCCTTCTGAAATGTTATTTACAAAAATTTAAATTCCATGTTGTAGCACTTTCACTGTATATACAATATTGAAAGTAAGATTCAAGTTTCCGAACTAACTAGAAATTTAGTTTTTTATACGATGACACGTAGTATAACAGAAAAACTGTCTTCTGCAAACAATGAGCTTTTATTACCTTCAATTAGAAAAAAAAACATTAAAAATCTAAACCTAATTTAAGAAAAATTATAGTCCATTTCAATTTAATTAACATGAGACAAGGTAAAAATAAATGTATAAACATGTTCTAAATGTGAAACGTTCTTCACACAAAATGTAACTGGGTGTGTCACATATCTGTCACTACCAAAGAGTGGTGTTATATGAGTTAGACAATTTTATTTAATTGAGTCAAAAATGTCACATTGAGATTTACTAACATGTAGTTACTGCAAACAAATAAAAACTGACAACCGTTATTTTAAATGTCAGAGGTACACCTGATGCAAATTTAATTAAAATAAATTATTTGTATTAAAACAAGCAGTTAATGCATGGTGAAAATATACAGGTGAGTCGGTCTTGAGACCTTAAACACTATAAGTTTGCGCAGTCGTAGTGGCGTTGAATGTTACTTGCATAACGTAGTAGCTGTGGCAACAATCCCAATCATCAGCCATCAACCCACACAGCTTGTTCTTCACATTTTTATCAGTGTAGCCATTTGACTTTAAATAGGGAGTGTAACACAGTGACACGACTGTCACCCTTGTATAGGGTTTTTATAAATGATTCTAAGAACGCAGTTGGCGTAAGAAGTGTGCCGCCTCTTCCACTTTGTGTACTCTTATTAGATCGTTCAAGACCACGTATCAGACGCACGACACACTTGATACGGGCGTACATAGTTGGTTGCCTAAGAATCAGATGCTTTGTATTTTAAAAATTATATTGAAAAATAAAACTACTTTAATCTTGTCAGAAATGTTTGTGGGTTTTGCTCCAATAGTGCGTTCAACTCCTCAACAACTTCCTCAGATATTGAAGACCTTCCAACAGATTTTCCTTTGTTGAGACTGCCAGTTTAAACAAATCTGTTTATTACGTCTCTGATGTGGAACTCCAATGACGTTTCTTGAATTTGCAGATCAGGGTATATTCTTGCTTACAAGCTGCTACAGAATATACCCACTCTCCGTTGTTGACTGTCTCATTGCGATAATAAGACGGTACAATAAAAGTCTCTTATTCAACAGAATAAACCATTTTCACAGTATTCGCTTCTTAGCACAGCTTGAGTTTAGATTAACGCAAATTATCGTGTTTTACAATTGAAAAACGTTAAAACTCTAAGTGACAGCTGACAAAATCACATTAATGACCCGCGAGAACTGTCAAATTAAAGGTAACATTTCAACTAGGCAGTATTCTCAAAATTCACAGCCAACTGCGCCCTTAGAATTATTAATAGAAACCCTGTAGTAGTGTCTAACAGATAAGAAATAAAAAAGAGATAAAAAGAATGCGCACCGGTTCACCTATCTATTTCCACCATACAGTTAATATAAGAAATTGTATAGTAAGCAAGCTAATCATTTGTCCATTCAGTACAACTTACCAACAAACTCATCCAATTCTGCTTAACACATAGCGCCAAACTTCTCAAAACAGGCAACTGTGACCGAAGGACCAAATAACTTTTATTTATTTCCACGCCATTAAAACTTTTTTCCAGCTGTACATCTCCAAAGAAAACACAATCACTATTCACACGCAAAACCGTTGACGCTCCCGCATCACATCCGAAAACATCACGATAAATTTCCATCACTTTTTCTTTGTCTTTAAAAGTTCTCATTCGGTCCGCAAAAATTAACCCCACAAACTTTTCTGGTTCATACATTTCATCATTTTTTAGTTGCACAGTTACTTCACACCACCGAGTTAAATCACGTAAATTAAACTCCCATGGTGCTCCTTTTGCTGTTGATAAATCTTGATAAATCCTACAGGAAAACTCAAGCATTTTCTCAATTATAGTATGTCCCAATTCAGAAAATTGACCATTTAAAATTAAGTAGAGATCTTCTTGTGTTAAAGGGTTTACGTATACTTGAATAAAACGATTTAAAAATGATTGTGGTAAACCTCGTCGAGAGCCTCCTTGTTTCAAAGGATTCTGACATGCAAAGAATCTAGTTCCTGCTTTCACATGAAATACTTTTCCTAATTCCGGAATAAAAATTTCACCTCTGTGATCTAAACAGGCGTTTAGACCCTCTAGAACTGATTGAGAAGCCAAGTTTAGTTCGTCTAATAAAATCCAGTGGCCTTGTTTCAAAGCTTGGAGAAGTGGCCCATCACGCCAAGAAAATTGTCCACCTAAACCGCCCTCCACTGGTAAATCGGCTCCAAATAAATCAGAAATGTCCTATAATAAATGTTTTGCTCAATAAGAATTGTATGAATAAAACGAATCTGTGTTCTCAATTTTGCAATATTACTCTTAAAATTGATTATATTTAGTCAAACCAGAAGACTTTGATATAAAGAAACCAAGCAATCAAATAAAAAAATTTAAAAAAAACAATTCAGTTTAATATACCCTATTTATCTTTCCAATACAAATCCTGTGATTGAAAAACCAATAAAACTGTGATAATTCAACACAAAATTAACTAAAAGATTATTAGCCTTTAATAAAAACTATTTAGAGAAAAGCTTACACAACTAGTGTAATAAGTTAAAATGGATTAATAAAAAACTTATTTTATTTTTCAAGCCATTCTAATATATAAAAGAATCGAAATAAACAAAATGACTGGTACAGTTAATTTGCTTGTTGCAGTGATTAGTGTTCTTGTTCTCATAAAAAACCAAACCATAGCAGTCATTTAAATAGAAAAACTTATATTTAAAAATCACATTGTTTTTTCGTCGTATCTTTTTGAGAAACTACTAATTGAGCGAAAAAAAAAAGTCAACCAAACAAACGCTATAGTGCAATCCGGTTGCGGGCTCGTAACCCTCATCAGTTGCGCACAATGACAATTCCGACTGAATGCCCCCCCCCCTCCTCCTTTATTGCTGCCAAAGCCGATGTAAGTAGCAACCAATTTTAAAAGTATAAATTGACAAATTGCAAAACACTAATTCGCGCTAATGTCTCTACATACCGTCTGATCTGATAAATTAACTCTATATATTTTATGCCTCGACATTTTTGCCAATGCTGTCACAAGACTAGTTTTTCCAACTCCTGGACTTCCTTCCAGTAAAACAGCCTTATGCAACTGTAAGCCCCTCAATAGTCTCAATGTATTGTAAAATGTAGTAGGTGTCTTAAAGATAAAACTGCTTTCTTCCATTGTTTCTGCACCCATTTCAACATAGAACGGCTTGGTACCGCAGAACCCATCAATAACCTCAAGCTCTTGACTTAAAGATGGTAAAGTTACATCCATATGTATTTGAGCTTTAATAAATATTCTACATTGTTGCTCAAATTTATGTATTTTTTGCAAACTGGAATTAAAAACAAATTTGCTATATCCAAAACAACAAATTTTGAGTTTGGTTAAAAAATAGCATGCCAATTTAAATTAATTAAAAAACTTCCACCAAAATAACTAGAAATACTTCAAAGACAAAGCTTCAGACAAACTTCAACTAAAAGTAACACCTACCTTTCGGTTCCTGTGACACCCGAACCCAAACTATCCAAAAACGTCAAGTTCAATCCATGAAAATAAGCTTCAAATGTGCCCATTTTTTCAAAACAAACGTTTATAAAATGAACCCATGTCAAAACATCACGAATACTTATGGTATATCTATAAAAACAAAAACACGTATGTACAAAACATCTATAAAAACAAAACTTACCGTGCTCCAATTTCAGTAGACTTAAACCATTCAATAAAATCCATCATATTTCGACCAATGCCGCTACATCCATCTTCTTGGTTTCCAAAAGTAATTCCATTCTCAAGATTGTGTTCAATGATATCAATTAGATCTTCACGTTTAGTATAAGACTCACACCAAATTTCAGTAAAGCGATTGCGCAAAGCCGGTGATAACTCTTTTTTGCCAAAATCACCACCAGGGTTCATAGTTCCAATAAAATAAAAATTAGAGTGAGCCACAACGGTTTCAGAGTTATTTGGATTGTTTAAATCAACACCTTTCTCTGCAAGCAACAATGTACGTTCAGGTTCTAGTAAAGAGTTTAAACGTTCCAAAACACTATCATCAGCTAAAGAAATTTCATCAACCAAGAAAACCGACCCTTTAATCATAGCCTGAATAAGCGGTCCATCAATCCATTCAAAAAATTTAGATTCGTCTTCCGTGTGATCACGCACTGGACGCAAACCTCCAATAAAATCGCTACTTTCCGTATGCATATGACAATTAACTGATATCAACTCTTGATTATTCTGATCAGCTATCAACTGACAAACTGTAGTTTTTCCACCACCAGTTTCACCAACTAAAAGAACAGGCTCCTTGAACTGAAAAGCTTTGGCAACTAATACAGCCAGTTGACGCATATTGTATGTCCACACAATTTTGGGATGCAAGGCTTTTTCTTTATTTATCTTAGTTAAAATTTCTTTTGTCACCAAAGACGTTTTATCAGATAACGTGAATAAATTATCAGGTTTCACCTCTCGTTTCAAATGCTTTTCCAAAACCTGTTTTATTTCTTGTTTTTCTTCACTTTTTCGTACACGTCCAGCTAAGACCAAATATCCTTCATCTGCAAGATGCTGGTCCCAATCATACAATTTTCCAGGAGAATTCTCTGCCAATCTATAGCGCTCTCCCCACCTAAACAAATCTCGTAACGTGATGAAACCTTTCTTTCCAGCAAAAGCAGCAGAACCTCGCCTGCGCACTTGGAGCTCAGTCATAACGTTAATCATTTTTCTTGCATATGACTGCGGCATTCGGCATCTTTGCTGCAAAATTACCTCCAATTCGGGAGGTGGAATTTCATTAAAATGTAACTCAACAAAACGATTTCTGAATGCTCTAGATAACATTTTTCTACCTCCATATGAGCCCGGTGGATTTTGAGTTGCAAAAAGCATAAAACCTAAATTAGAAAAACAAACTTCAATTTCAATGTTTTCTAAAGTTAATGATCTTTTTCACATGCATTTGTAAAAAAAAATTGCATGATCAAAATAATAATCACACAAACACCAATGTACCAATTTACAAAGATCACTCACCTGGTTCTGCCTTAACCGTTTCTTGTGTTTCAGGAATAAACAATTCCCGATTGTCGTCTAAAACTCGATTCAAAGCCTCCAAGACATCAGTGGGGGCTAAATTCAATTCATCCAAAATAATCCAAAATCCTTTACGCATGGCTTCTACAAGAAGTCCTTCGCGAAACACTAATTTTCCAGAAGTGTCGGCAACGTAAGAGCCCACATATTCCTGAAGATCAGTATGTTCATGATTATTTATTCTCACGCATTTATTTCCGCTTGATTTCGCTAAATACATAATTAAGCTAGTTTTTCCAACTGATGTATCGCCTTGCAACAGCACCGGTAGACCACCAATCGAAACAATACGTACTAAATCTTTTAAATTTTTTCGTACAGAACTTGTAAGAATATAGTCATCCGGAGGTGAGCAATCTAGACTTCCATTCTTTACCCAATACCCCTCAAAATTTACATAGCTTCCTGTTTTTGGCATTGGAATTGGTTGTTTTAATAAAGCCTTCAAAGCTTTTTCATCTCCAACTAAATATTTGCCAATCATTCTCTCCACCAACACGTAAGAACTAGAATCTAGTTGAGTCAGGAAACTTAAACAAAATGCCTCGTATAAACTCTTCTTAGTCATGCCACATGGATTTCTTGCTGTTATCATCAAAGCTCTACATAGAGACCGTAATGAAAAATGTGGTTTGTGCCCCAAACCATCCAAAAGACTAATATCCATTTCTTTGCGAACTTTTAAGTATAAATTTACAATTTTGTCAAGCTCTGTCTCTTTTAAACTTAATGCCTCTAGATAGCTCCCAACTAAAAGAAGCAAGTCATTCTTTTCTGTCAATTCCTCAACGAAAAATTCGGTAAATCTGTTACGCAAACCCGGCGGTAAATCCTTTTTACCTACATCTGTAGAAGGATTCATGCAAGCAAATAGAGTAAAATTGGAATGTCTTTGCACTGGTGCTTTATCTCCTCTTTCGATCAGACAAACAGAACCTTGTGAATCTTCAAGCAAACCTGACAAACATTCCAATGTCTCAGCATTGGCTAGATTAATTTCGTCCAGTAATACCCAGTAGCCATTAATTACAGCTCTAATTAAACTGCCTTCAATAAAAGCAAAAGCTAAAGTACTTTTCTGTTTGAGCTGTAATTTCAATTTATTCAGTTTTTCTCCAAGCTTCAACCATCTTTGCAAAACGCTATCTTGGTCAGACTTAGATTTTAGTCTAGAAACGGCAGCATTGTAGCTTTGAAACATTAATTTCAAAAGATCTCCCCAACGCTGTTCATTAAAGCAATGAGCAATATGTCCCAAATATGTTTTATTCGGTTCAACCTTAAAATAGTCTTTAAAAACAGCTTCAAATTCTTCGCGAATTGGTGCCACAAGAAACTTAAAGTCAACTGGTTTAAATCCTCCAAGCAAATCAGCAGAATCTGATTGCTGATTCATATTAATTACTATTAACTTTTGCCCGGTGACACTTGCTAGGAATTGAACTGATGATGTCTTGCCAGTTCCAGTTTCTCCTACTAAAAGTACAGGTTCTTTTAAATTCACACAATAGGTTATTCTCTCTAGAAGAACAGCTGATGGCCGTGTGAAAAAATACTTTTGTTCTTGTACCCCCATTAGACAATTTTCATTGCGTGAAAGAGATGCTCTACCTACTTCTAACCCATCATTCGACAGCTTCATCAAAGGCTTATAAAATTTAAAAAAATACTCTGCTTTCTGATTAATAATTCCAAGATGAGTACTTATTTCTCTTGCAAGACTCAAAGCTTCCTCGACGGTTTGATATGAGCAGCAAAAGATGTCAATGGCATTTTGTAAAATTTGCAAAGCACTATTATGGCTACTAATATCAAAATTAACAGATGATCTTGAACACCATTTGAAAAAATCTCTTGTTGAGATCAAACGAGAAGTTTTCGGAATTAAACTCTGATTTTCAGAAAATAGATGAAATACTTTAACAAGCCTGTTTGTAATTGTTTCAAACTGAGGGTACTTAATTTTAATAATCTGCTCTAGTTCGTTCGAAGCTAGAGGATCAATGTTAATTTGAAGGAAATGTTTTTCTAAAAGAGTTATAGCGTTTGAGTGTTTCTTGTGATGACCAGTAATTGTAGAAACTAGCCTAAAAATTCAAAAAAAAAAAAAGTTTAAGTAGTATAAGTTATTCGTTTATAAAATAAGCATTGTCTAGACGTTGTTTCAAACATAAAAATTCAGTACTCCCAGCCAATCCCACAAAATCTTATAAAAACAAACGAAATTCCTGCAAAAATACACAAAAAAGTGTATAGAGAGCGAGAGACGCCCCTTGAGAGATAAGAGACAATCTGTTGAAAAACGTCAAAAATTAAATTAAATGTCGAAGAATAGAGAGAAAATAAAAAGTTTGGTTTTTTTAATAATTATTGTATTTTATTCCATTTTCTTATACTTTAGCTTGTGACGTGTTACCTAACATTCTAGAAATAGCTTATATTAAAATTAATTAATTAGTTTTTCCATAGCTACTTTGAAGTTAATACAATAAAATTTCATTTCCAATAAATTTAACTAAAATATCACATAAAAAAAATATATATGAATGTTAATTAAGACTTTATAATTTGAAGTCGCAGCATTAAATTCCCTTGACAGTACACCAATTTCACATTACATTAATCCCCAACCAGCACGTAATCTATTTAACTATATTCGAAACTTAATTTTCCTTTCCTTTAAGTCGTTCAACTTAGTTTTCTGCCAAACTCCCCAAACTTACCTTTGCGTGAAAAACAACTGGAAACCTGGCGCCGCTCCCAACGCATCTCTATATCCAGGGACAGCCAAAACTCCATTTTCCAAAAAACTAGATAAAACCGATGCAATATCCATGCTTGCTGAATCTATGTCTTCCAGCAGTAGCCAATGACCTCCAATTATTGCCTTAAACACAGTAAATTACATCCGCAATAATAAAATGTTTATAAAAGTTTAGCCACATAATTAGAGAATAATTGAAAAAATATTTATTTAAGAAAAACTGACACTGATAATATGTATTTTAAAAATTATCCGGTGATGAATAAAAGTCCAATCCAGATTGGAGTCATCTAATGACGATTGCAAAAAGCTTAATCACAGCTATTGTATTATATCGAAGATCTTTCTTTGAGCTGCTTTTTAAAAACAGCTTACGATTAAAATCCTTTATATCCAAAGTGCATCTTATGACAATTTCAAAAAGCCAATCTATGATCTTTCTTCCTCGATCCCACTTCCTCAAATGATGCTTAAATGCTTTAAGTTGCTGCTGTAAACACTAAAATCGCTATAATATGAATATAATATAAAAAAATTTCCACAATTCCTCATAGATTTCACCATTAGAATTAGACATTAATAAAAATAGAAGTATATCATTAAAATAAAGAACGTATAATAGAAAAAAATTCAAAAACGGTGTATAAATGCTCGAGTTTTACGGTAACAAAAATTTAAAACAAAAATAAAAATCTTCTTTTCTTAACTGATTTACCACAAAATTAAAAATGAAACCGTGAGGCGGTTGAATTCAAAATGTCATTAGACACCAACTTTATTGACCTGTAAATGATATAAACTGTACTATGAACATAAACACAAGAAGACAATGCTCATAAAGATTAAAAGATTTTTAATAATGACGTCTAAAACGATAAAACAAAATAGGGATGATTTAAGCTCTGAGGTAATAAATCTATACCAAGCTCATGTCAAATCAAGGTAGTAATAAAAAAAAATTGTTAAAAACTTATTGAAAACGTTGAACAAATATATTAAATAAAAAGAACAATTTAAAAGAACAACATATATCAAAGATAAAAGTATCAGTCTGAATTTGTTTGATAATCCACAAAAAAGTCTTTATAAATGTTTAATCAAAAATTATTAGAAATAAATAGAAAACATCAGTAGTGGCTCGACCTCTTTCATTCCAAACTTTGCTGAATAGTTATTTAGAATACTATTTTTTGATGTGTCAACCCATTTTAAAGTCATCGCCATCAGATCCAAATTAAATAAATCAAAATATTTTTTTCTAAATGAATTTTTTATAAATATGTATAATAAAAATTTTGGTTTTGAAAATGGTTGGTCAGATTTAGAAAGAAGAACTATTAAGGTGTGAGAAGAACAATCCGAAGTATTCTGAACATTTATAATCGTTTATCAATGCATTTACACGTTTTATGATTATACAGATATATTTAGATTATATTTTCTCAATAATAGAAAAACAAATAAAACAAAACTAGCTAAAAAAAAATTTTTTTATTAAATTCCACAAATTTATATACCATTGAAAAAAGCATATGCTTTTGGCAACACATTAAAATTTTTGTTATAAAACAATTATGCATATTTTTATAGCAAAAAATGTATTTTTAACAGACTTCAAAAAAATGAGGAATTTCTCAATTCGACTGTATGTTTATTTTACGTTTGTTTCCTTAGAACATTTCACCCACCCGGTGAACAAATTTTATTAATTAATCCTTTATTTAAAAGCTGATGCTTTTCATGTGGTCCCATAGAAATTTGTCAACATCGCAATTTAATCGTAGTTCATGTGGTTCCATAAAAATTTGATCAAAATCGTGGTTTTTAAATTATTTTTTTCAATTTTACGTTTAGAATAAAGTCATTCTAGCACTCAAATGACGCCGTGTTAGAATAAGTTGTTGGAATGTTAGAATACTGTATTGATGTTGGTAGCGGTAGCGCTAAACTTCACGAGAGTGAGGAAGTGACATTTATTATTTATTTTTGCGCAGCAAAAGTGAGGTTAGGGTCATTTGCTTAAGTCAAGCAAAATTTGTAATTGTGATAGTTTTACTTTCATCGTCAGGTATGTTGCTTATTGAATAAATTTATAAACAACATGTTTCTCTAAAATTTCAGATTTTGTTGTTGTGTAACCTTGAGATGATCTTTTCAAAAGTGCCTGTAATTTACTGTACTTTGATATATCCACATCCATTTATGTACTTAAACATGATCTCAGCATCGAATAGATTCTCCATAACGACGATTTATATTTTTGGCGTTGAAGATCAAAACAAGCAAGTAACATATTTTCAGAAATTCCTTCTGTTATTTTCAAATTTTTAAAATTTCTTTTCATACTGGGATTTTAACTTGTCGAGCAGTAGATTTTCTAATGTATTTTGTGCAATTTGCCTAATTTTCGGTCGCGTTAGTGATCAATTTTCTTTATTATTCAATTTTCATTTCAAACTATTTTTTTTCAAAGCCGCCTGAAGTTATCTCGCATAAATGTCAGCAACCATCGCAAATATCTCCAGATTTAAAATTTTTTCTTAATTTATAAAATGGTAGCAGAACGGCAAAATAGAAAAAATAATATGAAACACTCGTTGCAGAAGGCTCTTCAAACACACTTTTGTACCTCAACTCGCCACTACGTGGCTCGTTTCTGAATTTTGAAATAGTACTTGAATATGTATGTTGTTCTATTTTGCAACTTGTATTTTAATATACTATTATTAATGCGTTTTTTTGACATGCATTTTTGACACTTACAACTGATTGCAAAAACAAGTTACAAATTGGAAAATCAATTTCAATATAATTAATAAATATTACTTTATTTATTTTATTGATTTAAACAAATTAAACAAAAAGCAATTTTAGTCAGTTAAATAAATAAAATAAAAATTGATCATATTGAAACCGATTTTTTTCAAATTTTAAATTTGTTTAATAATTTATAGCAAAAAGCTCAACGACGCGTAAATGTTTCGATTGGAAGACCGCTAACGGCATACAAACATGAATGCCAAAAATCCCTATTCATTTCCTGGATGTTTGTAAAATCATTGTTTAAAGCAAAATCCTCGCAATTGGTTTTAAATTTCAAATTAATAAAATATTTAAAAGTTTAAATATTTTAATTAATTTCAGTTTTGTTTTTATTTTACTGTTTCAAACGCATGAATTTAGGGTGCTTCATTTTTAGGCGATATTTTTTTTTCTCTGTGCTACCCGAAAATCTGATACTTTATAAAAAATAAAAAATTATGCCGCCGGGTAAAAGGCTTTAAGTGCAATAGCGGCTTAGCTCATTTAAAAATTCAATTTCCTATTTAAATAACATAGAAAAATTTTTTTTCGGTTTCAACTTGATTTTTCGGCGTGAAAACAATTTTTTGGGAAAAAGGCGTGTATAGCTTTTGTAGAGCATAAAATTTGCTACAAAAAGTTTCTTGGCGTAAATCCTCCCCGACCAACAGCTTTTGAGTTATACAGCTGCGAAGATAAATATTTATTATATTGCGGATCAGATCATTTTTAAATCAAAATTTATTATTTTTACATTAAATAATAATTTATTATAGACAAAAGCACGCTTTAGTTAAATCATTATTATATGATTCAGGTTTCTAATTTCAAAAATTATTTTTGAATAAAATAGAGAAAAATAAATTTCAATTAATAAAATATTAAAACAAAGAATAGTATGAAAAAAAAATAAAAATTCAAAAAAAAAGAAAACAAGGGAAGCTATGGACTCTAGGAATCCAGGCAGTTTTCTACTAATAAGGGTAAAGTAAAGTCGTACTGGATAGTTCTCTTCCGCCGGCTCGTTTAGAAATTGCTAAAAAATTTTAAATAATTTATCTTTACATACAGCAGAGGCTCTAAATATATTTTTGAAAAACACTGAAAATATTACATCTGCTAAAGAATATCTGGCATAAGCTTTTATAAACACAGTTACACAGTCACATTTTGAAATAAATACATACTTGCGTAAGAACTCCGGGTTGCCAAACAAATTCTCCGGGTACATCCGTACAGCGATACGTTCCTAATAACATTTTGCTATCCGTTTGATCTCCCAATTGAATTTTTACGAAATCCACTCCAAACTGATGCCCAGTTTTGCTAGCTACATATTCAATAAGAGTCGTCTTTCCAGCTCCGACTGGTCCTTGTAAGCAAATAGCTTTTTTTGAGTTTAATCCTAACGCAATTTTCCTCAAATTTGCATAGGTTGAATTCACTAAATTTATATCAATAACATTCGGTTTTTGTGATAAGCAGGGTACAAATACTCCGGAAATTTCTACTATATTAGTGGCAATGTTCTTGTCTATTTCAAGAAAAGGAGACTGATCCAATATAGAAACGTCGGAAAATTTATGATTTAATCGACCAAATCTATTATATTCACAAAGTAATTCTTCATACTTTTTCACTGACATCTTATTAATAATGACCTGCATCAATTGTTTTTCATTCATCCCTGAAATAATTGCTAAGCAATGACATGCAATCCACCGTATATTTTTGTCATCGTCATTAATAAACTGTTGATAAAACTGTGACCACGGCCATATTTTCTTATAAAATTTCACATTGCTTTTTAGCAACGTGTAGCAGCATTGTACAATATCTAATCTTGTAATATTACTATTATTATTAGGCTTGCGCTTCTTGGCTGCGGTTGCTTCAATCTCTGTAGCAAATGGAGAAACTTGATTTTCAAAATATTTACTAGCAAAATGCGATAAATCCGGGCGTCTTTCAATAACTTTGCCCAATAAAATACAATTTGTTTGATGCCTAAATAAATTAAATTCAATCATATCAGTCGATAATGTTAAAAGTTTTGGAATGAACTCGGAAAAATGTTCTAAAACGCTGTTTAAATGAGCAGAAACTGGGAAAATTTCTCGCGATAAGTATTGGAGAAGAAGGGCATTTTGGTCTTCTGGTTCCAACTTCTCATGCAGCTGAAAAGAAAAAGAAACATATAATAAAAATTACAACATTTCTGCTACTTATATTAATTAGAAAAAAAAAAAGTTTTAACAGAATATTTACGTATTTATATTAACAGAAACAGTTATATGTATACATAGTATATCCCAGTGGCGGATCTACTATGGTTCCGCGGCACCCGGGCCAGAGACTACGTAAGCCGGGATAATACACATTATTCTTACAAAAAAATTTTTTTTGTCATATTTGTGAGAGATTTTGTTTATTTTAATGACAAAAGTTAGAATTAAAACAATTTGTTACGCTTTAAGCTAGCGATCCAGGAATGTAATAGAAGATGAGCGCAAGGCAATAAAAATGACCCAGCTGTAAAGAGTTTCTTTGCCTTGAAATTCTTTTTATTTATCTTTTTTGTCATTTACATGTTTTTTGACTTATGAGACCCAGATGCACAAGTGTATAACATAAGACAAGTCTAGTCAATATCTATTAATCTATTTGTATTATAAGATGTCTTTTTACTGAAAAAAGAAAAACACTTGAGCTTTACAAATTACTGATACTATTATGTAAAAATAATTAACACTTTTTAAAAAATATACTACTATTAGATAAAGTATTCTTACTAACAAACTAAATACTATAAATAAATAGATAATAAATTCTGCTTTTTCAGCCACTTTATAAAGTAAGTCAAATTTTTGCAAAAACTTTTATTTCAAGTTTATTGAAATTAATTGATTTATCATAAACTGTTTATTATTTTTTTAGAAAAAATATTTATTATGATGCCTTGATTTAAAGTAGACTCTATTAATTAATTTTTCTCAAACAACTTAATCTTTATTAAAAATAATAATTTAAAAATGTTTTCTTTTCGCAAAAAATGTTATTTAAATTAGTAAACAAAAGCTATCTATTTATAAAAACAATTAAATTAAACTGGTTTTTTGTTTTTAACTATACCGGTCACAGTAGCATCTGCTGAACGTAGTTCATTAAAACTGGAAGTAATAAAAACGACGAAAAACTATGGACCAAAAACGATTATCAAATTTATCCTTGATTTTAATTGAAAACTTTATAGCGAAAGAGTTAGACCTATCGAATTTAGTGACATATTTTGCTACCATGAAAAAATCGTTTTTATAGTTATAATTTGATTGTAAAATATAATGAACTTGTTTTTGTTTACTTTCAGAATTATTAAAAGTATTTTTTATGTATGATGACAATGTTTTATTTATTACATAAAATTCTAGATAATTTATTACAAATTTAATAAAAAGTGTTATAAAAAAAAAGAAAACAAAAAAAAAGAGTATAAGACCTATCACAAAGTGTCAAGGACCCGCAAATATTTTTTGAGCCCGGACCCGCTATTGAGTTGCTACGCCACTGGTAAATCCTCCCTGCAAGGCCAAAATTTTCATTGTCGGTATTTGTCACAAAAACATTAATAAAAGAAATGAAAGTATAGCCATTTATGCAACTTTTAAAGAATTTTGGTTGGCTAAAAAAACTGTATGTAGCTGATAAGCTCTAATAAGATCGTAAACCACCTCTTAGTGCAGTAGACTTTTTCAAAAGTTTTTAAATGAATGCATAAAAAACGTGATAAGTATGCCCGCTCAACTATCATAAAAAAGCTCTTTAGATTGGTGAAGTTCTTTGTATAAGATTTTTAATGTGCGTTTTAAATCTTAAATTGGTATCAACTATTAATGCAAGATTTCCTGCTTCGTCGACAAATAGAACATAGATAAAATACGGAGCGCGTTCATAAATTATTTAGATCAACTTGCTATAACATTTTGAACATATGTTCATTTTTTGATTAGTTCATACGCCGATACAGGCGTGTTGTGTATTATTGGATAAGCTTTGACGTTTGAGAGCTTTATCAAAAATGTATCAAGCTAAATTGCGCAGCAAGAGAGAAAAAATATTTTGGTTGTCAAATTTGAGTCAAAACGTCATCGCCAGTTTTTTTCAAATTTAAGCCTCATATTTATTTTACGATTTTAATTTCTCTTGAAAATGATAGTATAAAACTATATTATTGTAATTTGAAAAACATAAATTTTATTACTGACAAAAACACAATTGCGTCGCTGTTAATGGTGAATATTTTGAGCATTTGTTGCGTTAAAAATAAAATGTTTTTGTTAGAAATTTCTATTTTAGTTACCTATTTGATTTGAGTAGTGTTTTTTCACGTGTTTTTGTCGATAATAAAACTTATGTTTCCCAACTTTCAATAATTTTTTTTCTTAAAAACTTTCTAATGTTATTAAATATTAGATGGAATATTCTAATGGAATTAAATTTTTTATACTGTCATTTTGGCAATTGAAAGAAGAAACAAAATCGTGGGAAAAAATATGGGACTAAGATTCAAAGGAAATCATAAATGATCATTTTGTTTCATTTCATTTAAATAAAATAAAAAATTTCTATTTTGAAAATTTGAGAATCAAGCAGTTGATAATAGCAATATCTATTTAAAAAGCTGTCGATCATGTCATAACACAAAATTGACAACCAAAATATTGTGTTCAGTGTATAGTGCTCAGTATTTTGTCAAACAACTTTTTTCGGAAAGTTGAAGAAGGCAAAAAACTTTAATTTTAATTTTACAACAAAACGACAAAAGAATAACAATTTTTGCTAAATTCAAAAAGAATTCCCCTGCAATTAAAACTTTAATATTTATTACTAGTCTGTACTCTTAAAATCTATTTTTTCTTATTTCTATTTACATCCATTCTGTAAACGTAAATACATACCTAATGGTAGGCTTTGAATTCAAAATGTCAAACATTACGTTAATGTCAAATACATATAATTAAAAATAGTGAGAAATTTATAGTCCAAAATATTAATGTAACAAAAAATCTACTTAATTCAATGTAATGGTACCTACGAGTGGTAAAAGATATCTGTTCATAAAACAAAAATTCAATGAAAAGTGTCTTAAAGTTGCTGTTTCCGGAACCAATTTAAAGAAAAAGAAGATAATCCATAATAAAAAGATGCTGCTACTGTGTTAGTTTTGAACTCAGTAGAAGATAATCCAAAACTTTCTACGAGGAGACGGTCCCTGCAGATAGGTGTAAGCAAATCACATGTTCGTAATTGGCTAAATCGCAAATTTGGAGATAATTGGATTGGCAGAGATGGCCCAGTTTTCTGGCCGCCAAAGAGCCCTGATTTGACAATTTTAGTTTTTTTTTTGTGGAGGCGTTTAAAACAAATTGTTTACGAGGAAAAATTACCCAATAATGTCTAAGTATTAAAAAATCGGATAAGAGATGCTGTTGCATCCTTAACAAAGGAGGAAAATTTGTAGAAGTTATAAAGAGTTACGAGTTAGAATTGAACTATGGGCTGAAAGAGGTGGTGAGTTAATCGAATAGTAGAAATTGGTTTGAATTAAGGCTTTTTATACAATTTGCCTCAACTCAGTTTTTTAAATGTAGTCAACGTGGACTTTACAAAACCGGTCAGAAAGGTGACAATATAAGATTAATTCGCCAGATAATTTATTAATTCATAATTATTAATATATTAATGGTTGCCCTTTTTGCTGTTTGATGCTGCCGACATCAAACTAGCATTTCTAGACATTCTATGTCTTTTTGAGTAAGAAAGAAAAGCTATACATTTAATTCAAAAATATATTTTTATAATAATATAATCATTTTTATTAAAACTTATGATAAAATAATAAATTTATCCAACACCTCTTTATTATGACGTTATAAAAATTATGTTTTTGATTGAATTATGATGCCTATGAAACACAAGTGGTTTTATGAATCAATAATAAAACAGTTTTTATATAATTAAAGAGTTTACAAAAAATAGAACGATTTATTGAACATCAAAAAATACAATACATAAAATTACAATTATAAGAAACCGGAATCTCAGATGAAATCATTTGTTGAAATTTACGTTAAAATTTATATTATAACTTTTATATATAACTTTTTTTGCTTCATTTTTTGTATTTTAATGCTGTTTCCACATTCATTTGATTTTTGCTTCTCAGTATCCACAATAACATTGTTTCCTGTTTCCGAATTTCAGCCCAGTATCTTCTTAGCAATGTCTATTTTGCTCGAAATTGATTTTTCGACATACCACGTGGCTTTTGCCACGGTTATCGACTTCCATCGGTCATAACGTATGGACCATATCAAGATCGATTGATCGGCTCCAGTGTCGTACAATACACTCGCTGATGTGCATCTCATACTAGACTATGATTCTGGTAATTTAAAAAAATCAGCAACTACTGAAAGTATTTTGGATAGACTATTTATTCCCACTGGCTGTAATGTGCTTTTCCCATTTCTATAGCACAAAAAGACCTGTTATGAGAAATATTCTTAGGTCAGAGAGACATATGTTTTCTACAAATATCCACCACATTAACTGCAAATCCTTCTTCCATAATCGTAAAACCATGTGTAACACATGTTTTTGTATCTGGTACAAATACCAACATATAGGATCCTTTTTCTTCTACGTTATCGATTGACATGTTCAATAATTCACAACATCGACACCCACCTGACACACCAAAAACTACTGCGACCTGTAATGTAAAAAAAATAGATTTCATTCTCTAATAACAAAATCGATCTACTTTCAACATCAAATATTTTTTTATTAAGTGCTTCTACTAAAAACTGTTGAATATGCTCTCTTTCAAGAGCTTTGGTTTCTTGTACTTGTAATTTTTTTATTCGTTCTTCGAAAAAACGATTAAATAACTTGCCATATTGTAAAATATCTGTATTTTCGTAAAGTTTAATGTCGATCTTAACATGCTGTATTTTATCCACATTGAAGAGACCGCGAATCTTTTTTAGGCGTTAAAGAAGTAACCCAACAGCTCTTCCCTTACCCCACAAACGTCGTTTTTCTGTTTCCAGTTATTGAACTCACTCAATTCTTTATGATAAACGGCAATAGATTTCTTGAGTAGCAAACTCGAAGTGACTTCTTCAAGATCTTTCGCAATTTTTTCAGGAAGATAACTATTTCTTTTTATTTTCAATAATGTTACAAGCGCCGAAACAGTTTGTTTGCCAATTTTTTCTCAAACAATAAATTTGTTGTCAACAACAACATGGCAACCAAATCATAGATCACTACTAATCTTTGCAAGTATAAAATTTTTGGCTTTTGATGATTTATCAAGAACTCTTACAGAGAGAGGTGTTGGATAAAACTATGTATTGTACTCGTGTCTTAACAGCAAATAAGTCGCTCAAGAAAAATTAGGCCACCCAAACAAGCTCTCGTCGCTAAACATTTCTTTTGTGACTTATTTGCCTAATAAGGCACCTGTTTAATAAATAGCTATTTGTGATATACAAACCCATAAAAAAAAATTTTTCGATTTGTTTATAAATTTATAATATTAGCAAGTTTATTCATTTTAAATTAAGCAAAAATGTTATTCCTTTGTCATTTTTTTGTAAAATTAAAATTTTTTTGAGCTCAGTCCGGAGACATACTGTATATACAACAGTACATATATTATAATATTATTGTCTGTGAAATAGGATAACTATAGGTTCCATCTATGAAAACTTTTAGGTGACTAAAGAAGTTTACAGCTTTCCACGGAAGGTCTACTGAATAACATCGCTATCGATTTAGTCAGCTTGTTTTGAAAATGACGCAATTTACAATTTGACGCTTGTCGATTTACATGGTCATTTTTTTTTAAAAAATGACCAAATTTAAATATATGTGGGATGCTTTAAAAATTGTCAGTATATGGATGTTAACAAGAAATCAATTCGAACTTTCCGGGAAGCTACTTTTTTTTATGTTCCATGTACAGCGCGGTCAACAATGACTGTTTCAGTTGACAATCCTACTTTTCATTTTAAAATGGTACAACTGCAACCACTTTCTGTTGTTGGCGAGTGACACTTTTGACACTGACAACATCATTGACAGATGTCAATTAAAAAGTTAGTCGCTCTGACATAACCTACAATTTTTTTATGAGTGTTATCTCAAACTTTTGTCAAACAAGCGTATCCGATTACAGTGTTGCAACTAGGCAAATATAAAAAGTCTCTAAAAACTGCTGCCAACTCAGTCTACTGAGTTGGCAACTAAAATTTTGAGAAGTAATTTTGAATGTTGAAAGATGGTTAGACTTGATATGACACTTCACCTATTATATGCCAACTATTTATTGAAAAATGTTTTGCGCAAGTCTAAAATCAATTTGGAGCCAGAAGACAAAATTGATTGTGAAATGTAAAAACATTTCCCAGTTAGCAAAAAAAATAGCGATTTTCAAATGTTTTAAGAAATTCGCTGCATTACATTTATTAAAAAAAAGTATAAAATTATAAAAGACTAATACGAATACTTTCCGTAAGTTGATATTGCTTATTGAAAACAAAACAATAGCTTCTAATTTCACATCTTTATTAAAAAAACGGAGTATAGTGTTGGTTCAAGGATACTTTAACAATGACCAAAGACTAATTATTTATGAAAATAACAAAAATTATTACAAATTTTTATAATCATAAAATTATATATACAAGAAGCTCGAATAAAGAAGTTTATTTTATTTATTTTTGACTCATTAGAGAACGCGACGTCATAGGTTTCGGTGCGGTTAAAAGCCATTAAAGCACCAAACTTTTTTTTCTAAAAATTTTTTACGGTGGTAAAACTTAATTTGACTTTTTACCTGTCTATCAATATGTTGTGAATTAAAATTTGAAATTGCCATTTTCGAACAACAAAGTGAAGTGAACAATTAATAGAAAGTATATTTATGTGAAATATGGCATATAATGGTGTAAATAATAAGTGCACTGATCTGGGAAAAACAATTGATTACAATAAAGCAAAAGTCACAGTTTATATGTCAGTTAACCCAAAAAAGTAGATATTTTACAATAATAATAATAATTATGAAGATAATTTTTTCTATTTCACGGGTTTCGGGAGGCCTACATGTAAAGTTTTCTTCCATTTTCGTATTTTGGGGCTGACAGATTACAATTTTTGGATAAAACAAAAGAAAAGACAAACAGATACAATTTTCTCTTTTAAAATTAAGATATTGCCAACCCACTCCAAAAATCCCTAAATCAATCAAATTTAAAAAAAAATGCTCAAAAAACAGCATAAAAAGAGCAAATTACAAAAAATTGTAAAAAAAACTCGTTTCATAAGACCTTAAAGCACTTATTCTTCGTAGCTTTGCCACTCATTTTTTAAACTTGAACGTGTGCTTGAAGGCATGTCTTATGAAACTTGTTTATTAATATACTATTATCCAACGACATAACTTTAAAATTACCTAAATCTCTCTTATCTAATGTCTTAAAAATTAGAGACGTTTAAATCAGTTGTATTACAACAAACGGTCATTTGAATTTATAATTAAAGTACTCGTTTTCCAAACAATTTTGTACTTTTTCTGTCGATTGAAATTAGACAATTTCAAAATTTTTCAATTTTTGATTGATTTTTTTCAATTACAACGTTTTAAAACAATAGAATAAAATGATTGTAAAACGTTTTTTACATCTGTTTGGTTTACCATTATGAAATCTAAATTTTTCTGATAAATCAAAGACAGTTACAGTTAGTTTTCGAATAGTCAACTTTGGGGCAAGGTTTACATTTCCTTTCAACCAGAGTATTGTTTATTAATTTGAAATATTTAAAAAAAAACTTTACTATTACGCGATTTGTAGCTTAAGATGAGTATTTTAAGAAATTTAGAAAAGGTATCAACACAAAGTAAGTGATTTTTTTAGAGTAAATCTTCTTTACTCTAAAAAATTAAGTTGAGCGTCTTGAAAGTTACAAACGTTATAATCAGTTGTAATATACTAATAACAATTTTTTTTTGATTTTTTGCAACTATAGCGTTTAATAAGAATAGTAAATTGCGATACGATATAATTATTATAGTTTCCACCAGAAATCACAGTCTCCAACTTAACTAAATTTATGGCAACCTATCAGCAAATATTCCTAAATCTAGGGAGTAATTTATTCTTGAGATATAGTGCAATATAGTGCTCAAGTATTTTAGTTTGTCGTTGATACATATTTTTTTTTTAAATTGACCATTCGTCACTTATTCGGCACAATCTATCATCATCTGTTCTTAGTTATTGTTAGTTCTGTTCAAAACTTGTTGACACTTACTGCGTCAATTGAGGAGCTAGCCATGTATGTTGTATTACTTACTTAACTTGCACAATACAGAATCTATGTACATGAGACCGCAATTTTCAACTTGTATGATGTTACGATTTGAAAATAATAAACCAAAATACAACAGTATGTTCCTGTTCGTACGATTTTAAAATCAGTGCAACTAGCACATAAAGCGTAAAAATGGCCGCATTTACTTGTAGACTATCAACGCCCACTGAAAAAGATTTGTTCTCTCTATACCTCTCGTATAGTCTAGAGTTAGTTCAATAGTTCGCTTACGCGATGTAAGATGTCGCCATAGGACATGCCAAAACTAAGGTCACTAGATTAACACACTACGTGTACAGGTAGCGTCATTAGTAATTTTTTATAGAAATATCTTTGTCGCATGGAAAATAATCTGGTGATAAACAAAACAAAGATGACGTTTGAAAATTTGAAGTGTCATCAAATGTCAGTAATAATTTTTCTATATTGTTTCTAAAGCTTTATTTTACTAGTTGTCTCGATAAATCATTGTTGTTTTGTTATCAAAAATTAAATTTTCTAGTTTTAAGTCTATATGCCAAAGATTATTTTTAACTTGTAAAAATATCTGCTGTCAAAGTGACATATATGCATAAACCTAATGTTTTTGACGTTTAAAAGATAATTTTATAAAATGTGTCAAACTTTTGCAAAATTCAAATTCAAATAAATAAAAAATTAAAGTAAGGAATTTATGTACTTTATTAATACGAATTTACAAACAACTTATCTTTTATCATAATTTAGAATTTAGAAATGTTAGAATAGAACAATTATTATCGATGCAAGAAATATACGGCTGGCCCATTTTCCAACTTTACAACAACCCAGTTCGTTTATCTTCTAGACCACATTACTCATCACACTTTGTTTACTGACTAACCCGTTCAACTCGTCGGCGTTCGATATTGACTGAGTCGACCAGTACAACAGCGCTCAGTCAAATACTGTTTACGTATATGCAACGTTCCATTGCTTGTTTGGATAGATAATTAAGCGGTACTTAAGAAAAAACAATAGCCTCGAGAAGGTCTCAATTTGGTTGAGCTTTCTGTACCTTGTTGGAAGAGAAAGGAAAATTTCATCGATGGTAGAGAGAATTTAAATTCTCAAAGGTTGGCAGCATTGGAAGACAGTGTTCTGCTGTGTTAGTTTAACATCCTTATTGAGAAAATTAAACACAAAATTTAAAAAAAAAACTTATGTATTGAAATTTTTTATTCTATAAACATAAATTTTAAAAAAATACTCCAAAATCTAAAACGTACCTTAAACATTAGACTAAACTGCTCATTGACATCACAAAACCTCTTAAGCCTGAGAGGTAAAACATATTTCTCTAACGTTTCCATCGTTTTAAGTTATTTAAAATTTACGCTAAACACATTTGTAGAAGCACAACCGCTAACCTCAACACAAACACGTGGTGGACGAAAATGACAAATGTTTGAAATCGATAAGTGCCAGACAAGGCAGCCAACGTAACATACAAACAAAAAAAAAACTGCGATTGGTTAGTTTCTAGATTTTTTTCATTTTTAATGGTGGTAAAAATATTGGAAAGTGTCGAAAAAACTTTTTTCTATTTTGCGTCGTTACTAGAACTAGTAAAGCACCGGTTTGGGTTCGTTACTGAGAATTTTGAATGCTTTACTAGGCTAGTGTATTTTATCTTTCTGGTGTTGGCGGCATTGCCGTTCTTCCAAATACGTCAAATGTCAAATCGTGAATGGGAACAAAATGTGTTTAATAAATCAATCAACTTCGATTGTCATGAAGAATTATTATCAACGTTAACAGAATTGTCACAACGGAAAGTACCGTGAAAGTGTTAGACACCAGAAGGCAGTATGAAGAATATAAAAATAGCGATCAGGCTATCCTCTACCTTGCTACTTGTTTGTCAAACTGCAATAAACGAAAAAGGATATAACTTCAATGTTTATTACCGTGAAAAACACAATTGTTATAAACATTAATTGAAACATTGGAAGTGTCATGTGACGTTAAAGTAATACCAGGTAAATTTTGGTTTGACACAATATTACGACAGAAAGAACTACTATCTGATACAGTAATATTATTTTCAGTGTCATCCGTATGGTGAGAACATCCAGGTAATTCCAAATTAAGATTGTCTACTGTGTCATGGTTAGAAGAATCAGGTAAGTGCAATACAGTTTGACGACCAAGGATTTGTGCAACTTCAAACTTTTTCTTCAAAGATGTGTCAATATAACCCTCTGCAACGGCAGACGATTTCCACCCTCCATGTAGTTTTACAGTTAGTAAATCACCGCCTTGGTTAGCCAACTGTGTTGCACTTGATCTTCTGAAACAATGCCCCGTGAAAAGGTCTGGATTTGGTAAATGAAGAAATTCAGCAATGTTTCTTGAAACTTTCCCAATAGTATTAATCCCAATGGGACTATTAACACAGTGACCACCACGATATGTTAAGAAGAAACGTTTATGTGTAACAATTTTTGGTCTCAAGGCCACATATTTTGCAATTAAATTAATCCAATCTGGGTTGGTTATCATAAATTGTCTCGGTACATTGTTTTTTGTTTTAGGAACTGCTACAGTAACTGAGTGAGGTCTATATTCAACGTCATCGATGGACATGTTTGTCAATTCTTCGCGCCTACACGCACCACTATAACCCATTATTAATATAACCTAAAATTATATTAAGTTTGTATACAGTTACAAAATAAATAAAATTTACACCTACTTTCATCGCCAGGTACAATTTATTATCTGCTTCTTTAATGAATTTGTTAATGTCGCTCTCTTCCAATATTTTTGATTTTTTTGGCTCGTAACCTGTAGACATTCGTTTCAAAAACGCTTGCAGTTTAACATATTTTGATATGTCAACATTCCTGTATATATTAAGGCACGATTTAAGTTTTGAATAGGTGCTCCACAAAGTGGATGGTTTATATTTTTTACTTTGCTCATCAAAATAGGCCAGTAACACATTCTCTGATATGTTTCCAACATTTTTTCTATTGCACCATTCTAAAAATTGATGAAACTGTTTTTCATATTGCAATCTGGACTTCTCTGGCAGTAAATTGATAACAACATTGGCCGCACTTGCTCGAATTTCGGGCGGAGTACATGAAAAATCTTCAGAACTCATTTTCAAGAAAAAATTATGACAATTCAAATTGAATTTTCCACAGCCTTCTTAAATAATACTAAATCATTGTACCCAACCTTACCTAAATTTCAAATTTCTTTTATGTAAAAAGGAATTAAAAGGCGCAAAATAGAAAAAATAATATAAAACACTCGTTCAGAAAGCTCTTCCAGCACTTGTTTGTTCCTCCACTCGCCGCTACGCGGCTCGTGTTGGAATTTCAAACGCGTGCTTGAATCGATGCTTTCTCGAACTTGTATTTTAATATACTATTTGCAATTTGTCTCCATTTTCATACTCTAATAGACTCATTAGAAAACGCTACGTCATAGCTTTCGGTGCGGTTATAAGCCAGTAGAGCACCAAACTTTTTTTTCTAAAAAATGTTTAGGTTGAAAGCTTAATTTGACTTTTTCCTGTCTGTCAATAAAATTGTGAATTGAAATTTGAAATTGTAATTTTAGAACAAAAAAGTGGAGTGAACAATTAATGGAAAATATATTTATGTGAAATATGGAATATAATGATGTAAATAATAAGTGCAACTGGTCCGGGAAGAACAACCGATTCCAATAAAGCAAAAGTCACAGTTTATATGCCACTTAACCTAAAAAAGTAGGTATCTTACAATAATAATAATAATAAAAACCAAAATAATTTTTGCTAATTCACGGATTTCGGGAGGCCTACATGTAAAGTTTTCTTCCATTTCCCTATTTTGAGGCTGACAGGATTAGAATTTTTGGATAAAACAAAAAAAAAGCCAAATTGATAAAATTTTCACTTTCAAAATAAAAATATTGCCAACCCACTCCAAAAATCCCTAAATCAATCAAATTACAAAAAAAATGCTCAAAAACTGCAAATTACAAAAAATAGTATAAAAACTCGTTTCATAAGACCTTAAAGCACTTATTCTTTAAGAAAACTTCTGGCTTTGCCACTCGTTTTTTAAACTTGAATGGGTGCTTTAAGGACATGTGTTATAAAACTGGTTTTTTAATATACTATTAAAGTTGTAAAATTACCGTTTCTGGTTTGATATATCTTAGCCACAGATTGTTTATTATAAGGTTTGTTTATTTTAGAGTTTTATACACTTATAAAGCGTATAAAGTACCACTTTATTCAACTAGTGGAATAATAAAAAATACAATATCTAAATAATTATTTATTAATAATATTAACATTTATATTGATAGACATTTCGTTCTTTTTCTTATCACTTTCACATTATTTCCATTAATAAGAAATTTGTAGTTGCCATCGGTTTTAGAACGCATAGTGCCTGTTGAAGTATTTGATAAATCTGTAGAAACAATGGATATCTCTTCGTGTAAGGAACAACTGGTACTAGGAAAACCTATAGAATCCTCAATGCACCTTTCTGCTATAGAGGAGCTTATGTCATTTAATTGTTGTAAGGTCAGCACCTTTACCAGCCAGTAAACTTCTTGAAGTGCAAATCATAGAATGGCCTGTATAAGTTTCTGCGTTTGCCAGATTAAAAAATGAAGAGACTTTCGACAAAGTGTTGATTATGATTAGTGTAGAATCTGTCGTTGTCCAATACTGCAGCTTTTATATCCTCTCGACTGACTCTTCAGATAAGCAGGATGTTTATTGTATTTTCAAATGTTTGTGTTTTTCTAGACCTTTATAAAGCCTTCAGGATCAAGCACCTGGAACCACATGGACGACATTGTGCAATTCTTCAAAGTTCAGAAATACAACAACAGAACTTCCTCCTTTAGTGTTATTACCCATCGTGTTTCTTTCCATTGATTAAATTCAGAAAATACTTTTCCATAATGCTTCCCAGACTTCGTAGGCAATAACTGATAAGTTGCTTCCTTAGCTTCCTCAAGGAATATCGCAGGAACAAAATAACTGCCTTGCATTTTTCACCAACTTCACAACCTTTTACAAATAGAGCCAATAAACAATCGCAAATAAACAGCAGCCAAATGAGGTGATTGTGCATGAAACGTTGTAGGTACTGCATTAGTATTTTAGTCAAATTTGAGCCAAGAAAGAATGTTTAAACCTTCAAACTACGTTCTTAGATTTAAACATTTTTGCGTGGCTAAAATGCTGTCTAAAACACTTTTACAATAAATAACTGTTATTTCATAGCAAATAGCTGTGTATTGAATTAAATTGAAAACTAATCTATTGATATTTTTCATTCAAAAGCACCCTTTAAACATGAATTAAAAATTATTCCAAAGCTAACACGTACCTTAAACATCAGGCTAAACTGCTCATTGACATCACAAAATCTCTTAAGCTTGAGAGGTAAGACATCTTTTTCTAAAGTTTCCATCATTTTAACTTATTCCAAATTCACGCTAAACACATTTTTGTCACAATAACACAACCGCTAACCTCAACGAACGAGCACACCGCCACAAACACGTGGTTGACGAAAATCACAAACGTTTGACGTTTGCGTCTATGATCGATAACCATAGAATAACTAAGTTAAGCAGAAAAGAAATTCCCTAAGTAATTGTTGGCAACAAAGATTCTGCACTGCTCGTAGTGGACTGAGATTGTCTAAATATGGTCTAAATAATAATATTATGTCGAAAGGAAAAACTTTAGAGCTGTATAATGGCAGTTTTTTTTATTTTATTTTATGGCAAATAGCTGCGTATTAGAATAATTTTGTCTTTTATTAAACAGGTAAACGTTTTATTAAATACAGCGTGATTAACAATGACTGAGTTGGCAACACCTTTTAGAGACTTTTTTATTTGCATAGTCTCAGCACTGTCAAACAAGCGCATTTGACAGTGCTGAGAAATATTTTACATAACACTCATAAAAAAATTGTAGGTTATGTCACAGCAACTAACTTTTTAATTAGCATTTGTCAATAATGTTGCTAGTCATGTCACTGTCAAAAGTGTCACCCGTCAACAACAGGAAGTGGTTGCAGTTGTATTATTTTAAAATGAAATGTAGGATTGCTAACTGAAACAGTCATTGATGACCAATATAATTTTTTATTATAAACACGGTTTAATTCAACTTTTTAATTTTATTTTAAGGTTAAAGTATTGTTTATTTTTTGAGAAAAATTATTTTTAGAAATTATGTTATTATTAGGTTTCTATTCTCAACTTAACGCTAATAATACAATAATTATTAATGACTATTAACAACTATTTGCTTTGGTAGCTGAAAAATCTATAAAATGTTTAGCTGTGGAGCATACAATTGATTCAGAACATATACGGCTGACGTATTTTACGGATTCACAACAGCCTAGTTCGTTTGTTTATCTTACGTCGACTACGTTATCTTGTTTACGTATCGGGCTTAAATAATGACTCAGTCGACAGGTTCAACAGCGCAGTCAAATACTGCTCACGTATTTGACTGCTTGTTTGGATAGGTAATTAGTCGAAAAAAACAATTGCCTCAGATACCAATTGACTTAATTATACCTATTTACACAGCACAATAAAAATAGTAGCTTATTTTTTTTTTAAATTACGAAACGATCTTAAAATCAAGCGGCATATTTATGGTTTACCAAGACAATTCAATACTTGTGGTGGTTCCATAATTTTATCAAAAATAACATAGAACACTTTATTTAAAAAAATTAAATTAGACAGCGTTCAGACCATGGAGCTATGTTTCAGGTTACTATTTTAATCATTGCAACATTTGTAGCCGTCAGACTGTCGCCTAAGGAATGGTTTTAGTTTTAAGTACTTTGCAATATCTATATTATTATTAACACTGAGAGTCATTTGCAGCATAGAGTATTGTGTCCATAATGTGAAACTTTAAAATTTTTTTACCAAGTTGCCAAAATAAGCCATTAAAACGCTTTAGGAAAACAATTTTGCGTTCAAAATTTAGTACAAAATGTACTAAATTTCATTTTGTATCATTTTTGAATGTTCTTGATATGAACATTTTTTGATGTTGTTGTCGAAAAAATGTTTTTCTACTCCCGTATGTGAATTACGAACTTCACACACCGATAAAAATGTGTAAAGCCCTATTTCAAGAACCGGTACGTGAAGTGCCATGTTTTTCTTATGGGTTTTATTTCACGCACTGCTGCCATAAGAACCAATACAATTTCACACACCGGTCACAATAAAATAAAAAAAAAAAAAAAAAAAGATAAAGTCAATGTACATTTTGACAATTTACATATTTGTACCATTACAATTTATAATTATTATAATAAAGAGAATTAGTCAAATTTGTTTTTAATTCAATTATGAAATTTCGAAAAAAGGTCAGGTCAGGTCGTAGAAAAAGTATAGTGTGTACCACGTGCGTGAAGACTTTTTTACGCGAGTGTGGAAGTTTGGAAAACAAGCCCCAGGCGAGTTTAACAATCCACACGAGCTCGTGTAAAAAAGTCTACTTCACGCACTAAATACACAATATACTATTTTTTGCTTGTTTTTGTATTTCTTTTTGTGATTTTTGTAGCCTATCAAAACCTGTATCTAATTTTTTTGTTATCTTATTTTTTTGTTATGTTCTATTTTTATTTCGTAAATATGTTCGTTTCCTAGTCATGGTTCTATGCCTTGCCTTTATTTCTCTTACTTTTAATCTTTTCTGCATTTTCAATACTCTTCTTGTCATCTCATTGTTCATGTATATTTTTCTAGTAATTAATAGTTTCTAGTTTTTACATTTTTTATAGACTTTTTTAATTTGGGTTTTTTTCACTTGTTTTTTCGTTAGTTTCTACTTTTTTTTTAAATTAGGTAATGCTAGTTATTACCATCCTATTTTCTAATCTTATTTTTTTTTATTGCAACGATTGCTTTTTTTTCTTCTTTCTTTCTTAGTTCTCATTTCAATTTTTCTAAGCTATCAGAGTGTGTTTTTGGTCATTTGCTTCTTTAACGTTTTCTACTCACAGTCAGTTCTATCACTCTAATTTGTTCAGAATTTGATTGTGAGTTTATATATTATGTGTACAGATTGTAATGTGACTTGAAAAGCTTAGCACCGTACGAAAACTCAATAAGTGTCGTACTTTTAGGTGTAAATTTTTAGAACTCATGTTTATAAAATTAAAAAAAGTCCTATTTATTATTTCTATTTTTTTTAAGCAATTGATTTTATTATAGTTTTTTTTTTAATTTTTTGATGGTGACTTATAAGAAGTCAAAAAGCCAAGAACCATCTTATTTTTGCAAACTATACCGATAGCATCTAATAAAAGTATACTATAAAATTATTCATTTTTAAAATCGACGTTTTTTTTCTTATTTTTGGCAAAATATCTTAGATGGAATGATTAATACTTTAAAAATGTATTACTTACCTTTTATTAGAGAGCGAATGCTGTTTTGCCAATATAAATGTAAATTTGAACAATCTGAAAATAAAACCGATTCCAGATTGTTGAAATTTCTACAAATTTTACTTTTTGTCGCACATTATTAAACCCGGTTTCACTTTCAAAAAGTGTTCAAAATATTTTTTTCAAATATTATTTATTGTACTTTATTACATTTAATTTAACATCGTTAACAGTTGGCTCTTGTTCTACCTGTCATAGCTACTTTGCCTGATTTTCAAAAAACTATCTAATTACTTAATAACCTTGGATCCAAAAGTCACTTTTCGAAGATAATTTATTTCTTTTCTCTATTTCACATAAAGTGATGCTGACGTCATTTATAGAAGTGGCATTAATCTAACGGCATTATTGTGCAGGTACATCAAATAACGAGATTTTGTGTACCGCTAATATAGCAATGTAAATTTAATGGATTTTTTTCTTTTTTTTCAGGTGACACAAGCTTTAAAATTATTATTATTTTTATTGTTTATTTCTTTCTTTGTGATTAATTTTTAGATCCAGTATAGTCATATAAACAAAACTATACTGAAGATTCAACCTAGAATGTAGAAACTTCTGTTATTTTTGTCATTTTTTTATAACTGTATGAATTAGGTTGAATAAATATTATTATTATTATTATTATTATTTTCAAAAACTTTATGTAAAACCTGACTTAGTCTATGATGATTGTACTAAACAACATTGCTAACTGTCTTTTTCAGGCAAACCAAAATCATAATCGTCGAAACACTTTTTAAAACAGAATTATTACCAATATCTATTTGTGACATTTGTGTCATAATATGTTCATTTTTGTTTTGTTTTTTAAATGTACTATCAAATTTATAAAAAACTTAGACAGAAATTGTCATAGTTACGTCAACTTTTCAAAATTTTGTAGCGTTTAACGGGTAATAATGTTCAAAATGTCAAATAGATGACTTAGTCTGTAATGATTGGTGTCATTATTTGCAAGCAATAATTAAGGTGAACTAGTTTTTTTATAGTACTTAATTTTTTTAAGTGTTCAACATGAGTCCTGTGGTATAAAAGAAAAAGACGATTACGAATAGAAAAACGTGTTTATTGAAAACTTCATAATGTTTATAGTTTCGATGTAACATTGGTGTATAAAAACTTAGACTTCTTGATTTATATTTTCTTATAAGATTATAGTGAATAGTTTTATAAAAATAGGTGTTCACACTTGAGTAATACACATAAGTACATTATTTATGATTACCTGTTTCAAATGGAGGCAAAATTGTGATAATATTTAATATGTTGCTATTACTTAAAAACTAATTTCAGTTTTGATACAATAGAAACAAAATATAATTTGTGTTATCTCATAAAACGTTCTGTACAAGACTATCCTATAACAATAAAATTAAAAACAAAAATGCACCTGCTATTTACACTTTTTATAAAAGTAATATAAATAAAAGATCGAATTTGATCTGGAAACATTAACAGATTTGAACATTGTTGGAATATATTAATTAATAAGTCGGCGATATTGTAGTTGCTGTTTGTTTACTTATTACCCTCTCGCCTTGAGCTAATTGGCCTGACTTGAGAGCTCTGAATTTGAGATAAGCGTCAGCTCCGTAAGCCACCATTGCACAAAATCCAAAAAACTAAAAAAAAATTAAAAGATAATTAAACATTTGGGAAAAAACAATTGCACACAAAGAGGTTTTTTATCATGGATGTGCATAAACAATAATTCGATTGTTGACCACATAAATGGTTGTTTGGTTGACTTTTAAAAAGCACACAGATATCTAAAAAACTTTCAACGATTTGCCGTATAAAGCGCAGAATAATGCTCTTATGAACCAAATTTTGCTATGAAGATATTATACAGTATCATCATAAAGTAGTGATGATTAATTATAATAATTGATCATCGCTACCTGATGATAACAGTGTGTATGTAGAAACCTGGCGTAAAGAGGGAAGGATAATCATAACTATTAATTTCAGCTACGTGATGATATGGGATAATATCAAAAGCTGGCTCGGAGCTGCATTATTCAACGATTTGATCACAATGATTAAATATCTTTTATTGACGTTAAACAGTAGTGACAACCAAGTTATTATTTGAGGCGGCCATATAGCTACCTATATAGTTAGAAGTATTTAGAACTTACGGCTGCTGCAGCAAACGCTTCAACTCCATAAGTTGCTGCCAAACACGATGCTATTAAATACATTAAGGTCCATACACCACAATACAGAAATTCTATCTTGAGCCATGGCATTCTGTAGAATTTTTCAACGATATGAAATAAGTAGAAAAGTAGTAAAGCCCCAGTAAACCAAAATGCGAACATTGACACAAACACAAAGTAAGTGCCGCGGGTCTGATGAGAAAAGGCTCCACTGACTTCTATGCATATGAATCCAAGAAGACTTAAAGCCTGCAATATCAAAAAAGCTTAATTAAGCAAAATATTATGTTTTGATTTTCAGTATGAAAACAAATTTTTGTTATATTTAAGAATTATTCAAAATAAACAAATATTCCAATGTGGGAAGTAGTCTAATAGATATTTTGGGACAACGTAGATGTTGAAGTAAGTCTGATGAGAATGAAATAGATATGGAATGTCATATGAGCCGTTTAAATATTTAAGTGGCTTATGTGACATTATATAAGACACCTAAACATGTATTTAAATGGCTTATATGACATTTATTTTTACAAATATTTGTAAAACTAAATTATGGTCTAAAAGTAAAATTTCACTCTGAGACATAAATCAAGAATTATTTGAAAAACTTTAAGGCAAGGTTGCATTTATTTGTTGATAATAATTCATGTAATGTGTTTTAAAGCGTTCATATGACGCTTAAAATTTGAATATCGTATCTTCATTTATTTACTTAAAGGCATAAGACAATACCAGTGGAATATGCTCAATAAACATTAATTATACATAACATTGATCCGAATTGTACGCAAGGTTTGTACTGATGGCGCTGCAGCTCAAAGTATGCCAAAAGAACATTATCAGACATGGTTTGCATTTTGTTTTCTTTTTGACAATTCTTGAATTTTAGGCATTGTTTTCTGTAGGCTATTTCAGATTTATCAAGTAATAAGTTTTTAGTCGTTGTTTCGGCTAGTTATGCAATTTTTGGATAAAGTGCTTATATTCTGTTGTTGTTTCTCAAATTAATTTTTTGTTAAAAATTAAACAAATTATGACAAATAAAAGTTTTAAATTAAATTTTAAATCAAATGGTTTATTGCTGCAAATAACGGCTACTAACCGTTGGCGGCAAAATTTCCCAAAAGATAACTTTTGGTAGAAATTTAGTGCTGAAGGTCGGTGAAAATATGATGTGGCCAAATAAGTAAAAGTAGTTGTAGACTTAATTTATTGCTTCTGACCAACGAAGATGTGTTGCCCGTTAACGTTTGCTGATACTAAATGTTAAAAATGTGTTAATTGTAAAAAACTATGTTTGTTAAGCACACAAAAATTGAGGCAAACACACAAAAACTGATTACAAATTGGCAATTTTAATAAGCTTTGCTCATACGGAATTATTTCATTATCGAATTTTATCACAAATGGTCGAGAATACCATCCTTATTCTTAAATGGCCTGACACTAAATGTGAGTTTGCATATGCCCCATACACTTGATGATCAGTATTATTTAGAAATAGCAGCATGCCCACACTGTAGAATCAGTATTATTTGTAAATAGTTGAAAGAAGCAGAAAAAAGAGCTACATTCCAATTTCATTGCGTTATAATTATGTTGTTTTTAAGATTGTTAAAAGAAATAACGTGTTTACTATATACTAATATTTAATTTTGATGTTTAATACTCATGTTTAACTCAAAACAATAAGACATTTTTAAAAATTATTAAAAATTTTGAAAATAAAATATTAAATAATAATATTAATAATAAGTAAAACGTGATAGCGGCATCTCTTTTCAGGTATAGGCGAATTGATGATTTGGAATGATTTTTTATTAGAAAAAGTATCGATTTCAAAATAAAATCTATCCATTTTGCTAATAGAATGTGCCCATCGACATCGGTAATCATTAGAGACCCCCAAGCACATATGGAGAGTAGGTTAAATTCTAAAATATTGTTTAAATAGATCAATTGTTATGTTTTGTTTAAGTAGATGTAGATATAGAAAAATAAACAGAAATTACTTGTCTGAATTGTTTGTCTTTTAGTATACATTTTCCTGCGAATTTTCAATTGATTCTTATTAAATAATGCAGATTCTATTTTGCTGCAAATACTGCCAACCAACACAAAAATTGAATTTATAATTTGTTTTAGATGAGACATTATTTTTATTAAAATGTCTCATTTAAATAAAAGTTTTAAAAACGCTAAAAGTAATTTTAGACCAGAGTCGATAATTTTTTAAAGCAAGAGAAATAATAGTAGGATGAAACTTATTGGAAAAAAGCAAATTATAAGAAAAATAAAAGAAAGAAGTAGAAGAGAGCGTGAGAGCGGGTAAAGAACGGTTTATTTCGATTTTAGACAAAACTACTATGGAAAAAATATATTTGTCAAAAAAAGCATTAATTTGAACAACTTAAAAACTACTGAGCAGATATTGATCAAATTTAAATGGGACCAATTAGAAAGCACCAGTTTCCAAATGAAAAAAGAATCAACAAAATCTGTTCATCCAGAAAAAAGTTCTGAGGTATCACACATAAAAGAAAAGTACAGTCAATTTGATAACCTCCTCCTTTTTTTTTGAAGTCGGTTAAAAAGTTAAATAGCAAAGTTGTAGGTCATAAAAAAATCTACAACGTTTGTATTTTACATTTTTTCACATACTCTCAAAATTTAGGTGAAAAATTTAGATAACTAAGTTTTTGGTTATTCATTTGTATCTTCTACAAAAAAAAATTTTTTTGTTACAAACTTTGATGAAACTGATTTTATTATGTCCCAAACATTTTGTAATTTTTTTGATTAAAACCATTCATTTTTTTATCTTATTTTGAGTTTATATTCAAAACAACACCTTAATTTTTAATTAAAAATTCTCGCGTCAAAATATCTGCTTTTTAAAAAAAGTTAGTTAGCATTTTGTTCGTTGAAATATGTACTTTCTAATAATGTAAAAGAAATATACATTACTATGGTAAACTTTCCCAAAAAATGTCAAAAAAAAAAACGAATAAAACTCAAATTCGATTTTTTTTTAATTATTTTGTACAGTTTTGGTCTATTTATTAAAATTAACGTTTTAACTACTTTAAAAACGTAAGATTTCATGTTACATTCTTTAACATGAAATTTATTTTAAGATAACTTATATACTTGTCGAATTGATAACCTCCTCCTTTTTTTTTTAAGTCGGTTAAAAAGTTAAATAGCAAAGTTGTAGGTAATAAAAAAATCTACTACGTTTGTATTTTACATTTTTTTACATACTCTCAAAATTTATGTGAAAAATTTAGATAACTAAGTTTTTGGATATTCATTTTTATCTTCTACAAAAAAAAAATTTTTTGTTACAAAGTTTGATGAAACTGATTTTATTATGTCCCAAACACTTTGTAATTTTTTTTGATTAAAATCATTCATTTTTCTATCTTATTTTAAGTTTATATTCAAAAAAACACCTTAATTTTTAATTAAAAATTCTAGCGTCAAAATAATTGCTTTAAAAAAAAAATAGTGAGGTTTTTGTTGGTTAAAATCTCTACTTTCCGATGATGTTAAAAAAATAAACACTACCTATGGTAAATTTTCTTAGAAAATGCAAAAAAAAACAAAACAAAACTTAAATCGGATTTTTTTTTTAATTATTATGTACAATTTTGAGTTATTTATTAAAATTCACACTTTAATTACTCAATAAAACGTTTTTCCACGTTTTTAATGACATTTTTCATCGAAAAACCTTCCCGATTCTAGTAGATCTTCGAAATCTTCAAGACCATCATTACATTGAAGCATTTTTCAGAATAAAAAACAATTGGTGTTACTTGTTACATTCAGTTTCACAGCTGCAGCAAATAGTTTTGAGCAATATTTCCAGAATTAATTCCTTTTTTGTAAATTCAGGCATATTACCACGTTAATGTTGCTTCCAGCCGCAATCTGTTGCTGTCAATTTATTACCTACAAGTTTGAATCTGATAATATGCCCTGTAACAATGTTTGTGCCCTGTACCTTCTGTGGGTGAGACATTTGCCAACATGAAAGATGATTTAATTTTTGCCAATTGATATTTTTGAAATCTTAATTGATTCAGTGTTATATTATCATTTTTACATTTATAAATAGATTTGATTAATTGTTATCCATTTATTTTGATATTTTCTTGTATTGGATATCATTATTATATGGCTGGTAAAATATTTCACCAGCCTAATACCCTATAGAAAACTATTAACTTTTTGAAGTAGTTGATAATGGTTTATGACTGTATTATTCAGTACCTTGCCAAAAATTAAAGCTATCCAAACAAAACGACAATTGGTCGCAAGGACCATAGCTTGTTCGAACAACTGTAATGTTAAACATGACCGCCATAATCATAAACTACCTAAAAAAGACACTAGTTCAATATAAGGCTCAATCAAGCTTGTAAAAGCTTGATTTACTAGTTTTTGTTTGGTTTGTCGCACTTATAATAAGTCATAGGCCCCTTGCCACTTCTCTATGAAATACATTTTGATAAAATTTTCCGTAGGTCACTCAAGTATATAAGTTATCTTAAAATAGCAATAAATTGGCATTAACGCTTATAATTTAAAGAATGTAACATGAAATCTTACGTTTTTAAAGTAGTTAAAACGTTAATTTTAATAAATAGACACAAAGTGTACAAAATAATTTAAAAAAAAAATTCGAATTTGAGTTTTATTCGTTTTTTTTTTGACATTTTCTGGGAAAGTTTACTATAGTAATGTATATTTCTTTTACATTATTAGAAAGTACATCTTTCAACGAACAAAATGCTAACTAACTTTTTTTAAAAAGCAGATATTTTGACGCGATTGAAAATTAGATTTTTACGATATTAAGTCAAAATAAGATAAAAATAATTAAACAAATTAAAAATTTAGAATAAACCGACTTTATTATGATTACCTAATAAATTATTTTATTTGTTTATTTAATTGACTCAAATTTAAATTGCTTATAAATTAATATTCAATTATATTGACAGCAAGTTTTTAACTTTTTAATTTCTCACTTGTATTTGATAATATATTAATTATAAGTGTCAAAAATATATGTTTATAAGAAAAACTTAAAAACTACTTGTCAGATTAAAAAAAAATAATTCCAAAGAAAAAAAATCATCAGAGGAATTAAATACTGAAATTCTTCTATTTCGATTTGACAAATTAAATCAGTTCATTCAGAAAAAACTTATCAGAACACACTTAAAAAAATACAGTCGAATTGAAAACCTCCTTTTTTATTATGAAGTCGGTTAAAAGATAAAAATAAAAACTAAAAACGTAATTATTTAAATTTTTCACATAAATTTCAAAGTTATGTAAAAAAAGTTTAAATACAAAAATTGTAGATTTTTTTATTACTTACAACTTTGCCATTTAATTTTTATACATAGGAGTTGTAGCTTTGCCGGAAATTAAAGTAAACCGTTTTTTGCCTTTAAAAGCTCACCTTTTTTTCACTTTTAGACCTCAAATAGTCCGTAAATTAATTTTTCTGTTATTGTTATATTTTTTTCCTTTTCCAATAGGTTTGTTTCATTCTGCAATTACTTTTTTTTCACTTTCACGTTTCTTCAAGAAAAGTTTGAAGTTAAGCTATGTTTTGTCTTTATATGAAAACACGAACAGTATGAGTGGACCACGAAGAGTTCGAACTAAACGTTTTACACAGAGGCCAAAAATTTTAGCGGATTTAAATAAAGTTGATGACAATTATTGAAGTGACATTAAAACATTAGCCAAAGAAATAGAAGTACAAAAAGTTTTGAATTGGTTTGATCCATCAAATTTAACAAACACATTAACATCGTCATATAACAGCTCTTTCAAGAATTATCTGACGCAGATAAAGATTTTAAACTAATAATTGGTCGAAATATGTATAGAACATTACATAAAACTCGTGTGGTCAATCGTGAGAACTTATTTCACTGGTTTGTTTAAAATCAGCACTGGGTTAGATATAGTAGAAACGTTTGAGATATACCCGGCAGAAAATTTGTATGCCTCATAATAAAAGAGACAGGCAACAAAGATGAAAAAGATTTTCAATCCAAAGTGTGGCGTGACTTGAGGGTTTATGAATAGAACCAACCAGGTAACTAAGTACTACCACAGTTCTCTTTGATTTATGACTGGTTTCAGGTGTCAAACTTTCTAATAGATTATTTACTGCCGGGTATATTTCAAACGTTTTTACAATACGTAACCAATCAACATGTTTGCTTGTTAAACAGAATTAATCATTCTGCAGCACGTTATAGAACCCCATTTTTTATGAAAATTTAAATGGTCAAATGTATTTCGACATCTTTTAAAATAAATTTGAGATATATAGTTGATAATATGATTCTTCTAAATTCAATAAATCGAATTGTGATTATGTATGACGGTACGCCGCAATAATTTGCAAGAATGGTCAGCGATCATTATTTAGGGCTTAGTAGACGATGAATTTGGACATAGCTGCATATAGGACGTGGTGTCGCAACACTATGGCCGCCGAGATTTCTAATTTGACTTCGTGTGACAATTCTTTCAAAGCTAACTTATACGAAATAAAGTATCAAGTACTGCAAGAAAAAAATTGTGGCAACAAATTTGAGACGCTTTTGATTAACATATTATTATCCTATTATAGTAAAAAGCGAAATTATATTATTCTTTTTGCAACGTTTCTAATTAAATAACTTTAAACATAAATAATGATCTGGGACTGGCCCTTAGACTATGCATTTTTTTTATATCGCTTTTAATATTGTGATAAGAAAAGCCACAAAATATTTTAATAAGAGATTATTTTTGTTTATAAAACAAATCTTTTCATCAAGCAAAGCCAACTTCTGTGTTCGTAGGCTGAAGTCTGGAGATAATGGCTTTTTACCGATAGCGACTACATGATTCATTATAATCTCGCCTACTCACAGCAGATCTGAGACATTTTCGTAGAACAATTGGATTTAAGATTTGACAAATAGATTCCTGATTCTATTTTGAGTTTTCTCGATTATAGGGATTATTAACATTTAAAGTAATTATTAGAAAAATGAAGAAATTAATAAATTCAGAAAAGTTCCTAATGTTTGATCACTTACTATTTGAACTATTTTGAGGATTCCCTGTAAAGTCCTTATATAGGAAGGATCAAATCTCATATCAGTTCTTACAGTCGTATTTGAAGTGACTGTGGTAGTTGTGTGTTGATTAGGAAAGCCTGGATCACTCATTTTGACCTGAAATTTTTTTTTTAATATTAAATGACCAGTTTAAAGTTGAAAGAATATTAATAACGATATTTGTAACCAATGATGTCATTTACTACATCACACTAGTTGTAACGTCTAAAATTATCTAAACGAGGACAACAAATTTAAACGATATTTTTTTTAACCGATAAATACATTTATCTATTTTTCTTATTTATCAAAATAATAGATAAGAAAACAATAAAAGTAAACAAATAAAATTAGCATGTTTTCGTGAGTAACCAACTATATGTGGCATTTTACCACCCACAAATTATTTCCTATATTAGAAATTAATAATTTTTGGCTACAATAAACCAAAAAAATTCAAGTCATATTTGATTATTAGAACTTACTTAATTATAATTAATTTTGTGGTCGGTAGAGGCAAATTTTTATAATTTACAAGCTAAAGCTAAAACATCACTTCACCTACTTTTTCTCTTACTCTAGCTCATTCAGTGTAGGCGATAGGCGTACCGGATTTTGCGCATTAAAACAAAATAATTAAAAAAATTTAATCCATACACAATCGTAATTAATAAAAAATATGAAAATAATATTGAATTTATAGGCATAAGTTTTTGATGTACAAAAATTGTTTTATTCAAATTGTGTCAAATCAAAAAAAGAGTATTTAAGTTTTAACATTGAGTAAAATATCGTATGAGTAGTTGCCTATAATTTTAAGGTTTGAAGTTAAGTAAACTACTGACATCTAGTTTAGCGGCTTGAATCTATTGTATTTCAAATGAGGGTATCTAGTTTTGAAATAGCAAAAGCTACAGCTTTTTCTCTTTTTTGAAACTGACGTCGCTACACGTTACTGCAATGGGACTTTTATCTCATTATACCAATCTTGTCGAAATAACTTTACCCTCAACTAATTTTATCAAAAATAAACTCTTATGACATTCTTAAAATGGCTTAAGCCATTACAAATTTCTAAAAGTCTCTACATAAAATAATATTAACAATAAAAATTGTACATATATATATATTTTCCAAATAAAAGTAGAAGTAGGATTGGTCTTTCTTTATTTTACCAGTTGGTGGCTAACCAAACAAAATAGATTACTTTGTATATCTTTGATATACGTTTGATACAAAAGACGCTAACGTGATAACTTGGTTGTCCAATCAGCGGTATAAACTTTAGTTTTAATTAGTACCTATCAAACATCTCTTATTAGAGAACAAACTATTTGCATTTATAAACATGTAACAGAACTTTTTCAAAATGTTTGAGCTAAATGTAGCTTCAAAATATAGCAATATCTTTACCTTATTGCGAAAGTGATAGAAACTTGTGTACGTATCATTGGTTGCATCTTGCCGATGAGCTCCAATAAGAGCGAAACATGTCCAAGTTTACAAATGTGATTTGCATGAATTTTCATGCAAATAGTTTGAACGTCTTTCCTTTATTTACAAGTAGTTGTCTTCACAAAAAAAAATTTTTTTTTTGAGTAAAAAAAAATACATTTTAATTTACATTGCTTTAATTAATAAGTATTTTATAAACAAACAAAAGTGAATGTGTAAATAACAAGATATTTTGAATTCTGAAAAGAGCAAAGAATTTAGTCAATAAGCTAAACTGCAAAAATTCAAATTATATTTTTTTGTCTACTGACACTTTAATATTAGTTTATATCAGATAGTCCAGCGGATGTTAAAAGTTGTAATCTTTGGCACTATAAGCTATTATAAGCACAGCTTTACCACTTTCCAAAAACTTTTTTATTAAATCCCGAGAACTCTTTCGACCACCATGTGATCATGATTAGTGGATGAATAAAACTATAGTTGCTTGATTTTACATGATTAAAACAATTTTTTTGTGGGTTTTTCCTCTATTTTATTGCGGCTACGTTCAAGCCTATAGTTATTTATTTGCTTGACTAATTTTAAGGTAAATAATAATAATAATATTATGATAAGTATTGTCAAAAAATGCTAAAAATTCCAAAAAACTAATCAATAAACACACTACAGCGCATTAATTTTTTCTTAATAATCGTAGTCTGAAAGATGGATTGCAATTTTTTATCAGATTATTGAAGCTATAAAGTATTTGTTTTCCACATGCTTTTGCTTCAAAGGCTTGAATTATAATCTTGAAAGTAATTTAATGAATCATAATTTAAGATTACTTCGGAGCCAAAGCATTATTTAAGACTTTATTTGCTTGAAGATGGCTTTATGCTAGTCTTGACATTAGTGGTAAAACATTTTCAAATAGAAGCCATAAAATGTAGCTAATTCTACATAAATATTAATTATTAATTATTAATTAAATTTTTTGCTTAATAACTAATTTCTGACTGTTTTTCGGAACAAAGTTTTACAATTCTGGAAACTCAAACCAACAGCAACGACAGTTATTTTATGGTTTTTTTCATTTACATGGTTGGATAAATTTCTTATATTTTCAACTGGTTTTATGTTATACAATCAGCCACTGTGTAGACAGACCGATTATTCAATAGAAACACGTGTATTTATCCCAAATATTGTTTAGTTCGTACAGCGTGGTCAACAATGACTGTTTGAGTTGGCTGAAAACACTTTTTAAAGACTTTTGTTTATTTGCCTAGTTACAACACTGAAACCGGTTACGCTTGTTTGGCAAATATCTAACGTAACATGCATAAAAAAAATTCTAGGTTATGTCACAGCGACTAACTTTTTAATTGGCATTTATCAGTAATGTTGTCAATGTCAAAAGTGTCATCCTTCAACAACAAGAAAGTGGTTGTAGTTGTCATTGTTGACCACGCTGTATAAGTAATAAAAAAAAGATCATTTTTTCAATGTCATTGACGCATTACTTGTTTTATCAGCCTCAGAAAAAATAATCTAAAGATTAATTTCTATAATTATTACAGCTACATTATTATTCAACCCTTCTCTTGTTCTGAAAGCACAGCAATTTTGCTGGATTCAAGAATTACTACGGTCTTTGACAAGTGATGATAATGACATTTTTACTTTTATTTTTTTATTATTATTATTATTATAGGTGCGTTAACGACTGACTTTTTTGTCGAATAGGAGTTAAATTGATGTTTAGAGTAAAAGATCTATTGAGTTTGCTGATTTATGCAATTGACTCAATTAGAAACAATGCTTTCCAAAAGACCGTAACTTTTTACAATGTTACAAAAGTAACTTTTGTGCTTAAAGCAAACTTTGAGATTGCTTTCTTATCTTTTTCTATTTTGAAACACATATTCGACAAAAGTCGACGCAATTTTATTATTTTAAGCAAGACAAATTGTCAAAATTTCGGTATTTAGATTTGACTATACATGTAAACCTTGTAATGACAAAAAAAGCTTATCAAAAAAGCTATTTAGCAGTGCCATAATAAATGCAAAATGCCATAAAAAGTTTTTGATATATCTAATTTGTTTAAAAAGTCACAGTAGCCACAAGCAAGTGAGCAGCTTGTTGAGCCTATACATAAAGATGTGGTCAACATTTAAGAAAATTAAGACTTTAAATATATTGACTTACTGAAATGAATTCAAAAGATTCCAATTTTTGAACTGGCACTTGCAATTTGAAAATGTAGCATAAAAAAAAGCTATAAATTAAAATCGATGGCTAAAACATATAACTAAAACCGACTTTTCCTAAAAGTGATTTGCAATTTAACGTAAAATTCAAAAATTAAATAAAGTTTCGTAAATTGTATTTAAAGTAACTGCTGAATTTATTCAAATTTTGAAAAACTTTCGATTCCTAGGCTGTAAGTTGTTGTGAGAAAATTAAGTGTTCTGCAAATTCTAAGCGATGCTTCTGCATTATTTTAAGGTTTTTTTAATGTTATTAAAGAAACGTTATCCTAATTTTCGACTAAATCAGGTTTGTCAATCAGAAAAAAAAATAAAACGCTTAAACAGTGTTTAATTCAAACAACGCTCTAGGTAGCTTTTATGGTTATAAATCAGCCGAAAGTTAAAATTTTTTTATAATGTTATATAAAAGCCTCAATGTTTTTTAACAAACTTTTCAGAAAAAAAGTTTTTCACTTAGAAAAGAAAATATTTTTTTTAGAATATTTAAAAACCCCTACTAGAAATCTTTGAAGAAAACTATACTACCCATTCTTCATCTCTCTCGTATTTGAAGTTTTACTTACAGTTAGAGTGAGCGCAATATATTTTTATTGCATCGTAGAAAAATTAAAAAAATACTGCTTTATTTATGCCAAAAAAATTAGACAGCATTTTTTTTTAAATGTCGTTACTGTGTGAGGCAAGAATTTTTAATCTTCTTTTAACAGTATTCGCGACTTTTAGTCCACATTAACATATAATTTTTGTTTTATTTTGTTAAATGTTTTTAGAGAAATATTGTTTGTAGAGGTCGTTGAATTTTTGCAAATTGAACAATAATTGACTAAAACACATAATAATATATGTGAGGTTTTCTTTAATGTGCTGAAATAATTGTTTTTAATTATCTTATGCATGAATGATAATTTTCTCACTTTACACAGAGCATCAATAGTAGTACAAGTGATGTAAGAGAGATTGTGAAGTTATGAAAGTAAGGCATTGAACTCAACTGGCCTACCTTTGCCAAGTTCACTGCTAAATGTTACTTTCAAATATGTACTTGTTGCCATTTCCTGCATTTATTTTTCGAATAAAATTCTAGTCAAAAAAATGTATTTTTTTTGTGTTAAAATGCTAATAAAAACAATTATTTACTTGAAGATATAATTAATTAATTTGTCAGAAGAGCAATGATCTTTCCACAAAATTAATATTCTTACAAAATAAAAGTGCCAAAAATAGTTTCTTGATTATGCAATACATTAGGATACCAAGGTCTGTCTGGATAGTAGGGTCAAAAGCCGTGTTTCATGGCTTGATTACGGATTTAATTAATTGTTATTTATATTAATAATTTAATAAGTGTTAAAAACATATTTAGGCAACATGTAAATTAATATACAAACATAAAATAAACAAATATATATTTAGTCATACGTCATAATTACAATGATCATACTTCTGCTTAGCGGATTTAAGACATCCAGGACTAATACTACTTAAGAATTCTTAATAAGAGCATTAACCTTTCCACCTTATTTAATCCAATTAAATTTTAGCAAAATATAATCAAAGTAACTAAAGGGTTTGGAACGCCATTAGAAATAAGTATTCGAGTACGCCCTCTAGAGTAAGAAACCATTTGTCTATCAGCAAAATAGACAATTAAAATTACAGTTAAAAACTGATGCCTATTTAATGGTAACCCCTGCATCAAACTGCAGTGGTTTGTTTTGGTAAATGAAAAAAAATAAGAATTAATACTTTTTCTTGAATAGATAGAGTGAGCGATTAAAAGGGAATCAAGTATAGACGCCAACAAAATATTATTTCTTGTAAAACTTTAATTATTAAGCAATGCGTCTTATAAACTTTATTTTTGCCAGTCAAACTTTGGCAGCTTAAATTATGTAGGAAAAAGTTTGGTTGTCTTGATTGTTAATCTGTACATTAGTATTAAAGCTAATATTAATAGTTGTTATTTTATGGAACTCCTTAAAACATTTTATCTAATCTAGACCGATGTTTCAAAATTATGACGTTTTGCGTAATTGTCGAAATAAACATTTTTGGGCACATTTCATCAGAGTCGCAAAGGAAAAGTTTGGTGAAGTTGTTCTGATATAGAAAATAGAAGAAAAATTTGCAAAACTACAAGTGGAAGAAAGCTGTAGATAGTAAGATACATAAAGATGTAGATGACATAGCAGTGTATGAATATGGTGTACAACATGGCAGAGTACGAAAAAATATTTAGAAAAAACTAGAAATAAACGCAAAAATGACAAAAATCTTAATATAAAATGAGCTGAGAATGAAGGAAATAAGAAATGTGTAAAACATTTTCTTGAAAGTAGAAAGACATAGAGCTAAATTTAAAAAAAAACAAAAAGTGTAAAAAACCGTATAAAAAAAATAATTTAAATCAAAATTATGTAGAGAAAAAAATATTCGAATGAACGAACTGAGTGGAGAGTAGGTTTAGGATGAGAGGAATATAGGTGAAAGACTATGGAGCTAGATTAGGTCAGAAAATAAAAGACGCGGGGGGTATGCAATCTATATATATAAAAGAAAGTCGTGTTTGTTACAACACTTATAACTCGAGAACGGCTGGACCGATTGCCATGGTTTTTGATTTGTTGGATTTGTTTCCGTCCCGAATAGCAGAATACATCTTAAAAACAATGGAAACTCGATATGTGTAATGAATACTTAATCATTTCAATAGATGCTGATTTGTTTATTACATGTCAAACATTTGTTGTCCAATCCTGTCAAATAGTGTAACAACTATTTTTTTTTTGGAGCTTATGGCCTGATTGCTGAGACCTTTAAGCCACAACTTTATTTTTTTCTAAAGACATCATGTGTGCGTTCAGGAATTTATTTTTTGTAAAATGTCTACAAAGTTCAGGTACTGTTATATTTGTTTTTAATTCCCGAAAATAATACCTAAGATTTATTCTACAGTAAAAAGATAAAATCATCGGAAAGGAACGGAATTTAGGGAATAAAAAATCAGTTGGTAAAGGTTATAAGATTAAGGAAAAAAAATCTACAGGTTAACAAAAGTGTAAATGTCTTTTTATAGGTTGTCTATGATTTTTTTTGATAAGCTGTTTATACGTAGTGGTTATATACTCTTTGAGCTATTGTCTATGTCTCGAAAGTTCAGGCACTGTTATTATATTTAGTGGTTTTATGCGAGTGCACATTTTAATAACAATGCCGCGTCCTAGAAGATCTAATCTTTCCCAGCGAAGCCGTAATGCAATAAGGCAACGGAATATTGCGAGTCAATTATCTGCGAAAAATTGCACGTGTCGATACTTAAAGGAAAATTTAAAGATGAGGAAGCTTTTATTCCAAGGATTCCGATGGTCCCAACGGATATGCCCTTTCAGTTTAAACGAATTCAATTCCCGATTCGTCTTGCCTTCGCCATGACGATCAACACATCACAGGGCCAATCCTTGACTATTTGTGGCCTCAATCTAGAAAATGCATGTTTTTCATATGGTCAATTGTACGTGGCATGCTCACGTGTCGGCAAACCATCCGCTTTATTTGTTCTTGCGCCTGGCCAAAAAACAAAGAATGTCGTTTACCACAAAGTGCTTGAATGAAAATCCTATTAATGAATTAATCCGAGTTTTATTTTTTTTCCCCAATCTGCACAACATAGTTTTCAATCATTTTTTTCTGACATGAGTTTGAAGTACTTAATTATTATTCTTTATTTTTTTTTATTTTTATTCTCATTCTGTATGTATGTTTTCATCATCATTCATCATAATAAAATACTTTTTTGTTTCTATCTATATGAATATATTATTTTTTATCATTGTTTCACGTTCATCAAAGCCTAAATTAGTTCAGCTAAAAAGTACCACGACATTCATTGACTGTTAGGCGATACGAAGTTTGCCGGGTCAGCTAGTAAAGAATATAGAATATAGATCAGTGACAGAGTAACTATAGAACCGTAAAAAAAAGAAAGAAACATGATAGCAAAGCTTAGCTATCAAGCAGAGCAATTGAAAATTGATGATGAATGAAAGAGAGAAAGCAATTGGTTAGAATGCGGGGAAAGAAGAGAGAGAAAAACGTTAAGACATTTGACGCAATAAATTAATAAAAGCAGAGTGATGTGATTGGGACAATATTTATGTATTTAGTGTGTAAAGAGAGCTATTTTGGTATAAGGATAAACCCGCATACCAAAATGGCTCTTTACACTCAAAATCCAAGCTCAAAATATATAAAAATAAATTTCTATGATTTAAGATAAATGACTCTCTGGCGGAATGGTAGATGCGCCGTCATTTAATTGACACTAATTTTTGATAATTCCGAATTACAATAATAATCAGTTCGATCGAAAAAAATGAGTGAATCAGTAAATTTTTTTATTGATAATAAGTTTTTAATAGTCAGTTTAAGAGATGACTGTAGGTAGAAAATAGTTGATTGTTTTATTAGGATTAAAAATGACACTTTTTTGACAGGCAAATTTTGCAATACTACGCCTCGCAGAGATGCAAAATTGCGAGTCAATAAAGTCATTTTTGGTTCGAATGAGACATGCTATTTTTTCTCCAACCGCAATCACCTATTTTGCATTTAACTATCTATAAATTTGTGCTTTGAAATTATTCAAACCACATTAAGATGATAAAACAAAGTAGGTAAGTGGGATATATCGATAGTTTTTCAAACATTAGTCGCCATCTTGTTAATTGTCTTCATTTGTGATTGTTTGTGGTTCAATTTGTTGAAAACTCAAAAACTATAAAAAAGGAATCTAATGAAGATTGTGGTGTACCTAAAGAGATACAAGAGAGTGCAAAAAAGTTGCTCTAAATCTTCTCATACCAAAATTTAAAGGAAATAATGAATATGCATACCAACGTTTTATAGATTTGTGCAAAAAAAAACATTGATTTGTATTCAGAACGTTGGATATAAAACACGGGATTAATATCAGTAAATATTCAAAGTGACGTGCACTTCTCAAGAAACAAAGTGCGAAAAAAGCGTGAGTATTTAAAAAAGAGGAAGTTGATTGGTTTTTGAATAGTGCACCTGATAATCTATATTTGATAATGAAAGTAAAGGTTTTCAAAATAAACGATCAATGTTTTCAAAAAGTTTAAATGGCAGCTTTTGGCTCCGAGGATTAAAAGTGCAACTTTTGCTCCTAGGATTAAAAGTGAATATGTTGTTGTTATGATACCTGTTTTTTTTTGTTTAGTTAAAAGAACGGCAGCTTTTAAGACTCCTGACAGTTAGAAAATGTCATACTTTTGAAGCGGTTGAAGAAAAAGTCGTTTGTGCGCAAAAAAAAAAAAATCGCAATGCAGTAGAAAAACATTGTAATTCGTAAAATACCTATAAGCACATAAACAAAATTATATATTAGCAACAAACTAATTTATGTTTAATTTTGATATAGTTTGTTTAATAAATTTAATTTTAAACATGTCGACAGCAAATTATCATTTAACCTTATGAATAAAATACAATAATGAATAACTAGCAGTGTTATAAGCTAAAACAGGTAATTTACAATGCAAATTACAGTTTATTATAAAATTCATAAATTTTTTTTAATTATTGTTTAGTGATTTCGCTTCGCAGTGGCAATGGCCCACGAAAGTGAATATCTCCGTTATTTTAACTTCGGACAACGAACTCAAATGCTACAGAATTACGAAAAAAAAAATGAATCGTATGGAAAGTGGAGATAAATTTTGTTTACTTAACCGACCATTACATTATTTATATTTGAACAACATATTTAATGGTGACAAACAGTCATAGAGACAGGTAATTAATATTTTTTTGTGTTTCCGTATCTAAAAACAGACAAGCGGAAATGCATTCTATGATAAAGTATTCAATGCGTACATAAAGTGCAACATACTGACATATATTTGCTTTTACTGGTAATGTTCTTGTCTGTCTTCTTAGAAGCCATTGGCTTACTTTTTACGTTTGATGCGAAAGCATTAGGTTTCAATTTTTATTAGAGAAAATTCTCGTTGAAAAAATAACGTTTATAATATTATAAGTAGGTAAATACATAAGATATTAAAAACACATTTAGGAACAGAACTCATAATGGTTTAAAAGTTCAAAACTTCAAAAATTTTCGTTTGCTTACTTTATATAGTACTAATATTTATTACTATTATAAAATTATTTAACTTGTTATAAAGTTGTACGAAATATTAGTTTAACTATCAATATTAAAATCGGAGTAGTACTAGGTTTTGCAGTAATTATGAAGAGCTTTTAGCAGAAAATAAATTTTTTAGTCTCTTCACCTTGGTGTCTCAAATTTAATTTGGTTGGGTCTGCAAAATCAAAGCCGTGGTTTTTAAACGGTTCATAAAACCAAGTTAATACTCTGTCTAAAGTTCTTTAAAACTTGTGGGCTCTTACAAATGCAGAAAGCTGTATGAAAACTTTTTTTGGTACAAATTTGTAAATAATAACTTTGCAACTAATAGTTATTTTTACAAAGCAAAGGTTTTTTGTAAGTTTTTAAACAAATACATTCGAAAATTTGAAAAAAATCTTTCTTCAGCAAGTTAATTTAAATATTCATCATTGAATTTATTGAAAAAGATGATAACAATATTTTTTAAGTTATTGTTACATGAGTTACATTTTTGTAGTTACTAATGTAAAAAGAAATTGAAAATAAATTCTGTTGTGTCAATAAGTGTAATGAGGAAATAAGGAAAAAACTATAATAGTTTTCCTAATACAGATATCAAAAAAATTAAAAAAAGGCAGGTAACGGTTACTTTTCAACCGACTTTAAAAAAAAGAGGAGGTTATCAATTTGACTGTATTTTTTTTATGTGTGTTACCTCAAAACTTTTTTCTGGGAGAACAGATTTTGATGATTCTTTTTTCATTTAGAAACTGGTGTTTTCCAATTGGTCCTATTTAAATTTGATCAAGATCTGATTATTAGTTTCTAAGTTATTCTAATTAATGCTTTTTTTACATATATTTTTAACATTTACAATAATTTATTTTAAAAATTTGTGAAAAATTAAAAAATATATATTTCAATTAATTTAAGCAATTTGAATGTTATTAATTATGTTGTTTCATGTGTTTGATAATGCATTACAATATCATGAAAAATGTCCTCTTCATAAATTTCACTCATATAAGCGCAAACCATAAAAAAATTATATAAAAGAATATCAATTAATTAAATATCAAGTAAACAGTACAACTTCTGTTTTGAGATAAATGTTTTTCTTTTTCTTCAAGCGGCACTGTCTTATATTAGCAGCGCGTTTAGTAGGTCTATCCTAATTGAAACAAATAATAGTCATCTATTTCACTAAAAATTAAGAAATTAAAAAGAATTTTAACAAAATCAAAGAACCAACTTTAAAAAATAAAAAAATGCACTAAAGTATAAAATAGCTGCGTAGACTTGTACGCTTAAAAAACAATCAAATTATTTGTACACTATAATGTACAATTATTGTTATTTTTGGAGTCGGTGTCAGTCAAGGTAGGATGAGCGCCTGCTTCTGCTTGCCTGTGCGCAGTGTGTAGTTACTTTAAATATTTATGCTAATATTAAGATTAGTATATCATAATAACCTTATACAAAGCTACCTTAACTAACACCGACTCTAAAAATAACAATATTTGTACATTATAGTATCCAAATAATTTGATTGTTTTTTAGGCATACAAGTCTACGGAGTTATTTTGTACTTTTTAGTGCATTTTTTTATGTTAATTTTTTTTTTATGTTAAAAATTGTTTTTATTAATGGAGGTATAATTAGTAACTTTGTTCTTACAACTGGAGACTACTTTTTCTCTTTTTTTGGTGACGGTGAGAATCTTTAGGCTTAAAAAATAACAGATGTTGAAGGTAAAAATTCAATATTGATAACAAATTCAAAAACCTATTCAGAAAAAATGTGTTCTGTTTTCAATAAAAATAGTATAAAATTAATTAGAAATTACTAAAATTTGCGTCTATCAGTGAGCGGTTTTTCTTAGAGTTCGCCAAAAAAAGATGTTTGAATTAAAATGTGGGAAATAATAAAGTTCAAGAAATTATTGTTTTGAGTGTATTTTTACATTTATATTGTAAAATAAGTATAAAATTCCTTGTAATTACATCTGCATCAGAAATTTTTTTGTTTTAGTTTGATTGTTTTGAAGTGAAAAAATATTTTTTAACGGTAGAAAAAACGTACTGTAATTAATGGAAAACATCTATTTTTGACCAATTGTAGCAGCATTTTTTTTACATTGTTTGTAGTATTGCTATCAAAATTATCTTAAATTCATTCAAAGTATAAAATGCGTATGCATGTAATTAGTTCTTAATTTTACCAAAACTCTAGCAGAAGTGAATTCTGTCAGAATTAGCTTAACTAAGCAAAAAATGCGCAAGTTTTTGTAAGTATGCATTAGTGTAAATACATGCAAATGCTTTAATAGTATTTTAAAGAACTAGTTTTATAAAGGTTGATTAGGCGCACAAGTCTTATATAAAACGTGTTTTTAGACTTTTTTTTTAAATTTGCGTTTTTTTCTTTAATTTTATATAAAAAAAAATATTTTTAAGCTCTAAGAAATTTTGTTGTATACGGTTGCTAACAACAACAAGTCATTTGATTTTAAAATTTAATTTAAAAGCTTTTGTTTGAGATGATTTGTTTCATTTTTAACAAAAACTTGAATTGACACAATGACTTAAAAATTGCAAGAAGAACAGAGTTTATCTGCTTCACCCAAAATTCGGAAACTGGCCGAGACAACGACTAAAAATGTATTATCTGATTAATACGAAGTCGCCTAACAATCCTGAATGTAGCAAGGTTTTCGTAGCAAAGAAATGTTTGCAGCTCTGCTTGGACCCACTTTTTCTATAGTTTGAACCATCAAAACAATTTCGCAATTGAAATAAATACAATTTTTTTTCTAATATATACGCTAATAAAAAAATTATGACATAAACGTAATTATTTTTTTAATAGCTATGTATACCAACACCAACCTCTAAAAATTAAAAAGATTTATATGAGAAGTGCTTTAATAGAGATCTGTAAAAGAATCTAATTTGAAAACATCAATAAGCCTATTAAAGACTTAAATTCAAAAAAAGCTTTATAAAGATTTAAAATATGACCGGCATGCTGCATGAGTCCTTGTGAATAAAAACCAGGATTTGTTTAAAAATAATAAAAAAATATAAAAACTCTAATCACAGCAATAGAAGAAAGAAGAAAATTAAGATAATAAAATTAAAACGTTTACTACATCAAGGCGCTTTATACATGTTGCCGCAGGCAATCCTTTACCACCGAGAAGAGGTTAAGCACTCGAAGGGTGCGCACCCCAACTCTTGTGTGAGCATAATAAAATCTGACTGCTATTTGTAGGTGAATAACATAATATTTTATATTCTCTAGCTAGTAATATGCACTAATGCTTAGCCAGACCATTTAAATAATTTTTTTTTGTTATTAATGTCAAAATCTTTGTGTACACTAAGTTAGTATCTACTTGTCAAAGCTTCGTTTAAAAAATCACATATTCTATTAAATTTGCTTTATTGCTCAGAAATACTTAAATAAAAATAATTAATTTTTAATTACAAAATTTTTATTTTGTTTGGAAATAACGGATTAGCTGCACATTACTCTATAATTACTTACGTCGCTGTGATCACTAGATTAAAAACTGTTTTTTAAACATCTGGAAATATTTTTGTTTCATTAACTGATTTGCTAAATAATAAGTACAAATGTCGTGCAATAATAAAAGAAGAATTTTTTAAAAAAAAGTACCAGGAATATCATCAGGAGACAGCTAGAAGATATTGATAATTTAAAAATGTTTTTATTAAATAAATAAATAATAAATCTTTATTTATGTTTCAACAGAAAAACAACTACTTTACATACGTCAGACACAAAAAAAAACAATAACAGATATTTTACATTAACGATATAATTTTATGTTTACTTACTAATATTATTTTTCACAAATATTATATGTATAAATTAGGAAAAGTTAGTAGGCTTAGTTTTGAAAAGATGGGTTTTGCGTTTTCCAGTGGGCTATAATTCTGACTGCACGTCGTTGAAGACTGAAGATTCGCTTATATAAAATAACTTTATGAGGCACTTCTTTAACTAAATTTCTTAGTAAAAAGGTTACTTCACTTGGTTTGATTGAGGTTTGGTTAACATGTGACACTCATGAAAGTTTTTGACCTAGAGTTATTCTCAAAAATGTGGTTGTTGTGTCTTTTTCACTATGTCTGGTAGAAAAAATAATTTTTGTAGCTTTAGTGTTGTTTAGTTTAAGCTTGCTTACGACAAACCAATCACTAGCCTGCGATTGTACCTCTATCATCCATTCTTCTATTAAAAAAAATAGATATTTTATGTTGGCATGGAATCAGTGAAATATGTTAGCATCTGCAAAAAGTACTGTTTTACAATTATCCATATCAAATTTAAGTTAAATCAAATCTGAATCTGTTAACTTGCTGATGAGTTCCAATAAGAAGAATATAAATTTGCATTGATTTTTTTATTTTTGTTATGTATATGGCTACGTGAATCGTTAATATATTATAGATATTGTGAATAGTAAGGGCCATAGGATAGATCCCTGGGGAGCCCCCTATTCAATTTTGTTTTTTCGCAATGGCATTCTTATAGAATGTTACTTGATATCTGTCATTTAAGTAACTACTGATAAGATTACATGATCTATTCGTTACACCGTAACTTTTCAATTTTTAAAGCAGAATATCGAGGGACACACAATCGAAGATCTTTGAGAGGTCGCAGAATATACCATAAGCCAAATTAATTAGCTTCTAAGATATATTTCTACCAATTGGTCATACAAAACATTTTCAATTATTTTTCCTAAAGTTGTTACAAAAGAAATTGGCAATATTTTGTATCACTTTTTTCAAAACTGATATTATTTATAATATCAGTTAATATTAATGTCATAATAATCGCAAAAATTTTTAGATTTTATTTTTTCGATTGTATTTCTCATTTGGTTGATAAAGACTTCTGTAAACTAAAAAACTTGACTAACTTATTTACAGTTAGACAAAACCGATAGGTTACAACTTGGTGGAGGAATACTCTCAATATAGTAGAAATATGTATCACTAAAGTAGTTGTTTATTTAAGTCGTTTGAAAAAAGTTTTGATGCAAGTTTTTGTTTCAAGTTCCATCTTTTTTTGTTAATTAAATTCCAAGCACTTTTTCGAAAGGTTGAACTTTTGTGCCAGGTGCTTTAAACATTAAAAAGAAGAATTATTACAGCCGATTATACTAATTTTTTATAAAAATAAAAATCAAAGAAAACTGACGTATTAAACTCAGCCACATAAACGGACAACAAATAATTAACAAATACTGTCATTCAGATGCATTTTAAAAGAGATAGAATTATTATGAGTATGATCTGTATTGTGCTTTATAACATAAACATTAAAAACAATTTTTTTTATTATTAATTTAGTAGAAGTCAACTTTTACAAAATAAGAATTATACAGCTGCTTTTCAGTTTCACTACATAATAAGAAGACTGAAAATCTAAATGATCATTGTGAAAATTATATAACTTGAGCATAGAATGGACTTTTATCCTCTCTTTGCGTGATATGATCAATGACTGGACGACTGGCCTTGTTCCAGGCAAAAACTTTTTATAAAACATAATAAAATTAAAAAAGTAGAATTTTATAAAATATTTATAATTTTAACAATTCTTTGTCACGCTTTTGATCGTTTCTTTTACAGCAGAGCGCGACAATAAGGGTCTATGGTTGCTCTTTACTCTGCTGTATTCTTAAACTTTTTTAATAAAAATCGCGCGTTGCGGAAGCTCATGACGCATTAACGTTTCAACCGTTAATGCAATAACCGTTGCGTTAAAAAATAACTTTATTTTGAATTATCGTATGAAGTCTATGTCATTTGAAACTTATAATATATTATAAAGAAAAATGTGGTTCTGTGAAACTAAATTAAAAGTTTCGTAGCTGTTGTATGTCTTGGAGAAGTTTCATCGCAAGATTTATGTAAAAAAGATCCTGGACCAGGACTTTTAGAGCTTCCTAATGTTGCAATAAAAAAATCTCAGCTTTTAACATCTTACTGTACACGCAATTGTAAGATGAAGCATTGTTAGTGCAGAACTTTTGTATTATAATAATTTTTTTCAGTATTTTGCAAAAACGACTTGGAGAATTCAAAATACAACAGTACACAATTGAACAACGTGCTCAAATCGTTGAACTTTATTTGGCAAATTCAATTGGTTTGAATCAGCGTTGATATCGTTGTTATTTCAATGTGCGGGTGCGCGTTCACCGGATTTTAACGCTCCAATCTTTTTTGCTTAGACTTATTTAAAAAAAAAAAACTATAAAGTCTAAAACCATCCAGCATATAGGCGACAAAATCAAGAATATAACATTATTTTCTAAAATTGTTTGTAAAAGTTTATGGAAAATGTTTTAGAAAGAGAACGAAATGTGAAGCAAGAAATGTCTATCACTTGCGAGATATAATATTTCATAACTAAATTAAAAATATTCTTTATTAATATAAAAAATAAATAAAAAGTTATAATGAGCTCAAAGCATTTCGGTAATTTTGAGCCATTATTGTACTGGGTAGTCTTCATTATAAAAACCTTAATTTTTTATATTCTTACAATTTTGAAGCACTACACCAGGCGTGAAGTTATTCATAACAATAATGTTCATAAACCTAGTTATACTTTGTTCTTACAATATTAAGTTTTTTTATTATATATTATCTACATAAAAAGAATTTTACTAATAAAACAAAATAAGAAAAAAGAGCTTTACCACCTAACTGTTTCCGACAAGCTAAAAATTGTAATTATAATAATTTAATAATACGAGTATAATAATATAATAGTAAAATATAATAATAGTAATAATACTAATAAAAAAATAAAACTTTTTCTAAACAAAACTTCAGGTTTTAAAGCTTTGTTTTAAATATCTACTAACGTTCTAATTTTTTTACAATATTATAATGGACAATTAGTAATATTTTGAAGTTAGGCTTATGGTTGTCTGCTTCTTTCAAAACTGACTGTTGTCGTTAATATTAGCAAACTGATTGTCTAAGCACTAATGTTATAAATAAAATGCAAGTGAAAAAAAAATTATGGAAGATTATTGAGACTAAAATTACGCAAATTTTTTTTTGCGTCAACCGCTGCAAATGGGTTTTTTAGTGCCTAGCTACCTATTTCTCTACATTTTATCGTTTCAGCCTACAAATTTATTGTTCTATCCTTAGCATTCGTCATGCCGTCAATATATTTATAATATTGTTTTCAATGAGCTGAAGCCAATTCTAGAAGAATTTTTAAATTAGCAATTTAATAAATTTATTTCTTACTAATGCACTATAAATATCAATAATACTGTGGTTACGGTAACTATTATAACATTTTTAATTTCCTTGTAAATTTTTTCTTTTCCCTTGGAGTATTAGTTTAGTCCCGTTGATTCATTGGTTTACTTGTTTATAAAAGCTGTAAAATAGAGACATTTATTAATATTTAGTTAAAAAAGCACAAATTTATGGTCAGTATAGTTCTTTTCATTGACCACTTGGTCTATAAGCTATTAGGACTATGTACATGATTCAGACTCCAAGACATATAAACCAAAATTAATAATAAATACTAAAAACGTACCAGATTTTGAAAATAAGTCAATAATATAATTTCATTCAGATTTTTACTTCCTGTATGCTTCTCCCTTAGCCACCGTTGAAATTTGTTATATTCCTTCTTATACGAATATTGCGACTTTGTTGGCAATAATGTCGCACAAGCGTTCTTTGCTTTTTCTAATAAAACTTTAGAAATAAGAGCATTTTTGTATGTGTTATTTGCTCTTATTTTTTTTTATATTAAACAAAATTTTAACTTTACTAAACAATTACCACCATAGCGACTGTGCCCAGTTAACTGAGTTAGCTTGATTTATCATCAAGCTTTAGAAAATCAGAATTTCGCTTTAAAATATTGTAAAAAATAAAATATTTTATAAATCACAGAAATTACAGCGGCACTAATAACCTCGGGCAACTTACTTTCTCAGGGGATAGTAAGCCGCTGGCCTCTGTATTTGACGATCATAATTCCCTTGATACATAAATAACTATTATTTAATTTCAAATTGACAATTTGCAGCTAAATTATTGTAACATCTGTCAAAAATCTTCATTGCCAAGTGACAATTTGCAGATAAATTATTGCAACAACTGTCAAAAACATCATGGTCAATGTGTTCAAAAAATTTTTTTGTTATTAAAAGGTAAACCATTGGGTAGAGACATTTGAGAAAAAACTTTACATTAAGTTAAACTTTAACTTAAAATTAAGAGTTTGAATTTTAGTTATGAGACACCAAAATGCAAACAACAATTGTAAAAAAACTTATATCATCTGAATCAGTAGCTTTTAAGCTTTCACCAATAATCCTTGTTGTTATATAACAATAGTTGATTTTTTGGTTATCCGAGAATTCCAATCTCTTTTATTATGTCAATTTGACTACTCATGTGCCTTGAATGCGTCACAACTGCAGTAAGATGCTTTAAACAGAGCTTTGATAACTGGTGAAAGTCCTGAACGATGAATAAACCAAATTTACATTAATAAACAGTTATTCGTGTGTAGGTCCCGTACCCACGAGAGAAAGAAGTACAGTTGACGGCAGGTATGGTACCGCTACTCAAGTTTACTTTCATCCACTAACGGTTGCTTCAAATAACAGGATTACTCAACTCTAACACTTTTCTTCTAACTGTATTGACAATGCTTGAATGTTATCCAAACCTTTGAAAACTGTATTGTAATACAACCGTTATTTTTTCAAAATTTTCTCAACAAATAGCTAATTCAAATAATTAAAACCCAGGCAACAGCATTTGACGTCTAATCTTATGGATCTTAGAGGTTCTAGACAGAAAATAAAATAAAAGAAAGAATTTCTTTGATTTTCTTCATGAAGGTTGGCCATTGACCGCGGTGACCTAGTGTGGTCTACTTGGAAACATTTCTTGTAGCGTGCGGAAACATAACACATATGTGAGGTGTGTGTGATAGACTCATAAACGCACTTATGCAATAATAAAAATAATTATTAAAAAAATCATAAAACTTGTTTTGTTTAAACTTACACACTTTTTTTTTCAGAGCTAGAATAAAATATTTTTTTCATATAAACAATTAAATCGCTGTAAAAAACAAAAATTTCAATAGACATAAACAGAAATTATACTTAAAAATTTTATTTTTCCAGATGATTGATGAAGTGGTTGATCATTAGGTGTTGGTGCCAAAATCTAGGTAGCCAAAACAACCATAAATAGTTATTTACATAAAAGTCAGGAAAATTTCACATTACTGAAGAGGAGCTAAATTGAAATACGAGGCACTTTGTGCCGAGTATTTTAAAGCTCCGAGTCAAGTAAGAGATTTTACTGACGTGTTTTGTATTAAATTTTTCCGGAAATCGTAAAAAAAGACGAAATTTACAAATTTAAAATTTTTTTTTACAAATTCCACAAAAATCAAGTTTGTCAATTTTGTTGGCAACTATAGTTACTAGAGTATCTTTTTTATTTTGCGTGTTGTAAAGATTTTACAATACTAGCCCGGAAAACTTAATTTTCCTGCGCGTAAATAAACAGGAAAATGTTGTTTCCAAGACGATTTCCGGAAATTAAAAATACTTTTATTACACCCTTGTTCTCATGTAAAAAGTAACAAGCATAAATAATTATTATTAAATAAAAACAAAAAATATATTAAGTAAATTAACTTAGTCATTATATTCTATTTTTGAGAAATATGAGGAAATAAGTATTTCATAACTGATTGAAAAACTATTAATGTTTATCAAGATTGCACTGGTTTAAAATAAAAATCGGTTATTTTGCTTTTTTGAAAATATGGATATTGAAAATATGGTTCAAAATATCTAAAACATTATTTTGTTCAATTTTAAGCTCTCATTATGTTTGTTCTCTGCTTTACAGTTTCTTATTTCTTAAAACATTTAAAGATAAAAAAGCTTAAGCTTGCTTTTTTTCTATTTTTAAGTTTTAAAACTAGTCAACATATTATTATAGTAGAATAATTAAAATAATCAATTTTTTTATAGGAAATTAGACGTTTTGCAATATAATAAAAACAATTGTAAATGACGCTTAAATCTCTAATAACGTTTTAGCAATATTTAGGTTTTTTTTATTTTGATACTTTTTTAAGTACCGGCTTAGCAAGAAAGCCACACTAACGTCTTGGAGTGTTTTTGTGATATCTTTTGGATGAAATGTCCGATTTTAATAATTCAAAAAGAAAAAATACCAAATATTTTATTTAAGATAATAATTAATAAAAAGATATGGATAACATGGTCTGATTTTGATAAGCGTTTCTATCACTTTTTAAAATGTAAAAAAAGATATAGTTATAGTGACATAACGTCGGCTTAAGATGCAAATGGCTTAACTCCACTTTACATCGCAATAAGTTTTTTAAGATATTCGTGTAGCAAAAGACCTATCTCATAGGCTGCATATTTAAAAAAATAAAAAATAAATAAATTTTAAACAATACACAAGGTATTATTTATACACAAAAAAAATTTTGGTTATTTATTGTTGTGTAAATCTGAGAAGTTTTTTGGCTCTCCTGTAGAATTTGCGTTTAAGGAGTTACCCATTTGCATCTTAAACCGACGTAACTATAATATTTAGACATATGGTCTTGCAAGTTTTTTGTAAATATGTATTGATAAGTTCTATAATATTGTTGAAAAATTCAGAACATAGAGTTGGATTGCTGTAAGAAAGAGACCGGTGATTCATTGTCATTGAATGCGCAGTGGTTTGTTTACGTTCGGTTGCTAAGTAACGGCCGGATTTCATCGCATTCATTGGCGTAGGTATAAAGCTCGCGCATCTAACGATGATTCACCGGTCGCTTTCTTACGGCAATCCAACTCTACCATGAAACACATTTCAAACGTAGACTATGTTAGTAGGGATAATGTAGCTTTTTAATGACAAAAAAAAATTTTTAAATTAATCTAGTAGTTTTTAAATTTATTTGTTACATACAAAAACACAAAACTTTTCTCTTTATAATATTATTATAGACTAGTATAGATTATACCTATAATATTAGTATTTATAGATTACTTTATTATTACTTTGTTTTACTTTAAGAATTGGTTTTAGTGGTTTTGCTATTTTAATTTTGATTGATCTAAATCTGTCAAACTGCAATATTAAAAGTAAGAAAGAGAGCTAGAACTTATTACGTTATCTACAAATTCAGTAGCAACCATACGACAAGCTCTAACCATGTCTGTCTAACACTATTTGGGGACTATTGCTTATAGTTCATAACAGATTTCCTCAAGTATTAAAACCAGCTAAATGTTTAGAAGTATTTTCTTAAAGATAGATCGTAATAAATATTTAGAAGCAGTTTTTTAAGAAAACCAAGTTTTTTTTTTCAAATGTTTTTTGGCATGTACTCGTATTTGTAGTTTTTTCTAAAGTGTCTTTTATTGTAAAACATGGTATGGTTCTGTAAAAGATAAAAGTGTCTTATTGGTGGTATGTTGTAAAAATTTGGAAACATACTAATTGCTGACTAAAGCCATAGTCGCCAAATATGGATAGCCGAACCATTCCTATATTGTGAACTACTCATATGATATTAATATAAATTTTTAAGCTTGCATTACAATTAATAACCAAATTTAACAAAATAAAAACATTATACTTTTGGTTTAACCGGAACTGCATAACAACTTTTGTTATTCTCAACCATCGGTCAATAATGATTTTTGCCAATAGCGAGTTTTTTTACTAAAATGACGTTATTTTGATAAGAAGCTTGTAAGTAGGTTTCTCACCACAAAAAAACTCATCTATTGACGAGGTGACAAAACTGATCAATAATGTATTTTTGTAGTTTTTCTTAAAATAACGTTACTCAAATCATTGATACCGTGGCTTAACATTCTAAAATCTCTATATATTTTTTACACTTTTAAATTTTATTTATCATTTTATAGTTACTTGGAGCAATTATAGCCTAAACCAAAAATGAGATATGCATTAAAAGTATTCTGTGATCTCCTTGAACACAAAAATTTTTTTGCTGCAGTTGTTAATGGGAAGGCCAGAAATAAATTAGTAATAATATCTAGAAAAGTAGCAGACAGTTTAATTTTAGAAATGTCACATACATATTATAAAGGTATTTAATTGTTTTGCTGTTTTGTTTCATTTAGCGGTTAGAAATACAAAACAAAATATTTTATTTTGCTTTATGCATTAACACTGCAGATACACATATCTTAAAAAAACTATAGACATTCCTATAATCTAAATTTAAAAAAAAAAGAGAAAATTGTCAACAAATTATTGAAGACAGCTCCTACAGCCTAGAAAAAAATATTTTCATAAAAAAAACATTACTGATTCTCAATTGCTTCAAAAAGATTTTTTTGAAGTTAATTATTATAACTATTTTCCAAACGGCTTATTATTGATAGATTACTAATAAATTAACGCACCACTATTGTTAAATCATGTGCATGCGTTAATGATTTGAATTTTTCATATATAGACGTTACCATTTCCCGAATATCAATTATTACGATTTTATCGTAATTGATTAATTATCTCAAAGTTTCAAAATTTAAAAAAATCCATAAACCGTCATCTGCATGAGAAATTTTTAAACTGTATAGAGCAGTTAGAAGTAAATCTTTCAATAATCTAAGAGTATTGAGATCATTGTAACTGATGTATCAAAACATTTTGTCTCTAAAAAACTTTTTCCGGAAATCGTCTTGGAAACAACATTTTCCTCCTTATTTACGCGCCGGAAAATTGAGTTTTCCGGACTAGTACTGTAAAAACTTTACAAGACGCAAAATAAAAAAGATACTCTAGTAACTATAGTTGCCAACAAAATTGACAAACTTGATTTTTGTAAAATTTGTCAAAAAAAATTCTAAAATTTGTAAATTTCGTCTTTTTTACGATTTCCGGAAAAATTTAATACAAAACACGTCAGTAAAATCTCTTACTTGACTCGAAGCTTTAAAATACTCGGCACAAAGCGCCTCGTATTTCAATTTAGCTCCTCTTCAGTAATGTGAAATTTTCCTGACTTTTATGTAAATAACTATTAAACAAAAGAAAATCCGACTTCAAAAAGGAAACTAAAAAGTAAACGCCAACACCATTAACAAACGCACTAGGGGCCACTACAATTTTCGAGATTTCTCTTGATTTATCTAAGATGTCATTGCCACATCTCAATTTTCTTATCACGGTATCATCTTTGAGATATCTCCTTTTTAACCGAAAAAAAAAATAAAATTTATTTACAGAACACACATTTGACAAACGCCCTATTTTATTGTTTGACGATTTTCTCGATTTTTTCGATTCTTTTATGATGCGGTTATCAACTCTCAAATTCTTTATTATGGTACCACTCTTGAGATATTTTCTTTCCAGCAAAGAAAGAATCATCAAAATCGGTTTATAAATTAAAAAATTATCCGCGAAAACACATAAAAAATATATATATACTGTTGAATTGACAAACCTTCTTTTTTTTGAAGTCGGTTAAAAAAGGCATTTAAAAATTAGAAGGATACATCCATTGGGATTTGAATTGTAGATAAATGTGATCTGCTGTGTTGTTTTTGCAATGACTAAGCCCTTGCTAATTTCTTCTTTTTTTATTGAATATATCTGACAAATATACATTTTTTATTAATCAATTGTTTAAATTATTAAATCCTTTTTCTTTTTTTCTTCATGCAAGAACAATTCCGCGTTTAATTGCAAGAACAAAACAGTCAATGACTTTGCTGTTGAATCACGCTATTATTTCAGCATAAATCGAGATTAAAGCAGCCTAAAGAAGAGAAGAGTAGAGAGAGAGTTCAATGGCTTCAATTTCGATGTTCTAATCTTAATAGTAATGTAATCTTCTTTTCTGCAGAAGAGTGCACTGCTCACGCGAACTGAAAAGAACAGCAAAGAAGAGGTAAGTGGCACAATGTTCGCCAATAACCTAGCAGTCTTGATATCTAACCTTATTTAGCGAATGGACATCAAAGTATGTCTGTCCATCACCAACTGCTGCTCCAAGAACAACTTCAATAACACTTACTTTTATAGGAGGATGACCGGATACATTTGTTACACTTTAGAAAAAACGTGCAATTATTGCAATTTTTCTCTAGTTTATCGCAATGATTTGATGCATGTATCTCTTTTTTGTGGATTTCAAACAATAATATTAATTATTTTTTGTTGCGAATGATTTTGATTATGTATTTGTATCCAGTTTTAATACTTTCAATCTTTCACAAATTACAATATGCGCTTGAAAACAAAACTTTTTGCTCTTTTGAGGAACAGTTTCGTTATAACTTTGATAACCATAACAGTCGTTTTATGAAAAAATGCCAGTGCAATCAATAAACTGAAAAATTTAATAAAAAAAAACTTTCAATGAAAAATGAAAGCCAATTGTCTATGGAAAAATCAACGGAAGTGCGTGGAGCAACAATTTGCTTAATTTTTACAAAAATTCAATATCATATGCATTTTTCATTTGCAAAAATAGACAAGAATTGGTCTAAAGTGGGTTGTTCTACATTTTGCAATCTGCTTAAGGGAAACAATTGTACGGTGCTGATTATTTCACTTCGCAACTGTACCCAATAAATTATAATTCCATTGGACTTTAGTTCTACTTTCTGTTATAACGGTTTTGGTTTCGTTAACTGCTTCATAAACATTATGCACAATTTTTCTTTCTTTCAACTTTACAATGCAATTACCGACGCTACATTTTTGCGTATTTTTTGTACAATTGGGCAGTAAGTAGATTACGTGTAGGATAATTGAAAAAGCATGATAGATTGATAGAGAGTAAAAAAAATATAAGATAAGCCATTGAATATTTAAGATTAATTGATAATTAAGAATCTTTCGAAATTCTGGGATTCACCCGAATTATTACAGGAACCCCAAACCCTGGTGGAACATGCGCACTTTCAATTCGCGTATACGTTGGCCCTGAATGAAAGTAGTAACGGGACGCGCACTTATGCAATGTATTACAGTTATTGCAAAGTTCGTAGACCTTACTTTCATCCGTCTTCTTCTATAAGGTAGATAATCGGGTTTTGGCATCCTTTTTCAACGGCGGAATTTGCGAACGTATCGCAAATGTAGACCAATGTTCCGCAGTAACCCGAAGAAAGGAGCGTATACGGAATACGGGTGAAGTGTATTGTTTATTTTTTCTTGTATTGTTATCACAAAAAATAAACAAAAATTACTTACATAAATTTTATAACATTTTATCAGCCGTAACTGCTAAACGAATGGTCATTCAAAACTTTGTCTATAATTTGCCTTGACCTTAAATAATTTAGGCAAATGAGGTTAAAAGATAAATTGAGGTTAAAAAATTTCCAATCATAAATTCAGTTTCAGTGGATTACTGAGGAGTACGCCGGAGAATTTTTTAGAATTTTCAAAGAATTTTTCAATAATTTAATAAAATTTAATTGAACTTTTTATATATAGTTTTTAAATTTTATTAATACGTTTCAAAATTACTAAAAGTGAAAACAAATTACTATAAACTAGTTAGAAAAAATATTTTAATGTTTTGAAATGGTTCAAAAGTTTTTTAATAAGAAATAAAGATTATTTTCAATAATTTTCAGTTTAAAAATTTGTAAACGTCTTTAAAATTTGTTTTAACTTTTTAATAGTTATTTACATAAAAGTCAGGAAAATGTCACATTACTGAAGAGGAGCTGAATTGAAATACGAGGCACTTTGTGCCGAGTCAAGTAAGAGATTTTACTGACGTGTTTTGTATTAAATTTTTCCGGAAATCGTAAAAAAAGACGAAATTTACAAGTTTTTGAATTTTTTCTACAAATTCCACAAAAATCAAGTTTGTCAATTTTGTTGGCAACTATAGTTACTAGAGTATCTTTTTTATTTTGCGTCTTGTAAAGTTTTTACAGTACTAGTCCGGAAAACTCAATTTTCCTGCGTGTAAATAAGCAGGAAAATGTTGTTTCCAAGACTATTTCCGGAAAAATATATGTTAAGGTTTTTTTAAATTTTTTAAATAATTTTAATAATTTTTCAGAATTTTTTTATAACTTAAAAAAAATAATTGAACTTTTTATATATAATTTTTAAAATTTATTTATACGTTTTAAAATTACTAAAAGTAAAAACAACTTACTATAAACTAGTTAAAAAAAGTATTTTAATGTTTTGAAATGGTTTAAAAGTTTTTTAATAAGAAATAAAAATTATTTTCAACAGTTTTTAATTTGAAAATTTGTAAACGTCTTTAACATTTTTTTTAACTTTTTTAAAATATATGTTAAAGTTTTTTTTAATTTTTTAAATAATTTTAATAATTTTTTAGAATTTTTTTGAAATTTCAAAAAATTTTTTAATAATTTTTAATAATTTTTAAAAAATTTAATTAAACTTTTTATATATAGTTTTTTAAATTTATCAATACATTTTAAAATTACTAAAAGTGAAAACAAATTACTTTAATCTAGCTAGAAAAAATATTTTAATGTTTTGAAATGGTTTAAAAGTTTTTTAATAAAAAATGAAGATTATTTTCAATAATTTTAAAATTTTTAAACGTCTTTAAAATTTGTTATAACTTTTTTTAAATTTATGTTAAGGTTTTTTTTAATTTTTTAAATAATTTTAATAATTTTTCAGAATTTTTTAGAATTTTCAAAGAATTTTTAAGAATTTTTTAATAATATTTAAAAAATTTAATTGAACTTTTTATATATAGTTTTTAAAATTTATTAATACGTTTTGAAATTACCAACAGTGAAAACAAACTACTATAAACTAATTAAAAAAAATATTTTAATGTTTTAATAGTTTTTTAATAAAAAAGAAAGATTATTATCAATAATTTTCAATTTAAAAATTTTTAAACGTTTTTAAAATTTGTTTTAACTTTTTTAAAATATATGTTAAGGTTTTTTTTAGTTTTTTAAATAATTTTAATAATTATTTCAGAATTTTTAAAAATTTTCAAAAAACTCTTAAAATTTTTTTAATAATTTTTAAAAAATTTAATTAAGCTTTTTATATATAATTTTTAAAATTTATTTAACGTTTTAAAATTACTAAAAGTGAAAACAAATTACTATAAACTAATTAGAAAAAATATTTTTTGTGCCTTGCGCCTGCAAAACATCACTTTCAACGTGTCCTAAGCGGCCCGCAACGCTGTCTTGCCAGCCTAGGCTAGAAAATAATTACATGACATTTGCTGTCATTGTCAATTGTCAGACATTTATCAATGACAACTAACGGTTTGTATTGTATAATCTTACAATTAATGTATAGCCCCCAAAGTTCCTAAGCCGTAATGTGTGCTGGAGTATCGATTTTTTCAGAAAACAGCAATTTCATTTTTTAAGAACGCAAATAGGTAACTTTTGAAATGTCAAAGCAAATAAGCTTTTGCAAAAACTCGTAGTTTGGCCCAAAATCACTAGCCTTGCAAAATGCCTGTTTCCGGCATTGTGATTCAAATAACTATTAATGTTTTGAAATGGTTTAAAAGTTTTTTAATAAGAAATAAAGATTATCTTCAATAATTTTCAATTTAAAAATTTTTAAACGTTTTTAAAATTTGTTTTAACTTTTTTTAAATATATGTTAAGTTTTTTTTTAATTTTTCAAATAATTTTAATAATTTTTCAGAATTTTCAAAAAATTTTTAAGAATTTTTTAATAATTTAAAAAAAATTTAATTGAACTTTTTATATATAATTTTTAAAATTTATTAATACGTTTTAAAAATACTAAAAGTGAAAACAAATTACTATAAACTAGTTAGAAAAAATATTTTAATGTTTTGAAATGGTTTAAAAGTTTTTTAATAAGAAATAAAGATTATTTTCAATAATTTTCAATGTAAAACTTTGTAAACGTCTTTAAAATATGTTTTAATTTTTTAAAATATATGTTAAGGTTTCAAAAAAAAGTAGAAATTTCAAAAATTTTTTTAATAATTTTAAAAAAATTTAATTGAACTTTTTATATATAATTTTTACAATTTATTTATACGTTTAAAAATTACTAAAAGTGAATACAAATTACTATAAACTAGTTAGAAAAAATATTTTAATGTTTTGAAATGATTTAAAAGGTTTTTAATAAGAAAATTTATTTTCAGATATTTTCAATAATTTTCAGTTTAAAAATTTTTAAACGTCTTTAAAATTTGTTTTAACTTTTTTTAAATATATCTTTATTAAAAGTTTATTTTTTAAAAAATAAAGTTTTTATATCTTTATTTAAAGATTTTTTATCATGAGTTTTTCGCATTTATTAGTCTACTACTCTTTACATATTGTTCTAGCAAGATCTGTAAGACGGGCTCCAGACATGGCCTTTAATTGCCAATTTTTTTGATAGCAACAAGGTACCTGCTTCTTATGTGTCCAATATGTCTATCGACCTTCTAATATTTAAAGACTTTTATTTGGTTATTTACCTTGATTTATAAAATATCAGAGTATTTGCTTTGCAGGCTTTCTACCGAAGCTACTCAACACAGTATAAAATATGAATTTGCAATACACCTTGTAATAAACTGTGTTATTTTATAAATATTGTAGTACACTTTAGCAGCTGTAGCGTTTTTTTATTACCATTTGTTGTATGTATTAGTGTTAAAACTAATTAGTTATTTTTGTTATTTCATTGAAATCAATTGTTTTTAATATTTTTATTAAGTAAGCTGATTCTAAATGTGTTTTTTCTTGTAAATAAATCGATTTTGGGATAATAAAAATGTACTTTTTCTAAAATTGTTCGTAAAGTTTGACAAAAGAGACCGTAAAGCATGACGGAAAAGTTTCTAAAGTACAACTTTTTAAGACTCATATGTCATTTTCATCTGTTAATCTTGACTTATTTGTTACCTATCTTAAACCACTTACGCGCAATTTTGATAAAAAAACACAGAAAATATTTTATTTAACACATAAGATATGCAAGACTATCTTCATTCTTTTTCAATTTAAATTTAAATGTAATACTGTTTAATGTGTAATATTAGTCGCCATCTAGATTTAATTTAACTTTAAAAAAAATTAATGTAGCTTTTAACACTAAAGATATGGTTGATGACTCATATGGATTGTTTTTTTCCCTCAGGCTAACGTTTTGGAAAATAAATTCTATACTACAAGCTTTTATATCTATTTTTATTGAATTACAATAAACAGTTACATAAGATTAAAATGTCCCTTATGTTGTTTATTGACGTTCGCTTATTGGTGTTGTAAAGCACGTAAAAGTCAATGTTCATGTATTTACTGTAGAGCAACCCTTAGCAAAATCTAGAAAATAACCGTACGAATTAGTATTTTTTCCGAATTCTAATACGGTTAACAATGATATCAATATTGAATAAATTTGATTTTAATAAATTAGTTTATAACTAATTTTTTAATTAATTTTGCAAAAACAGTAGTTTATTAAGAAATTAGTTTATGAAATGGTTGGCGCATGAGCTAAGCGAATTGCGCTTGTTATCAACTGATTACTGCAATTTTATACAGCGTGGCAACAGGCAATCCTATATTTTATTTTAAATTGATACAACCGCAACCACTTCCTGCTAATAAGATTACTTTTTTGACAATCAACACAATAATTTAAAAACTGGTTTTCAAAAAATTAAACAAAATAAAAACAATTAAACTTTGTTAGATTTGCAACGTTTTGTCTCTTTATGAAGACTAAGAAAGATGGCAGGATAAGAGAAAATTACTAAAAAAATAATGTAACACGTCATAAATTTAAAATCGTTGCAGTACGTTGTATCTAGTCAACGTTTCAATAAAGTTTATTTGCTTTTATTTTGTTCAATTTTCAAAAAACCAGTTTTTAAATAACCTACACTTTTTTTTATAAATGTTATGTCAGATATTTGTCAAAAAACCGTATCCGGTTACAGTGTTGCAAGTTGCAATTCGGCAAATAAAAAATGTCTGTAAAAAGTGTTGCCAACTCAAACAGTCATTGTTGTCCACGCTGTATATGTTCAATAATTCATGCAAGTATCTGCATTTTTTCTGCGTTTTATGTATTGCAGTTTTTAGTGAATTACTTACCATGTTACCTACGTTTTTATTCATTGTTTTTTTTCTATATTTTTTATACTAACGTACAAATATCTATGTACACAATTTTACCACCAGGAGATGAATAAAAGTCTTAGTCATTTTCTGATATGACCACTTAGTCGTCGAAGGAGCTCTCGAGATCTAATAAACCAACTTTTTGACAAGTGATAAAACTGTGAAAAGAGTTTATTGTGTCACAGTTTTGTTCATTTTAGATAAACTTACAGTTGTTTCACAAAAAATACGTTTGTTACTATTCAATTTTTAAATTTAAGACCATTTCTTTTATCTACATATTCATTATTCTTAGGTTAATCTCAAAATTTGGCATTTCTTTCACAGCTCTACTGTGATGCAACTTAATTGTAATCAGCATTTTACCCACAGTTATTTTATAAAAACTCCACTCTCACTAAGATTAACTCCAAAGGTGTGTTTTTTGACGTTTAAGCATCACTTAGGTAATCCTCTTTCTTTTTGCACTTTAAATAGAGTTTAATCTAAAATATGCAATATTTTGGCTGTTTATTCTGTTTTTACAGAATTTAAATTTTTTTAGGTATTCAAAAACATTCTAAAATAAGCAACATCAAGTACATACTATTTTGTTCCCAATCAAAGCATTATTAAACTTTTTTAAAAAGTTTAAAACAAATTTGTGTGACGAATTTGACAAAATATCATACCTAATAATGTTTAGACGTTTAACCGACTTCAGAAAAAAAAAGATTTCTTAATTTGACAGGATATTTTTTCTATGTGCGCGGCTAAGTTTGGCATTTATAAACTAATATTGATAATTCTTTGTTTGTTTGTAAAGAGATATCTCGAGGGCGGTACCATGATAAGAAAATTGAGACGTGATAATGGCATCTTAGATAATCGAGAGAAACCTTCAAACATTGTAGTGGCGACTATTATATATTCACATTAAAGATGAAGCTGTAATAAACACTATATACCACAACAGGCGTGTTTGTTCTTACAGGGCGGTTTTCAAGGAGTGCATGCTCTTCATGTTATGCGTCATCTGATAACGTTTCTCACAACAAATCTGAACTATAACTTAAAAGTACTTACATTCAAGCTACGCTTTTATCTGGTCCTTCCATCCAATAATTTCTATATCACCCCATTATGGGATACCAAACACAAGGTGATCATGCAGCGTTGTTTGTTTATTCCAGCTTTATCTTTAACGCGAATATAGTATAGTGCGTTTTTGAATGCGTGTTTGTGTTTACTTTTTAGTTTCCTCCATAAACTCGGTTTTTTTTGTTTTAAATTATATAAGTATGTAGTAAAATTTAAAAAAACTAAAAAAATCTAATTGAGTTTGATTTCTAAAAGATCGAGAAATTCTCTAAGAAATTGAAAGATTTATTAATAGTCTTAAAACTCATCATCTTTTTGAAGAGCTGCTTGGTTGGTTATTCACCAAAGAAATTATTTGCAAAGGTTTTTACGAAACAGTTGACAAGTAGGTGGTGTATTCGAAAGTGAGGGTAGTACAAATAATTAATAGTTTTATTAATAGTTACTGATTTACTAATAGTAGGTCAGTTTTATAGATTATCTATTTTATTTATTTATTTATTGTTTAATACATCCAGCCGCCTTGCGGTCAATCAGAGTACATAAAAGTAAAATACATGAGTGGTAGATCAGAACATATTAGAGAAAAATAAAATAAGAAGAATGTTAAATTAATTTTTGAATTTTTTCATTCGTGTTTAATATATCAATCCTGTTCAGGTTATAGTAGCTTCTACACATAGGGCCTATAAGCGAGTGAAAATGGTAGTAAGAGTTAGACACTGCTATATGAAAAGCAATATTACTCCTAGATCATAATCGTGGCACATTTAAATTTACATAGCTTAATAAAGTAGGCGAATCAATAAGATTATGTAATATTTTGTACAAAATATTACATAATCATACATAAATTCATCAAGTAAAAAATCGTAACTGTAGTTTCTAATAGGGTAAGCACCGTGTTTTTTGTAAAAAACAAATTTAAAAAAAATTTTTTTAACACCTTCTAGGAACAATATATAGTTTTTGGAATACAGATTCCAAATAGTAGTACTACAGTATTCTAGTTTAGTTCTTACAATAGCAAACTACAACCTACAGATCGTCTGAATAGAGGTAAACTCCTTGCTATTTCTTATTACAAAGCCTAACATTTTGCTTGTTTTGGATACAGTGCGGTTAATATGCAATAAAAATCACAGTTTTTGCGAGTAAAAGACGTCATTAACTTGCATTTATCATATACAGACGTCAGATCGCGCTGTAAATGCTGGCAGTCCAAAACATTGTTAATATTGCAGAAGAGTTCTAAATCATCTGCAAATAGCAACGTTGAGGAAACAATGTTGGTACATATGTCGTTGATAAAAATTAGAAACAGCAGTGGTCTGAGATTGGACCCTTGTGGAACCCCGGAAGTCGCTATACATATTCCGGGGAATTGACATCTTCATGTTCCACAAACAGCAAGCGATTTGTTAGGTATGAGCTAAATAGATGCAGCAAAGGTCCCACTACACCAAATCCACTCAGTTTATGAATTAGCTGCTGATGAGACACTCTGTCATCAGCTTTTCTGAAATCCGTGTACATGACATCAATTTGACTTCTGATGTCAAGAGAACTAGATATATATTGAGTAAACGTGCACAAATTTGATGCTGTACCACGCGATCTCACAAAACCATGCTGATGTTCTGAAATCAAGGGTTGTACATGTGTGTAAAGTGCTTTTGACAAAATTATTTCTAATAATTTAGAAAAAACTGAGATGAACATAAAAGGTCTATAATTAGCTATATTTAATTGTGAACTAGATTTAAAAACAGGATAAACACGAAAATGTTTTCAAATACTAGAAAAAATAGCAATTTTTAAAATAAGGTTATATAAAAATTTTACTGGTTGCAAAAGAAACCGAATGCAATCTTTTACAAAAAACATTAGAAGAGACATTATCAGGAAAACTTATTTTTTAATTTTTTATAAACTTTTAGAATTAGTTTATCAGCAATAACTTTGATTGTGAAGGCATAGTTCGTCATTCCTATATCATGGCCGTCTGCATAATAAAGCGTTATTGGATGGAAGAAAAGCATTTATTATCCATTCCTAATGTTAAGAGAGAAGGATACTAATATCAGAGACACTCAAGATTGGGTCTTTTACAATTTTAAATGAAGCTGGTGCCATTAATTATATTAATCTTATTGTAAAAAACATAAGCTCGTGGCCAAACCATAAAAAAATAAATAAATTACGACTTCCAGATACACAATTTTCGAAAGTGCTATCTAGAAGTGTCTATTGTCGCTAAGTATACTACAAGCAACTTTTTCCGGTGAACATCCGCTACAATTTTAGCACATAAAATGGAATTTTTACGGCTCAATGTCATAAAACATTAATCAACTCGTTTGATGAAAAATAAAATAAACTAACAATTTGTACTGATTTTATCCAGACAATCCTCTGTGCAGAGGTTTTGTGTCTTGTAAATTTTATTTCAATTTTTTTTTATAAAAAAACTTTAAAAAAACAAAGCTTTTTAATGTGTTTGTTGTAAACAATTGTTTCAAATATGAGCATTTTTGCTTATAAATAGCCAGAGTTCACCTATTTGAAATGATGACGGTACCGTTTTGTATCAGAATTTTACACGTCATAAATAAATGTTTTGTCACCGTTTAACACTCTGAATGCAAAATTTAATTTCAAAGCTCATATTGGGCAACTTTTATCCCCATTATCCGTACCTTGCTAACAACTGATACAGTTACAGTTTGTGTTGTTTCGCACAGTTATTGTTATTGTGCATTATGCAAGTATCTATTTTCTCGGGTCTAAATGGAAAAATCAACGTATCAACATTTTTATTTTTTTGCACAATTTTGTGTACGGTTTTTTGTTGCTGTTTTGTTAAGATACCTACTTATACCGCACCGCTATACGACTAGAAAAGTGTTTATTTTTATATTTTTATAGTGGAATAGCATTGCAAAAATTATGATTAAAGGACGAAGAAGATGCTAAAAATATTATTTAATATGTAGGATTAAATCTTTGGTGAGCTCCGAAAAAAACTCTACTGGAGATTTAGAATTGAAACGCAGAAGCTACACTCAGAATATACATAGTTCCAAATGACAGAATGATTAATAATATAACTGACCAAACATAAAATAATTCTGACAAAATGCAATGCATTAGATTTTCAGAAACAATATGGAATATTTTTAGTTGAAAAATAAAACAACATCAACATAATTGAATAAAACATCAACTCAGCGGTTTTAAAAATTATATTTGACGGAATAATGTTGTTAAATTTTATATCAAAACCAAAGCAAGTGTACCACCAGGTAGCATTTTTAAACCTTGCTTTTTTATTATCTATCGAAAGAGAGCGGGGTAAGAAAGGGGATATAGTGGTGAAAACAAAAGAAAATAAAATAAAAACAAATGATAGAATAAAAATTAAGCAAAACAAAAAATAAAAGGTGAACGAAGATAAAAGGCTAAAAAAACAAAATACAAGAAGTAAAAAATAATATAAAAAAAATGCTGTTTATTAAAGCTTTTTTAAAGCTTATTAGAGACTGGAAGAACAAATGAAAGAAGAAACAAAATGCAAGAAAAGAAAATCTGAAGAAAAAAAGACACTAATAAAAAGAAGAAAAAGTTGTTTATCTAAAGCTAGAATAAAGTAATCTATAAATAAATGTTTCAATTGAATATGTTTTTATTTCAAGCCTGTATAGGCTAAAATGATAACTACTACATATTGTTAAAAAAAATTAATTTTTAGTTAAATCATTTTCCCCTACGTTTAACATACGATTTTTTTTATTTTTGGTTTGTTTAGTAGCTATTAACGAGTTGTAAAGTAAACAATAAAAAAAGCTTGGAAAAAAGTAGTTTTTTTTAAATAATAAGTTTAAACATTTATTATTTTAAATGTTTAAAGAAAATTGTTTGGAAAGAAATGTACTAATTCCATAAGCTAAATGACAAACACAAATAATTACTAAATGACAAACACAAATAATTACGATCTTAAAGGGTCGCTTGGTAATCCCGGCTAGTACAATATATACTTTTTAAAAATAACAATAAGAATTATAACAAACATTTCTTTCTGAAATATCGATCAAAGTGTTTATATTTTTTATAAAACAAATTTTAGTATTTTTTTCTAGATTTCTAAACTGACAAAATTGATTGATTATTATAATTGTTTAAATGACTTAAATGTATTAATCTGTTTAAATTAAAAAAAAACTACATGTATTAAAATGGAATGAGAAACTAGAAGTATGTTTAATAATATTTTTTTTCAAATTAATAAAATTAAAGAACTAAAAGTTACTTGAACATAAATAAAAAAAACTATTAACTTAGAATAGAAGAAAAAATTAGTTAAAAAAACACAAAGCAGTAGAAACTCTAGAGAAAAAAAGAAGAAGATGAAGAACAATTTAAGAAAAAATATAGATAACGCGATAATGCGTTTGGATGGCGTTGATCTATGAGCAATTTGAAGGATTATTCACTTTAATTGAAAAATATATTCATTTGACTGATAAATAACAAAATTGAGAAAGAAGACTAATTGTGTAAAGTTCATCTATTTATAGACATTTTGCATAAAAATAAGTTTTATTTGCAGTTGGTATCTACTATACTTTTTATTGTGTATTATCTTTTGTATCTGGTACCACATAAAGATGCAGATTGCATTTTTTTTTGTAAGGTTTGTTGTTTTATAAATCATAAACTAGTTGCCTTAGATTGATAACTAGTTGCTTATTTGTATAAAATCTTTTATTCGATTTATTTTCTTGACATTCATGATACCAAAACAATGAATAAACAATAAAACATTTAAAAAAAGTTTTTTCAACTTAAATTAAGTTAAAACGTAATAATCTAAATTATCATAAACGGTTTTTTATATTCGGCTTGGGTGGGCGTCAAATAGCCAAACTCTGAAAAAAATGCAATTTTTAAAAACTGCCATAAAAAACAAATTTTTTTTTTTTGGTGAAAATAGTTAACATTTTTTTGAAACAATATGTATAAATCAATAAAACCAATAGAAAAATTATAGAAAAAAAGGTAAATCACAAACAATCTTGTTTATGATTAGTAATGATAGTGAGATTATCCCTTGCGACCATTGTACAGGGTGTATTATATTAACATTAATTAAGGGTGGTTATGCTTTTTGGCAGCAAGTCTTAAATTGATTCGTACTAAAGCCGGTAACAATCTGTAAACATTAGATCGCTTACGCAAAAGTGCAGAGATTTTTGTGAATTTGAACATACCTAACTTCGTATGTTCAAATTTACTAATAAGTTTGCGTTATTGTTTTTAAGCGCTATAAAATAGAAAATACAGATTTTCATCTTGTTGGAAAATTTCTCTTTTTTTTTAATTGAAAATTTATTTTACATTCAGAAAATTTTTCATTTTCAACTTCTAACCTTTTTTTTATTAGATTTATTTATATTATTATTCAATAAAAATGATTCAGGCGATGTGGTAAAATGGCATTTACTGTCCATGAAAAAGCGTTCTTAGTAGATTGTTAAGAAAAAGTATAATAAAATAGCTGAATCAAGTCAAGACAATTGTTTTATTTTCTAAAGCCAAGGGTGGCTTTAATAAGCTTAATGTCAATATTATACTAGTATTTAAGCTTGTTATTGATAATTTAAGCTTTTAATAAATAATTGATCGTTATATTGATTAAACTGTTTTAAATGTTTTAAACTACTTCAATATCAACACTTTATATAAAAAAACATTCTAAAAATCAAAAAACGCTATTACACATTGTTTTATACAAAAAGTAAAAATTGAACAAAAAAGCGTGCCGCCCGAGCAGGGACTTGAACCCTGGACCCTTGGATTAAAAGTCCAATGCTCTACCGACTGAGCTACCCGGGCTTATATATCTCAAAGCATTGCACAGTATTAAGTCCAACGCAAACAAAAACTACAATGGTAATATAATAATAAATAATTCAATAATTCTTATTTAATGTTATATATTTTATTATAAATATAGACGTAATAAATTATTTTTTAAATTTTAAAAATATTTATCAGAAAAAAAGTTAACACATAAATCAAACTTTACTTTTTGATTAAATCTTTTTTTTTGACAATACCACACAAATGAAACATTTTAAAAAGAACCGTAAAATAAAAAAATCAAATTCAAACTACATCTGTAAAATTGGACATGTTTCGTTCTTATTGGAACTCATCAGCAAGTTGCAACATATTGTTGGTAAAGACACTTTGACCACAACAACAAAATGACAGCAGCCACATTTAATTTTAATTTTGTGCAGAAGTTTTGCAAAATAAATTGTCACTATGGTTTTCTATTTTCTCATTTTTACCTTATCGATCCTGACAATACAATTTTTAAAATTTGAGAATGAGCTGAATGAGAAACTTTTTCATAAATATTTGCTAACAATATTTTTGTTTTCAAACCTTTTAATTGTCAGATATAATTTAATTCAACTTTTATATCAACTACAGTCAGATGTCATCAAAACTAAGTTAAAAAAAATTTGTGACACATGACTGTACTTGCTTTAATTACTTATTTTTTCAGAAAAAATATTATTTTTAGGGAAAAATTATATTTGCAGTAAAGTCAAATACTTTATTTGACTAGGCAGGTGAAGTTTCATTTTCTCTAGTCAAATGAGAATGATAAAATAAAAAATAATTCTTTCCGGAAAATACGTTTAATAAAATTTTATTAATATAAAAAACAATCTCAATTTGACCAATTTTATTTGTAAGCAAGGCTTATTAACTGTTTAAGATATAATTATTAGTAAAATGCCTCAAAAAAAAGTTTTGGTTTAAACAAGTTTTGTGTTAGAAAACAGTCTAAATTATATTTGACGCAAAAAGATGCAATCTTTTATGAGACGGTTTATCACATAAAAAAATAAATAAAGAAAGAAAGTTTAAACCTATCCGATTGCTTCAAATTTTTCATATCATAAGGATGATCTGTTGAAACAAGTGGCTTTGCAATAAAATAAAAAAAAATTGTTAAGTTAAGTTTAACGTAAAAATTAAATTATGGCATAATTAAATTTTGACAACAGATCAAAAACTTATTTTGATCTGCTGTACTCACAGACCACTAACTAAAAAAAATAGCATGGCGTCATATTGGGGATCTGGCAAACCATTCGTCGATTCGCTCAACAATTTGAAATTGCAGATTTTTTGCATTGAGCGTAATTTGTACCTAGTTATTTTTCTCAAATTCAAAGTAAAACTAAGAAAAAATAACCACTATCAGCACGGAAAAAATGCTGTTTACACAATTTTAAACAGCTGTTGCGTAATGAGGCGGAGTTCCGTCTTGTTAAAAGAATAAGTATTTCTGGTGCAGATTGTTAGCATTTTCTAATGAAACCTTTTCTCATCAAGTGAGGAATTTACTTAAGAAAAATAAAAATGTATCGGAAAAACAAATGTTATATAGGGAGTTTTACAAGAAGTAATAAATACAAACAATATTGCCAAATTGTACTAAGTTTTATATAATAATTATAATTATTTTGATTATAAAACAAGAAATAAAATTTTTTTTAAATTTTACCACCGGACTTGATCATTGTTTTTATTTTTTTATTATCTTAGATCACAGTGGCGTAACAATTGACAACCGGGCCAATCCGCACTATGTATAGGGCCCTCTAATCAAAAATACACAACATTATAGAAATTTACTAATCGTTTTTATTTATAGATGTTATAGCTTTTGAAAATAAATTGTCTAATTTTAGAATATAAGCATTTATTACAAGAAAGCAAGATAAAACCTAATAAAAAAATATGAAAATAAATTCTCGAAAAAAACAATGTGAGTTTATTTTTCTAAATAAAGAAAATAATTTTTATCTGGCTTTCGCATTTGCACAAAAATATATTATATTAGATTACATTTAATGATTTGGTCTTTTGTTTTCGGTAGAAAAATTGAACCAAAGAGAATAACCTCTCCTGGCCTATTGTGTTCTCAAACAATTTGTATTATTTTTACACTAGTCAAGTCAGTAATCGGTTACTTGTTTGTATTAATTAATAGTAATAATAGTATTACGGACTATAAACATACATCAAGAGAGCCTGAAAAAAATTTAACTAAAGTAAGTAATTTTTTTTTAAAAAAGAAAAAAGACACACAACGTGAAATTGACTGTAGTCAATTTGATAACATATTTTGTTGTATCTACTCGCATTTTTTTTTATCATTGGTAAGTTATTTCTGATTGTTGATATTAAAGCTTAAAATTAATTTTAGGCTCTGCGGGCTCCTTTTTGACCACGGGCTTCTTTTTGGCCACGGGCCCGTGCTCTGCAAAATCATAAAGCACCGGTAGTTACGCCACTGTTGTTAGATCATATTCTTGGTCTATAATTTTTTAGTGTGAACAAAGTTATCTAAAGAAAGGCAAGCTAAAAATTAAAAATTGTACAATATTCTTAAAATAATTTTTTACATAAATTAAACACAGTACTCTTATTTTTGTTTGTTTTTTTTGGGTTAGAGATTTAATAGGTGGTTGCTTTAAAAAAATTGTCAGGTTTATAAACTTTTATGAGACAATTTTTAAAACCGATACAGATTATTGAGCAAGCCCGAATTTATATGATCTTTTGTGTCCTATGTTTTTCAAAATATTGGTCAAACATTAATTAATGTTAAATCAGCGAAGCAACGAACTCAAACCTCATTGATAAGCTTAAGTCAATTGTCTAACTTTAATAAGTGGTTTTATCTAATAATTTTATATTTAGTAAAATAAAACACTAAAAACCCAACATTTCATAAATGTAACCTGGAAATAAAATTTTATTTTCATATATAATCTAATAAGTGCGCGGAAATTTGTTCGACATGTCGAGTAGAGATTTATCAAAAAAAAACAAGCCATAGAAAACTGTTAATTTCCCGGAAATGAAAATAACGCCGGAATTACATTCGAAATATGCACAAATAAATGAATAATTAATTTAAACATAAAAAAGAAAATTACTCAGGCCTTGATTACCATGAGAACATAAAATAAACAAACAAATTTATCTGCTACAAATGTATGTAAAATTATTGTAACTGGTTAAAATGATGAATTCGTCGGTTCCTGGGGCTAGATTCTTGACCAAATCCATCGGAGAAATAAAATAATTAATGAAAAAGGCAACACCAGTGAATATAGTATCTGTATAGGTAATTCGCAATTTTTAGAACTTATTTTAAATATTTCCGATAAATCAATTTTGGATTGATTACTACGCTAAAAATATTAACATATGATTGGTCTAACAGTATGAAGTGCTATTTTCTTGTCAAACTTTACTTGTTTTATGTACCTTTTGTATCATACTACGACATCTTCAAGACATTTTAAATAAGCATTGTTTCAAACAGAGCCTTCAAGACTTGAACTTTTTAAATGCTTTTCAAAGCATAAATCCAAAATAAATCAGTACATTTATTTCGAAAAAAATTTGATTTAATTTTTTATTTCAAGTGGCTTATTTTTATTGAGATGCGGTGTACAGATTCCGTGTATGTGCAGCATAAAGGTGCTTACCTCAAATATGAATACCATGTAAATAATTCAAGACTGTAAATGAATATTTTTGGCAAGCAATAAATTATTTAATATAATTATAATATTTTAGCGCTGTTTGTGCAAAGATCTAAGAATTATATTTAGTGTTTATGTTAAAAAGTAACTGTACAAAAAGTGTATGACGTAAACTTTTGATTTTCATCTTCAATCAAGTAGAAAAAGAATTTTGTTTTTCAAAGTGGTTAAAATCAAGTTCTTGTATTTGAAAATTTACCAAGTCATCATTGAAACTTGTACAGTTTTTGAAATAGAAGAATTGAAGATGATAGAAATAAAGAGAAAGAGTTCGATGACCGATGTTGTCTAATGTAGGTAAGTTCTGAGAGTGACGTCAGGCGCGTCACCTCACCTCCATGGTGATGTTCTAGTGGTCTAGTTACACTCCGACAGTCTAGTTGGTCGACCATCTTCCTCAGAGTCTTCATCTATGTGTATACCTTACCTACCCATGAATGTGTGTACAAGGAGGGTCAACGAACTTCTGCTTCTTCTTGTTCTTATGCATGTCCTCGATGAATTCAAGAGAAATGAGTTCATCATCTTTGACGCATTCAACTCTTCTTTGCTTTACACTTTTAAACAACTAACTTTTCATTGCTCTGGGCTACAGACGGAAGACTAAATGATGGCAAAAATTTTGCCATTGAACCAAAAATCCTTCAAGCAATATGCAACTTACTCTTTTTTCGTGTCAGTCAAATATTCGGTCTTGAATAATAAGAAAACTCTCATAATACCCCCGCATCATAAATTGTGTTACAAGATCGTTCACTTGTTCAAGTATTCAATCTCCAGACAATTTATTTTCACATAGATCCAACTAAATCACAGATATTTGATCATTGTGTTGATAGTTCAATTGGCAAATAAACAACGCAAAACAATTTTTTAGATTGTAAACAAAACATTTGACATATGGACGTAAGAAGCAACATCTTATGTAATATTATTCTTATGTTATTGAAATAGTATAAATCCTGATCACTTTTCTAGAAAATCTTGTACAAACGGGTTTAAGACATGATCAGCATTGCAAGAAATTCAAAAGGCTAAAGTATCATGCGGAAGTAAGTGCGACAAACTGTGTTGGTATATTCTTGCAATGTTGAGGCTACACTTTGACTTTGACTAACAAAATAATGCAAAAATAAAAAAAATAGCAAAACTAGAAAATTTCTGTGAGCCAAAAAAAAAGTTTTTTTTATCAAAAAACGTAGTGGGACATCTTTTTTCAACCTAAGGTCTTAGGTATGTGTAAACAAAAGTGCAATTGATTCTATAAGTAAAACTATTGCTAAAACTCATTTATAAACATAATTCTCATAAAAAAACTATGTTGGTTTATGATAGATGATTGAAATGTCTATGATCTCATTGCTGTTAAAAAAAAGAAAACTTTATGTCTTCAGGGTAATAAATAATGCTTCATTATTGATTAAAGGCAATAATAAAGTTTTTATTTTTGCTTAGGTATAGTAACAATAATTTGACTTTAGAAATACTTTGAAAATAAAAAAATAGAGCGCAGTACTGGTGCACCAAATGCATAGATTTACTATAACAAGATACAGCCATGCACTGGGATAGTCCGTCAAGACGTACCGTCTATTGTCCTCACTCTCAACTCCATTAGTATTCGATAGCGCTATCCTTTAGAGAGGTTCCTACCAATAGCAAAGCAGTGGACGCAAAATGACATTTATTATTTGACGTTTAATTTGATGATTAATTGAATTATTTTGAGATTTATCATTGTCCTCGTGTTATAGGTTATGCCTCGTGTCAAATTTTGCAAAAAATCACAGTAATTTGTAAACAAAACATGTTCAATCTCTGAAAAATTAGACATAACCTATTGTCAAGAAAAATATTTAATAATTTGTAAGTAATTTTATTTGTTAAGATTTTAACCTCAACTTTTATTTTCTTTAATATATATATAATTGAAAAACAAATTTAAGCATACACACCGATGAAAGGATATTTTTTCGCTTGTGAAAGGATCAAACAATACAGCATTTCATTTTAAATATAAATATTCAAAAATTGTATATGTCAAATAAATTGACAGCGACGATCGTCGACTAAAATCGTGCGTATTCGTCTGTATAAAAACGTGTGCGGCATACGACAAATGTGATAAAAAAGATGGAAGATGTATTTTATTAAATATAGAAAGAAATGGAGAGATGTACCAATTTCTTTGATATGTTTTTTAAGAACCGAAGTATGTTTAGCATGCATAGCTATATCTAATGTATTAAATCTATGACCAAATGTATTCTTGCATTTTCATAGAGACAGAAATATATGCTTATCTTAGTAAAAAATCATTACAAATTTTAAATTGACCGCCAAACTTTGCTACAAATCACAAAATTTTATAAGATCCAAAATATTATATAACTCTAATGTAGTGTTGATCATTAGTTGTTTCAAGATGCCTGGGGAAGTTATTGAAAAATATCAAAACGTCGCAATAAATTAAATAAATAAATAACATTTGTCAACTGTTAAACCAGAAAGAAAGTGATTATTTTTCCCGTTCCATCATTTATCTTATTATTCAATTTAATAATGTTATATATAGCTTTATTTCTGTTCCAGTTTTTAAGGCACTTAACAATTTTTTTGTTGTAACCAATTTGAGTTCTAACTGACATCACTTGTGTTGTGTCTATTTTTTTAAATAATAAATAATAAACTTAGCTACAATATTATAACAGGTGTTTTTTATTTTAAAATTTGGTTGGTCATGCGTCTATAAGTTTTTGTAAACTGTTTATAATTTTTGAAACAATTGCTTTAAATCTTAAAATAATTTCAATTTTTTGTTTGTTTTTTAGTTGCCAAAACTGATAAAATTAATAATAATCTTCAAATGTTGGCAAATGTCAGTAGCGCAATGGTTCCAAAACTCTGCAAATGCCTTTAAGTCGATGAAAAACATTTTGATTATTTGTTATAAACCTTATTTTTTTATTAAAGATTTTTTTTGTTATAACACTACAAGCGCTTTCAAGTGCTTTTAATTTAATTTCTAAAACGTGTTGAACTATTGATCCATTAAATTAAAACTGAGGTTAGGTTCAGATGTTAAATTAATAACTGTCACTTTGATTCGATGGTAAAGACACGTTCATAGTTCAAACATTCATGACAAGCTTTAACGCCAAATTTAAAGAAACACTTGTTATATCCCATACATAGCTGTACATTCTTAGTTATTGAAAAAATTAATCTGGTATTTAAAAAAGCCTCTCTATCAAGTTTTAACAAATATAATATTTGTATGTAAACTAATTCTGTGATGCTATTCTTGCCTACAATATTTAAACATGACAACTGACATTTCTAGGTCTGTAATTAGTAAGAGTAAAGCTGAATAGTGAAATAAAAAGCTCCAGTTGATTTTTTTTAAACGCCGTTACAACAATAATTTAAAATATTTAGGCACAATGACAACTTTTAAAACAATGCATACAAGTACATACTTGTAATGCTTCTGGTTGAAAATAAAACAATTTTTGTTATTATTTTTTTAGAAATAGAATTCGGTTGCTAAATTGATTTTAACACACTTTTGTTACTTATCTTAACTTTTTTGTACACACAGCAAGATTTTTCCTTTGTTTTTGTTTTAACGTCTTTGGCAATAGTAGTTATCTATAACTTGGTTGTAAAAAGAATTATTGATTTCTCTTTGTTTTATTTATTCTCTTTTCTTTTGCAAAAAAAAATCAGAAAAGTACAAGTTTTAAAAGTGGGAAGTCTTATTTTTAAGTATCTGTCAAAAAAGCAATCAATAAATTAGCTCATTTATCAAAAAAAAATAATGAAGAATTGACTTTGCATACAGTTGAAAAATAGTATATAAAGTGTCCTGGGCAGCACTGTTTTTATGCTCGGTATATGTAAAAATGCAATGAATGTATTTTTATACAAATACAAATGATTCTTAAATTTCGTCGCAAGAAAAGTTTAAAGATTGACTTGTGTATCCTTGTGCCTGCGATTGGCATCGCAGCTATCAAACAGCTAAATTAAATTAAATTAATTTTTTTTTTGTTTAAAATCTGAGACATTCAAATTGCTCTTGGCCATAATAAAAAAAAATTGTTTAGCCGCCAATTTTTTTGTAGTTGATAAACCGATGTGAGCATTTTGTGAGAAGTCAAAACTTAGTATAACGTTATCTTAGACAAAAAAAATAGTAATGTTAAATTATCTACTATAGTTAATGACTATAGACAATGGTTAAACCCAACAATAACTTTCAGCAAAAGTATCTTGTTGATGCTCATTAGAATGGTTTCAATTAAGAGTTTTTTTGAATTTTGAATAAACTTAGCAGTTGTTATTAATAAAAGATTATAACAAAATTTATATTTTGGCCTTTTTGATTATGTATTTTTGCTTTTTTTGTTTTATTTGTTTGCGGTATTTTCTTTCAAGGGGTGTTTAGTATCATATTCATACTTTTTCTCAATAAACAACTATTTTATGCTTTAGCTTTTGAACTAAAAGTGAATGTATTTTGCAAAATATTTGTAAAACTTTTGAAATATCCTTTGCAAACATTACGCTAGACAATAAACAAACAAACTATTATTTTTCACTAGTTATAAGTACCGAGCGAATTTAACAAAAGAGTTCAGCTAGAAGTTTTGCTTTTCTATCATATCAGAAGAAATTAAATCCATTTTGGCAAGAACTTATTCAATGCTGCACTAAAGCAAGTGATACATATTAAACGCTATTTGTAATATGTCAAATATCGCCACCACTGCAAAATGTTGAAATTCCAAAAAAAATCTTGTTTGTAAACTTTTCTTTTAGAACAAAGTTGTGGCGGAAAAAAAATAGTATTCAAACCACGGTAAAAAGTGCCCTCTCCGACACTTAATGAATAGTCAAATTAAGCTTAAACTTTTTTGACGTAGTTTTTGCTATTTTTTTTTATAGTAATTCTATTAATCGTTGAATTTTATTATAAAAATTAATATTAATTTTAGAATTTTATTTCAAAAATAATGTACACAGGTTGAAATTAGTTTTATGAAGAAAATGAATATATGTGTCTGAGGCATATTGTTCATTTACATCATACAAAAGACATTCTTCTTCTCCTTTTTGAATGTTTTTGCCACAATTTTTGTAATATTTACATACTTTTGTCTTCCTTTGAACGAACAAACAAGTTTATATGCAAATAAAAATAGTTTGATTGTTATGAAATGCTACTTTTTTCTTAATGTTTTAAGTTTTTTAATTTGTTTTTTATTTTATGTGTCTGTTTTTAAATTTTAGTCATTGATCTACAAATTTATTTTATGCATGTTTTTTTTGTTTGTGAGGCTATTTATTTATCATATTTAAATATTTTAAAAAATTTTTTTTCTACATATACGTGTCCTTGTTATACATTTTAAATTTAAGATTCAACACGTGTAAAAAGTTGTGGCTGAAAAAAAATAGTATTCAAACCACGGTAAAAAGTGCCCTCTCGGACACTTAATGAGTGGTCAAATTAAACTTAAACTTTTTTGACGTATTTTTTGCTATTTTTTTATAGTAATTCTATTAATCGTTGAATTTTATTATAAAAATTAAAATTAATTTTAGAATTTTTTTTCAAAAATAATGTACACGGGTTGAAATTAGTTTTATGAAGAAAATGAATATATGTGTCTGAGGCATATTGTTCATTTACATCATACATAAGACATCCCTCTACTCCTTATTAAATGTTTTTGCCACAATTTTTGTAATATTTACATACTTTTGTCTTCCTTTGAACGAACAAACAAGTTTATTTGCAAATAAAAATTTACTTAGTTTGATAGGTATAAAATGTTTCTTTTTTTCTTAGTGTTTTAAATGTTTTTATTTGTTTTTTATTATATGTGTCTGTTTTTAAACTTCTGTCATTGATCTTAAAATTTATTTGATGCATGTTTTTTTTGTTTATTATGAGATAATATATTTATCATATTTAAATGTTTTTAAAAAATTTTTTTCACATAGTTTTCTTGTTGTATATTTTAAATTTAAGATTCAATACGTGTAAAAAGCTGATCAAATGTGAGTTGTCAAAATTGACAGTTTCTTTTAAAAAAGTTTATAGCTATCATCGCTAAAAACTTATTCACAAAAGCGCTTCAAAAGTGTGGTAAGATTACAAAGATCTCTTTAAAATAGCACGTTACTAAATTAAATGTCAAAATATCTTTAAATCGGTATTATAAATTTATTAAATTTAGAGATTATAGACACAACATGAGAATTTGCAAAGCGGGAACCCCCGCAGCAGGATACTGCAGGTTGTAGATTTTAATCGGATGTAAATAACGATAGATGCTTTCTTCCAATAGCGCTGTTTAGATTAGAAGATCAATCAATAAAGTAAGAATTATTGCTATGTTTACTGCCCACAACAAAATAAAACCTTTTGAAAAAGCATTAATTTACTTGACTGATAAGAACTATTAGAAAATTTATTTTTTATATTTATATACATATAAATAGCTTTATATTATATGTAAAATAATTCTGTGATGCTACTCTTGCCTACAATGTTTAAACATGACATCTGACATTTGTAGGTTTGTAACTAGAAAGAGTAAAGCTATATATTTATATTTCTCACTATGAAGTTTTTAGAATAAAATACATAATAAAAAAAAGTAAATTTGAAATCTAGGTAAATCTAGGTAAATTTCGAAAAATGTCGCCGACCGGTACAGGTGTAGAAAATACCGCTCCGGTTAAACTATGTGCAAAATGCAGATTAGTGCCTAAAAACGGGCTAAAATGCGTATGTTGCCAAGGCCTTACTCATCCAGGCTGTGTGAAATATTTAGATAATGTGAAAATTCTCAATGATGAAGAGATAATTTGTCCTGAGTGCAATAATGCTGGAAATCAAGCAAGAAAAAATGTTAGTGTCCAGGAGAAGGATCGTATTCATAACACCTCCTCTAATGGAGTTGCCGATATTATTATAGAATTTTTGAAAAGTGAAGAGTTTCTCACAATTGTGGCCACTGCCGTAAGAACTGAGTCCCAATTCCTAAGGAAGGAACTGTCGTCCTTACATCTAGAAATGAAAAACTTAAAAAAATCAAATATTGATATGGTTAGATTGCTATCCAGGTCGAATGAAAACCACAAGATTAGTCTATCCAATGATCCTAGTAATTTTCGTGTTGATAATGCAGATTCATTGGTGCAAAAACGTGATATGCAAGGTAAATCTTTAAATATTCCAAAGACAAAAAAATTATCACCGGTAGTGATTAAACCAACTGAAGAAACACAGCCTTCTGCGTTATCTTTTAAGAACCATAAACTTGAAAGTTCCGTAAAAAAAACGTCGAAAAACAATAATTATTATAAAGCCAAATCTCTTATCATAGGTTCAGGTGAACAAATAGTTAATGAGGATGGAGATGATTTTGCTGTAGTTAACAGAATTAGAAACTCTACATTACATGTAACTAGAGTCAATCCAAAGAAAACAACAGTTGATGTCCTCAATTATGTTAACTCTAAAATACAATCTCACTTGACGTCTAAAAATGTTCATCCCAATGCTAAGGTGGTTCAGTTAAATTCTAAATTTCCAGACGTGTACAGCTCTTTTAAGATTACTATTAACTCTGAATTTATTAAAGATCTGTTGGAACCGCAATTTTGGCCTAAAGGAGTTGCAGTAAGAAAATTTTATGAGAATAATAAACCCAAAAGTGCTGCTGGTAAACCAAATTTTCAGAAGCAGGTCGAAACGGCAACAGCGACCTAACATCGCTATCTTATGACCATTCTTTCAGCATTGTTGTGTTAAATATACAGTCTCTTAGAAATAAAACGGATGATTTGTTTTTACTACTGGAGGAATGGGGGTTTCCGCATTTAGTCGCAATCTCAGAACACTGGCTTCATAACAATGAGCCTGTGTTTATTGATAAGTACAATGTCGTTGCGAGATACAACAGATCTGATTCAGCCTGCGGAGGAACCCTTCTTCTTTCTAATCTTTCTAATAATTCTAATTTTACAGCTGTTTTAAAATTTGATTTTTTACTTATAGAGAAAACTTTTGAATTTTCTATAGTCTTTAGTAAAGTACATAACCTTTATATTATATGCGTTTATAGATCTCCCCATTCAGAGCTGAATATTTTCTTTCACAACATGATTAGTTTGTTGGAATCTATTCTTCTGATGAGTAGAAAAATATTGTGTGGTGATTTTAACATTGATTATTCTATTACTAGCGCTGCCCAAAAAACTCTGAAATCCATTTTCAATTCGTTCAATTTACATATGCATGTAAGTTCACCTACTAGAATAAGCAATATCTCATCTTCCACAATAGACTATTTAGTTTCTGATTTCACTCCTTCTGATGTGGTTGCCTCTGTTCACAATACTAATATGTCTGATCACGAGTTCATATTTTCCAATTTCTTGTTTCAGTTCAATTCATGTAAGCCTACTAAGAAAACTGGTAGAATATTTTCGTCAAATAATTTTAGATTGTTCCACAATTTGTGTTGTGATTCTAACTGGAATCTTGCAAGTGATAATGTTGAGTATAGTTTTACACAATTTTTATCTACAGTTACACAAGCTTTTAATAAAGCATTTCCACTCAAGTTTTTTAAATCTCGTAAAGAAAGTTCATGGACTTCCAAAGGTCTTTCAACTTCCGCTAAAAACTTGAGATCGTTGCTTTACATTAAAAAATTTACCCATGACGCACAAGTGCTAAAATACATTACAGACTTTAGAAAAGTATATCGAAAAACTATACGTGCCGCTAAGAAAATCCACTTTGATAGACGCATTTTAACAGCTAAAAACATATCTAAAGAAACCTGGAAAATTGTGAATGATCTTAGAAATAAATCCAGCTCTTGTACCGTTCCCGACCTTGATGTGAACGACTTGAACAATTATTTTGTTAATATTGCTCAAGATCTAATTAACAAAATTCCAATAGCTAATGATCCTCTTTCTTATTTTACCTTTAATCGAAATTCATCCTGTTTCTTTTTAAATCCTGTTGATCATTTAGAACTTTCCCAAGTTATTTCTAGTATTAAAAGCAACTCTTCTTCTACTACTGATGAACTGTCCGCAAAGTTATTATCAACTTTGCCCGAAGAAGCTTTGAATGCTCTAACGTCTTTAGTAAATAAATCTTTTTTCGCTGGGATTTTCCCCAATTGCCTGAAAACTGCTGTGGTTATTCCGCTCTTTAAAGGAGGTAACAAAGACCTATTATGTAATTATAGACCGATCGCTCTATTGCCTGTATTGTCTAAAATAATTGAAAAATTGATTAAAACTAGACTAATGGCATTTTTGTCTAAATTTAATATTTTATCTTCAAGACAATTTGGTTTTGTATGTAATAAAAGCACTGATGACGCCATTTTCTCTCTTTTAAATAGTATTTATTCTAATGTTAACAATAAATTGTTTACCGCCTCAGTTTTTTGCGACTTTGCAAAGGCTTTCGACTGTGTTCGACATGACATTTTACTTTCTAAATTAGAATATTACGGAATACGTGGTACGCCTTTAAATTGGTTCCAATCTTTCTTGAGTGAAAGGCAACAAGCCGTCAAACTAAACAATGCGTACTCAAGTTGTAAATCAGTAAAGTTTGGTGTTCCTCAAGGATCTGTGCTAGGACCTATTCTATTTCTATTGTTTATTAATGACATTACTTATTTATCCTTGAACGGACAAATTTACTTATTTGCTGATGACACAAGTATCACTTGGAGTAATTCTAATGAATCTGCTATCCACCCCATGATGTCCAATGATATTCAGACCATCAAATCTTGGTGTGATTCAAACTGCCTTTCTTTTAATGTTCATAAAACACTTGCTGTTTCTTTTAAAGGGAACTTTGAGCCATTATTCATAAATTCTGAAAATATTAAATTTGTTGAATCTATCAAATTCTTGGGTTTATTTATTGACAGATCTTTAAAGTGGTCCTCACATGTTGACTTCTTAATGAATAAATTGTCAGCAGCCTGTTTTGCCCTAAGATCGGTTTCCAAAGAGTTGAATTCTTTTGTTGCTAGGGAGGCATATTTTTCCCTCTTTGAATCTCATCTTCGTTACGCCTTACCTTTCTGGGGTACTTGTTCGTCTTCTCAATTTCATACTATTTTTAAACTCCAAAAAAGAGCTGTACGGTATACTTTTGATCTGAATTACAACACTCACTGTCGTCCTTATTTTATTAAATACAAAATACTTACTCTTCCGTCTTTGTTTATTCTTGAATCAGTCTGCTTAATATATAAACATCGTCCGGATTTTCCTTCTAAACCACCTCATCAATACCTAACCAGAAAAGAAGCAGGCAATATTTATCTTCCCCAGCCCAAACTTGAACTAATTAAAAATTCTATCTTTTACAATCACAAAAAACTCTTTAATCATCTCCCTACACATTTTAAATCTATAACCTCATATTCTATTTTTCGTAAATCTATTAAATCTTATCTTCTCAACAAACCTTTATACTCCGTAGACGAGTTTTGCGACCTCTAAAAAAAAAAAAAAAAAAAAAATAAAATTTTTTGGGCAGCGTTAGTCTTGTTAGTTTATTTTTGCTCGCCCAACGATTAATATTTTATCTATTTCTTGCTTTGTACATAAAAATGCTTGTATTTTTCAGTTACAATAAAGCTTATTATTATTATTATTATTATTATTATTATGTGTGCTTTCTTGCAGACCGCGAGCAAAGTTTATAAACCGAGCCGTAAGCGAGGTTTGTAACTGCCCAAGGTCTTCAAGGGCACATTTTTACTGTGGTTAAATACTATTTTTTCCTTTCGACACAACTTTGTAATAAAAAAAATTTTTTTGATGATTTAACTGCAATACTCTGTATATAGTTTTACTATTTTGAGATTTTTTGCGCATTTGGTTAAAGTGTCTAGGGTTTTTTAAAACGCCGTTAGATAGATAACCATGATTATTGCTTTACGATACGGCTTTACGTTACAGCGTTTTAACAAAACGCTAACCATTTTATTAACCAACTGAATGCGCAAAGAATCTCGAAATAGTAAATTTTACAGATATTGCAGTTAGGCTATCGATATAATAAATTATTCTAGCAATTTTAACCACTTTTTGAGATTGCTACTGACAGTGACAGTTAAAAAACTGTCAGCTATCAGATTTAATTTAACACTGTGATTTACTTTTGCACCTAGATAAAAAAAAAAGCTCCTTTGTACCGCAAATGAGGTACACGTTGTTTACATTCCTAACCTGTTGGGAAAAATAATATATTATAAATCAAGACTTTAAAAACTATTATTATCGCCCAATTGCAAAGTTTATTTCTTCCTAGGGGCGCAGTTCTGAGAGAAATAACTGCACCAGCAAATCTATTATACTTATGGATATTATACATACTAGTAATTTTTTAATTTACTTAAAAAAAAATTATTTAAAATATATAAAAAAAAATTTTTAATAACTTATATAAAAATCAAGTCACAAAACAATTACAATTCTTAAAAAAACAAGAAATAATAAATCTTTTACAAATTTATACCCACAAATTACTACTTTATATATATATATTTTTTATCTGTTAATAAAACGGCATTAAACTAAGGATTTTTGAACGTATTTGACAAAACTATCATTATAGAAAAAACCAACGAAACAATAATAAAGTATAAGAAACAATAATAATACTGATAGATAGATAGATAGATAAATGCTTTATTGTCTTAAAAATTACAAAATTTTATGGACAAAGCAATACACATAAAAATAAGAACATGAAATTACAACAAAACAAAATAAAAGGAACCAATAACATTACAAATTATTGAAAGTCGACAAAAGTTAATATAAAAAACAAAGAGAAACAACAAATATAACAAACAAATAAAAACAATAAAAAAAATAAAAAACAAAGATATAAATATATATATATATATATATATATCAAAAGTCTACGACGTCCAGAGATATTCATCGCAATTCATATGTGTAAATAAAAAAAGAAGAAAAAGGTGAAAAAGGTGAAAGAAAGTTAAAATGTATCACCTAAAAACTCGTCAATGGTGTAATAGAGTCTTACCAACAAAAATTGTTTAACCATGTATCTAAACTTAGTGTCAGTCGGTGTCGCCTTTAAGCAAATTGGTAAGTGGTTGTAGATTTTTATAGCTTTATAGAAAACTGAATTTTTTACTAATTCACTACTAGGTATTTGCAAATAGATATTCAAATTTGAGCTTCGAGTCATATGATTGCTAGGTTTTTTTTTGGGAATATCGTCGATATGTTTTCGTATCAGACATACAGTTTCCAGAATGAAAAGTGACGCCAGAGTATTAATTTTGTGTTTTTTAAAATAGGGTTTGCAATGGGTTCTTAGTTTCAGTCCGCACATATATCTGATTGCTCTTTTCTGCAATTTAAAGATAATTTCAAATTTTTGCTGAATACAATTTCCCTAAAAAAATTTTTAGTTTGTTTAACAAAATTTATTCAACCAATAAGAAATTTAATTCTTTTATTTTTGAATTTGATTTAAAAAAAATTATTGCCCTTTCTACTTTAAGTCAATTAGGATTAATAATTAACCTGTAAGCTACTTTTATTCAAATTTCAGCTTTTTGAAATATGTACATTCTTTGACCACTTTTCTCACCTACTCAAGATACTTTTTTTTCGAAAAAACTAAACTTTTTAGTCATTTATATACATTTTTAAATTATTAGTGAAATAAATCTATTATTTTGATGCTTATAATTGATAACCTACTTTACAAACCCAAGATTAACCAAAAGGATTACTTCTTCGATAGTTTTGTATTGAAAAAGCACAAATGTCTAGTGTCTTTCTATATAATAAATTATTTGCATGGCAAAGTGGTTCAATCACTTTGAAAATTCAAATTTTGTGTAAACATGAAAAACGTCTCATCTCATCTCTGCCATTTTTCTAGCTTGACATGTTTTTGCATATTTTATTAAATTTCCAAATAGTTCTAAAAATAGAATAAAAGAAATCTAACTGGTAGGTAGGTCTTTTCTATAGTACCTAATCAAACTTTTGTTAAAAGAAAATTGTAATTTTTTGACCTTGATTTCATTATAATATTTTGAGTAAAAGAGCTATAATATGAAAATCCATGAAGTTCAATGCTACTATAGTAGTGCGTCTGGTGATGGTGGGGCCTGTGTAGGTAAGTGTGCCAATGTTCGCCGATGACCTCGCGAAGACAACAGTGTTACGTTCGCAAGATTCTATTATCGCAATTGGCAATGGCCTTCCTCTTTCTTCCTTCCGGAAATATCTATGACGTCAACAAGTACAAGATTCGTCAGAAATTATTTATTTAGATTTCTCTATACGATAGGAAAATGATTTTTTTGGCATTCTTTGAGAAAAACATAAAGAAAAAAATAAACAATATTATAAATGGGGGTATAAATTGGGTAGTGGAGCAAATTGATCTCAGAGGGTTGAAGCCTCGGAAAAAATTAATATGCAAGAAACAGCCCTACACATTATAGGACTTTAGATTTACAATTTAAAAAAACAGAACGACAGAACTTAGGCGAAGAAAACGAATTACACCAATTGGAACATGGTGTATACAAAAAAATAGTATCAAAACCAAAAAACAAAAATACTCTTAAAAATAGAAAAACTATATGTAATCCAAAAACAATAACAAAATTTTAAGTGAACATAATGGTGTCTCTTAGTTTAAAAAACGAACATTGAAATATCGGTATTAATAAGAAGAAATAAATAGAAAAAATCTGTACAAAAGTACCAACAAATAAACGAATCAGTTATGAAAATAAGTTGGCTTGTTAATATTCTTGTCTAAAAATGATAAAAAAAGACGCTGGTTTTTAAAAACTGATTGATAATAATATATTAAAGAACTAATTTTATAAGATATGATTTGGCGCACAAGTCTCAAGATAGACGGGCGAGTTTTCTATGTGACACGTTTGCCACTGCCCTTATAAAACGTGTTCTTTAGACTATTTTTTTCAAATTTGCGTCGCTTTTTCTAAACTTTATATAGAAAAAAATAGAATTCAAAGCTTTGGAAAATTTTGTTGCTAACGGTAAGTAGCAGCAACAAATCAATTAATTTCAAATTTAATTTAAAGCTTTTGTTTGACATAATTTATTTATTTTTTAAAAAAAAGATAATATGTATATGTACTTATGTAGTTAAAAAGACAAAATATTATGTGCTTTATCCAAAATTCGAAAACTAGCTGGAACCACGTCTCGCCTAAAATTGTATTATCCAATAAAGCTGAAATTGCCTAACAATTCTAAATGTAGCGAGGTCTCCGCAGCAAACAAACCTTTGCAGATTTGCTTAAAGTCACTTTGTCTTCTAATTTAAACCATTAAACCACTATTCAAAATACTTTTGCTTTACAATAAATATAGTCTATTTTTTTTATAAACAATTGTCAAACAGTTTTAATGTTGACAACGCTAATTAATAATAAATAATTTAATTAAAATTAATGTCAAGAGCGTTTGACATTCTTTTTTAAATGGCGTTGCCGACATTAAAACTGTTTGACAATTGTTTATAAAAAAAATTGATTTTACATATTTTCTTGCCAGAATATAACAGTAACAATCCGACAGTAAAAAAAATTAATGTCAGGAACATTAACATTTGGAATAATTTTTTTTTGACAGTTAACAATACCATTGAAAACCTGACTCTAGACAGATTCTATTTTCTTCTACGGAGATGGTAAGGAGCTATTACGAATCTGCAACAAGCTCAAAATTTTATTTTTCAGATATCTACGCGAATAATATTTTTTCAGCAATTCCAGATTACTGAAATAAGGAATCTCTAAAAAAACACTTGTGTTTTCATAGATATCTATAGACGACTCTATTGAAAAATTAAAATTTGATAAAATATTTAAGATTTCTCTAAACGCTTCGGCTTTATATTACTTTTTCATCAGTAGCTTACAATTTCAGTTTAAACAATATTATTATGCTTAGCTCTCTGTGTTGCAGAGACACGGCAATTTAGATAGATTCAAAAATTATTCCTGTTTTTGAAACGGCATGAAATGAAAAGTAATAATATTGACAATAATTTTTTTCATTTTTCAATAATATAGCGTGGTCAACAATGACGGGTTAAGTTGGCAATCTTACATTTTATTTTAAAATAATACAGCTGCAACCACTTCTTGTTGTTGACGGGTGACACGTTTGTCATTGGCACCATCATTGACAGATACCAATTCAAAGAGTAGCTGCTGTGACATAACCTACATGTTTTTTTATAAATGTTGTGTCAAATATTTGTCAAACAAGCGTATCTGGTTACAGTATTGCTATTAGGCAAATAAAAAAACCCTAAAAAGTGTTGCCAACTCAAACAGTCATTGTTGACCACGCGGTAAAATAATAATGGTTGAAAAACCAACTTTTAATTTTTAATCAGTTTTTAAATTAATTTAAGAATTAAAACAACAAATTGTGTTTTAGACTAAAAAAAAATTGAGTGGTGTTGTGGGACACCACACAGATAGGAACAAAGTCCCTTATTATAAAAATATTAATTTCAAGTTATATTCGAGGTATAAAGAAAATAATTATTTGGTTATACATTTTTTATTATGATTTTTTTGTGGGTTAAAAAATAAAAAAACTACTTTATAAAATTATCTTAACACTTTTATTTTGTTTACAATAATTTATAAAAATATATAATAATACTATACAAAGAAACAGCTCTATAGCCATCATACATAAACTATACATAACAATCTTACGGTTTTATTTAACGCGCCATAAGGAACTTTGTTTCAAAAAAAATTGATGTGTTTTTTTTTAAATCAAGTCAGATTACTATGACTCTACGCATTTATTTGTTTTTCATAGTCATAGTAGTCATATTATTTGAATTTTAGGATTAAAAATTTAGAAACAATTAAAAAAAATGACAAAAACATAATAATGCAGTTTTTTCTATTTTTTGCAAAGATAAAATTTAAATCTAAAGTTTTAAGCTCGTTACTATATGATGTGGGTACAATTCCTATATTTAAAATAATTAAAAGTAAAGTTTTTCTAATTTTTAAATTCTAAAAGTTTTTAATAGCTACCAAAAGCAGCAAATACTTGTATTAAGAATATGATTTCGTATTTTATGTGTTACAAAAACAGCAATATTTACAAAATATGTAATTTTACTTTCTTTCAATGCTATTACAATATACGGCCCACTATTAGGTTTTGAAGCAGTACATTAGCAAAGTTCTATTCAATATAATTTAGAACTATTGTTTTTAAAAAAAAATTTAGCATCATGCTTATAATAATGATATAGCTCAATATTTTTACCAAATCAAATTTGAGATCTAAATTTAAATAAACTATTTTTGCAACAGCATCATGTAATTTTTGAATCTTTATCTATTAACATTAAACAAAAAGTTAAAATGTGTTCAATGGTTTCTGACAAAAAAAAAGCACATTTTGCAAATTTCATTGACTAATTGGACTATAAATTTACAAGAATTTTTTGTATTACAATACGGCTATATCTCCAATCTTTAAAAAAAGTTGTTTTTTTTATTAATTTATGGAAACTACACACTACTTTTTTTTATTAAATATCTTTCAATTAAAAATTTTAGTTAGTGTTTGTTAAATTTAGTAAATGTTGTTCAAATTTTGATTTCAATATTACTAATATTTGTTCCAGTCTATTTAACTACGTCAAAAGCGTATGTTAATAGAGAAACAGCCTAAAAATCTATTTTGCTTGTATTCAATTTTTATTAGGTAATATTGTGTATTTAAAATCAATGATACCCATTCAAAAACACTGTTAATAATATTTTTCATTTTGTTATAAAAAACTTTGGAATTTTGTTAATAGCCTAGATATTTGTTTCCTCTTCCCTTACTTAAAGCTGCTAATCATTTTATTGCTGTAGTTTTATAGCCCAGAATTTGATTATTACTTTTAATTGTTTTAAACTTTGCATTTGTTTACACAAATATAAACAATGTTGTTTAAAAACAAATAACTAATTTTTTTAATTTTTAGTAATTGGTTAGTATTACTTACTTGCTAATATTTTTATATTATTTATAGACATAAGACATTCATGTACATATAATAGTTGAAAAAGTGGCTTGTTTTCACTTTATAAATATAATCTGAATTATTAAAGAATTTTGATAATAAATTAACTGCTAAACAACAACATAAAGTGTTTAATAAATCTTCTTAAAATATTTTGCGTTAGATTAGTGTTGATGCCGTTTTAATTGTTGTGTTTCTAATTGAAAAATGAAATATATCAGTAATCGAATTAAATTTAAGTGACTCTATACAACTGTAATAGTTATTTACCTAACGAGTTCGAAAAGTAAAATTTCCCACATGAGCACTTTGTTTGAGGGAGAAATTTCTTTCCGAAGAAACTAGGTAATTTTTTTTGCAACAAGTAACTCTAAATTTTTAATAATAAATGATTTAGTTTTATATTTATTTTTCGGTTGGTAAGGTTGTTTCTGCCAGTTATCTGATTTTTTAAATTTAAAATGGTCTCATTGTTTGATTGCTATGGTTTTATTGAAATAAAAGAACATTGTTTCGAACATTTTTCTCTAGTTTCGGCAGTAAAGTAAAAAACACCGCGGTGCAGGAAAAACGTTTTTGGATGCATTGAAAACGACCGAAAACTGCCGATCTTTAAGCAATGAGTGCAAAAAATTTTTATTAACCAACAATAGAAAAACTTGTATAAAGTATAAAAGCAGTCTATATTAGGTTTATTTAATCAAGCTGGCTCTTTAATTATTGTTCTTTACGTTTTAAATAATTCAATTTTTTTGGTTTTTGGCTTACTATTATATTATTATTAATGCAATAACTATAAAGCAGAATTTTGATGCATGACTTGAACATTTTTTATAATGTTGGCAAACCAGTTATAGATAGTTTCTGTATTTTAAATAATTTTTGGTGACATTTTCTTTAGGTTTTAATTTTTTTAGTCAAAGTCAAAAATTATAAGTTTGGCTTTTTTTTGGGAATTTTTGATGTTAAATATTTTATGATAAATTACCACTTATATATGTGTTGATTGTTCTCGAAGAGGTCGAAGACTTTGAGATTGCATGACTATGTGAATTTGTTATTAAATATGATTATAATTTATAATAGCCACACAAAAAATAACCGAACATTTTTTATCAGCTAAAATGCAACTAGATTTTTGAAGCTGGATCAAAATCGGTTAAGCCGTTTGGTAGCTGCTGAACGATAGACACACAGATACACAGACACAAACTACCAACTTATTACACCTCTCTTTTTGTCGATTGTTTATTCCCGGAAGCCAAAAAAGGAACAATTGACTGATAACTAAGAAAATTATTACTTTTTAATCTAACTTATTAAAAAGAGTGCCATAATTAACTGTCTTGAGTTTAAAATCTATCGGTGCGTGAATGTCTGCAGCATTTTCATTTCAATCTTTCAAACTTTCGTAGACCGATTTTAGTACATTTTTAAGAAATATATATTCTTTGTAGAATAAAAGAAACCAATTTAAATTCAAATTTTACAGTTTGACTTAAGATAAACAAACATAAATACAAGCATTGCAAGTTAAATAAACGCTGAAAAAACTGATTCCAAAAATTATTTATGTTTAAAAGAAAAAATGTTTTATTCTGCTAAAGATTAAAGGAGAATATTTAATTTTGTCAAGTAAATAAGAAATAAATAATTTTAAACAAAAAAAGCGACTTCAAAGAGGTTTTTCTTGGTTTATCTAAGATGCCATTATTATCAATTTCCTTACTATGGTACCACCTTTGAAATATCTTCTTTCTAACAAAAAAAAAATATCAAAATTGATTTATAAACAACAAAGTTAACCGCAAGCATACATTTGACAAACGCACTATATGTTTGACGTTTTTCTGACGTTTTTTTAGATTTTCTCAATTTCTTTATAATGTTATTATCAAATCTCAAATTCTTTTTTATGGCACTATCCTCAAAATGTTTCTTTTCTCTTTACCAACAAATAAAGAATTGTCAAAATTGATTTATAAATAACAAACTTATCCGCAAACGCACATAAAATATATATATACAGCCGGATTGAAAAGTTTCTTTATAAGTTTTAAGACGCTTAACAAAAACAACCACTTTCAGTGGTTGCATTTTTTGTCTTATATTATATTCCTCTAATTATTTTTTTAAAAACAACTTTTTGATTAATATGGTCGAAGCTGTACAGCAACAGCTTCTAAAAATTTTCTGTTTATTGTTGGATGAAGTATATCTTCTTGGAAATATAATCATTATTTCTTACTACATTTTTTCTGATTTTATAATGTGAACTGAAGTTGCGACAGTATTATTTTCTATAAAAGAGTTGAAAAGAACGTTTTTCAATTTTAAATAACTGCACTAGGTACTAACTCTTTATTAAAACTTAAACGCGTGAGATTTTAATAAAAACTGTTTATTGACATTTTACTAAATTGAAGATATTAGACAAGATTAATTATTATCAATAAAGGTCTGAAATCTAACAATACTATGGCTGTTTCTTGCATTTCACATACTTACATATAAAAAAATTGCTAAAACAAAATTAAAATTTAACGATTTTTAAATAGTTATAACTGTTTTGTACTGCACTCTGTAATTATGTTTAGGTTGTAATCGCACACCGTTTTGTAATTTCCGTTTATGATTTAATTTTAATTCACACATTAAGTAATATATTCTAAAAACATAAAAAAAAACTTAATTTATTTGAATAATTTAAACAATAAGAAAATACTAACAGTATTTATTTATATACAATCTCTTTATTTTTTTGAAAGATTGCTAGAAACAATAAAAAAGATCACATATTCTACATTGTAACATTCTTACATTTCATTCAGCAGGAAAACTTTAATCACATCAATTAAACACCCATGAAGTTTTTGTGAAAAATCCTTATATGGCAAATGCCGCAGTGATTGATGAGTTAAATCAACATCGGTAAACTTGTCGATAAATTTGATACAGTTATAATAGCTGTTAACATTTCAGGCTTATTTTCTTATGAAAAAAATTGTTTATGTAGACGTATAGTAGGACATGCGGGTTAATATCTTTCTTCCTAGTCAGAGACATACCTTGATTTCTATTTATTTGTTACTTTGCTCTATTTTTTAAAAACATTTTTAACACTTTGTCCTTTACATTTTGAATATCAATATAAGAAAACTTTGGTATCAAATAATATTGTAAGTTTTTGTATTCAATAAAATGTAACAATCTTTTTTCTACTTTGATGGAAACAAGCGATTTTTGAGACATAAAATTAGTTGCACTATAAGAGTATATTGTTATTCAAGCTGTACAAGATATTCGTTTGTCGCACGTAAAACCCAATTTTGCTTGTCAAATAGTTATTTTCATAACTAGTGTTAACAGTAGCAAGTATTGTTTGATCAGAACCCGGTTGGATTTGATCAGAACGAGCAGAAATATTTGTTCTTTCGAGTGTGTTATGAACCATTTTTTGTAACTTTTACTTGTATTATGTAGCTTTTTGACCCGCGCGGTCTAATATAATGATATGTATGATCGTTGCTATGCGTTGCTAAGACGATATAAATGGAAATATTGCTTTTTTGTAATATTTTTACGTTTTGCTAATAAAACACAAGATATCATGTGGTGATAGTTTTTGCTTCTTGGTTTTCTCAACTACCTGTTTTTTCTGACACTAATTAGGACAAAACAGTATTATTCAGTTTTGACCAACATGTACCTATAATATTGCAGAAAGAGTTGAGTTAATAATGCTGTACGCCAACCACGAAGATTGTGTCAGAAAAACCGCCGCTGTTTTTAATGAGAACTATCCAGACAAAAATGTAGCTCATAGATACGTGTCAAAACTGGTAAAAAAAATTGATCATATGGGTTCCATACAAAGTCGAAAACATGATAGAACTGTTGCTACTGAAGACAATCTAATTAGAGTTCTAGCAAGAAAATAAGAATTAGCAAGTTAAGTATTTACTGAATATTTAAAAGACATACATTTTATAGATACAAAACGCATTAAGTTCAGGAACTTAACAAAGATGATGCCGATAGAAGAATACAATTTGCGGAAGACATGTTCCAGCAGCTGACAGAATTGTAACCTTCTGTATAACATTTGTTTTAGTGATGAATGTACATTTTAGAACGGCAACACTAATAAACATAATGTCAGTTTTCTGGTGTGATTTTAATTCGCATTTGTATCGAGAATTGCATATTCAATATCCTAGAAAATCCCGGTTTTTTGAAGAAACATTAACCGGCGGCAATGTTTTAAACTTTTAAAAAATCATATCAATCCATTGATTACCAGCATACTAGAAAAAACAACAAACCAGTGCGTGATTTTTTGAATAAGCAGTTTTCTAGACGTTAGATTAAGCGGTTTGGTGTAATTGAATGGCCGGCTCGCTCTCCTGATTTAACGACAATAGATTTTTTTTTTGGAGCATTTTAAATGCAAAAATTATACATTGCAGTTACAAAATTTCTAAGTAGTTACGAAACCAAATAACCACAGAATACCAAACAAGAACACTTATGATGTTGAACAATGTTGGAGTTGGTTTTTACAGAAAACTTTATTTGTGTATGGAAGTAAATAGACACTTCCAGAAATTATTGTAATTTACAAAAAGATCAAATACAATCTATATTAGTATGCTCTTTTGTGTTTTTGTTCAGCGTAACAAGTTTTTACAAATGCGGATTAACTTGTAGCCGTAGTGTATTTTTTTCTGCATTTCCATGTTTATGTACACCCTACAACATATTTATTTTGAGTACACTTATTAGGCACGTTTTTTACTTAAAATGTGGCTAGCTTGTACAATGTACACAAATAACATTTTATTTATTTATTAACCGACCATCTTATTGAGACTCATGTTGCCGTTAACACATTTTGTAGAAGTGACCACCCCAACAAGTAAAAGACATATAATCTTAAGAATCTGCCACATCATTTCTCTCGAAAACAAAATTGACGTGTTTTGGGTTTTTTCAGCCAACACTTTCAGCAAATTTACTGAGATAATCCGCCTGAAGATTTTTATATGGAACAGCTTGTATATCTTTCATATAATTAATTATTAATTTATTTGTTTAATTGATGCAATAAATTGCTTCTTTGCTAAATTTGTTTAAATTTATAAAATACTTAAATTTTAAGTTTTTGTTTTTTAAAATACTTGTTTTTCAAAATCAGCTGTCAATGACACGCAGTGTCAAAAATTGATGTTGAAAAACGCATTATTAAGAAGAACTTGAAAACTACTCTTCAGATCTTGATCAAATTTATATATTCTAGAGCATTGGTACTAAAGTTATCAAAATTGGTTTACCTTAAAAACACATAAAAAAAAATTGCACAGAAAAGATAACACAGTTTTTTAAGCAGAAAGATGTCACTGTTTTGGCGCAAAGTTTTGGTTTGCTATGTATTGTTGATATAGGTACTTAAGTGTTTTAGTTTGTAAACAATTTCATTAAATAAAAATAAAAAAAACGGTGCAGGTTAACTGTACGCCCATCAAGACTTGATTTCGGTAAAGTTGAAGGAGTTATAAAGTTTAGTGATTGGAAGTGTGAGAAAAATGTTTGTAGCTGCCATAAAAAAGTTGCTATGGCATCTTACACAAATTGTAAGATGCAATCAAGCCCATTCTAATGTTATTAACAATTTTGTTTTATGTACTCAAAGATTTACAAACCGTCATCTCTTTGGTAAATCTATTTTTAACTAAAAAAAATAATCAAGATTAAAAAAGAAAGAGATGTCTAGATTTCTTTTGTTTAGTGCTAAGAAAGCAATGATATTGCAACAAGATCACATTTAAAACTTCAAGTTAAAAGCACCTAATTTGACGTATTTGTTACTTAATGACAGCTCTACCTTTTAACTGTTTTACTTTTGTATTGTTTATTTCTATTTACAGGTGGTTAAAGTGGTCACAGCTTTTGTCATAATTGAGTTTTATTGGTGAAAATTTTTCAGACTAAAACCTACCTGCCGAAACAGTTTACGATTGTCTCGCTGATTACTTTGCTTTGTACAATAAAACTGTTGGCTTACGACCTACACACGCCAAAATCAGCTTGTTTTTGTCTTATCATGGTGACAAGTGCTCTTCTCAGCCAGTGAAGAAAAGCTCTTTAAGTAAAATGCTCCCGGATAATTTGCTGAGTACCTAAAACTACTAGATGCAAGCCAATTTACAGGACAGCTATTATGCTGGTCGAGAACGGCGGTGATACAAGAAGCTTGAAGCATATTGGTTGAGTGGCGATGAGATAAGCTAGCCAAGTTATACGTGGAGAATTTTTTACAGAACAAAATTAAAATATCTCAGACCATCTCAGGTGAAGATGAACGTACTTGAAGCAAATATAAGGCGTGTTACCTTTGAACTTGGTTCAAGTGGCATTACTATTTCAAACCTAAGAGAGTGCATATTCAATTTTAAAAAAATGTAAAAGTTATATTTATTTATTAAAATTGTAACTATAGAAAGGTTTTTATTATTTATTTATATATTGGCAGCTTTATACGTCCTCGGGCTATCAAAAACAAACTACGCCCGCATTTGAGTACCAGTAAAGACGATTATGATTTCAAAATTAAATAAAATCTTAAGTGTGTTTGCAATAATGTAAGTAACATCTTCTATAATCAAATCACATTTACAAATGTCAAAATCTAGAAGTAAAAAGTAAAAACAAGTTTGTATTATTGTAGACCATCATATTTTGTTCAAATGTTGCAGCCAAATATTGTAAAATAATATATTCACCTGCTGTAGATACAACTGAATGTCAAGACTGCTTCCTTTTGTTTCAAGTGGCATCTATAAGAAATTGATTAATCGCTTGATATAAACAAAGATTTTAAATGATGCTTATACATATTTTTTAACTAGGTTTGTTACAACTTATAATAACTTAAAATAAATGTATGTCTAAAATGCACTGAAGAATAAGCAAACTGTATCACTATTTTGTGCTAACAAACTACAAAAAAAAATGAATCTTATAATAACGTTTTTTTTACTATAATAGTCTTCTATACAAATTTTTCAGATTTTTTTAGCGATTTAAGCCACTATTCTTATAAAAAAAGGTTCCAATTATAGATATCTGAATCTTTTTTCCGTCAATACACCCATAGGGTGTTTCAATAAAAAACCCAAATCAAAATACCGCTAGTCCTGACCCTCATAAATAAAACATCTAACATTTCATTAGTTCCACATGTAAAATTCAATATTCTCCTGCCATCAACCACCTGACATGTAACTAAATACATATTACAGAGGTAAATTTCGACCCATGACACACAAAAAACTGAAGAAATGGGGCTGCTCAAGGGTAGGTGGATGGTAAAGACTTCCTGGGTTGCGTCAATAAAAATTTAGATTGTATTTTAAATGTACCGTATACCGTTACCTCTACGAGGAAGAGTTGTGTTAAGGGTTGTTTACCGGAAAGAATCTATGGATAATCGCAACGGGAATCCTTTCTATTTACCGCAATTACTGTAAATTTTTATTGCGGACGGGTTACAAAAAGTAGTGGTATAATGGTTACAGTTTTCAATAGGTCTGTGACACTTGAATGTTTTTAAAATAGTTTATTGAAGACTGTTTGGCCTTGGATAAAAATTGTTTGAGTATAAAGCCACAATCTCATAAGTTATAACCGTTTACAAATAAATTATTACTGTTTTTTCTTATCAAATATTAGCACCCAGCAGGTGCTTTAACCAATTTCCTGACAATAATCATTGTAGGCTTTCTTAACGTGTGATTTATTACACTGCCTCTGTTGAACAATCTGTCAATATATAATGTATTTGATTGACTGATGCAACTACATGATAAATTGTTTTTTTTATTTTTTTTTGCTTTTTGATTTATCTCACTATGATCACCTCCAAAAGTATATTAAAATCAATGAACGTATGATATACCAAACTTTCTTGAAAAAGTCTTTTTACAGTTTTTAAAAATAGATAATTAGTAATAACTAATACCATACTAAAGTTTCATAATGGTCAGAAACTAAAGAAACCAATGTAGTTTCATTGTTGTGACATAAACCTTTTAAAAGATGAATTTGTTTTCGTAAAGCTTGTAAAAATAAGCGTCTTTTAGTTATATATTAATTTAAAAATTGAAATTGAAAAGTTAACAACAAATGAGCAATCTGAATTTAAAATGAAAAATGAAACTGAAGAAAAAAATCAAAAGTCGAATTTCGATTGCAATTAAATAATTAAAAAATTTTAAAAAAATCTAGTTAGCACCGTTACAATGCCACTTTCTTCTGATTTGTGATTCCTATTTCCTCTATCAATTGCAACGACAAGATTATTCTAATTTCGGCTTTGATCATCTTATTTAAGAAAATTTACAAACTTGTTCTTTTGGAAGCGTTTCAAATGTTTTTTATATAATATATTATAGAATCCAGGTGCAGCATTTCTGATCTTTATAAGCATATTATGTATTCTTATTGTACATTATAATAATAGTATTGAAGACATCAGCAGATACACTCGTACATGTATCAGTTTCCTTGTGTAATAAGATCAGTTTCGTTGAGGTCGTCGACCAAAATGTGGAGTAAAATTTTAAAAGACCCGTTATCTGGAATTCGAAGGTGGCCATTGCTGGTACCTTGAATTTATACCTGAAACAACCCATCAATAATGCTTTTGGTCAACTATATTGTTAGAGTGCAAGTATCTAACGGTTGTTCTAAAAAGAAAATTGATTCCTTTTCAATTTAGATTTTGTATACATATTTGAGTGGACAAAGGAAAATAGCCCGCTTTTAATTAGTTTTAAAACTATTTTTAATTAAATATATATACAAGTTACTGCCATTATTACATAAAACACTTTTTTTTTATTTCCGAGTATTTTCGCAGTTTGAAAAGTGCTGTATTATCAAATGCAATCCAAAAACAATTTTACTTTTTGCACTAGTGCATAATAAAGTGTAGCAAACCATCGTCAAAATAAATCTTTTATTATTTATTAGTAATTCACAACAACAAGTGGCCCACCTAACCCTAAAGACATTTGATTTCAGAAAAATGCGTTGTTGGTTCTTATGATTTTTTGTTTGGCATCGACCCCTTATTTGATACCCAGTATTTTTGCAGAAATATTCTTTATTTTTTTATTTTAAGCAAATATTTTATAATATTGGTTTTGCTTAGCACTTTAGATTTATTTAATTGTCATAATATGTTTTCAAAAAAGCAACGAGATTATTGAACTTGCTAATATCAACGTTGAAAATTATCCTATTTTCTATTTAGCACTATTTTTGTAATTGAAAGTATTTTGTTACTGACATACAATGTTTGAATGAAGCATATTGGTAACACTGAGCATTAACATTAAATATCAAAAAAATTTTAGAAGGTAAATTTTTTAAAGAATTTTTGACCAGCACAGTCAGTATCTATTTTATTTACAACTACCCAACACTTGAACACTGATCTGGCAATTGACTTATGTTTATATTTGTCTAAATATTGATCTGTTTATTAGGCACATAAAAATTAAAAATTCCTAAGAATATCGCTTTTGCATTAGGATTATTTGAATTAGCAACGCATACAGGACATTGTTTTTGAAGATCTTTGGCATCATTGCTGGCAGATTCAGAAGCAGATATGCATTCTCTGAAGCTCCATAGAGGTTAAAAATCTGATAGTATTGCAGAGGTATATGTGGAAACGTCAATTGAAAATAAAAAAAGAATTGCAACGGAAATAATGAGCTTTTTAATTACTGTGGATTCTACATATAACGTCGTTAGAAGTAATAAGATAGTTGCAAGGAAAATAAAGGATTTATAAGTTGCAGTAGTTTTACAAATAACGTAACATGCACAGAAAAAAGAACCCAAATATTTAAAAACAGCGTCTTTAGTTATTTTTCAAAATGTTTCAAACTGTGTATTTTATATCAATAAATAGTTATAAGCAATTCATTTTTTATATTTATTTACTTTGCCGTAATAGTGCGGTAAAAACTGTCATTACGACACTAAAAAATGTTCTGAACTATGACACATTACGTAGTGAAATATGATAAAATATTTTAAAACATATTTATAACGTTATAAAATAAAACGAATTTGTTTTTAATAGTGTATTTATGTACCGCTTAAAAAATTCAATAAATAACATAAATAATAAAGTAAACATAAACAACATAATAATAAGCAATATAAAAATTTTGCTTTTAAGAAAGTACCAAATGAAATAACTCTTATAAGACCAACTGATATCTGAATCGATAAAAAATATAAAACGAGAAAAAAATGTATTATGAGAGAAAAAATGATAATGTAAAAGAGATTAAGAAAATATGAAGAAATAAACGACAATGGTAAAGACATAGACATACAAGAGAAGATATGATGGATCGAAAAATCGGTCTATAATAACAAATATAAAAGAATAATTACAAAAAAAGTTGTCTAGGTTTGTAAAACATGTGGGAAAGGATGAAGAAATTAGCAAGTAAGCAAAGTTCAAATGCAGAAATAAAAAAAATATATATATATATATATATGTATTGAATAAAACAAAACAAGAAAAAAACGCAAATCTGTGCAATTGAGAGTAAAACACACAATAGAACACACAATAAAACAATGTGTAAAAGTAAGAAAAAGAGTTATCTGAAAAAGCACAAGAAAGAAAAAAGTAGAGGGAAAAAAACAAAAAACAAGAAAGAGATTTGGAAGCAAGAAGAAACAATGATTTGATTTAATCTTAAAATAAGTAAATGCAACACTGTATAGTAACTGATAAATATTTACTTGTAAATTCTTTGCATACTTCTTTGTACGTACCAAATGACATACAACTCACTATTGCTATGTAATTTACTTTTATTGCATTTAATATAAATAATGAATATTAAGATATTATCAAATAATGTAAATGAATTAACAATTGATTTTAATTAAATGTTTAGACGTTATGCAGCTGCTTCTAGTGTCATTGACTCTTTTAACCTTAGATTGTTTCTTTAATTTCAGAAAATATGTATTCCACCTGGCCAACACCACCCAATATCCAAAGTACCAAAGCTCACCAATTTTGCGGCAATTAATAAAATATTTACGGACACGAAAATGTTGTACTTTGCTATAGTCACGGTATTATTTTAATAATTTTACGAGCAGGTGATTGCTATAATTTGACGATGACAGATGATACGATTAAAATCAGCAAAAAAATGTTTTGGGGAATGTTTAATAATAAAGTGGTATTAAAAATGCATAAAGAGACGGTGGTGGTTTCCAAAACCATTTTGATTAAGTTTTACATCTGGCTGTCTTTAGACTATAAGGATTTGCATAAGATTGTACCATGTATTTAAAAAAATTGGAATCAAGTTAAATGATCTCTTCTCTGTTGATCACCAAAAATTTAGTCAAGCTTCTCTGAAACTAGAAGAAAGGTATTTGCAGGGCATAAATCACACCCTTTCTCAACTCAGCTGTCACACGATTTTCCATTATTGCAAAATCTTAGCGAAGCTGCAGAGATTTGCTTCAACGAACTCTGTTGATGTCAGGTGCAACGGCCTTAAAACTTAAAACGCTTACTTTTTAGGGACTTTGGAATACCGGAGAGTGAGTGAGTATCCTTGAATGTCACTTTCTTTTGTGTTTTGTATAATAATAATTTTGCAAAGGTTTTTTGAGAAAAATAAAAATGAAACTGTAAATGGTCGGTGCTTTGTTATGGCCATCCTTGATGGTTGAGGTTGATGGTTATTTGCGAGTGAAGAACGATTACCTGTTATTTATGGTGATGGATTGAGGATTTTGCAACGATGGCAGTTATGATGGGACAGGGTTTTTATTGATGCTAGTTATTACCAATCATTGCCAAAATAGCATTTTATAAGCTGCCATAAAAAACGTGCTTTAAAAACCGAAAAGGGACGTCATATTTCAATATTCATAATCTGCTTTTTGTACCTGCCAACAAATAAGCATTAAACAAAACAAAAATTTAGGTGTTCTTGATATTCTTTGTTTTTTTTTTAAATGGAACAACTATAAACAACGTATAAAAATCTATATCTAACTTAGAAATAAACAAGAATTTGAGATCTGCTTTTGAAAACGCATCATTATAGTCCAAATTGTTCAAAAATTACAGTCCGATTCGGACTGATCCTTCACCTACGAGATTATTCGATAAGAATTTCTAATATTGCTAAATTAACTAATGCGGATTGGACAATATCATTGACCAGTAATGTCCTCTTCATTTTCTCCTCTTCGCATTTTTCACTTGAAATTCACAATTTCGTTTCGTTCCGATTTTACTTAACACACCTTACGGTTTACCTTTCGTCCTCAATTTGCAGCATTTTTACACCTACTGAATCGGATAAGCAACGACATACGTTTTGAAACGTCTTTTTTTAATGCTTGGCAAGAGACTGTAACGTTTGTGATTTTTTGATTATTGCAGATAGCGTAACACATTACGGGTAAAGGTTGACGACCGTGTTTTCACATAGATTGTTGTTTTGGCGGACATTGTCTTGAACTTGACCAAAGAATTAATTTTCTTTTAATAAAAATATTATACGATTTGTTTATAGATCTACAACCCTGGCAGTATCGTCAAAAATTCGAGAAAAAAGCTTTATGCTTAAATTTTTTTTGAAAACATATATATTATTTACCAAAATGTATTTTTGAAAGTTTTTTAGATAAAAATAAATATCGTCTAGCCTTTAACGCAAATGTTCAACATAACGTTAAATTTTCACGTAAAAAAAGCGAAAATAAAAAATATCTCTATAATACTTGACTTGACCTTACTTTTCGTGACAGTTGGTCTGTAAAGCGTGACCTTATTAAGAGGCAGCTATAAAATTCTTGAAAAATTTAATAACTTTTGAACAAGTTTTTTCATTTTTGGCATTGCTGTGCAAATTAGCTCTGAGTGGATAAGCTAGTTATTTTGTTAGAGCAAAACTATTTTGATTGAGTACTTTTGTAAGTACTCAAACTAAAAATTTTTGTTTCTTTTAAAACATAAGACCTTAATGTCATTTAAGGTCATTTCGAGGTAACAAAAATATCACCCTAATGGTCTTCATTATCGGAAAGCTGGTTTAGTCTTTCTCAGCAGTTTCTTTCAGAAAGAACCGCAAGAATTTTGTTATTTATCCCTTCTAGGCACATAAGGTTAAATCTATAGAGCGCTGAGGCTACTGGAGCTTACTACGTGGAAGAGATGTCCAAGAATCATCTGTCAAGACTTTTCGTCTCAGAAATCTGAAAAACAAAAAGTTTAACTATTTAATACCCAGACAATTACTATCGTTCCGATGTGTCCAACAGTCTCAGTTGACGCATCGTTTTCCAAAATAACAAAATAAAATATTGATAACATAAAAAAATACTAAATATCGGAGACTCCAAACAAATATCTTCAATACTCTTAAAGGTTGCACATGCATAAGCCAAGCTGTCTAATTTGTAACTCAGATTAGCTTCTTCATTGCTGGGTGCATCGCTTTGGTGCTGGTCATTGGCGAATATCAAAAAAAGAATACAGTTTGGAATTTCAACTGAAGAAAAAGAATGAAATTCAGTGTTTTATTGCAGATTATAAGTCAAATCACAAACAATAGATATTTGTATACCAAAACACTTAAGTTGAATTTTTTTTGACAAAGGTAGAGCTGAAAAATTAAAATTAATTAATTAAATTAGAACTAATCTCCTCTTTCCTACAACAAAAGACGTTTTTCAAAAATTTATTTGCTTCATTCTACAATCTAAGTTAGATGAGATAAAAGTGAAGGTCGCCGTGCATGTTTTATGTTAACCAATTATATTTTCAGCGTTTTTATCAAAAATTTGAGTTTTTAAAAGATCTAATTAACAAACTCTTCTGGTTGTGTTATGCTTTACAGGCTGTTATGTCTTTAAGTGTTTCAAAATATAAAAAATTAAAGATGATAAAAAACATCCGACATTTTTATTTATCAGACATTTCTGATAAATAATTAATATAAAAATACATTAATATTAACGTTTTTATCTATTCTCAAAACATTGTCAATTGACTTTTTTTATTAGTTTAGTTAACTGTTAACAGCAATTTGTCTTAAATAACTTAAAAATTCCTGCTCAGAAAAAACTCTAAAATTAAAAAAAATTATAATTTTTACTCAGAATAGTAGTTGAGAAATTTTGAAACTTCAAAATAACCTCAAAGAAAAAAAGCGCATAAGGTTAAATCTATAGAGCGTTGAGGCTACTCGACCTTACTACGTGGAAGAGATGTCCAAGAATCATCTGTCAAGACTTTTCGTCTGAGAAATCTAAAAAACCAAAAGTTTAACTAGTTAATACCCAGACAATTACTATCGTTCCGATGTTACCAACAGTTTCTGATTTCAGTTGACGCATCGTTTTCCAAAATAACAAAATAAAATATTGATAACATAAAAAAATACTAAATATCGGAGACTCCAAACAAATATCTTCAATACTCTTAAAGATTGCACATGCATAGCCAAGCTGTCCAATTTGTAACTCAGATTAGCTTCTTCATTGCTGGGTGCATCGCTTTGGTGCTGGTCACTGGTGAATATCAAAAAAAGAATACAGTTTGGAATTTCAACTGAAGAAAAAGAATGAAAATCAGTGTTTTAACACAGATTATAAGTCAAATCACAAACAATAGATATTTGTATCCCAAAACACTTAAGTTGAATTTTTTTTGGCAAAGATAGAGCTAAAAAATTAAAATTAATTAATTAAATTAGAACTAATCTCCTCTTTCCTACAACAAAAGACGTTTTTCAAAAATTTATTTGCTTCATTCTACAATCTAAGTTAAGTGAGATAAAAGTGAAGGTCGCCGTGCATGTTTTATGTTAACCAATTATATTTTCAGCGTTTTTATCAAAAATACGCGAAATTTGTGAAAGATAGATAAGAAATAAGTCATATAAAATGACATTTGAGTTTTTAAAAGATCTAATTAACAAACTCTTCTGGTTGTGTTATGCTTTACAGGCTGTTATGTCAAGTTTTAAGTGTTTCAAAATATAAAAAATTAAAGATGATAAAAAACATCCGACATTTTTATTTATCAGACATTTCTGATAAATAATTAATATAAAAATACATTAATATTAACGTTTTTATCTATTCTCAAAACATTGTCAATTGACTTTTTTTATTAGTTTAGTTAACTGTTAACAGCAATTTTTCTTAAATAACTTAAAAATTCCTGCTCAGAAAAAACTCTAAAGTTAAAAAAAAATATAATTTTTACTGAGAATAGTAGTTGAAAAATATCGGAGACTCCAAACAAATATCTTCAATACTCTTAAAGATTGCACATGCATAGCCAAGCTGTCCAATTTGTAACTCAGATTAGCTTCTTCATTGCTGGGTGCATCGCTTTGGTGCTGGTCACTGGTGAATATCAAAAAAAGAATACAGTTTGGAATTTCAACTGAAGAAAAAGAATGAAATTCAGTGTTTTAACGCAGATTATGAGTCAAATCACAAACAATAGATATTTGTATACCAAAACACTAAAGTTGAATTTTTTTTGAAAAAGGTAGAGCTAAAAAATTAAAACTAATTAATTAAATTAGAACTAATCTCCTCTTAAACAACGAAAGACGTTTTTCAAAAATGTATTTGCTTCATTCAACAATGTTAAATTAGATAAAAGTGAAGATCGCCGTGCATGTTTTATGTTAACCAATTATATTTTCCGTGTTTTTAACAAAAATAGGCGTAATTTGTGAAAGATAGATAAGAAATAAGTCATATGAAATGACATTTGAGTTTTTAAAAGGTCTAATTAACAGACTCTTCTTGTTGTGTCATGCTTTCCAGGCTGTTATGTCAAATTTTAAGTGTTTCGAAATATAAAAAGTTAAAGATGATTCAAAATTAACGATTATAACAATTTCTTGTATCTTTGACAGTAGTTTATTAATAGATTTTACCACAAATGATATTTTAGCTTATTTTACTGAACATTTCTGATAAATAATTATATTAATATTAACGTTTTTATTTATTCTCAAAGCATTGTCAATTGACTTTTTTTATTAGTTTAGTTAACTGCCGACTGCAATTTTTCTTAAATAGCTTAAAATCACCGGTTAATTGAAAACTCTAAAGTTAAAAAAAATTATTATTTTTACTGAGTACAGAAGTTGAGAAATTTTGAAATGATGAAAAGTTGATTTTGAGACGTGCTTTTCCAAATTGTAAGTATTCATAATGAGTAAATCAAAACATAAAGCCTTTATGTTAAAAAACAAATTCAACATTATACAGAAATAAAAAATAAAAAATGATGATAAACACAGTTTGCACAAAAATCTACCGAAATGGTTGACATTGAAAACACTTTCAGTACGTACAAAACTTGGCTTTTGTACAAAATAACTCTGGATAATACTTTAAAATTTGTAAGAAAAACTGCGTTGGAGAAAATCCATTTATAGATGGTTTACTGTCTTAGCGGTTATACTACAGAGGAAAAAATTGCTGACCTGCTAATCCTAGATAGTTTTGATAGTAAAGACAAACAGTAAAGTTTTTCAAAGTTTGTTGTACAAATAAGCTGCTTGTTTGTACAAATGTGTATAACTGCTTGAATAAAAAATGAGATAAGCCGTTAAAAGCTAAAAAAATTATTTTATATTCAGTTATTAATTAGTCGATTAATCGTTAAGTTAAGTCAAACTAGATTAAATTGATATTTAAGCTTTAAACACTACTTAAAAACTAATAGTCACAATAAAAGCGTAAGCAATTTTTTTAGAAACTTAAAAAAATTTTATAAAAAAAATAGTACAAAAAAATTAATAGTAAGTCCGTCTATAATTTTTTTACAAGAATAAGAAAGAGTCAGCCAAATACTATTCCAAAATTGCCACCATAGAAGAAATTTTTTTGAAATCAATTTAGCTGATGAGTTCTTTCAGTGGCTAAATAAAAAATATATAATATTAATATAAGAAGCAACTTTTTAGGATGTTTAAAACGCCACTGCAATAGAGATAAAAAAGCAATCTATAGATATAAGCTATAATAAAAATATAATAAAACTTGAAAAAATATTAAAAAAATTAATCAAAAGTGTAACATATTAAAGACTAACAACGAATTTTTGTTATTTACTCCCGAGAAACAATCTGTCTGAGAGTTTGAAGCCAGAAAATTTGGCAATGAATATCAATAATCAAGTCATTTTGTATCATTGACTTGTACCTCAACGGAAGTGTTGCCGCTCAAACATTTTCAACGTTGAAAAAGCTATGCAAAAAACTGAACATAAATAAACATTTTTGAACACAAGTGTCAAACCATTTATTTCAAATAAATAAACCGTTATTGAAAACTTGTTTGATTATTGCAATATTTATAAAAAGTAAGTAACTGCTTATTATTTATTTGTATCAACAGCATATAATTTGTGCGAGTGGGCAAACAACAGTGTTGGGAGCAAATCTCCATGTGAACACCCTCATTCATTTTGCACGGAACATTATTTTATCAGGATAACAGTGTTGGCAGCATAATGTAAATAGACCCATATTGTGTTTGTTGTAATCGTGTTACTTTTTGTTTATTTTAAAATAGTGTTTTGTATTAGTGTAATGGGTTTGCTGCAGCCATATTAGTATAGATTATTACATATTAAGTCTATAATTATCAAAAAGTCATTCTATCAGGTAGGCCATCATAATAAAGACCGTATGTCTAATGACACTTCTCACTTATGTTAAAAAATAAATTACAAAAAGTAATATTTAAAAGGTTAAACTTGTTTAAATTGTCAAAAATGGTCTTAAAATTTGAAAATTTTTTTTTTAATAACATCATACTGCCGTAACTGTATTGGTTTGGAAAATGGAGAATTAACATACTCGCAGGTATTACGGATTTCCAGACGGCGTGATTATAATTATTTATTTAAGACCATCTAATACGTGGTGCAATTATTTAATAAAACTGGAAGCGTCCAACATTGTCCACGCAGTGGCAGATCTAGTGTAAAGTCTGAAAAAAACATCAACAATTTTTGAGGTATCATGGAAGAACATTCTTAAAAGTCGATCAGAAAACTATCCCAACAAGTTGATTTGTCTTTTCAAACTTGTCAAAGCATTTTAAAAAAAGATTACGGTGCATAATTTTGGTTTAAGAATGAATTAGTGCCGGTGGTTTAACTCTAATTTGAAAGACAACGATGGTCTTCTTGACTTTACTTTTTCCACAAATTTTATCTTTTCATTTGTTTAAAGTTATGAAATATATTGTTTGAGAAAATTTGCTATTAATTTCCTTATTTATTTTATCAAATGAATAAACACCACGATGTCAACTGTTGACCTCAAAACAGCACATCTTTGCAACCTGTAGTACATACGCCAGATCCTTTGCTGCAAATTTGATTAAAAATTATTTTGCATTTTCTTTTTCAACATTGTAACATATAAATATTTTTCGCCACTTTATCATTGACATACGTTCTTTATTTCGTTCGTTTACGTGATAGAAGGACTTTTTGATTGCACGGTATAATCAGCAAACAATCAATCTTCTAAAGTCAAAGCAAAACAATAATGAAGTTAGTTATTGTTTTATAGTTTACAACTTCACACAATGTGTACAAAATCAGCAAAAGTTCACAATTAGATGATCTAAAATAATCAATTAAATGAAGCAACAATAATACGCCTTAGGTACAATCTCGGGGTCTCAGACATTTTAAGCAAAACATTAAATACTGATAATTTTTGATTGTAATAAACAATGCAGTTTGCTGAACTGTAATTTGGTCTAAATTACACTAAAACGCAGGTAACACCAATTGTCTTAAAGCAAAAAGTATAAAACAAATTAATTCAGAATAAGCATCACATGTTTTAGGTGCGTAACGTTCTTCAGTATGTGTCAAATTTAATTTTTTTATTAATAAATTTATTGATTTATAAATTTAATAAACTTCTAAATTCAACTTTAAAAATTTTTATTATATATTTTTTTAAATCTAAGAATGGTTTAATCAAAAACAATGGGTTAGTTAAATTACTGCTTGTTGAACCGCAAAAACACTTTACTCTTGACAATCGTTTTAGAACAATAATTTAAGAATAATTTATTTCAACTAAAGTTACATAGAAATTGCCGTATAGCTAGCTAGCTATCCGGCTATATAGCTAGCTAGCTAGCTGTAAAGTTCATAGTGTTTACTCTTTCTTGTCGTTATTTTCTCAATTATTTTTGTCATAACGTGATGCTTGCTTCTGTACAAAGAAGTGGCTAGGTTTGCTTGTTTTGTATCAGACAAGATGAAATCTAATGTCCCCTGCCAAAGTGAGGCATAATTTAAATTTTGACACTGTTTCTGCTCCGGTTACCTGATGCTTTTTTTCCTAAGTTGTTAGTTGTGTTTATTGGAAAGAGGGGCTGAGTGTAGGAAAATATTACAGACTTTGGTAGGAACAAGAACAATAGAAATACATTATCGCTTTATTACAAAAAAATTAAATTTTGACTATAAAAAAATATTTCAATTTAATTAATAATTATTTACCACCAATATTTACATAATTAAATATGTATTTAAAAATTTTTAGCAAAAAAAAACGACTTCAAAGAGAAAACTTTAAAGTAAACGCACTAGGCGCCACTACAATTCTTCAACTTTTTTCTTGAATAATCAAAATGGCATTATTAAATCTTAATTTTCATATTATGTTATTACCTTTGAGATATCTTCTTTCTATCAAACATAATATATCATTTTTAAACAACAAAGTTATCCGCGACTACGGGTTAATAAACACACTAGTCGCAGCTACAATTTTCAAAAGTTTTTTTTGATTTCCTTAAAATGCCATTATCAAATCTTAATTTCTTTATTATCGTACTACCCTTAAAATATTTTTTTTTTAGCAAAAAAAGAATTAAAAAATTCGGTTTATAAATCAGCAATTACACATAAAAAAAAATGTAGTACAAAAGTTGCTTGATTACAAGTTACAAATTTTTTGGTAACTAAGCCATTCCTCACCTTCTCACTACATTATCTTTATTTTTTCCACAGATTCAAAAACCAAAAAAAAAATTTGAAAAAAGGCTTTGAAAATAAGAAACATTAAAAATATTAAAAAATCTACATAAAAAAATTTGTCTTAAACTTATTCTTAGCAAAAGCTTAGATGGTCATCAAAGCATAAAAACGTTAACAAAAGATCAGAATTTCAGATAAAAGGTTTCACTTAAAAAGAAGTTTTAGACCAAAGATTAATATTTTTTTCTCCAAAAATTTGAGTCCGTCGAGAAAAATAGAGGTTGCTATTTAAAATTTCCAAGGGTAACTTTAAAGAAGTTTTAAAGTGAGGAATGATTTATTTACTAAAAAATTTGTAATTTGTAACCAAGCTACTTTTGTGCCAAACTTTTTTTTTTGAAAACTTTTTTTCGGGGAAATCTTAATCTGTTGACCGACTTTTGACGCACCGGCATATAGAGTCACATTGAGTTACCTCCTCTTTTTTTGAAGTCGGTTAAAAAAATACATGTTCATGTTTATGTTAGCTTACAAACTTATTATATTTTACAATTTCATTCTGATAATCAATATTTCATATGAAGACTACAATAAGTTAAATAACAAATAAATTAACTTTTATTATCTCGTCTAAACTGGTCATCACTGGTTGAACTGTGATATCACATTTCTTGTTGACTGGTGGAACTACTATTGTTTTTTTCGTGGTTTTATTAATTCTCTTCTGAACTTCCTAGATCTTGATTTTTTGGTTAAGCTGTAACTACTTTTGTTCTGCAAGAGTTGACTATTTATTATTAGATTTGTTTTAAAAGTGATTCGTTGATAAAGTTTTGATTACGAAGAATATCTCAGATCGTTTTTAGGGTTTTGTTGCATTATGTTGTAATTCTTTGTTGATTTTTTTGTGGTTTTACTAATTCTCTTCTAGACTTTCTAGATCTTGGTTTTTTGATTAAACTGCAACTACTTTTGCTCTTGCTCGCAAGGGTTGACTATTTAGTTTTAGACTTGTTATGGAAGTGATTTGTTGATAAAATTTTGATTGCTGAGAATATCTCATATTGTTTTAGGAATTTTGATGCATATCATATTGGTTCAATGTTTTTATTAATTTTTTTTGCGGTTTTTCTAATTTTTTTCTGTACTTCTTACATCCTGGTTTTACGGATAAGCTGTAACTACTTCTGTTCTTGCATGCACCAGTTAACCATTTATTTTTAGATTTGTTTTGAAAGTCATTTGTTGATAAAGTTTCGATTGCTGAGAATATTTCAGATCGTTTTTGTGCATTTTATATTGTCGTAATTCTTTTATTGTTTTTTTTTGTGGTTTTACTAATTCTTTTTTGGATTTTCTAGATCTTGGTTTTCCGGATAAGGTGCAACTACTTCTATTCTTGCTTGCAACAGTTGACTATTTAGTTTTAGATTTGTTTTAAAGGTTTGGCTAGTGATAAATAAATAATAAAATATATTATAGCAATTGTCAAAACGTGTCATATATTCTCTTTCCTTTAAACTTTTAGAGTTCAAGTTCAGTAATTTTTTTAAAGTTTTTATAGTTGTCAACTTTAGTCATAACTATTTATTTTGGCAATGTTTTTGAGCAAAACATCACCATAAACAACAACTTAGTGAATGAAGCTATTTGTGGAGAAACACTCAACAACCTTTTTCAAAAAACGAAGATATTTTAGAAGACGAAGATTGGCTCAAAGGGTTTTAATTTATTTCGAAATATGATTTTACCATTGAATACTAAAATCGTAAACTCTATCTATAGTCAATGCTTTTACTAATCTAATGGAACCTAACCAAGAGCACACGGAGCTTGGATCAAGTTTACAAAAAGTCAAGAAATACACAAATAATCTGGCTCTACAAAAATAAAAATTAATACTAAAAGGAAAAATAACTACTTGTTGTCAAAACAAAGCTAAAAAATTAGAAATTTAAAATAAATGTTTTTACACTTAAGTCTGGTTTCTAATAATCTAATCTAACCAAGAACAGACACATCTTGGCTTGATCAAGTGTAGTAAAAGTTAAGAAATACACAAATAATTTGGCTTTAATAACTACTTAAAATAAACAATAACTGCACTTGTTGTCAAAACAACGTTCAAAAAATGAAAATTTTTAACAAGCAAGCAAGAAGCGAAAAGAGTAGTTTGGATTGAGAATTTGCAGAGTACCAAATTTTAGTTTTTATAAAATTTATAACTACTTACTGGGAGGAAAGCAAATTACAACTTCTAAAAGTGTTCAAATTAAAAAAACTCGACTAAGACCATTCTAATGAGTTTAAACAAAATATTTCTGTTGCAAGCTGGTGAAAAAAGATAATGTTTTGGAAATTTTGATTGATGCATAATGATTATTCCAGGGTTTCAAGTTACAATGTTTTTCTTATATAATAAAACGTATATCAGACCTATAAAATACGCTTATAAACATTTATCAATAAAAGAAAATTGATTTTTAAACAGCAAAGTTGATTTTAATCGAGAATATAATTTTAACCAATAAATAAAAAACTAAAATAAGTAACAAAAAAATCAGACTACACGGGGTATAATATTAACGTGAATCAAAAGCGGCGGTTTTTTTTTGGCAGCAGGTCTTAGATCGGTTTGTACTTAGGTTAGGTGAAGTTACTTGAAAACGCTGAAACTTTTTTGGTAATCAAAATCGATGGGCTGTAGATACTCAGCCTGCATTTCTTAAACACACAAATTAATTAATTATTTCTATTTTTTGTTTTCTTGCCTTATTTTATTTCAAAAATAACATTGATTAATTATAATTGATTATTAGTGTCGCTTATTAATGTAAGCTAAGCCATGATTGCACGTGCTTATTATTATACAATGACATATATATATACATATATATATATATATTATATTATTATTATATTATTATATATATTACATATATATATATTATACAATGACATATACTTATTATTGTACATTTGTGCCATTTTCTGTATGTGAAATAAATTTTAATTAACTAAAAAAAAACTAAAAATTCTTAAATAGAATAAAAATATGTATTTCTTATTTTACAGCGCTCAAAAACAATAGCGCAGACTAATTAAATTGATATATCCAAATTTACAAAAATCTCTACGTCATTGCGTAAGCGACTTTATGTTTACAGATTGTTACCGGCTTTAGTAAAAACCGATTTAAGACCTGCTGCCAAAAAAGCACAGCCGTTCTTAATCCATGTTAATATTATGCACCCTGTAGCATGTTGATGAAATTTAAAGCTTTGTAAGAAATGACATAAGCTAATATTTAACTAATTTGTTAGAAATTCTAGACAAAACTGGCAAAAGAGCATATAGATATGTATTTACCACATGACTTTTGTCACCACTTTGTGAAGATCAAGAATAATAACAGATTTTTTCAATAGTGCTGTTAATTGGCAATGCAGAAAGAATAATAAATACGTTTATTGATAAACCACAATGGTTGTAGATGTTCAAGTTTTTTTAATAGTTGTTATGCCTTGTAGTTCTAACGACAGCTTGAGACAAGCTTATGCTTTGCAACAAGTGGTTCTTCAAATATGACAGAACTGTCTATTACTTTTATGCGCTATTAACAAAACAATCAGTTAAGTCATTTGTAGTAAGATTCAAATGAAAAGTTGATAAGGTTTTTTAAGTAGATTATTAACTACTAACTAAGCTTCTTTTGATATTAAGACAACCTATGCACTAAGTTGCAGCACTTTCATAAAAAAATTATTAAACAAAAACGATGCAGGTAATTTATTCGGACAATAAAATTTTTTATATTTTTTTTTGTCTAACCAATTGTATAAAGAGAAAAACTTGTCCAGCCGCCAGACAAATAGTGCGTAGAGCCTGATGATTACAAATAATAATACCTTTTCTATTTAGGACTTTTAATGGTCTGCTGTCGAACAAAACCAAAGCTTTCGATGAATAATTAACAACGACAATACAAAAAACAGTGACAATAAGACAAAGCACTAAATGCAGTAAGATGACGAATCAAAAATTCCAACCTGTTCAAGATAATAATTTAAGTAATTTGAGATGTCATGGTTTTATCGTAGTGCATGTGCTGTGATGTAAAGATGTAATAATCGTTTTTTTAATAATTAGAGACCAGAGGAATCTCAAAACTGAAAAAGCAATAATTTTTGTTTTTAATTATGTGGATACTTGAGTGAATCATTGTTTTGAATTGAACGTTGTGATTTACTACAAAGTTTCTGAGTTATTATGTGACGATCACTTTTAACTGGTACTTCTTTCCTTCTAATTAGCATTATTAGTTATAATTTTAATAAAATATTATATTCTGCAACAGTTCCCCTATACTTGAAAGAATAGTTCTATTCAATATTTTTTGTAGAGTGGGCTTCCAGAAAGTCACTTAAATTAAAACTAAATAATTAATTAAAAATTTAGCGTCCTCATTAGTTCTTCTCTAAATTCAACTAATCACTTGACAATATAATTTCTATTTTTGATGAATATTCATCAGTTTTACTTGAAAATTAACTCTGGTATATTTTTAATTTTGCCTGATTTATAGTTAATTATTATATAAAAAACTAAAGAACTGTAGAACCGAATTGAAATAATTATATTTCGACAAATGATTTACACCAACTGCTTTTCTATTTTTCTTAAGCATCCACTAGCATGCACCACCTGTCACTTTGATTTTTTTGTCCTAATGAGCAGAGCTTAAAGGGTTAACCTAGTGGTCATTAGAAGGGCTCCGTTAGAATATCTAGGTCATCTAGGCAGATGATTTGGGGATCTACCATCTGTTAAATCTGAGATGCACCTTGTGCTCGATGCAGTGATTTGATTTGATAAACACCACCCTCGTCTTTCAAATAGGTCCCGTTAAAATGAGCATCAAACAGGAAGTGATGGGTGGTTATTATTACGTCAAATGAATATCTACCTGAACATAGATGTAGAAAAAATAATAGACATATTAATAGATGGAAATGACATGGGGCCATCCTGGAGGTAAATATTCAGTTATTCTGAAGACTTTACATAATTAACTATTAACTTTTATTTGAGTAAAATCACTATTAATATGTTTAAACTATTCAGTCTGTCAGTGAAAAGTGTGTAATGTTTTTTAAAAATATTATTTACTTTTCAAATAATACAAATGATTTAGATCAACTGTGAAATTTTGAACATATGTTCTTTTTTTGATTAGTTCATACGCAGTATTATTAGAAGAGCTCTGACGTTTGTCGAGTTCATACTATCAACGACAATAAACATGTACCAAAGTAAATTGCGCAGCAGACGTTGATTTAAATAATTTATGAACGCACGGTGTTTATCACATAATGTCAAATAGACGCAATTTAGAAATAGCACCAAATTAATAATCATTTTTATCATTCTGTCGCATTTTTTACGGCTTCTGAAATTTGCCGGTTTTTGTCAAGAATGGCATTTGATGTGATTATTTAAAAAAAAATTGTGTCGTGTTTGTTATCATAAAAGTTTTATGTTGTTATTTGTTTTAAGTAGAAAAACTTATGTTAAGTAATATTGTAAATAGAAAATTGCAACAATGTTTTCCTTAACATAAATTAAAATTGATAAAAAACATGGTTTAATTTAACTATGCTGTAATACAAGATGTCTCTAAAAAAACCCTGAAATATTTTTTATAAGTATTCTGGTAGAAAATTTTTCAAATAACTCTGTATATTTATAGCTGAAGATATTTATATGTGCTTTAATTTTTAAAAATATTATAAAAAAAAGATAAAATAATGTCTCAAGTGAAAGGTTCTCTTTAAAGGTTAAAAAGCTTTTTTATAAGTAGTATGAAAAAAGTCGCTTAGCAATAAAATTAAACCTCAGGTAGTTAAAATTGTAAAGTCTAGGGTAAAATTTAAGTTCTACTAATACATAAATGCTCAAAATGTTGTCTACTGACTAGTAGATTTTAGACTACTTATGACATCATTTGACTGCACTCTTAGATTATTCTCTGGCGTAACTCATATACCATGGTTCTAAGTGTTGACACCAAAAAATCTAATTGAGTCATGATTGGTGATTTGGCACGCTATTTGATTAATCTTCTTTGCCTAATCTAATGTTGAAAATAAATGTGGTTTATAAAATTTTCAACAGTCAAATTGACTTAGTTTGCACCAATGAAGTCAACTTAAACAAAAGCTAATCATTAGATTGCTTGAAATTCTAGCTTTAAACTTAAGTTTTTAAAACGTTGTGTATGATTTTCTTGCGTCAAGTAAAGATTACATTTGCTATAATCTAAAATACTGGTAAATGTATGAAGATCAATGCAAATTCATTCAATCTATATCTGTAAATTTAAACGTTTTTTGTTTTTTTTTTGGAAATCTTCAATAAGTTGCAACAGAATCAGATTTAAATAAATTTACAGTGACAAAATTGAGATTATATTTACCTAAGTACCTGTTACTTTCGTAAAATGGTAAAGGGGGCTATCTTACATTATAAAAAAATTCTACATGTTTTAATACATACATATGTATATGTTATAATCTAAATGATACAATGTTTATGTTGATAAATTAAAAAGTGTATTGCTGATTGAACAACCAAGTTATCACGTTAGCGTCTTTTGTCTCAAACGTCGTAATCTATCTTCTTTGGTTAACCACCAACGAGTAAAATAAAAATATTATGAAAATTCATTCTATCAAACTATATATCTGTAAACTTGGACATGTTTCGTTGTTTTGAGACTTGCTAAAAGTTCCGAAAAAAACCAAACATGTTCAAGTTTACAGATATAGTTAAATAAAAGTGCGTTAATCTCTTTGTTTTTGTGTTATTGAAGAATTCGAAAAATTGTTGTCTTTAGACGCATTTGATAATTTTTAGCAGTTTTTTACCACAACCTAAACCATAACCTAAGAGAACAACGACAGTAGCTATGTTATTGACTCTTAATTGGTGATGTTTTTGAAAACAAATTCAATTTTTTAAAATTTTACATTAGATTTAAAACGCACATATGACAAACAAGTTTTTCTTGCCAAAATTTGTGCACAGTAATTATTTTTCAAGATTAAACTAATTTGTCACTTGTTATGATTAATCATTTACAACTTTTGATATCAAATAGTTAAAAAAAAATTAACACTTATTAAAAACACATACGCTGTGTCTTTATTGACTAGTCTAAACTAATTGTCTAACTATATTGAATGATTTCGCCTATTAACTACCTATCCCTTGAAATGATGCATTAGAAACCCAACATTAGCTAACAAAGAGTTGAGCAAACCAATAAAATTAGTTTTTTTGCAAAATCACTTAGGTATCGTTATCTTTTGTTATGTAATTATTAAAAGTTGAGGCTTTTATGTCAACCCTGACAAGAGTCTATGTGTTTTATCATCGATTATACTTTAAGTCATGCTTCCTTCTTATAAAATATCTGAGAAGGCTTATTTTCATTAAAACACCCGGTATAAGTACTTTAAACAATTAGCAAGTTATAACCGTTAAAGCCTGTAAGTGCTAAACAACAGTTAATTACAGCAAAATCTCTTCAATTATTACCTAGCACTCATAGTTAACAAAACTCGGCGATTGCTGCACCGTAGAAGTCATTGCTGCCAAGCATCTCTGAAACCTTGGGTAATTTTATAAAATAACACAAAACAATCCAGTCACCTTTATGAGCTTGTCAATTAGGTTTTGTTTCGCCTAAAAACACCTGAATATCAAGTTCATTGACATGTGACGTCAGCGGACCTAACCTAACGTAAGTGAAGACAGCGTTCCAAGAGCAACTTTCAAATCTTTGTAGGTGTGCATTCCACCCTACATTATGATTGTTATAATATAAAAATCTAGTTATGTCATTTTGCCAAAATAACGTTGAAAAATAATCGAAAAAGACAAAACGATTTTGAAAATTAGAGAAAAAAATCAGGTCAATTTGCTAATTTTTAGACCTTGTTTCTGCAGAAGCAATCATACATAGGTGCTAAACAGAATGTGGTACAAACACGGCGAGTTTGTTGAACTTTTCTCGATGTGGAACAGTAAACTCGATTCAATTTTCGTTTCATTGGAAATAAAGGCATAACGGTCGGAAGAAGAAAGTCGTTAAGGCATTTTTACGTTAGCTATTTATATGTAGAAAATATTTTGGTAACTCGGAAGAAGTGTTAAGAGCTTAGCAAACATTTTTATTGGAGCAGAATATTTAATAAATCGTTTACACATAAAACTCAAACTACAGTTGTCATACATTTGGTCACAATTTTTGGCTAAATTACTCAATAAACCTCTACGTCTAAGTGAACAACAATATACACAAATGGCTTCAAAGTAAACGATTGAATATAGAATTAACTTTTGATAATAATTCCAATTCTGATTGGTTTTCATATTTTGCTATCGGAAACATTCATTCCAGTCCAATTCGCATTATGTTACTTTGAACAACAACAAATGACAAGCTTAAAGCTGTACACAAAGTAACACCTTAAGGACACAAATGAAGATTTTTGAATGGTATTCAAATCTAGCAAAACTGCTTATTTATTATTATGTTCGTACTTTGTAACTTTATTAAAAAAATTTACGGTAGCATCAAGTCGTCATCATTAGACATCATTCAAGGTTTTTTCTGTTGAATATACAGAGGCAACATTAAAACCATATTGGTCTTTGCGGGCAGAAGTACAAAACTGCTGATTATCGGTATCCGAGAATATTTTTTGAGAAATTAGCTGGTTCTTGTATTTGCTTGACCGATGTCCGATTCTATGAAGTTGAAGTTCCAAATGCTAAAAAATGCTGGTATTATTGGTACTTAACTGAGAATGTCAAATATTTGTAAAAAATCTAATTGAGAAAGAAGTTGGTGACAATCTGCGTTGTATAAAAGTACCAGTTTCTGATTCTTCTGATTCCAGGGCTATATTATTTTAGAGAAACAGTTATTTCTCTTGAATGAAACCAAATTTCACAACATAGTACAAAAATTACATGTTAAAAGCTAGTTTTTAAACTGTTCCGTCAGTTGATGAAGATAGAGTATACAATCCGAGCTTATATTAAGAGCATTTTTTACAGTTAAAAGATCTTTTTTTATTGAAAGAATGAACATAGTTTGCCAACATCTTTTTTTTATGAATTTAATGGGGAGCAACTAGCTGCTTTAATATTTAAGTCTCATGATATCGTTTCTTTACTTAGCACTACCTCAGTAGGTTTTGTTGGATAACCCACAGCTTGAATGAGATTCTTTCAATCAGTTGGTAAAATCGTTAAATCTTCTAGAGATTTTTTTTTACTTTATTAAAAATATTGGCAATAACTGATAAGCTTTCCAATGTGACTACAAACAAATGTTAAAAAATTCTATTTTGCTATTTGAAAACATGTTGATGTTTTGCCAAAATTTTGAACCTTACTCACCTGCTTATTTGAATAACGCTTAACAGTTATTCTATTGTTTTGAAAAGAACACATCTTTCCAAAGACTGAAACCAGCAGTTTTAACCTCTAATTCTTGATATTTTGGTTTTTGGTGATAATTTTACTAGTGTTATAGTTATCATTAGTGATCACTAATTTTCAAATATAACCCGTGATATATCTTTAAGAAATCTATAATAACCGTTATTATAAAATGATTTTGTATTTTCTAAGACGTTACAAAAATCTATGAAAACAATAATGCAATAGTAAAAATAGTATTTTAAGAGGAACTGATTAAGCTGGAGAGAAGCAGATAATAAAAAGTGTAGAGGTAAAAGATTATAGGTGGAAACCAAATAAAGAGATAAGAATGTATGCAAGCAAAAGATGAAAAGAAGACTAAAAGAAACAAGATTTAATAGGGTATACATAGAATGATAAAATAAGAGATGCTACAATATTAAAAAAATATATATATGAAAGAAAGATTCCGATGTAAGTTTAAAGCAAATAAAAATAAATATTGGTTGAAAAAAAAAATCAATTGAGCAAGAACGACTAAAAAATGGTAAAAACATTAGAACACTGAAAAATTCCAAGGAATTCAAAGAATCGAACATGAAGATCTAATAAAAAGAGACAAGACAGGAGAAAAATTAATCAATAGGGTGCTAAACAAGAGAAAAACAAAGACACGGGAGAGAGGAAAAAAAACAAAACAAAGTGTAACGTATGTAGATTGTAGAGTAGTCAGTATTGTGTTTATACAATATTATAGAAAGCAACAAAGTTATTATTATAAATTTTTCATAATAAATCTGTAAGTATGTATGTGAAACATGAACTCTGTTAGTTTTTTGTTTAATTTTTAATAAGCACGTGATATATTTTAATTCAGTTTTCATTAATAAAAAGAATGATAGTAGACAATTATAAAGTAGTACTTATATAAAAGTTTTTTTATATAAGTTGTAACAATAACTATAACGATGTTTTTGTAAAAAAAGTATTTTTACTCTTACCTAGCAAGCTCTGGTTAGAAGAGATACATTAAAACATTGTTACAGACAATTGAATGTTGTAACAATATACAGAAAACAAGTTTGCGACAGCATTATGTTTATCTCTTATGGTATCTATATTTATTTTTTATCTATCTACATTAGCACTTTTTTATAATTTATTGTTAAATTTTGTTTATATTCGAAAGGCTGTACTCTTGAGGTGATTGTCATCAGGTCAATTTCTGATATAAAAACTGAAAAAAATTCTAAAATTTTAACATGTTTTTTTATTATAATTATTTAATAAACAATATTATTTTTAAATTTTACAAAAAAAAAGTACTCTTTTAAAAAAAATAGTAGAAAATATTAAACCTTTTATTAACACATAATATCCATGATATTATTTCGGATAATTTTTTCAAATGTTTTTAAAAACGTAGTGTGTTTAACAAAGCGTTTTGCTCAGACTAATTAATAATAAATATATGCCAAATGGTATTCGGGTAGATAATCTTAGGACGCTCCTGAAGGTTTAAGAAAAAGTAAAACATAGAATTTAATGCTTTGACCATTATAAGTTTATGCTGTTATACACACCTAAGCAAACCAAAATTTTTTTTATTAAAGATAAATTATGAGTTTAAAAATGTTCTCAAATTCTGGTTCAAGTGTAGACTTTAATCCTTGACAAAAATTTATCACTTTGTGCTTACCATAGAAAAGTCTTAAAATGTCAGTGTCTGATTGGTTCGTGTAAACGGCATAAAAATTTCATTAAAAAAATATAATAAAGTTAGAAAAAAAATTAAATACAACATTAAACAAAAATTAAAAATAAATTAAAACGTTATATAAAATTATTGTTATTTAAATATTTATAACACTTCAATAGTTTATCTTAATGTTTACAGTTTCTATATTTACTATTTGCAATGCAATAGATCAAAATAATGTGCGAAGATAATAAATGAAACCCTCTGTATATATTACCTACAATAGGCAAATTTGTATCTGCTGATAAATAGCAAATTTGACAGTGATTTACGAACTTACGTAATTAGGAGTAACATTTCCAACAAATTTCTTTTGTCATAATCATAAATTTTCGTATAACGGTTGACTTATTTAAGTAAAGAAAGCTGTTACAGCTTTTCGAGAAAAGTATGCTTTCTACACCCCCTAGAGAGCAGAGCAATAAATTTACTGCAATAGAGGTTTTGTTGCGGTTTATGGCAAACCACCCTCTGGTTTCAAAGATTTTGGTTACATTTCTATGCTTGTCATTGATGTGATGAATGGGAATTATCGTAGACTTACTTATTGTTGTATCATAACTCAAAGACTTAAATAACAAATTTCTTCTTTCTAATAAATTCAATAAAACAAAATGTTTAATAATTTATTTTTTTATTAAATTTACAATGTTTTTCTTGTAAGATACATATATACAGATATTAAGTGGTGCTTAACTAAACGACCAAGCATTTTTCATGTAAAACAATTGAAATAGATAAGCACAAAAACCCTGCTCAAATGTATGCATATTTTTAATTGGCTTTTTTTTCTCAATATTATACATATTATCTTGTAATCATGCGTATAATTTTCACAGCAAACCAATCACCTTGCAATAAATAACATTTTGTTTTTATTAACAATAAATTCTGCCGTGCAATATCCCACAATAAATAATTATGAATTCCAATCTTACAAAAACAAATAGAGAAGAAAAAGCAATTAATAGCCTTCGCTTTTCAGTTTTTAGCTTCGTCACGGCACATGGAATGAAAAACATAGGGAATGAAGCCTAGCCACTCCTGAAAATCAATTACATTACGTAGGCATATACATCTTTTGTTATTAAAGATGGATATTGTATAATATAAACGGTTACTAACCTTTGGTAACAATAATAGAGTCAGTGAAGGACAAATTATAGGAAGTAGAAATGTGAAATGACGACGACAATGACAGTGAAGCATGAATGAGGCCATATGCGCTATTAGATTCAAGTTCTAAAAATATTTATCAAATTTCAATAACAATAATTAATCAACTATTCTTAATTTATACTGACATAGAAGTTAGTACAAGTAATCACTTAGGTGATTACTTGTACGTTTAAGTCTGAAAGGTTTGGCGTTTAATGCATCATTGAAGTCTCCGTGAATTTTGAATCACTTTAAGAGAAAGCCTTTCTCCGGAATGAGTAAAACACATACTATCAACAAAATAATTCCAAGCACTGGAAAATTCTCGATACTTACGCATTACCAGTATTCAAAATCTATGACGTCATCTAAAATTTACCCACAGGTAGAGATGCCCTAGTTATATCATCACTAAAGTTGCTATAAGCATTATTTCTAACATAACTAAAATAAATTCAATTAAAATATTAATATCTACTAGCATCTTTCTGTAAAATACTATAGTTTAATTTGTTTTCATAGAATTTATATATATATTTTGTCTTATAGTTATAATTATAATAATTATTGTTTTTTTTTAATAATAGGTGGAATTATTGAATTGGTATTTCAGTGATCCACAAATCGCCTAACAAACATTTTTTTAAGAATATTGACTTCTTTAAATATTAAAAACTATATTAACCGCCAATGGCTATGAAAAATAAAGTACTAAAAACGAAAAATTTAAATTGAACGCTGGCAAAAGGCTTATGGATTAAAAATGTTGGTTAAAACATCGTTAAATTTTGACAATTAGTTTTTTGGTATTTTGCTATTATGTTAAATTAAAATGTAAAATAGTGAAGAGAGCACTTCAGTTTCCTAATAAGACAGTTGAATAAAATTAAAAAAAACTACCAATGCGATAATAATTTAAATTTATTAATATAGTATTGTTTTTTTCCAGTCTAATTTTGTTTAATTGCATTGAGACAAACTTGATATCATTGGAAAGCTTTATTTTTCTTAAGTTTTAAGATATTATATTTATTTTCTTGAAACCTGATCACAAAAAGTGTTAAAAATATCGAGTAATCTCATAAAATTTTTAGTAAATGTTAAAATTTGCACATTGATTGTAGAAAAATTCTCAAATATGATGAAATTCAGCGAGAATAAAAAGTAGAAATACTCATAATAATAGACTATAGAGATTAGGGTGGCGCAAAAAAACCGACTATTTTTTTTGAGTCTCGAATGAAAAAATGTTAGTTTTTGATGTTTTAAGAGCCCTCTCCAAAGGATAGCTAAAAAAAAAATTTCAGAAGTCGTTCCAAATTATTTTAAATTTCAAAAATCCACGAAAATTGATTTTTTTTTTAATTTTATTTTTCGTTAGGGTATAATTTTATAGACCAAAAAAAAAATAAGTTTCTGAAAGCTTCAGTTAAAAATTTTAATTTTGAAAGGCTGCTCATAATGTTTTTAAATTTATTAGTAAATGACTTTAGATTTTTTCAACGACCTTTTAATATTAAAATTAAAATTCCAGCCCTTTTTTTTCCCTTTATTTAGTACAATAATCTATAAAAATACACCACGAGATAAACTAAAAATTAAGGACAACAAAAAAAACATATATTTTTTTTTTAATTTTATAATTTTATTTAATCATTTCGCTGCGTCGGTAATTAAAATTTCTGTCTCAATGAAATGAAACAGCGGTAATCTTAAATTATTTACTACAAAACTAATCATAATTAAACAAAATATTAAGAAAACACAATTAAATAATACGTTTTACTTGTAAAATTATAAAATTAAAAAAAATTGTTTTTTTTTTGTCATCTTTGATTTTTAGTTCATCTCGTGGTGTATTTCTATAGATTATTGTACTAAATAAAGCCAAAAAATGGTTGGAATTTTAATTTTAATATTAAAAAGTCGCTCGAGACATTTACTAATAAATTTTAAAAAAATATAAGCGACCTTTCAAAATTGAAATTTTTAACTGAAACTTTTAGAAACTTTTTTTTTTTGGTCTATACAATTATACCGTAACTAAAAAAAATAAAAAAAAAACTTAATTTTCGACCATTTTTGAAATTTAAAAAAATTTGGAGCGACCTCTTAAAATTTTATTTTGAGCTGTCTTTTGGAGAGGATTTTTAAAACATTAATAACTAATATTTTTTCATTTGAAACTCAAAACAAAATAGTCGGTTTTTTTGCGCCACCCTAATAGAGATAGAATACGGATTCTGGATGAGTTCCAACTAGTAAACTTGCAAGAACAGAAGCTTTGAAGCGGTTTGTAATGAGATATGAAAGGAAAGTTAAGAGTAAACGAGTAAGAGTTTGAAGTCAATGTCAAATGTGAATGTCATGTCAAATTTAATAAAAAAAAATTTTTTAATTTTATTTAAAATGGGTATTAATATTAATGCGTATTTTACAGAATGCAAATTTTAATAAAACTGTCAGAACCGATTGTCTTTCTTCTTCTTCTTATAGTGCCTATCCGGTCCGGATGTTGGCGATCATTCTGGCTGATTGTTTTTCGGCCATGAATGATTGTACTAGGGAAATTTTTTTTTTAATTGGAGTGGCTTCCCGTTGCCTTCTCCAATTTTGCTGGTAGCAGAGCGTGGTTTCGAACCACGGACCTCTGGGTTATAAGACCAGCACGCTTCCACTGCGCTAGTGGAGCCCCTGATTGTCTTTGCTATGCGTAAAGATCTTACTTCTCTAATTACAGACATTTAGGGCTCGTTCATAGGAACAGTTTGGAGTTACATTAAATTTTATCTGTAAATAATTTATAGTGAAAAGTCTTAGTCAAATTTTGCTCGTTGGTCAGGTCCAACTAAAACGTTGACTAACAAATTCCACTTCTAGAGAAACGCTATTAACCACTTCTTTTTTTATCTGTCTGTAAAAGATCGCACTTTGTTAGTTTTAAAATTTTTGTACGGTTAAAATATCCTAAAATAACCGCCTAATCTATTTAAATTTACTGTTTGCTCTCAGTGTTTTTAGTTTTAGTTCTCATTTCAGTTAAAAAATTTTTTTAAATGTTTTAAATATTAAGCTATAATAATTGAGGTTTTAGACTAAGTTTTTAAAAAATCTATCAGCGATATGATCTAACTTTAGTTTTAAAAAATTATTAATTTTTGTCAATTATATTGCTAAAACACAGAAAACGATGTTATGAAAGTCTTGTTTAGTAACCACATAAATTTGATATGATTACTTGTAAAAACCATCATTAATGCAACGTTTTCTGAGTTTAATCACTAAATACTTCAGAAGTCTCGCCGGGACAATAGTTTTGTCTTATCATTTTGAAAATCGTGGTAGTTAGATCAGAGTTGTACTGTAAATACCACTTTAGTAAATAATTATCTTTTTCTTAATCTTGGTTTATTGTAAATCAATTGCATTAGTTTTTTGTTTCAGTTGTTCTTAATCAATCATTTTGACATTTTTGGTAAAATATTCTTGCATTCTAAAAAAACAAAAAAGTGCCAATTTAAAAATTTTTTTAGGTTTTTTCACTATTAAAGCAACGATATAAGCTGTAAACACAGTTTGTAAAAGCTTTTAGAACCAAAAATTGGATTTAAAAAATCCCCTCTTCTATCGGTCTAAATTTACAAAATATATTAAAAAACGTAAAAAAATTCAGTAAAACACAGTTTTGTAAAAGCCATAATTAACTCATACTTAAAGTAATATGTATGTATATCCTACCTACTTCATTTAAAGTTACAAAAAGTACTGTAATGTCAGATAAAAAACGTCAATTAAAATTAGACGAAAGTATAATGGTAACTATTATTATTACTTTTACTTCACAGAAAAACATCGACAGAGCAAACCAAAAATTTCAACAACAATAATAATAGACGATTTTTTGTTTCACGTTTACAATGTTGATTTTGTGACACCGTTTCTAAAAAAAGAAGTTAGACACAATTGAGTTTTGTGTAATCGTTTTTAGTGACTTTTGCGATAGGTATGGTTAGTAGTTGTGACGTATCAACATTGACATTATTGTCACTGTTATGAGTGTTATGTTATGGTTGATATATTATACCAATTTAAAAAAAAACTCACTAGATAGATCTTTTATATTTTCATAATGTTTATCAATATACTACTGGTTACTAATCGTTATCAGAGATAATACAACAAACTAGTGTCATAATTATCAGGGGTGATACCACAAGTTGAAACTAATGTTTAACGAGTTGTCAAAAGTCAAAAATGTTAAATAGTCTTTCAGATTGACACTTACAAATAAACCAAACATATAATTTTTAATGTTTTTATTACAATACACATGAAATTTTTTTTAAATTAAATGTACAATTAGACAATTTTCAAATTAATGTTACGTGTTTATTTATTACAGTCCAAATTGTAACAAAATTTATTTATTTAAGTCAAGTGACAATCACAATGATAAACTAGTTACTGATTTGATAGCCTTTTTTGAGTCTTTGTTTTTGTATTTTAACCAATAAAATTAAACCAAAATGTACCATATGACATGTGAATTTTATTTTTATATAGGTATTATACAAAAATAAACTATTCAAAATACTGAATCAAGTAAGACGTATTGTCTGAAAACACAGGAAACTGATAGCTGAATAATGGGTTATTACACCAATACATTTTTTGAGCATTTAAGATCGGCGAGTTCTATACAGTAGACTATTTCATAATACTATAGTTTTAATTAGAATATAGTAAATACAAAAATGTGTATTTATAGATTTTTGCTTTCTCGCTCCAAGAAAAACAAAAATTAGTGCCTATGATCGATTTGTTATAGTTACTAAAATATAACCATCAAAATAAAATCTGAAAATAATTGCTTATTCTCATCGTTTATAAAGATATGAGAAATTAGTCATTAATATTAATGTCATCTATCGACTGATGATAAATTGTACAATTTTAGTTTTTACTTCTTACATTTCTGTTAATATCTGCCTATAAAATAACCAAAAAAAAACCTAAAAAATTACATCTATTGGTAAGATGTCAAATTAGGTTGATCCATAAACAAAATTTTAATTAACACTAAGCTTTATGCCATTGAGCTCTTTTAACTGACTCGCCCTGTAGAAAACTGCTTATAAAATCCTTACCAGACTTAATTACTTATACTGAGCGAAAAATTGATTATAATTTATGTAACTTGGATTTCAGTTTTATTACATACACAATTTTTTCCTAATTTTTAATTTTAAATAATTTTACTTTAATATTTGATTTGACATTTATAAACCTACCCTGTGTATTTTCTACAACCTACTACCTACAGATAATTATTGACTAAAATAATTTCATCAACGGGTTGTGCACATGGTAACTAACAGAAACATGTGTAAATTCAAAACCTTGTTTCTATAAACCCAAAAACCCTTTTTTCTACAGATCAACACATTCTATTAAAAATGGAAACAATAATTTTAGTCAAAAGAGCTCTTGAGATAAAATAAAATAAGTTTTTGTAGGCTAAACTAGGTTAATAGTTTCTAGAGCCAAAGAGTCTAAATCGGATTAACTTTGTTGTGGTTCTTTCTATATTAATTAGAAGAGTTTTCAAATTATTCAAAAACTTTATTCTGAAAAGTTTTCATTGTTTACATCCTTTCATGAAGAAAGTATTTTAAAAATACTTTTTTAACATTTTTGGGGAAAAAGAATAAGGATAATAATTACTTAATCAGGGTTCTTTGTCTTTCTAGCATTGAAGTCTCCAGACGGCTTATATATAAACAATTGTATTATACGTAGTTAGAATCAAATGAAAATAATGTTTTAGATGTTTATATTTATAATTACATATAAGTAATGCTTCATTACATTATTTGTAATTACAAACTTCTTCTAGAGTTCCGGACAGGTTTCTAAGAGGTTTTCTTGTCTGATGCAGCATTGAAATCTCCAAGAGTTTGAAGAATTATGAATCATATTTTGAGTGAAAGGCTTTCTACAAAATGAACTTAATTTGTTATGTTATCAGTATAGTGACGTCATTACGTAAAATTTTATCAGAAAAATACCATCACGATCAGAAAAATGTGTTGTAAGGTCGTGTGTTGTATGTAAGGTATGTATGGTGTTGCAGCAGCCAGAGCTATGAGAGAAAAAGACTTCCTCGAACGTGCTCTGAAGAGGAAAAAGAAGAGGCCAAAGAGGCCGAGGCTGAAATTTGGAGGTTGTTGACTTTAGATCCCGTTATCCAGCTAGAGTTCCAACCATTACCACATTGGCGCTGCTGCTTAACAACGTTAACAACCATCAACCATCACGGTCAAGTTTAACACAGTATTAGTTAGTTTCTACAAGACTGCGAACGTTCGTCGTGTGAACGGATTTGACATGCGGCACTAGTGATTCCGATTGACAACTCAGTGTCAAAACATATACATCATTGGATTTCAGTGTTTTCTTGTGCTGGTGAAAAAAGTGACTTTTTCAAAATTTTTTGGATACCTTGGATATTATACACTCCTCCGAAGGACTGCCACGAAGGTAAATTTTTATATAAAAAAATTTTTGTAATATTTTTTTTTATATCAAAACAAACACTCAACAAGTTCATCGAACTTGAATAAATTTTCGTAGCCTCAACCTTGTGTGAGGCGTGGATAAGGTCGAAAACTGCATAATCAGGAACCAGTTTTTAATATTTTGCATTTTTTGCAAATATACCAAAATCACAAGAATATAAAAAATTATAAACCATTCGGTCTCAATTTTTCTAGTCTTGAGCTCTTCCTTTCGGATTAGTAGGACACTAGGGCAGTTCATCGACCTCCGCAACATCAAACATTCTAGTATTTTTTCAAAGTATCTACATTATTTTTCCAAACAAAACAAATTTGTTTTTTCTATTTGACATTGAAAAATCTACAAGTCTAAGGCCAAGGCTAAACATTAGTTTGCAAGATTTTTCAATAATTATTGTAATTTTCATCAGATCATGGCATGCTCATTTCCATCTATAGAAAAGGTTGTCGGAATCGGTATTAGATAATACTTAATTACATATTCACGCTAAAATTCATAAACTAATACTGCAAATTTATTTATTTTACTCTAACTGCTAATGACTTACTGTCAATCTCACTTCTGATAACATTTAAAATCAAAAGACACAGATTCAAATGTTAAATAAAACAAAAAATGTAAAAAGCTTATTAACAGTTTTGTCCAATAAACTTGCCAAAGTTGTAAGTTACTTTTAACAAACAATTATGCATTTTTAAATTTAGTTAAAAGAAATAAATACAAGTAGTAGCCACATTATATTATGGCTTTGTATTATATAAATTTTAAAATTTATGTTTTTAAAGTCTATTTAATCTATTTTTAATAAAAACACGCAACATATTTATTTCAAAAATACAAACACTAATAAAAACAGATTTCAAATATAGCAGTATAGTTCTGACATTGTCAAGTACCTAATATCAAATCATTAAGTTTTGTAACTGCAACAAACAGTAATTTTTAATTGATTGAGAAAGGTCAAGAATTAAATTTTGATTTTTTTTTTATTTTCTACTTGTTTATCTATAAGTTGCTTTGTAAGTAATTTTTCATTTTGTGTTTTTTTGTTCTACTATAAACACTTTGTATAAAGAAACTTCAAAGTCTAAACAGCATCGGTAGATTTAGCCAATGTCACAAAATTGAAAAATAGACTAATCACGTTCAAGGTACATAGTTCTTGTGTGACAATTTTCGATGCTTTTAAATAGCAACAATATCTAGTTGACTTCGTTTTAAAATAGTTTTAGTTAAAAACCTTGAAAGAAAATGTGTTAAACTATCTAAGTGTACCATTTTTAATACTAACTTAAATATCCATTACAAAATATTTAGCTAAACTTAACATTAATGTCAAATGTTAACTGTACTAATGTCGGATATGTTTTGTAATTGCTTTTTACGTTGTAACTTGGTTCTTATACTTTTATTCTATATTGCGCCGGTCGTGGAGGTTCAATCAACTGGTAAAACTATCTTAATAATTGTAAGCATTCATATTTGGTAAAATTGAAAATTTTTACAAAAAAAAAGAATGCTGCAGAAACTTGAAACTTTTTAACAGTATTATTGGCTTCTATGTGTTATTAGCTCTAAGACTGACATGCATCATTAGCTGGTTTTGTAGTTGCCACGCTTTTATATAACACTTGTTAGGGAAAACAGTGTTAAATAAATTTAAACTAACATTTGCTATTTAAGCATTTGCTCACCATTTTTGGGCAAAATAAGGACCATGGTGATGCAAAAGTGTATAACTCATAAGCATTTGGTTTTAATGGGTTATATAACATGCTATAACATCCAAAAAAAAAGTTATTTTGATCAAAAACTTCATTTATCTGTTTAGCATCTATTTCATTATCAACATCACAGATGTAACGTCTACTTCTTCTTTTGAATACTTTTCCTAAATCAGTTTTGACATTATTTTCAATTAAACCAACTATTAAAACACTATTTTCGTTTACATTCTAAGAAAATTAAAAATTTGTTAGGTTTGGCTAAGCTGTCTTTCTTCTTATTTTGAAAAATATTGTCATTTGTTAGAAGATAGAAACTAGAAAGACTAATGATCCGATTTGAAGTTGATTTTGCGACCAATGCAAACGCCGTTGTTTCGAGTACAAACCGCGTAAAATGCGCAATTAATACTGCGCATGTGTTGATCTGCGCAGATAACAGTGCGCAACTAGTCTACTTATGTCTTATGTGTCTGTAAGTCTGTAGTTAGTTTAGCTTAGTTGTTTTAACAAAATTTTAATATGTTTTTTTTGACAATAATTTGTTACCAAAAACAGTGTAAAAAATAAACATTATATTGCTGAGCATATCCTATTTTTGCAAAGAGACACAATATTATGTAGATTTTTATTTTGATAAAAAGTTATATTATAACATGCAATACATACACTTCGTTTTCTAATTGCTACTAGTCTACTTGAAAATACTCAAAGACACTTTACTTACCTATAAGAACAATTTGCAAAGTAGGTAAATTATTGTAGCAGAAAGTGGTGGACTCAATAAAAGCGGCCATTTTGAAGATTGACGCATGCGGTTTAAAATTTTTTTTAAGGCTTCGCTGTCGTTTTTTTAATATTTTGTATAGTTTATTATATAGACAACTCACCAATTGAAAATACCTACAAAATGAGAAATAAGTCTTTTTTATTTAAAGTTTTTTGAGCTTCTCAATTGAAAACAGTTTTAAGATCTCTATCTAATAAATTTTTTAGAAAACATAAATTATTTATAATACAAATTAAAAAAATTGATTATTGAGCCAAAACAAGATAGTTTTGCTGTAAGTTGATAAGAGAGCTAATTTCTGTAAACTCCAGGTAATGCCGCAGCATCAGTTTGAAATGACTATTTTTTTACTATTGTTTGAGTAACGGAACTCTACATTTTAATGTAAAAAGGCCTGTGTAAGATCACGTCATCTAAGCAAAACTCTTTATTAAGCCATCTTAAAAATAATAAAATCTGAATTAAAATTAGTTTAGCCGTTTGGAGGCTACTATGCCCTAGACAGATAGCAGATACAACCAAACCGAAATATATTGACAAGCGGCGAGAATTGTATACGCATGTTGTAGCAAGTACAATTGCCGTCTTCCTGATATCATAATTCTGTTTCAGCTTATAAACTTCTGTACTGTATGAACATTTATTAAAAAATAATCAGTTTAAGGCTAAAATACTTTAAAAATGCTGCAGAGATTGCCATCTTTAATTTTACACATTTTTTCTCTGAGAACCACTTAAACATTGATATTGTTAACCGCGTTACCAATATCAAAATAAAATAATCACGTGGTTTCATTTTACTTTACATGCCTCCATCGCTGATTATTATTGTAATTCTAAACTGTCATAAATTATTGGCATTTAGATTACGGCGCATCCATCATCACTCCAAAGAGTAACAATTTTGTGATTTATCTTAAACCATAGAAACATTTTTGTATGTATTTCGAGGGTAAAGAGTCATTTCGGTATGCGGATGCTTTTTGGCGCCTCGCTGGCGTTCGGCATTTTTATCCCAAATTGGCTCTCTTAACATACTAAATCATAGATACCTAACTATTACTGCCTTCAGAAATCTGGTTTAAAAAGATCTTAAGGAGTTTTTGCGAAAAGTGAACCAAATGATCTACATCTATAGTAAAAACGTTTGAGATATACCCAACAGTAAATTTTATTAAAAGTTTGACACTTGAAGTCACAATCATAAATTAAAGAAGACCGTTCTCTAGTCAAGATTCCTGATTACCTCTAGTGGGTTCTATTCATAAATCCACACCATGTTACGCTTTGGGTTGTAAATCTTTCTCATCTTTGCTGCTTTGTCTCTCTCATTATGAGCAATAAACTTTACTGCCGGCTATATCTCAAACGCTCCTACTATACTAGCTTTTACAAATAGACCACACAATTGCAAGAAGATAATACTGTGTCGAAATGAGTGAGAAATCGAAAATTTTTTATTATGACAATGTTTGTAACGTTGTAATACATTCTTTTTTCTTATGTGTCTTAATAAAAATAAGGTTGTTTCCCAATTAGGCTTTGTGCTATAAAAAAAAATTATAAATGATTATTTCTATTGCATTATCATTTAAAGTGAACTGGTAGTGACAACTAGAAGCATGCTTGGGTTTTTTGTTTTGGCAGATGGAAGCTGATTTTGTCACTTTATCTTGCCATTTTAAAAAGCGTTTTTATGGTGAATACAAATTAAAAACCAATGAACTTTATTTTTCAAAAGTTACATTTTGGTACATTTTGGCAACCGGCTAGAGTTACACTTTGGCCGGTTTTATTAGCTGTATGCAGGTAGAATGCTTTTAGGTGTCTTTTAAATAATGTTATTTTTCACCGTAACTTATATCGCACTAACGGTAGAAACGTTCAAATCACGGCGCTATTAATTTTTATTATATTAATTATAAGTTATAAAATATTACACTAATAGTTTGCTTCTGCAGCAGTAAGTAGCAATAATAAAACCTTATTATCGCGTTCTGCTTCAAAATAGCGTATCACACGTGGTTCTCAACGGTTATTTAATTTAGACTAAACGATAGCACCAAATACACCATGGCAACTTCAATATCCGCCACTTCAAACTTCAATTTTAAGACAATTAAAAATTGAAAAATGACAAACATCGGCTTTTGGATGTATCAATTATTATAATGAATAATTATTTATAATATAGAACCGTGGGTAATTGAGCTTGCTTGAAATGTTTTCTAAGTAATTATAATAATTTAAATAATTATTAGATATCATGCCAAATACACATTTGCAAAAAAGCCATCCGTATTGTTATTTTGGTGTTATCAACAACAAACACTTGATAACGCTACTGATGATATATTACCCGTTAAAGCACTCATTGTTAATGCATTGATAAATGATAACGCATTTACTTGTTTCACCTCGAGTATATTGTTATCTCATCCATTCATAATAGCCGCTACACCCTTTTTTCTTTGCTATAAGTAGCACCTGCATATTTGAATCAAAGTACCGTTCCAGCCGTCCCATTTTTTCTCCTCGAAGCACCATCATCAGCATATAGAATCATTATTAGCGGCAGGAACAGAAGAAAAAACTTAATGAAAGGGTTAGATAACTCCGATAAAAACGTATTGGCTTTAAAAAGGAGGTTAACTAGCGGTGCTTACATTCAGACAATCTTGAAATTGATGAAGGTCTAACCCTTATAGCCTTGAGAATCAAGCTCCGTTTAAATGTTTAATGGTATCACCTGCTGCCCACACAAACAACTTCTTTAAGCTGGGCCTTTGTGCTGGAGAGATAAGTAATGTGGTCTTTTGATATAGAAGTACCGTTATATTATTGAGCAGGTTCGTTGTAACCATAATTTTTAGGAAGAATTTTTATGTTTATTATATTTGGGGTCATAATGGCTTTGAATTTTCGCCTTACTTATAAGTAGTGGGTCTGTAAATTTTACTCTTATAATGGGAAAGTACTACAAAAATTGTAAGAGAATATTATTTAATTTCCAACTTAAGCAAATAGATGTCAGAAATTATCTGGATCTTGTATCTAAGTTAGCCATGGGTTTTAAACGGCATGTTGAAACTAGATCGAGCACTGACGCGATTTAATTTAAACGACAGTTTTCTATTCCATGGTATTTGCTCTAGATAATCTTGCACAGTATACTGTATATGTGCGGGGAGCTACACCACTGTCAACTGAGTTTGAATTGCATTAACTGCATTAAAACACACCGTTATATAAAAAGACAATTTAACTGACCCGATTATTCATAAAAATTAAAAACAACAAAAAAAGACTAAATTCCTTGAAAGAAAAAAGCAAATAAATGTGTGTAAACAGAAGACCATTATTTGTTTCCAGAACAAAAGTTTCAAATAATATTTACACAAACATCTTCTTCACTAAACTTCCAGTTCTAGGAAAAACTAATTACAGCTAGAATTTTTATGCCTTCTGTAGCTGGACAATGGTCAATACAAGTGCACTAGGTCGGTTTTGTCAATAATGGTTTCTTGGAGGCTGGAAGCTTTATCTAACGGATTATTCTTTGTAAGACCGACCACTGAACAGATTTGCAGAGTTGACAGCTGTCGGTAAAACTTATGGCAGATATTATTCCTTTATTCGTATATTGCTTTGGCAGAATATAATTATTACCTGGTCACTTCTTGGTTTTTGGTGAAAAGGGTAAAAGATTTAAAAGTGGTTTAAAAATTTATAAATTAGGGAAGCGCAAGTTTTCTTCAATACCACCCACCTTCAATAAAAAAATAATTTGTAATCATAGTCTAATAAATTTCCAATAAAAAGTAAAATCATTTATAAGATTTGCTGATATAAAAAAAACGTTAATCATTCTTCTAACTCAATTATTTTTTATTTTTGACAAAAATAAACTAACTGCTGTCGAGAACCAGCCTAACAAAAACTATATTGTAGCATTAATTACTGAAATCTATCTATACTCGAGAAAACACTTTAGAGTATTAACTTTTTGATGAGTTTCTAACAAAAGCAGACATCATTCTCTCAAATTTTATTTACCATACACACAATTTGTGTCATTAAAAACTTTGCAAAATCAAGTGTTCCGTGAAATAATTTGATGATGATGGATTTTTACTATTAATAATATAGTTTTCTCGTCTTCTTTGCTTCGAACTACCAAAAATAATAGCAAAAAAAGCAGGGCTATAAGTAAACACTATCGAAATGGACCATAGAAAAAAATTTTGTATGTATTTTGAGTGTAAAGAGCCATTTTGGTATGCGGGTGCTAACCGCATTTTTATACCAAAATGGCTCTTTTTCCACACTAAATACATAAATAACTATTAATTTTAATAAACGTTTTTCTTTTTAGCCTAATAGAATAGACACGTTGTTCTATTATTATTATTATTATTAATATTATTATTATGCTTTACGTCATGGCTACCTCATTATTATTGTAATTCGGAACTGTTAAAAATTATTAGCAATTAGATGACAGCGCATCCACCATCAGGCTAGAGAGTAATAATTTTATCATTTATCTTGAATCATAATATAAATTTTGGTATATATTTCGACTGTAAAGGGCCATTTTGGAATTCGGTTGCTTTCCGCAATCTTATACCAAAATGACTCTCTTTATACACTAAATATAAAAATAAATAACTATTTTATTAAAAATAATGAATTTTTTTTTTAAACTGTAATAGTTTAAACTAACAATTTGAAGTGCATTATGATAATGCTATTAATTTGGAGTTGAATTCCTTCTAATAGCAAATACATGCTTCTAATAATTCTTATAGTTCATTTATAGCGCTATTTTTATATTTATATTTTAAATTTTGCGGCTTTTAAGATAATGTGTTGAGTTATTAGCAAAATGAAATCCCTAAAACATTGTTGTACGTTTTTCAAAATATTTTCAAGCTAATACAATATAAAGTAATAAAATAAAGCAAACTCATTAAAATGAAAAATTTGTTGACTCAGACATGTACGTTGTGTTCTTATTGGCATTCTTAAGTGAGACTTAACCGTAACTTATAAAATAACATAGTTGTTATTTAAATTTATAAACACATTATTAACCAAAATTGTAATAAATTTAATAAAAAACATCTATTTGGTTATTATGTCGGGGTTATAAGACAATCTTTTCACATTTCTTTTATTTGAAGTCGCTGGCGGCAGATGTCGCTATTACCGTTTACAGAAAATTGCTTATGAGAAGTAGCTACATGAAATGCACTTCTAAGATGTTAACAATTTTCTTTAGGATTGAGTAATGAGCCCTAAGAAAGTAACATGGTTATCCGACTCGCAACATTTCTATGTTTTTTGATAAGCCATTTTTGATAAGCCAAGAAGTCACTGTTTGATAGAATTGTAAAAAACTTAATTTTCTGACCTAGATTTATTAGAATTGTTTTCAATAAGTGTCTCTATTATTACATATTATGTTCATTCCTAATATTATCTACCGAAACACTCTAGCTCTTGAAATCATATATTATTTTATGTAATAGAAGTAAATGTTACTTTTGTGATGTTTTTTTGAATGCGGTTGGGTTGTAAATAAGATTTTGAAAAAAATGAGTATGACAAACCTTGAAAGTTTGTAAATCTGTGCACTTTATAGTTCCTGTGATGTGTCTGCACTATCCATCACTTTTTTTTCTTTCACCAAAGAAGGAGAACAGCAGCCGCAGACAGGTGGGAGAAGTAGGAGAAGTCGGAGTGTGTCGGTCATTGAACCTCTGGTCTCAATGTTGACATCCCGGTTACAACTGCTCTTCCTTGTTTTTCGCACACTAAAATCCATTTACTATCCTCCTTTTTTATTACGAAAAATTTCCAAAAGCTTCTTAAATTAGCCCTTTTTATATATTATTCATCGTATCACGAAAATAGTAAATAAAATTGTGAGCAGTGCGTAGTTTTAGTTTTGTTAGTAAACAAACGAACAAAGGGGATTCCCAGGGGTTGATTGAACTCCGAAACGGGAGAACGTGCGGAAGGTCCGGGTTTGACCTCTCATGACCTGGGCCAACACTTTCCATGGTAACCGACACGCAAGTCGGGAATTTCGATCGATTCCAGAAACTCCTCTCTTCTGACAATAAATTTCATGTTTTCATTCAATATTTCATTAAACAATTCGAAAATATTACTCAAAAATATTGATTTTTTCATTGTTCTTTGTAATTACCTAATTTACCTATAAAAGCATGCAATCATTTAATTATAAATTTAAACCAATTAAATTATTTGCGAACATTAATTATTTATTTTAGGATAGAAAATTAAACTTAATTCCTTGCTGTTTTTGTTTTTTAATTTCAACAATCAAACTTTGTTAGTTTTTTCAATTTTTATTCTACGAAAGCAATAATTCAGAAATGCTGAAACTAAATGTTGAAAAGATAACTCAAGTGTAAGAATGTACAGAATGGTCTAAAATTACAAATACATACCATTAATTTTGATTTTGAACAGATTTAATTTTGACAGTTTTAAAGCTACTTTAGCTACAAAGTGACAAAATACTGTAACAAAGTCACTTGTTTAAATTGAATTGTGTGTGTATGTTTTGTAATAAAGGCTCAGCCATTAACCATCCCTGTCTATGACTGTATGTTGTTCGATAGTACTTACTATTTTTGTTTTTTTCTGTTCAAAGTTGTGAAGTTTGATACTTCAATACGTATAAAATTGTAAGAAGTTTGATATTGTTATAAATTTGTTAGAAAAAAACACATTGAACAAAAAAAAATTAATTTTAAATGTTGAAAAAACTAAAATGTATGAGTATTTTTAAGAAATCTTACATTACTTTAACAAAATTAAAATTAAAAGTTGATTAAACATACATTATGGAAAGCTTTAGGCCTAGAATTAAATTTTGTTTTTTTAGATTATGATTAATAAATGTTTTTTAATCTATTTAGTCAATTATCGTCTTTATACCCCCCCAAATCAAGGCATAGATTGGTGTTTATAGCACACATGGTCATATTCTTTAACATACAAATATTTTGATTTATGCGAAATCAATTTTCTTTAAGCAGCTTCAAATTCTTGCAAAATTTCTTCCGAATAAACGCCTTCTGCTTCAGAAACGTTAATTTCGAAAAATGAATTGCCTTTTAAACAAACGCAGTAATCCTAACAACATCAAAATATCTAACTTCTTACACAGCAGTAAAATTTGCATAAACACAGTTTTTAGTTGAATGTCTTTAAGGAATACTAAATATTGGTTTGAATTTTTCAAAATTATAAAATAGAATAAAACGTTATGTACCACGATCTTAACCAAACTTTTAAAAAATTTAAAGTATTTAAAAAGATAAACTATGGAATTGTTTTTGACAGCAAATTTGGTATATGTATGTTGCGGTTGGTATGCTAATACATAATTACATTACCTGTCTATTAACTCTTTTTTAAAAGTAAACTTGAAACATTTTTTAATTTTAAATATTATCTTATGATTACTGATTTTTTGTGTTTCTTAAGTTTTACTTACTTATCATTTTTGATAAATTTTTTCACTTACTTATCATTTTTAGTAATATGTTATTAGCTGGCTCATATTACGTAGTATTCTATTTCTGATAGGTAACACTTTTTATTAATTTTTTTATCAGAGATTATAAACAAACATCACTTTCATCTGTTGTTTTTTTCAATTAAGTGAAGACGACAGATGACAGCATGTCAAAAATTGTACCGAACATAAAAACTGGGCCATCTAGCCACAAACCAATAAAGTCGAATTATTAAACTATATTTACAAATTTATAATATTGAAAGTCTTTATAATCGTAAAAATTTTATAGTTGATTTGATTATCTAATAAACTTTTTGGTGTACTGCATTTTACTTTAAAGACTGTATTTTTGAAAACTATACTTAATATTAAAATTCTAAAGAATGCTTTGATTTTAGAATTGTATCTGTTTTTTAATTGCTGGGTTCAAAAGCGTTTAAAATGATAAAAGTAGTTTGCTTAAAATTATAGTTACAGAATAATACATAACCTTAAAACTACAATTTAAATCTTTTTTCCAATTTAATTTTTCTGCTTTTGCTCTGTAGATATTAATAGCTGCAAGTCATCCCTTAATATTTAATTGGCAGGTAGGTCGTTTTTTTAACGCCCGGCGTTTGATTGCAGGCATAGCAAATTATGTTAGAATTTTTATATTAATTTGTTACTGAAATTATTTAATTAATAATTTACCTGTTAACTGTGTTAATATCTGTACAATAGAATTTAATATTATTTAAATGGTTTACCTACTTTTAGTGCATAGTATAAGGAATGTTTACAATACCTCTCTCAGTCTACATTTCTCACTTGAAAGGCCTCTACGTTCAATTTTTAATAAAGAATATGACGTCTTCAGTAGTAAAAATAAAATAATTTGAAATTTTTATTGAAGCCAGTGTGCAATATAGCTCCTAACCAAACTACAAGATAAAATTTTTTAAATTACTGTTATTTGCTTCACCTACAATAAAGGCAAATTATCTTTCAACAAAATTCTTATTAGAGATTTGTACTCTAATGAAGTACACAAATTAAAAATGTGTGATAATGACGTAAAAAACAATTAAAAATTAATTGAAAACTTCCTGCAGGTGAATTCTAACAGAAATATAAAAAAAAACTTTTGATTAACTTATGTAAAGCTAAAATTGTACTCTACAAACTATAATGTTTAAAAAGTTAAGGTTTTCAAGTCTTAAACTATTAAGTTAAAATTAATAAAAAACGAATCAAATTTTTAGACCAAAAACAAAGATATTGAGCACACGCCATGTAAAATATAAAATGATAAGAGCTTTATAGACATGAGTTTGTAAATCTTTTCAATAATATAAACCTTTTTAAAATGTCGCCGAAATCAAAATTTATGAGGTTCAAGTTCAACGTTCCTATTATATCTGTACGTTTTACAACTTTTACCTCTAAAACTAAATTTCTTACTTTATTTAAAATTATTTTAATAGTTGCTACGTAAATTATACCACATAATATCAATTTAGAAAATGTCATTTTACCACGTTTTATTTCAAAGCAGCTTTAGACAAGTGTAAAATTTTTTTGTTTATTTTTGGGAAATTCGAAATAATTTTCACACCATTGCTATAATGTATCCGTTTTTATTATTACCCTTATTCTTAATTCATGCCTCTTCTTCTGTCTTGATTTTTTGGTTTGATTTGTCTATAATGTTGCTATCTATCTACAGGAAAGGAAGAAAATAAAATAGACATGTATTTATTTAATGCATAAACTTTAAATAAAACGTTTAACTGCTCATTGATTTATTAAATTTTAAAAACAAGCGGTTTTGTGAGAAAAAAAACAAATTTAGGTTTTCAATTCACAATTATTTATACTACTATGCACTTATTCCTATTCTTTCTATAAAAATTAGTATAAATAAGGATTATTTGTTCTAAAACATCAAACTAATATAAATTATTCTACTGACGTAAAACTTCAACAATTACACATTTTTAATAAACATGTTCTAATAAATAACAATCTTCTTTAAATCAGTTCTTGATTTGTTATCTTTTAAAAGGTTTTGAAAAATAAGATTGTATGCTATATATTATACTCTTTTTATACGTGCTATTGCAACGGTTTCTAGTAAACATTGTTTTGTTCTTTTTTTAGCCTCATAGCAGAGATGTCTTGTCTTTATTTATTCTTTTGTCTTGCTTAAAAAAATGTTGTTTAAAATAGAAAAGCTTAGCTGTGAAATAAATGAATTAGGATTAAAATATACTTTGATTCTTATGTGTAGAGAGATATTTTTCTAATATATTGTGTAATGTAATTTATATACTTCGTTTAAATCTTTGTTATTAAAATCATATTTTTCAAGATGTTAATTTCTTTTCAAAGCACATATTTATATGGTATTACTTCAATATCCATTTGATCTTTGAACAATTTTTTCCCAAATAAAAGTTGCACTAGTTGATGTTGAAGTTTCTCAATTTTTTCTAAGCCAGAGTCGCTATTTAGAGCTATCTGTTTTATTATATTTTATTCTTTCTCGATTTCTTTGTTAAACATTTGCTAATGTGCAATTGTGGACGTTTGCAATATAATTTATGTAAGTGCTCTAATTAAGATATTTTAGTTTTGGTATAAGAGTATGTTTTCAGGTTGGAGACCTGAAGAAGAAAAAAAAATTTGAAACCGGTTGACTTTAAAATTTCATAAATCAATGAGAACTTAATAGTCTTAATTAAAATTTAAGCATTAAACAACAACCCACGAGGGTTTATATTGTTTTATTTGATTGTTAATCAGCACATTTACAATAAATGTTGTATGATAATGATAACAATTTTTTGAAAAATCTAAATGTTGGCATCTAATGTTAATACTAATTATGTTGCGGAAATGAACTTAATTTTAATTATACAAATATCTATAAATGAAAACTAAGCTTTTGAAATCTATAAAAAAGTTCACTAACTTTGACTCTATTATTATAATCAAAAAAAAGTAATTTAAACTAAAACTGATTATATTATTTGTCTAGAATGTATCTAAAACCAAAAAATTTTCACATAAATAGAACAAAATCAAATTTGCTAAAAACAGTTGTTCAATTAAAACTTAAACAAAATTCTTTTGATATAATTATTAAACTCAGAATGTTTCAGTTTTTTTACATTTAATTAAAAATGAAATGGTTTTTATTCTAACAGTTTTATCTAGAGAATCTGTTTTGTGATATATAATTAACATACATTATAAAATATGATATAATGTTTTAAAGATTTACGTGTTTTTTGCACTTTATTTTAAATTTATTATAGCCCTGCTCTGCTTTCAACCGAACCATGCATTTTGTTCAAAATTAGCAAACTAATTCTCGTATACCATTATTGTAAAGCTTAAAGTACAGTACAATAATGGAGTTTTGAGTTGTAAAGCTTAAAGTACAGTACAACTCAAAACTCAATCAAAACTTTAGAAAATTAAAATATATATATATATTATTGTTTTAAATATCTCATTCATTGCTGTACTTACTTGTATTTAAGAATTCTATTGCGAAGCTGTTAAAACGTTCTTACGCTGGTTTGTTTATGACATTCCCATTAAATAACGTTACAAGAACAAATCACATTTTTAAAATATTCACTCTCTTGTACACTAATTTCTTGCTGTAGATTTTTTTTTCCAATAAATGGTTAACAGTTTGCTAAAAAAACATATTTTAACAGTGACATAAACATTTTATACCAGTGAATACGTAAAAACCATTAACTGTCAGCAAAATAATGTTATTTTGACACTATGTATTACTTTTTCAACTCTAATCTCTGTAGCAAATTTTTAACACCAATGATTAAAACAGTATTAAGCAAATTTTACAACATACTAGTTATAGTGGTAAAACATTTCTTACCATGTGATCACAGCATCAAAGACAGAAATTGACAACAACGTAATCAAAATATGTTTTTTTTTTATGTTAAAACTATAGAGATCACTTTGACACTATGGCTTAACTTTTTTTAGAATTATTATTAGTTGATTTTTGATTATAGTTATTATAACGACAGGAATTAGTTTAATCTGTATACTTATTTGTTTTCCAATTAATAATAACGCTTTATTATTTTAAACTAAAGTGATAATTCAATATTTTTTTGATGTTTTATTTTTTGTGTGCTTTTTTCTAATTGTCTTAAGGTAACTCGTGTTGCCTTCTTACATCAATAACATCTGCATATTTTTCATTGTGTTATTTTTTTTTATCTTGCTCCTTAATTCGTAAAATACTTTACTATGCTCCACTCTTAGTTTTAAAAACATTGAAAATACTTTCTGAGACATATCAAATAATACTGATGATACTTTACATATTTTCAACGTGTATTGACTTTAGCTCTATTTGCTTCACACATTATTGCAATTTTTATGAAGTTTTTGTTAATATATCTTGTTATTGCTTTGTTTTTTGTCTTTCTTTTGCATATATATTTTTATTACTATCAATCCTGTGTTTCAAGGAAAAAACTATTTTGCTAGAATATAACGTCTATCAATTTGTTATGCATATTCTCAATAAATTTGCTACGTTAGCATATTTTTTTTAATATTAATAATTATAGTTGAATGTACAGTGTGGGTGAGTTATAACGCATTATTTTTGATTATTATATTAATAATTATCTTATCTTATTTTCTATTTTTTATGTTTTAAAATTCAAGATCTAACACATTTTCTTTAAAATGTGTTAGATCAGTCTACATTATATATTTTTGTTTTTAGTATTTTTGTAGCGTTTTATTATTTACATTGTTGTTTTAAGTTTTATTATACTTTTTGAATTATGTACTATAAAGTGATTTCTATTCTTATTTTTGTCATTTTTCAGTCATCTTTCTCCTCCTTTCTTAAACGTTCCTGTTTTTCTATTAGAATTTGTATAAATAACTAAACTCTTTGCAATACTAATAAAACAAATAAAACAAATTTTAAAAACAAAAATTTTTAAACAATTTTGTTTATGGTATTTGTTTGTGCGTCACGTCTTCAATGTTTAATAAAGTTGTAGCATTTGTTAAAATTTGCTAAAAAAAAATTTTTTAACGTTGATGATTTAGTGTTTAGTTTTTGTATATTTGCACCATAAATATTATGAGGCACTAGAAAAAATCCAGCTTTGCTTGTTTCTGCAAAATTTTTCTGATCCATTCTCACCTACAAAACCTTCAATTACGAGAAAATTCCACATCACTTAAAAGTTATGTTTTCACCTGCATCATCCAGTAGTAAATTTCAGCCACCAAACGTAGGGCTTTCCCGGAGTTCCAGGATTTTCCGGGTTAAATGCACCAGGACGTTGAACTTTCTATTGATTTTGTGCAATTTCACTTTTATTTTGTTTTGATAGAAGGGCGGAAAGTATTTTATTCTGCAATTTAAATTATTAATAGATATCTGATAAGGATCAATTCTGTTGTATTAGATATAAATAGTTAATCCAATTTTACCATCATTTGTGTGACCTAGTCCTCTATAATGCAGCATTATTTAAAAAGATTGTTTAATTGTACCAAATGTTTAATTGTACGACAGGGTGCATTTAGCATTAAATAAAATTACTTCATTTTGTAATTTTTATAGCAACTTAAGATGAGAGAGACATACAACAATCAAAAAAGTTTATAAACAACTACTCTAACTTAATAAAAATTGTCTGATTATGTTAACTTAAGTTACATGCACAACATTGTTTATCGCGTCATGATATCAGAGACTTTATCTTATTGCAAATTATTTGCAATTTTATAAAACATTACTTTTTTTTTACTTTTTGGCTTACAAGTAACAATATTTTTGTATACTTTTATACTGCAGCAATGAAGAAACATATAGTTTTCAAAAAAAATTTATCACTCTGATATAATAAAAAAAGATTATCTTATCAACAAATTCCAACTATCTTTACTCTTTCTTCTATCTAAATCACACAAACTTTTGCATTTCAATTTCAATATGAATGTTGTTGCATACAAACTACCTTTTCTCATCGTTTGCATCAAATTTTCTTTATTGCTCCAGATTATTCAATAGTTTTTTTATAAAAAATTAATAAACAAATGCATTTGTCTCTGTTATCAGTGCACATGGCCAAGATATTTGGAATGGAGTAGCTGCAACATTACTGCGCCTCACGTCAGAGAGTGTTGAGCTAGGTCGGCATCGCGACGCTTGCGACGTCGACGGTGCATTTTTGTGAGAAATATTTAACCAACATTTGAAAATAGTCTTGTTGTGGTGATAGCGGTTTGATACGGTGACATTTCCTTGTTAATCAAAAAAATTATTTTAAATTTACCGCCATTAAGTGACGTCACACAGTTGAAGCGCGCGTGATTTAAAGCGGAGCTACAAAATTGAAGCTTTAGCAGAAAAAAAATGACAGAAGATGCTATATGAAGTGAAAAAATATTAGGTGGATGATTGATGTAATTCATTGGGGCCAAGTCCAAGAATTTAGAATTTCCTGGCCTCAAATTAGAAAATTTGCAAATTTTTCTTTGAAAAGTGAGTGTTTTTTTATTGTAAAAGTCAAAGTGATAATGAAACTTCTATTGATTGGTCTATTTATAGACAGTTTAAAATAATTTCACTATCTAATTGTTACTAGGTACTTACTTAGACTCTCTTGCTTGGTGCGAGTGCTTTTGTGTCTTTTTGACGCTTGTTATACCCATTTTTTGTGTTTTAAAAAATCTTGTGCTTTTCTGCGCTCAATACGGTCAAAAGTGAAAATTCAAAATGGCGGGTTGCCCATTTCCGTTACACAAACGCTGAAAATTACGCCCCAGACACACGATATTTTGAAAAATATCATCAACTGCAAGGTAAACAATTATTTTATAGCAATTTTAGAGTCGGTTTAAAAGCTTTTAGATTTCTGTTTTTTTTGAAAAAATAGCCAAATTTAGCGACATTTTAACTTTGACCTTTAAATATTTTATGTATTTTTTGGTCAACTAAGACGTCTTTTACATTTTTTATTCTAAAAAAAACTTTTGAGGGTGCTTTTTGAGGTTTGTTCATTTATTTTTTAATCTGTCAACAATTTTTGTAAAAGTGAATTTCAAGAGCACATCAAGGATGTGTGAAAACCTTGAATTTGTTTTTATTTGAAAAAAAGAACTTCTAGCTATAAGGTAGGTACCTATTTTTTTCTTAAAGTTAAGAAAAATTATTTTGTTGTTGTCTTAACATTGAATGTTTAAAGATCAGTCATGGTCTCGTGTCTTGTGCCAAATGCTTGCAAGGTTTCTTTAAAGCGAGAAAGCAAGAGGAAATGCACTTGTTAAATAGAGATCAGACCTAATTGACGTCAAACATATGCAATTCAACCTTGCACTAATATTAGTGCAGAATTAAATAACTGAAAATTGCATGTGTAGAGAAAGATAGATAGCGACTTTATTGCTTTTTTTCTTGTTACAGGTCTTAAATGCCTTGAAGAGCAACTGCAGTCCTCAAAACAGACCAAGATGAGAGAGGTAATTATTATTTAAACCGAAAATATTTATAATAACTAATTGAATGCTATCTTGGTATCACTATTAAAAACAATGCACCATTCATAATTGTTATTACCACTTATTATTGGCAAAACCTACGCACGATGCATTATTTTAAATTTTATTAGCAACTTCAGATTTATTTGTAGATTTTGATTTGCATCCAATCAGAGTTAAGGACCTTCTACTAAAATAAATTATTTATACATAAAAACTCTAGAACAATAAGCGTTAAGAATTATACTGTTAACAAATCCATTTTTTTATAAACATAATAGACAGTTTTTTTCTTAGACAACTTGAACAATTTCTGTAAGATTCGCTGATTAAATTGTGATTAAATAAACAAATTTAAAAAAATTAATGTTTTTAAACAAGAAAAAAAGGTTTTTATCAAGATGATACAGAATGCTTATTAAAATTATTTTCAAATATGGATAATTATAAGTATGTTACATTTTTTTTCTAACCATTTTTTACTCTTTATAATAGTTTTAGCCAAATTTATTATATAAATTTTAAATTATGTATATATGTTTTTTGAGATTATGTAAATCAAAAAGAACTTTTTGGACCACAATGCGTTGAAATACTCAGCTTCAGATATACTAAATTCTTTCATATAAATTACTTTTTTGCGTCAATATATTATTTTAAATATTTTTGTCACTTTACTATCCAGTGAAACGAAACGCTTATTGATATATTTTGTTAGCAGCAAGCAATAGTTGAATAAAATTTAGTGAACCTAATGAAAATGTGTGCTATTTTGTAAACGAACATAAAATTTTATTCTATACATTAGATAACATATGTTATATGTTGACAATATTTTAACAATAGTTCTTAGCAAAACTGGTCTTATTATAACGGGGCTATCATCAAAAGTAGCATTTTATTTTGAAACTGTAGATTCGGCATATATTTGATTTTCAAAACCAACTGTGCTAGTATAGTGGTTTTGTTTCAAATAATTCTGCGTTTACTGAATAAAAAAAGCTTGTAGGAGCTGGTGCCAGATTAAACTTTTTAAGATTTAATAATTTTTGTCTTACTTTTTTAAAACACTAGTCTTAAAGAAGCAATTGAGTTTTTAAAATTTTAAAATATTTTGTTAATTATGTTAATATTTTGTCAATAGTGCACTTTTTAATAATCACGAGCTATTTTTCAGTTAGCTGATTAAAAAAAATTTCAAAATCTTAAAGATATTTCTTGATTTTTCAATGAAGTTAGCGGACTTTACTTATTGGAAAATAATTTTGACTATTTATATTCATGGTTTATATCGTCAATTCATTTATTAAGTATTTAAATTTAATCACAACTAGAGCTTCTAAATTTTACTACATGACAGCAATTAGTTTTGTTCAATTATTGGTAGTGTACTATAATAATGTACGGTTTTTTTTTTTTTCAAAAGTAAATTAGAAAATATAACAATACTATTTTAACTGAAATGGCAGCTACATCGTTTTGAAACTTTTAGCTGTTGAAGATCAGCAATACAATGAGCAAAAATAAAGCTTACTTTAAAGAAAAAAAATTGAAATTATACATTGAAGTTTAAACAATAATACTCTGCAAACATTAAACCAACAAAAGTCTAAAATATGTAAATTTTGATTGATAACATTAGATAAACATAAAGTTATATGAAAACTGCAAAATTGTTTACAAAAACCAATTTGACGCATTATAAGGAAAAGATTTATATTATGACCATATTTAACTCTGCATAAAATAATTTAAATTTATAGATTTTATCCTATAATGTTTCACGACGACTTTTATAATCGGTTTGCCTGGAGCTGTTGTAAAAATTAGTACCGGTCAACGTGTCTCTAATTTTAGAGGCAATATTTTGTAAATTTTAAGAGTCCTACCAAACCCTGTGAAAAAATGGAAACATTGTAAAAGGTAATTTTAACCAGATAAAGAAAACAATAATTAAATATTCTTATTTAATTTAATATTAAATTAAAAATTTCTAATACAAATACAAACGTTTGAAAAACAACAGATTGCGAGTATATTAAATATTGTTTTAGTAAATACGGATTACACACGCAACAAATTAATTTTGAAAAAATTGATTTTGATATAATTAATTATTAATTTATTTGTTGAATTATTTTATTATTATTTATTAATTATTTTTAGTTTTTTGTTTGAATGGTTGTAATCAATTAAATTAATATATATAATTAATTATAACAGAATTAGTTTTAAAATTTTTAAATCTGTCACTTGATGTGTTTGTCAATCATTCGTCAAAAAACGTATTATTGAAAATAATCCCCAAATTACTAACAAAATCTTGATCAAATTTATATGGTACCACATGTTTTCGAAATAATTGATTTTAAAAATAAAATTCTGAAGCCATAAACATAATAAAAAAACAGTTAATTTTTTTAAGTTTGTTACAATTTTAATAAAAAAACATAATTGAGGTATTACTGAATTTTTAGTCTATTTGCTGTTTTTATAGATTTTCGTTGCTTTTTTAGTATATTATTCCAATGTTTTTTGCTATCTTTTAAATACAAATTTATTTTTTTGCGACGTATTAACAACAATTTAATTATTTTTTAACAAAAAATGTTTCTATTGCTGATTTATTCATTTAAATTTTGTCAAGATAAAGAATATTAAGTTCTAATAAACGATAACTAAACTGTCTGTTAACATTTTCAGTTTTTTTATTGTTCTATTGTTCCCGTTCTTGTCACAAATTTTGGGATGTTAATAATGACTGTTAACAAAGTGTATTTTGAAGCAATTATCTCAAAAATCTTGTTTAGTTTTGTACTTCTTATAAGTAAAATAGCTAATATGTACTGTTTGCTTATATAAAATTTGAGAATAAAAACACTGATAAATAAATATTTTTTAAACTAAATTATATTAATAACCATATTTGTATATATATTTTTTATTCCTAGCTAAAGATGATTAAAAGTTATTAACTAATCTTATTTAATAAACATTTTAAAAATATTATAGTGTGTCTAGGTTAGGAAAGCAAAAATTAAATTTAGTCGTAGATGAATATTAGATAATACTTTCATCCTACATTTTACAAACTTTTCCAAATATAGAAATTCCATCGAAATAGTGACGCAGACGCTATTGTAATTTTAATTTAACTTAAATTATTTAAAATGTAATGAAGAGGATGTATCTTTTTGCATCTCTGACAACGCACTAATTTTACTTTCTTTTTACCTATGCAAAAGAAAACATTAAAGTAATGTATATGAATGATTCAATCCGCACACTATGACGTCACAATGACGTCAAAACGGCATCGCGGTGCATCCATCTAGACGCCGCCGATCGATGCACTCTCTGTGCACACTGACCCATTTACCCTTTCACTTAATTCTACAATTACCCATACTTGAAAAAAAGGGAAATATGACTTCACCATTGTTAAATCCACTGGGTTTTGATTTGTCTACGGACGCAAGCCGAAAGGTAATTGGAAAATTACACTAATTCTTTGCTAAATGCCCTTCATAATGGTTCAATTTGAATTTAAGTGTACTTGCTTTGATGCTTTTATAAAAGGGTTGATAATTCTAGGGTGTCAAGTGTCCCTTCTGTGTTTAAAAAAAGACGCGAAAGTGAAAATGATATTGTAAGACTTAATCAATATCATCAATAAAAACTGTATCAGCAAAAATTGAATCTTATTTGTTTTTTTTTCAGTTTTTTTTAATATGTTTTGAATTATTGACAATAATTTATTCCGTAATCAGTGGTAATGTGTGCTTTGCCGACTGAACTACTATTTCATAAAAAAACGTTACTATTTATTGATCTGCAGTTTACTTTTTTTATCAAAAGTACTTTGTGGATAGTTTGCATGTATTATAAAAACTGTTTTGTTTCATAAATAACAATTATGTTGATGTATTAAAAAAACTATGGTACAGAATAATATTGAACAACCTTCATTGTTATGAATGAGGTCACGTTGTACAATTTTGCAAAATTCTAAGATAATGCTCAGACTGTGGGATATGAAAAATCCAGCTTTTATCTATGAAGTCAAAGGTGACAAACAAATGCAAATCTTTAAATTGCAAATAAAGTTTCAGAAACAATTTTTTATCCAACATTAGAAAGTTGTATTAGTTTAGAATCAGCTTTTTTTTATTTAAACAGAAACATTTCAAAGCCAGCAGATTTATTCGGTTTCTGATTTATTTTTTTCTTCTATAAACTATTATTGATATATAAATTTTCAATGACATAAACTCAATGTTATACTGATACTTACTTTTCTTATACGTATGAGAAATTGTTCCTCAAGCAGCAATTGAATCCAAAGCTTCTTTCTACAGTATATCCACGAATTGAGTTCAAACTTTATTTTTAATTTTACAAAAAAATGACAAAGGAATAACATTTTTTACTTAATTCAAAACGGATTAATCTGCTGTCAAAAGTTTAAAATTATCAGGTTGTGATCTTAAAATAAAAAAAAAACTGAAGAAAAAGTAACCAAAGATTTTTTAGTTTTAACTATTCTAACTCTTAACTCTTAATAACTTCTATGAATTTCCACAATTGTTAAGAATGCAACAGCATTGTTAAGAATGCATCCGATTTTTTAATACTTGCACATTATTAGTCTTCCTTGTAAACATTCTGTTTTAAGCGCTCTCACAAATAAAAATTTAAATTGTCAAATCAGGGCTCTTTGGCGGCCATAAAACTGGGCCACCTCTGCCAATCCAATTATCTCCAAATTTGTGAATTAGCCAATTAAGAACAATACGAACCAGATATCTTGTTGAAGATACATTAAGTGTTGATAATCAAGAAATAAACCATCGCGAAAAAAAATGTCTCAACTTATCCAGGGATGCTGATAGACGTTAGTATGAAAAAAATTCTATTATTCCATGATAAGAAACAGCACCCCACACGTTTACTTGATATTGAAATGATATTGACGTCTAGTCGTAATTGGAAAATGAGGATTAGTTTTGCTCCAATATCGGACATGTTGCAACAAAACCGTCCCGCTGGTAGAAAAGGCCGCTTCATCGGAAAACCTGATATTACGATGAAAATTTCTGTTTTTCATTATCTCATTACCGATCTACAATCTGCAAACAAAAATAAAAAAGTGTTTTAAGGGTAAATGGGTGAATTACTTATACCTATCTGCAGGAACCGTTTTCTCAAAAAAAAATTTAGATTATCTTCTACTGAATCCAAAACTAACACAGTAGTAGCATCTTTTTCATTATGAATTATCTTCTACTTTTCATTGATTACGGATCCAGTTTCTTCAAATTTTTGACCTACTTCTTGATACCATCAAATGAAACAGGAACTACAGGAAACTTTTCATTAAATTCTTGTTTTGTGTATCGATAACTTTTACCTCCCGTACCATAACATTAAATTAAGTAGAGTTTTTTGTTGCAATGTTAATATTTTTGACTATGAATTTCTCATTATTTTTAATTATAACTGACATTAACGTAATATTTGACATTTTTAATCCAAAGCCTACCATTATAAAATTGATGTAAATTAAAATATACAAAAACTGATTTCAAGAGTACATACAGACCAGTAATAAATAAAGTTTTAATTGCAGATTTATCCATTTTGAATTAAGCAAAAAAAAATTGAATAAAACATAATGTTTTTTTTTTCTCTAGTGAACGTAATCCGGATACATACTGTATATGACTTTGTCTTTTAAGTATATTAAAATAGGTAATGATTACAGGTAAATACAGGGTGAGACAAAAAAGCTTCTCCGACTTGGGAAACTCATAATAAAAAAATAAGCAAGCTTGAACATCGTGTTTTTTAAAAAAATATTTATTGGTTTTTAAAGTCATCTGGAGTTGAAAACGATATCACTCAAATAGAGGCATTTATTATAGAAACACTGGTTGAGTTTTTTTCGGTAGTTTCTTACAACTTTGACAGTCATTTTAAGCAAAATTGCTGCAATTTTTTCATGTAATTTTTTTGGTGTTACGTCAAAGCTAAAACTTATTTACTTTAGAGCCCTTACAAGAATAGCTAAGATTTTTATCCACAAACTTTCAAAAGACGATAAGTAATAAAATAAAAACTAAAATATACATTATGTTCCTGGATAGAGTAATAAGAAAAGGCATGATGAGACAAAAAATTAAATGATTGTTTCATATTTAAAAATTATGTAATCATTACTTGTTACTCTGATACTTATTTTGAAATTTATAAAATTAAGTAGACCTTTACCGTTTAGCAAAAAAAAAATTGTTTTGTGTAAAGTATTGGTTTTTATGACAGTACAGTATTAGTTTGTTGCTACAAAATGTTGTCAGAATAAATCATAATAGCGTTAGCTAAGTTGGTAGAAGAGTTGGCCTTCTCTGGCAATACGAGTAAAAGCTCACAATAAATAAATAAACTTTATTTAAAGTAAACTGCTTGTTCTATACAATTTTATAACGCCATATTTTTTTTATTCTGAGCAACTTTGTTAGTAAGTCGGTGGCTCTCTTTAACGGAAAGTTACTTAACCTAAAACCATTAATAAATAAGAGAGTTTTTCAAAGTAGGCCGGTAATTTTGAAAAATTGCATTACAGCATATATTTCGTTAGTCTCATTCGAGTATACTCAGTATTTTTAATACATTATTTTGTTTTTCTATCAATATGCTATCTTATGCGTGCTCTAAATTGTCGGATTTATATAATAAAATATTCCAGTTTTTAAATGCTTATATAACATTATTTATTTGTTTTGAGTAAATTAGAATACATTATCAGGTAGAGCTCGAAAAAACATAGAAAAATTTTACATTTTAAGAAATTTAGAAAAGTTTCTTAAAATTTTTGCATCTTAAAATGACTAGGATCTGCTGAGGCTATAATTATGGCTACAATTTTCTACTAAAATTTTTTTTAAATTATGTTTTTTATTAAGCAACAGACGAAGAGAGCAAAGTGACAAATTTATCAGAAAGCTAATTCTTGCTAAAATTGATTTTACGCTCTAGAAGCGTAATTAAATTTTTTGGTTATCTAGTTTAAAACGCTTTACAGTGGAACTTTTTATTGTGCAAAAATAAGAACTAATGTTGCTTTTAATAATTCATTAATGTTCAGAATAAAAATGTGATAAAGTGTTTCTCGATATTATTACGTGTTAACTTTGCATTTATTATAAGTGATTCTTCATTGTTTTTATTATTATTATTGCTCTGTAATCAAACTGATCTCTGTTGCGCAATAGAAGTATTATTATTAGAAGTATTTTATTATTAACACCATTTGAGAATACTCTGTAAAAGTAAACCCAAGAAAGTCCATAAACGTGGCAGTATTAAGTTATTTAAATATTTATGTAATAGTTTAACAAACAGATTTGTAATTTAATTTATTACTAATAGTATTTCTTGGATTAATTTTCTTAATATTTTGACTTTCATATCATTAAAGATGTTACTACTGTATTTTGATTTATAATTGATTCTCACCAATCGAGCTTCTTAATGCAACTGAAATTTTAACAACATAATGTGTCAATACACAAAACTTCACTTGGTCTACAGTCGATTTTGCTTTAAGCGATTTTAATAAAAAATTAAAGACATTAAGTTAAATCATTTAATAAGACAAGTGCGACAGAGAAATTGTCAGTCTATAAACATATAGACGAGAGAGATATCTAATAACAGCTGCTAGCGAAAAAATCTCTGAAAAATAATTATCTTCCTTCTACAGTTTTTCAACGTTAAAAACTGATGAGATTAGACTTCTAACTCTGCCCTAAAAAAGTGTCGCTTAAGCTTTGTTATGTTAAATAAATATTTTACTGTCTCTTGGTAATGGATTTATCCGTAAACCTTAAAAACACAATTATCAAATAAAATAGATTATACTTGGTGGACCAAATTTAATAAACTTATTTATAGTTTGATGATAAATTATTATTATTCTATGTTTTATAATAGAAATTTTTGACCGAAAGTCTAAGAAACTCTTTCAATCACATTTGGCAAGATCAAAATGAACAACATTAAGAAATATTTTAAGTTCATTACATATTTTGTTGTCCTTGAAAATGAAAGAAAAAATGTAAATACGAAAATACTTTGACTTTTAAATTATAAACTCTTCATCATAAAGGCCATCAGAGCTTTGAACCATTCGTACCAAGTTTAAAAACCAACGCTTCAGTAACGTCAAATCAAATTGTTCACCTTCACGGCTCTAATTTGTTATAAGTGGATGGTTACGTTTGAGATTATTGCACTTTCTTCTTCCTTCCTTCCTTCAAGGTGAAGGTTTGCGTTATTAATTAGGATGGTTTTTGTTTGTTTCAGGACATAATGGATGAAGGAACCGTAACGTCCGCAAGTGAATGGGATTTAACCACCATCCATGAAGAGGAATTTGATAACCATGCCACATATATTGTACCAGATCGTTCCGTTGAACTTGGGGTTCCCAATAGAGCAGAGGCTACACTTCCTAGAAATTTGATTTTAAAAACATCACAGGCTTTATCGGACGTAAGTAATAGCATTCCAAACATTGCCAAAAATTATCAATTTTCCATTATTACTTACAGAATTTTAGCTTGAAGCTTTATTCTAAATGCGATTGTATAAAAAATGCAACTATACATATAAATAGTCGTCATTGGCACGTGTAACGAATTATAAATTATTTCTTTTTTATGAAGGTTAAATAAGCTACTTCTTTAGATCCACTTTTTGTTTTTGCTTTAAAATATTCTCAAATTACTTTTTTTTATAATTACTATACAATTTTATAAAATCTAATTGAAATATTATTTATTTTCAGGCCCAAGGTGTGTGGAGCACCGGATATATCCCACGAGGGACTCGCTTTGGTCCCCTCGTGGGAGAAATATATGCCAAAGATGCAGTACCCAGTACTGCTAATCGAAAGTATTTTTGGAGGGTAAGCATTATAAGTTTCTTTATATTTATCTTCAAAAAATGTACTTCCACAACATTTCAAAAAAGTAACAAATGACTGCCAAATATATTTTTTTTCTAACATTATCTGGCAATCTAACACTTGGGGGAAGGTTAAGGTTAAGATTAACAGGTATATTGCACAGCGAGTTTTCTGATCCATTGGGTTCCCTTCATTTTCTAACACGTATGGCCAGACGAAAACCATTTTCTTTTTAGAATCTAGAATTCCCGAACCTAGGCCACTTATTCGGCCAAGCTCTGAAAGCACTATTTTCAGTCTAAAAGCTTTATTTGTACTAAAATTTGATATTATTAATTAACTAAAATTGCAAAATTGTTAAAATAATTAATTTAAGAATTTTAACAATATTTGTCGCTAGAGGATCAAAAACTTCTATTTTTTATAAAAAGTTTGAACGTTTACTTTGATAATTTTTACAGTTTTATTTTTTTTGAATTTCTATTAGCGCTTGTTGGAAATTTTTGCAGAAAAAGTAACACACACGTTCCTGTAATATTTTTCTGCTCAGTACTGAGGTTTTGCAGCATAATTTTGGTAAAACTGTTTAAGTTTAGCAAGTTTTTATGGAACTAATCATCTAGAGAAGATAAACACAAGTAGAACAACACAGCGTTCTTATATCGCTGAAAATGTTGTCAGCCTCATTGCTTGTCACCCACATTGTATTTAACAATTAAGTATCAAATTTGACATATTACTAATTGACAGTATAGTGTCAAAAAACTAACATTATTCTCACAAGTATAGTATATTAAAGAATTAGTTTTAAAAGAGTTAATTTGAGTTAAAGAGTAGAACAAGTTCTTTAAGTTATTTTTTTAAATTTGATATAAAACAATTAAATTGTTAAGCTCTGGAAAATTTTGTGCTTAACGGTTGGTAACAGCAAACAGAATTACTCCACTCGAAATTCAAAAACCAGCAGTGACAACGACTAAAAATTTATTACTTGATAAATCTGAAATAGCTTAACAATCCTGATTGTAGCAAGATCTCCTTAGCAAACATGTTTTTGCAACCCTGCTTGAAGCCACTTTGTCTCGAATTTCACTTTCCAAAATACTCTCGGTTTAAAATGAACACGTATTTTCTTTTAAAGAGATAACAGTAAGAATCCGTAATTAAAAAATAATGATAATGTGATTGACATTTGCCGTGTTTTTTTTGACAGTTATATATATATGCTCATTTTTTGAAATTTAAAAACATCTATAAGAAGACTAGTGCTTTTATAAGTAGCTATAAGACGTCTTATTTATAAGCTTATTAAAGACTCAAATTCGAAAATAGTTTATTATCAAACACTTTCAATTATTAATCTAATATAAATCTAACTTTACCTGACCTAACTTTAATTCTATTTTTTACAATACATGTTGTGGAAGAACATATTCTTTTATTAAAAATTAGACTTGTTTCTATATTCTTCTAATCTATTATCTTGTGGTTTAGGTGCAAATGAGGGAAGGCTTTTATAAACACTGTCCTATTGAATGCAAGGTATTTTAACACAAAATAACAAGCCATTTGCATTAAACAATATGTAAAACCTAAATATCAAAACCAAAAAACACACGGAAAATATTTTTACTGAATATTTAAGAAGATAATTAATTAAAAAATTATTTTAAAGATTTTCCTCCTTATTAAAATTTCAAGATTACACTATGTATTCATGTCTTAAGTGGTTTATAGACAATAACCAAATTTTAGATAGTTACCTTAAAAGTTAAGACATTGAAATTTTGTTGCTATAATTTAAACATAATTTTTGATAAATAAAGTCTTGATTTATACATTGTTCGAGTGCGTATCATAATACGCACTTATACGCCTATTATGATATGCACTTTGAGTGCGTATTATGATAAGCGCGTAGTAAGGAATTCGTGCAATTTTACGATGTATAGTGTAAGATTGCCTAAAGAAAGCTCTATTTTATCGGACATACTTTTTTAAAATTAAATCTTTAATCTATGTCTTATAAGCTTTTTAGCTACTTAATACATGTTCTTAACTATATTTCTATTTGGTGCTAGGTGGTGCTTTTGTAACATATTTAGGCATTGTTGTACAAAAAGTTTGCAAATGTCTTGAATATAACAAATTGTGTATTTACATCTAAACTTTTTTCAGATATATAAAGATAATGAACTGTACTACTATATAGACGGTTTTGATACTTCAAAAGCCAACTGGATGCGTTACGTAAACCCAGCTTATTCCAGTGAATCTCAAAATCTAATAGCCTGTCAATGCAAAATGAACATTTTCTTTTACACAATTAAACCCATTCTACCAAATCAAGAGCTTCTAGTTTGGTACTGTAAGGAATTTGCAGAAAGGTTAAATTATCCATTGACTGGCGAACAAATGTTACAAAGAATAAGTAAGCTTATTGTTTCACAATTTTTTTTTTGTCTAACTGACTGTTTTAGGGCAACAAGTGCAACAGTCTTCTGAAGTGATTACGGTTAGTACAACTGAGGCACCAGTAAAAGATGGTCCTTATGAGCATCAACTAACACCAACTGATGGAAGTGTAAGGTCTGATGAAGGGTATCACAGCAATGGGTACCATGATGATGCATTTACACCTCCGGAAGATTCTAGTGATTCTGATAGTGAGAATAATTATGTACTTGACTTCAGGTAATTTAACAAATTGTAATATAATTTATCAATAATTAATAAATAATTTTTATTTTATAGCAAAAAACCAAATTCTAAAGAAACAGCAGTTATAAAACCAGTATCTTTGGAGAGTCAAAAGAATGAATATCGTAAAGTGAAGATAAAAATGCCAAAAGCGTATCACTACAAAGGCAAAAGTGTAGAGAGTGATCATGAAATTGATAAAGAACCGATTGAAACAGTACCTGAAGCTCCACGAATAATCACTTCTCCAAATACGGTTATTGTTATAGATTCTCCTCCCCCTGATGTTCCTAGTAAGCCTTTCTATGAAGCGGAAGTTAAATCTCAAATTGTGTCTCGATATACGCCTCCTTCATCTAGTATTTTAGAAAATATACTTCTTCGTAACAGAATTGATACTAATAATAATGATAACAACCAACGACAACCAAATGCTACTCCTCCTCCAACATCTCCAACGGAAATGGCTTATTCATATAAAAAAAGTCATCGATACGGTACCGTACCTTGCAGTCCAGATTCCAGTTCAAATGTACAAATTCAAAACATGCTTCCTCCTAGTCCAATTATGGTTAAAAATCAACCTCCCAGTCCGCAAGCTATCTACGTTCCTCATTCTACCGACAATTATCATATTCCACAATCCAACTATTACAATATTTATCCAAATCATAATTCAGCGAACTCTTATTCTCCTCCAATTAATAATCCACCAACTCTAATTACAAGTAACCACATGATTAATTCTCATCATCTTCTTACGCCACTTCCACCATTACAAACCAATGGACACGAACGGTCTTCCCCATCATCGCGAAGTCCAGAGATGCTTAGTGGTAGTTGTCCGACGAGTCCCACTTCTGGTTCCCGTGGCTACCGAAGTCTCCCTTATCCGCTCAAGAAAAAAGACGGTAAAATGCACTACGAGTGTAACGTATGCTGCAAAACTTTTGGCCAGCTATCAAATTTAAAAGTTCATTTAAGAACACACAGTGGAGAACGACCGTTCAAATGCAATGTTTGTACAAAATCTTTTACACAACTCGCTCATCTACAGAAACACCATCTAGTGCATACCGGCGAAAGACCTCACGAGTGCGGAATTTGCAAAAAAAGATTTTCATCAACTTCAAACCTTAAAACTCACTTAAGGCTACATAGTGGTCAAAAGCCTTATGCTTGTGACTTTTGTCCGGCAAAGTTTACACAATTTGTACATCTTAAGTTACATAAAAGATTGCATACGAATGAAAGGCCGTATATTTGCCAGGAATGTGGAAAGAACTACATCAGTGCATCAGGGTTGAGGACGCATTGGAAAACCACTAGTTGTCGACCGAACAATATTGATGAAGAACTAAATGGTGAAGGCTCACCCAATGGTTACTATGATTACGCGGGATCTGATGGAAGCATAGGTATGTTTCTTTTTGCACTAATTCAAACATTACCCTCATTATTTTACAATAACTAAAAATGCTAACAATTTACCAGTCTCTTCATTTTTGGCAATTCACATTTTTGTTTATTAACTTCTATTTTTTTTGTTTTATTGCTTTTTTACATTATTTTGGGCAGTTATTTAGGCTTTGATCTGCTCCTAAATATAAACCTATTTTACTACACTCTAGAATAGTACAAATTTGACAATATCACTTTTCTCGTAGATTAGAAGTGTTGCTTTGACCAAGCAGGACCACTTGGTAGATTCTTGAATATTTTTTATAAATGAATAACGCCTACTCTTTTTGGCATGCTTTTTTAAGCTTTTTCGCTAATAGTTTTGTCAACTTTCAATTAACAACACCGCCAATGTCCAATGTCATCTTTTTGTTTATAGTAGATTTAGTTTTTTTTAATTTTTTAAATAAAATCATAAAAAATTAAATAAACTAAGTGAAATCAAAGCGGTTAAATTTATCCATCTTATTAAATACAAAGCTATTTTTTGAGCAGTTAACCTATCTATCAAATCTGTACAATTTATATAATACAAAATGTAATATTATACACGGCAATACAAAGTGGTTACCTACTCAAGAATCCACTATTTCCTAATAAAATTTTTGTTGTTTTTTGTCTTTATTAATTATTTTATAGTAATTATTTTATTGTAGTAATAATTTTTTTTGTGTTGTGATCATTATCATTACCATTCTGTGTTTTCTATTATTTCCATGCGTTTTTCTATTAGTTTTTGCTATTTCTTACCGTAAATTCTTGCAACGTTTTCTGTGATTTTTTCTTTTCTTTTTAATAAGATTTTTATCTGAAGTTGATCAATTATAAAATTAGTATAATAAATATATTTTATGAACTTTCTTGCTATTAGTTCTTGCCGCTTTTATTTTTGAAGATTAATATATTTTTATTATTATAATAGAAAATTTTGGTCAAGAACACTTTAGATTATCTCAACTTTCAAATAAAAAACTTGATTAAAATTGCTTAAGCCGTTTAGTAGCTACAAGGCGACAGACAGATATCGAGACACACACTACAAACTTATAATTTTTTTGTCGGAGGGTAATAAGACGAGATTTTTAATTAAGATACAGCAACAGGATGAACGGTTTCATGTTCTTTTACAGATAGTTAAGCATTTTTATAAAATTATTGTTTGTAAGCAGATTAGTGTTACTCTGTTTTAATTTTATTCAAATTAATCTAAAGAGAAAATGTTAGAAAAATATTTTGCTTTTATTTTTGAGTTACAAACTTTTGAAGTATTGTTTGCATTTTTGAAAAGTTATTTAAAAAAAGTGTTTTTATTATATTTTTTATGATTATAAACCGAATTTTCTCTTAGGTTCAGTGGAAATGAAAGAGATGCACGACGACTCTCGTGAATCTTTTGAAATCCACTCTCAACAACCTTTAGGACACCCTGTTTTACATCCGGGTCTTTCGAGGCCGATACATCCGGGTCTTCAATCGTCCCAGCAAACCCTGCATCATCCATCAGTGAAAGAATCTCGACCTAGTGTAATAGAATCGTCACAGCCACACATAATTGAATGTACCTAAGATGTATTCCTCTGCTCATTCTAGTGTTAGTTTTGTTAAGTTTTTAATATTTATTTATAACAAATAAGGCCAGGGTCGTACTGGCACTTTCGACTGTAGTAGATATTCGTTTAATTGTGTTTTTTGCTCTTTAAAGATACTCATTCGTTTTGTTCGTATAATAATTTATTTATTGTATTTATTGTTAGATATTGAAAGAAGCGAATATTTTAATGGAAATGAACGAATTTCTGATTTAGACTGATGATCACACATATAACAAAGCAATACTATTTATTGAATGCACGACAAATGTTGGTGTGTTTTGTTTGTAATTTGGATGTTTTTGTAGAAAGAGTAGTTTTTGTATTTGATGTGCTGCTCATTTGTATGTTTCTGTTAAATACCAATTTTTTCATATAAATTTTAAATCATTCATACCTAAATTAAAGTTTTGTTGCAAGCGTAGTCGCTTATATGTATTGACATTAGAAATATCTATTGGTCATCCCCTATATACATGTAAATCAATGTATTGTAAAATTTTTATGTCAAATGGTGCTTGTAACTCATTTAATTTGAGTGTGTTTGAAAAAGTCCCAATTTTAAGCTTAGCAGTGATACTATCTGCTTAGAGAAAAAAACAAAACAGTATTAAATGATAATGGACAAAATTTTCATATTTTTGTAAAATCCGTTTCAAGTTTTTGTAAATATTGAGTTGTAGGTACCTACTTAAAACAACGCTTGCCCTTTGTAAATATTTATTTTCAAATACATACTTTTTTTGTGACAGGTAACACATAATAGTATAATACAATATTATAATAATTAATCTAGTATGTACTGTGTACAATAAGATTTGTTTTTCTATTGTTATTTAGTTATACCTATTTTAAGATATTTATTTTTTCTGTTTTCTCCAAAAATATTCAATTAAGCATTCAATGATCCGTGGTTTTGCACAGAATACTAGTTTAGCTAGGTGGGTACCTTCGTTGTTTTAATTATTTTTTTCTACAAATGGTATGTTTTATCATATGGTTCATCTCATTGTTTCTCATAATTTAAGTCGTAACGTGTTAGAATTAGAGAATGTTCTTCGCTATTTATTTGTCATAGTGTATATGATTTTGGAACTGTTATATTGAAAGTATTTTGGTATATCTCGTGCATGTAAAAATGTTCATAATGAGTATTAAAATATTAAATTTATTTTTCTTTTATTTCTTTTTTCCCTGTCTGTAAACAGCGCAAACATTTAAACATATTAAATAAATTAGAGATAAAAAATTTAAGTTCTAAGCATTATTACATCCTAGAATAGCCAACGCCATGAAAGAAATGTAGAAACAAAAAGCAAAAGTGCAAACCCTAAACAGAATGAACGCGAGCCAGACGCGCACTAAGCGTCGGAATACTGCCAAAACTGTCAAAAAGAAATTTAACTCATAAAATAGCTTTGTTTTTATTAAAATTTTGTTATTTTTTTTATTGTTAACACTGCTACTAATAGGTTTATTTTTGCCTATACAGGCTTAAAATATCTACATTATTCCACAATAATGCAAAATTTTTGTACCCAATCCTCCCTGTTCTTCTTTTGTGTTTTCTTCTTTCTGTCTTTGTTTCCCTTTTTCCCCATACTTCTTTCATCCACTTTATCTCCTTTTCATTTTATTTCAGTATTTCCGCTTTATCTATTTCATTTCACCATTCAATATCTGCTCTATGGTCTCTCTTTCCTCATAACACATCCTACATAGTCTGCTCTTCATTTTCCGCCCAATACCTATTTTCCCTCTTCTTATTTCCGCACCTAAACCTCGCTATTATCTTTCTTTCTTTCGTTCTTTTTCTTCCCAGGTACACCGGGATTTCTTCTGTTATACATTTCTCATAATTCCTGTTCTACCTAGATTCTTTGATTTTTCCTCTTCTTTCTTGCTATGTACATCCTTGTCTCTGTCACACGACTCTCCGATCATCCACTTGCCTTCTCTTCTTAATCTTTTCACTTCTTTACTCGTATATCCATTTCTTCTGTAATATTTCTCTCTCTCTCTCATTTATCTCTGTATTCATTCTCTTTTCTTTCCAACATTCATTCAATTTCCTTCCCTTCATTCTATCTTCAATCTTAGTAGCCCTTTTCCCAGCACTCACTCTACTTTTTTCATAATGTGGTATCGTAATTTGACTTAGTTTTGCCAGTTTTGTTTTTACATATATGTTTAAATTTTTTTAGTTGAGTTTATTAATAAATACCATTTTTTATTTCTTTACTATATATCTGAACCTATTTTGATACACTCTAAAAAAGTACATATCTACTTTTTTGAGTTGGTTCAATCATGTAGCTGGTCAGGTCAGGTCAAATAAACTTCCAACTTTTTAGACATCAAAAAGACTGGAGATGTCAACTTTAACTACAATGAATGTTTCAAGAACGTTTAAGTTATTTGGTTTTAATGCCAATAATGTTTGACATTCTGGAGAGCCTGAGGAACATTACATTTTAGGTTTTCGCCAACACAAAGCTAGAAAAGCTTTTTAAAGTAAGCACATTGATAACTGCATCAAAAAAAAAACTTGCATTAGTGCTATATATATTTATTATAAACCTATATTTTTTGTGCTAATTGTTAAAATCACAAAATATTCAAGTGCCAAAAATTTAAGACCGCTAACACTTCCTTTGGCCCAGCTGTAGATTTGAGCTTCGCCAGGTCTCTAGAATTGTTTACACTATTCGAAGAATTATTTGTAACAATAAAGAAAAAGTTTTTTGAAATAATTTTACACATTTTATTAGTGGTGTGCACTTTCGCACGTTTAGAAGATCAGTAATAACATTACAAGATGAAATTTTTAAATCAATTAATAAATGTAACGAATCGCGGTCTCTACATAAAAAATATTTAAGAAAAATTATTTTTGAGACGCTTATCAACGCAAATAGCACTCAAAACAAAGATTGTTATGCGTGCTGTGCGTTTGTGCACGCTAATGTCAGCAACGGCGTATCCCATTTTGTTGTGGTTTGTACTAATATATTGTGGTAAACTTCACTTAACATTTAGTGTTTGTTTTATATCAATCGGTTGATAAATAAACAATTAAACTAATTGATTGGTTTATATCATAATTTTACCATTTGCTAAAAAACGTGTTCGAGAGCTCTTTCGACTATCAATTGATCATCATCTCCTGATGAAAACTCTGTGAATACCTTGTTAAAATATCTATAGAAGATAAACTTTGTCTTTTGCAGTACATTATTTGAATAAATATTATAATAGTTACGACGATGACCAACCGGCGGCCGACAAATAAGGCGAGAGAAGAAGTCGCTCATCGCTTAGTGCGCGAGTGCGCCCCTAAACGCGTAAAAGCAGACATTCATTGACAGTTTTGTCCGTTTTGCGACGAGACTTATGGCGAGTGAAATAGCAGCAGGACGCAGCTAGTATATAATATAATTAATTATTTATTTTGTTAATTTAATTTAAACAGCTGATTTGTATAGCCATTTAATTAATTTAAACAAATTGAACAAACCAATATGTTTGAACCAATTAAATAAATAAATCAATATAATTAACTAATTATACACGGTTTCTAAAAATGATTCTAAGGACGCAGATGGCTGCAAATTTTAAAAATACCGCCTTGTTAAAATGATACCTATAATTTGACAGTTCTCGCTGGGCATTAATGTGATTTGTCACCTGTCACTTATGCCGGTATTCATAGTCGTATCTCAAGTTCAAGCTTAAGTCCGTCTCAAGCTTGGACTCAAGCAAGGACTCCGGCAATGCTCGGGAAAGCGTTTGCATGCGTTTTGAAATAGATTTATCGCTGATTCCATCTCAAGCAAGGACTTCAGCAATGCTCGTGAAATCTGATATTCATATCTTGAGCTTGAAATCGACCTCAAGTCCGGATCGGTATTCATAGGCAAATCTCAAGATTTAAATTACGGTGTGTGAATAAGGGGTTTTTTTGCTTGATGCTCAAGCGCACTGGGTCTATCTCAAGTCGGACTCAAGCAAGGCCTCAACTTGTGTCAAGTCCAACGCAAGACGCCATTTGCAGATTATGTCATCGATTGACGTTGGAAAATACTGAAGAGTATAACAACGAACATTGGCATGTTGGACGAGTTATGTGCGGGATGTTGCAAACCCATTGGAATTTTTTTCCAACTTTGAATTTAAGCGTCGCTACAGCTTCACAAAAGACAGTGTAGTAAATGTAGGATTGCTTGCAACTTAGTGGAAAGACAATTATTACTTACACATGCATGAAAGCATTGTTTTAATAGTAATAAAAGTCACAGATATTTATTAATTGTGTAGTATTTTTATTTTGTAACACCTTCTACTGGTAAAAATAAGTACAAAAAAAGTAAAATTTTTATTAGTTTACATTATAAGTGTAAGGTATTGTTTGCCGAAGCATAGTAGACAAAACGGCAGCCGAAAACTTTCATCTTTACACACTTCTTGAATATCTCCTACTACTCACTACTCTGATAACTTTTCTGCATCACATTTCCTGCAATAAAAGTTGATAAAAGTCTGGTAAGATTTATATTAATGTTGCACTTACATTGTCCCTCTCAAAAGCGCACAGTGTGAGCTAGCTTCTATTTGGTCTCACTTTTGCAGCTTTCGTGTTTTGAGGAGAATGTAATAATGGTCCAAATCGTTCGCTTTTCTTGAACTATTGCGGCATCCGTCGTATTGCTTTCTACACTATTGGGATTGTCCATGCGAGACTACAGCAAGGGTTTTGCGGTTTTTGTATACGCAGCTTTTTCGTCTATAATGCACATTTTATGAAGTTACCATACACGTATTCTGTCAGTAGACATGTACTCTCCCGACAACACAAAACACTTTCGATATGACCCCTGCGGCATCGAGTTATTACTCGTCCTATCACTTTAAAGTAAATATAAACACGCAGAATGACGTTCATGCGTCACATTTGTCAAACCTAACAACACAAAAATTACTACTTTTGTACCTTCTGGCAGACGCAGGCAAACGCTTTCCCCCGAGCATTGCCGAAGTCTTTGCTTGAGACAGACTCAAGCTTGAACTCAAGCTTGAGCTTGAGATACGACTATGAATACCGGCATTAGAGTTTTATCGTTTATCGTTTTAACGTTTTTAAATTGTAAAACACGATACTTTGCGTTAATCCAACATCAAGTTGTGCTAAAAAGCGAAGACTGTGAAAATGGTTTATTCTGTTGAACAATTATTCTCTTGTAAGCAAGAAAATCTTGCTAAATACCCTGATCTGCAAACTCAAGAAACGTCATTAGAGTTCCACATCAGAGACGTAATAAACAGATTGGTTCAAACTGGCAGTGTCAACAAAGAAAAATCTCCTGGAAAACCGCCAGTATCTGAGGAAGTTGTTGAGGATTTGAAGACACTACTGGAGCAGAACCCACAAACATCTTTGACAAGATTGTCTCACCAGTCAGAAGTTCCCGTAAACACCTGTCATAAAGTCGTGAAAAAAAGACTGCATATGCATCCCTACAAAATAACAACCGTGCAACAACTTTTACCAATAGATCCTCATCCACGACGTGTAGAATATTGCAATTAGTTTCGGACTACTTTAAAAGATGATAGGTTACTCAATCTTACGTTTTTTAGTGATAAAGTTTGGTTTTATTTATTTGGCTATGTTAATTCACAAAATTTTTGATATTTAGTTAGCTGAAAACCGACATGTTTTTGTGGTCTCCTAGACGAATATATGGACTCATTTTCTTTCATAATATTGTGACAGGAGAGAGGTATAGGCAAAAGATCTTGGAACCATTTATTCAATAACTTGATGACAAAGAGCTGCAGTTAAGGTACTTCCAACAGGATGGAGCCACTGCAGGTGCTACGTTGGAATATTTACAATATTATGAGCCTTGTGTAATAAGTTTAGAGCTGCAATATGAATCTCCACCACGTTTCCCGGATCTAACGCCACTGGACTTTTATTGGATATGGATATTTGAAAGATAAGGTGTTTTAACAACCAATGAATAACTTGACAGAGCTGCAGCATAAAATCCAACAATGTTGTCAAAATATTAATCAAAGAATGTTACAGAACATTTTTGAAAATTTAAAAAAGAGAGTGAATATGTGTCTTGAACAAATTTGTGAAGATTTTTTGTAGTGTTTAACCACCATAAATTTATTTACCTACTTTTGTTATGTTATTGATATATTTTATTTTCCAAAATAATTTTTAAATCGGGTTTGTCGTGCGTCTGATACATGTCCTTAAGCGATCTATTAAAAGTACACAAAGTAGCAGAAGCGGCACACTTTCTACGCTAACTGGGTCCTTAAAATCATTTATAAAAATCATGCATTGATGTCAGTTTTTTTTAAGCTTTTGTTTTGTTATACCAAGTGTTTTTTTAAATTTAGGGTCTAGCAAGCTATGAATTTTTTGACAACACAAATTCATCGAAAACGATCAGCGTAGCTTAACATGTCAGTCAAACAACAATACATTTATTTTACATAATAATTTACATGCAATAAATTATCAAAATCCTGACCGGTTATGAGATTTTCTTGTTGTAACGTGCAATTGATTTTGCTTAAAATGTAATTTCAACCTAACATGATATAACTGAAAAGTAAGGTTATGCTTTTTTAATATTTAATTAATTATTTTATTATTTATCTAGTAAAAAAGATTGCTTGGGTACTTACTGCTACACAATTCTAACATACATTTACAGTAAAATGCTGAAAAAGTTGACTTTTAGCTACACTCGGCGTTTTATGTCTATCTATATGTCCCAATTGCCAATTTGGTTGACATAAGTAACGCCATACGTTTTCCATAAATTTGTCTTGTCAAAAAAGTCAGCCTGCTAAATCATAAATTTAAAAAAATTTCGGTACTATTGTCATTCAACTTTTTTTATTTTAAATATTGCACACATAATCAAAACACACAAAAATTTTTGTCTTAAATTATTATTCTTAACTCTTAAGACATCAATAATAAATTAACGGATTTTTATAAATGATTCTAAGGACGCAGTTGGCGTAGGAAATGTGCCGCCTCTTTTACTTTGTACATAGATTGTTCAAGGACACGTATCGAGACGACTCTAAGTGACAGGTGACAAATCACATTAATGACCAGCGAGAACCATAGAATAAGCAAAAACGGTCAAATTATAAATTTAATTTCAACAAAGCGGTATTTTCAAAATTCATCTTTAGAATCATTAATAGAAACCCTGTATTATCACTAATAAACATTTTGTATTTTGTAATGCCACGCTGCAACCAACAATACGCGCTAATGTTTTTTGATGACAACATCATATTGTTTATGACAGGTTGATGACACTAGTAGTTCACTTTCATTAGTGTAGTAAGACCATAGAATAAAGTAAGACCACAAAGAGTTTTGTATGGACCACAGTAACACTATAGTAGATTCACGTTAAAGATAAAGCTAAAATAAACACTATCACGCGCGGTTTACGTGATCTCCCACCACAATAGGCGTGTTTGTTCTTACAGGACAGGATTGTTTTCAAGGAGTGTATGCTGTTTATGTTATGCGTCATCTAATAACGTTGCTCACAACCAAACCAAACTATAACTGAAAAGTACTTACTCAGACCCTATCTCGTCACTCAAGCTACGCCTTTATCTAGTTCTTTCATCCATTAATTTTTATACCACCCCATTATAGGATACCAAACACGAGGTGATCATGCAGTGTGGTTGGTTTATTTCAGCTTCATCTTTAACGTGAATTCACTATAGTGTTGTAAGACCATAGAATAAAGTAAGACTACAGAAGGTTTTGTATCGACTACAGTAACACTAGACACATTAGACACTACTATGACACTTGAAGGTCCGTCGTAAATAACCTCTTCCAAATCAAAAACCAACTTAAATGCATTCTAATAGAGACTATTACTTAAAAACACTTTTTGGTGTAATTGTTTTAATATTATATTGTGAGTACTTTATCTATTATGCAGTTTTATATAAGGTAAGTGCTTCAAAACTTGTAAACAATTTAAGGTTAACCTACTTTGTTTTTAGTGTGATTGGCCAAGTTTGGATCCAAATACTATAGATCACAGCATTGAATCCAATGAATATGAGCCTGTTAAAGTAATGGTTTTAGCTGATACACATTTATTGGGTTCTAGAAAGGGGCATTGGCTCGATAAGCTAAGACGGGAATGGCAAATGCATCGAGCTTTCCAAACCGCTGTAGCCTCATTGAAACCAGATTTGGTTTTTGTTTTGGGAGATTTAACAGATGAAGGACTGTATTGCAGTAGCAAAGAATTTGAAGATTACGTTAGAAGATTCTATAGGTTATTTGCCGTACCTAAGGCAACAAAGTTGTATGTTGCTGTGGGAAATCATGATATAGGCTTTCATTATGGGTATAATTATCTGAATAGAGGGTTCGAACTTTAACAATTATTTTGCACTATTAGGGTTAGTCCATACTTGAATCAGAGATTTGTATCTGCTTTTAATGCCCCCGCTGTTCAACTAATTACAGTCAGAGGAAATCATTTTGTTATAGTAAACAGCATGGCTTTAGAGGGTGATGGATGTTTTTTGTGTAAACCAGCTGAATATCAGCTTAACAGAATTGAAAGTAAGTTTGCTTAGATTTCCTTGTATCGTCTAAAGGGGGTACCTACTAACCGATGCGATCATATACAATATTTGACCGACTAACTTTATAGTACATTCTTATCTGATAAAAATAAGCTTAAAAGCTTATAGATAACTTGAATTCTTATTTGAAAAAGTAATCCTAGCATATTTTTAAAAATAATCTATATTGCTTTATATTTTGTAATAAACATCATTTTATTGGGTTTTGCCGATTACTATTTACAATGATATTACATAGAACGTATGCTATAGGTATAGAGTGATCAACAATGACTGTTTGAATTGGCAAAGTTTTAAGAGTTTTTTTTTTTATTTGCCTAGTTGCAACACTTTAACCCCGGATACGCTTGTTTTACAAATATTTGACATAACATTCATAAAAAAATTGTGGGTTACATCAGAGCGACTAACTTTTGAAAGAAATATGTTAAAGGTGTCACCCGCCAACAACAGGAAGTGGCTGCGGTTGTACCACTTCAAAATGAAATGTAGGATTGCCAACTCAAACAGTCCTATTTTACCACGCTTTAAATTGTAGAATTAAAAATAATGCACGTTTGCTAGCACGTAAAATAAAGTCTGTTTGTGTTTATAAACATTTGGGAGTGTCAAAAATTGTTTTGGGATTCTGCTTCTTATCCCTACTCCCTGTGGTAGAACAAATTTATTACAGGGTTGCCATATTATTATTATTACCACATCTGGTAATGGTTATACATCATATTTTTGTAATGACTATTTTTCAAACAGTAATTAAAAAAACGGCGCCAGGACGTTATAAACTGGAAAAATCTAATAAATATATTTTTAGCAAATCTTAAAAATTAAAATTTTACAGAAAACAACATTTCCGATATTAAAAATGCTGAAAAAGTTACTGATTTTTAATTAATTGACATTTAATAATTTGAGTAATTTATTGCTACAGCTTTCGATTTTGGTTGAACATAGTATTTACCAATCTATTCAGTTATTATTTGAATTTAAATGCTTTTTGAGTTTCAGTGTTCACTTTTGTGTATATAAAATCTACAATGTCATAAATGTGAGATTAAAAGAAAAATACAGATTTTTTTATTACTTTGATAATAATACGCCGTCAAAGTCTATTTTTCTACGAATTTTATTGTATAAAAAATGATTCGGTCATTTTGAAAAAGGGAAAATGAGGATTGTCATCAAATTTACATTATTGCAAAAGGGCTAAATTTTAAAAAGCCAATGCCAAATGCGTTTTTGGAATATATATGTTTAGTTAAGATAAGAATTGAAAAAATGTTTTTCTATGTCTTGTTAGCCTTTTGAGTATTAAAAGAGTTTAACCTTTTACTAAAACTTTGTGCTGAGAACTTTGCTATAACGGTTATCCACTAGTCACTAAGCTAAGTAAAATCTTGTGATTATATATTTTAACAAGGACTGTTAAGCATTTGTTATTTTTAATCGAAATTTCCTAGCTTGTTAAATTTCAGAAATTTTAAAATGTACGAAAGGTACATACACTGGAAAATGTGATCAGAGCACAAAATTAAACATCTTTAGCAAACCAATTCTTTTGCAACATTATCCTCTTTACCGACAGTCTGATGCAGATTGTCATGATTTCGATGCTGCTCCTAATCCCATAAAGCAAGAACGTTTTCGAGAAAGATGGGATTGTTTGAGTCAGGAAGCAACAAGACAGTTAATAAATCAGATAAGGCCGCGTTTGTCGTTGTCTGGTCATACGCACCATGGCTGTACGAGACGATTACCCACAGGCGAAGGACTGGAGATATCCATTCCTAGTTTCAGTTGGAGGAATAAAGATAATCCCAATTTTGGCTTGGTAATAAAAATAAACATTTGTTTGCAATAAGCAAGCTGTTTTTTTTTTAATTATGATACACAAATGACATGCTAATGTTCAAACTCTATTTAAAGTAATGTTACCCAGTAAAGAACTGGATGAGTTTTGGTAACATGGCTTTTTTGTTATTTGTGATTCAATTTTCGCAAACATTTCCAATAAAATATTTTTTATAGGGAGTTTTTACACCTAATAATTATGCTTTTACTAAATGTGAAATGCCTCAAGAATCAACAGTGATTGGTTTATACATTGTAGGAGTTTCAATGTTGATAATTTGGTTACTCTATGGTTTAAGAAGAAGACGTGGCTACAAAATTATGCTGTCTCGTTGACGGTTCTATTCCCTTTGAGGGTAGTTCTATAAATAGCTCAATTTATTTCAATCATTGGTAGCTATTTAATGAAATCATGTATTACTTAACATTCCCATGTAAATGTCAAAGGTTGTTAAAACAGACTGAAGTATGTATATAATGTTTTATAAATAGTATATAACAGGCAGCAATATTTATGTGACAAATCAAAATGTTTGATAGAACTATGACATTGAACTTTTAGGCTATTGAAAACTTTTTACCTGTACTATTGTGCCAAAGTAATTATACATTCCATTTACAAATGATACCTATTTTGAGCAAATGTATATTTGTATATAAAACAAATTTTTGTTAATAAAAATGTTTTTTGTTATTGTTGCTGGTCTTTTTGATTATCCTATTTTAGTTTTTAGCTAAAAAGAAGAAAATTTCATTTAGTTTCTTTTTCAGTTTTATACCGAACAGTGTACAGACAGTACAGATTAGTTTTTTAATGGAGTTTTTATTCATTCATGTTTTTAGTATTCACACTGCATCCTAATGTGTGATACGTAACAGTAACATTATGCTCTTTTTGCTTTATTTTTTACAGTAACGCTTGGTTTACTGAGTCAATGCTAATATCTAACGCACAATGGAAATTACACTATGCAAAAGAAAAATTATTTTTCTGTGAGTTTGGTAATACATTGATTGATGATTGATTTAGAATAGGGTATCGTCTGCACTGCGACCTATTGGTCTATTGTGCTCCCCTTTCTCGAGCTGTTCGAGGAGTGGCTCGGTTTATAGCTCCCCATCTAGTTTCAAAGCTGTAATAAATTCCAGCAGCTGCGATGGCTTCAAAGACAATATGTCTCTATTCAGTATGTATTCCTGCCCTAGATGTTCTTTACGTTGGGTTCTAATGGCGACGCATTCTGTTACTAGGTGTTCCGGAGTTTCCTCCTCTTCCATGCAAAATCTGCATTCGTCATTATCTTCTAGGCCAAGTCTCATCAGGTGCTTTCCTAGACGGCAATGACCGGTAAGGAAACCTGTGAGGATGCGAAGCCTATTTTTAGTGAGGTTCATGTAAGCTTTGGACCTTACATGGTCGAAGTTTCCAAGAAATTTCTTAGAGTGTCTCAAACCAGGAAGATTTAGCCAGCGTTCTGATCTGTCCTTCTCTTCCTTCATTTTGAACCTTTTCTTGTAGGTATGTTTCCCTAAGCCGCTGAATGGTTCTGGCCCTACAAAAGGGGTTAATGCGCCCTCTCTTGCTAGCTTATCAGCTTTCTCGTTTCCCTCTATTCCCGAGTGTCCGGGTATCCAAACAAGAAAAACTTTGTTATTCTTGCCTAGTTCATTCAATTTGGCTCGGCATTCCCATGTCATTTTAGAACTGGTGACATAGGAGCTTAATGCTCTTATCGCTGCTTGACTATCAGTGTGAATTGCAATTTCACATTTTTGATAGTTTCTTTCTAAATTAAATTCTGCACATCGTCTGATTGCGTGTATTTCCGCCTGGAAGATGTTTGGGTAGGTTCCCATTGATTCTGAGTATTTGGTTCTAGGACCGACTACTCCTACTCCCGTGCCCTTGTTTGTCACGGAGCCGTCCGTATACCATTTAATAGTATTTCTTTTAAACTCACTGGTGGTGGGTTCTTTCCCCCAATCATCCCTGTTGCTTAATCTTACCATAAAGTTTCTTTCAAAGATGTGTCTTCTTACTATTTCGTCACTTGGAAGGTTTGGAAATGAAATGCACTCTGTCAGAGATGTCAAAGCTCTCTGACATTTGATTTTTTCATATTCGGTACCCTCCCTTGTGAGTCTGAGAATAGCTTCTTTCGCTGTTCTAGCTATCACTAGATGTAGAGGTGTCAGGTCTGTAATAACCTCTAGTGCCGCAGTAGGGCACGTTCTCATAGCTCCTGTGATACACAAACATGCTAGTCTTTGAACCTTGTCAAGGGTTCTCCTTGTGGTTGCTTGTTCTGCCTTAGAGTGCCAGGCTATTGCCCCATAGGTCATGATAGGTCTAATAATCATGGTATACATCCATCGCAGTATATTCGGGTTGCACCCCCATGTTTTACCTGCTAGACTTCTGCAGACCATAAGCGCTTTAATGGCTTTACTGGTAGTTTTTTCTACGTGATTTTTCCATAGAAGTTTACTATCGAGGTGTATTCCTAAATATTTAACTCCAGACTGGTAATACATACTGTAAACCTAATTTCACCAACTTCACAATATTTTTTTTTAATTGATTTATCACTTTAATGTAAAAGTTACAGTATTATTTATTGTTTTACTAATTTAGATTTCTTTAATAATCAACAAGGTAATTGCGGTGAAAATTTATAGATACTGGCTTATAATTTTTGTTTTTTTTTTATAATATTAAAGTCTTCAGTGCCTTGACAGTTATTCGACGTTTTTATGAACTGTTTTATTAGAAAATCGCTTAATCCAACGATTGATAAAGTAAAGTAAAAATCTCAACATGGCATTATATATCTACAACTTTTTTCCAGTAACTTTTAGTTGTAAAATCATAAATAAAATTTTGTAGAAAAAAAATCTATTTGTCTATAAAACTTTTTTTCTAATTATTTTACAATAAAAATATTAATATCAGACCATTGTATATAACTTTTTTATTAACCAGAGGAGGTTATCAATTCGACTGTATTTTTTTTTATGTGTGTTACCTCAGAACTTTTTTCTGGGAGGCCAGATTTTGATAATTCTTCTTTCATTTGGAAGCTGGTGCTGTCCAATTGGTCCCATTTAAATTTGATCAAAATCTGATCCGTAGTTTTTAAGTTATTCTAATTAATGCTTTTTTTGACATTTACAATAATTCAATAGAAAAATTTGTGAAAAATTAAAAAAATATATTTCAATTAATTTAAACAATTTGAATGTTATTAATTATGTGGGTTCATGTGTTTGATAATGCATTACAATATCAAGAAAAAGGTCCTCTTGATAAATTTCACTTATGCAAACCATAAAAAAAATTATATAAATAATAGTATCAATTAATTAAATATTAAGTAAACAATGGAGTTTCTATTTTGAGATAACTGTTTCTTCCTTTCTTCGTTTATCTCATTCAAACGTTGCTGCCTCATCTTAGCAGCTCGTTTAGAAGGTCTACCCATATTGAAACAAAAAATAGTGATAGAATTCACTAAAAAATAAAAAAAAAATGTAATAAAAAAAGCCAACCTCAAAAAATAAAAAAGAAACACTAAATAGTATAAAATAATTGCGTAGGCTTGTATGCTTAAAAAATAATCAAATTATTTGGATACCATAATGTACAATTATTGTTATTTTTATGGAGTCGGTTTAATAATGAATGTTTAATAATTTTTTTTGTGAGACTTATAATTTGGCAAATAAAGCATAAAAACCATGTAAACCTCTTTCTTTTTCCAAAATAGTGGCCGTGGGACCAAGATTGCAACCTCACAACCACAAACTTTGAGTTAACTTTCCAGCAGATAGCTCTTCTTTCATATCTAACAAATAAAATTGGGTCTTCTGACAAATGCAACCCCAAATGTACTAGTTATATAGTGAGTGAGGAAGAAAATAGAGACTGGAAAGAGAGCGATAAAGTTTGAAGATAAAATAGGAGATAGAGAAGGGTGTGAGATACTGAAAGAGTGGCTGGAAGAAAAGAATTTAGAGAAAAAGAAAACGAGGCAATGGGTGAATGTAGAAATGAAAGACAGAGATAGAGACATAGAGAAACAAGATAGGAGGAAACAAAATAAAAAGACAGATATAATGTAAAATATAAGAGTTTAATTACAGAAGAACTACGAAGCTATCAAAAATGAGAAAGAGAGAGGAACATGATTGCAAGATTCAGGTCAGGTCAGGTCAGGTCAGGTGGGAATAAAGAAAGAGAACACAGATTTTGGATTAACGAAAGTGAAAGAAAAAGCAGGATATGTGGAAGAGAGAGAAACATTTAAGGAATGCGTGGCGGTAAAAGAAAGTATGGTAGCGACAGAAGGCATAAGAAAGGAAAGAAAGGGAATAGAATGGATGAAAATGATAGAAAGAAAAAGATTAAACTTGCAGAATAAGGTAGAATGAAAGAAGAAAACATTCTTTTCTTCTTCTTTCTTTCTTTCTTCTTTAGTCCATTGAAAAGTTACATTTGGGGTTGAGTTTTTTAGAGGACGCAATTTAATTTTTTTGATGTGAAGGGGGGTCAGTGTAAAACTAAAAGCAAGTTTGTGGGGTCACTACCCTTGTCTCACGGCCGCCATCTTAAAAATAGGGGTTAAAATGGTTTTTACAGTATATCTCTTAAACTATTTATTTGATAAAAATATTTTCTTGTTGCAAATTAAATTGTCTATTGGCTTTCTGAATTAAATATCAGTGGAAGAGCTGGAAAAGGAAGGGATGCTAATGTCGGCGGTTCATCATCAAGGTCATTTTCATTTATTAATTAAATTATTTTAAAAATCAATCATTGTAAAAGTCTCTAATGGAGCGGGAAAGAGTCAATAATTAATTATTAATAATATTGCAAAATTAATAATTGAAAAAATTATAATAAAAAAATTTAAAAAAAATAGTACACCCGTATAATATATGTCTAGTCAAGAGTGCTGAAAAATAGTAGTCACTTCCGAGCGCTGTAAAACCTTAGCTATTGACTTAATGAAAAAATTTTGCATATAAAAGTTTTTCCTCAAAAAACGATCTACAAAAATGGTTTGATATCATTTTTTTGTAAAATGATAAAAAAAAAGTTATATCAAATAATATAAATTTTTTTCTCAAATTTTCGAACATTTTTGGTTATAACTTTTTTATTTATAGTTTTACGACAAAAAGTTATTAAACGTTGCAAAGTTGTAGAGAACTTAATTTGCAACCAAAAATGTTAACACATTTTTTTTATTGAATAAATAGTTTAAAAGATTTATTGTAAAAACCATAAACCAAAACCCTTATTTTTAAGATGGCAGCCGTGGGACAAGGGTGGCAACTCCGCAAACTTGGTTTTAGCTGTACACTAGCCCCCCCTACACACCAAAAAAATAAAATTGCGTCCTCTAGAAAACGCAAGGCAAGGTCTAAAAAATGTAACATTTCAATGGACTACTTCTTCGCTTTTGTCACAAAAAAAAACCAAGAAATCTTTAGTTAGAGTTTTTTTATTTGCATATTATTTATAACAATATATAGTGGGGAAATAAAGATTATAAAGAAGAGTAATCTATATGCATTAAAACATGTAGAAATAATATTTCTCAAAAATTTTGAGAAAAGGTAGCTTCTAATAGATCTTTTTCTAATTTACAAAATTAACAGACACTTGAGTAAATATAAGCTCCAATCTCAAGAGTTCCAATAAGAACAAAACACGTCCAAGTTTAGTTTGAATGAATTAGCATTAATCTTATTAAATTATATTATGTTATACCTACTTATAATAAATTATTATTATAGAACAATAGTGATAATTAAATAAAAACTCTTATACCTTATAACTTATTTAGAAATGTATGTTTTGTGTACGATATTCTTTCTAATAAACTTTTATATTTTACACACCAATGGTCGCCACCGAGGTGTGAATATCTATAAATAAGTATAAATAATCCGGCATTATTGTTGTAATGCTTGATATGTAATATCATTACAGTAACAAGGCTAATTTTATAAACCTATCAAATTAATGTAGTCGAACATAATCTGAGAAACCTTTCACAAAGTAAAACTGTTTACGTATTATTTTTCCTCTTTTCGCTGCTTAGCATTGACGATATTAAGCTTTCCAACAACAAAAAATCATATAAGTTTGAAGACAGTTTTTCTATTTTTATTTAAGTTTATTCATATATGGGGAACAGTTTAGAAAATTTGGATATAACTAGAAATTGTTTACGTTATGAACTGTTAGACTTAATATCTAGATAACCTTTATAATGGCACTATCCGAGTAATAAAAATAACAAATTCACTTGTTATCTACAAATTGTCTTGTATTTTTAAACATTAAAACATTAATTGGTATTGAATTTAAAGTATAATAAAATACATAAAAGCGATAGAATAAAACTTTTCCTTAAATAAAAGTTTTTAGACCAGTGCTGAAGGAAGAAAATATATCAAAAATAGCAAAAAATAATTTATTTGAGGTCGGGAAGAGGGTGAGCTTTTAAGGGTAAAAAACGCTTTGCTTCAATTTCCGACAAACCTGCAAATTCCATGGACAAAAGTTAATTGGCAAAGCTGTAGGTACTAAAAAAATGTACTTTGTTTTTAGACTTGTTTTAGAAAATTTATGTGAAAAATTTAAATAATTATGTTTTTATTTTTCTCTTTTACAATGAAATTTTTTTTACAAAGTTTGGTGAAAACTTACCTTTTTATGTCGGAAGCACACTGTATTTTTTTTATTTAAAATATTCATTTGTTTACCTTTTTGACTTAATATCGATATATATATAGCACCCTAATTTTCAACCGAAAATTCTCGCGTCAAAACTCTGCTGTTTTTAAAAAGTTGTTAAGCTTTTTGTTTGTTGAAATCTCTACTTTTTAATAATCTAAAAAAATTACACAATACTGCATATAGCATATTTTCTGAGAAAATGCAAAAAAAGAAAAAAACTCAAATTTGAAACTTTTTTTTAATCAATATGTACACTTTTCATCTATTTATTGAAATTAACGTTTTAATTACTCAAAAAACGTAAGACTTTATGTTAAAGAAACCAAATAAGTTAATATTTAATAAAACATTCACAATATTTTGAGAAAATTGTAAAATCTTTTTCAAGTCCGACAAACCAAACAAGTAGTAAAATTTAAATTTTAAGTCAATAGTTTAATTAGATTAAACTATTAACTTTTTCAGGTAGTTTATGACGATCATGTTTAAGATTACAGCTGTCCGAGCAAGCTATGATTCTTATTCGTCGGTGCGACCAATTGTCGGCTTGTTTGAACAACTTTAATTTTCGGTGAGGTCCCGAATAATACAGTCATAAACCATCATCAACTACTTCAAAATTTAACAGTTTTATATGGGGTAAAATTTTTACTAGGTCTTGTTTATTTAGTCGCCCTATATATGTTATTTCGTAGCAGCTGCACAAATTGTCATGGTTCTGAAAAATGATCCAATGTAGAAGAAAAAAACTATGAGGAAGTTAATAATTCAGATGAAATTGCGGATGAAGAACCAATGCAGACTGAAAATAATATTGCAGACAAAGACGGTGATGATCTTAAAGATTTCGAAAATCTACTAAAGCTGAAAAAGCTTGTCAAAACTAACGATAAAAAAATGCTATAAAAGAGACAAAAACTAACGCATAAGTGATTAGAATTCAAGATAATAAAGATTTATAAATACCAAGATTTACTATATCTATTCTCTTATATTTAGAATCACTATTTTTGCATGTTTTTTGCAATTTTTATGTTGTATAGATTCGTATTTTTTTTGTTTATTTAATGTAGCGTAGAATCTTACGTTTTTTTGAGTAATTAAAGAGTAAATTTTAATAAATAACTCAAAATTTTACATAATGATTTAAGAAATTATCGAATTTGGGTTTTTTTTGTTTTTTTGGATATTCTGGAAAAATTTACCATAGTAGAGTATATTTTTTTACATCATCAGAAAGTAGAACTTTCAACAAACAATAAACCCACCAAGTTTTTTTTTAGAAACCAGATATTTTAGCGCGAGAATTTTAAATTAAAAATTAAAGTGTTTTTTAAATACCAAAAATCAATTTAAGTCAAAATAAAGTAAAAAAATGAATATTTTTAATCAAAAAAATTACGATGTGTTTGAGAATATATAATAAGATCAGTTTTCATCTAATTTCGTGAAAAAAAAGTTCTTTCATAAAAGATAAAAATAAAAAAGCAAAGACTTGATTATTTGAATTTTTAACATAAATTTTGTGATAAAAATAAAAAACAAAAGTTGTAGAACTTTTTATTACCTTCAACTTTTTGCTATTTAACTTTCTTTTTTATAGAGAAGAAACCGAGATAAATCGTTTTTTACTTTTAAAAACTCACTCTCTTTTACTTCTCGACCTTGTAAATTATGTTTCTTTTAATTTTTGTTATATTCTCATTCTATTCCAATAGATATAATCCTATTATTTTTTTTTGGTTTCAAAAATTTACCGACCCTAGTCTATTTAAATAGAAAATTTATTGCAATATAATAAATATGTCATACGCAAAAAAATGGTAATACAGTATTTATCCTTGTTTGTCTATGGCATCGTAGCTTATAAACGGCTGAACCGATCTTGATTTAGTTTTTTTTCGTTTGAAAGTTGAGATAATCGACAATGTCTTAATTAATTGTATACATATATTATATAAAAATATAGAATAAAAAATATTTGAAATTTATTTGATTTAAGAGCTTAGCCCTAAGTGTAAAGATGTCGCTTGTGATGTTTCAATAGATACCTCATAGAATCAAATAAATTTCGAATGTTTTTACTTTGCATTCTGTATACGACAGTATATTATTTAATTATTTTTGAATGTATAGTAAAACTAGCGACATCTATAAAAAGCTACCTTACATCAAAAGTTGAAAAACCGATGTTAATTTGTATAGACACAAATTGAGATAAAAAGTAAATCGCTGAGAGTTGTCACCCTAGCGTTTTTTTGTCTGAAACCCATATCATTAATCTTCTTTGATTAGTAGCAACCAATAGAAAAATAAGATTAAACCAGATTTATTGATACTAAATCCGTAGACTTAAACATGTCTTGTTTTTATTGGAACTCTTCAGCAACTTTGAGCTTATATTTACCCAAATTATTATATATTATAATCATTTTTAAAAAAATTCTTTATTTAAAATCAGAAAGGTTTGTATAAAGCTGGGTTTTTAATTATAGTCTGATAATGATGAAATCGTACCAAAAGATCTAGCTTCATATCTTTTAATTAAACCAAGAAAATTTTAATGGAATTGTCTGTCGACAATGATTTTTCGGTTTTAACGACGCTTTTACCGATAGAGTGTAAAATTAATTTTTTTTTTATAAAAGTTTTAGAAAGCTCTTTAAATATATTTTATCAATCTTAAAAAAAAAATATTTTAAAAATTGGTAAAAGCGTTATCAAAACAGCGTAAAATGTCTTTTGAACTCCAGCGGTAAAGGCGTTAGAAAAATAAACTATAGAGCAAGCACGATAACTCAACGTGTGAACCAATACTGTGAATAAATTGGAAGATTTCTTTAAGATGTTTTATATGTTTTTCTATTCAGAATCTCTGAGTCAAGAATTGAATGTGAACTTTCAACTTTATTAAAACCCCCTGATTTTTTGATTGAATAGAATCTTTATTAATTCTTAAACAAACAATCCAAACCTATTAGATTGTACTCATGATATTTTAAAAATCTATAGCTTAGCGTACTATTGTTTGTTAAGCCTTTTACTTTTTTCTTGACCATTTGTCAGCACCACTAACTCTCCAAAAGATCAAACAGCTTATTCTCTTGTTTCACTTCTGAAAAATTGTAGTGGTTCATTTGTTCTTGTTGTTTAGATTTTTCAGATTTATTGATTAGTTTTGATGTATTATCACTTTTCAATTTTTTTTTTATTAGAATCAGTACAAAGTTAATATTTGAAGATGATTTTTTCTAATTTAGAAGATCTGACAAAAGAATGTTTAACTTGAACAGTTTTTTTGACAATCAATTCTTTCATGTCATTGTCAACTTTTTTATTGCGTTTTTTTAAACTAAATCCTTTGAAACAAAATATTTAAAGCTTAAAGTATAGCTTTACTATCTTGAAGACAGTAAAAACAATTTACCAGCGTTTATAAACCATTTTAGAAATATTTCAGAAAAAAATTTATTAAAAACAAATTGCAGACAATTTAATTATTAATAACATTGCTCTCTTTAACAATCTTGATAAAGTTGATAGTTTTTAAGATAAATGATAAATAATGATTCAAGACACAGAGAGACGCATAAGTCAGAGAGAGACAGCGATACTTAAACGTAAGCGACGCATACTTGTGAGCGCGCAAAATTTACAATTAAAAAAAAAGATATAAACAATAAAAAAAATTTAAATCTCTATTAACAATATTATTAAATATTGTACAGAGAATTAAAAAGAAAATATTACTTAGACATTATGTTTTTTTTTTAATATATTTTTCATGGTTCGAAAATACCTAAATTTGAGATATTTCGAACCTTTAAAAATTCATATCTTTAAAAATATTAACTTTATCGTAAAAAGTCATAGGACCTTTTTTATTGGTATTTCAATAAAAAACATAAAAAAAATTTGTCCGGTTGAAAAATAACAATTCCTTGCAATTGTTTAACAATTTCGGTTTAAACAATATGGCACCGGGTTGCGTCATGGCAACATGCATTTATATCATTAGGAAGGCAATTTGATAAAGATCGCATAAAAAAATTGAGGTGGAATAGTTTTCGGTACTCATGCGCCAATTCCTCCTAGACTAAGTAAGAAAATGGATATAAAACGCGAGATTTTCCACGTCCATCAACACCCTACCACAAAAAAAAAGAGTTGAAATTATAGTATTGCTTTCGCTCTATTTATTTGCGGAGTTTTAGACCGAATCACAAAATTCTTTGTAAAAAAGAATTAAAAACGGTTTTAAAGACACCTTTGAAAATGTTGGACATCCTACCATCTACCACAGATCAATTATACGCTTTGATGTCTATAGGTGTCTATATTCGAAGCTTTATTGTACGGTCGGTTACTCTAATATAAAATTTTCCACAGAAGCATTAGAGCATTTTTATAAAAAGTGCATAAAATTGCATTAAACAGAAAGAAAAAGTGTGGAGTCTAGCATTTGCGGACGACATAGCCATTCTAGCAAAAGAGAGGAAAGAAATAGAGACAGCAAAAAGGACTATGAGAAGATAAAAGTGGAGAGAAAAAAGCTAAAGGTCATCGTCAGTAAGACAAAAATGATAGTATTCAACCAAGGAGGAAGAAAAAGAAGTGATGAAAAATGGAATTGGGGAGAGAAGGAGATAGAGAGGGTCAAAGAATTTAAGTACTTGGGCTACACATTTAGTCAAAGAAGCACATAAAGGAGACAGTGAAAAAAGCAAATAAAGTTATGGGCCTGGTATGGAGAATAGGAGAGAGAAAATTTGAGAACAACTACGAAAGAAAGATGATGATGTTCCACAGCTTAATAGGGAGTATATTAGCATATAGAGCAGAACTGTGGGGATGGAAAGAGCAGGAAGAAATAGAGAAAGTACAAGAAAAGTACATGAGATGGGTGCTAGGGGTTGACAAGAAAACTCCGGGATACATAGTAAAAGAAGAAAGAAAAAGGAATAAGATGAGAATAAGAGCAGGGAAGAGAGAGACGAAATTCGAAGATAAACTATCGAGAACAGAATGTAAGATAGTAAGGGAATGCTGGAAGGAAAAGATGAGTAAAAAAGAAGACGAGGAAAGGGAGGAATACTTCAAGAGAAATGGATATGCGAGTGGAAAGGTGGAGAGGAGAAGAGATGAAGGGATATGTATGTATGAAGAACTATCAGAGAGAGACAAGGACGTAGATAAACAAGAGAGAAGAGAGAGAAATCAAGATACAATGCATAATATGAAAAAATAGTAACAGAAGAGAAGTCAAAATACCTGAAGCTGAAAAGTACAAAAGAGAGGAAAAGGATGGCGAGATTCATATGTGGGAATGAGGAGCGGGAAAACAGATATTGGGCGAAGGAGGAACGAAGAGAAGGAATCAGTCGAGCACCTGCTAACAGGATGTGAAGGAATAAAGGAAAGGGAAGGAATAAAGGAAAGGGAGGGAATAAGTAGGGAGCAGATACGAAAAGACCGTGGAGACGGAAGAGAATAGATGGGAGAGAAGAAGGACTTAATTTGAACTGGGTAATATGTGTAAATGTAAATGTAACTTGTAAATTGTAAAGGGAATCAAATAAGCCCAAGGGCAAATAAAGATATATACATACATTATACATGTAACTGAACATTTTTTAGATACCAGCCACAATACTGGATTTGATCATTTTTTTTTTAGTTTGTAATGCATTTTTTATAATAATTTTTAAAAATTCAGAAGTGATTAATTTGAAAGTTTCAAAATAGTTTGATATACAAATCAGGAAAACCACTACGTTTTTTTCTATAGATGTAGGTAAAAAATAAATTTTTATAAATAATTTTATTTTACCACAGGCGTAATTTGCTTTTATAGCTATTGACATAGCTTAACCTAAAGCGTCAGGCTAAAAATAAAGAAATAAAGACCTAGAAATTACGTCTCATGCCATAAAAGCTACATTTTACGCCCTTATAATATAAAAAACAACAAATTTCTTTCATGTGCGGTAAAGAAATTATATAATAATTTGATGTATGTGTGGATTTACAATAATGTAGTTCTTTGTGCGTAAATGAATAAAAGTCTGTGTAAAAAAATTATGTATAAATAATAAGTTAAAAAAAAATAAGTTAAATAGAAGCAACATTATTAAACGATTTCTGACGGTATCGTCGCAAGTAACAACAAAAACCAAACAAAAGTGATTTTGTAAATTAGGAGTTGAATTTTTCAGCTTTTTATCGGTGAGAAACAATCAATTTATCGTGAATTCAATAATATATTAACACATATTTAATTATTTTAGAAAACTTATGATGAATAACTGTACAAATTTAAGAATTAATGTAAATTTGGAAAAACTGACTGAATAAACATTTTTTACATACAATAGATAAGACGTTTTTTAGATAAAATATTGTATGACACACGTGTGTGAAAAGTTCTATGTACTCGTCTTTGTCTTGTGGTACAATAATTGCACTTCGTGCATAAACGCTTTACTTTACACACTAGTATCAACTATATTCGGTTTTATGATGTATTTATTACGCTCAACGTCAAGTACAATCAATGAAAAATTAATGATTCAGAAAAATAAAGCCTTAACATTGATAGATTATAATTTTATATAGCGTTATCACTGATTTATTATGCATCAGTTCAATTTTGTTTAATGCTTAAAAATATCTTGATATAAGTTATAATTAATTTTATTGTGATAAATTGGTTAAACCAGCATAATTAATGAATGAATCAGCTGTTAAGGTAGTTTTGTTTTGGTAAAATAATTGTTATCAAACAAAACAACAATCATTTTGTTTTATTTAAAATTAAATATAATTTCGTAATGTTTTGTTGTTTTAGTGTTAACAGAAATTATTGCTTAATTTATCAGGAGAGAAGCAAATTTGACCACAAACTTTACGATTATGGTTACTATGTATTTGGGAAAACAATTTTCTAATCTTTTTATATATTATCGAGGCTTTTTATCGATTGGAGGATTAACTTTTAAGGCTTCAAAAGGATTATTAACGTTGACTTTGCAGATTTAACTAAACAATTTGAAATTTATTTTAGTATAAATAAATAATGTTTGAACAAGATATAAATAAATTATTAATAAATATTTTAAGATAAACGAATACTGTTTTTTTACATTAGTAAATAATTAAATTGAATGCATGGCAATTAAGCAGGAATATCGCTAAGACGAAACCCTCCCGGCTTCCTGAAGATCCTTTCATGCATGGGCAGTTCACCGATAAAAAATTTTTCAAGGGCTCTTATGGCTTGGGCACTATGTCCAGAACCGCGAAAAGCAACACTTGCGTCTCGACCAGCATATTCTAGAAGCACTTCACTTCCTCCAGGATGCTAAAAATAAAAATAAATAATTTAAAATAATTAAAAAAATTCTAATAAGTAGTAAGTACCTCATCTAGAAAATCAGTAACTTCATAAACTCTATCATAGATGATTATCCAGCAGTCAGTAATATTATCATGCCAGGATACCTCTTCTAAATTGATAACACGATCTTCTGCAGATTCACAATTTTTTATTGGTATTTGCAGATTAGGCGAAACCAGTCTTGATGTAATTTTGGCCATTTTTACAACACTTGAAGAATCTTTGATGACTTTTACCGTCTTAACTCTATTGAATCTTATCGATGAATGAAGTTATTTCCACGTCTAACGTATTTAAATGGCTATGGTGTCGATACAAAAATATGATGAAAGGCAACAAACGTATTACTTTCAATGCTTTTCCCTTACTAATAATAATAATAATAATAATAATAATATTGCGAAATTTATATGATTTACAAACACTAAGATTTTTGTTATTTTTGATTTCATTTTTGCAGCTTCTTATCAAATTGCAAATGAAAAATTCAATTGAATTTAACAAATGATAATTTATTGCTATTATTGAACAGCACATGGATTAGGCAATTTTTCTGAATTTACGTAGTTTTATTGTGATTTAAATTTGAGAAAAATTATTTGAGATAATATTTTTACAAGGGAAACCAAACAAGCAAAATTTTTGCAATAATAATAATAATGTGTCAATTACTTTTGAAATTAATTTTGACATAACTAGTTTGCGTCATTAAATAAAAAAAAATAAAAATGCAAAATATTAATAATGCCAAAACATTAAGTAAGACGAATTAACCATAAGTACGAAGTAAATTAATTTATAGTTTTATTATGTACAATTAAAAAAAACCTGAAACAAGTTCTTTCCTATTCTTAAGCGTACCATATTGAGAAATTTAAATAAGAAATAGGGTCTTATGGCACCTTTCTTAAAGGTTATTTTGATTTTCTGATTAGCAATATAAATTTTTTTTTTTAATTGAAAATTTTAAACGGCTGAGCTGATTTTTTCTGAAGAAAGCACTAGACCTTATTTTCTCAACAAAAAAGTTAGATTGGTTACGTTTTGTGGCTACAGGGTACATACACATCATAAACTGAAAAAAATTTAACATAACTTTTTTTAACCGAGGATTAATAAAATAAGTATTTAGTAAAGTCAGTCAGAAAAATATCTTTGCAAAATGTTTAGATGTTATAATCTTTGTTGACGTCATCATTTTGATATTTAAAAATCCGATTTATGAGTCCGCCACGTAACATAAATGTATGTTTTTTTTTATATTTATAAATAATCTAAAATATAGATTTTTTAGCAATAACTTATTCAATAAGTTTTTTTTTTAGAAAGATTATAAAAAAAGCAAATCTGCAAAATCAGAAATGTTAAGAAACTGAAGAGCGGTAAACTAGATGAGAGAAGACTCAGGTGAAAAAAAATCTTAGACAAAGAAACAGATCTACTAGGGTGTTGATATGACTGGCGGAAATTTTTAAAAACTGTACAAAAATGTTTGGTAATTTTTTAGAAAAACGTAGAAAGAAAACTAAAAAGAAAAGATTGCTACATTTAGAATGACAGAAATGTGGAACGGAATTCTACAAAGAAGTAGCCTAGGTGAAGAAGAAATAAGAGTAATCTGCAGAAGTAGAGACAAATCTGCTATAATTTTTGATATTATTGTACAAAAAGCTCCCGGGCACTATACGAAGATTATAAATCAAATGTTGAAGATAAATTGTTTCACACTTAAGATAGAACATAAAAGCAAAAAAAGCAATTTTTGTGTATCAAAAATAAGAGAAAATAAACAAGCTTGGTCAAAATGCCAACTTTGGTTTCTATAGATAAAATTTTAAGATGGATAAGATTTAGCACTAAAGAAAAATTATAAGCCGAATTTCAAAAGCAGATTGGTCAAAATGAAGATAGAACAGAAAAGTTACAAAAAAATATTTTGTGGCGTGCTCGAAACAAGAAAAAAAGAGCAAATTTGTTTAAAATGCCAGTTCTGGCTCCAATAGATAAGATGACCAGATGAAAAAGATTAGAAGATTCAGAAAAACTTAGAGATGATAGAAGATTTAGAAGTTTAGACTAATCTGATAAGAACCAGAAAATGATTACCAAAAGCTTCTAAAGACTTGACAACAGTTATAGCTCTTTAGAGCTAGCTTCTTAGATCTATAACTTTAGAGCTACCTCTTTTGATTCCTAGACTTTAACTCGTCAATATAAGAGGATACTTAAAAAATAAATTACAAAAAGAAAAATGTATGGCCTAGACAGGTATAAGAAGATTGAAAAATAGAAAGATGAACTCTAGGACCGTAGAAGTAAGTTATTTTAACTTGTTTTTGATTGAATTATGGGATCTATAAAACACAAGTAATTTTATAAATCAATGTAAAATTGTTTTTACATAATTCAACAGTTTACAGAAAATAAAACAATTTATTTAACATTAAAAGATACAATACATAAAATTACAACCAACAGGAATCTCAAATGAAATCATTTGTTGAGATTTACGTTAACATTTATATTGAAAGAGAAACTATAATAATAACAAAATCGACCTATCTGCAGCATCAAATATTTTTTATTGGGTCTTTCTGCTAGAAACTGTTGGATATGCCCTCTTTCAAGAACTTTTGATATCTTGCACTTGTAGTTTTTTGATTTGTTTTTCAAAAAAGCGATTAATTTGCCAAATTGTGAAATATCTGTATTTTCGTGAAGTTTTAACGTCGAGTTGTATTTCGTCCACATTGAAAAGACCGCAAATCTTTTTTTAGCGTTGAAGAAGTAACTAAACAGCACGTCTTTGCTTACCCCACAAACATTGTTTTTCTGTTTCCAGTTATTGAACTCATTCAATTCCTGGATTTCTTGTGTAGCAAACTCTATGTGACTTGTTCAACATCTTTCGCATTTTTTTCAGGAAGAAAACTATTTTTTTTCATTTCCAACAATGTTACAAGCGCCGAAACAGTTTGTTTTCAAAATTTTTCTCAAGTAATAAATTTGTTGTCAACAACAACATGGCAACCAAATTATAGACTACTACTAATCTTTGTAGAAATAAAATTTTTGGGTTTTGATGATTTTTTAAGAACTCTTGCAAAGAGAGGATTTTGAAAAAAAACTATGTATTGTACTTGTGTCATAACAGCAAACAAGTCACTCAAAAATTAGGCCACTCGTGGCATTTTTTTCGAGACTTATTTGTCTTATTTACAAGACATTTGTATAATAAATAACCGTTAAATTTCTTTTGTAAAATAATTAGATAAGATGAGATTTTTTTTAAATAGCCCGTTTTGATGTTTTTTTGTTTTTTGTAGTCGTAGAGGAATACGTTTATCATCTTGTCCTAGAGTTGACCTCGTACAAAAGTTCACGCTATGTAATCGTGAGAAAAATGTGATAAGTTCGATTTTTCTATTCCTAATTTGACAATCTACAATATAAAAATATTACTCTCTTCGTGTACCTCTTCTAAACTAAAACCAACTAAATATTGCATCATCAGCTCAAAATACGTTTTTCATTTCATTTTCAGAAATCCCCATCATAAATATAGAATTTTGAAAAAAAATGGATAATTTTCATTTCTTTTTATTAATTTTTACTGGGCGTTATTTTGTTTTTAATTCTTGTTATAACATTATATTCTAATCAGCATTTACACATTAAGAAATTACATTTCTATTAAAAATTAACAATTCTACAAATAATTGCAAACGATTTTTTCCAAAAAAAAAAACAAAACAAAAAAGTGCACTTGTTTCTTAAACTCAAATCTATTTAAAAATACTCCAAAAAGTTTTGTTCAAGTCTATGATTTTCCTAATAAACCCTCTCGTCGGTCAAACAATTTATTCTGTGAGTTTAACAAACTATTTCTTGATTATTATCAAGAGAATAATTATAATCTATATTTTTTAGAAAAATATAAAGATGCTACGTATATAACAAGAAAACTTTTTTTTACAAATTTTGCTGACCTGACCTGACTCAGACGCATCTCTTCCGGGCGGTGTCTGTGGCTTCCGGAACGTGGCTGTGACCGGAAATCGCCGTTTAAAGTTTAAGTAGACAATTACCGTTCAAGTTTTCTTATATACCTATTAGAATTTAGAAGCTTCTTACATCAAAGTCGAGAAATCAGGTTTCTACATGTCAATGTACAATGTATATAAAATATAGACCACCACTATATCTATTCTGATAAATAAATAATTTTAAAAGAAAAACTGCACTGCAGTTTTATTCAAACAAGAATCGGTCGCAACGTGCTGAAGAGTCCCAATAAGAACGAAACATGTTCAAGTCTACAGATCTAGTTTTAATGAATTGGTATTGATCTTATTTTTTTTGTAACAGTGCTAATAGAAACAGCAATATACTAAAGAAATACGTATGTAATTCTAGTCTAATTTAATTACGTAATCCTTCCTACAAATAACTATACTATAATTTTTTGTACTATTTCAGTCAATAATGGTCTTTATACTCCCCCAAATGAGGTCATAAATTGGCTTTTATGGCACAGATCTGTCAAAAAATTTGCCAAACCACGGTTGGTTTAATTATTCAAGCAATTCATAAATTGTTTTTTATACAAACGCAGTAACCTTAACAACATCAAAATAGCTAACTTTCTACACCACACTAAAATTTGCATGAGCACAACTTTAAGTTGATTTCCTTTAAGGATTACTAAATATTTGTTTGAATTTTTTAGAATTATAAAATAGAATAAAACGTTGTATGTACCACGGGCATAATTGTCGCTTATGGCCCTAGGGAATTTAAAAGCTTTCGCTCCTTGGGCTTTAAACATTCTATCATGCCATAATCCTAATTATACCTCAATACATAAATAACTATATTTTATCTGTAAAATGTTATCGTTTACATGTTTTTTACAAGTAACAAAGCATGTTATATATATTTTTTATATACTTTTCCGGAAATCGTCTTGGAATCAACATTTTCCTGCTTATTTACGCGCAGGAAAATTGAGTTTTCCGGACTAGTACTGTAAAAACTTTACAAGACGCAAAATAAAAAAGATACTCTCGTAACTATAGTTGCCAACAAAATTGACAAACTTGATTTTTGTAGAATTTGTCAAAAAAAATTCTAAAATTTGTAAATTTCGTCTTTTTTACGATTTCCGGAAAAATTTAATACAACACGTCAGTAAAATCTCTTACTTGACTCGGAGCTTTAAAATACTCGGCACAAAGTGCCTCGTATTTCAATTTAGCTCTTCTTCAGTAATGTGAAATTTTCCTGACTTGTATGTAAATAACTATTACTTGAAGTATTACATGAACTATACCTTATAACAATACTCGGCTGTTTATTTTTAACAGATTTAGAAACGTTTAGTTTTTTTTATAAATATACAGGATATAGTGTTTTGTAATACACAGTTATGGCACACTAAAAAATTAATTTGAAAGCTACGAATTAACACGTCAGCATTTTGATTGTTTTTTTTTCTAGTTCGTCTCTTCGTTTCTTATCTCTTTTGTTTTTATTCATAAAGCATTTCACTTTTATTTTTCTCTTGTCTTTTTGTATTTTATAGACTCTCTCAAGTGCTTTCTCAAAACATTTCTTTCTTTTTTCAACACATTCTTTTTTTTGCCACACATAAACATTGCCTTTAATAGGTATTCTTTTTTTCCAAACAATAGGTATTTTTCGAAATTATTTTACCACACTTTCTCTCATTCTGCATGTTTTTTTTACTTTGATAATGAATACAATTTCTCATTCACTGTAAATCCACACATACGCAGTGCTTTTAAGTATTTTTTCTGTTTCTCAGTTACTCTTCCACACTTTATCTCAGTCAGGTCTTATATCTTTTTACTTTATTTTCACTTTTTTCAGGAGCTATAGCAGCTTTTCTATTTATGCTTTATCTTTCTCGTTTTTGTTTATTAGATGTTTTACCTTCTTTTGTGTCTCTTTTGATTTTCTTACCATTTTTTAAATGTTCTAACGTTTCTCTCTACTCAGCAAACTCTATATAATCTCCTCTAAATTTCTAATTAATATTTGTTTCTCATTTACATCCCAACCTTGTCTTTTTTTCTTTTTTATTTCAAGTAGTCAGGTATATTTTCATTCAGTCATTTTCTACAATCTGCATTGCAGATAGCATCTCTTATTATTTCTTTTCCTTCTTATCTTTTTTTCTCTATATTTTCTACTTTTTTCCCTCAGTCTGTCTCTAAATAGTCAAAAAAAAATCTAAATTTCTTTTTTCAGGTATGCACTCATCTATAGTATTTTTCTAATTTTTTGTTTGTTTTTCTATCCTCATTTTGTAAGGAGCGCTACAATATATTATATAAAATGATGAGCGCTACAATACATTATTAGAGGCAAACATACAAAACTGACGTCTTTTTCCAGCCATTAGATACAATTTTTCGTTAAATATTAATAATCTTAGAACATAAAATTAATTTGAAAAAAAAACAAAGTTTTTCAAACAGAAGAACTGTGAATATTTGAAGATCTCGAAAGAAAAGCAAGCTAGAGAAAACAGACAAATTAAAATGAAAAAAAAAGAGTAAATAAATATGATGATAGAAGAAAGAGAAAGATTAAACAAGATAGGGAATAAAGTAGACTGAGTGAAGACAAAAGAAAAAGAAACAAGCGAGAAACCAAATAGAATAATCAATTATAGGTTTGTTAACACTGTATGTCAAACAGTAAACATAATTATAGAAAAAATAGTACCAAAATTGACTAAAATCATTGACTAAATATAAGTTTACTTAGTCTATGCTAAAATGCAAGATTTTTTGATTTTTTTTTTTAATAAAGGTCGTAAATCTTCTATAATAAATGCTTTCAATTCTGCAGAGATGCTAAAAGTAGAAAGCAGCAAACTGGAATTGAAATGAATGCGTCACAGACTTTATTCCTCAAATTCCCGGTCCCGGTTACATAGGTAAACTCCAGACTGGTTTGAATCAGAAAATAGATGCAACAACAGTGAAGCGGCTAAAATTATGAAAAAGAGAACAAAAAAGCTCTAGATAAAGTTTTGTGCGAAAATTGTCCTAACTACAACCTACAACAGTTAAAACAATTTGGAGTAAAAGACAAAAAATCTTACAATAGTTTTATAAAACTAATCTTGAATGTAAAATTGTTGGTCTATTCCTGGTCTATTGTTGGTGTTGCCGTCATTGAATCAAAACCAAAAATTTTGAATCTGGATTTCAAAAAAGTTTTTGAAAAAATGTGACTAATTTGTCAACGTTTCTAACAAACATTAGAAACATTTCATAACAACATTAGAAAGAAAAAAGATGTTTATTCTTTGTATTCAAAATTTGACAATCGTCATTTTCTTATTTATTGAAGTTGCAAAAGCGCATTGATGTAAACTTAAAATAAATGCAAAAAATTGACACCCTTTTTTGCAAAGTCACTAATGTTTATAATTTTTATGGGGTAGGTGTAGACACAAAATCTAGAGCAGATTACTAATGAATGACAGCAGTTCTGCCGAACACCTATCTGAGAGTAAAAAAATACTGTGGTCATAGGTTCAGTAATTGGGCTATCACATTATTGATAACTTTTTCGATTACATTAATTTATCAAGTAGATACTACTTTGTATAAAGCTTTGTCACAAATTTATCTGAAAGTGATACTTTTTTTATAGGTTTTGACTGTGCAATATTTTATTCTTCAAAAGCATTTTTTTCTAATTAAATAAAATCACAAACATTTAATTAAACAATACACAATTATGATAAGCTGTTTATTTTTAAATCATTTCTGACAAAATTTATAGTACCTATAGCAAAGAGGCTATCGTATGGCATTTTTTAAATTTAGCTTCTTTGCCAAAATAAAAAAAAAATTAAAAATTTTAAAATAAAGATTTTTTTTTCAAATATATATCTAATACCGTGACAACTTCCAACAAAATTATATGCGGCAACGCTGTCTAGTGTCTTTTTTTAACGAGCACTTATTAGACAGACTGATTAATTTGAGGTTAGGTTTAGACTTATCCGCTTCTGTTAAAGCTAAAGATTGTCGTGAATATTAGTTAGTTGTTGAAATATTTTCAATCTGAGTAATTATGTTATAATTAAAATAAGAAACAAATTTATTTAAAATGGCTGGATGGTCTTAGAGACTGAAATTACGCATATTTTTGCGTCAATTGTCGCAAATAAGCGTTTTAGTGTCTAATGACTCAAATGTTACTTATTTTTCTATATTTCACAACCAAAACAAAAGCTAATTGTTGCTTCAGCCCACAAACTTATTATTCTATCCTTATCATTCGTCAACTTATTTATATGTTTGTTATAACACCGCTTGCAATGAGCCGAAGCCAATTCAGTGGAAATTTTTCAATTTGTTATATATTTGCGAAAAAAATATTGTGGCAATTTATCATTGCTAATATTATTAGCAGAAATTATTGGCAATAACTTTTTTTGTTAGAAAAACATAAACCAACAGAAAGTTAACAATTTATTCCTCTCTACAAAATAAGAATTATTTTTTATAAAATAAAATTTATTATAAATCTGATTTTTTGCATTTTACTTTCATGGCACTTTAGATTATGATTACACAAAAAACAACATATAAATTTAAATAACAATAACTAGATAAATCAGTAACTTTGTCAACCAAGATCTAAAGCTATAAGCTGTCTATTTTTATCAAAAAAAAATTGAATGGTAATTAATTTGAAACCAGTGACCTTTTTGGCATTTGTCATATCCAAAATGTGTTATGCTATAACTTGTTCAAATTTTGTATTTTTAAATTTATTTAAAAACTTTTTTTTTTGGATGTCTGGTAAAAAAATGTATTATTTTTTCTGTCCTGTTTAGATAAATATTAATACATTATTTTATTAAAAAAAAACATCATTTTTAGTAATGTTTAGCTGATTAAAACAAATGAGCTTTGAAAAGGGAGCTTTCTTAATAATATCTTTAATAAGAATAAACTATAACGTTTTTTGTTCAGACGGCTTCAGGCTTCAAAGAATTTTTATAAATAAGTGTAAAACTTAACATCTACGAAATATGCTTTGATAAATATTTGCAAAATGCTACTGTTTTTTCAAAAAAACCGTGATGTTTTTTGTAAAAAATTTGAGAAAAGTTATAATTTCTTAGAACTCATAGGTAAAAGTAAGTCAAATTTTGCAATTTTTAAGTGTTCAGCTTTGGTAAGTATTAAACTTTTTTAAAAATTTGTCATATACATATATTGCTCCTTTTATTCACTTTACTAAACATTTCACATTTTTTCCTTAAGAAAAACTTAAGAAGACTTAAGTGAAAAACTTAAGAAGACTTAAGTCTTACTGTTACTGTTTGAGCTTTAGAACTTTTTTTGTAACAAAATGTTAATAAACTTTATCAGAATCTACCAGAAAATGTCACATTTTTTACGTATACTAATAACATTATAATAAGAAAGCTTTGTATTTTGTACGTAACGAATAAACTTAAAAACTATCTACTGGACCAAATTCAAAAGTTCTTTTTTCATTAGAAAACTACATTATCACTGAGTGACATGGGCTATGTTTATCACTAGAAAAAAATCAGAGAAATCCCTACTAAAACCAGCCCAAGGTGTAGAAAAATTATCCATAAAATGTTTTTCATCGCTTTATGTTTAAATTCTTTTTTTTTTGTTTTTGTTTCGGCATTAAATTAAAAATAAAAGAACATAAAACTAACTTTTATTTTTGTGCAGTCGGTTTTTTGGTGCGGTTTTGTTTGACGGAAAATAAACTATCTTAACGGTTTTTTGCTGTTGTGTGCCTATTTTTAATTTTAGCGCTGGTTAATTTTTTTTTAATGATTTATTTTACTTTTTTTGGTGCGAAAAGAGTTTTAATTAAAGTAATAAAACCACCTTAGGAGTATACCCTTTCCAATTAAAAAACAATTTTTTTATAGGTTTACAATTAGACAAAATATCGAGAATCATACACAAACAAAACAAAAATACCTAGAGACGAACTACATAGAACCTTCTTTTTTTTGAAAGTCGCTTAATAACTAAATAAAGTTTTGTCGTGTTGTCTCTTCTTGTTTTGTTACTACAACTCACTTTTTTTTTGATAATATTTATATTTTTTTATCATTTTAAAACAACCGTCTTTTTCTTTATTTAATAGTATGTACAATTTTCCTATTATGAAAAATAAAATTAAAACTAAGATTTTTGTAAAAAAAAAACATAAGAGGCAAAAAGAGAAACTTTATGTCTTAACATTTGAAATGTCAAGTTTACGTCTAAGTTTGACTTTGTTGCAAAAGTTGAATTTTTGTTAAAAAAAAGATACATATACATATGACTGATCTTCTATTGTTACCTTATAATTTAGTTACTTTAATTCGATCATCTATCACAATAGTTATTTACCTAACTTTATTTACCTAAAGTTCGGAAAGTGAAATTTCCCACATGAGCCAATGGGAGGGGGAGAAGATAGTTACAATTTTTTGTGCAACAAATAAACTAACTTTTCAATAATAAATAAATCTATTTTTTTTTATAATAAATGATAGTTTTTTACTTGCTTTTCGGTTGGTAGCGTTGCCCTTGCCGATTGTCTGGTATTAATATATTTAAAACGGTTTCATTGTTTGGTTGCTATGGTTTTATTGAAATACAAAAAACACAAAGTAAAAAACACTGCGGTGCGGGAAAAATGTTTATTTATACAGTGGAAACGACCGGAAACTGCCGATCTTTGAACGATTAGTGCAAAAACGTATTAAAAGCTAATCTTAAAGTAAGCTATTTACGTATAGATGTCGCTTATTTTATGTCTTCCTCTTGTTTCTCTGCATGCTCCTAATAAAACAGTTTTAGGGGGTTTACCAAAGCATACTTACCTGGCGTAGGGGTCAACCATGATCAAAAAGGTGGTTCCCCCGGAGCGAGGCCCTTCCATTGCACTTCGGTCGGGCTGACCCCTGCGATTATCCCTAATGTGGATAACTCGGGCGCAAAATTTTTGGTAGTCGGGACTGCGTACGCGCTGTCCTGGCCATTATTTAATTAAAGATAAAAATTTTTTTCAAGATAAGCACGCTTATTTTTCAGGGATTTCAGAGTTTTTCTTAAATTACAAAATTGCTACAGTTTTATGCTTTATTTTTAAAATACAACAAAATCACTGTTTCTTAATTGACCCTTATCTCTTGTGAATCAGTGCCGAAGCCTTTACAAAATGGTAAAAAGTGAAAAAATGTAGGCTAAAACCCATTGGAAAAAGAAGAAAATAGAATGAAAAAAAAATTACTGACGATTTGAGGTCGAGAAGAGGAAAAAAGCGAGCTTTGAAGGGTAAAAAAACAGTTTATCTTAATTTCCGGCAAAACGATTAGTCCTAAGAAAAAAGCTGTAGATGATAAAAAGATCTACCACCTTTAAATTAACACTTTTTTTACTATTTTTAAAATTTATGGTTTTATTTAATAATAATTTTTTTTTAAATTTTGTGAAATCTTGTTTTTTTAACATACTGTGATCTTTTTGATTTAAAAAATTATTTTTTTTGACTTAATATTGAAAAACCACCCTACTATTCAACAGAGTAAAATTTGGATTTTTAAAAAAATCGGTGGACATTTCGTTTCTTAAAGTCACAACTTTCTGGGTGTTAAAAAATATATAATACTATGGTAAATTCTCTCAAAAAATGCAGAAAACCTAAAAAAACTCGAATTAAAAATTTTTGTTAGCTAGTTTGTTAAACGAAACATAGACTGCCGCAAGATACCGAGATGAAATTTTACAGCCATCCTCTGCACAGCTTTATGACACTGCGGATACTTTTGTAGACGGGTACTTTCAGCAAGACACTCTACATACCACTTACGAGACCTTGAATATGATACAAGATATTTATGATCGTCAAATAATCAATGGCCAAATACAGCCATAACTTATCCTTTAACATCCTACGATCTTACTCTATGTGACTTCATTTTTGTCGCCCTATTTAGAAGACTCGATTTTTCAGTAACGCTTAAATAACATCGATGGGTTGCGTTAGGTCAGTAACGCAACTGGTCAAACAATGAGTTCTTAAATGAGTTCAAGTCGACATTTTGATTATCTATATATATAAAAGAAAGTCGTCTTTTATGTTACTTCACTTATAACTCAAGCACGGCTTTACCGATATGGTTGAAAATTGGTGAGGTGGTAGCTTAGAGCCAGGAGACGGACATAGGATACTTTTTATTCCAGAAACCACCCTCTAAAAGAAGGATTAAATCAAAATTAGAATTGCGATGTCGGAAACGTTCGGTGAGGCTCGGCAAATTACCGTTCCAAATAAATCGATCCACTCCCCCACCACCAACCAAAGTCGGACCGTGCGTTTACATGTAAAGCCGGCCACTGACGATCAAACGCCGCAGTACGACTGCGGCGTTGGATCGTCAGTGGCTGTCTTTAATCGTCTTCCATGAGACAACTTCCCATATAACAACTTTGGGTGAAAGTTTGTATGGAAAATTATGATGACTGGATTTGAATGAAAAGAATAGAATACTTTTTATTAACAAAAAGATAAAAAGAGGTGGGATAGGAACAAAAAATGACAAGTACCAATATTAGTATGATTTTCAAAAATTTTGGATCGTTTATTTTAAAAATAATATCTATGTTTAAATCCGAAATTTTAGAAGTAAAATATTATCATTCCTTGATAGGGCGGAAAGAGGGCAAAATGTCTAAAGATTGATGTCGTTTTCATAATTTTTCCCATAAATTGCCTAAGTTCTCAAAAAAAAAAATAAATAGGTATGTTTCCTGCTTTCTAAAAAATTACTCTTAGGAGGATGAAAAGAAAGTGTTCTAGGGATAAAAATGTAAGAAAACGATATGGGTATTTTCGAGGAATTTCAGGTCGTTGATTTTGAAAATGATATTTAAGTTAAAGAGGGTTGTAAAATGAATGTGATAAAGGTAATAAATGTGAATAATTAATTTGGGAGTCATTTTTATAGTTTTTGGGGTCATTTATTTTAAAAATCCTATATCTATTTATGACCGATTTGGCTGAAAATTGGTGAAGTGGTTGTTTAGAACCAGTAGCCTAACAAAGAATATTTTTTATCCCATTCCGTGTGACGTGACATACAATATAAAACGTAAACGCATCTGACATATAATAACAAAACAAATGACAAAAAAAATAAAAATAAAAAATAAAATAACAAAACTAAGGCGGAACAAAGTTCGCCGGGCCAGCTAGTTTGTTATAAATCTTATTTCTTCATTAAAGTAATTTTTTTGTTTTTTATTAAACTACAAGTGCTTTTAATTTAATCTCATTATATAAAAGTGAGGTTAGGTTTAGATGTTAAATTAATAGCTGTCACTTCAATTCGATCATTCGATGGTAAAAAGAAGGTAAGCTTAATAGGTATCTAAAAATCAAGTTGCGTGAGTATGAAAAGAGCTAGCGTTTATGTGCAGACTCTAATTGAAAAGTCTCTATCGAGAATGTTCACGTCAACCAATTGACATATTATTTTTACAACAAATGTACAAGATGTTGCCAAGTGTCAAGCATTTCAGATTTATGTTTGTGAGTAAAATAGTTAAGGCTTGGCAACATGTTTTTTTTATTTGCTGTCAAAACATGTCAATTGTTTTTTGATGACATTAGTGACAGTTAGTGACTGTCACTCTAGATGACACAATTTGTCAAATTAATCAAATTATATTTTTCAAAAAATTGAAGAGCACTCAGAATTTACCAAAAAATTAGAAGACATTAATAATGGATCCGCTTGATTTCTTAGAGAAACGAATTGAGGCATTGGAATTACAAGTGCTTCCAAAAAAACCCAAATTTCCCAATGAAGACACAACTCAAGATATCACAGAACTCCTGCTCCAAACTCAAACCATGATCAGTTCAGCCTTATGTTGCCGAGAGGCTATAACCTCAATCTTGCAGCATATGACCATAATTAACTCATATCTGGACCCTAATAATGGAGAGAATGAACTGGAAGTAGAGGTTAAAAGACATTATTTATTGGAGCTCTACCCCGAACTGAAGGATATCGTAAGACTTGTTTCTACATTTGAAAGTCTAACATCCTATGCAGATTCTGAAGAAATTGTTCGAGCCACGGATTTGACAAATAAACTGGAGGATCTTGCAGCGTTTAATTTAAAAATGTTTGAGGAAAGTCAGATAGTAACACATAGAACGGTAGGTGCTCTACAAGAATATAATGATATCATTACATCGGTTAAAGTCTTGTTTGCACAACTTGACAAAGCTATTACTGATCACGAAGCAGTTCTGATGCCTAAATTTGCAAAAGAGGAATAAATTAATTTGCTTTTTTAATGTTATGCTTAATTAAATTATTATTTATTACATATATACTTTTGTAAATTATTAATACTTGTAATAAAAAAATTACTAGCATTTTAATGGTCAATATGAAGTTATTTCAGTAAATTCTTATTTATGAAAACTGAAAGCGAACAAATTTTTACTACTCGAATTACACAAACCAGTTTCTGAATACTTGCCGTTTAGCCACCAACAACTTTTTGAATGGCATTGACTGAAAACTCGCAAAAATGCATGCCTCAGAATCCTTTTACAATCAAAATAAGTAAGTATCCATAATTTAAAAATAATTTATTTAATGTTTGTCATAAATACAATAATTGAGTAAACACAATACATACTTGTTAAAACATAATGTAAATTGAAATTAATTACGAACACAAAATTACAACCTGAGATTCACAGTGTTAGCACAAAACTAAAGCTTTTTATGCCTACTATAAGGTTTATTTTGTTTATCATACTTTCTACAAACAGTCCTTGCTTTTAAATTATTATTTGACGCTTGTTTGTTATACTGATATTGGTTAATAACAGGAGCTTTTGTTGCTACAGTATCATTGATTTTTAGCTCATCTTCATTGCGTTTTTCCATGAGTTTCAGCTTGGCTTCGATAGCTTGAATTTGGGATTCCCGATCAGTTTTCTTCTCATTTTTTGACATTGCTAAAGCCGGAATATTTACTTCCGGTTTAGGTTTTTCGACTTCGTCCTGAAATGATAAAACTACTCAATCAAACGTAGTGAATCACACAAAAATAAACTTTCACTTTCTGTGCTTCATTTGTCAACAGTCGCCGTTCAGAAGTATAAAACAGTAAAATTATAATATCGTGTGATCCACAATTATTTAGATAAGGGAAGGCTGTGGAAAACAAAATCAAATTCTTATTTTCATTATCAAAATAATTGTGGATCATACCGTATAATGATTAAGAATACTGCGATATTTATTAATCCAGCCGTTGCAATTCAGATTAAGAAAAGAGATCATTCTCTTTGCATAGAGAAAATGACAAACAAGTCTATTGAAACCAAACTCATTATAATATCGTTTTACTTTAACAACACAAATCAGTTTATTCAAATATGTTACAAACTCAGGAAAGTTGACATGGAACACGCCACAGTATGTTTTGTTTTTTTTTATTGTTTGTGGCCGAATACCCTAGTAAACCCGTACATACTAAAGGTACAATAAGTGATTAGAAAATACTCACATTACTGACGCTATGAGCCCAAGTAACCAAAATATTCTTCTGTCCCACCAAACTGTTGTTCAACACTTCCTTTGCTCGCACAGCATCCGCATGCTTTTCATAAGTGACAAAAGCATATCCTCTAGGTTGTCCTGCTAAGGGTCCACTGCGGTGAAACAATAAATCAAACTTCTCAATCGGACCATATTTTTGGGCGAGTTTCAGAAGGTGATACCAGTAAAATGAAAGGATTCGCGTAAGTTTACATTATTACAAAATTTGATACACTTACTCAGTGACTCGGGGATCCAAATTTCCTATCCAGAGTCTCGTATCTGGAACTGTTTCAGCTGTATAATCCATTGAAGCTGAAAAAGTGAGGTTAAAAGAAATAAAATCAATATAAGTTACGTACCTTTGGAATTTGGAACAGTTTGTGGGAGGCTTTACGTTTTCACCTACATTACTAAAGTGAAGATTGAATCATGACGGAAGAAGAAAAGTATTTATAAAATTAGAACAAGTTTTCAGCAAACAACACACTAATTTTGACACTACTGCCAAACAAAAAACAATTGACAAAATGAAAACAAAATTTACATTTGACAGTTTTTGACATATGACAGTAGGTCTGGGTGAAAGCACTATACATTTCTGTGCGAGTCTTTATAAGGTCACTCCATTAACACACTACGTGTTTAGATAGTGCCGTTGGTAACTTTTTAAATCTATTGTTGTGGCATATTAAATAATCTGGTAATAAACAAAAGCAAAATTGACGTTTGAAATTTAAAGTGTCAGTAAACTCCAAATTCTCTAAGGCTAATGACCTCTTCGTCTCACTTACGACATTTGCATGTCGTTATCCTTTTTTAACGGCTCATCTCAGCGTAGATGTACCAGTTTCTAATGGCGCTTAAGGTCACTCGATTAACACACTACATGTTCAGGTAATGCCATTAGAAAATGACACACCCATGTTTAGACAACAGATAGAAAATGCAAATGTTGTAAGTGAGACAAAGAGGTCACTAGCTTTAAAGAATTTCGTTTGCCATAAGGGCAGCAGTGTTTCACCGTCAAAAAAATTAGGATTATGCGTAAATATGTCATCTTCACAGCTGCTATTTTTATAGCCAGATATCAATGACTGACGTCAGTAATCTGACGTTAGGCTTTTTCCAAACAAAACGTTTTCACTTTTATATTTTTTTAATTAGAAAAGGAAAAACAAGATGCAATAATTGTCAGTTACAATTCAACTTTTGATAAACGTCACTTTGTCTTGTTTGTCACAAGATTGGAGTTACGCTGCGACAAGGATAGAAATATAAAATTACTATGAACGTAGTGTGTTACTCTAAAGACCTTAACAATAATGTCACAAAAGATCCGATATCAATCGTTACAGATACAGCGTGGTCAACAATGACTGTTTGAGTTGGCAATCCTACATTTCATTTAAGATGGTACAACTGGAAACACTTTCTGTTGTAGACGAGTGACACCGACAACATCATTGACAGCTGCCAATTAAAAAGTTAGTCTTCTTCACCTCCATGGTCGCTGTGACATGACCTAAAATTTTTTATGAGTCAAATATTTGTCAAAGAAGCGTATCCGGTTACAGTATTGCAATTAAGCAAATAAAAAAAGTCTAATAAGTATTGCCAACTCAAACAGACATTGTTGACCACGCTGTACAAGCGCCTCAAAAATGCCATAACAATACTTTACTTATCTAGGCTAGTTGCTTCTTAAATGAATAGGTATCCTAAATCAAATTATTAACAAATTATGATACAAGATTAATGTACCTATAGTAAATATGAATGGTATGATTGGTATGTGGCTACACATGTATATATTCTGTATTGTATGTCTATATATACAGTCATACAGATATAAACAAAACCAAATGTGAATAAAAAGTTTTATTTTCAATAGATAAAAAACTAATTTTTTGCGTTTTTGGATAACTTCTAGAGTTGAATGACGTCATTGATTAGTATATCGGTAGCGCGTCGTTTTCTTCGGTCGTGAACGAAAAATCGTCCAATTCCTGAATGCGGTCTTTCTTTTTAGTAATGGTCACGATTTGTGCATCATATCCGCGTTCGAGTCGCATTAAATTAATATGAATTAGATTGAAAACGATTCAAATTTCGAAATTCGGTGACTTTTTTGTGAAAATTGATGTGAAAACTGTCAACTTGTCGTATTTGCAACCTAACCTATTTGATTGACATTTCTATGAAATCTGTTTTGAAACATCAAATTCGTAATTTGACAATTGATTAGTGGAAAATCGCGGAAAATTAAAAAATATAAATTATTATATGAATTTGGTATGTATTAATTAAGAAAAAATCTGATTACACACCCATCCCCTCCATAGTGACGTCACTAGTCAATTTCGTTGGCTACATGTTGACCCAAACATAACAAGATTTTGCTGCAAAAACTGAAAAAATTGGATGTGTTTTTCGTTTTTACAGTAGCGAAAGTGTTTAGATTAAGGATTGGCTACGGTTCAAAGGGTTGGCTGCATTAAAAATGTCGAGCCCGAACGAATATGAGATGCGCGACGCAGGTTAGTGCTTTAAAGTGAATTTGGGGTTCATATTAAACTTTTAACCCAATATTTGTTAGTAGTGTTTACAGAACAGCGTTTTCAATCAACTAGTAGTGCGGAGGAAGAAGCTTCCGGCTCAGAAGATGATCAGGGACAGCCGATTATGTATCACTATGCAACAGTTGAAAAAGCGACTATCAAACGTAGAGGTCATCTGCCAAAAGACTCGGTGAAAATCCTCAAAAATTGGCTTTATGAGCATCGGTTTAATGCATATCCGACTGAAGTTGAAAAGAATCTTCTGTCGCAGGAAACCAATTTAACCGTGCTTCAAATCAGCAATTGGTTCATCAATGCTCGTCGGAGGTATCTGCCCGAAATGATGCGACGGGAAGGATACGATTCCATGCATTATACAATAACAAGACGCAGGAGAGTACGTCGGGGGGCCAATGGAGAAATCTACCATAAAGGCAGCAAGCAAATGCGGATGGATGGCGGCAGTGGCGATGATAGCCAATCGGAATACGAAGAAAATACAAATGGCTACTGTGAAGAAGATGGCACTCCAAGGAAATTTAACCCATGGCAGGCTGATATACATTATGGACTTACAGTTAATCCAGCTGATCGTGGAGGGTGAGTTTGTTGTTGTTGATAATTTGAGAAAAGTGTGACACATGACAGCTGTCATAAACAGTGTTGCCGTTGATGAAAAATTTATAATTTTTGAAGTTATTTTATACAAAGAGCCAATGGTAAGCATGAACATCTTTAAAGCAATCTGACAATGATGCACATTGCTCATGTCCATGTGTCACTAGTGTCAAGAGACATGTCAGTCATGTCACTTATGTCATACATGTCAATTTACTAATATTGACACAATTTTCATATAATTTTTGCATTATAATTCCAATTTTAAAAGAACCTTCTGTAATACAAAATGTCGATGTATAATAAAAGTCACGCATTATTAGCGTAGCTTGCGCTAAATAGAATGAAAACAAACTTTGGAATGATTTTTTTTCTTATCGGTATTTACTTTCTTATCTAGGACAGAAACTATACAAGTCGGTCACACCGAGGAAGTCCAAAGCTCGAGTAACAATGTGCCTGGTGTTGCCACTTATCCTTCCAGTTTGGTAATGGTAAAAACCACTTCTGGAAAAAATGTTATCCTGAAAGTTGTACCGCAACACGGTGATTCTAACGTAAGTATTCATCAATGTCCCAATTCATTTTCGGTTTCATCCTATTTCATTTCGTCTATGAATTAATTAAACATTTTTTAAATAAATTTAGATCAAGCAACAGATTGTTTGCCAATATTGTAGAGGGAAAAAACAAAATAAACTAAATTTAACAATTTTAAAATTTAGGTATTGATGTACCTTTCAAAACAAAACTTGTTAGGGAAATGTATATATATATATATGTAATATAAAAAAAAAATTAGAAGTTAAAAAAAATACATAAGTGGTATTTTTATTATTATGGACTTTTTGGTGGCAAGACTACAAAAGAGTTTAGTTATGACCGCCAGAGCGTCGTGCTCAGGAAATACAATATCGTCCCAATTAACTAAAGACATGACCTCGGTTATAATAAAATGCGTACTACCATTGTCAGTGCCTTAAAAAAAACTAATCCACAAACTTCATGATACAAAGCTGGTTGAAAAAAGGTTTTACCCGTACAATAATAAATATAGGACATTTAAAAATAAATGTAAATACAATCTTATTGATTAAAAAATATTTTTGCACATGTAAGGAGCATTGTTATGGTTTGAGGTTATTGAAATGTGAGAAGAATACGCAAGATTAATCCATACACTAAACTAACCCCACTTGTAAATTTAAACATTTTTGCTTTATTATTGATGTCTTAACTTACGAGGTAGTAATTGTAAACCCTAAGCACATCGTTCTACTAAAAAGTCACGTTCAAAAACAATTGCTGTCTTAAAGCCTTGTGTTCTAGACGGCAATGGTACTGCCTTCAGGTTCTCAAGATTTCCATACTCACAAACAACGCACTTTCTGTTCCTCTATGAGTTGAACAACAGTAATGCCTTTGATAACATCAAGTTATTTTCAAAAAATTTTTGTAATTTCGATTTCATTTATTGACGTAAAAAAGAAAAATTAAATTAATACAAAATAAATCTGTTTTGAGCCATCTTATTGGTCCAGTCTTTCATTTTTAAAAACCTTATTATTCTAATAAAATAAGCAGCTTTCTTGGGTTTTTTGGACTTATTATTTATCCGCAGCTTTAAGTTATAAAAGCAGCTACTTACCTTATTTTGAAGTAGTGATGCAGTAAGATTGTTTTACTCCCATTAATATAGTGCTGATATTTTGAAACTGTTTGTAGATGTAAATAGTTGAAATCTTCTATGCGACACCACGAATACCAAAAAACACGAACGGGTAAATGGTAAAATAACAGCGGCTTAGTCAAACTGTCAAATTTCCTTGTTTTCCGGGATGTCATTTTGCTTATTTTTGTCGCTTGTCATTTTCTCGCTTCTGAAAGAATACTTCTTTATTGTCAATTTGACATTTTATAATACATAGTTTGACAATTGCAGCTGTCACTATGATAATATTATTATTTTTCTCTGACTCCATTTGGCATGACTCGTATTTTGACAAATCATATAGGCCGTTTACATCCATAGATCATCGCGCATGTCGTGCTTAAATAGTATATTGTTTTCCGAGTTGCACATTTGTTTGTGGCACGCATGGGTTTGAATGAATAAGTCCTACAAACATGACATGTAAAACGAGTGTAACATGGTATTTTTTCTATTTCGGTTTTATTAATATGTAGGTATAATTCAATATTAAGATTATGAAAATATTATTAAAAAACCATCTAGTGAGTTTTTTCTCAGGTTGGTATTGCTGACATACATATTTGATTTTCTTATTTTTGAGAATTTTAATATTGACATTTTAGTTTCAAAATAGTTCAAACATATCAACATGAGTTCAGATTCAGACGAAATTGAGATGTCATGCACTTCTCCCGAATTACGAGATATGTTTTGTAATTTTTCGATTAAATAAATATCAAATCAGCCTTTTTCCAGTTGGAGTAGGCTATAATAGTTAAATTTTATTAGTCATAATTAAAATCTATAAATTTACCTTAAAACACTATTACGTGTTTGAAATTACTATTAATTTATTGTATAACTACACTGACAGCAGCACTTTATTATTTTACAAGCGGTGATCGGCAGTGATTTGATTGTCATTAATTGACAATAACAGTAAGTAATGTCAATTGTCAATGTCATTGACGTCACAACTACTAATCATACCAATTCACGCCCAAAGTCACTAAAACAAAAAAAATGAATTTTGTCTAACTACTTTTTTTAGGAACAGTGTCACAAAATTGTCATATTTTGAACGTGAAATAGAAAAAGGTATTTTCAACAAAAATTGTTTCCATCTTAATTTTGTTTGAACACTCCAGTAGTAAATGTTAATTTATAATTTAACATAAGCTCATATATTTTGACTATAACCTTTCTCTTTAAAAATACATCTTACCGTTAGCGATCTCCGGGTCTGCTAATGACACTGACCACATTTCTTGTTGATTCCGAATTTGGCAAAATGGATTTAAAGCGACTCAACTAATACTCACTGATTTTATTAGGAAAAATCAGAATAGCCTTTGTTCAACAACAAAACCAATTGTCAAGAGTGACAAGTTTCTGACAGACATTACTTCAAATAATATAATATTACTTTCTCTAAGACTGCTTTGATAAATGTATATTATATTGAATATTTTGAGTGTAGTAAAGTAACATATTACTTCAATAGTGAAGTAATAAAATAAAAATCTACTATTTAAAGTAATTTAATTTTCAAACTCAATCTTAATCACATGCTATTATTGTCATAAATATTAATAACACAATTTTTACACCTATTTATAGTAGGACAAGTCATTTTTGATACGTTTTTTCCCCATAACAGCTGTCGATGCAGTACTTCTGTTATCGTTATCTTGTCACCCAGAATTTTTAAAGCAATTTGTTTTTCCTTTTTTGTTGCCATAGAGGTATATGCCATATTATATGGCATATACCTCTCCGCCACTGTATTAGATTATTATTACACTGTTATTACAAGGTAAATTGCGGAGCTGAAGTTGACCTAAATAATTTATGCACGTACGGTACCTATTAATTTAGGTTGTTAAACCAAACAAAAATCTGTGTCAATAATTTGTGTTTGTTGAACATAACATGAAAGTTGATCAAATTTAGGTTTGATGATATTTTTTAATTCATAAACGTTTATTTCTAATGAAAAATTCTGTTAATTTGTTTGAATTTTCTAAATTGTCTTTTCGGACTAAAATATAAAAGTTTTTTAAAGATGGTAATTTTTTGTCAAAGAAACTTTCATAAATGTCAAAGCTCAGGAGACTTCAATAATCTGTCAAACATGTCATTATTTTTTTTGTTTTTTTTTAAATGTTTGTCAATCTACATTAATGTCAAAGCTCAAACTTCAATAATATGTCAAATGTCATTCTTTGGGGGCAAAGCTCTTGCAAACAATTATATATGCACGGTTCTTATAATCTGTTCTGGTTAATTTAGGTTTCCAAAATAACAAAATTTACCAATTAATAAGTAAATTCGCGATCCTATCTGATAAATGTCAGAACACTGTCAAGTTTTGTATTTTACTTGTCATTATCAAAGCTAGAATAAAATATCTTTGGTTATCATTATGGGGTTTTTTTTTCTTAAGTTGGTGTTTCAATTGGCGGGGACTATGATATAACTGCTTTTATATAATATCGATTTGTTTGATAAATTCAAAACTCTTGACCAACAAAATGTTACTTTCTTGATATATTATTCTTTTTTTAAGGCTCATTTGTTCTTTTTGACTAAAATTAGCGACAAAATATTATATAGATAATTAATTAGTATTGATTTATAATTATTCTATTTAAGTTGAATTGTACATCACTGGACGCATCAAAGAAATTTAAATCTGACACCTTGAATTTTTTTTATAGATGGCATTTGCTTTTTCAGTCAACTTTCTAATAAACAGTTTAGCCTAAATTAAACATTTTAGGAGTTACTCTGTAGTATACAATAATTTATTTTTCAGTCGCCGAAAACATTCTTGCTGAAGACAACAAAATTGTTGAAACACACCTCACCAACTATTGTTCAAATTCCTCGACCAGCGGTGATCAAAAGAGAAGTGATTCAACAAGTTGTACAAGAAGAAGAGGAAGAAGAAGAAGAACCACAAGAAGAAATTCTGCAATATGAAGATGATGAAGTTCAGGCCGACGAGTATGCTGAAGCTCCCGAAGGAGATGAGGAAGAATACAGTGAAGTTTTACCAGAAGCAGACGAAGAAGAATATGTAGAAGCAGAGGAAGAACAGATGGAAAATGAGCCCGTTGAAGAAGATATTGTTGAAGACGAAGAAATAATAGAAGAGGAAACTTTTCTGTCTGAACAGTTGTTTGAAAATGTAGCAAATGAAGAAGTTTTTGTTAATGAAGTGACTTTGGAGGATAATGTGAATGAGGTTACAATTGAAGAAGAAGTAACTTTAGAAGAGAGAGCCGCAGAGCGTACACAGGAAGATGTTGTTGAAATGCTTCAATAATATTCCTTGTTTAACTTATTTATTTGAAAGATGATCACTTCTTTCTTCTTACATGTTGTTGTAAGTTTTTTTTTGTACAATGTACAATTCATTTTATAGGAATTTGAATGTAATTATTAACATTATTATTATGATGCTCCAAGCAAATACTAGGTTATTAGATATTTTTATAAAAGTTTATTTTTGCGTGTTTTTTCTCTGGCAGATTGTTATATCAAACTGACATCTTTTAAGTTAGTTTAGTTTTAAGTATTGAAACGATGCTATGATGAGAGATGGAACAGTGTTATCAAAAAACTTAATAACAACTATTGTAAAACAAAAACCGATTTATTAATAAAATGAGTCGACACCAATTTCACCAAAATATCTATATGCGGTTTTTTTTTACTCTGCACTTGTTTGTCATTGTATAAAATTGTCTTGCCTTAAAAACTGGATTGCCATCTTTGTCCGACAGTTAACATCTGAATTGGATCTATTTTATTTGGAACTCTATTAATGAAAATAAGTATTGGAAGTATTAAACATTATTAATTAACAAGTTAATAACATTTTCCGGAAATCGTCTTGGAAACAACATTTTCCTGCTTATTTACGCGCAGGAAAATTAAGTTTTCCGGACTAGTACTGTAAAAACTTTACAAGACGCAAAATAAAAAAGATACTCTAGTAACTATAGTTGCCAACAAAATTGACAACCTGATTTTTGTGGAATTTGTAAAAAAAATTGTAAATTTTGTCTTTTTTTACAATTTCCGCAAAAATTCCATACAAAACACGTCAGTAAAATCTCTTACTTGACTCGGAGCTTTAAAATACTCGGCACAAAGTGCCTCGTATTTCAATTTAGCTCCTCTTCAGTAATGTGAAATTTTCCCGACTTTTATGTAAATAACTATTTATCCAATACGTAAAGTAGTAGATTGTACGGTGACCTATTATGATCTAATGTGTGTCGTATATTTTTAAACATCTATCACGTTCTTTTTTAAAATACTGGAATATGATTCGAATCCACGTCGGTCGTATGACGCGGCTTTGAAGCACAATTACCGACCGATCTAGACCATACGCAATTCAACGCTCAACGGCGTATTTCTTTATTCCCTATATCAATGTTCTTGAAAGTAGCTGCACGCAATGCAAAATTAGAAAAAGAAAAATGTAAAGATGATACATAAATAATAAAATAATATTTTTTTTATAAAACTTTATTCTTTCTACACTAGTCTTTGACATGTGTGCCGTACATTAGATCTTGCCATTCAACAGTACTTTAAAAAATATATTTGAAAAAGAATATTTTTGAATAACATTATAACGGTTATTTTTCCACCAAGTCAACAACAGTTCAGCGCGCGCGAACAAGACACTAGCGAATTGTTTATTCAATCACAGACATGCCCTAAAGGATTCCAGAACTACTTAGAAAAATACAGACTATACATTCAACTACCTGCGTTGGGATAGAGTTATTTCTGTAGATTCTTGGTTTACGAGGGCTCAGAGAAACAAAAAAAATGTAGAAATACTGAAACGTAAAACATTACACTGTATTCCTAGTACGACATCGACTATTGAAGGTTATTAATTAGTCCAGAACGAGGTATTGTAACAAAACCATACTAGCCGCTGATAGGAGAGCTGCTATAGGGACTGTCACTAGCCATGCAGAAATAATATTCCTAAACAAGAAGATATGTTTAAAGATATCAAAAATTGATTCGATTTTACCTGAACAAACTCCAATCCACCCCTTTTCTTGATGAACTAAAATAACCAACAAAAACGACAGATCCTACTTTACAGTGAGTTGTAGATATTGGGATTCCTATTTTACTGGCTAATAAAACAGTTAAAGCGGCTCCAATTTCAATTGTAAATCCCCTAATAAATTTAATATTCAATACAAGATATTATTAATATAAGAAGTCGTACGTTGATGGTGTTATGGTTGTTAAATCTTCTCCAATAGTTTGGATGACTCTTCTGCCCCAAAGCCACAAGCCAACCGAAATTCCAAATCCTCCATAGAGCAAAATGTAAATGGGTGTTTCAGACTTTTGGTGTACTGTTCCTTCGGTGTAGATCAGCCATAATGTAACTAGTGGTCCGATTGCATTGCTAAAAAACTATCGTTGTTACATCGATTTAGATATCAGTGGTTACTCAACCTAACGTCGTTTCCTCCGTGAGCAAAACTTCCAAACATTGCCGTTAGGACCTGTAGAAAACTAAATAGTTTTGAAACGCTCTTATTTTCAACAAGCAAATTCTCAGAATTATTTATATCAACTGTACAAGCTCCGGAGTGATGTGCGGCTCCTCCTGGATGTCTATTCATGATTAGGGGAACACCACTCGAACTGGGCGACAATGCTGGATTTACTTCTGTTACGCTTTCAACTAATTTTAAAGTCTTAGGTCGAGTATGAATTTCAGTCTCTTTAGCTGCGGTATATCCATTTTTACTATCACTTGTTTGGATTGGGAAAATATATTTTGCAGCTGTTATACGATTTTCCATCGCTTGAAGCTCGGTTGTTTCGGATATTACGGTTAATTGACGTTCGGAAAGTGCGGTCGAGTTACGATTGGATCGCTTTGGACTTCCTTCCGGGGAAGTATCTAAAATTTTTAATAATAATTAATTTTTTCCGGTATCGATAAAATGAGTCTAGCTTCTACTCTACCTGTAGATTCTCCAATATTAAAATTCACAGCAGGCTTATCTTCTAACAGCTCCCTTTTGATGCTTTTTCGCTGCCATGGTACAACAATTATCCATATAAAAAACATGGTAATAAGCGCAATGGAAAGACTTATGGTTGCGGCTATCCATAATGGAATGTTATCCATATGTAACAGTTTAGGACCATCAAGGACAATAGAAAATACATTGACTAGTATTGTAAAACTATAAAAAAGTGGCAATGCAATCAAACCAGCTTCTAATGGATCTGGTTTTGACAAAATGCAATATTTTATAATAAATAAAATGCAGACGGAAGTTAAGCCACTCAGTGCTGGAGAAATAAACCAAGAACCCACTTAAAAAAAACAATATAAACACTATTTTGCTATGTTTTACAGAACTTATTACCTATTTTTCCAAGAGTGAACCAGTGCATGCCTTTGGTTCCTCTAGCGACTAGACTGTACCCTACAGTGGCCCCAACAATGCTATGGGTTCCCGAAATTGGTAATTTAAAAAAAGTGGCAACCATCAACCAAATAGCGCTAGCTGCTAAAGCACTAATTGAACCCAACATAAGCTCGATTTCTGCGTCGTTGTAAACTGTTACATCCAGAATGCCTTTTCTCATAGTGTCGGAAACTTTGTAGCCTGGAAATTTTAAAAAGTATCATTGCAGAATTTAGTTTTAAACTTATTATAGTATCAACAATCTCCTACATTAATGAACTTTTTTTTGTTAGCCGATTATTAAGAGTCAGTGCAATGTTTGATTCTGACTAACAAACTGATCGTTAATGTGCTTGATTTATGCACAATTTTACATTAATGATAACGATTTAGCAAAAGTTTATTAATAAAAAAGCATCTTTGGGCCAAACGGTATTAGAAAAAAAGAGTCAGTCTATTTGGAATCTGAGCCGTTAATTATGACAATTATCTGTATGTTCATTTGCAATTATGATAATTATCTATAGGCGCTACACATAATAAACACAAAAGTAAGTGAAAAACACTTATTCTCAGTATCGTGACAGAATTACAAAAAAATAAATGTTATATAATAATAATAATAAAATACGCTTTATTGTCATTTAAAATTACGAAGCAATTTTGTGGACAAAGCAACAGTAGATTATGCAAAAAGCATAACAGAGATAAATGTATATATATAAAACACAAAACAGAGTAATTGAAAAAACAGAAAAAGATACAACACTACAAAAAATGTAAACACTACCCAAAAACATGATTTTATATATGTAATTTGAAAAAGTCAGCTACTGTGTATAAAGGGTTGGAAAGCAAATATAATTTAACTGATTTCCTAAATTTTGAATAGTTATATACAGCTTTTTAGCGTTATAAAAAATAGATGATTTTATTAGTTCAGAGTCAGGAATAGGTAGACAAAAGTCTATGTCAGATTTTCGTGTATAATACTCATGTGAAGGGGCTCTATCCAAATTTTCCTTATGCTTCCGAATAAGGCACACTGACTCTAGAATGAACAGACACGGAAGAGTCAAAATTTGGTATTTAAGAAAGTAATTTTGACAGTGCGTCCTAGGTCCGAGGTTAAATATGTAACGCAAAGCTCTTTTTTGTAACTTAAAAACGGACAAAACTTTGCTAGAGGTACAAGCACCCCAGAAAGGTAGGGCGTAGCAAAGATGGGATTCAAAAAGCGCAAAGTAAGTGGTCCTAGCAACTTTTAAGTTGAGTTGACTAGAAACGGAGCGGCGCGCCAAGCATGCCGACGGTACTTTATATCGCTGATTGGACAACCAAGTTATCACGTTAGCGCCTTTTATCTCAAATGTATATGAATGATATACAATGGAATCTAATAAAAGAAAGAGGATTCTTTGGTTTAGCCACCAACTGGTAAAATAAAAAGATCAATGAATTAACGTGCGTTACTTCTGCTTAATATTGACATTATAGAGAAGAGTTCTTCAAAGTTACAGCAAAATCTAAAACTACTCACAACGATTCTTAAATGATTTCATGTGGAATGAGTCGTATGTTTATAGGCGATTATAATAATCCCAACCATTAAAGATTCCCGCTTCCTACGGTAGTTTGAGCTATAAACAGCCTCGATTATTAATCGCTTCCATTAACACTATTTTTTATTAAATAGCTAATAATAAACATTACCAAATGGCAACTCTACGTAAAAGGTTAGGCATAAAAGCACATATCTTAGTAAAGTATTATGCTTATGGAAGTTTATTCCAAACAGCTTATAGGGTTGCTGACAGGTCAACTTTATTTTCAAATTTTCTATAGCAGGTTTTTGAAATCTGAAGTTAGCCGTATGAACAAAACAAAAACAAAAATTTGTAAAGCCTCACGTAAGACGGTGGGGCTTACCACTTTTCGTCATATTGTGCATTACCTCTCTCAACACTTTAATAACGGTCGATTCTGACTTGAGCAAGTTTGCGTCGCAAATCTCTCAAAACGTTTTAATTAGCAATCAGACGCAAATCCACCAATCTCTGTAGGTTGATCAGAATCGTTCTGTTCTGGTGCGCACAGCGTTCTTTGGGTGTTTTGTCATAAATTACTTGATATAAAAGCACAAAATAAGAGATAGAGTAACCAAATGATTTAGAGCCATTTTTTTTCTTACTATCTTGTTTGTACGTTCAAACTTGACATTACTGATTCTTCGACATCTTGTAAACGCACAAGATTTCTCCAAGTCAGGACCTACCTTAGAGTATAATAGACCAGTTTTTCAGTATTTAACAAACTTATACGTTCTACGATTAGCTCCCAGAGATCTACTCTCATACATTAAAAGCCAACCTTCAGTTCTCACTTTAATCAACGTTGTCCATGTCATACCTTTGATTTTTCCAGAAAAACTGAAATTATTTTCATGGTCGAAGACGATTTTTTCTCTAAAGTTTAATCTTAAACGAGGAAATGCAAAGCCAAAGTGATTTTTTTAGTGTTAAGGTGTTAATCTAACTTTATTTACGAGCAGCAAAAAAAACATTTTTAATTATTTCCATGAGAAATTCGGTACAAGGTGAACAAATGTGAAAAAATTTGACAACAAAACTGCATCAACCATCAACCAGATAATCTCCCTCAACTGCTCTAATCAAATCTAAGATTTTTCCATGGGTAGACAGAAGAAAGATCTAAGCATAAAAGTAGAATCTGGAAAAGTACGTTAAAAGTCGTTTTATTTTGAGTTCTACTTTTCTATCTAGATATCATTTTTCTATTTATTGCTTATATATTTCTTCAGATTCAGTTCTTGTGTCTATTATTGTACCTACTTGAAGTTTAAAGTATATTTTGACATTTTAGTAACAAGATTCAACCACAAAGTAAAAATTGTAAAAAATCTAGCAGAAAATAGTTATTTAGATCACTAGTCCAGACTTAATGATATTTTGCAAGTGTGAGTGGAATTGCAAAGCAATAAATAAGTGTGATTGCAGCTTTAACTTGAACAGAAGCTGTTAAACTCTGCCGAGTGTTATAACGATCGCAATTTGTGTTTTAAAAGAAAAACGTTGCAAATAAAGTTTAGGTTTTGTCATATAAAAAGAAATCCCAGTCCAAAGTACTTTTTTACAAAAAATATCTTTAGAATTTCGTTTATATTTTAGTGGTACTTTGTGTAAGAGATAGACTATCTAAGCTGACATGATATTAAGGCATAAATACAAAAAATAGAGAAATAAAAAATCTTACCAATAAGTATAGCACCAGCAACTTCAAAAACTGTTGCCAAACAGCAAGCTTGGAATATTGTCAACACTTTTGAACCTACACTCGTACCAAACGAATTAGCTACATCGTTTGCTCCAATCCCAAAGGCCAAAATAAAGGCTATAACAAATCCCACCACAATCAACCATATCAAATGGGATGAATAAGGTTCCAACATTCTGGAGTTTTGCTGTTCTTTTTGTGGCAGAGAGGTGGTGGAAACCGTTAGTCGTTTTGGACATGCATTATCAAGAAAATGATGGTAGAATCTGAAAAAAATATTGCGTTTTTAAATTATTTATAAATCCTTGTTGCACAATTAGTAAAAATAATCAATGGCCTAAGTATGTTCTTATTAAAAAAATAAATAAAAGACAAATAAGTATTTTATTGTAAAAAAATCTACAATCAGCTCATGGGCCTATTAAAATTCCATTGGCAAAATATTTTAAGAAAATGATGATATTTCGTGATTATTTTTCTAAAAATAATAATTCTAAGCTCAAGTTCTATAATTGATTATTAAAAAAAACACAAATTGCCGCCTAAAAATGCTATTTTACCACTCTTTAGCAACCGCAGAAAACTTTGTATTATTTTGCTAATAAAACTAATTAAAAAAATATTTTGAAAATTGCACGAAACATGTATTGATTTCTGTTGGAAGCTGCCAGGCACGTGTTTCTAGAATGGGTCTTTAGAAAAAATTGCCGATGACATGCAGCTAAGGGTGTACATTATGCAGCAAAATAATCTAATCTACAATAATAATACTACTTTAGACAATTTATAAGGAATATTTACTATTTCGGGACCTAGATGGGCCGGCAGCAACGGATGATTTCATCATAATGCAATGACGCCATATTACAACGGACGCATGGCATCTGGAATGGAAATGGGAATTTCAACTCCTCTAGGGGTGACTGGGGTGGGTAATTTCAGGAGCGTATTTAGAAATATTTTATACTTAATGTTATACTTTAACATTTATTGAAAAGCCATTTTTTTGTTAAATACCCATATGATTAGATAATGCATTTTGGTGAAGGCGCCGGGCAATTAGAATGTTGTAACAAAACATTTTTATTAAACACAAAAATTAACAACAATTACTATTAAAAACATCAATATCTCATAAAAATTAAATAAATATACAAAAAAAAATGAGAGCCCTTCAGATATCATCTTTAGAACATCGAAATTATTTTGTACATAAAAAAATAATAATCGCTAATTTTTATTAAGTGAAAAAAATATTAAAAGAACAGATTACGACAGGAACTGAATATGACTTAATAAAAAAATAAAATATTACTAATTTTTTCCTAAAAACGATGACTGTTTTTTTAATCATCTTTTTTTTTCATTAAAAACAAAAATTCAATTCAAGAATTTATCTTCAATTGCAACAGTTCAATTGTCTTTGACGGTATTACTGTGACAATTGGTTGATGATAACTGAAGTATGCTACAAAAGTACACTACAGATTCCCAAGCTCGGTGTGGCGAGCAAGATGACGTGACACTAAACCATGTAAGAAAAAAACCGCGCAGTCGCATACCATCGCGGCTATAGATGTTCTACAACACGCAACTAAATTTCAAAAAAATTTTTTCAATACTTATAGAATGCTTTCGAGACAGCACTGTTTCTGTGGATAACACCTCATCAGTCGGACCTATCAGTTCCTAAATAATCTCATTTAATTTTTACAGGTTATTGTTACTGTTAATTTATTCGTAACGGATATCTGATAATATCGGTAGAATATTATTGCAAAGGTGTGTTTGTAATTAAAATGCAGCAGAGTTGAACGAAAACAGTCTGCGTCGCTTATCTGGTAATTTAAGCACCAAAACTTGGCTATGTCTGTCAAAGTGAAAAGCCAAAAAGTTTAAATAAAGATTAAAATAAGCTTTGCTTTTTAGTGTTCAATTTTCTCAAGAATATTAAAATTGTATCAACTATTTGAGTCTAAAGAAAAACTAATGCAAAACTTATTCAAATCACATCTGTAAACTTGGACATGTTTCGCTCTTATTGGAGCTCATCGGCAAGTTGCAACTGATTCTGATTTGAATGAATTTGCACGGATACGTTTGGGCTTATATCTACACCCAAGGTGCTATCACTTCCAGTTTACAGATGTGATTTGAATTAATTTTGCATTAGTTTTTGTTTATTTTATCAGTTCGTAGAGCTAACCAAAAAAGATAGATTACGTTGTAGATCGTTAATGTATGTTTTAGACAAAAGGTGCTAACGAGAAATTGGTTGTCCAATCAGCGATATAAACTTTTATTTTTGAATTCTGACACGATCTTTGATGTACGCTTGAGATAAAAGACGCTAACGTGATAACTTGGTTGTTCAATCAGCGATATAAATTTTTGCATTTATATTCTACATGTTTATAAATTTGCATTTATAAACATGTAGAAACAATTTCAAAATGTTTGATGCAAGTTAGTTTCTAATAGATGGCGCCATGTTTAAGCCTAGGATATTTGACCGACAGTTTGTGTTTTTCTACACATTTTATTTCAATTTTGCTATTTCTTTCAACAGTGTCAATTGTGACTTAAGTATGTACAGAGTACGGTTTGTCATAATTTAACTTACTTTTACCTGTTTTAATTGCTTTTTTATTAAATTTAAAGACCCTGAAAAAAAATCGACAACATCAAAATGGCAATATCAAAAATGTTCCGAAAGTTAAAAAAATTACTGAAAATAATGACTGATGTAAATGAAGAAAATGAACACTGACTGGCACAAAAAACAACTCACTTTTATTTTTTTTAAATATATAATCTGCAAGTATATATCGTCGGTGCACAAAAAAAGATAATAAACACAAAACGGTCAGCTTTTATCAAAAAAATCGTCGTACAGATAGTTCATAAAACGCTCACCAGAGACATAATGCGTCACTTAGCTTAGCCCGAGAAATTGAGACCATGACTATACTTATTTAGTGTTTGGATTATTTAAAGTTATAATATTTTTGCTGATTTTTTTACTTTACCTAAGAAACAAAACTAATCAAAAAATTGCTAAAATAGTGTCATTTTTCTTGATCTTTCGGTAATAAATAAAAAATGCGTTTTTATCACAGATGTGTGTTTTTAGAATTGTGTCATTTCTATTAATTGTGTCATGTATCCTGACTATTCAATTTAAATTACTAATTAGAGCGTCAACTAAAACCAGGAGTTGAGCGAGCACCACTAGGTTTTATTGATTATTTGGTTTTTATAAAAGTTTTGATTTTATTCATTTATTTTATTCAATAATTCGGCTCATAAATCACAAGAAAAGTGTCACAAGTCGTCAAAAAAGGGTTGAATATTAGAAGCGATTTGGTTAACTTGACGGAGACAATAATATATTTTCAAAGTCCATTTTTATATGAGAGCACAACAATCAAGAAAAGTTGAAAAATTGTAGAAAACGTTGGATTTATATCATTGCACAATGCACAACAATATTTTGAAGTCGTTCTCCTAAATAACAAGAATTTTCGAGATGTGTCACTTTTGTGACCTGACCTGACCTAACCGATATTTGATTTTTTTTTAGCAAACCTTAAAATGAGAATATTCTTAGAAATCAGAGAGGCTATGATTGTCATAATGGCCAAATAGTTTTGTATAGAAAATTCTGTGGCATAAAGTTGTTGAAATTTTCTTTTTTTAATGTTTTGGAAATATTTAACTAGATTATTTTTTGACATTTTATTAATTTTCAAGTCGTTATTTATCATGGCATTTTATTAAGTTTGGCTTTGATACAAAATTCGGGTTTAACCGAATCACGGAACCGAATGCAAGTTAAATGCAAAAATTGAATCAATGCATGTCAACAGAAAATTACTCCCTACAATTAGCACTTAACCCTTTATGATTTTACGGTAATTTTAAGCAAATTTAATAATAATAATAATTCTATAATATAAGCCGACCCAAAACCTATGCCATTGACATTGTTTATTTTCCACCAAAATTCCATAGACTCCAACCTAACCAAATTTATGACAAACTATCAACAAATATTCCTAAATCTAAAGAGTAATTTGTTGTGGACATACATAATTGCTTAAACCCGTCAGGAACAGATAATAGAAACATATTATACATTAATTGTATGTGATGTTAAAATACTCTATCTATATTAAAACGCTTACATAAAAAAAAACAAAAGTAACATAAAATATGACATTTGGACCTGCAGCTTATGCGTTAAATTTAATTATTTATAGCGCAATTGGTGTAAATCAACTTATAATTGCAAAAACAATAGAACATGTAACATTTTTTCATTTAATTGTAGTTATACTCTATTTTTTGCGCTCTAAACGATACAGTATTTGCACGCTGTTAAGGAAAAATCTTGTTTGACTGACAAAAGTGAGGTTAGTTGGTTAGTATAAATTGGCACATCTCGCTGACAGTGCTGACACCGCTTTTTCATAAAATTGTGCTGTGTAAACGGGACATCGCTTTAACCAATAGAAAAAGAGTATTTTAAATGCAATTACAAAGATGCCCGATTTGCCTTGCCAATAGCCGAAGAATATAGTATAGTAATTTCTATTATAACATAACCTCAACCTTCATCATCTTATTTTTTACCGGCAAATTAGATCAAACTACAACAAATAACGTCATTCTACGGTCCACTCTAATCACGTAACTCCGTCAGGCTTAGCCATAGTGGTAATGCAATAAAACGCACTTTACAATACCGACAAAACAAAAACATTAAATTGTAGACCGTTGGCATAGAATAACTAAGACAGGTCAAGTCAAGAGTAGTCAGGACCGTTGGTGCAAATTAAAGCGTATTCTCCTCATCTTTTTCTCTCTGGAACACTGATTAGAAAATGACATATTTGACAGACGTCATGATGTCATAACACAATTGATAACAAAAACAAACTAAATACAAAACAATTATTAATCACCAAATCGGGAAGTTTTCCACTTATCTCTTATGTAAACTATGCAGTTGTAGTCGCAGATTATGAGACAATGCCCTTACATTTACTTCCTTTGTGTGAATCATTTTTCAAAAATTTCCTAACCTAAAAACTTTAAATGGTTGTGGGATTTCTATTTATTTTATTATTTTTCAGATTTTGGTAAGTATTTTTTTATTTCGTTATTTTTCTTGAGATCTAATGTTTTAGGCACATCACGTTTGGTGATTTGGGACCTGAATGTAGTGCTTTAAGAGATTATTTTGCTGAAAGCAGCTCTAGATTTACTTCATGCGCTATTCAGCACTCGAGACCGATAACATTATGCGAAAACTGTGTTCATGACTATATTAGCATTGTTGGGAATTATTCGGAGATGAACACGGTAAGCTGTTTACATAGGTTATCCCGATTTTTTGATAGGTGAAGCTGACTGGGCCTTGGATTATTATTTTTTTGGAAATCGGGATTTCCGATCTGCCATTTAAATTCGATTTTTTAAATGAAGTACCATAATAAAATTTTAATCAAACTTCAAACTGACAAAACCCTTTTTTTTGAGAAGTTTTGGATCGAGGCAATATAATAAATTCAATTTTTCAGCGTCACCTATAGTGCTTTGTTCAGGTAAATACTGAACTAATTTAGAAATGCTGTATCGAGCAATTAATCGGTTTGATAACCTATAGTACTTTCTGCATCATTTCTAATTCAAACACACAGTTTTTAGTTAATAAAACGAAATGTTTAGAAAAATTAATAAACTTGGATCGTTTACAAGTCGTACAGACATTGTATCATAATAGTTATAATTTATGGCACAATGCGAAATGTTATGGTAAGTTATAGTAAGACGTGATATAGTTGGCCTTTATAACATTTTATTCTACACATTTGTTACATTAATTTCATTCTTCTAATTTCTGAGTATTTTAGAGTGTTTTAAGTTTACAAATGGTACCTTAACTCCAGAAAAATCCCAACAAACACTAGCGTTCAACCACAAATTCGATAAATATGTCAATTGTACAACACAAAGCGGATTAAATGAGAGTACAATTTGTCCGCAATGTATGGATGCTTATGTAGATTTGGACCATTTCTATACTGGAATAAGTAATGAGAATGAAAAAATAGGAGTCTGCATGGACTTGGTAGATCTGATGAATTCTACTCGAGCGTTTTGGAGCGCAAAGTGTTGTAATTATCGCAGACACAGCGAATATATATTTATAGCTTCAACAGTGATAGTATTACTAATTCCGATTGTGTTCTACGCTTTGACAAAAGTTTGGTCGGAAAAGAAAACACCCACGATTTTACAACGTAAGCATTGAAGTTGCACCCATCTAAATGGCGTTTAATTAATACTGTTTGGACAAATTCAGTCTTTATCATTCGCTAAAAATATAAATACAGCAAATGTACGTTCAGAACGATTTAGCAAAGCACATTAAAATTCTGCTATAATTATATTATATATAATTATCAATACGCATTTTATGACTTGATGATTGTTTACTGGACTTAACCATCAATTTTTTTTAAACCGGGCTCTAAGACGATGGAATTCAAATACACTTAAGCATACATCAGATTTCAATAAGTTTTGATGAGTAATTTTAATAATATTTAACAGTATCCATACTTTTGAGCAAGCCTGGATGTGTTGACTTTTTTTTGCAGAGATGTTTAACGGGATATTTCTTTTGTTTCAGAAACTCGATTTGCTGGTTCACTAAATACGGAAGACCGTTGAATGAAAATGATTTTACACAATATACAAATATTTTTCTATCTAAAATATTTAATAATAAATAAAATATTATCAAAACGTAATCAGTCTATCACAAAGAACATTTGGGTTTCGATGTTCACAAATAGGACACTCATATTTGGCATCAGCAGCTTGATTACCCTAAAACATGATTTGCCTATTATATCTTAATTAGAGAGATCGGTTTAATTCTTACCTTTAGGCAAACATAACAGAATATGTGAGCACAGCCCATGTGATGCGGTAAAATTGGACTCTCACCACAATAGGCACATTTGGAATGCATAGTCATTACTTGTGAATTTAGGACAACATATGTCGGTTTTTTATGAAAGGGATTATAATGTCGAATAGTTCGCCTGACTTTATGATAATTGACCAATGGAAGAATATAAATTAGAATTTCCTAAAATTTATATTAAATTGATAGAATAAATATTCGGACGTTATAGATAATCTTTTCTGACATTTAAGAAAAGTAAAACGAATAAAATACTTCAACAGTGAGACAGAAGGCATAACAGAAGAATGAATAATAACTCAAATGCAACGCGGTACAGCAAAGTTTTTTGATACACTCGGTTTCATTGACTAACATGCATCCATCATGTGCAATATTTACCTAACGATAGATAGAGAATAACAAGAAAAGATAGCCAAAACAAATTTATTCAGAACATGGAATATACCGAATTAACGCGACCGACTTTGAGTAAAAGTTTTTTTTCCGAAATTAGTAGCAAAATTGTTAAGGATAATTAATAACGGAGCCATAAGTTTTTGAATTATGAATTGTTATCTTTGTTTGTGCACGTTAATTCAAATACAGAACGAAAACAGTCAAAACCTGAAAAACCTCAATAGTTTAATTTTAGCTCACTAACTGTCACGTCTGAGATTTATTTAGAGATGTAATCCAGATAAACCAAAAATATGGTTTTAATTTTTCGTAAATATCGCCCACTGGCCACTTTTAAAATATCGTAATTCGAAGGTTCTGGGGCAAGCTTTATAGAACTTGAGATGTTTCGAGTTTATTAGCTCCTATTAATGGGATATACATAAAATAGACTCTGCGATTAATTCAGATGTAACTGAATCCTTTTTTCTGTTCTGATTCAATCTGTTATGACCATATTTTCTGAAACATTGTTCGTTCCATTGAGAGATGGCGTTACGTCTTGTGTCTTCATTGTGGCTATAGTATATAACCGAGAAATGATTAATTTAGTCCTCTAAATATGGTCATTTCAAAAAATTATATTATAAAGTAAAATGTTAAAACACACCAAAACGAGCTTACGCGAAGAATGCGATAGATGAGTTTGTGCTCTCGAAGTGCGACATTTTAATAATGATTATATGAAAACTGCGTGTTGCCGTATTAACGAGAAATAAAGTTTAAAAAAGTCCAAAAACATACTAGACTATTAGAAATACTGAAAACTACTATAAGGAAAAACCACTCTCAAAAAGTCGAATAAGAATGTGTTTCATCTTTATTTCTTATATGATTTTAATGTTTAATGCAGAAGAATTCTAGGATCCTAAAGATCTTTTTAGGATCAATTTGTATAGAATTACTAAAACTGCCCGTTTTTTACTTTCTTTTTAACCTCGAATGATCAAAATTTAGAGCTGATCCCGTAACATTCCAGCCTCCTAACCCAAGAACGAACACTGGCTTAGATCGTGCCATTTATATTTAAAGCGAAATAAACGCCGATCAGTGCAAGATTTAGAAGATAAAAAATGCACACTGTTGTCTGCTTCTCTCGTAATCCTTATCCTGCCTAGACACTTGTCTTAAATTCCCTTATCCCTTTGGTGATGTCCCATTATGACCCAAGAAGATATATATCAGCTCGGGTATAAATCTCATTGATTTTAGTTTAGCAAATGCTACAGTTATGCCTCTCTATGCGTGAGTTTTTGATGTTTGTAACATTATTAGTAAACTTACAATAAATCCATTCCAAACCAGCTCTCTTGCCAAATACTTCGACTCAAACAACCTTGGCGCTTTCTCTTTTGCAAACTCTTGGTTCAATCCCAAAAATCTTTCAATAAGTAATGGTTTAACACCATTTCGCAAAAAAATTGAAATATTCAAAAAATTCAGCAGAATTACAACGAAGTGAACATTATGAATTGAATTGTTTATGCCATGTGAAGGGTTCCATAATTCTAGACGGTTTTTACAATAATCTAAAGTATTAGCCAGTAAATAAAGTCCTTTTTTAAATTTCGAGATATTAGAATATCGGATAGACAGTAATTGCTGTCCAAAGGTGCTGCCGCTTTTCCAAACCGATTTGTTCAACAAAACCATACGAATTAAAAGATTGATTTCAGGTTCAAAAGGGGCTATAAATCCAGGCTAGAAACAGATTCGATTCATAAACAGTGTCTCAAAAACCAATGTCAGCAGTACCGGAAGAAATCTACTAATATCTTGAATTACTTGCAACAGTGCCTTATATATTTCATTGTCAAGAAAAATTGCGTTCATTTGGGTTACTCGTAGGAGATTGTCTTTGTCCATTTTTGTGTTAAATCAGTTTTATAATTAACCCTTGCACTCCTTCCTCGCTTGCAATTGACATAAATCTAACCTATAACCCTATAAGATAAATGTCATCGTGACAACCATAGAATGTGACAACTTTATAATTTTGACAAATAACAGAAAAACGACCAAAGCTGCCAATTCTAAAACTGAAAATAAGGGTTATATAGCGTTATCATAAACGAGTGTATTTTTGTCACCTAAAATTGCAAGTTAATTCTATTAAGACATTTCTACTATAGAAAACTTTGTATTGTAAAAAAAAAGTATTATTATCATCATTAATTGAAATGTAACAAAAACATCGCTGTCAAAAATAACAAATTTCTTTTGTAATTTGTAAAATGTCTTTTAAAATATATTGTTTGGTAGCAATTCGAACAGTTTTGCACAAATTTATTTTTTATTGTTTTTAAAAAACATTGAATTAAACACAACTTACAACAAGAAAGATTAATAATGTTTCAAAAATTTCATGTTTCTTGTCAAAAAAATTCTAATTCGGCTATAAACACACAACTTTTAAAAAATTTCAAAATAACATAAACTATAATGTATTCGTAATTTTGACTATATAGGAATAAGTACTTTTAGTAGCAATACATAACATTTAACAAATTCAAAAAAAACTAGCGACAAAACCCTCCAAACTTAATAAATTTGTCCATACAGATATATACTTTGTTTTAAAACATAAAAATACATGCCTTTTTCTCTACCTTGCCAGTTCCGCCAGCTGTACATGTACAAAAAAAGCTTCCGTTTAATGAAACCCATTTCAAATTAAAAATGTAATAATTTCAGCGCAAAAAATTAAAATTAAATTGTAGATAACGCTACCAAATTTAGACATTTCCCTTTAGGTAAAATATATTAAAATATTTAGTTTACATCATGTAGCTGACCGACGTTGTTTATCAAAATGCCATTATTATATTAATTTATTAATTAACTGTCAAACGTTCAGTTTGACAGTTTCTTATATTATAAGCTTTGTTATGAATTTATATTATATTAATTTATTAATTAATATAAAATCAATAAATTAATATAATATAAATTCATAACAAAGGTTATAATATAAGAAACGGTCAAACTGAACGTCACTTGTCAATTAATAGCGCAAAATTCAAATAAAGTGAAAAAGCCAATACAAGTTCATATTTCTATTAATTTCAGCTATTGCAAACAAACAAATCTAAAATTGCACTAAAGAAATTAATTAAAATAGCTTATAATCTTTAAGTCTTTGACACTAAATTAAAAAATAAATGGCTTTTGAATCATAAACATTCCTATGTCTCTAATTGTCCAGTTCACGACCTGCTCGATTATGTATGCATGTACGCGGCATACACGCCCTGTCAAACTACGAAGTATTTCAAAGGACGCTACTGGACAATAACTAATGTCAAGGTGAAGTAAAAGACGCAATAATGATTTATCACCCTACATAACGTCAAACTGACGAGTCAAATGTGGCAGAAGATTATTTTCAATAGCCACAAAATATATTTATTCTGAATAGCAGTCAAAATCTGACAAATTAACTAAACCTCTTTTATAGTAAAATTTTACAATGTGGCAAATTGTGATCCAGGTTTAACAAAGGTTTTTTAAAATTTGACGTCATAGTCGGCCATGCCTATGAGTTTGTGTGAACGAACTATAATTTTTGAAACAATTGCTTTTAATGCCAAAATAATTACTAATTTTAGTAATTATTTTGACATTTGAATAAGAAATTGACAATTTTGTCAATTTCTTTATTTTTAAATTTAAAATGGTTCAAAAAATCTTTGTAGTGGAATCTTTTTTCCGCAACGTTCACCGAGCTGATGATGAACTTTTGTGACAATTTTATTTAATAAAACATTGACTGGTGCAAAATACCGAGAGAATATTTTATAGCCATTCTTTGCACAGTTTCATGACGATGAAATTGTGAACGGCTACTATCAACAAGTTTATTTTTTCTTTCGTTATAAGTGTTATTGTTGTTTCAAATGCTTTTAATTTAATCTCATTCACGTGTTGGATTATCGATTAATTAACTTAAAAATAAGATTAGGTTCAAATGTCAAATTAATAACTGTCACTTCGATTCGATGGTAAAGGAGGGACGTTCATAGTTAAACATTCATATGTAAGCTTCGACACCAAATTAAAAAAAAACACCCAGTACATATTTGCGTAGAAAATATTACGTAGCTTATAAGATGCAAAAAAAAAATTTAATAATTCAAGTTTTACAATGAGTGCATTAAGGTTTAAACCAGCAACCCTGAAACTGCAAGCTTATCTGGCCCAAAAGTAACCACTTCTTTAAAAGATTCATAACTACAAGCATATAAATATCCATGTTGCAAATTTCCAAGATCCAATTGATGATCCCAAGTTTTCCAAGAGATCATATCTGAAACATCTGGACAAATTATATCCTTATTAAGGTCAATTTCATAAGGATTATTAACACCCAAAAATACAATTGCTCTTGAATTATGTGTGTCATGTACTAACTTCCAAAATAATCTTGGAACAGGAAGAGCCTGCAAATAATTGTTCGTATATAAATATAATGGCGTACTATCGTTCGAAGCACTCTGTAGTGCAGTTGTTCCGTAAGTGCCGGTATAAATATTAACATTTAAGTCATTATCTATAACGTACTGATTTATATCTTCTTCAAGTGTTTTCCAGTTACCATCTTTAAAGTTTTTCCATTGCGGTGCCGTATTCATGTAATGAAACGTAGCACTTTTTTCTGCTCCATAAACAAATGCTCGGGGAGATGATAGTTGACCAGGCACCAAGAAATAATTAGACGAATCATTTTTGATGTATGTATTATCAGTTTCTGGTAAACCTAATAGGCTATTGAGAGCAAAAGTTTGATTGTGATAGATGGTATCAATCGAAGCTCTTAAGAACGAGTAAACATAATCATCTTGAATATAAATTGGCTCTGATAAATTTACCTCGGAATGTCTAATAGACCCAGTTAAGGTCTGAGATGAATAGAATGGAGTAAAAAAAGCAGGATCAAAGCATACAGTTAGTAGTCTTTTAAAACTAGTGATTGTGTCAATACCAATGAAAACTTGGATACCTCCATTTGGACAGTTACTAATTGATACAGAAATTGAACTGTGTATTGGTGCTTGGCATGAAAGTTGTCTAAAATCTATCGGATTTGATCCGTCAAGAAATATATTTCCACCATAGCACACAGCTTGTAAAAGACCATAGCTTTTCACACTACCATCATTTAAAATATATTCCAATCTACCAGTACCGCATGATATAAGTGTAAGTCGTCCGTTTTTGATTACAATATTGTCATCAGTCGTATTTGATGGAGCATACAAAATTTCGTAATCATTATCCATAACTAAAGGTTCTACATCACTAGCAATACTACGATCGATGATACAATCTTAAACAAATTATTTTTAAATACTTTTTAATAACATTTGATATTAATTGTACTTTCTAAAGCCAATTCAGCCAAATTAAGTTTTGTAAAAAGCAAAACGGTAAAGAGAACACTTTGAAGCATTTTGAATACCTATTTACAACTAATGAAAAAGTTTCAGTTTTTTCACAAATATAAATATGATAGGAATCAGTTACTGATAACAATAATGTTACAAAATGACATTTAGAATTTCAAGAGGCATGATTCAAAGTACTTTGTACATATCATAAGATAGAGCAGATACACGAAATATTCATTAACGTAACCTTTCCTCGACTTTACAACAGATGCTCCAAAATGTATTTTTTCTTATTTCAGAGAACCTAACATTCAAATTAAATTTTCCTTAAAAATTACTACTTTAAAATATTGTAACGGAATCAAAGATTCAAAGGTTCCAGACGGTTGATCAGTGGGTTCCAGACTGTCGGTGCGATATAAGTACGAGAGTGGGGGTCAGTTCAAGTTCAAAGTGGAGATCCGAATCGAGCAAGCAATAGCGACATAAATATAAATTAGATGTACAAAGTGTTTTAACCCAAGTTCATATCTTAATATAAAGATAAGCCAAAAAAAGAAGAAAAAAAAAATATTTATAAAAAGCATTGGCCAAATTGTTTTTGGCGCATTTTAATTTAAGCCGTGACCTGTAGACTTTTCTATTTCAAGCACTCTATTTTTTGTTAACTTCTTAGATTTTTCACAGAAAGATTTATTTTTTTTACGTTCAATATATTGAATGTATAAGTTATTGTTAATATACTCTATTTTTTGGCAGAGGCGGATGCGCGCGCATCAGAAAAACCCCCATACAATATAGCAAATTTTCGAAAACTGCTGCTAATTTAACTGTCAATAGTGTCAGTGTCAATAAATTGTTTAGGTTTACATGACCTCACACAAGCACCGAAATCTCTAAAGACTCGCAATAGTGGAAAAAAATGTGACATTAGTTGCTATGGAAACAAAGCTTTGCGCTCTAAACGACACAGGATTTACACACCGTTACGGAAAAATCTTGTTTGACAGACAAAAGTGAGGATAGGATAAATTGACAAGTCTGGGTGACAGTGCTGACACCGCTTTTTCATAAAATTGTGCTGTGTAAACGAGACATTGCTTTAACCAATAGAAAGTGAGTATTTTAAATGCGATTCCGAAGATGCCCGATTTGTCTTGCCAATAGCCGAAGAATATAGTATAGTTACAATGTAACGTTTATGCTACAATCTATCAAAGTTGATAAATTGCAAAAAGTTCTCAATATTTTAAATAGCTAATTAGTGGAAATATTTTAACAAGAATCCATAAATTTATAATCCAATAAAAAAAATAAAACACTTTTATATCCTCTTGACTTATTGAAATCTTGTGGTAAATGGGACTTTATAGTTATAGGCTATCAACCCTTTATTATTCAGTATAACATTAATAATATTTCGTCTTCAACTAAGTATGATGCAAGTAATATGCAAATTAATAACGCATTTTAAATCAGCATTCATTAGAAAAGACGCATGTCAGAACAGTATACTAGGGTTCAAAATTGGCTGCTTGCTAATAAACTACATATGAACAAAGAAAAAACAATAAAAATTATTTTTAATTTAAAAAAATTGGTAAAAGACCCGGAGTGCAGCAATTGCACTAAGTTTCTTGAATTATACTTAGATTCAGCGTTAACATATTGTGGGAACACTGCGCATCGTCAACTAGATTGTTTTGCCTTCAGAGGAGAGCTATTAGAGTGATAGCTGGGTTAAAATACAGAGATGTCTGTAGAAACAAGTTCAATTCTTTAAATATATTAACATTGCCGTGTTTGTACATCTACAATTGCTTAGTCCATCTTGTAAAACATAAAAGTTCCTACAGAATTACTAATTCACATCACTCTTATGGTACCAGAAATGATGATATTGCTACAGATTTGCTGCGATTAACCAGATCAAGACATGGTATTAACTATCATGCTATTAGATTTTACAACATTTTGCCACTAAAATTTAAAAGTCCCTAACACTATATTGCTCAACAGAATTAAAAAAATTCTGATAGCTAACTCGTTTTATTCATATAAAGCATATTTAGCTTGTAGTTTTAAGAATCTTTTGGACTCTTAAGTATTGCTAATTTACTTTTATTGGTGTGTAAAAAAAAACAAAAAATATTAATATATGAATTGTAATATGTAATTAAGCATTGAATTGTCTGGACGGGTGTAAAATACAATATGTATTGTTAACACTAAATAAATATTATTGTTATTATTATAAAATAAAAATAATAAAAAAAGAATAAAAAGAAAATTGATCCCAGGTGGAAAAATGGCATTTTGAATTAAATAAAAATCAAAAACTTGCTTTTGCAATCGTAGTGGCTTGTCGGCATTTACTTTGTCAAACATTTAGCAAAAAATAGGATTTTCGTTGTCTTTTTTTTCTCTAGTTGTTAAATATATGGAACTAGTTGTTGCCTTCGCGTAACATACCTTTGAGATTTTAAAAACGGCAGTGGTCGTAGTCGGCGCATATAATATTTTCCCAAGTAAATTTTCTAGAAATCTTTTAATTTAATCGACTAAAGATAAAAGTTTGATGATGGTTTAACGTTATAATAAAACGCATTTTGATAATGTAATATTTAATGACAATCAGCTAATTAGGAGATTTAGTTTGTATTTATGAATGGTTCTTATAATTCACTAATGGATAATATCTTTACAAAAAAGATAAAATAAGCAAAATTAAACATTCTATAACAATAAAAAATACACAAAATAATGTTTATTAGACAATGTATACTCATCCCATTGTAAATTCATAAGAAACGGGATAATACTTTGTTGCAAACTTAAACAAATTTTGTTCAATATCTCCTAAAAGCCCAGAAGCCCCAAATCTAAATAACTGATTATTCAACCAATCATCACCCAAAGTCTCTTTAATTAAAATTAACCACTGAATAGCGTCATTACTGGTCCTAATACCCCCAGCTGGCTTAAAGCCAACTTTGTAATTATATTTGAGGTAATATTCTCGAATAGCTCTACACATTACCATACCAAATTGTAAAGTTGCATTAATACTCTCTTTGCCTGTTGAGGTTTTAATGAAATCTGATCCTGCCATCATTGCCACTAGCGATGCTTTGTATACCTTTTTTTAAGTAAATGCATTATCATCTCAGATTATTTTGCAAAATCACTTACATTATCTAAAGTTCCTAGCTCACCAGTTGCAAGAATTGCTTTCATATGAGCGGTAGCCCCACAAGCTTCTTTCATTTGTTGTATCTCTTGGTATAGCAGCTCCCATTGTCCTGTCAGTACTAAAGAACGATCGATTACAATATCAATTTCGGCAGCCCCTTTGCTTACCGCAAATCTAATTTCATCAAGGCGGGTTTTTAGCGGCATTTGTCCACTTGGAAATCCAGTTGCCACTAAATTTAAATATAAATAATTGTTTTAAATATATATATAAATAGATGTACCCGAAGCTACGTTAATTTTGTCTAAAAGCTGAAGACGTTTTAATGTCTTTACAGCATCCTCTACTCGAGATGGGTAAACACATACAGCAGCAGTCCGAATGGAACTATCAGGACCATATTCGAATCCCAAGTCGTTTAAAAGATCCTCCGGTAGAGGCCTTGCAGCCTAAAATACGCTATTAAATCACTTGTAATTATATTTTGATCGGCAATCTGTACTTTTTGGCATAATCGGGCAACATTACTAGGTGTATCGTCTCCGCCTAAAGTAGTTAAATCAATGCATGTTACAGCTCTCAAGAGCCAAGCTGCTGTATATTCATTTTTAAGCTGGCGAGATTTTAAAAGATCGTCCACAGCTCTGTTTATAGCATTTAAATTAATATTTATACTGTTGAGCCAACCAATATCTTGAAAGAAAACAAGTTTCACTTGAAACCAAAAGAAAAAGTATTATTACCTAATTCACAGCCTGGATTACGTTCAAACATTTTCAATATGGTATTTAAGTAAAGTTCTTATCATTTATATAAAATCCAACAAAAACATAATAAAAGTGCTTTCTTTTTTGATAAGATAAAATTGAAATAGGTTATCTATGTATAAAATTGAATGTCAAAAAGTAAGGTTAAACAACAGACTACTGCGTTCAGAAACAAATCAAAGAAAAGCAATGTACCGCTTTTTCGTTGCTTAAACCAATGCTACTTTACTCTATAAACTGATAGATTTAATTTTTGTTAAAGTAGATTTAAAAAAAAACTTTTAAAGTAGTAGATTTAAAAAGCTTTTAGGTTTTTTTGTCGTAGTTTGTTATTCAGACTTTTATTCTGCGACAGCTGCTGCGTTTTGATACAAAAGGTGCAAATACCTAACAATTAAACAGCGTGATTAAATAAGACTATTTGAGTTAGAAATTCTACATTTTACTTCAATATGATGCAACTGCAACCACTTTCTATTATTGACGGGTGACACTACGGTGAGACTTTTGACACTGACATTGGCATATTTCTTTAAAATGTTAGTTGCTGTGACATAACCTACAATTTTTTTTATAAATGTGATTTTAAATATTTGCCAAACAAGCATATATGGTTGCAGCTTTGCAACTTGGCAAATAAATTTTTTTTAAAGTGCTGTCAACTTAAACTGGCATTGTTGGTTACGCTGTATTTACTAAAATGTCAAGCATTCGATCACAACCTTCAAAAATTGCAATAAAGATTATACTATTTAAAAATATTTACTAGAATTTTTTTACTGAGTAGTTGTGTATTCGACTTATTAAAAAATAATTTTTGTTTAAACAACCAAATAAACAAAAAAAAATTAAAATTTTTGCTTACACAAAATAAAAAAGATTTTTGTGTTTAGTAACAATAGTTTACTTTCTTTTAAAGATCTATTATTTGTTAAATTAATTTTTTTTAAATTATTTTAAAAAAAATAAATTATTAGTTTATTAACAGTGACGATTTTTAAAGTTTATCTATTTTTCCTCGCAAATTGTCACTTTCCAAATTTAAGAAATGTATTAGATTGCAAATTAAAATGTTTCTATTTAAATAGCTTATGTTTACCTATCACTAATGTTCTTACAATACAAATATGTTAACAAATAAAGCTTCGCTTCTAAAAAGTAAAAAAAAAGGTAACATTTGAGACTATAAAAACTTATTTTATAAAAATGTACAAATTGCAGAAGAGATACGTTAAAATTTATGGTAAAAGTAAAGCTTTTTATTAGCTAATATGTATAACAATTTACGAGCAATATTAATTTAACTTAAAATCTATTTGGACGTCAAATTGATCTAAAATTTTAACTAATGAGGAAAAGCTAAAATTGCTTAGATTAATTTATTGACAAATAACCGAACAATAAATTTACGTAACAATTTTCAGTTGATATAATTATCGAACGCACTAATTGTAAGTGTCAGTTTGACAGATAGATGACAACGCTGGTGACAGCAATGACAAGTTTTTTGACATTTGCGACATGAGTGTTTTCGTTTTTATTTTGATACGTGGTTTTAGTTTTTCTCTTAAATATCAGAAAAACGTAAATGATTTTATTTTTGGCAGCAAAGCACGATGACTGCAAAGCAATTCTGCTTAAAGTGGAACAATTTCCACAGCAATATTTTACACGCGTTCGAAAGTTTGCAAAGCTCCGAAGACCTCACAGATGTGACCCTTACATGCGAAGGAATTAGTGTGAAAGCTCACAAATTTATCTTGTCTGCTTGTAGTCCTTATTTTCGAACTGTTTTTAAAGTGAGTCTTGCTTTGAGAGGGTTGTAATTTAAGGTTTTTATTGTTTATAGGAGAATCCATGCACGCACCCAATCATAATCCTAAAAGATGTTTTGTATACGGATTTAGTAGCAATAGTGAATTTTATGTATCATGGAGAAGTGCTTGTTTCAGAAGAGCAACTGTCTTCCTTTTTACAAACTGCCAAACTGCTCCAGGTGTCTGGTTTGAACAATACTAATGAAAATCATGGGAAGAAATTGCCAAAGAAAAATAAACGCATGGACAGCGTTGAGCAACCGATGAAGAAAATGAAAGTAATGTCAAAGCCAAAATTGCCAACAGTGATAAATAGTGATAATGATCCCAATTTGCTGAATACATTTAAAGAATCTAGTGCAACAGACGAAGGAAATAAGGGTGGTAATGAGACGGAAGAGGAATATTGTGCTGATGTAAATGAAAACGTTGAGGTTGTTGTGAATGAGAAGGGAGAGCAAGCATCAATTTTAGAAGCAGCGCTTGAAAAGCCTGAAAGCATTTTAGCGAGGTCATTGACCCTGCAGGGTAGCTCTGGTAAGTTTAAATTATTGCACAATGACTCAATTTAGCTATGCTAGTCATAACTTTTTGAACAACTATGACCTACATATTTTCTTTTTATAGAAATTACCATTTGTGTGCTTCGTTTATGGTTTTCGAAAATTTGTATACACAAGCATTCAAGGCTAAACTTTAAAATTGCACTTTCTGCACGAGACAAAAGAAAGTTTTCACTGATCATTTTTAATTTTTTTTATAATTAGTGGAAACATTTATTGTATAAAATGAAACCAAAAGTTATGATTTCAGCGTTATCTGAATAAATGCGTCAGAATTTTAATTGATAGTTGCAAATATCCATATTAAATCATACTATAGTTTGAAAATTTTATCAAAAATCTTTGAAATAAATAATTTATCAAGTTATATCGATTTGATTTAAAAATTGACAGATTTGATACAGAGATTTCTTAACAAATTTGCGTTTTATTGCAGCTGCTTTATTCAATCTTAATTGTGTAGGAATTTCACCATTACATATCTGTTTGTTTAGTTAGTATTTAGGGAGGGGTTTATGATAAAAGGGGAATATTTCCAAGTAATTAACTTTATCAATCATTATTTTAATTTTTCAATGAAATATAGTATAGACACTATATTTCATTGACATAAGAGTACACCATGATCGTGTAAGGACTGTAAGGTGCTCTACACAAAATGTAACTATAGTATATTCACGTTAAAGACGAAGCGGAAATAAATAAACAACACCGCGTGATCACCTCGTGGTTGGTATCCCATGGTAGGGTAGTATAGAAAGTATTGGATGGAAGGACCACATAAAGGCGTAGCTTGAGTAAGAAGACAGGGCCTGATTAAGTACGTTTCAGTTATAGTTCGATTTTGTTGTGAGAAACGTTATCACATGAAGAGCAGGCACTCCTTGAGTACAATCCTACAAAAACAGATATTTTGATGGGAAATCACGTAAACCACGCGTGATAGTGTTTACTTCTATTTCATCTTTAACGTGAAAATAATATAGGTCTGTCACTACCAAACAGTGGGTACGTTGACATTCACTGAATTGTAGTTTTACACACATAAAAAAAATAATGTAAAAGTTGCCAACAGAAATTTGAATTTCCTCAGTCACCCTTTTTACTAATTCAATTGAAATGAATTCTAGCTTTGTATTCATTGGCAGGTAAATCACCTTCGTCACTTATAATTTCACAAGAATACAGCATATCTTCCGAAGTCCCGAAATGTCACTTTATACCACGCAAACCTCCGGAAGTTGACATAGAAAAACGACTGAAATCCACGTCTTCTGACTCTTCGAGTCCTTCAACTTTTGACCGTCCATCTGATTATCTGCAGCCCACAATAAAAATTGAAGAAGACTCTGTTGACAGCGGCGATCAATTTACCGATGATATTGTGCAAGGAGAAGGAAATATTCATATATCACGGGCAATAGATGTCCAACCACATCATAGTTCACAATGTGGAAATTGTCCACATTGTGGGAAGGTATACTCGAATCAATCAGCGCTGAAGTACCATGTCCGACTAGTACATTCAGATCTAACGAACATGTACTGCTGTCATTTGTGTCCAGAGGCTTTTAATTATAGGGAAGGATATAAAAAACATATGGTTGAAGTACATTGTATAAGAAATTGATTGGTAATACCACTGCTTTTACAGTGGTATTAGTTAGTATTTTTGTAATTTTATATGTTTATTAAAGCTGGTTTTCTGAAACTTTTAGTGTGTTTTCTTACATTTCATTACACGAATCAATTTTTCAATAGTAACATAGAAGACAACGAAAAATAAATAAAACAGTTGGACATTGTGGGTACGAATCACGTCCCGACGTGTATCGTAACCACGGATTATCTGTGATTGCGAATAGCTCGGGTTTTGAAGACGTTTTTATTACATGTCTATTGAGCGGGCCGACTATAGTGGAAAGTGAAATATTCAGTTAACTTCAAAATTCGGCGCATATTACTTCGTAGTTGATTCTTTGGAAAATACCTTAATGCTAACTTTTTCTATTTATTGTAGTACTGCAACTTAAGTGTAGGTGATATCGAGAAAAGTGAAGACCAATCTGGTTGTATTTGAAAAAGTTTTTCTTGGCACTTTAGACATAATCTTGAGTAATTGAGGCTTGCATTATTACACGTCCCCTTGTTATAAAACTTCTCTACTCGTGTCTGCGAAAAGAACCAAAGTAAATTGGTATCACTTTGTTAGTACTAATATCCTGATGCTTTGTCAAAAAAACAGTGCAAATAAAATTTATGCAAAATAAACTATATTTCAATTTACAAACCTATATACAAGATGTATAAACCCTTAAAAACTAATTAACTTGTACATTCAAATTTTAAAACAGAGAACACACAATTGGAGACAGGAAGAGCTCAACTGTCGAGCGGATCAGCAATTATCAATTCATCAGCTTCTGATGTACTTATCGTAATCATCATTTTTTCTTCACTGGAGCTATCTGACGAAGCGGACTGGGTACTGGTCGCTGCTTCCTGTAAACACAATTAGGAATTAATTTTCTTTAGTGATTACCATATAATATACGCAGGTAATATCATAGTATACAAAATGGTGTAAAAATTGCTTGCGAGAAAAAAACAATTTAAAACATCCCAAATAATTCTAATAAAAAAGAACTAAAAAAAATTTTATTTGAGAAGTTTTAACCGTCACGTTTTACAAAATTTGAATATACCTGTGCATAATTAACTTGAGTAATTTCATATTTAATATTGCTTTTATTATCTGTAATCCACATGGGTTTAGCTTGCTCCTCCTCCCATTGTTCTCTCTCTTCAAGATTCCCATCTACTTCATCTCCACTAATACGCTGTAATAAAATAAAACAAAATAACTTTGATATCAAACGAAAAAGAAATAAATGAGGGTGAAAAGAATTTTTGCACCATTTTGCCCTCTGTTTGTAAGCAAAACCCCTTACCGTTATCCTCTGCTTTTGGTGTGTCTTCAAATGTTTAGAGAGATGGTCAGATCTCATAAACTTTTTATTGCACTCGTGACATTGGAATCTTTTTTCTCCCGTATGGGTTCGTCTGTGCCTTTGTAACTCGTCAGATCTTGTAAACCTTTTCCCACAAAATAGCCAACTGCAGACAAAAGGTCTCTCCCCTGTATGCCACCTAAGATGTGCGCGCAAGTGTGATGTTTTTCCATAGACTTTATTGCATCCTGGGATATGACAAATATGCTGCTTTTTTCTATCGGCATGCCGCTCCCCTTCCTGGCAGTTAGGACATGTACAAGCCACTCGTCTCACTCTTTGTTTCTGCATGCCATCTTGTCCGTTTTCTCCTATAGGTGTTGTGCTCATTTCGGGGGGATTCGTTGTTACGACAACACCTGGATTTAAAGGAGCTGCCGTTTGTTGTGTTGTCACATTTGGAATTACTTGCCACTTGTTTGGGTCGTTGGGATCCTGTTGAATATGCTGACCAACTGCAAGTTGCGAACTCGCTGCAGGCTGTGTAATTACTTGCACGTTGCCTAAACCTGAAAAAAATTATAAAATAGTTTGTTATGTTTATTAATAGAGAACAAACCTGGTATGTTTTGAACTGTTGGTATTGTTTGGATATTGGGCATTTGAATTATATTGGTCCCGCGAACTTGTTGTAAATTAGCTGCCGGTATTACAGTAAACTGTTGTCCGTTTGCTCCTACAAGATAGAAAATAAGTCAATAATAGCAAGAAAAATCGTCAACTTTGATTACGTACCCGTAAACGTTAACGGTGTGGTTATATCCGATTGGACGGTTGCTGCTTGAGACACTGACGTTGGAGTTTGGGAGGGCGCCGCAACTGATGTAGCAATTTGTACTTGTTGTAACTGACCCCCAGGTGTTATAATATTCGCAACCTGGGGCATGATGTGTTGTGCTTGAATTATATTGGGGACGGCAGTGGCGGCTAATTGCACCGGAAAGTGAATGGTCTGATAAATCGTTTGACCGTTTCCCGAAGAGATAGGTACTTGGATTGGGATTGTCTGCTGCATAGGAAACTGCACCACCTATTGCAAAACACAAGATAATATAAATTGAATTTTTTTTAAGTTTCATAATATTTTACAAATTTTCAGTTTAAACTTATGTCTGAAAATATACAACTTAAATTGTAAACTAAAGATTGAAATACATTTTGTGATGATCTGGTTAATTTATTGGCTCTATAATATTCAGATTTTGAATCTTAAACCAAGCTTTGCTATAGATATTATTGACGATTTTCTCAGTAGGCATTTACTTACAACTGAAAAAAGTAAACTATCTATACAATAATAATAACGTATCAGTCTATACATTTTTTCTGAACTATACATTTGTGAATACGCTAGCCTTAGAGCAAAAAAAATGAGCATTTTGTATCATTTTTGTAGGAATTTTGAACTTTTATCAAAAGCATGACATCAGTACAGTACCTATGCCCAAGATATCGATGATTACCAAAAGTTTCAATATTTTTCAATCGTTATTGGCAAAACGGCTTTAGCTGTATATATATATGAAACTATTTTAACAAAATCGAGCAATAGAAGCAGTAAGTCTCACTAAGGGTTCTCACCTGAGGCATACTTGGGGAGCGTACATGCACGCTTTGTCCATTGCTTAACTGGACCGTCTGAAGGTTTCCAGGCAATACTCCAGGTCCTCGAAGAATTTGTCCGGGGCTAAAAATCTGCTGTGGCTGTTGTCCGCCAGCCAAACTCATAGCAGGGATGAACAGTGCTTCTTGGCCGTCTACAGTGACAGTTTGCATTGGTTGCATGACATTGTATGCTAAATTTTGTGCAAGTTGAGCTCCTTGCTGTTGCAGTAATTGTTGTTGCAGTCCTACAGGGACACTGACCACCTGAGGGTTTCCCACTGGAAGGTTGAGATTCTTTACTGGTGTTGACGGAGTGGACATAGTGAATGTCGGGAGAGTTGATTCGCTTGAACTTGGACCTATTCTGCTGCAAGTTGCCGCCAATAGGGCAAGAGGCGATTGAGTTGGCTTGCTTTCCTGTAATATCATAAAAATGATACAATGATAAACGAATACCAAATCTTTAGTGTGTAATTTTTACACACTAAAAAATACAAATATAGTTATTTTAAAACCACATTATTGGCATGACTTTCAACTGATTGTGGTAATAACTGCTAAATTTATTCAAAATTTAAAAAAAAACCTGGTTGATGCCGTTGCAGCTAGCCCAAAAAAAATACCCCTGCTGAAAATTAATGAACAAAATGAGTGTTTTGCAAATTTTGAGCGATGTTTTAGTATCAGTACAAGGTTACACTGTTTTTTAGTGGCTACAGGGCTATAGACAAATACACACTAGAAACTTATAACACCCCTTTTTTTTGTTAGGAAATAAAAATGAGGTAATAAGATAGGTGGAGTAAGTAAAGTGTTCAATACAATTCCCGTTTATTCCTTGTTCCTTTTACTGCCGTGTACTGCTTCTTCGGTAAAATTTGATAGACCGAAATACCGCATGTCGAGTAACCATGTAGCGATTACCACATCTTTATGCTTTGACTGTATTACTTCTTGGAGATATAGAAGGGCTACTATTATGAAACCAAAAAAGACTTAGACACTTTCAAAAACATTTTTTTAATCGATTTAAAGACTACATAATATGTTAGAGATAAATATTTCTACAAACGATAAAAGACGGTTGGTACCTAAAAATAACATTCTAAAGTCTTTTGAAAAACATAAGACCATTTGGTACTTCAAGTCATACTAGTTGCTATACAAAAATTATATGGAAAAAACTACTTGTATAGTGGTCCAAATGGAATAATGTTATATGATCGTTCCTTTGTTACAACAGCTAATAGCCCAACAACGAGATTACCCAAAACACTAAAAATCTCCAGCGTTCACCCTTCAGACAAACAGCACAGGTTGAGAGATTAGATGTGTTGTTCAGTAATAGGGGATTATAGAAGGAGAATTTGAAGTACGATCGTATAATAACGTTATTTCTTATAGTTTACAATGACATAAATTTAATCTATGGAAAAACTCAAAAACCCTTCAATACTTAAATATAGTGGGGTCATATCATAAACGATGAAGTAACTAAACAAATGGGCAAAAAAGATTGTCTTGTCTTCCATCATTCTCTGCACGTAATTTTTCGTGTTTTTTTTCTAAACCTACTAAATGTGCATTTAGAAGCCTTGTGCAAATACATAAGATTATTGTACAGCCTTATGCAAGTATATTTTTATATCAAGGACAAGTAAAATTTTTTGAGTCAGAATGGCCAATTTTAAAGACAATTGCACAAGTTTTGCAGACGTTCACGCGTAAGTCACTGTGAATTGTTTATCCACTGCTAAATTAACCCAAACAGCGTGTGGTACAACTAGTTTACAATTAGCAAAATTTTGCCAGAAATAATATCTGACGAAACACAATCTTTCTCAAAATTGTGACCGCTTGTTATCTTCAAAAAGTAAATATTTACTATACCACCTACATATACCACCTATAGCAGTTCGATTAGCCTAACTTATTACTTACAAAATAGCAGTTGATTATGTTGTGGTCAAAATTCAGTTTTGACATGATCTAGAAGACCGGTTAGGTGATACTTTTGTTGAGGTCAAATAAACATCGTCTTAAAGAAAAAAAAAAAGAAAATAAATTTTGTGTCACCTTTGTTAAATAGAAATGTCCATCTATTCTATACCACCAATTAAAGGTAAATGACGCTACATGAAGCCCATATGAAGCCATTGAATGACATGACGCTTTGGTTCTATTTTACAACTCAATTATTCTAGCTTGATCTATATATCTATCTAAAATATCTTTTTCGTAACGACTCACATCATGTTCGAAAAGGTTTCGATCTTTGTTATAAATCAAATTTCCCATTCTATCTTCTCAAGCTAGAATACTTGAGCTGCACATTAGTTCTCTTGCATAGACAAAAAGCAGTTTTGCGTATAAAATGCACAACATGTTATCAAATTGTTGTATAAGCTGTCAACATCAAAAGCAACAATCACAATAAAATTATTTACACCACAACCAAAGCATATTACCCGGATCAAACATTACGCATTCAAAAATGAAATGAATCTCATTTGCCCAAAAGAATATATTGTTTAGTTCGGTTAGGAGCTATAATGCACGCTTGTTTGATTCTATATATCAGACCAACTCTTGCGGTACTAAGTAGGTACTTTTATAGTTTGTTACTTAGTTTACTTCTTTATAAGAATAAATAAATAATAGAAATTGAAAGTTAACATTAACAAATATAGAATCTAAAGTCGGCTTTATAAAGTTTGAGATTATTATGCTTCTTCCGTAACACTTTTCAGTTGAAGCACAATTTCATACTGAATAAATGAACATGACAACTTCTGGTCTTCCATAATAATGTATTTATTAATTTAAAACTCCATTTAAATAAACATTTAAAGTTTTTTTTAAACAAAAAAGAACTCAAAGAAAAAATTAAGGCTGCAAACAGAAACACAACAGAAGCAAAAAATAAAAAACAACTTTAATTCTAAGCCCTACCCTAATGTGAAAAAGTAAATAATTTTGAGTCGGCGCCATAAGCACACAACTGATAGTCACAACTTTTAAGTAATCTATGATTTCTACATGCAAAAGCCTTATACGTCCTTATATATTTATTTAGTGCCGACTCAAAACTATTTACTATTATTTACATTAGAGTAGGTAAGACTCAAACTAAAAGATTTTTTAATTTTTTGCTTTTCAGTTTTTTCCTTTTCCAAAGTTTTTTTTTTTGTTAAAAAGTTTTTATTTTTCGTCTCTCAATTTAGTGTTTTTTTTTTTTGGTAAAATACTATTACTGTTAATTTTTTTGTGGTTAAGATCGACTACACATTTTTAGATTATTTTTATGTTATAGTTTTATTAGTATTACAAATTATTGTGTGTGAATTCTGTTTTTAGTCAGATATGTTTCGTGCTCATTAGCACTCTCAGTTGAAAACATTCAACAGTTGAATGTACAGCTGACTTAAATTTTAATTGTTAAATCTCACTGAAGAGGGCTGATGCACACGAAACATGTTGGAGTATACGAAAGAATATATTTGCATTTAATTGTTGAAGCCAAAATTGCGCATTTTAATTTAAACACAGCCCTGTGTGCTTACTATTTAAAATTAAAGCACTCTAACATTGTTTAACCTTACTTTTAAATCAAATAACTATTAGCACTAGTTAATACTAGCTAATTAAAAATTTAGAAGTTGTTTTTTATTTATTTGTTTTAACATATTTTATTAATATTTACTATTTTGAATTTGAAATTTTAATAAGCTTATGAATGTTTTTAATTTGAAGTCTTTTATAGATATCTACCGCGTGACTATAAATGAATGAAGCAAAAAATACAGTGGCAAAACTGAGTAAGTTGATGCAGTTGCAAGTGCAACCTGTCAGTTGTCAATCGTCTTTATTTAGGTTATGTCATAAAGTAAAATTTTAATTGACATTTGTCTTGAATTTTTGTATCATGTGTCACATTGCGTGTGTCATGGTAACGATGTTGCCAATCAAAAAGTTCAAAAAATTTACCAAGATGAAAAATTAATTTTCAGTCACTAAAAGGTACCCGGTATAAATTAAAGCACTCTGGCTCTTATTGTTTTTAAGTTTAAGTTGGTATAAATGACTGTCACAAAATTATTACGTCAAATGTCGTTTGTCAATAATTAATTTTTAACTTACGGATTGTAACTGAAAAATTTATAACAGAATAGTATATTGTTATACGAGTTGCACAAGACATGTGTTTGTGGCACGCATGGGTTTGAGTGCTTCAAATGAGTAAGTGCCACAAACATGTCTTGTAAAACGAGTGTAACTTATTATTTTTTCTATTTCGCTTTTACTAATATGTATAATTGAATATTAAGATTATGAAAAATCCATTTATGTAGTAAGTTTTTTTCTCAGGTTGGTATGACTGGTATTAATTATTATAATGCCAGTAATGTCAATGTTATTGGCTTCACAACTACTAACTATACCAACCCACGGCAAAAGTCCCTAAAAACGATTGCACAAAATTCAATTTTGTAAAACTACTTTTTTTAGAAACAGTGTCACAAAATCGTCAATGTGAACGTGAAATAGAAAAAATACATTATCATTTTAAAGCGAAAGTATTTAGAAATAGTGGTTCCATAGTTCAAATCAGAAGACACAAGTAGCTTCTAAGGAGACCGCGCTACATTTAAAATTGTTGATTATTATCAACAATATTTTGTGTAATGTGATTTGAAGCGTTCAAATCGCAATTACACTTCTTAAAATCTTAACTCATTTGCTTCAGAGCATGAGATGATAGCAGCTGAATATTTAATCCTCAAGTGTCAAGATTTGTATTTATAGACTATTTCGGATTTATTAGGTAACACATTTTTAGTCATTGTATTGGTTTTTTCCCGAATTTCTGTTGAATTCTGTTCTTGCATATTATATTAATTTTTAGTTGAAAATTAAACAAAATATGTCAAACAAAAGATTTAAAGTGAATTTTAAATCAAAAGGCATATTGCTGCTACCAACCGTTAGCAGTAAATTTCCCCAGATCTTGAAAATTATATAATATTTAAAAAAGACGCAAGTTTGAAAAAATAACAAATAACTTAAAGAACACGTTTTATAAGTATTGACGCACGTGTCTCATAGAAAACGCGCCAAATCAACCCTTATAAAATTGTTTTTTTGATATACTATTAATTCAACAAAATTAATTGTGTAGAAAAACTATTTATAATATACAGATTTTGGTAATGATGAACAATTGACAATCGCTACGTTTGTATTGGTAAACTGATTAAAATCTTTAAAAAAACTCTATTTTTTAAAAATTCGGTTGAATTTTCGTGCAGTCCTTAGTAAATATGCTGAACATTTTTGGTTGAGACTTATGATGTAGTAAAAAGTAAATGTTTATCAACAAATGTCTTGTTCCCGCAATTTATTTTTGAAAATCTATTAACTTTTCTGGTAACGGAATGGAAGCAGATGCCCGGACGGAATTCTAAATTTGAATAAATAGGTCATTTGTTCTACACCGTAACGTTAAAAAAACTCGGCAGATGCCTCTAATTTGTCGTTCTTTTTTAAGAAAAATATTTGGCTCTGCCGTTACAACTTAGTTACCTATGTCAAATCAACATAGCCAACTAGATTCTAAGTGATTATTAGTATTAAAAAATGAATTTTGGATCATGTAAGAAGCAAGAAGAAGGTTGGAGCCACCAAAGTTCGACCTCCTCTCCTATCTTGAAACCGGGACAAAGCAACTCCCACAGTTAACGTCACGATCTCCGCCCTAAACTAACAATCTAGCGGGCCGCGTCCAAATTTCAACACTGAATGAACACCCACCTGTGTCTCGTTTATAACGTATTCGCTTTTAATGTTGTTATTATTGTTGTTTTGCTGTAATTCAGTGCTCATTCTTATCCATCATTCTTCAACAACACTGCACTCACTGACTTTTATTTATAAACGCACGGTATGTACTCGCTCGCTCGCACAGTCCACGAAATCGATATGAGGATAAGATGGCTATGGCCATTTGACACCCGACATCGATGCACTTTTGTTTTTACTCGCGGCAAATGTCAAAAATTATTCAATTACTTTGAGGTTAAGGGATGAAGTAAAGTAATTAAAAATTGTTGATAGTTGGGCGTGATGGGGCTGTTTTGCTGCAGAAGACACCCATGCAATGCTCCTAATTTGGGTGAGTTACAGGCTGGGCAATCATAGTAGAAACCACGCCATTCTGGGACTGGCGTTCATGAGCTGCTTCGATTGGGTGGAGTGGGAAGTATGGGGAAGCAAGCGCGGGCTTTTGAATAAGGCATGGGAGAAATTGCCAGTGGCGGAGCCAAGTAGAGGTAGTACGAATGTAGGATGCACAAATCAATATTTGTATCAACAGTATCATTAACTAGGTAATTATTTATACCTTATTTTTAATAATATTAAACTTGTTATTACCACAGCATTTGGAGGTAGATTTTCTTGTTTTTTCATGTCATACATTTTTTTGTTTTATCCATACTTATCAACTTAGGGATAATAAAATTATTTGAAGCTATTACATAAATAAACAAAAATTTAAATAAACTCTTGTCTCTACCTTTATTTTTCAATAACGTCATACATTTAGACCTTTTGTTGTTTGTAGCTATGATTTTTTGATTTCTAATAAGGGAATTCTAAGAATGTTGATTATTTTTTTTATTATGGTCAAAGTTGTTTATATTTTTTTATCAAGTTATCAAATCTAAAAATTTGTCTACATAAAAAATATAGGGATTTGCTTTTACTGTTCATTTGTATAAAATTATGAATATATTTACGTATTTTGATTAGGATTAAAAAGGACTATTTGAGTAAGTGTTCTTAATTAACATACCAAATTTCCTAGTAACATAAATCTTGAACCTTTATTAAAACAATACATCTGCATTTATTATTGTTTTTATTATATAGAGTTATTTCTTAGAAAGCAAAAAAAAAATTAGCAGTGATTGGTAAGTATATATCTTATAGGTATCTACTTGGACCTGAAGTGTTCTATCAAAGAAAGCTTTGGAAAAAAAAATTATTGTACCAACATCAAAGATTTTTAACCTTAAATCTGACGTTTTAATTATGGAAGAGTTGTAATTCAAACAAATGCAAATTTTTTTAGATAGAATAACGTTGACACGAATGTCAAATGTGAAAGTTTAAAAAATTTTATACGACCACGCGTTATTTTCTTGCCGAGAATTATCAAACCATTGGGATAGCGCATTATTTATGATATACAACAAGACCTGACCTGATCTGACCTGACCTAGTTGGTGATTAATATCTACTTTAATTTTGACTGTCTTATTCAGTGAAAACTTGGTTTTTTAAATATCGACAAAAGTAACATAAACTTGCTATGTAACATTTTAATCTTATTTCTATTAGCTATAAGATCTGTCTTTGTTGTTAAATAATATTTAGAATATATAATTATTAAGTAAATACATTATTGCAAATAAACAGTATTTGTTTTATTGTCAGACAATGCAAACATAGAGATTGAAGAAAAATTTAAAAAAATTGCTACTTAATAAATACTTATATACCTAGATATTTTTTCTATACGTAGCAGATGCTAAACTTATTTATTTCTTTATCAACTTTGTTGTTGCAAACAAAGAGACTTTTTTACATCAAGGGTGGATAATTAAAGTGACACTTGAACAGCAAAGGTAAATCAAATATTTTAACTTTGTTCTTAATTTATAAACTTTAACATATTCATTAAAGGGTTAAAAAAAACTTATATCGTCATTTATGATGAATAGATAACTATCAATTTTATAGTTTATTTCTGTCTGATTTAAAAAACTGATTTTTTTTTTTAATTTTGATCTTAGGTATAGATAGTACCTATACTGGTTTGAGCCAATACCAAAATGCAGAAAAGATTAAATATATTTTTTCAAACACTCAGATTTTAACAGAAATTGTTTGGACACTTATCAAGAGCAAAACCGTATTAGTTTTTACTTCGAAAACCAAAGTTTTAAACCTGTAAGTTTTACAACTTTAGGGTTCTTTTTGTATTATTTGGGGTCTTTAGTCTCTGGCTTCTAGTAACTATTTTCTAAATAAAAGTGTGATGTTACAACAATGACAGATAGTATAGCTAAATAAAAAAAGATATTTGACTGTTTGATTTAATTATCTAATTGCTAGATCGACAGGACGACACATTACTTAATTTTAGTTTTTTTTTTTTGAAACATAAATACTATAATAATAATCTAAAACTGTCACTTTTGACCCTTATAACAATTTGACAGGTATTTTTCATAAAAAATTCTTAGCCATTGTTATGCATATTTAGCAGAAAACGGGCTTGAAAGAGTTTAGAATTTGCAAGTTGGGGATATTTGAATGTTTATGACTTTAAGATTGTTAGCTTTAACTTGTTAACTTATTTTAAAAATGTAAACTTTGAAATTAGTATATTAAAAAAACAAGTTTCATAAGACATGTCTTAAAGCACGCATTTAAGTTTAAAGAATAAGTGCTTTAGATAAGGTCTTATGAAACGATTTTTTGTAATTTGCTTTTTTTATGCAGTTTGTTAGCATTTTTTTTTTAATTTGATGGATTTACGGGTTTTTGGAGTGGGTTGGCAATATCTTGATTTTAAAAGTGAAAATTTTATCTATTTCTTTTTTCTTTGGTTTTGTTCAAAAATTCTAATCCTGTCAGCCCCAAAATACGAAAATGGAAAAAAACTTTACATGTAGGCCGCCCGAAATCCTTCAAATAGCAAAATCTATTTTGGTTTTCATTATTATTATTATTATTTAAGATACCTACTTTTTTAATGAGTCTGTTAGAGTATCAAAATGGAGGCAAATTGCAAAAATCTAATTTAAAGTTTCAAAACTAAAACAGAATAAGAAGGTGTTATAGAAGTGTTATATGTAATAGTTATAGAAGTATACGTATACCTTTGAAGTTTTTACACAATTTCTTATAAAGTTTGTGTTGAGAAATTAGTAAGTGGTATTGAAAACCGTTTATCAAGTCAGAACAGACAACATAAAATATTCCTATAGTACACTGTGAACAATAAGCTCTGAAGCTATTGGCAACAATGACAGCATAATGAAAAATTCAGTGCAATATTTTAATTTTTCAATTTGAACTAATTAATATTATTATAATTTTTAAATAAACCGCGTTGAAATTACATATTACAAAGACATGGTCATTAGATTATAGTTATTATAAACTAATTTAAAGCTTACACTGTGTATATCTTTTAACTTATTGTACAAAATTATTCAACTATACCCATACCTAATAGAAATTAGAAACCGTATGATTAGAATCGCCTTTAAATTGATTGGTATGAAATCTTTGGCACCATAAACTATTCACACAGTTTCACCACTTGTCGAAATGTTGGTTTATTAGATCTCGAAAGCTCTTTTGACTACCAAGTGGTCATCATAGCTCTTGAGATCTAATAATCAAACTTTTTGGGAAGTTGTAAAACGGTTTGAATAAGATCACATATACTTCATAACGAGGGAAAAGTAAAAATCAAATAGAAAAAATTTTTAACGAAAAAAACTAAGAGAAATACCATAATATAATCAATTTTTATGGTATCTTATTGGCTAAACGTATTTTCTTTAGGTACTGATTTGTACTTGGAGTACCTAGTACCTATTACTATTTTTTTGGCACAGAATTTTTATCTAATTTTGGATGTTTTGGTAAAAACTTTTTTTCTTCTTAGGCAGCCTGAGACAGCTATTTGATATTATTGAGTAACCGATTTACTCTTTTAATAAATTTAATTTTTGGTACAAAATCTAAGATGCTGAAAATAAACAACAGATCAGGTTTTAATGATAATTAGCATAAAAACAACTTTAATTGAAAAGAAACTGCAAAGACTGGTTTAAATTAAACTAACAGCAATAACATGTGAAATTTTTAATCGCTTTGGAATCATGGAATCTTTGACACTATAACTATAGACTATTAACACAGTTTTACCACTTGACTATCATGTGGCCATCATCAAAACATGAATAAAACTTTTATAAATAACAATTTTTTTAGAAAGTGGTAAAACTGTGTTAATAATAAAATATTAGTTAGTGCCTAGGTTTTCTATTGGTGTTATTTGGGGCTTCTACACAATTTAAATTTCAAGGCTCCAATATAAATACTCCATATTTTCTAAATAAGAATATAAGGTTAAGTAACAATAATAGATTTGTTTAGGTGATAACAAATGAATCGGTATTTTATTTTTATTATTTTTTAAATTTTAAAGTGACAGAACGACAGAACTTATTAAAGTTGGTATTTATAGTCAAAGCTTAAACTTAAGTCTGTCGTCTTAAGATCTAGTTTTAAAATTTATAAATCGACCTTTATCCTTAATATCTAGGTGTTGAGGTCGATTTATAAATTTGAAAACTGAAGCTTGAAACAGACTTAAATTTAAGATTTAACTGTAGATACCGACCTAAATTCACAATTGTTTAAAAAAAACATACTACCAATATTGCAACAATTTGTCAGGTATTAGTTATAGAAATAAACAAATGTATAATGCATAAAGACACTTTTTGAAAATAATTATAAAAGTAATAGTTTTTGAAATAGAGAACATAGAAAGTCTAAAGGGTTTTATTCAAAATTGTCTCTGTATTCATTTAGATATTTATCTGTAAATATCTAATTTCTTGTGTAATAAACTTTTTTAAAAAGATCAGATTATAAGCATCTTGTAGTTGTTCTGAAGCCTTGCAATAGTAAGTTTCAAATAAATTTTCTATCTCTTATAGTTACTTAATTTTTCATAACAATAGCAGATAGGCTTCATGATGAAAATTTTAAAAATTTGGAAAATTGCCATTTAATAAATACTATACTTATGTCAAAAATAAAGTTGCAGCTACGTTTTAAAAAAGATATTTAATATGATTTACTATTTAATAATAAATATTGACAATTTAATTTATTTCTTGTTGTGTTGGAGAATAGGTACGCGTGTTTTAGCTTTAGTATTCATTTTGGTGTAAATTAGTATGGTTGAGTACGCCACTGGGGTTTAGGGTATATAACCAGCTGACATCCGTCCCCGTAAACCAACAGCCGAGGGCTAAGGGGCGTCGGTCGTCTCAAATATGCCGTCCCTCCACCCCCCCTTGATGACCCTGATGGGCCTGTCTGTCCTGTTCCTGCCTGTCCCCATTTGAACCACTTTTGGTCCGTGAGTTCAAAGCTTGATTCTAATAAAACACCTCCATTCCTTTTATTTCTCACTTGCATTTTATTCACGAAGCTAATTAATTTTCACGATGAAATATTAAATTCCATAACAGATGATAGTGTCGGTAATAATGATAACATGTGGCATAGTTGTGGCACCGTCCCCTGCGGTTGTGGGGGCAGTCCCGCGAGGGTGTGTTGCATGGTTACGCCCACCGCCTTTGTGAAGCCGAAGAGACAAGTTCAAATTATGGACTTGAGGGATTTTAAGATTAATCAAAATTCTCACGATATCTTCCAACGTTTTGAGATAAAGAGCTAAAGACATTAATAAAATTATGTTTCTTTAATTAATTTCTGAATAAGTACAAAGAAAAATAGTTAATCAATAAATCTTTGCGTCATTTCAGAATAACAATTATTATTTATTGTCACAAAAATACAATAAAATTTATGGACAGAAATAAGAATAAATAGAAATAGATTTATGAATGAAATCAACCCTGCCTGGGGCCATATGGTCATGAGGAATAACGATTTTTCAGTTGCTTTTTGCGCATGCGGTGCCCAAATTGGAATGTCAAAACGCAAGGCGGATATTTAAGTATTTACTAAAATAAATAGGAAATTTCAAATAAAAGTATTCTACTAAATATTTAATCAATGAGTAATTTATATAATTGGTGAGACAACTTGGTCCTCAAAATTAAATGTGGTTTTAGTGCACTTTTTTGACCTTTAACCTTTAATACACAAAAAAGAGTATTGACATACCTAAAATAAAAATAAATAAAAGTTCAGAGCCAGTTTATTTCAATATGACCTTTTTTTTCGGATCATAATGTGACTTTGCCAACTTGGCAAAAATAAATTAAGATGAAGCAATCCGTCCTAATGCGCTTGCGCACATCAATATTTTTTTCGTTTTTGTGATTGATTAATTAATACTGACTATACAGTTTGTATATTTTTGAAAAGGTGGTTTTTACAAAAAAATTAATATAGCCGTTTATTGACAGCAATTTTTTATTTTCATTTCATTTAGTTTTATATACCTCCATTAGTTTTAGATATATTTTGTTAATTTTTTTTGGAAAAATCAACATAAATGATTAGAAAACAACCTATTCACAAAACATTTCCAAAAATTGAAAAAAAAGTGCTCTACTTATTTTGTGGCAGCGATGTTCTTAGAACCTTTAATTTGATGGCAATATAACCTCAAATAACATTTTTTGTAACAATATAAAACTTTCCATAGTTGAAAAGTCTTTTACACTAAAAAAGCTACTAAAGTTACTTACTTTTATCTTACTTAAAAGTTTGGCAGCACCACATAAAGTCAAACTTTGCTTTCAAATAGAACACTGTAGTTTTTTTAAACAATTAAATTGTTTTGTATTATTAAGAATTTTTTATTCTTCAACTTACAGGATTTGAAGTTTTTCTTAAAATTGATCAGATAACATTTGGCTCTTAATCCTTATTACTTAGCCACTGGATATAGAGCATGGAGGTTATAGTTTAAACATCTTCTTTAATTGTTAATTTGTATCTTTATTTTTGTGCTTAGTGTTTTATTTTTTATTTTGTGATTTTATATTGAGAATAATATGAACTTAATATTTTTCTATCTCTATTTAACATTTCATAGCTCACTATTCACGACTAAATAACTATTATGGACCTAAATTTTACAACCAGTTTCAAGAAAAGTTTTGATTTCAAATCTTGTTGGGAAAGGTAAGTATAAGTAACGCTTAATAAAAAAGGAAAGTGAATTAAAAAGTAGTTCAATGACTGAAAAAACTACAGAGTGTTTCATTTGAAAAAGTTTTGTCAATGGAAAATAAAAGTATTTTTTTTCTGTAAGACACTTTTTTGCAGTCAACCAATAAACATTATAAACAATATATCTTATTTCTTTTGCTATGCACCAAAACATAGAACTTGTTTATAACAACAAACATTTTTGGAAAACTATATTTCAAAAATTTTTTCAGAAAAAAATAAAACTTTTTTGTAGTTATTGCAAACGTAAAACAATGATACAAACAATAAAGTAAAAAAATTGAGCGCTGAATTGAGCCCGAGTCTGTAAAATATTGTTTTCTCATATAACCCAGAATATAAAAAAAAAGATTTTTGCATGGTAATTTTATTTTGTTAACAAAATTTACATTAAATTAATATAAAGCGCATTATAACATTTTCGGCAAACCTATGTCTTTAAAAAATAGTTAGGAACGAAAATCACAATTTTTTTGTAGTTATTGTAGTTATTGCAAAAAAGAAATTGGGGTGTTTTATTTAAAAAGAATGTTGAGTCTGCAAAATCAGCCAAAATAATGTTAAAAAATGCAGTTTGGCAGTGTAATTTTGTTCCGTCAACCGAATTTACATTAAATTAATATAAATGGCATCAGATACTAATTTCACACTATAATAATGACTCACTCTGTATATAAGTACTATTAGCACAGTGAAGAAATTGCAAAGAAATAAACTTATGTTGAAATAAAGTTTGTCGTGAGAGAATAAATCGTAAAATTAAATTATTTGTTTTCAAAAATTAGATATTCGTAGAAAAAAAATCTACTGTCAAGCGTCAGCGTTAGCGTGAGGTCGCACATTAATACATGGAAAAAACTACTTATCAAGTCAGATTACTTTAATAATTAATATAGATATTTTAAGATCTTACTTTATATCTATCATATAACTATATTTTTCTTTTATAACAGTCACATTTGTTTAAAATTGCATTAAATCAAACTTATTTCGCTTTACTATGAAGTTTTGAATTTTTTTTTGTTTCAGGGGCACCAACAAATGTGATTTAAGAATTTAAGATGACAACTTAACCTCACAAAAATCCCAGCAGTTGTCAAGTCAAGTGATTGCGGTGGTCGTAATCTTTTGGGGGGTCAGGGCCGTTTCTTAAGACTCAAGAAAACAAACACGATGGCGTGTTTATCAGGACTATACACCAGTCGCACGGCCGCTGGTATCAAAAACGTGCTGAATTTTTCTCAGAAATCTTTAAAATCTCAAATAGCCCTGATGGTAAGTTTAATCAAAGAGTTATGTCATCACAAATCAGGCCTACAACCCTTATTATCATTATTTTTATTGTCAAAAGGGTGGGAATGATTATTTACGGTAAAAAAATAACCGTCATTTTGAAAAATGTCATTAAATTTGGATACTAATCCTAATTGCTGTTGTTCTTGTCAGTCACAGTTCCGAATTGAAAAGGATACTTTTGGAGAGCTGAAAGTACCGGCCGATAAGTATTATGGGGCCCAGACGCTGAGATCGGTTCTGAATTTTCCCATTGGAGGAGAATTTGAACGAATGCCAGTAAGTCAAATATTTTTTGTATTTTTTTACGTGATTCGCAACATTATTTTTGCTTTTTTCGTGGTGATTCTGTATTAATTATTTAAAACGGATAAGTATAAACTATTAAAGTGGACCACTGGAGAGGACAATGACGCTTACCGAGCATAAGCTCTGTCAAAAGCTATTCTCTCTACATTACAATAAAAAATATTTTTTTAAAGAATTTAATATGTTTAAAAAAAACAACCTATTTGAAATTTTAAAAAACTTATTATTTATAACCTCTATTCTATTTTCCTTTTTAAAGGGGCCACTTTTGGTGTTCAAATGGTATTATAACATATTTAATAGAAATAAATTGGCTATTATGAGATATAATTTAAACAATCTTTACTTATAATAATTATCTACCTTTAGGTTTTTTTTTAAACGATATGATTTTTAAATTACATATGAAAACTTTTTCAATAAAAATAAAGACGTACCTGGCTATGATACTATAAATTTAATAAATCATAACATTGAGAAGGCAATTTTTTTTTTTCAAATTAATAAGGAAGCACTTTTGAAGTAGGTAGAGTTGGATTGCTGTAAGAAAGAGCCCGGTGATTAATTGTCATTGAATGCGCAGTGGTTTGTTTACGTTCGGTTGCTAAGTAACGGCAGGGTTTCATCGCATTCATTGGCGTAGGTATAAAGCTCGCGCATCTAACGATGATTCACCGGGCGCTTTCTTACGGCAATCCAACTCTATACCTATTTCCAATCCATCAAAGAAAAAAAAAATTAAGCCGGTTTACAATCGGCATAACAAAAAAATGTAAACAAAAATTGAACAGACTTATAATTTGTTTGAAAAGCTCAGGCAGAGGTCTCTGTAAACGTATTAAGAAAAAGTGGTCTATCTAGCTTTATCACCGCTCATTTGTATAATAATATTAATAATAGGCCTTCCGAAATCCGTGAAATAGCAAAAATTATTTTGGTTTTCATTATTATTATAAGATACCTACTTTTTTAGGTTAAGTGACATATAAACTGTGATTTTGCTTTATTGGAATCGGTAGTTCTTCCTAGACCAGTGCACTTATTATTTACTCCATTATATGCCATATTTCACATAAATACACTTTCTATTAATTGTTCACTTCACTTTGTTGTTCGAAAATTGCAATTTTAAAACACAATATTATTGACAGACACGTAAAAAGTCAAATCAAGTTACCAACCTACAAATTTTTTAGAAAAAAAAGTTTGGTGTTCTAATAGCTTATAACCGCACCGAAACCTATGACGTAGCGTTCTCTAATGAGTCTATTAGAGTATCGAAATGGAGGCAAATTGCAAAAATTATATTTTGTATCTCAGAATTAGAAATCACCTACGAAAAAACACAGACTGCGTTTTTTGACAGAAATGACGCACACTGTCAAGTGAAGACGGAAGTCATTCGAAAGCAAAATTACTAAAACTATAGTTTTTATCGTATATATGCAACAAGCAACCTAAAGCAATATAATGGTTTATTGATTTATAAACAAACTGTAGGTAAGGTTTTGCTTTTTAGGTTTATCTATAGATGATCGAAATGTGCCAAGGCGACATCTTACGTGGTCTGCGTCAACTTTTGAATTACGTATTGTTAGATAATACATAATACGCAGACTTGTTTACTGTACGGTTTTGAGAGAATATTAAGTGTTATTAATTAATAGCTTTATTAACATACCCATCAAATTATAAGTAATTCAAAGACCATATAATTTTAAAATGTAAACAAATTAACAAACCGCAGCGCAGACTCGTTATAGTTTATTCGTATTTCCCGAAAAAAGCGCGATTTTAAATAAAAATAATACTGTATTAGAAAGTACATATATGTCAAATTAGGATAAATAATCGAATTTAGAGATACTAAATATGTTGCGTTCTTTTTTTGTGATTTTTTTTCGTAGAATTTAATCACAGAATGTAAAAACATTTGTTAGAACTTAAATTATTTATTAAACAAGAGTGTGATAGCATATAAAACAAAGTGACAAAATTTATATACGGACTATTTGACAACTGACTCTCTTCTGTTTCTTGATTTTATTCCAGTATTTTTTTTACAATTTGGCGACCTAGGGTGAAACGTGGAACCAAAAAGGCAATCAATGTATTGTTTCTATGAGAGACGTGGAACCCGAGAACTTTGCGTTGGAACCTGCTGATTGGACAAGGGATGAACGATTCAAAGCTTTATAAATACTAATAAATAAGAAGCGCTTTAGCTTTACGGCTAAAGAGTTAACAAACATTCTGTTTCTATTTAAAAAATAATATTAAAATAATTATAATAAGAGATAAACTACTATTTTGTAAAAATTATATAAAACTTTGAATAATTAATTTCTAACATAAATATTTATCTCATTTTGCTTTCCACGGTTATTTAAATAAAAAAAAAATATGTGCAAGCACGACTTTACGAAAAAAAAAACGCTTAACGATGCTCGTTGTCCAGTTATTTAATCATAAATTGCGTTGTAGGTGGTTTCTAAAGAAAAGAGATTGTAGATCTTGAATATTAAAACTCTGAAGAGTTACAAAGCAAATTAAAAAAAGTGTGTTTCTATTTTATTCTTATATTCTTATTTCGATTTGCAAATAAATCGTTTTATTTTATTCATTTACGTATATAAATAACTTTGAATAATGTTTTTTATTTGTTTTTTTTTATTATCTTGTTTTGACCTTGCACTGTAACGATGGAATTATCTTATTTAATATACATATACCTAGGTATTTACAGAATTTATAAAATTTAAATAAGTGACAACATTTATAAATGAATAATATTTACATAAGCTGATTTTTTTACGACAGATTATTAAATAACAAGTAGGATGGGTCGTGATAGTGAGTTTTAATTAATGATAATAATGTATTATTGATATATTTAACCCTTTCTGTCCCGGAGGTACAGCAGTTTTGCTAGATTCAAAAATTATTACGGTTTTTGACAAGCAATGATGATGACAATATTATTTTTTCAATAATATAATGGTTGAAAGACTAGCTTTTAATTTTCAATTAGTTTAAAAACCAATTCAAGACTTAAATTAAAACAAAAATGGTGTTTCAAAGCGAAAACATAAGTTTGTTTGTTAAAAAATCAAGCTAGATTACTATCTCCCCACACATCTGCGATCATATCATTCGAATTGTCGGATTTAACATTTAAGAAAATTCGAACAATATGACATGAACATAATAATACTGATTTCTATTTTTCCCGGGGACTTTTAAATCCAAATTAAAAATTTTGAGATGGTTACTTAATGATAAGGGTACAACGCTCATATTGGAAATAATTAAATGTCATTTTTAAATTACAAATGTTCCTAATAGCAGCGAATATTTAGTAATTTTCGTATTAAAAGTATGAATAATAAAGTGTTACAAAAAAAATTATGATACCAAATAGTTATTAAAGCTTTGAATATGCTTAAATTAAATTGTGAAACAGATGCGGAGACTAGCAATCATTTTATGTTTGTTTTTTTAGTATCCAGTAATCACTGCCATGGGTGTTCTAAAAAAAGCAGCTGCGATTGTTAATAAAGAATTTGGATTGGATCCGAAAATTGCTGATGCTATTTCTAAAGCTGCCGACGAAGTTATCTCAGGAAAATTATATTGCGATCATTTTCCTCTAGTCATTTGGCAAACTGGCTCTGGTACCCAATCGAACATGAACACAAATGAAGTAATCAGCAATCGTGCGATTGAAATTCTTGGAGGAAAATTGGGCTCAAAAGACCCAGTTCATCCAAACGATCACGTTAATAAAAGTCAAAGTAGCAATGATACTTTCCCAACAGCAATGCATATTGCTGTAGCTGTAGAAATTAATAATACTCTTCTCCCAGCTCTTAAAATTTTGGGTGAAAGTCTCGATAAAAAAGCAAATGAATTTAAAGATGTAATAAAAATTGGTAGAACCCATACACAAGATGCCGTACCATTAACCTTAGGACAAGAATTTAGTGCATATGTTCAGCAGATTCGGTTTGGAATTGATAGAATCAATGCCACGTTACCCAGGCTCTACATGTTAGCTTTAGGTGGTACTGCTGTTGGTACTGGTTTGAATACAAGAAAGGGCTTTGCAGAGAAATGTGCAGCTGAAATTAGCAGTCTAACCGGATTGCCTTTTACGTCAGCTCCAAATAAATTCGAAGCATTGGCCGCTCATGATTCTATGGTTGAAGTTTCTGGGGCGTTGAATGTAATTGCTTGCTCCATTATGAAGATTGCCAATGATATTAGGTAAGATTTTATCATTTGAAATGGATGAAGGAAGTAAAGTTGATGTTAATCTTAAACATTTTATATTTCGCACATTAAATGTTTTCAAGATTAATTGATAAAGTACATTTTTTGTCAAATTAAACTGAACGAATTTTTTGGTATTTGGTCGGCGTTCCGGTTTACTCATCTATCAACCCGTGCTAGAAGATTCTTTACCATGTTTATAATCTCTAGAAGATTAAAGTGTTGATAAAAAAATTAAGATTTTTTGGAAAATGTTTATTAATGACTGCGTACCTATGTTTTTTGTTCTTTGAATCACTTTGTTTCTAACACAAGTTCTTATGAGTCTTTTTTACTTTGCATATGAATACACTGACGCGAATTATATAAAAAAAGCTTTCGAATGTAGATTAAGCTTCCCCTACAGACTAACGTGCGAATAACACAACTGTGTTTCTTCTCTTTTAAGCTGCATCAATTTTTATCTAACATTCAAAAATATTTGCATGGTTTGGCTTAATAATAATGTCATCGTTTTTATTTCAGATTCTTAGCTTCAGGTCCTCGTTGCGGTCTTGGTGAGCTCTCTCTTCCCGAAAACGAGCCTGGAAGCTCAATAATGCCAGGAAAAGTTAATCCAACTCAATGTGAAGCTATTACAATGGTCGCTGCACAGGTAATGGGTAATCACGTCGCTGTAACAGTTGGAGGTTCCAATGGTCATTTTGAACTCAACGTTTTTAAACCAATGATTGTCGCAAATGTTTTGAGATCGATCCGATTATTAGGAGATGCGTCTAAGGCTTTCACTACCAATTGCGTTGATGGCATTCAGGCTAACAGGGATAGAATAGAAAAGCTTCTCCACGAAAGTTTAATGCTGGTAACGGCACTTAATCCACATATCGGCTATGATAAAGCCGCAAAAATTGCGAAAACAGCTCACAAGGAGAATAGCACGCTTAAAGAAACTGCGATTAAGTTAGGGTATTTGACTGAGGAACAATTTAACCAATGGGTGAAACCCGAAGAGATGCTGGGTCCTAAATAAAAATTCTTGGTGCTTATTTTGTAAATACTACAGTATTTAATTCAATAAATGATTGTTTTTAAGTTTTTGTTTATATTCCAGAATAGGATTGCGTTCTTGTTCACTACCAACAAATATCGAGCATTGATTAATATTAAGAAAAAATAACGTTTGGTAAATAAAAACAAGTATAAATGATTTTTTAAGTTTCCATATTGTCATTATTGACTACACTAACAATAAGATCCTCATATGTCCACTTAGGGAATACTCTTTTATACAAATTAAGTAGCACCGTATCTTGCGACTTCAACTGTCCATCAAAAACACATTTAATGTGCCCATGCGTTCCCAATGGCTCTTTTATGTGTCCAACTCTTCCCATTTTGGTTCGTAACTTCACAGGCTTAAAATAAATAATATCTTCTCTATTGAAGAACAAAAACCTGATGACGGCTGATCTCTTGAAAATTTTGAACGGATGACCTGACAAATTACTTTGCTAATACAATTCGTAATATTGAACAATGAATACTGACCTGATAAAACAATTCGTTTTAATATAATCCTTTCTGGGTTGACCGAAAGAAGACTTCCAGTTGCTACTAAAACTAAGTTTCCGTTTACCTCTTTAAAACATAGCACTGGTGCTGGTGGAAATTGTATCCGACCATAAAATGTTGCCACTGCTGTGCTTTCCGGTTGGAAAAACCTCTCAAATTTATGTTTTTGTCCGTTTGTGTGTTGGCTGAATATAGGATTTGAAGCAAAACGACGGTAGCCACATTGAAATATAAGACGTTCTTTTGATTCAATTGGCTGATCAAAATTAGGGGTCCGTTTTAAAACAACGTTTAGGACTGACATTTTATATTCATGTGGAAGGAGACCGAAAAGAATGAGAGGAGAATGAAGTTGAGAGAAATTGGACCACAGGAGTTCTGAAACGTCTTTAATATGAACTGTTATGTACCACCCAGGCTAAAAATGAACAAACAGAACATTATGGCATTCATGTAACATTCAAAATAAATACCTTGGCTCCATCCACATTTTCTTGCCCATTCAGAACCTTTTTCTTAGTCTGATTGAAATTACAGAACTGAAAAATCCGAGAATAATCACTAGGAAGGTTTTCTTTTGGATCCCAAGGAGATGTACGAAAACTTTCCAGTCCCCTATACTTCTGAAATCGGACTCTGGCAAGTTGATCTATTGGTGTATCGACTTCATCAGGAAACATCTGATCGCTTTTTGCCGCTTTTATTTTTGCTAATTCTTGTCTTTCTTCCATTAAATCCATGTCTTGATCATACCTAGCATCATTAACGGCCACTTCTGATTCTGTCATAGTATCAAACTCTGCTTCACCATTTTCCGATTTTTCTTCACTCATTGCTTCTTCAACGTCATCTGATTCACTGTCGGTCTGATCAGCTTGAAATTCGGCATCATCATCTGGTATCCAAGCTGCTTGATACTCTGACCAACCTTTTGGTACTTTTTTCACTTGTTTTTTCTGTTCTTCTTCTGCCATTTCTATTTCCTCTGTTGTCGGCCAAGTTTGTTCGCCATCCATTGGGTCTGGAATATTTTCAGCATCGAGGGATTCTTGTTTGCTTACATCAGCTTTGTCTAGAATTCTAACCGATGGTATATCTTTGTCACTAAAAAGAAAGAAGTTATTAACATTTTTTATTCGAAATCGTAAATTAATTGTACACAAACCTTTTTGCATCTAGACTATAAGGTTCTGCAGAGGTATCAATTTGGGTCATTTGAAAATCGCCAATTCCAGGCAAATGGATTAAACCATTGACAGATAAGTTAGCCCCTCTTAAATAACCTGTCAGTTTTAAAGTTCCATAAGGCCCTGTAGCATTTGAAATAAACTCAACATTTTCCGCATAAATATGTGGTCTTCTATCCCTATATACAACTGATCTCCTCTTCTGATTCCCTATTTTCCTTAGTATATTTACTCCATCACTATCATTATCTAAAGTCATAAGTTTCTCGTCGGGGAGCCACTTCGAAATTAATTTCTGTACATTCTGTTTATAATCATGCCTTTTCTTTTGTGCAATAACATCCAAATTGGTGACCACAACGACTGGTGTTGGTAAACCTTGTGAAAACGAAGACATAAGCAGTTTTTGCCCCAATGAATCAATCACATCTTCAATCCCCACAGACGCTGATACAACAAACATTGACGTGTCGGCCACTTTCAAAGCGTCTAGTACCGACAATTCATTATCCGTAGAAGGACATACAAAAGAAAATTTTTGTTTAAAGCGAGGGCACCCAACGTGCGTTACTCCGGTTTTACTTCTATAAATAATAGCATCTGGGTCACATTGTGTTAAACTCTCCACTACTTTCTCCGGTTCAACCGTTTTATTTAAAGGCAACAAACATACAAGAAATGGGGCTGCATCTAAACCACCCAAAGATCGTTTTTTCGATAAAATTTCATTCCGTTTGTTTTGGCGAATTTGATTTGTCTGATGTCGACGTTCTTCTCGGTTCAAAGAGTGTTTTATCTTCTTTGATAGAGTTTTTACAGAGAATTTACCTAAAGACAAATGTTGGTTATTTACCACTGGGTACTCATGCCCTAACCACACAAATTACCTTTAGCATCGCTGCCTATAGATCGTTTTGAGCGATGATTACCATGCTTGTGGGATTTGTTGGTTTGTTTAAATACACCGGAACGGTGAACCGTAGGTTTATCATCATTTGTGGGCATTTTTAGTTGTTATTGTAATACACGTGCAAACATGACATTATCAAAACTGACAACTGACAGAATGGAATAGTGAATGACAAATGACAATGACATTATAAACATTAAATTCTATGGTTAAACAACAGAAAAACAGCTTACAGTGTTGCCAAGCATAAACTAACAATAAGAAATATTAATTATATCTATTGGCAATTTACATTAATTTTGTTAGTAATACAAATAACTTTAATTCTGACGTCACATTAGTGACTGTTATTTTTGGCGATTGTTTACTGTTTCAAAGTAGCAAAAACAGTGCGTTTTGTGCAATTTCCAGCTTTGTTGGTGTGTTTTAATTATTTTGAGATATAAATCAATTATTTACTAATGTAAGATAAATAATTTTATTTATTAAGTCGTTTCCACAACAACTAATAATGTGTTTGTTTACAACCGGTCAGCCAGTCACAAGCTGTGACGTTATTTATCGTAGTTTAATATTTTCTCGCTAGAATCGCATGCTTAATGTTAATAGTCAATAATCTGTTTTTTGAAAACAATTGTCAGTGTCAAGTACTTTAAGATTATGTTAAAATTTTGTTTTATAACCGTAAAAATTACGCTCTTTACATTTACTTCTAAATGACGTTGCCAACATTAAAACTTTTTGACACTGATTTATAAGAAGAATAGACTTTAAGTAATTTATTTATTGCTAATATACTAACAAGTAACTTTTAATAGTTAAAGTAATTGCACTGATTCACAGTAAATTTATATTTTGTTTATGTTATTAGAAATGAAAGTCACTTGATACATAACTTTTAGGATTTTTTCTTGCACAATATTACACATTTGAAAGAAATGGTTTACATTTGTCAAAAAATATTGAAACGACAGAAATATTTAAGATAGGGCAGATTATATTTATATTTATATAAATAAAAACGCTTTTTGTCTATCAAAAACTGATTTTTAAAACAGTAGGATTAGAATTTACAGCGTGGTTAACAATGACTGTTTGAGTTGGCAACACTTTTATTATTTGCTTAGTTGCAATACTGTAACCGAATACGCTTGTTTGTCAAATATTTAACATAACACTCAGAAAATATTGTAAGTTATGTCACAGCGACTAACTTTTTAATTGGGTTCTGTCAATGATGTTGTCATTGTTAAAGGTGTCACTTATCAACAACAGGACGTGCTTGCAGTTGTACCATTTTAGAATAAAATGTAGGATTGCCAACTGAAACAGTCATAGTTGACCACGCTGTATGATAAAATTATTATTGGCAAAATCACGTAAACCATCGCGTGTATGAGGTTGGAGAAGATTGTCAATGTCAAAAATTCTGAAATTATGTTGGAATCTTGCTTTATAACAGTAGAAATCATTAGCATTTACTTATAAATGACGTTGCCAACATGAAAACTGTTTGACAATTGTTTATAAAAAAAATAGACTTTACATATCTTTGACGTTTTAGAAATTATAAATGACAAAATTTAAATTCGCTACAAAAATTTGATATCTTAGTTAATCTTCTTAAATAGAATGCAATTTTAATCATTTTTTTACAAAAACTATTCACTTTTTAACACAAATATATTTTCAGTTTTACAATTTAAAGATTTATAATTAATTCGAAAACTATAGATTGTTTGCTTTGCCATAAATTAATCAACTAAAATAATGAAGACTCAGTTTTTATTACAATAATTTTTTTTTAAATAATAATTTTACAAAATGCAGTGATTGGAGCAGGTACATAATTGAAAATCATATAATGTACAACAAAAGTATCTGTACAAATCAATTCGGTCATTTTCTAATTAATAAATATGTCAAATAATAAAAAAACAACGTTTAACTTATTAAAACTTATTTTATTTCCTATAAAAATAAACAACATGGAAAACTTGAAAGTTTTTCCTCTAAACTAACAAACCAATATAAAACATTGATTTATATAAAATAGAAAGAATAGCGTTGAGCGTTTTGTTAGAAAGAAAGAAATAGGGGTTTAAATGTGTGAAAATTGTTAATAATATTTTTTGCCAAAACTTCCTTCGGCGTGGTAACCATCTTCAGGATGAGCATCATATTCGACCATTTGAAGTTTACCTAATTTATCATAGAAGCCGAAATGACCTTTTACCATCCCTTCCTTGTCTTTTTCTTCATATCTGAAGATTCTGTTGTGACTGAAAACATAAAATCAATGAAAAAATGCTTAAATGAGATGAAAAAATTAATTAATAACAATTGTTTTTATTTTATCTGAAAAGATAATAAAAATTAATTAATTATGTAAATTGTTAAAAACAAGTAATTAATATTAATTATTATCTAATTAAAAAATGATGTCAATCTATTTGTTTTATTTAAAATAATCTTTAAGTTAAACGCAACATGAGAAAAAAATTTTTTTAAACATCTTAAAAATAACGTTATTAACAAATTAATTAATCACAATTGTTTTTATTTCATCTAATAGATAATAAAAATTAATTAATTATGTAAATTGTTACATTGACAATAACAAAAGTTACTATTAATTATCATCTACTTAAAAAATGATGTTAATTTATTTATAATTTAAAATGATCTTCAAGTTATACGCAACATAAGAAAATTTTTTTTTTTTAATTTAAAAATAACGTTATAATAATGCCGTTTAATTTTTCTGAATTATAGTGGGTTTAACAATTAATAGCAGTAATTAATAATTTTTAAAAGCTTTAAAATCACAATAAAATATTTTTTGCAAAAATTTAAATTAATTTCTATCTTTTTACGTAACTCTCGTGTAGTTAATAGTTAAAAAGTTTAACTGTTAAACTGTGAAGTCTAAAAAAATACATTATTTTCTCATTCAAATTCCAAAAAGAATAAAAAATAAGTTGATGTTATTTAAAATTATTGCTACATGTTAAAAAAGAGCACAAATTTTGAAATGATTTCAAAATTATAATAGAGTTTGAGTGAAAACATATTTTTTTTGCAAATGTCAAGATAAACTCACTTTTCTCGATAAGGGAGCGAAAATCCAACAGGTTATTAGAATGGGCTTATAGTAGCCGAATTTAATATTTAATTAAAATTGGATTTAATTTGTTACTGATTGGTTGAATTTGCGGAAACAACTAATCAACATTTTGAGTTTGAATTTAATTGCAATTAACTTAATTTTATTTTAATTTACGTTTTATACTCACTCTTAGGGTGAATTTAGTTTTGTAGTAGTTTTGACGCTATTAAACTGAAAGTAAGCTAATTTTAGTTAAATACAAAATCAAAACGTTTGATTGGTTGTTTCTATAAATTCAACCAATCACGTAATGAATTAACTTTTGTTTTTATCTACGTTGCTCTATGTAATTAAGAAAAACATTTTTCAACTTTTAGTTAATGTTTTGAGCTAGGTATAGATTGAAATTTGTTTATTAGTTATTTTAGGTATTTTATTTTTTCTTTTCTAGTAATAAATAAGTGATTTGGTAGCTCTTTCTTTCATTTTTCTCTTTAGCAGAGACATTTTTGTTTAAAAAGTTTAAGGGATTATATATTTTTTTAAATAAATATTTTACATAAATAAGGCAATCTGATATTCTAATGAATTGGTGAGAATAATATCACCAAAAGAGCAAATATTTTAAGCATAAAAAAATTATGAAAAAAAAGATCAAAGCAAATTTATTCAAACTAGATCTTTACACTTGTAGGTACATATTTTGTTTTTATTAGAATTCTTCAGCAAGATAAATACTTATTTGAAAAAAATTACAAAACACTGTTATAACTTAGTCATTTTGTACAATTTATGTACATTAAACTCCGTCTTTTTTTATAGTAAAACCAGATCAAAGTATGTTGCGTGATTTGAAAAAAATAAGCGGAAAAACCGAAATAAAAAAAAACATACAGCAACTTTGTTTTATTGTACATATTTAGATTTAATGAAAATGACATGTTTAAATAAAGCTTTTTTCTATTTCTGTCAAATATCTTTATCAAATCTTGATTTAGTGACAATGAGTTTGTCTCAAAAGTACACTTTTTCAATCGTAGAAAGAATTTTTACTGTTATTTTACATTTTACAAAAAAATCAATAAACAAACACTAAAAAAGAAAAAACATACAAAAAAAGATATAACCTTCTTGTTTTTTAAAAGTCGGCTTAAAAAGCAACAAATTACAACAAAAGTTGTTACCTGCTGAATCAAAACATGAATAATATGAAAAAATAAAAACATAAGAATAGAAAAAAAAAGAGGTAAAGTAAAAGGACGGAAGCGTTCTGGCATATCATAATGAAAGAGAAAGTTCCTTGTACTGTCTCTTGTGGAAACTAAGATTTTACATTTCGCAGCTCCAAAAAAAGTGCCCGACTTCTTTATGGCTGGAGTATTCAGCAATTTTTATTTTCAAAACTATTGTAATAGTTATTAAATAAAATTTATCCAAACGCCAAAGTGTATCTCAAATGGTTAAAATACGCTATCATTATTGACGAAATGATGATTGACAACTTAAAAAGACAAATTCTAATAAACCATAAAGTGTTATATTAAGCGATCACACAAAAAAAAAAAAGTTTTCAACTCGATTGTATTTTTTATGTTTGCGTTTATTATTACTTTTATCTAGATGAATCGGTTTTAATAATTTTTTTTATTTGAAAGCTAGTGCTTGTCGTGTGGTATATAAATTTGATGATCATAGTAATAATGCTTTTTTGACGATGATTTTTGACAGTGACAACTGAAAACAAGTGACGAATTTAAAATTAAAAAAATCGTCTTTGATATAGCTAATTATTAATTTATCTATTTATTTAATTAAACAAACTAAGCTAAAGAACAATTTGTTTAAATCCATTAAATAAATAAATTGATAATTAATTATATTGAAGTCAATTTTCTTCTAATTTGTTATATTGAGTATTATTTGGTCAAAATGTCTTCAAAGTGTTTTAAAGACATTAATAGTGACTGTTTTGTTAAAGTATCTACTTAATCAGGTATATAGTAAGTTTTATGTTAGTATTTCCATGATCTATAATCAAAGGTAATATAATAGCTACCTGCTTCGTGCAAGGTTATTTTAATGTAAACTTCCTCAATTTTGATATATTTTGCAATTATTATAAGAAGCAGCAGAAAAAAGTGAAGATTTATTGCAAATGAGTACGTATAGTGATTGTATCTAGCGATGATAGCAATTACCCACATCTTTGCTTTTCTGAAGTTCTTAGAAAGCACCTTGAGGATATTATAGCGTTTGATTTTTTAACAGTAGCATATTATTATGTTAAATAACAAATAACTAGTCTCAAGGTTGCCTTCGAGGCGTGATATAAAATTAGTTTTATTTACGTCTTAAAATTATGCAAATTTATAGTAGGTAACAGACAGTAAGTACTGCTTGTAGAAATTTACAAACAATTGACGTTACTCATTTATTTAAATTGCTATTAAACTACCATAACAATAATTAATAATGATTAGTCAAATATTAATAGTTTCTTCTAATATCAGATCTACATTTATAATCTATTGCAACAATTTAAACACTCTATGTTTATAGGTTTTTTAACTAATTATTAATTTATTATTCATTTCTACTATTCTACGTACACATAACAAATGAATTTTACAATTTCAGACATGATTCTAAAGAAAACAAAACCAAATTTTAAGCCAACTGTTCTCTGTCGCATTTATTGTTCATAATTTGATAAATTTTTTTCTACAGTTGCCAAAAATATATTTATTGATTAGATTTTTAAAGCTATAAACGATAACAAGTCATTAAATATCTGACGTTGAGTAGTTTGACCATAAAACGCAGTACTCGAGTCTAATTAATATAAACGTGTGCAACATATTTTTAAAATAAATGTGTACGGATGTAACTGTGGATGTTTTGATAATTAAAGTTGGTAATGACAGTGTTTATAATCTAAAATTAATTAAAAAATACTTGAAATAGCTAACAACCTTCTCAGCCCATATGAAGCTTAAACGTTTCACACCGTAAAATTATAAATAAGACAAAGATATTGCACCGCAATCTTTTGATCTATTGTGCTCTCTACATTTACAAACACTCATAGCCAGACAAAAGCCATTTTTTTTGTAGAAAAAGACTCTTGCTTAGGGCGAATCGAACTCACCACCCCCGTTAGACTAGATTCCCAACGCACTATCGTTAGCCACCTGACTACAGAAGGTCCTTCTTGTCTACTTAAAATCTTAAAAGTTTTCTTTTGTAGTGGTTGATGGTAAATACTTTGGTTTATCTTATTAGTTGGTATGCAATACATCTGAGATAAAATCTCATTCACATTAAAAACTGTTAGAAAAGAAAATAGATATTAATTTTTGCAATAAAATCGAAAAAATCTTAGGTCAAGTTTCAATTTTTCAAAAATTTGTATTTGGACTGCATAAAACTTTTGTGAAACTATTTGCATCAGAATCAAAGTTCTTTTAGAATTTCTATTATAAATGGCTTTAATACTAAATACTCAAAGCTGTAAACACGTTTACAATGACCATCCCAAAAACATTTTGCAACATCGTACACTTCCAAAGTCAAAAACCAAGAAAAAAAATTTTTTTTTTGATTTTGAACGCTGAGAATAATATTTTTAAAATATTGTTAAAATTGACAACAAAGTCTATAGCTGGTGATGATTGTATACTCAAGATGTGTATATCTTAGTTTGTCTATTCATATTTACAGATATCCTCTTCTTTTGACTTGTTAACTGTGGTTTCAACTAAGTTTGTAGGTAAATAAGACTTTGCAGACACAGTGTATGTAAAATGTCGTTATAAGTATCTTGTTCCTCTTAATGATTTATTTTTTACGTTTTAACGTATGTATTTCTAATGAATACTCTTTTTCTCAATTAGCATAACATACAATCAATAACATTTTATTTTCATAACAAGTTACATTTTACAATCCTTTACCTTCAATTGGGTATGTAACACAAGTAATGTAAAAATTATCAATTGTTTATAACTCATTGAGTCAGCATTAAAATCTCTGTTATTTGTAGGTGTATTCACATTTTCATAAACACCTATATAGTTCAAAACAGATTTTTATTATTTTTGTTAAGGTTTTTTCCTTCCTCTAGTTAAATGGTACTATTTTCTCTTGATTTTTCCAAAAACAAACATGCATTCGTGGCGTTGATCTTTTTCTTTTGCCAAATATTTTTTAAACTGGTGTTAAACCCTCTTTCAAGCAGTTTCTCTTCATCGGATTCTCTAATAGTTAAGGTTTAAATTTCTGAACTTAGAAAATGACAGCTGCGCGTTATTTTCAAATAATAATAATAAAACATTTTATAGCTACCAGAGCAAACTAGGTCTGGTAACTCAAACTACATTTGTATGAATCAAAAAAAGTCACTCTTTAGTTGATAACTACTGTTTCATTGGTGTAATATCTTAAATCTCTAAAGTAGTTAAGCAACTTTTTAATCGAATGAAAAAAAAAGTTTCTCAATTCAATTGTATATTTTTTTTTTGTGTGATCGCTGATAAGTTGGTTATTTATAAACCAATTTTGATAATTCAATTTCTCATTGAAAGTGGTATCATAATAAAGAATTTGAGATTTGATATTGGCATTATAAAAAAATTGAGAAAACCATGAAAAATGTCAAAAATATAGCGCGTTTTTCAAATGTGTGTTTGCGGATAACTTTGTTGTTTATAAACTGATTCTGACTATTCTTTTTTTATTAGAAATAAGAAATTCCAAAGGTGGTACTATAAAAAAACTAAAATCTAATAATGTCGTCTTACAGAAATGGAAAGAAACAGTCAAAAATCGTAGTGACGACTAAAGCGTTTTTTAATAAGTGTGCGCGTTTACTTTTCAGTTTTCTCTTAAAAGTCGGTTTTTTGGCTATTAAAAAAAAATTAAAAATTTATATCATGTACAACGCTGAATTTTATTTAATCAACATGAGTTTATGGCGAATATATTAACACTTTGAAATATAACTGCAGTTGCTCGAGATATGAGTGTTGCTGTTAACAATCGTAAGCAAATTAATTCACTTTAATTGAGCTTAAAGCAACATTTGCTGTTTTGCGGATATCTTAGCATCAACAAAGTATGTTAAACAAAAAAAACCTTAAAAAAAATACAAAATTGGTCAACCAAGAGTTACCATACAGCGTCAAAATAAGCGCTTTAAACTATTAATTTTGCTAGACGGTTTTACTACTTTGCGATAACGATTTGGCTAAAAAAGCTGACTCTTCGTATGCAAACATTATATTGTCGTATTTGATAATCATTTCTTAGACTTCTTTTTAGCCGTTCATGATTAGAGCTTTTTTGATTACAGAACACCGTCGTAAACGTTTGAACTGGTAAAAAGAATGTCAGCGTTAGAAAGTAAAATGACATAATATGTAGTATTTTGCCACAAAATGCAATTTTTAGAAGCATTATTATTAGTTTTTACAAAACGGTATTTTTTGAAAGATGAAAATTTTTAACGACATTTGTATGTAAAGTATAAAAAATGTAAGATGGTCAGTAAAAGATTAAACGCAGATGTACAGAACAATGTGATTTACTGTCGAGTGACATGTGCACAAGACTGTTAGTCTATGAAAATAAATAAATTTTTGAGTTTATTTAAACAGATAGCTGCGCGATCAGTTGATGACATGTGACAATAGTATATTACACTACAAGGGCAGAAAGTTGAGATTTCTGCACTGCGCGCCATAATGCCCGAGGCATCATGGCGCGCAGTTCAGGGCTCTCAAATTTCTGCCCGTGTAGTGTATACTAGTTTTCTTGCTACTCGAACGTACGCGGTTTCGGCTGCAATTCCACGGCAGAAAGTGCAGCTCTACCAGTGGATGAAAGATACACTTTCTGCCGTGGAATCGCAGCGGAAACCACGTACTTTCGACTGGAGTAGCAAGAAAACTAATTGACTGCTTCATCTAAATGACTGTTTACCCGCTTTTTTTTCAGCAAGGATTAGCAAGTTTGTTGATTTTTTTTTAAAAGCTAGGGTCAATGTCTTGCCGCTCTAATCCCGTTTACAAGGTTTAAATTAGATAGAGAATCTACGAAATGTGATAAACAAAAGACTGTTCACTTTGCCAAAGTTCTCCACAGAATCTGGCACAGTTAATCGACAAAAATAAAGTTTTTTGAAATGTGGTGCTACAAACAGACAACATTTACTTTGTTGCAACTACAAAGTATTATTTTTTTTTACAAATTCATGCTCATTTTAATGTAGCCCATCCACATAGTCAAAAAAATTAGCTCAAAAAGCAATTTTTTCTAACTCGATCTGACCCGAGTGTGCTTATAAATCACTTATTACGCTGATTAAATTGTTGCCTTTTAGCTTATGCTAATTAGCTCAAATTTAACACGAAAATTTGTGTGGCAGGTAGCTTTGATCATCCTCAAAATAGTTAAAGATATTTGTTTTCAATTTAGTGAATTTCTAAAAAAGTTAATTTTTGGTGGGCAGCACGGGCCTGCATCTTCACTTTTGCTAATGTTTTACTGCAAATTATAAAGAGCATTAGGATTCAGCTAATGAAGGCTAAGAAACTCAAAACTGTCGTTTAAAAACACTATGACATTCAGCTAGATAATTTATTTTTTTATTGTTTTCTTGTAGCTTTGTCCAAGTTTGCATAATGCCAATAGAACTGATATAGGCCAATATTTCACAAAGTATTTGCCCGGAAAGTAGTTGTTTTGAGTTTATTAGAGCACTGTTGAATCTTTGTGTACTTGTAAGCATTATGACTTTTTTTGTTCATCATTTAATCGACCGTTAACTGATGAACGGTAATAGCATAGCAGCTGAGCATTGCTGCTATGTTAAAATTTGCATATTATGTATATTTTCCGGAAATCGTCTTGGAAACAACATTTTCCTGCTTATTTACGCGCAGGAAAATTGAGTTTTCTGAACTAGTACTGTAAAAACTTTACAAGACGCAAAATAAAAAAGATACTCTAGTAACTATAGTTGCCAACAAAATTGACAAACTTGATTTTTGGGGAATTTGTAAAAAAAATTCTAAAATTTGTAAATTTCGTCTTTTTTTACGATTTCCGGAAAAAAGTAATACAAAACACGTCAGTAAAATCTCTTACTTGACTCGGAGCTTTAAAATATTCGGCACAAAATGCCTCGTATTTCAATTTAGCTCCTCTTCAGTAATGTGAAATTTTCCTGACTTTTATGTAAATAACTTATTACTTAAACTATATAAAATTTTATATTTTTTGAAGACTATTTTATAGTTTATATTTTTGCATACTATTAAATGCCTAGAAGATATTGAACGCTTGAATTAATTATTTTAGATGTTAAAATGTTTTTAAATGAATCATTTCATAAATTAATCAGCATATTATCTTAACTACATTAAAGTTTGAAATAAAAACAAAAATAGAAATTTGTAGTTGATTTAAAAACAAATAAATTAGTTTGCCATAAATAATATTTTAATTGATAATTAAGCTTAGGTTTTAACTTAAGCTGTTTTTCCAACACACTTTATATATATGAATATATGTTTTGCAATAAAATTGTTTATACCGGTGACAAATTCTTCGTAATTAAAAAAATAGATTAGATTTTGAAAACAAGACAAGTAAAGCATGTTTGCAAAAAAATGTGTGTTAAAACATGTATTGAAAAATGTGTGAACAGATGCTCAGCAAAGAAAATTAGCAGTATTATAGAGAGAAAGCATAGACCAGTTTACCCTTTGCCAGTATCAAAGCCCCATTTATAGCTATGAGGGCCATCATGGCCTGTCACATGAAAATTGTGTCTTTCGCCATGACTTTGAGGTGCATGAGAGGCAACGAAATGAGAAGGAGCAGAAACACTTCCAAATTTGCCACTTAAATCATCTTCAGCTTGAACTGCGTCAAAATCAATTTTGGGTTGTGCAAAAGCTTTGTCTACCTGAATTTCTTTTTGATTTTCTTTCTTCGCTAAACTATCGAAGACTTTGTTCAAATTTTTATCTTTAACGACAAATTCCTGTTCAGTAATTGGACGTAAGATGATTTCTTGTTTAGGTTTGCTTGAGAAGGGCTTGCTTTTACTATGAAGTTCTTGATTAAATTTCTTGGGAAACGAGTTAGTAGGAATGTTCTGTTGAGTTAAAGTAGCTGGAACTTCATAGAAAAATTTAGGGTCATTATTAGGGTTCCATGATCTTGCTGGCGGTGCTACCAGATCAAGAGATGGTATTGGCACTTGATAATAGTTAGGATTAGGTGAAAGGCTAAATTGAGGTGCTTTTAACGCAGTTGAGAGATCGGGAGCAAAGAAAGGCACTTGAGAAGCTTCAGCTTTGGGGAGCTCTAAGTTTGTAGGGAGGACAAACGGGGAGTATGATTCTTCGTTGGTGTATGGTTGAGGTTGGTAACTATCAATTTCTTCAGATAGTTGTGGAGCTGGTTTTCTCGTTGGTAGCGCTACTACAATTGTTGTAACTGCTATGCAGCATACCTGTAAAAATATCAAATATCAATTAATGCTAATTAAGTTATTCAAAATATGTATTGACACTTATCAAAATATCAAAAAGTTCTTGAATCAAAGGAAAACAAGCAAGCTTTTATTTTAATGTCAAAAGTTATGCTGATATAACAGAAAACATTATCAACCAATAATGATCACTGGTTGAAAAAACAAGAAATCAGATTAACGTCTTTTAAATAAAACTTACATCTAGTAATATAATCAAAGCAAATTTATTTAAAACATAGATTTGTAGACTCAAGCATATTTTGTAGTTATTAGTGGTCATCAGTACTGATTTGAATCTTAATTCAATGCTAAATGCTAAATGCATTCAAGTGTCAATAAGCAAAAAACATAAATTGTATTGTGCTTATTGTTGAATTAGCGCTTATTAGTGCTGATTTAAATATTAATTTTAAAAACACACTGATAAGTGTTAACGACCGCGAAACATGTCTAAGTCTAAAAATCTTTGATTTTAAAGAATTAATCTTGACTTTTCACTTTATTCTTATACAAAGTATATATTTGAATAAACATTTTTATATAGTTTAATACATTTTGCTGCTAAAACTTTAAACATATTTTGGTTTTAATTCCTAGTGTAGAAATGTTTTTGTCATCTAATATAAACAATAAAAATTAGCATCTTTTCTCTAATTGTCAGTGTGAAATAAAAACAAATACTAAAATTACATCATTTACATTACATTGCGTGCAAATAAAAGCTATTTCCGCGACACAACTACAATATATTACGCTAAATTAATATGATTGTTGTGAATATGGCTACTTACTTTTTACTTTCTTTTTTAGCACTCAAGAGTCGAGTAGTTTACGTAAGAAAAAGACGGTTAATATTCAAAAAGTGATGTCTATGTATGAAAATATAACATTTTGCAATTTTACATAGATTATGTAAGTGACACCAATCCTTAAATACAAATATCCATTTCTGAAAGGGCACAATGGGTTTAGTCTGTGAATACACCTACTAAACTTAAGATTCTAGGGCAAAAGTCGTGACATTTATATTAGTTATGAGACACATTTATCAAAAATTAAAAATTATTTATGATCTTACAAACAACTTTCTGTAAACAATAATATTATTAAACAGTTATAATATTATAAAAATTATCATTAATTTAAGCTACGTACATAAATTTATTACATAAAAAAAACAATTAGCATATATTAAATTTTCTGAATACAAGTTTTCTTTGTAAATAATATTTATTTGTGGTAATTTAATAAACACAATCGATTGAGCATAAACACCGTTTTTATGTAAATCTGATTAAATCTTTAATGTCTTTGTTTTCTTGTAATTTAATTTTATTGTTGTGTTTAATTGGTTTTATTACGCTTTTTTATGATTAATTTAATTTACATTTTTACAGAAATTTAGTTTGTTTTAGAAAATGTTTATCTTTTTTAAGCAAGTTTTTTTTACAACTAATTAAAAAAAAGTTATGTAATGTTGAAAATGTACCAAAGTAATAATTAATTTTGTAGTTTAATTGACGAATTATTATTTTATTGATTTAAATAAAGTTTTTGCAGAATTTTTTGTGTAAAATAATACATTTATATTTTAATAAAGTTTATTTAAATAATTTCTTATTGCTATTTCTATTACATATATTGATTGCTTTCCTGTAGTAAAAATTTAATTTTTAAGCTTTTTCGTGTATTTAAAGGTTTAAATTAATCAAAACTAATTTCAATTTTAAACTTTATTTAAAATTTTTTTAACATTATTTGTTAATTTTTATTTTTCTGGATTTTTTATTCATAAATACAAATTAATGATTCTTATTTTTTATTTTGACAATATTTGTTGGGTTTTTAAGCTTTTTTGTGAGTATTTAAAATAAAGATTTATTGAAATTTAATGCTTTGATTGAGTTTATTTTCATTTTAAAAATATTTAAGCTCAGTCAAAATATAAGCTAAAAAGTTTTTTTTAGTGTTCATTTATACCTAAATACAAATTGTTTTATTTGTATTTAGGTATAATTAAATAATAATTTAATTTATTATTTTTATTAAACGACTTCTAAAAAAAGATGGAGGTTTTCAATTTGACGGTATTTTTTTATGTGTGTTACTTTATAAATTTCTTCTGGGTAAACTGATTTTGATGATTTTAATTAATAAATTAATAAAAATCAATTTTAAATTTTGTTGAGTTTTTATTTATAAATACAAATTAATAAGCCTTATATTTTATTTTGACAATTTTTGTTAGAATTTGTAAGCTTTTATTTGAGTATATAAAAGTTTAAATTTGTAAAGATTTATTGAAATTTAATTTTTTGATTGAGTTTATTTTGAAAATATTTTAATTTTTTTTAGTATTTATTTATGAATACAAATTAATTTTAATTTATTTTATTATTTAATTAATTAATTTTAAAGTTTTTTCAAGTATTTAAAAGTTCAAATATTAAGATTTATTTCAAATTTAAATTTAAATTAAATTTTTTTCAATAATTTTTTGATATTTCAATTTTTATAAACTTTTTTGTGTATTATTTAAATGTTCTTATTAATAAAGATGAATTTCAATTGAATTATTGAAATTTTATTTGTTAATTGAGTTTAATTTCATTATTTTTTGAAAATATTTTTATTTTTTTCTTATAATATTTTTTATAAATACAAATTAGATTTAATTTAATTTATTATTTTTATTTTTAATAAATTAATTTTTTTTAATTATTACTAATTTTTTTCGATTATTTAAAAGTTCAAATTAAGATCTATTTCAATTTCAACTTTTAATTAAAAGGTTTTTATATTTCAATTTTTATAAGCGTTTTTGTGTATTTAAAAGTTTGTGCTTAAACTTTTTTTAAAATTATTTGTTAATATAATGTTTTTTTTTATTTTCTAGAGTTATTATCTAATTATAAATACAAATTAATAAATTTGATATGTTCTGATTTATTTATTATGATAGCAACAATCAGACAAACATTGAAATTTATAGTCTTACAATATTTTTTTCTTATTTCTTAAAAATTGCATTTTAAGCGCAAAATAAGAAAAATTGAGTTATAAAATGCAAAAAAACAAAGCAAAGCAGATGTTTATAATACATAAACTTAATCATGTAAAGAAAGAAAGAAATCACAAATCAAAATTGCAAGAGTACCGAAAGCTAATTTTTTTAAAAAGATGTATAATATTAAAAAAATAAAAGGAAATATTAAGAAAAATATATGAAGAATAATAAGGTAAAGTTAATAAACCGCCTAGAAAAAGTAAAACTATATAATTATTTAAAAACAATAAAATTGACTACCAAAAAAAGAAAATATTGTAAATGCACAACAAAAAATCACATAAAATATTGAAATAGCAAAAAAAAAGCAAATAAGATTTTGTATTTAACATAAAACGTTCTGGTGGGAATGATTAACTTAAAATAATAGAGAAAAGTAACTTTAGAAGAGTACCAAGCTGAATTTTGTAAGAATATGTGATCAAATCTTTAAAATGAAACAAAACTTCACAGAGACATACAAATGCAAGATTCTGGTCAAAATTTTTTTAAAGATAGCTTTGACTCTATCATCGAAAACATTTAAAAAAATAATTCTATACAAAAATGATGATAAATAATGTTATTCAATTATTAAATGTTGGAATAAGATAAATAGTTAAACTATTTTCAATATCACTGCTTAATTTATTTAAAATTTAAAAAATTTCTTATTGTGAGTTTAAAGAAAATACTTTAAAAGTTAAAGTATTTTGCAAATTTTGAATGATATTGTAACATTAGTTCAAAATTAAATTGTTTTTCTAATTTTACAAAAACAAGTACATAATACCAAATTTTACATATAAAAAATGCTTACATCAAGTTTTTAATAAAAAAAAAGTTAATAATTTTTAAACGACTTCAATCAATTTTTTAAGTTATGAGCTTTAGTACTTTTGATTACTTTGGCTTTCAAATAATAAACAATACATCAAAATCGGTTAGACTGTTTAGTGACTACATTGCGACAGACAGACACAAAAATACACAGATAATATAACAATCTGTAATAATTTAAACAAATAAATTATTTTACCGTTATTCCAACAACTAAAACTGTCTACTATATAACTCATTGTGTGAAAGAAAAGTATGATTTATTTTCATTAATACTTTGCAAATCAATCCTTAAAAAAACCAATTAGTACATAATTATATTAAAAATTATAATTTGACATTAATATTTTTTTGTCTTCTATGTTTCTTCTTCTATTTTTGATTTTGTAGCACATTATTTAAGGCTAAATAATTATAAAACGAAATTTCATAATCATTTTTAAAAAAGTTTGAATAACTTTAAATTCTGTATAGGTCAATAAAAAAAAAGTTTTAAAAAAATAATTTAATGATTCAACAACTACGGGATGTTCTATTTGAAAAACAAAATTTTGCCAGCATCAAATTTTTTTTGCAATCCAATACCTTATTATTGATAAATAAAAATTATAAACGATACTTTTAATCTTTTTATACTATGCACAAAAACTTTTAATTTTGTAAAAATCATCAGAATTTTTTTGGTAGTTAAAGCCAACTTAAAACTCTTGTAATAGTATAGCAATCAATACAACAAACCATAAAAGAAAGATAAATTCAAAATGTTTATTTAATAAAATCAGTTAAATCAGCCCTGTTGAAACTCTTAAATATTAAAAAAAATAAAATTTTGGTGTGTAAATCTATTTACAAAAAATTAATAGAAAAAACATAAAAAAATTATATCCACACATACTCTGAACCAATCTTAAAAATAAAGTCAGATAAAAACATTAAAAACAGATGAATTCAATAGTAGGGCAAATAAAAAAACAGTTTTGAAATTTAAAAAGATGTTAGAATACATACGTTTTTGAAAGATTCAATTAATACCAAATGTCAGACAAAATAAAAAATAGATGTGCAAAAAGTAGTATAAACTGAATCAAACACTCCAAACATGTATAACATTTTTTTTCTACTTTACAATTCTGTAAGATAGTAAATCATAGACTAGGACTATAAAGCACAGCATGGTTTAGAAAGAGTTTTGCAAAACATGTTTGAAAGAAAGAAAAAGATAAAATATGACAAAAAACACAAAAATAGAAATATAACAAAAAATTCAGATAGAGACTGCAGTGGTTAATATACATGCAAAGATTACATACAATAAGGATAAAATAATAAAAAGGTAAAATAGAAAATTCTAGAGAGAAAATAGAAAAACTGTTTGAAAAAAAAATCTAAAAACAGAAGGAAATCTGTTATCCAACGCGTTGAATAAAACTTGTTAAATTCGAGTTTACTTAGACGTTATGAGTTTTATAAGGAAAAAGTGATGATTTATTTTGTTTAGAATTTAATTATATAATTTTAATATCATCTCCATGAAGTTGAATCATTTCTAAATATGTACTTATATAAGTATACTTATCTCTAATATTCAAATGTTTAAAGTCATGAGTTGCTTTTTAATCCTGATACATATGTTATTTCAATAATTTATGCTTAGTAACTTGTTAGCTTTTTTTGGTTGCATGATAAAAAAATAGTGATAATGTTACACCTTTTTTATGTTAACAAACTATGTCTATATTGACAAATTGCTTAACAATTATCTACATCAATAATGACAGGATCAACCTCATACAACAAAAACCAATTAATAAGCGGAAACCGCACTGAACCAAGTCAACAAAAAATTACATTTTAAAAGAAAAACCAAGTAATAATAAAAGAATAGTCCCGGAAGAAAAATTTATAATTATTATTTGAAACCACTCAACACACCAATGAACTTACGTACGGTCAGTGTTGTTGTAAAAACAGGAACAAAGTAATCGCACTTCCTAATCTCTCTTTACAATAATGACTTTTATTGAAGCAATTGAACTAGTTAAGTCACCGTAACCGACTTATTTACAAAGAAATTCTAGAAAGTGGTACTCAGGTTTTTTACAAATATATCTCAAGTTCATTGCTAGACGTGGAAAAAAGTGAAAGGGGTCTGTGATGATTGAAAATGAAAGGAGATAAGTATGTAAATAGAAAAAAATTAATAAGTTATGTAACTATTTATTAAATAATATCAACTATTTAATCTGATAGAAATTTTTTTCTAATAATTTAACTTGTTCAACCAATAAAGCTGACAGATAAACAAAGCTATCTATAGGTTTCACACGATTGACGCAATTTTTGCTTCATTATAATAAATAATCGTAATATTGTTTCTTAAATACAATTATATATTTGATTTTTTCTATTATCAATTTTTAAATAGTAGTATAGCCTCAGCATCTTAAAATAATCTTAACTAAAAGCAATTTGATTCTAATTTTACATTACTTTAAAAAAAAATTATTGAAGTAATAAAAATTAAACTTTAACGATTTTTACTAAAAGTAGTTAAATTAATTTTAACATGTAATTGATAAAAAATAGAGCCTATGAAGTTTTTTTTTGTACAATCAAAGATGATGCTGAAGCTATATTGAACCTTTTCCTCTCACAAGATACGATAATGCAAACACCTGCCTGCGTAAGATACTGAAGCAAAATTTTATTTCTAATAATACATACTTTTAATATTACTAATAATTATTATAAAAATTGAATTAAACTTACTAAAAAGAAATTAATTATTTCGACAAAAGTAGAGCCACTTATAATATTATCTTCGTTCGATGACGTGAGAACCGCTAAATTATTTTTGAACAAACAAATTTTGAGACATCTAGTGTGTTACAGTGCCAAATTTAGTTGTAATGTCTAATTCAGTCGGTATCAAAATGTTGTCGTTTTATTGAATATTATTTAAACTAAAATTTGTACATTTATCATTTTATTGACTTTTTTAATTGGTATGTTTATTAAAAATTTCTAACTTTTCTTCAGAAAACCTGTGAACAGTTCTTATGCAGTTGCCGCCTTGCTGGATAATAAGAGTTGTTTTGGTATTTATATGTAAAATTAATTATGATTAGTTCAACTTGAGTAAGATAATAATAAAGCGGTGTTAAATATTCCAATATTTATCATAAAATAGTCGTTTAAAATATTATTTTGTTAAAGAAAACGGTTAACATTTTGCTAAATTGAAATTAAACACGTCTTATTAATCAACGCTTTGTAGTTAATATGATTAACTACATCTAACGCATCGTTGCGAATAGAAAAATAATAATAAAAAAAAAATTAACAAAAAAAAACAATTTTTAAGAAATAAAAAAAGGCACTAAAAAGTATAAAATAATTGCGTAGGCTTGTATGCTTAAAAAACAATCAAATTATTTGAAAACTATAATGTATAATTATTGTTATTTTTGGAGTCGGTGTCAGTTAAGGTAGGATGAGCAACCGTGTCTGCTCGCCTGCGCACCGCGTTCTTCCAGAGATCTGAAAAAAGTTCTGAGGTAACACAAATAAAAAAAAATTCAGGCGAATTGAAAACCTCTTTCATTTTTTTAAATCGGTTAAAAATAAATAGTTTACACCATTGTTAAACCCTTTTTTATCTGTTTTTGATTTTGGTATTTATCTAGTCAGAAAAAAAAACTAAAAATGATAATAAAATAAAAAAAATTGTTTTTTTCGTTAGCCACTTATTAAAAATCACTTCAACGTTTGACTTTGACTAACGAACCAATCGTTAATGTACCCATTAATTCACTATTTGACATTACATTAATGCAGGATGTTTATAAAATTACACAAATTAGAAGCACTTTTACAATGACAAATTTTTGATTATAATTAACAATTTTAATTGTTTTTAAAAACAAGTATGTTCATTGACATTTATAACAAATTAAAATTTTTGAAACAAATTTTTGTCTAAATAAAAAAGTTTTTAACAACAAAAAAGTATTGTATTCCATCGTTTGTTAATAGTGTTTTACAAATTGACAATAAGAATCGAAACTTTTTTCTAGTAATTTCAGCAGTCTTGATTATTTTATTGTCTTTATTTACACACTTGTTTTTAAATAATTTTTTTATAAGATTATTATTATTATTATTGCCGCATACACTTTTTGTTAATGATCCACTTTTCATTAAAATCATCTGATAATTAAAAGATGCATAAACAATTTTATATATTCTATTTAGCTATTCAGTTTTGGCACTTTTTTTCAAAAAAATTTTAGCTTTGGTAAACAAATATAATCCAAAACTTGCTATTAAAATTAAAATTTTTTTTTAAACATTAATTAAGATTGGCTTAAAAATATTTATTGCATTATTTTTTATTTCACACCTCTAAATGCTTAAGAATTTAAACGGAATTTATAGAAACTCATTTAATAAGTATGCATCTTTAACAAAGCATGTACATGTTGTATGTATTTCTATAATTTCGTAGCTCAATAGAAAAAATAGTAAAAAGTTATCATATTGTTATGTTCAACCCTCTCTGCCCCGGAGGCACAACAATTTTGCTGGACTCATTACGGTCTTTGACAAGTAATAATAATGACAATTTTATATTTCCAATAATATAAGAGTTGTTAAAATTGTTAATTAGTTTAGAAACCAATTAAATAATTAAATTAAAAACTAAAACAACAGATTGTGTTTGAAGCTAAACAGAATATTTAAGTTTGTTTTTAAAAAAATCAAACTATATTACTACCTCTCTACGCATGTGCGACATATTATTTGAATTATCGTATTTAAAATTTGAAATTTGGACAACAAGCAGCATTATTATGCTGCTTTTTGTATTTCCGCAAAGATTTTTAAATCCAAATCTAAAATTTTGAAATTTTTACTTAATGATATGGGTACAACACCCATATTTTAAACAACTAAAAATATTGTTGTTAAAATTATTATATACATAAGAATAGACCAAATAGTTTTCTAATTAGATATTTTGTTTCAAATGTAACAAAATTCATATCTGTCAAATTAAAAAATAAAACGTTGATTACTTAAAAGCCTTATTTCTTTTCAATAAATTACAAAAATTTTCACAATTTTTTAATAAATTACACTAGAAGAAAAAAGTTTATAGTTCAAGCGAATTTGGCGCTTTCTTGTAGAATAGTTCATTGAGTCCTAAAGTTCCAAGTATTGCGATAAGAAATTTTAAAAAAATATCTTTAAATTTAGACAGTTATGAATTTTGTAACATTTAAATTTAGATTGTTTTAGTTAAAAACATGAAGCTTTGCTCTAAAGAAAAAGTCTCTACTGTATATTGACCTCAACTCTAGCTGTTAATTTCATATCCAAAATATTTTATAATTGTAATTATACACAGTTTGTTAGTTTTTCATCTTGTAACTTCTTTGTTTGTTTTAGAACAAGGTAATAATATTAATTAACCACCTTTTTAATCATACTGGTAGACCATTTGTGATAACACGTACATAATTAAAATTGTAAATTTCAACCTTGATAACGCAGCTCTTTTGTTAATACGGCTCCCATTCTCAAACAAAAAAAAAACTAAACTGTAGTGGCATCATTTCTGCATGGGAGTATCGATAACTAACTGGGTCATTTTCAGTAACCACAGAGTGAAATTGATGGAAATTAAAAAAATAGTAATAATAATATGTTGTGAGATTTTATTAAAAATATAATCTATTAATCCAGTTTTGTGGAGAAAGTAGAAATTGTGAAAAAAATCGAAAGTAATCTTGGCAGTGACCGTAGTGTTAATAAATCAACCAATCACGCGTAACGGTTTTTTTTTATAAGCTCACATATTTAGCGTTGCTTAAACATAATTAATGTTAATCGAATGCAATTATTGGGCTTTTATCTTTTTTTTAGTGTGTTTTTAATAACTGTATATAGTCTAAAAAACTTAAGTATTTTTTTATTAGACATGCCATTAGAAAGCGTATAATAACAATTAATTGGAAGGAATATCTATATTCTTACTAATTTTGTGCACTTTTAATCATATAGCGTTTTTACTTAAAAAAAACAATTGCTAATAATGCAATTTAGTAACATGCACCGTTTGATGAAAGTTGTTTTATTACCGTTCAAAAATTTTTAGAAGACGAAGTAGTTGTCAATTAACTTGAAGTATTCTTAACTTAATGTACCACTCATTGTTAGTAAATATTCAAAAATGCATCTCTAAAGTATTAAGTAATCAACAGGAAAAATGCTGCTAAAGATGCTAACGTTTAAAGCTCAAAAATAAATTAAAATAAAGCTCTGAGATAACCATTGTTGAGATATCTTCATAATTAGAAAGTTTGAGGTATAATAATATTGAAATTTTGTTTAGGTTTTGCAAAAATTATCATAACTAATTTATTTTTATTAAATTGAGTTTAAAAAACTTGGTCAATTTGCCAGTAGGCTCACATAAAGTAGGTATATAAAACAACAACATAAAACAAGTTTAAAAAGTAACAATATAACACAAAAATAATATTTTTTTAATATTATTCATGATAGATTTTGAATTTATCATAATAAGGTGCAAGCTTTTAATTGATTTTTTTGCACAATTTGATTTTTTATCTGGATATTTTGAATTTAACAATCTTTATTTCAAAGCTTTGTCTATTTTGATCTATCTATAGCAAATTGACATAATTTTATTTTCAAAAATGTTTACAGAAGTTTTACCAAATATATTATTTAAAAAAACTAGATGAAAATAACAATGAACTAATTTCTTCAGCACTAATTTTAATTATTTTAGAGAAATTCTGTGTTTAAAAAAATTATAAAAAATAGTTTATATTGGTTTAGATATATTGATAAAATTTATGGAATTTACAAAATACTTATAAATTGTTTTAAACTATCAACAACATAATGCAATTTACTAAAAAAAATTATAGTAAATAAATTAGCACTTATTTGTTTTTTATTTAAAAATCTTACTTTAACCAATATCTAAATTTATAAATTAATTTAGCTTTATATTTTTGTTACTAGAAACGATATTAAAATCTTAAGTGTAAATACAACATATTTAAATTAAAAAAATTTTTTAGTAAAAAAAAATTGTTTTGTTAAAACTTGATTTTTTAATTATGGTTGTTAAAAAAAAGTACTGATATGTAAAAAATGATTTTATTTTGTTTGGAAGTATTGTTCAAATCATTGTGTTTGTTTTGCAATTTTCTCACTTAAAAAACAAAATATCTTTTAGCACTTAACACTTGTATCATAAATAACTATTATATGTTAAAGAGATATATAATTTAGCTGTTTGCATAAGGTAATTATTAATAAAACAATACAATAGAGTCTTTCTCAACAAATAACTATTTATATAAGTACGCATTTTTATCAAAAAAGATTGATTAATTGCAACGATGATTATCACAAATTACCTCATCTCTTGTGTGTAAGCTATCCCGCTTCAAAAATGCATTTTATTTTAAAATTTATACATTACTTACTTTAGATGCGACTACTAAATAAATAAAACCTAGCACAATATTTGGTCTGTAGAGCAGCTTATGTTTTGTTTACTGATACATTATATTGTTAGAATTATGGTTTAATTAAAAAAATTGATGAGTTAAAGTTGATCTAAGTCGACGTCTTAGACTTTTATAATCTTAAAAAATTAGATAAAAATGTTAAAAAATATATAATAACAATTTTCGTATCTAATTATTTTATGACACTAACCAGTCTAGATTTATGTAAAAATTTTTTTTAATGTATTTATTAAAAAAAATAAAATGTTATATTGTAAGAAAGTGTATATTGTAAGAAACGATACATCTGACATTTTGATATTTTTTGTTTCGATAAAGTCAAAAATAAAACAATTTTTTTATTAAAACTATTTCGTTTTAAATAAAATGATAATAATTGAAGAGCGGCATTGGTAGTTTTTTAAAATCTTGATGATTTTTAAATTTTGTAAGCCAGCCAGAGATTATAAAGGTCTTACCTTTCAACTTTTACCTAATTTTGTATTATTCTTGTAATAAAAATAATATTTATAAATATAAACATATAAATCTTTAAAATAAAAAAAATACAAAATATATAAATAGAAGATAATAATCGGTAACAAATAAAATAAACTTAAAAAACTTAAAATTAATAATAAAAACAATTAAAATGAATTATAATATAAACAAAACACACATTTTCGAAAATTGAGTGCTTACGTAAGAAAAGCAATATTTTTGTTTTATAAATAATTATTTTAACTTACCAAAACATTGAATAAAGCCATGACTAATCACCTAACCACACACTATTCCACCTTACAACTTGAACAATAAATATCAACAATTTCGTCCTTTCTATGCTTTTATATACTTTACCATTTCTCCCGCAAATCTTTTCCTACGTCATCTTGAAAATACTCACCTCGGTTCATTCACTAGATTTAATTTCATTATTTATTCAAAACATTCCACTCTTTAATTTTTTTGTCTAATGTTTCGCTTGCACTTTTGCAAATTCAAGCAGCAATAAAAAAGGTAAAAGTATATAAATTCAAATAAAATAATAAAGGAACAGAATATCTATTAACACCTTTGAGGAAAGTTATTTTGTTTTTGTAGTCGATTGGCACTTTTCTGCGAATGTCAAAGTGCATAAGAAATGGAAATTTTTGCTAAAACGCTATATTGTTTATTGTATTATTTAATCATAATTTTTCATTAATGGAATTTTAATTGGAGTACAATTAGTCAGTTGTAAATCGCGCGCGGTTGATTCTGACACGGAAATGTATAATTTTTATAAATGTTGAGGCAGGGCATTGTTAATTCGTTTATAATTTCATTGTTTACAATTTATAATTGTTAAAACAAAGAGTATGTGGTGAGTTTTTTTAAACATATATTAGAGCAAAAAATAAACTGCTCAAGTCAATACACAATCGTAACAAAAGTTAGATTTGGTATAAATTTTTTTAGAAAATTTGCAAACAGAAAAATATCTTTATTTTTTATTGTTTTGTTAAAAGAAAGATTTATTAAAACAGGTGTTTTTTAAACTTAGCGTCAAAGATTATTATGAATGTTTAACTTTGAACTGTAAACGTATCTTTACTTTGCTGAAAGTATTCGCCTACAATTTCATTGTCATGAAGCTGTGCAAAGAATGGTTGTAAAATTTCTCTCGGTATTTTGCAGCAGTCAATGTTCTATTAAAATAAATTGTTACAATAATTTATCATTCAACTCGGTGGCCGTTACGAAAAAAAAATCCACCTACTTTTACCATACTTTTTTGATGTTGCGAGAGAACCATTTTACATACAAAAAAAAAGTTTGAAATTTTAGTAATTATTTTGACATTTGAAGCAATTGCTTTAAAAATTATAGTCCGTTTACACAAACTCATAAGCATGGCAAACTATGACGTCAAATTTTAAAGGACACCTAAACTCAAATGATCATAATATAATAAAAACACAAATACTAAAAACAAAGTTAATTTGAACAAAAAAAAATTAGTTAAAGATTGAACTGAAAAGTTTTGTATAGTAAAAGAAAACTCTCTAGAGGCATCACATAAAAGTGGGTAATAGTGTTTTACATACCAAGATTGTAACGGCTTTATTTTGTTGGATGACTGACTTTATTTCTCGGAAAGCCTTTTAAGGCAGAAAATAAAAAGAGAGAATAATAAGCGTTTTAATCATTATGGTACTTACTACACTGTATGAAGAATCTACTTTTTTTTAAACGTTTTAAAAATATTGTACTTAAAATTAAAAAAATCTGTATAAGTTTGAGTTCTCATCTTAGCATTAAAAAGCAAATTAGCACGGTTTATTATTTCTTATAACAAGTTAACAATTTTTTACAGCATGAGATTTTGTAGCAATAAAATAAACGTATTCTCTGCATATTCTTGTAAAAAACGTAATGTTCTACAAAAAAAAAATTTTTTAAGTTTTTTGAATGTTTTTCTATTATAACAGCTAAAAATAACTATGAAACAGTGTTACACTTTTTAGTAAAACTTGTTAAAAACATTTAATAGATTTTTGGTTCTATTGGGCTTTATGAAACTTTGACTTAGTTTTTATATTCTGTCAAAAAATTATTAGAATAAAAGAGATTGCAGGTTAAGCAACCAAACTATCACATTAGTGTCTTTTGTCAGAAACGCACGTTAATATTTCTGTTTGCTTTTAAAATCAAAAATGTTTAATGTGATAACTTAGGTGTCCTAATAGCATTATTCCTTGCTGTCTGATTATGTTTGTTTAAAAATATAAATTTGAAACGGGAAAGCTTAGTGTTTTGACCTCAATGTCGTAAATAGTTTTTAATAGATGTTACTACCTATTATATTTAAGGTAAATAATAATAAATAAATAATTTATTCTAGCCAAATACCGGATTATTTGATAACGGTTTTTTTAAATCTTAATTATTAAATCTTACTAGCAAGTGCCAATAAACACAAAACATTTTTGAGTATACTAACCATTGCATTGAATAAATTTGACTTGACTTCATTACTTTTTGATTTTTTGGTAGCAATTGCAAAACAAATTTATATAATATTATAAATGCTTCAAACATAAAATGCAAATGCAATAACGTTGTAGGCTGATCTACAATCTATCGTATTGTTGTCTGTTGATAAAGTTTTTCGTCATAACTGTCATCTGTTTTTGGTAATTTTTGTAGAAGCTTGGTTTTCTCACTCAAATATTATAAGAACTTTTCGATTGAGGTCAGTGTGAGTACGTATTACGTTAATAATAAACACTGGAGTAAATAAATATAAGGTTATTCTAGCCAGAGCAAGTTTATTCAAAAAATATTGGTTTATTCAACTCTGTTATTTATGCACAGCTGATTTGAATCTTTATTGTTAAATTAAATTGATATGAGTACAAAACATGTACGATAGATAAATTTGGTTTGATTTGAATAAAATGAAGCTTAAATAGTAAAATAATGTAAAAAACTTGGTTGTCCGATCAGTGATATCTTGTTATCTCAAAATTTTTTCTATACAAATTTATATCTGTCATTAAGAGACTCGTTTCTCAACTTTGATGCAAAGTGGATCTACTAGCTGTCGCTATTTTTGACTTTAATAGTTTATTGCTTAATTTTTATACTAGAGGTTTCAATCTTTATATTCCACGTAAATCATACATCTGATTTGGTAGTTAAATCAAATGAGTTAATATTTATAATAATAAGTTTTTTGTGTTGTATTAATGTATTGATATTAACTTGTCAAGTTAATAGTCAAGTTATTGACCATTAACAACAAAGAAAAACAAAATTTGAATGAGTTTCACAGAAGTTTGCTTATTATTTTGAGTTTTTTGGCGCATCTGATAATTGCAACAGTGAGGAAAAGTAAGATCTCAGCAATTTTTGTTAACAAAAAATTATTTAATAATGTTGAGAATTGATAAACCATCTGGTTGTTTGAGGAAGTAAAGTAAATCACGTAATAACTGGATAAACATAAATAACAAAAAATCTGTAAATCACGGTGTACTTAATAATAATGATGTAATGTTTCAACTATTTTAACAATAATAAACAAATTAACCTGTAATTTTAAGATAAGTTATTTCTTAGTAACTTGTAATTAAATTGCAATAATTTCTCATAGAAAATTTTTGTATAAATTTGCAATTTATTGCAGCAATTTTTCTTTTTTGCATTTTAATGAAAGTTGATAACAAATGAGTTGCTGTTTTGTTGAAAAAAAATTAAAAAAAAAACTTTAGATAATTAGATTAGTTCAATATGATCAAACCACAAGAACAAGTACTTTTAGTTTTTGTAGGTCTAGGTGTCAAATAACTTAATTTTCTGCTTAATCTTCTAATTTGAAACAGATTAATAGCGTTTTATGTGGTTTTTCCTTTAATTGTTTTGGAATAATGAAAAAAAAGAGAGTGTCTATCGCAATCGGTACCGTGCTTAACGTGTGTTGAACATTTCATTGTACAAAACGATTATTCACAGATTTTATGCACCTTTCAAAATTTTTACTTCTGTTAAAAGGCATCAGAATTTTTATCAAAAAAAGCTGCTTAGACTAAATAGTTTGAGGCGTTTTTTTGGAATTTAAAACAGTTGGTATCAACAATCATCCAAGTTATTCAAAATTAAATCTCACATTAATTTTGTAAAAAATTTTACAAATAATTAATTTATTATTTTAAATATCACTTTAACGATGCATTTGTTAAAGGTTCACTAAAGCATTGTTATTGACTTTACCACTTCTTTAGCAATGGCTCATTTAAAGGCTATACCTATCTCAAAATATCTCATAAAAATTTATATATTTTGCAAATCTTGAGGACATTGCATTATTTTATGTATCCTGTAGAAAACATAAAATATTTAAGATATTTTCCTTTTTATTTATTATAAATTTAAAATAAATATTGTTTCCAAATAATGTTAAAGCGCTAGGTGTCCAGTGTCCACACTCAAACTAGTAATTAATATTTTTGACTAATTATTCACATATTTTTTGAACAATATAAAAATTTTATTTTTTTTATCAATTTAATTAATATACTAATCAATATTTATTTGCAAAACTAAGAAGTAAGCATGTTGTTTAATTCTACATCAATGAAACAATTAAGAGCATACGCTTTTCTTTTATATAACAATTTTATAAACAAATAAAATTGAAACTAATAAGTAATAATTATGAATATTCAAATGAGCTTGATGTAATATCCAAAGTTAAATTTAATAAAAATAATTGTGATAGAAAGTGTTCCACAATTACAATAAAATTTTATAACTAACATTTAATGCCAGTTCCTTCAAAAATATTTTTTAGGTAATATTTATTATATTTTTATCTGCATAATTACTGATATTTTTGTTTAAAATTATATAAAATGCAGTTAATTATTGTAATAACTTTTCTCAACATTATTGCTAACTAATACTTATTTATTCAGTAATCTGATAATTTTATTCATATCTATAAGCTGCATTGCATTTATAACGGGTGTACATCATTAAGAGGAATCATGGGCGGTAAAACAGTAGGTCTTAGATCAGTTTATATCAAGGCCGGGTAAACATTAAGTCGCTTATGCAATGGCGTAAAAATTTTTGTAACATTTAATATGTTAATTGAATTAGTTTGCGTTATTGTTTTTGAGCGCCGTAAATTAAGAAAAACATATTGTTATCCTGCTTGAGAATCTTCCTTTTTTTTTAATTATTAAAAACTTTCACATATAGAAAATGGCGCAAATGCATCAGCCGGCATTTATAAACAGCGCTGTGCTTAAATGACAATGACAGTATTGATTTACAGTTGTGAATAAACACGTGCAATACCGGACACTAATACGTAATTAATCAATATTATTTTTAAAATAGAATAAAGCGAGAAAATGGAGAATAAAAATATTCGATTATCTGTGTCTTCAAGAAAAATGCAAGCTTTGAGTAGTTTTACTTAATTTTGGTACAAACCGATCTAAGACTTGCTACCAAAAAGCCGTTCTTGATTTCTCTTAATATATTGTACATCTGGTAAATAGTAGAAGACAATGTTATAAAAAATTTACAAGTTTAATTTTAAAAATTATAGCTTAAAAGCGCCAGTTTAAGTTTATAATTTTTTCGATAATGAAAACAATGATCGACTTATATTTGATGATATTATTTAAAAAACACTTAATAGATAGATTATTATATAACTTGTTTATTTATTAATAGAACAATTATTGTTAAAGTGTTATTCAAAGAATAGTAAAAACAAAGACAGAACAAATCTAGCCTAAAAACTTTCTCACAACGATTTTATTTTATAAATATAATTATTATTATTTATACTGCTACAAAAATTAATACAGGTTTATGAAAATATGTACATGGTCAAATATTTTCGGAATCAAATAAAATTTAATTTAGCACGTGAAAAATATTAAAAAAAGTCTATTAGCTGCAATTTTTTCAGATAAATACGTTTATTTGTTTCAAAGATCTAAGAACAACTTGCTTTTTTTTAAATGGCAGCAGGTGTAAAATTTTACATTTTTAAAAAGTTTTTTTTTTCTGACTTTAAAAATACATGTGTTTACCTTCTTTTGTTTCAAAATGTCAAACATTTTTTTTTAATTAGACCAAAAATTTTAAGTATAAACTAAATATAATTACCTATTAAATTAGCTGTCTTTGAATTTTGACAAGTTATTAAAAAAGTAGTTTAAATTGTAGAATTTACTGAAAAATGGTTCATTTAAATGACTTTGAATTGAAAGGATAGAAATTCGCATGATTCTAGGTAATAACGACAGAAGAAAAAGTTACTCTGAAATATTAAACATTTTCAATGAAATTTATCCAGCTCGAGAACAAATTATTAAATCCGCTGTGGCAAAAACATTCAAAAGATTACGGGAGGTGTTAGAAAAATACCAAAACGTCTAAAAAGAGTTACAAGCGAGAAAAATTCTCTTAGAATGTAATATTGAACTTAGTTAAAAATTCAAAAACTTCTAATCAAGAATTGGTCTTAAATAACGACATGAGTAGGCCAGAGATTTTTAAAAAGTAGAAAATACCATATTTACTATCTTTAATTAATACAAAAAATGAGCGATCAAAAGACTGCATTCTGAAATTATGACAGAAATAATTGACCAAAGTTCGAATTTTCTAAATAGTGTTTTCCGACGAATCTTCATTTTGCTTAAAAAAATTGTGTTATTCAAAAAATCCTTGTCTGACATTTTGAAACAAGAAAAGATCAATATGTATTACATTTTTAAAATCAGAAAATAAATGTACTTTTTAAAAATGTAAAATTTTATTTCTGTAGATGTTTAAAAAAAAAGTTGCTTTTGGGTCTTTGAAACAAATGAACAAATTTATCTCAAAAAATTACAGGTAGCACATTTTTTTAAGGGATAAATTTTGTTCAAGTGTAAAATTTATATCAGATCTAAGTTATGGATCTAGAAATTTATCAAAAGAATAAGAAGCGTGTTTAATCAAAAATAATTTGTTTTTTTTTAAATCTAAAGAAGACAGTTTTTGAGCTTTTACATGGAAATAATGAAAATCTTTAAAGATGAAATTAAAACTGAAAATCTTTGGTTTCTAGTGATATAAGCTGAATCTTTTAAGTCTCAAGAAATTTGCTGTTTTTGTCGAAAGTTTATATAAATTAGACTATTTCAAATATAGACAGGATAATATTTGAAATTTGATTCTCAAGTTTGGTGGGTTTACAGCAAATTTAAAACAGTAGTTTATATGTAGAGACTATTCTCGTGTCTCTCCTATTTAAATAAACTTGGTGGTTAGGCGATAATAATAATCCTTGTGGTTTTCACCATGTTTATACAACCTTGCTGTATAATAAATAAAGTTCAAGCCAGTAATAAGGGAACAGTTCTATAGAAGATTAATGCATATTTGTCAAGCCGCTCAACAGATATAGCAAACAAAACTAAAAGTCCAGCATAGATAAAAAAAAGTAAATAGATAATAAATTCCAAACTAAAAATATATAATAGACAATAAATAAATACTTTATATATAAGGAACAATTCTTATAACACAAAATGGGATTGTTTAAAAAATAAATAAATAAACCAACCAGGCAACAGCCAAGCAGCCACCCAGCCATAGGCTGTTGTCTAAACCTGAAAGCTTATAAAAGTATTCAACAAGGCTCGATAACGGTAAATCCATATTTATAATGAACCAGATGAAAAGTAAAGGGACAACTTATTCCAAGGCAGTAAGTAACTATAAAGGCAAAAGATATTCAATGTGGAATCACGTTTACATGACAAAAGTTCCAAAAAACCTTAATTTTTAGAAAAGCTGAATATTCTACAAAACCTATTGAAGGAAAATTCCAGAAATTACGGTTTTGGGGTAGAGAAAAACAAAATAAAACAAATAAATGCAGCTGTAGCATATGAGTCCAGTTTATTTGGTGTAAGCGTTGTTAGTATTAAACTTTCACTCAACGGTGTAAGTTACTGAAAATATAAGTTTCCGTGTAGAGTTTTTAAATTAACGGAGTACAATCAAGGAAATAAACCGGGGAGTTAAAGATCTCACAGAATTCAATGTGGATACCTAGTCCGTATTAATGGTTTTGATGAGTTACTAATTGAATAGTTTCAATAATTATTTAATTAACCAAATTAATTAAAATCTTAAATAGCCTAAAGGGCAGAAAAACTAAATCTTTAATCATCATCCTATATAAAACGCTATATGAACGTTGCTGTATGCAACTTCCAATATTATGCAATTAAAATAAAGTATCTTCTTTCTCATCAAAATTATTCAAATTACAAATTAAAATATTACTAATTAATTTGTATATGATAGTTTTCTTATTATGTTGTTTTGTGTATTTACTAATAATGATTTACATCTTATAGCCTCAGTTAAAGTAGTTTAGTAAGTTAATTAATAATTCAAATATTTATTTTAAATTTTGTAATTTATCATTCTACATTATTAATTGTAAAAGAATTATAGTCCAGTCATTACGTACATTCAAAAAAGAAAATGAATTTGCGCTTCTAATTTTTTAATATGTTGTAGGGGATACCTAGAAAAGCTTAACTTGAGATTGTCGACCAAGCTTTCCTAGAAGCTTTCGCCGCCATCTTGAAAAAAGGGGTAAAATTTGTTTCTCGGCAATAACTCGGCTATCCGATAAGATTTCAAAAAATTTTGTAGGACACTTTTTGTAGCTTTCTTTATGCTCTACAATAACGCCTTAATTATTTTTAGCGCATCATGCATCGTTATTGAGATATCGATCGATAAAGTCAAAAATTTAGGACACAATTTTTGTTTTTTGCTTTTTTTTCTGTGAGTCTTAATAAATATGAAAAATTGTAGAATTCAAACTTGTAGAGCATATTCAGACCTACAATTTCCTTCTTGGATTTTTTTATGTTGGACAAAAATTACGATCTCCAGCGCGCCGCAAAGTCGGTGAATCCACACTCAGCGTCGAGCGAGCTGCTCGCTCGGTTGTGTCTGGATGTCGAATCGAATGGGAAATTGTTCAGGAAATTGATGGGATAAAAAATAAGTACATAGAACAACAAATTAAGGATCACACAATAGTAATTTATTAAACAAATAATTTGTTTGTGCAGTAAAAAAAAATATTTTTTTACAATACAAAATAAACAAAACAAAATAAACGGAAAGAAAAATATTTTTTTCTGCACTCGAGACACGAACGATGGACTTTTTTCATGTTTTTTTTCGCTTGGATGGTCCAGGCTGAAGATCTTCGTCCTCCGTAAACTCTTCGAGTTGTTGTGTATGTTGAAACGTTGGAAATGATGCTGATTCGATGAGAGCATCGTCATCATCATCGTTACAGACATCGTCGTCGTCGTCAAGCAAAATGTCGACTCTGTTCAATATATGATTAAAGGTTTGCATTTTTTTATTAACGGGATTAATGGAGAACAGAGGAACAATGTTTCTTTTAGCGAACCAAACAACGACTGACTGTTATTTTTTCATAACGACCGCTGCTAGCCTCGTGAGCTTGTCTTTTTTTTTCATTCACCCTTCATTTGTTAATACATACACACTCACACACACACACAATCTCTCAATTTTCTTGCGCTCCTACAATACGATATACTAACTTGAGCGCGCTTGACGCTGAGCGTGGATTCACCGACTTTGCGGCGCGCTGGAGATCGTAATTTTTGTCCAACATAAAAAAATTTAAGAAGGGAATTGTAGGTCTGAATATGCTCTACAAGTTTGAATTCTACAATTTTTCATATTTAATAAGACCCAAAGAAAAAAAAAGCAAAAAACAAAAATTGTGTCCTAAATTTTTGACTTTATCGATCGATATCTCGATAACGATGCATGATTCGCTAAAAATAGTTCAAGCGTTATTGTAGAGCACAAAGAAAGCTACAAAAAGTGTCCTACACAAATTTTCGAATCTCATCGGATAGCCGAGTTATTGCCGAAAAACAAATTTTAAGCGTTTTCCAAGATGGCGGCGAAAGCTCCTAGGAAAGCTTGGTCGACAATCTCAAGTTAAGCTTTTCTAGGTATCCCCTACAACATATTAAAAAATTAGAAGCGCAAATTCATTTTCTTTTATTTGCCTTTTTTTCGGACGAAATGACTGGACTATTAAAGTACTGGTCAATCTAAAAATGCTCTAATTTTTATAATTATTTTAAGTGTTGTAAGTTTAACTCAATGCAATTAATAATAACACAACTGGGTTAATTATTAATAAACTTAATTAATAATTCAATTAATAAAAGTAACATCTTACAATATTGTCAAGCCGATATTTGTTGCAGCTAAATTAATATATCCATCAAATCTCTTTAAGTCTTAAACGATATTTCAGTAAGTAAATTGCGACGTGTACGTTGTGCCGTTGAGCTGTTACATCAGACTAAGTTTCTGTGTTTTGTTACAGCAGAATCCACACACCTATACATACATACGCACTAATTCCTCCTGCCCTTATTTCGTTACAGCAAAATAAAATTTCTTTACTTAAGTTTAGGTATTATATAACGTTATATATGGTAACAAAGCTCCTGCAATGATTTAATAATCAGGCAAACGTTAGGGGTGCGTCTACGTACAGCACACATAGCGTAGTTAGCGTTACTGTTTATTACATTATTATTACTTTACAAAGTGATCTTACAGCTTCCATTTTTACAGGTCCCGTATTTCTTTCGAGAGTGCGGTTGACTTTTTATTTGTGATTTTTATTACGTGTCGTGCGTCTGTTATAGCAGCTGTGGGAGACTACTAGAATTAAAATATTTAATAAACTCTTAAAATGACTAAAAATTTAAGATCAACCCTAAACTATCAATTCACTTAAAGAAATTCTATGTTGATAATATAATTTGAGTTTGTTTGTGAAGTCTTAAGTTATACAAAGATATCAAGTTTTCTATTGTTGATGACTTGATACTGCGTACACGCACCACACACTAACGTAATTAGCGTTACAGCGCTATTTACATTATGATCACAAACTGATCTACTGTTATCTTGATATTTATTTATCCTGCTTTTACGAAAAGCTAGTTGACTTTTCAGTTCTGTGAATTAACTGAGATTAATTTCACATCATTCAGCTGTTACAGCAGCTGCAGTGAATTCTTAAAATTAAGTATACTTTTGTATTGCTTTGCTTGTATAATTTAAGGTCATTGAGTGAATACCGTTTCATTTAAGAAATCTTAACTTGACTATAAAATTTCAGTTTATTTGTAAAGTTGAAAAATTAGAATTTACTTACAGCATTCTAATTGGATTATAAAATCAAATAATTACTTATAGGATTCTTATGTGCTTATGAGATTCTAATGGGTCAAAGGAAATTTGACTTTGTTATATAGTTCTACACTACTTGTGAAGTATTAATGCTTCTAATCTGTTATTAATTCTTAGTCGCTTGTAGTATTATTATGTATGATAAAGGGAGAATACAACCCACAATCCAATATAACAGTTTATTAAGACAAGGTTCACTTCTACATTGACAACCGCTCTGCGCTAAGCCTAAACATAGACTGCCTCCTTTCTCCCATAGCTTGACCTTCCTCCGAGCTCCACATTCTGTACTTCCCCGAGATTCCTGATACTGCGAGGCTACACTATCGATCCTGACGTAACCTTCATGCTGCAGCTGCTAACACGGCCATCCTGACTTGCTGGCGTCCTCGACAGCCTCAACGAGGAAGAACTCTGAAACATTTTCCAACACCAACGAGAGTGGTATTGTAGAGCGAAGAAGGAGAAACAGCTGGTTCTGACACATCTTATACAGACACCAGATCAAAAAAAAAAGTAAGAATGTCAAGTGCACGCAATATTAAATAAAGGGAACATTTCAAAAAGGTCTTTAAAATTGAGATATAAGAATGTGTAGGAGCGTCAAAGTAAGTGTAATTAACTAACTATCCTAACTAACAGGAAGATCATTAACAGTCGATTCTGACATACAGACATGACTGCGCCAGCAATTCTGATCTACAGACATGCAAAACACAAAACAGTAGAATGTTTCAGAGTCGATTCTGACATACAGACATGACTGCGCCAGCAATTCTGAGTTACAGACATGCAAAACACTTATTACAGACATGGCATAAGACTGCCAATTCTGACGTCAAACCAAGGGAACACCCTCTGTAATTCTGACTTACAGACATTACAACATATAAACACGGCAATTACAAGTAGCAATTTGTTCGGCTATTCTGACAAGTAAAATTTGACCAAATCGTCGGCATGAAGAAGAATGACTAGTCCTCGTCAGACGACGAATAGCATGAGAACCAAGGCTTAATGTGCTCAACTGCATAGACACCAGTGTAGTGGCGGGCTTTAGACATGGTTTTAAGTTGTTGAACTTCGTAGCGGTCATAAGGAAGACACTTTGTAATTTTAAAAGGGCCTTTCCATTTAGGCAAGAGTTTTTTACTGTCTCCTTTAGTAATAATACTGGAGATTTTGACAACAACTAAATCATTAACGTTGTAACAAGGTGGACGTGCGCGTTTTCTATCAAACCTTTTTTTTGTAGTAATTTGACTTGCCTTGACATGTGCTGCTGCTTCGGTACGGAGTTTTTTAACATCAAGTAAAGAAGTCAATTCTGGCAACACAATACCGTCACCCGTATACGCACGATATCCTGTTAACAGTTCTTGGGGAGTAGCATTAATTGCCTTATTAAGTGTATTGTTGAGACTCAATTGGATTTGATTAATGTGGGAAATCCAATCAGACGGAGAATCAGCAGAAGAAGTAGCGAGACTATCTGTTATGGTTTTATTATAGCGTTCAATTTGACCGTTGCCGCGAGGCACTCCAACGGTGTTGATAAAGTGATGAGCCCCAATAGTAGTGCAGAAATCTTTAAATTTTTGAGAAGTAAAAGAGGTGCTGGCATCGCAGATTATGCGAGTGGGAAACCCAAATATGCCAAAAATTTCTTTAAGCGCTGTAAGAGCTTGGTGAGTATTAGTGCTCTGAACCGGACGTATCAGTATAAATTTTGTGAAGGCGTCAATAACTAGAAAAAGATAAGTTTTGTTCTGTGAATTGCGAGGGAAAGGCCCCAGATGATCAATGTGGATCGTATGGAAAGGAATTGCAATTTTGTTGATGGGATGAAGGTAGCCTGGTTGTTTTCCTGCTTTCAATTTATGGTAAGTACAAGGAATGCAGGAATTTATGTATTTTTGAATAAAGCGACGCATTTTAGGAAACCAAAAAGAAAATGCAATAGAGGCATAGGTTTTATCAAAAGCAAAATGGCCATTATTATCATGAAACTTTTGTAAAATTTGCCAACGACAATTTTTGGGAAGAACCAAGCGCTGTCCTTCATCTGTAAGACGGTACAGTTTACCATTTTTCACAGCGTAATTGAGAAAAATGTCTTTATTATTATGTTGGTCGCCGGAGAGTAAAATTGTCATAGTTTCTGTCACAAATTTATCCTGCGTTTGCACAGAGATAACCCAGTCTTCATGACTAATCATGTGAACATTCAACTTAGAAGGTACTGCATTGCGGCTAAGAGCGTCAACAAAACTAATTTGTGAGCCAGGTTTATGGATTACAGTAAAGTTATATTCTTGGAGGTCCACGATCCAGCGAGCGATACGTGGACTAATATCTTTCTTTTCAAAAGCTCCCTTTAAGGAGTTACAATCAGTTACAAGTTTGAAGGGAATACCCAAGAGATAATGTCTAAACCGTTTAAAGGCTTTGACCACCGCTAAGGCCTCCAACTCAAAGGAATGATAACGTGATTCGGCCGGTGTGGTTTGAGTACTATAAAAGGCTATTGGTTTTTCCTTCTTATCAACAAGTTGAATAAGAACAGCGGCAAATCCAAGCGATGAGGCATCTGTATAAAGTATAGTTTCATTTTTGGGGTTAAATAATGTGAGAATTGGTTTAGAAGTAAGAATTTCTTTGAGATTGGTTATAATTTTATCATGGTCATTTGTCCATGTCCATTCAGAACCAATTTTAAGGAGTTGAGTAAGTAATTTTGTCTTAAGAGCAAAGTTGGGTATAAATTTGCGAAAATAGGACGCAAGTCCTAAGAATTGACGCAATTGGCTTAAATTTGTAGGCGTAGGAAAGTTTTGAACTGCCGCTATTTTTTGTGAAGTAGGTTGAATCCCCTGATGAGAAATTTCATAGCCGAGAAAAGTTAAGCTAGTTAAAAAGAAAGAACATTTGCTTAAACGCATTTTAAGACCATTTTTATTTAGAAGAGAAAAAAGAATTTGCAACGTAGTGAAACCAGTTTCAATTGTTTTGGAAGGAATTAGAATATCATCCATATAGACAACGATTTAATGAGATGAGATTAAAGGTTGCAAAATTTCATTTATGTATTTTTGAAAAACAGCTACAGCATTGCGCAGGCCAAAAGGCATGCGAAGAAACTCATAATGACCTTCCGGTGTGGAAAATGCAGTTTTGGCAATGGAATGGTCATTCATGCGAAACTGGTAATAACCTGAAGCCAGATCTATTTTACTGAAGTACACAAAGCCTTCAAGACGGTCAATCAAGTCTTCAATTAGGGGTAATGGAAATATCTGTGGAACTGTGATCTTGTTCAATGCACGATAATCGATTACCATACGATAGTTATTGGTATCTGCCTTTTTTACCAAAAAGGCGGGGCTGCTGTATGGAGAAGTAGATGGTCTAATTATATTGGCCGTCAATAATTTATGAACTGTATTCTGTAAAATTTCGCGCTCTTTTAACGCTAAGCGATGTGGCTTTCGAGACACTGGAACTTCAGTCGTCAACGTAATTGTCATGACTCCATTACACTTGCCAACATCAGTCAGTTCATCATTCGCAAAACAATGAGAAAACTCAGTACATAATTTTTGTAAACGATCACGAGCCGAAGCTATTACTTCACCAGTAAATACAGTGGTATTCAATTGATAAACTGCAGTAGAAAAAACAATGCCGTTTGGACCTTTCGCATAATAAACATCACTTTGATCGGAGAAATTACGTCCGATAATTACTTCGGCAGTATCTATGCATTTATCAACAACGAAAAAATCAAGACATTTTACCACTTTGTCAATTTCAATGGTCACATTAGTTTGGAGCGATGTTTGCGTTGTGTGGTTACCAAGGTGTAACAAGGTAACAGGCGCTATATGATTGAGAACCAAATTTAAAGATTGGGCCAAGTTCATAGAAAGTAAAGAACATTCGCTACCTAAGTCGACATAACAATTGGTATTTATTTTATTAAGTTTTATTGGTTTAAGAAACGGAGTTTTATTTATGGTTTCGACAGAAAGTACTTTTCTGTGTTTAGTTGCCTTATCTGGGTACTCGATTGCAAGTTGTTTAGACTGCGCTGAGGGGGGACGTCTAATATTACCAGAAGAATGTTGGGAATGCGGAGTTTTTAGAATTGTAAGGACAATGTCGACGCATGTGCCCTTGACGCTTGCAGTGATAACATTTTATACCAGGTGAATTACTTTCAGGGAAACGTGGCTTTTTCGTAATATCAGTATTAGTAAAGTTTGCTTTATTAAAATCAAATGTTTGGAGATAAGACGCGAGCTGGCCAGCTGTGTTTATATTCGACATTTTTACTGCAAATTTTATTTGAGGATCATTGATACCACCGACAATTAAATTTAAGACGTCTGTGGTAGAAAAATTTAAATTCAAATTAGAAATTAAAGCCATTTTTTTAAATGTGTATGTATAATAATTTTCCGCTTTGTCTGCCGTAAAAGACAGCATTTCGTTTAGCAAAACATGAATATCACGAGTACTGGGAAATGTATCTTTGAGGAGCTTTTGCCACTCAATCCATGTGTAAACAACCGTTGATAAGCCACTATACCAAATATTTGCGGCGCCACGGAGATGACGTAATGCATGAATCGTGGTCTCCTGGTCATTCCAAAAATAAATTTCGGACAACTGATTTATTTTATTCAACCATCGATCAATTTGGTCGACCGATGGATCAAAGGATGGTATATCACCGCTACATAAAAGAGTACTTACAGGTTGTTTGGATACCCTTACTCGTCGAAGATCCGAAAATGATTCCTGCAACGAATTATCGGAAATTCGAACCTCCAACCCAGATGCATTCGCCGAGAAACTCGATGGATTACGCCCCAATCCATGGTGAGTTCCGGCAGGAAGAGAAGAGTGGGCGTGAGGGGACGCAATTAGAGGAGGTGTGTAACTTCGTTGTGACATAACGACAAGCACATGAAACACAACAGGTTAATTAGTAAAAAAAAACCAAGAACAAAAAAAATTGCGTTAAATTAAATCCCAGTTCTGATGATAAAGGGAGAATACAACCCACAATCCAATATAACAGTTTATTAAGACAAGGTTCACTTCTACATTGACAACCGCTCTGCGCTAAGCCTAAACATAGACTGCCTCCTTTGTCCTTTCTCCCATAGCTTGACCTTCCTCCGAGCTCCACATTCTGTACTTCCCCGAGATTCCTGATACTGCGAGGCTACACTATCGATCCTGACGTAACCTTCATGCTGCAGCTGCTAACATGTATTGTATAAAATCACAAATTAATTAACCTATAATTTCTTGAATTAGTGTTATATTACTTTGAGCATTTGACTGGCACCAAAACAAATATGTATTATATCAAACAAAGCTAAATTTTTATTGAATGCAGTTAACTTTCTACAGTAACAATTCATATAAGATCATTTGCGGATTGGTCAAAACAGCAAATTCAGTTGTTTGTTTCTTTCAGTTTCAGCAACCATTATTAAATGTGAGGTATTTATTATTGATATGAAAGCAATGTCTTAGTTTCTCTTGTGGCAGTAAGTGATTGATAAGCCGACAAATGACTCTAGGTATTTATATCTAAACTTTAGCATAGAGATTGTAAACTTGATTAAATATATATGTAATTCATTGTGATAAAAAAAATTAATGGAGCTATATAATCGATCATATAATTTTATCGTGTTACAGTCGTTTCAAATTTTTAATTATTATTTTGATCTTTTGTGAAGCGGCTCTGCTCTCTTATGTTGAGATGTAAATTAGACTTTGGTAGAAATTATCTTTGCACATCAATGTCTGACTTTTTTATGACATTACTGTAACTATTTTTTTTACAGCGGCTCATTTATAGAAGAAAGGCAGATTATGAATGCACAAAAAGCCAAATATTTATATGATGCAAACAATAAGATAAAATACATATTCAAAACTTGTTGATGGTTATCAACAATAAAAATAATGATAACAGCTTGCGTAAAACAAAACAGTATTATTACAGTGGGTGGGAATATAAAGAGTAAGGTTTTTTAATATGATCTATTATTATTTTTGAAAATAATTGCGGAACAATAACACTGACTGACATTGGTTTGCCTTTCAAAAATTCTAAATCATTGTAATGTTGCCATGCAAATCATAAAAAATAAATAAATTCTGACTGAGTGCAGTAAAAAAATTCTTTAATGATACCTCTGTATTTTTTTCTTGGCAAACAACAAAACACTAAAAATAAATAAAATAGAAAGAAAACGTGACTTATAAAATTTTATTGGATTAGACCGTTAACCTTAGACTATTTATGTAAATTTACTTCTTCAAACCATTTAAGAACAAATTAGTTAAAGGTTATACAAATTATCACAATATTACTATAAAACTGTTCGTGTTTATTGTGAATAAACAAACAATTGGAAAAATGAAGGATTCCTTGTCGTAATCTTCCGCATCTTGCTTTAATTACCTTTATTTAAATTGTTCTATGACAAGAATAACCTTGGTGCTTAAATTATATCTGTCATTGTTATGATAAAGATCGCAAAATTAAATCATTGTGTAACCAATTCGGTGGTTGCACCAGATAATTATTTTTAATCAATTTGTTTTTATTAATAGATGAAACAAAATGATAAAAATATTTTCTAAAGTCATTGCTCAATAATAAAACCCATAAATAAAATGATTATTTTCCTCAACCGGGCGCAAAATCTCCATCCCTATGTACGGGCGCAAAGTCTACCATTCTCGCTCATGGGCAGAAAAATAAATGTTTGCAAAGCGTTATAATTTATTGATCACCTTTATTTGTTAGCTTAATTATTTGACAAATGACTGACTATGTTTATGTAGTTGCTATAGAAATACATCTTGCTTTTATCAAATCTTTGTATAAAGATTTTAAATTATCAGTTTTGCCACACGCCAAGAAGTTTGTTTAATAGATATCGACCATCAAGTGGTCATTATCAAAAAATGAATAAAATTGAATGATTATTTCCGTAAATTTACCAAGTGAGTATTTCCCAATAGTCCTTCTAAAGTGAAAAGAGGACCATTATGTTTTTTAAGAACTTTTTCCTTATTTTTATAAATTTCAATTAATTCAGCGGCGTCCAGATGTCTCTAGTTTTATTTTATTTGCTTGACCAATTATAAAATGATAATATTAATATAATGATTGCTATTAAAAAATTTTTTTTTGCTTTGTCTGCTTTACTCGATTTGTCAAATCTGCCGTATTTTAAATAAGCTAAGTGCTTTTTAAATCTAGTTTGATTGACTCTATATAACACTTGTCATAGTTATTACCTCTATGCGCTAAATTCCAGACTTGTCTATAAAAGGGGTTATGTCTTTGAGACATTTTAACAATTTTTTAAATTTTATTTCTGACTGATAAACCGTTCTAAATTCTAAATGTTTAAACACAATGCTAAGCTTTTTTGTTATCTTAGGTTCAAAAGGTAATAAATAAATTTATAAGTCTTGTTTATTGGAAAAGTGTTTTTGTATTAAATTTTTGTTTATTTGTAATTTTATGTAAGATTTCTTTACTATATCTACTAATATTAGCAACTTAAACTTGGTATTTTATGTTTAAATCATTAGAGATGTCTCATTTTCAAATATATCAAATTCTAAATCGCCTGTTGTTTTTTCAATTACGTTTAAAGCTTTTTAGTTATCTTAGGTTCAAAAGGTAATGAAATAAATTTTTAAATCTTGTTTATTGGAAAAGTGTTTTTGTTTAAAATTTATGTTTATTTATAATTTTATGTAAGATTTCTTCATTATATCTACTAATATTAGCAGCCTAAACTTGCTATTTTATGTTTGAATCTTTAGGGATGTATCTTTTTCAAATATATCAAATTCTAAATCGCCTGTTGTTTTTTCAATTACGTTTAAAGCTTTTTAGTTATCTTAGGTTCAAAAGACAATGAAATAAATTTTCAAATCTTGTTTATTGTAAAAGTGTTTTTGTTTTAAATTTTTGTTTATTTATAGTTTTATGTAATATTTCTTTACTATATCTACTAATATTAGCAACCTAAACTTGGTATTTTATGTTTGAATCATTAAGGATGTATCTTTTTCAAAAATATCAAATTCTAAATCGCCTGTTGTTTTTTCAATTACGTTTAAAGCTTTTTAGTTATCTTAGGTTCAGAAGGTAATGAAATAAATTTTTAAGTCTTGTTTATTGAAAAAGTGTTTTTGTTTTATATTTTTGTTTATTTATAGTTTTATGTAAGATTTCTTTATTATATCTACTAATATTAGCAACCTAAACTTGCTATTTTATGTTTGAATCATTAAGGATGTATCTTTTTCAAATATATCAAATTCTAAATCGCCTGTTGTTTTTTCAATTACGTTTACATCTAAAAAAGATAGTTTGTTATTAATTTTCTTTTCATAAGTAAATTAAATTGAAGGAACACAATTATTCAAATTTGAGCCAAAATTTGTTAAACTTTCACAATTATTAAAAATTGCAAAGACGTTGACTACGTATCTTATCTACATTCTTGGAAAATATTAAAAACTGTCTTTTTCATTATTTTCAAAATGATGCATATTGCATAAATAACTCAGCTAAAAAGGGTATTATACATTAACCCTTGCTGCCTTTTTGATTTTGTTTGTAAAATTTATTGTTTTACGCATAGTTTCGATAATGTTATGTATTTGCTAATTAGATATTGTTTAATTTTATTGTATTTGAACAAGTTTTTTAAATAAATCATTGTTGTGTCTATTGGAACGCCAGGATATAATGAAGTGACGTCAAACGACACTAATTTGTTGTCACTGTTTTTACTTTATTGATAAGGTCATTTAAGCTTTTAACTGAAAACATTTTCAATGCCATATTTATATTTTTGAAATCATTCTCTAATTATTTAGAAATATTATAGGTACGTGGGACTGTTTATCATTTAAACAATTGGTCTGTGTTTTACCTGGTTTGTGAATTTTTAGTAAACAATATAATTTAGGTACATTGGGATTGAAAATTTATAAAGAAGCTGTTTACCAATGATATTTGTGCGTTTGTTTAGAAAATTTTTAACTTTGCGGAACATTTTTGGTAATAGATTTTAAGAAATTTTTGAATAAAGTCCTTCTGCGATAATATTACCTGCTCATATTTTATTCTTGCTCATTTCTTTGTCTGATTTTAAATAAAAACAATAATCTTTTTCTTTTGAACTTTTGATGACTTTTTGCATATTTTGATTTGATTTTCTTGTGTCGTTTCTTGTTAAACTTTCAGAAATTTTTCTATTGACCGCTTGGCGCACAGATGTTTTTAAAGAGTTTGATACAAATTTAATTAAAGATTTGACGTTTATTATGATACTCTCTTCTTTTTTATTCAAATTTGAAAAGATTCTTGATGTAAACTTTACTCTTTTGTCAAGTAGATCTAATTCTGGTTTATTGAAAGATTTAGATGATTGTTTAAACAATCTTTTTGGCAAATGGTAAAACTGTGTGAATAGTTTATTGTTCTAAAAATTCCAAACCAATCAGTTAGTGATTTTAAATGTTAATTAGAATAAAAATATTTACATATAAAAATAAATTACACCACCTCTTCTTCGATTCCACTTAAAACAACATTTATAGGGAAAAAAATCTTGCTTAGACCACACAAAAAATTCTCAGTAGAGACATGGGCAGAATACTTCTAGCGATTATTGAACAAACACAGATAGCTCAAACTTTATAAGTTTAGTTAAAATCTTAATTTTAATTATTCCAAAAACAAAACACATATTTATTGTTTTTGGTTAAACAATCTTTAGATAAGATAATGTTGACTTAAACTTTAAATAAACGCTAAAATTTGTTATTTATATGCTTATATAACACTTACATGAAATTAGTTGAAAAAAAACACTAGATTTCTGCTAATCATACATTGTTATGTACTTATTTCTGAAATGTAAGTCGTCTAAGATATAGAATTAATACAAAAACTATTCAATGACTTAAAAGTGTTTTAAAATAAAGTAATATTCTTGTTGCAAAACTAGTGATTTTTCACACTGGCTTGTGTGCATTAGCAGAAAAATTAAACTGAATAAAGCTAGAGAAAGCATCTTTTGCAATTAGTTAATTATCTCTAAAAACAAAACTGCGTTACAACATTTCATTGTACTATACTTCATAATCCTTAAAAAATTCATATTTAGAGGCTAAATCTAAGTAAATCTAAGAAAATTATGATTAGTTTCTTAAAGTAAAAAATTCTATTGCATCTATTCTATTCTTTATATAATTAAGCAAAAAAGTGTTTCGCGCATTATAAAATATTGCAAAACCGTCAATTATTTTATACAAAAGTGACAAAACATGTATAGACTTTAATAATCTAAATAAAATGTCAATGTTTTAAAATTATAATAACAAATTAATTAGAAATTCATGCATTTTAAGCAGATTTCAGTGCAGGTTAAGGTCTTGGAATTTGTTATTTAAAAAGTGATCGTTGCAAAATATTGGCAAAAGAAAAATATTGAATGGGAATATAAGTTCCGGTTTGTTTTTGCTAAAGTTTCTAATCGATATTGTTTTGCAAAGGAAAAAAGTTAGAGATTTAATTACGTAATTGATAGATGGATATCTAACAAAATGTGAAGTAATTTAATAATTGTGATTAAAATTTAGAAAATTGATGAGTTATTGATGAATCTGTGAGAATAATCTACCGATAGTTTTTCTCAATAAATAAACTTTCTATAATGATGCATAATAAATTAAGTAAATAATAACAACTATTTGTCACGCAAGATTAGCTAAAATTGGGTTATAATTTAAACACTAAAAAATAATTACTCTTTAGCACATAAATACTTAAATTGACATTTTTTTGACAATAATTGTAATTAATTGTTTGGTTAGAGCCTAAGTTGCCTAAGCCCAAAGCTACAACCCTTGAAAATTAATCTATTGATAAGTAGTGCCGTTAATTAAATTCAAAAATAAAGGTTTTTTAATTAGCAAATTAAAATAAATAATTTTAAAAAATAATACAAATTAAAATTTTTGAAAAAACAGACTTTAATATGATTACGTAATCATTATTTTATTTATTTAATTGACTTAAATTGCTTATAAACTAACATTTAATTAATTTCAAAACATTTTTTTTATTTCTGACTTATATTTTATGATCAACTAGCAGCCCGTCCCGGCTTCGCACGGGATAGACAGTTATTTATTTTTGGAAATTTGGATATAAAACACTTTTTTTCACAAATATTTTTATTTATTAAAAAATTATTATTTATTATTTATTAATTATATATTAAAAAAAATCCCACAGTTATATTTGTATGTAAGTCTATTTATGTTCAATTTTTTTGATGGTTTAAGTGGCGGGCACTTAAATAAGTAATATTTACATAGGATATTATATACATTTTTACTCCCCTCCACCCCGCCCGCCGCGATGCCCGGCGCGCTTTTCAGACTGCATCGCAAACAACGGCCACGGCGCTATGGCGGTTTTGTTTATTGTTTGAATTTTTTAATTCGTAATATCTTTTGAATGGAAAGTCCAATTTAAATAATTTAAAAACTATTTTATAGGTAGTTAAATGGTCTTGACCATAAATATTTAGATAGGGATTAATATAAACACATAAATAGCATGGTTTGAATTTGATTAGCATTTTCATTAATGTTTAAAATGAAAAAAGTTGTTGTAGTGACATAACTACAATAGTTGGACATATGCTACCGCAGAGTTTTTTGTAGACATTATGATGTTCTTCAATATTGTTGTACATTATTTTGTTCTATCGCTAATAGTTTCGGCAGCGCATTCGACGAAAGACATTTTAAGACTCATTTTTCTACACCTTCGGTTACATTGTTCAAATTTTACCAAGGATCCCTAATTTTTTTTAAAATGAAATGTAGCCTATGTCAAATTGGAAGAATGTAGCATTCTATTGGTGAAAGAATTTTTTAAATCGGCCCAGTACTTTTTGAGCCTATTCATTACAAACATGCAAACATACAAAAATAGGTACAAATCTTTCCTCTTTATAATATTAGTGTAGATTAATTGTAAGTGGGGCCATATGAAAAGCATCAGCTTTCAAATAAAAAAAGAATCATCAAATTCTGTTCACTCAGAAAAAAGATATGACGTAACACACATAAAAAAATACAGTTAAATTGAGAACCTCTTTTTTTTTAAGTCGGTTAAAAATACTTGACTACAAACGTTTCAGACCAACCGTGCTTTAATTATATTGAAATTAAAACGTATTAATTAGGTTTATTTGTCAAAATACAGAGATTACCAAATTATAGAAACCAGTCTCTTTCATATTAATCATTAAATGTGTTAATAAATGTATATAGGTATCTAACTATATATTACAAAATTAATTAAAAATCATTATTGATTATTGACTATTAATAAGCTTTTTGTCATCTGCAGTGAGACATTAATGAGAGTAAAAAAAATTTAATGCAAACACGTGCTGCACACCAAGAATAAACTTTTTTAGCAAACCAAAGCGGTAAAAACAACTAGCTCTCAGTCTAAATCTTTTCAGAAAAGATTTCAGTTCTTTGGTCTTTTTGTTGCACAAAACTAAAAAAGAAGAGTGAAAAATTAATCTAGACTATAGTGCAATACCGGCTTTGGCATTGTTAGCCGTCGCCAGTTGCACATAATAACAACTTCAACCAAATAACGCGTACTTTTTTTTACTTTTCCGCTAAAACCGACAGAAGTGGCGGATAGCAAAAAAGAGTTCGGATTTTTTTTCACTTTTAGCATTGTTTTATTGCAGATTACAAAGAGCATTATGACAATTATGCTCTCAATGTTAATAGATACAAATTGGAATAGAAAGTATATCGCTGATTGGGCAACCAAGTTATCACGTCTTTTGTCTTAAATGCATATGAATGATGAATGATATACAATGTCTTAAATGCATATGAATGATGAATGATATACAATGTAATCTACCTTTTGTGGCTCAGCCACCAGTTAGTAAAATAAAAAAATTAATGCAAACTCATTCAAAGTACCTCTGTAAACTTAAACACGTTTTGTTCTTATTGGAACTCATCAGCTAGATTTACTATATTACATACTATATAACATGTGTCATTACAAGAACTTGGGTAAATATACCTAAATTTGTCGAAAAGCTTCTACTTGTCATTACTGTCAAGATATTAACCGCGTATATAATTTTATTGGCAAAGACGCATACGCTTGCATTGTGTGTCACTTTTGTTAAATCTTGCAAAATTTTTAGTGCATTTTTAAGAATCTGCTGTCAATTTAACTGTGTCAGTGTCAATAGATTGTTTTTTTATATGACCTTACACAAGCACCGAAATCTCTAAAGAGGCGCCATAGTAAAAAAAAATGTGACATTAGTTGCCGTGGAAAGCAAGCTTTGCGCTCTAAGCAAAACAAGATTTGCACGCGTTAAGAAAAAAATTTGTTTCACAGACAAAAGTGAGGTTGGGATAAATTGATAAGTCTGGCTGACAGTGCTGACACCCCTTTTTATAATATTTTGTTGTGTAACATTACAACATAGAATAGAACAAAAGTGTTTTAGTTGCGATTGCAAAAATGCCCTATTCGCTCTGCCAATAACCAAAGCACATAGTATAGTATAGTACTTTATATTAAATTTAGCAGCAAAATTTGTAAATATTGACAAATAGTAAATGACCACACTGCAAACGAAAAATTACTAGCTAATTTCTGGCGATGCCTAATTAGCAGTGTTTTAAAACAAAAGACAAACGCTATACGTAATGTTTGCTGTATAGTTGTATTATACATTGTAACAAAACGGCAGTATGTTACAAGGTTTTTATTATGATACTAAGAACGCAGTTCTCTGTGAATTTTGAAAATACCGTCTTGTTGAAATATACCTATAATTTCACAGTTCCCGCTGGTCATTAATGTGATTTGTCACCTGTCACTTAGAGTTTTATCATTTATCGTTTTAACGTTTTCCAATTGTAAGACACGATAATTTGCGTTAATCCAAATATTATGCTAAAAAGCGCAGACTGTAAAAATGGTTTATTCTGTTGAACAAGAGACTTTTATTGTGATGTCTTATTATCGCAATGGAACATTCATCAACGGAGAGTAGGTGTATTCTGTTGCAGCTTGCAAACAAGAATTTCTTGCTAAATACCTTAATCTGCAAATTCAAGAAACGTTATTGGAGTTTTACATTAGAGGCGTAATAAACAGATTTGTTCAAACTGGCAGTGTCAACAAAGAAAAATCTCTTGAAAGGCTTCCAGTATCTGAGAAAATTGTTAAGGATTTGAGAGCATTATTAAAGCAGAATCTACAAACATCTTTGACAAGATTGTCTCACCAGTCAGGAGTTCCCGTAAGCACCTGTTATAGAATAATTTTATTTTTTAATATAATTTTTAAAATACGAAAAGCATTTGATTCTTAGGCAACTAACTATGTACGTATTGGGTTTGTCGTGCGTCTGATACGTGTCTTTAAACGATCTATTAAAAGTACACAAAGTGGAAGAGGCGCCACACTTCTTACGCCAACAGCATTCTTAGAATCATTTATAAAAACCCTGTATAAAACTGAACAAAAGACCAATAAAAACACTAGTTGGTTGCAATTGAGATTGGCTACAATGACTGTCAAAAACAGCTGTTGCTTGCTATCTGTCAAATATAATGCTTAAAAAAATCCAATACCAAAGCCAAATCCTTCAATGTTAAGAACAAAAGCTCAGTTCGATAAATAATACGAGACTAAAGACTGCTTAATTTATTTTCAAAACTATTTGTAAACATGGTTAGAGGACTTGTATGTTAAAATTAATTTATTTCATGTACAAGGACTTAATTTGATTTTTCATGTTTTTTAGTTAAGTTTTCTTGTTGGGCTGTATGCTGGAGTGTATTTAAGTCAAAATTACGATGTAAGTGACAATGAACCATAATTTTTTTTACTTTTAATAGCCGCATATTTTAGGTTCCAAAAGTTGATGATCCCAAGGCTCTTCTAGACAAAATCAGGGAATTCGCCGATAAACACAAAAAAGATTAGTTACTGCACTTTTTCTAGATAGTGAGAATAATTTAATAGACAATCAAAAAATTTGGCGTGTTTGTATTTTTCTTTAGAGGTGTACAAAAAAACTTTTTAAGCAATGACAAAACAACTATAATTTACATAAACTTATAAAGCCCTATTATAATAATGCTACTCCTCCTCCCAAATATTCTAGTCGCACAGGAGGCTCAACAAACGCCAACCAGTCGCTCGAGTGCGTCGGCAACAATCCCATGCTTTGACATTTATACAAAGCTAATCCAATATTAATAAAATTTCCCAAAAGATAAACGAGAATCTGTCCAATTGCACTATTATTCTCCACCATTTTAAATGTACTCTTAGTGGCCCAAATTGCTTGGAAAGGTCGCATTAACAACATCCCAACCATCATAATAGGGAAGATAGATATTGAATTTCCGGCCATGTACATAATGAAGAGATTCATAGGGACTTGCTTTAACGGGGCCAAAGCCAAGTCCCATGACTTTTTAGTTATGAGACGGCTTACATCCGTTTTCTTGGACACTTCACTGTTGGTTGTAGGGTTGATAAGACTGTAGGCAGGGGGTGAGGCTAAAGATTCTGTTGTCAAACTTCGGCTTCTACAAACAATTATATAACTATTTGATGGAAAAAAAACTAGAATAAACTAACCTTGTTGAATCTAAGCTCCATTTCAAACGTTTACTTTGGGTTTTGCTTGCCATTATTACGTGTTAATATGTTAATATTCGAGAGATAGAAATTTATTTGACGTATCGTATTGAGGTTATATCAATTAATCATGTCATCAACAAAAGTGGAATTCGACTTAAAATTAGTAAACATAAAATAAATTTGTACGAGTGACCGGTTGTATTGACTTTTTATTACCACAATAGAATTACAAAACTTTAAAGTGTAACCTTGTGGTGTAATACTTTTTACAATGTCAAGTCTGATGCAGCGTTTTTGATTCAGTTGTTTATGAGATTATAGCTTTAAGCCCGTATTTATTTGTTGTTTAATTTAAATGATTTCTTAAATGCAATAATTTATTTTTTTATTTGTTTAAGTTTATTAATTTTGACTTTTACAAAAAAAATTTAGCTCGTTGAAGTATTTATCTTTTATTTATTTAGAAGTAGAATTATTATTTTGAGTCTTTGACAATCTGTCAAATGTCAAAAACTTTTGACAGTTAAAGTTTCAAACGTTTCGGTAGACATTTGTTGCACACCTCACAACTTTTTTTAAATAAATTTTCCATACGGATTCTAAATTATGGACCACTCCTTGACTAATTTTGGTAATTTTCTTTATCAATTTTAATGCTGTTTTCTTAATGGTATAATTATTCTTTGCAGAGCTAACTGAAAGTACAATAAAAACAAACTCAGATTCGGACCATGGCTCTGAGAAGAGCGAAACATTGGAAATAGTAAATATTGGCGATGCTGATCAGTTTTCCACAAATGGGTCTAAATCTGATGACGATTTCGACAATAATCTACCAGAAACTGTAACCCTTTTGAAGCATGAACCCACGGGTGCCAAGGTTTACCTAATTGGAACCGCACATTTTAGCAATGAATCTAAACAGGATGTTACTAGAGTACTTACTTTTGATCGGTGTAATAATGTCTGGTGTTAGTACACTTTTAATACTTTTAGGTGATACGAAATGTGAAGCCAAATGTTGTGGTTTTAGAATTATGCGCTTCCAGAGTTAATATTTTGTCGCTAGATGAAAAGACGATTTTAGAGGAATCAAAAAATATTGATTTACAAAAAGTCATAGCGACCATCCAATCGAGTGGCCTTTATAATGGAATAATGTATATTCTTCTGCTAAATATGAGCGCTCATATAACGAAGGAGTTGGGAATGGCACCTGGCGGAGAATTTAGAGCTGGATTCCGAGAGGTTTGTTTATTTAACAACTCAGCCTTGACTTTATTTTGATTTCAATTTATTGCTTATTTATAGGCTGAGAAAATAATGAATTGTGAAGTTCATTTAGGAGATCGCCCTTTATCCATTACGCTTCACAGGGCTTTGTCTAAATTGTCTTGGTTTCAAACTTGTAAATTTGCTTGGCATCTACTTACATCGAAAGAATCAATCAGGTATTTATTTATGTAAATTAGTATGAAGGCAAATTTTATATACAAGTAAATATAAACAATAGCAATAATAAAATATTGTATAAAAATGGGAAATATTGTAACAAAATTCAAATATTGCATTTTTTGAATGCCTTTCTTGAGCACACAGTGCGGTAATAATGTCATAATGTATATTGACGTATGAAAATGAGATTCAGTAGATTACTGAATGTGACACTACACGCAATGTGACTAAATGACACAAAAATTCAAAACAAATGTCTACTTTCCGTTGCTTTAGTTTGTGACATTACCTAACTAAAGACTATTGACAGGTTGCGCTACCAACTTACTCAGTCTTGCTTCTGTATTTTTTGCTTGAATTATTTATCTCTCGGTATATAGTGTTTTGATGAAGTTAATCCATTGATTATTATGTGAAATTACAACATCCGAGTATACATTGGGTTTAAATATTAAAAAAGTGGCTATATTAACAGAAAAGAATTCATCAATGATTTTGTGTCGTTAATTGGTTTCCAGATTTTGAGAATTCTTCGGTTGTGGTGTTCCCACACAATAATAAAAATTGAATCATATATTACTTTTAGTTAATATTTTATTTATATTTTAGTGCTGAAGATGTAGAAAAATGTAAGCAAAAAGATATGCTTGAGCAGCTACTTACCGAGTTGGCAGGAGAATATCCTGGATTTCAAGACGTTTTCTTGAACGAACGAGATATATTTTTAACGCATTCAATTCAAGCAGCAGCTAATTCAGCTTTAAAAAAAATTAAAGGTAGAGGTAAGTAGGTACTTTATTTTATATTTTATTAACTACGAAACTGCCAACTTTTAAAAATTTAAACTGCAAAATTTTATTTAAAATGAGGAATATATACTTGAATTATTGTCATTTTTGAAACAAAACTATTTCCGAAAACGCTCAATTTGGCAGGCATTTTAATATCACTTTGTAACTAATAGGTATTAAGGTAATTGATAAAATATTTCTTTTGTTAAAAGGTGAGAATATCGAAGCGCCAACAATCGTGGGTGTTGTAGGTATCGGTCATGTGCCCGGCATCACAAGACTTTGGTCTAAGGACCAAAGACCATTTATTCCTGAAATTATGAAAATTCCACCACCATCTCTTACATCACGAATCATTAAAGTGTCAATTAGAGTATCGATTTTAAGTATAGGGGGATATTTAGTTTATAGATATTTACCAGTCCCAAGAATGCTCAAGCAGAACGCTCAAACTTTTGTACATAAATTAATGACGAATTTTCAACCCAAGGCTGATTTTAAATATGTTGTTCACTAGTTATTGTTTTAATGAAGAATTTGTTATTTGTTGAACATTCCAACTATTTTTATAATATAAACTAAGAATAAACTGTAATAAATAAGATAATTTAATATATTTCGAAAAATGTTGTAAAACAATTGGAAGACATTTGTGGCAGGATTTTAAGTACATTTTATTTATCGCTGGCGCATCGAAAACCTAAATTTCCGGCTGAGCTGTCTCTGGTGTTGAAGGAGCGCGCTGCACATCGATACCTCCAACAATATGATTCATGACAGAGATAAGAACCTCCTTTTTTTACTTTTGAACCCTATAAATTGAACAATTTATTTTTATGTTGTAAATAAATTCCTTTTGTAATAATTACTGGCTCATTCACCCCCCAATCATCTTGTGTCCATTCCCATACATTTCCAGCCATATTGTAAAGACCGAATTTATTCGGGAAAAAACTATCTACAGGTGCTGTGGATATGTAGCCGTCTTCTTGAGTATTTGTTAGGGGAAAATCGCCTTGCCAGATATTGGCCCTATGTGAGAAGAGTAAGAACAATAATTGTAATTATGGTCAGAATTGTAACTATTAGGTTTTTTTATATGTAAGGAAATGCGGGATGTTATGTAGAACTAAACTTTTAAAGTATCAGGTTAAGTTAGATTGACTTTGATGACTTCTATTCTATATTTAGTTAGATGTAGAATAGATCACTCTCGATTATGAGAGACTTACAAAAGCTTCCTTACCGATAGCTCTGAAACTAATCAAATTATAATATTATCCACGAATCTGGTATATTTCTTGGAAAGCCATACCGCCACAAGCTTACAACTACCAACTGTAAGTTCGCATATTATGTATTAGGATAATCATAACAACATGCTCTTATGACCACTACATATTGACAGGGATCACAAAAATCGAACAGTCTAATCTATCTGAACCAATCCTTTCAATAGAAGATTTTGCTGTGAAAGTCGGTTCAACCCATTGAAATTTATATTTAGAGCTAAGTTGCCGATTTTGGAACTGTTGCTTAATCAAATAAAAGCTTTTCTGGCTGAGATCTTTTATTAATATTTCTTTCAATTTGTTTCGAATTTTATTAGAGACCCAATACTGATTTGCGCAAGAATGAAATGTACTAGCCTAGCAATAGTGACATGATTATAATTGCCAAGACTGGTATGATGAATAAATCTATTTAAAGCAGTGTTTCAGTGAGTTTGCAGTACATCTCCTAATGGAACTATTATAATGTGGCAGAAGAAAATTAAGATATTATATATAACATATCTCATTCGATACTATTGTATATTGTGTTTCAGTATTTGAACTTACCAGTGCTCTCCTTTAGGATTAAGTTTGTTTCCCCAGGGATACAATTTTTGCCTAAGTCCAGCTCTGCAAGCCATTTCCCATTCAGCTTCTGTAGGTAATCGTTTTCCAAGCGAATGGCAGTATTTATCGGCGTCGTTCCAAGAAACGTGAATAACTGGATGATTTTCTCTCCCCTCAATAGTGGATAATTCACCTTCAGGTTTCTTCCAACTCGCTCCTTTCATTTTAATCCACCAAGGAGCTTGCACAGCCCTAAAGTCTTTATATTTATCTCTCTCTTTTTCAGGCACCAGCATCTCAAAAATGAAGCTATCGCCAAAATGTTCTGCTTCTGTCAAATACCCTGTTTTTTCAACAAATTTTTTGAATTTTGCGTTTGATACTTCGTAAACATCTAAGTAAAAAGATTTCACAGTTGCATTACGTATGGGACCTTCATGGTCTTTTACAAAGACAGGTTTATCTGTGCCCATTTCAAAAGTGGAACCTTGAATTAGCACCATATCCGCGGTGTCAAATTTATCAATGTCACCATTAATTTTTTCGTTACTTTTTTTTGAATATAAATTATGGGGCTCTTCGGAATGACACTGTCCATTTCGGTTTAACTGACAACCACAATCGGCCATAGAATGTTTAAGTAAGAAAGGTAAGTAGAGCAATATTATTAAGTACATATTATTGGAACAGAAGTTGAATGACATTCACAGAAGATATAACGTTGCAATTAAATTCAAAGTTTACAACACAGCCAACACATTACAGGTCGTTATCATATGTAATAATTGTAATTATTATGCTAGAATATGATAAGAAAGCTATTTAGTAAGCTCATTATTTATAGGTTATGTTTTGATGACATTCTCAGACTTTTGACGCATGACGCTTTGTTGACGTAAAAATTACTTTATTGACATTTTTGATAATTTTGTATAGGCCACCTAACTGATGACGTAGGCAAAAAAGTTAAATTTATTTCACTGATTAAATATATTCAATTAGAGCAGTGTAACGGTTGAACTGCGGCACACGCCAAAAATTACGATAAATAAGCGCCTTCTTGCCATTTTGCGGTAAACTACTCATTGCATGACGCTAGTTTGTGCACTATCGAATTTGCTGTCATCGATTTAGTCCAGAACTGCGAAGACCCGACGCCTTTAAGACAATTTATGTCTTTCGAGTAACTGTCTTTTCTGAACACTTGGTTTATAAAGTAAAGCAAGCTAATTTTATTTTATTGGCCAGAAAAAAACCCAGGTAGTTTTTAACGGATGGGAAAAGAATAATCCGATAGTAAAGCAGAATTTACCAGATTTTAAGCGGGAAAGATACCGACCTTATATATAGGAGTGGTGATAGCGTTCATGTTTCACTTTAAGTCCGCCACCGTACGTAGTGTTAGTGTACCCTTCTACGCCAAGTAGTGAGTCAAATAAACCCGGTAGTGGGTATTACGTGTGTTCACGACTTTTTGACAAGAAAATTGGAACGGCTTTGAAGCCACGTTTTGATAACGACTTTACCATTTTCGCGATTACGTGACGTTAGAAGGGGTAAGTTAAACAGTCTCATTAATTCCACCACTAACGGTTTTACTTCGCGGGTCATGTAGGGCAAGTCTAGGGTCAAGTCGAGAGACGACGACTCAATTGCGGCACTCGATCTCTTTCTCCTGTTATCCTGCTATTTACCATCGAGCTTCCGAGGAGTAAACCACTGCAAAACAACCATCTCCAACGGAAACAGCAGATAAGGTTAGTTCAAAGTCTATGAAAGGTAGAATGAATGTGTGAATGTTAGTAAGCCTTTGAACGACACCTTTAAAGTGAAGAAACCTTCCTTTTATTATATTTTGTTTCATCAAACTATTGCCTTTATTGTTTGTGGTAATCAGGACAATCTGTAAGGGGTGCTTGAGTTAACTTCAAGGAAATTGTCTTGTCTAACTCAGACTGCATCGAGTCCTGTCAAGTTGTGTTAACATTGTGATAAAATTTTATTTGAATTATTTAGAACTAATTAATTATTTGAACATTCTGGATTTACCTTTTTTTATTTTATTTCATTTTGAGGCCAATATCACTTATTGCTATCAGTTAGTTTTTTTTATTTGTTGTATTTTCTTTTATTTATTCAATATATTAATATTATTTTACTGGAGCTTTTGTTTAGCCTGCAGGTCTTGACCCCTAAAAGGCTAAAGGGAGGCTAATTTCGGCTATTGTCTGCGCTTAGGTTGAGTGGCGCCATATCCACCACCTGTGTTCCTACCGGGTAATTTTGAACAAGGTAAAGCTAGCCGAGATTAGCCTGTCCTCGAGTTTTCCTATTCCCTTCTCCCCTTTTCCCCTTGTGTAACTTCACGGTTACAGCAGTTAGACTTTGTCATAGAAACATTAAAAAACGGCGAGCAAAATCTTTGTGCTGGTGTAACTAAATTTACAAAAAACAAGTACTAAAACTTAAACGAATTCTAAAAGCTAATTTTATGTAAAACTGCTACTGCTTCCACCCTTTGTCTGCCTCTACTTTAACGACAATTGCGACTCTAAAAAGTTGCAATAGTGTTTTATCTTTTTGAGAGCTGTGTAGGTTAGTGGTTAATGCAGTAACAAGGTTGAGTATAAACTAGCTTTATTTAACGTTCTGTACAAAAATGTGAACGTGTGTTGTATAGACAACCAGTCTTACATAAGTCTATGTTGACTATATAACATCTCCCGTTTTAAGATATATTTAACAATGTTAATTATTTGACAAAATTAGGTCGTTTATTTGACAAAGTCAGTAAGATATTTGTTCTTAACTTGACGACCATATCGAGTTGTATAATTTTGATCAGTTTTATTCTTAGCATTCATTTCTGTCTTTTCTTTCACTGCATCTTTCTTACTTGGCTGTACGTCACTTTCATTTAAAACACTTTCACTTTGGGATGCGTCACTTTTGTTTAAAGCACTGTCAGTTTGGGGGCCGTCCTTTTCGTTTAATGCACTATCACTTTGGGATTTGTCACTTATTACATTTTTGGAATTATTATTTGATCCGACATCAGGATCATAAACATAGGTTGATTCAGATTTTGGATCAGCATTTGCATTTGAAATTAAAGAATAATTTGGTTTTATAAATATCCGATTTCTCGTTATTTGCCTTCCATCCTCTTTTTCAACCTTATAGGTCCTAAATCTAATTTTTTCAACTACTTTTCCTTGTTTCCAAGTACTTTTTGGTTTGTCTTGATACCAGACACTTGATCCTATCTCAATATCGCTTAGCTTTTTGACACCTTTTGAATTATAATATATTTTACTGTTTTCAATTTTTTCATTTAGTTTAGCATTGTAAGCTTTTTGGTTTATTGTTTGTGAATTTAAGTTTTTTTCAATAATTGGCATGTGGTCTCTTAACCTTCTCGACATTAAGATCTGAGCAGGAGTGTACATGTCTAATACCGGTGTGTTACGATACGCGAGTAAGGCAAGATTTACGTCTTCGTTATTTTCGGAACATTTTTTTATTAACTTTTTTATTGTTTGAATCGTACGTTCCACCATGCCGTTTGATTGTTGGTGATGTGGTGATGCCGCTATAATTTGAAAATTCCACTCTTTTGCAAATTTTTGATATTCATCACTAATTAAATTTGTTCCACTATCAGACACAACAATTTGAGGAATACCGTGTCTTGCAAATATTTGTTTCAAATTTTCAATAATGTTTTTTGAGGTTAGGTTTTTATTTAAGTTAACGACTTCTGGATATTTGGAATAATAGTCAACAACTAATAAATAATATTGATCTTTAATTTGAAATATATCTATACTTAGTTTTTGCCAAGGCTGTTTTTTTACATCGTGAGGTTGCATTGGCTCTTTCTTATTTGAGTTTTGGTATTTGTTACAAATTGCGCACCTACTGACTAAATTTTCAATGTTATTTACTATATTTGGCCAGTATACATAATTTTTTGCTTTTTGAATACATTTTGTGATACCAAAATGACCTGTGTGTATGTGATTTAATATTTTGTTTCTCAAATTATTTGGAATTATTATGCGTTGCGCCATGTATAATAACTCATTTGTACCATGTGTAATTTCCGCCTTTAATTTATAATATGGTTTTAAGTTTGAATTCACTTTATTAATTGAGGTTGGCCATCCATTTTTACAAAATATTGAAATTTGTTTTAACTCTTCATCATTTTTTGTTGCTGCTATCAGTTCATTAAGTGAGTTGTTGTTGAATACTACTTTAGATTCTACCATGCATACTTGTCCTTCTAAATTTAAATTGTTATGAAATTCTTTGTTGATAAACGCTCTAGACAAAGTGTCTGCAATAATTAACTGTTTACCTGGTTTGTACGTTAGGGTGAAGTTGTATCTTTGTAGAGATAACAACATTCGTTGCAATCTTGCGGGACAATCATGTAAGGGTTTTTTAACAATTGTTACCAATGGTTGATGATCCGTTTCTATTATAAAATTTCGTCCGTAAACAAATTGATGAAATTTTTTGACCCCGAAGCAAATTGCTAGCAGCTCTTTCTCAATTTGAGCGTATTGCTGCTGAGTATTTGTCATTGCGCGTGATGCATATGCGCATGGTAAGTTATTTTGAATTAAAACCGCGCCTAACCCATATTTAGATGCATCTACCGATACAATTACTTGTTCATTTGGATTAAAGAAGCGTAATGTAATATCTTTACATATCTCATTCTTTATTTCATTAAAAGATTTCTCATGATGTTCTTCCCATACAAACGCATTATTTATTTTCAATAATTCTCTCAAAGGATGAGTTTTCTCTGAGAGATTTTTTACAAATTTCCCGACATATGTTACAAAACCTAAAAAACGCTGAATGTCTTTTTTATTTTTGGGACTTGGCATATCTCTGATGGCCTCGATTTTTCTATCATCAATAGTTAAGCCATTGTTCGAAATTTTATGACCTAGGTAATTTACCTCCTGTAAGCCAAATTTACATTTTTCTAAATTGAATTTTACATTATGTTTTCTTGCTAAGCTAAGCACTCTATTTAAAGTTTTGTCATGCTGCTCTTTTGTTGGAGCATGAATTAAAATGTCATCGATGTAAATTTCAACGCCTGGAATTTCAAAAATTTCTTTAAAATGTTCTTGAAACACTTCACTTGCTATTTTGATACCAAAAGGCATTCTAAGAAATTGATATCTCCCAAAAGGAGTGCCAAATGTACACAATTTACTTGATGATTCGTCAAGTGGAATGTTCCAAAAGCCACTTGCCGCATCTAAAGTTGAATAAACTTTTGAATTTGATAATTTTGACGTTATTTCATCTATATTCGGTAATTTATATGTGTGATTTTTTATTACTTTATTTAAACCTTGTGGATCTAAACAAATACGTAACGAGTTGTCAGCTTTCTGCACTAAAACAAACGAGTTTAACCAATCTGAACAACCGCGTACACGTTTAATTATTTTCAATTGTTCCATTGAATTTAGACATTCTTTAAATTTGTTTTCTAATGCAAAAGGAACTAGTCTAACCGGCATTTTTATCGGCTTTACATCCTCTTCAGTCTCAATATGATAAGGTTTACCAATCCTTCCAATTCCTTGAAATAAATACAAATTTTTATTAATTATGTTTTTATATCCTTCCACGTTTTTGTCTACTGAACTGATTTCTTTATTAATAGTAATTATTTTCAATGCTGTTATAGTTTTTAGACCTAATAGAGCTTCTCTTGGTTCTTGATTTACATAAAATTCTGTTAGATATGATTTATTTTTAAATTTAATTATTAATTTACACTTTCCTATAATTGGAATTTTTTGTCTTGAGTACGTTACTAAATTATCATTTGTTTTATAAATATGATTTGTGTCAAAGTTCATTTTATTTAATTGATTAAGCGATATTAAGTTGGCACAAGCACCGCTATCGACTTTATAATTTACATTAAAATTTTTATTACCTACTTTTGTTAAAATTGACATTGTACATGAATTTTCATTTTCATTTTGAACATTGTCTATTGTAAGATTATCATTTTTAAAATTGTCATTCTGTGATTCTAGAACTACTGTTCTTATTTTAAAATTTTTACAAAAATTTGCAAAATGATTTAATTTACTACATCGCGAACATGTTTTCCCATAAGCAGGACATTTATTTATCAGATGATTTTTTCCACATCTGGTGCAGTTATTTATTACCTGGATATTCTCTTTGGGTTGGTATTTCCTCTGTTCTTGCCTCGAATCCATGGGTTTAGATGTTCTCCAGTGACCTTGATCCGTCCTTTTCCATTTTGCACCCTCGTTGCTTCGACCTTGAATCTGCTTTCTAATTGTGCCCACATGACCCATTTCTGGAATGACAGACATTTCTTTGAGTTGTTTCCTCGAATTTTCCGTTACTATGCAGCATTCAATTGCTTTTTCCAATGTTAATCCATCCTTCTCAAGTAGTTTTTCTCTTGTTGCTTCATCTTTTATTCCCATCACAAGTATAGATTTAATTAATTCACTTTTAGCGTCCTCCATTTTGTCGAATTCACACTGTAACGCACGTTTTTTCAATTCTGTAGCGAACTGCTCTGTCGTTTCGACAGTTTGGCGATATGTAAAAAATTTATGCCTTTCGTAGAGCAGGTTTTTTCTTGGGACAAAATAATCTTGAAATTTTTGCTTCAATATTTCGATTTTGTTTTCCTCATCATCTCCATATAAGAATGTTTCTGATATATTTATACCTTGGTCTCCCATTAGGTGTAGTAGCCTGGCACACTGAATATTTTCTGGTTTTTCTATTAATTCAGAGGCGACTGAATAAATTTCAAACCTTTTCCGCCATGTTCTCCAATTTTCGGATAAATTTCCTTCGAAATTCATTGGCTGAATGGACCTCTCCATTTTCGACACTATTTATTTAATTAACTTATTTATCTTCACTATTTATTTAATTAATTTATTAATTTCCACTAATATTTTATTGCATCTTTTTCGACTGCGCCATGTTTTATCTTTTTGAGAGCTGTGTAGGTTAGTGGTTAAGGGGATCTTCACGGTGAATAAAATGCTTGGAAACATGGGATAAGTTTTTTGAGCTTAGTTTTTACGCAAATCAAATGAAATTTTGAATATAAAAGTTTTAATGTCTTCTCTATGGATTGCTTGATTTCGATTTTTGAAATTGTTATCAGAAAGTGATAAAAAATCGTAAAAATTGGTAACTCGAAAATCTAAATCAACGGTGGTATTCAAAATGTAGTTTTAAAGGTAAAATTAAGATATACGTTTTTCAAAATTTTTGTAAATAAAGGAGTAATTTGCGGATAATAGTTGAAAATTTCAGCTGGTGAGGTGTGTCGTTTGAATGTATCTGACTCCTCCTCCAAGAGCTTTATTATCGACGTCACGTTAAGAGAAATCACGGAAACCATAAAGAGAAGAGACACCGCTTGTATTTGTGCTTTTCATAAAAGTAAATTATTATACATATTATTAATTGATAATATGCATTTTATTAAATTGTGTATCGCAATGAAAATTTTGATTTAAATTTATAATAAATAGAATCATAATCAAAATAATAGGTGATATTTAAATAAACATTAATCGTTTAAAGAATATCAAAACAAATAAAAAATAAAATTGGCAATATAGTATATTTCTTTATTAGGCGGAGAAGTCATACTTTTTGTGCTGAATCTGTAGTAGTTTCAGTGTGACGGACGAACGTAGTGAGTCCGGCATGAAACTACTACAGATGAAGCACAAAAAGTAAGACTTCGCCGACGTATAAAGAACGCTATTTTTTCTTCAAACGTAAAGAACAACAATATAATAATTACAACGCTTTATTTTAATTTGTTAGTTTCAAAAAGAGTGCTTTGAATTTAAACTGAAGTTTCCTTGACAACGCTCCAAACAACAGCGAAAAAATTTCACATTTTGCACGTTTTAACAATAATTGGTAAGTAATTATTGTTTTATTTGATTTTTACACTTAAATTTTGTTTAATTTTTTAGTCCGCTATGTTTGAAAGTAGTGACCAAACGAAGGCAATTAGTGAAATCGCAAAGGCAGCTCAGAAGGCAACAGAAAACCTCGTTCCACGAAAGTCCAACAAACTTTATGAACTAGCATACAAGAAATTTACTAATTGGTGCGCTAAGAGTAATGTGATGGATTACTCAGAAGATGTGTTGCTGGCGTACTTCTTGCATTTATCAGTAGATATGAAAATGAAGAGTTCGACTTTGTGGTCACAATATTCGATGTTACGAACCATGCTAAGTATCAAAGATGGTGCAGACTTGGCCAAGTACTTGAAGCTTCGTGCTTATTTAAAACAGCAAAATAAAGGCTACATTCCGAAGAAAGCTGATGTCTTCACAAAAATACAATTTGAGGAGTTTCTAGAGAATGCACCCAACGAACAATATTTAGCAATTAAGGTATCTTGCAATAATATATATATATTATAAACATTGTTATTATAAATTATGTTTTACAGACTGTTTTCTTGTTTGGAGTAGCAGGGGCGTGCCGATGCGACGAACTTGTGAATATGAGAGTTGAGGACGTCGAAGACGTCCTCAAGTTAATAATGATAGTAACAGTGATTCTGATATTTATGCAGATGATTAAATGAAAATTACTAATGTTTTAATACTCTACATAATTTTTATATTATTCAATAATAAATAAATCTGTGGCTAGAGAATTAAATGTAATTTTATTGTTATATTCAGTAACATGCAGGCGAAGAAAATAGAAGCAACCTGAATACAGCACTGGCAGTATCTTTAAGATTCTGCACAGGCAAAACCCTGCGCTAAACCCTCATAAAAATTAGTGAAGATGACCTAGCAATAAAACCATATTTGCACAAATTGTTTAGACAAACTATACTATATAATGAAAGCAAAAAGCAAAAAAAGTTGTTGGTGGCAAACGAATAAATTTTAGTTTGAAAAACAGCTATGAGGTAAGATGTCGAATTGCAGCGCTTCAATTTAACGAGCACGAAAATTATATATCCAAGATCTATAAAACAATGACGACGACAAGCCCGGGAAAATACACAAAGCTGTACATTGACAAAACTAGACGGAAAAGAATGTATAATTTAAAAAGAAAACAACTTTTTTCTACAAAGATTAAAACAAGAAACACATTTTCTAGTGCAGATGCTGAGTATGGAGCAGTCGGCGAATTAAGCCCTACCACTCTAGAAAGTAGAAAAGAAAAACTGTGATCTCTCATTGCTACTTCTTATATCCGGGAATTAGAAATAAAAACTAGAGGACAGTGTAGCAATCCTTTGTGGAAAATGGAGCGCATGTACAGGCTTACTGCTTCCAACTTTGGGGCAGTATGTAAATTACGAAAATCTACGAATCCGAAGAAACTTGCCAAAAGAATTGTGAATTCAAATTTTACAGGATCTGCTGAGCCGCTGGGGTGTCGATCATGAACCTATTGCCAAAGCCAAATTTATAGAATATTATAAGATCGAAGAAGCAATTACCGAATCCGGCCTCTTTGTTGATGCGGACTTTCCACATCTAGGAGCCAGTCCAGACGGATTACTTTCGGGGGGAGACATTATAGAAATTAAATGCCCGTATTCAAGTCGGCAGTTAACTCCAGAAGAAGGAGTTTTCCAAAAAAAAATAAAATGTTTAGAAGCATGTGCAGATGGAATCTATCGCCTTAAAAAACTGATAACTATTACAACCAAGTACAAGGTCAATTAGCGCTCAGTGGAGCTAAATTTTGCTACTTTGTTGTGTGGACGCCTTTCGACTAGCTGACCCGGCGAACTTCGTACCGCCTTAGCGTAAATTTGATGCACTACTTTATTTTGTATAGCTATCTTATGTATGCGCACCTATTCAATTGGAACTGGAATCTATAATATCCTCCATATAAAAATGAATACCTATTTCCCTGGTCTCGTCATACCCAAGAAAGGCTTTACTAATTTTATTAAATAAAAAACAAAATATATATTTTCATAATACTGTTTATTCCGTAGGGTTCAATAATTTCACTTATATTTTTACAAATCGCTATTGAACAACTGAACATTTTGAAGTAAACACTGAGTTCATTATCATGTGCGTTCTAGAAAGCAACTAATAGCCTCTATACCCTTCACTGCTTCTCTCTATTCTAATGCTTTTTGATAAACTATATTTTTAGTTTTATTTTCTGGCCCGTAAATTAATAATGTTGATGGTTTTCCGACAGGGGAACAGGCGACATATAATTGGCCATGTGAAAAACATGGATTTTCTAGGTTGATGCCACATACACTTAGGGACTGCCCTTGCGATTTATTTATTGACATTGCAAATGCAAGCCGCACTGAAAGCTGTAAACGTTTAAAACTGAATGGCATATCGTTTGGTATCATAGGGATGCGTGGGATTAAAACATCTTTGCCTTCGTACTTCCCTTTCAAAATGTTTGAAAGGAAAGTTAAATTGAATGACGTTGACATTTGTTAGCGAAGTTATGTCTGTGGTGTCATAGATCACCACAGAGTTTTTTGTTTTAAATGGAATGACGTTGACATTCGTAACGCGCTTTTTTTAAAATATGCAAAATTACATGTATATTTTTCAATCTTTCTGAGAGATTTCCTTAACTTTTTCTTTCATAAAAACCTTCTCCTGATAATAACAAACAGAACAAAAAAAAAATCAGCCAAATGGGTCCAGCCGTTAAGGCGTGATGCCAAGGGAAATAGGGATTCATTTATATAGATAAAATAATATAGATAAAGTAAGATATTGCATAATTAACACAATTATGTTATAATATACTATTATTTTTTGTTGCAGATAGCATATGACAAAGACTTTTGGAACGCAATGTTGCCAAAACTTAATGAGTTTTATTATAACGTAATGATACCAGAAATTTTAAAACATAATTAATATAGAAGAAACCTGCTATTAGTATCTCCTCAAAAGAGTGCCAGCGGTCAGTTAGTAGAGTCCACCCAAGCAAACATGAGCTCAGAAGAAGCGTGATCTGCCCTGAGGTCGCTTTAGGTTTCATGTACACACCACATCGATTGCTTAATTTGAATTTACTCCTGACTTTGCTAATTCAGTTTACATATTTTCCGTAGCTCATGTTTACTTGAGCGAGCTGTAGAGGTGTTACTAAACTGGTTAGGTGAGAACAGGCGTCACCGAACCGTGTCGGCACTTCTTTTGAGCGTAAATAATAATATTTGATATAAATATACATTAGATTAGAGTTTATTCCAAAAGATAAATAACGCACGGTATATATTTTAATTTGTTTAATATGTGCGTTTTATGTGCTTTAGTTGAACATATTTTACACATGTTTAAACATGTTAAACATGTTGCAAATGTTTCTGATATCATATGAAAAAATTTAAAATTTTTTTAGTGTTTAGAGTTTTATAAAGCTTTTATATTTTGATCTTTTGCCACACAGTACTTACACGGGATATCAAGTAACGCTTATCGGCTTTTCTAGTTTATAAAGTTATCAGCAGCCGATGCTTAACTTAAAAGATCATATTACAGTCCACGTGGACTTGAGGATATGTGTCATTCTTGTTTATCCAATCAGATGCAGTTCAAAGCGATAAATCAACATTGAACATTTTATGAACACACCCCCGAAAAATCACAGTTTCAAGTTCATTTCTAGCGTGAGGATCCCCTTAATGCAGTAACAAGGTTGAGTATAAACTAGCTTTATTTAACGTTCTGTACAAAAATGTGAACGTGTGTTGTATAGACAACCAGTCTTACATAAGTCTATGTTGACTATATAACAAATAGTAAAAAAAAATATGACATTAATTGCCATAAAAACAAAGCTCTGTGCTTCAAACAAAACCGAATTGGCACGTCGTTGAAAAAAAATTTTGTTTGACAGACAAAAGTGAAGTTAAGATAATCTAATAAATGTGTCAACATTGCTGTAGCACTGCAGTAGTACAGCAAGAGATAATAGCGTCTGTATTGCTTAGCGAAAGCACAGATTAGCTTCACCTATTGGAGTAAAATTATTGTTTAAGGAGTTTGCGCATCTATGGATGTTTTAACCGTACCTTTCTAAAATTATTCAAGCTTTACATAACAGTCTGCGATAAGCCGCAACTCAAGCAGTAACTTGCAACACATACACATTTTTTAGAATCAAACAAGTTTTATGTTAACGTATGTAAAATGCTACATAATTTTTAAATAAAATTTTTAAGTAAATCTAATTTAAAAGTTCTACTTTTATTGTCTTGTCTACCAGCTTACTTTAGCAAAAGTAAAATCTATCAGTTTATAAAGCATACGTTTAGTGACTTTACAAAGAAAGACAAATATTTTGAAGTCAAAACCACAATGTTGAACTAAAAAAAATTATTTAATTAAAAAAATATCATAATTTTTATGTTCAACTTTTTCTGTTCTAAAGGCACAGCAATTTTGCTAAATTAAAAAATTATTACGGTCTTTGACAAGTAATGACAATATTATTTTTCAAATAATATAAAAATTGTAAAAAAAAAAATTTTAATTTTTAATTAGTTGGAAAACCAATAAAAACTTTATTAATATACAAACGAAATCACAAATTTATTGGCTTCAAATTTTGAAGCAGTTAGTAAAGTTTGATTATTATATTATTTGTAATTATCATCTTCTAAGAGATTTTCTGGATTATACCTAATTATAATATAGTTCAACATTTTTGACAAAATTTAATTTAAAAGCTAAATTTGAATGAATTATTTTTGCAACTACGTCATGTTTTTCCTATAATGTCTATTAACTAGCACTGATAATAATAATTTGTGGTTTTTATCTGATTTTAAAAAAATTATTTAAAAAATAATAAATTTTAACGTAAGTTATTTTAGTAGTTTTGTTTAGACACGCGTCAAAAACGCTTTTAAACAAATTGGTTTTTCATATGTATAATAATTATTTGATGATCTTATGTTGGCGGTTTTGATTAGTTACGTGATAGTAGCAAACTGGCGAACTTGACTTAAGTTATTCTATGATGGTAGTGGCTGTCAACTGTCAATAATAATAATGTCAAATTCAAATTGTCAAATAATATAAACCAAAACATGCGATCGCTCGTTCGCGCGTGTTGGTGGTTCATTTCAATTGTAATATCACATGTAAATTATTGAGTGCTTGACTGTAATCAATTACAATTATTTTAAATGACATTTTATTTCCATAAACTTGTTTGTTAAAATGGAAAAAAATTCTCCGGAGCCATCCGGCCTTTGCAGAATACGATACGATAGTTTCAATACCATCAACGAAAAGCCCGTTGACGATATTTCTTTAGAAGTATTTTACCAACCACATACTATAACAGCCTTGGCTGTTGCTATTGGAATTACCATTTATTTTGCATTTGTCAGGTGAGTGAAACGAAATTGAAAAGGTTAGGTTATGTAAGGCTTCGGTATTGCAGACTTCCTTCAAGGTTTTTTGAGGTTTATCACTCATTATAGATTTTTTATGGTATTTAGTCATTTGGAACACTTGTGACCTATTTTTGGGAGACCCTGTTTTTTTTCACATTTACGTTGGACGTTGTCTAAATGGGGCTATTATCGATGACCTCTAACCCCTAAGGAACTGTGAACCACGAAAAAATTATCTTTATTTAAGCTGACTCAATGTCTTAATATGACCTGATGTCGTTTTCTTAGGAAAGCGATTAGATAAATAAATGATTAAAATTTATTGATTCACATTTATTAGAGGATTTCAAATGGTGTCACTAAGATTTAATTTTTATTGTCATGCTAATGCTAGATCGTTTTGGAATCTTTGGCACTATAAATAAACTATTATAAGACATTTTATAACTTGCCAAAATGCTTTTTTTTTTATTAATAGCGAGACCTGGTTTGACAATGTTGTCATCGAGAGATCAGTAGAGCTAAGCTAAATTGCTATTACATGTTTATTTTTTCAAGGCCTTGACTTATTGCTAAATACAATTTTTTTTACCGTGTGAAGATAAAGCGTTCATCTGTTACACATTCAGTACCCAGAAAAAAGTCTCTAGAAAACAATAGATTGCCATTCAATATAATCAAAGTTTATCTTCACACGACCACAAAAGAAAAAACTAAATTAAAACTTAATAAACTATTTTACCGTTTTTTTTTGTTTATAAAAATCAGTATAAAAGCGTTATTACTTGCGGTATTTTTGATTATTCATCCGGTATCGCTTCAGGTTTTTAAAACAATTAATACTGTTTTTTATTTTTCAGGGATGCAGAAAATGTGGAGAACAATATTTGGGCTGGGATGCTCTGCTGCATTTTCTTCTTTCTCATAATTTCGGTGCTAGCTTTTCCAAATGGCCCTTTTATCCGTCCTCACCCCGCCATTTGGCGGATGGTGTTTGGTATGAGTGTTCTCTATCTGTTGGGATGTTTGTTCTTTCTTTTCCAAAATTACAAAACCGTGAAGAGTATTCTTCTTTGGTTTGATCCTAGTCTTGCTGATTTTCACATTGATATGGATAAGGAATATGGAGTTAACTGTTCGGATGTGACATGGGACCGGATTTGGGGTCATGTGGATGTATTTGCTCTCGGGCATTATTTGGGGTGGATGTTTAAAGCGATTTTAATGAGACATATGGGGTTACTGTGGGCTATAAGTTTCATGTGGGAAATTACCGAAATTGCTTTTGCTCATCTTCTTCCAAATTTTATTGAATGTTGGTGGGATGCGCTAATTCTTGATGTTTTAATTTGTAACGGGTTTGGTATTTGGTGCGGTTTAAAAATTTGCCAAATTTTAGAAATGCGCGAATATAAATGGGTAAGCATACGAGACATTCATTCTACAAGTGGAAAAATCAAGAGAGCAATGCTACAGTTTACGCCAGAAAACTGGACTTCTGTAAGATGGCTGGATCCGAAGTGTTCTTATATGAGGATTTTTGCTTTGTGCCAATTAGTTTTATTCTGGCAAATGTCAGAATTAAACACATTTTTTTTGAAACATGTCTTTGAATTACCTGCGTCACATCCTCTGGTTACAGCACGTTTGATCTTGATTGGAGTGATAGTAGCTCCTTCTGTGCGACAGTATTATAGTTATGTGACAGACACGACTTGCAAACGTGTTGGAACGCAATGCTGGGTTTATGGATGTATAATGGTTGCAGAAGCTTTAATTTGCATCAAGCATGGCAAAGAACTATTTGAACGCACCCAAGCTATCAATATTGTCTTATGGTTGATTGTTCAGTTGTTTATTTCTATGGGTTGCGTTATCGGATGTGTTATGTGGCATAAATATGGACTTGCTACTGAATATTCCAGAGATTTAAGTCCAGTTAAAACCCATGCCACAAAACATTTGAACAATTATGATCTTAAAGAGGATTAAGCCACTAGTGTAGGTTGATTGGACCATGTCTTAGGAGAATACGTTTTTTATATTTGTGATCTAGTCATTTAAGTAAATCGAACCTTTTGCCAGCTTGCGCTAGTGCGGGGAAAAACTAGGAATTACTGGTTTGTTTTCTTTTGGACTATGAAGCTTATGTGCCAAAAGACTCTTGTGCAGCGCAGTTACATTGCAATTTTATGTCGAATACCTATAGCATTCGATTAGGAAAATTTTGTGTCATACATTTTGATGTAAGAGTACCAAAGAAATAATAAAGATAATGAAAAACAAACTTGTTTTTCATTTCAATTACATTTGACTTTTTTTCCTATTAAGCATGTCATTGTATAAATGGCAGTTTTGTATGTGTTATGAATACTGGTGTTGAAGGTTTGATAGTCGTCAGTAAAGACCGGCCAAACAGGCACAATTTAAGCGAAAAAAGTGCTTATAAAAGCACAATTTACAAAAAAAGCACAATTCATGCAAAAGAAAGCAAAAAATTTAGCAAGTTTTATCAAACTTGCTTTATAAAACTTAAAAAAACACAAATTCAAATCAACCTTAGAAGATTGTAGACGAAATAAAGTGAATCATTATGGCAAAATACATATAATTTCAAAGAATATACAAGTCTTAAGTAAAATAAAAAAATATCAAAAAAATACAGGATGACCAGCAATCTACATTTCTAAAAATTGTCTCTTTTTGTCTGACATTTGGTACTTTTGCTAATAGTTAAACCACCAGGTACAAATTGAATGTTTGATGTTAGTGCATTTTTAAAGTAATGCCAGTGCCGTTTGTAGCATATCATAAAATATAATATTCTGGACACCTAATTTTAATAGTTTAAGACTTTGATAAAAAAAAATATTTAGGTAAAAAAATTTAAAAACTCAAAATAAGTCACAAATAAGCAAAAAAACTCTAAAAAAGCATACAATTATAAAAAAAGCAGAAACAACAGAGGAAACATACTTTAAATAGCTTTTTTTTATCGGATTTGTCTAGATTTTGAAACGGTTTGTTGCTGCTTTTAAAATTTAACAAAAATGCTTAGAATACGGACTTTAGTGATCAATGTCGCACCAATACCGCGAAATTTTGTAAATTTTTGTATAATGCATGAAGTGTAATGTATCCTGCCAATCTTGAGGACAACGCTGTTTTGTCTTTATTGGGAATTTCATCAGCTGAGGCCATTGCAAGACTCACGGCACTTTTATGAGCTCGATCTTTACTATATGAACACTTCTGACATCGAAACTAACTCACCGACGTGAGTTGGACAGTGTCGTTTCAAGGAAAAAAATTGAACATTTAGAAAATGGCGCAAATGCATCGGCACGGTACTGTGCTTAAATGACAATGTTAGTATTGATTTACAGTTGTGAATGAACACGTGGAATATCGGTTGGTTTACACTAATAAGAAATTAATCAATGTTATGTTTGGAAAATGGAAATATTTGATTAATCCTGTGTTTTCAAGAAAAATGCGGGCTGAATAGTTATTTTACCTAATTTTAGTACAAACCGATGTGGGATCTGCTGTCAAAAAAGCACCGCCGCTCTTGAATCTTGTTAATATTATACACCTGGTACCATAAAATGGTAGACGGACGGCTTTAAGATATACAAAAACAAGAAATCAGGAACAGTCGGAAGTTTAAAAGTTTATTTGAATCTCAGTAAGAATAAGCTTCGCATTATCATAGGCTTTCTTGCCGCTTATGGTCGTCTTGGAAAGTAGTTTGTGAGACTCGGCTTAGCAGATAACGACGACGAATGCAGATTCTGCAGAAAATATGAAACCTGAGAACTTCTAATAACAAACTGTTGATAACCTGGTGTAAAAAACACTTTGATAAAGATCTTAAAGTCTCTGAAGCTGTTCCAGCTACTGAAATTTTTTACAGCTTTGGAAATTCTGGAATTGAATGGGGAGTTATAGACTCAGATACATCATAGACGGCTCAAGGAAGGAAAGAGAGCACAATAGACTTTTATAACTATAATTTAGCCTGCTTTGCAAAGTAAATTGTATACAAGTCTTTAATTCGTGTATAAGAGAAATTAACTTAGAAATTAGTTTTGATGCAAAAAGGAAAATTTTTGAAATATAAATTCTCTAATGAGTCTAGTAAAACCAATGATCAGTTTATCATGTTTAATAATTTAATTCTGTATGTTTTTTTATAAAGAAATTACAAATGTCAGAGGATTCTAAATATAATCTTTTGTCATATTTTTTTCTTATATTTTCACATACATAAAATTTCTTGAATGTTTTATGGTTTTTTTACAACTGAATTAATCCATTTATGAAAACAACTAACAGAAGTAAACATATCGGGAATACCAGTTGCGCACGGTTTTCCAAAAGATACAACTCCTGCAAATTCATTATTGCATATCAAAGGCCCTCCCGAATCTCCTTGACAAACCCCATGGTCTTTACTAGTTGTACAAATCAAGCAGGGGCTGTAATGCTTTTTCCATGCAGTTTTACAGTCTGCTTGTGGTACGACTTCAACATTGACAGCTTTAAATTTATGTGACAGATTTCCATGCGCTTTTGTCAAACCCCAACCCATTGCTGTACAAGAAGTGTTTTTTGCTTCTAAACTTGACAATGGTGCTATCATTTTTTCTGGAAAAGCTTGACTGAATGTTACGTGCCGATCTATAGTTATTATTCCTATATCATTGGTGATTGATGTTCCATTAAAATCTGGATGGGCTTGTTGAGAAGTTATTCTGTAGTGAACGCCAGAAAAGGGGTCTAAAGTGGAACTACCAACAACTACATAGGCTGGCTCATTCAAAGCGTCTATGAGACTGAAAACCCCAACTCTACAAACTTAACATGAAAAACTATGATTTTAGGGTACATACTTATTACTTGGGCGTTGCTAAACAATGTGCTGCTGTTACTACATGTTGATTGTCAATTAAAGTACCCCCACAAATGTGACGATCGGTTGATGTTCTTAGAGACACTGCAAAAGGGTACTGATCTTTATCAGCATCAAAACCACCAACTATTTTCGATTCTTCTTCGGCAAAACTAAAGTCTCTCAAATCTACAAAAACATTTTACAACAAAATACAATAAGGTTATCAAAACTCTATAAACTCACCTAACAATACACTAAAGCACAGAATGACAAAACAATTGGTTTTCATTTTTACAATAAAATGTAAAGAAGTTTGAATTAGTTTATATTGTTGGTGGAGTCGCAGCAGGGTGTGCATATCTAATGGAATTATACAATGACACGAAAATTTAAACTTAATTTAATCGGCTGTTCTGGTCACGGATTGTATAATATCTCTACATTTGCAATAATGGGATAATTTGAATAGGTGCACGATAATGTTTCGAGTAGGTATTTACAGTGCTGAGATTGGTTTCAAATATGTTTTTTAGAGAACATTTTTAGAAGAGTAAGTATCTAATTTCAGTAGTTATTTTAAAAAAATATAATACGTAATGATTTGAACATAAAATTTTTTTTTTGTTAAAAGTAATAATTATGTTAGGTATCTATGAAAGCTTTTGTTTTAAAAAATTGACTATCTAGAAGCTTCTGTATAATTACAACTTTTTGAAAACGTAGATTTTGAACTTCAAAAACATTAAAAGCTAATAGTACAACGTCATTAATTTTGTTTTATTAGTTTATTAGTAAATTTTATGTACTTAGCTATTTAGCTATTACAAATTTTACGTTTAGTACAATCAAATCACTGCTTCAAAATGCGTGTTTATTGTAAAAATAAAAAAAATACCAAAAAGAAAAACAACTTTAAAAAATGCAATAAAAAGTATAAAATAATTGCGTAGACTTGTATGCTTAAAAAAAAATTAAATTATTTGATCAAGAGCTTAATAGAACCAAAAACAAACTACTATCAACAATAGAACGAAACGCCATAAAATTTTTGGCTACAAGCTTTTGCTTACTATTATATCTCTCTCAAAATGGACTAAAATGAACTAATAATAAATAATTCTAACTGTTACAAGTTAATCGTTTTGGTTAACAATATAGATTCTTATAAAACAGTGATACAATAACAAGGTTGCTAGCAGATATAAAACTAGTTTAAAGTGTTTTGATTATGGTTGGAACAGTCATTTCTAAACTATCAAAAAAACTTGATTAGAGATAAAATTGCAGTTTTTTTAAAATAGGTAACTATTCCAGGACAACAGGTGTAAGACAATTAATTTTATAGAAATTGCCATTTAGTCTTGAAAGATGACAATCTACAATAAAAAACTATCTATGGTTCCAGATTTAAAAAGCAAATTCTTATTCATCTTTAATTATATCTAGTTCTCAGGCGGTTAATTTGCCAGTGGCGGCTAGACATTTTTTCAGATGGTACGACATCTCAAAGTGGCGCCTCTCTAAATACAAACAATACCGTAATGTTTCTATATTATGCTTGCTTGTTTATTATTATGTATATTAGTCTGGACCAAAAAAAATGAGTACGTATATATGTTTTTATCATTTTTTAGAATAAACAAAAAAAAATACCTTACAAGTTTAAGCTCTTAATATATATAAGGTAAGATCTATCAATAATCGTTTTTTCTATTTTTTAGTTCTGTTTTTATTTAAGCGTCAAAACTGTTGAACTCTTAAGCCAAAAAAGTTAAAGTTTATTGATGAATATTTTTGAAAAAATTTGATTTCTTAAAAGATATTGTTTAGTAAGTTTTGTTGAATTAGTAATTGTCTGATTTAAGGTCTGATTGAACATTGTTGAAGACTAAATGTTTTCGAGCAATCGCTCTTTAAAAACAATTAAATTTTTGTTTTATTTTTTTTTTATATTATTGAAGTTTTTTAACTAACAAACAAATTATTATGTAAAAAATTACAAAGATGTTTTTTGAAGGAAGTTTAATGCTCTACAATAAAGATCTTATAATACTTTTTCATCAAGTACTTGCTTTGGAAGTTATTTGAGATTTAATTTTAAATTTTTTCAACTTTAATTGCCAAAAGCTTCAGGAGGAAGTACTTTATAAAAAAGTATTATAAGACCTTTTTTGTAAAGCATCAAATTTTCTTAAAAAAACATTTTTTAAAAACTTCATGGTAAAATCAAAAAAACAAATCAGTGTTTAAAGATGCATTACCCGGAAATCGTTAGTCTGACGAAAGATTTTAACCAGATCTTTTTTGACGGAAATTTGATTTTCTGCAAAACTATTTGTTGATATATTTTTTTGGCTTAATGACTAAACAGTTTTGACAATAAAAAAAATTATGTAAAAAAAACCAACTTGAAATAATAATAATACGCACTAAAAAGTATAAAATAATTGCGTAGACTTGATATTATAATGTACCGATATTGTTATTTTTTGGGTCGGTATCAGTCAAGGTAAGTTTGTATAAGGTTGTATATATTATGATATACCAATCTTAATATTAGCATATACAATATTATATAAACTACTAAACGAGGCGCACAGGCGAGCAGACGCAGCTCTCATCTCACCTTGACTAACACCGACTCCAAAAATAACAATAATTGTACATTATAGTATCCAAATAATTTGATTGTTTTTTAAACATACAAGTCTACGCAATTATTTTATACTTTTTAGTGCATTTTCTTATTTTTAAAAGATGTTTTTTTTTTGTTAATTTTTTTTTTATTTTTTGATTGTTAATGTATTTGATCACTATTATTTGTTTCAGTATAGGTAGACTTAAACGCGCTGCAAATATAAGATAGCGCCGTTTGAATGAGACAAACGAAGAAAGGGTGAAATATTTATCTCAAAATAGAAAATCTACTGTTGACTTAATATTTAATTAATTGATATTTATTTTATATGAATTTTTTTTATGGTTTGCGCTTAAGAGAACATTTTTCTTGATATTGTGATGCATTATCAAACACATGAAACAGCATAATTAATAACATTCAAATTGTTTAAATTAAGTGAAATATTTTTTTTTTAATTTTTCACACACTTTTATAACTAATTGTAAGATTTGTAAGTGTCAAAAATATATGTCAAAAAAGCATTAATTAGAATAACTTAAAAACTACTGATTAGATCTTGATCAAAATTAAATGGGACCAATTGGAAAGCACCAGTTCTCCCAGAAAAAAGTTATGAGGTAACACATATAAAAAAAATACAGTCGAATTGATAACTTCCTCCTTTTTTTTGAAGTCGTTTAAAAAATAAGATCAAGACTAAAAAATTGAAAACACGATTGATAAATAAACCTCTCTTATTATTATTAAAGGCCCAAACTTTCAAGGAATATTTTTTGTCATTCTTAAAAATATGTATATTAAAAAAAGCTATACTTTTGTTTTTTTGGCATAGTCTAATATATAAAGTAAATACTAGTAGAAGAACAGTGCATTTGCGTTAAAAAAATATTGTCCATTTTGTAATACAACCGGGAGATCAAGAAATATTTTCAGTATAGTCGTCCAAGCACTGTTTTGTTTTTATGAGGGGGTCTATTGTGTAGAAATTAATAGTATTTGCAGTAGGGACTCACTGCTAAATATCATCAGGTCATAAATAAAAGTATCACCAAGTCAAAAAAATGTGATTGATGACGGATTTGTTCACAGCTTGCTACCTTTAAGTAAATTGTTATTGCTCTGTTATAAAAAAAAGTGGTTTTTGCTTCTACAACTCAAAATACAACACTACTTTTTACCTTTAATGTAATCAATAGAAAGACAAAAATACAAGCAACTTTTTGCAAATACACAATTTTGTACTGTTTCGCGCACAAGAATAAATAGCTTGATGATAAAATAGTGCATAAAAGAGCGAAACAACTGACTGACTGAGTGAGGCTGAGTTGACTTGCCAACTGCTATCCTAAAAAATGCGCTGAACCGTTTTCAAAAATACGTTAAATTTTGCTAGATACGGTTTGTAAGAGGCTTTCAATCCATTTTTTGTTTATAATTTTCAAGCTTTGTCGCTCTTTTTCTTTTGTTTTCCACTCTTTTTTAACAAAAAGTTTTTTATATTTGTAAAATAACGTTTTCTGCGATAAGAGTTTAGAAATCTTGCGAAATTAGTAATCCTTCTTTAAATTGTTTGTAATTTTGTTGCTGCAACTTTTCTGCTAAGATCTGCTGGTACAATATTAGATAATATAATAATAAAGTTTAATAATAATAATAATAATAATAAAGTTTATTAGCCCAACAGTGCAGAAGCACCAATTACAGGACAAAACAAAAGAAATATTTTACAATAGTACTTATTCTAACAAAGTAAATAAAATTATTGTAACAAATTATAAAAATTACAAATCAAAAATCAGAATCAGTGACAGACAGTAGCTCAGTTACAAATTGCTTAAATAAATAATAATCTAAATAAAATATATCAACCTCGTGGCAGATGCAGTTGTAAGCTTGGGACATAAGACACACCGAAGATCGCAGAATGAAATTGGTTCTGGGAGTGTTGTAGTAAAAGGTTATCTGGTATCTACTACCAAGACGAGGAACTAGGAAGCTGAATTTTTCGAGTAGCTGTGGCATATCTATTTGAAAGTGGATTATCTTATATAAAGTCAACAAAACATTTAGTTTTCTTCTCAGTGTGAGTAGAGGGACTCCAAATTCATCTAGCAATAGACGGTGATCATATCCTCGAGGAGGATAAACATGATGAGATTTCAGATATAGATATTTAAAAAATCTTTGCTGAACACTTTCAATCATATCATTGTAAGTGTTATAAATAGGATACCATATAATAGAGCCATATTTAAGCTTACTTAGCACTAAAGACCTATATAAAGCTAACAAGCAATAAATATAATAAAAAGATTTACTGTTACGCATAATAAACCCAACCATCGCATAGGATGCTGAAATTACATTCTCACACTGAAGATTAAAACGAAAACTGCTATCAAATGTAATACCTAAATCTTTTACAGAGTCATAACGAGGAAGACAGGTTTGATCAGTCAAATAATCCCAAGTTATAGTGTTCTTCTTACGGGTGTACGAGACTACTTTAGATTTGGAAATCCTCAACTTTAGTCTGTTGTTTACACACCATATTTATGTAACTTAGATAAGTTTTGTTAAAGAACCAAGGCATCAACAATAGAATTTATGGAGTCAAAATTTTTTGCATCATCAGCGTATAGCAAATTATTGCAACTCAAAGTAGAAGGTAGGTATATAATATTGAGAACTACGGATCTGGTGTCGTTTTGATAGTTCTTGTAATTGTGAGCATGGATGTAGTCAGTTGGCTCGTTAATTGTTGTCTTATTGAAGTGCTGTTCAACCATACAGAAGAATAGTTTTTTTATCTTCTCTTACAATAAGAATAGTTATTTCCTGTTATCAGTTCTTGCCTTATTTTCTCAAGATGGTGCTTGTAAGTTAATGAGCTATTTAAGGTGAGAAACGTTTTTGAAGCTTTTGTGCAAAAACGCTATTTTTAAGGTAATCATCCAACACAATCAAGATCAAGAATAAGTGAAGTATTGCTCTGCTGTAATAACATTTTGATTTTAATATGCAGGTATAAACTGTACTTATAAGATCATTTGTATGTGAATTGAAACGAAAAGAAGAAAAATAGCATTTTGTAGCAATCTATTGTTTTGTTTACAATAACTTAGATTTAATTAGAATCTCTAGGTTGTTTATTTTAGTCTAGTGCTGGCACATAAATAAATTAAAATTTAATAAGCCTAAATCCTTTACACAAAATCTTTCAAAAATTTACAAATGATTTTTTATATCTATTAGAACTCAATAGATACTGATCAGAATTTATTAAAACTGAGTTAAGTAGTCATTGTAAGAGCAATTTGGTTTTAAATTGGTTATTGTTATTCAAAACAGCAAATTTATTTTTAATTGTAGAACATTATTTATTAGTTGTTTTAATAACATAATTTCAATCAACATAATCATTTATTGTTTATACCGTGTTTTTAATTTCTGAATCAATCCAATCATTATAACAAGTTATACGTGTATAGACATCTGGTACACCTGTAGCACAAGATTTACTAAAAGACACTATTCCAGCAAATTTTCCATTACAGATTAGGGGACCTCCAGAATCCCCTCGACAAAATCCATTATTATGGCTAGTTGCGCAAATAGAGCAAGACGTAAAATAATTCTTCCATAAAGATTTACATATAAATTCCGGAAGTATAGTTACATTTGCAACTTTTAATTTGTTTGAAGTAGTACCATTCGCTGTGACATATCCCCAACCCAATACTTCACAATATTGCACATCATTTATTCTTTCAGTAGATCTTTCAGGAAATGAATAATTGAAAAAAGTTGATATTTTTTCTGAAAGAGTTAATACAGCTACGTCGTTTTCGTAAGTACTGGCATTAAAATCTGGATGTGAGACACTGGATGTTAGTCTAAACACTTTACCATTATCGTTTAATGAATTAGTACCAATTACCACAATTGTGTTCCGCCTGGAAGAAAAATTATGAAAAAATATCACAAAATATTACTTTAACTCTACTAACACATCTACTTCACAATGAGCTGCAGTGACAACATGCAGATCATCGACAATAGTACCACCACAATAAAATTGATCTGTATAGGTTTTCAGGGGTACTACAAATGGATATTTGTCATCTTCAATTTCTACACCACCAACTATTCTAGCCTGTTCAAGACCTTTAGTACCTAAATAATTTTTTTAATAGTACTAGATAATACACCAAAAAAACTTACTTGAGACTATTTTGTAAGATAATACTAGAAGAATTAGCAGATTCATTGTATTTGTGCTTCGATGAGCTTATATATGCAAATGAACAGGTTTTTTCTTGATGGTGATAATCGTTGGGTTACCTGGTAGTACAAGCACCTTATCGACTTAATGAGGTTGTTGTACTCGGGTATATACCCATGAAAAACAAACATATTTATTAAATCTTTTTATTTAGGTACACAATTTGTTTGAATTTGATGAGTTTAGCATTCTTTTATTTATTCTAAATCTACATGATTTATTTGAAAATGTTGTGATGCTTAAATGTTCTAGAAGAGTAAAACTAACTAGGATAAGCACTGATTTGGAGACGAATGTACTTGACTGGCCAAAAAAGATAACATATGCAAAACAAATGTTTACAGAAATCAATACTTGTTTTTTATAAGAGGAGTATTTCATCTTGCAACAAACAATAACTAATAATAAACTCTTTTTAGAGGTTTGTTGGCTTATTTATTAATCATAAAATGCATTTCTGCAGTTGACATTGAATGTATACATGTACAAATGAAATTAAACCATTAAAACAAATGAAAGAAAAATAAATATATTATGAATTTTTAGAAGAACCGAAGAAAATTTAAGCTTGATTTCAAATGAGCAAAAATTTTGTTAAATAATTCTTAATTCAGTTTTGTAAAGATTTAGTTTGTGATTTGAAGCAGCTTAGACATTCAGTCAAAAAATTGAAGTTATTCGCATATTTATTAATATTTTTGAAAAAACAGAGTCTTTCGGTTCCATCATGTAATGTTTATTTGTGTGTGGGCAGCAATAAATAAGTCTATTCGCTCCAAGTTCAGATTTAGTAATGCTTAGAGAGAATGCTTAGAGAGTGAATCAGTTGATTTCGTAAGAGAAACAATGTTATATAGACAAATAGACAATAGGGTGGCGCAAAAAAACCGACAATTTATTTTTTTTTGAGTTTTGAATGAAAAAATGTTAGTTTTTAATGTTTTAAGAGCCCTCTCCAAAAAACAGCTCAAAAAAAAATGTTTAAAAAACCGCTCCAAATTTTTTTAAATTTCAAAAATCGTTAAAAATTAATTTTTTTTTCGCGTTACGTTATAATTTTATAGACCAAAAAAAAATAAGTAAGTTTCTGAAAGTTTTAGTTAAAAATTTTAATTTTTAAAGGTCGCTCATAATTTATTAGTAAATGGCTTCAGATTTTTTCGAGCGATCTTTTAATATTAAAATTAAAATTAATTTTTTTCCTTTATTTAGTACAATAATCTATAAAAATACACCACAAGATGAACTAAAAATCAAAAAAAAGCATATTTTTTTTTAAACTTATAATTCTATTTAATCATTTCGCTGCGTCGGTAATTAAAATATCTGTCTCAATGAAATGAAACCGCGGTAATTTTAAATTATTTACTACAAAAGTAATCATAATTAAACAAAATATTAAAAAAAAACAATTAAATGTAATGATACGTTTTACTTGTAAAATTATAGAATTAGAAAAAAATTGTGTTTCAAAAATAGCTGGAATTTTAATTTTAATATTAAAAGGTCGTTTGAAAAAATTAAAAGCTATTTACTAATAAATAAAAAAAAATTATTAGCCACCTTTCAAAATTAAAATTTTTAACTGAAACTTTCAGAAACTTATTTTTTTTTTGGTCTATAAAATTATACCGTAACGAAAAAAAAAATAATAAAAAAAAAATTTAATTTTCAACGATTTTTGAAATTTAAAAAAATTTGGAGCGATCTCTTAAAAATTTTTTTTGAGCTGTCTTTTGGAGAGAGCTCTTAAAACATCAAAAACAAACATTTTTTCATTCGAGACTTAAAAAAAATAGCCGGTTTTTTTGCCCCACCTTAATAGACAAGTTTATGTTATTTTGTTGTTCTTCTCTGTAAGTCTGGTTACCCAATTTCCAAAGAAAGAAATTTATAATTTTTACAAATTTAGCTTCCAATGATTTCAATCAAAGCTGCTGATACTCCTAATATAAATACCAGAGAAAATGACGATTGTTGTTAGTTTTCTTTGTTGTTAAACATCAAATCATCATTTTTAAAACTGGGAACGAGAGTAAATTTTTATCGTTTTTGAGCATGGCGTCCAATTAGAGAAAGAAAGTGCTTTAAAATCAGACTTGTGAAATTGTGTTTAAATGTATTCAACATGATTTTCAGCGCAACTGACGTAGCAGTAAAATTCGTTGAAAGAATAATTATGAAAAAAAAATCTTTCGGAAAATCTAGATAAACTCATTTTTAAGAGTTTAGGCCAACTTTTTGAAAAGTCTACAGTGACCTAGTTCGAACATTTTAAATAAATAAATTTTTGTAATGCAATTTAGAACGTCTATTTAACTAAGCGCAATCGGGTTACTCTTGCAGTTCTAAACAAAAATTGCATAATAATTTTAGATAGAATTGTTAAGAAATTAAGGTTTAGATTTTGCAAAACAGACAACTTCTGATAAAAAAATCGAAAATTTTTTTGCTTTGCATTAGCAGTATTGAAAAAGAAGACTGATCTATTATTGTCTATATTGACAATATTGATAATTGTATATACAAAATTTCGATATTTTGAAGCAATGAAGCAAATATTGGCTTATTAACAAAAATATTTTAGAAGATGAAAGATTAATTATAATTACACAGGCGGAAACCCAGACTCTACCTGAAGCTTAACCACGTAACAAGAGTCGGTTGGAAAAGACACTTGAAATGAAATGTTTATGCATAATTAAGATGTATACTTTTTTCTCTCAACATTTTGTAATTTTAAAAATACAATGATAAAAAAGAAGTACTATAGTCAATAGTCCAGTAGATATCGACGCATGAATACCCATGAGTACCAAAAACTATCCCACTTCAATTTTTTATGCGATCTTTATTAAATTGTCTTACTGCTGATATAAATGCATGTTGCCAAGAGGCAACCCCTTGCTTGAACCTAAATTGCTTAAACAATTAAAAGAAATCGTTAATTTTCAACCAGAGATATTTTTTATATTCTTTATTAAAATATAAATATAAAAAATCCTAAGAATTTTTACAATAGATTCAATGTTTTTTGAGATATAAATTTTAAAAGTTTAAAAAACTTTAAATTTGTATACTTTTGAGCCATAAAAAAATATACAAAAAAATAAAATATAAGAAAAATATTTTTTTATTTTTTATACGATATTTTTTATACGATTTTTCTTAATAGAAATTTGCCGTATTGTCGTTTTTCTCTGGCTCATACGCTGCATCGGCTTCTCTTTGTCTTAAATTGCTATTTATCATTTATCTTAAAAACTTTTCACTTTATCAAAACTGATAAAAAGAGCAATGTTATTAATAATTAAATTGTCTACAATTTGTTTTCAACAAATTTGCTTCTAAAATTTATTTTACAAAGATTATTCAAACAAAAAGCGGAGCATGTAATTAAAATTAGATTTTTATTAGTTAGTATTAATTATATAAATAGTGAAAATATATTATTGCGCACTTGAATGTTAATGTTCTAATTGGAAAATAATAATAAAAATATTTATTTGTACAGTGCTTTCAAGCCAACATGGGCCTTGAAGAAACGTGGCCTAAAGACGTTCCAGCTTTTATGTACACACCGCACCTTATCTTTTTTGAGCTTCTGATTGGTTAATTTGAATTTACTCCGGAGTTCGCTAATTTAGTTCGCATGTTTTTTCAGGCTCATTTTTGCTTGGAAGCACTATATAACTGCACTATATATGTATCATAGTATGTGTATGATTGTGTTTAAGTAAGGAAAATATTCTTTTCTCAGTAGAAAAATCTATAAGAAAAAAGTAAGTTAGGATGAGTCACAAAGAGACAACAATATCTACTGGAAAATACTTGTAAAACGCGCAAAATTAAAAAACAAGTATAAACAACAAAAACTTTTTAAATCTTAAAAAAACATATTTTTTATATTTTATTCTCTTTTTTAAATATTTCTAATATTATAACACACAATTTTAAAAGTTTATGTCTGCAAAAATATTAAGTCAATCGTGAAAAGTTTTATAATTTTTTTATTTGTATTTTAATATAGAAAATAAAAAAAATTGTCCTGATGGAATATAGCAATTGTTTAAACAATTTTGGTTTAAACAACAAGACATATGGTAAGATGCATTTATATCATCAGTAGGACGATTTGAAAAAGATCGCATAAAAAAATTGAGGTAAGGTTTGATTTTAAAAATCGATTTAGTTTTTGGTCTACATGCGCCGATTTTTTCTACGGGAGTATAATGTATTTTACGAAAATATATTAATACGATGTAATTTCTATATATATATATGGTAGCTTTTATTTGAAGAAAACATATACAGTGAGATTTTTGTTTTACTGAACAAAACGTTATAAATCGTATGTTCAGTTTTAAAAAACCATGTCAATACATTGTCGCTAGGTAGGCAACCAAATTAACAAATGTTTTATTTTGACACTTGACAGAACAGCTGAACTTTGAAATTTTATTTTATTCATAGATAAGGAAGGTTATGTTACCTCTTAATAACAAGTCTAAAAAGAAACTTTTAATCAAATTAGTTTAATAAATGTTCAAAGTGACCACCTTCTTGTTCCAAGCAATAAAATGCTTGTACAGTACTTTGTAAAAAAACTGGATTTATTTCGTTGCAGGCGGTGATTATTCTATTCTTTAGTTCTTCTGTACTCTCTATTACGGTACTGTTGTAGACTTTAGATTGGAGATAACTCCAAAGAAAGAAATCGTTTGGTGATAAATCTGGCAACCGAGGTGGCCAAGCTATTGGTCCAAACCGTCTAATCCAGCGATCCTGGAAGTTTTCAGTCGGGAAACGTGTAACAGGGCCCGTGGAATATAGTGGAGCGCCGTTCATTTGAAACCATGCGCTCTCAAGATTCAAGTCTTTTAGTCGTCGCATTATGTGTCTTTGCAATAGTTCTAAAAACTTGGCGGCATTTAAGTTTCTTTTTAAACTTGTTATTAAGAGGTAACATAACCTTCCTTATCTATGAATAAAATAAAATTTCAGAGTTCAGCTGTTCTGTCAAGTGTCAAAATAAAACATTTGTTAATTTGATTGCCTACCTAGCGACAATGTATTGACTTGTCTTTTTTAAAACTGAACATGCGTTTTATAACGTTATGTTCAGTAAAACAATAATCTCACTGTATATAAGTGTATATATATATATATATATATATATATATATTAAAATTTTCAAATTTAGAAAATCACTAAAATGTGATAACCTTATCTCTGAAATTGTTGAAATATATATATATATATATATATATATACATATATATATAGATAGATAGATAAGGTGAAACTGGATTTCGGGGATGCGGTCTTCTGGGTTTTTTTTGATTGATTTATTGCCTTTTAAGTGATACTCTTTTATTACAAATCAAGCTTTCGGAAGTAATTCCTTCCTTCATCAGGATACTAAAATAATAACAATAATTACTTATATTTTAAAAAACATTTAGGAGTACACTTACTTATAGTGAGATTACATGTAAGATGTTGCAATTTATATAAATGCAGAGAAATAATACATAGAAATACTTTTTTATGTTGATCATGTTAGATGTTGAAGTGGTTTAAGTTTTTGTGTTTTTCTCTTTTTTCATCTAAGTGTAAATTATTTGTGTTTGCTGTTATGTCCAATCGACAAAACTTTTTTAAGAAAAAAACACAAATTTTATATTAAAAAGAGTGGATGTTGTTATCACTTATCTATACTAGTTGACAAAATTAAGAATGAAATTATAAATTTTTGAATAAAATTGTGCATGACTGATTTTTCAAACTTTGATCAATGTGAAGATTTTGTGAAAAGATATGAATAGATATTACTCAAGTTGTTAACATCGCTTTTTTTATTCACATTGCGTTCTGACATCCTCTAATTCTGACCATCTCTTTGAATTCTCTTTTGAATTGGTTTTTTTTGTGGCCGGTAGAAAGATGGTGTTCTACTAGAGCACATGAATTTTTCTTTAGTCTTTAATCTTTCAAATTGCGTGATGTCTGACCAATATACTCTTTTTCACAATTGTGGCATGGAATCATGTAGATGATGTTATACTGCTCAAAGGGAGTGAGTCTTGATTTTATGTAACTGAAACGGTTGTTGATTGTTAAAATGTTTTTTCTAGCTATCACCACATTTTTATTTTTAAAGATGTTAATAAGTTTCGGTATGAGCTGTTGTATGTGTGATAATGACGAATAAAGTGTTTGATCTTCTTCTGTATCATTCAAAATATTTATATTATAAGTGTCGGTTTCTCTTTGACTATGTGGTGTTAAAGAGTATAATATTTTATTGATTAGTTTTTCGGGATATGAGTTTTGTATCTATATACCATTCCTGTTTGAAAAAATTCGGCACAAATTGAGACAACTGCTTGCTGTTCCGTCAAGCTCTGTCTGCAAGACAAAGCTTGTGTATTATTCTGAGCTTTTAACAAAATTATAAATATTAATCTAAATTATGAAAACGAATATGAAACACAAATATTTTGATATTATTTCAATATATTTAGGTCCAAAAAGACAAAAAAGTGATTAAGAATGTTAGAATTGTTATGCTAAGATTTTGAATACATTTTCTTGAATAAAAACATCAATGTTAAATTATTTTGGTGTAAGCTTTAATAAATCAATAATTCAAATATATACTTAATAAGCAGTTAAATTCTGTTTTGAAAACTCACAAACAGCAATTTTCCTCCTCTTGTCAACCTTGATACACAACTACAGATATCTGATAGATAGTAATAAATAGAAATTAAAAGAATAATTACACTTCCTAACAAGTGTTGCATGCTTGCTTAATTAATTAGAATGCTTATACAGCGTAAAATTTTTTTTTCCTTTTTAAACAAGCACTAATTCTATTTCTGTATATAAATAACAAATAAGTCAAAAGTAACTAAAAATCTAACGCATTTTCAACATGCATCATACTATTTTAAAGATTATAGCTTGTGTGTTAATAAATACATTAATAACAACTGCTGGACAGGTATACAACTTATAGTTTGCCAATAACTTAATACATTAAAACAAATTAAAACTAGTTTTTTATTTAAACAATTGATTTTATTTATTTTTTTTAAATATTTCTTTTGTTATTTTTTGCAATGTTGCTTGAAGTCTGTTGGTGCTTGGCTTTTTTCCCATGACACATTGTATTTTTGTATTTTAAGATTGACCTACCTGATGATTTACTAGAAGTAATTGACACTTCTCATAAACAATGTTTAAAAAATTTGGGATTGACCGAAGATGATTGGTCTAAATTTAATATAAAACTTGAAAATCCATCAATGAATGTAAGTAAAAAATGAATAATTAAATTTATGTGCTCTTATTTTATTGGTTCACTTTTAGTGCTATATGAAATGTTTGTTCGAAATTAATTCTTGGGTATGTGTACATTTTGAATATAATAAATAAACTTAAAAAAATATATTTACAATTTGAATAACAATATTAAATATTTTTGTAGATGAACGCCGGTGGTCAGCTACAGTATGAGCATATCGAAGAGAACATTCATCATGCAATTCGGCATATTACACTTCCGGAGTTGAGAAATTGTGGCAAAACTACAGGTATAATGCACAATATTGTAACAATGCTTGCATAAAAAAATTTATTGATGCCACTTTTAATCACTTTTTTTGGCGTTAAACTTGTTATAGTCAATCAATTAGTGAGTTTCAGAGCTATTTTCTCTACATATTATCACAGCTAATTTATCAGAGCTAAATTCTTACAAAATTATCACTTTCCATTCATTATTTATGTACAAAACCAATAATTTCGATAGGGTTATACTTTTAGAAAATGTTGTACATCAATTCTTTTTACAATCTACCAGCTTTATTTTTTGTTGAAGCAGCGTTTTTAGTTCTAAACATTTTGGAACTTGTTTGTCTACTAGTAGAAATGTTAAACTGTCTTGATATAGTTCATTAGCATTTTTGAATAATGCTTTGACAACCTGCCTCTCCCTTAGAGTTTTGTAGCCAAAAAACAATTGGTGCATTGTTATGAAGCTGGCAGAATCTTAGAGCTAGGCAAAAAGTGAAAGAAACTGTTTTTCTTGATTGAATAATAACTTAGTGTTTCTACATACTGAAATGTTTCAAATTTTTATCTTTGTCTTTGACAATAAGTTTTGATCAACTCTTCAAAAGATTGTTCTAACAGAACTTGTTGAACAATAATTTCTTTACTATTGTTGCTAGCTATAAGCGCTAATGAAGCGATTACAACAAACAGAGGTTTTTTGCAAGAACTTCCCCAATTTTTTGAATTTTTAGAAGATCTTTGTAGATTGAAGAAAAAATTAATAGGTTCTTAAATGTCTCAAGCTAAAATGTGTAGACTAATTCTATTGTTTGACTTGGTATTAGTATTCAGCGGTATGCGGTAACGTTTTAAACAGTCTGTTGTGCTGTTATCGGCGTTAATAGTTACTTACCTAACGAGTTCGGAAAGTAAAATTTACCACAAGCAGTATGTTTGCAGCACGACTGAAAGGAGTGCTGCATTCTGCATTAGTGGGAATGAGAGAAATTTCTTTCCGAAAAAGTTAGATACAATTTTTTTTGCAACGAATAACTCTAATTTTTTTAAAATAAACAACTCTAATTTGTTAGTATTAAATGATTTTGTTTTTTACTTATTTTTTCGGTTGGTAGCGTTGCCCTTGCCGATTATCGATTTTGTAAATTTGGAATGGTCTCATTGATCGGTTGCTTTGATTTTATTGAAATAAAAGAACATTTTTTCGAAAATTTTCTTCTAGTTTCGATGGTAAAGTAAAAAACATTGCAGTGCGGAAAAATTGTTTTTTTGTGCATTGGGAACGAACGGAAACTCTCGATTTTTGAGCGATAAATGCAAACAAATATTTATTTTTACAAAACTTTAAAAGTGTTAAAAAAATAGATGTTTATCTAAACTTTAAAATCTTGCAATTGAATTAAATCGTTATTTTTCAACACTAAAATTGTTCTAATCATTAGAACAAAAATCCTAATAATTGCCAATTAATTTCTTGTACTTGATTGGTTATAAAAGTGTAAAATAGTTTTTTGATTAATCTATGATAGTTTTAATTTTAAATTATCTATAATTTATCTATTCATTAATAGATAAATTATAGATAATTTTGATGATAATAGCTATTTACGTGCAAGCTTTGTGAATTAAATTTTATGCGAGCGAGCCTAATAAAAATTAATTTATTGCAAAACGTAAAAAGTTTATTTCCTCTTGCTGCAAATTTCAGAAATTAACTATTTTTGACGTCAAATTACGACAAAGCACATAGTTTGCTCTGCTAACCATAAAATGAATTATTATAATTTGGGAATAATGTAGTTGTGAGTTTGTAAATTCAGACATTAAAGCCGTAATTATTATAGAATTCGATAAACATGAAGAGATTTACCCAGTATAAATAATATTGGGTAAAAAGTCAAGGTACCCCGAAAAAATCAGAAGCAGTTCTTTTTATTTAACAGACAGAGGACAAAAAAAAAGTTAACAGAGTTAATGAAAATCTTATTTTAAGCTGTATTTACAAAAAGATAACCAAAAAATAAAAGATTTTAATGCTGATTCAAAATGCGTCATAAGTTTTCACACTACTTTCAACATGCGTAATTGAAAGTAAATTGCAGGCTTCTATGAAAATGAAATGTTATTGATGTGATGTAATCTTAGACAATGTGATTTTTGTAGTCGGCTAATAAGCTCTGATTGTTAAGATTTTAAAAAAAGTTTTAAGACAAATTTTTAAATCCAAACAAATGCTAGTAAGTGTTTTTTTGCCTCAAACAAAAAAAAAAGAGCTACTAGTTTGTAGTATGTATCTGTGTGCCTATCTGTCGCCTGTAGACACTAAACGACTCAACCATTGATCTAGTTTTTTTTAATTCCAAGCTAAGCTTTTTGAGAGTGGTTTGAAGCATTATGGAAAAAAATTGGTTTAGTTGTTTACAAATAATGAGGTTTTCTCTAATTTGATAAATGTCAGCATTTTTCGATAGCCTGATTTTGTCGAAATTTGATATTAGTTTTTTTTTATATATAATATTAGAAAAACACTGCAATCATGAAACAACGCATCATTCAAAATTTGCAAAACACACAATTCTCTTATAAACTTGCATCAGAAGTATTTTAGTTTGAAATGATTTAATTTTTGAATAAATTCGGCAGTTATTGGGTTAAATATGTAATAAAGATTTTTTACAAGAAAGATATTTTATTGCTTTGAAGAGAAACTTTTTGCCTAAAGAACAATGTTCTTAAATAAAAAAAGACGACTGATGCCAAAAGACAGAAAATATGATTTTGTTTTTTAATTAATGTAAACCAACATAATGTGTCATTTTTTGCTCTTATTTTACACTAATTAGTTATTTTTATTGTGTCAAAATAGGTATTTTAGTAATAATAAAAAACTACGCGTAGCTGATGTTAAAATAAGAGCGAAACATGGTCTTTCTTGCGTTGTTTCGTTTTACTGATATGAAAACAAAATAAATATGTATTGTTTTTATAAATGTTTATTTTAGATGAATTTAGCGATCCATGTTTAAAAGCTTACAAATTCTACAGTTGCATGAATGTTGCAGAACCTGATGTACGCATTAAAATATCAATTTAACACGTTTTTTAACATTATTTTTTAGAATTGGGTATTAGTTTAAAACCGATTGTTTGGAAATGTCCATATAAAGCTAAATAAATAAGTTTTAAAAGCAAAATGAGTTTTGTGTATATTTTTTACTTTATCTAAGTGAAAAAATTTAATAAAATGTGAAAAATTAAAAAAAAGCATGTTTTGTACACAGAAATATACCTGCTTATGATTCTGTGAATAATTGAAAAAAAGATATAAGCTTAGTATTTGTAATTTTGCTTGCATTTATAAGTGTTAAAGCAACTGAAAAAGCATAGTTTCAATGATCCAGAAAAGACTTTTGTGTTATGGTCATTCATACTTTGTGTTTTGCGTAACTTTCTATTTTTATTATCCCATGTTGTTTGTGGTAACTACAACAGTTGCTAATATTATGTCGTTCACCGATTATTCAGAGCCACTGTAACGTTTGAAAGAGACAATCAATAGTGAAAAATTTATTTAATAAAAATTTACCTTAGGAAAATTTCCTCATAAATGCACGATTTTTATAAAATTACACAAATTTTTCTAAAACTAAACCCAAAAGTTTTTGATCCACAAAAAAATATTGTTATCAATTAATATGTCAATAAGCGATTAATAATCTCGACAACTAAAGGCTTTTTGCATAATGTTTTCATTCAAGTTTTATGACATTATATTAGTCAGTAGAAGTAAAACATTGTCTTAAACATTTTTTTTTTTAATTTGTATACCTAAAACATTTTTAACTTGCACTTTTTTTCTGTTTATTATTTTATCAATATCAGTAAAAAAATTGTAAAAACAAATAAACAAACAGCAATAACGACTAAAAATATAATTTTCTTTTCAAAAAAACTTAATTAGACAAAGCTCTGATAATCCTGGTGGCATTTCCTCTGAATCTTAATGATATTCTTTGCGACAAAAAAGATTTTGTTCGCCTGGCGTTAAATTTTAATTTAGGCGATTTTCAATAATGTTTAGAAAATTTCTAGCGGCGGCACACGAAAGATCAAGCGTTTCTACAACAAAAACCACAATATTTAAAATTAGCTGAATATATAATTTAGTATTTAAATTGTTTGCGTTTTGCTTTCACATAATTAGTTTCCACACAAGTAGTATCTCATAATGAAATAAGACTTATCAAATCCGGACGTTTGCCAACTTCTCTAAAGAAACAACAAGGCTCAATTATAGAAGGTTGACGACAAAGAACTTGATTAATGGTTTGCTAAATTCAAAAATCTTGTTTGTGATAAAAAATTGTAGCACAATATTTTAGTCCCATTGTTGTAACACTTTTTTTAAGATTATTTGAGTATTTGTTTCAATGATGACTTGGTTAAAAAAAATCTGTAAGTAATTTTCACTAAGTAGGTATTACTAAATTATTGATAGCCTTGAAAAAAAAAAACACTGACATTTAATAAAATTCGTTAAGAAAACAAGAATAATAACACTAATCACAACCCTCTGCTAACTACGCTTTATTACAATTTGAACGTTCATAAAGCGGAAAATTGCTGTTTAAAAAAATAAAGTAGGAAAAATTCTATAAAAGCCAAAATCACTGATTTAAACAAATTGGAAAAATTAAAAATTGTTTAACATGATGTTTAGTGTTCTAGTGGTTTCTCTGGTATCAACTGTGTTAATGACGACAGGTGAAAAGGTAATACAGCATTGTTTACAGTATTAAAATGAAACACAACGTAATTTATTATTTTATTTTTTTATTTAAATTTTATGATAATTTATTACATTTTCTCTATTTAATAATAATTTAATTTTAATTCTAAGAAACTAATCAGTTGTGAAACGTAAACGGTCAATAATAAACACATTACATGTATAATAGGCTTCTTCTCTAAAGTGTTTTTTTATTGCTCTGCTTAATTACCTATTAATTACGTGCCGTTGCACTGGTCCACTGGGTCAATATTGGTAGCTGGTTTCCTGTGTACAGTTACGGCTTTAGTCATTTACTTATTGAAATACGAGTGAATTGTGTGATATTTTTTGAACTTGTTTAATATATGTATATTTTAACAGATAAGTATTGAATTATTACTTATTTATGTTTATATTATTATACATATATATTTTTTAATTCTTGAAATAATGAATAAGGAGTACCTAGATATATACATAGTTTTAATTTAATTTAATAATAAACAAATAAAATAATTACTTTAATTGATTTTAAGAAGATTCGATAATCTAAAAATTTTGAAACTTTGTGGATCAACTAATTAAACGGGTTGGTCAGTCAACAAATTGTGATGAGTAATGTGGTCGATATAAAAAAAAACAACTGACTGGAGAACATACGAGCTACAAGCCGTATATGTCCTGCATCAACAATACATGTTCTCATGAACATTTATATATTGTGAATAAATATACAAATATTTTAGAGAATACGTCGATTATGAATCATGTAATTGAAAGAATAAAAATCGGTTTAAAAACTTACCTAATTGTAAACTGACTAAAGTCAGACTTTTTGTCTGATTGTGTAAATATCTCTAAACTCACCAGTTTGTATCTTAATTTTATTCGAAGTCCATATTTGAAATTCGTTTTATTCTAAATTTTTTTTTAAGCTCTTAAGTTAATTTATAGTTTGTTTGTTTCAAAAATTTTGCTTTAATTTTGAATGTTGGAGGTGCTTTAACCTGCGCCATGTTGTAGATCTGTCTGTGTTCTGTCTGGCCTACTCCAGCTGTAAATAAAAAAAAAACAGTTTTTTATTTACAGTTCTTTTATGTTAAATGTTTTAAACACAAATGTTTTATTTAGCTACGTTTTTTGACGTCAGCAAGACATTTGTGACAGTGTTATATACAGTGCTAATTAGAAACAGAAAATATTACAAGTATAATTCAAAGAATATTCTGTTGATTGAAAAAACATTTTGTTTTCGATGATGAAAAAACAAGAACAATAATTTTGACTTTAAAAAGGTAGTAAATGACACGAGTTACAGGAATTGCGCCAAATTTCTTCGATTAGATATAGATTGAGCGTTAACATAGCACGTTAACACGTTGACCGTGTTGCGTACAAATTGTTTGAATAAGCTTACAGTGACAATTAAGTCTTATATTTATGCAAATTTTTAAATGCTTATTACTTTTGTAATATGGTAAAAATAACAACATGTATTAAAGCTCTGCTACAATTAAAACAGTAAAAAGTGCAATTAAGTTAAAAAAAAATCTGTTACAATTTACTGAAGAATTCCAATAAGAATAAATTTGATTTAGTTTTATTTTAAAGATTAAAACAGTAAAAAGTACAATTAAGTTAAAAAAAAATCTGTTACAATTTACTGAAGAATTCCAATAAGAATAAATTTGATTTAGTTTTATTTTAAAGATTAAAATGAAGTTATTACACAAATTAATAAAATAAAGTAGTATTTTGTATGACAAACCAAATGTTGGAAATTAAGAATTTCACACAAGTTTGCAGAATTAATTCACAATCTAAAAACGCTTAGTTTAAGATTAAGCAAATGAGTGTAACATTGCATTTTTAACTGTACACTTTTCCGATTACCACAATACAGTTAGATTTTTTTTTTTAAAATATATGTTTTAACTGATTGTATGTTATTTAATACAAAACATTATTTTATTTTAACCATCAGCTATTTTTTTAAGTAGTCGTTAACTTGCCGCTGTAAACGTTAACTTAAAATCTTATTTGACAGAGCATTCTATTCTAATCGAGCACAGAAAACTATCATGCTACAAAAACTATTATTGCTTTGTGTCAATGTCAATACTGTTTGCAATTCTATACTTCTACATAGAAAAAATTGTATGAAAATTTGATAGTGGTCTTAAAAAAATAATATTTAATAAATAAAACATTAATTTTAGAATATTGACAAACAGTTATCATTGAAATAATATAATTATATACATAGACTTTACTTAGCTGTTTTTATGTTGTTTATTATGATTTATCAGATCCTTGACAAACCGTCAGTTGCTTTTTTAGGTATTGGAGCTGATTTTACAAAATAATTAGAAAAAACGTGATATTTTGGCTACTGCTACTACGCTCTTTTGTTTTAGCTACGAGTCTGTACAAACTAATCTCATTTTTTCAAAGGACACTGACCTAATTGTGCAAATGATATTCAATTTTGAGTTTATTATAAAATTGGCGTGACGTTATGTTCTAAATGTAAAACATCTATAGCTGCAAGCAAAACCGATTGTTGGCTGGCGACAGGTTTTACGCTATGCGATGATAATGCAATTTTTTTCTGCACATTTTAGCGTCACGTTATCTCGCTTGCCACACCGAGCTTAAATAACTAAACCGTACCTATTTTGTAACATACACAGTTACCATCGGTCAATTGTTACAGTATTTTGTTCCATCAGCAGTTTTGTAAACTAACTAGTTAAAAAAAATTTAAAAAATTTTTGAAAGTTTTTCAATTTATAAGAATGCTTTGAAATTTAGATTTTTGTAGCTATTTATTACGACTAATGACAAATGATACGACTTATTATGACGAATAATGTACAGAAACTCAAAAAAATGTAAGAAATGTTCTACTTTACTTATAATATTGTAATATTATAACTTATAAATGTGATCAACTATTTTCAATAAGTAATTTATATATAAAAATTATATTTTTTAAGTTGTTTTACCAAAAATATAATATTGTTACTTTTATTTTTAGGTAGTTATACCTGCTGATCTGCAAAAAACAATAGACGATTCTCACGATGGCTGCTTTAAAACTGTGGGTCTTACGAGCAAGGATTACGATAAATTTGATGTGAAAGTGGAGACTCCAGCATTAAGCGTGCAAACTTAAACACTTATAAAAAACAATAATACTTTTTTTTTTTTTTTTCAGTGTTACTTAAAATGCATGTTTGAAATAAACGACTGGGTAAGTTGATTTGAACTCATATAATTCGGAATAAAACAAATGTTTAGATGAACGCCGCTGGTGAACTACAATACTCGTATATTGAGAAAAATGTACACAATGCAATTCGTCATATTACAATGCCACAATTGCATGAATGTGGAAAAACTACAGGTAATTTCAATTTGTACTTAATTTTTTTCTCCAGTTAGTGACTTTTAGTTTGCAAAGATATGAAATTTAGGGTGCGATTACAGAAATTAAACTAAAATTAAGTTAATTGCATTACATTAAAAATCAGGATGTTTGATTGAATGTTTTTGCAATTGTTAATGAATTAACTTTAATTATTTTAGTTCAATATTTAATTTAGCTGCTATAAATAAATAAACCCATTCTTCACTTTAAAATATTTGATTTTCTATTACTTCCAACAAGCAATTTTGCATTTTATTTTTAACTAGCTGACCCGGCGAACTTCGTACCGCTTTAGCGTGAATTTAATGCATTACTTTATTTTGTATAGCTGACCTATCTTATGTATGCGTACCTATTCAATTTGAACTGTTATCTATAATATCCTCCATATAAAAATGAATACCTAGTTCCCTGGTCTCGTCATACCTGAGAAGGACTTTACTAATTTTCTTAAATAAAAAACAAAATATATATTTTCATAATAGTGTTTATTCCGTAGGGTTCAATAACTTCACTTATATTTTTACAAATCATCATTGAACAACTGGGCATTTTGAAGTAAACACTGAGCTCAATATCACGCGCGCTCTAGAAAGCAACTAATAGCCTCTATATCCTTCACTGCTTCTCTCTATTCTAATGCTTCTTGATAAACTATATTTTTAGTTTTATGTTCTGGCGCATAAATAAATAATGTTGATTGTTTTCCGACACGGGAACAGGCGACATATAATTGGCCATGTGAAAAACATGGATTTTCTAGGTTGACGCCACATACACTTAGCGACTGCCCTTACGATTTATTTATTGACATTGCAAATGCAAGCCGCACTGAAAACTGTAAACGTTTAAAACTGAATGGCATATCGTTCGGTATCATAGGGATGCGTGAGATTGAAACATCTTCGCCTTCGTACTTCCCTTTCAAAATGTTTGAAAGGGAAGTTAAATTGAATGACGTTGACATTTGTTAGCGCGGTTATGTCTGTGGTGTCATAGATCACCACAGAGTTTTTTGTTTTAAATTAAACGCGCTTTTTTAAAAATATGCAAAATTAAATGTATATTTTTCAATCTTTCTGAGAGATTTTCTTAATATTTTTTTCTGTAAAAACCTTGTACAGAGTATTAGAAAGCTACAAAAAAAAAATTTGCCAAATCGGTCAAGCCGTTTTTATGCTATGTCGTGACAACGGAAAACGGGTTTCTTTTTTATATATATATTTTGTTTTAAAACATTTAACTTTGTGTTAATATTTATTTTTAATGTTTAATTTGTTGGTCTAATGCAAAACAAATAGCTTTTTTTGACTTTTTTGTATAGGAGTCATCAGTCTTTTCTTTTATATCGTATAATCTAACATGTTAGTAGATATTTACAATATATTTAGCTATAGAAAATTCAGTTTGCATTTTAAAGATGATGTTTTCGTACTAAAAATGTATATGTAGTACATTTTTATTTTATTTGACTATACAAATATTTAAAAATTTATACACTTTTTACACTTTTACATTATTCTATTTTCACCTACTTGCATTTTGTCTAATATATGTTCTCTATTTTTTCTAATATTTGCTTTAAATATTTTTGTTGCGGTTTTGTCATTATTTTTTTACACTTCTTATTATTTCTTCTTGTTTTTATTTTTTTTTTTATTATGTTTTAACACATGTTTTTTTTAATTTTTCGACATTTATAAGAGTGTATTGCAGCTTTTGAAATACTTTCCTTACTTTTTTTTGCTTTATTTTTGATTCTCTCATATAGTTCTGCATAACTGGCATCTGACTCTTTTTTCTATTTGGTATTTATACTCTATTTTGTTGTGTCTCTTAACTCTCAGACTACAAATTTTTTCTATTTAACTCTTACTCATTCATTTATTTGTTGTAAGCTGCTTATATCTTACTTTATTTATGCCAAGTTTTTTATTAGGTAATCAAACATTATCAGTCTTTACTTAAAATAGTGTCAAAACTATTTTTTCGTATTTTTTGATACTGTTTTAATTATTTTCACAGCCGTTTTAATCACTTTCTTTATATGCTCACTTTTTACTTTCATTCATTCTATGTCCTAAGCAGCTAAAACTTTCCACTTTCTTAAAATTTTTTTTATTTCACATACATTTATTTATTGTTTTTTTTTCTTTTTCTTGTCTAATGTAATTTCTTTAACGTTTGTTTCATTTTTAATTGACGATTGTATTATCATGGTATTAGATCAAACTTCAACAATGTAGAAAAAAACACTAGTAACATATTTTTGTTTTATATTACTACCACAGCTATGTAGGGTATGTTTTTTGGCAATTTAAAAGTAAATAAAAGTGTCAGATTTTTTATGAGCTTGTTGGATTGCACAACATTTTATAAGTTAAGATCAGTTTTTAAAAATTAGGTAACTTCAAATAATCCTATTCGTATTCTAAGCAACTAATGCCCCATAACAAAAACTGTTTTTTCTATTTAAATGTTACAGGGTTACAAAGCTTACAAATTAAAAGTTTAAACTGCATAGGTTTTAATACCTAAAATTAGAGTAATTGAAAATTAGTTGAAACTACCTACTATTACTTTCAAGCAATAATAGTAGTTAGAATAATTACACCATTATTGTTGAAGCGCATAGCATTGCCTGACCTCTAATTAATAGTACATATTAAATTAATTGTTTTTAATTTCAGATGAAACTTCTGACCCATGTGAAAAAGCCTACAAGTTCTTTACTTGCATGAATAACATCGAACCTGACGTATGTAAAAATATTTCAAAGTCAACTGTTATTATGATTGTATTTTTTAGAACTGGATTTTGGTATGAAATTGATCTATTCGAGAAATAGTAATAGAAATGTAAAACAAAAAAATAATAATTTAACAAGTAATAGAAATTAAAATATAGGTTTAAGATTGTTTTTTATGGCATTTATATTATATATCTATAGAGTGAATTGAATATAATTAAAATTAAGAGATTAATGCAAATTCATTCAAACTACATCTGTAAACATGTTTTTTTCTTATTGGAACTTATCATTCGAATTTGAATGAATATGCACTGACAAGTTTAGGCTTATTTTTACCCAAGTGCCTGAATTTTTTTATTAAATAAAACAAGTAGAAAAACAATGTTTTCACATTTGTTATCAACTGATTGATGCACCGGAAACAGACAACACTATTTCCAAGCTGATAGAAATTGTTTTAAATATAATTATAAATAATAACAAATGTTAATATAACTAATAATAATATAAAATGTTTTAAATATAAGAATCAACTAAAGATGTTATATTCGGTGTTGTATATTATTTCAGAATTAACATTTAAACAAAAATCTTAAATATGATGTATCTCTAAAAAAAATATTTAATAAATCTAATTTAAAATGAGCGTACAATTTTTAAACTTTGTGGCTACATTGATTTGGCTACACTCACTGCTAAGAGTTCTAGAACCTCTATTAAAGTATAAAAAATATTCATACTTGAAGAATATTTATATGAAAAAAGATCATTTTCTTATTTTTTATCTATAGGAAAATACTGTGCCATCTGCTCGTCCCCACACTCTGTACTTCTTATCCTTTCTGATCTCGGGCGCGAAACCGCGACCACGAATTGCTTTTAATTGATTTCCGATAAAAGGTTTCCACGTTTAACATAATAGCGGTGAAGTGTTGACATCCTCTTGGTATGTGAACTGTACCATCTGCTCTTTTTTTCCCTGACACTCTTTCAGATTTCAAGCTCTTGTCTTGCCACCCCAAAATAAAAAATATTATATATTTGATTGCAAATGTAAGAGATATTGCAATTAGTTTGTGGAGTAATTTCTACTTTTTTGTTGTGATGTTTGAATAAAATGTATCTGCTTATGACGTCTAAACTGATACTCGAGTCGATAGGCTTTATGGGTCTTGAAAGTTGTATTCTTGGGGTGATTGTGAAGGATCACTGGCATTTGACGGGTGAAGTTCCAAGAACGACGCTACAAAAGATCAGAGTGTGTTGTCAAGCAAAAGCAAAAAGTTAATATTTACTTTAGCACGCTATCAACATTTTGTTAAGCTTGTAAAATTGATTATTACATTGTTTATTTGAAAAAAATGTATGAGAAAAAATGTCTTGATAAATTTACTTTTAAAAATAAATAATTTGTTTACTTCAAAAAAGTCATTTTGAGAAAAAGAATAGAATAATTGTTTGACACCTGTCTCATCCGTTCACCAAGTTATAAGTACTGTAGCAAATTGTAGTTATTCATAAGCGGTTTTCACTTAAACTCGTAATCTACTGTTAATGTTGACGTTGTAACACTGTTGGTAACATTTTAATGTAGTATTTTCTTTATTTTCTGTATTTTGCTTTTATTTTTGTTTTCTTTTAAATATGCCGTGTGTTTTAAATTAAAAATCATTTGTTACATTAAGTTAAATTAAATATATATATAAAAAAACAACATCTACATTTCTTCGAAAAAATTAATACTTAAAGCAATAGTCTCAACAATCGTTTACAAATGTTTGCAGTAGTTTACACTTTACCAGTTAGCTTTAGTTCTTTAAAAGTAATCTTACAATTTTTACTGTAATTATTATTAAAAATAAATTAAGTTGTTGAATTTATTAAAAATTCAATAGAATACAAATTGTTTTTATTATGAATGAATTAAAATGAACGTTAAACAGTAAATTAGAGATAGTATACTAAAATTTGCTACATTTTTATTTTGTCAAAATAAGTGAATTTAAGCTAAGTCAAAATAACTTAATAAAAATTTTAAAGGTGGCATTGCAAATCAAATCAAATTATCAAATCAAATTTATTTTCCCAAGTAGAAGTACAAATTCAATGAACATAAATACAAATTAATCTTTATACAATAAAAACTTAAGTATAAATTTGCATGTTGTCACATACATATATTTAATTGTTATTTATTTAATTTATGAGTTGCCTAAACAAAATCTGCCTGTGTGCAGTCTCACATATCATTAAAATATTCCAACTAGCAGATTTATACAAATACAAAAATATAAAAAGAAATTAAAAAATAGAAAAAAAAATATATATATAAAAATAACGTACAATTTCAAATATACAGAGGAGTGCAAGGTGTTTATTTTGAGATAGAAGCTATTTAAAATATGGAGAGATACAAAGAAAAAGCAAGTGAGAGAGAGCACAAACCTAAAGAAGAAAGATAATCAAGCAAAGTAATAAAATTAAAAATTATTGTATTTACTATTTAAAAATTTCACAAAATACGTCGAAACTTTCTTTTACAAAAGATTTTAGATTTTTTTTAATTTTTTTAACAGGTGTTGTCTTATCAGTATTCATTAATTGTTTTATTTTAAGAGGTAAGTGATTAAACAGTTTTGGACCAAAATAAAACACAAAACGTTGTGTGTGAGTTTTTGTACAAAAGGAAGGACCAATCGACTGGTCTTTTTTGGTCCTTGTGTAATAACTATGACCGACTTCACAGAGAGATGAAAGATTTTTGAATACCCATAGGAGACACTGATATGCAAATAGTTGCCTAATACTGAAGACATTTGATTCACTGAATAGCAATGTTGAGGAAAAGCGACGATTTTTATTTAAAATAATTTTTAAAATATATTTTTGTGTTATATTTAAGCTGTTTAAGGCATTTTCATACACACCACCCCATATCACAATACAATAATTAACAATTGATTCTACTAGTGAATTATAAATAATAAAAACATTTTTTGTATTTAATATATCCCGTAAACTGTAGAATTTGTAAAATAGTCTTCTAAGTCTCTTATTTAGGTAATTAACATGAACCTTCCACTTAAGATGACAGTCAACCATAATCCCAAGATATTTCACATTATTTGCTCTCTCAATAAATGGACAATTACAACGTTGATTATTTTTACAATTAGTGTCATGAATAATAAGTTTATCTTGGTCAGGTTGGCCAACCTCCGTGATGGAAATACTTAAAAATTTAGTTTTTTCCAAATTGAGACTTAGGAGATTAAACGTTAACCAATTTTGAATAATTTTGATGGAGTTCGACGCATTATAGTAAACATCTTTCCAAGAGCTACCTACAAAGAGAAGAGCAGTGTCATCAGCGTAAGCGATTATATTAGCTTCTGTTTGAAGTTTTAAAAGATTATTAATATATATTAAGAACATAATAGGTCCAATAACTGTTCCTTGGGGTACGCCCCTGGTGACAGTCATATAGTCACTATATGTATCATTTATTTTAACGCACTGTAGCCTGTCTGTTAGATAGTTCCTGAATAATTCTAGGGATAAGCCTCGTACTCCTATTTTTTCTAATTTAAACAATAAGATTTCATGATCTATTGAATCAAATGCCTTGCGTAAGTCCAAAAACACCGTTAAACATTTTTTATTAGAATCTAATGCATTTACAATGCCTTCAGTTAACTTGCAAATGGCGTTTTCGGCAGAAATATTTTTTCTAAACCCATACTGATTATCTGATAATACTTCATGTGTCGTTAAATGATTTACCAATCTGGTTTTCAAACAATACTCAAAAAGTTTTGAAAAATTATTAATGACAGATATGGGTCGATAATTTGTTGGTAATTGTTTATCACCTGATTTAAAAACTGGAGTAACAGTAGACTCTTTAAATTGCTTAGGTATTCTGCCTTTTGAAATAATCAAATTATATATGTGAAGTAAAGGATTTTTTAAAAATAAATGAAATTTTTTTATAATTGCAAGATTATAAGTTTTACCAAAGAGCGATTACAACAAATCATGATTATTTTATTAAATGTGATAAAAAACTTTGCTTAGTTTGTTTGATTTCTCTTTATGTAATGTAATTTAAATATAAACCATTTATTTAAATTAGTTATGTTACAATTTTGAAAATTGTAAATGTTTATAATGTTTTTTTGCCAAATTATAATTACATATTCTATTAATTTGAATTAGGGAAGGAACCACAGCAGTATAACAGTCTTCAATTTGTTAGTCCTCGTATACACATTGGCATAAATACTGACATATTGTACTGCCACTTTGGTAATGTGTTTATTCCACAGCAACATAATAAGAAAACATTTCGTCTTTTTATTTTATTAATTGTTTTATTTGTTGGTAAATTTGAACAAAAAGTACATTTTTTAGCTATTTAATACATAATTTGTAGCTTTCAATTGGAATGGTTTATTACTGTTTATTTATAATTACATACTACAACAATGCCTTAAAAACATCAAAATATTATTATAGACATTGCGAATTTTTTTTTTAAGTTTTAAAACAATTAATAATTGTTTATCAATAAAAGGGAAATTTAAAAATCAAATAATAGTTATTCAATAATCAAATAATCACGTTAACGTCTTTTGTCTGAAACAAAGATGCAATATCTTTTAACTCTAGATGAACTAACAAATGAATTTAACAAATTACTCCTATAATTTTTTTTTATGAGAGTGATAAAATTGAAGCAATGTTTTTTCTACAAATGATTTGATATATTTCAATAAATTAATAAAACCAATTTAAATTTATTTAAACTATAGATTTAGACAGGCTTTGTTCTTATTAGAGCTTTTTAGTAAGTCGCAACAGATTTAGATCTTTGAATAATTCAAATTTGGGTTTACCGGGTGCGTCAAAAGTGCAACAACGGATCAATATTTTCCCAACGAAAAGTTTTCAAAAAAAAAGTTTCGTACAAAAGTTGCTTGACTACAAGTTTCCAATCCCTACTTGAGCCATAACCTTCTACTTTTCTTGATATATTCAGATTTTTGGAGAAAATAATATTAATCTTTGCTCTATAAAATTGTTTTATCCTAAACCTGCTTGATCCGAAATTCTGAATTTTTTTTACGTTTTTATGTCTCGATGACGTTCTAAATTTTGCCGAGAATAAGTTTGAGACGAATGATGCTTTTCAAGAATTTTTTTATGTAGAATTTTGATATTTTTATTCTTTAATCTTTGTTTTATTATGTTGAGAAAGCGATGAAAAGAAAGGACCTCAAGATTTGTCACTCTCTCAGTATTTAGCTACAAATTCATTTTTTTCATTGCCTTGCTACATGCTCAAACTGCCCTTCTTTTTTTTGACAATAAGCTAGCTATAATCGTTGATAAAAAACTAAGATTTAATTCTTGAATGAAAAAAATTGGCGGATAAAAGTTTGAAATTTTTTCTTCAAAAATTTGAATTCACCAAGAAAAATAGAAGTTGTTATAATGTAAATAAAATTTTAAAGTCACTTTCACTCTCTACGCAGAAGTTAGAAGATAAAGATTGGTTTAGTTACCAAAAAATTTGTAACTTGTCGGTTACAGTTGTATTCTTCAAAGATTGCTAAGTTAAGCAACTTGGTTAACAAAAATTGCTAGGTTAAGCAACTTTTCTGACATTTAATTTTTATTTATTTTATTTATTTAACATTTATTTTGTATGGTGCTCAACCCTGCAACATTTACAGCGTTTTTGTATCAAAGTTTAATTTTTGTAAACTTTTTTTTGGGGAACTATTGACCCGCTGCCGAACTTTTGAAGCATCCGGTGTATTTACCCAAGTGCTTATAGTTAACTTATAGTAACTTTACATCAAAAAGTTGAGAGATCAGAGTTTTTACTTGTTTTAAGGTATATAGGTTTTTCTAAATGACAGATGTCAATTTTGATAGACACAAATGAGATAAAAAGTATAATGTGATTAGACAATCAAGTTATCAGGTTAGAGCTTTTTGTCTCAAGCGCATGTTTATGATATGCAATGTGCTTCATATTCTTCGGCTACTACCAGCTACGCTCGAAGATAGGGTTTTGTATGGCTACTACCAACAAATATAAAAATAAGATCTATGCATTTATGAACGTTTGTTGGTAGTAACAAAAGAAGGTAGAGAACATTTCAAATCATAGAGATGCGCTTGAGACAAAAGGCGTTAACGTGTTAAGTTGGTTGTTTAATCAGCAATATACTTTTTATCTCATTTGTCATTTAGAGTGACCTAGACGCATTAAAACATACAGAGACCTGGTTTCTAAACTTTTTAATGTAAGGTTAGCTCATAATAGATGTTAGATAATATATCAACAAATGACATGTCATTATTGCTAATTGTTGCTAAATTTTGCAAACAACCGACAACATTGCTTAAAAATTATTTGTTGATATGAGTGTAGTGTATGTATAATGTGGTTTAAAAATAATGAGCAATAGCTAAGAGTTATAGTGGCACAAGATATATGTATTTGCTGCATTGATTCTTGATACAAAAGCATACAATTGGTAATTTAATACTCAAAAAATCCAAATCGCTCTATTATTAGTTATTTACATAAAAGTCAGGAAAATTTCACATTACTGAAGAGGAGCTAAATTGAAATACGAGGCACTTTGTGCCGAGTATTTTAAAGCTCCGAGTCAAGTACGAAATTTTACTGACGTGTTTTGTATTAAATTTTTCCGGAAATCGTAAAAAAGACAAAATTTACAAATTTTAGAATTTTTTTTACAAATTGCAAAAATCAAGTTTGTCAATTTTGTTGGCAACTATAGTTACTAGAGTATCTTTTTATTTTGCGTCTTGTGAAGTTTTTACAGTACTAGTCCGGAAAAAACTCAATTTTCCTGCGCGTAAATAAGCAGGAAAATGTTGTTTCCAAGACGATTTCCGGAATATAATATTGTGTATTTAAAATGACGTTCTAAGAGCTACAAAAAAGGCAATTCTAGCGTATTTGGAAAAAAAAAATCCAAACAAGAGAAACTTTTAATTCTTTGGTCTGTGTATTTTTTTAATGTTAAAGAACAGGTTAAACGTTAAAAGAGGAAAAGTCTCTAAAATTGATTCTCAATTTAAAAAATAAGAATACATAAAAATTTCAGTCTAAAGCAGACGATACAAATTATTTGTTAATCAAGATTAAACTCTCTTTAACAAAAACTACTGCCTTTTTGATTATGTTTATTTGTTTGTAAATTGTTTTGATTTTAGAGCTCTACGGCGCAGTATGAAACTGACAAACATATGAGTAACTGAAGTAGCCACATAGGGCACAAGACATATTGGTACGCCTACATTAGTAGAACTGTCGCCTTTGCGTAAAGCAGACTAGTAAATTAAAGTAAATAAAGTTGAAAAAATAACAAATCTTATTAATGCTTTTTTGAAGGCAAAAAACCGTAATAGCTACACAGGCTACTGCTTCAGAAACTTTTTTATTACTTTTCTAGCCCCTGCTGGTAAAAATCTTTTGCCAATTAAAAGACACAGAAGTTAAAGCTTTCTTTTCGTCGCAGAGGAATATATTGAAAACTTCCGCTGCAGGATTAAAATTGCAGATAAAATATGTTCAATTCTAATAAAGCTGAAAGATAACCTTCTGCAACCTTTGTGTTTTTATAGAAATTTTAAAACTTTAGCATCAATCTACCAGAAATGTCAACCCAGTATTTGTAATTGAAAAGTAGTTTGTTAATTTGTGTTGATATTTTGTAATAACAGATTTAATATCTAGTGCGTAAATGTTTTTATTTGATCAAGTGCGTGAAATGCAGATTCATGCACAGTTATTAAAAAGTCAGTTGCAAAGTTTTTTTTATAATTATTTTTTTTAAATCTTAGTAAAAATGATTGAATTGATGTTGTTTTCTTATTATAAAATAATGTTGAAGTTATTAGAAGGCTGAAGAAAGTGTAAATGTGTTTAATAGAATCGTTAATCTTATAAACTAAAATAAAAATTTACAGTTTGACATCTTTTTTCTATGAACAAAATTTTAGCTTATTCTCATGTCCAGTGGCAGATCTTAATTTATAAGATTTTTAAAGTTAGAGGGACTAGAATTTGTTAATTTTGCTGCAAATTAAGGGTTTGAACGTGATTAAACGCCAGAAATTGTTTTTTTACAACCGGACAATAAAACCTACGTTTTGCCTCAATTTTTTTCTAATTCTGTTTTCACACTAAACACTTCAAACATAGTTGATTTGACCTGACGGACACGGACATTTGCAAAACCCTTAACTACCATTTTTGTTAATATTAATTTATTTCACTTTTCTAAGTGACTAAGTTTTAATTTATGAATTTATTTTTGTGTAAATTAGATGAACTTTTCTTTTACTATTATTAATAAAAAATATTAATTATTAAAAATTTTTAGACAATTATATTATTAGATATGGTGCTATTAATTAAATTATTATAAAAAAGTAATGATTTGAAATTCAGCTGCGTTACTTTTTCAATTGAAGCGATAAAAAAATAAAATCATTAACAATTATTTAGAATTAATAAATAAAAAGTTGACAGCAAAGTAGTACTTATCATTATTATTGTTCTCTCGATAGATACTTCCCGAGAAGCCTAAATAAGTAATCCAAAAAGCTTCAATATAAAAGCGCCAACCCATATAACTCAATAATGACAAATTACTAGCGTTAATAATACACATTGAGCTTTCTCGAGCCTATCTATAAAATATTATCTAGCTATAGCTTTATGTCATACGATGGAGAGAAAAAAGCAATGTTCAGTGACAGGTCGAAAGGGTGAACAAAGCCAACCGACAACCAATAGCAAAAAAGCTTGCTCATTACGCTCGCCAATCAAACATTTTCTACACGATCCGTTCGCCACTGATCGAAGCTCTTTAACCCTCTGAAAGCCGAGGGCGGGTTACTATTTTGTGGCTTGTATTGCGGTTTTGATAGATATTCTTACCCTGAAGAGACTCCAGGGGATGAAAACATTGTGTCGATAGATATTCGAGAAGGTAGATGTGACTGGTGAAAGGTGATTCTCGATAGATATAAAAGAAAATAAATCATAGACAGGTGAGTTTTTTTTTATTTTACCTAAAATGCTAGATAACATAATCTATTTCAAAACGTAGCAAACGGCATTTATTTGATAAAGTATAGAACATTATGAATATAGATACCTATTCTAAAATTTACTTTTTTTATAAATGCAGTTTTTTTTAATTAATTACTATTATTCTTTATAATAAATTAACTTTCACTTTAATTTGCATTTTATTATTTATCATTTGTAACATACATAACTCAATTTTAAGTGTTTTTCAAAATTTTTTTAAACAAAAATTTTCATTGTTAACTTTATTACAGCACAAATGAATACATTTAAATTTGATAATATATAAAGTTTGAAAATTTAATATTTAATTTTTATTTATTAATTAGGAACATATTCTATTTGTAAGTAAAATACGAATATCATAATAACAAAAATAACATTTTAGGGAAAAAATCTCTATAAAACTTGGATTTACAAAATTTTTTTTGTAAAAATTTAATTTTCGCAATTTAAACAGTACAATTTTTTTAAAAAGTGTTTTGAATCGTGGGACTGTAGCACCCTAAGTACATTTTTTCTTATTCATTTATAAATAATATAGATAAATTATCTATTTAAAAAAATGCTAATTATGAGTTTTGTTTAAACAATTATTATTGCTTATATTTACCCATAATTTTTTTTTTTAGAAATTTCAAAATGTAGTTTATTAACGAAATAAAATGTTTTGTCTTTTTATTATTTTAAAAAGGTTCACTTCGTATTTCCACATTTAAAGAACAATTTTTGGGCTTTTAAAGCGGAGAAATACTCTCAAAACATAATCTGTTTAATAAAAAAAGTTAATAATAAAAATAAAATAATTTTTAAGATGTAACAAAAAAATTAATAAGTTTGATAATATTTTATATCATTTTTCACTTTCAATTCTATGAGACAAATTTTTGTCTTTCAGCTTTAGGATTTAATTTCATTAGCATCTGGGAAAAAAAAAAGATTTATAAGTTTGTAGTGTATATCTGTGTGTTTGTCTGACGTCTGTAGTCACTAAATGGCTACGCCGACTTACATCTAGTTTTATTAAAAACTTTTGTATTAAAAAGCTAAGGTAATCAAAAAAATTATTTATTAATCTTTAAAACAGTTGGTTCAATCGTTAGAAAATTATCAGTTTTTTTCAGTGTATAAATAAAAAATGTAAGCATTTTTTACAAATCAGATTTAGGCTATATACGATATTACGTTTTTTATAATATTAGAAAAACTTTGTAATCATGAAATAACGTCTAAAATATGCTAAACACTAAACTGTTTCAGCAACTTAAAGCAGAGGCATTTTGTTTAAACTCATCAGAACGGTTTTTATTAAAAAATTTTTGAATTTTGAATAAATTCAGCAGTTATTGAAACGTATATTTAAAAATATAAAAAATTAGTAGTTGAAATTTAATTATTAAAATTATTTTTTAGTTCTTCTTTTAAAAGCTATTTTTCTTTAAATTAAAGTATGTAATATATAATCAAGACTTATTGATATAACTTATTTATTAAAATAAAAAACCAATTTTATTAAAATATATATTTTTAAATTTATTATAATAATTAATTAATTGAGTTTAATTAAAATTTTTAATCTTTAATCTACACTAATATTATAAAGAGGAAAGATTTGTACCTATTTTTGTATGTTTGTAATGAATAGGCTCAAAAAGCACTGAGCCGATTTAAAAAATTCTTTCACTAATAGAATGCTACATTCTTCCAATTTGACATAGGCTACAATTTTATTTTAAAAAAAAATTAGGAATTTTTGGTAAAATTTGAACAATGTAACCGAAGGTGTAGAAAAATGAGTCTTAAAATGTCTTTCGTCGAATGCACTGCCGAAACTATTAGCGATAGAACAAAATAATGTACAACAATATTGAAGAACATCATAATGTCTACAAAAAACTCCGCGGTAGCATATGTCCAACTATTGTAGTTATGTCACTACAACAACTTTTTTCATTTTAAACATTAATGAAAATGCTAACCAAATTCAAACCATGCTATTTATGTGTTTATATTAATCCTTATCCAAATAAATTATTTTATAGTCAAGACCATTTAACTACCTATAAAATGGTTTTTAAATTATTTAAATTGGACTTTATATTCAAAAGATATTACGAATTAAAAAATTCAAACAGTATACAAAACCGCCATAGCGCCGTGGCCGTTTGCGGTGCAGTCTGAAAAGCGCGCCGGGCATCGCGGCGGGTGGGGTGGAGGGGAGTAAAAATGTATATAATATCCTATGTAAATATTACTTATTTAGGTGCTTGCCACTTAAACCATCAAAGAAATTGAACATAAATAGACTTACATACAAATATAACTGTGGGATTTTTTTTAATATATAATTAATAAATAATAATTTTTTAATAAATTAAAATATTTGTGAAAAAAAGTGTTTTATATCCAAATTTCCAAAAATAAATAATTGTCTACCCCGTGCGAAGCCGGGACGGGCTGCTTGTTATTAAATATAGTCCTATATTTTTATAATATAATTTAAATAGTAAAAAATAATGCAATTTAATTTAAATGATATGATTTTTAAAACATAATTATTGTATTAATTAAAAAAAAACGATTGTAAAATTTTATTTAAACTATTATTTCCTTTTTTCAAGATTAACAGCGAACATTAAGCACAATTTTTGTGATTTATTGTGTTCCTTATATTTACAAACATACAAACACCCATATCCAGACCAAAGTCATTTTTTTTGTAGAAAAGTCTCTCGCCTGAGTGGACTCAAACCCACGCTAGGTTCTGAACAGAACTCTTTGTATTATGTCAATTGAAAAAAAAAACGATAGCAACATTAAATTTAATTAAAATTGTTTTTTAAATTTAAACGATGTGATATTTGTAAAAAATAACTTACTTACAACTTTGTATATGTTTTAAAAAAGACTTTGAAACTATAACTTATAATACAAAAACATTTGTTGACATCCTTTTTTACAGTCGATTATGAAATAGTACAATTTTCTGTTCAGTAAATTTATACACAAATTTTTGAAGTGAAAACTTCTTTAGCGGCGCTGAGCACTTTTTTTTGTATGGGTAAAAACTTTCAAACTCGCGTCAGGGTCACGTGATGCTGATCGAAAAAGCGTAAGATCGAGGGGAAGGGAGAGGAACTAGTATCTCCCACTCTTTCTACCGTGCCTGAGTCATAGATTTATTATAACAAGATACAGCCATGCACTGCGATAGTCCGCCAGGACGTACCATCTATTGCTCTCACTCTCAACTGCATTAGTATTCGATAGCGCTATCTTTTAGAGAGGTTCCTACAAATAGCAAAGCAGAAATCAGTAGACGCAGAGTACGCGACGTCAGCATGACACTAGAATTATTTTGACGTTTCTATTCAAATTTTTCTAATCACATAATTTGAACAGAAAACTTAGTTCAGTCACTTAAAAATTGAAAATAATTATTGTCAAGAAAAATATTTAATAATTTGAAGGTAATTTTATTTATTGAGATTTCAACCTCAACTTTTATTTTCTTCCAGCTTTCTAATGTTTCTCTATTTTCTTAGAGCCTAACTTCAATTTTACAAATTCATAGGAGAGAAGTTTTTTATTTTCATTATTGTGATTGTCACGATGCAGTTGTGGGTTTGTAAGCTGATAAAAGATGAAGCGGATAATAAAGTTTACATGGGTCTGACACAACTAAAAGTTGGTGAAATTTTGAAATTGGAATAGAGTTTTTTGATAAAATAATTAAGAATCATTAGCACTGATGAAAAAACCTTTATTTATAAATAATTATTCATTCCAAAATAAAATTGATTTTTAACCTAATTTTCGTATTTTATTAGATTGTGTATGACAAATGTCAATAAGTTGACAGCAAAGCATTGCATCGTTGATTGTCGACTAAAATCGTAGAAATTCGTGTCTGTTTAATCACTATAGACTCGTGTGCGACATACAACAAATATGATGAAAAGGATAAAAAATGTGTTTCATTAAATATAGAAAGAAATGGAGAGATGTACCAATTTCTTTGATATGTTTTTTAAGAACCGAAGTATGTTCAGCATGCATAGCTATATCTAATGTATTAAATCTATGGCCTGAGTGTGCTGCTCTGTTTAGGCGGCACAGGGCGCTTGCGCGAATGACCGTGTGTGTTTATGTACAGCGTCCCACGCGTATCCAAGGATGGTGACAGCTGATTGCTGAACTGTTGTTTAGTAAATACACTGTTGTGTATTCGTAAATGTGAATTGTTTAAATTATGGAAATCGAACAAAGTGAATCTATTAATGAAAAAAGTGATGATGAAGTAGTGAAAGAAAATGAGTAAGTAAGAAAAAAAAATTGGAAAAAGCTTTGATAAATTGCCAATGATTTTAAGTGGAGATTTGAATATAAACTTTGCAGACGATAAAAATCAATCATTAATTGAATTTTTAAATAATGAATTTGGTTTAACTATGTCAAATGATCGCAATTTTAGCACAACGAAATACAAAACTACTATTGATGCGGTCTTTATTAGACACTTAAATAGGTTCGAATCAAAACTGTTTGTTTCTTACTTCAGTTATCATAAACCAATTGTATCAGTTGTAAAAATTTGCGATCATGATTCTGATAATAACGATGGTGTAAAAGTCGTCGAAATTATGGATGGAAGTTGATTTTTGTGAGAGATAAAATTTAATGTAATATATAAATAACGATATAATATTATAAATAACAACATATAAATTGTCATATTTGTGTACGATAGCGCAATAAATAAACATTGTATTCTACCTCATAAATGATAGTACTTTTATACTTATAATTAAACACAACGTTAATATTGAAGTTTTCACTTCTGCCGGCACTCCCGGAGTGCTACCTTTTTTTTTTTACACGCTAGTGCTTATGGGAATTACAACGTCTCACAATTTTTTGTAAATGTTTTCTACCAGAGCCCACATTCGCACAATTAAAAAATTTTTTCCTTTTTTCTGACAAGGTACTAAACACCGAAAAACTAATTAGTGTAGAAACGAAATCTTTAACCTAATTTAGCTAATATAGTTACAAATTGTGCCTTAGTGATTAACAATTCTTAACTACCCTGTGATCTACAATTATTTAGAAAGAAAGAGGTTATGATAAACAAAATCAAATTTTTAGCTTAATTCAACGTCTTTAATTCGACATTTGTTTCTTGATTTCTGTCAAGTTTGTTGGTAAACAGTAGCAAAACAGAAAACGTTTCTTATAGAAGCATATTTTTGCAAAAGTATTTTATAATGTTGAGTGGGAATGCAGCGCTCATGTCTGCTTACCTGCTTTCTGATGTAAACTTTTTAGAAGCAAATTTTTATAATATGGTCGAAAATACTGTTTTTGAGGATATTTAGAGAATCTGGAAGTGTAGGACACAAAAAAGGTGCTGGTAGGCTAACAATCAAGACAGAAAAGGTGACGGCAAATGTTGAGCAGCGGATCCATGATGCACCCACCAAATCTTTAAACATTTGTTCCAAGAAACTATTATAGCATGGTAGCTGTCAAAAAGTTTTAAGGAAAGATATAACAGTTTTTTCCAATAAGTTGCAGGCTTTTTATAAGTAGTTTCTAGCTGATCATAGCAGACGAGACGTGTTCATTACTGCCAGTGGTTCAGTCAGAATTTTTATTATTTTAATGTTTCAAAACAGTTAACCAACAAATTTGACAATCACGAATGTCAAACTAACAGCACTGAATCAAGCTAAGCCTCTGATTTTGTTTTTCAGAGCTTTTTTTATGTAAATAATTGTGAATCCCACAATATATCACTTAAGAATTGATTATCAGTTGTAATATTAGAATTGTTAAAATTGCACAAGAACAATTTTTTCAAATTTTTTAACGATAATAATTTTACACCCGGCATTTTAACTTAATACTACACTACATTTTTGGTTTCTAGTTTTATCATTTTTCTGCGATTTATTTATATAAATGTGTGTCAACAAAATAATTATTAAAACTTCTCGAGCTTTGTCACTGCTAATTTTTGAACATAGATTTAATACATTAGATATAGCTATGCATGCTAAACATACTTCGGTTCTTAAAAAACATATCAAAGAAATTGGTACATCTCTCCATTTCTTTCTATATTTAATGAAACACATTTTTCATCCTTTTCATCATATTTGTTGTATGTCGCACACGAGTCTATAGTGATTAAACAGACACGAATTTCTACGATTTTAGTCGACAATCAACGATGCAATGCTTTGCTGTCAACTTATTGACATTTGTCATACACAATCTAATAAAATACGAAAATTAGGTTAAAAATCAATTTTATTTTGTAATGAATAATTATTTATAAATAAAGGTTTTTTTCATCAGTGCTAATGATTCTTAATTATTTTATCAAAAAACTCTATTCCAATTTCCAAATTTCACCAACTTTTAGTTGTGTCCAGACCCATGTAAACTTTATTATCCGCTTCATCTTTTATCAGCTTACAAACCCACAACTGCATCGTGACAATCACAATAATGAAAATAAAAAACTTCTCTCCTATGAATTTGTAAAATTGAAGTTAGGCTTTAAGAAAATAGAGAAACATTAGAAAGCTGGAAGAAAATAAAAGTTGAGGTTGAAATCTCAATAAATAAAATTACCTTCAAATTATTAAATATTTTTCTTGACAATAATTATTTTCAATTTTTAAGTGATTGAACTAAGTTTTCTGTTCAAATTATGTGATTAGAAAAATTTTAATAGAAACGTCAAAATAATTCTAGTGTCATGCTGACGTAGCGTACTCTGCGTCTACTGATTTCTGCTTTGCTATTGGTAGGAACCTCTCTAAAGGATAGCGCTATCGAATACTAATGCAGTTGAGAGTGAGGGCAATAGATGGTACGTCTTGGCGGACTATCGCAGTGGATAACTGTATCTTGTTATAATAAATCTATGTTTTTGAAGCGCTTTAAACTTCAGAGTTCAGAGCAAAGACACGAAGAAGTTGGTTGAAGTTGGTTAAATAATAAAATATGTTTCAATTTTATAATATGGGTATATACTTCATCTATATATGATACTTCATCTTATAACTGTTAAATAGAACTAACTGCATGAAATAAATTAATAATTAATTAAATAAATAAAAAATTTGAAATATTAATTGTTGAAAGCTTAGCTTTTTTTAAAATTTATTTTCTTTTGAGTAAATTAATATTGCAACACATTTTTTATTGACTCACTTATATGAGTAGAACGCTTATTATAATGTTTTACAATAAGTTTTAATAAATATATATTTTTTATTTTGGTCTAGTCTCTCTGATATTTAAGATTTTTTGATTGTCTTGCTTACCTAGGCTTATTAGATTTTAAAATACTGGCAACTTCTTTAGAGTGATTACGGGAGCCTAGACAGGTTTTTGTGAAATATAAAACATCAACAAATTTTTAAATATCTTTGAAGAAGTGAAATTTTCTACGTTATACAATTTTATTGTAGCGTCTAAACGATTTCAGGATTTGGAAGTCGTTGGAAGTTAGAATAATAGTTTTTTGCAGTCTTCCACTTTCTAGGAACCATACAACTTAAAATGTTTTATTTCATTAGCGTATCATAGACTATCATCGCTTTTTGCGTGGAAAAATCCCTATCTAAAGCACTTTACCTATATAATAAATGTCTATTATTTTAATGAATTAATTATTATGCCAGCTTACCTTTAGCATTGTTTTCTATAGCTATTTATAACATCATTTGTAATTTTTTATTTATAATTGAATTTGATGAAACATTATTTATTATATTTATTTGCTAAGCCCTAACTTTAACACATCTTCAAAATAAAACTTTAAAATAAACGTCAAAATTATTATTTATTCGACACAGGTTATTCAAGAAAGGGTTGGTTTTAACTTTAGCACCTGTACATTCTCATAGCACGACCCTATATTAACGACCACTAATTATATAATATGAGTACAAATTACACAATATGTTCCAAACTCACCCTCAACCAGACAATTTCATGAATCAGTGCAACAAGCAGGGTTTTTACCACGATATACAATTTACCACTGAATTTGAACATATGATACTAAAAAAGTTAATGATAGGGTGTGAATGTTTTGATAAAATTTTAATTTATGGCTGACTATCTTAGTCATTTATCAAACTATGTGACAATATATATTTTGTTTTAGTAATCACTGGAACTGACTATAAAAAAATAACAATTATAAGAAACTATCTAATATGTTTGCTAGATTCTTGTGATCCGAAACAAGTTTTAAGTTTTTATGTTTTTGTAAAACTATTTAGATTTGACTAATTACAAGTTAACCTGCATAATTTAAATCTTGTTCAATAACAGATAAAGAGGCCCAAGAGAACCAATCTGTAGAGATGTGACTTATAAAAGTGGTTATACGATATACGTACAAACATCTTCCGACTTTGCTTAAATACAGTTTTGCAAACAAATGGCCAATAACGTATGTGAGATGTTATTTGTACGTTTAAATTTGTTTTAGCTTAAAAAAATTATTAAATTCTATTAAAATAACAAAACAAAACAAAATTTTTTTAATATTTTATTGCCTAATACCATAGACTAACTAATACCTAATACGTATAAATGTTTACATCTTGCATAACTAATCATGTCACACTAATAATTTTGAAATTTATATTGTTTTTTGAACGTAAAGTTGAGATCAAATTTGTAGATAGAATTGAGAAAATGCGCAAAACTCTGTAAGACAGAAAGAGCCTAAATGTGTTGTCAGCGTAACATGCTGTCTTTATAAAATATGTGGCATATAAACTTTCAAAAGGTTATATGCCTATTGTATATTTAAATTTTAGTTTTTAAGTAAGATAGAATACTAATAAGTAGCATGTTAAATGTAGCGTTTGTTTCTTAAATATGAAGAGAGGCTATTAATTTGACCATATTTTTTGATGCATGTTACAGCCGCTAGCCACTTATATACCAATTTTAATTTTTTATTTTAAAATTTTATATTTGAAAAAAAAACTTTTTTTAAGCGAGGAAACCAAAAAAAAACAAATTGAAATTAAGTCACATAGTTTTATATTTTTTCGGTTTTTTAATCAATTTGTGTTTTGAAAACCTGATTATTTAAATTGAAAACCGAAAATTGTAAAACTTTAAAAAATTTTAATAAAGTTTACGGTATTATTAGAGTGTTTTTTTTAATCACTGACAGCTGTTAAATCAAATATCTAGACTTTACCACTTATTACAAAAAAATAGTACTTATAAATACTTCTAAATTTTTTCAACAAATTTTGTTTTGAATTTTAAATATTTGATGACATTCGGTTTTTAGTTATTTTTTATACGTTTTTTCTATACATTACTCACTCCGTAATTTTAAGTAGATATATTTTATATAATTTTCTGGAAATCGTCTTGGAAACAACATTTTCCTGCTTATTTACGCGCAGGAAAATTGAGTTTTCCCGACTAGTACTGTAAAAACTTTACAAGACGCAAAATAAAAAAGATACTCTAGTAACTATAGTTGCCAACAAAAATGACAAACTTGATTATTGTAAAATTTGTCAAAAAAAATTCTATTTGTAAGTTTGGTTTTTTTTTACGATTTCCGGAAAAATTTAATACAAAACACGTCAGTAAAATCTCTTACTTGACTCGGAGCTTTAAAATACTCGGCACAAAGTGCCTCGTGCTAAATTGATTTCAATTTAGCTCCTCTTCAGTAATGTGACATTTTCCTGACTTTTATGTAAATAACTATTTCATAAAGATTATAGAAAGTAATTCAAAGAGTCTGTTACAAAAACTTTTTTTTACAATATTAACAATAAAGATTAATATTTAATAGCAAAAAATTGTTTTTTTCTTAAATTATCGTTTTTGTAACACAAAAAACTTTTTATCGATTGACCCTTCCCAACAAATCAAATTATCCTCAGTGTACAATAACACATAGTGTCTACTTCAAGACTAAAATATAAATTATTAATATTTATTAGACGCATTTTCACTTAGCGTCGGCTTAATATGCAAATGTCGTAAGTCCATTTTATTCAAAAATTACATTTTGATTGCATCTAGCAGTAAATAAATCAGACTATCAGTTAAGAAATAGTTGAAACTCCAGAAAAAATCAGCCACCTTGTAATAATCAAAATGATTTAGTCGTAAGTCCAGCTACTATAGAAAAATAAACGTTTTTTGTCTTTCTTGAAAAGTTTACATTCTGGGACTTACGACTATTGCATATTAAACCGACGTTAGAATTAAAAAGGTATAGCGACACCTATTAGAAGCTTTTTACATGTAGAACATAAAACCACATTTCTACATTTTGATGCTAGAAGTAGCTTTTAATGACAGATTTAAATTTTGATAGAAAATGACTTTGTTATGTCTATGTTATGTAGATCTTGGTTTGAATAAATTTGCTTTAGCTTTATTTCTTGCAATAATATATATTTTTAAAGCTTTTTGCAACAGAACTTTACATTACTATTTCAATACCTCTCAGGAGTTTTAAAAGTACATACAATAAATACACTTTTTTTTAATTGACAAAAATGTTGATTTTAATAATTTTGACAATATTTAAATTTTGCGATTAATAATTTTTAGTTTTGTCTCTTTTTTTTTGGCTGAAAAAAATAAGATACATTTTTTTGTTAAGATGTTTAATGGCAATAACACTAAAATGTTTTTCATAGAGAAAGTTTTAAGCATTATTTTGTGCAGCTAATGTTGCATTAATTTCAGGTTTATGAAGAAGAGCTATGCAAATCGTCAAACTACATATTTTAAAACACTTTTGACCGTTTTTTTTAAAACTGCTACAGTTATTTTTGACAATTATTTATTAAAAATTATGGCTTTTTTATGTTTTCTTTTACTTATTTTTTTTCTATACCTAATAAAAGTTTACAAACAAGGTTTTTTTTAATTAGATTTAATACTACAGAAACCGATTTGGTTGTAACCTGTAGATCCCACAGTTTTCGTTAAAGATACTCTGTTTTATGTTTGGGTAAATAATTTATTTTACTAAAAAGTGATTTAAAAAGATTTATCCAAAAGTATAATATAATACTTTTTTTCATCGGTACATCATGTGATCTAATTAATTTTTTGAAACTAAGTTTACAGTAATACAAACTAGTTTAAGATTAAATATATAGTAAATTTATATTAAATATGTTTAATACTACACATTAGTTAAAATTCTAAAGTTATCTCACTAATGTCTAAGATTTTTTTTATAATTTTTTTGTTGAATTTATGTATTGATATAGTTTTAATGTTTTCTTCAAAACCTCATTTTCACATTCCTAATGCGTTACGCTTTCAGTTGAGCGTATTGAAACTTTAGTCGTTTAAATACAACTTCATATAGCACAAGAAAAAAGTTTAATGCGAATTTAATACCCAAGGGTGCTAAGCGAATATTTTCTGAGTTTTTTATTTTAGACCATATGTGAAGAAGACGTTGTTATTGATTTTATGCTAATTTTAAGAAAATGCCGATGTCATTTGTACATAATTATTTTTTTGTGTCACTTCAATATTGTGCTATTGATTGATTCTATTCATAACGGATTATCAGAATTAAATTTAAATTTATAATCAGGTGATCAGAGGGTAAAAAAAACGAATCATGGCGAAGGTATGCGGTTTTTTGCAGCTGTAGTTTGCAACTTGATAGAATTAATATAACAATGCAGTTAATTAATAATCTATTAACATATAAATATATTGTTAATAAACATTAACAAGATAAATTGTTTATACCATCGGCTTTATTTTTTTGTTGTAAGTATTTTTGCTTATTTCTTTTACAATAATAATATTTTAACAAAAAAAAACAACTTTAAAGGGGAAACTAAAAAGTAATCGCGAACACGCATTTTTGAACGCACAAGTCGTCAATACAATTTTTAAAGTTTTTTCTAAATTTTTTTATGATGCTACTATCAAATCTTATTTTTTAAATTTATTATAGTACCACCCTTGAGATGTCTTCTTTTCAACACAAAAAAACTTATTAAAATTTATTTATAAAAAATAACAAACTTATCTGCAAGCACACATAAAAAAATATATATGTAGAGTCGAATTGAGAAACCTTTTTTTTTTTGAAGTTGGTTAAAAATACATATTATTATTAATTAAAATTATAAAATAATCTATTAAAAAAAGAATTTAATTTGCAATTATTAGTTATAATTTAAACAGCAAGTAGACTTTAGACATTGACTATTGATCTATCTATTTCTTAATATTCATAAAATGGCTTCTAGCCAGGACACATAAATCTTTCATAATTCATCCAACAAAGCTTATTTTTAATGCGTCGGTCCGCCATTATTGTAGTTGCAGTGGCTACTTTCCTGTCGATCTCAATGGTTCGTGTTGAATACTTAATAATGAGAAAATTACCACCTGTTCCGTCTGCTCAAAACAATATCTGATTTAAAACGGCTATATACCTATTATAAATAACACAATTTATTCCTTAAGAATATCTTTAGATATTTAAACATTTTATTTTAGAAATGGTGTTTAAATACTACCAATGTTAAAGAGATATTACAAATATCTATTAGATAATTTATTTATATTGTTTGTTCTAGTCAATAACTACAACAGAACGTCTTAGTTAACCAAAAACAATTTCGTTTGAAAACCAATAGATTTGAAATTATACTGAGAATAATGTCATGCGCTATTGTTTCTGTAAATAAGCATTCAAAACAAAAATTATTGTGAGTTAATAATTTATGTAGTTCTTATTTTGCACACTAAACAGTTTAAAAGTGTTCCGACCAATTTAAAAGAAATATGAAAGACAAAAGCTATTCTTATATTAAATATGTACTGAAACTTATTGAAGAAAATGAAAAAAAAAATGAATTAATCTTATTCATCTGATAAATCATTTATGCTAATATCATAAACTGTATCGCTTGTTTCTCCTATATTTAAAATAATTTCGTTGACCATCTGATCTAAAAGTTCTTATTTAATCCATGCTTTAATTATTTTTCGTGCGTGGTTGACATCTTTAGTTTATTGCTCAGGTCCTATTGCTTCTAGAAGAGATTCTTTAGCTCAGTCATGTTAAATATAAAGCATTTAACATGACTGAGCTAAAGAAGCTAATATGTAAACCCATATATTTTTTTATTTGTGCCCAAATTAATAAGATTAATATTAAAATACTTTATTTCTGATTTATGTTTCTTTTAGTTTTTTACTAGAGTTGATATTCATGCTTTTTAATCAGAAAATAATTTTGTTTTTTATGTTGCTCAGATTAGAGGGCTTATTTATTTGTACGGAATTAAAAACCTATTATTACTATAATAGGTTTTATTATTACTATAATAGGTTTTTTATTATTTATTATTACTATAAAAGGTTTTTTCGGGATATTGGGAGTGAGTTTTTTCAAACCATTGTTAAAAACGATTTTCATCCAAATCTTCATGGTAAGCAGTGGCTTTTTTCAACTGAAAAAACAAGAAAGCATTTGGTACAATTTTGCTAATTAAACCTGCATGAAGAATTATTAGACGATCTCAAGGTACCTTAAGACCACACTTTTCAGTACAGTTAGTCCAAATTTTAGAAAATATTACTTTATTCAAATTTTCTCTTCAAATTTGTTTTAAAAACCTGCATCTCCAAACAGCAATATTGCTGTTTTTATCGCAATTATTTTATCTTATATGGTTTTTATATGTAAATCTTATTTTGTTAAAAGCAGTTTTAAGAGATTCAATTGACACAATTTGCTGTTTTTTAGTGTAACATGTAATTTTTGCAAAGTAAGAGACTCTTTTCTTATGCAATACGCATTTATAAATCTTCTCCAATTGAAGCAGCGTCAAGCATCAGTTGCAATAGTTTGCAACCTATAAACAATGTCTATTGTTTATAGGTTGTGTATTATTCACAGTAGAAAATTGCCGTTGATAATTAACCAGCAAGGCGTAAAATAACGATTTTATACAGAACCGTATTTTAGTATGCAAAAAATATTAGCTTTTGTTATATTGTATTTTACGTATTTGTTCATATATAGCTTGCTGTCTCTTTATTAGTCAATTGCTATTGCATTGTCATAAACTCAAACCAGCATTTAGATAACGAGAGCCCAATTTACTCCAGCAAAATTTTGCTGTACTACTTTTTCTTATAATCTTGAAAGTGAATGTAATTATAGACTACTATAAAGTTATCTCACAAATCTTTGAACTTCCTTGACAAATTCTTTTTTTTTTAATATTATATGTTCGGGTACACAATAACTCGCGATTTTAGTTGCAGTAAATCTAATATTACTAGACTTTGATGACGATAATCACTGACAGGAGTGACAAGTATAATTTTTACTTTTTAACCATATTTTTAATAATTATTAATTTTTCTTCAATAACAAGAAATCTTTTAGATTAATGATTTCTGTTTTGGCGACTAGCAATAATCACATTCGCATCCCTACCTCGAACGTCAATACAGCGCATTTTTAAAAGCTCACACTTTTTATTAAGATTATTTTCTCTAAGAAAAAGTCTGGTGCTGTTTCTTGAAAGAATGCTTGAACTTCTTCGCAAGTTAAACTTTAAATTTTTTGATAGAAGTTTTTGGTTCTTATTACTCAAATTTTTTTTCTTAACTATTAGTTTTTTCTTAAACATTAATAACTTTAAAAGAAATTAGCTCAAACAAATCTTGAAAATTAACTATCATAACTGTTTTATTGATATTGCTTATGGAAAGTATTTGTTGACCAATCTTCAAAACAAAAACCTTTTTTTTCTCAGTTTTAAAAGAACAGTAGCTTTGAGTGTTCTTGCAGCTTTTAGTAGTACTTTTTCAGGAATATCTTTTTCAGTGATTTCTAAAGTAAAGAGGAAAATGCCCTCAAACAGTGTCAGAAAACAAAATCGATGTTTGTTGCTGAGATGTTTGTAAGCAACTTTTTATTTGATAATTACTACTCAGTTTTAGTAAAAATCCAAAAGCACATGAAACTAGTTTGACATTAAGCATTATTTAGTTTATTACCTTTATAAGTATAATAAATGTCTAATAACATAAGTCTTACATAATAGGGTAATAACTCAGAAATAACAGAAGTTTTAACAACTGTTAAAGAAAAATATTATTAACTTATAATTTTTTAAAATAGATTGTACTGAGCAGAAGACCAATGTTGATGTAAAATCTTTTCAAATTAAATATTTTTTTTTTAGTTTAAGATGGAGGATACCGTCTCCAACAGTAAATCCGAATCACTTTGTCGTGTATGTGGTGACAAAGCTTCTGGAAAACATTATGGTGTTGCAAGCTGCGACGGATGTCGTGGCTTTTTCAAACGCTCAATTCGTCGGTAATATATCCTATTAATGTAAAAGTGATATATCTAATAAAATTAATTTCTGCAGGAACCTAGAATACATATGTAAAGAGAATGGACGTTGCGTGGTGGATGTGACAAGAAGAAATCAATGCCAAGCGTGTCGCTTCAAAAAGTGTCTTCAAGTCAACATGAAAAGAGACGGTAAGTATTACCTTTTAAATGAATCTTGGATATATGGGTATAATTTTATAAAAAGGATAACATTAATAGTTTCTCCTACAGACTGTCAATTTGTCTGTAAACATCTAGAATTACCTTCAAGTAGAGTACGTTCTAATTTTTATAAAGCCTGGCTTTTAGTATATCGTTAAACTTGTACAGGTCGTCAAACATAGCAACAACTCTGAGTTTTGCTCGGTATGCGCAGACGAAAAGAGTGAGGCAACATTCGGATGGAAAAAGATAAACGCTACGCACAGCGAGATACCCCTTTGTATTTGTTTAGTACTGACTAATGAATGCTAATATTAAGTGTTATTTATTTATGTATTTAGACAAAGATATCAAGAATGTATTAGCAAACGTAACTAATATTTTAGAAATACCTAAATAGGTATAAACTATGTTTTTTTAACTATATTTACTTCTCAACGGTCCGGCTGCGACTGCAACTCTGCCATCCAAATGGAAAGATTTTCCAATGCGCATCTAGTGGGCGGCCACTTTACAGAGTTGTTCCTATATTTGACGAGCTGTACGTCGATTATTTTTAAAAGCACACAATGTAAACAAAGCTTTTAAAATAAGTTTTTATGTGAAAAAAATTTTTCATATTGTTTGTAGCGGAAAAGTCGCTAATGACCTTTTTTTAGATGTCAAAACAAAATGTTAAAATTAATTAATCTAAAATTAACTACATACATACGTTTATTGAAAAAAAGTCTTAAATATTTACATTAAACATTATGTCTATTTATAATACTTATTGAAAATACAATTATTATAAATAACACCTTATCTTCGATTTTCTCCTTACAATTTTTTGCTTCATTTTACAGTGTTTTTGTGTTTTAACTTGCTTGAAATTAAATTATTTCTAAGTGATAAATAGTATCTGGATGTAAATAGGCACAAATTTATCTTGCTAAACTGTGACCAAAGAGTTTTACTTATTTTATACTAGCTGACCCGGCGAACTTCGTACCGCCTAACAGTCAATGAATGTCGTGTTACTTTTTAGCTGAACTAATTTAGGCTTTGATGAACGTAAAACAATGATACAAAATAATATATTTATATAGATAGAAACAAAAAAGTATTTTATTATGATGAATGATGATGAAAACATACATACAGAATAAGAATAAAAATAAAAAAAATAAAAAATAATAATTAAGTACTTCAAACTCATGTCAGAAAAAAATGATTGAAAACTGTGTTGTGCAGATTGGGAAAAAAAAAATTAAACTCGGATTAATTTATTAATAAGATTTTCATTCAAGCACTTTGTAGTAAACAACATTCTTTGTTTTTTGGTCAGACGCAAGAACAAATAAAGCGGATGGTTTGCCGACACGTGAGCATGCCACGTACAATTGACCATGAGAAAAACATGCATTTTCTAGATTGAGGCCACAAATAGTCAAGGATTGGCCCTGTGATGTGTTGATCGTCATGGCGAAAGCAAGACGAATCGGGAATTGAATTCGTTTAAACTCAAAGGGCATATCCGTTGGGATCATCGGAATCCTTGGAATAAGAACTTCCTCATCTTTAAAGTCCTTAAGTATCGACGCGTGCAATTTCTCGCAGATAATTGACTCGCGATATTCCGTTGCCCAATTGCATTACGGCTTCGCTGGGAAAGATTAGATCTTCTAGGACGCGGCATTGTTATTAAAATGTGCACTCGCATAAAACCACCAAATATAATAACAGTGCCTAAACTTTCGAGACATAGACAATAGCTCAAAGAGTATATAACCACTACGTATGAATAGCTTATCAAAAAAAATCATAGACAACCTATAAAAAGACATTTACACTTTTGTTAACCTGTAGATTTTTTCCCCTTAATCTTATAACCCTTACCAACTGATTTTATATTCCCTAAATCCCATTCCTTTCCGATGATTTTATGTTTTTACTGTAGAATAAATCTTAGGTATTATTTTCGGGAATTAAAAACAAATATAGCAGTACCTGAACTTTGTAGACATTTTATTTCTGAACGCACACATGATGTCTTCAGAAAAAAATAAAGTTGTGGCTTAAAAATCTCAGCAACCAGGCCATAAGCTCCAAAAAAAAAATAGTTGTTACACTATTTGACAGGATTAGACAACAAATGTTTGACATGTAATAAACAAATTAGCATCTATTGAAATGATTAAATATTTATTACACATATCAAGTTTTCATTGTTTTTAAGACGTATTCTGCTATTCGGGACGGAAACAAATCCAACAAATCAATCGGTCCAGCCGTTATCGAGTTATAAGTGTTGTAACAAACACGACTTTCTTTTATATATATAGATAACGCCTCTTGTTGGCATCCAAAATAATAAAAAAAAATTGATGACATATGTCATGAATTAGATCTGACCGCGTTGAAAATTAAAGACATATTCTCAAAAAATATCAAAACCAATTAGATATTCAAAGTCTGATTAAAAGCGATGACATACTAAATACAAAATACTCTTAAAAGTTAATAATTTTGTCAACATTTTAATTTTGTATTTTGTTGCATTTAATTAGTCAGAATTATTTAAAATAATACATTTTCTAAAAAATATCATTCTTAAAAACTCATCGGATTTTATTGGAGTTGGGAGAAGTCATAGTAAGCTTTAAGTAGTTTTACTGTGGTTTTAACCCAAAAGAAGTCATTCACCGGTGACAAAACTCATAGATGTTGATGGTAAGCCCCTAGTGATTTTAATTAATTAATGTTCGCTTACTTTTGTTTTTGCTAATAGAACGTGCAGAATAATTTATAATGTTTTGGAAATAGATTTTCTCGGCACTGTTTTAACCTATTTACTAATTTTGTCAATTCCTACTGACAAGTTCTCAAAACGAAGAAGACTTTTTTTACATCAAATTTACTGCCAGGAATACGTAGATTATTGAAATATTTTTCCAGCAACTTGTTCAAAGTCGGGAAAAAAATTTTAATTAATAACTTGCATTAAAAAGCATCGAACTGACCACACATTTGAAGTTTTCATGTTTGGCACTGATTTTGAAAGTAATATTTCATATATACTTCGTATTGCTTTCAAATCGGCCATGGCATTAAATTTAGCTTTGAAGTGTTCTTTGCCAATTTTTTGACAGCTATTGCAGATTAGTACATTATATGACGTGTTCTCACTTCTGGAAATAATCAAAACACTGTAATTGTATTCTACAATTGCAACCGTACAGATTATCTTTTTTTCAACAATTTATTGATTGCTTTTTTTAGAATTCTTTTGCATTACGTGATTTTTCATATCGACGGCGTAATTCTAATAGCTTGTAACTCAGAAAAATCATTTTTTCAGGAAAACAAAAAAATTTTCTAAATAATTTAGTATTAGGATTATTTATTAACAAGTTGAATATTAGGTTACGAAATATTTTTTAAAAAACATTGTTGTTTTGGCTGCTGATCCTAGGGAAAAACTAGAATACTAGGTATTTTTTTTAAGAAACATTTTTTAACTCAAGAGCATTACTGGTTTTAAAATAGCAGAATAATTTTAAAACTAGTTAGCTAAGGCTTGCGAGATATTTTCAAAAAATCAAAACAAAAAAATGACTTATGAGGTATTAGAATTACACCGTCGATATTCAATTTCACTAAAAAAAATTGATTTTTTTGTCAAATTTGTTGACGCATAGTTCTTAGACTAGTTCTGTAGTAGTATTATACACCGTTGCTTTTATAGTCTGTCCTACCTCTTTAGGATATTGGCTACTTCTTGCGTTTCTGCTGGTTTGCTTACGGAAAATTGTCCTCATGCAAAACTCCTTAGGTATTGTAAACTGTCTAGGTATTGAATTATGTTCTGATTGCATTTTGTCGCTTTGATTTTTAAACTTTACATTCGAATCTTTCTCAAAGATTTTTTATTTATTTTAACAACAAAATTGCCAAAAATGTTGACTACTTGTTTCATTCGGTGAACCATGGCTTCTTTTATGCGGAGCTAGATAATGTACTGTCATAAACCAAAAATTTGATAGATTGCAAAGTCGAATTGACCAACTTTTGATTTAATTTTTTACAAAAAAATTTGTTGTTTACAACATTTGTATTTTTATTTGTAACATTTTTAGGTATCAAAAACATGTATACTAAAAATGTTGTTTAAAATATCAAATAAAACGTTTGTTTTTTATTTAACTTCTAATTTGTAAATTTACTCCCTCATCACATTTTTTTACTTTGCTTTTCAATTAACGTGGGAAATATTTGCGTTTAAGTTTGGAATTTTGAAGCTTTTGGTCAAATAGTTAAACTGTTCAAGTCAAACCCTATTCTTGTATGAAATCAAACTTTCTTAAAAAAAAGTCTTATATAATTTTTTAATACATGCAACATTTCAAAAACTATTTAAATTGGAAATTGACACTAATAAAAATGTTAAAGTTTTTTTACTTGAAAATTTTGAGAATTGTCAATTATAATACATATTCTTGTAAAAAATTCAACGTCCTTTAAAAAAGTTTCTTATAATTTTTTGATAAACGCAATTTTTTAAAATTTGTTTGATTTATAACTTGACACTAATAAAGATTTTAACGTTTCTTTACTTTTTGAGGCATCTATCTAGCTTATTGCAGAATTAAACTAAAAATTTGTAAGAAAAAGTTTCTATAAGTTTTTAAATTATTATTTATTACGATATAATTTTTAGCGGTGTAATTAGTTATTATTGTTAATGTGTATTTTTATAAAAATAATAAAAAAATAATATACATTATAAAAAAGCTGAATAACAATAACACAATATTTAAAATCTTTTTATTATAGACAAGTATCTGAAAAAGCAATTTTTAAAATGCATTTGCAGCTAAAATATTGTTAAAATAATTTTTATATTCGTAGAAAAAAGAATATAATTTTGTAATAAGCTAAAAAAAATCTTAGAATTTTCATTAGTTTCAAAAATCTTTTTTATAAAACGTTAAATTATTTCTACAAGAGTAATCATGTTTTAACATAAACTAGTTAACTATTTGTTAAGGGGCTACAAAACCTTAATTAAAAAAATCTTTAACATTTTTTTTATTTCTAATTTTTAATTCAAATAACTTTGGAAAAATTGCATTTATCAAAAAGTTATAAAAGACTTTTTTTAAATAGTGTTTAATTTAAAAAAAATATTGTTTAGACAAACTATTTGTTAAGAAACTACAGAACTCTTATGTAAAATAATTTCTAATTCGAATAACTTTTGAAGAATTGCATTTATTGAAAAAATATAAAAAATCTTTTTTAGAAAACGTTAAATCTTCTACAAGAATATAAGCATAAATAATTCAACTATTCATTATTTAGTGTTAATTTCCAATTCAAATAACTTTTGAAGAATTGCATGTATCAAGACATTGTGAGACATTTTTTTAAAAGAACGTTGAATTTTCTACAAGAATAGGTTTTAACATAAACAGTTTAACTATTCGTTAAAAAGTTACAAAAAAAGTAATTAAAAAAAATTTTTTTTGATAATTGTCAATTTTAATAACTTTTGAAGGATAGTATTTATGAAAAAATTATAAAAGACCTTTTCAAAGAACGTTTAATTTTCTACAAAAAATTGTTATGACTTAAGCGATTTGATCATTCTTCAAAGAGCCACAAAATTTCAAACTTATAAAAAATATTTTTCTTCTGCTAATTATATAGAAAATAAAAAATCGCGACGAAGCACAACTTTATTTTAATATAAGAGCACTACTTTTAACAGGCGTTTTTTTAAAGATCTTAAGCAATATTTAAAAAAAAAATTATAATAAATAAAATAGGCAATATTTTGGATACAGCCTAATGCAACGTCAATTATTTATTCGAATGGTTTCAAATAAACAACCTAGTACTATTGTAAAATTATCAAATTTTTATCTTACAATGGTTTGGCTAATAGCTAAAGGAATTGGTAATAGGTAAGATCATTAATCAAGAGCAAACTAATTCCATTTTGCTGCAAATGCAATATCGACTTAAAATAATTTCTCAAAATTTACAAAATGTTTAGCTTTCTGTACCTGGGCATGATATAGAAATCAGTTTGTCAATTTTATCAGTTATTCACCACTATCAAAAAAAATTTTTATTTTTTTTTAAATACTTTCTAATAAAATTCTATTGCTCGTATTGCAAGTGAGAATCCTTTTGATGTTAGTTTAGAAAAAAAAAATTACTACGTCTAATTGCTTCTCTTAAGTTGTTTATGAATAATATAAATTTCGTCTCTAATCAATATCGAAATGCCTAGAACATAATTCTCATTACAAAAGATATTATTATTATTATCGACCTATTTCATGTTTTGAAAGAGGAAACGCGGCGGCATTTAGATAGTAATTAACTAAACTATGGCCCTTCAACTGTGGGGCGAAAGCCAGAAGTCAGATTATTAAATATTCAACAACCCCTTGTGTAATCATCATTACTGGGGGTTCTTTCCTTCCATCCACAAGCCCAACACCGACCATGACATGACAATAGAACAACGTGTTTGACTACAAAACAACATGCAGGTGTCAAATTCCCACTACCATTAAACCCTCATATCATACGTTATTTTTGCAATATAATTAATTAAAGCCAATATCTTTTCTTTATATAATTTTATAAATTTATCAAATAATTTCTTCAGCATATTAAATTTAATATTATTATTTTATATAAATATCAATTATAGTTAAGAGAAGTAAACAAATCAGAAAGTGTCATGTGCCACAATAAAAATGTTTGCTTCACCCTGCCGTTCCCTTACTCTACTTAACACTTGACACCCTTGATAATTGATCCATTTATATGATTTTCGCCCCAATTGTATAAACAAAAATACTGCAGTATTGCTTTTCTTTTTCGAATTGCTTTTACAACCACATTCTCTACGAATACTTTTTTTTTTGCTATATCTTCCTAGTTGTAATGTAATCAATCAGTCAGTATGCATCTTGTCCACGATTTTAAAAACGAGTCAGTAATGAAACGTACGTAGTAGATTTATTACTGACCGCTTACGAATCACTCGTAAGAGTAGAAGCAAAAATTAAATAGATTATTTTCCAAAATCAATTTTTATAAACTTATTAATGTATAATATACATTAATAATTTAACTGTATTTTTTTATGTGTGTTACGTCATATCTTTTTTCTGAGTGAACAGAATTTGATGATTCTTTTTTTATTTGAAAGCTGATGCTTTTCATATAGCCCCACTTACAATTAATCTACACTAATATTATAAAGAGGAAAGATTTGTACCTATTTTTGTATGTTTGCATGTTTGTAATGAATAGGCTCAAAAAGTACTGGGCCGATTTAAAAAATTCTTTCACCAATAGAATGCTACATTCTTTCTATTTGACATAGGCTACATTTCATTTTAAAAAAAATTAGGGATTTTTGGTAAAATTTGAACAATGTAACCGAAGGTGTAGAAAAATGAGTCTTAAAATGTCTTTCGTCGAATGCGCTGCCGAAACTATTAGCGATAGAACAAAATAATGTACAACAATATTGAAGAGCATCATAATGTCTACAAAAATCTCCGCGGTAGCATATGTCCAACTATTGTAGTTATGTCACTACAACAACTTTTTTCATTTTAAACATTAATGAAAATGCTAACCAAATTCAAACCATGCTATTTATGTGTTTATATTAATCCTTATCCAAATAAATTATTTTATGGTCAAGACCATTTAACTACCTATAAAATTGTTTTTAAATTATTTAAATTGGACTTTCCATTCAAAAGATATTACGAATTAAAAAATTCAAACAGTAAACAAAACCGCCATAGCGCCGTGGTCGTTGTTTGCGATGCAGTCTGAAAAGCGCGCCGGGCATCGCGGCGGGCGGGGTGGAGGGGGCACTGGGGGGGGGCAATATTTAATATTATTTTTTATGAAAATTAAATATACGTATGTATTTTTATAAAATAAAATTCAATTGAAAAATTTGTTTAATGATACTTGAATACTGTGATAATAAGTGATGCTCCGAGTCATAATCTCCATTCATTATTTTTAATTATATTTTTAATTCGGTTCATGCAATTTGGCTTTTATTTTGAGATGCCACTATTGTTATATTTTTGCAACGTATTTTTTAGGATTGAATATGTCAACCAGAATAGCAATGCTTTTAGATTTCTAGACTACTGAAAGTATGAAAAAAAATTATTTGTAAAAAGTAAAAGTTCTTTATCTTTTCAAAAAAAGCCAACACAACTTTCTTATCCTTTTATTGTTTTTCCATTGATAAAACTGTCAAAAAGTGTTTTTACGTTTCTCGCTTTAGTTGGAAGTATATTTAGAGTAGCTTTTCTGGCGGCTTTTAAATACCCTAATTTTTATTATAACTTCTTTTAGAGTAGAGTCCATCTTCTGATAAAATTCTGCTCTGTTAATTCTGTATAATTTGTCGTCATGCGTTGTTATAGTTTATTTTCAGTAGACAATTAATTAAACATTGCTAAAAAACAACTTTTGTTAAAATATTTAAAGGTTTTCTATAAAAGATAAGAAAAAATACCATGCTGGACGCGTAAAAAAGTAGTTTATGACTAACTTTTCTTACTTAAAACTAAAAAAAACTTAAGTTTACGTAAGTAGAACCTCAATTTACTCGGCAACGCTTATAAACTAATCTGTTTTTGCCAGATAGTAAATTACCCTAATTTTTGCTTGTTAGTTTACAATTTATTGTATAAAATAAATTTTCAAAGTGATTAAAAGCCAAGTAGTATATTTTTTATTGAATTTGACAATCAGAAATAACTACATTGCTGTTAAAACATGCGTTTGCATAAGAAAAGTAACAAGACAACGACCAAAACAATTCAAACTATATAATGGTTTTCTTTAGTTTAAATTTCTGTATTTATTTTTTCAGCTGTTCAGCATGAACGAGCTCCAAGATCAACCCAGCCAACTCTTCATCAATATCCTCTAACATTTGGAAGTCGACTAAGAAGCATACACGGAGCCGTATTTCCAGGCTTGCCGATACACGGACCAATTTTAGAAAATCCTCTAAACACTAGTCACTATTTACATCAGAATTACTTGTACCCAAATATGCTTAGTAATTTTCAAAAACCAAGTCTTGTTCCAACTTTAAGTTTCTATAATAAACCTCCCCTTCACTCATCGCATCTAAACCTTAACCTTCCAAGACCTTCTATAAAAGAAGACGAAGTGACTAGCTCAGAGGAAGCATCAAGGGAACGATGTTCTTCAGAAGAGAATTTGGAAGAAACAAAAAGCAGTTTAGATCTACCAATACTAAGCGAACATTCAAAAACTTTGTTAAGACCGTTAGAAATTCCTTGTTTAAACTTATTTCCAGCTGAAAATATTTATGAGTCAGCAGCTAAACTGTTGTTTTTGTCAATTAAATGGGCCAAAAGTATACCTTCATTTTTGCAACTGTCTTATAGAGACCAATCAATTCTTTTAGAAGAAAGTTGGAGTGAATTGTTTGTACTGACCGCGGCACAATGGGCTTTTCCTGTAGATGAAGGTACATAGCAACATAATACATAGTGATATCAAAAATTATTTTGATCAAAGTTAGCTATGAAATAAACTGTCGTTGTGGCTTATTTCATCAATCTCATCAAGTGTCTTATTTTTCTTTTGACAACTCACGTACTATGTATGTCATCAATCAATATATTAATAATTTTAATATAAATAAATTTTAAATATAGTTTTGACTATCAAAAACCGCTGAGGTAAGTGTTTAATTTAGCTTTCACATTATATGTTTTAAACTCAAGCTCTATTAGATCAAGATAATTTATAATATCACAATTTATGCCTATATATAGTTGGTTCAAAACATATGCGGCTGGCGTGTTTTACGGCTTTATAACAGCTCACTTTGTTTATCCTATATCGACTACCATACTCATCACAATTTGTTTACGGACTCACTCGGTCATGTATCAAAGTCCAGTGCAACAGCATAGTCGAATATTGTTTACCTATATCCAACATTGTATTGAGTTATACAAGTGCTACAAAAACGTTGTAGCATTTGAATACACTAAACTTAGAAAAACTAATGGCACAATACGCAAAACATCTAAAATTAATAATTATTTTTAATTGATTTTTGCGTCAATAGTAATCTTAACCAAACCGATAAAATAATATTTTCATTTCAAACAATTGCAGCTTTCAGAAAAAAATTAACAATGTGTCGAACGTCCGGTTTTAAAATGCACTTGTAAACCTGCATCAACAATTTTAATTACACATCATCTAGAATTTTATGTTAAAAGGAAAGTTGTGACAGATGCTGTAAATTGCTCATAGAACATATTCCATACATGTTCCATGCTGTTTAAATCTGGAAGCTTAAGAAGCCATAGCAACAAATTATTTTCAACTGTTTTAAAAAAATAATTGTTCTATTTGCTATACTTTTGTTATCTTGCTGAATTATCGCATTTTAAAAACTTCAATAATATGATAACAGAATGCTTTAAAGGAGTATAAAGACAGCAAACTGCTGTTATAGTCATAAATCATAATGTTTATTCTTTCTAATGTAATCGAAAAATGTCTCAAAATTTTACTTACCATGTGTTTAAAAGCTATTACACTATTACAGCATTTTGAGTGTTTCCACGAGATGCTATTAGAACTACAATTCTAGCTGTTTTGAATTGTTGAAGAATCAACAATAAAACTATTTAAAACTCATAATAGAAAATCAAACGTACTATTATATATTCACGTTAAATATGAAGCTGGAATAAACACTATCACGTGCGGTTTACGTGATCTTCCACCACAACAGGCGTGTCTGTTCTTACAGGGCTGTCTTCAAGGAGTGCATGCTCTTCATGTTATGCTTCATGTGATAACGTTTCTCACAACAAAACCGAACTATAACTTAAAAGTACTTACTCAGATCTTGTCTCGTCACTCAAACTACGCCTTTATCTGGACCTTCCATCCAATAATTTTCTATACCACCTCACCATGGGATACCAAACACGAGGTGATTCTGCAGTGTTGTTTGTTTATTCCAGCTTCATCTTTAACGTGGATAGTTTAGTACAACTAGCAATAATAATTGTCAAAAGTAAAACCTAAGCTTTATTTCTAAACATTTAAATTATAAGAATTTATAATTCTTTTAATAAACTTTAACTATCGAGGATTTCAATTTCTAAGCATTTTATTGAAACTTACAGCATACATAATCATGTGAGAGAACAAGCGAATCAGTTTATAACAGAATTTTTTTTGGCAAGACTTTTAAGAGTGATACATTAAAATGCACATAAAATTGTAAATGATAACAACTTAAACATTTTATTAGAACTTGATTGAGATCAAACCAATTGTAAAAAATAATTACAATTCTTCCAAGTTGTTGTACTTCTTATGTCACTCAGTAAACAATATTATAACTTAGATTAAAGTTGTTTGTATACTTATTATAATACGAAAAAATGTTTATTGTTTAATAGGTATCCTGGTAGGAAACGCAATAGCTCCAACATCTCGCCACGCAGCTCTCGAAGAAGATGCTCGTCGTCTAAGAGAAATTGTAACCAGATTAACTCTTCTCCGAGTAGACCACACAGAACATGCTTGCCTCAAAGCATTAGTTCTGTTTAAATCAGAGAGTCGAGGACTATGTGAGCCTACTCATGTTGAAATCCTTCAAGATCAAACTCATGTGATGCTTCACGAGTATTGCAACCAAAAGCAGAGCTCACATAAAGGCAGATTTGGCAAACTTCTTCTTACTTTACCAGCTGTTCAAGCTGTTAGTAGACGTGGCTTGGAAGAGTTAATTTTTAGACAGACCGTGGGCGATGTAGCTATAGATCGATTATTGACAGATTTAGCGAAGACAACGCATTAAAACCGTTTGATTTTGTGATATTTTTGTGATGATGTAAATTATGTGAAATAAATTTTATGTACAGTGTACGATTTTAATTTTCAGACCAAATATACATAAAGTCTTTTTCACTCAAGCAGTTTTAAAAAAATAAATAGCTTATTTATTAACACATTAAAAAGTGGCTAAGCAAAAAAATATTTTTTTGTAAATTATTGAAGAAAACTTTGCTCTAATGCTTTATAATGTAATAAAAAAATATATAAAAAGTTTTACAACATTGAATGGCTTTAAAGCAACTAGATTGGTTTCATGAAAATGTAATACAAACCAGACTTAAAAAGAATTATAACAAACGTCAACATTTACTTAAACTACAGGTATATCCAGATAATAAAGTATTTGTATCGTAATTCGTAAAGTGACATTATCAATTTTAAAAACACTACACCGAATCCTACAAATTGTGGAGTAAGACAGAGTAAAGCTTTACTTTCTGCATTTTAAACCATGTTTTAAAACAAATCTATTGAGGGAAGAGTATTCGAGTAAATGGTGAAAGACTTAATTATTTACAAAATCTAAATAACACTGTCCAGGTTAATCTTTATAGAATTAATAAAAATTTACTTTCAAATTAGGTAAAAACATTAAAGCAGAAAGCTCTCAGGGAAAACAAAATTCTGCCAACTGGTTTGGTGACTTAAAGTACCCGACAGGCTTGAAGTAGATAAAAAAATTACATAGCCTAAGTGTATAAAAACATAGAAAAAAAAGTTATGTCTAAAAATAGACTCATAAAAACTATAAAGAAAAAAAAATAACAATCTAAAAAACTCATTTGATCATTCTAACTGTCTTAACAGAACAATAAAAAAAATTATCTTGTGTAATCAAAACTTACTATATCTAGATTTCAAAACATTTAAATGCGCTTGAAGTTTTTTTTATAATTTAGGTGTTAGTTACATCAGTCAGAAACAAAGAATTACCAATGTATTTTATATTGAATAAAATATGTTTATAAAAATTATCGAACCTAAAATTTTTAATAACAAATCAAACAAACAAAACGAAAAAAAAATTTTTTTTTCAAAAAAAAACGACTAATTAAAAGCGAAAATGTTTCCGAACTAAATCGACTCAAAACTATTTGCATTAGTGCAAAACTCAATAAAAAAGAATCATTTTTCGCTTTTCAGCGTCGCTTATTTTTTGGAGGTTTAATTTAAGTTAAGTACTTTTTATATTTTTTAGGACTATAATTTAAATTTCTGTTGCCATGTGTCAAAATTGATCAACAGCAAATAATTCAGTACGTCAGCAATTAATCGTTTTTTATTTCTTTACATTTCTGTCTAATTTATAGGGCAAGGTATCAAAGTATACCTTAACCAATAAAAAAAACCGTTAAAGATAAACTTCTCTGTCAAAATGTTAAAAGTCATGCGTAGTCCAATATGACAAAAATAATAATAAAAATATAATAAAAAGTCAAATTAAGATTCTTTTCTTTTTATCGTTTAAAAAACACAACATTTAAAAAAAAACTTAGCAGAATAAGATTGTAGAAAAGCATCGCAAACACAAATAATTATTCTTTAAAAGTTAACTTGTAGAAACTGAATTAAACTAATATTGAAACAATTGCAAATTAGTTAAAAATAAAAAATTTTGATTGATTGTTTAACCTATCATGTAACAAGTTAATTTATTAAAGTTACTTAAAATTATTTATTAAAAACATTAATTCTGCTTTTATAAATACAACTTAAAAGTAACACGGTATAAACCAAAAGTATTAAAAAAATCTAAAATAATAAGCCTAATAAGCCAAAAACATACTCAATTTTTTTTTTAAATATTTAGCAAAATAGATATACTTCCTAGGTACCTACCTACCTACCTAATTATGTTTTTTTAACTATAGTACTTATTTATTTTTTAATTATACTTACTACAATAAATCTAATTAAAAAGCTATCTTGTTGAAGTCTGCAGAATAGATAAGACATTAGTTAGTTCAGAGTTTGATTCTAGTTTAGTTTGAGTTTTACTAAAACTTAATAAATTACTATTAAGTTAATCTTTTTAAATGTTTTTTCTTTAAGAAGAAGTACTTATTTTGTCATTAGCGTTAATGTATAAACATTACGTGCAAAATTCATTAAGGGTAAGTAAAGATTTAAAAGAGTGGTAAAGGCAGGGGCAAAGATATAAATAGCAACGACTTAAAAACTATATTATTATCTGCTTTCTGCCTGTTTACGTTATTTACCGTAAAGTGTAATTGTTATTAAAATGAGTGACGCTGTATCAAAATCAAAATTGATTACTGACATGGACAATAAAAGTAAGTAAAATTTTTAGAGTTTTTTATGTAGTCATTTATAATATGTAAACTACTCAAACATTTTTTTTTCTTTAACAATTTTTTGACAGTGTGGTAAAACATTTTTTTTTATTTAAGACTATTACGAGATAGATTTTTGTCAAACTTTTTATTACTAGTAACTGGATATTACATTTGTCTACCTAAATTAAAAAAAAAGGTATTATTCATATTGAAACCGTAATCTAGTCTGACAATAAAATTTAGTAGCTATATGATTGAAGCTACGTAAGTGTGGATAACTTTGACAACTTTGTTCTAAGATCAACATATTAACTAATTTGTTTTTATTGTTTCAGATAAAGTCAGCATACCTTTTAGAGAGTTTAAGACTCCGACTAAATACCCATGGCGAGAAAGAAATATAGTAAAAAGAGCTTTAATTTTTAGTTTTATAATGAATAAAGAGACTGATAATGATGGGAATGATACTACAAAAAATGTAAGTTGATAAAGAATTAATTAAATAATATTGGTAAAACATTTAAGTATTTTCTATAATACGAGCAATACTTTAATTAATACAAGCTCCAAAGAGATACACTCTTTTTAGTTGATATCATTTTTAGTTTGATGTTTTTTGATCGACTAAGCGAAAAAAATTGTATTAATTATCAGTAGTTGAGTTTACGTTATGTAAGAAAAAATAAATCAACACGTTAACAATTAAAAAAATAATCAAAATATTGAACATAAATATTTAGAATTTCTTTTGACTAATACGTTATTCTACACAATAAAACTGGAACTAAATATATAAAAACTCAAAATCGCAAAAAACACCAAATAAGTTAGAAAAATGTTCTAAATTTTAGTTTATACTGATTTGTCATTATTTTTCAGAACTTTCAGGACACGACTTCTAAAAAAACACAACTTTATTGTCAAATATTCTAACATTTGGCAGTGAGGAGGAAGACTTTAAGAAGAATATGAAATAATTTAAAAAAATTATTATAATTTATTATAAATTTATTTTTAGCCTTATAATAATTAAGTAAGGTACTTTAAACTATTGGTGCGCCTTAAAGATGCAGATTTATACCACTAGCAAAGCTGGAAACATTCTTGCACGGCTTTTATAGTGCACAAATTAATTTCACATTCTGCATGTTTAAGCAATAAAAAAAATGTTAGCTATTAAACAAATGTGTATTAATTTATTTTACTTGAGGTCAATAAAATATTAAATAAACATAAAAAATACTTTCTTTTTTCAACAATTATTGCCAATGTCAAAATTCTCCCAAAAATTAGACTTAACAGATCGGATACACACAAACAGATTTAAAGTTAAGTCAATACTTTGTCAATATTTTGTCAACGCAAAAAAACCTTCTGTTAAAAAAAGCATATTTTGTGAAAAGACAAGAAATTTGCAGAGTTTGCCAGATGAGTACCTAATAAAAAAAAATTTTGTTTTTTATTTTTAACAGGTATTTTATAGATTTCAAACCCTTTAATGCATTCTACATTTGGCGTAGCTGAAAGTTAAACTGTCAACAAAATATGTTTTTAATTGGTAAATGATTTCTTCAATATTTTGACTTTAATTATTTTTATATAATTCTACTTCTAATTAATTTCACTATTGGCTCAAAACATTGTTTTGACACAATAATAACTAGTAACACTTAAAAAATGCAACAGGCAACATTATCTATCTAAGCACGTTTGATGTTTGACATTATAGTCTTTCTTTATAGGATCGATTATTGACGGATTTAGTAAAAACAACGCTTTAAAACAGTTTGATTTTGTGATATTTTTGTGATGATGTAAATTATGTGAAATAAATTTTATCTACAGTGTACGACTTTAATTTTTAGAGCAAAAACATACTTAGTCTCTTTATAGCTTGTTTATTAACAAAACGGTAAAAAGCAGCTAGCAAAAAAAGATTTTTATGCAATGTACCAAAGAAAACTTGACCCTAATGCTTTTCAATGTAATAAAAAAATATAATAATAGAATATTAATAACTTTATTGTCAAAAAAACATAGTCCATATAGTTCATAAACGACAATATTATAATTGAATGAATTAAGTAAAAAAGTGCAGTTGATAAATAAATAAGTAACATAAGAAAGAGGTAAATGAAGACCGAATGATCTTAAACTAAAGTTAAAACTAAAACTAAGTTAGTTAATCGCTAAGTACACGTATTTTTTAAATTGATTTAGGTTTAATAGTCTAACAATTCTTTCAATGGAAGATTTAAATAAATAATTATTTTTACGGTGATTAAAGAGTAAAAAGTTATAACTTTGAGTTAGATAATTTGAAAAGTTTAGTTGAAACAACTTTCTTAGATCGGGACAATCAATAAAGTTGTTTAGAATTTTGAAACCGGAGGTTAGGAAAATGTGATCACGTCGAGATACTATAAGTAGTCGTTCTGAAGTTTCAGCAGGTCGTTGGTATCACGAATCATCAAAAATATTTAGCGTGTTTAAATTGCTTGACAATGACATTAATATATAATATGAATAATATCGGACCAATATAACTGCCCTGAGACACTCTTAAAGTGACTTGGATATTGCGAAAAAGAGTACCTTTTAAGTTGACAATCTGAATCTTGCCGTGAAGGTAAGTGGACAACCATCAACCATGTAAAGACATTTTCTAAGATAAGCTTGTTGTACTCTTTTGGGGCATCAAATTGTGTTGGTTTCATACTTTTTAAAAAACAACAAAATATATCTAAAACTTATGTATCACGTTTATAAATTTTCATAAAGCTTTTGATACTATATAACACTGAACTACGTTAAATAATCAAGAATAAAGTACAGGTATACTCAGATTATAAAGTATTTACATTAGTGCCAGACTCAATAAAAAATTTTTTTTTAATTTTTTGCTTTTTAGTATCGCTTATTTGTCAGAGGATTAATTTTTGTTAAAAACTTTTTATATTTTTTGTGGTTGTAAATTACTACAATTTTAGATTTCTGTTGTCATAAGAGCTACATATAATTATGTGTCAAAATTGATTAAAAGCTAATAATTCAGTACGCCAGCAATCAATCATTTTCAATTTTCTTTTTTGTCTAATTTATTTCAAAAATTAAAGTATACTTTAACCAATAAAAAGAAACACTGTTGTCTATGAAATAAACAATCTAAAATTAACGTCTTTGTCAAAAGTTATGCGTAGCCCAATATAAAAAAATTGACAAAAATTAAATAGGTTAAATTGAGTTTTCTTTCTTTTTATCGACTAAAACAACACAAAATTGAAAAAAAAACTTAACAGAATGAGATTGTAGAAAAGCATCTTAAAAAAAACAACTATTCTTTAAGAGTGGACTTGTAGAAACTGAATTAAACTAATATTAAGTACATCGCAGAATAATTCAAAATTTAAAATATTCATTGATTGTTTGACCTATCATGTAACAAACTCACTATTTTATTGATACATAAAGTTATTTATAAAAAAAATTAATTCTGCTTTCATGATTCCATCTTAAAACTTTAAAAACAACTCGGTATAAGCCAAAAGTATTAATAAAAATTAAAATAATAAGTTAACAACATAGTCAAAATTCTTTAAATGCACACCAAAGTAGATATATTTCTAGATTAATAAAACAAAAATTAAAAAATTAAATGGAATTTTAAGTTACGAGAGTGTGTGTAGAATCAATTTTATAAAAAAGGATCAGGCAAAATGCACTTTTTTTAAATATTTTATAAGATATATTTTTTCAAAAAGTACTTGAATGTAGTTTTTGTTTAAAAATTTTTTTTTATTTATATATTTGATAAATTAAATAATTACCGACTGAACATGATTATTTGCATCTTCCTAGGTTCCTTCCTACCTAATTATGTTTTTTTTTCTAATTACTACTTCATTTAATTACTACTCAATAATTAATTTATTTTTTAATTATACTTCCTACAAAAAATCTAATTAAAAAGCTATCTTGTTAAAATCTGCTAAATAGTTAAGGTATTAGTTTAGTATTTTTTATTAGTTTAGTTCGGGTCTTACTGAATTTCAACAAATTACTATCAGGTTAATATTTTTAAATGTTTTTTCTTTAAGAAGATGTACTTATTTTGTAATTAACGCTAATGTATGAACATTATGTGCAAAAGTTGTTAAGGGTAAAGTCGGTAAAGATTTAAAAAAGTAGTAAAGGCAGGGGAAAAAATATAAATACATATCAACAACACAATAGTATATTTCTTTATTAGGCGGAGAAGTCATACTTTTTGTGCTGAATCTGTAGTAGTTTCAGTGTGACGGACGAACGTAGTGAGTCCGGCATGAAACTACTACAGATGAAGCACAAAAAGTAAGACTTCGCCGACGGATAAAGAACGCTATTTTTTCTTCAAACGTAAAGAACAACAATATAATAATTACAACGCTTTATTTTAATTTGTTAGTTTCAAAAAGAGTGCTTTGAATTTAAACTGAAGTTTCCTTGACAACGCTCCAAACAACAGCGAAAAAATTTCACATTTTGCACGTTTTAACAATAATTGGTAAGTAATTATTGTTTTATTTGATTTTTACACTTAAATTTTGTTTAATTTTTTAGTCCGCTATGTTTGAAAGTAGTGACCAAACGAAGGCAATTAGTGAAATCGCAAAGGCAGCTCAAAAAGCAACAGAAAACCTCGTTCCACAAAAGTCCAAAAAACTTTATGAACTAGCATACAAGAAATTTACTAATTGGTGCGCTAAGAGTAATGTGATGGATTACTCAGAAGATGTGTTGCTGGCGTACTTCTTGCATTTATCAGTAGATATGAAAATGAAGAGTTCGACTTTGTGGTCACAATATTCGATGTTACGAACCATGCTAAGTATCAAAGATGGTGCAGACTTGGCCAAGTACTTGAAGCTTCGTGCTTATTTAAAACAGCAAAATAAAGGCTACATTCCGAAGAAAGCTGATGTCTTCACAAAAATACCATTTGAGGAGTTTCTAGAGAATGCACCCAACGAACAATATTTAGCAATTAAGGTATTTTGCAATAATATATATATATATTATAAACATTGTTATTATAAATTATGTTTTACAGACTGTTTTCTTGTTTGGAGTAGCAGGGGCGTGCCGATGCGACGAACTTGTGAATATGAGAGTTGAGGACGTTGAAGACCTAGGCTCGTTGATACATGTGAAGATTCCCTTTAATAAAACAGAGAAACCACGGTCTTTTGCTATTGTCGGAGAACGTAATATTAACATATACAGGAAATATGTTAATTTGAGACCAAAAGACATGAAGGAGGATCGTCTTTTTGTGAAATTTCATAACGGGAAATGCTATAAGTCAGTTATGGGCATTCATAAAATTGGAAGCGTAGCAAAAGATGTAGCTTTATTTTTGAAGTTGCCAAATTGGAAATTATTTACTGGACACTCCTTAAAGCGAACGTCAGCCACAATATTTGTAGATTCTGGGGGAGATATCACCGGTCTGAAACGTCTAGGCGGATGGAAGAGCACATCGTGTGCCGAAGGCTATATTGCAGACTCCATCAGCAACAAAAATGAAACCGCTGGAAAAATTTTGATCGCTGGCACCTCTTCGCCACTAGTTTTACCTTCAGAGTCCGTCGCAAGCAATGTTTCAGCAACTAGCGTTCACGTTTCTTGTGATTCGGGGTCATCAGTTGCATCAAACGGTTCTCATTTTAAAAATGTTAGTAATTGCACATTTAATTTTTACTATGGTGGCAAATAATTAAGTTGTTTTTTTATAATTCGTTAATAAATTCATGATATTAATTTAATGTTTAGTTATTTATTTACAGGAAAATAACAAAAACGCAAAAAAATTTGTAGCGGCAGAAAAAGTACTTTTTCTGCCGCCGGCGGAGAAGTGAAACTTAAACTATGGCAACCTAATTCAAAAATGACGTACTTCTCTGACGTTTGAAGAAAAACTATATTATTATCTTACTGCTTTCTGCTTGTTTACGTTATTTACTTTAAAGTGTAATTGTTATTAAAATGAGTGACGTTGTATCAAAATTGACTACTGACATGGACAATGGAAGTAAGTAAATGTTTTAAATATTAATTAGAGTTTTTTATATAGTCATTTATAATATGTAAATTACTCAAACAATTTTTATTTCTTGAAAATTTCTTGACATTGTGGTATAACATTTTTTTTTATTTAAAACTATTACGAGATAAAATTTCAACAAACTGTTTATTACTGTTAACTTGATATACCATTTCTCTACCTAAATTTTTATAAAGAATAATTTTTTATTTATATTGAAACCGTAATCTGACGTAACTTAGTCTTTAGACTGACAATAGAATTTAGTAGCTATATGATTGAAGCTACATAAGTGTGAATAACTTTTACAACTTTGTTCTAAGATTAACATATGTAACATATTAAGTAATTTGTTTTTATTGTTTTAGATAAGGTCAGAATACCTTTTAAAGAGTTTAAGACTCCGACTAAATACCCATGGCGAGAAAGAAATATAGTAAAAAGAGCTTTAATTTTTAATTTCATGATGAATAAAGAGACTGATAATGATGATTATAATACTACAAAAAATGTAAGTTGATAAAAAATTAATCAAATAATATTGGTAAAACATTTAAGTATTTTCTATAATACGAGCAATACTTTAATTAATACAAGCTCCAAAGAGATACACTCTTTTTAGTTGATATCATGTTTAGTTTGATGTTTTTTGATCGACTAAGCGGAAAAAATTGTGTTAATTATCAGTTGTTCAGTTTACGCCATTAAAAAATTTAACTCAAAACGTTAGCAATTAAAAAAATAATCATAATATTGAACATAAATCTTTAGAATTTCTTTTGACTAATACGTTATTTTACACAATAAAACTGGAACTAAATATATAAAAACTCAAAATCGCAAAAAACACCAAATAAGTTAGAAAAATGTTCTAAATTTTAGTTTATACTGATTTGTCATTATTTTTTAGAACTTTCAGGACACGACTTCTAAAAAAACACAACTTTATTGTCAAATATTCTAACATTTGGCAGTGAGGAGGAAGACTTTAAGAAGAATATGAAATAATTTAAAAATATTATTATAATTTATTATAAATTTATTTTTAGCCTTATAATAATTAAGTAAGGTACTTTAAACTATTGGTGCGCCTTAAAGATGCAGATTTATACCACTAGCAAAGCTGGAAACATTCTTGCACGGCTTTTATAGTGCATAAATTAAAGCCCCATTCTGCATGTTTAAGCAATAAAAAAAAATTTTAGCTATTAAAAAAATGTGTATTAATTTATTTTACTTGAGGTCAATAAAATATTAAATAAACATAAAAAATATTTTCTCTTTTCAACAATTATTGGCGGGCCGAGGCCCGTGCTTACCGGTTGTTCGCGTTGTGATTTTCACAAAGGCGGCCAAATTCAAAGGGCGGCCATAAAATATATTGAAAAAACATTATGGTACTTTTTGATTAGTAATATTCAAATTCTTGTAAATACAATTAAAAAATTTCGACTCTACAAAAAAACTTAATACTTATTCTTTTCTTTATCTTGTTTTTTGCTAACAGCATTGAATTTCCTACTAAATTTTAACAAATTAATGTATTGCGACAGAGAAAGATGAAAAAACAATTTAGCTATGAACATGAAGACGAAAGTCTCCAGGATCCAAAAGAACACTTCAAGGTAAATTTTTATTTCATTGTTATGGATACAGCGTTGGCATCAATTAATGAAAGATTTTCCCTTCTAAAGCAACATAATGAAGTTTTCGGTTTTTTGAATAACTTTAAAAATTTAGAAAATAAAGTTTTAGTCAAACATTGCAATGATTTAACTTTAAAACTAACAGACAGCCTTTCAAATCAATCAGATATTGATGGTGTGGAACTATTTGAGGAAATGAAATCTCTTAAGATCTATATTTGAAAGAAAGTTTACTACCAGTAGAAATTTTACAATATTTAGTGGATAATGATTTGTTGCAACTTTACTCAAACATTTCTATGGCCCTTCGAATTTTTTTAACACTTCCTGTTACAGTCGTAACCGGTGAAAGATCATTTTCTAAATTGAAACTGATGAAAAACTATTTGAGAACAGCTATGGTTCAAGAAAGGTTGTCAAATTTGGCTCTTATTTCTATTGAATATGAAATTGCTGAGGCACTTGACTTACACTATAGTGTAAGTCAACATTTGCAAACGTGAAAGCCAGAAAAGTCGATGTTATTTGAATAATTAAACTGACTAATATAATGATAAATGTATTGGTAAAAATATGTATTTACTGTACTTTTCATTTTAAAATATTAATATTAATTATTACCTACCTATACTTTTTATGTTGATAAAACTTTTGTTAATAGAATTATTATTAGCAGATATGTTTTAAGATACTTAAGTGATATCTACATTGTAAAAGTTTTCTTTTTCAATGTTGATTGAGAGTTTTATGTTCGTCTTTGTTTGCAGTTTTAATAAATGTTGTGTCACCGTATTTTATTTTTTTTTGAGTGCAAAGTTGATTAACAAAAACACACGTTACGAAAGAGGGCGGCAATTTTCTAAAAACACAAAGGCGGCCGAAGGGGTTAGCACGGGATTGATTATTGCCAATCTCAAAATTCTCCCAAAAATTAGACTTAACAGATCTGATACACACAAACAGATTTAAAGTTAAGTCAATACTTTGTCAATATTTTGTCAACGGGAAAAAACTTTCTGTTGAAAAAACTATATTTTGTCAAAAGACAAGAAATTCGCAGAATTTGCCAGATGAGTACCTAATAAAAAAAGTTTTGTTTTTTATTTTTAACAGGTATTCTATAGATTTCAAACCCTTCAATGCATTCTACATTTGGCGTAGCTGAAAGTTAAACTGTCAATCAAATATGTTTTTAATTGGTAGATAATTCCTCTAATATTTTGTCTTATAATTATTTTTATATAATTCCACTTCAAATTAATTTCACTATCGGCTCAAAACATTGTTTTGACACAATAAAAACTAGTAACACGGCATTTTCTTAAAAAATGCAACAGGCAACATTATTTAGAATCTAAGCACGCTTGATATTTGACATTATAGTCTAATGCTTTCTTTATAGGATCGATTATTGACGAATTTAGTAAAAAGAACGCTTTAAAACAGTTTGATTTTGTGATATTTTTGTGATGATGTAAATTATGTGAAATAAATTTTATGTACAGTGTACGATTTTAATTTTCAGACCAAATATACATAAAGTCTTTTTCACTCAAGCAGTTTTAAAAAAATAAATAGCTTATTTATTAACACATTTAAAAGTGGCTAAGCAAAAAAATATTTTTATGTAAATTATTGAAGAAAACTTTGCTCTAATGCTTTATAATGTAATAAAACATATATATAAAAAGTTTTACAACATTGAATAGCTTTAAAGCAACTAGATTGGTTTCATGAAAATGTAATACAAACCAGACTTAAAAAGAATTATAACAAACGTCAACATTTACTTAAACTACAGGTATATCCAGATAGTAAAGTATTTGTATCTTAATTTGTAAAGTGACATTATCAATTTTAAAAACACTACACCAAAACCTACAAATCGTGGAGTAAGACAGAGTAAAGCTTTACTTTCAGCATTTTAAACCATGTTGTTAAACAAATCTATTGAAGGAAGAGTATTCCAGTAAATGGTAAAAGACTTAATTATTTAAATGGTAAATAACTTAAATATTTACTAAATCCAAAAAATACTCTACAGGTTACATAAATCTTTATAGAATTAATAAAAATTTACTTTCAAACAAGGAAAAAACATTAAAGCAGAAAACTCTCACGGAAAACAAAATTCTGCCAACTGGTTTGGTGACTTAAAGTAAGCAACAGGCTTGACGTAGATAAGAAAATTACATAACCTAAGAATATAATAACATGGAAAAAAAGTTATGTCTAAAAATAGACTCATAAAAACTAAAAAGAAAAAAAAATAACAATTCAAAAAATTCATTTGATCATTCTAACTGTCTTAACAGAACAATAAAAAAAATTATCTTGTGTAATCAAAACTTACCATATCTAAATTTCAAAACATTTAAATTCGCTTGAAGTTTGTTTTATAATCTAGGTGTTAGTTACATCAGTTAGAAACAAAGACTTACGAAAATAGAAACAAAAAATATGTTCATAAAAATTATCGAACTTAAAATTTTTAATGACAAATCAAATAAACAAAGCGAAAAAAAGCAATTTTACAAAAAAAAACGACTAATTAAAAGCGAAAATATTCCCAAATCGACTCAAAATTATTTGCATTAGTGCTAGTCTCAATCAAAAAATTAATTTTTCGCTTTTCAGTATCGCTTATTTTTCGAAGGTTTAATATATGTTAAAAACTTTTAATATTTTTTGAGGCTATAATTTACTGCAATTTTAGATTTCTGTTGCCATTAGAGCTACACGTCATTATGTGTCAAAATCGATCGACAGCAAATAATTCAGTACGTCAGCAATCAATCGTTTTATATTTCTTTACCTTTTTGTCTAATTTATAGGGCAAGGTATAAACCAATTAAAAAAACCGTTGAAGATAAACTTCTCTGTCAAAATCTTAAAAGTTTAAAAAAAAATTATAAAAATTAAATAGTCAAAGTAAGATTCTTTTCTTTTTATTGATTTAAAAACACAACATTTAAAAAAAAACTTAACAGAACGAGATTGTAGAAAAACATCGAAAACACAAATAACTATTCTTTAAAAGAGTTGGCTTGTAGAAAGTGAATTAAACTAATATTGAGATAATTGCAGATTAATTCAAAATAAAAAACTTTGGTTTATTGTTTAAACTATCATGAAACAAATTAATTTATGATTTTTACTCAAAATTATTTAATAAAGAAATTAGTTCTACTTTTATAAATCCAATTTAAAACTTTAAAACTAATACGGTATGAGCCAAAAGTATTAAAAAAAATTAAAAAAATAACCTTAATAAGTCAAAAACATAGTCAATTTTTTTAAAATATACAGCGAAGTAGATATACCTCTAGATTAATAAAACAAAAATTAAAATATAAAATGACATTTTAAGCTACGAGAGTGTGTAGAATCTATTTTATAAAACAAGATCAAGCAAAATGCACTTAAATGTTCTTCTTTTCAAAAAGTACCTGAATCTGGTAATTAACGACTAAACCTAATTATTTGCATCTTCCTAGTTATTTACCTACCTAATTATGCTTTTTTTTCAACTATAATACGTATTTATTTTTTAATTATACTTACTACAATAAATCTAATTAAAAAGCTATCTTGTTAAAGTCTGCTAAATAATTAAGACATTAGTTAGTTCAGAGTTTAATTCTAGTTTAGTTTGAGTTTTACTGAAACTTAATTACTATTAGGTTAATCTTTTTAAATGTTTTTTCTTTAAGAAGTACTTATTTTGTCATTAGCGCTAATGTATAAACATTACGTACAAAATTCATTAAGCGTAAAGATTTAAAAGAGTGGTAAAGGCAGGGGCAAAGATATAAATATCAACAACTAAAAAACTATATTATTATCTTACTGCTTTCGGCCTGTTTACGTTATTTACCTTAAAGTGTAATTGTTATTAAAATGAGTGACGCTGTATCAAAATCAAAATTGAGTACTGACATGGACAATAAAAGTAAGTAAAATTATTAGAGTTTTTTATGTAGTCATTTATAATATGTAAACTTATCAAACAATTTTTTTTTCTTAAAAATTTTTTGACAGTGTGGTAAAACATTTTTTTTTTCAATTAAGACTATTACGAGATAGATTTTTGTCAAACTTTTTATTACTGTTAACTGAATATTACATTTGTCTACCTAAACTAAAAAAAATGTATTATTCATATTGAAACCGTAATCTGACGTAACTTAGTCTGACAATAAAATTCAGTAGCTATATGATTGAAGCCACGTAAGTGTGAATAACTTTTACAACTTTGTTCTAAGATTAACATATGTAACATATTAAGTAATTTGTTTTTATTGTTTTAGATAAAGTCAGCATACCTTTTAGAGAGTTTAAGACTCCGACTAAATACCCATGGAGAGAAAGAAATATAGTAAAAAGAGCTTTAATTTTTAATTTTATGATGAATAAAGAGAATGATAGTAATGATACTACAAAAAATGTAAGTTGATAAAAAATTAATTACCTATATAATATTGGTAAGACATACCAATATTATATAGGTACCACATACCAATATTATATAGGTACCTATATAGTATTGGTATTTTCTATAATATGAACAATACTTTAATTAATACAAGCTTCAAAGAGATACACTCTTTTTAATTTGATGTTTTTTATCGACTAAGCGGAAAAAATTGTGTTAATTATCAGTTGATAAAAAACACCAAATAAGTTAGAAAAATGTTTTAGACTTTATTTTAAATTTATACTGATTTGTCATGATTTCAGAACTTTCAAGACACGACTTCTAAAAAAACACAACTTTTTTGTCAAATATTCTAACATTTGGCAGTGATGGAGAAGACTTTAAGAAGAATTTGAAAAAATTTAAAAATATTGTTATAATTTATTTTTAGCCTTATAATAATTAAGTTAGGTACTTTAAACTATTGGTGCGCCTTAAAGATCCAGATTTATTACCACCTGCAAAGCTGGAAACACTCTTGCACGGCTTTTATAGCGCATACATTAATTCCACATTCTGTATGTTTAAACAATAAAAAAAAACATTTTTTTAAGTAATAAAATTAAATTATGTAAATTAATTTATTTTACTTAAAGTCAATAAAATATTAAATAAACATAAAAAATATTTTCTCTTCAATAATTATTGCCAATGTCCAAATTCTCTCAAAATTTAGATCTGATACAACTTTTAGTTTCTTCTCATCTAGACAAGCAGATTTAAAGTTAAGTCAATACTTTGTCAATATTTTGTCAACGCCAAAAAACTTTTTGGTAAAAAAAACTATATTTTCTCAAAAGACAAGAAATTGCTTGATGAGTACTTGATAAAAACATTTTTGTTTTTTCTTTTTTATTAAGTATTTTATTATTTACAAACTCTTTTATGCATTTTACATTAAATTGTTTTAATTAATTCCATGCAGTAAAAAACACTATTGGCTCACCATTATTCTTTGCTTAAATAAAAACTAGCAACACTGCTGTTTTGTTTTATTAAATAATATAAAGTTGTTTTAATAAAAACAACAAGCTTACTTATGAATTTTCTAGTTACGCGCTATTTTAGCATTGGAATAACTTTAATAACTTTTTGACAAATTTTAGTTTTATAGCTGTATATAGTCATTGTAACAGAGTCAAAATAATCATTTGTTTTAGCAAACCTACCTAAATTTAACAAAAAATGTATTATTTATGTTAAAACCGCAACGTAACTTATCTGACCATATGATTTACTAGTCAAATGATTGAAACCGTGTAAGTTGGAAGTAACACTAAGCGTTAGTTTTATAAATTCAGTAAACATAATATAAGGTGAAATTGTTTCAAATTTTGTTTGATTTTAAATTTAGATAAATAATTTGGCGTTGACATTGTGTGATTGACTGCTTAGTGCTTACGTTGCGTTGCAACTTAACAATCATTTAATAAATTACTAATTAAAACAATAGATTTATTCTAACATAACATTTCTTTTTTTAAGTTTTTATGTTTTGTTTAGAGATACATTTTTGTGAATATTTTATCCAACTGGCTGACCACTACTTTAAAATTTTTTTGGCAATAGACTGCTTAAACATAATGTCACAGTTTGCAAAGAATCAAAGAAAGAGAATAGATAATGTTTTCAAATAAACACAGCAACGTCATCGTAAAAACGGTAAAAATTGCACACAAAGTTAGCGTTTAGCATTCGATAAAATTTTAGTATTTGTTTATGGTAAACTAAACTGACTTGTTTATGATATAACCTAACTTTTGTATATAAAAATGTGAAGTTCTTTCTGAACGTCAGCAGTTGGGTAGTCTATTAAAATTTAAATGACAGTTGCGCTGTATTGACATTGTGACATATGACAATTGACATTTGTAAACAATTCTAACCTCTTAAAAATACTCTGCTTAAAAAAACATGTAAATATTGTAAGTCAACATAAATATAATAATTAAATTAATAATAAATTGTAATTAAACACGTTTTAAAGGTTAGGGCATTTACTGAAAAATGGTTAGTATAAACAAATCATTTTTATATGGGATTGGTTTTGCTTCAATTACTTGGATAATTTCATTGACCCTCTACATTAGGCTTACTAAGAATGAGAACAACGATACAGCATTTACTCTAACAAAATACTCAAAAAGAAGTTATTCTTTTAATGATTTAGATAATACAATTAATAAGGAATCAGTAAAGCGAAAATACTCACAGTATGTAAACAGTCAGCAGCTATTGAAAAAACTCTCTCAAAAGGCGGTCCAGTCAAATACGCTAAATAGGGAATTAGACGAATTGGGGCTAGTGAAAACAGCAGCGGATCAAAGAAAAAAAGAAGAGGGTTATAGACGGCATGCCTATAATATTCTGATTAGTGATAATTTAGACTACCACAGGAAAATACCTGATACTCGAAATGCTTTGTATGAAATACTCAGGTTTTTGGTTATTATATACAACAGGTAACTTTCAATTTTTATTTAAGTCTTTATTTTAATAGCTTTTAAAGCATTGAAGCTACCAGGTAATGTGTGACATTATTTTAAATTAATATAAACTGAAATTAATTAGAACAAAAGAATCGAGAAATTAAATATTGGCAACTTTTTTCGCCGATAAAGCCGCCACCGGCGACTCGATCAGCTGCGAAGTGTGAAGCAAGAGCACAGAACAGACGTCTCGACTTAAAATATCTTACATAAAAACTGAACAAGCCGTGAACAGTGAAATTACTATAAGAAAAAAGTTAGTAGATTAGTGGAAACTAGAAAATTCTTCTTGTTTTTTAATTTAAAAAAAATGTGGCAACGTTGCTAGCGGGTCTATTGGCATTCACTAGTTCAAGTTTCAAGTGTTTATTTGTATTTTCAGATGGCAATACTTTTGTTTCAAACTTCAAATAAGTGAAACTGTTTGTGGTTTATGTGTATTTTATTGTTACTCTTTTTCCAAATGTTTAATTTGTTACTTCATAAGTGGGTGCATGACAAATTGCACTATTTAGCAGAGGCGAATTTTTTGAGGTGAGGTTATGAGCGATTAGCCGAATTGTTTTGTGGTGTAAGCGGGATTACAAAATTTGTAGTGACTTAGGTAAGTTGACAATTAGTTAATGTGATCTGAAAGTCATACCTATCTGCTTCTACTATAGTCTTAGCTGAGCCCACTGCTACAATAGACCCGCTAACGCTGTTGCCAAGTTGATGTTCACTGCTTGTTAAGTAGAGACGGCTGTGGCAAGAAAGTTGTTTTATGTTGTCATTAAAATTTAAGTGTTTATAAGATGTTTCTCATACTGCAGGAGATACTAAATGCCACCCCGTCCTCAAGATGTTTTAACAGAGGTATTTTTAAAAACTCTCACCACTTGATATTGGATAGAAATCGTAAAAAGTTACCTGTCGTAAAATACGTTTGATTATTTAACTTTTTCACAATTTTTCCGAATTTAGCTTGTAACGTAGATAAAATAAAATAGTCTTTATATTTTTAATATGATTAATATTATTTAGTTTGCAAGAGAAGCGCTGGTTACTTTTTCTCATATTTACCGGATATTAACTGTCTTCAAAAAAGCTCGCGGATCCTTGCCTACAATGGATAAAAGTGTGATGATATCGAAATAAATTAATTTCTAGAAGCCGTTCGGTAATTTAAATGAAAAACACTAGAAAAGTAATTTTGTAATCAATAATTATTGATTATTGACAAACTTTTTCAGTATTTTTTCAAAAAAACAAAGGTGCTTAATCCAAAAAGTGCTGTGCTTTTTATTTGCAGCACTCAGGAAAATCATAGTATATTTGATTTAGAAGATTATTTCAAAGTATGTCTACCTATTAAGCAAAGTTTTAAAATGTCATTTTATTTTTTAGAAACTTTACCAAATCTAATTCTTTGCAGTCTCAGTGAAAATTGTATAGTCTATAGTACATTTCAGATTTACTATAAATCCGAAATGAATGCAGCTACGTTCAGAAAGTACGCTATAAGAAATAGCACAATGTTGAAACTAAAACGTTGCAACTACTTAATTTTGTACTGTATTAACGGTTTAGGGTTCTAGTTACTAAATCAAGAGTATTCAATGGTTTTTTCTATATTAGTCTAAATTCTGGGCGAATATTATAATATTTTTAACGTTTACCGTTGAGTCAGTTTGTTGGTCCAGTAATCCTTCCTGCAATGGTACAATTGTAATAAGAGTAATAAGTATTGTCACTATTATAATTTTTTGGGAAACATTTTTTCTGATTATTAAACGACGTTTCCTTTTTAATTCCAAAATAATAGAAGTTTGTATCTATAGTATCGAATTCACCTCATAACGCATGCATCTTTACAATTTTTTTTTATATTTTTTAGGTGTATTTGTTGTGTATAATTACCTGCCTTTTGTATAATTTAGATTTTAATTTATTTATTTTAGATGCAACAACGTAACATATTCAAATAATTTACCAACCGCTTCCATTATTATTTGTTTTTACAATGAACATTTCCATACTCTTTTACGCACACTCCATTCTGTTGTGGATAGGACTCCAAAAACGGTCTTAACAGAAATAGTTCTCGTTGATGATTTTAGCGATTTGGAACATCTTCATAAAAATTTAAGTATTTATATTGATAAAAATTTTGACAAAGTTAGGTTATTCAAAACTGAAAGACGGGAAGGTCTTATTAGAGCTCGTTTGTTTGGTGCTCGAAGAAGTAAAGGTGATGTAAGTATTGTTGAAGTTTTCTTTTTTTATAGTTTTAGAATGCTGTTACTAATAGAAAATTGGTTGGTTCCATGATTTTGATTAAGGTCTAACAGTAAACAAAGTAAATTTTTTTCTCTGCTGAAATAGTGTTGCTTAATTTTCAAATTTGCCTGAGTTATGAGATATTAGAATGGATCTTACCGGTAAATGGCTTGACATTAGATTAGACATTATGGTCAAAAGTTATAAACGTTACAAAAAGATACGCTTTGACTGGAGTCATGAGTAAGTAATTAACTTTATTGTTTTTGTGTTTGTATTCAATCCTTTACTTATAATTTTAAAAACATAAAGACTAAAACTTTTTTTTGACTTCAGTAGATTATCAACCGTATGTGAAATAATTTTGATATTTTTTTTGAAAGAAGCGACATTTTCGTATAAGCTAAATGGTATTGTACGATGAAATTACGTTGTAAAAGATAAAATTGTCGGAAAACTACTTGTTAATCCGAGGTGAATAAAAAAAGTGATATTTAATGGGAAGAATAGTACTTTTGTTAAAGTGGTTTGTGAGTTTAGAAACTGCACTTGACTGAAAATTTTTCATTGGGAATCATGGCTTACTTTGACGATAATCAATTTTAACAGCAACTTTTTATAAACAACAATTCAGAATTATCTTTGTATTGTAATTATAGAAATATTTCAGGTAATTATTTTTCTCGACAGTCATGTGGAAGTAAATGTTGGTTGGATTGAGCCGCTTCTTGAGCGGATTAAAGAAAATTCTACAACTGTTGTAATGCCAGTTATTGACATTATAAATGCAGACACTTTTGCTTATAGTGCAAGTCCTCTCGTTAGAGGTGGCTTTAACTGGGGGTTGCATTTCAAATGGGAGAATCTACCTAAAGGTAATAATAGCAATAGAAGAGAATTTGTTAGAAATCTGAACGTATTTTTATAAGATTACTAATTTTTAGGAACTCTTTCTAAAAAAGAAGACTTTGTTAAACCTATAAAATCTCCTACTATGGCAGGCGGCTTGTTTGCTATGGATCGGAAATATTTTACAGATTTAGGAGAATATGATGCAGGAATGAATATTTGGGGAGGAGAGAATTTGGAAATTTCTTTTAGGGTAAGTGTTTGGTGTTAATAGAAATGTAGCGATACCTGCTTGAAGGAGTTTGTTTATTTAATTTTTATATAATAACTGGTCGGTTTATCAAACTAATTTTAATGTACACTATTTTTTTATTTGACACTGCATTCATTACTACACCTAATTATTCATAGCAATTAATTATTTATTCAAAAACAGTAATGATTTGGTTGAATGAATTTTGTCTCCATCGGCGACCGCCTATATTCTCTTCCGTAGTTCTAGGTTTGCTAGTTTGCAAGCTTTCTTGAGTTTGAGTAGTTGAAAGAAGAGATGACGTCGATTATTAGGAAAATGCTAAAAAAATACTTCTATAAAGAATTTTTGTTACAATAGCAAATTTTTCAATATTGTTTTAAACTCAGATCAAATGTTTTCAACATTTATTCTATTTTTAGATAGGCAATTTCTTAAATAGAATAATACTAAATATTTTTCATCTTTGTTCAATTGTTTAAAGACGCTAAAGCTCTGTGAAAAGAGGATAGAAGACGCGGTTGCACAGTATGGTGATTAATTTTGGAAACAATTGTAGATATGGATGTGTGGTGGGCGGTTAGAATTAATTCCATGTAGTCGTGTTGGTCATGTTTTTCGTCAACGTCGTCCGTATGGCTCCCCAACCGGCGAAGATACTATGTTGTATAACTCTCTCCGAGTTGCTAATGTTTGGATGGATTCATACAAAGACTACTTTCTCGAGCATCGCCCTGACGCGAAAAAAATTGATTTTGGACACATTGATTCACGCTTACAGCTTCGAAAAGAGTTAAAATGTCATGATTTTGACTGGTATTTGCGAAATATTTATCCGGAGCTGACTCTTCCATCGGATAACGAAGAAAGATTGAAAAAGAAATGGTCGGCTTTAGAAAGCGATAAATTTCAGCCATGGCATTTAAGGAAACGAAACTATGTGGACCAGTATCGAATAAAGTTAACAAATAGTAGCTTATGTGTTCAAAGCAATAAGGATTTCAAATGCAAGGGTTGTGGGTTAACTCTAAAGCGTTGTGTTAAAACCAAGACACAAATGTGGTATGAAACCGACAAAAGTGAGCTAGTCCTAGGGCAGCTTTTGTGCCTACAGGCGGGAAAACCAAGTCCAATTTTGTATAAATGTCACGAAATGGGAGCAGACCAAGAATGGAAACACAAGGGCGAGGTATTAATTTTATAAATTTTTACTTAAAAGCTACCATTTTTTAAAGGTACTTAATAGGATGTTTTTTATAATATTTTTAATTATGATTTTTTTATAATGTTTGGAGTTATTTTTTATTTTTTAGAACAACACGCCTATATATAACATAGCGGCAGGGACGTGTCTAGGTGCTGAAAAAGCTGAAGAGGGAATGGAGGTTACAATGAAACTTTGCACAGATCCAGTATTAACAACATGGGACATTTCTCGAACATAGTTTTTAAGTAGTATTAGGAATGGTATTATGATCCAATAAATAAATGAAAAGCAATTTTTGGTGGTTGTGCAATTGTTTGTACTAAAGTTATTATTTTTTTTGTTTTAAAATGCAAAGTTTATAGTATATAATAAAATTTCTATTTTTTTGAATGGAGTTTTTTTTATAATTATATATGATGCGCATTCAAATAAATAAAATAGTTTACCCGGCTTAAAAAAAAGGTATTTTTTGCTCTCCTCCGCTGTAATGATTTACTATCATTTTTGAAACCAGAAATCGTTGGGAGAAAAGCATACGTAACTTATACGCTAACAGAGTTTTCAATTTTGTAGGCAGAGTCTACTTGGACTGCAGAATCGGCACTTATTTAAAATGTATTTGTTACAGCACTAGTCACGTAAATAACTATTGAAATGGTGCAAATAGTTTACATAGAATAACAGATTTTATTAGAATTAAGCAAAATAACCTAAACAAAAATTAGTGTCTCAAAATAACAGTTTTTACTTGGTGCCTTTAAAACGAACACGGACTGAGTGGGTTTCTAAACATTTTTGGGTGGTGCAACATCTTAAAGTGGTGCCCTTCGAAACATTGTCCTAATGTTTCTATACTATGCACTTGCTTGTCTATGATTATGTATATATAAATATTTACATCCTGCAACATTTCTGCGTCTTTCCATAATCGAACTTTACTGCGCTTAGGAAACTACAATGTTTAGCGGCCTCTTATAGAAAATATATTTTTAGTTATTTTTTTTCATGAATCTCTGTTTAAGTTTGGTGCCAATTGGACTTTTTTTAAGATATACCTTTTTTACATAAAGCTACATTACCAGCTTGTTTTATTTTTGAGTCCGAATAAATTTTATATTACCGTTCTTCTCACATTACTGCGTCCGCAATGTTGCCAAACTTACCCACTCTAAAAGTAGCTTATTATAACTTTTGTAAAATGTTTGCAAAGTTTTGGTTTATTATTATATGTGACGAGACAGTTTTTGGCGATTTCTGCACTATATAAATATATATAGTGAACACAACTATATATAATTATATTTGTGAAATATTGGATTTGACTTTTATCAATTAGCTATTTAAATTTTGGAAAAATTAATACTAAAAAAAGACGGAATAAGCCAATTTATGTTCTTTATTAATTTTTAGTCTCCTAATAATTTTTGATAATATATAAATGCTTTGTTTAGTCAATTGATATATATTATCATAATATTCACATTACTATATGAAATTTTAAACTTTTTTGCACATAGAATAATTAGTTAAAAATGCGTTTTTATTTGAAAAAACAGTTTAGAAAATTATTTTGTCTGTTTTGTTTAACAACTTTTTGGTTTTCAAAGAGATTTCTAGTTTTCTTATTATTAGAAGTAAAAAAAGACTGTTTTATTTAATTTTTGTTTATTACAGCTGTGCATCCGCTGCACGTTTGAAATATTCCAGTTTTTATACAGTGTCCCAATACCTAAAAAAACACAAGAATTGTGTTTATTTTTTATTTGAAACTACTTTATTTTTTTAAACTATGCTATATTACAAACCGCTTATACAAAAAATGTGTTTTATTTTTGGTTACTGTCATCATTCATCAATTTTAATTATTAACTTGTTAATTTGAGTTATCTGTCGAAAGTTTTTCTTACTATATTTTTGAATTTTTTGTGTATTCTAAATTTTTAGATAAGTCAAAATAATTATAATAAATTAAAATCGTACGCTACTTGAATGTTTGCTGCAAGATTTTTGTCAATATTACTTTTGTACAGTTAAATTAATTTAAAAAACAAAATTTGATAACTGACAAATTAATAAATTTTGTCAGTTTTGTTGTGTAGATTATAATAAATCTAAAAATAGAAGGAAAAAAACTGAGTTGATTTTTGTGTATGGCTAAAAAATTAGGAAAAATCTTGTGCTAACAAAGTAGTACGACAATTTTTTACCATTTAAAACTTGTATTGACAAAAAACGTATTAAAAACATTTTATCAAATTGTAATAATACACATAAGATGACATTAAAAAGATTTTAAAATTTCTACTTGGTCTGGTTTCCCTATACGAAAAATGTAACATTTAAAAAGTAAACGGTGTTAATTATTTTGACTAATCTAGAAAGATCTAAAAAAATTAGTAATTTTGACGAATTCTTGCATTTTAAAAACATCTAAAGCTTAAAATAATTTTTATAAAAGTAATTTGTAACGAAGAAAAATATATGAAAATTGGGTGAATTTGCGTCTAAAAAACATACAGAATTTTATTTTTATCCTACACCAACTCAAAATAAAATTTTCTCGTCTCTCGACAGCCGTGAAAGTACATCATTTCTAGGCTAGCCGTGAAAAGATGTACTTTCTCGGCTAGCCGAGAAAAAAAATCTGATTTTCTCCGTCAGGAGTCGCTGTTATAAGAAAAATTACTCTTAACTCTCACTATTTATGAAGGGTGTTGAAATTTTAAATCACATTTACTCTTTATGTTTTAAATCAACTTTTAGTGTATTTTTTAACCAAACGGAGAAAGTATTTTTTTGAAAAGTATTGCTTTGAAGTTGATACTATATGATTTTGACAAAAAAGGTTTTTAAGAGTAAAAAATAAGCAATGCACTAAATTTTTAGTTGCAAATCAATTTTTTCCAAAACTGACACACCTAGTAATTATCAAGTTTTAATAATACTTAAAAAAACAGAAACCCAAAGTTGTAATAGATTTTAACACCAAAAAAATTAAAAATAAAAACTTTTTTACAAAAAAAAAATTTCTGATAAGAAAATTACTGAAAATCGAAAGATAAAAACTTTTAACCTTTCGAAGAAAAACAAAACTATAAACTACAAAATAAAAAAAAATTGTTTAAGTTGCAGTCTAAGTTATTTAGAAATTCACACTAGTGTAGGACTAAAAAGTTTTTTATTTTCTGTTTATCAGTTTTGTTTACTTTTCAAAAAAAAAAATTTAATTAGTTTTATCAACAATAATTATTAGTAATTAATAACAAAAAAAGTTTGTGTTTTTAAATTGATTAAAATATAAAGTAATGCTTATAATATTATAGATATTAATTGAAGAAAATATAGTTTTTGCCTAGAATAACCGTTTGCAAAAAAAAAAATTTTTTGTCTAAGATTTATGTAGAACTAAAAAAAATATTTTAATATAAATCTAATAATTTTTTGTTGAGCCTTAAAATAAACAATGTAAAAAATGTTTTTTTAACATTATTAGATTAAAAAATAAATTAAAAATTATTATTATACAGCGTGGTCAACAATGACTGTTTGAGTTGGAAATTCTTTATTTCGTTTTAAAATAATACAACTGCAACCACTCCCTATTGTTGACGGGTGACACTGACAACAACGTTGACAGATGCCAATTAAAAAGTTAGACGTTGTAACATAACCTACAATTTTTTTATGAGTGTTATGTCAAATATTTGTCAAGCAAGCGTATCTGGTTACAGTGTTGCAACTAGGTAAATAAAAAAAAATTCTTTCAAAGTGTTGCCAACTCAAACAGTCATTATTGACCACGGTGTAGTTAACTCAAAAGATATAACCAATATACCAACAACTTCAGATTTTGCCAATTGCATCTAGAAATATTTCTCGATTTGATCAATGTTAATACTCAAAACAAAATTAATAAAACATATATTAGAGTTATTTATAACTCTAATTATGTATAGGCTTTATATTTGTAAATATGAAACCTATACATAATTAGAGTTACAAATAACTCTAATATGTGTTTTTTACATAAAGCATAATACCAAAATGTAAAACTAATATAAATAGTCAATAGTTATAAAAAAGCACATTTTACTTAGGTATCGAATTTTTGACACATCAACTATACCTACTTGTTGTACACACTTTAAAAATTCTTGTCTATTTGAAAAAAAAATTGAACTTTAAAGCTAAATTTTTTTTTATCTTTTAACACGAAAAGATTTAACATGTCAACGTTTATACAATATCAACAACATTTAAAAAAAATAAATGGTTTTACTAGTTTGACAAACGATTGTTTAAAAACGTTGATTAGTCGTTATGTAAGTATGTATTGTAGATATGTAACTATTTACAAAATTTCTAAAATTTAAAATTTTGCAAAGTTAAGTCAAATTTTAGTACCTTTTCGAAAAAAACAGATGCCGTAAAAACAACAATCTGTTTAAATGTAATTTTTATTAAATTAGCAACATGACAGTTAATTTGTTATTTTTATTTTTTGCTTAATATAAGTTATAATACCCACTGGAAATACTGTAAGTTTGAAATGAGAATTAACATAAAGTTTTATAAAAATTAAAAATTTGTTTCAAAACTTTTTAAATAAACAATGGTTGGTTAAACCTACAAACGTATCAAAAATTTAAGAAATAAATTTTTGGGTGTTAAAATACTGCATAAAACGTTAGACTATTAAATGCTTTTTGCTTACACAAAAAGTGATCTACATGATAATAAATTCAAAATATGTTAAACATATCAGTATTCGACTATGAAAACAAATTAAAACTAAATTTTTTTCAAGTTTTTGATTAAACTATTTAACAATTTTGTTTTGTTTATAAAAAATGGTAGAAGTATAAATAAGAAAGTTAACGTTTGCGACGTTTTTTATCATTTAGCTTATAAGCCTGTATTTAATTCACTTCAATAGACCGTTTAAGACTATTAAGACGACTTGTAAGTCTAACGTCTTAAACTGTTTTGGCTTTAACCTGAGTAACGGGTAAGTTTGACAAAAAAATTTAATCACATCTTTGAGTCGACTTAATGTTGCCAACTGCTACCCTAAGAAATGCGCTTAACCGTTATGAAAAATGTGCTAGTTTAAACATCAAATCCATACAATTATTAAAACATTTAAAAAAATTAATGTTTATTATGAATGTGACAAAGATTAATTTCTGTTACATAAAATTAGATCGTTGCCCGAAAACATAGCAATTACACTATAACCGAAAGGTCCGGTTGCAGCGTCTTACGGCCGCCACTAAGCACAATTTAAAGCTTAATTAAAATTAATTAATTAATTAAAAAAAACAAACACGTACCGAGTGCACTAAACTATTTTATAGATACTAAAAATAAATGGTAAAATATTTATAATCTTTATAATGAATTTTGAAACAACTAACAAAAAGTCAAGGATGTCGCAGCACATTTAACAACTTTTGTTATGAATAATAATTTTAAAAATTTTAATTTATCTTAGTTTTATTTCCATATTATAAACAAATTATTTTAAGATTAAAATCTTTACTCATTATTTTCGAACTTATTTACATTTGCGGCTTTATGCTTTTATAATTACGCATGTGCTCTTAATTATTAATTATGCAAATTTGTGATCATTCTAACAAATTATTTTAATTTGGTAATATATGTATTCTCTTTAGTTTTGAGATTCATGTGTTTTTATGTGTTCAATTTAGCTAAATATTATGTCTGATGATATTCCACATTACTATTTTTTTTTGCAAAAAATTGTCAGCTAACAAACTTTATTTACATTTACAATGTTCTGTTTCTAGTGAGAGAAGTTTTGCATCAGATAGCAGTACCAATAAAGCAAACTCTTTGACAAAATCTTGAGTTAATTTTGTGTTGCATTATGGGTTCAAACTTTGCTAGATGTGCCTAGGTATCGTATCCGACTCATTTTTTAGCAGTAATGAAAGCAAAATGATTTTTAAGCAAAATTGCAAATTGTTTAGGTCGTAAAGTAAATACTGTGTTGAGATGTTAGATTACATTGTCTAAAAAGGTCTTTATGCATGTCACACTAGTTTACAGGAAAGATCTAACGATAAACAAGAACGCTGTCTGAGATCTTTAGCTCTGCAAGACAGATTTCGATCAAGTAAGCTTTATTGTCACAAAAGTTATATTATTATAACTTGGTGGACGAAGCCAATTATGCTGCTCTTAATATTAGTGATAGTTTATCTTTTTTTTTGTTTATACTCAAATCTTAAGGATGCAAATAAGATAATCACATCAACAATTCTCTGCAAAATTAATTGAGAATAGATCATCTAACCGCACGTTAAACATTTAGTAGACCATTTTATCCTACCATAGCATCACGTGACAGTAATTACACAAACCACCAATAGACAGAAATTGAATTTAAAGGCCGAACGATATTTGGGAGTATTTCAAAATCAATTAATACTTGCTGTAGACTGAATGACCTGCGAGATCATCCGACTTAATATCTTTTTAACCGACTTCAAAAAAAAGAGTTCTTAATTCGACTGACCTTTTTTTATGTGTGTTACTTTATAATTTTTTTTTGGGTAAACAGAATTTGATGATTCTTTTTTTATTTGGAAGCTGGTGCTTTCTATTTGGTTCTATTTGAATTTTATCAAGATCAGACCAGCAGTTTTTGACTTATTCTTATTAATGCTTTTTTTGACATATATTTTTGACACTTAAATTGATTATAAAAACTTGTGAAAAATTTTAAAAATATTTCAATATAATGGATGTCATTGAATACAATTACATCCATTATGTGGAAATATTTTTATATTGAAATATAATAGTTTATTTATTTAATTAATTTTAATCAATAAATATAATTTATTTACTTGATTAATTTTTCCGGAAATCGTTTTGGAAACAACATTTTCCTGCTTATTTACGCGCAGGAAAATTGAGTTTTCCGGACTAGTACTGTAAAAACTTTACAAGACGCAAATTAAAAAAGATACTGTAGTAACTATAGTTGCCAACAAAATTGACAAACTTGATTTTTGTGAAATTTGTAAAAAAAATTCAAAAACTTGTAAATTTCGTCTTTTTTTACGATTTCCGGAAAAATTTAATACAAAACACGTCAGTAAAATCTCTTACTTGACTCGGAGCTTCAAAATACTCGGCACAAAGTGCCTCGTATTTCAATTTAGCTCCTCTTCAGTAATGTGACATTTACCTGACTTTTATGTAAATAACTATTAATCAATTAATAAATAAATAAAATAAAATAATAATTAATCATTTTGAAGTAGGTTTTTTCTCAATTTTTAATTTTAACTTGTTTAATTTGTGCATTAGAAAAGAATGCTGTACTTATAAAATATAATGTTTTAATGAAAAAAATATATTTATATTTTTTAAAAATATATTTATATTTTTTTTACTCAAATTTGATAATTTAAGATAAGGTTAATATTTCCGCAGTTATTTAAAGTCAGTGCGGTAAACAAGCAGAGGTACAATAAGTCTACAAGTTAAAACATCATTTTTTTCCTGTTGTTTCAGCTAAAAGAAATGAAAAATTCAGTACAACTGATACTTTTTCTGATAAATTAAGCTTTATGATAATTGCGGAACATATGGCGGATAAAAATAAATCATTTCTGTAATCACATGACTGCAAAAATAGAACGCTCCTCTCTTTCACTCACCAAAAACAAAATAATTAAACATAAAACAATAGGAAATTCAAATTACTTAAACTTTCGGGACAAGTCAAATTTATTTGAAGCTGGAGAATGAAGTTTGCATAACGTTTGGTCACAAAGCTTTCCACAATCCCGATCAATTTCAGGAAAATTTTAGTAGTCTCAGCGGCGACATTTAGTTCCCGACCTAGAAAACAGGGCGCCACCGTTCATAGTCAATCCTGAAATATTCCTGAACAGTTGACTTTCAGCAGAGTCTGCAAAAAACCCAGAAAATTATATTAAAAGTCCAAATGACAATCGATCTTTTAAGTTTCTTTTTAAAGTCGCGAAAATGATATAGGTAGAAATCGGGATAAATGGTGACCTAAATGGAAAAGTTTTACTTAAAATAATTTTATTTTCCAGTGCTAATTATTTCCGTAAATACGTTGTTTATTTAAACATCTAATTAAACCGGATTGAAGGCGGTGTTGTTTTTTAGAAAATATTTTTGGACGTGTGCGCGATTCGCGAAAATAGAATGGTTCATTTTGCTGCAGTGCGATGGGTTGATGAGCGAATCTTTGAAGTGAAAGACTTTTTTTTGAGTTTATAATGGCTTAAAAAGTGTCAAGACGTCGTCGAAAAAGTCTTCGTGGCGCCGTCAGCCACGACAAGGTATTGTTTTCTAAAAGAAATATTTATTTCACCCCAACTTTAGCCTCACACGTGTGCCCATAGCGTTCGCTTTTTTTTTTTTTTTTGATTTAAATTTAGAATACATGAACTGAAAAATACAATCTTTTAAGCTCTTAATTCAATTTCACTTATTATACGCCGTTGAAAAATCCATTTTAAAACAAAATATTGAGGGTAACAGACGAGGCCTCTCACTTTACGCAAATAATTAGATTTGACATTGAAAAAATTCATGAAAAAGCTTAAATATACTCAAAAATAATAATTAAACTTGTGTTATTTTTGAGAGGTTTTCAGATGTTTAATATAAACGTTTTTTTATTATTTAAGAAATATACAGAGTGATTTCCGCTGTCTGCTTAGTATTTACAAGATTAATCTCTTGTTTATCATAAGAGCATTTTTGAAATTTTTAGATGTTTAATACAGACAAAGTTTTATTATTTTAAAAATATACAGGCTGTCTGCTTAGTATTTATAAGATATACAGTATGTAATAAAAATATTTTTTCATTAAAAATTAACCAATTAAAAAATAAATTACATTAAAAACAAATTTAAAAAATTTCAATTTACAAGTATCGCATAATATTGGAAAGTAATGACAGTTACTACTATGGTCAATTGAAAAATATTGACAACTTAATTGGATGATATTACTTAATTCTGTCAAAGTTGAATTACATTTGGGTTTGCATTATTTTGGAAAAAGTATATGCAATATTCTAGGTAAATAAAGTATAGTATTCTACTCACAAATAATGGCTGCCACCCACTCAAATTCTCGCTACTCTCGTGCTATAATCATACTAGTGGGTCATTATGACCCGCTTATGGGTTAATACACTATTATTATAAAATATGTTATTGTAAACTGGTTCTTTCAAAATCATTGGGAAAAATACATTTATGTTAAACTTTATTGAATTTAATTAACAGATCTGTCAGCATACGAATCGTTTAAAAATAAAATTAAACGACAACAGAAGACTATGTTCTTTTAAACTTATTTGTCATCTTTGGTTGTTTAAAGCTTTAAGCTTTATTAGAGAGTTGTCTCTATTACTGTGTTTACTTCTTTCTTCTTCCAAGCACGATGTCTATACTATATTCATTTTCTTTTAAGAAAGAGTGGTAGTAAATAATGTGTAGGACGTGATCAGTGCGTGATCCATTCATAAAGACTAAGTGATACCGATTTCCTGAAATTTGATTTCCAATGCCTTGTGCATTGTGCATTTGTTTCGTTGCTGTTTCTGTGTGCTGCTATGGAGACAGAGACTGAGGTTAATCCCAGAATGTCAGTCCTCCCAGAAAAAGGGCTTAACGTGACCACTTAAATACTAGTGAAAATAATATAATTTTGAATATATTTAAGCCGAATTGAAAACAACTTGGTCTAAAATGGAATAAACGATTTTTTCTGCGGCCTGCCCTGTGTCGACCATCTCCTACTTCATAGATGTGATCACGTGGAGCCTGCATGCATTTAATTTTAAGCACTTTTTCTTGAAAATGAATACAATATAGAATTTGTTATAAATTACGTCACACGCTAAGAGAAGTTTAAAAGATGTAAAATAAGAAGTGTCACATCAAAGGCCATTTAAATGTTTAAACTTTTTCAAACAAGCATATGAAAAGGAAGTTTAAAACAGTAAATTATTGTGATGTAATTATTGAACGGTTTTTTGAACGTTAATGAAAAAGCCAGGAGTTAAGAGGTCTTACCAAAAATTTAGACAAATTCACAAAAAAGTATTATGAGTTAGAGACTGGAGACTGTTAAGGCAAAAATATTTGGTATTACGTAACAAAAATGATCTTACTTTCATTACTGAGTTGTCATAAAAAAAAATCGTTTTTAAAAATTGAACATAATTTTTTTTTGTTTTATCAACAAGAACAAATAATTTATCAAAAATCCATAAGTATAGAACCATGTAAGTTTACTAACTATATACACTTATTATTTACTATAAGTAGTAAATAATGGGTGTTTTTTATAATTTGGCGCGTTTAACATTGAACTGTGAACGTTCTTTTACCATCGAATCAAAGAACTGACTGTTATTAATTTGACGTCTGAACCTAACCTAACCTTTAGTATAATGAATCGATGGTTTGACACAATAATGAGATTATAATTAAAAGCACTTGTAGTGTTATAACAAACAAAATTAACTGTATTAAGGAAATAAAGTTTAAAACTAATAAGCAAAATGACGCTCATGAACTTTCAGGCATATCTTGACTTTTTGAAACAATTGCGTTACTGACCTGACGCAACTCACTTAGATTATTGAAGCGTTGCGAGAAAGTTAAATTTTTTTAATACGGCCACACGTGGAGTAAGGTTGCAGGATCTTGAAGTGTAAGTTATGGCTGTATTTCGGCTGATAACTTGACGATTATTATTTCTTGCCTCATATTCAAGGTCTCCTAAGTAATATGTGAAACGTCTTGCTGAAAGTACCCGTGTACAATTTTATCGTTATGAAGCTATGCAAAAAATGGATGTAAAATCTCCTCTCAGTATCTTGCAGCAGTCAATGTTTTATTAAAAAAAATTGGCTCAGTAATTTGTGGTTGTTACGAAAATAAGTTTCAACCAAAAAAATTTTCTATTGTGAGAAAACTATTTTAAATTCAAAAATAAAGAAATTGACAAATTTGGTGATTATTTTGACATTTTAAGCAATTGTTCTAAAATTTATGGTTCATAGACATGGCTGACTATGCAAATTTTAGTATAAGTCCAGTACGACAGGGACTTTCTCATATTTTTTCTATTTTTATTTAATTATATATAGTGGTAATGAGACATATACACCGGGTAATATTTTTTACAATTTTCTCAATCTATAAACCAATTTTTAATTTTTTTAAAATATTTCAAATTTGTATAACTAAACCGACAGTTTAAGAAAAATGTGATAGATTTGTTTTGAGTTTCGTTGCGTTCTATTTTGTTCTTCTCGGCTAATTGACAGGGCTTAAGTTTCGCAAAGGACCTTAAAGTTGGATTCTTTTCTTTTTTTTCATTAATCTTAAATTGCTGCAAGAGTTTTTTAAATTTTTTTTGGTTTGGGTGCATCAATTGTTTGCAGCTTATTCTACTGCTTATTGTTCATTAATTAAATTATCATATGGATACTGAGGTTTCACCTAAGATTACGAGCAAAATAATACAAAACTCTTTTGACAAAGTAAAGTCTTTTTGCTTCAAGAAAATTATTAATTGTATTTTTAGACATCTTCAATTGTTTTTGCAAATGTGTGAACAAACCGAAAATATATTTGTGAGGGTTGTAGGTACTTATTGGTAGGGCTTCAGACATAATCAAAGCCGTAACTGTTATGGTTTTTTCTACCTTATATTGATTAAAGCTCAAACGTCAAGTTTAGTCACTTTTGAATTTTTTGCACTTATTATGTTGTATAAAATTAAATAATTATTCTAAATTATGTAAAAATTATAAGTTATGTAGAAAATTTACTTGACATGTTTTTGAGCAAAACAATTTCGCAAATCTTCAAAATTGAATCGGCGATTTTCATGCAATTAAATATTGCTGGTTATTTTATTGAATTATTATGACCAGGAACTTTTTTTTGCATATTTGATAATGATTGCATAAAATTTAAAAGCGGTGATTTTATTTTGTCTTTGTCACATAAATATTCACTGGATCAAATTTAGACATTTCAAATTTAATCAATCTCAAAGTTAGGAAATCTATAGTAACCACATTTTTTATATGTATAAAGAAAATAATCTGCAGAATGCTAGAAATTTTCAATTGAGAAATTTATTGCAGCATTTTCAACGGATAAATTCATTTAGATATGTAAGTTGCGCTATTATTTTAATCAGGGTTTGTGATAAGAGACATTTTGACAGTAAAAAGGAAGTGCTTATCAGCAACACTTCCATTTATGTATTCTTTCTGCTATTTAAATGCAAACTGATCTGAATACCATTAGTTTAAAAGATAATTAAAACCAACATTTTGCATATCTTTATATAAAATATTTTATCTTCAATTAAGATGGTTACTGTTAACAATTTCAACAAACATGTCCGGTAACATGCGAATTTTTATAAATATTTGCACATTTATTTATGTCTTATGGATTCTAATCTCATAATCGAATAAAATTGATTACATATTTACATAATGTAACATTAAAATACATTAATAACTTAGGTTTATCAGAAATGTTATAGAACTTTTGCTATCTACAAATTTCTATTTTTTGTGCATAGCCGAAAAAAGGTTAAAGGTTTGCAAAAAAAGTTTAATTTTAATTTTTTTGCGTTGTGAAAACAGCGAATAAAGCTATAAATTAACAATTTAAAAAAAATGTTTAATTGCTCCTCTGCATTTGTATATTCCTGTAATATATGAGCTAAAACAGGTGGATTGAATGAATTGCTTAATAAATTCTCACTTTTATGCCGTCATTAGTTATGGGAGGTTTTTGGTATACTAAATTTTTTACATAGTTTAACAAAAAGAGTCTAAAGAGTGTTAAGTCTGGAAATCTAGGTAGCCACCTAGTTTAACCTCTTCTGTCAAATAAACGATTGCTCGTTAAAATGTTGTCGAACAGCTGCGGTGCAAAAGCGTTTTGTTATGTTGCTAAGAATTTGAAAAACAAGTGTTTCTACTGTTTCCTAATGCTGTCATTTTTAATTTTGCAGCACAGGATTAGCGGCCAATTTATAACATACCAGATTTTATAAGCAATTTTAAAAAGAGTTTTAGTAATTTAAACCCGGTAAGTTTAAGTATAGGTAGGTAATGTTTATATAAATCATGAAACATATTTAATTATATTGAAATTATTTTTTTCCAATTTCTCAGTCATTTTTATAATTAATTGTAGGTGATAAAATATATGTCAAAAAAAGCATAAATAAAAATAACTTAAAAGCTACTATTTAGATCTTGATCAAATTGGGATTACATAGGGGACATCAGCTTTTAATTAAAAAAAGAATTATCAAAATCGGTTCACCCAATTAAAAATTCTGAGGTAACAAACATAGAAAAAATAAATTCAGACCCATTGAGAAACTTTTTCCTTTTTTAAAGTTGGTTAAAAAAATATTTAAGAAAGCGATTCAATTGTTTGAAAAAGTACAGGAATTTTGTTTTGAAAAAACAAAGTGTTAACAGCGCAAAATTTTGAATGTTTTTTTTTAAACAATACTTAGTAACTATAAAATAAAACTTATGTGTTTAACCTTTCTTTTGCTATGCATAAAAATTAAAATTTTGTGAATAATAACAAAAGTTCTATAGCCATTTTTAAAAACCTATGTTTTTAAACCCCTTTTTTAAACAAAATTGGTTTTGTAGTTAATGCAAACTTAAAATTAATGTACACTTTTACAGCAATTAATGTAGAGCTTATTTGTTTTCTGTTGGCGGGTCACGTGTTCATGCGCAGAAGCTGTAATTGGTAGTTCTTTGCTATTACTAACTAAACTAAAAACGTCAGCTAAACTTTAATTTTTTTACTTTGCTTGCTTGCTTTAATATAAATAGAACAACCTCAATACTTACAGCATATTAGCACAGTAATTTAATTTAGATTACATAAATTACATTAATTTAATTTTGAGCGGTTCAAAAGATGGTCGAATGTTTTCAGCGCTCACTTATTCCATCAGCTGTCAATGTTCGCGCAAATTAGTGACGTCACAGCCGCCAAGAGAAAACAAATAAGCTCTAGCAAATAATAAAATAAAAAAAACTTTGAATAGTTTTAGTAAAAAAGCTGAGTTTTACTCTAGAGAAAGAAACTTTTTTAAATAACTTTAAATATGCTGAGGAAATTTTAAATTTAATCAATAGCAAAAGCATAAGAGACCTTGTGTATTATGCTAGCATCTACGCGGACTATAAACTTTAAACTTAAACTTTATAAAATTTAAGGAAATTTTAAATTTTTTTAAAAATTATAAACTTAAAATAGTATATTACACTACAAGGGCAGAAAGTTGCGATTCCTGCACTGCGCGCAGTTCAGGGCTCTCAAATTTCTGCTCGTGTAGGGTATACTAGTTTTTTTGCTGCTTCTGTCGAACGTACGTGGTTTCGGCTGCGATTCCACGGCAGAAAGTGTATTTTTTATGCACTGGTAGAGCTGCACTTTCTGCCGTGGAATCGCAGCCGAAACCACGTACTTTCGACTGGAGAAGCAAGAAAAATAATTTTATAACTTTTCTGAAAGAAGCAAGACCGTGGGTAAAAGCATAAGAATGAAAATAAACACGTATAGAAAGAAACTACATTCTAACAAATCTTAATTTTTAAAAAAAAAAATAGTGTAATACAACTGAAGTAATGTAAAAAACCGTTCAGTTTTATGGAAAATAAAAATTGCAAAAGTTTTAACACGACTAGTATTGCAGTCTAAGAAAATTTTAGTTTTTGGAAGAATGGCTTGGTAAAATTGTTGAAAACAACCTAAACGCGAAAAAAAAACGACTGAAAAAAACAATAAATTATAATTACTTTAGTAAAAATAAAATCAAGAAAATTTTAAAAATTAGAAAAGCAGTTTATTTACGGTTTCATTTAAGTAACTTTTAGGTTTAGAAATGCAATAAATTAAATAGAAAATTTAATGGTTTGACTATACTTTGACTATATGTAGTATTGTTTCTGAGCTGCTCATAAAAATAAGTTTGTATCTGTGTCGCTGTGTGTCTGTCTGCCGCCTTCTAGCTACGAAACATCTCACCCGATTTTGATCTAGTTTTTCATTAAACAATTTTGCTAACAATTGGGTACATGATCGATTTTTCTATTGGTCACGTAAAGCATGAACATCGTCAGTTCAATTTAAAATTGCTATTCTGCTGACGCTCATAAGCTAAAAAACGGTCTTAACTCTGCATTTTTAAAGAATTGTGTTTATTATGTTTGCTAAAATAAATTAAAATGCTTATTATGTTCTTTTCAGGTTATTAATTATTATTTTCCGGCTTTATCTATTTATAAGCAGCTTTGCTCTGCTACGTAAGTAGAACTTTGCGCCGAGCAATGTCTCTATAAGCTCTGCTTTTTTTGGCTCACTACCATACCTGTTCAGCGGCTTGACTATAAAGCGCATATTTATTTGTCAATTGAAAACGAGTGCAGAAATACTTATTGTAATGTATAAAAAAGCAAAATTTTTATTTTAATAAAATTTTACTTAAAAAATGACAAACTGAAAAAAAATGCTGGGGTGAGGGTTGATTAAAACGCATGTGTGTGTTATTAATATGTTTTATTCAAAAATAATGCAAGTTATTTAAATCAAACAAAATATTTAATTGAAATTTAAATTAGTTTGTTACGTAATTGCTTGAAGTTGGAAGAACATCTAATCAAAAATCTTATTTTTTAATTTAAATTCAATTAATTCCATCTTAGTTCAATTTACTTTCTTCAAGTATTTTAGTTTTTACTTTGATTAAATAATTAGTAAATATATATGATATAAGATCAAAATATAGCTCAATTTGATTAATTTATTTGTTTTTCCGACCCAATTAAACGTTCTTATTAATATCTAGCCAAAAGTATGTCTAATAAAATAGAATAAAGCTATCATTAGTTTTGGTCGTAAAATGTTCACAGCAAATAGAAAATTATTACAATTAAACAATCTCAGTTTGGATTACTCATCAGAACAAACATCTGTTCAATTAGTACGTCAAATTCTCCTCTAATTGGCTCATTAGATAAGAATGTATCATGTGATACAATTATTTTCTAAAAACTTGCAAAATTACCGTAATAATTCGTCTTTCTTCATGCTCTATTTTTGTAAATTTGCTATTACTCATAAAATCCAAATTTAAATTTTCACCAATCAGTCTACTCGCTTGTAAACATTTCAGCGAGTATGAATGTATGAACCTTTTTGTCACAAGTCCAAATTTTGGACCCTAGGTGACCTCTAAATAGATAAGTCTATATTGTTTTCGAATATTGTTTGCCAAATTATTTCTATTTAGAAGAATTGCTTTAATACAGCATGTCACATGTGACATGTTTTAAAAATATATCGACAGATAGATGAATTCACTCTTCAAAATAGCTAATGTAGGTAAACGATTCTCTGTTTCTAGGGGCGATCATGACATGACTCAAAATACGTAAATTCAAATGTGAAATATTAACTATAACTTGTCCAATAATAACGCTTGTCACTAACGCTATATTGTTTTTTATATAACATTTCTGTCGTAAATCGTCAAACATAACAATGTTTTTGAATACATTCATATTTACAATTAACTTATGACTCAAAAAATTACTAGTGCTTTAATTATTGATAAATAAGCAATTGCAAGGTTGCTTCTCTATATTTGTTTGCTACTGCCATTAAAATATAAACGGAAAACACATCATTATAAGCAATATACTCTTATATATACTATATACATTTTTTTTTAATTTTTAAAAAGAATAATAAGAAAAATAAATATTAATATTAAATTTATTAAGGTGAAATTTTAAATTTAAATAATATTTTTAAATATTGTATAGTATACAGGGTCTGAAATTATTGAAATAAAATTTCAACAGTCGGTTTTTAAGAAAATTCTTTAAGCAGGTACCATTTTCAGTTTGAATTTTTTTTTTTGTATCTACTAAATTTGTAATCACTTTTTGTGTTATGACGTTATTGAATTTTTCAAGATTTAAAGACTCTTATTTCAGAAGCTATCAAGATTAAGGCTACACTTTAGACGTTATAAATCAAAAGCAGAAAATGATCAAGATAACCTGTTTTTTTTCGACATTTGGTCAATTTTGGATTATTTAGTAAAATAAATGCCGTACTTTTATTTTATGTTTTTTTTTTGTCAATATATAAATAACTGCTTATTCTTGTTATTTTTGTCTATTTCATCTTTCGGTAACCGTTTTCAACAAACAAACAAAGAAGTAAAGTAGGTGACAAAGACAAAGTATTTGGAGAGCAATCAATTTATGCCAATTACCGGTCCTTAAGAGCTTACAAAAAAGACACTGGAAGTGCTGCTTAAACTCTTTTAGAGAAAACCCAATTTTTGAAAACACTTTTAATAGTTCTAGATTTTTACATGACAAAAGCTGCCTAAATAATGAAACATTATATACCGTGTTTTTTGAGTTTTTTAGAACACTTTTTTGCAGTTAAAAAAAAGTACCGATGTTGTGAAATCTTTTTGTGAAAACCTTCAAATTGTTCGGGTTTTCTTGAAAGCGCCGTTGTCAGTTTGTGTCTATAACTCTATAGTCTATTAAAAAAAAAGTTTTTGAGAGTTTTTTCCCCGAAGAACCTATCCGTTTAAGACTTGGATTTCAGCATGCATTTTTATGCGACTTATGTAAACAAAATTTAAAAAGTGGTCATTACAAATTGTTGATCTAATACAAAAATATATATATATATTTAAAATGGTTAATTTTTATGACACATTTTTCTTATAAAATCTCAGGAAGCGTTTTAAGTAAAAGTTAAAAGAAAACAACTGTGATCTCACTTAAGTGGATTAATAAAAAAAGTTACTTAATCCAAAGTTTTCTATTCTATAAGCCACTTATTATTCTTATAGACGTGTGTCAAACTAAACCAAGAAAGTTCTACACCAAGAAAATATGAAAAAAATTTTAAATACAACCATAGACTAAAAGTAAACTAAGTTAAAAAAAGTAAGGTATATTTTGGCAATGATACAATTTAGGAGGCAAACATTAATGTTGCGGAGTATTTATTTACAAATATGTAAATATAAAGTTGCTTTTTTTCAAATTTGTTTGTTTTTTTTTGTCAATATTGTTATGTCTTTTTGAGGATATTAATTAATATTTTTTTATATCCAATGCAAAACATTTTAATTAGTTTTTAGCTTGTTTACATATTTTAATGATGAGAAAATTTAGGAATAATTTAGAGTTGGTCGCTAATTTTAAAGAATTGTAGAGGGTAAATAATTGAACGACAATTACACAAGACTAATGGTGGAGGCGCCGGGTTAATTTTGTTGTAATAACTAATACACTTTTATGATTCAGTTTTATTTGACAAAGTATCATTATTATCACATTTTTTTGCCATTAATAAGACAAGGAATTACATCATTATCAGTAATAATCTACCCGGAATCATCCGAAATTAGGAGAACACTCAACTTTTTTATCAATTTACAGCAGTTGATAAAGAGGTTCTGCTTGGGGCTATTATTTTTTACAGAATTATCTATTAATTACCACTTTAATTTCCAATCTGATGTTTTTTAGTTGTGACTGGCAACACTGTTGCTACTAGAATTTTTTATTGACTGTGACTTTAGTGTGATTGATTTTTTAAACATTAAATTAACGTTGAAATTATAACGCTTTTAGAACAAAGAAGCTAATAAAAGTTTTGGTTTATTTAAATATAAAAATCAATTATGCATAATTATTACAAACTTTGCACGATTTGGCTGTTTGACATTACGCTACGTTTCCAGTGGTCATTTTGGGAAATACTATCAATAATCAAAACAATTATGCATGTTTATTTCTGTATACAGTTTTAAGCATTTTTGAGTGTTTAGACGTTTAGCTAATTGCAAATTCTTTGTTGTACATTATGACTCAAGAAATATCTTTTATTTGTTTACACTGAACAGAAAAAAATTGCGGAAAAAGAGACAACATTTAAAAATTACGAATTTTTATTATAGAGGTGAGAATTTGACTTTAATTTTGAATATTTATTAAGAGTTGAAAAATTTTTGATCTGATTTTTAAAATTGTATTGAGAACGCCAAAGTGTTAGCGGGAGATGTTTTGTCAAAGAGAAGTTTTCCAAAGTTAATTAGTTCAATAAGAAGAACTTGGTCGCGAGATAAATGAAGGCCGTGAAAAATGTTAAAATTGTGTTTTGTATTAAAAGTTACCAAAAACAACACGCACTCAGGCCGCTTTTAAAACCATATTACAAGCTTTGTTTACAATAATGACAGAATGATTTGATAAACAATAGCAACCATTATAAGCAGACTAGTTCTAGCGTTGCTCGCGCCGCTGTAATTTTATTTTTTTACTCCAATAATGGTTCGACCTATCCAAATTAACCCATTTTATTTATTTAGTCTCAAGAACTGTTTTGTTTTGTTTTATCATCAATCTGATTCGCTTCTAAACATTATTTTGCATTTTTTAACTATTGCGTTCCACTTTGCGCTAAATAAGAAGATTTAAAAAATCTGTGAGAAAATATTTTTTTCTGGGGTCATAAATAAATGTTATTTTGTGATTGTTGTGGTGGACTTATTGACATATGATGTATTTTAGGAAGTGGAACAACACCAGTTCGCCGCTTCAATGTGACGGTAGTTTCTGGCGGGCCCATAGCATCGGAGGGGCCTGCTGGATCTATTTCTCCTGTTCCAAGACATAGGGCACAACCTTTTGCCAGCATCCCTGAAGATCACGCTGTTGATGATACTCTATCTCCGAATCAAACTTTATTAGCTCAAACTTTAAGTAGTGGTAGTAGATGTGCTTCTCCAGCACCCTCATGGGATTTTAGCCTCGAAGAAGAGGATTCGGTAAGACTTTTTTGTATTAATAAATAACTGCTTGAGATGCATCATTATCAAAATAAATTTAAAATTTTTGTTTATCATCAAACATTTCTATCAAAAATGTTGAATTCAGCAGGATAGCTCATAATTTAAATAACATATTTCTTGATCATGCTGGTTCCCTGCTGTTTTATTTTTTGATCAATGAATCGATGATGCACTCGATGCAGTATATTATAGTTTAGATTAAATGCGATGTTAAACAGAATATATAATGCATAGCGTAAATGATAATTATCATATTTAATCTAAGAAGTACGTGCTTTGATTTCGGAAATTAGTTCGACATGTCGAGTTGAAGACGAAGGACGATTTAGCAAAAAAACGACCCATGGAGATCTAATAATTTCGCGGAAATCAAAATAACGCACGAATTAGATTTAACTAGAAAATCGTACGAATAAATTAATAATTATATAAAAAAAAATTTCTCTCTGGCTTTGATTATCATGACAATATAAAATAAATTCAACTGCTACAAATTTATATAAAAATATTATAACTTGATGAAATGATGAATTCGTCGGTTCCTGGGGCTAGATTTTCGACCAAATCTGTTGGAGACACTAAAGAATCAATCAACAAGGCTACACCGGTGAATGCAATTCTTATATAGGTATAAATCATTTCCACCCGAATTACATAGTGATGATTTCTGGAAATTACCACGTGTAAATCAATTTGTGGTTGGTCACTACGCATAAAAGATTAAAATATGATTGGCGTTACAGTATGAAGTCCGATTATCTAAAACATTTTTTTTATTTAACAACCAATAAATAAAATAAGGAAATTCTAAATTACAACGTCTACAAATTTGTTTCCATTTATTGTGTCTTGCTTTTACATCTTAGGATGTATTTATTTTTATACTTAGCTTATGTTTTTTCTACTGTCTTCAATAACCATGGACTGTAACAGGGGCAAAAATGTTGAATCTAAACAATTTATATACAAACAGAAATGTGACGATAATACAGAAATAATATGTTCTTTGCATTTTTTGGACAAACTGCTCAAAATCTATCATGTTGGATCTGCTGTGCGAATGTAATAACTAATGTATTAGTGCATTATTGTCATTTACACCAAAACAATTGAAAGACAAAAAACTTTCCATATGATTTCACGTTGAAACTTTACGAAAATTATTTTTTTTATATAAAATTTAAAAATAAGAACTACAAATTTTAAAAAACATGTGAAGAGCACGTTTTATAAAAGGCATTAGCGCACGTATTTATTAGAAAACTCGTCTTGGAACTTGTGCGGCAAATCTAATCTTATAAATCTAGTTGTTTAATCTAGTATTATATATTAATTTTTGTAAACTAGAAAAAGGAAAAGTTGATTGGTAAGCGTGCATGTACTATATATATGAAATAGACACTAATCAATTTTTTTTGAACATACATTTTTAGGACAAGTAATAGTAATTTTTTTTTATTTTATAGACAGTTATATTTGACCTTAATCTTAATGTCAGAAAAATTAATATTAAAAGTTTTTATAGCATTCTTTTATTCATTTTACAGCTTTTTCTTGTTGATAAAATTGGTTTCTTAATAAAAAAGTATTGTTTGCGTCGTTTTATTCCATCTACTCAATATAATTAAGTAAACAGCCGATGATTGATGAGATTGAACGCAAAGACTCCTTGCTGCTAATTTCTTCTAAGCACTTTAGTTCTAACTTGTGATTATATATTTTGTATTTTCTGATACACCAAAAAAGCCTAGGCATTCAGAAACTAAGAAACTACGTTCTAGCTAGTTTTATTGCAATACCTACATTATTTGAAAAAAATGCTGCAACGCTACTTGTTGAGCAATTTATAGGAGCTGTTTTCTATTTTGAAAGATATGTTAAATTTATTTTGAAACATAGAATAAAATTTGAATATTATTCTGTAGATAAGATGTAAAGAGGAGAATTAACGATGGCAATAAAATCCGTCATTCACTAGTTTAGTAATACATTACGCGCCCACATTTATCTACATCTGACCTGTTGGCGTCTTTTAAAGTGCATCTTTTCCTGTCATTGAAGAACATTTAGATATTTAGAACCATGCGATTAACTTACTGTCGCAAAATTCGTTTAAAAGTAATTATTTGTCAAATTTGTCACTGCAAAGTCATGAAATGTTGATTTATTATTTTTTATAGCGAAAAGCAAAGTGGGTTTTGATTTAATTTAATTTTGATTCTTTATACATTTTGTTTAACGTTATTTTAGTAAAATATTGTAATTTTATAAACGTTTCGATGTAAAGTTGCGCTTCATAGCTTTACTAAGTTTGTATTTTATTTTTTACTTCAATTTTATTGCTCACTGATTATATAAAGTAAATTTTAAAATAATTAATATTTCTATGATAAATTTTATTGTTCATCGTTTAGAAGTTTAAACATTAACAGTTAAAAACTTTGAAATAGATTTAAATCAATATATTTTTTAAGCCAGCAATTTTATTACAATATGACTGCGCACTTATTTATAGAGCGTTTATTTTCTTACAAGAATTTGTTTTGATGCATCTCTTAATGTTAATAGAGTGAGCTCAAATTTTAATGAAATTATTTTTTTAACAGTTAAACTTCAATACATATTTTTAAACATTAATGAGTTCTTTTAATCGGTGTTGAATACATAAGACATATATCTAAAAAACCAACTAGAAACTGATAATTACCATATTCGATTTAAATGATGTACATTATTTTTAACAACTAGTATAGTATTGTAATACTATTACTATAAAAAAATAATTCATCCAGCAGTCAAATTGAAATCATTGTTTATAAATTTGGTAATTTTGACTTTACCATTAATTTTTATATTACACATGTTATTATATATAAAAAATATATAAAATTATTATATCATCATTATTTCTCGTATACACAAACGTACACCATAACACAAAAAATAGCATTATTCTCGAAATTCCTCTAGATCAAACAAAGGTCTATACGGCCTATTCTCTTTTATATTTGGGCATACATTTTTTAATATGGATTTTTTCATCTTTAAAGTTTAGAATTGAAAATGTTTTGACCTAAAAACTAAAAATCTGTTGATAGATGCTACCAGGAACGAGTATTTAAATATTTTTTAGATGATTTAAATGATTTGTAAATATAGAGACTTTAAAATGTTTTTATTTAGTATCTATTGTTTTTGTGTTTTTCGATATCGACCAACTTTATGAAAACCTCCCGGTGCTACTAGTAGGCGACTTCAACGCCAGATTAGGTGCTTTGTCACCTATCCAAGAAGAACTAGTTACAAATACCAATAAATATGCAATAAGAGAAGCTAGTGATAAAGAAATCAATACAAGAGGCCGGATCCTGGACAATGCAATGACAGAAAGTTCTTTAATCGTCATCAATGGCAGATCATTTAGTGACCGACCCAGCAAACACACCTGCCTCCATATAAACAAAAGTACGATTGACTTTGTGTGGGCAAATGTCAATGCCCTGAGCTTAATATATGACTTAGAAATTCTACAGATTGAAAACCCCTCGGATCACTTCCCTCTGCTCTTGCAACTGTATTATGATGAATCGCCTCTAACTCAAGCAACTATCGAAAACAAGAACAGGGAAGTGTTCCAATGGACTAGCACTGGAGAAGACGAATACAGAGCACGAATGACTTGGTCAGACAAAGTAGCCCTAATTAATAATGATAACCTAGATGAAATAAATAATATCCTAATAGCAGAAATCAAAACTGCCGCAGAAGCTGCAGGAATGAAAAAGCAACTAAAAGGAATACACAAACTAAAAAGGTCACAATTATGGTACGATGATGAGTGTAAACAAGGCAAACAAGAACTAGCCAAACTATTTAAGTCATATAAAAAGGCAGGCTTTCAAGGACAAGCAAAAGACCTATACGTACAAGCTAAAAAAAAACAAAAAGCCTTAGTGAAAAGGAAGAAACAACAAGTCAGAGAGCAACAACTGAATAATTTAGCTAATACCAATAAACCAAGTGATTTTTGGAAAACAGTATCCAGATTTAAAAGTCACCCTGGTACTGGAAAGAATCCCATTTCAATCCAGGTCTGGGAAAATTTCTATGAAAGTAACATACCCAACAGAGAAGAAGATACAACCACGTACTATGGAGTGTTGGATCCTAACTTGGACTGCGAATTTACATTGTCAGAGCTGAACCATGTACTACATAAATCAAAGTCGAACAAAGCTACAGGCCCAGACGGAGTCAAGAATGAATACCTGAAGAACCTTCCTGAGAACTGGAAGCTGTACATCTTATGCCTATTTAATAAAGCTCTGGAAAAAGAAACTGTACCATCTGACTGGTTCTCGGCAGCTATCTCCCTTATTCATAAAAAAGGTAATGAACAAGATCCACTTAACTACCGCCCAATCGCCTTAATCAATCATATAGCGAAACTCTTTACTGGCTTGCTCAATTATCGGTTAGAAAAGTGGGCAGAAAAAGCCAAAATCTTTCCTGAATGTCAAGCCGGATTCAGATCTGGAAGAGGCTGCTTGGACAATCTCTACGTACTGCACTCCGTCATCCAATTTCGTCTTCGACAACCAAAAGCACCGGCCTATCTTCTGTTCGTTGACTTTAAACGGGCATTTGATTCAGTCAACCACAAGATCCTCTGGGGAAAAATATTCAACTGCGGAATCAGCGCAAAACTGGTAAGGCTCCTCAGAAATGTATACAACTCGGCTGCATTTAAAGTAAAAGTAAATGATAGCCTCACAAAAGAGTTCAACACCACGGAGGGGGTCCTACAAGGAGAAATTCTTAGCCCCTTTCTGTTTTTGATTTTCATCACAGACCTTGAGGACTTCTTACGCTCTAGAGGATGCTCTGGCATCAGTATCGACGGAACCACCGATGTGTTAGCTTTACTGTACGCGGATGACCTAGTTCTATGCGCTAATTCACCAATAGAACTTCAAAAAATAATTAAAACATTTCACAAGTACTGCGAATTGAATAAACTTACAGTCAATTCAACTAAAACTAAGGCCCTTGTGTGTAAACGAGCTGGACGCATTTCAAAAAAGATTAAATTTACATATGCTGATCAACCAATACAAATCACGCAGGAATATGAATACCTAGGAGTAACAGTCTCTACCCGTGGTATCAGCAAGCCAGCAGCACTGAACGCAATGAAAAAAGCAAAAATGGCATCTGGATTAATACACTCTATCCTAGTAAAAGCTAAACCTAATTCCTTATCCTGCTCACATAAACTATTTGATTCAATGGCAGCAGCAACACTTTTGTACGCGGCACCTATCTGGGCAATCCCATACAGAGATCTGGTGGAGAGAACTCAAACCGACTTTTACAAAAGACTTTTTGGTCTTCCACGGACTACATCAGGAGCTTTAATTAGAAGTGAGCTGGGGATAACCCACCTATCATACAAAATACTAAATGCAGCATGGAATTGGATTATACGAGTCTTAGAAATGGAAGAAGACCGCCTACCGAAAGCCTGCCTCAAACGACAGTCTAGACTCTTAATCGATGGCAACTGCCATAGCAAATATAACTGGCTCGCAAGTTTATTCAACGCTGTTAAGACCATAACACCGGAAATACTGCCTGACTTAAGCACTCTCAACCCCAGAACTTGGACAGCACACAAAACAATTTTTTTTGATAAGTACAAAGCACATTTAATGCAAACTGATAAATATCTGCATGAAAATGCGCACTACTTACAAAATCCGCCATCTAACACGGCGAAAAACTATTTAAACGAAAGAATCGCCTTTCAAGCAATAAAACTCTTACTGCAATTGAGACTCGCCAGTAAATATTATTGTCAGCTAACAATGGACGGACATCTTCACAAGTTCAACTTCAGCGAAAATTGCCCAATTTGCAACACTGGAGAGCCTGATTCCATTGAACATCTGATGATTGGCTGCCCGATTTACAACCACTTGCGAGAACATTATCTATCGATTTTTAACTCACCTCGGACTACAACGACTATTTTGAATGCAGACAATAAAAAATTAATTAAAGCAATATGGTACTATGTTATCAATAGCTGTCGTCTAAGGGCTTTCTGCCTCAATGAGTGAACTAATTATTGTAAAAAGAAAATTTTTTTTTTTTTTTTGGATTCCTTTTATGTAAACTACTAAATTGTAATTTATATATTTATGTATTAATTGTATACCCCCTTGCTATGGGTTAAATGTACCTGAAGAGCAATAAATAATCTTATCTTATCTTGTTTTTGTGTTTTATGTTATGGGTTTTTATACAATTTAGCTGAATTTTAAAATCATTACGGTCTTTGACAAGTAATAATAATAGCAATATTATTTTTTCAATAATATAAAAGTTGTTGAAAAACAAGCTTTTAATTTTCAATTAGTTTAAAAACCAATTTAAGAACTAAATTAGAAACAAAAACCACAAATTGTGTTTTAAACTAAATAGAATATGTATATAAGTTTGTTTTTTGAAGAGTTAAGCTAAATTACTGTCTCCCTACGCATCTGCGATTATATTATTGGAATTGTTGGATTTAAAATTTAAAAATATTTTAACAATATGACATGAACATAATAAAGATTTTTAAATCCACATCTAGAGCTCAGAAATTTTTACTTAATGATATGGGTATATGATAACACCTATATTTAAAATAACTCATCGTAAAATATTAGTTTTCTTTAGTACTCTAATATATCCGGTGTATGGGCTTTAATTTTTGCAGCATTTAATAAAGTTCGATCCCAATATAATTTGTAAATATGGGTTTCCAAGAAATTTTTGAGATTATAATTGCAATATGATTTAATATTTTTGACCAAATTAAATTTTTTCAACTGGATAAATATAAAACATTTTGATTTTTGCTTCGTCGAGGAATCATTAAACAAAATAAAAACAGCCTGTTTAGTTAATTGATTTAAAACTTTTATTTGATAAAGTTAGCTATATCAGTTTTTATTTTATTTTAGCTCTGGTCAAAATTATTATTTTTTTTAAATACCACCCTAAAGTGCTACATTTTTGTACCACTGTATTTTAGATTTAATTTCAAAAGATGAGGTTCTTTTGTTGAATTTGTTTTTTTATAATTGTCCTGACAAAGACAGCCATCAGCAGCAAGATTTTTTTAACCCATTTTTTAAATTATTTGGCAAATTAGAATATAATATCAAACGTACATTAAGAAGACATGAAATTGTTTCAAGAAGGAAGTATTATTATTTATACTTTTGGACAAAATGTTCATTATACAAAGTTGTTCATAATTAAAATAAAATATTGAGTTTTTAAATCTTATTTTATTTTTGATCAAGTATATTTATTTTGAAAGAATGTATTTATATAAGAATATTTATTTTGATTAATAACAAAATAAATATTCAAGATTTGGAAAAAAAACATTATTTGATACAACTTTTTAATATTTTAATAAATTTATCAAGTTTACAAACCAGAAATGTTTGTATCAAGAACAAGAAAAATATGATAAAAAAATATATAAAATATCAAAGTCTTATTACAAATTTTCTAGTTGTTTTTTTTTATAATAGCAAATATTTTTTTTCCTCTTGTAGACTTACCATGAGAATAAAGCTACTTTTAGATTCTCAGAAAAAAAAAGGGTACTAAAGCAGCAAATAAATTAATAAAATGAATTTTGTTAACAGTTTATTAAATGTATAAAACTACTATAAATGTATAAACTATGTATAAAAAAGTGAACTTTTTTTATAACATTATTATACATAGCCGTTAATTTTTGCTTTTCTTAACATTATTTACAGTATTTAATCTTTTCACTAATCGTGCATACACTTATCAAAATAGATAGATAGGTACTGAAGGGCTGGTCGACTGGTTTTATGCAGCAATGTACTATTTTGTTGTAAATTATAGATTGGCTAAAGTCTAAGAAATTAGCCAACACCAGATATCCTAAAACATTTTTCATCTTATAATTGTCTTGTGAGTTCTTGCATTAATCTTCAGAGTCAATGTAATGTAATTACAAAAGATTCTGAATTCAGTAAAAAAAACATTTTTGCAAGTGGTGAAACTGTGTTAACAGTTATTTATAGTGTCAAAAATCTTATCTGTTTAATTTAACGATATGTACGATTAATTACTGATATTGGTGATTAATATTTACATATATTATATAATTACATTATTTTTATATTTATTAATATTATTTTAATTTTATTTACATTGCCTTTGATCTATGAAAATGGATAAGGAATTAAAAGAAATATTTAACATATATTCCAAAATTGTTTAACATAATTAGGCAAACAATAGCGCATTTTGGAATTTTTGAGAGCTAAAAAATTGTTATAAAAATTGATTTAATTTTAGTGAGCTAAAATAAATAGAGTTTTTATTAAAATATTATTTAGTAAGTTTAGTGTTTCTACATTGGCAACGATCAGCTGAGCGCGACGCCTGCGTCATCAGCTGGTATTAACAAATGACTCTCGTTTTCTCGCAGCTGAGCCACCTTCGATCAGACTCACTTTGCGTATTTCTGTTAGTCACCGGTTTGCCTTATGAGCGTGAACTGTATTTGTTTATGGCGAAATGGTGTTTCCACGTGTTAGTGCCGCCGCCATAATTTAAATCGTTCGATTATAATCAACATTGTGTTTTATATCTAGTGGCTTTTGCATACATCGCACGCATTTGTTTTCTTTCATTGAGGTTTTTCTGGTGTTTTTTAAATGGTGTGCTAGATTTTATTGTGATTAGTGCGTAATTTTGTAGTTTTTCTTAATTCTACATGGTGTGGAAAGTTTATTTTAGAAGAGTTGGATTTGCTTTTTATTTTCAGTGAAGGTAAATATTTGTAATTTTGTCAATATTTTTCAAAAAAAAATTTAGGCTCATCTGTCATTCAAATGACATTAGTGACAGTTGTTGGTGGAGATGACATAACTTTTTTAAAATAAACAATGATTGATTTTGTTAAACACCTGGTGAAAGTATCCGATGAACTGCTTTATTTAAATGTTGGCCCTAATTATTTTATTGCACTATTTACAGTCACAACTTCAAACTTTATACATAATTTAATATTTACTTTGCTTATCTGGCTCAATAAATTCAACGGCAATAGGTACTTTTTAAGATACTGAATATCCTGTTTTTTGAAGGTCACGTGCGAATGGTGAAAATTCATGAATAAATCATTGTCAGTGGCGTAACAATATTTTTTGCTCTTTAACTCACCATTTCAATAGTAATAATAACAATGATAATGAAATTACTTTTACACAAACTTTTACTTTTTGTAAAATCAATGGATCATTGAAACCTGTCTAAAGGCAATTACACTGTGATATTTTTGAATTTAAAAAGCCAGTACATCATACATAACATGTCTTTATCTATCTAATAAACACTTAATTATTTTCATCCTTTTCCGAGAGTGACGTCAAATAAGCCGGTAATGATTACTGTAGGGGGGGGGGGGGTGAACCGTATAGCCCTTATACTTATTTGAAAATGGCGTCTACATTATAGCGTATCTAAAGTGATCATGTAGTAATCTGATCTGTTTTTCCAAGGTCAATGTTGTCAATATTTCTTAATAGAATGATACTAGACTACAAATAACTAAATGCGTTTTCATAAAAATATTCAATTAAATATTGAAGGCAACTTCTGATAAGTTATTATAGCTTAAAAATAAGGTCAAAGAACATTAATTCAAACTAAATTCGTTGACTTGGATATGTTTCGTTCTTATTGGAACCCTTCAGCAGTCGCAGCAGATTCTTATTCGAATAAACTTGCAGTGACGCTTTGGGTTTATATTTAACCAAGTGTCTATTACTTCCGTAAAATCATAAAAATCGCGACATTTATTAGAAATAAAAGCTAACTTCACATCAAAGTGTAGAAAGCTGGTTTCTACATGTCAATGTATGGCCACTCTAAATGACAAATGTCGATTCCGATATAAATAATTTGAGACAAAAATCGTTCATTGGACAATCAAATTATCAGGTTAGCGCTTTTCGTCTGAAATGCACATCTAAGATGTGCAATATTATCTACCTAATTTGGTTTCTACCAACAAATGTCTCAAATTATTTCTATTGTAATCGATATCTTTACATTGCCCTGTAGATCCTGATTTTTTGACTTTGCTCTAAGGTTAGCTTCTAATTCTAATATATTTCGCTCTTATAGCTTAGTCAACAAGGACATTTTTTAGGAATTGTAATTCCACATGGCATCTGAAATCTTTTTGAAAACATTTTTGAATAGAAGTCAAAAAACTACATTATTTGTAGGTAATACTAAAGTAAAATAAAAGAGAAAAAATTTCTATATTTCCTATAAAAAAGGTGCAATTCTCAAAACTCTAACCTCTAATATTAATAATCTATGTAGTTCCTATTTCTATAAAGGTTTGATGTATCAAGCTCGTGTTGTTGTGGGTAGGTATCATACCTAAAAAGATTATAGCCACTAGCCCAATCTCGAATAATCACAATAGACTACGTAAGCCTGACGTCACAGCAAGTGGGGAGCAGTGGTTTTCAAATAAACAAGGCGAAAGAGGTTAGCGCTTAATATTTGTTTAGGTCACTTTAGTATTTGTTTTTGGTAAAGTGGACTACACTATGACGAAAAATTCGCTGTCAACAGTTACAATGTTTCTATGACATAACCTAACTTTTATGTTTGGAAACTTTTAAGCCTCTTCCCAAACGTCATCACTTTATTCACTGTCATAAAACTAAATGACTAACAAAGTAACAGGGCTTTACGATAATACCTAAAATATTTAGCACGATGTGCTCTAATCAATTAGCATTGTTTCAGATCTATTAGGTGAATTCAAATATATAGCAAGATCGAAACAAATCTAAGCGTTTTTTAGACACCTATCTGTATCTGATGTCAAATCGGGTGACACTTTCAGTCATTATTTGCGGACGCTATTTGACATTTCTAAAATATGGGCTTGGTTCATCGAATAAAGAGCATTTACATCCTCGAGTTTAGCCAAAGATCAGATATAAGCATACATAAAAAACTTTATTTGGTATTAAAAGAAAATCAAAGCTTTAAGCGAAGAATTGTGTTAATAATTTGCTTCACGAAAATTGCTAGACTTGTATACAAACTTGAGAAATGTTAAAAATATATAGAAATAGCCTATATTATATCACTATAAATCAATAATAGTCAGGCCAATGATAAAAAGTTCATCATAAAAGTGTCATGTTGCAGGAAAGATTAGACTAGTTTATTATTGAAAATATCAAAATAATATATATATGTACCTATATATGTATTAGATTTGACAGAGATTCTCTGATTTTTATTGTTGCAATTTGTTGTTTTAGTTTTTAACAGACTTAGAGTGGGTTTACAGAAAGTAAATTAAACTCTAAAATTAAGTTAATTGCAATTGAATTCAATTCAAAATCAAAATGATTGATTGGTTGTTCTCTCAACCAATCAAACGTGACGAATTAACTTTAATTTAATACTTAATGTATTGTAATTTGTAAAAGTAATTTATAATTATGTGTCTATGTTAAAGACATTATGTATTATATTACATGGCAACGTATCCAATAATTTATTAATATATATATGTACCTATATATGTATTAGATTTGACAGAGATTCTCTGATTTTGATTGTTGCAATTTGTTGTTTTAGTTTTTAATAGATTTAGAGTCGGTTTATAGAAAGTATATTAAACTGAATTTAAGCTAATTGCAATTGAATTCAAAATCAAAATGTTTGATTGGTTGTTCTCTCAACGAATCAAACGTGACGAATTAAATTTCATTTTAATTGAATAATTAATATATCGTAATTTGTAAAAGTAATTTTTAATAATGTGTATTTCTAGGTTTAAGACATTATGTATAATTATTATTACATGGCAACGTATCCAACAATTTATTGAGAAAAGACTGCAAACGCCATACAATAAAGAATGACCTATAATATAAACATATTATAACCTGCTAAGATTTTAATTTTTTGTTGAAATTGGAAGTTGACGAACTGTCATTAAATCTATTTTTACTGTAGGATCAAAACAAACTGGATTTTTTAATTGATACATTTAAAAATCAAAGATTTTAAATTATTTGAAAATCAAAGATTTTTAAATGGCAACGTTTGACAAATTGTTTGTTAAAAAAAATTGCATTTATGGTTTTTTTTAAATATACATAATTGTGTTAATATTACACGGGAGGGACAATTGAAAAATTGATTTTTAATTAAAGTTTTTCTACGTAATACCGAGTGTCATGTCACTTATGCGTATTTTATGACATTATTTGTAAATAACACATATTTCAATTTAATATGTGATGTACATATACATAGCATATATAAACAAATGTATTTAGAAAAGTGTATTAATCCGTAAGTATGGGGCTAAGTATCATCCAAGCTAATCCATCATTTTTTTTTTTGAAATCATTAATAAACGCGTTGATTGATTGATTGATTTAGAATAGGGTATCGTCTGCACTGCGACCTATTGGTCTATTGTGCTCCCCTTTCTCGAGCTGTTCGAGGAGTGGCTCGGTTTATAGCTCCCCATCTAGTTCCAAAGCTGTAATAAATTCCAGCAGCTGCGATGGCTTCAAAGACAATATGTCTCTATTCAGTATGTATTCCTGCCCTAGATGTTCTTTACGTTGGGTTCTAATGGCGACGCATTCTGTTACTAGGTGTTCCGGAGTTTCCTCCTCTTCCATGCAAAATCTGCATTCGTCATTATCTTCTAGGCCAAGTCTCATCAGGTGCTTTCCTAGACGGCAATGACCGGTAAGGAAACCTGTGAGGATGCGAAGCCTATTTTTAGTGAGGTTCATGTAAGCTTTGGACCTTACATGGTCGAAGTTTCCAAGAAATTTCTTAGAGTGTCTCAAACCAGGAAGATTTAGCCAGCGTTCTGATCTGTCCTTCTCTTCCTTCATTTTGAACCTTTTCTTGTAGGTATGTTTCCCTAAGCCGCAGAATGGTTCTGGCCCTACAAAAGGGGTTAATGCGCCCTCTCTTGCTAGCTTATCAGCTTTCTCGTTTCCCTCTATTCCCGAGTGTCCGGGTATCCAAACAAGAAAAACTTTGTTATTCTTGCCTAGTTCATTCAATTTGGCTCGGCATTCCCATGTCATTTTAGAACTGGTGACATAGGAGCTTAATGCTCTTATCGCTGCTTGACTATCAGTGTGAATTGCAATTTCACATTTTTGATAGTTTCTTTCTAAATTAAATTCTGCACATCGTCTGATTGCGTGTATTTCCGCCTGGAAGATGTTTGGGTAGGTTCCCATTGATTCTGAGTATTTGGTTCTAGGACCGACTACTCCTACTCCCGTGCCCTTGTTTGTCACGGAGCCGTCCGTATACCATTTAATAGTATTTCTTTTAAACTCACTGGTGGTGGGTTCTTTCCCCCAATCATCCCTGTTGCTTAATCTTACCATAAAGTTTCTTTCAAAGATGTGTCTTCTTACTATTTCGTCACTTGGAAGGTTTGGAAATGAAATGCACTCTGTCAGAGATGTCAAAGCTCTCTGACATTTGATTTTTTCATATTCGGTACCCTCCCTTGTGAGTCTGAGAATAGCTTCCCTCGCTGTTCTAGCTATCACTAGATGTAGAGGTGTCAGGTCTGTAATAACCTCTAGTGCCGCAGTAGGGCACGTTCTCATAGCTCCTGTGATACACAAACATGCTAGTCTTTGAACCTTGTCAAGGGTTCTCCTTGTGGTTGCTTGTTCTGCCTTAGAGTGCCAGGCTATTGCCCCATAGGTCATGATAGGTCTAATAATCATGGTATACATCCATCGCAGTATATTCGGGTTGCACCCCCATGTTTTACCTGCTAGACTTCTGCAGACCATAAGCGCTTTAATGGCTTTACTGGTAGTTTTTTCTACGTGATTTTTCCATAGAAGTTTACTATCGAGGTGTATTCCTAAATATTTAACTCCAGACTGTTCTTTGATGATCTCTCCTTTCAAGAAGAGGGGTTTCATCCCCTGGAGTTTTCTTTTCCGAGTGAATGTTACAATCGCGGTTTTTGATGAGTTAATACTCAACCCCACTGATTCGCACCACTGTTCGGTAATTCTGAGACCCTTCTGTATTATTTCACATAGAGTGCTTTCAAATTTGCCTCTGGCCACTATGACAATATCATCGGCATAAGCTATGCAGTCTATTCCTGATTCTGTCAATCTATTTAATAGTTCATCAACTATCAAAGTCCACATCAGAGGAGAGGTTACCCCTCCCTGAGGTGTACCTCGAGTAGTTTTGACGGTGATGACTTTATTACCCGTTGGTATCTCAGCTGTTCTTGTGGTCAACATTTCCCACATCCATCTGACGAGAGTTTTTTCAACCCCTCTTTTCTCCAGCGCGATCTTGACAGATGCATGTGAGGCGTTGTCAAACGCGCCTGAAATGTCAAGAAAAGCACACATTGCTGTTTCTTTATTATTTAGAGATCTCTGAATGTTGTCTGTGAGCTGGTACAAGGCAGTTTCTGTTGATCTGCCCGCCCTGTACGCGTGTTGACAGTTATGTAGTGGCTTGTTTCCCAGAGTCTCTATTCTAATATAGTTATCTAATACTTTTTCCATTGTCTTTAACAGGAACGATGTGAGACTGATAGGTCGAAAAGATTTGGGATCAGTCCCATCCTTTTTCCCTATTTTTGGTATGAAGGTTACTTTTGCCCTTCGCCAGATGTTGGGTATTTGTCCCCGTGCTAGACTACTTTGTGAAATTCTAAGTAGGTGTGGCATAATTTCTCCTAGTCCTTTTTGTAGTAAGGCTGGATGTATTCCATCTACCCCCGGTGACTTGTACGGCTCAAAGGTGTTAATAGCCCATTCAAGCCGTTGTTTAGTAAATATACTGTTAGCAATGTCCCAGTCCTCTCTGCAAGGATTTCTGCTGTGATTGGATGTTGCTACAATTTCTGCGTCTGTAGGAATCGGTTCACTATCTGGAAAGTGTACCTCTAAGAGTAGGGCGGCACGCCCCTCTTCCCCTTCCGTATAGGTCCCGTCAGACTTTCTTAGTGCCATTGTTGGGTTAGTTCCCCCTTTGGCCATTACTTTATGTATTCTGGCAGCTGACGGAGTGGAAGTGATGTTTTCACAAAAAGTTTGAAAATGTAACTTTTTGGCCTTCCTTATCTCCTTGTTGTATTGAGTTAGCTTGCTGGTGTAGCCCTGCCAGTCCTTATTTTTCTTAGCTTTGTTAAAAAGCTTGCGGACTTCAGATCTTAAATTTGACAAGTTTTTGTTCCACCAGGAAGCTTCTTTGCTTGTTTTGCATTTTGTTAAAGGGCAGCTAGAGTTGTATGCCTCTATGATTGCCCCTGTGATGTGAGTCACTTCCTTCTCTAGATCCCATTTGTGACGGTTTGTCCCCCCTGTGTCGATCTGTTCTAGATTTCTTCTCAGATTGGTTTTATATACATCCCAATCCGTTTTCCTAGGATTACGCGTTAGTAGCTTGGAAGGGTTAAGTCCCTCCAAGTGAAATTCGATTATCCTGTGATCTGACAATGACGGTTCGCTTGTCACTCTCCAGTTTTTAATATTGTTCTTAGCACTCGCGCTACTAATTGTTATATCTAGTACTTCCTCCCTTGATTTTGTAACAAATGTTGGTGTAGTCCCAACATTTAAAATTTCAAGGTTGGTTGAAACTATGAAATCCAATAAGTACTCACCTCTTTTGTTGGTGTTGGTGCTTCCCCAGATTACATTGTGCGCGTTGGCGTCACATCCTATAATAATAGGAAGACGTTTTTTGTTACAGTATCTTATCAACTCCTGCACTTCCGCTGGTGGTGTCATGGGCCCATCTCCAGCAAAGTATGCGGATGCGACTACAAAGTCTCGGTTGAAGCCCTTATCATTTAAATGAATTATGATTGGTGTTAAGTCCCGAGTCATGAATTCTGAAACACATGTGTAATTAATATTATTTCTTATGAGAATACAGACACGGGGTGCTTCCTGTCTGTGGTCATATATTACCTTTGAGTTTGGACATGACAGACCTTGGATCTGTCCTGCTTTGTTAATCCAAGGCTCTTGAATCAACACTAATCCCAGTTGTTGTTTTAAAAATAGCCTTGCAATTACCGCGGAAGCTCCCTTCGCGTGGTGCAAGTTTACCTGGGCGATTCTACTGCCGTTTGGAACGAATAGTGACAAACAAATATGAGGGGTGTTAGCAAACAAGTTAGTCTTGTTTACTGTCCCCCTCGTCCTTGCCTGTTATCGCTTCTCCGCTTGTCTTCTGAGACGTTCCAGAAGACTCGTCGTGGACCTCAAGTAAGTCGAGGTGCATGCCTTCAACTTCCTCTTGGTCTTTCTCTGTCCGTTGGGAAGTAGTGGGTGTCTCTACTTCCATTGCCTCCGGTTTGGGTTTTTGCTGCCCCTTTTTGAGTCCTGAGACGGGAATTTGCCCAAATCTATAATTGATTGCGCATCCTCCCGCCTTCATAATCTCACATGATTTGGGGTCAATCCCAATGGTGAGAACTTGGCCATGTCCCTCTGGTTTGGAGTTTATGACCTTCCACCCCGGCGTTGGAAGCTCCGGGTTTTGAACTTTAACCAGTTTGAGGATTTTCTCAACCGGCATTTCTTTGCTTCTTGGAAAGAAGATTGAAATGGTATGCGGTTTAGGGATGTCATCTCCCTTTCGCGCATCCAGTTCCGGACCCTTCCAAGTTTTCAGCTGCGGTGCTGTTCGAGCCAGCCATTCCGCAGTCTGTGCGGTTTTGCAGTCTACCAGCATTAATCCCGATCGGAAATGAATCCCGGTATACTGCAGTCCGCTTTCCGAACTCTCTACCATTTCTTCTACTAGAGCTTCCTCTAGAGAAGATAGTTGGCTGGCATCTAACATTACCTCAGGGTATGCCTTTGGTAAAATTGCCATTCTAAAGGTCTTTGCCGCAGAGGCGTAACTAGTGACTTGCCCAGTTGTGACCACTGCTGGCTTAGACCTCTTCGACTTTGGCTGTGGAGGGGGAGTGATATGTTCAGCTCCCCTCTTTCCATTACCTTTTTGTTGGAGAGGTGGATTTTTTGCCCTCTCCTCTTTTTCTTGGAGTACCTGCTTTCTGGCGTCCTCAGGTGCACTGCCCTGATGCAGAAGACGCAGGTACTTCCTAACTCCTGCCCCACTAAGTCCATGCCTTAGTGGATCATCCTTTCCTCCAGGTTGCCCTAGTTGAGGAAGAGGAAACGGTAGCCGAGCTGGTTTTTTGCGCCCAGCCTGGCTTGCTCTACTTGTTTGCCCTCCGGCACCTTGAGGTTTTATTGTGGAGGAAGAAACTCCACTTGGCCCTCCGGTGTTTGAGGTGATGTTTTTTTTTATTATTTTTTCTTTTAAAGATTTTACTTTTTCCATGGTAGATCCCACGAGTAGCTAGGAAATTAAGGTCCACCCCTGCAGAGCCTGCATGCAGGGGTAAGGGGTGTATACAATGGGGTTCCCCCTGGTGCCCCAAGGTTGGTCCAGTGGCAGCTAGTCCTCTATCTAACTACGCATCCTTCGGCCTGGCACCCCACCTTGGATTTAGGTTTTTCATAAGGTTGTCTCCTCTTGGTCCGGGCGGCAAAGCCAAGACCCCCCACTTGCCTATTGGCCCGCGAGACATGACCACAGTCAGCCAAGAGCTATGGGTATATCAGAAAGGTGCAAGCCCTTTCTGGCATCGTTATCCCTAGTGCAATCCCTTAGCCACGACACTACAGCTGGGATAGGGGAAGTTGGTCCGCGGCGGGCGTTTTAATGGGCTACGAGTTGTGATTTTCGCACAACGAGCTCATGTATGTTCGCCTGCAAACCTCCGCTTCATTTGCAATCATCAGCCAGAGGCCCCCTCCTATCCGCCACCTGGAGACGCGCCGGGTTGGTACTTCATTCCGGCCCGGTAATAAACGCGTTAGATAAAAATCTTTTTTTGAAAGAACAAACTGTTTCAACTTTAATATTAATATTGTCTCTAATGATAAAAAAGTATGTAACTTTCTAAATTAATAATTTTGTTGTTGTTGAACTATTGAACAATAGAAAGCAAATATGGCGTAATACAGCTAAACATTGTTGATACAAGGAATATTCGGCTTGTGTATTCTCTGGCTATAGAACCGGCCAATTCGTTTTTCTAATATTGACCCCATTACTTATCACAATTTGTTTACTAACTAACTTGTTCAGTTGTCGGTCACTAGTATTGATCACTGCAACAGCACCCAGTCGAGTACGGTTCACGTATATGCAATGTTTCATTGCTTGTTTGGTTAGATAACTTAAGCGGTGCTAAAAAAACAATTGCCGCAGGGAAGAAACGTCCATCGTAATTTATAAACAAATTTTGACAGTTATAGAAAAAATACTGTATTCTACTTTCCAGTAATGGCTATCAATCACTTGAACGAATTAATAGCCAACATGATCAATAGCTATCATTACTTGGCCGTTGAATAATATGTCATTTTCACAGATAATTAATTTACATACTTTTATTATTTAAATTATTTTCAGGAAAACAAGTTCAGAGCTTAGATGGTTTTGTGGATTAGTTTGTTTCATAATACCTAACTTTGTAGACAAATTGTCAACAGTTTGATGTGTTTGGGTTATCAGTGCTAATGATACGTTTTATTTCAAGACAATAAAACTCATTGAACATAATATCACTATTATCATTCACAGCATAGCAGAAATCAGCGTTATTTATTGTAGATAGTTATCTCGTCACAAACAAATTTTCGTGTTTGAATCTGTCAACTTAATTTTTGACCATGATAAGTTTTACTTTCGATAATGTAATTGGTCAATCGGGTTTTAAATCTAAGAGAGATTCTTTTTAAATATTAAATAGGTACATCCATAATATTTTTTTGAATCGATAAATATTTCACTTTTTCCGGAAGTTACGTCATATAAGGTGGAGCGGAAGTAATTGCTTAGAGTTAACATTAAATGGAAAATGATTACGTTGTACAGAGCGATCAGTGCAGGTTTAGATATTCTTATAAGGCTTTCACTAATTTATGTGATTCAATTTCATTTAGTTTTGTCTTTGCTCTCGAATTTTTGATGCTTTGGAACGAATTGAAAAATGCGAAATGGTGTTTTTCAGTGGTTCTGTCAAAAAATATTTATTCTTGATGGTTTCTTTATGCATTTCTAGCACACAGAAAAAGTCTAATAATGATTATGAAGCGAAAGATTAAGCTATAATTTTCAGTCACATCTTATACGCACGAAAATAGCAGTAATTAGTTTTATGGTTTTTTTCAACAGGATATATGGACAAAAGAAAACGCTTTTTTTTGGTTTTGTACCAAACTAACGTTTTGCACTGGCTTGTGGCTTCTTCAGGGTCTTTATTAATACTCAGGTTGATACTATTTTTAATTTTATTTTATGTGGCATTACTTTCTTTTTTTTTTGAATGGAAAAATTTCAAAACAATAAAAAACAATACAATTACATTACATATAGCGCAAACGCTCTGCGGACAACAACTATGAATTACACTTATAACAACACAGTACATGTTATGACAGTTGTGCACTTTGATTTTATTTTGTTATTCCACATAGCCCTGCGTACGACACACTGTCGTTGATAAACATTGATTCAGTAGTCCCAGTGAAATAACGCGATATGGCCGTATTAAAATGTCTTATTACTAGACAATGCACCTTTAATCACTCAAAAAAAAATTGTGAATACGCTTCGAACAGGCGTCGACAGATTATCCAGAGCCCGACTAAATTTATAAAGAGGCAGGTAAAATGAGATGTTCGAAAAGATTTTGTTTCTCAAAGATAAAAATATTATGGTATTATTTTTGCATTATCTAAACACATAAATTTGTTTACAGTTATTATAGATGTACCAAGAGTTTTGTCAGTCGTTATACCTGCTAAAGGTACGGACAAATATTACTTAAGCCGAACCTGCGCTGTTTGGCTGAAGGGTGAAAGCTGGAGGTTTATAGTGTTTTGGGTAGTCGTCCATTGTTGGGCTATTAGCTTTTGCAACAAAAGAAGGACCATATAACGTTATTCTATTTAGACTACTATAATACATCTGCTCATTTTCAAACTCTTTTTTTGGAAATAGATCTGATTGATAATGTAATCGCACCTTAGTAATTGCTTCTCTTCAAAATTTGAGCTCAACTGCCTGTTTGGCTAAGTTTCAACGTCTAAGTTTCAACGTAGTTGCTTATTCTTTGATCTAGGCATAGAACATGATCACAAATTTGCTATTTATGGTCCGGTTTCACTAACATCCGTTGAATTTAACATTAAATTGTAAACTATATAGTTTTAACAAACGTATCAAAATAGTTAACTGTTTTGGCTGTGCGTACTTTTTTTTAAATAATTGTTATTTTAAATGAATGTAAAGGTTTTCTTAAAACAAACGCCAATCTAGATAGAAAACAAACACATTTCAGTGAAATGTTCATTAAAAAATAAGACACGGCATTGTTCTCACAAATCTTTTTATATCCTAAGGCATTGACTTTGCAATCTTTCCTCAATTACCTGAAAAAATAGAATTTTGCTCTTGTTTATTTTCAGTGCTTAGGTAATGGTGTATGACTACTCAAAAAAATAACTAAATTGCTTCATAGAATTATTATAGATCTTGTCTAAAAATGATGACTTCAGTTGATAAACAAAAAATTATTACAATCTGCGGTTTGGTGCTAAGCGGAGGTGTATGTGTGGATTCTGTGTCACCGGAAAAATACGGTCATGGCTATTTTTGACAAATATTGTAAAATTTGTAAATAAATCGTATTTTGTAAGAAATGAAGCAATCGATTTGGTTGCGGTATTCTGCATTTTGTGGTGTGTATTGTATTGAACGCAAGTATAATTAGTTGCTAGAATATAAATTCTCATGCATGTGTGTGATATTAACTGCATTACAATGGCTCGTGCACTGTGTTTATTTGTATTTTAAGTACAAATTCAAGTGAAGATCTATTGTTTTTTTGAATAGTTTGCAATTTGTTAGTATGTAGTTTGTTTAAATTTTTTAGTAGATAAATTATTAACTTAAATTTTATCGATTAACTCTCTAACGAGTTAATCGATAATCGAATAACTCTCGAGCGTTGGTGCTTCGAAGACTGTTTTTTTTATATAATATGTTATTTTCTATAGATTTTTTTGAATTATGGTTGTCTTACTAAAGCATTTGACCACCAAATATGTCTTTTAAAATTTTGACTTTCACCGAATGTTAGATTATATCTTATGTGTTATGTATCATATGTGAAATATATCATATAAAATAATTATATATTTCATATATCAGTATTTTTAATTTTAAGTTTGGAATCGTTTTTGAAGTTTTACACTATTTCTACTTACTAAGAGTATCTTCCTAGATAAGAATTTTTACTTTACAGCACATTACGGTTTGATAATTAATTTTACACCCAAATGTTATAATTTTAAGAAAAAATTAGAATTTTATATATTGTAGGCTTAAATAATGTCTAATAAAAAATTAGAGGAGAAAGTAATTTAATGACTTAGAAAATTAGAGGGTGGTGTATTTGAATAAAAAAAACGCAATTAATCTAAAAATAGTTTTTTTTTCTGTAGAGCATAATAATTGTGAGATAGAAAATACTAATCATAAACGTGATCTTTACCCCTTTTTTTGCTATGCGCAAAATATTAAATGTTTTGTGAATAAAAATAAAAGCCTTATAAGTGTTTTTGAAATCTTTTTTTATGTTTTTTATACATATATTATGTAATTACATACATGTTTTAGAAAGTTTCTATCTTCTTATTCGTAATAATTGTTGTCGAAAAACACTACTTCGCAAAAATTTAATTGACGAGATGAGTAATCGTAGACATTTAAACCTATATCAGATATTGTATAAAGTACATACATCCTCTTGTTAATTATTTTTTTAAGTGACGCTTTTAATAAAACTTCAAAAACTTAAAAAAGCAAAATTTCAACCTTTGAAATGTTTTATTGTAATGAGCTGTACCATTGCAAGATAAATGATTGAAGTTGTAATTTGGAGAAGACATCACGGAATATTTCCCAGGTCAAGCATCATTCCTTATCAGTCTGATTAGTATATTTGGATAACATCAAATACTGTTAAGCAATTTTGAAGTAAAACATAAATACAGATGATTTTATTTGTTTTTATAAAATTGTGTTTTTCAATGATCAAATTGGTGTCTATTTGTCTGTTTGTTTATCTCTTATGAGATTATGTGCTTAACTTTTATAAATTGCGTTGCACGTGTTTGGTAAACGTTTTAATTTTTATTAAACGCGTTATGCATAAAGCTATTAAGAATCATTGTTTAAATTTATTCACTCAAACAAAACAGGAAGCGCAATGGGAGTAATTATGAACCATAAATGTAATTGCACGAAAATGTAAATTAGAAACAGTAAATTCTGCATATAACAACAATGGGTATAAATGGTTAGGTGTTAAAAACACATTATGGGTTGTAGAAGCTTTTTAATGGTTGGTTTTAAGGTTTAAATTAAACATATCTTGAAGAATGGGGAGAAACACATCTTGAAAGTTTTTTTTTTTGGTTGTTTTTATAGAATAGCGATTTGAAGATAAGAACTTACATGTTTTGCAATTTTTTTTATTAATTTTTTAGAAAGTTTTTAGATTTTACCTATAAATTATAAATTTTTTATCCTTAAATTAAAAACTTACTTACCACCTGTTGCTTTAGATTGCTTAACGATAAAAAACCCTAGTTTTGGTAATTTTGTTTGCAATTTTTTTCCTTTTGCCTGTCAGGGTGCGTCATTCTTGTCAGACGCAAACGCTATATACTATGAGACTTAGTAACTTTAACATTAGCATCTTCTTAAAAATTTCCAAATTAAATGAGTTAAAAAAAAATAATTTCTCTTCTAATAATTTATTTGTCAGGATGTCTATGTTCTACGATTATTGGCAATAAATATTTGCTTTACAACACTGTATAGATTGTATACAATATCATCATCCAGCTACATTATCATTAACAATCTGCTACAACTCACCTTCCAATGTTATTTAAAACTTTCGGCCAGACAGATCGGTTAGGCAACACAAACATGGAACATATTACACGTAACTACATATAAACGGCACCAGATTCACTGTGCTCTGCCGACTAATCAATAGATTTTGACTTATTTTAAGTTATTTTTATTTACCATAAGCTTTTTTCTTTGGTCTCGTATTCTTTATGATATCGTCACTGATTCGGTACCGAAGTTGAGAGCAATGTCAAAGGTGCCTCTAGACTTTATTTTAATTATTTGAAATATGTCTAGGAATTAAACTTAATAGGAAGGAAGAACCTAAGAACGTTATCCAATATTTGTCGTGTCAGGAAAAGGAACATTTACATATTTTTATTCACTTATAAAAACATAACAATTAAAAGGCAAATTCAAGGAAGTTTAGAGCCAGGATAGCAGACTGTCTACGCCTACAGATCTCCAGGAAGTACCACCTCTGAAATGAATCTGCATAGACAGTACTTCTGGTAATAAAATATAGTTTCGGCCGTGGATATTTTATAACACATTAACGTATTTAATACATATTTATTCTACCGGTCATTTTATAACTTATTTGCAATATCATCTGACATGTGTTCATCTTACTCATTATTTCGCATTCAACACTTGTAATTTATAGCACAAAATATTACATTGGTAACAACAACGTATTACCTTAAGTAATATCAAAAAAACAAATGCCTTTATTGAAACATACTTTATAGAAACCGCAAAAAACTCTGTCCTTATGTCCGTTTTATTGATTTTGTTAGACGTTTGTGTTTTTAAAAATTATTTTAAGCTTAACAATAAATCTTGTAAGCAATTTGAAAATGAACATTTACAGTAGAGGCAAAATACTGAAGTACCAATACCAAGTAAGACACTCAAAAAAATGAGTCACAAAGCGGCATTGCAGATTATATTATCAAACAAACCGCCAGATACTAGGTGTGTTTTCCTAGTACGCTGCTATGTATTTTTATTGATACAAGTGACCAAAACCATCAATTCTCTCAAATAGATTTCTTGTATTTATTTGGATACAATTTAAATTTAACAGTTTTACCTAACAGATTTTACGTGGTTTTAAAAGAACTGTACAGCAAAATGCTGATGGTTAAATAAAAAGCATAATTATACAGGATAAAACGAAACTGATGTTTCCAGATTTTGATGCTTCAAATATATTCCAATTAAAATATATTCTTTTCTTGAACAAGTGTAATCCCATAAATAACTCATTCTTCAATTTTTTTCTAAAAATGTTCAAGCATTGTTTTTACACTGTACTTATAATGAGTTTACTAATTTAAAAAAAAAATTTTTTTGTGCTAAATAAGTTAAGATAAAGTTTCTTGTTATATGTGATCAAGTTGATATGGTGATAATAAAATGATAAAACAACTTTGGTTGGCGGACTTGTCATTTTACTCAGCGTTAATGTTGCAATCAACATTGTATTATAATTTATACGGTATTTCTTGTGACAGCAAATAGAGTATAAAAATAAATTGCTTTAGTTTTTGTGCTGACATTGATTAGTATCTAGTATTTGTCTTGGTAATTATTTAGTATTGTTTCAACCAGACACTGTTCTTAATTAGACTTCTATTTTTGCTCCTCAATTTTGCTGCATGGAATGTTCGATAAAAATTATGAGAGATTATTTTGATAAAAAGTTAGTAAATGTTATAGAAAATTCAGCCAAAGTGATGACAAACTCTTTAGCATCTAATAACTTCTAACACCAAACTTAAACATTCCAGCTTAATTTAATTACATACATTTTTTTGTGTCTTCAATTTGCCACATATAACAAATTTAATTATCGTCTCAGTTTGAATGGAACCCGAGCACTTGTTTACCAAAATAGACTCTAATAATCACTTTGTTTGCTCCCACAATCAATTTGCTACTAAAACCGTTGATAAGTTCAACTAATATCACCGATGATCCAAATAATACACTTCTCAGTAGCTTTTTTCACAGTATTATCGTTATTAAGTTCAGCAAAAATTCCAGGCTTTTTATTGTTAACATTGTGAATAATAAAATTGCCAGAATTAATTATGGCTGTCACGTCGCAGTTAAGTTATGATTAAATAGGAAAGTATGCCAGAAATGCGCTTGTCGGGTCATACACGCTGGAAAAATAGGTTGTAGGTAATAATTAAAAAAACCGAGTTTTTTCATAGAAATAATATTTCTTGTAAATCGCGGAACTTGATAAATAAATATTATTGAAAAAACCTTGTACTCTTTTTTAAGTTTAAGTAAACTAAGGTCATTATTGGGAGTTGTAATTTTGGTATAAAAACCTTATTCAAATTTGGATAGTTTGGCTCTCTTTCGGTTCCAAATTGTTGTTAATAAGGCTTGGTTTCTAAACATAGAGACCAACAAGGTAGCGGCTTTTGCGGTTGATTACTTTCATAATGTATTTTCAAATTGGAATAGCTATTACCCTAATTGAGAAACACTAAGTATCAAATATCGTTTTTGTGGTACACAATAGTTCTGAAATTGATTTTACAATAAGCTTTGTTTGAGTAATGAATAAACTAATGCTAGTTCTTAGAAATCAATTTTGAGGAAGATAATATGTATTAGTATTGTTTTGTTCTCTCAGTTTCACCGTAACAGTAATAAAATAACAGAAACTACTGCAAACCAAACTTAATCTGGCACTTTCGTAATAAGTCATTTGAAACAAATTTTCTATTTGTTTCTGCTACATAACACAAGCTGGTCTCTACTCGTTCTGAGAAAGTTATGCTGAATTCAACTAACCAATAGTGGGTTTTTAAAAGTACGCCAAAGAAAGCATCTTTTTATTATTGTTATGGAAACACAATAAACATAAAATAAAACAATGCTTTTTGAAGATATTTGAATACTTCTTAGGTTTTCCAAGATTTTATTCCTGTCATAAAAATTGGCAATTTATTGCGTCCTATCTCCTAAAATCGGAATTTTAGTAAAATTTGGTCAAGACTCTTGCACAACCAACATTTGATAAGTAACTTTTTACTTTTTTACACGCATAAAATAAACGCACAATCTTCCTTGTTATCTTTTGCCAAATTAATGATTATTTGGAGATTTGGTGGATAAATAGGAATTGTCCGCGACAGTTTCATAGCGAAAATAATTTCTCTCGAGATTTGATGCTACGCTTTGTCGAGCATTTCTGTTCAAACTACTTCATAGTAAATTTGTTGCATTTAACGTGATCTTTTTTAATATTTTTCTTATAGTATCATAAATGGCTTTTTTATTTCTGTCGAGACTTTGTCTTTTTTTTTTTGAAGTATTTTTTACTATTTTCTGAACTGCAGAATATATTATTCTCGTTAAATCACTGGTTGTCTGAATAGAAGCACCTCTTCTCTTTGCGAGTAGATCTTTAACAGTTTTTTTTAAATTCAGGCAGAATATGGCGTTTACTTCTATTATATAGACACGAACAAACACTACAGAAGTTTGGTTGTAAATGACATGATTAAAATAAATCAGAAATGTTATTGAGAGAAAGATTTCGTAAAGAAAATAAAAGGGTAAGACTACCTAATTGTTCCCACGTGTAATCACACTCAAGGAATTGGATAATTTCTGGTTTTAGGTACATAATTAGAATGGGTAACATTATAACCAGGACAAGAAAATAAGCTTAATTTTCAACATAATTTCTAGAAAAGAAAGTTTTTAAATTGGAAAATTTTTTCAATACATATTATTCTTTCATCCTCTAATTACAAAAAAAAAACGGATTTTAATAGATCGTCAAATTGAAACAACCACACGGGTTTTTCAGATATTTATAATTATTTATTGCATAAATAGTAAATTACATACCTAGGCCAGTAAAATAAGAAAAGTCTCAGAGCACATGTAATTGTTGGCCGAGGCGAAGCCGAGGATGACAAACATGTGGTCTGAGGCTTTCTTTTTTACTGGGCAAGGTGCGTATACTATTTTTCTGCTTGACGAAGCCGGAAAGTTGCAAGTTTCGGGCCGCGCAGCGGCCCGAAATTTGCCACTTTCCGGCCGGAGGGCAGAAAAATTATATTTGATACAGAGAAACACAATTTTATGGCAGCAATATGTAATTTGGCTTTGAGACGTAGGGTTTTATGTGTAATGTTAAAGAAACTTATTTACTCGCTCTCCTGAAAATGTTACAACAAAATCGTAAAGATAATAGCAAAAGTACCTAAATCTTTTTTTGATTTTTTTATAAGACCTTTTGGTACTGAAATAACAGAAAACAAGGCCAAATAGTACATAAAAGCACATACAATTTTGTTTTCTTGTGGCACCAAATGGCTTCTTTTTGTGGAGACATGTTAAAGATCGGTTATATGATTATAGAAAATCAAGCAATAATGTGGCAAATTTAAAGACAATTGGAATTAAATAAATTGCTATCATTTGGCTAGAGTTAGACTAAATTTCTAAGATTGCTTAGAATGCTGTTTCTGCCAGCGGAGATTTATTTGAACATAGAATTTAAAAATTCTAATCAAAATTAATATTAAAATACAAATAATTATTTTTGATTTATTATTTTAGCACCAGAAGATCTTGAAATAAATTAAAAATAAAAATGAGATTTCTTAACTTCACACGTAAAACCTTATGTCTCAGAACCAAATACACTTGCTATAATGGAAAACTGAAAATAAAAATTTTTGGAATTTTTCCTCTCAAAATATTGAGCAAAATGGGATCTCTTAGTTTATGAGTGCCGGAGTGTCAAAGAATTTCTTACAATTTTTTTCCTTCTTTCACACCTGTGATTTGTTGTGTATGTTATATTGAATAATTGTTAAATCAAGATGAAACTTGCTTAGTTTATTGTTATTTAATAAAAGAATTAGAATAACAAATCGCTACCGCTCCCGTTATCCCGTCATACACACATGATGTATAATAAAGAGAATTAAATTATTAATGTGAAAAGAGGGGTTGTTGGTCGTGTGTCTGACTGTTAGATTGGTTAGCAGTTGGATTTTCCGTTGAAAGAGCTTAATTCTCAATTTCACAGAACATTTCTAATATTTTCTTAAAACACAATGTGTAATATTGACGACAATAAGTTTGATTAAACGTTTTGCGTCACCGAATTAAACATCTTCTTTTGCAAAACAATTACATTAAAATTTGCTTTATCAATTAAAATTTTTTTGCGCTCAAAACAATACAAAATGGTAACAAAAAACAAAGTATTCCAAAAGATTTAGTAATCAATCAACCAACATGCTCTCACAATTGTACCACATAAGCAGCAATGTCGTGATTAAACAATTACTATTTCAATCATACTTTCCAAACGAAACGAGTTCCAATGCAACACAACAATTTCTTACAGCAATAAATCAACATTATGCATTTTATCTGGGAAGTTGTATGAAGAAAACAACATTTATCACGACCTAGATTGAACACGGTGACTTTAATTTTCACAAATATTTGCTCAGCTAGGTACTTATAAATTAGCAAGCCGAAAGAAAAACTTTATTGCGAAACTCATTACGAAAATTAAATACACACCCACGTGTTTGCAATTATACGAGTTCTATCAGCTGAACAATTTGTTCGTAAATAATTCTTAGAAAGAGACTATTGTTTCTAATAGTCGTAGATTTATTTTAAAATGGTATTGTGTGCGTGAAATTGCAATGGGAGTGCCATAGGGGTCATGGCTGGGACCTCTTCTTTGGCAGAAATTTTGAAGAGGTCGGTCATTGATATTAGATCAAATGGAAATATTTGTACTTGTTATTCATTTTGCAATATACATATTTCAAGTTCAAGGATTTTTAATGATTTCATAATCATTAACATGTTGAGTCAATATGGTGTTTTGTATAATGTATTCTAGTTAGAGAAGTAACAAATAAAGTTGAATTAATTATTTATGTGAACAGATGTTATTAATTTTTTTTATTTTGCTATAAGATTGTTAGCTATTAGTTAATTCAATCTATGTATCAATACCATTATTGATTCTTTTTTAATTTTTTTTTGAAATGCTGACATTTAATCGAATTTAGAAATAGGTATGTTTAGCATGATAGTGCTAATGCTGCAAAATTTACATTTTTGAAATTAACATTTTTATAATTAGGAAATTCTTATAAGGTCAGAAGTTTTGATTTCTATTGAGATGTTTGCTAAACTGGCACGTTTTCACACCTACTGCTCTTACTACGCAATAATTCTTGATTTCTGTGGTTTTAGGCTACGTTTTTTTTTTGCATTTATAAAAAAAGATCATTTTTTTTGTGTTTGTTTTTTTATAGTTTTATTGATTACTTTTCTGATGCTTTAGACTAATTTACTTTGGTAAATTTGCTAAGGTGAGTTTTTTGTTTATTAGTTTTTTTAAACACGGTCGCATTTTTCTATAAATTGTTTCTATAGGTAATAATCTGTTAAAATGTTAAAAATTTACTCATTTTGAAATACATTTATTGTTTGTAAGACTTGGTCAAGAAGTAACGGCAAAAAAAGTACAGAGTAAAAAAATATACAGAGTGAAAAAATCAACAGACGAATAAATAACAAAAAATATTGAGTTAACGATTACGGTTTATTTGTCAAGAATGTGTTCATTGTATAAGAACATTCAGTTACCACAAAAGATTTTAGGTTTTTTTGAAAGCTATAGGACTGGTTGATTCAGTTATATAACCTGGTAATTGATTGAAGATTTTTAAACCTAAACAGTCTGGTGAGGCACGTCCAACATTGCAACGTCTGAAAGGCACTTTCAGAAGATGTTTCTGCCTAGTATTTATGCCGTGATTTGCACTTACGATTGGGAAAAAAGTTTTATTTCTGAATATATCACATGCTAACTCAAATATATACAGAGAAGTCAATGTTAAAATCTTTAAGTGTGTAAAAGCGTGTCTGCATGTCTCTGATTGTTTAATTCCCGCAATTACTCTAATTATTCGCTTTTGTCATCTAAAAACTTAATAGCCCTTATACCGTATCGCAAACTGGAATCGACCTTGGCATAATATACATTGAGCAGTTGAGGAACAAATAAATTAACGACTTTAAATTTGGGAACATGCTTGGCAATGTTCACTAAAATTTAGGTGTTCCAAATAGATTTTTAAAAACTTCGTACTTCGGACGGAGTACTAAGCTTCTGTTCTAGAATTTTCAACTTCATGTTGCTGCAATGTTTTTGGCGATTATGAAATTGAGCCACTCTGGTTTTTTCTAAATTGAAATAAATCTGATTTGCAGAAAACTATTTGTGTAAGTCCTCCAGCGTTTTGTTAATTGCTCAAAGCTTAGGTTGTCTGCTTTCGATATAGACGCATTTTCTGGTAAAATTGACAAAATATCGTTATTATAATATAAAATTCCTAATATAAATTAGGAAAAGAAATGGACCAAGTACGGAGCCTTGAGGTACTCCTATGTTTGTTTTCAACTTTTCCGAATATATACATTTCAGGTTTTACATTTTTTTTAGTAAAAGGATTTGAAACAAAGTATAATATCCATGTTATTTGAATGTGGTATACAAGCTTATCTTAATTTCATGAGGGATTAGATAACTTAGATATTAGCTATAAATTACATATTAGGTTGCATTTAGAGTTTAAAAAATGGGCCGTTCTACTAAATTTTTATCATTGTATAATTTGCACTCAGCTGGAAACAAACATTTTATAACTCATACCATAAAAATATTTTGTTTCTTGGGATTCACTAAAAGCAAGTAAATTTTTACATTACGTACTCCAAGGAAAATTTCTGTAAAGGAGGGCACATTGGTTGACAATCTTTTGTAAGTAAAAAGACTGCAATAGGCTTTTCTAGTCTGGATGCAATAGCACGAACCTATATGATTAAGAATGATTCAGTCTTTAGATATTTGCACTTAATTGTGACTACTAAAGTGCAAATGATCAATATAGGCATTATTTGTATTAGTGGTCATATCAAAATTCAACATATTATTAAAGGTTTTATTTTATTTAGATGTAAAATACAACAAACATGTATAATTTTCAAGTACGGTTTATAGCACAATAGAAACCTAAAACTTAGCGAAATTTTAAACAAGTTTTGTTTCTACTGTTTTTTGTATAAACTTGAAAATAAACGAGTTATTTAAGAGACAAAAAATAACTTTTTAATTCAAGATGGCTGATTTCTGTGAAAGTCTATTCATTTTTGAGCTGTGTGCCATTTCCAATTTTTGAGTCATTTGACTGGGGTTGACCACTATGTGGTGGTTTTCAATCATTTGCTTGATCAATGGCAAATTTATGAAAAAAAGTATGACTTTGAAAAGTAGTTATACAAATAACTATTTCAAATTTGGAATTTTTTTGGACATTTATTATTCACGTAATATGAAGTTTATTTATGCAGCTCATGCACTTGATCATCTTCTACTAAGATTATAGTTTGCGAGAGCTCACCTCACTTTAGTCTTCGGTGCTTTGACTGAAGTAAAATTCATTAGAAAATAAAGAGGACTTTAAAGTTTTACTTTTATATTTTAGCTTTTTGGTCATATAGCTTACAAACCTATCTATACATTGGTACACTGCTGCTCATAGAAATGTATGTGTGGACTCAATAGGTTTTCAAGTATAGTACTTGTTTTGGAGTTTGATAACTTTTTAATTATATGTATTGAAATAATAAGCCGAGTTTATAGCTATAGAACTGTGTTATCAAATAATATATAGTTGGAGAAATAAATAAATTATGGCTTCCTACTTTTTTTGCAAAATTTGATTAAGGAAATCTGTATTGAGGTTTGCTATTTTCGTAAATTAGTCGTTAGGCTTTGCTAAACTAGCCTTGTACGAACACTAAAGACTGCTTTTTTATAAGGACTTGAAATTAATAAGTATATTTTGGTTTTGGAAAACCATTGTCAACCTACGAAAAATATTGGAAATTTCAGATCTTTTTAAATGTAATGCAGCTAGTTTTTTGCAAATCGTTAATTTCTCAGATAATACTTCAACTGTTAACATCATGTTTAACCAAACTTTAACATGCAATATGGAAAATGTAATTTCTGTAAAAGTTCGAATCCTAAGGAGTAATTGATTGTTGACATGCATATAGCATAGATGGCACAATTAATTTGTAAAACTCGCAGGCGTTGTGACAATCCAAATTTGGATGCTATTGACAGAAAATAAAAATTATTGATCATCTGCGTTTTGTGCAAATGTGGTTAAAGGACAAAACTCTTTTCTTTAATCAGAAAATACAAATTTTTATTTTTGAAATCGTAATAGATTTTTGCTATTAAAAAATCTTGAAGCAATGCTTACAAATTTTTTTCTTCTTATTTTGAGCCGCGTGGTGTTATGTTGATTTCACGACCAGCAAAGAGAAATGTTCTAATCAGGTTTAAATTAGACGAATATATAAGATTATTGTGGTGTTACACAGTCAAAATTAATACAGTAAAAGTTATGTTAAGTATTTATTATTATACCTACTTAATTACCCATAAAGTATCATTAATTGTTTTAGTAAATGTAACACATTTGACTCATTCAACAGTTGTTCATTGAGTTCGACTTTCTGAACTTGCAATTTCTTTCCAGAAAAAGTAAAATTTTCGACTCGTGATCAAGCGTCCCGAAACTTAATGTCATAATTTTTTTTTTCTAATACGAATTATTTGCGACATTTATGAGATACTTTATTTAACATTTTGCAAAACAAAAGATAATGTTAAAATCTTTCATTCAGTACTGAAACACATACATAACTAACTATGTAGTTAGAACCAATCCTATTAAGCTTAATTTTTTTTTTTGTAGAAAGAACTTTTTTTGGTAGAGCGTTTGATTCTCTACAACTTTTTCTTCATCGTTTTGAAAACTAAAAAGGAGCGAAAAGGGGCTGTTTAATATTAAGAGCTTATTTTAACCGGCTTGTATACTTAACATAAGGGAGCATATGTCAATTTTATTAATTTTCGTCCTCTTAATAATTTGTAAACATAAATTACAAACACCAATAAGATTGTTACTATTTTAGTTTGTCAATAGTATTTAAGAGATATAAACGTCACATGAACACGAAATAACAGATAAAATATTTTACTCATATAATACCGACAAATTCTTGAAGTATCTATGACGATTAGTTAAATGACTTGATTATGTAATCAATTTTAATTTTTGTTGCTCAAAATAGCGAATGATCTAATTAGTGGACAAAATGCTGCAGTTCAAAAAACGAGTCTACACAACATTTAAAAAAGCGTAAAAATATTATAGAAATAACGCTCTTTTAAGAGCATAATTTCTAAAAAAATTCCAAATGGTGTTCTCTATGGATGTATTGTAGTTTTGATTTAGTAGGCTATCAAAATTAAACATGTCAGTTATGTCAGCTCTCCATCACCAATTGTTTTGAGTCTGTCAAATGTTTTTTTCTTTAGCATAAGCCAGTGCTTTTCCACCCCTAGATGGACTCAGATGTCGACTTTCAAGAGAATAATCAAGTGACTATCGAGCACCTTCCTCTTCCTCCAGTAATGCCATCCAAAAGCGGCTCTTCATCTACCATATCCCTCTCTGATGAAAGCGATATTGAACCCGATGAGTTAATATCGACAATAACTCACAACACCGATACGTCCATTGCGGCCTTAAAGGAATTAGCTAGTGAGGAAAAGGATTTCGGAGGATCATTGCTGTTCAAACGTTACTTTCAAAACAACACAGTGCCTTTAAGAGTCTCGGGGACCAGAAGATTATCGCAGTGTCGAGAAGAAGACGAGGATGAAGAGAAGAAGGAGCTGAAGGAGCAAGTGCCTTCTAATAGCAATATGTCGACGATTTCGGGTAGTGATAAAAGTTTATCGGAATCCTCGAGTGGTTCCAAAACGTCTGTGATTGATACTGTTAGTGGACCTACGCATAAGTTTGTGGTTACAAAAACTAAACAACCAAAAACTAAGGCGGTTGAAGAGAAAAAACCAAAAACAGAAGCGGAAAAGATTTTTGCCAGTAGACAGCAATATAGACAGGCTAATACCGTGCATGGAATACCTCCACATGATTCTAAAAGACCTTCGGTTTATTCTATTTTTAGTAGAACTTCTTTTGTGTCGCCGCATTATGATAGTAGATTTTTTGATTCTTCGTTAATAGAAATGAAAAATCAAACATCGGGTGGCTCTGCAACTGATTGTTCGGGAAGTGCTGAGGATATTTGGGTGAGGAGATCGCCGACGGAATTCAAAAAGGTACGAATGAATTTTTGTAATGGACAGTAATATTGATACTATATACTAAATATATACATATATGAATATGTTGATTACGGTTCTTTGGATTTTTAAAGTCTTATTTTTCGAAAACAAATTATGCTTTTGTAGAATTACTATTGCGAGAGAGAAACATATACTTTTTTGCATAGTAATGATGTAAGTTGAATTTTTATCACTATTAATCACATAGAATGTTATACTTGTTTAAACGACTTTATTAAACAATGATTAATTACAACGTTTTTCTTTATAAAAATATTATTCTTATAACAACTATAATAAACATTCCAATATGAACTACTATTGATTTTTTTTTGCTATGTAATTTACTGAGTTTCGCTTTTAAATACTTTTAGATTAAAATATTCTAATTTATCTATATTTTCTCTTGATGTTCATTTCGGTTTGGAGCATCGAGTAGATTGACTATAACTTGGAAGACTTTGATTGTTCAGACTGTAAACATAACAACACCAGTTACAATTGAGATACTGTACAAGAGTATAAATTTACCTTTTTAACAAAGTTTTTTTCATTTGTATAAGTGACTTTTTTCTGACGTTTCTATTTTTAGAACAAAAAATTTTTGTTTGCGCAGTATTGACATGATTGTTTGTAACCTGTTACTTGTCTTTGTTTTATACACAAATCTAATGTTTATACACAAACTCTTGCTTCTATAGAGTTCGTAACAAAAAGCTGGCAATATATTACGATTTGTATTATCTTTTTGGTCTTTGAGGTTTTTGGGGTTATCAATATGCAAAGAAATCTAGTATTTTGCATAACAATTAGTTTTGAAAGTCTTTTTTTGCACTCATTGACTTTCAAAACTAGTTGTACAAATATCTTTAATAATTGGCAATTTACATTGATTTGTTATGCAGTTAAGTTCAATTCTGACGTCACATTTAGTATCTGTCATTTAAGGCGACTGTTTACTCTTTCAAAGTGGCAATAACAGTGCGTTTTTGTGCAATTTCCAGCTTTGTTTGTGTGTTTACTAATGTAAAATGAATAAATTATTTTTTTGCGAATAAATGAAATGTAAGGTTAGGATTTTTCTTATTTACAGAACTACACTAGTATACACAACAGTTGGTATTGCACACGCGTTTTCGCCGATTAAACTGCTCCTTTAATTGCTCTGACATTCTGTATCAATGATACAGAAACATAGAGAAAATTATTTGTAAAATTGAAAGGCGTTTCCACAACAACTAATAATGTGTTTACAACCGGTCAGCCGGTCACTAGTTGTGACGTCATTTTATCGTAGTTTAATATTTTCTCGTTAGGATTGCATGCTTAATGTTAATAGTCAATAAGCTTCAATAAGATTTAAAATCAAAATAAGTTTTGTTTTTACTATATTTTTACCTTCAACAAGTTTCTTGGAATACTCAGCTACAGTAGGAAAAGAAAAAAAGCTTTCAAAAAACTTTATTGTCATAGATACACTCAAAATTGTTTCTTGTGTACTTGTTTGTGCGTCAGTGTGGTTCTGTCAACTGACAAGATTAGATACTTCTGTTAATTGACATATTATACATTGTTAAATATGCGTAAATTGAAACAAACTAAATACTAAAAAGTATTTTTTATTTTTCTCGAAAGTTTTGAGTTTATGTAGTAATTTCTACAAAAGCTGTAGATTTTTTATGATTTACAGCTTTTGTATTAGATACTTTTGATTCTAAGACAAAAAATAATATTCTATTCATTTACAAAGAGCTTTCGGATTCTAATTTAATGTTTTTAGCATTATGGCACAAAGCTTATAGTTAATCCTATGGAAGGCAGTATTTTTCTGTATAATTAAGTGAATTAAAAGTGTAGCCAATTGCCACAAAAATTAAAAAATTAAATTAACAATTATGTAGTGAAAAAATTATTGTTTAAAAAAAATAGCGAGCACCGCTTTACATTTATTTTTTACCACAAATTTTGTTTTAGAAAAAAAAAAGATTTCAATGGAATAATCTGAAAATCTTAAAAGAATTTTGATTTTTATTCAAAATAAAGTGTTCTAATTGAACAAAATTTCATCAAATAGTGAAGTTTTTGCTTTGTATATTTCAATCCCAGATAAGAAAGTGTTCTCTTGCAGACCGCGAGTAAAGTTTATAAACCGAGGCGAGGTTTGTAAATGCTTAAGGTCTGCAAGGGCACTTTTTTAGTGTGGTTTGAATACTATTTTTTTCCTTTCATCTTTGTTTTTTGTCAATCGGCTAGAAGTGTTAACAATGTATAACTCATTTTTGAGGTACAATAAAGTTGAGTGCAAAAGTGAATCACGCAATTTTTATGATGGCACTAATGAATTCTCTTCAAAATTACGTGATTTTCTTTTTTTTTATTTATTTTTAAATTACGCAATTTACTTTCGCACCTAGGTAAAAAAATGTTTACTTTCGTTCCGCAAATGAGGTACACATTCTTTATATTTTTAACCGGTTTACGAAAAATTTTTTTTTTCGGTTTATTAAAACATTTGAAATTATGTGTGTGTTTTTGTTGAAATTTTTTTGTAAGATATAATAACTTAAAATTTTTTTATGAGACATTTTTTGAGAACGTCAAGTTTTTTGTTTTACCGTATACAATATTTAAAGCGCTGTAATTATTATTTAGTTTCGGCTTCTAAATCAATTTAAATTTTTTCTAAAAATGTTTAGTTTTTTTTTTGGAATTGAATCAGACATTGATCATAGTCTTTGGTGACTGCGGACGGAAATACATAAAATGGTGACTAAATGTTAAGTAGACTGTAGCTAAAGACAGTTAGAAATTTATAATAAGTCACGACACTTTTTTGTTTCTTATCGCTGCTGTTGTATCAGTTTTTTTTCCCATCTATCGCAAAAAGGCTAAATTTTATATTTTTACCTAAATTTTTAACCCGAGAAGTTGTTTTATCATTTCATCTGTAGATTTTTAGTCTCAATGTGGAACGGGTCAAATATAAATTAACCTGAAATATATTGAAATTTTTCACCAAATTGGCGACATATTGTTAGCTGTGTGTGTTTGTGGTGCATTTTTCGAAACATTACGCGGTCTTTTTTGGCTTATACCTGCCGTTGTTTGGTCAGGAAATAACGTTTTAAATAAAAATTTTATTTTGGAAAAAACCTAAAACGGGTTTATTTTTATTTTTTATTGCACATTTTTCAGCATATTTCATTTTTTCTTGTCATATTTGCAAACGGTTATGACGCTATCTCAATTGTTTTTGCAAACCTTAATTTTTTGGCAACATATGGATACTTTGCGAAAATTCTAAAATAAAAAAAGTCAAAAAAGTATGATCTTAAATCGAAATTTTTTTGAAAAATACGGTTTTGAAGTCTGAAATAAAAATTTTGGTTGATCAAACGTTCTAATTGTTTTTTTTATAACTTTTGACACGAAGTTTTAAATTAGAATATTTACGAAAATGTGATAAAATAGATACAAAAATAAACATTTGTTGAAAAGCATTGATACCTCTAAATATATGATTAGATAATGCTGCAATGGAATTTTCACTTTTTGAATTTATAAAATTATTAATTTGGAGTAAAGTGATAAATTTAACACTATAAAGTTTAAAAATGATTCACTATTTATCTGAAAAACAAAGAATACAAGTTTTAATAGTATTCTGGAGAAAGAATATTAAAATTTACTATTTTTAAGATCGAACGGTAAATTAAAGAATTTGGAAATGCAATTTTAGCTTTTGCAATATTTTGGTTATATGTTGATTGTAACAATACACACGTACCACACAATTTGCTATGGTATCAGCAAGGTGGAGCGTCTGCTTACCTTAACAATGTAGAACGAAGCTATCTAGATCAAGTCTTTCTAAATAAATTGGCAGAAAGGGTTTCATTGGATTGCTCGATCATCTGATCTAACTTTTCTAGACTTTCTTATGGAGTCACTCAACAAGTAAAGTCTGTTTCAATAGGTCCGCGTCATTAGAAGAATAGGATGCCATTACCAAAGTAGTCAATTATATTCTTCCTTCATAAATAAAAGTCCTCCCAAAAAAAAATTCGCTGGTACGTCCTTACGTCCTTACGTCCAAAATAATTTTCTGTCTGTCAAGAATTTCTTCGTATTTTTTTCATCTAGGCGTGTCTGTTCTTGGTAGAATCTTGTTAAAAATATATAAAGAGATCAGAATCTACCAAGAACACAAATTCTTGTGGGGAAATTTGTCTTACGGGTAATTTAAGTTGTCGAGGAAAATGAGATAAAAAAGTTATCTTCGCCTGAATAATTTTTATTTTATATTAAAGCTAACACTTTTTACACCGTGAAAAAATGCAGAACAGAGGTTTTCAGTGGGGAATTTGATCAGAATATGAAAATACGTATTCCAATGTTTCGAATACAGGTACTTTGATTTTTATACAGATTTGTTTTTACACTGATTTTCTCTACTCTTGTGATCTACGTTTAATGTTTATTTATTATTCAAATCGTTGCTCGTTATTTCAGATATGTTTGAAGAACATAGTGACAAAGATGATGATCCGACAGTGATGATGACGCGCATTTGACGGATCAAGAAGAATGATTAATAGTGTTGTATAAATAAAACAATTTTTCTAATATTTTTTCTATAAAAAAACATTCCGCCTGTTTATTTTAAACCTACAATGTATTTTCAAGGTGAGGTATCTAAAGTTTTTTTTTCGACGGAAAATGGATTTTTTTCCCATACCGATTGAAAACGTCTTCGGTGACTTCTTTCAACTGCATTAACCTTATCTCATAGAAAAGAGACGGGCGAAAGTAAAAAAAATAAAGGGGAAAAAATTACATTTTGAAATTCCAATTACGGGCATTCACAAAACGCCTTTTTTATATTTTTGCCTTGCTTTAATATATTTTTCCGGAAATCGTCTTGGAAATAACATTTTCCTGCTTATTTACGCGCAGGAAAATTGAGTTTTCCGGACTAGTACTGTAAAAACTTTACAAGACGCAAAATAAAAATTATACTCTAGTAACTATAGTTGCCAACAAAATTGACAAATTGGATTTTTGTGGAAATGGTCAAAAAAAATTCTAAAATTTGTAAATTTCGTCTTTTTTTACGATTTCCGGAAAAATTTAATACAAAACACGTCAGTAACATCTCTTACTTGACTCGGAGCTTTAAAATACTCGGCACAAAGTGCCTCGTATTTCAATTTGGCTCCTCTTCAGTAATGTGAAATTTTCTGACTTTTATGTAAATAACTATTAAATCAAATATTCTGGTCCAAACGGACAAGCCAAAATTAGTTGAAAACAAATTGTCATTTTTGATTTTTTATTTGTTAAACAAATTTTTCTCATCAAAATTGTCTGTTCAAGCTTTTTTCTATACTTTTATGTATGTATTCGCGCATACAAACGGAGAACAGACGAGCCAACAACGGTATCCCGACTACTACTCCGCTACAAATTTGGGAAAATGACTTACAAGGGATGGGCTCGTTTTTTTGCCAAGAAGTTGACGAGCATCAGTTTGACTGCCTTATTGAAGAGTTGTAATTCAATGTTTTACTTATTCTAATTTCAATAAAATTTTATCAAAAATAGTGAATTCTATTTTTTTTTTCAAACTTCAAAGTTTGAGCGATATATCGAAATGTTTAGAATGAAAAATTAAAATTGACCTGTTCTAGGATTTTTCCGACAAATAAACGGTTAATTTTATGTTTTGAGGTTTCAGATTAAACTACAGCACTGTATAGGAAGAACGTCATATAAAAAATTAGTACACTTTATTGTTTCTACTTTTTACAAGTTTTTACAGCGTGTAAAAAAGAACGTCATATATAGGTATGAAGAAAAAATAGCCTTCCGGAACATATCGGAAAATGCACACCGCAAACAGTATTAATTTTTTTTCTTGACATTGTCATTTTTAAAAATATTGACACTTTTGTAGTGCTGTTGTTAATTATGGTCCATACATACGTTGATATGTAATATTATGAAAAAAAATGCGTGGGTTAAGGATTTTATGAATGCTTTATTAAGCATTTTAGAATATGTAATTCCCAATTCCAAATCTAGTTTTAGAATGGATTTTTCGATTTTAAGTAGGACACATTTTTTGCCTTGGCAAATATTTATTTTTATATAATTCACATAAAATTGAAATTCAATGCCAAGCAAAGTTTTGGTACCAAAAAAAGGTGTTGATTGACCTTCGTTTTACCAAAAAATTGTCTGATCTCCTGTCTAAAATGAAATAGGATAATATAATGTTAATAATTTATTTGGTACTTGAGCTTTTTTCCTATGAAATCATTTTTTAAATTTCTTTTATTCAAGCATGTCAACGACCGTGCATGACGTAAAAGGTAGGAAGTATTGAATCGATTTCATTAGATATCCTCATCACTTTAATAAATAATTCACTTTTTTTTCCTTGTAACAAGAACTAATTACGGTTTTGCTTTTGCAAATTGCTTTGAAACACGCAAAGTTATTGTACTTTCTTCTTTATTGTCGAACATTGAATGGTAGTGACATTGTCGAAGAGGTTTAACTCTGATAACCGTGAATATAATGATGTCATTCTGTGCAACTGACATAACCAGAACCGGTTCAAATAGCAATTTATTGAATTGCCGAAGCAGTTAGTATATCAAATTTGGTATGGTGTTATTATATTTCCATGCTTTTTGACATGGTAGAATGGTTGGCACGCGTATTCTTTTCTAATCCACTATAAGCAACGGTTTTCAATATTTGTACAATAGTGATTGAAGTCTTAATATTTCTGTTATGTTCAGGTATAATCAAGATCTTTTATTAAAACATGTTAGTCATGTTACTATAAAATAAAAATTTTAGGATTTACTAATAGCTGAAGAATGAAGACATTGTAACAGCAGTGCTTTAATAATTTTTATCGAAACTTATTAATTTTATTATATACTTATTTTCACAAATAATCTACAGCATGGTAACAATTATAAACGACAAGACGTTTTACTATGTATGTAATGATGAAGAATCCGATAGCAGAATCACCAAAGAGTGCCATGGTAAAAAATGTTTCTTCCATATACATAATATTATCATCAATTTTTTGATTTATTTTACATATTACATAAATTCTATTGAAAGTTATTAACATTGCCACTAGAAGTAGATTATGTTATATCATTAATATTTATTTTGATGTACGTGGATTTCTTGCAGCTTCAAAGATTTCCTAAATCTCTATTTTGCCCGTCTCGACTTTTTTCATTTTTTCAATGGTTTCGATTTCTCTTTATAATCAATCAAAAATGACAAGACGCGCGGCTTCGCGCAAGTTGTTGCAATAAATTGTTGTATTTCCAAGTTTCTTATGAAATTTAATATATGCATCTCCAATCGAGTAGACTCAAGCACATGTCATTGTTGTTCATTTGTTATGTTTGAATTAAACTACATATCTTCATTTTTTTGCAGTTTATAATAATAATAAAATGTTTTTATTAAGATAAAATTATATTTGTCTGGGTGAAGTCTAGCTTATAGCTACTCAAACTTATCCTTAAAAATGCTTTTACAAATGTAGCAAATATAATAGTCAAAAAAGGAAATAAAAGAAAAATAAACAGAATTTGAGGGAAGGAAAAAAAGGTAGCGGTGCAGAAATAGTCTTTAATCATTATACTGAAAATAATTCTTTACATTTTTTAATGTTTTTATTCAAGATGAGACGTTTAAACTTGTTAGGCAATAGAATCTAATTGTTTACTGCGTTTGTGGAAATTCTATTAAATGACGTTCTCTGAAAACGTAGCAAATTTAATCTAAAAACCGTTCTTAGAGTAAGAGATTATGTATTATTGCCACATTTATGTATAGATAAACAAATAAAGGGGTTTATTATTATCTTACTTTTGGTCTGGGTGATTCTACGTCAAATGTGATCGCATTTTTTCAAACCTGAAGCAAATCTGGTGATTTGGCACATTTGTTTTGAATGCATGACTTAAACTTGGATAATAGACAACAAGCAGATATATTAAAACATACATAACTTGAGATTTAACTAATTTTTTTACAAAAATTAAGAATTAGAAAATTGTTATATAAAGTTTTCAATGGTACATGCGGTTTTTTACTGAGATATGATACATGTACATGAAGTCCGATGGTATCTTCTAGTAAAGAATGATGTAGCTGTGAGTCATCAGGGTAATGAGATAAATTAGAAAAACTAATATGTATATGCGTATCTAAATCTACATGAAGAATTACTTTACCTAGAATTGATCCTTGCGAAACTCCAGATGACACATTTTTATAATTGGATATAAAACGGTTTGATACTCCAAATTATGCTCTTTTCGATAAGTAGAATTTAAAATAATAAAAGTGTAATTCATGCAATAATAATGACATAATTTTGACATAAACGGTGTATGATCTATTGTGTCAAAAGCAGATTTTAAAAAATCAAGTGAAATTAGGGCAGAGTACAAACCTTTATCACAATCGGCAACGATATTTTCTACCGAATTAAGAAGCCGTGTAGTACATAGTACTATTTTCACTTCAGAATCCTGACTGTACACACTATGTAATAATAGTATTGTTTGTCATCACATATCAAATAGTTGTACAGTTTTATGTAGTTTTTGTACCATTTTAAAAAACTTTTTTGAAAGTGTTTGTAATATGCTTATGTGCCGTAAATCATTTATTGACTCAGCGTTTAAAAGTTTAGCTATAGGGTTCACTGGGAATTTTTTCGATGCTTCTAAAAAAACTTTGTCTTAAAGACAAAAATTAATTATATTGGTAATATGAGAAGATTTAACTGAACTACAAAGCTTTAGCCTTTTTGCATTTATCCCGCCTAAACTCGTAGCATTTGACTTAAGTTGTAAAGTGATAGTGTTGATGTCGTTAATTGAAAGCAAAGAAAAGGAAAAGATAATTTTGATTCCTAAATTTAAAACGTTCATATGATTTACACGTGGTCAAAAATATAGATATTCGTTTATTCTCTACAGCTCAAAGTTTTTCCAGATTCTTTCAGATGTTTACTGTTCTCTGCCTGATTAGCTACTGAGTTAAGGTACAATGTTTTCTCTTGACCAATTACATAGACATTAAAATTTCTAAGCTGCCTGTACAAAGCTCAGTTGTCATCTTTTTGGTTTTTTTTAAAATTGGTCAAAGCAGAGTAGCGCTATATATTTTATATTGTGAGTAGGCCAAGGAGCATACAGTTTGAAATTTTTACAGTTCGAATAGGTGCATGCTTATGGAAAACATTCAAGATGTTTTCTGATAATAATTGAACTTTACAATTGATATTCTTTTATAATATACAGACGGTCTCCAAAAAAAAAGACGAGTCTGAAGCTCGCTTATCTATTGGCCGGTTTTAATTATTAATACACCAAATTTAATGGTTATAAATAGGCCACAAAATGGCTTGATAAAATTATGTATAGCCACCTCAAAGACTTTAAGACTGAGCTGTCAAAAAATATGTTTTTTAAATTACAACATATACTTTTTGATAGAGGTTAATTAAAAAAGTACTATTTATCATTGTGAAAGAAAATAACATTAGCTTTGGATATAAATGACCAACAAGGTAAAATTTAAAAAAACAAATGACATAAAATAATAAATGAATTACCGCCAAGATGCCGTCAAAGTCTAGCAGAAGCGTTAAATGAAGCGCAGTTTGAGCATAGACTATATTTTTTTTTGCATTTTTTAGATTATTTTTTTTTATATAAGTTTATAGTTGTTATACATTGTGGTTTTTAGAATAAAAAAAAGTATATGTTGCAATTTGAAAAAATATTTTTTGACAGTTCAGTCTTTAAGGCTGTACGTGTGTTTTTTAGGCCGTTTTGTGGCCTATTTATAACTTTTCAATTTGGTGTATGAATAATTGAAATCGACCTATAGATAAGCGAGCTATGGACTCGTCTTTTTTTTCTGAAGACATATTATATTATCCCAATGAAAAGCGCGAAATTCTAGATACAAAGATTCTTCAGAAAATTTGCTAATGTTTCTATACGTTATAAAGTTTTTTTGATTTTGTTAAACTATATTGATATATGTCGCAAAAAGAAATTCGGTGATTTGAAATTAGATCAGCTGCTACCGTACCACATTACCAAAGTCACTTATTATGTTGATTTTTAACTTTTTAAGAGTGTGAATGATTAATAAGGTGAATGACAAGGCTTGAGTAGCAAGCACACCTGACTTGACGATTTCTTAAACATGAAGCTTGTGCACTAGTAACATGGATTTGTCACATTTTTAATTGTTTTGATGTCAAAATGAGCCAAGATTGACAATGACTAAAAATGAAATTGATCAAAAGATAGCCATTTTTTTTTAAAGAACTTTTGTAGCGCGTTTTTCTACACTTTTTTTACTGCTTTATTCTTTTATGTCATTTTAGACATAAAAATACAATCAAAGACAAAATAACAAAATGTCACCTCTTTAACTATTTTGGTTAGGTGGATATACCTGATTTTTAGATGTGCATTTAGTCCCGTATTTACTCAAGGAAGCCTGCCACAAAATTCAAGCGCAAACAAAATTTGAAGCCGACTACTAAATGATTTGTGCTTCTTAGGACTGGTTGTACAAAAGCAAATCAAATCTCCAAGTCATCAAATATTTAATTATTAATACGCGTTTTTTGACTGTTAACTGGATTTAATCATCATCAAATGTTTGATTGACGTTTATGCAACCGACACTTAGATTTTAAATTGGCTGAATCTCTCGTTTCAGCCAATAGTTTCTTAAATTCTGTCTTGCATATTGCATTTTAAAAAATAATTAAGTTTTTTTAATATTGTACAAATGCCGATTCTAACGCATTCTTTATGTTAAGAAATTAATTAGTAAGATATTGATTTATTATTGATGAAATTGATTAGTCTTACTAAGATTTAATATAATATACATTAGCATGTCGCATGCGACAAAACGAATACATACAGCGCGCCCAAGCAAACATAAGCCCCGGAAAATATGCTTGGATGGACAGTACAATAACATACAATATTCAGATAGCTTTTATATTTTCTAAAAACGCAAAATGCATTTATGCAAATATTTGTCTGGAGCGATTAACATCATTGCAAAATACGAAAGTCACAACAAATATCAATAAAAGATTATTTGTAGCGAGAATGATAGGGCTTGCGTACCACATCTTATCTGACGATTGTGTGAACATAAAACTGTGCAGTAAGTTAGCTATAGGGCATAGACTTTTCACGGTTTTGGTTAGTGTTGTTATGAAAATTTTAGTAATTTAAACAATAATATTGTGTATTCGTGACTTTAATACAATAGTATTTTTCACACGTCAATTAATTAATTACATAATATAAGTATATGCTATTACAATACAAAAATGAGTTTAACCAGTTGCTGTAAGGCATAATCATTGCATAAGTGTTCCTCAAATATATATAATATGAGTTTTTTTTAAGATAAACTTCAGTTGTTTTGAGAAACATAGATTTACTCAAATATTTTGCCGGCAGTGATAGATAATACGTAAACTTTTATGCAATATTAATGAATAATGATGGTGCGACACAGAGAGTCTAATAAGACTCTCCAGGGCACTAGTATTTCTACTATTATAATGATGATAGGAAGTAAACGTATTAAACCAGCATATGTTTATAATAACATAATTATATGTTTATATGTATGTACAGCAAGTACATCAAAATGAGTAGTTGCAAACTTCCTGAAAGTTTATTTCTGACAGGATTGTAAAAGCCTTTTTTTGCAGTTTAAAAAGTTTGTAGAAATGACATTTTGAATAATGAATAGAATAAATCTGCATGCTGTCATTGGCTGCTAATCATAATGTTGATGTTTTTTTTCCTAACGTATCTCTAACGATCGAAAAAGTGTTCTTACAAAAGCTGGCATTATTTTGAATGCAACTCATCATGAGAGCCTGTTTTAAAACTTTTCCCGTTCCTCGAACAGCTATAGTAATAGTGTAGCAAAAATATTTTAAGTTACATACAAAGTGCAACAGTGCTGTTGGATTTTTTATTTTATATGTTTTTTTTTTCATATATAATTATAACAAGACTTCTTTTTTTTTTAGAAACATTTTGGTCATATGACGAAATCTCACCTTCAGATTTTTTCAAAGCAATTTTCTTGATTCTTTTTTATTTAGTTTTGTAAAACTTCAAATTCCAAATCTACCCTTAGGTATGAGAATAAAATTATGAATTATTGGTTGCTATCTGAAAATGGCATTATATATCGAGAACTGGCTTTCAGTTATATAGATTATTTTGATTTTCTATTCAGCAAATCTTTGAAAGTTTTGTATTAAAATGTTTTGAAAAATTCACTAAAATTTAAATAAACTTTTAACAATTATTTGTGGCCTTGTCATTCGTCTATCGCGTAATTGTTTATTCTAATGCATTTCGAGTATTTAGAACATTTTTCAGATATCACTTTAAAGATACCGACTGTTTAAACAATACACATTCATCGTATAAATGGTTTAAACCTTGCCTTTATTTAACGTATTTCCTTATCATTATTTCTCATGATAAGTGTTGGAAATTTACAAAATCAGGATTTTATCTCAAATGTCGGAAGTTTAATTAACTTGAATACTGTAGATTTGTAATTGGATTTTAGTTTATGACGTTTTTTAATGGTCATTATAATTCAAAGTATATGGTAATTCCTACCAGTAAAGACCTTCGTTATTTCGTGCGGTTGAACAGGTCACTAGTAACTGGGTCAAGTATCGACAATTGCATTCTGTTTACGATTATGTAATAAAAGATTCCGTTAAATAAAATTTTATAGTTTTTGCTTTATTTTGTGTATTGAGGAATGGGTCATTATGACTTTCTGGGGTCGTCTCATAAAATTATTTAGCTCATTTGGAAGTATAAGCGTAGTTTTACAATATTCAAAAATATAGGTCAAAAAGCCAAATTAGTTAACTGACGGACAAAAACTTGTCACTTATTTGTCTGACCAATTTGTGCTTGTTTGAAATTCGGTTTCTTAACAAGCTTTTCTTAAAAATCGAGGACAGTTCCGATAAAATTTATGGTATTCTGAGAATAGCTAAAACCAAGAGCATTATTTTTTTGCAATCAAATGAAAACTATATGTGAATATTATTTAAAATTAATATAGGCATAAATATTTTGGACACTTAACGGTATAACCCTGAGTGTAAACCAAAACAATGTATACTTGGGGTCACCGGTTACCCCAAATTTAATATGGAAAAAACAAATAATTTTTTTTTGATAACGCTAATTTAGTAATGTGGATAGCAACTTTAACATCTAAGAGTTATTTACATCTATATAATTGAAGTATTTGTGGAGGAAACATTTGTTCTACAGAGATTTATAATTGACGCATTTTCTTTTCTCTTTCTGAAATGATATGATCTACAGTTTTATTCAAAATTGCACCAGAAAATTATATTGGCAACTATCTTTTTCTGAAACAATCACATGTTCACTTTTTACTCCTAAGATCTTTTATTACGATGTTTTTTGAATTAGTTTTTGTTTTTGCTGACTCTTGTGAGCTTTACGGGAAACCATGTTTGTGTTTCAAAACGTTTCTACGTTGAAGAGAAGTTTTTTTTCAGTTTTTCAAGAATTCCATTATTGTTGTCACTATTTGTTACATCATACCATTGTCACACAGTTGTGTTGAAGTCCGGATCATTTTTTATATCATAGGCAGCTTTTTTTACAGCGGTCTACACAATGGTAGAATCTTAAACCAACATCAGGTTTAACTTGTCTTTGTCTGAGTTTAATGTCTACGCTAATTCTTTTCTCAGACAGCTTTATTGATGAATTTGTTTTTATTCTTTTTATTACAGAGAATATTTGTTTGGTGAACTATTATTTTGTCACTATTATATTGTCTTTATTTTATTTCTTTAGTGAAATCAATGTCTGCTGCTATGGTGTTTGATAGTGGTTTGACGTTGATAGTTTATAATAAGTTTATAATACATTCTATGCTGTTGATAGTGCTTAAGCCACTATCAAATGTGTTAGAACACATATATTAATCAAATACAAGTGAGCTGTATTTAAAAGATGAACCTGTAACTTTCTACTTCTTACATAATGCAAGAAGCTCAGATGCAAATGTCTCTAAGTGCAAATTTGTTCGCAATTGAGTTGGGGGTACCGTCGTTTTTGTCTTTTAAGTACCTACACGATGGAATATATTTCACAGTGCCTATTATTGCCCGGTACAAGTTATTGAAAAAGACCAACGAATATGGCGCTTGTTTGCACAAACCGTTGAGTACACACATTGGGTACGTTTACAAAGCCAATTTAATATCTCACATCTGCAAAGACCAATTGCATGATTTTGACTTTTTAGGTCGGGGTGCAAAGCACGCTAACCGTTGTACCCAAATGTCATCGAGGTTTTATAAGAGGCTGTCATTGTTGTTGTTATGAATGTAAAAACGCAATTTTGTTAGGCTGCACTTAGCGGCTCTTGCAAGTAAATGTACGAGCGACCTACACAAAGCTTCTTCCAGTTTTTATGGTTTAATATAAACACGTGGATTGAAATAAAATTTAATTACGTTGATCAGGTTTGTGTAGTGTTTCGTGGGCTTTTACAATTTTACAATAATCAAGATATTATCGAAAAATAATTAAAAAATTTTTGTTCTTTTTTAGATATTTTTTTATCCTACACAGCCGAGAAAGTACATCATCGAGAAAAAAAATCAGATTTTTTCCAGCAGGCGTCGCTGCTATAAGAGCTATATAGACGGTTGAACAGTCGTCACGCACCAAAGCCACTCTAAACGTCCCATTATTCATGGGCGGTGTTAAAATTTTAAATCACATTTACTGTTTATGAACGTTAATCTTATTTAAAAAAACTACTTTTGTTTAAGATAAATTGTGTAAATTACGACAGTAAAGTAATCTTTTTTTTATGTTTTTATTTAACAGTTTTTTTGCTTGATAAGGCTTTTTATTTTATTTTTTTGAATGCGGCTTTAGTTTTTCTGCATAAAGTGTAATTTGCTATTGATATTTTTCCGCGTTATTTATTTTATGAATTATACTGACCGAGGGTTCATCCTGTAATAGTGATTACAATTTATTAATTTTTTGTGTAGTACTCCTTCAAAATTTGAAGAAAGTTGGACATTTCAATTGGGTTGTATCACGTGAACTTGACGTTTAGTATGTTTTTAATAAGGGGATTGACTTCGTGTTGAGGTGAACCTCATGACAAAGAGCCCTTACGGTCTACAAATTTTGTAAACTTTACGTTACAAACGTGATAGGTTGGGAGATTGGGGTGGCCAAAGCAGTAACTAACGTCAATGGCTTTTAAACAATCTCTTGTAAGTTTGGCGGTATTAGATTCTGCATTTTTTGTGTAAGTCGTGCTTTTGTTTAGTAATCTTAGTAATTTTCCAAGATTGAAATTTTTTTGGGTTCACTTCTGGCGGCTTAATTGTACTTTTGTGAATTGTGGTTAATTGAACTGTTTGAAAAGATATAAATTTACTAAAAAACGATTTTTTTAGCATTAGTTTAAAACTTTGTAACTTGATAATAACAAATACAAAAGAAGATTATTCTAATCTTAGATTAATTGTTATTCACCTTTGTTTTTAATAACATATTTTTATTGTTCCAACAAAAAAACGTAAAATAGATTAATTTTAGCAATGATTCATAAAACAACAGCGGTAAATTGATTTATGACCATAATTATGTACTCACTAAATAACGCAACATAGAATTGACTGTCTTTATGTTGACAATTATCGAGATGGCCAGAAAAAGACGAGAATTTTTTCTACGAATAGGTAACTGAACTTGTAAGCGTGATAATTTCTTAAACAAATTATCGTTAAAAACATTATAGTTGGAACCTGAGATTAGCATAGTTAACCTTGCAATGTCACGGAGAAATTGTTTACTGAGCTATTTTTAAATGCTAACAATAACGGTACTTTAGATTTGATGAAGTATAAATAATTTTCTTGATGGATTGCAAAGATAAGGTATAATAATGTTGATTGATATATTTTATCACTAGGACAGGGCAGATGGTGTATCCAAATTTTTATATTTTACCTATTGTTAATAAATTATACTTATTATTTCAACAAATTTGCACATAGTTATTTGGAATTATAAATCAGGTAAATTCTACTTTGTGAATGAAGTAAATGTGAACTTTGATAGATTCATTTGTTGGAGCTAATGATAATGCGTTGAGTATTATAATTACCCGAAAATTCAATTTAAGGTCTAAAATGTTTGCTGCTTGCTCACATCCTAGGACATTTTTTTGATTCATCAGCTAGGTCTGAACAGAAAAAAAGGTGCAAGGTCAATTATCATTGCAGGTGATTTTACTCTTTGGGTTGGGATTATGCTTTGGTTGAAAGTACATATTATGTTCAAGCGGCCATGGTGTATATCGGATAAAATAAGAATCTTTATATAATCATGAAGAAAAGATTAAACAATGCTCTAAAATTTGCTAACAATAAAAATTTTTGCAAGTTCATGTATAATTAGTTGTTTATCTAATTATAACATATGTTTTTAATAATATACAGTGTGGAAGATATACAATTACATTGTGTAAAAGAGAAAATTTGGATTTATATATAAAAACACATCTTACTTAAAGTTTAATTTAATTGCAGCAATTCGTTAATTTCGAAAACCAATATAGTGGTAAAATATAGGTTGCCCCTTATAAAAGAAGGTTTGTGATGATCATGTTTGTTTAATACATTATCTATCAAAAGGCAACTTATTTTAGGTATAATTAATGCAATACAAATAATGTTGCCAATTTTAATTTGCTGCAAACTGGAGCTTAAACCGTGGCATGCCAGAAATAATCTAAGAGTGTTGTTTTACCAATTTGTCTGTAGCGCCTTGTTGTTAAATCAAGGAGGATTAAGAAACATCAAAACATTTACATATTACATTAAAAAAAAAACCGTTTATTGAAACGTGGTTTTTGTTTACAATAACTTGAAATATTAATTGTAAATTTGGCTCTAATAAAAATATTGATATTATCTCTATTTAAATGGCATGGAAGATCTATTTATTATATAGTACGCAACGGTTTTTGTGCTAAAACTAATAGTCTTGTAATAACACTAAAATAAATTCTCTATAGAAATCTTACTTTATATGACAAAAATTTGGGTATCGTACTGGTTTTTTTACGTCTAAAGACAGTTCACAGAGCCCAATCACCAAATAAAAACAGAATCCCGTGCATCTCACATCTCTTGCTTAACAACGCAGTTTAGAACCTAAGTATATCAATGTGTCTTTATCATTAAATCTAGAGATCGATCAGCGCTTGATTTTTGAATGTAGTTGAATACATTTTTATATTGGAATAAAATTAATAAATAAATTTATTATAATTTTATAGCATATTTTTTTTGTTTTCAATTTAATTTTTTATCTGTATTTTTTTATGTGATTACTTAAGAACTTCTTTAGCGTGATCTGCTTTCGTGTTTTTTTTTCATTTGAAAGCTGGTAGATTTAGATATAAATTTGAACTAGATTTTAATAGTAGTTTTTGAATCATTCAAAATGCTCTAATAAGCCGGTGAGCTCTAATAAGAGCGAAACATGTAAGTTTACAGATGTGATTTGGATGAATTTTGCATTGGTCTTTCTTTATTTCACCAGTTGGTGGCTATCCCCAATGAAGGCAGATTACATTGTCTATCTTTGATATACGCTTGAGACAAAAGACGTTAGCGTGATAACTTGATTGTCTAATCAGCGATATAAACTTTTGTTTTAATTTGTATCTATCAACATCACATCTTTTAGAGTACATACTATTTGCATTTATAAACATGTAGAAAAATTTCAAAATGTTTGATGCAAGGCACTACCGGGTTTAGGAACTTCAAAAAAAATTTGTCAATTAAAACGTTTAATTATTTTTAAGGATTTTGAACATTTTGGTAGTTGGGGTGTTTATGTGAAGATGTCGTGCAATAAATCGTTGTATTTTACTCGTTCTTGTGTAAATTGTGCGTTTTACTCATTTCACTCGGCGGTTAATAACGACTCACTATCACTAATGGTATAAAGCGCCAATTTACACAGAAACTGGTAAAATAAATAACTATTATTTAATCCAAACAAATTGTGATAAAAAGCAATTTGTTTCAATTAATTAAATAATTCAATTGATAATTAATTATATTTGCAAAAAATTTAATTGATTGTTAATTTTTTTAATATACAGTACGCGTCAAAAATATGGAATAAACTCTTTAAAAATTAAACAAATTTTGTTTCAAAAACATTTTTGGACACGTTAATTTTTATTTATTAAAACACATATTTTTATGTCAAATAAAATTTGAACCAGTCATTTTTTAGAGCTATGACGTCATCGATATTTTTTACCTTTCTTTTTGATTTTCTATCCAGTGGTTATTTTTTTTTTCAACTTTTTGATTTTTTCTATGTGCTAGCTCGAATTTCTTATTCTTTTAGGTTTCCGAAACAGCAGCCGGAATTGCTAAGAAAAATTTATTAGTTTTGATACCGGAAAAAGACGAACGAAAAAGACAATTTTTATTTTTTTGATATAAAATTTTAAAGATATGTTCAACAATTTCATTTTTATCCTACACCAACTCAAAATGAAATTTTCTCGTCTCTCGACAGCCGTGAAAGTACATCATTTCCAGACTAGCCTAGAAAAGATGTACTTTCTCGGCTAGCCTAAAAAAAAAATCTAATTTTCTCCGCCAGGCGTCGCTGTTATAAGAAAAATTAAAGCTAAATAAACGGTTGAACAGTTTATTTAGGATTTATGATTTATATTGAATCACCAAGGACATTCTAAACGTCCCATTATTCATGAGCGGTGTTGAAATTTTAAATCACATTTATTAAAAAACTACTTTTGTACAAGATAAATTGTGTAAATCACGACAGTAAAATAATCCATAAATTTTTGACATCTGTCAAAGTTTGACATTTTGAATTGGCGATTGACGGTAATAACCTCAAATCAATTTTAAAATAATGCTCGATTATAAGGTAATTTGTGTAGGATAAAAAATAATGTGTAAGCCACGGCTCAAAGTGATTTTCCAGGCCTTGAGAAGTGGCCAGGCTCGCCTTTGGCTCGCCTGCCCATATCTTCTGTCGGCCTGGAAAAATACCACTTTGCCGCCTAGGATTACAATATACTATTGTTTCGCATACTGGATTTTTCAAATTGATAAAATTTATTTTTTCTAACTTTGTTTTTTTCCTCAAAACTTTCCTTATGTAAAAAAACAAAATTTATTTAGTATTTACTATCATATTTTTTTTTGTTTTTTTTAATATAGGGATTATGTAAGATATTTCCTATTGCTGGGGTAATTGTACCTGAGTATATCAGTTGTTGATTACTTTGCTTTTGCCGATATAGATGCGGCATCTTATATCATGTTTTCCACATTTTATTAATTAATTGGAATGCTTCTTAGACCAAGGGACGTTAATTTTTGCTTTATACATCATTGTTGTTTAGTTTGTGTAATTTTTATTGTTTAGTTCTTTCGGTTTCCCTATAACTATAAGGCCATCCATTCGTATTGTGCTAAATCTTCAAAAATTACTATTTTTTAACATTACTTTGAAAAATGCAAAAGAAATATTTTTTATAATATCACGGACGATATTTCAATATCAACTCCCAGATAGCCTTATTTTTGAAAATTATTAGAATTGCAAATTTAAACGTAATTCTAATAATTGATACGTATACGTTTTGTAACTAAACTGGAAAAAAATCTTGCATAAAAATGGATTTTTCATGTCTTTGTGCAAAAAAGTCGCTTATTTTGCATCTTGAGGCATAATAGTTATTATGCATCATATTATGTATTTAGTGTGTAAAGAGAGCCATTTTGGTATAAGGAAGCGGTTAGCACCCGCATACCAAAATGGCACATACAAAATTTTTTCTGTGGTCTACTCTAAAATACATGACTCTTTGGCGGGATGGTGGATGCGCCGTCATCTAATTGTTAATCATTTTTCTCAGGAGGAGGTTCTAAATCCGACTGTATTTTTTTATGTGTTACTTCAGAGCTTTTTTTTTGGGTGAATCGATTTTGATGATTCTTGTTTTTTTTGAAAGTTGGTGCTTTTTTTCTGATATAAATTTGATCAAGATCTAAATAATCATTTTGAGTTAACTGTAATAATCTGTTTTTGACATTAATTTTTAAGACTGACAACTGATTAACAAAAATACAAATAAAACATTTGGAAAATTTGGAAAACTGATTTTAATAAAATTTATTACGAATTCATTTATTTAAATGAAATAAATTGAGCAAAGATACAATTTGTTTAAATTAAATAGATAAATTAATATGTAATTATTTTTATTGAATTAGGTTTTTCAAATTTTTAATTTTTTACTTGTTAGGATATATAAATATAAATTTTTAAAAACATAAATTTTTGTATACTTATTATTTGATAATTTGTATTAAACTAAAAACGAAACGATACGAACTTTATTTATTGAAGAATCTTAAACTCAGGGAGTTTACTATCAATTTATGAGCAACCTATTTTATCGTCAGGCGCCGGGATGCTGTATTCAATAAACGCCATCAACTTTGCTTTATCTGGACCATCCCTTTAGTTAGTATGTCAAACGTGGCTGTTGGTGTAACAAGTTAATAAGGGCTATTTTATAATTAAATTCAATCGATTATGTTCAGAGAATGGTTTTTGAAAAACTTAGAAAACTGTGTGGAAGGAAGTTTGGAATTTTCAAAACGAAAGGTAGTTTGAAGTCTATAGTGATTGTTTTTCTTTTTGATTATTAGGTATTCATTGGAGTGTAAAAGCACGTGTCGAGAAATGTGTTTGTTTAAAGGAACATTTTATTACATTGGACTCCATATTTGACGATAAAAGTTTTATTGTTGGTCGTAATTTAAGAAATTAATGGTGTATGTTAAAAATTAAAAATAAAAAATATAAATATATGTTCACTGGTGATTTTTTTTTTGAGGTCACTCACTTTCCTTGAATTGGTAATTTCAATTAAATTTGTGTTGTGTCTAGGCCACACTTTATACATATTTGATGTGATTTACTTAGCCTATCAGTTATGATAGGATTTTTCCAAAGTGCTATTATTCTGCTAAACTCTACAAAATAATGGCGATTGATTACGCATTAGTAAGTGTGATTTTATTTTTATGGTTATCTTGTGAGTTCTGACATGAATGAAAACAACTTAATTCGAAGGCTTACATACGAATCATTGAAGTTGTTTTTGAATTTTTTTCTGTGTGATTAAATGGTTTTTAGGTGATGAAAATATTACGGAACCGGGTTTGTTCTTCTAAAACGATTAAAGCTATAATCTTTAAGGTTTAAACAGACTTAATTGCTTAAGAGTCAATTAAAAATAGTTTTTTTATATATTAAACGTTTTCAAATTATAAAGACAACATTTTTTTTAGATAATCTGTTATAATTTTTTTTTGGCTTATTGTATAACGTGATTTATTTGACTGAATTTTAGAAAAAGAAATGAATTTCAAATTACGCAAAACATGTCAAAATGGTGAAACAAGAAAATTTTAACTTAAATGTCAGTTGACGTTGTATCAACAAAAAAAAGAAAGAATAATCAAATAAGTGTATCATTTAACAGTAGAAAAGAAGTTTGAGACTTTCAGAACCAATTTAGTGGCAGATTTAAGCCAATCACTAATGTTTTTTGTTATAAACAATTTGACAATAAAAAAGTGTCAAAAATTGTGAAATTATGTTGGTATCCTGCTCTATAACCGTAAAAACCACGCTCTCGACATTTACTTTTAATTTTTTATAGTTTTATAGTCTATAAAATAGAATAGACTTTAGTTATAATTTACATAAGTGCATATTACAATGACAATTTGTTCTAATGATTATGCTAAATTTGGTAAGAATGTAGTCTTGAAAGTCTGTTGGACTGTGAAATCTCGGTAAATAGTCTTCAAAATAAAACCATTCTTTATTATCATTTTTTCAATTTTTTAGAGGTGTTTTTGACTTTTCCAAAAAGGTTCTAGCTGTTATTCATTCTACATTAATTGCCAATTTTTGGTGACTTACATGTCGATTTGATTATTACATACAACTGCTTAGAAAGGTCATGAAAATACTGCAGACGTCACTGGTCTTTTCTTACGTCTGTTATGTGAGGCTTTTGTTTTCCTTTAACATAAAACTCTGTTATGTACTATTATAAATTGCATAAAAACTAGAATGTCAATCACCAGTGACGTCAAAGATATTTTGCGGAAACTCGGTAATTGTGAAATAGTATACAAACATGACAGCTCAAAAACATTTATTTTGTTACTTAATTGTAATATTCTTACAAGACAATAAACCACAAAAAATACGCATAAGAGGTTTTATTTACAATTATGTACAAAGTTAATAAATTAAAATAGCATATTAGTAAGTATATCTAAAAGTCTAGCCGACGAAACAATGTCAAGATGAAGATGTCATATCATTTTTAATCTTTTTATTGGAGTGCTTGTTTGATCCCGTCTCACTTTCACTACTAAAGTAGGGGAAGAAAGGGCGAAAACCAATCTCTCGGACGTCGGTCAGAGAACCATTATTCATTCCATAATTCTGCTCAAACTAATTAGATGTTGCATCTCACATTTATATTTACAAAAATATCTTCGTTAATTTATCGAATACAAACGTAACGGGTGTTTTTTTTTTTAAATTTGACGTCATAGTTGGTATGCCTATGAGTTTGTGTGAACGGATCATAATTTTTAAAACAATTGCTTCAAATGTTCAAATACTTACTAAATTTCTCAATTTCTTTATTTTCGAATTTAAATAATGGCAAGACTTATTCAATACTTAATTTCAAACTTGTTTTCCAGAATTCCGCCAAAAATTTTCTGATGCATTGTTGACATCAAACATTTTTATCATAATGTAACCCATTGTATTCAACTCTTTTGTGGGACTGGCTTGTGTGATCGTTAAAATGGTAGTAGGTCCCTTAAAAAGAGAACAGAGGAAGTTATCGAAAATGTAAGGGAAATAATATAAGAGGCTATACGAACATCTCTACGTCGACTTTTACAACAAGTTCAGTTATCAACCCCTAATTGCCACAAAGTTTTGAAAACGGGTATTCACTAGTATCTTCATAGTCTACAGACAGTATATTAACTTCTTCCTGTTGATTATCCTATACGTGTTCATTACTGTCGTTGGTTTTTAGCACTTTCTAATCTCATCAAAGAAAACTGACATATTGTTTAGAAACTTGTTTTTAAAAAGTATTTTTAAAGAAATTTTTTTATAAATTATTATCTATATTAATATATAATATATATTCATGGTAAACAGATATTGTAAATTCTATTAAACGAGTACAAGTTAATGCAGCACTTTGCAGAAATTAAGTAGTATGTAGTAACGAAAATAGTTCATATTCCATAACTCATTAGTCATTACTATCAGTTTAAGTGAATAGTTGTGTTGTGAACTTTTACCAAAACAGAGTTTGTAGTAATGCTACTCATGTTAAATGTTATAGTTTATTTGAAAATGGTATGCCTGCGTTTATTACTTTATATTTTTATATCTACAGATTGGGCCTAATTTTAGAATATTGATTAATATTTGGCAATTTATTTATAAATTCTATTACATATTTTTTATAATTATTAAAGATTTTTATTCTTAAAAAGTGGGTCATTGATTATTAGAATTTAAACACTTTAAATGAAATTAGTATTACTGTACAATAAAATAAATGCTTTACGTTGGATCAAAGTGCTGATAATTTTTGTTACCACCTTGAACTTAGCCTGTGAAAATTACGGAATTTTACAGTAAAAAAATTATATTTTTGATTGTAGAGTTTTTTTTCATGAAATATGTGAGTTTACCTTGTAAAAATATTAAAATATATTTATAAAGTCTGTACTGGAGACCGTACAAGATTTTAATTTCGCATTAAACATTTAAAAAATTAATTTTTTTAAAAATTAGGCGTTGGAACAAAAAAAAAGAACGTTTTTTTTATTGTTGAGCGATATTGCAAAGATAACAGAGGTTTTCTAGCTAGTCTTTTATGCCTAATTCGCAAGACATATTGGTGATGTGGTTATTACAAGACATGTGATTTTAACAAGACGGTGCCACATGTGATACAGCCAAGATAATACAATACAAGATAATACAGGTTGTTTTATGATCTTGGAATTTTTTGTCAATCCAATACAGCTTTATACGTAACCAACAAGTGACAGAAAAAAAGTAGAAAATTTTTGAAAGATTTGTTGGCTTTGGAAACCATAAACAATTAAGAGTAGGTAATTGTACGGATTGCTAGATATTTTGACAGTGACAAAATAGCTTTCCAAAATAGTTTGTGATTACTATATTTGGTCTAGGTAGTTTTCTATCAATAGAGAACATTATACCAAGAAAACCATTTTATTTAATTAATAAAAATATAACTTCGACATTTTCTTTCTGTAACTGCTTGTTTATTGTTATTATATGTAAAGTTTTAACTTGCACTACCTTAAAATTTTTTTTAGCTATGTATATATATATTGGAGCCGGTTTTTTAATTTTTTTTAAACTTATTATATCTATCGTTTTCTTGTATCATGTCATACTTTTTAGTTAGTTTCTTCCTGAAGACAGTTTTTTCAATTACTTTCTAGTTAATCGAATGTTAAGCTAATGCTTTATGAAAACTTGATTTTAATAAAATTATAAATTTTAGAATCTTGAGAAGTCAAGAACCACTGTTTTTAAGATTAATAACACAAATTTTAACAGAAGAATCAACAAAAATTTAAAAAATATTGTTTTTCAATTTTATTACGTTTTGGGAAAATAAATAAGAACCATTATATAAAACTTTTGTTATTTAAATATTTAATCAGTTTTTTTGAACACGGTGCCAGTTAAAGAAAGGGAATCAATTTAGAGATGAATATTTTACAAGAATATACATTACAACAAAATTATTATTATTATTGTTGCTTCTTAAACAGTATAATACATCTTTATGATATTATAAACTTGTCGATTTTTATAAGCAATAATTCAGTTAACGTATATTGAAGTTAAAACGAACTGAAGAAATATCATACCTGTTTATAACAAGTTTTTAATGCTCACTTTTATTGCTGCTCTGTAATGTCACATAAACTTCATAATACAAACAAAACATTTCCATTTCAGGAACTCGGCTCACAGCCACTTCCAACAATCTCCAACGATGAAGATTCCCAGTCTATGCCTCGACCGCGCTCAGGAACGTGGGGTTCAAAATCCGACAGCAAACAAAAGAAAGAAACTTCAAAACCGAAATCCAAGGAAGGGAAAAGTAAATCATCAAAAGAGGGAAAAGAAGGAAAGAAAAAAGAAAAGAAAGACAAGCATTCGGGAAGTCGAAGTGGATCTGCTTCAAGATCGAATTCTGCTGAAAGAAGAAAATCTGGAGACGACGTTCAAAGTCCTAAAAAAACAGGAGTTCTGGATGCGTTTAGAGGAAGATCAAATTCGGATGCAAGTAAGAAGAAAGGAAGTGCATTTATGGCATCGATGAAAAGTGCCATGTTGGTGAGTTCATTTAGTTATTTTTGCTTACTAACTTTTAAAATAATAGATAAATTGTTGCTAATGATTAAAGTTCATCATATTATTGTACAGGGTTATAACAAAATTTTCCAAAAGTTTTCAATTGGTGTAATGTTTGGGAAATAAGAAGGTTTTTGCAATAATTTGATGTTCCTTTCATCAAATTAAGCTAACGATTTACTAGTGACATGAGTTCTAGCCATCCGTGGTTCTAGCATTGTCTTGTGTTTGTAGAAGTGAAAATATTATTCTTGGGAGAAAATACTATTATTTTATTAAATTTTAAGATAATATTTAAAAATATAAATAATTTATTGAGAACAATCTATAAGAAGTTGATGTTAATTTGACGATAAATAAAGTCTTGGAAATTATTGCTGAATTAAATCTTATCAACGTTGTGTTGATCGAAAAAAATTATCTATTTTTTTAACACAGCTGAATAAAAAATTAATATTTTTCTGATAATTGCAGTCCATGTTCTCGCGGGCATACTGCAGTCAGTTTTATAACGAGATATAATAAGGCCGTTTTGTAGTGTTTGACGGATGCTACACTTCCGAACTACACGCGATAGCTATGAATAAAATCTTTTGGGTTTGTCAAACCTGAAAACATTATATTTTTCAGCTATTATTTTGCAAGTTTTCAACATATTGCTTGTTGAAATCAATTTTAAGTATGTTTTTTAATTTGTTTTATACCAAATTGGATTTTATATGACTATCGACTCGTTTCGGCTTTGCACGGGCAACACAATCCATCTCTGAGGAAAGGCTTTGACAATTTTTTTTTATTCAAGTTATAGCATCATCTCGCAATGCTCCATCTTCTTGAAACAACAGTCTTCAATTTGGAATATTTTCTTTTACATAAGGTATTACTTAAAGTTTTTGTTTATTTATCGAAGTTTTCTTTAGAAATGCACCTAAATTTACAATGCAAGTATCCTTCCAAGGTCTGTTCAAGAAATGTCAGATTTTTTACGCTTTGAATTTATCAGCTTTGCATCTATATTATACTGATTATTGCATCTATAATATAATACTGAAAATAATAATTGATACAAATAATTAAAGGAAAGTATACTAGGGCAGGAGTTACAGGAAACCGGATTGAAAAAATAAAAAAGTTTTGTTGTAACTACTTTCATTGTTGAATATTGAGTTCAAGATTCAAGTGTTTGAAATGATTAGAAGTGTGTTTTTGCGAACATACTACACAATGGCGTTTCTGAAATAACAAATGAATCTACTTATAGTTATACAGTGCAAGCATTTATATCTGCTTATTTCTTTCGTTGTCATACTAATCTGAGCTGAATAAAAAACTAGTAAATATTCTTTAACTACAACAAAATGCAGAAAGGTCAGAATTTATGGAATAAAACGGGATGAACATTATCTAACATAATCAAATAGCAAACATTCGAATTTTGTAGTTATTTTTCTTATTCTAAGAATTTATAGTCATAAAGAGAAGAAGTTAACTCTTAAGCAAAAACTATTGTTACATAAACTTATATTATTCTAAAACTTAGTTATATTACTGGAATCATTAAGAAAAAATTTTAATCAAGACTTTTGGTTACGAGCGATTGGCAGAAACTAAGATCATAAATTTATTCAAACTGGAGCAATTATTAACATAGTACCTGACATGAGACAATATAACGAGCTAAATTTAATAAACGACTGCGTTAATTAATTATTATTTACTTTTTGTAACTGGCAAGCACTAGAAGTATTCTAATTATGTGTGTATTGAATAATAACAATTAGTATGCGGTTTAACTTTGTACACATTATTTTTCTCACAGTCACACGTGGTTGTGTTATAACCACAATATTATTGAGAATAATAATAAATTATTTTTTTAAAGACTATTTTAAAAATGTTTTGTGCTCAATATTTTTAAATAGAATTAGACTTTGAAAAACACTTTTGCATAATTTTATCGTCATTTTCGTATAAATAGTTTCAAAACATACTCTTTCCCCTCTATTATCAAGCATCCATACCTCGATACGATAATTAAATTGAAAAATATTGAATTCCATAAATCTTTCAGAAAGAACAGCGGTATCTTGAATGTCTGTTAGGCATTTGAAAAGTTGTCTTTGAATGATTGAAAGACAAGAATACGAGCGGAAATAAACGGTCTTTCGACCGACAATGACAATAGGAGTGGCAGTGATTGACATTTTGAGAGTTTGTCTTGATAATTTTTAATAATTTCTGTTATTACAGTTAACCTGAATGTATGTATCTATATCTACATACGTACTCAGAAAAAGAAAACTCAGCTGATTGAAAACTTAGACTTAATTTAATAGCTTGAAAAAGTACCATTCTGGCCAAAACAAAAATGATGTCATTGTCACCAAAACAAATTACTAAGATCCAAAAAACTTTCATTGCTTTTTTGTCATATGTGTTTTATGTTTAAACGAAAGCTTATCGAATTGGTCAACTAGAGTAGTCACAAAACAAAATATCTGGAACAAAACAATTAGAGCCTGGTACGTCTTGAGTCATCAACAGCTCATTGTATAGGTTTTTTTTGCAAACAAAAGAGAGCTTCTAACTTAACCCTGGCTAAACTAACTTGATTTGACAGGATAAAATCAGTTTTTTTTTCGGTCATTGGTTATTTGTTCAGTTGTTATATTGTTACTGGCTGTCTTGTGATTGGTGGAGTAAATAGTTAAGAAACAGCATTTCAGATTTTACACAAATGTTTAGGTGTTTTTGGTTTTTTCTTAAATACATATCAGATAATTTCAACAGAAACAGACACAAACAAGTTAATTATTAGATATCCTTTTGGTCGGTTGCATAAACAAAATCAAATGTTCAATCAATTTATCAAAAATTTGATTATCAATTTGTTATGCAACCGGTTTTTATTATTATTTCTTTCAATTTGATGGCAAATTATCGTGAAATATGTAACTTGCAAATCTTTAATAAACGGAGGGATATTTCGACGTTAAAATATTTCAACTTTGACAAAACCAAAACAAATGTTATTTATAGATTTTAAGGAGCCATAAAGTTTTTGCAATTAAGCTCTTTAATGTGCAATTTACATCTTTCAATGCCAAGGTTTCTAACATAAATAGAATCAAACAAGTATTCCCAGTAGAAGCTTATAAAGAGTGTTCTAATTTTTAACGTTTGTCTAAAGAAAATATTTAGTTTGTTTTTTGGTAATTATTAATACTAAAGTGGTTGTTTGTTGCAAGAAACCGAAATTAACAAGTTTTGATTGATTTTAAGAGGAGATAGAGTCGGGCCGAGTAATAAAAATTTCTACGAAAAATAAGGCAATATGAAAGTGGTTACGTTGAAATAGCGAGAAAACATCGTACAACGTAACGCATGATCTTGGCATCTTGAACTTATTGTCATTCTATTTTGACGCTAATCAGCTGATAGACGGTTAAAAGTTGTTTTTTTTCTTTAAATAGTATTTAATTGCACAATTTTTGCATAGTGTATAGAGGTTTGTATTCTCTGCTCCACTGCAACCCTGTTTTCCTATGTTGCAAGTAAATTGAACTTCGGCGCAAAGGGTCTTTCCACATCAAGCTCCATCTTTTTTTTTATGTATAATTATATTTAGCGGCTTAAGTGTTGATCTCAAATTCATTGTTTATAAACTAATATTAGTTTTTTGAGTTTTTTTTTCAAATATTTGTTTGCTTAACTAACATTGGTTTTTTGAATAAAATGTTGTTGATGGCTTCTGACTTCAAATAAATATACATTGCAACTGGTTTTTGGAAAATTGTTGAACATTATTTAGTTTATTATTTTTTTTTTTTGCAGCATACTGGCCTGATGCAGGCTCGTCCTAAAGCTCCACGTGATGGTTCAGCTCATCCAGTTCGAGATGGTAGTTCTCATACTCAGTACTACCACACTGTAACTGCGGCATCTTCAAATAGGAGCCCTATGACCAAGGTCATGGACATTTTCAGAAACCGATCTCATGCTAGTGTACCTCCAGAAGATAGGCGAAAGGTAGGTTCTTTTAAAATATTTACATCAAAAGGTTGGTTTACGTTGATAATACTACATATGACTGAAAACAGATTTATATTTTTATTATTGTAATATAGGTAATTATCTAATTCCGATTCAGTTTTAAGTAGTTTAAGTTTTGCTTAATGGTTATGAAACTACCTCAATGAAAATATTTAGTTTTGGCAATATCTAAAAACTAAGTTAAAGCGAAAATTAAAAAAAAGGACAATAATAAAAATGTACTTTGTACGTATTCTTAATGCAAGGAATATACATACGGCTTGTCTATTTTTTGGTTTTACAACCGCTCAATTTGTTTTTCTTACATCAACCCATTGCTTATCACAATTTGTTTACTGACTATGTTGGGGTTTTTTTGGAACACTCGAAGGATCATATAATATAAGTTTGTTTACAAATATACAACATAACGTGTGATGAGTAAATTCCTCCACATGAGGTACTTTCTCTGATGGCTGGTGACTCTTACTCTAATAGTTCTAATCTAATATCTTCACCCTTAACATAGGGTGCCTGTGCTTTCTAGGTAAAGTGGGAGGCAGGCTACAGCGCCTGTCGTAACAGACTAACTCGTTCATTTGTCGGCGATTGATATTGTCAACCATATTGGACCAGTGCAACAGCACGTTTTCGAACATTGTTTACATGTAAGCAATGTTTCATTGCTTGTTTGGAAAGGTGAACACGTTCTAAAAAACTATTGCCTCTAGAAAGTGTCTTACGGATTGCGCCAACTATAAATCATAAGTTCTAATTTATGATTGACGTCAAATATGAATAATGTCAATGGCCGTTATCTATATTTGTGATTGAATGCACAATATTGTCAATTCAATTGAAACCTCAAAGGTTGTAAATGTATTTTAAGAGTTGTATATAAAAGTATAAAACAAATTAATAAAACAAACATAATTACAACATATTTTTTTTTGGCAAAATGTTGTTGCTTAAATTTGGGTGAATGAAAATGTTGTGATTATTATGCTTCAAAATTATTTTTAAAGATTCTAAGAGGATGGATTATCTAGACAAAACGTTGTAGTGAAATATCGGTTTTAGCTTTGTTGGCTTTCGTTGGTTGATTTCTGACTGAATTAGTCATTCTTTTTTTTTTTGGTGCCAAAATCGTGTATATTATGAAGAAAAAACATTTTAATTGCAGTTCAGTACGACTTTAGAAGCTAATAGAACTGAAATAATCACATTCGGAAATTTTATAATTGTATCATTGGCAATTTTTAAAAAGCATTAGGGCTTTCTTTCGATGGAAGAAAATTTAGAGCTGACTTTAACATCAGTTGTTGTTTTTTGTATGACTTTAATTTATAAACTTTTGTTTGTTATCGATTTGAATTACGGCTGATTTTATGACCCGTCGCCAGAAAAACGTTATTAGTTTGCGTAGAATAAATATATACACTCTGAGGAATATACGTCGCAGTTTTTTTATGCGATTTTGATTACTTTTTATATACGTATTGTCGTATTGAGTGATTTATTTGTGTACAATGGGTCAACAGTATCGCTAAAAATACACTTAAAATTACAAGATAAGCTGGTGACTGTCGAAAAATCAACTGAAAATGAAATTTTGGTGTTAGTTAAGTGGAAAATGAGACGTGGCATTATTTGGCAGATCGACGTTAATGAACCAATGCATCTGAAAAAATAAATGGTTTGAAAAGAACGAGCTCGGTTCGACGGTTTAAGTCTTAAGTTTAGTGCAACATAACGCTTTAACTCATGAACACATTGTGTTCATTTTGTTATACATGAGGGTTCATTATAATAAACGCAAGAGTGTGCTCATTATAAGTAGATTGTATACAGTAGTTTGCTTGACGCGAAAACTTATCAACATAAACACTGAAATGTTGTGTTTGTATGTAATATTTTAAGTTTTCGTTTTTTGGAACCGGTCTACATAATTGAGAACAAACAAAGTTTACGTAATAAAGTCAAACAGGTGTATGCAAAAGTCACAAAACACAAAAAAAATAAGAGAGGTTGATAGGTATGTTGTTTGTTGAAGTTATGTTTGGCAGAACCGCAACGCAAAACGGTTTTATTAAAATAACTCTAAAACAATGAGTTTTTTAAATCCAAAACGTCACTGTCTTAACGCTCCAGTGGGCGTGCAAACGAAAATTACGCGATATTTTTATATACCATTGGACTTTATACCATTAACCAATTAAAAAAAGTATTTATCTAATCGACAAGCATATTTACTTATGCACTACCTTACTCATAATTGCCTAAGTCTACTAAATCTAACTCTACAATTTCGTGGACGGGATACACTTGAACCCAACTCAAATTTTTACGTTATCAAAACACTGGATAAACTGGTACTATTGGCACAAATGACAATTATCGAGATTTTAGAAAACAACAAGCAGGGTTCAACATTGAGAGTGAAGATTTTTGCTTATTATTATAATTAGTATTCTTTTCTATTATAATTTCTATTACTAAATTTGGTGGTGCTTTATGTAATTTTTTACCCAAAGAGAGCATTGATAGCGTTAATAGACCAGTCTCTTGTTTAAGTTAGGATCATACAAAAGTGGAATTATTATGTCAAGCATGAATGTAATTAAGACCGTCCATAATGTAAAGACAAAACATTTCAGGGGAGGGTTATTGACAGCAAAATTTTTATAACGCATTAATTGTATAAATATATCGTTTGTCATTTTCTTGTTAATAAATAGCAAAATTCACATTCTGTTGACCAAAAACATGAAATCTTATGTTGAAACAGGATTGTTGTCGGCTTTGTTTTCTATTTCAAACGCTTTTGCTCTTCTAAGTTTCACCATCAAAATGATTTATTGTAAGAAGGAAAATATTGCAATTTTGCAACAAATTATTAACAAACATTTCTTTGCAATTGGCATTCTTCCACAATATTTTCACTTAGGTAGAAATTGTTAGCGTGAACTGGGTGGCTTTTTGATTGGACCATTTCTACCAATCGCCCTGGAAAAGGTTCATCCAAGATTTGTCTCATATAAACAGCACACTGATTGGTGCAGCATTTTGCTGGACAGTTTATTGATTTTATATCAAATTGTTGTCGGTTTCTAGAATTTTTGCTATCACAGGGTGGTCAATTGCATTTTTTAATAATTGTATATAGGTGTTTAAAAATTTTATCTTTATTATTTTTAATGAAAAATGCTTCAACCAAATGGTTGCTTGCCCAAACGTGAAATTTTGGAAAAATATTATGAGTTTTGACAAATATTGCACTGCAAATTAATCAAATTTAAAGAAAAACGGCGTTTCTATAAAAAATGGAAATACCTACTGAAGTCAAATTTGTTTTATCTCAAAACTAAAATATGCCTAATTTGGGAATTTTGTGAAAACTTATCTTTTTCAGTAATCATGCGGGGCACAAGTTTTCGTACAATGTTGGATCATGCAAACATGATAGGTACTTTACAAATATATTATGTTAAAGATATGCAATAGTTTCAACCTTGACTAACGTTTTGTTAAAACAACAAACTGATTTACATTGACTATTTTTGAAACAATAGTTCACAATATCTATTTACTAGAATTCTATAAAATCATTTTCTAGTTCTAGATTAATTTCTGTTTTTAGTTTTGTCTAAAATCCTGAAATTGGTTTGTGTGTGCACTACCATCAAGTTATTGTAAAAGTATACACAATACTATTAAACATGAAAGTATTAGTCAAAGCGTCATCTTTGAAAAAATATTGTTAACGGATTGTGTTTTTCAATTAACATATTTGATAAAGCACTAATTACGATAATAATAATTGAGTTCATGAACCCTTTTTTGTTTACTGGTGTACTTGCTATATGACATTTTTTTTATTAATAAATTAACAAAATTAATAAAATAATTTGAAATGCAGTTTAAAATAAATCCATTTTCATTAGTTTTGTCTATTTATAGCTTTAAGTTGCGTAATTCGTCATTGTTTCACATAATTAAACAATTTTACGCCTAAAACATATTTGTTTTTTTATTAAAAAATAAGATTTATAAGCATGGAAAATTTTAATTTTCACAGACTTAAGCGCACATATTATAATCATGAACAAGGTGATTTTTTTCTCCGTGTTATTTAGTCGATCAGCTGTTTAAATTATGGTTTTTTGAGGAAGGGGGGAATGTTGCAGTGTTTTGTTTCTATAATATTATCATCATGTCAGTTTTATCTAACTCGTCCGCGTTTCGAGTTTAAAGACGCGGAAAAGCTAAAAAAAATCAGTGGCGACGGTCTGGGAGTTGGGGCAAGTAATTTCTTTCTTTTTTGTGAGTGCCTACAGTTCCTGTCTCGACGGTTTAATTAAAATCAATTTGGTTTTGAAATAGAAATTTCCTGTGTTTGTCATATGGTAATCCTAGTGAACAATTACCCAATCAGTGTTTATTTAAATTTTTCTTTTTTTCCTAAATTATGTTTTAGAGGAGAATTTATTAGCACCTCAAAATTTTATGTGGCGTTTTGAGGCCATGGTCATAAATATGTTTTCTTTTAAATTACTTAGTGTGTTTGTTTATTAATAATTCGGAGAATATTTGAGTGATAATAGTAGGTTATATATATTTTCATACAGATTACCGTTTTTCTGTTTAATATAATTCAATCGGTTTTTCTAATTTTTGAAAATATAGTAGTACAAGGCAAAGTGGTTTGTTTTTATTGTGGTTTAAAAAATTGTTAGGCTGCTATTTTGTCAATTGAAATTTGGTCACCAATGTCTTTATGACAAAGACTTTTTAAACAAGTGCTTATATTTACTACGTTTAAAATTTGCAAAGCGTTTTGCCTGAACATTATGTTTCCGGTTTTTTATTTGACTAGGGTAATTTTTAGTTCATTCTTTTTTATCGACTAGTATTACACTATTTCTATTTATTGTAGTAATAGAGTTACCGAATCAAAAATTCGGCGGTTTACATGTTTTTTTAAAATGCGGATGACAAACGAATTTATTAGCACCTTTAACGTCAATCAATTTTGATGTTACGGTCATAAATAAATAATAGATTTTTCGGAGAACATATTATGTGCTTAAATTATTAACGGAAATATTATCAACAAACCTTCTATTTTTGAAGTCAGGATTTAATTTTTTGAAGCTCTTAATTTTTAATTGACAGTGTCATTGTGTTATTCTAATACTAGATCAATAAAGATCAAATTACATTATTTGTCGAATTAAATCGGATTATGTATTTTAAAATGACAACCGTTTACGCGTTGTTAATTTGGTGAAATTAGGTAAATAAAAATATTCTACAAATAGAAAATAATTTAGATATTAATTATTATTGAATATGATAGTCGTAACACTGTTTGTAAATAACAGTGATGTCTTCTTATTTATGTACAATGTACAAATAGAATAGTACGAGTTATAAGAAATATATGAAGTAATTTATAATATATGAATTTTAAGTTATTGGTTGTGATGGCGAATAAGGCCGATAAGGCGTGATACTTAACTTCAATGTTTTTTCAAATTATTATAGGGAACGTCAAAAAACTTTTATTTTATACTACAGTATGGTGCCAAACATACGACATGGTTTGAATGATTTATATTTATGTTTTTAACTCTGAACAAAAAAGTTAGCAGTTCGAAAATTATCTGTTCTTTTCTGGATGAATAGATTTATTTGTTGATGATATTAACAGATAATAGTAACTCCCAACGCACGCTTTTAGCATCTTGCAGCAGAAATACATACATATCTCAACCGCCGGTTTGTTCAATTTCGCATGAATTTATTAGTTAAATGTTTGTAAATTGAAGGAAAATATTGTTGATTTGAACTTGAAATATTAAATTTTGCAGCATGTTGCATGCATTTGAATAAATGTTAGGTATTAATCTGGAATGTTATTGCAATCTTTGTTTTTCAATTGGTCAATAGTCTTTCGCTTTTTGACGTGCACTTTTTTAAATAGCTGCAAACAAAAAAATTGAGAGCTGTCCAATCGGACTAACGCGGTAATTAATTAAAACTACTCTTTGAAATAGTGTTTTTTGCCGGATGTCTTGTGCAGTATGGGATGTAGCTCCATCTTATTGAATCTACGTCTGTGGGTAATTTGCTACAGTTTGTCTTAAACAATTGTTCATCATGATGCGGTAGTGAACGGTATTTATAGTAACTTTGACACCGGCTTTATTTATTAAAAAATATGACTTTGTGATCTTTTCCGATGATACACCATACGAGACAGTACACTTTTTACGTGGATATAACTTATTTTGTTTGTTGACAAAAATACCGCTTACATACAAACAAGCTGCAGAATTATAAGATTTATTAATATTTTTTGTTGATTGTCTATTGTGTAAAAATTTTTAAATTTTTCACGTTTTTGTTTTTCTAAGTTTTGAAACTGAAAAGATATAATAAAGATATGTAATATATAAAATGGAACAAATTATAAATTCAAACATTTGATAAATTGTAAATATACTGTAACCTTTATTTTATGTCATTCTGTATAAGGTTCACTGATAAAAATTATTCGAGAAAGCTCTAGAAGCATTTTTTCACAAGCGGTAAAACTGGTTCATTTGTACCAGAGACAAAGATTCCGAAGCAATTAATTTTAAATCTGAATATGTGACAGACATATCGTCATTCAAGCGGTGATACTATGTTCAAAAGTCCAGAAATGTAAATAATGACGCTTATAGTTAGCGTTAATAAGCAAGCTCAAACTAAATTAAATAAGAAAGTGCATTCTATAATTATAATGGATCCTATACAATGACAAAGAAAGAGAAAAATAATTTTAGTAGCAATATTTATATTTAATGTTTTTGCAACAATGTCTGTAAAATTTAACTAATTATATAGCTTAAGCCACAAAGTCATTTCTCTAGTGCGATAGACAACGAATTAATTGACTTGTTTTTTGATTATCTTCAATTTTTTTCGTATTTATTTTGTGGTTTTTTAGAAGATTATGGATCACGTTTTGAGTAAATAGTTAAATTTAATTACTTATTGCGACGTTTCGTAAATATGTAAATATATATCATAATGTATTATCAATTGCATAATTGGTTTTAGTTTTATAGTTGGGTTTCTTATCATCTTTTGTAGAATATTGTTCAGCCGTATTCAGCTACTTTTGATAAATTTGGTGGTTTAAATAATTTTTTTTATAAGGATTATTATATTTAACAACAACGTGAGTCAAATAAGTACTTTATTTTAAGTGTCTTTTAAGAAGTTATTCAAAATTTTGCTACGCTGTCTAACAAACGATCTAGCAATTTTCATATCAAAACACTTTTATTCGTTCTAATACAGTTGTTACTAATCCTCAATGAAGAATAAGCCAATAATACAATACTACAAATTAATCGAAGGTTTGAGAAAATGAAAAATTATTAAAGATCATTTATTCTCAAAATAACCAACAATGAAAGTCAACTATCAAAAAAGAATTTAGTTAGCGGTAATATAAACTTTGTTTATTTTCTAAATTGTTTTAAGAAAGACAATTCAAAAAATAATATATTATTGAAATTTGAATGTTTTTTAATCTAAACAAAACTTATCCTTGGTTCTCACATTAAATCTAGCAATAAATTTTTTACAAATATCAATTTAATTGACAACAGACTGAGACTAATCTAGTTATTTGTAGTACGTAATCAGTAGATTGATCTCTAGGTTTTTCCAACAATTTTTATCTTTTGGATTTCTAAACATATTTTTCTAAGTTTAAAATAAATTCAGATAGGATTAAAATTATGACAAAATGATAGAAATTAATAAGTTAATTTTTAAGTATTAAATTGATTAAGTTAGAAAGTAATAAGTTATTTTTTAAGTACTAAATTGATCATGCTAAGTCACAAATAAAAACTTTGCGGTGGTTTTAGTAAATTGTATACAGGGTGTCAGATCGTATATGGATTATTAGAAATTGCTTGAAATGTATGTGAATTACACATTACCACAGGTGAAATTTTGACTTTCTAATAGTGTCAAAAAAACTTTAGAATGTTTTTAGTTGCGGGGAAAAAAATTTAAATACCAATTTTGAGACAAACTTTTATTTTGGGTTTTTAACAGTTAACGTCACAACTGATTAATAAAATGAATAATTTTAATTGATTATCTTATCAAACGATAACTTTTTGAGTTAAGATGAAGATTGGCTTTAATATTGACAACAGTAAATAGAATTTATAGCTCTACAAAGCATTAAACCGAAGTCTTATAATATCACAATGCTTGAATTTTGGAAGTATGTAAAATGTTTCAAAATTATTATAACTAGACCAGGCTGTGCCTAGTTATAAACAGGTAAAAACATTATTCCTGTCAGTTGAAAAGCAGCGACATAATAGTAATTATATACCAAGGAATATAGAATATTTTTTATATCCGAGCTACATTATAACCTGCATAAGACTATGAGAGGAATAATAAGAAATCATTTCACGCGTGGTCTATATATTAGTTTTTTCACCACTAGCATTATTTTTGTATTTTGAATAATAAAAAATTCAATTAAAGTTTTACTTAAAATACCTATTAAAACCGAGAAGCTTTTGAATTTGAAAACAAATGAATTGGCAGTTGATGGTAAAAAAATTCTTTCGTGCGATTTTGACACTTTTTAATAATACCTTTAAATCGGAAATGATAAGCGACTGTAAAATTTTCCTGGCGTTCAGAAGGAATCAGAAAAAGTTAAATGCGATAAGCTTCTATCTAGAACAGTAGTTAGGTACTAAATTAAAGTTTATTCTGGTTTCAAAAAATAGTGCAAATCTAAAAATACAATTGCAGAGCAAACAGTGTTTTATGCTTCTCTTGCAACTCTTCAGTAATCATGCTCTAAAAATGTTTGACTCTCTAAATATTATTGTTTAGGAATTCATAACATAACCTTCAAATCTAAAAAAATTCGTTACGGTGAAGAACATCAAGTCTTCGGTTTAATTAATATGGTCAAATATTTAATTCAACTAGTTTCGCCGTTGTGATTGATTTCCAAAATTAATTTCTTAAATATTTGATTTATTAAACAAGTATATTATATTTTTGCGAGCTATAAATGCAAATTTTGAGTTGTTGTTTATTATCAAAGCTAATAAAATTCGTCATAACTTCAATAACACCTCGACTTAAAACAAATCATTTTAACACATTTCAGATGATCTTATCTTATTTAGACTTACGTTAAACCTTTAATAATCACTACATAATGATCGATGAATTTGTGATTTTGTTTATCTATCTCTGATCAAACGTAAAGGAAAAGTACTTAAGTCCAGCGATTTGTCAGGTGTTTTGTTTTTACGATATCTCCAATGAATACAGTGCTAATAAAAATGTGACTGTGATGGGATGGAATTGTGTCAAAAGTGTGCTGATGTGATGTGTTGTAACGATGGCGCAATATTTTCGTTGGATTAAAAATGGGAAACCAAAAGACGAGATACCGTTTGTTAAGCCGAGAAGTCATTCTTTGGATGCCAGAGGGTTGGAAGCCTCCGGTATTAGAAGAGTTGCCTTAGTAAATGTATGTTTTTTTTTCTCTCATTAACTTAAAATAGTAACAAATTCCAAGGTCTTGTTTTGCATATTTTCAAATTATTATTCATTTTTGCGTAACAACATTAATGGATTACGAATTTTTTTTATACATTTTTCGTTTTAAGAGTGGGATTTAGAGGAACATAAAATATAATCTGTTTATATTATCATTATACATACGTGTTGTTTTGTAAGTTTGAAACATAATTTGATGGGAAATAAAACCTGCCATAGAACGTTCTGTTTTGTTTCTGAATTTGAATATCAGTTTCTATTGAACTGCCTGGAAATATTGAGTATCCCAAAACTCATTACCACCGTATGCATGTACAGTTTCATGTGTTTATAATTTAAGAGATTTTTTTTAAGAATAAAATATTTCAATTGTTAATTTTCAAATATTTAGATTTTATTTATTTTCAGGTGAGGGTTTAGTTCATGTGTAAGGTGGTAATTTCTGTTATTAAAATTCACCAGGAAAGTAGTCCATTGTAGGAAATCTTTATAACTTAGCATATCAATGATGAAATATGATTTATGAAAGGTGGAAAAGATTGTTTCTTTGTACTAGTTTAGAATTAGAAGAGCCACTCAATCAAAATTTCACTTTACTCTAACGACATTTAAATTTGATATTTTGGAATATTTGAAATGTCAATCATTCATTACTCAATAAATAAATCAATTTAGTGTATTTTGTGTGGGTAGGTTGATATATTTGGTTTTTTCAAACATTTTCTGACAGCTCGTGTGTTAATGCTGGGAATTTGTTAGAGAAAAAAGTTAATTATATGATTACAAGCCGCTAGTCATTTATGTATATTGTCGCTCATACACGAGCTGTTTATTTATTAGTAAGATGAGTTGTAATTAATTGAAAATTTTTTAATGACAGTTAATCTAGGGCAAATGTTATGAAAAACAAATTAATAAACGATAGATTTTAATTAGATTTTTAGCATATTAGGATGGCGAAGCTTTTTGAACTGATTTTTGCGCCACAAAGACCACGGATTAGGGATATTCTTTAGACTTTTCTTGATGGTACAGTTTAAACGCTGGCATTTATGCACGCTCTAAACGAAATAAATTGGTTTCGGTGCTTATCTCATTGATAAAATGCTGTAAGGGGCCACCTTAAAGGGATTGGAAGAGATTGTCCATAGCTGTGTTGATTTCAAAACTATAGTAATAGTAAAAGTTAGTTTGTAGCTATACAAACGTAAAAACATCCTATTTGAAAAATAAATTATACGCGCTGAAAAGGGAAAATCTTAATAGGTGTATGAACATTAAGATCAGTCGTAAAATGACTGAATGCTCTTTGGTACACCGAAGCATTTAAAACTAAACGTCACTGTTCTACAGTTCTGCAAAAATGGCTTCTAGAAGTTTGCGCGTATAAAGAATAATTTAACTATTTATGTAATATTACATGACTCTATTATTTATTGCCGTCATAAGCAAAATGAAATATAAATTATAAAGCGCGCCATGTTGATGCGCGTTTTTTTTTTAATTTTATGGTTTTAGGTCTGAACGTGCTTAATTGATTTTCAAGTGCTATTTTTATTTGTATATTAATTATGTAAATAACATCACAACCGAGAATTTAGACTGGCAGTTTATCATTTGATAATGACAATAATGACAGAACGTCAAAGTCGTCACAGTTATAAAACTCATAAGTAAATTTTTCCTCAATTGGTTTTGGAAATTGCTTATTATGAGTAATAAGCTTTTCAGTATATTTTGGATATTTAACACATTCTTTGCGTATCTTAGCCATAGCCTCTATATCTATATTTTTGTTGCACTGACTAATATTGGAGACTCTCTCTTTGGCACAACAAGAAAATGGAGCGAAACCACATTATTTACCATTGCTCTTTAGTCTTTTCAATAAAATTTTACGTTCCAAAACCTGACATTTTCTAAAGTCAGATTATAATATATTCTAAATTTATTTTAAATTTTCTTGAAAAAAAAAATCTGTAAAGTTATAGGGAGAGAACATATGAAATTGCAGACTGTTCTTCTATTGCTAACCTCTACACGCAGGTTGTTTGTGTCTTCTTCTTTGAGTATGTTTTTAAGCCGTATATATTGAACTATTAAATGTTTTTTTATCGGTAGAGTTGTTATAGTTATTATTAGTATTAGTTAAATACTTATCTATTTATTAAATAAGTTGAAAAAATTATGAGAAAAAACTGAAAATAACAATTTGCTGCATTGACTTTTCACTTTATCATCACTAAAGTTGGAAAACTAGTAATTATTGTCATTATTATCATCACCTAAATTAATAATTACATAATTCTTTAATAATTGTGTATGAAACTGATGCATTGTTACGAAATTTGTTTTGAACAGAACATATTTTCACCGACTTTGTCAGTCTTTTTGGCATATTTTTTTGAACGCTTTTTCGTCTAATCTCTCGTCATTATGAAATTTGAATGTGAAGATGTTTTTTTGCTTCTACCACATTTTTCCTAAATTAATTCTATGAGGTTTAATTTTGAGTGAAAAGGGGGAACACGTCATACCACATGGATGTGGCTTTTCATTTATGTTACTTGTTACTTCTTATGTTGTTTTATGGACTTGAGATTCTAACAGAGCGGGTGAAAAGTTAATGTTTTTATGATTATTGGATTATTTTACCTTTTCGCATGTTTTATGTTGGAGGTTTGAACTGAACATTAAGGCAAAAGGCATAAGCCATTCTCTTACTCATTTCTTATAATTTGTACTATTTATTTTTTCTTGGTAGTCTCTACTTTTTGTTTCTGATTTAAAAAAAAAAGCAGATAATTAGGGATGAAGCTTATTTCGTCTCCTGTATGCAATAAGATCGTTGTTTTTTGCCACGTTTTAACATAATATTTCAGTGCTGTTATCACGCTAACTTGGAGATTTTGTGTGTTTACTATGCATGTAAATTTTACCCAGGCACACAATTTTGGCTTCTGAATCCAAGATTTCTTACAATTTTTATAAAATTACAAATCTTGAACCACTCCGACCAAAATATGATATTAATAATTTTATTGCGTGAACCATTTAATGGTAATGCGACAACTGTGGTTGAGAGCAGTGGCGACAAAGCATTCTTGTTTATCTGTGTGCTATTTTTGGACTGCAGTGTATTCGCCTCTTTATTTATTCTTTCTATAGATATTTTTGTTGCTTTTGCGGTTTTTTCTTAATAATTTTAATAGATTATCTTTCTTTAAAGACATCAAGTATGTATACACATTAAGCACGTATCTGATTTTGAAAACAGTTATTTTTAGTTTGGATATCTACAATTGTTCGCTTTTACGCTATTTTTAAAATTTGGATATACACGCGACGGTAATGTTTACTGTGCGCAATTATGTAGATTTTTATGTGACCGCTAAGAACCTAGTGCTTATGACAAGTATTTAATTGGTACAATCTTTTGTTTAATTTGCGTTGTTTTGTGAATATGGTCAAATCTTGCAACTGTTTATCCACTTTTATGGTATGAGTATCCAATGAAAGGCTTTACTGAGAAGAGTACGAATTTATTGTAATGTTGAATTGTTTTTTCAATAAACTTGATTTTTAAAAGGTTTTTTTAATTACATGTTTTAATATGAAATAATTAGGCTGGTTTGTAGAATTGTTTATTTAATTAGTAAAATTTAAAAATCAATTGTAGTTTTATTATTATTTGAATTATCATAATTCAAACAGTGTGGACAAATGTTGTTATCAAAATTAAAATATGTTGCTCATTTATTTTGTGAGTTGACAAATGCGACCTGTCCAAATAATATTTGGACGGTGGATTGTGCTACACCCACCTGACCAACTAATAAATGAAACTGCAGTGGGTTTTGCAAGGCGTTTCTGATATATAATTTGAGGTTTTGACCCAATAATGACCCAGTTTTCTATCACATTATTTTTGAAAGGCTATGTCGTGATTTTTTAAATAACTCTGGTCTGAGGTCGGCCCAATTTTCTATTTGCAACCAATTTTTAATCGAATTGAGCTATAACATTTTTTTTAACTATTATTTTGCAGTCGCTCGGTTATCATTATTTCCTTGAGAAAAAGCTTTTGGGGTTCACTCTCTGTCCTATCAATTTTAAAGACGCCCTTGATATTATAGTGAATATTTTACTTTAGATTCATTCTTACGCTCTTTTAAAGTATCATTGTCTAAACAGGGTTATTACTAGGGCGCAAGCCTTAAAGCTTAAAAAATTACAAAACTAGCCGTATGAAAAACACAAAACACACATTTTTTAAGAATAAATAAAGCACAATAATTTAGAATAAACAAAAAATTGCATCGTCAAATATAGGTTATTTTAAAATAACCACAAAAACAAAGCCAATACGGTTAATAATTAAGGAATAAAAATTAAATTTTATTGGGGACTAAATTTTTTTTTAATGTTTTTATTCATGATAATAGGTGCTTATAATTAAATGCTTTCCAAATTTTCCATCGTAAAGGCTTTCTATTTTTCTTTGGTCACTAAGTAGATTTTTTAATGCGGAAGAACTTCTACACTTGTCAGACAAGTCTTTTAAATGTACGAATTAGTGCTAGATCGCTTTGTCAAACTCTTCTAAAACTTCTGATATCTTTAAAAATTACTGTTTTTTTTATATCAGCATCTAGTTTTTCTTTCACAATTATTCCGAATGGTTTTGGTATTCTAAATTTTATTGTTTTTATAAACATTTATTATAATTTCTACCAACAAAGTATTTTTTGTCTCAAGTTTCTCAACGCAATAATTTACAGAACTGTAATATGTGTTAAAAGATGGATGCTTTTTTAATACATTTTGATTTAATAATACTATGTGTTGACATTCTTGAATATCAGTTTCATTTGAAAAAATTCCAATATATATTATTTTTGAAGACAATGAAATAATGTTCTGCACAATCGACGGCCGGTGTCCCACCGCGTCAAAAGCAATGCAGTGTTAGGAAATTTTTCCTTGAACATGTGGATCGTCAAAGGAGCTTTCACAATGTTTTTTTTACTGAATTTGCTTTAGTTATTTACATGATAAGTGCGGAAACAGATATGTTGCATATGAATGTTGCAAAACCGCACGTCTCTTGTATATATGTAATTTTTTGCACGGATTTTCCACAAGGGCGAAAAACGTAAATTTTCTTAAAAAACTTATGTTTTTAATTTGTCAAAAAATTAAGTGCGTTGATATCGCTAATGTAGGTGGCTAACTGATCATTTGAGTAATTGACAGATTTTTTCAATTTTAAAGACAAGATTTTGAGTAAATAAAAATAAGCATGTTTTCGGACGTAGAAAACTTAGAATTTACACCACCCGAAATTAGAAAGACAGTTAATGTTACTGTGAATATCTTACTGTCAATAAAATTGCGAAAATACCTGTGCCGCTCAATTAATAATTCTGTATCCTGTATCACTTTCCTCAGGATTACAGGATTGTCTAGACGCGGTTATACTTTCAGAGTTGTCTCAGACAACTCAAAGAAAGTTGTTTCAGAGGCAGCTTTAAGGTTTTCTTTGTTTTGGACGATTTAGTCATTTGTTGTGTTTTACTGGTAATATTATGTTACATTCTTTTCAGTAATATGTTTGTGCACTTCTTCTGGGACGTGTATCCAATATTCTTTAATCTTGTTCGTATCATCTAACTGTAGCAATTGAAGTGGCATGTTCGTTATTTATTACAGGACAAACACAAACATCACCTCAATTAAACAAAATACCAACAGTAAAATTTTACATTTTATTTATCTTACACAATTTGTCACTCTGGCTCTGCTTAAACTTACAATAATTTTTAATTTAAATGTGAATGCATTTCTGTTATTTTATCTTAATAAAAGTGGTAAAGTGTATTGTTTTATTATAAACTTGGGTTCTGATACGATAATCTAATTTTAAACCATTTTTTAAACGAGGAAAATCTTTGTGATCTTTGCACGCACAAGTGCGGTAAAAACGATGGATGATTGTAAAATTGACGTTTTCGATTGTTCGCTCAGTGCGTAATCGCTTGATTTTTTGTTGCAAAAAGATCATTTACTAAGGGAAATTGGCTTCTTTCAATCCTATTGCTGAATACATGAGCAAGACAAGTGCGAGAAACCGTTAAGTTATTTGTTTTCTCCAATTGAAAAGTTTGTTTAAATTTTTTTATGTAATATCGTTGACTATAGATACGATTTTAGTAATCAAAGGTAATATTTCAATGAATAAATGAGCAATAAATATATTATACCACAGGAGTCTCTGTTGTCTCATCTACGTGATCCAAACGTAGTCATTCGCAGTTTCGGTTTTTATTTGATCAAAAGCGCAGTTGAACACTTGATCTATATAATTTTTTCTTAGCGTTGGTTTAGCCGACATATGCTTATTGCAATATTTATTAACAATTTTTTTTTACTATTTTGTTGTCCAGTTTCGTCAGGGGTATATTAGCCGAACTAAAAATATTGAATTGTTCATCGTCTTTAAACGAGTCCGCTTAATCTTTTAGAATAAATGTCGTTTTTGTTTTTTTTTGTGTAATTTTTGTTAATTTTTTTTTATGGTCACTGGTGGTATGTTGAAAAATGTTTATTTTTTTGTCGTGATTCTTCTACAATAGTTTATCAAAATGGATTATTCACGTAATTAACTAACAAACAGAATAATTGTAACTTACTGATTTCCGACATGGTCAGCAAACCAATGTGTTATTTTCATATTTAAGTTCGAGGTAATTTGTTATTCATTTATCAACTATTGTTGGCTTAATTTTAGACATAGTATAGTACCGGGTGTTCAATATTAAGGGGAATCAAAGGCGGATGTGCTTTTTTGATAGCAAGTCTTAGATTGATTCGTACTAAAACCGGGTAAACATAAAGTCGCTTAGGCAATGGCGTAGAGATCTTTGTGAATTTGAATATATCAATTTAACTAGTTTTCAAATTTTTCAAAAATAGTTATTTTTGTAACATGGGAGTAAAATAGCACTTTATTTCTCAAGCATAAGTTTGTCTGTTCAAGCCGAAGGCGAGGGCGACAACGATGCGAGGGAAATAAAGAATTTTACTCTTTCGTAACATACAAAATTTTAGGCATGCTTTGCTTTTTTCGCAAAATATGAAAGCAAAGCGTTTTCTGTGTACTTAGTTGTTTACGTTGTTTACTGCACTGCATTTTTATATGTCTTTCCGTTAGTATTCTTATGTTTTATGCTATTTGCAGTAGCTCTGGGGGTGTACTGTTGATTCTTTTTGCTGTTTATCTCTGTTTTCAAACATTTTTAAATCTGCTCAAAAAAATTTGAAAGGTCTACTCAGCAATGCTATTAGTCAAACTAAAATGAATCATATTTACGCAACCAATAATATTTCCATACCTTAAATCCCATGGGAATTAAAGTTCCACTTTATTCCTGTTTTTAAGGAATACAGGAAGATATTACATACCGGTTATGCATAAAAAGTATTTAATACTTTTCTCTATTCATAACGTTAAATATTTTAATTACATGTGTATGTGGTACATGACAATCATATTATGATTGCACTTTACTATTCAAAGTTTATTACTTTAGCCTATCTGTAAAGTTGACTGTTATTATTGCTTATTTACATTTTTTTCTGTTACAGAAAGCAGCTCAACAACTGGGAGGTAAGTCATACATTAATTGGTTCACTTAAATATTAGACAATTGAATATTATGTAATTTATATACCGGGTGGGCTATCCTATGGCGTCTTTATTAAGCTCCTTTACAGTGATAAAAAAAATAAATATAATCTCAAATTTTCCGTCTACAAAATGGTCAAATAATTTTTTTTATAAAACAAAATTGATGTGAAAGATGAGTTTGATAGCGTTGTATTATCAAAATAATAAAGAAATCTGAATTTTTTTTACAATCTTATCTTCATAGATGCTCACACAAAAGCTGTCTTTTAAATTCAAATGTATAATAAATCTGTACAATTGTCAACCAAGTAATCGATTGAATTGATAAAATTTTTGCCAAGAAAATTATTAAATGCAAAGTAAATGACTTTTTCAGCATTTTAAATATCGGAAATGTGTTTTTGTGACATTTTAAATTTCAGAGCATGCTAAAATGTATTTATTTGTGTTTCTTCAGTTTTTGGGGTCTTAAACAGCCTTCTTTTAAAAAAATTAAAATCTGTTTTTGTAGTACATACTTGCATGAGTGCAAAAATTAGATATATGGTTTTTCATGAAAATGGCTTACGATGGCCCACCCGGTGTAAATTATTGATTCGCTTTTGAACAAAACCATTCCAATTAGTTGCCTGTAAACGTAGTTCTCCTAGTCGTGTAGCGGTGGCGTTACGAGATGGCATTATATATTTATATAAATAATATATTTTCAAGGGCGAATCAATAATTTTAAAGTTATTTGTTATTATGTACAGGAAACTAGTGAATGTTTCACCATTTACTTTTATTAGGCAAATTGCTATTGCTATAACATGTATCTAAAGTTTGCATTTTATTTTCTAAAGGGATTTACATGTTTCGCATCACGTAAATTCGTAAATGTATTGCAAAAATGTGAGAAATTATAGCATTGTATTTTAAAACATGACGATATAATAACCGCGATAAAAAATGTTTTTATCGTTTGTGGATTTTCTAGGTCATATGTTTATGATTCGCGTATTGTTTTGATTGTTTCGTGACGTAACTTGAGTATTTCTTAAAAGAGTCGAGCCTCCAAGCGCATGCGATCTTTCAATTTTTTTTTAATCTCAAATTTAAAAGTCTAATTTTCGATTAAAGATTAGTTTTAGTCAAAATCGGAAAAATTTTAAGCTTGGCCATGATTTTACTTTCCTTATACACATTTACCTAAAATATTAAAAATGAGTTTCAGAACTATCTAAATGAAGTAGTTTTTTAAAACAAACATAGATTTTCAATACACGAGCACGAATTTAAAATATTAATTTCTGTTTGTTGACAAGTCTTTCAAATTGACAAATGGTCAATTATAGATTGTGTTTGTCGTACGAAATACGAATTACCTAATAATTTATGATCATGACATATTGTTGATATGGAAAATTTTCATTTACATAATCATATGTATTAGAATTTTGTCGAAAAATATTTGTTTGGGCATCTAAATTAAAAAAAAATAGAGACTGTGTTGTTAATGTGAGATTGGTTTTTGTTATTCTCCCCAATAGCAACTGATGTTGATGTTGACCCAATACTGGCTAGTTCATATTGGGCCGTGATAGTATCGAGGCCATTTATTGGCAGCGGACATAAAATATAGGGCGTCTATATAAGGCCAATATACTTCTGAAATATTTGGCCTACATTGTACAGATACATGGGAGTTATAGGACGTATATCTAGAACCAATGTAAAAGTTTCATGTAAGACCTATATTGTGCATGTCCATAAAACATATATTGGCAGCATTTATAGAAGCAATATAGTTTTGTAATGTACAGCTTATATTTTAGCTAAATACAGAGCTTTTAATAAAAAACTTATTTAAATCATTGTGCTTAACACTGGTTTAAATAATCTTTTTATTTTAAACTCAATAGCTGTACATTGAAAGACTACATTAGCTCTAGAGAGGCTGCCAAAATGTACGTGCTCCATCAACTAACCATGATTACAAAAACTCAGGTACAGCAACGTGATAAAGACAATAAATTTAGGCTAAGTTTCGTTACCGTTGTTTAATTGACATTTGGAACCAGCAATCTTTTTAATTGCAGTAACCACTGCAGTTGCAACAAAGAAAATGCAGAAGTTTTTTGTGCGTGTGGATTTGAGGGTGCAATAAAATGTCAAGTATTTGATCTAAATATATTAAAAAATAATTATTGAAAATAACAATTTATTTTGTAATTATTTAACACTCTAGAACCTAGCTTGAATACGGTTCATGTCTTCTTAGTTACCAAAGTTTGGTTTCGTTGCTTTCTTCCACCAGCCCTATCTTTGGCTCCTGCCAAAAACAAGAAAAACCGATAAATGATCTCAGGTCATCAGAAGACTAACTAATAACAAGATTATTTTTTATGCTTCATCGCAGCTTCTCAAATTATTGGAATAGTAGTCAAATTTGCAACAAATGCACAACACAATAATGGGGCCGGATACTGAGTCTTGTGCTACTGAGTCTGCTGTCTTTTATATTATATATAATGGGTTTTTGTTTATTGATTTCAAAGCATAGAAAAAAAATGTTTGTTTTGCTAAATGCTAAAACTTTGTTTTTAAATTTATGGAATTGGTAGATTTTTTTCAAAACTTATTTATTTTTAATATAAAATGGTACAGATGGTATAGTGTAGAGCTTATATTATGTGAACACAGTACGATTATTTGCCCAAAACATTTTTTATTTCAAGAGATCTGTTGCGATTATTATGTAGTCATCATCAAAAAGCGAACAAAACTGTTTGATGTCTATCGTTTTTATTGGTTCAACTTAGGCCGGTGTTTATGGTCGAAGCTTAAACTCTATTCTATATCAAGTTTTTGTTTTAAAATTTATAAATCTACTAAGGTATTAAGGTTGATCTTTGAATATTGAAACTGAAACTTGAGACAGATTTCTTCGACTATAAATATCGATCTTAGTCTTTTTTATGTCTCGTACTTGAGCTTTTTTCCGTCGAGTGTTTTATTTATCTCGGTATGATGACGATTCGGTATGTATTGGAAAGATCTCTCAAGATCAAATAAAAAACTTTGGGCAGTGGTAAAATAGTTTCCAGTGATATAGATTTGAAAGATCAAAAATACAACAAAAAACTTTATTTTTGAAATTTAAAATCTAAAAAAAAATTATTTTTATAAATTTGAGAAACGCAACTCTCTAGTGACCTGAATTCTAAAACCGCTTGGCTCAGAATTTATTGGACTATATTTTATGACAGCTTGTCTACGTAATTTATATGAAAAAAAGATTAACGTAAACAAAATATTTTGTGCGATCAATAGTATGCAAAAGCAATTGCATGCCTTTTCATGAACAAATTGAAAATATGTTTGTGGCATTTGATAAACGCCGTTTTTCATAAACGCAGCGGTTTATGAAAATGTGGCAAAGAATGCACTTTAAGGTTTTTTTTTAATAAATTATTTACTTGCGGTTTTAAATGCACCAGTGACTTTTTTGTAGGCTTTTTTGGATCTGCAATTTTCTAATACAATATTTTGGTGTATCTTTTAAAATTTGGCAAGCGTTAGCAATCTGTGCGTACGCTGTTGTTGCTGTTAAGCTTTTTTTTTTTGGAAACAATTTATACAAATAATTTTACACACAAATTTTTTTCATTATACAATCACTCGAGTCAGTGGTAGAAATTAATTAATTTTTAGAGGTTTTACATAGAGAATTATTTGGGGAAATGAATAGACTATAATAGAGAAAGATTCATGGGCTCAGTTTATCTAAAATACTCTAATATAAACAATAAACTTAGTTTGGGTTTTTGTTTATTGTGCATATTTACATCTGGCAACACAGAATAATAGATTTATATATGTTCTTGTGTGAGGCAGGATATTATTCTCAGCTTCACTATATATAAAGTGTGATTTAAATTATTTAGATCTAAATCTATGGAAAGAAAACATATTTTTGACTTCACTATTCTTATGATTTGTCAGATAGTGGCTAAGGTTTAATGTGGGAAAAGTGGTTGTTTCATCAAATATTGTAGTGTAATTATTTAATGACATAATGTGACATTATGACTGAAGAAAACCAAATTTCATTCTGAGACTTTTTGAGTCAGACTAAAACGACATTAGAGGTGGTATATTACTTTGTAGGTTTGTTCACGTTGTTTGGCGCACTTTGTATTATGGATTCATATAATGAGCACGAATTTGTCAATATAAGTACAATCACAGGACTGTGATGTAAGATAATTTTTTTTATTTTGTAACGATTTCATAAACCGGGCTGTCTCGTTTAATTTTTTTTATAAATGATTTCTGTAAGAGTGATCTTGTTCGTAATGTGTTCAAACCCAAAGCTGTTGCTCTTTGTTACTTTCGCCTAACGTTGAACAGAGATAGTCCTACGCCTTTCCTTGACCGTAAGCTTTGATTGACTACACTTACCTACATCGGTTCACATGTTCCACAATTTCTCAAATAATTGTGAGAAAACATGATGCACTTACAAAACATTATTTTTGGTTGTGATGTTTTTGTGATTTTAGAAAGAGATTATATATTTTAAAATATCTACTAATCTGCTAAAAAAATGGTAATATTTATATAATAATTAAGCCAATACCTATATCAAAAGTTTAGACAATAATACTAAAAGCCTACTACATTTCTTGTCAAATATTTTGGAAAGCTTAAAACTGAATTGATTACTACTACAATCTTTGTAAGTAAAAACCATTTTTGTATGGTTTTTTATGTATTAAGCCTTTCGAACTTCTCTGTTCAATGTAGTTAATACAGCGAAACTTTATCTTAGAAACGTATCTGAAGATTAGTCACTTGACAGTAATTCACAATGGCAGAAAAAGTGACTGCGCCTGACTGAATTATGCAATAAAGTTATCATTTTAATTTGCACACCGAACGATGCCTGGAAAATTTAGAAAAATTCCTTTGACATCTACAAATAAATATGTGTCAGAGAAGCAATACGTAAATGCATCACCGAATCAAGTGAATCTTCAAACGGGAATTGATGAAACCAGCAGACCTGAAAAAAAGTGAATAAAAATATAGCAATAGCAAGAAGTTAAATTTCACTTTCACTAGAGTAACAGACTAAAGAAATCAAGCAGTCAAGCGACAAGCTGCATTGACCGTCAAAAAAAAAGGAGATAATGTTTCAGTGTCCATGATTTGCCCTGATGTTGACAAAGTAATCATATTTGCCGTCGAGTTTGCAAACAGAATTTTATTTTTGTGGATAAAGTTGCAGGGATACTTTTAAATAAGAATGTAGTAGACTCTGGAACCAATGCAGTTGCATGTGTACGAGACATAAAATCCTCTGCAATTCAGTGTTACAAGAACAATAAATTATTATTCTTCTAGCTTTCAAATCTTCAAATCTAGCTTTGTTACGTAGGAAATGCTTTATTACGCTCTATTTCTCTCTCCTAAGATAACTTAAAACTAAAGGGTTTAGCTTAACTTAAGCTGAATTACTATATCAGTCAAAACTCATTAATTAGTCAAAATATTTTCTGACGTATAGGTGACTATAATTAAGTTGTGGAAAAAACGGGCTTATTATTGACCTTTTTTTTAAAATGAATTCGTCGTAAGCTGAGAATGGCAACTTTCCATTTCTAAAAGCTATTTTAATCATCCGGTATTTTGAAAAACAATGACTAGTGCTAAATCATCTGTACATAGTGTGTAACATTAGTAGGAAGTGCACGTCAATTTTTAGTAGTTACAGGTTATCAACTGCAAAACAGCAAACAAGAAAAAGTTTTATTTTTTCTGTAGTTTGTGATAATTTGTGCGAAATTTATCACTACCTAACAGCAGCTACTTAGAAACCTATAAAGTATATATCTATTAAAAAAAATTTTTTTTAACTAATATTGTTGTACTAAACATAATATGTAGCTCGTAAAGAGCACACATGGTATTAAGGGTTGCATTGTCGTCTGCGTGTACTTACGATATAGGATATAGTACATAAAGAAGTTGATGGCAGTTGATGCGCAATTGTCAATGTTCGCTAATGTGCAGTCGCAACTCTAAAAAGAAAGAGGACCGCTTATGCAAAGTTCTTTTTTTTATCTATTTCACGTTACTCTCATTTTTGCGATCTGTTATATTATAAATCAAAACACATTTTATTGTTAATTTTAATTTAGATCTAATATTATTTATGACTTGAAGCTGAAATTTACATCGTGACAAACTTTCAACTAAATTATGTTTTAGCGCTTAATCCTGTAGAAATTTGAGTTACCGAGTAAAGTCGAGTTGTTCCAAACTTCTCAAAATATTGAAGTATGTAATTTGGAATTTATAAAATTGATGTAGTTTTTGAACTTTTATTATTCACGTATTTTTCGTTCTGAAGTTGGGTGATACAGCTACAAATCAATATTTAAAGTCGAGCAATACTACTTATATACTAAAAAAAGTATTTGAATAAGACGTATATTTTTAAAATATGGACGCAGAATTGTATTCATCATATCTACAAAACATTGAAATTAATAAAGAAATTTATTAAGTACTGGTAAGGTGTCTGAAGTTCTAGTTATTTTATAGAAAAAAGCATAAGTGGATTGCCAGATCAATAAATCAAAATTCATTGGGGCCTAATATGTGTTGCTTGTTACAGAGAATTTTTTTGAGGTATATTTTTTTATAATTTTATTAATAGAAGTAACACCCGAAAATAGACTACAATTGAACCTTTTCTATAATTAGTTTAATTTCAAATACTTAACTAAGTGTTTGAAATTACTGTCATCTAAATTTCTCTCTACAGGAAAAATTAATTATTAATATTTATTATAATATAAGTGTTAATGTTTTTAACCGACTTCAAAAAAGGTAGCAGGTTTCTCAATTTGACTATTTACATATGGGAAACTTTTTTATTAATAATGTTAAGAAAAAAGTTATTCTTTATAAAAAGTTTTGCATGGCCCATAAAGTAAAACGCAAATGTCAGATGTCAATTTTTAAGTCGTATAGGAAGTTTGTCAAAAAATATGAATTTGATAGAAGGAAAGTACTTTTATTTTTTACAATATCGAAAACTTTGATTAAGAAAAGTTATTAAACATATGAGGTGTTTTGACTTGTTAAATAAGATAAAAGCTGACGCGCCTCACAACTAAAATTTGCAAAATTTGAATTGAAGTGGACAAAATATTCTTATTAATCTTTTGCAATTTGGGCGATTCTGTACATCTAATGTCAAATGCAAATACCTGATTATTATTATTATTTTCGAAAGCAGTGATTTTAAAAAAAAATCTTTTTGTAAAATTTACAATAAAAAGGTTTTCCATATGTTGCCAACTTTTTCAGACATACCGTATATATTATTTTTATGTGTTTGCGGGTAACTTTGTCGTTTATAAAGCGATTTTGGCGATTTTTGTTGTTGTTTTGTTGTTTTAAGAGTGGTACCATAAAAAAAAACTAGGATCTGATGATCACATCCCAAAGAAATTGAGGAAAATTAATTAATTGTAGCTTGTAAACCAAACCTAAATTTGAAAACTAAAAGTTTAAAAAGACGATTTTAATATAACTATTTATAATATTGATCATACTTATATTGAAGGTTTTTTAAACTTTTAGTTTTCAAATTTAGGTTAGGTTTTCGAGCTACAACGAGCTACAATCTTTCGAAAAGTAAGCTTTATGAAAGTGCTGTTAAAGGTGTATGTGACATATTTTAATGTCGTATGTATTCCCAAGTGTTGTACGCAAAAGATGTAATAAAAATCGTAAACAGTTTTTGATAGGCATCGGTAAGCAAGCAAGTTTTGTTGCAGGAATTTGCAAGCAAAAAAAAAGCACTGAAATAAACAAAGGCAGTGTAAGTCGATAATTTTTTTAGTATTGCTTTTATTTATAGTACAAAATATTTATATCCAATTTTTAAATGCTTTTTGATCAACAAATAATAATTAAGTGGCATCGGCGGTTGAACTTGAGGTTAATCAGAGAAAAACTTCCTTAAAAACTTGTCAATCTTGTTATAATCTAGTTTTTCAAAATACTACTCAGTCTGGAATGTCTTCAATAATGTTAAAACGTTTTTTACTCTATACTATTAAGTGCAGAGTTAAAACAGTTAAATTTACTTTATTTCAGCTTACTGTTTTTGGTGTAGTAACTGAGATAACTAAAGCCATTTATTTATTTTTATTGCTTCAATTTTGCTAAGATTTTTTTTTGTTTTTGATACTTTATTTTATTACGGTCTGTTTAACCTGCAATTTTTTTAACCATAAGGTATATTTCATTGACATCTACACCTACATACATGTTGATGAGATTTTGGTTTAGATATGTAAATAGTTAGCTGTCATGTTAATATCATTAATTATGAAATTAAAATTTTGCTTAGCTTTTAGATATAATTGGTTTTATAAAGTTTAAACTATTAACGATAAGACATTTTTAACTGGTATGCAAGCTACCAAAAGCCACAAAGCTTAGAAATTAAAAAAATTTAAACTTCAGTTTGGTAAAATTTTATCGAAAACACCCTGGTGCCATCTTATCACGTTGGGGTAATTTTTTTGAATCGAAATAGAAAAATATTTGACTTTGACTTAAAAAAAAACTTTTAATAAAATTGAATTAATTAATAATTACGTTCAAACTAAGTGTCTTGTTTTTCACTACATTGCAAACATTTATGCCATTTTTGCACATTTTTCCTATTCAACCTGTCTCGTTATTTACCGGAAATAACTTGAGATTATCGTTTTTTTATCATTTTTATTATTTTTTTGCTGAAACTACCTGTTGTTTAACATTTATGGCAAAACCAACGGCACGTGTAGATACGCCTCTGACAATGACATTTTCTGTTTGTTTTTAAAGTAAGGAAATTTATGCATTTTACCTTGAGGTGTTTAGTACGGAGATTGGATAAAAGTTTATGATTTATTTTGGTGTGAATTAGCTAAGTTGTGTAATAAATTTAATTGCCTGCAAAATAGATGTCATTGACTCTTAAGATACGAACAAATATTGTTTAATTATTATTGAAGCTAAAATAAACCGCATTCAGGTTTGCTGAGTTCGGCGTGTTTAAATGTCAAGTGTGACTGAAATATTATTAGGCTGAACAGATATTGTAATTATGTTATCGAAAACAATTTTGTAAGCTAATTAGGCATGAAAAGCTTTACATAAATTCCCTAAAAATATATTCTTTAATAGAAGTGTTGGGTAAACCAGTGAATTAAAACTTTTTCCAAAATGTTTTCAATTTTATAATCAACTGAGTTTTCACGCTTTATTTAGCTTCACTTGTAGGTAAGAAACAAACATTGTAATCATATTCTGGGAGGTAGTTTTAACCTAATTTTAATAATTCGCGTTTCAAAATAAAACTTTGAATATATATTTATGATGCTCGGATTACTATTCTGTAATTTGGTATGTTGGAGTTGATCTAACAAGTGGAACTCATCAGTTAACTACTAGTTATCTTCAAGTAAGTTTATTAATTTTTTTGGAATCAATTTTGCCATTCTAGACTATTATCACAGTGTTACCACTCGCCAAAAAGTTTTTTTTATTTATTTTTGGGAGCTCTTTCGACCACTATTTGGTTATCATCCGGAGATGATTAAAATTTCAAAGTTTTATTCTCTTAAGTTTTTTTCAATCTCGAGAGTCTTTTTGACTATAACGTGGTCATCTTCAGGAGATGAATAAATTTTTGAAACTTTATAGTGTTATTTATCTTCTGATGATAACCACATAGTAGTGAAAAAACTTTATCTATTTGCTATCTATCACTTGCGTTTTATTGTTTAGTTTTGAATTGTAAAATTTTTTTGACTCAATTTCTTAACTTTTGTTAGTTGGTTATAGAAAATTTTTCATTACATTTATCGAACTAAGCGATTGAACCATTAACGTATTCTGAATGTAAACTTGAAAAATTGTTGAAATTATTCAAGTGTATATGTAGATAGAAACTATTTGAAGGTGTGATTTTTGCCAATTTTTTATGTTACTAACATTATTCAACCTCGGCTGTAGCGAATGACTATTTTGCTAATTGACTAATCTTGTTACGTTAGAGTCCATGACAAAATTAAAAAATAAATTTTGCACTCTCAGCTACATAATCCTGGAGTTTAGCGAGTTTAGCCTTAATCTAATAACTATGGGTTAAAACACGTTCTAAAGTTTGCCTGCAAAAATGTTCATTAACATCTGCAACTGTAGCCAAAATGCTTTTAAAGAAGTAGTTTCACATGCTCGACACAAATCGCAAGCTGGCTTGCTTTATGAATTTTATGGAATATACTATTATAATAGTATTGTATGCCGTTGGAAATTCTAATAATTCTAATATGAAACTTGTATTTAGGTCACATATTTATAGTGTAGGGTTTCACATCAGAAAACATTTTCTCATCTCCTAATTTGATAAAAGGCCAAAAAGAATTATTATTATTATGTAAATGTTGCTTGAGAAATCTGCTGCGTTAACTTTAATTGCATCATTTTCTAAAAAGATAAAAATTTAAAACAATATATTTTTATTAATAATTTATTCAACACAGAGTTGAAAATTGGTGAACTATATAATATGTTTTCGCTTTTTTGATCTGATAGTTTGTTGCTATCCGAAGCCTTTGTAGGTTTTGGACAAATTGAAAAAAACAGGAGATTATTGACATAAATTCAAGAAGTTGAGAGTTTACCGTCTATGGCACATAATGTGTTTTCCTACATGATGACAACACGGTAGTCAAAACAGCTTTTGAGGCTAAATACAAATATTTTTGCAAGTGGTAAAACTGTGTTGATAGTTTATGCTGCCAAAGATTTTAAATTATTAGATTTTTTTTTGAGTCTCGGGTAAAAGAAACTGAGCGGAGTTTCCGCTTTTCAAACTTTGCTTATTAATCCAATTTTCTTGGCGCCTGCCTGCACGACGAAGGTTATAGTCATCATTATATGAACTCTACACTTGAAAATACGTTGCTAAACCAAGTTGAATGTAATTATTATACTTTGAACGAACATTAAGTAAAAATTTGGTAATGTACTAATAGAATTATCAATAATAATAGTACATCTTTGTTAGTGTTCATTGAACAGCAGACCTTGAATAATAGGTATTCTTACTATAAATATCTTATCAACATAACCATTGTCACGATTTTTCATTTAATATTTTTTCTTTAAAGCAATTATATTGTAATAATGTTAAATAAACTTTTAAATGTCGTTAAATTTAATATTTCCTGGATGAGAAATTTTTAATGCCGGAACTTTTATGGAAAGTTTTTTCGCAGAATTTGCGTCAAATCGAAGAGAGAAGTTTGAAATTCAATTTGGTTAAAGGAAGATAAAAATACTTAAGAAGTTTGAGTTGACGGAAAAGATAAATTGAATAACAACTTTGTTCAAAAAAGAATGTTCAGGGAAGTCTATGAATTAATTGTTTATTTAAATTTAGCAATGAATCACTATTTACCGCTTCAGGTTTTTTGTGCAGGAAATGGCTTTTAAAATAATGTTGCTTGAGATGTAGGTCAATAAAATATGGAATGTAGTTATTGAATTCTATTCTCATATTATTACATTGGCAAGTAACACTATCCGTTTAAAAATGATCGAAAAATATTATTTTTGCATTTATGTTATCGAATTTTGAGTTTTCTTTCGTGGAAACATGTTTATTTTAGTTCACAGTTGAAGAGTTTTATTTTTATATTATTAACTAAACAGTGGGGTAATCGAGAAAATTTCCAAATTTTTTTTAGAAAATGTTTATATTATTTATAAATTTTTATATTTATAGAAAAATATTAAAATAAAATTTTATAAGCCTGCCTAGCTTTAAAATATTTAATTATGATTTCAGATTTGACATAATAAAATACGTCGATTCGGTTTGAAACGGTCTTTATGTGTCGGACATGTTTTGGAGAGATTATTTTAACTATTTATTATAGTGCCGGTTAATGGCAATATGCTGTAAAATTTTATTAGGGATATAGGTAAAATGTGTTTTCGTTTTGAAACATATTTTCTTATCGTATGTAGTACATAGTTTAATATATAGGGGCTTTTATAGATGTGTGATTGTTACAAACGATAATTTTTATGAATAAGGATTTAAATTATCTACGTAAGCATTAAGATATACTGTTTATTTATTTGCTGTTTTGGGTTAACGTCTACAAATTTTGTAGTTCCGCAAAAAACGTTATATTAATTAATTTGTTGTGATTTTATCATATATTAAAATTAATTAAGATGTGACACTTAATTGATATTGAGCTAGGAATAGTTTTCAAACTAAAAAAAGTTTGAATTGGTTTGTTTTATTGGTTTTTAATTCCATCAAAAACTTCAAGCCAATTATTATCAGTTTAACTTGAACTGAAACTTCAAAATACAGATGCATTTTTAGGAAGGTGTAAGACTTATGTGACATATCTAAATAGTGGAAAGTGCATGTGTCTGTTTTGCAAATTAAACCTGATTTTACAATATTTGTAATAATGAATGCACATACAGAGCAGCAGATTTGAATTTACGATTCTATAATTATGGTTTTAGAAATAAATTTAGAATAGGGTCTATATTTTTCAACATTGACAGGTTTTTGGAGAAACAAATTTTAATTTGCACCACCAAATAAAACGTTTTATGCACAAGCCATTCAAAACCAATAAAAGTTTTAAACAGCTTGTGTATAATGTCCTACGGGCTCTAAAAATGTTTTTTGCGTGACACCGGAAGTCTTATTAGTTTTTTTTTACTTTTTTATTTGGTCTAACAAGAAAACGATATGATGTTTTTCTGTTAGACCAAATAAAAAAGAAAAGAAAATCTTTCGAATATTTTAGTTCAATTCCAATGTAATACTTCTTTTTATCTTTTTAGCTATCGGGATTCTGATCCAAAGTCTATACAGCCAAGCATTAAAATTTGAAAAATTTTTTAACTAGAAATATTTTATGGTTTCATTATTTAGAACCCGTTTAACGATTCCTATCTTTTCTCACTCGGTTTCATTTGAGTTATTTTTTTATAAGTGAGAAAAATCTTTGTGTTTTCAGTGATTTTTACCAAAATGATGCCGGGCTTGTTCTATACTAAGTAAGTAATTTATATGCCAAAACATATATTTTCTGTTTAGCTTAAAAACACAAGTTGTGTTTTTTGTTTTTAATTTAATTGTTGAACAGGTTTTTAAACTTATTGAAAGTTGAAAGCTTGTAATTCAACAGTTTTTATATCCGTGAAAGAATTGTCATTATCATTACTTGTCAGATACAGTAATGATTTTTGAATTCAGTGAAATTGGTGTGCCTCCGGGACAGGGGGGTATGAACATGAAAATAAACTTTGTTTATTTAGCACAAAGCTAATATGTATATAAAGTTAACGTTTTTGTTTATATAGATTCATTAATTGTACATAATTGCTTAATATTTTTCGGCAGAGCATTAAAAACGCGTATACGGTCGAAAAAGAGACTTTTAGCAGGGGTTCTGGTTTTTACCTTTTAAATACTAAAATTTCGGTTTGCTCTTATATTTATGCATATCATTTCTATTTTTAAGAAAAAAATATTATTATTTAGTTTTTGATTTGTTATATCATTATTAAACTGGTTTTCTTGCCTAATGTACTACTATTAGCGTTGTATCAATAAGAGTGTACTTATTACATTCTAAAATTATCCTTATAGGTTTCTTGGCTGCGCCTATGTCATAACATAAGCAAGCAAGCTTTCTTGTCTATTTTGAAAGATATTTGAAAATTCGACAGAATAATTATTGACGTTATTAGTGCGGTAAGTTTTATTTTACCGCCAAAGGTTTTAATTTTGAAGCACCACGCTCTGCGGAGTGTCTTAAAAATTTCTAAATTTAATTAACTTGAGGTTGACAGCTCAAGTGCAATTAGTCTGTGGTTTAGAGCTCAATCGATGGTTAGCTAGCTAAGTACCACAACACAAAATGGCGTCGACGGCGCTTTAAAGTTTACGCCAAAAATATTAAATTGTCTTTATTTTTGAAATCTACAGGTCTTATCAAGTGCGGTAAATTGTCCTGGTATAAACGAACTATATTTATGACTAACAACCGTTTCTTTGAAGGTCTCTAAAAGCAGATAATTTTTATAGTGTTTTACAAGACGCCAGTAAGTCAAAATTACAGATGGAAGCTTTGCATGTGGAAACATTTAGATACCATAGAAGTTGACAAGACTTAAATATGCGGTTTACAATCGACGAAGCTAAAAAGTAATTTCATTACTTTTTTGTAACATAATATACATAAGATATCTAATCTATAAATTTTATGTATATTCTACGTATATATGCAAATTTAATTCTATTGTGGAAAATGTCCTGCAATAGGTTTTGCATAAATTTTGTTTTTATACTATCTAATTTTAAATTATTTGGACAAAACCAGTTTTGTCAAATGTCTATGCTTCGTTTAACACTATCGAAATGTCATTTACAAACATTATAAATATCAGTGGTTCCAACACTTTTTGTTTGATGATGCCTGTTCTGCAGGTGGTTAATATCTAATCTATATTATACCTGAAGTGCCGCACCAGTTATTTAAAATTCTGTATGTTAAAATTGTGGAATTTAAAAAGGGATAACTTTTAAAAAATACAACCGAAATCTTGGTTTTATTCGTTAATCGGTTTTCAGTAAAACCGCAGCATTCGATTTCACTAGGTTAGACTACGTCTTGTGTTGTGTTTTTGCATGAGATAAGGTGCGCTTATCTTAAATTTTTCACGAACACTATTTTAAAATTTTCCTATGTACAAAACCTAGTTACATACGTTTTTCTCGTTTCTGTAAATAATGAAAATAAATTATTGTATAAAATGAACAACTATAGAAGAGAGCTTATGGTCAGTATTTTAATTTGGACTTATTCTTTGTAGGAAGATAAAATCAAGAAAAATTGCAATATAGAACAGAAGAAGAATAAATAATATTATTCTAATTTTTGTTAAAACGCAATTTTTATTATTTTGGTTTACAAAACGTTTGGCGACCGTATAAAAATGAGAGAAGAAAATTTTCGCGTTTATTTAACAGCGTATTTTTGCCTATAGCTCGTCATTGATGGATGTTTATAGAATAATTTAAGATTTTTTGAAAGCCTACTAATGTATGTTGTTACTGATTTTGTAGTTCATTTGCATGATTTTTAGAGAAATTATTTGAATTCTTTAAAATTTGTTATTTCACAAAGTTCATGACATGACGAAATACCATGAAGTGTTCAAGATATTTACAATAAATTATTTATATGTATTTTTCGGGTATATTTTTGCCTAAGTTTGTGTGAAATTGGTAATCTTAAAACTTCCGATCTACAAGGATCAATAAAGGCGGAGGAACTGCAGTGGACAAGCTTGATTCAAGGTCAATATTATTCAACATATTATTCTTGTGTAAAATTTTATTTGAACTTTTGAATCCTTCTCTTTGCTGGATTTCAAAAATTTAAATAATTTTTTCTTTATGCTTGTAAAACGCGTTTTTGGCGAATGCTTTTGTTTAGAGCTACATACAAATCATAATGGCAAATGAAGCCACATAAATAGATTTCTTCTCTATTCTCTATCTTAAATTACCCTGTCTCTCTTCTTTTTTGTGTTTTTTGACAACCTTGAAAGCAGCCATCAAGGGTCCCTCATTTTCAAAGAGACTGCGCACAGTTGGTGCACTCCACACTGTTTGAATTGAAACCAAAGCAAAGCACTCAAAGCAGTGTAAATTCCATCGCCGTAAAACGCGGTGCATTTATAAAGGCGCAATTTTTATCATTTTCTCTAGTTTTTTACGTGACATTCATAATTTTTATCAATTATAAAGCAAGTGATCTGTGCCGGTACGTTGTCATTCATAATAACACTAATTTGTGAATGGATTTTACTACTGATACGTAATAGTAAACAGGTACATGTGCTTTTTTGCATCATCCAGGAAATCCACCGGTTCTTTTTGTTTCCCTATTGAAACCGGTGCTTTTCGGGGAATGTGAAAAGATTCGGGTTCTGTCTTTATTTTTTTATTGATAAATGAGCGAAGTACATTGCTTTTATAAATAATTTTAAAACTCAAATAATACAAATTTTGCTTTTTTAAAAAATACTTTTAAGTCAAGCAAAGGGCGGTAAGTCCTTATCTTCATTAATATTGCGCAAAACGTTGCATTTGCATCAAATTTTGCTTCTTTCGTATTAAAAATGTATGATTTTCTCTTATAATCATCATCACTTATAAAGTAGGTAATAAGATACGTCGTGATCTTATTAAATTTAGAGAACAACATCTAGCCTGGTTGATAATTTAATATTACAAAATAATAAAGTATAAAGAATGTGTTTACAAAAATAAATTATAAATTAGAATTAAGCTAATTCTGATTAAACCCAAAATTTGCATTTTTGTAGATTTTTGTTTTCTTCTCAAATGCAATCAATCATGTAAGGACTTAAATTTAATGCCACACTTCTATTTTCATATTAAAATTTATGGAAATCAAATAATGAATCACAATGTCGTAGAAAAGTTATTGCTGCTAAAATTGTTTACTATTGTGAAAATTTGTTTCATTCATTATTTAAATTTTTTCATTGAATTATTAGCAGTCATGAACAAGATCACGTATTACAGAATAGAACTAATAATCCTTAAAACTCATTACAATGTAATATAAACACAATATATATTTTTTAATGAGGGAAATTACAATCATTTGAATGTAATTATCAAAGAATTCACTTTCGTGGAGCGACTAAAATTTGTTTTTTATAAATCGTATTTAACAATAATATTTTGCCAGGTTTATTTTATTTGGAAAAAAATTACAACTAAACATAGGTTATTACTATCACAGCTGTGATAATTGCTTTTTCAATTGATTTATTTTTATTATCACATTTGTTTTCATTTCGGTTACTTTTTAGAATGTAATTTAAAATCTACGTATTTTGTTAAGCGTAAAAAGGACAAAGTTTAATAATAATGAGTCATTTTGTTGACATAGTGAATTCCGTCTCTTAAAATTTCTTATTGTAAAAACCGCATCGTCTTTTATTTATGTTGATTAATAAAAAAAGCAATTTTTTTGCTTGCTTGAAACTTTGTGTATACAACACGTGTCAATGTATTGTTTGTTTCCAGATAAGTTAAAAATGAGCTATATTCTAACACTTTTATTTCGCTGTTAATGTAAGCAAATCTATAGAATTTGCTATAAAAATTGTCGTTAAATCAAGAACAATAATTATTGTTAGTAAATTGGATTTAGTTTGAAAATGTATGTTTACAAAAATTATTAGGTGTGTTGCGTTTGTTTTTTTTTGACGCAATTTGCATAAGAATAATTGTGAACGCGTGGGGATAATTATAATAATAAAATTAAATTATTTAGTTTCATTTAAGACGCATAAATTGTTAGATTGTTTCACCCTATTATGCTAATAGAAATACAACATAAATAATGCATAAACACACTATTAGCAGACTACATTATTATCAACAATCTACTGCAATGTACTCTTTTTGTGGCTATTGTTGAGAAGCCGCTTCGAAGAGGTTACACGGATTAATTTAGACATACGTGAAACACATTCACACATCCTATACCCTACAATCATAGTTATCAAGTAACTTACCGGGGGTTCCGCAAAACAATCTTTTTCTATCCGAACTTTATGGAGAGCTTTTTATTGAACTAAAATTTGTAAAGAGACAATCAACTATTGAATTTTTTTTATAAATCAATTTTACTATAGTGCTCTTACCAATACGAGTATTTTTCATATTACACAATAATTATTGGTAAAATTTGAAATTTGGAAAATGGTCGGGGTTTATGTGGTCTTGTCGACCTGTTATGAAATACAGTCATTTGCTCGTTCAATTATAGTCTGCTGTTTTCTAATATAATATAATCTGTTTCAATAGAAAAATTGTGAGAAGTTACTAATAATTTTTTTTATTTGATGTTATTATTTAGTAGTAACTAATTTAAGTATATTATATTTTGCATGGTTTTTTGTCAACAACTTGGCTTTGACATTCCCAACCCTAATACATAACTGATGTTCTAGAATTTATCTAACAATCAACAGAAAGGCTGATACAAACTGCTAAAACTTGAGAAAAATAATCGTGGGTATTTCAATAGAAACAGCAAAAACTTTACTTTTTGAGCATTTTTATTCTTAGCAAGCTATTTTATTGATAATTTTTGCGGTTTAAAAAAACTGCTATAACGTGTACAAAACATATTATGTCAATCAAAGCAAGCTTTGCTTGTTTTAAAAAAAGCTCAAATATCGAAATAGTATACAGTTTTGAAGTTTATTGGCGATGTGAACACAAACACACTTGTTTGTTTATGTATGAATTGAATACTCAAGTACACTGCGTAGGGTTTTGGTTGTATTGGCATTAAAATTGGGATGCTCATTGTAAAATTGTACCGTTGTATACTCTTTTTATTGTTATTACTATAATAAGAGGGAAGTTTGGCGGATGTTTCTCTATTTTCTTTCACCCTTTCTAACAATTTCCGCTCAATGATTTTTAAGCGTTTAAAAGATATTTTTAATGGCATGAGGTTGAACAGTCTCATTTTCGAATAAATTATCTACTCTCTTAATTTTTCATCATACTTAAATATTAACGATGCAGTAGCACTAAGATAATGACATCAATAACTTAGCAATTAACAGTAAAATTAGTGGAAAATAGATCATCTAACCACACGTCAAACATTTGCTTCACAATTTTATCCTACCGTCAGTAGTTCCATAAGCCACCGACAGAGTATTGCACAATTGGTTTTTTGTCAAAGAAAATGCGTTTTGCTAAGACTTATAAATCTTTGCTATACACTGAAATATAAATTGTCCTATTTCAAAAACAATGTTTGATTAGTTTTTTGCCAGATGTGCTAGGATTAACTTCACAGTATTATTGGGATTCCATCTACAAACAAGATAAATCTTTTCCTAAATTATCTTTAAATTTATTGCTTTATACTGGTTGTTTATAGAGAGTATGTATTGTAATTGTTACACACGTCATTAGTTCTTAACCATTAAAAAACAATTGAGAGATTTTTTTCGATTTTGTGGAAAAATAATTGTCTGGGACTTGGGAGTAACAATCTAATAATGATACACGAGTTGAAATTTAATTTAGATGCTATAGCCTATATTAAATAGTACAGTTTGCTGTTATTTTCAATTGTTTTTAACCAGCTGTGTATTTGTTGCTTAAGTATCTTTGAAAATTGAAAATAAAATCGACAATTTTTTTTTAAAACCAGCAGTGTAATCTAGTTTTAAAACGAGAGCTGTTGATATTAATATTTAAAGTTTGCAGAGTGTGAATTTCTATTTTACGTTTAAATAACATGGGAAAAATTAATTTTTAACTTTGGAATTTCATAACTCATTTATGAGAAAAATTAATTGAAACTTTTACAATTTTAAAATAATTTATTCTTAATAGACCAGTAAAGATCAACTTCTCCAACGGCGTTTAGCTTCATAATTTTAAATTTTATTATCAAATAAATATATTTTTTTTTATAGAAATTTTAAAATATTTAAGATAAAGTAAGAAAAACAAAGTTAAATTGATTACATGCCTAATTTTAATCTTAAATAACAACTGGAGAAGTGCACTTACAGAAAAATTATTTTTATAGCGTTAAATTTTTTTCAAAAATATCTAATGCTCATCCCGATATGATGTTTCACTCATAAAATTCCAAAATTAAACAATTTTTGATGTTACTTAAATGTTATTTAAATATAAAATAGGAAGACTGAAAGGTTTAGACACTAATTCGAAAACAAATTTGATAGTCATCAAATTTTCACAATTCTCATCGATGTTTGCTTTTTGCATCTTTTCCGCGTTCTTTACCTAATTAATTTTAAAGTGATATTGCTCAACAAAAAGGTTATAAGACTCTTGAAAGTTTCAAATGTTGAAAGGCTTTTAATAGCTTTGATTTTTTTTGAAATAAATATTAATTTAGCAGTCTAAGACGACAACCTAATTTTGTCTAAGTTTATTTTCTTTTAGAAATTCGAAATAAATATGACTTTGTCTTGATAAAACAAAATATTTAAAAAATTATATATAAATTGATAGAAACATTTTTGAGCAATTGCTAAACCTTACAAGATTTTTCTAACTGATATCTATGCTCGTCTTTCTCTGTCAGGTTTAAGATTAAAGCAGATTGAATTCACAATTCAAGTGTATTGAAGTTCAATGTTCCATCCTTTCACGTGTATAGCGGAAAATCTGGTGTTCATATTTACATTAATTTAAAGACTCTTTTATTCACGTGTCTTTGACTTATTTCACGGTTACATTTGAATGAAAAGAAGCAAAACCTTGAAGAGCTTAAAAATTTTTAAATTACCAAGTCAAAGTTGCTTTTTTGTTTTTTATTATTGTAAAAGAAATTAATAGATTTGATGCTACGCATTTAACGCTTCTGCATCGTTGAAGAGATTTAAAAGTTTATTGTAGCAAAAATATGACTGATAACAATATATCTTGTATTAGAATATGAAATTTGATGAATGAAATTTAGATCTCAACAATTTTTTTCAACTTTAATGAAGCTAATTAGAGGGAAATAATATTTTGACGAAAATAATATTTTTAATGAGATTTCTTCCAAAAAATGTTTTGGTCAAGGCTACGAAGTATCTCTTGTGGCAACGGAATCCACAAAGAAATTAATTTCATTTTCATTCCCAATCTCTTGCTGAAAAACTTATTATTCTGAAAAATTTTAAATCTAAAAATAAATCTCGGCCGTACTTGATTTTAATGAAGTGTAATAATCATTAATTGCTCTAGCGAGTTCTATGCTAGGATAGGAAAGGCTTTTTTAGGTCAAGATCAACGACATAAAATTATAAATTGAAATGTTTAGGTTCACTTTTATTAAAACATCCGGTTTTATCTCTCCATGTTGACTAAATACTGTTTTATAGATTACAATAGAAGAACGTGTTTCTGTGGTTGATTAATCATTAAGACCGACAATAGCCGAGGTCGGCGACACATTTTTGTGTAAAAACATTAATTTCGAAATTGTATGTCCGGAAATAATTCAGTCATTTTTTGGTATAATACGCTAATGCTTTTTATTTTATTTCTGGTAATTGAAAATTGTTCGAAATATAAACTCAATATGTTACATATAATGATAATCATGGCAATCATGGTTTTATGTTTTATTTTTGGCAATAAAAGTGGGTCCAGCTGTTTTTTGTTGTGATGACAATTACAACTTATATTCTATTTTTAGGCGTTGCGTTTTTGTTTATTTGTGTTAAAAACGCAACAAAATGCTTCTAGTACGAAATAGTCAACCATCTTAGAAATTTTGACAGGGATACAACTGTTACCTTTCGAGTTCTATTACAAAATTGCTCGCCCTGTTAATTGCATTATAATGACGGTAATGCTAGATATTCTACAGACAGAACGAGGTGCTATAAGAATACATCAACTGTTTTATTTGATTTTCTCGAATTTGTCTGATTCAAACAATTTTTTTGCAAATCTAGTCGTTTTGTTCTTGATCTAAGCCTACCTACCACATTGTCAAAAAATTACGTTCAAAAATATATATTTTTTAGCGTTGAACTATTCGTGACCTTGTTTGGAATTGCAAAAGTCATTAACAGTTTTATATAGAAAAAATTAGAGTAATCAGAGTTTAATTGGCATAAATTGATACCTGTGTTTATCATCTTTATCTTCGAATATTCACTGTTTTTATATGTTAATAAAATGTCACTATGTTAATAAAATGACGCCATTTATATTTCTAAATAAAAAATATGATGTATGAATGAGTTGGGCGTGGTGAAGTTTTCACAACATCAAATGCGGACGTTTGGTAAGCCGTTTTTGTTGCAACGGTTTAATTTTGTTTTGTTTTTGAAACGGTTTTCAAAATAATTATTTGGGTATTTTTGGTGTTTGTCTGTTAGTTATTTCTGTTTGTTTGAGTCATTAATAATTATATTTTGGCTTCTAGACTAGACGAGAACGCCTGAAAATAAGCTTGTCTAACTTTAAGTAGGTCAATCACTGGGAAAGCGTCACGTTTAATCAATCATAAATTTGAACTGTTAATATTAATATAGAAAGGTAATATTTCACGATTCTTTTTTGAGCAGTACAGGAATTTTTTTTCCAAGTTTTGGTACCTCAATAAAATATATCACGTCTACGCGTCTATTTTTGTAGGAAATGTGATTGTCTAGGATGAATGTTTTTTCAAACTAACATAGAAAATTGCTATTTTGCATTAAAACATTTTTTGCTATTAATTAAGCAAGCTTTAACAGATCTAAACGAAATAGTTTGCATCTACAGTGCGTTCATAAAGTATTTCGATCTACTCTTGCCATGGAATTTCGAACATATCAACGACAATAAAAATTTGTCCAACTAAATTACACAGCAAGGCTTGATCTATATAATTTATGAACGCACCGTATTTTCTAATTAATATGTAGCTGAACGCAATTGTCATTGTTGATAAGCAAGTTTTATAAAAAAATATTTTTCACAAATATAAATTTTATTACAAATATAAATTTTGTTTATTAAGTAAATAAGTAAATAAGGCATACTTATTTTGTTTGATGGGATTCCTAATAAGGATAACATTAGTAATGATTTTACTGATGTAGATCCAAATAATTAGAATAAGTTAAATTTTTCTTCAAAATTAAATTTAGAATCAGAACAAACCTGCTAATTAATCAATTTTGAACATTATTATAAAATAAAAGGCAATGACGATGGTGAATGTAACATGCATAACATAATAAATAAGTTATACATGGGTAACAACTGAAGAAGTGGAAAGTCACGAAAAGATTGACGATTAAAAAAAAAGTGAATACATATAGGAAGGAATGTGATGACCAATAGAAAGTCAAAAAATGAGCTAAGAATTTTTATAACTACCGCAAAGGGTTTTCCGATAGAGTGGGAAGAACTAATTATTTGATCAATTTTAAGAAAGACATAAAAAATAAAGCTATAGATTATCGAAGATTAATTCTACGCGATAGGATATGTTGCTTGCGGCTGTGGTAAGAGCAGATTTTTAGAAAAAGAGGGAAACGTGTAAACTCTTCATGGATTTCCAAACAGCATTTGCTAATATAGTGACAAAGGAGTTGTGTAGGTTTTTGAGGCAAAGAGGGAATCGCTAAAAAGTGAGAGAGCTGAAGAAAAATGTAAAGATACAGGCAAAAGGGTAAAGCATGTTACAGTAAGGAATGATAATTGCCTGATGTGTGACAGGCGAAGAGTGAAAGGAGAGTTGCAACGGGTAATTAGAAATTTGGAGTAAAATGTGACAATAAGGCAAGACTAGAAGCGAACGTGATCAAGACGAAAGTCATGGTATTTATTAATAGAGAAAGGCAAAGAGAGATGAATTACTGGTGTTGGAAAGAAAAAATATAGAGACAGAATTTAAATATTGAGGGATGCTATTAATGAGAGAGCTACGAACATGACGATTAGCTCATCTGTAACGATCTATATGTTAATTTCCAGACAACATGTATAATATATACATTTTCTTTTTAGTTATTTTGGATAATTGTTATTACGGCAGAATAACAAAATTTTTCTCTAGCCGCTGAAACAGTCTATGGAGAACGATTTTCCCACCTGCATCAACATCCCTTATTCGTGTACGTCAGTGAAGAAACATTTTCTTTTTAGCACATAAACAATAGAGAATTTTCCACGTCAATCAGAAAAAAATACATTTTCGTATCGATGCAGAAAACCAATTTTGCAGGGATTTAAAACGTTCAACCAAAACAACCTAAGCCTAATCGATCTTAGTTAGAATAAAGCAATGCTGGATATTTGCTGTGTTTTGCATAAAGTTTGTTTTTACAGCGATTTGTGTCAGGAAAGTTACTGGACGAAGTATTTGATTGAAAAAACACCAACGTTGTTTGCATGTTTGTTTTATTTTTATTTTGTGTTTGACATATAACTTTACAAGAGTAACTTCTATAATACGTGATTGATAAATTATATATAATGTTTCAATTCATTGCTCAAAAATATTTTTTTTTGAAAGTTCGACACAATATATGTATTAAATAAACAAATATTTTGCAAATTTATCAGAAAAATTTAAATTTGAAGTGGAGGTAAAGTTTCTGGTTGAAAATTTTTTAAATTTAGTTTTATCACTCACTTTTCTAAAAGATTTTTTAATGAACGTTGATAGTTTTTGAACCATCGTCATAAGAAGGATAACACTCAATCAATATCTTAAACATCTTTGCGAAAAATTGTTAAACCAGTTAAAAGTAATTGGATTTCAATAACTAGGCTGTAGATGACTTCTAATGGGTTTTTTATTGACTTTAATACTTTGAAGAAAAAAGGCTTTAACGGTCTGAAGTCACTGGAAAATTCACATATTGTGGAAAGGACCGTGTCGAAATATTTGATAAAATTAAAATATAGGAAAAATAGGTGAGAATAAGCACGGTAACTTGGCGTGTGAACCACGTTAGGTTCAAAATTTATTATAACTAGACCTTGTCGTTGCTTGGGTTTATATTGGTAAGCTATTAAGAGAGAGCGGTGAAAGGGTGAAAGAGTGAACAAAGGAGGGAGCGGAAGAGAAAGCAGTGGAGAGAGCGGAAGCGTTCTCAATTTTCGAACAACAAAATAAAATGAACAATTTAATCCTGATTTTCAAATCAATGAAGGTTTATCATGAAAAATTTGGTGGCCGGTGTCCAAATGGGGTGTCCGGTGGCTTTAATACTTCATTTATGTATGTTTTGAAACATAAATGACATATTTTTAGAAGATTGGTTTAAGTATATCTCTGAAGTATATTGTATTAGAATTGGCGCTGAATGTTACCGGAAATATTGAAAAAAATGGTTTTTAAAAAGTATAATTAAATTATATGAGCACTATAAGATATTTTTATTGTTGCAATGACGACTGGTTTTCCCTCATTTCTCACGCGAACGCAATAATATTAAACCGAGTAATGGTTGAAATTCAAATATTAGAAAATTTAAAACGGGACTTAAACGTTATCATTTTTTTATGAAACCGGCCCTACGCATTTAAAGCAAAGCTTGAAGATTTTTTGATGCTTATATACGTGCGCTTGACAAACTGTTGCAAACTATATAGAATCCAGAATACACCTTGGCAGATCTAATAATTTATAGTCTGAGGCAGCATTGTAATCAGATCCCGTCTTATATTACAGGATGTGGATGACATTCTAGAATTAAATTTGCTCCTAAGGCTTATTTATTCGTGTATGTTCTCAAAAATAATTGTTTGACCTTTCTTTCAGGAAAAAACATTACCACTTTTTTACCTCCCAATTTGTCTCTTCAACGAGAATAAACCGTTGATGAATTGATTGCTTTCATCTTTAGTTCTGTATTGGCAATGTGGCAATAACTTAACTCACAAAAAAAATAGGGCTTAATAGATTTGTTCAGCAGCAATTTATTATCACATTTTGAGTTATTAAAAAGAAATTTTAATTTTACAATACAAAACTGTAAAAATTTTTTTTTCTTAATTTTAGTTGGCTTTTATACGTTTTTTTTTCAACATTAATTTTAGCTATAGCTTGTAAATTATTGTTATTTCATACTGTATTACAATTACCATGTTTACATTATAGTTTAAGATCTCACTTCGATTGACCGGCAGTGAAACACAAAACAAAAATAAACAATAGCAGTTTTCTGTAACTGTTTTTTTACAAAATGTTATTGCATAAATGTGGTTTTAGACTTTTTTCTTTCAAAATTTGACATTTTTATCTTCAGTTTGTAAACCGATATCACTCAAAAATCACAAAACTGAAAAACAGGACCAAGCAGGCTTACTGTACACTCATCCAATTTACAATAAATTTTGGAAATTTTTTCAAAATATTTAAAAATTTAGTACTAATAGTTTTTATTTAACTTGTTTTAATGTCAATATTGGAACTGAATTTTACAATAGTTATTTTTAGCAGATTGAGCTAAACTGTTATATACGGATGAAAATGCCTGGTTAGGTAAGTAACGCCATTGTAATGGTGGATCATTTATTTTTATGCTTATCCGTGAACCGGTATCAAATCAAAAGCGTTTATTGCCAAGAAAATAAACGCTTATAATAATAATAAAAATAAATAAAAATAAATAAAATGGCAACAAAAACCGTGTATTAAAAACAGTTTTTGGAATTTTTGTTAGGTTTGTGTAATAATAGGGAAGACAGAAGAGAAGTTGCGGAGTAACTTGAGCGCGTCAGATTAACATACAATACCGTAGCCTTTTTTAAATACTTTCATTAAATATTAGTTTTGAGTTTACGAACTAGTAAAATTGGATTAGTAAAAAAACGAAAGAGTAATTAACAGATTAAGATATGGTGGGTTTATTACATGCTAATAAGCCTTTTTTCAATACTTTCGCGATGTAAACGTAACGAATAAAATGAGAGGTATATACATATATTGTTAGAATTAGTTGAGTTTTTGTTTTTTTATACGTACTTATTATACTTTAAATACCTGGAGCAAAAGTGTCATCTAAAAGCTAAACAATTACGGTGCTAAATTGATATTATTTCACTATCTTCAGGACTGAAACACAACACATTTTTTTTTCTATTTTTTGTGCCGAGGGTTTGGTCTTTATTATGCTTGTATACAGCACGTTATTTAATTAATTATTAAGTGGAATTAATTAGTGTAAATAACGAGATTGCAAACATTTTGCTTCAGTTCATTTCAAGTACAAAACAAATGTTTGACCTGACCTGAAGCGAATATTTGCAGAGTAAAATTATTGTGGAATCAAAACACACAAGAAGAGAAGTTGCTGAACTGTGACAATAAGATTCATCATTTTTGCGATTTATAAATTTCTCAGAATTTTTAGAAACGGATTGAGGTTGCATTGTTACTTCAAGCAAAAAAAATTATTTTCTTGACGAAATTATGACTATCTATAGAGTTTTTTCAAGCTGCCATTCTTCTAAAATAGTTTTCAAATCTATTTCATAGACAACATCTAAAAACTAAACTTTTCGTGTTTTTGTCTCACTAATAACTAATTAACAGAAGTTTAATTATGTAATTCGTTCATGAGACGACATGTTAAGAGAACATTTATATTCGCTTTAATGAGGGATCAGATAAATTGCTTTCAAAAGCTCGGATGCAGTCAGGAAAATCGAAATTAGAAGTTCAATGTATTTATCTGAGCTTAGCAAATGACGTCGATCTATTTTGAAAATGCTCTTAGTGGTAATAAATTAAATTTGGAAGTTATAAGAAATGTCTGACGCCGAAATTGGCCAACTATAACGTTACGTATTATTTCAGCAATGTTTCTCTTATAACTGGGTTTACGTTTCTTTATAAACATTTACCGAATATATGTTTTACAAAAATCCTTTCTGCGATCTTAAGAGTTTTGGAGATAAAAGAAATAGGGGTAGTGTAATAGACTTTGAGCTAGAGCGTAGACTTTAAATTGGTATATTCTGAGAATTTACGGTTGGGTATTATACTGTGACTGTTTTACAGTTTAAACATTTTACCAAGATATCGTTTTCCTTATTTTGCAATAATTTAACTAAGCAATAAATAACATTAACATGGTGCTCTTTTTTCAAAACTTTTTATATACATATATATTTGTTGTTAAAAGTCGTACTAAAAGTAAAGCTTGATTTAGGTAATAAATTATCTATATAACTCTTTTTAAATTGTATACATAGTTATAAAAATTATGAAGTATTTATGACGATGGTTTTATTAATTTGTATGCAATTAATATTTTAAATAATTGTTTAAATTGTCTGGTGTTTATCGATCACTGCGGCGATTTACTGTTCGGCTCTGTCTCTTTTTTACTAGAACAAAAAAGTGGGGTTATGTGCAATGAGCGTTCTTCTATCACCTATTTTTTTATTGGGCTAATCACTTATTAATTGAATTACGGTCTTATATATTATGTTTCATAAAGCATTAAATAATAATAGAAAGCTGTCTAAATAAATATGGCAACAGTATGAAACAAAAATCATTTAGACGAAGACGAACGCAAATACCTTACAATAAATGATATTTTATGTTGTAAATATTAGCGTTATATAAAATTTACTTAAAATTTTATAACCGGGACTTTACAACTTGCCGTGGTAAAAATATGAGTGAGTTATTTCTGAAATAGACCAGTGCTTGAAGTCTTTGACATTGTTCAAAGTGAAAAAAAATAATAGTAGTTTGAAATCCACTGGAAAAGAAGGAGAATATATCAAAAATAATAGAATAACAAGGTAAAAATCTATAAAAAAAAGTAAAAATTGTAGATAATAAAAAGAAATAAATTTTTTTTATTTACAGTTTTTTTACATAACTTCAAAACTTATGTGAAAAATCTAAATGATCATGTTTTGGTTTTTTATTTTTTTCTTTGACAATAATTTTTTCTTACGAATTTTAATAAAGAAAGGTGACTGTCGCTTATAATTTTAGTTTTTAGCACTTAAAAGTGTTTCCGTCAAAATGGTACCAAGTAATTTTTCCAACAAAGTATCAATTTATTTGACTTTGAATTCAAAGTTTTTTAATGATATTTTTAGTAAAGCTTTAATTTAAGTTTTTTTTATCATTAAAAATACAAAAATGGTGCTTAGTAGTATATAAACTATGATAACAAAATTTTTATAGCTCTTTACGTTTATTATTATTCTTGACGTTTTTCGTCTCGGGTATGATGAAGCTTGGCTATAAAAAATATCTTCTTCATCTTGATGTATAAGTATTATTATATTCTTATTCGACAAGACCAAATTCAATTTACTTCAAAATCCTAGTTCAATCTCAAGAAAAACGATGGTCCTGTGACCTTTAGTCACGAGTCAGCTGTTAACTTGTCAGATATTAACTTATTTGTGCATGAGAAAAAATGAGTATGGGAAAAATGTGAATATATTGTTTTTGTGTGGTATTTTGGACTTTTGTGCTCTGTAAACATGTGCTTACGGGGCAAGAAAGATGGCAAACAATGTTCACTGCACACAGACAAATATCTACTATTTGGTTAGCATAACTTTTATATTTTTAGTCGAGGGGAGAATTTGTATATGCTAACACTTTTACACACGCAATTATTGCACTGAGTCACCGAACAATAATATTTTGATTTACTGGTCATCTAAAAAGCCTGATTTACACCGGTTTAATACACCGGGGCTCCTTCTTTGTGCTTTTGTTCACTAGGCATTTGTGGTAATTAATTAAATAAATAAATGATTAACGGGCAGAACCCGGTGTTATATTACAGGCTTGAAGAAGAGGTCTGTAAAACTTATCAGCGTGTAAAATATACCTGCAATATTTACAGGCTTTTTATTCTTCTTTTTGCAACAATTTTTACAAAAACTTCTACCAGTAATTATAGGTTATAAATTATAGACGTTTGCTCTCTTGTCACTCGTTCCACAAACCTTGTAAAGATTAATTTGCTGAGCTTGCCACGTAAACAACTATTACGGTTTGCTTTAATTCGGGAGGGCACTGGCTGATAATAGAATAATATTCTAAACAATTTTGGACAGATTTACAAATACTGAACAATAAGCATTAGGTAATAAATATAAAAAAAAAATATTTTGGACTTGGAAGTATTTAGCATTCAATGGATGTGGTGTAAAGTCTTGCGTGCTATATTGCAATATTAAGTTATAAGTTTTGTCAATATTTACGCTTAACATGATCCTTACCTAATTTATTTTTGTTTGAGTTGGTTATTGCTTTTTCTCAACTTTAAATATAAAAGGGTAAAAGCTGGAGAGAAATCCTTCAGTTATAATAATTAATCATTAGTTATACAAGTATTATACTATTAGCTATATCAGTAGTCGGGAAAATGTGTTGTTTTAATTGCGGATTTTGCAGGTTTTGCTTATATTTTCTAATATTTTTTAAAGGAAAGTTTTTGATATATAAAAGTCAATGAAAATATCGTCGAATTTTGATAAAAACGTGTATTTACATGTGGTGGGAGTATTGGAAAGATATAGGTTTTATAATAGAGCTTTACAAAAAAAAAATACACAAAATTTTCAACTTGTAGCTTTTAAAATTCAATATGTATTCTTGCAATTATTATATTAGCTTCACTTGTAACAAAATCTTGGAAATGAATTCTAGCCTATTGCTGATTGTTGTTTCTTATTTTATTAGCTATCCGGGACAGTAACCGGAATTGCTGAGAAAAATGTAATATATGTAGCTTTAATATCGGGAAAAAGTATACCAAAAAAAGTATTTTGAAAAATAAAAGTTTATTAAAATGAAACTTTGTATGCATATGTGGTTTGGATAATTTCGTATCGTGGAGCTTTATGTCAACATTTAACAACTTATTTCATAAAAGTTTTGATATAAATACAAAAGTAGGTCACACCTGCCATTTCCGACTGTTTCAGCACCGCTTAAGCGACCCATAGATAAATTTTACAAGCTATGAGATAAGATCTAGCAGCTGGAAATAGTCTTTGAGGTGTATGTTCTTTTAAACTTGATAAAAGCAAGATAATTTATTTCGGTAAAACGGCATGTTTGTGTTTTTATATAATTATTATAGAACTGACAGAACCTGAATACTTTTCCGAAAAATGCATTTATTTAATTTGTAATTAAATATGAGAGAAACGAATCGCATTTACTTTCAGTTATGGGTTAAAAATGCAGAGCTTCAACAATTTACTTCATTTGAATAGCCAAGAACACAACCTGCACTGTAAATTCAAGAGTAGTAATCATCATTATGTTAATCATTTTCAAGGATTTGCTCCAACGATAGTTACTAGTCCAGAAACTCCAACTAAGGATCTTACTCCACATTCACAGGATACAAGTAATTCCTCTCTCGGTGGCTCTTCTCCAAAAGCTGAATATTCATCATCACCTAAAAACAACTTTTTTCATAAAAACCATAATCATCATCATCATTCCATTCAAGAACTAATTAGGCATTTTGGAAAAAAAGTTCATAATTGGAGAAATGAAGGCGGGGTTCGGAGGAATTCGTGCGGAGAGGATGGAGATAAATACGAAGATGATTTCAGAACCAGGAGTAAAAGTTTGGATGGGACTACAAGAAGGAGAGTGACTACTGATTGCGAAGCAACATATCGAATCTACGACTCTATTCTTAAAGAGGGTAGGATATTGTTTAACTTGTTGTTTCTATATTATTTCGGTTTTATTAAAGAAATGAATAAAATTTTGTGATTAAAATTTATTTATCATGTGATTATTCAAGAAGCAATTTATAAATATTAGTGATTGCTGTTCCTAAAATAATTTTTAAACGTTTTGGTTTTAGTGGATTTTCAATAGAATTTTTGTGAACTGCATGTGATTTTAATTATTTACATTTATATTCTACAATCTACATGAAAGCAATGTTTTGATAGGTTATTGTCTTAGATTGGGCTTAACTGTTTTTTTAATGGAACATTTTTAGTTTTCTTGATATTTTGTTTGCCGTTGTTATACAACTGTAAAATTGGTTTGAATTTGCGTTGGCAACTTTTGACTAATGATTTTTTTTTTCAAAAAACCACATAGATCTATAAAAATGTTTTATAACATTTGTTATTTTGTAAAACATTGAAAAGTTCTAATTTTTGTGGATAACAAAAGGAAGGTTTGAAGTATCGCATTAATTTCAAATTATACTTCAGAAAAATTTTATCTTTGGAAAATTCCAAGCTTTATTTTTTCAAATGTCTTGTAGTTTTTTCATCAATCAAATTACTTTTTTGAATTTCTTTTTTATTTATTAAGCATTAGCTATACGTTGACTTACAGTATTGAAAGTGGAAGAATAAAGACTTACGGGCCGAAGTCGTTGAAAAATTGTTTTGATAACCTTTTCGACATCAAATAAAATAATGTTACATGGGTGGTGGTAATTAATTTATAGCACTTCAGCTTAGAAGTTTTGTAGAAAGAAAAAAAATTTTTGGGTTTTTTTAGGTTGAGTTTCATTGTTCAGTTTTTTATTAACAATATTTTGCAAAATGTTCAGTTGTCTTTTTTGTTCTCTAGAGTTTATACCGTGAATGGTTCTTCCTGGAAGAATTAACATAAAAAGTACGGAAGTATTTTACGATTAAAGAAATAGTCAATTTTTACAATTAAACCTAAGTAATTATGAGAAAAAGAATCAGGCTTTTAGACTTCTAGAATTTTCGCCAATAAAAATTATACATTTTTGCTCATGTAAAAGCTTTGATATGGGCTTGGTTTCAAAACAGCGTCGGTTATTAGTGCGAGGCTTTTCATGATCTTACTATCTTTTTCATTCCTATATATTGATGTCGTAAGCAAATACTTTTTTAATGTTTGTTTGTGGAGAAATCGTTTAAAATTTTACCAAAGTAGCGTTACATCGGGTAACCTTAAAACCATCTGTCAATTTGTCACCTGATGATAATAGTAATTGATGAAACTGGACTCTGGTGGACTTTTTAAGTAATTAGTTGATGAATGAAAATGAAATTTTATGTTACGAATATATTCTACATAATAATTTATGTACGTTGACTTTATTTTTATTTGAATCAAAAAGCATGGTGAATTTTATTTACCATTTTAATTTAAAATATCCAATTTATTTTCGATATCTCCATTATGAAAAGAGTGTGTTGTCGAGCAGAACCCTTTCACTTTAATTGGAGAGATATATCATATATAATTAATATTTATTAATTATCATTATTTTATATAATTTATAAATAATTAAATAATATTGAATTACTGTTTCAAAACTAATAATAGATTTTATTATTAAGTTTGACACAAAAGAAGCTTGTTACATCATGCTTTTGTGAGAATAATATATATTTCTAAACAAAAGGTTTTGAGGAAACTCGTATCAATTGTTTTAGTAATAAAACAGATTTAAAATCTATTTGGCAAGAGACAGCTTTGGAAAGTTAAAAGAGATACAGCTCTGACACAGTTGAAAACACAATATGCTAATAAAATGGTAAATTACACAATATCCTAGTGTAATTGTAAATCAATGAAAATGGCTTTGAAGTATATTATATTCGTTTTAATTAATTATCAGAAGCAAAATTGTTGATTACAAAAATAAAATACGCTTGTTTGTGTCCGACGTTTTGTAGTTATTTTTCATTAAAAAATGCTCTTTTAATCAGGAAATATACAGTAAAACGTACGATTCTTTTAGAAATTTTTGTTTTTGAGTCTTTTAAAAATGTTATATACTTTTGCTAAATAGTAAAAAGATTTTTTTTTTATATTAAAAAAACATAAATTTTTTATTTTATTTTAACAAACTTTTCTTTAAGCCAAGAGTAATTAAATTATCTATAAAGCTCATCTTAGCTGGAAAAGAATTCTGTCGCGATCTGTCATAATACATCAACATCATCCCTTAACAGACTGCAGCGCTTCGCGTTAATAATTATTGACATTTTGGTGAAGTGAACTGAGAATCTGCTTTGTACGATAAAATTATTTTTGAAGTGATGGAAAGCAAAAAATAAACGTTGGATGCAGAGCCCATAAATAAAAATATTGTCATGTCTCAACATCTAAACAGTATTGTTTTAAAAAAATATCGGAAAAGATTCTGATCTCAACAGATTACGCCCGATAGCAGAGGCTTAGTTAGCAATTATTTAGATTTTGACAATAATATAAGTTATGGTAAGTAAGACTCAGTCATAAAATATTTATTTTTTATAATTGAGAGTCACGCAGCTATAGTTTAGTTTAGATAGTTTTCCAGTGTTACACATTGACGTGCAAAAAGATTGTCGATTGTTTTATTCTTTTATAGCTACGACTGCCACTAATGAATGACTTTGGATTATTGTTGGGCGATTATAAATGCTGTATTGATGATCGATAGCTGAGTGGTCGAGCTTAGTTTTTTTTATCATTTATTTTTGTTTTATGAGGTTTTGGTGTGTTTACGGATTATAAAGTATGCATTTTGGCTCAAAATGTATATTTATAAAACTTGTAATGAAATGCGCCACGGTAACTGTGAATGCATAATTTCTGCAGCATTGTGTTGTTTTGTTGTTTTTTAAGAATTTGAGCCTAATTATAATATGTGCTCTCGACGATATTATTGCATAATTATCGTTCTATTCTTATAAACTGCGAGAATTTGTAATGCTGCTTTTTGTATTTTAAAAAGCACACATAAAATGTTTAATGTTTTCGTCTGATTTTTGATCTAGATTAATTTATGAAAACGATAATATTTTTCTGAACAGTCTCAACTTGAGTCATGAATTGCTTAATTTTCATTCGGTTTTCTAGTTTTATAACGGGAGCTTTATATTATCTATCGTATTTTTGAAATTAAACACATTTGTAATTGCCAATAAAATTTCAATTTTTTGCCAATTATCTAAAATAATTATTTTACTACAAAATGGTTATGTTAATGGTTTTATCCAAGATCCCTTTAATATGACGTTAAAAAAATTATGTTTTTGATTGAATCATGGGGTCTATCAAACACAAGTGGTTTTATGAATCAATAATAAAACTGTTTTTACATAATTCAACAGTTTACAGAAAATAGAACAATTTATAGAACGTTAAAAAATTCAATGCATAGAATTACAATTATAAGAAACAGGAATCTCAGATGAAATTAATTGCTGAGATTTACGTTAACATTTGTATTAAAAGATAAACAAAAATAATAACAAAATCGAGTTACCTCCAACATCAAATATTTTTTATTGGGTGCTTCTGCTTAAAACTGTTGAATATGCTCTCTTTCAAAAACTTTTGATTTCTGGCACCTGCATATTGTGAAATATGTGTATTTTCGTGAAGCTTTAATGTCGATATTAACATGCTGTATTTCTTCCACATTGAAGAGGCCGCAAATCTTTTTTTTGGCGTTGATGAAGTAACCTAACTAAGTAAGTTTTTGCTTACTCCACAAACATCGTTTTCCTGTTTCCAGTTATTGAACTCACTCAATTCTTTGTAATAAGCGTCCCAGAATTTCTTGGGTAGCAGACTCTATGTGACTTGTTCAACATCTTTCAAAATTTTTTCAGGAAGAAAACTATTTGAATATTTCTATTTAAATATTTTGATGTTTTTTTTACCATAATGTAGTTTAGAAATATTTGATGCTTTATTCCAAATTTCATACACTTTTTTAGCCAATCGAAAAAGATAAAACATCTGGTTAGATTGATTTTTAGGACTTCTTAATAAAGTTGAAAATGTATCGGGTCTGCGTTTAATTACAGAACTCTATAATAAGTCTATTATTACAATATCTTACCTTTTGCTGGTTTTGGAAAAATCATGTGGATGCTGAAACTTGTCTTATAACAACTCACCTTTTATCAGCAAAACCCTTTTAAAATATTTATTACATTTGTTTACTTTCAGATGGAAGAACAGCTTTTTTATTTTTTTATTGTAAAATGAGAAGCGTAAGATTTGAAAAACAATGTTTGCGAAATTTGCAACGCAACTCAATTAATAATGAATTTTTCAGAGTATATGTTTGTATACAGAAAAAACATAATAAATCCATTTCATGACGCAGAAAAATTCAAATAAAATTTTTATCAGAGATTGTTTTTCCGGTTTTCAAATATTTATATGACAATTGATAATTGAGAAAGTTTGTAGCAAATGCGTTTGACGATACAAAAATATAATGTTGTTTACTCGTTCTGCTTTCATAAACCTTTGGGGAAATTAGAGTGTAAGTTATTTGTATCTGTATCTACCGTTCCTCCAGAACTTGTTACAGAATTATCAATGACACACAAGTTTCGGATATAATATGTTGAATTAATTTAACTTTACGTTTGGATGGAAACATGTTAAATGCACGTGTGCTATTGAGATTTAAACAAACAATAATTATTTACATAAAAGTCAGGAAAATTTCACATTACTGAAGAGAAGCTAAATTGAAATACGAGGCACTTTGTGCCGAGTATTTTAAAGCTCCGAGTCAAGTAAGAGATTTTACTGACGTGTTTTGTATTAAATTTTTCCAGAAATCGTAAAAAAAGACGAAATTTACAAGTTTTTGAATTTTTTCTACAAATTTCACAAAAATCAAGTTTGTCAATTTTGTTGGCAACTATAGTTACTAGAGTATCTTTTTTATTTTGCGTCTTGTAAAGTTTTTACAGTACTAGTCCGGAAAACTCAATTTTCCTGCGCGTAAATAAGCAGGAAAATGTTGTTTCCAAGACGATTTCCGGAAAACAAATTTATTAAAATTATCTTAGCAATTAGAAGAAATTTATTTCGCTGAACATAAACCAGGTTTATGGACAACTGAATAATCTTAAATAATTATACAGAATTCATAAAACACAAGCAACATATAAAAAAAATTATAATTAGTTTGAATTAATATAATTAATTAACTTGAACCAATCGGGTCAAAGGGACTTCCTAATCCTTAAAGTTTTAATGTATTAATCCAATGAGAAGTTTTTTGTACGTTGGGGTAGCTCAAAGAATAAAAAGCTTTTTTTTTATTTTCGTACTAAAATATGTAAGGTTACAATTTTTGAAAAGTCTTCTCCAAGCGACTGGTCAAAAAAAGAATTTTTAAAGCTTACTTCAAATGTTTAAAAAATTTTATTTAGAGATCGATTTCGTTTAAATTTTCAATTTTTTCGTATTAATTTATTTTTCCGGAAATCGTCTTGGAAACAACATTTTCCTGCTTATTTACGCGCAGGAAAATTAAGTTTTCCGGACTAGTACTGTAAAAACTTTACAAGACGCAAAATAAAAAAGATACTCTAGTAACTATAGTTGCCAACAAAATTGACAAACTTGATTTTTGTGGAATTTGTAAAAAAAATTCAAAAACTTGTAAATTTTGTCTTTTTTTACAATTTCCGGAAAAATTTAATACAAAACACGTCAGTAAAATCTCTTACTTGACTCGGAGGTTTAAAATACTCGGCACAAAGCGCCTCGTATTTCAATTTAGCTCCTCTTCAGTAATGTGAAATTGTCCTGACTTTTATGTAAATAACTATTTTTCTACAATAAAAATGATAACAATCTTGAAAATTTTGAGTTAAAATTTTAATATTTTTAGTTAAGTTTCCAAGACATGTATAATACTTAATTGGGGCTTTTAACGTCAATAAATTGAACTAAACATTATTTGATCATATAACTGATAATTGACTATTGTTTGTAATTCAAGCTTATAAAAATCTTATTAAAATGTTTATTTTTGAAAAATAAATAAAGTTCAAAAATTTGAAAACTTATGATATTTTGCCAATTTGAGAAACGTTTATATTAAAATTTTTTTTATTTTTATTATTCAAGTCTATTTTTTAGTATCAAATTCAAGAAGAAAATATCCAAGTTTGTTGATATCCATGTTCAGAAGTAGTTCGAAAAAATATAAAGTATGTATGGAAATTTTGTTTTGAGATTTTCAAGATCTTTATTGTTTTTCGTAGAAAAAAAATTTAATAATCAAAAAACAATTAAGAAAAACGATTTTTGATGATTTTAAAATTTCTTTAAATTATGAAATGACTTGATATGATCTTGATATAAATGACATGATATAAATATGATCTTTCGTTTGGAAGCTTGCATAATTTGGTGCGAGACTTTTTGCAATTTTTTTTTGGTTTTTGTTTTTTGGCCACTTTAATGTAATATACCAATGTATATCTTCAATTATTTTTTTATAATTGTACTGATTAAAAATTGAAAACTGAGGAGCTCACTGCACTATTGAGGTGCAATTCCGTTCATCTCTCTAAAGATCTCTCATATAATCACCAACTGGAACCATTCTCTTTCAAACAGAAATTGCTTAAATCCGTTTATCAACAAAGAAGTTATGCCTAAGCATCTATAAAAAATGAATAGGTATAAACATTAGACTGGGTTAAAAATATTCTTTTTTTTTTTTGGAGCTTATTGAAAATATTACTTAGGATAAAACGATCGACATCTATTAGAAGCAACCTCCTGATGAGTTCTAATAAGAACGAAACATGTCTAAGTTCACAGTTCTAGTTTGAGCGAATTCGCATTGATTTTTTTATTATTTGGGATGTCAAAAAAAATATCTGTAAAAATTTGAGCTTTTGATATTAATATTAAAGCAGGCTCTAACTTTTTGTATTTGTTTACTGGGCGGATTTTCGTCTCGTACTATTAATATTAACAAAATTAACTTTAATATATTTTTAAAGGAAATGGAATTTTGTGGAAAAAAAGGCTTTGTGAATTTTTTTTTCAGATTAACTGTTTTGTCTTGAACCATTCGTATGATTCTACAACTTGATTTTGTAAGTTTGGAATTTTGTTGTTCATTTTAAATCAATAAAAATTAAATACTGTTCTTTAAAGAAATGAAGAGAAATGAGAGAAATGGATTTTCTCTGAGAAAAAAACTTAAATCATTTTTTTTGTCTAGTCTTTAAAACTTTTTTTTTCTAGTTGTTTTGATGGTTTGGGAGTTAGGAGACAAAAATTAAAGGTAGCGATGATAAATAGATACACCTGTTAATTTTAATACCAAAACCTAAAATTTTTTAATGGATTTATTGTATTAAATAGTATCTTCAAGCTACTGTCAGAAAAAAAATTTTTTCTCAATTTTAATATACGAGTATACAAAGATTAATTCAGAACTTCTATCTTTTCTAAAGCTGGCTAGAAATTCAAATTATTAGATTATGTAGTATAGACTTTCACTCGAAATTACCAATATAATTAATTAGCAAACTTTGAATGAAATATTTTCAAGAAAATAACCAACTTTTGTTCTTATAACAATATGCCAAACGGCGATAAAATTTTTCAACTATACATATTTCTTGAAAAATTAGCAAATTATTTACTTTTAACTGTTTTAGACCGTTTAACTTTGAAAAGGTGCCCATAACACTATTTATTTAAAGGATTTTCTCATTATAATAATATATTACTTTAAATTTATAAATTCTTTTTATAGCTTCTGTATCATGTGTCTTTGTAGAAATTATAACTATATTGACATATCCAAGTAATTGAACAATTGGTTATTGACTCTTGTGCTCTTTTCTTAAGTATGTATACGTTAAGGTTTAAAATATGTGACCAATACTCAATAAAGCCAGATAAGAAACTTTGAGGAAAATAGAACATTTTTATTTAAAGTTTTGAGTTTAGTGTGGAGTTGTGAAGGAAATTGCGATCACAAGAAGAAAATGCAATGCGTAACGCACATATTAATAAACTGATGAATTGAAGCTAATAAAAGAAGGTTTTTTTGGACATTTTTTACATAATTGAATTCTTTATATTCGTAATTGCTTATATTATGTTATTTAATTAACAGATAAGGAACGTTTTTTCAATGCCAGATGTCTAACATTCTGTTCTGACATGAATCGGGATATAGAACGTCTGTCAACCACTGCAATCTTTCAAGACTTGAACGTTTATGATTATTTTGATTGTATTGTTTAGAGAAATGTGTTTACTTGCAGAGATGATACCACCGAATACAATCGTCAGCTTGCAAAGTTTATTATATAAACCAAAATAATTATGAATACCATAAAGTTCTAGATGCTTTTGCAGTGTGAAGGTTTGCATCAAGCTGAATAGAGTATTTGGACAAAAGATATCATTAACCAACTCTGAACTAAACTTTATTTGTCAGTATTATTTTTCACATAACTCATCAACTTATTTGACTAAACTACGAGGAAACTAGCAATTGGCTTAAAAAGATCCAACTAGCTTTAATAAACCACACATACATTTTTTGCTTTTGGTTGGTTTTTTTTGGTTTAAAATTAGTAGACCGATGGAAGTCATTTGCGTTTTATCACTGCATTTTATTTAAATTTAATTATTATATTTTATCATTTTAATCAAAACGCATGTGGGGTTTTTGAATGACCAACGAGCAATTTTAGGTCTGTTTTCTCTTGTTAGAGCTCACAGTCGGATGAAATTTTTGGATTAATTATAATATATAACTAATTAATATCAGCTCTTAAATTAATATGAGAATTGATAAGGAACATATCTATCTTTTTTTTAAATAAATTACGTGAATATTCGCTATAATTTAAAAATAAAATAATTAAATGCATTTTAATTTTTTGTATTATTAATTAATTTTATTTATTTTGTTATTTTATTCATTTGTAGTTTAGGCAACAAGTGCTTTTTAGGTCAAAACTTTTTAGAGTTTTCGAAAATTTTAATTGAGGTGTCAAGGGCCGCTTACAAAAATCCTAAACGTTATGAACAATTAAGTGAAGAAGGGGTTTGGTTTTTTCAATTATCTCAAAAATTATTAGAGATTTACCAAATTTGAAAAAAGATTCTAAAAAAGGAAAAAAATGTTCTAAAGAAAAGTTACAAATCTCAGAACTGTAGAACCAATAATTTATATTTTTCGTCGAAGCTAGAAAATAGGTTTGAGAACAGGTACTTCAGCTTGCGCAAGCCATTTCTTTTTCTTCGGACTTTTAATGGATAAATATTATTTTATCTTATTAAATATAAAAACGATGAATTAAAAATTTTAGGCGTTTACAGGATAGATCAATTAACAATAATACGCGGTCCAAAAACTGTACAAAGCGAAAATTTACAATTTTTCTAACGAAAATCTATTTTAAAGTCTTTCAAAAATAGTTTCACGATAGAAAAAAATTCTCAGATTTATTGTTTAACAATTGTCAGTTCTATCTTGTAGACGTTTAATTGTTTTCAGTTTTTATTTTTATATTTAATAAGTCAACATAATATTTATTCATTAAAGGTCCGAAGTGGGCATGGCTCGCGCAAGGTACTCATTTTCGGGGGTATTTGTAACGGGCTAGGAAAATTATAAATATTCCTCTCACAGTTCCGGGCGTTTTCTTTCTTTTTTTCACTTGATTGTTTATAATGGATTGTAATTTTGGAATTTTTGCGCGCAGCCGTTGAATTTTTTCAAAGAGCATTTACATGCCATTCCGAACCGAATGACACTACAATTCATAATTTTCGAAGAACTCTAAAAAGTTTGCATTTGTTGGCTTCATGAGATTTTTTTCTATTGGAAATCGAGGTTTTTAATTCTACTTTTTTACTCATTTTGTAGAATTGCTAAAACTTTTGAGAAAGTTTTTAATTTTTTTTTATGATATTTGAGTGATATTTTTCATGAAAACTGTACAAATTCGTTATCTGACACTTTGAGTAAATTGCGCTAATTGTTATTTTGTTGATATTAGTAACTAAATGTAAACATTGATAAACTAGTAGTTTGGAGATTACGGTCTACCCCAGTGTCTAAAACTTGTTTATCTATAATTTGAAATAATTTTTCCATGAAAGTTACATGATTGTTTACAAAATCTAGAGTTATTGTTTTAATATACTCGACAAAGAATAGATTCACTCAATTAATATCTCTGTTATCGTATTGTTATCATCGTACCGTGTGTTTGATTTACAATCATGACAGATGCAGACATAGTTTGAATCGGATGATGAGTTGTTTGTAACACTTGGTATGAATATTCACAGAAATTATTATTATACCTACAGTTCTGGTAAACATATTTTATTATTAGTATTCAAATTAATTGTGTTCTTTTTTACAGGAGCTCATCTACGCCAAAAGTCTTTGGACCCAGAAAGGAGACGTCAGTCCCTCGGGACGATTATTCCTCATAGAGCATCAGATGCGTTTCTTGATCCTTATCATGCTGCAATTTTGTTTAGGGATGCCAGAGGGGTAAGATTTTTTTTCTTGAGATTTAAATAAAAATGTGGATTTCGCGGAGATATCTGTATTTACAGGTTTCTATTCTATATTAGATAGTTGTTGACAGCACACGCCCTCAAGCGAGTGAACGCATCACTAGTATATCTGCTAATAAAAGCCAATGATAACCGGAGCAATTGAGTTTTCAAATTATACAGCATTAATAACCGAGTAAATTGTTTTTTTTTTGTTAATAAATTGATAATTTGATTGATTGAATAGTAAATAAGTAAATTATTTTACATTTAATTACATAAAGTGGCTTAAATATATTGTTTTTGATTCCTAAAGAATTTTTTTTGTCTGTAAACTATTTAAACATGTTTGTTTATTTATAATAACTTAATTAATTTTGTTAAATTTATTAAACAAAATAGAAGCAGGTTTTATTTCTAGTAGCCTTCAATATGCATATTGTTGGCACACATCATTAAAAAGGATGTAATAGTAATTTTATTTTTAGAATCAACTCAATTTTCGTACTGTTGTTGAATGTAAAACAGAATTTAATTAATTAAACGTTTAAAGAAATCTTTTTATATTATTTTTTTTAAATTCCATCTAAACTCTCGTTTTTCTTAAAAAAAAATTTTAGTGTTGAGGTTTTCTAAATACAGAATGTTTAATTTTAATCTCAATGATTTTAATAATTTAGCATCCAAAACATGAGAATAATACTAGAAAAGATTTATTTAAATTATTTTCGTTTTGGACAGAACGTCAATGACAAATGACCATGACGATGGAAAAGATAACATTGCAAAAATAATTAAGTTATACTCTTTTGGCTGATCAAAGTGGAAAGTCTGCGTTGGAAAACAATTGCAACGCTCAGCACAATAAATCTTGTTTTGACGTCAGTGGTGTTCATATTGTTATTAGTTATTATGTTGAAAATCAAATGTTGAGTGGTTCCTTTGTGATCAATGACATTACTTCCATTGACATTGACCACAAAAAACATATTCATTAGTAATACACCAAATCAATTCACTAATAAAACTAACTCACAATGTACGTTCTTAGAAAAACATATTTATCTCTAGTAAAAGCACGATGAGAACTGTAACAGGCTGAACTATTAAAATCGGATCATAAACAGCCACAACTGAGTCTCAAAGACTTTTTTATCATACACCTTGTATATTTCAAAAGTTTTAAAAAAATTACTCTAGGTTTTAAATGGTTTTGAAGGTTTTAAATAACATTATAAGGAGCTTTCTTATGTTATAATTATGAATTATATCAGTTTTTTTTGTAATTTTGGTGGATGCGCCGGGATAGATCGGTAAAATATTTCTACAATTAAGTTGACACCAAATTAATAAAAGCCAATGTTAGCCAACTCAGTAGTTTTTTTTTTTAATTATTGTGCTGAGTTCAAATTTAATGGAAATTGAAGTGTTGGCTGCTATAGTTCTTATTTGTCTCTATTGCCGCTATATTGTGTTATCATTTCGTCAAAGTGTCAAAAAACCTGTGTAAATGGAAAAGAGATACGCCTAGACATGGATTTATAAATTTTCTTGTGTGGCAATGAAAAGCCTTCAGTTTTTGACATCATACACTCTATTAATTATGAGATGAAACATTGCAGAGTAGCTGCAATGGACACATTTCTTTTCTTTTTGTTAAAAATCGTTAGCTTTACGCTGGATCTTTTTTGGCTTGCGTTAATGTCTTTTTTCTTATCACGCTATGCGATTTAGCATCGAAATGACAAATCTTATATCTATTGCAGTTACTATCCCATTTTGTCTTCAGATTAAATAAATCCTAAATTTTTTATATGCTGCGATCTGCTGCATCCGAGTTTTACAGTTTTGCGATCGTTCATCGGCTTTTACTTTGTATCTTTTTGTAATACACTACTTTTTTAGTAAGCGAAAAATTAGGTAAAAACAAGGGTATTTCATAGCTATTCAGAACCGCGCAGTTTATTACAAAACTTTTCGGACAAAAGTTGTTTACCAAATAATTCGCACATTGGGCATATGTTAAAAAAAATATTTTGGTTGTGAATTTTGAGTTTCCGGCAGTTTTTTTGAATTTCAACTCTCTTTTTTTGAGATTTTGAATCCACTTTCAATTACCAAAATGACAGTATAATTTTGTTTTAATTTACATTAGAAAATTTTGAAAAAAAAATTGAAAGGTGGAAAACATAAATTTTATTAGCGACAAAAACACAAAAAAAAACAAATCAAATCAAGTAGGTAAGTAAACTAAAATAAGATTAAAGAAATATTGACACTTTTTTGAATGTTAGCTACTTGGTTTGACTTGTGTTTTTGTCGGTAATAAAATTTATGTTTTCCTTTCCACCTTTCAATAATTTTTTTTTCAAATTTTCAATACAAAAATGTTGTATCGTAAAATATCAAACTTTTTATACTTTTATTTTCACAATTGAAAGAGAAATCAGAATTATGAAAAAAAATGAGGTTAAAGTTTAAAAAAATTCGTTCGAAACGGCTGATCACGAGCCGAAAATTTTAGTTTTTCTGGAAAGAAATTGCAAGCTGTCGATAAGGTCATAAGTGAAAATCAAAATATTTTTTCTGACATATGTAACATAATTGTTGCAGCTACTATACTATTTTGTTTTCAGATTAAATTAATTGTGAATTTTTGATATATTGCAATCCTCGCAGAATCTTAGATGGTTGCAGACGTTTATCGGTTTCTTATTTTGTATTTTTTGTAATATACTGAATCTTTTACTTTAAAAATGAATTATAAACAAGCAGTTTCTATAGTTATTTAACACCAATCGATCCGTAAATAATTATTAGATTTTTTTTATTGAAGATTAGTGTTCTTTTTTCTGTCGTAGTAAATTTCTTCTGTCAAATATTAAATTTTAAAAATATCTTTAACTGATTTTCTTTTTGGACCGTTTAATATTATTATCATCACAATGATAATAATTTCATCTATGTGTGAAACCAAATTCAGATAATTTGCTGATAATATTTGAATGATGATCAGCATTTATTAAACGGTTTCATCTTTAATAATACTAAATTATTTCGAAAATAAATCAAAATGTTTGAAGTTTATATAAATTTTTCACAGTTACAGCTTCATAAACTCTTTGTTATGGTTTTAAATTCTAAAGTATACCAATTACATATAATAGGATTTACATATTTAACTAAAAACAATCTTTTTTAAAGTTTCAGAATCTGATTTTAATTTGTTTATATCATACTCGAGTTCTTTGATACACCTACAAATTTTCTGTTCAATTTTAATGCTAGTAATAATATTTGTGGCTTTTCAATTTAGTTATTGTGTGAGAATGAAGCTAGGCGTACTCTGACAATAATAATAACTTTATTAGCATAAGCATATACCGTAAAGACTACTATATGTTTGTAAACGTTAAAAAAAAAAGACAGTGTATGTAAATGTATAACAAACACATAAAACTAATAACAAACTAATTCACAAAAAACCTTTTATTTTAAATTATTTCTGTTTCAAAAAAAAATTTTTTTTCTGTGTGCGGCTAGCCTTAGATGTTATCAAAACATGATGAAGCTGGAAAAGTACAAAATATGATGTAGAAAATAATTACTCAATTAATGATTATTGCTATTATATAAATGAACATGAACAAAACATCTAAAATTTAACGAGTTTTTTGTAGACTTAGTATTATCTCATAGTACTAAACAAGTTTCATTGTTAATTTTTTTGAGTAATATTTGTTGATCAAATAAAGGTTAGTGAGATTAGTAGTAAATAATATCTATTTGATCAAATATGTATTTTGTGTCCTATTTGTTATTGTTGAAACTGGGGACAAACAATATCTCAATGTCAGCCAATCATTGCTAAAATATATGATTCTGAATCAAATATCAAGTTACATAAAATACAACTAATCAAACGTATAAGCTCAACGAAAATTTATTACTTTTGAAAAAGAACAATTTTCTAAAACTTGTCAATCGGGTCGAAATTAATATATTTCTTGGGCAATACATCATGTTTCACCATATTTCATCATATTTGCTTGAATCTTTTAGAATTATTTAATCGAATAAAACGTTGTATGGACCACGGACATAATTGTCGATTAGAGCCCTCGGGAATTTAAAAGTCCTCGTTCTTCGGGCTTTAAACATTAATCTGCTAATTATGCCCTCAATCCATAAATAACACTTGTGCTCTTGCTTTAAAAAAAGTTATTAAATGTTTACGCGAGTGGCAAGCCTAAAAAATCTTTTTATTTTTTGAAAATTATTAAGAAAGCTGTTGTTTTTCTTTTTACTTGAAAAGCCACAATTGTTTCAGTGTAGTAAACATCCTTGAAATAACGCATTTTAGCCAGGCATGATAAAGGGTCGTTTTAAAATAGTTTAAATGTGTTTAGAAAGTTATTAAATACTGGTTTCTCATCAAACCTACGTTTTTAAATAAGATTGATATAAATGATTTGCTGGCTGCTGCTTCTCCTCAAAATTAATTTTTGGTCGTTTTTTATAAATTTTTAAAAATATAATTGCTGCTAACACAATACATTTTATTGAGACTATTGAAGTTTAAAAAATATATCAGAAATGTAGCCGATGGCACAAACTTCTTTGTCAATCAGGTAGTAAATAATTGCATCCATTCATGCGCATTTCTGTATTTTGCAGTAGACTGGTGTAGAAAGCTACACTTTCTAATTATCATTAGTAGGACTTTGTTACTGTCGAATGCATTAGCAGATGCAATTAATTGTTCAAACCCCGGAACGGATTTTTTATTTTGAGAGGCTAAAGTTTTTGATGGAATTGTTTTATAGTTCAGGCCACTCGAAATTTGATCATACGTAACTAGTATTTTGAATTTGCTTTTTGAAGTCTGGTTCAAATGTTTGAATAGACGATGTATTAGATAAAAGTTTTTTTCTCAGATACCGAATATTGCCATTTTTTAGCGTTTTACTCATCCAAAACTAGCAGTAAATGATTCATGTTTGTAATCTTTTTACTAAATTATTAGTATTGTTCTTGGCCGCAAAATAGGTCTCGATAGTGGCGCACCTCTCTTGAATGCCTTTTGATCTTTTTTGTTTAAAACACTTAAATAATAGCTCGTTCACTTGTTCATTTTTACCTAGTTTTATCAATTTTCTTCCTATAGGCGAGAGACCTTGATTAAACAACTTTATTTTTAACCAATTTCTTTTTTAATCTCTAACAGTTATTTGTTTTTTGTTGGCGGTTGCTTTTCCCCATACTAGCTATCCGACAGTTATTTACAGATGTCAGATGTTAAAGATACATAAAAACCCAACTCACTTGACTTACAGTCTGATTGCTGATTTTTAGATAGTTTTACAGAAGATTGTTAAAAATTTATAATCAATATTTCCAGATAGTTTTAGTTGCCAGACGCTTCAAAGTTTGCAAAAAAAGTTATTGTGATTTATGTATTAAGTTATTTATTATAAAAAGTTATGTTTTGTGTATTGATATATGCTACTTGGGAAACTATTACTACTCCAAAACGGTTTGTAAGCAGCAAAGTATGAGTGCAAAACTTTTATTTGTAAACATTAGAACACGATTGCGATATCCACATGGGGGATTTTTGTTTTGAGAAAAACATTTTATGGTTAACAGTTTACAGATATTATAAAATAAGTATTAAACGTGCTGTTCTTATATCTGGAACAACGCCGTAGAATAACATAATTTGTGTAACTTTGGAATTGTTAACATTGCCACAGTAAGTCATGAAATTGACAACTATAATTAATATTTAATTAATTAAATCATCAGAATGGTATGAAATGACAATAAAATGGTATGAGATTAAGTCAGGCTTACTTTGGTAATGTTAACAATTCTGTAATTACTAACTGTGTTATTTTACTGTGCCATAACTCAATATCTCATACATTTTTTATTTATTTATATTTTTGGAATTAGATAAGAAGAAAATTTTTAGAAATGTAATAACATACATGAGGTTACGTTAAAAAAATACATCATGATATTATATGTGTTTGACTCCGTAAACTACGAGTAGTATTCTCAAAAATTTTGTTGAAATCATATATAACTATTTTCTACAGGCAATAATTATAACAATGATAAGGGGTGGTTAATTTATAGTGAATACTCTTGTACAGTTTTTTTGAGTATGTATGTACTCATATTAGTACTTTATTCAATATATTTTGTTACTTAGAACAATAAGTAGAGTCTCATCTTAGACTACTACCAATAATACTTATAAGTGGCTATTTTTGAAAGGGGTTAGGCTTATGCATTTCGAAATTAGGACGCAACGCACTATCTTTGTATTGTAACAGTTTTGTGTGTTAGTGAAGCATAGTGAAGCGAAAATAATTGAACATTGATGAACTAACCTAGTACTAGTAGCTGCCAGATGAACTAATTACAACCATACATCGTCAAACCTAAACTGTAAAAGACTAATTACCTAAATATTGACAAGTTCTCATTGTCAGCAGTATTGGTGGCAATAAGCTTAATTTTATGGGTGTTGAAGAATTGTATCTCTTTTACTCTTACTAAAATAAATAGCAGCATGAAGATGTTATTTGAACACTCTGTATACTTTCATACTTTTTTATATAGTTGCGGAAATTGTTGAAGTGCGTATGGACTGTTAAAAAAATCCTACCTATTAGCTTTCTATATTGTTGCGCAAGCTGAAGACTACTCATTGCATAAGGATTTTGTTTAAATACCCGTAAAACAAAGAGTAACATCGCTGGTAGCAAGTAGCAAGGTTAAGAAAAATAAACAAAACAACAGTTTCTACACTTTAGTATAACATCGCTGTATAAACACGTCCTTGAGCATCAGGTGTCAAATCGATTCTTTTGTCCTTGACACTGCTAGTGTCCAACAGGACAGCATGACATAATGTGATTTTGTCCTTCTCTTCATCTTTCAGATAGGATCTCGACAAGGATGGAAATATTTGAATGTGTGTGATCCTTCCCAATGTTTATCAATTCAATGTTTAACGCAGGCGTAATGTTGTTGTTGGGTTCTTTTCATTTTTATTTGTATAATCGGTGCGTTTCTGTGTTAATAACTGCAAATGTTTTTGTGAATTAGTTTTTTTGGTTTCTTTTGTGCTCTGGTGACTGGATTTTTTCAGCTTTTGCACCAATTTTGAAAATATTAGACGTACAGTGACCTAGTCGAGTATTTAATTTTTTTTATTCCACAAATTCGCGGAGGCGAGCATTTTAAATATGTAATTTGAATAAGCGCTAAAGATGTTGATTACGGCCCACATATTTTCTCCCAAATTAATAAAGTAATTTTAAACGTGCCATTAGAGCCAAATGGGTCAAAAATGCTTTTTTTTTCAGTTTCTCGATAAAAAAAAGCCAAACACGTGCGCCATTAATATGTAAATTTTTTCGGTACATTCGCTGTAAATAAATATCAAGAATTAGCATTTTGAATGATATTTTTTCTTATATCTTTCTATGATGTCAGAAAGTTATCTCATATATTTTATAAACAAAATTGTTGATTATTTTTATGGAAAATTTTTAATTTTTTTTTTTTAGACATATACGGTGATTATTCACAAATAGCGGGGAATTTTGGCAAACTTTGTTGTTTTCTTTGGCAAATTGACAAATTTAGGGGTTTTTCACCTTGTTTTTCTTTTCTGTTTTTGAAAGAAAACTATTGCTTGTTGACTACTGCTCCACCATTAAACTGGTTAAATTAGACAATGACTAATAGAGCTTCCATCGATGAAATCATTATTAAAAAATGGGTATTTTTTATTTATTTATGAAATCATTGGAATGCCAAATTTTGCAAAAAATGCTTAAATTAGAAAAGACTAGAATAACAATAATTATTTGGGAGCTCGCGTTTCTGAATACCTCACCAAATAACTTAATATTCGATTTTTTAATGAATAGATATCATTTATGTATTTATTATTAATTTTTTCTCTATCTGTTACGCACTTTAGTAACTTTTTATTTACACAATTATTGAAGTACATATATGATTTATACAACGTGTTCATAAATCTCTGAGATCACGGTGGCTATGAAATTAGATTTATGCAAATGAATATAAACCGGTCTAATAATAATAGTAGGTCTAGTGTAATCTGACAACAAAAAAATTAAAGAAATCAACGTAATTAAATTTTCGATTAGAGAAACAGTGCTACAAGGTTTACAATAAATGTTGAAAAGAAGACTTATTTCTCATAAAACACATCGAACCCGTATTTTGGTGTTTTTAAGCACATTTTGTAACATTTGCAAAAAGCACTTTTTCACACACCAGCAAAAACTTATTTAAAAAATTTAAATTTATTTATTATTTAACATCAATTATAATATAATTATAATTGAACTATTTTATCTTATATTGAAAAACGAATAAAATGAGCTATTCGTTGTCTATGTGCCTCTCACCTTGTTAAGATTCAACTAAATTCAAAATTTACTTCGGTCAGAATATTAGCAGGTAAACACTGTGTAGTGAGGGTGTCTTTTAATCTCCTACCACCATAAATTAGAAATTAGCTACCGGCACTTCACGCAGAGAGATGTCGTAAATCTTCTCACGTTTAGACGAATTTTTGTGTCTAGCGAACAAAATGAAAATTTTGTTTTCTTGATTAAATCAAAAAATAAGACAAAATAAAAAAAAATTAAAAGAGAGCGACGTAGATATTTATATCATTGCTTAGATGCAACAAAAATAAATATTCTACAGTAAATGCTTTCGAAGAAAAGTTGATTCAAAAGTTTTGACATATTTCCCTTACATCTAGCAATTTTTTTAAAAATCTGATAGAAAGGCACGGTAGATTATTGAATTTTAGATAAGATGAAAATGCGAAATTTTCTTCAAATTTAAACTAAACCGAAATAACTTGCATCAAAAATCAGTCATTTTCATGTCCCAGCGCATAGGAGTGCTGAAGAGCCTTAATTCTGCTGCTCAGTTTATAATTTAGTGTATATTTAGTTGCGTCTGAAAGCGAACAGTTTGTGTTATTTTTTAACATAATTATCTAGTTATTGCCAAAATACTAACCTGTAAATCTAATACGAAATGGTTCGACAGAAGACTTGATAGAGTCGGTTTGTCTTGCCACTATTGTTTTTACTCCATTTCGAAAATAAGCCTCTAAAATAAGTTTATGAGTTCAAAATCTGTCAATACTTGACAATAATGTTGACGTGTATAGCAGCTAAAATAGATAAAAATTGTCATTTTGGTTCAAAAATATTACGATAAAATAATTCCGGCAAGGCGACTTGCTCGAATTTAGATCAGTGAAATTGAAATCACTATGGCATGAGCCGCACTGTACATGGGGTGCGACTGCAGATTTATTGTTTGCGACGACAGGTGTACATGTAAGCGATTTTGGACCAAAATTATAAATTATTTATCTATTTTAGCTACTAGCGCATCTCCGGTGTACTCATACTGTTGTTTATGAGATTTATTATAAGTCTTTGCTATTGCGCTTTGACAAGTTTTCAATTTTGAAGAGACGTAGCGTTTTTTAAAAGTAACTTTGTAACAGGCTTTTATAAACAGGCTTTAGTAGTAAATTGTAGGGATGTATGTTTTAAAAACGTAAAAATAATGATGGGTTACTTACTTATTACTTTTATTAAATCAGAAAAGTTTTTGTTGCTTAATATGGTGATCACTTATACTTGAAGTATACTTTTTCGCTTTAAGTGTATACACTCGATTCTATAATAGCTTTTTTTTTAATTTCTAAACACACTCAAATAATTGCAATAATTTGAAACATAGAAATGTTATACTATGGAACTTTTTTTATCAAGCAGTTGCTTTAGAATTAATCAAATTTTTGTAATCTACACTATCTACACTAATATTATAAAGAGGAAAGATTTGTATGTTTGTAATGAATAGGCTCAAAAAGTACTGGGTCGATTTAAAAAATTCTTTCACCAATAGAATGCTACATTCCTCCTATTTGACATAGGCTACATTTCATTTTGAAAAAAATTAGGGATCTTTGGTAAAATTTGAACAATGTAACCGAAGGTGTAGAAAAATGAGTCTTAAAATGTCTTTCGTCGAATGCGCTGCCGAAACTATTAGCGATGGAACAAAATAATGTACAACAATATTGAAGAACATCATAATGTCTACAAAAAACTCCGCGGTAGCATATGTCCAACTATTGTAGTTATGTCACTACAACAACTTTTTTCGTTTTAAACATTAATGAAAATGCTAACCAAATTCAAACCATGCAAAGTCCTTCTTGGGTATGACAAGACCAGGGAAATAGGTATTCATTTTTATATGGAGGATATTATAGATTCCAGTTCAAATTGAATAGGTACGCATACATAAGATAGGTCAGCTATACAAAATAAAGTAGTGCATCAAATTTACGCTAAGGCGGTACGAAGTTCGCCGGGTCAGCTAGTGTACAATAAAGACGTTGAAAAATTTTTTATATTAAATTTTCAGAATTTTGTTGCTTATTTATATGTATTTTTGAACCAAATTTGAACAAATAAAGCAAACACAAAAATATGTGTCATATTATAGCAGTGATAGTTTTTTTTATTTTTTGATACACAAAACTTTCAAAATAATCTTATTAATTCCGACTAATTTAGAGGCACTGGCTGTAATTATTTTTGTAGATGCGAAAACATTAATCCAATAAATTAAATTCTTCAAGTCATAAAAAATTTTACACAGTACAACATATCTGAATTTCAAATTAATTTTATTATTATTTACGGAAAAATCGATTTAAAATTACATGGAATCGTTCATAAGAGAATTTTGTAGCAAATTCCCTAATATTTGCTTCTTTAGATTTAACATGTATTTTGATACCATTATGCATTAGAATGACACAAAACTATTTGAATAGTTATAACCATTTGAATAATTATGACTATTTGAATAATCATGATTATTTGTTTAATTCGAGTAATTGAAAACTATTTGATTAAATTAAAGTTAGGAATGAATATTCGAATACTTTTAAGATGACTTTTGGTTATCCGGGAACTACTTTGAAGGAAATGTCCCAGCTTTAATTTCTACGTAATAACACACAACACACCATTGTTTGAGCGGTATTTATATTTGTTACGGATAGTTTGCTTATTTTGTTAATACAATCTTTAATTAATTTATTATTTATTACAATACTTACATTGTGTATTTTCATTATAAAATTGAACAGACTTTAACAAATTGACAAAAAATATTGGCAAGAAGAGCAATTTTTCAATTTTTGTAACCAGACAATCAGACACAAGCTGTAACGCGTGGACGGTTTGTTTCACAAAATAATTCTAAATTCAATTTGCTTGACCAAGGGCTGTCTGTTGCTTTCGAAAGTACAAAAATTAAAGCCTTTCTTGGTTTGAGATATGCAAAAAAAAAATTTTTCGGAATTTTATTGCACTTTTTTGAGACGTCATATTTGTGTTCTTAATTAAATCACTTTGTCAATTTTTTATATAAAACTTTGGGTTATATATACCCTTCTAAAATGACAAATTCTATTAACTACGAAAAATTAAAATTGAAGAGCTTTAATGTTTGTAACAAAAAAGAACAAACAGCTAGAAATAATGTAGAATATACTAATTTTAAAATCTTTGCTTTAAATTTACTTCTGTTTGTTGATACATTAGCGGAGGCGATTATTTTAAATTTGTAATTTGAATGACTTAAATTGAGTCTGCTGAAGATGTATATTAGACACCTACCCACTCATTTTTAAATTTAAAATGTTGGTTTTGCATTATTGATAAGTAGTGACAGACAGAAATCTCACATAATAATGCAGCTTGATATCTCTCTCTTGTTTGAATATGTTGTATGATTGATTATAAAATTTCATCATAAAATAGTAAAATCGTAGGTTTGCGTCACTTCTATTATTTCTTTTATTTATGCATTTATATGTTTATTATACTGGGTGTTTTATTGCTAGCCTTTTGTATTTTCGTAAAAGGAATCATAGAAAATCTGTGATGTCATATCAAATGATTCGTTTCGTGAATAATGGGGAAAATAAATTATGGGAATAAAATTACCGTGTTTGTGTGTGCTTTTACCTATGAGTAACTGATGACTAGAATATCCAATTAGGGTTTAAGAGCGTAAATTAAAACTTTTGATTAAAAGTTCCCTCAAAGATAATAATCAATTGACTTAAGGTATAAAACTTTAATTTCAGTTTACAAGATTCAAATCAACTTTTATTATTGTTATCAACATGTATATTATTGTTCAACAGTAGTTTTAATTTCAATTTTCTTTTAATTATCAATGAAAAGTTTTGAGTTTCAACGATTTTATTGATATTAGGTCAATAACAAATGTTAAAAATAATTTCATATGCTTTTTAAACAATAATTTTATTAAAATTCTTGTGTGCATACTTTATTATACTCTGTTTGATTAAACGATTTCTATTTGTATATCTATAAATGTGATAAGATATAATTTTATTGACGTAAGTAATGTTTTATTTGTTGTTATTTATGAAAAAGCTAATAAGTTACTGTTTTATGCAATATCAATTCTCATCCGAAAGCAATGGTTTTCTCTCTTAATCTCCATAATATCTATGTTTTTCCAATAATGGTTTTGCCTAATGGCAGAACTCACTTACATTATGAATTTTTTTTCTAAAGAGGTTCAAGAAACTGAGTAAAAACATTTTGACATCACAAGAGTATATTAAGAAAGTTTTAATTACTTTGTTATGTCTGGAAAATCTTATATGCTTTTTACTCTGGTATGTTTTGTTATTTATTGATGGAATGATGAAAGAGACTTTTTGAAGAGTCTCTATGGTGACATAGCAGTTTTTTTTTTAATTTGTTTTTACTGATATTATTAGAAATAAGTAATGAATCTTAAAAATAAATACTCGACTCGAGCAATCTATGCTCACTGCTTTAAAAGTTCTTAGGAAACACATCCTTTGTTTTTTCCTCTTTCGTGAATGATTCTCAAAGACAAGAAAATCTCTTGTCGTCTGACGAAACAAAAAGTGTTTCGCGCCACCTCAGAAACTTCAATTAGCGGCAACGAAAATGCCACCGAATCAATTGATAAAAAAATACTAAGAACATTGAAAATGTTTCGCCGTTTTTCATCGCTAGAGACAAACTCTACCCCAAAAATTACATCGGCACCTTCACCACCTCTAACACCTCCGGTTACAGCAGGAATATGGAATTGGTATTCGAGATTTGCAACGACAGCGAAGAAAAGAACGGTTTTGTTATCGCCAAAAGCGTTCATCAAGAAGGCGCTGGTAACTATCAGATTAATTTTGACATTTTGCAAAAAATTGAATTTTGTGCTAATTTGTTTGTATATTGTATATTTTACATAGTTTTATAATAATTATTATTGTTGCCTTGACTTTAATGAAATTATCAAAACATTTAAAAGAATGATAAAAATAGAATGAACTCTGATCAAGAAATATAAATATTTAGGAATTCCAGCTAGTTGTTTGTCCTAGCCTATCTGCTTTGTTGTTTCGTACATAAAACTTTTTTTTTCTACAATCTATACAGAAACTCTGCTGTTGCGCTTGCATTTGGCCACGCAAAAATAAACTTTTCTTACAAATGGCGCTTCGTCGCTTACGCACGAGAAAATGTATAAAACCTTGCTATTCTAACCAATCAAGTATAGTTTATTTTATTGCAGGTAACCAAACTTTTGTTTGAACGCAAACGTATGATTTTTGCATACTAGGTGATTATTAAGGTGTGCAATTGTAGAAAAAATTATGTGTTATGCGAGCACAAAATTAAATGCATTTCGAGCGATTGCCGCGCTTCTCCGTCGCGCGACAAACACTTTTTTTGTATTGGGCCGTTTTTTTGGAATATAAACCAGTTTATTCAAGAATTTCTCTTGCATTTTCATGAGATTACAATAGAAATTGCGTTACGTACTGCTTGTTGCTATGTTTGGTTAACCAAGCGTTAGCCTCCCAACAAAATATACACAAAGAAATTACACAAATAAGGGTGTTTTGCTTAACAATAGGGATTAAAGTAGAGCTGCTGCTCTTATTACCGTTATAAACTTATAACGTTTTTTTTTGCAATTTTTTTTAAACATTTTTTTCTTATATGTATTTGTCTAATTTATTTCTTTTTTGTTAGCATTTATAGACTTTCTTTTCTATCTATCTTTTATAATTTTTGAAATGTTTTACAGTTTTTCTATTCTCTTATCTACCTATTTTCCACTCAATCCGTTTCTCTCAAAACGCTTTGTTTTCTTTATTTTTTTTTTATTTGAGCTTTTATGCTAGTATTGCATGCTGGTCAGAAATTCAAATATAGAAAGAAAGTGTTAGAAATACAAGTTTCACAATACACAAATTGTGCGCTCAATTTAAAGTGGCATAGTACATCTGTTACACCTGAGATATTTTTTGGTTTTTAGGGCGTTGAACAACTCTTTTTATTTCGAGAATATAATTGAGAATCAAAAGTCTTTTAAAGAGTTCTCCCACGTCTGCAGACGCATATTGAACTCTTTTGAGATTGCTGCAATTCTTTTAACTTTGAAACTTTTTTTTCTCCAAAACATTTTTTTTCAAATAAAATTATAGTTATTTACATAAAAGTCAGGAAAATTTCACATTACTGAAGAGGAGCTAAATTGAAATACGAGGCACTTTGTGCCGAGTATTTTAAAGCTCTGAGTCAAGTAAGAGATTTTACTGACGTGTTTTGTATTAAATTTTTCCGGAAATCGTAAAAAAGACGAAATTTACAAATTTTAGAATTTTTTTTACAAATTCCACAAAAATCAAGTTTGTCAATTTTGTTGGCAACTATAGTTACTAGAGTATCTTTTTTATTTTGCGTCTTGTAAAGTTTTTACAGTACTAGTCTGGAAAACTCAATTTTCCTGCGCGTAAATAAGCAGGAAAATGTTATTTCCAAGACGATTTCCGGAAAAACATTTTGATTGAAAAATAAAGTGTTTTTTTTTATATACATATAGATACACTAATTACAATGTTAAACATTATAACTAGGCTGCCACTTTTACACTGCTGTTGATTTAAATCTTAATATAGGTGGGGCTTCACATTTTGCATGTTTTTACACTTTGTTTTTCTACAGTGGCGTGAGAAAATGATGAACAATAATGTTCTTAGAGTTTTTAAATTTAAGGAAATAAGAGATCGCAAGATTTACACATATTAATAAGATAATAAAGGAGATTTTAATTAATTTTTAGACATGAAAATTGAAATATATTCTAAAGACTGTATCAAAATTTGAAATTTGAAAATATGTAATGATCTAACTTACATTTTTTGTGTTGTATTAGAAGACTTTTAAAGTTTCAATTTTGTTGTATTGGAGTTTATAACTGAAAATAAAATAATTGATCTTAATTTCTCATAATTAACAAATAATATTTTTGTTTCAGTTGCCAGTCGTAGATCCTTTTCTGGAAAAGGTTAATTTATCCGATTTAGGTAAGTTTCTTCTCTAAAATATGATGAATGTTGCACCGTTAAAATAAAGTCTTTTTTCCAACCGACAAAAATAATACACACTCAAAATATTAGAATGAATTTTTAAATCATTTATAATTTTTTTGTCGTTTAAAGTACCTACTACAAGCTTGTTTTTTTTTAATTAATTTTTTTAGTAATTGATGATTTTAATAAATGATCTAAAATTGACATTAAACTGTTTTATTTATTCTGTCAAAACAGACAAAGAAAATCTGTGAAGAATATCAACACTTATTTTAAAGTTATCGTTAATTGTATACCTTACAATGTTCTGGATTATTGTTGTTGTAAATGCTTTGAATATGAGAATAATCTCGTAATCTCAATAATTTCTATCATCTATGTGCCAATGTTCAATTTACCCGGTGGAAATGATGAGTTTACTTCTTCGCTGGCTGTATGCAAAGCCGTTCAAGATGTTATTGAGAATATGTTGCTCAAAAGTCAAAATAATGTCTGGCATATAATAAAAAATATGGTTCTTTTAATGGATGATAGTAGAAATACGAGACGTTGAATGTCTTATTAATTTAAAAAAAATCAAATGTATACGATAATTTCGGACGAAAGTAGTTTGTTTTTAAACTTTACAGTGCAAATAAATGAATTCAAGTCTTTACCACGCCTAATATCATGGACAATTAGCCTGTGGAGATAAATTGATAAAATAGGTACAAAAACTGCAAACGTTTTTTTATTATTTTTTTGTTTAAGCACATCTATGCATTTCCGCTTTCTAAAGTGTTTTCTTTGGCTACACCTGTATATAATCCTCAGTCAAGGTACAACTAAATTTGCATACAATAAGCAAACATTACTGATAATTTAAGTACTTTTAAGCTATTGGCACATGTCACGATACCAGAAACATTCTGAATTCGTAAAATTCTTTGTTTATCAATATTGGAATTGATATGAATTTTAATGTTGTTCTATCAAGGTTGTACATCACATTGTTTATTCTGCATTATTAAGGATTATTACTATACTATATTTTGTTGAGAAGATCTCTTTTTTTGTAAGTAGAAAAAAGAGAACAGACATCGGTATATATCTGTTACATAATTGATAAATTGTTAATAAAAGCTGTATTAAATTATGATTTATTTTGGTATTTTGTTGGTGTCCTTTTTCTTAAAAAAGTAAAACGTTTTGTCAGACGTGTAGGTGGTTGAATCTAGTACAACTTTGACAATTCTACCAAGAGCATTCATTTTCTATGGTGGTTAGGATAATATAGGCAGTGACTCATTCACAACTGCGGTTGTTTTATGGAAAAAAAGCGACATTATCTTTCTAAGAAATGCTGCTGTTTGACACTTTTTTATAAGCACACCGCTGCCTTGACAATAAAGCTGCCGTTTAGTGCTAATCGCACACTTTTTTGTAATCACGCTGCTGGTTTACCAAAAAAATGTCGTTTGGTGCCGACCGCAACTAGTGGCCATTAGTAACTATAAGTTTTAAAATGAGCCACTCTGTACCGGACAAAATGCGTATACAATATTGCTATTTGTTGAATTTTGTAATTCGAAAATTCTCTTGAAATCGTTCAATTTTGTGAAAACTACTCGGTCAGACAGCGTTTTAGAAATCTAAATAAGTTTAGATTTTTGAGTACACTCAGTAGGTACTTATTGGTTTTTTTGCCAGCACTGATGGCAAATCTACTACTTTATAAATCTTATTTATGGCTTTAACAGAACGACGTTATACAAAAATTAAATTTACTAATAACTGTACATCATTAGAGGCTCTTGAGAAAGCGTTGAGCATTCTAAGTGACTGAAAAGCTTAATGTTCTTAAGTCTATAGGAGCTATTGTTAAGAAAAATAGAAACAAAATAACGCTTTCGTTCATTTCAAGGAGTTCCAATAATTGAATTTTAATTCAGACACAGCATAAACCGTATGATGCTAAAAGTTTAAATTAAATTTAAGATGATAACTAACGCGAGATGCGGATGAGAAATGGAGGAAGTTGTTCGTACCTGTCTTTTTTAAAGCGTGTAATGTCACAACCGAAATTTTTGCACACAAAAGCAAAATATTTTTATGAAAAAATAACCGGAAAATCGATTTTTTTTTTGACTAGCTGTACGTAGCTAGACAAATTCAAACTGCGGTCTAGTATTCTCCAAATGTGAGACAAAAAGTTTTAGAAAGAAGCGAGAACTTATCTGGGAAAACATTTTTGGGAGAACTTTTTTAGATAGAAGTAGTTAGAGCAAAGATACAAAGTGGGTAGGTCAAAATTACAAGGCCCGTTTACATATTTCTGCCTCCTGCAGAGGCTTACTACCAAAATCTTGTTTACTTCATTAAGAAAAAACTTGCAGCTGGAAGAAAAGTAACAGAGTAAAGTTCAATGCAACTTTATACATCATAAAAAGAAACCTGCTTCTAAGGAAAAATACCAAAATATTGATGCATTGATACGGCTGTAGGACCGGCTAACTCGTTTTTCTTATATCTACCACATTACTCATCACACTTTGTTTACTGACTTACTCGTTCAATTTTCGGCTATAGTGGCTTTCACGATAACCCGATAGCTCAGAATGCCATCAAAAACAAGAAAATGAATCGTAGATTACGTCCTATTCTCTTTTCTTATTTTTAGATGTCATATAGGTGTCAGTAATTGTCAAAATAGTTCTTGCTTCCAGAACACCACACCGATCCCAGATCAGATATTCTGCTGAAATCGTAGTTGCAGTTTTATTCGACTGATTCAAGGTAGAATACTGTAGATGCATCTCTCATTCAGCTGTATTTTGAAATGTGAAAGTATTTTGACAAAAGTGACAGCTGAAAATAATCATTGTGCATGGAACGTAATCTACGACTCATTTTCTTGTTTTTCATGGCATTCTGAGCTATCGGATTATCGTGAAAGCCACTATACCAATATTAACTTGATCGAGTGGTCCAGCGCAACAACACGAATACTGTTCACGTATATACAATAATTATACATTCTATCGCTTGTTTGGATAAGTCATTAAGCGGTGATAAAAAAAAACATCGGTTTAGGTAAGTAAACCGAAGTTTTTGGTTCTTACTAGAAACCCACGATCTTTGAGCAGTTTTCACTTGCTTTTGGTGTATGAGGCATCAGCATTAAACGACTCAGGTGCTCTTTATGAATTAGTTTTTTGAAGTAAACAAGTTTTTAAAATAATCCGTTTTCTCTTATCCTTTGAAATCAGAAATAAATTCTGCTCAAAGTTTTATTCTTTTAATAATCAAATTGCGTCTGGATTGAATTACTACAGCCTGTAAACCAGAACATACAACAATTTTAAATTTGATCATTGTTCAAAATAGGGATGCAGTAAAGATCGCAGAAAAATTCACTCTTAAGGGTGGTATTATACTTTTAGATGAAACAATAGTAATTTATAACAACCAAAAACATTCCGAACAGTTGGTCTGCATTTAAGTCATCAGAAGATAATGATGGAGATGTATCTTTTTCATTCTTGCATATAATCTTTTCAACTTGGCAGAAAAATAAGAACTGGTTTGGATCAACATTTCATTGAACCAAATTAAAGAATTACTTTTGGTCATAGTTCCAATTTTATTACTCAACTCGCAGATAAACAAGGCAATAAGTGAAAACTACGGAAGTAGCCAAACAATCGAGATAAAGAACAAGATCAACGATGAAGAGAGTGAAAATGTTGAAATTTATGTGGAGTAGGCCAAAAAAAAAATTAACTTTTTGTAAACAAATACGTAATACAATTTACAATTAAAATTAAAAATATGTAATTTAAACAACATAACAGCTGCCGTAAATCTAATTAAAATTTAAAGTGAAAAATACCTATGCGCAACTTGTGTAGTGTTGATGGTTTAAAAAAAACACTTCATCAAAGTTCTTCATGAGAAAATTAAAATTTGATGAACGTAATTACCGTAGTTTTCTAAATAGTTTTATCGTCCACTTTTAGACCTAAAATGATCATTTTATTATTTATCAAAACATTTATAGCAAACGGCTTATTTTCTTGTAAAAAAAAATTTCTATATTTTTTTGAAAATCAGATTTTTTAATTGAATCTATTTTCCCAAACGGGGTTGAAGGAAAATCTATTATAAAACACTTTTGTACGTTATTGATAGTCATTAGATTCTTTCTATTATTCTTCGAGAATTATGGTTTTTTAACAGTAAAACGAGCGGCATATTTTTTCAGTAACAGTTAGTAAATGTCTTTAAATTAACTTATCGTTATAAAATTACACATATTATCATTAGCAGCAGGTTAGTATAATACCGCAACAGAATTTATTCTACATTATATAGTTGGCCATGTATAATACCTGTAAACCATTAATTTGTTCCACAAAAGTTTAAAAGCATTTTATTTTTAGAAGACAAGTTTCAGTTTTAATTATCCTTACATTGAAAGAGCCTTAATTGCTGCGCTCGTTGTTTTATTCTTAAAATTCGTAAAAATAATCTTCAGGCAGTTTATGCTTTTAGAGGTTTGTTTCACAACGTCTAAATTAGTGAAAGCTTTTGTCATGAGTTTGGTTCAGACTTTATTGCGTTGTACATATTAAGCTCATTGCCCTATATAGTAATGAAAGAAATTGCGTTGTTTTGGAGATTACTTATTTTTGAAATTATTTTTGTTTTCAATTTACAATGCTAGAATTGCCCTACATTTTTTCTTCGTCTGATAGTCATAGTCATCTCATATTAATTTATAAACAGAAACTATTGACATATTTAGAACGAATGAATAAAAAAAACATAAGAGGCTAAAACTTGTTTGCTCTTATTAGTGAGGTTTAAAAGGCTAAGAAGGCTTCTATTTTGCTATCTTTGAGCAAGCACTAAACATATCTGTGTCTATAGGTTTTTGTTCTGAATAAATTTGTTTTGGCTATACTTGATCTTAGGGGTTAAAATCTCTGATATTGATCTCGCTTTGACCCTCTTATTCTTAGTATAATAATTAAAAAATTAAGAGCAATGGTTATGAACTTGAACTTTGGAAAATAAATCTTGATTTGCATTTTCTGTTGACAAATCTTGAGTTATTTGCTCTAAAAATTTGTTTTGTACATGAAATAGTATTTGTTTCAAAAATACTAGTAGTGAATTGGGTTCTATACAGCAACTCATCATTAGCGTAATTTACTGCATTAGTACCAATTAGCTAATATTCGAGCCAACTTGACAAGCTTTTTGCCCTGGTTGTACCTGAGTTCTCGTTTTTGTCCCCGGCTACTATTAGAATGTTGTGGTTTTTAAATTATTTGGGACATTGGTGAATTCGATGGGGAAATTTGCAATTTGAGTTTTTTTATGAACAAACTGCAAAGAAGAACAATAAAAGCCACATTTAGTGAAGTTATTGATAGTTATATTTATTGCACACTAAACGCAGCATAGAGAATCCTAAGTTTAAGACGTTACACTTACATACTTTATCGGGAAAAGCACGGTTCTAATAGCTGCCATACTTAACTGGAAGGTGGAAACATTTTCTATTGTCTGAAAAAACTATTTTTGGTAAAAATGTCAGTTACTATATTTTGGTGAAAATAGCGACATCTATTGAAAGCTCTTTGGATCAAGATGGAGAAACTATGTTTCTATATGTTGATGTTAGAGGTGACTTCTAAAGACTGTAGAATGTCGACATTTAAACATGAAAAATAAACGAGTAGAGAGTTGCAATAGACAAATGTATTTTGAGTTTCGTTCAGATTTTGTCAGGTTCAAACTTTGAAGTGAAACACGGTGTACATCAATTTATTAATATGTTACCTAATTTTAGACGTACTTAAGAAATTGACTGTAGTTTATAGTTTATGTAAAGGTATATTGTATACTTACTTATTTTATTATCACATTTTGATCCAACGAAGAATAAGCTACGTTTAGCTTGAAGTAAATATTTTCTGGTGTACAACAGTCTTCTACTTAATCTCGCCAAAGTCATTTGCAAAAAAAATTAATTACGAAGTTGGCACAAAAATATGATTAATTTTTAAAGCCGGCATGTAATTGTATAATTCAAATAATATTTGCCAATTTTGTGTATTTTTATAAAGCTGCTGTATCAGTTAACTTTTTACATCACTTGTTCTCCATAACATGATAGACTAAAATATTACTAAAGTATATTATCGCTGAACAACACGCATGAATTTGACAGCTGTATTAATTTTTTCAAGAATCTTACCAGGCATGAAACTGGATTCGCTTAAGTTCATGTTGAATTCGGTGAAAACTTCAAATAATCTAATTGCTCTCTTCAATTCGAGGTCAAACCTTTTGACCTCTTTAATTGTTAGAAAATAGCAGAATTTGTAAACTTGAGGTAAAAGTGAAATACGATAAAGCCATCTAATTGGTTTGATTTTGACAGTAAACCAGAACTACGTGACGACGTTCGTTTAGTATTTTGGCAGCTGGACCATTTGATGCCAATAATAGCTTGACGTTCAGTATTCAGGAGAGCTCCGTTCCGTGAATATTTAGTGATTTTTGACTTCGTTTCAAAAAAACAAAAACATAAACGTTAAACAAAATTGAGATGTTGCGTTTTGAGATTTTATAACAATGTGATTAATTGATTTATTAATTATATAATTAATTAGTGGCGATGTGGGCATGTTACGTTTGCACATTTTCTCAAACCATGTCCGTATATTTTTGCCCACAATCGAAGAAGAAGAGGAAGTGTATTCTTTAGATCAAATTAAGGAATTTGATTCAATATCGCAGGATTATAGGGACTGGCTCGCTGACTTATTAGATAAAGGTTAAAAAATTTGATTTGACTAAAACGCCTTTAATTGCATAGTTTTCTAACACTTTTTTTGTTTGTTTCAGAAGAGGATGAATCTCAAATCTTTGTAAAATTCTTCAAGTTCCACAAATGCTATGATCTCGTTCCAACTTCAGCAAAGCTAGTGGTGTTTGACACTCAACTTTTGGTGAAAAAAGCCTTCTTTGCATTAGTCTACAATGGTAGGTATTTTATAGATTTTATTTTTAATTTTAATTAAAATTACTTAATTTTTATTATTAGTGATGGCGTATTAATAGAAAATTTCTGTTTGTTTACTTTCGGAACATTTTGAATTTTTGCCAATTAATCTTTTGCATCGGGGCGGCACGTTCCGGAAAAGGTTTTTTTATTTTAGTTAGCTGAAAAATTGTTGTTGTGACGTAATAAATTTTAAGAAAATTTAATTGTTGAGAAAATCTAATATAATTTCTTGCTACGGGGATGTCATTGGTGATAGTTATTAAGAGTGAACTGTTTATCAAATGTACGTAAAAAAAATTTCTGTAAGCTATTGCTAAACTGACATGTTTTGATAGCTGTCTTGTTCAACCAGGCTTAACATTAACTGAATTGTATCACAATAAATCCAATGATTTGATTTCTTGGAAAGCTTTTCGCAGAAGTTCGAATAATTGTTTTAACAATGGAATCAATTGTTTGTTTTTTTATATTTTGCTTCATTCACTGCTGCTTTGTTGTAAAAGTTACAACAGGTTTTACATCTTAGAATTAATTGCTTCTTTAACAGATCTAAAACAAGTTTTTCAATTATAACGTATAGTAAATTTCATTAAACTAAAACTTCTTCTCAAATAGACTTTGTCAGTTCTCAGTTTTTAAAATTGATTAATAATTTACATGTTTTAACGTGCTTGCCGTTGCGACCAGTAAAAAATACTTACGTTTGATGATCAACCGATCAAAGCTGAGAATTGTTAAATGGCTGATTTGAATTTTTTGTGCTTTGATTACTTCAGCTTTAAGATAAAAAAGACTAAACTCAAATTGGCTGAGTCGTTTGGAGGCTACGAGCCGATAGACAGACACACAGATACACACTATAAACTTTTACTACTAATAAATTTATTATTGCCTATACCGGCTTAAATATTCTAACAATTCATTTTATATCATTTTCTATTCTACCCTCCCTGTTCTTCCTTTGTCCTTCATTTTCCTTTTCTCCCATACTTCTTTCATCCACTTTATCTCCACTCCATTTTCTTCCAGTATTTCTTTTCTTTCTGCTCTTTCTCTCTCTCTCATCTCACTGCATTCATTCCACATGTGCTCTATTGTCTCTTTCCTCATAACAGATTCTGCACAGTCTCTCTTCCTTTTCCATCCAATACCTATTCTCTCTCTCCTCATTTCCGCACCTGAACCTCGCCATTATTTTCCTCTCTTTTGCACTTTCTCTTCCCAGGTACACTGGGATCTCCTCTGTCATACATTTCTCATAATTCCTGTTGTACCTGGATTCTTTGATTTTTTCTCTTCTTTCTTGCTTTTCTACATCCCTGTCTCTTTCGCTCGTTTCTGCGTTCATCCACTTGCCTTCTGTTCTTAATCTTTCCACTTCTTTACTTGCATACCCATTTCTTCTGTAATATTTTTCTCTGTCGTTTAACTCCAAATTTTTTTTCTTTTCTCTCCAACATTCGTTCAATATTCTACATTCTTGTCTTCCATTCATTCTGTCCTCAAACTTAGTGGCTCTTTTCCCCGCTTTCACTCTCAGCTTGTTTCTCTTACATTCTTCTCTTACTATATACCCAGGGGTTTCTCTGTCCACCCCTAGGACCCACCTTAAATACTTCTCTTGTACTCTCTCTATTTCCTCTTGTTCTTTCCACCCCCAAATTTTTGCCCCATACATCAATACGCTCTCTACCAAGCTCTCAAACATCATTATTCTCCTTTTAAAATCCCCTCCCCACTTCCTCTCTTCTATTCCCCATACACATCCCACTTTTCTTGTTTGCTTTCCTTGCCAACTCTCTGACATGCGCTTTGTTCGTAGCTCTTTCATTAAACGTATACCCTAAATACTTGAACTCTTTTACTCTCTCTATTTTCTCTCCCTCCCATTCCCAATCATTCTTTTCTTCTTTCCTCTTCTTTTTGTTGAACACCAGCATCTTTGTTTTATTTACATTCACTTCTAGCTTTTTTTTCCTCACATACTTTTTTAGGTTCGTCATCATTTCTCCCATCTCCCTTTCGCTTTTTGCTATTAATACCACATCATCTGCAAACGCTAGACTCCACACTTTTTCCCTTCCAATCACACATCCCCCAGCTTGCGCCTTTCTAAACATTTCTTCCATATCCGCCATGTAGGTTGTAAACAACAAGGGGCTAAGAGGACACCTTTGTCTCACCCCTTTAGACGTTACAAACCACTCACTCTCTTTCTCCCCTTCTCTCACTTTGCTTTTTGTTTTTACATAGATCTATTCTACCTTTCTCACCAGCCACTCGCTTACTCCTCTTTTTTTCATACTCTCACACATTTTCTTTCTATCGATTTTATCAAACGCTGCTCTAAAATCTTTGAAAAGTGTATACAGCCTTCCTCCCTTTTTTTTCATCTCGTTATTCGCTAAGTGGTCTAGGATGTACACATTATCCATAGTTCCCCTTCCTTCTCTAAATCCCGCTTGGTTGTCTGGTATTGCCTCCTTTTCCTCTATCTCTTTTCTCAGCCTTTCATTCAATACTGACGCATACAATTTATACCCTGTGTTAAGGAGAGTTATTCCTCTGTAGTTTTCTACTCTATTTTTATCTTCTTTTTGTGGATAGGGCAGATTATGCCTTCTCTCCAACCTGTCGGGAATCCCTCTCCTCTCCACACTCCATTCATAACCTCTACCAATCTGTCTATCACACCTTTCGTCCCATACATCCAGTGGTCATTCTGTATTCCATCCCTCCCCGATGCCTTCTTCTTCTTCAGCTTCTTTATCTGTCTCTCTACCTCCTCCCGTGTAATTTCTGTTCCCACTGGTGCTGTCTGGTCTGTTTGCATCGCTGGTTCTTCTATATCTACTTCTCTTTCTCCTTCCAGCAGTTTTTTGAAAAACTCTTCCCATTCCTTTATTGTTATCTCTTCACTCGCCGCTTTTTTTATTAATCTTTTTCTGTTTATGTACTTCCACACCTCTCTTTCTGTTTTAATAGCTTTTATTTCTTTATCTTCTTCTTCTCTTTTCTGTTTCTTATTTTCTATACATCTTTTTCTATATTTCCTTTTTGCTTCTAAGAAGACTCTTCTATTTACTTGTTTTCTTTTGAATTCCCTTAGCGCTTTTGTGGCATTTTTCTTTAGCTGGTAGCATTCTTTATCCCACCATTCATTTCTCTTTTCTGCTTTTTTTCTTTTACTGCTTACTTCTGTTGTTGTCGTTGCCTTTTCTAGTATTTCTTTTAATTCCACTTCCATCTTCTCTATCTCTTGCCCTTCGAATTTGACGTTTTTCAGCTTTTTCCTGTATTCTTTCACGCCTTGCTCGTTTCACACTTTAATTATTACCTTCTTCTGCTCTACTTTTGTCTTCTTTTTTTCTTCTATTTGGCTATCTCTGCCTTCTAGGCTTATTTCTATTGGAAGGTGGTCTGACTCTATTCTGTCCCTTATTTTAAAGTTCTCTACTTTTCCCCACGCCTCTTCATTTGTTATTCCGTAGTCTATCACCCACTATAAACTTTTAACATTCTTCTTTTTTGTCGGGGGCTAGAAAATGATCAATGTCTGTTATTTGATATGACAAAGCTACATTGAGCACATTTGCGCCAATGGGTTTAATTATCTAAAAAAAAATTGGTACAAAGAGACTGTTTACTGGTGTTATCAAACAATTTCAGATAGTCTGTTTACTGCATAAAAGTGCACAGAAGTTTAATAAAAATTTAAAACTTTTTTGGTGAAAATTCCGCATAATTTGTTGTTTTATCTTTGCAAATATTGAAATTACAAACCGTAAAGTTTACCACAATTAATTAAATCTTTGTAGTTTATGTACAAAGTTTCAAATGGTTGTTTTGTTTTAAACCATTCTGATTTCAGAAAATAACAAATATATTAAATGGAATATTAATCAAACTTTATTATTCTAAGAGGCCTTGGCATATAATGAATTTTGTTTGTAAATTCAATTTATCTTTAAGAATGTCAATTAATTTATCAAGATTTTGTAGTTACAAGATATAATTATAAACTATGGCATATTTTATTTTTTTAACCTTGCAGGTAATTCATTACTCTTTTCTGCAAAGACACTTTATTAATTTGAATTTTTAATTTTTTTTATGTATTTATTATTCTACTCGTGCTGAATTTAAAATAGAGCCATCTCAATTAAGATGGTTCGATACAATTAGTTCACGACCTGGAACTAAAGTGGCTGTGACAAAGATGTAACCTTTCACCTTTACATTACTCAACAACTTTTCATTTCTTTGGAAATATTGGTGAAGTGAGAACGTATGATGTTTTTGTAGTTGCCAGAAGCTTATATTTTAATATAGTGTTTGCACAAAATGATTGAATAATTATAATAAAAGTTGAGCGAGACAACTAACAATTATTTTTAAACTAAGTATACATAAACAGGCAACATTATTTTTTGTAAAAATGTTGATACTTTGGTAAAAGACTCCTGTTTCGATCTCTCTAAGTTAGACTTATAAGTGATCATCTAATCTACTGCTAATTATTAATTTGTTTGCAAAAAATTATATGCTGGAGTCAGATCGCAAATTCGGCCTATGGCCGATATAATTGCACATGATATGCTCATGCTAGACATGCCAGGTGCCGAAAGTCGGCTTTTGACGATCGAAATGTGCATTGCCGTAATAGGTCGTTGCCGGTATTTTATTGCGTTGATTGGAAAAAATAGTGGTAATAATAGTTGGCAAGATTTAAACATTTCAAATCAAATAAAGAAGAGCATGAGAAAGAGTTTAATAAAAAAAAGGGCTGTCAAGACTGTGGATGTCTAAATAGGTACGAAATTATAGAAAGATTTAAAAACTATTCAAGTACTTTTTATTGCAAAAAATTCAAAACAAATGTTACTTTAACTATTTATGTAATATATTATTTGTTTAATTTAAAATAATTGCTTTAATTTAGTTAGGCATGAGGTAACCACGTTAATAAGCATTTCGGGATGTGTTCAAATGGCCATGTGACGCTAAAATGGCACAACTGAAGTAGTTGTGTCAACTTCATTATGTTTTACCACACCGCTTGAGAGACAAAACTTCACTTGTTTGTGAAAATATATGTTTTTGTTGAATAAAAGTTGTTTTACTTAAAGATTACATTTCAAACAGAAAAAACGTCAAAGATTATTTTGCTACCTTTGAAAATCGCTATTATAGTTGAAATTTATTCTATTACTCGGTTTTTGAAACATTTAGTGTTAAAATAGTTTTTTTGGAGTTGAACTTTAGCAAAAGGACGAAAATGGGACGCTTTCCGCACTCAATTTGCGTGCGAGAATGTTCAAGTTTAATTGAAAAAAAAGTTTTAGATTGTAAAAACGATTATATAATAACAATATTTTTTCTTCTTGTATAGGAAAATTCTTGTTTAACATTTACGGGGAAGCGATACCAAATCTTGCTGCGTTCGCTTGGTCAACTCCTGCTTTAGTTTCGGAATCGTTATCTTTCCGCACTAGTTCGGAAAATCTATGAATACGAACGTGTTGGTTATATTTTGAGAATAGTTGCTATATTGTGCCGAAATCTTATTTTTTTAACTGATGTTTGTTTGGTTTTTTTGTTGCTAGGAGTTCGGGCAGCGCCTCTTTGGGATAGTATTCGTCAAGAGTTTGTAGGCATGCTGACTATTACCGACTTTATAAAAATCTTACGAATGTACTATAAATCCCCAACAGTAGCTATGGAAGAACTTGAGGAACACAAATTAGATACCTGGCGACACGTATTGAAAGATCAACGTCCTCTTATCTATATAAATCCTGACGCTTCTTTATACGATGCCATTAGAACCCTCATCCATAACAGAATTCACCGATTGCCAGTGATTGATCCTGAAACTGGAAATGTTTTATATATTCTAACTCACAAGAGAATATTACGCTTTCTGTTTCTATATGTAAGAGAGTCAGCATAAGAGATTCCTCATTTTTATTTTGCTTTAATACTTTTTTTTTTTAGATAAATGAACTTCCTAAGCCAAGTTACATGAACAAAACCTTACGGGAAGTTCGAATTGGAAGTTATGAAAATATTGAAACAGCTTTGGAAGATACTTCAATAATTTTAGCTTTAAAAAAGTTTGTGGAAAGGCGGGTTTCAGCATTACCTATTGTAGATAATGAAGGAAGACTTGTGGATATTTACGCTAAATTTGATGTTATCGTAAGTGCCTTATTTATTCTTTTTACAACAAAATACTCACTTTTTATTATTTTATAGAATTTAGCAGCGGAAAAGACTTACAATGATTTGGATGTTTCACTCAGGAAAGCCAATGAACATCGAAATGAATGGTTTGAAGGGGTGCACAAATGTAAATTAGACGAAACACTATTTACGATCATGGATAAAATAGTTAAAGCCGAGGTATGTTTTTTACCCAATTCTATAGTCCGTCAAAAAAAAAATTGTCAGTTATCTATAATTATTGTATTATACAAAATTGTTATTTGATGTTTCTTTTTATTTAAATCATAGAATGACGTTAAAACGCTATTATATGATAAAGATTTAATTTATTTCCGTGTTACTGTGACAAAAAGGACAGATTTTTTATTTGTGTAATTTGTTTTCTTTTGACAATGCCATTTTTATCAAATCAATGTTAAGAAATAGGTCGAGCAAAATTTAAAAAATGCGTATTCTGAACAGTAGAGATAGACTGACATTAGTTGTCAAATTGACATTGTTTGACAAATTGCAGTTTTATTTTTCGTATTAGAGAGAGCCATAAAATGGATCAATTTTAAGTAAGATTACTATTATTTTTGTTCACGACCTAAGAGATTTTGCGAAAAACGGATTTCCGATATTGATAATTGAAAAATAAAAGATTGAAAATTTGAATTTAAAATTAATTGAGGGAATAAGCAAAAATGTGTAACAACTGGGAGTTTGCCGATTTAAAATTAATAGCGGTAATAGGCAAATATGTGCGACAACTGGGAATTTATGGTGGCCGCTTAAAAAGACGGACGGGCCAAAGATTACCATTACCGGTCATAAATTATTAACTTAAATTGAATTTTTTTACGCGACTTTTATTTTTTTAAATGTGTTTCTACTTATCACTCAACGATCGGTAGTTTCCGATCGTTTACAATGCAAAAAACGATTTTTCCCACACCCCAATGTTTTTTACTTTGCAACTGAAACTAGGGGAAAATTTTCAAAACTTTTCAAAACGCCACCAACCGAAAAATATTAAAAAAACTAAATCATTTATTATTAAAAAAATTGAGTTATTTGTGGCAAAAAGAATTGTATTTGAAGAAATTGAATCTATTTGCACTAATGATGTGGGAAATTTCACTTTGCGAACTCATTAGGTAAATAACTAACTTTTTTTACTGTAATGTATTTTGATAGTTTTCGATGCTCTCTTCTAATTTTTTGGAGAATTAAAAATGGCTTAAATCTTAAAAATGGTATGAGTCTCGTATAATTTCCTAAAATACGATTTAATAAATTATATATCATCTTTCAGTAAGGTCGAATTAATTTTGAAGTGGTTTATTATTTTATTTCAAAGACTGCTTGAAATTCGAATATAATATATTTATAATTGATCGAAAAGACAAAACAAGCCAGATTCTGTGAAAATTCTAATTTATTTCTACATAACACTTTAAAAGGAGAAATTCTAAAATGTTATTTTATTGTTTTTTTTTATGATTTGATTTATAGGTTCATAGATTGGTAGTCGTAGACGATGATGAGAAAGTCATCGGGATTATTTCCCTATCTGATCTGCTTCTTTATTTGGTGCTGCGTCCATGTGGCGAAGATGGTTCACCTGATGGGGTAGCTTCAGTGCGCGCTCAGGTAATTTATAATTAGAGCGCAAATTGATTAATTTTTTTAATTTAATTAATCTAGGATCTTAAAAATATGGATGCCTCTCAGTCGGAAGTTCATTCATCTACCGAAGAAATGTCACAAACAATTCCGGAAGAAGAAGAAGATACAACATTAGATAAAAATACTCAAAACGATTCCGATTCGAGTATTCCAGATTCTCCAGTCATTGAAGCAAAATTACCGAATGAAAGTAATCTGTTCCGGGAAGTTGTCGTAACGGGAGGGGGGGAGTAGTGGTAGTGAATATGCTGAAAAAAGTCTTGCAGTTCAAATTTTGAGCTGTTGGCTCACATTGTTTTTGAGCCGTTTCTGGATTGTTTCTTTTGATGATAAATAATTATGTGATTAAGTCCGCAAATAGATAGGACGATAATTATTAAAAAGTACTTAATAAGTTAATATACCAAAGACTGCTTATGTCATGATGAGTGACTTTTACAAAGAAACAATTCAGTTTAACAAACTCATGGTGTGCTTTATTTATTTGTATTTTAAACTTTTTTTTGATAATGTATAAACTGTTTAACTTGTTATTGTTACAATTAATATTAATTATATGATAATAGAATGGTGTGAAAATGCCCTTGAAGGGAAAATAGTCTTGATTTGATTAGAGTACCACTGTTTCTTACCACTTTCTTTATTACTGATACTGTTGTAAATAGAAAGAGAGAATGGTAAACAATATTAATTTTGTAAGAATTGTGGAAGCTGGAAGAGACAGTTTGTAGATTTTATATAAAAATAGACTACCTTATGTACAGATCGAAATAAAATTTAAGTGCGATGTTCACTCAAAGTTGGTATGTATTTGCTAATTATTTATTGATAAGGTAGGTTAAGATATACAACGATGTAGTAAACATACAAGTAGAGAGGCTGCTGATGGCCTACTACAGTGCTTAGTAAACGTGTATCAAATTTTACATTTGTTTTTTTTAACTCCAGTTGCAACTATTTTTTTATTTTTCTGTTAGGTTATATGGCTGGGACTTGTACATCAGAACCAAAATGACATCAATACTACAATTTTATTTATCATAAAACATACAAATGATGCTATATCGACAGCACCACATCTTTTTAAGCAACTCAATACTGTCTGTAAATATCAACGGTTTTTTTGTCTTTATGACACATTATTAATTAATCTTAGTTTTCTATGCTTGTTAAGGTTAAACTTAAGAAAAATATTGCACTGCGACTTTTTTAATCTATTGGGCTTTCTATGTTTACAAACCGCATAACCAGACAAAAGCCATCGTCTTTTCAGAAAAAGACTTCCGCATAGGTGGGACTTGGCATCCGCGCTACTGATTCGGCCAGGCTCTGAAAGCACTATCTTTAGTCTTTTGGCCACCGAGCGACCTATACTGCCTTAGTCAACCTTAGCAGATAGCCTTAGGCAGATAAAGCGCAACCTTACTAAGAATTGGTCAACCCAGAGGTTCCGATTCGTGTCTGTCTGTAAAAAGAAAATGACACAGGATACCTGGATTGAAAGAAGAGAGTTCAGCTTGGCAAAAGTGGAGGGCATATTTCCGATGGGCTCTAGCGTTTTATGAAGTTTAGGAAGAAGCCAGATCCACAAACATGCCAGTAGCAGCGTTAAATTTGTAGAATTTAAACTCAATAAAAAATTATATAGATTAGTGTTTTCGGGAAAAACTTTAATATCACTTAACAACTATATAATAAACGTTGGTTTTGACAATTGTAAAGGAATAACATTTTAAAATTTTTAGTGGAAAACAAAAAGAATTGTTACTTACAAATGATTATAAAAACAAGTGAGAAATTGAAAATTTAATATAATTAATTGTCTATTTAAATAATTTAAAGAAATTAAAAATTAAAAAAAAACGGACTTTGTTATGATTACTTAAAGATTATTTTATTTATTTAATAGACTCAAGCTGCTTATAAACTAATATTTAATTATATTAAAAGCAATTTTTTAAAGTTTAAATTTCACACTTGTATTTCATAATCAATTAATTATAAGTGTCAAAAATATATGTTCAAAAAAGCATTAATAAGAAAATAGTTTAAAAACTACTTGTCAGATTTTGATCAAATTTAAGTCGTCTCAAATGGAAAGCACCAGCTTCCAAGTAAAAAGAAGAATCAACAAAATCAGTTCATCCATAAAAAAGTTATGAGATAACACCCATAAAAAATAAATAAAATACAGGCGAATCGAAAACTTCCTTTTTTTTTAAATCGGTTAAAAAAGCAATTTAAATAATTGATTAAATATATAGTAATAATATTGGAATCGTTTTTTCCAAATTTTCAATTTATTTTATTTGACTTTTGGGAATCAAGACTCACTTGAAAACAAGAAATCAACTAAAACAAAAGAGCAGAAGCAGTGACAGTCAAAAGAAATACATAAAGTTTTTATGAATTAGCCTTTGAAGCATCAACAGCAAATACTTTACTTAAAAAAAAGAAACTTTAACATTTTGTTATATTACTATATGTGCAGATAAAAGCAAAAGGTAAGCAGAATAGCGTATTATAAGCAAATGTAGATACATTTTAATATTTGGTTGAGAAAAATAAAAAAATCATTTTGAAGTTTGGTTAAATAGTTGTTTATTTGTTAATTATTTGGTCACATATTCAAAAATAAAAATACATTGTCTACTTTTCAACTTAGAGTTATTTTTTAATATAATTTTTAAAAAGTATTAAAGTGACTACTTAATTTTTTTTTATTATTTAGCAATTTGCTAAATTTTGTTTACAGCTCCATGTCTGGTTCATACAAAATCAAACTTTTTGTTAGACTCTTTACAAAAAACAGTAATTGTGTCGTTCTACTTAGTATCTACACTATGAAACGCTACTTTTAGGTTTATCAGAAGTATGAACTCTTTTGCAGTTGTTACTGTACTTTCTTCTTCTTTTTTGAAATCTTTTTGCGCTGGCAAGAACTTTGTTCTCATCTTCTTTTTAACTTATTTTTTAAAATAATATCACAAATCTTTTGTGGTGCTTCCTATAAGCTTAATCCTTGTGATTACTTTTTTTTGTGTCTTTCTCACTCTTCCCTTGTCATTTGCTTGATTTATACACTTGTTCCACATTCTGATCAACACTCATTCGTTGTTGTTTTCTTCTTATATTTTTACTACCTTTTCTGCTTAGTAGTGTTTTTTTGGTCTTCTAGTCATCATACATAACAGGTTTAGTTGTCTTGCTAATCATTTTTTTGTTTTGTTATGTTGGAACGGATTTATATGTTGTTTGTAAATTATTAATATAAATTAAGACCTTTATTGGTCTTAAATTATGAACTTTGTTTCTACAGTTTTTTTTCATGGTTTTCTATATTGTGTTTCTTAAACATGTCGCTTCACTTGCTGTTCTCTATATTCTGAAATTTTCATGTTTAAATAATCAAAATTTATTTCTTGCTGTATTAATTATTCTATTATCTACGGCTTTTTATGAGTGTCTTAGATGTTGTCATACATTTTGTGTTTGTGTAGGTATACATGTTGAAAAAACTATTGGTGTTTGGCAGAAATTATACAACAGGATCTGGAGGTTGTCTGCTACTCGCACAGAATTCTCGTAGCAGAGAATTGTAACATAGCGTTCTTCTACTTGGTGATCCTTCGGCTTACCTACTTTATTATCTCGCCTATGATCTGGGATAAAAAGTTTATGTTTATAATTAGTCTGACGTATATTCTTTTCTACTAGATTAGTCCAGTCAGATTTTTGTGACTTTATTGTGTATGTTTTTGTTTAGTTTAAACATGTTGTAAGGCAATACCTTGTTATATTGCATTTTCAGTTGAACGCGGTCAAAAGCCTTTTCTAAATCTATCACATATGTGCTAAGCTGCTCTCTTCTCATATTTTTTAGATATTTTGGTTGACAAGAACAACAATACTGCAGGATCTTTTTGATCTGAATCTTTGTGGCTCGTCTGATATGGTAGTTTTGATTCTGTGGCTTATAGTTTACGTATTTATTTTTTGTTAAATTATTGTTTCTCTTGTTGCTGCTAACTACCGTGGGGTTCACAATTATTCAGATGAAGGCTGTGGAAAAAACCAGATTCTTGGCTTAATTATATGCTGTTAGTTTGAGATACGTTTTTTGTCAAACTTGTTGGTTAACCGTTTTTAAACATTGAAATAATTATTGTCAGACAGCAATTCATAGGTAGCTTGCAACTTATATAGAAAAAGCTGTATTTTTCCACAAAACTACTTAAGGATGGGTACTATGACATAGGTACCATCTGATAAGTCACTTTTTTTTAGAACAAATGAGGCAAAGATTTTGTGGGTGCATCATAGCTGCTCAACATTTGCTATCACCTCTTCTGTCTTGATTATTGGCCTACCAACACCTCACACTTACAGTTTTCTTGAATATTCTAACAGGATTTCTGACCATTTTGTAAACATCTGCTTCCAAAAAGTCTACATCAGAAATCCGTTGTCAAAAATTAGGTAAGCAAGCGTCATCGTTGTTTTCCCATTCCCCATTAACAAATACTCTATTTCAAAAATATGTTTCTGTAAGAAACGTTTTGTGTAAAAACCAATATTGTTGGAAAACGGCTAAGCAACAAGCTTGACAGAAGTCAAGAAACAAATGTCAAACTAAACACGTTGAATCAAGCTAAGAGTCTGGTTATGTTTTATATAGCCTCCACCCTCCTCTTATCTGAATGATTTTGGATCACACGGTATTAGTATTAAAAAAATAAAGGTGTGTAAAATAAATCTGGTTTTTCATGCTCATCAGATGAATGTAGAAATAACCGTAAACTATTAATAATCAATTAATTATTTTCCTCTAATCCTACTGTCAAGGCTTCTTGACTAATTAAAAGTAAAAATAAATAAACTTTATATATGAATAATTTATAATTAACACAAGCAATTAATTAATTATGTTTAAATTGAAATTATACTTAAGTTTTTTGAAATTCCTTTAACACTTTTATTTTTTCTTTCTTCTTTTTGCTATTTTGTTATGTAAATGTTGCATAACGTCGGACATCAGCGGCAACTGTTGCGACGGTTGTGTTAATCTAATTTATGAGGGATGTTTACGAAATATCGGAAATACCTAAGCAAATGAAGCTGATTACCTTCAAAGTTTCGCACATTTAATCTTGTTGATTGGATATTTGCTTAGACTAATAAAAAGAGCACGGACGACTATTATAATAACTTTGGGTAAGACTAGAAGCTAAATATTTGAAATTATTGTTAATGATCAAACGATCTGAATTAATTATGAGTGCTCTATAATAAAACAAGTTTCAAATTATACCTATTTCAAGAACAGAATTTCTAGGTGGTACCTATCTCTTCAAAATAAGCAGTACAATAGATGCCAGATAAAAAAAAATATTTGCAAAATCAAGAACAAAAAATCTTATTGTTCAACTGAATGCAAGGATTAGAAATGTCAAATGAAAATTTAAGACTTTATAGAAAAATAAAAAAAAAAATTACAGAGCAAAAATTCAAAAAAAAAATATGAAACATGGATATACAAACAAACCTAAAAAGTTGAGAAATAGAAATGCCAAAAAAATGAATGAAAATTTATAAATCAAGACAAAAAAATTAAAGTGCATACAAACATAAAAAAGTAAGCATAGCAAGAAAACAATAGATAAACAAACAATAAAAAATAAAATATAGACATTACGATAACAAACAAAAGGTACATTTACAAGGCTGAGCAAGGTGTGCAAATTAATTCTTGAAAGAATGTAAATGAGGTCTTATGAGCTCTTCAAGAAAAAAAAAGAAGAAATTTCTACAGTTTGGTTAAATAAGATTCTGTAGCGACAGTTAGCAAAAGAACTAGGTACAAAATTAATCAAATTATGTTAAAGTAATGAGTGTTTTAATGATATTTGGCGTCAAAGCGTGCCATGAATGTTTAAGTTTGAACTGTGAACGTACTTTTATCATTTGACAGTTAGAAGTGACAGTTATTAATTTGACATCCGAAGCTAACCTCACCTTTAATTCAATAAATTGGTAGCTCAACACGTTAATGAGATTAAATTAGAAGCACTTGAAAGCACTTGTAGTGTTATAACAAACGAAAAAATAAAGGTTAATTAGCAAATAAGGTTCATAACAAATAATCAAAATGTCGTCTATCGACTTCGAGGCATTTGCGGTCTCTTTCAACAATTGCGAAACTGACATTTGCCAACTTTTTGGGATTATTAGATATTTATTTAATAAATTTAGGCAACTATCGCTTGATACAACTAATTCAGGTTATTTAAGCGTTGCTGGAAAATTGAGTTTTTTTCATTGGGTCAAAGAAAGTCAAAAAAGAAGTCACAGGGACTGAGGTCGCAATATCTTGAAAGGTAAGTTATCGCTGTATTTTGGCTGATAACTCAACGATCGTAAAATTCTTGTATTATATTCAACGCTATGTGCAGTGGCACCGTTTTGCTGAAAGTACCCGTCTACAATTTTATCGACATGAAGCTGTGCAAAAAATGGCTGTAGAATAACGTAAAGAGAAGAGCAAAAAAACGGAAAAAAATAGAAAAAAAGCGAGAAAGACGTCGTAGACGGTTAGATAGAAGACAGTAAATCTATTTTTTTCAATAATTAGATTTGAATAGATTCAGCCAGAAAAATGTGGGTTTTTCTTGCAGCAGAACTCATTAAGTTCCGATATTGCTTTTAAGAAGGACTACATACTTTGCAATTTTTGGTAAATCAAAATAACGCTTTTTGCTTACAAACAGAAATCACTAACTAGACTTTTAAATTTCAATGTTTGTAAGCTCAAGGTTTCAAATTTGGACATACTGATTTTTCCTTGAACGCCCACGGTATGACAAAAGGTACTGAGTTTGCAAAAAGATAAATTTGGATGCATGGTCCTACTAGGATGTTTACACCCCAAAATGGTTTTTAAAAAAGTATGAACACTACTGTTAATCGAAAAATTGCAGATGACATTTTTTGAAGTTTGGCGCGAGTTTTTGCAAATAACACAAACAAATCTGTAGAATAAGCGCTTTTCTTATAAATAGTCCAATAAGCACAAAAATATTAAGTAAAAAACGTCCAGCTTAGCTCGAAGAGATAATTTAACAAAAACGAAAAAAATTGTCTGCTTATCAATTTCCAAAATTTTTTACTTGTATCGAGCTAGTACAAGCTCGGTTAATGAGATTCATGCGGTTAACAAGCTTAAAAGATTTTATTACATAAATGAAATTATCATAATTATTAAATAAAACAGATTACGCCCAATTACTTGTGATTAATTACAAATAACTTACAGTTTTTTCAAGTTTAAGTGGGTAGACAAATCAAATAATATTCTTCGAATTAAAAAAAAACCTAATTAAAACAAAGAGGAAAAGAAAGTAAAACCGTTGTTACTCAGCAAGAAATTTTGTGTTTATTGGAGGTCAACTTGATGTTGTAGAATAATAAGTAATAGAAAAATAATAAATAATTTATTAGAAACCGCGAGTTTATGAATAAAATGCAAGTATAGCATAAAAAATGAAAGTTAGCAGAGATGTGGGCAACAACAACAAGAAATAAACAAACGGAAATTTAATGTAATTTTCTTGTAAATCTGGGTTAAAGGTTTTAATTCGAATGATGCATCGTATTTTGGTGGTAATGTACTTTCACTTTACAACTTGTAGGATGAAAACATGCGTGAGATATTATAGATAAACGCTAATTTTTTATTTTAAAAAGAGATATACAGAGTTACATTAAATATAAATAACCACTTTTTTTTATTGCAAATTAAATATTTCAAAACCCTACGCATTATCATTTTGTGTAGAAAAATACCGCATCTGAATGTGAGAACAGTGACAATAGTATGTTATTATACTAGTTTAAATTTTCACACAAGTGTACGAAAACCGCAATGTGTGTGAAAATACGCCTTATTAAACTAGCGTAATAAACTATTTTATCAATTTGCTTTGCTAATTCCCCTAACTGTATTTTTAGACAATAGATTTTCACGTATGCTGGTACTGAAATTGAATTTTGGCATTTAAATTAAAAAATAATCTAGTAGTCATAAAACAGATTTTATCATTTGTGTGCTAATGTTCAATATGAACGCTAAAAACAATACATTTACCTCTAGGTCGCTTTATAAACAAAAAACCGCTCAACAGGCTATCAAGTAGGTGTTACCTAAAAATTCAAAACCTTGATACAATAAAAAGTATGGTGCTTTCAATAAATAATGTTAAAAAAATGAAGCGCTGACAGAAAACGTCGTTTTTGTAAGTGTGACATAACTGATGTTACCTCTCAATAAAAAATAAAACCTAAATATTATTAGAATCAGTTTAATAATACGATTTATTATTGAGCTTTCTTTGATATAATAATTATACAGGGTGTATAATATTAACATTAGTTAAGGGTGGCTATGCTTTTAGGTAGCAGGTCTTTTATAGTTTTATATAGACGCTTACGGAATACGCATAGATTTTTCTGAATTTGAATATATCAATTTAATTAGTTTGCGCTATTTTTTTTGATAAAATGAGAAATAAATATTTTAATCTTTTTTAAGAATTTTCCTTTTTTGTTTAAATAATTAAAAATTTATTTTACACTCAGAAAATGACGTAAATGCCCTCGGCAGGCAGAAGTTGAATTTTGGCATTTAACTTAAAAAATAATCTAGTAGCCATAAAACAAATTTTATCATTTGTGTGCTAATGTTCAATATGGACGCTAAAAACAATACATTTGCCTCTAGGTCGCTTTATAAACAAAAAACCGCTCAACAGGCTATCAAGTATGTGTTAGCTAAAATTTCAAAACCCTGATACAATAAAAAATATGGTGCTTTCAATAAATGATGTTAAAAAAATGAAGCGCTGACAGAAAACGTCGTTTTTATAAGTGTGACATAACTGATGTTACCTCTCAATAATAAATCAAAGCTAAATATTATTAAAATCAGTTTAATAATACGATTCATTATTGAGCTTTTTTGATATAATAATTAAACAGGGTGTATGATATTAACATTAATTAAGGGTGGCTATGCTTTTTGGGTAGCAGGTCTTAGATCGCTTCGTACTAAAGCCGGTCACAATCTGTATACATAAAGACGCTTACGGAATGGTGCATAGATTTTTGTGAATTTGAATATATCAATTTAATTAATTTGCGCTATTTTTTTTTTTTTGATCAAATAAGAAATATATATTTTCATCTTTTCTAAGAATTTTCCTTTTTCGTTTAAATAATTAAAAATTTATTTTACACTCAGAAAATGACGTCAAATGCCCTCGGCAGGCATTTGTGAACGGCACTGTGCTTTAAATAACAATGTCAGTTGTGAATAGACACCTGCAATGCCGGCTGAGCTTACCGGAACTAATAATTAATTAATCAATATTATTTATAAGAATAAGACAAGAAAACGGCTGAGTATCCACAGTGCATCGATTTTGATTACCAAAAAATGTATTAGTGTATTTTACCTAATTTTTGTACGAACCAATCTAAGACCTGCTGCCAAAAAAGCGTAGCCGTCTTTGAATAATGATAATAGTATACACCCTGTTTGATAACTTACTAAAATGTTTATAATGTAAATATTAACGTTTTGGGTAAAAAACCGTACCCACAAAATCATTGTAACTACAGTATCCGCTCGATTCAGTGAATATTCTCTTTATTTTAGTGAGCCCCAAAATCTTTACGTTCGAGCTCTAAATAATTAACAAGTAGAACAAACAGGTAGAACCATACTGGTTCACAGAAATCATAAAGATTACTGCGTCTTGACAAACATCTAAAAACTTTTAGAAAAGTTAAATATTTGTTCAAAAAAACTGTAAAATTTATAAACAATTTAGTGAAGAATCTCATCACGGTTAAATGAACCAATCAGACACTGAGATTGCCTCCATGGGAACGACGGTAATGAGTTTGGAAACATTTTTCCAGTCTAAATTAATTTGTTTAGATTTGTTTTGGCGTTTATTTTGCGGCGACTACGGTATAACTGCCGATTTCGGTATAACGCTATAACACTTAAAAGCGTCCTGTGATTTTCTACCCGAATACCATTCGTGCCTATATTATTTCTCGCAATTTTTTCTCGTAAGTTTCAAAAACAGGTAATTTCCTTCGAACTAATTAATACACTCCAAAAAAAATATTTGAATTATTATATGCACTTATCTACACTAATATTATAAAGAGAAAAGATTTGTATGTTTGTATGTTTGTAATGAATAGGCTCAAAAAGTACTGGGCCGATTTAAAAAATTCTTTCACCAATAGAATGCTACATTCTTCCTATTTGACATAGGCAACATTTTATTTTGAAAAAAATTAGGGATCCTTGGTAAAATTTGAACAATGTAACCGAAGGTGTAGAAAAATGAGTCTTAAAATGTCTTTTGTCGAATGCGCTGCCGAAACTATTAGCGATAGAACAAAATAATGTCCAACAATATTGAAGAACATCATAATGTCTACAAAAAACTCCGCGGTAGCATATGTCCAACTATTGTAGTTATGTCACTACAACAACTTTTTGCATTTTAAACATTAATGAAAATGCTAACCAAATTCAAACCATGCTATTTATGTGTTTATATTAATCCTTATCCAAATAAACTATTTTATGGTCAAGACCATTTAACTACCTATAAAATGGTTTTTAAATTATTCAAGTTGGACTTTCCATTCAAAAGATATTACGAATTAAAAAATTCAAACAGTAAACAAAACCGCCATAGCGCCGTGGCCGTTGTTTGCGATGCAGTCTGAAAAGCGCGCCGGGCATCGCGTCGGGCGGGGTGGAGGGGGCACTGAGGGGGCAATATTTAATAAAATTAGTAAAGTCCTTCTCGGGTATGACAAGACCAGGGAAATAGGTATTCATTTTTATATGGAGGATATTATAGATAACAGTTCAAATTGAATAGGTACGCATACATAAGATAGGTCAGCTATACAAAATAAAGTAGTGCATCAAATTTACGCTAAGGCGGTACAAAGTTCGCCGGGTCAGCTATACAAAATAAAATAGTGCATCAAATTTACGCTAAGGCGGTACGAAGTTCGCCGGGTCAGCTAGTGATATTATATAATTATAAATTTGATATTAACTTTTGTCAAGGGTACAGAAAGGGGCAGAAATCATTTTAGAAAAAAGTGCTGCTTTAACAAGATAAAAAAACTTTTTGGCATAAAGTAGTTAAAATATTGTATTGTTAGTTCTTGACTTTTTTGTAAAGACATCAGCACTAGCCAAGCTGCTTATAAAAGCTAGTAGATATTTATGTAGTCATCAAGTAAGAACTGCAATAATGTGAAAGAAAACAACATTTTTCACAGCAAGACGATTTTTACAATTTTCCTATTTTGCTCAAGAAACACTTACCTGTCTTTCTCACGTTCCTCGTAATTTTACGACCGGGCTTGGTATGGTCTCTTCAGCATACTTAGCACAAAACTTTGGCTCGGAGCTGTTTTTTTTCTTCTTAAATTGCACATTTAAAATCACCTTTTAAATGTGTTACAACATAACAATTAGATTTTAAAACTTCTTCGTGAAAAAAAAATCAACATTTTGCAACAACATTTATTGAATGGTAAACTGGTAAATCAATACACTTTAAAACGTAAGTATGTATAATAATATATACCGTTAACTTGACCACAAAACTTTGTAACTCCACAAACAAAATTAATTTCAAAGTATTTTCTGAAGATTATGTGTGCTTGGAATAAACAAAATCAACGAAACGAATTCGCAAGAAGAGTTACACTGCTTCAATTATTGGAGGTTGATAAATATGGTATATTATTTTCGCCCATACCTGCATACATTTATAACGAAATAGCTTCTAATTATTATTTGTTCTTTTTTTTTTGGAAAATCATTTTTCTATAATTCGAAGCTTCTCGGTCAACATACATTAAGAAACATGCTTTTCAAAGTTTTTTCTTTATTTAAAACATTTTAAGAAGTCCAATTGAATGAAACTCTTATGCAAAAAACTGGAGTAGATACAGTTATTATAGTTAGATATTTGATGTTTGTAGTTAATAGCAATGGAAAAGAATAAAAAATACAAACAAAAAAATCTTACTTCATAACTTTTATTAAATCAAATAAAATTGTTACAATATATTTTACACACCTAACAAAAAAAATCAAAAAGTAAAAAGGCAATGATATGATAAATAAGTACTCTGTAAAAATGGTTAAATACATATATTGAAATATCTCTATCTGTGAATCTGTGATAAAAAAATCACGTAAGCAAGTATATCATTACTTTTTTAAGAATCAGGTAAAAACTAACACATAGAAGATTACATAGATATAATCTGCAGAAGTAGAATATAGGATTCCTTGGTAACTATCGCTAAACATAATTTAAAACTTAAAAAAACTTATCTATAAAATAGCGAGTAAAAACTGGCATTAAATGGCAAGTTTCAATAATAAAATTTAAAAATAATAATAATAAAAAATAAAAAACATAGTTAACAATTGTGCTTGAAAAAAATCAATTAAGTACTTACACGTTTTTTCTCAAAATATACAAGATAGAAAAAAAGCAGGTACAAAATTCTAGAGATGACGAATATTGCAAGGTTCCCGTTTGCCCGAACCACATGCTACAAAAATAGCACTCTATATAATAGCATCTTATATACAATAAATCCGAAGCCGTTTTAGTGCGGGAAATCAACTACAAAAGCTCTTTGACATTTCCGGAATTCATCCAGAAAGAATCGTAAGAGAAAGGTTACTGTTTTGTTTACTTGAATAAAGCTTTTCTAAATATGTATTACAAATTTAAAGCGGACGGTGTGTTTCTTTAAGAACAAAGGTGCGAGATTAACACCTAACAATTCGACCATTCCTCAGGTAACTCTCTTTCAGTCCATCCGTTACAATCCAAGGCAGTTGTTGATATGAAATAATAGATATGAAATGGCACATTTAATTCTTCAAAAGTATGGTAACTTGTGAAAATTAGTTTGAGGCCCCCTTGAGTATTAGGAATAAAAAAATTTTGGTCAAAACGGGCCAAATATCTTAAAATACGTTTCATATAAAAATACACAAAATAAAGCGAATATAAAAAAATTAAATAGAGGTAACTCCCGACAGGTAATTTATTATATAACTAGTAAAATATATAACTTTTTTGTAAACAGTGTAAATAAAATATTTTTTTTAAGTATTTACAGTGCCTTGACTAGGTATATCGCATAAATGTAGTTTTTCCACACGTTCGTGTAGTGGTAACATTGAAAAATTATAAAAAGGCTTACGTTTTAATCATCACTATAACTAATCATACTTTATCACGTAAAATTGTAACTTAAGTTTCTGCTCTTTAGAGTATTTCTTCAGGTTGTCCAAGGCTTCACATCAACCTTGATCATTGATCAATAATCAGGATTTTTATTCATAAAAACCCCATCTAAACCTACGAGAGTAAGCATTTTACAAAATAAGACAAAGTGCATTTGTTCGAATGTGGAAAAAGGTGCGGACAACACCAAAAGATCAACAGAATTCGGAATTGGCGAAACTGTCCAAAAATTCTCATTTCTTTAAAACACTTTCATTTAAACAAATCATTCCTCGATTAGGCCAATTTTTGGACATTTTCTTTCTGCTACGTAAATACGACCTAATATCAACAAATCACATAGAAAAGTTTATCACGTTTTAAAAATATCATCTAACAATCTCTTTCTTAGAAGGGTAGGCTAGCCACAAACATTTTTTCAATTAAAGGTGGGGCCGGAACTAGATCTTCTAGTTTTAAGTAGAAGATTCTTTGAAGACCTTGGACACTTAATGATCGTAAATCGGGCAGTTTTCCTAATAGCCTACTAAAGTAGTGTGCTTTCCTTTGCGCTTCCGCGTTGTATGTTACATGGTCACGCAAAGATGATATTATTTTCATCTGAAGTTGCTCCACACGATGAGGCTCTTTTAAACCATGGCGTTCTGTAACAAAAGACAATTCGGTTATAATTTGTTGTTGTAGAATAATTTAGTCTAAATATAAATATTTATTAAGTATATTAATAAGTATAAATATTTATTAAAAAGTCCGTAACTGTTAAATCATTGATATAATGCATTCGCTCATAATTTCCATAATATTTATATTTTATAACTTCGAAAACTCTATAATATAATGATTAAATCTAAAATACTTAATTTAAATAGTTATTTGTATTACAAAGCCGGAAACTAGCATTTTGCAAACCAAGTGATTTTGGGTCAGGTCTACGAGTTATTGCAAAACTTTTTCAGAGCAAGATTTTTGTGTCGACGTAATAATAAAATTCTTCTAATTTTTTTGGCTAATTTTTATGTTAGCAGTATTACCTACACTAAAAAAATACTGCATTAGTTAATCCAGTCCCATGGAGCCACGTTATTGCTAGATTAGCAACCGCAAATACCGCAATTTTCATATTTATTCATTTAAATGCATTCATTTATAGTTGATGTTTACAGTGACACATTTTGTTTAACTTATCTTTTAAGGAATTACTTGTTTCCAAATCGAGTAATTTTGAAAAGCAAATACGAAAGCCTAAGCCTCCAAATTATGCGTTCTTGCAAAACTGTTTCTAGCGGTGTGATACACAGGATTTTTTATGACGACCTGCCGCGCTGTTCAATTTTTTTATGGTAAAAAAAAATTTATTTAGTTCATTTTTATATTGACATTATTAACATTAAAAAATTGTATGAAATCTCAAATATCACACAATTTGTGTTTTCTGATATTTCCACAATTTTCTGACATGCTATCACTAAATTCGCCGATAATTTACATTCAAAATTAATTTTGTTTAGGAGTAGCTGCAGTTTTCACATTTATTTAACATTTGAAGAATAAATAATTTTTTGTTGACCAAAAGCAGCACGTATTAAATGTTATTTTTTTCTACACAGCCAAATTTAGTTGTACATATATTTTCAAATTACTTAAAGCCACCTTTTGGCATTTGTGACCTACATTTCAATTAAATAGGCTTAATTATTGATTACATAAGAGAAAAAAAATAGAACATTTAAAAAAAATTATTGTATTTAAAATATTTTCAATCTTCAAGCAGTGTTTTCTGAAAGACAATGTGAGTCAAAATGTCAAAAATATTGTTTAGATATAAATATAATATTATCTACAATATTTACATTACCCATTTACATCGTACAATGATGTAAAATGTACCAATATTTAGCTCACGCATTGTAGAAGATCAAAAAAAATAAAAATAAAAGCATGTTGTACAAACCGTTCGCATTTTTTACCGTAGGTATCATTTTCAAATTAAACATTTTTCAGTTTTGCATTTCTTCAAATATAAATTTCAGATTAAGTTGGCCGATTGTTTAGTTTTTTTTTGACTGGCACCGCTTTCAAAAATAACAGATTAAATTTTGTTTATTTATAATAAGCAAAACTATTTTTTTATATTTTTTATTTTTAGATGAAGTCGGTTCTTAATTTTTTTTAAACTTATTTCTAAACAATGCAGTTTTTGAAAACAGAAACAAAACATATCAAGTAAGTAATCATATACAGCAAGCTCTAATGAATATATTTATTTAATCACAAATGTGGAAAAAAATTACTCTGCGCTAGCAAGTGTAAATGAAAAGTTTTGAAAGATCAGGTACTAAATTTGTAACACTTATGTTAACACTTTTGATTGTAAGATTGTTTTAATTAATTCGGGTAACAGAGCTTGTCAGGTTCAAGCACTTACAAAAGTGTTTTTAGATCATGTAAAAGATTCGAACCACATTTTATCATTTTTTGGTATGGGTAGCAACGTTTGAGATAATACCCGGCAGTAAATTTTATTGCTCATAATAAGAGGGACAAGGTAACAAGGTAAGAAAAATTTACAAGCCAAAGTGTAGTGTGCCTCCGGTGCCTGATGAACCAACCAGGTGGCTAAGTGCTACCCTGAATTAATATCCAAATTATGATTTTGATTTCGGGTGTCAAACTTTCAAATAAATATCCCAAATGTGTTAACTGTATCTAATAAATAGCACAATAATTGCTAATAATTAATAATACTAATAAAAAAAATAATAAAAAAACCAAGCCATCATGTGTGTGTGACGCGAATTTTGAAGTGCTTTAAAAAAGGATTAATTTCTCAAAAAAATTTTAATAGTTTTTACTTGAGCTGGTTACCCTGAAGATAACTACTTTTTCTATCTGTAGAAAGTGTTATTCTTCTGATTGATCTATTATTTTTTAGATAATTTATTAATTTGGCATTTAAAAATGGTAAAAGTGTTACCTTTAGTTATTCCAAATATAGGTGTTGTACAATATCAATAAGTAAAAATCTCAAAATTTTAGATTTGGATTTAAAGATTCTTGCGAAAGCAGCATTATTATGTTCATGTCATATTGTTCGAATTTCAAATGTTATATCCGAAAATTCCAATATATGATCGCAGATGCGTGGGGTTATAGTAATTTAGCTTGATCTTCCAAAAAACAATCTTATGTTTTCTCCTTGGCTTAAAACACAATTTGTGGGTTTTGTTTTAAATTTAATTCTTAAATTGGTTTTTAAACTAATTAAAAACTATAAACTTGTTTTTCAAAAATTTGTATATTATTGAAAAAGTAATTTTGTCATCATTATCATTACTTGTCAAGACCGTAATGATTTTTAAATCCAGCAAAATTGCTGCGCCTCCGGGAAACGAAGGGTTGAACATAATAAATAAATAAATAATAATAAAGAAATAATAATTAATAAATAATAATTGCTCAAAAATTTTCGATAAGTTCAACTGCGGTTGATACTATAAACGCAAAAAAATTAGTTTAGAATTATGTTGCGCTACATCTAGTTTCACCGCTCATAGCCAATTTTTAATCGGCTAAAAATATCATAAGTTTAAAAAACAGTTTCTTGGTTTAAAAACACTTGAGTTGTGAATTCCCAAAAACACTGTTTTAAATTTTCTGTTGAGGAAAATAAATTGAGTCACAGTCATTGTTGTAAACGGCCATCTATTTGAAAATTAATAAACTAATCGTAAATTCATATAGACAAAAAGTTGGTAAATGATATAATTAAAAAAAAGAGTTACCAAAGAGTAAAACTCTATTTTTATCTAATTATCCAAATAATATGTCCCATTTAACCTCATAGTCCAGTAAAGATAGACATTGAAATAGAAAAATTTTCCTTTTTTTAAACGACGGGGAAGGTGATTGTAAGTCTAAATCTCAATTTTCAGAACAATCTCGATATCGCCGTCGCCGTCATCTTGATTTAAAGTTCAATTTTTTTGTTTTTCTAAAATAACTCGTTAATTTACAACTTTAGAGGAAAAATAAAAGTATTCAAAGTGGTTAGAAATTTCCTTTAAGTTTAGTTATTATTATTTTTACGCTTGGATCAATATTTGCAGAGTTATACTATCAAGCTTATAATACAATTTTTGGTCAATAAACTACATAATAAATAAAATATTTGAAAAAATAAAAAAAATCACCTTTGATTCAACTATAAATGCAAAAATATTGATCGTGGAGTGGAAAATGCAAGTACCAAAGTTGAAGAAAATTAAAATTCCACCAATTTTTTTTATAAACTTGATAAGTATAACTCTGCAAATATTGATTCTCGCGTTAACAAGATTATGACCAAACCGTTTCCTACGAAGCAAAAAAAATTTATAACTCACTTCTCATTCACCTAAAGTCTTCTTAAACCTACGTATCTTTTCGCAAAGTGGTTAAGTCTTATCATTCTTATTTAGTTAATAAACCGTTTTACTCTTTAGCTGAATATATGTGGTTAAAAATTTGAAAGTTTTTTAGGTAATACATATACTAGTCCATTAGTAGTTCTAGAATATGTCCTTTTAGATGTTCTACTTTTTATGTGCTTCTTTTGACATTTTTTGACTATCGGTCATTATCTTCTTATATGTTTGCTATTCGCTTTGTCTACAAATTTTGTAATTTTCATGACAATAAAGCTTATTATTATAACCTGTAGGAAATTAAATTTCCAACAACTGTGGAAAGTCGATACCACTATTTTAGCTCAAGTTGTAAATTAACAAGTTATTTGAAAAAAAAAACAGCACTAAACTCCGAAAATCAAGATTTAGACTTCCAACCATACCCTCCAACGCTTAAAAAAAATTGTGGACCCTAATTTTTTCTATTTAAGGCTATTTTTATCTCTATTTCGACTGGACTATCATGCAAATGCGCGAGATAATTATGTTTCCAAAAGCAGTTCTAAATGAATATATTAATTATGTACTTATAAATCAATATAAATGCGCTAATAAGATTTAAAGAGCCAAAAAAATAAATAAAAAATTTGAGTTCTATCTTGAGATCTTATGGAATCTGAATATCTGAAACATATGAATCTCTCTATTGATAAAGTTAGGGTTTTTGTGTGTTTGAAAACATCGTAATACACTCTTTTCCTCGTGTTTTCTTGAATTTAAATGTCTACACAATATTTCTACATATTTACTTCATTCAATATTCTATAGTTTGACACCTAATAAAAAACAACAGTTGTCCGCGGCGAGAGGCGCTTAACAATAGATAGTAAACATTTTTATTACATCGCTTCCCATTCAAAACAATTGAAAAATTTATTTATTATTTGCCACTGTAAACACACCTGTTCAACGAACAGCTGATGCTACATTATTGTTAATGATTATTAATAATTATTATTATTACAAAAAACTTTCTATTATGGTCAGAAGAAGACATATCTAAAATTAATGACTAAAGCATCTTGCCATATGTTTAGCCTTTACGACTGCTGGTTTTAAGATGTTATAACGATTCGCAAAAAGTGAAACATTCGTATTGTAAGAGACAAGATATTTGAATATTCATGAAACTAAACTCATTGCCACCGACTAAATGTAGCACAATGACGAGAAATAGGTAATAATGACAGTTATTACAGACACATATTTCTAAGAATATTTGACCAGCACTTTCAGTGACTAATTTTATTTACAAATACGCCACATTTCTCACATGTCTTGTTTAAAACTACCCAAGACATAATTCCCGTCAATTGGCTTAACTTTATAGCTCTCCGAATATCTTATCACTCATAATGACATTGTATTAAATAGGAATTGTCTTTCCTACCTAATTGAGGGACTTTTTACCGATAACACACGAGTTACATAAATAATTTTGTCCAACTCCTTCAGAATTCCGCGAAGCCGCCTTGGTTTTTCGATAACCGTGGTAAAATTTTTATTCAACAATTAATCGGTTTAGCGATAAAAAAAAATAGTTTATGAGAAGGCTTTGACGCAATCACTATGGCACATACAATTTTTGTTTACATTAAGAAACCAAAATTTTGTTTTTTTAGAAAAAAAGTTTCACACGCTTAAACGACGCCGAATAAGGAAAGAAAAGATGTTTGTGCCGGTTGGAATTCAAAACAATGGCAAACTAGTGTTCTCGAAAATAATCCAAAGATATTTATGAAAAAGAATTTAGTTTATTCATGACGTAGAGAGAAGAAGAAGTTGGTGGTATAAAGATATTAATATAAATATAAATATTAATATTAATCAGTGATGTTCTAAAATGTATTATATTGAGTTATAGATCTAATAAGTTCTGGATAAAATGATAATTTTCAATTGTTTTTTTATCAAGAGTGGCTTAAGGTTTATCATTCACTCACTAGTGACTTATAGGCAATTTTAAATTTCTAAAATCACGATAGTTATGGACTTATTAACTCATAAATTTAAATATAAAACTTAATCTTTTCTTTTTCATATAGAATTTTCGTAAAAACACGTGACTGAATAATCATTTATGTATAAGATAATAATAATAGGAATAAGCAAAACTGGCACACAATCTAGTTTCAAAAGAAATATTATTAAACAATCATAGCAAAACTCGTATCATAATCGTATACTATGCTGATTTTCACGTTTTACTTTTTCATTATTTGTCTACAATTTCAAGAATTTCAAAATCAGATAATTTCTTGCTTAATGAATGAAGTAAACTTAATTCTATTTATCACATGACAAGTTATATGACAATCAAATGTCAAATAACAGTCTGACGTGGCCTTACGATTCATTTTATGCGTTCTATCATTTAAATTCAATCATCTACTAGCATAACTTAGCTACTGTTTATTTTATGAGTCTTGTTTCTAAAATTTTTGATTTAATTTTATATCATGTTTTATTAAAATATTTACAATTAAAACCTTATAAACTCGTTGTTCATTCAATTAACAGACTATTTGTTGTTTATACAAAAAAAAACTAACGTTTATCTCAATAGTTAACAGTGACACTAAAACATTATATTAACATAGCTGTAAAATTTAGTGATTTGACAAAAAACATAAATAAAATAATTAAACTTGAAGGTAGCTCAAGGTACGGCAAAATTCTCAATTTTTTATCTACTTTTTAATGGGATTTATACTGCTTTAATTATGCATCGTCAATTTATGGTATTTGAATATGAAATATTACTCTCTATAGAAGCCATTTTTTCATTTTTCAAATAACGTCAAACTCAAATAACCCAAATTTTTGTCCAATATGCTTTTACTAGCTGGAATATTAATAAATTAATTTACAGGAAAAACCATTAACACAAAGCTCATAAAATATACAATTTGATAATTGATTTCACATCTAGTTTCAGAATGTTTATTACCTGGTCAAGTTGTCAATTTGTTCTAATTAAGATTGCTTAATGTAATCAACACATTAAATGTGCGCATGCGTATAACAAATAAAATTTTTATCTAGCTAATAATAATAAAATATTTTGATAAAAAGTGTGTTTAAAAGTTAAGCGCCATAGTAGCGGTCATTTTGATACAACTGCTTTTAATCGCATTAAGGTGGTTTACTGTATAAATTTGGCAAGATATGTTTTGAAAAAAAGGTTCAGATGTCAAATTAATAACTTTCAACCCGCACGTCACAGTTAAACATTCATGGCCTGCTTTGAAACCAAATATAAAACCAATCATAGAAGCTGCCAAATAAAATAGTGCATTCTATGGGACTTAATACTAAGTAATTAGTAATGGCTTTGACTAATAGCGATAAATATAAGACACAGAAATGTTTATTTTATATAAGAATTTAAACATTTGTAATGTTCTACCCAGAAAATGTTCAATTTATGCAGGTCATTTAGTTGTTTGTTTTATGCCATCTTAGAGTAAACAGGATTATATTAATTGTATCCTATAACCTCCTAACCTGCATGTCTTCAATCAATTACTTGTCAAACAACACCAAACTAAAATTGGAGTCTCTAATAGACATTAGTTTTACAAAACAAATGAAACTACTGTCAAAGTGTGAGTTACGTATAACTTAGCCTTATCAAACTTAAAACCTAAAGATTTAATCATCATTTATATTATCTTATTACTCAGAATAAGCTTCGCCTCTAGCGTGGTTCACACGTCGAGTTGCCGGTATTATTCCCAATTTTATTTCCTTGTCCTGATGACGCCTCCACCGATAGAGTGCGAAACGTCGACAGTTGTTATTATACCTTCCGACACGGTCTTTTCCAAAAGATGTCAATATATTATTACTCTTGTAACATCGTGCAAATTCTATAATCATCGAGTAGCCACAATGTACCTTAAAAACAGCCAAACAATAGTTGTTTTTATAAATACTGTCAAAAGTAACAAATATTGTGAAAGTGTTGATAAGATACACGCGGCGAAGTGCAACTACGCTCAAGTGAATTTGATCAATACGAATCAAGATATTTGTTTTTTCGAACGTGTTATGAAGATTCTTTTTTATTTAACCGCATTTTATTTGCGAATTATCAAAATACTCCATTAAATAAAAATACCTTAAATTTTAAAATACAGTGAGTGCTAACTATAATTTAGTTTAGTTTTGTATAGCGCCTAGTGTGTCTTATAGGCCGCAGCAACATCTGTTGTAATATTTGCGTGTTTTTAGTTTATTGTTTTGTATTTTTTGTTTCCTTACTCTCTTGGTACTGATACGTGTTTGATCAGATTTTTGCTAACGTTTCACTTTATTAGCTCTTTACTTTACATACACCTATTATTAATTTTACAGTACAGTTGTTGAGAAATAGTGATAAAAATAGCAATATATGTTGATTATAAACTTGTCATCAACATTAACAATATTTTTTATATAAAATTTACCGAAAAAAAAAACCGAAAAGCTCAGAAGCTGAGTAATTGTTTTACTAAAAATATCTAATTTATTATCTTACATTTTTACATAGTATTAGATTAGTATTAGACAAAAGTTGTATTTTAGCGATAGATTTAACTTCTATAATTTGCCTAAAATTTTGAAAAAACCTGCTATTAACCTTGGAAAAACCCAGCCAAAAGCAATTGCATTTTTTTCTTTTTTTTTTTATTTACTTCTGTTTAATATTATCTGGAATTTTATTTAGCTAGCTGTTCGTCCCTGGACTAATTATTATGAACGGTGCGTTTAACGTTAATAAAAAATCATTATTAAACTATTACTTGTGAGTATAATTTATGTAGAAAATATTGTACAGTCACGGTCTTTATCTGAATAAATTATAGTATAGCGCAACTGTATTGATACCATTAAAACTAAAATTAAAATCACGCAAACGATTTGCTGTAGCGTGATCTAATTCTAAATTCGATTAATTTCAAAGTAGTTGTTGATTATTAATGAATATTGGACGTGGGGAGAAATTTCTGAGTACTGACCTGTGATGAGGGTGAGGGCGCAAAGACAGGCGAATGCCGATATATCGATTTCCATAGCCATTAAACTGGCGCAAAAATCCATAATGGCGTGAAGCCAATCTCCAAAAGATCTTTGACATTGCTGTTTGTCTAAGACAACACCGTTGCAGAAGGTCAGCTTTGTGTCGTTGGGATGGGTACGATAAGCTAGCCTGAAGAGAAGTTCTCTAATTAGTCAAATAACTTGTAAAAACTAATCATTATCACAGAATATTTTATTATTTCCGTAAAGATATCTATTCATAAAATAAATCTTTCAAATTCTTACCTTATAACAAACAATTCAAGTGATGCCGACTGAAATAGTATCTCTCTATCTTCAAAACATAACTCTGCAAAGCCTGGAATTTTTTCAGCAAAACTTCTTATAACATCCACCGACGTTGTCAGTAAAGAATAAAATTGTTGAATTTTTTCTGCTTCACTAATAATTGGTTCAATAGGACTTGGTTCAAGATATTGGGAATAATCCAAATTTGCTAAATCAGGTGTTGTATCTACATGTGCTCGCACTAAGGCTGTAATAAGTGAAACAGGAGGTGATGGAGGAGATTCTTGTGGAGATTTTGGTTTTGACGGCAGCCGTCCTCGACGTCCTTTTAGAGAATCTGTTCGAACCACTTCCTTCACCATGCCGACAACAAGACACTTTTGGAAGCGGCAGAATTGACAACGATTGCGACGACGTTTATCCACAGGACAAGCCTTTAAACAAAGAGTAAAATTAGTCTACTGTCACCAGTATTAGAGATCAAGTTTAACTTGATTCCAAAATCCCAAGTAAATTGTAAAAAAATTCAAAAATTAAATTTTGGATTGGTTGTTTTCCACAAATTTCTCAAAATCACCTAACTGAACCTATCAAATTTAAGTTGTCTTAAATATTTATAATCCTCTATAGAACCACCCCAAAAATTCTTAAAGATTTTTAAGCAACACTTTCAAATTAGTAACTGAGTCCAAATTATAATTTGACAGCTAATTCAAAGATGACAAATGAAATTTAGCAAAAAGTGTAAGTTACCTTGTCGGCTAAACAAACATATTTCGATCCTTTTTGCACTGTCCTCTTGAAAAAGCCTTTACAACCTTCGCAAGTTCGGACGCCATAATGCTGACAGGCGGCGGTATCGCCGCAAACGGCACATAGTTGTGATGGAGATGGCGGTGTATGGCCTTTGGAGGCGGGTGTATCGCCGCCACCAGGACTACTAGCGGCAGATGAACTGCCTGCAAGGCGGAGTTTGGGGCTTTCACTGCTTGATGTTGATTCGGATCTTTGAAGAGGAAGGGAGGCACGACGTTCTGGTCGAGGGGCCTATAAATAAAATCGTGAAGAGAATAAGGTTGGTCCATCTTAAATTCAAATTGTTAGCCAGTTTATATATTCTAAAAAATATTCATGTTCCAATTTCAAAAATATTTTATTATTCCACCGTAAAAGAGCTCGATACTTTTCTACTTAACTAAAAAATTTGTAGCCCAAAACCATAACCGACGGTTACTATTTAAAACCTTTTCTTCTAAAGTTATATGTAATGATTATTCCATTGATTGGAAAAGCTAAAATAGCTCATTGTGATGTTAGAGAACTAAACTTGAACTAAACAGACAAACTAAACTTGACCGAACTGTCAAGTTTGGTCAATTTTATTTGTAAAAAGTCTTATCTAGCTTAAGCCAGTTTCGTTCATTTCACCAAACGGCTTTTAATAAAAAGCCATTAATACTCTTCTTATCTTGGAGAACTATACTTCTTTCACAGTAATATTTATTGGCAAAGTTCATTCGTTATTGTTTATAAGACTTACTTACGGTCGTTTTCATAATAAGCTGTACAAAGTTAGCTTTACCTCAACTAAAGATATTTTAAAAACTCAAACCAAATTCAAAGTCGCCTGTTTTTATAGACCTAAACAAATCATTTTTAATTAAAGCGACTTAAGTTCTTTTATTGTCCAAGTAATAATACTTATAGTCTTAAAGTGTCAGTCATTTTCTGTCAGGTTTAACCTAAAAATAACTCTCACTGGTAAGTAAGCGTATTACTGTTTTCATATAAAAATCACCATAGCTAATATGGCAGTCAATGTAGCTAGAAAATGAATTAAATCTGTTACCACTTTACCACTAAGCAAGGGGTAAAAAAGTCGAGATAACAAGGGTAGACAAGATTATTATATGACATTTCTCAAAAACAGTTACAATATATGAAAAACATAAAACAAAAAGAATGAAAGGTCCGCGCATTAATGTTTTTCAGGGTTTGCCTTCTGGCTATTGCACGTTGTGATCAAGCTGTTACTTTGACTTCAGACTACTCGGTTATTTGAAAACTCTTTAGAGAAACATTTAGAAGTTAAGCAACAATGTCTGCTGCCCTAATATGATTCAGAACCACCAAATTTATTTGAAATTAATATTCCGTTGCCCTCACAGCTTATTTCATTATTACTTCGATCAACGAAGCATTTTTTTGTTTTTTTAATCCTACCAATAAGTGCTTCACAACTCATATGTGCCTAACTGAGCCGACATATCTTTATTTTAGTCTCAAAAACAGCCAGAATTTATACACTAAAAGATTTTTATTCATTTCGCTAGTTCTATGCTACTGAAGCTAATTCTACAGATTCAACATAAAAAAAACGGCAACTGCGCAAAAAAATTATTAACAGAAAACTTTTTATCATTTTTAAAAAAAATGTGAGAAAAACTATGTAAAAAGATAGTTTTTCAAGAAGATGTACCAAAGAAAGACAAAAAATAAAAAGAAGAACAAATAAAAATATAGACCAAAAACATCAAATAAAGTTGCCAGGGTTGCCAATGCGGCTGCACTGTTGTTGATGACAACGATAAAGATGGAGTTCATAGTTGTGCAATAAAACGAAAAAAGTTTTTCAGACTATAAAGCACCCTAGTTTGTCCAACAGGGAACCCTAGCATCGGGCGAGTCTTCTTTTGGTTTTCCTGTATAGTTAACTCAATCGGTACAAAACCATCCTTAAGCGATTGTGTTTTCCGCTTAATTACCTATCCAAACAAGCAATGGAACGTTGGATATACTTGGCCAGTATTCGACTGTGCTGATGGACTCGTCGACTGAGTCATTATCTGAGCCCGATACGTGACCGAGTTACTCAGTAAACAAGTTGTGATGAGTAATGTAGTCGTTATAAGATTAAAGAACTGGACGGTTGTAAAACCGTAAAATACGCTAGCCGTAAATGTCTTAGATCAACTATAATCACCGTTATAAACCGAAGCAGCAACAAAGCCTAATGAAATTATTCCGGATGGTTAGATTCTTTACGCCGTAACACTGTTGATAGTTTTCAAGTGTCATCTAGTGCAAAGACAGACTACGCTCGTACTTGACTTAAGGTATCTAATTCAAATTAGCTCAAAATATTGAACTTTCAATTATCTCCATTAAATCGATTCATCCCTTGATAATTTAAGAGTCATCTTTGATAAAAAGAGTCAAGATATCAAGCAGCCTGCCATATCAGAAACGGCTTTATGGTTTGTGAGAAAACCCTATTTATAATAAACTCTGACTTTAGCGTAGTTGATACTTTGAGTTACAGTGCTTATTCTCTCTTCGTCACCTGGTTGTCTTCTTCTATTGAATACCTGCACAATCTTATGTTCACCGCTTCTACGATTGAAGTTGCTAATGATAATCTTGTCACAACTCAAAACAAGCAATAAAAATCACAACGGGAGATCGCTTGGTCATAAAATGCTGTATTCATGACAAAAGTTTCAGTCACAAGTTGATCGTATTGTGTGCAACGCATTTGATGGAAAGAGAAGAATTGTATAAGATTTTATTTACAGATGAATTAATAATCAATGTCAGTGATGAAAACACTGATGATAATGTAGTTAATAGCCATGTATCATGATAATGAAAATATTTATAATAAAGAATAATTATTTTAAGCCCAGATTTGGGATGCTTGTCGGCCCTCTTGACTTAGGTATAATTAATAGTTGTTTTACGCAGTAAAGCTCTACAAAAACTAGGGCGAACCTAAAGACTAATCAAGCAATAAGCACGGTGTATTTTTTTCCAAAGTATGCTATCTTTACTTTCAATTCCAACGTGCGCATTTATTTTTGGAACCTACCGGACCACGATTCCATTCCAATACTATTTTTCTAACTGACCGTAATGACACCTGCACTTTTAACACGTAATAAGTGGGTTTACAGAAGGTAATAATCTATCCAAAAAAATCAACAACTCTGAGGGTGGGTTTACAGAAAAAAAAATTAACTGAAATCAAGTTAACTGCAATTATATTCAAAATCAAACTGGTTGTTCTCGCAAATTCAGCTAATTATAATAATTTTGTTTTATTTTTAATTGAATTCAGCTTCAATAAGCCTACACTAAAAATGTTTTTTATGATTCGCTGTATTTTCAAATTCAACCAATTACGTAATATATCGTCTTTAATTTTCTTAAATATTGAACTAGCTTTCTATAAAGGCACCCACTGTTTACTTTTTTCGGTGATGCGTTCCAATAAATTTGAAGATAGTTGTGTGATTTGTTTATTAAATTTAATTGTCATTAAAAATTATCAACAATTAATAGATTATTTTAATCAACAAAACTTTATCATTTTAACTTATTTGTTGTTAATTTGGACAATGATACTGTTAGTTGACTTTCACTAAATAATCTATAAATAATACTAATAGCTTGTAGCAAAGAATCTTTTTTAAAAAGAAATTATGTTTGTTAATAATAATAGCAGAATGTCTTACCGTGTAAGCCGGTAGCGAATAAGTATCATGTCCAAGACTTTCAAAAGTTTGTGGAGGCGGGTAATAAGGGCTGGGGGCGGCATACTGAAGCTGTTGGTATTCATAGTGATGTGGCGCTGCGTGATGATACGACGAGACATTAAAGCACTCTTCGTCCATTTTGAAGGGAGGCGGCGGGTTGCCTGCTTGCGTTGTGGTGCTGTAGCGCACCGAGTAGGTTTCTTGGAAGCTGGGAAGCGGCGCCGGAGAGGCCGGCGAGTGAAGAACGACGTCGGAAAAAGGATCAAGATCTTCTGCCTGTAAAAGACTCGGATCGTCTGAAAACGGTGCACTCAGCAGATCGGCAAAACTGCTCGAACCAAACGGTGTCTACGGACAAAAGAAAATTCACATTATTACTATCTATCGTGTAGACCTGGGGAGCGGTGTCGAAGAGGTGTGATTGATTAATGCAGTTTACGGTTACAACTGGGTGATTGTCAGAAGGCTGTGGAGCATGAAGAGGCGTGGTCGGGTATAGGGAGTGGTGTGATTGGTGGAGAGAAAACATGCGTCGTGGCGGTAAAAGAGGGGCGCCGCGACGCTCAACATGGCGAAGAATAGATGTGATAACAACGATTTCAATTTTTTTCTTACTTTCCAGAAATCGAAGCGGATTACTTTCTGCTACTGTTTTTGACTATTTTATATACAATTTAATCAGTTTTTCTAATGGGATACAAAATAGGAGTCAATAGCTCGAAAATAGAATAAAAACCATAAAAAATGTGTTTATTCATTATAATAAAAATAAAATATCTTTATATTAAAATAATTTATTGAGTTATGTTTTGAGTTATGTAACTGGATGGCGATAATAGAAATGCAAAAAAACGGCGGAAGAGGAATAAACATTTGACCTTTACTCTGCTTAATTAAATAAGCTCGAAATTTGAGATTCTGTAGATGAGAACGTCAAGCGTTTGAAGTTCATTTTAATCTTAGTTAATTTTAGTCAGTTTGCCTCCTCATTAAGCAAACTTTTAATTTCTTCAAAAATAACGGTCTTCAAACTTAAAGAAGACTTTGAGTTAGCTGCTGCACATTTTAGGTTAAATTAATATAATTTGTTGAAATAATAATTATTGACATAGAAGTCAGGAAAATTTCACATTACTGAAGAGGAGCTCAATTGAAATACGAGGCACTTTGTGCCGAGTATTTTAAAGCTCCGAGTCAAGTAAGAGATTTTACTGACGTGTTTTGTATTAAATTTTTCCGGAAATCGTAAAAAAGACGAAATTTACAAATTTTAGAATTTTTTTTACAAATTGCAAAAATCAAGTTTGTCAATTTTGTTGGCAACTATAGTTACTAGAGTATCTTTTTTATTTTGCGTCTTGTAAAGTTTTTACAGTACTAGTCCGGAAAACTCAATTTTCCTGCGCGTAAATAAGCAGGAAAATGTTGTTTCCAAGACGATTTCCGGAAACATATATTTTTCTATAGTTTAAAAATCACACCAATCAATAAAGTTGTAAATCTAAATTAGTTAAAATATATGCATAGGAAAATCCCTTACAAAATTTACAGCATTACTACAAAATCAGCAGCAGCAAGATTAATGTCATGAATTAATAAAAACAATTTTTAATATTAAAAATTTGGTTAAGAATTATACTAGGGATACATAAATAATTTTAGAGAACACTAATATCAATTTATTTATGATCATCAATTTCAGTTTATAGCTATTCATTAAACAAATTTTAAGTATAAGACAAATAAGTCACGAAAGAAATGTTTAGCAACAATTTTATTTGTACAATACAAAGTTTTATCCAACACCTCTCTCAGTAAGAGTTCTTAAAAAATCATCAAAACCCAAAAATTTCATATCTACAAAGATCAGTAGTAGTCTATGATTTGGTTGCCATGTTGTCGTAGACAACAATTTTTTTGTTTAAAAAAAATTTTGCAAACAAACTGTTTCGACGCTTGTAACATTGTTCAAAATAAAAAGAAATAGTTCTCTTCCTGAAAAAATGGCGAAAGATGTTGAAGAAGTCACATCGAGTTTGCTACTCAGAGACGGTTATAACAAAGAATTGAGTGAGTTCCGTAACTGGAAACAGGAAAACGACCGAATAAAGATTCGCGGCCTCTTCAATGTGGACGAAATACAGCATGTTAAGATCGTCAATAAAGCTTCACAAAAATACTAATAATGTCACAATATGACAAATTAATTAATCGCTTTTTTGAAGAGCGAATCAAGTGCAAGAAATCAAAAGTTCTTGAAAGAGAGCATATTAGCAGAAGCACATAATAAAAAATATTTTATGTTGAAGGATGGTCAATTTCGTTATTATTTCTGTTTATCTTTTGATCTAAAGGTTATTATAATTGTAATTTCATGTACCTATTGTATTTTTTGATGTGCAATAAATTGTTCTATTTTCTGTAAACTGTTGAATTATATAAAAACAGTTTACAGAAATATTAACAGTTTACGCAAATTGTAAACGTCATAATAAAAAGGAGTTGGCCAAAAAATAAATACCAGTCATTGAGCTGCTGTCGTCAGAAATAAAAACTTTAACCTATATAATAGAGATTTTTAAGGTATCACAAATTAAAGATTCATAAAGCGCAAAATTAAAACCATTATCATTAGTTTGGGTTTTTACACTAACTTATATATATTAAGTACTCGGAGTAACAATTATTTTATACTTACGTTATTTATGATCTATTTAATAATCAAAATAATGATGCACTGCACAAGTCCAGTACAAAATATAAATACAACTTAATTATATTATATTTATACTTTTTTGCCATTTCTATTAATAGATCCAGGTCATTATTGTAACAGCCCTTCGGTCAATCAATCACAGCTTTTAGTTGCTAATTAAAATTTTGACATTTACCTAACATATAAAAAAAAGAGTTTTGCACATGTCAAAGCCAGTTGTTCATAAAAAAACATGCAAAATATAAAAGAAATTTTTATAAATGTTAATATTGTTATCAAAAATAACAACAAATAAAATATTTGTTTATTGAACATAGAGCCATAGAGCCATTTTGTGAAGCATGTTAGCCAATTTTAGGGATCTTATTTGGCTGATTTAGATTGTAATTTTGTTTTTTTTCCCATTTATTATTGCAGTTATTTATTTGAAATCAAGATAAAAGATCAAATGATCGACCATTTTAGTTCTAATGCGATAAAAGATGCCTGACCGGTTTAAGGGTAGAGTTAAGCAAATGTTGTGGGAATTGAAATTAGTAATTGTATTATTAATTGTGATCAATTGATTTTAAACTGTGGTATCTATGCAGAAAACGGTATCTAAAAATAGCATTACATGTTAAATATGCAAAGTGGCCCCGATATAACCCTGCTAAAACTAATAGCTGACAAGAAGTGGAACTCGTATAATTATATGAAATTTTTATATTAATTTTAACTAAAGTATTTCTGTTGTAGAAATAAAAATAATTGAAAATTTGATCGAGATTTGCTGTACTCTCGTAAAAGCTCGCGGCTCTGCTGCCCCGATGACACTTAAAATGCCAATCTTAACCGTAAATCAAAAGCACATCAGCATACTCTTACTTAAAATATAATATATAATGTTTTGAATAATCAAAACCAACCGATTTTGTCAAATTTAAAACCATTAAACTTGATCATAGTTGCTGCCGCAAACGTTACTAAAAAAATTGCAATTATTGTTGCTAAGCAATATTACTTTTTCATTCCCAATTAATTCACCGGCAGACAGCCAATTTTCAACTATTTTTACGTCTATTAGAAAAATACTTTTATTAGAAAAAATGTTTGTCTTTAAGTTCTATTTATTGTCACCTGTTGCTGGATTTTTTTTTGCCGAGTTATATGTGGACCATCCTGGAATAGGAGTTTATTGCTTATCCTAGCAGACAATATAATTAATTTGTAATACTATTTTAGCTGCGCAAAAGTTATATTTAACGTTCCTGTAGATGCTGTTTGAAATTGATCAAAATTGATAACACGTTTATCAATTTGTGTTTCTGTCCCTACAACATTAGTTAATCGTACTTTTAAATTTATTGTCAAAGTTCAAATAAGTTAAGTAAGCTCAATCGATAAGAGACCTCCCTGTGGCAATTGTTTTTTTCTTTAGCATCGCTTAATTACCTATCCAAGCAAGCAATGAAATGTTGCAAATACGTAAACGGTATTCGACAGTCCTGTTTGCACTGGTCCACTCGGTCAATATCGGTAGCCAAATGAACGTGTTAATCAGTGATAAGTAATATAAAGCCGTAAAATAAGCAAGCCGTATATGTCGTGCATCAACAATATTAAGATTATTTTGAATATTTTAAAGTCCTGAAATAAATTTTTACCTACCACGTGATTCAAAAATAGATAAAATAAAAAATAAAGTAAATCACGTGATTTTGAGGAAAACTCAGTACAGTGCAATCATAAAAATTTAAAATATACTATTATTAGCAGCTTGCCTGATACCGAGTGGTTTTTTAAAGTGTTGTTCTAGTTATTTAAGTTGATTCATATATTTGATAATGTTGTTTTACACATATTTGTTTTTTTAAATAATAAAACAGCTAATATAAAATTTTGATATCTTAGATAGTACCTAATGCAAAAAATACACAATTAAAAAAATAAACACAGCACGCTGTTGTTCATTGTTTGGTTAAGTTATTAAAAATTGACGGTTTTTAGATAACAAATCAATTGGAGGTTTTAAAATATTTGGCTTTTGTATTTGCATTTTGTTCTTAGATTTCACTTTATTATTCCATTCATTGTAGAACTGACAAAAAAAAAGCTACAATAAGTATCTAATCTGTGTAAACTACCTCTTGTGTGACAGATAAACCGATAGATTTACCTAATAATTTAAGGAGTATTTAGGTAGAGTAGTATAAGAGCCAACTTAGAGTTGATGTGTCAAACGCAGAAAAAATATCCGACATTGTGCTGTTTAACCGCAAAAAATGTTATAAATTTACGCCAAAAAAATTGTGGTTATTTGTCAAGACTATTAGTCTTGAATTTTTGACGACAATTTAGAAATCATGAGCCATTATTTATGAAACAGTCTGTGCTGTTTTAAACAATTTATAAAACAGTTTCCTCAACATTTTAAAAGAGTAAAATGCGGAGTTTTAAAAAATTACCTACACTCCAAGGTATATGAAAAATGTATTATTCAATTTTATTACAAATAAATTTAATAAAACTTTAACTTAATTTGTTATTTAATTAATGTATCTAATTTAATTTATATGTGAACTAAGTAAACATTTACTTGCTTCTTTACTTTTATCGGCGATATCCTTGAACTAATAAAAAAGCTCTATAACTATCTTATAACCGTTCCTGATATTGAAAAAAATTATATTTTGAAAATATTTACTTGTCGCTTTGAAAAGTTTAAAGTTTGGGTTTACCAAGATTAAAAGAAAAATCCCATTTATCTGCTAAATGGTTGGTTGAGAAATTCCAATTTAGCAACGCTCGAATAATTGGGCAACTCTGACCCTCGTTGACTTCATCTTCATCTTAGCACATTAGCCTGAATTTGCCAAAAACGGAATGTGAAAGACGCATAAAGTATGGTGTGTGCCATGGACCCCTGTCTAATTATAGAAAAAAATACAAATGGCTTGATTGATAGAATCAGTGAAAGGGGTTTTAAGAATCATTATTAAAAAATAAATTGAAGAAAATAAACGATGGTAATATATTAAACTGATAATTAAGGAAAACGGGAAGTTTATGCAATGTAGACGTACTGTAAAAGGTATAACGAGGTCTTCCAGTTCTCTCAAAAATACCTATATGCAATTATTCGATTTTAATGGTTTGGAAACCGAAAATTGCACTTATTGTCAGATCGTTAACGCAGAATTTTAATGTTAAACTCTTGGATTTGTCGATTTCTTTAAATTTTATTTGCCAAAAAAATTATTTTGACGCTCCTAATTTTATGCGGATTATGTATCTTGTATTATGTTACCTTCAAACCACAAACTTTGTCATTTGACGATTAGACTATAAATCATACGATACAAGTAGTGATTCATATCGATAGTAATGCTATTTTTAATCACCTTGTATTGTAGTAGGTAAATAGCTACCTTACATTTATCATTGTTTCGAGGTTGCTGGACTGATGGGGAAATTCTAGACGGATGCATATTTCAATAGAAATTTATTTTCCTCCTACACCACTGATACACAAGAGGTCAAAATTTATATCTGCAGCGAGACTTATGCAACGTATTCTTTCAAAAATATGCAGCTTAAAATGACGATATTCTGTAGTAAATTTATGATATTATGCTGTATTATATTAAGAAGCACAGTTTATCAGATTTCTTTTTACAAATAGTCTTATATATATGAACATTTTCATATTCTCAACGTCGCAACTTTAAAATGATTTAGATTGTATTATTATCAATAAAAGGTATCAATAATCTGCATAAATTCATATCTACAACAATAACGAGACACATTGTTACAGCCCAGAAAATCTTATAAATCTTGTGTGTCTCTTCTACAACTATTTTGTAAACAATTCAGATTAAAGTGATTTCTATAAAATCTGAAAGCACCTATCTGTTAGAATCAGCTTGACCCGACACTGATTTATTGTCACTTAAGTACAAAATTATGCAAACATTCTTGTGAAAATAAGCTCATAAACATATAAATCACCAATAATAAAAATCGCGATAAAAAAGAGTGTTGAAAGCTTAAATGAGCCAAGACCGAAAACTTAAAAAAATAATGTAATTAATTTCAAAATTAATGTGCAAATTAAATACGAAAGTTTAAAATTATTGACCAAGTTTGGTGAAAACGACCAGGAGGTGAGACTTCATCAGCACACAACCCTTTTTTAAGATGCCCTTTTTAAAGATATAAGTAACAATTATTATAGCTTTATGTATTTAAAATAAATTTTAAATTATTAAATACTTTAATAATTTGCCTCTGTTATTCAATTTACGCTATTTTTGAGATAAATTATTCTAAAATGTACTCGATATTTTTATAAACTTTACCCAGTTTTAAGAGATGTATTAAAAAAAGTTAAATTTGATAGAATGCGGTGACTGGCAAGGCTTAGTTCAAAAATATTGCAAATAGAACTCAACCACCAGTTCAAACTTATTAAAAAAGTACATTTAAACAAAATTATTGTATTAAACAAAAATCTTATTCATTATATTCTTATTCTTATCTTATTATTTAATACTTTGAAAATATAGTAAACAATTAACATTGAATCAAAAATATCTACATACACAAATAATACCACATTAGTTATTACAACAAAATTCCACGTCTCACGGATCATCAGTTGGACTGATTGCATAATAAGTGATTATCTAATTTGCAAGAGGTGCTGTTATTAATTTATTCACAATTGACAACTTATAGCTTCAGTAGTCGCCTATGATAAAATCCTCTAATCCCGATTGCAAAACCAAGTTATATGCTTCGCTGTCAATGTTTCTGACGACAGATACCAAAATGACAGAAAACAAAATCATAGCGAAAAAAACATTAGATTATAAACTATTCACTATTATAAACTGAAATTTCATAATTATATCAGATTAGCCGCAAAAATAAAAAAAAACAATAAAAAAAACAATTACAACCAACAGTTAATAACTGACAAAAATTGTACTAATGTCCTAAGAAGTCTAGTGCTGATATGAAAAGCCGGTTTTAATAGTTTTCTATTATATAGATTATTCAGTATGCAATAGGTAAGCATCGCAACAAGATTTAATAACTACAAATTCTACATTCTCACGAATACAAAATTTTTATAAGAGATAGAATTTAATACAAAGTAATACTTTAGTCTATTTGAAATAGTTTAATCGTTTTTAGTGACTTCTGCCGAGGGTTGGTATAGTTAGTAGTTGTGATGCCAATATCATTGACATTACTGTCAGTGTTATAATTAATATTAATACTTATATCAGTCATACCAACCTAAGAAGAAAAAAACACTAGACAAATTTTTCATAATCTTAATATTGAATTATACATATTAATAAAAGCGAAATAGGAAAAATAGCATGTTACACTCGTTTTACAAGCCATGTTTGTGGCACTTATTCATTTAAACCTCTTGTTGCTCTGCAACTCATGCTTCAAACCCATGCGTGCCACAAACACATGTCTTGTGAAACTAGTATAACAATATACTATTAGCTATTTGTCAGTTACTGATAATAATGCCGGTTATGAACACTAAGTATTTTCTCAAATTGAATTTGAAAGAAGAAAATATATTTTATTAGTTGACAGCAAAAAGTCCTTTTTATAAAAGTTTTGGCTTGTCAAAAAAATTAGTAATGCAATATAAAATCTGACATCAGATGTATCTATAGAATGCAAAATCTTAATAAAGTATCTAAAAATGATTTAAGAGAGAAGTGAGCTTTATTTATAATTTTAGACAAAATTTTGATCAAACGAAGTTTTTTACAATCAGTTAAGCCCAAGTAAAAACTCAAATGCAAGTTTGTAAAAAATTAAAATTAAAAAAAAAATAAATTATAAATTCACTAAATAATGTATAAATAATACTAATTTACGCTTGAAGCATTTTCAAGTTCTTTCAACTTGTACATCATGTTGGACAATAATGCCGAATTTTGATATATTTTATTGATAAGCCAATTTTTTTATAAAAAGTAACTTTTTGTCGTAGATTCTATAATATTAATTTTGACCTCATAGTCTAAATGTACTAAAATTGTAGAAATATAAATAAACAATATACCTAAAACTGTAGAAAATTTGAATAATTATAGCTTAGAACAAATTATCTGGAAATGTTTTCTAACAAAAAATATACATAAAAAAGCCACTGCAATATTTAACGCAAAAAATTGAAAATAGTTCGGTGATATACAACGCCAATTTACATAATTAAATAAAAAGAAGTGAAATAGAATGTTTTATTGCACTACACTTTCTAAGTTTCAAAATATTCAAAATATTTGACGTTTCGTTTGACAAATTTTCCTAAAGTTTCTAAAGCCGCTTTGTGTGAATGATAAATTTGTAGTTTTAAGAGCACTATTATAAAAACAGTTTTACATTTCTTTAGTCGGCGCAGACAAAAAAGTGATAAAAAAGTAATATTAGGATATTACATTTTTCTTCTTCTTCTCCTTCTTTTTATTTTCTGTTTTTTTTTTCTTACAAGTTTTACAAAATTTAAACAATTATATAAATTTAAAACAAAACAAAAAAAAATATTTTAAAACTCTTAAAAGACAAAAATACTTTAAATTATTTAATAAATAAAGTTGAGAATATAAACAGTCCAAGTGGCAAGCTAGTCGTATTTTTCGTAGAACCTATAATGGCATAATATACAAGCTGCTGAAAGTAGCACCACAAGTGCTTATGTATTAGTAAAATATTCTACAATATTTTTTTGTTGTACCATAAAAATTAAATAATAACAAAGTGAAAAATTCAAAATTTCAAAAACTTTAAGCAAGAGAAACTTTCTAATTTTTCGAATTTCAACTCGTTGCATTATTCGAATAGAGAGAAGGTTTATGGACATCATCGACCTATATTTGTAATTTTTGTATGAATTGTGACAGTTCTAAAACAATTTATCTGTTAGAAATTGAGCAATTTACTACACTGTCGCGGTGCATTTCAAGATCATACAATTTTTTATAAGAGTACTTTCAGATATTCTCTTCTACATGAAACAACAATTTTTTAAGTCGATGAACAAACAAGAAATGTATTCTACGCATTCGTTCTAATAGAAATTGGAAACTGAACAATTTGCTGCACTTTCGAGGTGGAAAGCGCTTATCATTCCAAAGATTCCTTTTCAGATGATCAGCAAATTTTACGAGACTTTTAAAACAAAAAAATAATGATCTGAATCGGTTCATAAACAAAGAAGTTATGCGCGAGTATCCATAAAAAATAAGTGTATTCGAATTGAAGTCACTCAGTTTTGAAGTCGATTAGAAAAAAGGAATTTATTTTTACGTTTGTAATTGTTTTGTAACGGGTGTTATAAAATGTTGGTGACGGCTCCTAAGTATAGGATTAGGCTTAGTGCTTAGTGATTTAAATAGCTCAAGATACATTGCCACTGCCACCCAATAATAGACTTGATTTTTTTTTTAAATAAAGAAGAGTAATTAGTATTATAGACAGTTTGGTTTTCAATTTCCTGAAGCCGGATCTGGACCGATGCCTTGAAAGTGAATTTAATAGCTTAAGAGATCCGCGTTCGACTTATTTGTCCTGTCGGACGTTGTAGTAAATAATCGTTCGGCAATAGTATAAATAAAGCTTAAGTCGTGCGTCAGATTGTTACTACAGTATTTATAACGGTAGCACGCAATGATCGTGGATCTGAGCCACGCATTAAGAATCCGAAGGCTGAACCACATACCACAATTGCTAACTCTTTCTGTCCGTCGGGTTCTTTACTAGATACTTATTTATCTATTTATTTATAATCTACTTTTTCAGATAATTTGTAGTTACATGAAAGAATCTATAACTTAAATTATCTTGCAGAGTTTTATCCACTGCAGTACCCACTGGTACTGTTAGTTTAAAGTAAATGCAGGTGGGTATTACAATTCAAAGATTTTTAGAGCTTGTTTGTTCAATTAGATACATAACAGTCTATGAGTGGGTGGCCCAAAACCAAAAATACATAAGTCAAAATTTCAAGTGCCACCACTACTGACACCAACATGAAGTTTTGTTGTCTACCCATAAAAGTTCACTGGCAACTGGCATCAAACTTCCATCATCAATGAAAGTCTGATGATCAAATATGACCATCAACTTCTGTCCATCCTGGCAATTTATTATTGCTGCACAAAGTCACTTGTAAATTTTTTAGACATGTGCTGACTAAAGTATTTTTTTGTTTTCGAAACAGTATCCTTGCTCTATCTCATGATGAAAGATGATATAATTTTAACTGGATTAGAAACTATTTTAAGGCCTTTAAAACTTTTACGAGCTAAATATTTGTTTATGTATTTTGTGCGTATTTAGTGACTCTAGGAGAACAACCAATGTAAAATCGATGGATATTTTTTAAACTCAGATTTCGGCGTTATTTACAATAATAATTTAAAAATTTAAACAGTCATTTGGATAAAGACTACTTATCATCATTAGCTATAGTTTTTTTTACTAAAAAAAAACTTGTTTTTTGATCAAAATCGCAAAATGCGCGATTGCTTATTTACCATAAAACAGCAATTTTTACAATAAATTAGGATAATTTTCTCATATGTAGTCATTGGAGATACTTTGCATAGGAAAAATTCTAATTGCATAGTTTTAAATCTTACAAGTCACGCAAAAAAGTATAAATTTGTAAGTCTATCAAGTCTAATTATTAATACTCAATTATTTTTTACTGATTGGTTCTGTGTAGTTCCCATGTCTGAGTTGAAGAAAAATCAGCGATTTAAAAGGGTACCGACAATGTTGACAAAGCTGCGCAAACCAATACTTAGGTTTATCCATAACCTCATTAGATTGCCTTCAAATTTTGCAGCGGCGTTGACCAAGATCTCACTCTGCTTTAGCTTTTTTTAGGTCATAATTGTCTCTGGAATAAATCCGAATTTACCCTCAAAGTCAGCAAAACTTAAATTTTGTTTTTGAATAGAATATCACCTTAAATAAAATAACAAAGTAATTAAAACTTTTGGAAAACCATTTTAATTATATTTTTATATTGGTATATCAAGAATTCAGCAAACGATCTGAAAATGTAACAATATTTTGATTTAGAACAAAACCATCAACCCGACCTAAAAAAATATATATATTTTTATTAAAATTCCTTACAATGTTTCCAATTTTTTTTTGCAAAGCTTTTTATTTTCTTATTATTTTTCTATTATGTTTTAGTCTTAGCCCTAATGTGTTTCCAAATGGCACAACCTGGTAGAAATCATATGTTAAACTAAATCATACCTCCACGAGCTTATCTTCACTATTCCTACCACCATAAAGAAGAGAGCACCTTCTTCTTCTACAAAAGCCTTTCAAAACATATAATTATTATTTATCAAACACAAGATAACCACAGGTAGCAATAAAACAAAAATTATAAAATCAAACTATAGTGTGCTCTCACTGAAGGTAACAAGAAGAACATATCTTTGAAAAAAGTTTTTTGACCACGTTCCAGTCTTAGCTTGTGTGTACTTTATTGTGGAAAGAAAATAACAAAAGCATATTCTAATTTGATTCAAACAAATGCGTAATATATCCAAATGTTTGCTATATATAACGCAACATTTTCCAAAAATGCAACAAAAATATAAGGAACAAAAAATGCCAATTTGCTGCCCTAGGTGTCTGATTATTATTTGTCTCTTGACACGTTTCAGTCGTTTACTGAAAGATTGTCTATTATTTTAAGTGTTTTATTTCGTGTTTTACCTAAGGTATACACCCTTCCTTAATCTTTCAGAGACCCACTAGTAAAGATTGTCATCTCTCAAACACACGCTTACATTGCTTTTTGTGTTCAATAGCTTAAAGTAAGAAAAATTTCAAGATATTTTCTTTATAAGTCATATTGTTTGTTTCAGATTTATTTCATAGCAAATAAATTTCATATTTAAATGTATTATGTGGTTTGTCAAACTTTATGTAGCGGTACAAATTTGTATCAAAAATATGCAACTCTTGTAATGTAGCCTTTCTGGTAGATTTGATATATAATTTTTCAATTTAATTTCATGTTCTTCTATCGTCTGCTTGTAAATGCAAAAAATAAATTAATAAAATAAATTTCACAGAAATCAAGAATGATTGTTATAATTGTGTCAAAACTGTAACAAATATTAATTGACAACACTACAGACAAAAAATACTAGCTGAAATCGGACGTTGTCAAATTAGTGAGGTTATATATTTATGTAGCGCTGGAGTGTATAAGCGGGAAAAAACGGGAGTTATTATTATTAAACAACCAATCAGTTCACATTAGATTTAGATGTGTGACTGTGTACATATAACAAATGTTTTTTTTTTATTTGGCGTCGAAGATTGCCATAAAGGTTCAACTTTGAATTGTGAACGTACGTTTACCATCGAATCGAAGTGACTGAACTTAATCTATCCGTTTACTTTTAATTTGAAAAGTCGATAGTTCAACACGTTAATAATACTATAATAATAAATTAAAAGCACTTGTAGCGTTACATATAACAAACAAAAAGAATAACTTTAATGAAAAAGTAAGATTTATAACAAATAATCAAAGTGTCATCCATTGACTTTAAAGCATTTGCCTTTCTTTCTTGCCTTTTGCATTTCTTTAAATAAAACCACAAAAAAAGTCATAAAATAAGATCGCAGAATCTTGAAGAGTAAGTTATGGCTGTATTTCGGGTCAATAATCATAGCATTTTTGTATCATATTCAAGGTCTCGTAAGTGGTATGTAGACCGTCTTGCTGAAAGCATTCGTCCACAATTTTATCGTCATGAAGCTGTGCAAAAAATGACTGTGAAATCTTCTCTCGGTATCTGTTAGCAGTCAATGTTTCATTAAAAAAAATTGAAGCAGTAATTCTGCACCTTAAAATAGCGACCTCATACTTCTACTTTTAAAGCGCGCAGTACAACTTCTTCAATAAAATTAAACTTTTCTAAACTCTACATTCGCATATTTTGTTCACATAACCGTCTAAATAAAACCAGGGCTCATCCGTAAAGACACGTAAATTCAACATATTTCCATTAAAAGTGCTAATAAACCAACAACAGTATTGGATACGTACAGGATAGTCAACAGGAAGGTGTTGGTATGCACTACGTGCATACCATGGGAATCTAAAATTTTAAAATTTGTGGCAACTGGTGCTTGATAATTAAACTTGTTGTGAAAAACGTTGTTCGTAGCGCTTCTTTCATTATTTGCCTTCCATTCTCGCTAACTCTCTCTTTTATTTTTATAAGGAGTTCGATACCTTTTTACGATCACACTAGCCAGTCTTACAAAAGAGTTGAATACAACGAGTTACATTATAAAGGAAAGTGTTGGATGTCAACATAGCATCAAAAAATTTTTGGCATAACTTTTGAAAACAAGCTCGAATGGAGTATTGACATTCATCGTCAACTCGGTAGCCGTTTTGAAAATAAGATTCAGTTATAAATTATTTTTTACATTTGAAGCAAAATTCATCTCATCATAGGCATGGTCAACTATGACGCCAAATTTAAAAAAACACTCGTTATTATGTTGTGCAAAAGGTGGTTCTTAGTTGTTATTTTATGTTACCTTGTGTTTCATTGGTACCAAATAAATATGTTTGGTTAGAAATGGTAACAATATTGTAATGAGATAATTGCTCTCTAATTATGGACAGACCATAGATTAGATTTATCAATGCCGCATTGCATTATTATGCCAATATTAAAAAAGCTAATGTTAACTGCTGTTTAGTTGGCTTAAGTTTATTGTATTAGAAGATGATTAAACGCTTAAAACCAAAATTTAGTGGCAAAACTTTGGTTTAACAATATTTTCTTCAAGTCTTCTTTTTCATAGATTGTATAATACCATAGTTATGTTCAGAAACTTTCCTTTCAGTGTATCCCAAGGAGTTTACTTAAGTACACATCTTGTACTTTTTTCTAGATTTATGAAAATTTGCATTAATTTTCCCTTACCGCATTCAAAAGGTTTTCTTTGGAAATACCTACAATTTAAAAATCTTTTCAATGTCTAAGTTAATAAATATTCATAGAAACAGTAGTGTTTCTGATTACAATAATTAACAAACTGGTTGATTCGTAATGATAATGAGAAAAAGTGTTAGCGATTGTGACACTTGGGATGATTTAAATAGTGAGATGGTTGGGCGCCGGCGTGCCGTGAGAATAAATTTCTCATTGTTGTTGGCTGTAATGTGAACGAATACGAACGGTTACAGCGATACGCATGCCTTCTAATTGTTATTGTTGTTTAGTCGGCATTTTACAACACTAGCTACCAAACGGATGTAGGTATACCTATACGGTGCCGTGCTTTCCCATATGGGCTTATTATCATCATTGGTTCTGTGTACGACACGTTTACGCCAAGATGGAACATCATGTCCAATTAATTATTATCTTTGGCCATCTTTGTATTCCTACACTCCTGCTGTTGTCTAACGGTTAACAAACGGAAGCACCAGCTTCCAGTTAATTTGTATATCGAGAAAATTAACTATGTTCTTATAAGGCAAGAACTGACACCCACAAACCTTTACTAAGAAACTGTAAGCTTTCTTTGATATCTTTATCTATAACTATTAAACAAGATGTTTTATAACGAATTGGCCATATATGACGTTATCTATTTTATAAATGTACAGAGAGGCTCATTCAATCTTCAGTTCAACTCGTCTTTGGGTTTTACAACCACAACAGAACCAACAAAGAATGCTGAAAGAGAATCATAAGTAGATTCAGTAATCCGAATTGACAAAATTTACACAAATATACAGTTTTTCTCATAGTCTTATGGAAACCATAAAAAACCAAAAATTGCGTAAAACAGAACTATAAAAACATACTTTATTAAAGTCTATAAGTAATAAATAACAGCATTGAAAAACGCAACAATTCTTTTGCTTTTTTCATTTGATATACAGATAAGATTTCAATTTTAGGTCAAAGCTTGGCACTTTAGACATTGATTTAAAAGAAGAAAAATATTACAGATGGCATGTCCTAATTTGTCTAAAAATAAAACTCTAGTTAACAATTTGTTTACTAATAAATAGTATGCTGAAATGAGTAATTAAGAAGTGATTTATTCTATCAATGAGCAGAGCTCGTTCTACTGTATCTCGCTAGAAATTCTACTGTATCTCGCTAGAAAATCATTTGTTTTTCAAAAGACCTATGGAAAAAAGCTTATTGCACACTAATTGATAAAACACATGGATGTATAAAGGTAATTAAAATAATAATACTAAATTTTGAAATCAATTTAAGGTACAAAAATAATGTTAAACAGACAAACAAGAAAGCAACGGAACAAAAATGTGTTAATAACAAAGATACAAAAGAGCAACCTAATGTAAACGTTTAAAAAAATTATTTTTCAATGTATTTCAGTTGTCAAGTCTCTAGACCACCGTACTTAAAAAATAAGCGTCACAGTTTAATCATCGCTCCATCTCTCTGCGGAGTAGTTTTAAAGCATTTACTCGTACGTCTTTAATGTTTTTGAAAATTGGCTACATAAAAATAACAATATTAAAGAGTCTAGACATCTCTCTCCCTTTCTGTGTCTCTTACTCTGTCTTTCTTTCATCTATTGTTTTGAAAATTTTAACAGCATCATTATTCAAATTATAATATAAATATTGAATATAAACGCTAATTCATTTGAAAGATAGGAAAAATACGCCGAGAAAGATAAAAGGATCAATCTGATTAACCTTTTGTAGTATGTAGGCGTAAATAAATACTTCACAAGAGAGAATAATATGTTTTTTTCACTCAAAGATAACATTTGGCTTCTTCTCATTAATTGCCTTTCCCTATATATTGCGACTTTAGTCTAACAACTAAGCACTTTGCACAGATCCAAAGTGGAAAAGAGAGTATGCTCCTTCAGAAGCTTCAGATGGAAGAATTAAAAGTTGATGCTTAATCTCCAGATAGAAAAAAAATTTAAATGTTAATTTAAAGATGTGATAATAATTTACATAATTGAAAATTAAGCACCCTTTCTTTAGATTAAACTAAAATAACAAATTAACAAATTAAGACACAATTTGGAACCATCTTCAGAATAATAAATCACAAATCGGCAAAAAAATTAAATCTTGCTTCAGGCTAACTTCAACTCTAAGCGGTCAGGTCAGGTCTAATAGTAGAAATAGTACAATAAACACTCAAGTTAGAAAAATGGATATATGTACTTGTTGCACAATGAGGACACGAAAACTTTAAAAAAATTACTTTTTCTTACATGACATTCTTATCAAACTATAAAGAGCTTGGTTTTTAACAAATCTTTTTTTTTAAACTATAATTAAACACAAGAACACACTTAAAAAAATATCAATCTTGTGTTTAATCTTTTAAAATTGATACCCAAAAATTAATTTTCGTTCCTTTTGTTCCAGATATGTTAATACCAATAAGCATACTTTTGGCTTCTTGTAGCTATTCTTTATTGTGTGTTTTTATTGCACTAACTTAAAAAAACTGCTCTTGCTTGAGGTTATCAGTTGACTTTTGCAAAAAAACGCGAAAATGATAAAAATATTTTTCAGACGTAGTAGCCCTCCAATTATGTTAACTTCGCTAAATCATTAACTTTACCTTCTATAGAATTAAAAAAATTAATGCAAATTCATTTAAACTATATCTGTAGACTTAGACATGTTTCGTTTTTTTTGGAACTCTTCAGCAAGTCGCAACAGATTCAGATTTGAATAAATTTAATAACTTCTACTAGATGTCGTTCGTTTTACCATTCTATAGAATTAAAAAATATACAAATTAGTCGCAATAAATATTTTACATTTGTTTTTTTTTTCAAGTATGTCTTTATGATGTTTGTTTCATCACAAATTTTTAGAAAAACTTCTTCAAGAAAATTGTTTCAACAGTTAATAAACTCTGTAGTAATAAAGTAAATATCCATTTGAAATTACGGACTAATGACTGAATTATAACTTTAAATATTACAAAATTAATGTAGATATTACGTCAATGTATGATTTTCAAACATCTGTCCATATTTCACACCTGGAAACAATCTTTTAGGAAAGTTACAATGATCGGTAGAACATTGAACAATTTTGTGTGTTGCAATAAGGTTTTTTCCAAACATAAGCATTGAAGTATGTAGTGTATTATAGCAATAATATATACAATAGATTAAGTTAAACAACTTGTAAATGACATGACATGCATAAATCAAGCATATGTATTTATAACGGTATGAGAACAAAACATAAATTAAAGTGTGTTATTAAAATCAAAATGCTCCATATTAAGGAAGAATATAATTAACTGTCAACTTGTTTACAAAATTTATTTTTATGTATAAAAAGTAGCAGATATTGCAATAATAAATGAATTTTAATCAGTTTGTATGTAGTTATGCTTCGAGTGCATTGAGTTTGATTGGTTGAGTATGTGCGCCGATTGTTTAAAGAATTTTGATTAATAAATAGAGTCGAAAGATCTTATCTACAGTTATTAAGCATAAAAGCAAATTTTTGAAAACGATAAAGCAGTACATAGTTCAACAGATTAAACTTGTAGTAAAAGCAGTATATGACAAGATTATTTCCGGCATAGAAGCAGAACATGCAGTCTTTTCGTTTCATATTAAAGTCCCAATCTTTTAACAGCAAAGCAATGTAATTAACACTGACATTTCTCTCCAAACCGTTTAATTCCTTGTTGTAATAAGTCTTCAGAGAGTTGTCACAAAGACTTACTCAGTGGTGTGATCGAGATAACAGTGATCATGTTTTTTAATGTTATCAAAAGTCGCTTGATCATTCTAACTCTAGATTATAAGCCGTTTAAATAAATACTGGAGCGGTACAAATAAGACAATCAGAATGTCAAGCAAGAAAGTTTTTAGAAAGTGATAATGAAGTTAAGGTCTACGGTTAGTAAAACTACAACTAAAACAAACATAAAGTTAATGATGAAGTTAATGTGGTTGAGTCTTTGAGTTTGAAAGATAGTTTCTTGGGTCGTGCTTCTTAGATTTTACTTAAGTATAGTAATTAATTCTCTTTTTTACCTGGAAAAAAGAATTTTTTTTTAAACGTTGAGAAGTAAAACTTAATTTTATCGATCTTGGTCTTTGGTTCACGTTTTAAACCCATGAGCACTGTGTGGAACACTTATAATACAATATCTTTAAAAGATAATGCTACTAATTGTCTATATAGGCTTAAAACATATACAAATACATACATTACACAAATTTTTCTATCTATCCTCCTTGTTTTTCCTTTGTCTTCTCTTCCTCTGTCTTCGTTTTCCTTTTCGCCCATATTTCTTTCATCCACTTTATCACCCTTCCATTTTCTTCCATTATTTTTTCTCTTTTTTTCCTTCTATCTCTCTCTATCTCATCTCACTGCATTCATTTCACATGTGCTCTCTTGTCTCTCATTCCTCAAAACACATCCTATACAGTCTCTATTTCTTTTCCGTACAACACCTATTCGCTCTCTCATCATTTCCGCACCTGAACCTCGCTATTATCTTTCTTTTCAAGTGCACCGAGATTTCCGCTGTCATACCACCCGAATTCTTTGATTCCTTCTCTCCTTTCTCGCTTATCTACATCCTTGTCTTCTTCACACGTTTCTCCCTTCATCCACTGGCCCTCTGTTTTTACTTTTTCCACTTTTTTATTCGCATACCCATTTCTTCTGTAATATTTCTCTCTTTCATTCAACTCTGTATTAATTTTTTTCTCTTTCCAACACTTGTTTAATATTCTATATTCTTTCCTTCCATTCATTCTATCCTCAAACTTGGTCGCCCTTTCCTCGCTTTCACTCTCAGCTTGTTTTTCTTACATTCTCCTTTTACTCTACACCCACGGGTTTCTCTGTCCACCCCTAGAACCCATCTGTCCAAATTTTTACCCCATACATCAATACGCTCTCTACTAAGCCCCCAAAATCGTCATTCTCCACTTAAAATTCCCTCCCCACTTTCTTTCTCTTATTCCCAAGACACACCCCACTATCTTCCTAAGAACATACAAGACATCAGCAATTTCCATTAATATATCACAAAAGAACAACGTTTCCAACTTTCAAGTAATCCAACAAGTCAAAACATTCATCTACCAACTAAATATTTTACAAATTAATTACTTGATTTGATAATAATTTCATATTCTGTGCCTGTAAATTACTTTTGACACGCCTTTGTATAATACTGAAAGCAATCTGTGATTTCAAAAATAAATAAATACCAAAAGATGGTTTTTATTTAATATGATCAATTGTAGTGTCAAAAACTTTGATATTATGTTGAAATCATGCTTTATTATCGTAGAAGACACGCTTTCGACAAACATTAAACAACTAGTTATAACAAAATCAACTTCACTTTCAAGTTGCGTATAGTATCACTAAAAGAAAAAAATATTATTTTATATAAAGGGTTCTTTATCTGAAAATAAACAAACGAGAACCCATGAACCCAACTGACTTCAAAAGTATTAATAAACTATATAAATACTAGCTGGCCCGGCGAACTTTGTTCCGCCTAAACATAGATATTATTTTTAAAATAAGCAAACCAAAATCTTTGAAAATTATATATTGATACATGTCATTTTTTGTTTCTATCCCTCCCTTTTTCATCCCTTTGTTAATAAAAAGTAGCTGTTTATAATTATTTAGTTTTATTAATTTTTTCTAATTAATAATTAAAAATTATTAAATATTTAATAATTAAATATTAAAATAATTATTAATATTTAATTAAAAATTTTATTAATATCTTTAAATATTTATTAATATTAATAAACTCGCTGCTCGATTCAAATCAGCACTTGATAAATATCTTGTTCTGCGTCGCAAATTATCTATTTGTTGACCTCTGTTGTTCGCTCGACGATTCTGCATTGCCAACCGAGCTGTTTCACGGGCTGCTTCACTTTGCTCTCGTGATTGAGAAGCACGAAGTCGAGCCATACTATCGCGGCGCTGTTCACGTGCAATTTCTTGTTCTTCTTCAGTCCTTTCATTTGCAGTATTTCGTATTCTTCTTGCATCACGGCTTTGTCGGGAAAGATTCGATCGTCTTGGTCGCGGCATTATTAATTAAACTTCACTTCACCTAAAAACTAAAATTTTCAACCATACCGAGTTTTATAGTTCACTTCACTTTTTACGAATGGGCAACGGCACTATCATTACATTATAATTGTTAATTATTTATTTAATAGAAATAGTTTTATTATTGATTTCTTACAAATATCAAATTGTCATCCATACGTCATTACATATCTGTCATTATACGTCAATTACATAGCTGTCATTTGCGTTTTGTTATTCCACGTTTTATAGTGACTGACGTTTCATGTCAAGTCACACGGGAATGCTGTCGAACGGGATGAAAAGTATCCTATGTCCTTCTCCTGGCTCTAAACTGTAATTGATATAAAAATCCAAGTTTGGGAAAATTTCTTGAGCCACGTCAAATAAATTTTAATGTAAACGCTTGTTCGTGGTTGCGTCAAATTTCTCGGTAATTTGTCGAGCCTCACCGAACGTTTCCGACATCGCATTTCACATTTGACTTTCACCCCTTTTAGAGGGTGGTTTCTGGAATAAAAAGTATCCTATGTCCGTCTCCTGGCTCTAAGCTACCACCTCACCAATTTTCAACCATATCGGTAAAGCCGTTCTTGAGTTATAAGTGGAGTAACTAACAGACTTTCTTTTATATATATATATAGATAAAATAAATTTTTCTACTATTGAAAATATTTTTGCTGAAGCTTTTCCATGTCTTTACTCATTTAAAAAAAAGTCTATTTTTGTTAACATAAAACAAACTTTGTAAAAATATCCATCCAAAATTATTCAAAGAACTCAATAATTATAAGCCTTGATAGGTTTGAGTGAGTTTATGAGACCAACTCAAGACATTGCAGCAATTTTTTGAACGAACTGTATATTCAATCATAAGATAATCATTAATTATTTAGATGTACGTTACAATCACTTATTTTTAACAATAAGTAACATGGATTCTACAGAATAAATTTTTGCTTCTTATTTCCCACTGTTTTTTTCTCTTAATATCAACATTTTTTTCGAATATATATATAAATCTAGAATTGATAAAGTTTTTGGTTTTTCAGCCTCTCATAGCCGTGCATAGGTGATGATCATCTTTCCATAAAATTTACTTGAAATGCTAAATTGCTAAATACTGGAAAATGCTTTTTAATTCCTTGAAAAGAATCTACAACACCGCTGTTTTGTTTTATTTGAAACTTATCAGTACTGCTGGTACTGTAAAGCGTTTAATACAGTTTGCAAATGACTTCAACTTAGTTTTATTAAAATTTAAATTTTTCACTGTGGGTGACTGTTTACTGAGTGAGATGTACTTTCCAGTTCACATTATTAGCGATTTAAGATTTCATTCTCCACGTAGGTGGTCCATTTTTGAATACAATGTTTTTTATGTGGCAATTATGATTAACTAAAGCATATTTAGTTTTAAAGATTGAATTATTATTATTTTTATTTGTGACCGGCCAATCACAAGCAATGATTTTTTTATCATATAGGTTATTTAAATCAAAATGATAGTTATTGACAACAATATTATTTTAAAAACAAGTTATTTGTTAAAAAGTTCTATGATCTACCAAAGCACAATTGTAAAATTGCAAAAAATTAAACATAAACCTAAATTTGATAATAAAAACTCCAAATATATATAAATATGTATGTATAAATAAATCTCTCAATTGAACGTAACGGTCACGTGTTTGGCACTATATCAATCTGGTGAGAGACAAGTAATTTCTCAACCATCACTAGCCATATACGGGACAGACAATAATAATACTCAAGCAGAATAAGAAAACAAGCAATTAAACTGAACTAATTACACATGTAATAATACATTGCATAAACCATAACTAATAGTTGTTTTACTGCCTTTAAGATTTATCTAAGTAAATTACATATAAATATATATTTTTCTAATCAACTTATTGTTGCCTTTGTATAAAATACAAATTAAATTAACATAGACAATGCAATTTTATTTAAATAGAAATTTAAAAAAGTCTTATTGCGACTGCTATTGGTTTTTAATAAGGGGCAATTTGCTAGAATCGATTTATTGTTATTGATCGAATAGGTGAAAAATAGATTTGAATTCTGATAGTACGAAAAGGCGAGCAATTAATCTAATTTATGATGCAATTTAATTTGCATTACGTTTGTTGATTTTAGCATAGATTTTATCAATAATACCGATTTGCGTTTAAACTGAAAATACCAGTTTAAAATGAATGTGATTTTGATTATCGCATTGATTTTAGACTACTATTGCTGCAATTTATCGATCATTATATTCTACCGGATTCTGTCAGCCTTATTAGATTAGCCACTGTTTGAAAACATTTAAATCAGCACTACTGTACAAAGTGATAAAAAAATTAAAAGTAACAAAAAAATTGTATAATAAAATATTGTGTTTTGCTATTATCTTAAAAAAAGTTGCTTTCTTAAACTGGTAAGATTTAAATTATAAATTTAAACACTATGTTGAGTATTTAGTTTTTTATCTTACATAAATAACCCTTCATATACTGTCAACAACAAGATAGATCTTTTATTATGAAATGACTGAAAAAAAGTCAAACAAAGATTAAAAACCCTGCCTACCTTTCAGTATAACCATACGCTGTACATAAAATAAAACTAAAATATCATATTACCGTTATCATATCGCAAGATCACGCTTCCATACATTGTGTCTTTGACAGCCGGAGTGACTTATTGCCAGCAAGTTCACTATTAGCAACGGCCGTTAATAAGAGCGTTCTTTTATATTCATGACTTGGCAATCCTAATTAAAACTCATTACAAAAGCGGCACTTACAAAATACACGTGTTACTATAATCATTTTTCTCTTCCATCCACTTTTATTATTGTTATTCGACAATGAATGACGGAGACAGATTGCCAATTTTGACAACATTCAAATGTGTCAGTGTAATAGTGGTAAAAAGTTTTTGTGCTAAATGAAGCAGAAAAGCTTCTTCATTGAATCGGAAAGCTGCAACTTTCACACCTTTTTCAAAGTGACATAATTATATCACCATCAATTAAAAACAAGAATGTTTCTGATAAATAAACAATATTAGCCACAAAAGGCTCTCATTGCTCATTAGAGTGCACCAGTTACACTATCTATAATAACGCTGAAAGAATAAAGTTATATGGCTTCTTCAAAAGTGCTTAACAGCGGATAAACGTATCTTTTGTTGCATAGGCAGTTGGGCGGTAAAGTCCAACCTAAAATCAAATAATGTACAACCAACTCCAATATTGTGTTCCATTATTGAGATAATTTTAATGCAGCTCTCTGATAGCTTTAGCTTTACCGTGTAAAAAATGGTTATTTAGGTTTTTTTCTGAAAGAATTGAACCAAAAGCTAATGATAAGCCGGTTTCTGTCTTGAAACAAAGTTGCAGAATACTCTAATAATATATTATGTACAATTGTACATATTTCACAGTAAATATGTAAAAAACAAAACTTTGTATAAAAAATGTTTAATAATAATTGTTACCTTCAATAGAGCATGAACAATTTTAATCCATCTACTTAAGAAAGAAGAACAATGATTGATACTTATAATCAAAGAAAATGTTTTAAGTATGTAAATATAACAAAATGTTAACGTATTATTAAAATTTATTATTAAGAGTGGTATTCTCATAAAATAAAATGATAAAAATATTTCGTATAGGAATGGCTTGTCACTAAAATTGTGACGATTCATTCAGAATCACGAATAAAAAACCAATGCAGAAATTAAATTTATTTATTTTTTAATATTGACAAAATCACAATTTATAATGACAATTAATATTGACAAATGAATTATTGTGTGCCTACTGACTGTTTAAAAATGTATTTTTTTTTGTTCGAGCCGTCTATGACCTACAAATTGTCAAAAATTGTTCCTACCGTGAAATGTACAAGGTAAAAATAGTTATTTTTAGGCTTTGACGGTGTTGTGTCTTTTCGCTTCAGAGAGTTTTGTCAAATAAATATTGGTACAAATCTATTAATAGTATTGTTCCAGCTAACAGTGAGATAAGTTACCAAAGTTTGTAATGCAAATCTCTTAAAAAAAATGTTTTATATTGTACGTGTTTCGTGTTTATAACGGCTTTAACAAGAAATAAAAGTGTTCGTACTGAGACATCTTGCACCAGCATTTTCTTTGTCAAAAAATCTAGCATAACAAGCTTTTCCTTTTCTTCTTTTCTTCTGTGATACACTACCCAGTAATGTAATTAATAAACTCGTAAAAACAGTTAACAGTTGCAAAAAATAATTTATAAATTTTAGCAAACAATTTTCACCTTTTACGTACGCCACTGGCAATTTATGACAATTTGTAGGTTATGTTAGATCCATATATAACCTGAGAAAATAAAAGAATATTTCTTCCAAATGTTAAAACAGTCGAGATTCACACATCAATTCATCACAAGTTAGTTTTTTCAACAATACATATTTAAAAGAAAATTAAATTTAAATTTTTTATTTATGTTTATTCGGAATGAAATGTCACAATTTCACTGATAAGTCACGCCCATAAAAAATAATTTCATTCCATTCCGTATGGTAGAGAATAGCACCCTAAATCTATGTTTCCGCTGAACAAATGTCTTGCAAAACTCAGCTGAAAAATTTGTAGTTTCAGCCAACCCGCACAGGGCGCAATATAATTAGTTCAGCAAATAAATAATTGATCAACATCAAGCAATCAACTTTATCTTGTTCATGCAATTAAATTTCAATAGATTATCCCTAGTTAATTTATGTATTTTATTGATCTTAAAAACATTTTTTCTGTTTTATTTCAATAAAAAATTCTCCATCTCTTTAGAAACACTTGTTAATCAGTTTTTAGGAGATTTTCTGCAGACCTACAAACTTACTGTTAAAAAACTTTAATTATGTAATCTTAGACGTAAATTATTATAGACGTAGAGATTATCTTCTTTAATTAATAGAAAAATTTTCACTCAATAAGTGACTCATAATGACTTGATTAATTATTTCGCTAATTGATTTATTAAGATAATTACTTGTTATTGCCAAATTGTTTGCTTTTAGCGAAGCTAAAGTTACTTTGTCCGTCCTTCTATTGACTAACAATCATGATTAAAATGATAATAAGTAGTGTACAAACCTGTGTCTGGAGCAGGAGCATACTTGATTGAGGACTATTTGGGGCGGAAGGCTGCGCGCTCGCCGCCACCAGAGGGGCACTTGAAACTTCGCCCTGTACTAGCACTGTACCTAAAAAATAAAATTTCTAATTAAAAATTTTGTTTTCTATCAAATTAATAAAGAGAAATGAAGCAATAATCCTTTCAAACCTTAACACCAATATATCACGCGAATAGAAAGCGACAGCTTCACCGAATTATATAAGATGATTTCAATGCAAAGCGATATTTCATGCTTAGAGAAAGATGGTGTTGTCTTAAGTGTATCATGTTCAGCCCACACTTTAGCGCAAGGAATCTAATTATTAATTACGTTGCCACAGAGCTTTCAGCAATGAATCCTTTTAACAGTCATTTGAAGAGAAAAACCAAGATTGCTCTGTAATTATTAGTCTTAGAGAGAATTATAGCTCTAAATTTGTTGTTTGAAGAGAGTCTAATTAATTGTTGAAGCGTTTCCGGACTAATTCCGCAACAAATAATTACAGGTATGTTGACATTTATTACAAAGTTTCCGTAACCTTATAGCATTTTAGTGCAAAGCTTGCTCTTATTTACAACTTGCTGCCTAATATTTGAAATAATAGAATGCCTTGTTAACAACACCTAACATCGCAAATAACAGTCATAGAATAGAAGCTTAACAATTGACTAAATTTTGACAATTCTGCAGAGGTTTTAACAAAAATTGCGCTAAATAGCGCTAGTTTCACGTCTACTAATTATTTTAATCCAATTGTAAAAAAAGATTAACTGGTTTGAAAAATAGATATTTATTTTTAATAAACCGTTCACAATTTGCTGAAAAAATCTACCTGCCACTGGGAGTTTTCCAATGTAATACATTTAATGATTTGATCAAAACTTTAACAAACAAATCAAATTTTGTAAGAATAAACCGCGCTGTGCCGACTGGAGTAACATTAGATAGCAAAGAAAGCAACGTTTATTGCCTCATAAAACTTTGTGCAGCCGATAATGAGCAAAGTTACGCCATCTATCTACAATTTCTTATGAATTATTTTACAAGATGATAACTTAAATATTTGATCTAGCATTGTGCTTTTTATTTAGAATTGTGAACGTTTTTTTAAATAGAGGTGACTTGACTTAATCACTTGGCCCAGCAATTACTTTTGACAGGTTAACTATGTTTTACTGATATCAAAGTTTGAATAAAATAAGTATAAGTAGAATAATAATTAGATCAATGCAAACTCATTCAAACTAGATCCGTAAAATTGAACATGTTTTGTTCCTATTGGAACTCTTCAGCAAGTTGCAACAGATTCAGATTTGAATAAATTTGCAGTAAATTTGGTCCTATATTTACCTCCAAGTGCTTATTACTTCCCTAATATAGTAAAACAAGCAACTTCTATTAGATTAAATATAAAATAAAAATAGATAAGTGAAACTTTCTAAAACGGTTTTTAGGGCAGTTTTTCTACTATATTATTATGTTAATTTTCTATTTTTCTTAATAGATTAATTGATTGGTTTAGAATATTTGGCACAATTGTTCACACAGTTTTACTACTTGCAAAAAATTTTGTTTAATATATCTCAAGAACTCTTTTGACCACCAAGTAGTCATCATCTGGAAATAAATATGTAGTACTAAAATATTACTTGCTTAAATTTACCTAATTTATAAAATTTTTTAGGTATTTTCTAATAACCCGACCAAAAAACTAAAAAAAGGATGCGGCGTCCAGATGTCTATAGTTATTTATTTGCTTGACTATTTTTAATGATGATTGCTATTGAAGGCGTGCTTTGCTATACTCGACTTGTTCAATCTGCCGTATTTTAAGTGAGCTAAGTGCTCTTTGTATCTAGTTTGAACTGTTTGCCCTATATAACATTTCTCACAGTTATTACATCCCATACGACTTTTAGAAATAATGTTTTAAATTTCAAATGCTCTTAAAAATTAAACTCATGTGAATACGAATAATAATAGCTCACGATTTATTCAAAACTAATTTCTGTCAGAGTAATTTCAACCCCCTAATTCTAATTGATAAAGAATAATAAACCTCAACACATAAAAATCTATAAATTTTTGATTTAAATTTGCTTTTAGTTAATGTTCTCAGGATTGGTAACTGAAAAAACAAACAAATTGCATCTGACATTAATGCAATATTTTTGCTGCTCACAAAATAAGCTAATTGACTTTAATAGGCTTTAATAATTATTGACAATATCTGGCAAAACACACCAAGAAACCAACAAAATGCGTTAAAAATTGTAGGTTAATTATTAAACAGCAAATCAAATCTTTTTGGTAGTAATAATAAAGCCCAAAATGTTTCTTAGCCTTTACCATTTTTTTTAGATATATTTCCGTCAAATTGATACTTTTAAATAATTACTAACAAATCAACAAAAAACAAAAATAAATATTCCAATGTTGTGATATTCCAAGTTTTTATATTTTCGAAAGCCATTTGTACAGCCTATCTCGAATATTCATTTGACAGAACTAACTAGTTTTAAGAGATAGATATACAAAAAGTTGCAATAATTTTTATCGTTTATTTTAATTGTTTCTTCAGGTTTCTGTTAATCCAGTGTTGTATTGGATAAGAAAACATCATTGTTTATATACAAACTTAAATTAATAATATGTAGTTGTGTTACCAATTTCAAACCGTAGTTAAAAGAACATTATTAATTGTTTTTATTATGAATTTTTATTTAATCCTCTACGTAATAACTGTCAAAAACCTTAAAACAAATCAATTATAAAATATTGCAAAGCAGAAATAAAATATTTCTGCAAATAATCTGTTTTTGATCCTAACGATTAATAAATATAATTTTTCGCTAATTACGTTAATTGCAAATTAAAAAAATATTTGCACAAAACCAAGCGCTAAAGAATACTATGTATACCAAAATCTAAAATTCCCAAAAAATAAAAATACATCAAGCAAATAACACAAAAAAAAAAATAAATCTAATGTGAATGAAAATTAAAAACATTTGCGCAATATTAGATACTAATATTATTTACTCACTCAAGAGTAAATTCAAAGCATTCAACTTTGCAAAAAACATTTTTCAAATTATACATACGGTTTTACAAAAAAAAAACAAAAAATTCATTATATAATAAACTCTTATTAAAGACTTTTGCAAGCAAAAAAACATCATTCCTGACCTGCTTAAGCAAACTAATTGCGGTAAGTTTTAAATTACACTGTTAAGTTTGTTCAATTACACTAAATACAAGAATCTAAAACACACCATTAACGTTAGCAGTGAGCATTCTTAATCTGATGGCTAAAACAACTATTGCACTGCATCTTTCCACACCAAAACCACTTTGATAAACAAACTGCAAGGACTGTGATTTTATACTGACAGGGCGGTGTATAGGGTTCCCCAGGGAGCAAAATCGCTGATATTTGCAGCCCCTAGTAATCAGGACAGGCTTCGAGGTTATGGCCCGTGACGCGCTTTGTTATATGAGGCTTTATGCCATATTTAAAAAAACATATTGCCTTAGAGCGTTTTATGATTACTTGCCTCGCTGACTAGATTCATTTTCGCTGGAAATAATTGATTTGATGATGTCGAGCGAGGGACAGTGTAGGTGTTCCTCGTGCTTGTGGTGTAATTAAAACCGAGTTCAGAAAGATCTTATGGGGAGTGTTAATTTAATTATATACACAAAGGGTAAGTGAGCCTACGCGGCAGGTTATAAATGATTGCTAAGAATATATCAAGTTGGCTAATTGCAGAAACAGAAGTGGGAATGCATGGTGGTTTGTAGCGTGATTTACCGTTGAAGTCTCCGCGTTTTGCGTTTAATCGAACCAATACTAAACCAATATTCACCAAATTTTTACTAAAAAACGTCAAATTTCCAACATTTCTGATACTTTCTATACAAAACACACATTTTCTCAAAGTATCAATAATTAATTGACAAATTCATTAAATTCTGCTTTTAAATTCATTATCAAATAATAATGTAAAGGATAGATTATGGTTTGATAAACCTTGATTTTAAGGTAATATGCAAATTATTAATAATTAAAAATTATTTCACTCTATAAAACAGACACAAACAAGTATAGTCCCAATTTGTGGCTATAATTTTGCATCAGAGTGGCTGTTATCTCTAATCTAGTCTCCTTCCTACATAGCAATTAACAACATTTTGTAAAATTTGGAATATTTAAGCAATGCACTGACATAATTGAAACACTTTTACATAACAAATTATGAAATTTGCGCGAAGACCCACATCCCAAAGAAAATACACATAAAAAATTACGGGTTATATTAGATTAATTGGGACTTTTATTGTCCTCTAACTTTTAAAATATTCATTAAACGCTATTTCTTCTATAATTATTCATAATATAACAAGTATATTGATCCAATTTCCAGTCAACTGAGTCCTGATGAAATTACGTTAGATTTTTGCATCACTACTTAAAAATTGAGAAATTTTAGAACACACCGACGTCTATGGAAAAAATAACTTTTTCTTTTTTTTAATTTACGACTTTAATTTGCAAAATATAAATTTGCAGGTCAAAGAGAAATGGCATTTATAACCATATAAGGTTCTAATAAAAACCGAATTTTTCAAAATTTAGTTCTTGCATTTTGGTGGAGGTAAACATTGTCAACAACCAATTTCATTCAAGTAATTCTCTCATGCAAATATAAAAAATGTAATCTATGACCAAGTAATTTCCTGGTGCAGAACAAAAAACCACACTTTTTAAAATTAAAAGCGTGGATGTAAATCAACTAATGCAATTGTTTTATAAGCCAACACTCTATTAAACACGACATAAAATAGCCTTTATTAAATTATAAAAAAAAATTAAAATCTTTAAACTTTCAATTATATTTTATTACTTTAGATACTCGTCTGTTTATAATAACTTAATAACTCAAAAAAGTGTTTAAATCATTGAAAATTTATCATAAGATAATTTTCAATTATTTTAATTTACGACAAAATGTCCGTGCCTATTAAAAAAAATCTTTTTTTTTAATAGACATCATTATTTCATAATTTTTTTTTAGTAGAGATTTTTCTCCAGATTTTAGTGATGTATTACAAATTGACTTTGAATTGAAAAAAACAGCATTAAAGTTTTACGTTTACTTTTTTTGCTGATCAAAGTGAAAATTTTAACTGTGGTTTGAAAAATAATTGCAACGCGTACAATTAATTGCAAAAATCAGTTAAACGGCAGTGGCATAAATATTTTGTTTTGGTTTCATTTTTATCAAAGTACTCTTGTTATTAAGATTTTCATTGGAAAAAAATAACAGCAGTGTTTTGTGTTAGACATTGTTAAAACTAGAAAAAAAATCTCTACCAGAAAAAGAAATATAAGTAAGTATATGGTTATTTACTGAAAAAATGACACAAACGCTTTCATTTTGCCACTACTTTTTAATTAACAGAAAACAATTTGTGACACCAAATAGGAAATAGTATGTATACCTATTGTTTTTTATATATACCAAAAAAAGTTGCACAAAATTAATGCAGATTTGTGTAACAAAATTCGTTTTGTGACACCTACACAGAAAAAAGTATTTGACTTTACTCACCAAAAGTTTAGGAATTAGTCTTAGAATATCAAATATTCATTCTTTTAACAAGTACCATCTTGTGTAAGCCATACACTTATATTTTATAAAACTACTTATAGCGTCTTTTCTGGAGAATCTAAACAGCTTCAAATAACATTAGAATAAATCGACTAAAATAGGTTTGTTGATCTTATTTTAAGCAAATGATAAAATATAACCGTAATATAAGAGATTTTGGTGGTAAAAAAATTAATAATACAGATTAAGTTCCCATTAACTAAAAAAATCTAAAAAAAGTTTAATAAGATACACAGTAGGTACTTCTTCTGCAAAACAAATTATATTGTTGATGGAAGTAAAATGAGTGATTAATTTTGTTTTTTATTACATTAAAATTCAGGTGCACATAAACTTTTTATTTATGAAAATGATGCTTAACTATATAACTTTGCATAATGATTACCGAAGAGCGAAGATTGAAATGTTATCGGCAATCTCGTTATATTTTCCAAATTTGGCATTTCAATTTAGTGAAGAGACGCAAGTGTAATTGAAGGTGATTACGCCAAAATGGCTGATTGATGGCCATATAAATAGTAAATTAATTCAGGATGTGTAATGAGCGGCATGTACCAGATTCTGTCTGTTTTTCCATTCTCTTACAAATTGATTATTCGATAGAAAGTGTTCCCACGATGCATTTCGAGGATATATCGGCTCGCAAATCTAACGGAATTACTTAAACAATTACCGAGACTTATACACGCCTACCAACATTTACATATAGTACAATGTGTAAGTCAGATTTATGCTATGAAACTGTCACAATTGGATAATTCACGCAATTATTGCTGCACTTATAGTCTTTCGAGCGGCACAAAATGCGTTTTATTGTTCCAAATTGGTACAAGAATCTCAAAAACTATTTCCGTTTCTTACCTTATGTGATACCAATCTCAGAATTCAAAGCCAATAAAGTGTTAGTTATTGGTTGAACGAGATAAAAACAATAGTTATACATATTTTAGCTGTGACTTGTTATCAATAGAACTTTGACCCAAATAGCAAAAATACCATTTAGCGTGATACAAAATTCTAAAAAAATGCATTTCTTTAAATTCATTGTCGTTATTGTATAAATTTGTTCATCGACAACAAAAAAATAATATTTCGGACATAGACCAAGAGTAGTTGATTGAAGAGCCAAGAACCTAAATTGTTGATTACTGTTTTTAGGCAATAATATTGAAGTTTCAGCAAAGTCAAGCTTAAGACATTCTAACAACTAAAAACTGTTTTCTAGAAAAAGTCTACATCTTTGAGATTCTAATAAAATTTATTTAAAACGCTTTATTTATGATTTATTAAATGGTTTTTGTCTTTTTTCGCATTATTTTGGGCAATCTAATGTGTGAACGCTGGTCTCTACGCAGCCTATATATTTGTAACATAAATAAAAAAAAATAAAATAAAAAGTATAATTAAAAGCGTAGAAGATTATAAGGTAAGTATGGCAATTATTGAGCCAGTAACGCTTACAAAATTCAAATAAATGCAAAGAAAAAAACACTTTTTCTTGGATGTTAAGACTGTACTGTAATATGACAGTTTTTTCTAAGTAAGTTTTATCAAATAGTTGTAGAATCAATTCAACATTGTACCTAATTTTGCCTGTCAAAAATATATTTGCTCAAAGATTTTACCAAAAGTAGCTAAAACTGTATATTTTTTAAAAACTGTTAATTAACGTTGTTTTTTTTTAAATCGTTTGCATAAAATTAGTTCAAAAAGATTAAAAATTATTATTTAGAAAAAAAAAATGTCTTTTTAGGTTATTTCTCACTGTGATGCAGTTTTTTCTTTTATAACAGTTTCTAAAAAGAAAAAGATTGATGCAAGTTATGACGGTTTTTTACGGTTTGTGCTAAACAAATCATCAGAAAAGCGTTTTTCCAAACCTCAAGCGTTTTGAAAACAATACTGTAGGCATTGGCGATTATGTTAGGATTTTGTAAAATGCGATGCTTCTTCGGTAAAAAGAATTTTTCACAACAATAATCCATTTTTAGCACGGCAACTGCTTTGTGCATACACCATGGGTGATGGTAGTCTATAGCGTCAGAATCAAGATCTAAGCTTCTGTTTGGCCAAATGATCCTAATCTGATTGCAAAACTAAAGCGCTTGATACCTTTCACATTGCTGCAACAACTAAATGTCTTAAGTTGTGATTGATAATTGTTTGATAGGTTTGATTGAAATTTACGTCTTTATCAATAAACACAATCACAAATATTTGCTTTAATATTTGGCAACAGAAAAAAACTTTTTGTTTTTTCTGAAGAGACTGATTCTTGTATGAGCTGACTGTAAGTTTTGTTTGGCCCCCAAAGTATGAAAGAAACAAAACAGTTTCTTTGGTTTGTGTTGATTTTATCGTTATTTAATTTAAATATTTTGCCAAACCTACAATTGTTTATTAGAGCTATAACATAATAATTACTATTAAAATAATGTTATTTAATTTTTTGTTTCAGAAGAAGAAGAGAAAATTAGTGATGCTATCTTGATGTAAGTAAATATAAATCATAATGACTAAGCCGATTATCAAGAGTTAATTGCAGCGATATTAATAATTTGATTTCTCTGTCTATTCCTCATATTTAAAAAATGTTGTTACTGTTGCAATAAAATGATGTTTTTAAAATCTTTAATGGTTATGTTGTAAGTTATGCAGATAACAACATTAAAAAAATAATTTTTGCATCTTAAATCTATGTTAAATCCCCGAGGCATGTGCCACATCTGACGGTTGAAGAAACTTTCTTCATTGCAGATGATGAGTTTTAGAATCTCTATTAATTATGACTTTGCGCCTCTTACATAACATGCCGATAAACAGCCGCTAACTAGGCAAGAGATGAATATTCATCGGTAATAACCCACCTATTTCTTTGGTGTATTTTACTTTAGGAAAAATCGGCTCAGGGTAATTATGGCTTTTCCTCGCCTCAAATGTTGTTGCAATTTCCTTGAGTAGACTGGGAAATTCTACATTCCATGCATAATATCGGTACAATTATATTAGGGTACGTCATTTTGCACGGCGATTTTCTAATGAAGTTTCATTATGTGCAAACAATACGTGAAGAGATCATCTACAATTGTGTCTGCTTTCTCTGCGTATAGGCCGCAGGCTATGATAAATCAATGGTTGGATGCTTTGCCGACTCTATTATCCTATGTTCTATTCAATGTAAAGAAATGATTTAGAAAGGATACGGAGGGTTTGGTTATCTGACGCATCGGCAAGATTCAATTTTATAAAAAAAAACTTATATTATATTCAGGGATAGAGTGCAAAAACAGAAAACCAAAAAACAAGAGATTGTTTTAATTATAAGTTATACATTCAGTTCTACTATTCTACCACTTGCCAAAAGCCCCAAAACGGTTTAGAAAGTGATAAAACTGTGTGAATTGTTTATAGTGCCAAAGATTCCAAACCAATCATAACAAACCATTATTCCTAAAAGCCACCAAAAAATGTGTACTAATATATACATTTAGAACCACGAAGAAAATAATAACAAAGTTTTGCAAAAATGTGTAATATTTGCACGTTGCAATTCTTAACTTGTGAAAAATGTCTTTGATGATAAATTATGAATTTTTCAAATATTTCGGGTAATAAACATATTCAAATCATTCATTAATCTATTTCAAACCAACAGGTGCTTGCTTTACGTTTCTCATTTTTCTGTCAAATCCAAAACCAGATCTTGTAAAACCTCATTTACACAACTATGTACTAAAAACGGTCAACACCCACTGATGCTTAATAGTCGACTAAAGCAAATCACGCACACTTTATGTCCCAGTTTTTTTTTTGTGAATAAACACGCAAGAATTGATTTGTCGTGTCATTATGCATCTAATATAACTGATCTAAAGTACGTGTAAATCGTAAAATTCAGCCATCATATGAGATCATTTAAAATGGATAATTGCATGCGAATACAACATATTTTTCCGGCATTGGGCTTGTATTTATTCGCTTTCGTTTGCTTGATTTACAATGCTAATAAGAAAGCTGACTTGATCTCTTGTCTTGGAAATATTTGCTACAATTGGAGATGCAGTGAAAATGCAAATTGGTTTGACAAAATGCTATGTGGAAGTTGTTATCCCAACAAAATTAAATTATTTACAGACAATTTGGCGTACATTATAATATAAACTACTATATACAACAGTCTAAACAAGACAATAATTTAAAAAAAATAATCATAAGCATCGTGTTGATTCAATAAGTCGCTAACATTAATTATGTATAAAAAAATAAATGATAAAATAGAAACATTTGTAAAAGGTGAAGATGATCAACCACAGACATAGTTATCTCATCTAAACAAAGCAAATTAGTTTTCAAAAACGTTTGGCATTTGACACATTCTTGCCACAAGCTTTCACACAATAGAACAGTTTTCTTTTGCATTTCAATAATTGTTCAACTCTAGACGACCGCGGCAGCATTAAATGCGCCACCCCGATTTCTTATACTCCTTTTTCAGCCTTTAATACGTAAATAGTTATTTATCTGACAAGTTCCAAAAGTAAAATTTTCAAAAAAGTTAGGTAAATTTTTTTTGCAACAAATAGCTTTAATTTTTTAATAATATGTAAATAATTTACCAGGGTGTAGAAAAATCTTTTTTCGATGTTGAATGAATAGTTTACAAGTTTGTACTATGTATTGGATAAGCTGACATTTAAACCATGTAAAAACTTGTTGACTCTAATTATCAAAAATTTTTCGAATTACTGTATGTTCTATGTTGACTTTAAAACTTTAGCGTGACAAAAATATGCACAGAAACCAAAACCAAAGTAAAACTAAACAAAAAAAAATCTTACGAGGTTTTAAACAGAAAGAAGACTAAGTCAAGTTTACTTATTGCAAGAAAAAAAAGTGAATCTAAAAGAAACAAACCATATAGCAAGTATAAAAAATTAAGGATTTAAGCTTAATTTTTAGTAAAAAAAATAGGGCATAAATAAAACAATTTAACAAAAGCAAATTCAAGTATGCAATAAAATAACTAAAAACAAGTTAAAAAATTAAGAAAAAATATGATGATGTCTGATTATCTACTGAACAATTTAGTAATGTAATTGGGTAGAAACATACAATCACAAAAAAATAGAAAAATTCCCTAGAATAAGTGAGAGAGTTAAATAAAAACACGCCAACATAAAATTAAAACAAAAGAATAAGAAAAATCAAAAAAATTAGTGAATGAATGAAATAAAAACCAAAGGGTCTACTACCAACATCAATGAAACTTTTCTCAAAAAATCGACGTCCTTTTAATGAGCAGCCTACTATCAATGGTAGACTTTTTATCAAGATTGGGTTATTTTTGTGTAATAATTTGCCGGTAACAAAACTCATCAATGACAATACTAGACAAAATAAAGCAACTATGTTGAAAAAAACAAATAAGAAACAAGTAAAAGTTGAAAAAGTAAAATAATAATATAACAACATAAATGGATACAAGATCAAACAATTCCAAAAAAAAACAATAAGTTGAAAAACTAATATCATGTTATTAGCAAAATCTAATAATAAATAAATTGAACTTTAATGTAAAAGAAAGAGAAACATATGTAAAATTAAGACTACTCAAAAATATGCAACTTGTGTAGAAAAAAAGTGATAAAAAAAGCAATACCACATAATAAACTAATGTGAAAAAGTTGAAACAATGCCAAAATACGGTATTGACTAGAAGTTTTTTTAAAACTATTATCACAGCCGAAAATCTATAATTGCCTTCGCCGGCTAAAATTAAAGCCCGACAAAGAAAGACTTTAATTTACCAAAGACGCAACATTCTGCCAACCTAAGATTTTTACAGAGTTTCAAAATCTTCAAAATATCATAGAATCATCTATCATAATAATCGTCACCACGTCAAAAATAGACATTAAAAAAAGTCAAAAAAATTAATATTCCAGAGTCTGTAAGTATTTCAGACATAGCCTTATAAGATCACTAGATTATTACATCATATATGAACACATTACGTGTTCAGGTAGCGCCATTCGTAATTTTTTTATATCTATCTTTGTCGCAGAGTAAATCAAATCTAGTGATAAACAAAACAAAGATTCTCAAACTCTAATTCTCTAGTTGTCTAGGTTGATTACGTTTTTACTTTGATTTCAAAAATAATTGTATCGTTGGGTTTTCTAGTTTTAAGTCTATATGTCAAGAATTATTGTCAATTTGTAAAAATATCTGCTGTCAAAGTGACACATATAACCAAATTTTTTGCCGTAAAATATGTCTGGCATTCTACAAAACACAATTCCCTAAAATTCAAAACTTTCTCGTCGCACTTACGACAGTTACATTTTCCATCCTTTGTTAACGACAAGTCCCAGCAAGGAATATAATGGCGCTACCTAAGCACGTAGTGTGTTAATCTAGTGACTATTAGCACTATCAGTACTTTTTTATTTTAAAACTTAGATTGTTGTTGTATTTGACCTTCTAGATGCGGGTTGCCAAAGAAAATTAGTAGACAACAATAGAAGATTTACAATATCAAAAACCAAAATCAATTGAAAACTCATCTACAATTGTTGAGAATAACTCTGTGTCTGAATTAAAATTATACAAAAAGAACGCTGCACTGTAACCAGCAATTGTCACATTGTCAGTTTTTCTGCAAACACCTGCTTTTCGCAAACTGGAGGAAAAAGTACTATTAAAGCAATACCCAAGGTAATTGCAACTTATATATCCAATTTTCAAATCGAAACAAGTGCACAACACAAGGTTCGCAAAACTAGTGCAACTTTACGGGCAGATAGTGATGCAGATATTATTAGTGTAAAAAATAAACAAAAGGTAACTAGACAACTATTTTTTTAATTATTTCCATTTAATAAATAATGTGTTCTAGATAAAAAAGCACAAATACTGCAGAAGATTATTTGATAGATTTGATGACTTCACGCGTTTAATTCTAGAAAAAAATTTTTTCCGCAAAACAAATGTCGAAGTCAAAGTATGAGAGAGTTATTCAAAGGGAACATCATCGCCTAGACAGCACCATCAAATGAATCATTAGCTAATATGGCAGCTAATTGTTTCACCAAAATTGGAATGATTGAGATGCCGTCCTGTCTCATTTCAAGAGAAGTCAAAGCAGTGGCGCCATCTAATTTTTTTTCAAATGCTCTTAATTGTACTTTAGCGTTTCCCCAATTGTTATCATAATAAAGTTTTGATAATCGGTTTTAAATGAGTGTGGGCGTTTATTTTTACAGAAGCCTTTTATTTTGCACTTTGCAATGTCAAATTTCCCGCTATTATAACTGAGATGTAAACTAGCCCTTTAAAGCACTTGGGCGGAAAATATTTTATGGCTCCCATTTTACAACCCTCAACATTGCGCTTCTAAACCTCTCGCTGCAAGATCAAGCCTCCCACACTTGACTGTAATTTGTAGATAGTTATTTGTTTTTGGTTCCCTTGAGAGGTTCTGCATGAATATAGGTAAATGATAAAACTATTCATGAATCAGATGCTGAAGAGAAAGAGTAAGGTATTTAGTTATTGAGTGTCATTAATGGTTAATTGTCATTTATAATTGTATAATTATAATAATTACATTAATTTCAACACCCAAATAAATTATTAATTATAAAATATAATAGACAATATTGAGTACTATTGACATTGTAAAATCCCCACACATCTTTCCTTGAGTATTACCAGTTACAATAGTGCACTATCTCTGAATCATAGCATAAAACTGTCCAGATCCTTGATAGAATGCAAATGCTTAGGAGAAATGTCTAGCTCCGGCTATAGTGCGATCAAATGGCCCACTTTTAGATACAACAAAGAACATTCGATGCATAATATTTCATCTAAAGTTCCGCAACAATTAAATCTAAGTTAATTCATTAACAGGGTTGGGCAATATCTAATACACACAGCACACGATCGTGGTGCAACGAAGCATGCGAAACTGTGCAACCTGCAATAAACAAAGGAGTGTTAAAGCTTTTTACACGATAGAAATGGAAAAATCACCAAATTTTCTTTTCATACAATGAATGGTTGTTGAAGCAAAACAAAGAAATTAAAAGTCATGCTTTTGCCAAATCGGGATTCATGAATGATGCATTGGCGATCGATATCAATAGGGTTTATTTGTGTAATCTGACAGAACATAAAAGACGTTCTTTGATAGATTATAATCTTAAACAAACTTGATGTAATGTTTATGTAATTATTTTAAACGTTAGGATTCGACTTGCAATTTTATCTGTTTACACACCATTCAACAACTTTTATCATGATTTAGCATCTTATCTAGCATTGAAGTCACTGTAAAAGCCATTGTTTAGAATATTCCACTTATTAACCCAAAGCTGTACTTCAAAACATAATAATTTAATTATCGTTTCGTACATTTTATTTTGATTTGTTTGTTTTTGTCCTCGATGAGCCTATTAGCATAAGTATTTCGCCAAAAGCTAAAACATGTAAGAAGTGGAAATGAATATTACGCCATGTTTTTGCAGTGCAGATTACAAATAAAATTGTTTAATTGGTTTTATGGCTATCAAAGATTTTCCTACGGCCAACATTTATTTATATACATTTGCATGTGATTACACCTACATATTTATGTAAGCGCAATTATCCTGAAGAACAAATTATTAGTTATTTTTCAAAGTAACAGTCAGGCTAATTCTATCAGATGACCAATTTGTTGAAAAAAAATTATAGTAAATAATAAAAAATAAATTTTAATGACTTTTATGTTTTTTGTTTATTAACTAAACATTTATGAAACATTTAGAAAAACATATAAAAAAAAATTAAAATAAATAAGCACAAGAACAAGTACCAAGTACAATTGATAATATTGAAAAATGTTTGTAAAATATTAAAAGACATTTACTACATAGTTATTAACTTAAAACTGTAAAAAAATTAAACAAACTACACAAAATAGATTGAAAAAAACTACACAAAATAGATTGAAAAAAATTAAAAGCCGACCTTAACTGAAAATTACAAAATAATTTTTTTTGTTACGTAAGAAAAAATAAATAAAGATATTATTCAGCCAGTTATCTTTGAAGCCCATGCCAGTCACATATAAATGAAAGATAAATGTAAAATGTTTCAACATTTAGCTCACGCACCATGCTAGGACACATATACAGCAACAAAATAAAATGTTAGATATACTATTCGCGTTTCTTACTGTAGATATTATTTTTAAATATAGTTTTAGATTAAATTTCAAGTACGATAAGACAAAGTTTGCTATTCTTCAGCTTCAAAAAAACTAACGCTATTTTTTACCTCTTTTTTTCAAAATAATGTTTTTTTCACTTAAAAAAACACAATTAAAAATCAAACACAACTTATATAACCCAGTAAGATGTAAGCTAATATAAAACGACACTCGCACAATAAAATATGCCTTTTAAAGCAAATCATTAGCAATTGAAGCTGAAATACAACTTGGTTTATTTCAAGTGCTGTAAGACTTGAAATAAACTAACATTAAAAAAAAGTAGCACTATCTCTCGGTGGGAAAAATAATGTCAAGCAGATAATGACATGCAAATTTTGAACCGCGTTTGTTTGGTCACTTAGATCTGATTGAATTCTAATCTATTAAGTCTCACTGATGAGATATAACATATTAATCATTAGGTCCTTTATTCCCAATCTAATTGAGTTCTAGTTGAACTTTAAAAAGCAACGTTAGTGTTTTAAATTGACATGTTATTATTTGTTAGATATCATCTTTCCCTAAAACAGATAATGTTCCAATTTTTTTCTTACTGGTTGTTACATAGTCCACTGAGACTATGTTGTATATAGTCAGTTAAAGTTCCAAAGGAGTTTATTCAAAATAGAAAAAAACTTCTGCTAATTATACACATACTTTAAAAAATTGTTCTTTTCTTAAAAAATTTCTTGTCTTCATAACTGTCAAAGTTTGCCAAAACCGTAATATTTAGTGCTTTTACGACGTAATATGAGATTAAATTTCGGTCTTGTTTTATCAAAGCTTTTATCACTTATCCAAAGCCGGGCTTTGCTATAGTGTATATATTTTTGAACTAAACACTCTGTTTTTTTAAATAACAAAGTGAAAATATACCATAAAAAAGACACAAAACCAACTTTTATTTATGTTAATCTCTAATTAAACTACTTTAAGATCTAGTTTGACAAGTCTAAGCTTTAGTGGTTAAAATATAAAAACGCGGTTTAAAAAATCCATTTATACATGCTACAATCCCATTACAACCCAAATTTTGATTAGTTTATGAGAATAGGTTGTCAAAGTTGTAAAAACATTAGATGGTTTGCCAAACTATACAAACGGCTACCAAATTGTTAGAGGAGGTGAGTAAAAACTGCAAAATAGTTATGTAAGGTTACCAACACGTTAATAAAAGAAATAGCCACACAAAAATAAAAAACCAATATTTGCCGTATATTCATTGACGTAAAATATAAAAAAGTTGCGATAAAAAAAGAAACCATATATTTTTGACAAAAAAAAGACCTATGAAAAACCGGTTAAAAAAACTAAAACAAACTAATAAATTAAAAAATAAATTGTTGAAAAAAAATACAGATATGAAAAAAGAACTGATGGCTGATGACACTGTAAAAAATCTCTATGATAAACTGCAAAAAGTTTGAAAAAAAAATCTAGAGCTTAGACTAAAAAAATTAAAAATGTCAATAAAGTCTGACTTCAAGTTTTCTTAATTTGTCATATGTTTTTGTAGAATCCTGTTTTAACTAAAAAAAAAAACTGTTCTATTCAATGTTATGTCATGTAAACTTCAAAGCTTTGTTACAGTTAAAATCAAGATAAGTTTAAATAGAAAAAAAATCTATAACGGTAGATTAAATCAAGAAAGACTACCAAATTAGACAAAAAATGAGGCAGCTTTGAACAAGGTTAAACGTCAGTCACCAAATCAGATTACTTGATTAGATACAATGTTATCGCAGAACTAATCTTAAGTAAAACATCAGATCAAAAGTAACTGTCATCTCAATGTATTACATTGATTTCTACTAAAACATTGAATACAGTTAGCGTTACTTAAATTCAAAACTACATTTTGATTATTTGTCTGTTTTTAAGAAGAGTAATAGTTTGAAAAATTCATGCAAAAAGCAAATCGCTTTTTTCAATAATTTTCCAGGTTAAACAAATTGGTAGTGCCCAACAAAGCTGACCTATTTGCATTTTGCTACTAAAAGTGATACAATTACTAATATAACTGGCGGAGATGTGATCAGAAATCAGATAAAGTCTATGGGAAAATGTTTTTAAAATTATGTATTTTGTTATTATGTGTGAGTCAATCACGTTGTATCACTTTTTGTTGAAAACGTGATGAAAAGCTTAGCATAAGGCGTTCCTACATGCTTTTCCACTTAATTGATTGTTGTTATTAAGAAGGTCTTGGCGTGCTATAAAAAACAAAAAGCGTCTAAAAAAACTTTCTTATAACAAAGATTATCTCATCAATCTTGAGTTTATCTGCCGATTCAGTTATGCAACATTGAAGTGTTAAAACATCGGTGATTTTGTCGAAGTGCTTACGCAAGACACTGCAATTTGCAATTTAACGTTCTATCTTTATCTTACAAAGTCGGTATAGCACCATTATAGAAGAAAATATTTGAGAGAGAATTAGAAACTGAAAGTGTTTTGTGTGGCGCGTTGGTGTGCTATGCCTTCGAGCTAAAGAGGCAAGTTGCCCGAATAGGACCGGTTCTCTAATATTATAATCAAACTAATGGATTTTATTATGACCCCCCAAAGATCCGCGCCCATGTCCTCTGTCCTGTCCTCTAATTTATGCAAATCAAACAGCCGTATCGAAAGCGATCCTCGATAATACCTCACCCACGAAGAAAATTGGAAAAAGCGAGTTAGACGGATCCGGTATTCTTGCTGTAACGGAGGTTTAACGCGGGATAATGATCTATTCAATCAAATTGACATAGGCTTTTAGAGATTTAAGGTAAGGAGGCTTATGTCATCACTTTACTATCTACTGTTTTATTCATACAGGTATAGACTATTTATGCTTGTTGCATACAACTGACTGCATACCACAAGTGTCACAATAAGATCCAATCTTACTTTGAGGGTGTAGTAATACATTATGAAACGCTGCAAAACCAATCGAAACTAAATATCTTCAAATAAATTAAACGAGGATGGTATACGAAGACTCCACATAGCCATTACTTTTTCTATGTAATGAGACATTTTTTTTAAATTGCACGTTATCCAGAAAACAATTTTTACAGAAATAATTGCTAAATGCGAAATAAACTGAAGGATTTCCGAATTACCATAAAAACCTGCACTAATTTACTTATATGATCTTACTGCTCTTGATAAACTGATTAATCAACAAAGTACTATCTCCAGCAGTTTTTTTAATTTATCGTTGTCGTTTTGGATTATTTTACAGATTTTTAGACACATTTGGCGTGTTGTTTCCAAACGATTTCAATTTGTTTTTATCTAGTTTACTTGTTTCGCAAAATTGTGGTACGTCTCAACTTGGTATTTGGTGTTGTAATCTCGATAATCTCGTCCACTTTATTTTCTGGGCTCATTTAGCCCACCGCCTGTCAATCTGTCCCCAAGCTTGTCGCTATCACCAAACCATCTAAATGAAAACGCCGTGTTAACCTCTTTTAACGGTGCAATAAACAATCCTGAATCAATCAACATTGCCAAAATCGCGAGGTCGACTACTTTATCGAGTGATCCGATAATGAAGGAAGACGGTAGATTGTCCTACTTCAGACATCGTTTTAATTGCATAAATCGATCAATGCATTTCATCGATTATTTATAATGAAAGACAACGATAAAAATCGCCGAAACGCAATAATTTTTTTCTTATTTTGATTTCGTTAAAGAAATGCGGTTTTTGCATGTCTTTCCGTCCAGCGCTACTAACCTTGATGTAAAATAGATTTGAAAACGAGTTCTTAACTAATTCAGTGAATAAATTAGTGTTGATATGGGGAACAGACTCACTTTTGATTAGCTAATTATTATATCTATAATAGTTTAAGATTGCATTAACTAATGCCTAATTAAATAATTTTGCAAATACATATCGAGTTTACTTTCTTTATTCAGACTATTTATTATACTTTAAAGCTCATTTTTATAGAGTCGTAAATTATAAAAATTAGTTAAGGTTTCACATTTTTGAATTTGATTTACTAATTTTTATTTGGCCATAAAACCGAAAATATGGTAATATTTTTCAATAATGAATCGTCAGACAAATCTATGCATTTTATTAGTAATAAACAAAAAAAAATCTAAAATGCCTCGTATAAATGTTATGTATCCTACCAATCCTAGTTTCGGCGTTATTAGGAACTCATCAGGTCAGGTCACAATCATCAGACTATAAGCGGTATTAATTCCACATCTACAAGATACATCTTTTATACGAGCGTACATTGTTAGTTAGTTTCAACCTTTTGTATACTATAATGTGTGTCGCGGGCCTTAATGTAAATTTTAATATCATTTGACAATAATTGGTTTTTACGACACTTTTACTTATTATGTTGGTGTTACAGCGGAGTAAGTTAAATTTTCAGCCAAAAACATTCAAATCTATAACTAGTGTAATAGTTATAGATATGAATATAATTTAAAACCAATATTCTTTCTATAAATACAAATTAAAATTGAGAAAAGTGAGCAAGAAAGATAAAGAAAAGCAAAAGACCTAGCAGCCTGACACTAGAATTTAGTATGAAGCTAGGTTTTAATTTTCCAGAAGGAGTGTTAAATTGTGACTAGAGAGAAGTAAAAATCAAGACAGTTCAAAAAATGTCTGATTTCATTAAAAAAAGCGGCAACAAAACATACGGTAGAGAAAAAATTAGATATTACAAGCATATTATTAAAAAAACAAAAAACATTATCACGATACAAATAAGTACAAAGTTAAGAAATTAAAAAAAAACAGTTGCCGCCGTAAATAAAAACAAATTTACGACAGAAAAAAGATTGCAGAAAAAAAATATCATAACCAAAATAAACAGATGACCAACAAAGTGACAAAGTGTGTGAGAGGAAAAAGCTTTAGATGTGGTCATAAAGAGAGAAAAACCATCTTCAAACGACATAAAAACAAAGTACGTACTTTGTGTACCAAAACCATATAAATCAAATTCGGCAATAAAAAAAAGGTAGGAGAGCAAAAGTTCAATAGGCACAAATAATGAAAAAATAAACAAAAAAGTAGAAACAGCAGAACAAAAACAATAAAAAAAAGAGGTTATAATAATATCTCCTTGTATAAAAAAAAATTGTAGAAAATAAGAATAATAATAGAAAAAAAAACTGTTTCTTTTTTCTTTATTTTTGAAGAATTTTTGTTTTCATAAATAAATAGGTACTATAAATATGTCAGCATAGTATTCAACTCAAGTTCTGTTTCACTATCAACAATTAAAGTTTAGCATTAAAGTGCTGATAACTGTTGAAAAAATAAAATATTTTTCACATTTTTTATACTTTTTTAATAAAGCATGATAGTCTGCAGGTAAACATTCTTAATCTAACAAGTAATCCAGAAAAAAAATAAATTTTGGAAAGATTTGCTAGTCTAAGATAATGATCCTTAGAATGGATAAACCGGAAAACAACAAAAGCTTGCGCAAGTAAATCTTGACTGAGCCTACGTTTCATGGAGATGACAAAGAAAACACCTATCCGATACTTTGTCTTTAATTAGAGCAAAAAAAAATATGGATAATAACAACGACCGCCTACAAAGCGCAACATTCCTACTCAAATGCACCTAATATTAATGTTTTATAAATAATTAAGTCTACTAATTATGCCGTTATTAGTTTTGAATAATTCATATAAAGCGCACATATTCATAAATATTTATAACAAAAAGTGCTTTGAATAAATAATATAAATAGTAGTTTTTAATAATTTCTTATCAAATTATGCTGCTTTATCATATAAATTATAAACAGTTTATCACAAACGTGTACCTATAGTATACAAGCTTTGTAAGCATTTCAAAATGGCGTTTAAATAGAACGCCTTTAATTATGTTTTTTTGAGATTCTTGTAGGAAGGCCATACTCTTTCTTCTTGTCAGATGTGTCAGATTTTATCTAATAATAATATTGTGCTAATCAGTTTGTTGCTTCAAGCTGTTATTAATTACCGATTGCCACCTAATAATTATCAAGTGATAAGCCAGTCCCTTGGGCTTCAAATATTTCTTTTGAAGGACGCTCTAATTAATTCCAGACGCATCCATCGATTGAAATGCTATTAGAATTGTCGACCTCGAACACAGATTATATCAGAATGAGGAAATAGAAAAAGCAAAAAATAGGTTTTACGTAATCAGAGAGATTCTTCCTTTTATTCGATGACACAATCTCATAAAAGATTTGTTTACATGTCTTTTCTGCTTCTTCGATGTCTTCTTTTGCGTTAAATGCAGTAGTTTCTCTGGAATGTCGCACTTTAATCACAACGATAATTGTAAAATAAGAAGTTGTTAGTGTACTTGTCGCTAAAGGTGGTTTCCTGCAATTTAGACCATGTCCTTATCATTATTTGCCGCTTTTTTAAACGCAGTAGCAGATTTCTATGCCACAAATGATATCCGGTGGCGAAAAATTACTAATTGGTTCAAATGTTTACCTTCCTCAAGTTAAATTTAACGACCACTTTATTAATAATATAATCATAATCTAGTAATTGCCAGTCAATTATGAAGATATCTCAGATGCAAAATTATTTAAGAGCTCCTACACTTAAAGGCAGTAGAAAATAGTAATTAAGCTAAAATGCAATTGTACCTAAAAGCGGCTTGATAAACTTAAAAACATTTTTTGTAAAACACAAACTTTGCGTACCTGTTTAAAAAAAGACCAGACAAACAACTGCAAAGATTTTGTCAAAAAAATCTGCATAACTTTGAATATAACTTTCGATCGTTAAACAAAGCATTTGAAAGAACACAACCAGGGCAAATAGAAATAATATTGAGTCTATATCAAAGAAAACTTAATGACTTGGAATATTTTTCAAACCAAGAGATACCGGCTTTGTATCTAGTTTTTTCATATTAGTGTAGTAGACGATCGGAAGAAATTTACAATATCAAGAAGATTTAGCGGTAAATTTCAAATAGAAGCTTGACCTTAAAACATAAAACCTGCTTTCCTAGCAGGGTGTTAAAGTCTGCAGCCTACACCTAAGACTTCTAAACAAGTAAACTATTATTATTTTTCCAAACATTTTTAAACAAAACTGCTCGAAAAACCTAAATTTCATTTACAAATAATTTGCCATTTGAAAATTGTCAACTTTAAGACATTCGCAAACCTACAGACCCTAGATTTCTTCAAGTTAAACATTTTTTAAAGTTAATTTGTTCCACTAATGACTAATTTGATGTTTAACATAAAATTGTAACATGTATAGAAGGATAAAATTGATAAGCAATAATAAATAAGCACCAACTTAAAATTAATATTTAACAGGTGCGAGTCAATATCTGGCGATGTTCCTAATTTGATGTTTATACTTGTGCCACCTTGTTTATTTTTCTATATGTTTATAAATATTTTTTTGCATTTATTCCGAGCTTAAATATTAAAATCGTTATGATCCTTACAGCTCAGCAGCAAAACACAAAATCAATTATTCTAAATTAAGATGTCATTTAATCCAGCAGGAGCAAAAGCATGTCTATTATTTGAAAACCCTTTTATAGATCAAAAAGTTGGCTAACAAAATTTTACATCAATGTTCTTCAGGAAGCAATTACACTTTAAATTGACGTTTAAACGTTAATCAAAAACATGTCCCAGCGAAGACAAAAAAAACTTCGCTTGAAACTAATCGTTGAACTATCCACAGATGGCAATAGCTCCAGGCCGCAAAACTTAGTATTCTACCGGAAGAGACATTCCTCATCTGCGTTCCAACCTTCACAATCACAACATATCGATCACTTATGGACTTTTTCTATATAGAAAAATTAAATCACGCGTCTGCATCAATTTATTTCAAGGCACGAGGTCGACCAAATATCTCAATTATTTTTAATTTAAAGGTAGAACAAAAAAATCAATTGCAAAAGATTTATTCTAGCCGTTAACTATACAAACCTATCTCCTCAAAACAGCTTAAAAGTGAATTGCTAAATTAAAAAATGCGTTTAAACACGCAACTAAATGTGCGAAGGCGTTTGATTCTATCGATCTCAAAACAGCTGACATGCCCTCTAGTGAGGCGTCACGAACGTCTGTGGTACCACGTCATTAAAGCTCTGCTTGTGACGTGAAAGAGAAGATATGAAGGATTTATTGATGAAAAGGGCTAAATTTATCACAAGGTGGAAGTAAAACTAGTGCTTTTTATGGTGCTATCGAATAAAATGAATATGAAGTAAAGCCAGAATATAGCACTGTGTTTTGCTACGAGCGTTTGACCAAGATTTCAAAAAGCGCTCATTGTCTAATTAGCATAGACTATAAAAAACCGAACCAAAAGCCGTTATACATTTTTTAAATCATTTACTGGAAACGACAAAAAAGTAGAATCAACTCGCGTGTAAAAATCTTCAAAAGAATACGAGATATTGATCATTTTTGCTTCATCTGACAGCTTCAAGGTTTGACATGATTGTTGCCATAAAAAGAAAATAAAAACCACCAAATTAAACAAAATATTTGTATAATTGTTGTCTTAAGGTGATGCTAAACGGTGCCAAGCATTGGTTAAATGTATAAGCCAATTTAAGTCCAGTTTACCTTACAGAGCTTGTTTTACGATTAATCAATTATTTTTATGTAGCGAGAAGCTTGATTAAACCAATATTTAACTACAGCAGCTGAATAATTATTGGTAAACACATAATTTTACAAATTACGATATCAAAGTGCAGACTTGTCGATTCAGGTAAGACTAATTAAACATCTTACTATAAAACAAAATTTCACTAAAATTCCAAAGCCCCTTGAGCCTCTCTATTAGTATGTCCGTGGATTAAGATCACAATAGAAAAAAAAACTTATCTTAGCTCAAAATTAATAAATCTGCTATCCAAACTCTAATATTATCATGCTGATCTTATAAAATAAAAAAAAAACTTATGAAAAAGCAGCCAAGGATTTTTTATTTTAACTGAAAAATTACGAGATAATACATATTATTAAGGATGCAACAGCATCTCTTATCAAATTTTTTAATACTTGAACATTATTGGATAAGTCTTCCTACAATCGGTTTTAATCGCCCCCACAAATGAAAGTCAAAAATTGTCAAATCAGAGTTTCTTGGCGGCCATAAAACTTGCGTTTAGCCAATTACGAACAATACGAGCAAAGTGCGTTGGACAACCGTCTTGTTGAAAACACATTAAGAATCGATAATCAAGAGGTAAATTATCGCCTCAACATATGCTGGTTAAAGCTAGGATAAAAAAAATGGGCCTATTATTCTGTGAGAAAAAACAGCACACCACACGTTTACTTTAACATGATCTAGTTAATTCAAAAATAAGGATTCGTATCGCTTCAATATCAAACATATCAATATTTCTCATTATACATTATTACAAAGAAAAAAGTCGTTTTTCATCATCTCCTGGTTCCAAAGTATGATTAAAATAGATTTATAGGCATGCATTTTACATTCTTACAAAATCTGGTGATAGTGTGATTTGCTTAAACTCATCTGCTGAAACCTTTTCAAAGATAGTTTAAATTATCTTCTACGGAATTCAAAACTAACACAGTAGCAGCATTCTCTTCATTATATCTTGGATAATCTTCTTTTTCTTTAAATTGGTTACGGTACCAATTTCTAAAAATTATTTGACCAGCTTCTTGAGACCATTATATTAAATAGCAACTTCAGAAAACTTTTCATTAAATTTTTGTCTTAGTAACCCATAACTTTACTCTCCGCATCATAACATAGATTTAATTAGATTCTTTTTGGCAATGGTAACATTTTTGACTATAAAACTTTTACTATTTTTAATTATATCTGATATTACCGTAATATTTTGACGTTTTGAATCCAAAGCCTACCATCAGGTAAACGTATACGTGTATAGTAGTTCTCAAACCAACCTACATATGAAAACAAATTTATATTAGAACAGTTAAAAAAAACTTAAAAAAACCGAGACAAGAAAATATCGCCTTCAGCTAGTTATAATAATGTAGTATTAATTCTTCTCCTGGAGGTAAAAAACCATTTTAATAGTGCTAAAAATAGTTATAATGGCTTCCAGTGCCAATTTCAAACACTTGTCTTAACATTTGGTATTTTAATAATCGTTATATCAGCATAATTTAGCAAAAGTTTAGATCAAGTGATTTTTATATGATGAAAGCTAGTTATTTAAACAATGTTCTATACTTTGACTCAGAGACACCTGATTGCCTGCGACTAACCATAAAACCAGTTGAATGAGTTGTAATAACGCTACAAATCATTTTTTCTAAAGATCCTGCTTTCCACATTTCTGTAATTCCAGTTGTTTTTGTTTTTTCTTTTCTAACAACGTTATTCAAGCTCTTTGTAGATGGGGTCATAAAATTGCGACACCGCGGTGCTTTCGACAGCCAACAAGGTCTACACAGCATACTACCTGTTCGTTCCAAAAGCTCGTAAAGCTTAATCTAGTAGACAATTGCACAGGTAATTACCGATGTCCACGCTATTTACACGTAAAATACACGCTTTTCTACGTATACTCGTATATCCTTTGAATACCACAACTTTTTCTTTTGACTTACGTTAACTTATTTACAGAGTAATTAATGCGATTTTGATTGATGCAGTAGCGTAATTGGAGGCTTGGGGGGTCGCCCCCTGTGTACGGATTTAAGAAAAGAGAGTGTAATGAAGCTATTAACCTTCAGGCAAATTTATTGGGCAATTGATGAATGAATAATGATTTAGTAAAGCGATAAGACAATGAGCAAGATAAAGATTAAAAATAACGCAGTGATTGCGTCATTAGAAACAGGCTCAAGTATACCGAGTGTCTAAATTAGCTTTAATTATTTAATTTTATAGTAATTTTTCAATATTCTGTTATGTTGAAAATTTTTTTTTCTATAAAAAAAAACTAGGTACCTGCGGAAAGACAATTTTATAGATTCTACCTTTGGAGTATAGTTAGAATATTGATAAAACGCTTCTAATGTATTATACCTACCAAGAACTAGGAATAGATAATCTTAAAACGCAAAAAATCAGTAAACAAGCGTAGGTGTGTAATCAAATCGATCTGACACCAGCTGACATGCCCCCAGCAAACTGAATCGTCACGAACGCCTCTGCAACGTCATAAATCCAGTGACGTCCCAATCAATATCAATACCATCATACAGAGAGAAAAAAAACGATAACGGTAAAACTTTCAGTAAAAGCGGATATTTAAACATCTCATTACAACATTGACACAATACACTGTTTGCAATTGTTAAATAAGCGTTTTTGGCCTGAAGGTGATTTCTAATCAGCCAGACAATGCGGATCTAAATCGCAAACTTGAAGACCCAGACGAAATCTTTAGACAGGTGACGATAAAAATTAGCAAATTTTCGCCGTTAATTATAAATACAAAATCCATTATTTCATAAATCACCAAGTAAAAGTTTCAGGTGTTTGATGACCTTTGACACAATAAAAAATAGAGAATATGGTTTTATATCTTGTAATGTTAATATAACGTGTATATATTTACATAAAAGAACAAGATAAAATCTAATTAGAAAATTAGAAAAATCAGGTGCTAGCAACCGCAAAGGTTAGTATTAAGATGTAAATAAATTTAATATTGAAAATAACTTACCACTAAACAGCTATTGAAAGCTTAAATGCTTTCAAATTTTCTGAAAGAAGCTTGTTGAAAAACAGCTGAAACAACCGTCTGAAAGTAGAGCAAGTGAGGAACTACCACAAAACTTTCTCCGTGACCTCGGCGCTAGCGCAATATTAGATAGAGAGAAAATCTAGCGTCGCAACGCTACTGATAAAGATAAAAATTCTATGACGTCACAAATCGATGCTTTCTTTATGACGTCATTGAAGTGATGGGTGTGAGTGATGACGTCAAAGTGACGTCGAGGGTCATTATTTCAAGTACACCCTGACACCTATCCTATTAATATCGGATTTTACGTCACGGATGGTTTCTTGCAGTACAGCTGAGGCGGGTTCTTCATTAAATATTGAAAGCAGAGTTGTTTAGTTTTGTAATAATTATAGATTTTTCACAGGTTCTTACCAATCATCGATTTCTATATAAGATACGTTATTTGTCCTCAGGTCCTAAGGATCTAATGAATGAAAAGTTACAAAATCTTTATAAAACTGTATGACTAAGCAAAAGTTACGAAGATTAATAAATAAACTAAATTTATAGTGACTTTCATTATATAAGTGCAATAATACTATCCATGAGTGGCAAAATTATACATGTTTGGGGGTAATAAAGCAACTATTTATTATCTTACACCGTGTTTTCTTAATTTATAATTTTTAACGCATGCCCGAAATGAAAGTAGGTCACTTGATTGACAATTTATTTATTTTTTTATATTTTGCCCTCAAACATGCAGAATGTCGCTGTTGCAAGATGCTTGAACCAATATCTGCACTGTCTCTGTGAGTAATATAAAGCAAAAACATTTAAAAAAAATCATTAATTAAAATGTTGATTGTGTAGGTTTTGGACATTTTTAAAATCAATTTTTATCTTGGTAATTGATAAAACTGTCCTTATTAGGCAATGCCTAATATTGAGCAATTCTCTTGTAATAAGAAAATTACCACAAGGAAAAATATTTTTCTTTGATGTAGTATGATGACAGAAGGGAAAGATAAATTGGGATTCACTAATTCACCTGTCAGAATCATTTATACATTCTATAAGATAATTACTATTTCTTGAAGTAATTTGGTTTCATTATGCAATCAGATGCGGAATTTCCTGCGATATGTGTGTGACCGACCCATATTAACTCAGCTTTTTTGATTGAGCAATAAAATAATTATTGTGGTTTTTTGATAGTTAAAAATAAGCTACAGAGTTACTTATGAAAGTCTGGGAGTTACATGACCGCAAAAATATTATAACCGTCATAAAAACAGATTTTGTTATCTGGCCCCATTCAATATTAAGTAAATCTTAATTTTTTATTTTTAAGTGCACTTTGTATCATATTAAATAAAAAAAAATTGATTTATAAGAATTGACTACAACATGGTAAAAATGAGAAAACAAAGTTATAAACTGACAAAGTATTGTTTTACCTTACAAAATGCATTTTAGTACAATGAGGGCTATTAGGGAAACAAAATATGAATATTTGGCTTGTAACGCACAACAAAAAACAAGTGTTATAAGTTTGTAAAGTGTATCTGTTTGTCGCCTTGTAGCTACCAAACGGCTTCAACCGTAATGTAGTCAAAACGAGATTTAAATGACAAAAATATTAAAAGGTTCACGCAATTATACAGTTCATAAGATATAAGGTATTTCACATATATTATACCCATTGCTTATCATGGTACTTCATAATCACGATAATCAATTGATATCTATAATATAAAAATGAATCGCAAATTTTGTTGGTAAGCGCATAACTCAACAACGCCTGGACCAATTTAGCCAAATCTTTTTTTAAAATGTTCGTTGAAGTTTAAGAATGGTTTTTACGGCGAGAAAAATTAGAATTATTGCTGGAAAAACCCTAAAAATAGCCCTTTTCTTGGAACGAAAAGCCTCACCGAACGTTGCGATGTCGGAAACGTTCGATAAGGCTCGGCAAATTACCGTTCCAAATAAATCGATCCACTCCCCCACCGACTCAACGGTGCAGTACAATTTCATTTGAAGCGACGAAATTGGACTGAATTTGATGGAATTGAATCGTGTGTGTGCATGACCGATTAAGTTGGTATGGAAAATTATGATGACTGAATTTGAATGAAAAGAATAGAATACTTTTTATTAACAAAGAGATTAAGGATTTTTTATAACAAAGACATTTTTTAAGGGCCGATAACTCGATCTTAAACCCGGCCCCCTACGGGGGCCTTAAGATCGGCCCTACGGGGCCTTAAGATCTTAATAAAAATAAAAAATAAAATAACAAAACTAAGGCGGAACGGAAAAAGAAGAAAAATGGAGAAAAAGAAGAAAAAAACAGTAAAAAAGAAGAAAATAGGAAAAAAAGAAGAAAAGGAAGAAGAAAAAATAAAAAATGAAGAAAATAGAGAAAAAGAAGAAAATAGCAGGAAAAAAGAAGGAAAATACAGAAAAAAAAAAGAAAAACGTAGGAAAAAAGAAGAAAAAAAGTATAAAAATAGAGAGAAAAAAGCGGTAAAAAAAGAGAATTTAGAAAAAAAGAAGAAAAAAACAAGATAATTAAAAAAAATCGAAAAAAAAAAGAAAAAAGCAGAAAAAAAAAAAAAAAAAAGAAAAAGAAGAAAAAAATAATAAAAAAGAAAGGAAATGAAGAAAAACGACCGAAAAAAAAAAGAAAAATGAAAAAAAGAAGGGGGAGGGGGGAGAGAAAAAAGGGAGGGGAAAGAAGAGGAAAGAGGGGGGAAAGGGGGTAAAGAAAAAAGTTCTAAAAACGGCCGCCGCAGGGAGCCGATAACTCGATCTTAAACCCGGCTCTCTAAAGGGGCCTTAAGATCGGCCCTACGGGGCCTTAAGAACTTAATAAAAATCAAAAATAAAATAACAAAACTAAGGCGGAACGAAGTTCGTCGGGCCAGCTAGTTATTAGATATATTTGTTTTTGATTGTGATCGCTGACACTTATTATGTAAATTTCCTTTTGTTTTATTGTGTTTTCTGTAAAACCACATTTATGAACTAACCACTCAAAATTAATCCAATAATTGTTGATTATTTTATACATGACATTTCAATAAATTTGCAACGCTGCCATGTTGATCATCATGGCAAAGATTTTTCTCAATTGTTATTTTTATCAATAAGCTTAATATGGAAAATGAATGAAACAATACATTGGTAGGTTTTGTCATCGATTGAACAAAAAATCATAAAGTACTCTGCGGTGAACCAAATATTATACTAATATTAAGATATGTAATTGTTTGAATACCTTGCAACCATCTACTTTTATTTAATTAACGAATGTACTTTTCTTTTTCAGATTAAGATTAACAGGAAATATTGCACTGCAACAATTTTGATCTATTGTGGTCTACATATTTACAAACATACATACAAACACCTATAGCCGAACGAAAGCCATCTTCTTAGTAGAAAAAGGCTTCCGCTTGAGTAGACCAGATTCTCATCGCACTATTGTCAGCCACCTGACTAACTGATTTACTTGTTATGGTTTACTAACTTATTAAGATTTTTGGTGGACTTTATATAAACTAACGCACCACCCTATACAATTTTACAAAAAACCATTTTGTGCCTTTTTAGCTTCTCAAGTCTTTTCTGTTCTTAGTCTGGTAAATGCAAAACAGCTATGAATAATCAAGCAACAATGATATAGAGTGGCTTATGGCTAATAGATTAATAAATCGAACACAAAAGGTAACCTGCTTGACTATTTAATAGAACGATAAATCAATCTCTGTGAGACAAAATTCAACTTCTAATCAAATTTTAAACGTTTTTTTTTTAATACTTGACTATGTCTATACTAAAAATGGTTATGTATTAATACTAAAATTAGTTTAAAACGTTGTTTGTGGATGTTTATTATAAAGTTTGAATAATAAATATTAATTAGCCTTAACTATACAACAAACAAATACATCTTGTTTGCAGATACGAAAAATCTAATTGATATTTTTTATAACGATTTTGCGAATTGACGAAGTCATCAATTCACATGATAAGCTTAAACGCTTTTATATATTCTAAAAAATGTCAATATTTTTCATAATTCTTTTGACACAATACTTAAGTCAATATTAGCTCTGCTAGAGTTCGTTGTCACCTCTTTTCTCTCGCTTAGTCTATAACTAGTGTAGGTGTATTGACACCATTGGTTATTTTATATGTCTTAAAGTTATATTCCTGTATAATCTTAAGACATTCATTTATGAAATATTTTATTTCTTGTTTCAATCATAAGAAATTGTTTATATTTCTATAAGATAATAATAATAATAATAGGTAATAATTTTATTGAAAAACTAATAAATTGTAAATAAAAAAATTGGCTCATGCTTGAAGTACCTTGATTTATTATAAATAAAGCAATCAATTTATGATTAACAAAAAAAATATAGTTTTGATTATGCGGTTGAACACAATAATATCCTATTGATTCTATGTTAGTCAATAATCGTCTTTATACGCCCTTAAATAAGGGCATAAATTGGTTTTTATGGAACAAATCTGTCAAAAATGTGCTAAGCAACGGTTGGTTTAATTATTCAAACATTTATTAAAGAAAATCATACAATATTATAATTATACTTTGTAGCTTCATCACCAACGGAATTACTCTTCATATATTCAGTAATCTTGAGATATCAACGTTTTTCTTAATTTTCAACATCTTCTTGAGTTTAGAGTAGGTACGCCAAAAAGACGAAAGTTTGTAAACTTTTGACTACCGAAAACGAAGCACAATAGTATACTAAATGTTAGTTTCAACCATAGACTATTACCATTTGAGATAAATACGCCATCACGAGTTTTTAATTGCAAATGTTACCCACATTTTTCGCACGCCGCCACTCGCAAAACTTTCGTGTTCTTTCACATACAAATTCTATAAATTATAGAAAATCAATTTTTCCTGAGCAGCTTCAGATTCTTGCAAAATTTCTTCTGAAAACGTTTCATGCTTCAGAAACGTTCATTTTAAAAAATAAATTGTTATTTAAACCAACTTTCTACACAACACTGAAAAATTTGCATGAACACAACTTTTAGTTGATTTCCTTTAAAGAATCCTAAATATTTGTTTGAATCTTTTAGAATTATAAAATAGAATAAAACGTTGCATGTACCACGGACGTAATTGCCGATTATGCCCCTTGAGAATTTAAAAGTCTTCGTTCTTAAGGTTTTAAAAACATTCCCTCTTGCCACAATCTACTATTTATGCCCTTAATACATAAATAACTATTTTATTTTATCAAATGTATTACAAAAGAGTATTTACAATAATTGAACACAAGCCTATTAGTTGTGTTTAAACGTTTACCATTTATTATTTACTGTATATTGTTTTAACACAACAAAATATATTTCTTAAATTGATGTTGAAACCTCTACATTACGTAGGCCCGTAAAGATCTTGAAAAAATAGATCATTGAATTTTATTTTTGCTGCCGGAACCAACAAAACAAGAAGTAAAATTTAATTTTTTAATAAATCTGACAGCAAGAAAGCATAGAATTGAATTATCCCACCCAAAAATAGATACCTGTTTTCTAAAAACATATTAATTCGATTATTTGTGTTTTTCAAATAATGACTATAAAACTTATTAAGTCTTTCAAACTCTCACATTATGTCATGAATTAACTATAAAACTTATTAAGTCTTTCAAACTCTCACATTATGTCATGAATTAGGTCATCGGGAAAGTTCAAACAAAAAATTTGTCAAAAACAATTGCAAATTCATTTTTGGTCCCATTTGTCTAAAATAATTTAAAAAAGCGAGATTACAACACATTAGCACTTGTTAGAGCATAGAGGAAACGCTTTAAGACCACATGTTCAGTTTTTTTTTTGTCTTCATGTATGTGACAAATTTACAAATATAAACAGATGTTAAAATCCCAGTAGGTGTGACAAAAATTATAATAAAGCTATAAAATTCTAAATTATTTATAATTTATTATTTGGCTTATTCACCATCTTAAAATCAATAACAACAATAAATATTTTTTTCAACTTTCACAAATGATTCCTTGGAGTTTTCTATTTCAATAATTTGTCACTGCATGTTAGGCTTATCAATATGATTAATGTGACAAAACGCCTTGGCTTAAAATATACCCTGTGAAAGGATAATAGAGAGGACAAAGTCTCAGGTGTTTAGTACCAATATTATGTTTTTTGCATTTATTTCAATATGTATCATAATCTTGTCAAAATTGAAGGATGGCTATTAAGATTTTTATTATCAGAGCCGACATTGGCGTATTGTTTTTTCTTGTTTCGTTTCATTGAATTTTAATAAATTGTTAGATAAAATGTAAATTTAAAAAAATTAGCATTGGATAAAAACTTTGTAAAACATCATCAAAATCTAATAGAACCAAATCATCTCCCACTTATTTATACCAATTTTTAAACCAACAGATGCTTTCGTGCAATTTTACATTATTTCTTAAGAAAATAAAACTAACAGGTGTAATAATTGTGTCAATCTTGAAGGATTCCTATAAAAATTTTATGATCACATCAGACACCGTTATTACACAACAAAATCATATTGACGTCATCCTACTGCAGATAAATTATGAAATTATTTAAAACAAATTATAAATTAAATCAAATATAAGCGTTAAAAAATTCGTTAAAACAACAAATAAAATTTTAAGTTTTTGAGAAAAAAAACTGAGTCGATTTTGATCCATTTGGTGATTCAGATTGCTAAATTTAATTGATCTTTTTCTTTTATTCATGCTTTTCAGCGTTATTAAAGAGAAAAATTAGTTTGCAAATTGACACCCACGTAATAAAAGCAAGAATTTACAAGTAATTAAATTTGCTTTAATTGGTCTGATACATTAAGAAATTCTAAAGACTGTATAAACTTCTAATCTTATTATCAAAAGTGTTCTTTGACAAAAAATACATATTTAATAAGATAATGTTTTTTGTATGAATCAGTTTGTAGAAATCTTGCAGTCTACAGACAGAAAACAAAATACAGAGTGTTTGCTGTTATGTAACATTAATCAAAGACAACATTGTAAGACTTGACGTTAAAAAAAAGTAGGACATACAGATCATACATATATCAGTTGATTCTGATCAGTTGATTATAAACAGTCAATAGGTGATAAGTTTTATAAAAAGTTTAAATTAAATTTTTAAAAATCAATACACTTCTTAATTGGCAATTGAAGTTGTGTTTTGTTTTTTGCACCACCAATAAAATGAAATAAACGTTTAATAAAACATTTTTAATAATTTTCTTAATTCGTTTTGAATTATTTTTTAAGACTCTCGAGAGAATTAAGATTATTTCTTGCATCGCAAGTCAAAACCACTCAGATTAGACCTAATATTTTACTTTAAAATTATATTTTTTGTTTTTTTTTTGAAATTTATGTTCCAAATAGTAATAAATAACATTGTAAGAGTTTAAAATCTTAAACAATTACAGTAACCAATAACCATAGAACACATTTAAAATGTTACTAAATTAAATTTAATCTTAAATAATTATAATAAGTACATAAATTTGGATTTTCATAAGAAATTGAAGGATTAAGATCAGACAAAAATTATGCAAATGTGTTGCGTTAATAAAGCAATTTTTTTTCAAATAATCCACATAACACCAAACTAACAATATTATTAGTTATAAACATCTAATAAAGTTGGTAACCTGTCGTATTAATTAAACCATAAGTTAAACCATGTTAAGAAAAACGCTAAGTAAAGATAAAGATGCCATAAATGTCGTGTATAAAAAAATATTAGTTAATTTCCATAGAGAAAATTAATTAACTTTGAACTTATATACATATGGTTCTAAGAAGACGGTGCAACCGGTTATATAACCTAGAGAAAATTCAGTTGTACGATAAATTGCCAGATGCAATATGTTTCTTTTTATTATGCCGGTCGTAGCTATAAACTGAAAAATTTTAAAGCGTAATTTGTTGATGCTATATATAATATTAAAAAAAAAAGTGTATTTAAGTATTATTTATTTTTATTATTTGAAATTTAATTAATCTTAAACTCTTTTGTTATTTTTAAAAACAATTCTATCACCCATCTGTTACGTTTTAGAAAATAAAGATGTTGACTCATTAATCCGAGATGATGGCTATTAAAGGTTCCCACATGTATTGACAACTTCATTAGAAACAATTAAAAACACAAAATAATGTGAAAACAGCATCTATAAAAGCTTTTCATGTTCTCAAATAAACAAAATAAAAACAAAATTTGCAAATGCGTTTCCTTCATGACAATTCTTACATCCGCTAACTTCTTGAAATAAAGTATCCCTTGCATTAAATAACATTTAATTGACAGTTAAACCATTAAAGCGGCGTTTAAATTTAAAATGTGTTTTTTGCAAAATAGACTATTAATTAAGCTTGCCTACTTGATATAATTTAGAATAAACTATTTCTACATTTACTAAGCCACTCTTATTGGATCTAGAACTAAGTCGGCCATGTGATTTGTCTGAAAATTTTGCCAAGAAATTTAGAGAACTTTCGCTCTTGTGATTCACAAGGTGTGATCACAAGTGTAGGAAATGGCTATTTTAAAAAAAGGAATTTTATCACGTGCGGATAAAAATAATAATAATCAAATGGTTTGATTTGAAATATAAATAAAGTAAACTCGTGATGATAATTTAAAAAATGTAGCAAATTAAATATTCCTTGAAAAATATTTTTAAACATAGGAGTTTATCTCATATTGTTAAGCATTTTAACAATTTGAATCCAATAAACTTATTTCGCCTAAAATGTAAATGACAAAAACTGCAAACTTTAAGATGCTTACTGCTAAAATTAATCAAGAAAGAGATTGCTTTACTGTGGAAGCAGGGAGAATAAAATCTGTCTAGTTCTTCAACAATGTAGAGTCACAACAACCAATGCAATAGAATGTTACATAACGTATAATAAATAATAAATAAAACACTAAGTCAAATTAAACTAAAAAGTATAGCCAAAACAAAATTATTAATTTTATTTTTCACTCAGTAAAATTAGATATTAAAAAATTTTTTTATAAAATTTAAAAATCAAAATTCAAAATAAAAACATCAAGACTTACATCTCTTATCAATGAGACTGGATAAGCAAAGATTAAATCCGCTGTAATTAGCAGAATAAATGAATTATTCTTTTATCCTGAATAAAATCGTTTGACAACTTAACTATATATCCATCTACAGTCACAGTGAAATAATGAAAGTAAATGTTCACAAGCCACCGTGTTCTTTTTGATTGTTAAGTCAAGTTGATTATATCTTATACTAGAGCTCAAATAGTTTTAGAAAAGTACACCTGACTCATCCTTAGATGCGGTAATTCCTGATAACAATAATCTTACGCCAATGGGTGAAGCCCATCTGTGCTATCGCTAAGCAAAGCAGACTCTTTTTTTCTCCCACTGTACCACGGCGCATCTAACGTAAATAATAAGCTGTCCCCATCTAAGAGAAATCGTGCTCTACCTAGATAACTATTAGTCCCTTTTCAACTAAAACTCTCTCTATCACTATTAGACTGAATACCTAACTATTAGTAACAAACTCCCGTTCTTTCGTCAGTTTATCAATATTGTTATATTATTTTTCTTAGAATTATGTAAATTTTTAGATTCAAAGCCATTTTGACAGTTGATGCAAAACTAGTTTTCTTTGTGAAAAGAAAATAATTAAATAAAAACCAATTGTTATCTCAAACTTTTCTAAGAATAAAGCATTTTAAGGTATAGTCACATAACAATCACAAAAGTTTATAGTTGTTTTTTTTTATTCTATTTATTTATTCGATTACAAACTCTATAAGTTCATTTTTTTTGCAACTTTGAACTTTTCAGTTGAGCACAAGATAGGTTTCTATGATGTAATTAAACAAATAACTATTAATATTTCTTCAAACTATTGCATCAAATTAATTTGACTTGGCAATCTACAAATTCTTTATCGAAATAAACCAAAGCAAAGAGTAATAATCTAACAATCTGCAGAAAAGACGTAAAAACCCTTTATCTTCATTTTGTTAAACCTTTTTTGCAATTTACGAAATAAAGAGATAGTTTGAGCAGAATCAATATAAACGTCTCGGGTTGAGAGAATATGAGAATCGTCAAAGTGTAGGTAGACTTCTAGCAAAAAATTATTTGCTGAAAGGGCCTTGGTATTGAAGCGCCAAAGTACAAGAGTATTTTCTATGAATGGTAATATTCTTCAAGTTTAACATTGTTCATATAAATGTTACATTATAACGTGCTATCATAGTAATATATAATTTTGGCCAATCATGGAATTGTTTCACAACGGCATGTTACTAATTACCAACAACACGTTACTAATTACCAATTAAGGGCTGTGGCTTTAGAGTCACAGCCCTTAATTGGTAATTTTTAAAATGTTGGAAGTAAATAAACAAAATTTTTAATTATTGTATGTTGACACTATAATTAACTTTATGTCCTTATCACATGGTATGAAGCATTCAATTGAGTTATTTTATTGTTGGAAGAAGCCCAAAAATAAATTCGGTAGACGTCAAAATCTTAATTTGTTATTTTTTGATTTGTGTGCATTGTCGTTATATTTGATATCCTCAATAAGCCATTGTACCCTTACATGATTAAGCCAAAAAAAATTCTGTATTAATTTTAAAAAAAGATATAAAAATATACTCCACTATCAATATAACAAACAAGCAATCATAAATCAAATTTATACAGTGTGCTTTATAATAGTCTACTATTGGATTATTATAAAAAAGTGACACCAACTGATTCGAAGAGGTTTAATAAAAAAGTGTAAAATTAATATGCTGTAAAGAATATTTTCAAATTTCTATTGATATAACAATTTTTTTATTGTAAAAAAAATGTAATAAAAACATAATTTGTTAGACCCAATTTATTGGTAAAACTAAGTGTATTCTGGTAAGTATTTAATAATATTTTAAACATATTATATATATTTTAATGTTTTTAGTGTTAAGAACTATAATTTAAAAAAAATTAATATTAAGAAGTAATACAAATTGATAGTTTTCTCATACCTATTCAAAACATTAAATTTTAGCGCGAAATGCTAAGCATTTTACTTTTTCTGCTTAAAAAAAAACCTATCATTTTCTGTTAGAACTCTTGTTTTTAGCAAATTGTCAAAAAACTTCAACTTTTACCTATTGAAATCGGTCAGTTTTTGGCAGCTGGAGAAAAATATGTTTTATGTATACAAATACAGAAGAAAGCTAAATATCATGCAGTACCGTAATCTTTGACATCTTGAAAAATAAGTTGTATGTTATATTACAACTACAACAACTACAAAAGAAAACTAAATAATCTTGAGAAGCTATTTACATTTTCGTATTTTAGTTTACAGTTTGAAATTCAAAATTACAAATTCCATAAAATATATAATTATATAAATAAAAATTTAATTTATTTATATTTTTTGTCTGCATAAAACATTTAAAACATATCATAAAGAAGTATTTTCTTTGAAGCTAATAAGATATTTCATAGCTTTTAGTGTTTAGTAGCTGTCAAATCATAGTTTTATTAAAATACATAATATTGTTTTTTTTTTCAAATTAGTTCTAAATTTAAATTCCGAACAGAACTTTATGTTTAAAAAAATTAAAGAAAAATTACTTTCAAGTTTTGAAACTGATAACTTATATAACAAAAATAAGATATGAAAAACATATTTGCATAAAATGTGGTACAAAAAGCAGGCTATTTACGGATATTACTTATCTCCACGACAACTGTACCATAAAAAAACATATTGGTCCTAAAACAAAAATAATCTAACCTTCAACGTTGTCAAGCTTGATAACACTTGATAGGTATAAAATTTAAAATCTATTTAAACCACAACTTCTTTTCATTTGAAATCCTTTACTAAACATTGTTATTATAAAATCCGTTAAAAAATTGTACAAAAATTCTGTTATGTATTTGTGCAACAAATGCGTTTTTGGACTTCATAAGATTGCCGGATTGCCCTCCAGCCTACATTTTTAGTTCTAATAAAACAAAAAACTATTTATTTGTTTTAAACACGGATATAGAAGAAGTCTACATCTCCATAGTATTAAAAAATAATAATTAAACAAATAAAAATTTTTGAAAAAACCGATATCAATATAATTATTTAATTATTATTTTATTTATCCAACTGACTCAAATTGCTTATAAAATAGTATTTAATTATGTTGAAAACAATATTTCAAATTTTTCATCTCTCACTTGTATTTTATAATGAATTCATTGTAAGTGTCAAAAAAAAGAGATTTCCTTTTCAAATTTAAATGGGAACAAAATAGATAGCATTACCTTCCAAATAAAAGAAGAATCACTAAAATCGGTTTTCATAAAGTAAAACACATTAAAAAGAAAAACAGTCGTATTAAGAACCTCTTTTTTTTTAAGTCTGTTAAAATCTGGTTCTTGTAAATTTTCACTTGTTTGTAAAAAAAACAAACGCATTATGATAGATACAAATAATTTTGAGTTAAAATCAGTAAATCTTGCTAAAAACAATTTCGAGCACAAAACAGAATAATACGGCGACTTTTCTGTTGAATTCACCAGTCGCGTACAGCACCTGACCTACTCCCGAATTTCACAGAAATTTCTTGCGATCTGTCAAAAATGTATTTAAATAAAGCAAAAATCACAATAAAAAATAAACAAAAATTGAATTTTCAAAATCCTGTAAATAGATTTAGAGTGTTGTTTTTTTGTTCAAAGTTTCAGAAAAATTTCTTTGGAAAACCAAAATTTTATTAATTAATTATTGTCTTAATAATTATTTATTTGTGATATGAGAATAAAAGTTTTTTTCTCAGTCAGCAGCTCTTCTTATGTTATGTTTTTGTAAATAAAAACTGTTTGTTTAATTATTACCGACGCAACACAATACAAATAATAACCTGGCATTTAGCAATAAATCGTTAATAGACTAATCTTAAATTTTCACTTTTCATCACGAAAATTGGTTATGCTTTGATCTGTTACATTTAGTAGCCGAATACAATATTTAATCAAAATTAAAGTTACGTTACGTGATTGACTGAATTTAATTGATAAAATTATCAGTGCCTAGTAAAAATTTTGACCGGTTGTAGCTTTTTACAATTCTATTTAATAATAAAAATGCAATTGCTAAGTAAAAAATAGGAGATAAATAACCTAAATCATTGTACAATAACTGACACTAAAAAGAGTGAAAACAGCAAAAAGATAAAACAATTAATTGTTTTGTCGTAAAACAACTATTACTTATCAATAAAAGTAATTTTTTTTTTGCATTGATTTTGAACTTGTTGAAAAAAGTGTACTTTCCAGGCGGTTTTTAGCTTAGCTTGAAAGCTGGAGCAACAGGTGTACCGCCGCATATCACATTTGTAGTAACAAGTCGATCTAGAAAACAACTCGTAATATATCTTTCAAAACAATAGAAAAACACTTAAACACCGATATTAGTAAAGCAAATTAAAAAATAGCAAAAAAGCGTTAGTTTTCGTATTCCGTCAGCAGCCCATTTTGAATAGTTTTCTACATACACTTATTGCTTTGTTGTAGATGAAAATTATAAACAGGCGAATTGTTGTTGGTATCTGTGTTCGGTTGCTGGTGTTGATGGTGCAGCTGTGATGGCTGTACGCTAAACCGTTGCTGTTGCTGAAGTCTGCCGAAGTGTCTGAAAGCCGGAGGACCTGAGCGCATCTCGTAACGGTTGCATTTCAGCTTTGAGAGTAAACCTTATGCACAGTTCTTATTTTTGGCTTTTTCATTTATCAAAAATAGGCAAATGTCCACATGCAAAACAACAAAATTTTTTTTTTGTAATTTTAGCAGCCAAAACTTTTTGATTGAAAAAAAATTATAGGAAAAAAAAATAGACACAACTACCGAGCATCAAAACATCGAAGTAGATGGTTCACCTGGAGAACTACTCAGTAGCAACTCCGGCGAGGTGGTGCACGAACGCGCGCCTTCTTCAAATTCAGCCGGATCCACCGCGAAAGAGTTTCTTATGCGAACATTATTTCAGGAAAACTAATTACACAATTTTCACTATAGATATTTTCAGTTTTAGGGTAAAACTTTAGTCAGCAAGTGTCACTATACTCTATTTCTCGAAACTATAACGCACTGAAAGCTATCGATGAACTGAAAACTTTTTTGAAAAGTCTATTTTAACTGAAAAACTGAAAAAAGATTTCCGCTCGTTGGCGGAAACTGTTTGAAATGTCTTTCGTGGATCGGTTCTTGTTCAGTCCGAGAAAGTGTGCACACGACGACTGTGCTCTGAAACGGCGACCGTCACTCTATATCCCTGCCACTCTCAATCGGCCCATTATAAAACCGCTGTTCGCGCTCCTGCTGACTGACGTCATTACCGCAGTGATGTCATCAACATCGATCCCGCTAGCGTTGCCGTTTTCTTTCGTCCTGCACGGCGCGCCGCCAACAATGACGTCGAACATGACGTCACAACAATGATGTAAAGCGTCGTCGGCAAGCGCCGCGGCTTCACATCGATCAAAGCGCCGGAATCACCGGAAGCAGGTACGGCTGCCATGCCGGAATTTCAATTGAAAAAAATTCATAGAGGAGAGAGAATAAGTTTAATAAGCTGTGTCCGGTTGCGGTTTAGGAACTCCTGCGGGATTTACCGCAGATAAATTCAGTGTAGGTGGATCATAAGAGTATCAAGGGATTTTAGAAACAAGCTGAATGAATGATGACGCGATTGACGGTTTTATTCATCTCCGACTTCATTGATTCTATTATTTATGACTTATTAACGTGGGGTTTTGTGTTATTAATGATTTAAATGCGAATTTAGATTATCTTAAAGTTGAGCTTATGAAACGAGGACAGGCTTAGTAAATTTTAGTAATGTCGAACTCAAAATTTTATTAAAACTTTTTTAATTTTGAATATTAAGCACATGAAGCTTATAACGAGTAATTCAATGAAAAATCTAATAAAGTTAGCTATAAATGATAGACATTAACATATGACATGAAAAATCTGTATATCTAACTTGACCAGAAATTATCGGAAAATCGCATAATAGGTTAGACAAGTTTGAGTCAGAGCAAATTAGTAAAATCCCGTCTAATTATCTCCACAACAATTTGGTTTTTTAGCAAACAGAAACATTAATGATGCTGTTTTTTCGGTGTTAAGCCAGATTTATACAGCGATGAACGACAACTTATGTACGACTACAGTCTTTTGCAACTTTGCAAAAGCTTTTGACTGCGTTAGACATAGAATTCTAATCAAAAAATTAGAATTTTTTGGTATACGTGGTATTCCCTTGAATTGGATTGAATATTTTTTATCTCGCAGACATCAAGCTGTAAAAGTAAATGATACTGTTTCCAAATATGAGAAAATAAAGATTGGCGTTTCTCAAGGTTCGGTTCTTGGTCCAGTGCTTTTTCTAGTCTTTATTAATGATATTACAAATTTGAATATCAATGGTAAGGTTTATTTGTTTGCTGACGACACAACCATCACTTGGAGTCACTCGGACATTAGATCTCTTCATCAGGTTATGGCTGCTGACCTTGCATTAATAAAAACATTTTGCAACTTTAGCCTCCTCGGTTTTAATCCGCAAAAAACAGTTTTTCTTTCTTTTAGAGGCAATCTACAACCAATATTTTTACCCAACAATAAAATTAAGGCGATGCAATCGGTTAAATTTTTGGGTTTACGTATTGATAATTTGCTGAAATAGGCTTCTCATATTGATATGTTGATGAGCAAATTAGCTGCTTCTTGTTACGCCCTAAGATCGGTTTCTAAACAGCTTGATTCTTCAATATTGAGAAAAACATACTTTGTTCTTTTCGAATCTCATCTCCGATATGGTTTACCTTTCTGGGGTAATTGTACGTTATCCCAATTTCAAACAATCTTTACGTTACGCTATACTTTTGGGCTTAGAAATAGAACGCATTGCCAACACTTTTTTAATGAACATAAAATATTAACTGTTTCGGCGTTATTTATTTTAGAAATTGTGCGTAAACATACTTCCTAAGCCGTCTCACCATAATTACGCTACAAGAAAAAGAAATTTAAATTCCTATGTCTATTTGCCTTTGCCTCATTGAGAATTTATCAAAAACTCTATTATTTATAATGCAAATAAGTTATATAATCATTGTCTCTCTCAGCTGAAATCACAACCATTATATTCCATGTTTTGGAAATCAGTTAAAAGGTATCTTTGAGACTTTTATCTAAAATGACAAAGATTGGTATAGGCAGATCTGGGCATTGCACAAACTTGCTTTATTTTTGTCTCTATATGTATTATTAATAAATTGATAGAAAAATTGTTATTTATGACTATGTAAAATTCTTATATGTATCTATATATAAAGTATGTATACACGTGTACATATATTTATTCCTGTTTTTTGTTTTTGACTCTATGTTTATACTTGTTCGTAAATTCTATGTTTTTTTCCTGTTTTAATTTTTTTTATGCTTTGGCATAAAATATATTTATTGTAATTTTAAATGACAATAAAGTAAAATATTATTATTATTATTATTATTTGCCGTATATATACCGCAATTATTTATTTGACTTTTAGTTTTATTTAACTAAGCATTTTTGATATTATTTTAAACATTGTCTATTTTTTGTTATTAAAGTATTTTGTTGTGGCACCATTTTGAACCTGGTTCGTTGATTGATTCAACCTGTATCCAAAGATGACGTCATATTTTAATTTGAAAAGAAAATGAAAGATTTTAAACCTATAGTTCAAACCATGGATCAAACAAACAGACGTATGTTCACTTGTTGAGTTTCACAACAAAAAGTAATCTACTTAGGTCCCTACCTCTTAACTCTCATTTAATAATATAAGTAATCATAACAGAACATTTGGAATTTTAAAAGGGAGATATAGCGTATTTTGCGGTTTGTTAATGTTAATAGTGTCAAAAAGGCAGTAAAAGAGATTACTGCATGCTGTGTTTTACACAATTTTTGTTTTATTTATGGGGGTGAGTGGGAAAATTTGAATTTGACAGCATGATTGACAGTTTGTATTTTGTGCCATATTGAACCACACTACAAATACATGCGCGGAGTAGGTTTGAATCATATGCTGCAGGTTTAAACACAAAACATTCATGACGTCATAGGTTGAATGCAAGAATGTCAAAGTTTGAAACATTGGTAAAAAAGTGCAATAACAAATAACGACTTTAGTGTTTACTATACTTTAATGCATAGATTTTACCTAAATTATTTTTTTCACTGCTATAGCTTTAGAAAATACATACCACGATACCTCGAGAAAAGTTTCTATTTTTTGGAGTCTCAGAATCAGATAAACGGCTATTTTTTTATTCGAAATTTTTCGAACCAAAATTTAAAAGTTTTTTGAAGTCTATTTTTGGAAATAGAGCCAAGTTTCAGATACGAAGCCTGCTTGATATTAAGAATTAAACTATGTGTTTATAAAGCATTTTACTCGGCAAAATAGTTTTAACTTTTAATTCTTTCATTGCGTTCTCTAACTGCTTTGAAAGTAATTTTAACAATTCTTAGTAGCTATTTTAATACTATAAGTTTTACTTTTCTACCCTCAACTGTGACTACAAACCACGTCTTTTCTTATGTAAAAGAAAAGTTACTTAAAAAAAAATGTTTAAATATAAAACATCTATTTATAAGAAGAAAAACGATAATTTTTTCTTCTACTTTTTTCCAAATAATATAAAATCTCTTCTTTCAGTTGTCGACTAAATCTTTAAATTCAAAAAAATGTGTAAAAATTTACATTTGCAAGGTATGATATAATAAATATTTGCAAATTGTGTTACCTAGTTTCCTCTTAGCTGGCAGCTTTTTCCAGCTAAGAGCGGTACAAGAAGAAGGTGTAAGAAGTGGTAGACTAATAAGAGCCTAGTTTTGGTCGCTTTGCTGCTAAAATTTTTAAATGCTTAACTATATAGATCCTCAACCAAAGAGGCGGGAGCTCCGTAATTTAAACAATATGGGCTATTTGCGCTACTCAACCAGCTACGAGGCACCAAGACTAAACACTTAAGGACCACTGGGCGTTGAAACAGCACAAAAACTTGAGAATAATTCAAATAATTATTATTGTGTATTAGAAATTGAATATTCACGTTCAAGAGACGTGAATATTCAAGAGATTATAAGTCAAATAAAATTATTAATAGAATTATAAATTTGATCGAATAATTAACAAAAAAATCGAGCTATATAAAAAAAAATTTATATCAATATAAGCAGCACGAAAAAATAATATCTAAAGTATCGCTAACACTAATATAGTACAAAATCCCCCAAAAAAATGTTGGCCTTAAAATGACCTTTTAACACACAACACACATTAATTCACTCTTTAGAAAAATTACCTGTCTAAACAGCCTAGCGTTAGAGACGAGATCAAGACTGCGGCGATGCTGATGGCGGTTGCTGTAATGTTTTTAGTACCACAAGTACTACATATCAAGAGACCGATAAATCGGGACTCAAAATTGATGAAGATCAGGATCGAAATGCAGATTTGGTATTTTATCGCAAGAATGGAGAAATTAACATGAGATTCGCGCGGCAAAAAAAAAGACTCACCAAATCGCTTATCACGGGTAGAGATAAAGACGCAAGCTTAGTGCGTTGTATACAACAAAATACACCCCAAACTAACGTGGCTCAGTCGCGAAGTTAAGCGAAAGGAAAATTTTTACTATTTTCTTAAATAGCTAAAAAGCAATTTTAGGATGGTTTCCTCTCTAAAAATACCCAAAGAACAATAGCTTAGAATAATTAAACAAACCTCTTTACTCCTATTTCAATCGCCTATGTTCTATCGCCGAATATACCGATTGTTCGGTAAAAGTATCTTAAATCCTTACAATTGATAATGTCATCATTTGTTTATTTATTGCAAATGATCACTGTGCTAATAACTGTGCATGCTTTGTAACCGTAAAGTTACACAAGGGGAAAAGGAGAGAAGGGAATAAAGGAAATAGGAAAACTCGAGGACAGGCTAATCTCGGCTAGCTTTACCTTGTTCAAAATTTGCCCGGTAGTTCAGCCGTAGAGGCGTGAATCTAAGAACACAGGTGGTGGATATAGCGCCACTCAACCTAGCACAGACGATAGCCGAAATTAACCTCCCTTTAGCCTTTTAGGGGTCAAGACCTGCAGGCTAAACAAAAGCTCCAGTAAAATAATATTAATATATTGAATAAATAAAAGAAAATACAACAAACAAAAAAACTAACTGATAGCAATAAGTGATATTGGCCTCAAAATGAAATATAATAAAAAAAAACAAATAAATCCGAAATGTTCAAATAATTAATTAATTCTAAATAATTCAAATAAAATTTTATCACAATTTTCACACAACTTGACAGGACTCGATGCAGTCTGAGTTAGACAAGACAATTCCCTTGTAGTTAACTCAAGCACCCCTTACAGGTTGTCCTGATTACCACAAACAATAAAGGCAATAATTTGATGAAACACAATATAATAAAAAGAAAGGTTTTTTTTCACTTTAAAGGTGTCGTTCAAAGGCTTTCTAACGTTCACACATTCATTCGACCTTTCATAGACCTTGAACTAACCTTATCTGCTGTTTCCGTTGGAGATGGTTGTTTTTCGGTGCTTTAGTCCTCGGAAGCTCGATGGTAGATAGCAGGATAACAGGAGGAAAAGAGATCGAGTGCCGCAATTGAGTCGTCTCTTAACCCTAGACTCGCCTAGCCCTACATAACCCGCGAAGTAAAACCGTTAGTGGTGGAATTAATGAGACTGTTTAACTTACCCCTTCTAACGTCACGTAATCGCGAAAATGGTAAAGTCGTTATCAAAACGTGGCTTCAAAGCCGTACCAATTTTCTTGTCAAAAAGTCGTGAACACACGTAATACCCACTACCGGGTTTATTTGACTCACTACTTTGGCGTAGAAGGGTACACTAACACTACGTACGGTGGCGGACTTAAAAATGCAACATGGGCGCTAACACCACTTCTATATATAGAGTCGGTATCTTTCCCGCTTAAAATCTGGTAAATTCTGCTTTACTATCGGATTATTCTTTTCCCATCCGTTAAAAACTACCTGGGTTTTTTTCCCCTGGCCAATAAAAAAAGTTAGCTTGCTTTACTTTATATACAGAGTGTTCAGAAAAGACAGTTACTCGAAAGACATAAATTGTCTTAAAGGCGTCGGGTCTTCGCAGTTCTAGAATAAATCGATGACAGCGAATTCGATAGTGCACAAACTAGCGTCATGCAATGAGTAGTTTACCGCAAAATGGCAAGAAGGCGCTTATTTATCGTAATTTTTGGCGTGTGCCGCAATTCAACCGTTACAACACCCCTCTCCTTACATAAGTAAAATTGTTATAAACAATTTTACTCGCCATTTACCGGAATGACGCACGAGAGTTTGTTAGCCAACCCGAACCTATAGTAAAACCGAACTTAATGAACGTGGCGCAACCAAGAATAGGAAAAGCTAATGTTTAGACCGCAAAATCAAAAAAAGGAAACTAATTCAAACCAGCAAATATTAAAAAAAAAAGGAAAAGAAAATAGAGAAAAAAAAACTAAAAAGATCAGAAGGATCTGTGACAAATTGACCTGAAGGGTCCAAGAGTAATCCTTAAGGGAAGTACATAAAGCCGTACTGGGCTAACATGATGGGTACCTGTGTCCCAGGACTAGCCTGTCATGGTGTTTTGCCTGAACACCGAATAAAAAAAAAATAACAAAAAGAACAACAAAAAAAAACGATTCAAACAAAAAGAGGAACAAGACACAGGCATTGCCACCCTACCGGCAAGCAATTATCAGCAAACTAATAAAATCTCGGAGAAACCTGAATTGTTACGTCGCGTGTGGGAAGAGCGCTCCCGACATTACCCACTCCGTTGAGGCCCCTAGATATCCGTAAACCCTCTCCGAGCGTTCCGAATAGCAGGTCCCGAGGGTACTGCCAGCAACAGCAGTAGGGTGCCCAAAGCAATCCTACCCACCGCTAATAACAACCAGTTCTCAAATATGCTTTCTAGCACAACAACCAATGAAAAATGGAATACATCTGTATTAATAAAATACATAAACATCCAAGAAAAAAAACGTTGGTCTATGCAGACCGCTCCGCAACGCGATTCTAGTCGACTACAGTCAAATGAACAACGGTGCGTCACTACTTTCCTATCATCACAAAACAACATTCTCTGTCCCTCTCGGACTATACCAAACTACAAAAGTCCCGAAGAGTACACGAGCAATGTACCTAACAATATAAACAAAAGACACACTGTTGCCACTAACTGGCCAGAACTAGAAAAAAAAAATTGACGTGAAACGAAAAGTTATTGTTTACGCCGAAAGAACTTTTGACGGCCTTTTACCGTCGACAGTGAGTCATTGAAGTATTTGCCAACCCCTCCAATAGGAAAAAAAAAAAAATCTGGCGTGAAACGAAAAGTTATTGTTTACACCGAAAGATGTTTTGACGGCCTTTTACCGTCGACAGTGAGTCATTGAAGTATTCGTCCACCCCTCCAATAGGGCAAAAAAACTCTGGCGTGAAACGAAAAGTTATTGTTTACACCGAAAGATCTTTTGACGGCCTTTTACCGTCGACAGTGAGTCATTGGAGTATTCGTCCACCCCTCCAATAGGGCAAAATAAAACTCTAAGGCCAAAAGGTATCATTCTCCAGCCACGGTCCGCACAAAAGTTTAATTATGTAATTAATCGACTACAATTCTATACAAATAGAATAGATTCTATACAAGCTCCTGGACTATTATCAAAAAAACTTTCAATCAAAACACAAGTCCTAGAAGTTCCAAAATGCTCAAAACTACACAAAATTTTCGCCAAAGTACTACTTTTATAACAATTCGTTAATTACATAACCATAGACTAAAACGGAAGTGACCTAAAACATGAGTCTACGGTGGCTCAAAATCAGGCGCGACAGGCTTAAGGTCCTGCACGTGCCATACTCCTTTCGAATTTCCTAAATCGTCTGCTAATTCATAAGTCCAAGTGCCACGTTTTTTCGAAACTATAAAAGGGCCTATAAATTTAGGACCTAATTTGGCACTATAATGTTTGATGGCATTTGACAAAGACTTATTTTTCCTCCAAACTTGTTGTCCTACCACGTAATCAACCGGCCTGCGTCTAAGATTATAAATGTTTTTATTACGCTCGTGCGCGTCCCTAACCTTAGTTGCTATTTTCTGGAACATAGCCTTAAATCCTGTAAGACGCTTTTCCGTCTCCATTGCAGATGACAAACTAGAACAACCCCTTGTTCTTTTAGATAAATATTTATCCCTGTTTGACGATGGGAATGGACTTTCGTCCTTACTTTGCCCCCCTAAACCGTCACACGCAACTTCGTCACCTTTAGTCAGGTCGATATGATCAAAACTATTTAACGCCCCTTTTAAAATACAACCCCTTTTCTGAAGTTGTTTTGTTACTTTCAAAAACTGTAATTGAGGTAGGCCTGAGGCATTGGATTTTACAGGCAAATAAGGAGAATCAGATCCTAGAAGTGTTGATACTTGCTTTCCCACAGGAGGTGTATCAACTTCACTACTAGGTCTAGATTTTCTCGGAACGGGTGCTGGACTCTCTAAAATAATTCGTTTAACATCTGCTATACCCTCTTTTACTTTCTTGGATTGTGACTCCAGAAGCATATTAGTTAAGTGGGTTTTCTCTTGTTCCCAATTATTCTTAGAAGTTTGTAAGGCTCGATTTAACTCTTTATTTTGTGCTTGTAAATTTGCTGCTTTTCGGCGATGCTTGGTGAGTTCATTTTGTACAGATTTAAATTTGTGTTCCAATGCAGACTTGGTTTTCTGAGCTTCTACTAACGTCTTTGTAAGAGTCATGCACATGATTGAAAGACTTTCTCGATTACTTACATTTTTAAACGCTTCGTTGGCTTCTTCTCTGGTACCGCTCGCTGCAGTTTGCAATGTTTCCATTTTACGAATTTTTACTTTTAAAATTTCATTTTCATCGGCTAGCCGTTCACATTCAATAGCTTTTGATTTGTAAAAGGCCACTCGATCTTGCAGCCCATGTACCGTAGAATTGAAATCTTTTAAACGACCCTCCACTTCAGATAGTTTCAAACGCAAAGCGGCATTTATTGACTGTTGGTTTGTTTTGTGCCGACATTGTGGACAGGTGTTAACGGTGACGCCGTGCTTACCGCAATTATAACAAACGAGCTTTCTGGGTAAAGTACATTCTCGACTGAAATGACCTAGTCTCTGACAATTGTAACAGGGCATATCTTTCTTGCCTAATGAAGAGGGTTGATGCTGCGTAGTAACCTCAGCTATTTGCGTACGATGATAAGAGCTTCTGGGTTCAGGTTCAATATAGGATAAATCGGGCTCTAAGAATTTATGCGACTTTCGGGTGGCAGGCGGGACAAAAGACTCTATTGAAGTTTTCCGTGATTCAATCAACCTTCCATATTCTAGCAATTCTTGTTGAGTATTGATCTTAGTAAGACCTAGCTGCGCTTGGTAAAACGGAGTAATGTTATTCAACAGTATCTTGAGTCTGACTTTTTCTGGAATTGTAATGGTTAGTCTGTCAAAAAGATTCTCCATTACTGCAAGATAAATTCCCATACTCTCATTTCTGCCTTGTGTGCGTTGCCTAATTTCTTCATAGAGCTTATCGTCGTAATCTACCGGTTGAAATTGTTTACGTAACTCTAGAACCAACGAATTCCAATCAGATAAGTGTTTTCGATTTGCTCTAAACCATATCAAAGCCTTATCGCTAAATAAATCTACTGCGCTAATAAACAATTCAGTCTTTGTAACATTACGAGCTATTCTCAATTCCTCAACTCTAAGGAGAAAGGCGCTAAGTGACATTTCACTCGCGACACCGGAAAATTTAAGGTTCCACTTTGAAACGGGAAATGAATTTACCTTCCCATGATAAATACGGCTAGATTCTGCTATAGGCACAGCTGGAAATGCGCTAGCTTCTTCTGCTCCAGAGTCTTCGCTTTCTTCTGAACTATCTAATTGCAACAATCCTAGATCAGGTATATTACTTGTCTGATTGGCCAAACTCTTCTCACGTCGTTTAATCTTTGATTCGACCGTTGAATGCAATGTGACTAGTTTTACTAAAAGCCGCGATTTTGCTGCACTATCGGCGGATGATTCGGGTTTGCTTTTTTCTACACGCCCTAACGCATGAGCTAACTTGCTAGTTAATTTAGCGCAAGCAGACGATGACCTATCGCCGTCGAAGTCGGCTAACAAAGTCTCGATTTCCGTAATGCGATCCAATAATGCGTTATGATCGTCTTTAAATGAGAAAGGGTAGTTTGGAAGACTAAGTGGTGATACCGATTTTTCTAATCGCCTAAAAGCGCGTAATGTTTTTCGCATCTCGTCCACTGGCGCAGATTCAGTCACCCCACGGATTGCGAGTTCATACACAAGCTCGTCCGCTGTCAAACGATTTATTTCAAACTTTAAATTTTGAGCCATAATGTCGAAATATTACGCAACTCACTATGTACTAATAATTAAACTAAAAAAGAAATATAGCGTAACCCTTAAATATATAAACGACTTATAACATGCGAAGACAAGTAAAAAAATTAGATCGCTACTCCAAGACAATAAAACAAATTCAAGCTAACAAAAAAACACAAGGGCAATGAACGCGCTTGACCCAGATATCTTTAATAATAATTTAAAACAGATAAGACAAAAGAATAATTCGATAAACTTGACCCACTCTAACTGGTTATTTGATTTCTTATCAGTAGATAAAAGCAGAAAAGTTTTATCCTACGAAATTTACAACTCGAGAATGAAAAAAAATATATCAATTACAAATTACAAAGTATGTTACAAATTTACTGTAATAATAATACGACTCGACCTTCCTGTTATCGCTGAATAATTCCAAGAGTACAAATTCGCAATATTGTGTAAAATAATACAAAAAAAACAAAAGTAGTGAAAAAAACCTTCTTTTATCGACCTAAAATAAATTGTGATAAAATTGTATTGATAAGATAAATTACTATTAACAAACAATTCAAAAATAACGAATATTTTATCAAATTGCCAATTCACTAATAATTGAAAGTTAAAACAAATTTAAATATTAATAATTAGGAAATTTTAAATCAGGCCCCACGTTGGGCGCCAATTATGTAACCGTGAAGTTACACAAGGGGAAAAGGAGAGGAGGGAATAGAGGAAATAGGAAAACTCGAGGACAGGCTAATCTCGGCTAGCTTTACCTTGTTCAAAATTTGCCCGGTAGTTCAGCCGTAGAGGCGTGAATCTAAGAACACAGGTGGTGGATATAGCGCCACTCAACCTAGCACAGACAATAGCCGAAATTAACCTCCCTTTAGCCTTTTAGGGGTCAAGACCTGCAGGCTAAACAAAAGCTCCAGTAAAATAATATTAATATATTGAATAAATAAAAGAAAATACAACAAACAAAAAAACTAACTGATAGCAATAAGTGATATTGGCCTCAAAATGAAATATAATAAAAAAAAAAACAAATAAATCCGGAATGTTCAAATAATTAATTAATTCTAAATAATTCAAATAAAATTTTATCACAATTTTCACACAATTATACAGGACTCGATGCAGTTTGAGTTAGACAAGACAATTCCCTTGTAGTTAACTCAAGCACCCCTTACAGGTTGTCCTGATTACCACAAACAATAAAGGCAATAATTTGAGGAAACAAAATATAATATAAGGAAGATTTTCTTCACTTTAAAGGTGTCGTTCAAAGGCTTACTAACATTCACACAATATTCATTCTACCTTTCATAGACCTTGAACTAACCTTATCTGCTGTTTCCGTTGGAGATGGTTGTTTTTGCGGTGCTTTACTCCTCGGAAGCTCGATGGTAGATAGTTGGATAACAGGAGGAAAAGAGATCGAGTGCCGCAATTGAGTCGTCTCTTAACCCTAGACTCGCCTAGCCCTACATAACCCGCGAAGTAAAACCGTTAGTGGTGGAATTAATGAGACTGTTTAACTTACCCCTTCTAACGTCACGTAATCGCGAAAATGGTAAAGTCGTTATCAAAACGTGGCTTCAAAGCCGTACCAATTTTCTTGTCAAAAAAAGTCGTGAACACACGTAATACCCACTACCGGGTTTATTTGACTTACTACTTTGGCGTAGAAGGGTACACTAACACTACGTACGGTGGCGGACTTAAAAATGCAACATGGGCGCTAACACCACTTCTATATATAGAGTCGGTATCTTTCCCGCTTAAAATCTGGTAAATTCTGCTTTACTATCGGATTATTCTCTTCCTATCCGTTAAAAACTACCTGGGTTTTTTTTCCCTGGCCAATAAAAAAAAGTTAGCTTGCTTTACTTTATATACAGAGTGTTCAGAAAAGACAGTTACTCGAAAGACATAAATTGTCTTAAAGGCGTCGGGTCTTCGCAGTTCTAGACTAAATCGATGACAGCGAATTCGATAGTGCACAAACTAGCGTCATGCAATGAGTAGTTTACCGCAAAATGGCAAGAAGGCGCTTATTTATCGTAATTTTTGGCGTGTGCCGCAATTCAACCGTTACAGCTTTTGTATTGTTTTTTGCAAAAAACAAAACTGACATTGCTTAAACCTTAAAATAAATTCAATTAAGCTAAATTTTGCAATTTTTAAGAGTTTTTGCATTAAATAAAGTATTAGATTTTGTTTAATTTTTTTTTTTTTATTTTTTTGCTTAAATTATTTTTAGGTTAGAAAACAGGACACGTAATGGAAAGAATTTTCTAAAGCTGCGCAGTCGGCATACGTTTTAAAACAGCAAAAAAAGACGAAAATTATTTAAACTAATTTTTTTAATAAAAAATAAAATGTCAGTTTTACCTATACATATTTATTATTTATAAATAAATGCGATATTTTTTGTTAGAACTTTTGTTTTTGATAAATTATCAATAAACTTTAACTTTTATCTTTCTTTAAAACCTGCTAGAAAATACTTGAAATATAAATTGAAAAAATAGTGACTCATAAACTATCAAATAGAATTTAAATTGTGTTTGATCACAGCGTGCGGTAAAACCCTTGTAAAAACCACCAAAAGCAAAAAACATTATTTTTGTGATGAGTGTGCTTCTATGTTATTAATAGAGTTTATTACCGCAACTTAGATAAAATGTAGTTTTACACAAGACAAAAATCTAATGCAACCTATCTTTACTAATCACCAAGCCAAATATTTCCTGCGGATAAAACTGCACCATAGAAAAACATAGGTAATGTTCCAATTATTCTGAATAATGATATTATTAAAATAATAATCTATTGACCGCACTTACTATATACAATAAATATGTAGACAGTCAAATGAACAATAACATAACACAATGCTACACAAAAAAGCATTTTAAAAAATACTTTCATTGTATGGAGTTAAAACAAACTCAATTATACAGTTGCGTAGCAATCTATACGGCAAACAATGAAATAATAAAAAAATGCTGTGTTTAAATTTCGATTCAACGTTCAACCTTAGAAAATTAAGCCGTGTTTTATAACTAACTCTAAATATTTCTAGAAAATGAGGTTTATGCAGTGTAAACTTCTTCTTTCAACACAATTTACATTAATAGCAAAAACATATGAGATCATTTCCCAACTAATAACTTAATAACTTACCCGGTGTAAAACAGATGAGTAGAGAGAGAAAAAAATTAAAAAAAAACCACACAAATAATTTATTAATAAAATATAAAACATTTTTTAAAAATAGAGTGAAAAGATAATCTCTTAAATACAAAAAAAAACATAAGTGAATAAAAACTGGATAAAACACTTTATTATCATAAAAAAAAAACAGAAACAAATTTTTTTTTAGATCAAAATCATTTGCGTTGTTTGTGAATTTGAATATCGAGTTTTTGCAACACAGAACAATTGTAAAAATAAAATTATTGAATAAACTGCAGTATTAAATTATATTCAAAGCTAATGCAAGAAAAATTTAAGACACAGAAGCTTATTGTAGCAGATTTTGCTTTCTTATAAATACTTAAGTCATAAGTGACAAAACAACAGTATTTGAAAAAGCTCAAATGAAAAAAAGTTATAAGAAAAAAAACGCGAACATATGCGAGTGATATAAATGAAAATTTAGAAGGAAAAACAATGTGTGTCGAGATAACTAAAAACCAAGATAAGCAATAAATTAAGACAAAAAAAGAAACTAACAATAAACAAGACTAGATTCAATATGGAATAAAAATTTTTAATTACAAATGCTTGAGTAAATAAAAGCAAAAAAAACATAACTAAGGTTTAAATAAATCTGTTTTGGCTAAGTAACAATGTGAAACCATGCAAAACCTGTAAAACAGAAAACAGTAAAATTTCAAAAAAAAAATTTAAAGAGGTAAAAAACGTAAATAATAATATACAAAAATGTTGATTAAGAATAGGGTTGAGCTGAAATAGATAAAAAACAACAAAGAACCCAATACATTAAAACAAATATGTAAAACCAAAGAAAAAATAGCAAAGTTGTTAATTTATAATCAGATGCAACTTAAATATTTGAGCTAACATAAGAAAAAAAAACATATGAAATCATTTTTTACATTAATACATTTTTTTACATTAAGACATTAAATAAAAATGTAGTCTAATCACTAAGACATTGCGACCTTTTAAAAATGTTAATTTAGATTTTTTTAAATAATCTAAAATACATTACAAATATTTTGCTTCAAGTAAAAATAAAGCGTTTTATGTCTATTTTTATAATTAATACTGTATTGACAATTTGTTAAAAAAAATAAATTCTCACCGGACGTTTTAAGAACTAGTCTTGATGATCAAAATCAATATTCGTGTGTGTATTCTTGTATATCTAGAATGTTAAAAGGATTTTAAGACTTAAAATCGTTTAGTTGCAAATTGCGGCAAGTCACTTTTGTTGCAGACTTCAACATCTTTGACTAAATTACATCCCGTGACCAAAAAGTCGAAATAAAGTTTACCTCGACGCTTTGCGTCTCGGTGAAATCATAATATTTATTTTTGGATTAATATAATTATTACTTTAAGCGTGTTTAAATAAATAAAAAAAAATCAAGTTGTCATCCAAATTTACAGTGATTAAAGCAAATTTGTTAATGTTGGCTTGTTTTTGAAAATTTGAAAAAACTTAAAAATATCTAAGAGTGATTCTTGTGAGACACAATTAACTTCTCCGGAGTTATTGCAAGCTGCAGCAGAAGCTACAAACAATCTCATACTGTGAATGCTTTATTGTCATATTTTCATAGTCTTTCTAAATGAAAAACCCAGCACACACATGCTTCGCTGTGTATTCGATGTTGAAATGCTCATTAAACTTGAACAAAAAATTGATATTTTGAAGTATTAAATTGAAGTACACCAATTGAAGTTTAATCATAAAACAATAGATTGTGGCTTGCGGTTTGCTACAGTAAAATCAATCAAGTTGTCTAGTTTTTTCCGCCCAAGAGATGAAAAATGCACATTATCTACCTTTTACAAGTTTGTTATTATTCAATTACAATATTGATTACGAAATTTTGCTACGAAGCAAAAATTTGGGGAAAAAAATGCTGATTTGCAAAAGCCAGAACTTAAAAGTGAAAATGAAAAAAACGTCTCCAAGTTTATAAAAATTTGATTTCTACATTTTGCTTTTTTACATGCAGGTGAAAACTTTACGTTAATATCGAAAATATATTTGAGGAAAAAACTTCAGCTTTATGTTTAAAATTTTATTAAAAAACAAAAGATGATTAATAATAAGAGCTGAGTATTGTTGTGTACCTCATTACACATCTCAGGCTAAGAAGCATTTATCTTCAGTGTTTCATTCGGCAAAAGCCGACACAAAGTTGATATAAGATATCAATAGATGTTTTCAGCACTCTTTCTCACTAATTTAGCTTTGAACCGTCGCTTATTGTTTTGGCGTGTTTATTTTATTATATTAATATATAAATCTCTGTGACATATCGTCAAAAGCATAGACATACTTCTAAAGCAACTTCAATCGTAACTATAGAAATATGTAAAGTTCTTAATAATTGGCTTGATAACGTTACAGTTTGAAGCTTTTTGTGTACTATTGGCTTGATTGGCAGCATTAATTAATAAAAATTAGCTTAAAATAAATTAAAATAACTATTAGAATATATCTAAAATAATTAAAAAAATTATTCAGAAACTTGTTTATTGATTTTTATGATTGTTTAATAAAAAAAGATTTAGTGATTTTATAAAAAAAAATTTAGTAATTTGAAAACTTCATAATTTTGCAAATTATTAAATAAACATAATATTAAAATTTAACATATAAAAGTATGCACTAAATGTTTAAATAATGTAAATCAATCTTAAACAGATAATAATAATTAAACATTTATTACTTATTCTTTTTACTTATTTTAATTAGAATGACATTTAAAAAATAATAAAAGGTAAACAACTAAATATATCATTTGAATACAGTTTGCGTTTTACAACAAACTATAAACATATTTTTACAATTAATTTATAGCTCTTCAGTTAATAGAAAATCCTATGAATATCCAACAGTCAAAGCTTCTTATTTATATGTATATCGTGTCTTGATTTTCAAAACTATCCAAGATCGTGTCATTATAAAATAATTATTTTTAATCCTGAGGCGTTAAATAAATTGTTTAAATGTGTGATTGTGACAGCTCCCGGAGATAGTCAAGAAAAAGTTTAAAAAAATTGAAATTTAATATGTCCTCAGTGTGAAACTGATTTATTTTATTTATAAAAACGTTTTCTCTTGTCAGTCAGTTTTGTAAAATAAACATTTATTTATGATATCAAGTTTATCTGCAATAATCACAAAATTTTGGTTCAAATTAAATTTGGAAAAGAAATCGCATATGTGTTAATTTAAAAGTCTCCTTTCTGTACGCTGTTAGGCTTACTAAATAAACACTAACTATAAAATTTGGAAAATTATTACGTTTATTTATCATTAAAAACATTAATACTCTACACTCAAAACCAAGCGCTTTTTATTTAAAGTTTCTAATAAATATTTGAACATAGTTTTCTTATACATACATATCAACCAGTAAATTAAGCTAAATTATACATTTTATAATATTTTTGGTGCAAAATGTTTAATTGCTGTATTCAAATGCGTCTTAAAATTTAAAAAAAAACGTGGTCCAATGCTAATTTAACGCTTTATTTATTACTGGATTTACAAACAGTGCACGTTGTGGTTTTAATTTTATCAAATATGAAATTCTAACAGACTTCGCTTTGTTTATAGAAGTTTATTTAGTTTTTAAGAATTGGCTTAAGTTTTGTAAGCCACATGCTTAAAGGAAGATACTTGACAAGAAATTTAAGAAAGGACATTTGCTTAACTTCTTTGGAACTGTCAAAAAACTCATCTAATGTTTACAAAGTTCGTGACAGAAAAATTATTTATTATAATTTTAAAATTTATTGTGTTAAACTTACAAAAATAAATTGTTTAATTTAGTGTAGTTGTAAAAAATGACATCACATAGTGGATGCCAACTTTTTTAAGACTTATTTCAATGATTGTCTTTATAAGACATCAATTACAATTATGACATTTTGTAAAAGGCTTTTTGCTTAGTTAAAGAAGAAAAAGTTTATTTAAAGCAAAATTTTTTAGGTATGTTTACAGCGTTTTATTGACAGGTTACAATTAGGCTATGATAAATTGTAGCCCGGCGATAAACCGCTGTAAATGCAGTCAAAAAATCTGAATTTTATATAAGCTTCTTTTTTTATTAAGAATTAAACTTTTTGTTATTTTTGTGAACATTTTTTGGAATAAAAACTAACATTTGCGTTTATTTTCTGCCAGTAAACTAGTATGGCAGATAAAAGCATCTTTTTATAACGTAGCTCATAAAATAAGATTTCGCTAATTTTTTAAACCAATTTTTCTTTTTTTTAAAATGCTATCAAATTTATAAAAAACTAAAATCGTGCTAGAGTAGATTAGACTACATTAAAATGTCAAAAATAAACGTCTGTTTGAATTATGAGTTATGACTATTTGAATTATCTTCTAAATAATGCAAATAATACTACATATACCAATCACCTAGGTTATTTAAGAACTTAACATGTTAGACATTCGTTACTAGTTAAAAACTACATAATTGTTGAAAAAATAAATAATGAATTTGATAGTAGATCTCGAATACTCTTGAAAAGATACACCTGAGTCAAGCTTGGATGCGCCAAATAGTGATAACCGTAATCTTACGCTAATAGATGAAGCCTATCTACGTTTAATATTTTTGGTAATTTATTATAGCAGTTTTTGTTTATATAAAATTTGACCATACTTGTGGATTATTAGCTATAATAAAAGAACGAAATATAATACAAAATAATATGTATTTTTCGAAAACATTGGCATGAGTCATTTTAAGTGATTTCTACTTCAAACAGTGATTTGATGGTGTGATTTGCTGGATACGCAAGAGTATAATTGCTTTTCATGCCTATTTGTTTAAATGCAATTTTCTTCTGTAATAATTTTCTCATTTATTTGACAGTTTTATTGCGTAAAAGACATGATGTAATCTTGGATATGACGACTTAATCATAAATCGCCCAGAGAAAATAAATTTGCAAGAAAATTATTTAATACTATATCGACCCATATTGGCTAATTCCTCTGATCAACAGAAGGATTAGATACGGAAATTATTAAAGTTGATCGGATGATGGACGAAGAAATTTGAAAACAATACTTGAAATGGGTTTCGTGCTTTGTAAATCGTCAATGGTTTCTCATAAATCGGGCGACTTTATCTATGCGATCCATGTGCAATCTTCCGGGTTTGGAAACGTGAAATGAGCGTAAATGAAGAAACTAAAGGCACAAAGAAACTGTAGGTTATGTAGTAAGTAACAGCATCGATTTGCGGTAATTCTACACAAAATACTTGTAACCTCTGAACCGCACAATCTTTAAATTGTATCTTGACTCTAAGAACACATCGTGTTCGAAGATTTATAAACACATTGTGAGAAATAAATAAGCTGACTGGCCTGCCTGTTGCAATTCTATACTTGCAGAAAATATTGCCAGTTTACGTGAAATCCTCTACAAGAAAAAATGCGATTCATGAAAAGAAACACCGTGGTTGGTATTTTAGATTGTGCTAGAATATTTCTCTTATTTATGGAACACCTTTCTTAACAAAAAACATAAATTACGTGATTTCTTGAAATTACAATCGTGCAAATCAACAAATTACAATTGTTAAACAATTTATTTTGTCATTTTGATATTTTAATTAATTTATTTGCAAGATTTCTTTTTTCAAAACGGAATTACTTGTTGTAATTTATGCTTATTTTCCAGGAAAACATCATCTTTTGTGCAAATATTGACAGTTCGTTTTGATTCATTGTGTTCATATCCTTGACTACCGATTCTCTCCAATATTGAATTCTTCAAAAATCTTTATTTGCTTTAGAGTACAAAACCGCTGTGTACTTTTTATGACTAATTATTGCTTCCTGTCTTATAGTGCATTCAATGTGGTAAATAAAATAGCACCAAACCTTCAAGCGTGGTACTAAATTTAAAGGTGAATTATAAAGCTCAAACATTATTAAAAAACCCACGGAAATACTATGGTTTTACAGCTAGTAGTGAAAGAGTTTAAGTATAATATGCACTTGACAAAACTTATAAAATATATAATTCCCCCACACGTTTTTGTTATCTGTTTTCAAAATTCAATTATTCCTAGTTATAAAACCCACACACATTGAACTATTAAATCAATACATTGAACACGCAGATTGAGAACAAATTAAATTTATTTTATCCGTCGCTTACAACCTGGTGAATAAAATAGACAATATCCATACCTTTTTTTTAACTTGTGCGATGCATCAACACAAATGAAGAAATTAATGTTAAATTATTTGTTAAGTATCTAAAAGTTGACGCTTATTAATCTTGTGTGTTGAACTTCAGAAATTATGTGTGGAATAGTTATTTTTCTAGAACCACCTCTAAAACTGTCAAATTAAAAGCTCATTATCACATTCTCGTAAACAATACCACGTCGCTTCATTTTTCTTTACACACCGCCATGGGTCCCTAATTATTATTGAAATTCAAAACTGGTATTAGCAAGTTATTGGCGATTAGATGACGGCGCATTCACTATCACGCTAGAGAGTAACAATTTTCTCATTTATCTTAATTTATCATAGAATTTTTTTTATGTGTTTCAAGTGTAAAAAGCTATTTTGGTCTTCGGTTCTTTTTTGCATCTTATATATACCCAAATAAATTGTTCATAAATAACAAGTTTCTCAAAAATGTATTCTAATTTTTTTCTACTTAGATATTTGTTTCTGTTAGTTACAGGTTGATTCGGAAATAATGTAACATTAAATATAACTGTAAAAAATCTCTGGAAGATTACTATTAAATTTATGTTGGTATAAACATCAAAGCACCTGCAGTAAGTTTTTGGTTTTTGATCAAATTTTTTGATACAAGATCTGTAGACTTAAACATGTTTTACTCTTATTGAAACTCTTCAGCAAGTTGCAACAAATTTTTATTAGAATAAATTTTCAGTTAAAATGGGTGTTAATTAAAATGAAAAGTAAAAGAAGTAACTAAATTTTAGAAGAAATTTCACTATTTTTTTACTAATTCATTTTACAGTATGTAATAAAAAGCAACAAAATCAACTATATCGCCCTCACTCTTTGTACGTTAGCCAAAAAACACAAAAAAGATAAATAATATATTAGTAAGCATCTGCTTCTCACTAAACCACGCCATTGAAAAGAAGAAAATAACAGCTATACTTGAACTAGGTGGGACAGTCCATGTTAAATCAAAAATTTTCAAACAATACGACAAAAAAAATATTTGTTAATATTAAGAAATATTTGTTTAAAATAAATCAATATAAAATTTTTAAAAAATATAACAAGTTAAATTTGAAAAAAATGCAAAAACCAAAAAACAAGTTTTACAAGACTTCTGACCTGACTTAATAATTCTTGATTTGTTTTTTTTTCAATATTATAAAGTTTATTTCACGCTGGTTATTTGGAACAAAAAAATACATAATTAAACAAATTAAAAATTTAGAAAAACCGACTTCAATATGATTACTCAATTATTATTTCATTTATTTAATTGTCTTAATTGCTTATAAATTAATATTTAATAATACTAAAAATCATTTTTTATTTTTGTTTATGTATATTTTATAATCAATTGATCATAAGTGTCAAAAATATATGTCAGAAAAAGCATTAATAACTTGAAAACTACTGGTTATATCTTGATCAAATTTAAATGAGACTAATTGGAAAGCACCAGCTTCCAAAAAAATTATAAGAGTGGGTTCATCCAAAAAAAAGTTATGGGATAACACACATAAAAAAAATTCAGTCAAATTAAAAACCTTTTAAAAACAATAACACTTGTTTATCGTAGTGCTCGAAAACACACTCCTCCAAAACAACTTAACCAATTCTTTTTTTTGCATATTTGGTAAGTTTGAGAATCAGTCGTAATCTATTTTTTGCACGCCCTACCTGTAAAACGTTTAAATTCAAATGCCTACCAACATGCTGTAACCTTTGATTTCAAAAACAAGTGTGCGTAAAATTGACCAAAAAAATGGATGATTAGGACGCTCTGCTACAAATTAACTTATTTTGGGATAAAGTTTGGTTTGTGAGAAGCTATTTACTCGATCTATTATTGTAAAATTTGTTCAAAAACTCTTAAAAAACGTGAGCCGTGACCAAACTGTCATTTGAAAAAGCACTTATCTGATTTACCACAGCTTTAAAAAATATCTATTTATAAGTACGCCTACGCTCTGTAGCGTAGACGCGCTTATGCCTACATTTTACCTATTTAAATTTTCCATTCACAATCCAGTAGTTCAAATGCAACTAAATTGAAATTATATAAAATAGCATACGTATAGTGGCTTTCACGATAATCCGATAGCTCAGAATGCCATGAAAAACAAGAAAATGAGTCGTAGATTACGTCCTATTCTCTTTTCTTATTTTTAGATGTCATATAGGTGTCAGTAATTGTCAAAATAGTTTTTGCTTCCAGAACACCACACCGATCCCAGATCAGATATTCTGCTGAAATCGTAGTTGCAGTTTTATTCGACTGATTCAAGGTAGAATACTGTAGATGCATCTCTCATTCAGCTGTATTTTGAAATGAAAAAGTATTTTGACAAGAGTGACAGCTGAAAATAATCATTGTGCATGGAACGTAATCTACGACTCATTTGCTTGTTTTTCATGGCATTCTGAACTATCGGATTATCGTGTGGTGAAAGCCACTATACCTTGTGCGTTAACAAAATTCATCAATTCGTGCTGCATTGCTTACCGCACACTTGGGTTGCAAAATCGGCACTCATATGTAAAACACCTGTTACCGCACTTGACACGTTAATAATTAATTTTTAATCTTTAAATAATAGGTGTGATTCCCTCCTAATTTTTTTTTTATTTTTATTTAATGTGACATAAAAAATACATACAATCTTAAATTTTCACTTTTTTACTATCCACCCTTTTTTTAAATAGCATTTTTAATCTTTTAATATTAATTTTCTTTCACATTTTTTTATTTTTATTATGTTATTATTCTTCATCAAAAAACACATAAAGTCTTAATCTTTCACATCTTTTCACTACCAAAACTCTTATTTTTTAATAAAGATTTTAATGTTTTAATTTAAATTTAAATTTTTTTGGCAAAAATATTTATTTATGTTTTATCATAATTAAGCATTGAAAAATTTACAATTCAAAATGTAATACACTTTTAGCAAAATTTTTATTTTTATTTTATTATAATTTGGAATGAAAAAATACATAAAACACTAAATTTTTCACTCTTCTACCACCAACCTTTATTTTATAATAGCAATTTTAATATTCACAGATCAGCAATAGAGTTGCAAAATGGCAATTAAAAATAATAATACATTTTTATGAATTTAATAAAGTATAAGGGATAAAATAATTAAATAGATTTTATAGGCCAATATTGTCTAGAACATCTAGACAATTCCTCTTTCAATCATAACCACATACCCCCACATATACAGTAAGCTAATTATTTTTATTTATCTAAAAAAAATATTTATATTTTATAGAAATAATACATATGGCAAAACAACGTTTGCTGATTCTAAATCATACATAGTACTATAAAACTAATTCGTCAAATATTTAAATAATTCAATAATTATTAAAAAGTTTAGAATGGCTACAGGGAAAACACCGCCCAATAAAAAAGTACATAATAGTTTAGAAAGCGTTTAAAACATTTTACTTTATTATTATTCTAAAAATCCTGGTGTGTTTTTTAGTCTTTTAGTTTGAGTGTACAAAAGCCTCAAAAAATTAAAAAATATTTTTTTCTTTTTTTATATACACTTTTAATACAGTTTTAGATTTAATATATATTTTAATATCTACTCTTTGTGTTTTTCGCTTGTATCTCACAGTTATCTTTAAACAAAACCAAACTTTTTTTAACATTTTTATACAGTTGTTGGTTCTTATTACAGCTAGTGATTCAGCAGTGCCTAAAAGCCTCAGCGTCTGGGAGGCAATCACAGATAGTACAGTCTGTTGAAGAAAATTTGAATGCGGCACTATTTTTGCAACACTGAACTATTTTACTAATTTGACTTTAGAACAGCTATAACCTCACTTCCAAACATGTGAAACATTGACACATTTGGTGAAAATGCTGTAACCAACTTTTTAGCAACATATTTGAAAAGAAAAACTAGCAGTCGTAGTTCTTTCAAGAGCAGCTTATTTTTGGCGTAAAAGTTATGTTCTGTATTGAAATCATAAAATTTGAGCAAACGGAAAATTAACTTTCTTCAACGGACTGCAGTGTGTTACAATAAGCCCAAAATTTCATGTTGCAGACTGCCTGCCATAAAAACAAAAAACCATGTTAAACAGTTGCAAAAAATTAAGCTTTTGTAACACCACATTGCAAAGTTGTTATTTAATAATAAGTGTAGAATGCAATATATTTTTTTTAAGTTGTTGAGCCATTATTATTCCTGTAATCTATTAATATATGGCTTTATTTATAAAATTACACAAAAAAAACTGCATATGTAATAAAATTTTATATTAAATAATATTATGAAATCCTAACGCTTATTTCTCGACAGCTGTAAATCCGTAATTTTAGTTATTCTATATTTAGATTTGTTGGTTTTAAATAGTATATTTTATAAAATGAAGTTGCAAATTGTAACTGTTCTAATCTTTAATAGGCTGATATATCAATTTTACCTTGTAATTGTCTGTATTTTATTCTATATCTATGTTAAATACAGAATATTAATGTAAGTTTTGCAAAGAAGCGTCGGACGTCTTAAAAGTTCTTACATTAAAACCTATCTGAGCTTTCAATTAATTAAAAAAATTTTGAAAATCTTATTTTAATAAATGTGTGCTTTTCCCGCACAATTAAATATGTATGTACCTACAAATGTTATTTTTCTCGCTAGAGATCAAAAATCTGTAAAACAATCATCATTTCACTTTAGAAAATAATAAAATAGTGAAGGTATTTATTGATTTGAAATATTGCCTAATAGAAATCATGTAATTTTCTTAAATATATTGCTAGGAAAAGCAAGTTGTCATAAATAAGTTTCAATGCCAAATATTTAAAGGAAAGACGTAAAATTTTCAAAGATATTCATATATTCGAGTTGAAATCGATGTGAAGCTATTGAATAACATATTAGCTATTGATCGACAAGCAAAACAAAATTATTTATTGAAATAGTCAATTCTGTACCCAGCGATGTCAATAAAACTCAAACTTTATCTCTGTCAAGCTCTATTAATTTTCTTTCAATGTTCGATTATATTTAATTAGTCTGCCAGCGTTACGTAAACCACTAATAATTAAAATGACAGAATTGCAATTTACATATCACATTATTTATATTTTCAGAAAAAATCAGACACCTGTAAGTAGTAAGCCTGGTCTTTTAAGTGGACTGAATACTGAGACAAGTTGCGTGCTCAAACTCAAGGAAATTTTTGCACAAGACGTTCAATTTTTCAGATGGACTTTTATGCCTTCAGGTTTATAGCACGATTTTTCAATTACATGTTGTCAGGAGTGCTTACAGCCTTCAAATGTAATCGCTTACATGGTGTCTCAATGTCAAAAAAGAATTTCATCAATTAGTTGCACGAAATGTTTGTGTCTACGTTTAACGTTCATCTTTTAGTTTTAAGCAAAAGTTGAAAATAAATTATATCGTTGAAAAGACGTTTACAATAAAGATAAAAAATATAATGCTTGAAAAATAGACGTCGAATGTAATACCAAGTAGAAATAGAGCGTATCGTGTCAAAAGTGGTAAAAACCATCATTTTAAAGCAAATGATATTTTAGAAAATAAAGCTGCAAATTGTAGCTGTTCCAATCTTCAAAAGGCTGAAATATCAATTTTACTTTGTAATTGATAGGTCACACGGTCACAGCACCATTCTTTCTTGCACATATCCAAATTAATTAAGCCAGCAAAGGATCTGGCATCTGACGTACTGCACCTGGCACTTATGCTGTTTTGAGGTTAACAGAACTAAACTTTACCGTCATAAAATTGCTCTATGCATTGGGTTAAAATATTGACAAAGACCAGCATTCACATTCTTGTTGAAAAAAATAGTAGACCTGATCTGACCTGACCTAATCCCGATTTTTACAAAAAGAAGTGGCGTTTCAATAAATCTGTAAGGATTTTCTGTAGTTCAATACCTTATAGAATTGATAAGTTCTTCCACGTGAAACCATGCCTCATCTGTAAAAAAAGTGAGCTTAAGATGATCATGATTGTCTCTCAAATTAGGGTTAAAACACCGGCAATAATTGATCCTTGGACTAAAATGGGATTTTGACACCCTTGGACCTTGTTCAAACTCAACTCGTTTAAACACTACGTATTTGACACTATCAAATCATGATCATATTTATTTTAGATTACGTAAAAAATGTAGTGATGTCAAATCTAACATGATTGAAACCCAATCAAATTCAGTAAAAACAAGTGAAATTTCAAGAAAATTAACTTAAAAAGTTGCCTCAAAATCTTTTCAAAGTTTTCTCTGCTACCGAGGGCTTAAATACCCCTTGAGACCACGATATGCTTTAATTTTGAAATCCATATTTTGCCTTTTTTTACTCCGTCTCTAATTAGTTAGGATTTTTTGTCACTAAAACTGACTAATATAAGCCTAGGCTAGAAGGTATGAGATTAGTCAAATGTTTAAGCCAACAGTGTTTCATTTGTTTAGAAGATAATCTAAATGTTTTCATTTCCAAACAAACATATGTTCGCTGGTTTAGTTATAAATCTTTCGAACGGTCAGGTACTCAAAGAGTGATCTTCTGATTTGCAGATATTTTTCGAAATTTTACACAAAACATTTAATTTGGCGATTAATGATTTTATAAATGTTAAGAACAAAATTTATTTGCATATCGGCAAAGTTAGACAAAGCTATACAGTTTTAATTGATTGCTTTAACATCTTTGGCACTATTAACACAGTTAAAGCACTTACCAAAAAGTTTTTTAATAAATCTTAAGAATTTTTTCAACTCGATCACCATGTGATTATTGTTATGAGATGAATAAAACAATAAAGATTAAAAAATTTAAGAGTTTTTAAGATTTAATAAAAAACTTATTGGCAAAACTTAAAAAAAATGTTTATTAAGTGGATTATCACCAAACGTTGCTGCTGGGAACAACAACAACATAATAAAATTTTCAAAGAAGTTACTATCAGTATATGTAATGCTTCTTATATCTAGGTCAAAAAGCCATGATTTTAGTTTTTGATGCTACAAGTTGATATTAACAACAGGTGTCGACTAAATAAAAAATTGATTTTTGAAACATAGAAAGGAAATTGCATGTTAATATGTAAGTAATAAGGAATAATAAAGACGCTAGTATAATAGCATCTTTCGTCTGAAACGCATATTTAAAATAAGCAATATTTTTTATCTATTTTTGAGATGGTTATGAAAAATAGTAACAAAGTTAGCGCAAAATGTACAATTAAGATTTGTAAGAGTCAAACATGTTTTTTGTTTATTTGCACTCGTTAGTGAGACTCAGCAGCTTCTTATGTAGATTAATTTGTTATGACTAATAAATAATATAATATTTGAGCTAAGAGCTTATTACTTTCGTATTACATTTTACAAGACTATAGACTTTTAGTTATTTTTGCTCCAACTAATAAAGCATTTTCTCTTCGGGTTTATGTTGGAAAAGTAGATGCTTTGTAAAATTTGACTTTCCGCATTCGACCGTACATAAACTATTTAGCTTTTGATATTGCAGAACAAAACAGTGCAAAGTATTTCAAGAAACGTCTTAATACGTAGAACTATTAATAAACACTTGAAAGCTAATAAAATTTTGTTTAAACCTTACGTTAGCATAAGAAATTTTGCAAACAAATTTTCAACGAATCTTTGCTATAACATTTTTTAATGATAAAAACCAAATCAGTTTTTTTCAGAAACACTACATGGAACGCAGGCATGTGTGTCAAGGTTTTCAGTTTAGCGCCATAACAAAAATTGTACAATTCAATAGGCTAAAGTTAACTCAGCTATAATTAGCTGAGTTAATATGACACCTCAATTTTAATTAATATAATATGTATTCCATACAATGCATAAAGCCTATTATCAGACAAGAGGCGGCTTTTGATCATTACAGATATTAGTTTACGATGGCTTAAAGATAGAGAATAATCTGCAAAACATTAAGACATGAATCGACTTACATTAAAAAATTCAAAAAAGCAATAATAAGTTAGACTAAGATCAATAAGATCAATGCAAGTTTATTTAAACTAGATCCTTAGACGTTGACATGTTGAGTTCTTATTGAAACTCTTCAGCAAGTAGTAACAGCTTCAGATTTCAATAAATTTCCAGTGACAAATTTGGGATTATATTTACCCAAGAGCCTATTACCTCCGTAATATGGTACAACAAACGACGTCTAATAGAAGCTACTTTACTTGCAATCTATCTTCTTTGGTTACTACCAACAAGTAGAATAATAATATCAATGCAAATTCATTCTAACTAGACCTGTAATGTTTTGTTCTTATCAGAACTCTTCAGCAAACCGCAACAGATTTTTATAAATTTGTCACTGACATGATGCATATTAAAAGATAAATTTTTGATGTTCTGGCTGTTGTCATAACTATCTTGGTTTCTTTTCCAGATAGTTAATTCCTAGCCAATTTTTAGAGTGCTGTTTTGATCTTCTTAAAGCCAGTTCTGACTTTCTATGACGTTATTTATTGTATCAGGGGTGCAAAAACAAAAGCGAAAAGCTCTAAAAATGTTTAATTAAACTTAAGGATAGTGTGCGTACTACAATAGACTGTTGTAATTAACCAGTTTGTGAGAGTTGAACTTGTTTTGATTAAGTAAATATTTCTTGCAGTCATTACTCATCGTGATCTAGTGTAGTTCTCAGCAAAAGATTTAAATAGTTCTTTATGTTTTTGTAAAAAGTGATAAAATAAATCTTGATACAATTTTTCCTTGAAAATAAGTCTGGCTTTGCTTGGAACTGGCTGTTTCAGATAAACAAAATAGCGTAAAAAACAATTCTTAAGATTGCTTGATTCTTATCAACTTGTAGCTCAGATGGCAGTACATTAGTTTATATCTCAGAATGACATACTTAAGTATCGAACACACATTATGTACAGAAAGTACATAAAGTACATAACACAGTGGCACAACGGCAGATAAACGCGTATGTGTTGGCTAGCGACAGCACAAATGAGCTTCACCCATTGGCGTAAGATAATCTTTATCAGGAGTTAACGCACTTAAAATTACTGAAAAGTGATTTTCAAAGATTATCCAAGCTCTATGTCATCTATTTGTTTAGTTTGCTTGCTCCGGCAGCTTATCGGAAACCATTCATGTCTTCTTTGCTATTAACGCTGCGTAGATCACGTGAGAGGAGGTGAACAAGAATCTGTAATCAAAAACCACACTATAAATTCTTTACTTTTTGAATCTCCGATTGTATTCTAAAGGTTTCATGCAATCGTGGCTTACAAGAGCTTTTTTTAGGTTTTTGGGTTGACTTTAGAGAGCGATGATGTTACAAACTTAATTAATGAGAAGTAAGCATTTATTAAAAATTTTAATTTAATACTTCAATAAAAAAAAAGAGTCTAGCTGTTAAGTTAAATTGTTTTTTGTTAGCATGAGTAACCAAATCTAGTAACTTTAGTGACTTCCATAGTGTGTTTGTGAAAACTTTGGTACTATAAAAAAATATTGGAGGTTGTATTAACATTAATTAAAATGTCACAAAAAACATATCTGTTACAAATAGCAGTTTCTGTCATGTTCATGTTAATAATAATAACAATAAAAATAAGCTTTATTGTCATAAAATTACAAAATTTGTAGACAAAGCGAATAGAAAATACTGAGTTTAAGAAGAAAATACAGAACGAGCTGTTTCAATCTTCAGTTCTCTGCAGACAGATCGTAAAGCATAACAAGCAGTTGTTAATTTATTAGCTAGTATGTCTATTTGGGTTGACCATTTAAGAGATTTTTCTATATGAAGACCTAAAAATTTTACTGAATCGACAGTGTTTATTGCATTATTATTGTTGATAAAAATCGATTGAATGTCACCTCTTAAAAGAAAGTTTTATTTGTATTTAAGCTGAGACTATTAGAATCGCACCATGATTTGATAATTACAATGTCATCAGAAATAATACAGTGGAGGAACTTGTTGTCAGAGTGACTCCAAGTGATGTGTTCGAAGATCAGCAATATCATTTATAAAGATTAAGAAAAGCACCGGGTTCAAAACCGAGCCTTGAGGAACACCATAATCAAGATTTTTACAGTTTGAAAGAGAGTTATTTGTTTTTACAATTTGAGCTCTATTAAAAAAAAAGAATGTGAACCACTTCAAAGCGTTGCCTCTAATACCATAAAATTCTAATTTTTTAATAAGTACGCTGTGATTAACGCAATCGAAAGCTTTTGCAAAGTCACAAAAAACTGTAGCGGTATATAATTTATTATTCACTGCTGCATAAATATGATTTAAGACCGAAAATATCGCATCATTTGTATTTTTATTTGCTAGAAAACCAAATTGGCAAAAAGACAATACTTCAAATTTTGTAAGAAAGGTCATAAGACGAGATTTAACTAACTTTTCAATATTTTAGAGAGAACTGGTAGGAGAGCTATTGGTCTATAATTAGCGACATTACTTTTGTCATCTCCTTTATGAAGAGGAATAACAATAGCTCTTTTCAGGCAGTTAGGAAAAGTGCCGGTTTCTAAAGAATTGTTAATCAGCAAAGTAAGAGCAGTTAATGCTTGAACAGGTAAATTTAAAAAGAGTTTTATTGATAAACCATCACTGCTTGAAGAATTTTTTTTATACTATTTATGACTTGTTGCAGTTTAGACATATCTACGGGCATTAGAAACAAACTGACAGAATTTTTTTTCGACAGTGAACAAAAAAAAAGTAGATCTTTGGACTGAACTATATTATCAGTTAGGTTTTTTGCAATATTGACAAAGTAGTCGTTCAAGTCATTTGCAGTAGGACCCAAATGAGCAGTCGATATAGGTTTGTTACGCAATTCATTAATTATAGACCAAGTCTCTTTCGGTTGATTTGTAGCAGTTTCAATCCGTCTACTATAGTAGTTAGTTTTTGCCAACTTGATAGTTTTACGATAAATTTTTTGGTAAGTTGCTATGTAATTTAGTACTTGGATGTTATTTGTGAATTTTTTAGTATACAGCAGTGAGCGCATATTTTTAGAAGTAGTCTTTAATCCTATTGTGATCCACGGATTAACTGGTTTTGGTTTAATTTTTCTAAGAGGAAAAGCACGATGAAAAATATGGGTCATTTTATTTATAAAGTTAAGGAAGCCTAAATTGATATCATTTTCAACACAATCCCAATTAGCTGAATTACAAAAAATTTTTAAAGTTGCATGGAACAAATATTCTACCTAAAGTTGGAGATTTTTTTGCTGTTTGAACCTACTTTATATTTTGTTCAGATATTGACCAGAAACATTGAACAAAATTTAATAAAACGAAAATGACATACCAACTAAAATAATAAATTATTTTTAAATAGATAAAAATTATTATTGAAACATTATTTGCTATTTTTTCTCTTAATGTTTATTCATGTTAAAAAAACTTATTATATTCTGAAACAAATTGAGATAAATCATCTCAAAAGTTCAAATAGTTTATTAAATAATAGATTTGATGGATTAGAATGCTATTTAACTTTTAACTGCGTCAGTTTAACAAAGTCCTACAATTTTCTAAAAAAATCTAATAAATTTTACATACATTTTACAACTGTCTACAAAAAACTGTAAAACTTATTACTTTGCCTGATGATAAAATAAATTCCCAGAGACCTTACACAATTTCGCATAAAAACTTTTGTTGCATTTAATTCAGCAAACTGAGACGGAAAGCGTTACTAAAAGCCGAAAAGTCTTAAATTTATCAAAAGCAAATCTTGGGATAAATTTCTATTTTAAGCTAAATCTAATGCTTGCGCCGTGGTTTGCATACAATTTTATTTGCAATCGCTCGTCATGTACTAAATTCTGACAGATGCAAAATGTTATCACGGCTTATTTTATAGCATGTTGTATATCTAGGTATAATCAAATTTAAATTATTGAAATAGAATTAAATATCAAATATGACGCTTAAGCAAAAAAAAAGCGTTGACAAAGATTATTCTTTTTTTCTTGTCTTAATTAAGACAAGAATTAAAACGCCGCGTTTTTTTGCCTGCTATTTAGTGAACAAACATTGCACAATTTCAAAAATGTAAAAATAAGTTTATGCCTCACCAAGATAAATGCCAAACTTACAAACAACAATGCGTTCATTTTTTTTGAAAAGTTAGGAATAAACACGATCTTGAATAAATACTTTGTTACATTAAATTTTACTAATTCATTAACACTAGAATTAAATTTTTAGTCAAATTAGTGTCTGCAAGTCTTGTTATAAATTGAATCTAACCAAAACTGATTTTTAATTGTGCACTTTTTTAGGTTTTTAATAAAGTAAAACTGTATATTTAATTTTTAGATTTTTAACATCTTATTTTCTTTTGCAGCAGACACAAGTTAATAAATTTTAAACATTTAGAAAATTAAATGTTTTAAACAATACATTTTAAATTTTGTTTTTGAGACTTATTTGCTGCTAATAATTTCCAAACAGCTTGTTGTGTGATTATAATTATATATACCTACTTCCTTTGAACTAATTAATCAATAATTTAAAATAGTATCAGAGCATCTAGGTCATATCTTTCATTGATCCCACTTCTGATTGAGAAACATAAACAACGGTTGACGATATTACGTGGGTGTTCTCTAGTTTGCGTTCAGTAGAGAACTATTTGCGGATTTTGAAAACCGATATATTTTAAATTAGGCAAGAACACAGAATTTCCAGGTAATGTATTATGTGGGAGTAATTGAAGGATCCCAAAACCAACAAATATTTTTAAATAAAACATTTTTTTTATACTTTCCGACGTTATTCCAGCTTACGTAAAGCAGAACGTTGCAAAAGAAAGCGAGAAAATATTTACGATAATTTACGTCATTTTTACCTGGATTCAGATTTTATAGTTACGTCAGTTCAAAGACTAATTTGGTGTAATCAAAAATATAGGAATTTATTTAAGTATGGCAACATCAAAGAGTTTGAAGCGTGGGCATAAAAAATGCCAGAAAACGCACTTATAAATTTATAAGTTTTTTGTGTAGACTGTAAATTGTGATAAAACCACAAATATTATTGTGCAATATATTTTTTTTGAACTAAAACAATGTGTATTGCAAATTGTGCATTGTGTTGCATCAAATTGATTCAATAAAGAAAATAAAACACATTTTTTAACAAAAAAATAAAAATACAAAAATAAAACAAAAAGCAAAAATTAAAAAAAAAGCTTGTAGAGGATCTGTGTCGTACACTAATACATCATTCTATTAATTTGACCCAAAAAAAAACAAACAAAGCTTGTGTCAGTGTCCTATTTTATCTTCTGAGTTAGATGTCAGCATTATCTATGTCAGGCGCATTATCTACACTAATATTATAAAGAGGAAAGATTTGTATGTTTGTAATGAATAGGCTCAAAAAGTACTGGGTCGATTTAAAAAATTCTTTCACCAATAGAATGCAACATTTTTCCTATTTGACATAGGCAACATTTTATTTTAAAAAAAATTAGGAATCCTTGATAAAATTGGAACAATTTAACCAAAGGTGTAGAAAAATGAGTCTTAAAATGTCTTTTGTCGAATGCGCTGCCGAAACTATTAGCGATAGAACAAAATAATGTACAACAATATTGAAGAACATCATAATGTCTACAAAAAACTCCGCGGTAGCATATGTCCAACTATTGTAGTTATGTCACTACAACAACTTTTTTCATTTTAAACATTAATGAAAATGCTAACCAAATTCAAACCATGCTATTTATGTGTTTATATTAATCCTTATCAAAATAAATTATTTTATGGTCAAGACCATTTAACTACCTATAAAATAGTTTTTAAATTATTTAAATTGGGCTTTCCATTCAAAAGATATTACGAATTAAAAAATTCAAACAGTAAACAAAACCGCCATAGCGCCGTGGCCGTTGTTTGCGATGCAGTCTGAAAAGCGCGCCGGGCATCGCGGCGGGCGGGGTGGAGGAGGCACTGGGAGGGGCAATATTTAATAAAATTAGTAAAGTCCTTCTCGGGTATGACGAGACTAGGGAAATAGGTATTCATTTTTATATGGAGGATATTATAGATTCCAGTTCAAATTGAATAGGCACGCATACATAAGATAGGTCAGCTATACAAAATAAAGTAGTGCATCAAGTTTACGCTAAGGCGGTACGAAGTTCGCCGGGTCAGCTAGTTATCTATATTTCTAAGTATACCAAGTGTTTATTTACATAAGGCCAATAATAATAGAATTTATCATTTAATAAATTACAATAAAGTCAAAGCAAATTCTTTCAAAATAGGATTTTTAGACTCAGACATGTTTCGTTCTGATGAACTTCTTTTGACTTGGCTTTAAGGAGCTTCTTTTAGATAGGATGTTGAATCATTCTCTGTTGTTTATAGCTGGTTGTTTTTAAACATTTTAAGTTTAAATAAACAAGAGACCAAAATTTTTAAAACTATTTGCGTAATATTAATTTTCATAGCAATTAGTACAGATTTTATTTGTGTTGGATATAAAATTGAAAAAACTCCTGTTTTGTCGGCATTATTTTGAGATCACTAAGCATGAAAATGGAAAATTATTTGAAACCACAATGATTCAGTTGTTGGGTTTACATTTGTAATTATATCGCAATTGAGGTAAAAAAAAAATATGCTAATCGTTGCTATAAATAGCCACCCTGTGTGATTTCTCTGACGAATCGTTCTCGCCAAATAGCCACAAATAATTAACAGTGCATATTCTGATGTCAGTTCACCTGTGCAACTATATATTTAAAATAAAAAGTGTCACTGATTTAGGTAAATAAAAAAGATTCACAAATAACTTGAGCTTTCTTAAAACAGTTTGGAAAAGTCGAAAATAAACCAAGTGGGCTGCATCTAACTACCTATTTTCTTTTTCAAACGGCCTTGCTACTGGAGTTATTTTACCAACAATTTGCAACCTAATAATATAAGAAATTAAAGCTATCCAGTGTCTTCTTGTGTTCCTTAATTGCGTTACGTGAGTTTATTTTCAGCTAAACTTGCGTAAAACAATAATTGCTCTCAACCCTTATTTATTGATCATTTTGTTAGACTGACACATTTTGTAAGATGTAAGTCTGTGACAAAACTAGAAAAAAAAGATTATTCAAGAATATTTGGTAAGCCGATCAGGTTGTCAACTAAAGCCCTAAACTGGATTTCATCTTACATTTTTGATTGAACTCTAAACTAAAATAAAAAAAAAAAATTTACACTTTTTCCCACATAGTTATTTATGTATAAAGGGCATAATAAAGATGTTTATATTTGAAGGCAATAGTTTGCAAATCCCTGGGCCTCAGTCTCGAGGTTTTGCACTTCGCCCGATATTTATAACGTTTTATTTTCGGCTTAAAATATAAAAATTTGATAAACAGCTTGAAAATAGTTCATATGAATGAAACAAGACTGCAATGTGTGTACTCGTACTTTGTTTTGTATCTATATCATTTTGTTAGTGTATTTATTTAAACAAAAAGTTTGAACTGGTAAAATGAACGGTGAAATTCCTGAAAAAGTAATTAAACAAGCGTTAAGAGCGGATAGGCAGCTTCTTCCAGAAAAGTCACGACCACTGTATGAGAAAAAGCTCTACAAATTTGAAGACAGGAAAAATAAAAATTCTGTCAAAATTGTCATCAAAACAGTTTGATTGGGCCATTTCCAGGAATTACTACGTATTATTTAGTAACAGTATTATTACAGTAAATTTTTTTACTTTTTTGACATTTCTTATTCCTTTATTTTTCTAATAGACTCATATTTTTCTAGTCAGAATTATTCAGCTTGAGTTTCTTGTGGTGCAAGCATTCCATGTTGAAGATAACATCGCCAATTCACAGTAACATAAACATGGAAGTATAACTAACTGGAGGCATTTTTAAAGCAAATTTTAACAGAATTAATTGCAGAAAAGTCTAAAATTTTAACACGAAAATTTTTGTTAAAACTTTTCAAGTATGCTTCAAACGACATATCTTTTGAAGAAGAAAGGCTTTTACGGCCCAAAATCATTGAAATATTGACATCTTTTAGAAAAGATCGTGTTGAAAGAAGAGCATATCTTTTCGAAAAAGATATGCTCTTTGAATCAAGTTTCTTGATTATGCGGACGCAAAAGAGTAGGTACACAGAACATTGTCTGCGTCATACACAGAAAACTCTTCTAGTTTCTAGTGGATCCTGGTGCCGACATGTTAACACTAAAGAGACATGGAAAATGGAAAAGTCACCAAGTTGCATCTCGATACATAGAAGAGCAGAATGATTGCTAGAGTTATTGTTATCTATTCTAATATGTTTTCATTTAGAAAACCAAAGAATTCTTCATCTGCAGGCAATATTTAGTTTTATAAATTATTGTCCAATTGTGTTTACAATTGTATAAATTAAAAACGAAGTTATTTACAGTTAGCATTAAAATTTTTCTGTAGTTTGCTGTATTTCTGTTTTTGTAACGTATGTACAAATTTGCTGGCGTTAGTACGCCCGCTTATTATGGACCTAAGTCATAATTAACAATCTTATATAATGCGTATCACAAACAAAAAAAATCTATTAACAATATGAATTATAGAAGACTCAATATATATAGCACTAAAATTATCATACTAAGCTTTTGCCACATGATGTGCTAAAAATGAATCAGATGTTAGCTGTATATTGTGTTACTTTGCACAGATGTGCACAAAATTAGTCATTTTATTGAACTATAATAATTGCATTACGAGCTCTCTAGATATACAGATACTAGATGCATAATTGCGACGTCGTCGAATCTCATCTTCGCAACTTTATGTAAGAGTTTCTCAAAAATTGTAGAGATAATCGTGACGATGCTGATGAATGACGTCGGATGTCAGTCTTATAATTTTATTTCCGCTTGAAATAGGAATTTGAATTGGCAGCGCGAAGAAATTTTGCAAAAGAAAATTCGAAAAAGAGGCAAAATGAGAAATGTATAAATAGAAAGTTTTCAAACAAGGTGCTTTCCGGGAGAAGTCTGTTGGAGGCGTAGGCGGAAGCTCTTGCCTAATAAGTCCAAAACCGAAATAAATCAATGTTTTGAAGGTTTTATTGTTCTTATTTAACAACGGATGCTTCAGTGGAAGAATACTAGATGCTAAACACTTTTATTTGGTTTTTCTGTGACAATACGTAAGTAATCAACATACAGAAACAATTCATATCATATATAAATGCTTATATATCAAGCTTTCAATTGAATTGTTTATTAAGTTTAAATTAAATTTCAATTGAAAAATTTCTTTTCCAAATTGTGAGAAATATAACTTTGACAACAAATCAAGTTATTAATAAATAAAAAATTGAAAAATCACTAGATCGGTATACCAAACTGACCTAAAAAAAGCTTTAATAAACAACGTGGTCTACAACTTTACCGTTCTACGTTACGGAAGAGAGATAGATATTACGTGAAATGCTTTTACTAGCACTAGCACATCAGTGCGGTTAACTCTGTGCCGGTTGTAGACTTATTTAGACCATTCGGTTTAATTTATAATGACGTATTGTTTTAAATTGTATTAAAAAGGTCTAGTTGTTTCATTTAAAGCCGTCATCATGTTTTTAGTTAAATGACGAATTGTAGTTTGTGTTGGGTTTGAGTCTTTCTTGAAATTTGTTTGGAATAAAATTTGATTTTTTTTAATACTTTATTTCAGTAGCAAGAAAAACTGTTTGAGACAATCATCCTTTTTTTCTCTTTTTTAAAAACAAAATTGTGCAATTATCTTAGTGACGCAGCAATCTTTCTGATTGAAATCATTGTAATCAGCTAAAAGCATCCAATAAAATTTCAAATTTTAAAAAAAAACAATCTCTGGGTACCAGTAATGATATTTCCTAAATAAATAATAATATTAGATCCAGATAGTATTAGATATTATCAAAAAAAAGTGTATTACCACTAATATTATTTTGAGTATTATTAATTTTATTTTTATTGCTATTAATTTTATTTTTATTGCTAAAAAATAATATTATTTGTAAATATATAAAAAAATTAAATTAAAATAGAATTTGATAATATTAAAAAAAAATGTTAACAGTTCAGTATTACTGCTAATATTATCACTATTATTAGTACATATTATTATTTTTTTTTTATTTTAGTTATAATAAAATAATAATATCCATAAATAGATAATGTAAAATATATTATCTTATTATATTATTAAATATATTATTAATAATAATTCGTAAATAGATAATAATATTAGATCGAGATATTCGATTTTATAAAATAAATATTAATAATAATGCATTACCGCTGCTATTATTGGTATTATTAATTTTATTTTTATTTTTGTCGCTATAATATAATATTATTTGTAAATAGATGATAACATTCTATCGTAATAGTATCTGATAAAATCAAAAGAGAATCTTAACAATAGTGTATTATCGCTAATATTATTAGTATTATTCAATTTATGTTTATTTTTGTTATCATAAAATAATAATATCCATAAATAGACAATGTGATAGTTATTTACATAAAAGTCAGGAAAATTTCACATTACTGAAGAGGAGGTAAATTGAAATCTAAAACTCCGAGTCAAGTAAGAGATTTTTCCGCAAATCGTCTTGGAAACAACATTTTCCTGCTTATTTACGCGCAGGAAAATTAAGTTTTCCGGACTAGTACTGTAAAAACTTTACAAGACGCAAAATAAAAAGATACTCTAGGAACTATAGTTGCCAACAAAATTGACAAACTTGATTTTTGTAGAATTTGTCAAAAAAAATTCTAAAATTTGTAAGTTTTGTTTTTTTTTACGATTTCCGGAAAAATTTAATACAAAACATGTCAGTAAAATCTCTTACTTGACTCGGAGCTTTAAAATACTCGGCACAAAGTGCCTCGTATTTCAATTTAGTTCCTCTTCAGTAATGTGAAATTTTCCTGACTTTTATGTAAATAACTATTAATTAAAATTTATTTAGTTAATATAAACAAATTGAACATAAAGATTTTTTAATTTTTTAAACTTATTTCAATAGGGAGACAATAAGTCAAAAAGTGGTTTGTGAGAAATGGAACCAATTGCGTATTTTTGTCCGAACTCCTGCAAACCACTTTTTGAATTTTCGACATTCATCATCGACAATTAAGATTGATTAATTTTATAGAATTATTTTTGAGATATTTTTTTTCAAAAAAAACAATAATTGTTCAAATTGATTTATAAACAAAGAAGTTATGTGCGAACATGCGTTTTGATAAAAACTGAAATTAATTTATTGCATACTTTGAGTTAAATTGGGCTTATCACTCTATGATTTCTGCAAATTTTTATGGAAACACTATAAAAACATCTTCATTCAATTAATGATCTAAATCGGCGCATGAATGAAAAAGCTTTGCACAAGCTAACTTGTAAGTTACCTAGCAAAGAAATGTAAGTTATTATTTTAGTTTGTACATTACATTAAAACATTTAAATAAAAATTTACAGCCATGAACTTGCTATAAACATAATTCTTTGATTATATAGTTGTATTTACACAGCAAAAGTTTTAAACAAAATTGTTTTGCATTAAAGAATATTATTCTTCGATTCGATGCAAATATTGTTGTAAACAGTTTACTATTTAAAAAATACTTGAGATAAAAGACTTGTTTATTAAAAACATAACTTATGCGTTGGGGTAAGCCTATTTCTGGAACAAGGTAAACATTACTCGTCAAAGCGTTTTTTTTTTGTTTTGATTTCTTTCTTATGCAACATTATCCTGTATGGCTACAGAAATGAACAGAAAAACAATGTTTGTAAATATTAAACTGTAGGTTAAGTCGATTATTTTGTTTTTGTATTTGCACAATCTTGTGCAACGTGGTGTTTACATATTTTTTTAACCTGCAGATTATTGTATAGATAATTTTCCGTTGTACAAATTATTTTTTTCATTTTTTAATCTATGTTGTTTAAGGTTGTGCAATAACTTAAAAACTGATGACAATACAATTAGGACATGCTTTGTAACGTGGCTTCTGGTTATTGACAACTACGGTCAATGCACAAAAAATGACCTAAAGCCAAAGAAAACACTCAGCTAAAGAGGCTGCTGAAGAAAACTCAGAACTAGATGATCTATACTATCTACTGTTATTGCTTCCATACTTATTTATAATTTAAAAGCTATAAAATTAATTCAATAGTAAATGTGCCAGCTATAGATAGCCAACAAGCATTAAAATTCTGTCAATAACAGAGAATAGAAACAAAAGAATTTTTATTTCTTTGGTTATTCTGTAAAGTTGTCCTGGAAAATTAAGACAGTTTTTGAAACAATTTGGAAATGTTGGTCTAGGGAGAAATGTTACTATTTATATTTCAGAAAGTTAAACGACGCGCTGATATCAACTGTTACCAAAAATTGACAGTTAATATAACAGGTAGTGAGTGATAAACTTGTCATTGTTGTTTGTCAATAGTGTGAGAGTTTTTAATTTTAGAATAATTTATAGTTATATTTAAATTAAAATTGTGTTGATCCAATTACAGAGAAAAATATAAAAATATAAAACAACAACTGCTTCAGTCGACCAGTTTCGCTAATACTTTATTTTAGCATCTTCAGGACTAGAAACACTACATTACCATGAATGGTACCAAGAAGATTACCAACATACCAGATTGAAAGTCACTCGAGTTTATATATAACTCGAGTGACTTTCAATCTGGTATGTTGGTCCCAAAACTTTATTATCCATTCATGGTAATCTAGTGTTTCTTGACTGACGACTGAAGCAGTTGTTGTTTTATATTTTTATATTTTTCTCTGTAATTGGATAAACACAATTTTAATCAAAAACAAGAGAATTATCAGCTACACTTTGTGTTATATTTAAAGTAAAATAGGCCAATAAGGTGCTAAATAACTTGTACAATTGAATAACCTTTATTATAACCTATTAATCTGACCGTTCGAGCGTTTCTCTAACAATGCATAAAAAGGAGTGATTTAAAGTAGATTGTTGATGATAATGTAGGTGTCTGTTGCTATTCTGTGCATTGCTTCAAGTGAATAACCAATTCTAATAATCGTAGAAAATAGACATTCTGGCACATGTATTATAACGAAAGAGCTAACTGTTATTTACTTCAATTTAATTGTTAAAATTTAGCAAAACGTAAGAGTAAAATAAGTAAGTCTTACAAAAGTGAATTTATTTTTTTAAGGTTGACTAAGAGCTATTTAAGTGTAAATAAAGTCTATTCATTTGTTGTCTGTAATTAGTGTCTACCTACGTAAAGCTTCAAATGTTGTAGACAACGTTGTAAAAGGAGATTACACTTAAGTACTTTTGAATGCCGATTTTGACGTTATTTGAAAAAAATCAGTATGTATTTGTGTATACGTTGAAACGTGTTTTTTAGGAGCTCTCGGTCGCTAAAGGTTCCTTATGTCTTTCTTGCTTCAGTCTAGAAAATGACACTAAACAACAACAATAACAAAAACGGCTGATTATTATCAGTTTACACTTTTGAGTTTTGATAATATACTTGAAGTATATTGACAGTTACTTGTTATGTTGCACAATTACATAACAAGTCTGTGATTATGTTAAAACAATTTTTTTGTTAACCGATAATTAAGAGTCGTTTTAACCGGATATGGAACTGAAGATTCAGACAACTGTTCTATAAAATGTGTATAGCTAGAATAAACATCATCAAAATCATAGTTCAAGAATCACACATTTTTAAAAGCATTTAAAACTTTCTTACATTTACTAATACTAAATTAATTAATTGGTTGTTTTAATTGTCTTTAGACCCAACTATGTTTATAACAATTTCTTCGCAAAATCAAATTTTAGAAGCAAATTTTTGGCTCTAAATGGAAAAATAGCGAAGTTATATTTAAAGACATATAGATAGGTTATTGGTACAGCTTTTTTAGACTTTTGTCTTTAATTAGACATTACACAGTGACTAGTGTGCGTCTTTGTAATTTAGTTAGATCAATTTTATAATGATTGATTTTTTTGATGTTTGATAAACGGAAGATAGTTTATTATCTGTAGATTCACAGTGTTGATAGTGACAGCACTATTCGCAATTACCGCAATTTTCGTAAAAGTGTACAGTTTAAGTCATCCAAATCTTCTAACTCTAGTTTTAATAATTAGCATTTTTAATCTTTCTTCTAGTTCACTGTTTTTTATAAACCATCCAGAATTCTAGAATTGTTTCATTGTCACATTCTGTGTTTTTTCTATTTTAATTAGTTATTTTTTTCTTTAGATGAACTCATGTCTCGTGCTCATAAATCATTACTGGTCTTACCATTGAGTTGTATAGTGTCGTGTGTTTTTAGGTTAAGTTTACTTTTTCTAGATTAAAGTGAATATAAGTTTAGTATCTTTTTATATATTTTTCCTGTTTGCTTTTGACAGCTACATGCTTGTTGAACTTTATTTCGTCATCAAAATTACACCTAGCTATTCTGTTTCCCATTTAATTCCTTCACCATTTAGTTGTATTTTAAAAATATTTTTTATTAATATTTTAAAAATGATGACAATTTGGTCTTCTATTTTTACCAACTATGATTCGTTAATTTCGAAACCTATTATGTAGTTCTTTCTCAAACTTTGTTTTGCTTTGTTTTGCATTGATGACAGTGTCATCAGCATATTGCGCCTTTTGATGTTAGGATATCATGAATGTAGAAATTAAATAGCACATTTTAAAATAAATAAACGTTTTCTCAAAGACATTAAGTTGTTGATTCAACTTTGAAATTTTCTATTAGTTATACATGACTTAACAAGTCTTTTCATACTTTCCATTCTATATTGATGATTAGATTTTTATTCAATACTCTCTCAAAGGTAGATACTGTTTCTGATACTTTAGAAGCAACCGTAATTGTTCTTCTTGAGTAATGGTTTTTGTTTTTGTTTTTCAATATCAAATCTGTGATCTTTTTGCAAGTTGATTTCTGTATCTGTTTTTTTTTTAAATCGTGTAGTTTATTGAGAAATACTTTCTTCTCATCAAACTCTTTTCTAAAAAGTAGAAACCTTATTTTTTCTGCTATTTAGAATATTTTTGATAGGATGTTTATTGGTCTCTAGTTTATTAAACCACTTGATATTATTATATTTTTAGAAAGTGAAGGGCTTTGAAGATTTTTGTTATTTTTTTTTGTTAATTAACCGTTTAATTGTCTGAAAACGCTTTAAGATGCTCATTTAAAATGCTGTTGTCGCATTTGCTTCATTAGTTTTGATCTGCAGCTAGATTTAGTTTACACGTTTTTTCTGTTTCTAAAGCTAAAATCTTAGCTTTTTGCTGTCAGTGAAGCTAACCAATTAAGATTCATATTAGCTGTGCATAATTAACATAGTTGAATGAGCCAATCTTGTTTGATTTCATTTCCCATGAGATATAATCTATCAAAAATTTTTCGATTAATTTTAATAAAACTAAAACTTAAAATCTAACATTTTTAATAATTAAAAACCCTCCCTCGAAACGAATGTTTCTATATCTTTACTACGACAGCTTGCATTAGCCTACAATTATATATAATTATAAGCGCCATGTCAACCCAAGCTCAAAAACTTGCTTGATTGGTCAACTCAAAAAAAGTGTGAAAGCCAAAAAGTGACTTTTGTCATTTGGGAACGCAGGAACTTATGTAATCGTTGCTGCAAAAACATATGGTTTTTATGACTATTAGTAAGCGCGTTTTCAGCCCACTGTTATATTAAATTTCTGTTAAAAATATAAAATTATTTATTATATCTGAAACAGCAGCTGTTTTTACTTCTCTTCTCATTATTAACAATTTGAGCCATTTTGTATATGTATTTTAAGTAAATAATTTTTATTAGATTTTAATCAAGATTTAAGAATCATTAACATGTCTTTTTCTTTGTAAACAAATTTCAAATGCATATTTTATTATAAAAGAATTTATATTGCGACAATGTAACATAGTAACAAGATTAAATTAAAAGTATGATAAACCGCATTTATTTGTAATAAAAGAACGTGTTTTTTATGTTTAGAAATTATAATAAATTACTGACTAATGCAGAAATATCTAACTGAATATTAATTGACGCTAATTTATACAAAGTACAATATATGTATTATCTGACGACAAAGAATAAATATAATATTATATTATAGTCATTTTAAAACGTACCTACCTGAAATTTATATTGAATGAGAAAAAAAATTTTGAAGTGCTTTTTATTGATGATCCGCTCTGAGATAAATATTCTAAGATTGAATTTCTTAATCTTAATGCTCTGTTATGTCATTCCTTTTGCATAATTTATAATGTACTAATTTATTTTTTTTTTAAGATTTTAAAACCTTAATAAATCACGCGGTATCAGTTGCGATAGTGTAAAAAATTAATTGATTTGTGTCATTGCGGTGTTTGAAAAGTTTTCAAATTGCTTATTAAAGGCAAAATAATCAGTTAAAAATCTTTCGTATTCTATAATTAGCATCGCCCTAATAAAACGGTAGTAGTAGATTATTACTAAACAGGGTCATATAATTTAAAGTGTTTGTTGTAATCGAGAACCTTTTGATCTTATCTTTCTCTTTTGATAAAGATGAAAAAAAAGATAAAGAATTTTTTAAGCTTTATTCTGTGGTATCGTAGAAGTTTTTTTCTCAAAGACCCTATTAAAATTATGGTAATCAAATGATATCTTGTGTTCAAAATCGCATCCTTGTGACCTTCACGAAGTCTAGTTTTTGATTTAACACGCCTCCGCCAGCATCCGTGATGCAGATTATTGCCTAAAACGTGTTTTTGAAGATTCTTCGCGCGGATAAGGTATTACTGGTTCTTATCGTCCGAAATTCAGAAATATCTGCAAGCTATCATTGGATACGTTCAACGCCAATAATTAATAACAGACTTTATAGTCTAAGAATCATCCTACACCCATCTGGGTAATCCATCGAATGAAAAAAAGTATATAACAATTATATGTAAGCAGATTGCTAATAATTTTATTTAATACAATATATATTTTTTACAATTGATTTAACAAGTAGGCATTTCCGGTTGCATTTGACAAAGCAAAACATTTTCTTTTCACTAAATCATTTATAGTAAGTACATTCCGTAACAACAAGTAAACAAATAATTATTTAGTTTATACAGAAACATTTTGACTTTCTAGTTCTGTAACAACAATTTTGTAAAAATGTGTTTGAAGAAAAAATTTTGAGTTTTCAAATGGAGTACACTGTCAGTGTTAAAAAAATTATGCTTTGTATACTATTTTTTTACTGCCAATGTCTAACTTTGCGCTTTTAATACATAAAAGTAGTCATCTATTATGACTGCCTTTAATTAAAAATACTTCATTTGTTGTTAAGCCTATATGCCTTGTTTGTTTTTCTAACAGGCTGACAGTGACATAAATTATTTAATTTATGACCGAATCATATATAACATCTATTATAAAATTTTGCTAAAACATTTTTTTTGAAGAGCATTATTTATTTATTTACAAAATTGTGTCTCCGGTTAATTAAAAAAATACAAAATATTGCAGTTGTTTTTACTTAAATTCTGGATGCACCAGAAAAACTTACTTATTTTTTTAAAAACAAGAGTACTTCAGTTATTGTTTTGATTCTTTTTTTATTTTAGATTTTTATTTATAGAGTTATTTGAAATCCCTGATTTATGTCGATTGATCACGGACCATAACTCACCTAAAAACCAACATTTGCAAAACCATTGCCAACATAGAACATACCGATAGATATGCTGCAAAAAGTGAAGACGAACTTCAGAAATTAGTGACATTTTTGAGCATACGTAATGAGATGAGATAGTGAAATAATTCCGTATTGACAAGGCGTATCAATTAAATTGTGACATTCTATTTCAAATGACATTTAGAACACAAACAGAAAAAATTAAATTTATTGTATTACACATTAAAAAAAAATGGATAAGCTGTTTTTGATAATGTTGCCAAAGTAAAAAAGTTTTTGTTATCTCACAAAACTTCTACAAAATGTTTTCTATCACATTTATCAAAAGTTCACTTAGTTTTTGCTTAAATTATAAAAACTACAACGCTTTATTGCATTCTCAAATAAAAAAAGAATTGGAACAATAACTGAAGATTTTCAAATAAGTAAGTATCAGTCAGAAGTACTGACTTGTTAACTAAAAAATTTATTATAATATAGCACAAAGCAATAAATAATATCTAGTTTTAATAATAAAAAATTGTTTGAGTCAAAAAAATTAAAGAAAAACATTCATATTTCATTCATTAAAACAAGCAATTTATTCAAATTTCTAACCTGATAAAAAACTAAATGTTAAAAACAAATAAAATAAATTAATAAAATAGTAATCATCATGATGAAGTATATTTATAAATAAAAAACTAATGCAGAGCTAAAAAAAAGGAGAAACAATAGCAGTCTTTCTAATAAAATTTGTAATATAAGAGACAAGCTCTTGAAATTAATTCAGACAGTCAAAAAAACTTCAACAAAAACAAATTATGCAAAACACCCGGTTACTAAAAACATGCATTTAAAAATAAATTGGAAAGTTTGTATTAATTAAACAAGAAAGAAAAATAAAAAAAATGTTAATTACTTCAAAACAGAACGATATAATTACATTTAAAATTAAAAAAATTCTACTAAATCAACTATTCCTAATCAGTTCTTTTTTAAAAAAAGCTTAACTATCTAATACACAAAAAAACATGTTTGCACATTTAAATGAGACTTTGACATGTGACCTATTCAATAAAGAAATCGAATTGCATTTAAATTAAAAATTATATCTTATTTTTACTTTTTAAAGTATAACTTTTTTCTTAATTGGAATAAGATTACCTGATACATTTAAAAACATTAATTTTTTACAATCCATCTTTAATTTAAGATTTAGGCTTAAAACCCAACCAATCTAACCTCAATAGAGTCGTCTGGTTAGTTGAACTTAAATTTTAATTTTATTATTGTTTTTTTCGTGGCAAATACTTTGATAAGTTGTCAATGAACTGTTTTACTTGTTTGCTAGCAACTTTCCAGCGCTCTTGTAATCAGAAAAAAAATTTAAGAAACTCAACTTATGCAAACAAACATTGGCGCTAGTTTAAGTCATTAACATAAATTCTAATTACACTTTATTCTTATTTTTTTAATAAATAACAACGCAATTAAATTTTTTTTTAAGTTGTGTATACAGATTGCATCTCATCAATGAATGATAATGTAATCTAAAAAAAGACACAAGTTCTTTGATGTTGTTAACAACTATACTCTATCCAAAACGAAAATGACAATGGGTTCATTATTATAATATATGTCGCCAAACTGTAATACTTGTCTACGTTGCCAATCGATCTTACGTAGATTCATTTTCTCAAATGATTTTTCAGTTGTTTATTTATCATTTGTATTCGAAATTTTGCAACCAGTAGTAGTACGTATCTCTTAAACCCAAGATATGTTTTAATCTGACAGCAAGGCTATGTTATTACGTCATCTTAAAAAACAATGACGCATTACCATTTTAGTTTTGAATGGCCTATACGTCAATGTTTTAAGTTCTATAAGGTGCATTGGTTGTTTGAGTGGCTACTGTTAGATGAACTATGGTTGAATAAAGTTTTTCATCTAAGTCTCAATGACAAAGGTCAATAAGCAAAAAATTTGTTTTAAATAAATTCGTCTTGAGTTAATTATTTATGGTTTTTAATATCAATACTAAAAAAAAATAAACATCTTAGATGTACATAGCTGTTCCAGACGTAAAGCGCTAATGTGATAAGTGATAACTGGCTGTCCGACTAGCAATTTTTATTTTTGCATTATTGCAAATATGAAATTTGGGCAATTTTTTCGTCAAGTTAACATCTGTTGTTAATGACTTTTGACATTAAACATATAAACCTAACTTTTCAATCTTAATGTAGTTAAAAGATTCTAGAAGATGCTACTAGGTAAAACATTTTAAGTAAATAATATGCACTTGAATAAATATAAGTTTATCCTAATTAGAACAAATTTATAAAAAAAAAAATTATTTATTCAACTTTATTATTAATGCATTGCTTAGTTATGCGTTCCAGGAAAAACACACTAATGTGCTAACTTAGTTTTCTAGCTAGCATTGTCTTTTATTGTCTGATAATGTTTTTTGTCAAATCTGCAATTGTCTATAGTGGTTTTTCATGTTCATATTGTTACATATATGTACTTGGTTTTCCGACTTCAACGTAGCAGGAAGCTTCCGATAAATGTCACTACGTGTGGTACTTTATATAGGAAATAGACGTTTGGGCAAATATACGCTAAATATAAACCCATCTCAGCCAGAGTTTATTTTAGCAAAAGTTATTAGTAACTTTTAGTATTAAAATGTAGAAGCATTGATTTTGACCTCAATGTAAAAAGCTTTTGATAGATAATAATGTTGCTACTTAATACATTTTACGTATGTATAAGACTTCTAGATAAATACAAGACTCATTGGTTATAGCAAATCTATTCAAAGATCTGTGTTAATTATGCACAGCTGATCTGAATGTTAAATATTAAGATTCACTGACAACTGGTAATGAGCACTACACTAGTCTGTGTCTACAAATTTTTAATTTGAATCAATTTGCTTTGACTTTATTACTAACTAAAAAATATTATTTGGTACAAAACCATAAAATTGTTTCTTTGAAAATGTTTATTTTTTCTTTATTTATATAAGACCAGAGCAGTCATTTAAACCTTGTCCTAGATTACACAAAGTTGAAGCAATTTGTTATTAAATAGTGATCACAATAATTATAAATTAACAATTGGTGTGGAACCATCAATGGATTGGAAATTGGCATTCTTATCCTTGGATTCAGCGTAGAACTTGACCCGTGGCGATTTGGCTCACTATGTTATATTAATTTTGATATATCGATTTGTAAAGCTGTTATTATCTACGAGACTTGTTTGGTCAAAATATTGCCAAACAATTTTCGCACTATTTGTTAAAAGTTTGAAACAATAAATATTTGTCAATATCACTTTTTTTACCACTGTATAAAATTATTTAAAATTATACCGTGCGTTGATATAGATCAACTGCTGCTGCGCAGGATCAATTTAGCTTGATACATTTTTATTGCTGTTGATAGAATGATTGCGCTGTAAGACGTAAAGCTCATCCAATAATACACGACACGCTTGTATCTGAGTATGAACTAATCAAACAATGAACATATGTCTAAGTTTTATAAAAAAAGTTGAGCATAGATCTTAAATTTTTTTTGTTTTGTTTTGTAACATCGTCCGAGAGTACACAATAAAGGAGAAAAAATTTAAAAAATCGGTTTTTTAAAGTGTAACCGAAGAGACAAACGCAGATAATAAAATTTATTAATTTGACACAAAAATTAACATTTTTAGCAAGACGGTTTGAGTTATACAAATTATTTTTAATTTTTTTTTTTATATATATTATTCGCAGAGAATAAAAACATTTTAAACGAATTTTGGAATTTTATTGAACCTTAAAGGAACCTCTTTTGAACCTTTACCAAAAAGTAGTGGTCGAAAAAATTGTTTGCAATCAAATATCTTTTCTCTAAATTTTTCTTCTTTAAATGGTTAACCATTCATTGAAAGGATGGTAAGAGAAAATAAGTAGGAGCGTTTCCGTGAGCAGTTTTCGGTTTCGCCACACACGAAGACTATTGTTCGATAATGTCCGACTCACGAACTATTTAATTCTGTCTTAGCTACGTCTAATGTCTATTTAATGTACTATATCAGAAGTGCCAACATATACGCAATAAAATACCTAGGACTGTAAAGACAACTTTATAGTTTGGGTTGGTTTTTCTCAGGCTTAATAAGATGCTAATCATGGTAAATTATTTCTTACAAAGATAAATATTTACTATCGTTTAAAATATAAAAACGTCTGATTTTCTTTCTAATGAAATAATTAAAATCTTTTTTTTTACAATTTGATGCATAAAAAGTTCCATTAGCGTTTAAATATAAAAATGTCTAAGCTTTTTTTTAAATAAGTCAGTTAAATAAAAAATTTTCTTTGAAATTTTTTGCTTAAAAAGATCAATAGTGCAATTAATAAATTTGTTAAAAATATTTTTATTGAGTAAAAGTAAAATTGATTTCAATGCGTTTCCATTGGTATCTATTTAATTTTTGCTCTAAATTATTTGCTAATGGATTTATTTGAATATAATCATTCATAATATGCCGTTTAGATAAAATTTCATCACTTTTTATAATTAATAATGTACTTAAAATTAATAAGAAATTTCACAATCACACCGCATTTTATCAAATCCATTAAAGCTTAAAATTTTAATGCACAATATATCAATCACGGCACTAAGATATATTATCCCGCCGCTTTCTCCCAAACACTTTGTTCCTGTTGCTTTCTCTGTATCTCAATTACAGATAAAACATCCATTCCATGACCTACGGTTTCAGCAAACTTTGCTAAAGATACCATCTATTCTTGCTCTTTGCTACCATAATCGTATATCTCCATCGAGTTCTATACAAACAAGATGCTTTCCAGGTGTATGTGCACAAATTTCTGTCACACAACATTTTATTTACCTGTTATACAAAAGTTTTGCTTTCAAAGTGAAATTTAACGCTTTAATATTGTAAACAATTATCAATTATCATAATTATAGCTGGATATAAAATAATTAATCCCGATAACATCTTTCAACTAAAGTATTAATTGTTATTGATATTGAAACTGTAATTACTTAGAAATCTTAAAGTGGGTTGAATTACAATTATTTATACCACCTTAAAACTCACGAATAAACAGTGTATATCTTAAGAAAAACTAACAATGTGAGACATGTTTGACAGACACTTTAATTGTAAGAAAATAAAAAAAACTAGGAAACTGTATGAACAAAACACTTTTACTAACAAAGCTTTTGTTGTGAAAATTTTTTTTACAAATAAACTAAGAAACGGCAAAATAATATAATAAACAACAATGATCTTATAGGCTTTGTTAGTCCTGAAAATATTTTGTTTACCACCAATTTGCATTGTAGTAAATAAAACTCCTAAGATTTTATTTTCTTTTTTTGAACTAAGTGAATCTAATGTGAACTAATATTGTCAATGTTTTGATTAACCGAACAAAAGGTAGAATGATAATATAATTAGTATTAATATGTTTAATATTAGTAGTTTTATCAGAAACGGTTGCCAGATTTAAACTGAAAATTCTGGTGTTGTTACCTGAATTGAAATAGTTTTGTCTGTCGTTATCTTATTGCTTAAATCCATTTGTCTCTATGTAACCTGAGTCAAATTTTAGCTTCTTTAGCGTTTTAAGCCAGTTAAAAGGTATCTTGTCAATAAACAACTAAGCTGAAAAACCAAGCAATGTTACATCAAATAACTGCTCAAAAAAAAACTAATTACTTAACTATTTAAGAAAAACCAAACAGTTGCAAAAATTTTTTAAGGAAAATGTTACGAGAATTTTTCTTGATATTTGATAAAATGTGCATTTTAATTTCAAATTTCTTTAGTAAATTTGCGTTCAGCAACTAACTTGTACCAGCTTGAAAATGTCAGATCTTTGTCTATGTCTAGGCCGTTCTATTTAGCATTACACAGTTATTATTGGTGCTCATGCTATGGAACATATTTACCACGTCATGCTCACTGTGCATGAAAAAACTCCCACCTTTTAATTACTTGATAAAGAAAGTTATTCTTAATTACAAAATCTAAAATGATCGATATTTTATAAATTGTTATATTAAAAGCATTGAAAATACTTCACAGAGCCTCACAGTTTATATACCAAAACACTTTTAATTTTTTATGATGAGTATAGAGTTTATTTTCCGAGGCGTTATTCTAAGGAAAATAAAGATATATGAGTCATACGTCAATAATTTTAATGTTACCTTATTTTTCCTAAAATTCAAATAGTTATTTATTTCACGAGTACCTGTGTAAATTGGCGTATTATATTCTGAAATGTTCAAAATTCTTAAAAATGATTTGACGTTGTATTTTTGACAATTTTTTTTTTTATTTAAAAGTCAGTTTACACAGAAGAGTTATCTACAATCTTGACAGCGTCTTGCAATAAAATAGTGTTTAATATAACTATATTATAAAACAAACCTTTTTTAGCTCACGAAAATACACTCTAAATTAGATTGCCCTATTCCAAATTCAAATTTTTAACAAGGAAAAGAAAAAATAGTAAAGAAAGAAAAGTGAAAGTACATCAATAGAATCATATCAAAAGCTAAGTAATACATTTTTTAGGTTTTTTAAGAAAAATACTTGTGAATTCTAAAAAGTAGGTCAAACAGAGCATAAAAAATTCTTGTACTTTATAAACTTTTTTGCAACCTCACAGACAATCTCTATGAAAGCAATACAATAATATAGTTGATTTTTAAATGTAGAAAAAATCAGACATCCTAATTTAATCTTTCAGTAATTTGCTGAATACTTATTTTAATTGTGTAAGTAACATTTCATTCTCTGATGCCATCTGTTACAATAAAAAATTTGAATTAAAACATTAAGTCAGTATCAATTAGGTATCAATTTAAAAGCTATTTAGTTTACGGAAGTTCATACTTCATTATGGATAGCACGCTCAGAACAATTATTTATGTTCAATGAAAAAACCAATTCTTTTTATCCAGATTTTAAATAAATATAATTTACTATTTACAAATATGCTTGAACACTCTGGCATAATAATAATTAAAAATTTTTATTATGCCAAATAAGCTATTTGTCAAATTTTATAATATTTTTTTAGATCATTTAGAAAACTTTAAAAGTGTTAAATTTTTCTTTTAAAAAACAAATCAGACAGAGTATTTTAAAAATATAATTTTGTAGCAAAATAGTTATTTATGTGATTAGTGTGTATAATTAGTGTTTATATCGAGCGCTAGCGAGACGCAAAAAGGCAACCGCGTACCAAAATGGTATTTTACACTCAAAATACATATAAAAAATTTTCGATGGTCTGAGATAAATATACAAATTTCTACACACTAGGGTGATGATAATTGCGACGTTACCTAATTGCCAATAAATTTTGACAAATTTTAATTACAGTAATAATCAGGTAGCCATGGCGATGGTTGTGTGTAAAATAGAATAAAAACATCACGTGATTATTTTATTTCAATTTTGCTTGTGGTTATGTTAAAATGAATACCAGGAAAAAAATGTGTGTATCGATAAATAAAATCTCACAATCGCATTGATTGTGAGATTTTAACAGTCAGTTTTAGAGGTAACTGGAGAAAAACATCATATAAGAAAGAGCTGCGGAGAAGACGGAAACGCTTTGTGTTGATGACGTAGAAGTGTTTGTGAACAAAGACTTCCAAACGTTTTAGAGATATTAACCTGAATCTCTATTAAACTTGTTTGGCTGTTTTACAATTTTGATTGCTTCTTCGATTTTTCTCTCATGGAAAAATTCCGATTTACAAACCAAGGAAGATTTATCTAGACAAATTTTGTGACCGGTGAGTACATGATGTTCAGCTTGTAATGACTGTGATCATAAACCCGAATTTATGCAATTTTTATGTTCAGAATCTCAAAGTTTAATTAAACGTCCTGTTTCTCCAATGTAAACTTTGCCACAGGACTACGGAATTTTATAAGCACCTTTAGACAAAAGTGAATCAAATCAGTCTTTTGGAGATAGTAAGATTTCCAAGATTTGTGTAGGTGGTTTGAAGACCGTTCTTACTCCTTGTTTACCAAGAATTTGTCCGATTCTGTCTGTAACCCTATGAACAAATAAAAGAAAAGCAGTTCCAGTATTATTTTTTGACTTTCTCGTTTTCGTGCGAGGATGATTGTCTGATGGTGATTTATGATACGTTAAATATCCTGTTTCTTATATCCATTATTTATTAGGCAGTTTGTTAACCGGTCTAATTTTATTTGAAGACTTGATGTTTGACAAACCGAAAAAGCGGTTGACAAAGATTTAATAACAGACAATTTTTGGAAAGTATGATGATTTGATGTCGCATAAAGATAGCGATCTGTATGAGTAGGCTTTCGATATATTATGTGGCCCAAAAACCCGTTAAAAAGACGTGTTACCAAAACATCCAAAAATGGAAGAGAACATTAGTTCCTTATTCAATTTCTATTGTAAATTGAATATCTTCACTTAAACCATTTAGATGATTTAAAAAAGCAGGCAAACTGTCTTTACCGTGAGACCAAATAATAAACGTGTCATCCACATATCGAAGCCATAGGTTTTAAAACCGATGATTCATTTCAAGTGCTTTGCTTTTAAAGGATTCTATAAAGATATTAGCAATGACAGAAGACAGAGGAAAGCCCTTAAAAGTTTCTGTAACTTGTTAATAAAATTTATCATTAAATTGAAAATATGTTGAAATTAAACATTTTTCTGTCAGATCTTCTAGGATTTGAAGAAAATCACTTATTTGATCACAGAGCAGGTCTCTGACAATAGCCACTGCTTCTGGAACAAGAACTTTTGTAAAGAGTGATACTACATCAAAACTAGCCAACAAATCTGAAAGATACTAAAGAAAACGTAGATCACATTTGTACGAAATGAGAGGAATTTAGAACATGAGACAAAGTTTTTCTATTGTAACTTTTAAAAAGTAAAGCAAGATAACGGTCTGTTTGAAAAGTGAGAGAATTAATTGGTTTTCTAATATCTACTGCATTAATGCAATAATTAAAATACTAATAAGTGTCATAAATATCAAGATCTTGCTGCGATTTGATTACGACTGTTACTGCTTTAAAATTTGGCGAAACAACAAAAAAAGCTCTTTCAAGAACTTTTGTTCTCATGTATTCAAAAATTTTTAGAACTTGCTTCTATGAGTAATAATAAGAGAATGTTTGCCAGTAAGCGTTTCTTTTTCTAAAATTCAAAAATAAATGTTTAGCTGATACATAGTCTCTTGTTGATTGAACCGCTACCAAGTGAAAATGTTTATAAAAAAAGAAATGCAATGGTTTTAAAAAAATATTTCAGAAATGTTTTACTTTAGTAGAAACAAATTTGTTTGTGGCAATGTACCGCATTTGCTAAAAAAAACGCTTAACAGCAACAACATGCCGAAAAGCAATCATTCAAAACTGGCAAAACTACTTTGAGAGTACTGTTTATAAAATGACGCAGAATACTGGAGTAACCGTCTTGAGATTACATCCATACGATTGTGAGGTAAATTCAGTTGAGCTTATCTAGGCTCATGTCAAAAATTGTGTAGCTTAAAGAAATACAACGATTATGTTAGTAGACGTCAAAATTTCATTTTAGAATGTCATAAGCAGTGCTATTTCTTATTTGTGAGAAATGGTATCTAAAATACAATTATTGTAAACAAAAAAATTCGTATTGCAGTGACTGTGGCATCACTGATTGTATTCCTTGGAAAGTCTTGCAACAATTCAAATTTATTTCAAAATTCACAGATTTTTAAAATCAATAATATTTTTTCAGTTATCGTTAATTATTGTTTTATTGTTTAAATTTAGTCACTTACAGTTTCTTGCACCTATAAATCGTTAATTCTGATGTAAACCCTAATTTTGCATTTTAGTTAAAACTTATCATGAAATAGATAGCTGAAGTCTTGTCAGACTGACAAAGATTTTAAACAGCATTGTGGGTCTTACTTTGAATTATTTTACAATTAAATGAATTATAATCTAGGCAGCATTGAAATATATTGTATAATAAGCGTGTAGGGGTGTTCTGAACGATCGAAGGACCAGATTAAAGATTGCCTTTTTGTTGACGACAATCAGAGGAAAACAATGGCTTGTTTATCAAGCTATTGTCTAACAAAAAGTTAGACACTGTTTATTAGGCTTGCTTTAAGTGAACACAGCACGGATGGTACTGATTAGTCGCTCAGTACCATCTGTAACTTAATCAGTATCATTCTGTAACTCTGTACAGAGTTACAGGACGACTAGGAATTTCTCTCTTTACCTACGTCTAGTGCTTTGGTGAAGGTAAGAATTATCTCCCATTCTTCAACAAATTTGCAAGGATTGGGCTTATAGCATTAATTTGTAAACATTTGGTGTTATAATAGATTATCTAAGTCTGACGTCACAGCTCACAAAGTGGGAGACTAATGTTTCCAAATAAACACAAGGTAGTCAAAAGCGGGTGAAAACGGTAACAGTTACACACGAGGTTAGCGTCTAGCATTCGTTAAATCTTTAGAACTTTTTTTTAGTGAACTGGAATACACTATCACAAAAATTTCGCTGTCAACAATGTCTAATGTTTTGATAACATAAACTAGCTTTTGTGTTTAGGAACATTTAAGCTTCTCCTCATACGTCATCACTTAGGTAGTCCATTAGTGAACTAGGATTCCGGTAAATTATCCTATTCAATCTTTGTGGTGTTGTTATAAGAGACATGTTCAAATATTAATGACGAAAATATTGGAATGTTTTTGTCACAACAGCGTTACAGCTGCTATTCGGAATCATGCTTTTTTACTGTATTACTTTTTAGATAAATAAAGCTAGGTTTAGGTTCTAAAAAAAAACATCTCTAAAGACTAAACATTTTGGCAAGTATGTAAATTGTGTGGATATATACTGCTAAAGATTCTAAAGCAATCAAGCATTACAGATGAAGAATTACTGTTTTCTCAATGAATCTTGCAGCAACCGAAATAATTAATGTAAAACTAGTTTTTGAGAATCAAGATTTTAGTTTTAAAATTTTTCTTTGGTTATCACATAATATTCTAGATTGCAAAAGTAACGAAAAAATTAGCCGCACATACCTTTAGATACTGCAGAGTTATTATATTGGTAAAACATAGAATAGATACTATTTATTATTTTTTATCCTACACCAACTCAAAATGAAATTTTCTCGTCTCTCGACAGCCGAGAAAGTACATTATTTTCAGGCTAGCCGAGAAATGATGTACTTTCTCGGCTAGCCGAGAAAAAAAAATCTAATTTTCTCCGCCAGGCGTCGCTGTGATAAGAAAAATTAAAGCTAAATAAACAGTTGAACAGTCGTCACGCACCAAGGACACTCTAAACGTCTCATTATTCATGAGCAGTGTTGAAATTTTAAATCATATTTATTAAAAAACTACTTTTGTGCAAGATAAATTGTGTAAATCACGACAGTAAAATAATCCATACATTTTTGACATCTGTCAAGGTTTGACATTTTGAATTAGCGATTGGCGGTAATAACCTCAAACCAATTTTAAGATAATGCTCGATTATAAGGTAATTTGTGTTGGATAAAAAATAATGTGTAAACCACGGCCGCAAAGTGATTTTCCAGGCCTTGAGAAGTGGCCAGGCTCGCCTGTCCATATCTTCTCTCGGCCTGGAAAAATACCACTTTGCCGCCTAAGTTTACAATATACTATTTTCTTCTCAACACTTATGAACATAGAATAGATACTATTTATTATTTTTTATTCTCAACACTTATGAAGTTTTATGGAGTTGAGGTTTTATAGCCTAACACACGGCTTCAAAGTATTTTTCTGTCGCTGCTTGCGAGATAGTCAAACTTTTATAATAGCTATAATTCTAGACAGTTTATTTCCAATTAATGCAACAAATAATTAGTAATAAAATTTTGAACACCGAATTGAAAAAGTGGGACATAAAGGCAACGACATTTGCTAAAATTTGACACACCTACAGGAACCAGTTAGGCATGTCCTTGTTCTGATCCATCGCGGAGTTCACTTCAAAATTAAGTAACTTTTATGGGGCGCGGTTTCCAATTTGTAATAAATTTGATGTTACCGTAGGTAAGGTTTATAAAAATTATTTAAATTCAAATTGTGTAAGTTTCTATGCTAAAATAGGAAACTGTTCAATAAATAAAGTTGAGCAATTCGGCGTCATCAATTTATTTATCATGGTGATTTCTTCATTAATTTGGACGATATCACACTGGATTAAACATGCGCCTAGAAAAAAAGCGCTTTTAAAGCGCTAGTAAAATTAATTGTCCATTTCGCGCACTTAAAAAAATTGGGAGCGGAGAATATTGCCAAAAGATACAAACACTTTTCGGGACAATAAATTATTGATTTACGATTAACACAATAACTACCTACGCCTTAGTCTGGTGTCAATAAATCTTAATAGTTTTTTCTTCAATAAACGAACGAATTAACTTATAAGTAACCATCAGATTTAAAAGTGCCAAAAATGCGGAACCAATACCAAATACATAATTAATGGTATTAAACTATTTTTTAGATCACCGTACATTTTAGCATTTAGTCAAAACCTGAATTTAGTGATCAAATATGCATACTGTAATTTGAAAAAGCCCCAAAACCTTATATTAATGAAACTATATTTTTTGCTCAAATTAGTCAAGCTTATGATACAACAAGCAATTCTTCAGTTTTTTATTTTTAATAAAATAAATAGTTCTATAAAGAGAACACAAAAACAATATAATTTTTGCAAAAATATCGGTGACAATTTAGTCTATTAAAAGTTAAAATTATCTATGGTACTATGATAGCATCACTCGTTCTTGCTTGCCAAGAGTTTTTAAACTTTACGCTTTCTGAGAAGAATAAGAAAACTTTTTAACACAGCAATTCCTCAATTTGAATTTTATAAAACTTATCTTAACAAGAACCGAAAGTAACTGAATTAAATTTAGAACTATAAGAAATATTTTGTTTTCTAGCATTAGACACGTGGGATATAAAAACACCAGCTTTTAAAAAACTTAAGTTCAAAATTTAACTTTGGAACTCATTAACATTTATAAAAATTTAACACTCAATATAGTATTTTGCTAGAAAACCCAGCATAACTAAAAAATACTGTCAACAGATTATATCCATTTTATAACGTTTATCAATTAGATCACCATTAGGCACAAAGTCATTAAAAAACTGACATCATTGACTGGCAGAAAAAACCGGGTCAAAAGGTTTGAAAAAATTGTTAATGTTTTGTAAGTGGAGAAGTCAACAGAGCAAAAAAATAAGAGCTAAAATAAGCCCGGTAACTCGACGTTAAAACCACACTAAGAACAAAACTTATTCTAACTAGACTTCGTTGCTGACTGGGCTTATATTCGTAAGCGAAAAAGAAAAAGCGGTGCAAGAAAAAAATAGAGAGAGCCAAATCGCTCTGCGTTGATGACAAAAAAGTGTTCGTAAACATAGACTTTCCAAACGTTTGAGAGATAATAACCAGATTTTCTATCAAAGTTGTTTGAGTTGTGTCTCACAATTTTGGTTGTGTCTCTGATTACAAATCAATGATTCATTAAAACAGATTTAGTAACCGGTGTTCAAATAATGTTCAGCTAGTAAAGACTGTGACCATAAACTCGAATTTATGCATCTTTTATGTTCAGGAACCCGAAGTTTATTTAACTCGCTCTGCTTTCTAATGTTAACTTAGCCACAAAACCACGGAATTTTATAAGCCCTTTTAGACAACATTAAGTCAAATCTGTCTTTTGGAGATGCTAAAATTTCTAAAATTTTTGAAAGTAACTCAAAAATCGTTCTCAATTCTTGTTAAAAAGTTTTTCCGATTTAGTCTGTAACCCCATGAACAAATAGAATAAAAGCGGTTCCAGAATTATTTTTGGACTCTTTCGCTTATGTGTGAAGGTATCGAAGGTGGAGAGTTAAATATCCCACTTCTTATATCTATTATTCTACAGGCTAGTTGTTAATCGGTCTAATTCTGTTGGGAGACTTGATGTTTGACCAAAATATTTCATGAAGATAGCGATCTGTATGTGTAGGTTTTTGATATATTGTATGACTCAAAGAATCGTTGGAAAGACGTGTTACCAAGACATACAAAAATAAAAAAGAATCTTGATTCTCAATTACCATTGTAAATTGAATATTTTTATTTTAACTATTAATGATCTAAGAACGCTTTCAAACTGTTCTTACCGTTATATGATAAAAGTATCATCAACATATCAAAGTTATATTTTATATCAAAACCGATGTATTAAATGCCTTGGTTTTAAAGGATTTTATTAAGATATTGGCAACAACAGGAGACAGAGAAAAGCTCATTAGAGTTTTTGCAACTTGTATATAAAATTTTTTGTTAAGACAAAATATGTTAAAGTTTAAACAATATTTATTGTTAAGACAAAAATTTGAAAATATCAAATATCAAAATCTATATTTGCCGTTATTTGCTAAGTTAAATTTTACAAGCGAGTTTCTTAAACCACGAGGACTAGTAAGAAAAACCGTGACGATGCAATGCTTATGATTACTTAGCTTTTTATCTCATTTTAAACTTTTTCTTATAAGTGCGCTTATTTAAGCTAAAGTAGTTCTAGTTCATAAAAACATTTTTTATTATTTCTTAATTTTCTTGTATTTTTGAGTGTCTAAATATCTAAACATAAAAACGCTGTTTGCCTTATCCAGTTTGTATAACTTTTCATGAGAAACAGCCAAATGTGGCAACGCTGCCAGTAGGTCTATTGACATTCACCAGTTCAAGTTTAGAATTTGCTTATTCAATTTTTGCGGTGGCAATACTTTTGTTTTAAACTTCAAACAAGTTTTTTACTGTTTTTTTAAGTGTTAAATTTGTTATTTTATTAGTAGGTGTTGACAACTTGCACTATTTAGCAAAGGCAAATTTTTTGAGGTTAGCTGCGGTTAGTCGCATTGTTTTGTGGAAATTTTGTAGTGTAAGTTGGATTACAAAATTTGTACAGTGACTAAGGTAACTTAACAATTAGTTAATGTGACCTGAAAGTCATACCTTTCTACTACTACTATGGTATTGGCTAAGCCCACTGCCAAAATAGACCCGCTAACGCTGTTGCAAAGTTTATGTTTACAGCTTGTTAAGTAAAGACGGCTGCATATTTACTTTAACGCTCAGTGCTTTTACGGCTTTTTTTTTCAGTTTATAACTTTATAGCAAATTGCAATTTACCATTTTTGATTGCTTTTTTTTCAGTGAAATTCTACACATCTTCTGATTGCGTGTATTCTTGTCTGATAAATGTAAGAGTATATTTCTATTGATTTTGAGCACATAAGCTGTCAGTCTAAAAATACGTATGGCTTTATTTGCTGTCTTTGGTATTACTAGGTGTAGAAAAGTGTCAGATTTGTGAGAATTTTTAATGTCAAAGAATAACACGTTTTCATAGCTTTTGTAACGCATAATTATGCTAAGATGTGTACCTTGCCAAAAACTGTTGTATGAGGTAACTTGTTCTGCTTTAAAATGCCAGGTTTGTGCTCTACAAATTATGAGTCTAACAATCATAGTATACATAGATTGCAGTATTAGTTACTGCAATATATAATTACTATTATTGCAGCTAACTTTAAGATTCTACTTTCTTTTAATGATCTAGAAAAAGTAGCATATTTTTTATGTTGTAGAGTTCTTAATTCTCTAATCTGCAGCAATCAACTGAATAAAAATTCAAAAAAAATAACGTTCAACAATTTATAGGCTTAATTTGTGACGCTAAAATCTAATCAAAACAAATATGTTGATATACATAAATAACTTACCTTTTAAAAGTCATCTAGCTTCAGTATTTAAGAAACTAGATATTGCTTTCTTTTGATAAACAATTTTTGGTTTATCTAAGTAAATGAAAAAAATATTTAAATATAAAATTAATATTAATAAAAAGCAACAGGAAAATTTATTTAAAACATATTTGTTTTACTAGTGACTGATGTATATAGAAATGTTGAAAAACACTATTCTTTTTTATCTAACAATGCAATCTTTTGTTTACTATTTCAATACCTGGAATTGTTCAGCTACCGAAATATTTTATATAAATTGCGTGTTATAGTTTTTAAGAACAGTTTACATGGTTAGAAATTATGAGTATTTTATTTATTTCTCTGTCTCTTGCTATAATTTTGAGTGAATCCAGTTGCCAATTAGATTACTATTGGCGTGATTATCATCCCGACAAAATACCTGAAGATGCAGTTATTGGAGGAAAACATGCAAATGGGGAAAATGCGTACATTGGAAGAGGATATTTGACATCTAAAGGATTAATACCTTTTCAAATTAATAAAGGCGCAGAAAAAGCTTATGCTTTTTGGGGATATTATCCAATAGAAAGTAAATATAATCAGGTATATTTTCTATTTTTTATTGCAGTTTTCGAAAATTCTATTAACATTTAAGGTCAGATTATATCACGCATTTTGTTTTAACGCATGGTTCTGAAATTTCAGATAGTTGCTAAACTATTAATAATTTCAGATTTTATGTGGACGCTTACAAAACCGTTTCAAGTGGCTTTTGGTTAACACCACCCACTTATCCGTTCTGATTTCTGGCCGGCAACCTGTCATAGGGGGTCATACAGATGTTACCGACTGCAATCCTTTACTAATTGGTCGCGTTTATTATCATGGCGAAACCAAAATTGGCAAAATAAATGCTTGTGAAGTTAACAACGCTTCGTTCTATTTTCTAGATCTAGATTACGGAATTGGACAAACTGCAAATATGTTTGAAGTACTCTATTTTGACGCTCCATCCACTATTTAGTATAAAGATGAAGCAGGATAGAGCCATTGGTTGAATTGTTTAGAATATGCAGTTTTGATTTAGCTCTTGTTTTGCTGTACATATCAACATTAAAACTCTTAATAAAACAATCTTTATCATTTGTTTTTGTTTTATACATTTATTTTGTTTTAGTGACCCGTAACTTCATTCGCAATAGATTAGGATCAATATAAAAGGTTTATATGCCTTATACGGAAAATATAAATAAAAGCGTTAGTGGTGTGCTGGCATAAATTAAACTATGAAATTGCGTTCAATTATCACATTTACATTAATTCACTTTAAATATTATTTTTTAAGTTTTAACACTCATGGTTTACACTAGTTTACAGTAATTACTCATGTGAAATAGCAGTAATTTATTTTAATTTATATTTGTAAAGCTTTAGAAACACCCAATTAATAGTATTGACTGCTTTGCTTAATCTCGCATTTAAAAAGTGTTCACTTGGTTTATAAGTTATTTAAAGTTTTTTATTTTCAAAAGTTTTATTGTTGATTAACTCAAGCTTATACTATATGCATCGGCTATTAGCAAAACAAATCGAGCATTTTCAAAAAAATGTGAATCGCATTTTAAACACTTTTTATCTATTGGTTGAAGAAGTGTCCCGTTTATAAAATTTTATAAAACAGCGCTGTTAACAGAACTTATCAATTTATCTTAACCTCATTTTTGCGTGTCAAGCAAAATTTTTCCTTAACAGCGTGCAAATCCTGTTTTGTTTGAAGCGCAAAGCGTGGTTTCCACGGCAGCTGACAGTCACATTTTCTTTCACTATTCCGATTCTTCAGAGATTGTGATACATCTGTGAGGTTGTGTAAACATTAAGGTTTTTTACAATGTATAGCAATAGAGTATATTAATTGGTTTTTTTTTTAATAAAATTTAATTGTTATATATAATTTAACAACGAATTATTGCTAATTCCAAATCGGTGATAACTCAATAAGTATAAAAAGCTCTTTTTTAATTACAACTAAAAACTTTATTTTCCTTATAAATATTTTTAGTTCTGTTTATTGACGAAGATAGTTGGAAATATAATCTCATCTTAATAGCTTTTTCAAATACTTACCTTTATTTTGGTTTTTTAGTTGCATCAGTTGGTAACTCAGCTCTTTTTTCCCAAATCTATTGGAAAAAAGCTGAGTTACAAACTGATCTACTGAATATCTACTATATCAAGTAACTCTTAAGATAAGTCTACAATTTACGTAACTTATTAGATAAGTCTATAATCTATAGGTTATTGCTAAATTATTTCTTAATTTTGTTTTCAATGTCAAAGGCGTGTCTACTCTCTATTAGTGCATGATCAATTAAGCTCTTTTATTTTTAGCCTAGATCTACCAATCCTAACCCATTGTTATTACACATCTAATAATGGTGTTTCTAAACTGATGTATCTCTTAACGCTTTTTGCTACTTTAACTCAAAACATTTGTCATGCCTGCGAGTAGTGTTATGTACATTCTCCAACATCTTATAAAACAATTTTTTTTAAAGATTTTTTGTTGGACCAAAATAGTAAAGTTGATACAGTACCGTCCTAAACTAAAACACCTGTTGGGCATAGGCAAAGAATGCGTAAAGATTCTGTGACTTCAAAAACGTTTTTTTTGTCTCACTATAACCGATCAAACTAAACTTGTGCATATTCGGGTGATAACTAATTAAATTTAAGTTAAACTCTTTTCAACAAAGCTGTGTAAAAGCTCACTATAAAAGATAAAGAAAATATTATGAAAACAGTTTAAAAAAGTTTTTAAGCGATTTTTTATAAATATAAGAATTCTTAATTTTGTTAGAAATTGATTTGGCGCGTGTGTAAACTTTGACCCTCTAGAAAAAATCTCTAATTTGCTTATTTTTGAAGATGGAAAAAAATATTTGCTTAGTAGCAGAGCCTTTGCTGTCAATTCTAATGAATTTTTATCTATGATATTTTTGAAATTACGTTTTTAAAAAGCAAAGGACTATTCAAAAATTCATATCTTTCAAATTTTATCAAATATGTCAAAATGAGTACAAATAAAGCCGCACGTTTGTTAAATGTTTTTTACATCTTTCATGTGTTCTTTAAATACTCAGATACAGCTCACTTGCATAGTACATATTGCGATTTTTTAAAAAACAAATTAAAAAGTTAATATTTTTTTAAATAACATTTTGTATTTATTTTTGCGTTAAAAATAGATATTTTGGTAAGATTTCTGTCAACATAATTTTTTTATGGTTAAATGTGAAAGCATAGTTTGGTATTTTACAAACAGAATATCTTTTCTACTTAAAATATAAATTGAATTTGCTTTACTTTCCATTTTAAGTCTTGTAATCTTAATCTTGTAATCTCAATCTGTAATCTTACAATTACAGTTGTAATTTTAACTCTTAAATCAAATCTTAAATCAAATAAAATCAAAATTTTATTTGATTTTATTGTGTAAAACAAATAACAATTAATCTTTAAATTTTAGAATGTTACTGATGTTAATAGATAAAATTTTAAAAAAATTAACAAAAAAAAATGTGCATAAAATAATAAAGATGAACATAAATAGATTAAAAAATATAAAAAAACTGTCAGTAAGACACAGATAAAAGACGAAGTATGCTACAAAAGACAACAAAAATAAACCAAAAAACAGCAAAATACTAAAAACAAAAATATATTATAGAAATACAAAATAGAACAAAATAAAACAAATATTTAATTAAAAAAAAATAATAAAAATTAAGAACTAATCACAGAAAAATTAAACAAAAAAATCTAAAAACCTTTTTCTAAAGTTAAAAAAGAGAAAACAAATTATTAGCAAAACAGAGAATGCGAACAGCTAAACAAGATAAGGTAAAAAACATATTGACAATACAAATAAAAACTACGTGAAGAAAAAATTATTAGATAATATACAAAGAATGAAAATCTGAATATGTTAAAAACTTCTTATTTTATGTTTATAAAAATATATGTTTATTTGGAGCTTAAAAAACGGTGTTTTATAGAAAATTTTATCAAAATTAAATTTAACAAAAAGAAAAAATAAATAACTAAAAATCTGTTAATTATTCTATATTGTTTAGCATTCTTAAAATTGTAGAAAAAACAATTTTGATTTAAATTGTAGAATCTTTTATAATCCCTAAATCTTTGTAAAACGAATTATTATATTGTCTATTTTTTTCAAACCTTTTTTTTTTTATTTTTTATTATTATTATCTTCAACTATGCTTTATTTATTTTCACGTTTATAAATCTTTTTACTATTTTTCATTTAATGCTGTTGTAAGCAATGTGATTAAAAGTAATAAAATCTGTAGAAACATTGTTCTAACACGGACAATAGGAACTATTATTAGTTTTTTTTTTATGTATTCTAGGTATATTGGTAGAAATTTAAACAATGTTTGTGATATAAAATTATTTTTTTTAAATAAAATAACTTCAAATTTTGTTAACAAATAAATAAGAAAATAAGTTGCAAACAGAATATTATTTATTTAAAATAAATTATAAACACATTTAATCCAACATAATAGCAAAAACGTTTTCAAATTTTTAAGTATTTAATTTTTACTAAATCAAGTATCTAGTTAAAGTAAAAAACATCTTAACGTATTCAAGAGTAGCTAATGCTACTGTTTTAATTAAATGTAATAAAAGCTTTTTGAAAACGTTTTAAATACTTGTGAGAGTTTTTATAATAATTTATAGTTGTTTTTTAAAGTCAAAATAAGCCAATAAGGCTAAATCGCTTGTATAATTAAATCATCTCGATGAGGGCCATATGGCATCTTAAGTTAAAGAGGGAGAACATGAGCTTAACATCCCTGAAAAGGTAGAGGCCAGTCAGTAATTAGGGAGCGGTAAGCTGAGCAAGGCTATACTCTATTCACTTTCAAGAAAGAGTGCATGAAAACAAATGCATGCAGGTTCCACGTGATCACATCTATGAAGTGGGAGATGATTGACAATTTTTCGGACAAGGCAAGCCGCAGAAAAAATCGTATATTTCATTTTAAACCAATTTTGAACGGTTTAAACACTATTCAAAAATCAAATGACCAAAATACTCTTTCTTGAATCTGAACAGACTATAGAGTGAGAACGTTGGCAAAAAGGTCAGAGCGGTCGGACGGGCAGTATTATGAATATTTACAATTAACAATTGTTAATTGTTTATTGAAAGAGAAAGATTGTTATCGTGTTGATCTTGTTGATCATATGTGTTTTGTGGTATAATGTGAATTCAGTGCTGACTCCCTGAATTCCGAGGAATAATGTGAATTCAGTTGTGACTCTCTGAATTCGGTGGAATAATGTGAATTCAGTTGTGACTCCCTGAATTCGGAGAAATAATGAGGTACCGAAACAATGAAGACATCATTGAGAACACAATGTTAAAGAAAAGAGATGAAGAATGAGTCAATCAAGTCCATGGGGTGGTTGTCCAAGTCCAATGAGTCTTGTGATGTCTTCTACAATCAGTTCGAGAGGAAGAGAGTCTTGCGAGGGGGTGAAAAGCCCCCGGTGAGTTACTTTACAGGTATTATTGACAGGTACATTATGTGTAAATATGTTTCATGTGTCGCCCAATCGATCCGTCTGACTGCTCAAGCGTTTCTCTATTAATGAATATAGAGGGGTGAGTTGAAATAGATTGTTGATGATAATGTAGCTGGCTGTTGCTATTCTGTACACTGTTTTTGAGTGAATAATTAAGGCTAATAATCGTAGAACATAGACATCCTGACAAATTTATTATGGAGAAAAAGTTAACTGTTATTTAATTCAATTTAATTGTTAAAATTTGGCAAAAAGTAAGATTAGAATAAAAAAAAGTCTTACATACTCAAAAAAAAAAGTTGCCGTATTTACTTTCGACAAAACAAAATTATATGAAAAAATAGCAGAGCGTATTTTGAATATTGCCGTCTCTATAATAAAGTGGCCCTATTCTGGTAAGTTTTTAGCAAACGAAAAAAAATGGCTTAGATATCGTTTAACAATAGTAAACTGTTGAAAAGTTTGTGCAACAACACAATTTTGTATGTAGAAAAGGTTTTGTTAATTCGTTATTGAACCACTAACAAAAAACATTTCAGAACATACCAATCAATTAACGTAATTATACCCTTCAGCACAGCTAATCAAACTGCATACTAAAAGATTAAAGTAACTTTAAAAAACTTAAATTTTTGCTGTAGAACATTATTATGATTTTTATTACGATCATCATGTTTAACAATGCAGTTTAGTTTTGATGATGTTAATTGCTTCAATTGCTTCAATAAGGCAAAATTTTTTGTATAAATTGTGGTTTAATTTTTAACGAAAACAATCTGAGATGGCCATGATGAAGATCGTGTGTATTTTGTTAGTTTTAGTTTCAATAACTTTTGCTGAATCGAATTGTCAATTAAATTATTATTGGCGTGATTATTATTCAGGCAAAATACCTGAAGATGCTATTATTGGTGGAAAACATGCAAATGGTGAAAATGTTTTTATTGGAAGAGGGTATTTGAAAGACAGAGGTTTGATACCACTTCAAATTGATAACAGAACAAAGCAAGTATTTGCTTTTTGGGGCTATGAACAAATTGAAAGTAAATATAATCAGGTAAGATATATTTTTGCTAATTAAGATATTTACTAATAATTTTATAATAAATGTTTATAACCCGCTTGTAAATTATCTAGATAAGATTAGAAACGGTTAAAACTAATGCACTTTTATCATAATTACATATATTTATTTTTTATCATCAAGTGTTCCAAATAACAAGCTTAATATAATTTAATTTTTTTTTTATTTTGTCGGTGACATTTTATAATTTGAATTTTTTCAAATCTACTTATTATGTAATTTTTAAGCCATTATACTACCATTAAAGTGTATAACTTGATAGCTAATTTTTTGTTTATCTTATTAAAATATATCATAAATTAAAAATATTTTTGAAGCTAATGTGACATGTGGTAAGATTATTATTATCGCCGATGTTTATGGTCTGAAACCGAGGTGTAGATTGAATAAATGGGCTTGAACAAGTTTAATGTGCAGCTTTAGTTTCATAAAAAAGTATTACAATTTATTTTAACATTACACTTAAAAACGTGTACACAAACCTTGTATCCAAAGCTTCTTATGCATCTGATTAGCTTTAAAAATGAATTAGGAATATTATTAGTTTTATTGAACATTTGAAATTTGTTGACGCAAAGATATAATTTGCTGATCAATCATAAAAATTGTTGAAACAACACTAAAATTTGCAAAATCTGATTTTAAAATATTTTTATTTTGAATTCGATATTGTTGCAAATACTGTTACCACTTAAAAATAAAAAGTATGCAAAAAAATTTACTGAATTTACTGACATATTTACTGAAACTAAATATTATTTTAGTATCACCTACTTAATTTTCATCTCTATTGTGTTCGTCACCTGCACAATAATAATTAAAATTTTTATTTTAGATTCTGTGTGGTTCTCAAGATAATTTCAAATGGTTACTGGTTAACAGTACTCATTTATCTGTTTTACTTTTGGACAAGCAGCCGGTAATTGGGGGTCACACAGATTCAGCCAATTGTAGTCCTTTGCTAATTGGCCGCATTTTTTATCATGGTGAAAATAAAATTGGTAAAATAAATGCTTGTGAAGTGAACAACGCCTCCTTCTTTTTTCTTGACGAAGGAGTTGGAAAGCTTTCTACTATATTTGAAGTACTTTATTTTAAAGAAGAGTTGGCATCTATTGATGTACGATATGCAGTTAAACCATGTTGATTGGAAGATCAACAATTCATTTTGTTTACAGACAAACTTTAAACGATTTATAAATCTTTTTGTGACTGTCTGTTTTATATATAGTATGTAATCTTCTACGAATTGTAATCAATTTAATTATCAATACATATGTAGTTTCAAGCAAACTTCTTGATTAACTTAATTAACTTGTGTTAGTTTTTGTCTAATTTGTCAAAAATTTTAAAAACTAAATCGAGATCCAATAAAAAAAAAATGTTTTGAGAACTAAAAAACGTATCATTTGTTAACAACAGTAATGTGTTACGTTTTACGTTATCATAAATTTTTTTTTGTGTTTATGATCAAAATTTTTAAAGTTTGTGCATTTATTTTTGTGCAAGCATTAGCATATTTTTTTTTAAATTTAAGTTGGAAGCAAAACAATATTTTGAAATTTTTTTAATAAGCAGGTGATATTTAAATGTACAATACTTTGTTTAAAAAAATCAAAACTAAAAATATATAATAAGCAAGAATAAATATCCTAGGCGGCTAGCCACTTAACTGTAAGCTAATGTCTAAAGGGTTTCAAAAGTTTTCAATAAGACAAATATCTGCAAATCCGTATCTGTTTAAATCAGATTAAAAGCAAAGGAACAAATTATACTACATTTAACGGTACAAAGGCCTTTGCGTTTTATGATTCAATATTATACAAACATGTCTTCGTACAATGCACTGGCGTAATTTGCGTTGTAGCGTTTATAATAATCGCTTTGCAGAGTGATTTAAAACCCTCTATGTTACAAGTCCTACAATAAAAATGATTGACATTTTTTGGTTGTGAATAATATTAGGTGTCGTGCAGTTTGTTAAAGCAGCTAGAGTGGGTTATTGAAATTTTAATTAAACAGTAAATTTTTAATATTTTTTAAAAGTTCAACGTTTTTTATAAACTAGCACTTTACTTAAAGAGCTTTTATTTGACATTTTGTAACAGAATTTGTTTGTAAAGTTCTATAAAGGTATAATATTTAAATAGTTTGATAATAATAAGAACGTAGAAGTGCGTACACGTACTACACGCTAGCTTAATTAGCGTTAAAACGTTATTTACATTATAATTGTCTTACAAAATAATTTACAAAACGTTCTGCTTTTTAGAATAAACAGTTGGCATTCAATTGTGAGTTAAATAAGATATATTTTACATTTTGCGCAGTTTGTTGTAGTAGCTGCAATAAGTTCTTAAAATTAAGTGTAATAATAGAGTTTCGAATGGTTTGTAACATCAAAAGCAATTCTATGAATGCCAACTTATAGAATTCTTATGTGCTTATGAGATTCTAATAGGACAATGGAATTTGACTTTGTTCAATTGCTGTTATAGAGTTCTATAGTACTTTTAAGGTACTGTAGAACTGTATGTTTCTAATCTGTAATTCATTCTCAGTCACTTTTCAGTATTATTATGTATTGTATAAAATCAGAAACTACATTATTTATGTTTTCTTTTGTTAATATTTTAATACTATGATTATTTGACTTGTTGCTGAACAAATATCATATCTGGCAGAAATAATCTTTTATTAATTTCAGTTAATAATAAAGGTAATAACTTATTTATAAAAGAATTAGTAGAAACAGCAAATTTAGTTGTTTGTTTCTCTCAGTTTCAGTAACCATTATTAAAAGTAAAATATTCATAAAAGATAAGAAAGCGATGCCTTAGTTGTTCTTGTGGCAGTAAGTAGGTGGCAACTCGACAATTGACAACAGGTATTTATTTATATCTAAACTTAACCATAGAGACTTTATTAAATATATAATTCATTATTATAAAAAAAAGTAATGAGATTACATAATCGTTCTTACATGTTAAAGTTTATGTTAACTTTATATTTCTATAAGAACAAGTAAGTTAATACATTCTTTAATTTTTTTTTTATTTGTTTACTTTATTTTTAGGTATTATACCAATGTATGTAGCATTGTTAAGACAATTTAGTTATAACAATGTATATTTTAACAAACCTTACATTTGTTATTAGAAATTTAAAAGTTGTGCAAAATATTCCTAAATTGTTTGAGCTTTCTTAGTATTCTTTTTCCAAAAATGGATAACACTAATATTGAAAATAAAATTACTGAAAACACAATACGCAACAATAAGACTTTAAGAAATGAATGAAAACTGCGCTTATGAAGTTTTAACCCCAACAAAACAAACTTTAGTTTCAAATTTAATTTCAAACAAATGTTTTACATCGTAGGAAACGTTTCTAACAGCGCTATTTTAAAATTAGTTTAGATATAACCTTTCATCTATCATAACTTTACAATCAATCACATACATTGACATCTGTGCATGTTGCACAATGCACAGATATTCAGGTCAGGTCAGGTTAGGTTATAATATAATGGTATAATATAATTATATTATATATTATGATATAATGTAATAAACATAAAAATAATTATTTTATCAACAAGCTTGATAAGATCCGACAAAAATGTTGAACTAATAATTTTTAATAGACAAGCTTGTAAATCTAAAAACGTAATTGATGCCATTTTTACTACAACTAAATTTAATTAAGAGCTACTAGCCCATTGTTTTTTTTGTTTACAGCTCTAATTTGTTTAAGCGTATCGCAAAGTTGACAATTTCTTTCGTATAAATATGGGTTTGACACGTTATTGTTTTTCTAGCTCTTGGTTCTGCTTCGGTTCTAATATTTTTCTTAATGTTATAAATTAAAACATAAAATTGAATATAAATTGAAACTGATGCTATCGCTTGGATAATTATTTTCTAAACTGCCAAATCATTTGTTAATTATTTTTACAAATTAAGCAACTAATAGTTTTGATAAAAACATTTAATTGTTTTTAAAAAAAAACTTTAATGAATTATTTAGCGACCGTTAGATAGGCAACTAGCTTGAAAACTACTCAAAAAATTTCCAGCTAGCTAATCAGTTATTCAATCTAAGAATGTCTATTTACATTAAGAGAGAAAATATTGGATTCAAATTAATCTCATACGTTTGAAAAGTTTTTAGCATTGATCACAATAAAACTAGAACAATTGTAAAAGTTGACGTTAAATAAAATCAATCGCAAAAAGTAATTTAAAAAAAATATTATACTGGAAAAATGCCAAAAATAAACCTAAAACAGTCAAGGTCAGCATAAAAACCAACAATCTGATTACGTCTGTTAGCTATAAATAATCATTTGTTTTTAAGATTAATATAAACCGGTACAAAATTTATATTGAAAAAATGCAGATAATAGCAGTTGAGAAATTTATTATAACGCATTAGACGCAATATTTCCAATATTAACAACTGTTTGATTAAATTATTATTTTTTGTTTTTTGTAAAAATGTTTGCATTTTTTAAAATTATGACTGAAAGCTAAATTTCATTTTCAAATTGCCTAAAACCTTACCAGGTATTTTAATAAGTTTTCAATTTAATAATGTATGTGTGTTTTGTATTAAATATATTTATTTATTAATTCAAATAAATTATCAAGAGCTACAAAACAAAATTATTTGTTGAAATCTAAAATGGATTATTAAAGCGGTTATAAATGTCTTGTGTTATTTATGTGAATTAAAACTGCTTTTATTAATTTAAAATCAAAACTTTACTATTTATATTTGCATTAAGATATAAAATAAATAATTGGCTATTTAGTAAACCAATTTCAAGCAATTTATCAGCTAATTTGATTTAAGGCGCAACAAAAAACACTTAAAATACGAGATTAGAACGGTTTATGCTAACGGCTGCTAACTTTTTTTAAAAATTTAAATTATTTTTATGTTATTTAGTTGGTTTAACTTTTTTGTTTTTGTTTTGTTTTGAGGTTTGCAGCAATATCAGGCCAAATTACACCAAATGTGAGAGGTGGTTTAACATAAGCTAAAATGGTAAGGTTGTGTTATTATGTTAGACGCTACAAAATCCAAATTGTACAACTTATAGTAATTCAAAATAATAGTTTTTACCAGTCATAAATTGTCTAGGAAGGTTTTCAAGGATAAGTTTCGCCTCTAGCATGATTCACGCGTAGAGTTACCGTGCTTATTCTCACTTTATTTCCCTGCCCTGGTCATGCTTCCACCGATGGAGTGCGAAAAGTCGACAATTTTATCAAACTCCGAAAGATGTCAATATTTCAATAAATTGTCTAATTTTAACAGCTGAAGAGAAAATTCTATTGAATAACGTAAACAATAGTTATTAAAAAAAATACAGTCAAGTTAGTAATCTTCTCTTTTGTTTAAAAATCAATTGAAAAGCTGCTCAACATCAATGTTTATGTTTACGTCTAAAATGTATTTTGTTTTAAATGTAACAGCTCAAATTTGCAGTAAATGTATCTGAAACAAAATTAATTTATTAAAAAATGTTTTTTTTTTAGATTTAATTTTTGTTTTTAATCTTAAATTAGCTACACTTCTGCTTATTGAGATGTTGTTGATAAGAGTTATTGAGCTTGAAACATATTACGACTGTGCAGTTTTTTTTAAATAAGTATGTTTTTATTGATTACTTTTATTTTTTGTGTATGTACTTTAAAGTTTTTATAAAGTTTGTGTTGTAAAACATATAAAAATTTTGAATGGTTATAAACCGAACCTGTTAACATTTAACGCAATTCTTCGCTTCACTCATCTGCGTAACCACTAATTGCAATTAGAAGTTAACAAGCAATAAAAGATCTTTTAAAATATGCGGGAAAAATGATGGTTCTCGATCTTCAATTCTGATTGAATTCAAGAACTCGTAAACTTTTATTTATGATGTTCAAGAGAAAATTGCAAGAACCTGCAGCGAAGAAAACAAGCTTCAAACATAAGTTAAATAATGCATGGAGAACACACAGATAATGATGTTTATGTTGCTTGAATTCAATAAGGGCGATTACAGGTTGTTTGCACGCCTGAATTTATTTCAATAAATTGTTTATGAAAATGGAATGTTCATCAATATTGGTTGTTCCAGTTCAGATAAACAAAACAACACTAAAAAGTTTTATCACCTCAAAACCCCCGGTTGCAAAAAGAAATTATCTAATTTAACTTTTTTTCTATGAAAAGAAACATTTTTGGTTTAACATTTAGATTCAAATTCTAAATGTAGACTTCTATGCTTTAGTATGTTATTATAAATAATATAATGTTGTATTAACATAAAAGAAAGACTTATTATTATTTGTTGAAATAAATCTGTTTAATTTTATAACACCTACATAGCTATTGTTTTAGCGGTAACAGTTTTTTAAGACCAAACCCTTATTAGCCACAAGCAAAAATTTATTCTTTTACATAAATATATTGTTATATTTGATTTATTTAATATCCTTACAATATTACCGACATTTCATGGTTTTTAGCCATTGGCGTGTATATGTTTTCCGATAATTTAACACAAATTTCAATTTGGTTATCGTTTGTTATTTAGCATCATGTATGTTTACATATGTATGAGCGCCACGTATCTGTCAATCTCTTATTGTTTCAAACAAAAAAAAAACTGGAGCGCCTGCTATTATTAATCGAATGTTATTTTATTTATATCCTTAAGCCTGCAAGAAATAGATAATTTATTCTCATATCCTTGTAAATAGTGATATACATCAGATCATTATTTTTATGTAAATTGTGACTTGTTATCATGATTTTATTATATATGTTAAACTGTTTTTCATGATATTTTTTACTCAAATTTTGAACTTTTTTAGTGATTATCTTAAGAGTGTAGAATTACAAATTAAGCATGGTTTTCGGTCACTGAGTATTACATGATACATGTTACAAATCAATAATCTCTTGAACATTTTAATTTAGTAACTTTATCTTCATATTAAAAGAGCTGTTAAGAAGTAGTGTTTCATTTAGTTATAAGTCAGATAAAAACACAATTTATTACTGCTAGCAATCAGACGCCTCCTCCGATTACTCAATCCTCTAAAAACTTTATAAAACGGAGTAAATAACTACAAGTAAAGATTCGTGATGTAGCATAATTTGGTAATTTTACGGAGCTTATTGTATTGTAAAAATAGGGTTTTTTTGTTTGATAGAAGAAAGAGATTGTTACCCTTGACTAAAAGTGTGTTGCTATATAAAATCATAAAGAGTTTTCTTTGCTAAAGTATCTTCTAAAGTTGTCAAAAAAAACAACGAATTGCCAGTGGTTCTTCGCAGTGTGATAGTGTTGCTTATTAGCGGACTCACAAACGGACAATATTTAGCCCGAGCGCTAGCACGTATATAAATGATTTATATTCACACCTAAATCTGTGCCTAAACCCTCAAAACAAAATTGTCTAATAATGCAAATCTACTCAAAAAAAGCCGATCCCTAACCATAAAAAATCTTGCAGCTATTTTCTTGCAAAAAGTAGCAATTAACAGTAAAAAACAGTATATATGCGATTTATTTTGTAAAATGATAGTACACTGCTGTAGTTGTAAAAGCTGTAGTGGTAAAAGCTGTAAAAACATTCCTCCTGGGAGCAAAGTTAAATGGTTAGGTTGTAATAATTGATGGATAATAAACTTAGAACAGTCAAATCGGCTAAATGTGCTTAAACATTAGTAAGAAAATGCTATCTCTTCAATTAATTTTGAATAGTAAATTACTAACCACATGCTAAGAAACGTTAATAGCGCATCCATTACAAAAATAGAAAAATGCATTGTAGAACATACAAAATTCTTTAAACATCTTCTACAAAAAATAGTAATTAATAGCTTTGTTTCTTTGTTCGATTATTTAAATATTTTTCTTGTATTAAAAATGATTTGAGCTTTTAAATAAAACTTCGGATTGTGATTTTTCCTATTATTTTCTGGTTTTACAATTTTGATCTTACATTATCACTATCTAGAGCTAAATAAATACGTAATCAAAATATTTAATAAATTAAGACAAGTTTTAATTAATTTCAAATCCCGTAGGTGTAAGTATATATGATATTTAGTAAAAAAAAATGCAATGATTTGAAATACCACAAAATGTTTTATTACCAAAAACAAATTTATTTAAAAAGAAACAAAATTCAAACAACACAAACAAATTAAAAATAACTTTTTAATAAAAATTATTACTGTCTACAATTAGATTTTGAAATTAAAAAATAATCTTTATAAATGATACTTTCAACCTTTTCTTTTGTTATGCACAAAAAAATAGAATTGTGTACATAATACGCACAGTCCTAACATTTTTCATGAACATTTGAAAAAAAAAATTTGTTCTTTTTGTAGTTTTTACAAACTGATATTATTTATACAGATGTCTAAATTTTTACGGCAAACCGTGTGATAAACAAAATTGATAATATTTTATTTAAAACAAAAGTTGAGTTTAACTCTGCGAAATTTACCATTCTCATATAGCCCTAAATATTTTTAGAAATTAATATTGTTACAGCATAATTTATTTTTTTAAACAAATTTATTTTAATCTAATCTCACAATAATTTGTTTTGTGTATTTCTTATTTATAGAAACAATTTTTATTGTATTAAAAAATTGAAATTTGCATTATATTGGAAAACTATATAATGTCACCAGAATTAAAAAACAAGTTTAAAATTGTAGATTTTATAATATAATGAGCCAATAGAAATATTTTATTTATTGTAGTTACGACATTTAGATTAGCGATTAAACCTTTGACAACGTGATATAACCGTTTTGGCCGTTCCCTAAGTTTCTTAAAAACGATCCAGTTTCACAAAATTGAGCGTTTTGGAAGAATCTCTAGTGACGGAATAAGCGAAGAAATGCTGAATTTAACACCAGTAAATACAATAAAAAACTCAAATATTTGTTTAGAGGCAGTTTATGGAATTTTGTGACGGTTGAAAGTGTGAGTTAAATCAACAGATTTTGAATAAAAACTTATCTGCTATTCTCATAGACTGGGTTCGAATCAATAAATTTCTAGTTTGTTTGCTAGAAAAAACATTAAGCAAAAGATCAAGAATTATTAAAACAAGTCGTCTGTTTTTGATACCAAATTTGGAAAGACAGAAAACAGAAGTTTGGTAACAAAATTTCCCACTTAGCAACTTAGCAATTGACATTGCAATTAGGTGCAAAAAGCATTGAACTAAATGTTAAAAAATAAAAAGTTATGATTCATTTAATTCGGTCATTTGCTGTCAGTAAATTGACAGATCAACTTACAAAAAGTTATACAAATACTGGCAAGTCTTCATCTGAGTCTTTAAGGGGGTTTTGAACCCGTGATAAATCCAGTGTTTTAGCGGTTTAGTAGAAATCATCCCATTGCGTCAATTGTCACCAAAATGTAACTAAATTTTAACACTGTCTTCATCAAAGATGTCTTCATGAACGTAGCTCGTTTTTTTTCGTGTTAAAAACTTTAAATTGTTTTTAAAAGCAGTTTATTTATGATCTTAATTAAAATGATTATTTTATTGATTTAGAATCTGATAAATACAAAATAAACGAGCTACGGCGGTGTATTCAAGTGTTTTCAACAATTGACTTTTTTAATTTTTAAAAAATATACAAAAATATGGAAATGGCATGTATTCTACACAACCTCTGTCCAGTCGAATTTTTCTGAATTTTTATTAATTTTGTCGTCTGGCCCAGAGTGGTCGACGTGCGGTCAAAAACATAACATCCAATGGATTTTCGGAAACGACACCGTCTACCGATCGTAAAGTTTATGATTTTCTTTTACAATCGAGTAACTAGTGGATCTACAGAAGTTGATATTTTTAGAGATATGAATTTTAAAAGATGGAAAAATTGGGATTTTTTGATCAATAAAAAATATATAAAAACAAAGAATAAAATATAAAAATTTTTTATTTTTTTTGATTATTTATACAATAGTTAATGATACTACTTAATAAAAATTTTAAAAAGTTTTAATGTTTATATCTTTTTTCTGATTTTGAAATGACCATCAGCGGTTTATTTCAAGATTTAGAAGTAGTTTTGAATCGCTTAGTTCAGCATGCTGACAGTCTATTATTAGATATGAACAACAATTCGGCAGAATGTTGTAATTCCGTTATAGCAAAATTTGTGGGAGGAAAAAGAATTAATTTTTCGGCAAAAGAATCGTACCAGCTCAGGTGCCATGCAGCTGGTATCAGTTTTAGTGTTGGATCTCATGATTATCCGCGTTTAATTCATCACGAGATCGCAAAACGTAGTCCTGGCAAATTTCTAAGAAATTATATAACAAAAAAAAAAAACAATATGTCAACCGAAATGTGCGACGACGTCTTTTCCCTAAAAAAGAAAACGCTACGCTGAATCTGATAGAGAATACGGCATAGAGGCGGCATTGCCAGAAGAGAAAAAAATCAGAACCGCTTCCAGAATCATTTGAGGAAGCTAAAGACGATTGAATTAAATCGTTAAAAAAAAAACAAGATCTGAAAATGCACAACTAGAGAAAAACACTATAGAACAAAGCAGTAGTCGATTGGAAAAAGATGAAAGATATAAAAGACTAACGGCGTCTTCATTTGGAAAAATTTGCAAAATGCAATGTTCCACTTCTTGTGCTGCAGTCTGTTTTATATAATAAATTTACTGGTAGTACTGCTACTGATTGGGGTAAAACTCATGAACGCGTCGCTGTACAAGCGTTTGAGCAACTTCTTGTTCTTGAGGTTACAACTTGCGGCTTGTTTGTTGACCAAATGTTTGGCTTTCTCGGGGCATCTCCAGATGGTCTAGTTGGAAATGATGCCATAATTGAAATTAAATGCCCTTATTCGATGCGAAATTTTACACCGTATGAGTGTATAAAAGAGGCTCTAAAAAAAAGTGATACATTATACAATAGACAGAGAAGAGAATATAAACTTAAAAACGAATGCCGTCTACTTTTACCAAATACAAGGGCAGCTACATATAGCCAAGAAAGAAATTTGCTATTTTGTTAATTGGACTCCAGAAGGAATGTCTATTGAAAAGGTATAAGTTTTAAAATGCAGTAATTGTGTTTAAATTGTCGTCGTGTGCGTGTGTGCGTGTGTGCGTGAGGAGTAAAGTTTGCCTGTGCTCTTCAAGTTTATTACTGCTAAACTTTCAAAATTTAAATTGTGAAATTGGCATCTACTAACGATAAGTATTTTTATAATCCATAGCTGTCGAAGCCAGCTTGGCTGGTCTTTTAATTTTTTTTTTTTTTTTTTTTTTCTTGTTAGAAGAGCTACGGCTCTTCTGCGATAGTTAAAAAAAAAAAAACGTTTTTTTTTTCTGAACATGGCTATTAAATGCGCTAAATGTAATAAATTTATTGGTCGTACTGACGATTATTTAACTTGTTCTGGAAATTGCAATTCTTCTTATCACTTAGGATGTACCGATATTGATAAAACGACCTTCACCAATTTATATTCGTCAGGCAAGGTTAAAGTTAATGATTGGAAATGTGGTTTTTGTGCTCCTGTAGATAAGAGTATTGGCCCGATTGTTCCGAAACTGATAAATGAAAATGCTTTAAATGATCTTCCTACTGTAGTTAGAGCCTTATTTGCTTCTTTTTCAGCATCGGTCAGTAGTCACTTTGACTCTCTACAAACAATTATACAGAAACAGCTTACTACTCTTACGCAACGTATTACTGATTTGCAAAACGAGAATACTTTGCTGCGTGATGAAATTCAGTTGATAACATCGACATTAAGACCTGTCGATTCTCCAAATTTAAATACACCACCGAAAATTGCTTCCTATGCAGACAAACTAAATAAAACATGCACTACTGTCGTTATTAAACCTAAAACAACTACCCAGACGGTGTCTAAAACCAAAACTGATATAATCAATAAAATTGATCCAGCTGAATGTAAGTTGAGCATTGCTGGTGTTCGATCTATCAAAAATGGTGGAATTCTTGTGAAATGCCCTAATCCTTCTGAATTTAAAAAGTTTGCTGATGATAATAAGTTGAATGAGTCATATGAAATTAGAAATCTGAAACCCCGGTCTCCTAGACTGCGTATCTCTGGAATCTCGAGTGAATTGAGTAAGGATCATATTATTTCGTTTTTGGTCAAACAAAATAAATCTATATTTTCCGATTCTTCCCAGGTCAAACTCTTAAAACTGTTACCAACAAAGAAAAATGCTGACATATTTCAAATTATTCTGCAGGTAGATATTATCTCTTACAACAAAGCTTTAGAATTAGGCCACTGTTTAATCGGACTTGATAACTGCTACATCTTTGACGCTGTTAACGTTACTCGCTGTTTTCAGTGCAATGGGTATAATCACAATAGAAAGTTCTGCCGAAAAGACTTAAGTTGTCCTCGTTGTGGCGAAGCACATGAAATTAAAGAATGTGAATCACTTACATTAAAATGTATTAATTGTACTTCTATCATGTCTAAAGCCAACCTGACTTTAAACGATGTTGCTCATGCTGTTTGGGACGTAGACAAATGCTCCTATTATAAAAACCTAATCGATAATATTAAAAAAGAACTGTTTGGCAATCTTTCTTCCTCTACATAGCAACTAAAAACTAATATAGGTGACTTCTTAAATAATCAGGTACCCCCTTCTAACAGCTCGGAATTTGTTGGTAACTCTAAGATAGAACCATTGACATTATATTATCAAAATGTAAGAGGCATCAATACAAAACTCACTGAACTGCATAATTCCATTATTGAATCTAATTTTGACTTAATTTGTCTCACTGAGACGTGGTTAAATGCTTCAGTTTATAATGAAGAATTTTGTCCTAGTAACTACTCTATCATAAGATCTGATAGAAATTTCAATAGAATGAATGTTTTGAGAGGTGGTGGTGTTTTGTTAGCATTTAGATCGGAGCTTGCTATTACGCAGATTAATTTATCTAAACTTGGATTTGATTCTCTTCGTTCCACTGAATTAATAGCTGTAAAATACTCTTTTAACTATTTTGTAATTATTATCTTGGTTATCTATGTCCAGGCGGGCTCCTCGAAAGAGGAGTATGAATTATTGTTCGATCTTCTTAGCAATGTAGATGAGTTATACAGCCATCATGTAATTATTGTAGGCGATTTTAATCTTCCGGAGTACTCCTTTTTACCATCAGCTGTTTCCAGCAACAAACTAAAATTATTTTCCAATTTCTTGAGTCTCACTAATCTTAGTCAGCTTAACAATGTTTCCAATGCTAACAATAAATTTTTAGACTTAGTTTTGAGTAATCTAAACTGTCGCATCTCTGAATCTATAGATAGTTTATTGAAAAAAGACATCCATCACCCCCCTCTTTCAATATCAATTCCTCTTCGAAACTCAAAATTTAAACTTATATCAGATTGTATGCGAGCAAAAAAGCAGTGGAACTTTCGCAAAGCTAACAATTCAAGTTTACTACAACACTTACTAGATACCAATTGGTCTTTTCTGGAAGCAACAGCAGACGTTAATGACATGTGCTCTGTTTTTTATGCTAAGATAAATAGCATTTTTGACTTGTACGTTCCTAAAACTACTTATTGCCGTCGTAACCACTTTCCACCTTGGTATAATACTTCAATTACAAAACTTATCAAATCTAAATGGCGTCTTTGGCGCAAATATAAATATACTTTAAATGTTTTTTTTCATGAAGAGTTTAAAAAGTTACGATCGACTATAAAACAAAACGTTAAAACAGCTTATCACGCTTATATGAACAACATTGAACTTAACATACAGTCAAATCCAAAACAATTTTGGGCTTATGTAAATCGACTTAAAAAGTCTAATGGAATACCAAATGCAATGACAAATGATCAGAACACTTTTAATGACCCTCAAGATATAGTTGAAGAGTTTGCTAAATACTTTGCTGTTAATTTGGATTCTGCAAACAATGTACTTAATAATGTTGACGATCAGAATGATATATATGAACCAAACCTTGTAATTGATATGCCCAGTATTAGCGAATTTGAAACTCTTGCTGCTTTAAAACTCATCAAATCTAATGCAACATCAGGCCACGATGGAATTCCTGGTTTCGTTCTTTCGTCTCTTCCTGATGGATTTACATTTCCACTGACTTTAATTTTTAACAATATTTTGAAATCTTCCACTTTTCCTTCTGTCTGGAAACTGTCGGTCATAACTCCCATTCATAAAAAAGGTAGTAAAAATCAAATTAAGAACTACAGACCCGTATCACTAATTTGTAATTTTTCTAAAGTTTTTGAAATAATTTTACAAAAATTTTTAGAGTTTAAAACAGCACATCTAATATCACAACGTCAACACGGTTTTGTAAGTGGTCGCTCTACTGTCACAAATCTCTGTGTTATCACACAATTTATTTCAGATTGCTTTGATAGGAAAGCCCAGGTAGACGTAGCTTACACAGATTTTTCAAAAGCATTTGACAGAATTAATCATAAACTGCTGTTAAAAAAATTATCGTCATTTGGATTCTCTACCAACTTGGTAAATCTGTTCAACAGCTATCTTTCTAACAGATCTCAATGTGTAAGGTATTTTGATTACTTATCCAGCAGCAAACAGGTTTCTTCGGGTGTACCTCAAGGATCTGTGTTAGGTCCTCTTTTGTTTAATATTTTTATTAACGATATAGTGGTTTCGTTCAATTCTAACGTTCTTATGTATGCTGATGACCTAAAAATCTACAGAGAAATTCATAATGACAGCGACTGTAATATTTTGCAGGCTGATCTCAGACTTTTTGGTGAATGGTCGCATAAGAATTGTTTACTTCTTAATCATGATAAATGCTTCATAATGACTTTCACCAACAAAACCACTAAAACTGAATATAACTACACCATTGACGGCAAAGTGTTAGAGAGGGTGGAGAAGTTTACAGATTTGGGAGTAATTTTTGATAACAAACTGGCTTTTTCACTTCATGTAGACAATATTGTGGCAACTGCTCTTAAATCGTTAGGTTTTATTATTAGGCAAAGTCGCTCCTTTTCCAATATTGATACATTGTTTATGTTGTATTACGCATTTACCAGATCAAGACTGGAATATGCATGTGTTATCTGGGCTCCTTTATTCCCAACTTATATTGATACATTAGAAAAAGTTCAAAGGCGCTTTCTCAAATATTTATGTTTTAAGGCAGATGGTACATATCCAGTCAAAGGCATACCTCAGTTAGATTTACTCAGAAGGTTTAATGTTGCTACGTTGGATTCTCGTCGAGTTGATGCTGGTATAAAATTTGTAGATAAATTAATATCAAGTAAGATTGACTGTGCCGATCTGTTGGGACAACTTAATTTTGCAATTCCAAGTTTTGATGCTCGACAACATAAAACATTTTATTTACCAACTCCTCGCATTAATATTTCCAAGAGATCACCTTTATATGCAATGTGTCGCAACTACAATTTAATGCAATCCCTAACAGCTGAAGATTAGCACTTACAATTCTATGGATAAAATACTTTAATTTTTTTTTTGTGCTGCTGTATTAAGCCTTTATTTGCTTTTCAGTTGGCTTCTAATTGGGTTTAAACCTGTTAGCCAACGTATTAATAATAATAATAATAATAATAATAATAATAATAATAATAATAATAATAATAATAATAATAATAATAATAATAATAATAATAATAATAATAATAATAATAATAATAAATACCGTGATTGATTTGTTTTTTTTAGTCAGATTTATAAAGATGATTCTTTTTGGAAAGAAAAAATGTAACCACATCTGATAGAATTTTACCATAAATATATTGTGTTGGAGTTATTATTTTCCCAGCATCCTATCAGAAATTTGCAGAACAGAAAGACCTCAAGAAGAACCAATTGTAAATGATTACTTTATAAAGCAATCAATATTTTTTACTATTGAGATTATTATTATTTATTTTTATTTTTTTATTATACTTTATTTTTATTTATTCCTTCTTGTGCTTATTCTACTCTCTCATATAGAAGGTTACCTGCGGCAACATATATAATAAAGCAAACCTATTATTATTTATTTTTAAAATTAAGATTACTATTTAATCAATTTTTCTTACATAATTATACTTTTTTTTCTTCACCCACAATATTTTTTATCATTATCACTTTGTATGATTTTTTTTCTTCACTTACAATATTTTATATTATTATCACTTTGTATGATTTTAATATGTCTTTTTCTGTCTATATTATAATTGCTCAGATTTTTCAAAAAAATTATTTAATAGTTGTAGATTTATATTAGAGCTCAATACATGAAGAATAATATTTAACTCAGATAAATAGGTACACCACTCGCTTTCAGCTCGTGTTGCAAATTTTATCTTTGAGGGTAATAGTCTTCATCATGCGAGTGTTGAATAATTTACTGTTTTAACTGCAATAAACACTTATTACAAAAAAAAATTGATTATTGTTTATAAAATGTATCGTAAAATACCTACTTCAATTACCAATTTGTATTAAGGGGGTTTTGAACCCGTGATGAATCTAGTGTTTTAGAGGTTTAGTAGAAATCATCCCATTGCGTCAATTGTCACCAAAATGTAACTAAATTTTAACAATATGTTCATCAAAGATGTCTTCATGAACGTAGCTCGTTTTTTTTTCGTGTTAAAAAGTTTAAAATGTCTTTAAAAGCAGTTTATTTATGACCTTAATTAAAAGGATTATTTTATTGATTTAGAATCTGATAAATACAAAATAAACGAACTACGGCGGTGTATTCAAGTGTTTTCTACAATTGGCATTTTTAATTTTAAAAAAATATTCAAAAATAAGGAAATGGCATGTATTCTACACAACCTCTGTCAAGTCGAGTTTTTCTGAATTTTCATTAATTTTGTCGACTGGCCCAGAGTGGTCGACGTGCGGTCAAAAACATAACATCTAAAGGATTTTCGGAAACGGTACCGTCTAACAGTCGTAAAGTTTATGACTTTCTTTTATAATCGAGTAACTAGTGGATTAACAGAAGTTGACATTTTTGGAGATATGAATTTCAAAAGTTTGAAAAATCCTAAAATTGGGAACTTTTGATCAAAGAAGCAAAGAATAAAATATAAAAAATATTTATTTTTTTTGATTATTTATACAATAGTTAATAATACTACTTAATAGAAATTTTAAAAAGTTTTATTGTTTATATCTTTTTTCTGATTTTAACTCGCGCGCTTCCAAGTAGGTACTTTTCAGTATCGTATGAGTCTTTCTGACTTATATGCGGCACTGGTCCTCTTGGTTTTAAATAATTATTTATCATTTAGGTTCATATATTCTTCATTTGTAATTGAAAAACGAAAACAAATTAGAGTACGTTTTGAAAATTGTCAATTGTGTCGTAGATTTATATCGGCGTAAACGTAAAGTAGAGGTTGAATTCTGCTGCGATTGCGATTCAACACGTTTCGGTGAAACAAAAGTCAGCTAGCACTTTTGTGCTAGACAGAAACTGGGTAGAAGAAATGACCATCAGCGGTTTATTTCAAGATTTAGAAGTAGTTTTGAATGGCTTCGTTCAGCATGCTGACAGTCTATTATTAGATATGGACAACAATTCCGCAGAATGTTATAATTCCGTTGTAGCAAAATTTGTCGGAGGAAAACGAATTAATTTTTCGGCAAAAGAATCGTACCAGCTCAGGTGCCATGCAGCTGGTATCAGTTTTAGTGCGGGATCTCATAATTATCCGCGTTTAACTCATCACGAGATTGCAAAACGTAGTCCAGGCAAATTTCTGAAAAATTATATAACAAAAAAAAAAAAACAATATGTCAACCGAAATGTGCGACGACGTCTTTTCCCGGAATTATTTAAAAAAAAAAACGTTACGCTGACTCTGATAGAGAATACGGCCCAGAGGCGGCATTGTCAGAGGAGAAAAAAAAATCAGAACTGCTTCCAGAATCATTTGAGGCAGCTAAAGACGATTTAATTAAATCGTTAAAAAAACAAGATCTGAAATCGCACAGCTAGAGAAAAAAACTATTGGGCAAAGCAGTAGTCGATTGTGGAAGGATGAAAGATATAAGAGGCTAACAGCGTCTTCATTTGGAAAAATTTGCAAAATGCAACGTTCCACTTCTTGTGCTGCAACTGTGCAGTCTTTTTTATATAATAAATTCACTGGTAGTACTGTTACTGATTGGGGTAAACCTCATGAACGCGTTGCTGTACAAGCGTTTGACCAACTTCTTGCCCTTGAGGTTACAACTTGCGGCTTGTTTGTTGACCAAATGTTTGGCTTTCTCGGGGCATCTCCAGATGGTCTAGTTGGAAATGATGCCATAATTGAAATTAAATGCCCTTATTCGATGCGAAATTTTACACCGCATGAGTATATAAAAGAAGCTATACAAAAAAAAAGTGATACATTATACAATAGACAGCGAAGAGAATATAAACTTAAAAACAAATGCCGACTACTTTTACCAAATACAAGGGCAGCTACATATAGCCAAGAAAGAAGTTTGCTATTTTGTTATTTGGACTCCAGAAGGAATGTCTATTGAAAAGGTATGAGTTTTGAAATGCAGTGTTTAGATCAGTTTTCCGTGATTGTTTGGTTTTTTTTGTCAGGTTTATAAAGATGATTCTTTTTGGAAAGAAAAAATGGAACCACATCTGATAGAATTTTTCCATAAATGTATTGCGCCGGAGTTATTATATCCCCAGCATCCTAAAGAACTCCCTATCAGAGATTTGCGGAACAGAAAGATTTCAAGAAGAACCAATTGTAAATGATTGGTTTATAAAGCAATCAATATTTTTTACTATTGATATTATTATTATTTATTATATTTCTTTTTATTTTTTTATTGTACTTTATTTTTATTTATTCGTTCTTGTGCTTATTCTACTCTTTCATATAGAAGGTTACCTGCGGCAACATATATAATAAAGCAAACCTATTATTATTTATTTTTAAAATTAAGAAGATTATTTATTATTTTATATTATTTTAAAAATAAACTTTATTCGATTTTTATTACATAATTATCCTTTTTTTTTTCACCCACAATATTTTTTATCATTATCACTTTGTATGATTTTAATATGTCTTTTTCTGTCTATATTATAATTGCTCAGATTTAAAAAAAATATATTTATAGTTGTATATTTATATTAGATAAATAGGTACACCACTCGCTTTCAGCTCGTGTTGCAAATTTTATCTTTGAGGGTAATAGTCTTCATCATGTGCGTGTTGAATAATTTACTGTTTTAACTGCAATAAACACATTATTATTACCAATTTGTACTAAGTACTTGTTTCAGTCAGCAATGAACAAGAAGAAGCTTTTTTTTTGCGGCAATAAAATCTTCTTGACCCGTGCAGTTCTTATTTGAGTGAATGGTAATATTTACTGTTGAACCTTAGCATTACGCAATGTATATATCAGAAAGTATTTTTATGATATCATTTCCAAGGGTCGGTTTTCTTCAGGTAGACAGGGTGGCGAGAAAAAGACGAATAAATGACAGAGATAAAATATTTAAGCTCCGCCCCTCAGCTGACGTAGAAAAACACGGGGGATAGCAAGAACCGAATTGAGTTTGTCTTTAAAACGCTCTTAAGTGCTTGTTTCAGTCAGCAATGAACAAGAAGAAGCTTTTTTTTTGCGGCAATGAAATTATGTTTGCCCGTGCAGTTCTTATTTGAGTGAATGGTAATATTTACTGTTGAACCTTAGCATTACGCAATGGATATATCAAAAAGTATTTTTATGATATCATTTCCAAGGGTTAGTTTTCTTCAGGTAGACAGGGTGACGAGAAAAAGACGAGTAAATGACTGTGATAAAATATTTAAGCTCCGCCCCTCAGCTAACGTAGAAAAACACGGGGGATAGCAGGAACCGAATTGAGTTTGTCTTTAAAACGCTCTTAAAGCCTTACTTGAAGCTTAGTACTTATCTTTGCTGGAAGCTTTAGGTCAAAAGAAAATAATAATGTAACTACTGTTAATTACAATAATTTTACGTTAGATATTACTACAAAATATTTTTTTTCTCATGTTAAATTGATTTTCTATTTATTATATAATTGTAACAAATTTCACTCAATTATAGAAAATAATTGTTTGCTTTCCTCTAACTCGACGATTTTTTAAATGAGACTTTTGCTCGTTGATCAAATAGCAAACTAATCGAATATTTTGGATGCTTTTGTAGCTGTTTATTTCACAAGTCAATTAAGATAGCTTTTATTTCTAAGAAAAAGTATTAACGACTAAAAATTTTTTACTGAACAACCATATTATTCAAGATTTTAATTGGTAATAGTACAATAATTCAAAAACTGAATTGGTCCTGAATTATCAATATCTTTGGCAGAGTTTATAATACAAAGATTTGGTAGTTGGATTGTTTTAAAGGAGGAAAACGCTTTGTTACCATTTATCCGTTTAATAGAATGTCAAAGAGAAAAACTCTTTTGCTTAAAATTGTTTAATTTTTTTTTTAAAACGTTTGTTGCTTGATATTTTTTTAAATCAACGTCATTCTTGATTTTCAACATAGATTTAAGTATTGCAGATAATGACTATATTGAGAATGGTTTTTATTTTGCTCTTGATTCAGCAAAATAAGCTAGCAAAACATTTTTAAAAAATGACAAAAATTCATTGATTTTTATCCCTTTTAGTACAAATTAACCTTTTGAGTAACAGTGACATTTTTGAGTTTTGAGTAATATGTTACCATGGTATTATTTAATTAGAGAAAAATTGTGATTAATAAGTTAGAGAAAATTATGACTATTCATTCCTGGTCATTATTCCCTAATAGATCATTGCATGACATTTTGTTCAAAAACCACAGCTATACTACTTCCATAATATTTTAATGTAGATAAAAATTCTAAAACTTATTTTTCAACTGAACGTTAAAGAAGTAACTAACAAATAATAGTTGTTTGTGTCAAAAACTGGATTAAATACGGTTTAAATATAGGGAATTTTGTTGATAACAAATGAGAAACATCAGCTTTCAATTAACAAAAACACCAGAATCGGTTCAGCTACAAAATTGTTCTGAGCTGACAAATATAAAAACAAACGTTCTTTTATTGAACTCGGTTAAAAAGTAGAAGATACTAAAATTAAATATAAATGAATGGTAAATTAAGTATATGTTTTACATTTTGACAACAACTGGTACGCTAATTTTTTTTTTAAATTAATGTTTATCAGAAAACGTCGCACTTTTACAGTTGATATACATTATAATAAGGTTACTAATATTACACAAAACAATTAATATGTGTAATAATTAAAAGTGATATTATTATTTGCTATTATTATTGTCTAATAACAAACTTGAATGCACAATCACAGTTTATTGTCAAACCAAATCAAAATTTCTAAAGTGACAAAGTTAAAAAATAAAACCAAAAAAACATTAAAAAACATCAAACAGTAATAGATATTTATGCATTAAGGGAGATATGAATGTTTTTTCTCCGAGGTTGACGTGTTACAGACCAAGGGCCGGAGGCCCGCGGTCTGTAAGTCTACCGAGGGTGAAAAACAGAATATCTCCCGTAGTGCATTAAATATTTTATTTTTTAACATTTCATTACTGCTTTCTTAATAAAATTATATGAAAAATAACAACATCCGAGAATGCGTGAATGTATAATTGCTGCAAATGCATGGTAACCATGTGTTTGAGGGTGAAAAACTTTACAAAGTCTCAAGGGAGATATGAGATACGTTTCATATATCGTATCCATAACGAAAATCAACAATATCATGTCACTAAAAAATAAACAATAATTAATAAGTATAAGATAATACAATAGAACTACATGAAACATTAAAAATGATTATTTACTTAGATTATAGAACAATAATTAAAAATATCAATATCACCAGACATATTGTTGATAGATCGAGAAACATTATCAATAACAGCACTCCGGTTCCCATAATTAGCGCGATAAAATTGGATGGAGAAAACATCAGTAGTGCAAGTTTTAGCAACAAAAACTCTTGCTTAAAAGATCACAACAATCAAAAAAAAATTAATTAATTTAAATCCAAAACGAATTTCAAACTTTTTCTTTCTTAACAAGTTGTAATTTTTGCTCTTAAGTGTAAATACTTTTATCAACATCCATTTTAAACAGCAGATAGTTGGTAAATCTTCTTTGTGTGTTTTTAGCCCGAGTAATGTGTTTCGTTGAAAGGAAACTAAATTATTCGGTATTCAACAATAGTCCTCACAAAAGATACATAAATCTTTCGAAAAACTTTGAAATTTGTTTGTAATCCCTAGCTTGTCTCTTTATCAATTCACGTAATCTAGCAGCTTTATTAATTATATAGTCTAAGTGTTTGTCAAAGCGTAATTCATAGTCAAAAATAATGCCCAGATCATTAATTGTATTAGTTCTTACAAAAACTAGTTTTTTTTGGTTAAAGTTATAATTTATCATTTACTGGCATCTAGTTTTATATTGTTGTCCATCAGCTTAAAATAAAAACAGGTCAGAAGATATGAAAGAAGCCAGATCGTTTATAAACACAGAATCGCAGAAAATACTGCCTTGAGGTACACCTGAATGCCTATTAACTGATTTGGATATATGACCATTTAAATAAACCATCTGGTTGCAACCGATAAGAGATGATGATATTCATAAAAAAGCGGAAACTGCATAATCCAAACCGCGAAGTTTATTTAAAAGTAGTGAGTAATCGACGTGATCAAACGCTTTGCAAAAATCTGCATAAATTACATCAACTGGATAACCTTCTAGCTTTATCTAGGTAATTAATTAATAGTGTCAAGTTAGTGCTACGACCAGGAAAAAACCATGTTGAGACGAAGAGATACAAAAACTGAGGCTTGACTGTAAACTGTCAGTAGTTATTGAATTGAGATTTTTACACATAGCACAAATAATTGGTCTATAGTTGCTGACACTTGATTTATCACCGGATTAATAAATGGGGATGATATATGAAGATTTCCAGCGCTGAGGGCAGAACCCAGTGTTTACTGACAGTTGAAAGAGAATTGTTAAAAGCCATATAAGACTTACATTGGATTTAAAAGTAGGAAGGAGCACTGTAAGGACCGGGGCTTAAAAAACGTTTAATTTAATTTAGTTTGTTAGCAACTAGTTCATGAGTAATTTCAAAATTATTTATCAATAGATTACTTTCTAGCGAGCAAGTACAATTTTTGATTGACTTGGAGGGAGGGTAGTATAATGAATATAAGTTAGTATCTATGTTTATTGGAGTTTTAATAGCTCTTTTCATTGTTTTTATTTTGCTACCGTGCAAGAAACAGAAAAAAACTCTAAACAAAATAAAAATGCATACCTTCATTATGTATTTAATCAAAGTTAATGACTCAAACTGCGCTTATTGAAAATACAATTAAAATTACAGTAGGCAATTTCCCTATTCATTAACACGGTGTAGTAAACCAGAAGTGACGCTGCATTTATTGTTATAATCTACACTCTACACAACGTAAATTTATTATATTATTTTCCAATAAATGATCGAAGGGATCTTTTTGTGGGAAGACAAATGAACACAAAAGATCAACCTGTCATTTTGTCATTCATCAGTTACTCAATGAACACCTGTCATTCATTATTGTGTAATAACTTGATCAATTATATGAAAGAATGTCTCTTGTTAGATCAGGAAGTCGCTATAGAGAAGCCGACATGCACATATTCAGAAAAACTAGCAACTTAATTAATAATTAAATTAAGCGGTTAAGGGTATTATCACTATTATTAATGTTTTATTTATTATACCAGATTTTTAAACTTTTTGCATAATTCTTACAAAATCATTAAGATAAAGTAGACAACAGTGTAATTATAAACTTCAATCTATTTATTGCTATTGTTTATAATAAATTAATATTTGACATTGTGAAAATCAGAAACATTTTTTAAGTTTAGTATTTTATGATGAACTATATTAAATTTTTGTATGTCAAATCGTCTATATTTCACAATTCCACGTGTCGTCTTAAGCATTTGAAAATTTAAATGCGAGAAAATCTAATTAATTTTCTCTAGTGTTTTCACATTGTTTAGTAATTATAAGTTCAGAATGCTTATTAAGTTGAACTCAAAACGTATATTTATGAAATATTTAATTTATAGTTGTAATTATTTACTAGACATATAATTTTACAGTCTATTTACACCCAAGGAGTTGTGTTTTAATTTAGATACGTCATTAAATAGTGTTAGGATAGGCAATTCATAACATGTTTGATCGAAAAAAAATGTAATTTTATAGGTAGGCTTTATAATTAAACTGCTAAACATATCTCTCTGTTGAAAGAGGATTGAGTTTCGTTATAGTTAAATTTAATTTAAAGAAATATGATAGCCGGAAATTATTCTGTAATTAAGCAATTTAATATTTTGTGTAAAAGATAGTCAGATACTTTCAAGAGAAAGGATAAAAAAATTTTTTTTTTGGTCAATTTTAAATTATTTCTAGACTGTTATGTTTGGCGGCACAAAACTTTTCTTATTGGCATCTCAATGATTAATCATTTTATCATGTAAATGAGACGAGAAGTGGACATAAACATAGAAATGTTACAAATCTAACATGACAGGTTAAATTGAAATAATCACAGATTAGTGAGAAACGAGACAAATTTAATCAGAAAACGCCAATTCTTAGACCTCAAGAAAATATTCTCATTATCTAATCAGAATTTGAAGCATATTAATTTGTACGTACAACAAAATTTTTGTTTTTTGCATCTAATGTTTAATAAAAAATGTTGCTGTTTATTTATAAAAAAATATTCATAAATTTATGCTTATTATTTATAATAGCTTACGCGTTTTATATTATCTTCAATTAATAATAACAAACAATGTTGCAAAATATAGAAAATGGAGCTTAACTTCTTGTTGTCGTACCAAAAAAAAATAAAAAATCTGCATAAACATGCTATAAGTTAGTACAGTGCCTTTATAAATTATTTAGATTACTCTTGCCATCGAATTTCAAACGTACGCCCAATTTTTATTTAGTTCATACAAAGAATCGTACGATATTATAAACAAGCTTTGACGTTTCTTTGACATTTGCCTGCAATCATACTGTTAAAGACAATAAAAATTTGAGCCGCTAAAGTACACAGCAAGAGTAGATCTAAATAATGTATGAACTGTTTATTTGAAAATGAAGCTCAAAAGTAAGTACTAAAACTCTCCAAGTAAACCGCTGAAATAGTAAAAAAGTCTTTATGTTGATATTAAATATTATTTAAATAAATTTAGGTAAAAAGCGTTTTTATTAAAAATGTCAGAAATATGGAAAATGTCGAAGATTATAATAATTATTGAAGAATACTTTCTATCAATGCAGTTATGTAGAATAACTGACTGGTTTAAACTAACCATATTATTTAATCACATAGTGAAAAAACTAAGATCAGACAACTGTTTGGAAAAAAAGTGTAAAGTAGAGAATTACTTATTATAAGAAAAAAACACAGCAAAACAGTAAAAACTTTAGAAAAAAGATAGAAACGGTGAAACAACTAAAGAAACTATTAAAAAAATTAAACAATCGACAGCAAAGTTTTTGTTTATCATATTTAATTGTTAAACGATTTTTTAATAATCAAATGTAAAGCAGGTTTAATGATGGAATCTGTAGTAAAATTAGTTGTAAATAGCGGTAATAAAACTAATTTTCAATACAATTTTAAAATTTTTGGAACACTATAAAAATTATTTGCTTTTAAAGACCTCTAAAAAAAGTATTATTTGGTCATAAATACAGTCCGTTTTTACCAGGACAGATACCGCACTTCATAAGACCTACAGATTTTAAAACTAGAAACAATTAAATACTATCGAACGAGCCATGAACCTAATAGTCTGTACTTGAGCAATTGTCAATTTTGTCAATTTAAATCTCGGAGTTTTTAAAATAAATAAAATTGACATGGTTAAAATGTTTAATAAATTTATTGTGTGTTAGTTATTTTACAACGCTCGGTTTTATCAAAACATTTTGCAAAGCGTCGTGTTTTAAAATTAAGAGCTTGCGCTTACCGCACTAATAACGTAAATAACTATTATTGAAAAGTTGAAAAGAGAAAACATTGTATTGCAACTTTTTTTTTAAAATTTAAAGTACTAGTTTTGTGAATATTACCTTATTGTCAAAGCGGACTATTGATATAAATTTGAAAACTACAAAGCCCATAATCGAAAAATTATTTTTAAAAACTGTTAAAAACTTTTTGAGTGGGAAAAAAAATTAAATTGCAAATATTGTTTGTCAAGTTAAAGCTGCAGATTGACTATGACACTGAGATTTAAAAACGTTTCCATGCTAACCACCAAATTATTCTGGTCATTTTTTCTCTGTATCCAGCATCACTAAAATTAATAAGTGATATTATTTTGCAACAATTAAGATCTACACTTGAAAGAGAAGTGGGAATATTGACTCAACCTACCCAATTTCGATAATGTTTAGAGCTTCAAATTTCATGTTTTACTGTTTTTTAAGCCCTCGGAAACGTTTTAGGCTTCTCTACCCGAATTTCATTTGTTATTTCCCAATATTTTTTTTGGAAATTTGAAAAACAAGTAATCAGTCTTCGCGTTTCGCTTGGACAAGTTATTATGTTTTTTCAAATACACTTAAAAAATGTATCAGAAATAATATATGCACTTATTATTTGTGATATTCTCAAAATTAGAAAGTGAAAAATAGTTTTTTTAAACCGTTTAATGCAGTACCTATCTATAATTTCTCAATCTATAACCACAATACAGGATGGAAGCCTAGTTCAAATTCAATTTTATTGTTACCATCAAGCTTGATTAGTTTTTGTACTATTTTTTTATCTTGTTGTAGACATTTGTTGACTTTTTTTATTTATTTTTCAACCGATTTTAAAAAAGAATAATTAAAAAAGAATTTGACAATTGCAATTGTATATTGTGTGCAATAAATTTTTCAGTTTTGAATTTTTATCGAAACTGATGCTCGCTTATAACTCCTTTGTTTATAAACCAACCAAAATAAATGTTTTGTTTAGAAAAAAATTAAAAATATATAGAATATTTTGAAATAATTTGTCAATAATCTGACAAAGATCTTTGAAGTTGAAGTAAGAATTGCCCCACCACAATGCAAAAAAGTGAAAATTTTTAGAATTGTCTTATAACATTATAAATGTGGCACATAAACCGTATCTCTGTTAAAATAAATTTAAAAGATCAGAAAGATTTTTATCACCTAGTTTGTTTGAATTTATTAAATAAATTAATTAATATTTGGTTTAATTTCTAACTTGTTTTTATTATAATTAAGTCTAATGTTTGTTTTTTTAATATTTACATTTTTTTTATTCTACACATTCTATTTTCTAAAACTTTTTTGGCATATGCCTTACAGTTTTTTTTGCTGTTTTGCAAATATGCCACTTTCTTACATTTTCATTCAATTAAACACGTTTCAAAGGTTTATAAAATATTTTGTTGATTATTTATTAATAAATTGAGAGTTTTTGATACTTTTATCACTGACAATATTTCAAGCCAACAAGAAATGCAAAGTTATCGTATTATTTGCTTTCCGCTTTAATGCTGCCGGTATAATTAATTGGATTGGCATAGAGGCAGTGCAAAAGATTTTAAAATAATTATTAATGCACAACCTGCTTCCAAAGATCTGGTTGCAAGTCAATAAGTTAATGGAAAGAGGCTTTATCTCAGTGTACTTCTAATATCTGGAGGAAGAACATTCACCACTGTAACGTAATTGACTTATTTAAGATGGCTGAACAGAAAGCATATGACAAATTACTATTAGCATAGACTGTTGCATTAATTTTATAATAGAATAATTTTGATGTTGTTTATAAATATTTTCTCAGCTTGTTGCCTTGTAATTGAATTTGGTTTGTATTTTAAGTAATTTGGTTTACAACATAAACTTCACAAGAACTGTTATTTGTGACAGAAATGTTTTTGTAACATTTTAATCAATGGCATTATAAATTCAAATAACATCTTTATTACAAGAAAAAAGTTTCATATTTGGAAGCTTATAACACGTTATAAAAATCACTAAAGTTACTAAATTAAGTTACTTAATATGTTAGAAAACCGACTTTAAATGAAGCTATTAGTAACCAATAAAGCTTAAATGCACGTCATTGCCGCATTGAAAAATTATGTTTTCTATTTATTTAGTTTTCTATTTATTTCTATTTAGTTTGTTGACATTTTCACAAATCAATCACACAAGATAGTGGCATTAGCGCAAGTAAAATCGTAGGAGTTATCGTTTAACACTAGCCAAATTTATATTCTAATATACAAACTAACTAACATGGGTCTATTATGAAACAACTTACAAAGTTGACATTTCTGATGAAGATTTGTGACAAAATTTGACTTTTATTTTATATAACTTAAAACATCAACAAATATTTTTGAGTAATTATTGCCCTTGCTTCTCCATTTTTCAATAATATTTGTCGATATAATATAGTTACCGTAGTCTAACCCGTTTTTTGCTATCCGTTCTCTTTAGGTATTTTTTGATATATTAACTGTGAAGGCATAGAAAAATGAGTTTTAGTGCGCCACCAGTGGCATAACACCATGTAATTGCGACATAATTTGTTTCGTTAACTCATCATTAAAATTCTCATTAAATTAATCTCCATTCATTATAGTAAAGTATATTTTTTCTAGATCATAAAACAAATTATAATATTTTTTTCAAATGAGTAGACAACTAGAAATTTTTTAGAACTAATTAAAGATAAGTTAATTAATCACTAAATTAATAATTTACGCTAGGCAAACCAGTATTTCAACAAATAAATTAACAAATTGTCTCTCTTGTTGATCGTATATAATAGATTATTTTGATTATTAATCTTTAACAGAGCAACTTATAGCACATCATTTCAATTTTTATAACGTTAGTTTTGTCATTATTATCTTAAAAATAATCGTTTTCTATGCTGTTAGCTAGTTTTTTTTTGTTAAATGCTTTTGGCTACTTTAGTTAAGCAGGCATATTGGTTTGTAAGTGTTTAAAAAGATTAAAAGAAAACAAATTGATACTTATGAGAAAACATCTTGCCAAAGTTTTGACTATGATTCATCAAAATGGTTTGAACAGTTTTAATCAACAATCAATGTTGGTTACGCTTAAGATTTTTAAATTTGGTAGAAACTATTCTACAATATTCTATAACAACATTAACAACTATCTAATATAACTTATAATATTTTTTGTTAATACTTTTATGTACCGGGTGTCCCGTTAAGAAAGGTCACCGGCTATATCTCAGGAACCACTTGTCATAGAGCTTTGAAATAAAAAATTTTTTAACAAAAGTGGCAAAAAAAAAATGCTGGAAATTAGTTTCAAGTTTTTAGAGTGGCCGCCAAAGGGCGAAATTGTCACAACTAACTAAAAAAACCGTTTTTTTTTCATTAAAAGTCTAGTAAACGTTAATCAAAAATATGTTTATTGCAAAGATGAGACAATTTTGCACAAATTTGATCTGGCACTTGTTACTTTAATTTGTCAAATGTGAGTAGGAAGAGGGTGAGGATATGCAATGCGGAAAACGTCTATATCTTTGGCTTGCATCAACCTATTTTGACCAAATTGGTGTCAATGGAGAGATAACTTTTTGTTTTATTTAATATGTAATAAATTAAACAATTTAACTTTGTTTTTTAAGTGCTAAAAAGCACTGTCTAAAGAAAAATTAAACTTTTACAATTTTCTTTAAAAATGTAAATAGAATGGTATATAAATCTTTACATAAATGCAAAGAAAATTAAAAAACAAGTTCAGATTCAAAAACCGCACGTCGATATCTTTTTTGCATCAAAAGTTATAAGTGAAAAAGTGAAAGGAGTATGACAGGTATTACACTTTAAGCAATACGCTTGATACGGAGAATATTAAACTAACAGTATATTTATTAAAAACTCAAATACATCTAATTTAATAATGTTCTAAACCAACACAATTGTTTTTAAACGCCATAGTTGTTGAGATATGAGAAATAAATCATATTATGTATTGTAAAAATTCAACCTTACTCATGTAATTACATTTAGAATTTATTTTGTTCTGAAATGCTTTTTTATCTCTAGACAGGAAAAAACAATAAATTCCTTAGTACTACCTCACTTGCAAGAGGCATTTTAAGTGTATCTTACGCACTCTCCCCTAAGAATATATTCTTATTTTACTTTTTTCCCAGCATTTCATAATACAGCATATCAAAATTGCGCCTGTAGTTTATAGAACTCATAGAAAATCAAAAGTTATGTTGGCGCTGGCACCGCACCATCATAAAACATAGACAAAGCAATAGACCTAGACAAAGAAAACCCAAGAGAACGTGACAAACATAAGGACCGCTCCAGCTATACGCATCAAAAGGTTTGAAGATATTTTCAGGGTTTTTCCCAAAAATAAAAAGGGAATCTCTAGGTAAAACTACACGAAGAAGATATAGTTTTTCACCAGCTTCGATTGTGAACATACCCCGTTGAACCAGCGCAGTTAAAATTTAATTATTTACTTTTCAATCATTCCATTTATTCATTTTTTTTCAAAGTATTGTTTGTTTGCTTTTTTTATTTTTTGTTAATATGCCAATTTCAAATGCTGAAGCGTTCGATATGCTTGCAGTATATTTCGAATGTTTTCAAAATGCGGCCATCGCCTCAAGAGTATATGCCGAAAAATATCCAGACCGACACCACTGCGATAGACGGGTTTTCACTCGCATTGCTAAGCGGTTGCAAGAAACTGGCAGCGTTCACCGTCATCCCCATAACAGACGTCGTATAAGCCGTTCTGAAGCAAATATTATCAACGTTCTTGCATATGTTAAAATTTATCCGCATATGAGTATACGGCAGATTTCAAGAGACCTGGGGATATGCCGCACAATTATTCACAAGATATTGAAAGAACACAAGTTAGTGTTTCTACTGTTTAAATAGCATTTTTTTCAAATATGTTTTTCAGATTGCACCCGTATCATATGGTACTTCATCAAACCTTAGTAGAAAGAGATTTTATCGCAAGACTTGACTTTTGCCATTGGCTTCTAGGTATGCTAGAACAAGAACCCAGACTTTTGTCCAGAATATTGTGGACCGACGAGGCTACATTTAGCAGCGCTGGAACAATTAATTTGCACAATATGCATTATTGGTCTGCAGAAAACCCACACTGGATGCGAGAAATACAATATCAGGGCAGGTGGAGCGTTAATGTTTGGTGTGGTTTAGTTGAAAACAAAGTCATAGGCCCATATATATTCAACGAACCGCTTAACGGTTATACTTATTTAGAGTTTTTAATAAATATATTACCTCTTTTGTTAGAAAATGTGTCCTTACAAACTCGACAAGTTATGTTGTACCAACATGATGAATGCCCAGCACATTTTGCAGTAAATGTTAGACATCATTTAGATGAGCTGTATCCTAAAAAATGGATTGGGAGAGGAAGTTTATTTCCATGGCCACCAAGATCGCCAGACTTGACGTGCTTAGATTTTTATTTGTGGGGAAGGGTAAAAGATTTAGTGTACGGTACTAGACCAACAACACAAGAAGACATGGTGCAACGAATCACAAATGCACTTCAAAGTATTTCAGCAGCTGAAATTGAAGCAGCTGTAAACTCCACTTGACAAAGATTGCTTCTTTGCATCCAAAATGACGGAAAGCAGTTTGAACATTTGACAAACCACTAGATATAGTACCTTGGTTGATTTTTGTGTGTTTTGGTATAATACGTGTATTTTTGATATTTGTGTGATAAACAACATTAAGTTAAGAATTAAAACTTTGTTTATACTTTGTTTATTTTATAATCAGGTTTGTAAATAGGTTAGTCTAATATTCTCCGTATCAAGCGTATTGCTAAAAATGTAATACCTGTCATACTCCTTTCACTTTTTCACTTATAACTTTTGATGCAAAAAAGCTATCGACGTGCGGTTTTCGAATTTGAACTTGTTTTTTAATTTTCTTTACATTTATGTAAAGATTTATATACCATTCCATTTAAATTTTCAAAGAAAATTGTAAAAGTTTAATTTTTTTTTGCACAGTGCTTTTTATCACTTGAAAAACAAAGTTAAATTGTTTAATTTATTACATATTAAATAAAACAAAAAGTTATCTTTCCATTGACACCGATTTTGTCAAAATTGGTTGATGCAAGCCAAAGATATGGACGTTTTCCGCACTGCATACCCCCACCCTCTTCCTACTCCATTTGACAAATTAGAGTAACAAGTGCCAGATCAAATTTGTGCAAAATTGTCTCATCTTTGCAATAAACATATTTTTGATTAACGTTTACTAGACTTTTAATGAAAAAAGAAACGGTTTTTTTAGTTAGTTGTGACGATTTCGCCCTCTGGCGGCCAATCTAGAAACTTGAAACTAATTTCCAGCATTTTTTTTTCGCCACTTTTGTTAGAAATTTTTTTATTTCAACGCTCTATGACAAGTGGTTCCTGAGATATAGCCGGTGACCTTTCTTAACGGGACACCCGGTACATAGTTACTTATTAATGCAAACAAAACGTTTAAAAATTTGCTAAAAACAATTTTTTTTAAGAAATAATGATAATCTTTTAGTCAAAGAAATTTGTTAGTTTTTTGAGACATTCTTGGTTCAGACTAACAAAATATTTAACCTTTAATTTATTAAAACACTTTTTGCTAGCATCAATAGTACTAATAATATTTAATCTTATGAGTTCGTGCTTTGCTTTTCGGAAATTAGATCGATATGTCACGTTATTTTTTGCGTAAAAAATGTCACAAATTGAAGGCAAGAGACAATTTAGCAAAAATAACGAGCCATAAAAAAATATATATTTTCCAGAAATCAAAATCAACATGAATTAGATTCAAGTAGAAAATTGCACAAATAAATTAGTAACTAATTTAATAATTAAGAAAAAATTATTTGAGCTCTGATTATCATGAGAACATTAAATAAACAAACAAATTTAACTGCTACTTTTTTTTCAAACTGGTTAAAATGATGAATTCGTTGGTTCCTAAGACTAGTTTCACGACCAAATCCATCGGAGAAATCAATCAACAAGTGATAATAATTCTATTTAGTATCTATATAGGTATAATAATTTCCACCCAATTTTATGGTACTGATTTCCGGAAATCACTACGTGTGGAATAGTATATTACACTACAAGGGCAGAAAGATGAGATTCCTGCACTGCGCGCCATCATGGCGCGTAGTTCAGGGCTATCAAATTTCTGCTCTTGTAGTGTATACTAGTTTTCTTGCTACTGCAGTCGAACGTACGTGGTTTCGGCTGCGATTCCACGGCAGAAAGTGCAGCTCTACCAGTGCATGAAAGATACACTTTCTGCCGTGGAATCCAAAAAGTGTATCTTTTATGCACTGGTAGAGCTGCACTTTCTGCCCTGGAATCGCAGCCGAAACCACGTACTTTCGACTAGAGTAGCAAGAAAAGATTTTTGTTAAATCAATTTTTGATTGGTCACTACGTAAAAAGTATTAAAATATGTTTGGTATAACAGCACAAAGTGCAAATTAAAGCTGGTGATTTCTTATTTCCAGCTACTGTATAAATATTGTTATAACTAATGTGTTCATACACAACTATTATTATTACCTGTTACAGTTCAATTAGAAAAGATTTCTATAATTTAAGATTTTTTTAACAGTTTCATAATCTTTTTGCAAATTTGTATTTTCTATATAAACTTCTGTAGGTCTTTAAATGTATCTCTAAATTGAAACAAAAAGTTATTTCACAAAACACTTTGTAACATATAACAAAAATAGTTTTATTCATTCTAGTATTCTAGTCTAAAGATTAGTCATGTAACAAGAATATTATTAATGCAAAATGTCACTTTAATTCTATTATTATTGAATGTCTAATTTAAATAAATTTATATTCAACAGTTTTTGAAAAATAAATTATCTTCAATGCCTAGAGCTTTATTTTTAGTAATTCGACATATTGATCTATATTTTCTTAAAAAAGCTATTTATCACTTAGAACAGAATATTTACTGTTAATAGTGACAAGCCATCATGTCACTTACACCGTCGTGAGCTTTGTCACATACAAGTTATTTGTAAATAAATAATGATGTAATCGAAAGGTTTTAACAGTTTGTATGCTAGACGACACCCTGCTGGGATTAATTGGGAAGAAATTATTGATGATTTTACATTCTCTTTTGAATTTTCGATAGCAAATGATTATTGGTGTAAGATTTTTTGCATCAGGTGATATATTGTAGGTACCTGTTTGTTTATCTTATACGACGAAAGAATACCATTTAGCTAAAACAAACATTCATTATAAATTAGAAAACAGTAAATTACTTTTGTAGATGGGTACCACTTTTTATATATGACATTACTATATTTATTTTATTGCCAATCACTAAGATGGATAGTTAATTAACTGTCAAAGTTTATATTGACTGCAAATTGAACATCATTTTCAGTAATTGAAGCAATAATTACAGATTATTACTGTTTGACTAAAGATATACGGAATGTTTCAAAGATACAAATAATGTAACATCAAAAACTCTGCAAAAAAATCTTGTTGTCTCCTAAAAATCACAACAGCTGTTATGGACCAATATCAACAGTCAAAAACTTCAAATGTGACATTGAAAGTACGCCACATTCAAATATTATATTTATTTATATTCAAATTATTGATATTCTGCTATAAGATTCACAATTGAATATTTATCCAAACCGTACAATTTTTAGTGTAGGTTAACAAGATAACTTAATGAATTAAGAATGCAAATTAAATTTTCAATAGTAATAATACTAAAATTAAGTAATGATTTCCTAAATAAAAACTAAAACAGTCCAATAAAATAAAAATCTTTAATTAAAAACAGCAAAAAGTTTAATTATGTAATTCACTTTATAATACAAATTTTTTTTCAATTTTGTAGACAAAATGTTTAAACATTTCTGTGTCAATTAGAATAAAAAATAGTTATTTGAATCACAAGGTCGGAAGCTTGGCATTTTGCAAAGCGAGTGATTTTAGGAGAGATCTCCAAACTACAAGCTCATGCGAAACCGTTTCCGGATTTTGTGGGAATCGCACGTTTTTTATTTTTAATAAAACAACATTTATCGATCTACATCTGATTAACAAAATAAATTAATCTAATTTGGTTCTTACCTAGAGAATGTTTACTCTGCTGAAAACTAATTTTTATGTGTCTGAATTCAAAAATTCAGCTATGACATTTTTCTAAAATAATAAAATTATCCTAAGCATTAAAATATCTTTTTCAAGTTTTAAAATTGAAGAAATTATGCGATTATAGGTTATGTTTTTAGAGCAAGTATAAATAGTTTAATAATTGTTTATAACTATAAATATGTTGTTATAAAAAGATAATCTTTAACTAAAAGTAAAAATCTACTTACCTCAACAAAAAAACTTTGAAAATATTACGAGTTTTTTACATTATTCTAAAAAGAGTAAACTGTTTGATACCATATACAATGTTCGGTAGTTTGGTTTATACATTGCTCGTTAGCAAGGCCCTGGTCCGAGGCCGTTTAGAGCACTCTAACAAACTGTCACTTACGGCCTCTTTGAGGCGTGTAGAGCTGTGGGGCTTAGAAGGCATACAATACAAACCATTAGCTGTTATTAATAATCGTCTGACAATTGACAATGACAGCAAATAATGCAAACTTTTGCCGGCCTAGACTGGCAAAACCGAGTTGCTGGCCAATTAAGACACGTCAAATGTTATGTTTTGCAGGTGCAAGACACAAAAACTCTTTTTATTAGAGATCATAGGCTTGATCAACTGAAAGAAGCACACTTTTATTGTATACATATATGACAATGTTCGAACTGTTATTGTCAGTTTTAACTATGTATTTGTCACTTAATCATGTTGCTGCCATGATGTAACAGATGACGTAACAGCTACAGCAATGTTATGCTACAACTGCAAGTGTAGCTGCGGCTGTAGCTACAGCACAGCTTAAAAAAAACAGCAAAAATTTAGTTTTGCTCACATCTTTTTGCTGTCGTTAAGTTGACCTAGAGACCAAATTATGTAAAAGTTTATTCTGAGTTGGTTTTAAATCAGTTTTATGGTGACAAACAAATGGTTTATTAGTTTTTTTTTATTTTTTTATGTAGTATAGGAATCTAATTTTTGCACTGTTTTTAGTTAGGCCGCTAACATATCTACCAATGGAATAAGTAATTGCATTTATTTGCAGTTTTCAACCAGTTTGTACAAAAATTGACAGAATTTGATCTACTTAGAGTATTCTATATTATGATTGTTTTGTTCATATATATATAAAGCCAAAAAATATATTGTCTTAAATTTTTTGGCTTTATATTTAAAACGTCAAAATTTAATCTGGTAAATTTTTATGCGTTAAAACCTATTCGCTATTAAATTTTGGATAATTTTCATATTTTATCAAATATGTCATCAAACTGTTGATTTGTAAGAACTCTCCATCTTTTAAATCATTAATAAATAAAATAAAAGACTTTACGAGCATAAAAATTAAAATCTTGAGGTGTCTAACGTTTTGCGTAAATTAGAATATTTTTTTGTAAACTTTTCAATCAAAACTTTATTTGTTACTCACTATGCAAAACATTTCAACACAACGTCAAAACTTAATGGGTTATTCTTACGCATTTTGTTAATTATCGCCTGGTAGCTAATTACAGCGATCATGTTTTTACGTTTTTAAATTTTATCTTTGTTTAAATACTGCATAAAAGCTATCTTTTATGCATAAAATTTAAAAGCATTTATTTGGTTGTTATAGTAGCTCAGTCGACTTTCGAATATCACTTTAAATTTTTTACTACATTTAATAATAATTTTTTTTAGAAGTTATTGATTATGGTCAATACCAAATGCAAAAACTAAATTCAAAATTGGGTAACGCAAAGTGCTTTTGTGGTAGGTATTTCTTTTAATGATTTTATACATGATATGATATGTATAGATTTTTATATATTATTATACAAACTTAAGCCTGTTTGCTAGTTTTCAATATTTAACTTAATTTATGTAATTAACTATTAAGTTTAAGCTAATTCTGTTGTTTATTTACTTTATAAATTTATTTTTTTATTATAAGTTTGTGTTATAATGTGATGAAGGTTTTGGTAAAATGTTAAATAAAATTTTTATGAAAAATAAAAATTTGGAAAAATGTATCCCGACACCTAACTGGTATTAATTTTCTAATAAACTTTTTATAGGCAACATTTTATTATCATATATCATCATTTTCAATTACCATTAATTGTTTTTGAATCACAAACAAATTAATTGATCTTCGAGCGTGTTCCATTCTTGTTTGTTTTTCCGGACACTCTCTATATAGACGTTAATGGTAAAATAAAATTGCATCAATTTATTGGGCCGGTTCTCACTTTCAAAAACGAGTTACTTGTTTTTATTAATACAGCAGAGGTGTTTTTGCTTGTGCGAATTTCAACTTGAACGCATAAATTGTATTTTAGCACAAGTGAAATTTTTTTCTTGATGAGCTATAATATTTTTTATTCCTATTTTTAGATGTTTTTTATTTAAATTTTTTTAGGCTAATAGTTCAATTAAAAATGCAACAAGCAGTAGGTAAAAATAAAATGCCAATTCTTTGTGTAAATTTTTGAATTAAGTCTTTTGATATCTAATATTCTAATAAATATCGAATTTTTTTTTATATTGGTGCTAACAAACCTTCATTTCAAATAAGGTTTTTGCTTTTGTTTTTAAAATATACATATGTGTGAAATTAAGCATTAAAGTACGTAGATAATATTTTTCTTAAAATCAATAATTTTTTAATTTTATATTGTAAATTAATTTTTTTTATGTAAGAACGTACTTAAGAATATAAATAAGACATTAAATTGGGTTAAAGACCCTAAAACAAATTTTTAATATATTGTAAGCTTGTTTTATAAAGTTTTTAAAAAATAACACAATCTGCAAAATAGTATAAATTTGTTATTGCAAATTTACAGCACAATATTGTAATATTATGCAAAATTTACAAGACGCTTTATTAGAGCACCAATAGAATGAGTATTGAATAGACTATAATTATTTAATATTTTCCACAATGCTTTATTTCTGTAAATATTGTGAGAACATATTTGATATTGTTAATATTTATCTAAACAATGTACAGAGTTTTTATATCACTTTGTAAGATACGCTATGGTGTAGTGGATACAAAACTTGGCTTTGGTTTACAAAGCTCAACTTTAGTGTCAAAGATCTTGTATAACAATTAATTTTTAAAAAACTTTTAAAAAAGTTAAAAGCTTTTTTTAGGCAATTATTTTATTTTTACAATAAATAATTTAACATCTATCAACTATACAGTTGATAAAAATGATTGACAGAACATCCTTAATCTTATTAGCAAGCTGATCTTATCTCATTTGCTTACAAAAAATAAGATGTCTTTAATCATAAATATGTATTAATTAAAAAATTAAAACCGAAAAAAATTGTTTGAAAATGTAAATAAAACTCAATAGCTATATTTGATTTTGTTATATTCTTTAGCTAAATATAGTCCATAAATTGAGAGCTTTTTTGGGTACTACAATCACTATTTCATCAGTAGTTTTCTAGTATGTTATTTTTGTATACTTTGAGTTCTACGTTTTTTTTGTGCCTTTTATAATTTCTTATGATTTTTTTTAATTTTTTTTAACTTATTTTATGAAATTTTGTTATTTATATCTGACTATTGTATATTTTATTGTCGCTATGTCTACAGGTTTTTGTCAATTTTCAATAAAAAAATAAATAATAATAAATAAAAAAGGTACTTAATAAATATTTGAATAGAACTAATAAAAAATTAAGAAACATTATTATCTTAATTTTATTATTTATTTTACTATTCTAACAACATACTTGTACTAATACAATTTTTTAAAAGCTTTAGAAAGAAGTTTATTAATCTAATTCCAAGACAAATTATTTTTTTTAAATCTTTATAGGCAATCAATCGATTTTTGCCTCAAATATGCGTTAAGCTAATAACTTTTGCAAATGTCTAATTCTTGAAAAAGTCTTAAAAAAACCCAAATTTTTACAATACACGCCTAAAATTAATAATTTTTGAAAAAAAATTTTTTAAAATGTTAGTTTTGTCATTTTTCACTCTTTCTGGAATAATTAATAACAAACCATGTCAGTAAAATCTCTTGCTGGACTTGGAGCTTTGAAATACTCTCATCAGTAAAGTGTCATATTTATGACTTTTATGTAAATAACTAATATTGGTTTACAAAAAAATTGCCACATAAATATTTTTAACAAGTAATTAAACAAACTAAAAATTTAAATTTGTTTGTTTATAATAATATTTAATTGATTCAAAATGTTTTTTGTTTAATTTGTCTAAAACAATTCACACATTTTTTTTTGGTAATTATTTAATCATTGCAACTACGTAAACAATATTGAAATAAAATAATTACAAGACTTTATTTTACTTTACACACCGCCGTCGTTATGGTTATCTGGTTATTATGGTAATTCAAAACTGTCAAAAATTATTGGCAATTAGATGACGACGCATCTACTATCACCCCAGAGAGTGACAGTTTTGTCATTTATCTTAAATCATAGAAAAATGTTTGTATGTATTTCAAGTGGAAATAGCCATTTTGGTATGCGGGTGTTTTTACGCGTTAACTCTTAATAAATCTGTAGTTTTAATTGAAAAATAATGTTTTTATGAAAAACAAATTATAAATTTACTGCTCTTGTTGGTTAATGAACTCTAATTATTTATACGTAATAGATAAAAAGGTAATAAGACTCAAAATGCTCTTTATTTCATTAAAGTCATGACAAAATAAGTATTCATATTAAACAAGACTTAATTTTTTTCTACTTAAATTTTTTTATTTTTTATAAAACTACTAATGAAGTTTTTCTGTTAAACCACATTAAAAGGAAGACTATTTTAGAAAGATTTCAACAAAGAAATTATATTATTTACTTGTTTTTGATTATTGACGCTTTTAGGTGAAAAATATAGTGATTTTTTCTAGAATGTACTATTTGGGCATCTTTAACTAGTCATAATAATTGTATTGTTTAATAGCAAAAAACGCTTCAACATGGTGTCAACAATATAAGTTTGACTAGCTGATAAAAAGCGCGCATGAGGCAAAAAACGTCTTAGAAAAAAATAATAGTTTGTTTAATTTTTATCCACATATTCTTAAGAATCAAAAATAATTAATACTTTGCGGGTGACAATAAGATATATTTATTGATAATTTTTTCATAACTTTTTCCTACATTTTTCTGCAAAATTGTATTTTAATAAGTAAATGCCAAGACTGAAAATAGTAGTTTATTAAAAATAAAAAAAATATTTAGTAGGTAATAATAATAGATCTGATACAACCAAAAATTAGCTAATAAAGCCTTACTCTTTGGAAACTAAAAAATTTATTGATATTCCATATAGTCCCATTATTTATGTTTCTGTCTCCATTAATACACACGTAACACACATATTAAGTTTCCCAATTTAAATTTTTGTCTCAAAATCCGGCAACAATGATATACTTTTACTATTTACAAAAAGCAGAAGTGGCCGTGCCACTTTTTTCGTGTGATGCAACAGATACAAGAATATATCGTTTCTTAATAATGTAGGTGTGCAATTGCTTAATAATTCTTATCATTGCGGACAGCTAGTCTAATGAATTGATTTCTCAGTCTGCATAATAAGATTTCCAAATTGTGTCTCTAATTAGCCGAAAATCGTAAACGGTCCATAACATTGTTTCTATGATTTTCAAATTATAAATTATAGGTCAAATCAGCGATAAATTCAGGATTTTATTGATGTTTGTTTAGGTTTTAAAGATAATTATTTGTCTTAGTGCTATTTAAATTTAATAATAAGATTTTTTAAGAGTTAAGTAATTGCCACACCTTTTTATAGATTGATAGTAAAAATATGATAATAGGCTTAGTGACATAAAATTTTCAAATTTCTGACAAGCATTAATGGATAAAACGTTTTCGTCCGAGTGTTAAATTAAAAAATAGGAAACTTATAGCCAATTTTTGTTTTCAACATGCGTTAATATAATTCTTTAATTAATCTTGGAAAAATGAGCAAATACATAAATTTTTGTTTTTACAATTTTAAAATAAGAATATCTATTCTGTATTACCATTACAATTATATACAAATTTATCGGTGCGTGATCAGGCTACAGGATATAAAACTCATTTCTCGTTACCTATACCTATTTATTTCTTCATTACAGTGTTCCAAGAGATATCTCTATTGTTCTGTAGGTGGTAGACAGGTGGTACTTTTTTTTTAAATTGAATCTTGGTCTGACTGCTATATAATCTCTACAGATAGTGTTAGAATTAGATATGTGGGCTGAAAGTAATTTATTAACTTTTTTCATAAGACAAATTTCCTTTGAAAGATTTATGTTAAAAGAATGTTACATTTTACATTTATCATAATTTAATCTTACTCTGATTGTCGGAGGTAATCTGTTAACCAATCACGCAATTTGTTTAAAATTTGCTTTATTAGCTAAAAACATTACTAAAACGTCTAACACATAATTTATATTTAACACTCATATCAAAGTTCAATAAAGTGCTAAAAAATCAGGAAAAAAAATTCAGATTTACACTTAAGAATGCTATTCTTGAGCATACGTAATAAAAAATAATAATAAAATAATTTCGTATAAGCAAAGGTTATTGATATTCTATTTCAAATGACATTTTAGATATAAATAATAAAAATTTATTATATTTTTTTTAAAATATCACGTAAAACACAAGTTTGTGATAAATTTTTTTATCTCGGCACTTCGACTGTTTGAATTTTTTGAAAAAGTATATTTTTTCATTTGCTTAGGCTAACTATTATAGATCTAACATCTATAACTTTTATAGATCTAACATAATCTACAGTGGTCATAAATTGTTGCTGCCGTATGGTCCGTATGGTTGAGGTAAAAATTGACTTAAACGCTTAAAACGCTATTATTTAAATTTTATTAATAATTACGTTACTGTGTACTGCATTACAGAATAAAAAAAGAAATAAAAAAGCTTGCTGTGTTGAATCTTTTGAACGAAGAAGAAACGGCTCAGTACGAAATCTTTGTTTCCTGCTGATGAAGAGATTTGCATTAAGTACAAACTTTGAAAATTTATCTCAACTTTTGGCTGGAACACTGCCATGAATAGATTGGAACCAATATCTATTTGACAACTACCTGAAACAAAAAATAATACATAAGAATAATAAAATATTTTATAACCAAGTTATTGCATACAACAATTTTATACCTTGTACGTACGATAGTTAATGTATAACTATTAGAACATATGTTTGATCTATTATTTATAGCCTAAACTAGTAAAATAATATATTTCTTTAAAATATTTAACTAAACGAGGTAAACATACAAACATTCTTTACATGTTAGTAGTTTTAGACTTTTTAGAGATATTTAAAAAAAAAAGATAAAATGTATTTTTCTAAATTGGTGTCTCAGATGTCATTCGAAATAAAAATGTCACAATCTAATTGATAAACCCCGTCCATACAAAATTATTTTATTATTTTATTATATTACTTATGCTCAAGAATGGCATCTTTTATCATTGATTAGCTGACTGACGCTTAAAACACTGCTATAGTGCTCTAGAAAGTGTACATTTTTTCAATAGCTCTAATAAATTACACTATTTTGTAATTTATTAGCACACCGAAACCGTTTAATTATATAACATAATTAAACAAAAAACAATACAAAATTAAATCTATTATTATGTGTGAGTTCTTGGGTATAGGGGCTCAGAAATAAGACACTATTGCGTTGTCTTTTTCGACGTTTCGCCAATTTATTAATAAAAAATTAAATAATTGTTGGCTTCATCAGGAAAAATTACACAATATTTACTAGTACTACACATTAAAATGTTGTCAAGAAACAATAATTAACATAACCATCGGATTAATACTTTTTACATTTCTTATTTTACCAAAATGGAGGCTCTTAATGTGACCATTTTGGTAAAATAAGAAATGTAAAAAGTATGATACATGACTTAAATACGAAAGAGTGTAATTGATTAGCAGCGATTTAAAAAGAATATATTAATTGCAAGCAAGTAATTATTAATTATAAAATAATATAAGCAAATAAGCAACACTAGAAAATTTAGCAAAATAATTCTAATGTCAAAAAAATTTCAATTCTGTCAAAAAAAAAGATGAAGTTTTTAAAGTAAAAGTAAAAAATTAACAACATCTTTTCTTTTTTTGGTTACCGGCTAGTAAGGTACAAGGCTGGGGTGTTGTTTATAGTGTTTAAGAGGGTTTTATAATGTATATTTGTATATAACTTACTATAAAAAGTTTTGTGTAAATATCCCAAACATTGCAAAATCCACATTTTTCATACACTTTTGTTGACAGCGCATGCGTCAAGCTTCACACATCACACACACTCTCTAAATTTACTGTATACATAGAATTTTCCCTTGCCCTAAAATGTTGTAAACCTTTTTTTTTATTTTTTTACAATTTACTGGATACGTACAGCAGTTGATTGTCTCATATGGTTTTAGTATTTTTGCTACAAATCTATTTACATACACAAAAATTCAAACGTTTTTAACGTTTTAGATACCGAAGCATATGTTATTTAACCTTTTAAGGCGTTTGCACAATTGTTTATTAGTGGGAAATGATGTTAAACAATGTTTTAGACCGGCCGGTAGAGTAAACAATTACCGTTTTTTTACAGCAATTTTTGATTTATGATGTTTGCATACGAAAAGTTTTCGAAATTTTACAAAGGAAAGCAAACCAGCAACAACCGCTTACGATAAAAAGACCTCTCGCAACACATTACGATTGAATAACTCTGAAATAAAAAAAAAATATTTTGGAGAAATCTACTCTAAAGCCGAAAAGGAGAAATGCTTGACAATCAGCGTTCAAATTTAATTGGTGCAATATTTAACAAGAATTTTTTCAAGTAAAGCATCCATATAGATATTATTTTTATTATAAAAAATTTAATTGTTAGAAGCAAACTGTTGACGGTTTTTGGCTGCGTCTAAGACACTATATCATTTCTCGTCGGCATTTATAAGATTAAACAATAAAAACAAGGAAAGATGCCACAAATTTTAAACAAAATCAGATATGCATGTACTTACAAACGCAAAACGCTTTAAAATTGCATAATTTGACTTATTTTCATTGATAAGTACTAACAAATTATGGCTTTGCTTAAGGTTTTTAATCGAGTTCTAAAGAAAAAACAATATTTTTTATTTGAAAGGATCACTCTATTTGTGGGTCATTTGTTTTATTTATCAGCTTTATGACAATGAGCTGCTAAACATCACAAATTCACCACCAAAGTGATGGTTTTTCTGTTATAGTATTATTGCAATTAATATTTCCGATCTCTGTTTTTGGAGAAAGCTTCTAATCTCCAGACATCAGATCAGTATCAGTCTTCAAATGTCTTAGGCAAGATCGATTTACACTTTTTTTTCCACATTATTATTCAAAACAAAACACGTTCGAGAGAGTTCTCGTAATTCATCAATCAGTTAACACCGTAAGATAATACTAGAATTTATTTAGCGATACGAACCAAGCGATTCGAACCGCTCCTGCTGCATAAACTTATTTTAGCGTGGGTGGATATACCACACTTATTGCTTGCTTAGAAGAACTTTGTTTTACGTTACTCGAGAACACACCTCAAGATTGATACAAGAATCCGATATTTTATTGTCTTAAGCTCTTCGAATTTATGTTAACAATACACTCGTAAACTCATTTAAACTCATTCGTTCCTTGTCGGTTGCCCAATCAAAATCATAACACTTTCATAATTCTTAATATTTTTTATATGGTTGGTTATCAGTGAGTGGGACAAGATTTATACAGTATACAGCCTGTTTATGTCAACTTGTCATTTTGAGATTTATTGAAATTTATCTTTGGTGCGTTACCGAACCTATCCGTTCAGTCATTCTTGAAAATAGACGCATATTAATTCATCGCTTTATTTAGAACGATATTAATTTTTTTAAACATTATTATGTCACTAATTTATCAAACTTATTTACCATGTTGGATGTTCACTATATGTAATTTGTATAATATGTGATTCAACAATTTCGATGGCCATGTATAAAACAATAAATGCTAATAATAATTTTTGTGTGAGAAAAACAGGAATTTAATTTGATTTTTTCTTCTTAATTTGTGGAGCGACTTAAATGAAGTCATGGTTTATAAAATGGCTCATGGAATGTTCTTATCACTATAACATAAACATACCAGTATCTACATACCGTATATTGATGCTCATTTAGCTATTCAGTTTGTCGATATGATGTTGAATAGTTCGTAGTGTAGAAAAATGTGTTTGTTTTCCTGTTATGTGTTTTTCAGTTATAGTGCATTGATATTATTCGCATTGATGTTATTGGTGAGATTATTTCATTGAGCGACTGCCTTACTTATAATGCATGTTAATATTATTGGCTTAATTATATTATAGGATATTAAAAATACTTCTTTATAATTTTGGGGCCCATCGTGAGTTTGTCTTTTGTGATTATTAAACTATTTAATGTTAAATCATGTTTATGTAATTATAACATTTGTGTTTTGACTGGTAGTTTGGAGCGAGTATACGGAATGACTGGACTCCGGTTCTTCTATACTCATTGCACAACTCGTTATCAAGTAGGCAGAAAAGAACAGGCAGCTAGGGCGAGTATAATGTGATTGAGTGGAATTCTGGTTTTGTTATACCCATTGCACAGCTCAATGTCTGGGGATAACTCAAAAAGAGAAAACACATTGTGGAGGTGGTCTATTAATATGATGTTTTGGTAAATTGAGAGATTAATAATTATTGTGAGTAGTGAGAATAATTATGGAATATGATTAATGAGATTAATATAATCAATGAAAAATGCAAATATCTCGAGGAAACATGCTTTTATGCTGATTGTACGCTCAGAAAGACAAAGCATTGTGAGATTGCTTCAAGAGTATTACATGCGCATCTCTATGAAACAGTTCTAATCAGAAAAGATATTCAAATATGACTGAAATTCAGAGGCAAGTGACATGATAATTTAATAATCAACAGTAAGTATTAAGGTTAGACGCTCACCATTCTTTTGGTCATCTCTAGGTAACAAAGCAGTGACAAAGTAGGATATACCTATAGTCTGTTCAGATTCAAGGAAGAGTATTTTGGTTATTTAAATGTTGAATAGTTTTTAAACTATTAAAAATTGGTTTAAAATGAAATATACGTTTTTTTCTGCGGCCTGTCCTGTCCAAAAAATCGTCAACTATCTCCTACTTCATAGATGTGATCACGTGGAGCCTGCATGCATTTGTTTTCAAGCACTCTTTCTTGAAATTGAATAGAGTATAGATCAACCTAATTTCAGCGCTACGTGAATCCTGAAATCTGGTGAAACACTCTTAAATTATAATTGTTAACAGAGATCTTTCAAGTTAAACTAAGTAATCTAAAACTACTTTCAGTCATCTTCTTCCTTATTGTTTACTTGGGAAGGGAATAAAAATATCTAAGAAACAGTACTATAATTTGTTGTTCTAAATTTATTATAAATCAGCAACTTATCGTCAAAAACACTACATAAGAAATTTTACACAATGTTATTTATTTAATTGCAATGCAGTCAATTTTCTTAAAAATAAAATATTAGGTTTGACATCAACAATTGTAATGCTTTGAAGAGAGACGGTTTTTCAATGATTTACAGTCAAGTACTAAATGCTCTTTTAACAAAATGTTAAATTACTATAAAACCAAATATTTTTTTAAATTAAATTTTATAATCATTACTGTTTGAAATTTTAACCCTTAACATTAACTACTTAAAGCCTTTTAGTTTAAACACGTGTGAAGAAGGACGTGCATAAGATGAAACGTACATGTTTCTATTAAATTTTGGTAGGTAGATTTTTTGTGTGTATTTTTTTATTTATTGAACCCTGTTGTCTTTTCTCATCTCTGGATTTTCATATCGGTTTTTAAAGAATTACGATATCCACTTTAGCTTTATGGAAAAGATTCTCAAACTTCTTCAAAAAAGAATTATGTTTGCTGGAAGAAGAACAATAATTTCAGTCGGTTATTAAGTGCAAAATAACAAATCAAGTAACATGCACATACAAGGTATATTTGTAAATTGTTGGTGTTTTTTAACATAGCTTATAATCTCAACGATAATATTTTTAGAAGAAAGCTTAAAAAAATAAAACGATTCATAAAATCTCGTCGCTAGGTGATGGTGATTTTGCTGCGGTTGCGGTAGAAGATCATTTCTATGTATGATTGAAACCGTAGAAGACACTGTTTAACAGTTCATTTCAAAAGTATTAGGTATCTAATCTATTAGAAATTATTTTTTTCAGGCTGAAAACATCTTTTTTGTGGTTTTATTGAAACACAGAACTGTGAGTCACCAGCTACTGTTTGGTTTTAGACAGTACTAAAAATTGACTTGGTAAATGAATTAAATAAGTTTTAAGCAAAGACAGTGTGTCTCAGCAGCGAAACGAATTTAATCGTGGAAATTTTATTAAACTTTGAGGCACTCAAGCAATTGTTCCAGTCGGTAAAGCAATTACCTGCTACATATGTCACTTTTACATAAGATATGATTTTAAATAAGATTTTCATGTTTTTTGATTCATGTTTTTTTTACATTTTTTACACAAGAAAAAATGTAAGCTTATGAATTATATATATCACGGGTAACAAAAGCCAATTTTAAGAGAATTTTTTCTAATCATTCAGTTTCTTCCGTCGTGTTCTGATAATAATAATCATATTAAGCTTTATTGTCATACAATTACAAAATTGGTAGACAAAGCGAATAGCAAACATATTAGGAGATAATGACCAATAGTCAAAAAATGTCAAACGAAGCACATAAAAATTAAAACATCTAAAAGAACAAATTCTAGAACTACTAATGGACTAGTATATGTATATGTATTACCCAAAAAACTTTCAAACTATTAACTACATATATTCAGCTAAAAAGTAAAACGGTTTATTAACTAAATAAGACTTAACCACTTTGCGAAAAGATACGTAGGTGGAAGGAGACTTTAGGTGAATGGGAAGTGAGTTATAAATTTTTTTTGCTTTGTAAAAAATGGAGTTTTTGTAAGTTCAGATGAAGGGAGAGGTAAGAAGACACTGTTAAAATTTCTAATTGAGTACCTATGAGCGTTAGGTGTAGGAATATCGTCAAGGTGTTTGCGAACAAGACAAACTGATTCTAAAATAAACAACACAGAGAGTGTTAGTATCTTATGTTCGACAAAATACGGACGACAATTTTTTCTGCTAGTCAATCCAAGAGTGTAGCAAAGAGCTCTTTTTTGTAATTTAAAGATGCATTCAAATTGATTTATTGTGGAATTTCTCCAAAAGGGTAAACCGTATCGCAACTGCGATTCAAAAAGAGCAAAATAGGTACAACGAGCTGTCTCAGTCTTCAGTTCTCTGCAGACAGATCGTAAAGCATAACAAACAGTCGCTAATTTATTAACTAGTATGTCTATATGGGTTGACCATTTAAGAGATTTTTCTTTATGAAGACCTAAAAGTTTTACTGAATCGACAGTGTTTATTGCATTATTATTGTTGATGAAAATTGATTGAATAATAATAGCTGTTTTCAGGCAGTTTAAGGAAAAGTGTCGGTTTCTAAAGAATTGTTAATCGGCAAAGTAAGAGCAGTTAATACTTAAACTGGTAAATTTAAAAAGAATTTTATTGATAAACCATCACTGCTTAAAGATGAGTTTTTTTTATACTATTTATGACTTGATAATGCGTGTACTTCTACAAAGGTGTCATTATCATTCGTTATTTGATGACAGAAAAAAATTGGTATCATTTAAACGCCGTTTTATTTTTTACTCTTATCTACTTTAAAAAAATATTAATGAATATTTATTTACATAACCTCACTATCTTACTGTTTTTCTAACTTGTCGCATTGTTTCTAGCTTTCACTTGTTCGGTGCAGCATAATTTCAATAACTTTATATATATATTTATGTATAGATATATAGATATCGGTATATATATATATCGATCTTGTAAAGAAAGAAAGCAGTTGTTAAAGTTTTCTTATAAATAACTTAGCTAATTGATTTGAAAACACATTGCATTTCTTTATTTCAGTGCTCACTGCTACAAATTTTGCACTTTGCAGATTGCCCAAATAGAGTAAAAATTATTTCCTCCCAGTGTTCACTTTGTCTAAACGTCCAAAGTGCTTAATATATTTTGGGCACAATCATAATAATACTTCTCTTTATTTTTAGAAACCAGTGCATAGTAGATACTGTGTTTACAAAAAATTACGTCAAACAAAAATTAAGATTACATACCCAAAATACTAAAAACAAAACAAACAAAAAAATAATTGGAAAAACTCTGATAAAGTATAACACTCCTTTCCTATTAAGTAATATTTTATTTTGTTCTTATAACTATAAATGTTTTCCGTTTCTTTAATTTGTAAAGACAAATTATTGTAGGCAGAATATTGTTTTTATTTGTAGTATTATGTGGGGTTTTGATTTTGTTTTGAGAAATGTGTCTAAGTTTTTGTAAGCAAAACAACTTAGTTCACAAATGTAAAAAACAGAACATGGTTATAATCTCCAGCTTTTTAAAACTGTTTTTACATAAAGCTTTAAAACCCAAGTTTACAATAGTACAAACTGCTCTTTTTTAAGTAAAATATTTATTAGCTCTCGTTGAAGTAAAGTTGTTTTGAAGTTTGTTGGCTGCATTGCTTTGAGAGAACAGATAACATGTTTTTGCTAATTTAGATGCTAAGAATTGTACATGTTTACACCACTTTAAATTTTTATTTATACCTACATTCAAAAGCTTAATGACAGCTTAAAATATTTAACTGCAAAATTATAGGAGATGCATGTTTTTTGCTTTTCTTAAACTCTTGTGACAGAATGCTTTACATATAGTTTTTTTCCGAATTTAAGCCAATTCTATTTTTTGAAGCCCAATGATCAATTTTTATAAATATGTCTTTCGCACAACTTTCAGCTGCTACGACGAGTTAGAATATTTGTATTGTCAGCATAAGCACTAACTATAACGTGTTCTTTTATCAGTTTCATTTCAAATAAATTATTGATAAATATAATAAATAAAGTCGGCCTCAAGATTGACCCCTTTGATACCCCAAGTTCAATGCAATGTGACTGCAATACTACACTGTCTAACTTTACTTGCTGTGAGCTTTTGTATTGAGTAGAATGAAAACCATTTTTGTGCTATTTCTCCAACCCCATACAATTCTAACTTTGCCAATAGTAATCTGATTTGATCATTGATTTAGCTTGATCTATAAACAATCATCAAGCTATTCATTCAATCATAAAATCAGATAACGCCGACCCTACACCTGTTCCTTTTCTATACCCGTGTTGGTAATGTAGCAAAAAGTTATTCTTATCAAAATAATTTATTAATTGTTCAACTACTACCGACTTAAAGACTTTTAAAATGTTTGTGCACAAGCTTACTGATCAATAGTTTAAAACTATTTCTAGATCACCTTTTTTGAACAAAGGAACAACATTTGTTTACCTTAAACTATCAGGATATATTCTTCTTCTAGTTCTAGTGATAGATTTACTAAATCTGATTTACAATGATCAAAGCCGGCGTAAATCTGCAGATCTCTTGTTGCATAAGCTGTTCTAAAAATTGCCAGATGAACAAATTTGGCAGCTAGCCGGTATTATCAAGAATACCGTAAAAATGCAATTAACGTTTTGTTAAGCTTCGGAGAAATTGAAAACATAAATTGAAAAAAAACAGAAAACAATTTTAGATAGTATTTTACAATATTGCTCAAAAATAAAATAAATTTTTTTTTTAAATATTCAAGACAATAAAGAAAAACTAGAGTTTTTTAAATTAACGATGGAAACGGTCTATAAGGATCGAGCGAATTTTGTGATAAATCTAATTTTACATTTCACAAGGACTAACTGAAAAGGAACACTTTTGACAGACGTCAAAAGGGACGTCATTCACACTCAAGGGAATGTGAATGTGCAAGTCAGACTCTTAGGTCTTTACATAATTAGAGCATTTTTCCTATCAAATCGTTTGCATAATTATCCAAATTTATTAAAAGAATTTGTAAGATCAGAAGATGTCCATGAAATTCACTTGGTTTTACCAACCGTTGCTCGGCCCATTACATGAGGTCACACACAGCCTATTATTGGGGAGCGTATCACACATTACGCTCCCCAAATGATGGATGTGAAATTTATTAGACCGCAGAATCTGCAAATTTGCCACCACAAAACTTATTTTTGTGCAAACACGTTAAAAATTGATTTTACAAATGTGGAAAAAGTCACGATAATTATTCAAAGACGGCTATAATTGAAGAGTTTTAAAGAATATGTTTTTTTATATTTTATTGAAACTTTTAAGACAGCAAATGGTAGAGACTTTTTAATTAAGCAACTCTCGGTATACATATTTTTCACCAACACAACAATTGCGACCAGATCACATAAACACAGTTTCAGTTAATAGCAAAAAAAAATTATTTAAAATATAAAATTTACCGCGGTAATTCTAATGCCAATGCAAATATTTCAATATTATGATATAATAAGCGTAAAGTTTATTTTTATATAAGAAAACAATATAGATTTGCTTATAGTCTATAAATCATTAATTGACATAATAAACACGTATCTGTGTTTATAAGCAACTATTACATTTAAAAATAGTAAAAAAGTATGTGAAATAATGATTTATTGCTTTTGTAGTTAGATACATATTTTTTGCAACACTTTTAATATAAACCCACATCGTGATACGGTGCCCACTGCTGGCCATAAATTCTCTCTCCGACCACTGCCTGAAATGGTGAATTAGTTATGGTTCTATAATTTTCCAATATACACAAACGACAAGACAATTTCGAAAATTCATCTTGGTTATTATCCAATTTAAGAAGTATTCGACACGCTAAATCGTTGTAAAATAATCGCTGAGCCAGTTCCTCCACCTTTTCAATGTAGCTTAGTCCGGTTTTCTTCGGAACCATCGCACAGATGTCGATCTTGTCAATATACAATGGTATCAAAGAACCATTTTCAGGACGAAAATCCGACAGACAGAAAACTGGTCCACTTAAAACACTTTAGAGTGTCACAGGTGAAATTGATTTATGGGTTAGCGATAAATTTTACAATTACAGCTTCCTGGTCACTTAAACCACATTAGATAAATATTTTGGGCATTTATGTAATTGCTAGATTTTTTTCAATGTAAACAATTTAGAAAATAGAAAAGCGATGTAAACTAACGGATTATCTTTGAGCATGTTTTCTAATACATATCTTTATCTAATTCAAAAGTATCAGTAGTGAACAACGTTATACTACATGAACCATTAACTTTAACACGTTCTAAATCGTAAATAAAAATTTAAAAATATTATTATTTTCTCTTATTTTACCAAGACTTTTTTTCAAATAATCACTTTTGTTTAATTTATAGAAAAATTCTTTTACAAAACAGATAAGTTAATCAAATTGAGATAATTATCAAAATTTTGATAGCTTTAATTAACGAGCCTTGTGTTTGTTTTGAGATTCATCAGATGACTGACAGCAAGTGTACGGAAGACCTTATGCTAAAGCTATTGTTGTTCAAAAATACAAAATTGAATTTTATATCTTATCAACTAATTGTTGCAAAAAACAGATATTATTGAAAAACATATGTTTGGGTAGAGAAAATAATAACCTATAAATTGCTTTATCATATTAGTCTAATTAAATGAAAGCGGTTAATTGACGTTATTATAAATTCACTTCAGTACTTATCTGTACTACTATTTGTACACTATTATAACCTTGATGAATGTTTCAACATCTTAAATTATTGCTATTAAAAAAAAGCATGCCGTCGCGGTTTTAAGAACATGGTACATACTTGAAAAATTAAAAATATGCCATAAACAATAACTTACAGTATTTTGACTAAAGTCACAAAACCCTAGCTCTGGGATTATCTGGATTATCACAATTATCTGGATAGAACAAAGATGTAGAAAACAAAATCAAAGCCATAGCTTGATTCAGTGCTGTTAGTTTGACATGATACAAGTCAAGCAACAGATCTCAAACTAAACGCGTTGAATTAAGCTGAAAGGCTGATTTTTTTTTTCTCTTCTAATTAATTCTACATCACACAGTACTATATATTATATATTGTCTGTTTAATCGCCAACTTATTTTGGCACAATTTAAATCACGTGAAATTTATAAATTTTTTAATTGTTATGCTTAGTAATAATTTTATAACTTTATACTATATTGAAGTACATAACTAAAAGTCTTTCTCAAGACTACACTCTATTCTCTTTCAAGAAAAACAGCAATGCATGCAGGCTCCACGTGATCACATCTATGAAGTGGGAGAAATAAATATATTTAAAACCATATTTTTTTTTACTAGTTTTAAGGGGTTACATTTAGCACTTTTTCTAAAAGAACAGAGTTTTGGGATTATCCTCGGTCTCTGTCCCCGTAGACGACATTTTAGGACAGGACAGCACACAGAAACAGCAACGAAACAAATGTACAATGCACCCCTCTGCTTTCAAATGTCAGCTCTGCCAGTATTCCAAAAACTAGGTAACATTTGGACGTTATGAATGGATCACGCATTGATCGCGTCTTGCACACTATTTACTATTACTACTTTCTTAAATTTGAACAGACTGTTTTGAAATAGTTTCAACTTGCGAAATGCATTGTGTTTTTGTCTGGCAATGTTAATTATTTCATTGAAATACTGCGAAAACTTAAAAACTTTAGATTTTTTAACAAATGATTTGATAAGGCTCTGAAAACACTTAACATTTCTACTATAAAAGCTAAAATTTTAGCAACAAAAAAATAAGGTTTATTTATTTAGTATTTGTGTGTTTTAATTTATCAGATAAGAATGTAGCAACACTCAAACTTTTGAGCAAGAATTTATGTTTGTGACAATCAAAGCTTCTATCTGTTTAAAGTATTGTGAAACAAATATTAATTAAACATTTTGGTAATTCTAAAACCATTCTTTGTCCTTACTTATCAAATTTTCTGAGCAAATTGAATCTTTTCTGACAACCATTCATAATCTTCAGTTTATCACAAGTTATTTTCCTAAAACATAACTTTCAACGTGTTCTAAGCGGCCTGCAACGCCGTCTTGCCAGCCTAGGCTGGAAAATGACTACTATGACATTTGCTGTCATTGTCAGACATTTATCAACGACAACTAACGGTTTGTATTGTATAATGTTACAATTAATGTATAGCCCCCAAAGGTTCCTAAGCCGTAATGTGTGCTGGAGTATCGACTTTTTAAGAAAACAGCAATTTCACTTTTTAAGAACGCAAATAGGTTTTGAAATGCTAAAGCAAATATTTTTTTGCTTTGGATCTGGATTTTTTACTTAGCGTTGCCATAGCATGGAAAAAACTTTTTTCAATAAATAGTTATTTACATAAAAATCAGGACAATTTCACATTACTGAAGAGGAGCTAAATTGAAATACGAAGCATTTTGTGCCGAGTATTTTAAAGTTCCGAGTCAAGTAAGAGATTTTACTGACGTGTTTTGTATGAAATTTTTGCGGAAATTGTAAAAAAAGACAAAATTTACATTTTTTTTTACAAATTCCACAAAAATCAGGTTTGTCAATTTTGTTGGCAACTATAGTTACTAGAATATCTTTTTCATTTTGCGTCTTGTAAAGTTTTGACAGCACTAGTCCAGAAAACTCAATTTTCCTGCGCGTAAATAAGCAGGAAAATGTTGTTTCCAAAAAGATTTCCGGAAAAAATTCTTTTTATTTTTTAAAATAAAGGCTTTTGCAAGGGCTCGTCGTTTGGAGGCTTTGGTCTTCGGCCTTGGCCCCCAAAATCACTCGCCTTGCAAAATGCCTGTTTCCGGCCTTGTGATTCAAATAACTATTGAAAACGCATTCCATAACAAGCAAAATAAATATTTGAAAAACGTCAACATCTTGTCTAAATGGCACAATATATAGTATAAAGTTCAAAAAAAATTGTGACCTAAAAACGGTCTTGTCAGTACAAATTCAATTAGTAGAATAATTTAATAATAAAAAATAACTTGTCAGCACATTTTTTCACTTAAGAAAAGCATTTGATCTTGTCAACCATCAGTTTCCTCAGAAATTGTTTAATTAAATTTCATAATTTAAAAAAAAACCGCTTACAGGATGCAAAAATTATTTATTTATATATTTTGGATGCAACAATAATCTTGTGATGCATCACACAAAACTTGGCACTTAAAACTAAATGTAATTTTAAAATACTGTTTGAAACATTGTGCGGCGACATTTTACCAACGGTTTTTGAACAATAAATATCATAATGTTTCTAATTATCTACCAAAAAACTACAATACTTTTGGATCGAACTCTGATAGGCTAAAGGTTTACTAAAGTACCAAGACTTAAAAAAAACGGAATCTTTAGAGACACCGCAGCAGCTTCATCCCAACTGTTAAAAAAATTCAAAACTTTTTATAATATATTATTTATGATTGAAGCATTCTCACTTCCTTATAAATTAGGTGTTTAAAATATCGGTTTAATCTAAAACTGCTTTTCCAGCGTTTTAAATTTTCTAACAAATATTAAATTTCAAAGATTGTATTGTGTATAATAAAAAGTGATGAGACCAAAAGATGAGAATGTTACTGAAGATGAATCAGTGCACGAATGAGCTGAAAAATTATTCACATATTTACATATTAGTGTAGAGCTCCGGTTTAAAACTTTAATAAATTTTTGGTTTTTCAGTTTAGATTCTATACGGCGTTTTAATTTTTTAGTAAAAGTTTTTGTTTTTGAAATCTTTTTATAACATTCAAAAAGCAAAAATTTATCTAAAATGTCAAAAAAATGTTCAAAAAACTGGTTGATAATTATCAAAATTATTTTGAAAAGTATTTGGGGTTTTGCTTAAACTTTATCAGGCTCGTAATGTTACCGGAAATATTTAAAACAAATTTTGATTTTTTTGTCAATATTTATCTATGATAAAGTTCAAATAAAACGTCATTCAATTGATTATTTATTTTTTGTGCAATTGTTTTTGTAACATAATCATTTCTAATTTTGTTGATATAAAACATTTCTGTTCTTTTGACAATGTGTTGCTTATAGAAGCAAAAATGCGTTTAAATTCAAAATTTACTGGGCAATTATATAAATTTTAATATTTACTTTCCATTTGACTTTTCACTTTGGAAATGTTTATTACAGTTTCGTTACAATATTACGAGAGTGAGGAAAATTATAGAGTTCTTGCGCCAACCAAGATACAAGATAACATCTGTGTTGAAATCGATTTAATTCACCATATCCTATAAAAACAATATAAACATTGTTGAATGCTTTTACCTTCATCAAATTTAAGATAAAAGACGTTATTACAAGAAAACGGTTTTTTAAAACCTGCCTATTACGGCTTTCCGAAAACCCGGCCCTGTAATTTCATTTGAAGTACCGATAACAATCGACACAATGGCCTCTCATCTCCTCCGCAAAATTATATTTATTTACTTAGTTTCGTAATAAAATTAACTTTCAATACTCGAAAAAATACAATATTGTAATTTGCATTGAAAAAACTCGTAGTTGGAGATGTAGTCATCTATTGCTTACACACTTTTTTGAATTTTGACACAAATAAGCGTTGAGTGGCAGATTCTTTCACCTGTGAACGACCTACGACCCTTGTCGGGAAACTCATCAGTCAAAATCTCAAGCTGAAGGTAATTTACATAAATTTACACAAGCAGATAGTGTTTAGACAGCGCTGACAAAACTAATTCTATTCATTTTGAAATAGGCAAGGAAACAGTTTTGATGGGAGAACCCAATCGGTTATTTATGTAGAAGAGGTGCTACAAAAACATATTTGTACAATTGAGAAGATTTATTGTTTGCTGCAAGAAAATATCTCTTTTAAAAACGTTTAGATCAATTGTAATCTAGTACTGTAGTATTTTTTATTTAAATTGTAAAAATAGTGGATTACTTTATTAGGATTAAAAATGACGCTTTTTTGCACATTTTGCAATTGCGTGCGTAAAGTAATGCAAAATTAAAGATTAGAGATTTCTTGAACTTTTAAAAATTCATATCTCTAAAAATATTAACTTTATCCTAAAACGTCATTTGAGTTTTTTTATTTATATTTCAATAAATATAATAAAAAAATTAATCTGTTAAGAAAATAACAATTTTTTGTAATTGTTTATTAAACTTATCAATATGTGTGGACCGCGCTGCACACCTATTTGATAAGTGCTAAAATAGCACGAAACTATAGTCATATGTTTACAGATAGGGCTATTACATTTTGGTAATTTTCTCAAATTGAAAATTTTAATAATATATTTTTTGTGCCTTGCGCCTGCAAAACATAACTTTCTACGTGTCCTAAGCGGCCCGCAACGCCGTCTTGCCAGCCAAGGCTAGAAAATGATTACTATGACATTTGCTGTCATTGTCAGACAACGACAACTAACGGTTGTATTGTATAATGTTACAATTAATGTATAGCCCCCCAAAGTTCCTAAGCCGTAATGCGTGCTGGTGTATCGCTTTTTTCAAAAACATGAATTTCACTTTTTAAGAACACAAATAGGTAACTTTTAAAATGTTAAAGCAAATATATTTTTTTTTAATAAACATGAAAAAACTTTTTTTAATAAAATTTTTTTTTTTTTTAAATAAATAATCGGCAACGGCACAAAAAATCTTGTGAATTACACCTCCGAAAACGCTTTTGCAAGGGCTTATAGATTGGGGGCCCCGGCCTTCGACCTTGGCCGCCAAAACCACTCGCCTTGCAAAATGCTTGTTTCCGGTCTTGTGATTCAAATAACTACTTATTATTACAATATACATATTACGATTCTATAAAAATAGTGGATGTCTTTTAGCAGTAACTTTTATAGCATATTTTTGTAAGTAGCCTAAAACGCTTTTAAATAAAAAGCTGTTCTTCCCTCTTTTCGTGCACATTTAAGAATTTAAAAGTTTTCACACGGAGTTGTGGATTTCGGTGAATTCTCTTCTTTGTCCAAAAATAATTGCTATGGCTAAGTCTTTTAAGAAAAAATTGACAAACGATTTATTATTGTTTTTTGTGCGTGGTTTGAAAGAGATTTCTGATCGAGGTTGATGCTTATTCGCAACAATGTCAAAAAATCTGACCGTGACCGTGCTATAACCTGACCGTTACAAAACCAAAAGTGTTTTGTTTTTCTATAAACTAACTGAATTTGCAAGAAATTTTACAATATTGCTGAAAATCATTTGTTGTTATCACATAAGATATATTATAAAATTACCAAATTTTGGCTAAGAAATCTTTAGACTGTCACAGATTATGCGGCAAAAACTATTAATTTTAAGTTGCTGGCTAATGGAATTGGTTTTTCAACTTAATAATAATGATTATTGTTTAAATATTCATCAAAAAAAATTAGAATTTTTAATTTTGTAGGTTGTTTTTAAAAATTAAGACTTGTCGCGACTAATAAAAAAACTATTGATTGATAACCAGATCAGATTAGAAACTAGATTCAATGCATAATAAAATAATAACTGTCACCTTTACTTGCAAAAATTTGATATCAATTTTAATAATACCTGATAAGAATCTAATACAAATACATTTTTCATACAACTTTAAGCAGTCTCGGCTTTATATAATAAATTTCCATCTTAAACCGTTCCAATTTGCCTAATTAAGATTAATAGAGGATTAATTTATCCCGCGGTGTTTATATTAAAATCAAACCTTGAAAATGTAAGGCGTGTTTAGCCCGCCCTTCTAGTGTCTTCTTTTGTGACGCTTGTAACTTCTGAATAAATAACTGTCAATAAAAATGACATTTTAACGAGTCAACTTTCTTTATGCAAGGTAAAAAAACTTTTCTTTTCAGCGATTTTAAGTGGTTGTGAAGTGATATTTTGACAGGATAATCTTGTCGAAATAAGCTTACAAGCATTATGCTACTCAATATAGTGCTTCCTGAAACAAGATAGGCAAAGCATTAACATCAAATGTTTTCTAATATTAATCAAATTTTAATATAATTAATGATTGTGAATTCAGAGAGTTAATTTGGTAATTTTAATAACTTTTTAGTTGTTAAAATTTCTTAGCTTACGTAGTTTTTTTACACAAAAAACAGTAGCTTATAACCAAAACAGTAGATTAGCAGTTCTATAAAAAATGATTTTAATTTGCGTTACTTATAAAAAAAGCGTTCTATTTTAAATTTTTATTTTTGTTTGTTAATTTTTTTAACCAGTTATTATACAGGGTCAGGCAAAAAAAAATTTTAAATTCAAAGACATTTTTTAAATGACTTATTCTTTTGTACTTATACTTTTAATTTGTAATAAAACTCTAATTGTTATTTTTTACCATACTCTATTCTAAACTCTTGCTGTTTTTTAAAATAAGTTTAAAAATCGATCAGACAAAAATTTTGAAACCTAATTTGGCAAATGGTGCATTGGGATTTTGTAAGCAATAGAAAATAAAAACAATTTTTATTTTAATTTGTTTTATATATTATTGTATGCATTTATTGTTTCAAAGATATTATTTTAAGAATATGGTTAGGAATTATCACATTACTTTTATACAATTGCAAATAAATATTACATTACATAGCGTGACGGAAAACTGCATTTCTATCGAGAAGTTAAAATATTGGCTGAGGTCAAAATTAAAAATCAAATTGTCAAATTGTCATCACCAAAATTGACAGTTTTATTTAAAAAAAATTGTTAGTGTTGTGCTTGCTTTTGACATTTTTTTTGTTTGAAAAATTTTAAAAATATCTAATAGTAGCTCTAGTGACAATTAACTCCTCTGAACCTATTGCAAGCTGCAACAGAAGCTACAAACACTCTAATACTAGAAAAATGTTGGAAGATTATAAAGAGACTTATAAAACTTACATGGACTGGGCCAAACAAAACAAAACAGACCATTTATCCGAAAATATTTTATGGACATATTTTCCTAGTTCTTCTAGATCAAAAACCTAGCACATACCGGAATGTGCTATTTTCGACTCTACGCTTTCCTTAAGAAACAAAATACGAAGCTCAAGTCTAAAAAATCTAAAAATTTTTTTGTAAAAAAACAATGAAATATGTCTAAATCAAGCCTCAGATAGATTACGTATACACGTATATAGTCCTCCCAAGCACTGTACACTGCAATTTTTCTATTTCAAACATTGTATTAAGAATATTCAATCTAGTCAATTTGATTATACATTATTGATACAAACTGTTATAGCTTATTTGTTTTCCGTGATCATGTAGCACTGACACAAACAAATTCTAATCCAACTAAAAACAATTAATAATTAATTATAAAACTATAGATCGTTGCTTGCGGTTCGCTACATAACGACGTCAAATACGGTGATCAAGTAGGATATATAAGTTTTTCCGCCCAAAAACGGGAAGATGCACAGAGGCTTGCCATTATTCAATTACATTTAGCCTTACTGGTTGGAGGTAAAAAATTTTATTTGGTTGTCGCGCTGGATTTTTTAAAGTAATGTTAAAAATGTGGGCTGAAAAAGTTTTTTTAGTACTTTCAGACGTTGAAGAGGTTGTAAATGATGTAATTCGTAGTTTGTTACCAAATAAATAAAAAAAGAAGCTGTTATGGATTATAAGGGAACTTATGGCACTTTTCTACTTCAAAATATATTGTAACTCTAAATTTACAAGACTGATTGGCGTTTTTTAAGAGAAATGCAAAAAATCATCCATCAAAAAAATCTAAAAATTTTACAGAAGAAGGAAATCTACATTTCAAATTGATTTTCAATGCTTAAAACTTTTCAAATCTCAAATTTTTTTTTTCTAAAACCATTCAAGATTTACGTTTCGTAGATATTGCTAACGTAAATACTGAAAAAAAAATTTATTTGAAAAAATACTTTATAGTTTTAAGCTATTTTGCAAACATAAAAAATGATCCGTTTTAAAAAATGCCCTACTAAAAACTAAAACGGCAAATACGAGTATTTTTAATTATTTTTTTTATATAAATTAATTTTATACTTTTGCCGTTCACGATATTTTACCTTCAAATCGTCATAAAAAATGAATATTTATTAAACCCAAGATCAGATAAAAATATCTCTCATCTGGAACCTTTACCGGTAAGGTAATGATTATTAAACATTAACCATTCTAACAATATAAATCCTAATAATTGCAAATAAATTTATAATGAGCAAATCGATAACATTTTTGCCAGCACGAATCCGTCTCTGCTTTTTATAAATCTTCAACCTGTTTCATGTACTTATATGGCAAAAATTACTAGGTAGGCACGAATAAATCATAAAATTGTTTTTCAATAATTAAGACGTTATGTGATTTGCACAAAAAAAACATTAGTGATCTTCAGGCTTCTCAGATGTTGCGTTCAAACGTTGAGTGAGAAGTTTTAATAAGAGGCGCAACCAGTGTGCTTTCATGCGTTCCCTACTGCTCTCTCATTGTCGCTCTCTATCCACGTACCGCCCGCACCTCCCCAACCCACAAACTCAATTACTGCACTGTGGCGACATCACCGCACTGTGGCGACATCACCGCACTGCTTCTTGCTTAAAAGATTGACGAAACAAGATTGTTCTTTTCGCGCAAATCGACGTCAACATTTGGACCTGTAAAGCAAACAGAATGGATAGAATGACTTAGCGAAATACCAATAAATTGAGGACGGTAAAATTTTGGAGAAAAAAACACTTAGTCAGATCACTTTAATTTTATTTTTGAGAATATAGTCAACAATAGTATATTAAGTATCAAAAACGATACGAACATTTTACCGATCAAAAACAATTGTTACGTTCCAAATAATTTCTTTCAAGTGTAATAATAACATGTAACATTAAAAACATTTTTAAAATTTTTTAAATAATTATTTTAAATTCTGAGACGGTAAGTAGTTAGTGTTTTGTTTATCTTAGTAACCAGTAAACACTACTTACTGATCTGAGAGCTTACGCGGCAAATAAGAAAAATCGTTCTATCGTACAAAAAAGTATTTAAAACTTGATGGATTAAAAAAAATAATAGTACAGTCCGGTCAATTTAGACAAAAAAATAAGAGTGAAGTTACATAAATTCTCAATAAGCTGAAAATCGGTGAAATCGTTCAAAATATGATTATAAACAAAATCAGAAAGTTGAATTTTATTCAAGGTCAAAGGGCAAAAAAATGAGTTTTTTGCGATTTTCAGCAAAACGGTAAGTTTTATCATAAAAATACCTCAAACAAAAATTGTAGATCATAAAATTATCTACAAAAAATGGATAAATACTTTTTTTCCTACGAGCCACCGTTTCTGAGATATAACGATTCAAAAAGTTGTAAGATGTGGGATTATAACCACCTCTGTTTCTAATAACAGAAAAAAAATTTTCAAGTGGGTCCTGATTAAGAAAAGATGTCAGAAGATATTTAATCTCCTTGCCCTTAAGATCATCCCATAACAACAAGACAGCTTTTATCGTCCACTGAAATCCATCTATGCAATAAATATTATTTCGCTTTCTATTGTTCTCATAAACTTCAATGTTTTTAAAATAATCCAAACCGCTTTCCAACGTTTCAAGAGACTTTGTCTTGTAAATAGACAATGGTCGCCTGTTTGGGTTTGGTTCATCTAACGTTCTACTGTTTAAAGCGTCAAAAATGTCATTAATATTTTTAATAAATTCTGCCGTGTTTTGAGCCGTGGAACTTTCCAATTGTTGTGTTAATGTAACCGTCGAAATTGCTGCGGCAACAGTGAATGAAAATATTTGTATTTAGCATCATTAGAGGAAAAAAAATAGCGCATCTTTTGATACAATTTACAAGTTGCTACGATCGATGTGACCTAGTTATAATTAATAATTATGCTTATGGGGCGCGGCGTTATAAAAGCTCGGGCACCCCACTTCGCCAGCCATTCAGCGACCAGCTTTCAAAGGCTTCACATCGAACCTAGCAATTATTACTAACAATAAAAATAATAAATTATATACACTTAATCTAAGGCCTTGCCGGATTCTCTAGATATTTACTTTCCCCTAATTAATCGGTGTCTCTCTGCCTTATCCGTATATGGTGTTAATTTAGAGAGACAATCGCGATTCATAAATAATTAATAATATTCGAATTTTAATTAATCTAGCTAATTAGCTATTCGATAACAAAACGCTCTTGACAATGCACTAATGCGGCGTCAGGCGAGACGATCTAGTTTTTACCGTCCCCTTTAATGTGACATTTATTTTTAACCACCCTGTACAATTTAACACCCTGTACAATTTTGTATTTTTGTTGGTTCTAAAGTTAAAGCTTTTTTAAGTGACAATATTTAATGTATTAATACTTAATATTTAACAGTTAATGGAAACGCAATGTTTCTAAAAATTGTTGCCAGTCAACAACTCTATTGGAGTCGTTTCCGAGGAATTTGAAAAAGCTAATTGCTTGTTGTTTGTATTGGTGTTACAGCAACCGACATAAATAAACCTATGCCTTGCTGTTCACGTTCTTGACGATAAAAATGTAGCATTTTATTTTTTAAAATTCCGAGTTCTGTCATGGTAATGTTTATGATTCCATATTTTTATTGTCATTCTATTCCTCTCGTGCAATTTTTTACAGGAAACATAACAAAACTAATGTCTTTATTATTTCGGTTATTATTTGAACAATTAACATAAACGCATTTGCGATTTGCCGTACTCATTGTTGCTATCTCACGATCGCTCCACTCGGTTGTCCAACGGATCAGAGGCGTACTCTCATCGCTGTCCCTATGCATCGGTGTCTCGAGCCTGACTGAGAATCTCGGAACCAAAACGCCTGGTTGGCCATCTAGATGTCGGAACCATTTTCGACCACGCGTTCCGCATAAGGCTTGCATCTCTTGTAACTTTTCACTCAACGGTTCAAAGATATAATTTATTCAAAACTTCAAAATTAATTAATGCAAAAAATATCAAGAATATGTAAGTTTTTAAAAACTAATAAATCTTAATAATATTAACTCTCTCTTAATTACAATAAAATTTTGTGTATAATTTCACTTTGTTGCTCTTGATGTTGATCCTTATAGTAAAGGCGTAGACAAGAAAACAGAGGTATAGTAGCTGAAATAAATATTAGAATTCTCAATTTGATCAAAAACGGTTATATGGCTATATGGGTTGAGACTGCAGAAGCCGTTAAGGCTGAAGTTGCTTAAAATCAGATTTTGGGCACGGTTTATTTAAGTAATTCTTAACCAAAATGTAAAATCTTATATACAGCAACGCTGAAGCTATAGGATTATATAACATTACTAAAATCATTCAAGAATTAAAGCCAATATTCAAGTCAAGATAATTTTTTTTTACTTGGTTCTATGGCACCCTATCTTTTCAAACACAATTTTAGATTAAAAATTTTAATCTAAAATAAATAATTTTTTAAACATAATTTATAATTAGCTTTACCTCTGTTTGATAATTTAACAAAAAGAACAATTATCTCTGATCAAAATCTTTTACAAGACTTCTATAGTCTTATAAAATAAAAGATCCTACATATTTCAGCTACTGTACCAATTAGTATTGCGCAAAAATTAAAATATTCTTGACAAGTAAAATGAAAAAAGAAGAACATCGAGTATGATGTAAATTTTTTTGCTTGGTATTTTCAGAGAAGTTGGTGACATGAATTTCTGTCCTCTTCTCAACAACTCTGTTCTGCAAACCAGTATTATTTCGACAAAGTATCTAAAAAATAAACAAATGGACATATCAGATTCTCCTCTATGACATTTTATTGCAATTATGTTCTTGCAGTGTTTCTAGAAATCATTACTATTTTTTCTTTAAAACTGAAACAATTTTTTGATACATAGTTACTGGTAGATAGGTAGTGAACTTTAACGGTAAGCTTATCTAAGTTCAGTTTCTACAAAAGTATTAGCTTCTTGATTGTTAACTGTAAGCCTAGACATAATTTATCCAACTTTATTAAATTTTTGAACACATTTATAATACATATTTAGAAAGATCAAACCATACTGGTCTGATAGAAAATCTGGGAAATACCAGCACTGCTTTATGCCAAAAAATACAAAATTTTTACAGAATAACTTAGTACCACCAATATGATTGTCAATGCAAAATTGATCTAAAGTACTAAAATTTTTCAAAAACTTTAGTTTTTTTGTCACTAAATTTTGTTAATAAAATTATTTATTTGTTTATCTTCTAGTTTTCTTAATTTTATAGAATTTTATTTGAAAGACAATAAATAATGTTAACTATGTGTACAATCATTGAGTTTGTTTTTTTTTAATTTATTCAGCCAAGTTTCTACAAAAATTAATGTTACTTGATCAGTGAATTTAATTTTGGTAAAAGTTTCATTATTATTTAAAAGTCTTTTAAACTGTTCATCTCTGGAAATAAGTCTACAAAATACTTCTCTCTTCCTGTATGCTAAATTGATTCCAATTTTGTTTTGTGCATTTTTTGCATTTGGCAAAATTATTAAGAACAGGATTTCTGCTTAAGATATTCCTATTGAAAATCTTGATAGTTCTTAATTTCTTGCTTAGTTTTAAGCTTGTTGTGTCAGTTGTTAGTAAATAACTGAGATTTAAAACAAACTTTTATAGAATTTAAACGATCTAATAATTTTAAATTGTAATAATTATTTGCATATAGTGACAGTATTCTGCGACATAGCTAAAGCTGTTGGCTGTGTAAGTCATGACATATTTTGAACACATTGACTTTTAATTGAATTTTAACGGTATTTGTGGGGTTCCGTTTAAATGGTTTGAATCTTACCTGTTACAAAGAAGTCAAATGGTCAAAGGAAACAAATCTTATTCAAACTGTGGGGCAAATAACATTAGAGTACCCCAAAGCTCTGTTTTGAGTCCAATTCTATTTCTTCTTTTTATTAATGACATCACTAAAGTTCACATAAGTGGCAGAATCTGTCTGTTTGCTGAAAACACAAGTATTACGTGGAGTGCTTTTAACAGCCAGATTTTACATCGACTTTTTAATAAAATTTCAAAAAATCTATTAAAATAAAAGCTTGGTACGATTTACTTTAAGTCTGTCTTAATACTCAAAAAACCGCGATTTTGTGATATAAAACTTTATTAGAACCAATTACGTTAAGCAGCAACAGAATCAAGACGGTTGATTCAGCTAAATTTTTAGGCCTTGTTACCATACTTTTTTTGCTCTATATATTTATCTTTGTTTCACTTGTTTAATAATAAGTATTATTGGTGTTGTTTTTTTTTGTTGTAATTTTATGTTATTCATTTGTATGTGTATTTTTCCAATTATTTAATTATAATAAAATGTGTTGATTGTTATTTCAATGCTTTGTCCATACAATTTGTAATTTTCAGTGACAATAAAGCATTTATCTACCTATCTTTATCTAGCAGATGTAGGATTTTTGTTTGATAGAGGCTTAAGTAGCTGAGGGCAAGTTTTATTAAACATTGCAACTTAATAAATACTTTCTAAAGGCTCAAATATTTCAGCTTTATTCTCTTCTGCAATCGTTCCAGAATGTTATATTTTATCTTACGGCTTAAGAAACACAAATTTCACACAACGTTATTACAATTCCTGCTTAAAAAAAAATGATTATTTTAGATCAAAGTGTTCTGCTCAAACGTATTTTTGCGTTTGTTGAAATTTTAATAGAACAGTTCTTAATCAAATAGTGCCAGTTTCCATTAGCAGAAGAAAAGAAACAAAAATCAAAACACAGAAATATAAAGTGTCATTTACTTGTAATATAAGTTATGTTATCTTAAGCGACTAGTCAACATTTATTTTAATCAAATTCTTTAATAGAAACTGTTCTATGATTGGAGCCAAATAGAAGAGTATGTCGCAGTGCATATGACACCCTATTTCTAATCTAAAATGTTTGGATACCTTTCTAAAAATTATATCAACGGTTTGTACTGCTTGTTTTTGGTTTTAAGTTTTTTGATGCCAACAATTATAGACGTAAACAAGAAAACTATTGACACTTGTTGGCGTTTTTGACACTACTGACAATTAGCCTTTCAACAAAAGCGGAGGCTCATTAACTTGTGGTTTGTCATCAATTGGTATGCATTCTTTTCAATAAGAATGCTTTTCAACTCAATTTTCTTCAATTATTGTTTTGGATATTGTCAATTGATATCATGGAAAGTTACAAAATAGATATGTGTGCATCAATTTTTCATATTATTTGTTTTAATTATTTAATTGCACTTGCACTTCAATGCACTTTAATGCACTTCTAATCTATTAAAATCTTTATTGATACCCTATTACAAAGTATTTTAAATTTACATAATTGGCAATTTTAAAACCATTAGTATTATTTTACATTTTTGAGTAATAAATTTAACTGTTTGTTTTTATGATATGATGTTTTTACCAATTATTCAATGACATAACTCCTCACAGGCAAAACATATGTAATCTGCATTTCTTAACACGTTTTTCAAGTAAGAAAAATCATTTATGATTTAAGTCATCTTTAGATTGTGACTCAGTGTAGCACATGTGTTGACCATTCTTATTAACTAAGTAAAAGAAATACGACATTTTCAACATAGAATCGTAAAATGCACCGCTAAACTTTCATTTTTAAGTTGTATTCACGTTAATAAGAACGATAAAACTCAAAATAAAAGTTTAAAGCAGTTTTTTAATTAGACAACACCGTGCATATAACATCCAATTTTAATTATCTCAAGAATTTTATTGCTCCTTCTGTAAGAGTGCATTTATTTCGAAACGTATTTATATATAATTACATTTTTTATTCTGCAGCTTTCGGGTAAAATAATAAAAGATTTGCAGTTGAATTATTGCAAAATCGCATTTTTGGTGTATGATTCAATTTTATTAGAAAAAAAAAAAAGGTAGCACTCCGGGAGTGCCGGCAGAAGTAAAAACTTCAATATTAACGTTGTGTTTAATTATAAGTATAAAAGTACTATCATTTATGAGGTAGAATACAATGTTTATTTATTGCGCTATCGTACACAAATATGACAATTTATATGTTGTTATTTATAATATTTTATCGTTATTTATATATTACATTAAATTTTATCTCTCACAAAAATCAACTTCCATCCATAATTTCGACGACTTTTACACCATCGTTATTATCAGAATCATGATCGCAAATTTTTACAACTGATACAATTGGTTTATGATAACTGAAGTAAGAAACAAACAGTTTTGATTCGAACCTATTTAAGTGTCTAATAAAGACCGCATCAATAGTAGTTTTGTATTTTGTTGTGCTAAAATTGCGATCATTTGACATAGTTAAACCAAATTCATTATTTAAAAATTCAATTAATGATTGATTTTTATCGTCTGCAAAGTTTATATTGAAATCTCCACTTAAAATCATTGGCAATTTATCAAAGCTTTTTCCAATTTTTTTTTCTTACTTACTCATTTTCTTTCACTACTTCATCATCACTTTTTTCATTAATAGATTCACTTTGTTCGATTTCCATAATTTAAACAATTCACATTTACGAATACACAACAGTGTATTTACTACACAACAGTCAAGCAATCAGCTGTCACCATCCTTGGATACGCGTGAGACGCTGTACATAAACACACACGGTCATTCGCGCAAGCGCCCTGTGCCGCCTAAACAGAGCAGCACACTCAGGCCATAGATTTAATACATTAGATATAGCTATGCATGCTGAACATACTTCGGTTCTTAAAAAACATATCAAAGAAATTGGTACATCTCTCCATTTCTTTCTATATTTAATGAAACACATTTTTTATCCTTTTTATCATATTTGTTGTATGTCGCACACGAGTCTATAGTGATTAAACAGACACGAATTTCTACGATTTTAGTCGACAATCAACGATGCAATGCTTTGCTGTCAACTTATTGACATTTGTCATACACAATCTAATAAAATACGAAAATTAGGTTAAAAATCAATTTTATTTTGGAATGAATAATTATTTATAAATAAAGGTTTTTTCATCAGTGCTAATGATTCTTAATTATTTTATCAAAAAACTCTATTCCAATTTCAAAATTTCACCAACTTTTAGTTGTGTCAGACCCATGTAAACTTTATTATCCGCTTCATATTTTATCAGCTTACAAACCCACAACTGCATCGTGACAATCACAATAATGAAAATAAAAAACTTCTCTCCTATGAATTTGTAAAATTGAAGTTAGGCTTTAAGAAAATAGAGAAACATTAGAAAGCTGGAAGAAAATAAAAGTTGAGGTTGAAATCTCAATAAATAAAATTACCTTCAAATTATTAAATATTTTTCTTGACAATAATTATTTTCAATTTTTAAGTGACTGAACTAAGTTTTCTGTTCAAATTATGTGATTAGAAAAATTTTAATAGAAACGTCAAAATAATTCTAGTGTCATGCTGACGTAGCGTACTCTGCGTCTACTGATTTCTGCTTTGCTATTTGTAGGAACCTCTCTAAAAGATAGCGCTATCGAATACTAATGCAGTTGAGAGTGAGAGCAACAGATGGTACGTCTTGGCGGACTATCGCAGTGCATGGCTGTATCTTGTTATAATAAATCTATGACTCAGGCACGGTAGAAAGAGTGGGAGATACTAGTTCCTCTCCCTTCCCCTCGATCTTACGCTTTTTCGATCAGCATCACGTGACCCTGACGCGAGTTTGAAAGTTTTTACCCATACAAAAAAAAGTGCTCAGCGCCGCTAAAGAAGTTTTCACTTCAAAAAAGACATGATATATTTGGACATTCCCACATAGGGAAAGAATTATAAAGTTTAAGCCAAATATTTTTTTATTCAATACTATGTTGTTAAATAATATGTAATAATATATATTATAACTTTGAAACTTTTCAAAGTTTTTTCTGACGATATAACATAAATCTTATTATTTTTTGTTTTATTTTACTAAACAAACATATCATTTTTACTACAATAAAATTTCATTTCATTTATTTTCATTATAATCTTAATGTTTTCTATCTTATTTAATTTATTTTTATATTCTTATTTTTTTGTGAACAATTTGTTATTAATAGCAACGTCATTTAAAATTAGTTTTCGTAAGCGTAGTTTTTAAGATAGTGAGTCTGCATTTTAACAAAATTTTTAAATGTTTGCTTACACTTACAATTTGTTTATTCAAACAAACCAGCTTTATGGAACATAATGTTATTTGATTAAAAAATTTAAAAATATATAAAAAATTTGTACATTCTGATTTTAAAATTTAAAATTTTATTCGAAAGATCAATTTACACCAAATTTCAACAATGGATACTTGATCCTACAAATATTTACTAAGTACAAAATTAGATTGACAACTTAGTCAACATTACAATTAGTTCAAAAAATTGAAAAAACAATTTGGTTCTGTTTGTAAATTAATGTGTCGATCGTCGGAAAAATTTTGTGTAGTAATAACAATTAATAACTTAATATAATTTAATTTTTGTTAGCTACAGAAACTGATTATTTTGGTTAAATAATTACATATTGGAAAACTTTAGCAGTTAGTAAGTCTAATTTATTATTGCTTATTGAGAATAAATTTTCAAACAATGTATAGTTTCAAACAAGTAAAAAAAAAAAGTAAAAAACTTAAAGTCTTCCCATAATTTGATTTTTATTTTTCAATAAATGAAAAATTGAAAAACTACATATGTTTCGGCTTTCTACTTATCTTTCGACAAGAGCCATCATCAGGTTTGAGTAGTGTGTTAACACCGAAGCTTTAACTAACACTAGACAAAATAAAATAAATTATAGATGTTGAGGGTGGACAAGCCGGTTGCTGGGGATGTAGCGGTTTAAGAGTGGGTGTTGAGTTAAGACATGAACTTAAAATTAAATGAACAATATGGTTATAAATATGATTATTGATTTTTTTAGAAAATTGTAAACATTTTTATTCTTTTGTTTTTGATTCTAATCATTTGTCTCTTTTTCGTATCTTGTCTTCTATATAAATTTTGAAATTTAGTGGTAATGAAAAAACTACTGATTTGAAAAAGCTGTAAAAACGACACATTAGTTTTTGCTATTTTTAATACGGTAATACGTTATGATAATTAGTTTTTATATCTGATTGCACTCTTACCGATCTCTAACATCAAATGATAAACAAAAATTAAAAAAGCAACAAACTGATATTATTATATTTAAAAAAATGTTAAAGTATGTACTATTAAATAGAAAGAGTTATACTAAACATTGCCATTTAATAAAGTGTTAATAAGTAATTAACACTTAATTAATTACTGAATGTTTTTGAATAATAATTGGAAGAAACAATTTTTCTCAGTCTTTGAGTAATATTCAACCTAAGCACAGTCAACTATATCGCTATTTTAGTAAAATTATATAAAATAAATAATTTTGTTTTTACTATTTTTTTAAATTATTTTTTATCTAATCTAAAATCTTTTATTTAATCTGAAACAAGTTTTAGCACATATTTTCTTGACCTTTAGTCTTATTACGACATATAACGAAATTTGATAATAATAATAATTACATACAAGGGTATATTATAAATGATTATAAGGTTCAGAAAGCATTGCTAATTGCAAATGTAAGAAATTTGGTTAATAGGCAGTTAAATTGTTTCTTCAATTAATTAATCACTAATTATTTTTTAAAAAGCTCTGTACGTTATTAATGAAAGGTAGCTCATTTTACATCTTTTGCGATGTTATAATTATTTATAATACCCTGTTACAAAGAAAGAAAAAATACCTAAAGTAAGGCTAAAAAAACACGACAACTTAAGTAATCTCACAACGATCCTCCTCTCTTTATTTGCAAGTATTATTTTAATTGGTCATAATTTTGATCTTAATGAGATTGATTTTTAAATCTTTTTTCAAGAACTAAATCAGCAAGATAAACGAGTTTGGATTTGTGTTTGTTTGTAGTTATTGTAACAAAACTAATGTTCGTATCATAGATAATTGTTTCACAAATTAATAATAAATTATTAATTTGTAAGATACGTAATTTAAGAAAGGTGCAAATGTTAAACTGCTTTTGCACGGCCCACTATTTAACGCAATTTTTTCACTTATGTCATATTATGTCTGACATAGACTCCTTCTTTAGCAACATAAATTATTTTAGTAGTTAGTTTGATCAGTGTAACTTATTTTAATATTTAAAATCAAAGCTATCTTGCATTGCAAGTGATCTTTACTTAATTTTTTATTCATAATTTGACTTTATTGCAATGAAAGAATTTTGTATCTACTTTTACATTATTAATTTTTTTTCAAATGTTGGACAATTGTACTTATTTGCTTATTTAATAATTTTTCGATATTAGTTTTATCTAAATTGAGAAAAAACATACAATATTTTATAAGAATACACTTAGGTTTTGTGATGGATCCTTTAATATATTTGAGAAGTATTAGTGCAAGAGAAGACCCTCCTGTTCAAAATTAGGCTAATTAAAAAATGTATTGAACTTGAATAAGTTCTTTTTGTGTATGTCTCAAATCTTATTTTTATTCTCTGAATATTGATCATACTACAAGACAATATTGAGGTTATGGTTCTTGTTTTAGAAGACTTTCTCAATTTGTTAAACAGTTAATTTGATCCTATAGATAAAAAAGTATTAAGTCCTTGGTTACCGTGAACTTTATCATTATCTACTAGCTTTCATTATCTACTAATAAATCAAAGAAACACATTTTTGACTAGAGTAAAAAAAATTAATATCTCTTGTCAGTTTGTACATAGTTTTTATATAAATAGTCAAATTTTTGAAGAATTCTATTCAGAATAGAAATTTTCAGCTAATTACAGGTGATTTAATCTTTACCTGTTAAGCCTCACTGATGAGAGGTCAAAGTCACTAGGCACGTTCAATTTGTTTTAATAACACATTTGGAAAACTTGCAGTCTCGAAAAGATACAATCTTTTAAATAAACACATTTTTTGCACAAATATTTAGCAGTGGTATTAGAATATCAAAAATAAACCAGAATAAATATTTCAAAACAAAATATCTAGGCCTAATATTTATTTGTAGATAATTTTAAAAGCATAAATCTAAACCAGAAATGAAGATTAATTGAGGTGTAACTTGTATCAATGTTACCACAATTGGAAAAAAACTGCATAGAGAAATTAACAAAAAACGTTTTAAATAAAATCTAATAGAATGTAAATCTAAGTGTACTTAAAATCATAAATTAAATTTAAACAGCAGAGTAAATTTTTTTTAAAGCCCACATTGTTGCATAATTTAGCCGTAGGTAATAGATTTCCATTTTTATTGAATAGTTTGCCTTGGAGAGGGTACTATGGCTGCATTTTTTACAGTTTTTAAATAACTTACACAATCATTAACTTCTTTTCCAAATAAATAACATTTTTTAAGGAAAAAATTAACATATTTACAAAGATGTAAAACAATCGCATTCTCGAATGTCTTAGCAAATGCTATTATTTTCTATAAAAATGTGAGACATTTTTGTAATCGAAAAAAAAATTATTGTTACAATGTCTTCAACTTTTAATTGATTTTGAATTTGATAATCACATGAAGAGCCTAAAGCTGTTGTGTCATTAATGAACAATAACGGATTGAAAAAGTCTTAATAATAATTATCATTTTGCGAAGATCCACAAGCGTGAAAGTTCTTTCGGTTCATAGATTACATTAGCGGTTTTGTAATTTTCTCTATTATACAATGTTTATATTTGATCTGGGTTACAATAGATGGGACGTAATTAAATTTGTGTGTGCAATGGTAACGTATGGGCGTGTAAATCATTTTCTTTTAATAGAATAGAGAAACAATGACTTGTGCTGGTATAAAAAATCAATGTAAAAAAAGGAGCGTTTAGTCAAACAATACGTTGATCAAAATTGCAGTTGCAAAATACCTTTATTAAAAATACTATTTTTATCTGAACTATGGTAGCAACATAATTAAAAAAATAAATCTAAGTAATTGAATTTTTTTTAGCCTTTCTATCCTCTGACTTTATAATTAATTTATGTTTGCTCGCTTTGAATTATTTGGTACTAGCAACACAGTTTGGCCTACTACTAATCAAAATAGAGTATAAATAGCTCTTTATCATACGCCGATGATTAAAATTAAGTTCTCTTCTTTATTTTTTTAATATATTATATTGTGGGAAAGAGTATTGTGGCTTATTTTACCTGATTTGAAAGAAAAATTTTGGCTTTTACGTTCTCAATTACAATCCGTAAACGCTAACTAAACACTAAAAAAAAACTTTTTTAACATTTTTGTTTTAGCTTCTAACTTCTTAATAAATATTTGAAGTTTGAAACCAATTTAAAGATTGTATGCAAAATTCTAGCTTAATTTATTTGGAAATAACGGTTTTAAAAGTCAGATGCAAGATTAGAGGTAATTGATAAATAAAATCAATAAACATAGAATTTTGGTAAAGCAATATTTAATTTCAAAAATGCATTTAAAAAATAGAATGCTGATTAGAGAGATTTTAGGTCTAAACCAAATAATTTTAACCTGGAGATTACAAAGTCAATAGCGACTAAAATACAAAAACATTCTATAATGAGCCACACACTACAAACAGGTTTTTTTTTTACGAAAACGACTAGACACATTAAGACAATATCCGCCGAACTTAGTAATGTGCAGCAGGAACCGGTCGATCTCTGGAGGTATGGCATAACAGTAGTTTACTATGAGTGTCTTGCAATTTAAAATAAATAAATTATATACCTATTTTTTATTTTAAACCTTAAATTTTATGGTATGTACATTGTACAAGTATATTGTAGAACAAGTGTTAAAAATGAAAGTTTTGAGCCAAATTAAGTTACAAGCCAAAAGCATGTGTTTTAAGCGAACAAATAGTGTAAAATTGCATTTTTAACACGTGTTGTACCTACACGATAATTTTCTTACAAATAGTTTTTTTTCAAGAGAGAAGGATTGTTGTGAGATTACTCAAGTTGTTGTGTTTTTTAACCTTACTTTAAGTATTTTTTTTTCTTTGTAACAGGGTATTATAAATAATTATAACATTGCAAAGAATGTAAAATGAGCTACCCTTTGTTAATAACGTACAGAGCTTTTAAAGAAATAATTAGTGGTTAATTAATTGAAGAAACAATTTAACTGCTTATAAGCCAAATTTCTTTCATTTGAAATTAACAATCATCTATATATATATAAAAAAAAGTCGTGTTTGTTACAACACTTATAACTCGAGAACGGCTGGACTGATTGCCATGGTTTTTGATATGTTGGATTTGTTTCCGTCCCGAATAGCAGAATACATCTTAAAAACAATGAAAACTCGATATGTGTAATGAATACTTAATCATTTCTCAATCAATAGATGCTGATTTGTTTATTACATGTCAAACATTTGTGGTCCAATCCTGTCAAATAGTTTAACAACTATTTTTTTTTGGAGCTTATGGCCTGGTTGCTGAGACCTTTAAGCCACAACTTAATTTTTTTCTAAAGACATCATGTGTGCGTTTAGAAATTTATTTTTTGTAAAATGTCTACAAAGTTCAGGTACTGTTATATTTGTTTTTAATTCCCGAAAATAATACCTAAGATTTATTCTACAGTAAAAACATAAAATCATCGGAAAGGAACGGAATTTAAGGAATCAAAAATCAGTTGGTAAAGGTTATAAGATTAAGGAAAAAAAATCTACAGGTTAACAAAAGTGTAAATGTCTTTTTATAGGTTGTCTATGATTTTTCTTGATAAGCTATTCATACGTAGTGGTTATATACTCTTTGAGCTATTGTCTATGTCTCGAAAGTTCAGGCACTGTTATTATATTTGGTGGTTTTATGCGAGTGCACATTTTAATAACAATGTTAATTTTAATATTAATGTTCTAGAAGATCTAATCTTTCCCAGCGAAGTCGTAATGCAATTAGGCAACGGAATATCGCGAGTCAATTATCTGCGAGAAATTGCACGCGTCGATACTTAAAGGAAAATTTAAAGATGAGGAAGTTCTTATTCCAAGGAATTTGATGATCCTAACGGATATGCCCTTTGAGTTTAAACGAATTCAAATCCCGATTCGTCTTGCCTTCGCCATGACGATCAACACATCACAGAGCCAATCCTTGACTATTTGTGGCCTCAATATAGAAAATGCATGTTTTTCTCATGGTCAATTGTACGTGGCATGCTCACGTGTCGGCAAACCATCCGCTTTATTTGTTCTTGCGCCTAACCAAAAAACAAAGAATGTCGTTTACCAAAAAGTGCTGGAAGGAAAATTCTATTAATGAATTAATCCGAGTTTTATTTTTTTCCCCAATCTGCACAACATAGTTTTCAATCATTTTTTTCTGACATGAGTTTGAAGTACTTAATTATTATTTTTTATTATTTTTGATTTTTATTCTCATTCTGTATGTATGTTTTCATCATCATTTATCATAATAAAATACTTTTTTGTTTCTATCTATATAAATATATTATTTTGTATCATTGTTTTACGTTCATCAAAGCCTAAATTAGTTCAGCTAAAAAGTAACACGACATTCATTTTCTGTTAGGCGGTACGAAGTTCGCCGGGTCAGCTAGTTTATAATATACCCTTATATGTAATTACTATTATTATTATGAAATTTTGTACAGTTATATGTCGTAATAAAGCTAAAGGTGAGGAAAATATGTGCTGAAACTTGTTTCAGATTAAATAAAATATTCTAGATTAGATAATAGATAATTAAAAAAAATAGAAAAAAAAGTTTTTTTTTTTATATAATTTTACTGACATAGCGGTATAGTTGAGTGTGCTTAGGTTAAATATTACTCAAAGACTGAGAAAAATTGTTTCTTCTCATTATTCAAAAACATTCAGTGTTTAATTACTTATTAACACTCCATTAGAAGCTAATAACTTAACAGGAATTAACTTCTAGCGCTATTGTACAGAATAGTTCAATAGTCGCACACATAACCCTGAAAAAAAACTGAGTAATAAGTAAGAATCAGTAGAGGTCTTATACAAAAAAAAATTTAACAAAAGTTTTCTGTTATAGAAATAAAAATAATTAAAAATTTTGTTAGAATTTGCTGAACGTAATTGAGTTAGGTCAGTGAGGGACGCCAAGCGACTATTAAATTGTCGTGACCTTTACCGTAAACTTTTGCTAAATACATGTCAGCGTAACACTTTTTTTGGAATACATACGTATTTTTTTAGAAAATCAAAACAAACCGAGTGTGACAAATTTAGAGACATTAAACGTGACATCAAACATGTCATAGTTGCTGTAATCGTTATAAAAAAAATGACACTATTGTTGTTAAACAACTTAAATTACTGTTTTAGTCTCTGAAGTAGAGCAGATTAAATTTATTCTAGGCTAAAGAATTTTTATCACTAAAACTAGAAAACTTTTGTTAAAAAAAATTGTATATGAGTTTTTATCTACTGCTACATTTTATTTTGTAAGCTCATATTAAGAACAACTTGTATATTGATAAAAAAAATTGGAACAGATCAAATTTTATCTTAAGTTCACACTATAAAAATACTACCATTTTGTAACGTAACTATTTTTTTAAAGATTATAACCTCCTGTGGCATTTTTTTCTAAAAAATTTCAAAAAAAGTAGAAGAATAAAATTTTAATTTGCTGTTGAGTAATATTAATGTGTGTATTTATAATTTACAGATAATGTTTGAAGAAGATCAAGCATTTTTATATGTATACTAGTTGACCCGGCGAACTTCGTACCGCCTTAGCGTAAATTTGATGCACTACTTTATTTTGTATAGCTGACCTATCTTATGTATGCGTACCTATTCAATTTGAACTGGAATCTATAATATCCTCCATATAAAAATGAATACCTATTTCCCTGGTCTCGTCATACCTGAGAAGGACTTTACTAATTTTCTTAAATAAAAAACAAAATATATATTTTCATAACAGTGTTTATTCCGTAGGGTTCAATAATTTCACTTATATTTTTACAAATCGCTATTGAACAACTGAACATTTTGAAGTAAACACTGAGCTCCAAAGAAAAGCGCTCTAGAAAGCAACTAATAGCCTCTATACCCTTCACTGCTTCTCTCTATTCTACTGCTTTTTGATAAACTATATTTTTAGTTTTATGTTCTGGCGCGTAAATAAATAATGTTGATGGTTTTCCGACACGGGAACAGGCGACATATAATTGACCATGTGAAAAACATGGATTTTCTAGGTTGATGCCAGATACACTTAGCGACTGCCCTTGCGATTTATTTATTGACATTGCAAATGCAAGCCGCACTGGAAACTGTAAACGTTTAAAACTGAATGGCATATCGTTCGGTATCATAGGGATGCGTGGGATTAAAACACCTTCGCCTTCGTACTTCCCTTTCAAAATGTTTGAAAGTAATTTACCTAACATGTTCGAAAAGTGAAATTTTTCACACTTTGTTTGCAGCACAACGAAAGAAGTGCGCATTAGTGCAAATGGAGAAAATTTTTTTCCGAAAAAGTTAGGTACAATAATTCTTTTTGCAACAAATAATTTTAATTTTTTAACTTAAAATGAATGAAATTTTTATTTAATTTTTGGTTGGTAGCGCTGTTTCTGTTGATTATTTGGTTTTAAATTTAAAATAATCTTATTGTTTTGTTGCTATGGTTTTATTGGATAAAAAAAAAACATTGTTTCAAAAATTCTTTCTTAGTTTTGGCTGAAAAATAAAAAACTCCAAGGTGTGAAACAATCGTTTTTTGATAGATTGGGAACGATCGCAAACTACCGATTTTTGAGCAATTAGTGCAAAATAGGTACTTACCCAATGAGTTTGGGTACTGAAATTTCTCACATGACCACTTTTGCATTAGTGCTAATGGGGGAGAATTCTTTTCGAAAAAGTTATACAAGAAATAGCTCTATTATTTGTTTAATAATAAATAATATAGTTTTCCACTAATTTTTGGGTTAGTAGCGTTGTTTCCGCCAAATATCCAATTTTTTTAATCTAAAATGGTTTTATTGTTTGGTTGCTATAGTTAAATGATAAAAAGTTATTCAATAATAAATAAAGCATTGTTTTAAAAATTTTCTGTTAGTTTCAGCTGCAAAGTAAAAATTTTTGTCATCAAAAAATGTTTGTTCAATACAAACATTATTTGAGTATTTTAACAACTTAACTAAAAATCTTATTAAAATAGCTAATAAAAAATGAATAACAATTTAAAAATTATATCTGACTGAGTAAAATTCGAACTTCTCTCAAAGTTTAAAAAAAAAGCAAAAAGAATTATGTGCTGCGAAAAAATTTAAATATTAGTGCATTACTTCAAAATTTATTCTGGATCTGAAAAACAGCTTGAATCTAAAAATTAAAACTCCCAGAGCAAACTATAATTATGCTTATCTAAAGTTCTGCATTTGACATTGTTACTACCTAACCAACTTTTTAGTAATCATGCTTAAATAATGTTTAACGCCTCAATTAATGTTTATAGATTGATAAACAGAAGTTTGAAATCTTTGTCTATGTATATGGCTAAACAAATTGTTGCTCTTTTGATTATTTTGCTAAACTGGACTTTGGAGTAAGTTGGTATTTTTGCATAAAAACATGATGAGTCTTGCTAAATTGATAAATAAAAAAGTTGATGAAGTTGTTACAAGTGAAGTTACAAAGTTACAGAAATCAGATGTTTATATTATTTAATTGTAACAGAAGAAAAAATATTGTTGGAAATTGTATGTATAATGGTATCTTCTAAAGCAAATTGTAGAAAAAAAAATCCCTTGTGAACCGCATCGTACACTTTTGTCAGTAAATAACTAATAAAACAAAAAATAATTTTTTCGCATTGCATAAATGAGTAGCTCAGGCTGAAAAACACCTGGAAAACCCGTGCTATTTACAAAGTAATTAAAGCTAGTGAAGAGTCAATTCGATTAAGCTCATGTTATTAATCTGTCACTATAACAAATAGCCGTCATCTATAATACTTTATGTAGCAATAAAAGAAAACTAATAAATGATGTAGATGTTATCACTATAAGCCGAGTAATTGTTCAGAAAAAAAAGAGTTCCACCGAAGCTTAGATATAACTTATTATACTGTTTAGATGGACAAAATTTAAATTATCTTTGGTAAAATACTTAACAGCGGTTTCAACTTTTGAAAAAATTATATTCTGGAAAAGTTATTATAATATGTTTATTTTAAAATAAATTTGTACAAAAAGAATTATCCAAAAAATAATGACACAAGAAACCAGCGACTTTCTACTCTCTCAACGACATTAACGTGTGCTTTACGTAACATTTTCTAATATTTCACGTATAGTTATTAATTTGATTCTACAGGTCACAATCCCATGATTTTAATTAAATTTTTTTGGTTAAAAATTTATCAAATTAAATACGATTTGTCGGAGTAATAGCAATGTTGCCAAAGCCTTAAGGGGACGTTAACGAAGCTCACGCATTTCTTGACTATCGCAATGTACAAAGTATGCAATTATATAATTACTTTAATAATAATTCTAATTTGATAAAAAGTATAATTGCCAAGTGTCTGCCAATCTTTCTCTCCACTGATTCGAATCTTCAAGGTAAGTACCGATATCTTCAATTACGGCCTGGATGTTCCAGGTAACCTTTATGGGTATTTTTTTAAAATATATAATAATATAATTTCCAATTAAATTTCAAAGAATTTTTTATTAAACTGGCAGCTAAAGGAACTGCTGTTAACACAGTTGAAAACTTAAAACTATAAAATTATAGTGGTTTGTATTTTAGATCTCAAATTTAAGAATGATTGATAATAGTACCAATATTAAAAAACTAGTTTTATAAAGGTTGATTTGGCGCATAAGTATTGAGGGACACGTGCGCTACGTGTTTTTTTGAGTATTTTTTTGAAATTTCTATATATTTTTTTTAATTTCATATAAAAAAATCAAGCTTCTAAACCTAAAAAAAAATTGTTTTTAACGGTTAGTAACAGCAACAAGTTACTTGATGTAAAATTCAGTTTAAAAATTTTTGATGACATAATTTGTTTTATTTTTAACAAAAAAATAATATTACAAAAAAAACAATATTTATGTGCTTCACCTAAAATTTGGAAACTATCCTAAACAAAAACTAAAAATTTATTACTTTACAAATAGAAAGTAACTTAAAAATCCTCTCTGTAGTAGAAAACAAATGTTTGCAGCTCTGCCTATAATCACTTTCCCTTTAATTTAAACCACTAATTTTAGTTTGAAACAAAAACAAATCTTTTTTTAAATATATAAAAGTAATAATCTGTTTGTAAAAAAATTGTGACATTGACATAATAATTTTTTTGACAGCTATGTATGTACACCAATCTCTTAAAATTAAAAACATCTGTAAGAGCACATCTATAAGTGTTTTAATAGATGTCTATAAAAGACTTCAAATTGAAAACATTAATACGTTTAATCATTAAAGACTCAAATTTGAAAGAAAAAATTTAAGATTAATGAATAAAAATTATTAAAATAATTTGGTTTTTACATCAATTGGCACTCCGCGCACTATGATCAACCGTTGTATCCAATTTTTGAATAATTCTATTATAGATTTTATGATGCACAGGCCAAAAACTGTATTATCTTATGTATTGTAGTGTACTGTGTTTAATTTGACAAATTAAAACAATTAATAAACTTATAACATAATCTTTAACTGCTTTAAAATTGAGTGGATTATAAAGCGTTACCCAGTTTCTTGATAGATTATCTACATATTATCAAAAGTTAAATATTATGTAGAGAAAAAATTTATTGTTATGTTGAAAATATGTAATATTGTTGACATGGCGCAATATAATGTTGACAAGAACTTTGTTATAGCACTAACACCTCTGATTTTTTCTCTTGGCACTCAAAAAAGTAAAACATTTTTTAATCTAATATCACATCATCACTTGTTTAACTAAAAATTGAATAGAATATTTATTGAAGCAATTATTATAGTCAATTAATCAATTTAGATAATTTCAAAAAGTTTAAAAACCAAAATTTTAAAGAAAGTAAGTGGAACGATTTCTAAATTATTACCTTATAAATTATTGTTCTATATTTATTTTATCAGAAAATATTTTAGTATAAAATTGAAAAATGCAAATAAAATAGTTCTCTTCTGACACAAGTTTTGAAACAACCTAAATAACTTGTTCTTATCTTTTTAAATCACATTATAAACGTTTCATGTTTTTATCGATACTACGAAAATTTCACTACGCTTTACAATTTGCCCATCTCATTAATTTTATCTTGACTATTAACATTTTAACATTTACATGTTGAATATTTGTCAGCTGTCAACTGAACATTGTGTTGAATTTATATTTTTGTGTTTATAGCTGTAATTAGGCTCAATTTGTAAATAATCATTATTTATAATTTCGAAATAGCGACAAAATAAGTTTGATTCTTAATCAGTATTGTAATTGAATAATAACATACCTGTAAGGTAGGTAATAAGAATCTTCCCTCTGTTGAGCGAAAAAACCTAGTCTAGTTATGTAGCAAACGACGTTTCATAATTAATCTTCAATTGTTTTACTTTAATTTAATACTTCATTAAACTATATTTTAAAGTTAACGTAAAATTTATAAAGCACAACTTTGTTATAGTTTTGAATCAACTTAGCCGTTGTGACGTAATGCCAATGTCATTACGTCATTCTGCATTGTTACTGCTGTCAATTTTTTTTTAATGTTTTAATAGCGATTAATAAAAAACATTAGCGTAATTTGGCATGGTGTTACAAATTCAAAAATACGCAATTTGGCTCTATAATTTTTTTTCTGTTTTATATGGTGGATTTATAAATGCACCTGCTATAAAATTTTAACACAATGTTTATTTTTGGTTAGTTCATACGCAGATACAAGCGTGTCGTGTATTATTGGACAAAAATAATTATCTTCTTACTATAAATGAAAATACAAATAGCAAGATAAATTGCGCACCAGGAGATGATCTAAATAATTTATGAACACACGATCCAATCCACATTTTTAATCAAAACAAAATTAAATTAATTGACTACCATTTCGTTAACAATACTTAAATTTAACGTATTTAAATGTGTATGGCTTAAAAGTTGAATAATTTATGTCAGTTTTATATGTTTGCTATAAAAAAAATTTAAATAACTTAATTCTTATTAAGTTATTAATTATCATTTATTGTTTCGATAACCTCGAGCCAATTATAGCGACTGCTTGTGACTTGCAAGGTTTTGGAAAAGACCAGAAGCCGGTAAATAAATCTTCCGATAGTAAAAACAGTCGGGTGACAATCGTAAAACACCACAGACAGACGTGATTGGTAAGTTTGATATTAGAACGACCGAACAATTTATTCAGGAGCAGCAGCCGGACAAAACTTTTTGGGCAATTAAATACCAGTTTTCCTTATTTCTTTATTCGGTACTTTTACACTGGAAGGCACCATAAAACCAACGACTGGCTTAACCTGATTTTCGTTGCTTTATTAGTTTGTAAAAAGTCATTTCGATGCACTTGCACGGCTTAAAAATTTGCCGCAATTAAAACGAGCCTGGACGGTCGTAAACAGTGGAGAAGTTTCAGTTTTGTGTCGTTAAATTTGCCAAAAAAATTTATTGTTTTATAACCTGAATTGCTAAATTACGAAAAATTCTACTTTCATAAACTAATAATACCCAGATAATAATAATACTCTTTAAGTTTAGAGTATCATAAAATATAGGTTATAACATCGTTTTTATATAGTAAGTGTTTACTATATAAAAGACAATGATAAATAAAAAAAGCGTCTCTATACTATATTTAAGTTAAATATGAAGCTGGAATAAACACTATCACGTGCGGTTTACGTGATCTCCCACCACAACAGGCGTGTCTGTTCTTACAGGGCTGTCTTCAAAGAGTGCATGCTCTTCATGATATGCGTCATCTGATAACGTTCCTCACAACAAAACCGAACTATAACTTAAAAGTACTTACTCCAGCCCTGTCTCGCCACTCAAGCTACGTCTTTATCTGGTCCTTCCATCCAATAATTTCTATATCACCTTACCATGAGATACCAAACACGAGGTGATCATGCAGTGTTTGTTTATTTCAACTTCATCTTTAACGCTAATATACTACAGTAACTTCATGCGTTACAAATCAAATGAGAACCTTAAGGCGTCACTAAGTTTTTAATTAGCCAGCAAAACCATACAAGTCTTGTCATATCCTTATTGAAACAAATCAGTTAATTCCAATTACACAAAACAATAATTAATCAACTATTTTATACAAAGATTCTATAAATTATTCATCTATTAAATTATCTATGCAATTGCAAAATTTTAAAAATTCGCCACTTTTTAGTTGTAGTAGAAGTCTTTATCTAAAAGTCAATGCACCGTCAATGTCATAAAGTATAGAGAGTATTACTAATATTACCAAAATGAAAATAATTATTTTAAAAATGAACAAAATTTTTATTTTTTACTTTGTAATTAATTTGAAAATCTAAAAGTACTTTATTATTTCAAAGATCTACAATTTTCAGTTTTGTCAGCGGTTTCTATGACTTTATCCAATATTGCTAAAATTTTGCATTGAATTATTGTGTGCTTATCTCAACATTTTCAATATTTTGAAGATATATATTTTTTTATTGACTCAAACTTTGAAACCGCTTAACTTTAATCACAAAGAAGAAAGAATAAAAAAGCTTGTTATGTTTGGTTTTTTGAACAAAAAAGATGTTGCTCAAAAATGATTTTGTACAAACTTTTTTATTTCTGACTGAAGCCGTGATATATGAACAACGTAAAATGCCCAACCGTCTTCTGCCTTTTAAGAAATTTTCATTACAAACTCTGGTGACTCACTTTTACTGTTACTTAAAACACCACCATAAATATATTTAAACTAATAAATATCTATTTAACAATTCTTTAAAACAAAAAAGCAAAGTGCTGTCAAGGCTTAAAAATAATACGTAAGAATAATAAAATATTTCAAAATGAAGTAGCTGCACAGCAATTTTTACCTTATACGTACGGTAGCACCAATTTATGACAATTTGTAGATTATGTTAGAATTATAAACACTTTAAAAAATTAATAAATATATTTCTTTAAAATATTGAAAGAATCGAGGTAGACACACCACAATTAAACTCAAGTTAGTGTTTTTAGCAAAATAAAGATAAGAAATGTATTCATTTATTTGACAAGTTACACTAGTAGAAAATTATTTTATTCTGCTCTTGTATACTCAAGAATATCAAACAAAACAATTAACAAATTTTTTGTGTGTATTACAATTTACTATAACTACAGCATGAAACACAAATGTTTATAGTTGATTAGCAAAAAATTACAACCTTTACTCTTACTCTTTACTCTTACAACCAAACATTTTCAAGAAAAAAAAATAAAATTACTGTTAATAAAAATATATATACCTTAAAATACTGAACATACCTAATAAACAAAATAAAATTGAAAAATAAAATACAAAGCTTAATTACATAAAATAAAGTTGAAAGCAATAATTTATAATTATTGATCTACAGACAGAAGTGGAAAATTTTCGAGACACCAACAAGGGTAGCACCTAGGTTATTTCAAAATTTTAGACATTTTAGAGTTTAAACGTGTCAGATTAAATTGTTAATGAGCTCAAGATGCAAAAAATAGCTAATAGTCATTATAGCTTTAGAAAAAGTAGTTTTTCATAAAATGTCTATCAGGTTTAACGTATCGAATTTTCTAGCACATATGTAGATCATAAAAGTTTGGGTTTCTTTGCAAAATCTGGATGTTTAGTAAAAATATTATCAGTTATCTTGAGCAAGATGATACAAGACAACTACTGTAACGCAAAACTTAAAAAAGTTGTTGCTATATTATTTTGCATGCTGAATTCACAAAAAGTGTTGTAGAAACTAATTTCTCAATTTTTAAAGTTTATACAAAAACTGACATGGTATAGTTAGAAACAAAGCAAAACCATTTTAATATTTTTAATTCTAATGTGAAATAATTTTAGCCGGTATTTAGACTGTTTCTTTATTAATATAAAATGAGTATTACGCTTTAACGTTTTAAAGTTATGTTTATACCTGTTTTTCAAAGTTAAATATCCGTTATTGTAAGTGCCATGTCATGGTTCTATTTAAATGTCAATTCTAGGTTAATTTGCGTCTGGGTACATTATGTCTTTTTGGTTCTTTTGTTTTAGTATAAATAGTGTTGTTATTATTAGTTATTAGCTGATAATTATTTATTTTACCTAATTTCTGAAATAAATTTATTCGCTATTAATAAACTTTAAGTTATTTTAAATTAACAGCGAAGACAGAAGAACCAAAAAGGCACATGTACTCAGAACCAAATTAATCATTTTTCTTAAAATCTTTTTGTTCAATTTTTCCAAAAAAAAAAAAAAATACAATTCAAGCTTAGGAGCTACGTATTGATTATTAATTAGAAGGAGTGTGGCAATCATCTTAACAATATTATGATTTTTTTATTTTTAGTGTATTTTGACTAATTTTTATTAAAGTTTGCATCGTGAACATTGATTTTTAAAGCCAACAAAATTTTGTATTTTTTTAATCAATTATCTTAGTTTTTAAAACTTATTTTGGAGATATGTATTTTTATATTCAATGCAAAAATTTATTAATCGCAACTTTATTATTTTATTGTATATAATATGTTGGTTTCTAACGTTATTTTGCAGAATTTTATATTCTGATAAGCTATGTTTTTATAATTTTTTTTAAATATAAATAGTTTATTTTTAACCAGGGAAAGAAAGTGCTTTATTGCAGACCGGAAGCAAAGTTTATAAACCAAGCCGTAGGCAATGTTTGTTTAGCCCAAGGTCTGGCTCAAGGTCTGTAAGGGCACTTTTTCACCATGGTTTAAAAACTGTTTTTTTCCTTTCCAGCAAGACTTTGTTAAAAAATTGTTTTTCTGATCAGTTAGATGTGTTAACAATATAACAATGCACATGGAAATGACGCAGCTTTTATAATGACCCTCTGTACTGAGCTCCTTAAAACTTAAAATCACGCAGATCAGGTACACATTGTTTACATTTCTAACCGGTTGGGAAAAGGACATTTTTAGTAAAGTTTATTTAATTTCTATGTTAATTGTAAAATTTTTCGCATGATAGCAATAATGAGGAGTATAAACATTGATTAATATTGGTATACGGTATCTTAGGTATCAATTGTTAAATCTCAAACCGCAAAAATGTCGCATACAATTTTTGTAAAATGTCACATAGATTTTAATACCTATTTATTTTATTTGACATTTAAGTAAGATAGTATGCGAAAGCTGCTGTTTGAAATTTGCCTGAGATGTCGATTTATGTTTCTACTAGCTGGCCCGGCGAACTTTGTTCCGCCCTAGTTTTGTTATTTTATTTTTTATTTTTTTTGTCATTTGTTTTGTTATTATATGTCAGATGCGTTTACGTTTTATATTGTATGTCACGTCACACGGAATGGGATAAAAAATATTCTTTGTTAGGCTACTGGTTCTAAACAACCACTCCACCAATTTTCAGCCAAATCGGTCATAAATAGATATAGATTTTTAAAATAAACGACCCCAAAAACTATAAAAATGATACCCAAATTAATTATTCACATTTATTACCTTTATCACATTCATTTTACAACCCTCTTTAACTTAAATATCATTTTCAAAATCAACGACCTGAAATTTCTCGAAAATACCCATATCGTTTTCTTACATTTTTATCCCTAGAACACTCTCTTTTCATCCTCCTAAGAGTAATTTTTTAGAAAGCAGGAAACATACCTATTTATTTTTTTTTGAGAACTTAGTCAATTTATGGGAAAAATTATGAAAACGACATCAATCTTTAGACATTTTGCCCTCTTTCCGCCCTATCAAAGAATGATAATATTTTACTTCTAAAATTTCGGATTTAAACATAGATATTATTTTTAAAATAAACAATCCAAAATTTTTGAAAATCATACTAATATTGGTACTTGTCATTTTTTGTTCCTATCCCACCTCTTTTTATCTCTTTGTTAATAAAAAGTATTCTATTCTTTTCATTCAAACCCAGTCATCATAATTTTCCATACAAACTTTCACCCAAAGTTGTTATATGGGAAGTTGTCTCATGGAAGACGATTAAAGACGGCCACTGACGATCCAAAATCCATCGCCGCAGTCGTACTACGGCGTTGGATCGTCATTCGTCAGTGGCCGGCTTTACATGTAAACGGTGTGTAAACGCACGGTCCGACTTTGGTTGGTGGTGGGGGAGTGGATCGATTTATTTGGAACGGTAATTTGCCGAGCCTCACCGAACGTTTCCGACATCGCAATTCTAATTTTGATTTAACCCTTCTTTTAGAGGGTGGTTTCTGGAATAAAAAGTATTCTATAGCATTCTCCTGGCTCTAAACTACCACCTCACCAATTTTCAACCATATCGGTAAAGCCGTTCTTGAGTTATAAGTGGAGTAACTAACAGACTTTCTTTTATATATATAAATAAAAATATTATGAGTAAAAAAGACTCCGAGCTATAACTTGGTTGTTGATGTAAAAATAAATATTTTATCAAAAAAACGCTACAAGATTTGTTTAAAATAGTTTTACTTTTCAAAAAAATTTAGAATCAAACAATTGTCATTTTAATTTTTTATAATTATTGTTCCGAATTTTTATTCAATATAAAAATGTAGAACTTAGAAGTCAAGATAAAAATTGTAATTTATTTATTTATTAATTTTAATAAATGCTACGTTTTTGTCAAATTTTAAAACAAAGCAAGGTGTCCATAGTAAATCAATTTTGATTGACTGTGCTGCAGTAGTAACCACATTATTACTTAGTGATATTGCTATTTAATAAAATTGTCAAAGTATTTTTGTTTATAATAGTTTAGGCTTCTTACATTCAAAATATTCTTGTGATAGGTATATCTGCCAGATAGTAATTTTTCAATTGTTAAAGCAAAACCACACTTAAATTGAACTAAAATACAATAATTACCAACTATATTTAAATGACATTTATTGTTTTAAGCGTTCCTATTTATTTGAAGCCTTACTTTAATATTTTTATCTTGCTCAGTAGTAAATAAGCAAATAGTTTTGTTAAGTTTTTTTTACCTAGAAATGCAATTAGTTGTAATTGAATAAAACCAAAAAAAAAATCTTTACTAGAAAAAGTAATTAGAAATTAAAAGTGTCTTGATGAAAAAATCAAGTTTACAGTATAGGTTGACGATAGGTTTTTGTCAAGAATATAGTATAGTCTTTTTTAAATATCTTTCTCAAAGTGTTAAAATTGAATCATATATAGCCGGATAATAGTTCGAATTTTTTCTATCATGCATCAATATATAGGTTAATGCCAAAGGCAAATTAAAAATTTTTGTCTACTATCTAATTTATGAAAATCTAAAACCACATAATTTTGTTGGTGTGAATTGAGATACATTAAATTGGGATTAAACGTCTTGCAAATATTAAGTAGCACAACCACCATATTAAAATAGGTCATCTACTTGACATGTTGAACATATAAGTAACCAACAATATAGTTTAAAATTTTTAAAAAGTTATTATTTAAAATGATAACTATAACATTTAGCTGTTTTGATTTTTAATAAATTCCATAATACATTATCGTAATTTTAAAGTTTGGCTTCAAATACAGTGTTTTTATATATTTTGTGTAATAATTTTACCGCTATAGCAACACAATTTCAGTCATAAACATTTGGTCACTAATCTGAATAAGTCTACAATATGTAATAATAAATGAAGTATAAATACGTGTAGCACCATTCGCACACGTAAATTGGTTTCTTTCACACTAGCGTAAAATTTTATTGATTAAGCTGTTTATTATTAATAATAATAATCTTGAAGCTTCTTACAGCAAGCCTGTAATTAAATTAGATAACGAACAAAGAATTTATTCAACGTATGTAAAATTATGACACATACATATGCTGGAACACTAACAATAGTCTGAATTAATCAAACACAATCGCGCAAAAGACTTTCTACACACTATTATGGTTGTTAAATGAGATTTGCTCTTTCCATTAGCGTATTATTAAATATTATTTAATTGTGATAATTTATAATTAACTTGTTTGAGTTAAGTGGGCCGTCCGAACACTATCTCTAACGTCAATCACTGATTATGTAATGAATGTATAATAGCGTGCATTTTACTATCTCAAAAGCGTGAAGACAAAACGTGTAATTTGAAATGTTTGAATTCGCAGGTTCGCACGTCTTGTTCTTCAATGTAGAAAGCTTTTCATTACAATTTGATTCTTCTTTAAATATTCAATTTACATTGTGCCTGTACAATGGTGGGTTAACTAGACTGCTGATTGAATGTAGTCGATCAACTATTATTTCGATCAATTAATCTGCTCACATTTCCAAATGATTATTTTGCGCTCTAAATTGTTAGCAATCATTTAAGAGTATTATTTTTAAACATGATTTTTTAAAAAAATTTTTAATAGCTTTCACAACAACTAGAGTCTTGTAGACTCTTGTGGTTTAGGTAAAGAATCAAAATTGTGAAGGACAGCAATGTGCAATTTTCTATTGATTTATAAATAAACAATTTCAGATGCTCTAGTCTTCTAAGTAACAAATCACGAAATACAAAGATTGCCTTTGATTCTGTACAAACTTTTAAAATTCACAATTTTTGTTTTTAGATTTTTATTGAAAAGCATACCTGAGAAATTCAAAAGTGCAAACAGAAAAGCCTGCATATCTTCTTAGGTTTTAAAACTGGAAAATTCTTAGCTTTTTAAATATTCACAAAGCTTTCTTGAAATGCTAATTTATGTTACCTGCTTAATTTACAATTTCAAGCGTGGTCACAATCTTCCAAACATTGTCATTGTATGTCATTAATGTCAACGGCTATATTTTTATTATATAATCTATAAATAAATACTTCTTGAAGTTCTAGATAATAGCATATAATAGTCGACGCTTAAATGATTGGTTTTTGACCTTAAAGTCTCCTTGGTCAAGCATTGATATTGTTTGTTAACTTAGACTTCAGAAAAATTTTGAGATTTTCGAAAATTTTAAATTTGAGAATTTTACAGTTGAAAGAATTTTAAAAGGTAAAGGTTATTTTCTATCAAGAATGACAATAGATCATAAGGTAAACGTTATTGTATTACAAGAAACAAGAAGCACATACTTAATTGCAAGAACACCACAGGAAAATAAATTAAGAGCGGTATTCTCGAGGATACGTAATATTATGAAATGATAATATTATTCTGGATGGGCTTGGTAAAATTATAACATTTTATTCCAAATGAGAGCTGAGACACCATTAAAACACTAAATTTAATTTTTTTTAAAACATTAATTTTTGGTGAATTTTTGTATGTCTACCTCAACTGTTTCAATATTTTAAAGAAAAATACTTTTTTACTTGTTGAGGTTATCTATGAATCTAACATAACCTACAAATTGTCATAAATTGTTATTACCGTACAAGGTAAAAGTTATTGTATGCAATAACTTAATTTTAAAATAATTTAATAATCTTCCGTATTATTTGACTGCATTACGTTTATAAGTTTTAAAGAGTCGTCTAATAGATATTAATTAGTTCAGATCTATGGCAGTGTTTCATCCTCTTGAGAGGGAAAACATTGTTTCACATTCTATGCTGTTTATATTTATAACGACATTAACGTTCTAAAAAGATTGTTTAATAAACCCCGAAAGCTCTTTCAACCACTAAGTGGTTATAAATAAAGCAAGTTTTATTAAATAAAACTAGTTTTATGCATATTCTGATAAACGTTTTGGCATGTGGCAAAACTGTGAGAATAGTTCATTGTGTTAAAAATTTCTAATCATTTGCTGTCTAAAATATCTACAAATTAAAAGATATGACGTTTGTGATCAAATACTTAAACGACAAAATTTTCACGTTTATTTCTCCGCAATAAACTTTTAAACAAAAAAAAACATACTGTCTTTTGGTAATATACTTGAACACAGTTTATCTCAAGCTTACCTTAGTGTCACTTTAGATGAGTCATTAACTTACAAGCACCATCTTAAAAGATTATAGCAAAAACTAAACAACATGTTCTGAGTCAATATTGTCTAACATTGCAGCAGCAAACCCTAGCAGAAAACAATGTAAAAAAAAATTCTAATTTAGCAAGAATTTTCAAATCTTATAAATAAGCAGATGATCGTCAAGAAAGCTATTTTCAAAATATCTTAAAAATGTAACATATTTTTCTGCTGAAGAAGAATGGAAAACAATGTAGTAAATCAAATATTGTGATCTAAAAACTATTTGGAGAGTTTTGACAAGCTTTAGCTAGTTTTAGTTTACCAAAAAAGTTGTAAGATTAACTACTGATACAAGGATGATGTATAATAATATGTTTAACAAGAAAAACAAATGAAATTGGCGGTGCATTTGAGGAACATAGGAACGTATACAATTATTTGGTTAAGATCAAACCCAATATTAATAATGTTAAATTGCAATTATTATGTGTTTTTGGTTTACAGATTGTCACATCTCTTCACTCTGCTATATGTCTGAATTAATATTTTTCATTCTCGACTTCATGTTTATAATTCCCCTCCCCCTTCCTCTTCTTCTTTTTTTTTCGTTTTCTTTTCCTATTCCCTTCCTCTTCCCTCTTCACCCCTCTTTTCTTCCCACTCCCACCTTTTTTACCCTTAAAAGTTTCTATATCATGCAGTCACAAAACTTCAAAGTATATTAATTGTTTATTTTTTGTTTAATTTGCTTAGAATAATTAAATAAATAAATTAATATTTTGTTATATGGAAATCAATTTTTTATTTTTTTATTAATTTTTGTGATCAATAGTGTGAAAAATATATGTCAAAAGAAGCATTAATAAGAATAAATTAAAAGCTACTATACAAATCTTGATGAAATTTATATGGAACGACACAGAAGACATCGGATTTTAAAAAGAGAAAAAAAATTAATAATCAAAATCGGTTCACTCAGTCAAAAGTTCTGAAGTAACAAACAATAAAATACAGTCGAGTGGAAAATCTCGTTTTTTTGTAGTCGGTTAATAAAGACATCAAGCATTGATAGCTAAAAACAATGTCTGCATTGTGTTTAGCTTTTAATGTAGCCTCTAGCATAGGACAAAGACAATAAACATAATTTTTGTGAATGAAAACATGTGAGTATCTAATCAACTATAAATAGCCAAATTTAAATAAACTTAACTTTCTGTATCTAATTATGTTAAAATGACTTCTTCTAATCATATTTTATACGCTCGATTGTTATCCAGATTTTAAACGCTTTGCAAACATTTTCGTATTCATCCCTGAACTTTTTGAGCAATAAGTTTGCAATTATTAACTTTTTTTAAACAAACGTTGAACCGCATGCATCTATCATTGTTCAATGATTTTTGTCAAGTTCTTAGTAAAACAAAAATGATTATTTTTTACTAACAAAATTTTATCTGTAATTAATTATTGAATCTAAATCTTGTTTAACATTATTAACACTTATATAAACATTTTACAAATTTCAAATTGTCTGTAAAAGACTATTTTAGTAGCTTCAGTTGAAAAATATGATCCAGCAGCGTGTTTTGTCGTATTTTTATTTAGGCAAACATGTTTATTATATAACAATAAATAGTAGCAACATTTTATTATTGAAGGCCTAATAAGGGTATATTTACTTACCTCAACTTAATCATAGTGAAACTTTTGCCAAATAACATAAGTAAATACACTTTGCAATGAATTTTTCAACTTTCTATCATGCCATTGAGCAATAAAATATTTGGTTACATCCTAACAAAAGGTGATTGACTATAAATTGTTGGCATTGTACCACTAAACAGTAAACTTATCATAAAATGACGCTTTTAAATGTATCGTTCTTAAATATTATAAACAAATTTGTTATCTATTATTCACAAAGCTATTTGTATCAAATAACGCGTCAAACTATTATTGTTAAATGAAAATAAAAGCATGCAAAATCAAAATGAGTAGTTTAGTCAATGGTTTGACTTAATATGACGTAGTTGACCTCATCTGTCTTGGGAAAGAATACTCGATGTTTGGTATGAACATGATTTATGGTTTTTAAGCTGCAAGCTTAATAAAAAAATTATTAGATTTGAGAGATAGGTATGAAAGCAACATATTACACTGAAAAAGTACTCAAACAGAATAAAAGTTTTATCGTTTTAGCTCCTTATTGTCACTAATTTGGCATATAAACATTTTGCTAATATTTTTATTAACGAGTAGCCTAAAAATCTATGAACTTAAAACAAAAAACAGAGTATTCATAATTGACAAATACATACAAGTTTTTTTAATCTATAATTTTATAATACATAAAGGTTTTTATCTCTTGTATTTTATAAATGTTTTATGTATCCTAGCGGCACTAGATCACGATACCGTGATTTTATATGTCTATATTCGTCTCACAACTATTATCTATTTTTTTGGCAAAGGCGAGTACGCGCGGATCGTACAAAACTCTACATACAATATAGCAACTTTGTTAAATTTGGCCAGATTTTCGGTGCATTTTTGGTCCAGTAAGAAATAATTAACAATCTAATGCCAATTTAACTGTCAATAGTGTCAAGCTCATTAAACTGTTTATGTTTACATAATCTCACACAAACACCGAAATTCTTAGACAGTCGCAATAGTGGAGGAAAATGTGACATCAGCTACTATGGAAGCTAAGCTTTGCGCTATAAACAAAATAGGATTTGAACGCCGTTGAGGAAAAATTTTGTTTAACAAGCAAAAGTAAGGTTAGGATAACTTAATAAGTTTTGCTGACAGTACTGACACCGCTATTCTATGAAGTTGGGTGGTGTAAACAGAACATTGCTTTAACCAATAGTTTTAGATGCGATTTCAAAGATGCCCTATTTGTCTTGCCATTAGCCGAAGCATATAGTATTTATTACCAAAACAGATTTTTTACTAAATTTATTTATCAAGATGTATTAAGTAAATAAATAAAATTTAACTAATTTCAATAGAGATGAGTAAAATAGAGTAGACTTTAATTGAACAAAGAGTAAGCGTAAAATTCGATTGCTTTCTAAAAAAATTGGAAGTTTTTCTTAGTTCATATTATCTTGTCAGGTAATCAAGTATTTACGTTATGTGGCGTAAACATTCTGGAACATGCTTACAAATAAGACAAAGTTGCTAAAGTAAACAAAGAGAATAAAGATTTAAAAATATATATTAATGAAAATATAGTTCTTCTTAAAAATAATATAGAAAGTGTTAGAATTTTAAATTTAAAAAAATCAGAACGGCTAGACAATCTAAAAGTATAGAGCGTAAGCTTCTTTTTAGTAATTTTGTAGAATAGATCCACAATTTCTCTAGCAAACCATATCGTAGATATGATTTAAAAAAAACAAAAGGAACTATTCTAGTATTGAGCTTTCCAAAAACAGACCCGTGAGCATAGTAAAATTGATAATTTTTTAACTACATGTTACGTCTGTAGGAAATAACTATTTCAAAGATTTTTTAATTTTATTTTAGCGCTTATAAATTTAACAAAATCTACAGTTTTTTTTGTATTATAGTCAGTATAACTCATTTTTAAGAGCTACAGTTTTATTAGTCTTTAGACTAAGACTGTTAGAATCACACCATAATTTGATAATCGCAAGGTCATTAAAAACAATGCAATGGAGAAACTTATTGCTAAGGTCACTTCAAATAATACTTCTGTTGTCAGCCGACAAATTGGTTCTACCATTAATTTCAAGATTAGAATGTCATTTATGAATATTTAAAAAAACACTGGGTTTAACACGTATTCTTAGCAAACACCAAATTTAAAGCTTTCATAATTATAATTTGTGAAAATTGATTATTAGTTTGCACAGTTTAGTTTCTATTGTTAAATAGAAAGAAATTAAATTCTTTCAAAAGAATGTTTTTTATACCATCTAAATCTAATGTTTAACCAACTTCATCAAAAAAAAAGGAGGTTATCAATTTGACTGTATTTTTTTTGTGTGTGTTGTCTTAGAACTTTTTTCTAGGAGAACAGGTTTTAATAATTCTTCTTTAATTTGGAAGCTGGTGCTTTCCAATTGGTTTCATTTGATCAAGATCTGATCAGTAGTTTTTCAGTTATTCTAATTAATGTTATTTTTGACACTTTACAATAATTTATTATAAAAATTTTGAAGATAATATATAAATGAATTTAAGCAATTTGAATGTCTTTAATTATGTTGTTTCATGTGTTACATTATCAAGAACAATGTTCGATTGATAAAGTTCAATTATATAAACAAAAACTATAAAAAAAATCATATAAAAAAGTATCAAATAATTAAATATTAAGTAAACAGTAGATTTTCTGTTTTGTGATAAAAGTTTCTCCCTTTCTTCGTTTGTTTCATTCAAGAAACGCTGTCTCATATTAGCAGCGCGTTTAGTAGGTCTACCCATATTGGAATAAATAGTAGTGATCAAATCAACTAAAAATAAAATAATAAAAAAAAAAAATTAACAAAAAAAAACCAACTTCAAAAAATAAAAAAGTGCACTAAAAAGTATAAATAATTGCGTAGACTTGTATGCTCAAAAAGCAATTAAATTATTTGGGTATTATAATGTACAATTTTTGTTATTTTCGGAGCCGATGTCAGTCAAGGTAAAATAAGCGCCGGCGTCTGTTTGCCTGTGCGCCGCGTGTAGTTAGTTTGCATATTGTGTATGTTAATATTGAGATTAGTATATCATAACCTTATACAAACCTACCTTGACTGACACCGACTTCAAAAATAACAGTAATTGTACATTATAGTATCCAAATAATTTGATTGTTTTTTAAGCACACAAGTCTAATAATTTTATACTTTTAGTGCATTTTTTTATTTTTTGAAATTGCTTTTTTTTGTTGAAGTTTTTTTTTTCTAATAAGTATGTTTGTGACTGACACAGACAAAAGTTTTTGCAACATTACAAAGATTGTAGACGTATGTAATTTAAGATGCCTTCTTTAAAAAGGTTCTCAGTCAGACAAAGTTTTTTTTATGAAAAGATATATGTGGAAATTTTAGCAATACTAAAACAGATAGAAAATGTCGCAGATCAAGGATGTGCGTTTTAGGCAAAAAACGCTAAAGCTATTCTTTAATTTATCTGTTCGATCAGCAGTCTCACTTTTTCTCTAATACTGTTATCATATCGTCATCTGTGGTCAATACTTTTTCTCAGTAAAAGTAAAACCTTGTCTTTCTAACTTTGATCTAAGAAGCTTTTGATAGGTGTCACTATGTCAAGCATTTGTCTTTGTTTTCTAAATTTAAAGTTAACCTAGAGGTTAATTTCGACACTTAACCATTAACTACGGTTATTGAAAGTTTTATTCTAAGAAAACATATTTTGATAGAACATATTATAGTAAGCTAAATAAAAAAAACGGTAAACAATAAAAAACAATACAAAGTGTGTTTATTTTCACATTTTGTGTTTATTAGAAATTGATCTGCTTAAAATAAAATGTGAAATTGAACTTTTATTTGTTATTATTAGTCTGTATTTATGAGTAGTTGAAAGTTTGGAGTTGCTTTTTCAGTATTAATGCAGGTTATTGAGATACTACTAAAACATGTTTACTGCTGTTTATTTTTATTGACACCCATCAGCTATAACCTATTGCCTTATATTATTGCTTTTAAAGTTATGTAATTTATACAATTTTTTACAGTAAATAAGTTTAGAAACAGCTCATTTAACAACAATTTGAAAATTTTTATTTACATATTTATCGTCTGTCGCGTTCACCTAATATAAAATTTTTTATGGTTTCCAATATATTATTTATTCTACGTCAATAAATTACAATAACGTGTGGGCAGATAAATTCACACAGATTTTGGTAATGATTAAAAATATATAATAAACCTTAAATATTTTAAGACAGCCTTGAAACGTGTGCAAAACAGGTGAATATGAATAAATTTATAATTATTAAAGTGACTTTTTAGAGGTTATTGTCAAGAGAGAGAAAATATAAAAAAATACATGTCCAGCGTCTTGTAAATTCAGGAAGCAAACAGTAATTGTTCAGCAACAGCAATCACACTATTTTTATTAAGAGCAATTGAAAAATTGAATGTTTTTTTTTTCAAATCAGATATTTTTTTATTAGAATTAGAATTATTTTATTAATTCGTTAAAAGACTATTTTATATCAAACTGTACAACTGTATAAATTTTTCTTATACCTATCTACTGTTAGTTCATAAACTTTCCTATAAAAAAACATCTAAATATAAATGTCAAAAAAATACATACCGAACGCACCTATACCATCGAATCAAAGTAATAGTTATTAATTTGACATCTGAACTAAACGTTATTTTTAATTTAATGAATCGACAGTTTAACCGGTTAATGAGAATAAATTAAAAGCACTTGAAAGCACTTAAATAAAAAGAATATAGAAAGATAAATAAACTTGCTGAAAGTACCCGTTTACAATTTCGTCGTTATAAAGCTGTGCCAAGAATGGATTTAAAATTTTCACTCGGTATTTTGCAGCAGTGAATGTTTCATTAAAAAAAAATGACCAATAATTCAACATTTAACATTGTGGTGGAATTTAAGATATCACTAGAAAAAATTTTTTGTTTTTGTGAGAAAACCATTTTAAATTCAAAAGGAAAACAATTATAAAATTTAGTAATTATTTTGATATTTGAAACAGTTGTTTTCAAAATTCTGGTTATACCCTATCAACTTTAATTTTAATTAAATGGTTAATTTGATCACTATAAACCTACCCTAAGACTTGACCTACAAAGATTATTTATTTTGTTTTTATTTTTTAAGGTTCAATTTTTTGTTAAAAAAATTATATATTTGACACAAGTTATGCACAATTACATCCCCTTTTATTCATGTAAATTTGCATATAATACCACTAAACGTGTATTATTGGTTATTAGTTTCCTATTCATGTTCAATTCATATTTAATGTTTTGATTTTAAAAATCAAAATGTTTAACTCAACAATACATTTATTGTATTATGACTGATATAGATCTATACTTTTCATAAGTGTCATGATAAAAAAAAAATATTTTAGCATTTGGTAATGCAATTTCAATAATGTAATAATATATTATAATAATACGTGCGTTCATAAATTATTTAGATCTAATCTTGCTATGGAATTTTGAACGTATGTTTATTTTTTGATTATTTTATACGCAGGAACGTACGATAAAAATCTGTTAAGCTATATTACACAAGCAAGACTAGAACAAAATAATTTCTGAACGCATGTTACAATTACAACCGTTATTAAATTGTAAAAATCATATATCATATATTTTCCTGCTGAATTTTTAATTAAAACTATGATATAATAATACAAAGCATAAGTTGTCATAAATTGTTTGCAAATTAAGTAATCTTTTTTGCCAAACTTCTTAAATCATCGACATTAATTTGAAGCAAACAAACCATTTCTTACGTTAAACATTTTTCATTTTTTCTGTTTTAGATAATGATGATCACCTGTTCTTTTTTCTGCGTGGGAACTAATGAATAATGGTTCAACTTCACGCAAGCCAGCCCATCTACCAAAATAATTTCAGTCGTCTGTAAGAAATTTTTCAGCGGCATCAAACAAGCCGGGAAAGTGATTATGATGATGACCAGGAAACAAAAACCAGGTCGCAAAGAGATTTAATGTTGTGTAACAACATTGATGTTGTTTTATAAATATTTCATATCGCACATAAAATTACATAATTTGCGCGGGAAGTTTGATTTTTTCCGTTGTTGAATCGCATAATTTAGGAGATAGCAATGAGCAGTGAGGCACGAAACCTAATTTATTGTTCTTGCGTTAGAATATCTCATTCTCATAGAATGCAATTGGAATTAGACGGTGGTATGTTATTTGTTATTGGTATAAAAACTAATAAAATAGAAAATAATTCCGATACATTAAGGCTTTAGGTGGAATGATTGGTTTCAATCGTCAATATTTTCTCATATCGTGCCTTCATTGCTTTTTAGATGACGTGATCGTGGAGATATACATCCACAAAGTACATACATATAATCGTAGATTGAAAGAGAGTAATGATCATGTATGTTAAAGTAGGTATCTCCATGAAGATGAATTTTCTAATTATGTTTCTTTTTTTGTTAGAGTTGCTTTATTCTGGATTTTAAATCTAAAAGTGGTAAAAATCTAAAGCAGTAACAGTAAAACATGATTTATTAAATGACTGGTTGAATATTTTTAGATAGTAAATTTTGTGAATAGTAAAAAATAGTAAAAAAGTGTTTTTGATCTGTCTTAAAAAGATTTTCTATTTTTTATTTTAGAGCTTAAATATGTGCTTTTCAGCACTTTGCTTTATACAAGGTGTACGATATTAAGAGGAATCAAGAGCGCTTGTGCGTTTTTGTCAGCAGGTCTTAGATTGATTTGTACTAAAGTCGCTTACACATTGATGTAAAAATGTTTGTAAATTTGAATATATCAATTGAATTAGTTTGTTATTGTTTTACAGTGCTGTAAAATAAAAAACACATATTTTTATCCTGTTTGAGTATTTCCCATTTTCTTTTTAAATAAATCATTTTTAAATAATTACAAATTTATTTCGCATTTACAAAATGACGCAAATGCATTGGTCCGGCATTTATGCACTGCACTGTGCTTAGATGACATAGACAGTATTAATTGAGAGTTGTGAATAAACACGTGCAATACCGGCAATAGTTTACCGGCATTATCAAGTAATTAATCAATTTTATTTTTAAAAGGAAATAAACCGAGAAAATAAAGAATAGAAATATTTGATTAATCTGTAGATATCTACAAGAAAAATGCAAGCTGAGTAGTTATTTTATCTAATTTTAGTAAGAACCTATCTAGAAGCTGCTGCCAAAAAAGCACTGCTGTTCTTAAATCTTGTTAATATTATACACGCGGTATTATCTACGCTTTCAGTTTGCGTTTTTATACGGTAAGCTTTTTACTTATTCAAATATAGAGCTTTCGAGCGTGGTGTTTTCTTAACGTAGCCGCCCGGCTGATGCCATAAAGAAAAGCGATAAATTATCTTTGAAACCAAATGTTGTTTTGTATTTTTTTGAGATGTTTGCAAAGTAAAGTCTATCCATTTTCAAGCTAAAGCGCTTGTAAACATGTTGTAGATATTTAGGTAATTTTTGGTAAATCAAGAAAAGTCGGTATGTACAAAAACTGTAATCCATGTTTGTATTAAATATAATAGAGTATAATAAACAATAATATTTAAAAAATAAATTATAAATATTTCTTGAAAGTGAAGCCGGCTTTAGTAATGTGCGACAAAATTTAAAATTTGTAAAAATTTCAACAATCTGAAATCGGTGTCATTTTCCAATGTTGAAATTAACATTGGAAAAAAAGCATTCGAATCGCTCTATAAAAGGTAATACATTTTTAAAGTAGTAATAATTCCATCTAACATATTTTGCCAAAAATAAGCAAGAACTGACTATGAGTGGAAGGCGTCAAAGAAGCAAATAAGCAAAAAAATGGTTTTATAGTTTAAAAAAATAGAAATCAGAGCTAAGAAAAATAAAAAAAAAACAAAACAGAAAAATTTTTAAATATAAAAAATAGTACTAAATAAAAATAACACGGTAATACTAAACATTGTGTTAAAAAAAATGCAAACAAAGAAAAAAACAGATGAAAAAAATACAAATATAAAAACTCTATAAAAAAACGAATCAAAATTGTTACAGAAATTAAAATACATAGAATGTCTAGTTTAATACTATACATAAATATAACAACAAACATAGGTGCTTTGTGAGAAAAATTACAAAATGCTTTTTTTGCAGCAGCATAAAAGCTTGTACAAAAGTATTATTAATTCTAAAAACAATTTAATTTAAAATAAAGCTAAACAGATATTAAATTAATCAACAATTAGTCAGATAAAACTATGTAGAAAAACTGCGATTTAGTCAAATTTAGCAAAGTCAATAAATGTGTAATAGTGTAGTCAAAATAACCTAATCTTAAGGTTAAAAGGTTATAATGCCTTTACTTTTATTGTTTGCAATATGAGGGACAGGCAACAAAGGTGACAAAGATTTACAGGACAAGTGTGTTGCTTGCTTTGGGTTTATAAAACTAATCAGGTATCTGAGTACTACACTGAATAGAAAGCAGTCTTCATAAACACTAACACTTTAGTTTCATTTTTCTGATGGATTAGTGCAATAGAATTTTCTTAAATATAGAGATAGCTTAAAATGACAACTTTTTGAAATATATAGTCTTTTGTTTTTTTCTGGTCTGACGCTTAGACTTTTGAATTTTGCGGCTTTTTAAATACTTTAACAAATCTACTTTACTAATTAATAATTTTGTTTTCAATAAACATTATGAGCAAAGCTTACTTTTACCGGCAATGTTACAAAAACCAGTTTAAACAGTTTGTCTCAAAAAATGTTCTTAATAAATGAAGAGAATTAAGAGAAGAATACTACTTTAACTTGTAGCTTTTTAATCTTAATGCACTTTATCTTTTATTTTAGTGTTTTTAATAACAGTACACGTGACAACTTCTATTTAAAAAAAGATTAACATTTTGCAATTTAAGTGAAAAATGTGTTTTTTAACCCTGAGACAAACGACCTTCTGCTATATTTTTTAGGTGTTGTAAAACTATAAAGATTATAATTTTTACTTTTATCGTATACTCAAGTTTAATCAGACTAAGTTATATCTTTTGCTTCTTGCAAATTACATATGCCCTTTACCAATTTATTGTTAATTGAGTTTTTATAAAATAAAACTTAAAGAATCAATTATTAGTTTTTTTTAGACACCAAAATGTTTCTGCTAACCATATTATAGACATTTTTTCATTTTAGTTTATTCAAGTTTTATCATTGGTTTTACATATACCTATGTATCCTATCTAAATCTTAAAGAATTTGAACTTCTTCCAATTTCCATGAATAATTTATTACCAGAAAATTAAATAGTTTTTAATTAATTGACAAACAACATGAGAAAAAATATGTTTTGAATTTTAACTTAGACACATTAAATGTTTTAATAAACATAGAAAATAAAATTAGAATTAGGCACACAATTTTTCAGTTATAGTAAAAGTCATACATTAAACGTTGTTCTATTATTAACCATATAATACAGCTTTATTTTTAAGAAGTTAATTATAGTAATAAAAAAAACAAAAATTATAACCAAGTATTTCCAATTGAAATTAACCCAATAGTTATTTGAATCACAAGGCCGAAAACAGGCATTTTACAAGGCGATAGATTTTGGAGGCCAAGGCCCCCAAACTACGAGCACTTGCAAAAGCGTTTTCGGAGGTGTGATTCACAAGATGTTTTGCGCCGCTGCCAATTTTTATTTTAAAAAATAAAAATAATCTTTTATTAAAAAATATTTCTTTTGACATTTCAAAAGTTATTTGCGTTCTTAAAAAATGAAATTGCTGTTTTCTAAAAAAATCGATACTCCAGCACATATAAACGGAATCTATTATTTCATGTTTTAAAACTGAAGAAATCATAAAGGCTATGTTTTTAGAGCATATATTATATTATAATTATTTCAATGATTGTTTATAAAAAACTAATCTCTAAAATTTATTCTAAAAAGAGATCCATGCTTAACAGTTTGAAACCTAATCCATGTTTGGTAGTTGGGTTTTTGCATACTAGAATGATTAACGAGAAAATGGTTTTTAAAAGCCCGTCAGCAAGCCCCGGGTTCGGGCTCTTCGTAGGGCAATAGTTTTGAGAATAACATAAAATGTATAATTAAGCCGACTTTAGGGAATTATCAGCAACTGTTATCTTTTTAAAACATTAGTTTTAAACTATGAAAAATGTAAAAACTACTTAGTTTAATCTATAAATTTTTAATAACTGGTGCGTTTACACATTATTTAGATCTACTATTGCTGTGTAATTTAACTTGACAGATTTTGTTTGTGTTTGATAGTATGATTGCCGACAAACGTCTCATAAACGTCAAAGCTCGTAATAATATTACAGACTAGCTTTGACGTTTGTTTGACATGTAGGTTTCTTCATACACACTAATCAAATATTAAACATACGTTCGAAATTCCATGACAAGAGTAGATCTAAATAATTTATGTACACACTGTATAAATAAAATATAATTTGTATATAAAAGTCACAAGACTATAGTTATTCTTTTTATAATTTAAATTTAGAAAACAATTCAATGTTACAAATATGAGTTTTGTGAGCAAGTATAACATTTTATAATACGTATGTCATGCAAATTTACCATTATTAGGTAAACAACTAAATACTTAAATGTCAAAAACGTTTTATGTTTCTATATTATTTGATTTATAGCGCAAAATACAATGAGTATAGCTATTAAATGTATATTTTTAACAACTAATTTCTGGTTGAAAATAGAAACTATAAAGGTTTTTCCCAAATTGCAGACTACATTTTTTGCTTTTGTTAGTAAATCAGTTCGTTCGTTTGTTGTTTTATACTGTACGTTTATAATTTATTTAGATCAAGTTTTGCTCTAGGATTTTGAACGTACGTCTATTCTTTGATTAGTTTATACGCAGAAACGTACGATATTATAGACGAGCTTTGACGATTGTTTGACATTTGTCGGTAATCATACAATCTAAGACAAATACAAATTTGTCAAGCTAAATTATACTGTAAAAATTGTTCTAAATAATTTATAATTGCATGTTATAATGACCACAAATATCAACAATATTTAGTTTTAAAAAAATTTTTAAAATAATTTCTAAATTTAAAAATTTAATTATGTATAACTAAGGGATTAAGTTAGTACTTTTAAACAATAAAAACGTGATACTGCAGAATAATTAAGGTTTATTATTTTTTTAGATGAATAACTAATAATATTTTGATATTACTTTTTTTAACTGTTGTTGCGTATCAAATATTATTTTTTAACTGTTGTTGCGTATCAAATATTATTTTTTAACTGTTGTTGCGTATCAAATATTATTTATGGCATCTAGATTTAAGTCTTTTTAAACCTGCCAATTAAATTGTCTTATAATAAAAATTCAATTGAAAGTTCTTCGCTTGCGACAGTTTCATAACAATTAACGAGACGAAAAATGAAAGTTTTTTGATACAGTTCTTCAGGTTACATCCGGATCGGCCGCCACATACTGTAGTAGGCGATCAGGTTAATAATGCAATCACAAAAAGAAAATAAAACAAAACGCACCCAATTAGATAAAAATTAAGTACTTAAAAATCTACCCGAAAGTTGTTATTTAAATTTATTTAAACAAAAAAACTTGTGCAGAGTATCTTAATTGCATAATTTGTTATGTTATCAGAATCAGTTGAAATGCCAAATTATCACTAATCGTTAAATTAATTACTGATAAAAAAGATCTAATCTGGAGCAGACGTATTTCCAATACTGCATAATGTTTTAATTTAAATTAAATTTGAAATGTGTTGAGTAATTTATACTAAAAATCATGCTAATACAACTAATACATCTAATTTTGTATTTGCCTGGAAGCAGTATGCTTGACATTGATTATGCTTTAATATTTCAATAAAGTAAATTTATGAAATAATTATACTAACGCTATTATAAGCAAATTAAGAATTTTTTTTTACATATTTACTAATTATTATTAAAGTAAAATTAATGCAAATACTAATATTTTTCAAACACAATTTATTTTTTTTTTTTTTGATTTTACCAAATCGGTAATTGAATTGGTGCAATATTATCAAAAGAAGTTTTGCAAGCATGTCAAGTAGTACTTATTTAGTAACAATACCAATCGAGAAGTTTTTGCATTAGTATCGTAATTGTGAGTTTCACACAAAAGACGCTATAGTAGTAACTTGGCTATATAACCATAGATTTTCCTTGTCAGATATTGTTTTCATATGTCAGTCACTTTAACATAAAACATGACTTGCCAGTTTTGATTGCAAAAACTTTGAATAGTCTCCATTTTTTTTTAAAGCAATACTAAATTTTGCATTTAGCAATACAAAAAATTTTTATAACTTTGTTATATTTTATCAAGATTGCTCAGCGCCATTTTTAGTAAACAATTCAGATGATATTGTAATCAGTAAAGAAACTCAAACCAAATGCAAATCAATCAAATGAAAAAAGACACAAAAAAAACTTCCCCGAAAGTTGTTATTTAAATTTTTTATATAAAAAACTGATGGGGGTATCTGATATCTTAATTACATAAATTAATGTTGTCAGAATCAGTAAAAATGCTAAATAATTACTAATCGTTATTATATATTAATTATCGATAAAAAAGATATAATCTAGGACAGACTGGTTTAAAAGCTGCATAAAAAACAAACATAGATTTATGTTTGAATGTATTCCGGCATTATTACCTAAAAAAGAATTGAAACAACTGGCAAATTTGACCCGTACTCCTCTAGAATTAGGATTCTTAAGATTTAACACAAACAATTATCAAATTTGAGGTAATATTGTCAACCAAATTCATTAGCATCCTATAATGAGATGCTGAGAAAGCAACAATTTTTTTCATTTTAACACATGATAGACGCTACTGAAAAGAAATTTTAATTGAAAAAATATTCTTTTTAGTTTGCGAAACTATTATTTAGATACTTATTTCAGTTTGATTTATTATCTATAGTAAAAACAAAGATATACTGTGTCTATGGCTTGACCGCCAAAAGATTTTAATGACTTGTTACAGCAAGTAAACTGACCAAAAAACTGAGAAAAAACTTCTAATTTTTCAAAAGTTGCTTATTGTTTTCTGGCAAATGTTTTTTACCAAAAGCAATTTATAAAAATGTTTTACTAAATGTTTAATTAGTGGTCTTATAAAAAAAAAAGAATATATTGGACATTGACTTACTGAGCGATGCATTTTTTATTCAAATCAGTATAACCAAATTATATTGAGATCAGTATATTTAATCTGAATATAATTAAAAAGTTTCTCTAATTTTTTGTGCTGCTGGGCGATGCCCGAAAGTACTCGCAAAGTGTTGGATAATAAATATTATTTTTAATAGTGGTATTAAAATGTCAAATATTTAATCAAATTTATATTGTAGCTGTAAACAATAAATTTTTGTTTAAAATTAGGATTTTAGACCTTATTTTGTTTTTTTATATGGCATATATAAATTCAGACGTCGTAATAAATGTTACAAAATTCATGGTTTTGTAAGTAATTATTTGTTGTTTTTATGCGCTACTTAAAAGTAATAAAATTGATTTTGTTTCCTGTAGCTCCTCAGCTTCGACGTTTCTAAATCTGGTCCTAAAGCAAGTGTTAAATTGCATCAACATAGTAAGTAAAAGTCAAAAGTGTTGAAATGATTTAAGGGAATGGAGTGCATTTGGTATACATTCATGTGCTAAATAAATTATTTCGTGACGATGCCAACAATTATCAATTTCTTATGCTAATATCGTAAACGCCTTTCATACGCTTTTTCCTCCTCTCGATACCTATCAATTCTATTGTGTTTTAAATTTTTCGTTTGAATAAGATGAGCCCGAAGAAATGGATTATTATTCAGGAAATAACTTTTACATCAATAGCAGTAATCAGAATAATAATGCTGAAAAAATAAACGTAAAATTGTAATCAATTGAAAAATTTTTTCTATTCAGTAGCAAATTACTGCTTGATTATATATCTTAACTTCTAATCAGTGATTATTATTGTTTAGACATCTAATTTCTATACATAATGATAATTGAATTACGAAATAAAGATTTTACTAGATTGTAAAAGTGAAAGAAACGCATGTTGAGCAAAGAAGATATCAATTAATCGAACAAATTATGCTACGAGCTAAATGCCTGGTATGCCTATGTGTTTTGTAATAAGATTGCATATTTTACACTACTTTTATCATTTAAATAAACGTAAAATTTTATAGAAATAGACGTAATTTACATGTCTAAAGATGTTGGAAACAATTTTTAGAAAGCTATTGAAAAGCGATAAAATTAGTTTTAACAAATATTTGACATTTTCTGGTATAGGTCTAATGTTATTTTTGAGAAAACGATGACCTGAAATGAAGTAATAAAAATACAATTCTAGTACATAAAAATACAAATTTGCATAAATTTTTATAAAAAAAATAGTAAATGATTTAGAAGTTGGCGGCTTATAGTGTTTAAGTTGACGCTAACTAAATCAAATATAAATTATAAATTTTTTGCATCTATTTATTTACACTGTGTATAAATTTTCTTGATTGGCACAAAACTTTAGAAACCTTACTTTGGTATCAGTTAAATATTAAAGCACTCATAATCTATTTGTTTTTTGTAAATTATGACCACAGTTGACAAAATGATACAACTTAATATTATTATTATTTTTGTTTTGTATAATATGTACGTTTTGTTGTCAATACACTTTCTCAGTATATTTTGTCAATTTTTTTTGTTCTACTACTTAATTTTTTTTATTTTGGCTTGTTTTATGTCTTTTAATTCTTAAATTTGTGCACTATTTTCTAATTTTTTCTACATTACACTATATTTTAGAGCTTTAAAAAGTGATGATGTCATTTATTTTGAATAGATATTTCTCTGCTTGGTTAAAAGTTTTAACATATTTTTGCATATCGTATTTACATTCTATAATTATTATTTTCAATATTATTTTTTAAAAGATTATTATTAGTAAATATAAATAAACAGATTTGAATAAACTTGCGGTGACACATTTGGGCTTATATTGACCTAAGTACCTGTTACTTCCGTAATATGGCAAAACAAGCAGAATCTCTTAAAAGCTACCTTGCATGAAAACTTTTGTTGAGAAACAAAATTTCTACATATTTTAATGCATATAGGTCACGCTAAATGATTGATATCAATGGTAATAGATACAATTATTTTCCTTTTTAATAGTTAATCTCAAGAACAAGCATTACTTTGTATATCATTGATATACGTCTGAGACAAAAAGTGTTAACGTGATATGTTGACCAATCAGCTATGTACGCTAATAGATGTTCCTTGCTTTACTATATTACATCTGTCATTATTTTTAGCTTAAATTTTACATTTTTTATTCTATTTATTCTTCAAATTTTTTTAAGTACTTTTATTCTCTTGTTTGTTTTTTTTACAAAGATTTTTTTATATTTTATAGAATTGAATCTACCTACTTTGTTGTTTTAAATTAGAGTTATGAGTTGGTCTTTTTTCTGTAACATTTTTTTTTTGTTTTTGGTTCAATTTTTATTTTTTTTTTACTTTTGTTTCTGTTTAAAAATATTAAACACTATATTTTTTAAAGCAGTTTTTTGACCGTTTTTTTTTGAGTGTAGCACAAGTCAAACTTTTTTAAGAAAGCGGTCGCTGTCACAAACTGCGCACATTTATAACAAAAAATCCGCAATGTAAAAGTATCAAAAACATTTAAGCAAAATATTATAAAATATTTTTTTTAGTTGTTTGAGTTAATTTTTTTTATTGAACTCTAAATACATAATAATAGAATTTTTATAGATTTGTTTTACGATCATGAAAGTGCACAAACCCTAAGTTAAAAATTTTTTTAGTTTCACTCGTGAAAACAAAAAAGTGAAATGTTTTTTGTCGCATTTTGACGGCAGAATGTTAAAGTAGTCTCTACCTAAAAGCTGATCACTTTTTGATAAAAATAGCTTAAAAAAAATTTTGGTTTTAAAGACATTAGGAACAAGCAAATAATTAGGTTTTACCTTTTAACGTAAATAAATCTTTTTTTAAAGTTTAAAGGTTTAACATGAAAGTTGTTTGAGGATTTTTATGTGGAATAAAAATCATGTGATGTCAATTAAAATATGGATTGAAATGGGTATACATATTCTTAAGCATATTAAGTATAGATATAAATGAGTATATATATACATATATATATTATTTTTTTAAACAACGCGGTTATATCTAATTTTTAAAAAGCCGCTTTAAAATGCTACAAAATATGTGCACACTCCTTCAACTGTACAAGTAGGAAAAAAATTACACCAAAAATCTTTTTTCTTTTTAAAACTTTTATACGGTCTTAACAAAATTATGAAAACTCTAGTTTAGATAATGTACTTCAAAGTTTTATTTTTGTAAATTGAACATAAAAAAATCAGAGCCTTTACGGAACGCCTGACACATGTAAAACATCAAAATTAATTTGTACAGGTAATAAGCAAAAAAAAACAGATTACCACAGAAATTAAATATGTCTCAAGTAATAAAAAAGTATATTACTAATTTTTTCTTGAGAATAATGCCTGTTTAATTAATAATCAATTATTAAACACTAAAACAAATTAGGTAAAGGTAAGCAGCAAATCTTGTATAAGGGTGCAAGTCTTGAGCATACGTAATAAAATAAAATAATAAAATAATTTTGTATGAGTGAGGTTTATCAATAAGATTGTAACATTTGGTTTCAAATAACATTTAGGACACAAATAAAAAAAATATATTTTTTTTAATATTGCTAAAAACATCAACTTGTGATGAGTTTTTGTGTGTTTATCTCGGCTGTTTTTAAAAAAATATATTTTTTTATTTGTTTAAGCTGTCTATGAACCTAGCATAACCTACAATTTTCATCAATTGTTGCTGCCGTACGGCAAAGAAAAAGTGTTTTCTAAAACGCTATTTTACAAGTTTATTAATTATATCACTGTGTGTGTATTACAGAAAAAAAACAAGAAATAAAAGAGCTTGTTTTGTTAAATTTTTTGAAAATAAAAAACAGCAGTTGAAAGCGTTTTACAAGCTTTTTTATTCCCTGCTGATGTCGTTATAAATATAAACAACTTATGTAAAACAATGTTTTGCTTCTCAAGAGATTACAATTACAAACTTTAACCTATCTGGTTAAACTATCACTGTTGGCTGGAACACTGCCATGAATAAATTTAAACCAATATCTCTTTGACAACTTCTTAAAGCAAGAAAACGTAATGCTAATAAAGCTTAAAAATATTACGCAAAAAAAATAAAATATTTTAAAACCAATTTATTGTATACAACAATTTTTGTCTTGTGCGTATGATAATAACTATTTATGACCACTTGAAGGTTATGTTAGACAAGTTAGTGCTGTTAGAAATATTAAATAATTTATTTTTTATTTGTGTTAAAATGTTACAACTAACTTTTTGTAAAATACCATAAAAATTATCTGCTGTTAAAGACCTCCAATTCAAAAAATTTCAAAATTTTTAAAATAAACTAAACTGAGTCTTCGGCTATAAAGTTAAATATATCATTTGTGTGTTAATTATTTTACAGCCCGCGGTTTTATTAAAGCACTCCGCAGAGCGTCGGGCTTCAAAATTGTAACTCTGCGCTTTAAAATGAAAGTTACCGCACTAATAACGTAAATAACTATTGTGACAGACAAACTGCAAATGTTTCTAATACCTTATGATGCAAGAAACTGTATTTATATGTTTCTAAAATATAACAATTTGATAAACGATTCTTGCGCATATAAAAAGTTAAAAATTTTAATAAACACTTCATAGGCGTCTTTGCAATTATTTATACACACAATTAAATAAAAGCAATACCCTGAAGTGTACAAAGATTAATTGCTTAGATTCATCCGATATAATAAAGAAAATAACAAAGTTTTTCTAAATGGCTGCAACACCGATCCCATACATACCACTTGATCTAAAATCATAAATCAACAAAGCAGCTAATTAATAAAACAACAAATTAAACTAATGTGTTGTTAAATGCGTGAGAATAGGCAAAGAATTATTGCACATTAGAATAATAAATTTTATCTAGACAATAAAAAAATATGTAAGCTATATAATCTTTTCTTGTTGTGCTTTCAAAAACACATTTTCTCACTATTTATAAACAAATTGAGACACAAATAATGTTTGTTTTTTAAATGATTTTTCGACAGTTTAATAAGTCTGGTAATTTCTAGAACTGCTTTTAATTTACAGTTGTTAGAATTTAGTCGGCTCTTCAAACGAGTAATTTTTTGAAGGAAACTCTCTATGCTTTGTTTTGTTAGTTACGGTGGTACTGCTAACAGGTGTATCTGATCATTACTGCGTGATTTATTTAAGTGCCAGCAGGTTAATAATTTGTGGTTATATTTAGAAAAAACCGATCGAGATAGTTTTTTATTGAAAATATTTTTTATATAGTTTATATATTACTTGTTTTTATCATCAATTTGAAAACTTTAAAGTAAGAAGTAATTACGCAGAAATTAAAGGAGTGTTGATTTCGGTGACTTCAATGCAAGATCAAGCCACAACCGCTAGCCGCCTTAGTTTTCAGTTGAACCTTGACACTAACAGAATAATATTAATCAATTTTATTAAATTACAGCGACAAAATTTCGCGGTAAATAATTCCACCTCATCGATCAAATTCGTTTTTTAATAATCCTTGAAATTATTATCTTTTGCGGAAACAAATATAATAAACAAGATTTTACATTACGTCAGGCTAGATTATTCAGTATAAGTCAAGAGATCAAAGATGTAAAATCCCTAATGAGTTACGCTAAGCCGAACACGTGTTTGAATGCTTTAAAACCCTACATACAATGTGCTCAAATTTATGGACTTCGATTAAAGTAGAAGTAATGGGACAATGTTGACAATAAAGGAATAAACAGACTTGGTTGAATGTCGCTTATTTAATTGGATAATTTTTTGTTTAACTTTTAAGCAATTAACAGACCTGGTTTTAACTTGTTTCAGCTACTTTTCCTCAAGAATTTTTTTCAATAAAAAATAAAACATTACATAAGGTAAATTAAGTACTTAAGCCTGAATACCGTACGCAGGCAATAACACATTTTGAAATATTCAGTTTATATTGTTTTTACGAATTTTTTTATTAAATAAATATTTGCACCTGTTTGTTGCCTCGCATTTATAAAAAAATTCAAACTATAAATCTTGCTGAAGTATGAAACAATTCATCAGATTAAAAGTCAATTGAGGCTAATTTTGTCATGAATGACATTTACACTTAAATACTTGTATTGTTAAGACAATGATTAATGCCAAAAGACCGCCATCAAATCATTTAGCTTTGATATGGTTTACAATGATTTAATAATTATTAAATCTATAGTTTTAACATCATTATTTATCTTTATTGCCTAACATATTTTAAATAAATTTATTAGTAATAAAGATGACTGTGAATTGAGACAAAATGTTTTATTCATGTAAAGACGGACAAGAAGAAACAATAAAGTTCTGTAATGGTGAGTTTGGGATGATCGTAAATGTCTTCTCTATAGATTATAATCGTAAATTTGCCCATTTCCATGCAAATGCTATGACAATGATGTTAGATTATTATCAGTGATTTAATTTTTTTTTCCTGGATCAGACAATGCGAATTTCTATTTACCGACAAGAAACTCCCTAATTGCAGTATCGTGATCGGGATTTGTTCTGTATTATAGTAACGTTAGATGTGTAGGAGAAGTGCTTTCCCAGATAAACAATGAGACAATAGAACTTTTTATTACTGAATAAAATAAACAGATCGATATTGCTTCATTGGCGAAAGCACCAACTATTTATTGTTATTTATTATTCTCATACAATGCTAAAGAAAAGTAAAAATAGCAAAGTTAATCTTCTGGAAAGAAATATAATAGACAAAACAATTTATTGTATGGCTACGATCATGCTTAATAGTTATTGCAGAATTTTCTGATTTAAGAAGCCAAAAATGATCGGAAAAAATTGCTTTGAAAATTGCATAACTCTATAAAAGAATCAATCTGAATCTCATATTTAATTATGTTTACCATAGCAACACAAAAAAAATCTAAATTTTTTTTTAACTTTAGCTAAAATTATTAATTATTGAGTCAACACTATTTTTAACAAATACCTCTTTTTTGACAATTTCAAAAATTTTCAGAAACAATCAACACACCTGAGGATATAATATAAGTGATAATAAAACGCCGTAATTAAGAAAATATCAATAAATCAAAGACTTCTTTACAAACAGACTCACAGCGATAATACATAATCTCATAACTAATTATAGATATTTTTGGCTTTTATGCTTTATTAAATAAGCTAAAATCTTTATCGAAATTGATAACCAATGTAAAATCCTTTCGAAACGATTAGCACATTGTCATAACAGGTCTGTTTTAAAATGCAAAAATGCATTTACCATAATTACTTTCTTATTTTAAGCTTGATTAAAATTGCAAATTTAGGGTATAATAGTTAATTTAGTCGTTCAAGAAGAAAGTTGAAAATGCAGCAATTAGCACTTTTATCACCTGAATAAGACTGATCGATAGCTGAAAGCGGTTTTTTGGTGTTCAATAATGTAGAATTAAGAAGAACTGCATCATCAAAACACTTCCTGTCTCAGACATTATATTACAAATAGCCCAATTTCAAGACGTCTAATTTGAAAACTAATTTGACAATATTCATAAATCTTCTTAAATAATTACTTGAAACTAAAAAATGTCTTCTATATTAATGAGCTAAAATGTGAAGTAATTTAAAGCAACTGAAAAAATGCAATTTAGTAAGAGTAATGTGGTGTCTTAAAATTAGATTTACAATACTTTCTCATAATCCTAATTAATAGCACAAAAAATTTATGCATTTTGATAGTTGCTTTTTTAATTAGAAAATTATAAGTTTTGTATAATAATTTGTTGAAGTTTGACCTAACGTACATATCAAATTCTTACACCACCAACTACAATTTCGTGATATCTTGATAAACAGAAAAGAACAAAGCACAATGGATAAACGTGCTTTTTTTGCTGTTTATACTATTCCACAGGTGAACACTTTTTTTTTAACTTTTTATCAAAATATTCAACCTTTAAAGTAATTTTCAATAAAGTTAATTAAAATTTAATTTTTTTAATCGTTTACATTTTTTAGCATAAACTTATTTTTTATATTTTTACAATTTAGTTATATTTTTTGTTGTTTTCTGTTTTTTATTTTTAGGGGGTGTAATTTGTTTACGTATGTATTTTTTTTTATTTATAATGTATGTATTTTTAAGTTTTCACCTTAAAAGTTTACTGTACACTATGCAAATAGCACCAAAATATATTGATTTTCCACATTCTAAAACTGAAAATATAAATAAATTGTGACGTTTAATTGAAATTTCTCTCTCTATGTTATGACGTCACACTCTGTCTGGCTTAAGTCAGACCTGTATCATATTCTAGACGGCAATAGCACACCTGCGTGTATTTTTTAATTTTGTAATATCTTTTAAATATAATGTCTGATTTAAAAATTAATCAACTGATATTGAAACCGTCTTAAATACGAAATGTTTTATTTGGATAAGAATTAATAGAAAGGTATGGATTACATAATCTGATTTTAATCGGCATTTCTATCAACTTTTAAAATGTAGAAATGTAGTTATAGTAGGTATTGATATGTTCTATAATATTGTAGTATTGTAGACTAGTAGTGGTATATAATATTAAATTGTAGACTAGTATCAATAAAAGCAAACTTCAAAAAATGTGTTATTTATAAGCGTTATTATTGTTATTTATATGTTATTCATAAGCATTGTAGTGCCAAGTTGACCAATATTGCGATTAATGTATCTGCTTTTTAAATATTTTTGTTAAACCAAAAATCCTACTATGGAAGTAGCAGTAGGTTATTGCACAGCTGTAGTAGCTGAACTAGATATAAAATTTGTCGTTTTGATTCAAAATCGCTATAATAACCGTGATTGCTTGTGTACATGTAGGCAGGTATCTTGTCTGAATGTTTGTGCAGGTGCTCATTTCAACAATTTTAGACTAAATTGACATAATAAAATTTTATTTTGGCTGTATGGTAAACATTTTATTCTCTCAAGTTTTTCTTGCTTTATTAAAACCAGTTTGAGATTGTTTTATAAGATATTAACTAATTTTTGAGATAGCATTTGTAATTCAACTGGGTCTTCCAGGTGCTGTAATTGTTGCTAACTGATTTTCTAAACAGTTTGTTTATACTGTTGCAAATTTTTTTTGTTTTACATTTTTAAAAGAATTAATTTTAAAAAACTTTTTTTATAACGTGCTTAATAACATCTTTAGTCGTGGACTAAAGTAACATTTGTCGAATCAAATGTATTCCGATTTGTACAATAATAAAAAAATAAAATAAATATTGTTATACGCTCATATTTTGACAAAGTTTTTGTACAATAAGCATAAGCGTAGAAGCATGTCATATTATTATTTTGGTGAATAATTTTTCACTTGTTGTTTGTAAGCATCTGATTACATGTTTATAAGCTCTCGGTAGTCCGGTGGTTAACGATGGTGCGTTTAGAAATTGGTGTAACCAGAGTCGTTGGATCGATTTCCATCTAGGCTAGAATCTTTTTCTACAAGGCTTCTGTCTAGGGATGTTTGTAAATGTGGTAAGCACAACAGATCAAAAATATTGCAGAGAGCAATATTTCTTGTTAATCTTGAATCTCTTAAAGCATCTTATATGATTTGGCTGATTTCTAGATCTCTCATACAAAATTATTTTATAACATACTAGCTGACCCGGCGAACTTTGTACCGCCTTAGCGTAAATTTGATGCACTACTTTATTTTGTATAGCTGACCTATCTTATGTATGCGCACCTATTCAATTTGAACTGGAATCTATAATATCCTCCATATAAAAATGAATACCTGTTTCCCTGGTCTCGTGATACCTGAGAAGGACTATACTAATTTTATTAAATAAAAAACAAAATATATATTTTCATAATAGTGTTTATTCCGTAGGGTTCAATAATTTCACTTATATTTGTACAAATCGCTATTGAACAACTGGACATTTTGAAGTAAACCCTGAGCTTAATATCACGCGCGCTCTAGAAAGCAACTAATAGCCTCTATACCCTTCACTGCTTCTCTCTATTCTAATGCTTTTTGATAAATTATATTTTTAGTTTTATGTTCTGGCGCGTAAATAAATAATGTTGATGGTTTTCCGACACGGGAACAGGCGACATATAATTGGCCATGTGAAGAACATGGATTTTCTAGGTTGATCCACATACACTTAGCGACTGCCCATACCATTTATTTATTGACATTGCAAATGTAAGCCGCACTGGAAACTGTAAACGTTTAAAACTGAATGGCATATCGTTCGGTATCATAGGGATGCGTGGGATTAAAACATCTTTGCTTTCGTACTACTGAAGTCAAATTGAATGACGTTGACATTTGTTAGCGAGGTTATGTCTGTGGTGTCATAAATCACCACAGAGTTTTTTGTTTTAAATTGAATGACGTTGACATTCGTAACGCGCTTTTATTAAAATATGCAAAAATAAATGTACATTTTTCAATCTTTTTGAGAAATTTTTTTAATATTTTTTTTTGTAAGAACCTTGTACAGAGTATTAAAAAACTACAAAAAAAAAATCAGCCAAATCGGTCAAGCCGTTTTCATGCTATGTCGCTCAGAATGCGTAGTGCAGAAGAAAAAATACCTTTAAATCTATCATTTTTAAACAAAAAACAATAATAATTCTTAATTTTATATATAATATCAGCTATTTAATTTTTGTTCTGAAATTTTTTAAACTTTACTTAAAAATTATACGTTCTTAATCGTCAATTTACCAACGGCTAGAACTTTAATTTGTTTAACAAAAGAACACTGAAATATTTGTTTCAATATGTTATATACAACTCTAATTTATTTTAACATAGGTTTAAGATATTTAACACGTTGTTCAAATTGAGCCAAACCGGTCATTAAAATTGAAAACTCAATTGAATAAACATTTAAAAGTTTTATATTTTTGTTCAAAACACGAACATTTTACAAATTATTCTACCAAAAGCAAGATTTTATTGTTTTGTAATAATGCTGATAAAACTCTTACATTTAGGTTTTCTTGAAAAATCTGAATATCTTTTAATTGACGCGTATCAAAGAAGTTTAAACGCCGATTTACTGAAAAGTGGTAATTAATATCTATTATCTATTAATTAGTCTCACTAAAAACAAGTATAAAAATACAGAAATACAAATATACACTGAAAACAATTTATTGGTATTAATTTTAATGTAGCATTTGCTCAGATTTCAAGGTTGTAGCAATGTTACCTAATGTTACTAAGACATAGTAAACATAAAAAAACACAACAATAGAAAACAGTCAGGTGGAATGTGACTTTTATGGGTTGATTTGCTGTCAAATCGGAATGAATAAAATAAATAGAAAAGACCTCAAAAAGTATTTAAAATTACGCTATTTAAAAATTATTTAAAATTAAAAATTATTCGTTATTATTTAAAAATAATAACGAATAATGGTTTAACAGCTTAATATTTGGTGAATATGAAAATAACGTTTACAAAAAAAACTAAAATTTTTAAATTATATTAAAAAAAACTGTTTTGTTGAATTCAAGCGCATAAAAATCCATAAAATGTACCGTAAGTAAAATTTCTCAGTTCAATAAAAAATCAGATAAAAAGTACGTAAATCTACCTTTTTTGAGTTTTTTCAGCAGACTTAATAAAGATATTGAATCAGCACAATCCACTTTGCTTTGCAAAATGCCCCAGAACAACAAAGTAATATCTATTTGTAAAATCAAATTTTGAATTCGTAAACATAAATAACAGGCATCTGGTTGCACAAACGTCAATTAATAATTTGACGACGATTGGCGTTAATCGTCAATCAAATCTATAATTTAACCAATCAGATGTCAAGAAATAGACAATCAACAATTCGAAGACAATCATAATTTAATTGATGTATTTATTACAAAACTCCTGCGTTTAAATCTATACACTTTCTCTGAAAAGAATAAAGAGCTATAAATTTTCAATTATTAGCAATAATAACAACACCTTGGAGTCTTAAAATACGGTAGTTTAAAAAAAATTATTACAATATTATTTTTTATAAAGTATTTGACTAAATACCATCAAGTACTTATGTCAATCATCAAAAAAACTCGAAATTTTGATTTAGTGGTGTTCCGCGTTGTCGCTAAGAACGAAAACTGTTTTGATTATGAAAGAAATTTCTAATCAGATCAAATTTGGTGATAAGTCTATTCTTAATTACTGTTTCGCAGTTGATCTGTTTCATGATGTCAATTATATACAGCGAAAGAGATTTCGATTGGATTAAAGCTTTAAATTGATCGATGAGTCTAAATAGAAAAGCCAATTATAAGAATGCGATTTTAGTGTTTCGAATGTTGAATAGAAATTTTTTAATCACCTAGATGGCTTGTTTTGTTTTTGTTTATGCGGTGTAAGAATATATGTTCTAATTATGTAAGTCATAAAAAACAGCACTAGATTTTTATTTCAAGGTTCGTTACACTAAATTGTAACAATTTATATTATTGCGCGGTTTTGCACTTTTAATAATAAAAACAAGTATGAACCTCACGCTCTACTGTTTTCTGTACAATTATTCTCCTCAAGATGAAAAAGAGATTAAAAATTACGTTCTGTAATTTTATTTAACTAGGCACTTGTTTATCGTTACCACATTACAATAAACAAGAAAATAAACTATAGTTTTAAAAATGTATATTTTGCACTTTTACGCATGTTTTGTGTAGCATATAAACACATAAAAAAATTTATTTTTTTTGATTTTTATTGATTTTATGATTATGGTTCCATCAAGTTTGAATTTTCATTTTAGTGACGAGTCAAGTTTTATCTCCAACATTAAAATATAATAAATTATACAATTATAAGTTATTTTATTAAACAATACTAATTTTATTTAGTATTTATTCTAAATATTACAAGTTATAATGAAAATTTGAGTCTATTGCTTTTAGACCATTTCAAAACATCTAACGATATTTTTTTTAAAAAATTAGTTTATAAAGTGAAACGTTTATTTTCTATCAGTCATTCGGATCGTTAATCAAATAAGCAATTTTTTTTGTTTCTAACGTAAACCAACGAAAATATTGTAATAATCGATTATACGAACCTTTGTATTATCGAAAGTAATATAACAAGTTGTAAGAGTGTTATCGATAATATTTCGAAATAAAACCAAGCTACAAATTAAGCAAATGCGCTATAACCAGTTTCGGCTTCTCAAAAAAATGTTAATGATAATTATCACATATAATACCATAAGTGCATATATTATTCCCGATAACTTTTTCGAGTGTATTTTCAAAACATAAAAATTACCTGTTTTTGAGATTTACGTGAAAAATATACGAGAAATACTATATGCACAAATGGTATTCGGGTAGAGCATCCTATGACGCTTCAGAATGTTTAAAAAAACAGTGAGTAAGTGATTAAGTGAAACGTGTAATTTGAAGTTTATACTACTATCAAAATTAAGTAAATTTATGCTGTTCTATCGTGGCAACCACAAATTAAACGTCAAAACCAACAGAAAATAATTCTTTTTATTAATTATGAGTGGAAATTTTCGTTCAAATGTAGGCTTTAATGGTTGCAAAACATTATTATTTACAAATTTTTTTTGATTTAGATAAACGTCTCAACGTTATTATTCTCTATTAAAAAAAATATGTATTTTTTCCGAAACTTAATACAAATTAAGACAAGAATTTGATATTATATTTTCAAAAAAATTAAGTTACTTGACAGAATCGTTCAAATTTATGAAAACGGTGTACAAATTACGCGCAAACTGATCTTTCATGCACAGATTAGTACAACTGTAACTGTAACAGATTATTAGAAAATAAATATTAATGATAAAAATTAACCATTTATTAAATTTATGTATTTGTGTGTGTGCTTTTGGTAAATTAGCTACCAAACAGCTAAAACAATTTAAAGTTGTCTGTTTGTTAAGTTTATCAAAAGTGTTTATAGCAATAAATCAAATACATATTTAGCCGCTTAAAGATTATCACTTTTTCTTGGTTAAAAGATAGACTGAGCATTACCGTTTACAAGACGTTACTTAAATTATAGTAATCTTAAACTTACGCAAAAGTATCACACAGATATTGCAAAACACCTAGTTTTGAAATTTCTGCTAAAGTATTTGCTTTAGACTTATTAAAAAAAATTCAATCGGACTTTGTTAATTTAATACACTTTTAAGTTTTCTTAACTAAATTAAAATTAACACTCAGAAATCATTTTTTTGAACAGTAATAAAGACTTTGTTTGCAGTTAGAGTCGGTTACGTGTGATTTACAAATTTGTAACAATTTTAGAACGCATATTGTATATACTATTTAAACCAACATTTGATATAGAATTTTAAACGTATTTTTATTTTTTGGTTAGTTTATAAGTAGATATAGCTCTGTCGTTTACTTTTGAACAGCTTGGACTTTTGCCAATCGAACAAGGCAATCATACTATAAAAGACAATAAAAACCAATTGTGTACTCAATTATTACATAATAAAACAATAAGTGCATTTATTATTTACAATAATTTGTTTGAGTGTATTTTAAAATCATATTAATTAACTGGTTTTAAAATCTGGTATTTGGGTAGAAAACCTTATGATGCTCCAAAAAATGTATAAATAAAGTGTAACAAAAAATTAAAAATATTGAACAGTATCTAACTCGCGAACGTTAATGCTGTTTTATTAAGTTAATAACTAATGCATCTAAAAATAAAAAAATAATTCAAATAAACAATGCCACAGTTCACAATCCTGCAACCTAAAATTTTTAAAAACATTATTGTTAATTCCATTTTCAAAATCACAAATTAAACGTCAAAACAAACCAAAAATATATTTTTTAATAATTATTAGAGAAAAACGTTTCCAAATTTCCGTTCAAGTGGCTGAAAATGTATTATTTATTAATTTCAGTCATGTTGAGAGGAGAAAAAATTACCGGAATATTATTATAGAAAAGTCTTAACATTTTAGTGTCCTTGGTCAAAAACTAGTTTGTTCTGGAAGAAAAACATCTTCAATTCTTGCATACATTTTTTTATACACTATTTTTTCTAAAAGCTTTGAGCAGATGTGAGTAGTTTGCTGTAATCTGTAATTCTATGTGTAAAAAAGGTGTAATTCTATCCAAAAATTTACAGCGTTATTTTTCAGATGTCACTCTGAGCAAGTGACCTAGTAAGTTATTGTTTCTTTTTATTTTTATATTTGAAAATGGAATCAACAATAATGCTTTTAAAATTTTAGGTTGCAGGATTGTGAGCTGTGGCATTGTTTATTTGAATTATTTTTTTATTTTTAGATGCATTAGTTATTAACTTAATTTATGTAATTTCTTATTTTTGCTGCAAATTTTCAAATTCTGTAATATTTAAAAAAATTTAAAATTTTATCTTGTCAATTTAGCATAAACAATTTGTGTGCAATCAAGATTAATAGCAAGATGCCTTAAGCATTGAAAATAAAAAAAAGTTTCTACACAATCCTACACATAATAGTTCCACTTTTCCACAGCTGCAAATGTGTGGTCATCTCTTTAATTTATAGTCTACGCTGCTTAAATAAATCTAATTTAATTTAGAAAATCTCTTTTTGTCTCTCAATCCGTTTTATCGATTTGTAACAAAGCCCAAGAGCTAAAAGTTAATTTATTAGAAGTTTTTTCACACTTTGTTTTCGTAATAACATTTAATTAATAAGTGTCTCAAATTTGAAACTACTTTTTCACAGTTATATATCGGCAAGTAAGGAAGTGTAATTAAATTTAGAATATTAAAACAATTTTGCTAATATTTCTAAGCTAATTTTGTAATTTTAATCTAGAGATTTTTTAATTGATTGTCTACAAACAATATGGCACTGACGAACAAACAAAATGTTTACAACTTCGATCAAAAATAAAACATGAAATAAACTAATTGCTTTCTAAAAAAAACTAAGGTATGTGACAAATTTATGCATTTTATTTTCAACCTTGAAGTACTTTATATGTTTATTCTTAATTTAATTAATAATTTTGATCAAGTTTTAAATGGCGTAATATCTTTAATTGTCAATTAACTTAATCATAGTGAACATTTATCTAGATTATTTACCACAATGAAGAAAAATGTAAGCTCTTTGAAATAACTTATATTTTATTTTCAATAAATATAAAATATTATTTTAACCAACAGCTTTCGCTTCTTGGTAAAAGATACAAGAAAATTGCACTGAAACTTAAATTAATTTTTCATAATCCAACATTTACAACTAGGTATTATTACCGTAATTAAATGTTATTATTTTATGATTTATAATAGCTAGGTGTTAATAATTATTATCAATTTAATACGGTTTTATGTTCTTAGATATACAGTGTCTGTTGAAACGAAAAAAATTGAAAAACTTCTGAAAACAACACAGTTCATGGCTATTTATTCTAATTTTGGATGACTGAAAATTCATAAAACAAAACAAATAGAAGAAAACGACGCCATATAATTAATGATGAAAATAAATTAATTTTTTAGTATTGTGTCCTTGTGATCTTTTTAGTATGGAATCGTAAAAATGACAACTCTTCAAGAATTAATTTGAATAACTTAATTAAACGCGACTCTTTTACTTAACGAAAACAAAAGCGTTACCTTGCGCAAAAACAGACATTAAAAATTATTCTTGCTGATTTTATGCTAATTTATGTTGATTTAGTGTATTATAATCGTCTTTAGGAATTTGGCTGATTTTATCAGATTAGCTGGATTTTTGCATCGACCGTTACTAATCTTACAACAGCTCTATCTAACTAAATCTAATATTTCCATTTTCAAAATGCAAATTATGCAAATGACCTACCAGATAATTGGTTAGTTTGAGGGGACATTTGCTCTTTATAAATAAAAATTTTGCGTGCAATATTTTTGTTATACAATAAGAATAAGGAAGTTGTAGGAGTCACTTAATTTTGATCCAATTATCCTACACGATTTATGAATTCAGTCCAATTATTTTGTTTTACTCAGACTATTATAGTAGTTGGAATTTTTATGCAGCAGGAAATAAAATGCATTTTTTGCCAAAAATAAAAGGTTGGAGGTTAATTATGAATACATAATTGAGAAAAAGATATTTTAAATGTCAAATTCGTAAAACTTAGAAAATCAAATTAGGATCAACAGTTAGCTTCTTGATGTAGCTTATGAAAAAGATGAATATACTCATATTTTAGTAGCAGCAATAGAGTTGCCGGGTCTATAAATAATTGTCAGTCGGTTGTAAGTAATAGATATTTATGCATTAAGGGAGATATGAATGTTTTTTCTCCGAGGTTGACGTGTTACAGACCAAGGGCCGGAGGCCCGCGGTCTGTAAGTCTACCGAGGGTGAAAAACAGAATATCTCCCGTAGTGCATTAAATATTTTTTCTTCATACCTCGCTCGAAAGTACGTACTTTCGGCCCTAATAACAGAGCCGAAAGTTTAACTTTTAGTCCCTGTAAGATGAAATTCTTTCTGCCCTATAATAGCGGGAAGAAAGAATTCATCGTGTTTATTTATACTCGTAACTATGTTATATGACTAGCAACACTCGCTTCGCTCGTGCCGCTAATGTCGCGGCAGGCATCAAAAACTGTCAGCATAAAAAATATAGCATTTAAAGTTAAAAAAATAAAATTAAAGTACGTACTTTCGAGCGAGGTATGAAGAAAAATCGTATACAATACGCGGGACAGAAGTTGAAATCTCGGCCCTGCGCGCCATAATGCCCTCGGCTTCGCCTCTGGCATTATGGCGCGCAGGGCCGAAAATTCAACTTTTGTCCCTTGTACTGTAATATACTATATTTTTTAGCAACATTATATTCTTTATTTTCAACATAAAACGTAAAAAAAACATTCAAAATTTGAAAAAAATGTGGATATCAAAGGTGGTTTGACTGTGCCGTTGCTACGATAGTTGCTACAGTTACATAAATTTGTTTTTCAATCAACAAAAAAAAAATGTCTGGAAGCAGCAGCGTTATTCCTCACACTGTGATTATAAAAGCGGAAAAAGCCAGTGAGTTATTGGTTCCGAAGAAGTCTGAACATTTGTACATCAAAGAATATGACCGATTTCATGTATGGATGGTGAAAAATGGGGTTACGGATATAAATGGAACTGTAATGTTAGCATATTTTCAAGACTTGGTATGCTTTAATCTGGTTGTTGTAAAAAGTTGCTTACATTTGTGTTTTCTTACAGTCACAATCATTTAGTCCAAATACGCTCTGGACCAAATTTTCGATGGTTAAATGTATGCTGCAGTTGAGAGATCAGGTTGATATTTCAAAATACCAGGAGTTGGAAGTGTTTATAAAACGGAAAAACAAAGGATATGAACCGAAAAAATTGAAAAACCAAGATTGTTGGCTGCTGAAAAAGCTACAAACTCATTCAAAAGCAACCAGTTTAGTGGAAAGTTTGAAAATTGTACCTTCTATTTGACTCGTGAACAGACGCAGGAAATTGAGGAAGAAAAAAGTATCAAAAATCCCTAGGGAGTTATGACTATCTTTTCATGTATTGTATCTATGTTGAAAATAAAGAATATGATGTTACTAAAAAATTAACTTTTTTATCAAAACTAGGGATACAGTATTCATGTTTAAATCGTAATAAAGGATTATAGACTTGCCGATGCACAAGAAAACCGATTCAGTCAAAATTTCTGTCTATCAAGATAGTGTTAGCAGTAGTTAACCCTTAACTCTTACTGATAAATCACAAAAAGAGGTTCCTACCTTAGCGTAGCAAGATAAAAATTAATTTGGTTTTCAAGTTTTAGATGCTGAGAACAAGATGATCATACCAGTAGTAAGATAATTGGAGTTTCAAAACAAGCTTTAGATTGCTCGCTTACATTTATGTCTATATAGGATATTTATGGTATTTTGTTGCTAAACTCTAAAAATGGTACCAAATGCTGTTTGAGAACTTTAATGTACTCTCTGCTGTTTATTCTAGTTGAAAATAAACCTAAAAAAAAATTATTTTCTTAGACCATACTGCTTCCAAAATTTGGTTTTAAAAAGAATAGCAGCTCTCTTCTCAGATCTCGCTAATAACGATTGAATCTGTCTGGTTCGTCTAATTTGAATTTTTTTGTCAGAAACAATAAACTAGAACTTATAAAGCATACTAGTAAAAAATTTTTGTATCTTTAATTTTAGGATAGGTATGGTTTTATCAATTTTGGTTCATGTTTGCTCAAGCAAATTTTAATTATAATTATTATTGCTTGTAATTAATTAATTTTACCTTAGTCTCGTAATTGACTTTGCTTTGTTTATTGTAATTTTTAGACCTTATATGAAGCCAAACGTGAGTTTCTTTATTTAAGTTATTATATTAAGCAAAAATACTAGTGAGGCTATGGTTATGCCCCAGAGTTTAGTGCAGTTGAAAGTAGTGCAGAATTGGTGCAAACAATTGAAAAAAAAAGTTTGCTAGACGATATAGATTTTCTACCACAAAATTATTAATTTGAGTTTATACCAAAAAGCTTAATATCAAATATAAAAAATGAAAGTTTCAAGTAAATCTACGGAAAAAGACATATCTAGTAGTCTGCACAGACGCACAATTTGATCAGAAGTGCAAAAAGTACAAAAGCATCTGCAATAACCTCAAAAACATTGCATATACAAACAAAATAACAAAAAAAAATTAAACTAAAAGATTAAGAATGATAACTGGCTTAAAAATTGGATGTTGATAAGAAGAAAATTGTGTTCGCTGTTCTTACTATACGAAGTGTGTCAAGACGTACGCTTATAAATTTATCTAAAGAATTCGTACACAACAAAAATAGAAACTACACCACTTTTACTCCGCTTTGATTTATTTTTGATTTCTGGTTTATTTAATTGTGAAGCCTAGTATACAACAGAAGAAACAAAAGTTGTATTTATAAAAAATAACAATTACTATTCTAAAACTAATATATATTTAACATTAACTTCTTTTACTACTAAATGTACAAAATAACAATAACTACACTGTATGTTAAGCTATAAAATGTAACAATATATTACAAGAACTAGAGGATTTTGTCTTGCATAATTCTGGGTAAATTATTTTTTTACAGATAGGTGCAGTGTATACGTAATGAACTTAAAAACCCAAAATACTTACAAATAGTTTGGAAGTGGTTGGAAGTGTCGCCATTTTGCAAAAACTAGTTTATACCTGTATCTCTGTAAGCGTGCACTGGAGGCCTATAATTATACAAACTTTTATTATAGATAATTAAATATTCTATTTTTTTGATTAATAATTTTTTTCACTTACCGTTTACGATTTATAAGACGTTGTTTCGATAAGATGCAGTTATTGTTTGTTTACTGACTTTTTTACCGATATCTCTACTAGTAATTGTTTAAAAATTAAATTGCCAATAATCAAACTTTTAAATCGATACATTTTCTACAACTTTTAATATAAATTTGTTTTTCTAAAATTAATATTTTTGAAGTTATAACGCGTTTATGCACGGTTGCGCAGATACAAGCCTAAACGGTTTTTCGCATAATGGCGGCACTTCCATTTGCCTTATTTGTAAGTATTCTGTGTTTTTAAGTTTATTATTTGAAATATTCTGAAGCATGAAAGGTTATCACTTAGCATTTCGTGAAAGTGTAATGCTTTATGCAAACCTGACTACAGCGCTGTTTCGTTCTTATTGAAACTGCCAGTTTCAATAAGAAAAAGTAATTAAAAAAATTTAAATAAATTTTTCTGTCATTTTCAAATAAAAAAAATTGATGTTACTAACCAAAGTTTATGTAAGTCACTAAATATCAAGTTTGGCAATTTATAAATATATAGCAATTTTTTAAATGGTTAAAAATAATTGAGTATTTGAACAAACACTGTGTCTATAAAAGTTGTTTTTGTTTAGCACTGTGGCAATGTGTCGATAACGTACAGATCAGTGCCAAATTACACACAAAATTGTAAACCATAATTGAAAGTTGATAATTAAGTAGGTGTTATTCCCGATTTCCTTCACAAATGAGTGTGTATTGCAAATTTCAAAAGCCAGCTGATCCCACTCACTCAACCTCTTAGACCATCAACGCCCTAAAGCAGAAAGCTTACAGTTTATTACAGAAAAATGTTTTCAGAAAAGTTTTTTGCACATTTATCAACATAGTGTATCTACTTTCCTTGTTTTATTTCGTATTAATGCAATGCTGAAAACAATATAGCATGGCGAATTTCAGTTAACAATATTTTTTAAATACTTAAAAATTGTTGAAATAAACATAAAACTTAGAAGCAAAGGTTATGCTATCTTATGTAAAATGTTAATCTAAACTTCTCATAAAAAATATTTTATTATGTTATTTTTAGTTCTTTTTTAATAAATAAAAATGTAAAAACGTTTGACCTCAAACATACAGCCTTAATTATAAATAGTGATACAACAACATAGTAAAGACAAAAATTATTGCCAAACTAATGGTAGGTTCCTTACTACGTGACTAATATTTATTTAGAGCAGCAATGAAGAGGAGACTATCAGCAAAGTGAAACATTATTTAGCTTATTAATTTATAAATTGAGTCATCACGTGGCTTATGCTGCAACGATTACTGCTTACTGTTTTACAATAATAGAATGCGTAGCTGTCTCGATATTTGTTCAGCTAACTACAAGTAAAGATATTATCAATTTTAAAATACGACCCAGCCTATTGTAAGAAATCAAAAATAAGCGAGATGAACAGGTGCGGTATATCCTATAACATTTCCATTAAATAAAGACCTCTTACAAAACACCATCTGATAAAGTTCCCAAAAAAATTCAGATTTACGACACACATTGTTACCAAACTAAAAATAATGTTTATAATTTTAAGCATATAATTAGTAAAAATCTAGGTAAATAGTTCCCTAATTCAAAAACCATTAATAAAAATTTTTCCAAACAGGTGCAGAGTTTGAAGTAAAAGTGAAAACTAGTTGGCTAGCGACAGATTTAATTAATGTTCTATGCATCTAATGGTGATATCTAATAACAGGAAAAAAATGTGTCGAAATTTGTCATGTTGGTAACATATTTACCAGACGGTTAGACAAGATGTTAAATAATACAAAATAATAAAACTAAACTTGCAGTTGTTATAATTGTCATATTATCCTAATTAAAACTTTTTAAAAACTGTGTAAATGCATAATTTTGCAATAAAATATTGACGAAAAATAATTCAATGTTTGAACTATAGTCTAAAAATGAATCATTTTTTATAGATTTGGTCCAAACATATCATGCAATTAGGTATGATTGTGTTCAACTGCTATTTCTTCAACCGTTATATTACTGGTTCATTGTGTCAATAAAATTTTTCTGATGATCCCGTCAGATTAAGAGTAAAATCTATTCAAAGAAAGCAGTCCTAAAGAATAATGTTTTGACTAGCCTAAAATGTGATTAGCCAACAGAGAATAAAATGCCAGTCAAAATTTCAGTTGAAGCATCAAAATTAATAATAAATAACCAGTATACCTTTCAACAAATTATAAAATTTTATTAAATTGCATAATTTAGAAATCATCAATAATTTCTTTAATTAAAACTCCTACAACGAACATTAGTTTTTTGCATTATTAATGACTTGCTAAAACATACATTATGACATCTTTAATTGAGCTAATGTAAAACAGTGCTGATGTGTCACACTTAAGTCATTCATACAAAATCGTGTGCAATCCTGCTGTGAGACCTCTCAGATATTTAGAAAATTATTGAAAATGGTCATTTATTCATAGCAAATGTCATAAAAAAAACACAAAATTTGTTTAAATGTCTTGCTGTCAATGCTAAGGTTCATAGAGATATATTTCAAATAACTTTTTAAAATTGTTAGTCATTTTTTATATTATTTCTATTTTAAGAAATATTTTAAGTATTGCACCATATTTGATAAACTGATTTTTGCCTTTCAAGTTATACATTTTCTGTAATGTCTTTTGCTTGCAGTAGTAGTAAAATTATTTGAATTTTATCAAACGCTAGATGACAACCTGACAACCAGAAAGACTGACTTTGTATGCTGTCAAAATGTTAAAATATTGTATTGTGTATCCAGTGCGTAGAGTAGATTGAAAGTTTTACAATCTACAAAAGCGTTTAAAAAGATTTTTTGCAGCAATTTTTTTAATAATAAATAAATCTAATTTTGTGATACTAAATTATTTAGTTTTTTACTTATTTTTCTTTTATGTGATTATATGATTTTTTAAATTTAAAATGGTCTTATTGTTTCGTTGCTATGGTTTTATTGAAACAAAAGTACATTATTTTGAACATTTTTCCCTATTTTTGATTGCAAAGTAAAAAGCACCGCAGTGTAAAAAAAATATTTTTTTATGCATTGAGAACAAACGGAAACTACCGATCTTTTAACGATGAGTGCAAAAAAGATTTTATAATTGAAAGATTGTAAACAGAAGTTTACAATCGTTTCTGATGGATTAAAAAACAACTTTTGGCCCTCATCGCTCAAACATCAGTAGTTTCCGTTCGTTCCCAATGCATGTAAAGACAATTTTTCCACACCGCGGGGTTTTTTCCTTTGTAAGCGAAACTAGGGGAAATGACTTAGTCAGGTTTGTATTGAAATCCAGAAACGTCACGTCAAACTGTCAATTGTCACACAACCATTCTACAAAATGGCTGTTTCTGATCACATACGTAAATAATCAACACAAAAGATTTATTGCCAAATAAGTAAGAAAACGATGGAAAATAGTAAGTAATTGATTAAAATAATGTTCCAAAAAGTTTATAAAATTTCGAAATATCTACGTTATTCTTTACCGTTAAGCAAAGTTTATGCATAGAGTATACAGACCAAAGAGATTTCTTGCTTTGATGTTGTTGAAAATATGCCAATAAGCATTTCTCGGTGATATTTTTGATTTTTCCTTTTTTGCACTAATCTAAAAATTTGTTGTATGGTTAAAAAGCCGCTCGTACCTCGAGCGGCTTTTCTCAGGAAGCAAGTTTGATACTGCTCTATTTGCTGATTCTTTAATTTCAGGTGGAGTTAAAATTTCTCTATCGCAGTCGCTCATATTTACAAGTTTGAAACGAAAATTCGCAGAAGAAAATGGGGGAATAAATTTTTAAAACAATGCTCTTTTATGTCAATAAAACCATAGCAACAAACCAATAAAACTATTTCAAATTTAAAAAATTAGATAATCGGCGTCTGTAACGCTACCAACCAAAAAAAAAGTAAAAAACTAAATCATTTATTATCAAAAAATTAGTTATTTATTATTAAAAAATTAGTTATTCGTTGCATAAAAAATTGTACTTAACTCCTTCGGAAAGAAATTTCCCCCATTCGCAATAGATGCAGCACGACCGAAGGGAGAAACAAATTCCTCATGTGGGAAATTTCACTTTCCGAATCCGTTAGGTAAATAACTATTCCTACACGCCGGTGTTTTTTACTTTGCAGCCGAAACTAGAAAAAATAGCGGAACAAAATTTTAAAACAATGTTGTTTGAATAAAACTTAATAAACCATTTTAAATCAGAAAAATTAGGTTTTCAGCGATGGCAACGCCACCAACCAAAAATAAGTAAAAAAGTAAATTATTTATAATTTTAAAGTTAAAGCTATTTGTTGCTAAAAGAATTGTACCTAACTTTTTCGAGAAGACATTTTGTCCAGTCGTGGGAAACTTTACTTTCTAAACTCGTTAGATAAATAACTATTTTGCGGACGTAATACGCACAATTGTTTTTCTACAACGTGTTTTTTTTATGTGTTATGTTTATAGTTGAAATAAAAACAAACTTGAATAATTGCTAACGTTCTAACAATTAATAATAGATCGTTCTGAAAATTAGGCCGATTATAACCGATAATGTTTTCTTAACTTTATTAACTTTCAACTTTCTTAAGGCTTTTTTGACGTAAAAGTCAACACTGATAATTTCGTCTATTTTTGTTTTAAGTTTCTTTATCTTAGCGTCTTTTTTTATTTTCTAATTATTTTATTTACGATGGTGATATTATTGTCTTTTACACTCATTACAGTTTTTTTTATCAACATTTTATTTTTTTAATTTTATTTTTCATTTATCATATGTTTTTTTGGCAATTTTATTTAGCACTTTTTTCTATTTAGTTTTCTTTATTCTTTATTCTTTATAACCTATTTAAATTATTTATATATTTTTTATTAATTTACTACGGTAGTACTTATTTATTTTAATATAAACCATTTGCTAGCTTTTGACAACTAATATAAGTTATATATATAACAGTTAGTTATATCACTTATTCTTTCTATCTATCGGGATATTGTTGTTGTACGATTATTGTCATAAAATATTTGCTTAAAAAACAATGTAAAAAACTAGCAACAGCTATCTACATTATTGTCAACAATCATCTTTCTTTCTTTATTGTTATCGAAAAAAACGAATTCATTGAACGACAAATGAAACATAATATTTTACCCACCCGGTTAGAAATTCAACCTAGAAATTCAATGTGAACCTTATTTGCGGTACAAAACTACAGCTTTTTTACTTAATCACGAGGTTTTTGTACTAAATTTGATGTGGCAGCTGACAGCTTTTCAACTGTCAGCAGCAATCTCAAAACCTGGTTAAAATTACCTAATGTACCGATAAATAAAACTAATCCAATAAAGCAAGTTGGTAGATTAATCATATGATTTAGAAAATAAACAGATAAGCTACTACTACAACTTTAAAAAAGTTTTTTTTTGCTGGCATAACCGAGTATTAATAGCAAAACAGTATCGACAAGAACAGGAGGTTATAGAAAAAGGGCGAAACTTATGGTAAATACAAATACGAATACTTATGGTAAATTATGTTCATAGATATTTTGTCAACGTCCAATGAACCAGATAATGTCTTCCACAAGTACATAGTTTGAAAGAAATGAAATTCTACAACAAAAGAGAAAGCCTTCCATGAGTTAGCTACTTTTCAGGTAATATTGACAAGTTTAATATATTTTAAACCAGGGTAAGAAAGAGCTTTCTTGCAGACTGAAGGCAAAGTTTATAAACCGAGCCGTAGGCAAGGTTTGTAATTGCTCATGGTCTGCGGCATTTTTTTCACCATGGTTTCAATATTATTTTTTTCTCTTCCAACACAACTTTGTTGTAAATTTTTTTTTTCTTTTTTATAACATAGCTAAAAACTTAATGCTTTAGTATGTTCGATAGATATTCCACACTACCTTAGCTGCGGCCGGCGCTGCATATCTAGTCGTGCTTGAAAAGTGAAAAAAAATTACACGGCTGGTTTAAACATCATATTACAACTAGAAACTGGGTCGGTCTTCTTCAGCCAGTTTTGCTTCAATTGTTTTAACTTCTAGCATAGCTGCTGTTTCAAAATTTGACATCAATTGTGACATAGAAAATAAAACTTGGTAACAAAGCTACTACCTATTTACCCCCTTCAAATCGCTTCAAATATATCTAATCTAAACAATGCTTACTTAAACTTTGAATTTAACATAGCTATCACTAAACATGAAATCAGGAACTACTAAAAATTTTACTTTTTATTTGAATATTTTATAATAATTAAATATATTTATTGTTTCTGTTCAGTTACTTAATAGCTTGTTTTATGTTTAAGACTAAATAAATACAAAATAATGTTAAGCTCACCTGAAAACTATTTTTCTTCATACCTCGGTCGAAAGTACGTACTTTCGTCCCTAATAACAGAGACGAAAGTTTAACTTTTAGTCCCTGTAAGATGAAATTCTTTCTTCCCTATAATAGCGGGAGAAAGAATTCATCGTGTTTATATATACTCGTAACTATGTTATATGACCAGCAACACTCGCTTCGCTCGTGCCGCAAATGTCGCGGCAGGCATCAAAAACTATCAGCATTTAAAGTTAAAAAAATAAAATTAAAAATAAAAGTACGTACTTTCGACCGAGGTATGAAGAAAAATCGTATACACGACGCGGGACAGAAGTTGAAATTTCGGTCCTGCGCGCCATGATGCCCTCGGCTTCACCTCGGGCATTATGGCGCGCAGGGCCGAAAATTCAACTTTTGTCCCTTGTAGTGTAATATACTATTATTCACTGAACATAACCATAGCGATTAACGGGCTTTATTCCACCGTACTTACATATGTCAAAAAAATACATTCTTAATCTGAAATGCAACGTCACATAGATTGTACTCTAGGTATTAAACTATAGTTTCTGCCGTGAATATTTTACATTAACATAATTAATACATATTTGTGCCAGCGAGTATTTTGCAACTTATTAATAATGCTTTACTTATGATACTTCTAAATTCAAGAAACTAGCGTTGAACTTATATTCTTCCTATAATTACGGCAAAAAACAACACTTTATCAACAACAACAACACGTTGACTATCATTCTTTCTTATAAAATAATTAATAGTTTAATCATTTATAATAATGTTCGACTGACCAACCGTTCAGAAACCTTTACTAATCGTCATCATCCCTCTCAGTTTAGTAACTGTCATTCAACCTTTCCAGAAATGCTAAAGATCAATTTTTCTCTCTCTAACTTAAGGCTCCCGTCGGGGTCGATTAATTTAAAATATTAATGTGAATGAAATGTTTAAAATATTTTCTGTCTTATTGGCGCATTTTATTTTAAATTTAAATGTTAGTTATTATAAAGATATAAATTCTTATTAATATCTTTAGTTTAATTTACTTTTTTCTATAATTTAGAAGGCATTTTTTTTTGTTGATGGTTATTGAGCGTATTTGCTTTTGATTTAGAGAAACAAATCGATTGTTAATGTATTTTAATAATAAGCAATTTAATATCAATAAGCCATTTAACATTAATGCTTAATTTTAAATTAATAATAACAATTTTGCAATTTATTTTGCTGGTTTGGAAGCGGCGCCGTTCTAAGCAATTGCTATGCTTACCATGATTTGACAAAGTTTTATCTTGTTTAAATTCTATAAAAAATATCACAAAAAATAATATGCATACACTTATCTCAAATATATTTGTTCTTATTAAAAGTATTTCACATGAATAAATTTTCATTAATATGTGTGCTTCCAACTAGTCTAATCGTCACTGCTGTCGTTTTGATGTTTCTGGTCAATTGATTTCAGTTCTGCACTTTTAAGCATCTAATTAGATAATGACAGAAAGTAAATATTGACCAAGCCACAAATCTCCTCGTCACAAATTCGATCTTATAAGCGCCAACAAAAACTGAGTTCATTTATTCAACGGGTTTTTTGTCCTCGTTAACACGTATGAATTAATTAAACTTTTTTAAACAATGTTAATTTTTTATGACTGCCTTGCTAACAACGATAATATAATCTACAACCAGGAAATGAAAATTCATGAACACGCTTTGTTTTAAACCAGCATTTGTCGCAAAGACAAACCATAATATTAAATTTAAATGAGTGGGTGAAAACGGCTTTACGTCTAGTCATTTCTTTATTTTATCGCCGTTTCAGGTGCGACACAACACGATCCTCTCCCGATTTTTCATCAAAAACGTTTGTCTCACTTGTTTGGAAAACGAATCGTTATGTAAAAAGTGGCACAACTCAACAGTTATACAACTAAATAGGTACGACTTAAGCGAAGCGATTTATCTTTTCGCATATTATAATAATTTTTATAATGTCTATTATAACAAGTAAATATATGTCAGAATGCGCTAAAATTGACATCTAAGAAAGCTATTTCGGTGATGAATGGTGAGATCTAGAATTTTTACATTAATTGACCTCTTGAACTCAGATAGATTATCTTCGTTTCCTTGTTCCTCCAGCTTTGTGCCAGTTCAACATTTAAATTATTATTCTTTCCACAGACGATGACAAGCTGAAAATAAGTCAAAATTATTAAAAAAACTTTAATTTATAATAGCGACAAATGTAAAAACTAAAGCGTAGATTTTTAATGAGGTTTATTTGAGACCCTAAATTAATTAAATAAACTTTTAAAACATTAGAATTAATTTATGTTCATATAAATAATAACGCCTAAATTTATACAAAAGATAAACAAGCTTCATTTCAGACTATTTTATTGACTCTAAACACAGCAAGTTGATGTGGGAATTGTTTGTTGTGTAACTTTTCAGTGATGCTTCAGCATAAGTTCATAGTTATAATGTGACAAATCAAATAAAGGCTTGTAAGCCTAATGCCCTGTTTAAAACTGTTACTAACTTTTTGGAAAAGTTGATAATGGTTTATGACTGTATTGTTCGGTAGCCCACCCAACATAGAAGCTGTCTAATAAGAAAGGCGACAATTGGTCGCACCATGACCCCCATAAACTACTTGGAAAAGATAACCGTTTTATATGGGATAAAAAACTTGTACAAATTATACTTGTTTTTATTCAGTTAGTCGCACTATACATTGTTTTAAAAATTATAAAAAACACGTAATTTGTAAGTAAATCAGACCTGTGAAAAATGTTTACATCTATTTATCAACTACAAAACGACAAATAACTTTTAAACGGTTTAGCTAGCTTTTTGATTATAGCTAAAAGCAACACCTTTAATAAGCCCAGCTACCAAATAGAGATCAAAATAGGTTGAGCTGTTTAGTCGCTATAACACAACCGACAGGCATACAGAGCCACACTACAAACTTATAGAAATTTTGTTTTGTTATAAAACATTTTTATATTATTATAATTTTAACAAACTTAGCTAAAAAAGTTGCAAATTTAAATTGAGCTTTTTTCAATTATAAAAAAAACCTTTAAAAATACACTTTTTTAATTTTTATGCTTTGCTTAAATTATGTATTTTTTTTTATTAGTCACAAATTTTAAGAAATCTACGAATAAGACATGTAAGCAGAATTTTAAGTAAGTAAGTAAAAAAATTGTTCAAAAACTAATCTACAGAAACTAAACTAGTACAAAAGTAAAAAGATTTTTATTTGAATTAAGATAAAGATTATGTAATGTAAAAGCTAAGAATATTTTTATATATAATTTTATAAACGAAATTGTGATTAGTGATTACAGGTTTAGATGTTAACTTAATTAAAACTTGCCGACGCACATTAAAACAAACGTCATTTAAACTTTATTAAAATAAAAACAATTTGAACATTTAAAGTTTTGTAAGCTCACTAAAGTGGTCCATACTTTCTTTAATTTCTTTCTCAGCAAATCTAAACGTTTATTTATTTAAAATTTGGCTTTAATTCATGTATATTGTTTTGCTGGTTAAACTTTAATTAGTGATAATTTCAGCATTGCAGCCTAATGCAAATATTAAATAATTTTTAAAAACTAATCAAAGAACATATTTTATTAAAGGCTATAAAGTTTGTAGATATAAAAATGTTTTTTTGATGCGGTTTCTACATATAAAGTAGGCTATAAGCTAAGATAAACGTCTAGAAGTCTTCAATCTAAAAACGTAAACAAAACATAGTTGAGGTTAGCATATATTCAAAACCACCTTCTCAGTACCAGTACAATTTTTTGACGCGATAACGTCTTATAAATTAATATATGACGGGCAGCACGTAGAAAATAGTATTTATTGTCATGTTCCGCTTAGCGGTAAAGAGGCACAATCGGCTGCGAGTACTCGAATCATTAGTTTGAAGTTGTACTAAGCAGTCAAGCACTTGTTTCATATGTGCACCATATTCCATATGTCACATTTGTCACAGTTTTTGATAAATATTGATGCCAATAATCAATTTTTTTATTGCGATTTTAAGAAAAATGATGACAATCAGGAAAGCGCATCAGATGATAACGCTGATAGAAACAACCATTGATTTGACTTTTATATATTTAAGTAAAAGGAAATATTAAAATTAACAAGGGCAAATAAATGTTATCGAAAAAATTATAATGTTTAATTATGTATTTTTGTATTATAAATCATAATAATAATTCAGTCCTAATAAATCGATTCATAAAAGTATGCCATTTTTCTTTCAACGCTTTCTTATGACTTTATCTTGTCAAATTATCGTCCGTAAACCGACTTGAAAGACAACGATTTTAGTTAAATATAATGTCAGATTTGGCGTCATAGAGATGTAATGTCAATTATTAAAGATTGTTAAATTTTTGGAAACAGCACATCTTTTCTTATTTTAATTATTTTTTTAAATAACGTGCGATTTTGAATTATTTAGATTTACTCTTGCTGGGTATTTTAGCTTAATATTTTTTTTTTGTCTTGGATAGTATAATTGCCGACAATTGTCGAACTATAGTCAAAGCTTTTCTGATATTATAGAAGAACTATATTGTATGGTTCTGCGTTTAAACTAATTAAAAAATGTTTAGACGTTCAAAATTTTATAGCAACAGTAGATCTCAATAATATATTTATAATTACATTATATAATTATAATGTAATTATATAATGTAATATATAATTACATAATATAATAAATTATATAATAACATAAAATTTGTAATTTTGTAACATTTTTTACAAAATATTAACTGTGTACATTCAGATGTTTTGGTATAAAATAAGAAAAAGTAAAGTATTGGTTTCAGCTTTAGTTTAAAATAATAAATCACATTTCATTTTTAATGTTGATGATACTTTTATCCGCTTTAAAGAAAAAGTTTTGATAAAGGCAATTTTAAACAAAGTAAAATAAAACTCAAATTTTAATCTTTATTTCTCAAAACTTTTTCAAGCTTTTATAAAACAATAATTATTAATGTAGTAAATATTGTGGTTTTTTTGTAGTTTCTATGTAAAATTCAAGAATACATATTTGGTTGATAATATTATTATTATTACAATTTAATAATTTGTTTTCACAAATTCTTGCGGCTTGTTAAAACTAATGAGTCTTTAAAAGATTTTCAAAATACCTAAATTTTGGATTTGAAGATTAACAAATTCGATATGCAATTGATTATGTGAATTGGAAAATCTTTCTTAATTAATTGTTCAATTATTGTACAGTTACCTACTATTGTGGCTTAGCTTGAACTATCCATAATTATTTTTATTATTCTTTAGTTTTTATTACATTAAAAAAAATTGGAAAATTTTTCTATTTGTTTTTTATAGGTACCTAAAAATACAGTACAAAACATTTAAAAACAATCAAAAACATTGAATGAGTTTGTTTTCACAATGAGTGTTGGAAATAAATTGTTATTTTTTTTATTGCACAACAAAAATTTATATTATGTCTTGTTGCAAGACTTTTTAATTGTAATATTTTGCAAGCCATCATGCGTCGTTAATTTGTAGCAAATATTTTAGGATTGGTATTTGTTTTTGAAAAGATGTAGGTTGTCAAGGAAAATGAATCAACAAGTAAAATTAGAATTTTTCAGATTGTTTTAAATTTTATTTAAATGAAATTCAATTAGTAAATAGTTGTTTTACGTTAATTAAAGGATTTAATTTACATTAAACATTACCAACACGTCTAGCACTCTTTCATTATGACTAACGACAGCATTAAACGTTCAAGGTAGCTGCGATTAACTTTAAGAGTTTAAATACTTGAATAAATAACTTTTGGAACTTAATACAGTGGTAACTTAAAAAAAAATACTTTTTTATGATTGGTCAAGCAGGTCACGTCATAGTACTAAAGATAGACCGGAGTGTAGATGCTGCTTTTAATTGCTAAAACAAGCTATTTTCTAAGGAAAAAAGTGTTCAACTACCGACAGGATAAATTAATTAATTTGCTTTAATTAATGGGAATGCTTGGTATATCAGAATGTTGTAAGAAGTAATTGCAACTGTGGAAATGTTGCTTACCATTCTATTTAAAAAAACGTTAATTTTTCTATTAGAAAATAGAGCACATATTTGACATTTCATTTTTTTATGACTATATCTTCGTTTGCAACACATACCTTTTGTTATAACTTATTTCGCGTTTAAATCATTTGCATAATTAATTTAATATTCTGTCAATCAAAATGCACGCTCAAAAATACGATGAAAGCTGCTCTTGAATTTTTTTTTGGCAAGACATAGAAGGTTATGTGTGTTTTTTCAAGCAATTAATTATAATATTTGTTTTATTAGCTCATTAATTATTCTGTAAATCAATGTCAGTTAGACAAGATAACGAATTTAACAGAGCAAACAATAAATATTTCATAATTGAGGTACCTAGACATTATCATATGTTATCAAGTGTGGGCGACATTAAAGCTCTCTTATTTCAGGACTATTTAAACCAACGCAGTCCTACCACAGGGTAACTGTTTATAACATATAATTTACCGTTCCCGAAATAATGCTTTGCGGCGGCTTCTGGGAGTTATCTGGAGTCTAGATGATCCAGAGAGTAGTTTTTTACCCGTTAAGATCACTGCCGCTCAGTATATGGGCTATGAGATTTTACCCATTTTTTCACAACTTGGTTTGTCGTTATTAGATATCGTGCGTTCATAAATTATTCAGATCAGCCCCTGCTGTGCTATCTAGCTTGATACATTTTTATTAATAATCATAATAATAATACTTTTATTTTTTGCTACCAACATTACATATGAAAAAAATTCTGGTAAATGGAGGTGAAGTTCAGCAAGCGTTGCATTTCCACTTAACTCTTATATAACAAAACAAAAAAAAAGAAAAGAAAAACAAATAAATACAAATTAATATTAATAATAATACTAATATTAAAAAATACCTTAAAAAATTCTATAAACCAAGTAAATTTAAGAAAATAATGACCACTTGGTTGTCAAAACAGCTCTCGAGATTTTATAAACGAATTTTTTGGCTGTGTGAATAGTTCTTAAGAGATGTAAAAAGCATTACCAATAATAATTACCTGTTAATAATAAATTATAAAATATTATATTGATAAATTAATAACAAAATAGATACTTTTTATATAAATTGCAATTTAAGATTAAATCAGCATGTAGCTGCATAAGTGATTAAATAAAAATGTATAAAAACTAATTCAACATTTTGCGTTGATTTTATATTCTGAAAAGTAAATTTGATAACTTTTTATTTTTAAGTCGGTTATTATTTACCACAACGCTTATTGATCATAATGAAAGAAAGCGCCAGTTAAAAACAATACCAAATTCAACTTATATGGTTGAAGTCTTATAATATAGTGTGTGTGTTTTGATAGCACGACTTTATGTATGTATAGGTATATAGATATGTGTTTGTATACAATAATAATAATAGGAAAAATAATAAAAAACATACATAAAAAATAATAAATTAAATAATTTATTTAAAATTGTAATTACGCTTGCACAAATGCTATTTATGAAAACAATTAGAAATCTATATATATATAAAAGAAAGACGTGTTTATTATCGAGTTACAACACTTATTACTCGAGAACGGCTGGACCGATTGCCATGGTTTTTGATTTGTTGGATTTGTTTCCGTCCCGAATAGCAGAATACATCTTAAAAACAATGAAAACTCAATATGTGTAATGAATACTTAATCATTTCAATAGATGTTGATTTGTTTATTACATGTCAAACATTTGTTGTCCAATCCTGTCAAATAGTGTAACAACTATTTTTTTTTGGAGCTTATGGTTGCTGAGACTTTTAAGCCACAACTTTATTTTTTTCTGAAGACATCATGTGTGCGTTCAGAAATTTATTTTTTGTAAAATGTCTACAAAGTTCAGGTACTGTTATATTTGTTGGTTTTAGACATTAATTCCCGAAAATAATACCTAACATTTATTTTACAGTTAAAACATAAAATCATCGGAAAGAAAGGAACGGAATTTAGGGAATAAAAAATCAGTTGGTAAAGGTTATAAGATTACCGAAAAAAAATCTACAGGTTAACAAAAGTGTAAATGTCTTTTTATAGGTTGTCTATGATTTTTCTTGATAAGCTATTCATACGTAGTGGTTATATACTCTTTGAGCTATTGTCTATGTCTCGAAAGTTCAGGCACTGTTATTATATTTGGTGGTTTTATGCGAGTGCACATTTTAATAACAATGCCGCGTGCTAGAAGATCTAATCTTTCCCAGTGAAGCCGTAATGCAATTAGGCAACGGAATATCGCGAGTCAATTATCTGCGAGGAATTGCACGCGTCGATACTTAAAGGAAATTTTACAGATGAGGAAGTTTTTATTCCAAGGATTCTGATAATCCCAACAGATTTGCCCTTTGAGTTTCAACGAATTCAATTCCCGATTCGTCATGGCGAACAAATCACAGGGGCAATTCTTGACTATTTGTGGCCTCAATCTAGAAAATGCATGTTTTTCTCATGGTCAATTGTACGTGGCATGCTCACGTGTCGGCAAACCATCCGCTTTATTTATTCTTGCGCCTGACCAAAAAACAAAGAATGTCGTTCACCCTAAAGTGCTTGAATGAAAATCCTATTAATGAATTAATCCGAGTTTTATTTTTTTTTCCTATCTGCACAACATAGTTTTCAATCATTTTTTTCTGACATGAGTTTGAAGTACTTAATTATTATTTTTTATTTTTTTTTATTTTTATTCTCATTCTGTATGTTTTCATCATCATTCATCATAATAAAATACTTTTTTGTTTCTATCTATATAAATATATTATTTTGTATCATTGTTTTACGTTCATCAAAGCCTAAATTCGTTCAGCTAAAAAGTAACACAACATTCATTGACTGTTAGGCGGTACGAAGTTCGCCGGGTCAGCTAGTAGATAATAAATTTCTTTTGTTATTTATTACAAGCACTATTGGAAGATTTTTTTGCTGTTTTTTCTAAATTAATGAACTGTTTGTAAAAATGTTTTGCTGTAAAATGTGTTTGACAATTTTAAAAGCAATCGACTATAATCTTTCAATTTTAGTTTTGCATAATTTTTTAAATTTTCTGCTCCTGGCAAGTTTCAGTTTCTCAGCATATTACCAAAGATTTACATGAAAGTAGTCGATCTGTCTATATTTTCTGATTTATCGATATACCATACGACATCTTTGCCATTCACAAGTGATTTGTGTGTGTCACGACCGTAATCATTACGCCAAGACATAACCGACGTTATTATTAATGATAAAGTAAATTTTGAAAATTAGTTTGTGATTATTATTTGACATTACAGCATTATACCTACAGCAATTAGTGAGAAAAATATTAATTACAAGAAATTAAAACCAGATTATATCTGATTTTATTGCTTCATTATTACAAATCAATACGTTCGCCCACTATGGTAATCAAGCTAATTCTATTTCAAATAAATAATTTCACGATGTATTACGCATTATCATTAATGACGCATCAAAATGTTATAATTAGAAGCGGAAAAAGTGTCAGATAAAAAGATATAATTAACTTAAAACTGTTGCCATAATGTCTAGTAATTTGGTTTACGTTATCTACTCTTCCTTCCGATTTATGACACATGTTCATTCATAAAAAGAAAAAACCTCATCTCAAGTTCAAGGATTATCATTTATTGTACGTGATGTCGCACCGCAATATCCCGTTAAAAATGCAAAGTGTTAAGAACGCGTCACGAAGTGCATTGTTCTTTTAAAGACTTTTTCCTGAGACAATATCAAATGTCAATAATCTTAGTATAAAGACTATGACTAACGATTAAAGTCCTGATTCTCACCTTACTTTCTTATAAAAATAACTGAAATAATCTGAAAACTAATATTTTGATTTACAGATTGAAAAATCTTAGTTTGGCGTAATCATTAATATCGCACTGTTGTAAAGTATAGTACGGAACAAGATATTGAGACAGATATACATACATCTAAGCAAACTGTCGGTACTTTACACAATAGTAAAAATAGACATAAATATAAATAGACAATTATATGCAGTATTGTCACTCAAAATTACAAATTATTTAGACAAAGCTTTGAAGTGACAAATTTAACAAATTTTATTATAAATGAATTATTTGAAAAATACGCAAACATATAAATAAGCAAAAAAAAATACAATAGATAAAAAACAATAGTACTTACTATTGGGCGACAAAGTGAACATAGTCATCAAGGAAAACCAAGCTTTTATAAATGTCAGTCAACGTCATTTTAAACAAATTGATAAATGGTTGCAGATTTTGATAACTTTATAAAATACGGAGTTTTTTACAAATTTATAACTAGAAAAAATAAGGGTAGAGTTATTATTTTTTGTTTTTTAAAATAGGGTTAAAATAGACAAGAAAAGTGCTGCTCAAATATTTTTATGTAAAAAATTGTTAGGTAAAAGATGTTGTTAACATTATTTATGCTAAAAATGGTGACTTACCTTGTTTAATACTATAGTTTTGATATGTTCATCAATCACAAAATAAACAATTTCTTGCATACGTGTGTGTGGTAAATAACATATAGCAAATAATAACAAGTAACTTAATTTATCAAGAAAAATGAAGACAAAGAATCTAATTTGTAAAAGTCTGCTGGCTACCTGTTTAGTTTCCTGTATGTTGCATTCTGTGCTCATACTCCAATTTAAAAGAATTAAAAGCCGCATAATCAAAAAACTTACTCTTCAAATTTATTATAAGTTATCAGTGGGTTAACAGAAGAAAAAACCAAAAATTAGGTAAATCGCAATTCTATTACTTGAATTTAAGGTAAGGTTTTTGATAATTTCTTTTCCTACATTAATGAATTCGTGTAATACATTAATATGAATTTCAATTATATAATTATTTTTGTTTTATTAAACTCATCTTAATGATGTTATTAATTAATATAACATTGCAAAAAGCTGTAAAATGTGCTTCGTTAATAACTTGCAAAAACTTTTTATGACATAATAAGTGATTAATTCACTGCATAAACATTAGAAGTTTTACGCATGTATGAGAAATTATTGTGGATAATAAATGATTGATAGATTATACAGTTTTAGTAAGTTTATTAATAAATTAGGATGTTTTATTGTCAATTCAAATTGACTATGAAAAATGTTGAAAATCTATTCCATTTCTGTTTTCCATTTTGTTGTTTTTTGTTTTCAAAAGTATTGTTGTTTGATGTTATGACTACAACCGTTTAACACATCTTAAACGGTGGAACCAGGTTTCGTCGCTAAAAAATGTGAGATCTAATAATCGGATCTCATTCAGGTTTGGTGAAACCAGTCTACAATTAAAATCTGATGTGTTGTAGTAACCTTGTACGAATGCAAATGTAATCTTTTTTTAGAATTGCTTGACATGTACTGTATAATCTAAGGTAACTAGATTGTGCAGAAAACTTTGGTAAAGATGTTTGTCGATTTGGCTCAATCCGGGCCTTAACTCATTAACAACTTCAGGTGGTAATTTGAGTCCTTTTCTTGACTTTTTTTTTTGACATTATTTACGCTTTCAGTCTGCAAAAAGCTGTTAACTACGTTTATGATATAAATCTCATTTGCTCGACAAAATAAATCATTGTGAATACTGAAACAACACTCAGGGAAAAATATTTGGTTGTTATATTTCTTACCTCATTTCAAAATATTTGCCACTCTATTAAATAATTAAAACAAAAAGTTTTATGAAGAAAGGTTTTATTGAAATTAGCAATGACTTCTGAATGTTATAATCATTAATATTACGCCTGTAAAAACAAAAAACACAAAATATTAGACGTTTATTTAAAATTTTTATCAAGTAACATTTGAAATTTATTTTGTTTTAGATACGTAACGTTTTTTTTTTCAAAAAATTTTTGTAACTTGTTTAATAGAATTAAAGTTTTTGTGATTTTAGGTTTTAGAGTTTTTCACGCTATTTTCTTATTGTGCGGATAGTTACTTCTTTACAACAGAACCGGTAATAAAACCAAACTAAAAATGAAAACAATATAATATATACATTATATTTCTGATCTATTAATTAAGCTTAAATTTTTAAAATATTGTTTTTGGTTTTTTTTTTGTTAGTATGATATATTAAATAATGTGTTGAGTTTAAATTTATACACTACATCAAGACTGTTTCTGAATAAATACAATACCATTTTGCGGTTAAGGTGTAGAAAAAAGTCTCGCATGTTATCTAAATATAATTGCATAATTCAGACTATAAAAGATGTAAGTTGTAAAGAAGAAAAAACGGTTGATCAAGCAAGAGCACATTTAAATATTTATTGATATTTAATTGTAACGCATAAAATATTTTTAAATATTTGATTTGAGAATAATAAGACCGCCATTATATATCACAAAAATTTACCAATTTATAAATCTCGTAAGAATACCAAATTCATAGCTGTCTATTGTCTCTATACTACGCCACTTAAAGAGATCTATATTATAGTTTTCAGCTAAATACAACTTAGTAGGTATTAATTGTAATTTATGTTGTAAAAAAACTATATTGTTAACTCAAGAAAGCAAAATCTAAAAATAATATCGATGTGAGATCTCATTTTTTTCAAAGATATTACAGATCTGAAAAACTACTATCGAGGCTACAATGTTTAGCTAAAAGTTTACACAATTATTGCTACTAAAAGTATAATTGTCAAAAATCATTATACAAATTTACTAAGCATAAGACCTCATTCACATGAACTATTTGCTACGACCTCTAAGTGTTTTTCTTTTTCATTTTTAGGTGTTATTATTTCTTTAATTATTTTCCGTTAGATTACAAATTGAATAATCTTGGCTAAATTGCACTTACTACACCAATTTTATTATGAAATTTCAAACGCAATCTATTGTAAGCCGCACCTGACTGAGTGATCAAGCTGTGCAAAATAATGTGAAAATGTTTCAATGCCTGTCTATTAAAACATCACACGATGTTATGTTTCCATAAATTCGCTTTGTGTAATAAACATAATAAATTGAAGAAGGTCTTCTAGCTTGTAACAATCAAGCTTTATTTATTTTTAATCTATATAAATCAAGTCACTAATAAAATGTGGTTTTGATTAGCATTTTACTATAGACTGATACATTATTCCGTTATGAAGCGGATACATATTTGTTTTTAATGTTTGCTAGAGAATTATACAAGATTCAAAGCTTTGAATATCACAGCAAATGATAAATTTTCAACTAATAAGAATTAAGTAAAAACAAAAAGCTAAACAGTCTATGCGGTTTTCTGACAAATTGTATAGCAGCAGGTAATTTTACGCTAAGATGAAAATAAAATCAATCTACTTAAAATGACTTCTAATTTATTGCTACACAATGATACAGCAGAAGTATAACAGCGGAACTGATATAGAATTACTAAGAAAAAAAGTTTTTAGGTCAATGCTGCCAAAATACTTTGTACTTATATATATTGCAATCACAAAACAATTGTCGATCATTAACTCGAGTGGGTCAAAGTTAAAGTAGAGATAATGAATCCCAATCACTAATCATAGATTTTAACCTCGATTCTTTTTATTTTAACATAATGTTGCAAAAGCTTCGGGACCAAAGAGTGAAATTACAATGATCAGCCAAACAATGTTCGTTTATCAAGTTGTATGATTGCATAGGGTCATAAATAACACTCGTTGCAGTCTAAACATATTCAACAAACACATTATTAGTTTCATTAAGTTATCTAAATATGGACATTTCGGCTTCATACACCATTTTCTTGATATTGAGCAATCCAATTAAGTGTAATATTTCATTGAAGAAATTAATATAGGTATACTTACCTATTATCTGCTGCCTTATCCAAACATATTGTATTGTCTTGAAAAAATTTGACACTAAAATTGGTAATAGTGTGAGCATATTGCAAAGATTTTAATTTATTGTACTTATGGTACTAATGAGTAACAATGACCTTTATTTGCAATTATATCCATTGGCTATAGCAAAGACACTTTAGTAATTTTTTACGCATCTGAGTCTTTCTATAATAATTACCGATCTTACAAAAACTTCAACACAATCTGTACAGATTTTTTTTACCGGCAGATGTACGCAATTAGACATTTTATAGAAATATTGCATAAGCTAAGAGTCACAGATAACATAGTAACTTCTTATAAACATATGCACAAAACAAATGTTGATATTTGTCATTTAGAATGATCCAAAAAGCATTAGGTCTTATAGTATACCTAACGGTCGAGCACAAAAAGAGGTACGATGAGTGAGAAAGTTGCATTATAACTTGCTTGTGGTTAAATAATCATCTAAAAAGTGGAAAACTAATATTGTGATGTGAAGCTAGCAGTTTTATTATTGTGAGTTTTTTCTATTCTAAAGAGGAGGAAGTAACCTTTAACGTAGGTTGTTCTAAGCTCTGTTTTGACATGCTTGATAATTTTTTTCAGCCAGAATTTGTTAAGAATTATTAAAAGAACGATTTACAACTGATCAATTTCTCTGCGAAAGCATGACAGTTGACCAACATGGTCTTTGAATTAACATCGTGCAGTTTTTTTTAAAGCTACTTTAAATTTAAAGATTATTTTAAGTGACTTTAAATTCTTAAAATCCAAAAAAAATTAATTAGCAAAAAACTAACAATAATCTAAGCGACATGATGGCAAGAGTATAAATAATTTGCATTCCATCATTAATCAGTTTTTTTAAAATAGAATTTTTAGGTTAGAGGTCGTTTTTATAATAATTTTAACGTGCGATCATAAATTATTTAGATCAACTTTTGCTGTGTAATTTAGCTTGACCGATTTTTATTGTTTTTATAGTATGATTGTAGACAAATTGTCTACGTTTTCGCGTATAAGCTAATCATAAAATTAATATACTATTAAAATTCCATAGCAGTAGTAGTTCTCCCTGTTCTCAGATTTTTTATTGGTAGTTTTACATATTTCCAGATACATATTATTTTTGTTTGCTATAATATAACACAAATACACTACAAAATTAATAATTTATAATTACAAAATAAAATGCTAATTTTTATATTATTATTGCATCAAATAACTTTTTTCCAAAAATTTCAAAGAAGTGGTTTTGAACACCGTAAATGACTAATTTTACAAAATTAAATAACGAAGCAAAAAACATAATAGAGTAATTTATTAAGAATTTCTTAATTAATCGATTTTATTTGATATTGATTTTAAATTCATCTTAATTATTTAATTTTTTTAATAAAAATTAGCGCAGAATCAAAACATGATCACAAATTGCCTAAATTTGTTTCACTAAATTTTACGAGCTTTTGAAACAAAACAAACTTTTTCTCTTTTTGTCATTAGCGCCTAAATTTAATGTCTTAAACCTAAAAAAGTGGTTATTGAATCAGATATGGAAGAGAGAGAATCCAATAAAAATGATGTCATAATCTTAACTTTAAATTATCTTAAATTCTCATCTAGAAATCTTTATTTTAAGGATGAAAATATGCGTTGACTAAATTGGCAGAATTTACAGTAAATATAATAAAAAATTAAACTTTCAATTTTATAAGCCGAAAATAAAATAATAGTATTTCAAATGAATTAATTGTTTTCATCCTACTTTAGTCTATAATCGTCTTTAAACGGTCTCATATGAGGTCATGAATTAGTGTTTATCGCATAGATTTATCAAAAATTCATTGCAAACTTGTTATATTTTTTTACATACAAATCCTTTGATTTATGGAGAATCAATTTTTTCTTAGCAGCTTCAAATTCTTACAATATTCTTGCTGAATAAGAGCTTTCTGCTTCAAAAGCTTTTATTTAAAACATAAATTGTTTTTTAAACAAACGCAGTAACCTTAACAATATCAAAAAAGCTAACTTTCTACACAACACTTAAATGTAATAATAGAAACAACTTTTAGTTGATTTTTTTTAAAAAATATGAGCAAGTCAAGATTAAATCTTTTAGAATTATAAAAAAAAATAAAGCGATGTATGATGTACCACGGACATAATTGTCAATTATGCCCCACGGAAATTTAAAAATCCTCTTTCCTGGGGCTTTAAACATTCCCTCATGTCAAAATCTTTTAATTATGCTTTTATTACATAAATATCTATTATGTATTTAAATAATCTACAACAAATTACATTAAAAATAATAGATACTAAAAGGTTTATATATAAATCAACTGTATTTTTACCGTAAATACAATAATCTGTAAAAATTATGTATATACATATAGTTGTATTATAATTAAGTATATAATTAAGTAATATAATTTTTTTTTCTTGTAAAAAATCAGAACAAAGTTTAGTTAAATGAACATAATTATACTCATTTAGCTTTAATAATAGTTTTTTTTTAAATCTAGTTACGAGTTTTAAATTGTTTTTTCATCTCTTTAACGTTTTGATCAAAACATTATACAATAAACACAAAATATTTTAAGTTTAAAAGTTATTGCGTCAAATTTCTTTTATAATATAAAACAAACCAAGAAATTGTTTTAGTGACTTCAAGACTTCAAGTGCACAATAAAAGCTTTTGTGCAATTTTTATGACTTTTTAACTAGAGGTTACACAAAAACTTGATTTTTGATAAAACAAACTTATTTTTACACAAAAGTTTTGGTGGAACGGAAAAAACTCAAAATTAAAGACATGATGAAATTGCAACCGCTTTAGCTGGAGTGATTGCTCAAAATTTGGATCAAAAAGTGTTTTCAAAGCGTCAAAAAAGCGCGAAAGTGATTTAAAAAAAAAGTCTTGATTTCAAATAAAGTTTGAGTGTACTTTGAGAAGAGTTAATACAAATCAATAAAAATATTTCACAATTGAATTTATCAGATCACAAAATTTTGAAATAAAAGATAAAATAATTTTTCAGATGTACGTATTTAATTTATTCTATTCTTCCTTTATTTGGAGCACTTAAAAAATTAAGTGATTATTTAAAATTTTAAAAAAATTTACAACTGTGCTTGGCAAAATATTCATAAAATGTGGCAATCGTTTTAACAAAAAAAAGTTTAATAATGAGCCTAAAATTTGAGCCTCTTGTGTGAAAGTCACACATTTTACTCATTACAGACCACGCTATAACCAACCTTTCAGAGTGCGATGAGACCTTGTGTGCACATTTTAAAAAAATGTTTAGAGAAATATTTATAATAATAACTAATATTTTACAATATTTTCAGAAATAAAACAAAGTAGAAAAAATTATATTTCTGTTCATTCTTTCCTCTTGAGCGATTTTGATGATTTTTTTAAATACTGTACAAAAAGCTAGTTAACGTCTACTAATCGTTATAAAAGTTTATTACATCTGTGTACCGATGGCTTATGTTTTAGACAAGGAGAAGAATAAAGTCTCATGATATTCTCGTGACGGTTATTAAAATTCAATAGTTGTTAGTAAAATATTTAAAAAGAAATGCAAAGTTGTAATGCACAAACTATATTTTAATAAGTAGTATAATAATAATAAAGAACTATTTACTATTTACAATGTAATAGTACCGTGCGATCAACAATCTCTTTGAAATAAAGCGGCTATGACTAACAGTGTCAGATTTTCTTTCTATAGTTAGCAAAGATGCGAAAAATCTCTAAGATAGTTGCAACACCGACAGTACGAAATAAAATTGTTGATCTATTGGTGTCACAAAATAGCGTCTTAGAAATTTTTATAATAATAAATAATAATATGCTAATGTAATATTAATATTTAAATATTTTATTGAAAAAAAAATTAAGTTACTACTTATAAAAAGTTTGTCTAAATATTCTGAAGGAAAATAAAGAGCAAGTCATTTTAAAAAGTTTTTGCTTGATTGTATTAGCGTTTTGCGTATAAAAAACGTGAGGCACGACGACATTTGTTCAGCTTAACATAAATTAAAAACTGTTATTAATAATTACCTCAATTCTTTTCAAGATTGTTCTCTGCATTCTACAAGATAGACCTTATTAAACATGGTAATAATATGGTTACAAATGTCTTATAAATCTGCAAGGATTTTTCTTGAATTTGTGGATCTAATAATGCATCAGCTTGCATGAGTATGACCTTTACTGAAATGGGTTTGCACACAAAAGTACAATAAAAACTAAATTGTAGGGTTACACTACTTTTGTTTAAAAATGCGCACAATAGAACGAAATATGTATACATATTATAAAATTGGTTCTTAATTATTGCTTACATAAATTTAAGGTTAAACATAAATACAAACATTATTTTTTTATTTCTTTTTCAACGTCTTGTGTGATAAGTCTTTTATGTTTTAGAGTGTTTTCTGTATAGTTTTAACATTTAACTGTAAAAAAAAGTAACAGTTTGCTTTAAGAAGTACAGCTGTACAATTTTTAAAATTATAGAGATATTTATATGAAAAACCGCTAAATATTTTCTATAAATAATGCAGAATTTAGGAAAAAATGTTACAAATGTTTGTTTAAATCGCAATGTTCTCAATAATTGAGTTTTTATATAATCGAAAAATGAACTGTTTTTAAGTTTAATTATTTAAACATTAATTGAACTATTGATTTATGACTATGTGTTATTATATTTTTTCTTATTATGAAAAATTGCACTTCACACGGTTAGACTAATAATATTTCAATCATTTTTGCGTAGTGACCAACCAGATATTGATGTAACGGAAATTATTATATCTCAATACAAGGTCTATAATATTAACATGAATCAAGAGCGGTTATGCTTTCTTAGCAGCAGGTATTGGATCGGTTCGTACTAAAGCGGGTAACAATCTGTAAACATAAAGTCGTTTACGTTATAGCGTAGAGATTTTTGTTAATTTAAATATATCAATTTTGTAGTTTTTTTGTTAATTGTTGTTTAGGTATATAATTCACCAGAATCATTTTTAATAAATACGTGTTTGATATTTATTTCAGAATTATGCTATTTTACGCAACAAATATTTTCTAATAAAATATATTTATAGAAAGAAATTTTCAATGTAAAAACATACTTGTAATACAATGATGTTTTTTTATTTAAAAAAAAATGTTTTTAAATGAAAGCTTTTTGAATTTGTTTAGACATTATAAACAAATAAGAAAAATAAATACAAATTCTTATTTTAAAATTAAATTGAATAAAATTGAAGAAGTAAATGGTTTAAAAATAAGCAGTAAATAAAAAAAAGACCAATAACTTAAAAATTTCATCAATTTTACAATAATACATTTACTTGGTTTGATAAACAGAACACGTTTTTTGTATGTAATAGTGATGGCTTACGTTTTGTCTGCTCTGATAAAATTATTTAAAAGCTCACCAACAGCATTCAAATTAACTTTTATTGTTTTGAATAAGCAATTAATTATTTATTATTTATTGATTTTTTTAATGACAAAAATGCATTAGAGTTGCAAAAATAATGTTTGATTGCTTCCGACATTTCTTATGGCAGCAATAAAAGTCAAACAAAATATAGATGAATAATAAATAATTATGATAACCTATAGCATTGAACTGTCGCACCCGTTTCTTCGATTGCAAAAGACCTCATCAAATCCCAATTTGTCAATTTGAATTAGAAGGAGGCGCCGGTCTTTTCCTGCTGGGAAGACCTTGTGACAGTTAATACACCATGTCACCGAATAAAATTGCATATTTTAATAGACATTAATAAATTTATGAGGAAACATTTAAAGCAGAGTAGCACCCACGTCAAAACAGTTCACCTACTCGCCGTTTACACATGTATTTGTCTTGTAGCGATGATAATCGGTGAACGGCATTCAAACTTTTTATGAAAATACCGAGTAAGGTCAGCAAGGCCACCCGCGTTATTTATACTTACATTAGACTTAAAATTAGTTAATCTTTGCTGAGGATTAAGAGGCAGCCGGCCGGTGGTGAGTAGTCGTAGTAATTGGCTGGCTGCGATCATATCACTATAAGATTTTAATTAGATTCCAGTTTAGATAAAGATAATGACCAATCATAGCTGTTGGAAGCAAGCTTTTTTCTACTGGTCATCTTTCAGTATGAATAATTATAATTTATTTTATTTGATTAAATCAAATTGTTTTTTAATAATGGTGTGATTGAAAACGTCAATCGTTTTCATATCCAATAGAAAGCACTCAAAGAATGCAGGTAGCAATCAAGAAGCTTCCCTTTAAGCACCTTGTCAAAAAACTAATATTCTCTGTAATACAATAATAAAAATATCAACTTATCGCTTATTGGATACAGATTTAATTATTAATATATAACTAAATAAATAATGAAATTAAATATATGCAGACGCAAAAACTGGAAACTGTTCTACATCTCAAAACTGGCTTTTGATTGGTTTGTTTGAAAAACTAAATTGAACAATATTTGTTATCACGGTACTGCATAATTTAGTTGAATATAAACCAGATATTATGGCAGATATTATTTCGTTGCGATCTACATAAATGTCTAAAAACAATCGTTGTTGAAATGCTGCTCAGTTTAAAGTGCGTAAAATATGTTGTGCTAACATAGTTTATTTGATCTAAAAACAAAAAAATTCAATTGGTTTGTTGGTATTTTAAATGGGGGCAGTAACTGTCTCTAAGAGGGTACTCTATGATGTTCTTGATCTAACTAAGGGTACGGTTTGAGTAAAAATATCTTACAATTTGACGCTTTTTCACTTTTCAAAGCTAAATTAAAAGTAGCTATGTGTTAAATTTTTTTGTAGAAGTTGAGCAGACTTTTCTTTACTCTAGACAAAGCAATTTCAAAAATTTAGTATCTTTTTTCTGAAATTACTAGTATTATGCGTTTTGTGTCACGGGCGTTTTATGCTTTCTGAAACTGTATGTCTGTGAAACTCAACCGCATTCTCTTTATGATCTTCTTTAATGTTCTACATCTTGTGTTAAATGTCCAATCAAAAAAAAAATAAAAAAAAAATAAATTCGAAAATTGTTGCTAAAGAGACTTGGGGTGGCATTCTTGAGCATAAGAAATAAGATGAGATGATGAATTAAGAAGCGTGAGTGCTGTATCTTGTTCTGCTATGAACAAACTATATATTTATGACCACATAACACTTTTTTTATAGGCCTTTAAAAGCAAATAATTTTCATGGTGTTGTGATAATAATAATATTTTAATTATTGCTAGCAACATGTTAAAAAAAAAAGTTGCTAGATGGAGGCGAATTTTAGTGAGAGCTGATGTTCCGCTTGACCCTCATATAACAAAACAAAAAAAATCAAAAACATTTATAAATACAATTTACAAAATAACAAGTTTTACAACATAATAATAACAAAGTGTTCTAGTTTTACAAACTTGATTTTTTTTACTTTAGTCAATAATATTGTGTCCCTCCTACAAGCGTAAAAAGCAAACAGCTGAACCATTTATCATTTTAATCTTTTTTCTTGATTTATTCAGAGAGACTCATTAAGTTTTTATAAAAAATTGAAACAAAACAGTTTAACAAAGCGGAGACATTAGCGTCTTACATCAAACTTAAATTGCAAAATAACATTATGAATTTAAAAATGATTTCAATTTAAGAACAATAATTCATGATTTAAGAGTCAAGCATTTTTGAAGCATAATTACTAAAGATTTAAGAAGGCAGTATATATTATTAATGTAGATAAACATAAAGCTCCGTAATTCTGTTCTTAAATTTGCACCTATTGTTGTTAATGATATCTATTATTAAAAAGTGTATTGACACAATGTCAAAATCCTTCGTAGCAATTTTTGCACATTAAATTATTTAAGTCTAAATTAAAATGCGTTTCGGTTTCAGTAGGTACTTTACGTAAAATATAAAAATTGTGTTAGTAGTAGAAAACTCATATATATCCATATAATGTATATATATACAATATATACAATAATGTATCTATATACACTGAATATAATATATTTATGTATTTGCATATTTTCAAATATTTATATAAGCATTATAAGTCAAGCTTGCAATAATCTGTTGTAATTCTCAAGTGGGTTAAAACGTGGTACTTCTATTATTTTTTGACATTTTTTTTTGTTTTGCATATAGAAATTAAAGTGTCAGAAAATAACATAATCAATTTTCACATTACAAATCGATAATTTTAAGGCACTTATTATATAATTACAAGTATTTTCAGCTTTATGATTAAAATACTCTGTAATTATTATTTGTTTTTTTTTTTTTTTTAATTCAAATGAATTTGGCTTAACCACTCTTTATAAAACCAATTTAAATTCTTTCGAGTTTTTAAGATTTTTTTTATGTAACTGATCTTTCAATATATTTGTTTTTTCTCAGCTTTGCCGTCACTACAAGTATTTTAATTATGTTTTCGTGCAAATTGACAAGATCAGTAATAGCAGAGCTGAAGAGCGAAGGCCATCGACTGCATTTGATGTTTCTAGTAAAAACCATAACTCCAATAGCTTCAATGCCAATACGATGATACACTTCCTTCTAACTTTTCAGGCGTTTTTTGCTTTTCAAGAGAAAATCACTTGAATTTCGATCGAGTAAACTCATCGAGTATCAATTTGTTTGGTTAAGTTGCGATAATGATTGAGGATTTGTTCACTGGTTCTTCAAGAGTACATTATTCTTGGAACAATTTATATGTCAGGAATTATAATTTAACCACGTTCACAAGATGATGGTTTAATGATAATCCTGAATTTAATTGAAGAGTAGAATGATGTAGATGCGGAATGTGTTACTTGTAATCATAGGAGCCGAAGAAAAGTGTGCTGCTTATTTATGGAGGCTAAACTAACGTAACGTTACTTCATGTATGTTACAAAAAATGCAATCAATTTGATCTCAAAGTTTTACGTTACTATAGTAACAACTTAGATAATTGTTTTACAAAGTAAGTACTTTATAATATCTGCCAATACATAACACAATACATATTTTCAATAAATAGTGAAAAAAGTTTATGTTATAAAAATAATATTATTAACAATAAAAAACTCTACTTATTAATTACGTAACGTGTTATAGAAGATGCAACTCAAAAAGAAAACGGTGCTATTATCAACACAAAGTTCTCTTAAATTGTGGCTGATTTGAAAGCGAAAGTAAAAAAAAAGTAGGTAGGGTTACATAACACTATTAACTTATGATACCCCAGTATAGTATAAAAAAACAAAATTCTGCCTAAGCAAAAGTACAAAGAGCAATAGAAAGCCAAACAAAACAATACCGTTAAACTAATTTTTATTCTTAGATCTGCATTAAAATATTTTGATTTATGTCTTTGTGTATCTCAACAATAATCACCTAGATTAGCAATACTTAATTAAAATAATTAAATTAATTGGTGAAATATTGTGTTTATCATTTCCAGAATTTGATAGTGGTATATTAAAGAATTAGTTTTATTAGGGGTGGATTCGACGCACAAGTTCTAGGATTTTATGAGACACGTGCGTTAATACCTATTATAAAACGTGTTATCTTTGTGAATTTACGTCTTTTTCTTTAAAAAATATTTTCTTATGCTCTGAGAAATTTTGTTGTCAACGGTTGGTTACAGTAGCAAAATATTAGATAACAGAGTCGGTATTAGACAATTAAACAACGAATTTGTTGGAAATAAAAATCAAATTCTATGCAACATTTTTCCAACTATATGCACAACTTTTTTCTTTGTTTGAGAATTCTTTTACTTTAGAAGAACCTTTGAGAAGTAGCAGTTTTCTTCAAGCTTCTATAACAACGATGCCAGAAGTTTTTCCAATAATGTTCCAGTGAAAATGACAAATAAGATGACCACATCCGAGAAAATTAATGTTAGCCATTGCTCAAAATCTAATGTTTTCATTGATTATATTATGCACTAGTGCGGTAATAAATTACTTTACCGCATTATTAAAAATATAATTATAGTTATAAATAAATTATTTATAAATATATATATTGATATAAAATACACAGTTTGAAACGCTTTAAAAATTAACTGGAGACGCTGTTCCAACGGACGCATGTCCGCTTCTGAATCTGCTAACAATAATGCCAGAGATCTCCGAAAACAATGTCCTGTATACGTTGCTGGTTCAGATAATCCTAATGCAGAAGTAATTTTCTTAAAAAAATTTTCGATTGTGTTTACTTCAACAGGCTGTTGAATACATTTACCTGTTCTATAGTTGAGAAAAAAGCGTTTTTGAATGTTTCCCTCTGTTTCAGCCAATTCCCGTATAATTTTAGTTTTGGTATTAAATATTTTCGTAAATATAATTTTGGTAAAATCTCCTTGGTTGTCTGAATTTGTAAGTTTTTCACGTCTACAAGCACCAAAAATTTCAACTACCACATAATAAATAAGTTTTTTTTTCTGTCATTTGAGCTTTAATTTATATTTATAAGTAAGAAATATTTGGCATCTACTTCTTTGAAAAGTTAATGTATCGCTTTTTTGCAAAAAACTTACGGTTTTTTTTAATTTTCTGTTCAAGAAAGCCGCGATGATACTGGCTAATGTCAAGTTTTTTTTTATTGATATCAACGTCTGCAGCATGAATGCTAAAACCATAAGGACGAAGGCTTTAGCTTCTCCGCTTGGTCTGCAAAGTACGCAGAAACAGCCTTGAGAGTTGACAAATGTTTTTAGTTTTCATTCATTTTTTAAAACATTTGTACTCTTTAGATCTAGCAGAAGTTAATAAATTTATGACAGACTGAGCAGCGACTTATACATCAGAAGACAAACTTTTTTCTAAATCATTTATTTTTAGACAACACTTTGCTTTCACAAAAAAATAAACAATTTTGATGTAGACACCTATTTTTGTAGGTCTGTTTGATAAAACGAGAACAAAATTGAAACAAAATTCCAAACTCAATAAATTATTTATTCACGGATAAAATCAGATAGAACGTTGTACGATATTTGTATCGTAATGTGACTTTACGATACTTGCGGCTGGTTAGACAATTTTTGTATAGCATATATCGTAAATAACTATCAACACGGTCTGTTATAAAAAGCAATTTTTGATCAGATTAACTTTTTCTAAAAACGTCATTTTCAATGTCAGTTTAAAAATTTATTCAAGGTTGTTTGGACGTTGATCTTGAATTAAATAATAATACAGTTTGTACTTTGTTCAAATCAAATTTTATTTGAAAACTGCTTACTAGTTTTGATCTAAAAATATTATTGTCAGAGCAATAGTCATTCATGTTCAGTTTAAAACCAATGTCACATTTACACTGCATTGCAGTACTTATACAGCTGTAAGAATTATTTTGGTTTAAATTGTATTATAATTTTATTTCTAAAAAATATGCCATTTAGTGCCAATTTTCACTATTTTTCAAAGTACACAACACAATTTTTTTGCAGTTGCAATAATATTGTTGTGCGTTTTGTGTCATAATTTATTTATTGTGTCTTAAAAAAGCGGAGGCTGTAGGTGTTTTAAAAAGTGCTCTTTACACTACACTACTTTAGCTCAACGTTATAATTTTGTCAACGTCTTTCAAATTAATATAACTACATAAAATAATCATTAAAATACTTTTAAAGTACATTATCACTATTTGACCATGTCTATTACATCTTATTCAGAAAACTAATTTAAATTTGAATGCTTGATAAGCTTGCATCAAACTTATGTTTAACATCAAGAGTTTCTATGTGTTAATTTAGGGATTTTTAGGTTGAAAAAGATAAATGTAGGTGTATTTACCGCCTTCAAAACACAATATATTACATCCTATAACCGGCTAAACAATAAAATTTATAGAAGTTTTTAAATTATGTTGAAGCAAATCAAATAAACCTTCCGCATTTTAAACTTTTTTAACAGTTAGATAATATGTAAATTTATTAGTTGAATATACAAATTTTGGCAAACATCTAATATGAAATTATGTTCGTATCTGACTATTAAGTAACATATCACTTATTTTTTTAGCTTCACATTGACATTTACTTTGTTCTACAAAGTAAATTAAAACAATTAATTTTAAAAGTTTAATATGTATGGTTTAAGATAGAAGAAATACTGTTATAATTTTGTATAGAGCAGTTGGTAATGAAATTTAAAAAATTAGCATGCAAATTTTGGATACTCAGAAGTAAACTTACAAGTTTAGAGACTGTAGCACTATGTTCAAAAATTTTAAATTGATTAGTGAATTATTTCAACAATGCCACACTTTATTGTTTAGAATAATGACCATTTTTTCAAAACTTAAAGGCACATCAATGACTTGCTAGAAATGGTGCTAGAAATGACAAGTATTTTATTTCATAAAAACAAAGCTTTTTAAACATTTTTTTAGTCTGTAGTGAATGTCAGATGAACTGTAGAAAGCTGCTGAAGAATAATTAAAAAAACAGTTTTAACATTGGCTGAATCAATCATTAATATTTAAAAAGCTTATTCTGGCACAAAATATGACGCAGAAATTTATCGGGAGATGGACTTATATGAAAAGTTAAAAGAACATAGAAACCAAACGTTATTTTTCCTAATAATAATAATTATGTTTAATATTCTATCAAATTGCGTTTAATGTCGTTTGCGTCTGAGTTGTGAAATCCGACCTTCTCCAGGCAGCTTATACCTGGCCAATGAGCTCGATATATGAAGGATGTAAAATGGTTAAAAGGCGCCTAGCCTGAGTTGGTTTGCTGCTTAAGATCTATATGTTTGACTAGAACGTCAGCCAGAAAAGCAAGGCTTAAACGTTTTGAACTCACTCTTCAACCCAACTAAGACTAAACTTCTAACAACAGCTGAAAATTAAAATTGAGATATCGTCAAGAAAAAAACTTTGAAATTCTGAAAAAAAAATGTAATGTTGAAAAACAAAATAAAAGCTACGGAATACCAATTGTTTGGATGACAAAAACACTGGAAGTAGTTATTTTGACAATTTGGTCGCATGCACTTATATGAAAACTAACAGCTAAGCTTTTTAATTTTATGCTAGTTGTTTTGAAAGAGTATTGTATTGAAAATACTAAGAAACTTTGCTGAATTATTTTTTTTAATTTTGCTATTTTTAAATAATCTAGATCTCTATTAACTTCTTATGTAAGTTGTTTTTGTAATGTGTTTTTGAGTAAACCTTGAAAAAATAGGTTGCTACTTTTATACTTTATAAATACAAACTTAATGTAAACAAAACAATTTTACACAATTCCTGGAATAAGTCTGTTACTGGTTTTAATTTGTTAGGTTGATTGCCCAAATCTCGTTCAGTTCTGACTAAAAAAACCTTTATTTGGCTTTTTATGTAACATTTTAGTGCTCAAACTGATTTATCTAAAGAGTTCTACAAAACAGTTATGTTATAAGTTTTAAAATTAAACCATGAATAATAGACAAAAACTTACTAAAATGTTTGCTAATTACATTTGAAATTTAGGACAAAATCTAATTTCCAGAGAGCTGAAACAACAACATTATTTAACATTTTTTTTTGTGAATTTAGCTCTTTTTTTGGTAAAGTAAACTGTCGTCAGATTTGTGACCTTTCAAAACCGTTTTAAATTAAGTAATAGTTTTGGTTTATAAAAGTAGCAGAGAACTAGAAATGTTATTTTTCATTTTTGCTTTTCTTTCCTCTACTCCATCTAACTGTCATCTTCTATAATATAAAATGTATTATATTAGTAATTGTTGTCAAAAATAAAACTCAGTAATGTCAAATTAGTTAAAAGTAGATAATTTATTATCACTTCAACAACATATTTTACATAAAAAAACTGTCTTTAGTTCTGAAAAATTATAGAGTTATGTATTTCAGTCATTTGCATATTACAACATAACAAACATTTCTTAGTGTTGCATTATTTCTTATAAAAACGCAGTTTACGCACAACAAGTATCTGCTTGTATTTACAATACAATAAAAAAGCTAAATTGCATCGCAAATTTGGAGTAAAGAGACTTTATCCTCACATTACGTTGAATTTAATTCGAAAAATATTATAATGATCTGTAATCGGCGACAGAGCCTGCATTTGCATTATTCATACGGTTTGTAGTTAGGTTTTTTCGTAGGTAATAACTGTAATTTAGTGTATGATTATGAAAAGCTTAAAACCGCTTATCACTTCCTAACCTGTACGCAACTTGGTTATTTAATTGGTTTAAGTATAGATTGTTGAATAAAGAAAATAAATAAATAAATGACAGAAAAATTGGTTATGAATATGGTAATTTAGTGCTGATTTCATCTTTATTGTTATTAAAAATAAACAAATGTTTATTTGCAGTTGGTCTAGATATGAATCAAGAATGATGGATAATAACTTCTTTTCATGCAGTTATAATATGAGTTTGTTTGATCAAAGTAGTGACATGTGCATGTGTAGTATCACTTGCTTGAAATAATAGTATTGCGCGTAATAAGTCAATAATAGTAGATTATACACCAAAAAAATGCATAAGATAGTAGAAATGCATAATTATTTCAAGAGCTGCGTTTGTACCCTGAGAGAGAAACCTAGAAGTTCTACAATACTCCACTCCACTGAGAGAAAAACATTTGCTCTTACAGTGCGCTGATAAATTATGTAGATCAACTCTTCTTGCGCAATTTAGCTTGACCGATTTTTGTTGTCTTTATGATTGCCGTCAAGCGTCCAACTTGTCTAATAATACACAACCAGCTTGTATATGCGAATCAACCAATCCACAAATGAACATATGCTCAAAATTTAAAGGTTGATGTAAATAATTATATAATTGTAATATTTTAATAAAAAAGCATTTTTGATGTACATTTTATTTATAATGTTATTTTAAAAATATAGTAAATAAGATAATGATTGATATGAACAACAACTTTTAGCTTTTGACAGACAAGCTTAAGCCTAATCTCAAACAAATTTGTTTTCTCAAAAGTTCTCAAAATAAGAAAAAAATACTATCCATTTATAATTTTATAGGAAATCGCAACGTTAGTACACATTGAAAAAAAATTTGTTATGTTACGTATTTGTTATCTATAGAAAAAAAAATCCAGTAATAAACAAGAGAATAAAAGATTATAAAAGCTTAAAGTTAGTTTATGAGAAAAAAGTACATTTACAAAGCTAAAAAATTTTTAAAAATTGTTTTTAATTTTTTCATGAACTCTTTTTGTTTTTTTTAATTATTTTTCCGGCTATACCGTTTTTTCTTGCAATATTTTTCATTATTTTATTAGTTTTCTTATTTACTACTTTTTGGCATTTTTTTTATTATACATTTTTTTTTGGTTTGATTCTAACATCTATCTCATGTTTTTTTACTTTGTAAATTTTAAAGGAAATATTGAATTTCTTATTGTGAACACTTTTTTTTAATTGTGTTTATTTACATTATGTAATTGTTCAAAAAAGTTTTGGAAAATTTGAAGCAATATTTAATTTTTAACGCAAACTCTGTATAATTTAATAAAAAAATAAAATGTACTGTTCCGGTTTCTTAAGTTTTGAAGCTAATACCTGACCCTTATAATTTTTTTGTCAAATATTTATTTTACTTGTTTAATCTGGTATTTAATCTGGAAGATTATAAGCGCTTATTTAAACGACGGTTTTAGTTTTTTTGACTGCCTAAAACTCCTACTCTTAGATATTTTAAATAATAACGAGCTCAAAAGACATTCTTGTGTTGGGTTCTTTTTTGTTTAGAAGACTGAACACAAAAGTATAGCTCTAATTGTTATTTTAAACAACATTTGCTGTTTACGTTTCAGGCTAATACAGCTTAAATTGAACGCTGTTTTCTTCAAAACCACAAATTTAAATAAGCTATTTTTAGATATATTAACGTTATTTAAAAAAAAGCAAGAAAACTATTTATTATCAGTGTCCCGAAAATGTTGAAAAATTGATCTAGAGCAGAAAAACATTTAGACAAACGACATAAGATGTTATGATTATGTGGCTGTGCGTCTGCTTGTCTGTTGCACTTGACCAATTTATTTTATTTTGACGTTGAGTTCTGTCAGCTTTTCAACGTGTTCTGAGTGTCATGGTATCTGTAAAGTGCTATGTAAGCTTTTTATAACTTTGTCTATAATAACTGCTAAACTTATTTAAAACTTAGATTAACTTAATAAACTCAAACAAAATAATTTGCTTCAAGCTGATGATAATTGTGAAATTCTTGTTGATGTTTCAGCATTATTTTAAGGTTACAATGTTTTTCTAATATAATATAATTGTAATACATCTAATTATTAGCCAAAAAACAACTTTTGGTTGCATCAGCTTCCTATCTCAATAATGAAAAAATAGACTAAAATTGACTAGCCTATTTGGTTGCTACGAGGCGATAGACAAGAATCGTCATCCAAAAATCAGTTTAATAATATTTTTTTTATTAGTTGCTATTATTATTATTTATTATTATAATAAAAAAATATATCGTTATGAATTAACTGTTTGTCAATGATTTGTGAATAAACACATTCAAAATTTCTATATTTATTGCAAAAGGAAATTTCGCGTCAACTCAGGTCAGGTCGGGTCAGGTTAGAATTTTATTTCTAATGGATTTGTTTACTTTATTACCACAAAGTCAATTGTTATTGCATTGTCATAAAGACAAACTCTGTTTTGGATAACTTTACACAAGATTTTATATATCCTAAAAATATTTACTGTTTTCTTTTGACTAAAGACCAGAAATTGAAGTTTTCTATCAATTATCTTATAGAAAAATAGTACCTACGTTTTTTATCAGTGGTGGAAATTTTTTTTATTAATTTTGTTTGTTGCGAGTTTATTGTGGAAAAAAATAAAACTTATTTTGTTTATTGAGTTTTACTTATTTGATTGTGGGGTTTACCGATTAATTACAGAAAAGGTTTTGTTAATATACCCGAGTACTAAAAGCTGTAATAGCTTTTTTACTGAATTTAAGCGTCTGAATTTAAGCGTTTTAGTACACAAGTGCTCATAGACGGCGTCTACACTATAAAAATCAATTTATTTGTATATTCTTTGTAAACACGTTTTCAACAGGTAGTGTAATAAAAATTTAAAAAAAATTTAATTTTACATTGCTTAAATTTGTTCTGTATTTTGTTTTAGTCACCTAAGCATAAAATTTCAATGTTGACAGGTATAAATTGACTTGAAAGTCGTAAATCAATCAAGTTCAGAGCATAAAGTCCGCAAGTCAATTTTACTTATCATCCTGTATAGAATAGTAGGCTTATTACTATAAAGTTAACAACCACTTGTCAAAGCTCACCAAAAAATCTGTGATTTATTGTTAACAACTTTGTTGAAGCTCAATACACATTAAATTATTAGTAATAGCTTCAAGTTTGCCATCATAATAACAGCAACATAGTAAATTGGACAAAGACTAGAAATCTGCCCCGGAACTTGTTAGGTGATTTATGCGTTATGCTAATTATACAACAGCGTGGTGTTATAACACCTCCTCTTTACACCAAACGAAACGACATCGTAGGTACGTTTTGAAATTATTTGCAACATGATACCCCTCAGCAGAATGAAAGTCTTTGTTGGTACTGGTCGTTAATTATCAAATTAATTGTAGTTTAAAGGTTAATGGGCCTCAATGGTGAGATAGATTTGATCTTCTTTTATATGAAAACGTTAGGTAAGAGGGAGCTTACTGGGGGGCTATTGTATACTCAACTTGGTTAACTAGAGCAAATGGAAAAATGTTCGTGGTCGTCTACACCTGTAAAGCCAATTGTTATTTGCCAAATCATTAACAGTATTTTAATTTCTTGTTATATTGATTATTTTGTCAAAGTGATTAAGTTATGAAATTCTAGCATTTTTAGTTATTGATGTTTATTGAATTCAAATAATGACATCAATACATAAAAAAATTCTAGTTTATAAAAAATCTAATAAAATGAAGTAGATTTATCAACATTGTAGCTAGCTTATATAGCATTTATAATTTTTTTAAATTAATCGTTAATAGTATAATATAGCATTGTATTGTCCACACAAGTGTGTTTACATTATTCACATAAATGTTAGGAATTTTGACTGCTTAAGTTTGTTAATTTTGCGTGAGTGAGGTGGTAACAAAATGAACCCATTTTATTTAAATTTGAATAAAATAATCTAGTAGCCGTAAAACCGTGAAGCAAAAAACAAAAATTTCATTAATTTCTATCATTGGGGTGAATATTCAATTTAGACGCTAAAACCGATTAATTTACTTCTACGCGGTCTGATATAAACAAAGCTGTTCAAAAGAATATAGACTAAAACGCTAAAATCGGTATGACAGAATAAAAAAAAATTACGCTTTCAAAAATGATGCCAGAAAAACAATGCGTTGAGTATCACAGATAAATACAGGTGTGACATGTCTGATCAGCTGTTACCAATCTAAAAAAGCTAAAGGTTATTAAAATTGGATTAATAATACGGTTTATTATTAAACTATTATTCTACTACTACTATTATTATTAAAGATGTCAATATTTCAATAAACTATTATTAACTATTATAATAAAATAATGGCATATTTAAAAATATATGAATGACATTTATCACGCAAAGCACACTGATTCTTATTTCCAATTGTTGTTATTGATAAATATGAAAAGTCTTAGGTGATATGATTATTGACCAAAAACTTTCTTAAGTGTCAAATTAGAAATAAAAGCAATAAGATTTTTATATTGATTTTTAAAATATATGATTACAAATTAATTATTTTTAATTAATTCAACTAGATACCAAATGTAACAACATAATTGTTTGGTTTATTTAATACTTCAAAATTATATTTTTATTGATTATAACAAATTATAATATTTTTCTTAATCTACTTATAAAACTTAAATTATTATTCAGATTAGTACACAGATTATACAGTGCGTTCATAAATTATTTAGATCACTTTTGATTAGTTTATACAAGGAAACGTACGATATTATAGACTTTTGATGTTATTGTGAACTAATATTAGGTTTTTTATACCTGACAGGGTTACAAGAACAACTATTACTCTAAAAATTATTAAAAACATTAAAAAAAGTGCTTGAAGATGCATATACTGTGGGACATTTTATTAACTCTTAGCATGCTTCTACAAAATCTTTATGTTCACTTTTAAAAAACAAACGTCAAAATAAATAGCAAGTATTTGCTATGTAACTAATTATACACTCATCCTAAAGTAACCATGATTACGTTAAAATATGTATTTATACTATATGTACTAATACAAAATATTAATCTTGTCCAGATAATGTGGTGTTTTCTTCAGCATACTTCAAATGCTGTTGATGCTGATGATTTAAGAACGAAACAGCGTTGTCTTTGAGATTTATGACACACATTACACTTTTATAAAATAATTAGATCATAGATCACAAATTCAAAATTAAAAAAAAAGTTTATATGTCAAGCTCTTTCTAATAATATATGATGATCACTTTTAGTCTCTATAACCACTAAACTACTACTGTAGTCTTAAGTATTAGCAATCAGCCTAGCTTTGCAGTTGTTCAAATATCTTTCCTTGTACCTACTGAACTTAGGAAGGAAGGTATTGTCACAATGATCCTTGGTCTGCTCATGGTTTGTGTTAGTGACTTGTCTCTCGACGGGCGTTTAAATTCATGGAATTCATTTGGAAAATCGTGACGTCGTTCTTCGTACGTTGCAATGGTAATTGAGTTGGTAACAAGGCGCCGTGTATCACTCTTTCCCATTATGGGTCCCTTCGGGGTCATACTTATTTCAAAGACAAAGATTTATTATTGGTAGAACTTAAGTCGGTACCGACTTCACTACCATCTCTTTGCCTATTTGCATATTATGTAAAAAATGTTCTCAAAAAATCTCAAAAAGAGTGAAGGTTGAATTTGCCAGTTTCTAAAAATGCATTAATGACAATAAAATAAAAATCGTCGTTCCGATGGTGGGTAGAAACTTGAAAAATCCTAATTTATAATGTGCATAAACATGTCACTTCGTTTATTTTCGGAGAGCTAACTATTTAAGGATTATAATGGTCCTGGTAAGCGTGAAGGTAAACGAGTATGCGAATTTTGGAAGATATCCGGCCAGCCTCGCTGGTAGCGTACAAGATTTACTGTTATTGGTAGAGGTGATATAAATTGTCGTAAAACGTGTTAATTTCTTGACTAGAATATTTGCTTATGACATAATGACCCATTGACTCATCTCCGTGCTTAGATTTTAATTTGATAGGTGGTTATTCATTAATCATCCTAGATTTTCACTTTCTTTTTATGTGAAGTCACGGAAGAACTTAAGCTGAAAAAGCTATTATTATCTCCTACAAATAACTATTTTTTTTATTTATTTTGATAAAATGAATTGTGTACAAAAACTATAGCAGTAAATGCAAGAATTGTACCGAGAGTTTAGTTTCGATTTGAAGAAATGTTTCTTCAGAAGAGTTTCTATCCAAATCCTACAGAAAGATGAATATATTTAAATTGTGTGTTTTTGAACCGTTTCTTAATTTTTTGAATACAACTACCAAAGGCTTTTCTGGTTTTAAAACTGAATTTTCCACAGTTTGTTATGCAGTGTGTTTTATGGTCCAGTTTGTTAATTTCAGTATAGTTTGTCTAAACATTTTGTGTGAATATAGTTTCATTGCTAGTTAACCTTCACTAATCTTTATGAGAGTTCACCGCAGGGTTTCTTGCCTGTGCCGAATCTTAAAAATACTGCGCCAGGGCTGTATTTAGGTTGCTTCTACTTTCTTCGCCTGCATGTTACTAAAGATAACAATTATTAAATTAGTAATGATTACCTAGACACAGGTTTATTTATTATTTGATAGTATAAAAAGTATGTAGGTAGATATGGAAACATTAGTAATTTTTATCTAATCATCTGCATAGATATCAGATTCACTGTCATTATTAACTTGAATGACTAGTTCTGGTATCATTTTAAGCGGTAGAAATGTTAAAAATTAAAAAAAACTTTAACATGTATTTTATAAAAGTTTAAACAAATTTTAAAGACGTTTAAATATTTTTAAATTAAAAATTATTTGAAAATTTTTAAAAATTATTAAAAAATTCTTAAAAATTTCTCTTCAATTAGCTAACGAACACAGTTTTTTTAACTTTACGGTGAAAATTAATTCGACTAAAATTTTCGTTACGGTCCATGCTAACAAAAACCACAGGCGCATCTGTTGGCTACCAGTTTTATCCAAATGGGGGTTAGTCTGTTGTAAAGTATTTAAGAAAGCAAAAGTATAAGATAACTGTAACTTTTTAATTTAAAGAGTTCTGAAAATTTTCAGGCATCTATTGATCTATATGGTTTGTTCGTGTTCTTTCTTGTTTAGTTACTATGACAACTGACTTTATTTTTTTTAATTAGTACTTTTTTTTTTAATTATTTTGAAACAAACGTATTTTTATTTATTTAATAGTTTAATTTTGCGGTTATAAAAAAACAAAACAGAAATTAATGTCAAGACGAATTTTATTTCAATGAGAATATGTATATTCTACATAAATATGTATTCTTATATTTATTATTTTTATATTTTAATAACTATCATTGTCAAATTTTCACAGCATTCTTTAATAAACATAATTTTGTTTTATTATTGAATTTGTGTTTTATTTCTTTTATCTTTCTTTTTAGTTTTTTTATTTATTTGCTAATAATCATAAAATTGCACTACAAAATAGCAAAAACACGCTTGTTTAAAATTTGACAGAAAAAGTATAATTAAAAATAAGCTCAGCTGGTCACCATTGCATAAAAACAAAAAAAGATAGAAACAAACTGTACAAATTAAATTATGCACAATCATAAACAAAACCTATTTTATATTAAACTATTTTTTATAATTTTTAAAATTAAGAACTCACAACCCTATTATTTGTTGCTTTTAAATTATACAGGGTGTAATTACACTATATATTTTTGTGTATAGGCGGTATAATATACAGAGTGTACTTATACCACGTCTTTCATCATTATAAAAAATAAACTAAAAACAAACTTGGTAGTGCTTTGTTATCAGCAAGTTTTTGCAAAAAAAAACAATTTGAATATGATTGATTACAAAGGATTAAACATGTGAGTGTAACTGAAATAAGATATAGTTTTAATGTGGGAAGAATTATAAATTGATAAAAGAAACTGCTTTACTTTACTTTTTCTATCAAAACATAATATAAATATTAAAGTTAGAAGTTGTTTTATTGCACATTCAAAGTTGCGATAAATCAGTAGCTTTTCTAGATTTTTTTGACAAAAGAACGGTAGATTGCTATAGAAAGCAACTACAGGAAAAAAGTAGCAAAACAATGAATAAATTTTTGTTTTCTAGAAACAAAGTGGATGATTTACATAAAATAACGCTTTTAGCAATAAAATCTCAAAACTTTAAAATTGTGGGTTTACCTATCAAATCTTCTAGAAACGCTTGGATGATTTCAGATAATTCTCTGTACTATTAGAAACAAAGTTTTTTAAAACAGGTGAGATGGTAAGTAAAGCAATCTAATCTTTTGCATTGGAAAGCTTTGTCACTAATACCATAGTGACAAGGCTTTTCAAAAAGTTATCGGTCCAACGGACTATGAATAATAAAAGCATCAAAAATGTATAGCGTGCTTTTAGTATTAATTGTAAATTTGTTTTAAGCAAACTGTCACTAAATGACAATTTTAAAAGTTTTTGATTAGCTTTAACTTTGTAGGGGTACAACCCAAGACTCTTTTAAACAACTCTGGCAAGCTGACAGTTATGATAGTTCAGTCTGCTGCAATAGTCGCCTGAAACATAATTAAAGTTTGTCGTCTTCCTGAGTACAAACTTTCAATACGTCATACGTTTATGTTCCACGACCTACTTGAACTAATTTTTTGGAAACATACGGTACATGATGCTTTATATCGTAATAAAGAAAAAAAAATTGCAACGAGCCTGAGAAAATTTAGAATTATGTCTATATCTCTCCAAACACAAACATAATTAACATTTCAATAAAAAATATTGCCTCAGATTTTATCGTGTAGTAGAAAAAATATTTTTAAATTTAGTTTCTAAGAGAATTTTTTATTGTGATTATCGGTTTTTGATAAAACTTTGTCACTGTAAAAGTGTCTACATCAAGTATGCTGTTTAAATTGGCTTAAACTAGTCATGTACAGATATTTTTTAAATGTATTCCCAAGCGTTAAATAATAAATCTAAACCTAGTTTTCTGGTGATTTCTAGTATCAAATACGTAAAAATAAATAAATTATTTTAACTTCACAATTTATTTTTTATTTTTTTAAGTTTTATGTTTTCAATACACTTCTTAAAATAAAAAAAATACAGTAGAGCGTTAATTGATAGATTTAATGTTGTCATTGCGAGTTCGTTCAAATAATCATACATTTTTATGATCAAAAATTTCCATAATATGCAGATTTATTACTTAAACTGCAAATAGTTTATCAAGAGTATCACTCTTAACTGCATTTGTCTTTTATAGCGTTATCCTTCAAAGTAGTTTCTACCAATGGCAACGCAGAAACCAGCGATAGTAAAATTCATTTTGACGTTTATCTATTCGTTGTCAAAATTTACTAGAAAATCGCAGTAATTTGTTAAATCAGTTGTAATGTGGTAATTTGAAATCTTTAATTCATTCACTAAGAAATTAGAAATAACAATTGTCAAAAAAAAGTTGTATTAATTTGTAGATAATTTTAATTTACAAGGTAAGAAAGTGTTATTTACATTCAAGTGTAGAATCTTGAACTTAAATGTGTTTGTGACTCTTACAAACTAAACACAATCAAACGCATGTAAAACATTACAAAATGTAACTGCACAAAAAACACTACAATTATTAATACCGAAATAAACTGCTGAAACATGAAAACACAATTTGTTATTACTAAACTTTTGGTCAAAAAATTTGGTTTTAAAATAATTATATTCACGTTTAAATTAATGATCACTTTCGTATTTAAATTATCTAATCAATTTCCTAATCAGTAAAATGATAATGTTTCTTCAATAGTTGCGGAAATCTCATCTTTTGACTAGATGATTTACAATATGCACTTAAGAAAATTGCTTCTTTTCAACACTTTGTTTTTACATAATTAAAAATTCTTTAAACTATAAAAAGTCGTAAAATTTGAGATTTAACATTAATTTTAGGCGTATTTTATTTTAATATTGTCATTACTGCCATAAAACTAGAATTAATTTATAGCAATTAAATAAAAAACGAGTCAAAATAATTTATAGTTATATAAATAATTTTCCACAATTGTGTAAAGTTTTATGTTTAGTTTTATGATAGTTTTTTGTCAAAAGTTTTTAATTTCTTAATAAATTATGTTGACTTTTGCGCAATCTCAACCCGGATTTACTCTGACGTCTATCAAACCTAATAATTTTTTGATCGATCAAGATGCTACATTTCTATGAGTTCAAGGAAAAGATCAAAAAACTCACGACTTTTGCGTACTAACAATGCAGCATTTTTTTTGCAATATGGCCTTGATCACAGTTTCGTTTATTGTTCGCAATGATCAATCCATTTAAAATTGATTTAATGTTGTTACAATAATGCTTTTGTAATGCGTTGTGACGGTGTCATTACACGTTTAGCAACAATTGTTAGCGATTTGTCTTACTTTTCATTTTCCATTATTCATCATTGATCAAAATTTGACAGATTGGGGACACAGCATGTCGCCTAGAAGGAACTAATTCTTTGTCAATTCTAACTAGGTGTCGCTACAATTATTTTGCACACATTTTGTTATTGTTTTCTACAAGATTATCGTAGAAATAATTTTTAGGTCGCGTAAAGATTCAGTTTTAAACATATAAATAATAACCAAGAAAAGAACTAATAGGTACTATTTATTTTTATCTTTCATTCATCAAGGAGACTCAGGCTAAAATAAAATCAGCTAGAACTATTTATTTTTCATTTAAGAGATAACTCTGTTTTTGTTTATTTATCTAACATCTTTTTATTACAACGCTATAAAAATGATGTTTTTAATTGAATTATGTGTCTATATAAACACAAGTGGTTTTATGAATCATTAATAGAACTGTTTTTATATAATTTAAAAATTTACAAAAAACAGAACAGTTTATTGAACATTAAAAGGTACAATACATAAAATTACAATTATAAGAAACAGGAATCTCAAATGAAATCATTTGTTGAGATTTGCGTTAACATTTATATTAAAAAATAAATAAAAATAATAACAAAATCAGCCTATCTTTAACATAAAATATTTTTTATTAGGTAGTTCTGCTAGAAACTGTTGAATATGCTCTCTTTTAAAAAATTTAATATTAATTTAGTACTAATCTATAGATGAAAACCAGGCTATAACAATTTTCTTTCTTATGGCTTAAACATCAGTTTTTCTATCATTAGCATCGTTTTTGTACTTAAAATATCTAAAAAGTTTTTTAAATTTGTAAATAAATAAATTAACATTTGGCGCAAACAATTTTCATTTTTTTATGAAATCTGTAAAATCTAGAAATTATAATTAAAATTAAAAAAAGTGGTTTTAGACTTATTATTTTTCAAGTCAAACAAGAACAGAACTATAGAAGAAAGTATGTTTTTATTCAATTATTATCAACTTATAGAAGGGAATACATGTTACTGATTAAGATAAATAAATTTAGTATTGAGGTAAAATTAATCTTTCAAATTAGTAAAAAAACGTAATTATTATATTGCGATAATTATTCTTTTTTAACTATAAAAAAATTTAATTTTTTGTGTATAAACACAACTCAACTGTTATCTAAATATTATTAAAACTATATTTCTGTCAAAAAACAGGTTAAATCTGATTCTGACATACTGTGTTTAAGATGACACGGTCTCAATAAGATGATGTAGGCCAAGTTCAATTACTGGGGCTAGTCAAAATTAAATTAAAAAAGAAAGCATTTGTTTTGCTGTATCATTCATTCAGGCACTAATATAGTTTTCTCATCAATTTTCACTCCTATTTGAACACATTTTTATTCTTTTTTTCATATTTTTTTCTCGTTTTGAATTTTTAGGTTTATTTTGTTAATAAAAATGTTAAATAAATGCTTGGAATAAATAAAAATATATATTTTTTTAGTTTGTCTGTAAACATTACTTATATTATACTAGACTCCTAATAGGCTAACCTTCAAACTATTCAAACTCTAAAAATGTTCTGAAATTATATTTAATGTTTTAAACATCTTCAGGTAATCGATTATTTTCTTGGTTATTATAGACAATCACTTAAAATACTTTAAAACATTAAATAAAACTTTTTTTTTTGAACCAAGTTTTCATTTTTGTTTGGTGTAATTAATTAAGGGTTTTAAGGGATTAAAGTAAGTATGTACTTCGCCAAACTCCTTTTTTTCATAAAAGTATTTATTTACAGCCTACTAGTTTCGAGAGAAGTCTCTCATCATCAGGGCGGGCTATTGTCTATTATTAAGTGATTCCACAAACTTATACTTGTTGCTTTTAATAAGTTAAAATTGGTAATGAATGTTAATCCTTTAAAACCCTTAATTAAATAAAACGTTGTAACATTTTTATAGTTTTAATGGAATCTCTAAACACTCATTAAAAGCCAAGTTTACCAATAATATCATGCGTTTATAAATTATTTAAATCTACTCCTTCTGTGCAAATCAGCTTGATTTATTTTTATTGTCGTTGATAGTCTGATCGCGCCGTCAAACGTCAATGCTCATCCAATAATACGCGGCCCGTATCTGCCTATAAACTAATCAAAAATTAACATATGTTAAAAATTGTACAGCAGAAGTTGATCTACATGATTTATAAACGTTATGATCACGTATTTCTACATCGTTTGGACAGTCTTTTTTCATAAATATATGAACAATTTTTTATAAGTTGATTTATTTAACTAACAATATTTTCGGTTTGTGCTTGTTTTATTGTTATTTTTTTTTCTCATAGAAAATCTAACTATTGTAGTTTATAAATTATTTAGATCTATTTTTGCCCGGGAATTTCGAACGTATGTTCTATTTTTGATTATTTCATACGGAGAAACGTACACGATAAACAAAGCTCGTCTATAATATTATAGGCGTGCTTTGAAATTTATATTATAGACAAGTTTTGACATTTGTCGGCAGTCATACTAATCATACTATCAAAGAGAATAAAAATATATCAAGCTAAGTTACAGAGCAAGGGTGGGTCTAAATAATTTATGATCGCACCGTAAAACTATTAAGATAATTATTGTCAGTATGCTTTATTTTTAAAAACTGAGATTTTGCAAATAAATAATTACAAAAATTATAAACTTTGTGTGTGAGCAATAATGATAACAAAAAATAATATTAGACCAGGGTCGATAATTTTTAAAACCAAAAAAAATAATAGTAGGATGAAACTTATTAGAAAAGGAAGGAAATATTATAAAAATAAAAGGAAAAATAATTTACGGGCGATCTGATGTCGGGAAAGGGATGGGGGTGAGTTTTTAAGGGTAAAAAACGGTTTTTCTTGATTTCTGGCAAAATTAAAAGTCTTATCAAAAAAAATCAAATGGCAAAGTTGTAGGTAATAAAAAGATCTAAAACTTTTGTATTTACATTTTTTTTACATAACCTTAAAATTTATGTGAAAAATTTAAAAAACCAAGTTTTTGGTTTTTTATTTTTATCTTTTACAAAAAAATTTTTTTTTCAACGAGATTTAGTGAAAACTTACCTTTTTATGTCCCAAATACGCTGTAATTTATTTGATTAAAAATATTTATTTTTTCACTTTATATTGAATTAATATCGAAAAAACACCCTAATTTTCAATCGAAAATTCACCCGTCAAAATTTCAGCTTTTTTCAAAAACTTGGTATGGTTTCTGTTCGTTGAAATCTCTACTTTCCGATGGTAAAAAAAAATATATGTTTCTACAGTAAATCTTCTCAGAAAATGCAAAAATTTAAAAAAAACTTGAATTCGAATTTTTTTTTTAATTATTGTAAATAATTTTATCTAAAAAATGTGATTGCTGCAATTTGTTTCAATTAAAAAGTTGATTTATTTAATGCTAATTACATTTATGTCATAGAAAATCTCATTATATATAAATATAAATGTAAATCGTACTATTAAATGTAGATGCTTTATTCTGATTACGTTATTCATTACAATATTTTTAAACACATTAATCTTATCATTCATAAATACCTTATCTTCAATTCTAATCACTTATCCATTAGTTTTTGTCTTTTTGATGGCATTTCTTCATCGTTAGATTCGTCAAACATCTCTGATTCTAGTAGATCTTCGAAATCTTCATTACTATCACCTTCTTCCTCTCCAACATTATTTCCAGACTGCGTTGGTTCTTCATCCACAATTTCTTCTGAATCATTAACTTCCTCGTAGGTTTCTTTTTCAATATTAGAGCAATTTTCAGAACCATGACAGTTTGAACATAAATTTGTGCATTTTAAACAATAGTGTGGGTTTTTTTGGAACGAATAAAAGTCTTTAGATGTTAGTACATTAAGGAGTAGTTTCGTATAAAAAAAACAATATATTGGATTGATTTTTGTTAGATTTTGACTTTCTAGACTTGTAAAATAAAAACATAAAAACTGTAATTAAACAAAAAAACATAATTAATTCCCTTAACATTGTTTTACCCTTGAGTTTTTAATGTCCCTTAACATTCTTTTACCCTTAACGTTCTTTTACCCTTAACTTTTTAATGTGTTTTTTGATAGATTCTTGTTAAATGAAGACTTTCTGAACTTGCAACGTCTCTCCAGAAAAAGTAAAATTTACATACATTCCTTTAACATTCGACAAAAAAAGTGTAATTAAACATATATTCCTCTAACATTCAACACAAAAAACATAATTAAACATACATTTCCTTAACATTCTTTCATTGTTTTCCCTTAACATTCCTGGAAAAAACATAATTAAACATACACTACCCTAACATTAAAGAACAAAACCTAATTTATAATAATTAAAAAAAAACTTTCAAATTCAAGTTTTTTTTGAATTTTTGCATTTTCTGAGAAGATTTACTGTAGTAACATATATTTTTTTTTACCATCGGAAAGTAGAGATTTCAACGAACAGAAACCATACCAAGTTTTTAAAAAAAGCTGATATTTTGACGGGTGAATTTTCGATTGAAAATTAGGGTGTTTTTTCGATATTAATTCAAAATAAGGTGACAAAATAAATATTTTTAATCAAATAAATTACAGCGTATTTGGGACATAAAAAGGTAAGTTTTCACCAAATGTTGTTAAAAAAAAAAATTTTTTTTAAAAGATAAAAATAAAAAACCAAAAAGTTGGTTTTTTAAATTTTTCACATAAATTTTAAGGTTATGTAAAAAAAGTGTAATAACAAAAGTTTTAGATCTTTTTATTACCTACAACTTAGTTAGCCATTTGACTTTTTTTGATAGGACTTTTAGTTTTGCCGGAAATCAAGAAAAACCGTTTTTTACCCTTAAAAACTCTCATCAAGTAAAATTCTAAAATTAATAACCATGTTAAACTTAAAAAAAGCAATTTATTGAATTTTATTTTTATATAACATCTTACATGTCTTATCATTTTTTCAATTGTTTCTTAATTCTTGATGTACTGGAAACAAAGAGACAAGATTTGTTAATCAGATATTGTTCATAGTGAATTTTTTTTTCGATCACACCTATAAGAAGCAATTTCAAATTCCGGCTAACCTACCTTGGCGCATTCCTACCGGTGCAATCTTCTCTCCTTTTACTTAATCAAAAACTCGATTAAAATCATTGCCAGACTTAGTCCTTCACGAATCTAAACTTCATTATTATCGATTTTCTTTCCTTTTCCTCAAACAGGAATCTGCATTTCTTTTTGTCAATCGCAAGACCATTATTTTTATTTTACGTGGAACAACCAAAACAAAAAAGTAAATTGATGCTTTACAAGTTGAGCTTATTAGATTTTTTAATTTACAAAGAATTATTTTCTCGTTTTAAATACGTTTTTTAGACAAATTATAAAGCATCAAGTAGATAAACAGCTATTAATTGAATAAATTTGAATCATTTATCAACAACATAATTAAAACTTTAAGACAACATTTTTTACATAGAAATAAATTTTATAGCAAAACAATTTTTTTGCACGATAATTTGAAAATTATAACAAATTAAAAATATTTGTTTAAGTTTTGTACCGAAGACACAAGGAACATTTTTGTTCTAATAAAGCAATATACAAAGTGATTTTTAACTTGGGACTTTCTAGAAGACGTTAGTAAAAACAAAAACAAAGCATTTTTAATTATAGTTTTAATTAAATTTTTAAATTATAGTCCGGACTTGATACAATAGATGTTCCAAGTGCAAGCCGTTTTCCTCAGCACAGAAGGTTGCGCGTAGCAAACAGCAACGAACAGATCCAGATTCACAAAATGAGTAACCGATTTTACCTAGCGATTTTTTAAAACACGGCTTATTTTGGACTCTAGCTTGTGATTTAAAGGAGAGTCTTAAGTTGAAAATCACCTTACATACCAATGCACCAAAATTGAATTTCTCATATTTAGCGTTGATTTTCTAAGACGCTAGCTCGAGAAAAACAATTTTGTGTTGAAAGATACATTAAACTTCTTCTGAATATAAAAAATTAATTTTATGTATAATATATAAATCAAATCGTCCTGAAATTCAAACAGTCTATACGATTTTTTAAAAATACGTTTTTTTTGTTTACAATTTGGATCGACAACAAGTTAATATAAGAAATAGCTACTTTATTATCCAAATAAATAAAAATAAAAACAATCTAGTTTCTAATTCAGATTTATTCTTCTGAAAGAAAAGCTATGAAAATGATAGCTTGATGATCACTATGATGTCTACAATTCTAATTCTGCATTTTTTTAATCTGACTCATTTTTATCGTTATCTTACTATTATCTGAATATTTTGTTTTTTAAAAATATTTAAATATCTTACGATTTTTTTGTCTACTGTTTTTTGCTGTCTGGAGTGAGTATAAGAGAAACAGCTGTTTCACGTTTGCGATTTTCCGCCCAACATTCTTTTGTTTCTTCAAAGAAAAATTTTTCGATGCATTAATTTTTGTTTTTAGTTTATTACATATATACGAATATGGAAGATGAACATAAAACGAGTTGGTAAAACGGCACCAAAAAAGCTATAAAATTTAGTTTAGAAACCTCTTAATGTTATTTAAAAGGTCAACACGACTTAAACTTTAAAACGTAAACTTTAAATTTTTTTTGTTGCTCGCACGTTAACTTTGGAAAATAAAGTTACGCTATTATCCAACATATTCACACATAGACTCATAGACATGCTACTTGTGAATATAATTTTAATTAATTATTCGAGTATTTAATTCTGTCAAAAATGTTGCTGTAAGCTGTCATTGATTTAACATTACATCAATGTAATGCGCTATTAGAAAATGTTTTTGTAAGTTTCTATTTAATGTTACAGGTACTCACTGAATTGTTTTTATTTGGAAACAAAGTTTTGCTCTTATCTTGTGAATAATAGAAAATAATTTGTAAACCACGGCGGTGAAGTAGTTTTCCAGCTCTTACAAAGTAAGCCTGTCTTAGATAATATTTTAAAAGTCATAAATTGCAATCAATTTATAAATCGATTGACAATAAAACATACAACAGAAAGATGATCAATACATTAGTTTTTACTACAATAACCTGTTATTTTTATTATACAAAATGTTTATATCATAAAATATCTTTATGTATTTTTATTGAAATGTACAATTTTATTAGTTTTTTGTCATATTTCTTTATAAACTAGATCCACCGTTACAAATTGTCAATGAGAAATATGTTTAACTTCACAAGTCATGGGGAGCAGCAGATAAATGTCATGTCGTAGCACAAAGCTCATATACTGATGCAAAATGATATTCCATAATGTTTATGTGTTATTGCACAGGAGAGCATAGGTCTGTACCAATTATTTATTAGAATCATAAGTTGCACAAGAGTCATAATAAATAAACAATAATTTTTGCCTGCAGACATCTTGCAGAAATTAATCGACTATTGATCTAAAAAAATTGGGAAGCTATAATTAATATCTCAGTCAAGGTTGAAGGATATTAGATGGTGCCAGAAATTAGTTATTAGAATGAATTATGGTACGTGATAAGTAGCAATTTGGTAATAGAGTGATCCATGAGATATGAAACCAACACAGGAAGTTACATTCATTTTATTTTTATTGCTTGTCTTAATAGTTGTTAATTAAATGATTATTATTATTTATATTATATCTAGTCACTAACAAATTTGTCAACAAGTTTGATATATTTTTTTGCGAAAAGTAGAGAAGAAAACAAAAATTTTGATATAATAGATACCTTCATCTAATTTAATAACAGTTCAATTGCTAAAATGTAAGAAACAATTTTTATCTTTTAAATAGATTTTTTTAAGCGTAATTTCACAAAATCTTACTGTTATAACCAAACAGTCTTTTTAATTTAAAAAAAAACTATAATATTATAGTTTTTCTACAATCGATAAAAAAATAGGTATTGCTCTTGCATGTGACAACGTAAAAGTAAACTTTCATGACAAATGTCACTTTGTCTGCAAAAAATCTACAAATCTTTTTATTTCAAGAAAAACTGACGGTTTGTTTCAGTTTTGTTATCTGTTACATTTTATGTTCCTACCTACTATACTACCCGTTGCTATCATGTCGTAACAGTTTGTGCAACTCTATTTGTAAACACTATGATGATATGTAGGCAATGTGAATTTAATTTCTAGTTTAAATACAAGTTGGCTTTGATTTCATTTCAACCTGGTTTAAGGTAACTCAAATTAATTTTTTTTTTGTTTGTGTTTTTTAATTTTTTTTTCTAATATTACGTTTGAGCTGTGTGTATTAAACGCTTCTAAAATTGAGTCTACTTATTATAACTAAATTTTTAATGAGTGTCTGTTTATTTAGTGTCTTAAAAAGCTGTTGTTTAAATCATGCTTGTAAATAAAACTGCTGCAATGTAATTATTATATATTTTGCAGTTGTATTGTTGCTCCGGCTACGCCAGTACGCAAAAAGTAATTTTTTAAAAAATTTCTAATTTGTTTTGTGCTACCCTTTAACCATGTTTTGACTTTTTACGCTTATAACATCAGTGATAAGAAAACAATTGACAACAATATATCAATCAATGTTGCCTTTTAATTATTGAAAAATAACAATGAGTTTATTTCCTCTTTCTCAAGCTGTTTTTTTTTTAAAAAACATTTAAACATTTGAGAGGTAAATATTAAATTGTTTTAACTCTCTTGTTGTTTATTATAAGTTTTTTTTATGCAAACACATTGTTGACAGGTTCTGATACCAATTTATGTATTAGGTATGAAAAATAATGCATAAATTGTCTTCAAAATATCATAAATGTATAATTATTTAAACTAATCAAATAGATCAGAGATTTCCAATATATTCCCTCTATTAATCAAAAAACTTTTAAAAGCGCTGGATTTATTTGATTTATTCTAGAAATTGATGCGCTTTTGAGAGAGAGGCAACAACAAGTTTTACAACGGTGGGAAAGAGATCAGAGATACCAGAAAATGTTATAAAGTTCAGAAATTTTTGTATGAGAGAACAAAGAAAATTTTCTGAATTTTTAATAAATTTACGAAAAAATTTAAAAAATTTTAAAATAGTTTAGAAAAAGTTTCTAATAGCAGAGCCGAAAAGAAGATACAGTCAAGTAGCATAAATAAGACCATCAAAGTTAAAAGCGATTGAAATAAAAGTGTACAGAACGAGGCCTGTAGTGTGAAATATATTGATTCAGTCCCAAGTTTAAAAGTGATTCCTACAATAGGGTTTCTAGGAGTTTACTCTTGGAAACCAGATTAATTTAAACAACTGGAATTCTTTTTTCTAAGGGTTCAATTTGTAGAACACGATTAGTAACTAAATCAAAATTTAAATGTACCAATACTAAATTGGTTCTTATTTTAATCTTCTGAAAACAATACAAGTGCCCAACAACTTTCTAGACTATTGACAAACTTTTCAACAGACTAACAAAAGCTAAGTCTAGACTTTATTAATCACTTACTTTAATTTGTCGTAAATTAGTATTCTAAATAATTGTAAAATATCTTGGCACCTATTGGCCTTTTGTACTTGTGTCATTCTGTTAGAAATCATATTTAATTTAATTATTATAATAATTTCTTTAACTCATCATTCTCATCTCTTCCTAGAAAAGTTAGAAAAGTTTTGGATGATTCTTATTGCAGATTGGCCGCTCTGCAGTGAGTTGTTACAGTAAATATTGTCAATCTATTTTGTTATTTAGATAAAAATTTTCTTTAACCAGTCTGTGATATTTTGCAAAAGAATTGTCTCAGCAATTCTGCAGGTATTATTAATGTCGCTCAAAATATTAGGTCGAGCTGTAAATTAAGTAAATGATTTGTCACCACCAATCAGAACTCAAATGCTCTGACCAAAATTGTAGCGACGTCACTGATTAAAATTAAATTTGATGTTCACACGAAGACCTCTCAGATCTCACCGCATTACCAAGTCACGTTTTCCATAAGATTGAAAAAACTTTGAAAGAAAAAGAACTGAAATTTGCTCACAACATGCAAACGATTTCTTCATCACTATTACCGCGCCCTTATGCCACATACACGTAATTAAAATTAAATAAAACGTTTTGCATTAGGCGAAACCACTACCGATAATTAATTAAAATCAAAAAACAAGCAAAAGCTTTGAAATTATTTTGCAGTACTATTATGCAAGCGGCATATAAATTATGCAAGTGCAAGGAAGAGTCATCGACGAAGAATTTGTCTGCAATTTATTTTACAGCTATAAATCTTCGTTTCAATAGATGTGAGAATTATAGAATTTTTATTTTTAAGTGTGAAATAAAGGAAGAAATCATTATTAATGAGATATTTATTTACATAAGAGGCTTGCCGACCGACGTCTTCAGCATCTTCCTCGAGGGTTTTACAGCAGGTTAGTTCAGTAGCGCAAGTACAGTAGTACAGTAGCGAAAGGGTCAAGATATTATTTGTATTTGTCGTAGGATAACATCAGACTTCTAATAATAAGTTTACTGCTTCAGTCCAGAAGACATCAAGTAGTTTTCTATGCTATAAAAGCATATTTTTAAGACTTAAATGAATTTTAACCTAAACTTACGATGAATAAACCCAATCTCTGCTCAATAATTCAAAAACAATTAGTTTTGCAAATTAATATAAAGTTTGAACCTAATAGCTCTTTAAAATCACCTGAAACACCACAAACGTTAAATATTCAAAATGTACATTAAAATTTTCTCTTTGTAAACAATGTACAGCTTGCATTGAATGACACAAATTTGTTAAGCATATACCTTTCCAATTTTTACAATTGTACTATTAACTTTAGTTTTAAATGTGTAGTTTAGATAGTAAATATGTAGTAACAGTTCTCAATATACAAACAGGGCGGCCAATCTGCAATGATAACTATCCCTAACTTTCTTAGGAAAAATGTTAATTAAGCAAATCAATTAAAATAACAATATTTAATAAATGAATACAATTAAATAAATTAAAGATAAATTCTAGCAGAATGGGACAAGTACAAATCAAGTGCCAAAACATTTTACAAATATTTAGAAAAATAATTTAGCACTAATTAAAGTACATCTTAATAAACTAAGATTTAGACAGACATCTTAGCTATTGTTAAATGTCTGTTCTGATCTGTTGGATTTTTTGGGACTCTGGTAAGCTGCTCGCTTTTTGGTTTATTCAAAATGTTTGCCGAAAGTATTGAATGTTGTAGAGCACTGTACTTGCTTTAAAAAAGATTAAATCTGTAGCCTCGGTAGAGCTTGATTTAGTTACAAATTGTTTTCTAGAGACCACATTATTTCAAAAAGAAAGAGCCCCTGATTGTTAAATAATTAATTACTTGTTTTAAATTAAACTTCTAGAAACCTTGTTCTAGGAACTATTTCTAAACTTAGAAGCAAAACAACACTTCCACGCTTCACTTCGTACACTTTTATTCCGATCATCTTTTGAAACAATTTTAACTTGATTGACTTATTAATGCTATTTGATTAATTATCTTTTTGTGGCACTGTTATTCAGAATTTATTATTTTTCTTATTCCGGCGTTTGTTTATATTTATTGGTTTACCTATTAAATCTAGCCACCTTCTCGCATTTTTTGGTATCTCTCATCACTTTCCCACCTCTGCAAGACTTGTTGTTGTTTCTCTCTCAAAAGCGTAACAATTTCCAGAATAATCAAAAAAATTTCTAGATAATCCAGATCTTCTAAAAAGTTTTCGATTGATTCTAGATTTAATTTAACAATGTTTATTGTGTTTTCGCATTACCTAAATGTTAGTATTAAGAATAATTTTTATTATAGGTTCTACAGATAAACCAAAATTAAAATTTTTGTCTAAATTAACATTTATTTTTTCATCATTAACTAAAACTTAAAAAAAGTTTTGAAATTCTACCAGGTATTGCTACCAACTGAATACTGGGTCACAAAAAATTTCCTTACTGAATTGGATTGTTTCGGCAGAAGACTATTGACCCAAAGCTTGAAACACTTGGCTTAACGTAACAATAAAATTGTTTAATTTACATAATTTTTTTGTGGTTGATTTTTATGTTAGCAAAATTTACTGATATTTTTTAATTTAGACAACTTTTAGACTTTTGATGATTCTTAACATATGCTGATTCAGAATCTTGGAAAAATTCATTAGCAATAATATCATTAACTTCGACATAAATTCACTTTTACTATATATTTGATGTAGCAGCAATTACAATTTTTGTATTCATTTAACTTTTGAATACATTTATGTATTTATTTTAAATATAATTGAAGAGGTTTTTACTCGTTTTTAGTAGTTTTGCATTTGGCTCTGTTTGGATGTAACTGATTAATTATATTTATTTTTTATGGTATTTTTATAAACAGCTTTTGCTGATTTGAATCAATCATTAAGTTGAGAAGTCTAAGTTTCAGAAAAAAAAATTTTATTTGTTTAATAGGTAAACAATTTATTTTCGTTTGCAGACACTGCCACAAAACCTAATATTATTATTTTTTAACAGGTCCAAACTCAGTTTTACATATTTTTTCTGTATAATGTTGTACAGTTTATTATTGCACAATTGTTGTTCTTAAATACTTAAATTTCTATGCCATATATGTTTTGACACTATTGTGACCTACATTCTATTTATATTGACAGACATTACAATAGATTTTAATGACATTTGTGCCAGAACAAATATTTGAAGCTCAAAAAAAATGTCAAAAATCAACTTTTGACCAAGATGAAAAAGTTATGTCTCGACTAACTTAAAAACTTGCTTTACAGACGCAAAACAAAAAAAAATATTTTATTAAACGAATAAACTAAAGTAATCCAAATCTGCAAAAGCCTGCGTTTATTAAAATTTTTCAATTACTAATGTTTAGCAAGTTGGCGTTCTTCTTAGATTATGGATCTGTTATATTTATATTATTTAAGACTTGTCGTGTATTATTTAAGACAGTTTTATGACGTTTAAGCGTAAATCGACAATCAGAAGTCAAGGAATGAAGAGTTAACGATTAGATGGCTATCAAAATTTGATTGACGTTTGCGCAACCGGGCTTTAGATTTTAAGCGTGAAAAATTTAACAAAAAACATGTAGCATAATGTTCTAAATTTAGACACAAATTCATACACAATTACGTAATTATTAAAATAGTCGACAAGTCAAGTTGAACAAATAAAGTCTTTTGTTTTAGTCACAAAAACAAATTTGAATATGTCCCGCCTATTCAGCAATGTGATACACAACAATCCAGTTGAAAATCCATAATTTGGAATTATCTATCTAATATCTACATTTACAACCGACCAAGAACGGGTCGACAAATCATCTTTGATGTCTGTTGACACCACGTCAAGGTTGGCCATTTGATTATACAGAAGGTGGGTGTTTTAAATTGCTCATCGTTACCAGTTTCATTATAACTGTCAAAAGCAAGAAATTAAATCATCTTTAATAAATTTTGTATTATTTCCGACGTTGAAATCATTATGTTACTAGCTTTAATTGCTTCATTTTGCGTCAATTCTAGTTTCTGGTTTCACAATTTATCAAGAGATCAAAAGAAATAGAATATCAGGTATTTTTGCACTTTATGATATCCATTACTTATTACCATTAAAAAAGCACTAAGTGCGCAAAATAGCTATTTTAGATTATTAGGTAACATAAGTTTATAAAATTATTTTTTACCAATGTAACTTTCATCACACATTTATTTGAAAATGTAGTTATAGTGCGACAAACTAAATAAGAGCTAGTAAATTTTTCACAAGTTTAATTGCCTATATAAAACTATTAACTTTTCCTGACAGTTTATAGCAATCGTGTTTAACATTACTGTTGTCCGAGCAAGCTATGGTTCTCATTCGTCATTGCCACTAATTGTCTCTTTGTTTGGGCAGCTTTGATGTTCTGTAGGGTACCGAATAATACAGGTTTGAACCATTATCAACTATGTACTTTAAAAAGTTAACAGTTTTATGTAGGGTACTAAAATCGTAAACAATTACTAGCTCTTTTTTGTTTTGTCGCACACATTGTACTTGAGAAGTAAAAAACTATTTCTATAAAAAACTAAGTTTTTACAATCTATCGAATTATAATAAAATTTGATAAACTAAAATATGCAGTGTATTTTTTAAGCTAATATTTATTTATGAAGTCGTTAGTTATTTCAAATATGTGATTTATTGTTGGTTAATTTTTAAGATGTAATTCTGCAAATAATTACGGTAAAATAAATAAATCTTTATGACACATGCAAAAAATGTATCTGTTATTTATGATTTTAATTAATAGTTTTATATTAATTTATTTATAGCTAAATTTATTGACATTTAAATCTAATTTCAGTATAGTTCTACTACTGTTGTTTATTTATTATAATGGGACTTGTGTAATAAAAAGCAAATGATGTAAGAGTCGAAAAAAATAAATCTTGTACTTGCTTCAGATTCTCTTATAATTATAATTGGCACGATGTGGGAGCCTAATAGTTTTATTTACTTGCAGCGGCTAATTAGCTGAAAACCAAATGGGCTCTATACCCAATTTTACTTTTTTGCCAGTCAATGTAAAATCAAATTTGAATAACAAAATAAATATTTAATTAACTAGTTTGGTTTACTGATGCATTAGTTGCAAAAACGGAGCATTTTTTTTTTATTTTTACTACCAAATGGGAATTATAATGACGGTTACGCTCTTACTCTTTCGAATGTTTATAATTCGCAGGAGGTAGTTATATTTTAACATTTAAATAAATACACCTAGGATGTTCAAATTTGTATCGTCTTTGGCAATGCACTAAAAGGCTTTAAATAATCAGGAGATTTAATAAGCTAAAGCAGACTTAATTATAATAAAATATTTCTAGACTTGAAAATGGTTGGTCTCATGCTAATCTTACTGTCTGGTTATGATAAATATAGTCAAACAATATTTAAAAAAATAAGTGAATAATTCAGTTATTAAAACAGAATTAATTTTAGCTTGTTGAGTTTTATTGATGATTAATAAGCGCAAAACATGTTGAATTGGTTGGTTTCTTATTCAGAATAAATTGGCTTTGATTTATGCTTTTTCGTTTCAATTACACTGCTTAGTGATAACAGCACTAAATTATTTGTGCTGTGTGAATTATTTTTGAAAAAAAGTAACAAATTGTATGCACTGTACAATACTTAATTACAATAATTGTTACCCTTTTGTGAAAACGACAGCCGCCAATTTATATTATTTTCAATCTAGATTTGAAGAAAAAGTTTCTTATTGAATTTTTTTCAAAATAGCCACCGAAGCACTCTTTAATTGCCTCCCACGTTCGAACAACCATCATAAATCTCTTCACTCTTTGCGGCGGCCGAGTACTTATAAGGAAGAAACTTTCACGTTGTATGTGTTATCAGATCTTTCTTTTGACGTATTTTTATTTTGCTCGTAAATCCAAAAAACGCGCCATCGCTTGTTTCTTATATTTTGCATTATTTAAACTGGCAACAATAATTGAATAATGCACTTCATAAACCATACTTTCGCGATAATCGTTTTTGCAAAAAAATTACCGCTTAACACGCAATTTCTCTGAGATTCATTACTTTATCACAAGAATGTGAGGTGCTGCTTCGTTGAAATTGTAAAGAAGCTGTAGGGTGTTACTGTAGCTGTCCTATATAAACTTTAAAACAATAATGAAAAACACTTGAACGCGTTTGGACCGACCATGACTTTATTTAATTGCAATTAAAAAAGAATCATTTTTTAAATATCTTTATTTAGAAAACGACTCAAAACGTTTTAGCATCATGTTGAGAATGAATTTAATATTAATGCAAAAAAACTTTTTTCATTTAAAGTCTAAAAGAAACAATAATGAAGGTAGGTTTACACATAATTAAGCAAATTAAACTGAAATTAAGATAATTAAAATTAAATTAAAATCAAGATTAGGTCAATTTTATCTTCATGAAAAGGATACATTTTCAACATTTTTAGAATAGCGTGATTTTGTTTGTTTTTTTCTGTATTTGTTTTATTAAATAATTTATGTCTTTTCAATCAATTTAAAGATAAGTGCAACAAATCAACAAGAAACACTTTTGCGTATTCTAGATAATCTTAACGGATGCTGATTAGTCTGAACCTAGCAGATATAGGTAACAGACGTACGTTCAAAATCTCAAGAACTTCTTTTATCTGAAGATTTGTTGATTGCAAAATATTAAATCTACATAATATGTATAAAAATTTCTATAACAATGACAAATTGACATTTTGCAGCATTTCAATTTGGATTCCGCATGACGTTATAATCTGTGTCTTTTAAAATTTGGTGTCGAAGCTTGTCATGACTGTTTAACTTTGAAATGTGAAAGTACCATCTCTACCATCAAATTAAAATAACAGTTATCAATTTGACGTCTGAACCTAACCTCAATTTTTATTTTAATTGATAGCTCAACACGTTAATGAGATTAAATTCAAAAAACTTTAGTTTTTAACAAATAATCAAAATGTTGTTCATTGACTTTTCGACATTTGCGGACTCTTTGAACAATGGCATTATCGACTCGACGCAACTCATCAAGCTTATAAGCGTTGCTGAAAAATCAAGTTTTTTAAATAGTTTCACAAAAACAAGTCACATGGAGTGAAGTTGCAGGATCTTGAAAGGTAATTTTTGCCCTCATCGCTCCAACATCAGTAGTTTCCGTTCGTTCCCAATGCATGTAAAGACAATTTTTCCACACTGCGGTGTTTTTTCCTTTGCAAGCGGAACTAGGGGAAATGACTTAGTCAGGTTTGTATTGAAATCCAGAGACGTCACGTCAAACTGTCAATTGTCACACAACCATTCTACAAAATGGCTGTTTCTGATCACATACGTAAATAATCAACACAAAAGATTTATTGCCAAATAAGTAAGAAAACGATTGAAAATAGTAAGTAATTGATTAATAACACAACGTTCTAAAAAGTTTATAAAATTTTGAAATATCTACGTTATTCTTTAATCTTTACCATTAAGCAAAGTTTAAGCATAGAGTATACAGACCAAAAAAATTTCTTGCTTTGATGTTGTTGAAAATATGCCAATAAGCAATTTTCGGTGAAATTTTTGATTTTTCTTTTTTTGCATCAATCTAAAAATTTGTTGTATGGTTAAAAACCGCTCATACCTCGAGCGGCTTTTCTCAGGAAGCAAATTTGATACTGCTCTATTTGCAGATTCTCTAATTTCAGGTGGAGTTAAAATTTCTCTATCGGAGTCGCCCATATTTACAAATTTGAAACGAAAATTTGCAGAAGAAAATGGCGAAATAAATTTTTAAAACGATGCTTTTTTATTTCAATAAATCCATAGCAACAAAACAATAAAACTATTTCAAATTAAAAAAATTAGATAATCGGCGTGGGCAACGCTACCAACCAAAAAACAAGTAAAAAAACTAAATCATTTATTATCAAAAAAATAGTTATTTATTATTAAAAAATTAGTCATTCGTTGCAAAAAAAAAAATTGTACCTAACTTTTTCGAAAAGAAGTTTCCCCCATTCGCAATAGATGCAGCACTCCCTTCGGTCGTGCTGCGAACAAATTGCTCATGTGGAAAATTTCACTTTCCGAATTCGTTAGGTAAATAACTATTTTTGTCTCATATTCAAGGTTATGCAAGTGGTATGTAGAGTGCACCGTTTTGCTGAAAGTTTCTGACTACAATTTTATCGTCATGATGCTGTGCAAGAAATTGCTGTGCTGTCCTCTCGGTATCTTGCAGAAGTCAATGTTCTATTACAAAAAAAAAGACTCAATAAGTCACCATTCAGATTCACCATCAACTCGGTGGTCGTTACGAAAATAAAACTCTACCACAACAATTTTCTGTTCTTCTGACAAAATTATTTTAAATTCAAAAATATAGATATTGAGAATTGTAGTAATTAATTTGACGAAATTGTTTTAAAATTTATGGTCGGTTTACAAAAACATATAGGTCAAATTTTAAAAACACCCGTTATTTTAGCATTCTGTTTATAAAACACAATTTAATGCTCACATCATATAGATTACAACAAAAAATAATAATTTACTAATTTAAAACGTTTACCCTGTTTAATTTAAAATGGTAAGTAATCAGCTGATACAAACAGAACAAAGCCAGAGTAAAAATAGTAAAGTTATTTAGTAAAAATGTGAGATAAAAAAAAACAGTAAAAGTAGCAAAAGAAAAAAAAACGTGTAAAAAAATAAATGCTTTTGAAAAAGAAAAGATTTACTACTTAAGATATTATAGTATTATATAACAAATTTTGATATTGGTTTTTATTCCTACTTGTATACTATTATTTATCTTTTATTGCATCAGGTTCACTAATTTTCTCATTTATTCAGATGCTTGCAGTAGATGTGCTCAATATGTTACGCCACTGATAGATAATTTAATATGACATTAAGTATCTTTTAAAAAATTATATTTAATTAACATTTTATCTACGTGCACGCATAATACATAAAATGTAAGATACAGATTCTTGATTGCATTTTAATTGTTATCTTCTCAAAAATAGAAAAAAAATACTCACATTCTAGCAAAGATTAACCCTAATTTCATTATTATGTAACACAAAAAAAAAGATGCGTCAATTTCTATGATTAATTTTTTAATGATATTCTTCTCAAATGCGAAGTGAACATAAAATATTCAAAATAATTTAATGTTCAAAAGAGCAATCTTACTAATTTCGCTATTATTATACAATCCACACAGAAAACTAATCGTTGTAATTTTTCAACGACAATAATTTTAACCCAACTGAACAGCAATAAATTTCACTGACAAGGTCAGATTATCATAGGAGAATATTCAAAAAATTCTATATCTTACCTTGGCTAAATCAACATATTACTTGACGGCCTTAATAAATCAACAAACGGCAAATTTCCATAAATAATTGTCTTCTCAACTATTTGTACGTTTTATAAGATTTTTTGCACAAATTTCCTATATTCACGCATTAAAAGGTCAGAAAACTATTTATTGCAATTTAGATCAAACCTTTTGATTATAAAGAAATACTAAGCTGTGATATAATAATCTTTCTTTACAGATAATGCTCCAGGGTTTGTTTGTTCCAAGTTTTTAGTTAAACTATCCTAAAACAAATGTGATTTTGTTTCACCTGCATGCTTTTATGAATGCTAAAACTTATAATTACACCACAATTAACAAACAAAAAAAAATTAAAAGTCAAGAGGCTCCTATTGATACTGGTTCTACATCAAATTACATTTTGCGTCACTCATTTCTGTGCAAATTGACCTATTATTGCCGATGGCAAACTCTAGCACTTTGAAAATAAATTATATATTATTTGTGATTAGCTTAAAATTAAATGGGTTACGGCCGCTTCTTAAAGCTTTCAAATACTAACTTCTTATAGATAATCCATCTTTTATATTTGATTAATTACGCTTAAAATACGGACATTAAAAGAAATTATGTAGAAGAAAATCTTTCCGCATAATAATTTAGATAAGCGGAACAGTAATTAATAAAATAATTATACTTACAAGCTACTACAATAGGTACTTTTTGTCAAAAAAATGTTTTACGCTGTATAATTAAGTGAATTTTTGCTTAAATAAATGCATTAAACCGTTAGTCGATTTGATTGTTAACGTTGTTCAAATAGTTTCAAATTTTTGTAAATATGGTTCTAAATAAAATTTTCAGAAAAAATTTTGTCTTTAATTTGGTTTTATAATATGCCATGAGAGGTGTTTCTTCTTGATTAACATTCACTGAAAGTTGATGTTAGTTTTTGCGGCTGTTTTTCCACTTTTAGAAAGTTAAAACATATACATACATATTTTTTTGCAAAAATTTGTATAGTCATTAAAACTAAACATAAACGAATATATAAGATCAAACATATTATAATTGATCAAGTTTCAAAAATTTTTAGAACATAAATATGGCAAAACATCACAGTAAAAAACTATAGCTTTGAAATTTTTTACTCCCAGCTAGTTACTAAAAAAGTTTACAATCCAAGAACTTTTTTTTTTCTATTTTAGTCACTAATATTTTCTTCTTTCCTACAAGTTAAAAATAAAAACAGTGAATTTCTGTTACTTTTTGATTTGACCACTTTTTATTTAGTAATTTAGCAGGTTTCATAAAATTTTTATGTAAAAATTTCATTAACTAAGACTAACTTTCTTCAAGTTAAAACTAGAATTATCACTCAAATGAAAGTTATTTTCAAGCATATGTTAAAATTATATTATTAATAAATAATTTAAAAAACAAATAAAATTTATATCAATGGAAGTATTATTTTCTGTAATAAAAATGTTATTTAATTTGTTAAAAAGTTTTTTTTATCATTTTTTTGTACATTATTAACAACATATATCGTACGACACCAATTAGATTTTGACTTTAGATAACTATAAATTATAACTTATAATTATAACAGATAACTAACATTAGATAAATAACAATAATTCCCAAGCTCAGCCAGTATTGGTGTACATTTCCAATTTCGAGCTTTCTGAAAGAAATATTTTCTATTTAATTGTCATTGTTGTTGTTGTTTTTATTTTATTATTGTTATCAATACCTATAACTCAATCAATTAGTTAAAAAACAAAAATAGAAAGCAAACACGCATTAGCCTAAATATTCAAAAAAAGTTGGCTATTACATTTAAAAAAAATTACATTTTATTAAAAAAATTTAGCATAAAAGTGACCTTTTACACGCACTATTATGCGAGCTAGTAAAAAAAAAATAATTGACGTAAATAATCCAAAATTTACTGTTTAAATTTAGAAAATATAGATGTCAACAACAACAAAACATTACTCTATAAAAATAATAGTTTTTTTGGTTTCTTGAATTGTTTTTGTTATTTTAACTTATTGCTTATATTTTTATTTTAATAATTATGATTATTTGCCATATTATGATTATTTAAATATATTAGATCTATATATTTATATACCACTTGCAAATTATAAAATAAGAAAGACATTTCTATAGACCAGAATCAGTTTGTACAACAAAAATGCAATTTACTACCTACTACCTAACTTAAACTTAAAATGCATAATTATGCAACTACTCCAACAGAACTAAGCACTAGGACAGCAAAAAGTTTTTAAATTAAATTTTGCATTTACTTTTTTTTTGTTATAATTAAATTATTCTAACTGAACAATTCTGGACTTTCTTTGTTAATAAAATATAGTAGTCAATTACTTTGATAATTATTAGTGACTTTTTTACAAAGTGTGATACATTTCTCATTCCAGTATTTTTTTTTGAATAATTCTGCTACGAGTAATGTCAAAATAAGAAACCATTTTTTGTAAAACGGTAAAAAGTGTTTAAACGACCTGTTCTTTCAGAAAAAAAATCTATTTAAGAGCATTTTTTGCTGTTTTTAATAAAAACTATCTTTTTAACACTATATACTGCAAGACAGCAACAAAAGACGCTAACGCAATAATTTAGCTGGCCAATCAAGGATTAACCTTTTATTTCAAATTGAATTTATCAACATTGACATCCCATCATTTATAGCATAACGTATTTGCATAAAAGCACGTGAACAAGTTTTTTCTTATTAAAATATTTGATGCAAGGTAGCCTCTAATAGATAGTCGCTTGTTTTACCACATTATGAAAATAACAGGCACTTGGATAAATATTAGCCGAATTTGTCACTACAAATTTAATTAATTCAAATCTGAATCTGTTGCGACTGGCTGAAGAGTTCTAATAAGATCTAAACATGTTCAAGTTTACAGAATAAAATTGCGTTATTTTTTTTATTTTTTTTTATTTAGTTATTAGCTAACCAAAAAAGATAGATTACATTGTAGATCATTAATATACGTTTGAGACAAAAGTCGCTAACGGGATAACTTGGTTGTTCAATCAGCGATATACACTTTATTTCAAAGTATCTGTCAACATTGACATTCTATCATTTAGAGTATAACCTGTTTGCACCGAAACATGTGTAAAGTTTTTTTCTACAAAAAAAAATGTTTAATGCATGGTAGCTTTAATCATAAACTGGTTAAGATGTTTGTTGCTAATTTTTACACGTGTTATTATAATTAAGTAATGTGTCATTTATTGATAATAAATCAGTCTCAGAGGCTAAGTCACTGTAAGAGTGGCTTATAGGTATTGAATTGTTTACATTTCAAATTAATTGAAAATAACGATTAGAAATTAAAGAGTGACTTAGACTTTTGCGAAGATACAGATGTTAATTTCTTCATTCTACTTGTCATCAAATATTTATATATCAATTTGCTTTATGACTTGATTGTTAACACGACTGAACCATCATCAAATCAAATTTCTATGCAACCGGTCTTTGATTTTTAATGCTTGTGATCTATTCATAAAAAGTTATTACTTTCTTGAGTGACAAACAAGCACATTTTTGATTATTTAAAGAACAGTTAAAAAATAAAACGTTATTAAAAGTTTTAAAAATGCATTTAATCATTATTAAATTAAGTGCTCATTCATTTTTTACCATTTGTATAGAAGATTGCCAGCTTAGGTAGCGCTATGACGTTGCCTTAAGTCATTGTTTCTTGTGGTTATAGTATTCTTGCCTATCCGCCATTACAAAGTAATATTTGTAAATTTCAAAATAAATAATAATGTTAAATATTTATCAAAGTAACAAACCAGACGGTAATGCTTATACATAGGAACGACAGATAACCACAGCAGACAGCGCATTGGAGAAACATCAAACTACCGAAATGAATAGGGTTGATATATAAGTATAACTGGCAAGCTGGGAGCCAAAGTCTTAATTAATTAAGCCGTGATTAACATAACGACTTTTGATGCTAAAATTGTACAAACATATAGAACATGAAACTTTATAATTAATGTGCTAATTATGTGATTGTGTTAATATAAAAAAATTAGTGTTGACTACAAGAAATTCTCACGGCGATAGCTGTCTTGGAATTTAGTAAAAATTCCGCATTCAAGGAGAGAACTAGTTTCAGTGTAACGATGGTACATTTATGATGGCATAAGTACTGTAAGCTGCAATAACAGGTGTAAAATACCGTCTTTGATTTATAGAGAAAAACTTGCTGTATATACCATATGGTTAATTAGATAAATTTTTGGTTTTTTTATTGAACAACATTATCTACTGTATAATATTATAATAGCATAAAGTATTATTTACCATTAATTTAATCTACGCTTCACGGTAGGAACGGTTGTGTTAAGAGAATTAATATTTTGAAATTATTATAAAAACCAATTGATTAATTATATCCCTCTTATTTTTTAGATATAAGATGTATAGTAAAATTAAGTTTCGGTAATTAAATAAATCTTCTAAGGAACTATAGTCAAGTTAGATTATTTTATCTGGTTTTTTAATGATTTGGAATTGCAATTCTTCTAGGTGTGGTGCTTCGTCTAACCTTTGACCCATCATCTATTTTTCTCCCTCACTCCTTTCACCAACGCCGTTGATGGCAGAAGCTTATGCAAATTGCGTTTTATTTTATAGCCCCTGGAGACACTTTCGAAAAAGTACTAATTTTAAGTAAATCTGTCATGTGAGCATAATCTGAGAAAAAACACTTAGGTACGTAGGTATGTAGGTACATGCATTTAATTAAAAACACTAAAAAAACCGTAATCTCTGGACTTGTGGCAGCTATCTACATAATTTTGTACAGTATAATGCCGTTACTGTAAATGTGGTTTAGATAAAGTAATCAACAAGACAAAAAGTGGCAACCAAATAAACCAAAATAAGAATAATTGATAAAATAATTTGAAAAAAAATAGTGTGATAGCTCCTAATAAACTTAAAGCTAATAGAACAAAAGCTTTGTAAAGTGTCAGCTCAAGAACTGGATGCTCCAACATGCAACAAACAAGGTTACATTCTCATCAAACAATCTTGTAGAAAATAGCATGAGTAATGTGACAACAAGCATTTTTTTATGAATTAAAACCAAAAAAAAATTATTTATGAATACAATAGAACATTTTTTTAAGAATTAAAAAACATATTAGCACGTGTTTACTAAACGACAAATACTAGCAGTAACTTGTCAGTGATTTTAAAAACAATGCAAAAAAAAATGTAAAACGTGCGCAAATAGTTTTCAGATTAGAAAAGGCGCTGAATAAAATCAAAATTTAATAGTCATAAAATTCGTACTTGTAAAAATAATAAAAAACAATTCTATTTTAAATTTTTGTCCAGATTACACAAAATCTTATGAAAAATCAATACTGAATTCGGAGAGAAAACTCGGCATAATTCAAAAGTACTGTCAACAGATTTGACAGAATGCAAGCATAATATGCATGGTCAACGTCTGAAAAACGACTTCTACTCGTCTCAAGCCTTAAATCCTGATATGTTAATCAAAAACTATAATAAATTACATGTATCAATTAAAGAGTAATTAAACAAAATGTTCTCATAATTAAACTTTTTAATAAAGCACAATCTGAGCTAGCTTTTCTTCGAATTTTATTTATTACAGTTTAAAAAAGGTGATATTTCTTTGGGTAAGTTGTTTTAGATCTCCAGTAGGTATTTTGTAGATAATTTTTTTTATGTAAAGTTACAAAAAAAATCTGGAAACATTTGATTGCAAAGTGAAGCAGGCTATATGTTCAGGGTATTTCTATTAATTATTCGCTTAATAAACAATTGAAAGAACTTTTATCCTGTTTGCTATGGCATGAGCAAGAGTTCGGTTCTGCCAGAAGTACCCAAAGTGTATTTGATCATCATGGGGCTAATTGATAAAAAACAGCAAAATTTATTCTTGTACCTGCGCCTTATCAACGTCTTATTAATAAAAAATATACTAACCAGTTCCCTTACTGAGGTCGACTTAAGGATGGAGAAAATGTCTAAAAAACAATGTGTGTTTTTGTGCTCTAAGTCCTCATGTTCTACAAGTTGATTATAATGTTGATGTAGTCTGATAAATAAAACCAAGCTTAAAAGTTTTTTCCAGCAAATTGTCGTTAATTTTGTTCAAAAACTATATTGATTTTTCTGTAGAAGATCGAGTAGTTTGTGAACAAAAGCAAAACATGAGTCACGCTTTCCTCATAATGTTTCTGCAGGTTCCCTAAGATAAAACAAATTTTTTTGACAGATGCCGTAAAGATGTTTTAGAAGTAATTATCTGGTTCGCTCGTTGTTTGAGTTGTCAGTTGCACTTTTTCATGTCACACTGTCGGTTTTGCAGAATAATCTCACAAAATATTTCAGCTAATTGACAAAATCTTTGTATAATCTTATGGTATTCTCAACCATAAGGGATGAAATATGATGATGAAATAATTCTATATGAGCGTAGCTTATCAGTGAAAGTGTGACATTTCATTCCAAATAGCATTTTGCGATGCAAAGCAAAAACAAAAATTATATGTACTTGTTTTAATATTGCTAAATACTAACTTGTACTGTATTGTGTGAGGAATTGTAGTGTACCTACTCTTACTGCTTCAATATTTATATAAAATTTTTTTTGTTTCATGCTTATGCGTGCTATCTATAGTTCTCTTAACCTTACACTTATCAAGTTGAATACAATTTTTTTAAATTTACAATATGTTTTTTGTTTATTATTTATATTACTGTTATATCACAGTGTTTAGCTACTCTACTCAGACAAAAACAGGTATAAAAGAACTTGTTATGTTGGATCTTGTCTTCTAAAAAAAAGAAGCTGCTGAAGATCGTTCAGTAGCAGCTTTTTGATTTTGTTACACACGGACAATTTATAACAATGTTTAGCCTTTCAAATAAATTGTTCAATATTGTAGAATTAGTGAGTTTTTTTATATAAGACTAGCTGACCCGGCAAACTTCGTACCGCCTAACAGTCAATGAATGTCGTGTTACTTTTTAGCTGAACTAATTTAGGCTTTGATGAACGTAAAACAATGATACAAAATAATATATTTATATAGATAGAAACAAAAAAGTATTTTATTATGATGAATGATGATGAAAGCATACATACAGAATGAGAATAAAAATAAAAAATAATAAAAAATAATAATTAAGTATTTCAAACTCATGTCAAAAAAAAAATGATTGAAAACTATGTTGTGCAGATTGGGAAAAAAAATAAAACTCGGATTAATTCATTAATAGGATTTTCATTGAAGCACTTTGTGGTAAACGACATTCTTTGTTTTTTGGTCAGGCGCAAGAACAAATAAAGCGAATGGTTTGCCGACACATGAGCATGTTACGTACAATTGACCATGAGAAAAACATGCATTTTCTAGATTGAGGCCACAAATAGTCAAGGATTGGCCCTGTGATTTGTTGATCGTCATGGCGAAAGCAAGACGAATCGGGAATTAAATTCGTTTAAACTAAAAGGGCATATCCGTTGGGATTATCGAAATCCTTGGAATAAGAACTTTCTCATCTTTAAATTTTCCTTTAAGTATCGACGCGTGTAATTTCTCGCAGATAATTGACTCGCGATATTCTGTTGCCTAATTGCATTACGGCCTCGCTGGGAAAGATTAGATCTTCTAGAACGCGGCATTGTTATTAAAATGTGCACTCGCATAAAACCACCAAATATAATAACAGTGCCTGAACTTTCGAGACATAGACAATAGCTCAAAGAGTATATAACCACTACGTATGAATAGCTTATCAAAAAAAATCATAGACAACCTATAAAAAGACATTTACACTTTTGTTAACCTGTAGATTTTTTTTCCTTAATCTTATTATCTTTACCAACTGACTTTTTATTCCCTAAATTCCGTTCTTTTCCGATGATTTCATGTTTTTACTTTAGAATAAATCTTAGGTATTATTTTCGGGAATTAAAAACAAATATAACAGTACCTGAACTTTGTAGAAATTTTACAAAAAATAAGGGTCTAAGCAACCAGGCCATAAACTCAAAAAAAAAAAATAGTTGTTACACTATTTGACAGGATTGGACAACAAATGTTTGACATGTAATAAATAAATCAGCATCTATTGAAATGATTCATTACACATTACACATATATCAAGTTTTCATTACACATATCGTATTACACATAAGTATTCATTACACATATCGAGTTTTCATTGTTTTTAAGATGTATTCTGCTATTCGGGACGGAAACAAATCCAACAAATCAAAAACCATGGCAATCGGTCCAGCCGTTCTCGAGTTATAAGTGTTGTAACAAACACGACTTTCTTTTATATATATATATATATATATTATCGATTAAAGCAAAAGATTTGAAAAATTCTGTTTGCGTATGAAATGTCACGGAATTCTTTGATTATATCATTTTTTCACGTATAGTCAAGAATACTACTTAAACATTTAAATGCAAAAATCTTTCTTAAAATTTATCTAAGCAATCAGCAATAGAACAGGTTTGTCATTCTCTTCTTGTGCATTATAAAAATACGCTTCCACTAAAGATTTTTTTTTAATGTAAACCATTATTGTAGTTTAAAAAAAAAGACAAGATTTGTAAATTAAAATTTTTATGTTTGATTTGAACAGGTACACATGTTGTAACCTTTTAATTTTAATTGTTTCAATTGCGTAATCAAAGACAAAAACATTTTTTTAATCTGTAAACTATTTTCCACTTTTTAAAACCGTTTTTATTCTTTATAAATTGTATAGTTTTAATTATAATGGTTAGTTTGTATTAGTATTTCAGGGTGGCATTTTCAAGCGTACGTAATAAGATAAGATAATAAATTACTTTCGTATAGGTAGGACGTATTAATAAAATTGTGATATTTTTTACCAATTTATGACAATTATTCTAGCAATGGTTATGTTCAATTCATAGATAGCTCGAGCAAATAAAAAAATTTAATTTTTCAAAATATTTAGGAGGTAAACACGCACAAATTTATCACAAGTTAGTGCTTATAGCAATATATATAAAAAAAAATATTTGTTTTATTTGTGTTTCAACAGTCATTCAATTGAATGTCACAATTTAATTGATACGCTCTGCCTATACAGAAAAAATTCATATTATCATCTCATTACGTATGCTCAAGAATGCCAATCTTAGTGATATAAATGTGTAAATAATTTGAAACTTGACAACATTACATAGAAACTATAAAAAAATCGCTACTTGTTTTTAATTTATCAATCACATAGTAAGGTTTTTTTTGATTTTTAAACAATGCCATTTGTCTCTAGATTAGCAAGTTATAACATAATGCCATTTTAGCATAGCTATTGCGATAATTTCTATTAATTTCAAATTTAACAAATGTTTAATTTTTTTCAAACCGAACGTTTCGGCCTTCTATTAGTAGTAAAGTTTTAGACTATGAAATATAATGATACGTATAGATTCTTCAAGTTTCAGAATTTTTTTAAGATGCAAAACTCAGCACTTTCAAAAAATATTAATTACATTGCGCTACAAGAAGCTCTAATATCATCTACCTGTTTATGACACTTGTAAAAACAAATGGTATAGTTAAATATTTTAAACAAAAAATTCGTGTTAATAAAAATAAAACTATATAAACAGCAAATTTTACTGTTTGGTAGAATTGCCAAATATATGTTACAAGCAATTTGTAGATGAATACATTTGGATAAATTGAGAGCATTTTTCACTATTTATTACAAATTTTTAAGAAATATTTGCTATTTCTATGCTAATTTCAACAATAATATTGTCGTAAAAGCGAGAATGTTGTAAAAAAATCGTAAAACTTTTTATCAGAGTCGTAAAACTCTTAAATTTAGAAAGTTTCATAATTTTTGAAGGGGAATATGCAAAACAGGTGAATCTTTGTTGTGTTGGTGCTATCTTGATTAAAAGATAATTTTGTTATCTTTTCATCTCAAGAATGTTAATATTCAAGGTTAATTTTGAACAAAAAATACAAATCAGAACCTGAGAATGGCTTAATTTTTACACTGCAGGTGTGTCAAATTTACTACACCGGACACTGATAAAATAGTTTTTTTTTACTTATTTAAATTTATTAAGTTGTATTAAAATGATTGATTTAGTCAAAGTGTATTAGATAAGATAATAGTTAAATGGACAGAAAAAAGTTAAGTGGCCTTTAAATTCTTTTTGTCAAGGTAGTCGTCAACTGGTCATTTAATGGTTTAAGAGTTTTAACAATAAGTCTCACGAAATTGTTTACTATTTTAAAGTTTATTTATTCTCTTGCACTTTCATAGGCGACTAGATTGCTTCAAAATGACGACTTATAAATTATTTGCTTTTAATTCACTAGGTCATAACATCTTTGTGTAACTTCCGCCCGCCTAATAATCTACTCAGCATTACAAAAAACCTAATTACTGGGTGTATTTCACAGAGGAGTGCGAAACACGACGTCTGCTAAGTGACCGGGGTGTCAGTTATGGAGGTGATTCGTGATTTGAGGGCAGATCAGGAAGTGCAGATCATGACCTCTTCTTCGGTGAGAATTGCCGCGCCCCGTACAAATATTTTCACCAACCCTTTCTTTCCTAATAGAAAAACGACTATCACTAAAATAAAGAATCATCAACTGATTCTATTAATATTTATTAGAAAAAAAACTGAGTTTATACATAAATAATTTATAAAAAGCAAAAAAAAATGTCGCTTTTTTATTATTGGCTAACTACATTCTTACAAATTAAGATGTTATTTTATGGACTGTAAAAACGTCACACAAGATCAAGACCTTTATTTAATATTCTAAAAATTTAAATTGATTTTTTAAAAATTTTGAATTTTGTTTTAGATGACGGTATCTGCTGTCGTTAACATTATGTTCTATGCTAATTAGCTATTTATGTGCAAATAAATTGAAAGCAGACATTGTTTTTGCTACGCTTATATGATTCTAAGCTTGCCAAGAACTTTTTTTTGAAATTAATTATTTGCAGTCATATCTGAGACAAAAATAACTATTGATAAGTGCAAAATACCAGCAGGATCAGATAATAATGATTAATTGCAGTATAGCCGACATATTATGGTACATGCATTTTTCTTCTCAAAGTCGGAGCTCCATATAATTAGTGTATAAAAAATCGCATCAAAAAATCTCAGTACATGCCGTGCCACTCGAAATTGACATAAAGAATGTCTGGCAAAATTACCTAAATTCCCAAACTGTCGCAACTTAAGCTTAATTCTGTTTCAACAAAATTTAATAATTGCTGAGGAGAATGTCGTAGAATTTTAATAGCAGCTCATTCTTTGGTGCCGGTCTTGCTGTCTTATCCGGCACCAAGAAAAATATTTGACTTTGTGTTATAAATAATCTTGTTGATGAATCTAACAGAACTAGAAAAGATAAACAATCATTAATCTTCGATCGCTCACTGACCAGGGTCAAAACCAGAGCATCCGAAGAAGTCCTTTTACTTTAATCAAGGTTTCAACATACACGAATATCCGATCTAGAATTAACGGTTCACTTATTTGTTTAATTAGACTCGTAGTTTTACATCGTAATTGGTCCAAGTCCTTGTCGGTTTTAAATTAGCTAAATGCAATTATTTGGTGCTTCTGCAGTCAAATTTGTAAAAAGGTCTTGTTACAAAATAGACATTGAAACTTTTTCAAATTAGATTGATAAATAATTTACCAACAGTGAATAACTGAACAAATGTTTTTGCACATTTTTTTAATAAGTATGCTAACAACATTATTTAGATCAAATCTGAAACATTGTTATAAATCAATTATCAATAATATTACATAATTGAACGCAAACTTAATTTATTAAACAATGAAATTAACTTTGTTTCTATTTTCAGGCGTTCTTTGACAGTGTTGTGATAGCAAATGTATTGTAGATTCCAATTATTTGTTTCGGTTTAAATTCAAAAATTGGTCTGTACCTATATAAAATTTTATTTTAAAAAATTGGAATTTTTTTTTTAAATGCTATTAAAAATACAGTTACTATTATTAATAGCTTGCAAAACAAACAAATGTTTTCACTTGAACCTAGACACATATTGTTAATAATTCTTAATAAAACATCAAAACGGTAGTAAGGAATCATTTATTTACAAATGTTTCAATTAATTAAATTTGAAATTATAATAAAACAGTAAAGTTTGTAAAATATCAAGACAATCGTGTGATTTTTCAAATAATGCATTTCTCTCAGCTGAAAAAGTAATAGAGCAAGAGGAAAAATTAAATTTGCATACGTTTTTTTAGCATACGTTTTGCGTCCTTGCGAGTTATTTGCGCGTACTCATATTATAATTCATAGACAATTATCATATACAAGGTGAGTCATTAATAGCTACACAATTAAAATGTTGCAAATGTAATTAAACATTTTAAGTAAAAACTAATATTCAAAAAAGTAGAAATAATTTTTTTTTCTCACTCAACGTGATGAAAAAATGATAATTATTATAGTTTTTTTTAATTATTATTTTTTAAATATTATTAAGCTGAAGCAATTTTTCTCAAACATTAATTTAATAAATAATATACGGTGTCATAAACTTTTGATTAAGTTTATAAAAAATATCATATGCAATTTATACAAAGTGTTTTAAAAAAAATTAAAGTTTATGGAGCTTTTATTGATAAGATAATTTAAATTTTGTTTACACAGCATTAAATAATTATAAATAGACTGAGAAAGCTAAAACTAAGAATATAAACTAAAAATAAGTCTAAAACCCTGATACCATCAAAACTGTAGATGCCAAAGTGTCAAAAAAAATTATTAAATGAGATTATTCATAGTAATGTTTATAGGACTTACTTCTCTAAAATCAACAATGTGTTACAATTATTATTTTCTTTTATTAGAAGTGTTTCTCAAACAGCATCTTTTATTGAAAAATTATTTTAATAATACCATACTTAAAATATTTAAACTACACGATTAAGAAAAATAATAATAATACCAGTTATCATAAATCTAAAAAATGTAAATGTGAGTTTTAAATTGCAAATTGCAATCACTTTATAGAAGAAAATATTACTATTGCAAGACTAAACATAAATTCTCTAGCGATGCCAATAATTTGATATAGTATTGATTAAAAAAAAAATTAAAATGAAAGTATGAGTTGATGGAAGCATTTCAAGGTAAAAGGCCTTTATTGGATTCGGTTAATAATATTAACAAGGATGTGAATCGCGGACCGCCTTGTAATTAAGCTAAATTATAACACGAACGGCACTGTGCCCAGGGCGTGCTCTTCTTCAGTAGCAATCAACGCGAATAATTATCATTCTAAGATAGCTTTACGTAAGCAAGCTATTGAGCTAATTCCGTCATAAAATTTATATTTTACGGCAAATCAGAAAAAGCAACGTCAGGGTAAATATATAAAATTAGCAGACTGTTCTAATTTGCAATATTCAAGAAAACTGTTAATTTGTGTAATTTGACCACCTGCATTGGAAGTGCAAGTAGAGTGACATAACGCAATGAGGATGCAACCATGTAGAGACTTGATAAAAAATTTAATATAAAACAGTGTTTGCTTCATTTAAATAAAACGGTGGCTCAAAAATCGTACGTATAATTAACTCAATCGATACCAAATCACTCTGAGACGATTGTTTTTTTTCTGCTTAATTACCTATTCAAGCAAACAGTAGAACGCTGGATATACGTGACCAGTATTTGACTGCGCTGTTAGACTGATCCACAAAGTCTTGACCATTTTCTGAGCTGATACTCAATTATCTGATACGTGACCGAGATAGTCAATACACAAATTGTGATGAGCAATGTGGTCAATATAAGATAAACAAACTGGACTGTTGTAACGTCGTAAAATACGCCGGCCGTATATGTCTTGGATCAACTGTACTTGCTACGATTCAAATTTAAGCTTATTATTGCTTAACTATACTATATTCACGTTAAAGATAAAGCTGGAATAAACACTATCACGTGCGGTTTACGTGATCTCTCAGCTTCATCTTTAACGTTAAAGATGAAGCTCGGAGATCACGTAAACCGCACGTGATAGTGTTTATTCTAGCTTCATCTTTAACGTGAATATATAATAGTTACAATCACTTGCTTGGCAGTTGGTGCAAAATATCTGCAAGAGTCTGTATAAGACAGGTTTTTGCAGATATTTTGCCTCGACCGCAGAATAGGAGCAAAATATTACTTCATCTAGTGTTTTACAGATTAGCCGCATTGAAATCAATAATTTATAAATTAGTTAACAACCATATAAACAAAAAAAAATTTAAAAAAAAATTCAAACATAATAGGACACATTTTTTTTGCTAATTTAGATCTGTTTAGCAATTTCAAACTAACAATCTCATTTTTGCTGATTTATGAACAAAAAATAATTAAATAAAACGTACAAACAGAGTAAGAACTTGAAATACGTAAGGAAGTAAAGTATGACAAGTATTATAGTTCTCCTCATTGGTCAAAAGACATAATCTCTTTGTTACAAAATACTTATCACACTTACCATCTGAAACTGGTCTCAAAATAATTGTTAGATTTTGTAAAATATTAGAAATTAACGCGCAAACACAAAAACATTATTAATCAATAAAGCAATGAAGCGTACATTTATAAAACAGCTAAAAAATTAAATTTCTAGATCAATAAAATGATTGTTAGCTATTAATATAACTTCTGGATTACATTTAATACTTTTTGAGAGAAGTCCGAAGAATCCGTAACGTTTCAATTTGTTATTCGTGTAGAAGTGTAGAGAATTTTATAAATAAATATTTTTATTAAATATTTTAATAAATAAAAACAGCAAGTGTACTGTCAAAATATTTATTTTCCATAAATATGTTAACCAACCTAGTTTAAAAACAAATGAAATAGAATTATCCTATTACGCAGATATGCCAAAAAAACATTTATTTTGCAAAATAGATTAAAATTAGCAATACTAAAAAAAAAACATAAAAATGTGAAAAGTATTTAAAACAGAGGAAGTAACTCTTGTCTATTAGCGTTTTGCCTAAAATAACAAATAAAATATATAAAAGTACTGGACCTTATGAAATAATAACATTTTTCAGCTTTCTTCAAAAATATCAGTTGGTTCAAGGTGTCAGCTGTTATTATAATAGTTTTAAACCAGAACTTATTAGAAATCGAGTTTTGCATTGCTTTACAAAACTGTGAGAAAAATCTCTTGATAAATTTTTTTTAATAAAAGAGAAAAACTTGTTTTTTTTTCCTTAAACAATAATTAAATTATAATATAACCACGTTATTTAATATTTATTAATCTCAGTATTTTGTATTTTACAATAAATGAGTAGTTTCTGTTGTTTTATTGTTATTTCTTAAAAACAAAAAACTACAGAAACTTTTTAACTCTTGTTGAAAAAAGCAGAACAGCCTTGTTCTAGGATCTACCAGCACAAGAATGAAGAACTCTGCGGATAATAATTATGTTTTTAATAAAGCATATAATTTTCTACTATGTGAGGCAGCTATTAGCACCTGCATGATAACATAAATTATATACTTTTATACACTGTGCTCTTCTTTTACGAATCTTTTTTTGGTTGAAATAGGTTTTATAGCTCAAGGCTTAAGCCAAGAACCTCCTAGTATTTTTGCATCAAAAATTCTACTAATAGTTATTTAATTTTCTGTCATGAAAACGAATGTTCAAGACGTTAATGTTGTATAAATTCTAGTCTAATTTAAATTTTATTTAATTATTTACCTATTTAAAAATGTTTTAATGAATAATCATGACTAAATAAATCAAACCACTCCCACCCACAGCCCTAAGCTAGTTTTTGATGAAAAAACCTTAGATTGTCGGAGAATAAACATTTAATTCCAAGAGATTACATATGCAAATTATTAGATTATTTCTTTGTATTATTTTGTATGTATTTACAGAATAGTGTCACAAACATTATATGAATAAGAGAAAAATTATTAACTCTACGGTGGTCTCTTTTTTAGGAAATTTAATTCTTGTTAAGATATGCTACGACAACGTTACTATTCATTATAATCAGTAGCCATAGCAATCAAATGGTTTTGCTCAAGAATCCAAGACTACGTAAATCAGGTTCGTGGCTTAATCAATCATTGTTATCTCCAACCATTCCACGTGTACTGAATCTAAAGCCGACTTAACTTACCGATATTTAAGCTTGAGTAAAAGCACGATTTAAATAGATTTATCATTGCGTTATCAGACCGCCGTCTGTCTAGAAATAAATATAGCTAACAGCTACAATTGGAAGAATAATTGTCAATTGCAAATTGCACTTATTTTGTAAAGCTGCTGTTATTATTGTCTTACAATACTTATATAAATAAAAATTTTAATTCAAAGTTTTTACAGCTGGAAACATATTTACAACAAACCTTTAAGCATTTTTCTGTTTCTAAGATTAGAAATAAATTTATTACATTATATCTCACCTATAATCTTGTAACAATTTGGCCTCAACTGCCAAGCTTCTTCAACTCGAGAATAACCATTTTGACCCGCTTGACCTTAAACGAAAAGAACTTTTTTCATGTCAGTTGTGCAAAGGAATATTAACTGAAAAAGAAGTTAATAGGCTTGCTTCGGAATATAGAGAATTTATGTTTTGTGAGATTTCTCCTCGGTAGCAGTTTTAAGATGAGTTACTATACTATATAAACAGAATCTATCTAATAAACTTTGCCTATTTTTATGATAAAGACGCCTATTTTATGACCAAGTAGTGGGTAATTGATTACTGTTTATGTTGTAATTGAAGCTCTTTATGATACTATAAATTTAAAATGAGGTTTGAATTTATTATTGTTGTTATATTCACCTATTCCGACCCGATACCGATGGTTAAGTACTTCAACTTATTTTTTATCGAGAACATTTTATTCGACTTTATTAATGTAGGTATAAGCATCTTTCTATATAATTATGTATATTGATGTTTAAGTAAATACTATGTTACTAATCGTATTATCAATTTGTATCAATTTTAAGCACTGCCTGTAAGAAAATCAAAACAAATTCATTTAAACTAAATTTGTGCTATTCTCGAGCATATGTAATGGAATAAAATTTAGAAATTATTTTGTATGGGCGTGGGTTTTTAGTGAAATTTTATTTTAAATAACATAAGGAACACAAATTAAAAAATAGTCTTTTTCTTTTTAAAACAAAATATGATTTAAACACATTTATATCTTGTGATAAATTTTTGCTTGACTGTTAAATATTTTAAAGAAATATATTCTTTTATTGGCTCGGGCTGTCTATAGATCTACTAACATAACCTACAAATTGCCTTAAATTGTCACTACCGACGTACAAGGTGAAAGTCATTCTATACTTGGTTTTGATATATTTTATTATTCTTACGTATTATTTTTAGGCATTGGCAGCATTACGTTTTTTTTGCTTCAGGAAGCGGTGAAATAACTATTGGTTTACATCAATTCATGGTAGTGTTTCAGCCAACTGTAAATCAACGTTTGTAATGCTAATGTTTCTTTTTTTGTCTTTTAAGAAACAAAACCTTGTTTTACATTGTATTTATAACGGAACCAGTAAAATATAAAAAAAAACTCGTGTTTTGACATCTTCTAGCAGCTTTTTTTGTTGAAAAGATTCAACATAACAAGCTCTTCTTTTATTTTTTTTGTAAAACACTACACAGCGATGTAATTAATAAACTCATGAAAATATAAATAACAGTTTTAAAAAATTATTTGGAAGTTATAAAAAGCAATTTTACGTGGTACGTCAGTGGCAAGAATTATGACAATTTGTAAAGTATGTTAGATCTATAACTACCTCAAGCAAATAAAATAAAATAAATTTTCAAAAGATTGAAACATTTAAGGTAAGCGCACAAAACTTTATCACAAGTAGAAGTTTTTAGAAATACGTAAAGTTGCGTTTTACAGTGAAATGTAAGAGTGTGTAGGAAACAAAGCCAGAAACTTTTGAAAAGACTATAAATACGACTCCGAGTTTTCTTGATCAATAATCTTGGTCATAAAGTTTAAGTATTGTTTGTTCTTAGACGTTGGCAAAAACCAAAATAGTACTCGATTGGTAAATTATGAGTTTTTGGCAGATAATTCTAAGTAAAGTATTTTTTCTCAAATTTTTTAAAATACTGCCAACATACATAGGTGCGTTTTGATCATGTTATTACAGTTGCTTATTTTAAATATTGGAAAAACACTTGTCTTTGTTGTAATATGTCATCAGTGACAAAAGTTGTACTCTTGTTCTTCTGACTTGACTAAGGGCAATAGATATAGCAACAGAGCCAAATATAATCTAATAGTATTGTAAAAAACTAACTCAGCATTATGTTAGTGCTAATAAATGCATCTTAGTATGACACAGATCGCTAATAGACTTGATTTTTTTTTGTGTTAAATTAACTAAAATAGCAATGAACTGAACATAAGTTTTTCAAGCAATTGGGCACGTTTAAAACAAAATTAGCTATAAGAATCATCAAATATGGCAAAACAAGGAACGATTATTAAAAAGCTACAAAGTAAGTACTAATCACAGCTATAAGAAATTAAATTTTTTTACCGATTGTGCCCTTCCTAAGAATATTTGGATAGCATTGTCAGTGTCTACAAACGTTTTATCTTATATTTAAATACCGACAATCGGTTTTCCTTTACAGCTTTTCAAATAGCGTGTCACGTAGCTACTATCCTTAAATATACATATTATACCGTTTCATATTAAAAATTAGATGTTGAACTACTTCTGTTTATGCTGAAAGATCACTTACATATCATTGACAAAAGTGTTTTTGGAAGTCCGATGTTTACATTCGAAATCAATAATAAATAAAAAAACAATTTTAAAAACAGATTAAATGTTTATAAAACACAACGTAGGTTCTGATTTTTGCACAATTTAAGAGTTCAGATAAAATAGCAAAAAAATTATTTATGAGAAAAGTGCTAAATGCTGTTATGATACTACTAAACCATTTTATCGATATTAATTAAAATAAAGGATTGATAAAGGTGGAGCTTACAGCCTTGTGATATCACTTAGTGTTGTATAAGGACAGTGCATGCAAGATATGAGTACAATATAAAAAAATTACAAAAACGTGGGTGTTAGAGGCAATACTATACTATTGTTCCTTTTCTCATTGGGTGTCACCACATGTCAATCAGTTGATGTAGAAAACAACCTAATTAATTATAAAATCATTTCATTAATAATAATTAAAGTACTTTTATGTTCAATACAACAATTAAAAGCATCATATTTTGTCAAGCATATTTTCTAAAAAAATTTGCAAAATATCAGTAACTTATTATTTTATCTTATTTATTTCTAGTAAAGATGTTATAAATGCTAAAGTTTTCCGTTTTATATAAATTAACGACTTTGTCGTAGCATTAAAGTACTTAATCAATTTGCAAATAGGTAAAATAATAAAAGCAGCAACTTTTCAATTTATGATTAATGGTGCCGTCACACGTACGATAACTTATGCAAATTAACAATTAAATAATAATTTTGTCAGAGATTAATTACAAATCTAAGTTCTTCAATTTTGAAATGAAACATTTTGGTATGATTGTTAATGGTGTAGATTTTATCATACCGACTTAGATTTTTAAGCTTGTTATTTTATATCCATCTAATCTATTCATTTTGTCATTTGCAGCTGGCGTATCTGTACAATTGATAATCAATAGTATCGTTATTTCTTCTTTAACTAACTTTAAAAAACGAAGATATTTCTCAATTAAAGTTTATATATATTTTTTAATTAAACGATTTAGATTAGTGATTTTTGGTTTGACAAAACCACATTTTTTCAAATACTGTTTAAAAAAAAATTGTAATTTTATAAGGACTTGCTGATGATCGTACCACAAAGACCTCAAAATGCAACAAATTCAAAAAAATTTAAAAATTCTCAGACAGCGGATGTTTACATATAACTTTTTTGGTTGTAAATCAAAAATTATTAATGTTCTGTTTGAATAGAATTATCTCAAGAGTATTGTTATAAAAAATTGCCACTAACCAGCAAAATATCTGCCTAGTAGTACCCCAGAAACGTTTTTTATTTAGTAAATGGATGAAATTGTTTTATAATAATAATAATAATAATAATATTTATTTGTTTTTCAACATGATACAATCCTCAATACAAAATTTTACATTAGAGTTAGGTTGAGGAGTAAAAACAATAATTAATTAGGATGAATAAATATCGATAGATATAATAAATAAAGGTAAAAATAGAAATATGGAATTACACAGCGCCGTTATATCTTGATCATCAGTCAGTACCTTCTAGGTGGTTTCTAATAAAATAGCAAGCCTTACAGAAGGCAAATAATTTTTTGGTCGAGTCGGTGCTCCATGATTCCAGAAATACCGGATCTATACCTCTTGGAATTTCGTGGTTGTACCATTGGCTCAGGAACTTTTCTCTTGGTATTTGATAGGCTGGACAGTCAGAGATCAGATGTAGGATATTGTCTGGTTTCTCGAGGTAGCAGCAGGGACAGTTCTTTGTAGGTGACAGCTTTATGTGAAGTTTTCCCACCGAGATATGGCAGGCGAAGGTTGTGGAGAGTCGACATTGGCATAGCAGTTTAGCTAGGTGATCAGGTAGTTGGCTAAGAATGAACTCTGCGGAGGTATGGGATAAACTTGCGTTGTTGAAGTAGAAGAGACATGATTTGGAAAGATAGTATCTTTCCATGTCACGTGAGTGTCGATAGTCTTTGTGTTTCTCGAGAACCGCTAGCTTCCTGCTTCTCCAGTAGTCTGCTGTTAGGTTGGAGAGCAGATCCTCCTCTCCTATGTTTATTAGGATGTTTGAGAGTTGCTGGCACCAATTAAGGCGGTCAGAGTTAAATGGAGTGTGCGTGAGCTGGACAAGTTTTTTGAGACATATTTTAGGCAAGCGGTTGCTGGGCATATCAAGTATCTTAATCACCCAATTCAAGGCGGCTTCTAGAACGTATAGTGAGAAGTGATTCAGCCCAAGCTCAAGGCGGATTGCGTAGTGTGGAGTGCTTAGAGGAAGATTCATCAGGCGTTTGAAGAAGTACAAGTTTGCCGATTCCAATCTTTCCAGGGTAGACTGGCTCAGACTCCAAATGTGAGCAAGATATGCTATACTGGAGCGGATAATACTGCTGTGTAGTTTAATTACGCCATTCCAGGCGCTGGTGTTGAGCTTATTAAGTATCCCAAGTACCGTACTGGTCGCCATTTTGCTCTTCTTGATGGCTGATTCTGTGGCGATAGTACCTTGTAGTGACGTGCAGAATGTGGTGCCTAGGTATTCGTAAGTTGAAACTATGTCTAAAGCTTCACCAAGGAAAGGAAAATTTGCAAGTTGTCTAGGAAGACGGCCAGTAGATCTGATAATGAGTATTTTGGTCTTCGTTGTATTGACTGTGAGGCCGTTTATTTTGCAGTATTCTTCTAAGATTTTTAGGATTCTGCGTAGTTTTACCTCCGTTGAAGCTACCAAGACAATGTCATCAGCATACATTAATAATGTGATTTCACAACTGTCGATGAAAAGACCCTCGGCGCCTTTTTGCTTCAAATATTTGACAATGTCACTTATGTATAGACTGAAGAGCAAAGGGCTAAGGATTTCTCCTTGTAGAACACCTTCTGTAATATTTATTGGAGATGAGAGGTTTCCAGAACATCTAACTCTCATATGCGTGTTACTGTAGAAATTAACAAGGAGATTTAGGATTTTGGAGCTGAGGCCCAGTTGGTTAAGTTTTTCCCATAGACGGTTGTGCGGGACAGAGTCGAAAGCCCTCTTGAAATCGACGAATAGTGCATAGGAGCTGACACCTTTAAACCTAGCCTGAATCTGTAGAACTGATTGTAGGACAAATACATTGTCTTCACATCCACGGCCATTGCGAAAGCCAGCTTGTTCTTCTGGAATTAAGTCTTCAGTCTCTGCCCATTTCTTGATACGATCATGAATAATTTGAGTAAATATCTTGGTGATGCAATTTACCAGTGCAATCCCTCTATAGTTACCCGGGTCAGTAGGATCGCCTTTCTTATGCAACATACACATGGTGACTTCACTCCAGTTTTCCGGAACAAAGCCAGTTTCAAAAATTTTGTTGAACAAGGTGAGGATGTGGGTTAACCAGTTGTGAGGTAATACCTTAATGAATTCATTTGTTACTCCATCGGAACCGGCTGCTTTTTGACTTTGGCTTTAGCGATACTTAGGAGTAATTCATCCATTGTGATGTCTGCATCAAGATGATCATTAGAGTTGATTAAAAGCTGCCCATGAAACTTCATCTTCGGAGGGTAAATATTCTCAAAGAACTTTTCCCAGTCATCCATTGAGATTTGAGTCTGGTACGTAGATTGTTTGCGTGTCGATCTAATTACGCTCCAAAATTCAGATGAGTTGCGGGTGTTGGCGAATTTTTCTTGAAGCAAAGCGGCGTATTCAGATTTCTTTTTATCTAGAGTGGCATAATACAGTGATTTGGCTCTGTGGTATGATTCCCAGTGAGTGCGTTCTGAGGGGTAGGATTTACATATCTTTAGGAGGGCGCTGACTTCAGCCTTCAGTGTTCTACAGTCAGCGTCAAACCAGGGCTTCGTAGATTGCAACTTGCCGGATTTGTGAGTGTTTATCATATTACAATTAAAAGCTGCTGTTGTGATGCCTGATATCAGGAGATCGTTAAGCTGAACTGGAGACATACTTGTGTGATCGGTTACTGCAAAGGGAGAGTTGAGCATTTCTTGTACGTATATATCTTTGTTAATCGGAGACCATCGAGGTGCTTTGTTGTTGACTGTCCTGATAGACTGCTGTGACGGTTGTGGAGTTAGCGGCAATAGCTCCACGGTTATTGGGAGGTGATCCGATGTTGACCAGATGTTATCTACCCACATGTTTTTTATAAACTGGACTCCCAAGATACTAACCCATATTAAGTCAATGGTGCTTTGGCCGTTCTGGTTGGAGAAGGTGTATTGTCCTGGTGTATCACTTCGTGAACGCCCATTCAGCAAAATGAATCCCAAGGAGTCCATGCAATCTGCTAGCAGCTTTTCTCTGTGGTTGAAGACTTGGTCAGCTGATTGTCTATTTTCCTGTAGTGTTGTTCCTACCATTGAGTTTGGATCCAGGGTCCCATGGGAACCGAGACGAGCATTAAAGTCCCCGGCTATAATGCATTGTTTTATAATCAAAATGCAATATAAACAAAATAGATTGATAGTGTAAATAAACCTAGATATAAACCATTTCTCTATTGAAATAATGTAACGTATTTTTGTTAATAAATAAATTAATAACTAATTATATTCGAGTCGGTCCTTCAAATTTTTAATTTGTTACATGTAGATTTTCATTCTGGTTCAAAAATTTTAATAAATTTTAAATTTTTATAATTATTATTTTGCAATAGTGCAGTCACTTGCTTGCAATTTGGCTCAGCTATAATAATAGCTTTAGTTAAATTATAGACCACCCAAGTAGATAGTTCAAGTTTTTGCCGATTTTTAGATTAGAATCTTTAAAAAAATATTAGATTGGATGGTTTTGTTGTTCAAGAAACCACACCCAGTGATATTTAGCAAAGTTAATTTTGCTAAAATGCATAATATCATGTTTTTGTGATTGCGCTTTTAAAATGCAAATAGTTTATTCTTTTTCTTAATCAAGCGTACTTAAACTTGTTCTATAAATGCCCTAAAATAGTAGTTTATAATTACTTTGTTCAAGAGGGATGACGAACGTTACTTCAGAAGCTCTATGTCTGAAAAATTATGATTACAGATATTTTCTATTTTTTACAGCAGCCAATTCTAAAAAATAGTTTAAAATTATTGTTCACAAATCTTTTCTTGCAAATAATTGAGTAGATTGAAATACTTTTCTAAGCTAATTTACTTATTTAAAATATTTGCAACCTCAGGTGTTGTGTTTCACAGAAAACAGAAAAAACTGGCTTTTATAAAAAATTAAATTATGTGAACTTGTATGTACTATGATAACAATATCAGCAATATTTTAAAAGTAACAATTATCTTTATAGTTAAAATATGCAAAAACGTACTTATTTGCTACAAAGTACCTAAAAGTGCATATGAGAAAATATATATTTTGTCTTAAAAAGATAATAATAAAAATAAGAGCACAAATGTAGTATAGATTAGAAATATAAGAGATCAAAACGTTACGCCAAATTGATCTAAGTCAAAAAAAAAAACAACTGCAATAGAAACTAAAACATAGGAAAATTACTAGAATTTTAAGGATAAACAACCGGATACTAGCTTCACTCTGTATCTTTTGAGATAGATGTAAAAACTCAACTTAAAAAAATTAAATTAATTAAATAAAGTTTTATCAAGCTATAGATTTATATAAAATTTGACAAAAAAGGTGCTTTCACTATATTTGTACGTTTAAAGAAAGGTCGGTAGTTATCTACAAAAATAGCCAACTGATGATTGCGATTTTATATATTATTTCGGCATGCGGTCTCCGCAGGACTTTATGTTTCTAGGTACTCGTAAGTTTAGCCATATACAAAAAAACAACTTCTAAGTAATAAAAAACAAATAAAATAAGAAAATGACTCTTAAAATCAGTTAGGACGCATTCCAGAATTATCGTTTTAAGTACTTCAGAGATAGGATGAAAGTACTTGGTGTTACGCCTGTTGCGTCTTTGCTGACAAAACTTTAGAAGTACAATCTTATTGAGAGTATACTGAGCTAATGTTAGATGCTGTCTATTTATCTTCTATAGGAGCAGACAAAAACTTTGAATCACATATCAAAACCGCATATTATTGTAATGTTTTTTTTTTAAACTCATATAGTTCACATTGAAAAACTTCTAAAACTGGTTTAAATGCAACAAAAAAAGAAGACGCTCTGATTTTTTTTGTGGAACCAGAACATAAGAAAGCACAACTATAAAAAAAAACGTAAAATAAAAAAAAAACCAACAGAGCAAACGTTGGTCAAATCTTTGTGGTTTCAGACATTCAAATATGTTTTATAGAGAATTTGATCTTGAAAGATCAAAAGTTTACTTAAATCTCTGTAAAAATAAATTTACATTTTTACGGTTTTTCTCATCGAGTATTGCTGCTTGAAAAAACACTGATAACAGCAAATGGCATTATTTTGCTGAAAAGACTAATAAACTCTAGAACACTTGATTTCATTGCCTTGCGTTGCCATTAGTACCTAAAGAGCACTTTAAGCAAGAGCTTATACTAGATGAAAACATATATTATTACAAAAGCTATTCCAGCTATTGAAATTTATTACAACTATAAAATTAAATGAGAAATTTTTATTGAAATCAAACAGCTTTAAAAAAAAACGAACACCATAGACCAATAAGTTACAATATGCTACTTTTATTAATCGAATGTAATGTAATTTTTTCTACAAAGTGATTTAATAAATCAAATGTTATTCTAATTTTTTTCTTACTAACTTTTGATAGAGAAACTTTTTTCTTCCCAACCCAAAATAAAGAACCGTAAATTATGTAAGAACTTTATAAATATAAAGATAAAGAGGTACTTTATCCTCTACAATTCCCTAGAAAATAATAACAGTAATAAATAATAATAATTTTTTATTTATTAATATTAGAATTTACAGTTACAGTTATAAACAAATTCGTTTGCATTTGTTGCATTTCTGACTGAACTATTATGAACGCCACCCATAAAGTCGTTGCTAGTTGAAGGCGTTTGATGGTTGAGGGTTCATTTCTAGTGTCACCTGAAAGTGGTCTTGCAATGTTGAGTTTACTTTCAACTGAGGATTCTATGTAGCCTTCAGCAACACTGTTAGACTCCCAACCTCCAAGACGTTTGACAGACGTTAAATCCGCACTGCTGTCTGCTAACAAAGCTGCCGAGGTTCTTCTCATGCAGTGTCCTGTATACAATATAACATTAGAAAGATTTAAATAGGATGCAATTATTATTCCATTTTTATAAAATACCAAAAAAAGCGACTGTGATTTGTATGTAATGGCTTAAGACTTGCATACTTTTAATACAATCCAAGGAAATCTGGCGATGGTTTATTAGTAGGATTTTGAATATAAAAAGTCTGATCATTCTTTCATCTCGAATATCACTTACTGATAAATTTGAGAGTTTCTGACATCTCAGAGCTCTAGCAATACCCATTAACTCCAACCTGTCAATTTTATCACATAATTATGAATTGTGAATTATCTAGGAGATAGTTTACTTTCACCATCAAGTAGGTATATCTCATTTATAGCTTCTGTAAGAATAGCATCACTTCCTCTCTAGAGAAAATTTCTTTGCTCTATATATAGCCTTACGAATTTTGTTTTAAAAAAGCTATAACTTTGTAAAGCCTTTGATTCTAGTTTACATTGTGCTGAATAGCCTTACAAATTTTGTTTTAGAAAAGCTATCATCTTGTGCTGAATAAAATTTGTTTGTTGTATTTTATTTGATATCCAAATAATACAACTAGAGCAACAATACCTTATGAGTCTTAGAGACGTCATAGAAATAAACCAGCAAAATATCTTTAGAAAAAACCTTCTAAACGTCTTGTTTGTCACACTACTTCAAACATTGTTGTAAAACTTTTTTCATACACATTTTTTGACTTGTCCAATAGCAAATTAGGTGTCACATTTTAAGCTCTTCCAGCAACAGCAAAAAGAATATTAATTTTGCTTGTATTAACGCTGCTTTTTTGTATTTCAGTGTTTTAAGTGCGAAAGCGCGACGTATTTTTGCGTAAACAAACTTGTTTTATTGACAATCGCCAGTTTCTTACACTCAGTTTGTACCATATCCAGAAATCATTTTCTCGTATAATTATCACTTCCTTCGGTTGGGAAGAAAGTTTTGTATGTATCTTGATACTATATTATATCGGCTTATGCTCTTGCCTATAAATAACTATATTTGCAACAATGTAGCTGTAATACGTTACTTAAAACGTTTTTGGGAGTAATTATCACCTGTTTGATTTTGTCATTTTTTTTTATTAGACAAAGTATACTGTAAGATCAAGAAAAAAATTGTCTTTGACTGAATTAAAGTTTTTGAAGGTCAACTATTATTTTTTGTTATGTTAGTGAATTTTAATCAATGGTCGAATGTTATGAATACTTATACTGAGTTGTCAAAATATCACTAAACTGTTTTTTCTAGGTTGTATAATATAGTGTATAGTAATGACAACAGTTCAGAATCATCCAATACAATGTTGCACATCTACATATTGCAAAATCCACGACTTAGATTATAGAGAGAATTTATTATAGTCCTTGAAACTGCTGCTGACTGTCAAAAGCTGTTATTAATGTTTAACAAAAAATATGCAATTTTAAGTAGAAAAGGCGTATTTATTGAAAAAAGATTTAAATAGGTACTTTTAATGATCTTTAATACAGACATAAATGTTTTCACTGCAAGATCCTTGAAGGTACCGTTATAATACCAAAATATTTATTATCCCATTAATAATGTATCGGTTAATCATCTTTTGGCACACCTATAAATTTATCTATTTCGGCGCCATCCTACGGTACTCTAGCTATACAGATCATTTAGTATTCATGCAATCAATTATGTATTAATTTATTAATGGAATCTGACCGCTTCAAATAAAATTTTGCATTTTAAATAACAATTAAAGAGTTTTGATATTTAATTTGTTTTGGCGGTCTTGACTCCTGCTCTAATTGTCTTGGTGTGGTGACGGGAAATCAAGTCTAAGTGGCCTTAATTTAAGAATCAGTTATAATAAATCAAAAACTAATTGCATTATTATTTTAAATAAATAATGCTATTCTTGGCATACCACCTGTTCTGCTGTGGAGCAATGTATTTATTTTTTGTGATATGTAACGGATAGTTATTTAATGTATAAACAAATTATGTAAGTAAATTGCTGATAATTGAATTGTTGTATGAATAACTTGTAAATTTCATAGATATGATGCTTTTGCAAATTGGCTACACTATCATTACTTTTTTATATCATAATTTATTGTTTATAAGATCTAACCTTGTAAACTAAAATACATATTTGAACATTTTTAGTTAGCAATTTTTATTACCGTATTACAAGTTAACTAATGTCACGTTACAGAAATGTCTATGACGCATGAAAACAAAGTACTAAATATATGCCTTGTTTTAAATATTAAAAAAAATTTCAAAAACTTAGTATAGCTCTAACTCCTTTCCAAGCTGAGAAAACTCAATTGTTTAAATTAAAACAAAAATTGATTCAGTAGTTAAAAATGGCTTTAGAACTCAAAATTGTTTTCGTAAACTTTTACTACCGTAGGCATAAATCTGGGGGTAAAAAGAACAGGAAGAAATAGAGAAGGTGCAATAAAAGTATCTGAGATGGGTGCTTAAAGTGGACCGAAAAATCCCTGGGTATATAGTAAGGGAAGAATATAAGAGAAATAAGCTGAGAGTAAAAGCGGGGAAAAGGGCCACTAAGTTTAAAGATGCATATGGCCAGGACAATTAAAATAAAAGCGGTAATACCCAAAATTTCGCTTACTGATAGCTCTTGTAGATCTGTTCCTGCTGATATTCCTCCGCTATTTCCAGCAATAATGACCTCTTCTTTAGATTGAGTCGTACCCATGATTCTTTTTTTATTGTTTGTTTTCTTATGTGTGGGAACTGATGATGAGTCCAGAAGATTTATTGAACTTAGCCAGCAGGATGGACGCCATGTGTTGCTCCTTGAGGGTCAACCTTAATGAACCTTTTCAATCAGAAAATTCCATAAGGTTCTAAAGGCAGGATCGCCATGTTATGATCCTTGATGGTATGATCTTTCTCACCAAGGGTTATGGTAGGGAACTAGAAAAGATTACCAATATGTGATGTTTTATTTGGTACACCATACTACACTACTACTCTACTGATACGTTATTCCCACTATGCTATTACTATCTATCTATTTATATTCTTACGAATCTATATTTATAATATCTAATTATGCTAAGTAAGGAGTATTCGTTGGACGTGGTCAGGCATTGCGACATGGTTAAACTCAAGTAGGTTCTTTACTCATTGCTATCAGTTAGTTTATTTATTTATTTAATATATCATTATTATTTTACTTGAGCTTTTGTTTCTTGACCCCTAAAAGGCTAAAGGGAGGCTAACTTCGGCTATTGTCTGAGCTTAGGTTGAGTGGCGTCGAAACCACCACCTGTGTTCCTAGATTCACGCCTCTGCGGCTGAACTATCAGGTAGTTTTGAACAGAGTAAAAGCTAGCCGAATTAGCCTGTCCTCGAGTTTTCCTATTCCCTCCTATTCCCTTTATTCTCTTCTCTCATTTTCCTCTTGTGTAACTTCACGGAAATTGTTTTCGTAAACTTTTACTACCGTAGGCATAAATCTGGGAGTAAAAAGAACAGGAAGAAATCGAGAAGGTGCAATAAAAGTATCTGAGATGGGTGCTTAAAGTGGACCGAAAAATCTCTGGGTATATACTAAGGAAAGAATATAAGAGAAATAAGCTGAGAGTAAAAGCGGGGAAAAGAGCCACTAAGTTTAAAGATAGAATGAACTGTAAGGAAAGAATGCAAAATATTGAAAGAATGTTGGAAAGAAAAGAGAATGAATACAGACATAAACAAGAAGGAGAAATATTACAAAAAAAATGGGTATACGAGTAAAAAAGTAGAAAGACTAAGAACAGAAGACAAATGAATGAACGAAGAGACGTGTCACTGAGACAAGGATATGCAAGAAAGAAGAGAAAGAATCAAAGAATTTAGATACAACAGGAATTATGAGATATGTATAACAGAAGAAATCTCGGTGTACTTGAGAAGAAAAAATGCAAAAAAAGAAAGATAATAGCGAGGTTCAGGTGCGGAAATGAGAAGAGAGAAGATAGGTATTAGGCGGAAAATAAAGAGAGACTGTGTAGGATGTGTTATGAAGAACGAAAGACAATAGAACATATATGGAGTGAATGCAGTGAGAGAGAGAGAGAGATAGAGCAGAAAGAGAGGAAATACTGAAAGAAAATAGAAATTACATAAAGTGACTAAGTGGATGAAAAAGGTATGGGGGAAAAGGGAAACAAGAACGGAGGAAAAAAAACACAAAGGAAGAACAGAGAGGATAAAAGAGAAAAAAAAAATTGTAATCTAATAATAATGTAGATATTTTAAGCCTGTATAGGCAAAAATAAACTACCGTAACTGTATTCGTTTGAAAAATGAAGACTAAATTACCGCAAATTTGCAACACCTGCATGTATTGCAGATTTTCAAATAAGGTATCTTAAGCAAGTTTTTGATTATAATTATTTATTTATTGAGACTGGGAGCGTCAACATTGTCTACGCAGTGGCAGATCTAGTGTAAGGTCTGAAGAGAACAGCAACAATATTTGAGGTATCATAAAAAACATTCTTCAAAGTCGATCAGAAAACGCATGATACACGTTTAATGAATCATAAAAATGTTCTTTAACCAAATAAAAACCGCACCAACGTGCAATTAGAGTTAGAAATTGAGAGGAAAACTTTGGTGCAAGTCAGGCAAAGTTAAACCAAGAAAAGACAAATAAGCTGTTTATTGGTCGACATTTATTGTCACCAATAAACAAATAATTTAAATGTCAAACTGCTTAGCGGTTTTCAATTATTATTTGAGTTATATTATGTACGATTGATTAAAGACAGTATAACAAACGACATTAAAATATTTATGCTTTAAAAATGTTTAAGTTTATATTTACTACTTACATTTTTAAAGTATTTTATCTAATTTTTTAACGTAATCTTTGTTAAAGAGTTGATTAATAAGTTGCTTACTTTATCGCTCTCTTGCAATTGTTTTTCTTAATTGGATTTTTTTTAAATTACTTATCGTTGGACGAAAACCTTTCTTTTGAATTAAAAAAAAATACAAAAAAATAACATTCTGATAAGTGACAACACAAAGACTGAAATAAGAAAAACAAACTTAGACAAAATTAGTTTATTTTTTAATAATACTGTTTTTTATTTAGTAATAAACAAGAAAAAGTCTGAAATAGTTAATGCAGCACTCTTAGATTTAGTACCAGAAGTAGTTATCTAAACGAATTTTGAAGAAATAAACACTTAATTATCAACCTGATCTAATAATTATTACATTATGGAAGATGATAAAGTACAGGACAGATTTATTGTTGTGACAAAAGCAAACTACATATTTGCAATTGGCTGAAATAAATTCAAATGTTTCTGAAAGCATACTTAAATAGTTTATAGAAGCAAAAATTATTAATACTTTCGACAAAAGCTAAACTATCTTGACGTAATTAGAATCACGCCAATAAAATAAAAACAAAACGCTTGCTTTAATGTTAATAGTTCAATAACCTTAGTTTTTTTGAAAAATAAATTTTTTAGAACTTATTTTTGGTTTAAAGTTTTTTTACTATTTACTGGTTGAGATAATCTTATATAATGCTTTTCATTTTTTTGCAGTTGCTGGGCTTTTAGGCTTCTTATTTAAAACACTCTTTCCCGCTTTGGTAAATCTATTATCATTGAAAACAATAGTTTAAAATTAAAGTTCTATTAGGCATTAAATTTAATCTACATCAAAAGCGTCAGCCAAGTTTATCAAAAATAAGAGTGAAATAATTTAAAAAAAAATTGTAAGTATGTAAAAATAATAAAAAAAATGAATTAAATATTTTATGTAATACTTTCTTATGTGCTGAAATATTATAAGCAAAAATTGTTTTTCTCATTAATTAGATTATTAGGATGACTGTTTTTGTAGACGAATGCACACCTGCTTAAATTCTGACAAGTGATTCCTCTGACAGCATATTTTCTGGTTTAACTCGAGTCTGTGCGTTGATTTTACACTTTTGTGTTATTTCTGTCTGAACAGTATGTAGTTCATGTTATAAATCAAATAAAATACACGATCAAATTAAGAGCACACAGGTGTACTACGTTCATTAGTTAATAAATCTGCAATAATTAATCCGCTCGAGTCGGTCACTCGTTTCTAGAAATTTCAAAATAGGAGAGACGAAAAGATGGCATTACGCAGGCATACCTACATAAGTAAGCAAAAGTAAACGCTTCTGGCTATTTTAGAGCTTAATTACCATAACGCAATTATTAACACAATGAAGGCTTTGTGCACGAGAAATTATCATTTGAATCTGTGATTTAATCGTATTGATTCTTCGATGTTTACAATTTGTACATGCTTATTATTATTATTATCATTTAAACTTACATAATATATCATTTGGCGCACGCTTCTTTACAAGCAGATAACGCATCTATTGTTTGCTTGCAAAATTGCATAATTACATATTTACAGATCATATATTGTTAATTGTTAAACTTAGAGAAACACCTTGGAATCAATACGGTAAATTTGCAAAGAATATTTTATTGCTTGCCGCTTAACGCAGAATTCTAATAATTGCATCAGAAGGTTTTCAACTTATTTGTTTTTTACCAAACATAATCAATCATATTATGCTTTTTTTATTTCACTTCTTAAGGTGTCATATTATTCTTTTGCAACAAATAATTTTTTTGTTATTCAAACACTCATCAGTTGATTAGAATCAAATAGATCAAACATCAGAGGGAAAAATATACTCTATTGTTTTGAGTAAATTGCTGAATTATCAAGACTAATATTATATATTATTAAAATTATCACTAATTTTAAAACTACTGGACCGATTTCAAAAATTCTTTTGCTGTTAAAAAGCTACATTATCAGTGAGTAACATAGACTATATTCATTATAAAAAATAAAGATTCTTAGAAATCCCTATTAGAACCAACCCAAGGTGTAAAACATATAGCCAAATAATGTTTTTTATCGCATGCGCTGCGGAAAGTATTGATGATAGATCAAAAAAACGCTTCTACAATATAATAGAATTACACAATGTACAAAACATATTACATTTTAAAAGATGATAGAAATACCGATCTAAATCAGACTATTTTATTCATACCGTTGTATTAGTTCTTATTTAATTTAATTTTTGCATTCAAGACTATTTCAAAACCTGTTGATTACTTTTTGAGTTATTAACATCGGATGTTCTATTCAAACGATATTACAAAACTGTCTAAAAAAACTGACTACAAAAAAAAAACAAAAAATTCAAAAAAAATGCATAAAAGTAAGATTACAAAAAAAATATAAATCAACCAATTAAATGAGAATAAACATTAAAGAAAAATTATTAAACAAACTAAAAATTTAGAAAAAATTGACTTCAATATTGAACACTTAACTATTATTTTATTTATTTAATTGAGTCTCAAAATATTTTATGTCAAAAAAAGCATTAATAAAAATAACTTAAAAACTACTAGTCAGATCTTGATCAAATTCAAATGGGACTAAACGGAAGGCACCTGCATCATCAAGACAGGAAATCATCAAAATCGGTTCACCCAGAAAAAAGTTATGAGATAACACACATTAAAAGAAATACAGTCAAATTGAATTTCTTTTCATTTTTTTTAAGACGGTTCAACGTCTTTTCAACGTTCAAATTCATAAAAACAAAATTAAAAAACAAAAAATACACGCCGACGGGTCGGTGCAAAACCAAAACAGGCAGCTAGTCTTAGATAAGACTTTACACAGTTTTTACTTTATTTCTATTTACTCAAAATTGAAAAGGATTCTTTATTTGCTCCTACGCATTATGCATTATGTTTTGATATGATAAACATAAGAATATTTTATTTACTAAAAGTACATTTATTTAGCTTTGAGTCGTTTATATAATCTAACACTAATGACCGGTTTCACAAAGCGTTCTTAAAATTTGGGTAACACGTTGTTAGCTAACATTGTGTTAAAATTAACACGTTGTTAAAATAAGAACGGGTTTCACAACAGATTTTTAACACGTTGTTAACTAACAACGTGTTATCTCACAAAATCGGGTAATATCGGCAATAAACTTCAATAATTTTATGTTATTTAACAAAACCACTTGTCATCTGTCAAATCAAATGTCAAATACAAAAATTCAAAGTTATTAAATTGGGGCCATTCTGTGGGGCTTTATCTTTCCTCACCGTCTTTCGTCACACTAATCTCTATAAAATTATTTGTTGTTATTTTATTTCAATTGAATCATGATTGTTAAGATGGATAATAATTTGCAATCGGGTAACCGAAAAAGGGGGAAAATTTCACGGAGGAAAAGCGTTGTGTCTTTATGAACTGTGTAGCCCGGTGGGAAAAATAATCATACTTATTGCAATATTAATAGATTTTTTAAAATCATATTTTATTTTTGTAGATATTCTATATTATGCTGGAGAATAAAAAGACCGACTGGTCTAACTTCAAATACAAAGTCAATGCTTGGCAATCTGATATTTTAACGTAGGTACACTAACAAACAGGCACATTTATATATAATGTTAATAATTTTTGATATTAATAGACTTGTTTAACGTTTTTCGTCGATTTTCTTTCAACTTTACTTGAAAATATTTTTGAAATGTCAATTTAACAACGGCCAGAGCCTTAATTAGTTTAACAAGAGATTTAACAACGTGTTAAAACTTAACAATGGTTTGTGAAACCGATTTTTGTTTTAACAACGGATTTAACAACGTGTTAGCTTAACTTGTGTTAAAATTGACATTGACATTAGAAACAACGTTTTATGAAACCCAAATCGATTTTAACATCGTGTTAAAATATTTAACACGATGTTAAAATTTAACAACGCTTTGTGAAACCGGCCATAATTGTTTTTTCATCAAAAACCGAATGTAGAAATAAACTCTAAAATCAATATTAAGACTTCTTTTATGACAAGCTCTGGGGATAATGCATAAAGCCATAGAAACAACATTTTAAAATAAATTTTAGACACAATTTCTTCAGCTACCAGAAAGTTTTTGCTTAAATTTTGAATACTCAAGATGACTTACCTAGTTTCTACCAGCAATATCAGTTTTATAAAAGTGAGATATTATGTTGATTTTCAACATAAAGAAGATAAGTTGATCAGCTAAATATAAGACACCTTGTCTGTGAAAAATAATCAAGCCAAATCTTTTCCCAAATTTATTTTAACTAACTTTGCTTTATTGCTTTATCTTCATAACTTTCTATCTATTTAGATCTCAATTAGAAAACTCAGCAGAAAGTCAGAAAACTCAGCAATCACACTTATTCCTAATAATTGACTGAATCTTTTTAATATTTTATTAAGATAAATTTTTAAATTTGTATTTACGTTTTATAAATATTTTTTTATTAATAAAATATAAATAATATTTTTATTATTTATTTGACTTATTACAACTAGTAGTCTAAAATTCATGAAAAATAGTTTTCTAATGTTTTCAATTTTGATAAATGTGACTCTAACTTTGTGCAAAATTTATTTACCTGAATTTATTTTTCACCTTTTAAACAGCGTTTAACCTTGCTATAAAATAAATATAATTAAATTCTGTTACTCTATTTGAACATACAATTTGTTTACATTTTTAAATTTTTGAATTTGTTTTTATGTACATTAAGACTATATCATTAGCTTCGCATATTAAAGCTAATTAACAAACATTGTATCAGTTCCGAAGGTCAATTTCAACCTACTTTTACGTCTAATTGTTGGATCAAAATAAAACTTTGAAAAAAAATACTGCTACAGCGTATTTCGGGAGCCACTTTTAAAATACAACAATTTCACATGTTGTAAAAAACTAAACTTTTTTAAATAGCATCTGTCTGGGACTAATTATTAGATTATCACATAAATTACTATGTTTTCCAATTTTTGACAAAAAATAAACATACTCTTGAAGATTTCAAAAACACAATTTGTTAATGTGGCTTTAGAAATTATTTTTATGATAAGACGTTATCTGTGGCATTTTAATATCTATAATATCTACATTTTTTTTTAATTGTAATTCAGAAAGTATAATATGTAGCTCAGAAAGTGTAACTTGTAATTCAGATTGGTAAAATATAATTCAGATAGTATAACTTGTAATTCAGAAGGCGTAAATTGATAGGCCAATCAATATACTATTTTGCATTAAACTATGGTAAAACTATGTACTACTAGGTTTACCAATAAACTCGCTTTTCTTAATATATTTTTTCCATATTATTTGGATTGGTAAATTTTTACAAGTACGGCTGATTTCAAAAAAAACTGATACAATTCTTGCTTTTAGCTCTTTGTTCGTGTGCGGAGCCATTTAAAGATTATTATTTTTGCGCGGTTATTTGTTTCTAATCGACAATTCTGACAAGTTTTTTAATTTGACAGTGACGGCGACTGGTGCCCTAGAATACACTGCTCAAATATTTAAAAAACGTGCTTTAAGAGTCGTATCAGTTTTTTTTGAAATTAGCCGTACATGATAATTCCAAAAACTTCCTTCTATGAACTGGATTTCTGAAATACAATTTGTGGTTTCTAAATTATAAATAACGCCGTCTAAATTTTAAATTGCACTTTCTAAATTACAATCTACTAATCTGAAAATCAATTTAGGCTTTTTAAAATACATTTTGCTAATTTGAATTATAAGTGACACTATCTGAATTAGAACTTGAAAAAGGTGTAGTCCAATTGATACTATAATTTGATATCTTGGAGCTGATCTTATGATGCTGTCCGAAGATAGCTCGTAAAACACTTCAATAGTTACTACATCTTTTTTAATTGTAATTCAGAAAGCAATTCTTAATTACAATTAACGTTTTCTAAATTACAAGTTACATTTTCTGAATTACAAGTTACATTTTCTGAATTACAATTTACTAATCTGAATTAAAAGTGGCACTTTTTGAATTACAATTTACCAATCTGAATTAAATTTAACGCTTTCTGAATTACAATTTATAAATCTGAATTACAAGTTACACTTTTTGGATTACACTTGAAAAAAGTGTAGTAAAACCATGCGTAGTAAACTTTATGGTTTTGAATGCTTGTGGCTTTTTATAGATTTTTAAACAACAAATTAAGAAGTGGTGCTATTAATTTTCTTCACGTGTTATTATTTGGTGAATCTCCAGGAGAAGATTCTTGAGCGTCTGTCAGCGTCGACATAGGAGTAAACGTTTTTGTCAGTTTTACGATTTTTTTAATAAATAACTGCTTTGAATATTTTATATGAATACATTTGCAAGCAGTTTTATTGTTAGAAGCAAAAGCTTGTATTGTAATTTAATTATTAAAATAAAATAAGAATTAATAAATGCTCAAATTATTTATTTTTTTTAAGCAAACTAAAGCGCTAAATATATTTGAAATTATTCAAGGCGTTTAAAACAGAATTTTGAAGCACCTCACTCAGAGTTCTACGTGTAATTGTGTATTTTAGTACATAATATGCAAATGCAAAAGTATTCAAGACATTAGAAACAGCGCTTTGAGGTTATATTTTTTATATTCTATAAGGTTTTAAGCTTATCAATATCAGAAAACCAAATTTATGCAAAATCAATACTTACAAATTTCTATAATTTTATGTATGGCGTTTATTGGTTTTTATTAGTGAAAATTTTGGAGCCAGCTCAACCAATTAGTTTTTTGCGATAAAATTGGTTAGTAGCAAGAAAAAATTCTGTGCTGTTTGTGAATTTTATGATCTTTTATGTTGTGGATTAGCATGGTACTTTATAAATTAAGTAAGCCTGTCAAACTCGAAATTTGATATACACAATAATATATCATTAATCATAGAGCTAACTTTTTTTTATCTGCAAATTTGATTAGATTTAGTTTATAAATGTCATCAATCAAATAATTATCAAACAATAAATGTCTGCAAAATTTGAGAAGGAAATAGTATTAAGAAATTTAATAATCAGTCACGGACATTGTCAACAACCATATCGAATAAAAATCCTCGAGTAATTTTTACACAGTAAATTATCACACTTTTCTAGATCCATATCTTTACGCGCAGTTTAATATTCTATTTCGTAATTGAAATTATTAACCGTATAAAAAAAAGAATGAGGGTGTAACAATAACAGCTTACGTTCAACTAACTATAATCAATTTATCTTTGCGTTACAACACTTTTTTTAACATAACATTATCTTTAGAAAATATTTTGTTAATGATTGTTTTTAACTCCTTCTCAGCCAATTATTGGTTTCGTTATAGTCACAGGCACGATTTAAAATATCAATTACCAGGATTCCATTCGTGAACATCCAATATAAGTAATTTATAGCTCAGAATACTTTATAAGCTTCTAATTAACTAGAAAACAGAATTAAACTATTTATTATTGACAGAACTTCTCGAATTACACTTTACGCAAATTCATTCGATTATTTATTACGATTTCATCATTTGAAATAACTTGAAAAATTATCTGACACATATTTCACTGGCCTCAAGCAATTGTTTAATGCATATCATAATAATTGGTTAATACTATGTGTTACAGGTGGATAGGTGAATGATGTCATGTAAACTATTAATATACAAACATATTTGCCCAAAGACGAATTCTTAAAATTATTTGTTTTTAAAATGGTAATAAATTACTTGGGTATGCCTAAATAGAAACGCTATTAACTACATATCAGCAGAATGGTAATAATAATATAGCTTGGAATTGAATGTTTCCATATTTGGTTTAAGGGCGTAACGTGATACAAGTGACTACAAGTGTAACAAATCAATTGTGTTTTGACGGTTGGGATAATCGGATATTGATAACAATAATAAGATGATGTCATTTAAAATAAATTTTAGACATGTTTAGGGTGTGATTATAGATTTATTAGAATCAGTGCACAACGTGAGTCACTTGGTAATAACAATAGAAGCCTAAAATAATTAAAATTAGTCTTAAAAACTTAAAATTAACAGTTTAATTGACACAAAATAAAAGCGGCGTGATAAACTACGGCTATTCATGTTGAGAAGGAGTAATGTTTCAAAAATTACATTAGAATTTATACCCACAAACAGTACATAAACAAAAGATATTGTACCTATAATAACTAAATAATTTACAATTATTAATATTATTTAAAGTTCTATTATAATAGTTGCGCTTGCATTCTACCAATTCTTATCTTTATTCTATTTTTTATACTGTTGTAAAATGTCCTCGAACTATATCAAACTGTTGAGGCAATAGAGTATAATTGAATATTTGAGCCATTCATTCTAAGAACTGATGACACTAGATTGATAACATGTATACAGTTTTCACTTTAAAGAGCCTCGCGAATTATACCTGTTCGAAAAGTCAAGCGGAGCAGTACCCTTGTTTAAAAGTAGCGCTTTAAGTTATCTGTCATCCAGACGCAAGTCGAGCTTACTTGGCAACGCTGCGTGCACATGTGCTTTCTCCTGTATCTGATGACAAAAGACAGCTGTAATTTTTTTCCAAAAGTAGTATGTACTTTATTTCAATTTTTGTTGTTTGCGTGTGAGTTGTGTATGCGACTTGCGGCAGAGGTTAGCTTAGATCATACAGATGCGCTCATACATATGAAGGCAGTGACACTGACCTTACACACTGACAGTAGAGATTGGAAAAACAAAGATGCAAGTTGCCAGATAGCACGATGACGTAGAAAGCACTTTATACCTCATTCTTCTATTCTATATCTAGCACTTTTTGGGAGTAACGGAGTACTGGAATTACAAAACGGAACAAATGTTCTCGACTGTTAGACGTCGTTCTAGAACATTTGACCAAGGTATAAATAAGGCGTCCGGAGGGATAATGCCATTACTAGTTCTTCTGTTCTGCATCAAAACAATGTAACAGAATAGTATAAGTCAATTGAAGTGTTGAGAGTGTTATACTGAAACTATACAGTTGCTAGCATCTAGTCAATTGAAGTGTTCAGAGAAAAGTGTTGATAGTGTTATACTGAAACTATTCCGTTGCTGGTTGCTAAATTCTTTATGGATCAATTTTCATTCGTAGTCGCAAAGTGCAAGAGCTTAACTTTGAATAACACTCCCTCTCTACAAATAGCTCAAACAAAGAAGAGCCTAATAAGAAGTACCAGAGACCATTTTAATTACTATTGTCTAGATCTTCCTTAGAACATTTTTTTAGATTTTGCAAAAACTTAGAAATATCAAACTAAATAGAAAGATATTGTTTCATTCATGGGTTGTTCGGGGATAAGTCATAAAGTTTCTAAAGATATTCTTCACCATACCAATATCAACATTACAACCAAGCGATCATTTTCAGCAGTACGACCAATGAAAACTTATTTACAAAGTGCTATGAGTCAACAAAGATGAAACAATCACATGGTAGTCCACGTAAACCGCAAGTTAGGAAATAGTTATTTACATAAAAGTCATGAAAATTTCACATTACTGAAGAGGAGCTAAATTGAAATCCGAGGCACTTTGTGCCGAGTATTTTCAAGCTCCAAGTGAAGTAAGAGATTTTACTGACGTGTTTTGTATTAAATTTTTCTGAAAATCGTAAAAAAAGACGAAATTTACAAATTTTAGAATTTTTTTTACAAATTGTACAAAAATCAAGTTTGTCAATTTTGTTGGCAACTATAGTTACTAGAGTATCTTTTTTATTTTGTGTCTTGTAAAGTTTTTACAGTATTAGTCCGGAAAACTCAATTTTCCGGCGCGTAAATAAGCAGGAAAATGTTGTTTCCAAGACGATTTCCGGAAAATAATTATATTTTGATAAACTTGCTGATGTATTTATAAGTAAAGCAATTGTTTATGCTTGTAATGACTGTAACTGCTGAGCTGTTGAAAGATAAATGTTACTTTTTTATTTACTATATAAGTAAAATAATAAATGAAAAAAGTAACATTTATCTTTCAACAGCCTGGCAGTTACAGTCATCACAAATCTTTGAAGGTCATCTTCAAAGACTAAACTTGTTATTTACCTTACAAGATCGGAAACTGAAGCTTCCCAGATTTTGCAACAAATGACTTGTAGTTTTTTAATAATAAATGATATAGGTAGTTTTTACTTGTTTTTCCTTATACCTAATTTTTTAAATTTAAAATGTTCTTATTATTTGATTGCTATAGATTTATTGAAATAAAAAACATTCTTTTGAAAATGTTTTTCTTAGTTTCGATTGAAAAACACCAGGGTATGAGAAAAAAGTTTTTCCATGCATTGGGAACGATCGAAAACTAATAACAGAATTAATATCCAACTCATAGCAAAGACGCTTCTACTTCACAGCTGAACCTAATTATTTATAAGATTTTGCATTATTTCCAGACCCTTAAAATCTAAACGAAACAAAAAAATATTGAAGCGATTAAAAGCTGAATTAATGATGAATTCATGTTAGCTAATAGAATAGTTTTGTTTTTGGTAATTCTTTAAATGGTTGATGTTTTTTTTTGTGGCTTAATAAAAGGTTGTTATGGTTAAACTAGTCTCTAATTTTTTCTAATGTCTTGTCTGCATCAGTTGCTATCTTTACGTCGTTATGTCTTATTTAAAACTTAAAAAAACCCTATCGTCTGAACAATATAAAGTTTACAACATTTGAACAACTTGCATGACGCAAGATTGGATTACAAAACTTCAAGTTTAAACAAGCTGTTTCAAATTAACGGACAGCTAAAAAGTTACAGAATACTTTTCTATAGCTGCCAATTTCAATGACAATATTAATAAATTTAATTATATTGATAGCCTGCTACCAAAGCATTCCTTCATCTAAATCATTATAAAACTAGAAAACACAACAACTATATTACAGGTTAAATAATGTTTACCAAGTACTTCTCAATCTTGACTTGTTAACTTCTTTAATAAACAAAATTCAAAGTTTTGTTGGTAGATTTATAACCTACATACTATTGTTTTTGTTTGTACATCTATTTACGTCTAATTAACTTTTATTGTACAGAAATATCTTGCAGTTACCAACAGCTCTAAAATAATAGCTGCAAGCAACTTCTATCATACTTAAAACCTAATGAAGAAAAACAAAGGAAATAAGGTGTTTTAAAATATTATAGGCAATTTACTGAACAGTAAATCCACCACAATAATAGCCTACTACTAAACAACAAATCGCTAGTTCAGATAATTTAGATTCTCGATGCAGCTTATTAAGCAGCTAATTATTGTAGCACATGTTTGCTTGCACTTGCAATCTCTAAAAAAATTATTATTATAGCAGAGCGGATAACTGTTTTTTTATATTTTTCTTAAAAGTGCATTAGAGAAAAAACAAGAAAATGGCTTTGATGACTATTTTACTTTTATTCAGAAATGAAAGCGAAAAACCATAGCAAATTAAATTATATATTAAAAATTGCATATTCCAATTTAGTAAGATCTAGAGAGATCTAGAACATAGAGTTTTACTCATCTCTTGACGATGACAGCTGTAGAAATTTTTTCTCGAAAAAATGTTCGATGCAAAGATAATATTAGACATAAGTAACAGGCACTTGGTTAAATATAAATCCAAATTTGACAGTACATTATTTAAATCTGAATATGTTGCAATTTTTTGAAAAGCTTTACTAAGAACAAAACATGCTCAAGTTTACAGATATATCAGTAAACATATCAATGATCAATGTGATCAATGTAACTTCCAATCTTCCTGGAATGGCTTGAAATATTCTAAAGCATGAAAGGTTATATCACTTAGCATTTCGTGAAAGTGTAATGCCATCTCACCTACTATGTACGATGTCACATTCGTACATATAGGAGAGATCGAGCTTGTGGAAGTGTACTGGTTTCTGCAATACCCTGGCCTGATGAGTTTCAATGAGAACGAAACAGCGCTGTAGTCAGGTTTGCATAAGGCATTACACTTTCACGAAATGCTAAGTGATATAACCTTTCATGCTTTAGAATATTTCAAGCCATTCCAGGAAGATTGGAAGTTACATTGATCACATTGATCATTGATATGTTTACTGATATGATTCATTGTTACCAGCAGAATCTGGTAGAATGTGTAGAGGACTGTCTTAAATATAATTAAGATTAGTGGGTAGTACCAGTTTATCAAGTAGTGCATGCTAAAGCATGACTTTGATAAACTGTTAGTACAAATATGCCCTTAATGCTCACTATACACACCATGCATGAAAGGTTAGAACTACCATCTCACCTACTATGTACGATGTCACATTCGTACATATAGGAGAGATCGAGCTTGTGGAAGTGTACTGGTTTCTGCAATACCCTGGCCTGATGAGTTTCAATGAGAACGAAACAGCGCTGTAGTCAGGTTTGCATAAGGCATTACACTTTCACGAAATGCTAAGTGATATAACCTTTCATGCTTTAGAATATTTCAAGCCATTCCAGGAAGATTGGAAGTTACATTGATCACATTGATCATTGATATGTTTACTGATATGATTCATTGTTACCAGCAGAATCTGGTAGAATGTGTAGAGGACTGTCTTAAATATAATTAAGATTAGTGGGTAGTACCAGTTTATCAAGTAGTGCATGCTAAAGCATGACTTTGATAAACTGTTAGTACAAATATGCCCTTAATGCTCACTATACACACCATGCATGAAAGGTTAGAACTACCATCTCACCTACTATGTACGATGTCACATTCGTACATATAGGAGAGATCGAGCTTGTGGAAGTGTACTGGTTTCTGCAATACCCTGGCCTGATGAGTTTCAATGAGAACGAAACAGCGCTGTAGTTTGCATAAGGCATTACACTTTCACGAAATGCTAAGTGATATAACCTTTCATGCTTTAGAATATTTCAAGCCATTCCAGGAAGATTGGAAGTTACATTGATCACATTGATCATTGATATGTTTACTGATATGATTCATTGTTACCAGCAGAATCTGGTAGAATGTGTAGAGGACTGTCTTAAATATAATTAAGATTAGTGGGTAGTACCAGTTTATCAAGTAGTGCATGCTAAAGCATGACTTTGATAAACTGTTAGTACAAATATGCCCTTAATGCTCACTATACACACCATGCATGAAAGGTTAGAACTACCATCTCACCTACTATGTACGATGTCACATTCGTACATATAGGAGAGATCGAGCTTGTGGAAGTGTACTGGTTTCTGCAATACCCTGGCCTGATGAGTTTCAATGAGAACGAAACAGCGCTGTAGTTTGCATAAGGCATTACACTTTCACGAAATGCTAAGTGATATAACCTTTCATGCTTTAGAATATTTACAGATATAGTTTGAACAAATTTGCATTGACTTTTTTCCTATTAAGACAAAGATAGATTACATTGTATATCATAGATGTAGGTTTGAGACAAAAAACGCTGGCGTGATAACTTGGTTGTTCAATCAGCGATATACTTTTTATCTCAAATTGTATCTATCAACTTCAACATTCTATCATTTAGAGTACAACTTATTTGCATAAAAACACGTGTAGAAATTTTTTCTCAAAAACATTTTTGATGCAAAATAACTAACCACTGTCAATGAGTTACCGAAGGATTCAAATTGTTTATTGAGTATTTAATTTTTTTGCAATTGAAAAAAAATATATACATAAAAAATAAAACTTATTTGCTTATTGATCATTTTTAAAATTAGGTATTTGGCATAAAGCCCAAAAACTAAAGATGTTTTTTGGCAAGTTCGGTAATGAGTTAGCTGTTCAAATGTGCAAAAAAATTATTTAGTCAATGTACGTTCTCATAATGAATCATTTTCATTGTCTATTATTAGCTAATTTGTCTGATTTAGTCATTCCACCCCATTACAAAAATTCACATAATAACTCATTCCTTGCGGCAATAGGTGGAGAACTTAATATTCATCATTATTACACTCTCTTATTTGAAGAAAAGTAATAAATCTACGCTATTAAAATAAAATCAAGGCGTAGCTTTAATCGTGATATGACTAGGTTTATTATACTATATTTTTTAGTAATAAAACTATATAAAATCAATTTGTTTCAATTTACAACAAGAAAATAAATTTCAACAAGCGCTGAGTAAAAATTTAAAAAAACATCTAACGAGTTTGAGTAGGAAGGATAAAATTATTTAAGTTTTAGTGAGTTCTCACACGATGCAAAGAGGCTAGTATTAAACTATAATAAGTACATCTAACCTCCTCTACAAATGCATTACTTCATAATTGCATATAATAATCCATTTTGCAATATTACTATAACATGCTTCAAATAATCTCTATTTTATATGTACCGGTTATGCTTCGATGGTGTTGCCGTATATCCATCTCTCCATTTTCCGATTAAAAAAATAAGACACAGTTTACATACAGTGCGCACCAAAAGTATGGATTAAATTCAATAAAAACTGAAGAATTTTTTTTTCAAGGAGATCTTCGAACAAGTCAATTTTTATTCAAAAAAGCACAGATTTTTATGCCAAATAAAATTCCAAGCAGTTATTTGTTTTAATGCTATGACGTCATCGATATTTTTTTTAAACAAAAAGTTTTTATTTTTTTTTTTGAAATCTGTTTTAATTTTCCAAACGACAGAGTGAGAGTTTTGTTGACATAAGAAGAGTTTTGAGAAAAAAAAACAAAGTTAGTATTAGATTTTATAACGAACAAAAAATCGAGTATGAAAACAAATGACTCCTTGGAATTTTGATTGGCATAATAAGATTTGTTTAAAAAAAATTCGTTTAATTTTTACTGAATTTATTATCTAAAAAAACAGTAAAAAATAAGAAATCTTAACAAATAAATTTAAAACTAACATTATACAGAAAGTGTAAAAAAAATTTTTAAACAGGCTTTTTTTGTGATTTGTTCTAACACAAAACAATGTGTTCAAAATTAGGCATACACGTTATAACAAATTCAATTTTAACAAAACTTGATAATTCGAGTTTTCAAGCTACTATATTTGGAAATCCAGAGATGACTGACGTAGTCACAGCAACTGTAGTCATTTTTAAAAAACGACACAATGTCTATTTGATCAAAAATTTAAAACAGTTTTATTTGATCAGTTTTCTTCTATAAATAAGTAATTAATCAATTATTGCAATATTTATTTTTAAGAATAGAATCTAACGAAGCAAAGCGACAATATATTTTAATTAAATTTTATAACTTAAAACGATGACAATATAAGCAACAAAAATAAAACATTAAAAGTAATTTCAACCTTTATTTTACTAATAGATTTTTCACCGATTTATGTTTAACATAAAATTTGAATTATTAAATAAAATTTAAAACAAGCATTTTTAGTGCTACTGCTTTATTGGTTAGTCACAGTCACGTCTAAACAAGAAATTAACGATAAAATTGTCAAATTGTTTTTAATTACTGTGTTTTAATAATTGTATTATTAATAAATTAACAAATAAATAAATAAACAACTTTTGTTAAATTTGTTTATATTCTGGAATAAATTTTGACAAAAATAATAAGACTTAAATTTTGTTATCTGATATTTTTTAATTTTTACTAAATAATTTTTGCTTTGAAAAACTGTACTTGGCAAAGTTGGACATTTTTATTCAAAGGTAAAACCCTTTAACTAAGATATTAAAACCAATTTATGTATTATAAAAAATAATGCATAAATTACTTTCAAAATATCATAAATTGTATAATTATTAAATCTGCCAAATGAATCAGAGATCTAAAATATTCGATCTATTAATCGAGAAAATCTTAAAAGCGCTGGAATGAGTAGATATTCTTTTGGTTTATTTTGCAAATTATTGCGTTTTTGGGAGAGAAATAACAAAGATGGAAGAGAAATAAGAGATCCCAGAAAATACGAGAAGATTTACAATGCTCTAGATTTATTGGGTGAAGGCGAACGAAGAAAATATAGTTAGTTTTCAATAAGCTATGAATAAGTTTTAGATAAGTTTTGAATATGTTTCGAATAGCAATACGGATTAAAAAGATTGTCAGTCAAGTGGCATTAGTAAGTTAAAAGTGATCAAAAAGTGTTGCAAATTTATGAAAAATGTTCTAATTGCAATAAGACAAAGCATAAGTCAAAAAACTGTTGAAAGAAATGTTGTTTTTAGTGTGGAAAAGAAGGACATTATACGAGGGACTGTACAAAAAGACAAAGAAAAAAGACATAACTGAGAAACGAAGTCGACAATTATATAAAAGCCACAATCTGATTTTGGAAAGAAACTTAGAGGCAAATGTGCAAATAAAAAATGCTGTCTTAGAATCTCTTAAGGATTATGTAGTACCAGACTGTCTGAGTGGAGCGTTTTCAGAAAGAAATGCAGTCAGCGCTTAAGATTCTGGCTTAGGAAATGATCTGTGGTTTAATAGTCTAAGATAAAGAATCTTAAAAGAGCTTTTAAAACATCCGAAATATAAAGTAACAAAACATTGTGTTTTTAAGTAATTTAAAGCAGATCTCGATATAATTTAGTAGAAACTAGTTCCAAAATATCCGCAAAAATTGTTTTTTGATCTGAATCACAATAAATCAAAAACAAGAGTTCACCTGGTATGATACAAAACATTTATTAAAATAATGTAGTTTTATTTTACTCTAGTTTACAAATTATCAGATAGACAAAGAAGAGCGCAAAATCGTTGGCACTTAAAAGATCTGAAGCCATACCATAAACCTGATAATAATTCTAAAAATGAGTCTAAAGATAAAAATTTTTCAAACTCATAGTCGAACAAACTATTTGGAAAATCTGGGTGGAAGAGAGAGACTAACACGTGGAGGGAATAATTAGCTACGGACTATTAATACAATACGGATCAATAAAAAAGTTTTTAGAAACGCTAGAATATTTAGATATTTTTTTTGGTTGTTTTAGTGGAAATTGTTGCTTTTCTAAGAGAGAGATAACAACGAGTCTTGCATAAAATGCGGGAAGGTTCAAAATCTGCTAAATTTATTGGGTAAACCAATAAATACGGACAAACAAAGAAAAAATAGTCAGTTTTTAATAGGTTTTGAATAAGTTTTATTAAGTTCTAGATAAGTTTTTGAATAAGTTTCGAATAGCAATGTTGAAGTAAAGATAGTCAGTCAAGTAGCATTAATAAATCAGTCAAGTTAAAAGTGATCAAAAGATGTTGATTGAAATAAAAGTGTACAGCGTAAAGCTTAAAGTGTGAATATATTGATTCGGTCTCAAGTTTGGAAGTAGTTGATTCTAGATGTTTACTCTTGGAAGAATGATTAATTCAAACAATTGATGATTTTTTTTAAGGAGACAGTCTTTAGAAGGCGTTTAGTAACTGATTGAAGACCCACCAAGACTTCAGATTGATTTTAATTGTAATCTTCTAAAAACAATTTAAATTATTGACGAACTTTTCAATAAACCAGAGTGCAAGCAACTTACTAAAATCTCAAAAAATCCAACAGATTAGAACAGACCACTAACAGTCTCAATTTATTTATTAATTACTTTAATTAGTTATGAGTTAGTATTCTTATTAATTGTAAAATATCTTGGCACTTGTGTCATTCTGTTAGAATTCATCTTTAACTTCTGATTTTCAGTAATTTATTAAATATTGTTATTTTAATTAGTTGTTTTAATCATCAGAGATTGGCCGCTTTCGGAGAAACGGTTAGTCAAAATTAAAATTGTCAAAACAAAAAGTTTTGTGGAATTGGAAAATGCATCCAGTAAAAAATCTATTATTGTCTATTGGGCAAAAGTTTAATATTAATTAACTAAAAAATTTTTAAAAATTTACTAATAAAGAAGAAAACGGTCTATAAAACTAAATACTTTTTTTGTCTTTCATTACACATAATATTTTTTCAAAATTTTATTGTTTTATACCCAACCTACTAATGCTAATGTTGAAGTTGCCTAGTAGATATACAATTATTCATAATAAGCAATTTAAACAATGTTGCAAATCGAGCAAAATCTTTAGCCGTAAGTAAACTCCTGTTATTACAAACCGCAACATACGAAACCAGTCGATGGATGACAGGTTAAAGATTATCAAAGAATAACGATCAGATAAAGTGCACTAGTGTGGAGAATCATTACCAATTACACAATCCGTATAAACTAGCTGGAATAATCTTTTTCATCTTTTTTGGTATCGACACAAAGACGGATAAGAATGCATATCTTAACCACAATCATTTCTGGTAGATACTCACGTTTCACGCATTTTATTAGAAATATACTTACCTTATTTGTTAAATGTCTAATTAAAATCGGTTAAAATAGAAATTGTTCATTCATTACTGTCTAATTATTCTGCAAATTTGCAGACAGAATATAATGAATCTTAGGTAATATTTTATGGCAAGTGAAATATGAATAAGTCAATGATTTTCTCAATCGATTTTACACACAAAAGCAATTATCGTTAGCAATTAGACTTAATTGTTAATAGTCTTAGAAGAAAATATATGGACAAGTTAAGCAAATCTTTTAAAGACAAGATAATTGCTGATGGAAATTGCTGGCGGCATGTTATCTAAGAAGAATATCTGCAGATCCATAAAAGCGCACTGAATCAGACGATTTTTTATAAAATATAATGTGCTTTAATAGTAATTTACCTAACGTGTTCGGAAAGTGAAATTTCCCACATGACCAGTTTGTTAGCAGCACAACCGAAAGGAGTGCTGCATTAGTGCGAATAGAGATTATTTCTTTCCAAAAACTTAGGTACAATTTTTTTTGCAACAATTACTTTTATTTTTTAAATAATAAATAAAACTAATTTTTTAAATAATAAATAATTTAGTTTTTTTCTTATTTCTTGATTGGTAGCGTTCCCCTCGCCGATTATCTGATGTTTTAAATTTAAAATGATTTAATTGTATGGTTGCTATGGTTTTATTGAAATAAAAAACATTGTTTTGAAATTTTTCTCTTAGTTTCGGCAGCAAAAAAAACACCACGGTGCGGGAAACCCGTTTTTCCATGCATTGAGAACGACCGGAAACTGCCAACTTTTGAACGATGAGTGCAACAAATTATTAATATTGTAATTTTTATAACAAGCAAATAGCAAAAAATCTTATTCAATTTATAATAATAATAAATATCTTATAAATGTTGAAAACTTAAAAAAAAGCGCTTTTTAATGTGAAAATATAGTTAAATACAGTTACAATATTATACATTCGAAAATAGAAAGATCGCAATTCAAATACTTGATTTATTAAAAAAAAATTAAGACTTTAATATTTTAAATATTCAAATTTCATATTTCAAGTTCAAGTTTAACATAAAGTTTATTCTACAACTATAAGAAAAGTTCTAATTTTTGTAATAGATAATATAGGTAACTTAAATCTTTTGTGAAAAAACAATAAATAATATTTTATAATTGTCAAAGACAAAAATGGAAATTTTGTAATTGCTTACAGTAAACAATGATCATTTGATGATTTCAAAAATAAAAATCTATTTAATTTTGTTGTTTATTCTCAGTACGTAATAGATAATAAATGACGTTACAAAAACTTCTTAAATCAAAATTGAAAACCCAAGAGTTTATGTTTTGATAACTTAAAATGATTTTATTAATTTATTAATAAATGAAATTATTATCAGACAATAAGAAATCCTGTATAATCAAGTAATTCTACTGTCTATCAGTTAAAATGTTTCAGTTGTGCATTAATGTATCCTGGCTAGACTGATATTCAAATTATTTTTTCTGGTTTTTTTTTGGTTTTTTATACAGTTTTACGTCTTATCAAAAAGATTCTTTAGTAGATTTTGAGAGCTCTTACGATAACCATGCTGTGATTATTGGGCGATGAATAAAGTCATTTTATTTATCTCTTGATGATAAAGACATGGTGGTTGAAAAAGCTATTGATATCTAATAAACAAACCTTTTGACAAATGGTAAAATTGTGTGTAAAAGCTTATAAAAAAAGTAAAAGCTTGTAGTGACAAAAATGTCCAACTATTTCATCAATTTTCCTAATCTCTTTAATAAAACTCAGCTTTCTTACAAGTCTACCAAAACCATTATAATAGCTTGTATAAAAGCCATTATGATAGCTTGAATAAAGAAAAATCGTTTTCTATTAAATAGTGTTGCAACAATTACACACTATTTATTACTTACTCTATTATGCAACTCTTTACTAACAATTTTTTTTGTTATTGTTATTTTAAAATTGTGGTATAACTAATTAAAATTTGTAATATTTTTAGCGTTAATTTTAATATATTTGCTGTTAGTTCAGACTCACTCAAAAAAACAAAAAAAAAATTTTTTGCAAGACATATCTGTAAAATTGCGTAGCAGATTAAAATGGTGTTATTTATTGTTTATAAAAAAACTGTATAGCAAAAAAATAAATGATAAATGTAAAGCGGTGTTTATCTAGTAGTTTGAATCATTTATACTAGTTTGTTGGTACTAGCTTATTAGTCTAAGGTACTAGTGATTTTACTTATTATAAGTTATAGCGCGCGCTCTAGACAAAACAATAAAATACATTTTTTTAAATAATAAAAACTAATAGTAAATAATTATAACACATAATTGTCACAAATAATTACTAAAAATAAATTTTTGAGAACGTTTTTTAAACCGCTACAAACACTTTACAAATCTACATAAAATTATATATTAAAAACAAAATTTAATTAAACTTACTGCAAATTACAGAGCAAATTGTAACAAATAACAAATTCTAATAATTTTACAAACAAACTTTCATATAATTAACTGTGTATTAATTTATTTATTCATCCAATCAAAAAATGTGTTGCTATTAGTAAAATAAAAATTCAATCTGTCACTTGCTATTATTTTCAGTTGTCAAATTAAAGTCAATTGAAGAAGAATTGTTCATAAAAATAACCCAAAAGCTACTGAGCATATCTTGCTCAAATTGATATAAAACTACATAAAAAGCAACAGTTTTTAAATAAAAAAAAAATTGTTTATCTAGAAAAATAATGTAAGTTATATAATTGTTATATTATCATAATGCAAAAAATATTTTTTTTATTTTATTTATAATATGTGGGTACCTACAAGATTGTAACCAAAAACCCTTTTTTTAGCTGGTTTTAAAGTTTAGTTTATATAAACTACAAAGTAAACCGTGTTAGAAGTTAATACACACAAGAAAATACAGTTTATTTAAAAACCTTTAAAATCTGTTAAAAATACTATAATCTGAAACAGTCTTTGAACATACCTTTTCTGGCTGCTAAAACTTTTTGCCAGGTAACTATGTTATTAATTTTATTTTACTATTTTACTTTTTATTTTACTAAGTTGCAAGAAAAATTACGCTGTTATCCCTAAAGTAATGTAATCTTTTAATCAAAAATTAATGATCATATAATTAATTATAATTGTTAAGAAAAAAAATTTAGCACTATGTTAGTCACTTCTTAGTTAACGATTCCCTTTGTCTGTCAATTCCAAAGTATCTTTTATCTAAAAATATTAATTTATTTTAATTTCTACAAGAAAAGTGATGAAAAATTATTATTTTATGAGTATTAATTTTTTTTAATTATTGCGCGATGAAGAATTTTTTGGCATTGTCAAAGTCATAACCGACTGTGAGTGTGTTGATTGCTTGGTATATATGTCAATATAAAATTCTTTTAAACATTTAAATGATTTAAACGTTAAACAAAGTTTTGTTTTTTCTCAAATCTTAAATAATTGATTCTAAAAATAAAGTTTTGTTATACATTTGTAATTAAAAATTGTAAACCACTTATTTATTTTTAGATAACTTTCATAATTATTTTAAGTGGTCTCAAATGTTACATTTATGAAGAGAAAAAAAGCATTGATTGAAAGTTTGAGCAATTCTTATAAAACAAACCAGACTAACAAGGTTTATCGGCTGTATAAATTTCGAATCAGTACAACGAAAACGTGATCTTTGGGACCTCGGCTGTCCTGTCAAATCCGTTTGCTAATTGCGTTTAACAAGTGTTTTGCAAGCTTGTCCTCTGGGAAGATACAAGGAAAAGTTAAATGCAATAAACAATACAAGCACTGATCTGCATATTCTCCGCGGTTTACATACGCTAAATAGCAAACAATAGGCCTTAAATATGTTGCCGACGGCTGCCCGCTTACAAAAATATCTTGAAATAAAAAATGTGACTAAAGCAATTTCCGTTATAATATGCAATTTACATATAAGACATCATAGGAAAAATTACAGTTTGCGAAATAGAATTCCAATAATGAAATTCCCAATCGATCTAAGAATCTATTACCTAACATGTAATTTGGCATAACAAAATTCAATATATGTGTAACATGAACAACAATAGAACACGACCATCTAAAGCACCACCTTCAATACTCAAGATCTCAAGAAACTGGGCCATTGAGCTGAAACATGTTCTATCATCTTTGTTAATTGAAAAAAAGATGTGCGAGGTCACACGGAAAAAGCATTAGAGATATATTCTTTGAAAGTATATGAACTATAATGCATTATCTGAATGACTAGGTTTTATAGAGTGATTTCAAGAATTTCCGTTCCTATCTTTTAATTCGGACAAGGTTTTTGCAAAAAAGTTGGGTGCAAATGATGTGTCACTAATGGCTTCCTAGAATTTGGGTTTTCATAAAGTGCTACAATAAAAATACCTTGAAATGTTTTATATCTTAAAACGTTACAATTTATTTTATTTTATTTATATGTAGGTACCTACAAGATTATAACCAACAACCTTTCCTTAAAGCTGATTTTAAAAATTAATTTATATATTGTAACTGAAAAAATAATATGTATTTAGTGTTTTGAATAATTTGCCATATTAAATAACACAATTTTTTTTCTACGTGACAAAAAAACCCATATTTAGCTCCAACCAAACCATATTTGTAAATTTTTTTCTACGTGACAAAAAAACCATTTTTAGTTCTAGCATACATTTGAAAAAAATATCTAAATTATATATTTAGATTGAAAACCGCTGACGAAGCGGTTAAGAATTTAAAAAATATTTCTAGAAAAATATTTTTACTCTAAACACAAACATTTTCTATAACAGTTTATTGCAACTAAACATAATAATTGGTTATCAATGTAGTATTTTGTAAAATTGAAAAAAATTAAAAGCTTTGAGTGAAAAATAGTTAAATTAAGTTATCTTTTTTATTGATAATTTTGTAAAACATTTAAAACTTATTAAAAACAATAATTTTATTTTATTTCTGCCAACATAGATAAAACAAGATTTGTAAAAATATTTTAATTATGCTGTCTATATATTAATTATTAACTATATATTTAATATTACTAAACTTTTTTCTTTTTTGTTTATCTATTTTTTTTTATACTGTACTTGCACTTTATAACGAGCGTTCACAAATTATTTATATCAGCTCCGGCTGCGCAATTTAGCTTGATACATTTTTATAGTCGTTGATAGTATGATCGCGCCGTCAAACGTCAGAGTTCATCTAATACTACACGACGCACAAGATTTTTTATTTTATTCCTCTCTAAAGTTTTTGTATCGTTTTTAAAAATTTTTATTGGTTACTATGCTTTGTTGTAGTTTTATTTTTTTTGTAGTTTTTTACTCCTAAATCCAATTATTTTAATTCAATTTTTCTTGTTAAGCTGTTGATTTTATCATTTTTTTTTATTTTTAAAGTATGTGCTTTATAGCATTCTTTTTTCCTATGCATTCTACACATTTTTAATTTGTTTCTAATTAGCATTATATTGTTTCTTATATTTCCACATATTTATTGATCTTGCGTGATTAACTGTTTCTGCTTTATACCTATTATTTTCTAGAAATTTTAGTGTTTTTGTTTTTTTAATACTACAATTTATGCTTAACATTTTTTGTTTTCAAGCTAGGCCAAAAAAAAATACCTTTTCACTAGACTAAACCAAAAAAATATTTTTTAAGAAGACAAAAAAAAATTATCTTGAAAGTTTGAGCTCTTAATAATAAGAAGAAAAAGTTTATCAATCGTGCTCTCAATTTTTTAGTTCTGATTTTGTTTTAGCGATCAAGCCAAAGAAAGTTATCAACAAATAGTTTAGTAATTAATCAAATTTTCTTCAAAAAGGTTTGATTAAAAATGTTTGTTAGACTCTTCCGAGTAATCAAGCTTTAAAAACTGATGTTTTTTTAATTTTATTTTATAACTTTGAGATTATTTAACTAACAAATAAATCAGTATGTAAACTTTTCCAAAAATGTTTTTAAAAGGAAATTTATTGTTCTACAAAAAAGTCTGATAATACTTTTTCATAAAGTACTTCCTTCAAAAATGATTCTGAAAAAAATTCAAAATATACAACCCAAGCACTGCTATTTTTGTGAAATGTACGGGTATTTAACAATTCCAACGCATAATTAAAACAAAAACGGTTCTTTAAGTGCCAAACAAGATTGGTCACGGCGATAGTAAGCACCCAAATAAAAAAAAAACAATCATTTAAATTTTAATTTTTAGAATGCATGATACATATATAGATTTTTGTAATAAATTTTTTTTTCATAATATTTTTAACAAATTATGGTGATCTGAATTTACGTTAGACGCTTTTGTTAATTACTGTTAGAAATATTGCTTGCTTCCAGTCTATAACTTATTTTCAATGAAAATAATTAAAATTATTAAAATTTAGTTATGTTTTTCTACTCATATAAAAATATTGCGTTCTAGATAGTTTATTTCTCTCTTCGATTGCCCTTTGAACCGTAGAATTTCGCAAGAGTGAATAGGTAAGAATCTTAAGACAATCCTCGAGCAAAATCCATTTTAAGGTGTGCATTTTAATAATAATCACAAGCACCAAGTATGATCATGTGAGTTATACGAAGTTATGGCATAGTGATAATCCTTATTTGCGCAACTTTGGCGTCTGTTTTGTCACGAATTCATGATCGCATAACTTATAACACGGCTTCAGCATTCCATACGTTCATAATTTCTAGATTCAATTGCTTGTCTCTCTGTCGGGGTACATTTCTTATTTATTGAGTTTCTACTTTAAAATATTGTTTCCTTATCGAATTGTAAGAAAGCCGAGAGAAATACGACAAGACAGCTGCTAATGATGAAAAAATCAACGCTTTATAAATTGACGAGACGGGATAGAACAATGATGAAAGTAGATGAACATCTATTAGAAAATCACATGCAGTATATCATTATTGAACATCGTTATTGCAAATAAAAACAACACTGCAATTAAAATTTATGATCATATTAAAAATTAATTAAAACATTGTTGCAAGCAATATATAAACTAATTTGAATAAAAAACACCCAGAAGAAGCAATACAAATTTCAGTAACATTTCTACTACAGATTTCTTCTCATATATTAAACTTGCCGAACCAAAAAAAAAATGTATTTGCCCTACTATTACTTCTAATGCACTTTGTCTGAAATCAGAAGATTAGTTTTTCTCTGTAGTATATCATACAAGCTTGCTTTGTTCCAAAATAATATTTTAAACAAAAAGCAATAAATAGTTTTGACAGTAGTTTTGAGGTTTTTGAGGCGTGAGGTAAGCTGCTCAATCTCTTATCAATCTTTATCAACATATGTTCAATAGGTGACAAATCTGGGAAACGTAACGGCCAAAAAAAGAGTTACTTTATATTTACATAAGTTAAAAACTTTGTTAAAATTGCTGCGCAAGTAGTCTTGACACAATTTCATCAAAAGATAATATGAGTTTGCAGTCTTCTCAAGTATAGCGCTACAACGTGCTGTAGAACGCTCTCTATATAGACACGAACTTTCTAATTATTAATTCTTTATTCTCTGTATAAAAGCTGTATTTTTATGCTGTAAAAGCAAAATTTTATTTACAAACTTTATGTATTATAGATCAATAAACAAGACTATAGACATACAAACAAACAGACATAGTTTCGTCTTTAAAATGGGTTATGCTTAATGTGTTGAGACATTAAATGTCTGATTTACACAAAAAAATCAAAAAAACATGTAAACTATATTGACATTTGCCTAGAGCTAAAGAAACAGAAGTAGCTAAACAAAAACAATATTTTGAACAAATGTTTTGAAACCTGTTGCTTATATTTGCATTTAAAGTTTATATTTTAGCATAATAATATTTTTTAAAAAATTATAGATGTTATAGAAAAAAGAAAAAATTAAGTTTTATAGTAAGCTTAGTTATTTCACTGTTTTAATAAGATTTTGTTTGTGGATATCTATCGGTCACTTTTTGAGTTTGATCTCACAAATAAGAGTTTGTTGAACGAACATTAAAAAAGATTAAGTTGATAAGAATAGTTACAGAGTTACAATAGAGTTACAAACCATTAACGTGTTATAGACCTAATATGTAATCAGCTTTGTTTACGGCCGTAAAAACAGTTGATTATAATAACAAAAATTATTAGTTTAAAAAAAAAACAACAAAGTGAAATATAAAATAGTATTTTGTAAATGAATAACGATTACAGCTAGGTTCAAAACCATTCAAAGACTGTCTAAAAGTTTATCTGTATAATGTCTAGTTTTTTTAAGTGCTCTTAGTTTCAACATTGAAAACATTAAAACAAAAACTTGAAACTTTTTATTACATTGCTAGAAGCAAAACAATGCAAATGAAAATAAAACATTGAATAAAATGCAAAACATTCAACTTTCTCGAATCACGACCTTAATTATTAAAGCTTCTTTTGAAATACTGACCGACATCACATACCAGAAAGCGTCAAAATCTCTAAAGATTTAAAGATCGCCCGCTGCGCCGCACATTTTATATATTTTACCAAAAAAAAATTCATAAATTTTTATAGTCTCTAAATTATTACTTGCTAAGTTTGTTTTGCCTGTCAGTTTTTATGAAATATTCTTCCTAATTTAAATGTTATATGTTTGCTTAATTACGCAATTTTTGTTAAGGCTGAAATGCACAATTTGAAAGGAAATAAAGTGACAAATATTAATATTGTTATTTTTATCTTAAATCTGTTTCAAATAAAAGTGATAATTATTTAAAATAAAAATCATGTAAGCATTTACATAACATAACAAACACTAAAAGCATTGTCTGAACAAGAGGCGAGTGATGAAATGGTGACCGGTTTTCGCTTTTCATTCACGAAAAACCAATATTTTTGCTTTCTTTTCTGAGTAAATTTTCATTTCTCATAAATATGCAAAAACAATCTTGATAACTACTATAATTATCTACAATGTAGCTTAGATGAAAATTGACTTAGCTAATGCTTTTGGATGAGAACTTGTTATAGAATTAATAGAAATATGATTGATTATATCTAGAAGGAAAGCCAATGACAGATTGAATTTATTCAAGCAGGTATTACTGTTCTAGTTAACAAAACAAATAGACATGTTTGCAGTAGTATTTGGTCGAATTAGCACCTGCTGATAAGTAATTAACAAAAAAGATTATTGTTCAGGTCTATAATGAGATCAACCAACAAAGATCATTACATAAACCATTTATAATCTGTGCATTACAGTTTCACTGATTTACGTTTATTATTCCATTTATTATCCTTTTCGAGTAACCATAAAAACATTTTTTTATTGTAGTCATAATTCGATAATTTGTTATATATATGTTTATAATTTTGTTATTATTTTATTTTCAAGGCAACGCTGATTACAAGTGTCACATTTCTTACTTTTATTTCAAAATATGTCAACATGAATTATTTTACAAAACAGTGTAAAAGCACAATTTTAAAATAATTTTACTAAATGATTTTTACTAAATTTTACTTTCATAAAAATGCTACACATTTGTTATGTTTTGACAAACTAAAAGACAAAAAATTACACTTGCGGCTAATGGAATTCATCACTGATTTTTCGCTGATTTTGCATTACCTACCGCTGCAAACCACATTAAAACGGTTTTGAATGTGTAAAAAATTTTCTACTTTTAAACCACTTATCAGAAGTGATTCACAGCTTCTACGCAAAATTGTTGACGTTTAAAAAATGGTTTAGAATGCTATTTCAACGGTTGCCATAGCACTCTAATGCCGGTATTCATAGTCGTATCTCAATCCCAAGCTTGAGTTAAAGCTTGAGTCCGTCTCAAGCAAGGACTTCGGCAATGCTCGGGGGAAAGCGTTTGCCTGCGTCATCCAGAAGGCACAAAAGTAGTAATTTTTGTGTTGTTAGGCTTGACAATTGTGACGCATGAACGTTATTCTGCGTGTTTATATTTACTTTAAAGTGACAGATCGAGTAATAACTCGAAGCCGCAGAGGTCATATAGAAAGTGTTTTGTGTTGTCGGGTGAGTACATGTCTACTGACAGAATACGTGTATGGTAACTTCATAAAATGTGCATTATAGGCAAAAAAGCTGCGTCTACAAAAACAGCAAAACCCTTGCTGTAGTCTCGCATGGACAACCCCAATAGTGTAGAAAGCAATACGACGGATGCCGCAATAGTTAGAGAAAAGCGAACGATTTGGACCATTATTACATTCTCCTCAAAACACGAAAGCTGCAAAAGTGAGACCAAATAGAAGCTAGCTCACACTGCGCGCTTTTGAGAGGGACAATGTAAGTGCAACATTAATATAAATCTTACCAGGCCTTTATCCACTTTTACTGCAGGAAATGTGATGCAGAAAAGTTATCAGAGTAGTGAGTAGTGGCGCTATTCAAGAAGTGTGTAAAGATAAAAGTTTTCGGCTGTCGTTTTGTTTACTATGTTTCTGCAAACAATACCTTACACTTATAATGTAAACTAATAAAAATTCTACTTTTTTTGTACTTATTTTCACCAGTAGAAGGTGTTACAAAATAAAAATACTACACAATTAATAAATACCTGTGACTTTTATTACTATTAAAACAATGCTTTGATTTTTGCACAAAATGTGGCAAGCCCTTTAATTTTGTGTAAGTAATAATTGTCTTTCCGCCAATTTGCAAGCAATCCTACATTCACTACATTGTCTTTTGTGAAGCTGTAGCGACGCTTACATTCAAAGTTGGAAAAAAATTCCAATGGGCTCGCAGCACCCCGCACATAACTCGTCCAGCATGTCAATGTTCGTTGTTATGAAATGCAACCCATAATAGTCTTCAGTATTTTCCAACGTCAAACGATGACATAATCTGCAAATGGCGTCTTGAGTCGGACTTGAGACAAGTCGAGGCCTTGCTTGAGTCCAACTTGAGATAGACTCAGTGCGCTTGAACATCAAGCAAAAAACTTTCTTATTCACACAGTAATTTGATATTTAAATCTTAAGATTTGTCCATGAATACTGATCCGGACTTGAGGTCGATCTCAAGCTCAAGATATACATATCAGATTTCACGAGCATCGCCGAAGTCCTTGCTTGAGATGGAATCAGCGATAAATCTATTTCAAAACGCATGCAAACGCTCTCTCAAGCATTGCCTTGAGTCCAAGCTTGAGACGGACTTAAGCTTGAACTTGAGATACGACTATAAATACCAGCATAAGAGATTTCTAGGTTTTCTTGATTTTTATTTTAAATGGAAATAATAAGTTTTAATCAGGCAGATCTAGATAAAAATTTGAAGAAGAAAGGCTTTCACGGCCAGAAGTCATTAAAATATTGACATCCTTTCGAAAACGACCGTGTCGAAAGGTTTAATAAAATTGTCGACGTTTCGCACTTCATCGGTGAAGGCGCCATCAGAACAGGGTTTTTTTTTAAGTAGGTTGAGTCTGTAGAAGACAATCAGTACCTAACTGAATAATAGTTTACCAAGGCTACAGATTGGTTCTTCTTTTAATCTTCTAAAAACAAGTAAAGTACCTTACATCTAAGATTATCGACAATCAATAAACCAGAGAGCACGCATCTTTTCAGAATCTCAAAAGATCCATCAGATCAGAACAGACATCTAGCAGCTAAGTCTTTTAATTAATTACTTTAATTAGTTGTAAGTTAATGATCTTATTTACATCTTTATCTATATTGTATGTACTTGTGCCATTCTGTTACAAATCATCTTTGATTTATTTAATTTTATTAATTAAATTATTTTATTATTGTTATTTTAATTAATTTGCTTAACTAATCTACTCTTTTTCTAGAAAAATATGTGTATAATTGTAAATGCTGATAGACCGCCCTTCTAGTGTAATATATGTGTTGTAATAAATAAATGAAAAAATAGTATGATTAATTTACCGCTGTGAATCTGACTAATCGCTTAGAATTAGTGACTTTTAAAATATAATTATGTTTTCATTAACGTTTATCATATAGTCTTTTTTCAAATATACCTAACAGGTGCTATAATTAATGATTGGTGATATCATTCGTTAAAATCTAAAAAAAAATATCAGCGGTGTTACTTCTCATTTCATCGATAATAATCATAACATTGTCTAATTTATTCCAGAATTCTGAAACAGATAAACTTTAAATGAACGAAACTTAAAGAGCAGAAAACATGTACATTGTTTTCATTCAAATATTGTTAGATTTATGAAAAATTACACCTAAAACTAAGAACAATCACTGCTCAAAAGATCGTATTTTTTCTTATGTTTTCTAGTTGGCGAGAGTGGCTCCTGTTCATAAAAGAGTGATGTGAATGATATAAATAATAATCTATACTGCTAATCACCTATATAAAATACTAATTAGTTAAAAAATAATAACATTTTTAATTTCTTAATAACAACTTTACGGTAAAAATCGGTATTGATAAGAAATAGTTATGTAAGATAGTATTCTTGCATTAATAAATCTTATAATAAATAGTTTTTGTACAGGTAACTATCATGTTATTATTTTTATAAACATGTCTAAAGCATTTGACATCGTTTCACATGAGATTATAATAATAATGCTATATTAATACGATATTAATTCAAATAGCATTGGTCTTATATCATCATATTTCTTCTAACCGTAATCAAACAATATAATATTTTGACATAACAACTAGTGAATGTACATTGTACATGGACACCCACAAAGTTTTATATTAAGCCTATTGCTTTTGCCTACCTACATAGACTACTTACAACTTTTCTGACTACATATGTCATTTTGATGCAAGATGACACAAAACAGGAAACAAAACTTCTCTAATTTTATGAAAAAATTAAACTCAGTTTCTAGTTGTTTGATTAACCATGCAATTTCTAAGCGTGCTCAATAACTTTAATATAAAAAAACACTCTAATAAACATCTTCAAGAAAAAAATTAAAACAAAAGTGTAAAACATAGTACAGAATAAAACAAAAAGAGCATTGCAAAGTTACTGTTTATCAAAGAGTAATAGATATATAAGTAAACTAAAAATACTTAAAATATATAAAAAAAAAGTAAAAGCTGATAGCAAAGTGCAAATGTAAAATTGAGTGGAAAAAAATACAGAGTGCAAGATATGTGAGTAAGAGTAAAACCATAGAGGGTCGCAGGGCATATGACACCTTATTTCTAATCTAATCTAATCAAAAACCATAAGAGCGAAATCATTTATTATAAAAAACTATTTTTAACCGACTTTTGTGTGTTACCTTATAGTTTTTTTCAAGAAAAACCAATTTTGATGTTTTTTTTTATTTGAAAACATTAGGTTTTATTTAAATTTAATCAAGATCTGATCTGTAGTTTTTAAGTTATTCTTATTAATGCTTGCTTTGACATATATTTTTGACACTTACAACTGATTATGAAAATTTGCGAAAAATTAAAAAAAATAATTCAATCTGATTAAGTAATAGTTTTTTTACTTAATTAAATGTAAGCAATTTGAATATTATTAATTATGTTGTTTAATGTGTTTGATAATGCATTACAATATCAAGGAGAATGTCCTCTTAATAAATTTCACATATATAAGCGCAAACTATAAAAAACATTCATATAAAACAGTTCAACTAATTGAATATTAAGTAAACAGTAGATTATCTTTTTTGAGATAAATGTTTCTTTCTTTCTTCGTTTGTCTCATTAAAACGACGTTGTTTAATATCAGCAGCGCGTTTAGTAGGTGCACCCTAATTGAAACAAATAATAGTGATAAAATCCACTTAAAATTAAAAAATAAAAACTATAATTTAACAAAGCAGAATCCAAAAAATTTCAAAAAAAAGCGATAAAAAAATAACAAAAAATATAAAAAATATTTGACAAAAAACCAACATCAAAAAATTTAAAAAATTACTAAAAAGTATAAAATAATTGCGCCGACTTGTATGCTTAAAAACAACCAAATTATTTTATCACTATAATGCACAATTATTGTTATTTTTGCACTCTGTGTCAGTAAAAATTTAATATATTTGTAAAAATTGAAATAATACACAGAATTTTTTTAAATAATAGTCATATGTATTTTATGGTGCGTTTACACTTCAGCGTCAGGTTTGTACTGTAATATTAACAACAGTGCATATTAGTTTTATCATTTTTTAAAACACAAATAGTTGATATTTTATTATTATCAATACTAACAAACAAAGCACCACTTTTTTTCTCTGAAAAATGCTTCAATTTACCGAGTTCTTTAAACAAGTCATAACGCAGCACATATTCTGTCAATTGTTTAAGTACAGTCCAAAAAATATTGTCTTTTTAAAAAAAGATCGGCATCATCTATGAGCACAAGCAAAATTAATTAGAATATTTTGTTTTACCTTGAGGCAGTTCACATATTAATAGGTAGTATTTTGTTTCATGCACTTTAAATAACTAAAAATTTTACAAGTTATATCTATAAAGATAGACCAACAAAAATTAGAAAAAAAATGTAGCAAAAAAATGTTGAAACTATAGCAATTATTCGCACAAAAAATTTAAAATTGCTTATAATTTAATCTGTACTTAGCGAGTAAGATAATTGATGGAGTGCAAGGATGTACATGAAAGATGCATTGCTCTAAAAATGTTCTTATTTGTAAGGTTTTGGTGTCAATAAAATTATTTAGTTCCACTTATTTTATGACTTCATTATTAGTAACGTTATTAAATATTGCAACCATGAACCAATAGCAGGAAGTCATAAGTATAAGACCGACTTTACATTATTAGCACCAGAGTATCAGAGATGTTTTGCATAGTTTTATCATAAAAAATAAAATATAAGCGATCTTGAAGATATAAACAAACTTTGGAAAAAACCAGTGAAATAATCGTTTTGTAGAGAAAAGCATTCCACACGATTTTCATTTTGTATCGAGCTTGTTAATTCAGCTCCAATTATCCTTCTTTTGCAGACTTGTTGTTTACCATAATTTTCGGTATTATTCGACAGGTGAAATTTAATAATATTTAATTATACAATAATCCAATCATCATATTTTGACATCTCTTTTACCAATTTATAAAAACATAAAAATTATCATTTTCAGATTTCAATATTATTCAATAATTTAAAAAAAAAATAGGGCATCAAAAAAATTATGAATTTATTAATCTAATCGGTAGCCTGTCAGGTGTTGCACCCACCATTATCAACTTTCACCAAAATTCAAAATCGACAATAACCAATAGGTTTGAGTGATTTATTGAATTAGTGAAACCGCATAAGCTCATAAATATTGTTAACTTTCATTCTTTGTCGGCTGAAAAGTAGAAAAATGTATTTAGACCCATAAATTATGTTTTAAGTTCATATTGTAGTCGTTTCACAATTTAAATTTAAAGATTCAATCAAAATTAATCCATGATACAGTAGCAGAGAGATAAAGATAGATGAATGTTTTATTGTTGTACGTACGCAAGGATAATTATAAACTAAAAATCGGCCAGGGGTCAATATTTGCCGTAATTCACAGCAAGTTACAGATTAAATATGAAATTTTCTGTGAAAAATTAATTTTTTAGTTTTTCTAACAAAATTTAATAAAACTTATTTTTTTATTTTTAAAACTGTTTCAATATGCTTTCTTAAAAAAACCTATGTGTTTTTTTTCTAGTGTTTTCTTGGGATAGTTGGGCGCTTAGTGAAGCAAAAAAAATCGCTTATATGCAAGTTTTAAATTTTATTCATAACTTGTATAATATATATCTTTTATATGGTATAATTTTTATATCGGAAGTTAAAGACCAGTTTTCTCGGCTTTTTTCAAATATAAAATACTGAAAACTCCAAATGGTTATAAAGGAAATATAAAATACATACTACTAAAATCGACAATAAAAATAAAACATTTAGATTGTTATTTAAAAAAAAAAAATTATTATATTGGTACATAAACAGGAAATAACATAAAAAACTGTTATTAAGCTAAAATACTTGCTGTTTAAGCTAAAAGTTGTATACATTTCCAGACAGTTTTCTAAAAAAAATAATATCAACGGAATGATTAAATTTATTCGCCAGTTCTTAATTTTTACAATCTATAGATTAGCACTGTTTTTATTCCAAACATAAGACTGCCGTCTTAAAAGAGCAACATCTTAAAAAAAATTTTTCTATAATTTTTTGTACCCGTAAATGTACACATGTAAATGTAGCAATATTTGTATTTTTTGACTAAAATGAACTATTTGTATTGAGGATATAAATATGTTAAGCAAATTAATGCTGACCAAAGCATTATTAATTAATGCTGTAGAAACATGAACTTTTTCAAATTGTTTAGCAAAATGTTTAATAAATTAATGATTTTGTAAACAAAGTATGTATGTACTTAGTAAATAGTTATATCTTATTTTAATAGTTGACAGATCAAAAAAGATTTAAGCTGAAAAATAATGACATGCTATATGCTTCTAGCTTTTTGTCTAAAAAACTTTGTCTATTATTATTTTTGTTAAGAAAAATTGTTTAGAATAAATTTTAATGAGATCATTTGAGACCCCTGGACACTTTACAGAAAAAAAAGTGTCAACCATCAAACTTTATTTACTCATGAATAAAAACTTTATACGAAATGGCGTAGGTTTTTTTTATATTATTTATGCTAGAAATTAATTATTTAACCTTCCTTATAATAATTTTTACAAATTAGTAATTTTATACTCATTATATATATTTTGATATTTTGTTATAGATAGAAACAAGATGCTGGTTAGACGTTTAGCGGAGGACTTCTTGTTTATTTGAATTTATCAAACTTTGAATCGTTCATCCCCTGTTCAATCAGTACATTTCAACACTTTCTGGTTCCAAGTCTTTCACAGAAATAACACGTTGATTGAGATTTTAGTTCTATTTTTCATCCTGGGTTGCAAGATTATAAAAAACTGGAATAGAATCAAGCAACAAAAGAGAGTCAGTGGTCGATTAGTCCGATCATAAAATTTGTCATTTTGTTTTATAAGCTATCACACTTTTATTTAATAAATTATTTAAGTTCTAACAAGTGTTTTTAAATTCTGTGATTAAATTCTACAAAAAAAAATCTCCAAAGAAAAACAAAATATAAATTATAATTTATAATTAACCTCTAAATATATGATAATAATATATGTCCTAAAATAAATCTAATTAAATAATGGTAAAAACTGTATTGGTTTAAATTAAGCCGTATCATTCTATTTTAATAACTTCTTCTACAAGAATCGTTATTTTCTTCTTTTGACTTTAACAAACTCTATTTAACACTTGACCACCTGGTCGCGAGCTCTTACAAAAAAGACCACCTGTGTGTTTTTAATTGTTTGATTTTCCACAGCCTTCTTGTGTGATGTAGTTTCGGATGCAGCAATGAAAGAGTATCTATTGATATCACGTTCGAGTAATTGAATGACTGATTTGGAAATGCGCGAGATCGGTATCTCATGAAGTTTAATGGGGAATGTGAGTAATTATGGTAATAAACATACTACTCTTATTGCTTACTCGAGCAACCATATTGCATATGAAATACTTAAACTGTCGAATCAGATTCAAGGTAGGTATGTACTAGTTATCTCTATTTGCATGTATTTTTAGAAACATTTTTAAATAAAACACAGTTTTTGCAGTGAGTGAATACATTAATAATATACGGTAGAGTGTTAAATATAACTACCTAGCACCTACAATAAATAGTTATAGAAAAAAAAGATGATTTGTTGAATGCATGTAGAAACAGTTAAATAAATAATTTTGGCTAAATAGAACATTGCAAATTTAAATATTTATATAATCGAAAACGAAAATAGAAATTTTGCAAAGCATTTTGCCATGTTGAAAATCCAGACGGGTTTTCATCAGCAACTCTCGAGAGCCATTAGTTAATTATTTAACTTTAGAAGCTGTCAAGAGTATTAATTACGTAATAAAAAAAGCAAAAAGTGATCTACTAGTGCTAATATAATCTTTGTGCTAATTTTAATCAGTTTGGTCAAGCGTGATTTCAATTGACCTGAATGCATACTCGTTTTATTATTATTATTTAATGTTTTCCTTTGTAATTAATAATCGCAATCGAGCATGTATTAGATATAAGAAATATTAAATAAACTCTTGAAAATAACCGTCACATTATTTACTATTTATTATATTAATGTTAAACGTTTAAATTGCATTTTCTGCATAAATAATAGCAAAGCTCAATAACTTCTGGTTTTTGAAAAGATATAAAACATTCCGATAATTATTATTTTCTTTATTTTATAACAAATAAAAGTAAAAATAATATAAATGTACTTGGTTTGCAAACAACAAAAACCATGAATAACCATCGCTTTTATATTTGCATATAGTATTACCCATTCCAGAAGAGTTAAGAGAACTTTTACACGTCTCCATAAAATATGGTTGTAAGTTGTTAGATATAATTATTATGGTGCCTCTAGGGACTTTTGGCTTTAAAAGGCTTTAACGTTTCATCGCAGACTTTAGATATGCGTCTTGAATATGAAATGAATGTTGACATATATGTACAATGGTAGGTATTCTCCTACAATAGATTCTTTTCTATCTATTATTTATGTGTATCTTTATTTACTAAAAGCAGATAGGGAAGGAATTTTAATATCAAATACCGCATTTTCTCATGTAGCACACAGGATTTATATCTAAGACAGCTACTAGGAAAAGGCGGCAAAGTTATTTAACTTAATTAATATTTGAATAGATCACGCATAAAAATACTGATGATCAATGACTGATTTTCAATACTATATCCGAGGTTAATGTTAAGACCAATTATCACATTTTTGTGATATTTTTGAATAAAAAATCTGCTTTCTGAAAAGAAAATTAATTCAAGTACCATCTAGATTACTGCTTATAATATCATTATCAAGTAGCAATCATGTATTTAATAACTTGTAATAAATAATTATTGATTGTTGTCTAGTCAACTAAAACTGTATTGTTTTGCTTATTTACCAAGCGAATATTTGCAAACTGTATTTCAAGTGTTTCTTAGAAATTTACTAAAATATAAATTCAAGATTGTATAATATAAAAATCATTATGTAAAAGTTGTAGAAAACTGTTTAAAAAAATGCTTGAAACAAATATTTTAACGTTTAAACAAGAAGTTTTAAGAAATATAAACTTTTATTTTAAACCTTATTATGTAATTTATACTTTTGCTTATACAAGCTAAAGTTTTGACTTGTCTATGTACAAAAATAATATTTTGTACAACGAGAGCGGCAATGATGTATTGTTCATATTGCAATCGCCGCAAAATCTCGTTATGTAATATGAATTATATGACAACGAGATTTGCAGGGATTGCGATATGAACAGTAAGGCCGAATAGACCAGAGTCGATAAATTTTAAAACAAAAAAAATAATAGTAGGATAAAACCCATTAGAAAAAAATATTTAACAAAATAAAAAAAAAATTACGTTCAATTAGAGGTCCGAAAGCGAAAGGGTGTAGATTTAAGAGTAAAAAATGGTTTATTTTAAGTTCTATAGAGAAAAGTTGACCAACAAAGTTGTAGGTAATAAAAAGATCAACAACTTTTGCATTATTATTATATTTACAGAACTCTAAAATTCATGTGAACATTTTTTAAATAACTAAGTTTTTGTTATTTTATTTTAATTTTTAACAAAAAAAATTTTTGTTACAAAATCTGTTGAAAACTGACCTATTTATGTCCCAAACACACTGTAATTTTTTTTTATTTTTATTCTGACTTAATATTGAAAAAACACCTTAATTTTAAATTAAAAACTCTTGCAGCAAAATGTCTGCTTTTTTTAAAAAGTCGGTAGGCTTTTTGATCGTTCAAATCTTTACTTTTCGATAATGTAAAAAAAATATACATTGCTATGAAAAATTTTCTCAGAAAATGCAAAAAGACCAAAAGCTTAATTGAATTTTTTTTCTAGAATTTTAAGTTAATTATTAAAATTTTGTAAATCGTAAGAATCTAAGTTTCATCGTAAACAAAAAAATACAATTTTAGAGAACATAAAGATTGCAAAAAGCATGTTTTATTTTGAAAACTTGTAGTTTTGCCGGAAATTAAGATAAACCGTTTTTGCTCTTAAAAGGCTTTTTTTACTTCCGGACCTCAAATTGCCCGTAAATTGCTTTTTCTTTTATTTTTGTTATACTCTATTTTTTTCCAATTTCCAGGTGCTATTGTTTTTCACTTTTAACTATTTTCAAAGGTTAAAATTATGATAGATTATATTTAAATTACATTTTAATAAGATTTAGTTCTATTAATAATTTTTTATTTATTGCCTAATAAATAGAATAAATGTTATGCTTTGGCAGTTTGATTCAAATTAAATTTTGTTGTTTTTTCTTTAATTTTTTTTCTGCATAGTGTAATTTTTGTTGCAAAGTGGTCAGTGCAATGTCGTTTCTCTTATCACCGATGGCTTTAGATCTGATAATTGCACGCATAATCTAATAATCTATTGACATAATACGTGTCTAAACAAAATTATATACTTTTAGGTAATTGCAATTTGCTACGTATTGATGCTGTAAAGTGTCCGATAAACATTCAATAGTAGAAAAACAGCTTGTTTCTTTGTATTAATTATCAAAATCAAAGCGTGTTTTTTTTTCAATTTATTTATTTAGATTTGTTTTAGTATTTTCTTATAACTTTTAATTTTTTTATTTTGTTTTTAAGCCTATTCTATTTTTTTAACTTTTTAATTATTTTATATCGCTTTGCCCATTTGAAATTTTTTTTCTTTATTGCTTTTTTTGTCTTTTTAATTAATTTTTGTAAATTTAGACTTGAATTTTTTTTATTTAACATGTTTTTTTGCTAACTTGCTTTCTTTCACTTCCTCTTTGCACATATGTTGTATTGTTTCTCTTATAATTCCACATTCTTTTGTTTTATTCTAACTATAACTTGTTGTCTTTTTTCACATTTCAGCATCTAAGTTTATCATTAACATTCTCTTCTTAACATTTTGTTTTTTAAATATTTCTTATTGTATTTAGGTTCTGTTATTTTTGTTTTTCTTTTTTGTATACTTTTCTAAAAGTTAATTTCTTATTTTTATATTCTATTAATGTCTACTAAACTTTATCACTTGCTTTTATAATACTCTTTTTTTTTCTCTTTTTTTTTTTGTGTTTTCGGTTTTTTTTTGAATTTTCTTGCAGTATTTCACATTCTGATCTTGAGAAGTGGTCATATCTTCTCTGGGCCTGGAAAAATACCAATTAGCCGCCTAGGTTTACAATATACTATTGTGTATTTTCTGCTCATAAATTTAATCAAAAACAAAACAAAAAAACTTTTTCTGCTTTAAAAAATAAAATTACTTACAATTATCAACATGCAAAAGCCTAATTACGCAAAGCTTTGCTTTTCAAAGATATGCTTTTCAAATTGATCATCTATCCAAGCGTTGCTTAGCTGCAACTTACACATTTTACTGCAGATAGAAACACTATTTGTCTTGTCAACACAATGTCATGTTCTGCTTCTAATTGCAACAAATTTTTTATTTTTTGTATTTAGCCAGAGATAAAATGACGCTGTAGGCATATTTGTATTTTAAGTAAATTTTTTCAATATATTGCTTAAGATCACTGTGCTTTGTAAATCTTAACCCAACTATTAGAATATTGGTTTCAAAGGTGTTTTTTTTGACAGGAGATTAAAATCTATTATCATAAGACATTCTTGATGCACAGAGAATTTGTAGCATACTTGATCAAAGTTTAAGATTAATTTACTGATTTGCTCAAAATTTAATTATCGTAGCAAACTTTTTGTATCGTTACAACGTACCAGCTTTTGATTTGAAATTTGAAATTTTATTTTTGATAAAAGTTCAAATCTAAGTTTTTTTTTAATTTTGTAGGTATAAAGCTCATCACATTATCTAAAAATGCATGCAGCACCGACATGTTTGTAGTGCCGATGTTATTTCATCTTATTGCTTCCCTTTAGCAATTGCAACATAAATATCTATTGTCGATTAGTTTCACAAGAAACTTAGACTTTATTGTAGAACATTAATGACTTGTTTCATAAATTCTTGCCTTACTTAAATACGCTGTAATTAAGCACCCTATTAAAACTTTACGATCAAGTTTCGCGTTGGATTGGTCTTTTTCTTCTACCGACGATAAAGCTTATAATAACCACGTGTTGATTAAACACAGATCTTAATTCCTGACATAATTTTAAATTATTGCGTCGCTCTGAATCTTTAGGATTAATAGGCAAGGAATTGTAATGGAATAATGATTACCTTCTGCATCCTTTGACAAGACTTGTAATTCCGTCGGGTAATAAGAAATATTTCTTTCATTGAGATATACCCTTAAGTTATCTCGTATTCATATAAATATTTTTTTCGTTACGGTTTGTTTTAATGTCGAGTTAATTATTAGATAAACAGGAAACTGTCCTTGTATGCACTTAAGTTGCCAATCTAAATATAATTATTCTTACATACCGGAACGTTCAGATATTATAGATGCTGAAGTGACGGCAAATTAATACTATTACAAAAATATAAGATATAATAAGACTTTATTACTGATTTTATCTTTAAGAATAAAAGTAGTAAGACCAAATGCAGGTACTAAATATAGTACCAAGTGGTTGAATAGAATGTTTTTTATAATTTGGCGTGCTAGTTGGCTATGCCTATGAGTTTGTGTGAACGGCTCATAATTTTTAAAACAATTACTTCAAATGCCAAAACAATTCTAGATTTTTTATTTTCTTTATTTTTGATTTAAAATGGTTTTCTCACCAAAGCAGAAAAATTTTGTGGTGGATTCTTATTTTCGTAACGGCTACCGACTTGACGGTGGATTATTAAGCCAATTTTTTTAATAGAACATTGATTGCTGTAATATATCGGGAATAGATTTTACAGTCATTCTTTGCACAGTTTCATAACGATAAAATTGTGGACGTGCTTTTAATTTAATCTCAATAACGATTTAAACTATCGATGTAATGAATTAAAAGTGGGGTTACATTCAGATGTCAAATTTATAACTGTCGAGACGTTTACATTTCAAAACTAAACATTCATAGCCAGCTTTCACCTCAAACTAAAAAAAACACCTATGATTATGTGTAATAACGCACAACACAAAAGGAATTTTTTATTTACTTTGCGTTGTTGAACAAGTAACACGTTTTAAATTAGAATGTTTATGGTTAAATCTTTTTTGCAAAATAAAAATAGCCATTTAATCTTTGATTAAAAAATTTTCAGACCAGTAATTAAATTTTATTATTTGAGAAACTTTGGCTTTTGCTTGAAAGATTAGTATGGTGTTTTAAGCTAGATTTGAAGTTTTAACAAAATATGTAATTTTGAATCAAAAAATGGTTTTTTATATCTATATATTATATTTGTGAAAATAGAGTTTATAAAAGCTATTTTTTTATTTTTAAAATTGTAAAAACAGAGGCCTAACATTAATTAATTAAGAATAATTAAGTTTACATGTAGCGGCGCTTGGAATAGTATATTTCAAACTAGTGTCAAAAATAGCAAATATCGCTTGAATGTAGATACACGGGAGGAAGTAAATAGGTTGATCATATCTACCAAAAAGGGTGAGTCTGTTAAACAAGGTGGCTTTGATCAACACAAGCTTTACACTTTCAAACCAGTTATAAACATGTTATTATATTTGATTTTTTACTTTATTTATATTTTGCAAATTATTGAAATGCTAATACTTCTACATGTTTTTGCTTGTTTTGGTCCCTATTTAGTTTCTTAAAAAATACTAAAAGACGCACAATTTGACCTTATGTTTAATGTAAATACATTCTAAGATTTTGGTAGTGATTTTAGAATATAGTAAACTTTTAATGATAGACACTTTTGAGCTTAGACTGCGATATTTATTACTTTTCAAAGAGATTATATAAAAACACGTAACAGTATTGCTTAACATAAATCTAAGCCTGTTTAAACATTAAAAATTTGTTAAACCGTAAAGTGTTTTTCAGATTTAAAAATTACAGTTTGACGGTCTTGGAACGTGTTTGGTAACGATTTTGGCAAAAATATAGATAATAGTAACAAAACTGTATACCTTTAAGTATTAAATCTTTCGTTTCAGAAGATGATAATAGTTGTTTTTCTCGACTTAAGATTTCATTTATTGAAGCAAGGAAAATTAATTCAACTGTATATACATTTGGTATTTTCTACAGTTCTGTATAGCTCACACCAGATGACAAAGCCACACATGTTTCTTTAATGATCAAGAAACAAACTGAAACAGTCTGGAAGCTAATCTATAAAATAATGATAAACAAGTCAATGATTAGCAATCTAGACTCTCTGTTGCCAACTTTTTTGACCAAAACTACAAACCAGAATAAAAATTGTTTGTAGTGCGGTTTACACGTTAAACTTCCGTGCTTATTCTTGCTTTTATTTACTTGTCCTAACGATTTTCCCACTGCTGAAATGCAAAATGTCAAATTTTTTAAAACAGTTTTTTCAAGATGTCAATTTTTTAATGTAATCTAGTCGAAAACAACTTTTTTTTAAATTAATTTGCGTTTACTATGTGACACCACTAAATTGGTACAGATGGTGTTGCTATTAAAATTGTTTTAAGTTTGTTGTGTTTTTAAATAAAATATTGTTTGAAATCAGTGCAGCGTGAAACTTTACTTTATGTGCAGTTGGGTTTTTTTAATATTCAACGTTTGGCTCGGGTAAAAAAATAACTTTTAAAATGATGGTGTGATAAATATGCTGGATTTACTCTACACAGTATTAAGTAAGGATTGAAAAGATATTATCTACAATTTTTATACAATCTTATTTTCATCTGCAGCGTCAACGCTTGGCTACTCTACCGGCGCTCATACATGATTAAATACAATTTAAGACTTCTAGATTTTAGATCAAAGATACAAGATGCTCTAATACAATAACTGTGCAATTAAAACAAAAATCCGCCATGACTTTATTTGTAAACGAAAAATTCCAAAAAAAATATTTTTAAATACTACACAATTTACCGTATCATAAATAATAATTATATAATTTAAAAATTTTGTAAAATCCGACTTCATTATGATTACTTAATTATTATTTTGTTTATTTAATTGACTCAAATTGCTTATAAACTAATATTTAATTATCAAACAGTTTTTTAAATCTTTGATTTCTTACTTTTATTTTATAATCAATTAATAAGTGTCAAAATTATATGTCAAAAAAAACATTAATAGGAATAACTTGAACACTACTGGTGAGATCTTGATCAAATTCAAATTAGGCCAAATGAAAGCACCAGCTTCTAAATGAAAGAAGAATCATCAAAATTAGTTCACCCAGCAGAGAGTTAAAAAATACAGTCGAATTGAAAACCTCTTTTTTTTAAGTTAACCGACTTCAAAGAAAAATATATCAACTTTTTTATCAGAGCATAAATATGTAGATATGTAATATTAATAATAAAAACAAAATTGATAAAGAAAAAACAATTTAAATGTATGTTGTCTCGGGTGGTCACTAAAGTCAATTAAAACTAAACTATAATATTAAATTTAATGGTCTATTGTTTGCTTAGATTGCTGATTGGATGCCTGTGAAGCAAACACTAGGAAAGTGAAGAAGAAAATCTATTAAACCTTATTTTTGCAATGTAACGATGACAATAGCTGTTCTAGCTTAAGTACACTCTAATAAGGTTTCTGCTATAAAATAAAATCCGTGTTTAGCTAAAGACTCGCTGTAATTTATTATACAGGCATGGTTAAATTAATAGTTAATTCCAAGTGATACTGTCAGCTATTCGTAGTGAAAGTTAGAATTTATAAGAGGGATGGTCTCTATTAAAGCACCGCCTTAGAGATACGCAGCGTTTCACTTGGATTGTCACGTATAATGTGTTGTAATTTATCCCCAAATGGCAAATATACACGTCAAAATGTACTCGAGGTATGTACTTTGATGCCGATATAAAACTTTTCGATTTGCTGATATGGAAGGAGGATGCTGTTTCTAGGCTATTGACACGCTCAAGAAGACGATAATTTATTCTAATTGATGAGACATTGCAACATTACTATCATACTTCTTTTGATAAAACAGGATATAAGAGATGTGCAATTATTAGAATCTATTAGGTAACTAGCTACAAGATGTCAGAGAAAATTTCGTTTCAAAAAGTATTATATTGTCACACAAAGTTATACCTAATTAGTCTCTAATGTTAGAGAGTAGTAATAATTAGTCTTTCAATTGCTCAATTGCTAAAAAATGATACTGAATCTATCAAATATTCACAAATCTTCACTTTATGCGATATTCTTCTACCGTCATATTTTAACTGAACATAAAACCTAATACGGCAGCAATTGCTTTGCTGAAATTGTTTCTTGTGGCTAGTTTTACATGCTGTTAGAATCCAATGCTATTTCTTATCACACCACCGCATCAAAGATTATCTCTCGATGGCTATTGTTGTACTAAACTAAAGTTCTGAAGTGAAAAAATGTTTTTGTAGATTAATTAATAAATAAATTAATTTATATTTTGTGGCGTAAGTAGGCGTAAGAATTTAGGAAAAAACCGATTGAGATAATCACAAAAAAAGACAAAATTTGATCTTAAAATTTTATTTAAAGTGATTTATGATTTATAGATTAAAATAGATGATAAATTTATTAAAACATTCTTTTTACTGCTACAATACCGGGTGTGTTATAACAATAATCAGTTTCAATTAAGATAACATTATGTGTCTCATTATCGCTCAGCAACTAGACATGTAACTTTACAACTTTTAATATAATTGTAATTATTTACATTAATAGAAGTAGAATAGCGTGAAATTTACACAGTGAGTCATTTCAAGATGAACACCATAACTAAAATCTAATTGAGATTATCTTGTATGAGCGTGGCTTGTTAGTGAAATTATATTTAAAATAACATTTAAGACACAAATGAAAAAATACACCATGAGATACATTTATTTACGTTAATAGAAGTAGAATAGTGTAAATTTTAACACAATGAGTCATCTCAAGATGAACACCATAACTAAAATCTAATTAAAATTATTTTGTATAAGCGAGGCTTGTCAGTAAAATTATATTTAAAATGACATTTAAGACACAAATAAAAAAATAAAACATGAGATACATTTTTGTGTGCTTAGTTCGACTGCTTCAATATTTAAAAAAAAAATATTTTTTATTTGCTCAGATTATCTATAAACTTAACATAACCTACAAATTGTCATATATCGTAGCTACCAACGTACAAGCTGAAAATTGTCTTCTAAAACTTACAAATGATTTTTTGCAACTGTTATTTTTACGAGTTTATTATTTACATCACAGTGTATTGTTTTACAGAAAAAATAATGAAAAAGCTTGTTATGTTAGATTTTTTTGAACAAAAAAGAAGCTGTTGTTATAAATATAAACAACGTGTAATAAAACAATGTCTTGTCTCTCAAAAAATTAGCATTACAAATTTTGATAACTCATTTTTACTGTTGACTGCAACACTGGCATAAAGAAATTTAAATCAATATCGATTTGACAACTTTATAAAACGAAAGAACATAATGCCGTAAAAGCGTAAAAATAATGCGTCAAAGAGATAAATAATTTTAAAAACTCTTGCTGACAATTTATAGGTTATGTTAAAGTCATAGATAGCTCGAACAAACAAATATATATATTTCTTCAAAATATTGAAACAGTCGCAAACAAAAATTTACAATAAGTTGGTCTTTTATCAATATTTAAAATAAATATATCGGAATAAAATATCATAATTTTAACAAACCACGGTCATACGGAATAATCTTATCATTTTATTCTATTACGTATTCTCAAGAATAGCATCCTAAGTCAAATTGATTTTACTAGTAGCAGATATCAGAACCCAGTTTATGCTTTGATCTTCTAAAATTGTAACAAAACATTTAAAAAATTCTGAAAAATAATGGGTTGTAATATGATAGAAGACGTTTGGAAGACGGAAAATAAACCATTTTCATCGTCATATATTCAATATAAAGATAAATTCTTGTATGATCTTATCAAACCGATTTTTTTTTCATGCAGATACTTTGTCACAACTTTGATCGCATATTTTCTCTGAAAGCTTTAAAGCCACTAAACTAAACATTTTTTCTGTTTGTTGTTTTCCAGAAAAGAAAACTATATATTTTTAAAATGTTTTTTTTAAGATGTTGTAAAACATCTTGCATTTTTTGAAAGTAGTAAATCTTTTTGTAAAATTAGTTAATATACTCGTATGGCGCTTTCTAATTGTTTTAGTCGTAAATTGAAAGCAGAGCTTTAATCGTTAAAATCAAAATCTAACAAATCTTACAAAAGAGCTTTTTTTAACTTTTTAGGAAAAGTTTGAAAACTTTTTTCTAAATTCTACAGACGTTTATAATTTGTAAAGGTGTAAATTGTTCTCAAATAGTTGCTTTCTGTTAATGTAAAAAAACAATGTAGGAAGCTCAGAAAATTTCTTTAAATTGCTATTTGAGTTTATTAGGTCTAGTCAAAATTGAACTAAATAAGCTAAGCCTAAATAAGCCAAATAACAATAATTAATCGTATTGTAACGGCCGAATTAATCATTTTTCATTTTACGTGATTATGTAAATATTGGCTGTTTAATAAAAAGCTTCAAAAAATGACAGTGAAACAAAAAACGCAACATTGTCACGTTTCATGTTTCACATTTTTAGTGTGGATCTGTAATAATAGTTGCAACTACAGCTTGGACGCGTTTGACTTTATATTAACAAAAATTATTTAATTATTTTGACAGACATACCTACGTCAAAGCAGCAACTGTACCAGGTTGAAAAGAAGACATTTTTGTCAAAATTGTGAATAAAGGTTGGGTAAAACCGGAATTATAAAAGTTTTTTTTACATTTTAATTTTAATAAGTTATTTTTATATTAATTTATCAAGGTTGTATTAAATTTTATTTATTGTCGACAAATGTAAATTATAATTAGAAAAATATGCATTTAATATTAATTTTGTCTTGCAAACGAAGTGATCGTGTCACTTATATCTATCAGAGCATTAGATAATTTACATTAATCTAATTTATAAGTTCTTATATAGCAAAACAGCTTATAATAAATTACAATTTTATTTGTTAATTAATGTTGTTATTATTAGGTGATTTATAAATTAAATTAACAATGATTTAATAAATAGTGTTATATAGACGACCATCCTATACTAAACAAATTAATTGATCATTTATAATTAACACACTTTCAATTATTTGAAAAAAATTTTTATAAATACATAATTTACATATTTCACAATTTAATGTAGCAAATAATTATTTTTTTACTTTAGTCGCAGATAAAATATTTTTTGACACACTTAGGTAAAAAATTTCTATGTAGTCTTAAAATCAAAAAATATTCACTTTCAAAATATTGCACGGGTGCCAATACTCCGATATCATAGTGCAATAAATATTTGGTGATATTAGTCTATTAATAGATAATTTTATATGGTTGGTTCAAACTTTCTGAGGAAAAAGTCAGTGATAGTATTATATGCCGAAGTTGTAAAGACTCTTCGGCAAGTTATCGTCAAAAAATGCTCTTTAAGAAAATTAACAGAAAGAAAGCAATAATAAATCTTGGAACTTGTATAGATATAATTTTTTAATCAAAAATTAACCCATAAAAATGATTTATTTAAAAAAAATAACTTTTTAAAATTGACGTTTTAAGAATAAATGTTTCACTTTTAACCAGAACGTTCACAATTACATCTAAACTTACGTTTATTATATTTTTTTAAACTTTGCAATGACGGGTTATTATACCTATAAGAAATAAATTGTCAATATTTAAAAATTAAACAATCATAATTTTTATTTCTATAAACTACTGCTATATTTCTAAAAACTAATTACCCCCGTCTTTTAATCAGGATAAACTTTTTTTATAATTGTCTTTGAGCAATTATAATAAAAGTTTTCAAATTGCTCTTGGTCAATAATTATTATTGATCATTTTTTTAGCTAAGATTTATATACAGTATGTCTACGGATCGAGCTCCAAAGATAAAAATCTTTTTCATTTTGCATATTACATAAAAAATGTATTTCTGATAAAAGTTTTTGTTTGTTCAAAAACGGGCAGTTCAGCTTTAACCTCTTCAAATTTGATTTTAGTTTCTGATAAAAATCGCAAAATTTCAAAAAATTTATTTGCGTTGTCATGGTAGTTACCATTATTCATTTATTTTCATCAACTATTAGTTCAAAAAACCAACCATAATCGTTAAAAATGTTGTCAAAAAATTAAGAAATTTAACTAATGCTATGGCAAAAGTAATAAAGCAATAAGCCGAGTTCTCAAAGAATGTAATCAAAAGTTTCCGAATATATACATCTGAAATAGAGGTCTACGAAAATTAGTGATAAAATTCTTATCAACTGGTTCCAAAAAACAAGATAGTACGCAATATATGCGACGCTGCCACTCTTCTTATAATAGACTCAGTACTGACCTATCCAAAACTTTCTTTGCGACGAAGATCGCTTCATTGAGAAATTGGTAAATCGCTCATTTTAAAGATTTTGACACAATGGAAGTTTTATCCCTATAAACCCATTTTTAATTACGCATCAGAACTCGGAGATCCTGCGAAACGTTTGGATTTTTGTGGAGAGGAGAGGAGACACTGTGACGTCTTTAACTCTTCAAGAAGATTAAAGCAGTTATAGGAAATTGCGTTGAAGACTAGAATTGTTCATTGCAAAACGTCAGTAGATGCAAAAACTTTTGTCAAGAATACATTTTTCTTGTAAAATAAAAAAGTTTTTCTTCTTTGAAACTCGATCCGTGGACATACCGTATGTTGAACTTCTTTTTGTTTATTATATAAAAAAGTTTCAAATAGAAATAAAAGCAATTGCAAAAAAATATATTTGCAATTTTTTTCTTGATTTTAAGTGGTCGAATTCGTCTTAACAAATTTATACAGAATGTTCAAAAGAAATTTGGTTGCTTAGTATGTTCTTCTACCAACTATTGGAACATCTTATGTTATATAATATCTCTCTTAAAAAATAGTTAGCTTCTATGTTTCATTACAACAAATCAAAACAAGTCGCGTGCATTCTTTTATAAATAGTAAGAAAGATTATAGGTTTGATTTCATTGTTGATTGAACGACAAACCACATAACAACCAGATTGACATGAAAATCACGCAAATTATATTATTCATAACAGCTGTCATGGTAGAAAGCTTATAGAAGAGTCTTTTTTTCAATAACGCTACCAGAAACCACACATTGATTGATAGTCATGCTATATAACCGAATTAACCTGTCCATAATATATTAGGTCCATTCATGTGGTTTCATGCTTTTTGTGAGGAATCGTGGCGGAAATTATAATTATTATAATTATTGGCAAGGATAAATTGGTGATATGCTATTAATTATTATTAGTAGGTACTTTGTAATTGGCTGATTCAAATAATTAAGCAGGCATTGTAATCAGAAAGAAATTGATTTGAGGCGGGAATATTAATTTCAGTTTTTTATAACTTGGGTAATGGTAACTCATTTGTAAGGTATTATTAATATCCTTAAAGAAAAGCTTGTAATCACTGTTATTACTAAATTGTTTTTGTATTTTAATACCTGGAATTACACATAGTATACTCAATGATTAATTGCATTTCATGATTTAGACTTTTATAAAAAAAAGTTGATTGAAATTATTGTTTGCTAAAACTGTATGTACTATTACTCCTCAAACATTGTACCCACTATTCAAAACAAGGCATAAAATGTTACAAGTTAGTTTCTAAATATTCATTTGTAATTTTCTTTAATAATATTGAATAAAGCATGTCATTTTCACAAGACTTCAAATATTTATCCTTACAGATATCGACACATAATTTTCAAAGCAGCATTCTTTAACGTTTTAATGCGGCAATTTCCCAGAGCAGAAGTTCTTGCTGTTACAGTTTATAAGCAGCTTTTTAATAAAAAAATAAAATCTAAACAAGCTCTCATGTCTTCAGTCTTGTCCTACAGTAGCGTAGGTAGAACATTGCATGCCCATCGCGGGTAATAGTTGTTAACTATGAATACTATTACACAAATCACTAATGCAATCACACAAAAATTACAAACTATATAAATTGAAACGTCGAAATAAATCATAAACATTCGTTTGTAATCGCTTCTTGAGCAATTTATAAAATAAATTAAGTGTACAGGTGTTTCATGTTGAGTTATAGTTGTCTATATCTATTAGTTCATGCGATTCTATGTGCACTAGTTGTTACGATTTTGCTTTCACCGGAAGCAATTGATGTGTTTTAAATAAACAAATTTATCGTTTTTTTTAATATGATTTATTGCAAAAACTTGTGCATTCTAGGTATTGTATTTTCGTTAAATAAAAATGACGATCAAACTATTACAGCTAATCGAAACAAGTTTTATTGCTGCATAATATTTAAACAAATATATATTTTTTATACAAAAAACATAAAGAAAATTACAATTCGTCAGTGATTCAATTCTGCAAGTGAATTTTCATCGTATGGTGATGTAGCAGCTTTCTAGGATCTAATGAACTAATCGTTAGATCTTATAGTGATCAAAGCGACTAAGAAAGGGACTATAACTATTAATATAATAATACACATGCATGCATGTATTTCTATTCGTAACAGGTGGTGCCGGAAGTTTATTATAGATAAACAAATACTTATTGAACCAATTATTAGGCTTTTCAATACAATTTCAGATAGCAGAGCTTACATTTTATAATTTCAAATAGGTATTCAAAATCAAAATCTAGTTTCCACCTCTATAGTGAAAATGTAAGTTTAAAATGTAAAATCTCATCTCTAAATTTTTTGTTAGACCTGCACTTTAAGATTCATACAAACTAACTGTATTCTTCTTCTAAATTGTTTCAGGTTTTGTGGAAATAACTGAAACGATAAAGTTTATGGTTTCTAATCCAAGAAGTGCCCACAATAGACTGAGAACCGTAGAGTTTGTTATAAGCTTTTTTGCTTCTGTTCGTGTTTTCTATTTCGTTGACTAAGGTCTTTATTAATCGGTTAATCTGTTAATTTATTTTATATTAAAATGTTTAACAGAACTGAGCTTTGTGCTACATAAAAAAATAAATTCTTTATTGTTTTACTTCTATTATTTATTATTTACTTATTTATTATTCAGTTCTAGAAACTTTAGTATAACAATTGACCCCAGAAGAAGCATTTCCTAAGCATAGCAAAAATTTTGATAAAAAACTTAGAATGGTTTCATATGCTTTTGTACTATTTATGGTCTTTAGAGTTTCTAGTACCTTCTCGCGATAACGTGTGCTTCTCTGTTTGAGTCTTTAAAATGAAAGTCTCAAAGACCTCTTGCGGCGACGCCGTTCTTGAAAGCGACGGCTTCAGCTGCACTATGACGCTTTGGCTTACTTTAAGGTGCGACGCATCAATAGAGAAAAAATTGGCTATTAGCTTAAATCTTTACCTACATTATGAAAGTGACTAATTAACGCATTTATTTCTGTTAATCTAGAATATAAATGGTCGTTTCCAGCTCGTCATTAGCGTCTTCTGTGACGCGTTTTTATCCGACAGCTATCAAGCGCTTTTTGATATCACTATTTTCACTAAGACATGAGGCAGCTGAATTACTATCTTCGTGCGTACTATAAGTTAATATATGCTATAACCTCGACTGTTGAAAATTGTTAGTGTAATAGTGTCTTTGATCTTCACGTTCTGCAAAACTACAAATCGTAAGCGACAAGGATAAAAATCAAGAGACAGCCAAGGAACATTATTAAATCTATATTCAACTGTCAAAACGTTGGTCTATTTTTTAAAACCTTTGTAAATGCGCAATTTTTAAATCATCTGAGTTGAAATCAGAAATATAGAACAAAGATTTCTAATTCCTATTATCTATTTTTGTTGCTTACAAATATATTCATAGTTGTTTACTTTAAAAACAGGCAACCGGCAGTGGCAATTTTTTTTAAATATATTATAAAAAAACAGCTGAATGCTAAGCCATTCTTTCTGAAATAGCTAACTACTCAGATAAAATTTTTACGTTTGTCGTATAACGAGTTTTAAATTTGCAAACTGTACTTTACGTTGTTTTTTATTCAACTATAATACTAGAAATAAATTACGCACTAAAAACTTGAAAGTAGTTTTTGTTTTTGATGACACTATCTTTACGACAATTGTTTACGTTTTTTCGCGTGCGCGTTTGTTGCATTAAGTCGTATCAGCAAAAATTGAGTGAAAAAAAGTGACAATCAAATTTCATCTGATAAATCAGCCAGACAAAAGCCATCTTCTTTGTAAGAAAAGACTCTCGCCCGGGTGGGAAACCTACGATCCTTGTTAGCCCAGATTCCAAACGCACTATCGTTAGCCTCTTAACTTCTGAGGACTTCAAAAGCATATAATTTTTATACCATTCGTATAAGTGTATAATTTAAAAAAATTTAAAAAGTTGAAGGAATAGTAATTTTTGGTTGGTTTAAAAAGCAAAAAATATGTGGATTGCGGATGTTTCATGTTAAGAAACTTTTATGTTGATGGTCAACATTTGTTTGTTGAAAGTGGCTTATACCAAGGCATTTGATAGAATGAATGTTTATTTGACTATTTGGAAATTGAGCTGTGAATTGAATTGTGACTAAAACTAGCTTCAGTTGGCTTTAGTCATACAAGAATGGTTTTTTATCTTTTGTATCGTCAGCAGTTCAATAGTTGCCATGTTTTTTTTGTTATAAATAAATATACAAAAATTTTTGATAAGATTTTGTAAACCATTTTTTAAGCTGTAAATTTAAAACGAAAATGTTTAGACCGGTTATACACTAATGGGACTGAATGCGCGAGTAAAGTACTTTCTTCCTTATTATAATATTTAAATCTGATAATATATGAAAGACAGAGAATAATTAATATATTAAAGACAAAGTATAAACTAATCATTGTCTAAAATAATAAATACAACGCTCAAGTAAGTGAATAACGGGCTATTAATGCTTGACATAAGATATCTAATTACTTTGCTGCAACACTGTTGCCAATTTGATGTTTTTATTATGTAGATTGTGCAACTGCAAATTGCATAATTATTCAAAATAGTAAGAAAAGTGTTTTGAATATCTTATATTTACGAAAATTTGCTTAAGATGACTAGAATAAATGGATGTACTTAATTTATGTCATGATTGAACAACTGTGCTTTGTACTGGTACGCATTTTTGGAAAATTGTAGACTTTTTGATAAACAAAGACTAATAGTAGAAAGTTAACCTTTACGTAATTTATTTAACAAAAGAAAATCTTATTGTCGGAAGATGTTAGAGCTTTACCGTTGCAAAATGCTTAAATGGCTTCAACCACATTGTTTTTAATTACTACTAATATATTTCTACAAACGCTGTGAAGCAATTGCTATAAAATAATTATTTTGCATAACAATTGTGATTTAAATCCGCATTCATGTTTGAATTGCTTTTTCATTAAATATGTGTATGATAAAAATTTTTATTACAATTAATTATCTTGTCAATCCTTTTGACAAGCTTTTAAAAAAGCTGATTATTTGCGCTCCACTCACTGACGCAACTCGACTTGAAAGTAGGTTGAAAAACAATAAAACCGTCAAAAAATAATAACAATCATGCAAAACGTAACATATTTTACGCATAAATAGCTGCTAGCTATATAATATTAAAAATTTCAACAATTTTTAGTTTAAAATAATAATTCATAGCCAAAGTGACAAGAAGTGTAGGTAACATTAATATATATAATTTATAGCTAAAAGCGGTAGAAATTGATAAAAAATAATGTTTGTGCCTTAAAGGTGCGCTAAAAAAAGATTCTATAAATTCTCAAAACTATCAAACGAAAATTACTTGTCTCGCGGCTTTGTTGGCTTTATTGCCAAATATTAATCTATATTCAACACATATTTCTAATAGTTTAGCATTATTATAAATTCTGCTTACTTGGGTTTATGTCGGGATTTTGATACACTATGTAGCTGCAAGCCCGGTCCACTTAAGAGTATTTCAATGTTTTTTTTTTGACTAAATTATAACATCGGCTGAAGCAATAAAAAAACAATTGAGGTTAGTAAAACTATTCTAACTAAAATAACCCTATTTTTAAAGTATTAAAAAATGCTTTAAAAAAAAAAGTTTTTTGAAGAAAAAAAAATATAATGAAATGTTGACGTTTGGCTCTATCAGTGGAGGAGTTATCAGAACAAAAAACTGCATGTGAAAATACCGGTATGCTCACGTTACCGGCAACACAATACTCAACGTCAATAAGCACGTTAACTCGACGAGTAAACTACGCGCTAGTACACAACTTATTCTGAAAAACTTTGGTTTTTTTTTTTAATTTTCCTAAAATTATTTACTAATTTTGAGCAATGCTCGAAAAAACTGTATAATCCACAAGCAGTGAACAAGTACAAGTAGCTTGTATTGAGGAGTAAGTCACAAATATTTAATTTTTTAGTCATAACCTATAACCAAAACTTTATTAGTAACTAGTTTTCCGACCACTTAATTTAAATTTTTTTAAGAATCTATAAAATTCTTTCAATTTTCATACAAAAATTTAAAAATTTTATAAAGTTTTCTCAATTCTCATACGGAAATTTAAAAGCTCTTATGCTATAATTCTATCAAGTTCCAGAACACAAATTGTTTTATCTAGACTCAAAATGCTAAAAATGTCAAAGCAGAAAAACTTTTTTCAAGTGTTTTCATCTGTATCTTTTTGTTCGCTGTTTTTACCCTTCAACTTTTTTCTCTTCTAAGCAAACTTCTTCGAATGTAGTTTGAAAACATTGACTCAAATTGTTAATTACATTACTTCACATCTTTAATAGTGCACTGTAAAAAATTGAAAAATTGTCTAAAATGGCTTTTTGACGTTTTATAATAGCCCGCCGGGATATAAAACGATAGTAGTCTACAAATAAACTTAAAGTAATAAGAATAGTAAAACAAAATGCAAACACTAGAAAAATTATGTCACTAAAACTGTCAATTTATGATGCATGCGGACATAAAATGCTATTACGCATTTTTAGTGCCGGTAAACTCAGCCGGTATTGCAGGTCTATTCACAACTGGCTTTGATATTTAAAAGCATGGTGACGTGCACAAATGGCTGCCACAGGCATTTGCGCTATTTTAAGAATGTAAAATAAATTTGTAACTATTACAGAAAAAGAGATTATCTAACAGCATAAAAATATGTATTTTGTATTTTATAGCGTTTGAAAACCATAATGCAAACTTATTAAATTTATAGATTTAAATGGTTTTACAGTTAAACAATTTTACAGATTGTTACTGGCTGTAGTACAAACCGATCTAAGACCTGCTGCCAAAAGTAATAATTGAAAAAATTAAGAGGAAAACTTTACCAAAATAATTTTGTGATTACCATAGAAAGAAGTCTTGGAATCTCAGTCTTTATTATCTATTGTTCTTTATTGTTTATGAAGTTTTCAATATATATAAAACAAAATCCTACATTTTTAAAATATTTTTGTTTTCTGAACCAGCACTAATATTGAGTGACAACGAGTAATTATTTCGGAAAGCAGGCCACTTAAGCCATCAATACACATCTGGCCAGAAATTACTGATGAAATTCATTGATATGTTTTTTGAATTAATATTAATCTTTTAAGCTGGTTAGAAAAAACATCATTATTATTTATTTATTTAATTACTATGGTTTTTTAGTTTATAATACTTAACGCATGAGCGCTTCCGAATTAGATATTTGACACTTGAATGACAAATCCGAAGTGTTTTATTTTGAAATTTTTAAGCACATTAACATACATAGTATTTTTAACAATGTTGTATAGCTTAACCATCCAGAGCTATAGTAAGACTTTAAATATATATATATATTCTTCGGGTTTCCGGCTATTCATCCGCGTGGAATTCTTGATTAGAATTTCTTGACGACGTTTTGGCAAGATCTCATTCGCCATCTTCAGGTCGGAGGGTTCATGTCACGCGTGAACTGCAGTCAAGCAAGAGCCCTCCGACCTGAAGATGGCAAATGAGATTTTGCCAAAACGTCATCAAGAAATTCTAATCAAGAATTCCACGCGGATGAATACCCGGAAACCCGAGAAATTTTCATCAAGCACCCGCGGAAACCTGAAGATTAATATATATATATATATATATATATATATATATATATATATATTTGTTTTTCAATAAATTTTACTTATCTTTTACGACTATTACGCAAATCCAGAAAATGTAGTTTGACAACACATTATCTTATTATTGCGGTTTCTTTGAAGTTTACAACTTTACGCTTATTAGGTTTATGATGCTTGAAATTGAAGATTAGTGCATCATGTTTTTGTTTGCAAAAGCCTGTATGTATTTTAAAGTCTTCATTTGGCTTTATAATAATTATTGTTGTTTTTTGTACTAATAATAGATTAATGATAATCAATAATATTACCTACTTTTTTTAAATGATATATTTTCAGGCTTTGTGAAGCCAAATAAGATTCAAGTTTATAATTATGTAATTATATTCTATGTAATAGTTGTTGTAGTGTAAAAAGCCATAGCTCTGGCATTATACGGGTTGGAAAAAGCTACACGTAGAAGACACAAAAACTGACCCATTGTTAATTTTAAAATCGTTTTATTGAGGCTGCGACCGACAATACAAACCAAGTACTGGTTTTGACTTAATTGACACTATTTTGACTTATCTGAATTGTTTCTACGCGGATTCAGAAAACAATAGCAGATTATACACCAGAATGGTGAACTGCATAATTTTTTTTTGAGATATATTTGAAGCTCGACGGCGAAGCCTGAATGTCTAAAGCATTGAGAAAAAAAGACTTTTCTTTCGAGTTGTATGTATGTATATTGAAGTTAGATGGCGATTTGACTCATGGCCGAGTTAATTGAACATAGACATGCCAGATGCCAAAATTTGGCTTTTGACTGACTAATTTAATTCAGTTATGTCGCAAAATGTTCATCTTTATAATTTTATTATACGCCGTTGCCGGTATACTTTTAAAGAAATACTTATTACGTTGAAATTAAAATTACGATTAAAAAAATAGTGTTAATAACTTTACCACTACTGTGCAATATTTAAATATTTTAAGTCAAGTAAAGGATATCATGAGAAAGAAAGAGTTTAATGAAAAACTAAGCTGCCAAGATTAGACTACCAAAGCGTCTAAATAGGTTTGAAATTATAAGATAGGAGAGAAAGAAAGCCTTATTTTCATTCAAGTACTTTTTTTGCAATAAATAATAAAACAAATGGTACGGTAACTATTTATGTAATACATTATTTGTTTAATTTAAAATAATTGCTTTTCTTTTGTTAGGCATCGGCTTATAGCGTTTATAAACATTTCGGCATGTGTCTAAGCATAGACTAAGTAAACCTATATTTATATTTAGTCAATGGTCTAAGTCATGTTATCCAAATGCCAAATTGTATCACTGTTTTGACATCTGGCATATCTAGTATAGACATATGAGGATATGCCAAATCTGCAGTCAGACTTCAACATTTACAGTCAGAAGCAATAAACTCTAGTCGTCAGTCATTTTCTGAAAAATTTTAAATACATATTTGAACCTAGAAAAAATTTTAGCTTTGCTTATATATAATTTTTATGAAAAAGCTAAAACCAGTGATAAAATCTTGAAAATCACTATTGTTGTGTACTGTAACAACTCTCATTAAAACAAACAGGGCGGCTAATCTGCTATTAGAATTATTCACAACTTTTTTAGGAAGAGATTAGAGTGATGAATTAAAGAAATTAATTAAGATAACAATATTAAGAAAATTAATAAAGTTCTAACAGAACGGCACAAGTACAAACTAGGTGCAAAGATATTCTACAACTACTGAATGCTGATTTACGACTAATTAAAATAATCTATATATATAAAAGAAAGTCTGTTAGTTACACCACTTATAACTCAAGAACGGCTTTACCGATATGGTGGAAAATTGGTGAGGTGGTAGCTTAGAGCCAGGAGAATGCTATAGAATACTTTTTATCCAGAAACCACCCTCTAAAAGAGGGGTAAAAGTCAAATGTGAAATGCGATGTCGGAAACGTTCGGTGAGGCTCGGCAAATTACCGAGAAACAAAACGCAAATGACAGCTATGTAATTGACGTATAATGACAGATATGTAATGACGTATGGATGACAATTTGATATTTGTAAGTGAAGTGAACTATAAAACTCGGTATGGTTGAAAATTTTACTTTTTAGGTGAAGTGAAGTTTAATTAATAATGCCGCGACCAAGACGATCGAATCTTTCCCGACAAAGCCGTGATGCAAGAAGAATACGAAACACTGCAAATGAAAGGACTGAAGAAGAACAAGAAATTGCACGTGAACAGCGCCGCAATAGTATGGCTCGACTTCGTGCTTCTCAATCACAAGAGCAAAGTGAGCAGCCCGTGAAACAGCTCGGTTGGCTATGCAGAATCGTCGAGCGAACAGAGGTCAACAAAGTGCTGATTTGAATCGAGCAGCGTTTCAATACGATTGCAGCAATGATTACAGCTTGCATCCTAGCGTTTGCATTGGGCAAATGGACGTAGTTTGCGAGTATTGTGGTGCATTAAAGTTTTCCGGAGAAACCCCTGGATTATGCTGCCTTAATGGTAAAGTAAAATTGCCATTGTTGACTCCGCCACCTGAGCCATTGTATTCATTGCTTTGTGGCGAAACAACATATATATATATATATATATATATCTATATATATAAAAGAAAGTCTGTTAGTTACTCCACTTATAACTCAAGAACGGCTTTACCGATATGGTTGAAAATTGGTGAGGTGGTAGCTTAGAGCCAGGAGACGGACATAGGATACTTTTTACTCCAGAAACAACCCTCTAAAAGAAGGGTTAAATCAAAATTAGGATTGCGATGTCGGAAACGTTCGGTGAGGCTCGGCAAATTACCGTTCCAAATAAATCGATCCACTCCCCCACCACCAACCAAAGTTGGATCGTGCGTTTACATGTAAAGGGTTACAAACTTTGGGTGAAAGTTTGTATCGAAAATTATGATGACTGGATTTGAATGAAAAGAATAGAATACTTTTTATTAACAAAGAGATAAAAAGAGGTGGGATAGGAACAAAAAATGACAAGTACCAATATTAGTATGATTTTCAAAAATTTTGGATTGTTTATTTTAAAAATAATATCTATGTTTAAATCCGAAATTTTAGAAGTAAAATATTATCATTCCTTGATAGGGCGGAAAGAGGGCAAAATGTCTAAAGATTGATGTCGTTTTCATAATTTTTCCCATAAATTGCCTAAGTTCTCAAAAAAAAAAAATAGGTATGTTTCCTGCTTTCTAAAAAATTACTCTTTGGAGGATGAAAAGAGAGTGTTCTAGGGATAAAAATGTAAGAAAACGATATGGGTATTTTCGAGAAATTTCAGGTCGTTGATTTTGAAAATGATATTTAAGTTAAAGAGGGTTGTAAAATGAATGTGATAAAGGTAATAAATGTGAATAATTAATTTGGGTATCATTTTTATAGTTTTTGGGGTCGTTTATTTTAAAAATCTATATCTATTTATGACCGATTTGGCTGAAAATTGGTGGAGTGGTTGTTTAGAACCAGTAACCCAACAAAGAATATTTTTTATCCCATTCCGTGTGACGTGGCATACAATATAAAACGTAAACGCATCTGACATATAATAACAAAACAAATGACAAAAAAAATAAAAATAAAAAATAAAATAACAAAACTAAGGCGGAACAAAGTTTGCCGAGCCAGCTAGTTAATTAATAAACTAAAACTTAACTGTTAGGTGTCTGTGATCTGTTGAATTTTATAAACTTTTGGTAAGTTGCTCGCTCTCTGGTAAGTTATTGTAAAGTTTGCCAACAACTTACAATGTTGTAGGACACCGAATCTAACCATAACGGAAAGCCATAGATAACTATGATCATGGTCATCTATGACTTTACGTTACAGCCTTTTAATAAAACGCTTAAACACTTTAACAAACTGAATGCGCAAAAAAATTCAAAATAGTAAAATTATTAGATACAGGGTATTGCACTTAGGCTATCGCTATGCATTATTTTGAAAATAATGCAAAACAAAGTTTTCAATATTTTCTAAAATGTGAATAAGGTACGTAGACGACGTTTTTGCAGTTTTTAATAAATCTGAAAGTTTAACAAATATTGTGTCAAGATTAATAATTGTTATCCTTCAAAAAAATTCAGTTATAAAGTCGAAATTATTAACAAACAATTTTTTTTAGATAAACAAAATTAAAAAAGCAACAGGCAATTTAAAATTTAATATATTTAGGAAAAAAAAACAACATTTTAAAATACATACATGAATCAAATCATTGTTTTTAACATAAAATAGCAAGTTTAAGTTTTTTAGTAAATAGATATTTAACGTTTTTTTAAGTCAAAAATCTTTAAAAAAAACACTTATCAAAAAAGTTGCTGATATTAATAGATATTATAAACAAATAGTAAATAAAAATGCAAAAAAAATTTTTAAATTTCAATTTTCTTTGAACCTAAGATAACATTTAAAATTTAAAATTTAGAGCAATTTATCAGTCAGGATCAAAATTAAAAAACTGGTTAGAAGGTTCAAAAGACAAAACACTATTTCTAGAAAAGTTTGAATTTTATCGCATAGAATGTGATAACTGTGACAAATGTTATATAGAGCAAACGCATAGATCAACTTAAACTAGATACAAGGAGCACTTAGCTCACTTAAAATATGACAGATTAAACCAATCGACTATAGCAGACCACACTTTTAATAGCAATCATCAAATTGGTATTGTGCCATAGATTCCAAATCAATCAATTTTTTTTTGTCAACTATTTTAATAGTTATTTTTAACTAGTTTGTAAAGTAAAATTTTTCACATGATCACTTTGTTTCAAAAAAGTATTGCTGCATTAATGCGAATAAGAAAAATGTTTTTCCGAAAAACTTGAGTACAAATCATTTTGCAACAAATAACTCAATTTCTTTTAATAATAAATAATTTAGTTTTTTACTTATTTTTCGGTTCGTAGCGTTGCCCCCGCTGATCAACTAGTTTTTTAAACTTAAAATGATCTCATTGTTTGGTGGCTATGGTATTATTTAAATAAAAGAACATTGTTTCAAAAAGTTTTTTTTAGCTTCGGTTAAAGTAAAAAACATCGGGGTGTGGGCAAGCCAAAAAAGTCATTTTCACGTCCAGGAACAACACTACTGGCTATAACATTATACATTTTACTGTTTTACTATTTTCTTCTCATTTTTCCTTTCCAATCTGACAAAACCCATTGTAAAGCTGTTTCAGTCAAGTGGTTTTTTTTTTCTAAAACCTGATTTGTTTAAACAATTATTTATTTTCCCCAAAATTTTCTTGTGATTGCTTCTGTATCACAATTTTCAACACTTTCTCATGCACCTGCAGTTTGTTTATTGACCTGGTTCTCTTTGTTTTTTTCACTTTGAGTCTTCGAACTACCTCAGCTTATATCCGTTTAGCAGGTAACATCACTAACATCCCTGATAAAAAAAAAAGAGAGCAGAAAGAAAAGAAAGCATTTGTCGTTTTTATAGCTTTGTGTTTCTCACTGCCTAACTAATTTTTATTGATTAGCATCCAATCAAATAATGTTGTTATTCTTATTTTCACTACACAATAAACCAAGTTATAGAACTCCGAACCTTTGTTAACCTAGCAAATTTATTAAATTTACAATTTAATTTAAATTTTAGATGAAATTGACGTTGGCGAAGCATTGATCGTCAATAATTTATTACAGTAATTTATGGAAATTTTCTTGTGTTTGACCACAACAGCTTTCATTTATAATGTTGTTTGTAGCACGTAATTGCAATCAGCATAATCACTTTAGAGTGTTCGAGTCAGGAACAATTTCAAAAACATAAATAAAAATCAAATATTTGAACAATTTAACAACATCAGAAACCACTTTAATTGAGACGGATGATTGGAGAATAAGAATTGAAAAAGATGCACTTGCTTTTCCGTTTGTATTTTAGAACTACTTTTTGAAATAGTTGAAAATGTAAATTACCACTTTAAATTTTAAGATACGTGTTTCTTTCACCGAAGTTGTATAATCCAATGTCATTGTTATTTTTTGTCAATTTTTTAAAATTAAATTATAGAATTTTAATTAATTTAAGTAACTCTTATCTTTATCATTTGCAAAAATTGGTAAATTGAATAATAATAATTTGGCTGCTTATCTTGTCATAATAATAAACGACATTATTATACTATTAATTATTTGCTTGTTTTTGTAATTGCAAAACTGCAATGACATAATCGTGCGATTTGTTTAAAAACCAAATATTATCTGTCATGTTTTCATGATTAACTGCTATCCGGCTTTTAAGAACTATGTTTTATTAAAATAATTTTTTTTTCATTAAAAATAGAAACAGAAACACTATAAATTTGTTAATCATCAAACTAATTTATTGCTGGTAAAAGCAGTGATGATTTAAATTTATGATAAATGAATTAATTAAAATTGTAATAAATAGTTTGCTAAGAATGTGTTACTTTTTTATAGGTATTTATAGATTCACCAATTAAAAATTTTGGTAAGAAAGACGACATTTTACAATAGATAAACGTGGCAAAATATGTCTGGCATTTTTTTAATTTTCATTGCATTTTTTCATTTATACACGCTCAGTTATTAGTGTGGAATAGGTTTCTTATGCTTTTGCTATTAATTTAACGTAAATTTTGCTATCAAGTAAATTCACACTGCAGAAACTCTATTGTCTAGAAATATTTAGAGTTTCATAAAAAAAACCGTTTTGTAGTCAAACTATTTTTGTTATCGAATAAATTTTTATACAGCAATATAATTGATAAAAGTTAGTATTAACTTTGAAAAAATATTTTTTTACAAACATTTTTTAATAGCATATAGGTTGACCAAAAATGTTACAGTTTTTTTGCTATTTCTTACAAAATTTTATTTAATTGTACACAGCAAAAGAAATGTTAGTGATATTACATATGGATATGCATCTATGGGAAGATATTGTGTTTTTTTAATTTACAATTAATTATTACAATTCCATTTTGTGTCAAAAAGATGGAACACCTTCACAAGTTAATATTACATATGGTTTACATTTTGAGTTGTCATAACTTCGTTTTCTCAAATAAAACATTCTGTAGTTTTTTTAAGTTGTTGAAATGGTTTTTTAATTTATTTATATTGAGCATTACATATATCTTAACCTAGAAAAATTATACTTTTTTAAAATTTGGCTTGGTTGTTTTGCCATAAATAGAGTGCTGTGAGATCAACTCATACAAATCAAGATTTGTAAAATGTTAGACGAAAACATATTGGAACAAAACTTTTAACATGTTTTGCCGTTATTGAACTATCTAGCAAAACTGAACAATTTCTTGCGTGAATAACTTTGGTATAAAAATAAGTTTTATATTTACTTAAAAGCATATTACTTTCGTAAAATATAAAATGTGGCGACATCTATCTATCAAAAGATTTCTATATCAAAGTTGAAAAACCACGTTTATATATTTCGCTGCAAAAAGTCACTACTAAATGACATATTTAGATTTTGATGTTATATCGGAAATAATTGTGTAGTTTTTCAACCTTATAGTAAAAAGCTTTTTGATAGTTAAATGTTGTCACATCTTAAACTACTTTTAGACAAAACATTTAATTATGCTCATTTTAGTAAAAACAATTAAAATTTATTGAAATTTAATTGTATTGCATTTTGTATTTTTGATAAATCTTTGAGAAAAATCAAAAAACTATTCTTTAAAGAGGCTGAAAATTTTATTTTAAAGCGATTGAAATGTCAATATTGGTATTTGAGCATTTTATTAAGTATTATAATAATTAGGACTTATAAATTAGGTATATGTAGATTTTTTGGTGTTTTAAGAACTATAAATATTATTGATCCGCCACTGGTGTCTTTGAATGTAAAAACGGTTTTTACGTAAGTTGCATATGCATGCAATATTTTACTTCTTCTGTACATAAATCTCAGTTCTGTCGTTGTATTTTTACGCTAACAACATCTTATTTACATCTACATTCTCACTTATGTTTATTTTTGAATACCGAAGGTGATAAATCGGTTTATTGTTTAGAGATCTGAAAGCACGACAAAATACCTACATCAAAAGTGACTTCAGTAAATGAGAAATTATTGTAAAACACTTTAAGCTTCTGCTAAGTATTTTTGCCAAATACACCGTCCCCACTTTATCTGGTCCGGCCTGAAAATTTACAAATATATCTTATAAAGTAATTTTGTGGTGTTTAATTTCAACAGACTACTATACTATAAATGATATTCGACTTGAAATATTAAATCTTTACAATATATTCCTATATTTGTTTTTTCAAGCCGGAACAGAAAAAAATAAGCACCCTGTTTGACACAGCTCAGATTGAGTAGATATAAAAAATTGATAAATACATATTCAGGGTTTTCTAGTTCAGTCAATTGAGTATGTCTGATTTAATTGTATTTTTTAGTGACAGTAACAAGTATTTTTATTATGCTTAACAGTTTAACCCTTTCTGTCCTAAAGATTTTATTAGATTTGAAAATCATTATAACATAATACTGATAAAAAAAGAAAGACTAATACTAATTCATTCAAATCACATCTGTAAACTAGGTTATGTTTTGCTCTGATTGCAAGTTTGAATAAATTTGCATTAGTCTTTTTTTATTTAAATAGTTTGGTACATTATCTTTGATATACGTTTAAGACAAAAGACGCTAATGTGATAATTTGGTTGTCCAATTACCCATATCTGTTAACACTGACATCAACAAAATTAATAATGACAATATTAACTCTTCAATAATATAAAATTGATTAAAAATCAAGCTTTCAATTTTTAATTAACTTTAAAACTAATTTAAGAATTGAACTAACACAAGAACCACAAATTAGTCTATACCTAATTTCAGCCTATACACAGAAAACACAAATTTGTTTTTGAAAAATTAAATTAGAAGACTATCTACTTACGCATCTGCAAGTCAATTACTTATTTAAAATATGTAATTTACTTAAAATAAGTCTAAAATTTTAAGATTGTTACTACAAGAGATTACTGATATTTGTCAAATTTTTGAAATTGTCTAACAGCATCGTATTTATTGTTTACTTTTTAATCAATCAAAAATGAACGTGAAAACAAAGACTGGTCTTTAGTTTAAAAATTGATTACTGTGGCACTAGAAATCTCGGTGAGAACAAAAAACATATTTTTATCTAATGATTATAATTGCAACAAAGTAAAGTTAAAGGATTGTAGAAATTTTAGAAAAACAATCTTGATTGTGTCTTCAAGGTAATAAAAACAAACATACTTTTTCTTTATTAAAAAAATGCTGTGTCTATTACACTTTATTGTGTTACAGTTTACAAACTTTTAAACAATTTACGCTATTTTGTTGTTTGTTGGCTACATTTCTCTGCGTTCTAAAAGCTTCAAAGAAACACATACTCTGTAAGCCGGCTGGCTTTCCGTTTGTTGACATTTCTCATCTTTCTCATCTTTCTTTCTTTCTTCTACTTTGAAGTAGAAGCTGAGTATAACTTGTTACAGACCCGTTTCTTCATTTGTCAACAATTAAATTGTCGTAAGTGTTTGATTTTCTCTATTATTTACCTAACTGATAAATGCATAAAAAAAAGTTTATTCTAGTGCATTGAAAAATTTAAAAGTTTTGGTTTGATGAATTTTTCACCTTCCTTTGCAACAAATGAAATCTTTAGGTCTATTTTGATGCATTGTGATCTCCACTATTTTTATCTGTGTAAACGACTGCTTCTATTACACTGTACGGCGTTGTTATGTAGCTAACCGCAAGCAACGACCTATGGTTTTATAATTAATCTTCAATTGTTTTACTTCAGTTTAATACTTAGAAATGTCAATTTTTTTCTGTGAGTTTATTGTGCATTTGAGGATCGAATACACAGCCCAGTATACAAATCTTGACGAAACGTTGCATTCTCGAAATAAAGTATACCTTTATGCTTTGCGTCTCGGACAGCTTCTTAATTTCTTGACAGAAATGCAACACTTTTCCGTTACGGTATGTAATGTACTATAATCGCATAATATTTCAGTAGAAAGATAAATAATGCAATCAATTAAGATAAAATCCATGACGTGTTTTTTAATAATCTTGTGCTACTGTTGCTTGTTTACATTTCCTCTCTGTATAAATTTATGAATTTATTATTTTTCTATAAATACTTTATACTATTCTATTGTTTATAAAATATATTTTTAAATAATTATTAATTGTTTTGCTTTATTTATAATTAATCATTTCTGTTGAATATGCTTTGTTCATTTTTTCTTAAAACACTAAAGAATGCACGTCTATTAACAGTTATAATACATAAATTATTGCAAAATCGTGTTTCTTCTTATAGCTTTTATTGAAAAAATTTCTGAAAAGAGTGACAAGTGCTGCTATCATATCCGTCTTCTAATAAATCATCACAAATAAAAACGCTTTTAATAAAGGTTACGAGGCAAATTAGAAGATTTAAGCATGATTGCACAGTGTAATAATGCTGGGTTGGTGCCGTGAGCATAATACAAGTTCACGAAGACACGAAGTGTCTTTTTAAAGTGCTGCTATTTATTATCGCAATTATTTGGTTATTAATCATTTCGATGAGACTACGACAGGAGAAGTAGAAGTTGTTTAAAAGGAATTAAAGGCTACACTGACCACAAGCGCTATTATTAAACAAAATTTACGTCTCCCAATTTTTAAGCCTATTTAAAAGTTTGAATAATATGTTTCAAATGTTTAAATATAAATAATAAATTTCAGTAGTTGTAAGTATACACTTATAACACTTATGGCTGAAAACTTTAAAATTATTTAAAATTTTTGTAGAATGCATAAGTGTTTTAAGCTTATTAATTTTCATCTGTCAGGAGCTAACATAAAATGATTAATGTTCTGCTATAGTCAATTAAAGCGTAATTAAAGAAATCTTAATTGTTAACGCTTACACTTACTTAACTTTTTTACTTTTTTTATATTTTTTTTATTTTTAGATTATGGCACCTAATGATTTTTGCATTTTTTTACTGATATTCCTTTTTGTATGCTTTTTATAACATTTTGCATTTTTTTTTGTTTTAATATTATTACATATGTTTTTGTTTTAATAAATTTATTCATTTATCTCCTTTCCTTTACTATTAGGATCTACTGCGATGCTATCAGCACAATTTTTGTTCTTATGTCAGTCACTGTTATCTATTTTTTTTTTATTGATTTGTATATCATATTTTTATAATTTTGTATTCAAAAAAGTTCTACTTTGACAACATCAAATGCTGTCGAAATTAAATTGTGCTGTCATTAGCGTCATTGTTTTGTTAATGAGCTTTTTAAATTATTATATAATAATGTCACAAATTTAATTGTTTTTGTCAGATATTTTATCTTATTTTGGCATAAGAAAAATGAGAAAAAATTGTGAGCGTGGACAAATTATATTGGGTGAAGTTTTGGTCTCAGTTTTAGAGATTTGTTTTATTCTGTGTTTTTTTTCCAAGACTAAAAGAAACATTGTGCTTTTTGTATTAAACAATAAATGCTGAACTTAATGTTATAGAAACTTGCTAAAAAGTTTACATGAAGAGGCTGTGCTTAATTCTTTTACAATTTTGTAAACTTGTGGTAATACAAAACTGTTTTTTATCCTAAGTAAAGAAACACGGTAATTGTAAATTAAAAAAGATAGATGGCAAATAAGTCAAAATTAATGCATATAAAAATGACAATTAAGTCTTTAATGGTTATTATTGGATTACACACATTGAGTTTTGGACGACATGTAAAAAAGTTTAAAGCTACTTGTATTAATATTTATAAGTTATAAAATGTGAGTCAAGAAAATGTTATTTGACCGTAATAACTACTATAATTATGAATTTTCAATCTGGCATGTTGATGTTGATTGCTGTGTCAGCTTTAGAATTCTGAAATTTCTGCATCTAGTTGACCAAGAGTCGACCCTGCCGGTAGGCAGTAAATTTAAATTTGCATCGAACCCCAGTATTTATAAAATAATTCAAAAATAAATAAACATGAGATTCCAGCATCACAATAACAACTTGCTGTCCTTGAAATGGTTTTTTAATTATTGGTAATAATAAGATTGTCTGTAGGCCGATTGATGGTTGTCGGAAAACCCATTTTTTAAAACGTTTCAATTTAATTAACGGTTTTTTTAGATAATTATGGTAATGAAGATGAGTGTTGAAGCTTCTGGTTTTGATTTGTTTATAATGTGAATGTCTGACGTTGAATTCATAATTTGTACTAAATCAATTTGTTGCTGTAATTGTCGCTATATTTTTTTTATAATGACGATGACTGACAGCCGACTTTTAAATAAGTAGTGTTTAGTTTGTGTTTGACAATTCAATACTAACATGTTTATTTTTAGTAGTTGCCGGAAATTTGTTGGATTATTTCAAAATCGCCAACTAATTACATCTTATAATTAAGTATCTATATTTTTTAATTAGACTCATTAACAAGTGAACATAAAGTCTAATTTATCATCTTAAGTAGACGCTTTACAACTTGCTCGGCACTTCCGTTCCATAGCACTGCAGCACAGATCAGGTCTGAAGAAAAGCATTAGCATTCTTCTAACTTTGAAAAACTTAGGAATAGTTTTTGCAACCCAATAGACGTCGTAGTTAAGAACGTAAAGAAGATAAGAGATTAAAAATTGAAAAATTTACGGCTATAATGACAAAAAAAATACAATGTTTCTTTTAAGCACTCTTATTCTTATCAATACAATATCTTTATCAAAACACTAATTATTGATGAAAAAAAGCTTTTACGACCAATTGAAACAAGTCATTAAGACATTGACATTTTTCGGAGAAGAGAGAAAGGAATTGTCGACGCACTACATCGGCAGAGGTTTTGTCAGGACAGGAAAATAAAAGTGACAATACGACAGCAACTCGATGTGAGGACCAAGCTAGAGGCAAAACTTATTGTTATTTATAATAATAATTATTATTATAAATAATAACATTAAATATATTATTATTTTATAATACTAATGACAATAATATGAGTATTATTTGGTAATCTTTTGGTGGTTTGGTAATAATTTTTATTAACAATATATACAGAATCGCGCAAAAGTATGAAAACGGTAAAATATTTTACACTCCACTTATCAGAATAAAAAAAATTTAGCACGTGAAAAAAAAACTGTTGCATATATATATATATATATATATATATATATATATATATATTAAGTTTTTTTGTTTTAAAATGTCAAAAAAATATTTTTAAAAACATTAAAAATTTGAGTCGACGGCAAAACCTTGTCAACGTTTATGGTCAACGTTGACCATAAAATTTGTTATAAATTATAATTTTTGCAAAATATAAAACACCGATCAAAATTAATTTTACCTAACTAGTTTAACAAGATTTAATGACAGCAAATATTTAATTTTTACCAAAAATTATTATTGCTATTAAAAAAAATTTTTTTTGACATTTTGAAACCCAAAAAAGGTTAACATCTGTTACATTGTTAAAATTTAAAAAAATGTGCCTAAAATTTTTGATGTTAATAAAAAAAATTTCTTTGACATTTTGAAACAAAGTTAACATCTATTGTATTGTTAAAATAAAAAAAAAGTACTTTTTTAAATAAAAAACTTTACTCCAGTTACTATTTAAAAAAAAACAAGTTGGTCTTAAATGTTTAAAACAAATGAACGCATTTATCTGAAAAAATTACAGCTAATAGATTTTTTTCAAGATTTTTTACGTGTCACATTTTATTTGGTTCTGATAAGTGGTTTTAAAAATATTTGGTTGCTTTCATACTTTTGCGTGACCGTGTATAAATATACATTGAAAATTATTTTGTCTTTCGGCTTTAGAAAATAATTTCTAAACATTGAAAACTTTGTTTGGGGACTACTCTTTTTATGTATCTTAGTTTATTTAATTTTTTTATGTTTTTTTATTATAGGTTCTATTGTTTCAAATTTATTTCCAAACAGTTCGCATACTTTCTTGTTATTTTACCGTACTTTTTTGTTTGTTTCTATAAGAATCTCTTACGAATATTTTCATATTAGTTTTTTGATTTTTTTTAAGTGTGCTAGCACGTTTTGCTATGATCTTTTAATATTGGATGCTGTATCTCAATTTTTTTATTATTGATATTATTTCTCAGTATCTTCTTTTTTCCAGCAGTATTTGTATTGCAACAAAACCAGTTTTTTTTAAGTTTACGCTTAGAAATATTTCTTTTATTTATTTAGTTTCTTTAACACTTTGACAAAACGATAATACAATGTAAAAGCTATTAACATTGCAACCAAATATTTACCAAATTTAAAAAAAATGTTCAGTAAACAGTTAAAAGTTAAAGTAAACAATTTTTAAAGTTGACATTGCTAATTCATATGGCTTCTATTGTCTATAACAACTGTAGTTAGTTTTATTTTATATGAAGTATCTCAGTGTTAAATTTTTAACTAACTAAAATATTGTTTTAGCTTTTTAATCATTTTTCTACAGATTAATATTGATTAATATTTTTATGTAAACAGGGTTTTGCTATGAGTTTGTTAAAAATCTAATTTTTTTACAGCCGGTGAATATTCTTAGATGCAAGTAATATTTCTTTTTTTTTTTCATTTAAGATTTTTACTTTCAACAGTCTTGCATAACTACTTTTAATTTGAAAATTTTTCTTGTTTTGATATATGTTGCATCGATAAAATGTTAAACGTCGATTTATTTTTCCTCATAGCTTGACACGGTTTTTTTGAAACGTAGCACTTTTTAATAACATGAAACCGAAAAAAATGTTTTATTGAAGGCGAAAAAAATGTTTTATTGAAGGCTAAAAGCACAGGCAATCCATAAAGCTTTCTGACAAATTCGAGAATAATTACTAATTTTTCTAAAAAAGCAAAAAACCTAAAAAGACAATTGATGCAATCAAAATAACTTTTGGTGCATCAAGTACAACCAGATCAAGTACAACCGTATTTTTGGCATTTATGGTATAAAAGTCCAAAATATTAAAAAATAGCAAAAATTTATTTCCTAAACTTGTTAGACAGCTGATTTAAAAATTATTTTTTATTTGACAAATAAGAAACAGCTAAATTTTTTTTCTTTTCTATTAAAAAATCATTTATTAAATTATCAATCAGACAACGTGGAAAACCACCAAATTTAAGCTAGTAACTTTGGGTTTGTAGTAAAATCATTTTTTATTTGTCAAAATTAAATAAACAATAACTACTAGTAATTTATCTTACATTTTGCAACATTTGTCATCAATCATATTGCTTTGACATACCTAACCAAAACTCTAAATATCAATTTACTACTAAAAATTATTTTCAATAGCTGCTAAATTTTCAAAAAATACTATGTACATAGTACTTTAATAAAAAAGACTATGTATATACTTTTCTTTAAAAAACACAAATTTATAGCACTTATTTATGTAAAACAATTTGATGCAATATTTTTACTCTAAATTTAAATAATTACAAATAAACTAGGATCTGGTATAAAAAGATTTGGTATAGAAATAACGGCATCACATCTAGGCCTAAAACTGTTTAACGTAAAATTAATTAATTATGTAGTTCTTTTATAAACTGCTGCTAAGTTACCTAATAGCAAGGTTTATCAAATGTTTTAGAGCTATGGTATTTTACATCTAAAAAATACTTTCATAAATTGGTGTTTTTAGAAAAAACAAGCTTTGATACTAGTAACTTTTATTCTAGAACAGTCATAGAACATATTTTTAGCAAATTTCGTAATTATTCAATTTGGTGTAAACAAAAAAGTAAATAAAAGTTCTATAATTTCGTCTTTTTTAAGTATATAAAATAAAGATATGCTTAAAATTGTACTTTTCTAAATCTTAAACATCTCTTATAAATAAGCTATAAATTAAAATAAGATTAATGATCTGTCCACCTCGTGGCACATCAAACAGCAATTCCGACCCGGTCTTCTGAACGAAAATTAAGTGTGCCCAACAGCAGGAAATGCAAATTTAACAAAAAATATGTTTCTCTTCCGGCAATTCTTGAAAGTTTAAAAATTTGCAACCGAATTGTTTTACCAATTATTAATCTTATGCTCGTACTAAAAACCCGTGACCAATAATAAATTCCTCAATTATTTCAACATGCTTTCCCAAACGTTTAATAATAAGTAAAGAGATCCGTGTAAAAAACGATAATTTTTTTAACAAATTTTCTCTAAATTAAAATTGTCAATTGAGTTTTGTTGAATTTGGTGAGAAAAATATATAATCAACAAACGCATATTATCGTAAAGACGTAGTAATTAGTAACGACTGAGTAATTAGTTTACAGATTTGAGAAAATATAAGAAAAATTTTGCATGTCTTTAATTAAAATATTGCAATAATTAAAATTTGAATGCCACACAATTCGTATTTGTTAAAATATATAATAAGTCCTCTAAAACTATAACGTTAGTTTTAAATTAATCTGTTTTGACTTTACAATTCTTTAAATAGATTCAAGTTTTAAAAGCAATATTTTTGTCGTTTTTGCTCTGAATTAAAAACTACTAGACACAATAATTAAGATATCTAAAACTGTTTAACTCTATATAGACAAGAATAAAGTTACAGCAAATTCATTCAAAACAAAAATTTGTGGACTTAGACGTGATTTGTGGTTCTTAGCACTAGTCAGTAAGACTTTACAATTAAGATTCAAATATGTGCAGAATTAAGACAGTTGAATAAGCCAATCGTGTTTGAATAAGACTATAATAAATATTCGCATTTTTAACAAATATTAAAATACATGTTGTTAAAATTTTTAACAACTTTTAACAAGTTTGCATTTAGCGTTTATAACAAAACAATTAATCCTCTTTAAGTAAAACCGATTGCTTTTAAAAAAAGAAAAAAACAGACAGCTTAAAATTTCGTATACAGCAGCAGTGTTTAGTATTAGTATAAGTGTTTATATTTACATGTTTGGTTGTTATTTAAACTAATTTTATTAAATGTGGTAAATCTTTGGCATATAATTTGTAATTTTGCTTTTATCTTAGTTTGCATATTATGTCACACTAGTTGTTTTTTTACTGGAAAAAATTAGTCGTTTACATGTGATTTGCTCATATTTTTTTTACGAAATAACTATAAAGTATGTAGAATGTCCTCATATGTTGTTTGGTTCTTGGAGAATAAAAATCTTTATAATCTTGTTTATTGATAATAACCGCAACTGTTATAGCTTTTAAATTGGATTTATCAATGCAATTACAGTCGTGGTTGCTGTACACTCATTTCTTTGACAAACTTAATTAATTATCCCTTTACAACCTTCACATTTTAGAGGGGTCGATTTATTTTTACAAAAATTCTTTATTTAATAGCAGTAACTGCAATAAAACTGACAATACATAAATTTGAAATCAACACAAATAAAGTAGATGATTCATTAATTTTAGACTGGTTTCAGTAGTCTCTTTTTCTCGTGTGTGAAAATTTGGTTAGTTGTGGTACATAAACTCTAAATAGTCCAACAAAATCTTGAGTAAATTGCAAATAAATTTCAATTAAGAGGATTTTAGTTGTCTAAGGTCTATTTAAATCAGTGAAATTCATGTTCTTAAGTTAGAACGCTTGTCTGTGCCAAGACAATGAGTTCTGACAATGAGTATCAATCAAAACGTCACAACACCTAAAGCACAGATTATAGTTATCGTACAAACATGCATCATGCCCTTACATGTTTGTTAACCTCAGAGGCTGGCCCACCTGTTAGAGCTTTATAGATTTTGTTGCAGTTGTATTTTTCATGTTATGCACTTATTTTTTATATTTTAAAAAATGTGTTATCTTACATTTATGACCGAACAACAAATTAATTTTTTTTTATATAAGTTTAAACATTTTTAGATAATTTTAGTTTAAAAAATGGTAAAAAATAGGTTTATTTTGTTGAAAAATTGTAAAATTTGTGTGTAAATTCAATAATGTCTAATCTTATAAAATATACAACGAAAATTTTAATCCAGTATAACCGCTTAACTTCTTTACAAGCGAAAACATTTTTTATTGCCAAATTTACAAAAAAAAAAAATTTTTATGAAAAGTTCTACATGGTTTAGCACCTAAAATGCGATTATTAGATTTTTAGGTCAATTTTTTTAGCCCTATACGAAGAATGTCAGAAAATTTAAACTCTGTTCAACATTAACAATTCTTTATTTTTTACAAAATCAGAAAATGTTATTGAAAAAAGTTGATTGTAGTTGAAAACTACGCTCGGATATTTACGTTACATCTATTTGCAATAAAAAAATTGGTTTTGGTATATTTTGTGATGGAAATAAGTATAAAATAATTATAATATTTATTATTTTAAAAACATAACATTCTAACAGTAAACATAACATTATAGCTTAAAATCTAAATAATAAAATGCAAATATTAATGATTACAAAATGATATTTTTCATATAGAACAAATGCAACAAATAAATTAGAAAAAGTAATAAAAATTTTAATGTTTATTGTATACAGTGATAGTTAGATATCTGAACGTAATTTTCAATTCTAATCAAATTTTTTTAATAATATTTTTTGATTTAATTAAAAATAAAGAAGAGTCTCTTGAGCCAAATTCACATTTTTTTGACAACTCTTGCATACGGTTTAAAAAAATGTTATCTAAAGATGGTATTTTAAAATTTAGACCGTGCAAAACTTTTTATAAAAAACATATTTTTTTCTTGAACCGATTTTTCTTTCTCTGATGCCTTCCATGTGGTTTTATTTAAATATAATCAAGATCTGAATAGTGGTTTTTATATTAATCTAATTAAAGGTGTTTTTGACATATATTTTTGACACACTTATTTTTTGATATTTCTTAGTTTTAATCATCTCTACCTCGTAGATAGAGGTTTGGAAATTAAAGATACGTTATTCAGCTTTTTGGGACTTTTATGCAGAAATCTCAATTTAGTGAACAAGATTTTTCTTCAATTTGTTATTTATTATTGTTTGTTTTTTGTTCTAAATCGTCATTCATTACTGTTCTTAACCACGCTTTACTTAAAGCCCTGAATCATAGTACACTTTTAGAAATTTCTATATCAAAAAATCAATAAAACTTTGACGTTACTACTTTTCAACATTAACTACAGTTTCCACCAATTTTAAAAATAAATCTAGTCTACTTGATCTTTTATCAAAAAAAATCTTGTTTTGCTTAATGCATTTCTCTTTTTTATGATAATTTATCATAATTTGCCACGAATTTATGTAGCAAAATTGTTGATATCTTTGGTCACTATGAGTTTTTATGTCATCAAAATAATTTGAAAATATATGTATATATTAATTTAACTGTAGCTTGACATGATCAAAAATAGAGTAAAGCAGACAAAAACCAATAATAAAATCCCATACATCTATTTTTTATTAAACAAACTGCTGTTGACCTGTTTTTTATCATTCTCAAAAAAGCATTTTGCAACTAGGGATTAGCATCTAATCTTTAATACCGGGTAGTAATTTTAATTATAAAATATAGTAAGCTATTTTTCAACTTGAAAAATGTAGGTTTGGCAACGCATACCGAGTATTAGCCAATTAAAAATTAATACCATAATTTGTTATGTTTTGTAGATTATTTATTATAAAAAAAGTTTTTATTGTAAAATACGCTTGTGCATAACTGTTTATATTTTTTGTAGTATCTTTATGGCATTGAGTGAAGAACCAACTTTTTTTCTTCAGCACAATTTATGTTCTTACCGGATTATACATGGTCTTTTAAACAACTTTATTATACAAGCTAGTTTTTTATTTTTAAATCGCATATGAATACCAAAAAAAAAGCAAACAAGCATTTCTTTGTTATTTTTTAAGCGCGTCTTTAGATTTTAGCAATATATTTTAGTGGCTTATCTATTATTTTATTCTTATATCTATTATTTATCTATTCTTATATCTATTATTTCAATGCATTTTAAAATTTTTATTTTGGGAACGATCGTATTTTAAATTAAATATCTATTTTCAAAATTGATAAATTTATTATGTTGTGCATCAACTCTAATGAACTAAATTCACGTAATGCAACGAACGTAAATAAGATATAAAATTAGAATTTTCTGAAGTAAAAAATCCTTGTCTGTAGTAAGTATATTTACGTAAAGAGAACGAACGCATGTTTCAGTCTCGGAATGTTAAGTCGTACAGCTCCGAAAGTTTTCGCAGCATTTCCAGGCTTTTAACGACTTTGTGTCTGTTTGAGCTAGGTCAGTGTAGATTTATTTTTGCGTCTCGATAGAAAAGCAAAAACTGTTCAGAAAAGATGGATTAGATTAGGTCGTTGGCACGCCGCTTCTGATGCCAAAACACTGCACTTTTATTTTTATTCTGACGTAATAGCTTCAAAAACACTTGTAAATTGTCCACAAATTACCATGACACCAACTTCAAAGCATGTTTCCCATGCATCATTTTTGCTGCTGACAGCTTGTACAAATTGATCTTAAAAAATTGATAAGTTACACATCATTGTTTTTAATTATAAATACATTTCAACGCTTTTTGCATTTATCTTTTTACTAATTTTCAACCAACTTTAAAAAGAAGAAGAAGGTAAATTAAATTTAATGATTTTTTTTATCTAGAAGCTGGTGCTTTTCATTTGGTCCCACTCAAATTTGATCAAGATCTGACCAGTAGTTTTTGAGCTATTCTTTTTAATGCTTTTTTGGCATATATTTTTGACACTTTTCACAATTTATTATAAAAATTTGTAAAAAATTCAAAAAATATTTTAATATAATTAAATAAAAGATTATTTATTTAATTATTTAAGCAATTTGAATAAACTAATAAATAAAATAATAATTAATAATGTTGATGTAGGTTTTTTTCAAATTTTAAATTTTTGTTAATTCAATTGACAAAAACAATTTGTATTTTTTTTTATGTATAACGCATAACTTTTTATAGATAAGTCTTTATACCAAACTCTTTATTATTGAATAAAATATTCTTCAAAGTTGGTACCATAAGCATTTGTCAAAAAAATTATGTCTCTAAGATTATAAAAACTAAGAAACAGTTGATTGATACTATAGTTATCTAAATGCTAGTTTGCGTTGATGAGAGTGCCATTGTATATAAGTTATTAGTATTTACAATAGAGACTTACCAGTAACAATTGACCAAAGCCCAACAAATTATTAATAAAAGTCTGACCAGAGGTTAAGTATTTCGCAAAAACCGTCTTTGTTATGCCATAATAATTAGCCCTATATTGTATTTTAATTTTGTATAGAGCGTATCAATATGTTTAATTGTGGGTATATCTATTACTTTATTTGCATTAAATTTATTTTATTTAAAATGTGCGTATCTATTACTTCATTAAAGCAGACAGCAAATCTAAGTAAAGACGGTTTTGTACACTTTTGGAGTCAACTGGTAGAAATTATATTGATGAATTGGTCTACAGCTTGCAACATCCAAGTCTATTGTTATTGAGCTGTCATAAACGCAAACCAACATTTGCATAACTGTACCTTTTTGCAAATCTTTTTATTATTTTTTTTTTTTTTGTATTGATATTATTTTTTTTTATATATATTTTATGTATTCATGATGATTTGCAAATAAATAAATAAATAAACTATACCACGCATAACTTTTTAAAAAAAAGTTTAATTTTAACAAATCTATTTTTACTGAATACGGTCTACAAAGTTGATATCATATAAATTTGACAAAAAAAAATAGTTTTTGAATAGTGTGCTATGTAAATATAGAAATACGTTCTGAGCTATATTAAAAAATATAGATGCAAAGGTAGGTACTTGATAGTTGTGACAATAGAAAATCTCATAAGATAAACATAACATAAATATTAGTGTAAGAAAATGTCTTTTCTTCAGTTTCATTTCTTTTAATGTTTGGTTTTATGTTGAAAAAAGTTTATAGTGGTATTTTAAGTTGTGATAACACTATTTTTATAAAAAATGAAAATCGCCAATTAGAATTGGTTCAGTTTTTTCCGGAAACAAACTCTGAAGAATCAATGTTTTTCGAGATATTATCTTATTTGGAAAATGATAAAATTCTTTTATTATCTGCAAAACCGTCATGTTTAATCAATTGACAATAATATAAAAACTAATCTAAATAAATAATAAAACAAAGCCAGTCGAGCGACAAAAAATCTTCCTGCTAACATTACAACAATTTTTTAAACAAGAAATTTTTGTTTTAAATAATTACTATATTCATATTTATTACTACAGTTTTACCTGTTGTCAAAAAAATTTTTAATTAGTCTTGGAAGTTTATTAGGACCGCCTGTCCTAATGATTTATTACGTAATTTTTTAAAAAAAATCTAGAATAAACTAAACTAGTAAAAATTTATTTGGCAACATATATTTATTAGACATTTTTTATTTCAATGCTAAAAAACTATGTTTTTACGCTTTAATTTTAGAATTTTTTACTAATAACAGCTACAAAATCTGATACAATAATAACAACGTCACAAGATAAATAGATGTTGTTTCTTTGTCATAAGCTTTAGAGTAAATATTAAGCTTTTTGGTCATAGTAAATTTATTTAAACAAGTATTTGTTAGATTGCACAAAAAAGTAAATGAATTTGCATTAACTTTATTACTATTTTTTGATAGAAAATATTGTATATCTTAGATGTGCATTTCAAAGAAGAAACGTTTATGTATTAACTTGGTTATCCGACTAGCTATGTTATTTATTTGTATCAAAAACTATTTTTTTTTAAATGTAAGATTTAACAAAATTATTATTGGTGTATCTCTAAGTCTAAAAAAATACTACTTTTTCAACTTAGACCTGTTACTGACGACAGATGCCAAAATCGACATTTAGTTTAAACATGCTTATATATAATTATTATTATAAGAAATGATGGCTATTATAAGATATGTTCATTTGGAACCACCTATATAGCTATACCTATATCAATGACTATATACATATTTCATAGTTAATTACTGAACTCCGCATCACAAGTTGGCAGCTCTATTACAATGATTAAGCGTGTACATGGCAATCATTTAAAATGATAATTTATTTCTAAGTACGTAAATAAACTTTTCTTGAGCACACTATCAGTGAGTAGATCAGTCATTTATGACTCAAAATCGACTTGATAATAAACATTAATAGCAATTCTAAACAGCTCTTTATATCGATCATTAATTTGAAAAACTGAAACTTATCCACATCTCCTTTTCGAGTTTTCAGTATAATTTTCTCACGTTCTACATAAGTAATTGCCTATTGGCGTTTTTTATCAATCTACTATCAGTCTGTTCGCTAAATTACACCTTTAATATTTCTTTAATAGATTACATTGCAATTATCTACCCGCACAACATCAACGCTAAGAAATTGCAAAATATTGCACTATACATATTATTGATAATGAAAAAACACATTTAATTGTATTTCCATTATTTTATCTATGTTTTATCAGTTCTGTACGCACCTGAACCTTGGAAATTGCAAAACCGCGCCCAGTTTTTGTTGAATTATCAGCAATAAATTCAATTAATCTGATTTAAATACAATATTAACATTGTAATGTTTCTACGAGAAGCAAATTCTTATTTTATATGCGACTAATATGGACAACCTCGTACCAGTACTTGTCCTCAATTGGCTTAGCACTAGCACCTCTTTGAGATATCTACAGTGGGGAAATACAACTAAATGCCTAATTGTCTGCTTTGTTTTATCACTTTTATCTAAGCTGGAATTATAATATTTATATAGCATTACCATTATTAATCAAAGATAATAATTATTATATAATTGTATTCATTCTTATTTATTAATGTTTTTATTTAACTGAACTTATGTTCAACCTTAAAAATCTAAATGAAAAATGTTCTATTAATTAGTATAACACCCATATTTGAAATGACTAAAAATATATTTTTTACCATTCTTAAATTCTAAAAATGATACTTAATGTTTAATACACTATTCACACAGTTTCACCACTTGCCAAAAAGTTTGTTTATTAGATCTCGAGAGCTCTTTCGACCACAATGTGGTCATCATCAGGAGATGGATGAAACTCACATATTATTTGGTTGATTTTACCTACTAAAAGTTAATGAGTGCAAACATTTGGTTTTTGAAATTATGTAAAAAGTATTGAATTTTTTCAAGTTTTATTAAAGTGAACATATCACATGTTTTACAAGTTTTTAGAAAAGTAGAAAGCTGTGCATAAACAAATGGCTGGATCTATAAATAAAATCTATATACAGTAAACGAAGCATGATCAAATTAGGGGGGTACAAACTTTACAAAAATATAATTTATAGTAACATTGAACACGAGCAATCACGAGCTTCAAAGAAAAATGTTTATTGTGGCTCAAGCAAAATACTTGAAAAAATTATTGTATCTGGGTAAAAAACTAAAATCACTTCTCATTAAAAACAAAAAAAAATTAACATTATTTTACATAAATCGATAAATAAAGTAGAAAATCAATATTCTAAATCTTTTCAAAAAGCAAAATTAGATATACATAACAAAAGATTATAATTTGCACCAAAAACTCAACAAATTTATATAAAAAAGATAATAAACGTAAAATCTTCAATTAACTTTATACGAAACTATATTATAAAAACAATTGTACGCAAAGCGATCAAAAATAAAATTTCTAAAAATTTTTAAATATTTAAAAGATCCAAAAAATTTAAATAAAAATATGCAAAAAGTCAGCAAAAGTTTAAAAAAATAGTTTTTATTTAAAATCAGGCAAAAAAAATAATTTACTTGTATTATATAAAATTGATTATTACGAACATGTAAAGAGCTTAATTATAAATGACAGATTTCTGATTCTAATGTACCTAATTATATTGTTTTCGAAGAATTTACGAACAAGGTAAAATCTCTGAAAAAATGTTAAAATGATAAGCAGCCCCATGTATAATCTTTCCAAATGGTTAGTGAATGAATTCTAAAATTTAAATATGCCGTTAAAAATTTTTTGTGCTAATTTGTTTTAATAACATGTGTTAATTTATAAAATAAAAACAATAAAATTACAAAGTAACGAAAAATAAGAGACGTTTGATACCACTTTATTATATACTAGAGTTCCAATAGAAACAACAATGATTTATTCAAAGAACTTGCTTGAATACAACAAAATTCTATTAAATCTAATTAACGAATACATAACATTAACAGAGCTATGCGTAAGACATTCTATTTTTCAATGCAACAATAAATTTTACAAACAAAATGAAGGAGGCAGCATGGGTCAATGTATAAATGCTCTTGCTGGCTGAGCTATTTATAAATTATTTTGAAAATAATGCAAAAGACAGTTTTCAATATTTTCCTAACATGTGGAAGATGTTCTCGCAGTTTTTAATAACTTTCCAAGTTTAACAAATTTTGTGTCAAATTTAAAAACTTGTTTTTCTTTAATTAATTTCGCTTATTAACAGGAAATTAATAACAAATTATCTTTTTCAAGCGTAGACGTAATTAAAAAAGCAAGATTTAGAATTTGATATACATATTTAGAAAAGAGCACTCTAAGATACATACATAATAACTTAAATATATTTCATTTTTCAACAATAATTTCAATAGTTTTATTAAATATAAATAAAATATAAGTTTTTTAGTAAATAAATTTTTTCACTTTTCTTTGAATCAAAAAAACTTTAATAAAGAATAAAAGCATTTATTAAAAAAGTGGCTAATATTAATAGATATAGTGAAGAAATCGTAAATAAAAGGATAAAAAAAAAACAAAATTTTATATCAAATATCCAAAACTGCACAACTTTTCAAACAAATAAACAAGAATTTCAATTTATTTCATTACCTTTTGAACCTAAGGTAACCAACAAACTTTACATTGTGTAAAACATTTAGGGTTTAAAGCCGTTTATCAGTCAGGAACGAAATTAAGAAATTGCTAGGAGGTCCAAGAAAAAATCACTATTTTGAAAAGAGTCTAGAATCGCATAAAATGTAATAACTGCGACAAATATTATATAGAGCAAACGCGTAGATCAGCTTAAAGTAGATAGATACAAAGAGCATTTAGCTTACGTAAAATAAGTTGAGTATAGCAGAGCACGCCTTTAAATTACAATTAGACAAGCAACTATAAACATATGAACGCCGCTGATTTTATTGAAATTTATAAAAATACAGCAAATACTCTTAACAAAAAATAACGGTTTTCTTTTCAGTTCCTTAAAAAGATTCTTAAAAAAAACTTACAAAAATTCTATAAATCAGGTAAAATTAAGCAAATAATATTTTTTGATAATGATCTAGTAAACAACTTTTTGGCAAGTAGTAAAACTATGTGAATACTGTATTGTGACAGAAATTCTAAACCAGTCAATTAATTAATACTTAATGGCCACCGAGAGAAGCAAATAATTTGGAAATTTTTGCACTCAAAACTTTAAGACTCTGGAAAAGTTTATCTTTATTGATTTATAAAAATCACAAATTTTTATCTATCCAATAAGTACGTTTAAAAAAATTGAATTTAAAAAAAATACTTTGTTTATCTAATTTATTTTTTGAATTTTATAACGTGTAACCTATTTTAAATTTTGTTTACAACAGAATTTACTAATTTATTATCTGTTTTGAAACTATGAGCGCAGAAATGGAACTTAGATACATATTTGATTATTTAACAATATTGATGTATCTAAAATATCTAAAGCCTTTTGATTTCCGTGAACATTGAACATCTTTTTATTGAAGATTTTGGATGTTATTTATTAAATTGTTTAAATTTTAATATTGATACTATTAACATCTGTTGTAGCTTATTTCATTACACTGAAAAAATATGATAATAAAAGATCATCATAAGAAATTATTGCTTATATCAAATTATATATAACTATTTAATTGTGTTTTTAAAATTAATTAATTTTGTTTAAAAAACATTTAGATATTTGTACATTTCTTTGTTATTTATACCTACTGGTAATAATTTTATAGTTGTCAGTCTTATAACATAAAAACTGATCTTTCCCGTTTATTTGTGACTTAGAATTTACATTTGCGTACACTAAAACACATAGCAATGTTATTTGAAAAATTTCAGTTTATTTTTATGCTATCTAGGTATATATAATATGGCTAATAATTAGAAAAATTAACGTGCTCTATAACTACAGTGCGTTTATAGATTATTTAGATCAAGCTTTGCCATGGAATTTTAAGCGTATGTTTATTTTTTGATTAGTTTATACGCAGAAATATACGATATTATAGAGAAGCTTTAACGTTTGTTTGACTTTTGTTGGCAATCATACTATCAAAAACAAAAAAAAATCTGTCAAGCTAAATTACACAGCAAGACTAGATCTAAATAATTTATAAAAGCATGTTATAATCTGAATTATTAAAAGTTTTTTTTAATAGATTAATTTTTAAACAAAACCATCAAGAACTTAATGAATCTTTTTGAAATATTGTTTGTTCAATGAGTTTTAATAGAGTTCTCATTAATGCGATTTTAATACATAGTATATCATAGTCTGACAGATGACGCCTAACAAATAATTTAATTTTAAAGTGTTACGATCACAATAATTTTAATGGATATAATAATAAGTTCTGATGATATCGCATTTATTTTAATAGAATTTCCACGAACTTTTAGACTTAATTGAAACCAAAAACAGTTTGCTTATATGCAACATCTTGCGGTGGTTTAGGCAACTATCTTCAGGCAAAAAATGAATTTTTTGCAGCAATTTTATAACACAAAATTTAATTGATGTTAATAATAGTAACAACAATTAAAATGTATTTTGTTGTTTTCAGACTAAAATGCTTGATAATTTTTTGACATTTAAAATGTAAATGTTTTTGACAAACGTTTCAATTGAACATACAATAAGAAAAATTAGCAAAAAAAATTGAAATCTAAAAACAAAGGATTCATTTATCTTTTCACAAGCCTTGACATTAGTACAACTTGCAATTTAATAAGTAGATAGATTTTCTCAACGTCTCCGTTGACATAACAGATCAAGTAAAAGATTGCCAGATAGTCGACTAGTAGTTATTTGTGGTGTGCTTTGTAAAATATAGCGTCTTGATCCTGTCATTCTGCCGCTTTGATTATTCTCTTGTAATCCTATATCTACTCGCATTATCTGCAAAATTGAATCGTACGTATTGTAACGCTGACAATGATTAATAATGAAATACTAATAGTAACAATTAATATTGTTTTAATAAGATTCTATTTAAAGAATAACTAAATATTGATATAACATTTTTAACTAAATATTTTACAGATGCGGTACACATAAAGTGATTTTTGTTTAAAATTTTTTGGAGAGTATTTCTGGTCTAGATAAGTTGTGCTTGTTATAAACTTATGAAGAAAGTGAAAATATGAACACATACTAATTATAACCGACACTGTATGTTACTGACCGTTACTGTATGGACTTAGGAATTTTGATTCTTTGACTTTTTTGATTATTAATAGTTATAAAATAAGCAAAACTGGCATTGACCAAATTGTTCTTCTCTTAAACAACTTTTAGAGAAAATTACTTTATATACACCCCGTTTAAGAACACCCTGTATAATTATTATTGTTTAAAAAAACAGTAAAAAAATGTGTTTGTTATTAAAAGTAAGTTTAAAAATATTTTTTTTATTAATTAACATTCAAATCAAAGTAAAAAAAAATTTTCAAAAAGTTTGGTGCAAACTTTATGTACACTCATTCAAGAACATCCTCTATAATTATTCTAGTCTAAAAAACCGTGAAAGAAAATTGTTCAACATTAAAAGTAATTTTAAAAATAATTTTTATTATCAATAAGTATTGAAATAAACGTTTGACCAAAATTACAAAAATTAAAAGTTTTGGTGCAACTGTTAAGATTACAATTAACAAAACTTTTTAATTGTACAGTAGGTACTGTCAATTGCAAATAATTTATTTCAATGATTGTGTGATTGATGACGTGTGAATTTAATTGATAATTATTTAAAAAATTTTAAAATTATAACGACTTCAAAATTACAAATAAGCAATCAAAAACCAAAAATTAATAAATCAAATTATTATAAGCGCAAGCCACTTATCTATTTGAAGTCGGTACTAATCTAACCAAGTAGGTAGTGGATAGATACTTGTACGTAGTATCTATCTACTTTAGACATAGCTGGCACCGACTTCAAATAGGTCAGTGAGTAGCGTTTTTAATAATCATATTAATTAATTTTTTGCTTTTAAATGCTTATTTGTTGTTTTAAAGTTGGTTTAACTTTTTTATTATTTTTAATAATTTTTTTTTACACTTTTAAATGCAAAACAAAATTTAATTAAAAAAAAATTCAACTTAATCGCAAACCAGAAAATAGCTCAAAATTGATTTTATTACATTGTTGGTTAGCTTTTCTCGATTTCCTTGAGATTCCATCATCATATCTTAACTTGATGATAATGCAACCACCTCAGGAGTATACTCTTTCAAACTAAAAAAAATTTTTTTAATCGGCTTACAATTGGAAAAAATATCCATAAACATAGGTACACAAAAAAATACCAAGCGCACTATAGTATTTTCAAGTTAAAGTGGATGTAAACAGGAAATAGCCCATGTAGAGAACGTGATTGGAGATGTTGGCGCTTCTATTGGTTGAACCATTACATTACCTAGCAGAAAGTGCGTTGATTGGCTGGCTAGACAAGCTTGAGTAGACACTTTGGCTTCAATTTGAAAATACTATAGTAGCCACTACGATTTCCAAAGATTCTCTCCGTTTCTCAAAGATTCTTAAATCTTGGTTTCCTTATTATGGTACGACTTTTAAAATATCTTTTTTTCCACCAAAAAAAATTATCAAAAACAAACGATGTTATCCACAAACACACATTAAATAAGTAGCAAATTAAAAATGTAAAAAAAATAATTTCAATATAATTAATAATTATTTAATTAATTTAAACTAATTGAACAATAGCGAGAGTACCAAATCTGTAGAATACACCGTGGTAGGTGACTCAAATGTCCGGAAGATTCGGCCGAGGATCGTTAATTTGCTCTTAAGAATTGAAAAGCTCCGTTACTTTGTCATAGATCTCATAATTAGAACCTAACCAAACTCTCATCAAACTACTCTTAAAGTACATCCTCTTCAACAAAAAAAAAATCATCAAAATCGAATCTATTAATGATGACGAAAAAGAGTGATTTGTTGCATAATTGCTGTTGTAAGGCTTTGTGCTATAATTAAAATTGTGTTAATCAATTCAATAATAATGACACCCTATATCAAAAGTAATATTGAGTAAAATATTGTTGATATATTATTAGAAAACAAATCACTGTAAATAATTTATTACCTGGAATACAGACAATACAGTTTATGCAGGTCTATTTGAAGCTTTGGCATTCTTTTGACGTCTAACATAGGTAAAAATTATAGGAAAAATTAATAAAAACAAGTATCAATAATAATAACAATATAGAAAGATGTAGAAAAATATAAATTTGCACCTGGTTCACGTCGACCTTATCGAAAATATCGAAGTAGTACAAGATCATTTAAGGCTAACCAAAAAATTTCAAAAATACAAGAAAAATTCAATCTTAGTGGACGGGTTATGAGCATAAGTAGCAGCTACAGCTACATTGAGAACATAATTTGATAAGCTGACACAAAGCAAAAGATAAAGAGGCTAGTCTGCGCAGATGTGAAAACGTAAAGTAGAAGACCGAGAGTGAAATAATAGTAAAAAAGCATTCAATAGCTATAGTTTACATTACAACACATTTTATAAAATGCATGTTTTTACAAATTAGAAGAATTTGTAAAAACATGCCGTCAGGAAGCTATATAGATTTTAAAAATAAAACAAAGTATACTGAAAATTGCTAGAATAAAAGAAAAGATAATGATTAAAGAAGACTTCAAAAGTGCCGCAAAAAACACAATCAAAAAGCTCTAAAACCAAAAAAAGTGCCAAACTTTTAATAAAATAACACAAAATTTGAAGTATATTTTACTTTTACAGAACTGATCAATATTTAACCTCTCTTTGCTTCTTTCTGCACGAGCTAGATAAAGCCGTTTGGTGGCTTATTTATAAACAACTAGCTGACCCGGCGAACTTCGTACCGCCTAACAGTCAATGAATGTCATGTTACTTTTTAGCTGAAGTAATTTAGGCTTTGATGAACGTAAAACAATGATACAAAATAATATATTTATGTTCGACTGCATCATATTGATAAGGTTTTTGACATTGTTTAGTGTCCAAAATCTACCACTTTTTGGACTAGTACCTTTTGTTTATTTTTTTGGACTCATCTGTCATTGTCAAGTATAAATGTCGAACTAAATAAATAATTTATTTTCGTCAAAAAATTACAAATATTAACAAGAAAACACACTGCTCTATGAGTGAGGATCAATTAATTAATTATTGTTATAGAAATTAATGTTTAAAACACAATTTTTGTTGTCACAAATAGTAACGCCCGACGATAAAGAATTCTCCGAATTTCGAATTTGAATGGTTGACGATGAGGGATTCCCTGGAAGAGAATCTTTCCCCAAGATTTTGCTAGCAGTACCTATTTTAGTGTTTTCTGATTGAACTATATATCCTTCTGCGACGGACGACGAAGACCATCCTCCATGTCGCATTATATTCTCCATACTAGCTCCCGAATTAGCCAAAAGACTTGCAGAAGTGCGCCTGAAACAGTGTCCAGTGTATGAAGACGGATTCTCCAAATTCAAATATTTCGCCACAACACTCGGCACTGCCGCAATCTTGTGCACTCCCACCGGTTGAACAGTGCATTTTTCTCGAACGTAGTTTATGAAGAATCTGTTATGTGGTGTCCGCGCTGGTCTGAGCTGCATGTATTTTCTAATAATTTCTAAAAAGTTTAAGTTTTGAAGATCTTCAGGCAATATTTCGAAAGATCTATCTTTTTTGGTCTTCGTGTCAACAAGTTTAACCAAGAAATGTGTTTGACAATCTTCCACAAAATTTGTCTCTAGTGCAGCCAATTCTTGGCGCCTACACGCCCCAGCGATGCCGAATATAAGAATGACCTAGGGTACAGAGAAGCATTTATGAGAATAGGAAAAAATAAAAAATCAGTGACATGCCTTGTTTAACAAATGCTCCTTTTCATCTGCTGCAGTCAAAAATTGCTCAACGTTTTCTTTACTTAATGTATTGGACTTCTTCGGCCTATGTCCCTCTGTTTTTCTTTTTAGATAAAGAATCACACTTGGAAACTTACTGATGTCCACCCCTTCCTTAATGTTAATTGTCGATCTTAACATGGAGTATTTAGACCACAGTGTGGAACTCTTGTAACATTCCAGTTCACTATTAAAATACGCCAGTATGCTGTCCTCACTCGTTTTCGATATATTTTTCATTATGCACCACTTGCGATACATTGCATACATATTTTCGTATACGGATTTTGATTTAGTAGGCAACAATGATTCCCGGGCATTTGCTGCCAAAGCTCTCACGTCTTCTACTCCATCCATACCCAGAACTTTACACTTTACACTTGGAACAGCTTAGAATGATAATATTTTGAAAAATTTTACGTTTCTATAAACAAAAACAGTTGTTAGCAACCGTTACCCTGGAGGCACCCAAGCTAAACTCAGTACATGATCTGGATGATCTCCTGTATCTTCGTGTCAGCGTATTTTCCCAATTATTTCTTCAAAGCAGTCGAACATAAAGCTTTGTTTGCCACTCGTACATAATCTGACTTGTTTTGGACTCGTCTTTATTATGGCCGCGCTTCGCTTGTCCATAAACTCGACTCGTCCAAAAAAGTCATAGATTATGTACTTGTGACAAAAATAGCTATTATATAGATAGAAACAAAAAAGTATTTTATTATGATGAATGATGATGAAAACATACATACAGAATGAGAATAAAAATAAAAAAAAATAAAAAATAATAATTAAGTACTTCAAACTCATGTCAGAAAAAAATGATTAAAAACTATGTTGTGCAGATTGGGAAAAAAAAACTCGGATTAATTCATTAATAGGATTTTCAATTAAGCACTTTGTGGTAAACGACATTCTCTGTTTTTTGGTCAGACGCAAGAACAAATAAAGCGGATGGTTTGCCGACACGTGAGCATGCCACGTACATGATCACATGCACGATCATGAGAAAAACATGCATTTTCTAGATTGAGGTCACAAATAGTCAAGGATTGGCCCTGTGATGTGTTGATCGTCATGGCGAAGACAAGACGAATCGGGAATTGAATTCGTTTAAACTCAAAAGGCATATCCGTTGGGATCATCGGAATCCTTGGAATAAAAACTTCCTCATCTTTAAATTTTCCTTTAAGTATCGACGCGTACAATTTCTCGCAGATAATTGACTCGCGATATTCCGTTGCCTAATTGCATTACGGCTTCGCTGGGAAAGATTAGATCTTCTATGACGCGGCATTGTTATTAAAATGTGCACTCGCATAAAACCACCAAATATAATAACAGTGCCTGAACTTTCGAGAGATAGACAATAGCTCAAAGAGTATATAACCACTACGTATGAATAGCTTATCAAGAAAAATCATAGACAACCTATAAAAAGACGTTTACACTTTTGTTAACCTGTTCCCTAAATTCCGTTCCTTTCCGATGATTTTATGTTTTTACTGAAGAATAAATCTTAGGTATTATTTTCGAGAATTAAAAACAAATATAACAGTACCTGAACTTTGTAGACATTTTACAAAAAATAAATTTCTGAACGCACACATGATGTCTTCAGAAAAAAATAAAGTTGTGGCTTAAAAGTCTCAGCAATCAGGCCATAAGCTCCAAAAAAAAAATTGATGTTACACTATTTGACTGTATTAGACAACAAATGCTTGACATGTAATAAACAAATCAGCATCTATTGAAATGATTAAGTATTCATTACACATATCAAGTTTTCATTGTTTTTAAGATGTATTCTGCTACTCGGGACGGAAACAAATCCAACAAATCAAAAACCATGGCAATCGGTCTAGCCGTTCTCGAGTTATAAGTGTTGTAACAAACACGACTTTTTTTTATATATATATAGATAAATATATGTACATCGTACATACTTAGAAATTCTGTGGATTATTAATTTAAACACCTCCGTGTCAAGTGCGTTCATAAGTTCTAGAAATAATTAAAAATTATGTCTATGTGGTGGTTACTGCTCTCAAGTTATAGACTATAATTTGTCTATAATAAAAAAAAATTAAATTTATAGCCATTTATTATGCAAGTGCCTTATAAGGCAAATAAGGCACAAAAGAAATGTTTAGCCACAAGAGCTTGCTTGAGTGGTCTAATTTTTCTTGAGTGTCTTATTTACTGTTAAAACGCGAGTACAATACATAGTTTTTTCCAAAACCTCTCTCATTTGGTTGGCATGTTGTTGTCGACAACAAATTTATTATGTGGGGAAAATTATGCAAACAAATTGTTTCGGCGCTTGTAACATTCTTGAAAATGAAAAAAAATAGGCCTCTTTCTGGAAAAACTACGAAAGATGTTAAAAAAGTCACATCAAGTTTGCTCCCAAGAAATTCAGGAACGCTTCTTACAAGAATTGAGTTAGTTCAATAACTGGAAACAAGAAAACGATGTTAGTGGGGTAAGCCAATACTTTTGGGTTACTTATTCAACGCTAAAAAAAGATTCGCGGTCTCTTTAATGTGAGCGAAATATTGCATGTTAAGATTAACATTACAGCTTTTCGAAAATACAAATATATTACAATATGGCAAGTTAATCGGTTTTTTGAAAAACGAATCAAAAATTTCAAGTGCAAGAAATCAAATGTTCTTGAAAGAGAGCATATTCAACAGTTTCTAGCAGAAGCACCCAATAAAAAATTATTGATGTTGAAAGTAGACCGATTTTGTTATTATTTTTATTTATTTTTTAATATAAATGTTAACGTAAATACAAATGATTTAATCTGAGATTCATGTTTCTTAGAATTGTAATTTTATGTATTGCATCTTTTAATGTTTAATAAATGGTTTTATTTTCTGTAAACTGTTGAATTATATAAAAACTATTTGGATTTTAAGTTTGAAGAAAGAAATAGATGTAAAGCGCAGGTGAGAGAACTAGTGAAAAGGGGAAACCAAATGAGTGCGAGAGTATAGAGCATAGCAGAGAGATATTTTGGAAGAGAGTATGGAATAGAAAAGAGATTGTTTGACAGTCTGATAAAAAGTGGAATAATGTATGGAGCCGAAATTTGGAGAAAAAAAGAATGCAAAAAAATAGTGTAAAAAAAGTATGTAAGATAGGTGTTAGGTCTAAGCAGAGAGACTCTAGGATATATAGTGAGATAGAAAAGAAAGAGTGAAAAGTTAAGAACAGAGGCAGGAAAAAAAGCCGCAAAGTTTGAAAATAGGCTGGAAAATAGAAAAATGTGCAAGATATTGAAAGAAAGTTTGAAAAAGTTGAGTAGAAAATCAGATAGAGGAATGGAAAAAGAAAGAAAGAGATATTACGTAAAGAAATGAGTTCAGCTTAAAAGAGATTGAGAAAAACAGATAACCGAGTCAAGGGGTGCATGGAAAATGGAAATATTGTAGTAGATTGGTAGTAATGATAAAGTTTAATCAAATTGTATTTTTGCATTATTTAGGTTGTGTAAAACAACATAACAATAAAATTATTGTAATTTAAATAAAGTATTGTATTAGGAGTCAACAAAACTCTGTAGTACTTTAGCATAAAACGATTTTCAACATCTAGCTTGTTATAACGGGTTTTTATAAATGATTCTAAAGACACAGTTGGCGTAATAAGTGTGCCGCCTCTTTTACTTTGTACATTGATCGTTTAAGAACACGTATTCAACGACTCTAAGTGACAGGTGACAAATCACATTAATGACCAGCGGGAACCATAACATAAGCGAAAACTGTCAAAATATTAATTTCATTTCAACAAAGCGGTATTTTCAAAATTCACTGTGTCCTTAGAATCATTAATAGAAACCCTGTATCTTCAAATCAGCAGAACGCTTCCCAAAGCATTGCTTCTGAAACTGAATTTTGATAGTATGATACATTATATATTATTATCTAATCAGGATTGTCTTGAACACCTACTCCGCCACTGCTTTTAAGCGTCTCGTCTCTGCCAAGATACAAAAGATTTAAACGGGAAGAAAATAAGCAAGCAAGAAATGAGCGGTATTTCTATTTTTCTGATTTCTTTCTCTATTCCAAGCGTGTGGCTATTTTCGTGCCAATTGTTATGGTTTTATTTCGTTCTTGTAATTATTTTTTGATTTAAATAAATCGGTAAGTTATTTTAGATTGAAATGGCGGAAGCAATAAAGTGATCAAGGAGATATATTGGGCTGCAAGCAGAGCGATAATTGCTGACAAATCTGTACTGTCCAAGTGTCATTCGTCATGAACGGATTCTTTAAGATCCTTTTGAGAGATTTCAATTCACATATTTTGGCACTAGGGACAAACATTCTTATTACTTATAAACGTGTTTATTGTTTTTGTTTAAGTTGTAAACATATTGTCAAAATAATGATAGATTAATTTACTTCTAAAAAGATTTTCTAAGAAGTTTTTGAGCTCGAATACAAAATACAAAAAATACTTTCAAAATTATTAAAAAAATACAATTATCAGTCATAAAACCAGTGGCGGAATTATTAACAGGGTGTGTAAGCTGGATCTTAAAGCGACAGATTTAAAAGCAGAAAGTATGAGATCAAAATTATTTTTTATGTTTTACAAAAATTGAAAAATTTATTTATTATATACCTAAACGCTATTAGATTTACACAAATAATTTCACATATAATATGTTACATAAGATGAACATAAGAAATGGTACGCTTACTGACCACTGTTATGCTAGACAAAATTGACACCTGCTGGCAGATTACTTTGGGATATGTACTGCGACCTTTTTTTATTAAGGTTTTATTGTACTCTCACATATACAGACAGTTATACATTCACACACACCCATGAGCCAGACAAGAGGAATTTTTCCTGTAAAAAAATGCTCCGGTCTGGGTGGGAATCAAACCTTGCCAGACCAGTCTTCAACGTACTTTCGTTTGGCTAACTGGTCTACTAAGGCCTCAATATAATATGTTTGACCCAAGATAAACATAAGAAATGGTACGCTTACGGACCACTGTTTTGCTAGCCAAAATTGATATAACCTGCTAAATAGTTCATAAAATGATCCCAGATGACAATACTATCAAAATTAATACTTGAAAATTCTAATTTGTTGATAACGATTTAATTTTAAAAGTTTTGTTTTATTTCGGTATTTGTATTTGATAAATCATTAATTTGAAAATAAAAAGTGAGTGCTTTGTGGCAATCGCAAAATTTTTTCTTTTCAATTTTAATGCTCTGGTTTGTAAACAAAAAGCAGTACAAAAAAATATAATAGCAACAAATTAGAGATAGTTGCTTTATTTTTAAAGTACACCACTAAATACACAAACGACATAAAATAACAAACGTTGACTTATTAGAAAAGAAAAAAAATTTTTGTCTAAAACTGTAACAATTAGACAACTATAATAATTATTGATCAAAATTTGACTCAAACTAACCATAACTACAAAAAATCAAAAAAATTGTTGTAACTCAAGATTTTCACAAAAATATTATAAGTGTATTTTATTGGTTAGCTATATTGCCAAATATGGCTAGGTAAATATGAATAAGTAAAGTTTAATCAAACCACATTTGTGGTGAATTATTTAGAGAATCCCATGACGTTTATAATCCCAATCAAAATATTTTTCCAAACATAATTACGAGTAAAGAAAAAAATTACTTTTTGATTTTTTTGAGGTTTAATTTGTGGTTGCTACAGTATAACAGCATAAACTTCCTTGATTTCGATAATGTTCAAAGCTTCAAATTTTATGTTTTATTTTTTCGTAAACTTTTAGAAACGTTCTGTGATTATCTACCCAAATACCATTCGTGCATATACTATTTTTCGTAAATTTCAAAAACAGGTAATTAATACGTTTTTAAAATATACTCGAAAATATTATCGAAAATAATATATGCACTTGTGATATTAAATGTAATAATAGTTTTCGGGTTGGCAAATTCATTCGATTTCTCAAAATATAGAAAAAACTTATCAAAAAATAGATGTAGCAAAAGAAGCCACACTTTTTTCTCATATGAGTGAGATACTAACCAGTGTGACCTTCAAGTCTTCTATTTAACAAAAAAAGGAGTCATTTATTGTTATTTAAGTTAATTAATTGATTTGGAATCTTTGGCACAATAAACTATTCACACAGTTTCACCACTTGCCAAAAAGTTTGCTAAATAAATAACGAGAGCTTTTGTGACCACCAAGTGGTCACCATCAAGAGATGAATAAAACTCACTGAAACTGTTTTATTCATCTCCTGATGACCACTTAGTGGTCGAAAGAGTTTTCAAAATTTATTAAACAAACTTTTTGGCAAGTGGTAAAACTGGATTCATCAGGAGATGAGTAAAACAGTTTCAGTGAATTTTATTCATCTCTTGATGATGACCACTTGGTGGTCGCAAAAGCTCTCGTTATTTATTTAGCAAACTTTTTGGCAAGTGGTAAAACTGTGTGAATAGTTATTTGAGTTTATTAAGCTGGGAAAAATAGTCGGGTTGCGTGAGGTTGTAATTGCATTAAAAAAAAGATTAAGAACCGCTAATCTTTGTTTGATTATGTACATTAAAAAATTAGCAGCAGTGGCAAGAGCTGAAAAATTTTCAAATTGCAAAAAGATATGTAAAATAATTAATTGTAAAATGTAAAAATTAAAAAAAAACTTTACAATACATAGTTTAATTAAGAACAAAAATATCAATAAAAATTCTACTATAATATAATGTTTTTGCAAAAAGTTTTAGTTTGGTACAGTGGCCTTACTCTCGGCAGTAGCGATAATAAGCTTCTAGCCACCATTTTGACAAAAAAAAATTTTTTAATAATAATTTGACAATTTTTGACGAATCTGCTACTGAAAAACCTTGATAATAACCCTTCACACTTTTAGATGAAAAATTTTTCAAGGAAGCACCAGTAGTGTAAATACCTAGTAGGAAAACTAGACTCATACCGTGTGATCCACAATTATTTAGATAAGAGTAGGCTATGAAAAACAAAATCAGACTCTAAGCATGATTTAACGCGTTTAGTTTGATATAATTTGTTTTTTGACTTCTATCAAATTGGTTTGGATCAGCCGTTTTTAACCAATAATGGTTTTTGCACAAGAGGAGAAAACGTTGCTTATAGGATATAGACTTTTTGAAAACAGGCTTTTATAATATGGTCAGAAATACTGTTAGGATATCCAGCGAAACTGGAAGTGTGGATCACAAGAACTAATCGGGACAGAAGATGGCATTATCGTATGGTATCTCTCAAAGAGTTTTAAGGAAAAATATGCAGCTTGTCCCAAATAAGTTGTGTGAAGATCTAAACTAACCAGTTTGACAGGAGCCGTCAAACCAACATCACTGAATCAAGCTAAGAGTCTGATTTTGTTTTTCACAGCTTTTACTTATCTAAATAATTGTGGATCACACGGTATAATTATGTTGTATTGTCTAAAGTTTAATTTATTCATGATAAAAGATTGTGATAAGAAAGCAATTATCAATGATTAGAAAAAGATTAGCTACTTAATAGAAAGAGATATTCTAGCACATTTGTTCATAATTTTGGTTCGCTTTTGCTAATCTAATAAATACAGAGTGGTCAACAATAATTGTTTGAGTTGGCAACACTTTTTTATTTGCCTATTTGCAACACTGCAAAAAAATTGTAGGTTAGTCACAGCAACTAACTTTTCAAATGGCATCTCATAATGATGTTATCAGGGTCAAAGGTGTCACCTGTCAACATCTGAAAGTGGTTGTTGCAGGTGTATCATTTTAAAATGAAATGTAGGATTACCAACTCAAACAGCAGTCATTGTTGACCACGCTGTACTATAAATCAAAAAACAATAATTTTTTTTAATAAATGGTAACTTATTTCACATTTTTGTTTCATAAAAGAATTTTATTTCCGCAGATTGTAGAATAATATTCTATAAAATTTAAAAAATATACTTTTTAATTTTATCAAAAAAAACAGTGCAAAGTTAAAAAATAAAGAATGAATTTTACAGCTTTTTTTGTTGGTATATCTACTTAGTGAAATTAAGTGTAAGCATTGAGATAAAAAGTGTAAGCAACATGCAATGGCTGTTTTCCACTCAAATATTGAATACAATTGTCACAAGGTTTGAATTATGATTAATACTCTTCCATTAAAGCGTTAATTTTGCTATAATTTAACTCCAATAAAGCTACTTTAGCCGCAAAAATGAATAGTCAATCATATCATTTTGATTATTGCAGTGTCCTCTAGAGGTGACAAGCTGAAGCAAACATTGTGTATTATACATTTAGTAAAGAAAACGTTTTATGTCTTACTTACATTCTTTTGTAGTATCATAAAAAAAAGAAAGATGACTCATTCTTTCTCTGGCATTCAAGTACAAATACAGCCGTGATCAACACGAATTGACCAACAATTTTTAGAAACTTTTTTTATTTGCCTAGCTGCAACACTGTAACCGGATACGCTTGTTTGACAAATTTTTGTCATAACAGTCAAAAAATAAATTGTAGGTTATGTCACAGCTACTGATTTTTTAAAGAAAAGTTAGTTGGCATCTGTCAATGATGTTGTCAGTGTCAAAAGTGCCACGTGGTACCCGCCAACAGCAGAAAGTAAGGAACAGTTATATCATTTTAAAATGAAATGTAAGACTGCTAACTCAAACAGCTCTATTTGATCACGCTGTACTTTTTTAAACAAAAGCATAAAATATTTTAAAATACTTTATGTAATTTTATTTTAAAATTGTACTTCTTGTTGTTGACGGGTGGCACCATTGACATCATTGACAAATGCCAATTAAAAAATTAGTCATTGTGACATAACTTACTATTTTTTATATACAGCGAGATTTTTGTTTTACTGAACATAACGTTATAAATCGTTTTAAAAAAGTTCAGTTCTAAAAAAACCATGTCAATACATTGTCGCTAAGTAGGCAACTAAATTAACAAATGTTTTATTTTGACACTTGACAGAACAGCTGAACTCTGAAATTTTATTTTATTCATAAGGAAGGTTATGTTACGTCTTAATAACAAGTTTAAAAAGAAACTTTTAATCAAATTAGTTTAATAAATGTTCAAAGCGACCACCTTCTTGTTCCAAGCAATAAAATGCTTGTACAGTACTTTGTAAAAAAACTGGATTTATTTCGTTGCAGGCGGTGATTATTCTATTCTTTAGTTCTTCTGTACTCTCTATTACGGTACTGTTGTAGACTTTAGATTGGAGATAACTCCAAAGAAAGAAATCGGTTAGTGATAAATCTGGCAACCGAGGTGGCCAAGCTATTGGTCCAAACCGTCCAATCCAGCGATCCTGGAAGTTTTTAGTCAGGAAACGTGTAATAGGGCCCGTGAAATGTAGTGGAGCGCCGTCCATTTGAAACCATGCGTTCTCAAGATTCAAGTCTTTTAGTCGTCGCATTATGTGTCTTTGCAATAGTTTTAAAAACTTGGCGGCATTTAAGTTTCTTTTTAAACTTGTTATTAAGAGGTAACATAACCTTCCTTATCTATGAATAAAATAAAATTTCAGAGTTCAGCTGCTCTGTCAAGTGTCAAAATAAAACATTTGTTAATTTGGTTGCCTACCTAGCGACAATGTATTGACTTGGTTTTTTTAAAACTGAACATGCGTTTTATAACGTTATGTTCAGTAAAACAATAATCTCACTGTATAAGTTATGTCAAATATTTCTTAAACAAGCGTATTTTGTTACAGTTTGGCAACTAGGCAAATAAAAAAAAACTTTCAAAAGTGTTGCCACCTCAAACAGTCATTGTGGATTACACTGTAGATTATTATAAATCTGGTAACTTTATTCACTTGCCAAACAATACGCAAACTGATATATAAAATTTGACAGTAAAAAAATTAAATTACTGCTTACAAATAATAGATATTATTTGTTAATCACCACAGGCTAAAAGTTAGGTTTCCTACTTAATATATTTAACATTTTCAAACTATTAAAAAAAAATTAATTTAAAAAAAACTTGTATCTAATATGACGTTCTGCTATATATGCAAATCAACAAAATATTGCACACTAGAATTTAAACTTTAAGAAAATTACTTTTTTAATGTTGCATATAACAAAGATTTAGAAGTAATTTTGAATGCTTAGATTGGTACAACTTCAGGTTGACAGTTGGCGTATAACTGTCATCTAATAATTATGAAATTTTCTTTTTTTAATTTTAAGCCTAAGATGTTTTGATTCCACAATTAATTTTGGTTTCTGACAACAAAATTAGATCAACATTATTGTCGGGTTTTAATGTACTACAGCGTGATCAACAATGACTGTTTGAGTTGGCAACACTTTTTAAAGATTTTGTTTATTTGCATAGTTGCAACAGTGTGACCAGATACGGTTGTTTGACAAATGTTTCACATAACACTCTTAAAAAAAATTGTAGGCTATGTTGCAGCGACTAACTTTTTAAAGAAATAAACTCGAAATGCAAACAATAATTTAATTAAAGGTAATGCTCAAACTGGTCCACATTGTGCTCCAACACAAATTAACTCTTCTTTTTAGCCTTTTAAAGATATTGGCTAGCATGTTGAATGTAATGTTTGTAACTTCTCGCACTATTCCCTCTTGCGGTTTTTTTGCGGTATGCAATGCGTTACTTAAGGCACTGTCTTTCAAGAACCCCAATACCGAAAACTTTAGCGGGATGAGATCTGCTGACCAGCTTGGCCAAATAAACTCGCTAATTACTCTGTCGCCAAAATTATCTCTTTTTATTAGACATCTCAGAGTAGCACAAGTCGTATGTGCTCTTGCAGAGTCTTGTTGGAAATATCCCCAATAGATGCTGAATATATCTCTTCGAATTAACAGTAAAATCAAAAAATATTGGCCCATAAAGCCGCTGCCATGAAACGCGCTGCGTGAAGGCTTTCCCCTGACTAAATTCTGTAATTTTGTTTATTTAGATAGCCATTAAGGTAAAAGCAGCCTTCATCAGAGAAAAGGCTATTCTCAAGAATTTCATGATGATTTACTGTTATTACACCAATTGCAGGATAACACTCTTTGTGGGTGGTCTGGAGAGGTTAATGTTTGGACAAGGGAAGTTTTGTAGGAATGGTATCTTAATTTTTTTAAGAACAGTGCAGCAACTTCCACATGATAAACTGTAAAATAGTTAATTGGAACATGGAAAATCTGGAGTTATATGGTTCAACGAAAAGCATAGGGACCAAACCTATGTGAAGGGAAAGCTTTCGAATGAATTTACGGAGACTTCTTTGCATTCGAGTTCTAATGTCCTCGACAACTTCCACAGTTAGAGTCGTAGTTCTACCGGTTGGTTTTGCTTTTGCTTACGCTCCCTCTGTTTAAGTAGCGTTCCACTACTCACATGTAATGTTGCTGAAAGACAGCAAAGGCAACTAAAACTTTTAGAAACTGATGGTAGATCCTTCGAGGCCTTCGAGAGAGTACTGCCAACCAGTTATTGAATTATAAATCCCGCTTCGAAAGAAAGTACGCCGTTCCGATAAAAATGTTGTGTTCTAATGTGAAAGCCATTGCTAATAAAAATATTCAAAAGAAAAAGAAAGTTTTAATCTGAATTTGAAAAGTTTAGTGGCAGTTGTCAATAATGTTGTCATTGTCAGTGTCAAAGGTGTCACCTCACCTGTCAACGACGAGAAGTAATTGCAGTTGTACCATTTTATAAAGTGAAATGACGGAAATGTAGGATTGCTAACTGAAACAGTTTTATTTGATCAGTTGTACTCAAAATAATCTGACTTATAGTTTAGTTCTCATGTTCTTAACTTAAATAATAAACTCAACTTAAAAAAAAGTAATTACTTGATCTCCAATATTTTCAATTTTAACACAAATATTATAACTTAGATTTTTAATAAAAAACTCAAAAGTTGGTTTTTATAGAAAATTTTTAATTTTCGATATTATTATTTTAAATATACAGCCACATCTCAGACCAAACGTCAATGGTTTGAAAAGTCTTCAAAAATTTGTCGGCGCTTGCGCATTGTGATGACATAACCGGGTGTAATACTCCGCTACGAAAAGCAGTTTAGTAATTTATAATCAATTTGGATAGTTATTTAAGAGACATTTTTGCGGCTTTTTTATAATCTTTGTTTTTGAAGAAAGTGGATTCGTCTAATTTGTATTAATTAATAGTAGAAAACACTTTTTTCAAAATTTGAAATAACGTAAAGCAAAACCGTCATTTGGGCGCGTATGAATTTTAAGTGATCTGATCATTCAGTTCAATTGAATCTTTTTACATGTGCTGTTAGCCGGTTGATCGTAAGATAAAGTGATAAAAGTCTTAGAATTCTAGTTACATTTTAAAGAAAATTGAAGAAAATGCATTCGGAGACGCTGCAATTGATACAAATTTTAGAGAAGACCGTTTCACCAGGTAAGGGTAGAAACTTCAAAGCTGCCACCATTCTTTATCTCGCGCCATTAATTTTTCTCAAAAATCAATCATATTTTGTTATGGGGGTTGTCTTTTTTTATATGTCCTTAAAAGACGTGCTATTCATGATGGTGTTTCTGGGGCCTTTAAAATTGTATAAGTATGGTGTCATCACATCTCTCAACAAAGTAGAAAGTTTAATTTTCACTATTTTATTATTATTAGATTTTTGAGCCTCCACGGAATAAGAATGGTGGATAATATCCTATTAATTTTTGAGATCAAAAATTATTCTGGAAACATCTTTTCAAACCTAACCTCAATTTTTTCGAGGTCATTATCCTTGTACTTTTCCGTTAATCTCTAATTACTGTTGTTTATTACATAGACAAAAATGAGTTGGAGCAGGCCTCCAAGTATCTTGAGCAAGCGGCAGCTACAAATATTGTGGAATTCATTAAGACCCTATCGGATATATTGAGACATGGCGGTAACAGTCCAGTGGCGCGAATGGCAGCAGGGCTGCAGTTGAAGAACCAATTGACTAGTAAAGATCCTGCAATCAAGCAATTATGTCAGCAAAGGTGGCTGACAGCACCTGAAGATATTAGGACCTACATTAAGAAAAATGTAAGTGTTTCATTTATATGTTTTTAGCGGGAACTAAATATTCCATTAAAGAATAAAACAAATATGATCGTAATCTATTTTGATAAGATTTGTGTAATTCCTCTAACAAGTATGCGATTTTAAGTACTTGATTGTAAAATTGAATTATAATTTGTATTTTTAGAAAGTATGCGTCTATTTTGTCTAATGTCAAAAACAATTGAACCTAACCCTACTTTTAAGTACAAATTAATAATATATGTACCTGATTTCTAAAGTAAAAGCCATATGAAAGTATTTTCAAACTACTAGACAATGATTATGTACCCTTTCAATGACGAATTTTATTATATTCAGTAATTGCTTGCAATATTCATAAGGCTGGGAAATTTATTCAGTTTTCATTCTATTCTTTCTGCCTCTACTTAGTCTAGTTCAGTGGTGCAGTAGGGCCAGGGAATTCTCAGGCGGCATTTTGGTACTTTTTAACTTTTTAAAACTCACTACTTTCGGATCTAAAATTTAAAAAACATGTTTTTGGGAAATACATGTAACACATACACATAAAAGTTCTTGCTTTCCTGCGGTGAGATGTGTTTTGATGGGTGCAATAAAAAACAGTCGACATTCACTACAGGTCTACCAACCAAACATGAGACCTGGAGACCTAGCTTTCATGTACACATCTTGTCAACATGTTGTCATCTTTTTTGAGCTTCTGATTGGTTACTCCTGACATTGCTACTTTAGTTCGCATATTTTCCGGGGCTTTTGTTTGCTTGGGCGCACTATAACAAATCGGTACATAATTATATCGAATTTTATTTAAATCAGTTGATATTGTTTTTTCGCGGAGCAGTGTAATGCGAAAGTTATACATGCTTATCAACCTTACCATGCACTATGAAATCTTTATCCACTATCAAGAAAAACATATTAATATACAGCTCGTGGACGTCTATCGGTCTTCTGCAAGCGTTTCTCTCTTCTTTTAACGCTTTTGGTTCCATATCTTTTTAGACTTGTTTTAATTAACTTCCGGTTGCCTTGTTTTTATCCTTCGAATCACATATTCTTTGTTTTTTGTGTGTCTGTTTTCTAATAGTGTTGTTCAGGATGTTTTAATCTTGATCTATTTTCCAAGTGCTTTGAAAGCTACTTCGTTTAGAAATGTTGTCAACGCGTAATATAAGTTTTTCATATTTTCTTCAATTGTTTGTTAATCGTGGCTGTTAAAGAAATCTTTTCATTCTTTAGTATAATGTTTTTCATTTGCGCCAGGTATTATTGTCTTTGATTTTGTGTGCTCTATGCTAAACAAATTTCTCAGCTGTTAAGGATGTGGTCTCTGTCTCGATAAACTGATTCATCCTCTGTTTTTAGTTTTGTGGCTTTGTTCTATATTAAGAAATCGTAACATATATTCTTAAATACACAGAACGAACGAATGTAATATTCAATTATATTGAATTTGACAATTTTAGCTCTTGTAGTGGCTTTGGCTATATGTATATCATTCGACATTTCTCCTTTCGTCATCACTAAAGTCGGAAAATTGGTAATGACTGCACAAACAATTTCATTTTGCTTTTTCCTATAGTTTTCATTTGAATAGAAAATGGTTTGCTTGTTAGTTTGTTACTATATCATACGTTGATAGATATTTGTACGTTTTATCTTTTGAGCTTGATTTTGTAGAGGCATTTAAATTTCGAATTACAGGTTGTAGGCTGTTTGGGTACTGAGACTAGTCGACCATCTTCGGCCGCTCAATGTGTCGCTTATATAGCAGTTACCGAATTACCACACCACCAATGGCCCGATCTAATCGGTACACTCGTCAGCAATGTTGTTCAAGCAAATTCGACCGAAATGCAAAAAGAAGCTACGCTGGAGGCGATAGGTTACATTTGCCAAGAAATCGATTCAGATGTTTTAGTAGCTCAATCAAACGACATTCTTACGGCTATCATTCATGGTATGAGGGGCAACGAACCTAGTAATCATGTACGATTTGCTGCTACTCAGGCGTTATTAAATTCGCTTGAATTTACGAAAGCAAATTTCGAAAAAGTGACAGAAAGAAATTTTATTATGGAAGTGGTTTGTGAGGCAACGCAAAGTCCTGATACTCAAATCAAAGTTGCTGCTTTACAATGCTTGGTAAAGATAATGTCGTTATACTATCAATATATGGAACCTTATATGGCTCAAGCTCTATTTCCAATCACGTTAGAAGCTATGAAATCTGATAATGATGCTGTTGCCTTACAAGGTATTGAATTTTGGAGTAACGTCAGTGATGAAGAAGTTGATTTAGCTATTGAGGCAAATGAAGCAGCGGATGTTGGAAGACCACCCACAAGGTATGTGTTTTACCTTTCCATTTATAACTTTCTATCTAATGTTCCGGCATTTTTCTTTTAGAGTATCCCGTCACTACGCCAAAGGAGCTCTTCATTTCATCGTCCCAATTCTTCTTCAAAAACTTACTAAACAAGAAGAACTTGACGATGAAGATGATTGGAATCCAAGTAAGGCTGCTGGAGTTTGTCTTATGTTGCTTGCAACATGTTGTGAAGATGCTATTGTCGCTCACGTTCTACCATTTATCAAAGAAAATATAAAGTCTGATAATTGGCGTTTCCGCGATGCATCACTAATGGCGTTTGGTTCAATTCTTGGAGGTTTAGAAAACAATACTTTGAAGCCACTTGTAGAACAAGCAATGCCGACCTTAATTGAATTAATGTACGATAATAGTGTGATTGTCAGGGATACAGCAGCTTGGACATTTGGAAGAATTTGTGAAATAATACCTGAAGCCGCCATTAATGAAAACTATCTGAAACCACTGCTTGAAAGTTTAATAAATGGCTTAAAGGCGGAAGCAAGAGTAGCAGCAAATGTTTGTTGGGCATTTTCCGGCTTAGCAGAAGCAGCATACGACGCTGCTGATACTAATGAAGATACCGGCGCACCAGATACTTATGTACTTTCTCAATATTTTGAATATATTGTGCAAAGATTATTAGAAACTACAGATCGGGCAGATGGAGCACAAGCTAATTTACGACCAGCTGCATACGAAGCGTTAATGGAAATGGTTAAGAATTCGCCGAAGGATTGTTACGTCACTGTTCAAAAAACAACTATGGTTATCTTGGAACGACTGCAACAAGTTTTACAAATGGAAACACATATTTCCAGTCATAATGATCGATCTCAGTTCAATGATTTACAATCATTACTGTGTGGAACATTACAATCCGTTTTGAGAAAGGTTACTCCTGAGGATGCGCCTCAAATATCGGACGCTATTATGACGGCAATGTTAACAATGTTTAATTCAAATTCGTGTAAGAATGGAGGTAAGTTTAGGGTCCTATATTAGTTGCTTTGGACTGCTCCAGTGCGATATTTGAGTTGCTCATAATGCAATGTCCGCTATTACATCAGGCTTTGTATCGATCGTTATGTCCGGGATAGCAGAGAGCGACCAATAAAGGACTCTATTCATGTCATAATTTGGTAATGTTGCGCCTTATCTTGTATATATAATTTTGCATTTATGGAAATATATAATACAGCAGGCTTGGAGTAAAATATCTTTTATGTGCAATATAATTAATTTCAGGTGTGCAGGAAGATGCTCTAATGGCGGTTTCAACTCTAGTGGAAGTTCTCGGCGAAGGTTTTCTCAAATATATGGATGCTTTTAAGCCTTTCCTTTACATAGGTCTCAAGAACCATCAAGAATATCAAGTTTGTGGTACAGCAGTAGGTCTTACAGGAGATATATTTCGTGCTCTTAAATTAAAAGCTCTTCCTTATTGCGATGAAATAATGACACTTCTGCTTGAAAATCTTGGTGATCAATCAGTTCATCGCAGTGTCAAGCCACAAATTCTATCTGTCTTTGGTGATATCGTTTTAAGTATAGGTCCAGAATTTAAGAAATATCTTGAAGTTGTTTTAACAACGTTAGCACAAGCTTCACAGGCTCAAGTAGATCGTAATGATTTTGATATGATTGATTACTTAAATGAATTGAGAGAAGGTGTTCTTGATGCCTACACAGGTATCATTCAAGGCTTAAAAGGTGATGGAGCAGCTCCCAATCCAGATGTCTTGATTTTGGAGCCACACATTCCATTTATAGTACAGTTTATAACTGTTGTGGCTCAAGATACAGTGCACTCAGATGCTACAGTTGCAGTAGCAGCAGGCTTAGTTGGTGATTTATGTACGGCATTCGGTGCACCATTATTGCAATTGTTGGATTTGGAACCCATTAATGAAATGTTAACGCAAGGAAGAAAAAGTGGGACAAGTCGTACGAAAACATTAGCTAATTGGGCGACAAAGGAATTGCGGAAGTTAAAGGCTAACACGACCGCTGTGCCGGCCAGTTGGTAAGTAGTTATTTATTGCTTATACCTGGGTGACTATTGCAGTGAAAGTCATAGATTGTTTAGGTTAAACTCAAACTTTACGTTTATATCGTATTTATGTAAAGAGTCTATATTTATTAAACAATACCTAAAGCAGCGATGTTGAATTGAAACGCTTATAAAAATATTACTTTATATAATCGAAATTTGTTAGATTTTTAAACGTTATAACAAAATTTCACAAAAAAATCGTCTATTGATAACACAATTTCTTGAAAAAATAATGGTTATCTCTTGGTGGTGTAATGCATCCATAGAGAACGTTTACTTTAAGAACAAGATCTTGACTCACCAAAATGTGGAAGCTTGCCAGCCGGATACTAGTGGCGCAGATACATGACAAAGAAAAAATTATTATCTTTATTTTTTATCTAAATTATTATTTTATTTTTATTAAATGAGCCTGATTTGGTGTTATTTTTTAGGCACGCAAACGCACTACATAACAAAATATATTTTTTTGACCAGATAAAGAATAATCCTAATAAACTCGAGACAAAATATTTTTCCATTGGTTTGATTTATTTAACATATATGTAACATAAAAAGGCTTTATCGATGTGTTATTCTATAGAAAAATATTAACAGTAGATAATAATTTTTATATGTTTATACAATGAGACATTATTATAAAAACTCTTACAAATATTTATTATTGCAATTTAAATTTAATAGTTTTTGAGGTTTAAAACCAAAATAGTAGAGAAAAAGATATTGAATACAAGTTGTTGTCAAAATCTAATAAATCGTTAACGAATTGTGACTCTGCAACCGGGCATGCATAAGTGGTGCAGCAAAATACACATCACATCATTTTAAAAGTACGGTAAGGCTAAATCTTATTAGTTTAAACAAACACCAACAATAAAAAACCTACTTATTTTTTTCTTTATTCAAAAAACACTCTGTGGCTTTCTAGCATTTAAGTATTTTTTGCTTTGCTTGTATAATTATTCGAACCTAAAAAAAAGTGTGAAAAGCGTAGCGTTTGACAAAGCTTTCGATGGTTTCAGATTTTCTTTGGCATGTTGTGATTTAAGAGAAGGAAATCTAACGAAGGTGTGGTCAACGGCATCGATATTGGATTCCCACTATATATAAACTTAAAAAAATCTTGCAGACAATTTATTTTTCATTTTTGGTTAAGTCGGGCCAGTTTTGTTCATGCAAAATCTACAATAGCCACACATCTTATGAATAAAACTGGTCATTGATATATAGTTTGACATGGTATTGTTCCCCAATACTTTCGGTTTTCGGGGTGCAGAGTGAGTGATGATATAAAATGCTGATTATGATGATGTATATGGACCAAAACTGAACGTTTGTGAATAAAATAGTGTCTGAATCTTCGCCTGTTATCGTGAAAGGCGGGTAGCTCAAGACTGAAGAGTGAAAAGGTGTCTCTCCTCTCACTTGTGCGTCTTTTACGTTTATCTTCACTTTTATGATTACTATTGTATTTTATTACAATAAAAAGCATTTGTCTATTTCACATATCGAATTAATGATACTGATGATATAAGTAGTTAATTTTTTTTTATTATGTACGCTACTTTGCGATAGGGCTGTCAGAATGATTAATTGTTATATCAGGTCAGCCCTAACGCCGACGTTACCAAATTGTGCTCAAAGAACACCTAACTGCTTTATAATCCAGTTATTAAATCAAAACGAAATTTGAGTGCAGTTTGGTTTGGTTGAGGGTGTTGAAAATTTATTTTCCACTGATTCATACTCAGGAAATTTGAGAATAATAAATTTTTTGTGACTGGTGTATTTTTTATGGAAGTTTTTGTAAGGCCTGTTTGTGCCTTGCGTGGGTGGTTTGTATGCTGAAAATTCAACTATTTCCTTAATGGCAATAGATTGAAAAAGAAGGGTGGGATGCGGCGACAAAAAGAATCTGTGATTTGAGAAGGTTTCTAAAATAGATGCCAAAAGAAAATTAGAACTAATTCATCAATGTTGAATAAATCAACCTTCAATTTATAAATAATTAATAAAAAGAAACCTTCTCAATGTTATAATTATAATTCTAGAGGTTATAATTATCAATTCCTTGTATGTGTGATATTTTCCGTGGGCAATATTAAAATAAACCAAAGTTTTTTTTATACATATATTTTTTACTAGTCCATTTTATAAAAGAGAAAGGGCCTTCGGGTTTTTGGAAGGTCTTTCAGTAAATGGGTTATTTTGACTATTGCCCGCGTCTGGGTTCAAAGGCTGTATGGAAATTTGTATTTGTTAGAATGTAATGTAAGTAAGTTGAGTGATTGTTATTTTGTATGTAAGTTTTATGATGACTTAGAATAAGTTTTTCTACTGGCCTAAATTATTTATTTTTATTTACTACAGCGGAAACTTAATTTCAAAAAGTTCATTGTTATGCACTTTATTTGCGTATTTTTATACCAAGAAAATAACAAATAAAGTAAGAGTACTATTTTAGCTATTATTATATTGATTAAAAGCAAAATTGTTGATAATTATGAACTATTTAAAATTGATAAAAAAACAAGTACCGAATGTTCTTGTGCGTTGTTTTGAGTGGAAATGTTTTATTGGTTGAATGTTTATTTATGATTGTGCCATGGCTGTTAAAAATCTGTAATCACCCCAAAAGTATAGACCGGTGTTTGACAATATTTAGTGTGAACTGTTGAAGACTGACTTTTAAAACTAGTAACGCTCAAATGCCGTATGAGAGTTGACGCGGCCCTTATTCCAAAATTAATATTTTCGAACACTGGTCTTGATTTTTCTCTACATATTTAAAAAAAAACTTTGTTTAAAATGTTACCATGTCTAGGGTGCCTATTGACCAATTTATCAAAATTTATTATGTATTTTTTTTATGTATATATTTTTTTTTGCACGCCTTTTTCAGTTAGGATACCACTTTTTAAATTTCTTCCCAACAGATTTGGGTTTGTCCTTCGTATTTGGGAACTTTTTTTTGTAGTTGTACGATAATAAATGTTTCCTTTCTTTTGCCAATGTTTTCTTTATTAGATCCAAACACTATTACTAAATATTTTTATTTATATCCTAGCTGTCAATTTAAGGTAAGAATTTGCAGTTAATGAGGTCGTGTATGTGTTTTTTTCTTCTTTTTTTTTATTCAATAAATATTTGTGATTGATGATTAAGTGCTTGGTTTCAGGATAGAGAAAGGAGAAGTCACCTGAGAACCAACAATCCAAAAGCTTGTTTTTGGTTCATGGATGGGATCAAAACGGCTCAATAAGGCTAAAATGAACGACATGTAAGCTTTTGAATAGTGGGCTTGTACACTATAAAACAACTTTGTAATACAGATTTTATACAACTGAAATATCTTAGTTAATACCTGAATTGCGCAGAAGGTAGAATCTAACAAACATCGACAACACTGCGGGAACAGTTTCTAAAATACAATACATTTCTATCCTTTTTATTTTCACAATTTTATACAGAGTTTGGCACAAGTTTAACGGAAGATTGAAGTATGGAGAGTATAGCAGAGCACGCTTTCAATAGCAATGATCATATTAGTAGCGCAGTGTCCAAAGTGTTATGTGCTGAATTCAAATTAACCAATCAGAAGCTTAAAAAAGATATGGTGATGCGGTGTGTACATGGAAGCTGTAGCGCCCTCAGGTTACGCCCTCCCAGGGCTCATGTTTGCTTGTGAGCGCTGTAGATATTATTACAAGGTTCCATGTCTATATAGATTGTATCGACTGGATGAAACAAACTGCATTCCATATTACAATTAGACCTAACTCTCGATGTTTTGTTACATTTACTATCACTAGTCGGCAACTTCACTGCTCCACTAACAACTTGAGCAAATCTTATAATTTATTATTACATAAGACATTTATTAGTAGGTGTAAGGAGCTAATGTGCGTTGAGTAATGTTTTTATTGCTATTATATATTTTTCCTCAATGTAAAATTGTGTTCTTTAAGTTTAATATTATTTTGTGTCATTCAAAGTGTTTACGAATTTTTTGTATTCTGTTGGACCTAAATGTTACACATAATTCGTTGAACGCAAACCAAATGTCAGCAATTGATCCTGGTGTAAGTATTATGCCTTGAAAATGCTATGACCAGACAAATTTTTAATCAACTAGTATCTTATTAGCGATAATTTTTACAGGCAAAACATTTTTTATTGCTTCTTTTACATTAACAACATTAATTCTATTAATTCTATCTCCAATTTCATGATTAGTAATTGATTCCAGAACATAATCCAACTAGTTAAGTACAATTATAGGGCTTCCTTCTATTTGGTAGTGTAGTGGTTAAAATGGATGGGAACGATCAACACAAAACCAATAACGTAAGTATTTTGTTGACCTTTTAATCGTTCAAAAATATAGCCTTTTTGGGCTACCAAAGTCCTGGGTTTTAATTTTTAAAGACATTTCTAATTACTAATCAATATTAGATGGTATCGGTGGTTAGATCGCATTTTTTTTTTACTTTTATCCCCTGTTTCAACACCATAAATTATAACAATAAAAATTATCATTTGTAGGACCGTTTGGATTTAGATGACCTTCTCCCCGAAGTAGGAGAATTTGGCCGCTATCAAAAACTCCTTCTATGGCTCATTTGTCTTCCGGCTTGTTTTCCATGTGGATTTTGTGCATTTAATCAACTTTTCATGACTGAAACCTCAAACCACTGGTGCAAAATACCACAGATTGACAATCTAACTAAAGAGGAACTTCGGAATTTATTTATACCAAAAATTAACAACACTTATTTAAAATGTGAGCGCTATGCGGTTAATTGGAGTGATCCATATGAAATTGACAGTATTAATTCATCGTGGCCAACCGAAGCATGTTTAGATGGTTGGGAATTTGAAGGAGAATTGTTTTCAAGTATTGTAACTGATGTAGGTAATCTCTTCATGTTTTTGAATACAGAGTAATTGTCTTATAATAGTTAATAACAAAATCCATTGGTCCTTCAACTCAGATTTTCAAAATAATAGCTTTATTAATTACACTATCAAGTGCATTCTACATTGTATTAATTTATATTTTCAGTTTGAATTGGTTTGCGACAAAAATATTTATCCCACTCTAGGACTTGTCGCTTTAAATTTAGGCGGTCCGGTTGGTGTCTATTATTTTGGATTGCTAAATGACAGCATTGGAAGAAAAAAATCATTTTTTGCCTGCTTGACTACGCTACTTTTTGGTAGTATTTTGACTGCTTTGGCAACAAATTTTTGGTGGTGGGCTTTCAGTAGGATAATTGTGGGATTGACAATTCCGGCTATTTATCAGATTCCTTTTATTATCTGTAAATATTTTTATTCTCAATAAGCATTGACAGTTAATTTTCTTAATTTGCAGCACTTGAATTAGTGGGCCCCAACTATCGTTCTTTTGTCACAGTCATGATTTGCCTTTTTTATACTCTGGGTTTACTGATGTTAGCAGGAATAACCTGTCTTATCCGTGATTGGGTAACTTTGTCTATAGCAACTTCTACGCCATTTTTTCTCTATTACCTCTACTGGTTTTTTCTCCCTGAAAGTCCCCGCTGGTTGCTTGCAAAAGGCCGCTTTGAAGAAGCTTCAAAAATTTTGGAAAAATTAGCCGAAGTCAACAAAAAGGAATTGCCACCGAGTTTTAAGCAACAGTTAAAGCAACGTATGCTATGTCGAAGAACTTTGAGTGAAGATGAAGCCTATAATAAAACACCGCAATGTACGGCACTTTTTGCAACACCGAATATGAGATTAAAGACGATTGTGATTACTTTGAGTTGGTTTGCAAATGAGACGGTATATGTGGGGCTAAGTTATTATAGTCCTTCATTAGGCAGTAATGAATACATGAGCTTTTTCTTGAGCTCTGCCATAGAAATTCCTAGTTATCTGACGTGCTGGTTGGTCATGGATCGATGGGGTAGAAGATGGCCTTTGTGCCTTTGCATGATTATTTGTGGGTGCTGTTGTATTGTAACAATGCTTCTTCCAGAAGGTAAATCAAACACACTCCCCACAAAAATTGTCGCACCACCCACACTTGCGTTAATTTGAACGATGCACGTCTATGATGTTCAGTTGTAATAAGAGTGTAAGACAAAATTAAAAAAAAAACAGTTATTTTGAGTCTTAATTTAACACCATAGGCTAATAAGACGTTGCTACCATCACAAAGCTAACTTCACAGCATAAATGTCATATCACATCGCCAACGTGATTACAAATAACGCAGATTAAATGCAGAGTGAAAACTGGAAGTAAAAATGTTTTTATAGAAATCGGTGCTTGCCGAGAAGTTACCAAAAACTGATTTTACACAATATGGAACTAGCATGTTGCTTACATGAATATCCATTTTGAAAAAATTACGTTTTTGTTTGGCTGGTGCGATAATTCTTGTGGAGAGTGTACTTATAAAACCGCTTTTGCCCATATAACAAATTCTAATCAAACTAGACTCCATTGCCAAGTTAACTTGTTCGATTTGATATGTTTAGAGAAGCCGAAAATTTTAGTGTTTTTGGTCAATCCATATATTGCACCTCCTGTCTATGGCTTTAAGATAATACGTTAAAATTCTAGACTCTGTCGAATGGGTTTTGATCTTTTTTCTGTTGGCAAAATTCGCAATTGCTGCTGCTTTCTTAATTATCTACCCATTTGCGGGAGAGTTGTATCCAACGCAGCTGCGTGGTGTCGGAATCGGCGTATCGGCATACATTGGTGGAATAGGAAGAATCATCATCCCATTCATAACGTTTCTGGTATTTGTATTTGAGTATTTGTAATAGTTTTATGAATATTTTGTTAAAAGGGATCAGAAATGGTAGTTTTGCCATTAGTCATTATGGGGATTATATCTGTTTTTGGTGGACTTATTGGGCTTAGGTTGCCAGAAACTTTACATCATCGATTGCCTCAAACGTTGGAAGAAGGGGAAGAGTTTGGGAAAAATTTTAGTTGGCAAGATTGCCTCCGTTGTGTACCTTTAAAGTAAGTACGTTTTCTTTCAATAGTTTTTGTCTCAAACGCAACATGGAAGTGAGAAAGTAATTTGTTGAATTTACCGTAAAGCTAATCATAGACGCATCGTACAAAACATCACATTAATCTTCTATTTATTTTTCTTATTCTTTTGTTGCTTTCTTTTTTTGTCTTTCAATAAAGGAAAACGACTTCCAGCTGGCTGTCAATGTTTGTAAATGTAGGAAGCACAATAGATCATAAAGATCGCAGTGCAGTTCGAATCTACCCTTATAACTGGAAGAATGAACAAAAATAAAGCAAGGCTTTGTGTAGTTGGCTATTTGGTAGAACGACCAAAAATTCAAGTACAAACCTCAGTAAAAAATTAGACTTTTTTTAGGCCTGAAGTGTCGTCATCACCCATCGAAGACTTGGAATTGGAAACGTTAGAAAGTGAAGCACAAGAAGATACGCCATTGAGTCGGTCCCTTAGAAAACTGTCGATTCGACGACTTGTCAAGCAATCAAGCGTAATGGACACGCCTAAAGATGCAGATGGAAGCATGAAAATAACAAACTGGTTTTAAACCATATTTTTAATTTTGTAAATAAGGTGGTTAATAAATAACTTATTTTACTTTAAATAGTATTGAGCAGCGTGGAAAGGAATCTACAATAAACTGTTGAAGACATGATGAATTAGAAAACGCAAGAACATTATTACAGCAACCAATTACACTTACTACGAACAAACAATTAAATGATTAAATAAACTAGCTTTATGCCAATTATGAAAAAGGCCACAATAGTAATAAAAAATCAATTTGTAACGTAGTCTGCTTCAACAATTTTAATCCCATAAATTAATTGTAGATTGCAGTTTAGTCTCCACTCAATTTGGTGCAAATTAGAAAATAGTCGGACTGTTCAATAACTCGACAACTTAGCTATTGGTGTTCCCTGTTTCTTAGACTTAGACTTACCTTCAGTCAGCCCGTCAATTTTCGAGGACAGAATAAAACACTTTATATAATACAACGGCTTTATTAAAATACGATATTTCCAATCGAACAAACAAAATTTAAGAGCACTAAACAAGACAATTCGTTAACCTCAAATAACAGACACTGGCCTATTCTGTATGTTTACATAAGTCTATGGTAATGTGTGATCACCAGGTCGCACCTATTACAAACCATCTCGCAAAATCTACAAGTTTTGAAAAAATTATTAAAAAAGAAACTATTGAAAGATAAGCCTTTTTAAATTAGCCTTCAGCCTAGGCTAGTGTCACAGCTCTCAAAGTAGCACCAACAGATTGCCCACCGATTTCAGCGTAAAAGCTTCAGTTTCATAATAAGAAAATAGAGCAAATCTGAATATAAATTGCTATTTATTATTTAAAAAAAAAATATTATTCACTACATGTTTTACACACTGTAGCAGAACATTTCTTTCGTGCCTTATCTCGCTATCCAAAAGTTTTTCAAGCAACGTAACAGGCCGCTTTTTAAACCTCGGCGTTGACACTTTCTCAGTTGTATTTTTTTCCTCTATTTTTGCTATCTTTTTTTTACCTCTCCTCTGATTTTTTTTCCTTTTTTTAGATTTAACCACAGGTTTTTCTTTGTCATCTATAGGGTCTTCTATTCCAGCTTTTTGAATTTTTTCTTCCAAAGGACCGTCATCATCGTCTTCTTCATCAGACATATATGCGCTCATTAAGGCACCTAATGAATTTTTTATTTTCACCGCTGCCAATTTTTCTTTATTGCTGTCGTCTGTCCATTCTTCATCATCATATTCAACACCCAATTCTATTTTATCTTCTTTTATATATAATTCTCCTGTCCCTTTAAAAGGTGGTAAACCGTCATTCCAATCGATTTCTTCATTAATCAGAGATTTTTTTGGAAGATTAAAACTTCTTGGTTGAAATATTCTTTTATTTCTTCTAGGTCTTGCTGCTTTTTGGTTTACAAGAGTTGCTAAAAAAACAACAGAATTTAAGGAATCATTATAGTTCCTGTTTTTAATTAAAACGGGGATATATTCATGTCAATAATAAATTACAGTTTAATTTTGCAATAAAAAATGATCAAACAAATTTTTGAATGTTAAAGATGAATATAATTATTGTTGACGTATTATCTGTTAACAATGAATTGAGAGATTTTTTTCCACAAGTTTATTTATATGCTGCCAGACAGCAAAATTTATTGCTAAATCAAAAGCATCTACCTATTAGCGTAAGATGACATTGCTTATTAAAAACTAAAATATACTTTTAGAAGGCAGTGTTTAGTGCTGCTTCAAGGCTACAAAAAGCCAAAAACTATCTTTATATAGAGGGTAAAACCTTTTACATAAAAATCACAAAACAAGGCACCAGCAAACATGTTGAGACTGAACAAAACTGTGCTATGAAAGAATGCCAAGACTAAAAAAAATTTGTCCACTAAGATGGGGGTCCACATTTGAGGTGTAGTTTTTCTCTGTACTAAATAGAGTAAAGTAAAATATTTATAAAGTCAAAACGCCAACGAGATAAGCTGATATGATTATGTTGTAATACCTTAAAATAAAACAATACTATGAAGAAAGTCTTTGTTGTTACTTCATACTTGCTACCAACACACGTTGAATTTTAATTCACAGAACAGACATAAAATAAAATATTTTGTACAAGCAATATACATGTAAATGCATAATGCTTATTTAAAAATTCATAATCTTAAAGAACAAACAATGTATAGAGAAAAGTCTACAATACTCACGTCTTGTCTTATCCTTCCCAAAACGATTTTTTCTTTCTCCAATTTTTTCTCCTCTTTTAAACATTTCTTCTTTTTTTTCACGATTCATCTGTATCTTTTCTATTGTAGGAAATTGAACTCTTCTTTCATCTCTCCATTTGGTAATGTCTTCAGGAGTTTGAACTTTACAAAATTTCTCAAACAAACCCGTTAAATGCTGCGTTTTAATATGATATTCAATCATTTCAGAACTTGCTTCGAAAGCACAACCTTCTATCGTACATTTTTTATGACGCGAAATATGAAATTGGTATTCTTGTTCTAAAGAAAATTCTTGATCACACACCTCACAAGAGAAACACGAGTCATCGTAGGAATTATATTCAAAATTTTCATACTCATCATCTTCGTAAAAATTGTTCCCTTCGGCTTCTTCCTCATTTTCATTATGAATCTAAATATTAAACATAATGTTAAAAACAAAAACAATCACAGAAAAATATATATATCAAAGAAGAACATAGTAGTTGCAAAATTTTTATGAAATTGCTCATTTCTAATTATTTTTACAAATAAAATATGAAAAAGTTGTAACTTACGGGATTTAAGTTTCTTGGTTTTTGTAAATCAGTCACTGAAAAAAGATTTTTTTCTTCACATTGTAAAAATCTACATGTTACATATCTTTAAAAAATTACAAAAATAGAAAAATACAAACAAAAAAAACTTTAATCACAATTGTCTATAATTTATACAAGTGATAAACACATTTGTGTGAATAAAAACACAGGATTGTAAAAATATAAAATGATTATTATGTAATTTTACATCAGTAGGCGTTGGAATATTTATACCAAAGTCTGGCCATATGATGTATCTCAAACAACCTTAAGTGCGTTAACTTGAGTGATGTTATTCTTCATATTATTACAGCCTCTAAAAAGACGTTAAGGGTCGGCATTAAAATCTATCTACTCAATTTCAAACATGACGTAGTAAAAAATTTTTAATTAGATTAATCTTCATCTATTGAATTTTCTATCTAACAATAAAAAAAACCAGATTTGGTCTACAGCCCTATTCAGCTGCTATTAGCCTGAATCGCTGCTAGATATATAACTACCAAATAAAAAGTTGGCTAGCTGTTGCTATTAGGCATGCTCATCTACCCCATATACTTATAAAGCTGGTTAGGCATGCTTCAGAAGCTTGCCTAAACTGCTACGTATTTTCCACGGCCTGCTAGACGATGATGAAATTTTACTATAATAGCGTTCTAGTCAAACAGTCAGATTTTTATTTGTTTTTCGAGTTTAAGAAATTTTTCCCGTTTAGCAGCTACTAAAAATCATCTTCCATACTCTATTTTTTTCGGCAGAAATGCGCGCATCGTTGAAAACCCCACATACAATATCAACTTTGTTAAATCTCTTAGTTAGCGTGAAAGTGCTCTAGCTAAGCGTTAGTACTTCTGACACACAAGTGGCGGCGCGACGTCTTGACACATTTCCCCTCGTGCATTGCACGATTGGAATACCTTCCTCTATATTATCTTAACAGTGCTGGCACCGTTATTCTAGAAAATTGTGTTGTGTAAACGGGCTATTGCTTTAACCAATAGAAAGGGAGTGTTTCAAGTGCGATTGCGAAGATGCCCGATTCGTCTTGCCAATAGCCGAAGCATATAGTATATTTGTATAGCATTTGATCTGCCAGTTTGACGTTTTGTAGCGTGATAATTTACAATTGCCGCTGTCACTTTGACACTATTTATTTTTGACTAGATTGGGTTATCCGTTTCCGTGCATACAACATCAACAGGCGGTGGCATCTCATTTAAAAAAATATTGTTAGTATTCATTTAATAAATTTTACAAAAAAATATGAAATAAATATGTTTATTTCATCCCAGTAGCAGAAAGTTATTAATTGTAAGTTTTCCTACCTCTCAGAAGTGAGTCTGACCAATATGAACAAAATATAATATAATAACAAAAAACTGAAACAAGGAATGTTCCAACGCCTATAATATTTCTATCATCAATAATCATTTTATATAGAAATCAAATTGTCATAGACTTTTTGAAAACATTTTTATTTCAACACGTATTTTACAAAATATAATTATGGTATTTTTCGTGATCAGCATCTAATGCAGAAGCACTTATTTAAAAAAAAAAGTAAAACGGAGGAATATAAAGTCAATTATTTTGCAATTACGAAATTCTACTTGAAATTCAGATATTTTGATAAAATGAATGATTACTTTATTGAGACACACCACACATAAAACCGTTAATAGCACTGTCTACACAATATAAGTTAAAATAAACTCAATGAATTGAATGAAATAATTACATTTAAGTTAAAAAATCACAAAAAAAAACTAATTTATGGCCAATTTTTTTTAAACTGTAGCATCTGCAGCATTTGACGTCTCAGATGGCTGAGACGTGACTTTGTTAGATTCAATTTTGTTGGTCGTCTCTGCCTCGGTTACTTTTTTGCTATAGTCCTGCAAGAGACCCAACAAATTTAGATTATATTAAAGAAAATACTACTTTTCTTTAAAAAAAAAATGTAATTTGAAGTTTTAAATTTAAAGAGCGACATCTTCGGCAGGCTTGTACTGCTACTTACTAATACTGATTAAAGCAAATACCAAGCAAACATTTGATTTATACTCACAATATAAAACCGTATAAATTTTATATGCCAAATACTGATAAAATCTTGCAGTATTTTGATTATAGACACTATTAATAGTTATTCAACAAAAAAATATATTAATAAAAATAGAATTTGTTGAGGTGTATTCACATTATTTTGTAAACATAGTTTTATGTTGCTGAGTTGTTTGGTTGCTATAGTAATTACAAAAGTATTTATTATACATCAATAGAGTATGTAAATACACGATAAACAAAGAATATGGTAAATTAAAGCTAACTATGGTAAAATATTATTAACAATAAGAACTGTTGATGTAAACTACAGTTTATTAATTGAGTATTTTGCAACGTTTCATCTTCCTTTTCAAACCTTCTTCTGAATATCTGATTGTAAAAGTTCAGTTTTCAAATTTTTATCTATAAGTTATAATAAATCTCGCTTTAATGAATATTTAAAAAAATATTTGCCCAAAAATAACAGAGAAATCACTGTCAATTGTCTGACTTGGCAACGGATAAAGCTGGCCTTTAAAGTGCCATGATTGAATAACCGATCATCATGATATAAGATAATTCTCACCATCTAATTTTGAACGAACAAAGATTAAAGTTGTCCATTTAGTTAAAATTGACAAAGACTGATGTTCCCACAATTTATCTTTCTTAATCATATTTACATTATTCATAATAATGTTGCACCAATCAAAATTGAAACTTTTCCAATAGACTTAAAATATAACCTAAAAATATTTTAGTCCTTCGATAAATTATGCTATCTTTTTTATAAAGTTGCGAATTATAAAAATTATAACACAAATAGAATCGAATCTAACATCTAATTTCATAACAATAAAAAGAATGCTTTGCTTTAATATCTGCTCTAATCAGAAATCTAATGTAAAAAAAAGTCTCAAGTTGATGTCCCCATTTATAAAACTCAACAAAAGTAACAAAAATACCTATAAAAAGACGTCGGCTGTATAATCAATAGGTGCTGTGTTTGGCGCGAAATTAGTTGTAGGCAAGAGCTGGGTGATACGCACCTCCGGCTGACCAATGAACTCCATTTCTGCGGATTGATACATTTGATTACACTTTTCACGCTGCGCTCTGTATTTTGTCCACGAATCTTTATTTGTTGTTCCTCTAGCAGCTGCTAATAATTCTTCTTTCTTTTTAAACTCGATTTTTATCGCTTCAGTTACCCATTGTTTATTCAGATCTATTTCTTTCGTCATACGCTTCCGCTTCATTATACGACCGCGCTGCATACCTGGTCCTGGAGGGAATCTGCCACGTGGTGGCGGACCTCCTCGACCTCGAAAACCCATGCCACGCATATGTAGTGGAGGTCCCATCATTGGAGGGGGAGGTGGACGCATATGCATACCTAAAAGAGGTAATAAAGCACTTCTACATAAACTCATAGATTTAAGACTTTCTAACAAAACTACAAAAAATCAGTATAAAACACCTTAATAAAATAATAATGCTAAAACTAAAAACAATGCTTGATAATCACATTGTACGTCCTTAATAATTATGTATTGCACATCAAGAATATACTACTACAGTTCTCTATTCACAATATGACTCAAATATTGAAGAGCCTTTAGCTAGACACTGTCAGAACACAAAAGGGGATAATACTCTTTGCTATCTGCAGTGACACATTGCCAAAAGTGAAAAAAGTTCCGATGCAGACACAAGAATAAACCCTTTTGGCAAACATATCTACCGGAAACAACTACTTCCCGGGCAAAAACTCCGTTAAACATTCAATTTTGTCAGCTTTACTGACAGTAGAATCATTGGTTAGTCTATCAAACAAAGCTCAAAGACGCTTCAGTATCAGTCCCATTGATTTCATACTAACAAAAAATATAATTTTATTCTTCAATGTGTTGTGCTAGTTCGATACCCGCACAGCTGTCGTACAATAAAGATGTACAAACTTTTCTAGCCATCTAATAGAAATTATAGAAAAAATTTTAAACTTTATAAGTAGTGAAATGTTGCAGAGAGTCAATCGATCACTAAGACTGGTCGAATTCAAGATGCTGCATTAATAAGAACTGTCATAGAAGAATGATTTTGAAGCAAGCAGATACTATAAATATCAACATATTTATGAGATATAGTTACAAGTCTAATCATCATTCTCGCAGTTATAGCAAACTAAGAAGCCATGGTAATTTTTTCCAACGTTGCATGAGCTTAGATAATTTGTGGTTTTATAATAAATAATATCTCATAAATCTTACACGTTGGAATTGTAATTGAGCATTTTCTTCTTATTATCTGATAATAGAGAAAATATATAAAATAAAGAATGGCTTCATTTTACATTCTTAAAAATAGATAAGTAACCAAGTTTATTACATGTGACGCCACTGGTAAACATATTTATCGCTAATATGTCAAAGAAACGTCAATTTTAAAGCAACGGTTAGCTGTTGATTTCCTTAAAAACATCTTTTCAATTTTTCGTAATTGTCTTAAACAAAAATAACTATAGAATAAATTATAAAATTGAGTTTACAATTTATGCTACCGAATAAATATTAACTATCAACAAGTTTATTAGTGTATTAAAATTATAGTGCCTAATTTCAGTGAATTGGGATTCATCATCAAGAAGATGTGAAGTCGGCTCCTAACTTAAATTCCAGAAATTTTACAAAATGTTCAAAGAATTATGGAGGACTTAAACTTAAACTTTCATAAGGCGTTTAAATCAGAAAGTCAATTTAAGTTACGGTACATCCCAAATTAGGCAATACTTTTTTGAGAGGTAAAAACGAATCTGCGCAACAAGCAAGTTTATCTGTATGACTCGAACTAAGACACACTTTTTAATAAAACAAAAGATGAGGTAGCACTCTTGATTTTTTTTTTGATTACTCAGTATATTTGGTTGCATAAACAATTTAGTATTTAATCACGTAGAGGATTGGATTAAAAAGAGGTTAAGTCTAAGTAGGTATAGTAAGACTAAACAGGCACAGGTCTATACAACGCATGAGGAGCAACATATTCTGAGAGTCAAAGAATGTCTGACTGATAATAATGCAGCTTATCCACCAAATTTGATAGACTTTCTCAGACTCAGTCTGTACAGGCCTCATGTCCATGCAATGTTATGGAGTCTAGTTCAGTGTTAGTTATTTCATCTCAATGCTCGGTGATAATCCATCTAGCTAATCTCCATAACTCAACTATCTGACAAGTTCATTTCTACAAGAAATAAAGTCTCAAACCGTAGTGAGAAATAGAACCAACCACTACGGTTTGATGCTATTGTCGACCGTCAAAGCACCTATATTGAAGGGCAACCCTCAAGTGCTCGTTCACGAAGTATAGATACAAGGAGTCCGAACGGGATAGGATTTTTCACATTATTTATGTACCCAAATAAGCGACCCAGATCATAGTTCTTTTTTTTGCCACAGGCTGCGCGAGGTTCAGGAGGTACCGATACTATTATTATTATTACACGTAAATACGGACTGGCTAACCTGGCTCGTCAATGTAAAAAAATAAATTAAATTAAATATAAAATATTGAATTATTTTTATAAAAAAATGGGAAAGTGCTGTGCCGTTGATGGTTGTAACGAGTACTTCTTGACAAATGGCGCGCTCTACCGGCGAAAGTTCTGTCCCGTAAATTGAGACCATTCGTTCAACATTACGTTCGGACTCCTTGTATCTATACTTCGTGTGCTCGTTCTTCAATCTAAGAAAACAAAATAATATGTTCGGCCAATAATACTATTTAAATTGAAAAAAACAGCAGAAAATTACTTACTGCAAAAGAGGTTATATAAACAAACAAATATAAACACATACCAGGAGGTGGTGGCGGAAGTCTAAAACGTGGCCCCATCATCCGAGGTGGCGGCCGCATACCCCTCGGCGGCGGAGGTCGAAGCATTGGAGGCCGCATGCCGGGCGGTGGCAGCATTGGAGGGAAAGGTCCGCGAGGACGCATCATTGGAGGAAAAGGGCGGCGCGGCCCACGATATTTATTCATATTACGACTAAAGTTATTTAGGGCTCTGTATTTTTTGTTTTGACCCTGAATGGGGGCTCCCATTTACGAATTTTGTTTTTTTTATTACGCGACACCACAACTACACACACAACGTATATTTGGTACAGGTGCAGTTTATAAATTAAAATTAAATTATGACTGGAATTGAAATAGTCAAATGTCAATTCAATGTTTGACAATTTTGACATTGACAGCTTGCGTTGACAGCTAAAAGCACAGAAGCTAAAAGTTTGGGTGTATTCACCAGATTAGTTGGCTTCCGCTTTGCTTCGTAGCTGCAGTTTGTGCTTGTTTTCTGCTTCGCGGTAGTACCGGCGAGTGTTTATTTATTTTAGCGAACGAAAATTATTTTCCTACGTTGGTATAATATCTAAACTCTTTAGTTAGCACATGAGTGTTCTGTGATTAGCACCATCGTTACCTTGACACATGCATATTTCAAAATTTAAAACAAATGTCTAAAATGTTTACTTTTTGTCTGTGTTGTTGTTTTATGAAGGGTAGAGCCCAGATAGAGCTACAGAAAAATGTAATCTTTATCTCTACTTTCCATAGTAGCTTTACTTTGTCATATAATCTAATTATATGTTAGCGTGGTCAACAATGACTGTTTGAGTTGGCAACACTTTTTTTATTTGCCTAGCTGCAATACTGTAACCGGATACGCTGTCAAATATTTGACATAACATTTATAAAAATAAATGCCAGGTTATGTCACAGCGACTAACTTTTTAATTGGCATCTGTCAAAGATGTCACCCGTCAACAACTAGAAGTGGTTGCAGTTGTATATGATTGTACCTTTTCAAATGTTGGATGATCAATTTAAACAGTGGCGGCTCGTCAGGGTAGGCAAGGTAGGCGCCGCCTACCCGCCATCTGAATCATATAATTTTTTTTTAGATCAAGAATTGTTTTTTATAAATATAATTGTAAATTGTACAGTTTATCTTAAACCACATTACTCTGTTAATGATAAAAAAAAATAATTCTGAACAAAAAATTCAGTTCCACACAATTCAAAGCCAGGAGTCCAAGGCGGCTCTAATTTTCGCCTGAAAATCGAATCATTACGCGCGAGCTCCACGCAATCCATGTAGAACGTATCCAGTGTTTTTACGTTCAAATTGGCAAATGACTCAAGAATCTAAGGCGATGCAATCGGCTGCCTTCACATTTTTTCGGAAATTTTATCGATTTACGAATAATTTTCTTAGCATAACTTCAGGCACGATGCTCTATTGTCTTATAATTATCAATTATCATTCATTATCATAGTTTCGTGTTTTGGATTTAAGGCGGAAAGTATAATAAACAAAAGGTATTTGTTGAGATTTTCATTAAACTTTTATTTAATTCATTGGCAAGTAGCAAGTTAAAGTTTGCAAATTTTATTTTAAAAGATGGATGTGCCCCACGATATTGTTTGCAGCCTAATGCAAAAATCGTTCTCTCAGCGCCGGAATGAGGAACGTTTTGAAATTGTTTTTTTGGGCCCGTCCTCTGCCAAAGATTTCAATTTTATGTAGTGATAAGAAACGTGGTCAATCATTTTCGCGGTCTTTTAAACATACGTGGTATGAAAACCACAAGTGGTTATGTGGCAGCATTTTTAAAAATAAATTATTTTGTTGGCCATGTTCACTTTTGACGACTTTAAAGCAAAATATTTGGGTTTCGCAAGGATATTCGGACTTAATTTCGGTAATTCTAATGTGTACCTTTTAGCTTTAGGCTGTTTGACCTTGTAAAATTAAAAATTTTTGCCTGCGGCGCGGTTGTGCGTTTCTTCAAATTTTTGTCGCCTACCCGGCCAATCTACACACGAGCCGCCACTGAATTTAAACAGTATTGTTGATCACTATATTTAAAGTGTTTTTTTAAATTTAGCGTCATAGTCAGTCATGTATGAGTTTGCGTGAACCATGCAGCTATGCAGATAATAATTTTTACAATTGCTTTAAATGTCAAAATAATTACTAAATTTTATTATTTTTGAATTTAAAATGGTTTTTACACAAGAACAAATTTTTTTGTGGTGGAAGCTTATTTTTGTAACGGCTACCGAGTTGATGGTGAATTATTGTTATTGGGTAACGGTTTTTAAATGAAACATTGACTGCTGGAAGATACCGAGAGGAAATTTTGCAGCCATTCTTTGCAGTTTCGTGACGATGAAATTGTGAACAGGCACTTTCAGCAAGACACTCCACACATCACTTACGACATCTTGAATATATACAAGAAATTTATGATTGTCGATTTATCGCCCGAAATACAGCCATAGCTTACAACAGATAGCAATTTCTTAAGTAATAGATGTCATCTTTTAATTAATTCAACTAAAACGAAAACTAACATCTTAAACTTATCTTTATTAGTTAATAAAACAGATCAAAAAATGATAATCAACAAAATTGCATATTGATCAAAAAAGTTTATTAAAACTATATAATTATCATACGATCCAACGATTTACAAACGAATTCTCAACTACAAATGAAATAAAGAGTCATTACATTAAAAAAAATTAGCTTACTAAAAATAAATATCACGAAAGAGAGAAATTATTAAAAAAAAGTTAAATGTATAGACAGCATGCTAACATTAAAACAAAATTCATTTTATGATAGTATAATCCATAAAAATAAATATCACGAAAGAGAGAAATTATTAAAAAAAGTTAAATGTATAGACAGCATACTAACATTTAAAAAAAATTTATTTTATAATAGTGTAACCCATATTGAGTAGTAGTTGTCACTCCAAACATTTCCAAAGGATGAAAAACTTTAAGTCTATGACAAAATAACTAATTGTCCCGTATTTGTAGCATAAATAACTCCTTGTCCCGAAGTTGGTAGCCAACGAATACAATTAACACTTTTGTAACTGGTAGCTCTACTATCACGGTCCTGTCCTATTTCTCTTAAACAAGGCAGACGGTCTCGCGCAACATTATTCTGATCAATTACAAAAATTCGTGCCATTATCCATCTTTCGCTTGGGACCATTGAGACACGTCTTGATGCTAGACCTACTATTAGATGTCGACTCATGGGTGATAAAGAAACAGATACAGCATTCTGCTCAAAACTTGTAGTGTAGAGACACTGACCTAAAGTGTCCCATTTCAAACTATAAACACCTACAAAAAAAAACATAAAAATTAATTTTTATGTTTTTTATTCGTTAATACAATATTACCTAATTTGTTAGTTATATTGAGATATCCACTAGAAGGCAACAAAGTCACTAAAATGGTCCCATCTTTTGCTATATCCACACTAGCATCATTGTGAATTTTGCATTCGCTTACTATTATGTTTTTCAATGCTGAAAAAAAATTTGGATTTTAATGTGAAAAAGTAAATCAGATAAACAAAATGTTTTCATAAAATTCGGTCGGCAAGTTTATCGCTTATTAAACTGATGAAATATCATAAACACTTACGATTATTAATAACCGGAATATTCCCTGATGAAATATCCCAAACTTGAATTCGGTAATTTGGTGTAACCGTCGAAATCATCATATCACAGTCGTAGTTCGGTTCTCTTTGTTGATCTTCTAAATCAGCATCAAATGGGTTAACACTTGCATATAACGGATGTAAAAACCTCGGACGTAACAAACTCATTTGAGGTGGAAATGATCTAAGTTCTGACACACGTTCAGCTAAACGTTGTCTATGTGTAAGAATTCTATGCTGAAACATAGAAGGCTGCTCCGATATAGGAACATCATTGACTTGTACTGAAGGAACATTCCAGGACCGCCTTGTCGGTTCTTCACTGTTATTAGTATTATTTCCGCTACTACTATTACTATCATTGTTGTTATTAGGAGCAACTAAATTAACATTATTTGTGCGATATAGATTAGTAGTGTTTCGTGAATTATTACCGACATACCATTCCGACTCGTCGTCATTATCGTCACTATTATTACTAGAGCCTGCTTCAAACCGTGGCTGAGGCGGTTCTGCATTTGAAAGACCATCATCATCATCTTGAGCAGTGTTATCTGAATAACGCAAAATCAAATCGCGTAAACTGCTATATCCAGTCACGCTATTAGCTTCATTAGATTGATTTTGTGGTTGTCGTCGACGATTAATATTTCTTAGATATCTATTAAGAAGTTGTCGCCTATTACTATCTTGCCTATTTGGAAGCATTGCATTCCGACGTGCATTATAAGTTTGACCAATTGCACGATAAGCATGGCGCATTGTCACGCGCATATGTTGCAAACTTCGTGTGAGCTGATGTGAGTGTCCACTAAACCGATTTTGTAACATTTGCCCACACATTTGATCAATTCGAGAGGTTAACGATTCACGCTCAACATCCAAATTCATTCCTGCAGGCGGCGGTATCGAATCGACCAATTGTAATAATAACAAATCTGATAGGAGTAAAGCCATAGCTAAAACGCTATGAATTTGCGTTCGGATATTCTGTGAAAGATTTGCTCCTCCTAAATCTTCAACATGTCTACTCATGCCATCTACGATCAAACTAAGGAAGTGTCGTGCTCCAAATCGTGATTCACCATCAATTGTAACAACTATCGTATCAGATCGACTATTTCTAAAACGACTATTCTCTAAAGTATTGCCCATAATTCTATTCATTCGCAGAACACAATCGTGCAAACGAATCGACAAAATTCTTTCGCCTACATCAATTGTCGTGTAACTTCTATTTGGCTGTGAACTAGAACTTTCTTGTGATCTTGTAATCAATCGTGTTTGCTCTGTCAATAAATGTTCAAGTCGACGTGCCATGAGATTCAAAGTTGACGAGTTAATCAATGAATAATTGTTGTTTGAATGGCGCAATGCATTATTAGAGTCTTGTGATTGCCGTGAGGCAGCAGTCCGGCAAGGCCCATTAGTTTTGCTACCAGGTCGTCCGCTATATCTTCTTGGAAAAAAATTGATAAATAATCCTCGTCTGTGGTGTCGCTGTGATCGAAATAAACGAGATGGTGGATACGTTTTTCGACCAGAACTTCTAGGTCTTGGCTGATTAGTTTCACCTGCCGTACTAGTACTTGCCGTACTAGTGCTTGGTGCGCTATTATTTGTAGTTGTAGATCGAGTATTTTCTTCCGTATTTGTATCATAGGGGCTAGAGTCACTAATTCTTGTACCAGCCATCATTTGTCTTACACTTGATAAACCAGTACTTCTGCTTTCACCAGCTAATGATCTAATATATCTTAAGAATTCCATAATTAACTGACGTATTAGCTGCAACTGTTCAACTTCAAACATTGTACGATCTATCCTTTCTATGCTCTCAACTTGTTGACGCAATAATCGTGCTTGACGTTGAATATATGAAATTGTCAAATGAAGAGACGTCATAAGAGGCGTCAAATGATCACCACCGCTTCTAGGATAACTATGATCTGTTTCTACAACACTTCTACCGTCAGCTCCAGCACCACTCGTAGAAGGTTCTACAAGATTACGCACAAAAAAGTTAGAATCATTTAAAGCTTCAACACGTGGATCATTATTTGTCGGAGGCGTAAACGATGGAAGTGCAGACATAGAGTTTGTTCCTAAATTTCGTAAAATTGTATCTGATTGGTTCATAATGTTTTCAAGACTGTCTGAGAAACTCGAAAGCATGTCCGATGTTTCATTTGAACGAGTACCTGCACGAATACTTCTCACATCATTGAGAGAAGATTCAAGATCATGGATTATATTGGAGTAGGATGCATTGAGATTAATATTATCAGGCGGAGTTAACGGGGGAGATGACAGACCAGGAGGTTGTGAATCTTCGGGTAAATTGTCTTCAGCGTCGGGGCGCGCTGAATAGTTTATTAGTTCGTCTAGTGAATATGTAACGTTAGACGAAAACCGTGAACCTAAAAAAACAGCTCAATTAGATATTACTCAAACAATCGGATTCAAAATATCACACTGACTTAATTCACCTAAGAATTATATATACCTAGGTGCATATGCTCAGTAATTTACAATTGTCAACAAATAATTGTATATTGAAATAAAAACTGTTAACTTACGCTCGATATGAAATGATTATAAATATTGGGATAAAAAGAATGAAAAACTGAGTTGCAAAAAAGTATGTTTTTGGGTTTAACAATGTATATTCTGTGAGATATTGCCTTAAAACTTGCCGTTCAAGTAAAATTCCTCTTTTATAAATTTGAAATACAATAATTTGTTGATTTTAAGAGTGAAGCTAATATATTTATGTTCAATGTTTATTGATACTTGTTCGAACAGAAAACTAAGCGTCTATTATCGCTATGTCAGCCTGCTAATCCTCGATAAAATCAAGATTCAGTTTTCAATATTTCATTCCTAATTCAAGTTTTGGGTTATATCACTGTAAATGCCATTAGCTCAAACAAAAATAACTTTATCAAAAGATTATTGTTTTCTAATCATTTGTTTAACAAATTTATCGTGCACTAATTTTAATTCAAATATTCATTGCTTATCACAATGCTGATCTATTACCTGTCCGTTGTGAAGAACCTCTTCTATGTCTCATAGAGTTTCTATTATAATTCACCCTAGTTGGCATAAAAGCCGAAACTCTGTACAATCTTCGTCTTGGAAGTGTTCGGTTATAAGTACTCGCTTGAGTACGACTTTGATTTTGATCATCACTTCGAGTTTCATTCGATTCATTTTCATACATTTGAAGAGCACGTCTAAAAACGCTATTACCATTCACAGCACTTGGCCTTATTAAACCACGTTGTCCTAACAACAAATTCATGGAAACCGGCGATGACCGTGAAATTCCATCATTTTGACTGGATGATGGCACAGATGCGGAACTAGTTGAAGGAGTCGGACAATTTGTTTCATTAGTATTTGTATTCGTTTGGTCGCTGTTAGAACCTTCCATTTCACTCAAAAGAACTGTCATTAGCAATTGTTCTAATTCCATAACAAAATTTCGTACTCCGCTCATGCCAGAACCAGCTACTGATTGAATTGAAGTTGTGCCCGAACTAGCACTTGGAATAAAATTTGAAGATTGATTTGAACTGCCACCAATACCAGATGTTAACGATGGTGACTGATTTGTATCCATACTAGTATTAGGAACCAAATTCGAAGAACCATGAACATTAGGATTATCAGGATTTCGACTATTTCGACTATTTCTTAAATCCATAGGCAATCGAGAGCGTTCTGATGTATCTTCATCCTCCGAACTAGTACTATCTGACGATGTTGCAAGAATAGGTCGTCTATTAGCTTTTTTAACAACTGACGACATTTGCTTCAATTTCATACGTTTATAGGAAACAAATGATCTGCAATTATTGACAATAAATAGTAAAACAAAAAAAAACTTACGCTCTTCTGCGAAATATGCTACGTCAATACATGTAAAAGTTTCAAATCATTTACACATGTACAATGTACATGATTGTATAATACAATTACACAAAAAGATAATTCAAAAATAAAAAAAGTATTATGTACTACATATATTATAAAAAATTAATTTTTTTAATTTAGCACCATAGTTGGCAGTAACAAAGATACAACTGCTTTTAATCCAATCAACATGTTAAACTAACGATCAATTAAAAAAATTGACAAAATTAGGTTAAGCTCAGATCTCAAATTAACAATTGCATTTCCATTCGATGTTAAGTCAACTTTTCAGTTTAACATCCATACCTATTCTGACAAATTAAAAAAAAACAGTTATTTCTTTCAAAACTTCTATTTAAATTTGATAACATAACCCATAATTGTATTAAAGAAGTCAAATTCATTCCCATAAGCTATCAAAAACCAGTAAAAGCTTCCTATCTAGTTTATGTAATGCAGAAAGAACTTACCTTAAAAGTTTTGGTCTATCACAAGCAGGCAAAGATTTAATTATAGGTAGACATCTATTTCTCACTTCTTCTGCAATTGGTCTAAAATTTCGGAAAAGTTCTTCAGTATTATTTCTACTCGTACTAGGTTGCGGTGCATTTATGCCAGTAGTCGCGGTGCTATTACTAGTACTGCTAGCAGTATTGCTTTCTGTTGATAGTGCAGTTGCTCGTACTTTGCGTTTTGAAAGTTTGGGACACATAATTCGAACACCCGATTTACCCTTTTGATTGAAAGCAGTCGACAAACCAGCACTTGTTGAAGGTTCAGAACGATCATTAATAAAAAGCACTCGTCTTGAACTTAATGTTTGCGTACCAGTTTCAGCATGAGAAGAAGATGAAGTAGAAGAACTAAGACTTGATAAACTTGACAAAGAGCTAGTACTGGCGGTAGAACAAGGTGATTCATCATTTTTGCTACGTTTGTTCATTTGAACCTTTTCTGGACTTATATCTGATGATTTGTGTTTTCTAGATTCATTAGTTTGAGTGCTTATAGCTTCAGTAGATTGCTTTGACATAGCTAATATTCTACTAGGCATTACTAAAGACGATGTTGAAGGTTGATCGAAACTACCACTTGATGCATTTGTAGAAGGTTTACTAGTTCTAGCTGGACTAGTACTGGCCAAACTTGTAGTGGTTGCACAAGTACTGGCTTCACTTGTAGTGACAGCACTAGTAATGGTGGTACTTTTACTGGCTGCATCAGCACTGGCTTCATTAGTATTAGCTTCATTGGTACTAGCTACATTGGTACTGGTTGCACTAGTACTGGCTGCACTAGTACTGGCTTCGCTAGTACTGGCTGCACTAGTCGTGGCTTCAGGTGCCTGAGTACTACTTGTACTAGAAGAATTCTGTTCCATAGGATCAGTACCCCTATCAATCTAAAAATAAAAATTAAAAATCTACATAATATGTAAACATATCTTTTACCATAGTCGGTGGCTTGTAAACCTTTAAATATCTCTGAACCAACTGCTCATATTCGCTTACTAAATTTCTGTAAGATGATGCAATTCGTCTTTCTCTTTCTAAAATAAAAGAAACCGTTTCACGTGTTCTGTCCTCGTTCGTGGGTGCTTCCTAAAAAAAAGAAATAAGCATTTTGTTGCTCCTTTCTGGACATGTAAATTACTGCTCTCATCTCAGTTGCTACATTCCTTGAAGCAACTCTTAAAAAAGGAGAAGACTGTTCAAACCTCTCCATCATTGGTCGAGCCTGTGTTCGCACAGGTGGTCTAGTTCTTTCCCATCGTGTTTGAGGACTATTTGCAATACCAGTAATTAACTTGTGACCTAATCTATCAAATGCTACATATCTGATCTGAAATTAAAATGTTATGAAGTTTATTTTTATTTATATTTTTGGAAAATACTTTTTCCTTTGGATTAGCTGTAGCTACTTGTACAAATGGTGCTGCTATACTCCAATCCCAAAAATACAACTCATTGTAGGTAGCTATTACCAAAATACGATCGTTTGGGTGGAAAGCTATTGATGCTATTACTGAATGATTCTCCGCATTCCATACTTCACTACCTCCCTACAACCATAATTTAGTAACCACAATCACAAATAGTTTTTTTAAAGGTTTCACGAATGAACCCAGTTTAATAGTCAGAAAATTAGATTTTTAAATCAGAATTTCTGTTAAAACGATATCTTAAAAACATGTTTTCAAGATCCATAAGAATGGAATTATAATTGACAAAATTAAAACAGTTTGAAGAAAGAAAAGCTGTTTAGTGTTCTCGACATTTAAAAAACTTTATTTAGGTAGACCATTTTTAACATCTGAACAGAAGAGACTAATAAACCAAACGATGGTCCTCGTAAATATCTGAAATGTTTGAGAATTTAAAAGGATTCTAATATAATAAGAAAAAAACTTCTAAATCATTTCAGATATGCAATGATAAACTAAAACAAAATTTTGTAAATTAATAAAATCAAATAAAATTTTATTTAATCTTTCCCTCGGATCTTAAAAACATAAACCACTAAGCTAGTTTTTGTTCTGTTTTATTGACTTCAAATTTATCAAAAAAATAAAATTAATAAAGTACATAAAAACGTCACATTTGTATCATAACATCAAACATTTCCTAAGAATGACAAACACTGCTGTTCAAAAGAGGAGCATACGATTTTAGCTATATTTCGTTAAAGACATCTCTGCTAAATTACAGTTGTTGCTATAGTTTTAACAAACGTGTTCAAGTAGATGATCGTTCAATAAACTTGACAAACGTTGCTAATAATAAATTTTTCTGTAATTACCCTGCGGGAGTATTCTCTCTTGAAATCGAGATGAGCACCACGTAGTCGCTCAATGAAATCACCGCGGCAAAAAATAGCAAAAACTTGCAAGCAGAATTGAATTAGTTGAATTGTCAATTTACTGATGTAACCAATTTAGTACAACATCTTTTTTTATTAAATCATACAACCGCAAGCTGACTGTAAAAATTGTAAACATTCGTGAAATGTTAGCGGTAGACATTACGTGTCGTTATCTCCTCTGGCTAAAAAGCCATTTTAAAAAATAGTACCTATTTAAACTGATTTTACAGTTTCAAAAAGGTTTTAACTAAAATCTTGATTTTTTGTTCGGGTTACAATTGAACATTCAATAAAATATTTTGCAAGAAAGCGCAAAACTCTTCCAAGCAATCGGCAATGGAATAGATCCATTCGCTATTTACTTTTCAAGTATTACAAAAATACGGTTCAACCACAGATTTTTTTCTGTTAAAACCATTATAATTTAATGAAAAAAAAGCAAGGCTAATAGTGATTTAGTCGCAGTGAATAGGCCATTAAACCTTTATAAGATAATATAGGGAGAAAACCCTCAAAACCTAACCTTGTATTTACCTGCATTAAACCTTAGTGATCTTGAAGAGCAACTTACACAAATTTGGAATACTATCGATCAAAATTAATGTTGACATCAAGTATGACTACACGATGTCAAGCAGTGAGAAAATACAATTTGTTTAATTTTCTTAAACTCTTTTAAAAAGTTAATTCTTCTACAAAGTGTATTATCACGTATTTACGGAAAACAAAAATACCGACAATATGTAGATAAAGTGAGAACAATCTATTGTTTTCAAGATAATCTTGTCTGTGTGCCTATCTTTCAAATCGATTTTAAAGATAAAAGGTATCCTGTTTTGATTGTAAATGATTAAAATCATAGCATAAAAATGCCATTTGACTTTTATTAATATTGAACTTAAAAGAAAACTTACACTTAAATCCCAAATGCGTACTTCCCCTCCAAGACACCCCGATGCCAAAATTTGATTAGAGGTCGGGTGAAAAGCAATACACCAAGGTGTCCGGGGGTGACCAACAAGCGTTCGAATATTCTTTCCGCTTTTGATATCAGTAACATAGATATTATGATTGCCATGTGTTGATGCAACTTTTGTACCATCAGGGCTAAAAACCATCAAAAACGTGGAACGTGGTTGCCCAGGCATTTCACAGTGCAGTTCATCATAGGCCCTTTTTCGGACCAATTCATCTTCGGCGAATACTCCATGACTCGCCTTCGATTTCTTAAAACGGCTGTATGATCGGTCTTCGAGACCACGTATGAGGTCCAAAGCCACATTTGAGGGTTCTGCCTTCGGTACATGCCTCATGAAATCATATTCATCTGGGTTCATTTTTTCATGCTGATTTAAAGCTATAGAAGTAGAATTACCACTATTCAGTCAATAATAAATCATACTTACAAAAGCCGCTACTTTAATTATAAATTCCAAAAAATGTGAAGGGTTGGGCTAGAGGTCGTCGGGATCTAGACAAAAATAAATCATTTCCTCTGAATTTTCTTAGGTTACATTGCATCACTGTCGCTACATATAGATAAATTAAAGTTAAATTAATATTCTAATTGCACAAAAATCACTAAAACCATATATATTTTATGGTATTTCTCAGTAATAGCTAATTTGTGGGAAGTCTTGTTACGTTTTGATGCTTATTTGACATTACACCATACGAATATGACAACTATGACAAGCCGAAAAACAGAATAGCCACCTGTGATAGCCACACTAAATTAAAAGAAAACCAAAATTTTTTAGTTTCAAATTTCTGTGTGAGAGCAATGGTGAGAGCCAGAGATATAAAAAGAGGTTAGAGCTATAAAGCTATAATAGAATGGAATCAGGATTCCCCACTACAATTTGCGTTTGTTGTGATGCAAAATTACGGGAAGCGGGGTGCTTCAGCGGTTTGTGAGAGCCAACAATTAGACTGTGACTGGTAAAATAAAAGGAACAAAAGCAGTAGCGACGCAAATGTTCAGAGAAAAGCCAAATTTGTTTAAAACTATCTGCACATAATAAATCTGTAACTTGTAAGAAATGGATGACTGTCACAAGTTAGGGAATTAGTGTTTTGTTGTTTACGATGATTTAAGTTGAATGCTATTCATAAATTAATACGTTATTTAGCGGTTGTGTATAATTTAACAATATTGCTATAAATATTTATTGATGCAAATGATACATGTAATAATGAAAGACACTTATTAGCTTTATAAGGCTTCGTCAGTAAACAATTCATAAAGCTGTAACAAAATATAAACTTCTACGCTCCTGTTGATGTAAATACAACGATGATCGGCCTTGAGCAGTCACATATTATCATCTGGACACTTTCTTGATCCACACATCACATCCCAATCGAACCATTGTCTTAAGGCTTTTATTAACATCTCTATTAATATTTGCTAAACAATTTTGTTAAGTTCATTCACAAAACACTAGTTTTGTGAATGCAATTAAAAATGATATAAGCAGTACCTCACAAACCAATTAGTAAACAAAACTTGAATCCAACGTTGCCAACAGTTGCGATTTTTTTTTTAAACAATGAACTTTTATACTGCACCAGGCTTTAGCTTTGTAGCCACGTACGTTGTAAACAAAGAGCGTGTGGCAACGTATATACTCCGCACTTAGAAAGCTCTCTTTTTTTTGCATCAAAACAAATTGCCTACATCTTGACACCACTCTATTATAGCTCCACGTTAGAAGAATACTGCTAACCGCCTACAATTGAATGCCGTCAATTGTTTCAAGTTTGTGTGGAGAAAATTTAAAAATCGCTTATAATTTGTGTTAAAATTTGTTTATCGTTTGTACCATATAAGTCTTAAATTCTTGCATATTATTTATAATTATAAACTGTGGCAAATTAATGAATTTATTCAAACTACATTGAATTTTTAAACATGCTTTGTTCTTATTGGAACTCTTCAGTAAATAGCAACCCATTTTTATTTGAATAAATTTGCAATAATTATGTTTTTTATCTCGACCAAACTTTCGGCTATAAAACTAAAAATATTATAAGCATTTTAATTTTTTTTAATTTTATTTTTGTCTACATGTGTTTTGTTTAAAGGCAGTTAAGGTTTTTTAATTTTTTTTTAATTTGGTAACAAACTGACTGTAAATCTGCTTAATTTATATATTTTTTCCCATTAAATGCGGCATTAGACAACTTGATATTAAATCAATGGTCGATAAAAATATTTTTGTTAGATCAAGTTGACAATTGACAATTAAAACCAAAAATCAGATACCTATATAAATAGTAATAATAATTCTTACTAGTTTCTTAAGACTTAAATTTTTAATTAATTTTTTTTTAAAGTTTATTAAAAAAAAACATGTAGGTACGTACATAAATGGTGACACACTAAACATGTCTACAAATTCTTGATTTAATAAATTTATTTTAATTTTATATAGAAATAAATTTATTATAGTGTATAATGTTAAAACTTAAACGATTTGTTTATTTTAAAAAATAACTATATCGTTATTGAGACGTATGTTCAATTGTGTTTAATAAAATCTTATAATAAAAAGTTTTTGTTTAGAACTTTTTTAAAAACATACAGTATGTCCCCGGATTGAGTTCACAAGAGAAAAAAAAAATAGAAAAAAAATAGCATTTTTTGATTAATTCAAAATGAATAAATCTTTTATCAAGATTTCAATATTATCAGCTTGTGATTTTAAAATAATGAATTTCCTCAATTGTTAAAGATGCAACAGCATCTCTTATCTGATTTTTTAATTCTTGAACATTATTAGGTAAGTTTTTTTTGTAAACAACAAATTGTTTTAACCGCCCCTACAAATAAAAATTTAAAATTGTCAAATCAGGGCTCCTTGGCGGTCACTAAACTGGGTAACCTCTGCCAATCCAAATATCTTTGAATTTGCGATTTAGGATTTAGCCAATTACGAACAATACAAACAAAATGCGCTAGACAACCATCCTGTTGAAAATACATTACGCATTGATAATCAAGATGTAAACCATCGCGAAGAAAATGTCTCAACATATCTAAGCATGAATGCTGGTTAACGTTAGTATCAAAAAAATATACCCGTTGGTGAGAAAAATCGCTTCTTCAGAAAACATAATTTTACGATAATAATTTCGGTATCTCATTATCTCAACACTCATACACAAACAAAAACAAAAGCGTTTTTTATCATCTTCTGGTTTTAAGGTATGATTGAAAATAGGTTTATCAGCATGAATTTCACATTTTTTCAAAATCAGTTGAATATGTGTAATTTGCTTACAGCTATCTGCAGGAATCTCAGGTGTCCTTAAAGAAAGTGTTAGATTATCTTATACTGAATCCAAAACTAACAGGGTTGCACCATCCTCTTTATTATGGATTATCTTTTTAAATTGGCTACGGAACCAGTTTCTAAAAATTTTTTAACTAATTTCTTGATACCATCAAATGAAACAGCTACTTTAGAAATCTTTTTATTAATTTTTTGTTTTATGTATCAATAACTTTTACCCCCGTACCATAACATTAAATTAAGTAAAATCTTTGTTGTAATTTTTGACTATAAAATTCCCACTATTTTGAATTATATTATCTAACATTAACGTTTACAAAATTAATGTAAATAAAAATATGACAAAAATTGATTTTAAGAGTACAGACTGGTAATATTAAAGTTTTAATTGCAGATTTAAAATGTTATTCCTTTGTCATTTTTTTGCAAAATTGAAAATAATTTTTTTTTTCTTCTTGTGAACTCAATTCGGAGACACACTGTAGATAGTGTTACAAGTTGTAATAAAATTGTATTTAATTTAATTTACAATTCTTGACATTTTCTAATTTTTGCAGTAATTTGCTGTACGATGATGATGCTGCTGCTCTTTTTTTTAGTTTGAAAATTAATAAAGTAACAATTTTATTTTGTTCTAGAGCATCGTATTTGTACAATTTGTTTTTCGTTACTCTGTCAATAGCTTTTGATCTAAATAATCTGCTAGTGGATCAAACATTTATGTGAGCTCAGATCTATTTGTAACCATCTTCAACATAAAAAGTTGAATTTAATTGAACAATACACTGGATAGAATTAGAAATTTTATTATATAATATTTTTTTATTTGTTAAAGTTTTCTGCTTGAAATAATTTCAAACAAAACAGTCTGTCTGTGCGTCTGTCCGTCTGTCAGAAGGTTGTATCTCATAAACAATTTAAATTTTTAGAAAGTGTATTTTATAGCCTCTAAATCTAAAACAACATATACATTATAATAATAAAAACAAAAATGGTAAATTTTAGAATATATTTTAAGTTAGCTTTAAATTTTTTAAAAAAATCTTGTTTTTGAGAAAACCTAAAATTAGATTCACCCAACTGTGCAGCAAACTGTTCCAACAAATTTCTAAACATTTTTATAGCAAAACATGTCAACATTTATTCGACTATTTCAATGCATTATTTGTAGTTGTATAAAATTTTTCAATCTATATATATAAAAGAAAGTCGGGTTTTGTTACAACACTTATAACTCGAGAACGGCTGGACCGATTGCCATGGTTTTTAATTTGTTGGATTTGTTTCCGTCCCGAATAGCAGAATACATCTTAAAAACAATGAAAACTCGATATGTGTAATGAATACTTAATCATTTCAATAGATGCTGATTTGTTTATTACATGTCAAACATTTGTTGTCCAATCCTGTCACATAGTGTAACAACTATTTTTTTTTGGAGCTTATGGCCTGGTTGCGGAGACCTTTAAGCCACAATTTTATTTTTTTCTGAAGACATCATGTGTGCGTGCAGAAATTTATTTTTTGTAAAACGTCTACAAAGTTCAGGTACTGTTATATTTGTTTTTAATTCCCGAAAATAATACCTAAGATTTATTCTACAGTAAAAACATAAAATCATCGGAAAGGAACGGAATTTAGGGAATAAAAAATCAGTTGGTAAAAGTTATAAGATTAAGGAAAAAAAATCTACAGGTTAAAAAAAGTGTAAATGTCTTTTTATAGGTTGTCTATGATTTTCTAGCTATTCATACGTAGTGGTTATATACTCCTTGAGCTATTGTCTATGTCTCGAAAGTTCAGGCACTGTTATTTTATTTGGTGGTTTTATGCGAGTGCACATTTTAATAACAATGCCGCGTCCTAGAAGATCTAATCTTTCCCAGCGAAGCCGTAATGCAATTAGGCAACGGAATATCGCGAGTCAATTATCTGATGGAGAACGAGAAATTGCACGCGTCGATACTTAAAGGAAAATTTAAAGATGTGGAAGTTCTATTCCAAGGATTCCGATGATCCCAACGGATATGCCCTTTGAGATTAAAAGAATTCAATTCCCGATTCGTCTTGCCTTTGCCATGACGATCAACACATCACAGAGCCAATCCTTGACTATTTGTGGCCTCAATCTAGAAAATGCATGTTTTTTTCATGGTCAATTGTACGTGGCATGCTCACGTGTCGGCAAACCATCCGCTTTATTTGTTCTTGCGCCTGACCAAAAAACAAAGAATGTCGTTTACCACAAAGTGCTTGAATGAAAATCCTATTAATGAATTAATCCGAGTTTTATTTTTTTTTTTCCAATCTGCACAACATAGTTTTCAATCATTTTTTTCTGACATGAGTTTGAAGTACTTAATTATTATTTTTTATTCTTTTTTATTTTTATTCTCATTCTGTATGTATGTTTTCATCATCATTCATCATAATAAAATACTTTTTTGTTTCTATCTGTATAAATATATTATTTTGTATCATTGTTTTACGTTCATCAAAGCCTAAATTAGTTCAGCTAAAAAGTAACACGACATTCATTGACTGTTAGGCGGTACGAAGTTTGCCGGGTCAGCTAGTTTTTATATAAATATTTACTAAGCTATGATTTTTAATATTCATTATTATTAATCTTAGGCTACACAAGCCTTGACTTGTTCTTAAAATCAGTTTTGATTTTGTTCTATCACTCGGTTTGGCTATCCAGTTTCAAATTTTTACTCCAACTGTCTTTTGTTTTTGAATATGATTCTAGAACTTCTAGAATTGTCTCAGACGATATTCAGTAGATCACTTGCTTTGTTATTAAAATTTTCTAGGTGACGAAACCAGCAAATTGGTAAATCTTGAATTTTTCTTATTAAAAATTTTGTTTGCTGGAGGAATGAGGAGTGCGAAGTAAACATTTAATAAAAATTTAAAAAAAAAACTAAAAATAACAATAATTTTATTTACACTTAAATTACATAATATAATGATTCAATAATAGTGTCTTAATACTTATAAAAATACAAATAAGTCTGAAGCTGGTACAGCTTATGAGGTGAGAAGTCCAAGATGTTAAATCCATAATTAAACTAATGGTCCGGTTCAAATTTGCGGATGTAACAACTCTAGAACAGCAAGAAAACGTTAGAAAATAACAACCGCTCCAAGAAAACGCTAATTGTGTGTGAAATCGTAATAGAGGATGTAAATATGTGAAGATATTTTTAACTCTCATCTGCCAAACGTGATTTATTAATATGGCAACAGAGAATTCTAAAAATATATACTTACCAATGTAATCGACAGCAGAAAATCAAAAGTCGCGGGAAGTTTTTTTATTTATTGTAAAAGCCCAGCGTACAAAACCCAAAGCGCTATCAAAAGAGCGATGAGGATTAGATATGTCATCAAAAGATTTCCAGTTTCATTAACAGCAGCTGGCATTTTAGCTAAAATGACAAAAAAATAGAATACTTGCCGCTTTATTCATTGTAATTTATTTGGTGCCAAGAATGAAATAACAAAGCGTTGCGTAATGAAATCATTCAAGCTTTATAATTATAACTGGTCTGTTACGTTTCATTTAGATTTATTCATTATAGTAGGTAGTAGCTGTTTATAAAATTTACAAAATACAACTTTTTTGTTCATTCATAATAAAATAATAAAGAACAATTAATTATATAGAAATGTGTTTACTATATGATAAAAGTTTGTTATGCCACAACTCTTGTTTGTATTTAAATTTATGTTAGCACTGCTGACACTAATCTACCAGGGACAGTTTTTGATAAAGTTATGTAATTATAACAAAAAAATGATACTTACCGCGATAATTTCATTTTTTTTTTCTCAAATTATTATTTTAAAAACAAACCATTTGTTGTTCAGTTTTTACATTTTTTTTTTTCATTTTACTTTGCAAAGATGTTCTAATGCTTTCCAGCTTATTTGTTACCTGCCTATTTTTTCTCAGAAAACACAAAAATAATGTATTACTTAGCGTATATGGTATGCTTCACTTTTCCTCGCATTTTTAAAAGATTGTTAAATATTATATTATATATTATATTATATATTTATACTAAGCATTCTTTATTTTTCTTTTATTATATATTTGATCTAAGTTTATAACAAAAAAACAGTTGGAATGTAAAAAATTTTGGTCGTTAACTCATTAATGTCAGAATAAAATTATTTTAAAATTTTTACTTTGTGATTGGGTGGTATCATCAAAGAATTACAAAATAATTGAATCTTCAAGTGTTTTACACATATTTTTTGCTTAAATTCAGCTATACCGTCTTTGCAAGCAAACTATATTGAGACAAGAGAACTTTAACGACCAGAATTTATTGCATTTGATTCAACTTTACAAGCGTATTGTTTTTTTAGTGCAGCATTTTTTTATTTTATTTAAAAACTTTACTAAACTTTACAATCGGGTATTTAAAAAATCAAGTAAAAACTTGACAAAAAATAACTTCAACGACCAGAGTTTATTGCGTTTGATTTTACTGTACAAGCGTATTGTGCTTTTTTCCATTATTTATTGTAAAGTGCAACACTTTTTTATTTTATTTAAAACCTTACATTATGACTCACAATAAGTTAGACAAAAATTTTTCTTATTGCTACAAGAATTAGTTTTTTGCAATCAGTGCTCATCAGTAAATCAACAACTCAAAAACAATTGTTTTTTACAATATTCTTATATAATTGACAGAAAAAATTCAAGTTACGTCATCAGAACAAAATAAATTTTAACACTTCTCCAGTGTGTCAAGCTTCCAAACAAATTTGCTTTCTAAAAATACTTTAATTTTTTTTTACAATACGTTTTATAATTCTCTTAAAATAAAGATTTGTAATTAGTAGAATCCAAACGTTATTCACTTTAGTAGCATTTCAAAAATTATTCCCAGCCACAAAAACTTCTTGCTCCACAGCATGAGTCATTGAAAATAAAAACAGTAAATAGCTCATGTTCAACCATTAAAATAGTTAATTTAAATCAATTCAAGTAAAACTTTATGTTAATACGAATTTGCAGTTAACTAGTCAAATTATTTAGCACAAATATAATAAGAAATTAAAATTCCAATTTTCAAAAATGTAATTGGGTTTTTGAAAAAAAGATTTTTTTGTGATAAATGGAAAGATCATATATAAGTTTTATAATAAAACAATTTTTTTTAATTTTTTTTTTGCAATAATTTAAAAGTTATTTGAAAATAAAAATAATTTTTGAATCTAGTACCGAAGACACGCCGACAGCTCCCGAACAAACCCGAGCGCGTGTGACGTCATAATGTTGGTTTTCACTCGTTAAAATTGATATAGAAATAATAAAGTACAGTGTTTTGATCTATTTAATTTTGTTGTCATTTTTAAATATTCAAATTTATACTGAAAATGTCGAACCTCAAAAGTTATCGTTCTTGTTTTGTACCATTATGTACGAATACTACAAAAACAACTCTTGACAAAATGTTTTTAAATGTTCCCCAAAATGACAAACGTCGAAATAAATGGTTTCAAGCAGTGCACCGTGATAATCCCAAAACAAAATCGAATTTTTTTTGTTGTGAAGATCATTTCGATGTAAGTATTTCTTAACACCGTAAATGGTTTTTCTGTTGTTACAATAACATTTAAATAATTCTTATGATTTCTGTTTTTTTTTCCAGCTGAAAGATGACATGGAAAATTATATTTATTATACTCTCACGCGATGCTCTACAATTTATGAAATAAATAGTTATATTTAATCTAATGGAGAATAAACACTTGAATATTTTCATTTATTATATTATTTTTTAACAGAATTACCTTGATGTCTTGGCACCTCGAACTTCAGCAGAATTAAACCGAACATCATTTTTTAAAAAATTGGTTATCATAAATATGTCAACATCAGGAATATTATCAGACTTTGCTTTAATAAATCCTTTATCACACATAGCTAATCGGAACCAACTAACAACTCGTTTTATAGCAATAAATTTTCAATATTATTGTCTAGTCACGTGTAATAGCCGTCAACGCTGTACTGTTATTGAATAGCTACAACATTATGACGTAACAACCATGGTGACCAATCATAGCGCGTTTATAGTCACGTAATTTATATTTAAATTTATCAATTTTTAATTGTTTATAACTAATTTAGAAATTTTTTTAAAAAGTTTTTTGCATTAAATATCAGTATTAATAATAATAAAGTTTTAAAATACATAAAAAAAATTGATAATTTTTTTTTTTTCAAAAACTCAATTGTAGAGGTAGTTTGTTTATTTATATCTTATTCATTTATTTTATTTATTTCTTATATTTATCTCATTAAAAAAATTAATAAATAATTAAATAATATCAAAAACTCCCTAAACTACCAACTAAGACTAACATCCAAACTCAAAGTCACCCACAGAGGAGGCACTGAAGCGAAATCAACCAAAAGGTAACCGAAATGTAAAATTACGCAAAATAGCTGCTTTGTATTTGGTTCGAAAGTCTGCTAATAAATCTGTACTTCTGTAGTCTCTGTGTGTAAATAAATATGTCCAAAAATTATCAATTTGAAGAAAGATCGACTAGAAGAACATGAAAAATTGTAAAATAGCGTAAATGAACAAAGTCACGTTTAATAAAATTAGCATTACAATTGTATAGGTAAATCTGAGAAGCAATATTAGAACAACTATTTAAATGTAACAAATTTATAATAATTAAGCTCTAGAAAATGTTGGGATTAAAGCAGCAATGATTTTAAGAATAATTTCAATATAGAGTCTATTTTTCAAGTCAATGTACATCGCCAGTGTCTTCTCAAGCAAAAGAAAAAAGTTAAAATGAATAAAAATAATGATAAAAAAGCAAACGGAATGTCGCTCTAAAGAATAGACAAACTAAAGCATGTGTGCTGTTTTTGACAAACTCAAAAAATTAGAAAAAATTTGTTGACCAAATCAAACGGTTAGTAAAAAAAATGGTATTGCTAAAGATACCAGCTCAAGTTAACCTTTAAAAGCAAAATTGACATAATTTTCATAGTTTGAAAGCAAGTAAATCGGAAAAATAGTGAAACAAAATCTCTTCAAAAATGTTTAGAAACAAAAGATTATCATGTTTTTAAGAAACTTGATTTAGCTGGCCCTGTAAAAATTTTTAGATTTATATCAGACGGTTGTGGAGGCCATAACAAATCACAGAACGGTAATTTCCATGAGACAAAATTGCGTTACTTCAAAAAATATGGCGCAAGTAGTGTTTTTTACCCTAAAACTTTTTTATGCGACCTGATAGTAGACGAAAACGCCATAGAGCTTTTTAAAGAATCCAAACTAAGAGCAAATGTCTTTTTGACAATTTATCAAAAATAGACAGGATTTGTTGACCAAACCATTTGGCTGCTAGAAAATGGTATTGCCAAAATTCACATGGTTTTCATACACTGATGGTTTAAAACTAATTGCGTCAGGACAAAAATCAAACGACAGTTGTTCAAAAATATTTAAAAAAAATATTTTAGTCAGTTTATAATCTAAATTCCTTCTGTAAAAAAATGTAAAATTGTCGATACTTAAACAAATAAACTTCCATTAAACTTTTTTTTAATAAATTATTTTTAATACATAGTTTAGAAATAAATGGAGTACAAGAAGTAACAAATTTTATATGGAATACTATAAGAAAGTATTAATGACCATCTAGATGCTGAGAATACGATATAATAATAAAAAACGCTTTTAAATCAACTATTCAAATTAACTTAATATTATTAATTAGATTATTTTATAACTTAAATTTATATAACTCGAAAATTTATTAAATTTATGAAATCAAGAACAAAAAGTACTTTAAAAATCTATTGAATTCTTAAAAAAATCCTTCATTCCAAAATGTATGTTAGTCCTAACTCTTCAAGAAATCATAAGACTAGAAAACTTTCTGCTATATAAAGCTGTCTAACTCTGGAAACATTTAGTTGATAAAGAGCAACTAAAAATAGCACCAGAAAGTGTAGTGAATAGCGCAAATGTGTTGATTCTATGACAAATTCTAGAAACATTTATAAATCCACCTACCCTCTACCACAATTTATTATAAACGTATACGCATAAAATGCTATTTTTAAATCTAAATAGCACAAAAGCAATAGATAATATTTTGTTTGATTTAAGTACTAATATCCACAACAAGAATAGATTAAACTGTTATTTTTGAAATTTAAATTTTATAATTTGATACAATGTTGACAAAAAATATATTTTTCTGTTGGTTAATATATTTTTCTGTAAAATTAAGCATAACTCATTTAAAATGATGGTTTTTCATGTAAAATAAATGGGAATTATTTATAGATAGAACTTATTCCACCCGAACCCAATGAGTATAATGAGAAAGAAAGGTCACTACTGCTACATATTATAGAAAGTATGTACAACATTGTAAAGTAGAGTTTTACTGATCAAACTTTTATTGGCGATTATTTATAAGAGTAAGCTGTCTAAATCAGACCACATGTAGCATTATGTCATTATGTAAGCCTAATATAGATTTCACCTTTATTTTATTAATAAAAGCTTGTTACATTTTGTCCCAAAAGTGATATAAGCTGCTTTTTTCGGTGTACTCAGCTACACTGTAATTAGGTATTTTGATACGCTTTTTAGTTCGTAATATTTCTGTCAACCAATTTGTACAAAAATATGATAATTTTTTGAACAAAAATAATGTTTATGATTATTGGACATTGTCCAAACTTCGTCGATGTTTCTCTACTTTTCAAAATAGAAAAATAACAAATTTTTTTCTAAAAATAGAAATTGATTATTTACAGCTTGCTTCATTCTTGCACCACAAATACTTATTTTTAAATAATAATCAAAAATAATAAAAAAAATTTTTTTAAAAAAACTTAAATTAGTTCGATTAAAAACATACCTGTTTTAATGTCAAAATTAAGATTCACGAACAAAAAAAATTCACAGACGCGGTTGATTACCTGTCTTCAAATGCTCTGGTTTTCAAAATTTTCAGTGCAGAGGAGCTCGACTTTTCAGCTAATGACGTATAATTTGGGGGTGGGGCTATTCCATCATCCACACCGTACACAGTTTTCAGATATTTTCAATTTCGGTTTTGGATTGGTCATGCTTTAAATATCTTTAACTCAATTTTTTTCCACAGTGTTTCATGCAATTAACTTTGAATTTTTGCTAAAAGTAAAGATAGAGTCAACAGTGAAAATGTTTCATAAGATAACTAAAAAATAAAAAAAAATTAATAAGTATATTTTTAATAAGACGAAAAGAAAACAAAAATATTATTGTTTTATTTGAAATAAGTTTGTATTTATTGTAATTTTTTGCAACTCATTGTTCATTTTTTAGTACCTATTTGGCAAGTTAATCTTACAGTTGAAAAAACACAGCAGTAAATAAAATACTTTTAGCTTATGAAAAAAAAAAACATAAATATGCAGTCTTCATCCTTTAAATGTAAGTAAGAACATTCTATTTTTAAGACTTTATATTTACCTCGTTGAACTTTATACCTTGTAATTTTTTCAGATTATCATATAAATATTATTTACAATTTGATTTAAAACATTAGCAAAATCTTCTATTTAAAGCTATATAAAACTCTTAAATTAAATTTCTTCAAAAATAATATGTAAACGTAAAATTTTAAGTTTAAAAACTAAGATATTTATTATCAACATAAAATAAATAATCTATAATATGATAGTAAAACAGATCAAAATTTAGAATGGAAAACTTCTACTTGTAACTTTAGACATTTTTCCCCATATAAAGTGAATCTAAGAATATGCGACAGTAAACCTACAGTACCTAATGCAATAAATAGAAAAAAACACATTTAACACTGTTAATAAAGTATGTAAAAACATAAATTACAGTATCTATATACTAAAGGTAAAAAATAAAAAAAAGTAAAAAAAAGATTTAGCCAAGTTAACTGCTAAGTTGAAAAAAATTGTTAATTTTATTTTATTTATTAGGTCATTGTAGCATCTATACTTCCACATTATAATTCATTCGTAAGTTAAATATCTCCAAAAACGTTTTTTTATTTATTATAGATTTGTAAAACATTATTTTTAAAAACAAGAAAAGCTCATTAGTCCATTGAAATGCTAAATTTTTTTAGGCTTAGCGTGCATTGGTCACAGAACGTAATTTTATTTTTTAGATATGAAGGGGTAAGTGTAAAGTTAGATCGAAGTCTGTGGAGTTGCAACTCTTGTCCCATGACCGCCATCTTAGAAAAGAATTTTATATGGTTTATCAGTTATCTGCCAAACTATAAGTCGCCCAAATAATTATTTAAAATTCTTTGTTGCAAATAAAATTATCTACAGTTTTTGTTGAGCAAAAATCCATAAAAAATTGAGAAAAATAAATCTATGTAAGACTTTTTCTAAATCATTTTACAAAAAAATATATTAATATCAGACCATTTTTATAAACGGTGTATAACTTTTTTACTTAATTATTTTACTCAACAAAAGCTGTAGATAATTTTACTTGCAACAAAAAATGTTAAATAATTTTTTTATAGAATAGATTTACTCTAAAAAAACTGAAAAATTGTTAGCTTTTGTTTTGTTATTAACAATTTACTTAGGTTAAAAATTATAAAGTTTTATTAAACAATTAATTTTTTAAACAGTAAGAGATAAAAATTATTAAGTTATTTTTTAGTAGCCTCTGCTCATGAGAAAACGGATCAATAGTAAATATTATACATATGTGCTACAAAAATTGTCAATTAACTAATTAAAAAATAGCAATAAAAATGTTTGAACCGCGAATTATTGTTCATTTATCTATCTTGTAGACTTTTTTCAGATCCTAATTATAATATTTATTCATTAAAGATCCGAAGTGAGCATGGCTTAGAACCTACCTGTTTTTGGGCGTATTTTCAACCTTCTGAAAAAATTATAAATATAGTTCCAAAAGTTAAAACTTTTTTCAAAACAATTTTTTTTTTACTTGAATCTTTTTTCAAATTTAACAAATCTTAAATAGTTTTTGAAATATGTATTTCAAAACCAAATCCCTATTTTTTTACTTTACCTATAACTTTTGCAATTTTTCCTGACGATCTTTAAATTTTCTCAAAAAACATCCGCATGCCATTCCGAATCGAATGACACTTCAACCATAATTTTCAAAGAACTCTAAAAATTTTCATCTAAAAAGCACTTGTTGACCAGACTAATAACCGACTCTGCAAATTTGCTAAAAAATCTTTAAATTTTTACAACAAACTGCCATTTTAGGTCTAATCCTTACATGTATAAGCGTCTGAAAAACAAAGTAAAAAACTTTTTCACAATGTGCTTTCTATTCGGTTAAAGAGTTTCTAAATCATCTATTTTTATGTACACTTGTGATATCTTGCGTTTTTTATGTGCTTAGTTTTGATTTTAAATGTTGTGCTAAAATTATTATTACATTTGGTACTTATTTATTGTAACGTGCTTAAAACGTTTTTTATAATAAAAATTAGCCAACAAAAATCTATATGTGCTGTGTGTATGCTCCAACATACTTTAGATTAGGATCGCTTTTAATTTGTTGCTAATGCTTTTTGTTAAATTCAAATCGTTACAATTTAAAATGTCAGAATAATAAATTTGACAAAACATTGGCATACTTCACAAAAATTTATTAAAATAATAAAACTTAGCATTTTTTTTATTTAAAGCAACTTGTAGGCTAGAAAATTCTCACAAAGTATCTAATAAGTATTAAACCAAGCGCAAAAAGCTTATGTAAAGCTAGAAGAGGTTAGCAATAAAAATGTCTTAAGCGCATTTCCACCGAAAGGTCTTTGTCATTTATATTGAAACACCTCGGTGATTATTATTTTTTAAGTTTAGCAATGTGTAACATTTTTTCAGCTGATTGATAATAACGTTTAGACAAAAATTAAAATTTTTACATTTATAGTTTGTAAAATGTCAGAGTTGTATAAGTACTGAAGCAAAATGATTAATAAAATTATATAAAAATGCTAGTAAACAATAACACAAAAATATATAGAAAAACAAAACATTAGTGATTATTATTTAATATTAAAACTTGACAAATCAAAAAAGACAAAACTACAGAAAAAAAATTACTAGCCTAAATTTTACTAACAATAAACAAGAGTGGTTTTTCAATAGAAATGACAAAAACTATACAAACTATATAAATTAATATTTACTCTAATAGATTTTTAGACAATGAGTTGCTAGATCTTAAATAGTACCTAAATAGAATAAAATTAGCGTGGTAACCTATAGTAGCTATTTATTATAAAACTGTCTTATAAGGCAAATAAATCACAAAAGAAATGTTTAGTGCTTTTTGACTTATTTGCTGTTAAGACACGAATACAATACATAGTTTTATGCAACACCTCTCTCTGTAAGAGTTCTTAAAAAATCATTAAAATCCAAAAACTTTGTATCTACAAAGATTAGTAGTACTAGTATAGCAGTCAATAATTTGGTTGACATGTTGTTATTGACAACAAATTTATTGTTTAAAAAAAATGTTGCAAACAAACTGCTTCAGCGCTTGTAACATTGTTAAAAATAAAAAAATTGTTCTCTTCCTAAAAAAATTCCGAAAGATGTTGAAGAAGTTTGCTACCAAAGAAATTCAGAAACGCTTATTACAAAGAATTAAGTGAGTTCAACAACGGGAAACAAAAATTAATGTTTGTGGAGTAAGCAAAGCCGTGCTGTTCCGTTACTTCTTCAACGCCAAAAAAAGATTCGCAGCCTCTTCAATGTGGACAAAACACAGCATGTTAATGTCGACATTAAACCTTTACAAAAATACAAATATTTTACAATATGGCAAGTTAGTCGCTTCAAAAAATTACAAGTATGTACAAGAAATCAAAAGTTCTTGAAAGAGACCATATTCAACCGTTTCTAGCTGAAGCACACAATAAAAAATATTTGATGTTGAAGGTAGATCGATTTTGTTATTATTTTTGTTTATCTTTTAATATAAATGTTAACGTAAATCTCAACAAATGATTTCATCTGAGATTCCTGTTTCTTATAATTGTAATTTCATGTATTGTATTTTTTGATGTTCAATAAAGTGTTTTATTTTCTATAAACTGTTAAATTATATAAAAACAGTTTTATTATTGATTCATAAAACCACTTGTGTTTTATAGACTTCCATAATTCAATCAAAAACATCATTTTTATAACGTCATAATAAAGAGTTGTTGGATAAGCTAATTAATCGTTCACTATTAGAAGTAGTCTCTAATACTAAAAAAACAATATTAAAAATAACCAGCATTAGGTTGTAACCATCTGAAATATAGCAGTCAAAATTTTTAAAATTTAAAATCGTTATAAATAAACATCATTTGAACTCTTCAAACATACAATAATAATAAAATTCTAATTCATTCCACCTTTTTGACAAATTTAATAGAAAAAAGTTTATTATGTGTAGCACATTTGTTAAGTGTAAATTTTAAAAACATCTTTTCTTTGTGCATACGTTTTAGATTATGTTTTCGTTTTAAAAACAGCTTCACTCATTTCTCTTATAATTTATAAACGTTCTATAATCTATATTAATCTATTTATCCAAATATTACAGATATGTGGCTGTTTTTAATTTTTTAAACTACTAGAAATAGCTAAACTGAAATAGATTTGCAGTTAGAAAATAACCGGTGTCAACAACATTACAAATGAATATGCCAAATTGTTCAATGTTGCCAGCCGATTAATTTATTTCGTTACATGCCTCAAAAAATTTGTTCAGAAAATAATTCGCGATAATTGGATGTACTTTTATAGTGGTGGTTTTGGCAAACAGTCAAAAATAATAAGTATAAAAAGTGAAAGAAAAAATGTTTATTTTTAAAACGATTTCAATAATATAATTATGAAGCGCCGTATTACATAATATGACAAAGTCCAAATCTAAATTAATTCAGATAATATTAAATCAGAATCTATTTTAAGAATAAAAATATTTTCAATTCTTAAAAGAAACTATAAATAAAATGCATTCTTCAAGAATAGAACAAAAGATAAATTTAAACGGTGTCACATAAAAATCGGCGTAAAAACTAAATTTTCGGAATGCATAGCAGAGGTAGCAACCATTAAGCACAGGTTAGTTATTTTTGAAATTCTATGGTCCAGTTAGATGAGTTCATCAATCAAAATTTAGATCACACTTGCTGGTTCAAGTTAATAAAACTGCTGCTTTAGTAGAAACAGGTGTGTTCAAGAAAAAAAACCACTCATTCAAATTTTGACTTTTTTGATATTTCACACCAGGCATTTTCCAAAATAGTTGAAGCAAATTTTTCTAAAATAGATCACCCAAAAAATGGTCCGATTTTTTTGAAAAATATTATACTTATCTAATTATTAAGTACAATAAGTAGAAAAAACATCATGACAAGCCAGAAACAAGACAAGTGTTACAACAATTAAAAGAAATTGTTTAAACTACAATAAAACTATAATAACTCTGTGAGACTTCAAAGTGTCACTATCGTCATAGGATAACTAAGATACTTCAACACTCAGTAATAATTGTTTAATAAATTTAAAAAGTGCAACAACTAAGATGACGATCAAATTATAAATCACTAGAAATAAACAAAACAGCTTTTTTGACAATTTTTGTCCAAACTTTGTTCATTTATAATGCATCCACTCAATCTAGTTATTTATGTAACAACCCAATTACTGGCGCTTGTCAGTAATAATTAGTAAACTCATAATTTAAAACAATACATTAAATATAGTATAGTCGATTTGACAGTATTACAATTGAATTCAATTTGACACACTTATACCTAAGTTAGAACAAACATGAAATAACCACACGCAACCGTTAATTTCAAATTCCTCAACGCTCTGGTCAGTGTATTCGATGCTAAGAAGCACTCTACAAGTCTATGAAAACGTAGACATTTCTGCTTATAAAAAATTGTTGGCTTATTTAAAACTTCAAAATGACAGTTAAGTAAATAAATTGAATGAATAAATAAAAAGTGAGAAAAGTCTCGCTTTTCTCAATTATTTTAGATAAACAATATTACAAATTTCCATCAAGTACACAAAAAACGTTTATTTAATTTTTTTCATTTAAAAGCAAAATCATAGATAATGCTTGTAAAGTAGGCTGAATTGGTAAGAAACTTTCCTGAGACGATTGTTTTTTTTAGCACCGTTCAATTACCTATCCAACCAAGCAATGGAACGTTGGATATAAGTAAACAGTATTCGACTGCGTGCGTTGCACTAGTCCACTCAGTAGCCGACATTGAAAGAGTTAGTCAGTAAACCAATTGTGATAAGTAATGTGATCGATATAAGAAAAACGAATTGGGCTGTTGTAAAGTCCTAAAATACGGCAGCCGTATATGTCTTGCATCGACAATACAGTCAACTCTCGCTACAATGGGGTAATTCTCAGCTAAAGTTATGAAAGAAGAATCAGCGGTTGCTTCATTATAAACAGTACGCCTGATGCGATGCGTAGTACTGCCTTTGCGTTAAGTTTTCATTTATATTTCCTTATACTTTTTCATTTTATTTATATTTATATATTTTTTATACCTGTTTTTTAAATTATTTTTCAAAAAAACATGAATAAAAGTTGAGCGGTTTTTAGCAACAAAAGTGGAAGGGTTAATAAAATATTTAGTTGTTGTTATTCAAATAAAATTTATTTATATAATTAATAAATCTATACATAATCAAGAGCTCACCCCATCAAACATACTAACAGCTAAAAGTAAATTTCTCCTGGTAAAATGCACACTAATCAGTGGAGAACTTTTTGTTGCAAAACTTCTTAATAAATAGTCATCCCCTATCCTAACATCAGGATTGTGAGACACATTCACCTCTTCCGAGCTTATTTCTTCAGTCAATTTCGTAAAATCCCAAACTTTCAACATGCAATCCAGCCCTCCAGAAACCAAAATATTTCCGCATCTGCTAAAAGACAAGGCATGAATGGTTTTTTCATGACCTGTTAACTCCGCCACTAAATGGCCGTGCGATAAGTCCCAAATTAAGACTTTGCAATCAGCACCTCCTGATGCTAAAAATCTTCCACAAATACTAAATGCTAGCGACATAATTGGAGATTTATGACCTGTCATTAGACGAACATGGTTTCCTGTCGTGCAGTCCCATAGGCATACGCGTCTGTCGCTTGAGCCAGTAGCTACGTAATTAGAGTTTGGATGGAATTGAATACACTGAAAACAAGATAAACACAAATACTATAACTATATGCATCATTTAGTAAAGTATCCATACTAATACTACAAAAAAAAATTGGATTTTTGTATGTAACGAATAAAATTAAAAATACTGGACTGATTTCAAAAATTCTTTTACATACATAATTGATAAAAACAATCACGCCGACGTAGCTTCCGTGCAAAGCCGCTACTGGTTAGAAATAATCAAAACATATTTTATAAAAAAGACTAAAATTTAAAAAATAAAATACTTACATCAACGTCAGAAAAATGTCCAGCAAACAACCGTAAAGGTTGATAATGATCCGTTGCCCAAAGTCTAGCAGTTCTATCGTAAGAAGCTGAAGCAAAGTAATATCCCAAAGGCGAAAATTTAACATCCCAAACAGGAAACATATGACCTTTATAAATTACCAAACATGTCCAAATCTGTAAGCTCCACAACCTAATCGTTGTATCTTCTGAGCAACTCAACAATAAAGTTCGATCTGGCGAGAAAGATACTGCATGAACAGTTCCGGAATGGCCAAATAATGATCTTGATGTTTCTCCCGATCTTTCATCCATCATCCGTGCCTTAAATTAACAAAGCACATCCATGTTTTACTTATATTAGCTTGATTTGAAGAATATTTGATTCTAATTCATAATTGAAAACTACATAACCACAACTAGTACATAGAAGATACAATATTAAAACCGACAGATGTCATTGTTAGAAGGCTCAAAATAAATCTCCAGTTTCAGGTTTTTTAGCAAAAGTATTCTTTCAAACTATATTATACAACATAAAAACAAAAATGTACAGTTAAAACCACTTAAGCAATCAAAAAGATTTCAAAAAATCAATAAATCTTACCGAAACATCCTCTGCATCAACATTTACATCTTGCAATTGCTCAGCTGTTTTCATTGATTTAAGTTTTTGCGGTACTAAAGTCCATACTTTTACTATCGAATCGCTAAAACCTACAGCTAACATGCTTGAATCTTCCGTAATTTCTGCACAAGTAACACTATTAGAAAAAAAAAACAAAAATGTTAAATAAGAACACAATTATAAATAAAGACTTACGTATAATTAGCATTAAGAAGAGTGTAACAACATACAGATGGTAAGTATTCTGGGCCTAATACAACCCGCTTTGAAGCTTCTCTATAAGCTTTTAATTTTTCCACCTTATCATTGTCTTTCCTGTAATAAAAAAACATTATTTTCCAGAAAAAGACTCAAAGCAAGTTAATGTCAGATTACTCAACATTTCACAAAATAACTATGCTAATAGAAATTGTTCAAAGTCCGCAAATGTTTTGAAGTCAATAGACGACATTTTGATTATTTGTCATACACCTTATTTCCTCATTTGAAACTAAATAATCTAATTAAAGTGCTAAAGTCAAACTGATAAATCAAACGTGACAGAAGGGTAGTCTCAGTAGCGACAAAGCGGCGAAAATTGACAAAATTGTACAAAACCAGAGAACAATAAACTCTGACAGTTTGACAATACCGTTATTATTCATCTATGTAACACGAATTGACCAAGATCTCATAAAATTAAAGCAAAAGAAGTAGGCAATATTTTAAATGAGGACAATATACATATAGTAAAAAGCATACCAATCTGGCACTGGTATCCTGTCGTTCGGTGGTGCGTTAGGATCAGATTTCGTTTTCTTCGAAAACAACGGGTCTTTCTTCGCTTTCTTTTTCTTAGGTTTATCAGGATTATCTTCAGTGGCTTCTTCTTCATCTTCTACAGGAGCTGATAGCGATTGTATATCAGGAGCTTTGGGAATCCCATAATATACTTTTATTTTATTGTCCTGTCGTTTTGCCTCGCCGCCTACAGCACCAGAAGTGGCATCTATCTGATTCTTATTTCTCGCTACACCTTCATACATATCAAAATATAAGTGTTCCTGAATAATATTTAATAATACTGAAGCCTTTTTATCGTTTAAATGACGCTTCAATAATGACAGTGTGTCCCTTGACATTCTAATAATAAATTGATTAGATTTAAATGTGTCTGTTAACTCATTCCCATTCATGTGATCTCTCTTTTTGACTAAAGCCAATTTCCTCAAATCTTCCTGATAGTAAGAGTCTTGTTCTGGTCCGAATTTTGTCATTAGATTTATCGCCTTTTGACCGTGCCCATTGTACACCAATTCCAAATACATGTGGACAAGCACGGGATATAAAATCATACCCAATTCATGCTTGTAAATGTCCAAAGAATTCTCAACAAATCGCTTCAATTCCATGAAGGAATCCTCATATGTCTCGGGATCCCCGTCACTTTTATAGCCTGTTAAAACACTGCTTACGTCTGAATTCTGCTGAAGAGATCCATCAATAGCTCCAAGGCTAGCCTCTTTTCTCAATAATTCCTCTGTGCCCTACAAAAAAATTACAGAAACCACTGTTTTTCATCATTACTCGAAATCGTACTTTTAAGTTGTATTTTCTTAAAACCTGGAGAACTGCCGATAATTGAGATTTATCCATGTCTCCACTGCTCATTATTAATAATTAGTACTAATTAAACCTTGACTAATATAAGAAAAGATTAAAAAAAGCAAATATGACCTAGACCTAACCTAACTTTATTTCAATCAAACATAGAAACAATTAACAAAACCCTATCTTCGATAGAATCATAGACTAAGTTGGAATGTTATCTGTAATGGTAACAGCCGGTAACATTCTAGTGGCGCCACCTGCATCTAGGCGTTGCGTGCTTCGGAACCATTCGGTTGTACTCGGTCTCAATCGTTTACCGATTGTTTTTTAATATTGAAAGAAAAATTGTTTATCAAAAAAATATATATATTAACAAAAGTACAATAAAAAATAGTACATTAGCTAGATGTTAACACACTATTAACAATAATGCAATACACAAAACCACATAATACTATAATAGAGTTAGTTTGTGTAAACAATATCCCATGACAGCAATGACTCACTACGCCTTTGACATTTATTTGTAAATGTCGGGGGGTTAAATCTAAAGTGAAGAAGTGTTTACAAAAACGAACAAAATATAATATAGCCATACAGATAAAGTTACAGAAATGCTAAGTAAAAAAGCCATAGAAATAAAGTAGTTATCAGGCATAAATATAAATGGTAAAAGTATATAATCAAAATGTTAAGTAAAACCTTATAAAGATATAAATGGTGAAAGTAAATAACAAAAACATAAGTAAAAAACTATAAAAATACAATTTATACATAGTATTAACGGCACAGATGTATGCTATAATTTTATAAAAGTCAAAAAAAAATGTGTTCTACAAAAAAAATTTTAAATTAAAATAGCACAGCGTCACAATTCTTGTTGTCTACATTTTTTGTAATGTTATTCTTGCATCACAAAAATCGGTCTCCAAAGGTCACACCCATAGTTTCCAAATAACATCTGCGTCTCCGAGATTTTTTCCCATCGCTGCAATTTGGTCTTGCCGAAACCCCAAATAGCGTATATCACAAACACAATTGAATTTGTTATCAATTGCGACAATACACACTTTCGCAAAATTTTATTAATATATTTGCAATTTCTGATGTCATGTCACCATGTCAGTTGTCAATTGTCAGTCTACAAATTGACAAGTGACACATTTATATTAGGATTACTTAATTTAAATTACTTTTAACGACTTTGGAAAAAAACCGTTTCGACTTGAGCATTTTGTTTGCAAGACGGCTGAAAAGAGTTTTGCATTAGTGCGCATAGAAGCAGTTTCTTTCCGAAAAAGTTTGATACAACTTTTTTTCTAATTATATACAAAATATTTGTTTCAAACATTCTACAATAGATTCGGCAACAAAGTAAAAAAAAGTACGAAACAATCGTTTTATTTCATTAGAAACAAACGGAAAACACCGATCTTAAATTGCAATAAGTGCAAAAAAGAAATAAACTTTGCATACAAGGTTAGCTTTTTTAACATTCTTTACTAATTGTTTTACGTATTTTGCACTGTCACAAACACTTTGTTGTTAACAATCTTATTGTTTTTATAACGCAACACAACTTTCAAATGTAAAAACATTGAATTTATACGTCATCACTTAAGTAGTCTATTGTTTTTTTCTGTGGTTTGAGGACGTGTGCTGTCAATTGTGAAAAGTGACATATTGCTTGTCAACTTTGTTGTTTTTGGCTTGGTTGGTGGAAGATGTTTTGATTAGGCAATATTACTTATGCTTCTAAAACTTTATTTTGTGGTTGAAGTTTGACCATAGAACATATAATAGCAATAAGAGTAAGGTCGTTAGATCAACACAAACACACTTTGTGTTTAAGTAGCGCCATTACATTTCAAGCTTAAATATGTCATTAAACAAGAATAATAAATACAAAAGTCGTAACAACAACAAAAAAGTCTTCAGCTTTAAAAAAATTATTTGGCAAAATGGCAACAGTGCTAATAACAAATGTTTTTTATAATTTGGAGTAAAAGATTGTCATTAATGTCTAACTGTGTTAAACATTCATAACTATCTCTGATAGTTATAAATTTGACATCTAAACCTAGTCTAACCTCACTCTTAAATTAATAAGTTAATAATAGTTTTATAAACCCACAACACGTTAATTAAATTAAATTAGCACTTATAGTGTTATAACAAACGAAAAAACAATATTTAATAAAGAAGTAAAATTTATTACAAATAATTAAATTGTCATCTAACAACTTCAAGGCATTTGCAAACTCTTTAAAAAATTCTGATATTTGCTAACATTTGAAAATTATTATTAATTTTATCAATATTAACAACTTTTGCCTGGCGCAACTTACTGAGATTATTTAAGCGTTGCTGGAAAATTAAGTTCTTTTAATAGAACCACAAAATAAAGTCACATAAAGACAGGCTGTAGAATTTTGAAGCGTAAGTTACGGCTGATAACTAGGCGATCATTGCATTCTTGTATCATATTCCAGGTTTTGTAACTAGTATGTAGAGTAACACCGTTTTGCTGAAAGTACCCGTCTTGCATTTAATGCCATAAAGTTGTGCAAAGAATAGCTGTAAACCTTTCTCTTGACGCTTTCGGTATCTTGCAGCAGTCAATGAATAATGTTTCATTAAAACAAATTTACCTAATAATTTTGAGCCTCAAAATAACGGCCCATATTCTTTCTTTTTCAGGGTGCAGTAGAACCTCTATAATAAAATAAAGTTTTCCTAAACTTTACAGTCGCATATTTGTGAGTTCACATAGCCGTCTAAATGAAACCAGGTTTCATCCGTAAAAAAACTTTGTAACATATTTTCATTAAAAGTGTTAATAAACCAACAAAAGTATTAGATAAGTACAGAATAATCAACAAGAAAAAGTTGAGTTACTGCTTGTAGGCGATAGAGATACAAGTTAAAATACATTTTATTTTATTTTGTAAGTGGTGGTTGATTGAATTTTTTGTGAAAGTTGACGTAGTGCTTTTTTCATTATTTGTCTTACATTCTTAATAACTTTTTCTGTTTTTTGCAGAAAGACCACTATTTTTTTTACGATCATACAAGCAAGTCTAACTAACGAGTTGAATAAATGGGTTATATCACAGAACGGTTTCATTATGATAAAAAGGATTAGATGTCAACACTGCAGCAGAAAATTTTTTTAAATCAATACAAAAATTTGAAAAGTGTTGCCAACTTTAACAGTCATTGTTGACCACACTGTATACTTTATTTTATTTTCGTCCGAAAATAGAAATTTTATGCAATTTGACAACATAGCATATTATTAAAATCTGACGTCACTTCAAGAGTAGTTGTATCAAGTTTAACGTAAAAAAACTATATTTGATTTGCTTTTGCAGGTAAAGTATTTAAATTAGAAATATTGAAATTTGATTATATTTTTTAAGTATTATAGCTTAGGTTATGACACCTGCCATCAACAATCAATAAAATTTGAGTATAAAATAGCGGGGGTAACCAAATCAGGGAGTTTTGTTTTTTGGCGGTTAATTATATGTTTAGATTATTTGCCAGCAATTACGAAAAAAAATAGATAATTGATTGGAAGATGAAATTTTAACATTATTTAAATATTATTCTAGCAATATTAGAAATAACAATTTGTTTTGTTAGCATTGCAGCAAATTTCTTCGTTTAAATTTTTGGCATTTTTCCTTAGGTTGGTACGAATATTTGCATTTTGCCGCCGTCGCCTTCTTTTCTGTTAACCGTATTGACGCCATTATTGTTAAGAGTAGCGGTTTGTTGTTATCTGCGCCCAATAGGGTCTCAAATGTATAAAAGTAAGTGATATTTTTGCATAAAACTCTTTAATTATTCTAAAGAGCGTATTTATGGTATTCTTGCGAATGTATGTGTTTCTAGAGTTTTGTATCTACCGTATTTGTTAAAACGGATAAGCGTCACCTGGACTTCCATTAAAAAGACCGGTAAATTGTTAAAAGTAAGTAATTGTTTTTATGCTAAAATGCATAAATGGAATATAATTAAACAGTATTGAAAAATATGTTTTTTGTTTGCAAGGGTTCGGCCTTTTTGTGGACACGTGAACTAATCCATAAATCTTGAGAAAATGGGAAAGAAAAAAGTGGAGGAAAGCGAGAGCGAAGAAGAATATAGTGTCGAAAAAATTATCGACAGAAGGGTTACAAACGGTAAGGTTGAATACTTTCTAAAATGGAACGGATATTCTGAAGAGGACAATACCTGGGAGCCGGAAGATAATTTAGATTGCCCCCATCTTATTTCAGAATTTGAAAGAACTAGAAAAGCTAAATTGAAGGCTGCGTCTTCAAGTGGAAAGAAATCAAGAGTAAGGACGAACTCTTCTTCATCTGCAGATTCAGATGATGAAAAAAAGAAGGTACTTATGAGTTGTACAGCATTATTAAATTGTTTTTATTTCTATGCTGTGCTATAACAAGCAAAAGACAGCTAATTAATTTAAAGTATACTCAAACCCGTTTTGGAATTATTGGCTTCTATTAATCAGAACATCTTGTTTGCAACAATCAGGTGGTGATTTAACCACAGTCAGCTACGTTAAACCTGTAATCATAGTTGTAATCGCTGATGTAATTTAGAAGAAAATAACACCAGAAATTGAAAAAATTCTATTAATATAATTTCAATTATATTAATCGCGCTACCTGAGCACGACGTGTGTTAATCGAGTGACCTTATGATAAAGACATAGATTTATTATAACAAGATACAGCCATGCACTGCGATAGTCCGCCAAGACGTACCGTCTATTGCCCTCACTCTCAACTGCATTAGTATTCCATAGCGCTATCCTTTAGAGAGGTTCCTACCAATAGCAAAGCAGAAATCAGTAGACGCAGAGTGCGTTACGTCAACATGACTAGAATTATTTTGACGTTTCTTTTCAAATTTTTCTAATCACATAATTTGAACAGAAAACTTATAGTTCAGTCACTTAAAAATTGAAAATAATTATTTCTTGCTCCACCCGCCGAATGTACGCTCTTTCTGGTCGCATTTTACGCCAGAATGAGCGACTTTTCATGGTCTGCATTTTCTAGCCGCTACCATGGCAACACAACCACAAGAGTCATTATGACAGAACTGTTAAACGTTAAACTAAAAGAAGTTCGGCGGGTGGAGCAAGAAAAATAGTATACGACCTACGGCTAGAAAGTTGGATTTCCTGGCGTATGTGATATGACGGCCGAGGCGAAGCCGACTTTCTGGCCGTAGGTCGTATACTATTTTTCTTGCTCCACCCGCCGAATTTCTTTTAGTTTAACGTTAACAGTTCTGTCTTAATGACTTTTATGGTTGTGTTGCTATGGTAGCGGCTAGAAAATGCAGGCTATGAAAAGTCGCTCATTCTGGCGTAAAATGCGGCCAGAAAGAGCGTACATTCGGCGGGTGGAACAAGAAAAATATTTAATAATTTGAAGGTAGTTTTATTTATTGAGATTTCAACCCCAACTTTTATTTTCTTCCAGCTTTCTAATGTTTCTCTATTTTCTTAGAGCCTAACTTCAATTTTACAAATTCATAGGAGAGAAGTTTTTTATTTTCATTATTGTGATTGTCACGATGCAGTTGTGGGTTTGTAAGCTGATAAAAGATGAAGCGGATAATAAAGTTTACATGGGTCTGACACAACTAAAAGTTGGTGAAATTTTGCAATTGGGATAGAGTTTTTTGATAAAATAATTAATAATTATTAGCATTGGTGACAAGACATTTATTTACCAATAATTATTCATTCCAAAATAAAATAGATTCTTAACCTAAATTTCGTATTTTATTAGATTGTACATGATAAATGTCAATAAGTTGTTGACAGCAAAGCATTGCGCCGTTGGTTGTCGACTAAAATCGTAGATATTCGTGTCTGTTTAATCACTATAGACTCGTGAGCGACATGATAAAAAGGTATGTTTTTTAAGAACCGAAGTATGTTTACCAAGCATAGCTATATCTAGTGAGAGTGAGGGCAATAGACGGTACGTCTTGACGGACTATCACAGTGCATGGCTGTATCTTGTTATAGTAAATCTATGGGGTAAAGACATAGATTTACTATAACAAGATACAGCCATGCACTGGGATAGTCCGTCAAGACGTACCGTCTATTGCCCTCACTCTCAACTGCATTAGTATTCGATAGCGCTATCCTTTAGAGAGGTTCCTACCAATAGCAAAGCAGTGGACGCAAAATGACATTTATTATTTGACGTTTAATTCGACGATTAATTGAATTATTTTGAGATTTATCATTGTCCTCGTGTTATAGGTTATGCCTCGTGTCAAATTTTGCAAAAAATCACAGTAATTTGTAAACAAAACATGATCAATCTCTGAAAAATTAGACATAACCTATTGTCAAGAAAAATAATTAATAATTTGTAAGTAATTTTATTTGCTAAGATTTAACCTCAACTTTTATTTTCTTTAATATATTATATATAATTGAAAAACGAGTTCAAGCATACACACCGATGAAAGGATATTTTTTTGCTTGTGAATGGATTATAAGGAATAGAACAAACAATATTGGATCTCATTTTGAATATAAATATTCAAAAATTGTAAATATCAACTAAATTGACAGCGACGATCGTCGACTAAAATCGTGCGTATTCGTCTCTGTTTAATCAATATAAAAACGTGTGCGGCATACGACAAATGTGATAAAAAAGATGGAAGATGTATTTTATTAAATATAGAAAGAAATGGAGAGATGTACCAATTTCGTTGATATGTTTTTTAAGAGCCGAAGTATGTTTAGCATGCATAGCTATATCTAATGTATTAAATCTATGGGTAAAGATGACCTGGACGCCACCTGCCGAGAAAAAAAGTAAAGCAAGGGGCTGCCAAGTGGTATACAAAACAATAACAAATTTGCTAAATTAATTGATTCTTTTCAATCTAAGTGAACTTTAGTAATGTTTTAGCATCGTGTTCTATCCGTGGCTGTTCTAATATACAATGTAGAAAAAACCAAAGTACAAGTGTGAAATTTTACTCTATCCTTGCGTTTTGTAAGCTGCAGAATCCGGCGAATTAAGGGTGGGTTGGCAGGTCGCATTCGCCAAAATGTCGTTGATTTGTTTTCTATCAATCCGTAAAATTAAATTTTGGGGCGCCATCTGCACAAAATCGCCTGAATTGTGGAAATTATCTCTCTTTCACAGCCGAGAAAGATGATAGTTTTATAATTTTTTGCATTATTAATTTCAAATAATACTATTTATTACACTGTTTAAATCACTTTGATTTACATTTACAACATCAGGGCGCCTCTGCAGTTCTGTCTCAATCCTTATTAATCAGACCTTTGTTTGAGTTTTTGTGTGTATTGAATAAGAAACTCTTGTCAATATTATGTTAGATTATCTACATAACCAATATTTGTTTTTGATTCAAATATTTTCTTGTTTATTGTTTATAATTTGCACAAAGCAGAAATTAAAACATTCGATTTCTTGCAGCAGAAAGATGATAAGAAAAAAGATGAAAAGGATAAGCCCGAAAAGAAAAGTCGTACAAAGAAAAAAGGCGAGGACGGGGAATCAAGTGATGATGAACCAAAGGCAAAGAAAAGTCGAAAGAATTCTGATGGTGCTAATGAAAAAGAAAATGCTAAGTCTGATTCAGAGGATGAAAAGAAGTCTGATAATGAAAGTGATGATGAAAGTAAGAATAAAAAGAAAAAGAAATTAGAGAAGAAACGTTTGGACGAGTCTTCTGATGATGATGAGAAAACTAAGAAAAAGCGAAAATCTACCGATAAGAAGAATGACGAGGGTTCTGATGATGATGAAGAGAAATCTAAAAAGAAGAAAAATAAAAAAAAGGAAGACAGTTCAGATGATGAAGATGAGAAATCTAAAAAGAAAAAGTTGAAAAAAAAAGATGATAAAGATGAGTCAGAAGATGAAGATGAAAAAGGAAAGAAAAAAAAGAAAGGCGAATCAAAGGTTGACAAAATTAAGGAGAAATCAAAAACTAAACAAAAAGTTGGTTTTGAAAGGGGTTATCACGCCGAGAAAATAATTGGAGCTTCAGATACAACAGGCCAATTGATGTTTTTGATGAAATGGAAAGGTACGGATGAAACTGATTTAGTGCCGGCGAAAGAAGCGAATGTCAAATGTCCTCAAATAGTTATCCAGTTTTATGAAGAACGCCTTGCTTGGCATACTCCAGACGAAAACTAATATTTATTTTATGATTCCTAATTATGACTATTGTCAGCTGCATAGATCCGTTCTAAGTACATAATATTTTTATTTTTCTTGAATGTTTTAAGATACTCGATAATAACCAGTTTTTCTAATAAACGTTGAAAAATCTAGAGTGGGTTTTCTTATTTGTTTTATAGCAGCTGACGGCAACCGTAGTAATGGAAACTGTTTTTTTTTGTTTAGGAACAAGTTAATTTTTAGAACTCCATGCATCTGGAATTACACTGTTGGTCTTTGTTTTGTTTGCAACTTCTGAAACTATGAAAGGATTTTTCACTATTATGCATATTTAAAAACTTTTTTACCGCAGATACTTCGAGATCTTTTTTGTTAATATAGGGAAAATTGACAGTCCTGTTGACACCACTGCTTCATAAAATTGGGTTTTGTAAACAGGACATTGCTTCTGACCAATAGTAAGGGAGTGTTTTCAATGTGATTTGAATTTTTTTGATTAAACTAGTTTTGCCAACAGTATTATTTTAGCTGGTCTATTGGTAACAAGAGCTCCGCTGTTCAAGCAGGCATAAGTCCGGCCAGTAGATCGATTAAATAAATAAGTTTTTATACGTAAACCCGCCGTGTAAATCTAATATTGTATATAGCATACTAGATACATCATAAATTTAAAGTTGACTTTTGCAGGTATAGGACTATAATTCTGTAGAAAAAAAAAGTGCTTCTTAATCGTTATATTTCGAAATTATAACATATCATATTTGTAAAAAAATCAAATAATTTATTCATTTAAATAAATAGTTACGAATGTGACAAAGATTGTTCCGCTTTTGGGGCTGTTACATTCATAATGCTTTGGAGTACTTCAGTCCATTTTTTTGTAGCATTGTTAAAAATCAATGGTTTTTTCTGCCAAACCACGCCAACGTAGTATATAGGTATTCCTGAAAAAAACAGATTTGTATAATTTTAATTATAAGTTTCACATAACACTTTATTGTAAAATAGTCAAACTTTCACGAGATAAATTTTTTCCGCCTTTAGTTTTTTTAACAATACCTGGGTCTCGGCCGCAGAGATTAGAATGTTTTGTTTTGGTTAGAATCTTTAACATTGAGCAGCGCGTTACTTATACCATCAGGATAGTAAACCGTCATAACCGGGTGTGCATCCATAAATTATTTATATCAACTCTTGCTGCGCAATTTAGCTTGATACATTTTTATTGTCGTTGATAGTTTAATCTCGCCGTCAAACGTCAGAGTTCATTCAATATTAAACGACACGTCTAAACTTCTAAAAAAATGAACATATATGTTCAAAATTCCATAGTAAAAGCTGATCTAAATAATTTATGAATGCATCATACCACCTCTAAACATACATTGCTCTGGTGAATTCAATTTTACAAACAAAAGTGTTTATTAAATAACAAAACGTATGAAGAAACTTTCGCTATTATATTATTGAATTTTAATTAAATAAAAATGATATATAAATTATCAAATACAAACCTGATAGAGTAATGCAAAGTCCTATAACCGTATTCATTGGTTGCTGTGGTATTGGAAATAGCACCAAAAAGGCGCAAGCAATTAAAAACAATATAGGTATAATCAAGTTGATCTTGATAGGTCTTGACATTTCAGGTCTTTTATATCTTAACCATAACATCCCCGAAATACTCGCCGCCACTGATAGCCACAAAATCTGCCCATAGAAATTAATTAAAACGAATACGTCACTTACGCATAGCATAATCAATGACGTAGCACACTGGAACAAAATAAGGCAAAATGAGCGCGAATAAAAAATAAAAAAGTTTCAATCTTACAGTAAAAATCAGGGATGGTATTGGAGTCATTCTTTCGATATGAATAAAGCTAAATAAATCAGGCAAATGTCCTTCTTGAGATCCAGTAAGAAATACTCTTGCAGAAGTAAAAAGAATTCCATTGACACCGCCAAAAGTAGATAATGCCACGAAAATTGGGACAAGCCAATACAGACTTCCGAACATTTTAGCACCAAAGGAAACTGCTACGGCTGGGGAGGAGATTATTTCATCACCGGTGAGTACAGCAAAATAGGCTACATTAGCCAGCACGTAGACACCAGTCACCAGGGGGAGAGCGATCCATATGGCTCGAGGAAGGTTTCTAAAACACATAGAAAAAATAATTGCAAAGATATTTGTATTTATTAACATAAAGGTTCTTTCATGCACCATACTGTATATATGCAAGAAAATAACGTGGATTTGGTCTATAATTTTATTACTTTTTTCTCAAAACTTTTAAATGACTATGTATGTGATAATTTTATAAATCAAAATTTTAGATTTTACTGCAAAAAGAGTGTAACATTGTTGCAACTGCCCCAAAAACAATTTTAATTAAGGATTAACCAATTTTTCCCTTTTTCAATTATTATTCCCACACGTTTGAGAGTTTAATTATGAGCCTGAATATCACAATTAATTATGTAGGTCAGTTGATAGACTGGTTATAAAGCTGGCATTAAATATATTTCTAAATGTACATAAAAAAACGGAATTTCCTCTTCGGTTCGTTCACTTAAGTAGCGCAATCACACTAAAATCACGTATAATCAATAGAAAGCTTTTAGGTTTGAGATAAAGCTTCTATCTTTAATTCAACGTAGTATCTATCCAATCCATTTATACATCACGTCTTGAAGCAACTTGTTGGATTCACAATTTATACAGCAATTATTTAGTAATTGACTTTCTGTCTTTGAGTTCATGGAAACTAAACAAACTAGTAAATAAATTTGTATGCTGAATGCAGTTCATTAAGAAAGTGCTACACAATAATTAATAATTGTTGAAAGAAAAAGTAAATACATTTTTTCGTCGTACGGATATTTAGTCAATACACAAAAATTAATAAAAAACAAATTCACTTTAAATCAGATTAAAAACTATTTTCACGAAAAAGATAGCCAATTATAGTAGAGTGGCATAATTTGAAAAATGCACAAAACAATCGGTTTATTATAATCCAACAACAATATCAATAAAAACACTTTTTTGAAAGACATCTTAAACCAGTTGAATTACTAGCATTTTTCCAGTTTACAATAATTACACACCTAGTGCTAAACTGCTTTTTTTGTGTGTTTTTCATGTTTCTTAAGTTTTTTCTTTAAATCCAGTATTCAGCTGATGAGTGTTTATAATTAAGTACATATTTATACATTAAGATAGACCAAAAAAAAGTAACCTGAAAGAATGCTATCAGCGTCATGAATGACAAATTTTTGGTAGTAAAACCTATAAAAGTCAAACTAATAAATAAAACTTATACCAATGCCTTTTAATAGATCATACATACCTATATGGATTTTGTAGTTCTTCGGTCACAAAATTCAAAAAGTTCCATCCACCGAAAGCAAAGAGTCCCGAATAGAAACTTAGGGATAAAGCAGTCACTTCGTAATTCCCCTTCCAAGAATTATGAAAATTTTCTGTGTGACCTTTTAAATTTAAATAAATGTTAGAAAATGCAGGTTTTAAACAAGATTTGAAAGTCTGTTAGAAATCTTTTGGAAAAGAAGTGAAAGTAATCAATTTAGTATTGCAACTTACCAGCAATGACCATGTGATATAATCCGGCCAAGATTATAACAATCAAAGCGAATAGCTTAGCTCCAGTGAAAACGCTTTGTATTCTCATAGCCCATCTGACGCTGAGACAATTCACTGCAGTCAAGAGACCTAGAAAGCAAAAAAGCAGAATTAATTTCCAGAGTTTATGGCTTGCTAAGCATAACTATAGTACAATCAAAATGCAATTGTCATTCTTGAATGTAAACACCATTCACGTTATTTTGGTATTATAAAAGACTGCCTATGATTTAATTTTTAATGCTGCACGCAGTGCTTTACAAGACACAAGTTTTCATCTGCCATGCCAACATATTTACCGTGTTGCGGATGGTATTATTTGAACAATCTGTGTTAAAACGTTATTTGTCAATCAATTACTGATATTTGCCTTAAATAGCTCTATAGGCCAAAAATTATCAGCTGGAAAATTAAGGAATAGTTGATCCAAGACATATAACGCTAGCGTATTATACGGCTTTACTACAACCCAATTTGTTTATCTTATATCAACCACATTACTCATCACAAGTTGTTTACTAACTAACTTGGTCACGTATCGGGCTCAAATAATAACTCAGTCAACCAGTCCAACAGCGCAGTCGAACGTTCCATTGCTTGTTTGGACAGGTAATTAAGCAGAAAAACAATCGCTTCAGGGTGCTCTTGTACCGATTGAGTTAACTATACCAATACTGTTTTTTTCATTATAGAAAAGATTTCTCACAATAATGTTTGTATTTGACTGCAAAACAAGAGCAATTTGAAACAAACGGATATGTGAAACAAACAAACATGTAATCATAAAACAAATAAATGACGTATTATGAATTACAACCGTTTGTATGTGTTCCTGTTAGAATCAATATGAGATGATAATGCTATAAAGTATTGCTAGAATTAACTTCTGAGCAGCTAATGTTAACCGATTGTAAACAACGAAAAGCAAAAATTGGTATTACTGAATAAAAAGCCTAACATGCATTTTACAGATTAGCCAACCTAACTTCCAAATCCCGTAAAAACAAAATAAATATTGAATAGCACCCTTAGAAACCAATAATGTTCAAAGAGTTTTGCTAATATAAACTTTTCTAAGCGTTGCAGCGTTGATGAATAATAGAAGGGTGGCCATTTCTGTCATATCGACATCTATCGCGATTTTAACATCTAAACGTGAAAGCAGTAGTTTCCCAAACTTCAATAGGTGCCACTGCTTATTACATTTTACCTTAGTGAGGCTCTAAGCAATTAAATAAATTCATTCACTTAATTAATTAATTAAGTGTGCATGTCATGCAATAGTGGGTTTGATTAATTGCGTGTGTGCGTCGACAATCGTCTATGACCATCTATCTCAACGAAATAAAAATTAAATTGGAAAAAAACTCAGAATATGACACTGAGAGACAGTTAACAAACTATGAATGCAAATGTTGAACGTTAAAGAATTCGTGATAAAGCTAAACAAAAAAAAAACTATGAAAATATGACAACACACAGAGCAGTCCATTAAAAAAATGATGAAAATGACATAATATGACAAATTGTAATATACACCCACCGCTATTAGAATTGTCAAAAAATTTGCGCAGCTATTCCATGTAGACCAGTATCAGACAATTCTGTGTGACCTAAAGTTTTTTATCTCCTCCAAACAGGTGGAAGACAAACAAGTGAAAAAAAAAATAATTGAGCAAAGATTTAACTTTAAGATTTGAGCAAATAGATGATTCAACTGTGATATTTATGCAGCGCTGATTTAACTCTGAATTGTTAAGTCTCACCGATGAGTGCTAATAGTTTGAGCCCATTTGTTGGTCGAATTAGTAGGACAATAGACAAAATTAACCATTAGTATTCCCCGTTTGTAAAATCCAATTTAACAACGCATGCCTATTTTTTATGACGCAACCTTGTTAAGATTAGATCGCTTTTATGGCAGTTGAAATTCTGCTAAATTTATAATATGATGTCCCTGATACCATTTTAACAAAATAAATACAATTGTAGTTTAGTAAATTCAAAACTATGGTTGCTTGATCTATTTTAGTGATTGGTAATAAATCGAATTAGGTAGGTACTTACTAAATAAGCACATTAATTGCGTTGTGAAAATAAAAAGGTCAATAATAATAATAATAATAGCTGCTATTTTATCAAGATTTAATGAAAAAATACATCTGCGTTTATTTTTCTTGCTCTTAACTGCTTTAATAATGATGGAATTGTTTTTACATTAAATCGGATTTAATTCACACTTTATGCTCCGACCAAATGTTACCAAACTAAACAGTCAAAACTTATAGAAAACCTAAAATTTGAACAAATAAAAATAAAAAAATTATTTTGGTTTTGCAAAATAAGAACATGACCAAAGATTTACCATTATATTTCTACATGCTAGATCACAATAAAGTAGGTCATTTAAATTTTCGTAATAGTTGTCAATTGTTCTCAAAATTATAACAAAATTATATAACTACTATAAAGCAACGCAATTACTATATAATAAACCTTTCAATGGTCTGTGAAATTGAGGGGAGATTGCTTTATATGCACCCTGCAAAATTATATCGTTTGGGGTTTAAATATTTGTGAGTCACCCAGCTTGATCTGCAAAGCTTGCAATAGACCATTTCATTCTCAACTCGCAAAAGCAGAGAAAACAACAATTCTTTCAAATTGCAAGAAAAAAATGTTAGCTTAAAAAAAATCGTTAATAAAAAAAGGTATGAATAGGGGTGTTTGATATTGTGGCATTCAGATTTTTTCTTTGCCTGTGTACCCATCGGACAAGAAACATTGAAAAAAGAAAGCAAAACTTAAATTCATTATATATGGCTAGTAATAGAGATTTTTGACCCGTCAATCGCGTCACCAGATTTTTGCTGATAGCTTCAATCAACTTGAAAAAATTTAATTTCGAAAACCCATTCTTCAAGGTATTACAGATCTAACAACAAAAAAAGTAATTTTTGAATTTATATTATTTTTGAGCGACTTCAAAAAAGGAGGAGGTTCCATATGGCCTTATATCAATTTGATCAACATATCTGAATACCTAGTAGTTTTTGAGTTATTCTAATTAATGCTTTTTTTGACATATATTTTTGACACTTACAATTGATTATAAAAATGTGTAAGAAATGAAAAAAAAATTGGAATATAATTAATAATATTAGTTTATTTATTTAATTAATTTAAATAAATTAAATAAATAAAACAATAATTAATCATATTAAAGTCTGTTTTTTTTCCAAATTTTTAATTTGCTTATAATTATTATACCTATATAGTTTTCACGTTATTCTTAAATTTTTGAAATAGCCCTTTTGTAGTATAATAAGTCAAAAACGTTTTTGACAATTAAAAAACTGCCTTTTCTCAAAAATGCGATAATATGAAACATTCGGTATGGTTAAAAATACTTTTACTTATTTGTGAATAAACTGTGGGATATATTAAGTATGAACACGGCAGGGAATAGTTCGTTTACAATAGTGTTACTTTAATTACATATTATTTTTATAGAGATGTCATCGTTAAAATTCCCACCAAATTATTCATAAGCGTGTTACGACTGCTTTCAAATTTACTAAAAAAAAATGTTTGCAAAAAAAAGAAAAGTTTTTTATTGCAAAATAAATGGAAAGTAGTATTTTTTTCAACAAAAAATAAGAACTGAGAATAGTAAGAATGCAGTTCTGATCTAAACTAGAATAAAAAACATTCTAAAATCATAATACCTAATAAAAATGCCACAGAAAAAGTAATAAATACCAGTTATTATTTATTAGTTTCATATTATGACATTTATGAGATTAAACCTTTTTGAATAACAAAAAAACTTAAAAATTAAAAAAAACAATCAGGAATCATCAAACTTATATTATGACAAAAAGAAACGTTTTGAAAAAAGAAATGGTGTGACTAACTGATTTTTGCTTGTGCACCCACAGGACAGACGGAGGACAAATAAAATTCAAATTCATGATATATGGCTAGTAATGGAAATTTTTGACATAATTTTTTCACATTTTTAATTTCCGAAATCCGTTTTTCAAGTTATTTCTAATCAAAAAATAATAAAAAAAAAATTTAAAATGTCTAGTTTGTAGTATAATCATTATAGATTATTATGAAAAACTTTAAATTCTGTTTGACAATTACAAAAGTGCCCAAACTCAAAAACGTTTTTACTTTGACAATTACAAAAGTGTTCAATCTCAAAAATGTTTTTACAATACTTGTTATATTGTTCTTTGTACAGTTATGCAATAATTTTTTTAAAGATATTTATCTGATTTTAATAATTTTTCATGAATTTCAGCTATAATTTATTAGCAAAAATTACTAACTTAAACAAAAAATGAAACAATCATTTTAGAAGAAGTATGTATGTAATTCAAAAAACATACATAAATATATTAAACATGCATATTAGAAACAGAAAGCTTAAAACACTATTGCTCACAAAGAGCCATGAAAATTTCTAAGCTATAAAATGGTTAAAAAAAAAGATTAGAAAAGCATATATGTAGCGACAAAAAAATAAGTGAAACATTGAAGAAACAATAAAAGTAGATAAGCAAATAATCTTTAAGAAAATTTAAAAATAAATTCTTAATTTTTTTTTAATTTGTGTTAAATGTTAAATTTATTTAAATTTTTAATCACACTATCGCAAAAAATAAATATTTATATAGTAAATTACGCAAATAAATAGCTCATAAAACAACTACATAAGTGCATTACAAACTAAACCGATTAAACTTTGACGTTTTTTAGTAAAATGTCGAGAAAATTTTACACGAAAAGAGAAAAATACATCAAAGCTCTCTTTACAAAGTTGAAAAAAAAACAACTTTTGAATGTTTATAATAGCTTGTGGAGAGAAATCAGGTTCTTTTCTATACCGTTCATTTAACTATCGCTTGTGGTATTTGACCTACAATTATTTTTCATTTTTCTATTTACAGTTATAAATTTTTGTATAATACCTGTCCCTGTCCGAAGTAATCAAGGTTAATGATATTTTGTCATATATTAAAAAAAATTGGTTTCCATTCCTTAAAATGAATTTCAAGTTTTTTCTAAACCAGGTCTCGAGGATGCTATCAAGTTTAGGCGAATAAAGACAAAATACTAATAAGAATGCTGCTTTTTGGTTAGTCAAGTTGTTACAATATTATAATATAGCGTTCCTAATTTTGTATTATATTATGTATTTGATATATTATATTATGTAATTTTATATTATGTATTTGATCCCTAACAACCCAAATTTTATTATTTATTTCTTGCCTTGTAGATATTTTATTGTCATTTCGGCATCGTCTTTAGATAAAGAAATGACAAAATAAAACTTATTAGAATACAAAATAAAAACTTAAACACTTAAAATGACAGAATTAAACAACTTTTCCAAAAAAAAAAACTTAAATTACATAAACAAATTAAATTTTAATTAGTTACAAAAACCTATTATTTAATACATGTTGGCTGTGCGCCAGAACAATACGTTTCTGAAATAGGTACTTTAACCTTTAACAAATGACTTAAAGTACCAATCTTTGTTTTTTTATTCTTGTTAATATAATGGTTTCTTTTCTGCTTTCTTCTATTTTGTCCTTTTTTTTTCATATATTTTTCATCTCTTTCTATATATTTGTATATCTTCCTCTCACATACATTTTAAACCTGGCAAAACTGTATACAGCTACCCACTTATAATTAGATTATACAAGAATTTGGTTGAACATCAAAAAGTTCCCGCAGATTAAAGAATTCTTGCGGCAACTACTTAGAACGTCTGAACGTTTCATATCTCTTTTTTACATATTAACTCCTATTTTACATCGAAACCTACTTGATTATATATTATATTATATTACTTCTTATATGTATGAAGTTTTCTGGTCTTTGTTTTGCGTCACCGTCCCTAGAACAAAAATACCAAAGTCCCCTTTTTTTGCCACTTTTATTGTTCCTTAAAATTGTTTTAAAAAATTTAAAAAGTTTTTCAACTTTTATCAAATTTTCTCACTTGTATTTTATGCCTTACTTTTAACTTAACGTGAATTCCGTTATCTTTAATTTATACTTCAAAAGCAATTTATTCAAAAAATGTTTGCGGTTACAGTAAACCCAAAAACTCTAAGTTTGATGAGAGTTGTAAATCACACAAGGAGTAGCAAAAGTACTTGAGAGACTCGTAGAGCTGTTGTGTATCGTAATATCCTATCATGCCTCTTCAATGAGAAACCTAAAATTTTACTACTCTGTTGTGCCAATTATAACCCCCAGTAATCTTAGACTTTTGGAATTACTATATATGGAAGATGGAAGAGCCCAATTTTACAAGACCAGACTAAAGTTTTTTTCAAATAACACATCTCTATATTTTTTAAATTTTTTCAATTGCCGTATCAATTGCTATACAACTGTATATTTGTTTCAAATTTAAATAAAACTACAAAGAAAAAGGTTTAGCAAAAACTGTTTTTAACAATAGAACTTTTAATTACTAATAACAAAGCTCTAATTTTTGGTTTTATTTAAATTCAAATATCATTTTTATATTAATAAATTTTAATCTATTTACACATTTCTGGTAGAAAGCACAGAAATAATATTATCATAGACATTTTTACTTTTTTTATTTTAACTTGAATATAATGTGTAGAAAACTGATTTTTGAAAGACCGTAAAGACGACTTCAATTTCAATTTTCAAGAAAATACTGGTTTATGTTAAATATTATAATATACGTAATTACTTTTGGGTTTTAAAAGAAAATTAATGTATCCCTCAACATTACTAAAGTTATTGTTATGACTCATATAGATTATTTTCCACAAGCTAACGCCTCGGAAAATAAACTTTATATTCGCCATAAAAACTTAAACTTTAGTACCTTGCTATAAAACAACTATAGTAGCAAAATTGTCATTTTGATGCAAAAACACCTGCGATCGCAATCACAGCTGCAGCGGCATTCATGTTTCAAAGAAATACATGCTTATTTATACTTTTCTATACAAAAACGACAGATCTAACATTTATTTTTGTCTCTAAATTATATAAAAAAAATTGCAATTCTGCCTACAGATGAACTGCATTTATATATCGCGCTTTTATAAAAAAAAATTTGTTTCAGGATACAAATAATTAGGTGAGCATCTATAGATATAAAGTAAAAAGAGCAAAACCTTATCTATTCACAAAATTTGGTCTAAATCCTTAGACACGTTTACAAAATGCACAAAATACAGTGCGTTCATAGATTGTTTAGATCAACTCTTGATGTGCAATTTAGCTTAATACATTTTTATTGTCGTTGATAGTATAATCGCGCCGTAAAACGTCAAAGTTAGCTGTATCTGGATATGAACTAATCAAAAAATGATCATCTTATGTTCAACATTTCATAGCAAGAGTTGATCTAAATAGTTTATGAACGCACAGTATCTCGTCATTGGTTTGAAACAAACTCCCATGTGGCAATTAAGTAACTTCACAGAACGTAAAAAACTTAGTACTTGTTAGCGTATTAAAATAAAGTATTTTAAAAATTAAAACGAAACCTGTGAATGTATACGTAAAAAGTTTTGTTGCTCAATAGACGTTATAATTGAGACGACCAAAAGATTTTTAAAAAACTTTGCCATTTCTATTAAAACGCCAACGTGATCATTTTTGTCAAAATTTAGCAGTATGTAATAGCCTTTCGGTTTATTCATAACAGTTTATAGTGAAATGTTGAAGTTTTGACACAACTTTGACGTCAAACTTATATTCTTGGGTTAGGTGTTAAACAGAATTATTGATATAAGATGATCCAACATATATTATAAATCTTCACAGAAATGAAGTATTCAAAATGGCCTCTAAATCTTGTAAGGCTGCAATCCCAAACATCTTTCAAGACTTCCAAAAGATCTATTGTAACATCTCAATTGGTATAAATGTTATTAAAAGTAACACCAAATAAAAAACATTTAAATAATATCACACAAAACAATAATAATCATCATTTAGTTTAAATTTTTGACAAATTATAGTTAACAATAATACCGAAAAAAAAATATGCTTTTGGATAATTAATAATCGACAGATTGTATTGGGCACTGCCCAAAAACTGCCAAATTTAAACGAGTAATTTTTCGTATGTAGGGTTGTCATTCATTATTTCTCAAAATACTAAATTAAATAATATCTTTGATAAACATTTATACCAATTTTTATTAAATTTTGCATCATCTTTCATCATCTTTCATTAATAAGTGTTCACAAGTAAATGTCAAAAATGATAGTTAACAAAAAAAAAACACATTTTATTTTCTAAAAATACATACATATCTATTTTAATAAAATGTTCCAACAATTGTTAAAAATGTTCTCTCTTTAGCTGTAAACAATTGCATTTAAGTCCAAAACGTCATTTATCTTGTAGCTATGTTTCAACAATGGTTCCGATTACAACTTCGAAGAATAATGAAAACATAACATAAAAAATAAGCCTTGGACACAGATTTCTTTTTAAAAACATTTTGTCTAGTTACTCTTTAATTGATTCAACCTATTTATTTTATTTTTAAGTTAACATAACACAATCGCATCGTATCGGAATCCAGACTTCCTACAAAATTTGCAGTAGAAGTTTAATTGTGTAAAATTTGTTAACAATATAGTAGTCCAAATGACATAACGTTATATGATCCTTCCTTTGTTGCAAAAGCTAATAGCCCAGGAATAGCCCATACCCAAAAGACTAAATATACAGCGTCTATCCGTCAGACAAACCGCACAGATTTGGCTAAAGTTAATATTTGACAAAATATATTATGATAATTGACAAAACAACCTGTAATACAATATGTCTGAAAAAGTTGGCAACATGGAAAACTTTTTTATTTCTAATGTTAGAAAAAAAGTTATTCCATATAAAAAGTTCTGCATAGAATGCAAAAATTAGGTGCCAATTTTTTAAATCGTATACAAAATTTGACATATATTTTTGACAATATCGAAAACTTTGATTATAAAAAAGTTGTTCGAAATAGAAAACTATGCAATTTAATTTTAATATGCAATTAGATCATACTACTTAAAAAACATGTTATTTTTACATTGTTCGAAAAATATTAAATCTAATTTTAAGGTGTCGATTTGAATTAAAAATAATGTTCAAGTGCAATTATTGCTTTAAGAGAAATGTCATTTTCAGAGCCACCTAGATTTAAATTATTTTGTTTATTTTTGTCTATTACAGTAGAAAAAACATTATTTTGTTAGGTATTACTTATTTATAACTTATTTAAGTTTATTGCAGCTAAAATATTTCAAATCAACAAATAAATATTTGAGGTGTGTTGACTTGTTGAATAAGATAACAGTTGACTTGTTCCACAACTAAAATTGCAAAACTAAAGTGGTCCAAATATTCCTATTAATCTTTTGCAATTTGTAAACACCCTGTACATCTAATGTCAAATTTAAATACCTAAATATTAATATTTTCAAAAGTAGAGATTTTCATAAGGAATAACTTTTTTTACAATAAAAAAGTTTACCATAGATGTACTGTCAAGGACATATTGTAAATATTTTTGTGATATATAAATAAAAAGGAACTAATAATTATATATTTAGGTAATTCAAACACGGTGCGATAATACTTCTATATTTCAGAAAACATATTTTTTCAAACATTTTATTTTACCTGCCTGTGTACAAATCTCGTCCGGTTCTAGATGATCTGTCGACACCTGTTCAATAGTTATTTATTAGTGCGATAAGTTTCATTTTACAGCGCAAGGCTATAAGAGGCACGACGCTCTGCGGAGTGCTTTAATAAAACGGCGGGCTGTAAAATGATAAACGCACGAATAATGTATTGAATTTTTTAGCCGAAGCCTCCATTTTGTCTGTTTTAAAAATTCCGCAATTTGAATTGACTTGACGTTAACAGCTCTAATTGGTCTGTGGTTCAGACCAATTGATGATCGATGACTAGCCAAGTACCACACCACAAGATGGCGCCAACAGCGCCTTAAAATTTGCACCAAAAATATTGAATTGTCTTTATTTTTGAAATCTATAATTCTTATTAAGCCGGTAAATTGTTTTGGTATAAACGAACTATATTTATGACTAAACAACACTTTTTTTGAAAGTCTCTAAAAGCAGATAATTTTCATAGGTTTGGGTGCGGTTCTCATCAAAAAACCGAACTTTTTTTTCTAAAAAATGTTTAGGCTGGTAAAACTTATTTTGACTTTTTATCTGTTTGTCAATAATATTGTGAATTAAAATTCTAAATTGCAATTTTCGAACAACAAAGTGAAGTGAACAATTATTGGAAAGTATATTTATGTGAAAAATGGCATATAATAGTGTAAATGATAAGTGCACTAGTCTAGGAAGGACAACCGATTCCAATAAAGCAAAAGTCACAGTTTATATGTCACTTAACCCAAAAAGTAGGTATCTTACCATAATAATAATAATGAAAACCAAAATAATTTTTGCTATTTCACGGATTTCGGGAGCCCTACATGTAAAGTTTTCTAGAATTTTTGGATAAAACAAAAGAAAACACAAATAGATACAATTTTCATTTTTAAAATCAAGATATTGCCAACCCAATCCAAAAATCCCTCAATCGATCAAATTAAAAAAAAAAGCTCAAAAACAGCATAAAAAAGACAAATTTCAAAAAATAGTATAAAAAACTCGTTTCATAAGACCTTAATGAATGCGTGCTTTAAGACATGTCTTATGAAACTTGTTTTTTAATATACTTTTACAACACGCCAGTGAGTTAAAGTGACAGATGGAAGCTCGGCATGTAAAAAAGTCAAGTTACCAGAGAAGTTGACAAGACGTAAATATGCGGTTTACAATGGACGAGGCTAAGAAACTATTTACAACATGATCTTGTGTAATTAATTAGTTAAAAGAATAATTCAAATCTTTTGTTCAGTAATAGGGGATTATAAAAGCAGAATTTTAAGTAAGGTCATATAACGTCATTTCACTGGGACTAGTATATGCTGGGTTTTTTCGTAGAATATTTCAATCGAGAGTTAAATTTTAATGGGACCTCGTGTAATCCAAAAAAAATTTTTAAAAGATTTCCTTTTGAGAAGTATGAATTTTGTGTTGACATTTGAATTTCTGGTCAATGGTTCAATCGGACATGCATCCAACGTCTCCTTTAATCGGACAACTTCTTGCTCAACCGTTATTAAATGTATGACTACGCCACTGATTCTTTACCTTTATGATCCCATTGTATAAGTAAGAATTGAAAATATAATCCGAAACCGTCAATGTAGATCAATAAATTGTTGATTGCTTTAATATTTAATGAGTTTTATCAACAGATCTATTGTTTCAGAGATGAAATTAATGTTAGCATCTGATAATAATTCGGTGATGACAGGTAATTTGTCTTTATTGACTTTAAGACTCTAGATACCTACTTTTTAAATTTACGGTATTTCCTAATTTCATCATAGTAAAATTATTTTTTGCAATTTGCCTCCATTTTGATACTCTAATAGACTCATTAGACAGCGCTACGTCATAGGTTTCGGTGCGGTTATAAGCCATTAAAGCACCGAACTTTTTTTTCTAAAAAATTTTTAGATTGGTAAAACTTAATTTGACTTTTTACCTGTCTGTCAATAATATTGTGAATTAAAATTTGGAACAACAAAGTGAAGTGAACAATTAATGGAAAGTATATTTATGTGAAATATGGCATATAACGGTGTAAATAACAAGTGTACTGATCTAGGAAGAACAACCATTTCCAATAAAGCAAAAGTCACAGTTTATATGTCACTTAACCTAAAAAATTAGGTATCACAATAATAATAATAAAAACCAAAATAATTTTTGCTATTCCACGGATTTCGGGAGGCCTACATGTAAAGTTTTCTTCCATTTGTGTATTTTGGAGCAGACAGGATTAAAATTTTTGGATAAAACAAAAGAAAAGACAACTAGATAAAATTGTCAGTTTTAAAATCAAGGTATTGCCAACACACTCCAAAAATCCCTAAATCGATCAAATTAAAAAAAAATGCTCAAAAACAGCATAAAAAGGGCAAATTACAAAACATAGTATAAAAAGCTCGATTCATAAGACCTTAAAGTACTTATTCTTAAAAAAAACTCGCGGCTTTGCCACTCGTTTTTTAAACTTGAATGCGTGCTCTAAGACATGTGCCTTATAAAACTTGTTTTTTATATACTATTTACACACGCAAACTTATTCACCTTCTACGAAAGTTGCATCAGCATTTCACCGGATTTCCAATTTCTCGCTTTTTTTAGCGGTCAAGTTCAAATAATAAATAATGTTATGTTAATAATAACAAACATGACATTATTATTGTTATAATAATATATAATATTCATAAACAAATACTTACATAAACACACCGCTGCAAGTAATCGTATGGCATTCGGGGGTGGATCACACTCCACAAAAAACGGCTTAGCGGCATATTGTGCAAATGTCAGAGCAACAATAGCTTGAGTCGTTGGTCTGATAAAAACTAATTCAACCCACAGTCGCAAAAAAGCGGCTAAAGGCCCAAAAGCGACGTAAATATAGGCATAGTCTCCTCCAGATCGTGTGATTGAAGTCCCCAATTCGGCATAGCAAAGAGCGCCTAAAGTCGAAAAAACTCCGGAAAAGCACCAAACCAAAAGGGAAAACCCCACCGAACGATTGTCTTTGAAAACCCCAGTTGGAGATACAAAAATTCCACTTCCAATAATGGTCCCGATTATTAAGGCCACACCGTTCCAAAGCGTGATTTTTCGTTTCAATTTGACGTCGCCGTCGTCCGACGCGACGCCGGTAGCGTCGCCGTTTATGCCGCTAGTCATACCACGTGGATTATTAAGATAGACAACTTCCTGCTAAGTTACAGGGAATTGATGTAATTTATTGTATAATAAATATTCACAATGATTTACATATTTTTATCAATGGATTTGGGGCCTAATTACCGGCACGCGTCCACGTGGTCCGTTATTTCACTACTCTACTACCAATACGGTACGGAATCAACTCGTGAATGCACTTTTCCGCGATTCGCGGACGAATATAGACCTTGGCGGGTTAATTGTGAGATTGCGCAGTGCACAATGCAATTGGAGCTCCGCGTGCATTGGCTGTTGTAAACCGGCGGCAATTTAACCCCTTAATTGCCAAAGTTGCGTCAAGGCAACATTATGGTTGAAGTTTCTTGTTATACGTTTTCTGATATTTAAAATCAGTAAACATTAGACAGTTGATATTGTACACCTTTAAGAATATAGTTTTCTCAACATTGTAATGCATCAAAATTAAAAAATAGTTGTTTATGTTACAAGACCGTGACCGTGAACTAGAAGTTTTTTCAGAAAAATTAATATTATTTAGCGAGGCGCAGCCGAGTTTATTCAAATAAAGGTCATTGTTTACTTTACCGGCCAGTAAGGTATGGAGTTAGGGTGTTGTTAAGAGAGCCTTATGAATGTAACCGTTGAGTGAAAAGTTACAAGAGATGCAAGCCTTATGCGGAACGCGTGGTCGAAAATGGTTCCGACATCTAGATGGCCAACCAGGCGTTTTGGTTCCGAGATTCTCAGTCAGGCTCGAGACACCGATGCATAGGGACACCGATGAGAGTACGCCTCTGATCCGTTGGACAACCGAGTGGAGCGATCGTGAGATAGCAACAATGAGTACGGCAAATCGCAAATGCGTTTATGTTAATTGTTCAAATAATAACCGAAATAATAAAGACATTAGTTTTGTTATGTTTCCTGTAAAAAATTGCACGAGAGGAATAGAATGACAATAAAAATATGGAATCATAAACATTACCATGACAGAACCACAGATTAGTTATACCAGATTGCTCACTTGCCTCGAAATCTTTGATCTTTTGCGCATCGTTTCTATGACCTTGGCGTCTCTCGTCCCTTTAAACTGGTTAATAGCAGTGTTGCCGCGCGCAGTTTTTTGTCAGAATTACTACAGAAAATGCGCTGTTGCCAAAAAGTGTCGTCCTAGAGCTACTTGACACATCATAGGTTTTCTGAAGAAAACTTGTGTAATAAACATTAATTCTACTAATTAAGCATAATTAGGAGGTAATCGTTTGGTTTTTAAGAAATATCCTACTTTATTCACATAATTACAAATGCATTAAAATAGATTTTTTCGTTTTTTGTCTAGAGGTTTCCAAATAGTCACGTTTTAAAATGGTACATTGACGTGCCTTTTCGCTTTTTTATATTTTCAACAGCAAGAAAGATATTAAGTTAAGGGTGGGCCGTTTTATAATTGGTAGATAAAACCACGAGGCAAATAAAACTGGATCGGACAGACATCGGACCAAATCGTGAATTTAGACACTGCATACAATCATCTCGAAGCGTTCCGAGTGTATCTTTGCTTACAGTGAAATAAACTTCTACTGGGCATGCGTCAGCTGGACCTTTAACCTGGTTAATATTTTATCTCTCTCTTTTTTAAGCTTTCTTTTCTAAGTGAGCGATCTGGTATAATTCATCTGTGACAGAACTCGGAATTTTAAAAAATAAAATGCTACATTTTTATCGTCAAGAACGTGAACAGCAAGGCATAGGTTTATTTATGTCGGTTGCTGTAACACCAATACAAACAACAAGCAATTAGCTTTTTCAAATTCCTCGGAAACGACTCCAATAGAGTTGTTGACTGGCAACAATTTTTAGAAACATTGCGTTTCCATTAACTGTTAAATATTAGGTATTAATACATTAAATATTGTCACTTAAAAAAGCTTTAACTTTTATTCAGTTTGTTTAAGCTGTTTAGTCATATTTATTCACAATATAAATTAATAAAAAATATAAATAATAAAAAAGACAAAAATAAATAATGTGGATTTTACTATTATAAAAATCTTCTAATTGAACAAATTAGAATAAAAGTATTATACAACTTTTTTTCTTTTTTCTGTTATTGTTATTTTGTAAATGTTAGTTTTTTTTATGTTTCTTTATTTATTTACTTTATCTTTATTTTTACTGTTTTTCTTGTTATACATTTATTATTTTTAGCTTTTATTGGATATTTTCTGATTTCTTTAACTGGCTTGTGTTCTCATATATTTTTGTCATATACTGTATCGTTTCTTTCTCTATTCTACAGAGTTTTTTTTCTAACTAAAATCTGTTTTTTTTTATTTACTTATATGTAAATAAATCTAATCGTATTTACTAGTATATTTATGTTATATTTATATTTTATATATTATATATATATTTACTAATCTAGTCATCATCTTTATCACATTCTCTCTTAATTTTTTTCAACTACCTACTGCAACTGTTTTTACTTTTTTATTCTTTGATGTAGCCAAAACTTCCAATTTTTTGTATATTTTTTATAGCGTTGGTTTTTATAGCTTTTGTTTCTCTGTTTTATTTTTTTGAACTATATTTTTTTTGTTTTGAAGATGCAATAGTTTTTATTTAATGATAAATTAATGCTTAAGCTGCATACTGGTCGTTGTTTTATTTTCTAAAATACTATTTTGTGTTTTGTTTTCCCTTATTCTAAAAAATATATTATAGATATTGAAAAAAATATTAAATTAAATATAAATAAAAATTAAATTGAAGTTTAAAATTACAACTAGATATATGTATCAAAATGCTTTTTTAATAATTAATAATAAAAATTACATGTTCTAGTTTTAAAACAAACAAAAGTAAAACAACCACAATTTTAAACCATTTTTAGAAACAATAATGTTATATGATAATTTATTGTTTTTTGAGCACTTTTTTATTTAATACATTAATTATCGAAATTGGACAAGAAATAAAGCAGATAGAGCATTTTGGAAAAAATAAATTAACAAAACAATTTAACAAATTAGGTTAAAGATGATATACAATTTGATTTTATTTTTTCGTTTATTTACTATTTACTCTTTTTAACTATTTTTATTTATTTTAATTATTTTCTCTATTATATATTATTATTTTCTACTTGTATTTATGTTTAATCATTTTTTTTAACTATTTTATGTTCTCAGATTCTTTTGTTATCTTATATGGTCTCGTCTCTTTGTTATTTCGACAAATTCTATTTTTTTTTAAATTTCTGTGATTAAAAATTGTTTTTTACTTTTTTACTTACTTTTTATTCACATCTAGTCATTATTTTTTATCTCATTCTTGCGCTTTTTTTTAATTTTGCAATCTTTTTATTATTATTAAGCTTTTATATACTCTGACATTGTTTCAATGTTTTATTTTTTTAAATGGGTATAGGTTGTTTTTTGTTTTTATTTTTTCTAAGCTAACTCTTTTTTATTTAAATTATTTTTTTATTTTTTGTTTCTGTTTAATTTAACGTTATTTAATCACGGTTAACAACAACACAAAAATTTTATTTTATCAAGAATGAGATTAATAATAATGAATGAGATTTTTGAATTTTTTTATTGAATTTTTGTAGATCTAACATTTTTCGGCATTTATGACGTTAGACTAGACAAAATATTAATTATTTAAATTAGAATTATGCTTTTTAATACTTGTAATATCTATAATAACAATAACTTAGGTTATAAATAAATGTTTAAACTAATTAATTACACTATTTTTGTAATGTATGTAGATTAACTTTTCTAAAATTTTTTTTTATTTATAATGATTATTTATTTTATAAATTTTAGGGTGTATTTAGAAAAAATATATTAAACTGAAATTAACGTAATTGCAATTAAATTCCAAATCAGGTTGTTTGATTGGTTGCTCTTGCAAATTCAACCAATCACGTAACGAATTAAGTTTAATTATAATTAAATATTCAATTCGGCTATTATAAGTCTGCTCCTAATGTTCCAAAATTTCAATAATTTTTTTTTAAATCAAATTGTAATTTTTTAGACTATCAGTATAATTAACATAAAATAATTAAAATAATTTTATTTTAAATAAATACCTATAAAGATAAAAACCAAAATTATATAATTATGATTATATAATTTTATGTAATTATGATTATATATATTATTTGTCAAAATATTTAAATTTGGCAAGCTGGAACCAAAATTATACACAATCTTTTACTTATTTTATTTTTGTTTTTTTCTTATTCATCTTGTTTTTAGTCTTTTCATCATTTTTATCTACTCTAATACTTTTCTATCCATATTTATTATTATTTCTCACTGACCATTTTTTTCAATTTTCTCGTTATATATGTTATATTGTTTCTTTTTCTATTCACTACATTATCTATTATTTTTTTGTATTTTTTTAAGCTAAAAATTGATTTTTAATCATCCAAATCTAGCTATCGTTTTTTGTATTTTGTTTTACTGATTTTTTTGCGTTTGCTTTTGTGTTATTCAGCTTTAATATGTCTTGTTTATTTTTTTTTGTTTTGTTGTAGATGACAGTAGATTTTGCTATCTTTCTAGTGGATTTAAATTGTTTTTTTAGCTAAACAATTTTGTTGTTTTTTTGACCAATTTTCGCAATTCTCTTGTTGTGTAAGATATGATCTATTGTTAATTTCTATATTCAATGCATTATCTTTTTTTTCTATTTAGCTAAAACTTCTTTTAGCTATTATTTTTTGTACTTCGCTCTACTTTTTTTATGTTTTGCGTCGGTTTTTGTGTTATTTAGCTTTAATATGTTTTGATTATCTACTTTTTTTTGTTTTGCCGTTGTTGACAATAGGTTTGTTATCTTTCTAGTGGCATTTCAATTGTTTTTTCAACTAAACAATTTTGTTTTTTTTAGATATTTAGAACTAATTTTTTGTTTTCTTTTCAATTTTTTTTTTATTTATTATGATTTTTTTTTATTGATCAATTTTTGCAATTTTTTTGTTATATAATACATATATGCTCTATTGCTAATTTGTCTATTCAATGCATTATCTATTTGTTTCTTGTATTTTTCTAGCTAAAACTAGTTTTTTTTTCTATTTACAGAATTAAATCTAGCTACCATTTTTTGTACTTTGCTTTATTTTTTTTGCATACTGCGTCTGTTTTTGTGTTATTCAGCTTTAATATGTGTTTAATTTGTTGTTGTTGACAATAGGTTTTACCATCTTTCTACTAGCACTTTAATTGTTTTTTTAATTACAGAACAATTGTTTTTGATCGGTAAAATGTTCGTATCGTTTTTGATACTTAATATACTATTGTTGACTATATTCTCAAAAATAAAATTAAAGTGATCTGACTAAGTGTTTTTTTCTCCAAAATTTTACCATCCTCAATTTATTGGTATTTCGCTAAGTCATTCTATCCATTCTGTTTGCTTTACAGGTCCAAATGTTGACGTCGATTTGCGCGAAAAGAACAATCTTGTTTCGTCAATCTTTTAAGCAAGAAGCAGTGCAGTGATGTCGCCACAGTGCGGTGATGTCGCCACAGTGCAGTAATTGAGTTTGTGGGTTGGGGAGGTGCGGGCGGTACGTGGATAGAGAGCGACAATGAGAGAGCAGTAGGGAACGCACGAAAGCACACTGGTTGCGCCTCTTATTAAAACTTCTCACTCAACGATGTAACTTACTATAAAAAGTTTTATGCAAATGTCCCAAACTTTAGCAAAAACTACATTTTTCACAAACTTTTGTCAAGCATACACGTTTTCTCGATTAGCTAAATACCTACATAGCATTTTCTTTTGCCCTAAAATATTGTAAGCTTTTTTTATACAATTTACTGGATACGTACACTAGTTTTTTGTCTTACATAGTTTTAGTATTTTTGCTACAAATCTCTATGTAAATACGACAAAAAATCAAATGTTTTTAACGTTTTAGATAGCAAAGCATATGTTATTTAACCCTTTAAGGCATTTGCACAATTATTTAGTAGTAGAAAATGACGTTAAAACATGTTTTTTTCAACGTACGACGAAAAATTACTCACAAATTGGACTAACCGGTAAAGCAAACAATTACCCAAATAAAAAAATATAGTTTTCAGCTATGTGGCAAACAAAATTTTGTGTGCAACATCAAGTTTTATTTTTTTTTGCTATAAGTTTTTTTATATTTAAAATCAATAAACATTAAACAGTAAATACTGACACTAAAAATATTTTGTAGTGTTTTACAGCGTGATCAACAATGACTGTTTAAGCTGGCAACTTTTTGTAGAGACTTTTTTATTTGTGTAGTTGCAACATTGTAACCGCATACGTTTGTTTAAGTAATACTTGACATAACTCTTATAAAAAAAATTGTAGGTTATGTCACAAAGACTAACTTTTTATTTGATATTTGTCAATAATGTTGTCAGTGTCAAAAGTGTCATCCGTCACAACAGAAAGTAGTTGCAGTTGTACTATTTTAAAATAAAATGTAGGATTGCCAACTCAAACAGTTTAAAGTGTTTTTACTTTGTACAATCTTTTTTTTACATGTTTTTGTGTTAAAAATAGCTCATCTATTAGAAACTCTTTACATCAAAATTAAGAAACTAGGTTTCTACATGATAATGCTATAGGTCACTTTTATATTTACAGATATTGATTTTGATAGAAAATATTGCTGATCGAACAATAAATTAATTACATTAGCGCTTTTTGTCTAAAATGCATATGTAAGATATGCTATATACTGCCTCTCTACTTTGGTTTCTACCAACAAACATTAGAATAAAGTAAAAGCAAATTTTATTTGGACTAAAATTTGTAGCCTCAAATAGGTTTCCTTCTTATTGGACCTCTTCACTATATCACAATTCAGTATATCAAATAAAAAAATGTTGCAACTTACAAGAGTTTTAATAAGAACAAAAGATGTCTAACTCTACGGACAAATCTTAGTTTAAATAAATTTGCTTTAACTTTATGTACCTGTGTTCAGTGTATACATAAAGTCAAAGTATGAATAAAATTTTTATTGGCACATTTTGGCGTAGAAAGTATTGTAAGTAAGAGGTATGCGAGCAATATAATTCAGCAATTGCTTTATTATAAGTATAAACCAACAGTCACAATTTTTATTTATTACTTCTACTTTTTGAGATAACCTGGCGCTTGTTAAAATCCAATTTTTTGAAGTTGTTAGCAGAATTTACTTTTGGTTGCGTATGCTATACGGTCGTGTAAACAAAACTAAATTTTAGTTGGTTGTGGTATTACAACAAAACAAGAAAAAATCATTACATATTAAAAAAGAAAAATTATTTAACAAACTGTTCAAACGAACTCGTGATACTACAATTAATAATTTCTAAAATAAAGCGTCATTTAAACGTCAACGTCAAAATAAACGTCAATGTCAGTTATCTGTCAAAAACCCACATGACATGTATCAAAGACTGGAAATGAATTTATGATTTTGAGTTATTCAAGCGGTCAAAGTCCGATTTTAAGTTTTATTCAAAAGTAAAGTGTATTATATTTGTGTTTTTCTTTAACCCCGCTGAATTAAATCTGAAGAAACATGTCTACTTTTCGGGTTTTGGGGGCCCTTTCAAAAGTTTCACATCCAATTTTCAAATTTGGCTATAAAGGTTAGTGAACGATTATTAAGTTTTTCAATTAAGTAGGAATTTTGCCGGTTAATGCTTAATTGGAGCATTAACTGTGTGTTTTGAAGAGTAATAAATGAAAATATTTTGCTTGAATTATTTCAGGACAAATCCGGTCTTTAGCAGTTCAGGCACAAGCTCAAGACAGGAAACATACGAAACTGAAAATTGTAGATAATGTGGGAGTTATTATCTTGGATTCACCAGGTGCCAAAGTAAGACTTTTATTTATCGGAATAAAACAGAAAAATGTGTGAGGGATGCATTTTTTTCTTCATAATTTTACGATAATTAAGTCCATACATAAGTATCTACTTTCTCCAATGTTTTTTGGTTTTTTGTATGAACGTTGTTCAGATAAGAAAGATAAAAATACTATAGTTTTAAATTGGGATTATTCTTTGAATTCTAATTCGACTTAAATTCTGAGTTTGTTGTCAAATTATTGAGAATTACTCGATAAACGCTTGATTTGAATTAAACACAGGATAACTTTTATTGAAACCTACCTGACAACTAGGAGTGAAGTTATTCTTATCATTTGAGCTCCTATTTATTTTATTATAATTATGGACTATTATAGCGATATCTTTATCGACTTTATATCAGAATTCCAATTGGACTTTTTCAATTTTGAAAGAAAATGCCTTATTAATACTTGAATTGATTATTGTCATTACTTGTGTGCTCATAACCAAAAACGTATCAAAAATATGTTGTTAAGAAAAATATCTTTTAACTCCGTTTTGTAGGGAACAGATCAATCCAATTATTGTAATTGAATTTTATGTTTAACGGCTTTGTTGGCACGGATCTCAAAAACAAATGTAGATCTTTAATTGATGATGTATGTACATACATACTTACTTTTTATAACGTTTGGTGCAATTCTGTGTATATAATACCTAAAAACACTATAATTTTTTAACACTTATTTTTGTAATAAAGCTGCATTAAATATAGCGTATGCAATGACATTGTCAATCATTATTATTGTTGCAAGAAATAAAGGGTTTTTGTTTAGCTGTTAACACTTCTAATTTGTAACGGTTTGTATGTTTTGGCTCATAACTGTTAACCATTTTATTAGTCATTGGACAAATTTTGAATTTCAGTAATTTACCTACTACTGAACATTGAAATGAAAGTAATGGTGCATGTATTGACACATTTTTCTTCATATCTCTTTCCAGTTTTCAAATCCAACTTGATAAAGAATTTTGTTGTATTTACGATTAAGTTCTGCGATACTCATTTTGATGCAACAATTTTGATAACAGACATAAAATAGATAGTTTTACAGAGAGAGAGAGATAAAAAAAGGGTGAAAGTGTCCCTTACCATAAATTTTAAGTAAAAACCATCATACATTTTTTGTGGACAGCTTTTCTAACCACCGAAGGCTAAGCTATTACAAAATAAAACTTCTATTGCTAATTTCCTAAATACTAAAGGCATTAATTAGAGTTTTAATGACATATATGTGTTTGTTTCTGTTAAATTGAACTTTTGTGTTAAAAAAACATTATTTTCGGCAAACTTTAATTTTAAAAACATTGTTTTTTTTTAGTTTATTAGAAATCTATTATTATTAATTAAAAATTGATTGCCCAACTATGTATGTGTAATGTGTGTTAAATCTTAAGCCGAATTTTTGATGATTACATCACAAAAGCCGACTAACCTGATAAGTGATGGCGGACCCTGTACATGCGATTGTCTCACACGAGCATGAATAAAGCTTTTCACACGAGTACAACTCAATGTTTTTTCTACCATACAATAAACTACAACATTTAACAAAAAAACCTATTTATTACATATTAAATAATTATCGTAATACCTAAGCACAACAAATCTGTAATTGAGTAATTTATTTCATATATTATGTCCAAACTATCTATAATAATTATTATGTCAATTGTAGTGGTGTTCTGACTATTAAATTCTAATTTTGGAGCAACTGCATTCATTCTTAATGTTAGATATAGTATGTAATTGTATCAGATGTCCGGTTGTGAATCATTACTGTGTCAGAAGTCAGGTTGTTAGTACTTTTGGAACAAGAAATAAAATTACTGGTGACAATTGTTTTTAATGTTTGTGGAAGTTGCAGCATTTGAAGAGTTTTTGCACTTTGGTAAATAACCGTTGTTGCTCTTGAAGTCGAAATATCAAAATAATTACCGTACCTGATCATGTTATTTATCAATATGCTTCTGACAAGTCACACAGAACTGTCATCTTTCATCTTCTGTGTCAAACTGTCACAGAAACTTTATTTTTATTAGAGGTTTGCGTTTTCAATGGAAAGTTGATTTTTTTTATAGCAACAACAATCTATGTAAAGCTAGCTTGATATGGTGGTCATAGGAAAAAAAAGTTCATGTTTTCAGTGAATTATACTTAGGATAAATAAAATAGTTTTACTCTGTAATGTAATTGTAAAAGTGTTTTTTTTAATGATGTTTTAGGGTACGAAAAAAGTTGTTCACTAAATTTTATAACACATTTATTGAAGAAACAACGTTTTGCCTAAAATTTTAGGCTTCATCAGGTCTCGTCATCGGGTTTGAGACGTGATGAAGCCTAAATTTTAAACAAAACGTTGTTTCTACAATAAATGTGCTTTAAAACTTAGTGAACAACAACTGTTTTCGTACCATAAAACATTATTAACACAGTTTTACACTTAGGATAAAGTTGGATCTTCACGTTTATTTGCTTGAGTTGCTTAACAACGATCAAGCTTTTCCAAAGTGGATGTAAGTAAGTTTTTTTAGGTCAGGAGTTTTCGTTCTCTGTGTTTTTGTGGTGACATAGCAATGAACCTAGATTTTATTAGACTATTCTGTTGTGTGTTTTTGCCTAATTTAGATATTTATGCAAATCTACTGTTTTCTTGGTTTTGTTGCCTTAAAGAGAATTTGTTTGACACAAGGTAAAAGTAGTAGTATGCTGTGTTTCTTTGGTACTAATTATATTATAATAATTTAAGTTTATCAATTTTTTCTCTTGTTTCTACGGGTCTTCTTATTTGATACTGTTTCTCTTGTTTCTACGGGTCTTCTTATTTGATACTGTCTGCCTACCCTTCACGTTTTACGTCTGTCAATGTAGTGCTTTCTGGGGTAACGTACGATTTGGTGCACGCTTTAAATTGGTGCATCAGTCCGACCTTGACTGCTCAATTAAACACTTTTCACCAAAACTTGCTTTGGCCGAGGAAAACAAACAGACGATTTGTTCCTGGCAAAATTTTATGGTTTGCGCTCGGTTTATTTCTTCCGCTGGGCAGAAAGACTCGTTGTGTTGATTTACAAATACTTTTGTATATTAACTTCATTTATATGTAGAAGTTAAAATCCTTATATCATTTATTCATAATTTACATTTTCAGTTTTTCATATCGTCTCACTAAAAGCAAAATTTAAATTTGACAGTAGTTGTCAACAAAAACCTAATTACTAACTTGTACTGAAAAATGAATCAACTGGAAGTTGGCTCTACCATAAATATTGAAAGAAGTGATGGCCGAATACATCCAGCAATTGTTGCAACCATTAATGATGGTATAGAGATCGTTGGAGTCGAATGGTTTGAAGCTGGGGAAACTAAAGGAAAAGAAATAGAGTTTCAATGTGTAGTAGCATTAAATCCCCACATTACATCTATTCGACGAGAGAACCCGAGGCTTAGTGAACGTTTAGCAGATGTTACAAGTGCGAAGAATTCCAATAAATTATTATTAAAAAGACAATCAATTGCCGGTTTTAACTCTAGATGTCAAACCCCAAAATCAAGAACTACTAACAATTATAATCCGAGTATTGTCGGTGGAATCAAACGAAAGCAAGAAAAGCTTCTACAGTCTTCGAGTTCAGTTATTGAACCGACATCGTTTGATACAACAGCAAAAAAAGCGGGAAGACTGGAATTAGAAAGAATTGAACGACGAAAAGAATTTGCTGAAAATAAATTAGGCCGTGTGCACTTAATTCATAAGAATGCTGATAATCCATATTGGGAATTACAGAACATGATTGCAGAACACTGCAAAAATATAGATTATCAGCCATTATCTATCATTAATGATAGTATACAAGATCGTCTTATTACCGTTTGTGTTCGAAAGAGACCTCTTAACAAACTAGAATTGGGTAAAAAAGAAATTGACGTCATCACAATTCCAAGCAAAAATCAATTAATAGTGCACGAACCAAAAATTAAAGTAGATTTGACTAAATATTTGGATAATCACTTATATAAGTTTGATTACACATTTAATGAAAAGTGTACAAACAAGATAGTTTACCAATATACAGCTCAACCACTAATAAAAACTATTTTTGAAGGTGGTTTTGCTACCTGCTTTGCCTATGGACAAACAGGGTCTGGAAAAACTTTTACTATGAGTGGTGATACAGATAAAAATAGTTCCAACAAAGGCATTTATGCAATGGCAGCTACTGATGTATTTCGCTTGGTAGTATCTCCACAATATAAACATTTAGATTTGATTGTCACTTGTAGCTTTTTTGAGATTTATTCAAAAAAAGTTTTAGATCTACTCAATCATAAAAGTGATTTAAAAATTTTAGAAGATGGCAAACAACAAGTTCAAGTAATTGGTCTCACGGAAAAAGTTGTTTCATCAGTTGTTGAGGTTTTAAATTTAATTCAACGTGGAAACACAGCACGGACTTCTGGACAAACATCGGCCAATGAGAATTCATCTAGGTCTCATGCAATCTTTCAAATTTTTTTACGACAAGCAAAAAAAGTAAATGTTTTATATGGGAAATTTTCTCTTATTGATTTGGCTGGAAATGAACGAGGTGCTGATACTTTGTCTTCGACAAAGGAAACAAGAATGGAAGGCGGAGAAATCAACAAATCCCTTCTTGCTTTAAAAGAATGTATACGGGCTCTTGCCCGCAAAGGAGCTCACCTTCCATTTAGGCTCAGCAAATTAACCCAAGTTCTTCGTGACTCTTTTATTGGTCGAAATTCTAAGACGTGCATGATTGCAATGGTTTCCCCAGGTGTTAGTTCTTGCGAAAATACTTTAAATACGCTTAGGTATGCAGATCGAGTTAAAGAGCTTGGTGGAGGCGATGTTCAACAATTAAACACAATTCATGAGAGAAACAATGAGTTGACCGGTCTAACGTCTGAAGAGGAATTAATTTACCAAAAAGACAATATTGTTCAACGAAACATGATGAAAGACAAAGTTGCAAAGTTTCATCGAGCAACAATTGATAGATTGCAAAACATTACTATAGAAGCCAAGTCCCTACTCAAAAGTATTGACGACGATACAGAAACATATTGCAGAAGTTTTGAGAATTTTTTGGATGATAGCATTGAATTTTTTCTAAATGTTAAAAATTATGTGGTTGAATATAAAAGGGAGCTCAGGGTTGACGATTAACTGTATGTGATGTTTAATAAAATTTGGCTTTTTAAGTAAATAATTTAATTACTTTCTAATTTTTTTTTTGGTTTTTAAATTTTTTGTTTTTTTGTTTATACTTATTGCATACTTTTTTGTACTTATTAAAATTGTTTCTGAAAACACTATTTTATTTTACGAATCTAAAAACTACTTTTTTATTTAGTAATTTGAAAGTAATAAGTCATGGTTCAAAGCACAGAATTTTAGGTTTATAAATGCTTCCTGCTTATTAAAAGTCATCAATGAAGCTAGGTGATGAAAAAAATAAAAATAAAATGCAAGTTAGGTGTTTTCAAATAACACAGCTGAATGAATTTATCTAGTTTTGAATGAATTTGCTATGACTTCAATGAGCTTGTGGGTGAACACAAGTATCTGTGATTCACGTAAATTGTGATAAATACAACCACATTGAAAGTTTCTCTAATGAAGTCGAGATTAAGACAAAAAGTTTGGCTTTTTTCAGGGCATTGGCAAAAAATTGTAAGAGCTATTTTTTTTATCAGAAATCAATAGGTTGAGTTTAAATAATTGAAACGTGGAAACTTTGTTCAACTACTGTTAGTAATTGATTGAGAATAATGTACAGTAAGAGGTAAGAGCTATGAAAGATTTTCTATAATGAAAATTTATCTATCATCTTGGTTGATAATAGCTTAGAAGCGAGATTGGATTTGGCAATTTATTTTAGCTGAATTAATTTTTACCGATTTACCGATTAAACTCTTAATGATTATAATGAAATATAATTATAACGCTGCTCAAGGCATATGTGCGCAATAAAGACAGCATGTGTTATAAGACAGAGAAAAAAGTGCACTAGAACATTTTTCTTAGGCTTTTTCATTGTTTAACTTTTATTTGTGTTTATTCAGGTCAATTCCCTTAATGCTGAAGTTATGGGAGAATTTGGCACCGTTCTTCACGATATCGAATCCAATCCAAATTTGAACGCTGCTATCATAATTTCAGCAAAACCTGGATGTTTCATAGCTGGGGCTGACATTACAATGCTGGAACAATGTCAGACTGCTGAAGAAACTACTAAAGTATCTCGCGAAGGTCAGGCAATGCTTGATGCTATAGAAAACAGCAAGAAACCCGTAGTCGCTGCCATTCAAGGTGTTTGCTTAGGTGGTGGTCTTGAAGTAGCTTTAGCTTGCCATTACCGAATTGCTGTGAAAGATCGAAAAACAAATCTTGCTCTACCAGAAGTTATGCTTGGATTATTACCAGGAGCTGGCGGAACACAACGTTTACCTCGTTTAATTTCTATTCCAAATGCATTAGATATTGCTTTGACCGGAAAAAATATACGAGCTGATAAAGCGAAGAAATTGGGTATTGTAGATTTGTTAGTCGATCCGTTGGGTCCAGGACTAAAAGAAGCTGAAGTTGTGACACAGGAATATTTAGAAACTGTAGCGATAGATATTGCTAAACAGTTGGCAGCGGGGAAATTAAAAGTTGATCGTTCGAAAAAATCTTTAGTCGATAAAATTCTTGGTTTTGCCTTGCAATATAATTGGGTCAAGGATCAAATTTTTGGAAAGGCAAAGAAGCAGGTGTTGAAATTGTCAGGAGGATTGTATCCAGCACCTCTAAAGGTATTTTTTACAATTTTTTTAGCTTTGATCAACATAAAAACTAATTTATGGTTTTTTAAATTTTTATTGGTACAATTCTAGATTTTGGATGTGGTTAGAACAGGTCTGGACAAAGGCAAAAAAGCAGGCTTTGAAGCCGAAGCGCTAGCATTCGGTGAATTAGCAATGACTCCGCAATCAAAAGGGTTGATTGGTTTATTCCGTGGACAAACTGAATGTAAAAAAAATCGTTTTGGCAAACCTTCCCTTAAAGTTAAAACCGTGGGTGTGTTAGGAGCAGGATTGATGGGAGCAGGAATAGCTCAAGTTACTGTAGATAAAGGTTATAATGTAATTCTTAAAGATACAAATGCTGCTGGATTAGCTAGAGGTCTTGGTCAAGTTCAAACAGGTTTACAAGGGGCTGTTAAAAGAAAGAAGATAATTGGTTTGGAAAGAGATAGGTTTTTAGCTCAACTAGATTCCACGTTGGATTATAAGAGTTTTAGTAAAGCAGATATTGTAATTGAGGCTGTTTTTGAAGATATTAATATCAAACATAAAGTTATCAAAGAAGTAGAAGCAGTGATCCCTCAGCATTGTATATTTGCTTCAAATACTAGTGCCATTCCTCTTACAAAGATCGCAGCAGGATCTTCTAGACCCGAAAAAGTCATTGGAATGCACTATTTTTCTCCAGTTGATAAAATGCAGCTTTTGGAAATTATCACTACCGATAAAACTAGCAAAGAAACCACAGCAGCTGCGGTAGATTTAGGTTTGAAGCAGGGGAAAGTAGTTATTACAGTTGGTGATGGTCCTGGCTTTTATACGACTAGAATATTATCAGCGATGATGGCTGAATCTGTCCGACTTCTCCAAGAAGGCGTCGAACCAAAAGAATTGGATTCGTTAACGAAGAAGTTTGGTTTTCCCGTGGGGGCGGCTACATTAGCTGATGAAGTTGGTTTGGATGTAGCGTCGCACATTGGTCCAGATCTATTAAAAGTAAGCATTATATAAATTTAACTGGTGCCACGTTGTATACATGAGAATTTAATAATAATATAGGTAAATATTGACGACTCGACTGATAACAAAATTTTACAGGCTTTTGGCGAGCGGTTTGCTGGTGGCGATCTCAGCGTTATGAGGGACATAGTACAAGCTGGATGTCTAGGACGAAAATCTGGCAAAGGAATTTACATTTATCAGAAAGGCAGCAAGAACCGAGATGTTAATCCTGTAGCTTTAGATATACTCAAACGATACTCGTTGGAACCAAAAGGTTCGGTCGAAGTGGAAGACAGGCAATTGAGAATGGTATCAAGATTTGTCAATGAAGCAGTTCTTTGCTTGGAGGAAAAAATTTTAGCCAATCCTCTAGAAGGAGATGTTGGAGCAGTATTTGGTTTAGGCTTTCCTCCATTTACGGGAGGGCCATTCCGATGGGTCGATGCATACGGAGCAGCCAAACTTGTGAGGAAAATGGAAGAGTTCCAGAATGTATACGGACGTCCTTTCCAGCCTGCTCAGACGTTGTTGGACATGGCGAAAGATCCAAGCAAGAAGTTTCATGTTAAAAAATAAATGAAGTACGGTGCCTTTATTTTGTACTGATTATATTTCTACTTTTTATATCGCATTGTGTGTCCCGGGGATTATTAAGACTATTTTCTTGTACATAAATATTATATCGTATACTTATTCTGTTTAAATAAATAAATGCCAGAATTTACAGACCATTACTTTTTTTTTGCCTTTTGAAACAAAAACCGGTAAAGAACCTGACAATTAAGTGTTTACAAACTACGAAGCGATATTCAAAACTGACTTTTCTCTACGTTAATAGCCTTATTACAGACTAAAGAGTCAGGTGCCAAACAGCAACTATTGGTGGAATGTCGTATTCGAGTTGTACTATCGAATTCGTAAAGCAAAACTTTGTAAGAGTTAATTCAGCTGTCAAATGACTATGATGTCTATGACGTCTTTAGAATAACGTTTATAAGTGACTGAGGGCTAAACATTGAGCGATAAAGTAAACTTAGATTAATTTTATAATTTGCTATATGATTATAGTATTTATAGGAACAATTTGAGGGAATTTTCTTAACTTATGAGAAATTTCAAGATACTCAACAGAAGACGTAGATTTTATAGATTATTTATAGGTAATTTCAAAAATAGTTTTGTTTTTTTTATTAGTGTCACTTACTAGCACTAGATCTAACTCTCTCAAGTAATTTCTATCCGTAAATAGATCGAGATAAATGTGCGCAATAAATCTACAGATTCTAACTCTCTCAGAAAGATTACACTCTGTTCTCTTTGTTAACTGAACAAAGAGTTCGAAGAGGTTTTAATAAGCAGTATAAACTAATGTCAGTTCGATCTACGATTAAGAAAGCTTTTATCTAATCTTTAGTTATCTAATCTGCATTTGTTTAGGATGCAATATTGTTTATTGATTTAAAAGTTTATTGATTTCAAAACAATGAGTAATTCAATATTATGTGGTGCGTCTCCAACAAAATATTGCAATAACTTTGACAATATGGTTGAAGTAGACAAAGAAGATGACAGTGTTTTGAACAAAAGCCTAAAAATTGTAAAGCGACCATCAGGACACACTTGGCTCAACACATTGAACCAAATTTTAACTTTCTTTAAACGTTTTTTTGGATTTGGTAAAACGTTTAAAAGCGATTCTGCAAATGTAAAATTGCGAAGAGAGAGTGTTTTTGAGATTGTATTAAACAAGGAATTAATAACAACCCTTGATAAGGAGTTTGGTAACGTCAAGCTTTATTCTATTCCCATTTCTACAAAGGTACAAATTCCTGTGAAATTGGCAAAGCAATTATATGCGGCATGTTTAGAATCTATTTGTAGACAAGAGGAAAGTCTTATCTTAGAATTGAATGCTCTTAAAGAAGAGACCGAAGAATTGGAACATGTACTGAGTGAAGGAGACTTTATAGATGAAGATTGGGTGAGTGATTAATTTCAAAGTTGTGTATATGTATTTTTTAGAATTCGGCTTCTTTAGTGCTACTCGATGAAGATTATAATGTCGCAGACGATTATGATGTTGATGAAATTGACAGCTTGCATGTTTCTGAAGTGCATAGACAAAAAGCTCAAAAACATTACGAAAGAAGCAAAGAATTTTTCCAAAAGGCAAAGCAGTGTTATGAACTTCGAAATTACAACTTAATTCACTTCTATCGGCAGAGAGCATTGAAAGAAATAGAACTAGCCGAAGATGCCAATCACGTAGCAGTACAAATTCTTTTGGAAGAGAATTCACGTCAAATATCAAGAAATTGTATTGATTTGCATCATTTCCGCGTACGTGAAGCTATAAAAATTGTTGATGATTTCTTAGACAATAACATCTTAGATCTAGAAAATGATAATTTAGATATGAAGACTCTTATGATTATTACTGGACGCGGAAAGCACAGCCCTGGCGGAATACCAAGGATAAAACCTGCAGTTTCCGAGAGACTCAAACAAAGATGCTTAAGGTAAAAATTGAAAATAAGTTTGTGATTTTATAAGAAAATTAAACTTATTTTTAGAAGTTCGGAAATAAATCCAGGAACACTACAGGTGAAAATATATCAAAAATCGTTGCTGACAGATGAAATTGGTAATTGATTGGGATATATTTTAGATCTCTAATAATTATTTAAACTACATTATATCTTAATTTTGTAAAATATATTTTGTATTTATCTGCTTTGTGTTATTAGGTATATATTAAGTACATAGTTTAATAATGACTTGCATTTTTAAACTGTTTTTGGTAACATTTGGCTTCGTTATATTGGTGGCAGCTAAAATTCAACAATTTGTCTTTTTTTGACAACACATATTGAAAGCGCCTCACTCTTTATTATATACCGGTTTTTGATTTTGTAAGCTTTATATTCTTAATCCTACCCTCTGGAGAGGATTTACGTAGATATGTCGTAGAAGTAAATTCATCGTTTTTAGCTCCATATTAAACACACTAACCAAATGACATAAGTGATTGAATTTGTAAATAAAAACAATTGAATTTTATTAGCAATACATGAAAATTGTAGAATACCTAGCACTTTTACGGGGCATTTGAAATAATCTCTTGCATATTACGATTAATTTTTTATAAAATTTGTTTTACTGTTGCTTGTAAATTGTCTTTAAATTTAAATGCAAAAGGTCAATAATGTCATTGCCAACCTACCCACACATAAACCCCCAGTTTAGAAATAAAATTTGAGCAGCCGAAATTATTCGAATTTTATTAAAGCAAACTAAAAACACTAAAATCTTGTTCGACAGGAGAAAGTAAAGTTAAGATTAATTGTCAGGATAAAAAGTTTCAATTATGTTGTAACTTTTTATGAAAACATATACCAAATGTACAATATTAACATGACTCAAAAGCAGTTGTGTTTTTTTTGGCAGCAGGTTTTAGATCTGTTCGTACTAAAATTAGTTTTACTACTCGGTCTGCATTTTTCTAGACACAAATTAATAAAATATTTTTCTTCTCTATTTTCTCGGTTTATTCCATTTCAAAAATAACTACTTATTAGTGCCCGGTATTGCACGTGTTTATTTACAACTGTCATTGTCATTTGAGTACAGTGCCGTGCATAAATTCCGGGCCGATGCATTTGCACCATCATCTAAAAGCGATATAATAATTTTATTATTAAAAAGATATATATGTATTTCTTATTTTACAGCGCTCAAAAAGTGAATTAAATTGATATACTTATTCACATTCACAAAAACTTCTACGGCATTCGTAAGCGACTTTGGTTACCCGGCTTTAGTACGAACCGTTCTGAAACATGCTGCCAAAAAAGCACAGCCGCTTATGGTTCCGCTTAATATTGTACACCCCAACGATTTGTTTTGTTTGGAACGCAGACCTAAAGACCTACCTCTAGCACAACCTGTAACGACACCACTTTGAGACTCCAATCATTTCTATCATACAAAACCCTTTTCTATTCTGTCTTCTGTCATTTTTCAAGTGTTTACGTCAAATGTCATTTTATTCTTTCATACAGCATTTATTTAGTTTTTTATAAATAACATGGTATGGTTGGTTCCTGCAAATTTTTGTATTATTAGCCATTAACACATGTTTTTAGCTTTGCGGATTATTTTCTTTGGACCTTTGTATTTTTAGATTTAAAAATTTTCTAAAACTTTCATTTATTTTACGTTCTTCAGAATATTTTGTTTCAAAGGTGTTAATAGCAATTTAATCGAGTACTTCTTGAACAATAGCGCGCTCTACCGGCGAAGTAATCTGTTTCTTAAATTAACACTATTTGTTCAAACTTACGTTCTGAGTTCTGACATCTATGGTTCTATCAAAGACCACAGAACTCAAAGACCATGATCATAGATAACTTCTAGCTACACTATAGAAGAATAATAAGGAATACTGCCCAATCAAAAGATTCCCCCACCAAATTCTACAAAAAAAAACAAGACAGACAAACAATATGTCACTTGTCACAATTGACAATACACGTTTATAGAAACCAATAGGCTACCTAAGTGATGACGTATGAGCTCAATGTTATCAAATACAAAAGTTATGTTATGTCATAGAAACAATAAGACTGTTAACAACAAAGTGTTTGTGATGCAAGGTACGTAAAACAATTACTATAAAAAATGTTAAAAAAGCTAATCCCTCAACAAACTCTATCTTCCTATTGTATTGTTTTGTGTCTTGCATTATTGTTAATAGTGCGTTAAAATCTAAGTAACACATTATGTCGTAGGCTTAAGATGCAAATGGCTTAACTCTACTTAGCATCAAAATAAGCTTTGTAATAATCGTGTAGCAAAAGACCTATTTCATAGACTGTAGTTTTTCTTATTTCTCAAAAAACAATACACAAAGTATCCCAAAAAAAATTTTGGTGGTTTTTCGTAGTCTAAATCTGAAAGGAATTTTTTGCTCTCCTGTAAAATTTGCGTTTAAGGTGTAACGCCACTTGTATCTTAAGCTAACGGTGTGTCACAAAGTTGTCACTTTTCAATTTGTAAGCTGACAGAACACGTGCCACGCTTCCAAGCGCTATTTGCCATATATCATATATTGATTTATAATGGGATGCACGTTGCAAGTACAAATTAAAAGATTTGAAAGTGTTTATTTAAATATTTATACAATAGACGATAAATTTAGTTGTGTTTTTGTAACAATTACGCGGTTTGGGTTTTGTTGCAAGAGCCAACAAAGTTACTTGTATTTGTAAGTGATGCACGAAACTATAAGTTTTGCCAACAAAAACACATGTTTTTGAAACATGTGTTTCTTGTGTTTTGATGTTTATAAGAAAGCAACAAATTGCGTTATATTGTTAACACAGTACGTGTGTTTTTGTTGCAAAGGAGAACAATATTTAATTGTGCGATATTTGTGTGTGAAGCCAATAAACATAGGCGATAGTTTAGTGGTGTTGTGCTTAGGTTGCAAAAGAAAACAATATTAATTGCGCTTTGGTGACTTAACACAAGATTTAAAGTAAACTAGAAAAAAAGGTTATTTTGTGGATGTGCTTAAAGTGCCGTAAATCAACATGTTAAAGCGATGCTTAGCATTTCTGTAACTTTATCTGTATGGCTATATTATATTTTGTTCGTTTTGTAAGCACTTCTTCACATTAGATTTATCGTAGTGAGTAATTGGTGTCATGGGCTATTGTTTACAAAAACGATCGCTATTATAGTATTATCTTGTTTTGTGTATTGCATTATTGTTAATAGTGTGTTAAAATCTAGCTAACGCACTATTTTTTATTGTACTTTTGTCATATATATATATATATATATATATTGTTTCCTTTCAATATTCAAAAACAAGCGGTAAACGTTTAGAACCGAGTACGTCCGAATGGTTACGAAGCACTCGGACTCTATTTGCAGGTAGCGCCACTAAAATAATACCAGCCGTTACCCTTACAAAATACATTCTATCGAAGATAGGGTTTTGTATGATCTATGGCTCGTAGGCTCGTACTCTTGTTGTTATTGTTATTTATACTTCGCGATACATTCATAGATAATATTTTCAATCAAAACAATAACAATTTCACAACAATATTATAATAATACAAGGTTTTTTTGTTGCTGTAATTATTATACATCTTTTTATTACTTATTATTATAACAATCCGCAATTGGGTCTGAAATACAAATATATTAACAAAAGCTAGAAAGTTAACCATGTTGACCACGCAAGAACTGGAAGATGGATTAACCACTTGGAATGAGCGCCAACTGAAGGACCTCCATCATCTTCGGATGACTTTTCCAAACAAATCCAAAGAATACCTTGCAAGAAAATACTCCTCTTGTCAGGATGATGTGCACAAAACCATGAAAAAAGTTGCTCGAGAAATCAAGGGGTCTCCGTATCAAAACTTATTAACAACAATACTCGCATTTTTCTGCTGTGGCAGCGAGGGCAGTTCTGATGAGAGCTGCGAAAACAGCACTTACTCGATCCTCCGCAACCGCGCCAAAGAGTATGCTGAACAGAGTCGAAATTACACTAATAAAGCGGAAGACAGTAGGGACGCTAATAATAAGTCTCTTGCTGATTACTACTTTTTATTGGCTAGATTTAAATCTCAATTGAGTGAACAGACCAATGCCAGAGCGGTTTTAGTTTGCTTAAAGGAAAATGATTCAAGAAATAGAAACGAGTTTGATGTAGATCTGCATTTCTTAAATGTGAAACCAGCCATTCAAGTTCTAGATTATTATCTAGATCTAGCTATCTATAACTTAAGATCTAATGGAGAAGAAAAACGAGATTTTTTAGTCGTCACTGGATGGGGCAAACACAGTAAAGGAGGGCTGCCTAAAGTTAAGCCTGCGGTTCTCGACAGGTTGGAAAGAAGACATTTGAGGTATATTTTCTCAGACGTTTTCATGTGTAACAGTTCGCTTGCTTTGACATTAGAAGCAACTAACACACTTCTTTTTTGACTAATTTTTGTTCTATAACTAAAAACTAGGCGGGTGCATTAAAAAAATAGTTTTTGAGATGTAGGGTTGCTAAGATTTATTAGTTGGCAACACTTTTTAAAACTTATTTGCCAGCTGCAACACTGTAACAGGATACGCTTATTTGACACATCACACATAAAAAAAATGGTAGGTTGTGTCACAGCGACTAATTTTTTAATTGACATCTGTCAATGATGTTGTCATGTCAGTGTCAAAGGTGCAACCGGTCAACAACAGGAAGTGGTTGCAGTTGTACCATTTTAGAATAAAATGTAGGATTGCCAACTCAAACAGTCATTGTGCACCACGCTGTATTAATTATTGACGTCACTTCAAGCTTGCAAAAACCAGTAAAAATACTTACTTTATAGTAATCCTCCTGTGTTTGAACTTTTAAAATGCCGCAATTATCGGACTTGTAATCACCACTCTGGGAAATTATAAATCACAGAAAACTGATCCGTCAACATCTAATACCGAGTGACAATAATTAATTATGGTGGACTGGCAATCCTGCTGCAGTTGGCAGTAGCAAAAGTCGTCATCTAAATGTCAAATGTCATTCATCTTTATTTAGATTAGGTCATATACGTAAAAATAACTATACGGTTACAAATCTTATGCGGTGTTGTATCAAAGAAAAGGTATCTCGCTTGGTGTCTCTTTGAGAGGCTTCAAACAAAGAGAGCGTTCGCAAACTCCAAATGATTAAGGTTACTCGATTATCACAATTTGTGTTGAGCTAGCGCCGTTAGAAAATGACACATCCATGCTAGAATTTATTGTTAACAGAGGATGGAAAATGTAAATGTCGTAAGTGAAACGAAGAGGTCACTAGGTTTAGAGAATTTTGTTTGCAAAAACGGCAGCAGTGTTTCAACGTCAAAAAAATTAGGGCTATGCATATATGTCACTTTGACAGCAGATATTTTTACAAATTAAGAATAATGTTTGATATATGGACTTGAAACGAAAAATTCAAAGATAAAAAAATCTAAGAAAATATGAAATCAACAAAGAATTAACGAAACAAATCGTGAAATAAAGCTTTAGAAACCATACGGAAAAATCATTTTACTGACATTTAATGACACTTCGAATTTTCAAACGTCAACATTGTTTTGTTTATCACCAGATTATTTTCTATGCGACAAAGATAGATATAAAAAATTACTAATAACGTTACCTAAGCACTATTACCTCATAACTTTTTTCTGGGTGAACTGCTCCTGATTTTTTATTTGAAAGCTGGTGCTTTCCATTTGGTCCCATTCAAATTTGATCAAGGGGAAATTTGACCAGTAGTTTTGAAGTTATTCTTATTAATGCTTTTTTGACATATATTTTGGCACTTATATAATTAATCTATAATATAAAAATGAATCGCAAATTGTGTTGGTAAGCGCATAACTCAACAACGCCTGGACCAATTTGGCCAAATCTTTTTTTAAAATGTTCGTTGAAGTTCAAGGATGGTTTTTACGGCGAGAAAAATTAGAATTATTGCTGGAAAAACCCTAAAAATAGCCCTTTTCTTGGAACGAAAAGCCTCACCGAACGTTGCGATGTCGGAAACGTTCGGTGAGGCTCGGCAAATTACCGTTCCAAATAAATCGATCCACTCCTCCACCACCAACCAAAGTCGGATAGTGCGTTTACATGTTAAGTGCACTACCCACTCTTTAGTTGGCCAATGATGAGTCAACGGTGCAGTACAATTTCATTGGAAGCGACGAAATTGGACTGAATTTGATGGAATTAAATCGTGTGTGTGCATGACCGATTAAGTTGGTATGGAAAATTATGATGACTGGATTTGAATGAAAAGAATAGAATACTTTTTATTAACAAAGAGATTTTTTATAACAAAGACATTTTTTAAAGGCCGATAACTCGATCTTAAACCCGGCCCCCTACGGGGCCTTAAGACCTTAATAAAAATAAAAAATAAAATAACAAAACTAAGGCGGAACGAAGTTCGCCGGGCCAGCTAGTTGCTTATAAAATACAAGTGAGTGAGAAATTAATAATAAAAAATATTTCTTTTTTTATAGTTAAATATTATTTTAAAAACAATTTGAGTCAATTAAATAAATAAAATAATAATTAAGTAATCAAATTGTAGTCGGTTTTTTTTAAATCTTTAATTTGTTTTATACGTATATGAACTAAATCATTTAGAAAAAATGCATGACAATAACATTTACGGCAAAATCTATATTTTACAGTGTTAAACGGTCAGTTTTAAATTTTGTGACGTTTAATTGAGCATGGCATGGCAACAATTCTGCCAACTTAAAACTTTAAATATAATAAAAACCAAAATATTTTTCAATTATTGATAGTCACTCGGTAGATCTAATAAGCCAATACTTTTTCTAAATCATCATGATACTTATCCACAGCTTCTTTTAGTTTTATGTATATTTGTCAGTTAAAAGTTTAAATTTAAAAATTATTTGGAATAATAATAGCTATAATAATTATTATTATAATTGTCATCAAAGTGTTGCAACTAGGCAAATAAAAAAAGTCTTTAAAAAGTGTTGCTAACTCAAACAGTCATTGTTGACCACGCTGTAGTTTATGCACTGTTGCCAAATTATTTTTTTTTTCTTGAACTTTGGAACTAGCCTGCCAGAATTGGTGTTATTGATGGTCATATGATTGTCATTAGCATTTTATTATAAAGCAAGCTTAAATTTATAACTACTAATAGGTTTATTTTTGCCTATGCAGGCTTAAAATATTTAGATTATTATACAATTATGCAAAATTTTTCTATCCTGTCATTCCTGTTCTTCTTTTGTGTGCTGTTTCCTCTGTCTTTATTTCCCTTTTTTCCCATACCTCTTTCATCCACTTTATCTCTTTTCCATTTTCTTTCAGTATTTCCTCTCTTTCCGCTTCATCTCTCTCTCTCTTCTCTCTCTCTCTTCTCTCTCTCTCTTCTCTCTCTCTCTCATCTAACTGCATTCATTCTACATGTGCTCTATTGTCTCTCTTTCCTCATAACACATTCTACACAGTCTCTCTACATTTTCCGCCCAATACCTATTCTCTCTCTCTCCTCATTTAGCACCTGAATCTCGCTATTACTTTACTTTCTTTCTTTCGCACTTTCTTTTCCCAGGTACACCGGGATTTCCTCGGTTATCCATTTCTTATAATTCCTGTTGTACCTGGATTCTTCAATTTTTCCTTTTCTTTCTTGCTTATCTATATCCTTGTCTCTGTCACACGTCTCTCCGTTCATCCATTTGCTTTCTGTTCTTAATCTTTCCTCTTCTTCACTCGTATATCCATTTCTTCTGTCATATTTCTCTTTCTCATTTATCTCTGTATTCATTCTCTTTTCTTTCCAACATTCATTCAATAGTTTACATTCTTTCCTTCCCTTCATTCTATCTTCACACTTAGTGGCTTTTTTCCCCGCTTTCACTCTCAGCTTGTTTCTGTTACGTTCTTCTTTTACTATATACCCAGAGGTTTCTCTGTCTACCCCAAGCACCCATCTCAGATACTTTTCTTGCACCCTCTCTATTTCCTCTTGTTCTTTCCACCCTTAGATTTCTGCTCCATACATCAATACGCTCTCTACCAAGCTCTCAAACATCATCATTCTCCTCTTAAAATCCCTTCCCTACTTTCTCTCTGCTATTCCCTATACACATCCCACTATCTTGTTTGCCTTCCTTGCCATCTCTCTAACAAGCGCTTTGTCCGTTGCTCTCTCATTAAATGTATACCCTAAATACTTGAACTCCCTTACTCTCTCTATTTTCTCTCCTTCCCATTCCCAATCATTCTTTTCATCCTTCCTCTTCTTTGTTGAACACCATCATTTTCGTTTTATTTACATTCGCTTCTAGCTTTTTCTTTCTCACATACTTTCTTAGGTTCTTCATCATTTCTCCCATCTCCCTTTCACTCTTTGCTACCATTACCACATCATCCGCAAACGCCAGACTCCATACTTTTCTCTTCCTACCACACATCCCCCCGCTTGCGTCTTTCTAAACCTTAAATTTATAAAATAATGTATAATTTTGACGTTCTTTACATCTTCACCTGTCTCAGCAACAGCTCGCGTCTAGGTTTTTTTTATTGCACTAATTAATTCTAGGGGTCTTCTTGATGGCGCATTAAGCAAATTGAGCGAAGGCCCACTATCTACCATTGACCTTACAGCCTTCTCATTTAAAATTTAGATTCCAGGGCAAGCTGAAGTTTCTTCATACAATCAAATACATATTTAAAGTTAAAATTCTCTCATTAAGGATAAAAATTCATATTTTTTAAATGTGGGAAGCACCTTGAAAATTATTTTTCGTATGTTCATCCTTCAGGTGGGATTTTTGCTTCTTTTTTATCTAATTAGCTTCGAATTAGTTCTCTCTTAGTTCAAGATATGCTAGACCTGACTATTGGTGTATAATACAACAATAAAGTGATTTGCAAAAACCTTTATTATCGACCTTTAGCCTTCTCAAAACAGTTTTAGTTAACAGAGCTGAAATTTTTAAACCGTAGATATATTTTCTAAATTTAAATCAAGTTAGTTCTTATCTCTATGATAACAATCTATAATGTCGGGAGAAAGTTTTTTTCTGTTTACTACCTCTAAGTTTAGGCTTTTATAAATCAGCTGTTTTTTTTATTTTGTCTTTACTTTCTTCGGTGGGGTTTTCACTTTCCAATGCTGTCTTATTTTGTAGTGGAGTACTACCACTTGTAGCTCTTGAATAGTCATCAAATAAATAATAACAGAACGTTTTAATTTTATCTGTATTTAAAATTTTTGTTTTAGTTATGTGGAGTTGAACCAAGGACGATTTCGTGTTACAATAACTCGGGATTCTCGCTTCACCAACGACTTCAAGGAAGCATTTTAAACGAAACTGCAGAGAATTTACCAAAGTATTATGCCATAACAAAAGACTAAATAGTAATAAGAGTAATGGTTAGGTTTTATATGGATTAAAATTGAAATTTTGGAGCAAAATATTTTAATTATTGTTACTTGACTGGAGGAAGACTGATAAAGTAAACAATCTCATCCACGATTTTTTATATGTACTTATATTAAAATAAAGATTAATAAACATTTTGCAAAATTTTTACCAAAGATTTTCATTTCTTAGCCAAACAAAATCGTGCTTTGCGCCTGCAAAACATAACTTTCAACGTGACCTAAGCGGCCCGCAACGCCGTCTTGCCAGCCTAGGCTAGAAAATGATTACTATGACATTTGCTGTAATTGTCAATTGTCGGACATTTATCAACGACAACTAACGGTTTGTATTGTATAATGTTACAAATAATGTATAGCCCCCCAAAGTTCCTAAGCCGTAATGTGTGCTGAAGTATCGATTTTTTCAGAAAACAGCAATTTCACTTTTTAAGAACGCAAATGAATAGGTAACTTTTAAAATGTCTAAGCAAATTTTTTTTTTTAATAAACAGGACGTCTGGATTTTTTACTAAGCGTTGCCATGACATGGGAAAAACTTTTTTAATAAAAAATTTTGTTTATTTTTTATAATAAAAAATCGGCAGCGGCACAAAAAATCTTGTGAATCACACCTCCGAAAACGCTTTTGCAAGGGTTCGTAGTTTGGGGGTCTCGGCCTTCGGTCTTGGCCCCTAAAATCACTCGCTTTGCAAAATGCTTATTTCCGGCCTTGTGATTCAAATAACTATTTTATTTAGAAAGATAAAACTTTTTGTTAGAGCTTTTTACCATATCCAGCAATGTTTGAGCAGGCTGAAATCGCTGTCCATTGCACTCTTGAAGCTTTTCCAGCTTTTGAACAAATTTATCGACTCCAATGGAGTCTACCCAACGGAAAGGTCCTCCAGTGAATGGAGGGAAGCCTAAACCGAACACTGCTCCAACATCTCCTTCCATAGTACTAACTAAAATTTTTTCTTCCAAACATAGTACAGCTTCATTGACAAGTCTTGCTATTATTCTGAATTGTTTATTCCCTGCATCACCGGTACATTCGGGACCTAATCGGTATTTTGCAAGTATTTGATGCGCTTGATAAATGTTAACTTCATTTTGGGATACTTCGTCTAGTAAACTTTGGTTTCCTTCATTGAAGCGCTTACCAAAGACCTGAAAAGGTTTAAAACATTTAATTGCAATTTTAAGATATATTATGTTTTTACTTCCTTAAGATTTTTGCTATGTTTTGTGATGAGATCCCAACCGAACTCGTTTGCTATGTCCATAATTCCAACAGGGAATCCAAAATTTTTTGTTAAAGTATTTAATTCGATTGGTTCTACTCCCTCTTGTAGTAGCAGTACGGCTTCCAAAACGGCAGCCGTCAAAATTCGCATAATATAAAACCCGGGACTGTCTTTGACTGTTATTACTACTTTTCCTTGTTTTAATGCTAAATTAACTGCAACAGCTGCAGCAGCTTGACTTGTCACTTCAGTGGTCACAATTTCGACAAGTTGAGACTTTTCTATAGGTGGCAGGTAATGTATTCCTACAATTTTATCTGGAAAAGGTGTCTCTGCAGCTATAGTTGTAATGGGTATTGCGGAATTGGTTAATATCAAAATAGAGTCCCTAGAAATACATTTTTCTATGTTTTTAAAGAGTTGGCTTTTTATATTCAATGTTTCGGAGAGGGCTTCTACTATTAGATCTGGACAATTAAGTTGCTGGTAATCAGTGCAAGATGTCAGTTTAGATAAAAGGTCATCTCGTTCTTGTTCCGATAACTTTTTCTTTTTAATAGAATTGTCAAAGTTTATGCGTATTTGGTTAATTAATTTAGTTGATTCAGTAATTGTTGCTGGTAAAAGAGTGACATTATATTGATGAGTTAGACTTAATTGTGTTATGCTGGCTGCTTTGGATCCAGCACCTATTACAGCAATATTTGTTGAACTTTTTATAGGGCCAAATTTATTCTTTTTGCACTCGGTTTGGCCACGAAATACATGAATCAATCCTTTTGATTCGTCAGTCATGAGCATTTGCCCAAAAACTTGTGCTTCATATTCATAGGCAGCTTCTGCATCATTATTAAGACCAAAAAGTACTACGTCTAAAATCTAGAAATATAGTTTTTACTGAGTGTATTTATGTTTTATGTGGAAAAACCTTGAATGGTGCCGGGTAAAGCCCTTGAGTTTTTGCCGTAACAGTTTTCTTTGCGTTTTCAAAAATTTGATTTTTAATCCAAGAGTATTGCATAGCATAATCCATGATTATCTTCCAAAAGTTTCTAGATCGATTAATTGCAATTGTTCCTGAGATAATGTTACCAGCGATGTCTAGGGCGATTTGCTCGATATCACTAATTGGGTTTTTAGAACCCTGATCTATATGTTCTAAGAGGTCTACAAGACCCATTTCACAAGCTGTGTGTGCACTTATCATTCTTCCAGTTAACATCATATCGAGTGCTTTTGATAGACCTATTAACTTGGGAAGCCGATGAGTGCCGCCACCGCCAGGAATCAAACCTAATCTCACTTCGGGTAACGCAAATTTTGTGGATTTAGTGTCAAAAGCAATTCTATAGTGGCAAGCTAAAGCAATTTCAAGTCCTCCTCCTAAGCAACTACCATGAATAGCTGCAATGATGGGCTTCTTATTTTTTTCAATTTTTGAAAACACTTCTTGGCAGTTTCTAGACAGCTTAATGGTCTCATCAAGTGTTTCAGAACGTTCTAACATTGAAATATCAGCACCAGCAATAAAGCAGTCTTGTTTACCAGACATTAACACAATGCTGTGAATGTTTGAATTGGAATTGACGTTTCCAAGAAGATGGTAGAGCTCAAGCATGAAATCTGGATTTAAAGAGTTGACCTTATGATGTATAACATTATTATAATAAACAGAATGAATATATATTGCAGCTTACTTTAGCTTGAGGTGAGTTGATAACCAACACTGCAACATTGTTCCTTATTTTCAATTTAATGTACTTTATTTCGTCTTTATTTGACATGATTTGGTTTTTTACTTGTCACTGTTGGTTAAGTATAGTTATAGCTACTGCTTTGATACTGATACAGTTTGAGTTTGAGTTGACCTTTCACTATGCTACGTCATTTACGTAGTATTGTAGTAGGAGACATGAAGGAGACACAAATTTTTCAAAAGTGGGGTAATCGGTAATCTTATCTCACAATTGTTAGTTAATGTTGCGTTTTCGTTTGCGTGCTTTTTCGGTATGATATTCTCTAAGCAGTTATAAATTTGTTATAAATTTGAATATTTTAACACGTTTTTCTTAAATTAGTGAGAATCTAAAAAGCAAAAATAAATTGTTTTAATTTACCTATTGTTTTATTTTTTATTTGTTAATACCTTGACTTTTTTTTAAGTACCCGCTGTTTACATTATAATTTACCCAATAGTTTTTATAAATTATCATTTATGTTTGGTAGATTTCAACTGTAATATGTAGTCTGAGACTATTTGCAGTACTAAAACGAAAAACCAGACACTTATTATACTATCAGTAGCGCATATATTTGTTAGACAGTACAGGCAGGTACATAATTCAGACTTCTGATACAAAATTACACAATTAAGTGTAACTGATAATTAAGTGCTGCTGTAGATGTTATTTCAAATCAAATGACTTTGACGAACGCATTTGATAAACACAATTGCAGTATGCCAGCTTTACATACGAAAGTCAAAATTTGAAAGCGAAGAAAATGCAACTACAAATGATTTTGAGTTTGGTAAAGTTACGGTTCTAATAGCTATTTATTTTACAAGTGAGAGCTTGCTTGAGTGGTCTAATTTTTCTTAAGTTATCTATTATATTTGCTGTTAAGACACGAGTACAATACATAGTTTTATCCAACACTTCTCTCTGTAAGAGTTCTTAAAAAATCATCAAATCTCAAAAATTTTATATCTACAAGGATTAGTAGTAGGTAGTAGTCTATGATTTGATTGCCATGTTGTTGTTGACAACAAATTTATTATTTGAGAAAAAATATGCAAACAAACTGTTTCGGCGCTTGTAACATTGTTGAAAATAGAAAGAAAACGTTGTTTTTCTGCAAAAAGTCACATCGAGTTTACTACCTAAGAAATCCAGGGACGCTTATTACAAAGAATTGAGTGAGTTCAATAACTGGATACCAAAAAACAATGTTAGTGGGGTAAGCCAAGACTTGGGTTACTTCTTTAGTGCCAAAAAAAGATTAGCGGTCTCTTCAATGTGGGCGAAATACTGCATGTTAAGATCGACATTGAAGTTTTACCAAAATACAGATATTTTACAATATGACAAGTTAATCGCTTTTTTGAAAAACGAATCAAAAAATTACAAGCGCAAGAAATCAAAAGTTTTTGAAGGAGAGCATATTCACAGTTTTTAGCCGAAGCACTTAATAAAAAATATTTGATGTTGAAGGTAGACCGATTTTGTTATTATTTTTATTTATCTTTTAAGATAAATGTTAACGTAAATAATCTCAACAAATGATTTATTTCATATGAGATTCCTGTTTCCTATAATTGTATCTATTGATGTTCAATAAATTGTTCAATTTTTTGTAAACTGTTGAATTATATAAAAACAGTTGTATTATTGATTTATAAAACCACTTATGTTTTATAGACCCCATAATTCAAAACAATCAAAAACATCATTTTTATAACGTCATAATGAAGAGGAGTTGGAAAAAAGAGCTTTTAGAAGATTATTTGGTTAAGCTTGTGAAATGTGCTATAAACTGACATACTTCAATATTAGCAGGATAAACATCGAGTAGGTTTAAAGTAAATGAATAACTTTAGAAAACGATAAGCACAACGTAAAACACATTTTTCAAAAACTTCAAAAAATAGTGTTAAAGTATAACATTCAGCCGAATGAAATCTTCTAATCGAAATGAAACGTAAGCACCTCTTAAGATTCTGGTAAACACTAAACAAAAACATATTGGAAAAGTGACAAGTGTGTTTGACTAACAAAGATCTTATTAGTTTTTCAATATAATTTAAAAAATTACCAACACATAACAAGTCAAACATTACAAAAAAATTTATAATTTGTATGTATTGAAAAGTGCTAAGATTTTTCAAACTTGTGTTTTCTGCTTTATTTTATAGTAAAAACTTATGGCTTTCTACATAGATACTTTTTTTGAAAGTAGTTCAAATCTTTTTTGATAAGTTTGTTGATTCACGGAGTTACATCATTTTCCGTTAAAATCAAAATAAAAGCATTTTGTAATAGTTCCTCACTTAACGCTTATCTCTTCCAGATTTCTGCATATGTTTTGCAAATGTTTTTTTAAATTCTTTTGAGAGCACGTCAGTGTCAGTATAATAAGATCAAACAATATACCTAAGATTAGATTTTAAATTACAAAAATTTGATTGCAATTTATCTTATTAATATCTCGACATCAAAAACATTAAACTTTAAACTCAATCAGTTCAAGGTAAATGAACATTTTTTAACAAACTGATTCAAGAGTTGACCAATAGGTGTTGTCCCGCTACACCGACATTGTCAGTGTATTTGGCATTGCCTATCTCAATAAGTTATTATAACTTTTATTTTTTAGTAACATCATATTCTTTATTTTCAACATAGATACAATACATGAAAAGATAGTCATAACTCCCTAGGGATTTTTGATACTTTTTTCTTCCTCAATTTCCTGCGCCTGTTCACGAGTCAAATAGAAGGTACAATTTTCAAACTTTCCACTAAACTGGTTGCTTTTGAATGAGTTTGTAGCTTTTTCAGCAGCCAACGATCTTGGTTTTTCAATATTTTCCACCCCAGCAATCACACGGGATATATTATTTTTTGAATCCATACTACTATTCGCCAAGTAATTTGAAGCAACAGTAGAACTTTTCCATCCTCCTAGTCGCTTCAACTTTGTCATATTTAATCCACCATCTGCCGCCAATGTTGCAGAACTTCGACGGAGGCAATGACCGGTGTATAAATTTGGATTCATCAAACCCAAATAAGCAGCAATTTTGGACGGAATTTTACCAAACGTATTCTTTCCTACCGGCTGAACTGTACATTTTCCGTTTCTGTACGAAAGGAAAAACCTTGAAACTCTTGTAGGACGCAATGACAAGTACTGCCTGATAAAAGCCAAAGCATTCAGATTCTCCTCTTCAACAATGCTGAAAGATCTCCTAACAGCTGTTTTTGTGTCTGGAATCTGCACCACGATCACAGAACCTCTGTCATCAATGTCTTCAATTCGCATTTTTACCAATTCGTCTGTTCTGCAGCAACCAAACATACCCATAAGAACCACCACCTTTAAAATTGCGCATTCATTAAACATATGAAACAAAAATGTCAGTGTGACATACTACTCGTACCTTATACATCAAGTTAGTGTCATTCGGGGCTTCTTTTAAAAACGTCTTCACCTGTTCCCTTGTTAACACGGCAGATTTTTTCGGTTCATATCCTTTGTTTTTCCGTTTTATAAACACTTCCAACTCCTGGTATTTTGAAATATCAACCTGATCTCTCAACTGCAGCATACATTTAACCATCGAAAATTTGGTCCAGAGCGTATTTGGACTAAATGATTGTGACTGTAAGAAAACACAAATGTAAGCAACTTTTTACAACAACCAGATTAAAGCATACCAAGTCTTGAAAATATGCTAACATTACAGTTCCATTTATATCCGTAACCCCATTTTTCACCATCCATACATGAAATCGGTCATATTCTTTGATGTACAAATGTTCAGACTTCTTCGGAACCAATAACTCACTGGCTTTTTCCGCTTTTATAATCACAGTGTGAGGAATAACGCTGCTGCTTCCAGACATTTTTTTTTTGTTGATTGAAAAACAAATTTATGTAACTGTAGCAACTATCGTAGCAACGGCACAGTCAAACCACCTTTGATATCCACATTTTTTTCAAATTTTGAATGTTTTTTTTACGTTTTATGTTGAAAATAAAGAATATAATGTTGCTAAAAAATAAAATATTTAATGCACTACGGGAGATATTCTGTTTTTCACCCTCGGTAGACTTACAGACCGCGGGCCTCCGGCCCTTGGTCTGTAACACGTCAACCTCGGAGAAAAAACATTCATATCTCCCTTAATGCATAAATATCTATTTTGTTTATCTTATAGCATTTATCTTTGTAAATACTATAAAAAAAAGAAAAAAATGAACATTGTACTTTGTACTGTATTTTTTTTCTAAAAGTGTTTTATTGTCATTTTACGTTACTTGCAAACCTTACAAAAACAAAGTAAGTTTTGCTGCTGATATTGACAGTTTTAATAAAGATAATATAAATGTAAGAAATTATAATGGTATTGATAAAATACAACCACCATAACAATTAGTTACATAGTTAATTAAGGTTTTTGCTACAAACAAAGAAGAAAAGCGCGGAAACAGCTGAGGTAAGTCAGCAATACAAACAGATACCTCGGTTAAGAAAGACGTGGAACAAAAACGTACAAAAACAAAGTCAAAAAAGAAACTTTCAAAAAAAAACCAAAAAAAATTTAATACAGAGTAAAATTTTAATGATGAGTCCTAGTTCTAACAATAATGATAATTAAAGCTTTGGAATGGTTCAAGTGACCTAGAAAGTAACGCCTAAGAATTTAGTTGACTTTATTGTTTATTACTTCTATATATATAAAAGAATTTAAAAGTGCATACACCAGAAGCAATAAAACACAAGCTTATAAAATATAAATTGTAACCATCTGGTTAATCATCTAGAACAAAGAGTCTACAAACAACTATAGAAGAATTTAAAAAAGCATACAACAGAAACAATAATACACAAGCTAATAGAATGTAAATTATCACTATAAAAAAAAACAGCAAACTATTCAGATACCCAAGACGTTTATTGTAAAAAAGTATTTAAAACTATAAAACCTATAAACAATTTTTCTCCATTTACTACTGTGACAACTATCAGATTTTTGATTATCGATTCTTTCTTGAACAAGATAGATCTCTTACAACAAGCCCATCTACTATTTTGTAAAAAAATTCAAATAATGGATCATATTTACATTAACATCTGTATAAATAAATGTCACGTTGTTAGCTCTTTCATCAACACCTACATCAACTCAATTAGATCAAGATCATCTTGATTCATGATAAACTTAAAAGAAAATAGCTTTTCAAAAGATTGAGGTTTTTTTTGAAGTATAGAAAGATTTGTACATGTCAATTATTTCATAGTTGAGGTTAATTCGCTGTCACTTTCAAGTTTTCTTTTGAATGCCAAAAAAAAAGATGGTTTTGTCTAAAATTCTGGACAAGACCGTCTATGACTTTTGGCAACTCTATCAATATAATATGACTATCTGCAAAGATCATCAAAAAATAAGCAAACAACTCAAATACATAGTAAATACTTTTATATAATCAGAAGATCAGCGTTTCAAAGAATTTAACCTTTAAATTCTTTTAAGCCTTTTTTAAAAAAGAGCAAACTGTTATATTTTTCAGCCTAGCCCTTTCAGTCACGATGTCGTCAATTGACGACAAGATTTTTTAAATTTTTTCTGGAAACCATACAGCATCCAATACCCTTTAATCACACTGTATTCAATTGAATACACTATTTATTAAACTCAAAGAAACTTCTGCTGCCACACAGTGTTTAGAAGCTCAAATAAAAAAAACAAACTTGAAGGTTTCTACTTCTATTCTATACAGAGGATGCAGTACTTCGCGGAACTTGAAACTAATTTCAAATTCAAGTAGTTTTCAGAATAAGTGTCGTTGAATTTTTTGTAGATAAAAGTGGGTAGTTTTAGCTGTGAATGTTTAATTTGTGATAAAAACTTTAAATTTTGTACAATAATTTTTCAAATTTGGATCTCGTCAAATAAATACAGTGTGACTAAAATAATAGTCACACAGGCAATTGTTAGAAAAAATTTTCATTTATTCATTCAAAACTTTCAAAAATGAGCTCAAAAAGTACAAAAATGATGTGATGGGTTGATAACGTAGTAGATTCTGACGACGACCATTTTTAAAAGCCACAATTTCAAGAAGTCGACTTTGCTGAGCCTCAGCTTAGACCGAGTATTTTCGGTTCAATTTTCAAAGACAGAAAAGATGAAACCGGAAAGTTTATCAGAAAAAATTCATCTTACACCAAACGAAAAAATTAGGCGGAGGAAAAATTTCACATACTTGAACTGAATTTTAAGTCAATTTATACCCACTGAGTCACGATGTCGTCAATTGACGACATGCTGCCACCCCCAAAAGCGAGCAGATAATTTTCTACAAATTAAATAAAAAAATTGCAAAAAATATAACTTTAGAATTGTTAATTTTCAGATTTTTATAATGACACACAAAAAATTGTGACCGAAAAGGCTAGTGAGCTTTCAAATTGAGTTTTGGTTAAACTCTTATGTTGGAAAAGGTTTAAAATATTGAGGTTAATGATTTAAATTTTTGAAAAGTTTAAAATATTACTTATCAAATTTAATTTTTTTGTTCAAAACAAAAAATTTTTTGTTGATAATTTACAAATTTCAACCCAATACTTACTTTAATAACGATAATATTTTTAATAAAAGCTATTTTACTTTTGTTTAAATGCACCTAATTTTTAGTTTTTCTGATAGACAGCGGCAACTTATTGTATAATTTTATAGACATGGCTTTTGGACCTCTTGCACAAGTTAATGCACAAGAACTGCATTGTGTTATGCTATAATTATCTCTTAATTGATATCCGCTGGCAATAGAAACATTTATCTCTCGTAGTAAATAACGATATACCAGTTTTTGCGTAAATAATGCAACTCTGAATATAGAGCGATACCACCGACAGAATGCATATTTAGCTGCAAGAACAAGTTTCTACAGGAATCTCTGTGCGTATAATTCGTTTTTGAATTAATAAGATTTTAATAATTTGTACACCGTTACTCCAACCAAACTTAATGTAGACTGGATGTATGGTGTATGCATAATAATAAATCTTTAGAATATCGTTAGATACAAAATTTCTGAGATGGTACAAGACATATAATTTGCTAGTTATAAATTCAATTTGATGATTCCACGTACATTGAACATCTAAGTAAACTCCTAAAAATTTGATTGTGTTGGATTCGATTTTGCAGCGGTTTTAATTAATCTACTATGATCAAGATGTCTTAACGAAAACATTAGTGCTTGCGTTTTTGTGTGCATCACAAGTGCATTGTGGTTCTAATAATCATGCATGTTTGAAGCAGCATGACTGGCAGCACCAGCAAGATCTTCAATAGTTTTTAATTTTATTACAAAAAAAGAATCATTTGCAAATAGAGTAGTTAAGCATAGGTTTTCTTTTAAAACTAAGTCATATTCAGAAATAGCAAAAACAGTAGCAGGCTTAATATGCTGCCTTGCGAAACACCAGATGTGATTTTACGACTAATACTTAGATGGACCTATATGTTAACAAATTACTAATTACTTTTGTTTTCTAAGAACGTGATTTTAAATTCCTCTAATTATAGCTAATGCAATTCTTTTTATTCTGTAAGTAAACAATTTCTGAAAGCGTAACTCATGATTGACACGATCAAATGCTCTTGTCAAGTCAAAAATATACCGACAAATTTTTCTTCACTATTAAAGTTTTTCAGTAATTGCATGTAAACTGACAAGACATCATCCTGAGTTGCAACTTCTTTTTAAAAACCAAATTGACGTTTAGGCAAAGTATTGATGCTTGTAAATAATTATTTACATCTGTTATAGAAGGCTTTTTCAACTGTTTTTGCGAAAGATGATGAGACAGAGAACAGAGAAATACCTCTATAGAGTATAGCTATTGACTACAGATTTATCACTTTTTTTATGTAGTGGGACAACAAAAGATTTGATAAACGCTTTATTATTATGTTCAATTCTCCCTTTCTCAGAAGCACAGCAATTTTGCTGGAATCAAAAATCATTATGGTCTTTGACAAGTAATGATAATAATGACAAAATTACTTTTAAAATAATATACAAATTTTTGAAAAACAAGTTTCAGTTTTCAATTAGTTTAAAAACCAATTTAAGAATTAAATTGAAAACCAAAACTATAAATTGTGTTTTAAGTCAAAGAGAAAACTCAAGAATGTTTTTTGGAAAATCAAGCTAAATTACTATCTCTCCACACATCTGCGATCATATTATTAGAATCGGGTATAACATTTGAAATTCGAACAATATGACTTGAACATAATAATGCTGTTTTCTGTTTTTCCACAAGGATTTTTAAATCCAAATCTAAAATTTATTACTTGACTAACTGAAATCAGCGATTATTTAGCCATTTTTGTATTAAAATTATAAATAATATAAAACAAAGTTGAAACCAAATTTATGTCATAGGTCCATTTAAATCCCTTTCTTTGAGACGATACCAATTTACTTTTCGACACAATTGTTTTGATCTTTTTTTTGACGTAGGTCAAAATAATTTTATTTTAATAAATTATCTAAAAAATAATAGATTAATCATAAAAATAACACTTTCTACAGATAGAAAAAGTAGTTATAGTCTTCAGGGTAACCAGCTCAAGTAAAAACTATTGAAAAATCGTAAGAAATTAATCTTTTTGTAAATCACTTTAAAAATTTTTTTTTATTATTATTATTATTATTTTTTTTTTAATGGGAGTTGGGAGAACTTTTAGACAAAAACACTTTCTTTGAGAAGTGTTAGTCTTTAGGTAGTAGTCATGCTATTTTTTTTAATTAGTCTTTATGTAGTAGTAATTTTTTTTAGTGGATGTTTAGGTAGTAGGGAGAACTGTTAGACAAAAAACACTTTCTTTGAGAAGCGTTAGTCTTTAGGTAGTAGTAAGTTAAGGACTAGTTTCGCATTTTCATGAAGGCTTTCTGAACTTGCAATTTCTTTCGATCACGAGCTGAAAGTTTTACTTTTTCTGGAAAGAAATTGCAGGTTCGGGAAGGACGATAACAATATACATAATAGAAAAAATCATAAAAAACTGTAATTAAAAATACATTCGAAAAGAAAAACTGTAATTAAACATACATTCCCATCGACAAAAAAAAACATAATTAAACATACATTCCCTTAACATTCAACAAAAAAAAACAGAATTAAACATACATTCCCCTAACATTCTTACATTTTTTTATAATTAAACATACATTCCTCTAACAGTTTTTCTTCCTAAACATTAAAAAAAAACATAATTAAACATACATTCCCCTGACATTCTTACATTTTTTTTCCTTTACATTCTAGAAAAAACATAATTAAACATACATTCTCTTAACATTTCTTCTCCCTCAACAGTTGTTCTCCCTTAACATTCCAAAAAAACATCATTAAACATACATTCCCTTAACATTCGACCAAAAAAAACATAATTAAAGATACATTCCCCTTACATTCTTACATTTTTTTCCCTTCATTTTTTCTCCCTAATTGAACATACCTTCTCTTAACATTTTTTCTCCTTAATTAAACATACGTTCTCTTAATATTCTTACATAAAACGACTAAAAATAGTAGTAAAAACTACCCTTAAAATCATCCCTTAAAAAGTACTTTAAAAACAACAAATTTCTTTTTTACAAAAACAATTCTTCTCTAAACACCGGTTTTTTTAACTATTTACTACTCTTAGCAAACATTCGGGGTTGGGGATTGATTAGGGGTTGTTGGGAAAGTAAATAAACATATACTTTATATTACAAGTGACATCAATATCCAGAAGATACAAAAACGTAGAATGTGTTAGTAACTAGACAATAAACGAAATCTACAAAAAAAATGTATTAACTATATTGATAAAGTTTTAAATTTTTTATAGTTGCTAAAATTTTTATTAATAATTTTTCAAGTTGTTTTAGCTTTATCTGGTGTATTGAGAAACCATGAGCTGTAATATGAAGTTTTAGCATATTTGATTTTTTGTCTATGGCTTTTTTTGAACATATTGTATCTTGTCTATGGCTTTTTTTGAACATATTGTATCTGCTAGAGATCATATGACTGCCAGACATCTTTATATATAATATAAATTTGTCTCTCAACAAATCTCCTCCGTCTATTATATCAGTTGTTATCCAAGTGAGTTTTCTAGGCTTTGATTTTGGTTTTATTAAAGAGAAGGTTTTTTCAAATAATGACGAGAATATGGCATACAATAAGTTAAATTTAGAATTAAAATCTAAGTCTATAGCATTTAGAAAACTCGAAAATTCCATAGATAACAAAAAATGTCTAAAAAATTGAGTATTAAACTCATTTCTTGTCAGCCGTACAAAAATATCAGAAAAATACGCGTAAAAGACTTTTCCTGAAATCGTCTTGGAAACAACATTTTCCTGCTTATTTACGCGCAAGAAAATTGAGTTTTCCGGACTAGTACTGTAAAAACTTTACAAGACGCAAAATAAAAAAAATACCCTAGTAACTATAGTTGCCAATAAAATTGACAAACTTGATTTTTATAGAATTTGTAAAAAAAATTCTAAAATTTGTAAATTTCGTCTTTTTTTACGATTTCTGGAAAAATTTAATACAAAACACGTCAGTAAAATCTCTTACTTGACTCGGAGCTTTAAAATTCTCAATTTAGCTTCTCTTCAGTGATGTGAAATTTTTCTGACTTTTATGTAAATAACTATTAAATGACCATTTATCTTTCTTACTTTATTCATGGTTCTACAGCAAAATTTGCTCTTTAGTACCTATTTTACTTTGAATGATTAGAATTCAGAATTTATGATAGAATTTACGTTTCATATACAAAGTCGCATTTCAGACTCGTGTATGTTGCGTAGGCATAGCAGCTAAGTTCTATACCAGTAAACCAAAAAGATTTTTAAAAAATCTAAATGTTTTTTGAAACATGCCAAAATTCTAATTTTTGATAAGACGAGTTTTGAAACTCAGTTCTTCAAATGCATTTTATTCGCTGTTTTAGTGTTTTTTTAAATTATAAGTATGTATTTGTTTTTTGAAAAACACTTGTGATTCTGTCAACATTATGGCTCTGTAATTTGTTATTTTTAAAGCAAACCCTTATTTTTTTGTGTTTTTTAAGATTTTTATAACTTTTTGCGTATCTTATACAAATTTTCGGTGGATCTTTTTAAGTATAGCAACTTATTGTCATAAATTCAAGATAGCTAAGGAATGGTTTGTCTTAAAGTACATGATTATGGTTTTGACGGTAATAAGTAGGTACCTTTTAATAGTGTGTTTCATGATACGAATCTAATGAAAAAACATGAAACCTAGAAATTAAAACAACCTAATTTGATCTCAAAGTCAATCAAAATAGCTAAACATTATAAAATTGCTGAATTTAAACCTAAATACGCAATTATTAAGAAATTACAAACAATGGAAAAATACAAAATTTAAAAACGTAAACAATAATTAAAATATAAGTGACTAAAGCCGTTGGCATTTTGTCGTTATATAATAACGTATCTATTGAGAAAAATAGCTATTTTCTCTTATCTCTTAAAACAAATGTGAAGGTTATCGTTTTATTTTCTTTAAATCAATCACCCACCTACCAACCCACATCTTTTCTCTTTATAAAATAATAATAGATCGCCTCATCTCTCCAACTTTCTAAGCCGATGACATTTCTAATTCTCATGATATTTACTCACATTTTTCCAACATACTAAAATAATTAAATTTAAACAATTGATTTATCAAGGCTGTGCTGAGCGCCGTCGCCGCGTAATGCATGGAAAACATCTTCGTTGACATTTAACTTTCAAAAAGATAAAAAAAAATTCCATCTTGATGAGATACCGACTAAGTATTATTTGCACATCTTTACTATAAATGCCGCAAATCACTTTATGTTACAAATTGCTTTGAAAAAAAGCAATTATTGAATCTGTTATTAAAGCGAAAAAACTGTAAACAAAACATTTATTGCATTGTTGTGCAATAGTACTGTGCCTAGTGGCAGCAATACAATATTTAGAAATTTGCATATTTTCCTATTTGAAGTCATAAAATTAATATTGTAAATTATTCTTAATCTGATTAAGGTCAAAAGTATGCGTTTTATAAGTTTATTAATGTGATTTATAACCATGCAGGCTTTAGATGTAATGATTAAAAAAAAGTTTCAAAGGAGTAAAGTTCACTTAGAATATTGCATACTTTGAGGTTAATTATTAGAATTTATGTTTATATAATCTGAAAAGACATCTTTGCTCAAACAGTTATTATGCACATGACACACTTTGCTTAAAACACTAAACTTTAGTGGCTAGATAGTTAGTTGGTTTAAATTTGGAACATAAATTGTAACCGCTATGTTTCTGTTTTGAAAAATTTTAGATAAATGTAGTTTACTAAATATTAACCACTAATATCAACCATTAAAAGTATCAACCGAAAATTTGAGTGTATCTGCTTTTAGCTTTAATTATTATTATTTAATTAATTTAAATGCTTTTTTTATTTCCTATATTTTATAAAAGCGGTTTTTTCTCTTTTGTTGCTTTATTCTGTATAAGCCTAATTTAGAGTTTTTGTTAGGTTTTATTCTTTTGTTTTTTTTTGCTGTATCTTTCCTGTTTTATTGATTTGTTTTTTTTTGCTTTTTGGAAAATTAGAGCAATCAGAAAAATGTTTTTCGTAAATTACTACTAATTGTAAACTACTAAACCGTCATATATTCCAAAAACTGCGTTATAACTATCTCGGTTAATCGTAGAAAAGTTTTCTTTTGATCATTCCCAGTGCAAGCAAGACATGTGGGTCCATTGGTTACCATATTTTCTTCATTTTTTACACACTTTTCCAATATGCAAATTTTTTTTTAATTTAATTTTTTTATGTTTTTCGTAGGTTTTTTTGGCTGCTATAACCATGTTTGGTCTAAATCTATAAATTTAATATTTGCGTATGTTTTTTCATATGAGAGGTACGTATTTTGCGGCGCAAACTACATGCATCTATTTTAAACCGCAAACGACATAAAAAAATATACAAAAATTTTAAATTTATATAGTTAGAGAAAACTTGGCTACATCAACATAAGTTCTAGCCGAAATTAAACCTACACAAAAGATCAAGCTACATTATGAAGTAAAAGAGATAAGACAAAAAAGATATGAAAACACAAAATATTTCAACACAAAATGCATAACACATTAGAATTATTCATTTTTATTTTGCACTTTGTTTAAACAACCGGAAAAAACAGCAATTGAAAAAACTTGAAAAAACAACAAATTGAAAAATTGCTAAAAATTAAAAAAACAACATTTCTTAATAACTATTTAAACAAGATTCTAAAAGTTATGTATTAATTTTAATACTGCCTAAAAAAATAATTAATAATAAAAAAATATAACTTTTTTGATACTTATACATATTTTAAAAACTAATTATAATTCAAATAGATAATGCATATTTTTTAACATTCTTCGTATATGATAAAAAAATTGTTATCTTATGATCTTTAGGTTTTAGTTTTAGATCAAGCAAAATTTTTCAATAAGTTTTTTATTTGTAGAGAACTTAGGCGGACACACTGTATATAATAAAATATTATATGCTTGTTTACTTCGTTAATAGAATCAAACCTTCAATTAAATTAATTATAACTGTTTTTTCTGTAATTTGGCCAATCAAAACAATTAAATCAGTTTAACACAGCAGTTTTGCTGGATTTAAAAACTATTACCATCATTGACAAGTAATGATAATGACAATATTATTTTTTCAATAACCGTAAAATTGCTAAAAAACAGACTTTAAATTTTTAATTTCAAAAATTAATTTGGAGAATTAAAAACCAAAAACTACAAGTTATGCTTCAAGTCAGAAGTTTGTTCTTTAAACAATACAACTAATATACTATCTCTTTACGCACTTGAGATCATTTTATAAATTGTTGGATTTAACATTTAAGAACATTCGAATAGTATAATGCTGTTTTCTATATTTTTGCAAACATTTTTAAACTTAAATCTAAAGTTTTTAGATTGTTACTTAATGATTTGGGTACAAGAACCATAATTGAAATAGCAATAGATAAAATATTTTCTGGTTTTAAATTTGAAAGCAGCAAATATTTATTTGTAATAATATTAATTATTATTATTTTTTTTTGTTCAACTCTGTCGGTTCTAGAGACACAACAATTTTGCTGGATTCAAAAATCCTTACGGTCTTTGACAAGTAATGATAATGACAACTATTATTATTTTTTCAATATCAGAAAAATTGTTGATAAACAAGTTTTCAATTTTTAATTAGCATAAAAATTATTTTAAATATTAAATTAAAAAGAAAAACCCTAAATTGATGTTAAAGCCAAATAGAAAACATAAGTTTGTTTTTAGAAAAATTAAGTTAAATTACTATCTCTTTACGCATATGCTAAATTGCCGAATTTAACTTTTAAAAACATTCGAACAATATGACATAAACAAATTTAAATTTTTTTTTTGACTGTTTGACTTGATATAAAAGTACAACATTTATATATTTAAAATAACATTTTTAAATGTTTAACATCCGGCCTATTGGCTCCAATTGTTAAAGCAGTTAGTAGAGTTCGATTTCAATTCAATTTGTAATTAATAATTTTTAAGTTTTTTTTATGTAGTTTTACATTTTTGACTCAATTAAATTTGAAAGCTAAATTTGAAAGAACAATTTTTGCAACCACGTTATGTTTTTTTTACAAACAACGCACATTCTACAAATCTCATTAACTAATTGTTCTAAGTAGCAAAAACAAACTTTCAGTCTCTGGAAAAAATTGAGCATTTTTCATCTATAAAAATAACTACCTCATCTAATTCGATTTTTTTTTAATTTGCTGTAATGTTTTTTGTTTAATTTTAAACAAATAATTATGATCCGGTTTATCTAATTTATATTTGATAATTTTATTTTTTAAATACAATGCTGTCTGCCAAACTTGTTCTGGTTATTATTATTATCGTAAAAACCACGCCAACTTTAAATAGAGTTGCATCTTGTGTTAGAGTTTGAAAACTGTTGTTTTTTTCATAGGTTCTTTATCTTAATAAAGTTCTATTATTTTGTGTGTGTGGATGTTACGCTATATCTTTGCCAATCGTGAACCAATTTTAACTATGTTTTCTTTGTTTCATAACGTAATATTATTTCAAAATTTTATTTAAATTGAAGAAAAATACAACTCTTAAGTTAAAAGCAAAAGATGCTTTCTTAAAATCGTTGTTACAGACTGATTTTGTTTTATCAATTAAGTTTTTTTTAAAAAAAAAACAGTATTTAAATTTAAACAAAAAAAAATATTGCTGTAGATGAACATAATGAATAATTGTGTAAATTTAATTTAGTTTACACATTTACATTTTGAACAATTTTTTATTAATTAAATATGTTAAATTTTATGCATAATACAATTTAAAATTGAAATCTATTAAATTATCTGCTGTCAGCAAATTTTCTTGGTCTTATTGCATATTTGAAATTGAAGAAAGATTGAAGATTTTAAAGTCATCAGGTACTTGTTTTTTTTTGTATAACTTATTAGATAAATTCTCAATTTAATTAATTTATCCAACACTTCTTTATTATGACGTTTAAAACACTTTTTCTGATTAAACTTTGAGGCCAATAAAAACACAAGTAGTTTTATAAATCAATAATAAAACTGTTTTCATATAATTCAACAGTTTACAGAAAATAGAACAATTTATTAGACATCAATAAATACAAGACATAAAATTACAATTATAAGAAACAAGAATCTCAGATGAAATCATTTGTTTAAAATGTACGATTATATTTATTTAATATTTTTTATTGGGTGCTTATGCTAGAAACTGTTGAATATGCTCTCTTTTATTTCTTGCACATGTAATTTTTTTATTCGTTTTTAAAAAAACGATTAACTTGCCATATTGTGAAATATCTGTATTTTCGTAAAGCTTTGATATCGTTTTTTGTATTTCGTCCACATTGAAAAAGCTGCAAATCTTTTTTTGACATTGAAGAAGTAACCCAACAGTTTTTGCTTACCCCACAAACATCGTTTTTCTGTTTTCAGTTATTGAACTCACTCAATGCTTTGTAATAAGCGTCTCTGGATTCCTTGGGTAGCAAACTCGATGTGACTTCTTCAACATCTTTCGCAATTTTTCCAGGAAAAAAACTATTTTTTTTAATTTTCAACAATGTTACAAGCGCTGAAACAGTTTGTTTGCAAGATTTTTCTCAAACAACAAGATTGTTGTCAACAATAACATGCCAACCAAATTATAGACTATTACTAATCTTTATAGATATAAAATTTTTGGGTTTTGATGATTTTTTAAGAACTCTTTCGCTCTTGTGGCTAAACATTTTAGTGTGACTTAATTGCCTTATAAGACAGTTGTATAATAAATAGCTATTAAAATGTGATAAAAAGATTTATATTAGATTTATGATTTTAGCAGATAGATAATCCAAGAAGTTCTTTACTTTTTTGGATAAAATATTTTTAGCTCAAAAATTTCCGATTAGTTTCCGATTGTTCTCAATACATCTAAAAACGACTTTTTGCATCCCGGTGGTTTTTGCTTTGCTGCTAAAACTAGGAAAAAATTTTCAAAACAATGTTTTTTTATTTCGATAAAACCATAGCTAATGCTCATTTAAGCAAAGTGTTCATGTGGAAAATTTTACTTTCCGAACTTGTTAGGTAAATAACTATTGTCGACCAAGTGCTGAAAATATACAGTTTTTTCACTAACATTTTAGAAAGAAAATAATTTTTCGATAAATCTATTATTGAATTTAAAATAAATACAAATAGATAATACAGTAGTGGAGAATGCAGAAATCAATGTAATTTAACACCCCATTAATTAATTAAGTTCCATAAATTAGAAAATGTTGAATATGTTATTATTAACTTGTTTTCAAGCTAATAAGGCACGATTGCAAAATGTCAATGCCGTCACCTGTCCCTGTCACTAGATGTTCTTCAAAGAAATAACTCATCATTCATAATAAAACTCATATTATTCAAATTAGCAAAATATTTTAAACGATAATACCAATGAACTAATAATTATAATATGTAGCCTCAATTAAATGAATAGAATTTGATGAATGGATAATTTCCGGAGATGAATGGAACTATTTTATGCAAGAGTAGTTTTGTTACAATGTGAATACCTATATAGTATCAAGTTCATTGTTGTTGAAAAGAATGTAATTCCGTTAAAGGTTGCATAAATATATTTCTCAATAACTTTTTTTATATAAATATTGCTTGTTTATGGCAATTACAAGAGAATCTGTAATGAAAGATTTATCTGGTAATTGTTAGTCGGTGAGTGAATTTATTGAGATGGGAGAAGAGCTTCAAGTACAATAATGTTAATTATTACTAAATATGTAAAAGTTATATCTCTTTATGTATATATAGAGAGAAAATTGCATTATGTATTATTAATGTAAATAGATGCTTTTTATTGTTACAAGGTCTCAATATACACTCGAAGAATCAAAGATCAAAATTTTTAATTAACACTAAGTACTTCAGATTGCTTAAATTTTAGATTTAGACAAAGCATTTGTTAGAAACGTTAAAATGAAAGTGATTGTTTAAAATTAGTAAAAGCAATAATAGTTGTACCAACAGATAATAATAGAACTATTTAATAGTAAATTATTTAAATATGGTTTCATAGCTTCATGTCATTTTTAATGTTGGTCTGACTTTTATAATCATAAATTATTGTAAATAGATTATTCATATTAATAAAATTATTAATAACAGTTTAATTATTATTATTACAAGGACATTTATAATAATAATAATAATAATAATAATAATTAAACACTCTATTATGAATACATTTATAATAATATAATAAAAATAATTAATCTATATATGCATATAAAAATAAATCCCGTTTTTCGTTGTCACGACATAGCATGAAAACGGCTTGACTGATTTGGCTGATTTTTTTTTTGTAGGTTTTTAATACTCTGTACAAGGTTCTTACAAAAAAAAAATATTAAGAAAGTCTCTCAAAAAGATTGAAAAATATACATTTAATTTTGCATATTTTAAAAAAAGCGCGTTACGAATGTCAACGTCATTCAATTTAAAACCAAAAAACTCTGTGGTGATCTATGACACCACAGACATAACCGCGCTAACAAATGTCAACGTCATTTAATTTAGCTTTTCTTTCAAACATTTTGAAAGGGAAGTACGAAGGCGAAGATGTTTTAATCCCACGGATCCCTATGATACCGAACGATATGCCATTCAGTTTTAAACGTTTACAGTTTCCAGTGCGACTTGCATTTGCAATGTCAATAAATAAATCGTAAGGGCAGTCGCTAAGTGTATGTGGCATCAACCTAGAAAATCTATGTTTTTCACATGGTCAATTATATGTCGCCTGTTCCCGTGTCGGAAAACCATCAACATTATTTATTTACGCACTAGAACAGAAAACTAAAAATATAGTTTATCAAAAAACATTAGAATTGAGAGAAGCAGTGAAGGGTATAGAGGCTATTAGTTGCTTTCTAGAGCGCGCGTGATATTGAGCTCAGTGTTTACTTCAAAATGCTGAGTTGTTCAATAGCGATTTGTAAAAATATAAGTGAAATTATTGAACCCTACGGAATAAACACTATTATGAAAATATATTATAGATTCTATAATATAATATAATATAGATATTATAGATTCCAGTTCAAATTGAATAGGTATGCATACATAAGATAGGTCAGCTATACAAAATAAAGTAGTGCATCAAATTTACGCTAAGGCGGTACGAAGTTCGCCGGGTCAGCTAGTTGGTTATAATAATAATAATTAATATGAGTACATTTGTATATCATTTTGTCAATGTGGCTGAAAATCAAGTAAAAATAATTCATTATCATTTGAATTGTTACATTGTTATTAGTAACAATTTAACTCTTTCTGTCTATGCTTATATTATTTTTTATATTTTTTTATTTACATATTGGTAATTTTATTTGTTATTGTCTTTGGTGTTTTCTATCACTGTTTCTATCTCTTTATCTGTATAATACTGAGTGAGTATAGATAAGCAAAAAAAAACAAAAAATACATTGGCAACATTAAGCTGATTGGTACTATGTATAACCTGTCAATTGGTACAAATAACACTCAAAAAAAAATTAATGTAGCATCTGATTGAAAAATAAATCACAATTGAAGAAAAGATATTAGCAATATGTTCATATTAGACAACTTGAAAAATTTAAACTGCTTGAAAACGACGTTTTCTTTAAATCAATTAATGTGATTTTAAAGATCTATTGCTACCGTGTGATTCACAATTAATTGAATAAAGAGAAGCTATGAAAAACAAAATCAGAGTCTTAAGCTTGATTTGACGCGTTTAATTTGACATTTGTTTCTTGATTTCTGTCAAATTTTTTGGTAAACAATGAGAATTTTTACACCAAAACAAAAAACGTTTTTTATAAAAGCATATTTTTAAAATGGAGTATTGTTAAATGGAGTATTTCTAAATAGGGAATGAAAATACAGCGCTCACGCTTGATTACCTGATTTTTGAGAACGGATTTCTAAAGTAGAGTTTATGGTTGAAAAATTACAGTTATGATATTCAAGTGTGGGTCACAATATGTGGGCTACAAAAAAGGTGACCCACACAGGTGGGTCACAGGCAAGATTTCTATGAATCGTTGTCAGCTCATCATAACAGACGTGTTCAGTGGTTCAATCAGAATATTCTTGATGATGTACTCCATGTTTTTCACTGATGAAGCATGATGTCATCTTAGTGGCTACATTAATTCACAGAGCAGGAGAACTTGATCTACACATTTTTTGTAAATTTTTTTTTACATTTTTAAAAATTGGCGTCAAAAGCGTGGAATTGGTCCAATATTTTTTGTAGCAAACTTAAACTTTGTTTGATACGATATATTTTGCATAATTTTATTAACCAACTCTTCGGCCACGAAATTCAGAATGGTTTCTTTCATCAAGATAGAGCAACCTGGCTTACAATATTAGATAGAGAACTTAAATTATTTGCGATCAGTTTACACAGTAGCATCAATTTTTTTTCTAGAAGCGCTGATCAAACTCTGTTAGATTATTTCTTATTTTTTTTATCTAAAAACACTGTATTAAAGACTTCTATAAGAATTTAGAGTTCTATATTATACGTTGCATAATATTTTGAAAAACGTGAGAAGATTTGTCTTCAAATAGAAGACCGACACTACAAGCACTTGTTTTGGTTTGATGTTCTTAATGTTTTTTGTTATTGTTGCTTTTTACTTATGCTAGTAAAACTACTTTCCAACACATTTTTATGTCTTTTAATTGTGTACTGTGTATTTTGTTTCTCATCCTTTGATCAAATTTTTTATTTACGCTATTAATGAATTTATGCTTTATTTATTTATAATTATTGTTATTCTAACTAAACTGTGTCGTGTATGGTCTATTATTAGCCATAGATGATCGGTTCTAAGTCAGCTCGCAACATCTTAGATTGGCAATTGCTTGCAAATTATCTGCAAGCCAGATAGGTTGGAAACAAAATGCACTAAATACAAAAGCCGATCTTTAAAACACATACAATTATTTTGCCGTGTTAGTTTTTAAAATAATTACAGTTTTATAAAAAACATTTCTGGTCTTTTGAACAACAAATTTGACATAAGGCGCATCTAACAGCACTGAATCAAGCTAAAAGTCTTATTTGGTATTCTACAGCCTTTCCTTATCTAAATACTTGTGGATCGCCCGCAAAGATGTTGGTGGATTTGCTATAAAAGGTTTGTTAGCTTAGAAACAAACCATTAATTTTATAGATTATAGTGTCGGTCAACGCAATTTTTTAGGTTTATATATATATTCCAAACAAGCCAACATCAAACTTTTAGTCAGTTTCTGCAAGTTTTTATAGCTACATCATCTGTAAGCCCATTCATACTGTCTAAAAAACTTTCTTGGAAATTAGACTGTAGTACTTGTAAGCTGTATTAAGCGCTCTATATTGTAATACATACAAGATCTATTTCATTGCTATTGGAGCTTGATTTCTTTTTATTTTTATTGCTGGACGCAAAATGAGAGGTATTTGCATGGATATCTGTGACCAAACAGCTAAACTGATTTTGATCTAGTTTGTTTTATTTGGAAGTTTAGGTAGTCAAGATTCAAGAATATCCTTAGCTATTTGTAAAAATAAAGTGTTTAGTCGTTAGAGAATAAGCAGATAGTTTCTAGTTGAAGGATAGGTGTAAGCATGTTTCACAGAAGTCATTGGGTCAAAATTTCGTATTACCATTTTGCAATAATATGGTAAAACGTGATAACCTTGAAATAGTGTTAAAACATTACCTAAAATCTAGGTCCTTGAATATTCAATACAATTGTTTTTTTTTTGTTTCTATGAGACGATTGATGATACGTCAACAGTAATCGACTGCATGCTGTTGCACTGGTCCACTGAGTCAATATTGGTAGCCGTCAATTGAACGAGTTAGTCATTAAACAAATTGTGAGTAATGTGGTTGATAAAAAAAACAAATTGGTCATTTTTATACGCGGAGAATACACAGGCTGTATATTCTTTGCATCACCAATATAGTGATTGAGCTTATTAGAATGCATGTCAAGTGTTTTTTAAAAGTTTTTGCTATAAGCAGTATTCATAAATAGCAGTCATGTGACTGCTATTTTTCTTGTTTTTTTTTACTGATTGAAAATATATTGTTTGAAACACGGTTGCAAAATACTTTTGCATTTTTAAATTGTTTTTTCTATTTACAATTAAAAGTAACTAGATATTTTCATAACAAAAATACAGGGATGTTTAAAAATACAGTAGTAAAAATGTAGTATAACAAAATTTATTGTTTATACTATTTAAAAATTAGATTTTCACATTATCTCAATACCAATAAACTTGAAATGTGTTAGAAAACTAATGATTTAATTTAACCAGAAATATTTAAAAAATGCTATTTATTTTTGTGTGTCAAATAGAGACAATTGTATTTAACAGCTTAGGTTTAAGAAAGAAAAATTAATTTAATGAAAATATTTGAACATTTACTGCCAAAGAAACAATAAAATCGTGAGTTTTATCAATTCAACGATTAACAAATTGCCAAATAAATTTATCAACACGCAATTTCAACTTTGATTGACGGATACTAAGATTACACCCATCGGCAATTTATAAGTCATAACCCCATTAAGCAATAAATAATAGATTTTTTTACTACTTGTACACCTTTTTGTTTAAATAGAAAAGAGGCACATACCTATATGCAAGGTTAATAAAAGAATGCGTGTTTCTGCTTTATTAAAAATTTTAATAAGGCATTAAAGTTAGCAAGTAAATAAGTGTGTAGCAATACTTCAAGCAGTACAGGAATAATAATAAATTTAAGGAGTGCTGGAGAGACAAAGTATATTTTCTTTTAAAAAGCTAGACGAATATAATAAAAATGCCTTTTCACGATGAACTAAAAGTCAATGTTATCTCATGCTTTGAAAACACGGTGATTTAACTTTTTTAATCTAAAAAATTACAGATTTGAGATCTTCTTTCGCCAAAGGGCATAACACATTATTATATTGTTTCGCGTGACTGATCTCAATTAACATGCATTTATCTAAAGCTATTAAAATATTTAACAAAAAGCGTGTGTACAAATCTGAGAAAAATGTATTATGTACCAGAAATTTGGTATAAATTCAATGCGTGTAATCAACCATGCAACTGTTGCTAGATATAAGTAAACAATGACATATTGTACATAAGTGGGAGGATAGAATATGATGCCATTTAAGTGTTGTAATAAGTGTTTTCAAAATGCAATTGAAGGGGGAAATACATAATAACAATGAACATATATAAAAGGATGTATAAACAAGAGAAGATTCAAGAAGAAAAACAGGTGCTTCAAGAATAAGTGAGTTTGTGGTAGTCATAATGGATTGGGCTAAAGTAAGTTTTCTTATATTTTCTTCATCATCACGTTATTAAAAAATATTATACATATCTACTTTAAAAATTTTATTAAAACTATACACACATTTCAACATTATCTACATATTTTAATTGCAAAGTTTTTATAGATTTGAAAAATAAATATTTAAAATTATTTAATTTAAAAAGTAAAGCAATTTCAGGGTTTTAAATTAAAGTTGTTTAAAATTATTTATAAATAAAAATAAATAGATTTTAAAAATATTTAAACTCTTTAAAGTAGGTGTTTTGAGCTTTATGTATTACACTATTTTATTAATTTTTTTTGAAATTTATTCAACAGTTTGTTTAAACAATTAATTTTTAAATTTCTTGATTAAAAAATGTTTTTAAAAAAGCAATTGATTGAATACTTTAGAAGTCTGTTTTAATTTGACATTATTGTCTTTATATTGTTTCAAGGTTTTGGTGTCAAATAAGAAATACTTTTGTTTGTCTAAATTGCCACTTTGGTTACTAGTATTGAGCATTAACTTTTACATATTATTATATAGATCTCACTACATTAAATTTTATTTGTGTTATTTTTTTATTTTTTGTTGTTTAAGTATTTTACTTTTATTCGCAAATAAGTATACCTATTTGAGTAATAAAAAAAATTACCGACAAGTTTCAAAATTATTATAATACTTAATTTTTTAATATAGTTAATTACTATTTATTCAATTAATTTGAATAAGTTATCAGACAAAATATACTTTCTAATTCTTCAAATTTTAGCACGTGATATTATTTCAATAGAAAAATTATTTATAACCACTATTGACCTGCATCTGTGAATAAATTTTAGAATTATTGTAATAAATGTAAAATGACTTTACTGATAGAAATTAAAAACTGAGCGATTTGATGTACGGTCATGGCGTCATTATGTAATTCCAAGCATCACTCTAAAACGTTTTAGCCGATTATTAACAAATTATGTAGTTGCGCGTTCAAAACATCTCTTTTCAAATAAATTAGAAAAATCGGTTAATAAAAAAAGAACCTATGCGCAAGCATCAGTTCTGACAAAAATTTAAAATTGAATAATATGTTGCAATTTTGTTTATTACTCTAAAAATTCTTGTATGATTATTAGCAAATTTTTAGTTGGTTTTTTAGTCTTTAAGCCATAGCTTAGCTAACTAATGTTACAAAAATATATAAAAGTGAGTGATTTTAAAACATTATAAACTAAAGTGAACAAATAAATATATAAATGAGTAAAAATAAGTAAAACTTATAAAATAATTCATAAATATAAAATAATAAAAAGCTGAATAGAGTGAAACTGCCGCCAGTTAGTGAAAATTTATTCCAAACAAACAAATTATTAAATGTTTTTAATTACAATTAATTATATAAATACTATTTACTGCAGCAGCAATACGTCTTGTAATACAGCCAAAATTTGCTTAAATTTAGTTGAAATTAAACTTGGTTTTACTATTGAAGCAATTTTGTTAATTTTTTAAATTTTTTTTTGATGGTTTGACAAACAATTTAAAAAACACCTTAAATTTTTTTTTTATAATAGTTATTTGTATACCAAAGCAAAAACGTAAAATTTTATGAATTTTAGAGTTTATTTTCCATTAATTATATTTTCCTCAAGAAAATTAATATTAATGTTGAACTGTACATTCTATTTTTCCGAGAGCCGAATTACATCTGTATTTTTATAAAAAACATGTATATGTAATTTAAACCAAACTCCCTTTAAATTTTAGAAATTTACTCGTCTCTACGGTCTTTTGAAAATTTGTTTTCTTTACTCTGAAATTCAATTTAAATCGAGAAAAAATTAAGGTGACCGTTTATAATAATGTAATTCCTGTGTTTTCTATCAAAAAAATGAAAATATAAAAAAGATATTTGAATCTTAAAAAAGTAGTACTTTACAGATTGATTTCTCATATTTTACAAATTCTTATGTTAAACTTTACAAAAGGTTTTGGAAAAAAATAGTTTTTATTTTATGGGTTTTATCTTCTCTAACGCTCACGAGTCAATAAACGAAAGTTTGTTAAACCAATACGCAAATCATTTACGTATTAAATAAAGAAATATTATTTTTGTAAAACTAAAAATGTTGTTTAGCTTTTTAAAAGGTTTCTTACGCAATTTTGCAACAATTTGTCAAATGTTATACAGTGTGCTTGACATTGCAAACTTTTGATTTTTTTAGTTTAACTACTGAAAATTATTGAGAATTATGGTTGCATGATGACCTAGGTTCGCAATCTTACATTTTATTTTAAAATGGTACAACTGCAACCACTGCCTGTTGTTGACAGATAATATCTTTGACACTGACAGATGCCAATTAAAAAGTTTGTTGCTGTGACATAGCCTACAAATTTTTTTTATGAGTGTTATGTCAAATATTTGTCAAACAAGCGGATCCGGCTACATTTTTGCAACTAGGCAAAAAAAGTCTCTAAAAAGTGTTGCCAGCTGAAACAGTCATTGTTGACCACGCTGTATGATTAAAATAGGATTGGTTCTTGTAAGCTCATTAAGCGTTTGGTTATTTCTTACTGATGTGAAACATGTTATATTGCCACAGTAACTGTTAGAGCTTAAAGATTTCTATCTGCTATTTGAAAAAAAAAATAATTTTTTTTTAATTTAGCGCTAATTATTGCAATTATAAAAAATAATAAATAATAAATAATAAAAATCTTGACGTTGGCAATTCGAATACGTGCTGTTCCATACTAGGTGTGGATTTGAAAAGCTCTTATCTACTGTATTAGGCTTATGAGAACTTCATTATTTAGTTTCAATATAATCTCCAATATCAGATTGTTGTTCTTTAATCTATATAAAAAAATACATTGCTTTATAGTAATCACATTTTTACTAAAACTACTAAAAAAATATTTTTTTTTGGTTTTGAACTTGAGATTAAAATATCTTAAGATACTGAGAACTGATTTAAATATTACCAATATTAAAAAAACATTTTTATTGTCATTAAAATCTAAGAACAAAATTTTAACCACTTTTAAATTGCTTAAATTCTTAAGAAAATATATTTTATGTTGCTTTTTTTTGATAAAAATTTTGTTTTTTGAGGAAAATGTTAGAATAATTCATGTTAGAATAAATGTTAGAAAAAAAAATAAAAATATACACTAGCAAAAAAAAATCAAAAATCTCTTTTTGCTAGTGTATTTCAGAATTGATGTGATTTTTTACGTCACCAAGGGCCAAGAGCTAAAACTGCTATCTTTTGAATCACTGATTTTTGTTATAAGTTCTAATTTTAATAGATTATTCTATGAATGTGATTTGAAGCACATCTCTTTCTTCATTTGACATGCAAAAATATACAACTTTTTTGACTTTTAATTAGGTAACACTCAATATAGCTATTCAATCTTATTTTGTATATTGAATTATATAAAGCCCCAATTTTTATTTTTATGAAAAAATAATCTGCACTCTACATAAGACAAAGTCAATCACTACAAGTTATAATCTCACCTTCTTAAATAAGTAATGATAATATCTCACCCAAAATTTTATTTGTGAGCAGTTTTAAACTTTTGACTTTTTGTTTTATTCTTCATAATCAAAATAAGTAAATTGTATCTTCAAAATTTTACTTGAGACAAATTCTAATAAAACTAATTTTTGTCTAGATCATTATAGTAAGAAATAAGGCATTTTGTATAACGCAAGATGTTGATAATGAGCCTAATCACAGCCGTTCTATTGTACACTTAAGTACTGGCAATCGGTTGAATGTTATTGCTTTTCAACCTTACTTTGTTTTTTACTATGTATAAACTTTGTCTTAGATTAGTAGTGTATTATCAAATTCTAGAAAAGTACTATAAAATGTAATTTTTTGCTATAATAAGAAATTTAAACTGTTTTATTTGCAGTTTGAGAACCATTTTTTACTTTTTTTTATATTCTACAAGCAAATTTGTTTTTTTTTTCAAATATTTTTTTTTGATTTTTTGGCCATTTTTGCATTGACGGCAACATTATTGTTGAGTAATTGACGTTGCTTTTTTCTTCCAATTTTTGTCAAGTTTGATTATTTTGGGAATCTTAATTCTTCATTTTATAGCAAGTTTTTTTTTTGACTAGAAAAGATTGCTTCTTCAGCAAGTACAAGAAATTGTACAATGTGTCACATTTCACCTCAATTTTTTCATTTATACACATAAATGTTTTTTATCTTTTTTTATAATAAATAACTATTTTCTGTCATGAAAAACATTTTTGGGTTTGGAATCACACGATCACAAATTATTAAATAACCTAATTTATTGTATTTTGCTAAAGTTTTATATTTTAGTAGTTGTTTAATTTTTAACCACTTATAATTATTTTTTTTTAGTTTGTTAATTTTTTGTTTTTAAATAATAAAAATTACTCAGCTTTGAGATAAGTAATTCGTTGGCTTTTAAGCATTATATAATTTCTTATAATTTTATTTAGAATAAGAGCACTTAGATGCGTTTGACCCTGGTTAATTATTTAATTCCTGTTAAAGCACGATTAAATCATAGTTTAATTCTAGTTGGTTAATCTTATTGCTGCGCAAACTAATTAAATTAATTTGTTTCAGGTTTTCTTTTTTATCTGCTGCGTGTATCTTAGCACTGCCGCACCCCAAGTTGGACAATCGCCTGGCAAAGAAATTAAAATTATAAGTCAAACAAATGACATCCAGCCAGATGGTGGCTACGAATGGAGGTAATTATAAATCTAAACACTCAATTAACTTATTATAGAAGGTCTATTATTGCTGTGTATTGCGTATTACAAATCACGAAAACTATAAAACTAATAATTCTTAGCAAAATCTTGCAATTTAGGGTCAAAAATCCGGAGAAAGCTAAAGTTCGTCTGAATTGGTTATTGTTTTCGTATGGTTTCAATCCGAGAAAATAATGTAATGATGTTATCGTTTCTACAGATTCTTATTGTATGGAAATGACATTTACAAGATTTGTGATGAAAGAAAATATTGCTATTTGTTAAGCGGATTATCAAAGAATATATTATTGACGTTATTATTGGAATTGTCATCTAATATCTCATTAAAATTCTAAGAATTTTCTCTTTTTAATTATAGTCAATTATTTAACAAGCGTGTAATAATTGTTATTACGCACTTAGATAAAGAGTGGGTAATGGCTTTTACATGCGAATTGAGTACTGTACTTTATGTAACGACTTATTGTTTGATCAATTCTATCAAATTGTCAATAATATTCTATTTACAGTAGTGATAATTAGAGAAACAAGCATTTACCTATTTATAAAAAGATTAAAATATTTTTTTGCATTGTATACTTTTGTTACTTTTACTTGTTATTTTTTTTTGTATTAATTAGTGTATTTTGTAAATTAGTTACGAAGCTGAAAATGGAATTAAAGCTGAGGAAAAAGGAACCCTGAAAAAATCAAACGATCCAGAAAATGGAGACGCTGTAATTGCTCAAGGATCTTATTCATACACAGATCCAGATGGCAATCAAATTTCTATAACTTACATCGCTGATGACGAAGGAGGCTTCCAACCTCAAGGCGCCCATATTCCAACAGCACCTCCAATTCCCCCAAATATTCAAAGAGCACTAGACTGGATTGCTTCTCAACCTTCAACCACTGAACGGACAGGAAGACGGCGAAAATAGTTTATATTTTCTTGTTTATACTCTTGGAGATTACAATAATCACTGTCAATTCTGTGATAAGTTTGTTGTAATGTTGTAAATAGAAGTGTTGTAAAATACCGCTAACGCACAGGCTTTTCTGTTATTTTTGTACTTTTTTATTTATGTATCTATTGTAGTAGATTTGGCTCCAAAAATAAAAGCTTTAAGATTTGCAAGTTACAACTTTTGTCTTTTTATATAACCACCTTCTTACAATAAGCTTTATATATAATTATTGCTTCTAATTATCTAATTCATTAGTTATACCACGTGCTACAATTTTTTTAAATATATATTTATTTTTTATATTTACAAAGATTAATCAATTGGAATGCATGCAAGATTCTTATTTTATTTCGACATTAGAAATCCTCTTGAGTGGCACTCAAATAGCAGTGTAATTTGACTTTATTAGCTCGAGGGCGTATCTTATCAAAGTACAAATATGCTGAAATAACATTGCCAAGTTTTAGTAACAATATCGTAGTGAAATTGTTACAATTTCATTAAATAATTGAAACTTGTACATTTTTTCGAAATACAATTGCTTAGAGTTAAATAATAGTAAAGCTACTTGAGCGGATCTAAAGCTCAAGTAGCCTTAAGGTAGGTATGTCCATAGATCTTTTACCAAAAATGCTTGTCTCAAGCTTCTTGTATCACTACCGTTTTTCACTTCACCAGCATATTAGTTTTACTTTCACGAAAGCTTTACCTTACGAATATACTTGCATTCGTTAGCGTTAGGTACTCAACAATTAAAATCCTTTTTTTTTACTGAGAAGTGCACTTGCTACTGCAACAATGCGACAAGAAGCTGTTAATTGTAAACTATTTTTATTGTATAAAGCAGCAATCAACGCGAACAGTTGTTGGAGCTCATTATAAGGTGCCTCAGCGTGTAAGTTTTATTCAAAGTTTTAGAAAAATCGCATAGAATAGTTGCCTCAAAACGATAAATTTTAATAGCAAGACAAATTAATGTTGGAGCAACTAGAATGCTGTCACATATAGTATCATGGGTGTTTTTTTAAATTTGTTACGTCTAAGCTTGCCATGAATGTTTACCTTTAAACTGTGAACGTACTTTTAACATCGAATCGAAGTGACAATTACTACTTTGACATCTGAACCTATCTTCACTTTTAATTTCATGAATCGATCGGTTAACATGCTAATGTAATTAAATTAAAAGCACTTGTAGTGTTATAACAATCGAAACAATAAACTTGCTAAAACTGCCCGTTCACAATTTCATCGTTATGAAGCTGTGCAAAGAATGGCTGTAAAATCTCCTCTTGGTATCTTGCAGTAGTCTTGGTTCTATTAAAAAAAATTGAGCCAATAGTTTACCATTCACCATCAGCTCGGTCTTCGTTACAAAATAAGACTCCACCACAAGAATATTTGATTTTTGTGAAAAAACGATTTTAGATTTAAAAAGAAAGAAATTGAAAAATTCAGTAATTGTTTTAACATTTAAAACAATTTTAAAAACTATGGTCCGTTTATACAAACTGATATGCATAACACCAGATTTTAAAAAACTTCTCTTATTGTTTCCAAAAACTTTTTTGGGTGCACTTTAAAAAAAATATGCCCAATTAGGGTTTAGGTAGAAAATCACAGAACGCTTCTGAGAGTTTAAGAAAAAGTAAAACATAGAATTTAAAGTTCTAAACAGTATCAAAACTATGTAAGTTTATCTTCTTATACCGTGGCAACCACTAATTAAACGTCAAAACCAACAGAAAATTCTTTTTATTAGCTATGAGTGGAAAAATGTTTTCAAACCCCTGTTCAAGTGTGGATTTTAATTGTTCAGTCATGTTGAGTGAAGAGAAAAAATTACCATAAATAAAACTTGAAATCTCAGTGCCTAATTGGTTTATATAAACGACATGGCTCGTAAGTAGTTGTTTTGATCTTAGTAGAACACTATTTTTTAGACAATGTATACGTTTCCTTCTGCAGACGTCTAGATTGAAATCATAGATGGTCTAACCAAAACAATAGTATATTGTAAACCTAGGCAAAGTGGTATTTTTCCAGGCCGAGAGAAGATATGGACAGGCAAGCCAAGGCGTGCCTGGCCACTTCTCAAGGTCTGGAAAATCACTTTGCGGCCGTGGTTTACACATTATTTTTTATCCTATACAAATTACCTTATAATTGAGCATTATCTTAAAATTGGTTTGAGGTTATTACCGCCAATCGCCAATTTAAAATGTCAAACCTTGACAGATGTCAAAAATTTATGGATTACTTTTACTGTCGTGATTTACACAATTTATCTTGCACAAAGTAGTTTTTTAAAATAAGATTGATGTTGATAAACAGTAAATGTGATTTAAAATTTTAAAACCCTTCATAAATAGTGAGACGTTTAGAGTTTAGAGTAATTTTTCTTATAACAGCGACTCCTGATAAAGAAAATCAGATTTTTTTTTCTCGGCTAGCCGAGAAAGTACATCTTTTCTCGGCTAGCCTGGAAATGATGTACTTTCTCGCCTGTCGAGAGATGAAAAAATTTTATTTTGAGTTGGTGTAGGATAAAAAATTAATTTTTGAATTTTTGACTGCACTTTTGTTGCGACTAGTGGTATCACACGTTTGCCTATTTTTTATCACGAGAGTGAAGTTTAAGAACTGGAAACAAACTGAACATCAGAAAACTAAAAGTGCAAACAAGTATGTATCAAAATACATTTTACTGCAGTAATCAATCGTTTTTAATGCTTATAAATTTATTTGGACGTTATCAATAACAGCTGTCAAACAAAACACGTTTTGTTTTACATTTGTTTATTGTTTATGCCTTTTTGCAAACAATTGCAAAAAAAACATTTTTTTTTAGTTGGGGGCTTGTGATGTTTAATAACCAAACGTAGTAAAGCTGTTAATTAAAACAAGCGAGTTACAAGAAGTGTGTTTATATAGAGCTTATGTATTTTTAGTTATAAATTATGCTTGTAAAGAAAATTTAGTATAGTAAAGTAGTATAGTAAATTTAAATTCTTTTCATAAAAATGTTAATATCTACATTTGTCAAGTATGCTATGATAAACATAAAATAATATTGTAAAAAATTGGAGAAAAATTATAACTTGTTAGAACTCAATGCTCATCAGTAAATCTATGTCAATATTTGCAATTTTTAAGTGTTTTGCGTTGGTAAATATTTAAGTTTGTTATATGCATTCCTGTCTTTATTGTTTTTAGGTTGAAAATGACGTCACGTAATGAGACAAGTGTTTTAGGAATCGCGCTACCAGTAGATGCTCTGAAACCAGCAAGAAAACTTGTTAACAATTTACTTGTAAGCATGATATCTAAACATTAACATAATACATTTGACCGTTTCACTTATATTTATATTATTGAATTTTAGGTTAAAACTTGCATTATTTAAATTTGAGAATTTAAGGCTTAGACACATTGGTCATAAACCTTATCTTATACCTTTAAGAATCGGTCAAAAAATGTCAATATAATTTTTTGATGTATAAAAAGCTTTTTAATGTGTATTTAAAAGTGAGTGTAATAAAAGAAATATTATAACATGATTAAGAAGTAGTTAACCTCCTTTGTAAGACTAGAACTATTTTTTGGTTTAGAGAAGCACACCTACAAGAAAAGGTTTAAAAAAATAAAGAAAGAGACGGACAGGTCAGAACGTTTGCTGTTTTTTTCTGGTTTGAGATATTCTAAGAAAGACTTCGATCATGCAAGATTCAAAGTTTCACTAAAAAGAGGCTTTGCATTCTCACAGATTTTCTTACCGGTTACTGCCGTCTAGGAAAGCACCTGGTGAGACTTGAGCCTTGAAGATAATGACAAATGCAGATTTTGTAGAGAAAAAGAGAAAGCTCCGGAAGCTCCCTAAACGTAGAGAACACTTAGGGCAGAAATACATTTCGGATAGAAACTCGTCATGCTTGAAGCCATCTCAGCTGCTGGAATTTATTACAGTTTTAGAGTTGGAAGGAAAGCTATAAACAGAGACACACCTCAAACAGCTCAAAAAAAGGAAGCACAATAGACTAATAGGTTGCAGTGCATATAACACACTATTTTTTAATCTTAATCTTTAAAAACACTTTTTATAAGTGTATGCGCGGTATTTTGGTAAAAATAGAAATTAATTAATTAATTTTTAAATGACTATTTGACGGTAATCGACAGTGTACTTTATTTTGCATTTACATTAATTGTAAGTCACTTTTAATTGTAGTCTCGTACTGTGGTCTCGTACGTAAATTGAACTTTATATGTTTATGTTGTTTAGATAACAATACTATCATTTGATGTCTTGGAGCTGATCTGATAATGTAATCGAAACTTGGAGCGTTTTTTTTTCATTTTATTTGTATTAACATTAGATTAATTAAACCAAAGTTTATATAACATACAAAGTTTGATTTGCAAATTCGGATTGACAGCTCTAAAATTTGGTATTTTGGAGCTGATCTAATATACGGGACGTGGAAATGTAGTAGAAAGTCTTTATGTAGAGCTCTTCAAGTTCACTGGAGTGTTCTTACTAATGACCTCATCACATAAATCGTTTTAATTATAGTAAAAAGTAGTATTTAAATATTAATAAAATTGACAGAATATTAATTTAATATTCTTATAAAGATTATTAAATTTTTAAAATATGTGAAACTCCATGATTAGCATGATTTTCTTGTTTTATTAACGGACTAAAAAAAAGAAGGAGGCTCTCAATTCGATTGTATATTTTTTACCTTATAACTGTTTTTTGGAAAAACCGATTTTAACGATTTTTTTTTATTTGGAAGCTGCTGCTTTACATTTAGTCCCATTTAAATTTGATTAAGACCTGATCAGTAGTTTTGAAGTTATTCTTATTAATGCTTTTTTTGACATATATTTTTGACATTTACAATCGATTATAAAAATGTGAAAAAAAAATTAATATAATTAAATCATAGTTTAATTATTTAATTAATTGAGACAGTTTGAATATTATTAATTATGTTGTTTAATATGTTTAATAATGCATTACAATATCAAGAAAAATGTTCTCTTGATAAAGTTCACTTATATAAGCGCAAATCATAAAAAAAAATTATATGAAATAGTATCAATTAATTAAACATTAAGTAAACAGTAGATTTTCTATTTTGAGATAAATGTTTCTCCCTTTCTTCTTCGCTGTCTCATATTAGCAGCGCGTTTAATAGGTCTATCCATATTGAAACAAATAATAGTAATCAAATTCACTAAAAATCAATAATTAAAAAAAATTCAAAAAAAACAACAATTAAAACAATAAAAAATGCACTACTAAAAAATATAAAATAATTGCATAGACTTGTATGCTTAAAAAACAATTCAATTAGTTGGATACTATAATGTACAATTATTGTTATTTTTGGAGTGGGTGTCAGTTAATGTAGATTTGTATAAGGTTGTATAGACTATGATTAGTATATATATATATATATATCTATATATATAAAAGAAAGTCTGTTAGTTACTCCACTTATAAGTCAAGAACGGCTTTACCGATATGGTTGAAAATTGGTGAGGTGGTAGTTTAGAGCCAGGAGAATGCTATAGGATACTTTTTATTCCAGAAACCACCCTCTAAAAGAAGGGTTAAATCAAAATTAGAATTGCGATGTCGGAAACGTTCGGTGAGGCTCGGCAAATTACCGTTCCAAATAAATCGATCCACTCCCCCACCACCAACCAAAGTCGGACCGTGCGTTTACATGTAAAGCCGGCCACTGACGATCCAACGCGCCAACGCCGCAGTACGACTGTGGCGTTGGATCTTGGATCGTCAGTGGCCGTCTTTAATCGTCTTCCATGAGACAACTTCCCATATAACAACTTTGGGTGAAAGTTTGTATGGAAAATTATGATGACTGGATTTGAATGAAAAGAATAGAATACTTTTTATTAACAAAGAGATAAAAAGAGGTGGGATAGGAACAAAAAATGACAAGTACCAATATTAGTATGATTTTCAAAAATTTTGGATTGTTTATTTTAAAAATAATATCTATGTTTAAATCCGAAATTTTAGAAGTAAAATATTATCATTCCTTGATAGGGCGGAAAGAGGACAAAATGTCTAAAGATTGATGTCGTTTTCATAATTTTTCCCATAAATTGCCTAAGTTCTCAAAAAAAAATAAATAGGTATGTTTCCTGCTTTCTAAAAAATTACTCTTAGGAGGATGAAAAGAGAGTGTTCTAGGGATAAAAATGTAAGAAAACGATATGGGTATTTTCGAGAAATTTCAGGTCGTTGATTTTGAAAATGATATTTAAGTTAAAGAGGGTTGTAAAATGAATGTGATAAAGGTAATAAATGTGAATAATTAATTTGGGTATCATTTTTATAGTTTTTGGGGTCGTTTATTTTAAAAATCTATATCTATTTATGACCGATTTGGCTGAAAATTGGTGGAGTGGTTGTTTAGAACCAGTAGCCCAACAAAGAATATTTTTTATCCCATTCCGTGTGACGTGACATACAATATAAAACGTAAACGCATCTGACATATAATAACAAAACAAATGACAAAAAAAATAAAAATAAAAAATAAAATAACAAAACTAAGGCGGAACAAAGTTCGCCGGGCCAGCTAGCAGTATATATATAAATATATATATAGATATACCAAGTACTTCGTCAATTGTCATACTTGCTAAAGGATACCAACAAATATTACGTAAGCCCAACATGTGCCGTTTGTTTGAAGGTTAGAAGCTGGAAATTTATAGTCTTTTAAGTTGCAAAAGCTAACGTTAGACTATTAGCTCTTGCAGCAAAGAAAGGATCCTATAACGTTTGGAGTAGTATACCTTGTATACGATGCAACAATTATTTTTTATTTATTTTTTTTAAATAAAATGAAATATTACCAATATTATTTAATCAAATCATTTTTCATAAAAAAAATTGAAAATAAAAAAAGCCTTTTTTTACTATTAAAAGTTTTACTATCTAGTTTTCTCTGAATATTATTTTCTCTATTTGAGATAAATTGTGTCATATTAACTAGATTATTATTGTTGAGCATTTTATCATTGTATTATTTGATAACGATCTATAGTTTGTATTACAATAGAATTATTTCTAGACAAAACAAATCTTTCGACAACAATAGTGCTGATTTTATCATAATTTTTTTTACTTTAAGATTTCTTAATAGATTAGATACCCGAATTTAATTTAACGTCATACAATGTGTAAACCGAAATAAATTGATTTCAATTGTTCACACTACAGAAGATGACAGTGTAATAATAATAATTAATGTGTACACAATGAAAGAGTAATACTTTGAAAATTATTCTCTATTTTTTTAATATTTATTTTTTAGCTTAAAAGAGTTTAAATTATATATTCAAGGAAAAGAACATATTGGTAAGAAAAAAATACTAATACCTAACATTTTTCAAATTATTTTTTAGTTGATATTGATAATGTGTCGCCTACCACGTCTTTAAATTCGTATATTCGAAATACTTTACAGCTTACAGGTACAAAAGGTATATATTATAACAAAATTAAAAAAAACACAATAATTGTGTTAATTTTCTCTTTTTAAACTTAGGAATGTGTTATCAAGGAGGCTGCGGAGCCTGCGTTGTTGTGCTACACCAACAAGATGCAAATACTGGAAATGATACATTCATTTCTGTAAATTCAGTAAGAAAAGTTTGTTTTTTTTTTGGTTTAAAACGTCGATTTTTCAATTGATCATTAACGTTAGTATTTGACGTTTGTACAGATATTTAATTTACAATATCTGCTTATTGAATATTTCTACATCATCAGATTCCTTAGATTTTTAATATTTAATTTTAGTTAATAAGTAATAAGTTTCAATAGTTACCAAAAAATTAAAACTTTTTTTTGTTTAAGTTCAATTAATCATTATAGTATAAGTAAAAGTAATTTATAAAATTGTTCCATCTTATAGCACGAAATGGAATTGTTTAAAGAATTTCCAACAAATAAAAAACTTAAACAATTTTTCATTTTTTTGCAAAAAAAATTTATATGGAAAGACTTTAAGTTTTTTATTTGTTTGAAAAGTAAAAGTAAGCTTAAAGAAAAACAATAATGTTAAAGCTGATTAAATTCCAGATAAACTTTATAAGTATTTATTAATCAAAAATGATTAGATTAATATCAAAAATCAATTAACTTTCAAACAATAAAAGACTCACCTACTTCTAGTTCTTGAGTAAAATAAAATAAAAAAAGACTTTTAGAATTTACTCTTGAAATTCAGGCGTTAGTGAAAATAGCGACATCTATTAGAAACTTAAAGTTTTTACATGTCGATGCTATAGGTCACTCTCAGTAACAGATATCGATTTGGACAGAAAATAATTTTGAAACAAATGAATATCGCTGATCTTTGGACTGAAACGCATTATTAATTATCTATCTACTTTAGTTTCTAGCAACAATAAACATAATAAAAAAATCACAAACAATTTTTTGAAACTAAGATTTGTAGACTGAGATATCTTTTGTTCTTATTGGAGCTATTCAGTAAATCGCAAAAAAAAAATTTTTTTAAATTTGCATTTTGATTAATTTTTTACTTAATGTTGTACAGAATCTAATAAATTTGGCTAATAAAATTTAAATAGTTTTTAAATTATTGTATAAAAAGCTTTAGATTAGAATCTCAAATCTGCTATTTAAACTACTTGCACACCTAATAAAAATAAAAAATTAATAAAATATAAAATATTGTCAAGCTGCACAGTACATAATTTAGAACAATTTATTTTTTTAAATATTATTTTAGTGTTTGGTTCCGGTGTTGTCATGCAAGGGTTGGAATATTTGGACAATAGAGGGCATTGGCAACCCTTTGATTGGCTACCATCCTGTTCAAGAAGTTTTAGCAAAGTTTAATGGGACACAATGCGGTTTTTGCTCTTCGGGAATGGTAATGAATATGTATGCGCTTTATGAATCTGGGAATTTGACAATGGAGAAAGTTGAAAATTCATTCAGTGGCAACATATGTCGCTGTACAGGTTATAGATCAATTCTTTCTGCTTTTAAATCCCTCGCTCCAGATGCCAGTACTGACATTTTAGGCCAATATCCCGATATTGAAAATTTGCAATTTTGCAAAAAAGATAAATGCCTGAAAAAATGCCAAACTACGTGTTCTACTTCTAAATCTACAAAAGAATCTTTTTGTCACATGTTTGCAGATGCTACTTGGATTAAAGTTTATACTTTACAAAGTTTGCTTAATACTTTGAAAACATATGCGAGCTCTACTTATAAATTGGTTGCTGGTAGCACCGCTAAAGGTAATTTTGCAATTTATTTTGTAAATATTATTAAAACAAAATCTTTTTATAGGCGTGTTTTCATCGTATGGAAGTGCCGTTGACATCTACATAGACGTTACTTCTGTTTTAGAACTTAAAATAAGTGAAGTAAAGAATGACAAATACATACTTGGAGCAAATGCGACTTTGACTACATCAATAAAACTTCTGAAACAAATAGCTGAAGAGAATTCTCAACAATTTGCTTATTTAAACAACATAGGTAATCATCTTGACTCAATAGCAAACTTTCCTGTGAGAAACGTATGCAAATCTTAATTTAAAATTTTTAAAATTAATTATAATTATATCTCAGCTAGGAACTCTAGCTGGAAATTTGATAATGAAGCATGACAACCCAGATTTTCCTTCGGATCTCTTTGTTCTATTGGAAACCACAGCCTGTACTTTGAATGTAGGTTAGTATTAATTGTTTGTAAATATTGATTTTTTTTAATTAAACAATTGTTTAATATAATATAAATTTTTAGTTTCAACTGATGGAGCTTCAGTTAATCTAACTCCTCAAGATTTTCTGAAATATGACATGAATTTTAAAGTCTTGCAAAGCATTGAATTTCCAAGTTATTCAGATTTGTTCAAGTTTGTGAGCTATAGGGTGAGTTTTCTTTACTATTCAGCACAGAAAAATTACACGTTTTGGAAAAATGTAAGTAAATACAAATGTAAATAAAAATGTTAGACCTAGTTTTAGCGAGAAATTTAAGAATAATGGAAAAGAGTTTAAAAACTATCCAAAAAAGATAGCAGGGTGTGTCTTTTATTATTATACACACATTTGTTGAGTTTATATTGTGCGGACAAAACAAGGAACATCTTTAAAGTTAAAAGTTCAGAAAAATGTTATATATTATAAAAAAAGAACATCAGTCTAGTACTTATATCTGAATTTGCCTATTCCTGCTTTTAAGTCAATTTTTTTTTTAAACTACCAGTATTTACAGTGATTGAGAGACTAACAATCACTCAATATAAATTATGTTGTCTTGTTTTAAAAATTTAACTTCAGTTATGTTTACGTGATCAATAAAGTTTTGCCAAACATCTGGTGTAACTTTAACGAATTTTGGTGTGTTAACGTTTCTACGTTTTTTAATTTATATGCAACTTGTTAAAGTTTTACCTATTTCTCAACAACAGTGCCGAAGTTCTACTTTGTAACTGCTTATAAAATTTTCTTGTCTTTGTCTTAAATTCCATTGATAAATGTCGAGAAATCCGGTTTCTACGAGTTGATGTATAAGTTATTCCAAATGACAAATACTGATTCTAATTAAAAACAAAAACGATAACTGAAAATTTAGTGTCTTTTTTGAATAAATGTGCTCTTGACTAAAAATTTAATTTTTGAAGTTTAAAATAATACTAAAGCATTTTTTTAAACATTAATTTTTCTGTGCTTTTCTTTTTCCAATGCACTGCTTATTACAAGAAATCTGTTAGATATCACCTAAAGCTCAGAACGCTCATCCACATGTCAATGCTGGTTTTATGTTTAAATTCAACGAAGCTTTAGACACTGTGGAGTCTGCATCAATTGTGTATGGAAACATAAATCCATTATTTGTTCATGCAACCCAATCAGAAGCATTGTTGGTGGGCAAAAACTTATTTGATTTGAAAACAATTCAAACCATATGTGCTAGCCTAGATAGAGAAATAATTTGCAGTGTGATACCACCTGAAGCATCACCCGATTTTCGAAAAAAAGTAGCAATAGCACTTTTTTATAAGGTAAAAAAAACAAAGTAGTTGGCTTAGGCTAAATTTAGATTTTTGTTAGGCTGTTTTAAGCATTGCTCCTGCTGCACAAGTTGCACCAAAATACCAATCAGGTGGCGCACTTTTAGCTAGAGGAATTTCTACGGGTGCTCAAGATTATGAAACCAATAAGTCTTTATATCCTGTAACAGAACCAGTAGTAAAATTAGAAGCTTTAAATCAAACTACTGGTCAGGCACAATATATAAACGATATTCCAGATTTACCTCATCAACTTCAAGGAAGTTTAATATTTGCTCAAGCTCCACCGAGCTCAATAATTCTTAGTATTGACGCTACAGCAGCACTCGCTATTGAAGGCATTAAAGGCTTTTTTACCAAAGATGATATTCCCGGTGACAATACTTTTACGCCACCAGAGCTGGGAGGATTTTATTCACCTGAAGAAATTTTTTGCAAAGGAACTGTTCTATACTACAACCAACCAATTGGAATTTTAGTCGGAGCAAGCAGAGCTGTTGTAACAAGTGCAGCTAGTTTAATAAAAATATCTTACAGTTTTCCAACAGAAGCGCCTTTACTGTCAATTAGGCAAATTTTAAAAACTGGGCACTTAGAACGAGTTCAATTACTCAAAACAATAAAGCCTTTAAAAAAAGGAACGGATATTAAATATGTTGTAAAAGGAACATTCGATATTTATTACCAATATCACCTTCATATGGAAACTCAGAACTGCAATGTCGTACCAACTGAAGATGGTCTTGAAATAAATCCTGGATCACAATGGATAGATCAAATTCAATTAGCCGTTTCTAAAATGTTAAACATTCAACAAAATAAAATTTTGTGCAAAGTGAGACGTTTAGGTGGTGCTTTTGGTGCGAAAATAAGCAGAAATGGATTAATTTCATGCGCGACTGCTTTAGCCGCTTGGAAATTACAAAAACCTGTTAAAGCGTCTTTAAGCCTAAAAGAAAATTTGTCATCCGTAGGAAAAAGATTTCCTCTATCCGTTGATTATGAAGTAGGTGTGAATAATGCTGGAATTATTCAATATTTAAACGCAGATTTATACACAGATGTCGGAAGTATAAACAATGAAAATCCTTCAGCAGGAATATTACCAGTGTTTATGGGTAGTTATATGAGTGATGTTTATAGTGTTAAAATAAGTGAGGCTGTAACTGATACTCCTCCTAACACGTGGACTCGTGCACCTGGTTCATGTGAAGGCTTGGGATCAATTGAAGCAATAATGGAACATGTAGCGACAGAAATTAACATGGATCCTTTCGAATTTCGATTGGCTAATCTTATAAATGATTCTCCTTTAGTGTCTTACTTCAATGAAATGAAAACATGGGCAAATATAGTTGAAAGAAAACAAGAGATAAATGAATTTAACCAATCTAATCGTTGGAAAAAGAAGGGTTTGTCGATAGTTCCAATGACATGGTTTTTAGAGCTTGGTGGACCGTTTTCTGCAATGGTCTCTATATATCATGGAGATGGATCTGTGCAACTTTCACACGGCGGGATTGAAATGGGTCAAGGAATAAACACAAAAGCTGCACAAGTTTGTGCTTATAAACTCGGAATTGAATTAGAAAAAGTTTCCGTAATTCCAAGTAACAGTTTTGTTTCTCCTAATAATACTACAAGTGGTGGAAGTGTTACATCTGAAGCTGTTTGCCACGTATTTAACAATTAAAAATGTAAAATTATTTCTAAATTTATTATTTAAGGGAGTAATTCAAGCTTGTGATATATTAAACAAAAGGATTCAGCCCTACAAAGATCTTAATCCTGAAGCTAGCTGGGAGGATATAATAAAATTGTGTTTTCAAAGCTTTGTTAATTTGTCCGCGTCAGCAGTGTATGTATTGTGTAAAAAAATATCTAAAAAATTGTAAGTTTATTTTTATTAGAACAATGCCTAATGACGCCAGCATGCATAATTACAAAATTTATGGGATGGCGGCTACTGAAGTTTTAGTAGATGTTTTAACTGGACAACATTTAATTACTCGAGTAGATCTTATAGAAGATACAGGAGACTCATTAAGCCCTCTTATTGACATTGGTCAAGTAGAAGGTGCTTTTGTAATGGGAATGGGCTACTATATGAGCGAACGTATTGAATTCAATTATGAGGGTCGAGTTTTAACTAATGATACGTGGACTTATTATCCTCCAGGAGCTAAAGATATTCCCATAGACTTCAGAATCAAGTTTCCTAAAGATAACCCTAATCCTATTGGAGTATTAAATTCAAAAGGTAAAAATTTTAAAGTTAAAGTTTTAGAAATTTCTTAAAAGTATTTTAATTCCACAGCAACTGCAGAGCCTCCTTTATGTATGGCAATATCAGTTCCGCTGGCAATTAGAAACGCTGTGGCATCGGCTCGAACAAATTCAGACGCATCCAATTCAAAATGGTATCCTATTGGTAATATTGAAAGCAATTACTGGTCAAATTCAAATTTTATTTTATTTCAGATGGAGTCACAAATGTTGAAGATATATTTACGAACTGTCTTAATGACTATAAACAATATGTTTTGTAAAAGTAGAACTTATAATTCAATTTTTATTAAAATTAATCCAACAATTATTGTGCTTTTTTTGCATTGTTTGTTTTAAATCTTTTTTTTCCAGTTTTTCAAATTTTTTTAAAATTTTGTTTACAGTTTTCAAACCATCTTTTTGACTCTTTTGTTACAAATTCTTACTAGAAACTTTTTTCTGTATTGTTTTTTTAACCGCTTTATGATGGCTTTATAATTGTTTTTTACTGTTAAAGTGCTTTTTCATTCTTATTTTCATTCTTTATCAGTAATTCTAGAGGCATATAGATAAAAAATTTAAAATTAATGGCGCCGGTGCACAATGATGCCGCAACTAACGTGCTCTGTAATAAATGCCGAAATAAAGTAGTTAAAATTGTGAAATGTCAGAAATGTTCTCAACCTTACCATTCTAGTTGTGCTAAAAAAATTTGGGCATTTTTTGACTAAAAAGAGAACATTTTCACCTGTTGTGAAACCCCCAACATAGATCAAATTGATAATGATTTCTGGAATGAAATTGAAGACATGGGTAAAGGATCATCGCCTCAAATAGACGTAAGATTATTTGCTTATATCATAAAGCAAGAAGATAAAAAGCATTGTGCAATTAAACACCAACATCAACAAATATTACTTTTAGAAAACCAGTTAAATAATGTTTAAATATCACAAATAATAATATATATATAATCTTAAATAGTTCCACAGTCCATGAGGCGGAGGCAGAACAATCACAGTTGCAGATAAAAGATTGTAACGATACTTCTCACAATATTGCAGAATCAAAGTGGAAAACTGTCACTCCCAAATACAAACAAAAATAAAAAAAACATCTTATTATTGGAAGCTTTACCACAGCGAATCATCTGAAAGCTATTTCAAAAATGGCATAAATGTCTACAGACTTACTTCTGATACGAGGATACGACTAAAGAAAAATTTGAATTACATTTAAAGTTATTAATTAGTCTAGAACTAATTGATGTTAGAAAATTAAATTCAAGGCATCCGGAATCTCTACTCAAGTTTTAAAATCACCGTGAAATTCAAAAGTCTTAAAGCTGCATTGAACCCTGAAATCTGGCTGTCAGGGCCACATATAAATAGGTTTTTTCTCACTCATCTGTGAAAGAATACTCCAACTCCAACTCTCACCAGTGACGGATTTAGGCTTGCTGCCGCCCTAGGCCCCATTCGATATGCCGCCCTTTTTAAAAAATGAATTTCAATAATTTTGATCCAATATTTTTATTTAAAAAGTAACTTTATTCTTTGATGATTTATTAATAAATGTCTTTAAAAATAGTTGGAAGCATTTTTAATAATTTTTTAAGGTTTAATTTATGTTTTTAATAAGTTTCAAAAGTTTTTTAAAACATTTTGAGACTTTTTTAATAGTTTTTAAAAAATGTATTAAACTTTTTATATTTAATTTTTAAAATGTAATAATACGTTTAAAAATTTTTAAAAGTACAAATGAATTACTAAAAGCTGATCATTGATAATTGATATATTTAATAGTATAAAATTTGCAAAAAATTGTAAAATATGAGAAATAAACATACAAAATGTCAAGACAGACATCTTTATCACTATTCAATCCATAGAAAGTCTAATATACGAGCAATAGATGTCCCTAAGATGACATCTATTAATTCATGCAACTTTACAATTCAAATAAAATTAGTTTTGCAACAGTATCTGCTTGTGCATCTTAAGTAATTCGGCAAATTTGTTCATCGATATTAATTAATTGCACCATCGCGATGTCTAGTCAATGTAAGCAAAAAAAAACTTTCGATACATTTACAGTTAAATTGCTAATTGAATTGACTATTTATGGTAGGTAAATGTTAAATAATTATTGATAATCAATTTTTAAAATTTATAATTTGGTAATCGTATCGTGCAAAAATCGGAATATCAGATCCTTTCAACTTTCACTGAATTAATTTTGTGTAATGACTTTTTTGCCAAATTACTTGATAGACATTTTATTGCCCTTGTAGACTTAAAATTAATTTTTGAGATTTTTAATATTTTGGTTTAAAATCTATCTTTGTGAAATGTTAGGTCAGGTTGTCATTCATCAAAACTTCAACCAAAACTAATCTAAATTATACCAGATTACACAATGACCTAAAATTTTCTCAAAAAATCAGCAACTTAACGAGTTTTGAGTGCCAGGGTCGTTTCTCGTAACCATGAACTTAACATTACGTTTTTATAATCTTGATCATTTAAATAAATTGATGGAATCTTGTAATATCTGAAGATTTAAATTCTTGGACGACACATCACGCAAGGCCGATCCTTTCAATTTTTGACGCATAAAAAATTAATTATTCGTAAATAGCCATAAAATTTATAATTATCTTGTTTATGTGCTAACTCAAAATGTGTCACATCTATTTATTATATCAGAAATGCAGATTAAATTAAATTTTTGAACCGGAAATTTATGCAATATCTGCAAGATATTGTTTATTGTTTGTTGCAGAAGATGCAAAGAGAAAGCAAAATTGCATTTTATTGTGTTTCCATTGGCATGCCAATTGGTTGTTACTCAACTCTCCAAAGAAGCTGTCAAGGTAAATCGGTAGTCTTCACCTGATTTGTAATACCTACAATATCTTGCAAAAAATCAACGTAAAATTTTTGAAATTTTGGTCAAGCTATAAAAATATTTTGAGCATAAGACTCTGTTTTTAGCAACTATTAGCCAAATATTAATAATATTTATTTTATTATTATGTTTCTGTTGACAATTTTATAGTAATAATAATACATTTATTTCCAACACGTTAATGAAGGGAATACATTGTTAGAAACTTTTTCAGTAATTGACTGAAAGTAATATGAATAACTAAATCAACAATAATTAAGATGTTTGTCTTAGTTTCTATCACAAATAACACAAATTATTATAGATTGAAAGCTATCAGATTTTTAAACAGCAATGTTTTCTTAACCCGCAATTGTGCCACCCAATGTAGAGATCTACTGAAATGTAAACAGTTGTAAAGATTACTTCTACTACAAAATTTTTTTAAAAATTGAAAATTTTATTAGTCAGCATTGAAATAATAATGAATTTTTGGTTTTACACTTTTGTAGATTCCACTTCGGGTACATTAAAAATCATAACAATTCTAGGGTTGAGCTTGACAAGACAGTTGCAGAAAAAATGCTGGCATTTGGGTTTGTAAAACAGTTCTTAAATTGTTGAGGAACTAATAATGATCTTTAAAATTTATATACTTTATTAGTTTTCATAGTATTTACAATATTATTATATCATGCAAGCCTAGTTTAAAACTAGTCTTAAGGACATTTTTGATTTGTCTGGTGTAAGCTTGTTTGTTGACAAAAAAGCAAACAAGTAGTAGGCGTTTTTGTTTTTTTAATTTTTATAATGTCGCTGCACTAAGGCTTATCTATTGAGTTTATTTTAACTTAATAATCTTTCCTCATAGTTTTTTGTATTCTCATATTCTAAATTAAACTTTTGAAGATGATTTATCTTATTGAAACAAAATCTTTTTGAACTCATTTTGCAATAGTTTGTTCTCTACAGCTAAGTATCGATCTTGCGTTTTAATATTTTTTGTATAAAATCGATAGCAATTAATTTTGTAAAAAGTCTGCAGAGTTATGATACTCTAAGATTTGCAAGATTTTTTGCGGTCAAATTAAAACCTTGTAAATGCAGAATATAAACGCAATTTCATCTTTTGTTTCATAAAATCGAACTTGCAATGCAAAAAACATCTGCGGAAATTACTGAATCTGTTCCAAATTAGAAAATGTCTAGAGTGAATAAAAAATTAATCTCGCTAATGAAAAAAAATAGAGTGTTTAAAAAAAATAAGGTTATAATTATATTTGGCGTAGATAAAAAAAACAACATTAAAATAAATAAAATTTATAAAAAAAAATTTCAAATTAGTCTTCTATTTTTTCGTAAAAAGATAATAAAAAATAAAAAAGACTTTAAGCAGATATATGTTACTGAAGACTATTCGAAAAAAGTATTGACCAAAAGAAAAGCGTTACAAGCTGAGTTGATAAAAAAAAAAACAAAAAAAATAACATTTTTAGAACATGATTAACTTGTAATGAAGAAAAATGAAGCAACAAAAATAGAAGACGAGAAACTTTTTTTAGACTTTCACCTAAAAAACAGCAAGTCACCGTAACTTTTAATGCCGTTTACACCAATAGTAAAGCAGCCATGATAGCTCTAAGCTCTTATGTCATCAGTTTCAGAATGGCTTGAGAACGCCGAAACAAGTTAAACAATTTAAACAAGAAAAACATCTTATGTAGAGCCAGAACTATTCTGTGGTTTAAGAAAGCACACCAGAAAGAAAAAATGACAAACAGATCAATACTTGGACTGAATTTTGACATTCTAAAAAATTTCTTAAAGAGTTTGAGTATGCAAAGTCAAAATTCTACTTGAACCTCACTAACAATAAGCTTCACATTCTTCCAGGTTTTTTCACCGGACCCTGCCGTTTACGAAAGCATCTAGTAAAACTTGACTTAGAAGGTAATAACTAATGCACATTTTGCCAAAAGAGAAAGAAACATTGAAACTTAAGAAAGAGAAGCAGAATAGTTTAATACGTCGCCGTAGACATGAGTCTTTATTTCTTTTCTAATCTAATCTAACTTAACCTTTGAAACCGATAGAACCAAGGCATTTGATGTGATGAAACTGAGATCTAACTCTATTACAACGTAGCAACTTACAAACAAGCAACAGTAGCAGCTAATGTCTGGCAATCAAAAAATACAACTAAAAAAAAACAAAAGAACATTAATAAGAAAATTGCATCTTCCCACAAGCCGATTTCTCATCGTGAGAAAAAATAACCAACAGTTTCTAAGTATAGATAAACTAACTGAATAATAACTGCGACATACACACAGCAACGCTTAATACACGATTACTAAAATCCCTAGAAAATAGAACTAGAAACAAAAATCAACAAAATAAATTGGAATATTATCAGAATAAGCAAATGTTTACATACTTCCACGCTTTACACACAGATGCCAGTCTTAAGTCTTAACAACAAAATAAATTAGGTATATGTTAGAATGAGATAGAAAAAACTGAATTAAGAATAAAAAAAAAAAATAATAAAATTTAAAGAAATTAAGGAGAAGACTAAGTTTAGATAAGTTCAATTAATATGTGGCAAAACATAAATATACTGAGAAAAAAGATAGAAAAATAGACTAAAATAATAACAGAATGAATTCCTAGAAAAAGCAGAGAAACAAATGGAAGACCGATTAAGCGATGGGAAAACAAAGACAGTTTAAGTCAGAATGGTCACTTACAGTAAAGAACAGAAACAAATTAAAGACCTTATAAGAGAGATAAGCCAAATGCCAAAAATATGTTTAAATAGTTGAAATCAATTTATAATTTTCTTACCTTTATTGTTGTCTTTTTTTTCTCATTAAAAAGTAATGTTTAGTAATGTTTAATAAATAAATAAAAATCTAACCTCAATAAATATTGATTTATTTTAAAAATAGCAGAAAAAATAAACTTAAAATATTGTTGCACTTTACACTCGTTTTTATTTAATCATATAAACGCTTACACAGTTTAGAAGCATTTTTACAAGCTTTAGCTTTCTCATTATTAAACATTACTTTATTTCACAAAATCGAAATAAGAGGATAAATAATCGGAGAAGACTATTTATTTACTAGTTTTTGACGAAAATTTTTTAAGACAAAAAGACTTAAAATTTTTGTTTTTTTGAAACTTACCCCAATAAAGTAGTTATTTGGAAAAAAATGCGAGGCTGTAGGAGGAAAGTTCTTCATCCAAGCGTTTATGTTCAATTGTTACATTGTTTTTCGGTTTTGGGTAAATAGGCTATTGAGTTTAAATAAACAAATACGTGTGTTACATCACTTTATGCAAAATATTTTGCTAACGTTTTTTAATAAAGCAGCAAAAAATACATCTTCTGTCATTGATTTTTTTTTGAAATTTTTGTTGAAACTATGCTAAGGGTTGAATTTCTTGTTAAAATCTTTAATATTAATAAACTTAGTTTTATCTAAACTTAAATTATGCAATTTTGTACATAATTTTTTGCAATCGATTTAAAAATGCATCGTTTCAAAAATAAATCGTAATTATTTTACAGCTAATGGGATTACCTGTTACTTGCAATAATACTGGGTGATCAATATTAAAGAAAATTAAAGGCGGCTGTGCTTTTTTGGCAGCATACTTTACATCGGTCCGTACTAAAATTAGGTAGAATGACTACTCAGCCTGCATTTTTCTTGAAGACAGAAATTAGCAAATATTTCTATTCTCTATTTTCTCGTCTCATTCCATTTCAAAAATAACATTAATTATACTCATTAGGTAAACTAACCTGCATCAGTGCGCAAAAATGCTAGACTAATGCATTTGCGCCAGTTTATGAATGTAAACTGAGTTTTTAATTATTTAAAAAAAAAACGAAAAAATTTTAAACAGGATATAAAAATCTATTTGTTATTTTCTAAGGCTCAAAAACAAGAACGTAAACTAATTAAATTGTTATATTCAAATTCACAAAATCTCTACGCCATGGCCTAAACGACTTTATGTTTACCCGGCTTTAGTACAAATCGATCTAAAACCTGCTGTCAAAAAAACCCAACTGGTTTTAATTTACCTTAATATTGAACGCCCGGTATGTGCATTTCTTTTAATAGAAGATTAAAGAATCTAGATATAAATCATAAAGAATCAAATAAAATAAGTTATAAAGTTAAGTGTGTAATTACTTTATAAATAATTCATTGGGTATGTTTAATGCCTTTTGGAAAAAAAGTGCAAGAGAATGTAACTAACTGTACATTAAAATATTAAAACTTAAATAAATACATATACATGATGACATTCCAAAAATGCATTTTTTATTCATATAGCACTTACGATAATGTCATAAAAAATGTTTATACCATGAAATTATAATTGCAAATTGTATATAAAAATATAGTACTTGAATAGTATAACAGTTAATAATCAAGTATATTAGCAACATTGAGTAATATTTATTTTTAATATTTTCGATGTGTTTAGGTACCGTAATAAATGTTTTAGTATAATTATTGTCAACTGCGTCATTGTAATTTAGCAAAATAGAAACCAAGGTTTATTTACTCTCGTATTGTCTAGTATTTAGTATACATAAAAAAAACCTATAAAAAATTATTTTATCTATTTTTTTTAAAGAAGAGCAATAAATTATTGTTTGGCCATCACACTTACTTACTGTTGTTCTAAAAATAAGTATTAATTCTTGGACGGGTTCTTTGAATAATAATAGATAACGTGTCTGGCATCATCGCCATTCTTCAAGTTTTTTTATAACCAATTTATTATATTTCTTGAAAAAGATAGTAGGGGCCTATAATATAAATACTAAATCAAAATCCCAAAAAATTAAAAGATGTTGTTCAAAGTAGCTCTTGTATTATCCCTTTCTGCAGTGTGCTTCTCAGCACCACCGCAAGCTGCGCCTGTACCAGAAGGGCGCAGTTTTTCTGGCCCTGTAGCAGACTCACGCAACATTAAAGATTTTATTCCAATTGTCAGCCAAGAAAGTGACATCGATGTCGAAGGCAAATATCGTTACAGTTATGAATCAGCCGACGGAAGCAAAGCTGCTCAAACTGGAGAATTAAAAGTTCTTGATAAAGACCATTCTGGACCATCTGTTACTGGCGAAGTTCTCTATAAAGGTCCCGATGGTAAAGAATACCACTTGACATATACTGCAGATGAAAATGGATACCAACCACAAGCTGATTATTTGCCAGTGACTCCCGAAGTACCTCCAGCAATTGCAAGAGCTTTGGTTTATTTGGCCACCGCTCCTCCACCAAAAGACGAGCTTGTCATTAAGCATTAGGAATATTGTAAGATTTGGCTGCGTTTGTGATTTTTATACAATTAGTTGTACAGTGCAATAAAAGCAATGTTAAAAAATAGATTTTTATTTACGTATTTTAAACACCAAAAGTATATTACACACATTATGAAAATTGCAACCAACATTCATGCAGAAAAAAAGTTTTTCAAAAAATGTAGATTTTTATATCACAACTCTTTTTTTTGTTTTAAAAATAATTGAATGTTCCAGAAAGATAAATTGATGTAGAAAGCAGTGAAATGAATAGAATTGATAAACTAAAAAACTAATCCTGCATTCGGTTTGCTTTTGTGCTAACAGTGTATGTAATCTCTTATATGGTAGAAAAACTTTAGTTTTTTAAGTAATTAGTTTATAAGCATAATTTGCTTGTAAACTAATTAAATCTTGCTAAAATGCATCAGTGAAGACTTCTTTTAAATCATTTAAACAATTTTTATTAGCGTGCACTAGCATCAGGGTTTTATACGTAGTGACATTTATTTATCTAAAGCTTCTTACATTGATACTACAAAGTCATGTTTCCACATTTCAATGCAATAAAGTCACCAACAACAGATGCCGATTTGAAAAAAAAAAACATTACTACATCAGCGCATTTTGTCTGAAACCTGCATCAAACTTATACTATTTTCTCTTTCTGTTTATAATGTTACCAAAAAATTAGAAAAAAATTAAAAAAGGTATTTAAAATAAATATTTTTAAACTTTGACATTTTTTAAGCTTATGAGCACCTTTTAATAAGACTTTTGCAGACCTTAGATGTGCATTTCAGTCAAAAGGTGTTAATTTAATTTTACCAACAATATCTTTTACTATTTAAAAATGTTTTCTTTTAATTGACATTTGTTGTTGGTGACTTTCGGTTATTGAAATGTTAAAACATAACTTTTTAATTTCAACTAGCTGGCCCGGCGAACTTTGTTCCGCCTTAGTTTTGTTATTTTATTTTTTATTTTTTTTGTCATTTGTTTTGTTATTATATGTCAGATGCGTTTACGTTTTATATTGTATGTCACGTCACACAGAATGGGATAAAAAATATTCTTTGTTAGGCTACTGGTTCTAAACAACCACTCCACCAATTCTCAGCCAAATCGGTCATAAATAGATATAGATTTTTAAAATAAACGACCCCAAAAACTATAAAAATGATACCCAAATTAATTATTCACATTTATTACATTTATCACATTCATTTTACAACCCTCTTTAACTTAAATATCATTTTCAAAATCAACGACCTGAAATTCCTCGAAAATACCCATATCGTTTTCTTACATTTTTATCCCTAGAACACTCTCTTTTCATCCTCCTAAGAGTAATTTTTTAGAAAGCAGGAAACATACCTATTTATTTTTTTTTGAGAACTTAGGCAATTTATGGGAAAAATTATGAAAACGACATCAATCTTTAGACATTTTGCCCTCTTTCCGCCCTATCAAGGAATGATAATATTTTACTTCTAAAATTTCGGATTTAAACATAGATATTATTTTTAAAATAAACAATCCAAAATTTTTGAAAATTATATTAATATTGGTACTTGTCATTTTTTGTTTCTATCCCACCTCTTTTTATCTCTTTGTTAATAAAAAGTATTCTATTCTTTTCATTCAAATCCAGTCATCATAATTTTCCATACAAACTTTCACCCAAAGTTGTTATATGGGAAGTTGTCTCATGGAAGACGATTAAAGACGGCCACTGACGATCCAAGATCCAACGCCACAGTCGTACTGCGGCGTTGGCGCGTTGGATCGTCAGTGGCCGGCTTTACATGTAAACGCACGGTCCAACTTTGGTTTGTGGTGGGGGAGTGGATCGATTTATTTGGAACGGTAATTTGCCAAGCCTCACCGAACGTTTCCGACATCGCAATTCTAATTTTGATTTAACCCTTCTTTTAGAGGGTGTTTTCTGGAATAAAAAGTATCCTATAGCATTCTCCCGGCTCTAAAATACCACCTCACCAATTTTCAACCATATCGGTAAAGCCGTTCTTGAGTTATAAGTGGAGTAACTAACAGACTTTCTTTTATATATATAGATATTAGAAGATTTTAATAAATAGATGTCAATCCATATTACATTTTAGACACTTGAGTAAATATAGACCTAGCACAGCCAAAACAAATTCATTCAAACAAGATTTGTTTACTTAACTGTGTTGATTATGCACAGCTGATTTAGTTTTTTTTAAAGAGTAAGCACAAGCATGCTTGCTTGATTTGTTTGGCTTAGTTATTCAAAATTTTATTTTATAACTTTTGCTTTGAGTTAGTAGGAAATTTTGATCTCTTGAAACTTCCGGGTAGTGCTTTATCATTATCTCATAACTACTATGTTTTTTTAATTTTACTAAAACAGCGGGATGACAAATTTTGACTCTTTAATATGCTTAATAAAAATTAAGACCATCTTTAAATTATTCAACAACAAAAAAAAATTAATGAACTGGATCTGAATCAGTTTATCTTCTCAGAAACTATGATGCTGTCAGGTACAGGCACTCAGATACACACAACTTATAACACTTCTTTGGTTTATCGAAAATTAGTCTAAAAAAGCAGTATTTGAAAGTACCTTTCGTAGTGACTATGTAATAAGAAATCTAAAAATGTAGCATTAAAAATAAAAAAAAAATATCTAAAAACAACATAAAAAAAATATTTCAGCTGAGTGTGTGAAAGTGACAAGAAAGATACCATAAGGCTAAAAAACAGGTGCAAAAAACATGTAATTTTAAAAAAAGCAAAGATATGAAGATTTATAAATAGATTTCACGAGTGTACAAAAGAAGAAAAGTAAAAACAGAATATATATAAAAAGTGTATTTGAATAAAATAAGACTGAGAATAAAAGATATAAAAAAAATAAATGTGAAAAAATATAAGATGCATATAAAAACAATAACAAAATAATTTTTAACAAAAAAAAAACCGACTTAAGAAACTAAAAAGTAAACGCAAACACGCATTAGCAAACGCACTAGTCGCTACTGCGATTTTCAAAGTTTTCTCTCGTTTTCTCTAGGAGGTTTTTATAAAATCTTAATTTTCTTACCATCCTCAAAATATCTCCTTGTCATTAAAAAAAAATTATTATTATCGGTTTATAAATAACAAATTTATTTGTTAACACAAATAAAAAAATATAAACACAGTCAAATTGAAAAACCTCTAAGTCGGAATAATAGTCGGAATAAGTCGGAAAACAAATAAAAAGAAAAGTAAAGTGTCAAAAATTATTGTAAACTTTTTTTTTTGGTAAAAAATAGCATTATTAACAGATTTGTTTATGATGTTACGTGACATAAATAACTGAATATTAACTAAGAACATTTGTGTTATACTAAAAATGATAAAAATTGAAATATATTGTTTAAGTCTAATGATTTGGAAATTTGTTGCCAAGAAAGAAACTCATGATTCAAATTATCTAAAGAAGACAAAATGTTTTGCAAAACATCAATGTTTACTTGATAAACATTTTGTTGAGCGCACACCAGTTTTCTGTGAAAACAAAACTTTTAGTTAGAAAATAATAAAATGAGACTGTTTCTCACATAAGCTCTGTTTTTAACCGACTTCAGAAAAAGAAGAAGTTACTCAATATATTATTTTAGCTTATATTTAAGTTGATTATATATTACTAAAGTTATTTTCAAACTGCATTTGTTAACATTCTAAAAATAAATAATAGTAATTTATTAATTGTCTAATAATAAATAATCTTGAACCAGTCTAGCTTGATTGTCAGTTTTTTTTTAAGTTGTAGTAGTAGGAACAAAGACTATATATACGACAACACATGCCAGAATGTTCGAAAAATGTTGTTCAAAATTGTTTTATCAGTGATTCTTATCGGAGTCTGTTTCACAGCTCCTCCTGCAAAAGTACAAGAAGTACGACGTGTAAAAGATATTGTTCCCATTGTCAACCAAGATGCTGACATCAGTTTTGACGGACAATACCATTTCAGTTACGAATCTGGCGATGGAAGTAAAGCGAAGCAAAGCGGAGAATTGAAAACATTTGATAAAGATAAAGCTGGAGAGGTCGTCGTTGGAGAATATGAATACACTGGAGATGATGGAAAACTTTACAAAGTCAAATATACTGCCGATGAAAATGGGTTTCATCCTGAAGGAGATCATTTGCCAAAAACATCCGCTATTATTCTTCGAGCTCTGTCAAATATTGTTGCAGCTTCAGACAAACATTAAAATTAATCAGGTGTAATCTCATCCAATAAATAAAAATAGTGATCAAAGCATTTAGTATTTTTTTATTGCAAGATGCTGAACACAACAAAAAGTTCTTTCAGTCAAATCGATTAGAACAAATGTTTGTATTTTTTGCCCTAAAATTATGTACCTTTCTGTCGTTAACAAACTTTCAATATGCTCAAAAATATCATTGACGTTTTATCATCTCAAACAACTTACGCCCATCTAACCATTTGCTCATTTGCGTCAGATGCGCACTACACGGTGTTTCAGAAATTATGTGTCATCAAACTGACTGTAAAAACAGTCTGTGTTGTCTCTTAAAATTCAATAACTACTATAGATTAACATCACATTTTTCTAATGTCAAATCTGACATTCGAATAAATGTAATAGTTATTTACATAAAAGTCAGGAAAATTTTACATTACTGAGTATTTTAAAGCTCCGAGTCAAGTAAGAGATTTTACTGACGTGTTTTGTATTAAATTTTTCCGGAAATCGTGAAAAAATTTTTTTTGACAAATTTTATAAAAATGAAGTTTGTCAATTTTGTTGGCAACTATAGTTACAAAAGTATCTTTTTTTTTTCTGGAAAAATAATTTTAAATATAAAAATACAATTTTTTCTAAATATACAACACAATAAGCTTTACAAGTGATAGTGTCACTTGTCGCTTCTAGTTTAGCTTTTAAAACAAATGAGGATTTGGATAAACTTTATTCACTTTGTCGTCATCTTTAAAAATTTTTTGTTTAACAACTTTTGGTCTGTAAAAAGCTACAGAACAATATTTAATTTTTTAAAATCTATTATAAAAACAGTGGATACCAGCCAATAGCGTTACGAATATTGCAGAAATAATACGTCGTTTTCAAATTTCAGCGTTCCGGCAAAAAATCACGTTACTAACACATTTGTTTATGTTGCTAAGAGAAATAGAACTGATTGAATATTAAAGAAATCGACGTTTCACAAAACTAAATCAAAATGAATCAAGAAAGTCGCTTTGGAACCATATATGAAGGTTAGATTAGAAATTTGTCTAGATGAATATAACTCGATTTTTTTTTATTTCGGAAAATTTTGATTGCAGTAGACTCAAAATGTGTTTTAGGTAAAATCATTCATAAATAGATTTTGATCATGATAAATTTAAAGTTTGTTGTCAAGCAACAACTTTTGACATATGATCAAAATTTTATAAGAAAAAACGAATATATTATATATGATAAAACTACTATTTAAATTTTTGTAGTGTCTAGACAACTAAACAACTTTTGACATATGATCAAAATTTTATAAGAAAAAAAGAATATATTATATATGATAAAACTAATATTTAAGTTTTTGTAGTGTCTAGACTACTAATTTATAAATAAACAACAATAACATTATATTATATTTTTTGTAACCTTCTAATTCTTAACTTAACTCATACGATCTCAATAACACCCGCAACAATTTTATAAAAAAATTTTAAATATTTTAACTATTGACTTTTATTACCATATTTTAAATACAACATTACCAATTTTAACTTATAAAAAGCAACAAGTATGTATATGTTTGTGGAATCACTTAATAATAGACAGTAAGTGCTAATTATGATTATTACATTTATAAGACTTTGTTACACTTAACTTTTATAATTATTGTAGATAGCCCGCCCTGATGATGAGAGACTTCTCTCGAAACTAGTAGGCTGTAAATAAATACTTTTAGAAAAAAAAGAGTTTGGTGAAGTACATACTTGAAACCCTTAAAACCCTTAATCAATTACACCAAACAAAAATGAAAACTTGGTTCAAAAATAACATTATAGTCTTACTTTTTTATTATTCACAAATTTTTTTCTATATTGTTATTATTATTTATACACAAAAAAATAATGATACTTTTCTATAACTCTAAATAATGATATCAAAAAACAAAATGTTTCACGTTTGAAACATAATATACCGATTATAAAACGTAACTTATTTGTGATGATAATTTTACTATTTTTGTGTACAACTGATTAAATCATTTTACTGCATTTGATTTATTATAACTACTGATGCAATCATGACAAGGATAATTAAATTTATTCGATGCTTATTGATTAATTTTGAAATTAAAAATAGAAAAGTTTTTGCTCGACATATAATTTACGTTTTGCAATTTTCTTGTACAATTTTTTTATTTTTTGATGCAATTATCTATCAGTGGTATAACTGTTTTTAAATATAGAAAAATCAGTACTATCACTTCACTACGCTATTACCAAATTATAATTATAATGTAATTATAGAAAACATTTTTGGCTTAAAATGTTTGGATGTGGGCTTATGTTATTATCACAATATTAATTTTTTTATTATGAAAGCTTATATTAACTCATTTATTGGGTTAATATAACAATAAAATATAAATAAAAAAATTTATTTTGCTTAGTTGGTTGATAAAATAATTTTCGATTTTCAAAAGCAGCATAAAATATATCGTCTATAAGTGTTGATCACCAGGGCAACACGAGCAAAGATATTTGCAGTTTCGAACATGTTATAAGTCATCTTTTTTAGCCAACTAGATTTTTCCAATTTATTTGCAAATTATCGAAATGTCCATAATTTTTCATGCTTTTGATATGTTTATCTGTTGAATAGCATGACGATTTGTTTTTTAACACAGACTTCAAAAAAGATAGAAGTTTTCAATTCGACTGTATTTTTTTATGTGTTATTTTATAAATTTTTTTTGGGTGAACTGAATTTAATAATTTTTTTTTATTTGAAAGATGGCGTCTTTTATTCAATCTTATTTAAATAAAGTCTGACTAGTAGTTTTTGAGTTATTCGTATTAATGTTTTTTAACATATATTTTTGACACTTCAACTGATTATAAAAATATGTTAAAAATTAAAAAAAAAAAATTAGTTTTTTACAGTAATTTGAATCAATTAATAAATACCTAAACTAGAATAAATAAAATAATTCTTAACCATATTGAAGTCGGTCTTTTCCAAATTTTTAATTTGTATTATTTTAGAACTATTTCTATTATTGTGTTATAATAAAAAATATATATTTTGGTTACTTTTTTGTATTTAAATCAATTTTTGAAATAAAAGTATAGCACTTTGATTTCACAATCAGTTTGGGATATATAAGAAAGCTGCAAGTTGTTGCACATTTGATGTGTGTTTAGTGCAATTAAACTATATTAAATATAAAGTACTATAGTAAATATTCATAAAAATAAATTAAATTTATCAATTGTTCATTATATCTATTGATAAGCGTTTGTTGTTTAAATGTTTTTGACACAATTCAGAGTCTTGTTTAGGGTAATTTTTTCTTATTTCAGAAGCATTAATAATTTATACAAAAACTTAAAATTTAAAATAGCACGTACGTCTTAACAATATTTAACATCAAGAATTTTTTTTTTATTTTTTAACATTGATAAGTTTTCAGAAATGTTAAAAATAAAAATTATACTGATTTTGAAAGCAATACCTTGTTTTTTTACAACAATGTAGTCTACATTGTAGTAGACTGTAGCATTATTATAAAACTTTCTCTATGAAAAAAAAAACGCAAAACAAGTTAAAAAACTCAAATGCTACTTGTTTTTGATGAATGTTAATAAAAATAAGTTTTAAACACAGCCGGTAAAAGACAGCAGTATTTTTTATAAGCAGTAATAAAAAATTATAAATATAATTAAAAATAATTATAAAAAATCTATTAAATTAATGTAGATATAAAACTAATTTTTTTCATACATTACTTTCATAACTGAGGTTTTTTTTTTGTATTGCTAAAATCTTTATTATCAGGATTTAACCGCTTTAGCCACTCACTGTATAAACATTTTTTTCAGTAATTAAGCGCTAAAATGTTTTGAATGGGAACAAAAATAAAGTTGTGATATCTAGGTGGACATTTGAAACGTTCTCTTCTAGCAGTAATGGTTTGAACTGCTTCACTTCTTAAATGCTGTACCTGGATCGTACAGCAAGAAAAATCACGCTAGCACAACCTTAAGAAACATCTTTGATAAATTTCAGCTTTTTAGGTGCTATTTATAGTCCCTACTTTTCTCAAAAGACAATATTAATTTATTTGGAAAGTTGTTCACTATTATAAAAAGTCAAGGTCTATTTTTAGACTGCCTGCTGCTAATGTGATTGTCATTTTACTTCAAACATCTATTGGTGTTTCACCTTATCTACCAATTGGGAATAATATGTACCATAAGAAACTAACAAATTGTTTTTTGTGCCTTGCGCCTGCAAAACATAACTTTCAACGTGTCCTAAGCGGCTCGCAACGCCGTCTTGCCAGCTTAGACTAGAAAATGATTACTATGACATTTGCTGTCATTGTCAATTGTCATTTATCAACATTTATCAACGACAACTAACGGTTTGTATTGTATAATGTTACAATTAATGTATAGCCCCCAAAGTTCCTAAGCCGTAATGTGTGCTAGAGTATCGATTTTTTCAGAAAACAGCAATTTCACTTTTTAAGAACGCAAATAGGTGACTTTTGAAATGTCAAAGCAAATATTTTTTTGTTAATAAACAGGACATCTAGATTTTTTACTTAGCGTTACCATAACATGGAAAAAACTTTTTTTAATAAAAAATTGTTTTTATTTTTTAAAATAAAAAATCAGCAGCGGTACAAAAAATTTTGTGAATCACACCTCCGGAAACGCTTTTGCAAGAACTGGTAGTTTAGGGTTTCAAATAACTAGTGTTACTAATACTAAAATGCTTTTTTGCCGCTTGGCATTATTATTCCGAATTTCTAACGTTAAGCTTGTAGAAATAAAATTTGTATAAACTCTGTGTCTTGTTAGAAAATCCTAAAAACAATCTAGAACAAGACGTTTAAGTCACCGTTTGTGTAAAATAAAATATATACAAAACCAAAATAATTTGTATATGATTTATTCACAGCAAATAAAAATACAATTGTTTAAAAAAATTCAAGTCTGTAAGCTCTTATTTTTTATAAGATAATTTTAATTATGCTTACATCAAATTGAATGGTTATGAATATATTACAAACTGAGCTAAAACTATGTTGTATAATAGCTTCGAATCTGTTACTTTTATTTATAACACTAAAGTTTTTTTTCAAAAAATTTAAAATTTTTTTATTTTTAGCTTTTTTACACTTATAGTGTGCTTTTTTATAAAACATTTTATCACAAGTATGTTTTTTCATTAATTTTTTTACAAAAACATGTTATATTAGAAAATATCTTTATGCAAAATAGCATAAGTCTGAAACTAAAGACAAACATGTAATAGTCAAATAGTTTTTTATAAATATTACTTCAGCAGCATAAACAAAAAATAATTACAAAATCTGTAAAGTTTATGTCAAATTAATAGCTGTTATGCTATTATAGATACCAATTTTTTTATACTAGTTAAGAATGGTCTATTTGTAATCACTTAATTTAAAATAAGCATAAACAAAGCTTGTTCTTTTTCAGAAAAACTCTATATAATTTAATTATATAAATTTTTTCAACCGAGAAAAAATTGGAAGTGGTTTTTAATCCGACCTGTATTTATATTTATACAAAAAAAATTGATTTTACCAAGATTTTTTTATTAGATAAAGTATACTACAAAATCAATACCATACAAATATGACAAAAAAATCTACCTTTAAGCGTAAAAAAATTAAAAATGATAGTTTACTGGGAAAAATTGACACATCACAATAATATACAGTTTTAATGACACTATGATATGAACTAAATTCTATGTTGCAGTAAATTTTGACCACATACAAATAAAAAATCAACAAAAACCAACGTAAGAAAAAAGAATTTAGAAAAAAACCATTTTAAACAAAAACAGCATTTTAAAAAACAGACAGAACAGTAAAACAAAAAACATAGTAAAGATTCTTAGTCCGTCTAAGTTCTGCACTAATTTAAATAATTTTGGCTTGATGCTAAATAATTGAATAAACACGTATTAGGTAGTCTTATATTGATACCTAGTATGCTTAGAAATATAGATGAAACAGCAGCTTATTTAGATAGTGTTGTCACTATGACTATAGATAACCTTAATGTAAAAGATAAAGTAAAGCATTGGCACAAAGTTTGTTTGTTTGTTTGGCGGCCACTCAAAATTATTTACGTATTTTTGTAGAATTTAAACTCAAAGCGTTTCTATTTCATGCTGGTTAGTATTGGTTCCTTTTCAAATTTTTTGTTCAGAATATTTCAAAAATACAAAAGTTTTGTTAAAGAGACATAAGTGAATAAAAACGCACACTATACTATATCTGAATTGTAATGAGTAGATTGTAGATTGAGAAGGGGTCGTTTGGCGCTTTCCACCTTACAGAACTGCGACCAATTTGATCTATTGTTCTTGAACCCTACGCTCATTGTTTCCCCAGGAATTCTAGACTTTTTGTAAAGCCGAGTATATTCCTAAGTGGCTTGTTTTTGACTTCGACAGGCGTTAGTCTCGCACTGTCTAAGTAGGTCAGCCTTTGGGACGCTAGCGCACCGCAATTACAGAGTATGTGCTCAGCGGTTTCACTTTCCGATTCACATAGTCTGCAGTTCTCATTGTCCACCAGACCCAGCTTTTTAAGGTGATACCTTACTGAGCAGTGTCCAGTGAACAGGCCTGCAATGATTCTTATATCATTCTTCGATAGAAGAAGAAGCTTTTTTGCATTCTCTGGCGAATATTCGATGAATTTCTTCGCCTGTCTTTGCCCAGGAGTATTCTTCCAGTGGCGCATTTTAGTTGCCAATTCCCACCTAAGGATCTCCGTCCGTTCATGCGATTTCGTTAGTCCACAGAACGGTTCGGGGCCTATTGGAGGAGCTTTCGAACCTGCTTTCGCTAATTCATCGGCAATTTCGTTTCCTTCAATTCCTTCATGACTTGGTACCCAAATGAGGGCAATCTTGTTGCCCATTGCCAAGTTTTTGAGGGACTGTCTGCATTCCCAGGCCATTCGAGACTTAGTGTTGTTTGCACTGACAGCTCTTATGGCCGCTTGACTGTCAGACAGAATGCAGATCTTTTTGCCTTTAATACGCCTTCGCAGACATTCTTGGGCAGTTAGATCTATAGCAAGTGTTTCAGCTTGCATAATTGAGGGTGTGCTACCTAGGGCTATTGTTGCTCGGTATTTTGGACCATAGATTCCTATACCTGTCCCTTTAGTTGTTTTTGATCCATCTGTGTACCAGATAGAGGAGTTCACGCCAATTTGTGCGATTCGACTTCGAGCCGCATGACGGTCAGTAATGACTGTTTCAAACGGGGTTTCGAAGTCATGCATTATTGACATGACGTCCCTTGGTTGTTCAAGAAAACCCGGCTGCAGAAGGTCAAGTATCTTGAGGTGACCTGTTCGGTCTCCTAATTTGAATTTCTTTGTTTGGGCCAGCCTCAGAGATGCTTGCAAACTCTCCCTTTGCACCTGTAGGTGAAGGGGCGTTAAGTTCAGCAGCACCTCTAGAGCGGTAGTAGGAGCCGTGCACATGACTCCTGTAATGCCCAGGCACGCAAGCCGCTGCAATTTCTGCAGCTTGCTTTGTGTCGTTGTTTCTCTGGTTTTCGTCCACCATACAAGAGATGCGTATGTGACGATGGGTCTTATTACCGTAATGTACAACCAGTGTATCATTTTCGGCTTTAGACCCCATGTCTTGCCAAAGAGCTTTCGACATGCCCAAAAGCAGCCCGTTGCTTTGGTAAGAGTCTTGTCGACGAGGGTGTTCCATTTAAGTTTACTATCTAGGGTTACTCCTAGATATTTCACTTCGTTGGAAAATTGAATCGATAATCCTTCCAGTTGCGGAGCTTTAAGGTTTAGCTTCTTGCGTCTGGTAAATGGGACTATGGTGGTCTTTTTAGGGTTAACACAAAGTTCCTCCTTATCACACCATCTTTTGATTGTGTTCAGGGCGTTCTGCATTAGGCTGGAAATGACACCTTCATGCTTGCCTCTGACTAGAATTGTGAGATCATCTGCATACCCTAGTACGCAGTGACCCCTTTGCGTTAACTCACAGAGTAGATCATTCACCACTATTGACCACAGCAAGGGCGATAAAACTCCACCTTGTGGACAACCTTTAACCGTGATCAGCGAAGTGTTTTCTTCTCCCAATGAGGCCGTTATTATGCGGCTTACAAGCATTGATTCAACCCAGCTTGTTACAGCTGGTTCAATGCCGTGTTTTTCTGCTGCCAGCTTTATAGATCTAAAGGAGGTGTTATCGAATGCACCCTCTATATCTATGAATATGCCAGCAACTATTTCTTTTGCCTCGATAGTTTTTTCCACTTCTCTAACAATATAGTGAAGCGCGTCTATCGTGGATTTGCCGGGTTGGTAGGCAAACTGTTTGGAGTGTAACTGTGCTCCGTTGTGGAGCACGTTCCTCATGTGGTTATCCACAATTTTCTCCATTGCTTTGAGGAGAAAGGAGGATAAGCTGATTGGGCGATATGATTTGGCCTCGTCCGGAGGCCGTCTGCCCGTCTTTGGTATAAAAACTACCTTTACCTTCCTCCAGGACTGGGGAATATACACTAATGCAAAACTTGCCTTAAAAATGCTAGTAAGGCAAGGGGCAATGACGTTCAGCCTTTTTTGCAGTAAGGCTGGAAATATTCCATCGCCTCCGGGCGATTTGTAGGGCTTGAAGCTGTTTATAGCCCATTTTACCTTTTCAAGGGAAAAGATTTTCCCTGCCAGACGTCTGCTGTCTCTATTTGAGTGTTGGTGTACAACACTCGCGAGAGCGGGGCTTGTCTGACTAATGTTGCGTGTCTCTTTGGAACCCGGAAAGTGGGTCGACATCAACACCTGTAGACTTTCTCGGGTATCCTTGGCGAATTCACTATTAGGCTTCTTAATAAGCCCTATTGTGTTTGAGTGGTCCTTAGACAGCACCTTTTGAAGACGCACCGCTGGGGCGAGCTCGTCGATCCCCTCGCAAAAGCGCTTCCAGGACTGCCTTTTGGACCTCCTCAATTCTTTGTTGTATTGTGTTAGGGCTTGTTTGTAGTCCTCCCAGAGTCCTAATCTCTTGGCCCTATTGAACGCTTTTCTAGCTTCGATCTTAAGCTTGGCTAGTTCGGCGTTCCACCACGGTACGTCCCTAGAAACAGTACGCTTCCTTAGAGGGCAGCTGGTTTCGTATGAGGCTATTATTTGTTGCCTCATATGTTCAGAGGCAGCTTCTAACTCCTCTACCGTGGATATTCCGTAGTGAAGGCCTTCGAATTCAGTTCGCAGTGTCTCTGTGAAGAGGCACCAATCCGTTTTCTTTGGCACTCTACACTGCACTTTCACCACTTTGGTTGTTTCCAGTTCAAACGCAATGGTCGCGTGATCCGAAAACGATGGTTCATCCATCACTTGCCAGTTTTTGACAAATTGCGTCATGAACGGACTTGCCAGCGTCAGGTCTAGAACCTCTTGGCGAATTGCGTTCATAATTGTAATGAGTAACTTTTTATATCAAATAATTTGTTTGTTTAATTTTGTCAAGTGTTCAAGTGCCAATAAAGCAATATTATGTTCAACCCTCTGTGCCAGATTTAAAAGTCAAACAATTTTGCTAGATTAAGAAACCATTACGGTCTAGATAAGTAATGGAAATAATCATATTTTTTTTTAATAATAGGTATAGGCATAGCTAAAAAAGATGTTTTCAATTTTCATTTAGCTTAAAAGTTAATTTAAGAATTATATTTGAAACAAAATCTACAAATTATGTTTTAAGCTAAAAGGAAAAAATAATTTTATTTTTTAAAAAATTTATTTCATTTAAATTGTTGTATTTACAATTTAAAAACATTCAAACAATATGACATAAACATAGACATGACATTGCAAGAGCTTTTAAATTCAAATTTAGAGCTTTGAGTTGTTGCATGATAATTATGAGGACAACAAATAACTAATAGTAAAGTTTTTATTTTTTTTAAATTTCAAAGATTATTAATGTTACCGGAGGCAGCTGATATTTAGGGTAAGATCCGAAGATGTTACTTGAACAGAACTTACACTAAACCTAAGCTTAGCTCATGATAATAAAATTTATCAAATCATACTGCAACTTAACTTCAGCTACTGTAATATAAAAAACAACTTAAGTTAAGACAGCACTTGAGCTATTTTATAAATAAACTGATGTTTTTCATAAGATTACATGTGCGTGGATTATCAAAAATTAAAGATTTTGACAAATTTGTAGAATTTTCAGACAATACATACCTTATATTTATATGTATATAATAATGTTAAAAAAATTATATACGAGACATGCAAAATTCATTAGAGAGGTTCTGTGATGGTGAGCTTTTTCAGAGATTTTGTTTTTTCCGTCGAATTATGACTCTTATATTGTTACTTTTAATTAATTTCATTAATAAATAAAGTGCGTTTATCAATTATTTAGATTAACTCTTGCTATGGAATTTTAAACATGTCTATTTTTGATTAGTTCATACGCAATTACAGGCGTGTCGTTTATTATTGGATGACGTTTGACGGCGCGATTATAGTATCAACAACAATAAAAATGTATCAAGCTAATTTGCGCAGCAGAAGTGGATTTAAATAGCCTATGAACGTACGGTACCGTACAGGGTAAATAATATTAACATGATTTAAGATAGGCTGTGCGTTTTTGGCAGCAGGTCTTAGATCAGTGTGTACTAAATTTCTGCATACATAAAGTCGCTTAAATAGCGTAGACATTTTTGTGAGTTTAAATATATCAATTTAACTCGTTTTCGTTAATGTTTTTAAGCGCGCTAAAATAAGAAATGCATATTTTTATCCTGTAATTCTTTTTTTTTAATTAAAAACTTTTTTTACATTTAGGAAATAGCGCAAATGCATCGTCTCGACATTTTGCACGGTACTGTGTTCAAATATTGATTGACAGTTGTAAATAAGCACGTCAGCTTACCGGCACTAATAAGTAATTAATAAGTATAGTATAATAATAAGTAATTAATAAGTAGTAATAAGTAATTAATCAATGTTATTTTCGGAATGAGATAAAACAGAGAATGAAAAGATTTGATTAGTCTGTGTCTTTAAGAAAAATTCAGACTGAGTAGTTATTTTACATAACTTTAGTACGAACCGATCTAAGACTTTCTGTCAAAAAAGCACAACCGATTTTTAATCTTGTTAATATTATGGATGTATAATATTGTAAAGAATTATATATTAGCAATTGCTGTTGTAATAATTGCATAATTTTAATAGTTGTCTTTATTTATTGCTTGCCTCACTTTTCATGTCATCTAGATACATAAAATGACTAATAACAATAACCTATTAAAAAAATAATGGGACAACTTCTAAACAAAACTATAAAGAACTTACTTAATTTTTCTTAAATAATTGGCGTTTGATTAGTATTAAGGCATTTTCATTAAACTGTTTCTAATTGAAAGAAGATGAAATAAATTTAGTCAAAACTGCATAATATATATTATCTATGACTGCTTTGATAAATGCAAATTATATTAAATATTTGAGCAAAATAAATTAGCATATTAATAAATCAATGAAATAAAATTTTCACTCTTTAAAATAATTTGTTTTAATTTTAAACTAAATCTTAATTGCATCCTATCTATTGTTCTTGATGCATTTTTTTTAAACCGCTGTTGATGTTATATTATTTTTGTCAGCCAGAAATTTTGAAACAATTTGTTTTTTATTTTTTTTTGGTCGAGTCAATATACTCCTCGCCACGCTTTACTGTTAAATGATCAGCTCCCGAATTCGGGAGCAACGAAGTCGATAAACGCCGGTAACAATGTCCCGTAAATCCTGCTGGATTAGGTAACTGAAGAAAAGTAGCAACATTCTTAAAGAAAACAGCAAATGTGCCTATACCAACAGGTAACTTTATACACTTCTGATTTCTGTATCTTAAAAAAACCGTCCACTTTGGCGTTATTAGGGCAAAGTATTTTCGAATTAATTCTAATATGTTAATCTTATAACTTCTGCCTGATGTACTAAAAAATTCTTTAAGTATTTCTGTTTTAGTTTTTGGCATTAGAACATGAAAGCAACTTTGAAATTAATATTACTAAGTATAACAAAAATTTATCATCATTTGCTTCTTGTAAAAGTTAGCTAATATCTTGTTTACTAAAAATTTGGGATTATTTTCCACGATATTCTTCAAATTTTGTTTTCAAAAGTGCGATTACATGCACGTTTTACTAATGTCAACATTCTTCTTTTGTCATCCCAAAATTAATAATTAATTGTTTTTTGCAGTCAAAAAAACTATTCATGCAATTTTTCTCTTATATTATATTAATATTTGCAATGTAAACAGTTTGTATAATAAGACCAAACAAGTTATAGGTATAGGATATAGTTTAAAGGTCATTTTCTTTCAATTAAAAAAAAAATTAAAGCTTTATAAATTTTTCTGTTGATCTCTAATTAATTAATATTTGACAAGCTTTTATCTATTAATTCTAATAGCATAAAATTAGAATTATTAAATCATACTCACCCTAAAAGTCTTGTAAACCTACTTTATTTGGTAGACCATTATTATTACTATTTTTAAAGTAATTATTTTTCAAATTAAAAAAAATTTTTTTTTTTATTATTGAAAGCGTTTTTAGAAATCTTTAAACTTTTAGAATACAAACACAGATTTTCTTGAAACGTATTTTTTACAGTCTGAAGAAGAAAGTTTTGTTTGATTATAAATAAAATATTGATTTAAAAAATAATCAATGCATGTGTTAAGATAATTTGGTGTTTAAAATAAATAAATAAATAAATTTTTTTTTATTTGCGCAAATAAATTTACTTGCTTATTCACAAGATAATTCTTATTCTAGAAAAAGTATTTTTTCAAACTCGCTCGAAAAATGGTTTTTTTGAAATTATTGAAGAATTAGAATTTTTTAAAATTAATTAATTTATGTTCCTAGTCAATTGGAACTAAGTTGATTAAACTAAGTCTTGAATAAAAAACGCTATTTATTTTCAAAAAGACGTCAATAGAAGAAATAAGATGTTTCCATCTTAGCACATCTAAAGTCAATATGAAAAGTGGCTTAACATCCTGTCTTCATTAGTAAAATGCTCTTAAATTTTCGATCTTTGTTTACAAAAATTTAAAAAAACTGAGTATGCACTTGGTCATATTTTTGTTGTTTGTAAATTGTTAGACTTTCGGTTTGTGTAATATTTGTTCAGTATTAAGTTTTTAACGAGGTTACATCATTTAGCACAGTTTATGAGAAATATTACTAAAGGTTCTTCAAATAAAACCTGCTATAAATAGCCAAATATATCTCATTGATTATTGTAGTTCAATTGTTGCACTTGAGCATTCAACATGAATTATTTTATAGTAAGGGTTTAAAAATTTGTATAAAGTGTCAAGAATATTACGGATTATTTATATTTCAGATAACGTTTTTGGCTGTGGTAAGTTCTGTTTTATGTAGACCGCAAGCTCCACCGCCACCACCGCCACCAGGTCCACCAGGTCCTCCACCACCACATAATGGTCCACCTCCACCGCCCCGCGGTCCTCCTCCTCCACCACCACCACCACCTTCTTCCGGAAATCAAAAAGACGGCGTCACTCCTGTTTCTATAGTTAGCCAAACAGAAGTAGTAGGTCCCGATGGAAGCTATAATTTCAGTTATGATGCCAGTAATGGTATCCATGTCGAACAAGGTGGTTACCTAAAACAAGGACCTCAACTTAAAAGCGCCGATCCTAATAATCCCGACGAAGGAAATGGTGACATTCAAGTGATTCAAGGAGCCTACTCATATACAGCCCCAGACGGTCAAAATATTTCACTAAAGTAATCTATTTTCAATTTAGTACGAATCAAATAATATTAAAAATTTCTTCTAGATATATTGCCGATGAAAACGGTTTCCAGCCTGAAGGGGATCATCTACCGAAAGCGCCTCCAATTCCTGAGGCAATTGCAAGAAGCTTAGAAAATCAAGGTCCTGAGGGACAGCAGGCGCAACCTGTTGGTGCTGCCTCATCTATTAATTCTGTATCTGTTCCATTTGCACCTGCTAAAGCTCCTGAAGCAGCTTCTGTGTCCCCTCTACCAAGTTCTTCTGCTGCACCAATAAAAGCTGCATCAGAAAATCTTCCTGCAGCGCCTGCTGTAGAAGCCAATTAAAATTGGTTGTATATTTTGTAAATATTGCATGCTCAATAAAGATGATATTATTTTAATTAAAGCTTTTCTTATAAGATACAAGTATTATAGTAAGGGTAGTTTATTGATACTTTTACTAGTAACAGCTATTTTTAGCAATGTTTATGATAAACAAATGCAATATTTGGCTGTTATTGACATAATAATGCACTGCTAGTAGCAATAAGTACTTGAGTCATTGTGTTAAGTACCAATAATTTCTTTCATCATTCTGTGTCTGAGCTTGAAGATGTAAGTAAACATAAACTTGACCTTACTTAATAACATTTTGCATCTTTCAGACAATTAACATAAACGTTATTTATTAATTGATAAAATAAAAACGTAAACATCAAATCAATTTTGAAATAGTATATTATTACACTAGTTTAATAAGACGTTGTATTGTTACACAAGTGTGTTTAAAACACGTAGAGTGCAACAAAAAAAGCTAATGTAACTTTTTTTATTAAACCAATTAATATACTAATTTATCTACTTTGTTTTCCTATTCTATTTAGTTTTCTTACTGGACAAGAAGCTTTTGCGTGGTTAAGTCGGTAATAATATTGACTTTTGGCACGTAAATTTAAAAATAATGTATTAGGCGTAAAACAAATTTAATAATTTATTTCATTTGATTGATAATGTTTAACATTAGCTAACGCTAAAAACGATAAGCTTACCCCTATGCCGCCTGATAGACGCAAAGCCAAAGCCGCTCAAAAAAATTTCATTTATTTACAAAGACACAACACTACTGTCATTTAATAAAGAATATGAGGTTTTTATGTTATTTAAATCAATTTAGTAATATGCTGTATTATTAAACTACTTTTGATATAATAATAAGTTCTTCTATAAGGCAAAGAATATGAAACATTTTTTGACAGAGTTTTTTGTTATTTAAAAACTACAATATTTGTTAGAAAAGACAAAAATTTTCTTATTAAACGCAATTAGAAAATATTATTTTAGCGGCTCTTCAAAGACAAGAAAGTAGGCTTTTTCACGGCTACGTCGACAAAAAGTAGCTAAATAGCTAAACCAAAAAACATATTTATGAAATAGTATATTATGTAACAAGCACAAAATGATGCATATTTTGCACAAGTTTGAAATTTTGTGACGTGAAAACTATATAATTGTTTTAAACAAATATTCTTTTCTTGCTTAATTTGTTTAAATTAATCAAATAAATAGATTGACAACTAATTATCTTAAAATCGGTTTTTCAAACTTCTAACATTTTTAGATGTTTTTTTTTTTATAATCTAGATCTGGAAAAGAAGCACTCGCTTTCATATAAAGAAAGAATCATCAAAATTAGATCACAAAAAAAATTCTGAAGCAACACACAAAAAAAAACAGTCGAATTAAAAATTTGCTTCTTTTTTTAAAGCCGGTCAAACAACAGCTTTACAATAATGTACAGTGTACACAGCCCTTAAACCTTGTATTTTTTCAAAAAACTGCTACTTTTTTATTGTTGCTGGTTTACAATGTTTCGGTTTCTGTCTAGCGTATTCCTTCCAATACATAATTTTCTGTTATAGGTGTATTACCTAAAAAAATAAATATTAGACACGGCATAAAAAAGGTTTAAAGATTTAGATTAGAAATACTTTTAATTTTAAAAAGATCAAGGCAAATTCCTTCAAACTACATCTGTAAACTTAGAGATGTTTCGTTCTAACAGATCCAGATTTGAAAGAATTTGCAGCGACAACTTGCTTGTCACTTCTGTAATTATTTAAAAAAACAAGCGACATCTATTAGAATCAAAATTTTTAAGAAAAAAAAATGTTTCATTAAAATTTTTTTTATAAATTTTGATGTAAAGTAGTTTCTAATAGATGTCGCTCGTTTTACTCTTAACTTTATTAACTTGTAAAAACTCTATCTATAAATCTATTTAAGAAAAAGCTACGACATGTTTAATTCTAATAGCAATTTACTTTCTCTTGCAGAAAATTTTTTTCTATTTTTTTTTGCTCACACGTTAATTAAGGTTACACTACTATCTTATTACATTTTTTTTACATATATGTAAAAAAGTCTAAAACATTTCAAGATCAAAAACGCATCAAATTTACACATAGAGGAAGAGCATATGTTTTTTAAGATAATCCGTCCTCTGTTACATCACTTATCAATTACTTTGTTTTTTTTAAATAATTTTGAACTTAGATTGATTGTAACGTATTATATGTAAGCCTTTAATTTAACATTACACATCAATGTCCTATAAGCTTGCACTAACTGTTTCAAGCAAAATTTAACATTTGACGTTCTATGTATAGGTTAGGTACCTTTTGAATTGTGCTCATTTGGGGGAAAGTCCTGCTATAATCCTGTGTACGATAAGAAACAATGTGTAAACCACGGCGGTTATAGTTATTTTCTCAACAAATTGGAACAGTAAAATTTTCCACATGAGCATTAAGTCTTTAGTGCAAATAAAAAAAAATTAGTTTTTTGAACAATTTTTTTTGCAACAAATAATTCAATTTTTTATATGTATATAATAATATAATAATAATAATAATTTATATATATATATAATATATATATATATATATAATAAATGATTTAATTACTATTTATTTTCCAGTTAGCAGCGTTGCCCTTGCCGATTAGCAAATTTTTTAAACTTGAAATGGTCTCATTGTGTAGTTTTTATGTTTTTTTTTTTAATAAAAGAACATTGTGTGAGAGTTTATAACTTTATAATAATTTATATTCATATTTAAAGTAAAATACGCTAATAAAGCGCTATATGATATTTTAAGTTAGAGAGGAAAAAGTTGGTTTCTGCAACCTTGAAAGTGGTAGTTAGTGAACTGGGAGATGAGGACGAATAGTAAAGGTCTTAGAACGGTCGGTCGTTATATATAATTTTGTAAAACTGTAAATTGTTTATAGAGAGAGAAAGAAGAGCAACGTGTTGTTGTTGTCGTTGTTAATAATAATGTGATGTTTTATGCCATAATACAGGTAGAAAGAATATGAATTCAGTGCTGACTCCCTGGGTTCGGAGGAATAATGAGTATTAATAATAATAAGTATTATCGATAAGTTATAATATACTCGGTGACATAATAGTATATTAAAAAACAAGTTTTAAAGAATATGCATTCAAATTTAAAGAACGAGTGGAAAAACCACGAGTTTTTTTAAAGAATAGGTGCTCTAAGGTCTTAAGAAACGAGTTTTTACAACTATTTATTGTAATTTGCTCGTTTTATGCTGTTTTTGAGCATTTTTTTTTAATTTGATCAATTTAGGGATTTTTTGAGTTGGTAAGCAATATCTTGATTTTAAAAGTAATAATTTTATCTATTTGTCTTTTATTTTGTTTTATCCAAAAATTCTAATTCTGTCAGCTCCAAAATACGAAAATAGACGAAAACTTTACATGTAGGCCTTCCGAAATCCGTGAAATAGCAAAAATTATTTTGGTTTTCATTATTATTATTATTATTATTGCAAGATACTTACTTTTTTAGATCAAGTGACATATAAACTGTGACTTATTATTACACTATTAGGTATATGCCATATTTCACATAAGTATACTTTTTATTAATTGTTAACTTCACTTTGTTGTTCGAAAAATGCAATTTCAAATTTCAATTCACAATATTTTTGACAGACAGGTAAAAAATTAAATTAAGTTTTACCAACCTAAAAATGTTTAAGAAAAAAAAGTTTGGTGCTCTAATGGCTTATAACCGCACCAAAACCTATAACGTCGCCTTCTCTAATGAGTATCAAAATGGAGGCAAATTGTAAAAATATATATTAAATATGTTAATATGAAACATCCAAAGCAGAAACTATAGTTTAATACCTAGAATATAGTCTATGTGAACATATACAGCAGAACATAGACACAACAATTTTTAAAACCTCACAGTTCAATCTTGCTTTTTGAAAAAAAATTGCTTTAAATGTTTGATTTTTACGGTTTAATTTCAGATTCAACGGTTTGAAGAAAATAAAAATAGACCGATTTAAAGAAGAAGCAAATACTAAACATAATAGCATCCTTAGAAAAAAAAAAAGTGAAAAACATTTATATGAATAAAAAATTTTTAATTATAAATACTGACGCCAGGTTAGATACCAACAACGATTTTGTGATGTAGAATTGATGAAGAAGTAGAGGTTAGAGCAGCTGTAATATATAAATAAGTTTTTGTCAAATATCTAAACAAACAACAAATTAATTTAAAACTAGAACCGATGAAGAACAAAAGGTTAATTTGATTGAATTCATAAATAAACATTTTAGTTAACCTAATAAATACGATAATTTTTACGATTTTTTTTTTTGAATCTCTAAAAGAACACCAGTGTAGAACATTTATTATTTCTTCTAGATTTTTAGTATTTAATTTGCTTTTTTAATTGGTTCAGTCATTAATTTTTATAACGTTTTACATTATTATTCTCCTTATCAGAGGGAAAGTGTAAGAAAGACTCGGTCACTAATTACACGCAAAACATATTTTTTACCTCACTGTGTTTCAACTGTAACACGTACAACCTTTATTTTCTTACTATATTATTTGTGGCTTATTCTTTGTCGAACTCTGAAAATCTCAAATAAGTTGTTTTCATAATTTTAAAACCTTTAAAATTTAAGTACAAATAAAAATTAATAAATGCAAAAATTATTCTAATTAGTTTAACAACTACTTTTAAAATTTTAAATAAGTTGCTTTTATAACTTTAAAACATCTAAAAATAAATATCAATGTTTGTCTAATTATTACAACAATTTAATTATTGTACAAATTTCTCAACTTAATATTGGTAATGTATAATTTTACAGTTTTAATAAACGTCCGAGTACACTCAGAAACTTTGATTTAACTGTGATGAAAATATTAAAGTTTGTTGGTAGATTTTTAGACGTTTGGCACTATGAACTATTAACACAGATTTATGATACCACTTGCCAATTTGATTATTATTTGAGTCTTTTATTTAGTAGATTTTTATTAAAAATCAGATTTATAGAAGATTTTTCAGATATATTTTTGGAAGAAACAACTACATATTATTGGAAATGCCGAAAAACATAATATGGAAATCTGTTTCTTTTATTCAACGCATAAAACAATGAATAAAACGCAGATTTATTGTAAATAACGGGACAGGGTGGGTTATAAATTTAATTTTTTGTAAGCAACTTTTTATTTAAAGGTACTGAAAGACAACGTAACAATATAATAAGCAAAAAATAATTTTCTATAGTGGATCAAATACGAAAAATTGAATGTGTAGTAGAAGAAGAGCACATATTTGTCTTAAAGTTCAAGGCTACAGAAATTAGTTTAACGGAAATGAAAAGTGAAATGTTCACGTAATAATGATGCTCTTGACTCACCATTCATAAAAAACTCACACATTTAAATTTCTATTGACACAAGGATCTGTAAAAAATGGAGGATTTACGGACACTGTCTGAATATCAATATTGATCAAATATTATAGATTAGTGTCACTAAAGAAAACCTTTAATACATAATTTTTTCAAATGTCAAGTATTCAGAAAATTTAGTTACACAACAGCAAGAAATGAAGATGAGATACACACCCATTAGGTTCAAATTTTTTCAAAAATTGTATCATAATGGTAGTGTATTTAAGGATTAGCATTTAGAATGACGATAGCGCTCTAGAAGAAAAGAGGTGCTTTCAAGAGATGGTATAAATAGAGATTTCTCTTATTCGACAAATTGTATATGTGTCTGGTCCATCAGAGCATCACGACGATGATGAAGATTTTGGTAAGTCATACCTTTCACTTTACTGAACTTTGAACTTTGGGAATTTCTAAATCTTACGGTCTTGATCTTATGTAACACTTTCGCTGAATCGGGATGGGTAAAGGTCATTGATTTTGTAATTATTTGTGATTTACTTTTTTCGGTCTTTTAGATTGTGGCATTTTTCTTAATTGGAGCAAGTCTTGCCCAAGGTCCAAAAAGGCAAGATTTTAATTATGATGAACAAGAACAACAGCAAAACTTTCAGCCTAGACAGCAGCAGTCTTCCCAACAACAGTATCAGGAACCACGGCAACAACAGTATCAGGAACCACGCCAACGATCATCTGAGTCCACTACTTTTATTCCTATAATCAGATTTGATAAGGAACAAGGAAATGATGGTAGCTACAAAGCTGCGTAAGTATTATTTTTTATTTATGTATGCACTAGAATTATGTATGCAGTACAGAAGTACCACTTACTTCAGGTTGCGTTATTTAATAAAATTAAATTAATTCTTTTTCTGAACTAATATTTTTGTGATACTGTTTGTTAGTTTGGCGAAAGCCGTTTTTACATAAAGCCATACGTAGTTTAATACACATACATGAGCACAAGAATATTTCTGTTGAAATGGTAAGCTATTTTTATAGTTTAACTTGCTATTGTTTAAATACAGGCATTTTTATAATATTAGTAGGCATTAAATCTGACAATAAAAATAGTTTGCTAATTTAAACACAACTCAAATGTATACATTGCTGTCAAATATAATAAAAAAGTCTTTAGTTTATTAGTGATTAAATGTTTTGTATTTGTATAAAATAACTTTGCAGAAAGTAAATTAAAACAAAATTAAGTTAATAGCAATTTGATTAAAAATCAAGGATTTTGATAGACTAATTTTTAAAATTCAACCAATCACGTATCGTCAGTTGCAATTAATTGAAGCGTCTTGCCACTTCAATTTAGACACATTTGTGATTCTTTTTGAATTCAATTGACAAAAATTAGTGTACATTTTTTTTCTTATGACATTACTATGGAATAACCTTTAGAATCTTTCTAAAAAATACGAAATTGTGGCAACTTAGAACATGCCGACAATTTCACGGTAAAAACTTATCTATAAGGGGAGAATAAATTTAATAACGTAAAAGCTAAAAGAAACATAAATATTATGGTAAAATATGCACATAAATTTTTGTTAAAAAAAATTTCTATAACAAGGATTTCAAAACTTTAAAAATATACAAAAATTAATTTCGAATAAATTTCCAAATATGTCAAAAACTTATGTCGACATCTATTGATCACGAGAGATCTTAAACTTATGACAACATTCTCCAGAGGAATGATCATGATGTCTTGTGTATTTGGATATAGAAACACTTGGCTCTATAACCTTCTCAGATAATCAATTAGTAATGTTTTTTAAGTATTTATAATTTTTGCTACAAATATTTGTTTACTTTTGTTTTGTGCCTCTGTTATGTTTAAAGTTTGCAATGACACTAATAGAAACATTAAAACTTTTTTTATTTAGAAATTTTTTTCAAAGATAAACCAACGCTTGAAAATTTAAAGTTAAAGTTAAACTCGTTTACGTTTTTTTTTATAGAAATAAAAAAACGATTTAGAAAATGCAACAACAAGTATTTTGTTTTTGAGCAGCTAGATTAAGCGATTGACACACATAAAAAATTTCTGCTGCAAGTAGACGAGAGAGTTGAGTATTTTGTCAATTTTGAATATTATTTTATTATTATTATGTTTTTGTAATCATTAAAGTAATAAAACGGTAAATTTTGACTAAGAAAGACCTGTGAAAAATATCTACGAAACTCAGTTTTCTTTAACTTTTAAATAATAGTATATTGTAAACCAAGGCTGCAAAGTGCGGTTTTTCCAGACCGAGAGACAGACGAGTCAATGGCAAGCCCAGGCCACTTTTCACAGGTCTGGGAAACCACTTTGCGGCCGGGGCTTACTCACTATTTTTTATCCTACCCAACATCATGTTATAATCAAACCTCATTTTAAAATTGGTTAGAGGTTATTACCGCCAATTCAAAATGTCAAACCTCAACAGATCTTAAAAATTCATAAATTACTTTATAAACAGTAATTGTAATTTCAAATTTTAACACCGCCCATGAATAGTAGGACCTTTAGACTGTCTTTGATTCGTGACGACTGCTTGACTTCATTTGCTTTTGTCTTATAGCAGCGACGTCTGGCGGAGAAAATCAGATTTTTTTTCTAGGCTAGCCGTGAAATGGTCTATTTTTTCTAAAAAGAATTCAATCTTAACCTAGCTTAGCCAGTTAGTAAGTACGATGCTATAGACATACATACATATACACAAATACACAAAAGCAAAAATTTTTTTTTTTTTTTTGCCGAGTATTTTAAAGCTCCGAGTCAAGTAAGAGATTTTACTGACGTGTTTTGTATAAAATTTTTCTGGAAATCGTAAAAAAGACGAAATTTACAAATTTTAGAATTTTTTTTACAAATTTTACAAAAATCAAGTTTGTCAATTTTGTTGGCAACTATAGTTGCTAGAGTATCTTTTTTATTTTGCGTCTTGTAGTACTAGTCCGGAAAACTTAATTTTCCTGCGCGTAAATAAGCAGAAAATGTTGTTTCCAAGACGATTTCCGGAAAAAGTTTGAAAAAGGTACCAGTTTTTTAGTATAATAATTATTATGAAATTATCCAGTTCTGGCCCAATAAAAAAATCTTTTTTCAATAAATTTTTTTTTCTAATTTATTAAAACAGTTATTTTTTCTTAATCCATCTAGAGTACAAGTGCTTAGTTTTGTAAAAAACAATTTAAAAGAAGTGTTAAAAGTTTATCTTTTTGAGTCGTAGATAATTTTAAATAAGAGTTTTATCTACTTTGTTGTATAACTATTAATTTTTAATCACGGTCATTTGTAACGTTGGCTTTATTATTATAATTGTTTTAAAATTTAGACCAATATTGATTAATGTTCACTTTTATTAATTCAGCTGTTTATCTTTTTACGTTTTGAACCAATATATTCAATAATTGTTTTTTTTTGTCATACCTTAGTACGTTTTTATTAAATTTTGCTAATTTACTTTTTTTTGATTGAGATATGTTTTAACTAAATGCTTAATGCTCCAATTCCAAAATTTTTTATTTTGCAGCCACGTGCATCAATTGTCTCAACAATATTACGTTCTTCTGTTTTATTTAGCACTGCTTGTCAATCAAAGTTGACTTGCCTGAAAGACTGTTTGGAAGATAAATTGCCTTATATAATCAACAAATTTTCTACTTCTTAATCTTTTTCTGAAAACACTTGACGCGTTTCAAATTCCACTAAGACATTTTGAATTACTGTCACTTTCTGTCTTAAAATAAAAGAAATTTATCTTTAGACATTTTTATTACTAACATTTTAAAACAGCGTTTTTTTTGTCTAAAAATTACATTGGTGAAAACTATGTAGAGAATTTAAGTAATTTTTGAAATTCACGCATATTAATTCAAGCAGTTGAATTTGAAAAAAATAATTAATTAGGTATTAATTCCAAGCTTGAAAACATTATTGATTATTATTTCAAAAAATTGCGATCTGTTTTAAGTTATCTTGACTGTCTCTTAGTTAACCATAAACTACAGTAATGAAACAACTTTTTATACTCTTTTTTATAATTAGATTATTTACCACTAGAAGGTTAAATACGCTAAGTACAATTTCTATGTCTTGGTTTTTGTTTTCACAGAACAATTGGTTTGGTTTCTAAATGTCATTAAATTTTATATTTTTGACCAATTTATATAATATGTTATAATTGTATAATATGTATGCCAATACAAAAAATTGTATAAAATGTTTATTGTACAAAGTTTTGATTGAAAATATTTATTTATAGATGGGAAACTGGTAACAACATAATTGCTCAAGAAGAAGGTTTTCTTAAAGACTTAGGACTCGACCCAGACTCCAAAAGTGGTGAAACATTATCAGCTCAAGTTCAACAAGGTTCCTACACCTACACTTCACCTGATGGTACTGTCATCAAAGTAGATTACATTGCCGACGAGACAGGTTTCCATCCTTCAGGAGATCATCTTCCCACTCCGCCTCCAGTTAGTCCAGAGGTACAGAAAGGTTTGGACTTGATCTATGCTGGAATTCGCCAACAACAAGTATATTTTACATTAAATCAAATTAGAATTCATTATAAATAGATAAATTTCAGGAAGCTGACGCTAGAGAAGCCAAACAACCTCAGCAACAATCTGCTAGGAACGAAATTCCACAGGATTATAATGGTCAATATAGACAGTAAAAACAACTCTGTGATTATTTAATTTTACGAAACAATCAACATAATTACAACAAAAAACACAAATAGACAGATAGACTGAATGACTGACGCTTTTTCATGTCTTTTTATAACTGATTTCTTGTGAAAACATCTTTGCATAGACTAAGATTTTTATAATAAAATACAATTTTACCGAATGAAACATTTAGTGTTTTTATCTACTGCCACTGTGTAATACGTCATATTACAGCTTTTTCAAAAGTTGCGACAGTTTTACCTCACTTATGTGATTGTTGCACTAGTGCATTAAAGATTGCATTTTTGCTAAAACTATAATGAGGCTTTTTATTAAAACAAATTGAAAAATTGAAAAAATTTTCAGCATTAACAACTGTTTTTCTTAAATTAAAATAGTGCTCTAGTATTATTGTATTCATTGTGTAATCCATAATACAGACTTTTTAAAAGCTGCTGTGACAGTTTTACTTCACTTAGGTATGTGATTGTTGCTCTACTGCATTAAAGATTAAATTATTGCAAAAACTATAATAAAGCTATTTGTTAAAACAAATTAAACAATTAGAAAGATCTTTAGAATTAACTACTGCTTTTTTCAAATTAAAATAATGCTCTCGTATTTTGACGTTATTTATTTAAACAAGAGTTAATAAAGAGCTTATTATTTTTGTTGCAATTATTTTTTATGGCTCACTAATGTGTTTTAAACATGTTGATTATACTACTGTTCAATATAGAACAATTTAAATTTTGTAATTTACTATATTTTCACTATTGCTAAAATTTGAATTATTTGCTTGAAAACTGTCATAAATTACGTCTAATTTTACTTGTAGTAAATTTTTCACATTATGCAAAATATACCAACTTTTTTTATTAGTCATTTTTGATCAAACAAATTTTAGATTAAAATCTTGATTTTGGAATATTGTAACCTAAAACTTTTGAAGAGGTTTAGTTTTAAAGGGTTGTATATTTTGCTAGTTCAGATAATCTTAATACAGTCCCATTTATTTTGAAACAAGTTAATTTGTATTTACTCAAACAGGTTGCTAAGTGCATTTATCTCTTCTGCAAAAAATCGTACATCAAACAAATTTTAGAATGTTCAAAATATATTTCAAAATTTTATTTTGAAAGCATTTTTTTTAACAGAGTTTTGAGAATTTGAATTTGGTAAGTTAATCTTGATAAATTCTCTTGTGCCTGGAGCGTTTCTGCATCAAATTTGCGACGACAAGAACCCAAAACACCAACAATCAAAGCAAACTAAAGCTTCAATAATCTTAAGATTGTTTTTAATTATCTTATCTCAAACATACTTTTACAAATACATATTTTTTTAATTTAACTTTTTTGAGAAGCTTATACATCTTTTGGAAAAAGAATCGATTAAATAACCCTTTTAAAAACGCCACATTTACACTAACGTTTACAATATAGAATATCTACTTTATAGGCATGCTCCTCATATAGATTTTAAAAAATTTTTTGATTTTTTTTCTATTTCTATTCTATTTATATTCAAATTTTTTTTTTACCCTTTTGTAAATCTTTTCAGATTTTACAAAAAATAAATAAGTCTATAGCAGATTTAGCAGCTAGTTCTATATCAAAAAGAAGACTTGTCTCTAAATCAGTATTTTTTGCGGGAAAATAACCTAGCGAAGATAAGAGCTTTAAAGAAAATGAGCCGCTTTAGCGACGCTTTGTTATTAATTCTTTACAATTTTAACAACTATTTATTTATAAGCACAAAAATGTTCATCTGAATAACAAATGTAGATAAAACTTTGGACAATATTTGTGCCGTAAAGTGTCTTTTCTATACATTATAGAATATTTAATTTGTCTTGCTTAGAGAATACAAAAGTTTTGTAGTTTGCTTACTCTTTGACAAATATGAGCGTTGAAATACGCTTAATCTGCGGCATATTATGAATAAATCGTTACAAAATTATATTTATAATGCTTCATGTTTTTAATGATAATAATTTTTACAAATATACGGAGTTCTAAGCCAGAAAACAAGTCTGCAGCAAATTCTCACCGGATATAAGGTATTTAATTTTTATCCTCGGGTATAATTATTATCACATTGCTCAAATACCTAAAATTTGTTAAATACTACATTGATCACTTGATTATAGTAATCAATAGTTTGTTTTGCGCTGTATTTGTTGCAAATCTTGCTTACAATTTCATTTTTTTATTGATACTTTATTATATAATATCTTTTCATTGTACTTTAAATAGCATTTTATGTATATAAAAAAAATCCACAGCGAAATTTTGTTAGAATAAACTAGGCTACAGGAAAACTTCAAATTCATTATGACAATTTGAATTTATTTCTTACAAATAAAAGGCAGAACCCGTGGGCAGAACTGACATTACAAACTATGGGTGGTATTCTCAAGCATACGTAAAGAGATAAAATGTAAAATTATGCTTTGCAGCAATTTAAAGATAATTTTAAAATTTTGCGGAATAAAATAAATAAGATAATTTTGCAGTATTAAGATAAAGAGTTTTAAAAAAAGATCTGATTGCAAAGCATGCAGAAGATAGTTTTTTTCTCAACAATTTAATGTGATCAGTCCAGTTTGCAATCAATGGTAAGTCCACAAATTTAGCAGAATCAACAGTCTTGATTGTGTTGCTGCTTAACATAATTGGTTCTAATAAAGTTTTATACAATATTACGGTTTCTTGAGTTTATTAATCACATCACTGCGTAGTGTATTACAGAAAAAAAAGAAACGGAAGAGCTTATTATGTTGGAACAGAAGAAGCTGCCGAAAAAGGTTTTAGAACAAACTTTTTTATTTCCTGCGGATGCTGTAATAAATATGAACTACGTACAATGCAAAACAATGTTTTGCAAAGTTTGGTAACTGATCTTCACTGTTAGCTAAAACACTGCCATAAATAGATGCCAACTCCTTGAAGCAAAAAATTGTGAAGCCGTTAAAACCTAAAAACAAGTCGTAAGAATAATAAAATATTTCAGAAGTAAGTTATTGCATACAACTATTTTTACGATGTACGTACGGTAGCAACAATTTGTAGGTTATGTTAAATCCATAGATAGCCTGAACACATAAAAAAATATATTTTTTCAAAATATCAAAATAGTCGAGATAATCACACAAAGGTTGATTACAAGATAGTGTTTTTAGCAATATTTATAAAAATAAAATAGAACTACATTTTTTTATTTGTGCCCCAATATGTCATTTAGAATGAAATTTTATAGACAAGCCATGCCAATACAAAATAATTTCACATCTTATTAAGTTAGGAGTCTTCAAAAAAATATGTAACTCTGACGTTTTGCTATAGTATTTTAACAAATTTTTATAATAATTTAGAATTTTTTTAATTGTATTATTTATTATCGTTTACAACCAATTATTTATCAAATTAAAGTTTTTTATACGTATTTTTTTAAATGGTTTTATTTTTATATTTAATGTGATGCTACATACTGTACCAAATTTTGTACCTTTATGTTAAAATATGTCAACATTGATTGTTGTAAACAACATTCTGATTTATAGAGTAATCTTATCGAATTACTCACTTAATTTAATTAGAACGTAATATGCATTGTCATTTTTTAACAAATTTGATTTTTTCTGCAAATCTAGACGTTAATGACGCTTAAAATGTGACTAATAATCAACATCTATAATTCACCTAATTACAAGTGATGATCTATCGAATAGATAATGTTTAAAATATTAAAAAATTAACATTTTTTTTGATAAATTTTTAGAAACTGTTTTTCCTTTTTCTACATTATTATTTAAACAAAAATTGCAAAACAAGACTGTTCAATAAAAAACTTTATTTATTTACAATTCACAACCAATACAGTTTTTTTATATTTTAATATTTTTGTTGTGGAGCAGAAACTTTAACATTTTGTTGATTAGAAGCTTCTTGTGTTCCGGCTTCATTTTCTTCGGGATGAGCTGCATTGTACTCTAAAGATTTTTGGATTGCTGGAGGAATTGGAGGAGAAGTTGGCAAAATATCACCTTGTGGTTGATATCCAGCTTCATTGGCAATGTATGTGATGACAATTGGAGAACCGTCTGGAGCTGTCCACTGAGCGGAGCCTTGTACTTCAAGTGCTTCATTTTCCGTTCCAGGATTTTTTAGTTGACCTTGTTCTTGAGCCTGTATTCCATTGGCAGTTTCGTAACTATAAACACAATATTGAATATAAAAAAATAAAAATGATATGGTAACTTACTTCCAATTGTAGGAACCATCAGCATTGACACCTTCATTTTCGTACTTGACAATGGCAATAGGCTCAGCAGCTTGCTGAGCTTGTTGGGCATGTAGTCCCACAAAGAACAATGAGAGAGCAATTATCTGTGATAATAAAAAATAAAGTACTATTCTATATAAAATTAACACTTTACCCACCACTTTCATTTTGAGAAACAAGTAACAGAATTTACTGTTGTTGTGATGAATATTTTGGGTATTTATAGTTAAAGAAATCCCTCCTCAAGAGAGGAGGTAGATAATTCCTTAAAACTATTATTAGAAGATTAAATAATCATTACGTGTGTACTACGACTACCATACATGAACTTTATTTTAGATGACGAAATGTCTTCTTAGACGACACTCAATTAAAATTCAAATGTCGAAAATTAATATCTTAGTTTAAGATTCATTGTAAAAGATTAATAGATAATAATCTATTTTTGCCACTATTTAACCTCATTGCTTAACATTATTAATCGCACAGTCAATTGTGTTCACAAAATTTGAAAATATTCGTTTGTAATTTATAAATGAAAATATTTTGTGAAAACAAAAAATTAGACTAAAAATACTTTAATTGATAGAAATAAATTAGCTTAAACATAATGCATTTGATTTTTCAAAATTTGTCAATTAAATATTCATATTCAATTAATTAATATCAAATATTGCAAAATAGTATTGCGAAGAAAGCTGATTACTCATTACATTTAGGTCAATGCAAAGTACTGTTTTTAGGAACTAAATTTTGGGTGTTGCTTTGTTTGAGCTTTTGCACTTTCGATTTTGATTGCCTCATCTATTGCATGTTCTTCATGAAGAAGAGACAATTTCGCACCATCTTGTGAAATTCTTTAATTAACAAATCCATCATTTGGTCACTTTTCCCAAAAGTTCTAGAAGTTTATTTACAACCTTCAAAAAACGAAGGCTATCAAATTAAAATCTCTCGCTTAGCCAATTTAATGAGATCTGATAGCTAAGATGTCAACCTTGGCAAAAGATTTTTTAACGCATCTTCTTGAATCAGTGGTTCTTAAACTTGGCTTTTATAATAATTTTGTACTGTAATTTTGTGAAAAATGTGCGAAAAGACAAAATAATGTTTACCTACTACATTTTGTAATAGCATTCATTTCTATACTTTTTTTTAACAAGATGTTTGACATGCTACATTTTTAAATCGTATTATAATCAGTTGTTGAAAAAATAAAGATTATTGTAAGTTTATAAAAAAATATTATTAGTATTTTTCAATTTATTAAAACTATATCTGCACAGAAGTCTTACATCAATTTAGTTCTACCTGTGATTTTGCGGACTTAATAATCACATTTTATATGAACACCTCTCGCTCGTAGCTGTGTTATTGTGCTTTTTTTAAATACATTAGAACTTTTGTACTTAAAAATTTTTGAAAAGTAGACTAAAAAAAAGTAAACCAAAGGTAGCTTCTTACAAAGAAAGACAATTATTTGCTTCCAAGCATCAACAACACTTATTAAAATTTAAATAAGATTTTGAAAGTTAACGTTAACTATTAAATTAGCATCAATTTGTTTGCTTTTGTAAGACTTGCATTGAACAAATAATGCTTGGGCTTGTTAGCTCTTGCCAGTTGTACATAATGGCAATTTTTGATTTAATAATGACTTTTTTTAGTCTGTCACTAAAACCGGTATATAAATAAAAAACAGATACAAAGATTTTTGTTTTTTTTTTGTTTTAAAAACACGGGTGGTGAGATTATAACCGTAGTTCTGCTGACACATGACAAAAAAATTAAATTACAAATTTAATAAATTAAATCTACAGGGGTGGTCTGTAGTACTACGTATAATGATTGTACATAAACATAATTAAACGTAAAGCTGCATTTGTTACAAAAAATGATAACGCAACAGGTAAAACCCAGAAAACAAAGTAACGGTAAAGTTGACATTTTACGAGATTGGCGTGATGCAATAAACAAATGACTGCATTGACTATATAAGTGACTATATGTAATAACATTATCTAGTTGATAATTCTTCAAAAACATTGTTTTCTCTTACATTGACATACTATTCAGAAATAGCAAATTATAGAGTTGTGTTTTAGAAGTATAGAAATGTATAGCTAGCAGGTAAAACACCAGCTTTAAAATAAACCAAATTGTAATATTAAAATAGAAAATAGGTGTTTTATACTAACTTGGATTGAGTTTAATCATTAAACATCTTGAAAAAACCGAAATCTCTGCTTTCCGTCTAGGGGTCGATCAATACATCTATATATATAAAAGAAAGTCTGTTAGTTACTCCACTTATAACTCAAGAACGGCTTTACCGTTATGGTTGAAAATTTGTGAGGTGGTAGCTTAGAGCCAGGAGACGGACATAGGATACTTTTTATTCCAGAAACCACCCTCTAAAAGAGGGGTGAAAGTCAAATGTGAAATGCGATGTCGGAAACGTTCGGTGAGGCTCGACAAATTAACGAGAAATTTGACGCAACCACGAAAAAGCGTTTACATTAAAATTTATTTGACGTGGCTCAAGAAATTTTCCCAAACTTGGATTTTTATATCAATTATAGTTTAGAGCCAGAAGAAGGACATAGGATACTTTTCATCCCGTTCGACAGCATTCCCGTGTGACTTGACATGAAACGTCAGTCACTATAAAACGTGGAATAACAAAACGCAAATGACAGCTATGTAATTGACGTATAATGACAGATATGTAATGACGTATGGATGGCAATTTGATATTTGTAAGAAATCAATAATAAAACTATTTCTATTAAATAAATAATTAACAATTATAATGTAATGATAGTGCCGTTGCCCATTCGTAAAAAGTGAAGTGAACTATAAAACTCGGTATGGTTGAAAATTTTAGTTTTTAGGTGAAGTGAAGTTTTATTAATAATGCCGCGACCAAGACGATTGAATCTTTCCCGACAAAGCCGTGATGCAAGAAGAATACGAAATACTGCAAATGAAAGGACTGAAAAAGAACAAGAAATTGCACGTGAACCGCGCCGCGATAGTATGGCTCGACTTCGTGCTTCTCAATCACAAGGGCAAAGTGAAGCAGCCCGTGAAACAGCTCGGTTGGCAATGCAGAATCGTCGAGCGAACAACAGAGGTGAACAAATAGATAATTTGCGACGCAGAACAAGATATTTATCAAGTGCTGATTTGAATCGAGCAGCGAGTTTATTAATATTAATAAATATTTAAAGATATTAATAAAATTTTTAATTAAATATTAATAATTATTGTAATATTTAATTATTAAATATTTAATAAAAAATTAATAAAACTAAATAATTATAAACAGCTACTTTTTATTAACAAAGGGATGAAAAGGGGAGGGATAGAGACAAAAAATGACATGTTTAGGCGGAACAAAGTTCGCCGAGCCAGCTAGTATTTTTATAGTTATCAGCTAGATGCAACTAGATATCTTAACATAGAGTTGAAATTTTGAATGTATATGTATAAAATAAATATGTTGCACAAAACGAAAACTTTAAATATAAGCCGATATGAAGATAAGCCGATTGCCCGTACTTAAAGACCTTCTCACTAAAGGTGCAGCCAAATAATCTTATAAAAAACCGAACTAAAAAATTTTTATTTTATATTAGTCTATTATGTTAGTTTATTATAAGTTTTGTAAAAAGTTTATGAAGAACCTTAGATGTATAAAAGTTAAACGGTAATTTCAATAATTTTTCTAACAATGGTAGATAAAGAAGATAAGATGATAAGAATTGTTATTATTAGGATTGCAGATTATAATATTCTTATATGAACTAGATGACTATATATATTTGTCAGGCCAAAAAACAAAGTTATAATTTTAATAAAAAGTTTTACTTTTAAAAATCTTTGACTATAAAGGGTAAAATTTTGATACATTAGGCCTTAAGTAGACAATAAGAAATATAACATGAAACATTTTATTTTTGTATTAAATAAGAGACCGATGAACGATATTTTTTTAAATCTGTGATTTAATTAATTATTTTTATTAAGATTGATTATGAAAATAACTTACAAAAAAGTAGACAATAATTTAAAAAAACACATTTTTTCTTTTATGTTCATAAGTACTTTCTCTCAATAAACCTCAAATATAGTCTCTCATCACGTTTTTATTATATTAGCCGTAATAACGTTGTTCAAGGCTCATAATGTTTTGATGAAAACGTTCTCTTTGCTCTTCTGAATACGCTCTCATGTTGTTTTTAAATTTATTTATATGAGCTATTACTTTTACATCTTGCAGCCCATAGCTTTGAAATTTTTAGCATAACTTCAAATAACTTTTTTTTGTGTTCATGCTGAACAGAACAATCAAGTCTTCAGTTTGTATTTTAAACATTAAACTTTAATAAAATTGCCACAAATATAACAAAATGCATCAGAATCATTTTTAACCTTTTGTGACGTCATTTTAACATTTTCTAGATTTGTACGAAACATCTGATTGTTGTGTATCACTCGAGGGACATTTAACGACACTATGTTAACGTCAAAACTCCACCGCTATGTATTTTTTAATTTAAAATTGAGTATTACTACTAAAAAAAGATGACAATTTTTCCGTTTTCGTGTGTAATTTATAAAATAAGCTTTAGAACAAAAAAGTTGAGTTGTAAAACTCATCAGTCTAGGCTATTTAAGGAATTATCTTTACAAGGTAATATTTTGTATAAGTACGTTAGCGACAACGTACGCTGTTGGTGTGATTTAACCACTCATGTATTATATATTTTGTATTGATTTGCTAAAAGCATTACATTTTCACAAGATCTTTAGGGATAAAACTTTTAATGTATTATAATTTTAAATTAAGACCGTGTTAGAGCTATTGACGTTAAGTAGCTGTATTGTGAACTCAAATTGCCTAAGAAAATAGATTATTACCAAATTTGAAGTGAAATTAATAGTGATAGATACTTTTTTTATCATTCTGAGCAAAGCGAGAAAACTAATAGATCATACAAATGTTGCTAAAACAATATAATTTATATTACATATCATATTATACGCTATACAGAAAGATATTCTGCGAGAATTTACTTTCACAGAAACTTATAAGATTGAAATGACTATAGAGTAATTGCCACAAAACCGTAGTCATTGTCTTCTAATTTGCTATTATTTATAATTAGTTTATCTACATAAATAAAGTCATTATTATATCAAAAACAGTTTATTAATAAATTGTATTATTAAACTAATTTTGATAGCATTTAACGTTGTTATATTGGTAGCAACAGGCAATATATTGTTAGATTATACGTTGAAAGCGCCAGACGCTTGGCTTTTGATTTTTTTGACTATAAATTTTCAATATTCAACTCTATTGAGCATTTTGGCCTACCTATATCAGACGGTCTAGAGTTAAACTTATTGTTTTTAGAAAAGAAAGTATATGAAATAGTTTATTCCACTTGTTTAATAGACTAATTATTGTCACACTCGTTCTATTCTCGTTGCACTCGTCGTATTTTAAACACACTTGCATGATAATACAACGTCTTATTAAACTTGGTAAAAGTATTAAAGTTGTGTTATTTAATGTCCAAGAAATTAAATTTCACAATTTGGACTTACTAGGAGTTTCGAAATACCAACATAGTCTTTCTATTCCAAAAACAAATAGATACAAATCTTTATTTTTTTGAAACAATTATCAAGCTATCTTGAATTAAAACATATATACGTACGTATAAAGTTTTATTTTCCAATCTTGGATTAAAGTCAAGCTAATAAAAAGTGTATAATAACGGTTAAGAACCTCTGCTCTGATGCATGTCAACACTTGCAATTTATGTTTTGAGGACTTGGATTTTTTGCTCTTGTGCCTACATAAACAAACAGTTACGTAATTAAAATGATGTAATTTAATTTTTGTCAAAGCAAAAATATTGATGTTTTTATTCTCTGTCATCTTCAATAAGAACTTGTTTTTAGTCTACCATAAAATAAAATTAAGCAGCAATTATAGATAATTTGTGTAGTTAAAAGAGATAATTGATGCAAATTTGTATAATTAAGATCAAAAATGATAAAGATGTTATAAACAACCGACCTGAAATTGTAAACACTAAGCAAATTAAAGCAAATTTTAATAAAGGTGTGTTGAGATTGAAGTGAAAAAGAAAGTTGTGACCTAGGTCTAGGCAAACACAGACAAACCAATTTGAGGTCGTAGCGTGGGAAAAGCTATAATAATATCATTTTTTTATCACCACTAGAACCAATAATTTAATACATTTTTGCATTATACCTTTATAACTAATCTGTGCCTTTATGGTAAAACGAGCGACATCTAGTAGAAGCTACCTTGCATCAAACATTTGTGAGAAATAAAGTTTCTACATGTGTTGATCCATGTATAAGATAATATGCTCTACATGACAAATGTCAAGATTAATACATTGAAATAATTTGAAAATAAAAGAAATATTGTCAAGTAGACAACCATGTTATCACGTTAGCGCCTTTTGTATCAAACGTATATCAAAACAATTTATGTTCTTTGGATTACCCACCAACTCTAGTAAAATAAAACAATCAATGCAAATTCATTTAAATTATATCTGTAAACTCAAACCTGTTTTGTTCTTATTGAAACTCTTATTACCACTTGCAAAAGAGTTCCGATAAGAACAAAACATGTTTGAATTTACAGATGTAGTTTGAATGAATTTGCATTGATCTTTTTTATCATACCTTTATCTGGCAATTTAGTGAAATAAGGAACTCAACCATGTCCTGTTATATTAATTGTCAAAAAATTCTAAGCAAAATTTTTTTTTAATTATGGCGTAGAGACACTTATCGAACGCTTCTTAAATCGAAAACAGAAAATTTAAATTTTACTAACGTCTTGATGTCAAAATCCACTAATTGCAGATGTTATAATATATAACAGTAAAACTTTATCAGGCAGTAATTACTTATCACATTAAAATGCACATCTAAGATGCTTGCAATATACCAAATAATATATCAAGTGTTTTAGATCATAATCAATCATAATTTTTTAATTAATGTATAGCTACGTTCAAAAAAAGAAAAGCATATTATGCTTTTCTCTTAATCTTGAATCTCGTGTAGAGCTTAAATACTTCAATAAGGAGACATCTGAGTTAGCTTTTTGATGCGCTAATTTATCATAATAATGAGGCAAATTGTGCCGTCGGATAGTGATTACGTTAGTGCGCATCTAAAAGATCACAAACTTGTTCCAATCTTAGAGTATTCAAACTCTAATAGAGTTGTATCTATGAATATGCAAAATAAATCAAATATATTCTACAAATCACACAATTATCTTTAAAACTTGTTTTTTGCAGTTATCTTTTTTAATTAGTGATAACCGTTGTAATGGTTTACTCAGGTTATTATGTACTCTAAAATGTAATTAATACTTTCCCAATTACAAATGTCTATTCTCAAGTTCTATTAATACTTTCCTAATTACATTTGACTAATACGAATTTCAAATAATACTTTTTAAAAAACAGTGAACTAGTCTGAAATACAGTTGACATTTTCTAAAATTCAGTCGATACTTTTTGAATTACAGTTGAAAAGGTGTAAGGTTTTATACACAAACCTGACAAAATTGTGTAAATCTGCACTATCTGCAACAACATAAATTAATTTTTTTCATAAAATACTGTTCAATCATGTTGCAATTATTTGCCATATTACCCTGATCTTGTCATATTACCTTACGGGTATTTAAATACCCCAAACGTATAAAAAAAAACATATACATATTTTGGTAGCAAGTGCATAACTTATATTTCTGTCATGGACATAAAAAGGTAAGTAAAATTTTTCTCGAATCATTTTACTGTAAACCTGTTTTTGCAGTTATTATTTGTTCATATAATATTATAAATATTTTCGATTACAATTTGTCATTATTGTTTCTAGATTTTTTTTAATACAAAATTTAAATTAAAGATAGAAAGCCAAAATTCTGATGATTGGCTTAGATGGTTTGAAGAATTAGTAGTAGAAAGAGAAAATTGTGATCCAAATGCAGAAAATAAAGACTTTTTTGAAGAAAAGAATATTTATGAAGTAGAGAATGATGCAGTATAATGGAGGATTAACAATTCAGATACGGAACAGGAAATAGATCAAGAAGAGAGTGAAAATGAATATAACGCAGAAACTCTAACATTCAGTGGCTTATTTAACCTAGGCAAAAATATTATAAAATGGTATAACCACAAACCACCAACGTTTGTTCATTGATGTATCAATAATACAACAGATTACGACATCTACAAATGTATATATCGAGCACATAAAGTAAATCTCTTGGATCAGAGATGCAAGATTGACTGACAAAGTGGGAGTAAAAGCTTTTTTAGAGATTTTTTATATTGCAGTTGTAACAAAATCCGAACGACAAAATGTTTTAGATCTCTCTGGAACAATGATGAATTTGGTTTTAAAGCCGTCTATCTCACAATGAGCTAAAACAAGTTCAGATTTAAATGCCTGTGTCTGAAATTTGATGACATTTACAACCGCAGCGTACGTTGAGAACATGATAAACTAGCACCTATCTGAAACATTTTTGATTTATTTGTACAGAACTGTCAAAATTTTTCTATATCAAGGTTTTACTTGACTATCAATGAATAGCTTGTAGACGCTGCCCTTTTCGGCAATACATTTATTCAAAACCGGCAAAATGTTGACTTAAAATTTCTCAGTTGTAAAATATATGTATACTTATAATTTAACACAGAAGAACCATACCAGCAAAGCAATGGTCTAGCCGATGTTGTTAAAAGTCTGATAAAACCATTCTAAAATACCAACAGAATATTACAATAGATAATTGGTTTTCAAGTGTGCCTCTTGCAAACTGATTAAGTATAAACTGACTATAGTTGAAACACTAAGAAAAAACAAAACAAAAACTCCTAAACACTTTACTTCCATTGCCGAAAGACTAATAAAGTAACTACATGTTTGGGTTACAAAAAAAAATCCCTATGTTGCCCTATAAACTTAAAAAAATAAGATTGTAATACTGATTGTTACTATGCACCACGAGGATGAAGTTTATGAAGTTACTCAGAAGCTTGAAAATATTCTAGAATACAATCAAACTTAGTCTGGATTATTACTAGATAACATTAATGTGGTTCAAAATAATAGACGATAGACACTTACTGTATTTTTTAATTTGATAACTACTGCCGGAATTAACTCACAAATATTATTCTATAAATATAAGCATGAATACTATAAAAAGAAGTTTTTGCAAGTTTTTTCTCTTGATCTAGTTAAACTTTAAATAATAAAACGAATTCAGTTAGCCAAAATACCTAGAGGGATAAGAGAGATATGTAAAATGATAATTAGTTTTAGAAAGCTTTCAGAAGTCAAAGAAAACAATACAGAAGTAAAAAGACCAAAATTAGACAAATATCGATGTTTTCTATGTCCTAGAAAACTGGATAAAAAACTTCGGTTACTTGTGTCAAATGTAAAAGATTCACATGCAAAAGACATCAACATAATATTTGTGATGAATGTGTTAAACAATAACATACGTTTTACAATAAATTTTTTCTCTTATTTATTTTGTTTATTTTTAATTATTCTTATATTTTTAGATTTATTCAGTTTAATATTATTAATAACTTAACGTTGAGCTTAATTTTTTAAATAATAGCAACTTAAAAAAGATTAAGTAATTTTATTGTAAAAAAGCCATAAGAAAGACATATAGAGAGTAGGGTAAAAATAAATTATGTAATTAAAAATTCTAATTTCATAATTTGCTATTTTATTTAAATTTAGTTGTAAGTATACTATATAGTAAGTATATATTTTATAATGACAAAACTGAGCATAGACAAGCTAATGCTCAGAGAAATAAAACTCTCTCTGTATAAATTTTTAGAGTTAAATTACAAATTCTGAATTGTTATTGAAACTTACAACTACAATCATTATAGAAAAGTTATTAGATGATGAGAAAATAAATTACATTTTTTCAAGCCTTAATAGCAATTCTAACAGAATTCGATTAACTTTGATTATTTATTAATTGACACTCATTACATATTCACATTATTTACTTTTCGTAATAAAACCGCTCTCAATCGATCAACTCTACCTTGAGTTTACTTAAGAAGCCAAAATATAATAAAAAAAAAACATTAAATGCAACAATGTTTTGATTTGAATGAAACGGTAAACATATTTTAAGAGGCGGCCGAAATAAAAATTAGTAGAACAGCCAGCTTAAAGCAAACATGTTTCAGCGAAAAAAACCTCCTGCACAATCTTTGTTAGTTGTAGAACCACGTCTAAAATCTCATCCAAATATGCATAAATCTCTTCGGTTTATTTTTGTTATAGCACAGGTTTTCGGATATTTTCCAGTACAGGGTGTTATGGATGATGATGTAAGAAAAATCGGATTCACATGGCTTTCGCTAAGAGTTGTTTCTTCAATACTGACGGGAATGATGGGAATTATAGTTACTTTAGGACATATAAGGCATATTATTTTTATAGACGGATATCAGCAGCATCAAATGAGTATATAAAAACTTAAGTGTTTAATTTTTAAATATTTTTTTTTTCAAATAATCACTTATAATTAATGAAACTTATTTATGACCAATAATTATTAATGCACGAGTTTCTTAATTAACCTATTTTTTTTAGATGCAGTTGTATTTTACACAAGTGGTACATTGTCTTGCATTTTTTTTATGAAATTAGCTAATAACTGGCATGAAATAATGAAGAAATGGACTATGCTAGATAAAACAATGACAGCCTATGGATGGCCTAAACAATTAGATCGTAGTTTAAGAAGGATTTCTATGACATTCTTAACCTTAGAAGCCGGTAATTGAAATGTTTTAGATGTTTTCTATTTTTTTTCTCTCAATAAAAGTATATTTAGGTGTACCACAACAATTAAATTGAGCATAAAACATGGTTTACTCTTAAATACTGTACTGACGTCATGCTACACTTAGAGCAACTTTTGCCCACTTGATAACTGAAAATCTAACTAACATAAACGTATAAAAACTAGTTTCTTTTAAAATTTTTTTTTTGTAAAAACTCATATCTTTAAATTTCATAAATACAGCACAACTATTATCGTCTAAACTAACATTAACGATATTTTTATTAAGGTCATAAATCAAAATCTTTAAACTTTGGCGTCTAGCTGGGTAATTGTATCAGCCAAGAAAAAATTATAAGAGCCTAACGTTACACTAATGATTCACTCAATTTACAAAAAACTGGTGATAATGAATGAGCAATGCGCTATAAGTGTAATTAATATTAGTGTTAGTTTCTTGCCTTGTTACATTTATTCACGGTTTACTTGTGTATTTTATTTTATGTAAATATTATTCTTTTGTTTAATTTTTTACTTATTTATTTTGTTTTTAGTTTTTTTGTAGATTTTATTACTTTTTTGTTGGTTTTTTGATTTTTTTGCAAGTATTTTTTTAGTTTCTTATATGTTTTAAGTAGTAAGTAAGTAAGTTTTATTTTAATATTTTTATAATTTTTTTTTTATGTTTTGTTTTTTAATCTTTTATTTGACGTTGTTAATTAAGACTACGATCTGAAAAGCATATCAATTCTTTAGTTTGTTCTAAGCTTTTGCACACTCATGGTTTCTGGTTTACTCTTCTATAATCTTTTAGTGTTTTTTTTTGCATGTTTTCGCTTTTTTTTTTCTTTATAATTTTGTTTAGTATTTTTAACTAATTTTATTGATATTATTCTTCTTTTGTTGTTTTCTTTGTTTTCTGCTGTTTTTAAACGCGTTTTATAATTATTTTCAGTCTTTTTTATTTTTGCATTAAAATTGCTCTATACCAGTAAATAAATGTGTTTTCCAGATTTTTCTTCTTATCTTTTTTTTTACATCCAATAGTTTTTTCTCGTTTTTTCATTTGCGCTATAGTATTTCTAACGCTCTACAAAAAATTTTAAAAACAGCACTTAAAAATTAACGTAAAAAAGATTAATTTTACAAATAAATATTTTTTTTTTTATATAATAATGACATCTTACTAACAATATAAATGTGGAAATAAGAGTCAAGTTTAATCTTAAGAATATGCGTGATTCTCAACTTTGTCGATAAATAAATTGAGATCTAAAAAAATTCTGGAATCTCTTTTTTTTTGCAAAATTTAATTTAAAGTAATCAAAGCGCTTTAATTTAGAAAAATATTTAATCAGGGTCTAATTATACAAACATCTTGCGCTTTTGAAAATAACAAATACATTTTTTTATAATATTTGTGTTTAATTTGGTAAGATTCTGTCAAAAAGCTTTTTGGGCGTATTCAAGAGATATTCTACGAAATAAATCTCTTGCAAGATTGATTCTAGTTTACTTAAAATGAAATTATCGACAATTTGGCATGTTTTCATAAAAAAATTTTATATTATCTACAGAGCATTATTATATTATTCTACATAACATAATATAGCTTATGTTCTCAATATTGAAGTTGACTTCTATATTCGCATTGTGTTTTGTTAAAGATTCACAAAATGTCTAATGTCTCTTTTTTTTTATTATTTTAGCTGAGCATTTCTCTATTCAAGCAAATAAATTAATTGTTGCTGTTGGGTGTCGTGATTCTTTTGCCAAAGGTTTTGAGCACTATGCTGTCAATATGTCTTTTTCAATGATTTTTGACACAATTGGTTATGCTGCTTGGATTGCTATAATCTTCCAAGCTATGAATACTCGAATGGCATTCTCTTGGACCTTTATAGATTTGTTTATAATCTTGATGAGTTTAGCAATTTCAGCAAGATTTATGCAAATCAACGATAAAATTCGTCATTTAAAGGAAATGAAAGTGACATCAGTCAAAAGTTGGGGATTGGTTTGCGATGATTTTAACCGATTGTGCAAGTTTTGCGATTATTTAGATGACAAGATATCCTGGCTTATATGAGTTTCTTTTGCAAATAATGTTTACTTTATTATTTTTCACATTTTTGCCAGCTTAACTCTTGTAATGGCTACAGACGGTGAGATTATATACTACTTTATTTCTTTGGGATTACTACTTATGAGAATAGTAACAACTTGTTTGTATGCGAGTAAAGTACACGAGCAAAGCAAAGTCTCATTAGATGTTTTGGTTGCGACTTCAGATGATGTCTACAATAAAGAGGTAAAGTTTTTTAGACCAAAAAAAAATTCGGAAAAATATTTTTCCGGAAATCGTCTTGGAAACCACATTTTCCTGCTTATTTACGCCCAGGAAAATTAAGTTTTCCAGATTAGTACTGTAAAAACTTTACAAGACGCAAAATAAAAACGATACTCTAGTAACTATAGTTGCCAACAAAATTGACAAACTTGATTTTTGTGAAATTTGTAAAAAAAATTCAAAAACTTGTAAATTTCGTCTTTTTTTACGGTTTCCGGAAAAATTTAATACAAAACACATCAGTAAAATCTCTTACTTGACCCGGAGCTTTAAAATACTCGGCACAAAGTGCCTCGTATTTCAATTTAGCTTCTCTTCAGTCAGTAATGTGAAATTTTCCTGACTTTTATATAAATAACTATTTCCGGAAATCGTCTTAGAAACAACATATTCCTGCTTATTTCCGCGCAGGAAAATTGAGTTTTCCGGACTAGTACTGTAAAATCTTTACAAGACGCAAAATAAAAAAGATACTATAGTAACTATAGTTCCCAACAAAATTGACAAACTTGATTTTTGTGGAATTTGTAAAAAAAATTGTAAAATTAGTAAATTTTGTCTTTTTTTATGATTTCCGGAAAAATTTAATACAAAACACGTCAGTAAAATTTCTTACTTGATTCGGAGCTTTAAAATAAATAAAATAAAATTTGGCTCTTCTTCAGTAATGTGAAATTTTATATAAATAACTCTTATATGATTTAATTTATTGCATTTTTGTTTTCCCTTTTTTGTTCTGTTGCACCGTGTAGCACTTTTTTATTTATTTTTTTTTTGTCTCTATTTATAGTTCTAGTTCTGTCTCTTTAACTTTTTTAAATTCACTAATTGTTCTAATGGCTTTCTTCATACTTAGTACATCTTCAACATAATGAAACTAACGGTAAATCATATTGTGTGTTTTTTAGTTTGATTTTTTTAAAATGTTAGTATCACTTTTATTATCACTGTTATATTAATATGTATCCTAAGATTCTTTTTTTACTCCAAACATCCACATATTTAGGTAAAAAAAGCCCTAAGCTTTAAAATTGGCACGTATTTTAAATTACAATATTTTATATAGACTAATTGCTAAATAGTATATATACAACTAAATAATGGTTTAGCAGAGCTCGCTGATATTTGAAAATCAGTTAGAGGTGTTTAACTTTTGTCATCGAGTTTTTTTTGTTTTCTACTATCATTTATCTTGAAAATACATGTTTTGTTTGAATAACACGACACATCAAATATAATAAATGTCAAAATAAGATTTTTTCCTCTATTCAATAATGTAACATTTGCTCATCTTTATTTTTATTTAAAGAATAAAAGTTGAAGAATTAGTTCTGAAATATAAAATAAAGTTATTCTTAATAATGCTGTTATAAACAACTTGTCACTTGCAGTTTTGACACAAAATTTAATCTCCAAAGCAATAGGTTATTTATTAGTTTAGTAATTTTTTATTTTTTAAAAATTTAAATTGAAATAAAAGATACATGTGTTACAATACAGAACTAGGTATAGAAACTTTTTATAAAAAAATTAAAATTAACTGTTTATGTCATTTGAAAAATGTGAGCTGCCACGAGATGCCAGGTAGATGTGAAACATTGGAATTATTTTGTCCAAGTAGTGTGCATAAAAAAACAGATCAATTCATCTAATAAAATATTATTTAATAATCATTTATTTTCATAGAATACAAAAATTAAAAATGTATTTCTAATTGCGACAACTTGATTCTTTTAATCAGTGACTTTTGTAATAGTTATATTTAATGTTGCCTCTGACGGTATAACTGTGACAATTGGTCGATCATAACTGAAGTGTCCAAGCTCGATGTGGCCAGCGAGATGGCGCCGAGCCAAGTAAAAAAGCACAGTCGCATACTATAAGAATGCGTGGCAAGCTACAAAATGCGTCGCTGCGTCCCTATAGATATATAAAAAAATGAAATTAGTCTTGTGTTATCAGCACAAATGTTGATACAATTTCTCCAAGTGTTGTAGAAAGTCAACAAACATAGAATAAATGCTTTTTAGCCAGTATCAAAGTTTTGATAAGCAGTTTTCATAATATTTAACTGTATTTATACTTTTAGCAATCCTGTATAATAATGTTTTGAATATGTAAGTGACACAATCGAGATATTCAGACATAATAAATTTATTATAATTTTTTTAATTTACATTTCCGATTTAATATATTTTATGTTGATAGATCGCAAGATTAATAGAAAGTATAAAATATCAGACTATTGGAATTACTGGAAAGAAAATGTTTCTTATTACTAAAAGTTTGATATTGAAGATAACAAGTGCGGTGGTTGCCTACGAACTGGTGGTAATTCAGTTTAAAAAAAATATACCACAAAAAGAAGGTCCTTCATTGTATTCTATGTGTTAAATGCTAAATTGTTTATTGTACTAAAAATTATTCATACAGGTAATTACAAACAATTTATTGCACCTGTCAAAAGTACATTTTAACTAAAATAATAATTGTAAAATCTATTATCAAGTTTAGATTATAATCTGCAAAAATTAAAAAAAATATTAGTGAGAACTTAAATTGTTTTTTATTTGACCTTTTTTCTGTGAGATTTTAATATTTATCACAAAAAACCAGCTTTTTTTTTATCAGAGCTCTAGTTCGGTTTTAGGCAATTATTTAAGCAAATATATTTTTTCTATTTTTCAGGTTTTTATTGTTTTTGTTTCTGTGTTCATTGCAAGCATTTTATAGCGATCTTCTTTGTTGGAAGATACCACAAGACATTAGAAACATTGATTTGCTGATGAATGGAATTAGTTAACTCTGTACAGACTATACAATCTGTGCGGGTTATTCTAAATAAAATTTATTGAAATTATTGGCAACGATCACTTAAGTTATGATATTATTAGTGCTTAAAATCAATCGTTTGTTTGTGGAGATGTGCTGGATAGAAGATTATCAATATTTTAAGCTTTCATTCTATTGATAATTCATAATATTGACTCAATTTATTAATGCAAGTTTTTTCTCATACTTTGGTAATTGATGTAATTAAGTTTTTTTTAGGAAAATTGCATGAAAAATATTAGGTGAACCTATTAACAAACACATTAAACGTTTGATTTGTATTGGTTAAATAATAAAGCTCATCCCAAAAAGTCATCAGAAAATTTAGTTTAGTCTCGAAGGGTTCTGTTTTTAGACGGCGGTTTATCAAATAATATTGTAACGTTGATCGCTTATCAGAGATACAGTTATCGACTACAGAATTGTTACAAATAAAGTCAAAATTAACAAATATTTTATCTAAATAGTATAGACTTTTGTTAAATTTATTTACTGTATACTAAAGACCAAGACCATAATTTAAAAAAATATTATTTAAAGTTTTGGGTGCAAATTAACGTCATCACACATTTATTAAAATGATTATATTACACTGTTGTTAAAAATAGTGTACTAAAATTATGATAACTTTAACTATTCACCTTAGAAAACGATGTCAGTATAGAAATAATAATAATATTAAAAAAAAAACTGAAGCCACCGTGTTTTTTTTTTTTTTTTGGTTAAGATGCAGGATTGGGAAGACGAGGCTTGCCGATGTTTCATGCTTTTAGCGTTTAAATCCAAAAAAAAGTTTTTAAAGTTTTAGGTTAGTAATCTATTTTTTACAACAAAAAAAGTTAAAATTTAAGACTAAACGATATTAGCATTTGTTAAAAATTAACGCTACTAATTAATTTTGAAAGAGATTCAAGCTTATGATGTGAATACTCAATGCTCCGCTCAACAGTTTCTCTTAACGATGACGTCGATATCTCTAAATATTCAAATTTAAAATTTTTTTTGAAGAATAAGGATGAATACTTGTTATCATAAAAAAAACAAAATACTTACTTAAAAAAAAAAATTAAATTGTTTGAAGTGTCTGACAAAATATACCTTATGGAGAAAGTGGTGTGAAAAAACTATAAATGACATCACAGATAGAGAAAACTTTGTCTTAGTTAAAATCTCTAATTTAAAAAATCATCAACCGAGAATTTTTTTATTGTAAATAATGAAAACTTTATTGAAAAATAATAATAATATTAATAACAAATAATTTTTTAATGAACTCTGCAATTATTGTATTCAATTGCAATCTATTCTATATGAACTAAAAATAAAGAAATAAAATTATCCTAGATTCTAGTAATTGATGTTTACTGAGTGTAAATATTAGTAATTATAATAGAATATATAAAAATATAGGATAATATTTAAATTTAGTTAAATTGTTAAAACTTTTATGCATTGTGGCAATTCATTTTATTAGTGTACTTATTTTTTGGTAAAGATATTTTTAATCGATTTGTAGTTTATTAAACATTATTTGCACTCAATTATATTTTTGAGTGCACATATACATAGAATTGTTAAAAAATGTTTCGATATGCTATGCTTTACATAGTTTTATTTATTTGCACTGTTGTAGTTTTTTCAGTATAGATAATTATTATAATTATAATTATAATTTTCTAGCTTTTCTGTCTGTTGTATTATGACAAATTTCGACAACAGATAATCTGGCATATTATTATTTTGCCGAAATTTTTTCTATTTTCTAGAAACGCAATGTATGGTGTTAAAGTTTTAGAAAAATATTCATGAGATGGATTGAGTGATAGCAAAGCAGGTCATAGAAATAAAGTGTCACTAATCATGTAATCTAAAATTTTTGGTTTCTGCTTTGAAAAATGTCTTATAAAGTTGATCTTTGTCGAAGTATTTATAATCTGGTAGAGCAAATGCCAAAACGAGACATTGTCTAAATATAAGAAAATTGACAATTTATCGCTCAATCAAAGACATGAATGTGAAAAAGAGCTGCATGCATAAACTTGACTAAAAGCGACTTTGAACCAATTAAAACAAGTTAGATTAATTAAAGCAGCTAAACACAAAATTAGAACGTCGCAGCAAAAACTAGCAAAAAAATTTAATGTTGGAGAAAACACGGTGCTTATGACCGTATCAAGTAAGAACATTGTCCGGAAAAGAAAAAAATCTTCAAAATACACAGAGGCTCAAATAGAAAAAAATCTTAAATGCTGTTGGGCAATGAGAGCATTTTGTCAAGTTAATTGTGGTAGACGACAAAAAATATTTCACAATATCCAACAGTGAGATGAAGAGAAAAAACGGTTTTAGACAGACAATTACAAGAATGCTTCTGATGATGTTAAATTTAAAAACAAAAAAATTATTGAGAATAAGGGACTGGTATGCGACTAATAACATCAACTCTGTACCGAAAGCAGACAATCCTTCTAATCTACTTCAGGCTCGCCCAATTGAAAAATTCTGAGCAAAATTGAGTCAAAAAATCTATAATAATACATGGAAAGCTCAAAACAATAAAAAATCGCGTCGTCGTATATCTAGAAAAATCAGAGAAATTGACAACGCGTGGGGGGAAAACTTAGAGAAATCAAAAATAGCGGTTTTTTGTCGGTTATTAGAATTTTGTTATAGAATAAGTATAGTTAACGAGAGACTATTTAAAAGTTTGATGCAAATATGAAAATATGTTTATATAAATTTTCAGCGTCGGAATTTTTTTTCAAAACTTTCAAAACATGCGTTTTTTAATTTGAGCAGTTTTTGAGTTGACCAAATATTTAATGAATTTAATTTAAGAACTTTTTCTTTTTGTACTGCTGCTTTGTTTTCGGCAATGATAAAAAGGTTTTTGAATAACTTCACTCAGTTTATTTTATAAGTAACGCTTGATTTCTGATGAACTTTTACTTTATTACATTAACAGTGTTGTGAAAGTTAGTTTAGTATTCATTTGGCAAAAATTCAAAAATGTTGTTAATGCGTACGGTTTGTTAAAAACTTAATAAAATTTGATAAGAAAAAATTGGCTATTTTGGTTAAACAATATATTATGTATTAATTATTTTATTTAACATCTCTTTATTATGAGGTTATAAAAATAATGTTTTTGATTAGATTATCGGGTCTATAAAACACAAGTACTTTTATAAATTAATAGTAAAACTGTTTTTATGTAATTCAACAGTTTACGAAAAATAATCCAATTAATTGAACATCAAAAAATACAATACCTAAAATTACAAATTTATAAGAGACAGGAACCTCAGATGAAACCATTTGTTGAGATTTACGTTAACATTTATATTCAAAGATAAATAAAAATAATAACAAAGTAGATCTACCTTCAACATCAAATATTTTTTATTGGGTGCTTCTGCTAGAAACTGTGGAATATGCTCTCCTTCAAGAACTTTTGATTTGCGTCTTTGCTTACCCCTCAAACATCCTTTTCTTGCTTCCAGTTATTGAATTCACTCAATTCTTTCTAATAAGTGCCTTTGAATTTTTTGAGTAGCAAATTCTTCAACATCTTTCTCAATTTTTTCAACAAGAGAACTATTTCTTTTCATTTCCAACAATGTTACAAGCGCCGAAACAGTTTGTTTGCAAAATTTTTCTTAAACAATAAATTTGTTGTCAACAACTTAAGAACTCTTACAAAGAGAGGTATTATAAAACTATGTATTGTACTCGTGCCTTAACAGCAAATAAGTCACTCAAGAAAAATTTGACCACTCAAGCAAGTTCTCGTTGCTTAACATTTTTTTCGTGAGTTATTTGCCTTATAAGGCACTTCCAAAATAAATATGTAGTTATAAAACGATTTCATCATATTGATAAAATAAATATACTTTGAAAAAAACGTATAACTCTAGCTACGTACATAAGATTCATCAAAAACAAAAATGAGTATTCCTATCAGTTATTTATTTGCAAAGCACTAAAGTTGAATTTTTTAACGTAATGCAATAACCTTAGTTTTAAAAATAATTTTTTTTCTGAAATCAAAAAATTAATAAAATATAATATAAAACAAACTTTTTTTAAGTTATAAAAATAAACCGGTTTCTTAGAAATGCATTACATTTAAATTTGAAACAAAGAAATGTAAAGTGATTTTCTGTAAAATCATATATTTTTAGAGTTTTAGGTCAAAAATACGCGTAAATTGTAAAAAGTATGCAACAAATAAGTCAAAATTAATGGATATAATAATAATATTTGTGTTTTAAAAGATAGTGTTTTAAAAACTTATTTGTTACACTTTACAGACTCTTATGTAAAACTTTTCGAAAAAAATTACTTTAGTGTATATTAAATTTTTTCTGAACTTGCAAATTTATACAAAGTTTGTAAAGACTGGGAAGCGAAGAAAAGAATTATGGAAAATAAAAAAGAGTTAAGAAAAGAAGAAACAACTAAGAATATTTACATAGATGATGATTTAACAAAGAGGGAGAGAGAGGTCCAGAAAAAATTAAGGGAAATCGCAAAAGAAAAGAGAGGACAGGGAATAAAAGCAACGGTGGGATATGGAAAAATATTTATGGAGGGAAAAACATTCAAATGGAATGAGAAAGACCTGAAACTGCAGGTTTTTTAGGGAGAAAAGGGAGAGTTAAAAGAAACAAGGAAGAAGACACGGGCAAATGTACAATGGAAACTGAGAAGACTAATGAAACAAATAAAGATATAAGCAACGGGAAGAAAAAGATACTATTTTGGAATGTAGCGGGATTAGCAAAAAAAGAAGACAATTTCTGGGATTATGTGAAACTTTTTGACGTAGTAGGTTTAGTAGAAACATGGATAGAAGAAAAAAGCTGGGAAAAAATAAAGGGAAGGCTACCACCAGAATTTAATTGGGAGTGTCAAGGGGCAAAGAGAGAAAAAAAGAAAGGAAGGGCAGCAGGAGGGATAGTCACGGGAGTAAGAAAGGGAATAAGAGAAAAAAACCAGGAAAAAAAAGAAATAGAGGGACTCATGGAGAGAAATATCGAAATAGACAAACGATGGTGGAAAATAATGACGATATACAGCAGAGAGATGAAAAAGACAATAAAAAACATAGATGAAACAGTGAAAGAAAACACAGAAGAATGCATTCTTATGGGAGGAGATTTTAACGGAAGAATTGGGGAAAGAGGAGCGAGAAATTGGGAGGATGAAAAAGGAGATGGGAAAAGGAAAACCAAAGACACAAAAGAAAATATGGAGGGAAAAAAGTTGATGGAATGGTTAGAAGAAAAGGGATGGGAGATACTGAATGGTAATAAACAAGGGGATGAAGAAGGAGAGTGGACGTATGTAGATAGTAGGGGGGAGTCGGTGATAGACTACGGAATAACAAATGAAGAGGCGTGGGGAAAAGTAGAGAACTTTAAAATAGGGGACAGAATAGAGTCAGACCACCTCCCAATAGAAATAAGCCTAGAAGGAAGAAATAGCCAAACAGAGGAAAAAAAGAAGACAAAAGTAGAGCAGAAGAAGGTAATAATTAAAGTGTGGAACGAGCAAGGCGTGAAAGAATACAGGAAAAAGCTGAAAAACGTCAAATTCGAAGGCCAAGAGACAGAGAAGATGGAAGTGGAATTAAAAGAAATACTAGAAAAGGAAACGACTACAACAGAAGTAAGCAGTAAAAGAAAAAAAGCAGAAAAGAGAAATGAATGGTGGGATAAAGAATGCTACCAGCTAAAGAAAAAAGCTACAAAAGCGCTAAGGGAATTCAAAAGAAAGCAAGTAAATAGAAGAGTCTTCTTAGAAGCAAAAATAAAATATAGAAAAAAAGAGAGAGAAAAGAGAAGAAGAAGATAAAGAAATAAAAGCTATTAAAACAGAAAGAGAGGTGTGGAAGTACATAAACAGAGAAAGATTAAGAAAAGAAGCGGCGAGTGAAGAGATAACAATAAAGGAATGGGAAGAGTTTTTCAAAGATCTTCTGGAAGGAGAAAGAGAAGTAGATATAGAAGACCCAGCGATGCAAACCAACCAGACAGCACCATTAGGAACAGAAATTACAAGGGAGGAGGTAGAGAGACAGATAAAGAAGCTGAAGAAGAAGAAGGCACCGGGGAGGGATGGAATACAGAATGAACACTGGATGTATGGGACGAAAGGTGTGATAGACAGATTGGTAGAGGTTATGAATGGAGTGTGGAGAGGAGAGGGATTCCCGACAGGTTGGAGAGAAGGCATAATCTGCCCTATCCACAAAAAAGGAGACAAAAATAGAGTAGAAAACTACAGAGGAATAACCCTTCTTAACACAGGGTATAAATTGTATGCGTCAGTACTGAATGAAAGGCTGAGAAAAGAGATAGAGGAAAAGAAGGCAATACCAGACAACCAAGTGGGATTTAGAGAAGGAAGGGGAACTATGGATAATGTATACATCCTGGACCACTTAGCGAATAACGAGATGAAAAAAAAGGGAGGAAGGCTGTATACACTTTTCATAGATTTTAGAGCAGCGTTTGATAAGGTCGATAGAAATAAAATGTGTGAGAATATGAGAAAAAGAGGAGTAAACGAGTGGCTGGTGAGAAAGGTAGAAGAGATCTATGTAAAAACAAAAAGCAAAGTTAGAGCAGGGGAGAAAGAGAGTGAGTGGTTTGAAACGTCAAAAGGGGTGAGACAAGGGTGTCCTCTCAGCCCCTTGTTGTTTACAACCTACATGGCGGATATGGAAGAAATGTTTAGAAAGGCGCAAGCTGGGGGATGTGTGATTGGAAGAGAAAAAGTGTGGAGTCTAGCGTTTGCAGATGATGTGGTATTAATAGCAAAAAGCGAAAGGGAGATGGGAGAAATGATGACAAACCTAAAAAAGTATGTGAGGAAAAAAAAGCTAGAAGTGAATGTAAATAAAACAAAGATGCTAGTGTTCAACAAAAAAAAGAGAAAAGAAGAAAAGAATGATTGGGAATGGGAGGGAGAGAAAATAGAGAGAGTAAAAGAGTTCAAGTATTTAGGGTATACGTTTAATGAAAGAGCTACGAACAAAGCGCATGTCAGAGAGTTGGCAAGGAAAGCAAACAAGATAGTGGGATGTGTATGGGGAATAGGAGAGAGGAAGTGGGGAGGGGATTTTAAAAGGAGAATAATGATGTTTGAGAGCTTGGTAGAGAGCGTATTGATGTATGGGGCAGAAATTTGGGGGTGGAAAGAACAAGAGGAAATAGAGAGAGTACAAGTGAAGTATTTGAGGTGGGTCCTTGGGGTGGACAGAGAAACCCCTGGGTATATAGTAAGAGAAGAATGTAAGAGAAACAAGCTCAGAGTGAAAGCGGGGAAAAGAGCGACTAAGTTTGAGGATAGGATGAATGGAAGGCAAGAATGTAGAATATTGAACGAATGTTGGAGAGAAAAGAAAAAAAATTTGGAGATAAACGAAAGAGAAAAATATTACAGAAGAAATGGGTATGCAAGTAAAGAAGTGGAAAGATTAAGAACAGAAGGCAAGTGGATGAACGCAGAAACGAGCGAAAGAGACAGGGATGTAGATAAGCAAGAAAGAAGGGAAAAAATCAAAGAGTCCAGGTACAACAGGAATTATGAGAAATGTATGACAGAGGAGATCCCGGTGTACCTGGGAAGAGAAAGTGCGAAAGAGAGGAAAATAATGGCGAGGTTCAGGTGCGGAAATGAGGAGAGAGAGAATAGGTATTGGATGGAAAAGGAAGAGAGACTGTGCAGAATCTGTTATGAGGAAAGAGAGACAATAGAGCACATGTGGAATGAATGCAGTGATATGAGGGAGAGAGAAAGAGCAGAAAGAAGAGAAATACTGAAAGAAAATGGAGCGGAGATAAAGTGGATGAAAGAAGTATGGGAGAGAAGGAAAATGAAGGACAAAGGAAGAACAGGGAGGGTAGAATAGAAAATGAAATAAATTGTAGATAGAGTATGTAAGCCGGTATAGGCAACAATAAAGCTTATTATATACTATACAAAGTTTGTAAAATAACAAAATTAAAGAAATAACTAGTCACTATACAACCACAAAACAGAAATATTTACTAAACTAAAATATTGAAAATATCGAATGAACTACTTTAGTCCATTTGAAAAAGTGGAATATAATATGCCAATTTTAGATATTTCATTGACGATATTATTTATATAACTTCATTGACTGCTTTAATTTAAAAAAATAAAAAATTGAGAACATATCAGAGTGCAAATATTGATAAAATAATATAGTTTTATTTGTCCTTAAAATTTTTTAAATAATAAAAAATGTAAAAAAATAGATAAAAGTTCTAAGAATTAACATCATTTGTATTTAAATAAATTATTCAAAAATTTAGAAAAAATTATGTATCATATATTAATTTTACGACAATTTGCAAAGCGTAAAAATAATTACTGTTTGCAATTAAAAGTTGATTTACTTTTATCAAACTTAACATTTATGTTAAAGTATCTTAAATTTTCTCCACACAAGATGCATTAGAAAGCAGTGTTATTTTATGATGGTTTTACATCTTGTTATTTTAATTGGCGTTTCCGTATCAAAATGTTTACCGATCATTAATTAAAAAATTCTTAAATCTAAATCATTGCTGAATAAATTTTTAAAAAATTATTAAACTGAAAATGAGTTGAAAAATTAGTATTATGGATTATTTTACATTATTATTCATACAGAATAATAGTATGTCTTCAAAAGTATTAAACGAATCAAGATTTTCGTTTATGAAACTCACAATGAATAATAAAATCATAAATCAAAGGTGGTTAATTAATTTTTTGTCAATTAAAAACACATGCATTAGTTCTAATTTCACATGTGAAATTAGAAGAGGAGAGTTTACTATAAAAGCAAAACGAAGAACTATTGTAGGCATCAGTTTCGTTGTCTACATTCAAGTATCGAAACGTTATTACAATTACAATGAGCCAGGTGTTTAATTAAGATTTTATCTTTCAATTACTTTCTTACTAAGGTATTCATTACAGATTATAATTTTTTTCCTTACGGTGAATTTTGGCTTTATATTTGGAGTAGAAAGATTGCAGTATGAGCAAAATCAAATCCATAATGAACCGAAGAAATACAATATTATTCCTATTCTAAAGAGTAATTATGAACAGAATCACCAGCAATATCAATACAGGTATTTATGCTTTCAAATATATTTTTTTTTTGTAAAATATGTGTGTAATTTTTTTATTTCAATACTTATGTTAGTCTACAAGCTTTCTACAAATATTTTTTTGTAGAAAATAATAATAAAAACCTACTCCAATTTTCTATTTTTATGCAAAAGAAATTATTTGATAGAAAAATTTTTAGCTTTCAAATAAGAACACTACTTATATGTAGTTAGACAATATTATTATTCATGTACTTATAAACAGACAAGAATTAATTAATTTAACAAAAGTTAAGTCACTTGCATTAATTGATTGGTTTGGAATCTTTGGCACAACAAATTATTCACAAAGTTCTACCACTTGTCAAAAAAATTGTTTAATAAACCTTGAGATCTCTTTCAACCACCAAGTGATAATGACCACTTGGTAGTCGAAAAGGCTCTTGAAATTGATTAAACAAGCTTTGTAAATAGTCAATTGCAATTAAATATAAAATTTAAAAGTTTGACTGATTGTATTTCAAATTCAACCATAATTTTTACTTAACCGCTCTTTTAGAATTTGTTTCTAACATATTCAAACGAATTGAAAACAAAAAAATATCTATTTTTCTCACAATAGGTTTACAGTATAAGATTTCTGTTTTATGCTGACAATAAAGTCTAAAAGACAGTATAAGAATATAGTTTATTTATAAAAATTAAGCAAAAAATTATTTTATAAACTGGTAAACTCTAAAAACTACTTTAAAAAAATAATTGTTTTTTATTTGCATTAAGTATTAATTTACCATAAATAGTAATAGAAGAGTGTATAGAGTTTATCTAATGCAATAATCCACTTTTCTCTACATCGAAAGTGCAAACAATCTCATCATTTACAGCTTTCACAACACCTGCTGCATCTGTAATAAACTTTTATTTTTCAACATGATTAACCAGGTCGTGCTAATTTATTAATCATTTATCTATCTTCTAATCATTGCAGTTACGAGACCGGAAATGGGATTCATGCTCATGAAGCAGGGTACATCAAAAACAAAGGCGATGAAAAGCACGAAACGTTGGTTCAGCGAGGAAGTATCACATACCACGATGAGCATGGTAACCCTATTACATTGACTTATATTGCTGATGAAAACGGATTTCAACCTCAAGGGGATCATCTGCCAACTTCTCCCCCAATACCAGCAGCCATCCAGAAGACTGTACATGAAATATCACATCAGCAGGAGTATGAGAAACCTGAAGAAGAAACACCTCAATATGAACATGCTCAATATCACTGATTGATGCATTTTCAATCACTTGTTGTTATATTGTTTTTGTTGTGTTAAATTATTAATTTATATTTGATTATTTTATTATAAAACAAACCGTTTTTAAACCATATTTATATTTTATAATAAAAAAGATTTAGAAACACCTTTTAAGTTTTACTGAAGACCTAAGCTAAAAATCATTATTTGTAAAATCAAGGTAGTAATAACAAACTGTAACATGCAATATGAAAAATGCTGCATCTTGAAGTGAAAAACAAGTAGCACAAAGAATGCTAGAATAAATAGAAAACTAAACGGACTTTTTAGAAATTGCACCGAATGAATCATCTGGTATTGCATAAGCTCGGTCCAAAAATAAACACTTTCTAATAATAAGTATTAGAAAATTCTGAAAAACATATGCGTTTATTTTTTTGAGAGTACATTGTGTTAAAATCGAACTCTGTAGCATGTATAAACCGTTATTTTACTATAATTCAAAATTTATAATTATAATAATGATTATGATTAAATTTTAGTATTTTTTAAGTTACAGGTACGCAATCAGACTTTGATAAATCAAAATAAAGTTGCTGCGTCATAGACGTGAATTGTCAAACTGATATTTCTCGGTCCAGCAATATTTAGCTTAACAATTCACCCAATTATTGAGAGTCTTTAATCGTTACTGACACTGAATCTATGGTATTTCAATAATGAAACTGTAAGAAAATCCGCTGAAGATTTAAAAACCTATAGATAAATTTTAAAATTTAGAAGTATCTCTAAATTACTCAAAAATTCTTCGGTTGTCATATTACCAAAGAGCATAAGCTTGACGCTTTGAAAATTTAGCTCTCTTTTTCTAAAAATTTGTATTTCTTCTAAAAAAAAAAAACTTTTTCCGAAAATCGTCTTAAAAACAACATTTTCCTACTTATTTACGCGCAGGAAAATTGAGTTTTCCGGACTAGTACTGTAAAAACTTTACAAGACGCAAAATAAAAAAGATACTCTAGTAACTATAGTTGCCAACAAAATTGACAAACTTGATTTTTGTGGAATTTGTAAAAAAAATTCTAAAATTTGTAAATTTCGTCTTTTTTTTGTAAATTTCCGGAAAAATTCAATACAAAACACGTCAGTAAAATCTCTTACTTGACTCGGAGCTTCAAAATACTCGGCACAAAGTGCCTCGTATTTCAATTTAGCTCCTCTTCAGTAATGTGAAATTTTCCTGACTTTTATGTAAATAACTATTACTTAGTTTGCCCTAATACCATAAGCCAGAAAATAATTTTTTCTTGCTCCACCCGCCAAAAGATTAAACATTTTTTGTCTTTTTTTGTGTCTAAACTAGAATCTAGAGCTTGGTTAAAATTTTAAAATTTTTACTCTAACTATTTCTTCTATATTTCTTTTCATTATGTTATTTTCTTCAGCTTGCTTTCTTTTATCCCACGCATTCATTCATCATGTGCTCCAGTGTCTCTTTTTTCTACACATCCTACATTTTCTTTTATCTTTTCGTTTATCTTTCTCTTTTATTTTTTCTTTTTTCAAGAATCTAGGCAACCTTACTGTGATTAGACTAATGCTTCTTTTAATGTATCTGCTTTCACTTGTTTCTTATCTCCTTTCTTGCTTGTCTATGTCTCTATCTCTTTCCTTCATTTCACCATGTACGGCTAATTTCAAAAAAAACTGATACAATTCTTGCTTTTAGCTCTTTGTTCGTGTGCGGAGCCATTTAAAGATTATTATTTTTGCGCGGTTATTTGTTTCTAATCGACAATTCTGACAAGTTTTTTAATTTGACAGTGACGGCGACTGGTGCCCTAGAATACACTGCTCAAATATTTAAAAAACGTGCTTTAAGAGTCGTATCAGTTTTTTTTGAAATTAGCCGTACCAATTGACTTGCTTTTTTTTTTAACGTTTTCTACGCAAAGCCTTTTCTTTTTATCGTACTCTTATCTGTCTTTTATTATTTCTTTATCTGCTTTTGTACTCATTACCTTTCAGCTCTTTTTCAATATCTCACGCCCTTCGCGTTCTTTTATTTTGTCCTCAAACTTTACTGCTCTTTTCTTTGCTTCTATTCTTATTTTTTCCTTTTTTTTATTCTTTTCTTACTATATATCATGATGTCTCTTTGTTCAATCATAATGTCCATCTGACATATCAAATCAAATCATGTCTCATTGGTAACGCCTAAGAAGCTATATTTAAAAATTTTTTCGCTTCTATACAGGCCACCTGTTTGTCTTTTCAAACTGTTTAGATGAGAACTAATACCTTTGATTATTCTAATCAAAGGTAATCTGTGGTTATATTTACTGAGCATCTTGTGCTGTTGTCTGGGTCAATTATTGTTTCCTTGATTTGAAATGATTAGTGCATGTTTGTTGTTTCTTTTTTTTTTTTTTATGGGTGGAATATTTTTTAATTTTTCAGTATTGGTACTGATGGAAAGTGTTACCTTCTAACAGCACTATTTGATTTGGACGGATGCCGTAAGTTCCGCAGAAGTTTACGTCGCCCAGATCTCCTGATATCGTACAGCATATCTACTGCTAGGATTAGCTGCGAGCTTTCTCGGCATCCAGTACCAATCGTGGTCGTTTTATATTTCTATTTTCCATTTCCGCTTCATCTTCCATCATTCTTTTAATGGATTGATTACTATGTGTCGTCATCTTTTCATAGCTCTTTTTGCTTAATTTCATTACATAATCCTTGATCGTTAGCATGTCGGTTCTTTCCCGAATTTCGCTGTTTCTTACAAGCCATTCTGAATTTGTAATTTGTCTTAATGACACATTCTGTGTTGTTTCCATTTTATTCAATTCTTTTTCGCTGAGATGGGCCCAGGCCTCGTGCCCATAAGTCATTACTGGTATTATCATTGACTTGTATAAAGTCAGCTTATTTTTCTCGCTCAGTTCGCTTTTCCTCGACATTAATGAATACAGATAATCCTTTATTTGTCTCGCCTGTTTGTTTCTGATAGCTATGTGTTTATTAAACTTCATTTGTTCGTCGAAAGTCACACCAAGGTATTTGACATCTCTTTCCCATTTTATTCCTTTTCCATTTAATTGAATTTTCTCTAGTCTACGTTTTGTTTTGGTTCCGAAAATGACAGCTTGGCTTTTTTCTTCATTGATTTTGATTCCCCAATTTTCGAACCATTTTCCTAAAAATTCGATGTAGTTCTGCAATTTCTTTTTTAAACTTGGTTTTTTCGGGGCTAATGCGATGATGGCGGTGTCATCAGCTAGTGTTGTTTCACGTGATTTTGGGATATCATGAGTGTAGATATTATACAGCACAGGTCCTAAAATCGATCACTCCAGCCTCTATGCCCTTTTCTAGGGACATTTCCTCATTAATACAAATTTGGAATTTTCTATTCGTCAAATATGATTTTATGAGTCGCATCATTCCATTTCTTTCTTCCCATTTTATAAATTAGACCTTCGTGCCATACTCTGTCGAAAGCTTTGGAGACATCCAGAAAAACTCCTCCTGAGCAGTGGCCTTTGCTTTTATTTTTTAATATCAAATCAGTGATCCTTGCCAGTTGATTTTCGCATCCATGTCCTTCTCTGAAACCATGCTGTTCATCGGGAAGGACTTTCTTATCGTCTGTCTCTCTTTTGAGACGTGCATATATAATTCTTTCGGCTATTTTACTTAGATTGGATAGTAAACTTATTGGCCTATAGTTTACTGGATCACTTCTAGATTTACCAGGTTTTGATAGCATTATGGTTATTGCTTTCTGGAAAATGATATCTGACATATTTTCCTTGCACTTTTTATATCTCTACTCTTTCTTTTATTTCCCAATTTACACACCATGCAACATTACACTACTCTTTACTAATCTCGAGTAGACAGCCCAACTCTTCAATGAGCCGTTGCTCTTAGAATTGGACCAGAGATGTGTTATTCTCATATTTGTAGATCTTAGGTGGATAAATAAAAATATTATTTTTTTGTATCTAAAAAGTGCGGGTACATTAGGCAACTACAGTGCTTTAAATAACATCCTAAAAAAACCTTTTCTTAAATAAACTTTCCGTGGATTATTGAACCTCAAAAAATGTCACTAGAAAAAAGTAAAAACCAGGTTAAGTTGATCTAATTTTATTGCAAAGATGCAAAACAGTTGTCTGAGATGTCACATGTGCTGATACCACAGCTACATCACATTTAGAATGCAGTTCGAGAAAGTTTTGGTTCAGGTGCGTTTTTAGTCAAAATATTAAAACATTTTAAATACTCCAGATTGAAAAAAGAGTCACATTTTTCTTGGTTTTTTTGCGAGAACCTCTCGTTCCTGAAGTTCAACTATCAAAAAACCTTAGCTTGATTTGAAAAATTATATAGCCTGCAAGCAATTTCCAATAAAAAATCACCATTGTCATCCAAAGAGAAAATGCTGTAAAGAACTGTTTCCAAAAGCTCAGAACTTATTGAGGTTAGAACAGTTTGACAAAAAGCTCAGAATAGTTATTTGAATCAGAAGGCCGGAAACAGGCATTTTGTAAAGCGAGTAATTTTGAGGGCCAAGGCCCCAAACTACGAGCCCTTGCAAAAGCGTTTTCGGAGGTGTGATTCACAAGATTTTTTGAGCCGCTTGCCAATTGACAATGACAGCAAATGTCATAGTAATCATTTTCTAGCCTAGACTGGCAAGACGGCGTTGCGGGCCGCTTAAGACACGTTGAAAGTTATGTTTTGCAGACGCAAGGCACAAAAAAGTTTTTTATTTGTTTTAATTTTATTATTAACTTTAATTTATATATTAATTTTTTTTTTAATCATGAGACCATGTAAGGATTTTATAAGGTAAAAATAAAACACATTGTAAAAAGTCAATATGACTAAGGGAAGAATGCAGTCAGCCCTTTTCGTTTATTTAATTGAAAATATAAAGTGATAGACACATCGTAATACACATTCGATTCCATATAAATCTAGAAATTTTGTTTAATGCTCATACAATTTGTTTGTGTCATTTACAAACAGTATTTACGAATCACTTAAGTTGAACAAGGCACGCAAAAATAGTTTAGAAAACTTCTTCATTTATAAATTTCTATATAATAATTATGTAAAAGAGCTAAACATTTAAAATTTGTAAATTTAAAACAAATATCTTTTCATTCTCTGTATATGTATTAAATGTATATCCATATCTACAATCAATTTGATCTCCTGCCTGCAAGAGAATCACAAAAATGATGTTTTTTGGCATTGGCATTGTTAGGACTTAACGCCTCCAAAGCCGAGACATTAAATTCCTAATCAAAGAAAATGCAGTCCAATGGAGCAGCAACCTTGCATTTTTGTGTCAAGCTACCGTTTAGCAAGGTGTGCAAGGCTCGAATCCGTTAACCTATAACTAAATATTTTTGCCTCTAAACGCTTACAACAAGTCAAAATATAATAAATTGATAAATTATTTAATTGAAAATGTATTTTCTTGACCTTGTTTACGTAAAAAGCATTCCAAATTAATAATAAAAATCTATTATCTACAATAACAATTATTTACAACAACACATTATGTAAATTGGAAGATAGTTTAACAAAGAAACAAAATATTTTTTTGTAAAAACTGACAGACAATAACAATAACAAACAAGGTTAAGAAAATAAAGAAGAATAATAAAATCTGAGAAAACTCCAACAGCGAAAATGTTCCCAACCACAGCATTTGTCAACAAATTGTAATAGATACTTATCACTGTAATGGTCAAGCATGACTCAATCTGTGTTTTATGTCTTAATTTATACAATTTTTATCTTCTTTAATTGTCTACTTTGGTAAATGGCCGAAACATGCGTCTTTCGACGCCTAGCCTGTACTATGTCAGCATCTTGAAGAACATGATGGCCAGCGAAATATTGATGAATAGTATTACAATCACCAGCTGTTGGCGCGAGAGCCAATCCTGCAAAAGAATCATTATAAGAAAAATAATTTCATTTACATACTTTATTCAAATGGAGATCTTAATGCAAATGCCTTTATTTAAAGCATTTATATATAATTAAACAATTATTAACAAAATGGAAATGTTGGGGTGTTTGGTGGAATGATTTGTGCGTAAAGCATGCAAAAATGCAACGTGCAATTTTAAAATCTATAGTATAGCAATTACAAGCTCTAAGTTTAAATTTATACACTTTTTTCTAGCATGTATGCAATAATTATAGTAAGGCTAACAGTATATTGAAAACCCCCATTGCCACCAATAATATTAACAATTTAAAAGAACAACAATTCTCCCATGCAGTTCTAAAACCTATTGACTCGACTTACTAGCTTTTTAATAAGGTTATATTATCTTTAAAGCATACAAAAATATGAGTACTTAACTGAAGTAATATAACAATTAAAAAGAAAGGTTTTCACAACCAGTAGTAATTGAAATATTGACATCTTTCGGAAAAGATCGCACCAAAAAGTTTAATAAAAATTGTTAAAGTTTTGCAGTCTATTGCTAGGGTGCGTTTTTTTGTCTTCAAAACAAAAAAGTCAAATAAAAAATAGGCATTTTGTGTAAATTGACGTGTAAACTACACTATAAGCTAAACATATTCTCATTAACATAGTAGCAATTCAAGTTGCTACTACATTTCTAGCTATCTATAAAAAATACAGTGTATTGTACCAAGCAAGAATCTAGCAGGTTTTTATCATTAAGATTTTGTCTTCCAAACAAATGTTTAAATAATTAATTTCATTCTAAGAATGGTGTATGACTGGTTTAGTTTCAGCATTTGGTTAAAGTGTTTAAACTTGGTTTTACTACGTTACATAACCTCAAACTACAAACTTGTGCCAACAAGTGTTGCAACAATAACGTGTTGCAATTAGATCAAGTTATTTATTATCTTGTCCATTGCTTTTCCATCACAAAGTGTAGTAATCAATATGCCCTAAATAGGGCAACAAATAGTGGGCAATGGCTCAAAAAAAGTAAGAATTTAATAAAATAATACCAAATTATTATTTGTTTAACATATAAGAAAAAATTAAATTGCAAAGGTTTTCATACATTTTCAGGCCCCTTGACAAGTCAAAAAACTCGAAAAGCGAATAATCTAGATTATGAATCTAGATCTTAACCCTAATTATCACAAATAAATATTATTATTAGTAGTGGTCCCGAAAGAAAGTCTAGAAAACATAAACATAAAAAAGATTATCGTACTGATTTAAACGACAATAGAGAGTTATCATAATAATATGTTGATTAAAAAAGTGTATCAAATGATAAGGCTAGTATTTTCACAAATAATTATGTAGAAAACATGCAAGAGCATGGCTTTTAAACGTTTTGTTTTATATTTATTTTATTGATAGAAATTGTAGAAAAAATGTTAAGTTTGATAGTTGATAGCATTTTATAACATTCCCGCTCAATGACAAAAACTTTTGACTACCATAATTTAGCAGATAATGCATAGTATTCCAGAAGATCATGAACTTATTACTAACATTATTTCTTTTATTAAAACGTGCTTTCATAAAAAACCTAATTTAGGCAAGCCCTGGAATGGTGTTACAACCGAATGCTATAAAAGCCACTGCCAAAAGTCAGTTGACTAGTGTTGGTTTGACAGTGAAGTAACATACCACAGATCATAAACAAAAGTTGTAACATAATTTATTTATCAATTGTTACCACAAAATTTAACAAAACTGTTTTTCAACTGTTTTTCAGCAAAACTAAAATGCTGGTCATCATTTAATTCTCATTAATGAATGATTTACCTACAAATTTGTGGTTCTAAGAACCAGCATTTGAACATAATCAAGCACGTCTTCTCATCGTTGCCAACAGATTTTAAAGCATAGACATCTAATATGTAGTTTATTTAAAAACACTTTTCACTGATACGTTGACGTAGTTTTTTTAGTTTGTTTATAACATCCACTAAAACTGAGTTGTTGATGTGTGATAAGATACATAAAAAAGTAGAATTATTGTTTAGATCTCAAGATTATGTAAAAAATAGATTATTCTTGCTGAAAATGAGAAATCTGTGAAACACGCAGAAATAAAATACTGCCAAACACCATCAATTCTCTGGTCATTTCAAAAATAACATTCTAATAATTTTGTCTTTTGTCAGTTGTAAAACCTATTTTAGCTTATCTGTTTAAAATACATCAGCGTAGATTATCTCGGTTCCATCTGTTTAAAATACATCAGCGTAGATTATCTCGGTTCCAGCCTGATCAAACCTATTTAATTATAACACGTGCTACAGTTCTATTGCAACCCAACTCCTTACTAGTTTGTCGGATGTAAAATACTAAGAAGCAAATCTGTAAAAGCGCTAAATGTTTTGCGCAACTAAATTTCAACTATATAAAACTGCAGTTTAGACGGTTTCCCATGATATCAGTGAGTAAACGTTTCACTGTGACCTATAGTTGTTTCAATTGTTAATTAACTGATAATAATAGTTGAAAACATATAACTTGTCATTTAATTTTTATTAATGAATGATTTACCTACAAATTAGTGGTTATAAAAACTGTAAAACCCAACCAGAAAATGTGTGAATGTAAATACAAAAGTAGATTTACAAATTTCACTACGTAATTTGTTGGCATCAAGGAAAAGTAAGAAATTTTTTAAATATTTTTGGCTCGCAGGTATTTATGCATACTAGCACTACTCTTTTTGGCACATTTTATTACTGATGCCTTTGTGTAACATACTAGAAGTATAAACATAAACTTTTTTTGTTAAAACCAACTTGAACAATTCCGTTGAACACAGGATATATCGCAACTAAAACAAATGTAAAGGATTTACATATTTATTATTACAAAAACTTATAAAACTTTAGGAAAGCTTTAAGCAAATGTATGTATGTAATCGGTTTTCTTTTGTATCATTTTCGCATAGTACATATTTTTGAGAAGACAACAACTATCAATACTAATTTAAATAGATTTCTCGAGAGACATTCTTCAAATGCTCATCTATTTTGAGCGAACGGTCGATAGAGGCCACATTTTTCTTTTATTTACTCAACCTATGTTTACTTTTCAATATTTAAGCACTTTTTCCCTGAAGGTAAATTTACATAATTTCAAAGCAGCAGCAGCCAAACCAGACACCAAGTAACTCACATCTGCTCAAAAAGCATTTTTTTGATATTAAGCCAAAACGTCATGCTCAATTTACTAGTGCAAAGAGCTTTGTAGCTAATTCGCTCAGCAAAAAGTGCATAATTAAAACGTTAGACTTAACCTAGGTAAATTAAGAAACATTTACATGTCAATACGAGGACAGCCAATCACGGGAAAGTAGCAAAACAGTATAAGACAAAAGTGTTATTTTTAGCGAAAAAATTTAATATTTTTTTGAAATAACGCTTTTGTGAGCGAAGAAAACAAATAGCATGATTTATGTAAGATATTCTAAAGGCTCTAACATACCTATCGGATCTCTGTAATGCGATAGCAAGGAAAACAAACATATTACGTAAAGGTTCATTTCACAAGAAAATTGATCCACTAGCAATTTACCAGCCACGTTTTTCAAAATACGTATTATGTAACAAGAAAATTGTTACTATGTATTTAATTGAATATTTCACTGTACTGATTACCCTTTAATTAAAAGTGACATAAACTAACGAATTGAAAACCTCCCCTGTTTTGAAATCAAGTTGAAAATTTATATTTTTATTAACATAAATAGCTTTTAGCAACTTTTAAATCTTGCAAATTATAATGTTCACAAGGAAGCTACTTAAAAAAAAAAGATCAAATGAAATAAGTAATCGCACATAATATCATAAGTTTCCGTTAATTTTTTCGAGTGTATTTCACAGACGTATTAATTACTTGTTTTTGAAATTCACGAGAAAAATTTGAGAAATAATAAAAAGCAAAACATTAAATTTGCTTTAAAAATTCAATAAAATTCAGTAAAAAGCTCTGAACATTATTATCGAAATCGAGTAAGTTTATGCTGTTATACTGTTGCAACCACAAATTTAAACGTTAAAAACTAAAAATAAATTAAAACAGAAAAAATATTCTTTTTATTAATTAGACTTGGAAAACTGTTTCTAAATTTTGGTTCAAGTGTAGATTGCAATTAATGCAAACAAATTTCACTTATTACTTTCAGTCGTGTTGGGTAAGGAGAAAAAATTACTGACATTAATCCATACAACCAATCAGAGCCTTTAAAATTTAGAGTTTTCATCAATAAACCTTCAATAAACCTCAGAGATTTATTCAGGAGTTGAATAAATCCCAAGAGGTCTACCAATTCATTATTAGAACAAAATTTGCATTTTCAATTCCAAACTTTTATTTTTTACGGCAGTCATTGATGTATAATTATTATATGATATAGACAACATAGTATCAACAGGTTTGCTTTTTACCAATGAGGAATTATTTCTGACCTGTCCTGATACTATATTTTGATTCTAGTTTGTTCAATCTTTTAGGATATCGTTCTACTGACCCGTCGTTGTATCTTCCAAAATATAATAATTGTTTTGTTTATGCAAAACAATAGAAACTGATTCCACACAGGCCTATATAGTCCAGTAGGAATCGGCGCCTGAATATCAAAAATTATCTACCTCACTTTTTTGTGAGATCATTTTTAAATTGTCGTATTGATGATATAAATATATGTTGCCAGAGAGCAACCCGGCGCCATATTGTTTAAATAATTACAAGGAATTGTAATTTTCACAATCAGTTAACAATTTTTTTTACAGTTTTTATTGAAATTTAAATAAAAAAGATTTTATGACTTTTCACGACAAAGTTAATATTTTTTAAGACATGAATTTTTAAAATTCTCAAATTTGGGTACTTTTGACCTAAGAAAAACAATAAAATATAGAACATATTTTATTAAATTATTTATATAATGGTTGATAAATAAATATTCTTAATAAAGATTTGAAAAATTTTTATTGTTATATTTGTTTTTTTAATTGTTAATTTTGCGCGCTTACAAGTACCTTTCAGTATAGCCGTCTCTGCCTGAGTCATCGGCTTATATTAGTTTTAAATCATTATTTATTATTTATCTTAAAAATTATCAACTTTATCAAAATTGATAAAACGACAAATGTTATTAATTAAATTGTCTACAATTTGTTTTCATATATTTTTTTCTGCGCTCAATTATAAAAAAGTTATCAAAACATTACTTTTTTTGCATAGATTTTTTTACTAAGAAAAAAATATTTTCCTAATTTAGACCCATAAGTATTTTTATTTTAATAATTTTCAATTAAAACATTTAGGTGCGTACCAATATTTTTATTATTTATATATAATTGTGATTTCAAATATTATTTTACTTTACTGTTTTTGATAAAAATGCATAAATTATAATAATAATAAAAAATAAGAAATATAAACCAATTTTAAAATTGATTTCTGGAGAAATTATGTTTAGAACAAATTGTAGACAATTTAAACAATAATAACATTGCCCACTTTATCAATAAAGATAAAGTTAATAGTTTTTAAGATAAATGTTAATTAATGATTTAAGACAAAGAGATGCCGATGCAGCGTATAAGTCAGAAAAAAAACGGCGATACTGAAAGGTACTTGAAAGCGCGCGAAATTTACAATTACTTTTTCAAATCTTTATTAAGAATATTATTAGCCATTCCATAAAAAATTAAAAAAAAAATTTTCATATTTTATTGTTTTAAATTACTTATTATTAATTTTCAATATATATTTTTCATAGGTCAAAAGTATCGAAATTTAAAAATTTTCGAACTTTCAAAATTCATATGTCGAAAAATATTAACTTTTTAATTAACCTTAACCTTTTTTATTTGAATTTCAATAAAAAAAATTATAAAAATTGTAATGAGTCAGCAAGAGACGTCGATACTGAAAGTTTAGCAAGACATACTTGTAAGCGCACAAAATTAACAATTAAAAAACAGGTATAAACAATACAACATCAAATTTCTATTAAAATATTATTAACTATTGTACAAAGAACAAAACAAACTTGTTTTATATTTTAATCGTTTTTCTTATATATAGGGGTCAAAAGTACCGAAATTTAAAAATTTTTGAACTTTCAAGATTCACATCTTGAAAAATATTAAGTTTATCGTAAAAAAACAGTAAATCTTTTTGATTTGTGTTTCAACAAAAAAGATTGTCCGGTTAGAAAATAACAATTCCTTGTAATTCTTTAAACAGTTTGGGTTTAAACAATAAGGCACCGGGCTGCCCTATAGTAACATGCATTTATTTTATCAGTGAAACAATTTAAAGAAAATCGCATAAAAAACTTAAGATGGAATAGTTTTCAAACCTTCACAGTATTTCACTCAAAAGTTTGTCAACTGAAGCATTACCAAATCTGCCTGGCACTTTAAAATTCATCTAATAAAAAATCACAAAAAAGCATAAACTTTTTTTAAGACTTTTGGTAATTTGGTTGTTAGGTCTTTATTCCAAATCTGATAACCGCCAATTTCTTACTAGAAAAAATACAGTAGTATTAAAGTAAATAAAAATAGTTTTTTAAATTTTGTTACCGCCAGTGACTATTATGCTTATAGGTTGTATGAATTAATCTTTTGAATCTCATTCGAACTAACTCAAATCGAGTAAGTTTATGCTGTTATACCGTAGCAACCACAAATTAAACATCAAAACCAACAGATAATTTTTCCTTGTGTCAAAAATGACTGGAAAGATGTTTCTAAATATTTCTTAAAATGTAGATTTTATTTGTTGCAAAAAGTTATCACTTATTAATTTTAGTCATGCTGGGTAGGAACAGTAGGAAGACCAAATTACCAAAATAACGTCGAGTTACTATAAAACAGTCTTAAAATCTCCGTATCTGACGGTTCATTTAAACGTCGTGAGGTTCTCAAAATAACTTATACGGTAAAGTTCTAGTTTTCCTAGTTAACAGAACATTTAGACAGGCAAAGCCACTTGACCACCGTGATATACACATTTTATGACACAAAAATCAAAACATTACCGATTACAACCACTTTTATTTTTAAATAAAATCAATTTATTCGGCACCTATACGCAGAAACGTTAAAAAAGTTTTTTTTTTTTGTAAACATTGAGTGCGGATTTACAAAATATTTTCTAATAATACATTAATAAATGTCTACACATACATTTTAACCAAACTGAAAACAGAATTAGTTAATTCAGATTCAAATGGCCGTAGAAAAAAAAAGATGTTTTCACGGTTCTTATGTCTATAAGTTCATGTGTAAACGATAGATGACAAAACGATAGCGTAATTATAAACAAGCTAGCGACAAGAAAGAAAAAAAATTGTAGTGAAATAAAAAGTAAATTGTCATCAGCATCATAAACAAGTTAGGTACGTGTTGTAGCCTGTAGTGTTGTGTAATTATGACGTAACTTTTGCTTTGATAGAATTACAGATAGATATGTATCAAATAGCCTAGTGCAAAAGCCTCTTGAACTGTTCAAAACTTTTTACCCTCATATTACCTTTTACTGAACATTCTTTCAACCCTCGAGATAAAGTGTTTGCTTGGATCAAAAAGATTATTTTAAAAGACACCAATGGCTCTCCAGAAGAATATCTCGGGATATTTAGACAGCATAAAACTTTTATTATGTTGTAACAAAAGTCTACGGTTAGAATAGAGTTTTTCAAAATCCCATCTAGCTACAAACACAGTGGCACACACTTCGATTTAACCAAAGCAATTTTCAGCTCAGAAGAAAAAATAATACGGTAACAGTTTGAAATAAACAGTCTTTCAGATTTCATCACGTCATTTTAGAGAATATACGTCAATGCTTAAAAAAAAGAAGTCAGGATACCCCATCATGCTGCTTAAATCCCTCTCACAAAAAACGTAATAATATAGCTTCAAAAACATGGAGGTGAAGATTGACAGACTCTGCAAAAGCTACATTATTCCGAAAAAGTTCTAAGAAAATACCACGATGCTCCGGGGAACGTTAATAGTGAAGAAATTGCAGACGTACGCAAGCCAGACGAAGAAATTTCTGACTTAGAAGTTAATTTTTTTATGTTTCTTCAAAAAATTATTTTGTTATCATAAGTAGTGCAACAAAAATTTAGTAATACTCATAATTAAATATTATTAACACGTATTGTAATTGTTGTGTCAAGAGGTGTTAAATTACGGCACATTTTTGATCAATTAGAAAAATTAACGTTGATATAACTGCAATTTTTTTTTTTAATAAAACATATCGGAACAGTTTTTTGCGATTTACCATTTGACCTCATCGGACTTGTCGGATTTTCAAACCAAAGAATTCCGATTCTACTGTCGGATAAGGTAGTCGTTTGCAAATTAAGTACACTGACTGTAGATAAGTATAAAAGATTTTGAAGTGTTAAATGTCGTAGTAGAGTCAAATGTATTTTTATAAGTTTTGACAATTTTATAATATTTACCAAAACAAAAATATTATTTTAGAGTAGGTATAAACTTTAATTAAAATTATTGCTGTTATATTCAAATTTAATTTTTTTTTATTTTAGAGTAGGTATAAACTTTAATTAAAAATTATATTTAATTTTTTTAAATCTCAAAACCTTCCAACATTTGCTTACTTCCTGTTTTTTAATACAAACTGCGCCAAAACTTGATGACAAATAGTATAATAAAATAAATTTTTGGCATGGTAAGTAACTAATGGATCAATGACACAACGCCTAAAAATCGACTACATCTCGGATTAACCTAGGTAAAGTCGAACTCAAGGAAAACAGTGCGAGGCATTAGTCGAAAAACTCAAGTGTAATAGTAGATTTACAATTTAAAATAATAAAAACAATTGAAATGGAACTAATTTGTTAAAATGTGTATCTTTTCAACCTATGCATTTAGAAATTGAAAAATCATTACATGTACAAATGATGTTATTAGGTAGATTATTCTATTTTATGCGTATATAAGATTTGTATTTATAAAGTTACAAAAAAAGGCTATTTATATTAAAAAAAATTCCATGTCAACTTTTGGTGAGGTCACGAATTGGTACATAATGTAACCCCGCAACTAGGTAGTCAGTCACCTTAGACAACTAGTTAATATTGTTTGTATTCGCGTATTTGTCTATTTATATCTTCAACACTTTTTTTAAAACCAAATTCTACGCTTAAAAACCATTAAAAAAATCCAATCAAATCAAATTATCAAATTAGGAGCTTTTCATATTGTTTGAAGAAGCTTTCCCGCAATATCAATTAATTGATTTGGAATCTTTGGCACTATAAACTATTCACACAGTTTTACCATATGCTTGCCAAAAAGTTTGTGGTGGCCAAAAAAGTTCTTTCGTCCTGTGGCAAGCATAGGGTAAAACTGTGTGAATAGTTTATAGTGCCAAATATTCTAAATCAATCAATTAATTGATATTAATTGACAATTAATTAATTGAAAAAGTTTGTTTATTAGATCGCAAGAGCTTTTTCGGCTACCACAAACTTTTTGGCAAGTGGTAAAACTGTGTGAATAACGTAATATTAAAATTAAATATATATTTTGTAAATACATACTTAATCGAAAAAAAGCTTAATTTGCAAGATGTGCGTCCTGCAAGATGTGCAAATATTTTTAAATATAGAGGGTGTATTTTTAGTAATTTGGTTGTATTGTTTTATGCATCATGTTTTATTAACAAAATCATATCGTAGTTTACAATTGTTGCAAGTGAACAAATAGAGCATGTTTAGTGTCAAACATCCGTCTCTGTCATTAATGACATAATCTGTCGTAATTGTTGTTTATTTCATTTGCGTTGTTCCCAAAAAGATGTTACCGGATTATTAAAAATGATTTAGTATACTTTGAAAAAATAATCATATTTACATAAATGCTTCGAAATTCTCCATTTGTTGTAATTCAACAGCTGATTAGCAATTATTTTTATCATTGTCAAAATATATTGAAACACGCCACAATATTGTCCACATGATATAAAAATGCTAGTTCGTTGTCAAAAACTACACCTAAATTAGTAAAGTTTACTACTCTTTCTAATCTTGTGCCGTTGATTGCGTAGTTAAATTCAATTTTTGTGTCTTGTTAGTTATTAACACAGTTTTACCACTTGCCAAAAAGTTTACTTATTAGATCTCGAGAGCGCTTTCAATTACAATGCGGTCGTCAGCAAGAGATGAACAAAACTGTTTTATTCTCGTATATATTCAATAGTTTTATGACCACGTGGTGAACGAATAAAACTTCGAGATCTAATAAACAAACTTTTTGGCAAGTGTTATTATCAATTTATTAACAGATAAACAATTTTTCAGTAAAAATCTTAAATTAGCTTGCATAATATCACAGGCGCTGTCGTTATAAATTTCTCTGTAGATTTTTAAGTCATCAGCATACATAAAAACGATGAACTTTATTTTAACCACTCTATCGCTAATAAAATTAATTGAACAAAAAAGAACTCAGCATAGATCCTTACACCAGAGAAAACATGTTTGCTGCTGTATAAGTAATCAAAATATCTTACACAATGTACACTTTGGAATCTGTTAGATAAATAGCTGTTTAACAGGTTTATTAAGCGGTTGAAAATGTCGATAATTTTATTAACAAAAATTCGTGCTTCATTCATACATCTACCTGAATTTTCCTATCAAAACTACCCAAAATAAATTGTGTGATAGCACAGCAACTTGTGAAAGTAGAAAGACAAGTTACAAAGCTCTATAAATTTTGGTAAAATTATCTCAAAACTTAAAACAAAATTCCAAGCTAGTGATATAAGTCTATAGCTCCCAATTTAATTTTTAATGTGTTTTTCTTATTAATATGAGTTTCTGACCAAGAATTTTCAGAAAAATATTTAAGATAAAACTTCCAAATATTAGCAAATCAAGTGGCAATCATTGGAAGAGCAAAAACAAAAATCTCATCATAGCCTGATATTTCATTTGGTTTAATGCGTTCCAAAGTAGCAAAAGTTTTAGATTTAGGAATAAAAGACAAAGCTAGAATTATATTCATCATTCTGATTCTCATTATTTTAGGATACATTGTTTTGAAGAGCCCAAGTTAACAGCAAAATATTTAGTCAACTCTTCCACTATGTCTTAAAGATTATTAAAAAGAATCTGATTATTTGTCATTGTATTTGTTATCCCATTAAGCTTTTTAAGACGGTTAATACCGATACCGAGATAGAACAGCTAAAAGCTAGTTCAGTCTAAAAGTTTATTCTATTTGCTCAAAAATGTTGAGTTAAACATATTTACTTAGAAATACCTAATCTGTTGCGATATTTATATTTTTAAAGATTTTGTGTAATAATAAAAAAATATTTTTTACTCATATTGTTACAATTTGAAGTTCACATTGTTAAATCATAAATTTAAACATTCAAATACTGGAAGCGTTTTAATCAATTATTAAGTTAATGTCAAAGACAGACATGTGATATTATTTTTTTGTTATTTAGGTGTTGTCGTTACTAGTTGTTTTATTAAAGTTTTTTAACTACAAAATACTTTGCTTATTAAAAGCTTAATTAAGGTTTGACGAATAAATTGCATAAAACTTTCCATTATATAAATAGCCTTTTTGTCAAATGAAGCTATGCTTATGTGAAATAATTTGGACATTACCTTAACTTGGGGACTGACAAGATACAGAAGCGGATTAGCCCGTAGCCTGTCCCGTTCATCCGCTTGCCTTCTCACTTCCTCTCTCCTCGCCGAGCCCAAGTACGAAACTTCTTCTCTCGACATTGTAGATGTAGACCTGGGTATTTCCTGAAAATCGGGCAGTGATTTCTTGCGTTGCAATGAGGTCTGCGTCACCAGATTCTGCCAACATACAAAACACAGCGTCATTAAGATTCTAATTTAGCACCAGACTGTCAAGAAAAAATAACCTCAATTGGTGGCGTATCAATCCAACTCTCTGAAGCTCTTCGTGCCATTAAAGCGGGAGAGAACAACAAGTTCTCTTCCTCATCTTCGTCTTGGTACCACAACATCTCTATTATGACTGTTTAGAATATGATATAATTAACGTGCCCAGCGACGGACGTGCTAGCGACGCTTTTAGACGCCGAATGATCCCCACCAACGACGCCAACGTGGAAATAGTTCGGCGGCCGTCGTTTGATTTACTCTTCCAAAAAAGAAAAAACGCAACTATTCAACTTTACATAAAAAAAAAGATTTATCACTGTTGTGCTACCAAAACGAAGTAATTACCATCAGTGTTAAAATTACATCTAGAAGCAAAAAAATGTTTCTAGTTTCTACAACATTTCAGTCTTTTTTATCTTTTTAAATTATCAACTATCTGACTAAAATCAATAAAGCTTTCATCTCTTAATGTTACATCCCGTCAAAAATACGAGCTCTGGTTCACTTGCCAAAGAATTTCGTAATAGGTAAATACACCATGTCCTCCAAAAAGATGTTAAAAAAAGAATTAGAACTGTTTGTATTATTTATCAACATTGTTATGTTGCGGCAGACAGTTGTGTTTTAATTAGGTAAGTCTATCGTCTTATTCTCTCTAAATCATTTTGTTATAAAACGCAACGTTCGTCCTGAATCATAACATGTGTTCATATAAAATAAGTTTGAAAAATGTGTTCATGTTTAGGCTAGAAATAACAAAATGACCTTAAAAACACAACAAAATTTGAAACTTAAACAAAAAAATAATTACAAAATTTATACTATGTTTGGTTTCCATTTCAAAGCAACTATGGCATAATCGAACTATAGCAAAGTTGTTGCAGTTGCAAATTCTCATCTAAAAAGCGTTATAGACATTTTAAAAGTAAAAATAATAGTAATTTATTGTATAAGTGTTTCAGAGAGCATTTTATCCACGCAAGAATTGCTCTCGCGTTTAATTTTCTTAAGTGGATAAAATGCGAGTGAAACACGAATGCAATATAACGTTTTATCCACAATTACAGCGATTTAAAATCAAAAAATGATTTGACATTACACTCTGACAGCGGATGTCACCTCAAAAATCATTGAAATTAACTAAAAAACATGGGAGGTGTTGAATCGTCGCTATTTATTTTCGATTGTTTATCGACTCCATTTGTATAAAACGCTGTGCAAGTTGGTGAAAATGGAAGAAAGTGATACTGTTCCTGAGACAATTCTTGAGGAAGCTGAAGAAGCGACTCGCCAGTTATTGCCTGCGAAGTCCAGGGAACATTATGAAAAAGTATTTTCAGAATTTAATGAATGGAAAGAAGAACGGGAGGTAATGACAATAAATGAGGAAGTTCTGCTATCGTATTTCTTAAATTTGAAGAAGAGGTATGCAATTTCATCCATGTGGTCGAAGTACTCGATGCTGAAGGCCGCTATAAAGGTCTATAAAAACATAGACATTGGAAAATATAGTAAGCTCACGGCTTATCTGAAGAATCAGTCAAGAGGATACAGGCCGAAGAAAGCTGCAGTATTGGAAAGAACACACGTGGAAGAGTTTTTGACAAGGGCTTGCGATGAAGAATATTTGATGATCAAGGTAATCTCTGTCATTACATAGACATTGTAGATAATAAATTTTGGAATATTTTAGGTTGCATTAATAATGGGGGTGTCTGGTGCCTGTCGATGCTGTGAGCTGACAAATTTGAAAATCAGTGATGTAGAAGACAGGGGCGCATACCTGATTGTTTCGATACCAGATACCAAGACGGGCGTTTCACGAAAATTCACAATTATAGAAGAAGGATTCTCTATCAACACTGTGGAGAAGTGTAGGAAATACATGTCCTTACGTCCGAAGAAGTTATCCATTGAGAGATTCTTTTTACGATACGCTAATCAAAATTGTACATCGCAACCTGTTGGGATTAACACTTTATCGAAAGTTCCTTCAGTAGTTGCTTCGTTTTTGAATCTGGCGAACGCAGAAGCTTATACCGGCCGTTGTATGAGGCGCACTTCAACAACTTTACTGGCCAATGGAGGTGCTAATCTTACAACAATTAAACGACATGGTGGGTGGAGGAGCTCCGCAATAGCAGAAACTTATATCGAAGATTCTGTATCTAATAAGTTTGATATCTCAAGGAAAATCCAAGGTTCTTCTGGTACTAGTCGTTCCTTACTAGAGGAGACGTCCATTGTTCCTACAACTACTATTCGTTCTGGAACCGATAACAACTACAAGCTTCTTATTAATGGAAACGAAGTGAAATATGATAAAACAAAAAACGAAATGTCTATTAATGTAAATGTTAATGTCAACATATTATTAATGTCAACATTAATAATAAATAGAATGCGATTGATTTAAGAATGTATTGTTTCAATATTCCACTAGTGGAATAAAGTGATTTCATTATTCCACTAGTGGATAAAGTGTTACTTTATACGGTTTGTAAGTGTGGATAAAACTTCAATTATAAGGTAATTGTAGATAAAAATTATTATTAATTAGGAAAAAATAACGTTAATAAAATACTTCTTATTACTTATGCATAACGGATTTTTTTGAAATTTCTATTAAAAAAAAAATAAATTATAAAAAGGCTACAAATAAATTATTAAAAAATAAGACTATTTCTTGTTTGTTCTATAATTAGAAACTACTTATGAATCTTGCCAAAAATTAGCACGTTCTGTTCTTTAATGATAAGCAAAAGTATTATTAAAAATAAATTTTACAACTCACTGTTTGTCTTTTTTCTATTTTGTGGTTTTTGTATAAATTCAATTAGGCCTCTTAAAATATAATATATTTATATCTAAAACAGCTTTGATAATACATTTATCTAAAACAGTTAAAATGAATAAGTTTATAACAAAAAGTGTTACCTAACTCTTTAGTTGGTGAAAATACTCTAATAAGTTGATAGTCCACTGCTTTACTTGTATTTGCTAAAAACCTTTGACGTTGTTGTATTTAAAATAAAAACTTAAAAAAGCACAACGTATATATAAGAAAAGATTGTCACTAAAAAATTGACCAAATGATTTTAAATGCCACGAATCTAGTATCAATCTTAAAATATTAAATTTTTAAACACAGCACATAAAAATAATGTCTTGCAATAAATTATTACTGATCAAATATTAGCAAATAATAATATAATCTGTCAACAAAAAATAGCAAGACACAAATTGCTTTAGGGTTTATAATATATAACTACAAAACTGTTTGACGTGCATTGGCTGAACTTTGTGAAAACTAGCTGATAATACCTATGCATCTAAAATTTTGCAAAAAAAACTTAAAAAGCTTTGACATAATTTTACTGAGTGCTAAATGTATATTAAATTTTGTTAAAAATAAAGAAATATTATATCAAATTATGTAACTGGTGGGAGTGGTGGGGTAACGGAAAGATTCAACGTCGTTGTGTTTCAGCCTTAGAACCTTTTTCAAATTATAGTCACTGACACTACAGTTATCTGTTATTTATCGTAATGGCATTCAAAATTAACTTATTTAGGTCGCTTCATGGCAGAATTAAGCTGTAATTAAGCTCATGTAGGTCTTGTACATAATAAGATCAATTACAAATTTCATTCAAAAATTATAGTTTTCTCCTTAAGTCTGAAAGTTTCGTCCAGAGTGATCACGCTATACAAAACAAAATAAAAAAATGTGAAAAAACTATTACAGAACCAAACACTTATATGTTATTAACCAATATATAGTTTAAAAGTGTGAGAGGATACATCATCCACACGAGCGTCATAGTGCAATAGCGTTTTTTGGAGTCGTTAATCCGAAAAGAAAATAATGTTTTTTGTATCCTGCAGTGAGACATTACCAAAAGACAAAAATATCAAGTACAGATACGTGCTACACACAAAAAATCCACCCAAGAATTAACTTTACACTATGTAGTGAGAGTCAATAGTACTAATATAATTTCTGCCGTGGAATCGCAGAAAGTGTATCTTTCATGCACTGGTAGAGCTGCACTTTCTGCCGTGGAATCGCAGCCAAAACCACGTACTTTTGACTGGAGTAGCAAGAAAAAATATAAAAGTAACAGTAAGCCACTTAAGATCTAAAAATTGTTTTGTTTTTTCTGAGAGAATTTAAAGGTAGTGAACGAAACGGAAAATGATTCCGTGCTGGCAAACAAAGCTACTCGTAAACAAAACTTCATAAACTGTAGAAAGACAAAAACAATAGTAGATTGTTTGACAAGTAAAGAAAAGTGATGATATTCTAGCGCAGTTGTCACCAAGCTAGAACACGCACTTTTCTTACGCGCTAAACACGTACTAGTCTAGAGCAAAATACGAGAAAATTTAGCAACAGTTCTGTCAAAGGAAAAATGAAAAGAATGTGAAAGAAACAAATAAAAATATTTTAATTGCGTACTATTGTGAAAAAGTTGGTTTCATTATGAAATTTATTACAAACACTAATTTTCAATAGTCTTGCAGATGAAAACTCTTAAATCCTCAACGTTCTGGCTAGTGTATTTAACGCTGAAAAGCACTCTACAAGTAAACAAAAACGTAGACATTTTTGAGTATAAAAAATTGTTAGCCTATTTAAAACGTCAAAATAACGTTTATATAAATAAATTAAATAAATAAAAAAAAGTGTTGCTAACTCGAAAAGTCCCACTTTTCTGAATTATTTGGGATTAAACAATAATATCAATTTTCATCAAATACACGAAAAAATATTAACTGGATTTTTTAGTCACACACGCAACTAAAACTTAATTTACAAATTAAGATAAATTATTAGAAAAACTTTGTAGCTGAATTTATTAGTTTCATTATTTATTTCAGTTGCAATATTTTGGCTTGACTTGAATTGATTTGACTTGACTTGACTGTTTAGAAATTCAAAGCTCAAGAAAACGTCTTGTTTCTTTAATGTAAACTTTTCCGTTTATAAACACTTTTAAAAAACAAAGTGACAAATTTACTTTACAATATGATAAAATGACCAAGACTTTAAAAGTGTTGCAAAAACTGATCGCAGCTCTTGCCTACCAAAAATTTTTCAGATTGTTTATATTTTTATGGTAGTATTATTATCTGTCAACTATTTGGTTTTTGTGCAAAACATCCGTTAAATAATATTATTCTTTTTTATATAATTGTTATTCATAAAACTATTTGTTAAACGGTTCAATTCCGCTTTTAGACTTGATGGTTGACAATATAAAAATGTTTATTTAAACCATTTAGATGGTTTTTAAACTGCTGATAAATAATCTTTACCATATAATAAAAGTATCAGTCATACATTAGGTTTTAAAACCGATGTCTGAAGTGTTTTAATTTTAGAACATTTCATGAAAACAAGTAATAAAGTATAGTTTCCCATAGCAATTCAGGTCATTTGTGGTGGACAAAAATTTCCTATATTTCAACAGCATCAGAATTTTTATTGTGTTCTACTAATAGTAAACCAACTGTAATTTACAGCAACTCTTTCCAAGGGGGGGAAAGAGTACTATTTGTTACAACAAGTTACAAAAAAAGTGGAAAAATAATAATAAATAATCATAAACTATGACAAAAAATAAGTGAAACTACACAACATATAGATGTATTTCTTATTTGAATGCTTTTTAGGTGCATTATATATTTCAATTTTTGTAACAAGATACAACTACTCCAAAAAATTTTCTACTTTATTTAGACTTTTAGTCAAAATAATTGAATATCTAGTAAAATGTATTAACTCTTGTAATATATCAGTTTAATCAAATTATTTTGTTTAAATTATTTAAGGTTTCTAAAGAATTTTTTTAATCAGATTTGTTATTATATGTATTTTTTCTAAATGAATAGAAATAAATAAATAGATAATAAAACTTCAATTTTTGTTTATGTAAAAATATTGATAGGTGCTAATATCTGATATAAATTCTATTTTAATAGAGATAAACAATTAAATTAAAATTATTACATAAATTGTACAGTTCTTATTGCTTAGTTGATGAAAAACTTGATACGAAAAACAGTCTATAACAAAAATTATTCAAACTAAATAGTTTTTGAAGGTTTAAGGTTATAATAGTAAAAATTTTTATATTGAATTTAATGTTGTATATTGTTTAGATCAACAACGTTTCGCCTCGTATCGAAGGTTGTCAGGTTGTTAAAATAATTTTTGATTTTACATACAAATATTTTAACCCAACGAAACGTTGTTGATGTGAACAATATTCAACGTTTAACTTAATATCCTGATTTTACTACTGCAAACCTAATTCTTTAAAAACTATTTTATTTCAATTATAATATAACAAAAGCAACAACATACAACTTGGTAAAATAAACAACCTTTACAAATTTTTGAAAAATATGTTCAACCCCATACAAAAAATACTAGAAGGAGATAGCATGTTATTTTTTATAGTAAAAGTAAAATTATAATACAGTAATATATTGCTAATCTAGACAGAGAGTTGGCAGACACATTGAGATTATAAAAACATCCGCATTATAAAAACCAAAATAATTGTTTCAAGATTTTATTTAAAATTTTCAAAAAAGTCTTGATTATATGTACATACTAAAAATAAATTGCAATAAAAGCAAATTGAGGTTTTGAATATTTGGAACATACAGAGTGGAACAAGTCTCCCCTGACTTCTTTTTGACTTTCGACTTTTTCTTCAACTGCTTCCATTTCAGAATCAGAAATTAATTTTTGATATCAACCATGATTTCTCGACTTTTAGATTTTCAGTCGTTTCCAATACTTGAGACTTTTTTTGTTTTAGACATAAGCAGCAGAATCAATTGTTATATTTTTTTTAGATCACTTTTTCTCTGCCCTACATTATAATAATTATAATGATTAGCACTACGTATAATTATAATTGGATGATACAATAATCCCTATCTTTAAAAACTCGTAATGAAACTATAAACGATTTACACAAATGAGATAAAAAAAGTCCGAATTTAAAAAAAAAGATTACCAATATAGTACTTTAATAATTTTTCAGCATTTTCCAAATTTATTAAAACATTATTTCTAACATTGTCTTATTTTTACAGATTTTTTTTACACTATTTTTGCAATACGTTAGAAAGTACGTACACAAAACCAACTCAAAAAGTATAGAAAAATATAACGTGATCTTTGAATTGTTTCCATATTGAAAAAATTCTGCAGAATAAAGTATTTCCGCAAACCATCAACTTTTACTTCATTACCAAATGTGTATGCCTTTATATTTATGACAAACAAACTTATTTACTAATGTGACGGTCTCTTTTTTTGATGTAAAACATCAATAACCTTAAGTAAGCCCACCGCGCATTCCGTGGCGACGCATTTTTTCAATTGTCAGTTATCATCGACCAATTATTACCACATACATAATTACCGCCAGAAACATAAATGAATATAACTATTACTGTCATTGTTGAATCAATTGAATTGTTGCAATTGAAAATAAATTTTTAAATTTTTAATTTTTGTTTTTAAAAAAATCATTATTTTCAGAACATTTTTTCGAAATATTTATTATTTTATTTAGTTACTGCCGTAATTTGTTCTTTTATGCCTATTACTACAAAATAATTTCGATGTGTCACATCTGCCAGATCCCGCGACGGCTCACATTTTCTCTGTTAATCGCTTCTGTTCGCCGTTCTGTTGTCACCGTATTTTAATATTTTATTATTTTAACTAGCTGGCCCGACGAACTTCGTTCCGCCTTAGTTTTGTTATTATATTTTTGATTTTTATTAAGGTCTTAAGGCCCCGTAGGGCCGATCTTAAGGCCCCCTTAGAGGGCCGGGTTTAAGATCGAGTTATCGGCCCCCTGCGGGGGCCGTTTTTAGAACTTTTTTCTTTACCCCCTTTCCCACCTCTTTCCCTTCCCTTTTTTCTCTCCCCCCCCCCTTCTTTTTTTCATTTTTTCTTTTTTTTTTCAGTCGTTTTTCTTCATTTTCTTTCTTTTTTATTATTTTTTACTTCTTTTTCTTTTTCTTTTTTTTTGTTTTTTTGTTTTTTTTTACTGCTTTTTTCTTCTTTTTTTTCGATTTTTTTCAATTATCTTGTTTTTTTCTTCTTTTTTTCTAAATTCTCTTTTTTTACCGCTTTTTTATCTCTATTTTTATACTTTTTTTCTTCTTTTTTCCTACGTTTTTCTTTATTTTTCTTTATTTTCCTTCTTTTTTCTTCTTGTTTTCTATTTTCTTCTTTTTTTTTCTATTTTTTGCTTTTTTCTTCTTTTTTCCTGCTATTTTCTTCTTTTTCTCTATTTTCTCCATTTTTTATTTTTTCTTCTTCCTTTTCTTCTTTTTTTCCTATTTTCTTTTTTTTTACTGTTTTTTTCTTCTTTTTCTCCATTTTTCTTCTTTTTCTGTTCCGCCTTAGTTTTGTTATTTTATTTTTTATTTTTATTAAGGTCTTAAGGCCCCGCAGGGCCGATCTTAAGGCCCCCGTAGGGGGCCGGGTTTAAGATCGAGTTATCGGCCCTTAAAAAATGTCTTTGTTATAAAAATCCTTGATCTCTTTGTTAATAAAAAGTATTCTATTCTTTTCATTCAAATCCAGTCATCATAATTTTCCATACCAACTTAATCGGTCATGCACACACACGATTCAATTCCATCAAATTCAGTCCAATTTCGTCGCTCCAAATGAAATTGTACTGCACCGTTGAGTCGGTGGGGGAGTGGATCGATTTATTTGGAACGGTAATTTGCCGAGCCTTATCGAACGTTTCCGACATCGCAACGTTCGGTGAGGCTTTTCGTTCCAAGAAAAGGGCTATTTTTAGGGTTTTTTCAGCAATAATTCTAATTTTTCTCGCCGTAAAAACCATCCTTAAACTTCAACGAACATTTTAAAAAAAGATTTGGCCAAATTGGTCCAGGCGTTGTTGAGTTATGCGCTTACCAACAAAATTTGCGATTCATTTTTATATTATAGATATAAAATAACTATGTCCATATTATGAATAAAATTTTTATGCTCTTCTTTTAATTGTTGTTTCAGTCGTTTAAATGATCAATTTCTTTCTATTTAATTTATACAGAGATTCAACAACAATGTTCTGTCATTGTTGGAAGAATAAAACCTAAAATTGAATGTAAATTACTGTCAACTTCAATTGATTAGTTTGGTTTAGTTGCCACAAAAGTATGTATTGCCAACAAAATTGCCAACAAAAAATGACCATAGCCTCTTTCGACTCAAAAAATTGAAAAATTCACCTTTTGAAAAAAATAAAAAGCACTAAAAATCATTCGGTGTGAAACACTAAATCATTAATTTTATTTACTCTTTCTATTCACGTCAAACTAATATGTCATTTTAAAGTAAATAAATGTTTGATACTCTGATCTTAAAATATCAAATTTATACTGAACGTACTGTTTTCTAAGTTTTCTTGTTAGATAAACGCTTTACAACACCTTGTACACTTTAGCATGTTGTTTATTTTTTAAACATTTAAATAGAATCCGGACATATTTTTGTTTATGTATGACCAGACCACAAAATGCTCTGTTTTAATAATTTTTTTTTTATTTGATAGTTTATTCCAAAATTGTTATAATACAAATTTGAAAAAAAAAACGGCCTTTAAGGGTAAAAAAATTAAGAATAATTAATTGTTCACCCACTAAATTTTCAGCTGTAAACCGATTATGGTAAAAATTCACACATAATATGTAATTTGATTGACACTATAACATAATAAAAATCTAAACCTGTAAAGTAAACAAAAAATAACAATTAAAAAAACAAGAAAATAATAATATAAAAGTTTTAAACAAAAAAAAGTTCATAATTATTACTTAATTACTATTTTTTTTATTTAATTGAGTCAAAATGCTTATAAACTAATACATATTTAATTATATAGAAAACAATTTTTTAAATTTTTAATTTCTCACTTGTTTTTATAATCAATTAATTGTAAGTGTCAAAAATAGCATTAAAGAAAAACAACTTAAGAACTACTAGTCAAATTTTGATTAAATTTAAATAGAAAGCACCAGCTTCCAAATAAAAAAAAACACATCAAAATCAGTTCACACAGAAAAAAGTTATGAGATAACACACATAAAAAAAAATACAGTCGAATTGATAACCTCCTCCTTTTTTTTGTAATAGGATAAAAAAATCAAAACTAGAAAAAAAATAGAAAAACTAATCTTACACTATAGTGTAAGTCCTGCACTCGTGTAAAAATGTAATTAATTTTGAGTCGCCGCCAAATAAACAAACACGCACATATTAGGCTTTGGTATATAGATACCTAGTATGCTTTAAAATATAGAACATAACATAAAATTTGTTTGTTTGTTTGGCGCCCACTAAAAACTGTTTACATAGGTAATTACATTAAAATGTTTTACTTTTAAAATTCGTTCTTTTCCAAAGACTTATTTTTTTGTTGAGTTTTTTATCTAATAAACATCAAACTAATGCAATAATAAAAAGCATATTAAACTGATTTCTAATATTTAAATTAATTGACTAACCTGCTTCGGTTGCTGTACTGGTGCTCCAGGAATGAATAGGCTCTCAGTTCGTTTTGGTTGATTTGGAGAAGGAATGATGTCCTGGCCGAGCCCCCGTTTTCGAATAATAATTTCTTCAAATGGTGGCGACTCTGTCGAATTTATATTATTTCCAATCAATTTTGTAGAATTTCCCGTTAGTTTTGCTGCACTTCCTGTTAGTACTGCTCCGTTTTTGGTCGTAGGATTTGGAGTTGTTCCCCGAACCACTGATGGAGCTCTTATATTTCTTTGCCTGACATTAGTATTTAAATAATGCATTTTGAATGTTTACATAATAGAAAAATAGTTTTACCTATCTGGTGTTTCTGAAGGTCTTGAAGTTCGTTCAAGCGATGGTTGTCTGGAACCTAATGAATTATCTAATCTTCCTGTCGCCCTAGAATACCTATCAACACTAGAATCTCTACTAGGTGGTCTTTTGTAATGATCAAAATGATCTATTGAAGATTGCTGGCCTACATTTCCTAAATATGGTCGATCTGTTGATATCCTTCTTGAATTTCGTCTTAAATTATTAACTTGTGGTGTGATTTCATCCTGTGGAAGAGAATTTCTAGGTTTGTTTCCAGATAATTCGTTATGAGTTTGTGGTCCAAATTCATTAACTGATATACTATTTGGTGGACCTGGATTGTTATAAGCACTATTATGATTTTGCATAGTAGAATCTATTCCAAAAGGTGGTGTCGCTTGCGTTTGATACATTTGTGATTCTTTAAAACTTATTTGATTTTGAGATTTATTAGCTATTATCTTTTGCACCGTTTGGTAGGAATCTTTGAAAGTAATTTGGTTGTGCGGTTTATTTGGTACGTGATCCGGCTGTACATTTGGTGAATTAGATACTTGATTTGGTGTTAGATTTGTTTTTTGACTATCTTTCGAATTTATAATATCAGAATTTAATTGGAACTTTTCTCGTCTTGATTTCAGCCTGTCAAATCCCGGTTGTTTAAAATCTGGCGCGTATTGCTTGGCAACATTACCGGCAACTTCGGAATCTTCTCGAGCTTGCGCTGCTGCTAAATCCGCTTGCTCTGCCTTGCCCCTTGCAGTTGCCATTCTCGAAATAGCAATATCCGCCTTCTGTAGAGCTATTTTCGATGCTCTTTGCGCTGCGTTCACAGCTGCATCTATTCGCTCTCGGAACTTTGCCGATCGCATTAAAAACAATTTCTTTTTTTGACTTGTGATTAGAACGTTATTTTTGTATTTGCCTTCTTCTTTTTCGCCATTACTAAACGTCGTTACGCCGTATCCATATTTTTTATTTGCATACCATTCGCCTTCATATTTTAGACCATCGGAGCGTTCACTTATGCCAAAACCGGAACGTTTGTCGTTTTTCCACTCACCCATATAGGTTTCGGTCACGCTTGGGTCCATTTGTTCGTCCTGAAAAGTTAATATAGAAAACTGAAGTTTTGTTTCATCTAAATATTTAATACTAATGTAACTCTAAAAAATAAACAAATTAAAAGAACGTGCTGCTTTTGCAAATTTTGTAATACATTTTTTTAATGATAGTGTTCAAAGCAAATTGATTGCAACTAAATTTTCAAACAGTTTTTTGCTAAATTAAAAGAATTCGAGAAATGCCAGTAGTTAGCAGAGCAAAATCCTTATTTTTTATTTTTAGCTCAAAATATTTAATAATTATTTTTTTTTAATTTGATGTAATATTTAAAATTGTTGCTGAAAGCTTGTTGTTCATTAATTGGAAGTTTTGTATAGTTTGACGCCATGTCAAAACCGTAAACACTTTTTTTATGTTTATTTATTTTTGCTGTAAAGCTGCGTCCTGTTTAAGAACAACATTTTAAAATATCTACAAGAAGACTTTGAGATGCTTTAAAGCAAAAATAAAAATATACAAAAAAAGTTTATACAATTTTCCTTAACATAAAGTCAAATTATGAAAAACATTTAATAAAAAACATAATACCAACAATATGCTTAAAATCCTAACTATACTGTATTCATTTTCAAGAAAGAGTGCTTCAAAACAAATGCATGCAGGCTCCACGTGATCATATCTATGAAGTAGAAGATGATCGTTTATTCCATTTTAGAGCAAGTTGTTTTCAATTCGGCTTAAATATATTCAAAATTATATTATTTTCACTAGTATTTAAGTGCCTACGTTTAGCCTTTTTTCTGGGAGGACTGAAGTTCTGCTCTCAGTTTCTGTCTCCGTAGCAGCACACAGAAACAGCAACGAAACAAATGCACAATGCATCCCTGTGCTCTCGGCTGCCAGCCCGGCTCAAATTTCAGGAAATCGGTATCACTTAGTCTTTATGAATGGATCACGCACTGATCACGTCCTACCCATTATTTACTACCACTCTTTCTTGAAAATGAATACAGTATAAATTAATTTAAAAAAAGTAAATTTTTAAATATTTTTTAAGAATCAAAAGTGAATTGAACGCTTTTCTAACTACCAGCGCTGAGTAAAATACAGTTTTTAAAATGTCTTTCTAAATATGATCTGTTTTTATAAAATATCTGAACAAATTTGTGTTGAGGTTAAGATTAATAGGGATATTGCACTGCTACCTTTTTTGATTTATTATGCTTCCTACATTTACAATCACTTATAACTAGATAGAAGATAACTAGTCATCTTCTATTTAGATAAAGACTCTCGCCTAGGTGGGATTCGGACCTACGCCACTCATTCGGCATTTTCAATCACCTGGCCACCGAGCAGCCCTGTATTGCCTGACAGTAGTTCCTTTGACAGCCAAAAGATCAAGCATACAAACCAACTTTTTTTGTTTAAAATAATTTAAAAATTTTGTTTCAATGTGTTTTTTAAATAAATCTGTATCTTGTAGAAAAGATAGATTTTTAAATTTTATAATTTATTTCAAAGTTATTTTATTTATGTCTAGATTTTTGGCATGAAAAGACTCACCTCTACGACAAAACTTGCATTGGAATCGGACGGTATCGAAGCAGTTGTCATAGCAGATTGGGCTGAATCAGTGCTGACCCAAGAGGTTGATGATCCTGTAGATCTGATACTGCCAGATCCTCCACCACCCCTTTTTTCTAAATCACCAGTACTACGTTGTTTTTTTAATTTTAATCCCTGAAATTAAAAATATAAAAGTTTAGGTAACAGTTTATTAATCATTGTGATTAGCGAGTAATTTTGAAATGTTAGATTGATAGAGCAAATAAGGTTATTAAATTTATTTTAAAAAACAATTTTATGTGACAAATGGAAAAGGAAAAAACACACATTAGAGTGGCTTACAACCTATCGTTTCGTAAAATTTCGTTTTAATTGTTCAAATAAAAAGCTCTGCATTTAATCAATTAAATCTTCCAAACTCAAAATACTATAATAGTATTTTTTAAGTTATTCAATAATGTTATAAAAATATACTGCGCTCATTCTAACTGTACGTAAGGCATAAAACACAAGAGACATAAAAATGAAGAGATTCGCCAGCATCTGCTTCTAATTCATGTTGTTAAGAAAAGATATCGTGTGATTCACAATTATTTAGATAAAAGAGGGCTATGTAAAACAAAATCAGACTCTTAGCTTAATTCAACGCTTTAGTTTGACAGTTTTTTCTTGACTTCTGTCAAGTGTGTTAGTTAGTCGCTTTCAAGCAATAATGGCTATCACATAAAAACAGATAACGTTTCTTATAGAAGCATATTTTTGAAATAAAATATTTCATAAATTCATAATACTGAATCAGGAATACAGCGCTCACGCTTGTTTACCTGATTTTCAACAACGGTTTCTTGATGTAGACTTTTTGGAAGCAGGTTTTGTAATATGGTCAAAAATACTGTTAAGACATTTAGTAATACTGAAAGTGTAAGCCTAAAGGAAGATGCTGGTAGGCCAACAATCAGAACAGAAGTGATAGCAAATGCTGAGCCGCGGATGCATGTCATTTGTCCCAAGAAACTGGCTTATCGTATGGTATCTGTCAAAAAGTTTCTAGGAAAGATATATTATAGCATTCCTATTTAAGTTGCAAGTTTCCTATGAATTGACCAACAAATTTGACAGAAATCAAAAAACAGATGTCAAACTAAACGCATTGAATCAAGCCTAGAGTTTGATTTTGTTTCCCACAACATCCTCTTATCAAAACAATTTTGAATCACACAACAGATAACACCCACTCTTGATCTAGATAGGGTCATCTTTGTTAAATTTTTAAACATTAAGATAAAAACAAATAATTGCTAACAATAATACAGCACCGTTGCTGTGAAAAGAAAAATTACAAGCTAAACATTAAAATAATAAAAAAAAAAAGGTAGCACTCCGGGAGTGCCGGCAGAAGTGAAAACTTCAATATTAACGTTGTGTTTAATTATAAGTATAAAAGTACTATCATTGATGAGGTAGAATACAATGTTTATTTATTGCGCTATCGTACACAAATATGACAATTTATATGTTGTTATTTATAATATTATATCGTTATTTATATATTACATTAAATTTTATCTCTCACAAAAATCAACTTCCATCCATAATTTCGACGACTTTTACACCATCGTTATTATCAGAATCATGATCGCAAATTTTTACAACTGATACAATTGGTTTATGATACTGAAGTAAGAAACAAACAGTTTTGATTCGAACCTATTTAAGTGTCTAATAAAGACCGCATCAATAGTAGTTTTGTATTTCGTTGTGCTAAAATTGCGATCATTTGACATAGTTAAACCAAATTCATTATTTAAAAATTCAATTAATGATTGATTTTTATCGTCTGCAAAGTTTATATTGAAATCTCCACTTAAAGTCATTGGCAATTTATCAAAGCTTTTTCCAATTTTTTTTTCTTACTTACTCATTTTCTTTCACTACTTCATCATCACTTTTTTCATTAATAGATTCACTTTGTTCGATTTCCATAATTTAAACAATTCACATTTACGAATACACAACAGTGTATTTACTACACAACAGTCAAGCAATTAGCTGTCACCATCCTAGGATACGCGTGGGACGCTGTACATAAACACACACGGTCATTCGCGCAAGCGCCCTGTGCCGCCTAAACAGAGCAGCACACTCAGGCCATAGGTTTAATACATTAGATATAGCTATGCATGCTGAACATACTTCGGTTCTTAAAAAACATATCAAAGAAATTGGTACATCTCTCCATTTCTTTCTATATTTAATGAAACACATTTTTTATCCTTTTCATCATATTTGTTGTATGTCGCACACGAGTCTATAGTGATTAAACAGACACGAATTTCTACGATTTTAGTCGACAATCAACGATGCAATGCTTTGCTGTCAACTTATTGACATTTGTCATACACAATCTAATAAAATACGAAAATTAGGTTAAAAATCAATTTTATTTTGGAATGAATAATTATTTATAAATAAAGGTTTTTTCATCAGTGCTAATGATTCTTAATTATTTTATCAAAAAACTCTATTCCAATTTCAAAATTTCACCAACTTTTAGTTGTGTCTGACCCATGTAAACTTTATTATCCACTTCATATTTTATCAGCTTACAAACCCACAACTGCATCGTGACAATCACAATAATGAAAATAAAAAACTTCTCTCCTATGAATTTGTAAAATTGAAGTTAGGCTTTAAGAAAATAGAGAAACATTAGAAAGCTGGAAGAAAATAAAAGTTGAGGTTGAAATCTCAATAAATAAAATTACCTTCAAATTATTAAATATTTTTCTTGACAATAATTATTTTCAATTTTTAAGTGACTGAACTAAGTTTTCTGTTCAAATTATGTGATTAGAAAAATTTGAATAGAAACGTCAAAATAATTCTAGTGTCATGCTGACGTAGCGTACTCTGCGTCTACTGATTTCTGCTTTGCTATTTGTAGGAACCTCTCTAAAAGATAGCGCTATCGAATACTAATGCAGTTGAGAGTGAGAGCAATAGATGGTACGTCTTGGCGGACTATCGCAGTGCATGGCTGTATCTTGTTATAATAAATCTATGACTCAGGCACGGTAGAAAGAGTGGGAGATCCTAGTTCCCCTCCCTTCCCCTCGATCTTACGCTTTTTCGATCAGCATCACGTGACCCTGACGCGAGTTTGAAAGTTTTTACCCATACAAAAAAAAGTGCTCAGCGCCGCTAAAGAAGTTTTCACTTCAAAAAAAATTTACAAGACTAGTTCAAACCACAAAAATTTCTGCTTCAGATATATTGATTTGCTTTCTATACCCGTGTCGTGCCGTAGAATAAATATCTCCTGATTTGCTTTCTATGTCCGTGCCATACCTTTTTTGTAACTTTTTCTAATTTTCACCAAAACATGCTTGTCAAATTTTTTTCACTTTGCTTATTTCAACAAAAAATATACAAAGTTTACAAGGTAAAGATTGTTTTGCACAATTTTGAAATAGATGAAAAATATTATACCCCTATATATTCGGATACGGTAACAGCTTAGTTACAGCAGACTCAATAGTGAGACTCCAACGTAGCTAGACAGTAACCGTGTAACAAAATTGCATAATTCAAATTCAACAAATAACAAGTTGCTCAAAGTTACTCTATCGATTTATAATCACAAAATTAATTTGAGAACCAGATGGAGTGTTGAGCCCAAGGCAATATACTGTAACTACATCAATTATTAAACTCAAAATGTGTTAAAGCGCTCAATATTTTTTATAACATAACACTTGAGTAGTTTGCTTTTGCAAAAGTTGCACTAACACTGTGTCACTTTCAGAAAAAAGTTAACAAAGTCATTAGTTAATACATTGATTAACGTCAGATTACAAAATGATTATGAGATAGTAAGCCAAAATTAAAAAAATTGATTAAACACTATGTAAAGTTCTACAACGATAACACTCTGTCCAGCTGTTGCCATGTGTTAAAGTTTGGAATGATTGACCGCCAGCTCTAACTTCAAGCGACTTTTTTTCTTCAAGTTAAAGCTAAAAACTACACTTGGAAAACCGACATTTTTGTCAAAAGTGTATCCTTTTATAGAGGGTATGTAGAAAAGTAGAGATGTTTTGTATTCTTGTTAAATCGAAATCCTTTTATATATTGAAACGAAATAATTGTTTGCTAGGTTTTGTTTATGATTTCAAAATCTCAACTTGTAGCAGATTTAGCATTTTATGTGTGCATGAGCTTTTTAATTAAAAATCCGGGTATTATCGGCCAACATAAAACCGAAATTTTGTGGAAAAATGTTAACAGAAAAAGAACTAGAAAACATGTAACCTTTTATTGATTCTACTTAATACATGCTTTTATCAGGCATCGTTTTCCGTTTATCACAATGTTTATACTGTATAAAAACGTTATTGATGATACTGCCTTTATCGTTAATTCCTCACTATTAAACATGCCATTGTTAGATATATTAGACTTCCAAAGTGTAAAAACTAATATATCACAACACACAAAGCCATATATATCTTCCATCGAGACCAATATTGCCCAAAAGATACATAACAAAAGATAAAATATCTTACCATAAGCAGTCCTTTTTTGATATTTCCGGAGCCAAGAGAACGCCTCCTTGCTGTCGGTTCAGCCGAGTTCATTTTGAGGACAAAACCTCCTCTGGAATCATCAACTCGCCGATCTCTCTTCTCTACAGCTTCTGGAGTTGTTGAAGAATTTCCTTCATTGCTGCGTAATGACGTTAAAGAGGCCCGTAACGTCTTGTTGGCGCGGTATTTGGAGGCTTTTCCAAACGGCGCACTGTTTCGGACGCCGTAACCGTGCCGCATACCCCGAAGCCATTGGCCTTGATAAGTTCCTGTCAATAAAAAAAATTTTAATTATCATTAGTACTATTCCAAATTGTCAATTATAGATGACTAAAATTTGTAGCGCTTTGATTGACTTAATTTTCGCGTAGGAAAAAGTCAAAATTATATTTTTTATGTCAAAAAAATAAAATTAAAACTAAATAAAAACTATTAATCTAGACAAATCAGAATTTTGCTTATGCAAAATGCGTTTCTTCGCCTTCAATCTAAAAAAAATAAGCAATGGTAAATAGTCATGTGTATAGTCATCAACCAAAAATTTAAAGTTAAATTCAAACGCATATTTAGTCTATTTTTTCAATTTTACATAATATTTCAAAATAGAAAACTAACCTTAATAACCTTTTTTTAATGCAACCTCTACCACAACAGTTACCACAGTATATTACTCACTATAACATCAAGGAAAATTTAGACCGTTTTTACTTAAACATTTTCTACATAATATATTACAAAAAAAATATATCTAAATTTCTACCCCTAATTTTTGCTTTTCCACTGTCTCTATTAATTCTTCCAGACTTTCTTTCTTTTTAACCGACTTAAAAAAGAAGAGGTTCTCAATTCGACATTTATTTTTTTATATTTGTTACCTCGGAACTCTGCAAAAGTGAACCAATTTTGCAAATTTTGTTTTTATTTAAAAGCGGATGCATGTTCCATGTCATTTCATGAATTAAGTCAAGATCTAAACAGTAGTTTTTAAGTTGATTCTGATTATTAAACAATCAGAAAATAAATACTTAAAAAACAGTTTAAATAAACTAAATAAATAAAATAGTTATTAATCGGTGTTTTATCAATTTTTAATTTGTTTAATTATTCGGTTTTTATTCATATAAATCCAGCTCTCTTTTGTATTAGTTTTTGGTTAAACTTGAGTTTCAGTAAGTGTACAGTTAGTGCAAAAATAAGTATTTTTTATATTATTAAAACTTTAATTTTGCAACACATACTGAAAAAAATAAAGCTCATTTAAAAAAACTTACATAAGTATTTGGCAGTTTTGCTAACTTAAAACAAATGGTTTTGAAGCTTAATTAGAATAAGTGTTAGCTCTAAAAATCAATTTCATATAATTCACACGTGAACTCAAGGTTGACACCCTGATAAACGCATCCCTTGGCTCACATATGTCTCTGTCAAAAAAATTTAATTTAACAGTTGAGGGATTTGGTTCGCAGCGTGTTTGGCTTTAAACATGCTTTGTCTGGTGTTTTTGCTGCTTTCAGGGATTAAATTTACTGTACTAGAAGATTAATAATGGCGTGATCTAGAGAATTTATCAAAAATGTCAATCATCTGTAACAGAGATTGACATACTTGTCAATTTTTTTGACGCTTTATTTTGTTGAAAATAAATTTAAGAGTCGATTTTTCCAATTGGATATTTAAAGTATATATAATTTTAAGAATACTTCAAACACCTAAAACGCAGCACATATTTTTATCGTTAAGATATATTCCTAATTAGCAAACAAGATATAATTATTGTAAATAAAAAAAAAACATGCTGCTGTACCCTTACAGAAACCAATTTATGTATTATCTAACTAGTAAAATATTTATGCAAAATTGCTTTCAGATCTTAATAAGTTGTCAAAATTAAGATAATTTATTTTTAAAACGCGGTTAAAATCAAAATTAAAAAAATAATTGTCAATTTAAATTTTTTTAGAAGTTTTAAACTACTTTTTAACATCGCTTCAGCATACATTTCAGAAAACGCTATAAGACGGCGAGGCAGGCAAGTCACCTATCTAAGAATAACTAAGACGTGTCATTAGAGATATCAAGAATAAAATTTGAAAAAACATTTAATTTAATTAATTATTGATTAATGTATTTAACTCTCTAAATTAATTAAATCAGATAAATTGATACGTAATTATATTAAAGTGGGTTTTCCTAGTTTTTGATTTGTTAATTGTTTTGTGTTTTTAATCAGTTGTCAATGCCAAAAATCGATGTCAAAAAACAAGTTTTAAAAAATTACTCAAAAACTGCTATTTAGATCTTGATGAAATTGTTTCTAAAATTTCTCTGTTTACTTCTGGACGCAATCTGTTTTCTTTCAGGATACAATAATCTCAATTTGGTTTTAAATCTCTGCATATCAGACGTAAGTATTACGTTTTAATTTGACATTATTTACTTTAAAGTTAACTGTTCCTATTCTTTTTAGTAATTTGTAGACATCTACAATTTTTTGATTGTTATACACCAAAGATTAATGTACTTCGAAAATCACCTATTTTTTTAATATGCAGTGACTTAAACACTATCGGATAAAAAGTGGCATTTTTGAAAATAACTTAAAATCTGCAATTTGTAATAGAAACTAAGTAGATCAATAATTAGGTCAATCCACTAGTCTGAAATAAATGTATTATTATTGTTATTATTTTTGTTATAAAACAATAACTTTGGTGTTAAGCTGTCTATTTTTTTTTTCTGAAACTAAAAAATTAAATATACATAATAAAAATACATTAAAATACTGTATAATAAAATAAACAAAGCTTTCCTTAAATTGAAAAAAACCTCGTATTTCAAAAATGCTTTACATCCAAATTTGAAACAAAAATAGTAAAGCATACCTTATGACTTATCTGTCATATTTTACTGACTCATATTTTACAGACTCTTATGTAAAATTTTAGAAGCAGTTTTGCAATGTTTCAAAAAAAAACTATTCATTGTTGCAAATATTTCGTGAATTTATACTCATAAATGTTTGATAGCTAGATTGTTACCTCGTATGTTACCGCTTAACTCTTTTTGTAAAAATAAAAAAGAAATAATAGTGTGTTCTCACTTTATTTAATATTTATGAAAATGTTATCATTTATTTTAATAGTTTATCATTATTATTATTTTTTAATTAGTTGAGTTATTAAACATTTCTAATTTTATCATGAAAAAATCTCAAGCCCCAATTTGTTTAGAAGACATAGTACACTACTTCTAGCTGAATTTTACTTATTTTTTACTCTACATTGACACAATAAATAAATGAAAGCTATATTTAGCTTTAATTAGTAATGTAAGCCTCTACAAGTTTGCTTTTAATAATTAAAAGCTGATTTTTTCTAATTTTAATTTTTGTAAATAAAAAGTTAGATTAAGTAGTACATATACAGTGTGAAAAAGCCACATGGAATAAAAACAATATTATGTTTTTTACTAATCATTTGTCTTTATTTTTATTTTTGTTTATTCCTGGAATAAACTGGAATAAACTGGAAATTGATAACACTCTTGTCCATAGAAAATAAAGACGTTTGAAACAATCTATCACAAACTCATACTTCTCAATTAAAAATTTGGACGTTTTACCTGTTATTCGAAAAAGGTTGAAAGTAGAGATTACATTTTCACGTTGCAGAATGTCAATTTATAATTTAAGCTTGAATTTTCTCATAAATTTAGACTGTAAGAGACATAATGAATTTATTCCATTTGGCTGTATAGGTCAATATCATTTGTTTAATAAATATTTTATTAGTTAGATTAGTAAACTACATTTTGTGGCTATTTCAACATTTTAAAAAATTTCAAAACTTTTTTGTTAATTGTAGTACATCTATATATATAAAAGAAAGTCTGTTAGTTACACCACTTATAACTCAAGAACGGCTTTACCGATATGGTTGAAAATTGGTGAGGTGGTAGCTTAGATCCAGGAGATTGCTATAGGATACTTTTTATCCAGAAATCACCCTCTAAAAGAAGGGTTAAATCAAAATTAGAATTGCGATGTCGGAAACGTTCGGTGAGGCTCGGCAAATTACCGTTCCAAATAAATCGATCCACTCTCCCACCACCAACCAAAGTTGGACCTTGAACCGTTCGTTTACATGTTAAGTGCACTACCCACTCTTTAGTTGGCCACTGACGACTCAACGGCGCAGTACAATTTTATTGGAAGCGACGAAATTGGACTGAATTTGATGGAATTGAATCGTTTGTGTGCATGACCGATTAAGTTGGTTTGGTGCGAGTTGCGACTAAATTGTACGATTTTGTCTTACTGCGCCGTTGGATCGTTACTGGCCGGCTTTAATCGTCTTCCATGAGACAACTTCCCATATAACAACTTTGGGTGAAAGTTTGTATGGAAAATTATGATAACTGGATTTGAATGAAAAGAATAGAATACTTTTATTAACAAAAAGATAAAAAGAGGTGGGATACGAACAAAAAATGACAAGTACCAATATTAGTATGATTTTCAAAAATTTTGGATTGTTTATTTTAAAAATAATATCTATGTTTAAATCCGAAATTTTAGAAGTAAAATATTATCATTCCTTGATAGGGCGGAAAGAGGGCAAAATGTCTAAAGATTGATGTCGTTTTCATAATTTTTCCCATAAATTGCCTAAGTTCTCAAAAAAAATAAATAGGTATGTTTCCTGCTTTCTAAAAAATTACTCTTAGGAGGATGAAAAGACAGTGTTCTAGGGATAAAAATGTAAGAAAACGATATGGGTATTAATTTCGAGGAATTTCAGGTCGTTGATTTTGAAAATGATATTTAAGTTAAAGAGGGTTGTAAAATGAATGTGATAAAGGTAATAAATGTGAATAATTAATTTGGGTATCATTTTTATAGTTTTTGGGGTCGTTTATTTTAAAAATCTATATCTATTTATGACCGATTTGGCTGAAAATTGGTGGAGTGGTTGTTTAGAACCAGTAGCCTAACAAAGAATATTTTTTATCCCATTCCGTGTGACGTGACATACAATATAAAACGTAAACGCATCTGACATATAATAACAAAACAAATGACAAAAAAAATAAAAATAAAAAATAAAATAACAAAACTAAGGCGGAACAAAGTTCGCCGGGCCAGCTAATATTTTATAAATAGAATGACTTCAAAAAACGGATCAAAATATATTCTTCAGAAATAAAATTGTTCATTTGTAAAAAAAGGAAATTAATAGTGCATACTTAAAAATTATCTCAATCTATTTTTTAACTAGTCTGCAAACACTCCAAATTTTAATTTTATTAGAAATGTATGTGTCTAACTGTTAAGGTAGTCATTTATTTATTGTCCAAGAGTACTCAATATTCTCATCGCATAAAAAGAAAACTTTTTGCTTTTGATTAAGTAAAAATTATTTTGGATTTTTTTTAAGTAATGTTTAAAGTAAATATTGTAAGTTATAAGTTATGTGCCGTAAATACAATCATGAAAGTTATTAAAATCAGTACTGCAGATCTCCACAGAATGGATTCCGTTGAAAATAGGATCAATAAACTCAATCTTTTTGCTGCCAATGTCAATCATTAACAGCATAAAGAAAAAAAATCTCATTTACCATCTATTAGTCACGTTGTATTAACGCAGAACGATCTGACATCTCATAATAAAAAGGAGGATTTTTTTGCTCATCAAATCGTTGGCATACCAATAATGCGACATGGCGCACTATTAATGAATGAATTGACGTAATACCGCACTCTGTGTGTATATTTAACTACCAGTTAAAACAGCACCAGATTCTCGTTTATTTGTAGGTATTTGCACGGTTTTTAAAGTTTTAGGATGCAAGAAAGCGTTTTGGCTATTACAAACAAAAAAAGAGAATATAATTAGATGAACACAAAATATTACGAAATTTGGACGAGAAGCGTCATTTCTGACTAAGCACACCCTCGAAAATACTAAACGCTGATTTATATTTAACTTGGCTCAATTCGCTGCTGTATTGTTACGAATTTATCCAAAAGCAGCACGTTTCAACCAGAAAATAGACTCGGAAAGTTTAGACACGGAAGATTAAAGCTTTTAGGAGCTTTAAAAGTTCCCAATTTACTCTTGTGGTGCTTTTTTTTTGCTTTTACAGCTTTTAGAATTTTTATTGAAATCTTCTATTTTTCACTTTTTTATTTATCCCGCCAATAGTATCTGTTACACAAAATAGAATTTCATAGCAAATATTCAATGTAAGTCCCTTATTACTAACCTACAGAATTAAACAGATATTTATTACTAAAAAAATATAATTCTGATTTAGAAATACATTTTTACACAACTTTTATTGAAATAAATGTAACAAACGAGTGTTCAAAATTATTTATGATCAAATTATTAAAATTGTAATACTTATTTATTAAAATATTACAACAAATGATGGAAATGTTTTCTGTTTTGCTGTATAATCAATCAAAAGAATAATGCAAATATTAATTTTACGCTCTTCTAAAAAAAGCGGTGTTGCTACAAAAAAAGTTTAGCAAAAACTAGATTATAAAAGTACCTAACCGCCTTCAATGCAAATTTCTTTAATAATAAAATTTTATAAAAAGCTAGAAAATAAAATTTTATTTATTTATCTAATTTCATCCAAGTCTGTGACACAACAACCTAATTCTAGAATAGCAAGCCCTTTATGATTTTACGGTAAATATGAATAAATCGTAATAATAATAGTTGATGCAAGCAGACTTTGCCTTATAACACTAACATGAGTGACTTTTACTATTTTTATCAATAATTTCATTAACAATACATTATATAAAAGTGAGTTTTAATTTTTTAAAACTTTAAAAAAAAATTTGGTTTTCAATTCATGTAATTTCCGTAAAAACTATACGTTTTGAAAATCGTATACAACTTTTTTAAATACTAGTTATATATTTCATCTAGCGTAGATAGTGATATTTATTTCTATGCCATAGAAATTGAACCTAGAAAACAAAACTAAGAAATATTTTTCTATTCACTAAAACTTGAAAGAATAAAAAAATATTCTAAATAATCTCAAAAATTATAACTTTACATACCTTTATGACTAAAAATATTTAGCGCTATAATTAACGCTTTCTAGGGTTTTGAAATTCAAAGCTACATTTAAAAACCATATAAATTTATTTTACCACATCACTGGAATTCTAATTGACCTTCAGGAATTAGATATACCTAGTATGTGACGTTTCTATTAATTTTTTTTTTAATTTAGCAGTATGTAGCTGCCTTTCCGTTGATTGATAACGACTTTTATTCAAAAATTAAAATTTTGACATTTATAGTTTGTAGAACGTCAGAGTTCTGTACTGAGGTTAACCAAGATGTTTATAAAAAATAAAGCAAATCTATATATATAAAAGAAAGTCTGTTAGTTACTCCACTTATAACTCAAGAACGGCTTTACCGATATGGTTGAAAATTGGTGAGGTGGTAGTTTAGAGCCAGGAGAATGCTATAGAATACTTTTTATTCCAGAAACCACCCTCTAAAAGAAGAGTTAAATCAAAATTAGAATTGCGATGTCGGAAACGTTCGGTGAGGCTCGGCAAATTACCGTTCCAAATAAATCGATCCACTCCCCCACCACCAACCAAAATCGGACCGTGCGTTTACATGTAAAGCCGGCCACTGACGATCCAAGATCCAACGCCACAGTCGTACTGCGGCGTTGGCGCGTCTTTAATCGTCTTCCATGAGACAACTTCCCATATAACAACTTTGGGTGAAAGTTTGTATGGAAAATTATGATGACTGGATTTGAATGAAAAGAATAGAATACTTTTTATTAACAAAGAGATAAAAAGAGGTGGGATAGGAACAAAAAATGACAAGTACCAATATTAGTATGATTTTCAAAAATTTTGGATTGTTTATTTTAAAAATAATATCTATGTTTAAATCCGAAATTTTAGAAGTAAAATATTATCATTCCTTGATAGGGCGGAAAGAGGGCAAAATGTCTAAAGATTGATGTCGTTTTCATAATTTTTCCCATAAATTGCCTAAGTTCTCAAAAAAAATAAATAGGTATGTTTCCTGCTTTCTAAAAAATTACTCTTAGGAGGATGAAAAGAGAGTGTTCTAGGGATAAAAATGTAAGAAAACAATATGGGTATTTTCGAGGAATTTCAGGTCGTTGATTTTGAAAATGATATTTAAGTTAAAGAGGGTTGTAAAATGAATGTGATAAAGGTAATACATGTGAATAATTAATTTGGGTATCATTTTTATAGTTTTTGGGGTCGTTTATTTTAAAAATCTATATCTATTTATGACCGATTTGGCTGAAAATTGGTGGAGTGGTTGTTTAGAACCAGTAGCCTAACAAAGAATATTTTTTATCCCATTCCGTGTGACGTGACATACAATATAAAACGTAAACGCATCTGACATATAATAAAACAAATGACAAAAAAATAAAAAATAAAATAACAAAACTAAGGCGGAACAAAGTTCGCCGGGCCAGCTAGTATATAATAAATTGGGGTAAATGTATAATATTTTTATTAAAAATAACATCAAATGCCAAATATATTAATAACATCATCTGACCAATAATAATTATTATGTAATTTAGAATTGTTTTATAAATAATAACCGACAAACACTACAGACAAAAAGTTATCAACATAAATCTAGCGCTGGCAAATTGACAATCATTTAACCGTGCGATCAAAAAATCTTTCTATCAAGTAGGCGTTGAACCAAAGATTAAATTAAACTACAGAACGTATGTCTATGATAAACTAGCGGAAAATACTTATATCTTAAAAAAAAACAAAACAATTTTTAATTAAATATCACATTATTTCAGTCCCGAAGTGTTAAATGCGTCACGGCACCATTTTTCCTTGCATACATCCAAAATAAGCCAGCAAAAGATCTGACGTATGTACTGCAAGTTGCAAAGATGTGCTGTTTTGTGGTTAATAGTTAACATCGTGTTGTTTATTCATTTCATAAAATAAAAAAAGCAATTAATAGCAAATTATTTTAAACAGTATATTTCATAATTTTAAACAATTGAAAAACTGAAAAAGGTAAAACCTGTTAAAATGTGAGGTCAAGAATCATTCATTAATTCATCACTTTGAAGTGATTAGAAACTATAAAATTAGGAAATTGAAACAGTAAAATTTAATCGCTTTAGCACTATAAACTATTAACACAGCTTTACCACATGCCAAAAAGTCTTGTTCATCTCGTGATGATGAGATGACTGCATGGTAGTCGAAAAAGCCTTCAAGATAAATAAAAGTTTTTTTGACAAGTTGAAAGAAAAATTTAAAAAAAAGCTTGAATTATTAGCGCTTTCCAGTCATAACTCTCAGTCAGTCTAAACTAAACCATACAATTATGAAATTAAATAAAAATTATAAACGCTATCAATTCCAATATTGTATACGTACGATAGTCAACGTTTACGGAAGCAGTCCTAGATAAAAAATATTATCAACCATTGACATTAATATTCTAAGTTTTCTGACGATAAACATCTGTAATTGAGCTTGTCAAGCCGGAAATTCATTGTTGGGTATTTCCTGGTTGAAAATTGACTATAAATATATTCTGCTAAAAAATAACTCTGTTGCAAGTTAACGTGTTTAGGTAAACTGTGTTATAATCTATATTTAATACCCTGTTACATTCGTGTTAATTTCAAACCTTTTAATTTAGTCACGCTTTGCTCAAACACCCGAATTTCTTTTTTTTTCAACAAAAAGCGCTGCTATGACATTAGAAAAAATCAATTTCTTCAGGTGCTTCATCCATTTTCCACATCAAACATTTTGGCTCAATTCCAATAGCAAACGAACTTCAAATATAAATACAGCCTTCAATTGTAAAGAACTTGAATACTCAAAAGCCATTTTATTCCTTGCTTCTACGATAAATCACGCCGGTTTTTGCAACTTTTGTACTTTGAATTATCATTATTTGTAAGTAGAAAATAAAACTAAACGAGTTTTTGAGCTCAAAACCAAATATTTTTTTGTTTTGTATAAACCATTGTTTTGTCTTTATTGAAAAATAGTTTGAAAGCAAACCTTGAGGTTTTATGTTTTTAACTTCCTTGGATGTAATGTTGTCAAGTGTAACATTGCGTTTGTCCTGGCAAATGAATTCAAAGTTATTTTCGAGGTAAGCAATAAATAAAAACTTGTCTAAATAAACTTATATGATTTGATTTTATACACAATATTCTGTGCACTATTTAAGCATCTTTTCTACCAAATATAAGTACAAGCTAGTTTAATAATGTCAAAAATAAATTTAGCATTACATTAAAATTAAGAATAAATAGAGCTTGGACATAATCCAAAGCTTGGGTGTATTGTTATCTGGCAAAACTGCAAAATGTAGTCAAATTATAGAATTCAGTTCACTTAATAGATATCCTAATTGAATAGTTGGAAGCTAAGTTACTAAGGGCTTAGCAAAGTTATAGAGCTTGTTAAAAGTTTATTACTTGAGTGTTTCAATTCTATAATGCTTTAGGACTACAATGTTGTTTATAAAACCACAAAGTCTGATTCGCTCTGATTACAAAGTCAATTCTTTTTCAAAATCAGCTTAAGCCATGATAAAAATAAGTCTTTTTTTAGAACTCTTTACAAAAATATCGATTTCATCTTGCATTTGCTTGGACTAATACCACAAATTAAAGGTAAAGAAAAAACGTAAAGAAAAAAAAAATTTTATGTTAGAATTAAGTAAAGAAACCCCAAGATACTTAGCAAAAAACAAAGAAAAAAATACATGGAAACAATGACAATAGAAACAGAATAGAAAACAGTAGTTGGAAAATAAAATAAAAGAAAGAAAAGAATGTAGAATATTAAAAAACTGCTGGAAAATAGTAAACAAAAAGACAGATAAATTATTGTTTAAACATAGAAGCAATACAATGAGAAAACAGTATATATGGTAGAAGTGATTAGGAGAAAACAAGAAGCAAAACAATAAATGCATAACAAAATAAATGACAAAAAAACATAAACAAACCACAACAAAAAAAAAATTTGAAGCAGCATGTGAAAAAAAATTAAAAAATAATCATTACAGAAAAGTTGGCAAGAAATGTAGAAAAAAATTAAAGAAAGAAAAAATAACTGCAAGATTTAGATGTAGAAACCGCAAGAAAAACAATTTTTAGATAAATGACAAAGAAAGAAAACGCAAAATGTGTGAAATTAAAAAAATTAAAACAGAGACAATAGAACACATAATAAAAAAAGTGTGAAAATAATAGACTCGTATAAGAAAGCACAAACAATAAAAAAATAAAAGATAGTAAAGCTGATAAAATTTTATAAAAAAGCAGAAGAAAGATGAAACAAAAAAAAATAATAACAGAATAATAAAATAAAGAAAGTTAAAGAAAAATAAAAAAGCATAAAAAACCAAAACAAACCTTCAATTTAACTTAAGCTTTATTTCTTTTTGTTCTTTATGTTATGCAACGCTGTACAGTGAGTAATGACAGCCAATATTTTTGAAAAGTTAAACACGTTCAATTTTTTGCCGAATGTTAACGCAACAAGAAAAACATTTAAAAGCTTTAAAAAAGTTTTGCGCAAAAACAATATAATCAAGGTTTCTTCTACAATTCAGAAAATCTATTATATGAAAATATGTATTGAATTTGTTAAAAAACACGAAAACAAAATGTTTGTATGTTATCGTTGCACTAGCTATCAATGTAAACAAAAAAATAAAAAAATTTAAAAAGTATAAAAGAGAAAGTCGAGATATATTCATCTAAACAAATTCCTAAACAATTTAAATTTGTTTCATTTTGAATTAGTTTTGTCAAACGTATTTTTTTTACCTTTTAATCAGTTATTTACTTCACTTAACAACATATAAACGTATCGTTACTAACAGCCTGTTGGTTACAATATTTTTTGCCAGAAAAAAAAATTTTTTTTCAGATAAACGTATTTTTAAAGACGACGTATTATTTTGTCGATAATTAAAACACTTTTTAATAAATCGATAGTTCAATACGTTAATCAGACTAAGTTAAAAGCACTTAAAATGTTATAACAAACAAAAAAATTAACTTCAATAAGAATAAGGTTTATAACAAATAATCAAAATATCGTCTATCGACTTCATAGCATTTGCGGTATCTTTAAACAATTGCGTTACTAACATTCGCAAACATTTGAGACTTTTTATTAATTTTATCAATTTTGGGCAGCTATTGCCTGAAGCAAATCATCGAGATTAATTAAGCGTTGCTAAAAAGTCAGGTTCTTAAAAGAAGTCATAATAATGTTAAAGGGAAAGTTATGAGCGTGTTTCGGCTGATAAATCAACGATTATAAATTTTTTGTAATCAAGAGAAACTCAAGGTCTTGCAAGTTGAATGTGGAGTAGCATCGTCTTGCTGCAAGTACCCGTCCACAATTGCATCCTCACTTCGTGAGGATGCAATTGCAGGGTACTAAGGAAGTGCATCCTTAGTATCCTGCATCAGTCTATGTTCATTTAAAAAAAAGTTGAACCAATAATTCACCATTTATCATCGGCTTGGTGGCTGTTACGAAAATATTATTCTACCACAAAAGTTTTCTGTTTAGTAATTATTTTGACATTTGAAGCAATTGTTTTAAAACTTATGGTCCATTTACACAAACTCATAGACATGGCCGACTATGAGGCCAAATTTAAAAAAAACCCGTGTTGTTTACTGTTTTAATAGTGTGCAAACATTTTTCTGATAAAAATATATACGAATTTTTAAAACAGGCAGATGACGATAACTTTTTATTAATAAAAGTATAGTCACTAGTTGTTTACTTATAACTTCAAACTTTTTTTTTGTAAACTGCGATGATGTTAGAAGTGGCTGATCTCTTAGGTAAGCTGCATTATTAAGCAAACAAATTTTTTTATAGTCTAACTTTAGTTTTTATATTTCTAACTTTAGTTTTTATATTGTAGAATAAGTGTAATTTTCCGTTATAACTAGTTTTTATTCCAGTTTATTTAAAGTTTTAAACTTTTTAATAATTGCAGACAATTTTTTTATGTAGAAAATTAGCATTAAAAGACAAGCTATTTTTTCACAATAAAACTAAATTTTCAACAAACGATGGAAAAAAAACTTCAGTGTATTAAATGCGTGCCATGTTTTTTTTAAATAAATTATTTTTAATACATCATTTCAATAAAAAAATGCTCAAATTTTATTTAATCTTTAATAGTACACAAAAGCTCTACAAAAACAAATTTTGTAATTGTTGTTATTATTATAAACAATAATTATTAATCACAATTTCTTAAGTTAATACCAAGATAGTTTAATTTTTATAACATTGTTCTTAATATTACATTGAGATATTTCTTTGCAGAGTATGCTATGAAACAAAAAATAGCATTTATTTAGGTAACTAATACGATAAGAATTATTTTTCAAATTAGTGTCAATTTTGCGAGCCAAGTGGGCTCTGTTCACCAATTCTACGCAATTCGGCAGAAATTCAGAAACTTTGTTAACGCATGAGCTACGTATGTTTGTTTTTTGTACAATTTCTATTTCAAAAAAACATAATTCTTATAAGCCATTTCCAAATAAAAACATAATTTTTAATTTTTAAACTTTTTTGAATAACATTTTCAATAATAGTTGCGGTAATGTCTATTTCTGATATTTTCACGCTGAAAAATTTACCATTAACTGACAGCAATCAGCACAGCACAGAAAAAATTAAAAAACAATATTTAACAATGGACTTGACAACTGAGAAAAAAAGAAACCTGCCACTAAATGATATAAGTATAGTACGATACATGATATTTGGAAAGCAAAATTAAGCTCACATTGTTAATAATAAGCAGTAATCACCGTAATTTTTTATAAAACGGATCTCTTTTATAAGAAGATTTCGTTAAATTTTTCAATGTTCTTTTTATTTATAAGAATCCGGCTTTTCCACTGTAGACTTAAGGATCGGCAATCGATTCAACTTTATGGTTTTTAAATATCGTTTCACTTACTATAAGACCTTCATTCTATATACATACTTTATAAACAGACAGATTTTACTTTTGGTAAACTAGGTTGATATTGTTGATCCAAGACATATACGGCTGGCGTATTTAACGGTTTTACAACAGCCCAATTTGTTCCTCTCATATCGACCACATTACTTATCACTGTTTGTTTATTGACAAACTCGGTCACATTTTGGGCTTAGATAATGACTCAGTTAACCAGTTCAACAGCGCAATGAAATACTGGTCACGTAAATTAATCAGAAAAAACTGCCTCAGGGTAGTTTTGTACCGTTGAGTTAACTATACACATAACAGTAGGTATAGATGAGGGCTTCTGGTTCAATTTTTAGCCCTAAAATAAGTGCTTTTAAAAGTTTTCAGGAATTTATTAATCAGCAACTAAATTTAATCTACATAAAAATTTTATTTCAAATTATTCTGACATTATTACAAATTTTTAAGTCAACAAAAGAAACTTTTTAAGACATTTATTGAAAAAAATTAGTTGCTTTCTGCTGGCGTGTCTTACTTGTCGATACAAGAGCCAACTTTATATTTATTAGAACATTATGCATTCGATCGTAAACTCCAAAAACTGCAATAACAAAGTAATAATAATTAATTAACCAACGCATCTTAATAAGTAGTTGTGTATATTTCATTCGTTATAAAATATATATCATTTAAAGAAGTGACAAAATTACTAAATTTCTTCTAGATGAGATTACAACGCTTTTATATTCGTAAATTATTAAAATCCTCACAATACTTTTTTCTCTAGAATGAAATGTTCCAACTGACGACCTTCTGCAGCTTGACAATAACATAATCTATCAGCAAAATTACGCAACAAATTCTGCACCCAGGCTAGGTGGTATGTTTTCAACTACATGCATAATTTTGGGTTTCAACTCTTGCAAAATTTTGTGATTTTTCTTTGCAAATTTTATTTTAAAAATAACCCAAAAGAACCAAATCCAGAGGAATCAAATCAGGCGACTTAGCAGACAGTTTAATAAATTCCTAACGTCCTATCCAACAACCTGGAAAGATGTTATTCACAAACAGACAAACACCAACTACATAGTAGTAAACCGCTGTCTTGCTGTAACCAAACAATGCGATTTGGCATTCCTTGTTGATCTTTATCCGAAAATAAATGTACAATGTCAGATACAATGTGCTCACGCAATAGGTTTAGATATTTATCTGCTGTCAAATTTCCATCTAAGAAGTATAGACTTATTCTGTGGTGCCCAATAATACCAGCCCAGACGATAGAGTGTTTCATCAGCCAATGAGGATTTTTACTGAACCAGTAGCAACAGTTGTGTCTGCTTACAAACCCATTTAGAGAAAAAGTGACTTTATCAAAAAATAAAATGTGGTTTAGACAATTTGGATCATTATTGATCATTTCCGTCATTGTTGTACAAAACTGGAAATGAATTTAGCTCATGGAAAAGATGTATCTTCTACCGTCAATTATTATTATCTAAATATCAATACCATTATCCAAAACAAAAAGCTTAGTGGACGTAACTGGATTATCTATAACACTAAGTAAAACATCAAGAGCTTGATCTTAGTTTGTGCTGATTTTGAACACCCAAACCTTGAGAGATCGTTTACATTTCCAGTTTCTTTAAATTTTTTAACCAATAAAGACACTGTGAATCTCAATCACATTAAGCTCAATATTTTTTGAACCCATTGATGAACAACATGTTTTTAACGCTGTGATGTCACTTAAAGCTAGTAATGCTTCTGATTGTTATGGTATCAACAGTAAAATTTTAAAATCAACTATTTACAACTGTATTACACCTCTCACACTATTGTTCAACCGATGCATTGCAGATGGTCATTTCCCCGAAGCTTTTAAGATATTACGGGTAATCCCAGTGTTCAAAAAAGGTGACAAAGGTGTTCTTAAAAACTATAGACCTATATCAATATCATGCGTCATCGGTAAGGTGTTCGAAATTATCATAAAATCTAAGCTTCAAAAATATATTGACACACATAATTTGCTGTCGAATTCCCAATTTGGTTTCCGTGCAGCAAAATCCACTAATTCGGCTCTCATCTAAGTTAGAGATTTTGTGATTAATAATTTTGGCAATAGAATTTTATCGTCTGCGGTAATTTTGGACTTGGAGAAAGCATTTGACTCTATGCCTCACAACATCATTTTAGATAAGCTGTATTTTTACGGAATTCGCGGCACACCACTAGCACTGCTGGAATCGTATCTATCTGATAGATTTCAATATATCGATATTAATGGAGAAATGTCTGAACGACTTCCTGTTAAGTACGGAATACCTCAAGGATCAGTTCTAGGTCCCTTACTGTTTTTAATCTTTGTCAATGATTTTCCATCATATATGTTACCATTCAAAACCGTACTTTACGCTGACGACTCCACAATTCTAGTTAGTGGTGAAACCGAATTTCATTTAAAAGATAATATTAATAAAGTCCAAAAAATGGCAGAGCATTGGTTCAATACGAATAAATTAAAAATTAACGTAGGAAAAACACAAGTTCTAAAAATTTCATCGGCACAACGGCATATAAACACTTTTACAGCAAAACTATTGGGAGTAACTCTTGATAGCTCGCTCCGTTGGCACGACCACGTCAATTTCTTGTCCAACAAAATCTCTACCAATATATTTGTTTTAAGACGCTTGGCCACATGCATAGAAAAACCATATTTTATAAGCGCGTACTACGCTTTAATACATTCTTTCCTTAGCTATGCCATTTTATTGTGGGCGAGATTTTCGCAAGCACATAAAGTGTTTCTGCTTCAAAAGCAGGCGGTACGGCTTATTGACAAGCTTCCTTCAACTAAATCGTGCCGCAATGTGTTTAAAAAATATAGAATCTTAACGCTACCTTCTATATACATTTTTGCATCTCTAATTTATATTCACACAAACATTGTTAACTTTAATAAACAATCTGATATTCATGCGCACTTCACAAGAGCTTCAGCATGTATAAGAACACTTGGAAGCAGAATTAATTTAACAGCTAACAACAAAATAGACCTTGACTTGTATAATATTCTTCCCAATGACATAAAATCGCTAACAACAGCAAACTTCAAACGAAAATTAATACAGCTTCTATCTATTAACTGCTTCTACTCAGTGAAAGAATTTAAAGAACATGTGTTTGTTTAATATGTTTAACTTTGTTAGTTAATTGTGTTTAGTATGTCGTTTTACTCTGTTATGTATTATTGTTATTATTATTTTTTGTACATTTGTTTATTTTGTACTAGTTTAACTATTCATAGATATTTTTACATTATGACAAAGTTTGTACTGACACACCAAAATGTATACACATAATTGGCTCGAATATATGAATATGAATATGTGAATTGTACAATAGAATTTCTCTCCGGATGAACGTTATTATACAAATGACAAACATCTTGTTTGTAAGCGTTGTCAATCTCCATAACTAACCACCATAAAAACTTCAATTCTTTCAGATTCACTGAGTTTCACCATGTTTACAAATTAAAAAGAAACTACTCTTATCAAATTAACACGTTAAATTACTTATTGTTTTAACGTTTCCATAGAAATACGTTGACATATAAAAACAACGAAATATAAAAATTAATAATTATTATTAACTTTTACTAAAAAAAAATTGGTTTTAAAGTTCATTAAACCGCCTATTCCATACTTTTGAAAAACCTTATATATTTAATGAATTATTCTAAAAAGATTACTCACAGTTTTAAATTATATAATTTTTATTGTTATTCGTGAAGTCAGAAACTAACTAAGTAGAATAAATCCTCTTGTTCATGATAATAAAAACTATATTTTTGTACTGTAATCACATATTATCCTGTTCATGTTTGTTCAAGCTTTTTTTCAACTAAACAAGAAGGAAATGTTATGTTTTATTTAACTTTGACATATTTAAATGCTTCCAGATATTTTTAGCAAGGGTTTTTATGTTGCAATGATGTTAACCGACAATTTACTTGCTGGAACACTTTTAGTTCTAAATAATAAGTTAAAAAACAAATGTCTCGTAGACAATTAAACAGATTTGACTTAATTGTCTGTCGCTATAAAATGCGCTAAATATATCATTTAAAAAAATAATTAAAACTGATATTTCTCAAAATAGCGCAGCCCATTCTTCTGTGTAATACCTAAAATAAACTCCAAGAAAGATTATTATGTTTCCTTGAAAAGGAAGATTAATAATGATAATAGCATCAAAAACTACCGTTATTCTCTCGAACACAAATTCGTTAGGTAAATATTATTTTTAAGTTTATTCTCACATAACATTTAAAAAAAAATGTGATTTATGAGTAGTTTACGCAGTTTAAAAAAGAATAGATTGTAATTTATGAAAGAAAGCATTGAGTTAACAATTTGTTCACCTAAACAGAGATAATAGTTTTTTTGGCGAAGCTTTTGTATATTTTTCCAACACTGGTTTAATTTTATGATAGTATTGATCATTTTATCGTATAATGAAGAGCCTCTTTTATGACTTCACTTTTTGGAAACTCTAAGCTTCTGTAAATAATATAAAATTGACGTAGCATCCTGTTTATTAGTGGCTTAAGCACGAAGCTGTAATATGGTATAATATTATAATTAAAGGTTTTTAATAGTCAAACGAAAATTCATTTGGTATGATTCTGTTTCTATTTATTCTCTCATTATTTTTATGAGAAAAATGAAGTCATAGGCGTAGATAAACTCGACGCAAAATCGTAAAACTTATTAATAAAACTAACGCATAGTTTTGGCTACTTAATAAAATATTTAACATAACAATCTAGATTTTACAATATCATTAACTGTGTTTTTTCTAATATTATTAAAAAAAAACATATTTTTTTGCTACAATTACAAATAAGTTTACTATCAGGTCAAAGCATCTTATAATTTGTTGGTTGTAAAACAGGGTAGTAACAATAACTGTTCGAGTTGGCAACACTTTTTAAAGACTTTTTTTATTTGCTTAGTTGCAACACTGTAACCAGATACGCTTGTTTGACAAATATTTGACATATCACTTATAAAAAAAATTGTAGGTTATGTCACAGCAACTAATATTTTAACTGGGCTCTGTCAATGATGTTGTCAGTGTGAAAGGTGTCATCCGTCAACAACATGAAGTGGTTGCAGTTGTACCATTTTCAAATAAAATGTAGGATTGCCAAACCCAAACCGTCATTGTTGACAACGCTGTATGTTGGTTTAAATTGTTATGTTTAAATCGTTTTGATTGCATTAATTTAATAAAGTATTTTTATGTATTTTGAATAAATGAAATATTATTTGTTTTTAAAAATAATTTATCTCAAAAATTTCGTTTTGTGTTGAATTTTATTTTCACACTTTTTGAAATTTTCAAGAAACGGCATGTTAGTTTTAAATTTCTTTATAAGGAAAACAAATGTGTGTCAATATTCCTACTCTACGTTTTAGTAACAATTAAGTCAAAATCTAAAGTTGGCATTTGTCAGGTATCAGACTTTAGTCATAAAAGGTTTTAAACCCATATATATTTTGATAAGACCAGCATAACGTTCATTTTAACCAAACTCAAAAAAAGAAAAAGATCTTTTATTTGTTTTTTCTGTACGTTTTTTCAGAACATTTTTCTAGGTGAACCTATTATAATAATTTTTTTTACAAAAAAGCTGGCGCTTCTCATAAAGTCCTGTAAAAATTAGATCAAGATCTACATAGTAGTTATTGAGTTATCTTTAATAATGCGTTTTTAAGACTGACAGTTGATTATAAAAATTAGTACCCAACTAAAAATTTGAAAAATTGATTCCAATATAAATAAATATTAGTTTGCTTTTATTTGAATTATTTTAAACAAATTAAGCAAAAAAGCAATTTGCTTAAATCAAATAAATAAATTAATTAATAATTGGTTAAATTCAATAAAGTTGGCTTCTATCAAAATTTTAATTTATTAAATTATTATTGATATAGCACACTGTTCAAATTGTTCTGAAGTGTAATCTTCCAAATTTACGCTCATAACTCGCTATTTTATAATTCACGTTCTAGAGAATTTGACCGTTTACTTTCAGAATAATCGAAAAGTTGTGTTTATTGTAGAGCTAAAACGGACATTACTAAAATTACTTCAATCATAACCAATAATAAAGCTGAGATTTTTCCCTAGACTCGTGCCGTCGAATACTTTCAGATGCACTAATGGATGGGTTATGGGTTTTACCGCCCACTGCGAATGCAACAAAAAAAGTGGCCAATTATTTTTTAAAGAAACCATTCAACCTTAGACCTGTAGGGTTACTATATTAGTGAAAAGTGTTTGAAAACATTTTGGCGCAACTTAACAACATTTGTAACAATTAACAAATGTAGTTACATAGAATGGTGCACGTAGAAACTGTAATGTTTTGTTGAAGGAAAAGCTGATTAAAAAAGTTTTCAGTTTAAAATAGCTTAAACAATTAGTTAAAAAAACAGTTCATTGTAAAACAAGTATTAATTTAATATTTTATAAATATGCCGATCAAAAGTAGGCTCGACAATGAGAGTATATAAACCGCTATTGATACTTTACGCAGTTTTTATACTTTATGTATACAAACCTATACAGTTTGATATATCAAAGAAGCTGCTGACAAATTTGATCTAATGGTTTCAACGGTGTTAAACTATATGAAAAAACTAGTACAATATGTATCTACAATCTAATCTAAAAATGATACCAAATTATGCATTAAAAAAACTTTTAGATCAAAAACCCAAAAATTATTTAGCAAATCATATGTTCACTTGTCTAACTATATACTATAAACAAACAATGTAGGCAAAAAAATTACGTTTAAAATGATCAGTATCAACTATTTAAAGCTACCACCTCCTTTGGTACTAGTATGAGATAAGATGTTGTGATGAGAATCATATATTTATAATGATAACAACACATATATTGATTAAGACTTGCTTGTTTCCTAAACATTAAACCACTTGTTTACAGATTTTATCAAAAAACTAAAATAATATTTAATAAAAAATCTTCAGACGTAGATAAAAAAACATTTGGAAAAATATGTGAATATTTTAATATGATTCAAACTCTTTTGATATAAACATTTTTTTCTTAATATAATAAATTTAAGCAAGAACTCATAAACGGGCCGGCATTTTCAAAGTTTAGTAAAATGCATGCGACATTTGACAAAAGTGATTTGTGACATTTGTGTTTTGAGACTCAAAGCCGAAGACTCAGATAGCTGTAGATGAATAACATAAAAAACAAAAAATAATTTTCAAATATAATATACAAACTAATTAATAATTTTCACTCAGATAGCTGTAGATGAATAACATAAAAAACAAAAAATAATTTTCAAATATAATATACAAACTAATTAATAATTTTCACTCAGATAGCTGTAGATGAATAACATAAAAAACAAAAAATAATTTTTAAATATAATATACAAACTAATTAATAATTTTATGGGAGTGTATTATATAAATCGTGCGTAAATAAATTAGACCGTGGCGGACAAAACGAAAGTAATTTTGAAGCATTTTCAAGTTTTATCAGTGAGAAACAACCAATTTATCATAAATTCAATAAGATATTAACACATATTTACAATTATTTTAGAGAGATTTTATAAATAACTTCAACAATACAATTTAGCAATAAATGTAAGTTTGGAAAAAATAGCCGAATAAAATTTATTTCTACGTCAAAAATAGACTTTTTTTATTTAAGTCGAAGATAAATGATTGTATATGACACACAGACTTTTTCTTATGCACTTGCGATTCACTCTTTCGCAATTTGTGCATAAGAGCCCTCTTATTTAACACACTAGCATCATAAATGATTTATTAATTATTGTCTACAGCGTTTTGCAATAGAAAATTACTGTAAATGTTGATTTAGTAAAAACATTTAACATAGACAAGTACTGATTGTACAATGTTCGGTTTTTTAAGCAAATAGTGATGTAAAACATTTCGTAGATTCGTAGTTCTTTAAAACGGAACAAATTTGTCTTCTATAAATAAAATTTGACAAACTTTAGAAACTTGTCACACTTAATTTCCGATAAAATAATAGTCACGTTTCAGTTGAAACGGAAGTTGCACAAACCTTGAAAATATTTTCAGCAAAATTCTCCATCTAAAAGCTAGAAATACTTCTTCCGAGTTCAAAAAATCTAAAAATCAACAAATTTGAAAAAAGTGGCTCTAAAAACAGCATCCGTCCCCTAAAAATAAGTACCGTGTGTTTATACAGGTTTTGAAAATACGCTAAATGCAAAATTGCTTTAGTTAATCTAAAATTGTTGACCTATTAAACTGTTAAAATGTTCTAGAGCATAAGAATTAGATTCATAATTCACAATTAGAAATTCCAATTAGATTTAGCTTATTTTTACTAATGTAAGAATACTTGTCAGTCGCTTTTCTGTTTTTAATTAACTTCTTCAAGTGTGAGTGAATATATAGTATCGTTTCTAGACACGCAATCTCTTTTTTTACAGCGAAAATAGAATTTAATAATCTAATTTAGCTTCATTAGAATGTAAATTAAACCGTTCAATTAGAGGTATAAAAGACCAAGGTTAAAAAATAGATAGATAATATGACAAAAGACCAATTCCATCTATTGTAGTGATAGCAAACAATCCCAAAAATAAATTAACCGAAACATTAGAATTTAATAAATTTGTAAAAACATTTTAAAAAAAAACTGCAAGTAACTACATTCCACAACTTTTTATCGCGCGGTTTTTTAAATTTTAAGTATACATGTCTTATTCGTACTGCTCAAAAAATCCTAACCATTAGAATTCAAATTGGTTGTGTGTAAATAACGCAGCTGAACAAATTAATTTTGTTTTGAATAAATTTGTTATCATATAAATAAAGTCGTAAAGTTATCGACATTAAAAGTATTACTCTATGAAAGAACAATTTCCTGCAATTATCTCTTTTCTATAACGGAACAATTATATTTAAAACTTGTTATGATAACTATGGCAAAGCTTCATATATAGCTACAAAAAACGTTTAATTAATAAAACTGATTTCTCGCAGCTGATAAATACATGTATATTCAATTGTCCCCTTCTATTGATATTAAACGTAACAAAATGCGTCCGGTTTTTATCCGGCTGTACCACTGCGCACTTAATGTGAACAATAAGCTGTCCATATCTAAAAAAAATCGTCCTCTACCTCATATTTTCTTAAGTTTTCTGCAACGTCTATAAAATATATCGCATTTAAACTATTTGTAGATAAAACATCAAACACAAAAGGAATGAAGGATGGGTTAGCCGGCATCTGCCTTTGGCTCAGATTTTTGAAAAAAAATAATAACAATCACTTTTCGATTAAGTGGAATTCCATTGATGGAATCTATTTTAAATTTTGAGTCAATCAAAAATGTTTGAAAATAAATATTTGCTAAGTATAACTCACATTATTTCGCTAAAAATAAATCAGTAACAGATTCAAAAATTAAAAAAACATGTTTCACAGAATTTCTAAAAATGCACTTTTGTTTGAAATTTTCAGCGGTGCCGTAAGGTAGTACTTTATTTGGCACTCCTGTTTGTTTGCGCTAAGACTATCTATTTCACTGTGTTCATTTGAAACCAATTGTTGAGGTACAAATGAGTGCTTGAAGAGTCTTCTGCAACAAGTGTTTTATACTATTTTTTCAATTTTGCCGTTTTATTACCATTTTATAAATTATAAAAAATATACATAAATTATAAATCTGATGATTTTTGCTATGGTTGGTGACATTATTTTATGCAAGATAGTCAGCTATAAATAAAATTAATTTGAAACGTCAAATTTTATTTTTGCGTTGAAAATAAAAGATAAAGATATCTCTAATGCTGCCGAAAATCAGACTAATGGCACAAAATACATTAGAAAATCTACTGCCCGACAAGTTAAAATCCATGTTCATAAAGAAATTGCAAAAATTTAAAGAGTGGCGCAAGCAACATAACATAAAAAAAAATTCCAAAAATATTTTACATACTTATTTTGATTTGCAACACCAGAAATATAAATCGTCCATTTTATAGAAAATCCATTCTATGCTAAGATAATGTTTAAGTATATATATATAAAAATATGAAATTTTAGAGAAACATGATTGTGTTATATAAATTTATTCAAGAAGCAAATGATACAACATACCTGGCAATGAAAGTAAAACTATCACAGTCACAAAAACTATTTTTGACTCAAAAAAACGATGATAACCTCACTTTTGCTGCGCCAAAATAAATAATAAATGTCACTCGTTACTCCCTCACTCCCATGAAGTTCAGCGCTACCGCTACCAACATCAATACAGTAAATTTTACTAATATATTCTAACATTCCAAGGGTCCTCGGTGGATCAGATAACTAACGATAGTCGGAGTCTGGTGTAACGAGGTTGTAGGTTCGATTCCCACCTAACCAAGAGTCTTTTTCTACAAGGAAGATGGGTTGTCTGACTATAGGTGTTTGTATGTATATATGTTTGTAAATGTAGGAAGCACAATAGATCAAAAACGGCTCAGTGCAATATCCGTAGCTAATCTTGAACATTCCAACAACTTATTCCAACACTCAAATTACGTCATTTTGGTGTTAAAATGAGCTTGTTTTAAACGCAAAACTATCGAAATAGTTAGTTGGCTCTATCGTAAAACTGCTCGTCTTGTTACTTGCGCTGATAACACGTGTGTGGCGATTGTAGACAGAAAATGTCAAAAAAAACAAAAGAAAGAAAACCAATAAAATAATCAAAACTACAAATTGTCTCAGTAAGCGATTCAGACGACTAACTCTGAGAAACTGTTTTTCTACTACACCCTAAACCAATGACCAATAGTTTAGAAAAAAAATGTACTTCTTATTATGTAAAATAACAACGTTAAGAGGCAGGACATCATAATGTTGTGTTAAACAAAAATTTCTTATTGGTCTAAGCTATATACATGCATAATGACAACTAGAGAGTATGCCATCGCCAAAATCGTCGTAATATTGGATTTACTGTTGAAGGCATGTGCATAGGACTGCCAGAGAAATCGTTTTAAAGTTTCTTACTTATAGAAACCAATCAAAATCTGTCATTATTCAAAGGGATATGACAGCTGCACGTCATGTTTATGACGTCTTACAAGCCACTTTGACATCAGAAATGCTTGATACAGCATCTATGAGATATAAGCTAAAGAAGACTATGTTTTCTCACTTTGTACAATTTTGCTGAATATTATTCCTTCATCAAAGTCATTTTTTCACAAACCTGACCAAACGTGTCTGTCAATGCAGTGTGACGTGTTTTTTAAAACGATAGTAGTTTACTGGACAATTGGTCATCTATTGTGTAGTATAAAATATAGTTTTGTAAACACTAAAAATTGTGTATTATTACTGATAATAACTTTTATAAAATATTCGATCTAGCAACATGTCCAAGTCTTCTTTGTTTCATATTTATTGTTGTTAAAGATTTATATTATTTTAGTTCGACGTTTCCATTTTGTAGAAATCTGCTAGTGCGGCAAAGACAGATTCTTAAGAACATCTTGTTTTCTTACTTAATAAAAATAAGGTCAAATTTGTTTTTGATAGACACTTTTTTCATGTTTTATGCGTCATTATTCCTTACCTTTAACAACACTAATAAAATTGTGCCCACACACTATGATTTTAGCTTATTTGTATTGTCTAAAGGAAATACCTAACTATGTATTGATAATTGGTAGACATGCAGAACTTCACACGGTTTGTGGGAAAAGTGACGCAAAACTAGGACGTTGTAAACCAACTTTGGCGTTATATCCGGTAAAGTTATATCCGGCTTTTGAATATATTGACTCTTTCTGATAACTAGTCAAACATTAACAGTGTGGTCGTTATATATCCGGCGTTGTGATACTATATTGCCATTAAAACGCTTGACCTTCTCGGAAATGCTTTTTCATTAAAGTTAATATTTAGCCATCTCAAAGAAAGAAATATATTATAATAATATGCAATTATTACACAGCATTGGATTTTTATGTCTTCTTTGTACTTTTGCCATAATATTTGAAGAGAACACAAGATGCGTCAGTGAAAAGCGTTGAAAGCTTTTCGGGTTTTCCGGTATGTTGCGCACCCTTCAGTACGATCAATGTGGCCGAATCCACGTGCCAAAGATAGGGGAGACCACTAAGCTTTCTTCGTAAACTTGTCGATTAGTCAATGCCTTTTGCAAGACTTTCAGCTATCTATATTTGAAGTGTTAGAATTATAAATGAACTTTTCACGAAGAAATATAGTTAAAAAAAGTAGCATACAATTCATAATAAAAAAGGTGTTTCCACTTCACACACTATCTGAATTACGAAATGGAAATGGAGGGTAAACATAAACGCTTCCATATATTTTCTTAAGTATCTTGCGTGTTTACTTGATTTGTAGAGTCTACAATTCAAACACACTTAATTCAAAAGTAGACCAAACAATGATATAAAGGCATAACAAAGTGTACGTTGCGTATATTGAGATAGTATTGGGTATAGAATAAAATCAATATAATTGTATGGGTATCCTTCAATAAATTATTAATCATTAAATTATTAACTGAATAAATAAATGAATGTGATTTTTAGATAATAACGTGCAAGGTTTTAATACAATGTTTAAACGTTTCAAAATTCAAAAAACGTATTTAATAAATTGAATGTTTTAAAATCTTTTACACCAAATAACACAGTTGCAGCAATTGTCAAAACGTTTTCTTTTTGTTTTTTTTGCGTGGTTTTTGATTAACATGTGATCAGCTTTCAGAGCAGAATAAAACTTAATAACAATCAATATAGTGTAATGGTTTCTAAGATTCTAAGCTAGACGTAAAATTAGTCACAGATATACTAGATCCACAAGCCTGTCTAGCCAGCCAATCAACGCATTTTTTGCTAGATCATCTGATGCTTCAACCAATAGAAACGCCAATGATCTCCAATCACGTGATCTACATGCGGCTTATCTTGTTTACATCCACTTCGCCTTTAACATGGAAATACTGTAGTATTTCTATAATAATACCAATAAGACATTTTCCTAAGTAATTAAAGCACCACCAATGGGTAACCACAAATTATAAAGCCAAATGTTATCAACACAACATATTTGATCTTGACATTTTTTAAAAACTATTATGTTATGTCTATTCTCATTTATTTATTTTTTTTTATAAATAACGTATTTTTTTCATAAAGTTTGTAGAACCCTGTAAACAGTTACGTGTACGTGAAGTAAAAATACATTAGAAAATATACAGGAAATTCCTACGCTATAAGACAATGTTATCAGTTGATAAAAGGTACAACTTAAGAATACTGAGAAATCTAAAAAGCTTTATTGAAACTGATGTTTAACCTACTCGCTTTCATATTTTTACCATCTAAGTACAGGGTATATATTATTAACATTAATCAAAGGTGGTTATGCTTTTTTCGCAGCAGGTCTTAGATCGGTTCGTACTAAAGCAGGTAACAATTTGTAAATATAAAGTCGCTTGCGCAATATCGTAGAAATTTTTTTTTAATTTGAATATATCAATTTAATTAGTTTGCGTTATGGTTTTTGATCGCTGTAAAATAAGAAATACATATTTTTATCTTGTTTGAAAATTTCCAGTTAATTTTTTTAAATATGTAAAAATACATTTTACATTTAGAAAATGACGTAAAGCCTGCGGCAAGCAGGCTGTAGAATAAAATGTAAATGTCAGTTATGAATAAACGCCTGCAATACCAGCTTAACTTACTGGCACTAAAAATGTAATAGTATAGCTGAATCAAGTCAAAATGTATGTTTATTTTCCAAATCAACTTTGATTAATGTTAATATTATATACCCTATATCAAGCTGTAAAAATCAAGATGTAACGTTGATTATTTGTCGATTCAAGTTTACGAAATTGAATTTTTTCAATCTATTGATTATTTGTAAATTTTTTTTTGTTGATTTTTGTAGACACTTAAACATTTTATGTTTTGCCACAAAAATAGCTTAAATACAGGTTGCAGTACTAGGGTACCATTCTTTAGCATACGTAATTAAATAAAATAATAAAACAATTATGTATAGGCGAGGCTTATCAATTAGATAGCGACATTCTATTTCAAATAACATTTAAGACATCAAAAAAAAATAGATAGAGCTTATTTTTATATATTGCTAAAAACACCAATTTGTGATGACTTTTTGTGTGTTTACTTCAGCTGTTTAAGTATTTTGAAGAAATATATTCTTTTATTTCCTCGAGCTATAAATAGACCTAACATTACTTTTAAATGGTCATAAATTGTTACTTTCGTACGTACAAGGGAAAAACTCTTGTATGCAATAACTTGGTTTTAAAGTATTCTATTATATTCACGCATTATTTTTAGGCTTTGACGGAAGTACGTCAAAATTCAAGTTTTTTAGCAATCTATAAAAGTAATTAGAATTTATTGTTTTTATTTGTTATTCGAAATAGAATATCAGAATATAATTGATAGGCCCCGCCCATACAAAATTATTTTATTATTTCATTTGATTCTGTATGCTCAAAAATTGCACCTCTAGAGATACATGCAGACAACCATTATATCTTAATAATGAACTCAAAAAAATGACTCAATAAGAGAGATTGAGTTTTTGAGAAAAGTAATTGTATAAAAAACAATAGAAAAACTTCTGTTGAATATGAAATACTTCTTAGCCACAAAAAAACAGAAAACGTACTAGAGTAGAATATGTGCTTATAGTTACTTAAGCTGCACTTTAAGCTCTAGTTACCTCTACAGTAACATCAATAGACAAAATTACAAATATGTAAAACACTGTACTGATTATCTCATATTTCTAAATATTAACTGCTAAATAGAGCAAAACTTCAGTCAAAGATTTGATTTTTAGTATTTTTATGTACTTTAAAATCCTAATTATATTGATAAAGTACTAACAAAGTACTTCGTGATGCAGCGATCAAACAGATCATTTTGGTTGTTACGTTTGCAGATTCTGAGCAGTATAAAAAAAGTTTATTTACTTCTAACAACATTAACAATGTTACTTTAAAAATCAGCAAGATACACTTACAGCATTTTGTGAAATATGATTAAGACATTGCCAAAAGCTACCATCAATGTATGAGTATTTGCCATTATTGCTACAAATTGTCAAGTAAATAATTTTGTATTTTTCTATTTTCTACACTAAATTTCAGAAAAACATTTTCTGGAAATATACTGATATGAAATCCGCGAGAAATAAAATCAGATGACGTTTAATACAATTTAATAAAAATAGGGTTTCACAAGAATTTTGAACGGCTGTTGCGAAACTCAGATTTGTACAATGCAAAACCTCTTAGGATCTATAAAAATAAATAATGCGTTACTATCAGCTATAACTTAAAAAAATAATAATAAAAATACGAATTTTGTTTTTTCCATTCCTTCTAAAGCACCAAGATAAATACAATTCTTAAAGCAGCAACACTTTTTCTTGGCGTCTCAAAAAGTACAAAAAAGTATTTTTAATCAACTTGTTTTTAGTTAAAAAGTCTTCTTGTTTGCACACAAAACCGGCATTTTCCGACTCGCTGCTCAAAATAAGGAGTGGGATCAAAAGTCAATAAAAAAGTTAATCTAAACAATCCAAACCTTGGTGTTTTAAAAAATGGTCTTGTCTTCACAAAATGATCGCGTACGTAAGTAAATTAACCATCTAATTAAATGATTTAATTATACTTAAGATCAATAATGTACCGACGCAAATATATTACTCTGTAGGCACTTTGCTTATTTTGAAAGAGACTGTACATTTTTTAATTCCTTACCGATCTCTAACTTGCCCTGACATAAACTACTTCAGTTCTATTATTAATATTTTATTATAGAAACTAAATTGTGTAATGATACGCGTTTACAGGTAAATTTGTTATAAAAGTTTATAATAAAGAACTTAATACTGATCAGATGTGAAAACTGGAAAACGCTGTAATTTTCCGGGTTCTGTTGATGTCAACAGAACCCGTTTTCAAAATGCCATTTTCCAAATGCAAGCAATACATGACAAAGTAAATTCAAATCTGAGTGATCAATGTTTTGTCATAAGCTGTATGTGGACGTAAGAACACTAACCAATAAGTCAGAAAAAGAAAACAATAATTATTAATAAATATTATTTAGGTGTTATTAAGAAAAATTATTTTCGTTTAAACATTAGTGTACGCCACATTTTTACATTGTGTATATGAGAAGGCAAATGACAAATTCGACCCATAGCCGATGTAATTGAACATATCCCCATAATAATATGTCCATGCTAGACATGCTACATGGCTAAATTTGGCTTTTGACTAATTTAATTTTGCCATGTTGCAAAATGTGCATCTTTAATACGCCGACCGTATTACGTTGAAAAAAAAATGAAGTAATAATTTTAATTTTAATAGTTCAATACTGAATTGACTACTGAGCAATATTTAAATATGTTAATTCATGTTAAGCATGAGGAAAAAACAATTCAATGAAAAACTGAGCTGCTAAGTCATGTACGTCTAAATAGACTTGAAATTATAAATGTAGGAGAGAAAGAAAAGCTTATTGTCATTTGTCGCAATAAATAATAAAACAAATGCTACGTTAACTATTTATATAATACATTATTTGTTTAATTTAATAGTAGATTGAAAGCCTAGGCGGCAATGTGGTATTTTTCTAGGCCGAGAGAAGATTACCTTATACACAACATTACCTTATAACCAAGCATTATCTTGAAATTGGTAAGAGGCTATAAGTGCGCATATTATACCTTGACAGATGTCAAAAATTCATGTATTACTTAGTGTCTTAATTTACACAATTTATCTTGCACAAAAGCACTTTTTTTAAAATAAGATTAACGTGCATAAACCGTAAATGTTGTTTTAAATTTTAACACCGCCCATGAACAGTACCACGTTTTGAGTGTGACAACTGTTTAACAGTTCAACCGTCTAGATTTTATTTGTAGCTTACTTGTCTTATAGCAGCGACGTCTGCCTGAGAAAAATCAGATTTTTTTTCTCGGCTAGCCTAGAAATGGTCAACTTCCTCGGCTGTCGAAAGATGAGAATTGCATTTTGAGTTAGTGTAGGATAAAAAAAATAATTGCCCTTGTTCTGTTCGGCATCAGCTTATGACATTTATAAGCCTTTCGAGGCTTGTCTAGGTTCACTATTCGGATGTGACATTCTCACATGAGATCCGTCATCAGCTTTTCTTTTGTATTGTAAACTTTTTTCTTTACGTAAACACAATGCTACCTTTGATGTTATCTCAGCCAAAGCTAATTTAGCTTTTGTATAATAATAGCTTTATTGATTTTTTTTGTTCATGCACTCTTTTTTCTAAGAGCATATGCCTGTTGTATAGTAAAATATTCTAAAATACAATTTCTTTTTTGAATTAGTATTATTAGTATCATTACCCAAATTATTGTCAAATAATCTCCTTCCATGTGTTTATTATATTTCTTAACAACATGAGCAAAGAAAGTTTAAAATTTTTTTTTAAATTGTCAAATTTACATAATATGGTCTCTCAAGAACTTAGATGCCTCTTTTAAGGCTAAGTTAGAAAAAAAAAATCTACAACATTTTTTTCACAGTAATAAAAGAAAACCGTTTATTTTCAAAAAAAAAAAATGTCTAATTTTATATAAAGTGTTATTGTTTTAATTGTTTAGTGACATAATTTTTTTGTATTCTTGTTTTTTTTTGACTTTCTATTTGGATTTTGGATTTATACAATTTCTTATAATTTGTTTACAGTAACAGGTGCATAACCACATTGCTGAACATTTGTAGTTTGTTAAGATGTTTCTAAATCGTGATTATATTAAACTGCTCAACAATATTAGAAATTAGATCTGAAGTAAAAAAAATTGAAAAAACATTAGATGTGTTCAGCTGCTGGTTTTGTCAACTATGATCGTTGTTCAGCTCTAGCTGTTTTTTTCTCCACACAACCTCATATTTGAATGTTTTTTTGAAAAGTACAGATGTTTGTAACTATACATTCATAGTTTAATAGTCAGCTGACGTTCCCTAGTCAGTTGTAGATGCATTTAGATCGACATTACTTGTACTTATCAGTGTTTTGCAGTGTTTCTGACAAAATGTTTTTATCTGTTTGAAAAATATATTCAAAATCAGATAAACTTGTCTTTATCTTAACAAACTTATATATATATATATATATATATATATATCTTTCAAGTTATATGATCAAATTTTCTTAACAATTTTTGTTTTAATTGAGATTTATTCTTTTGCTAGTAATAAAAAACATAAATATTTGTGTAATGAAACAGTATAGTCTATTTACATGGTCTAGATAGACAAAGAGGTACCGACATTAAAAAGTTTTGTCACCGGCAAGTTTTCTCAGTAAAATAAGAACATTTTAATGGGAAGCTCACTATTGACAGGTGAAAAACATATATTGACCAAACTCATCAATAATGACCTTCTCAAAGTTTTCAATAAATTGACGTCATTTTAGTGAAAAAACTCACTGGTGACAAAACTTATCAATATTGGTAGTAGACCCCTAGATATAAAACAATTAATAAAACAGACAAAATCACGTCAGAATTATTTTTATAAGACACTGGTAAAATAATATTGCTACAATTTGTATTGTAGTAATCAGTAAACTTTTTTTTTTAAAATGAGTTCTTTTTTGTTTTGTATTAATTCAAACATTGCGTAGAATACAAAAAAGAACATTGATAGTGTATTTAATTTCGAATTTAACATCTGTCAGATATCTATGCAGAAAGGGGTTTTCTGTAATTATAATATAGTCATATAAAATATATGTCACATTAACAATCAAAATTGAAACGAGATTCAAATTCAATTTCCAATAATGAACAATAAAATTGCTATATCAATTAAAGCCCTTTGTGTTACAACCAACCACTGTATAATTGACATGTCAAGAGCTTCCTGAATATACAATACGTGTGGGTTTCAAACATGTTTTAAATTAATGTCAGTTCAAACATAGTACTAAAATACATTATCGAATAAAATCACATAAAGTACTTACCATCACAAAATTAAGTTTTCTTGTAAATTTAAAAATATGTTATTTTTACTATTGTTTTATCATTTATAATTAATGTGAAATAGTTAGTTTAAAAACAATAATTATATCTAATAATCATGTAATACGAAAATAATTTATTTGATCAGCCAACAATATTAACTTGCTTTATGACATTTTGCAATTATTTAGCATTTGATTTGTTATTTCAGTTGCACAACTTTGCACACATTTGCTTGGAAATTGAAATATCAATGAATATGTAGTGTAGATCTGGAGCATTAGCCCTATTTTAGCAAGTCTTGGCAAAAGTCCAGTAAAATTCTCCACTAAGAAATAAATCGTCGAGAAAATCAGTTAAAGAAGTCAGACAAGGAGCAGTGGTTTTAAAAGAATTTTAACAATTTTTTCCTCTAGAATTTGTGACAAGCAGGAGCAGCAATAATTAATTTTTCCCATTTTTGTAAACTGTATAAATTAAGAATTTTTACGCTGTATGATTAGCAGATTTTATAGTTTCAAAATGTGCTAAGAGACATAATATAAAATAAAAAAACTATAAATATTGTTACTGTCAAAAAATATCACATTTTTTCTGCACAAAATTATTTTGTAATGTAAGCTTGTATTGCACGGAGAAAAAAAAATTTCAAAAATGTTTTTCTTTTTTCTTAAAGTTATTTGTCTAATTGTTTGATTTGTTAAAGATGTAATTATTATCGTCATTGTATTGTTTTACATTTTTTGAAAACGTAGTAAAGGTAATTATGTATATAGTTTGCAACTTTGTAAAAACACATTTTATTATCTTTTTGATTTGTTTTTAAATTGTCTTTCCGGTATCACCATAAAATAAACGTATTGTAGAAACTATTATTTCTATAAAATTATGTAAAGTTTAACAACATAAAAGTAATTAAAACCTAAAGGTATGTGTTAATGATCCAATCAACAATTCTGTTATTTGGCACAAATAACAGAATTTAGGTATGTATAAGATAAAAACGCAAAAGACCAAGAATAAATAACGATAAAAAGATCAAAACCAAATTCCCAGAATAAAATAATTTTTTTCAATAATGTTCAGCTCATACTCTAAGTAGTTAAAAGCATTACGCAGCAGCTCAGTAAAATTGCCAAAAATCATTCTCTTATAAAAAAATATTTGTATTATCTTGTGACATAATAATATTAAGAAAAGTATAATTATGTCTACAAATAATTAATATTATTTCATAAACAAATATTATAATAATAGTTATTTACATAAAAGTCAGGAAAATTTCACATTACTGAAGAGGAGCTAAATTGAAATACGAGGCACTATGTGCCGAGTATTTTAAAGCTCCGAGTCAAGTAAGAAATTTTACTGACGTGTTTTGTATTAAATGTTTCCGGAAATCGTAAAAAAAACGAAATTTACAGATTTTAGAATTTTTTTTACAATTTCCACAAAAATGAAGTTTGTCAATTTTGTTGGCAACTATAGTTACTAGAGTATCTTTTTTATTTTGCGTCTTGTAAAGTTTTTACAGTACTAGTCCGGAAAACTCAATTTTTCTGCGCGTAAATAAGCAGGAAAATGTTGTTTCCAAGACGATTTCAAATAATTTTTATTTGGCTTGTTTACAATAAAAAAAAATAAAAAATCAAAATATTTATATATATATATATATATATATATATATATATATATAAATATGTATAATAAAATCATGTATATATATATATACATGAATAAATAAATGATTGATAGTTATTATGACTGTACATAACTTTAACTTCTTAATAATAGTCATAATTTTTACATCTCTGATATGTACATAATTTTAAATTATTAAATTCTATTATGCACATTCTTATTTTGTGCATAATTTTAATTTAGAATTTCCATTATGTATATAATTTTAATTCAGAATTAAAACTATGTCCAATTATTATTTTTATCTACATAATTCCAATTAAAGTTTTCTATGTCTTGGCAAAATAAAAATTGTTAATTAAAATTATGCTCTTACATAAAAATAAGAATACTGATATTTTTTAATATAATGAGACATAATAATAAAATAATTGAGCTTTAAAATTCAGCCAATTCATAATTTTAATTCACTGTCATTTAATTAAGTTATTGCATAATTATTATTGAATAAAATTTATGTATTAACATAAAATTGATTCACTTTACTTCAATTATATTGACACATAAAAAAAGTCATTTCATTTTCGATTCATTGATATTATAATTCTTTTGGGTAATTGAGTGGCTAAACGTGACTAAAAAGCCACAATAAATAGTATTTAGATTATCTCTGACGCTTAACAACTCTATGTTTGTACTCAATGCCAGAAGGGCCAAAATTGGAAACAACCAGCAACAAGCAGGTTGGAACTTGAATCGAGGATTAGTTCAATACAAAAACATTTAGATGTAACTAGGCAGAAACACAAAAAAACCTCTTATAGAATGTTGAGACCTAAGCTTTAAAAAGCATCTTGCTTAATACACATATATGTTACTTGTATGATTGTAGTCATGTTATCGGATTTTTATTGACCATGTTTATTTTTTACTGTTCAAGTATTCACATTATCTGCAGAAAAATTCTTAAATGTTAAATTTGTTATATCAAATATCATGATAAAAACCTTTTTAATTATTAGCGAAAATAAAGCTAACACGTAAGATAGTATGTGTTATTTAATGACAGACATTGCCGTCATAAGATTGATTCATAATAATACTGGTTCATTCTATTATAAAAAAGTTTTTTCTATTAGAGAGACATTGATTTGAGATTGTTTTTTTCACTGTTGAATATTGAACTGTAACACTGTGCGCTAAACTGTTTAAATACTTTGCGTACTGAACTTTTTAGCTTACTCGCTGGTAAACTTTGTAAGCAATTGATCAAAATTTCAAGTACTGTGTAATGCAACTGTGATACCAAATTTTGAAAAATCAATTAAAAAGTAGAAGCTTCATAATTATTGTATAAGTGGTATTTGTTGTCTTGTTTTTTCTTTATTAAAAGAGACTTAATTTAGAAGTTTTGCCCAAAATTCAAAACAGACATGTGTATTATTAAATTCAATGTTGATAGCTTGAGATTGTTAATTTCAAAAAAAAACACAATTTTTAATATATTTGCTTAATGCGTAATCAAAAAAGATCTCGCAAAACAATCACTTAACAAGCAATAACAAATAAGTTCACTTTTATCCAAGCTAGAATAAAACACCAACCTTTTTAAACTGCATGTTGCATCAATTTTTTTAAACTGTTTCAATACTGCAAAAAAAGACAATTTTTATGATAGCTCATGGAAAACAAGAGCAATTATAAATTTTAGCTCAACATTGTAATGTTATTTTTTTTTGAATAATATTTAAAAATTAAATTTCTCAGTTTTCGATATTACACAAAAATACACCTTAGTTCAGCAAAACTAACGTAGACTAAATAGTACTTATTTATAAAATACTATAATTGTTTTGTAAAATTAATAAAATTGTCAATTTGCAATAAAAAAATTATTTGTTGTAAATTTACTTATTAGTAAAATGATAGTCAAGTAGGAATCAAGTAAGGAAGACGTTAAAATTTTTCTATATTATTAATTAAGTCCAATTTCAGCCCATTTTATGATTTTTTAATCTTATATTTTTACATCTTCATTTTATCATAACTTTACAGTTTCTTAAAGCATTTTCAAATTATTAAATATTAATTGAATTTCAAAAACAAATTTTATAAAAACGCTAAATACATATTACACAAACAAATCTGAAAATAACTATATATTATTAAGACAAAGTAATAATTATTTTTTTAAACTAAATATCCCGTGTAACAAACGCCTAATGCTCACGGCAGATTTTTTTGTCAATATTAATAAATTATTTCATCTAAAAAAAATGTACTAATAGACGTCATTATTACACTCTTTTTTATTACGTTACAATTTTTTTCTTCATAAACGTCTCAACTTTTTCAAAAAACTTACTTGTTTTTGCTTCAAAAACAAAAAACAATAAAGTTAGGTTTGCATTTTTATCGATACGACAAAACATAGAATTAAATTGGTGTTGATTTTGTAATAATTAAAAATTTTCTAGCCAGAATAAAATAGTTTGCTGTCAATGATCAAACGCTGTAATTTGTAATCAATTCATTTGTTGATGAACGATTAATAATCTCAACTGTTAAAGGCACTCAATAATAGTTTCGCTCGTTCGTGCTTTGAATAGTTTCAATTATTAAACGGGTCCATTAACAAATAGTTAATTACATAACTCTCCTAAATGTGATTAGAATTTCTTTTTTTTTTCAAAAAAAAAAAGTTAAAGTTTGAAACGTTAGCTTAAATGTGGCTTAAATTAACACAACTTAAATCAATATATGTACATATTTTTTAAATAATATTTTAAGCGATTGAGTCCATACATTTGATTTATGCGCTGATCAGTAATACTGCTTGTTGAACTCTGTAGCTTAATGTATTTGAAAGTTCAACAACACGTTGCAATATTTCCATTTTGATCTTCATAAATTGTTAATAAAACGCTAAAATCTTTTAATGCGTATTTGATTCTGTAAATTACCGTCAAATTTGCATACTTATCGAATGTTCATTAGCTAAAATACGACTGCTGATACAACAAACGCTGAGTTTCCCTCAGAAGATCTATTATTCATCCAACTTTAGTACCGAATTCCAAGACAGATAAAAACTCATGGTGCTTTTAGTTATCTACCCCAATTACGATAACGCGCTTTTGCATGATTCACAACACGCAACCCTTGCCAAATTTATTTGCCAACTCAAAAAAAGAAAACAAAATCGACGCTGTAATTTCTATTCATATAACATGAGCTTTCCAGGAATTGCAATGTGTAATAGGAAACTGATTGAGTAAACAAACTCACCATCATCGGCGTAGGTTTCTGATCCATATCCGTCCTGAAGACCATTCGCCCATGTTCCTTCGTATTTGGCCGTGGAAGTGTTAGATTGACGTACACCATATCGACCTTTAAAGCCTTGAGTCCATTCTCCTCTATAAATCCATCGGCCCCGTGTTTCCACACCAAGACCATGACGTTTTCCATTTTGCCAATGACCCTCAAAGCAACTTCCACTAGAAGAAAAAAAAACAAAATAAGCGCTTTAAATAACTTAGTATTTAAAAGAATGCAGATTGCATTCTATCAAAAATATAAGTGAATTGCAAAAAAATTTGAAATGTAGATGCACTTTGCATTGTATGCATAATCTACTACTTTGTTTTGACATAAATTCGTCCCAAACTGGCAAAATATAGCCGCGTTTTCTGTAACACGCTACTTTGATTGAGAAAAAGATGAGGTTACCCAAGTTAGCCAAACAATTGCAATTGAATTAATCTTAATATGTTGAATTATTCTGAGAATAGCTTAATGTCGAGTCTATTGATCTTCTATTTCCATCTATAAAATAAAGTTACATATAATTTGTTTTCTTTGTCAGCCAATTGCTATCAAACAAATGTGAGTTTAGAAAATTAAAAACAGAAAACTAAATTTTTCTGCTGATATTGGAAAAGTTTTCCAAAGTTTAATTATGGAACTTGAACAATTTGGCAACAAATTTAAAAAGAAAATTTAAGCAAACATTAAAGAATATGTTTCCATCAACACAAAAAAGTTACCTAATTTCGTTTTAAAGCAATTTCAAAACATTTTAAACACAAATAAATAATAAATTAAAAAAAACATGGCTATCGCCAAATTAAATGTACCTAATGTTATAAAAACTGAACTTGTAACTTAGAAAATATGATAGATAGTATTAGTTACAGAAATAGTCCCAAAACACATATTTGCAAAAAATCCATGAAATAATATTTCTGAATCATCTACTTCAAAGCATTACTGAAAACAATCTGGCAGTTATCAATGAATTGTACTGATATTTAGCAGTCACACTAGAAAACAATATATAAATTTTAACAGCAAAATATCCTGATTTAATTTTCAATCTTTTCTTTATTATGACTAGAATTTAATAAAAACTTGTCTCAAAACAAGCTTTCCCATTTTTTTTTCCCATTCCTTTACTTCTTTGATAGGTTTCATACGGTTATTTTGTTTTAAAACTCGTTCTGCTTTTAAAACCTTTTAACAATTGACGGGAGTCTTGACAGAGTAACAAAGGATAGAAATTTTGGTAATTTAACAATTGTACAACTTGTGATCATAAAAATTTGCAGAAACTGTAATTGAAAATTAGCATAATTAGTTCTACGACTTTTAAAAGTTGGTAAAGAATAAAAACCCAATGTGATTAGAACCCATTCAAAAACATTAAACTCATTTAAAGAGGGATTTCTTGTGTCGCATATGAACTGAAACCCCAACAAATTTGTTACACAAAGTTTCAGACAACAATAATTTAAAAACTCAATTAATTTAAACATGGCCAGAATTTGATCACTTTTATATTGGATTACTTTTTATATTGGATCACTTTGTTTTGTTTTTCTTTTTTTCTATAGCTAATAATAAATGTTTTTAGCGTTCGAAATATTGCCAGTATAAAAATAAACTAAACCCCCTTTTCTTTCAGTAAAAACTTATAACAATTTTCTTATTATGTCCGCACAATAGATCACACGCCTGGAAAAAGTTTTGCAAGACCTCGTAGTTTAAAAGCCATGGCCTTTGATCTTGAACCTTGCAAAATGCCTGTTTACGGCGTTGTTATAATTATGTTGCAATTTTGTTTTCTGTGTGGTAATTTGTGGAAAATGTGTAAAGCAAACCTAGCGCAAACTTTATGTTTAAAGTTCAAAGACTTTGTTGTGGTAGACTATAATATTACAGCCGTTACTACAAATTATAAAATGTCTTATCTTTACTAACATCTCTTACTATTGCAAAATAAAATTTAAATAAGCTATAAAATTTATTTTTATAATTCCAACACAATCTTTATGTATTTTTAGCAAACTCTCACATTTAAAGACTTTGTGTGTCTAAAAATACTAATAGATATCTATATCTATAAGACCTATAATATCTATAATATCTATCTATAATATCTATCTATAACATCTATAAGACCCACTTGTTGCATTATCTAGTAAAAGTGCATCAACCACTTAGGTTTATTAGCGCAAAACCTGTTTTTACATATGTTTTTAATGTTACAAGTGTATACTATGAATTAACTGTCTTATGTTTTAGAGTACAATTTAGTTTATATGAGAAAACTTTTTAATTTTTTCTAGTTTTTTCTATAAAAACTGTTTGGTAGCAAGTAAATTTATTAGGAAAGTCAAAAGAATCAAATCTGAACTGAGGCTTTTTGAAAATGCATGTAAAGAGTTATATAGTGATTAGAAGGTTTAGTGTCTTTCTTGTCGTTGAGTTTACATTTTTGGTTTATCTTTCTTTTTTGTTTATATTGTTGCACAATTGTTGGGTATGATATTTTAGTTCATCCAACCTTTTTGAAAGTGAGAAATGCTTAAGCGTTTATGGAAGTTACTTTTTGATATCGCTTTAACGTTTAAAGTGTGATAAGCCAAATTTTTTCACTTGTTTGTTATGAATAAAATAAAGACCTTCCAAGATTGTTTTTTAATTTTCCTAATTATGACTTACTAACTAGTGCTTTTCAAAAATTAAGTATATTTTCTACACAGAAGTCTCTTTTTATTTTGTGGAAATTTCTTTTAGCTTTTTAAATTGATTCTTTGCATTTCTTCCTCCACAAGTAGACTTATTTGATCTGACAAAGTTTTTGATGTCTGTGATAACTATAACGTAAAAGCTTATTAGTATTAGTCATCTATTCAATCTGTCCCTGGTAATAAAATAAAATCTTTTATATAGCTGACAATTTCATGTTAATTTGCACGGTTTATGTTTTATCTTAAAAGATTTAAGATAAGAGAAAATAACTTAGAAGAAATATATGGTGTAAACGGATTTGCCGACTTCAGTCCAACTTGTTCTGTAAGCATTCTTCTGTTGAATTGAAAGTAACCATACAAAACTCAAAACTATAATAATATTTTAGAAAAAATATAAATTCGTGATCATTCATTATGTAGATTTAACTTTGCATAAGCTTTAATGTTTTGTTATTAAAATGCTGTGATTATTAAGACTATTCTGTATTACTCAAGTATATGGTATACTTTGTTAAATACATTTATAGGAGCTGTTTCTGTACCGGATTTGTAGAATTATTCAATCTAAAATATTTGTTTTGTTTTTTTTAGCAACTATTTCAATGCGTAAGCGTGACACTTTACATATTATGAAAACTCTAACCATTTAATTTTGGTCACAATCGACCCAAAAAAATCTATAAAAAAACTCTAAGAAATTTGGATTAGCTTGTGTGGGACTCGTGTTTGACTCACAGCTATTCCAAAATAATGTATGGTTTTCCTTGGAATGTACATCCTTAAATATATTGTTACTATAAAAGCGTGATGTTACTGCAGTTCTAAATATAGATGGACCAATTCTGGCAGCGAAAATGCTTCAGGAACAAACACGTCGATGCCGATTATACCACAGAGGATCTTTAAACGTCAGCTTGAATGTAAATTGGTGGCGGAAAAGATTGCTCTTTATTTGCTTGCTTTTGCTCCATCTGTTTGCAGGATTCAATCAGACGGAACGTAAATTGTGTCTGTATTTTGAATATTGAGTGTAAACTGGTAATTTGAAATAGCCAACAGGTGGATTTAAAATTGAAGAAAAAAATGTCTCAGCTTGAAAACCAAAATAACACTCAATAAATGCTACTTCTAATATTTACTTACTCAAGTATAATACAAAGTAACTATAAAAAGATATTTTATTTTTAAGCAAATATAATTAATAAAAAATAGCTGTTAATGAACAAAAACTAAAGCGTTTTTTGGAATTTTTTTTAACAAGAATTGACAAAGAAAGTACGCTCTGTAAATGTGAAAACGAATTTAATAGAATGACACCAACACTATAGAAAGCAGTTTTTTATAGTTAAAAACGCATTTTTTTTATTTAAGGAAAAGTCTTTTTATTCGTACAGCTCAAAATTTGTTATGTAAGAATTTCAATATGGTAAACTATTTCAACAGATGCCCAGGAAGCACGCCGTTACATTAAATCAGGTCTGAGAGGATCATAGATACATATTTATTTCTATAACTATATTCAAGCAGTTGGTAACTTTGGGATTAACAGCGCCTTAGGTTCTGTCTGGGATTGACGGCTTATTTTCTTTCTATTATTACTAATAATATTAATAATTTTATTTCAAAAACATAATTATATACTCACAAGTCCGACATGCCTTTTTTTTCAATTATTAATTACCAGTTTTTGAATTCACGCAAAAAAATTACGAGATTATGTGCACGAATGATATTCGGGTAGAAAATCACAGAACGCTTGCCCCAAAATCTCGTTCAAGTGATTTTAATTGTTGCAAAAAATTATCACTTATTAATTTCAATCAGACTGGGTAAAGCGAAAAAATTACCCAAGTAATTTTGTAGTTATTCTAGAAAAATCTTAAAGTCTAGTGTCTATTAATTCATATAAACGTCATAAAACTCTCAGAACAAAAGGTTTATTTAATTTTTTTTAAGGTTTTTTTTAAACCGCATTTAAATTGGGTTTTAAAAAATTATGCGCATTTAAATCGGTTTTAAAGACCAGATATATCTCATACATAGATGTATCCAGTTAAAAAATTTGCAGTAGGTTTTTTGATGTAACAAAGTGCCGTGTTTTTCTGGTACTAAAAAGATATAATTTCTAGTTTTATAAGAATACTGTTTCGTCAAAGTAGAAAGCAATCTTTTGTTTTTATAAACATGACAGAGTACTTGATTTAAATACATATTATAAATAATCAACATTTTTAAATCTTCAAAATTTTGCTTGTAAAACCTGCGTTTTTCTCATCCCACAATTAATATTTTATTCTAAATATTAATGTGACGTATCATACATGACTAAGCTTTAAAAATTCGCAAAATATGCTATACACGAAATGTGTTTGATGCATTATAAGAAATAGTTAATGGGATGATGCTGCAATAATTAATGGTCTTCTGGTCTATACCAAGTACTTTAGTAAATTATATAAGCGCAAAATTTGTATTACTTAGATAAAGTTTTTGCTAAATCAATCCAAAATTTTTAAAAAGGAACACAAGTGGTTTTGCTTTGACCAATGACTAATTTGTTTTTTTCACTTCAAGAGCATATTTTCTCAAATACTGCTTGAGTAACAGATACTATATTTAGGTTATTAGAGTACGGGAATCATTTGCCAATTAAATTTGCAACAAATCACAGAAATATTCAGACAAGTTGTTTGTGTATACAGTGAAAAAAAGAGACTCATGTAGTCAAGCATAGAGTCTTGTAGTATTCCATTGTTAATGCGCTAAAAATTTGAATTATTAATCTCTGAGTTATACCAGGAAAATGAAATAAAAACCAATTTCATTTCATCAAAAAACAACGCCACATTTTGTACGCCAGGTTTATTAAATTTTTCAATAAACATATATGGTAAAAGTTTTAAATAAATCTACAAATAGTACCTAATGGTTTATATTTCTAATCTACCATACGTTAACCGTTTTTAAAAATTTTGTTAATACAGTATCTGAGTAATCCAAAAACTTGTGAAAATACGACAGCAGATTTAAATTCACAAGGTTAACGATAAATCCAGGTTAATTAAGAACGTGGTGCTTGATAGTTATTGAAGAAGTTTTGAGCAAATCACTTGATATGCCATGTATTAATAGGTCCCGGTTTTCTATCTGCATCTTGTCAACTGGTTTTATGCAAATAGAAACAAAACATTAAGTGACAAATTTTAAAATTATAGTCAACAGCAGAATTTAGAGCTCCTTTAATAATTGCCATTTCGAAAGTTACTTGTTAAACATTGCAGTTTTACATTCACTTAAACGCTCTTCACTTGTTCCAAAAGCTTACATTTTTTAACTCCCGACAAAATATCTGTATATGTGTGTCTGTTTGTCGTCCTGTAGTCACTTATGACTTCAGCCGGTTTTAATCTATTTTTTTTATTTGAAAGCCAAAGTAATTAATAATTCAACATAGACGATTCAGACGTTTGAAAATTATCAATATTCTTTTGATTGAAAAACTAAAGTAGGCTTCTTTCATAGGTCTGATCTAACCTAAATTTGGTATTACGTTTGCTTATTAAAAAACAGAGTAGCTTTAAACTGATGCTAAAACGTCACCTAAAATTTTGCAGCAAAAGTTTTTTTTGTTTAGGCTTACTGCAATGTTTTTTTTAAGTTTTGAATAAATTTAGCAGTTAATTGTCCTAAAAAAAACAAATAACAATAATTATTAACGGTTTATTATTTGAAAAATAATAAAAGAACATTAACTTCATTTAATTTCCAATTTTTTACACTAACATCGCTTTAATAGACAATAAATCCATTATAAAGAGTCGCTCTAAATTATTATGGAAACGGTTAAATATATTTGAAACCATTTATAAAAATCAAATAAAATTTGGCACGTAAAAAATATTGAAAAAATCTATTAGCTGTAATTTTTTCAGAGAAGTACGTTCATTTTTTTCAAAGATACAAGGGCCAATTTGCTTATTTTTTAAATAGCAGCAAAAGTAAAGTTTTACATTTTCAAAAAGAACATTATTTTATGTTTCAAAATGTAAAATTTTTTTTTTTAATAACTAAAAATTTGAGGTGAAAATTAATTGTAGTTAGCAATAGAATTATCTGTCATTAAATTCTGACAAATTATTAAAAAAGAGGTTGAAATTGTTAAATTTAGCAAAAAAATTTTTATTTAAATGACGGAAAGGATAGAAATTCTCATGATTCTAGAATATGGCGACAGAAGAAGAAGTTACTGCAAAGTAGTAAATATTTTCAATAAAATTCATCTTAAGAACCAATCAGTAAATCCGCTGTCGAAAAAACATTCTACAGACTTTGCGATACGGGAGGTGTTAGAGAAAGACAAAAATCAAGACGTCTAAAGAGAGTTACAAACGAGGAAAAATTTTTTAATATAATGTTAAATTTAATTAAAAATTCAAAAACTTTTGTTCAAGAATCAAAATAATAACATGAGTAGACGATTGGTACAGAAAATTTTAAAAAGTGGAAATTACCATCCTTACAAAATGTGATTAGGTATTCGATCGGAGTACTGAATTCTGCAAAATTATGACAGAAAAAAGAATGGACCAAAATCCAAATTTCTTAAATGGCATTGTGTTATCTAATAAATTTACGTTTTGTTTAAACAGACATGTTATCGCCACAATTCTAGATGCTGGTCAGACACAAACCCACACAGAATGGAAGAAAACCATACTTAAAGACCAGAAAAAGTAACTGTGTGCTACAACATTATTGAGCCACATATCATTAGAGTCCTGTCTTTATAAACGGCAACTTGTTTTCCAAAAAGTATTTGCAAATGTTGCGTGAAATTGTTCCTCAAACTAGAAGGTTGTTTAACAACCTGCTAAAATTATAACAACGGAAGCATACTTGCAGAAAAAACTTGGTTTCAACAAGATAAAGCTCAAATTTTTGTTGATAGGTAGATAAGACGAAGAGAAACTATAATTGAATGGCCTGCAAGGTTTCCGTATTTAACTCCGCTAGATTTTTTTTATGTGGATAAAGAAACGTAAAAGACTGGAGATTTATAATATCCTTGCAAACATGTTAACAAACTGTAACAAACTGACTAGATAAATTATTTGACTATTCTTACACAACAAATTTTATAGCCAATATATACAAACGTTGTCGTTGCCTTAAGTTTTTAGTGTTTTAAAAAAAAAATTTTTTTGACATTTTGCACCCAAAATTGCTTATTGTATTACATTGTTAAAATCAGAAAAAATATACTTTTTAAGAATGTACAATTTTACTCTTGTTGCTATTTAAACACATTCAACAGCAAGTTGGCCTTGAATCTTTGAAAAAAATAAACGTATTTATCTGAAAAATTACAGATAATAGACTTTTTTAAATATTTTTTACTTGCGAAATGTTATTTGATTTTGATATATGGTTTTAAAAATATTTGACCGTTTTCATACTTTTGCGCAACCCTGTATATGCTGCTTCATTGTTTAAATTTTGCAAATTATTACAAGGTTTACTTTCTTGTCAACATTGCGGTGCTGTTTTTTGTATTTCTGTACCAATCGATACCTAATGCATTTATATGATGTGGACAGTCATCAGCAGAAATACAAGCATGCTTCGGCTGATGACATTAATGCTCAGGATACACACCATGATGTATAAAAGGTCGAAACTAGCTCACAATGTACAATTTCAGATATTTACATCTAGAAAATATAAATTTTGAAAAAGTAGAAAAAATACTGCAGTAGGCTTAGCTGAAGAGTTGTTAATTAAATAAAATGAAACAGCGCTGCCCTAAAGATTTAGAGATCTTTCATATATTACTAATAATATAAATTAACTTATGTTGACAACATTGTTACAACAAGTATAAAAGTCTTTTATAGTCTAACTTTCCATTTAATAAATTAAAAAAAATTATTCTGCCAAAAACATGAGCATTTTAAATTTTTTCTATTGGTTAAAGCAATGTTCCGTTAACATAACACCATTTTGTGTCAGTACTGTCAGCAAGACTTGCCAATTTATTCAAACCTCACTTTTGCCTGTCAATTAAGATTTTTTCTCAACGGCGTGCAAATCCTGTTTTGTTTAGAGCGCAAAGGTTGGTTTTTATAGCAACTGATGTTGTCATATTTTTCTCCACTATTGCAAAGTTATTAAAACATAAACAATTTATAAACACTGATTCAACTAAGTTTTTATATTGTATGTAGAGTTTTTTACAATGCCTCTGCCGAAAAAATTGTGTATAGACGAACGATTTCAAATTTTTTGTTTGGACCACTGTCTATGCTTATATCAAAATAGTTTGTTTCCATGCTTTTATTTGTTATCAAAATTAATAAAATCTCAAAATTGTGTAACATAACATCAGTATAAAAAAATATATTTTTCAATCAGCATTTGTTTCTTTCCCATCTTTTTCCTTTTCAAGATTTTTTCATAAGTATCGTTTTAAATTTTGGTTAAAAACGCAATTCAAAATTCTTGCAGTTGCTATCTTTGACGTTCAACCCAAAAAGAAGAACGGTTATAAATTCGTGATTTCAACATGTATAAATTACTTATAATATTTAGTTTTGTTAAGATAAATTAAAACTTAAAGAGTTTGACCTATTCCCAGTCAGATTAAATGTAATTTTTTTCGTGTAGTTTTTGAAAGGCAGCACGCGTTTTTTTCTTTGCACAGTTTCCTTTGATGGTACACTAATTTTGAAACAATTGAAACAATTCTTTACTATGTCAGTATGAAAAACATAAATAATAAAGTGACTCTTCAATAAGAAGTAAAAAAAAATAACTCAAATGACAACAAAACAATAGTAGGAAATGTTTCAGCTTTCTCTCGTAAAGCACTAAAGTTGTCGAATATTTTATTAAAAACGATAAACTTGCTTTATTGAAAGCAACAATAAAATATGTGAAGCATCAATTTCTTTCAACAACTATATCCATAAAATTTTATTATGATAGACATAATTTTGTTTGATAAAAATATAAAAAAAATAATCTGCTTGAAACAAATCGATATTGTGTCGTGTTTGCCTACTACTTCACATATTTTGCAATCACATAAAATTTGTTAATGCATGAGTTCAATCCATGAGAGGGTGCTTCACTTACCGTTTATAGTAGTAATAGATTAAAAGCTAGTTAGCGAGCTGAGTTAAAAAATTAAGTAATTGTTTAATCGCATTAAAAGTTGATTATATAGTTAAGGTGGGTTTATACTGTGTGTATAATATTAACATGAATCAAGGACGGCTGTGCTTCTTTAGCAGCAAGTCTTAGATCGGCTCGTACCAAAATTAGGTAAAATCACTTGAAAACACTGAAAAATTTTTGGTAATCAAAATTGATAAGCTGTGCATACTCAAGCTGCATTTCTTAAAAACACAGATTAATCGAGTAATTCCATTCTCTATTTCCATGCCTTATTCCATTTGAAAAATAACATTGACTAATTTTATAATAAGTAACTATTTACTTATTAGTGCCGGTAAGCTAAGCCAGTATTGCACGTGTTTATTCACAACTGACATCGACATTTAAGCACAGTAATTTGTATAAATGCCAAACTGTAAACATTTGCGTCATTTTACAAATGTAAAATAAATTTGTAATTATTTAAAACGAAAAAAAAATTTATGTTAATATTACATTATACACCCTCTACTAACCAAATTAAATATGTAATTAAAATTAAAGTTAAGTCGTTACGTAATTGGTAGAATTTGCGAGAACAACCAATCAAACATCTTGATTTTGAATTTAATTGCCGTTATCATAATTTCCGGTTAATTAACGTTCTGTAAACACACTCTGCCTTACAGCAAAGAGTGAGACATTTCTTATGGCTTTTCTCATGTTACAAACACCGAACTGTATAAAAGATAAATTAGTTAAATATTTTAAACACATAATTTTTGTTACAATTCAATAGTTTTAAGAAATTAAAAATTTTCAAAACAGATTTCTATACAATTAATTAAAATTTTTTTTATTAAATTAATTCAAACAAATTGTTTCTTGCTAAATTTAAAACATACAATTTTTTTTTTTTTAATATAATTAGTTGTTAGTGTCAAAAGTTGATGTCATAAAAATTACTATTAAAGATAACTTTTAAATTACTTTTTTAGATTTTGATTATATCTATATGAGACTACATAAAGACCATCAGCTTTCAAATAAAAAAAAATATCATCAAAATAAGTTCATCTTCAAAAAAGTTCTGGAACAGCACACATAAAAAAATACAGTCAAATTAAAAAGCTTTCTTTTTTTGAAGTTGGTAAAAAAACAAAAAGGTTTGTAATCAAACCTAGTAGAAGATACAAAACAGATTGGTTTATTTAAAAATGTGCCAAAAAAAAAATCTAATTTAAAAATTCAAATTAAGTCATTAAAAATCAACATTCAAATAACATTTGGAGATCTTTATTAAAACAAATATTTGGCATTTGTAAACATTATTCCGGAACAAAGTTCATATTGCCAAAAATTTAACATTAAACTTAGTTTATCGCTTATTTCATATTTAACGTAAAATCTTATTAATAGTGTGTGTAAAGCACATTAATTACATTGTAAAATTGTGTGATGTAGCATCAATAAACTATTTATCAATTTGTATAAACTATTTCGAATTTCACTCCAAAGTTAAATTTAATTTTATAAATATTTCTTAATAACAACCAACAATTTAAAATAGAGTTAAAATAATTTTTGTTTAAATTTTATTGAAAAAAAAAACTTAAACGATGTAATGGGTAAGTTTTTTGCGGGCTCTAACCTAATAAATGTTGAATAGTGAGCCATTCCACAAGTATGGTTCAATCAAAAATATCAACAATAGTAAGAAATAATAAATAAAAAATTTGGGAAAGCAACTTAATAAATAAATAAAATATTAATTTATTTGAACACGTTATATTGTTCCGACGAGCTAATGGTTTATGTGCACCATCAATCTATATAATAATGATAATATCTAATATATTTTTTTAGTTGTAATGGTTCTAGTATAACGATTTTACTAAGAAAAATTAAAAACTAGGCGATTTCCTACTTTCCTACATTGTTCCAGAAAACCTTGGAAAATTATTAACAAATTTGTATCAGATTACATTTGGAATATTTGCTTTCAAACAAAACAACACATATTCCAATCGATTTGTAAACACAGAAGTTAGGGTTACAAATTAAATTAAAATTAGTCAAAAAATTCAATTAAATTTGCTGCACTTTTAAGGTGCAATTGGGCTTTTGGCACGCCAAATGTTTTTAAACTCTAAATCAGCAGATTTTTATAAAATCACTGTGAAAATATCGCTTTTCAAACAAGAAATTAATGATCTAAAGTTGGCTCATAAATAAAAAGATATAATCAAACATACATATATATAAAAAGAATCTACATTTATTAGAATTGATTAACCCCATTCCTTTTAAACTCAGCTAAAACAAAACAAATTAGAAACAAAACGTTAACAGTCAGTGGCTTTATTGCTCGTTTTTTTACAATTTTAGTTGTTGGTCTTTCTATATATATATATATATATACGGTAATTTTAACCGCAATGCGTTAATGCATGCGTACAAAATTTAGAGTTAGACGTTAAAACTGTTCTAGTGGTACCTAGTGGTAGCACAGATGTGGTAGTATAATAAATATCAAGTATTGAAAAGTATAGAAGTATAATACAAGTATAGACAAAATGTAATACATCTATACAAAATTATAATAACCATGTAATTACTTTTAATAGCTTTTTTAACCCACTTCAAGAAAGGAGGAGGTTTTCAATTCCACTGTATTTTTGATTTATGTTTGTGATCTCAGAACTTTTGTCTGGGTGAGCCCCATTTAATGATTCTATCCATAGTTAAAAGCTGATGCCTTTTATGTAGTTTCACATCAATTTGATGAAGAGCTAAATGGTAGTTTTAAAGTTATTTTTATTATTGTTTTTTTTGACACTTATTTTTGACACTTACAGTTTTATTATTGATTAAAAACATTTGTGACAATAAATTAAAAAAACATGATTTGATTTGAATATAATTAAATATCAGTGTACTTATCTAATTATTATAAACAAATTAAACAAAAAAAAATTGAATTAATTAAATAAATAAAATAATAATTAACTATTTTAAAGTCAATTTATTCCAAATCTTTATTTTGTTTAATTATTTTGCATTTCTACAAACTTCTGACTGGAATAATTACTAATCAATTAAGTAATAAGCTTGACTTTTATTAGCTTGTCATACAAGAAAAGTTCTGCAAAGATCTGATACCTTCGGTCACCGCCAAGTGAAAGAGACAAATTTGGAAAATTCACAAAGAATTAATTATGTGCGTTTTTATCCATGTTGCATTTGTTGATTACCACAAAGCGTTTGAATAGAAACTTTGACATTTTTTAAGTGTTCAAAAGATGCAAGAATAATTATTAACAATAATAGCAGCTAAATTGGGCTAATTATGCAAGGATTGCAATTTACTAGCAACGACACCTGTCATTTGTCAAATTGTAATTATTATTTAAATATTGGAAATTTATCCGTCATTTTGACCTTAGCAAAATAGGATCCTCCTGACGACCAATATTTTTTTCACAGTTTTACTGTTATTGTTGTTGCCAAACAAAATTATCTTTTTAATTACGAATAACTCAATAGCGTGCAACAAAGTTTAGCCTAATGTTTAATTATTTATATCTCAAAAATGAAAATACTTTTACTGTATACATTTTTTTTGGTATATGAGGTCAACTCATCGTAGTAACGATTTTTTTTGCACGTTATATCAAGACCAGCCTGTGTATTCTACTGCCTTGCAAGCAACCCTGGTAAATACGAGTTTTTACCGATTACTTTATTTAAACCTATAGATATTTTAATGCTTGTTTGCCCATGACTTCTTTGTAACTCAGCCGATTTACATCATTAATCTTTTTAAGACGCGGTATTTTTAGAGTAATCTCATGCAATATTGATGATAATCGGACAAAGCGCATTTAAACCTCAAACTGCAACCAGCTTCTAACTTTTCAATTTCTCTTAGAACAAATATCTAAACATAACTTGTTTGTTCATGATAATTGTTGTTTTGGCTTCATTAAAAGATAATCTCAAAAATAAATTTAATAAAAACTTGTCAATGATCTGAGAAATATCTTAAAAATAATGGTCAAAATTATTGCACCCTAAATGTGAGGCGAATCATTGAGTATAGCGGAAAAATCGTTTTATAAATATTACAATTAAAGAAATAAATAAATAAACGATATAGATATACTATGGTATACTATGTTGAAATTTAATAATTTAAAAAATTCTTTTTGTGCAAATTAATTACGTAAATTAATTACTAATATAGTTTTGCAAATGTATAATTTGTTACTTGTTTCAAATTTGCGTCTCTCATTTTTAATAGCAAGACGAGTAGCAAGGCCTGCAAGTATAATATTTTAGGGGTGTTTTAATTAAATCATTTTATACTACCAACAACAAAATTAAAAGTTACTAGCTTTGTATTTTCTTGGTAAAAAATACAAAAAGAATTAGTGCCAACTGTTGTGTACTGCCAAACGTTTTGCTTGACACAACAGGTGACGTGCGATGAAAAAACAGTTTCAAACCAATAAATTTAATAGCTACATTTAATTAAATCTGGTCATATACCAATTATTTATCTTAAACATGCACATTTGGATAATGCAACTAAATTAAAATGTCTGTTTTAATCAAAACATTCTCCACATGTCGTTAAAGAATGAGAAAAAATATTAAGATAGCTTAGTAAAACCTTTTGGTAAAAAAACCTTTGCAAGTTGGGTAAAGCAAATATATATATATATATATATACATCCTTATACCCAACCTGAGCCATTTGAAGTTTCATACCATTCTGATCCACCCTTTAAATCAAACATTACAGCATTTAACTTGGTGTATATTGACTACTATTAATTTGTTTATTTTATTTTTTTTATATATACATGTAAAATGTTAATTTTAAAAAAATTTATTTTTTGAATTTTATACGAATTTTTTCATACAATTCTGACCCATTCTGTTTTGACCATTCTGATCCATTTACGAGTATATTCATTTTTTCTTAGTTTTCATACTATTATGAGCCAGTATATTAATAGCAGGAAAATCATACAATTCTGATCCCATAAAATTTAGAAGCAATTGAAAACTTTAAAAAGATTATATTATTGCAAATTTTTTTTTCTATGGAAAAATTTGTTTTGTTTTAGTAATTTTTATTTTTTTCGGTAAATTTATTGTTTTTGAATTCAGAAATTTTGCTCCAAGAATTAAAAAAGATTTATTTTGGTTTTATTGACCAATAACTTCTTTAGACTCAAATTAAAAATTACTTTATGAAGTTTTTACCATACATACGTAGAAAAGGATTCTTATATGTTTGCAAATAGGAAGTGAGTTTTATTATCCATCGGTGGTTTTCTTGTTCCAAAACCTAACCAAATGTGTTTATAATAGTTTTTTGAGTGAGGTGTAGATACATTTCCTATTGTATTGTACACCATTGACCTATATTTTATTCTAAGATTACATTCATTCTTACAAATTTTAAAATATTGAGATTTTTTATCTAGGAGGCTAGAAAATGTTGCTGTTGTAGCAACAGCAACTTTGATTATGTCAATTTAACAACGGTATCTGAAAAGGTAATTTTCAAAATATGATTGAATATAGATTAATTAAATAAAATTAATATTTAATGCCTAATTATCATATTTTTTTATGAGCAATTGCCCACAAAATATCAATGATGCTAATGATCAAAATTTTTTTTATTGAAATTTCATCATTGACAGAAATAAATTTAAAAATAATATGTTTGTTCGCAAAAATTTGTTTATTTTTGACGACTTTTGACTTCAATCCCCGCCTCAAAAAGTCAAGTCTAAAATTAAGTGCTGCCAACCAAAATAAGAAAAAATAACTACGTATCTCTAATTAGAGGGGGACAAATTGAAACTAGAGGATAAGCGTTTTTTTCGGTAGAAGACTTGTTCTATTACCGCTTTATTTTGGGGTTTAATTTCTTTATCGACTATCAAAATTATATAGCTCGAGTGTCAAAATTCATGTTTTGAAGACGTTGTTTGGAAAATGGCCGACGCCGCCATGATACTTTTTCTGAAATTTGTAAATTTTGAATTTGTTTTTAAGATTTTTTTTATAAATTGAGTTATTATAATTGAGAAATTTTTTTAATTTTTTTTATTTGTTGTAAATATTTCAGTACTGGAGGTATAATTATTTAATTTTTATGTAAGATATTTGTAATTAGAATTCCAGTTCATTTAATTAATTATGATTTATTAAATATCGTTCATTGTTGGCTGTGTATATATTCCAAAATCTTACTGGTTGAGCCTTTTTTTTTTGCTAGCCAATAAATAGGTCGTTGTCAACCTATAGGCAAAATTTAGATAACAAGTGGCGCTCAAAACTCAAGTAAGGTCACTCTTGCCAATTTATTTTACATCTGAAGATCCACGACCAAAGCTGAGCTAGTACGAATCAAGCCTTTAGAGGTCATATGAGCCCTTATCAAAAGAAAGGGTTACAATGTCAAAAAAAGTAAAATATCAATTCTTGTGTTAATTTATTCAATTATTACACAATTTGCTTCACTTACTTTACTTATACACACTAAAATTTAATTATAGTTTGATCAATTATGAATTTTCATACCTCCACGTATTGTGATTTTTAATAAAAAAATCTTTTTATGGTCTGTTTTTTTGTGCTAGTTTTTAGTATAATTATTAAAATCATAAGAAAAATAAATAAATCCACTATCAATATTTTGAACTTGCAGCGCAGCTTACACAATAATGTTCAAGCTAAATGCGCGTTCGTTATTTAAATGCTTGAAGAAACCTTAATTTCGGTTCTAATTCTGGTAAAAATGGTTAGGTTTCAGGTATAAATGAGGATGCAGCTCCGTTCCTTGAAAAAGTTTTGCAAAAGTTTCAAATTCTTTACGATCATATAATCCAAATGTTTAAAAAAATCTTTTAAACATTTTAAATAAGACATTTGTCTTATTTAAAAACCAAATCAAAAACAAAAAATAAAAAATATAGGTGAAACAAGTTTTCAATTATTAAATAATAATAATAATTTACTTTGCTCTCGCAAACGCTTTTTGTTTTACTTTCAAACCAAAATTTTTAATTTTATTTACTTTTTATTTTGATAATAATAATAATGCTTCGTCTTCTACACATAAAACTATTTCAACGTTTAATTAAGTTCTGAAATTATCATAAAAAAAAATTTTATTTCGCCTACAAATAATAATTTAATCAGAGTCACACTGATCGCAGTGCGCCATTTATCATTTATCCGTAATTTTCATTACAAATTTTTAACAAAGAATAAATTGAATAAATTACGAACTAAAGTTAACAATAAACAATTCAGATTGTTACGATAAACATCAGTGACGCGACGTGTAACAGTTCGAGAGTCTGATCGAGTACCCAGCCGGTTCGTGCGAGTTGGAAATATGAACGGCGAGGCGAGTCGAGACTTTTTTTAAAATTTTTTGTGCTAAGATTATAAAAGCTAAAACAATATTTTCCCCAGCTGTAGGGGTTGAGATTTCCAAGGTGTAAAGTCCTATGTTAAATTTCTGAACCAAATTTATGGTACTTATTGTTGCAAAAACACATTTTTTTCGAAAAAGCTATGCACTCAAGTGTTGTAAAGTAGATAATAATAAATATGAAATTTCCAAAATTCTCCTAATATTTTGGTCATAATAATAATATTTATTAATTTGAACAATTTCAAACATTACTAATTTATATGTAAAAACTAAAGACCTTAGACAACGATAGCCAATGCTATGGGTGATCCTTATGTGCAAAATCACTAATTTGAGAATTTAGAATAAATTATTTTAAAAGATCTTGTAGATATAATAGCATTAATAGCATCATGCTAATAAAAAAAAAATACTTTTTATATCAGCAGCTAGTGCTGCATAAATTCTGTGCTTTTTAAATATTTGACGGAGTTAAAAATTATTCAAAAAATTATATTAAAAAAAAATATGATTTTGTTGTAACGCAAACGCACTTTCCAGTCGTTTCTATCATTTAGCATTATTTTTTTGTTCTATTCTTCTATTTCTTTCATGAACCCGGCGTGGGTCCGGTCCGGTACAGTGGTTTTCTTCTTTATCCCTTGCACCCTTGCAGCAAGAAAATAATAAAACCATAAACCAACATGCCTTTGTCTGGCCTCTGGCCTGGGCCTAAACCGGCACGCGTGCATGGCGTCCAGCACGATTTCATCCTGTCTCTTGGAAATTCCCACCTTTTTTGTCTAATTGAGTAATTTCTAATATTTCTATTGTCTAATGTCGGTAATATCACTAATATCTGGCTGAATGTCTGCTACAGTTATGCAAGTCAAAAATTTTGCTTGTATATTTTGTTTTTGACTATTTTGGCCTAATTCAAGTTATGAATTTTACAGTGATTAAATTATTAATCTATCTGATTTAATAAAAGCGCTATAAATTGGTGTCTTTGTTTATACTTAGTTAAATTATATAGGTCAGGTATAAAGTATGACGTATGATAAGCTATTTATTAATAATTTGAATAATAATAATGTAATAATGCTAATAACAAAATTAAATCATTATTGAGAAAGGTATCCGTCCTTGATTAAAGAGTTAAATTTAAAGACGATCTCGGTCTCGTGGTCGTAACTCTCGTGTCTCTTAAATTATAAACGATTCATTTGGCATCTCAAATCTCTATCTCAAATCTCATCATTCTCATCTACTCAATCCGCAATCTAGTTCTTTACGAACGATTCCCTAAAACACGAACTAGTTCCTCAAAAAGAACTATTAAGCCCACCACTACACTATAAACAACTAAAATTGACGTCACTCATCTTAAATAAGGTAGTGACAACCTCCTGTAAGGGTAGTAACAGATTTGTGACTAATATTTTTCAAAAGCATCTTTTTCCGTTGCACAAATCACCAACCTTAGATAAATTCGATTACAAATTTGATAAATTAATCTATTGTCTTAATTTTATTAATTGAAGTTAACCGTCTGAGAGTGAATTTCTACACAGTAAACCAATCATATTTTTAAAATGTTTAACAATTTGTCAAAATAATAAGATTTTCTCTATATAAATTATTGATAAATTCATTTCTATCAAGATAAACAGTTCTAAAAAAAATTGTTTATTAAAAGTATGAACAATACAATTGCTCATAAAATTTTTTAACAATAATTATATCACATTAAAATGTTTCTTATAGATTTTAATACTCAATTTAATTACCGTTAAAACTAGGAAATCTCTCTCATAAAATCCCGTAAATGCAAATTTGTAATTTTTATTATTACAAAAGCACTTTTATTTAATTAGAAAAAACTTATTTATTTTTTAACAAAGAAATAGTTGGTTTATAGATCGTAGTAGAATTGATTATTTGTTCAAAACTAAAGTTAATTCTTTACCTGATTGGTTGAATTTGCGTGAGCAGAGAATAAAACGTTTTAATTTTGACTTTTATTGTTTAATTAACTATTTTAGTTTAATTTACTTTCTGTAACCTCACCTGAAATGCTTTTTTTAATCAATTAATTGCAGTTAAATATCTAAAAGCAAAACATTTTAACAAATTAATTTAAAATTGGTTTAAAATAATTTGTTACGTTATTGGTTAAGTCTTTTTGAATGGGTAATCAAAAATCTAACATGTGAATTTATTAATAATTACTATATATTTAAACACATGACTATATAATTTGATGCTGATACAATAAAAATAACGAACCTTACATATTGTTGGAAAAATCTTTGAATTTTCTCATGGTTTTTGGAAAGTTGTTAATTACTGATTTTGTAAAATCTGACAAAATATAAACAAATGCGGGGTTTATAGAATTTACTAGCTATGTTTAAAAAATATTAATGTGAAAACATTGTTTAAAAATAAAAACTAAAAACTTTATAAAATCATATTGTTATTACTGCACAATTTTATAATATTAAAGTCGACTACGTGTTTTGTAACACTTGGTCAAGCTCAAGCTGCAAGTGTTTTTGTTAAAACTTGATACATTTTATCTTCATCGTTCTTCCCCTCTAAAGTCATTCATTTAAAAATGAGATCGGTTTTGCCAGCAAAAATGGTCCAGGTATAAAAATAAGGGTGCAGCTCCGTTCCTTGAAAAAGTTTTCCAAAGGTTTGAAATGCTTTACGATCATATAATCCAGATGTTTAAAAAAATCAGACAAGTACCAACAATTTATTAATGATACCGTTACACTTGTATTATTTAAAATCTAAATCAAAAATATAAAATCAAAAATAAAAGTGAAACAAATTTTCAATTATTGAATAATAATAATAATATTTTACTTTGCTCTAGCAAACGCGTTTTGTTTTACTTTCAAAACAAAATTTTTAATATTATTAACTTTTTAATTTTATTAACTTTTTATTTTGATAATAATAATGCTTTGTCTTATATTAAATATAAAACTATTTCAACTTTTAATTAAAAGTTCTAAAATTATCATAAAAAAAAATTTATTTCGTCTAGAATAAATAATTTTATCAGAGTCACACTGATCACAATGGGTCATTTACTATTTAAACGTAATTTTCATAACAAATTTTAACAGAGACTAAATTAAATAAATTACAAATTAAAGTTAACAATAAACAATCAAGATTGTTTAGATAAAAACCAGTGACGTGACGTGTAACAGTTCGAGAGTCTGATCGAGTACCCAGCCAGTTGATGCGAGTTGGAAATGTGAACGGCGAGGCGAGTCGAGACTTTTTATCAAATTTTTTAAAGTGCTCTAAACAATTGATATTGACGTCTCTAAACTCATAAAAGGTAGTGATAACCCCCTAAGGGAAGAAACACGGGAGATATGCTCCTTAACACAGACAGGCGACTGATTAATTACTACGTCGCTAATTAATTTATTGTAATTAATTAATTAGCAATTAATCAATCAAATCTAAACCTTGTACGACAACACATTAGCAATATCAATATTAAAAATCATAATACAAATTATCAGTAAAAATAAAAAAAACCAACTGTCTTTAGGTCAGGTTAGATTAGGTCAGTGTTGCGTTCAGTTGAACGCAATGCTTATTGCGCTCAATGCTATATATTTACCTACTATGCTTTTTTGTTAAAAAGCATAGTAGGTAAATATATAATTTAGGTATACAGTGTGATGATAAAGTTTGAAACAAAAATAGCTGCTTTGTATGTTGTTTTAAAAAAAACACTTTGAAAAGGTATAACGGAAAATTTTTATTTATGACGTCAATTGTTTATGAGCGATGACGTCATTATCAATTTTTTTAAATGAAAAACCCATTTTATTATCTGTTTTGATATTGATACGTTACATGACAATTCTTTTGACAAAAAAGCATACTAGCTTTAAAAATTAAAATCTTAAACAGTAAAAATAACAATTAAACAAAAAAACAAACAAGATTTAATGCAAATATTTGAACTATTTGCCACCAACCATTTGGCTTTGACCGACACGAGTGTGAACACTTTGTACATTACGCTAAAATATGTCGGGCTTATATCTATTGATATGTTTAGTGTTATTTTCTCAGAATAATTGTTATGTAAGATTTCAATTTTTTACATTATTATTCCAGAAGTCAAAAGGTCTCTAAGGCAAAACTGATAAAAATAAAAAAAATTGAGATTGTTATTTAAAAAAATTGATCATGACGTCATTGCTTAAAAACAATTGTCGAGTAATCGAGTGTTTTTTTTTTTAGCTTATGAATTTTGTTCCAAACTTAATCATCACACTGTATAAACTATGAATATTTTTATTATTATTATTATTTATTATAATAATAATAATATTGATTTAGAATAAATATATTTATATTGAGTAAAGTTTGATTGTAAAAAAATATTTTTTAATTAAACGAGTAACGAGATGCAAGATCAATAGATGAGAGAGGTACTAGCAAAAATGTCGCAATATTAATTTGCTATTCATTACTAACACAAAACATACCAAATTATATAAAAGAAGTACAAAAGGCTCAGTTTATGACGAAACGACTGTATTTTGTATACAAAACATATACAGTCAGGTCGATAGCAGCGCCACCAACTGTTGAAGCGGAATTTGCTGGAACTAAAAACTGAGGTTTCTATCAAAGCTGACCCATTTTAAAACTTGTTGTAGACGCTCCAGAAATGATATCTGATCGTTCTGTAAGGGTCTGCAAACCTGAGCCATATATATGGCTCAGGTTTGCAAAAGTGGATCAGGATGTACCGCTCGAGAACATAGTATAGGCTCAGCTTTGTATGAAAGCGCTATATATATATATATATATATATATATATATATAAGTTTTTGTTTCATTTTCTATGTGAGATTTATCAAAATACACTATGATTGTCAAAAAAACCCACTGGATTGTAAAAGAAGTAGAAATATATATTTAGTATAAGAAATTTTGCAAATAATGTTTAAATTTAATTCACAAAACTTTACTGGTGGCAGTTTGCTTGACTGTTAAAAGTATCTTCAGTAAAAACTTTTGGTCTTAAACTAGACAAAAAAAATTGACAAATATGTTTTTTGTAAAACTAATAAATTTAGCTGTTTAGTTAATTACATTTTGTACGTTTAAAAGTTTTTAAGTATAAGAATTTAACATTTCAACGTTAGCAATTTGTTATTTATTATTAAACAATCAGTTCACTCTTTTGCTTCATTATTAATATAGTGTGTTCTATTTTTTAGTAATTACGTAGTATCACTCAATGGTAGTATTAAACCTACGTAATTATTAATAAACCTCGTGCTAATAAATAGTACATTACACACTGTCTTTAACAACTGTTATTAATTAAGATCAACTTGATTTTAAAGCAACACGTTTAACGAGTTATTAAAATATAAATTATTGGCGAATTAACAACATCATCTAAAAACGTCAAAAAATCACCTCGATAAGCCTAATAGCATTACGCAGAGAAGCCTAAAACACTTCCAGAAGGTAAATTCACTATTTGATTCCGAGATTCAAAAAATTCGGTTACACTGATAATAGTTATTACAAAAGCTAGATATAGAAAACTAACATTTATATTCACTTAACTTAAAAAAAACACTTTGCAAACTGGAGTGATCAGCTCACTAAGTAGAAGCGCATTTCACAATAAAGTGACTACGTTTCCGACAGCCTTATATAAAACACTAAGCATCTAAATTAAAGTAGTGTGTATGCCAAAGCTACTAAAAGGAAGTTGCCAAAATCGTATTGATTTCGAAAAATGTGTACCAGACACATCAATTAGCTGAAATTAAATTCCTCTTGAATAATATAGAGTGATATTTAAGCTCCGTAGCCTGTAGAAGACGCTTATAAAAACATTAAGATTATTCAAAGTGTAGCTAGTGTAGCAAAGATTATTGGTAAAAATTTATCATTTTATTAAACTATTGAGAAATTAAAAAGTAAACAAAACAAATTTGTAAACGGTTCCAAAGAGTCAAACTAAAGGCATCGTAGAAATATTGCCCAAACCATTGCAATGAAAACGTTGGAGGTTCTAAAAAGACAAGACGCCTTAAAAGACAATTTTTAAAGAAGATTCACTTAGAAGTAAAAAGTACACAAATAATTCTTAAAGAATGCTCGACAGTGCACACAGCTCTTGTTCAGTAATGTGTGTGGCCTCATAATAATTGTTTTGCTCCAGTTCCAAAACATTTTTATTGCAAGAAATGTATGACCGTCACACACTGCCAACCTAGTTATTTACACTAAACTGTTTTGAGCATAAAGTTTCCCTCTAGTTTTTTCGACTAGATGAGAATTTTCCAACCACAACACAGTAGTAAATATATAGTTTTGTTTATAATGCATTTTTCTTTAACAATTTGAATTGCTTGAATTTGAATTGAATTTGGTTTGCTATGTGGTGAGAATCAATTAATTTTGGAGTGCCAAATTTCAAATTAACACAACGCTCAAACAAAGCGTCATTAAAAGTTTGTATATCAAACTAGAACAAAAATGCTGTGGTATCTTCTTGCTAATTTTTGTTCTAACCAAAAAGTATAGCCAAAACAAATTTCTTAAAAATATTTTTATACTCTGTAGAAATTTCCATTTTTCGGTAAATAACTGAAATTGATTGAAATATCACACATTCCCAATATGTTATAATTGAATACACATTACGTAAAAAAATTTTGCTGTTCAAGATTGCCAGCTATTATTTACTTAGAATTGTTCTTCTACCGAAAAATATTGCTACGTTTTTTTTTCTCTATGTGAATCATTGTTCTCTAGAAACAAAAAAATTAATATTTGTTTTTACAAAAAAAAAAAATAATAAAAAAATACGGCGCTAATTTCTGGATTTACAATACGTTACGTTGACGTACACTTATTTACGTCTCTACAAACTTGAGCAGTGTGTCAAATAAGAAATGTTGACTTTGTCACATGGTTCCATGGTCACAAAGCTTGTAAAATATATGATTTATTATTTTATTGTTGCATCGTTGGGATCCATAATCGCTTGGAGTAATAACGCATAGTTTTGTCAATAGACAAAATTATGCGATATTAATTACAACTATGCGTTATTTGCAGCTCACGGATTTTTATCGCCAGATATCCGATATACTATAACTCAATTCTTAGCAGTTTTAAAACAAGATTATTATTAATACCTTTGACAATGATACTCTAAATATTTTCGATAGAGTTGAGGTCTAAGTTTTTTGCTGGTCTCTCTAATAAGGTTATGCAAAAGCCTTTGATTTGTTGCATTATGCAAATTGAGAAATTATCCTATGAGATTAGAAAATTATGGCTGAAAACGAGCAAAACTAAAGATAACATCGTTTTGCTCCAGAATATTTCTATTAACTAAGCCGGTTAATCGTTCTTCCACTAGAGTACATACTCCCGTTAATCGACCACTCAACCACTCTCAAACATTCACAGAAAATATACTGTTCAGAAAATTATATTGTTCAGAAAATTTATCTCATAATTTATAAGCCAAACAAACGACTATTAATTTAAATTCATCTAATCACAAAACAATTTTGCAGACATTTTGTTTACATCGTTACTATTGAATAAACTCACTGACTAAAAATCATCAAAATTTGACTGAACAATTGCAATCGCTAAATTCTCATGCCGAATACAGCACAATAATATAAAATTAAAACAAAATTTCATCTTCAAATCTCACGTTTTCCTGTTGACAACAATTGTCAAAATATATAACTGTCATTTGAGTCGAGAGTTTCCAGCAATTTTATACCCTCCCATAATAATATTATAGTTTTTCTAATGTCTACTACCTGCTGAATTATATTCTTGTAACAAAAAACCTATGAGTTATACTATATTTTTCTTACAAAATCTCGCAGGATTTTCGATGCATTTTCAAGAAATAATTAAGAATCTGCTGCAAACTTTGGGCTATCCCAGTAGATAGCTTAGGCACTTTAACTGTCAATAGTGTCAGTGTCAATAAATTATTTATGTTTACATAACCCCACACAGGCACCGGAATCTGAACAGACGCGATGGTGGAAGAAAATGTATCGTCAGTTGCTATGGAAACCATGCTTTGCGCTCCAAACAAAACAAAGTTTGCACAAAATTTTGTTTAACAAGCAAAAGTGAGGTTGGGATAAGTTGATAAGTCTTGCTGACGTAAAATTGTGTTGTGTAAGCAAGATATTGCTTTTAACCAATAGAAAGGAGTGTTTCAAATGTAATTTACAAAGCTTCGAAAATGCCCGATTCATCTTGCCAATAGCCAAAGCATATAATATTTAAAAAACTTTAATTTATTCTTTCGGTAATTTTTAGTTTTCAAGTTTATTATATTGCAAATTAATATTTTTTTTGAATTAGTGCAAGTGCTATTACAAAAAACAGCACATAAATGTGTTGACAGATGATAAAGATAGAACAATAAATTAGGTTGACGCAATATTGAGTTTTAGTTCAGTAATGTACAGAAATATGTAACATAGGCTCTGTAAAGAACACATTTGCGATAATTAGCGGAAAATATGAGTAATTGCAGTGTCCACGACCTCACCGACATTTTATTTAAAAATTATTGGCTTGCTATAAGTAAATTTTAATTAATAATAACGTTAACTTTCAGCTTTTAACAAGAGCAGACAACTAGCTTAAACTGAACTTTAATTTTAATCTCTTAAATTGCTCTTCAAAGAAAAAAGAGCGATGCCACTTACAATTTTGTAGAAAACTGCGACAGTAGCAGTTAAAAAGTTATATTTACATAGAAATCCTTTACTAACTGGTCTAATAAACCCAGAAAGTTCGTGATCAAACTAAAAACGTTACGTTTTCAAAAATAAACATTTTTGTTTATATGTTAAAAGTCAAAACGCAGTCACTCTTTGTTTCTAACATAAATCTAAAATTTTGGTTGACAATAGTACAATAAAAATCTACAATATTATAAAGGTAAGATTATATGAAAACAAGGATTGTAAAAAACAAACCCAGATTTATTAATTACTTTGATACGAAAACGCTAAATTTGACGATGATTTATTTTATACTAGCTGACCCGGCGAACTTTGTACCGCCTAACAGTCAATGAATGTCGTGTTACTTTTTAGCTAAACTAATTTAGGCTTTGATGAACGTAAAACAATGATACAAAATAATATATTTATATAGATAGAAACAAAAAAGTATTTTGTTATGATGAATGATGATGAATACATACATACAGAATGAGAATAAAAATAAAAAAAAATAAAAAATAATAATTAAGTACTTCAAACTCAGGTCAGAAAAAAATGATTGAAAACTATGTTGTGCAGATTGGGAAAAAAAAATAAAACTCGGATTAATTCATTAATAGAATTTTCATTCAAGCACTTTGTGGTAAACGACATTCTTTGTTTTTTGGTCAGGAGCAAGAACAAATAAAGCGGATGGTTTGCCGACACGTGAGCATGCCACGTACAATTGACCATAAAAAAAACATGCATTTTCTAGATTGAGGCTACAAATAGTCAAGGATTAGCCCTGTGATTTGTTGATCGTCATGGCGAAGGCAAGACGAATCGGGAATTGAATTCGTTTAAACTCAAAGGGCATATCCGTTGGTATCATCGGAATCCTTGGAATAAGAACTTCCTCATCTTTAAATTTTCCTTTAAGTATCGACGCGTGCAATTTCTCGCAGATAATTGACTCGCAATATTCCGTTGCCTAATTGCATTACGGCTTCGCTGGGAAAAATTAGATCTTCTAGGACGCGGCATTGTTATTAAAATGTGCACTCGCATAAAACCACCAAATATAATAGCAGTGCCTGAACTTTCGAGACATAGACAATAGCTCAAAGAGTATATAACCACTACGTATGAATAGCTTATCAAGAAAAATCATAGACAACCTATAAAAAGACATTTACACTTTTGTTAACCTGTAGATTTTTTTCCATAATCTTATAACCTTTACCAACTGATTTTTTATTCCCTAAATTCCGTTCCTTCCTTTCCGATGATTTTATGTTTTTACTGTAGAATAAATCTTAGGTATTATTTTCGGGAATTAATGTCTAAAACAAACAAATATAACCGTACCTGAACTTTGTAGACATTTTACAAAAAATAAATTTCTGAACGCACACATAATGTCTTCAGAAAAAAATAAAGTTGTGGCTTAAAAGTCTCAGCAACCAGGCCATAAGCTCCAAAAAAAAAAATAGTTGTTACACTTTTTGACAGGATTAGACAACAAATGTTTGACATGTAATAAACAAATCAGCATCTATTGAAATGATTAGGTATCCATTACACATATTGAGTTTTCATTGTTTTTAAGATGTATTCTGGTATTCGGGACGGAATCAAATCCAACATATCAAAAACCATGGCAATCAGTCCAGCCGTTCTCGAGTTATAAGTGTTGTAACAAACACGACTTTCTTTTATATATATAGAAATGCCAAAACACTGTCAAACATTGACTTGCCAATAAAAATATAAGCTTACAGTATAAATTTTAAATTAACATCCCATAAACATGTTCACAATTATCTAATTATTTAGACCAACAACAATACTTACGAATTTTAATAGAATATTTAATTTTGGTCAAACTAAAATTATTACTAACAACTACAATAATTCTATATGCTTATCACAAATCTTTTATAACTGTCTCTAAACAATATGCTACTTTTTTACTTGTAGGGTCATTGTCTCACGGTTGGCAAATCTTGGATATTAAATGGTCAAGAATATTTGGCACTCAACTCATTTTTAGAAAAATTTTTTCATATAACTTTGAGAGCTTTTTTGACTATTATGTAGTTATCATATTTAAGTAATGTGGTTTTTCTCTTCTTTCTCTGTTTTCTTTTTGGTTTATGTTTGTATTTCTTATACCCTTTGTTTTGACGAATGTCTGTTGGGTATGCGCGATTTTCTGCTTCAGGACCGTATTTAGCAATAGATCAGTAAATGTTTCATGTTTCCATGTATACTTGTATACACAAGAAATGCGCTGAGCCAGTAATTCAATAAATAAAAAAAAAAGATTATTCAAATTTCAGTTTTCAAACAAGTACAAAATCGCAAATATTTATTGATGAAACAAACAAATGTCAATACATTTAATAAACTTCCAAAAAAAAAGAATGTTATAAATTTCGTATCTGTGCTCTGGGATATCTGTGTTTCTGTCTGTCGCTCTGTAGTCACTAAACGGTTTCACTGATTTTGATCTAAAGTTTTTTATTTGAAAGCCGAGGTAATCGAAAGAGTTTTTATCCATAATAACTCAAAAGCATCATTTGCACTCTTACATTTATAAGTTTTTTCTTCACTGAAAAATTGATGTAAGCATCTTTCACAGGTCTAATCTAGTCGAAATTTGGTGTTACGGTGCTTTTCCAATATTAGGAAAACAATGTAACATGTAACCTAAACCGATGCAAAGACATCACCCAGAACTCGCCAACCACTTAACTTTCTACCGGAGTATGTTGCAACGGTATCAATCGAGATTTGTTTACTTTTGAGTAGATTTAGCAGTTAGACCAAATTTTGATTCAAATTATTTCACTGTATACTACGTCATTGTATTTATTTAAAAATTTAAAATTATTTTGTTTACATTCCATTGTTAAAAATAGGTACATTTCCACTTCGGTTTTTAGGCAACCTCGAAACTGGCGTTTTTTGGTTGTCTAGCATGGAATGTATTATCCGCTATCAAAAATTACCTGGATTCAAACTTGAAACAGCTTATAAAACATAAGCAGGTTTAAAACTTTGATTTTGCTATAAAACCTATTTTTATTGAATAAAAACCTTTACTAAATAATTAAGTCAGGGTTAGATATTGATTGTAGGTACAAGGACAAAAATCTGTAAACTCAAATACTTACAAAGTTTGATAGATAAAAATTTCTAACAAATATTAAAATGTCTTTTCCAATATAAAATGAGATATAATAATTAAGAATTTTTAAAATTGTGAAAATCAAGATAATTAGTTAGTTATCAATAATAATAAAGTACTTATATTTTCTAAAAATAATCAAAAGAACACGATTAATTTAATTGATTTTCTAAGATATAATAATATATTGATATTTGATATAAGATAGCTCAAGATAAACTAAAAATATTTGATTCATAGACTTCTTTATTGCAAACAATAAACACCCAAAGAAAGCCCATATTATAAAATACATCTTTTTCTTCAATTAAGTTCTGCCAAAAGTCTTATTAATCAAAACTATCTAAAATAAGAGATAAAAAATTAAATCATTCAAAATATAGAAAACTGTAAATATAAACTAAAAAAATCAAACAAATATTTAGTAATCCTTAGGAAATCAACCGAAAGATGTGTCCATGTTGTTAAGGTTACAGCGATTGCTTAAAAAACAATTCAGTTTTTGAAATAAACGTTTCTCAAGCAGAAAGCGTTTATTTAGCAGAAATTTTGCTAAATATTTGAAGCTGCTTCTTAAAGGGAAAATTGATTTCCCATAAATCAAAAGATTTGTATGTGAAAGAATATGACAAGTTTAGCGAGTGGCGGCGCAAAAGTGTAGGCCACATTTGCAATGAAAATCTCGCTAGTTGAATAACTAACATTTAGTATATTATTATGCTTCATTTTTTGTAGTCCACAAATTTTAAATTTAAGGATAACGTTGATATCTTAAGATTTCTTTTGAAGAGTAGTTTTGTAGGCGATGAAGCTAAAAAGTCTAAAATTACAGTAGTTATAATATTGTATGATTTTCTTTAACAAATATTTGATACCAATGTTTGAATAATTAAACCAACCGTTGTTTGGCAAATTTTTGACAGATCTGTGCCATAAAAGCCAATTTATGCCCTCATTTGGGGGCGTATAAAGACGATTGTTGACTAAAATAGAATAAATACTATTATATAAAAAATTACTTTTGTAAAAATTAAAAGCAAAACTATAAAAAAAGTAAAAAATGTTTTAATAATAACAATGATACCTAGCAGAGAAATGACGTAGTCGGAAATGTATGTAAAATTTTTGATAAATTGCCAGCTCATAAAATACAATTACATGCTAATAGGTGTTAAAAAAGACTACAGCAAAATTTAAAAAAATACGAGATTGTTGAAACAACATTTTCTATAGTTTGGCTACGTTGGGTCACAGAGAAACTTTTTGTTTAAGATATAGAGCAGTAACTTTAATTTTAGGGTAAATTTTCATTTTCTAGGTCATGGATTGCTCGAATTGAAATAAACTCATTTGACATTAAGAAGGTTAAAGCAAGATAAACTAAAATTTTGAAATTGACGGCTACTTAAAAAAAATAGCTGAAGGACAATTGAAAGCATTATAACAAAATATGAAAGAGCAAACAAATTCAATTTCTTTTTAGTAGAAATAGTGTAGAAAATCCCGGAGAACGTGTTGTATTACCTCGGCCAAGTATAGACCCCAGTGACTTCAAATCCGTAATGCCAAGATCCGGAGTAGGCACCTTGGCCCTTTGGTCCCGTGCAGACGCCATGTCCATGCGCTTTGCCCTCTTCCCATCCGCCGCAGTAGGTGCCACCGTCGTCGAAGTCAAACCTTCCGCCGTTCACGTGGCTGCGAGAAGTGGCCGTCCCCGTAGCCCCCGTGGCCGCTGGGGATGTAGCGGGCCCCCCGTCCCCCACCTGGCTTGCCTGTTGCATCTGTCGCCGATGCACTCAACTAACACACCCTCATTATCATCATCTCACATCAACGTTGAAATCGTTCGTTCGTCCGTCCGTCGTTTATTAATATCGCTAGTTTCGGATATTAATAAATATCAGCTCGGCATTTCGATCGGTCGTCCACTGGCGCGCCGCGGCACTGCCTCTGCCTGGGTTGACTACGTCTGGCTGGGCCAGGACGTCGGGACGCCAGCGTCGCGACGCAAGCGCATCTGACACCAAGACGCCACGAGACTTTTTCATCTCAAACAAATTTTTGCCATGGTTTCGATAAAGGAAAGAACGGCCAGATAATCGCCAACAAATCCAGCAATACGCTGCTAATTTTTCGTTCAGATTACTACAGAAGCGGCGGAACCGCCGCCAATCTTTCAGTATTACATTATCTATTATTATATTTGCAGCTAATCTAAGAATACACAGAGAAAACATCAAGAATGTGCCGAATTAAATAAATTAATAATTGTGTAATGCTATCGATAGGCAAAAATACATCGGGCTGGTATCCTTGGTTGACTAAATAATTTATTCTTATTATGTGCTATCTTTTTTGAGTCAGAATACTTAAACAACTTTATTTAAAACTTTATCTTAATTTTTACTTTACTCTACTTGAAACTTACTTGCAAAATAAATTAATACTCAAAATAATAAAAATAATAATAAATAAAGTCTTGTCATCAATTTTGGCGGATGCGCCGGGATAGTACTGTCTACTATATGTGACATAATAGAAAGAGGTCTAACTATGAACTAGTAGCTTAACTAGTCCATTATTCTCAATCAAAAAATGTTTCCAAAGACAGTAAACCATACAATTTGCTAATTAAAAGTAAATTTTCCACAACATCCTATAGACAAATCATAACTCAATTTTTATCTTCTAAATTTGATTTTTGTCAAGCAAGATATGTATAATTAAAAATTAAGACTTTGTTTCTTATTGATGTTTATATTATTGAACAAATAATATTATCGTTTTTCAAAAACCGTAAAAATTTATAAATCTAGTAAAATTAGTCTGCTTCTAGAACTAACAAAGTTGAATAAAAAATAATAATAACAATAATAACACTAACAATTAATAAAAATTAGGTTTATCCGATGATAACGATGTTAATAAAACACGTAATTCAGCCGATTGGTTTAGATGATTTATTTCAGCATTATCAGGACTCCAAAAATTTAAAACAAATTGGTTGTATAAATATAGAGTGTGACCTTACGTTGGAAGATCGAGAAAATTATAATAATAAACTTTAATTGTGTTATTGATACATAAAATATTTTACACATGTCAAAGATTAGAGAAAATAAAAAAAACTTATATATATGGACACATCACAGCTTAGAAGTTCATCAAAACTTTAAAATGCATTATAGTTGCGTTAAAAAATTATTTTATCAAAATTTCTTATAGTCAAGCTTACGAATGTACGGTGGAGCATGGGTATAAAATTTAGAACCGTAGAAGTTGCCACCGGTACGGGACTTAAGAAGTCTGCGATAGTCTTTGCATATATTTGTTTAATTTCTTGTTTCATTTCTGTGTACAGTAAAATTTAAATTTTTCTAAAAAAAATAAAAGTGAGTATCTCATTTAATAAAGTAAAGTTTACAATCATCTCTGTACCTTATCAAAGCTAAGGCTCGGATAGCACGTCTCTGTAAACCAAAAATTCTAGCTGACGAGCTTAAGTGACCCATTACATAAAATGCGGCAATAACTTATGCCTTTAGTATTTTTTTTAGAAATTTAGTCAATGTATGAATTCCAGTGCCTGTTTAAGATAAACTCCCAAGAATTTTATCACTAGAGGGTTTTGAATGTTAAGGTTTTTTAGAGTGAATGCTATTGTTTGAATTTTATGTATATTTTGACACAATTAGTTAGAGTGGAATCAGGTGGAAACTTCCTCTTGTGTTGTTGTTATCTCGTGAGGAAGATTTTTTAGATTTGTGTCCGATTTTGTCACGGTGCTGTCGTCGGCGTACAGAACAAAATAGGTATTAGGACTGCTGGTCACTAAATAGTTAACGTAAAAGATGGGGTCTAATACAGACTCTTGTAACACATTATTTTTTTAACCAATTTTAAAAAAAAAAAAGGTCATCAATTTGACTGTATTTTTTTTTATGTGTATACCTTATAACTTTTTTCTGGAAGAACCGAGTTTGATAATTCTTCTTTTATTTGGAAGCTGGTGCTTTCAATTGGTTCCATTTATATTTAATCAAGATCTGACCAGTAGTTTTTAAGTTATTTTTATTAATGCTTTTTTTAACAATAATGTTAAATGTTAAATAATAATAATTAACTATGTCAAAAGTTTGCTAGATGTTTGCCATCGCCATCAGTTTATTAATACAAAAAAATTATGTAGTATGTTGTGACCGTCTAATAATGATGACAGCAACCAAGTAGCAAAACGTCAAAAAAACAAACAATTTTGTAAAAACGAGAACGTTTAGTTTGTTCACCGTTTGTAATGTGTAAAAGTGGTAATAAAGATCTATTTTTCGGAAGTCGTAGGAAATACAGACTCTTCTCTTATTCCGCTAATATCATGTAGGCAATATAAAGCTGCCCACAAAGAGTTTATGCAATGGTCTAGTTTTAAAAAAAAAAAATTGAAAGTTTTAGCGTTAACTGGAATTGAGAAAATTACTAAGGAGGCGCCTGATGAATGTTTTTTACTAATAAAAGTAATTTATTTTTTATTAAAAATAAATCAAATTAAAACTGTTTAAGTTATAGTTTTCTATAAAATACTGCAGGATGAAAATGTTTGATGTAAAAGTATTTTGCGTTCTGTAAAAAAAAACAGTCATTTTCGTTGTATTGGTTACCATGTAAATGTCAATCTTTGACAACCAGTTTGCCGAAAATAGTTATTTGAATCACAAGGCCGGAAACAGGCCAAAGGCCGAGGCCTCCAAACTACAAGCCCCTGCAAAAGCGTTTTTGGAGGTGTGATTCACAAAAATTTTTGTGCCGCTGCCGATTTTTTATTTTAAAAAATAAAAAAATTTTTTTATTAAAAAAAGTTTTTTCCATGTTATGGCAACGCTAAGTAAAAAATCCAGATGTCCTGTTTATTAAAAAAAAATATTTGCTTTGTCATTTCAAAAGTCACCTATTTGCGTTCTTAAAAAGAGAAATTGCTGTTTTCTGAAAAAATCGATACTCCAGCACACATTACGGCTTAGGAACTTTAGGGGGCTATACATTAATTGTAACATTATACAATACAAACCGTTAGTTGTCATTGATAAATGTCTGACAATGACAGCAAATGTCATAGTAATCATTTTCTAGCCTAGGCTGGCAAGACGGCGTTTCAGGCCGCTTAGGACACGTTGAAAGTTATGTGTTGCAAGCGCAAGGCACAAAAAATATATTTTAATACAATTAAATATAGTTTATTTATTTAAATAATTTGAATATTATTAATTATGTTGTTTAATGTGATAATGCATTACATTATCAAGGAAAATGTCCTCTTGATAAACTTTACATATATAAACGCAAACCATAAAAAAAATGTATATGAAATAGTATCAATTAATTAAATATTAAGTAAACAGTAGATTTTTTATTTTCAGGTAAATGTTTCTCTCTTTCTTCGTTTGTCTCATTCAAACGTTGTAGTTTCATATTAGCAGCGTAGGTCTACTCATATTGAAACAAATAATATAATCAAATCCACTAAAAATCAAAAAATTAAAAAAATTTTAACCGAAAAAACACCAACTTCAAAAATGATAAAATGCTCTAAAGAGTATTAAATAATTGCGTAAACTTGTATGCTTAAAAAACAATCAAATTATTTGGATAGATTGGATACTATAATGTACAAATATTGTTATTTTTGAAGTCGGTGTCAGTTAAGGTAGGTTTGTAAAAGGTTGTATATATTATGATAAATTAAATGTAATTTATTACGTAAACATTAAATGTTGACATAAAAAATATTAAGTCTCTACTTAATATTAGAATTGATTATTTCTATTATTATACTACAGAAGTCTGAAAGTTTATCTTACCGATCCACATCGTAGTATATATTTACGCAAAAGAACGCAAAATTACTTTTTAAATTTAGGTTTCAGACTCCAATTTGTTTGTTAGGTAATTGTTCATCAATGTATTGTTTTACTTTTTATTGGTGACTGATTTATTACATTATGAAACATGTAGCCATAACTGTAGAAAAAATTGAGCGACCAAAGATCGAGACTGTTTAAATTTCAAAATCAATTGATAATTTCAAATACATTATTTGACTGCCTTGATTTTTTCTAAATTACATAGACTAATCTAAAAAATAATTGATATTTTCTGAAAGTTGCAGTAGCACATATTTTGTAAAGTTTGATTGGTAAATATAGATAATTTTGTCTCCAGTTATAATATTCATATTATGTTTAAAACTTTTATTTTTTTTTAATCGGTTTGTATCTATACTGGTCTTAAATTAAAAAAAAATGAGATCTTGCATCTTATTTTAGTGCGGAAAACGGCACACTGCCAGCCTAAGCTCTAAAAGTTGTAAAAATTTTATGTTTGGTTTTAAGATAACTTATTAACAAATAAAATTATAATAATTATTTTAATCAACAAACGAGGACAATTTATTAATTACAAGTGAATAAAATAATACTATCTTTTGATTTTAATGTTTGTGTCTGTAAAAATATTGTAATTAAATTTTTTGAACGCTTTTCTTAATTTTTTATAAAAGTAATTTAACTGGAGATCTTCATTCACAACTGCATTTATTTTAATTACTTATTAATTAGTAACTTATATTCTTTATGATGCACGACCTGACAATTAGCTAAAAATACTTTTACTTTAATTTTTCTTGGCTTTTTTATTAAAACACACATATTACTATGATTTAAGAATCTAGACTTGCTGTTTCCTAAAGATGTTTATCTGGTCACAATAAATATTAATTTGTTTTTTAAAACTTTTAAGAGCTATAACAAAAAAATATTGTTTGATAAACGTTTTTAGAAATATTTTGCGGATTAATCTGCTATTTCAAATTGGGCTTTGCTTTGTCTTAAGACAGTGACGATTTGTCTGAAAAAACTTTTTTCTAGAGAATTGTAACAAAAATTTTAAGTATCCGTTTAGAAACAGTGATTTTGTAATCGTAAAAATAGTTTTTTGAATGGCAAGATATTAAAAACCCGACCAAAATATTTTTGTGTCTTGGCATTAATTTTGTCTCTGTTGACTCGTCTGTCTGTTGACTGTTAAATCGTCGTTGCAATAGTAATCTTGCTCCGTACCCGAGAAAACTGGAAGTTCACTGGAAGACTTGGTTCACGCATTTGCTTGAGCATAAATGTGAAACTAAATTTTGACTAAATTGTTAAATTTGATTTTTAATTTGGGAACATCATTTGTCACCTTAGTTAATGTGTCAATGATTAAAAAAAAGTTTTTGAGCTCATCAACTTTCCGAATATCTATTTTTGTTTATTTACTTGTCGACACAGAAATCTATGTGAATCACATGTCTAGAAACTGTTTGCAAGAGCTCAAAATTTAGAGGTCTTGGTTCCTGGTCTTTGTCCTACAACAAGAATTTCTCTTTCAAACGAACAAATCTTATCTTGGTGATATAAAGAACTATTTTTTTTCTAGTTGCTGTGGGTTTTTATAATTGATTGGAAAACCCATAGGCAATAAGCAATAAAATTACACCACCGCAAATAAAATAATACCGCAAACACTTTGATAAAAATGGTATGGATTGAGACCTGTATTTATCGTTCCTATGACGCATTTTTACTATATAAAGCATTTTAAAAATAAGGCTGCAACATCTTTATTTGATATAGCTGTAACAAAGTTTTTTAATAATAATGCTGGTAGTCAAACTTTTGAAAAAAAAGTAGTTTTGCTTTTAGTATGCATACAATGTCATTTGGCTTAATAGAAACATTTGATTTAAAAACATTGGAGTTAAATGAAGTGGGTGAGGTGAGTAAAAATTTATTAGTTCACCTCCGAAAATTTGTAGACCTTTAAAAAAAAATTAGTAAACAGAGTCATTACTTTGTGTACAACATAATAATTTATTAAAAAAAGTGTGAATATTTGTAGTCAAGCCTTAATAAGGTTAAACGTATGTGTTAATTTAACGAAACATCACAAATTGCGATAAAAGAGGCTTTTAATAAAATTAACGTACATGCTAAAATTTGTAATTGATTTTATTACGTTTTTAAATATACATTTTTTTTGTTTAAGGCTGCATTGAAAATATTTGCCAGCCTTGATTTTAATTAAAGTCAACAAAATTTTAAAAATTTACCAAACATATTTAAAACAGAACAATTATTCAAAAATAAGATTCGTATCAATTAAAACTTATTTTATTGGAACTATTCATAAACGATCATTTTTCCAAATTAACTTACCAGATCAAATGCATTGTGATTTATATTATGTATTGATTGTAATTTGAACGGTTTGAGTTTGGTTTTGTTATTGCTTGTAATTCAATTAAATTTAATTCTCTCATTGAAAAAATTAAAAAATTGCACAAAATTATGTAAAAGTTTTTTTTACACCTAAAAATTTAAACAAGACACATTATAAACATACACATTACAAAAGATTTTAACATTTCAATTTTTACAATGAGAGGGTCAAACTAGTTATCTAGCACTAGAGTCGATAAAAATTTAGAACGAATAATTAAAGTCGTCAACTTTCAAATTCAGATTTAACTTCTTTATAGCCTCGGTGCTGACTTAGTGCTTCTTGCATTCAAATACAGCTAAGTGATTTGACTTATGGTTTTAATTTTAATCGTTTATTCACTAAATCTAAAGGGCCAGTTTCTGATAACTTTCATTACATAAGCAGATGAGCTGATCACTATAAAATAGTTACGGCTGGTAGTAACTATTTTTGTTTTTGTTTTTGTTTTTGTTTTACGTAATGCCATATATGTATATTACTGAACTAAATATTATTGCACTCATCTAATCTATATATATAAAAGAAAGTCTGTTAGTTACACCACTTATAAGTCAAGAACGGCTTTACCGATATGGTTGAAAATTGGTGAGGTGGTAGCTTAGATCCAGGAGATTGCTATAGGATGTTTTTTATCCAGAAACCACCCTCTAAAAGAAGGGTTAAATCAAAATTAGAATTGCGATGTCGGAAACGTTCGGTGAGGCTCGGCAAATTACCGTTCCAAATAAATCGATCCACTCCCCCACCACCAACCAAAGTTGGACCTTGAACCGTTCGTTTACATGTTAAGTGCACTACCCACTCTTTAGTTGGCCACTGACGACTCAACGGCGCAGTACAATTTCATTGGAAGCGACGAAATTGGACTGAATTTGATGGAATTGAATCGTGTGTGTGCATGACCGATTAAGTTGGTTTGGTGCGAGGGTGCGACTGAATTGTACGATTTTGTCTTACTGCGCCGTTGGATCGTTACTGGCCGGCTTTAATCGTCTTCCATGAGACAACTTCCCATATAACAGCTTTGGGTGAAAGTTTGTATGGAAAATTATGATGACTGGATTTGAATGAAAAGAATAGAATACTTTTTATTAACAAAGAGATAAAAAGAGGTGGGATAGGAACAAAAAATGACAAGTACCAATATTAGTATGATTTTCAAAAATTTTGGATTGTTTATTTTAAAAATAATATCTATGTTTAAATCCAACATTTTAGAAGTAAAATATTATCATTCCTTGATAGGGCGGAAAGAGGGCAAAATGTCTAAAGATTGATGTCGTTTTCATAATTTTTCCCATAAATTGCCTAAGTTCTCAAAAAAAAAAAAATAGGTATGTTTCCTGCGCTTTCTAAAAAATTACTCTTAGGAGGATGAAAAGAGAGTGTTCTAGGGATAAAAATGTAAGAAAACGATATAGGTATTTTCGAGGAATTTTAGGTCGTTGATTTTGAAAATGATATTTAAGTTAAAGAGGGTTGTAAAATGAATGTGATAAAGGTAATAAATGTAAATAATTCATTTGGTTATCATTTTTATAGTTTTTGGGGTCGTTTATTTTAAAAATCTATATCTATTTATGACCGATTTGGCTGAAAATTGGTGGAGTGGTTGTTTAAAACCAGTAGCTTAACAAAGAATATTTTTTATCCCATTCCGTGTGACGTGACATACAATATAAAACGTAAACGCATCTGACATATAATAACAAAACAAATGACAAAAAAAATAAAAAACAAAATAACCGAACTAAGGCGGAACAAAGTTCGCCGGGCCAGCTAGTTATCTATAAAGGATCTCATATAATTCATTATATCGTTTATATATGACATCTTTGACATTTGGTGTGAAATATTTGATATCTGATAGGGAAGTATTTGACCTGTCTTCAAATATCGCATCATTTTTTTCCTAAAACAACAAAACATGTTATATTGAAATGAAACATTCACCATAAATGTGTCAAAAATTTGACTCTAATAGTCTAAATGGATAATAGTCTTTGAACTATAATTAATTATGCTATTGAAATACTTTAAACCATTTTATTGTTTTGTTATTAATTTTTAAAGTGCCTTAAAAGGTTTTTTTACCCGAATTTATAAAAAAAGTCAGTTACCTTATAACTTTTTTCTGGGAGAACCGATTTTGATGATTCTTTTTTTATTTTAAAGCTGGTTTCTTCTACTTGGTTTCCTTGAAATTTGATCAAAATCAGAATAGTATTTTTTAAATTATTCTTATTATTGTTTTTTTTTTTAACATAAATATATATATATATATATACACTAAATTGATTATAAAAAATATGAGAAACTAAAAATTTACAAAATTGCTTTTTTAGTTAAATATGTTTCATAGTTAAATATTAGTTTATAAGCAATTTGAATTAATTAAATATATGAAATAATAATTAATTAATCATATTAAAGTCGGTTTTTCCTAAATTTTTAATTTGTTTAATTATTTAATTCAATTAAATACAATAAAAGATGTGTATGTGTATATTTTAATAAACTTATTTTAACATATTACACACTTAATTGTTCGTCTTTTACAAACAAACAAAAATTTAAAAATTGGTTTATTAGCAGGTTTTAATTATTTTAACAAAAAAAATAAATATAGTTTTTAAATTTTTGATATATTTAAAAAATATACTGTCAGCAAAGGCACATAAATTGAGTAGTATTCATAGATACAAAAAAATCATAAAAAAAGATACTGTGTTTGTTTAACGCTATATGGCCTCTTTAACAGTTACAGAACAAATACTTGAAACAAAAAAATTTTTTTTTAGATTACGAGGATCAAAATCAAGAGGACCAGTGCCGCATATAAGTCAGAAAGACTCATACGATACTGAAAAGTACCTACTTGGAAGCGCGCGAGTTAAAATCAGAAAAAAGATATAAACAATAAAACTTTTTAAAATTTTTATTAAGTAGTATTATTAACTATTGTATAAATAATCAAAAAAATATTTTTTTTTTATAATTTATTCTTTGTTTTTATATATTTTTCATTGATCAAAAGTTCCCAATTTTAGGGTTTTTCAAACTTTTAAAATTCATATCTCCAAAAATATCAACTTCTGTAGATCCACTAGTTACTCGATTGTAAAAGAAAGTCATAAACTTTACGATCGGTAGACGGTGTCGTTTCCGAAAATCCATTGGATGTTATGTTTTTGACCGCACGTCGACCACTCTGGGCCAGCCGACAAAATTAATAAAAATTCAGAAAAATTCGACAGAGGTTGTGTAGAATACATGTCATTTCCATATTTTTGTATATTTTTTAAAAATTAAAAAAGCCAATTGTTGAAAACACTTGAATACACCGCTGTAGCTCGTTTATTTTGTATTTATCAGATTCTAAATCAATAAAATAATAATTTTAATTAAGGTCATAAATAAACTGCTTATAAAGACATTTTAAAGTTTTTAACACGAAAAAAAACGAGCTACGTCCATGAATACATCTTTGATGAAGACAGTGTTAAAATTTAGTTACATTTTGGTGACAATTGACGCAATGGGATGATTTCTACTAAACCTCTAAAACACTGGATTCATTACGGGTTCAAAACCCCCTTAAGTATGGTATTAGCTGTATTATCATTTAAGTATATTATTAAATTTTTATGATTCATCTAAAAAGATAGTTGGGTTTCAATCAAGATAAAGTTTAGTTGATAGAAGTGCTTTAAAACTGTAGCAGCATATGACAACATTGTAATATTTCTATGGAAACAGCTTTCAAGGTTATTTTTTGGCAAAATGTCAACCATCTGTGTCTAACTTTTTGATGATTTAATTATTGTGAAACAATCTTTTTGGCAAGCGAATGCTGCGATCTTGCCAAATGTTCTTGGTTTATGGTACAACTGAAGGAAATGCCTTAGATGCGGTGAGACAATATGGCATCTGATTTTCCCAGCGGCGACAACCAAGCCCTGATGTATTTCGACAAATGAATCAGAGATTTAGGAAAAATCTTTGTTTCACAACAACGGAATCTTTAACAGACACAATCACCATAAATAATCAATTTTTGAATTTTGAAACAAGACGTCAGCACAGATTTTTGTTAAATATGTGAGTTGGAACAATGGAAAACCAATTAATAAGTCTTCATATTTTGAAAATCGTCTGGGAGGTGATCAATTTTTAAACTGTTGCAATATGATTTAGGAAATCATTTATTGGAAGATGTGTCTCTGACAATCAGAAGAGATATGAGACTGCAAATGGATCGTGCTAGTCCACATTATGCTGTACCAGTATCTGATCGTTGCTATTGAGGTAACATAGTAATTACCAAAGCAGCAATGTCTGCACACACAAATTTTTTCAAATTAGTGATCTTTACTATGCTTAAAAGTTTATCGGATCTTTTTGACACGTCCAATAAATGTTTTATAATGTTTTGTCCTACTTTATAATTAATGTCTTTTTTTTGGTTCTTGGTTTTTTTTTCCTTTAATTTTTGTATCTCTAGCAGCATATGGTCTGATTCAATCCTTTCACCTATCTCTTTCACTTTTCTTCATGCTTTTTGGTTCACTATCTCGAAGTCAATTACCGTTTCCGCCTGTGTTCCTCCATATGTCCATCTCTCTCTTTCTCATCTCCTTCTCTATTTTTGTTTAAGATTCTTCACCCATTATCTTCCAGGACCTCATATAAGTCTTATGAATGTGACCTCTTCGATATTTGGTGTCACATATTTGATAATCTGGTAGGAAGACATTTGACCTCTCTTCATATATCTCATAATTTTTTCCCTAAAACGACAAAAAATGTTATGCTGAAATAAAAATTCATCATACAGTCGAAAATTCAGCCTACAAGTTTAAATTTATCATGGTTTACAAACTATAAATATGAAAAATTGGTTTATTAGCAGGTTTTAATTATTGAATTGAACAAAAACAAATACAATTTTTAAATTTGTTAAATATTTAAACAATATACTGTCGGCAGAAGCATTTCAAACATTGCTTTCAACATAAAAAAATAATATTTGTTTAAAATAATGCAAAATTCTAAGGAGGAAATATCAACGTATTGTCTATTATTACAAAACAGGATATATAAGTATATCAAATAATTTGTAGCTCAACAAATAATACCAAATCAACAATCAATAAATTGTTTTAATATAAGTCACATTATTATGAATGCTTTCATAAATTAATAACATTGCATAATTAACCAATACTCGACCAATTATCAAGTAAACATTTTTGCAAAAGATGGAAATTACATAATTTATAACTCATATTTTTAATAATAATTAAGTATAAATATTAATTGAAAATTAATTCAGACTTTTTTCTAATGATTTTAAAAATCTGATGTTTTCAATAAAGATTTATAAATGTAAACAAAAACTTGGAATTCATTTAAACGGTGCATACTATGCAAAGAGAGTTTAATGCTCCTAACTTTTGCAAAGTCAGCTTGCTCCTATCATCCGCGACCTTGTTGTGTTGTAAATTAATGATACTGAAACACAAGCTGTCTCACGAATGATTTTAATAATATCTGATAAAAACCTGTATAAAACCAACAGAAAAGTAAAGAAAAAATTAGTTTTTTGTAAGATCAATCATGAAGATCATACTATTTTGTTCCGTCTTAACAGTACCGGCATTTAGTTTGGTTTCCGCTGCTCCTTGTGACTGTTCGGATTTGAAAGATATTAAACCAGCAGAGCAATCATGTCTTTTAAATCAACTCTTGCATGTTGTTAGCCATTTGGTGAGCTGTGGGAATCATAAATTTTCTCCTGAGGACTACAAAACACTTTTACAAGCAACAAAATGTGGAAAAAGTAAACACGGATCGTCAGACACGCCAAAAGAGGATCAACCTATTACTTCGCCAATTAAACCACTTTTTCCTATTACTTTTCCTCCTGGCTTGAGTGACACAAATGAAGATGTATCTAGTGATTCCACTAGTGAAGAAAGCACAGAAGAAACGATAGATATCGGCATAAAAAGAGAGGTAAGTACCAAAAGCCAAGAGACATCGGAAAGTTCTAGCAGCACTGAAGAAGATATAAGCATAGAAATTACAAACCCTACCGGATCTGCTAAAGAAATCAGCATAGAGATCACAAGCGATAGCACAAGCGATAGCACAAGCGAAGACAGTACAACTGAAGACAGTACAAGCGAAAGCAGTGATTCTTCTTCAAGTGCAAGTACTGAGGTCAAAGTTAAAACAACTACTCAAGAAAGTCCTTCTACTATAAAAAAAGAAATAGAAATTGACATTAAAACCGATGCTAATGTTGATGAGCCACAGCCTGATGTTGAAAATCACAAGACTAAACATTCAACTCTTCCTGAGCATGGGAATAAATGTGATTGTGGGTGCTTCCCTTCAGATGCTCAAGTGTTCTTTATTCCAATATTGTCATTTCATAATTCTCCAGGCTTGACACCTCGAGAGTTGAAAGATTATTTGTTTAATAAGATATCTTTACCAAATGTTTAGGACTTATTGCAAGATATTTATAATAAACAAAATCAATTTTGTCCCAATATTGAATTTGATATTTTTCTCTGTTCCAATTCCTTCTTATCAATTAAAGAGCTTCTATTTGGTGAAAATACAGCTCATGCTTACATCATTGTCAGAATCTTAACATGAGACGTTATTTTATAAAAAAGTTTTTAGAGTTTAACTTTTAAACGTTTAATTATTAATCTGAAAATAGCTGTTTAGCCGCTATTTTCATGATACTCGGTATGCTATGATGAATATTGCAAATTGGTGTTTTAAGCTTCTTGTGAAAAAAATGTGAGAAAAGCGATAATTTGTTAGAACTGATCGATAAAGCTTTGGTCAAGTTTTACAATTTTTAGGTGTTCTGCATTAAATCTTAAAAATAAAATTTAATATATTTAAAATAATATTTAGAACTATTGACTTATGTTTAAAACATTTGAGCGATAGCGCAAATTATTTAACTTTTTTTTTATCCTACACCAACTCAAAATGAAATTTTCTCGTCTCTCGACAGCCGAGAAAGTACATTATTTTTAGGCTAGCCGAGAAATGATGCACTTTCTTGGCTAGCCGAGAAAAAAAAATCTGATTTTCTCCGCCAGGCGTCGCTGTTATAAGAAAAATGAAATCTATATAGACGGTTGAACAGTCGTCACGCACCAAGGACACTCTAAACGTCCCATTTACTGTTTATAAACGTCAATATTATTTTAAAAAACTACTTTTGTGTAAGATAAATTGTGTAAATCACGACAGTAAAGTAATTCATGACTTTTTGACACCTGTCAAGGTTTGACATTTTGAATTGGCGATTGGCGGTAATAACCTCAAACCAATTTTAAGATAATGCTCGATTATAAGGTAATTTGTGTAGGATAAAAAATAATGTGTAAACCACGGCCGCAAAGTGCTTTTCCAGGCCTTGAGAAGTGATCAGGCTCGCCTGTCTATATCTTCTTTCGGCCTGGAAAAATACCACTTTGCCGCCTAGGTTTACAATATACTATTGTTTATAACTCACTAGCTGGCCCGGCGAACTTTGTTCCGCCTTAGTTTTGTTATTTTATTTTTTATTTTTATTTTTCTTGTCATTTGTTTTGTTATTATATGTCAGATGCGTTTACGTTTTATATTGTATGTCACGTCACACGGAATGGGATAAAAAATATTCTTTGTTAGGCTACTGGTTCTAAACAACCACTCCACCAATTTTCAGCCAAATCGGTCATAAATAGATATAGATTTTTAAAATAAACGACCCCAAAAACTATAAAAATGATTCCCAAATTAATTACTCACATTTATTACCTTTTTCACATTCATTTTACAACCCTCTTTAACTTAAATATCATTTTCAAAATCAACGACCTGAAATTCCTCGAAAATACCCATATCGTTTTCTTACATTTTTATCCCTAGAACACTCTCTTTTTATCCTCCTAAGAGTAATTTTTTAGAAAGCAGGAAACATACCTATTTATTTTTTTTTGAGAACTTAGGCAATTTATGGGAACAATTATGAGAACGACATCAATCTTTAGACATTTTGCCCTCTTTCCGCCCTATCAAGGAATGATAATATTTTACTTTACGATCCAAGATCGTCAGTGGCCGGCTTTACATGTAAACGCACGGTCCGACTTTGGTTGGTGGTGGGGGAGTGGATCGATTTATTTGGAACGGTAATTTGCCGAGCCTCACCGAACGTTTCCGACATCGCAATTCTAATTTTGATTTAACCCTTCTTTTAGAGGGTGGTCTCTGGAATAAAAAGTATCCTATAGCATTCTCCTGGCTCTAAACTACCACCTCACCAATTTTCAACCATATCGGTAAAGCCGTTCTTGAGTTATAAGTGGAGTAACTAACAGACTTTCTTTTATATATATATATAGATATAAACCTATAACTTTATTTTCTTTATTTTTAAAAATTGAATTAAAAGACTGAAATATATGTTCGTTTTGCAAATAAAACAAAAAAATTTAAAATTATTTAGATTTTATATAAATGATAAATGGTTTTAAAGAACAACAACATTTTAAACTAGTCCACATTATAGCAACTAGGCAACAGCGTTAGTGGGTCTATTGTGGCAGTGGGCTTAGCTAAGACCATAGTAGAAGTAGATAGTTATGACTTTCAGATCACATTAACTCATTGTTGTTAATTTTCCTAAGTCACTGTACAAATTTTGTAATCCCGCTTACACCACAAAATTACCACAAAACAATACGACTTACCGCACTTAACCTCAAAACACTTGCTTCTGCTCAATAGTGCAATTTGTCACACACCTACTTATGCAGTAACTAATTAAACACTTAGAAAAACAATAAAAGACAAAATGCACTACTAGCAGTTTCACTTATTTGAAGTTTGAAATAAAAGTATTGCCATCAGAAAAATTGAATAAACACATTTAAAATGTGAACTAATAAATGCCAATAGACTCACTGGCAGCGTTGCCACATTTCGCTGTTCACGGCTTGTTAAGTAGAGATCATTTTTAATAACAGATATGGATTTTAATACAAAATAATTTTGAGACAAAGATATTGGTGATTGAACAGTCACGTTATCACATTAGCCTCTTTCGGCTAAAACGCATATCTAAGATAAACAATATTATATACTATGTCTTTTTTAGTTTCTACCAACAAATAGTAAATAGTAAAAGTTAAAGCAAGTTTATTCAAACTAAGATCTGCAGACACAACCATGTTTTATTCTCTTCAGTAAGACGCAGCAGATTCTTATATTATTGAATAAATTTGCACTTTGCAGTGACAATTGGTTTTATATTTACCCAAGTACCTATTAGCTCCGTAATAGGTACATACTTGGGTACAAAAATTTTACCATGTTACGGTATTTTTTTGTCACAAAAAATTAAAAGAGGCAGATTATTTTTGCAATAATAACTGTTCTTTGTCACATAAAATAAAGTTTTTGCAACATTTTTGTATATCTGTAAATATTGTAATGTTCTTTCTTCTTCGGAGTATTTAGGTACCTGTCAGATTATTGTTAATAATTTGCGGAAAAAATATTCTTATACCCACCGGAGGTTTAGTGCAAAATCCCGGTGAGATCAGTCTAAGTTCTTCTAAAAGCTCATTTAAATTCAAAGTCGACTGATAATTTATGAGCGGAATGTACTTTATTCCGAGCTTCTCTATTCAGGTTGTTAATGATAGCACTTATTTCAACTGAAGTTTTATATCTGTTGGAAAGACACAACAAAACATTGCTGAATTTTTTAGAATATAGTTTAAGCAATACGATTAGATGAGTGAATTTTTTGTTAAAACAAAATATTTTTTATAAGAACGGTATATTTACCGTTTGTTTACACTTGTCACTGCAAATGTATTATTCAAATAAAAATCCACTGCGACGTACTGAAGCGATCCAATAAGAACAAAACATGCCCAAGTTTACAGATACAGTTTGAATGAATTTGCTTTAACCTTATTTTTTTATTTATTGGTAGAAACTAAAGTAGATATAGTATATTATAGTATATGCCGTACGATTCTGTGAATGTCTGATTAAAATATTTTTTAAATATCCCAAAGATTATATTTTAGTTTGATCTACATTATTCTATATTGCAGCTTATTATATTAGTTCACTTGAGTTTAAATTTGAATTGTAAAGAAGTAGGCGCAATGAGATATGCTGTGAGAACTACTATGCTGTTGCAAAACATACACATCTTCATTGGATTTTATTACTCTATATATTTTAAGGTCATCAGCGTACATCAGGCAGAACGAATCAAATATATCAGGCAAATCATTTGAAAATATCACGTAAAGAATTGGTCCTAATTTAGAACCTTGCTGTATTCCTGACAAAGGTGTTATAAATTTAGAATTATGATTTAGAAACCGAACTCTAAAGGTGCGATTTTGGACATATGAGCAGAACAATGAAAGGGTTAATTTATCTGCACCTAATTTACACAGTTTGCTTAAAAGTATATCATGATCCACCTCATCAAAGGCTTTTGAAAAATCTGTATATATAACATCCAATCTGCCACCCACATCTAATGTTTTGTGTACCTGATTGGAAAAAACTAAGAGATTAGTTTCAGTACTCCTGTTCGGAAGAAAACCATGTTGAAGTGGGCTTAGTACACTTTTAACACTATTTAATAAAAACTTATATATGATATTTTCAAAAACCTTTGCAGGGCTATTCAAAATAGATACTGGTCGATAATTTGATATACTTGATTCATCCCCAGATTTATATACTGGAACAATTTTAGCTGCTTTCCAGAGACTTGGAAAAATATCTTTACCCAAACTTAAGTTAATAATATATTGTAATGGTAAATGCAAAACGTCTTTAAGTTGTTTAAGTAAATAAGTTGGAATGCCATCAGGCCCACTACTTTTTTTATTTTTTAATTCATTAAAACCAAACAAAAGTGTCAGCAGAAGCAAAGCCAAAATTAAAACTGTTATTATTATTCAGATTTCCATTATCACTCATTATTTTGTCAATATCATACTCAGGTTTTACACTGCTATGAACTGAATTAAAATAATTCAGTTATATCCACTTTTATAGGATATTTATTTAATTGGATTAATAATTTTTTCTACAGTTGTTACAAGAAGTTGACATTTTCGCTTGCATTTGACAACGCAAAAGGGAACTTTCTAAGAAATATAAAACAATTTTAGCAATTATTTAGACTTTTTCTGTATTAATATAAGTTGGGTATCACGCTAACGTGTTGTGGTCATGTTTATATATTTTTTCAAAGCTAAAATCATTTTAATAACTTGTTTTGTCATAGTTATGTAGTATTAAACTTTCTTTACCTAAATGTCTCTTATTGTTGGAGTTGTTATGGTTTTTTTTTAATGTTAATTTTAGGCTAATTTAGTTCTGAATACATGTGCCTTTTTGGTTCTTTTGCCTTCGTATAAATAGTGTTGTTATTATAAGTTATTAGCTAATAATTATTTATTTTACCCAATTTCTAAAATAAATTTCTTTGCTGTTAATAAATTTTAATTTTTTTAAAAAAATTAGTTTTTGTGTTAGATTGTAATAGCAAAGCAAACGTATTAATTTTTCAATATTTTATTGATTTTTGTATTTGAGTCAAATTAACCTTGTGAGGGTTTTGTGTCTGTAGATTAGGTATTGTTATCTTGATCTATGCGTTTAATGTTGTTAGTGTTCGGTTGTACCAGACAATTACTTTTATGTGCATAGACTATACACACCAAGATAACAATTCCTAACGATGACAATTTTTCAATGATTTCGGGCTGAAAAAGTCTTTTTTTTTCAATCAAGTAAGAAAAGTTTATTTTATAAAACCAAGTAAACAATCTTTTGTTTGAAAACAATTTAATTTATGATTTTGTAAGCAAGTGATGAGCTGTGCAAGTTGTAGAGAAAAACTTGTGTGTAATGCAAGCGCAAAATATTACTATTCTAAACATTGTAACTTTGTAATACAAAAAGTTGAACAAAATAAACTACCGCTTTATTTTTCTTCAAAATAAAAAGCTTAACATTATATTTAAAAACTTTTAATTACATATTATAATATTTTTATTATAAATTATTATAAAAGTAATAAAAATATGAAGTAATTAAGTACTTGCTTTTTTTTATTAAAATCAATTGTAATTTCTTCAAAAAGAAGCTCATCTGTATTAGAAGTTGTATTATCATTATTTTTGTCACCAAATCAAATTCAAGGAAATATATAGTAGGACTGCAGTATAGGCAATCTTTATTACTGCTTTACTTTATTACTGTCAAACAAATATTAAAAAAAAAAGAATTGTATCACAATACAACTGTATAGACCCACTAATATTTGCAATTAGAGTTTATAGTTAAGATTATTATTATACTGATTAAATTTTAAAGTTTTCTAATTAAATGGTAATTTTGTAAATAATAAAAGTTATAATTTAAAAGTGTGAATTTATTTCAAGCTCTTGACTACCGCATTTTTTATTTAATAGCAGTTTTAAGATTACCTAAATATGTTTGCACTTATTTATAAAAAAAGAACTGAAAGTTTTTAATAATAATCTATCAATAATAACGGATTATACCTACTACAAGATGATTTTTTTTTATTTATATTACAGAATGACTTTAAAGCACTACAAAATTGAATAAAATTTACTTTTTTTCATTATTAGATTTTTATGCCGATTATAACTTAAAGCATTAATAAACATAGAAATGTTACAAAATTAATGCGACAACCTATAATAACAAGACGCTTGACTAGCCAAAGATCATATGGTTTTTTCCTGGTAAGAAAATAATATGTTAAAATTTGAATTATCATAATTTTGCGCCTTGAACATTTTTGTCAATAGTGCCTCATAATTTACAATTTTTTTTGCATATATTAAAATCTGTACTGTTTTTTAAATTGGTTAAAAATATTCTAAGAGTATGCATCTATAACGAACCGGGTATATTTAAAATAAGAATAAACAGACACAAAAAAAACTTAAATATAAAAACTAACTATTGTGCAGTCGAGATAAACATAAAAATAGCTTTAAATAGAAAAAATTAAAAACCGCAATTTTGAGGAGAGATGCTTACAACATTTTGATATATTTTTGCAACTGAGTATAAATATAAAAGTTTAAACAGCTCAGTAAAAAATTAATTACAAAACAATGTTTAAATACCTGCATTCTCCTTGACAATACAATGTTTCAACAGTTTTTTTAGACAATTTTTCTACAATAATTGTCACAGTACGTATACAAAAAACTATTAAACCCAAAAATACTTGTTGATGGTTTTCAATTTCTATGCTTGTTTGTTTCTAACCTGACCTGATTAATTTTGACTTACACCTGCTAATTCTGTAGTTTTTAACTCATGCTTTTTTTCTAGAAATTATATACAGATACAGCCAGAAATACAGAATATTATTGAAACATCTATGTATTCTTAAATACAATAAAGAGCGGATTATATAAAGCTTGCATATCTAACGATTTTGATATGCCAATTAAACTCTTTGGTACTTTTACGAATAAGGTAACTTGAAAACGATTAACGCTAATTAATTTTTGCATATTTTGCTAAATAAATAAATGCATATATTTGATTTTTTTTATGCATATATATATGTGCATATTTCGCTTGTTTGGCCTGCATGTAAATCCGCTCTTTAATAATAAAGCACAAATTTTTGGTAAACCCATAAGTATACCGTGTGTAACAATTTGTTTATATTTTTAAAGAAACAAGATTGCTATATTTAAAAAAATTGTTATTCATTCTTGCTGTTGTATAAAATATTATTTTATTCTGACGTAATCAACCAATGTGCTAAATTTTTATTTTAAAAAAGAATATAAAAACTAGATCCGAATATAAGATCATTAACCCAGAAATTGACGGAAAGTTTCTCTAAATCAGTGCCAAGTTTTTACCTGTATCATAAATTAAAGGTATAAGTAACTGATCACAAATATTTAATGAATAGCAGTATTATTTTTTTTTTATCATTATCGCTCTTTAATTCTTTTATATCCCGTATTACCTATTATCAGAAAGGATCATAAAATAGTCTATTTCATTTTTTGATATACGTTACAGTATTTTGAGAATGGCTAAAGTAAGTATAGTTGCTTAAATAAAAAAAAATATTTTACGAATAAAAAAATTACTTATTAATATACATAGAATAGTTGTTTACGGAAGCTCCATATACAGAGTGTTCTATTTTGTTTTTCTTGTATCTGACACACATTACGGTTAGTAAGCTGGTGATCGGTGCAATGAACGTATGTAAATTATTCAAATCGATATAAATTTATGTATATTTTTAAGGATAATGAAGAGATTTTGGTGCGGTCTACGTGGGCAAAGCCCTTGGAGTTTGTGTTGTCTTGTCTTGGCTATGCAGTTGGACTTGGAAATGTGTGGCGGTTTCCCTATTTATGCTACAGAAACGGGGGTGGTATGTTATTTTATTATTTTTTACAAGATTTAACCGTTTGACCTTAAATATCAATTATATTTATCATTGTTTTAACTTGACATTTGACCCTTCTTTATGATAAAAATGCATCTATTATATATATATTTTAGTCAGTATAAAGCTAATTATCAAAAATAATGCAAATGTTTGTACAACACAAATGTTTATTTATACAACATTTTATTAAAACTTGTAAAACTGCTTTATGTTGAACATGTTTCAGCAGGGGCAAATTTGTAAAATTTCTAGTTTTATTTAAAAATTTTGGTTACATTGTTTAATTTATTCTAGTTTTAAGAAACTCGTGGAAGCATTTTTTGTGGTAATATTAAATTAAGGTTTATGTTTTATTTATTTATTTGTTGTTTAAAGACAAGTGTGTATCGCAAAATGTGTATTTGATTTAAACAAAGCAAATCAGCGCTAACTTAGCGAAACAATTTGGGTAAACAAGTGTGTAACTCTGACACTACTTTCATAGACGTTAATGTAGAAAAGTTTTACAGTTTTCATTTTTCACAACAAGTGCAATATTTTTGTCAAATTGACAGTTCAACAAAATTTTTTTTTTGAACTGTTTTCTTTAATTGGCAAATAGAATTTTAGATTATAGAACGTTATAAAAATTGTTCAATACTGTAAACCTATTTAAATTACACAAAAATGTAACTGTAATCTGCTCAGCATTTTGCAACAAAATTTATATTATAATCTCAGAACATCTTACAAAGTGTTTTATCAATCGCTATAATCTTATCTTCAGACAATGCAACGATCTAAAATCACTCTATTTTTATAGTTTGGTAGCAAGTTAATCACCTACTTACTATGAAATAGCATTAGACAGACTATAAATCTGTCTTTAGATGAATTTCTGGATAAATCCAGTTTTTACTGTTATGTTATAAACTTATCTATCTCATTTTAGGTGCCTTTTTGTTGACTTATATAATTATGATATTTGCAATGGGAATGCCTATTTTTTTGCTGGAGCTAGTCATTGGGCAATATTCCGGACAGGGACCTGAAAAGGTTTTTACTAATTTAGCACCATTGCTTAATGGATTGGGGTATTGCACTTTAGTGGTAATTACCCTTATCACAATATACTACATGGTGATTATAGCATGGACTGTTTTTTATTTTTTTGCATCTTTTACTGGCGACTTGGGATTTGGCTCTTGCCATAACGATTTTAATACGATTGGTAAGTGTACAATGGTATATATTATATTTTATGCACAAAATAAAGCTCATTTTGCACGAGATTGAAAGCTTGTCAAAGCTTGTGATGCAAATCAAACAAATGCAAAATTGTTATTTTGTGCGAGTTGCATACTATACTTTTGCAATGCCAAAAATTTTTTTTATAAAAATTTAAATTATATTTGTAATTTTTTTGTATATCTGTTTTCATACCACATTAAAAATATATTATTTTTTAATGTTGCTGTATTAAAATTAAAAAAAAAAATAAGGAAAGCGCGGTACATCGATCTTTGGACCTTTCGTGTAACGAAGGAGCAATTAGCTTTCACATTAGAGACGATATAAATAATTATTTTGCCTGTCTTTGATTAAAAATATTAAAATTTGTACCTGTCAAAATTAAGAATGAAATTGATAATTACTCACAAGTTTTGTTTTTTCTTTCAATAAATCACAATGATTTTTAAGTTAGAAAAAAAAATCTTGTATTTTTGTAATGCACAAAAAATAAATGGTAATTAGTTTTGTTCTATTGCTAATTGCTGGAAAGAGTTTTGCGTAATCTTTTACTCTCAAGATTTGTCTTATAACAGCTAATAACACGGATTCACGTATTAAATGATAAGTCATTCATTTTTTTTTTAATTATTAATAAAACATACTTTAAAAGAGCAATGAAACAATAATAAATCAAAAGAAATTTATTTAAATCAAATACATATTTTTTAAGACATTTAAAGATAGTTTTTCTAAATCAATAAAATTTAACAGGGTGAGATCAATTCAGCTATAGCAGCATTTTTTTAGAAAACAAACGTAGCTTGTATTAACACAGCTAGATCTGCTATATTTTACTTTCAAAAAACCTAAGCATATTTATTTATTTGTTTATTTTCTTATTTATTTAATAATTTATTTATTTATTGCTTTTATTATTTATTTACTAGCTGACCCGGCAAACTTCATACCGCCTTAGCGTAAATTTGATGCACTACTTTATTTTGTATAGCTGACCTATCTTATGTATGCGTACCTATGCAATTTGAACTGGAATCTATAATATCCTCCATATAAAAATGAATACCTATTTCCCTGGTCTCGTCATACCTGAGAAGGACTTTACTAATTTTATTAAATAAAAAACAAAATATATATTTTCATAATAGTGTTTATTCCGTAGGGTTCAATAATTTCACTTATATTTTTACAAATCGCTATTGAACACCTGGGCATTTTCAAGTAAATACTGAGCTCAATATCACGCGCGCTCTAGAAAGCAACTAATAGCCTCTATACCCTTCACTGCTTCTCTCTATTCTAATGCTTTTTGATAAACTATATTTTTAGTTTTATATTCTAGCGCGTAAATAAATAATGTTGATGGTTTTCCGACGCGGGAACAGGCGACATATAATTGGCCATGTGAAAAACATGGATTTTCTAGGCTGATGCCACATACACTCAGCGACTGCCCTTGCGATTTATTTATTGACATTGCAAATGCAAACTGGAAACTGTAAACGTTTTAAACTGAATGGCATATCGTTCGGTATCATAGGGATGCGTAGGGTTAAAACATCTTCGCCTTCGTACTTCCCCTTCAAAATGTTTGAAAGGGAAGTTACATTGAATGATATTGACGTTTGTTAGCGCGGTTATGTCTGTGGTGTTATAGATCACCACATAGATTTTGTTTTAAATTGAATGACGTTGACATTCGTAAAGCGCTTTTTTTAAAATATGCAAAATTAAATGTATATTTTTCAATCTTTCTGAGAGATTGTCATAATATTTTTTTTTGTAAAAACCTTGTACAGAGTATTAAAAAACTACAAAAAAAAAATCAGCCAAATCGGTCTAGCCGTTTTCATGCTATGTCGTGACAACGGAAAACGGGTTTCATTTTTATATATTTATAGATTTATTATATATTTATGTATTTATTTATTTATTTTTTTTATCTATTTATTTATTTATTCATTTATTTGATTATTTATTTATTTAATTAATTATTTATTTCTTTCTTTCTTTGTTTATTTCTTTATTTAAAGTTATATTTAATCTTTTTAAGTATTGCAGTTGAATTGATTATACGTTGTTGCTTTTTACTGACGAAAGCTGCATTGCATTTATCTACTCTTGCCATGGAATTTCGAACATATATTCTATTTTTTATATTCTATTTTTGATTAGTTTTATACGGAGAATCGTACGATATTATAAAATGAGCTTTGACGTTTGTTTAACATTTTGTCGGCAATCATAATATCAAAGACAATAAATAATTTATGAATGCGCCGTAATAAGTCTGAAGTCTGTATAGTATATAAGTTTGAATATTATGCATGTGTATGTTTTTTCATTTATAATTTTTTTTTTTATTTTAGATTTTAATATTGTTAGTTCCAATTATTTAGTGTCGATGGTTAAATTTTGCATGTTTGACTTAAACTTTATTAAATTAAACGCTGCAAAAATCTTCAAATATGAGGTTTTTATTGAACTGTTTTGAAATAATCTATAAAATTTTGATTAAAAATTTATATTTTAATTAATTTTGATACTTTACGCGTTCTGTTTGTCTGAATAGAATGTGTCTATATAATCTACAGCTTTAAACTTAAAATGTTTCTTTAGAAATTTTATGTCTCATCATCTCTATGATCACACATATTGTAACACCGCAATATACAGTGAATTTTTTTTTGAAAAAAAATATTATTACTTTTATTTTTACAGAACAGAAATTAACAACAAAATTACCAAAAAGCATTTTTGTTGATTGTTAAAAATCTTTAGTTCTATAAAAACATACAATTTTTGAAAGCTCTGCAAAATTTTAAAAGCAAGTAATGTATACGTGACAGGTAATACATTAATACATGGAAAAAAATTTTAATATTGATAATTTAATTATTCAATAATTCAGTAATACTTCACCATATTTTTCCTGTGAATTAATTAAAATATTTTTAGGTTGCTATAGTGCCATTGAAGACAGCAAATGCTCCATTGAAGAAACATATTACAATAAAAAATGTACTTCAGTAGAAGAATTATGCACAATCAATGGATACGACGGAATGCACAACAAAACTTTTTGTCAAAACGGTACCGATGTCATACACATAAACCACGTTGTTTCACGCACTCTTGCTACCTATGAATATTTTCGTGACTACGTGTTGGGTTTAAAAGATTCAACTTGGGAAAACTTTGGAACTTTACGTTGGCAGCTTCTATTGTGTCTTCTTTTTTCTTGGATTTTGGGTTTTCTTTGTGTAATAAAAGGTGTAAAAACTTCTGGAAAAGCAGTATACTTCACAGCACTTTTTCCGTATGTCATTCTTACAGCGCTAGTGATACAAGGAGCAATTCTAGACGGAGCTGTTGATGGTATTCTTTTATATATCACACCTAAATGGGAAATGTTGCTGGAAGTAGATGTTTGGGCAAATGCTGCTTCACAAACTTTTTACTCTTTTGGGATAGGATGTGGCTCTCTAATAACATTATCTTCGTACAGTAACTTCAAAAATAATTGCGTTAAAGACGTTTTAATTGTAACTGCAGCAAATCTGTTTACGTCAGTGTATGCTGGATTTGCAATTTTTTCGATGCTAGGCTTTTTAGCAAAGCAAATGGGTGTTCCTGTAGAGGAAGTAGCAGAAGACGGTCCTGGTTTAGCTTTCGTAGCATACCCAGAAGCTATTTTACGACTTCCAGCTCCTACAGCATGGGCTATAGCTTTCTTCTTTATGCTATTTATTCTAGGCTTAGGAAGCCAATTTGCTGGAATTGAAGCAATGAGGTGCCTTATATTAGATAAATGGCCAATAATGCGAAAATATGAAGTTTATGTGACTTTAGGAATTTGTGTAACTTGTTTTCTACTTGCGATTCCGATGTGTTTTGAAGGTGGAGTATTCTTATTTACTTTAATGGAATGGAATACAGCCTCTTGGGCTATACTTCTTATTGGTTTTGCCGAAGTCATTGCAGTATCATGGCTTTACGGTTGCAGTAAAATGCTCGATGATATGAAAACAATGGGAATGAAATTATCAACATGGGCACGTTGTTATTGGTGGGTATGTTGGGTTATCTTAACACCTTTAGCGCTATTGGTAAGAACAGAACAAACTTTTATTAGAAATAATTTTGCAATTTTAGGGAGTTTTTGTATTTCAAATGGCTACTTTTACTCCTGCCTATTATGAATCTTATAGTTTTCCGGTATGGGCTGACTCTTTGGGTTGGATGATGGGTCTGTCAACACTAGCCCCTTTTGTAGTATGTGCAGCGTACACTCTATGGAAACGAAAATATGTAAGAAAATAATACAAAAAGTAGTAGAAAACAATTTGTTTTTTTTAGACCGGATGGGCATTGATCAGACCTACTGTCGATTGGATACCGCAAACGTCAAAAACGGAAAGCAATCTCACTTTAACAAAAGAAGAATTGTGATATATTTTATAAAAAATAATTTATTAAAAAATATTTAAATTTGACTGAAAAAATGTTTTTTTACAACACCTTTATTAAAATTTATTTTTTTTATAATTTTTCTTACAAAAGTGTAATTTTCTATTTTGGCAAATTATAATATACTCGATTTTAATTTAATCTACTAAAAGTGGCTAATTTTGTTTATGTAGAATATTATTATATTAAGGGTTGAAATAACATGTTAATTTGCATAACATCTTGAATAGACTAAATTAACATTTTTATAGAAAAAATTCAAAGAGATGTTTTTGGTATAGTAACTAAAAAGAAAAAACATTAAATGTGTCGCTGAAAAAGCTTTTGTAGAAAAATTGAGTGATGATTTTAACAAGAATCATAAATGTCAAACAGATGTCAAAAAAGTCTGATTTTTCTCGCAAAACGCATCAAGCAAATTACACTGTAATTAAGAAAACTGCATTATTTATTTAAGTTAAATATTTATTGTAGATAGAGAACAAGTATTTCAACGTAATTCAATGTTACTTTATCAAATATTTTCTTATATCTTTGTTTAACAGTTTTTAGAAGACTAAGTACAGAAGGAAAATTTGCTGACTTTTGTTCTTTTATTCATTATAGGGCTACTAAATTTGGTTATTTGTATTGTTTCTGGACAGAACATAGAAACTTTAGTATGTATTATGGAACATGAGAATATTATTCAAACTTCAACACTTTTATAACATTTTATCTAGAAGTGTTTGTTTCAGTAACCATTATACAGCGTGGAGCAAAATATCCGCATATTATTCATACATTTCTCTTTCATTAAAGCAAATTAATTTTATTTATAAAAAGAAGCAGTTATTAAGTGACAAAATAAAACTTAGTCATATCACATTTTCGAGCTTTACTTCGAGAGTGTTTTGTTACTAGAAAAAAATTTGTTATAATAACTGAAATAAATTTATAAGTTTATAAAATTTTTCCATCTTATAACACAAAATGGGATTGTTTAAAAAATTTCAAACAAGTAAAAAACTTAAAGTTATGATAGATTTGTCATAAATTTATATGGGAAGACTTTAAGTTTTGTACTTGTTTGAAATAAGTGTATAAGGTTTTAATAATAGAAACTGTTTAAGTTGTTGGCTTGTCACTGTGATTCTCAACTTAAATCTTAATAAATTTCAGAATAATCATTTTTGATAAGTTTTTTATTAAGGTTTTTATAGAAAAACAACCAACTTAATATGTATTTGCAGAAACTGATAAAGATTTTTGAATCTAGTTACCGGCGCTAAAATACAGGGAAATACATTTTCTTTGTATGTTTTTACCAGTTTTGACCACTAATAAAACAGACAGCTTTTTTAACCTGTTTTTGATAAAAAGACGCGATTTGGTAACTTTGCATTTTGTAATATTGTATAATATAAAGCACTTTCTCATTGGTTGCACTGAAAATTTTTATTATCCAAGTAAATGAAAAAGAGAGAATGATTTGTTTTATTCGGTCTCAAGTAGGCTGCATTTCTAATCAAATCAAGATTCGTAGGCACTCTAATAGCATTATGTAACTTTTTCCGCCTTTGTTTTGCATCTGCTTATTAGTATAATATTTTTTTTACTTATCATTGACAGATATTTGACCAACTCATCACACAAGACCGCAAAAATTTGTAGTGAATAATTTTAGGAGCACTGCGTATACAACAAATTTGAAATTATTTTCGTCTTTATACATCTTTTCGCTATATTTTAAGTGTTACAGTAGTGCATGATTTTTTCCCAAAAACAGAATGTTAATATTTTATTTTACAATGCAGAAATGTCATTTAAACTAATAAATCTATATTGAGAAATACATATTTAAAGAATATGATCATGTTTTAATTTACACATCATACTTTAAATGTTATTAAAATGATAATTTTTTATACAATTTTGCGATTGTATTTTACAAATTTTGACAGAAACAAGACAAAAACATAATATAAGCCATCGATCTAAAAAATTAAGCTCTATTTAGATTGCAAGTTTAAATTTTGGTTGAATAATTGCATTCCAACAAATTTTGAATAATTAAACTGAATGAAGACTGCAAATGTCTATTTTTAGATCTAATTATATTTTTAAACCGTTAATTTTATCAATGATTATGCAATACTAATTATAGTTGTTATGGTTTCTGCTTAGTTATTATCTATCTATAACCTTCGTAAATATGAATAATATACAAATAAAGATTGAGATTTATCTGATTGAAAAACATAAATGAGTGTGTTAGAATTTAAAATCGGCAGAGTCATCTTGAGCATACATTTCTTGCTGTTTATAAAGAAACATTAGGGTTTTTGCAGCATTTATCAATAAGTAAAGTGTAGTTTTTGTTGTGCTTTCCAATATTCTAAAACAAAAATGGTGTGTTTTAATATTTCAGTGAGGTTTTAGTAATATAGAAATGTTTTAGGAAATTTTAATTGCGATTTTAAGTATTATTGCGATTTTATTTTATCTTTTAACAAAAAACAACAATTACTGGAAGTTGAAAAATATACCATATGAAAAGCCGATTTTTTTAGTTGGCATCTTTTATGATGTTCTTAGAGGGAAAAAACATCTTACCGCAAAAATAACCGAAATCTACAATAAATATAAGACAGAGCCGTTTGTTGGCATTTACATTTTCAATCAGCCAGTTTTGCTGGTTTGTAGCACAGAAATGATTAAACAAATTTTTATTAAAGATTTTGACAAGTTTATAAATCGGAAAATTGCAAGTAATGAATCGGCTGATCCAATTTCTTTTCATAGTGTAGGAAGTGCTAAAGGAAAAAATTGGAAAAGTATTCGTTCTAAACTATCGCCCGCTTTTACTACTGGAAAAATAAAGCTAATGTTTCCTCTTATTCAAAAAGTAGCTGATGATTTAAATGGTTATTTGCAAAAATCAACTGGGGAAAAGGTAGAAATGCAGATGATTATGCGAAAGTACGCTGTTGACATTATTTCGTCGTGTGCTTTTGGAATAGATTCTAACTGTCTTAAAGACGACAACAGTGAAGTTTTTCGCATGGCAACACGGCTTCAAGACCCCAATTCAGCAGTCAGAAACTTTTCAATTGTATCATTTTTTTTTATACCAAAATTAGTCGACATTTTTAGATTGACTTTTCTTGACAAAAGTGCTTCTGATTATTTTTTAAATATTTTTAGAAGCAATCTCAAAATAAGAGAAAAAAATAACATTGTTAGAAACGATTTTATTGACTTATTATCACAGCTCAAGAAACAAGAAACCATATCTGAAGGTTATAAATTTGGTAAGTAGCTAAAAAAAAATCATACATTAAGGTTAGCAACAAATACTTTGTTACATCACATTTTTTATTACGGTTGTAAATATAAACAATAATAGTCTAGTCAACAAGCCACTTTAAATAATTTGAGAGTGATTTTATCGCAATTTAGACTGGCATATCTATAAACTTTTAAAAATTATTTGAAATAAGTTTTAAAAAATTGTAAAAAATATACAAGTTTAACTTTTTGGAATTATTGCATACACTATTTTAGACCCTGCATCACTAACATTTACATTAGTACATTTAAACCTAAATTTTGTTTTTTTTTAAATTGTGTTTTTGTTTTTAGAAAGTATAATTGTTCAGATAAACGTAAAAAACAAGACGTTTGTTTATAATGGCAACTTTTACATTTAAAAAAAAACTTAACTGTAGTTTTTGTGTCTTAATCGTTCTACAGTTCCACAGCCAAGGTATCAAAGTTTTGTTTCTTAAAACTGCATTACAAGCATTTCTTTGGTTAAACAATTAGCATAAAATTAAAAAAATAAAAACAAAAGTTGATTAGTCTTTTGCCTGCTGTAAACCACATAGGAAGCTTGGTTACTTGTAGAGACATAAACGTTTTATAAATAGTTTTCAGTATTTAATTCTGTCGTAGACATTGTCACTTGCGCTTTGACATGAAACAGTTTTTTTCTTATAACTTAGCCTCCCTAGAAACTGCAGCAATACTAAATTATAAGTTTATTCACTATATCTTGTTAAACGTTAGTACACAATATTAAATGTAATCAACTTTTTTATTTAATAAAGTTTTATCATGCATACAACATTCTGGACAAAGTGTTATTGCTGTTTGACCCTTTATAGCAGAAATGGATAATACTATTAAATATGATAGTCTTTCAAGTTTTTGTTGTAGAAGATTGTATGAGCTATAAAAGCTCTACTGTTTTATAATAAATTGCAATTTATAATGTAGCCATTACAAAAACAAATGTTTTTTTAACTTATTTTGGTGATGTTTCTTTCTTAAAGCAAATCTTATTTCAGATGATGTTAAAATGGCATCTCAGGCTATAGTATTTTTCTCAGCTGGCAATGAGTCAACCGCTTTATCGCTTGCCTTTCTTTTATATGAATTGGCTCTGAATCAAAAAGTGCAAAATCGTCTACGAGACGAAATAAACGAAGTTTTCCAAAAGTATAACAAATTTACATATGATGGTGTTCAGGAAATAAAATACCTAGATATGGTTTGGAAAGGTTTATTCTATTATTTTATTATGTTTTAGTATTTATTTTTAAAAGTTTATTATAGAATCTCTTAGAAAATATCCACTGGCTCCACTTCTTAATAGAGAAGCGTTAGAAGATTACACATTTGAAGAAACAGGGCTTAAAATTGAAAAAGGTGTGTCGGTCAACATACCAATTGCAGGGCTTCACTACGATTCTTCATATTTTCCTGAACCAGAAAAGTTTATTCCAGAACGATTTAGTGAAGAAAACAAGCAAAATATTATACCTTATTCATATTTGCCTTTTGGAGATGGTCAAAGAGCATGTATTGGTATTTAATTTCATTTTTTAATGTAGCAACCTAATACAATTTAATATATTTTTTTAGGTGAAAGATTTGCAAGCATTGTTGCTAAGCTGGCTATTGCTAACGTCATTAAAAATTTTGTTTTTGAACCTACAGAAGATACACGTATACCCCTGAGACTAAGTTCAACTAGCTTTTTTATGGCAAGCAAAGATGGAATTACATTAAAGTCGACTAAAATATAATATTTAGTTTTTACCAGAGACATTTGGAAGCAATATCTTTTTGTACAATTTATTATAAACTCACTAAATATAAATATTAAATTTTTATTTATTAGAGTATTTGTTTTTGAATATTTCCTTTCTTATTTATTTTATCCTATAATTTTTGTGATAATAACAAATTTATCAGAAACATTTAAAAAGTCATGCATTAGCGCAATATTATGACATTATTGATAAAAACTTTTAATATTGATTTTGCGTATCTTTTGAAGTTTGAGATTCTAGACATAAGAGATAAAATATATCAAGTAGCAGCGTCATTAATTTTAAACCAGTTTCCGTTCGAAATATAACAGAATGAGTTGTTATTTTTCCAGTTAAGATTAAGCCAATCAATTCACTTGCTAGTTGGCAACTACATAAATATTATAATACTCTATTTTGTGACCTAATAAGTACTAATTAGCTTTATAGACTAATGTTGTTTTTGCTAAACGCCTCTGATAAACACCACCATTTAGTGGTGTCTTTTAATTAATAATTTCAAAGTCAGGCAAGAAAACGCCATGTTAAATCACAATAACGCAAAAAAATTTAGAAAAATGGTAAGAAATATAAATAAAATAACGTGTGTTATGCTAATTTTAAAAGTCATACTACAAGTGTTTAAAAATTACCAATAACTTTCTTAAAAAGTTGTTTTTGATTTGTCGAATTCAAAGAACGAGTGGAATTAGACAAGCTTGAGTAAAAGTTTTGCGGTTAATTTTTATCCACAAGGTATATTTAGGAAGAATATTTTTCAAATAAAAGTGTAAAATATTTTTCCGGAAATCGTCTTGGTAACAACATTTTCCTGCTTATTTACGCGCAGGAAAATTAAGTTTTCCGGACTAGTACTGTAAAAACTTTACAAGACGCAAAATAAAAAAGATACTCTAGTCACTGTAGTTGCCAACAAAATTGACAAACTTGATTTCCGGATAAATTTAATACAAAACACGTCAGTAAAATCTCTTACTTGACTCGGAGCTTTAAAATACTCGGCACAAAGTGCCTCGTATTTTAATTTAGCTCCTCTTCAGTAATGTGAAATTTTTCTGACTTTCATGTAAATAACTATAAAATCACTATTTTTTCTATACATATTTATACAGAGCAAAACAACATAAATTGCTTCCAGGCATCGGTAAAACCTTTTACAGTGTTGAATACATTAAAAAAAGTATTTACTCACATTTTCACACTTTCTTTTAGTTGTATTTTTAAAAGGTATTATGACGTTTCTGTTGTAACAAAGTCATAGCAACGTAAAATGTTCCGTGTACAGTTGCAACAAGGTAAGTTGGTTTAAAATGAATGGGAATTTATAGTTCAAAAACGATTAAGTTAGAATCATTGATTGAATGTCCAATCAACAAGTAGTTTTCGGCTAGGTAATTTACCAAAAGCAGTTTATTATTCAGATTTTGATAATTTTTAGTCATTGTGTCTAGGTCGATTCTGATTTTATTCGATAACAATCGTGCAAACAAAGAAAACGTTTCAAATAGTATCTAAAAATTTTTAATGTTAAATATATTTAAATTAATAGTATTGTTTGATTCAAAACGCAAGCGACGCTTTGACCAGACACTTCTTAAAAAGTCTATACCAAAATTTAAAAATCTTTCAATAAGAGCCTGGTTCAAAAAGTCATTTTCTGTCACAATTACGCACACGCAATTTGATGCTTAAACACCTATTTATATAAAGTTCAAATCTGTGGCAAAATGTCACAACTTTAAAGGTTTTTTATGTTTACTAAGGTACGTAATAATAATTTGTTAAAAAAATATAAAAAATTGCTTTTTATAATAATTATTTTATTTTTAACAACTTTGAAAATGTGATTTTAAGCCACACATAAACCAACATCTTTTTATTTATACAGGTTTTGCAATTGTTTATTATCAATTTTAGCGTAGCGTGCTTTTATAAAAAACAGAATTTAGGCAAGCTATGCATATCTAAGAACTCATTTATTTTTATAATTATTGCAACTGCTCTTGTAATTATTGCAGTTTAAGGGCTGGTTGCATAAACAAATGTTAGAAATTTAATAGATATGTGGTGTCTCTGTCTTAAAGTTTTCTTCTAAATTTGTTGAAAATCTGTTGTATAAGTTAATTAAGGAGTTTCATGATCAAAATCTAGCAATTGTTGATTTTTTATGCCATAAGAGTATCTTTTTAATTTTTGTGGAATTTTTAATTTATATTTTTTTGACAATAAGCAAACATTTTATTTTAATATTTCTACAAGTGTTTTCCACTTAAAAAATAATTTAGCTAATTTAAAATTTAATGTGTGTAATGTACCAATAACTACCTAAGCAGCAAAAAAGGGGAATGAATGAAAAAATGATATAATAACCACATTAGTTTGGCTAGTAAACAAAATAACCAGTTAACTTAGAAAATTCAACAAATCACTTTAGCTGTTCACGTTGGATATTTGACAAAATAACCAGCTATAGTAATAATTTTTAATCAATTTGCTATAATAACTAGTTTTTTTTGTTATTATATATAAATAACCGGTGATTGTACATATACGCAGATTTATAAAATTAATAGTAACATATACAGACTCAAAAAAAGACGCTTATCTATTGACAGATTTACTTCAATTATTTATACACCAAACTATATGGTTATAAATAGGCCACAAAATAGTCTAATAAAATTACGTATTGAAGACTTTAAAACTGAAATGTCGAACAATATTTTTTTAAATTACAACATTTACTTTTTTAAATAATTCTAATAGGGATTTTTATTCTAAAAACCAAAAATGTTTACTATAGACTTACATAAAAGAAAGGAATTAAGAAAAAGTAAAAAATATTATTATAGTTAGTCTATGCTCAAATTTGTGGGTCATTAATTTTCAAAGCTCGTGTTATTTTTTATTTCAATGCATATTTTTTTTATTTTTTTATTTTATGTAAGCTTATAGTTGTGATACATTGTTGTTATCAGAATAAAAATTTCTATCCAAATTACCAAAAAAAAAATATTTAAAATTAAAAAAAAAAATTGATTGTTTAGTGTCAAAGTCTCTAAAGCCATACGTAATTTTATTAGGCTATTTTGTGGCACATTTATAATTATTTAATTTGGTGTTTAAATAATTAAAATCGGCCAATAAATAAGCAACCTATAAACTCGTTTTTTTTTGGAGACCGTCTGTATAATACAAAATATATATATATAATCCAAGAAGCAACAAATTGCTGAAAGTACAAAAATATACTATAATATTTATAAGGAACCTGTTTATCTATTTAGCGTTTTTTATAGAGTTTTTCTTCATAAAATCAAAAAAAAAAATTCACATTGCTGTTTAAACCGCTCCATGTTGTTTATCTAATTAATCTATTTGTAGATGTAATTAATTTAAAACATTTTAGAATTTTTATATATTCTGTAAGATTTATTCATTTTAATCTTACGTTTTGCTAAATTTTTACAGTTAAATTGAAGTAAATAACAGTTAACTCTTTCTTTATAATAAATTTGTCAAGATGTTTATGCTCTACGATTTTTAGCCTTAAATATTCACTTGAAAACAGTGTACAGAATAGCAACAGCCAGCTATATTATCATCAACAATCTACTTCAACTCACCCCTCTATATTCATTGTTAGAAACGCTTGAGCAGACACATGGATCAAATGGGCAACACATGAAACATATTTAAACATTATGTACCTGTCAATAATACCTGTAAAGTAACTGATTCAAAGGCTTTTCTTTTCCTCGCAGGATTCTCTTCCTCGCAAACTGCTAGTGAGAGACATCACCAGGTTCATTGGACTTTGACAACCACTCCGTGGACTAGAAAAAGGTATAAAATAAAGATTAATAAGTGAAAAACCTAAGGACATAACGCAATATTCTGTCATATCAGCAAAAAGAAAATTTATAACCTTTTTATACACTGACAGGAACATAACTATAGCGGTTAACAGGCTTTAGCCCACCCCTCTACTTCTTCGCTTCTGTTTAAAGTACAGAGCCAGGATGACAATCTGTAAATGCTTACAGACGTCATTAGAGTACCACCTCAGACTGAAATGTAATACCACATAGACCGTACCCCAGGTATTAAACTATAGTTTCTGCCGTGGATATTTCATATAAACATATTGATGTTTATCAATAAAACTTTACTTATTATTCCTCCGAATTCAAGGAGTCAGCACTAAATTCACAATTATACCACAAATCAACACATGATCAACAAGATTGAAACGTTAACTAACTATCTTTTTCTTTCATTAAACAATTAACAGTTTAAATATTTATAACACTGTTCGACCGCCCGCTTAAAGACCTTTTTGCCGAGCCTTCTCAGTTTCACCCCGCTCAGTTTACTAAGTGGACTCCACCTTTCCAGGAATGCTAAGCCCAATTTCCTCCTCTTTAACTTAAGATGCCATATAGCTCTCATCGAGATTATTCAATTATACAAGCTATTTAGCGCCTTATTGGCATATTTTACTTTAAAAATAACTATGAATTATTATAAAGTTAAAAACTCTTACAATTTTTATCTTATTAGGAAGATAGATTTTTATCGAATTTTGCCAATTGATTGATTGCTATATGATTATATCTCACAAAATTCTACTAGATATACGAACAAAAAAAATCTTTTTAAACAAAGGCAATCTAATTTAAATGATGCGGTCAAAAAATCAAAACAATTTAAATATGCAATTTCAAATCTTGATTTAATTATTGCAAGTTTATAATGAATAAAGACTTTAAAAAATGTTTTTCTTTAGATGTAATTAATTTTAATAATTGGTAGTTCAAATTAATTATTATCTAATAGCTTTGTTTATGGTTAGTTGTTATCTATCTATAACCTTCGCAAATATGAATTTCATAATTTAAGAGTTAAAGATTTGATTTTTATCTGATTGAAAAACATAAATGAGTGTGTTAAAATTTAAAAGCCTAGTCATCTTGACTATGCGTTTTTTTATAGTTTATTAAGATACAGTAGAGTTTCTTTTTGTCATTTTATTATCAATAAGTAAAGTTTAGTTTTACAGTGATTTGCAGCATTCTAACACAAACATGGTCTGTATAAGTTTTTGAGTCAAGTTTTAATAACAAAAAAATATTTTAGGAAATTTTAATTGCGATTTTAAGTGTTATAGTTGTCTTATATTATCTTATTACAAAAAACAATAATTACTGGAAGTTGAAAAATATACCATATGAAAAGCCGATTTTTTTATTTGGCATCTTTTATGATGTTCTTAGAGGGAAAAAACATCTTACCGCAAAAATAACCGAAATCTACAATAAATATAAGACAGAGCCGTTTGTTGGAATTTATGTTTTCAATCAGCCAGTTCTGCTTGTTTGTAGCACAGAAATGATTAAACAAATTTTTATTAAAGATTTCGACAAGTTTATAAATCGAAAAATTGCAAGTAATGAATTGGCTGATCCAATTTCTTTTCATAGTGTAGGAAGTGCTAAAGGAAAAATCTGGAAAAGTATTCGCTCTAAAGTTACTCCCGCTTTTACTTCTGGAAAAATTAAACTAATGTTTCCGCTCATGCAAAAAGTAGCTGATGATTTGAATTGTTATTTGCAAACTCAAAATGGAGGAACGGTAGACCTACAGACGGCTCTACGAAAATATACTGTTGACATCATTTCGTCGTGTGTTTTTGGAATAGATTCTAATTGTCTTAAAGATGAAAACAGTGAAGTTTTTCGCATGGCAACCAAGTTTCAAAACCCCAATTCAGTGGTCAGAAATTTCTCAAATATATCATTTCTGTTTTTACCAAAATTAGTAGATATTTTCGGATTAACTTTTCTTGATACAAGTGCTTCTAATTACTTTTTAAATATTTTTAGAAGCAATCTAAAAAATAGAGAAGACAATAATATTATTAGGAACGATTTTATGCAGTTATTATATCAGCTAACAAAACAAGAAAACAAATCTGGAGATTATAAATTTGGTAAGTAATTAATAGTTATTTACATAAGTCAGGAAAATTTCACATTAATTTACAATAAAGAATTTTTTTGTGACAATATAAATTTTTTTTGTCAGGTTTAGATTATCAGATTATTGAAATGTAGATTTTCTAGCATTTAATTAACCTACCATTACTTAACCTAGATGCTTGACTTAACTCATATATCGACTTTTTTTTTGATTTGGTATGTCATCTAAAAACTGTTGAAATACTTTTAAAGCAAATTTTCGATTATGTTTATAAACAGTTACTACAAATAAAGATTTTTTTGTGACAATATAAATTTTTTTGTTGTCTGGTTTAGATTATCAGATTATTGAAATGTAGACTTTCTAGCATTTAATTAACCTAGCATGGCTTAACCTAGATGCTTGACTTAATTCATCTATCGACTTTTTTTTGATTTGGTATGTCATCTAAAAACTGTTGAAATACTTTTAAAGCAAATTTTCGATTATGTTCATAAACAGTTACTACAAATAAAGATTTTTTTTGTGACAATATAAATTTTTTTTTGTCAGGTTTAGATTATCAGATAATTGAAATGTAGACTTTCTAGCATTTAATTAACCTACCATGACTTAACCGAGATCTTGACTTAACTCATATATCGACTTTTTTTTTGATTTGGTATGTCATCTAAAAACTGTTGAAATACTTTTAAAGCAAATTTTCGATTATGTTCATAAACAGTTACTACAAATAAAGATTTTTTTTGTGACAATATAATTTTTATTTTGTCAGGTTTAGATCGTCAGATTATTGAAATGTAGACTTTCTAGCATTTAATTAACCTACCGTGACTTAACCTGGATGCTTGACTTAGTTCATCTATCGGCTTTTTTTTTGATTTGGTATGTCATCTAAAAACTGTTGAAGTACTTTTAAAGCAAATTTTTGATTATGTTCATAAATAGTTACTACAAATAAAGTTTTTTTTCGTAACAATATAAATTTTTTTTGTCAGGTTTAGATTATCAGATTATTGAAATGTAGATTTTCTAGCATTTAATTAACCTACCATGACTTAACCTAGATGCTTGACTCAATTCATCTATCGACTTTTTTTTGATTTGGTATGTCATCTAAAAACTGTTGAAATACTTTTAAAACAAATTTTCGATTATGTTTATAAACAGTTACTACAAATAAAGATTTTTTTTGTAACAATATAATTTTTTTTTGTCAGGTTTAGATTATCAGATTATTGAAATGTAGATTTTCTAGCATTTAATTAACCTACCATGACTTAACTTAGATGCTTGACTTAACTCATATATCGACTTTTTTTTTTATTTGGTATGTCATCTAAAAACTGTTGAAATACTTTTAAAGCAAATTTTCGATTATGTTTATAAACAGTTACTACAAACAAAGATTTTTTTTGTGACAATATAAATTTTTTTTTGTCAGGTTTAGATTGTCAGATTCTTGAAATGTAGACTTTCTAGCATTTAATTAACCTAGCCTGACTTAACCTAGATGCTTGACTTAATTCATCTATCGACTTTTTTTTGATTTGGTATGTCATCTAAAAACTGTTGAAATACTTTTAAAGCAAATTTTCGATCATGTTCATAAACAGTTACTACAAATAAAGATTTTTTTTTGTAACAATATAATTTTTTTTGTCAGGTTTAGATTATCAGATTATTAAAATGTAGATTTTCTAACATTTAATTAACCTACCATGACTTAACCTAGATGCTTGACTTAATTCATCTATCAACTTTTTTTTTGATTCCGTATGTCATCTAAAAACTGTTGAAATACTTTTAAAGCAAATTTTTGATTATGTTCATAAACAGTTACTACAAATAAAGATTTTTTTTTGTAACAATATAATTTTTTTTGTCAGGTTTAGATTATCAGATTATTAAAATGTAGATTTTCTAACATTTAATTAACCTACCATGACTTAACCTAGATGCTTGACTTAATTCATCTATCAACTTTTTTTTTGATTCCGTATGTCATCTAAAAACTGTTGAAATACTTTTAAAGCAAATTTTTGATTATGTTCATAAACAGTTACTACAAATAAAGATTTTTTTTGTAACAATATAATTTTTTTTTGTCAGGTTTAGATTATCAGATTATTGAAATGTAGATTTTCTAGCATTTAATTAACCTACCATGACTTAACTTAGATGCTTGACTTAACTCATATATCGACTTTTTTTTTGATTTGGTATGTCATCTAAAAACTGTTGAAATACTTTTAAAGCAAATTTTCGATTATGTTTATAAACAGTTACAACAAACAAAGATTTTTTTTGTGACAATATAAATTTTTTTTTGTCAGGTTTAGATTGTCAGATTCTTGAAATGTAGACTTTCTAGCATTTAATTAACCTAGCCTGACTTAACCTAGATGCTTGACTTAATTCATCTATCGACTTTTTTTTGATTTGGTATGTCATCTAAAAACTGTTGAAATACTTTTAAAGCAAATTTTCGATCATGTTCATAAACAGTTACTACAAATAAAGATTTTTTTTTGTAACAATAAAATTTTTTTTGTCAGGTTTAGATTATCAGATTATTAAAATGTAGATTTTCTAACATTTAATTAACCTACCATGACTTAACCTAGATGCTTGACTTAATTCATCTATCAACTTTTTTTTTGATTCCGTATGTCATCTAAAAACTGTTGAAATACTTTTAAAGCAAATTTTTGATTATGTTCATAAACAGTTACTACAAATAAAGATTTTTTTTGTAACAATATAAATTTTTTTTGTCAGGTTTAGATTATCAGATTATTGAAATGTAGACTTTCTAGCATTTAATTAACCTAGCCTGACTTAACCTAGATGCTTGACTTAATTCATCTATCGACTTTTTTTTTGATTTGGTATGTCATCTAAAAACTGATGAAATACTTTTAAAGCAAATTTTCGATTATGTTCATAAACAGTTACTACAAATAAAGATTTTTTTGTGACAATATAAATTTTTTTTTGTCAGGTTTAGATTATTAGATTATTGCAATGTAGACTTTCTAGCACTTAATTAACATACCATGACTTAACCTGGATGCTTGACTTAATTCATCTATCGACTTTTTTTTGATATGGTATGTCATCTAAAAACTGTTGAAATACTTTTAAAGCAAATTTTCGATTATGTTCATAAACAGTTACTACAAATAAAGATTTTTTTTGTGACAATATAAATTTTTTTTTTGTCAGGTTTAGATTATCAGGTTATTGAAATGTAGACTTTCTAGCATTTAATTAACCTACCATGACTTAACCTGGATGCTTGACTTAATTCATCTATCGACTTTTTTTTTTACTAATATTTTTTCTTACATTAAAGACTAGTATTTAGTAAAAAAATTATTGTTATAGAAATACTCTATTGCATTATTTTTTTTAAATAATTAATCACTGTAAGTATTTATAATAAAAATGAAGACAACATTATTATGAAATATTGCAAATACGAAAAAACAAATTCTTTTTTAATATAAAGTTTGAGATTTTTTTATGAGTTTTAATACCAATTTCATTTCAGATGTCGTTACAATGGAAGCTCAAGCTATAGTATTTTTCTCAGCTGGCAATGAGTCAACCTCTTTATCGCTTGCCTTTCTTTTATATGAATTGGCTCTAAATCAAAAAGTGCAGAATCGTCTTCGAGACGAAATAAACGAAGTTTTTCAAAAGTATAATCAATTTACTTATGACTGTGTTCAAGAAATAAAATATCTAGATATGGTTTGGAAAGGTTTATTACGTTATTTGTAATGTTCTTGAATTTATTATTAAAAGTTTGTTATAGAATCTCTTAGAAAATATCCACTTGCTCCACTTCTGAACAGAGAAGCCTCAGTAGATTATACATTTGAAAAAACCGGGCTTACAATTGAAAAAGGTGTGTCGGTCAACATACCAGTTGCAGGGCTCCATTATGATTCTGAATATTTTCCTGAACCCGAAAAGTTTATTCCAGAACGATTTAGTGAAGAAAACAAGCAAAATATTATACCTTATTCATATTTGCCTTTTGGGGATGGTCAACGAGCATGTATTGGTATTTAATCATATTTTTCTAAGTAATAACATATAAAATTTAATATATTATTTTAGGTGAAAGATTTGCAAGTATCGTTGCTAAGCTCGCCCTTGCCAACGTCGTTAAAAATTTTGTTTTTGAACCTTCAGAAGAGACTCGTATACCCCTGAGATTAAGTTCCACTAGCTTTTTGATTTCAAGCAAAGATGGAATAACTTTGAAAGTGACCAAAATATAAAGGTTTTTTGTTTTAATTATTTGAGACATTTGTAAGCAAAAATTTTGGAAAAAGATTTGTACAATTTATTGTCAATTCACTGGGTAAATAAAATTTGTAAATCAATAATATTTTGAAAACTTCTACTATTCTTATTTATTATAATTAATTCTAAAATTTTAAAACATTGTGTATTTTATTATTTTTAAATTGTTGGTTTTAATCTTTTCTTAAAAAAAAGCTTTTTTATAAACTTTTATACGATTATAGAAAACAAGCAAAGTTTTTGTTGTAACGTATATTTTACAGTCTGGAGGTAAAAATTGTATTCTCGATTTGTTTGTCGATGAATAAAGTTTTGTTAAATATTGAGTTTTAGAGTATTGATTGAATAAAATTTTGGATTAAACCTAATTTCCTAACTTGATATACTTTTTCAAATGCAGATTTAACATAAAATTTTCTAAAATCCCTAATTTCAATTGCAATGATATAACTACAACATTGAATTTTATGTAATTGTATTATAAATAACCTAAAAAATCCCATAGCAAAATTAAAAACTAATGTAAGTTCGTATAGAAAATGAGTCAAAAATTTATTTTTGATTTATTTTCTAGACTAACATATACTTTTAATATTAATATACTTTAAAAAGTATATTCAAAAGTTCAAATTTATTTGTCAGGTGTAATTATTTATTTTGGAAATTTGAATTTTTAATTTTCATCTCTATGGGATGTCAAAGAGGTAAAAAAATTAGATTTTTTTAATATATGTAATTTTAATTTAAATTACATAAATTTTTAAATTTATGTAATTTCTTTTAAAATAGTGTTTTTAGAGAAAAACGCACAATTTTAATAGCACAAAATTTTATTTTAAACTAGCTGGCCCGGCGAACTTCGTTCCGCCTTAGTTTTGTTATTTTATTTTTGATTTTTATTAAGGTCTTAAGGCCCCGTAGGGCCGATCTTAAGGCCCCCTCTTTCCTCTTCTTTTCCCTACCTTTTTTCTCTCCCCCCTCCCCCTTCTTTTTTTCATTTTTTCTTTTTTTTTTCGGTCGTTTTTCTTCATTTCCTTTCTTTTTTATTATTTTTTTCTTCTTTTTCTTTTTTTTTGTTTTTTTGTTTTTTTTTTTACTGCTTTTTTCTTCTTTTTTTTCGATTTTTTCCAATTATCTTGTTTTTTCTTCTTTTTGTCTATATTCTCTATATTCTCTTTTTTTACCGCTTTTTTCTCTCTATTTTTATACTTTTTTTCTTCTTTTTTCCTACGTTTTTCTTTATTTTTCTTTATTTTCCTTCTTTTTTCTTCTTGTTTTCTATTTTCTTCTTTTTTTTTCTATTTTTTGCTTTTTTCTTCTTTTTTCCTGCTATTTTCTTCTTTTTCTCTATTTTCTTCATTTTTTATTTTTTCTTCTTCCTTTTCTGCTTTTTTTCCTATTTTCTTCTTTTTTACTGTTTTTTTCTTCTTTTTCTCCATTTTTCTTCTTTTTCCGTTCCGCCTTAGTTTTGTTATTTTATTTTTTATTTTTATTAAGGTCTTAAGGCCCCGTAGGGCCGATCTTAAGGCCCCCGTAGGGGGCCGGGTTTAAGTTCGAGTTATCGGCCCTTAAAAAATGTCTTTGTTATAAAAAATTCTTAATCTCTTTGTTAATAAAAAGTATTTTATTCTTTTCATTCAAATCCAGTCATCGCAACGTTCAGTGAGGCTTTTCGTTCCAAGAAAAGGGCTATTTTTAGGGTTTTTCCAGCAATAATTCTAATTTTTCTCGCCGTAAAAACCATCCTTAAACTTCAACGAACATTTAAAAAAAAATTTGGCCAAATTGGTCCAGGCGTTGTTGAGTTATGCGCTTACCAACAAAATTTGCGATTCATTTTTATATTATAGAAGATTTGGGACCATTTATTAGTGGTTGACAAGTGGGGGAGCAAATGCTCCCCCCACCACTTTTACGTCATATGACCTTGGACTTTGGAATGTCCTTGACCTTGAACCTTGGAACGACCATGGAACACCTGTTGTGTACATTTGCTCTTCGACTACTTTGTTCTCCCCCCACCACATTCCTTTCCCCCCACCACTTTTTTCGAAAATTGTGATAGCCACTTTGGAGCATTCACTCATGAAGCGCGAGCAAAGCTCGACGTGTTTAAATAAAAAAAATGTAAGTTTTGCAATACCAAGAATCAAACAATAATCGACTAATAATGGACTAATAATCAATCAATAATCAATAATCAATAATCAATAATCAATAATCAATAATCAATAATCAATAATCAATAATCAATAATCAATAATCAATAATCAATAGTCAATAATCAATAATCAATAATCAATAATCAATAATCAATAATCAATAATCAATAATCAATAATCAATAATCGATAATCAATCGATAATCAATTAATAAGTAATCAACTTTAATTCTTTGAATTGGAAATAAATTAATAAGATGGCTGCTTGGAACACCTGCCACATGACCGTGAGCCTTAACACCTGTTGTCTTGATCTTGGAATATTTGCATTGACCGTTTGCGCATGCGCTTCTCACTTGCCTTAGTTAATCGCACAGCTCCACTTGCATATTTGTCTCCAAATGATGATTAACCATCGTCACCTTGATATGATGTGTTTGTAAAATTTATTGCGCAAGCGTCACATATAATGGCTACCATAAATCAATCATTAAGCGAGAGCTATCAGTTGAAAAAAATGTAAATTGTGCGATACCAATAATCAAACACTAATCAATCAATAAGTAATCAATAACCAATCAACGACCATGAGCCTTAACACCTGTTGTCTTGATCTTGGAATATTTGCATTGACCGTTTGCGCATGCGCTTCTCACTAGCCTTAGTTAATCGCACAGCTCCAAGTGGAATTTTTTTCTCCGTCGATGATTAATCATGAATTTTTTTTTCTGCGAGATATGTGTTTTTGAAATTGATTGCGCAAGCGTCACATATAATGGCGATCATAAAACAATCATTAAGCGAGAGCTATCAGTTAAAAAAATGTAAATTGTGCGATACCAATAATCAATCAATAGCTAATCAATAATCAATCAACGACCGTGAGTGTTAACACCTGTTGTCTTGATCTTGGAATATTTGCCATGATCGTTTGCGCATGCGCTTTCTACTAGCCTTAGTTAATTGCGCAGCTCCATTTGGAATTTTTCCTCCGTCGATGATTAACCATGAATTTTTTCTTCGAGATATGTGTTCTTGAAATTGATTGCGCAAGCGTCACATATAATGCCGACTATAAAACAATAGCTAAGCTAAACTTTTTCAGGTAAAAATGTAAATTGTGCGATACTTACTAATAATCAAACAATAATCCATCAATAATCAATCAATAATTATTCAATAATCAATCAATAATCAATCAACATGACTACTTTAAGAAAATTTTTGGAATTTAATTTGACTACTATAAATTTGGAAATTTGAAAAATAGAAATGTTTGTATAATATATTAAGCTGGGCTCTCAATAGAAAAATATGATAATGACGCCACTGTCAAAGTTGACTCATAAAATAAAAATGATAATATTGTATAAAAAAAACAACGATAGAAAAATTGTCAAAGCAAACCATCACAAATTCTTAAACCCATGATATGCTAACTTATGCTATAATGCCCTGTTGTTCTTATACCATGGTCGATATGTATGTATTGCACGTATTCGAATAAAAAAAACTTATTATTAAAGCTGACTGAAAGAATCATAACTGATTAGGACTTAAATGCTCTTCAAGGTCTTACAATAATACAGTATTTATTATAAACTTCTATTCAAACATAAAAACTGTTTATAAATAAAAGTTGTATTATTTGCAATATGTAGAAAAAGAAGAATATTTACTCTAAAGGATACCTGTCAAAATTGATAGTATATGTAAAAGTTTATAATACGCACTATACATAGAAATACAAAAATCTGATTAGTTAGTATTGGCTATCGGGATCAACTCTAAGAAAACTTAGAGTACTGGTTTAGATCTCAGGGTTGACTTTAAAACATCTTAAATGTTTAAAATCTCAATTTTCTAACTTTAAATCTTACTATTTTACCTTTTTTTACTAATTCACAATATAGAAAATAAAAGCTGTATTCATATTGATTTAAAATAGTAAATTTTATACTGCATTATTTCTTTGGCTATTAAGTCAAAGTCAGGAAACCCATACAGCTTCTCATAAGCATACACTATTAACAGTGAGTACAAAGCCCAAAACTTCGATTTTCGAAATTTGACTCTCTCTACTTTTTGTTTTTTAGTGCATTTAAAAAAAAAAATACATCTGTATTTGTTAATTCAAAAAAGGGGTTTTAAGTCTAACTATAGTTTTGTACAAAAATAAATCTTTTTTGTTATTTGTGCATGATTATAAATTTGTTTATAGCATATTTACAAAATGTTGTATCGATTTCAATTATCTGATGGTGAATTTTATAAGCAGATATGCTCCAACATGCTAATAAAAAAAGTAGAGTACACAGACATTGATCCAAAACTTATACGGCTGGCGCATTTTACGTCTTTACAGCAGCCCAGTTCGTTTATCTTACAGCAACCACATTACTTATAACAATTTGTTTACTGCTCAACACGTTCACGTATCGGCTTTAGATACGTGATCAGTCGAACAGGGCAAAACTGCGTAGTTGAATACTGTTTACGTATATCTAACAGTCTATTGCTTGTTTGAACAGCTCGTCAGGTGTAAAAAACAATCGCCTTAGGGTGGTCTTGTACCGATTGAATAGTATACCGATGTATAAAGATTAAACATTTTCTAAAAAGCAACCCAAATAATAGCCGCAGCAACAAAAAGTAAAACAAGAGAGGCTGAACAACAAAGGTAAGCGTAATAAGTTTTGAAAATAAACTAGATTTGTTATGTTTTATGCTTAATTCATTTTGTAATCAATGTTTGAAAAGTTTCCTTAATGTATGTTGATGTTAAACACTTGTTGATCCCCATAATACTTAGTGGTATCCAGATACCTATGACATATATTTATTTTATATATTTTAATTTTTATTGTTTAAAAAAATAGAGTTTAATGAAAAAACTCAATTAGCAATATTATTAAAATAGATTTTTTTATAAGCAGTGTTTGTATACTCATTACAAGATAAGTATTAACTAATATTATAAAATATTATTAGTTTTTTTTTTTTGTAAAAAACCAGTAAACAAAGCAATAAAAAAACGATATTTACTCTTGTGCAACTTGAAGTAAATAACATGTAAAAGCTGTGTTAAAAGTGTTGCTTCCAATAATATGTAAACTGAACAAAGTTACGTTGTGTGCTTCTAAATTTATATTCAATAGCCTTATTAACTTATAATCAGAAACCCCTTTAAAAAAGTGCAACCGGCTGCGTCAGTCTTAAGTGTTTTACGTAAATTCAACTGAGTTTAAACATAACTTTTGACTTTAGACGTCAGTATGTTGTACAGGTTAACACCTCGCTTGTTAATTTCTGTTAGTCTAATTCTTGATCTGGACGCCGTGAGACAATTTGATGCTCTTGTGGGTAGTCGTACTTTTTGCGATGTTTCTGGTATCTTGATACGTTTTTGTGGATTCCTATAAGATTGCAATAAATTTATAAAGACGGCAGCGTTAATATGCGATATTTCTTAAATACGGTGCGGCACGATGCTTATGGATGCAGACCGGCAATAATTCTAAGTGTGCTTTTTTGAAGCGTAAATACGTGATCAGCATGTGTAAATCCTCCCCACAGAAAAATCCCATATCGTAATAGAGAGTGAAATAGCGCATGATACACGCTCAAAAAATGATCGAAGGATAAGTTAGCTTTTAAACGTTTTAATACAAAAATATTAGTGGACAGACGACCGCAAAGACTGTAAACTTGTTCATGCCATCGAAAAGAACCATCTATTATCAGTCCCAAAAGCTTGACATTTTCTTTCGATGGTTGGTTTTGAGCAAATGAAAATCTAATGATTTGCGTCTTCTCAGCATTTAATTTTATTTTATTCACATTGCACCAGTTAATCGCTTTTTGCTGTGCAAGATTAATGTTTTCCTCTAGATGTTGTCGAGTATTTCCCGTGACCAAAATTGTTGTGTCATCCGCAAATAACACACTCTTTATTAGAAGTAGATAGTTAGGTAAATCGTTAATAAATATCAGGACTAGTATGTGACCTAGAACCGATCCCTGGGGGATGCCATGATTAATTAAAACTTTCTCAGATTTTTCCCCGTTTAATTCTACGTACTGATATCTTTCAGCTAGATAGCATTGAAATAATTTCAAAGAAACTCCTCTAATACCATAAAATGCCATTTTGTGTAGTAAAATTTTATGTGACATTGAGTCAAAAGCTTTTTTAAAAGCTAAAAGTATTGCCGCGGTGCCTACTTTTACGTCAAAATGTTCTACAACAGATTCTAGAACTTCCAACAGTGCTGATGTTGTAGATTTTGAAGATCTAAACCCGTGCTGAGGTGAGCGGTGTTTTTACAAAATTTATGCACTCTCTGATAAGACGATTTAAAATACCAAAACAATCACGAGCATTGCTGCTTTTCATTTTTCTAGCTGCATCAATTAATTCTTCTTCCATGATAGCAAAAATAAAAAATGAATTAACACTTGATTTTATTCCATCCATCAAAGTAGTCGTATACAAAGTATACATTGGTATACTTTGCATTATACCAATAATTCTAACTGATTCTTTGATTACATTATTTATAAAACTGTATTTATTGTTTGTTTTAAAATTATCAAGTGTTTTACTACTGATATTATGACTGTGATTACAATTATTACGCGTTTGCTGAGCGGTTATCAACCGCGTTAAATTTCGACACCACAGAAGTGAACTGAGCTCTTATTGGTCGTCTTCGAAAATTTTTCGTTATATTGGCTTAGAAGTTAATGGTAAAACTGAAAATAAGATTATAATGCCTAAAAAAAAATCCATTAATTTTCACAAATAAACCGTTGGCATCAAAACATTATTTGTTTTCTACAGATACGTAGATAATATTAGTAGGGTCAAGCGCAGTATTTTTAATTTCTATCACCATAGACGCTACGTGGATCTATTTCTTGTTGGTCGTCTTCATGAATTCTTGGTTATATTGGCTTAGAAGGTAATTGTAGGTAGAACTAAACATGATTAAAACACCTAAAACAAATTTTTTTATTAATTTTCACAAATAAACCATTAGCATCATTATTTGTTTTCTACAGATAGATTTGACAAGAGTTAACCAGCTTATATGCAGTACTTAATTTTTTCATTTTTATAATTACATAGACTGCAAAGCGATTAAAACTTGCTTGGGCGTAGTTTTAATCAAGGTAAAAGAGAGTAGGAGATGAAAGATATAAATCACCATGAATTTTCCAATTGCGATAAAAAAATAAAAACAAATTTAAACGGACAATATAAATAATACAAGTTACTAAATTGTTACATATTGAAAATAATTGAGTAGTATACTTCATTTAAGTATACAGCAAAAATATTAGTTTTATACATTTAAAACATTATAAGAAAAATTTATCCGTGAGAATATATTGTTTTGGTAAATATGTTTGCCTAATGTTAGGTATGTATTTAATAGTTTTAGATCAAATATATCAATGACTTATTGCTGTTTTATGTTTAAAAATATTGTATGTTAACAATTATTACATATTCAAAACAATAATTTTAGACCTAAAATCTTTTTTTTACTTTAGTACTTTATACCAAGATGTAAACTAAGAAAAGCGTTTTATAATAATAATTGAGTTATTATTTAAACCTGTGTGCACAATTAATGATTGATTTTAAAGTTGTTTATACACACAAAAATATTTACTTATAGAGTCTAAAAACAAATGTAAATTATAGACTCTAAAATAAAAACCACTTTATTGAACATATTAATAAGTAATGAGCAACTACTTGATAAAACTATTAATGTAAGATCATTTTTCAAATATTGTTTTCGTTTATTTATACTTTCAACGAAGTAGATGCTAATTTAATGCTACTTATTTAAATGTTAGGTTTAACAAGTTTTATTACTGAAACAAAAAGTAGTCAAATTAACATTATTTCCACGTGTAAGAAAGTTATATTATTTCTAAAGGAAACGCTTGAGAGACTTGTTCAGGTAAAAACCTATAATTCAGATTCTATCGTTAAATAATATTATTACAATTAATATTATTATCAATAATATAGATTTGCAATAAAGTTATTTAAAATAAACAACAAAACTTTTTATTTTAAATATTTTGTTTTTTAACAAAAATCGGTAGGCAATACTAAATTTGAACATATTTAACCAAATTTGAACATTCTAGCTACTTTACAGTAAATATGGTACAAACTAAGAGTCATTTTATCAACAACACTTTATTATCGTATTTGTAAAAACATGATAAAGTACACCATTTGCAATATCTAACTACTAAAAAATTATTACGCTTTTAATATAATAAGAAATTGTACGGTATGATGTAGATTGTTGACAATAAAAAAGTTAAGAAATGTTTCTTTAGAACTTTAGACTAATGAAATGAAATGTCTAACTATCTTTGTCTTTTTTACACATTTTTTTAAAGAAGCTTTTAATTTGATTAATTTACCGTTTCAAGTCGCATTAGTATTGCTGCTCTACCGTTTAAGAATTGCTACAGAGTTTTTACCAGCGGTCTGCACAAAAATTCAACGATTACAATAATATAAAAACCGCAACGAAAAAAAATTGATTTAGACCACAAATTTACAAATATTTTTTAGATAAACACAATAAATCTATTCAGAACAACAGCAATAATAATTTGTTTCTTAAAACAAATATAAAATGTTCAATATAGTATCCTATATTTATCTACAAGAAACACAACGGGCACTTTTTCAATTGTCTAAAACTGTGGAAACATGAGCTGTAGAAGTATTATCAAATTCCTTTTGTGTTAAATTTTTTTTTTCTTAGACAGAATTAACTTTTACAATAAATTATACTTAATACAATGTAGTTTCTGACATACACCATCTTTATGATTTTAAAGTATCTTACGTGGAGATTTTTAATTGATATTTTACAACGCTCAAATATACTAAAGTTGAATATTAAATACTAAATGTCTTATAAGAGATCTTAACTAGCTATTAAAAGCACCAATCTTTTTTTTAACTGCATATATGTATTTAAGAAAGCACTGTATATCGCTTAACTCAATCAAAAACCACTGTTTCATAATGTGTCAACTGAATAAAATGTGTTGGTTTCTTGTAAATCTATAAACAGTCAGTTGTGTTTTAAAGCAAAATTTTGTTGTCTTAACATAAATATTGCAAAGAATAATTAGTTTTCTAATTTTTTTAGAAGATGCTAAAAATAGTGCAATAAGTTTTTTATGTAAAGGTTTGGTTGTGATCACTGTCAAACCCATAACTCATGGAAGAAGTCAAATGCTTGAATTTTTGTATAATGCGTAAAAAGTTTTATCTCTGAGCATCTCATAAAAGTGTAATGTATATTGTAACTCTTGAGGACAGCACTGTTTTTGTTCTTATTGTCCAGGCCATTGCAAAAGCCAGTACACTTTTATAAGCTCGATCTTTACTGAATCTACGTTTCTAACAACGGGCATAATAGGCGAATTAGTTGGAACCTTTCATGCATTATGATGTGTATCGCAAGCATTAAGGGCATATTAGAACTCAATCAGATCTATCTTAATTAGGTGGTATTATGTTTTTTATGTTTTAAAAAATTGAGTTGATGTAGATATATGATTATATTCACACAAATTGAAGCTTAATACCTTAAAAAGATTAAAACTACAGAAGCAATAATAAAATATTATTTTAACCGTTGTTGGTTCAGCTTTATTTATATTACTAAACTAAATTTATAAATTAACCTAATAAAGTTCTTAATCTATTTTTATCTTATCTATGCATATATATAAAACCACGGCACAGTAGCTTGACTCTTTTTATTTTTTAAAGAAAGATGGTATTCAAAATTACAGCCTAGCTTAAAAAATAACTAACTTATGTCGTAAAAAAGCTACAAAACTTAATAGAAATTTTACATTGTGTTTTAAGCACTGCATCAAAAACAAAATAACATAAATTAATAAAACGTGATAAAAATTATATTGTTAGAAATCAGTTCACTTTTTTTTGCTGTTGATTGTTATATTACAATACATTTTAGCGTAAAACCTTTCATATAGTATTAATAAATGTTTTTTTAGCTTAAGTAGGTAAAAATTTCAAATAAACAGATATGGGAAATCATACATTTTGACCGCGCAAACATCAATTATGTTAAAATATTTACAAAAACCCTGTTTTTTACATCTAAATCTTATTTTTTAATCGTCAACAAGTGTCAGTTCTAAATTAATAAAAAATACACTCAAAACAACATATGCTTAAGTATTCTTTAGAAGACAATACATATTATATAAAATTGCACTTAATGGTTGAGTATACTTATTAATTGATTAATCAGATTTTAATAAATGAAAAACTTATTTGTGGTCAAATAAAAGAATTTATACTTACAATCAATTAAATAAATTAGGTAGTCGTAGGATTATAGCCAATTTAAACCATCCAGGGATAGATCTAAAATAAATAAAAATGTAAAATATGAAAACTAAAGTTCCTATTGTGCTGCATGTTTAATATTGTACGTATACCACAAAAATATATACGAAAAATTGAAGTAATTTATATAAATGGTGATAAAAATAGTACTTATACTATACGATTTCTTTAGAAAATTATATTAAAACTAATGTATACCTGCCAAACAAATCAAATAAAACTTTAATTTAGGATTTTTTGCATTTTCTTAACAAAAAAATTTATTTAATTGATCAATATAACAAAATTACTAGTATAGATATATACTTAACTTTAAAGGATCCAGCAAAAACTATTAATCCATTTTTGGACTAGTAAAAATATTAATATTGCTGCATGGTTTAAATTATTGCATTTAATGATTTTCATCTTTATTTCTGGTGTCTCCTAGTCTATAACAAACGAAAAAACAATTATTATTCAATAACTAATAATGCAACTTACCTTTTAATTAGCTGATATTAAACCAATGTTTAGTTGACAAGAAAAATTTCAAAATGGCAGCTGTCCTCCCAGTCTCATTGTTCTGTATTACGCTGATGCAGCAATTTTTTTCATACCAAGTTCCTTGCACCAGTTTTTTATCAATTGCATTATTTAGCGATAATTACGAAAAAAGAGGTTTTAGGTACCCAGGTTTGCTTCACCAAATTTGTTTCGGGTTTCTCTACTTAAAAATAAATTATTTTACAGTATTCGTTAGCGACTGTTGTTGAATTTATAAAAATTTAAATTTATGATTTCCCATATCTGTTTATTTGAAATTTTTACCTACTTAAGCTAAAAAAACATTTATTAATACTATATGAAAGGTTTTACGCTAAAATGTATTGTAATATAACAATCAACAGCAAAAAAAAGTGAACTGATTTCTAACAATATAATTTTTATCACGTTTTATTAATTTATGTTATTTTGTTTTTGATGCAGTGCTTAAAACACAATGTAAAATTTCTATTAAGTTTTGTAGCTTTTTTACGACATAAGTTAGTTATTTTTTTAACCTAGCCTGTAATTTTGAATACCATCTTTCTTTAAAAAATAAAAAGAGTCAAGCTACTGTGCCGTGGTTTTATATATATGCATAGATAAGATAAAAATAGATTAAGAACTTTATTAGGTTAATTTATAAATTTAGTTTAGTAATATAAATAAAGCTGAACCAACAACGGTTAAAATAATATTTTATTATTGCTTCTGTAGTTTTAATCTTTTTAAGGTATTAAGCTTCAATTTGTGTGAATATAATCATATATCTACATCAACTCAATTTTTTAAAACATAAAAAACATAATACCACCTAATTAAGATAGATCTGATTGAGTTCTAATATGCCCTTAATGCTTGCGATACACATCATAATGCATGAAAGGTTCCAACTAATTCGCCTATTATGCCCGTTGTTAGAAACGTAGATTCAGTAAAGATCGAGCTTATAAAAGTGTACTGGCTTTTGCAATGGCCTGGACAATAAGAACAAAAACAGTGCTGTCCTCAAGAGTTACAATATACATTACACTTTTATGAGATGCTCAGAGATAAAACTTTTTACGCATTATACAAAAATTCAAGCATTTGACTTCTTCCATGAGTTATGGGTTTGACAGTGATCACAACCAAACCTTTACATAAAAAACTTATTGCACTATTTTTAGCATCTTATAAAAAAATTAGAAAACTAATTATTCTTTGCAATATTTATGTTAAGACAACAAAATTTTGCTTTAAAACACAACTGACTGTTTATAGATTTACAAGAAACCAACACATTTTATTCAGTTGACACATTATGAAACAGTGGTTTTTGATTGAGTTAAGCGATATACAGTGCTTTCTTAAATACATATATGCAGTTAAAAAAAAGATTGGTGCTTTTAATAGCTAGTTAAGATCTCTTATAAGACATTTAGTATTTAATATTCAACTTTAGTATATTTGAGCGTTGTAAAATATCAATTAAAAATCTCCACGTAAGATACTTTAAAATCATAAAGATGGTGTATGTCAGAAACTACATTGTATTAAGTATAATTTATTGTAAAAGTTAATTCTGTCTAAGAAAAAAAAAATTTAACACAAAAGGAATTTGATAATACTTCTACAGCTCATGTTTCCACAGTTTTAGACAATTGAAAAAGTGCCCGTTGTGTTTCTTGTAGATAAATATAGGATACTATATTGAACATTTTATATTTGTTTTAAGAAACAAATTATTATTGCTGTTGTTCTGAATAGATTTATTGTGTTTATCTAAAAAATATTTGTAAATTTGTGGTCTAAATCAATTTTTTTTCGTTGCGGTTTTTATATTATTGTAATCGTTGAATTTTTGTGCAGACCGCTGGTAAAAACTCTGTAGCAATTCTTAAACGGTAGAGCAGCAATACTAATGCGACTTGAAACGGTAAATTAATCAAATTAAAAGCTTCTTTAAAAAAATGTGTAAAAAAGACAAAGATAGTTAGACATTTCATTTCATTAGTCTAAAGTTCTAAAGAAACATTTCTTAACTTTTTTATTGTCAACAATCTACATCATACCGTACAATTTCTTATTATATTAAAAGCGTAATAATTTTTTAGTAGTTAGATATTGCAAATGGTGTACTTTATCATGTTTTTACAAATACGATAATAAAGTGTTGTTGATAAAATGACTCTTAGTTTGTACCATATTTACTGTAAAGTAGCTAGAATGTTCAAATTTGGTTAAATATGTTCAAATTTAGTATTGCCTACCGATTTTTGTTAAAAAACAAAATATTTAAAATAAAAAGTTTTGTTGTTTATTTTAAATAACTTTATTGCAAATCTATATTATTGATAATAATATTAATTGTAATAATATTATTTAACGATAGAATCTGAATTATAGGTTTTTACCTGAACAAGTCTCTCAAGCGTTTCCTTTAGAAATAATATAACTTTCTTACACGTGGAAATAATGTTAATTTGACTACTTTTTGTTTCAGTAATAAAACTTGTTAAACCTAACATTTAAATAAGTAGCATTAAATTAGCATCTACTTCGTTGAAAGTATAAATAAACGAAAACAATATTTGAAAAATGATCTTACATTAATAGTTTTATCAAGTAGTTGCTCATTACTTATTAATATGTTCAATAAAGTGGTTTTTATTTTAGAGCCTATAATTTACATTTGTTTTTAGACTCTATAAGTAAATATTTTTGTGTGTATAAACAACTTTAAAATCAATCATTAATTGTGCACACAGGTTTAAATAATAACTCAATTATTATTATAAAACGCTTTTCTTAGTTTACATCTTGGTATAAAGTACTAAAGTAAAAAAAAAATTTTAGGTCTAAAATTATTGTTTTGAATATGTAATAATTGTTAACATACAATATTTTTAAACATAAAACAGCAATAAGTCATTGATATATTTGATCTAAAACTATTAAATACATACCTAACATTAGGCAAACATATTTACCAAAACAATATATTCTCACGGATAAATTTTTCTTATAATGTTTTAAATGTATAAAACTAATATTTTTGCTGTATACTTAAATGAAGTATACTACTCAATTATTTTCAATATGTAACAATTTAGTAACTTGTATTATTTATATTGTCCGTTTAAATTTGTTTTTATTTTTTTATCGCAATTGGAAAATTCATGGTGATTTATATCTTTCATCTCCTACTCTCTTTTACCTTGATTAAAACTACGCCCAAGCAAGTTTTAATCGCTTTGCAGTCTATGTAATTATAAAAATGAAAAAATTAAGTACTGCATATAAGCTGGTTAACTCTTGTCAAATCTATCTGTAGAAAACAAATAATGATGCTAATGGTTTATTTGTGAAAATTAATAAAAAAATTTGTTTTAGGTGTTTTAATCATGTTTAGTTCTACCTACAATTACCTTCTAAGCCAATATAACCAAGAATTCATGAAGACGACCAACAAGAAATAGATCCACGTAGCGTCTATGGTGATAGAAATTAAAAATACTGCGCTTGACCCTACTAATATTATCTACGTATCTGTAGAAAACAAATAATGTTTTGATGCCAATGGTTTATTTGTGAAAATTAATGGATTTTTTTTTAGGCATTATAATCTTATTTTCAGTTTTACCATTAACTTCTAAGCCAATATAACGAAAAATTTTCGAAGACGACCAATAAGAGCTCAGTTCACTTCTGTGGTGTCGAAATTTAACGCGGTTGATAACCGCTCAGCAAACGCGTAATAATTGTAATCACAGTCATAATATCAGTAGTAAAACACTTGATAATTTTAAAACAAACAATAAATACAGTTTTATAAATAATGTAATCAAAGAATCAGTTAGAATTATTGGTATAATGCAAAGTATACCAATGTATACTTTGTATACGACTACTTTGATGGATGGAATAAAATCAAGTGTTAATTCATTTTTTATTTTTGCTATCATGGAAGAAGAATTAATTGATGCAGCTAGAAAAATGAAAAGCAGCAATGCTCGTGATTGTTTTGGTATTTTAAATCGTCTTATCAGAGAGTGCATAAATTTTGTAAAAACACCGCTCACCTCAGCACGGGTTTAGATCTTCAAAATCTACAACATCAGCACTGTTGGAAGTTCTAGAATCTGTTGTAGAACATTTTGACGTAAAAGTAGGCACCGCGGCAATACTTTTAGCTTTTAAAAAAGCTTTTGACTCAATGTCACATAAAATTTTACTACACAAAATGGCATTTTATGGTATTAGAGGAGTTTCTTTGAAATTATTTCAATGCTATCTAGCTGAAAGATATCAGTACGTAGAATTAAACGGGGAAAAATCTGAGAAAGTTTTAATTAATCATGGCATCCCCCAGGGATCGGTTCTAGGTCACATACTAGTCCTGATATTTATTAACGATTTACCTAACTATCTACTTCTAATAAAGAGTGTGTTATTTGCGGATGACACAACAATTTTGGTCACGGGAAATACTCGACAACATCTAGAGGAAAACATTAATCTTGCACAGCAAAAAGCGATTAACTGGTGCAATGTGAATAAAATAAAATTAAATGCTGAGAAGACGCAAATCATTAGATTTTCATTTGCTCAAAACCAACCATCGAAAGAAAATGTCAAGCTTTTGGGACTGATAATAGATGGTTCTTTTCGATGGCATGAACAAGTTTACAGTCTTTGCGGTCGTCTGTCCACTAATATTTTTGTATTAAAACGTTTAAAAGCTAACTTATCCTTCGATCATTTTTTGAGCGTGTATCATGCGCTATTTCACTCTCTATTACGATATGGGATTTTTCTGTGGGGAGGATTTACACATGCTGATCACGTATTTACGCTTCAAAAAAGCACACTTAGAATTATTGCCGGTCTGCATCCATAAGCATCGTGCCGCACCGTATTTAAGAAATATCGCATATTAACGCTGCCGTCTTTATAAATTTATTGCAATCTTATAGGAATCCACAAAAACGTATCAAGATACCAGAAACATCGCAAAAAGTACGACTACCCACAAGAGCATCAAATTGTCTCACGGCGTCCAGATCAAGAATTAGACTAACAGAAATTAACAAGCGAGGTGTTAACCTGTACAACATACTGACGTCTAAAGTCAAAAGTTATGTTTAAACTCAGTTGAATTTACGTAAAACACTTAAGACTGACGCAGCCGGTTGCACTTTTTTAAAGGGGTTTCTGATTATAAGTTAATAAGGCTATTGAATATAAATTTAGAAGCACACAACGTAACTTTGTTCAGTTTACATATTATTGGAAGCAACACTTTTAACACAGCTTTTACATGTTATTTACTTCAAGTTGCACAAGAGTAAATATCGTTTTTTTATTGCTTTGTTTACTGGTTTTTTACAAAAAAAAAAAACTAATAATATTTTATAATATTAGTTAATACTTATCTTGTAATGAGTATACAAACACTGCTTATAAAAAAATCTATTTTAATAATATTGCTAATTGAGTTTTTTCATTAAACTCTATTTTTTTAAACAATAAAAATTAAAATATATAAAATAAATATATGTCATAGGTATCTGGATACCACTAAGTATTATGGGGATCAACAAGTGTTTAACATCAACATACATTAAGGAAACTTTTCAAACATTGATTACAAAATGAATTAAGCATAAAACATAACAAATCTAGTTTATTTTCAAAACTTATTACGCTTACCTTTGTTGTTCAGCCTCTCTTGTTTTACTTTTTGTTGCTGCGGCTATTATTTGGGTTGCTTTTTAGAAAATGTTTAATCTTTATACATCGGTATACTATTCAATCGGTACAAGACCACCCTAAGGCGATTGTTTTTTACACCTGACGAGCTGTTCAAACAAGCAATAGACTGTTAGATATACGTAAACAGTATTCAACTACGCAGTTTTGCCCTGTTCGACTGATCACGTATCTAAAGCCGATACGTGAACGTGTTGAGCAGTAAACAAATTGTTATAAGTAATGTGGTTGCTGTAAGATAAACGAACTGGGCTGCTGTAAAGACGTAAAATGCGCCAGCCGTATAAGTTTTGGATCAATGTCTGTGTACTCTACTTTTTTTATTAGCATGTTGGAGCATATCTGCTTATAAAATTCACCATCAGATAATTGAAATCGATACAACATTTTGTAAATATGCTATAAACAAATTTATAATCATGCACAAATAACAAAAAAGATTTATTTTTGTACAAAACTATAGTTAGACTTAAAACCCCTTTTTTGAATTAACAAATACAGATGTATTTTTTTTTTAAATGCACTAAAAAACAAAAAGTAGAGAGAGTCAAATTTCGAAAATCGAAGTTTTGGGCTTTGTACTCACTGTTAATAGTGTATGCTTATGAGAAGCTGTATGGGTTTCCTGACTTTGACTTAATAGCCAAAGAAATAATGCAGTATAAAATTTACTATTTTAAATCAATATGAATACAGCTTTTATTTTCTATATTGTGAATTAGTAAAAAAAGGTAAAATAGTAAGATTTAAAGTTAGAAAATTGAGATTTTAAACATTTAAGATGTTTTAAAGTCAACCCTGAGATCTAAACCAGTACTCTAAGTTTTCTTAGAGTTGATCCCGATAGCCAATACTAACTAATCAGATTTTTGTATTTCTATGTATAGTGCGTATTATAAACTTTTACATATACTATCAATTTTGACAGGTATCCTTTAGAGTAAATATTCTTCTTTTTCTACATATTGCAAATAATACAACTTTTATTTATAAACAGTTTTTATGTTTGAATAGAAGTTTATAATAAATACTGTATTATTGTAAGACCTTGAAGAGCATTTAAGTCCTAATCAGTTATGATTCTTTCAGTCAGCTTTAATAATAAGTTTTTTTTATTCGAATACGTGCAATACATACATATCGACCATGGTATAAGAACAACAGGGCATTATAGCATAAGTTAGCATATCATGGGTTTAAGAATTTGTGATGGTTTGCTTTGACAATTTTTCTATCGTTGTTTTTTTTATACAATATTATCATTTTTATTTTATGAGTCAACTTTGACAGTGGCGTCATTATCATATTTTTCTATTGAGAGCCCAGCTTAATATATTATACAAACATTTCTATTTTTCAAATTTCCAAATTTATAGTAGTCAAATTAAATTCCAAAAATTTTCTTAAAGTAGTCATGTTGATTGATTATTGATTGATTATTGAATAATTATTGATTGATTATTGATGGATTATTGTTTGATTATTAGTAAGTATCGCACAATTTACATTTTTACCTGAAAAAGTTTAGCTTAGCTATTGTTTTATAGTCGGCATTATATGTGACGCTTGCGCAATCAATTTCAAGAACACATATCTCGAAGAAAAAATTCATGGTTAATCATCGACGGAGGAAAAATTCCAAATGGAGCTGCGCAATTAACTAAGGCTAGTAGAAAGCGCATGCGCAAACGATCATGGCAAATATTCCAAGATCAAGACAACAGGTGTTAACACTCACGGTCGTTGATTGATTATTGATTAGCTATTGATTGATTATTGGTATCGCACAATTTACATTTTTTTAACTGATAGCTCTCGCTTAATGATTGTTTTATGATCGCCATTATATGTGACGCTTGCGCAATCAATTTCAAAAACACATATCTCGCAGAAAAAAAAATTCATGATTAATCATCGACGGAGAAAAAAATTCCACTTGGAGCTGTGCGATTAACTAAGGCTAGTGAGAAGCGCATGCGCAAACGGTCAATGCAAATATTCCAAGATCAAGACAACAGGTGTTAAGGCTCATGGTCGTTGATTGGTTATTGATTACTTATTGATTGATTAGTGTTTGATTATTGGTATCGCACAATTTACATTTTTTTCAACTGATAGCTCTCGCTTAATGATTGATTTATGGTAGCCATTATATGTGACGCTTGCGCAATAAATTTTACAAACACATCATATCAAGGTGACGATGGTTAATCATCATTTGGAGACAAATATGCAAGTGGAGCTGTGCGATTAACTAAGGCAAGTGAGAAGCGCATGCGCAAACGGTCAATGCAAATATTCCAAGATCAAGACAACAGGTGTTAAGGCTCACGGTCATGTGGCAGGTGTTCCAAGCAGCCATCTTATTAATTTATTTCCAATTCAAAGAATTAAAGTTGATTACTTATTAATTGATTATCGATTGATTATCGATTATTGATTATTGATTATTGATTATTGATTATTGATTATTGATTATTGACTATTGATTATTGATTATTGATTATTGATTATTGATTATTGATTATTGATTATTGATTATTGATTATTGATTATTGATTATTGATTATTGATTATTGATTGATTATTAGTCCATTATTAGTCGATTATTGTTTGATTCTTGGTATTGCAAAACTTACATTTTTTTTATTTAAACACGTCGAGCTTTGCTCGCGCTTCATGAGTGAATGCTCCAAAGTGGCTATCACAATTTTCGAAAAAAGTGGTGGGGGGAAAGGAATGTGGTGGGGGGAGAACAAAGTAGTCGAAGAGCAAATGTACACAACAGGTGTTCCATGGTCGTTCCAAGGTTCAAGGTCAAGGACATTCCAAAGTCCAAGGTCATATGACGTAAAAGTGGTGGGGGGAGCATTTGCTCCCCCACTTGTCAACTACTTTTATTGTTCGGGAAAGAGATGATCGTTTTTCAATACCACTGTGACAAAAGTCACAGAGAAGGTGATAAACAGTGACAAATAAAAAGCGAAAAATAAGTATTTTACAAAAAAAAAAATTTTGTTACTGCAACTAATGCTTTTGACGCTGCTTTAATTAGAGAATATACAAGGTGCCCCAAAGATATGGAATAATGGTTCTACAGCCGTAACTGTACATTTTTTACAAAACTTTTGCAAATAATTCGCGCATTGGGCATATGTCGGAAAAAATATTTTAGTTGTCAATTTTAAGGTCATCAACAGTATTTTTAAATTTTAACCCAATATTTTTTTACGATTTTAACTTCTCTTTCAATTACCAAAATGACAGTATAAAAATGTTTATACTTTACACTAGAAATCTTTAGATAAAAAATTTTTGAAAGATAGAAAACATAAATTTTATCACAGACAGAAACACAAAAAAAAACAAAAATTTTATCAAGTAGGTAACTGAACTATAATTTTATATAAATATTTAAATTTTTCTAAATTTTAGCAGCAAGCGAGAGGAGGAGTTAGTTCAAGTTCGAGTAGAGTTGAGAGAACGTCACGCGTCTGAAGCAATATAAATATAAATGTACAGAGTGTTTTAACAAAGTTTATAGAAAATAGTGTAATATCAATAATACATTTATAGATTAGTGTTAAATTAGTAGTGTAGTATTAGTATATAAATAAATAAGCGTGTAAATAAGTAAAGTGTAATATAAACTAGCTGGCCCGGCGAATTTTGTTCCGCCTTAGTTTTGTTATTTTATTTTTTATTTTTATTTTTTTTGTCATTTGTTTTGTTATTATATGTCAGATGCGTTTACGTTTTATATTGTATGTCACGTCATACGGAATGGGATAAAAAATATTCTTTGTTAGGCTACTGGTTCTAAACAACCACTCCACCAATTTTCAGCCAAATCAGTCATAAATAGATATAGATTTTTAAAATAAATGACCCCAAAAACTATAAAAATGATACGAAATTAATTATTCACATTTATTACCTTTATCACATTCATTTTACAACCCTCTTTAACTTAAATATCATTTTCAAAATCAACGACCTGAAATTCCTCGAAAATACCCATATCGTTTTCTTACATTTTTATCCCTAGAACACTCTCTTTTCATCCTCCTAAGAGTAATTTTTTAGAGAGCAGGAAACATACCTATTTATTTTTTTTTGAGAACTTAGGCAATTTATGGGAAAAATTATGAAAACGACATCAATCTTTAGACATTTTGCCCTCTTTCCGCCCTATCAAGGAATGATAATATTTTACTTCTAAAATTTCGGATTTAAACATAGATATTATTTTTAAAATAAACAATCCAAAATTTTTGAAAATCATACTAATATTTGTACTTGTCATTTTTTGTTCCTATCCCACCTCTTTTTATCTCTTTGTTAATAAAAAGTATTCTATTCTTTTCATTCAAATCCAGTCCTCATAATTTTCCATACAAACGTTCACCCAAAGTTGTTATATGGGAAGTTGTCTCATGGAAGACGATTAAACTGACGGCCACTGACGATCCAAGATCGTCAGAACGGTAATTTGCCGAGCCTCACCGAACGTTTTCGACATCGCAATTCCAATTTTGATTTAACCCTTCTTTTAGAGGGTGGTTTCTGGAATAAAAAGTATCCTATAGCATTCTCCTGGCTCTAAACTACCACCTCACCAATTTTCAACCATATCGGTAAAGCCGTTCTTGAGTTATAAGTGGAGTAACTAACAGACTTTCTTTTATATATATATATATAGATATAAATAAAGTGTACATCTATCTATACGTTACAATAATGACATTTTATTTTTTTAATAATATATATTTGTTAGAAGACCAGCTTTTAATTTTCAATTAGTTTAAAAACTAAATTAAGAACTAAAACCACAAATTGTGTTTTAAAGATAAGTTTGTTCTTTGAATTAAGCTTAATTACTGTTTCGCTACGAATCTGCAACCATATTGTTTAAATTGTCGCTTTTAATAATTAAAAACATTTGAACAATATGACGTAATCATCTGAGCGTCTTAAGCAAAATTATTAAAGTTTAAATCTAAAATTTTGAGATGATATGTAACACTCATATTTAAAATAATTAAAAGTAAAATTTTTACAAATTTTAAATTCTAAATACTAATCGCCACCGAAAGCAGCAAATATTTAGTTTTTTATTATTATTATTATTGCATTTGCTATGTATATATCGGTAGAAAACATGAAAACAGTATAGTAACAAACTAGTTTTATAAGAGTTAAGTTGGCGCACAAGTTCTAGCAGGCGAGTTTTCTATGAAACTCGTGCGCCAATATACATCTTATAAAACGTGTTTTTAGATAATTTTTTTATTATATATATACTTGCATTTTTTTTTATATAAATGAAAATAGTCTTTTAAGTTCTGGAAAATTTTGTTTGTAACGGTTTGTACTAGCAGCAAGGAGCAAGTCATTTGATAATTTAATTTCAAAAGCTTTTGTTTGACATAATTTGTTTTATCTTTAACAAAAAATAAACATTACAAAAAAACCAGACTTCATGTACTCCAGGAACTAAGACTACGACTAAAAATGATTACCTGATAAATGCTTAGTAGCCCAATTAACAATCCTGAATGTAACCTGGTCTCCTTAGCAAACCAATTTTTGAAGCCAGCTTACCAGTTGTTAAAAATTTAAAAACATCTATAAGAGCAAGAGGGTTTTTATTAATAAGCTTATTAGAGACTCAAATTTAAAAAAAAGTATAATAAAATAGATGATGAAAGTAAAAATCCCACGTGTAATATTCTCTTATTTTTTAACCGACTCTAAAAAGAAGGAGGTTTTCAATTCGACTGTTCGTTTTTTTAGGCTTGTTACCCTAGACCTTTTGACCGGGTAAACCGATTTGGTGATTTCTTTTTTACTTAAAAGCTGATAATTTCCATGTTGGCCCATAAAAATTTGCTCAAAATCTAAAGAGTAGTTTTGAAGTTATTTTTATTAATTCGTTTTTTAACATATATTTTTGACTCTTCTGATTATAAAAAAAAGTGACAAATTAAAAGTCTTAATACAGCGTCATCAATAATGACTGTTTGAGTTTTGAGTCACTGCGTGACATTTTTTAGAGAGTTTTTTTATTTGTCTAGTTGCAACACTGTAACCGAATACGCTTGTTTAACAAATATTTGACATAACACTCATAAAAAAAATTGTATGTTATGTCACAGGTACTCACTTTTTAATTACCATATGTCAATGATGTTGTCAGTGTCAAAGGTGGCACCCGTCAACAACACGAAGTGGTTGCAGTTGTATCATTTTAAAATGAAATAAATGTAGGATTGCCAACTCAAACAGTTATTGTTGACCACGCTGTAGTTTATCTATTTCATTAATTTAAACACATTAACAAAAAGCAATTCGAATCAATTAAGTAAATCAATAATATAATAATGAATCATATTGAAGTCAGTTTTTTTCAAATTTTTTATTGGTTTAATTATTAATAGTTGTTGTAATTGGTGTTTGTTACTATGAAAAGTAAAATTGTACATAATCTTGTCTAGAATACCAGAATTATTGATATTTAGTAAAAATGAACTTTCAGCCATTATTATGATTTATTTTTTTTTAATCTATTAAACTAAATACATGATCTGACATATTTAAGTATATAGATGGAGTTTTCAATAGATGGTTTTCAGATTACTGAATCAATAACCAATGAATGTTTTATTAAGATTTTTCATTAAAAAACAGTTAATAAATATTAATTAATGTATACGCGGAATTTCTATTCTGTTTCAAAAATACTTTTTCTATAGCTTTACAAAGATTGTTACTTTTGAATGCTGATTAAGTGTGTAAGTAACTAATAATAAGTAATAAATTTTTGAAGATACTTAAAAAACAAAAAGTTATGTTACATTATAAGATTTTAGACTATCCAAAAGGTACAGATATAGAATCCTATGCAAAAATAAAAACATTAAATAAGATTGTTGTGTTTCAGATGACCGCCTAAAAATCTTTCGATTTATTTGCATTGATTTGATTCAAAATAAAATTTCAAAATTATTAATTATAGTATTATTAATATTCTGTAGCACTATACTTATATTACAAATCGTCGAACTTATTTTTAATTTCAATCTAAAATACTTTGCATTGCGAGGTTCATTCTATGTTTATTATTTGTATGTAAGTGTCTGCCCAATAATTATTAGAAAAATGCATAAAAGCCAATATTTTTTTGTTTTTAGTTTATCATGGCCTTGAGTGCTATTTCTTTGAAAACTCATTTAATTGTTCAGTTTCTGCAAACTATGGAGCTTTGGGAAATCTTGGAAAATTCGAAACTGTCACAAAACATCAAATTTAATGACCCATTATTGAAAAGTTATATTATTGGAAGTACATTAATCAGTATTTTAGGATCTATTAGCTTTGCTTACTATAGTGATATAACAGAAAAATGCCGTTTTGGACACGATATCTTTGATAAATATCTCTCTCATTGGAAAATCGAACTGAATTGGATTTATAAATTCAGTTATGTAATAATCAGTATTATTGTACCATCTTGCTTAAATCAGATAATTTACGCCACAAATCATGTTAATTATCAAACAAATCTATTGATAAAAATTGTTAAATATGATTTTAAAAGGAATCATAAATGTCAAGCAGATGTAAAAAAAAGCTTGATTTTTCTTGCAAAACGCATCAAACAAATTACACTGTAATTTAAAAAAACGCATTATTTATTTGAGCTAAATATTTATTGTAGGTGGAGCATTTCTCAGAGAACAAGTTTCCAAAACTTTATCATGCTTTATGCTATTGCTGGTGGACTGATATTTATTAGCTTTCTTTTTTTATTTTTCAACGTAATTCAATGTTACTTTATCAAATATTTTTTTATAATTTTGTTTAACAGTTTTTAGAACACTCAGTACAGAAGGAAAATGTGCTTACTTTTGTTCTTTTGTTCATAATGGGACTACTAAATTTGGTTGTTTGTATTGTTTCTGGACAGAACATGGAAACTTTAGTATGTATTATGGGACATGAGAATATTATTCAAACTTCAAAACTTTTATAACATTTTATCTAGGACTGTTTGTTTCAGTAACCATTATACAGCGTGGTGCAAAATATCCGCATATTATTCATACTTTTTTTTTTATTAAACCAAATTAATTTTATTTATAAAAAAAAGCATTTATTAAGTAACAAAAAAATTAAATTTAGTCAGATTGCATTTTTGAGCTTTACCGATATTTTTTTAAACCGCAATCTTCAGTTTTTTTTCTATAAATTGGTAAATTATTTTTTTTCTTTTATAAATACAACGATAGTAAATAATAAAAATAAACATCAATAACCGCAGACAAGATAGAGAACTGTTTTGTTACTAGAAAAAAATTGGTTATAATAACTGAAATAAATTTATAAGGTTTTAATTATAGAAACTGTTAAGTTGTCGGCTTGTCACTGTGATTCTCAACTGAAATTGATTATTCTGAAAATAAATTTCAGAATAATCACTTCCGATAAGTTTGTTCTTAAGATTTTTTATATAAAAAACAGCCACTTAATTTTTAGTTTAATTTGAACCATTTGTCTTAATTATTTTTTTGTCTTAAAATTCTTTTCAATAACAAAAAAATTCTTTTGGCTTGCTTATTTAAAATTTTTATGTTTTCCTAATAAGAATTTTAAACAATTTACGCAAATTGTTTTACCACAATATATCTCAATTGATTTTATTATTATAAACGTAAATAACAAAGTTTTTAAAAATTCTTATTTTTACATCAATTACAAAACTCTAAATTGTAAAATAATTAGAATAGTTAAAAAGAAAGTCAGTCAGACTTTATTTGTATAGTATTTAAATTTTTTTTAATTTTAAATTAAGGTTGTTTATCTTGATAGTTTGGGAGTCATAAGACAAAAACTCGCTAAATAAAAAAATTAAAAATTGCTATAATAGACTTTTTAATATTAATGCTAAAAGCTCCAATTTTAACATATTTTTTTAGCATTTAAAATAATAAACATTAAAAAAATATATTTTTTTGGTTCAATCTAATATATGAGTATAGACATTAATTAAGAAAAGGTTATAGCACAGTAAAGATTGAGAAAGTAAGAGAAAATAAAAGAGAGGATACTCGTTGAAAAGTAAAAAAATACATAAAAACATATGAAAAGAGATCAAAAATTCGAATATAAAAAAAAATTACCGAAATACCTAAAAAAAATAATGAAGAAAAAAGTTGGTCGCAAAGTAGATGTAGAAATTAAAAAGTAGAAAATAATTACTGGCTAGAGAGAAGTTGTAAAATGTGTACGTCGAGAAAAAGACGCAATATTATTAAAAACTGTGAAAAAGAGAAAAAGCGAGTTGACAAAAAAAAAAAGTTACCTCTGGGATTAGATAAAAATAACATAAACAAAAGAAATAAAATAAAACAAAGACTCAATAATATTACAAAAAAGTAAACATTAAAAAAATATAAACAAAACTGTTGAAATAACAGGCAACAAATAAAAAATCTGAGAAAATTGATTCAATATTAGTTTATTTACAATAATAAGCTTTATTAACTTCAATAATCTATTCAACCTTAAAATTAACGTTGTAATTAATTATTTTCTTGACCAAAGCGCTCTAGATTATTTAACTTTTATTAAAAAAATGAAGCATTTTTATCCGCTTTTTTAAAATTTTTGCAATAATTTCTCTTATGTTTTTGACTTTTTGAACAGCATCTTTTAAACTTTATTGTTAAATAAATAAATTTGCTCATCTCTACAGTTTTTTTATGCTCAGCATTTTTTGCAGCATTGAATAAAATGCTCAGAATCTTGATGAGTGATACTCAATTCTTTTAATAAAAAATCAAAATAATAATATGCTAACAAAAACGTTTTATTCGTAATGTTAATTATTTTTTTTGTCCACATTATTTGTTTACCACTTTCTACGTTAATTTATGTGAGAACAAAGATAAAACTTCTTTTGTTTTTATAGCAGTCTTATATTAAATTTTGTACTTTACACATGAGTGGTTAGAGCAAATTACAACAGCTTTACCTCAAAAAAAAACTTAATCTACGCCTTGGTCATCAGCAGCAATCTCCACGTACAAAAATTTAATATATTATACTTTTAGAGCGAAAAATTATTTTTATGTATGTGTGAAATCAATTGGTACACATGGAATAAAGAAAACAAAAATAATTATATTATCTTGTTGTATTCTGCATCTTTATCTTTTAAAATTAAATGTTCAGAAAACGTTGCTGTCAACTTTGACTTGGGAATTTCAGTAGGTATTTTTTGATACCAATCCAATAAAGCTAATATTTTTTATTTATAGCTTATAAAAAGCACTTACTCAATTACATCAGTTTTTATTAGATTAAAATCTTAAATAAATATAAAATGTAAGTGTATGTAGACAGAATGCTTTGAATCAAAACGACAATTTCAATCACTGACGTTCAACATCGTTTTGTGTAGGTTGTTCTTGATTTAAAACACTTTACCTGATTGATTTAAAATATAATCTGCAGACTAGATATGCTATTAATTAATAAAATATATAACAAATTGTAACTCTATTAGTTGGACACAACACAAAATTAAACATAGTACAAATGACACGCCACCTATAAGGGTTTAAATATTCAAGACAAAAACTTCTAATTATTAAAATTGTATAATTTTTGCAAAATTATTATTTTTGACAAAAATATTTGCTGTGCTTGTAGTTGGTTTACTGCAGGTAAGCTATTTGATCAAAGCAACTGAGAAGGCTACTGATAAGTTTTGTCAAAAATATTTTTCATAAAAGAAGATTGGCTCTAGGAGTTTGATGACTAGAGATCAGCTAAAAATTTTTTTGTAAAACTTTGAATGTTTTAATTATGTAATACTTTAAAACTCAAATTTTTTCACTTCTTAAGTACAGTTCTCTTTAGTTAACAAGCTGTGAACAGCGAAATGTGACCTTGCTGCCAGTATTGTCTTTTACTGTTTTTCCAAATGTATAATTTGTTACTTTATTAGTGAGTGTTTGACAAATTGTAGTATTTAATAAAAGCAAATTTTTTGAGGTTAGATACGGTAAGTTGCATTGTTTAGTAGTAATTTTGTTGTGTAAGCAAAATTACAAAATTTGTACAGTGACTTAGGTAAGTTAACAATTAGTTAATGTGATCTAAAAGCTATATTTACTTCTACTGTAGTCTTAGCTAAGTTCACTGCTACAATAGACCCACTAACGCTGTTGCCAAGTTGATGTTCACGGCTTGTTAAGTAGAGACGGCTGTGACTAAAGCTATACATTTGAAAGCTATAATATAATATAAGCAAAATATATAATTTTTTTTTAGTTAAGTTAACTTATAATAAATCAAGAAGTTTATTTTTATACTCTATTGTAAGCGCTCCACTTGAACACCCGAGAGAATCTTTATTATTTCTTGTATCTAAGCTAATACTGCTTTGGTTGTCAAATTTTTGTTTTGGTCAGCTGGTAAAAAATCTCACTTACCGACAATTATTGACATTTGATATAATTTTTGTCATCTGCGGCAATGATAGGTTATCATAGATATAGATAAGTTATCATAGAATAACTACCCAATCAAAACATACCCTCACCAAATTCTACAAAAAAAACAAAGACAGACAACCAATATGTCACTTGTTGCAATTGACAAAACACGTTCACAGAAAACAATAGTGTCACTTGTTGCAATTGACAAAACACGTTCACAGAAAACAATAGACTACTTCAGTGATGACGTATAAGCTTAATGTTATCAAATATAAAAGTTATGCATGTTATAGAAACAATAAGACTTTTAACAGCAAAGTGTTTGTAATGCAGGGTACGTAAAACAATTACTAAAGAATGTTAAAAAAGCTAATTCCGTATGCAACATTTAATCCTTTTTTGCAATCATCGCTTAAAGATGAGTATTTTCTGATTGTTTTTAATAAACTGAAAACAACTTTTCCGCATTTTTTATTACTTTGTGTACAATTTTTATTTTATTTCATTAAAACCATATAGCATCTCAACAATGAGACTGTTTTGAATTTAAAACATCAGATAATCGGCGAGAGCAACGCTACCAACCAAAAAATAGATTAAAAACAAATTAATTTTAGTTGCGTTTTAGGCTATACGCAACTTGGAGTTTTGGCAAAACCAAATTGCAGCCAAGAAAAAAAATCTCAAAAGCGCAGCTTTGATTTAGAAACTATGGGTGTGGCTCTGGATAAAAAAAGTCTTTTAACGAACTAATTTTTGTAATCATAGCATTGCAAAAAAAGGTGGCAAGAATTTTCCTTGCCGCAGGCATTTATGAGGCAATATTTCAACCACTTAGCTGTAGACAAAATAAACAAAAGTACCACACATACTGCGCGTTGCTATTTGATGCGATGTCTATCGAACCACATTTGCAGTATAATCTGCACATTGTAGATCTTTGACACAAAAAATATTTAAGAATAGCTAATCATATTTCAGGTAATTTAATAGGTATAATGAGTCGAAAAGTTTCAAAACTAATGTAGTTTATATGTTTGCAGGCTTACGAGACACTTTTGAAAATTGGAAACGACTGATGTAATATTAAACGCAAAAGCAGCTTGGCTAAGGCTTGTATCAACCGTATGCAATCAAAGAACAAATGACAAAAGTGCTATCAGATGCACTTGATCGTGATACGCATAACAGTGTGGAAACACAGGATTATGTGAAGAAGTAGAAGGACAACTTATTATTGCTCAGTTTTATGTGCCACACCCCCTAAAAACAATGCGAGATACATTGTTGTCACAAAACAACTACTAATGCTCAAGGTGTTGCTAAAGTAGCCAGATGAAAGACATTAAAAAAGCTTGAGAACATGATCAAGCGAGTTACGAATTTAGCGCACTGCGGCAGTTGACAGTTGTCCAACATGTAAGATCGATTCTACGAATGCTTTGTAAAACCAGTAAGTAAAAAACAACTGTTTTGTATGTTGTACACTTGTGTTATTGATTAACTTTTTTAGACGTCTTTGAACAACAAGCTCAGAACTGTGGAATTTATACATTTAATAATAAAGTGTCAATGAATCTGCTTGGCGCAACATCGGTGGGAATTGGTAAACGTTTCGGACGTCAGTGTCAATTGGAAATGCAGATAATGAACACTTGCAGCTATGGAGTTCTACATTGCCAATGCCAATATTAGCGAGCATGTTTGTTTACGATAAACAAATTAAAAAAACATGCCAACTTCTGAGAATTGGGTACTCACTCTTAAAAGTTTATAGCTTTTAAGTGCCTAACTGCAGAACGATAGATTTACTTATCTCAAAGTTGCAGTTTCAAGATACCCTTGTATGTGTTTTTGGAAAATTTTGTTTAATTATAAAATTGTAGCATTTACATCTGTGCCGTTAACACTATGTGTAAATTGTATTTTTATATTTCCTTATTTTGATTATATACTTTTAGCATTTACATTTGTGTCTAATAGCTACTGTATTTTTATGGATTTTTTATTTTTATAACTTTATTTAAGTTGCTATATTATATTCTGTTTGTTTTTGTAAACACTTTTTCACCGCTTTTGATGTTAACAACATAAGTAAATAAGGCAAGATTCAAACAATTCTAGCATTGCTGTCATAGGCAATTGTTTACAAAAACGAACTCTATGTTACTATTATATGTATTGTTTTGTGCTTTACATTATTGTTAATAGTCTGTTAAAATCTAGCTAAAACATTATTTTGTATTGTACTTTTGTCAATATATATATTTATGTGATAGTAAATGTTTGATTTTCTGTGACTATTTAAAAACAAGCGGCAAACGACTGAGACTGAGGAAGACCGAATAAACATAACTAGTACCGGAATCAAAATGTAGAGCAACGCTACCAGAATGTTCGAGCCTGTATGTATGTTTTTTTCATAGTGTTCTGTGGTTTGTAGGTTATGTTTATTATTTGTCGGTAAATTAGTGATAAAATCTGTTATAAGCACTCAAAAGGATAGGTCCGGCTTTTTTTTGTGTGCTTTATTATTTATATTGATTGAACACGGAATTAGTGATTTATTTTATATATTAATATCATAAAACACGTCAACACGTGTCTAACCTCAAAATGGATTCCAAATACAACCTGTTAAATTCCAACAAATTAAACATTACCAAATTCAAAATTAAACCGAAACCTACTCCAATTTTCTTTGGTAAGAAACATGGCCCTCCATCTCCTAAACGCTTTAAATTCGATAATACAAAGTCACCGATTAATGCTGCCAAGAAAATCAGCATACAGGAGCAGAGGACAAAACTGCCGGTTTACGACAAGAGGAATAAACTTCTTGAGTTAATTCGGAAATATAATACGTTAATCATAATGGGAGAGACAGGAAGTGGGAAAACAACACAAATCCCGCAGTATATCAATGCTGCGAGGTTACAAAATAACGGACGAATTGGGGTGACTCAACCCAGAAGGGTTGCTGCCATAAGTATTGCGATGAGAGTGAACCAAGAATATGGAAATGGAGTAAGTTGAACTAATTTATTGTTAGCAAAAATATTAATTTTTTTAACGTAATTGGGATTTGTTTTGGTGATAAACATGCCCTTTGACGGCCTCATTTCAAGGTTGATATTAGAATAATTGTAATGCAGAGCTACGTCTTGCTCTATTACATGTAAAAGTGGCCTACACTAGCTGTCAAAAGACCAGTTTACGAGTTATATAAAAATATTCAGGGGGCGCCACTGAGAAATACTATTATCAAAGTAAAAATTCACAAATTGTCACTTTGACATTTTCGGATAACTTTACAAAAAGCTAAACTGACAAGTCGATTGTGACAGGAAATTTGTCAGAAAATGGCATAAACTTAGAAAACAATGACAACTGAACGTTTAGCTAGGCTGCTATTATAGTGAAATTTTACACCTAGCAGGTCGTTTGCAGAGCAACTGTTTAATAGAATGAAAATGTGATATCAACAAATCTACTTGTTAAACCAGTACATATATTATTTTTTTTCTATATAAGCAAGTTATTTGTTATTTGGCACCTGAGGTCGCTCGGTGGCCAGGTGGCTGACGATAGTTCTTTCATAGGATGGCTGAATGACTGGCATTAGATCACACCCAAGAGTCTTCCAGAGTCTTGGAGTCTTTCGTCTGGCCATGGGTGATTGTAAATATAAGGAGCTTGTAAATATATAGATCAAAAAATGATAAAAATATAATTTTAATATTATAGTATTATAAAATATTTTTTAATTTTAATAATATAATTATAGATTGTTAAAATGATTTTTACATTCAGAAAACATTTGTAGAAAAAAGAGTTTCCAGTATAATTCTGCAATAGGTTACATAGATGCCTCAAAAAGTAAAATAAACCTTAAAATTGTTATTAAAACTTCCAACTCGAATAACTTTTGAAGAATTGCGTTTATAAAAAAAATATGAGAGACTGTTTTTTCAGAACGTTCAATTTTTTACAAGAATATGTTTTGAGTCAAACAATTTGACTATTGGTTAAAGAGCTATAAACTTCCACCAAAAAATACCCATTAAATGGAAAATCGAAAATCGCGATGAGGCACAACTTAATATTAAAATCAAGAGATTTTGTTTTAACAGGCGTCTTTTTTCAATATCCTGAACAATATTTCTAAATTTTCAGAATAATTTGAAAGAAAAATTGTTGATTTTTTCAATACAGTCTAATGTAATAACTTTTTCTTTAGCCCTGCGAAAGCAGGGCTAAACCCTACTAACTAACCCCTACTTTCAGTCAAATGGCGTTTTGAAAGAATTTAAGAATTAATATAAAGTTTTGTATGTGTGGTTAAGTATTAAATATTTTTTTTGCAGGAAACTATAGGAGATACTGTGGGTTATACAGTGCGTTTCGACGATGTTACCTCTAAAAAAACAAAAATTAAATACTTAACAGACGGAATGATGTTAAGAGAAGCAATGTCTGACAGTTTATTAATGGAGTATACTGTAATAATACTAGATGAAGCGCATGAGCGTACCATCCATACCGATGTACTTTTTGGAATTGTTAAAACAGCTCAAAAAGTTAGAGAAAATAAAAGCTTAGCACCATTAAAAATTATTATAATGTCTGCAACAATGGATGTTGATCATTTTTCAAAATATTTTAACAAATGTCAAGCTGTTTACTTGGAAGGAAGAACATTTCCAGTTAATGTATTTTATACGGTTAGCCAACAAGATGATTATCAAAGTGCTTGTGTATCTACGTTTTTCAAAATTCATCGAGAAGCACCAGCAAGGTATTTATTACTTCTATACTATTGACAGATAATTTAATGCGGTTGCAATATTTCTAGTTTATATTTTTAGTCATGACGTGCTTATGTTTTTAACTGGACAGGAAGAAATTGAAGCAGTCGCTCATCAAATACGTCTTCTGGCAAAAGATTCAGATGTAGAAGGACCGCCTGTTCGTGTTCATACTTTATATGCTGCACAACCGAGCACTCAACAAATGGCTGTATTCAATCCAGGACCAGAAAACATGCGTAAATTAATTCTTAGTACGAATATAGCCGAAACTAGTGTCACAATCTCGGGAATCAAATATATAATTGACTCTGGAATGGTCAAAGCACGGTGAGCTTTTTTAGTTACATCAGCAACAGTACCACTTTTATGCTGATTACTATAAAATATTCCTGTTATTTTTCACATCATTTATTCGTCATGTTTGATTTGCCAGTTTGACGTTTTGTGATTCAATATTGGCAAAGTAGCAATTATGGCTTGACATTTGTCAGTGGCGCTATTTGTCTTAACATGTATTTTGACAGGCTCTGTGGGCCGATTAGATGCTTACCAAGCATGCCGTGGCTTATAATTGTATTTACTTTCTCGTCAAGATCGTTATTGTAATATGCTTTAAAAAGCAGGATTTTTTTTTAATTATCTAAGGAATTTTCTTGCTTTTTTATAATGACAATTGTAACTTTTAAAGAACGTACCATCCGGCTACTGGTTTAGAACTTCTAAAAGTTCAAAGAATCTCACAGGAGCAAGCTTGGCAAAGAACGGGAAGAGCTGGAAGAGAATCAGAAGGAAGTTGCTACAGAATTTACACTAGGTCCCAATTTGAAATGATGCAAAAAACGTCTATTCCAGAAATCCAAAGAGCAAATCTGGCTACTGTAGCTCTACAACTTTTAGCCTTGGATATACATGCTCTACATTTTGATTTTATGGATAAACCACCAGATGACGTTATTCTTGCAGCGTTTGACCAGCTAAAGGCATTGGGTGCTATAGATAACGTGGAAGATACAAATTTAACAGAATTAGGAACGCGAATGGTCAAATTTCCATTGGATCCAAGGTTCAGTAAAATACTTTTATCTGCAAGTAGCTTTGGATGTTTAGAGGAAATCCTAACAATTGTGTCACTTATGAGTAGCGAATCCATTTTGATTACGCCGCCGACTAAGCGAGAACATGCTGCCACAGTTCGACAAAAATTCCATTCTCCGCTTGGAGATCACATAACTTTGTTAAATATTTTTAGAGAGTTTGCAAATGTTGGGCAGAATGTCAGAAGCTGGTGCCATGAAAATTTTCTGCACATGCGCAATCTCTTGCAAGCACGAGAAATTCGAGCACAATTGGAGGAAATATGTAGGAAACAAGGTTTTTCTATTTCGTCATGCGGAAGCCAAATGAATCAAATTCGGAAATGTTTACTGACAGGCTTGTTTATGAATATTGCTGAGCTACAGCGAGACAAACAATACATCACGGTATATTTTTAAATTTAGATTACCGCTTTCTATCATTTATGTATTTTTAGTTGGACAAGAGACAAGCTGTTTCCATTCATCCCAGTTCTGCTCTACATGGACAACAGCCACATTTTATTCTATTTACTGAAGTTGTGCAAACGTCAAAATGTTATTTAAGATCGTTGACAACAGTTGAAAGTGAGTGGTTGTATGAAATAGTTCCAGACTATATGAAAACACACAGTGTGAAGACTATACGAGAAAGTTGATTTTTCTAATATATATTTTGTGTTCAATAAATGTAAATATAAGGTTTTTCATTAATTTTTAATGTTATGACATTATAATATATTATTTTTCTGAAGTTAAGGTTTTTTTTTTTGTCCTAATAATGAAGTGATACGAAAAGCGAGTTTTTAAGTAATATTTTATGATTTATGCATTAAATATTAAAAAAACATCTACGTTACGGATAAGTCTTCGACTGCGTGCTGTTGCACTGAGTCAATATCGCTGATAGGTATGCCATCTACAGTTAAGGCTTTAGTCATTTAGTTAATAAAACGTCTGCCATTCTTTGATTTTGTGTGTTTCTATGCATTTTAACAGAGAAGTATTGTAGGATTGTTTATTTTTCTATTAATAAATCAAATATTTATTTTGGGCTAATTTAACCTTCATTAATACATAATAATTATTTTATATATTATTTTTAATTCTTGGAATAAGGAGTAGATATAGTTTCAATTTAATTTTATAATAAACAAATAAAATTTTGAAATTATTTTTGTTTAATTATTTTGATTAACTGAAAATTTTTGGACTCAACTTGTGAATCACATCAATTGAACAAGTCGATATAAGGGCCACTTGTTCTATAACCGGAAGATACACGAACCGTATATGTCTTGCATCAACAATACTTGGAAATGTGTTCACTTAGGTGATTCTGGCGCCTTTGGGCACTAGCTTTATAACACTCATTACTTTAATTATAAATCAACCAAATTTAATAGTGGTTGACATTAAAATTTATAAATAACTGATAGATTAGATAGTAGAGTAATTTATGACAAATAAGATTATTCTTGCCTAAAAGCCTGAAAAAACAATAGTATCGCTATACAGAATGTCTCGCAACAAGTAATGCGTCTGACCCTTTTTTTGAAGTATTTATGGCGTTGCAAGCTTTGAGACATTTAAAAGAATGTTGGCTAAAGCCATAATTTTTTGTTGTCAGGCAAATAATAGATGAATTTACAATGTGTAGCAACCTGAGCGTTATCAAAACCTATTAAATGTTGTAGCTTAGATGTTTAAAAAAAGTTTTTAAATTTAGCGGTGGGAAGATGACTTACAGGGTCTTGGAAAATGTATTATTAAAACAGGCATAAGGATATGGAGTATCTTGGACGCGTTAGATATTGCAACTGTAATACTTAATTACTTATATAATTTCTGGCTACGGAAAAAGTAATTCGAAGGCGTCAGATGTTCACTAGAAACGTTAATACAAAAGACTGGCGATTTGGTGGTGTCACAAGCTGACTCGAACTTTTCTTGCGAATTATGAGTCTTCCGCTTGCAGAAATGGTGATTTCGTAATTTGTAACTTCTTCCTCTAAAATAAAAAAAAATTGACCGTGTTTGAATAACTATAGGTCACTTGTTTTAGCATGTAATTAATCCGCTATATTTTAAACAATTTTTTACTAATTTGCTCATCTGTCCTATGCGCGCGTTTTTATATTAGGGACAATTCTCAGTTAGGTCTGCGAAACTTTTGCTAATTTTATCTAGGGCTTTTCTGTTAAAATGAGAAATGATTTAATACTTTACTACACTGCTCTGCAAAATTAGAATTTTTAACGTAAGTAATTCTCTATTTATATAGTTTTTATTGAATTTAATATTATTGTGTCGTATTTACGATGGTTTCTGCTCTCAGGGCCTGATCCTGGCATAAATTTCTCTTACACAAAAAATTCAAAAGTTTTTTGTTGATTTCAGTAACGCACTGTTAGGGGGAGGTTCTATTTAGATTGCCAGTTTGTTAAAAAAAATCTTTATCTGAAGAATGTAGAAAGATATGATCAGTTGATCAGTGTAACATTGCTGGCTTTGGAATGAGGCATTTCATCAGCAGCGCGCACCGATTTATTTCATCATTGAAAGAGAATGAATGATAATTAATTGCATATCGGCGTATTACGCCACTCCTGGAACCTCACGTTGTCTGATTTTTCTTCTTCATTTGTTTAATTGCTTGCTTTGGATTTTTTGGCACTATAAACTATTAACACAGTTTTGTCTTTTCACAAAAAGTTTGTTTATTAAATTTAGAGAGTTATTTTGATCACCAAGTGGTCATCATCAAGATTCAGTTTTATTTGTCTTTTGAGGATGGCCACATGATGCTCGAAAGAGCTCTTTAATAAACAAAGTTTTTGGCAAGTGGTACACTTGCGTTCATTCTTCAGTCGGGATAATATTATTTTTATAAATGATGACGCTTGACCGTATGTTGTTTTAGAAGAGTTTAGGTCACTTCAAACTTTAGGCTCAAATTCTATCGAGAAGTGGAATGCCATGCAACTTAGAGCTCTTCAACTCCTCTTTGATGCTGAACGCATACTTCAAATTTACAACATTGACGAATTATCTAATAGAAATTTAATTTTCAGTATGGGGAGTCGTTGTCACATTTTTAACTTTTCTGTTTCTTATAGTATGGAGTATGCTAAATATGTTTATCATTTTTTCATAAAGATTTTGACAATCTCTAACATTGCATCTTAATAAAATGTGTGTAAACTTTCATGAGATACTTTTTCAAACTTGATTACGATCAAATGAATCCTCTTGAAAATTGAAAGACATTTGTTTTATCATTTGTTAAATTATCTCATTAATGAAATGTTCTCAATGTTTTTTTTTTCTAAGACAAATCATATTTATTTTAATGTTTGGCTACTTTTTGGTAAATTGAGTTCAGAGCTGAAGCCATTAGGTGATGTAATTCTATGAACAACTTTAATAATCATTTTAATCAACGGTAGTAGAGCCGTCATGTCACTAAATTATTTTATTTTGTGTGTAAACAAAACATTTTACTCTTGTTTATAAATAACTAAGGTACATTTTTAATTATTTATGGGTCAAGGGAATGAACCGTCAGTAGGTAAATCCTGCGGCTGTATCGCATGCGATAGAAGAGAGCGAGGGCATCTTCAGCCAAGTGATTAACAAACGTTTATTTTCAAGATGCATACAAAACTTCTTACCAACCGACGGAAATGATAATTATAAAAAAAAATAATTCTCTAAAAAAATGAAAAAAGAGAGTGTTGATAAACAAAAATTATATACCTTTGGCTATTGTTGCAAGAGGTCAAGATGTGACATCCAATTTGCTTCCGGAGTTGTCAAAAAATTTGTATTGAAGGCTTATTAACAATATTTGAAGTGGTGTGAGGAACAAGGCGTTCAGAAACTTTGTTTTGAAAATATTTTGCTGGTTCACTTCTTTGAAGTCTCTAAAATTCTTAAGGCATCGTCGCTCTGGGCGTCTTATTCGAAAAATAAACCAAATATTTTTTTCAGCACAATGTGAACATCAGCAGGCTAATGATAGCGTTCTTAAAGCAAAATTCTGAAAGCTATAGAAGTATTGAACGAAGAAATCGTGTGATGCTATTCTTAAAAGAAGCAGGAAATGAAATATACTTGATGGTCAAAGTAAACTATCTTCTGGAAGATATATAATAATTATGTGATAAAATTAACAGGTTGGAATGATAATGGGTGTTGCTAGAGATATGATGTCAGGATCTCTAAAATTTATCAGTAAGTGAGATTCGAAATGAAGCAACACTTTAAATTGTTAACGTAAAAGATACGAAAATAAAGATTGATCGGTCTTTTTATATTATAAATCCTACAAATAAATCATCGCTGGTTTTACTAGAAGTATGCAAGTGTTAGACCACCATTTACAAACCATGGACGTTTTTTGTATTTTATAATAATAAGAAATGCTCAAACAGTAGAAAAAATACGCTCGGGAAAATACCATCGACAACTGCAACCTATCTGAATCTTTCTAATATACCGGACACTGCATGAGAAAAACCTCTTGAAATTTGTTAGCAAACAGCGGTGCGGATTTAACGACTGTCAAACGTCTTGGAGGTTGGAAGTCTAGCAGTGTTGCTGAAGGCTACATAGAATCCTCAGCTAAAAGTAAACTCAACATTGCAATACAGATTTTAGTTGACAATGGAAATGAGGCCTCAATCATCAAACACTAATCAAAAAATCTAAGCTTTAAGGCTTTAGAAATTTCACCTTTCAATTTGCAATTTAAAATCATAATTGACTATAAAACCTGAAAACGTGAGAAAAATTTTTATGAATAAATTTCATCAACTAGCAACGTATTTTGTAGGTGGCGTCAATAATAGTTCAGTCAGAAAATCAACCAATACAAACCAATTTGTTGAACCTAACTGTAAATTTTAACTTATATATCAATATATAAAAAAATACTATATATTTATTATTCAAGGAATTGCTATTTTTCCCTAGGGAATAAAGTACACCTTATTATCAATTTAAGCGAGGAAATACAGCTTTACTTTATTGTCAATTGGAAAGAAAATTTTATTATACGTAATGCTGCATTATATGCAGGACACTGCATGAGAAAAACCTCTTCAACTTTGTTAGCAGACAGCGGTGCGGATTTAACGACGGTAAAACGTCTTGGAGGTTGGAAGTCTAGCAGTGTTTCTGAAGACTACATAGAATCCTCAGCTAAAAGTAAACTCAACATTGTAAGACAGATTTTAGTTGACAATGGAAATGATGCCTCAATCATCAAACACGTACCTTCAATGAAAATCAACCAATGTAAACGAATATGTTGTAACTGTAAATTTAAAGTTTTATATCAATAAATATAAAAATATTATTTATTATTATTATTCTCTATGAAATTGTTATTATTGACAGTTAACTTTATTTTCAGTTGGAAAGAAAATTTTATTTAAACGTGAAGTGTATGCTAATGCCTTCTTTATCTGATGCATTTTGTTTCTGATTTCTAACTTATTTTGTAGAAATTAGCTAATTTTGGTAATAAAATGCATTACAATATTAAGCCAAAAATTGCTTAAACATTGCAAATTTCTATACTTTATGGAAAGTGAGGTATTGTATAACTGCAATGGATGGAAGAATTTTTTTGGTGCAAAACCGCATCTAATAGCGGACTTTAAGTCGGTTTTAGCACGGTTTTTTTCTTATTGCAATGTGCGATTCTAAACCAAAATGGCAATTCTTATATCTATTTGCTGCAATTTTAACATAAACGACACTAGAAACTATAACTATCAACCAATATAATGGGTAAATCAATTGTCAAAACTCTATAAAGAATTTTTCTTTAAAAGAATATATTTGGCAATAAAGCAAATTATTTCTAAATCTTTTCTTCATATCATTGTGCTGTAGCGAATTCTTTTCCTATCTAATTTTTTCAATAATTTACATTATTATTTATCTGTTTAATTCAATTAGACAAAAGGAAATAAATTTTCTGCTACGCAATTTATTCAAATTATTTAATAAAACCAATTGGATTTACCAATTGTGTAATTGACAAGCGCCAAATTTTTTTCTATTCTCTAAATGTACTGTATGAAAATGAATCAACATGTGCTCTTAGCCATTCTTTTGGCAAAGTTGGTAAGCAATGAAGAATTGGCATGTGAAATAAATGCGTGTGAAGCGCTGGAACAAAGTAAAATAGATTTACAAGAATATAGAGATGGTCTAGAAGATAGCAATAATAATAGTTTTCTGGTGAAACTTGAAAGACGATTGAGATCTCTTGAACAACCAGTATGGAAAATTTCAAAATTGAATATGAGATGGGTGGATTGCTCGCAAGGGCCTTGTTCCTGTACTCCTGCAACAAAGAGTTTATCATGTTGGCAACAGGGAATCTTATCACTACCATCGGTACAAATACTCCCATATGATGTAGTTGCAATGTAGCTGGTATACTTTTGCCTCAAATATATAAATAAATGTGATTTTTATAGAGATCTGGGAATCAATAAGATATCAACTTTAAACAAACAGGCTTTTGAAATGTTATCACATCTGAGGGAACTTGATTTGTTTGATAATGGATTGGATTTTTTGCCACCGTCAATTTTTGATGATTTGGACAATTTGCATTATTTGTAAGTGAGTTCAAATAATATTATATAAAAATTAAATTATCGTTCATATTCACAAACTTTTAGGAGTTATTTTTAGAACTCTAAAGCAGCACTGTTTCGTTTTCATTACCACTTTTCAGAGATGACGCGTAAAATAATAAATGTTACAATCTACCTAACCTAGTGCTGCAAAACAATCATTTATTTTACGATTTATATTAAACTTGAATATTAATTTTTTTCTTTTTATTGAGGGTGAAAACGTCATTTTTGAAATGACGTTTTTTGTTGTTAAAATTTGATCGTCATTGGCTATAAATAAAATATACAGACTTGATTTTTAGCTTGAGTTTTTTAGGAAAAATTGTTATATAAAAACTATTAACGGTACTAATTTTAGGAGACTACACAAAAATAAGTTGGAAGACATCTCTGAAGATTTACTTTTCAGGCTACGAAATCTCCAAACTATAGACCTATCTAACAACAAAATCAAACAAATCCCCCCACATTTGTTTTCAGAAAATCGTAAACTGACTGCTGTGCATCTCTCTAGAAACAAAATTAAAATTATTCCAGAAACATTGTTTAAAGCTTTGGATTTACTTGAAGATTTGGACATCAGCAATAACGAGATTGAACGTTTACCAAAATTTTTGTTTGCAGACCTTGCTATGCTGAAAAGATTGCAGCTCTGTGAAAACAAAATAGATTATTTGCCAGGAGGTGTTTTTGACTCATTGTTAAATTTGGAGTTTTTGAATTTGAGGAAAAATCATATCTCGGGGTTTCCGAATGGTTTATTTATGGGATTACAAAAATTGAAGGCTTTGCAGCTGACTTCTAATCATTTGCGAAAAGTATTTTGATCACAAATATAAGCCTTATGACTTGCAATTTTTTAAGCCTATTTAAACCTCTAGGTTTACTTTTAAAAGAAAAAAATTAACTTAGGCAGTGGCGTCGGCTTTGCTAACTACTTTATTAGATAACGACAAAATGTAACATTTTGTTTTTCGTCTACTCTACTTAATATGTCATTTATTGGAAAAGTTATCGGTAGATGTTTTTGTTATTTATACACTGATTTGATGAAAATTGCAACAGCCAGAAGGAATAGTTAGTGAAATTTCTACTACGGATAGTTAATGATTCATTCTAAGCTTGTGAAATTATTTTCTTAAGTTTTGATGGCTTGAGGTAAACTTCTCTGTTTTGAACCCATTGTATTCCACACATATTCAATAGGTAACAAATCTGGAGAACCTGGAGGTCCAGTGAGTAACTTTATATAAGCATGATCCAGAAGCTTTGTTGCAACTTATTCAGTTGTATCCTCTCGTAAAAAAAAATTTTGCAATCTTTTTAATTTAAATAATATGCCTAAAAACTAATAAAAAGTCATTTCAACATAACTTACAAATTTGGAACTAGCCTTAACTCGGCTTTGTTTATTATGAGCCCAATAACAAACGCGGTACTTAACAGTAATCATCACCTGATGCCACGCGCATTGTCAACTTTTTTTAGATTTAAACTACACATTATTATTTCAGTTTTTGTGTCTATAGTCTACATTCAACTCTGCGAATTATTGACGCAGCTGATACTATCGCATTTAAACTTTTTTCTAAGTGTTTTTAATGCACCGGATGGTGACAAAACTGTCTTGGAGAGTCAAAAATTTTAAACGGTTTTTTTCTCTATTGTCAGTTCTTGGCCGTAGGGTACATTCGATGAAGATTTTTTTAGACTATCTGGTTCAAGATCTTAGCACAGTGCTTGCGTTACGGCCAACGTGGTTAGCAATTGTGTTAAAAAACATCCCATGTCTATAATACATTTTGTTTGTTAAATTTTTGTTATAATAATAAAATTTATTATCTCAAAAAAAATTGACAGTATTGGAGATGGTTTATGTTGTATTCCAGTCAGTAAATATTACTACTTTTATTGATCATACTGACAAAGCGCAACTCTAGTTTTAAACATATTCTCTGTTGTTAGTTAAACATAAAATGTTTTTAAAACATAAAATAATACCGAGAACAAGCGCTTAAAAGTGAGGACAAAGAACTATTTACCAAATTATTAAACTTTTATTATTGTCAAGTCTAAGAATACACAGGCTGATTTTTAATAAACTTGCTACAACAGATGTTTCAATGCGACTCATTTTCCTCAGCACAAAAAGTCGCACAGCATTGGCAATTTTTTGAGACACGGTTTATTTTAGACTCTTGTTTGTGTGATAAGAAGAGAAGTTCTAATTTAAGAATCACTCTGTATATTACAGAGCTTTTTAATTTGTTAACTTCAACTATTCTTAAAACGTCAGTCGGATGTCTTTGCTTGACCACAGACACTCAAAAACTGCTTGTTGGTCAAAATATTTGAGTCAATAGTGAACAATTATGGCTTATATTATTTTTTTTTACATGTTGCAACTGTTTTTATTTATTTTATTTTTAACTTTTGTTTGACTTTTAATGTTTGTATAGGTTAAATTTTGCAAGCTGATTGATAATCACTCCTTCTCATCTTACGAAATTAAATTTCTACATGTTGGTTTAGTTTTTAAAAACATTTTTAAAAAAATGGCTGTAGGTGTCTATTTTTTGAAAGTTAAGATGCATATCGTCAATTACTTTTTTATTAATATAATTTAATAATTTTTTATTATTATAAATTTATAAAGCGTTTTTTCATCTATTTGTTAGTTTTTAATTGTTCTAATGCGAGTTGACTTAAATATTATTTATAAGTAGTAAAATATTGCAAGTTGTCACTAATTATTGAGAAAAATGACTTATAGTGAAACTTTCAGCTACAGAAAAAAGACTTTTCAAACTTAGGATATTTAGAAGAATTACATCTTGGTCATAATTTTATTGCTGAAATACCAGAAAAGAGCTTTGAGTTCAATGGCAATCTGCGAAAACTAATTTTACTTTCCAACAATATAGAGACTGCTAAAGAGCAAACATTTTTTGGCTTAGATAATCTGACGTCGCTTCTTTTTAATAATAATATTCTCAGTGAGCTTCATCCCAACGTGTTTTCTTACACTCCTAACTTAGAGAAACTGTAAGTAGAGTAAATTTATGGTTTTAATAATTAGTTTATTTTTTACTTTAGGGATGTGGACAGTAACAAATTTTATTTCTTGCCTTCCAAATGTTTTGATCGTTTGACAAAACTTGTGTCGATCAAATTGGCTAAAAATCCATGGCATTGTGATTGCAACATTTTATATTTGGCTTTGTAAGTATTTTTTTTTAAACTTTGTTATTTCGACTCTTGCTTTTATTAGTCTCATAGCAACAGCAAATAAAATTGTAGTCAAATTTGTTTAGAACTAATTTATAAATAAGAATTTATTTTTGACGCACAATGTAGTGTTGTTTTATCGTTCAACCAAAATGTCGAAAAAGTATATAAAGAAAACAAATATTTATTTTCTAAGGCTGATTATAACAAAACTTGCATCTACTTTAAAAAAACTCTTATCGTTTTTCAGCAAAGCAAATCAGCGTAAAGTTTGGAATTTTTATTGCTAAAGTTTGAGAAAACTTTTTTGACTGGCTTTGCGCAGCAATAACCGGAAAAAGCCTGATCTTGGACGATTTCAAATACATAATTAAGAAATATTTAACAGTCAAATGCAATAAATTTGGGTTATCAATGTCAAAAAAATTATTCATTTGTGTAAATTTTTTTTAACAAAAATGTTAAAAAAAAAGATTTTCTATTATTGTTTATCTATTACATCTCCTACTGTACATACAGTTTTTGCAAAAAAAATTTTTAACAAACTACTACATTGAGGTAAAAGTTAATTGTACCACGGCATCACAAGCATGACACGATCCGCACAATTAACGTCAAATAAATTATCGGTTTAGAGGTTAAGATCAACTTACAACTGAGTATTTTAAAATTTGTCAAAAGCTGATAGACGACAAGACTTTATTAAATTTCACTGTGTAGTTAACTAAAAAAAATGACTATTTTGTGTCTCTATCTTGTTAGGTTTGGACGATTTTTAAATTAAAAAAAATTTAAATTTATTTTTGACAAAAAAAATATTATTTTTAGATGTTGGCAATACTTAATCTGAAAACAATGACCTATGTAAATTGTAAATTTAATTCTAGATTAAATGAGAAACTTTACATAAGCAGATTTTGTTATTTTAGTGCGGAGTTTTGTAAAGTATTTTATTTCAGTTAACTTTACTATTGTAAAAATAACAACATAACATCTATTAGAAGCTTTCTACATAGGGGTCGAAAAACTATGTTTCTACATTTTGATGCTAGAGGTTACTCCAAATGACAAATACCAATTTTGATAGAAAATATAGAATATCGTAACAAATTAAGAATATTGTTCATCAAACAACAAAGTTAGCATATTTATTAGTTGCTTTTGCTTAAAAGGCATATCTAAGAAATGCCAAATCTTTAATTTTTACCAATTAATTTTTATTTGTATAACTATACTATTTTTTTTTATTTTTACTAATCCGGGCTGCAGCCTGATAATACGTATTATATTAAACGATACCTACGCTACGTATTAAATTATGTGGGTAATATAAGTTACCTATGTAGAAATCTTATAGTAAACCTGACTTGGAGTTAAAGCGTTTCGACATGAAGTTAGGCGTGATTCAATTCTACCTTTTGTACGTTGTACTAAAAAGCGAATATTTTTACTATGATTACTTTTAAGATTACCTTAGCAAAGGTCACGCTTTTTTGCTCTCTTGGTATATATACCGGGAGAGCATTATAAAGTACAAATTGTAAAATATTTTGATAAAATTGTAACCATGAAAAGAATCTATATTTAATTCTATATGTTTTTGATTTAGATGGTTGGACGAAAACAAAGATAAAGTTTGGGATATCCAGCCAACATGCCGTAGCCCTGCAGAACATGGAGGACTGCGTTTAACCGAATTAGGTTTTAATGAGTTATGTGATGGACAATGGGCTAGTATGATAAATCTTGCAGCACGAATACCTATTAAGCAAGTCACCATTCAACCACTTTCAGAAGATGAACCAGCAACTAAAAAAATTGACTAGAAATACTTTTTTTTAAGAATTAAAATGTAAAACTAAAATAAATATTTATAAAAAAAATGTGATTTTATTGCTCTCAAACTTAATGAGTTGCATGATCTTGACAATGGGATGGTTCGAAAAAAAGACAACTATAATTTTGAGCTTTATCATAAGTTTTTTCTTCTATGCGTTTCAATTATAGCTATTCACACAGTTTTTTTAAAACTGGCGTTAATGTTGTCACTTTAAAAGTGACAAAATATACAAAACAAAAATAGTTGAGTTATCATTTATGTGCGCTTTTATTTTCAAGTTTGTTTTTTGTGTACAATTTTTATTGCTCTAATCTTGACAGAAGTAAACTCTTCTAGTAAAAGCAATTGATCAAGAATTTCTTGTAGTATTTAGGTAGTTGCTTCGTGAAGGAATAGTTTAAAATTATAGAAAACCGGCGACATTCTGCAACGAATCTTACAACTAACCAACAATTTTAACGCCAGACGTATAGTCCAGTAAGAATCGGCGCAAGAGTACTGAAAACTATTCCATCTCAATTTTTTTATGTATATAAATGGTGATGATACAAATGCATGTTGCTGTAGGGCAATCCGGTGGCATATTGCTTAAACCAAAAAGGCTCAAACAATTCCAAAGATTGTTATTTTTTAACCGGACATTTTTTTTCATATTCTTTATTAAATAATAAATAAAAAAAAATTATGACTTTTTACGATAAACTTGATATTTTTGAATATAATTGATATTTTTTTGTTTTTTTTACGGTTTTTGTTGAATAATAAATAAAAAATTTTTATGACTTTTTACGATAAAGTAAAAATAAAATAAAAAGATTTTAAAAATTGGAAAAATCTTAAATTCGAGTACTTTTGACTAATAAAAAGAATATTTAAAAAAACGAATACAATTTTTTATACTATATCAAAATTTATAAACACAACAATGCTAATAATAATAAAATTGTTTTCAGTATGTTCTCAGCATTGTTTTTTAAATCAATTTTACAAGAGGTATTTAAGCATAAAAAACAACATGTAACTAAAATTGTTTTTTTACCGGTTTGTATTATTTGTTTGTTATTATTATAATAATTTATGCATTTTTATCAATAATAATAAAGTATAATGGTATTTGGACATTTTTTATGGTGGGGGTATAATTGTGTTTTAGTAAAAAAAAATTCTCTTTTCTTAAGAGAAAATCCGGTAAGATCAATAATTGTTACATTTTATTTTAAAACATTAGATTTTTTGAAATTCTTATAAGGTCTTTCAATTTTGTGAGAAAAAAATTATTTTAATTACATTTTCTGCTTTATGCTTAAATAATATTAATAATGCAATTTAATTATTAATACCATTCTTTCTTTATCAATTTAGATCAAGTTGATAATTCTTAAAATAAATGATAAATAATTATTTAAGACAAAGAGAAGCCGATGCAGTGTATGAATCAGAAAAAGACGACGCTACTAAAATGTAAGCGAGACATACTTGAATTTTTTTCAATTTTCTATTAAGAATATTATTAACTAATCTATGAAGAATAAAAAAATATATATATATTGCATTTTTTTCTTTTTTTTATATAATATTTTTCATGGGTCAAAAGTATCCACATTTGAAATTTTTTGAATTTTCTTATTTCAAATCTCGAAAAATATTAACTTTATCGTGAAAAACCATAGTACTTTTTTTATTTTTATTTTAATAAAGAATATTAAAAACAATGTTTGGTTAAAAAATAACAAATACTTGCAATTGTTTAAACAATTAAGGTGAATTTATGTTTGGTACTTATGCGCCGATTCCTACAGTAGTCTAGTTTATCTGCTTTAGCACAATTTAATTTTAGGTTTAATTTATGTCTTTTGATTAATAAAAAAGAGCAAATCAAGACATGCATCTTTTGTTATCATTATAGTATTTCAAAACTACAGAATTTAATACGATGGATTTTAAAATCAACTGACAATTTTGCGCCAGACGTAATAGTTGGCTACTTTTTCTGTTCCAGTACAATTTGGTTTTAAGTAAAACATCAATAGAAAAAAGTGATGTTTTTTGATTAATGAAAAAGAACAGTGTAAGATGCTTTGTCTTAATTCTAGATTTTTTAGTCAATGAAATATAATTATAATTATGTAACTTAAAGAGCCTAAAATAAAGGCAAAACATACGTATTTTAAATTGTTTTTTTTATAATTAAAAGAGATGTTTGCACCAGTTTCTTGTTTGTGGGCAGAGTGAGATGGAATGCAATTTAATAGATGCCAGAAACCTTACAAATAGGTGATCAGTGCAAGAAATTCCAATAAAATCAACCCAAGTACAAAGTTTTTGAGAAGAAAAACATTGAATAGATAAACATTGATACCATGTTAACGAAATCAGATAATAAATCTGTTGTTTTTATGAAAAATGTAAAAACCAACTTTGTGAAGTTTTTCAAAACTTTTATAATTATTATAAGTTCTTTTCGTATTTTTTTAGCAAATATTTTCAAATATCTTCTCAGTGATGAAGAGGTTAAAGATGATACGAGAATGTCAATAACTCTAGAAAAGATCAAAAAAAATATTTTTTTATTAAGCAAATCTTAATGCTGAACATGGTTATGTATCAAATTTCAATGAATTTGATAACCATTGATTTTTTAACGTGTAAATTCTGAAAACAAGAATTTTAAACACTAAAAGACTTTTTTTTAATTATCAGTTTGCTACCTGTTTCAAAAGTAAAAAATAACAAAAAAATCAAATTAAGAATTTATTTTTTTAAGATTAGCCCAAAGTCCTCCGATTGGAGACACAACAAAATTTGTAGGATCAAGAACCAAAGGCTGCTTGGTCTTCGCATTAAAACTCAGCTCATAATTTTTGACAATGTAAGCCACGCCAATTTTTATTTGCAGCAAAGCAAAACGTTGCCCTAAAAATATCGGTTATTAGTTTTGGCAATCGACAATATAAAATTAAAAAACCTAAACAACTTCTTGGTCCTTCGCCGAAGGGAAAAAACGTACATTTTGCAATATTTTCTTTCTGTGGTGAAAGAAAACGTTCCGGTTCAAATTGTTCTGGTGACTCAAAAAATTTTGAGTCATTTTGGATTCCATGAATAGGCAGAATAATTGTAGTACCTTTTTCAATTCGCAAAGACTTGTCATCGCTTTCATAGTTTTTTGTGCATAGCTTTTGTAGGAAATAGACTGCAGGGTGGAGCCTTAAGGTCTCTGAAACATACGTTACAAAAGTTTCAAAAGTAACTAATGTTTTTTATTTATATTTATACATGTAATGCGTTTACACATAATATATATTTTTTTAAGTTAAAAATAAATTTTATTATTAGTTTATGTAGCAAACTGTCAATAAAACAAAAAATTGTATTTCAAACTAATCCTGCTTTTTTAAAAATTTTTTTGCAATACTTGTATTGACAACATAAAAATCTGCTGTTCTAAATCTGTAATCGTTGATGGAAAGGTTTATAAACTAAATTACGATTAACATTTTTTTTAGGAAAATAATTGATTATATGAATCTGATTAGATATTATAAATCCAAATATAATTTTTTTTGAAAACTGGTAATAATCGAGTTGATAGAATATGTATTTAAGGAATTAAAGTTGTACCACTTACCTTGCACTGCAGCAGTTAAATAGTGCAGATCATTGAATCTTTCATAAGAAATATCATCTGAGTCGTCAAAAGCCTCTACTACTTCTTGACGCAACTTATCTTGAACATCTAAATTCTTACTTAGATAATATAAAACAAGACTCATAACAGCGCTAATACTTTCATAACTTTCACCTAAAAGCAATGCAGCTTGTGCTGCAATATCTAAATCTGTAAACTCATATTCTTTACTACTTGTCTTTATATTATCTAGTACTTGCAAAAAGTCGTTTAAAACAACATTATTATCTTTCCGAGCTTTTAAAACTTCGCTTACAAGCTCTACTAATTTTGTTTCTACCGCTTTTGGTATGAGTCTTATTGCTAAAAACTGAGCCAATGGAGGGAAAGTTAATGATAAAAATAAAGCAAAGGAGGTCCAAGTTCCGGGATTTGCAAACTCCACAGCCAGCTTTTGAAACTCACTGGGTTGATCTTCGAAGCAATTACCTTCTATACCAAAAGCACTACCTGCAACACTTTCCAAAGCAAACCTAACACAAAATTCTTTTAATTCAAAGATTGAATCAGATTTGCTTTTTCGATGGAGGTATTGCAGCAAATGTTTTGCGCTTTTTTGCGAGTATGGGTATATAAATTTTATCTGAAATAAAATAGTTGTAAAATTATTTATTTGCAATTAAAACTAGAGCATTAATAGGGGCTTATTATTATATAATCTAATAAGTGGATGATTTGATTTCCGGAGTCAAAAACGAGAGACGATTTAGCAAAAGCAAAACAAGACATAAAGACTATTATTTTTCCGGAAATCAAAATACCGCACGAATTTGATTCAACTAGACAAAATTGTACGAATGAATTAATTATAAATTTAAAAAATAAAAAAAAATGTTCCGGTTTCTGATTATCATGAGAACATAAAATAATCAAACAATTTTTAATGCTACAAACTTATATCAAATTTTTATGACTGGTTAAAATGATGAATTCGTCGGTTTCTGGGGCTAGCTTTCTCACTAAATTCGTCGGAGAAATAAAAGAATCAATTAACAAGACAACACCAGTAAATACAATTCTTATATAGTATTTATCTATATATATAAAAGAAAGTCGTGTTTGTTACTACACTCATAACTCGAGAACGGCTGGACCGATTGCCATGGTTTTTGATTTGTTGGATTTGTTTTCGTCCCGAATAGCAGAATACATCTTAAAAACAATGAAAACTTGATATGTGTAATGAATACTTAATCATTTCAATAGATGCTGGTTTGTTTATTACATGTCAAACATTTGTTGTCCAATCCTGTCAAATAGTGTAACTATTTTTTTTTTTTGGAGTTTATGGCCTGGTTGCTGAGACTTTTAAGCTACAACTTTATTTTTTTCTGAAGACATCATGTGTGCATTCAGAAATTTATTTTTTGTAAAATGTCTACAAAGTTGAGGTACTGTTATATTTGTTTTTAATTCCCTAAAATAATACCTAAGATTTATTCTACAGTAAAAACATAAAATGATCGGAAAGGAAGGAACGGAATTTAGGGAATAAAAAATCAGTTGGTGAAGGTTATAAGATTAAGGAAAAAAAATCTACAGGTTAACAAAAGTGTAAATGTCTTTTTATAGGTTGTCTATGATTTTTCTTGATAAGCTATTCATACGTAGTGGTTATATACTCTTTGAGCTATTGTCTATGTCTCGAAAGTTCAGGCACTGTTATTATATTTGGTGGTTTTATGCGAGTGCACATTTTAATAACAATGCCGCGTCCTAGAAGATCTAATCTTTCCCAGCGAAGCCGTAATGCAATTAGGCAACGGAATATCGCGAGTCAATTATCTGCAAGAAATTGCACACGTCGATACTTAAAGAAAAATGTAAAGATGAGGAAGTTCTTATTCCAAGGATTTCGATGATCCCAACGGATATGCCCTTTGAGTTTAAACGAATTCAATTCCCGATTCGTCTTGCCTTCGCCATGACGATCAACAAATCACAGAGCCAATCCTTGACTATTTGTGACTTCAATCTAGAAAATGCATGTTTTTCTCATAGTCAATTGTACGTGGCATGCTCACGTGTCGGCAAACCATCCGCTTTATTTGTTCTTGCGCCTGACCAAAAAACACAAAATGTCGTTTACCACAAAGTGCTTGAATGAAAATCTTATTAATAAATTAATCCGAGTTTTATTTTTTTTCCCAATCTGCACAACATAGTTTTCAATCATTTTTTTCTGACATGAGTTTGAAGTACTTAATTATTATTTTTTATTTTTTTTTATTTTTATTCTTATTCTGTATGTATGTTTTCATCATCATTCATCATAAGAAAATACTTTTTTGTTTCTATCTATATAAATATATTATTTTGTATCATTGTTTTACGTTCATCAAAGCCTAAATTAGTTCAGCTAAAAAGTAACACGACATTCATTGAATGTTAGGCGGCACGAAGTTCGCCGGGTCAGCTAGTATAAATATAAATTATAACTGATTTCCATTCTATTTGCATAGTGGTGATTTCTGGAAATCACCACATGTAGAAAATTTTTATTAAATTAATATCTGATTAGTCACTACGCAAAAAAAATTAAGATATGTTTGGTCTAACAGTATGAAGTGTCATTTGCATATAGAATCTAACAAGTGCGTTCTTTGATTTCCGTAAATTTTAGTTCGACATGTCGAGTTTTTTTTGCGTAAAAATCGTCACGAGTCGAAGACGAAAGACGATTTAGTAAAAAAAAACAAACCAAAGAGAACTGTCAATTTCCCAGAAATCAAAATAATGTACGAATTAGATTCAGCTAGAAAATTGCACAAATAAATCAATAAATAATTTAAAAATAATTTAAAAATAATAAAAAAAATTTACCTGGCTCAGATTAGTGATTACCATGAGAACATAAAATAAACAAACAAATTCAAATGCTGCAAATTTATATCAAATTTTTGTAACTGGTTAAAATGATGAATTCGTCGGTTTCTGGGACTAGACTATCGACCAAATCTATTAGAGAAATAAAAGAATCAATCAACAAAGCAACACAAATGTTCAGAAAAAAGTTAGTTTAAACCAGCATTTTTTTGCTGGACACTGAAAATAGAACTAAAAACAATATACAGTTTTTCAATCTGAACTTATGAATGAATGCTGAGATTATTTCTAAAACAAAATTAAGAAAAAAGACCATTTCTCGACATTATGTTTATTCTCTACGTAAGAAAGCACAAAAAAGAATGTAAAAAAAAAATCACAAAGGTTCAATTTGGTAAAAAAAAAGAATAGTAGTTAATTTTTTAATTATGTCAACGAGCACTAAACTAATCAATATATTAAAGAAAACAAAAAAGCAGAGAAACCAATTAAAAACTTATAAGATATAAATGCTTTTAAAAAAGAGTCAAAAAAAAAGAAAAATTGCTTGAAGAGAAAAATCGAAAAGAAGAAAGAATAACAATAGAAAGAAAATAAATTTTTCTTGTCTAGTATTGTGCATTTTTCTTTTTGCAAAACTGAAAAGAATAGGTTTTTGATGCTTTCGTTTAAGTTTATAGTGATTAACCGCATTTTATAAACAATTAATGCTCCGTTTAATAATTTTTAAAATAATTTTTACTTTTCCGCTTGTATAGATGGGAGATAATTAGCTACGTGTAACTTTCCACTCCTCTCCACGCAAGGATACAGGATTCCTTCCAAATATAGGATCATTCTTCTTATCAACATAAAAGTCGTTATCGTGAAAAGAACTAAAGTTTTTAATGGTAAGTTCTTTAATGAGTTCAGGACTGCGAAGTAGGAGAGCTGGGGTGAAGTTTTTATACAAACCCACTGCGTCAGCTCCAGGATAAGCACTAGAAATTTTAGCTGTTAAAATATAAATTTTTTTAGACGTACTCACTTATATATTTCTGTGTACAACTCTCCAGGGGATATTTTAAAAAAGAATACCTTTCGTAAGTTGCCAAAAAAAAATTGAGGTTTAGGACCTATTACGCCTCTTTTGGCCCAATAGTCGTATTTGGAATTTAATAATTTGTAAATTATGTAAATTAATAAGAGAGTAATAAAAATGAACATGATGTTTTGGTTTTGTTGCGACTGTGTCACATGTGAGAATTTATTGAAGGTTGTTGATAATGTGATAAGGTTTGTTGAGCTTATATTAGATAATTATTATATTATTTGTAGCACAAACAACAACAATTGTTGGACAACTAATACTTTCTACTAAAATTTAGGAATTGAAGCTATGGCCATAGCTGCTAAACTCTTTCCTTTAATTTAAAAGGTCGGAAGAATTCATTGATTATGTAAACTAGACTGAATTAGTTAAATAATGCTAATTAACATTGAAATAAGAACTTTGCATTTAGCACTATTTATAAATACAACACTACAACATGCTCCTCTTGGCTTGAGTAATTTTTGTAATCAGAATAATTATTAGATCAATGCAAATTCATTCAAGCACATGTTTTGTTCTTATTGGAACTCCTCAATAGATTCAGATTGGAATACATTTGTAGTGACAAACTTTGGCTTATATTTATCCAAGTACCTGTTACTTCTGTAGTATGGTAAAATATGCTACATCTATTAGAAGCTACCTTGACCAACGCAGTCTATACAGACTTAAAAAAGACGTTTGAGTCTTTAGTATTTTTATGTTATCAGCAAAGGGAATGTAAACAAGAAAGGGCGCGTGTATATCACGTGATTGGAGATCATAGGCGATTCTATTGGTTAAATCATCATATGATATGCAAAAGTGGGTTGATTGGCTGGCTAGACAGGCTTGAGTACGTGATATTGTCTATCGCCACTTAGTCTTTAACTATGTAATTGAAATACTATAGTATATTTTGCTTATTCTTGGATACAGATCAATTTGGACTTGAGTCGTTTTCAACCTGTGATCCTGTGAAGTATCACAACGTTCGGTTGAGTTTATTAGTTCTGTTATCCGACTCTCTATAGACCTTGCATTTATGGAATTTAAGCTCTTTTTGTTATTGATGCAATAATAAAATTAATAAAAAAATAAATAATAAATTATCATTCTGTTTTATTCCATTTGAATAAAATAAGAAATTTTAACATTCAAAATTTAAAAATCAGGCGATTCTAATAAGAGTCATGCTATTTTTGATATTATTATAATAATATTGCGTTAGCTATTAACTTTGAGGTATTATTCTTTCTGATGACTAGTCTTTTGACTATAATTATACCCAAGAAATCGCAAGTTTCTCTCGATCTCAATCAATAAATTTATTAAAAATGTTTTCGATGAGTGTAATTATCTATTATTTTAGGTTTACAATGAGTACAAACTTTAAACATTGATTCTTCAGTCTACCTAGCAAATTTATTCAATAAAAGATTAGTTTATACATAACTGATTTAAATTGTAATTGTTTTTTTTATATAAACGTTTATTATATCAACATTGCTCAATATGAGTTTTTTTCTTAGCATTTGTAATATGCATTCTAAAAATTAAAAATTGCAATTAGACAGAATGCTAAACCATCAGCGTTTAGAAAAGACAAATTGACCATAAACAACTTCTAGATATTAATAAGACTAATCATTAGAAGATACATTTAGCTTAAAAATAAAAACAAAAAATTGTAAGCGTTTTTTATGAACTTCAAAACCGAATGTAAATGCGGCTTTATTATTGATTATTATTATCAGAATAAACAAACAAAAGCTGTAAAAGCAAGTAGATACTTAAGAAAGAAAGTAATAAACAAAGTGAGAAAAATGTACAAATACAAAAAAGAAAAGCAGACGTGGATGTACTATTACAGTATTTACTAGTAATTTAGATTAGCCAGATAAGGTAGGGAAACTAGCACACAAAAATCTAAAGAAATAAAAAAGATAATATTAGCTTTAAAAAAGGTTATCAAAAAAAAAAGAACTAAGACAATGTACACTGCGCTAATTTTATCTGTTCTCTAAAAACTCATAAATAGCTATTATTTATTCAAACTAGATCCGTAGACTCAGACATGTTTTGTTCTTATTAGAACTCTTAGCAAGTCACAACAGATTCAAATTTGAATAAATTTGTAGTAACAAATTTTAGCTTATATTTAACCAAGTGCCTAGTACTTTCATAGTATGGTAGAACTAGCAACATCATTAGAAGCTACCTTACTTCTACTTGTTAGTAGTAACCGAAGAAGATAGATTACATTGTACGTCATTTATATGCGTTTGAGACAAGCTCTAACGTCATTACTTGGTTGTCCAATCAGCGATATCCGTTTTATCTCAGTTTGTATCTTAACATCTGTCATTTAGAGTGATTTACATATATGCATTGTTTTTAAAATTTTTGATTTATATCAAAAAGAAACTACCTTACGGTAGTCTTTAATAGATGTCGACAGCCATTATATTCATTTATTTGTTTTTTTGATGTTTTTAATGTCTGTCAATAGACTATCAATTATATTCGATTCAAAATAATAAAGTTTTACAAGAAATTAATTTTATAATTACTTTTTAACAAAGAGACAACATAAAAACCGAATCTAGGTAAGCCAATTAAAGCCAATTAAAGCAAAAAAGATAAAAAGAGACTATAGAAAAAGAGAGGTGTTGTTTGACTATTTAACAAAAAATGTTGTATGGGAAAAAAGTATGAAGATGAATACAACAACAAAAATAAAGCTAAAAAGAGCAAGTATTTTTTTAAGATAAATGGTTAGGTTACATAAGAAAACGCTAAAATTTATAGTTAGAAAAAAGACAAAGAAAAAACACTAAGAGTAAAACAAAAAAAATAAAAAGTAATGCTCAAATGAGCGAGATGCTATAGAGTTTTACCTGTTACTAATGCATTTATAATGTTATGTAAAAAGAATACAAAATAGAGTAAAAAAATAAGACATATTTTGATAAAAACGTAGCAAAAAAAAAATAAGAAAAACAATAATCAGACAATAAAAGGTGAATTGAAAATCAAACATTTAAAAAAAACAAAAATTATTAGCCAGATAGGAAAAAGATTATAAAACGATAGAAAAGACAATGACAATTTGTGTGATAAGAAAAAGTACCAAAAAAGATAATAATAAATAGCAAAGCCTAGAAATAAAAAAAAGAACAAATTTTAAACAAAAAAGCATACTAAATGTATAGATAAAATAAACCAATACAACATATATAATAGAAAAAATTGAATAAGATAAGCAAACAAGATATAATAAACAGAAATATTTAAAAAAAAAAAAGGTAGCACTCCGGGAGTGCCGGCAGAAGTGAAAACTTCAATATTAACGTTGTGTTTAATTATAAGTATAAAAGTACTATCATTTATGAGGTAGAATACAATGTTTATTATTGCGCTATCGTACACAAATATGACAATTTATATGTTGTTATTTATAATATTATATCGTTATTTATATATTACATTAAATTTTATCTCTCACAAAAATCAACTTCCATCCATAACTTCGACGACTTTTACACCATCGTTATTATCAGAATCATAATCGCAAATTTTTACAACTGATACAATTGGTTTATGATAACTGAAGTAAGAAACAAACAGTTTTGATTCGAACCTATTTAAGTGTCTAATAAAGACCGCATCAATAGTAGTTTTGTATTTCGTTGTGCTAAAATTGCGATCATTTGACATAGTTAAACCAAATTCATTATTTAAAAATTCAATTAATGATTGATTTTTATCGTCTGCAAAGTTTATATTGAAATCTCCACTTAAAATCATTGGGAATTTATCAAAGCTTTTTCCAATTTTTTTTTCTTACTTACTCATTTTCTTTCACTACTTCATCATCACTTTTTTCATTAATAGATTCACTTTGTTCGATTTCCATAATTTACACAAATCACATTTACGAATACACAACAGTGTATTTACTACACAACAGTCAAGCAATCAGCTGTCACCATCCTTGGATACGCGTGGGACGCTGTACATAAACACACACGGTCATTCGCGCAAGCGCCCTGTGCCGCCTAAACAGAGCAGCACACTCAGGCCATAGATTTAATACATTAGATATAGCTATGCATGCTGAACATACTTCGGTTCTTAAAAAACATATCAAAGAAATTGGTACATCTCTCCATTTCTTTCTATATTTAATGAAACACATTTTTTATCATCATATTTTTTGTTGTATGTCGCCACACGAGCCTATAGTGATTAAACAGACACGAATTTCTACGATTTTAGTCGACAATCAACGATGCAATGCTTTGCTGTCAACTTATTGACATTTGTCATACACAATCTAATAAAATACGAAAATTAGGTTAAAAATCAATTTTATTTTGGAATGAATAATTATTTATAAATAAAGGTTTTTTCATCAGTGCTAATGATTCTTAATTATTTTATCAAAAAACTCTATTCCAATTTCAAAATTTCACCAACTTTTAGTTGTGTCAGACCCATGTAAACTTTATTATCCGCTTCATATTTTATCAGCTTACAAACCCACAACTGCATCGTGACAATCACAATTATGAAAATAAAAAACTTCTCTCTTATGAATTTGTAAAATTGAAGTTAGGCTTTAAGAAAATAGAGAAACATTAGAAAGCTGGAAGAAAATAAAAGTTGAGGTTGAAATCTCAATAAATAAAATTACCTTCAAATTATTAAATATTTTTCTTGACAATAATTATTTTCAATTTTTAAGTGACTGAACTAAGTTTTCTGTTCAAATTATGTGATTAGAAAAATTTGAATAGAAACGTCAAAATAATTCTAGTGTCATGCTGACGTAGCGTACTCTGCGTCTACTGATTTCTGCTTTGCTATTTGTAGGAACCTCTCTAAAAGATAGCGCTATCGAATACTAATGCAGTTGAGAGTGAGAGCAATAGATGGTACGTCTTGGCGGACTATCGCAGTGCATGGCTGTATCTTGTTATAATAAATCTATGACTCAGGCACGGTAGAAAGAGTGGGAGATACTAGTTCCCCTCCCTTCCCCTCGATCTTACGCTTTTTCGATCAGCATCACGTGACCCTGACGCGAGTTTGAAAGTTTTTACCCATACAAAAAAAAGTGCTCAGCGCCGCTAAAGAAGTTTTCACTTCAAAAATGGTTTTTGAAGCCGCTTTATGTCGGTGGTCGTCTAGGATTAACATCTTTACCATAATAACTTTATTTTTTAAGAAAAATGCGTTTTTATTGTTTAAGTAAGATATTTTCAAAAAAACATTAAATACAAAACTTTTATCAACACAAGTAAAATTTTTTTGACTTTTTATTGCTATTGGTCTCTGAGACTATGTTCTTTTTGAAAAATTTTGAAGCCAGCTGGCATTTTAGACGACAATAGTTTAGGTTCGAATTTTTCGTGTACAACAGATAGATTTCTACCTACTTAGTTTGCTTCAATACTCTAAAAGCTTTGGCTAATTCAAACAAATTTTATTTGCAAATTTTTTTTATATTTTTTTTCTTTAATTATTGATAAAAAGTACTATAAAAATAATAACAAAACACTCATAATTATACACAAAAACACTTTTCTAATTTCACAGTAATTTATTACATCTTATATTCCGTTTTACAAATATATCTACTTTGTTAAATACATCCATTGACTAGAATTTTTTTTAATAGAAAACTTACATTGATAAATATTATTGCTAAAATACATTTTTGGTTAGTTCAATATTGCTTTGTTGTATTGGTATCTAAAGAGTAGTGTAAACAAAGAAACCAAAATTGACTAGAAAATATTGCTTTGCTACCAATAAAGGCAAAACATTTTTTATCGTAATCTAACCTACGGCGTATATTACTATTCTTTTGTATTTGTTTTAATATCTATTTATAATTTGTAAGTTTAAGTCTTTCATATTGTTGAGGTTTATAAGACATTTTTTGTAGTTAGATGCACTGCTTAGCTTAGTAAGATAAATAAACAGCAAGTATAGTTGCAAAAAATTTGCTAGATCTTAGTGCATTTTTAACAAAAAGATGTTCTTACTTTGATTGTTCAAATAATATTTATCAAACAAAATTCTGTAAAATTGCGTTTTACAAAGCAGCGCCTCCACCATTTCCACCTTCATTATTCCTAGCATTTTCTTGTAAAGCTTGCTGTTGCTGTAGAAACTTTGCAGCAGCAGGGAATCCTTGAAGATCGAAGCCGGGTGGAGCAACAATTGCTCCGCCAGCTGTACCTTGGAGGTAGGCAATAAGTCTTTTCATTTCCTCTAAAGCGTTTGCTTGCATTAATATATAATTTTTGGCAAGGAGAAGAGTGGCAATTTTTGATAGTTTTCTGACGGATGGAGAATGTGCATATGGAATGACGGCTCTTAGCTCGTCTAAAGCGTCGTTCAAATCATGCATGCGGCGTCGTTCTCTGGCGTTGATGTTCAAACGGACGGTTTTACCTTGACGGTTTTTGGATTTGGATGGATTAGCATTTTGAGAGTTTTGAGATGCACGGGAATGCTGAGGTCTAAACAAGAAAAAATAATACACTTATTACCAACTATCTAGCAAATTTGTAAATAAGAGCAACATTAAAATTTCTTATAAAATCAAATATAAAGACAATTTACTATTTAGTTTTTAAAAATAATTTCTCAAAGCCACAATTTCCTCTTTATCATCATCTTTCTGAGATACTTGAGCCACCAGTTTTTTATAATGGTCCACTAATTGATCTGATCTCGAAAATGTGATTCTACACGTTTTATCTATAATTTTCAGAAACAAATTAAAAAAAATCTTAAGATGACTAAGAAGTAGAAAGTTGGCTTTAAATTTTTTTTTAGACTTTTTCTGCATTATTCAATGTGTTGTTTTTTTTGTAATGGAAGCTAATTCATATGAAATTTGTCAAAAAACTAAATTTTGTCACAATACAAAGTATTTTATACTAATGTCTAATGTCGCCTATATTGATTTTTATCAAGTATTGCTTAAACAGAGTCAAAAACATAATTTTTATTTTTTCCAAAATGCATTTCTACACCGGTTTTTACTTTAGGCATTAATAGCGTAAAAATTCATCGCCTAAAAATGCTTTCTTGTCAAATTTATTTACGAGTAAACACAAAGTGTTTAACTAACAATGAATAAAAAACTATTGAAAGAAACCGAACAAAAACTAAGCCGTAAAATATAAAAAATACACGCATAAAAGAAAAAAAAAAATTTGATTTTGAAAACATAAATCTTTAGATATTTTTAATGATCTCCTCGTACATTTAACTGCAAAAGTTAGGCTTTAGACTAGGTTACGGGCTTGTGGCAAGTTGTAATTTATTACCGGCTGTGTTGTCCAGAATCAGTAGGATCTGGATTATTTTCATCCGATGGAGGTCCATGACTTGCAAGATTAGGTCCTTGGAAGTAAAAGCCTCCTAATCCAACAGCTCCTAACGGTGTTCGCCTACCGGGAATCTGACTTTCTTCAGAATTCGCAAAAGGTGGAAAATTTGTTGGATCTATTGCAGAAGAAGAACTTGGGCCACCAGCTTGTGAAGTACCACACTATAAAAAATACTAGTTAGCTCTTAAAAATCTAAACAAAAAGTATTTTGTAGTACATTTACTTTAACAGAGGGATAAACTTGAAAAGATTTCTTCATTCTCAAAAACTTTTCTTTGTAAAAGTTAAAATTATGTTCGTTTAGTTTAAAAAAGTTGCAAATTTTTTTTCATATGAACATGATGCCAAAAACATTTGGAAATATATTTAAACTTTATCGTATTAAACATTCTTACAAAATGACAACCTTAATCTTAAAAAATTGTACACAATTTAAACACTTTAATCAAATAAAAAAAAGTAAATTTTAGTATTGCTACTTATATTGTCCGATTTATGTTGTAAATAGTTTAGCACTTTGTGTTTTACAGCGCCGAACTCTGTAAATATCAATATGTTCGCTTTAGACATGTTTCTTATTTTCAATTTCATTAATTTTTAAAATTTTGTAGTTTTTAATTAGTTTGTCTATTAAGCATCCCTGTCTTTTTAGTGAAGTTATCGATAATCCTCCTGCAGTGTTTTGGTTAATTAGAGTTGTTAAGAGTGTACTGAATAAACATATAACTTTGATTTAATAATGTTGTATTATTATAGAAACTCAGCTAGCAATGAGCTTTGAGCTGTATTATTATTATTATTATATAAGTGTTTATAAATTTTTAATTATCATTGTCTATCTTTTGATGTAAACTTAAAATTTAAATTGGTTACTAGAAAATATGACATTATTGTGTACTATTTATTGCTTACACTTGTTTGCCACCCCCAACCTCCGGGAGCGGTTCCTCCTCGAAGCCATTGTGGTGGTTGTACTATCGTTCGGGAGATGGGGTGAATAGTTGGTTCATCTCCTTCAGATGAGGATTCACATTCAAAGGACTTCATTTTCTTAAAATAATTAGATTATAATTGAAAAGTAATTCGAACAGTAGCGAAACTTACATTGCTTTGATAATCACTGCATAGGCTTTTCGCTGACTTTCTACACATTAATTTTTGAAAGAATAACACTTTATAATCACAACCATAATTTATATCAAATACCTATTTTAAGATTATTTATTTTATATCATTATACTGTTTTATCTACTTTTTTCACAAAATATTATTATTTAATCGAGATTTTTTGACTTTAATTTTGGCTTTTATCATATTTTATCTTGCTTTTTAATATTTGCTATGACTTATTTATGTGTTTTCTCAATCACTAACATTTCACAATTATTGTTACACCGATAAATATTAAATTTTATAAAATAAATAGTTTTTGAACTGTAAATTAAACCACCACAACACTAGCTGTTAAACTAAACGCGAAAACATGACAGATGCGACCCCATTGAGAAAACACTTTAGGGGTTGCAGACAGTGGCGTATCGCTTATTCCCCAGCAGTGTCAGTTCATTTCCTTCTCTGAGATAAAAATCTGACAATAAGCAATAAGGAAGCTTCCGTAAAATATTTTCATAAGAATCTATAGGTGATAATACGATGTCTAAAAATAAAAAATATTTGCTTATACTAAATACAACATATTACATAATATATTATTCTTAACTCAAACTTAAAAAACAAAAAAAATTAATCTATAACTTTAAAAAAAATAACTAAAAGACGACTTTAGAAGCCAATTTAAGTCTAAACTTAAACTAGAAAAAAGAAAAAAATGTTTTTTCAATTATATTTTACAGAAAAAAAAATTAATATTTACTATAACTTATCAGTATCAGTTTAATTTTAAAATTGGCAATTAAGAAAAGAAGCTTTACTTGATTTACATATGAATATAATAATATACAATATTTATAACAATATATATATATATATATATATATATATATATATATATTGTTATAAATATGTAATTAATATGTAATGTTTTAAAGACAATCACATAATATACGTATTTAAATTATTATTTACTGCCTGCAGAAATAAAGGACCACGATGCGGCAAAAAAAGCTGTTTAAGTTATACAAATTTTTAAATACAATATAGATGATAACATCTTAGTATAGTAAGTTTTTTCTTTGACCAACTTGACTTCTCAAAATAGCTAATTAAATCTTTTTTTACTTGTTTAATTTTATCAACGCTATTTTTTTATCATTTAAAAACGTTTTTGTCTTTCTAAGCAATCCAAAAGTTTTTTTTTTGGTTGTTTAGTTAAACTTTATAGATAGTTAAGATTTTAATGTCGGTTTCTAGATTTTTTCAACTTTATTTAATTTTACAAAACATTTTTTTTTATATAATATTATGAAAAACGTCCGATTATAAAATGTACTGTAATTTTTTTTTATTCCTACTCTTGTAACAGTAATTTTTAAATAGTTCTATTTTAATTAATTATAATTTTTTTTTTTCTACTTTTAGACACATACATTTTTTATTTCAAATTTAAATAGTTAAAGAAAGATAATTTTAATAATAATCTTTTTTTCTTTAAATTCAAATAGTTGAAGACAGAAAAGTAAAAAAATGGCGAAAAATAAAATTAAACTTTATAATTAAATAAAATTAAAGACATCAATAAAGATTAATAATTCTGTTGTTAATTTATAATTATACAATACTATTACATAGCTGTATTTTTTGCAAAAGCTTTAAATTTTATATTTTTAATGTGTATAATAGTATAAAATGTTATCTATGTTATAAACTAACCATGACTATAGCCCTGAGAATGATATAATAAGACGAAACTAGTAGGCTGTGTATAAATAAAATCATGTTTAGAAAAAGTACAATTTTCAATCGATGATATCAAAGACGATGTGGATGTGGACAAGACAGAGCGCATGTGGATGACGTGATTAGAGATTATTGGCGTTTCTATTGGCTGAATCATCACATGATCTAGCAGAAAGTGCGATGATTGGCTGGCTATACAACCTGAGCGCGTGATATTGTTTACCTCCAATTCGTCTTTATCTTAAAAATACTATAACTGGATTAATCTTGATTAAAATTAATGTGTCTGTTATTTTCAACTGCAAACTTTCAAATTTTATTAAAACACTAACTATAATAACAATAAAAAAACTGTTTACATTTACATTCTCTGGGTTAACAAAAATTTTAGGTTTACTATTTTGCGTCCGCAATATTTTATTATAAATATATTATTTTTAGTAAAAGCAAAAAATCATATTTTTACGCTTGAGGTTTTGTTTTATTTTTTATTTTTTTTTTTTTTTTTTTGTTTTTTTTTTTTTTTTTCAATAAAAAAAAAAAAAAATATAAATTTATATTAAATGACTATTATTTTAAAATAAAAATTATTTAAAAAAATATATATATGGAGATAAATTTATAATATATAAATATAATATTAGCTTATAAGCCAATTGAGTCAATTAAATAAATAAAATAATAATTAAGTAGTCATATTAAAGTCGGTTTGTTTAAAATTTTTGATTTGTTTAATTATTTATTCCTGTTCTAATCCTTCTCATTATCATCACTATAAAAATTTTTATTTTTTTTTAATTTTATTTTTTTAAACGACTTTAAAAAAACCAAAGATTTTAAATTGTAAATCTGTTTAATATTTTAATTTTATTTTCACTATTATTTAAGCATATTTTTTTTCTTCAATTACAGCAAATCTAACATTGCAGCAAATTGCATTTAAAAAATATTACCTATACAGTGTGTTTCCAGATAGTGTTGCACATAATATAATTTCAATTAAAAGTAAACACTGTTTTTCTGTTGAACTTGTCACTTTATTTTTTATATTATTTTTTTGTTATTTGAGTATTTATAATTATAATTATTTTAAATATTTATAATTCAGTTTCTCACAATATTTATAGAAATAAGTTAAGTAGAAAAAATAGTTCATTACGCAACGCATTTCCATTAAAGCACTCTTTTATGATACACTTGTGTGATTATACAAGATTTTATTAAACTCATAATAAAATAGTATACAATTTACTATATTTGATGTATTTAATGTTTTTTATATTATTTTTTTTAAATTAATAAAGTGTTGGCTGAGACGTATTTGAATAAAAAAGTACATTGATCGTAACAATCTCAAATAAAATTCCAAGCATTTTTTTATTGACATGGATATGTTTTGAATTTGCACTTGTTACAAGAAAATGTTATATTTTTGTGTTTTTACAAAAAAATAAATCTATGGTAGTAAACAATTTGCTATATAAATAGTTTGCTTATTAGACATAATTTACATAACTTAGGTTTATAAATAGTTATTTACCAAACAAGTTTGGAAAATGAAAGTTGCCACATGAGCAATTTGTTTGCAGCACGACTGAAAGGAGTGCTGCATTAGTGTGAATGAGAGAAATTTGTTTCCGGAAAAGTAGATTCATTTTTATTTTGCAACAAATAACTTTAATTTTTTTAATAATAAATAACTTTATATTTTTAATAATAAATAATTTAGTTTTTTACTTATTCTTCGATTCGTAGCGTTGCTCTCGCTGATTATCTGATATTTTAAATATGAAATAGTCTTATTGTTAGGTTGCTATGGTCTTATTGAAAAAAAGAGCATTGTTTCTAACATTTTTTCCTAATTTCAGCAGCAAAGTAAAAACACCCCTGTGCGGGACAAACGTTTTTCGATGCATTGAGAACGACCGGAAACAGCCATGAGCTAAGACATTTTTATATGCTTAAAAAACATTGATGAACTTCTATTTATAATTTATTATTATTTTGTTAAGGAAGAAAAAGATATTATAATTTCCAATCTGAAAATAAAGGCACTTATATAGAACAGTTTTAATCAAAATTTTAATTTATTTTATACAATAATTTCATAACGTGTCTGTTCACCCTCTTGTCACGCTACTGCTCCAGCACCCCAGAAACCACCAATTGCCAAAGAGAACAATAGAGGATGCTGTAACCATAGCAACCGTCCGATAACATGAGATTTATTATTTGTGGCTATTAATGAATATGAAAATAAATTTTAATACATAATCTTATAATCCTTCTTTGTGGCAGAGATTAGGCACAAAGAAAATAAATAGAATATCAATACAAATGCTTTCTTGTATTCGTTATTTTTAAAAAATATACTCAGTAAAAACTAATTATTTTTATAAGTTATCTTATTTTTGTAAAAATTCAATTAAATAACAGTTAATTAATATTATTTAAACACAATTATTTGCAAAAAAAAAGCTGTCAGAAGTGGGATTCGAACCCACGCCCTCAGAGAGGACCAGAACGCTCAACAACCTGATGAACAGGCAAGGAGTTACCTTGAGTCTGGCGCCTTAGACCGCTCGGCCATCCTGACAAATAGTAACAATCATAGCCTACTATGGTGATACGCAGCTTGGATAATATATTTAATTCTATAATAAACTTATAATTTATTTTTTTATTTTAGTTTAACTTTAAAATATTACATAGTTATAAATTTGTTTTTAGATAATATTATTACTGAAATAGATTTCTTCACTCTTTAAATGCGTTGTGTATTCAAACTTCGCTAGGTGGCGCTAGCATCTATTAGCTTAATTGTAGGACATTATTGTCGAATTAAAAAATTAAATTTCTCTCTTGCTACTTACTAGTTCTAATTTAAGAAGAGTTTATAAAAGCCAAATAAAATTTCTTATTAAAATAAAAAATTATTCGTCACGTGATTGGTTGAATTTGCGAGAATAACCAATTAAACATCTTAATTTCGAATTAATTTGTAATTAACTTAATTTCAGTTTAATTTAGTTTCTGTAAGCCCTCTCTTGTCAGTGTTTTATATTATTTTATTATCTATCAATAATTGTTAATATGTTAATTGTAAAAAAATTGCTACATGAGCATGTACAACATTAAGCGAAATCAAGAGCGGCTGTGCTTTTTTGGCAGCAGGTCGTAGATAGGTTCGTACTGAAGCCAATTAAATATAAAGCTGCTTACGCAATGGCGTAGAGATCTTTGTAAATTTGAATGTATCAATTTAATTAGTTTGGAGCGCTATTGTTTTTAAGCGCTGTAAAATAAAAAATAGATATTTTTTGCAGTTTTTTTTAAATAATTAAAAACTAATTTACATTCACAAAATGACGCAAATGCATCGAGTCGGCACTTAAGACACGGGACAGTGCTCAAATAATAATAACACTACAAAGCAAAAAAATTTTAAACTTACTTTCCCTTCACCTCAAGTCTTCTTCCAGCGTAACATCTTTTCCCAAAAGGCTTGAGTCTTATTTGATTAATAAGCCGTTTTATTCTTTAGCTGAATATAGTCAATAAATTAAAAGCTTTTTGAGTAGTACATTTACTAGTTCATTAGTAGTATTATGGTATGTTAATTTAGATGTTTCACTTTTTTTGTTTTGTGTATAAGTTTTTTATAATTTCTAGTTATTTTTTGTGTTTTGTTTTAATTTATTTTATGATATTTTTGACTACTGTTTATTATACTATCGCTTTGACTACATATTTTGTAAATTTTTAGAAAAATAAAGCTTATCATTATTAGTATTGATTGACAGTTGTGAATAAACACGTGCAATACCGGGCACTAATAAACGAAAAAAACACAGCTTGTAAGAAATGTTGTAGATATTTCATATTTTTTTGCTGTAGGCACAATACTGTCAGCTCTATTATTTCTTTCTCGCTTTTTAAATTAACCGCAAATCTAAATATACTAGAAAAGTCCAGAAGAGAATGATCCCAAGCAAAAGATAAGCTTTTGGAACAACATATAAAGCCTTAGCTTTCTTGGAAAAGCTTTCTTCAGTAGTATTTAAGTTATTCTTAATAATGCTTTTTTCAACATATATTTGACGCTTATATTTAATTAATTTTACAAATACGAGTAAAAAAATAAAAATTGCTTTTAATATAAATAAATATTGGCTTATAAGCAATTTGAGTTATTTAAATAAGTAAAATAATATTTAAGTATTCAAAATGAAGTCGGCTTCTTCTAAATTTTTAATTTGTCTAATTATTAAATAGTACTGTTTTAATTATAACGTATTTTTTTTACTTGTAAAAATTTTTTTTTAATTTAAATAGTTGAAAGCTCTTTCAAAAGTAGTTTTTAGCTAACTTCAAAAAAAAGAAAGAGATTTTTAATTCGACTGTATTTTTTTATTTTTTTATGTGTGTTATCTCATAACTTTTTTCTGGATAAACTAGTTTTGATAATTTTTTAATAAGAAGCTGGTGCTTTCCATTTGGTTCTATTCAAATTTGACTTGTAGTTTTTGAGCTATTTATATTAATGCTTTATTTTTGGTTAAATATTTCAATATAATTAAATAAATAATAATTTATTTATATGATTAATTTTAATTTCTTACAAATTGCATAATCAATTTCAAGTGTTAACTAAACATGACTCAAAAACTACTGGTAAAATCTTGATCAAATTTAAATGGAACCACACGGCAAGCATCAGTTCTCAATTAAAAAATTAATCATTAAAACTGGTTTACCCAAAAAAAAGTTAAGAAAATCGTAAAAAAATACAGTCAAATTAAGTCCCTTCTTCTTTTTTAAACTTGGTCAAAAAACTACCAAAAACAAACAATTGCTAAAAGTGTTTTAAAAGCTTTGCAAAAAATCCCACCTGTACTATTTTTAGAACGGCAATGCAATTTCAATTATCAATCAATTTTAATTCAATTGCAGGTTTACAGTATGAATTACGGTATGACTTTTTATCTAAAACAATTTAAGTCTGTTGAAAATATTTAACAATAAAAATTTAAAAAATATATTTTTTTTTGAGTTCTTGCTATTAGCCGAAGAAACTCAAAGATGCATTGATAACATGTCACTAATATAAGCTTTTTTGTTATAAAGAAACTACTTTAGGAGCTCAATATGCAATAAAAATTTATTTACGATAATTTCGATGAGAGGTTATAGGATCATGAAATGAAACATCAAGAAAATTTGATTACTTCTTGCGACGTTTCGTGCTTTATTTTAGCACTTCTTCAGGCAGTCGTAATGCAAACATCTTAGCATCGTTCATTTAATATTATTCATTCTGTCATATATCGTGAATTTTGGCTATGTTAATAGTCGAACAAATTAATAATTATTTGAGAAATTAATCAAAAATAACGAGGAGGATACTTAAAATCACCTAACAACAGAATTAACCGATTTAGTTTACCTATTAAATCGGTTAATTCTGTTGTTAGCTGTTGTTGCATTACGACTGCCTGAAGAAGTGCTAAAATAAAGCACGAAACGTCGCAAGAAGTAATCAAATTTTCTTGATGTTTTATTTTATGATCCTATAACCTCTCATCGAAATTATCATAAATATATCCACAAGGATCTTAAATTATTATCATAAAAATTTATGTAATATATAAGTTTTATAAAAAAATACATCAAAAACAAATAAAAATAATTAAATCAATTGAAATTGAACTATTAACTTTAGTCCTTTAGCTGCTATGCGGTACAATTTAATTATTGTTAAATGTTCGCTAAAAAGATACCTGTAATATAAGTTTTAATAGAATATTTAGTGATTTGTGTTATTATATTTGAAAAGTTTTCCTAAATCTTATGCTATATAAGTTGCCGCTACTAATATTTTGATAAGTTTAGAAGTACAGTTAACCGATAGCAAACAAACAGTTGGTAACACAAAAAATAACAAATTTGTAACCTTACCAAAAAATTTAAATGTCAGTGGCTAATAAACGTAAAATAAATTAACATTGATGTAAATTAATATTTACTTAGATTTAATTTAAGTTTTTTCTCCTAGCCAATTCAGCTATGTTTTCAAACATAACCTTTAATGAAATAAAGCTTTGGTTATTTTTTAAATATAAAAGATAATGAGAATTATTATTTTATTAAAGATCGGTACTCTTAAATTTTCTAGCAAAATACGGCTAATTTTTGTTTAAAAAAAAGCAAAAAAGTTTGGTAAAAAATATTATAAGCAAAACAAAGAATAGAAAAAATTTTAAAAAATGTTTTAAAAGCAAACTTAAACAGATTATAAAAATGATGTAGAACTGTGTGAAATACATAAAAAAAAGAACAAATAGACATAAACAAAAGCAAGTTATTAAAAAAAAAGTTAGATGGTATAGAAAAAAAAACGGGAAAAAAACAACACAATATGTAGGTTACAGTAAAATAACCAAAAAACCATGTAGAATACAAAATGAGATAATGTATAAAACGCAATAGATAAAAAAAAATGAAGAAAGCTAGTAATTGAGGTATAGATGAGCAAAGCTGTTTCTGCTTTATTACAACATGTTCTCAAAAATTAACTGTGTAAGATGAGATGAAAGTAAAGGGCCTAATAGAAAGCTTTTGCAAGGTCTACAAATAAAAACAATATACATAATTAAATTCTAAATAATGCAATGTAATTAAAAGGAATAAATACATGTTTTGTTAAACATGTTAACGTGAGACCAAGTTGATTCAAAACCATGTTGAGATGTTTCAACATGGTATCAACATGTTTGGTTTATTTAATAAAAAGTGCTTAACAATAGCTTGTGTAATGCTGCTGAACAATTACTGTATCTTTTAAGGATTTTTTTTAAATGACAGTGAGTGAGTTTTTCTTAATTGTAAATTAAGAATCAATATCTTCTTATTTACTTTAGTATTATTTATTACAATACTATTTTGAGAAAAAAAAATTAAACGCTTCTATAAGTTGAGTTTTTATTGTTTACATTACTTTTGCTGTATTAATTAGTTTAGTAATTTAATAATTTCTGCTCAAAAAACATTACCTTTCTTAGCTATGTATTCTTGCTATGTTATAAAAAAAATCATAATAATTATAATACAAAACAAAAGAAATTATGATAAAAAAGAACATGAATGAATATTGTATGTGTTTGTTAACAGCAGTAAACAATTTATTGAATGGTAAACAATTAAATATATAAGCCTCATTTTATAGATTTTAATTTAACTGAGATTGTCCTAAACTTTGACTTTGTGACCGCTGACTGCATTAAGTACGCTAGTGACATAACCATAGTGTTTCAATAAAAATGTTTAGGTTAGACCAGCATCTTAACTGAAGAAAAACTAACTAAGAAGGCTCATAAAATCAAAACGCTGTTTCGGAACCGAACCTATTCAAACATGACAACGCTTCTAAAAAACAGATAGTTTACAATAACGGCAAGGCAAAAAACAGAAAGCATTAAAGAATTAAAAAATCACAGAACTGAATTAGAAGGTAAATAAATAAATAAATAATACATAGTGCGATAAAAAATCTTAAAAGAACAAAAAAGTCGTCAAAATAAAGACTAAAAGCAATATAAACAACATAAAAAATTGTCAGATACCACAACCGTCACACAGAAATCAGAAAATTAAAAATTCAATAATAATTAGGTGGAATAAATATTGATAAACGCACACAATCAAAACCTAACCACAAGATTTACTACTAGTACTTTTTAGAAAATTCACCGCCTCTATTGTCAAAGAGGTAATAACAAAACCAATTAGCAGATTAACAGTAGCTCAACAAAAACGTTAAGAATAAACCAAGCAAAACAAAATTGAAAACAAGTAAAAAAGAAGTAAAAATAACTAAAGAGTAGTAAAAATATTAAAAAACAATTGTTAAGTAAAAAATTTTTCAAAATGTTAACAAAACAAGCATATAACCAACAGAGAAAGAAAGCTTGTTAGATATAGCAAAAAACAAAACTCTGATCTGAACAAAACCTATTGGGCCCTAACATTAAAATTGTCAAAAGTTAAAGATATAAGATCAAAGTAGAAATTTTATTATATTAATACACTAAAAAGTAGAAAAAAAACTCTAGTTTTTAAGATATTATGTAATTAACCACAAATCTAACAAATTTATTACAATTTTCAAAAAAAAAACAGATGTTTACAAAACATCTGAACGGTGCATTGTTAGCGAGCTTAAAAATTTATCATAAATAGCAAAAAAGTTGCTAATTCTAACAAAAATTAAAAACGCAATTTAAAAATAAAAAATAAATCAATTGATTAAGTGTGCTTTTACATAGGTTTAACGAAAAAAGTTGAGAGTAATCACCAATTTAATCTAACTTTTTTTCAGTTATGTCAGATTTTAAAAAATTAGTAAAGCTATGAATTATTTTCAGAATGCTATTTCTGTATTGGCTTATTACATGTTCTGCTTATACGCTTCTACTATTTAATTCTAAACTTGCTGAATTTACGTAAATTATTTAACTTTTTGAGCAAAAAACATATTTTTGTAGTTTTAATTTTTTTAATAATTTATGACAGGTTGTTATTTCGGTCAAAGGGTATTTAAGAACCAGGGCGTAGTCGTTTGGTTGCGCGTTTGATTGTTATATTGATCTTATGTTGCTAGGAAACCGACGACACAGCATCAGGCAGTAGCTAGCTGAACAGGTGCTTATAATTTTTATCAATATAATATTAAATTTGCTAATTTCAATGTATATATATAGCCTTATTTTGGTTTAAAAAGGCAAACATTGACCTACTTAAAGTAGAGTAAAAATGTTTGTCCACGACATTTGAGAGCTCTCCTGGAACCCTTTATGTAGGGTAAGACATCCAATCATTAGCACTTTTAAAAGAAGCTGTCTTGTTAGAATTAATGTAAAAAAAGCTTTTAAATCTATATAGATCAAATCAATTTTTTCGGAAAAATTGTTTCATCTTATTTCTCACAATGGTATTGTAATAATTAATAGTAAATTAAAAAAACAATATCATCTCATAAACAAATATATATTAAAATTTTCAAATTCAGAAAATCACCAAAATGTGATAACCTCATCTCTGAACCTATGACTATAGTTTCGTGCTGTTTTGGCACTTATCAAATAGGTGTACAGCCCGGTCCTCACATATTGATAATTTTCTCAATTTTTAATCTCATAATATATATATATAATAAATATATATATATATATTATGGAAAGATATTGTTTTTTGAATTTACTATTCATCATTAATTTTTACTTTATATACATACTAAGTATGTGAAAACAAGCAAGGGGAAGAGATTTATCACTAGTTTTTGGCATCCGAAAAGTAATGAATTTTATTCTAGTTATATTAAATTAAACTTAAGAACAATTTTCATAATAAGCAACAATGAGTTAAATTTTTTTATGCAAGAAAAATATTTCAATAAAATTTTTTTTTTAATTTTTAGCACTATAAACTACTGACATAGTTTTATCACTCGCCAAAAAGTTTGTTTAATCTCGAAAGCATTTTTGGCGTATTTAATCAGCACCAAAAGATGAATAAAACAAAACTTGTTTTAAAAGCATTTAATTTTAAAAAATGAGTTTTTTTGTAACGAGAAATAAGAAGGTTTTTAAGTGCCGTAATAAAAAATTCTGTGCTTTGACGTTAAAATCTCAACCTGACAGCTGGAAAGAGGTCCATTGTCTTTGCTTACTTTATTTTGGCATTTACTAAAGCATTTACCTAGGCATTAACATTATTTTTTAAATTTCTATAGACTGCATTGTTATAATTTATATAATGATTCATTTGTCTGACGTTAATATTAATATTGTAATTTTTATTAGAAGCAAATTTAGCTAAGAAAGACTTGTCACATTTTCAAAATTTTATCATATATATTTTAAAAAATAACTATTGATCTACCCGTTTGACCAATAATGAATTTATCACAGTTATAACAAGCTAAAAAAAATTTTAGACTCTTTAAAGTGAAAAAGGTCGTGTTAAGAAAATGTACACATTTATAACTTCAAAATAATATGACTTTGTTTTTAATAAAAAATGTCTTATTAAAAAACAGTCAGATTAAAACTCGAATATATTTATAGTTGAGTTAAACAACTTTAAAAAAATTGTTTTTTTATATTAAGATTAAGATGCTTTTGTGGTCACAATTTAGCAAACGATTTTTGAATGTAAAAAAGTTTTCAGTTAATTAACTTGTCAAAATGTGAACGTTTGCGAGCGTTGACTGAAAAATAAGTCAACAAAAGTAAAACTTGTTTCAACTTTTAACACGCTTTAAAATGACGCGTTTAACTTGACCTGACTTGACTGCAAATGCGTTTTATGTGTCAAAAATACAGTGTCAAAAAATAATTTAAGATTTTAAAAGAGATGAAAATGTACTTTACCAGCTCAATTCGAAACAAATGTTTGGGGCAAACTACGTCGTTTTATTTTAAAATTATTGTTGACGATAAAAAATATTTTTCTTTTTTAAACACAAAAATTGGATGTAATGGTGTTTTAAATATAGTAGGCTTAATCAATAAAGCTTTTTCCTAAGACGATTATTTTTTTAGCACCTTTCAATTACCTATCTAAGAAACACTATTTGACTACGTGCTGTTGTACTGATTCACTGAATCAAAATCGTGTTCCAAAAGATGTTCAACAGTCACGGCTTCAATCATTTACCTATTATAAGTGCATTGTTTGATATATATCTTTGATTGTGTGAGTTTCTATATATTTTAACAGATAAGTATTAAAATTTTGCTTATTTATTCTATTAACAAACAAAATATTTATATTGGATCAGTTTTATTAAAGTTATTTTATATATTTTTTGTTTATTAAAATGAGAAGTAGATAAATATATAGTGTTATTTTAATTTAATAATAAACAAATAAAAAGTTGATAACTACATTATGTTTTTTGTCTGACGTAACATCAAGTCATCTCTACATCTTCCAAATCAGCTAGAAGAGCGTAAGAAACTTTTCGTATCAAATTTAAATCCTCTTAATAAAAACCTTTTAGGCTTTTCTAAGTGCCAGATTATAACAATACCTAAAAAACCAAAAAAAAAACAGATAAAAATTAGATTGACGAAAAAATCAGAGACATTAATTTGGTATCAGTACAAAATCTAATGATAGCTATAACTTACAGATCATTCTTTCATAACATTTTTGGCTAAGAAATGTGGCTGTTCTCATTTAGTATTCTAAAATTGTTTAATTTTAGTTTTTAAATTTTTTTTATATTTTTTGCAACGTACGTTGTAAAATTAATTTCAAATTCGTTGCATCTTTCAGATCATCTAGTAAATATTCTAGTTTATTAGACTCCTATTAGAAAACTCTTCTATATTCTAAGTGGTTGAACACATTATCAATTCTTTTGATAATGTTGAGATCAAAATGTGTTTCTTTGTTTCTAATATTGTACAATTTGATTTATTAATTTGTATTAATTTTATATTTATTTTTAGTTTTATTTTCATTTTTTTTTATTTTAGATGTTGATAGTTTTTATTTACTCGTAGCATTCTAACTTTATTAATAAATATTTTTTCTGATTTAACATTTTCTTGGTTTAATAAAATGTTAAGTAATCTGTTTATTTAACATTTTTAATTATACCAAAAAATGTTTGTTGTTTTCTAAAATATGTTTGTTGTTTTCCAAAATATGTTTATCAAATTCTGAAACGTCTGTTTTTTTTTAATAAAAAGATTTTTAAAAAATAATTTTTTTATTATTTTTTTTCTGGAAGTAATTTTATTGGAAAAAGATTCTTTTTTTTTGAAACTCATTTAATTACACACAAAATTTTGTCAAAATTGGTTTTGGGTTTGAAAAAGTGTTTAGTCAAACTTAATTTGAAACTAAGTGTTTTAAAACCTTTTGAAAACGCACATACAAAATTTTATCAATTCTAAGGCAGATGTTTAGATTAGAAGAAGTTTAATGTAGAACTTTGCACTGTAGATGCACACGTACAGTATTATTATATATATAATCATATAGATTTTACTACATTAGGTTTCGATTTCCTTTGGAAATTTTTCTTTGTAGATCTTTGTTGTTTTTTAGATAGCAGAATTCAAAAACATTTCTTAGATATGAACTAATTGACAACTGAATCTCTTCTGTTTCTAGATTTTATTGCAGTATCTAGTTATTTCCCTGTCCTGATGACGCGTCCACCGATGGAGTGCGAAACGTCGACAATTTTATTAAACCTTTCGACACGGTCTTTTCCCAAAGATGTCAATATCTCAGTCTAGTTCTTTTTTATAGTAATCTTGCAACCCACTATTAAACGTAAATAAACAAAAAACGTTTAATCTTTTAAGCTAAAGAATACAATTTAACAAACATCCTATTTTTATTTGTAAAATAATATTAAGATAATTATAGTAAGGATTAAATTACTAATTTCTAACAATTATAAAGAAGGTAAAATACGTATTCCCAACATATCGGGTGTATAATATTAACAAGATTTAAGAGCGTAATAAAAATCACAACCTAACAAGCTCTTGATTCCTTTTAATATTGTACACCCTGTAGGTACATACAAACATAATTTAAAAGCTTTGATATAATGCAAACAACTTTGTTTCTATCTTTGATAACACAAAAGTGTCACCAAATCTCTGTGTCACTTTTGGTCAAAGATGTGATATAACTCACTACACACACACAATAAATAAAAAAAGATCTTCTATCTTCTAGTGTGCAGAAAGTAAATTGCTAAAAGATAAGAGCCCGTAAGTGGTTGTTCCTATTTTGACACCATGCAATTAGTATTGGAGAGTGATAAATAGAGGGTTTTGGCTATGTTGTTACTAACGTTGTTGTACTGATTTAAATAATTATATAATTAGAGAAAAGGTTGTTTAGGGTTAATTCAAAATTGTTCGTTGGGTTGATTGTGACTAAAGAAGCATTAAACTCTTAGATTTAGCCTAAATAAAAAATAATAAACTGGCGAAAAATATTTATATCTTATGTTATAATCTTAAAACAAAAACTAAAAAATAAGTTTTAATTAAATTTTAAATTATTTTACCCCTAAGTGTTAATACAGTGAGAACGCTTGGGTTGGAACAAATTTATTCAAAATTCAGGTGTTAGTTTTTTGGAAAAGCGCTCAAACACATAGATATTTTTAACTGCGGTTTTTGGATGATAAACTCATGTATACAGAGTAGATCAGAAATAAATTGATTTATTTGAATAACTTCATTTTTTCAAGTAAAAACATTTGCTTTTTATTTTATTTCTCAATTCTGCATTGAACTAATTCTAAGCCACGTAACAGTCAATTATAAAACCAACCATTTTCCACTTCCAGAAAATACACAATTGAATGTTTTGCTCGATTTACAAGAACATTCTTACAAGTTCACTAGACAAATAACTGCATAACAGTTAATAAGTAAATCTTCTGTTCTAAAATGCTTGCATAGAAAATAATGGCATCCATACAAATTTCATTTGGTTCAGGAACTTATTAAAGATGATTTGAACCGTAGAGTAGAATTTTGCAAATAATGATGCATATAATTATAGCGATTCTCAAGTAAAATAGCTTTTTCCGAAGAGAACATTTTGTTCAAATAGTTTAGCAAACAGACAACATTTTTGATATTAGCCATCAGAAAACTTTCATTGGAGTATGGAAAGTCATACACAGTTTCCCCAGAAAGTAAACGTGTGGTCCGAAATTGTAAGTATGTACTTCAATTGTAATTTCTCTTTTTATTGAAGAAACAGTTAAATCGAAAAAGTATTTAGACCTATTACAAAATGACATAATACCCAGTTTGACAGACCTTCACCCAAATAGTGAGAATTACAATACTTCGGCACATTTGTTATAGTTTTAACAAGATGGAATCCCCTCGCACTATTCGCAAACAGTGCGAGATTATCTTGACAAGATTTTTTCAAATAATTGTTATAACAATTTTTTTTTTGTAAACAAAACTTTGGATAAAAAACAAAACGGTTTTATCCGAGAAAAAAGTATGCGGAGAGCAACATTCTAAAATACTCATGAGGTTTTGTCTAAGTTTGAACAGAGACATGATGCGCTAGCTATATTTCTTGCTGTCAAAAGCATTTAGTTGAGTCTGTCACAAAAAATCTATTGTTGAAACTGAAAAAGTATGGTGTCAGAAGTGTTCCAAATGAGTTGGTCGGTGAAGGCAAACCAATTGCCAATTGTCTCCTATTCGCCATAAGGCTCAATCCTTGGATCCTTTAATAATAATAATAATAAGATTTATTGTCATAAAAATTACAAAATTGGTAGGCAAAGCAAATAGCAAACATATAAGGAGATAATGACCAATAGTCAAAAAATGTCAAACGAAGCACATAAAAAGTAGAACATCTAAAAGGACATATTCTAGAACTACTAATGGACTAGTATATGTATTACCCAAAAAAACTTTCAAATTATTAACTACATATATTCACCTAAGAGTAAAACAGTAAAACGGTTTATCAACTAAATAAGACTTAACCACTTTGCGAAAAAATACGTAGGTGGAAGAAGACTTTAGGTGAATGGGAAGTGAGTTATAAATTGTTTTTTGCTTTGTAAAAAATGAAGTTTTTTGTAAGTTCAGATGAAGGGAGAGGTAAGTAGACACTGTTAAAATTTCTTATTGAGTACCTATGAGCGTTAGGTGTAGGAATATCGTCAAGGTGTTTGCGAACAAGACAGACTGATTCTAGAATAAACAACGCAGAGTGTTAGAATCTTATGTTCGACAAAATACGGACGACAATGTTCTCTGCTAGTCAATCCAAGAGTGTAGCAAAAAGCTCTTTTTTGTAATTTAAAGATGCATTCAAATTAATTATTTGTGCAATTTTCCTAAAAGGGTAAACCGTAGCGATTCGAAAAGAGCAAAATAGGTAGAACGAGCTGTATTAGTCTTCAGTTCTCTGCAGACAGATCGTAAAGCATAACAAGCAGTCGCTAGTTTATTAACTAGTATGTCTATATGGGTTGACCATTTAAGAGATTTTTCTATATAAAGACCTAAGAATTTTACCAAATCGACAGTGTTTATTGCATTATTATTGTTGATAAAAATCGATTGAATGTTACCTTTAAATGAAAGAGCTACAGTTTTATTTGTATTTATGCTGAGACTATTAGAATCGCACCATGATTTGATAATCGCAAGGTCATCAGAAATAATACGGTGGAGGAACTTGCTGTCAGAGTGACTCTAAGTAATGCTAGTGTCATCGGCAAACAGATAAATTTTACCACTAATTCGAAGATCAGCAGTATCATTTATAAAGATAAGAAAAGCACCGGGCCCAAAACCGAGCCTCGAGTAACACCATAATTAAGATTTTTACAGTTTGAAAGAGAGTCATTTGTTTTTACAATTTGAGCTCTATTAGACAAAAAGGATGTAACCCACTTCAAAGGAATGCCTCTAATACCATAAAATTCTAATTTTTTAATAAGTACGCTGTGACTAACGCAATCAAACGCTTTTGCAAAGTCACAAAAAATTGTAGCGGTATATAATTTATTATTCACTGCTGCATAAATATGATTTAAGACCAAAAATATGGCATCATTTGTATTTTCATTTGCTAGAAAACTAAATTAGCAAGAAGACAATACTTTAAATTTTGTAAGAAAGGTCATAAGACAAGATTTAACAAGCTTTTCAATAAATTTAGAGAGAACTGGTAGCAGAGCTATTGGTCTATAAATAGCGACATTACTTTTGTCACCTCCTTTATAGAGAGGAATAATAATAGCTGTTTTCAGGCAGTTAGTAAAAGTACCAGTTTCTAAAGAATTGTTAATCAGCAAAGTAAGAGCAGTTAATGCTTGAACAGGTAAATTTAAAAAGAGTTTTATTGATAAACCATCACTGCTTGAAGATGAGTCTTTTTATACTATTTATGACTTGTTCCAGTTCAGACATATCTATGGGTATCAGAAACAAACTGACAGAATTTTTTTTCGATGGTGAGCAAAAAGAAAATGGATCTTTTAACTAAACTATATTCTAAGTTAGGTTTTTTGCAATATTGACAAAGTAGTCGTTCAAGTCATTCGCAGTAGGACCCAAATGAGCAATTCATGTAGGTTTATTACGCAATTCATTAATTATAGACCAAGTCTCTTTCGGTTTATTTGTAGCAGTTTTAATCCGTCTACTATAGTAGTTAGTTTTTGCCAACTTGATAGTTTTACGATACATTTTTTGGTAAGTTGCTATGTAATTTAGTACTTGGATGTTATTTTTTAGAACTGGTCTTTAAGCCCATTGTAATCCACGGATCAACTGGTTTTGGTTTAATTTTGCTAAGAGGAAAAGCACGATAAAAAATATGGGTCATTTTATTTTTAAAGTTAAGAAAGCCTAAATTGATATCATTTTTAACACAATCCCAATTAGCTGAATTACAAAAACTTATAAAATTTTCAAAGTTGCATGGAGCAAATATTCTGCCTAAAGTTGGAGGTTTTTTTTGCTGTTTATGTGGTAAAGCAAAAATAAAAAAAAATCACATCGTGGTCTGAAATACCAGAGTTATAAACCGTTGTGTTAACTTCCGAAGAAGCGAAATCCGAAACTACATAATCAAGTCATCATTTGAAATGATGACTACATAATGATGACTTTTGAAAAGTCATCATTAGTGGACAAAATAAGGGTTCCTCCATGAGCTGAGCTGGTTCTTTTATATCTAGAAATAATAGTATAATTGTTTAGACTGATATGCTCATTAGTATCTAGCCAGTGTTCTTTTTGTTTGTCATTTATGTAAATGACCTACAAATTAAGGTCTAGCAGTATATGCTTGTGCTTTATGCTGATAACACTACCGCAATTGCAAGCGATAGTCATTGCACTGAGAATAAAAACTGAGCAAATTGCAAATAAGGTAAAAAAATTACTTGACAATAATCAATTGATATTAAATGAGGATAAAACTGTCATTTTACATTATTCTCTAAACAAATCTATGACTGAAGTAGATGTCGGTGGCAAACTGGCAGACACACAGATTTTTTTCACATACAAGACGTTGCAGATAAACTCGCGTCGGCAGGTTTTGTGCTGAACACTATGACAAAGTATGTTGAGTAAAGCCTACTAAACATATATAATTTGATTCGTTTCACTTAAGGATGTCCTATGGGATTGAGCATTAGGGCGCTTCTCGTGATATAGAAAATATCCTCAAAATGCAAAAAAAAGCGGAGGGTTTAATAACAGGTTCAGACTGAACAGTACATTGTCCGGCGTCGTTTAGAAAACAAGTTACTATGACAGCTGTTTCAACTTACATATTTCGTGCTATTTTGTTCTTTAGCCAGAACAAATCTTTCTACATCAGAAACTCAGAAAGACACGACTACAGCACAAGACATATGTTGCAAGCTCAGCCGCCTAAACATCGGAGAACAACATTTGAAAAAAGAATCTACTATTCGGCGTGTATATTGTACTATAAATTGCCAATCTAAAAATATAAAGTGTTGGCTAAAAAAATTCTGATACAACTTCCGTATTACACGGTATTTATTTGATTTGTAAAAAGCTTTTTCATAATTGATTATATCTCAACTGAAGCAGATAGTCTGTAATGCATCCGGATATGCACATTCTCTAATATTATATTTAAACATATATGCTTTTTATATGTATTATGTATGTATATAACACTCTTCTAAACCTAAGTTTATAGGTTCTTAGAATAAAGTTTTGATTATTTTGATTATTAATAGATGGATCGGAAAGAGAGGTAATACCAAATAACCAGCTAGGTCTCCAGATCTAACCCCGTTCGATTTTTATCTTTGAGACTATGTGAAATCAAAAATATACTTCAATAAGGTGAAAAATATCGATGAATTAGAGAATAGATTTAGGACCGAAATACAACAAATTCAACCAAAAATGCTCAAAGAAGTGGTCGAAGATTTGAAACCCGACTTCGGTATTATTAGGAAGTTAATGGTCAACAGTTTAAACATTTAATTAGATATGTTGATGTTTTTATGTCTTAAATTTTGAAAGACACGTAATTTTTTTAAAAACTGTTAAGTTTAGGTATAGGACATTGTACAATTAAAATTTTGTGATCAATTGGCCACAAAAATTTAATTTTGATTACCGGAAGACTAGAATCACTTAAAAATAAAGATTGAAAACCAGTACATAGCATTTTTTAGATGTTTTAATTGCTGTATTTTCGATTTCATGATGAATAACTTTTTATTGACTGCATTGTGTGTTAACCATGTTTCAGACACAGCCATGACATTATTCGATACAATTTCGGTGTTTACAGTTTTCCATCTTATCCCTGTAACAGTTTGAAAAATTGCAGCAATTGATGTGTAAATGTATGCGTCCTGTTGTAGGTTATTAGCTTTCCGTCATGTAAACATAAATATGTCTTTAAAACCTGTAAACAGACACACATTTTAAAACCGTCTCGGGCATTGCTGCTTTAGAATGTCAAGAAGTAAACAACTTGATAGAGTTAGTTGGCTGTAAAAAACGTTCCTTTATTATGTTAGTATTGTGAATTCAGGTTAGGTAATAAATAGAAATGAGAAACGACATAAGAGAATACAAACTGACTAATATCTTAAAACTAATTCAAAAAAAGTTATAACATTTCCAACTCAAAACATGTATATGTTAGACTCGAGAAATCGGTAATCTAATTTTTACTTATTTTAAAGTAGTATTAGACTTCATTTAATAAATTGAATTAAAAAATGGACTAAAAATCAGCAAAATATATTATAATTCGAATAAATAGCTTGACTAATATTTAAAATGTAGAGTAATAAAATCTCGAATGCGTAGCTCAGCCAAGCAAGAAGTCAAATCACTTTCCCTGATCAGAAAACAAAAATTTGGAATTCAATTAGATAATTAAATAGTCTCACAACATTATTAAGAGATTCTGCTTAAGACTGCAGCATCTTCTAATGGCGTTAAATTGATCTTTTCTCTTATAGCCGAAGCTTTCACAAACTAATTGGTTTGCTTTTGTTTACGAAAATTTTATAATTTTAGTATAAAACCGGAAGTGTCAAATGCAAACATTATTAAGCTGGAGAAAATTCTGCAGTTTTGATCTCATTTAAAGCATAAGAACTACCGGAAGTAGGCATTATGTAACTAACGTCTTAAGCTAATACCTCGATGCCATGGTTGCTACGGTTACGCAGCCAGATCGATGCTACACCCCTCCAAAGATGTGACACGCTGCTACTGCTGCTGCTGGTCGAGAGCAGAAAAAGCCACCCTTTCGTAGTCTTTGATGTGACATTACCCAGATTTAGTTTTTTTTTGTCAAACAGAAATTTTTTATAAAACGGTCTCGAGGAAGAAAAAACTGTTTAGTTAATAAACTTTTTTACTTAATTTGAAATTTGATTTTTCTACACAATACAAAAAATATAATGTTTTTTTTTTGTTTACAACATGTTTATTATATGATCTTATCAAAAGTCTTGTAACGTGAATTGATATTAATTTTACATTATTAATAAACTCAATTTGTTTGCAACTTATTGTTTACTATGCCAAATTCCTACGCTAAACTTTTAAATAACGTTTAGCCTCGTGTGTATGTTTTACACGTACACATTTTTTTTATAATAAAACTGAGCTAATAACTTCAAAAATATTCAGATCAAAACAAAAAAAAATCAAAAAGAGTAAGATTACAAAGTATATTAAAAGTCTTTATAGTAAATTTTTTTACAAAGCTTTGACTACGAAAATAAGACAGAAAAACAAATTAAAGACAAAATTTAGTTGAAAATAATACTTTTTGCATTATTTTATTACTAAACAACTTAGCACTGCTAAAACATTTTTATTGTTTAAAGCTTTATGTATGAAAAAGAGTAGTTCTTTGGAAGACTTTTTTGGTTGATTTAAAAAAAAAATTTTTTTTTAAGTTTTAAGAAAACGAACAATGGAGTCATTAGCTTGGCTAGTTTTTGAATAAAATACATAAATATCGTTTTTTACTATTAGATTTTGTTTTTGTTAAAAATAAAACAAATTATGTCAAACAAAAGTTTTCAGATAGAATTTTAAATCAAATGACTTGTTGCTGCTACCAACTGCGCTAGTGCTTTTATGAATATGTTTTTAAAAGTAGGTATACATAATTGATAACAAAAATTTCATGTCAAATGCATAAAAAAAGCTCGTATTTATTATAAACCAAAACACATAAGTTTCGTTGTTAGATCAATCAATTTTTTCTTTAAAATTAATTAATTATTATTTTAATTTTAATAAAAGTTAATTAATTAAGTCGAGCAATTTTTTTTAATTTGAACTTAATTAAAATCAAATGACTTGTTGCTGTTACCAACGGATAAAAAATATTTTTTAGAAAATAAAAGTTTTATTGTTTTTTATATAAAATTAATGAAAAATTACGCAAACTCAAATAGAGAGGTTTAAAAACATGTTTTATAAAGGGAATTGGCGCACGTGTTTTATAGAAGCTTGCCTGTGGGACTTGTGCGCTAAATTACAAACCTTATAAAAGTTGTTCATTAATATACTATTACATAGATATATATTATTATTATTGTCATTATCAGTTTAAAGGTTAGTGTTGTAATTCTAGCTAGCATAAAAATATCATAATAAATAATGACAGAATGCGCACTTGTACTATACTTAATAATATCATTATTGTTTATAAAGCAATGTCTATCATTTCAATGTTTAACTAAACTTTGACAACATAATTTACATTTGTATTTAAATGCACAGTTAAGGTTATATAAAAACAATTAAATATTTTTAATGTATTTTAAAATTTTGTTATAAGTAATATTGATAATTAAAACAAAGTGTAAAAAAAATGTTTCCTAGGTCTATGAGCTACAAGAAATTAAAAATAAGATAAGTAACAAGTTTAAAATTCAAACTTTAACTAATTACTGAATAATTTATCAAAGTAATTTACATAAATTGCTTTTTGCTTAATTTCTTTGAATTAACTAAATAAATAAAATAAAAAAATTACCAAACGCATTAGTTGCCAATACAATTTTCAAAAACTTGTCTCGATTTTTTTTGGATGTTATTATCAGATTTAGGTTTTCTTAATATGGCTAAAAAAGAATTATGAAAATTGGTTTATACACATTAAAGTTATCTGTGAACACATAAAAAAACATATATACGGCCGAATTGAGAGTTGAGACATCTTTTTTTTTAAAGTCGGCGAATAAATTATTAAAAAAAAAAAATCAAAAACGTCATGTTTGAAATCACATGACATGACACGTTTTAAAATGTATAAGTTAATGAGTATGTATAATGTTTTATATATTTCACAATCATTGTTTAGAATACAAACAAACAAATTGAGCGGAATTATACTGAGTTGAATACTATACTTCATCTTCGGTTGCACTATTTTAATTTAAATATTTGTTGTGCGTTATGTTAATAAATTCTTAATTAGACGTTTTATCAAAGTAAACTCCCATAGTCGTAAAAAAATAGTTTTTATTAAAAATTATTTGCAAAAACATTTAATTTTAAGCAAAATAAAAACCAAATAAAGTGAAAATGGACTGCAATGTAATCTCCCAGAAATTAGAAATATAACAAAGGTAGCTTACTGAGTTAGTGTGTAAAAGTAGTGCATAATCTAATCTATACTCTATCAGTGTAATATGGATTAGATTATGTGAATTTATTTATTATTATTATTTATTTATTATTATGTATTTATTATTTATTACTATTATTTACAGACAAATACATTGTTTGTGCTACGTTTCTAATCTACTTCTAAAACCGTATCACTTTTTTTTTCTATTTTTGCTTAAAATTGACTGTTCTAAAACACTTTAAATAACTTTCTAATTAATTTTGGATTAAAAACTGCTATGAATATATTTTTCATATTCAGTTTTCTAAAAAAAGCTTGCTCTAATTCTGTCGAAGTTTGAGAAGTTTGCATTAACGTTTAAAATGATAAAATGTTATAATATGATTATTTTAGAGTAATAATTATCCAATTATTTTAATTACAACACAAATTGGTTAATGTTTGAGAAATCTTGTATAGCCTTAAAGTACATTCTGTGACATTTAAATTTATCAGTATTTTGCTTTAATCAATTAAAAGTTAATATTCTACGTTATTTTTAATCTGATAATTCTTTTACAATTGTATTACAATTTTTTATAAAAGTTTTATAGAAAATGTTTCTATCTATTGCAAAAAAAACGTTTGTTCTAAGACAAATGAGCACTATTATGGTTATAAAAAAAGATTATTGTGTTTATAACTTTTTTAGTTCAAGGCTGTACCATATAATATAAAAAAGATAGGCTAAAACCGACTGGAACTGCAACAAAATAGTCTAATTTATTTTCATGCTTTATTGGGATAGTTGGCTGGCTTTGATGGAGCTAGAGTGATGAAACACTTTCCATTGTAACCAATTACAAAAAAAAATCTGGTTGCTTGTTTGCGGAATTCATCAACAGCGAAAACGATGTTTACAAACCTACAGTTCCGATTTGGATATAGAACACTAGATGACACAAACTGGTAATGGGATTTAGAACAAAAATGTAGCTCACAATGTCACAAAAAAATTAGATGTTTGTAGGACATTTGTTGATTTTATCTTTTTGGTAAATATCAAACAAAATATTCAATGACAACTCGCATATAGACCAACTTAGATCTCAACTGGTTTCTTGTAGGAGGTCTGTTTGTTGAGCATTTAGTATAAAAGCTAATTTTAGTAAAAACATTAATATAGAGCAGTACAATTCTTGACCGAAAAAACGTTGAAACAAATTTTAAGATTCATACAGTGTTGTAAAAAACCAAAACCTATAACGTCGGTTAAAGAAAGACTTAACAAATGAAAATAAATTTTGTTGCAATAGATATTGTAATGGTTAAAACATAATTTAACAAATTCAAAATTGAGAAAAACTTATTTTAATATAATTAATTATTAATTGACTTATTTAATTGATTTTAAAAATTTCAGATTTTGATAATTTTGATGATTTTTTATTTGGATGCTGGTGCTTTACATTTGGTTTTATTTAAATTTGGTCAAGATCTGATCAGTAGTTTCTAAGTTATTTTTATAAATGCTTTTTTTAACATATATTTTTGACACTTACAATTATAAAATTATAAAAATTTGTAAAAAATTAAAAAAAAATATTTTAATATAACTAAATAATAGTTTATTTATTTAATTAATTTAAGCAATTTGAAAATTATTAATTATATGGTTTAATGTGTTTGATAATGCATTACAATATCAAGAGAATTGACCTCTAGATAAATTTCACTTATATAAGATTTTTTATTTTGAGATAAATTTTGTACTTTTCTTCGTTTGTCCCATTCAAAACGCGTTGTCCTTTATTAGCAAAGTAGGTTTACCCATATTGAAACCAATAATAGCGACCGAATCCACTAAAAATCGAAAAATAAAAAAAACACGTCAAAATTTTAAAAAATGCACTACAAAATATAAAATAATTGCATAGACTTGTATGTTCAAAAAACAATCAAATTATTTGGATATAGATACAATTATTGTTATTTTTGGAGTACTATTAATTTACTAAAAAAAAATGTAATATGTAAGCGAAGACGATGCACTTCAAATAGCGTTGATCATAATTCATCATCCTATACCTGAGAAAAATGGCAGAATTTTTAGACATAACTGTAATTATAAGATTAAATATTAAATTAAACTTCGAGTATATCATTTAGCCAGAACAAATTTATATAATAAAGTTGAGTTTTCTTAGCTTCCCGATTCGTAAAGTTTTCAACTAGTCATAATTTTTGGCCTTTATCATGCTCAGCACGATTCAACAAGATATCAGCGGAAATATGCTCAGAGATTTATTAAACTTTTTCGGTCTAGGAAATTAACACAGGTAAACTAGCGCATTTGCCTCATCGTCCAGCAAAGAAGACAACTTGTCATACTAGATTCTAAAGTCTATTTTTTTCTAAAAAAAAAAATTTATCTTCTCACACTTGTTACAAAAATAACTATTTTCCACTTTCTAAAAACTTGTTTTTTTTGTACTGAAATTTTTTTTTAGTCACTGATTTAATTTAAGCTGTTATGATTGTTACACCACATTTAATGATTTTATGTGGCACACGTTAAATTTTTTACGTTAAAATAGATGTATTCATTATTTAGACTTAATTCGGTATTCAAAGGCTAAAAGATGCTGCAGCAGGCTTAAGAAATGAATAATATAACACAGCTTTTAATTCATCCACACAATTTGTTCAATTACTCAAGCAATGCAGTAATGAGATTTTATTTGCTCTTGCTTTAGACATTCCATTCGTTATTTCATTAGACCTTCAATTATTATGGGCAATTTTAAATATTTAAGCGTATGCTTTTGTATTGTAGTGTAATAGAATGAGGACGTATATATTTTGTGAAGAGTAGGGTTTTATTGTGGCAAGTTTAATGAAAATAATGAAAGCTTCAAGTGCGGCATAAATAGGCCGAGATCGTAAAGGGGCTAAATAAGGAAACTTGGAGCTCTCGCTTTGGAAGCGACTCCTGTTACTTCTCAGCCGACAACAGGAACCATCAAACGAGACAACAGCTTCGGCAGGACGTCATTAAGGTTGCGTTACAGTTCATTGTTAAAGGAAATTTATGTTCCTACGGGAATTTATTGCTTTACTAGTTTGGTCATTTTTATAAAGATTAAAATTTTTAATCGGTTTTTTTAGCTCAAAAAAATACCCGATTATATTTACAATGACATTTTGTAAGTGAGTTACATTTATTAATTGGATGGTGTCTTCTTTATTAAGTAGATTTGCTAAAACGCAGCTATTTATTTTCTTAAATGTCTTTATCAAAAAAACGAAGCAACGTTTTGTCTTTCTCGTGTAACTGCATTCTAAAGCAAAGTAATAAAGAATCTTAATTAATGATGCCATTAATTAACAGACAGATATAAATTCTCAACAAACTAATGCAATAAATATTCCAACACAACTGACAATAATAAACAACAATGTAAACCACAATATTAAACACGTATACAAAAAAGTGTAGATATGCTTAAGATTGCACGACTAAGGCTTTAAACGTTTTGACAATCATAATAATTGCATTATAATAAAAAATTAAGGTTATCAATAGCAAATACAATATGCAAAAAAAAACAATAAAAGCAAAGCAAATGAAAGAAAAAAAAGCCAAACAAAGAATAAATTAATGATATAAATAAACAAATACTGTCAAATAAAAAGAGATAGATAATAGAGATAATATAAAGCCAAAATTTATATGTAACAACAAAAATTTACAAAATTAATGATAAAAAATGATAAGAAAAGATAACAATAAAATAAATATAAAATAAATCAAAAAATTAACATATACAAGAGTTTTACAGAACCATCAGTGTTGGATGACAAAGTTTTAATTTAAAAAGTATAAAAAAAGTACTGTAGCTGGCAAACGAATGCAGAATAGAATCAAATTATATAGTGTGTCTCAAGATTGATGTTACAAAATGTGTAAAAAGCTAAGCCTTTTTAAATTTTGTTTTGAAATTGTAAAATTAAGGTCTGTTTAATGTGAAAAAAATTTTAAACATTTTTTTAGCTTTTAAAACACAATAATTTTATATTCTAAACGTTGTTTAGAATATAAAATTATGACTCTATGCAAAATTTGGAAAAGATTGATCTACTTTCAAAACCGTATTTTTTTATATTAAACAGAATAAATTATATTTACTTACACACTTAAAATAAACTAGGAAAAGACAGAAGGTGGCAAAAACAACATGTAAACAAAAATAGAAAATGTATTAAAAAATAACAATGAAAGCAGAGCAAAAAAAACGCAAAACAAAAACGAAATAAATGATATGAACAAACAAGTAACGTTAAATAAAGAGAGATCGATAATAGAAACAATACAAAGATTAATTTTAAATGCAGTTTTAGTATAAACTAAAAAAAATAGAGAAAAGACAAAAAATGTTTTTGATGAAAAATAAAAAAGGCCAAAATTTAAAATGCGTATAAAATACTAAATAAGCTAATTATAACTAATACAAAACATAGAATAGAATTAAAAAAATAATGATAAAAAAAACAGCTAAGAGATAATAAGCAAAAATAAAAAATTAAAGCTAGTGATAATAAGCAATTAAATATAAAATAACAAAACGATGGAAAAAAAATAATAATAGAAATGATACAAAAAGATAGCTAAAAGCTAATAAAAAAGTTAAAAAAAACAAAAATAAATTAACATACCTATAGAAGAGTTACAAAACAATCAGAGCTAGATTACTAAGTTGAAATTTGAAAAGAGTATTAAAAAGTGCTTGCAAGCATGGAATAGAATCAAATTATAGATTATTAGAAATAGAAATAAAAACACTAGAAAGACCAGAAATCGAAGCATAAAACAAAAAGAAATTAGATTAAAACAACAAAGAAAAAAATTTAAAAAGCTGCTAAAGAAAAATTATTTAAAAAAAATGTAACTAGTACAATAGATAAGATTAAAACTTATTTAAAAAAACGCGATAAAACGGACAACATTTTTAACGATGGAAATTGTATGAAACGCATGAAATATGAAAAGAATAGATAAACATAGTAAACAAAATATGAATAGGAGAAAGAAATGTGTGTGGGTGAGAATGATTAACAAGGTAGAAAGCCTGCCAAAAGTCATTAAAAAATTATAAAAAAAAAGTTGAATAAGAAACTGATTGCGAGTTTAAAAAAGATGAATAAAGAAACAAAATGTAAACTGACAAATTGAAACAACGGAGAGCGCTTTGCACAAATTGCCAAAGGCAATTCTCTCGCATTAACTAAAAGAGTAATAAATTTTATATTTACAACTGAACTACAACTATATCTGAACTTTTTTCACACATTGTTTTATCTCTACTTGCTTCCTAAAAATTTTAGAGGGATGCTGGTGGGGGCTGTCCGCTATAACCTGCTGGTGGGGGCTGTCCGCTAATACCTGGGGGCCTAATGCTGGGGGCCTGCTGGCTGTCCGCTAATACCTGGGGGCCTGCTAATTACAGATTCTTGTGTCTTGTGTGACGTAACAAGACTTGGTTAGATCTTATCTTTAGGAAAACACATTGATACTGCTCCATTCCTAATTTTAAATCTAATTCTATACTAAAATATTAAGCGATAGTGGCGGTGCCAAACTTAGCATGGAATTTTCACAGCTGGTGACGACGTCACAACTAAGCAGCTCTATACTTTTGGTTTTTAAACTTAAATATGTTGACAGTTTTTTTTAGAAGAGGTGGCTAGTTTGTCTAGATTAGCGCTTATTAAATATGTCTATAAACCATTTTGTGATTTTTATTGACAATTATTACAGCTCGTGACGTCACAACTAAGCAGCCATATTGCTAGTGACGTCACAACTAAGCAGCTCTATAGTTTTGGTGATAACCGATAGTGGCCTACCTTACCGACAAAGTGGCGCCATCTGGTAACTAAAGGATCAGAACCGATAGCTCCCTACCTTACCGACAAAGTGGCGCCATCTGGTAACTAAAGGATCAACCGCGATAGTGGCGCCATCTGGTAGACTTAGCATGGATCAGAACCGATAGCTCCCTACCGCGATAGTGGCGCCATCTGGTAGACTTAGCATGAATCAGAACCGATAGCTCCCTACCTTACCGACATAAGTCACGTCAGCGAAGAGTGGCGTGATGTCCACGTGATCGTGGCGTGGGGTCCACGTGATGTCCACGTGATCGTGGCGTGGGGTCCAAAGTCCAAGGTCATATGACGTAAAAGTGGTGGGGGGGGCAACTGCACCCCCATTCCCTATCTACTAATTAGTTAAAGAAATATTATTGTAACATATAACTTAAAAAGAAAACTGACAGATCGTTAAAGTCTATACAATAATAGCTGTCGAGGATTTTTAATGTTAGCAAGGCTATTTAAAATTAGTTGCCGTGAACCTGGTTTCTACCGTAATGAAGCCGGATTTCAACATTATATCAGAATATTTAAAACTGACAGTTATCTGTAAAAACGAAGAAACTTTAGATGCTGTTGCTAATGCAAGTCACCTAACGCTGTTTAAACTGATAAAACTCACGCTGAGGCTATAATGCTCCCTACTTAGACCTCTCCCTTAGAGAAATAATCAGGTAGCAGAGCAATGAAAACTCAAATTTGTGTAATTCCCAAAGTTTTTTTTTGTAAAATGATAATTACAAGTCATAAAGGGATATGAGCTTTGCTAACTCTTTAAGAAACTGAATATTGTAATAGCATTTGAAAAAACTAAAATTGTGTGTGCATTGCTGTTCTAAACCTGTGTAATATTGTCAGGTCAAGTTAGGTCAGACCATATCTGAATAATTTGCAACGTGCAACTTGAATTTTGCATAACTTTGTTTTAAATAACAGTTTCTACCGATAAAAAATCCATTTAAGACGTCACATGCTGAGTATAAAAAACTATATTAGAAAAGTGTCTTTTAAATCATTTTTAGACTGTAAAAAAAACTAAGTTTTAATTTTTTTCATCAACAACAGAAGTTTCTATTACATTGGATCATCAACTCAAAACTATTGATTGTTTTTTTTTAACCAAGACTTTTTCGTTTTTTTTTTATAATAGTGGAGAAAACAAAAACATTTGCGTAACAGCCACTACCCACGTAAACAATAATAAAATACTAATAAATAAATAATAAAATACTTCTGGTAATTTTATTATTTTCTAATCAATTCTAGTATGAGCTTCAAAACGTTCATTTCTATAATTTATTGAAAATTTCTACAAATTTCCCTAGAGACTTTAAGATCAGCGATGTGTGTTAGAAAGCCGAGTATGTATTTTAAATAATTGCATACATTACATTCCTTTTATTTAGCTTCTATTTTTATGTACTTTTGATCTTCTTTGATGTTAAATACAATAAAACTCTGTTGAGTATTGAGTTACCCATTTTCAATTCATGCATATTTATTTGATCTTTGACAAGCAATAATGTTTACAATACTACAAAAAAAGATGACATCATTCATGTAACACCTCTTGCGTTTTTGTTAGAACGTTCGAAAATTCTCAGAAAAGAATTGAATAGACTTCTATTATGAATTTGTTACCACAAACAAAACTGTTAAAACTTAACTGTCAAAATGAGTAGGTAACAACTATTGCTGATAAAACTAGAAGATGTCTAAACGATTTTTAATTTGGGTATAATTTTAGATTCGAGCTTTTTTTTTTTAAATTTGTGTTGTTACAGGACTATAGTATAAAATAGAACAATTTCTACCTGACCATTTGGCTATTGTTTTTTATTTGAAGCATTCAACTCTCTAAGAAAAGTGTTTTTTGCGAAAACAATAGCTCTAAGTCGAGGTATCCAGCAGGCTCATCAGCGCCTAAAAACAGTTCTCTTCTGTTCCCAGGTTTGCAACCCGAAAATTTCGTTAGTGCTAGTAATTAATTTCTGAACGACAACTCGGGAAGCGATTAGAGAATCGTTCGCGAACGGGACGGAAGACGTGCGGGGGTTTCAGGGACTCTCCAGGAATCCTGCGTTGTCCTGTTGAAAGGCGGGGCGTTCCCGGGCGTGGGCGGCACACTGTCTCGCAGCAGCTGGTTGCCGTGGAAACGGCACCCCGGCTAGATATTGATCTGGCAGGGAATCCCCTTGGCCACAGGGAGGATGAAGGGATGCTGTACCGCTGCCGTTGTTCCCGTTCGCTCCTAGTTTCTTCCAAAAATTGCATAAGGTTCAGCATTCTTTTACACATATCATTCGGGTTTATAAGATTTTTTTCACAAAGTTTGACGTTTTTCTCTCAAAAAATTTTACAAAACTAATTTAAATTTAAAAGCTTCTCAGAACAAATTCTTATTCCTTTAGGAAAAAAACCAATTATCTATAAAAACATGTTCAAAACAAAGTGTAAACAATTTCTCCAGCCTAAAAACAGTATTAATATCTACTACAAATTTTTGAAACATGTAGGTATATATGTTCATCTTCTAAGTGCTGTTTTTATTAGAAATCTGCAACAATTATTCAACGTTTTTTAATAACAAATTTTATAAAAAAAATAATTATAAGTAACTGTAACAATCACCATTTTATAGCAAATTTAAAAATTGTTAGTAAATTATTTTTATTATATTTATAGTTTAAAAAACATTACAAAGATTATTAGCCAACTTCCGCTACAAGCTCTTCCTCTAAAAATGCATATCCATAATAAACATGTTTATAATTGATCAACAAGTGTACTAAATTGTCTTCAAATACTGGGTCAATCTCATTAACAAAGTGAACTAAACATAAACATAGGTTTATAATTGGTTAAAAAACCGTCGCTAAGACAATTAAGTGTTTACGCTTTATCGTATTGGTTAAATTTTGTATTTTTGGGGCATAACAATGTATTCAGTTTTTTACAGCATGACTTAGACTATAGGCCCAATCATAAGATTCAGTTTTTTTACTGTTAATACTGCAGTACTTTTTTTAACTTTAAACTCTTTTAGTGGTGTTTTTGTTATATTACCTAACACTTGTTTAAATAATACTCAGCGTTTATTGTAAAACCGTTATTCACAAAAATGACCATAAGTAGAATGCTCATTAGTGGTTTTTGTTTTTTGAAAACAAAGTTTATGATTGTTTCAAAAAATTGTCGTTGAGACTATTATCTTTGTACACTTTACTGTTTTGGTTAAATTTTAGTTTTTGGGGTATAACAATGTATTCAGACTTTTACAGGATGACTGAGACTACAGACTCAGGGAAAAGATACATTACTTCTACTGTATCTACCCTGTAATATATGATAGAAAGTTTGTTTTAACATATATTTCTAACGTCTAATTTTTGATGCTGTTTGTGACAAGAACTTACATTAACAATACATTTAAAGTTCAAAAATTACAATTGTAAATAATTTAAAATTGTATTTTTTGAACACAAGCTTTAAAATTATAAGTCTTCATAGTTCTTTTCAATAATAAAAAAAAATTAAAATTAATCTTAATTACATGGCATTTCTAATGACATAAAAACCTAGAAAAAGCATTTTTTTTTAAACTGATACTGCAAGAACATATTAATAACCACTAATAAGCAATTTATTACTACTTGTAGAAATCCAAATTTGTTTTCAAGACACATGTTTCCAATCGCAAATCAAATAACTGTTTGCTTCTAAGTACATTCCGCCACAATATTTTGATATAAATAACGTTTTGATACAACCAATAGTAGATCTGTATCTCATTTAAAGAGAGTAAATAGTAAACTAGTAAAAAATGCTGAGAATCTTTAAGCTGTTATGGCAGATGAAAAAAAAATCAATTTTGAAACAAAGTTTATTTAAGGTTATTAAAAAGTACCAAATTCCAGTTAATATGCAAAACAAAGAATTCTAAAATGTATAAATTACATAAGCTCTAGTCAACAAAGTCAATTTGCCACAATATATAAGTTTGGTTTCAATAGCTGATTGCTTTAAGCGAGACATTTACATGTTTTGTTGAGGATAGGCTTGTAGCACCACCAGAAGATGTGCAGGAGTTGGTACGGTAGTCTTGCAGACTTGAATATTTATTTGTTTTTATAGTTGCAATCAATCGTGATAATTTAAATACTTATAATAATTGGGACGACACCAACGTTTGTTACTAAATCAGGAGAAGAAGTACTAATATAACAACTAGTAGCCCAAGTGCCAAAAATAACTTAAAAAACTGAAAAATGACAGCCAAAGTGTCACTGTCAGAGCGCAGAGTTTATTGAGTATCAGTTAGGAAGACTTACTTCTCCAGATCTTTAACGCTTAATTTTAGAAAAACTGACTGTCTTATAATACTAATCTAAAGGAAAATCTAGAGCAGATTGGTATGGAATATATAAAATCATGTAAAACAAATTACAAAGCCAATTATAAAAACATAGATTCTCAACTGACTTTTAATAAAACGGAAAGCAAGTACAGAGGCTCTTTGCAAAAACAAAAACTTGTCAAATCTTAGACATAAAGTATGCCGGCGTTTTAATAAAGCTAAGAAAAACAAAGACTGGCAAGACTACATCAGCAAATTCAGTCAATTTAAAAATAATAATAATAAAAGCAACAAAATATTACATTTTTAAATTTTATGTTAAAACATCTCTTGAAATCTTTTTTAGTTGCTTAAATACACAATGCTATAGGTAAAAAATGCGCAAATCTAATAGTGATTTTAAAGAGACAAACAGAACTTTTACAAGAGGAAAAAGTGAAAAATGTCATCTTACATTTTAAGACATATTTTTAAGATAGTAAGCCAACTGATCTAGATATGGCAATAATTACTACAATTAAAATGCACGTAAAAAAACCGAAAAATTGCAAAAAAAATGACTAAACGACTAAAATGAGCTAATTACACACAAGTTACCAAAAATATTTAATTCAACTACAAAAAATTATACTTCATTGCACAGAACTGTTAGAACCAGCTCTGAGATAAATACTCAATTGAAAAAAACAAAAGTTATTTCATATCAAAAATAGGAAAAAAATTAAATTGTTTTTGAATATTGGAGTTTTCCAAACTCTTCTTGTTCTGTTAAAAACAATAATTTGTTTATTTAAGCGTTAAAATGCAAATAGGGGGACCAATCTACAGACACTGTTCTGTGCCATTTTTCAGACAATATACAGAAACCTCAAAATAACCTAGATCAACAGCAATTTGAGCCGTTTTTGACAACGCATCAAATGCATGTGTCAAAACGCGTTGGAAAAAAGAGAAGTAAAATTAACTGTCGTTAAACAGGTGTAGGAAATGCTGGCTACAAGAACCGTTAAGAAAGCAACATAAAATAAAACCAGTATTGTCAGATAGCCAGACTTGAGCATAGCTTGTATATAGTATGCTAATGATGCTGTCAAAGTTGCCAAAAGCAAAATTGAAAACATTTTGTGTGAAATTGTATAAGAAGGTTTTACAACTACAAAAACTGCAATTGCTATAAAACAAAAACTGAAACAAAGTTTGAACATTCTTGACGGAATTTATTTCATTTCTAAACTTTTTCAGTGACAACATAATAAAAACATACAATATTGACATAATTTTTTTGCAGAATAAAGTAGCAACGAGAATTAACAACGAAATCTTTAACCAGTGAGTCTAAAGCAGTGGTCGTAAAACCATCAATAGAAATATCATTTTTCAAACCAAGATACACGCCAAAACGCAAAACACTAAGCTTCTATGTTATCAGTTAGAAATGCCGAATGCAAGCTAAAAAAGAGAGAATTTTTTGTTTTATTTAGATACCTGAACACTTAAAAATAGAAAAAAACAAACAAATTTAACAAATTCGCAAAAGACGAAGTTTTGACCTCTTTTGTGGAGTCAAAATCATTTGCGACTTAAAAGAAAAACATCAATAAATAAACTTTAAATGAAGAGAAAAAGCGATGGATTAGACTTTGACTGAGCAAACAATTAGTTTGAAAGATTCTAAGAAATTTCTTACAATTCTCATTCGAATATACATAATTTAAAATCTACTTAAATCCTAATAAAAATAAGCTTTGTATTCTTATAGATTTAGTTACCGGTTAATAAGAAAAATTTTTGTAAGATTCGGTCTAGAAAAAAACAGCAAATGTAAGTTTTGCAGAGAGAAAAAAAAAAATTATAACAACAGAATGCGAAAAGCAAAAGTTTATATTGGATGGAGACAAAAAATTATTGTTGCCGTTTTAGCTACTAAAATTTATTACAGCTCTGGCTTTGATTGATGAGATTTAAGCTAAGATACATTTCATACAGCTTAAGAAAAAAAGCACAATAGATCAATAGATCACAGTGCATAATACACTTTTTCCTAATCTAATCTAATTTCCGATCAGATAATCAAGTAGAAAAGATTAGCATATTAAAATCATGTCAGACTAAATTTTCTTAAGTTGACAGCAAACTTGCTGGCTAATAATACTAGTTTTTTAATATATAGCTCTTTACATAAGAAAGAATATATTGTAGTTTTTTTATCTTAGAAGAGCTTCGATACACTAAATCATTGCTTAGACCCGTTTGACACTATACTAAATTTAGTACTGATATAAGTACTAAATATTTTAGTACTTTGTCTAAATTTTGTAGCTGTTTGCAACTAGGTGAACTTTGAGTATGATTTTCAAGATATAAGCTGTCCTCAAAAGTATTTTTTTTGAAAAATGCGCATTTATTTTTCAGTACTGAAATTTTCATTACGTATTTTAGTACTGAATTTAGTATAGTGGCAAACGAGACTAAGTAAAATGGTAATCATGAGTCTTTTGGTATTGGCAGTCCCCCAGAAATTAAATTTAAAGTCGTTTTTTTTGTATATATCTTAAAAAAACATCTCAATGACTGCCGTAGTGCCAATTACATTATTCTTTTTGCTTATAACAGCAAAACCCTCTAACATATTCTTCTGCAATCATTGAAGACATTTAGCTTGCTTAAAATAGATAATAAGGAAAAAGTAACTATGCTACTTACACCAGTTACTTCTCTACTAACTGTAAGAGATATACAACAATATTAAATAAACTCAAAATATATAGACAAAAAAGTCTAATTTTGACTTGTTTTGCGGTATTCTTCAGAGCTGTTTAAAAATGAGTTTTCTAATTCAAATTCTTTTAGATTGAGTTTTGTAGGTTCAAATTTAGCTGCAACTGTCTTGGGATTGATGTTCAATAGAGTTCTAAAATCAATAATATTTTTTTTTGCAAACTTGAATGAAACTATTTATTATGCTAAAAGATGGTTTTTTTTACAACTACAAAAACAATACTGGTATTCACTGGTGACGCAAAGTGATTATTTTTTGTTTGCAACGCCAAATACTTTTACATCCAGCATTTTACAACCTGCAGTTTTTTATAGAAAACTACTATTTAAACAATTTTAATTTTATTAAAAAAAATCAGTTACCCTCATTAGTAAATAACATTCTTAATTAAAGAAAAATCCCAATTTTAGTTTCCGTTGAAACTTTTGATTTTTTTTTTAGAAATTTTAGAATTAGATCATTACATAAACTCTTTGTAGCCAGCTTCGTATTGCCTACATGATTTTAGCGGAATAAGAGAAGACACTGAATTTCGTACGTCTTCCGATACGTCGAAAGGTAGATCGTCATTATCACTTTTACACATTAGAAATGGTGAACAAACTAAACATTTTTTTTTTTACAAAATTGTTTGTTTTTTTGACGTTTTGCTACTTGGTTGCTGTCATCATTATTAGACTGTCACAACATACTATATAATTTTTTTGTATTAATAAACTGATGGCAATGGCTAACATTTAGCAAATTCGTGACATAGTTAATTATTATTAAACAAGTTTTTGAAAAAATGTTATTTGATACACGACTGCAAAATTTTATTTTTGAATTAGTTTTTACCATTTCAAAAAACTCCCATTTTCAAATGCAAATTTATCATTTTGCAATCTAGAACTAAAAATTACTATTTAATATAATATAAACTGTTAAAAAAAACTGACTACATTACACTAGTGCAGTAAAAATTAGAGTTTTACAAGTCATGTTTAGAACTATTCTGATTTTAATATTAGAAACTAGCAGACCCGGCAAACTTCGTACCGCTTTAGCGTAAATTTGATGCACTACTTTATTTTGTATAGCTGACCCGGCGAACTTCGTACTGTCTTAGCGTAAACTTGATGCACTACTTTATTTTGTATAGCTGATCTATCTTATGTATGCGTACCTATTCAATTTGAACTGGAATCTATAATATCCTCCATATAAAAATGAATACCTATTTCCCTGGTCTCGTCATACCCGAGAAGGACTTTTGCTATGCGCTTTTCAGACTGCATAGCAAACAACGGCCACGGCGCTATGGCGGTTTTGTTTACTGTTTGAATTTTTTAATTCGTAATATCTTTTGAATGGAAAGTCCAATTTAAATAATTTAAAAACTATTTTATATGTAGTTAAATGGTCTTGACCATAAAATAATTTATTTGGATAAAGATTAATCTAAACACATAAATAGCATGGTTTGAATTTGGTTAGCATTTTCATTAATGTTTAAAATGAAAAAAGTTGTTGTAGTGACATAACTACAATAGTTGGACATATGCTACCGCGGAGTTTTTTGTAGACATTATGATGTTCTTCAATATTGTTGTACATTATTTTGTTCTATCGCTAATAGTTTCGGCAGCGCATTCGACGAAAGACATTTTAAGACTCATTTTTCTACACCTTCGGTTACATTGTTCAAATTTTACCAAGGATCCCTGATTTTTTTAAAATGAAATGTAACCTATGTCAAATAGGAAGAATGTAGCATTCTATTGGTAAAAGAATTTTTTAAATCGGCCCAGTGCTTTTTGAGCCTATTCATTACAAACATACAAATCTTTCCTCTTTATAATATTAGTGTAGACAATACTATAAAAAAGTTTTTGAAAAATTAGTAAATAACAGCGCATGTATTACATTAGGTTTAGAAAATTCAAATGCAATATGATTTTTGATAGAAGTCTTTATTTCAAGAGATTAAAAAAATTATTTCTGAAGCATTATTTATTTATTTATTTATTTATTAGGACAAATCTTGAAGTAACTATAGTTTTTAAGTTAGGTAATGTCTTCTCCTTTGCTCCTGAGAAAGCATAATTATCTAGTAAAGTACAACTTTAGATTACAATACACATAACTATCGTAGATTTCTATTACGCCATCAATGCTGTGTGCAATTTTTTAAAGCTAATTTAATTAAAAAAAAAAATGTTTTTTATTTTTTATTTTAAGATCATAAGCCATGTTGTAAAAATACTAAAAGCAGCTAAAGAGACTAGCCATAACTAGAGCCATAAAGTTACTGTTTGTCATAAACCCAAATGAGAGCAAATATAACGAGTTAGTGATCTATACATCCCAGATACTTAATGTTTTGCTGCAAATGTAATGAATATTCTATGAGAAAATGAGCCCTGCAAATGCTTTGCTCTTACCGAATTAGAAACTAACGATATTTATTCATGACAAACATTAACTATGAACAAGATTTTGTGTGTAAATAACTAAAGTATTTTCAACAGTAATATTAAATGGAAAATAATTGTGAAATTTTGAATTATTTCTACACAAACAAGCACATGAAGTAGAAGCTTGCAATATCTCGCTCACTTTGTCAACTACAATCAAATTCTGCTAATAAAATTACAATTATGTTGCTTTATGTTATTTGAAAAATTGTTTCTTATATCATCTTATTTCTTAGAAACACGTTTTGCTGGAGGAAATATTTTTCTTATGAAGAGAACTTTTATTAAAATTGTATCTTGAGCAAATTTGATTAAATTTATTTTGTGACTACTTGAAAAGAATATGAAGTGTTCTCAACAGATCTTATGTCATTTCGAAGAACTAACAAAAAGAAAAACAATTGCACTGTAATAGTTTTTTTTTTCAAGTTGAGCTTTAACCAGGTCAACTGGTAAAAATCAAACAAAAGTTGTACAATGGGTATTACAATATTTTACGCTGTACGAAAATAGGTCCAGCCCAGCCCAACATTGAGGCAAAAGCTCTGAGTTCCCTGGGAAATGATGAAAAGCTCAGCAGCAGGACTGTTTATCGATCCTGTTCCCATAGCAACAGGAATAGGGATGATGGTTTTTCTCTCTCGCAGATTTCATCTAGCAAGCGACGGACTGCTGATGGACCCAACTCGTTCTTGCGAATAATGAATACTTTGCTGGTTATACGAATACTATGACTATGGCCATATTATGTGTGTATTATTTAACTTTGATACCTGCAAGAGGAAAATATGCTCAAGAAAATTGAATTTTATTTTCGTGAATCTACTAGGGGAAACGCTATTTTGTAACCACGTTTTAATCAATTGGAAGAAATTTGAATAATCTCACTGAGTGGGTAGTGATTATAAATACGCCTAAACCTTACTCACCTAATTAAAAAAAAATCATATTTGTTGATATTTATCCGCTACTAATAAACAGAGCTGTATTAGAAAAACCTGCACTCACGTCTTAATTAGATAAAACAATGCCTAGAAACAAAAAACAATTAATATGAAGAAACTGGCAAAAAAAATTGTTATTAACTTTGATTAAGTAATTAATTTGTAATCTACTGCTTACTCTTTTTGTCTGTTGCAATCGCGTTTCTCTGAACAGTTAAATTTTTTAAGAAAAAAAAATAACATCTAAAACAAATGCTATGCAGAAAATAAATAGAGAAAAAAGACGCATATGTTTTTGCGCGCAACAAGCAAAGACAATGTGTGTTTAATTACATTAATTAATCAAAGATAGTAGCAAAAAATAATTTTTAATTAAATTTTTATCCAAATAAAACAAGTTTTGAGCTACCTTGATCTAAGGGTTGCTAAACCAAACCGACCACTGTAATTACTCAAAAGCATAATAATTATGTAATTGCAGTCTTGCAAACATTCACAGATACTGAAAATTTTTTTTTAGTATTGGGTTTTTTTTTAAATACAAAACGAGTCAAAAGAAAAAATGTTTTGGTTGAAAATGATAAGCGCATTGTTCTTCTTTTCAAAACATTAAAAAATTCAAATGTTCTGAAACCGAACATATCGAGTTTACAGTCAAAGCAGCAGATATAAATTTTATATTTTATTCTATTTTAGCATAGACTAAGATTTTAGTGAATCGTCTTTATACGCCTCCAGATAAGAGCATAAAATGGTTTTCGTTTTTTACGGCACAAATTTCTCAAAAATCTTTCAAGCAACTGTTGGTTTAATTATTCAAACAATGGTCAAATATTTATTAAACAATAATCCTACATAATTATAATTGTACAAAATGTAAGTTAATCAACAATAATAAACGTTTTCTGCTTCAAATTTTTTATTACAAAAAATAAACATTTTTTTTTAAAGAAAACAAAGTATTTGCTGTTAGATTACAAAAAATAATGAAACGCTGTGGTGCGGATTAAAAATTTTTAAAATAAATAGCTTTAGACTTTTCACCTGAAAACCTTGTTAATTGCTTTTTGCATTTACCTCAAAAATTGACTTATTGAAAAAAGCTTTTCTGTACCACTGGTTTTTGTGCCTAAGGCAAAAACAAACTGCAATTTAATTAAATTTTGGTCCTGCTTTATTGATGTTTTAGCCTCGAGTTAAAGCCTTATATGTTATTTTAAAATGAATTCAAAATAAACTGTAATTAGAATCTTAATAAACACAACATCACAATGTGTTTTTAAAAAAATTTAATTACATTCCGAAAAAGATTACGTATTGTTGATTTTCCATATCAAGGAGCAATTTTTTTAATTACAGTTTAAATATTTATTTAGTATTAAATTATTGCTTTCTAACCACTTTAAAGAACGCAATTGTAAGTCAGAGATGTGTATTAAAAATTAATTACTAATAATGGTTTATTAAATAAAAAAAAATTATATTTTATTCTTATACAATGTAAAGAATCTAACTGACGCTACTCTATTGACCAATAAAATACAAGTTTATTCTGATTATAATTAAAATAAAAATTAAAAAAGAAAATTTAAAAAAGCGCTTAATTGTTATTAAAAATAAGATGAAACACAAGAAAGTAGAAAGATTAGAAAGATAAGAATAAAAATAAAAGAAAAGAAAATCTTTTGTCAGGTAAGATGCATAGAAGCAAGAACAAAACTAAGATGTATACCTACTCAGAATAAATTTACAATACTACATTACAAACCAAGACCGTAAAGCGATACATGCGTAATATGTAATGCTCTGCTTTATGGTTTGTATACTGTTTTACTCGTAACTGTTTTTCGGTTACCAATTTATCTAAAATAATAACAAATGCAATATGTCATCATCATCACTGTTTCATTTTATTATATATAACGTATGTGGCTATATATATCATTATATTCGACTGCCAAAACTTGTTCTGAAAAAAGTTTTCAATATTTTATAACAAAAAATACCTACTCCTTTTTTAGTCACCAGGAAGTTATTTATATTAAAGTTGACGCATAGAGCATTTCCTTGTTTTCTATTCTTTAGATTTTGCTTTTTAAAATGCTCTCAGTAAGAGAACAATACTATCTTAAACTGTTTGCTGTTATTGTTAATAGCACACAATCTGTTTGACCTGTTTTAAGTCTTTGGTTAAAGGTTAACTCTTATGGTTTAGAACTGTATCGATCAAAGGGTACATACAAGCTTTGTATATCAATCAATTCAATGGCATAATCTTACATTGAAAACTTTTTCATTTTAAATTTGTTTGTGTTTTAGTATTTTTCTGTACTTTATTCAATTGCTATGTTGTAGAAAAACTTATGTGGTACTATATAGTTATACCAAATATTATCTCAATAGAAAATCTCTCGTCTATGTTGCACATTTTAAAATTAAAAGCATACAATAGTATAATGAGTATCAAGAATGTTAAAGACATTTAACCAATCAAAGACAACTGTTTAAAGAAAAAGCGGAGCGACGACTTTAATTATTGTTTTAGATCGGTAGTCTTCAAAGTTTTTGATGCTTATACGATTTTTGCGTAATAGAAAATTGCTTCCTTTAAAAATAAACAACTTTTTCTTGATTAATTTCTTTATTTCCAAAAAAATTAATATCATAGTGCTTGATGAGTATATTGTAATAAATATTTTTTTAAATTTGGCATCATAGCTGGTCATGCTAATGAGTAGTAAACGAACCATAATTTTCAAATGTCAAAATAATTACTACATTTTTTAATTTACTTTGTTTTTTAATTAAAAATAGTTTTCTTACAAGAACAGAAAATTTTTATAGTGGAATCTTATTTTTGCAACAACAAATTACAAGTTGATAGTAAATGGTAAATTTTTGGGTCAATTTTATTTAAAGAAACACTGACTGTTGTAAAATACCGAGAATAGATTTTACAGCCATTCTTTGCACAGCTTTATGACGATAAAATTGTAGACGGATATTTTCAACAAGACGGTGTTACTCCACATACCACTTACAAAACCTTGAACATGATACACGAATACAATGACTGTTGAGTTATCAGGCGAAATACAGCTATAACTTACTCTTCAAGATCCTACAGTCTCATTTCATGAGGCTTCTTTTTGTGCATTGAGGCTAATTATAAATAACCTCAATGAGTTAGGTTAGGTCAGTAACGTATCTTATTGTTCAAAGAGTCAGCATTACTTCCTCATTAAACTTTATTTTTTCGTTTGTTATAACACAACAAGTGCTTTTAATTTAATATGTAGAACTATCGATTTATTAAATTAAAAATGAGGTTAGGTTTAGATGTCAAATTAATAACTGTCACTTCGATTTAACGGATTACCAATCATATATTGCCTAAAGAATAAATTTTTGACTGTAAAAATGATATAACTCTGTGAAAAAACCGCTGTCAACTAAATTTTAGCACTGTTCTGCAAACAAATAAGTGATAGGAAGTCAGATGGTTTAGGAAAACGCCTGAGATATTGGTTGTTTATCAATAATTTTTAAAAAATCAATTGTTTGCGATGATACACAAAATTTTCAAAAACTAATGTGAGCAAAAAAACCGGAGAATTAGTATTTTCCTGCCTTATTTGACAAAATGAAAAACTGAGGTCACCGGTCACCTATATGATAGAATCAATTATCTAGATCGCAACTTTGATAGCATTCCTTAAAAGAAAAAATGATAGACACAAGCCTAGAATGCTGCCATTCTCACAAAGAAAAAAATGTCAAAATTAAAAAAAAAACTTAAATGAGGAATTTTCAATTCTAAAAGAATTGTTAGCTAACAAAATTTTATCTTCAGAAGAATGTAGCAAGGGGAATTAATTTGAATTTGGCAATAGTTTCTAATAGAACCAGCAAAATTACATTCTATAATTTTAGTAATTATACGTTAAACACTGATCTAGAAGCAAAATGGTTCTATCGCGCAAAAAAAATTAAAATTAAAAATGTTCCAACACTAGGTTTGGTTTCAAGGATTGTATGGCACACGTAAAGTACTAAACTATTATTCGGGTAATGTGTAATTATAGCAAAGTTTTAAAATAATAAATCTTTGAGTTAAAAGTTGAAAACATTTATTTACAAAAATATTTTGCATTGAAGAGAAAGAAACTCCTAACAATTTTCACAATAATTCTTAATGTAAATGTTATATAATACATTTTTAAACGTTTCCCATTATTTTTAGAAAATAAACTAAAATTAAAATAAGCTATCTAAATTCGTCAGTGATGCATCTTCTCTCGGCGGTCTGCATTTGATCAGGTTTCAATATGCCGCTGAAAGCAATTTCTCCCTCATAAATTTTTATAGAAACTCAGGTAAATTTATAGCGTCTTTATGATGTTCGTTACTACGCAAAATACAAATAGGTTTGTTATTTATCATACAATGATCTTTTTTTGATGTAGTCTGAGAATGCATAATTCATGATTTTTAAAATAAATTATTGTAGACTTGTTCATACGGTAGACGCTAAAATACTGACGCTAAAATACCTAACCTGACCTGACTTGACCTGACCGTACCACTACTTAGAAAAGTAATTACACTAATATTAATATTACGTCGATTGAATAACTCAACTCAAAGCCAGAATTGAGCTGAGCTTTATTTTACACTTGATATAAATAAGATCTAAAACTCCCCGATTATTAAAAAAAAAAAATTATAAAATTGTTCTGATTGTTTTATAAGTTTGAAATTTTTTTTCTAAATGTTGTCTTATACATAAAGTTTTGATTTTAATTATAAAAAAAATTAAAACCAAAGCAATATCAAATTCAAAACTCTTTATTACTCAATTTTCTTTAGACTAAGTATTAGCTTTGTAGAAAATCGATATTGTATTGTCATAAGTATACAGATCTAGATACATCATTTGACAGCTATCACATACAAACAACTGTCCACTATCAATTTAATGTTTTAGACCATTGTCAAACGTTTAAACTTATTTTTTTTCTAAAACATCAGTTTAAACTTACATTTTGTTTTAACTTAATTTTCAATTTTTACTGTCCAGGCAAGGCCAACCTAATTACACAATAATAATAGTTTTTATTTTAATTATATATTTATTTAGTTTTTTAATATTATTTGATTATTTAAATTTGCTTAAAATTAGTATTTGGCTTTGACTGGTCATACTGTTTCAGAAATATGTACATTGTAGTGTGAGACTTGAAATTTTAATAAAAAAGCTAATATGCCGCTTTAAAAAATAAGTACAATTGTTTAACTTTGACGTTTATAGTACAAAAAACAAGACAAATTTTGAGATTATATCGTTATGATGTATTTGTATAATAAAATTATTTAATTATATTTGTTATTGTGAGTCAAATTGAAAACGGCTTTATTGTGATGAATCTAATTTTTCTAAAGTATTTAGTTGTTAAAAAACAAAATAACAAAAAAAAAAAAAATTTTAAAAACAGTGCGGTTTAGTTTTTATTGAAAAATTATCAGCTCAGTCTATTGCAACAAACATTTTACATTTGAGACTCCATCAAATTGCTAATGCATCTCAATAAACTCGATTCAGTTTGTGATAATTTTCAAGCTTTCAGTTTCAACACCTTTGACATGATTCAAAGCAGTTGTAAATTATAAAGTTAAATATTAGGTTACATTTTGGAATTCGGCAACGCTGTAATCTTACGCAGTCCACTATGTACAACACACATTGAAAAAAAGCTTTTTTTGTTTACACGTAAAAAAATTTGACATTTTTTGACCGATTTTAAAAGGTAAAGTTAAAGTTTTTTAACAATTTGTCACAAACAAAAACTAATGCATTTTTTGTTCAAACAGAAAAAGTGAAATGCTTGGGCACCCAGCGCTCACATTTAATTGATGCAATTTTGAACATGCAATGATTTGAGTGTAAATAAAATTGTATGTATTACTTCTGAAAATTATTTTTATTATAAAATTAATTTTGTTGCAAACTAATAGTTGGCGGCTTTTTATGTTATCTCTAAAACGTCTGCCAGTGAGACGACTCCAAAAACTCTTTACTGATTAATTGTTCTTTAAAAATAATAAAAACAAAAAAATAGATTACAAATTTGAAACTAAATTAAATACCTAATGCAAAACACTTAACAATTGTAAGACTTTGCTCATTTTTTTAAATAAAAAAATCAGAAAATAAAAAAATTGTTGTCAATTTGAAATTTCCTTCAAACACTTTCAGTTACAGTTTAATACTTTCTACAATCTATAACAGAAAACAATTAGATCCATCAGCTGAAACAGATATGAATACAAAATTTGAAATCTAAAGCAAGAATAATGACCGTTTTTATTCGAATGTCTGCGTCTCATTCGTCTCAGTTAACTTGAGCATTTGTTATATGGAAATTTATATAAGACCGTCACATTTTCTTGAATTATATGTGTAGCTCAGTTTGGACGTGAAGAGCAATAAATTTCGCTATTTCAACCCCAAGAAATGTTTGTTTTTATAGGAAGAATGGAGTTGACGAAAGCATATCGAGCAAAACAACATCGAAGGAGAAATTTCCTATTTTAACCTGGATTTTTTATTAAATGCCACAGAGATCACCTATTTTTACTGCAATCCTTAAAGATAATAGGTAATTACTTTAAAAAATACGCTTATATGACATATTATCCTTTCTGGCAACAAATAAAAAAGTCATTGTTGGGTTGGTTTACTTTTTTATTTATTTAGGTGCAAACAATGTGTAAAAATGTTAAATGTTTTACAACCTTTTCTTCAACACAAAAAGTCTACTTATTTTAAACCAAAATTTCTTAGCTTGGAACCATTCTAATAAGTTAATCACACTAATAACACAAATTTAACTGCATTTTTCTTAATTTTAAATAATGATTTAATCTACTGATAAATATGTTATCAAATGATAACTAACTATATTTTAAATTTTAACAGTTTATAGTACTCTGCTATATCCCTACCTATAGATCAGTGTCCGTTATTTACCAAGTTGGCTGTTTAATTGAGAGTAATAGTTAGTTTTTATCCTAAAAACAATATTTAACATAAGCAATTTTTTTTCAAATGTTGTTTAACTCTACTTAAAACACGATACTTTTCTCATTTAAATAACATGGAATTCTTGCACTTTTTAGAAATATATATATTATTTTTGCTTATTATAGGTAGTCAATAACTTATCTTTTATTATTGATTCTGCTTTTGTTATAATTTTTTTAAATGTAAAAGTCTTTATATTGGCGTTAAAAAGGTTTTTTAATAGTTTTGAAAAAGTAAAAATTTTTTTTTTTGTACTTTTCAATAATTTTGCTAACATTTTTTACCGTTCATTATTTATCATCTATTTAATGTTAAATTTGCTATTAGAAGCTCTTATCAATAAATTCAGAAAATTAATGAGAATTTTATAGCTATTTATTATACAAGTGTCTTATAAGCCAAATAAGTCACAAAAGAAATATTTAGCCACGAGAGTTTGCTTGAGTAGTCTAATTTTTTTTGAGTGATTTATTTGCTCTTAAGACACAAGTAAAATACATAGTTTTATTCAACACCTCTTTTTGTAAAAGTTTTTAGTAAATTTTTAAAACGTTGAAATTTTATATCTGCAAAGATTAGTAGTAATCGACAAGCGTATGTCGAAGAGTCAAATCAAATCGAATAAATGTAGAAACGATATTAAAGTGACAAAAATGAAGCAAATAAAGTTATCTTTTAATATAAATGTTAACGTAAATGATTTCATCTGAGATTCCCGTTAATCGTTATTTTATGTATTGTATTTTTTTGATGTTTAATAAATTGTTCTATTTTCTGTAAATTGTTAAATTATATAAAAACACTTGTATTATTGATTCATAAAACCACTAGTGCTTTATAGACCCCATAATTTAATGAAAAACATAATTTTTATAACGTCATAATAAAAAGGTGTTGGATAAAAACATAAATCATTATTTATTTTATTTTAATTACAGTTATGTGAAAGAAAATTTGATGGCTTCTCTAATAATTTTTAATGATAATTTATTCTAATACTTCAAGTTAGAAAATTATAAAGCAAGTATATTGTAACCATTGAACTTTCTTTGGTCAATTGGAAATTAATTTTTGTATTCTTTTATCACCTTTATTTCTTTGATAACTTGATTTCCAGATGTTTCGTGTTTTCTGACATTAGTTTACTGCATGCTAGACTAGTTTTGTAAGAGTTATGTATAAAAATCGTATTGTATAAAATTTAAACAATAGACTACAAAGAATACAAATTGTAGGGTCAATGTGTAGGTTCAGTAATCCTCCCAACAATGGAAAATAATAAGTATTGTCATTACTAAATTTATTGCAGGTCATTATATTCTTACAGAAATTGAAAGACAACTTGCATGTGTTTAGACAGATTTGTGATTTTTTAGCGTTTGGCAGCTTTACGAGGTACTATATAAGTGTCACAACACTCGCAGCTAGAGAAAAAAAGAAAAAACTAATAGAAATAATTTAAAATAAATTGTATTTAGATCTATAAGAGCGTTGTAAACCATTCCCAAGAGTGGTGCGCAATATTGTTGCTAAGTTTTATTACGATTTCAATAAACTGGTCAGTTATAGATAAAACTTTTTAGAAACGTTGGTGTCAATATTTCGGAATCGTCGTTAACATTTGTAGAACGCAAACTTTAGAACACTGTGTATACTTTGACAAAAAATTGACCTACATTTTTTTTTAAATAATTTGAAAGCTTCTTTATCTACTATATCATTTTTATTCCTACGCACAATTTGCTGTCGCAATGGCGAACTAAAATTGGTTTTTATTAGCGCTTTTTTTGTCATTTAAAGCTTGTATTACGTATTTCATAATATCAAGTCACGTCTTTGCTATTATTACTTCATTTTTTCAGAAAAATAGTAATTTTGTTAATTTTGTCAATCTACGCATATGACCATAATCAAAGTGTCTTCAGAATTTTTAATTTTTTAAAAAAATACTTAAAAACTATTTTTTAATTACACTATTATATGTTTTATAGTGATTTCTTTTTAAAATACTAAAATTTTTTCTTATACATTAAATTAGCTTGTTAGGCACAAGCTAAATTAATGTATAAAAAAAATTTTTTAATTTTAAAACGAAATTATTATCAATATCATTAGTACTGCGATACTCACATCTGATAACTGTGTTTTTTCTTCATTTGATTTTTTACCGTACACAGTGTACTTGGTTTGAGCAAAAATTATAATTTTTTATATATTTTTGTTTAATCTTTGTTATAAAAAATAATTTTGTGCACGACAATAAAAAGAGTGTTTGTCTACTCATGAAGTGAATTCGCGCAAAACTTTGTAAACTTAACTTTTTCAGATGTACCTTGATAATCTCTTTATGCTCGTCCATAATGCATAAATAACTGTTGTTTTGTTTTTTTTTTATTACATTTTACTTTGTTTCTCACGTGCGACAATATGTACAAAACGCTTGTTAGTCAATCAATCCAGTATATGATATATACAATAAAAAAATAAATAATTTTTTGTTTAAAGAAAAACATTTAAAACATAATTTTGTAAACAAAATCCAATAAAATTGTAGCGTTTTTAATTATTGTAGAAAAAATCTTGTGTATGATGCGAGCACAACATGTAAAAGCAAATATATATTTTTTTGAATACACAACTAGCTATTGTAGTTTTTTAAAACTAAAAACAATTTATGTTTTCTTTGAATAAGTAGCAAACATATAATCGATCAAATATGTAATAAAGTGTTCCCATCTCCCCTAGTTATCCGTCCACATCTTGCTTTTATTTTCCCGTTAGTCTTCCAGTTCTAAAAACTAAACAAGCAAATCAAATAGATTTGCAAAAAGGGGGTGAAGAGTTTCTGATTTGATGACGCAATGTCAGCATCAAGGCCGCCTGTCTGGATCAAGCAGGCTAAGAACCCTTCTTAAAGTAGGGGACCGCAGGGCATTGTAGTCATGCCTCGACTAACACTACGTACTCGTTTAAAACACCCTTGTTATGTTGCATTCAAGAATAGGGGTGGCTTAAGAGACAGATCAAACATCACACAATTACTTACTACTTCAATTTATTCAAAATCAATCAGAACGCGATTTTCTTGACTGTAACGGAAGCAACTCCAGTCCGTGATCAATTCTTCATACAATATTTTTGAACGCTAATAATTAGAAAATTTGAAAACATTTAGTTTCATAAATATGTTTAACATATATATTTAAAGCATAAAAATTGTGTCTATGCAAATTTACAGTGTTATGTAAAAAGTTAGCCATTTTGATGTTGTTAAGGTTACTGCTAATTGTTTAAAACAATTCAATTTTTAAAATAAACGTTTCTAAAGCAAAATTTAAAACTGCTTGGAAAAAATTGATTCACCACTCGTCAAAGAATTTGTATGTGGCGGCGGGCGAAAAATGTAGGCAGCATTTACAATAAACAACTCGTGATGACGTATTTATCTCAAATGGTAAGAAATTATGGTTGAATAACTAACATTTAGTATATTATTGTGCTTTGCTTTTTGTAGTCAAAAGTTTATAAACCTTCGTCTCTTTGGTGGGCCTACTCTAAGCTTAAGAATTAATTTAATTACTATTATTATAATATAATATAAATTTTTTTTATAAATGTTTAATATCATTGTTTGAATAATTAAACCAACCGTTGCTTGGCAGATTTTTGACAGATCTGTGCTATAATATATGCCCTAAATTGGGTGCATATAAAAACGATTATTGACTAAAATAGAATAAATTATATTATTATGTAATAATATGTTTTAATTTACATATAATGTGTGCAATAATATTGTTTAAAAAATAATATTAGATTAAGTTTTAATCCAGCAAGATGGTTTTCTCTGGGAGACAGACATGATTTAACATAGTAATAATAACAAAGTGTCTATTGGTTTTTGAAACAGTTAGTGTGGAGTAGAGTATCGTACTTACACAATAACTTCCTATAATTATTATTTTTACATAAAAATTACCAATCTCATTTATTTTATTTGCTTCAGGCGTAATTGATTTTGATCTCGTTAATAGAAAACAATTTGTAACGTAGTTGTATAACCTCTTGTTAGAGAAACAATTAATTTTTTTCATGTCACTCTTAAAAAGGTAGAGTTTATTGAGAAAAAAAATACGTTTTAATCTAAAATCTTTGCGTTTAGATAAAAAATATATTTTATGTTCGACTGCATCATATTGATAAGGTTTTTGACATTGTTTAGTGTCCAAAATCTACCACTTTTTTGGACTAGTACCTTTTGTTTATTTTTTTGGACTCATCTGTCATTGTCAAGTATAAATGTCGAACTAAATAAATAATTTATTTTCGTCAAAAAATTACAAATATTAACAAGAAAACACACTGCTCTATGAGTGAGGATCAATTAATTAATTTATGTTCGACTGCATCATATTGATAAGGTTTTTGACATTGTTTAGTGTCCAAAATCTACCACTTTTTTGGACTAGTACCTTTTGTTTATTTTTTTGGACTCATCTGTCATTGTCAAGTATAAATGTCGAACTAAATAAATAATTTATTTTCGTCAAAAATTTACAAATATTAACAAGAAAACACAAAGCAGTCGAACATAAAGCTTTGTTTGCCACTCGTACATAATCTGACTTGTTTTGGACTCGTCTTTATTATGGCCGCGCTTCGCTTGGCCATAAACTCGACTCGTCCAAAAAAGTCATAGATTATGTACTTGTGACAAAAATAGCTATTAATAAAATTATAATTTTGTACATATGAAAATTAATAAATAAAATCTTTATCAGATTCAATTATATAAAAACAATTAATTTATTAAATCAAAAGTAATAGTTTTTTATTGTATTATGTGTTTTAGACAGCTTTTTAACCACGCAAGAATGTTTAATTTTCTTAAATGGCTAATATGCGACTAAAACACGAATGTAATACAACGTGTTATCCACAATCACACTCATTTTATACCAGATTTACTAAAATTTCATCACAAAATGGTTTGACATTTTGGTCTGACAGCTGCTGTCACTTCAAAAATCTTTAAAATTTATTGTAAAAATATTGGGAGGAGTTGAATGGTGGCTATTTAGTTTCGAATGTTTATTGACTGCATTTGTAACAATTTATAAAGCTAGTCAAAAATGCAAGAAAGCTATTTTGTGCTTAAGATAATCCTAGCGAAATTAAGAAAACAGCTTACCAGTTATTGTCTAGGAAGTCCAGGAAACATTATAAAAAAAGTTTTTCTGAATTTAATCAATGGAAAGAAGCACAAGAGGTAATAACAATAAACGGTAAAGATCTGTTGTATTTCTTAAATTTGAAGAAAAAATGCTCGATGCTAAAAGATGCTATAAAAGTCTATAAAAACATAAACAATAGAAAATATAGTAAACCCACTGTTTATCAGAAAAGCCAATCAAGAGAATACAAGACAAAGAAAGCTGCTGTATGTAAAAAAGCACGTAAATGAATTTTTAGCAAAGGATTGCGACAAAGAAAATGATTAAGTCATTATTTTCCTTTTAAGACATTATAGATACTAAACTTTTGCAATATTTTATTTTGCACTAATACTGGATACTATTTAAAAAAAGCGAAATATTTACTATAGAAGAATTTAAAAAATTCTTGACTAAACGCCTGACGAAATCTATTTTATAAAACAAATTGTGGGCACCAAAATATAGGTGGTGTTTGTCGCAAAGATGAGTTTTGCGAAATAACTATTATAAGCGAAATCGTGGATAAAAAAAAACATTGTGTTGGTTAAAATCCCGAACTGAAAAAAATAACAAAAAAAGTTTTTTAATCGTAAACAATAAAAACTTTTAATGCTTGAAATTATTTTGAAAATATGTGAGTTTAAGATCACGGAAGACAGAAAACCGAATGTTTCTATAAGATTTTATAATGAAAAATAAACCAATTGAACGAAATATACTTTTTTTAAATAAAATTGTAATTCGTAAATGAATTTATCTAAATATATAATAATAATATAATATACTAAATAATACTGAATATACTAAATATAATAATATATTAAATAATACTAAACATACTAAATATCATAATTTACTAGATAATACTAAAAAATATACTGAGCATTTGTTTGCCACCGCCTTTGCTACCAGTGAGGCTGGCGTTCTGCAGCTTAAAAAAACTAGACGATGAAAGTCGTCAACAGTAGCAGAAAGCTATCTATGTATCAGAATCAGTGGCAAATAAAAAAAAGTGACTAATTAAATATTTTACGTCACCAAAAGAGAACGCAATTCATTTCTTGGAATAAATTATAATAAAGATGATTCTTCACGTATAATCCAGTATGAGCATCAACTTCATGCTTAAATAAGAGCACAAGAAGATATTACTCAAGAAGATCATACATTTTTAACATCAATGTTTAACATAAATACAATGATTAACTGTCAATTTCATATTAATTTAAATAAAAACGAAGCTTAAAATTGCTAAACGTTTATTTTGTTGTCTTATTTTGGCTATTATAATGTTGAGATAGTTTTCTTGGTCAAATTCTAGACATCATAAATACTACACGTTGGTATTTCATATTACTTACAGTACTAGTACTACTAGTATGTGAAATATTACTATAGATAACCATGAAAACAAACACATGTTTAAAAGTTAAAAAGTACTGTGTGAAATATTTGTTTCAAAACGGGTATTGCAAAAAATAAAATACTAAAGTATAATTAATAATGTTATACAAGTTTAAAATCAATTTTATGTCATGAAATGTGTTCGTTCAATCTGACTATTTTGGAATGACTTTAAAAGCTCTATTATAAATGTTAAAACAAAGTAACAAAAACCAAAAAAGTTGTATCTTCAAAGTTAATAAAAAAAAAACTTAAACATAAAAAGCTTTTGAGAGAGGCATTAATAGTAATAAAAATGCCTCATCCTAATTATTATTAAATATTTAATGTTTTTAGTTGCATTGAGCATACTTTCTATTTCAACATAAAATTGCCTACACAAAAATCAATGTTTGATTTTTCATTAAATATTGACAATATTTTCTATTTATAGCTAAGTGGTATATTTTTAATAACTATCTAACTTTAATTGATTTACAATTATTATTATGATTAGACAATAATTATGTTTCTAATCAAAGGAACTTGTCGTAAATAATACATGACTTAAACAAAATGTGGCTTCAGATCCTGCTGGTTTTGTAGAAACCCTTCTCAACCCAATTTTGTTGAAATTTAATGCCAAAGAGTACGTGAGAGTGAAAATCCATTGAGCAATTTATCAATTAGTTTCAAGTTAAATTTTAATTAAATTATAGAACGCATTACAAGACTAAAAGCTAACCAAATTACTTTTTTAAACCATATATTATGCATCAGCCTTTCTAATAAAATTTAAAAACAGTTTTATTTTAAGAATTTTACATAATATAAATCAATTCAAATTATAGCTTGCGAAAGAGATAACATTTGATTTATTTTTTTTTTTATATTTATGAAGAAAAGTTATATAAACAGCAATAATTTGACATCAGTTAAAGTTAGCTCTAACTTTGCATCTAGATGAAATGTGTGAAGTTTTATCTCTAGCTATAATTCTATTTTTTATCATAAGATAAAAATAAAAATTAAACTACTATAAGATAATTCTGCTTAGTTTTTACTGTCAGCATTAGATTCCACCATCATTTCATCATATCATATCTACTGAAATATTATGTGAAAAATCATTTTTACTTTGTTTTACAAATTTTGTTCAACTTTTCTTTAGCAATTTTTGGCTTTTCTTTTAATGCAACTTTTCTCTATTTAATTGCTTTTCTTTATTATTCTGCTTTAGCAACTGCCAATAATTTATTAAACAATTTATTTGTATTAAAAATAGAAATAATATAAAACAAGATAAAAAAAAATCAAAACAATTAATGATTAAAAATAAAAAAAAATAGAATACAATTATAAAAATTAATTATAAAATTTCTATTTTAATTTTATTTTAAAAAAATCTTTACTTTCTCAATTTAAAAAGTGAAAATATATAACATAGTTTATTTTTTTGTAAACCAGAGATTTTCAGTCTGACAAAAAGCATCAACTTTATAAAAAAAAAATGTTTTAGAATAATCTTGCGCTACAAATGCCAAAAGCATTTGCTACTAAAAATTGTTCAAGCAATTAGAGCAGAAAAAAACAAGCACTTTGTATAAAAAATAATACTCTACAGAACTTATTTTATTAGCATTTTTTTCAGCAGTTCTAAAATTTAGAAATAGCACTTTTACATGATTAATAACTATCATTGGTTAAAAAATAGTCTGTCTGTTTCAAAAAGCTTCAAGAGTTAATAACTAAAAGCTACAAAAAAATATTTACACCAGATGAATACCAAGTGAAAAAAAAAACGGAAAAAAATTAAATTGATTATCAAAAAGCAAAAACAAAACATTTCATAAACATGTTAGCAAAGATTTTGAAAATAAGTCAATCTTATGAAAATAGCGAGAACATTTGTGGAGAAAGTTGTACTATTTACAGCCGCAAAAAACAGAGTTTTTTGTTGAACTGTTGATTTCTAGAGCATGTAAAAACATGACAGTTATATTAGTTCCAGATAACGTCGTGGGTACGCTTGTGCATAAACTATCCTTTTTAAAAAAAACGTCAAGTTTAAGATTTACCTTAGTTTTTGATATATGTATATTATATTGATTGTTCATAATTTAAAAAATTACTATCAGCTGCATTATGTTAACTTAACAATAACTCTCTTATATAAAAACTTATAATTTTTGGTTTGCTGCAGATTTACGTCAGATTTATACTTTCAAACTTGATTGTCAAATTTTGTATTATAATTTATTCACATAAATAATCATTTTTAGGTAAACTTACTCTTTTTCTACAATTATCAAAATATTACATGCTTGTAATCACAATAAAGTACAATGTTTACGTTCTTTACAAGATGCAAAATTTAGTAACATTTATCTATTTTTTTAACAAACGCTGAAAAATTTTTCACTAAAAAGCTTTCAAAAAATATTACTAGACAAAGTTTTCGGTTAGATTTTAAGGCATTATTGTTGATTCTGGTTTAATTTATAAACAGTTAATACAATAAATAAATAATAAAATAATAATATATATTAAATTATATTAAAATAATAAATACAATTTATAAACGGATGTTTTTTAAAATTTGTCGATTTATATAATTAGCCATGCTTTTGAATTTGCATGATAGACTATAATTTTCAAATCAATACCTTAAATATAAAAATAATTACAAAATTTTTTAATTTCTCTATTTTTTAATTTAAAACATCTTTCTCACAAGAACAGAAAATTTTTGTAGTGAAATCTTATTTTCGTAACGGCCACCGAGTTGATGGTGAATAGAATTATTAAGCCTAATTTTTTTAAATGAAACATTGCCTGCTGCAAAATACCGAGAAGAGATTTTACATTCATTCTTTGCACAGCTTTATGACGATAAAACTGTATGAGATCTTGAATATAATACAACAATTTTATAATCGTCGAGTCATCAGCTGAAATACAGCTTTAACTTACCACTTACTCTACAAGATTCTGCAGCCTCACTTCATGTGACTTCTTTTTGTGGCTTTATTTGATAAGTTTGATTTTCCAGCAGCGCTTAAATTACCTCGATAAGTTGCGCCAGGCAATAGTTTTAAAACTTGATCAAATTATGAATAATCCTCCAATGTTGGCAAATGTCAGTAACAAATTTTATTGAAAAAGTTTGCGAATGCCTTTAAGTTGATAGACGACATTTTGATTTGTTATAAACTTTATTTCCTCATTAAAGATTATTTGTTTGTTTGCTATAACACTACAAGTCCTTTGAAGTGCTTTTAATTTAATCTCATTAATGTGTTGAACTATCGATTCATTAAATTAAAAGTGAGATTAGGTTTAGATCTCAAATTAATAACTATCACTCTGATTCAATGATAAAAGTACGTTCACAGTTTAAAGTTGAACATTTTCAAACTTTAAAAAAAGCACCTGTTACTATGTATAGTGTTCGTCATTTCTTTCAAAACAATAACTCTTAAAATTAAAACTCTTAAAAATTATTAACTCTTAAAAATCAACTAGGCGACACCCAACAAACACTCCCAAATTTGTATATAGGTAGTTTGTTTTAAATTTGTCAAAATTTTTGAATTAAATGCTAATTATTCCATTTTTATTTGTTGCTGTTTTAATAACATTTATATTAATTGGTATTATATTTTAAGTCATTTTGTATCAATTATTTAGATTTAACATACTTATAATTTTGATGTATTATAAACTTTAATAAATGTCAAGATTTTTTCCACAAAAGTCATTATCTATCTATCACGTCTGTTACACATCATTAAATTTCAAAAAAAGTAATCATGCCGATGTTGTTATAAAAATAACAAAAACTATAGTTGTTTGCTAATTTTAATAGACAAAATACTGTGTTTTTAAAAATTAGACTATAAGAAAGATCAATTTGTTTTTTAATCTTTATATGTTTATATTCTCATGCTAAAGCAAAGATAGTCTATTTAATAGATAGCATTTAAATAATAGAAAAAGTTGAGTTTAAACGCTACAACACGAGTTTAAATTAGTCTAGCTTTTGACAAAAGATTAGTTTTAAAGAGCCTTTGTGTTTCCAAATAATTTGTCATATTTTTTCAATTATTTTTTATTATTATTTTAACGATGTGTGGCATTTAAGAACAAATTTAAAAAAGCAAAAGATCAAAACAATGCAGTAATTTTTTTTCCATATGATCGTTTTAGCATAGTTACTGTGGTAAACAAATTTTAATTGGCTGTGCTGCAGTAACAACAATTCAAAAAATAGCAATATTACTAGGTAATAATATTGCTATTTTAATACAATGATAATTGTTTCTTTCTATAAAAAACTAGTTTTATTACATTAGAAATATGCTTAAATTTTTTTTGTCAGATAATTATTATTCTTCAATTGTAGACGCAAAATAGCGTTAAAATTAAACCAAAATATAATAATTTACAACAATATGAACAGCATTGACCTGTAAATTACATAATTATATATCAATTTAGAAATAACAACTGTTTTTCAAGACACCTAAAATTTGTATTTTGTTTAGCAAAAAAAGAAAAAGTAAAGAATGAGGTCATACTTCTTTTTTAACATATTTTTTTGTAAAAAGATAAAATAAAAAAACTAAATAATGTCTATCAATAAAAAATATTTAATTTTTATTTATTTAATAACATTAAGTTGTTAATTGTTTTACATTGAATTCTTTCAACAATCTAAATAATTTAAAATTAACTTGTATTGTTTTTTTAATTTTATTTAAAAACTTTTTTGAATTATTAATATCAATTTAAAAATAAGTAAGTCAATTTTTTTTATCAACACTTGGTATATACATCTTAAAAAACATGTAAACAAATTGCAACTACTTATAACAACATTGGTATGCTCTAAGAAAAAATTATATTTTTTAATTTCAATTAGATGTTTACTGAACAAATAATTAAACTATACTTTAAAACAAATTTTCAGATAGACTTTAGTTTGCTATTATTAAAAATTAGATTATTTGCAAAATGTTTAAGTTCAACTTTTCCGGTTTCAAAATCACAGCATTTTTGCTGGATTTAAAAATTATTACCGTCTTTGACAAGTAATGATAATGCAAATATTATTTTATCAATAATATGAAAATTATTGAAAAAGAAACTTAGAATTTTCAATTACTTTAACAACCAATTTATAAATTAAATATAAATCAAAAACCACAAATTGTGTTATAAGACAAATAGAAAACATAAGTTTGTTTTTTTTGAAAAATTAAGCTAGATCTACGTCAAAAATTTTAAAATTTTTATCTAATGATATGCGTTCAACACCCATATTTGAAATAATATTGCAAGAATTTGAAACCACACAATCTATAAAATATGCAATTTTTGTTTTCTTAAATACTATATTAATAATATTGGACCTATTGGCTTCAATTTTTGAAGTAGTTAGTACAGTTCCATCTTAATATAATTTGTAATTATTATTTTCCAAAAAATTTTCTGGATTATAACTATAATACGGTTCTTCATTTTTGACCAAACCTAACTTAAAATCTAAATTTAAATAAACTATTTTTGCAATCGCGTTATGTTTTTTTTTTATAAAAAAATGTTTTAATAGACATTAAAATTGTATTTTTAGTGGTAGTAAGTTTTAACTAGCAAGTTAATACTAGCACTGAACAAGAAGATAAAATACGTTCAATTGTTTTGGACAAATTTAAACAAATTATTATTAATATTATTATTACTGCAAAAATAAATTTTATAAAAATTTATTGGTTATTCATTATCAGTTCATTTAATAGTTTTTTATACTGTAAACGATTGTTTAAATATACCGGCTTATATTATCATTGTTATAATATGATACAATCTTTGCCAAAATATCATTGTTCTACGCATTTTTTAAATACTGTGGTGCTCTTTTTAGCCAACTCTCCTCTACATTGTCACCATTGCAGACTTTAAACGATTACGGATGCTGAAAACTAGTCGCAATGATAGAAAAGCATGGCTTTTATCTTTAATCATACACCCTAGACATTAGGGAAAAGAGTCATATAAAACATGCACCCCATTCATAAACTCCCCCGACACAACACCCCTCGCAAATTCGCGAGCGTACCACACGTTTCACAACATTCATGTTTTTTCACCGTATATTGTGCCAGTGGCGTATCTAAAACATATCAAATATGTATATATTGATTGCATACGGAAATTGAAAATGCTATGATACGCAAAAGCACATTATACATGCACCGTGATTCAATTATTTTCACAGTTATTATTTTGTAAACGTTAAATTACAAGGAAAATAAAATAATAACAATATAAAAGGTATATAGATAAGATGTTATTGTTTTCTCAATATTTATTGTTTTTTTTGTTTAGCTATATAATTTTATGTAGTTTTATATTTTAGTTATTTAATATCAGAAGTTTAAAGCAATAATTCGGATGCAAAAAATAATCTTTTTTTATAGACAAACTTTTCTCTTATTTTAAGAGATTTATTAAAATATTTTTTCTAGTTATAAAAGAACAACTATCAATAAAAAGCACGTGTCTATTAAGGTAGAGGAGGCCTATTCTCCTCTTGAGCTTTTTTGATCTCATAACTCAATTAATGTTTTTTTAGTCATTAAAACAATTTTTCTCTTTGTTTTTAAAAAGTCATCTGTACAACTGTACACAAAATTGTAGTTTTAATTGTTAGCAAAATTGATAAAATTGCTTAATTTCAGCAAAGTTTTCGATTTTTTATCAAAAAATATACGTGCAGCTTAAAAATAATATAGTTTTTTTATGACTAGAAAAAATATCTTGTTGTTTTTTTTAAACAGATTTGCCTATGAATAATGATTGTTTTCGTAGATTCAGAGAAAGCTTGTAATTAGTTATTATTTAAAAGCCGTAACATTTTAACTTTGCCAGTCCCTGGTAGACCCAAAAAAATGTACAATTTAGTATTTTTTATTCCTGACAAAAAAAGTTGCAGCAAAGATATTTTCTTAGAAGATATTCGATTGAATATTTTAAACAAATAAATGTTTTATTTGAAATAAATTATACATATGAACAACAATAACCATTTGCTAGCAATATTATATAAGTACAATTTAGAAAACACTTTACTACAGTTCTGTAACCGATTCTCGTTTCAACTTGTTGAAAAATATTTCATAAACTATCTTAGCTGAAGTATTGTTGCACATATTGTGCCTAATGACACTTTTCCTATAGTGTCTAAACTCCAAAGCATCTTTTTTCATTATATTGCAAGCTTAACATTTTCAGATATGATGTGCTCAGGCCAGTTTATAATTTCTATATATTGTTCTTGCTAAAGCTTTTTTGTTTACTTCTTCTCGTTTTAAATTTTTTTTTCTTCTTAACAAACTAGTAACAAACCAAATGTTCTTAAATTTTACAATCATAAAAGTAAAAGCTTGTTTTTAACTTAACTGTATAGTCTGTCTCACGCTATTTGGCGAATATTGCTTTGGTTTTGCTAATATGACGGTTCTACTTAAAAACTAACTAAAAACAAAAATTGAGTTTTTAAACGTGTTTTTAGCGTTTACTTCTTATTATTTCCAAAGCGTCGCTTAGTGTAAAATATAATACGGTTTTGTGGTAAACGTGCCAAAGATTTATCAGGTAAAAGTGTTTTATTGAAAACTGGCAGACTGCAATAAACTGCGGTTGGATGATGTAAAAATTGGAAAGCACTAATTGCTGATTAAAGCCATAATTGCCAAATATCGATAGCCGGACTATACTCATTTTATTAAAGAAATTTATTTAGGTTTTTGAATAGTCCGTTCTTCACATATTTAATGACGTTTTTGATATTATACAAATAAATTTCGTGCTACCGCCACTTGTCTTAATTAACATAAGAAAATATTTGAAATACCACCACAAAAATAATCAAAAATATTTTGACTATTTGTGGTGTTAAAGTATTATACGTATACAAGAAGACAAAAAAATATATTACGTTTTCTCAGTTCTACAGAGAAAATTTTGATGCAAACAAAAACTCTTATGAGAAAACGTAATTGCGTTTAATCTAAAAAACTACCACGTTTTGCTGAGTATTTTTTAGACATTAGAGACGCAGAAAACAACAGTTTTCTAAAAACTAAAAATTAATAAGTTTTAACTTATTGGAGTAAATAATTTTGAAATATACTATGAATTACGATATTGCATTAGTAAAAGATGTTTCACTCGGTAATGATAAACAAATTGTTACCGAGGATGCTTCATCAGACAAAAAACAACTATAAATTCTTTAAAACAAAATTCATATTGTTATCATCACAGTACAGACTAAACTATTGTTTGTTATTATGCAAAACTTGCGTATTGTAATAAGCTAATTGTACACAATATCAAACCATAGTTTCGTCTTTACTGTCATGACAACAGTATCAATTTATTGTTAATTGCATATTATTGTTAACTCGCTAATTATACAACCTCTTTTGTGACACCAATCACTTTGATTCTCTGTTGTCATATTTTTCAGGTAGCAAACTTGCACTTTTTTTTAGATAACAAACATAGACAATTTTTACAACATTATTAAACGCGTGATAGAGTATTTGATAGATCGTTGGTATATAGTCACAGTATATAGTTAAAACACTTGAGAACAAACAAAATCATAACATTAACGTGTAATAAAACATAACAGGAATAAAGGTCGTGTTATCTAAAAGTATTAGGTAATACATTTTGGTTTGTTTTGTAGACATTTGCATTTAAGATGTAAAAATTTAATAAATTACTTGATTAATTTTTAGATTGAAAAGAAGATTAGAAAAAAAATAGTTATATTTTTTTCTTTACTTAGTTACTTACTAAGTTTTAACAATATAAAATCTTCTAAATATTGACAGTTTGTGTATACACGTAAGTTTTATTGTTAACTTTACAATATTATTAAATAAATTACCCTGTTGGTTGCTCTTGATTTTTTTTAGTTATTTATTTCTTATAACGTGTTGATTTTGTTTTTAGTTGTACTTTTCTAACTTCGGGTTTTAATGATTTTTTTTCTTTTCTATGTTTATTTTTGTTTTTTCTAAGTTGCGTCAGATTTATTTATTTTTTATTATACATATGCTGTCTTTTTTTAAACAGAACGCGTTTTCTACTTCTGCATCAAAATTTTGTTATCTTTTTGTTAGTTTTTCTGCTAATAATTTTATATATTTTATAATATTTACTAATTTTCCGTCTTTTCTTTTTTGTTTGTTGTTTAAATTTGTGTTTTTTTCCAATACCCTACATCTTTGTGTTTTTTCTATGTTATCTTTATCATTGACCGCTTTTTTTCTTCTCTATTTTTACTTTTTTTTGTTACTAGGATATTCTGGGGTCTTCTTGCTTAATTCGAACATCACAATTTTTTTTGCATTTTTTCTATCATAACTCTCTCTCTCTTTCTCTCTCTTTTTATCTATTTTTAAAATTCTACCTTATAGATCATTGCACTCATTACCAGACTGCAAATGACCAAACATTGTAATTCCTGTTTGCTAAACTCACTAAATATTAATAGTTTCTCTATTTGTCAACAATAAATTATAACTTATTGTGTAATATATTTTTCGTTCTTACTTTTGTAGTTTTTGCTATTGCTATAACGACATAAATAAATTAGACAAAAATCTACATTTTAAAAAACTTCTTAGAGTACTTCAAAATATGAACAGTATAGAGACCACGAAAAAAAACGTCATTTGTTTTAATATCTTTAACAAGATAGTAGCAGTTTCCATTATTGAACATATCAATATTGACACAAGCAACACTTATTTTGACATAAAATATAAAAAATAAAATTTTGGAGCTAAACTTTATTTTTACTCAATTTTTTTGTTTTCAAAAATAACTGTTCAATTTTCAAGTAAATGTAACAAAGCTATTTCTATCTCGATACACTTTTATTTATTAGCAACATAGTAAACATTTTCAACATTTGTTGAAAAATAAGAATGTAGTTTATAGATTTAAAATCTGACTTAATTTTTATTTTGTTGTCATTTTTGACATTTATTAGGTAGGTAAGTAGTAGTCTTTAAACGCAAAGATAACTTATTTCTAAATTACTCTAATCCCTCGTTATAAATAGTTATAATTAAATTGTTTTCTAGAATCAAATGCACTTGAAGTTATTTGCACAACAATTTTCTTAAAATTTAACCTCAAATTTATAATACAATACTCAATATTTATACAATACTAAATTGTAATTTAAGTAAAAAAAAATGCATATGAAATGTGGTGAAGAAATGAGAATGTAATAATAAGTAAAGATCTTTTTATTAAAAATCTTTACTTATTATATTTCTCAACATTAAAAAATTTATAAATAAGTGTTAAAATATCAAAAACACGTAATTTTATCAAGAGGCTGTTGTGACAAATAAACATGTTGATTCTACATTAATAAATCAACCAATTATAGAGTTTTGTAATAAGGCCTAATAATAAATAATACTCATAAAAAGAAAATGTAAAAATATATTAGCTAAAAATATTTTTTTTTAACTTTTTTAATAAATGTACGGTTATACAACTGCCTTACGTACTAAAGAATACCAATATCCACATTTGCATTTCTGGAGCTGTCCTTTTGTCAGCAACATCCAATCAGTAGTACCATCTTTTTCACATACACATCCTACAACTTTTGAATCGAAAAAAGAAGGTATTTCGTTAGGTAACTCTTTAGTACCAGCTCCAATTGTTATAAACGTTTCAGTATCTGGATTGTTATTTAAGGAATCTTCACTACCAGCTGGCTTTTGTAGTAGATGGTTTTTGTTCCAAGTAGCCACATGTTTTATCTCTTCAAACATTGTTCCTTTTCGAATCAATCGATAACTTGTAAATAAAACACTTTTTTGAACTACCGACATCACTGTTTGTAAAACCATTTTAATATAGGGTTGAAACTCAAAAATGTAGTTAATTGAACTAACTCTTGGTCTAGTCTGAAGTCTAGCTAGACTGACCGCCAGAGAGTAACAGGATGCACGGCTTATGTATATACTTAATTTACTCAGCGTAGCCAACCTTCAATCGAAAAATAGCCCTGAGCTAACAAAAACCATTTTTCTACTCCAACTACCAATTTTTATGTCCAAATATTATTTAAATTTATAAGAAAGTTTTGCAAAACATTCTTTTAAGTTATTATTCAAATTTTTGAGATCTGTATATAAATATATTTTGACAAAAACGCTAAGGTTTGTTGACGCCGTTTGTCCTTATAAATAGTAGAAATACAGAGAACTACCTACTCATTAAAAAAATTAAACTCAAAAATTATAATAATAAATTATAGCTTAGGAGTTGATTACAATATTTTTTCCCCAGCTGTTACAAAATAGACTACCTAAGGCTGACGTCACAGTCTACGGTGTAAGACACTAATGTTTCCAAATAAACTCAAAAAAGTAATCGTAAAAGAGGTGACAGTTGTATACGAGATTAGCGTTTAATATTCGATTGAGCTTAAGTTTTTGGTGAACTAAAATACACTAAGCATAACTGTCAACAGTTCAAATATTTCGATGGCATAACCTAACTTTTGTATTTGGTATTTTATCTCTTCGGTACTTGGCATAAACATTTAGATATCGCATTTGCGCACATTCTAATTTGCAACAGACTTTTTGGTTTGAAGCTTTATGTTGCTTAAGTTGTTTATTACTAAAATAAAATTGTTTATTAACTTACTACATTATTGTGTTCATTCTAATTAAGCAATTTAAAATTAAAGTTTATTAAACACAATTTTTCAAAAAATTAATAATATACCTTTTGTAAAATTATGTAGTAAACACTCTTAATACAACATGTGTTTCTGTATATAATTTTATTGTTTAGATTTAGATCTTTTGTAAACAGATCGAGTGCGGTTTCTACCTGCAATATATGATAATAATCTATCTACACATATTATTTGCCAACTTGTAGGTAAAAGAAACACAATCAATTATAGTATTTTAGAAACTTTGAGATGGCTTTGGTAGTAAATGTTATTGCTTATAATGAGAGGGGCAGGGCAACAAAGCTAAGAAAGATTTACAACCCAAAGTGTGCCGTGTTTTAAGTTTATGAATGTATTCAACCTGGTAGCTGAGTACTAGCTTGAATAGACAACGGTCTTCAATAATTGTTCTTTAATATATGACTATGATTTTAGCGAGATTAGTGCAATAGAATTTACTATTATATCTTAAACGTTTTACTGTAATAGACACTAGGCGCTAACCACACCCAAATGAAGATGAAGAATTTTTACAAGTTTTTTTTTATTTTATTTACTGGCAACCAACCGTTTATTATATATCGGTTTAACTTTATTGCTTTCTAAATACTCTGTTCTTTCCTATAAATAGGTTAATACTTATAAGCGTAAAATTATTTATAAAAAAAGATATTAGCAATAATTATGAAAAACTTAATTTTTATTTTGCAACTAGAAGAAGTTTAGAAGCTTACATAGCTAAAATTTTTTCTTTTTTATCTTTTAAATGTTGATAATTTACTTAAAATTATATTAAAAAACTAGCTTTATAAGAGTTGATTTGGCGCTGAGAAATATTGTTGCTATCGGTTGGTAACGGCAAGAAATTATTTGATTTTAAATTCAATTTTAAAGCTTTTGTTTGCATAACTTTATTTTGTTTTATTTTTAACAAAAAAATAACATTATAAAAAGAACAAAATTTATGTGATTCACTGGAATTGGAGAACTAGCTGAGACAACAATTAAACTTGATAAATCCAAAGTAATCTAAGAATCCTGAATAGGAATCTGCTGAAGGTGAATCAAAATTAGTTTCGGTGTTTAATGTTGAATATAGAAGAGGTTTTGCTATAATTTTTTTAGCAGAATATTTGAATATTATTTTTAAAAGATAAATTACCTATATTTTATTTTTAAGAAGATCTGTATTTTTATTAATATATTTTTTTAAATCTTCATTTCTTGTATTTCTTTTAATTTTTATTCGAGGAACTTTACCTCGTTTTTGTTATGATAAACTTATATACTTAGCTTGGAAAAGATTTCTTCCTGTATCTTTAAATTATATAATAATATTCTTTTTTTTTAGAATCCGGGGTTTTTTAGGAAACAAATTGTAATTGTTTTTTGACAGCTTTGTACATCAACCTTTAAAATTTAAAACATCTATAAGAACACAAAGTACTTTTATAGATATCCATCAAAGACCAATTTGAAAACATTAATAAACTTATTATAAACTCAAGTTTAAAAAACCCGTATAAAATTTGAGGCATAATATATTGTCGTCTTATTAACACCTTTTGAAGGTTAATAATAATAATAGTAAATAATCGTAGAGTTTGTGTTTATAAATAAACTATTTATTTATTAATGTTTGTTTTAAAACTTTAAATGTTTTACTAGCTTATTTTTTTGGAAAACCAAACCAAATTTCTAATAAACTTTTGGTTTAACTTTTTTTTCTTAAAAGTAAAACAGTTTTTATACTTATATTTCTAATGTTCAGTTTTTATTTTTTCTAATCATGTATAATTTTTTGGATTTTTTTTCGGAGCTATGATACTCGAGAAATGACTTGACAATCGAGCAATAATAATAGTCTACACATTTTTGAAATATAGTTATTCTACTATTAATATGTACCGGGTGAGATAATTTTCAATGGCAGTACAAAAATGTCTATTTAAAACAGTTTTTTAGTTTTATAATTTACATGAGCGATTTTTTAGTAAATAGTCAAAATAATATGTACAATTATAAATGTTTTAAGTTTCAATCAAAATCATGTAGTGCAATAACAAGCATAATTTAGCAAAAAAGAAGTTTACCTTGTTTGATAAGTATAATTGAAAAAGTTGAGTATATTTATTTAATATAGGCATTTTGATATTATGTCACATAATTTATGGTAAAATCGTAATTTATGTTGACTTTAAATCAACTCAAGACTACTTGTTCATAGCGTCTTTAATAAACAAAAATCTTGCCAAGTTATTTGCCCCATGGTTTAAAGCGCTGAAAACCCTAATTTTACCAAGAATTTACAGCCCCACAAGTGACCAACTCAAAAATAACTTGCTATTTCCAAAAATATTCTTCAAATTATTCAACTCAAAATTAAATTATGTTTTCCAAAAACCAATATCTAATATGATTCTTATGCATCAATTCTGTCGCCAAAGATACAAAATGGCTTTAAAATTATGACCAAAAACATGGTAATTTTAAACCTACTCGTTAGCCAATTTTATAAGAAAATTTAAATTTTAACCGGTATTATGGCACTATTTTAATTTATAGTAATCTCATGTCACCCGTTAAATAATTGAAATGTTAGGGAAATTTTTGCAAAAATTATAATTCTATATCTAATTATAATTCTATCTGGTCTTTTATTAAAATCTTAAAATGATCCAAACTTGAAAAAAACTTTATTGCATTCAATAAAATAGAGACAGAAAGCTTTGAGTGTTTAATTTTTATTTATTTTACAATACCTTGTCACTATTTCTTATTTTAATTTAAAGTTTGATTTTTGAAAACTGTTGGCTAATATATTTAGTTAGCCAATACTTAACCAATAATTTCTCTGAAAAAATTTATAAAAAAAGTTGATTCATATTTCTTCAAGAAATATATCAGAATTTCTGACTTAACAATTTATAATAGAGCAATGGCCTATAACTTTTACTTATAAAAGCTTTATTCCTCGATGTTGTCAAAAATAACCGAAGTATTTATTCTAATGAAAAACGTGTTTACTAGACAAAAGACTTCCAAAACCGTTTGCCGATACAGTATTATGGCAATAAAATTGAGAAAATGCATCATCTAGCTAGATGAACATTATTCAGCAGAAATATAGACGAATAAACTGAAAGTTGGTTACTCCATGAGAGTTGTTATTATGGCTTTCGTCTGGACGACTCATCCTTTCACACTCTTTTATTGCAGTTTAGTGCGACTTTGCACTTTGCAGTTATTATTATTAGCAACAGCTAATAAATCTGATATTCGATGTTCAGCAAATGTTTGACCAGGGAGTAGTTGTTTTCAAATTATTGATTTGGTAAAAGAGTTTATTCTAATATTTATTTTAAAGAAATATTCTGTGATGGTGCGGAAATTTATGTATAGACACATTGATTATAATAAAATTGCCAAAAGTTTCTACTTCATTAAAAGCAAAAAAGTTTGTAAATAATGTTAGTGTGTAATAATAAATTGTAGCTTTATAGCAGTATAAATAATACTGAAAAAATTTGCTTTGAGCAAACATTTTTGCTTCTGCATTTTTGGAAATTTTGCTACAATCAATGTACCTAAAACACAATCATAATAGTCAATTTTCAACGGTTGATCTCTAAGCATCTTTACTGTGCAATGCTTTATACAATATTGAACTAAGTATCTATATTGATTTATCAATAATTTTTATAAATTTTTAATTTTTTGCATATTTATTATCCACTGGTTTTAAAAAGCTTTATTGATCGAAATTATTTTTAATGATTGTATACACTTTTTTGCTATGGAATGGCGTTTACCAAATTGCCATACAGTTTTGGATTTAGCTGTTAATATTGTCTTTTACAAATTTTTTTTGCTTTTTTACCTTAAGATATAATTTTAAACAAATAGATCAAATAAAGTAAATAACCTTGGATAAACAAATTATTAAATGTAATAGTCCGTTGTTAAAAGTCTGCTCTTGGCATTCACCGCGTGCCTTATGACTGAAGAAAACATACAGGCCAACAGTGAACACTAGGAGAACGACAGATTCTTCATTTAACTTCTTTCACCATCTAAGGATATTAAATATTTAACCAATTTTCGTAGACGACCAAATTAAAGATTATTTAGAATTCAAAAGATTACTGTACAACGTGGTATAATAATTCTTAAACTACTTTTAATTAAACATTAAACTAGTCATTAAAATCACATTTTCATTACAATAATGGAATTGTGAGGGTTTTGTTAGAAAACTAATCTGTGGTCACAGCACCATGATTAATTATAGTTTGGATTTGAGTAATCTTAGTGTAGAAATTATTAAATAGATAGAATACTACAGACCAAAGCTAAAAAGATGGTTTTCTGGGATATTTATTCTCAAGATAAAGACAATCAAAAAACAACCTCACCGTATCGTTTTACAGAAAAAACGATAAGTAGAGCCGTTTTTTATAGTTTATATATCTTGTTTTTAATTTATAATGTTATTAAAACTTTATTAAGCTTTAAAACAGTATTTATTCATAACAAACAACTTGCATTGAGTGACTTGTGTCATAATTCTCATCAGAGTCGAGTGTTAATTTGCATTATGGAATGCTTATTAGAAATATACCATTTTTAATAGGAATATTATAAAATGCTAAATTGAAACAATTTTGATAAAAACTGTGCTTTTAGTAAAATTAAAGAAAAAAGATTAAGACACGATTTTTTTTGGTTAACCAAATAAAAAGTAGAGCATCGATAGAATACAATTTCTAACTTTTTGTAGTTATAGCAAAGTTAACATCTTCACAAAAACATTTCCTCTAAATACTATAAAAACAAGATCCAATACAAACTGCAATATTACGAGTTGTTATATACGCCGAATTACAATTTTGTTTCCATTTTGGTTGAATTTGACTAAAATTGTAGATAAATTTATATTAATATAGAGAGGGAGCAGGTGTTTTAAAATACTTTTTCAAATTTTTGGTTAATAATGACTCTAAGCAGCTATCAACAATGTTCACCGTTATTTTACGTTTCACCTATTTCTTTCAACATTCTAAAACAAAGAATCCACAAAAGTACACTTTGGTTTAAAGTCAAACGTGTCTGAAGAAACAATATTTTTATGAGATAGTTGTAGATTTTACGAGACTGATATTTTTGACTAGACAACGCTCTCTGACAGACAAAAGCAAGTATTCGCTTCCAGAACAACATACTCAGAATCAATAGGCAAAAATACCTGCAATCCCAAAATGTGTCAAATTTATTACAGTTTTCGAATAGTCTAAGGTGCTATAAACTAAGACACACTTCAAACAGCTCAAGAAAAGAGTACACAAAAGATCAATAGATATAGATAATACTTTTCGACTAATCTAAATCTAAAAAAAAATAAATTACAATATGCTTTTAAAATTTAAAAATTTAATTTCTAATATAATTGCAAACTGATTTTATAAAAAGACGACAAATATTAATTTTTTGAAATAAATCTACACAAATACAAATTTACAGTTGTGTAGTTTTTTTCATGTTTCTATAGTTAAAAAATCGCAATATCTAGTTTAAGCATAGTGTGCGAGAATATAAACTAAAAACCCTTGTATTCATATAATCGTAGTAACTGTTGCTGTGTATTGTTTACGCTTAATAATTTTTCTTTAAATTTTTACTGTTACAGTTGAAAACAGTAATAATTCTATAGTAGATGGGTACTTGAAATTTATAATTGCATTACCTCTTACAAAATTAGATTTTAGTTCATCACCCATTATGCCAAAAAGTAATGACATTATTTAATGTAATTTCTTATAATTGCATTGCTTCCATCCCTAGTAAATTTCAATAAACAAGAATTAAGGAATGGGAGTAATGTAATTACTTATAATTGCATTATTCTCATCCTTGGTAGATTCCAATAAATAAGCTGTAAAACCTTACGATTTAATAACAAAATACTATCAGATAAGAAATTTATGTCATAGAGCAGATATATAATTGAAAACCATTATAGGGCCAATAATTAATGTTTATATCTATTAAAAAGTAAATAAAATAAATAAACTAAAATATAAATACCAACAATATAAAGAAAATTAAAATATTTATTAATAAAAAAAATTATTAATAATACAGTAATTTTTTTTAATAAAAGTGTGTTGCTACTAAAATGGTATTTTTTTCAGATATTTAAAGACGTTGTCAACAATAATATTCTAAGTGTATGAAAATAAATAGCATCGATTAAATTTTAATATATTTTTCAAACGCTTTGCTTAGAAATATGTCAAGTAAATTTTTCACGTAACAAAATTCACAAAATTTCGAGTGAAAATTGATCAAGAGGTATTTTTAATTTGAGCAAATTGAGAAAAAAATGCAAAATTTAATCAGGCTATTTTTAAGCACGCCGAGTATTTAGAATAATTATTTTTTAAATTTTTATAAGCATATAGACTTTTTTGCATGTTTGCTAAAAATTAAAAAAATCAGACAATTAGATTTTGGGACATATATTTGACACGTTTCAAATTTAATTGCTATATAATCTAGAAAACCTATAGCAACTACGGTTTTTATATGTATGAAAAGAAAGCTCCTACTAAACACTTTTTTTACTAATTTAAATGGTTGTTTTAGGTTTTGTTAGACAACAGTTTTGTTTTACAATCAAGTGTGTTTGTTTTAGTAATCTTTGTCCACTATCTTCTGGTTCTTTCTTGTTTTTGCTGTTTTACTGTTTTTGTTTCTGGTTTAATTTTTTATACGAATAACTTTTTTCCATTTTTAACAGTAGACATAATGGTCTTATCTCCTGAATAAACTTAAACGAGAAAACTTGTTTAGTTTAGAAAGTTTTTGTGGTAATCATTTGTTTATTTACCAATAACCGACTATTCTTGCATTCTGATTATTTTATTTTTATTTAAAATTATTGTAATTTAAATACTTACAGTACTTAATTTAAAATTTTTGGTCAAGATCGAATTTTTAACTTTTATTAGAAATAAAATTGTTTAAACAGAAAATTAATTATAATTTAAAAATAGTTTTTAAACGTTTCTGATAGCACTTTTAAAATAGGATAATCTTATAATCAAAACTTTCAAAAGTCAAATAAAATATTTTAAATTATTGGTATTTTTATAGCTAATAGAAATAATTTTCTATTAAAAACTACAAACAGATTTTAAAAATATGTAGTTTTTAATATAACACGTTATATTAAAATGTTATTGTTTCTGTCTTTTTCAGTATTTCCAAATTATAATTTTTTCAAATATTGTAATAGAACTTTTTTCTTATGACAAACTTCTAAAATTTTTTTTTTATTCGTAAGTAGTCAGTCAAAACATAACTTGAATTTATAGCAATATTACTCGCGTTTAGTTGCTGTTACTTCTATCAGAGCTAAAATCAAATTAGTTTTGGTGTTATGGAACAATCTCATCGTATTGCAATAGAACATAAAATTGTTTACTACCGTTACTCCAAGATTAGCACGTTAACTGCAAAATAAATTTTGTACATACGATTATTAGTTTTAAGTTTTACCCCATATTTATCAATTCACTTTATTTATCTCAAACTCTAAGAATGATTTTTTGGAAAAATCTGCTGTAGACATCGGTGTCTGTCTTGAACTTTTTTTCAAGCAATTCAGCAGACACAGTCTGCAGATAAGAAAAGATGTTTTATCAGGCCAAAACTGCCACAATTTACCGCCAGACACTTTAGATATATTTTTTAAAATGTTATTTTAAAATCTTGCACTGTGTGCATCAATAATAAAAAAAAGACAAAATTTTTAAACCTGTTTTAGAGGCTGATAGTGCTGGATTATCAACTCCGCCAGTAGGTAATAACATAATACTTTGTAGCTATCAAAAACTGAGTTTTGAACTTTAAACTCAGTTTAATTAATTAAACTAAGTTAATTAATTCTTGCAAAAAAACTTTTATTACATTTTTTTAAATTTTTAATTATTACTGGTTACTATATAACATGCACATAATAGAAAAATTTTTGCAATATGTGCTTTTGGAGGAAGGTTTTGACAGCAGTTGTAATGTAAAGAAGATAACACAGAATATTGTATTGTATTTTATTTTTTCAAGATAACGATAAGAATGTGCTTCCACCAGGAACTTGAACAATTTAGTCCTGTCGAAGAAATTCAGCAAAATTTTTTTTTACTTGAAATAAAAGAATAAATAAGGCTATAAATGCAAAACTGCAGAACCGAGAATCAACAGATTTTTTTTAACAATTTATAGAGAACCATGACTTAAACTTGGATTATGGAACATACCAACTTGTTTGCTACTAAAACTACAAGCTCCATGTAGTCCATAAATCCAATAATTTTTTCTATTTTGCCTCATTTTGTGGGTTACTAAGCATGTTTTCTTAATTATTTTAAAACGTCTGCAGCCTGAGTGACGGTTTTTATGTTATGACTGCCATATTTTACCAAAAGCAAAGTTCAGAGACCAAGTTGAAATTTTGTTTTTTTTTGCTACATTTTTTTGATACTGAAAAGCAGCTGTTTGTCGTTTAAGATATGATAAACAACCAGTAATTTTTACAGAAAATGTAATAGTTTGTATCAATGAAAAGCTTATTCTGTTTAAAAAAAAGTTTATTATAAACAATAATTTCCCAAAAAAGCATAAATGCAGAGTCATACATTTTAAATTATGTTGTGACTAAGAACACACCTGACATTTTAAAACTATTTAGGAAAAAAAATCTGACTAAAAAACATCTTTTTTAACAAATGTTGTTTAATAGTTTAGTGAGCTTCTTCTAAATAAAAGTACAACTATTGTGACAAATTAGTGTGCAGCAAAAATACTTCTTAATTCAAAAATGCATTTGTTAGCAACATTAAGAAAAAATCAAAAACAAATCTCTAAAAAAATTATAGAAAAGTAATTTTGAAAAACAGAAATTGTAGCTAAAAAAATAATTTTAGCATGACAATATTAAAAAAATCAAAAATTAAAAAAACGTTTTACAAAGCCGCTTTACAATTAATTAATTGGTGTGGTGTATAAGTAAAACCGTAAAATGGTATCATGAAGTAGTCGTTTTAGGAACTGCCATAGTAAATAAACATTTTCTATTCAAGTTAATTACTGGTGGTACGATGTGCATTATATAGTTTCAAAAAAATTTTTTATCAAAAAAATTGATAGACTTTGAAATTTTACAGCTAGAAGCTCTTTGAAATTATTGATTAAAAAATCATTGTTTTTTGAAACTACCAGGAACTTCCCAAGTTGGTCAAAAATACTGTAAAAGACGCTGTAAGACAAAAGCTGATAGACAAGTTGCTAAAAACAAAATTAAAAATGTTACAACTCATAGTGTCGATTGCAATAGTAAACCTAATTTTGATTAGAATGTTTTTATTTTTCATAAAATTACTCTAATGTAATATTTCTTATAATTCAGTAAAATTTTGTACTTTATAATCAATCTTTACACTTTATCTTCGTTTTTGAATTTACTACAAAATTTAATACAAAGAATTGCACACACATTCTACAATATTAAATATTTAGACTGGGTCTACAAGAAACAACATAAATTGACAACACCGCTGTCAAGCAGACACCGGTGTCTAACATGACCTGGTAAACATAGTCTGCCAATTCTTTTGGTGCAGACACTAATTTCTGCTTTGTCAGTGAACGTGTTAGAAAAAAAGTCAATTAATCATTTTAAAAGGATTTTTTTGCGATATGGAACGCATTGTCTTAGTATTTCAAATAAGCGTGATAAATTAATTTTTTTATAATATAAAGCTGTTTATAAAAATAATTTTAAGTATTTCCTCCAACTTTCAAAAAAATTCTGACCTAAACGCAAACCACAATGTACCAGAGAAGGTAAAAATGTTAAATGTAGTTCTGTATTTTAATAAATATATTGAAATAAGCAAGAAAATTGTTATAAAAAATATTTTTATTAACAGACAACTATCGAAATGTTTATTGTTTGGTATGTTTTGGTCAAAATCAATTTCAAAGTGTTTTATTAACATTCCAAATTTTTTGACATTTTTTGGAGCAATTAGGGTAATTACCTGACGCATTATTAAATTGAATTTAGTAGCGCAGCGCTACTCAAAGATTTATCCATAGAACAACCGTAAGGAGTAATTAGATTATAGTATTAATTGTTTTTATAATAGTTAAGTGTTGTAATATGCTCTAAAATCCAATAGAAATTTAGTGTTTATGCGTAAATAAGCACAAATTAAGCACAATTTTAATTTTCACACTTTACCTTACATCACGGTACGAAAATTATGACAATAAATTTAATAAACATAACTCAAATAAGGTAAACGCACTCTTACACGATAATCTTAAATCTAGTTACTAAAAAGTCACTAGAAGGTAAGGTTAATTTACATAATCACCGCCTACCAAGATGTCAAACATTCTGAAACGCTCTAAAAATACACATTTGAACTGGATTGAAAATTAATTATGTTTTAACCATTTCGGGTAAATTTACAGAAAATGAGTTACAGTGAAATTAAAATCAAATTAATTGCAATTTGAAATTCAAATTCAAATGTTTGGTTGATTGTTTTCGCAAATTTAGCCAATCACATAACCAATTAACTTTAATTTTAATTAAATATTTAATTTAAATACATACTATAAACTTACTCTTAAATGCACAAATTTAAACTAAAATTTCAATTTTTTTAATATATGCACTTTATTTTCAATTATTTTGAAGCAGTTAGAAGAACATAGATAATTTTGTATTTCAAATTAATAATTAATTTATTTGAATTATCTATCATTTTAAGGCTTTCTTTTGTTAGCGAAAAACAGGTTTTATTTATAAAATTATTACAGATTTTTGCAATCAGTACAAGTTAATGAAATATTTATAAAAGTATGCTGTAAGCAGCTAATTAAAACACAAGATGTGTTCGTGCAGCAAAGCTTGTCGATTATACTTTTTTTGATAGTACCTAATATAATATCAAAATTACTAGATTTCTTTTTATATATTCGGAGTGAATTTGAATTGTAGTGCTGCTTATCAGCAATCAGTTATCAGCTGTTAAGCCACGTGACAATAGCGTGAGTATTGTGACGTCACAGCGCCGCGACGGCCCCATTCGGTGTGTAAGTCTGTAGTATGGTCGATAGGAACGATGTTGCTGAAACACAGCTTTTTGTGTATTCGCTGTTTAATCAATTATATGATGTTTTATAAACCGTTTTTTCTCTATTGAATTTTGAAATAGATAAACGAGGTCATGAATTTATCGAAGATTATCGCAGAAACTGTATTTTGTTTATTTTTACCTCAGGGTCTTACTATTGATTATAGTTAATTATTAGTAATATATTAATAAATATATACATATATTATGATTATTTACAAATAACTTTTTATATATCTTTACTATCTACATATTTGTTCAAAACACAATTTTTGATCAAAAATAATGTCGACCAGTTAGAAATATTAATTAAATTTGTGAACAAACCAACGCTATACATTTTGATAGCATAAAGTTTGAAGTGTGGCAACTATTCAAATAAAAGCTTCTAGTGCCCTGCAACTACCAACTTACATTTTTTATAAACTAGCAACTTTTAGTGTTTAAAATTTTTTTTCTATAGTTTACAATGTACGGTAGCAAATGTAAAGTTCAACAGACACTCGATTATCCGAAGCCATCTAACAAATCACCGAATTGTCAGAAAAACAAAAATATATAGTTTACAATAGATAAGTTCAGATAATTGAAAAAAATACAGTAGACTTTTGATTATCTTAAACCGAATAATCCAAAATATCAAACTATCCGGTACAAAAAAATTGAACACATTTCTACGTTCTATCTAGAATGAAATTAATTTTTCTCTCAATTATTCAAAACGAGATATTTTTTGCTACGCATTTTATAACACGTTTTTAAAGTTTTAGAAATACAAGCAATTTTTTCAAAATGGCTGTTGTATAAATAGTTTGAGCAGTATAGTTTCTAAATAGCAATAAAACAGTCAGCAACTTAAAAAGAAGAACATAATAGAAACAACCAAACACAACAAACTTTGATAAAGACTTATATTAATGCTGTAGCCAACAGCGTAATTGAAGAATTCAAGTCAAGACAAATTTGTAAAAAAAAAATAAGGATTAGTAAAAAAAGTTAACAGTATGTAGCGTCTAGAGAATTTGTGACAAACACTTATAAACAGACGCTTTAGTAATTAGTACTATAGAGACAACGATTAAAGTTATTTGAATACACTATTTTAACTTATTATCTCTGAAAAAAGTAACTCTTACATAGCGAGTTAAGAAAAAATCAAATTAAAAAATCTAAATCAATATCTATTAAAAATATTAATTTAAAAATGTAATATACTAGATTTAAGACGCCGAAAAAATAAAAAATGTTGTCCTATACAAAAGCAAATTTTCTAATAAAACAAAAACCAAAAAAATGTTTTTGATGATGTTTATGACAGAAACACAACTCAAAGCAAGAACAACTAAACTTGAAAATGTTTGAAAAAAACATTGATGTCTAAGGCAAAAAAGTTTGCAAAAAGTTACTTGCAGTAATTAAGTTACGTAAAACAAACTGGTCGTCTTATGTTAAAAAACTCGAGATAAATAAATTTGATTTCAAAAAACAGAAGAATCGGCTAGTGAACAATAGTGAACAATATTTGGTAAATAAATCACTCTCTGAGATGATGTTTATATACAGGGATCAAAATATATGTAATATCAATGTCTAAGTCACTCATAGTGAATTTTTGAGTTAAAATGTGATTTGTGTAATAAATATATTTTTTATAAGAGTTATTAATATATGTTATTATTATATTTTTATATTAAGACTCGAGAAAGAAAAACTAAAGCGCAAAATAGAAAAGTTGTATAAAATCAAAAAAAAAAAAAGTAAAAACAGTTAAATATCTAAATGACGAAATAAAGTATACACTCAAAAAAAAAGCAAGTTAACTGAACAAAAATTTACACAAGTATAGCAATTAATACATGATAATTTCAGTAGCTAATAGTAAATCATTTGGGTGATAAAAGCGTGTTTTATATATTTTTTCTCTTATGTCACAAATTTTTTGTTGTGAAAATAAAAAAAAATTGTTATTAAATTAGTTATTTGAAGAAAAATGTATAGTAGGAGCGTTTGAGATATACCCGGCAGTAAATTTTATTGCTTATAATGAGAGAAACAGGGCAACAATGGTAAGAAATATTTAGAGCCCAAAGTAACGCATGTTTTGGGTTTATGAATACAATCAACCAGGTAACTGAGTACTACCCTGAATAGAAAACGATCTTCTTTAATTTATAAATGTGGTTTTGAATGTCAAACTTTTTGCTAGATTAGTGTAATAAAATTTACTTTTAAGCTTATCTCAAACGTTTTTATTATACCAGGGTATACTCAAACTTTTTGTGCAAAAACTCAAAATTAAACGAAATTAAATTTAATTAAACATAAAGAAAATTAAATTTGCACTACAGCATAGCGGTTCTTACAAAGATACACTACGTGTATCACAGAAAAAAACCATTTTTTAGTCAAATATCTTGAATAATAATTGTTTTTGATCAAAAAATATAAACCACTAATAAACCACTCTTCACGGACAACGTCTTATTAAACTCGCATATAGTAAGTAACACACTATTATTAAATATCAACAAGTGTACATTATTGTATTTTTTAAAAGGTAAATCTTTTTTACATAAATTGTTGTTTTTGGTTGTCCTAATTATTATTAATTTGTTGACAATCAGGACATAAAGCAGCTTTAAATAAAAATTAAGTTTAAAAAACAACTGGTAATACAAATTTAGTAAAAGTTGCTCTCATAGGCTAGAATTAATATTATAATGTCAAATCGGTTATGTAAACACAATATCGATTCCTAAAGAGTACATATGATTCAACAAATTTCCACTCTAATTTCCCAGTTAGATGACCCTTATTCTACAAACCCAACAAACTAAAGAATTATATTTTCATCACGCAAGCACAAAAAAAAACTCGATTATAATTTTCTTTAATATTTTTTCAAGCATAGGACCTACATAAAACAATTTGTTAACTGAATGATATTAGTTTGGAAAAAAAGTGATTCTTAAACTTGTAATAAAAAAATGTATTTGATGACATTAATTTAAAGATTGTTGAAATAAGCGTGTTTTTGCACCTTGCTGAATTTTTATCAGATTATCGCCTAAACGCTTAAGATGGTAATATATCGCCTGTTTAACGGAAATATTCATCAAGTGAGCGTTGATTTTATAAAAAAAAATTGTAGAAAACGCGTGTGTCTCTTTCACATCCATTACAATAGTGTTAGAAACAGAAGTTAACATTTTGTGTAACTTGTCAAACTTTAATTTAGGTTCAACTGTAAAATTTGTTTAGCTTTCTTTATCTTTTTTGAGATCAGTATAATAGTATTTTTATGTGAAACCTATCATGTTTCCGAAAATAAAAAATATATATAATAACATAAATTAGAACAAAAAAAAGAAAAAAATTTTTTTTTGTTTCAAAAAATTTTACTGTATTATGTGCCACTAGACATGTTACGTACAGTCATTTAAAAAAGACAATAAACAGTTTTTTGTTAAATACTTATTTGTAAAGAAATAAAATTACGCCCATTAATACATACAGACAGAACATGCATGTAGTTAATGGTTAATATTAGAGAAAATATCTAACAAAAAGCACTAAAAAACATTTATCTAAAAAATTAAAAATTAAGAAAAACGCAAATTTAACGTTTAAAAACTTTTACAACAATTTATATATTAGAATAGATTCTAGAACCTAGTATAAGTAAATATCTTAAAGAAGCAATTTAAATTTCAAAGACTCTTTGTAATATGTACCAAGTTTAGCCAGTAAAGAAAATTTTGCTAAATCAATAATTTTTAATTACACAAAAACCAATATTTGCACTAAAATTAATGTTTGAACAGATACAGACACTAAATATATCATAAAAATAATATTTGCGTATATAAACCAATTGGTTTATTTATATAATGCAAAACTAAAACATCAAACGTGTAAAATATTATCATAAGAATTAGTTACTTTCTTTAAAAAACTAAATTATGTAAATTTTGTTAATCTAAGAGCAAGTAAACCTAGCTGAAAATCCATAACAACAATTTTTTTTTCATAAATTATCTGAACAATAAAACGCCGTGTCTAGATAATTCGTGTCGTTTATACAAACAATTAAGGCGCTGTAGTAATCTTAGCTTTTTTTTCCTTATTTTGTTCAAAAAATGTAGAAAAAAACGCAGTTTGGATAAAATTAGCTGTTGCTACTAAAATAGTCACTGTTTGTTGCATTTATTTAAAAAAAACTACTTTAGAAAGTCCAATAACCATCGTTTAACCAAACGAAAATTAAAGTTTTACTAAAACTTTAACCAAAAAAAATTTATATCTTAAAAATACAGGTGGCTTTATGATTGAAGGTTGTTATATTATCTTAAACAGTTTTGTTGCTTCGTATTTTTGCAACATTAAAAATCTCAATTTGAAGGTGCTCAATTGCTCATTATAGACGTTTTGGTGATGCTGGTTGAAATCGCGCAGATGAAAAAATATTGAAAAATTTACCAATCAATCAAAGCTCAAGATTGAGAGAATTTACAGCTTTTTGCGTGAAAATACGTTTTAGAAAGAAAGACCAGTGCTGGAAGATTATGGTTTAAAATGAAGCCAAAAGACATTATGATTTTCTTCTATTCTGAAAATCATGCAGATTTACGTAATTTTAACAGCCAAGACGACGTACGTCATCATTTATTGCACTTAATAAATAGATTTATTAAATTCTAGACTTGTAATCAAGAAAATATTTTTTAACTTGAAAAAATTTGAAATAATTAATTCAGTGAGGTTAGAACAAGTATTTGTTATGTTAGCAATCTTATGTTAGCAATCTATGTTACTTAATTAATAGTGCTTGTTAAAGCAAGATTTCTAATAAAAAAAAAAATTTGGGCTAGAGTCGACGCCCTGTTGCCACTTCATATAATTTGGATAAAAGATCCCACACATTATTTCATTACAAAATCAATAATGAATTAATTATAAGAAAATCAAGAAAATAAAGAAAAGGGTGAATATTTAGGTTAGATATAATTTTGGAGTGAGTGTGGTGGACACAAAATCGTTATGAAACAATTTCTGTCCAGCGAACTAAACAAAAATTGGCACGTGCTTTAAACATAGGTCGATTGTAATAATGTTCAATACAGGGCCGAATAGTGAATGGACACGAAGGGTGAGAGACTCACGACCATCCCCTTTTCAATTCGAGCTCATTACACTATAAGCGTGTACTATTCCACGTCTGGCAACATTGATTTTGTCTATACTGTAAGCGGTTTTGGGATAATTTATGAGTACTTAATCACTTAAATTTCTATGTATTTATTTAAAAAATAATTAAAATAGTTTTAATTGCGTTAATAATAATTAAAATATGTTTAAAAATATAAACACAAATAATAAGTTAAATTAACTATTTTATTGAACTCTCAAAAAATCTGGATTTAAAATGGTTTTTTGATAGTAGAACATTTTGTTCATTCAACTAAAATCCTTAATCATTAAAAATAGCATTTATATTTAATTTTAATTTTTAACCGATGCTTTTAATACCAGTTAAGCTGTTTACTCTTAAGTAAACAGCTTGTTAAAAAATGTTACCACATTAGACTTAAATACGGCTCTAAAACAACAATGTTTTTTGCAAAACAAAAGTAAACAATTACTTAATTATAGCAAACTTATGTTTTACGCGCTTAAAAACGACCCCATAAAACACAAAAAACAACAAACAATATCGGCTTAGGCTAATTAAATTTAAATTCCCAGAATATTCCAATGAGCAACAATTTATTTCTTTCGTAAATTGAACCAGTTGAAAAAAGTTATTTAATACGATAAAAGTTATAACAGAAGAACTAAAAAGAAAGCAAAAACTTAAATGTTATTTAAATTGAGTATGACTTAAGCAAGTGATTATAAATACCAACCAAACAGAAGCGATAAATTATTGTCCCATTTACAATTTTTTGTTTTACATTTCTACTGTCAAAATTTTACACAAATCTAATAAATATTTTTTCCAAAAAAAATTATGTGAAAAGATGTCTGAAGCTATTATTAATTTTAGCTACTTTAGAGAGAATAATTAAAACTCAAGTTTTTGTAAGTTTGTCAAAAGGTATTACAAAAAGTAATATTCTTCCTTAATGAGAATGCAATGTTTTGCCTAAACGCTTGCTTACATATGAAAGAAAATCTACGAAATGGATGTCGCAATTATTAGATTATGCGCAAAAGCACGCCATATGCTAAAACGTGTATTCACCATTATACCTCTAAAACAAAAGTTCAGTTAAAACAATAGATGCCTTTTGAGAAACATGCTTTCAAGAAAACAAATACTGTTGCAACTGAAGCTTGTAAATAATATGCTGAAAGGCTTACAATATTTGATAACAGGTTTAAAAATAAAACACAAAAAAAATATGTATTCCCATATAAAGCTATTTTTCCTCTCAATAAGATATTTATTGCTATTTTTTTTAAAAGGTTAAACTAATTGACTAATAAAATAGAATATAATGAACACATCAAATGAAATGATAACTCATATTCATACTAATTGTCTATTTTGATTATTGCTTTATCACTAATAATTCTCAATTTTTATAAATGTTTTTATGTTTATTATAGCAATAAGCTAGTGGAATAACGTTACTAGTTGGTTCTATAATTGACTCTCAGATTTTATAAAAGCAAGCTAAATTTGTACGTAGCAAATGTGCAAAAAAACCAATTTTGAAAGTGTCGAAAGACATTGTCGAAAACATGACAATTGGCAAAGCCATTACATCCATACGTGCTCAACTACAGAAATACATTTTGACTGTGTCAACTAGTAGAAACTTCAGAAAGTACTTTTAGAGATAGGAACTTTTAAATCATAGTTTATCCTTCTATCAAAACAATTATTGTAAGCAGCAGTACTTTAGTGGTCGAACTTAAGAATAAGAAATTCTAACCTACAATATTCCACAAGCAGTCAGGCTGGGTTATATTTTGTCTCTTTTGTTATTTAAAACATTTATAAAAGATACATGCTTATAAAAATTTTTTGATGACTGAGAAAGGATTGGTATTGGTACAAAAGAAAGTTAAATTTTGCTATACGGACGAACAATATCAGATTCATAACAAAAAATGTTCCAACTTATTGACAAATTGGACAAAGAAAACATGACGAAATTTGAAAAGATAGAAATAAAAAACTTTTCTAGTGGAATTAAATAAAGAATGGCTCTTGCTAAGATTGCTATGACAAAACTAAACAACATTTAAAAAAACATCTAAGTATTCAGCAGCAAGACACATGATCTGGTAAAACTATTGTTTTTTCCATCTCATATTATAAAACTGAAGAATATATTTCAAAAGCTCTATAAAGTGCAACACAGTCAGCATAAATTTAAATGCAAATTTATAATAAAAAAAATATAGATTTTTTAGACTGCTCCACAAAACCTCAAATGTTTCAATTCTAGAAAAAATACAAATCAGTGTAAGATTGTCAACTAAAAGTTTTTAAACATTAATCCCTAAACATTTTTAAGACCGACCTCTAGAGTATTATTCAAAAAAATAAATAGACCATGCGAAATCTTTTACGCGAATATTAATCAAAAAAAAAACGTAATATATTACGTTTTTACAATCTATTTATTTCTTATTTAAGCATGAGAAAAACCGTACATTATTAGCAATAATGCTACAAACATAAAAACACAATATTTCAAATAATAAAATAATCAATAAGAAAACAAGCAATGAGACAGAAGACCACAATAATTGATTGAAGAATTATAATAAGAAATAGATGTAAATATTAAAAAACAAAGGAAAAATATTTAAAAAAGCAAAAACTTTTAGATGCGTATAGATGCTTAGACATCAATAAAAAATTATTTGCAAATTAATGTTCTAAGCACTACTAAGCAGTCTACAAAAACCGTAAACCAATGAAGTGTTAAATTTGCGTAAGTTCAGATAAAACACGCTAAAAATACGTTAAATAAAAAATATTTTTATAAAATCTTTCAATTAAAATGCCAAGAAACTGGAGTAGTTATAAGCTACTCACGTTTTCTGATATTAAAATTAGCTGTGACCTGTAAACAATAAAGCTGTACGCTTATAGGTAATTAATGTATTCTCATCAATGTTGCGTAAATTTACCAAATTTCAACATAATTGGACACCAAAAAGTGCCGATTAAAACATACATCCTAAAGTAACGTTAAATAAAATTTTTACTTTGAATAATAAATGTATTGCTGTAAAAAACAAATAAGCTTCTAGAACTTTTTATTTTAATGCAGTTTAAAACACAAATGTTTAAATTGTATAAAAGCTTTTAAATATAAATAAAATACAAACAGAACAAAAAGTACATATAACAACTTTGCGTGATTAATGGTAAGGTTAAGCTCGTACTTAGAATTTGTCTCAAGAAAATTACTTTGGTGGTTTTAAAACAACCTATTGAGTTGGCCAGTTTTTAAGAAAATATTATAGTGCTGCACATAATAAAATAATTTAATAAATGTAGCAAAAAATAGGTTTAAAATTTTTATTTTAACAATAATTCTATTTAATCAAGAAATTATCTAATTAAAAATGTGGTCCTAATTGGATTACTGCAATTACAAACAAAAAGACGGTCTTCTTTAATAAGTTGAAATTAAAATCTAATAAACCTTTAATAAATTAAAAACATAGCATAAAATAAAATTCTCATAAAATTTTTAACTTAAATAACGCAAATGTTCAGTCAAAGAAACTATAGACGTTTTACAATTTAAAATATTTTGTTAAAAAAACTTTCATCATTAATAAAAGTACTATTTCTAATAAAATTAATAATAGTAAATTAATAAAATCTGATTATATTTAACATACATTAAAACAACATAGTGAAACCAAATCTTAGTTTAATAATAAGTGGCAAAAACATACACCAAAGATATACAATAAGTAGAGACCAAAAAGTAAGACATTTTTCTGTTTGTGACATATTAAAAATAGAAAAGATAAGATTTGTGGCTTATTGACATGATTTTACATAAAAAACACAAAAAAAATAAAGTTATTGGAGAGTTCTTAAGACAAGATTGTAACATTTTACAAAAACCGTGAAGCCTGAACTGAAAAACATCTAATATGGAACATTTACCTTTTGAAATTTATACAGCATTTGCTTAAACTACATTGATCTAAAAATAAATAATAATATCGTATTAAAAAAAGTTGCGTGTACCATAAGGGTTAAATAAAATACCAACGCTAATGTCACAAACCCTATAAAATAAATATTTTACTAGATAAGACGTCGCCTAATATTTTATCGACGTATCAAACAAATTAAATATCAATAGTAATGTCATTAACTAGGCATCATTAATATAAAACTTTTTCAACAATTTTTATGTTTAAGCAATTACATAAAGCGCATGCGTCAAAAACAAAATTTTCACACTTCTAAAAATAAATTTTAAACTTAGCAAATCACGAATATTGACAAAACTAGATTATATGACGTCACAAGCACTCCACTATTGAGCCGTTAATACGCGAAGCCTTAGAAAGAGATTTAAGAAGTTAGATATTTTGTAATTCTTATATTAAAGCACTTTTTATTATTATTATTATGATTTGTCGTATTTTAATAATTTGATTAAATGTAGATTTGAAATCACTATTGGATCGATTTAATAAAACCAAGTTTTTTGGGAAACTAATAATGCGGTAATCGATAAGCCGGTTTCTTGACAGTCGTGAGGCCACGTGATTGCTGTTTCTACATAACCTAAATCTTACAAACAATGCAGATAAAAATCTAAATGTTAAAAAAAAAGTTTGAGAGACGCTGATTTGAGGATTTTGTATACAATAGTATAGTGAATTAAATAGGGACGCTTATCTTATCAAGTTACATTTTTGTTGGCACTTGAGTTTACTAAATAGAATATACTAGACATAATTATTATTATAAAAAGAAAAAAAAATGTTTTAACTGTACAAAATTAGGTGATTTTGAGTATATAAAAAGGAAGAAAAAAAATGATATAATGTGAAAATTTAATCTATAGGATTATAAAAAGATTGGAAAAATCTACACATAAAGGTGAGACAAAAATGACTTACCCAAGTACCACAAATTTGTCAGACACGCTAGACCTGTAGACGCCAGTCTGTCTACTCACTATCTGTGCCGTCGCGACGGGCGTCGTGTCGTTCTCCACCCCATGCGCAGCTTTTCACCCCCGACTACCCTGTCCCTATCCCTTCCTTTTCAAACGTCCCCAGTCTGCTTTTCGCGATTGGACGCGTGTATTTTGTTTTGCAAAAATTTTGCACATTTTTTTTTCTCAAGCGAAAATTTTTCAGAATTGCAATTTTTTTGACGTTTGTAAATTGGCGGATTTTTGTGATCTTTGTTTGAGCGTGGTAGTTTGGCTTTTGGCAAGGGTGGGTTTGCATTTGCTTTAGGACGGCATATGTTAAAATCGATTCTATTTAGAAGCATGCGCATGACTATTTAGCGCCAATTCAAAATAGAATAAATTGGTTCGGTGTTTTCAAAAGGGATTAGTGTGTTTGATAGATTTTGAATAGAGGGTGCAGTTGTGCACCTGCAAAAGATTGCATGGAAAGAGTTTAATTGATACATTGCACAGAAAGTTGTGCCAATAGAATTTCGCACTAGGTAGTTCAGAATAAGCTCTGATTGCTTTTTTTTACATTCATCGCTTTGCGACACAAAATACTTCAATATTTTCTAGTCATTTTTTTACCATAAACACTATTATCTTAAAACATTTTTTTTGTCTTCCTAAAATTTAAAAAAAGTTAAAAAGTTGAACTTTATTATGAAGCGCGGTTTTAAAGCTTTAATAATCAATAATAATTTGGTATGATAGATGTTTTAGGCAGGCTGTAGATTTACAATGTATTAATCATAATTGATTACAAATTTTGAAGTAAAAAATGTGGTTGGTGGTCCATTTTTATTGATTTTGAAAAAGCATTTCTGCCTTGAGTTTTTAATGTGTTTTTATTAGACTACAAAAATTACTTATTCTTAAACGATTTCATTTTTAATAAAATAAAGTAATATATTCACAAACAAAATGTTAGAAATATAAGAACCCTATAAAATTTTGAGGTTTGTTTATTTATGTTATAGGTGAATGATTGAGAACAAGTTTCTTGTCCTCCTGGCTTGTAAACATAAAATAACACAATTCGCAATTAAAATTCATTTTATAAGATAACTAGCTGGCCCGGCGAACTTTGTTCCGCCTAAACATAGATATTATTTTTAAAATAAGCAAACCAAAATCTTTGAAAATTATATATTGATACATGTCATTTTTTGTCTCTATCCCTCCCCTTCTCATCCCTTTGTTAATAAAAAGTAGCTGTTTATAATTATTTACTTTTATTAATTTTTTCTAATTAATAATTAAAAATTATTAAATATTATTAAATATTAAAATAATTATTAATATTTAATTAAAAATTTTATTAATATCTTTAAATATTTATTAATATTAATAAACTCGCTGCTCGATTCAAATCAGCACTTTATAAATATCTTGTTCTGCGTCGCAAATTATCTATTTGTTGACCTCTGTTGTTCGCTCGACGATTCTGCATTGCCAACCGAGCTGTTTCACGGGCTGCTTCACTTTGCTCTCGTGATTGAGAAGCACGAAGTCGAGCCATACTATCTCGGCGCTGTTCACGTGCAATTTCTTGTTCTTCTTCAGTCCTTTCATTTGCAGTATTTCGTATTCTTCTTGCATCACGGCTTTGTCGGGAAAGATTCGATCGTCTTGGTCGCGGCATTATTAATTAAACTTCACTTCACCTAAAAACTAAAATTTTCAACCATACCGAGTTTTATAGTTCACTTCACTTTTTACGAATGAGCAACGGCACTATCATTACATTATAATTGTTAATTATTTATTTAATAGAAATAGTTTTATTATAGATTTCTTACAAATATCAAATTGTCATCCATACGTCATTACATATCTGTCATTATACGTCAATTACATAGCTGTCATTTGCGTTTTGTTATTCCACGTTTTATAGTGACTGACGTTTCATGTCAAGTCACACGGGAATGCTGTCGAACGGGATGAAAAGTATCCTATGTCCTTCTCCTGGCTCTAAACTATAATTGATATAAAAATCTAAGTTTAGGAAAATTTCTTGAGCCACGTCAAATAAATTTTAATGTAAACGCTTCTTCGTGGTTGCGTCAAATTTCTCGGTAATTTGTCGAGCCTCACCGAACGTTTCCGACATCGCATTTCACATTTGACTTTCACCCCTCTTTTAGAGGGTGGTTTCTGGAATAAAAAGTATCCTATGTTCGTCTCCTGGCTCTAAGCTACCACCTTACCAATTTTCAACCAAATCGGTAAAGCCGTTCTTGAGTTATAAGTGGAGTAACTAACAGACTTTCTTTTATATATATAGATGGTTTTTATAAAAATAACAATTCTTATAAAAAATGCTGTTTGTTAATCTATATTTTGCTGAAATAATAAAAATTTTTTTTTTTAAAATACGACATTATTTTTTCGTGTTGAAAATCTAATGTGTTGACATATGCCAGGCAGTTGACAGAGTTCTGACTATATATTTCGAATAATTGTCAAAAAATTAAAAAGTTTGTAAAAATGCGTGGCTGTTCTTGATTAAAAAAGTCAAATTTTTTTCATTAATTTTAAGCTTATAAAAAGCTTAATTACTTTTAAGCTTAAGCTTATAACGTTTTGTTTCGAGAAAACATTGCTGTTCACTATTGACATAACCTCACGATCATAAAGTTAGAAAAGTTAATATTTGAGAAATATAAGTAAATGCGAATATAAAAGATAATACTCACTATGTCAGTAGTATTTTTAAAGAAAATCTTGTTTTTGCATTTTTGGCTAGCTTGTTTTAATTTGAAGGCTGAATGTTGGTTTTTGCTATTTTACATTTTAATTCAACTGATAATAAGAGTTTTTTCAAAGGGTTGAAGGTAAGAAAATATTGTACTTTACCAAACTTGTTTTCAAAATAATTGATTTAATTTACAGCCTACTAGTTTCGAGAATAAATATTCTCATTATCAAGGCGGGCTATCTACAATTTTACAATTATTAAGTAGCAAAGTCTTAGTGTGTATAAGTATTAAAAAACTTACTGTCAAAAGGTTATCGACTATGAAACATATACTGTGTCAGTTGTTTAAAAATTATGTGGAAGACCATTTCATAATTACAGATTTTTGTTATTTTTTTTTTGAGATACTTTTAGCAGCATTAATACAATGTTATTTATTAAGTTTTATTGTGATAAAATGTACAGAATAAAATTATCGGAATGGGATTATTTAAGGTTTTGTTATCTTGGTTGGATTGTTTTTTAGTATATAAATATATAGTGTGTTTAAAGTTAAATTTTATTATAAATGTGTTGGGTATCTAAGTTGGTTTGAATGTTTAGACAATTATGTTTGTTGTTGTTTATCACTTTTGAAAAATTTGTGAAATTTCAAAAGATTCTAGAAGTTTTCTTTTCGTCGCATTGTGTTCAATGTGCAGTATTTTTATGTTATCTTTATCATTGACTGTGTGGCTGTTATATTTCAGGTGTTTTCCTAAGTTGGATTTATGTGGCTGTTTTTTATGCTCTTTAAGTCTTATTTTTAAAGATCTACCTGTTTCTCCTATGTAAATAGTATTGCAGTTATCGCATTTGATTTCATATACCCCAGATAGTTCCATTCTATCTGTTGTTTTTAGTGTTGTTAAAAAAACAACACTACGCTATTAATTGAAAACGTGTTTAAAAGATATTTTAAGCTTATATCTATAGATTTACAAGTTCTATAAAAAAGCCGGTTTTTGTAAACAATATATTGTCAGTGTTACAAATTTTTAAGTAGTGTTGGAAAAACCTGCATCTCCGACAACAAATTTTAAATAGTTTTCAACATTAAAACTGTTTTACATTATTTTTTATAAAACATACAGACTTTATAACGAGTATTTTCAAGATTTGACGTCATTTTTTTTTTAAATAAAGACATTCAAACTATATCTAACGCCTTCTCTAATCTGAAAACTATTTGCTCACTTGTTACAGTCAATACCAACGTGACAATTAGACATGTTATTGTAAACCTGGTATATGCAAGCATATGAAAAAATAAACTGACAATAAAGTTTTAAATTTTCTGTTTAACATTCACAGCTTTAGAAATGTGTCAAAATAAACAATTTTGATTGAGTTTTATCAATGTATATTTTGTAACGAACCAAATAGTTATTTGCCTAACAACATTGGAAAGTAAAATTTCTCACTTTGTTTACTTACATTAATGCAGATAAAAAAAATGTTTTTTGTAAATGTTAACTACAATTTTTTTTGCAACAAATATCTGAAATTTTTTATTAATAAATAACTCATGGTCTTATTGTTTGGTTGCTATAGTATTATTAAAATAAAAAAACATTGTTTCAAAAATTTTCTACCAGCTTCGATTGCAAACTAAAAAACACTGCGGTGCGGGAAAATTGTTTTTTCATGCATTGGGAACGATCGCAAAGTACCGATCTTTTAGCGATGAGTGCAAAAAAGTTATATAAACACATGTATTACTTGTATAAGCAATAATTAAAATTCAATAAATTGTAATATGTATATACTATGAAAAACGCTTTCCATAAAGAAAATTCTCGTGTTAAGTAGAATATCAATTTTATCAAAAAAAAAAATACTTTGAGAAATAAAAAATAAAGACAGAGAAGGTATTACAGCACTATTTAAAATATACAAAATTTAAAAAACGCATTAATGAAAAACAAAATATCTATTAAAAAGACACAAAAATGGTAATAAATGTTAATAATATTCAAAATGTTTAGCTATTCTTTCTAATTAAAACACGTTTCATAATTGATGAAATAAAATTGTCAACGCAAATAAGCTAATAGAGACTCATTTCTTTCTGCTTGAATTTCGTATATTAAACCTTTCATGTCAACATTTCAATGAAAATCAGTGAAAGTTATGCAAGCTTCGTGATTCCATCAAAAGATTCTCTCTCAAAACGATTCTATACGAAGTATTATGATGATTTTGATTCAAAAGACGTTGCTTCTCAGCAATATGATATCCCAGAATGAAGAAAATAATGTATTCAAAAGCAGTAAAATGTATAATTAATTTGTCGCATTTTCTACACAAAAAGGATTTCTACACAAAAATTTAGATAAAAGCAAACCGAATAATTTACAAAATCTTATTAATTTTAACCTTAATGCCTTACTAATTTGATAATAAAACGTTATATTTTATGTTATACTTTGCACAATGTCGCTGAGAGATAAAATAGAAAATTTTTCGGTATGACAAAGCAATAATTTTTGAATTATTCAGTTTTAGTAGTTGGAATAGATACAAGAGTTGTCATTTTAGAATAAAATCGCTTAGCTAAACACCTGCTGTCAGAACTTGTGTCAGTCAATGCCATATATTATATATTTTAGCAGATTGTTCTGACGTTTACTTTTATTGTGAAAAACAATTTCGGACTAAAATGACACATATATCTGTTTCAAGTACTATACATAAAAAAAAATCACCCAAATTATACTTTGCTGCATATCTTTTGGTACAGCTCTACAGGATGCGTCAAAAGTTCGGCAACAGATCAATATTTCCCCGGGAAATTGTTTTCAAAAAAAAAGTTTTTTACGAACAAAAATTTTTTAAGCTAAAGCATTCCTTACTATGACCCTTTTGCAAAGGGTAGAAGTGAAAGTAACTTTAAATTTTTAAATAACAATTTTTTTATCCAAAGATTGTTTTATTCAAAATTCTGATCTTTTGTTAACGTTTTGATGCCTGGATGACAATCTTTTTCCAAGAATAAGTTTGAGACGAACAATGCTTTTCAAGAATTTTTATATGTAGAATTTTTGTAGTTTATTAATTATTTTTAATCAATTAATTTTTAATGTTTTTAATTTTTTTTTTCTAAAATTTTTTTATTTTGGTATGCTAATAATTTAATAAAGCGATAGGACCGCAAGACTTGTCAATCTTTCAGTATTTAGCAACCCTAAACTTTTCTTTCTACAAATCCATTTTTTTGTTGCTTTGCTAGATGCTTAAACTGCCCTCTTTCTCTTTCTTGACAATAAGCTAATTGATGATATAAATTTGGCATTTAATTATTAAAAGAGTTTCAGATAAAAAAAAAATTCGGACAAAAGATTGATATTTTTTTCTCAAAAATCTAAATCTGTCAAAAAAAACAAGAGTTGCTTTTCAAAATTTTAAAATCACTCCCACCTTTTTCAAAAGGGTGAAAGGATAGTTTAGTTACCAAAAAATTTGTAGCTTGTAACCAAGCAGCTTTTGTACAACATCTTTTTTTTAAATTTTTTTTTAGGAAATATTGACCTGTTGACAGACTTTTGACACACCCGGTATATAGAAAGTTACTAACAACATAATAGATCAATTTGATCTGTTAAAGCACTGTCGGATGGTTTTTAATCCATCGATGACAACACACAATTTATTTATTTCGTGATTTAGAAAGGCTTACATTCACTTAACTCCAATTATTTTTTGAAGTAATTCTTTTTGTACAAATGAGCAGTTGCAAACCTATTACTAAATCTTTAATTTAGCAAAAAGAATTGCGTCTAAGATTTTTTGTGTTTTAAGCAAAGTGCCTAATCTTTATACAATAAAATTAGTGATCTAGATACATAAGATTATTTTATAGATAATTTTACTTTTATTATTACATTTTTTACTTTTGACAAAAAATGACAGACAAACAAACTTTTTCTTATTAAACAGTGTCAGACTCTCTATCTCTCTCTTCTATTAACTAAAAAATTAAAATTTACTATTTATGCGATTGATCACTTGTTTAAAACAGTGGCATATTTTGTTAAATTTAATACAAATGTGTGCTTCTGACATTTTTGGCGGCAAAAAATAGGGAATATGTCATTCGGTTCGAGTTGTGCAACTGTTGGAGGGCTAACAAGATAAAAACCGGTATTGCACAATAGTATTGGTCTAGATCGTTTATCTTTACACTCTTTCATTCCAGTTTTATGCGACTGCAAAGTATTTGCCCGAAACATAGTTGTTTTCAGTTGGCTTGCCATGGAGCGGCACGCAGTAAATTTTGTAATCATGTATTATTAAACATTTTTAAATATTATTTCAAATAAATAATCGTAAGAGCTGTTTTCTTGCTTATTTCAAAAAAAAAACAAAGTCTGTTTTTGTAAAAGAAATTTCTTTAATACCAAAGAAGACGTAGATGTTTAAAAATAATTGTTTTTTTTTAAATAACTACATTATTCCCGTGTACTATTTGTGTTAGAATAATTTTGGTAACGTAGTCTTTATTGGTCACCGGAGGCACAAGATCCCGGTCGGCCTGGCCTTAGACTATGTCGGTAACCTTGATTGTGGTGTTCAGGGCACTCGGAGGCAGCTCTGGCGGCGGTTGCCAAGCAACTCTCTCCCATCCCATCCATCCCTGATCCCTGCCCGACTATAAAGATGGGAGCGAATTCGATCATTTCAGTAACAAAAGGCCGATTTCTGTAAATCATTAACTGACACAATTGACGAGAGTGTCGTTCCTTCCATCGCTTGTTCCTCTTTTGCTTTTCTTGCTGCTCGACAACGAGGAGGAAGATCCTGACTACATTTCTACTGGATCCTGAATCTTTTGTTTTCGGTGATCAGATCATTTTAGGGATGTACGGGAGACATTACAGCAAGCGCCGCTCCTGTTTCAGCGCAATCAAAGCTTTTTCATCCGATCCTTAAGAAACCTAACGTAATCAAAACAAAGAAAAAAACTCTCATCTTAGAACTTTTTCTATTTTCTCAGTAATTACAAAAAACTTCTTTTATTTTTTAAATTAAGAAGTCAACTGCAACAATAATTACTTTATTGTTAATACATTTTTTTGATAAATTATATCAAATATTAAAATATTGTTCTACGTTTTATTTATTTGCACATTTGTAATAAATTTTTCTTTAGTGGAAATTAGATTACTTATCAAAAGTCTATAAATGACAAACAAAAAATAAAACAGAAAAAATCATAATGTTTTTTGTAATTTTTTAAAAACAGTACCAAAGGTAAAACAGATTTCGATTAAAACACGTGCTACACATTAAGAATCAACCCTTTATTTTGGAAAACTATTAAAATAATAATACAAATTAAAAATTTAAAAAAAACTGATGTCAATATGATAATTATTATTTCATTCATTTACTAATTGATTAAAATTGCTTAAATAATTACATAAGCAGACTATATTATTTATTTAATATTATAATATTTTGTTAAATTTTTATAATTAATTGAAGTATCAACACAATATGTCAAAAAAAGCATTAATAAGAATAACTCAAAAACGACATGGTTCAAAAAACAAATTTTTAATTTGTTTAATTATTTTAATTTCTTACAAATTTTATAACCAATTGTAAATGTTAGTTAGACATAACCCAAAAATTACTTCTAATCAAATTTAAATAAAAGCACATGAAAAGCACAAGTTTCCAATTAAAAAACGAATTCTCAAGCTTTGCTCCTCCAGACAAAAGTTATGAGATAACACACATAAAAAAAATACAGTCAAATTAAAACCTTTTTCTTAAAGTCGGTTAAAAACAGCCACTTTTCGGACATATACCCTGCTAAAAATTAAATTATATTAGTCCTAATACCTCCACTGCATAGTGCATAGTTGGACAAAACTGAAATAAAACAGTAAGAGAGCATATATGGAAAAATTTATTTATCAATCAATTACATTGGTTGACAAAAACGTTTTATAAGATGTACAAAAAATGATACTCAATTAGTAAGTGGTAAATGTTTTTTATTAAACCTCTTATATAAATTTAATTTTTTGATTACAAGCAACTTCATCCAAGAAAAGTTTTGACAAAAATTATAAGTAACAATTTTTTTAATGTTTTTTTGATTTGTTAAGATTTTGTACATTTGACGTCAGATTTTAATACAAAAAATTTGTTTTTTTCAACAAGCAACTTTATAAACAATGACTTTTCCTCGCAAAATTAATAATACATTTTTTTTCTTTTTTGTAAACTCTGCTCGGACACATACTATTCGAGAATACAGATTCGGACACATCTTCTCAAGTATAAATTCACTATAATTTCCAAAAATTAAAAATAGTCTAAGCTAAAGCTTAAAAAATTGTCATCATTTATTATTTTGACTAACAATTTAATAAAATTTAAAAGCTTGCAATTTAAAATAGCAAAAATTTAAATTTAACTATACGTGCTAAAATGACACAAACAATACAAACCAGAAGTGGGATTAGTAGCCGCCAACGTTTGCTTCATTTTGATGTCAGCAAACTGACATGTCATTCACTCTTTTCGTATTTGCAACTGTATATATGTATAAATAGGCAAAGACAGAACAGTTAACTACTCTTTTCTAACTTTTTTTCTATGTATGTCAACCTATATTTTTTGTTTATACAAATTCCGTAAACAACTCCTTCTTATTACTTTAAAAATATAAAATTTATTATTTTTTAGTGACATGATATTGTTGATTTTCGTCATGGATACGATATATGAAACGTATCTCATATCTCCCTTGGGACTTTGTAAAGTTTTTCACCCTCAAACACATGGTTACCATGCATTTGCAGCAATTACACATTCACGCATTCTCGGATGTTGTTATTTTTCATATAATTTTATTAAGAAAGCAGTAATGAAATACTAAAAAATAAAATATTTTATTTTTTAGTGACATGATATTGTTGATTTTCGTTATGGATACGATATATGAAACGTATCTCATATCTCCCTTGGGACTTTGTAAAGTTTTTCACCCTCAAACACATGGTTGCCATGCATTTGCAGCAACTATACATTCATGCATTCTCGGATGTTGTTATTTTTCATATAATTTTATTAAGAAAGCAGTAATGAAATACTAAAAAATAAAATATTTAATGCACTACGGGAGATATTCTGTTTTTCACCCTCGGTAGACTTACAGACCGCGGGCCTCCGGCCCTTGGTCTGTAACACGTCAACCTCGGAGAAAAAACATTCATATCTCCCTTAATGCATAAATATCTATAATGCACTACGGGAGATATTCTGTTTTTCACCCTCGGTAGACTTACAGACCGCGGGCCTCCGGCCCTTGGTCTGTAACACGTCAACCTCGGAGAAAAAACATTCATATCTCCCTTAATGCATAAATATCTATTAATCTACAAGTATGAATTGTAGTTACTTAAATTCTAAACAAATTAGTTAAATACAAAAAAAAAATATCATATAAAAGCGAAAAAAAAATAACACTAACCTTAAAATGTCACTTATTACATGCAAAATTGATATTTCATAACTAGTGTGAAAAGAAGCAAATATTGAGGCTCTGCATTTTTTTTATTTTATTTGCAAATTATTATTATGTAAGTAATTTGACCTATTTAACATTTTAACATAATTCTACATTTTTTTGTTTAACAAAACAAAACCATTATTTAAAAATAAGAGGTATGGTCGTTGCTATGCCTTGCTAACACGATATTGTAAACTATTAAAATGCTATATTGATATATAGCATATAAAACTACGATATGAACTATTTTTGCAAGCGGTCGTATAAAAAAATATTTGTATCTATGTAATTCTTAATTCTAAACATTAAAGAAAATTTAACATCACAGCGAAAAAATTATTTTGTTATATTTATTTATTGTTTAGTTTTAGTACATCATCTTTATTATTATTATCAATAAAACTATTTAACAAATTTGTTTTTCTTTTTATTTTGTTTATCATTTTGTTATTTTAAAATTAACATTTTTCATAATTTACAGTATTCTACTAGTCGAATGCTTTCATGTGCTACATATATTAAGAGATTTTGTAGCGGCGGCGATCCTAAATTTATAATTACATTGTATTGGTATCAAAAACTAAAGGTCTGTACAAAAAATCAGATCAATCTGTGGTCAACAGAAAGAAGTTAAAACGTTAATTGCTAAATTTGCCCCAAACAGAACAAGATAAATTAAAGCGTTTAAATATAAATATTGTTTTGTATGTTATAGACAATAATTTATCAATTAATATCTAATAGTTGCTGACAATTGCTTATTTGTAGTTTTTTTTTCGGTTTTAATACTTAAAAAAATAAATGCAGTTTAAGTGTTTTATTTAATGTCTAAGGTTACAGTGTCGCATAATAATTAAATAGACTACAAATACTATGACCTTTGCATGTTTCTTTGTTATCTATGTGATTTCCATATGATGGAAAGATGCTCTGTCAAAATTATGGTGTTCTCAACTTAGATAATAAATTAATTTAAATGGCAAACTGATTTGCATATCTACCTACTATTATAAAATTTTAAAAAATGTTATATTTAAAAATTTTTGAAGTTAGTTTATGTTATTTACGTGAAAAAAGCTTATATCAATGCTGATTATATACAATGTGATCATTTAAATATTACGACCGTGGGCAATCCTGCATTTTATCTTAAAATGATACAACTGCAACCATTTTCTGTTGTTGATGAGTGACACTTTTGACACCTGACAACATCATTAACAGATGCCATCTAAAAAGTTAGTCGCTGTGACATAACCTACAATTTTTTTATGAGTGTTATGCCAAATATTTGCTAAGCAAGCGTATCCGGTTACAGTGTTGCAACTAGACAAATAATCAAAAATCTCTAAAAAGTGTTGCCAACTCAAATAGTCATTGTTGACCAAGCTGTTCATAAAAAATTTCAAATTAGAGCAAAAAAAGTCAATCATTGTTTGTTTTCTAAATTAAATTGTGCTGTCTAAAATTCTGAAAAAAAAATTACGGTTTTTATGTGTTAGCAAGCTTGGCATCACTATTTGCATAGCTCGACTATGTATATACATGCCAGAAATTATTTTATTTAAAATCTTCGACTACCATGTAACTGACTTTCAGTCAGAGAAAACAATTTATAATTTACTTTATAATGAATTTTTTGATTTATGATTTACAGAAATGTGTATAGAAGAAATTTGAATTGAATAGTCAATTAAAATCATTTGGTTGAATTTAGAAAAACATTATTCAAAAATCTCAATTAATTTAGCTACAATCTATTTTTAGTTTGATTTCGCTTCTGTAAACATACTTTATTAAATATTTTCAACTAATTATAATTGACCATAATAATTAAATGAAAAAAATGAATAATTTAAGTTTTATTGATAATTGAAAAAAGACTTTTTCTAGACAAAATAGAAATTCTGAAATGTTACTGTTTCTGCTCTATTTTCTAATTGGCAATTACTCTGTAATGTGCTGGTCAACTTGTCATAAAAATTCAGCAACGCATTTCATAGTTCAATCCAATTTACGTTATGTGTGCAACGTCAACACAGATTATCAAAACAAAGAATACAAAACCATTTAAAAAACGTTAAGCTCTTTATACCAAACGAACTTTGCTGTACAATAAAACACATTCAAGCTGCAAAAATACAATAATTTTTAAAAATCATTATTGTTGAGTGCTAAAATTTGCGTAGCACATTAGTTTGTTGACGTCAATATTAATTGGTCAACTAATAAGTAAGAATTTGTTACAATATTTTTCCATCGACCGTACATTTCTTTGTTAAACGTATTCTTTACTAAAATAAAGAACAACATGTTATAACTTTCAGTTTACAAATAACAATTAACACATTATTTAATAAGAATTTATTATAATAATATCGTTATTTATGTTGTCTATAATTTGCGTTATTAGGAGTAGTACAATGGTATTTGAATCAATAGAGACAGCAGAATCAAAAAATGTATGATATACTAGTTCAAAAATTTAGGTTTATTCTGCTACTATACAATATACATTTAGATTTTTGGCACAAATCTTTTTTACCATTGTTAGAAATGATTTGATACAGTATGACAAAAGAGTGAAACGTAAAACTGTTTAAATAAAGTAATAAAATTATAGATTAACTAAATTTTTTCTGATTTAAATTAACAATAAATAATATTGAAAAAAAATTGTTTAAGAAAGCATTACATTATTTATTTGCTCACTTTACTTTATTAACCACTTGCCAGAAAGCTTGTTTATTAGATCTTGAAAGCTCTTTCGACCACCAAAAGGTCATCATCAGGAGATGAATAAAACAAATGAAGCAAATAAAATAAAATTTTATTTGCTTAATTTTACCTGGTTTATAATTTTTTTTCTAATAACTGTACAATAGAGCTGAAAAGAGAACCGTTATCTTTGCTAAAAGCATTTGCCTTACTTTTATAGATTTCAATAAATTTAGCGGCGTCTATAGTTATTTATTTGCTATATTTCTAATTTTAAAATTAAATTTAAAATTAGTGTCGTTTGATGTCACTTGATTATGTCCTAGCGTTTTGATAGAAACAACTCTAATTTATTTAAAAAACTTGCTCAACCACAACAAATCTGAACCAAATCTAATTAACGAGTAGATAACATCAAAAAACAATCAATTTTTTAATTTAATATTGAATTTTACAAAAAAATGAAGAAGGCAGCATGGGTCAATGTATAATGCCATATCTATCTGAGTTATTTACGCATTATGTTGAAAATAACGCAAAAAACAGTTTTCACTATTTATCCTACAACGTGTATAAAAAACCTAGACAACGTTTTTGCAGTTATTAATAACTAGCTGGCCCGGCGAACTTTGTTCCGCCTTAGTTTTGTTATTTTATTTTTTATTTTTATTTTTTTTGTCATTTGTTTTGTTATTATATGTCAGATGCGTTTACGTTTTATATTGTATGTCACGTCACACGGAATGGGATAAAAAATATTCTTTGTTAGGCTACTGGTTCTAAACAACCACTCCACCAATTTTCAGCCAAATCGGTCATAAATAGATATAGATTTTTAAAATAAACGACCCCAAAAACTATAAAAATGATACCCAAATTAATTATTCACATTTATTACCTTTATCACATTCATTTTACAACCCTCTTTAACTTAAATATCATTTTCAAAATCAACGACCTGAAATTTCTCGAAAATACCCATATCGTTTTCTTACATTTTTATCCCTAGAACACTCTCTTTTCATCCTCCTAAGAATAATTTTTTAGAAAGCAGGAAACATACCTATTTATTTTTTTTTGAGAACTTAGGCAATTTATGGGAAAAATTATGAAAACGACATCAATCTTTAGACATTTTGCCCTCTTTCCGCCCTATCAAGGAATGATAATATTTTACTTCTAAAATTTCGGATTTAAACATAGATATTCTTTTTAAAATAAACAATCCAAAATTTTTGAAAATCATACATATATTGGTACTTGTCATTTTTTGTTCCTATCCCACCTCTTTTTATCTCTTTGTTAATAAAAAGTATTCTATTCTTTTCATTCAAATCCAGTCATCATAATTTTCGATACAAACTTTCACCCAAAGTTTGTAACCCTTTACATGTAAACGCACGGTCCAACTTTGGTTGGTGGTGGGGGAGTGGATCGATTTATTTGGAACGGTAATTTGCCGAACCTCACCGAACGTTTCCGACATCGCAATCCTAATTTTGATTTAACCCTTCTTTTAGAGGGTGGTTTCTGGAATAAAAAGTATCCTATGTCCGTCTCCTGGCTCTAAGCTACCACCTCACCAATTTTCAACCATATCGGTAAAGCCGTTCTTGAGTTATAAGTGGAGTAACTAACAGACTTTCTTTTATATATATAGATATATATATATATGTTGTTTCGCCACAAAGCAATGAATACAATGGCTCAGGTGGCGGAGTCAACAATGGCAATTTTACTTTACCATTAAAGCAGCATAATCCAGGGGTTTCTCCGGAAAACTTTAATGCACCACAATACTCGCAAACTACGTCTATTTGCCCAATGCAAACGCTAGGATGCAAGCTGTAATCATTGCTGCAATCGAATTGAAACGCTGCTCGATTCAAATCAGCACTTTGTTGACCTCTGTTCGCTCGACGATTCTGCATAGCCAACCGAGCTGTTTCACGGGCTGCTCACTTTGCTCTTGTGATTGAGAAGCACGAAGTCGAACCATACTATCACGGCGCTGTTCACGTGCAATTTCTTGTTCTTCTTCAGTCCTTTCATTTGCAGTATTTCGTATTCTTCTTGCATCACGGCTTTGTCGGGAAAGATTCGATCGTCTTGGTCGCGGCATTATTAATTAAACTTCACTTCACCTAAAAAGTAAAATTTTCAACCATACCGAGTTTTATAGTTCACTTCACTTACCAATATCAAATTGTCATCCATACGTCATTACATATCTGTCATTATACGTCAATTACATAGCTGTCATTTGCGTTTTGTTTCTCGGTAATTTGCCGAGCCTCACCGAACGTTTCCGACATCGCATTTCACATTTGACTTTCACCCCTCTTTTAGAGGGTGGTTTCTGGATAAAAAGTATCCTATAGCATTCTCCTGGCTCTAAGCTACCACCTCACCAATTTTCAACCATATCGGTAAAGCCGTTCTTGAGTTATAAGTGGTGTAACTAACAGACTTTCTTTTATATATATAGATTCTGAATGTTTGACACATTTTGTGTCAAATTTAAATAATTGTTTTCTTCAATCAAATTCTTTTATAAATTAATAACAAAGCATTTCTTTTAGATGTAAACGTAAATAAAAAAGCAACCGGCGATTTAGAATTTGATAAACTTATAAAAAAACAAGCACTTAAAGATACATACCTAATGACTCAAATCATTGTTTTCAACATAAAATAACCAGTTTATGTTTTTAGTAAATAGACTATTTATTGTTTTTTAGATCAAAAAAACTTTTAAGAACAAGCATTTATCAAAAAAGTTGCTAATATTGATAGATATAATACAAAAATAGTACATAAAATTATAAACAAACAAAATTCACAACAAATATCAACAAAGGCTTAACTTTTCAACAAATAAACAACAATTCAAATTCATTTCAATACCATCTGAACGAAAGATAACCAACGGGTTTGAACAAAACACTATTTCTAGAAAATATTGATAGATATAAAAAAAAATTGTACATAAAATTATAAATAAACAAAATTCACGACAAATATCAACAACAGCTCAACTTTTCAAACAAATAAACAAGAATTAAAATTCATTTCAATACCATCTGAACCAAAGATAACCAACGGATTTAAACCAAATACTATTTCTAGAAAAGTTTGAAATTTATCTCATAGAATTTAATAACTGTCACAAATGTTATATAGGGCAAACGCATAGATCACTTCAAACTAAACACAAAGAGCACTTAGCTCACTTAAAATAAGACAGATTGGACAAGTCAAGTATAGCAAAGCACGCTTTCAATAACAATCATCATAGTATTAACAGTTTTGAAATCATTCAACCAAATAAATAACTATAGACATCTAGACGCCGCAGAATTCATTGAAATCCATAAAAACAAGACAAATTCTCTTAACAAAAATAACTTTTTTCAGCTCTTTAGAATAATTATTATAAAACAAACACACACAATATTTTTTTAAACCAGGTAAAATATAAGCAAATAACATTTCAGTTTTATTCATCTCCTGATGAAGAGCACTTAGAGGTCTGGAGATCTAAAAAACAAACGTTTTGGCGTAAATAGTTTGTTGTGCCAAAAATTCTAAACCAATCAATTAACTACGTTATTTATTTGCAAGTATTCAAGTATCAAAATTGGAGTGTTATATATATATATATCAGTAAAATTAAAAACAGAACATTCCAATGTCACGTGAGCAAATAATTTTCAGATCTAAGAAGACGTTGAAAATATTTTTCATGTTTTTTATTAAAATATTGAAGCAATTAAAATTCAAATCTTGCAAAATTTGTACCGATTATAATCAAAATCTATTAATCCTTGCATCACACATGGACTTATAAACAATTAACATTCAATAAAATATTCTGCAAGAAGCCCTAAGCAATCAATAATAGAATAGATTCATTTGCCATTCACTTTTTGTGCATTATAAAAGTATACTTCAATCATAAAAGATTTAATGTAGAAATTATTTTAAGAAAAAATAAGAAGATTTGTGAGAAAATACTGTTTTTATTTTAAGATATCTACAAATTTTGTGTCATTTAAATTTCGATTGTTTCAATAAAGGCATGCAAGATATTTCCATCGTTTTCTCTAATCTGGAAACTGTTTGCTCACGCCTTATTAGCAAAAATAAAGTTCGGACCATTGTACAAAAATTATAAGCTACTTTTTAAAATCAGCATAATGTGGATATAGAAAAATGTTTGCAATAAGCGCGGCTGATAAAACTGTGTTGTGCTAAAAATATGCAAAAGCTTCACATTTAACAAAGATTAAAAATAAAAAATGTCAATATTTTAACAGGTCTGAGAGAGACGATTAGACCAAACCTTATATTTACAAAGAATTTGTGTTTGTTAAAGTATTTGTAAAAAACAGTACAAATAAATAATTAAAAATCATCTCAACCACTTTATCCTACCTTTTACCAATTACAGAATATTGCTGTGTCAGAGGAGTATTTGTTTTACAATACAAGTAGTAAATCTCCAAATAAAAGTCTTGGAAAAGCTAATAAGGAATTCTTGCATCTCAAGTGTCCCGTCCATCCGTCTCTTCTCTTTTTCTTTTGCATTGAAATTTGTATTAGAAACGTGAGAGGCACAAGGATGAGCCAGGATATTGAATCCTGCTCACTGCAATCCTGGAAACTGGGGCTATAAACATCATTCGATCTGGTCGATACATTTCGGGGCAGAGCAGAGGTGGGCTCATTTCAGTGGCGTCGCCAAAAATTTATATTTTAATATTTATGTATATAAAATAAAATTGAGACATTTTTAAATTAATACAGAAACTTTTACTAAATTTTTAACATATGAGCTAACGGGCATTAATTACCTATTTTATTGCTACTGAAGAATTTTAATGTTTGCTCTAGTCCTCAGAAGATTATAACTGGCAAAAAAATTCTGCAATTATTTAACTTTTTCTTTTGCTTCCCCGTCTTTTCTCCACATTGCAGAGTTAATCTACATCAGAATTTCACAGCGTAAACAATGGTCTGCATTTATAACTAGACCGATTAGCATTCTAAGGGGGTTATATAGAACGAGGGGATCGCGTCCCTTAAGGCAAGTCAGTGGTGGAGTTTTCATATTTAATTAGCAGTGCCGCATCACACTAAAAAATTTCAACAAAAAAAGCAAACATCATTTTTTATTGACGTAAAATGAGAGCGTACGGTCAGCCGTTCATATTTTAACATTTGCATTTTCAGCAAAATTCAGGAAGCTTTTCAAAAGAATTAATTACAGATTTATTACTTTATGGCCCCGCTGTCCACCACTGATTGCAGACTTTCACCCTCTTTAAATCAATAGGGGTAACACCCCTCGTCGCTTTCGAACGGGGCATTATTTTATGATGGACATGACAAAAGTCGCTAAATTAACGTTAGTATTTTATTAGATCATTTTTTGACAATCACCATTTTATTAAGTTGTTACAAAAAAACAGTGTGAGCTCAAGATCAAAGTTGAAAGCTTTTAAACAACCGTTATTTGTAATAAGCGTAATTGATAAATAATTTCAATGCTATCCTAAGTATTGTTAATTGTACAGCGCAAATCTTAGGTAACACCATTAAATATAACGGATGATTATTAAGTATGAGTTTGTGTTGTGTGAACAAACCATAACTTCTAAACCAATTGCTTCAAATGACAAAATAATTACTAAATTTCATAACTTTATTTGTCAATTTGAAATAGTTTTCTTAAAAAAGAGAAAATTTTTGTGGTAAAATTTTATTTTTGTAACGGCCAGCGATTTGATGGTAAATGGTTAATTATTGGCTTATTATTTTTTAAATGACTGCTGCAAGATACCGAAAAGAAATTTTACAGCCATTTTTTGTACAGCTTTATGACGATAGAATTGTTGGCGAACGCTTTCAGCAAATTTATATTCTTGTTTGTTATAACACTACAAGTGCTTTCGAGTGCTTTTAATTTAATTTTATTAACGCTTTGAACTGTCGATTCAATAAATTAAAAGTTAAGTTAAGTTTAGATGTCAAATTAATAACTGTCATTTTGATTCGATGGTAAAGGTTTAAAGTTAAATAACCATGGCAAACTTCGAAATTTAAAACACCAGCCATAATTTAGTATACAATTTAGTGTTAGTCTGTCTATAAACAAAATTATTAATTGTTATATTTTGCAAAAATACAACATATTTGTTATAACAAAAATAAAAAATTACAATTATAATATCTAGGAAGGCCTATCAATGTGACGATTCAAAATTGTAGACTAAATTAATTTAATTTTCGTATATTTATAGCTGATTAAAAATTGTGATTTAAGATCAATTATTTTCTAAATATTTGTTTGTTACAATACCGTCTAATCAATTTATCTAATTAATTTTTAAGATTTGCGTATAATAGCTAACAAAAATATATACTTAATTTACGGAGTAATTAAGATAAGCATCCGCGCTCTTACACTTTTTATAAACGAAAATATCTGTAACAAACTATACAGGATAAGCTTTCAACAAACATTCTATAATAAATAGAAATAAAAACTAAAAAAAAACAATATTTTAGTCAATTTTGATTTGCTTTCTATCATAAAAAGATTAAAAAAAAAAATCAATTTCAATCTCTTTATTTTGTGACGACCGCCATTTTAGATCTACAATAATACTGAATACACATAATAGTTAAACAAATAAAACTTAAAGCCTTCATATATGTTTTGTTTTTGATGTGAAACAATTATAGTCGCGGGTAAAATTACCACATAAAGTAGGAACGCATTTGGGTTGCCTCAGCTCGGCTTCGCGTTAACTCGCTCGCAACACTAAGCTTAGAAATTGCCTTGGATACTTCAGTCGGTCAGTTATAATCGACAAATTCTCACAGTAATACTGTCAGAGGCAACATTGAATATAACCATTACTGAGTCATTAATTAAAACAATAGATTGTCGCAATTGAAAATATATTTTTAATTTTTGTATTTCATAAAAATAAATGATTATTAAATACACAGTTATTATTCTTAGGAAACAACTAGTATCATTTTATTTTTTCATTAAGTTGTGTTTAGTTTCTGTCTAATCTGTTCATTTATTCATATTACTTGTACAAAATAATTCTACTGATTTACATCTGTCAGGTGCCATTTAGAAAAAATGTCAAGAAAATTACTACATGTGCTATTTAAACTTCTACAAAAGCAAACTAGTCAAATCCTGACAATGAATGGCTTTTTGCTACTTAATTGGCAATCTTCTCCCAAAACATAAGTGGTAATATTTTACTTTTTTGTTAAAAATTAAAAGTTATGTTGTGAAGAAAAACTTTAAGAATTAGTTGGGTAAGTTTTAAACTCAACTTACTATAAACAAAAGTCAGTCAATTAGTAAAAAGGTAAAAAATTTATAATATTTTATAAACTTTGGTAAAAATCTTGGAAAATTGTGAAAGCGCAATGATACAAGCGCCAAATGCAGAGTTTTTGCTAAATTGTTTAATTAGGTGATGTCCTATGGAATCAATTTCACAAGCTTATCAAGTTAATATAAACCGAGGTCAGTAGATCACTAAACAGCAGAATTTTATTCATAATACTTTATAGATTTTAGTAAAAGCGTTAAAAAATAGTAGAAGCGCTAATCAAAAATATTTTCGTAAATTGATCAATTAGGTAATGCTCTATTGTATTAAATTTACAAGCTGATCAAGTATTATAAACAAAGGTCAGTAGATTAATAAAATGATGAACATTCACAATATTTCGTAAACTTTGGTAAAAATGTTGAAAAATGGTAAAACCGCCTAATGCAAATTTTTCTAGTAAATTGTTCATTTAGGTGATGTTCTACTGTACTAAATTTACAAGCTAATCAAGTTACTATAAACAAAAATCAATAAATCATTAAAAAAACACTTATAATATTTTTTTCACTAATCGCTTAAATATCAGTGGTTTCCAATTGCATCGAAAAACGATTTTCTCTCATCGCAATGTTTTTTACTTTGCTGCCAAAACTAAGAGAAAATTTTTGAAACAATGTTGTTTTATTTTAATAGCCATAGGAACCAAACATAAAAACCATTTTAAATTTAAAAAGTCAGATAATCGGCGAAGGCAATTTCAAAAAATAAGCAATAAACTAAATTATTTATTATTAAAAAATTAAAGTTATTTATTATAAAAAAATTAGAGTTATTCGTTCGAAAAAAGATTGTAACTAACTTTTTCAGAAAGCAATTTTCCCTATTTGTCCTAAAATTTGCAAAGTGGTAAATAATTATTCAAGACTTTGGTAAAAATGTTAAAGAATTGTAAAAACGCCAAATTCAAATTTTTTTAGTAAATTGCTCAAATACTTTTTACAAATGACTTTGATAAAGATGTTGAAAAATGTTCAATCCCAATTTATTAAAAAAAAAAAAATATATATTACTTTTTTTTGTGTACTGTATTCAACTAACTAGTCAAGCTTTTTTATTTAATAGCTCTATTGACAGATTAAAAAAAATATGTAATTTGCCGTTCTAAAGCTTTCTTAGTTTGATTAACAATATTTGAAACAGACTATTAAAGTTTTCTAAAATTTCTTAACACATTCAATTTTGAAATAATTTTGTATTGTTCATTTGGTTGTGCAAATGTTCTTATTTGGTTACTAGGTTTCACATACAGGCTGTAGGTTTAATATTAACAATAATCGAGAGTGGCTTTAGGTAATGAAACCATTGTCTTAGCTTAATTCAGCTATTTTATTACATTTTTAGCGCCGGTAACAAAACAAAAAATTGTTAAACAGAATAAAAACATGTATTTCTTATTTTACAGCGGTCAATAACAATAACGCAAACTAATTAAGTTGATACATACAAACAACAATCTCTACATCATTGCGTAATAATAATAATATAAATATAGCTTTATTTCCAAACAGGTTTGCATCCAATTATGAGAAACAGTAATATTTAGATAAAAATAAGAAGGTGACGTAAATTAAACTGCAGAATAACAAAGTTAATCTGACTTAGTAAACAACTGCAGTTAATACTGTTATTAACTAAATTACGAAAAAACTCAATAGTAACACATATAATATCTAATGAGTTAAAATTGAATCTGTTAAGAAGAACCAAATCATCGTAAGCGTAAGTACTATATGTTTACAGATTGATACCGGCTTTAGTACGAACCGATCTAAGACTTGCTGGCAAAAAAGCATAGCCACCCTTGATTAATGTTAATACTGTACACTCTGTATAACATACTTTAACTCGCTAGAAAATAAGTTAAGCTTGTTATAAGCTTCTGGTAGTATGTTTGTTCAAGATGTCTAGTTAGCTAAGTATGCATTTCAAACTGAAGGTTTTTTTAATTTTATGTTTTACCTCTTTCTGGAGCTGTGCGATTGTTTCGTCTTAGTTTAACTTTGACAAGTTTTTACAGACAGGTATCGTTCCCAGTGGAGCGTGAACTATAGAGGTCTGACTTCAGAAGCTACGTCGATTTCTTGTAGTGCATGGCCGGTTTCTGGTCATGCCAGAAACTCTCGACTCAAAAATTCTCAGAAATTCCCGGTTGTTTTTATATACTGCAAGCTATACACTAGAGGCTAAAATATACGACGTTATATTGGTGAAATGTTGGCTTTAAAAGTTTGTTTTCAAGATAATATCAGTGAAACAACTACATTTAACTTTTTCTCTTAACAACGCAACCTGCTGTTTCAAAAAAAAAGTATCTTCTTCGCAACGCTTGTATACTTGTCTTCGTCAAGCTTTAATCAAACGAAAGCTCTATAAATAAATATTAACATTGAAATTCCGATCTCGGTTCTTTCAAAATCCTAATCGATATCAGCAGCACCACCATCACATTGAACTTGTCAAGATAATAATTTAGTTCGAAAGAGCTTTAAGGGCTGGATTAATGAGGTCGCCGGAAATTTGATAGCTTTGTGCGAAAGCTCGAAATCTTCAATACCTAAAGCCAATTTTTAGTAGTGTATTTAATGTAAATCGCAAATCGCACCTTTTAGACTCGGCAGGATACATACGGGCTGACGTCACAATCCTGGAGCGTCACTATGGAAACCATCTAGGGATGCTGCAATCCATCTTGTTCCTTCCTGCTATCCCTCTCTTTTTCCTGCAATTTATTTCAACATTCTATCTTCGTTTGAAGTGTTGATAAAATATAGAATTCTATCTCACTTAGACAAACCATGTTTGTTATTTATTTTCAAATGACTTGAGAAAATATTGTAAATGGATGAGTTTGCGGGAAATTTTTAATTAAATGCATTTGCTAGGTTTCTGGGTTCGTCGGAAACATGTTGTGCTACTTTTCTTTTACTTTCATTCCACCTTGCATTATTTATTTACATTCTCCCGTCTTTGTGTAGGGAATAAGTAACTTTGTTTTTCCAAGACACAAACAAAGAATAAAGGCTACACAACCAACTACAAATGCATTCTTCTTTTATTTCGTTACAGAAACAATGCTAATACAGAAACATTGCACAAATAAAAACTTCTAAATGACACAAAAAACAGTATGTATTTTTGAGCATTTTATTTAACAATTGCGTAAAAATAAACAATAATAATTGTCTGTATTAAACTTAGTTGAGCTATATATCATACAAGACTATAGCAAAAAATTAACTAAGCTGAATAATTCACTTTTCATTCTCTCTTTATAGTGTAATAACAAGAACAATTTATATTTAAACTACTCTACTTGTCTAATAGTTTAATGGCTTTTTATGTAATTGGTTACACCATGCTTTCTACTTGTTTCTGAGCTAAAAATATATCATACAATTCTTGTAGCATAACAGCTGCCACTGTCAATAATTTTTTTTTTTGTAATATCTAAAGAGTTTGTTTTTCTAAAAATAACAATGTATCATAAGCAAGCTTTTACAGTGCAACAAACCAAATAAGAGTTGGTAAAATGTTCACCCTATATACAGCTGTTAACTTTTTGAAGTAGTTGATAGTGGTTTATGACTGTATTGTTCAGTACCTCACCGAATATTGCACCTATTCAAGAAAGGCAACAATTATTAATCGTTCGGTTTAATTATTACATTGCTCGGACAGCTGTAATGTAGACTGGTGTATTAAGCATGACCGCCATAAACTACTTAAAGAATTATCTGAAATCTTAACAGTGTCTTCTAATAAGTTATTTTATCTAATGAAAGTAATTTCAATGCAAGAAAGAAGAAGAAATTGAATAAAAGAAAAAAAATACAATAAAAAAAACAAAATATACAGAGCAGGAATAATTTTAATAAAAATCGTAGAAGAAAATGGGTTAAAGATTTTAAACTAAAATAGAGAACGCAAAGAGCAAAAAATTAAAATTAAAAACAAATTAAAAAAATAAAAAGAAAACAAAAGCAAAGGAAAACTACATAAAAAGAAAAAAGAATACAGAAAATCATGCGAAAAAAAAGAAAATCAACAAAAAAGTTAAAAAGAGAGGTAGAGAGAGTGAGAGGATTACCCGACTGGCAGGCGGGATTTAAAGTTGAAAGAGAGCCATTAGATAATGTGTATATTTAAATGCGCTAACTGAGAGTAAATTAGAAAAGGAAAGAAAATGAGTACGTGCGATGTTTGTAGATTTAATAGCAGTTTTTAATAAGGTAGACAGAAATAAATTATAAGTGTCTATTAAAAAAAACGTATGGTGAAAGCTGTAATAGAAAAAGTAAAAGAGATATACAAAAAAAAAGTGGTATTAAGAGCAAAAAAAATTTGATGTTAGTATGCGGATGATATAGTGATAGTGACGAGGGAAGAAAGAGAAATGAATGGAATGATAAAAATTGCTAAGAGGTGTATGAAAAAGAAAAAAATTGAGGTAAAAAAAACTAAAACAAAGATAATAAGCAAGCAATAAAGATGTAGAAATAAGATGGAAAGATGGATGTGGAAGAGAAGATATAGAGAATATAATGAGAGAAAGAGTAGAATGTGAGATACTGAAAGAGTGCTGGAAAGTGATAGCCAGAAAGACAGACAAGGAAACAAGAAAAGAGAGAAAAAAGTACTATAAAAAAAAGGCTTTACTGTAGAAGAAATTGAGAGAAAAAGAAAAGCAAGGCAATGGGTGAATGGAGAAATGAGAGACCGAGGTAGAGATATACAAAAACACAAAAGAAGAGAAAAAAAAAATAAGAGAAGAAAAAGCTTTTAATTTTTCAACAGAAAAGTAACATTTTGTCATGGTCTGTATACTGTTTTACCCACAATCATTTATAATATTCATTTTTAATTTAATATTATTGTTACTATTACTGTAAACGTGTTTAAAAAAATTTAATAAAAATCAAGTTCTCAAGTTGCCATGACCAAAATTGACAGTTACTATAAAAAAAATTGTTAGTGTTGTGCTTGCATTTGAAAACTTGAAAAAGCTTTAAAATATCTAATAGTGATCCTAGTGACACACAACTCTCCCAGAGCTATTACAAATTGTTATTGCTTATGAGTCTTCCGTCACGGTCTAGCACCAACACACAAACAAATTCTAATCCTACTAAAAACAATTGAAGATTAATTATAAAACCTTAGATCGTTGCTCGCGGTTTGCTACATAAGAACGTCTACAATGTAAACAAGTAAGCTAGGTTTTTCCGCCCAAGACAAGAGAAGATGATTTGAAAAAAATTTTTGGAAGTGACAGCTTTTATGCTATTAACTGTTATTTGAAGTATTTTAAGCGCAGTTTATGATTTGTTTGTAGTCATTTAATTTTATGTAAACCAATAATATTTTGCTATAAAAAATACTTAAGAAATGAACACCTGTCAAATTTGTTCTGTTTGTCAATGTTGTTAATTGCTGCTTTTAAAAACAAAGCACCTAATATAACCTTTAAGTTTTATTCAGACTGCCAAAAAAGATTATTTTTGACTGCTCATACACAGATAAGTCTCTAGAATTTTATTTTTAAAAAGCTTTCAAAAGAACTTGTATCCAAAATCATAAAACTAATGTTTAGCTGAAAATCGATTATTATAGCTCGAAAGTTTGAAATAGAGGTAAATGCATCAGTAAAAGTTTAAAATAGCTTTTTCCAGCCATTAATTCTGCAGCAGAAATGTATGATGCTATATTAATTTTACGAATAGAGTTTTCGATTTTGAAGGGTTAAAATGGGCGTTGCTAAGGGATATAGGGGATGCTATCGCTAATTGGCAAACTGGTACGACAGAATGCTGTATGCATGAGTAAACAATTCACTGATTGAACAGAGCCCAAAAAAGATTATTAAAGTATTTAATTCTCTAACAGATAAAAATGCCCACAGCATTGAAATGAAATGTCATAAAAACACCATACACGACAATAATTACTTTTTATGCTTTTACTGAAATTATAATTATTTCAAGGTTTTTACATTTAAACACCGTTTTACAACACAACAAATTAAAATTTTTTATAAAAAGTTTAATTTTTAAATTAACAAAGTCTTGAGAAGATAAGTAATAAAACTGTTTAAATATTTGGTTTTAGGTGCCTCCGTTTTTGCCAAAGCAATCTAGTTATTTTGATTTTCTAGTAGGTAAAATCTCATCACTTATAGTCTAAAAGATTCATAAAATTACAACAATTTAAAAAAAAAAAAAAGAAAGTTCTACCTTTGTTTGTATGTATGTTCATTAATATGTTCGGTAATTGTAAAACAATTAAAAAAAAAATTATAGTTCAAATATACCATCGTGGAACACAACAACACAAACAAATTCTAATCCTACTAAAAATAATTGAAGATTAATCATAAAACCTTAGATCGTTGCTTGCGGTTTGCTACAAAACGACGTCTACAGTGTAAACCAGTTGGCTAGGTTTTTCCGCCCGAGAAAGAGAATAACATTTTTTTTAAGTGATATGATTTAATTGCATATTAAAACATAGTTTTCTATTTTAAACGACTTTTTATATCAAATTTTTTGATATAAAAAACAAAGAAACTTTACTCTTGTATCAAACTGATATTTATTGATAAACATTGCATACAATTTAAAAAATTGACATTTGACATTTGTGTTTTATTTTATGAGCCATTCATAATTTTTTATAAAAAATAAAATTTTTCGTAGCATTACAAGTATGTAAAAAAGTTTCCCTGTTGCAAACTTTTTAAGACTTGCTATATAAAATAACAATAATAACACCGGTCAACACAATCTTTGAGTCTGACTTCTATATGTTAAATTTTAGTTTCAACTACTCCCAAAATAAGAAAAATACCTTTTTATGGGTTAAAGTTTGTTTTTGTAGACATTAGAGCAATTTGTGATTTTTTTGGCTAAAATCACTAATTTTCATTTTTTTTAATTATATATCAATGCTGATGTTAAAATGCTCTCCCATTATATCTACACTAATATTATTATAAAGAGGAAAGATTTGTACCTATTTTTGTATGTTTGTAATGAATAGGCTCAAAAAGCACTGGGCCGATTTAAAAAATTCTTTTACCAATAGAATGCTACATTCTTCCTATTTGACATAGGTTACATTTCATTTTAAAAAAATCAGGGATCCTTGGTAAAATTTGAACAATGTAACCGAAGGTGTAGAAAAATGAGTCTTAAAATGTCTTTCGTCGAATGCGCTGCCGAAACTATTAGCGATAGAACAAAATAATGTACAACAATATTGAAGAACATCATAATGTCTACAAAAAACTCCGCGGTAGCATATGTCCAACTATTGTAGTTATGTCACTACAACAACTTTTTTCATTTTAAACATTAATGAAAATGCTAACCAAATTCAAACCATGCTATTTATGTGTTTATATTAATCCTTATCCAAATAAATTATTTTATGGTCAAGACCATTTAACTACCTATAAAATAGTTTTTAAATTATTTGAATTGGACTTTCCATTCAAAAGATATTACGAATTAAAAAATTCAAACAGTAAACAAAACCGCCATAGCGCCGTGGCCGTTGTTTGCGATGCAGTCTAAAAAGCGCGCCGGGCATCGCGGCGAGCGGGAGGGAGAGGGCACTGGGGGGAGGGGCAAATTTTAAAAAATAAATAATTGTCTACCCCGTGCGAAGCCAGGACGGGCTGCTAGTTCTCGATATACTACCTTTGATATCGATCTTCAAAATTCATCACATCTTAGTAAAAACATTCTCCTTGTTCCTCGGAGTATTCCGAGTATAAGTAAATTCGTTCAGATAAGAATGTAGCATATAAAGTTTATGAGACATTCTGCAAGCCATAAATTTAAAGTTTTTTAAATCAGACAAAAGCAAACTTTAAAAACTAAAAATAAAAATTTAAGCGTTTTTTAATGTCTAGAATCCGATTTTAAGCATAAGAATCAAAACCTAAAAAAACTTTTTTTTGCTGACCGGTTAATCTGAGCTCAAAATATTTAAGTGACAATTTTTTTCGTATGATATAGAGCTTGGTTTTTTTCATACCTCATACTAAAATAAAAACTTAACAATAAATATTTAAAAAAAAACAAACAAAAGATAAATTAAAAAGATAGAGTCTTTGACGTTAAAAGATCCAGTTTAGCGTTTAAAGTGTGAAGTGTGTCCAGAGACAAAAGCTGTATTTAGTGATTACACTGTACTCAAAAATTCAACTTACTACGCCATCCAACTTTCGACAAAAACTGGCAGAGCTTAATATTTGTTTGTTAAATAAAACAACACATTATAAATAGATATAAAATATATTTGTGCTAAAAAAAATAACAAAAAAAAAATAAATTGTAAAGTATTATTGAGACAATTGACATAGCATAGCTACTCCTCTCATTATCCAATGATGCTCCGGTTTCTTTGTTGGCAAAGTTATAGCAATAACAAAATTAGTTGAATGCCCTGTTGTCGACAATATTCCTCTTCGTTCAGATGTTTTGTAAACTGGACATAAATAAGTTTGTCTTTCTTTGATCTCATCACGCTTCATCGGTTTAAGCCAGATCTGAAAAGTTCCATCAATTCAGTTAAAGTTCTACTTTGCTATTTTCCTGCTGATGGCATTCTTAATCATCAACGAACAAGGAATAAATCAATAGAAAAACTATTAGCTCGCTCAGCGGAAGAGAACAACAGAGCAGTTTGATAGTTAATTTTATTTTAAGCTGCAAGAATGGTATTTTCCAAAGTTTTCATCGTCCAATTTATGTTCAAAAAACGTTTATTCTAAAGTTATTGACTTTAAAAATCTCTTCAAATGTCTTAAAAACATGTCATGTTTTTAATATAAAATATTAAGAAAGATATAAATCAGTTTATTACTTTTTATGTAACCGACGTACTTTAACACAACAAACTATAAATTATTGTTAAAACTTATGTATAAACGTTTATCAGCCAATTATTGTCTAAAAACCAACAAAAAACATGATTCAACAACAAGAGTAGAAAAATTGTGACAAAATTATTTTTAAAGCTAAAAAAACATCTTTTTCTTGGTAAATATACCGCCACTGTTGGTACCGATCGCTATTAGTACGTTGAAAATACGTGTTGGTAACAGCGTATTTAAAATATTCATTCTCAATATCAAAAGTGTATCAAAAGTGTATCAATATCAATAATCAATATTCAAGTTTTGAATGGTGAACCATTATCTTATAAGTTACCCACATTGCGTCTGACATATTCTATCACCTCTCAATTTTTTTTTTAATGTTTTACGTCTCACTTAATTGGTCTTTCTTTGCAGTTTTATCCTTTGTCGTACGCTTTTCTAGATAACATTAATCAAAACTTCTTTATCCACCGCGCTTGAGAGAAACATTAGGAGGATTGTCTAATTTAGGTACAAAATCTAGGTTTGAGAGATAAAGTCTACAAAGTGTAATCTAGCACAATGACACAAATCCAAATTGACCAGAATATTTGACAAAAGTCAAGAAACAAATGTTAAACCAAACGCGTTAATCCTGATTTTGTTTTTTTCTCTCCTTATCTAAATAATTGTGGATCACACGGTACTATTTGCAACTTACCTGTTCAAAGCATATTTTTGGTTTTAAAAATAATATAGTTTCTATTGCTAATAAATGACGATATTAAAAGAAAAGAAAAATTTTCCGAAACGTTAACAAATAAGTAAGGTTCTTATATTAGCCGGGTCCTATCTTCTCGATAGTCCCTACTTATTAATGACAATATGTTTTTGACTTTAGCTGTAAATTTGTAAAACTCTGTTTTCTTTCAGCAACAGAAGTACAAACTAAAATAAATAAAAAAATTGTAGAAAAAAAACTCACATATGGTACTTCATCATATAAAACTTTAGGTAAAGACTCTTCTAAAACCATTAAATTTTTGTCCCATCGAGCACCATCCAAAAATAAACCATATACAATAACACCATCCTCAGGTACCTTCATCACGTTTGTTTCCTTCAATACCTATAAACTCTTTGAGTCAAAAAATTTAAGTCAATCTGTTAATAACCTCATAGTCAAACGCAAGAAGATCTATTGGAATTGTATATTTTCTAGCATAGTTTTGCTGAGCGCCCGTCAAAAATGCTTGTGTAAAGAAAAATCCGGAAATCCAAAATGTTGAAGGAGGACCTTCTTCATACCATTTCTGTAAAAAATAGAAAGCAAGTTATAACAGTTGTTAAACTATTTTTAAAATTAATCACCACTTTAAAACATAAAAAAGTAATTATATAGGTAAAAAGTAATAAGTTTTTTTTAGATCAAAAATTAAGAATTTACATGTCAATTGCTGTAACAGATGTTTTACACATGAGTGCCAATTTTGCAATTCGACACGAATTGATGAATTTTTTTAACGCATGAGGTACGTATGCTATTTTTTGCACTGAATTAAAATATATATATATATATATATATATATATATATATATGTATATATCTAACCTCAATTTAGTTGTATTTGAACTACTCGATTGTGAATAAAAAATTGAAGTAGTTAAAATGTTGTCATAAGTGCGACAACGCTACACAGCAATAGAAGTAAATGTATTTTAGAACTGTGGTAGATCAAATAAGCGCTTGTTCAAATGACAGTTCTGTCACGGCTCGTCTTTAATTAAAAATTTCGGGCGAATTTTACAATAATAGACTGGATAAATTGCTTCTCACAAATTAAACTTTATCTCAATATAAGTGAGTTTGTAGCAGAGTGTCCTAATTATCCAGTTTTTCTGGTCGGTTTTTTGCACACTTGTTTTCAAAATCAAAGGTTACACTATGTCGGTAGGCATTTAAATTTAAACGTTTTACAGGCAGAAAGTGCAAACATGTTATTTATTTATTCAAGTTTTTGCTACGTTTTGTTATTTTTCTTTAGGCATCTTACAAGACTTACAAGCACCTATTAGCTACCACAGCTAACTTATTATATTATTACAATCAGGACTGCTTGATGACATTTGAGCCATTCAAATTTGTTCAACTTTAAAACAAGCACAGATAATTTGAGCAACATTTACTCTCATTTAATATCTATATTTAAAAAAAAACAAATCTTGACATGTAAAGATGGTACTCACAATTGTGTTTTACTCAAAAAACGGTTCAGTTTTATAAGCAATCAATAGTCGCATAGGCTATATGTTCATTTATTTTAATTAATAAAATTTCTTCTGTCAACTTAGCATCAGGAATAACGTTGATAAGAAGAGTGTTAATCAAATAAAAAAATACATTATAGGTTGTACAAAAAAATGTAGACCATTTTCAACATTCTGTTACACATTGAAATAATTCTGACTTTGTACAATTTTTTTCAATTAGATAATTATCCTGGGCGTTTAGTTTAACGCAAAACAGAGTTTTTTGTGTTAAAATTACATGTTCTATGTTAACTTTCGATACCGGTTAAATTTGATAGAAAAAATAAATTTAAATTATTAAACTCAACATTTTTATATTGCTTTAATAAAATTTTAGCTTATGTTCATTTTGTTGCGGTATAATCTTGAATAATTCTGTAATCAATCCCGTAATTATTGTAAGTGAAACACGAGATAATTTATTGAAATAATTATTTTTTTAAAGGAATTGTTCAAAACGTTTGCCTTCTACAACAAAATCAACTTTTAGAAAATTCATATAAGATTTCAAGAATCTTGAAAGATTTTCAAAAAAATATTTTTATAAACTTCTAAAATTTAAACTATTTTGACATCGTTGCTCAATTTTCTTCAATATCTTCATCAAATTTAGATGGGACCAAACGAAAAACAACCGTTTCCAAATAAAAAAAAATTACTAAAATCGGTTCACACATAAAAAAATACAGTCAAATTGAGAACCTCCTCCTTTTTTTTTGAAGTCGGTTTCAAATACTGTAAAAGCTGATATGTGAATTGACTAAAGAAGATATTAAAAAATAAAAAAACCTATCAAAAATTGTATAAATAGCGTTGTTAAACTTTTGATCCAAAAAGAAGTTAATTACTTTCGCCCATAAAAAATAGATCTGAACAGAAATTCATAAAAAATTAATCTAAAACGTTTTTTACTGATATTTTATCACAAACTGGCATATTTAAAAATTAGTTTAAATAATATTCTGATACAGTTTAACATAGTTTAGGTTAGCCAATAAGCCGATAGAAAATGCGTTGCAGTCATAGAACATCCTCAAAATCTTATAGCATAATGTCGTTTATGTAACACAAGTTTTTATAATAGTTTTTATACAACAAATATTAGAAGGTATCATTATACCATGATTACAAAGCAAAAAGATAAAAAAATATTCCAATGAAAAACCTTTTTTCTCTTTTGCTGCAGATAATAGGAACAAGAATTGAGTAGCATGCTATCACATTTTAACAAAGTGACAGCTACAAAATTTAGATAATGGTAAGAAAGATAAAGCGGGATACTACGCTGGAAGTAATTATTAATAAACCGTTAAATTTGCTGTACTTTTGATTCAATTTCTATGGCAATCTGGAAAAAGTCACTAAAATTTTTTATTCAACAAAAGCATATTTTAATGCGTCTAATTTTTTTTAGTTTCAGATGTGTTTAAACAATGAAAAATTGAAGGCTTTTTTGTTTTCAGCCCTCTCTCAAATAAACCAGGCTTGATTTGAGAGAGAAAAAAGTAAAAACTTTTTAAGATTTTTGTGCGGTATATTAATTTTTAACCAAAAGAAAAACGATTAAACTGACAATTAATATTCGGACAAGGTCTTATGTTTTTTTTTATGAAAAATTATTAAAATCATAATCAACTATGTGTAATTATAAACAAGATAAAAACAAATAATCTTCCAAAAGGTTTTGAGACTTAATTAAATTTAAAATTTCCTATTTGTCAAAGACAAAAAGAAATTTTAATTACAATATGTGCACATCTAAATTATAGTACATATTTTAATTCATATGGCTTTTATACCCTGCTGCAAAAAGTTTTATTTTTATAATTCTCAGTTCTAGTGAATGGAGTAGTTTCATGTAATTTAGTTTGTCTAAACCGTCTGAATTAATAAAACGAGTGTAAAAATACACAATACACAATAGTATGTTTGCATAAAAGCGAGATTCTTCACATACGTTCCCAACATCCCAGCATCAGGCTTTTATTAAGCAATAAACATTTTAGAAATTCTGTCATAAACAATGTGTCTTAAAAATAATTATCAGTAAAATAAATTTTTACTATGTAAATAAATAATATGTACTTTGTTTATAAAAAATTATCTTACCTGCAAAAACGCTAATCGCGCTAAAAAATCTGTAACATAGCTTCCTAAAGGCTTCAAAGACGGATAAGATTTCTTAGCCCAAGCACTAGGAATCCTCCCCGTTAATATGCTGACAGAAACTTCTTCCAAAACTGGCGACATAACTATTATTCCTTTAATTGCTTTTCGTACATTAACCAGAGTAGTTCTAATCTCCATTAGAAGTTTGTTAAATCTGTACATTTCTTGAATGAGTACAGTGTTCATACTTTGCGAATATGAAGTTGGATATTTCTCCATTACTGCATCTCTATCAAAATTTGGTGGCAGTTTTGACAAAATATCAGTAGCTACTTCTTGAACTATTTCATCTGGCATTTTAGATGATCCCGATGTTGAAAGAGTGTCCTGGATTTGTTATTCAGTTGATTAAAAAATATTGAAATGTTTTTAAAATTAATAAATTCTAACTATAATATAAGCAATTTGAACTTAAAGGAGTATAAAAAACAAATCGCCTATAACACTGTAGTAGACCGAAAAAGTAGTTATAGGTTTCTACAATTCTTTTTGCACGTTTATACAGTATGTCCCTAAATGAGAAGTTCATAAGAAATATTTTTTTAAACATTGAAAAAAGTATATTTTTTGTCTAAACAGGTTTTGCTTGTTGTGAGATTATAAAAAATGTAAAAAAATAATAATACACAATTAACAGTTAAGCGTCACTGTGATCAGGTTGCAAAGCAAGTTTATAGACTTTTTTTCAATATTCACACAAAAAGCATTTACCTAAAACAGTTTGGCTAAAATATTTAACTTTTTGATTTTTTATTTATAATTATAAAATAAGCCCGATAACAGCTTGAGTTGAATTTTTAATAAATAATATATATTAGTTTTAATATTTTTTTAAAAATGTCATGCCTGAACAATAAGCTATTTTGTTTAAAAAACATATAAGAGCAACAAATAGTTAGTTTTGCTTAAGAAAAACGGGTCAATAATCGTCTTAACCTTACGCACCAATTAAATCGTTTTTTTTTTTTAAAAAAAGCAGATCATAGTCTAAATCTCCAACTCTTAAACTGGGAGATGTTTAAGTTAGTGTGCGTTCCCAATCCAAAAACTAATCAGAATGTCTAAAAATGTTTTCATTTCAAAAGCCGAGGTCTGTACGATAATGAATATGTTCATATTAACGGGTACATCCAAAATTTAATAATATACCGTACGAACAAGAACTGTTATACGCTAGAGATCTGTAAATGACGTCATACACTTGATAGTGTTCTATAGTAATACAATAAAATATTGTATAAAAATTAAAAGCAGAAAATCTTACCTGTTCTTCCTTTAACTCCTAGGATGTAAATTTGTTTAAATATAAAAAAACAACACGTTTAATATCACATTAAAACGACAGATAACACACAAGTATAAAATATCCAAAAATAACAAATAAATTAAGAGATGTAGATCATAATTTATCTATTAAACCACACTTAGTAGGTATGTACCAACAAGAGTGGTGTAAGTCAGAGAGTGAATAAGTGTCATTAAATGGTAGTAAAATACTGCATTTTCTGCACAATTGTATTAATATAAAATGTTCATTTAAATTTTATTTTTTCACTTATAATAACATATATTATTTTCAGTTAAGTGTGATCATTAATCATTAATCACTTTAAAAAAAAATAGTCTTTTTGCAAGTAGTAGGTGTCAATTTCATTAATCATTAAGTTAAAATGTCAATTTTTAAGTAACAGTACCCTTCTTATTTAGAAATTGTGTGTTCAATAAAAAAAACATAATACATGGATAATAGGTAACAAACATGTAAAACAAAGTTTTTTTGCACCACCCACCAAATCTAAAAAAATCAGCAAAAAAGGCAAGTTTAAATCAATCACTTACCATCAGTCTCACCAAGTCCTTAAAGTGGGTATTAGTAAAAAATTTGTAAAATTAAAAAAAAAACAAAAAGTATATTATCAACTCACAGTTCTGTCCTATTGCAGCACAATTAAAAAAAACATTAAACAAATGTTTATCAATTAATACAAACACATACACACTAAACTATAGCGAAATGTAGAAGAGAATTTTTATCAACGTTGTCTATAGACGACAAAGATCAGCAAATTTAATTTAATGTAATTGAAGTCTATTCCAAATTAGATATAATTATAACATCTTAAAAATAAGTGGCAAATTAATGATCAATTTGTATATGATCGATTATTTTTCAACTATTCATTTGGTTATAGGTTTTACCTATCATTGATTTGTGTTTTTCAAAAAAAAATTATTCTAGAAATGCACAAAAAACTATTACTTGATGTTTAAATCTACATTACCAAAAATAAATACATTGAATTTTTTGAAAAAACTTGCCAAAATATTAGTTCAGCATGATAATTTTGACAGCCTAGTTTTATAAACATATTGATAAAGTAAAAACTATGAATTAAAGCTATAACAGCAACCATCACCAAATGCAATAAAAAAGCAATAACAGCAACCGAGGACAAAAAATAGGAAACAAAACTAGTAAAATAATATTTGGTAAAGACCCTAAAAATGACTGTAAAACGTATTTTTTTACAAAATACTTTAACAATTTTTGTTGAAGTAACTACTTTTAAATCACCATTGCGAACAAACTTTGGCTTGAAGAAGAAAGGCTTTCACGGCACGAAGTCATTGAACTATTGACATCTTTTGAAAAAGACCGTGCCGAAAAGCTTAATAAAATTGTTGACGTTTCGTACTCCATCGGTGGAGGCGTCATCAGAACAGGGAAATAAAAGTGAGAATAAGCACGGTAACTCAACGCTAGAGGCAAAACTTATTCTGGCTAGAAACTTATTCTTGGCTTTTTAACAATCTAGATGTTTATTCTGATTCAATAAATAAAAGTTCATCGTTTCAACTGTTTTAGCTCAACTTCTGTACTGTCAATACAGATCTTTGTTTAAAAAAATGTTTTATTTGACTTAATACTTCTAAAATTTCTGGCTAAATTACATACATAGTTCTAAAAATTTATTTTTTACTTTATGAGAGATTAGCACTATTATCATTCATCCAACAAAAATGTTCATCATATTAACTTTTGTTTTGCAAAAAAAATTATAGAAAGAAAAGTGTAGCAATATGATCACTAGACCATCTATAAAACATTTTATTATATTTTGTATAAAATATTTTTTTATATTTTTCTTATAAGTTTAAGTTAACAAATAATGTAACTTTTCAAATTTCAGCAAACCTTTTAAAACCTAGCGGTTTTTGTAGGTAAATAACTTGAAAAAAATGTTTTCACAGTTACCTCCAAACTAGGTAACAGTTTAAAATTTAAAAATTTCTACTAATCAGTAAAAACTTTTAAGCAATATTCTTAATTTTGCGATAAACTGTGATTAGTTCAAAAATAATTACACAACTTAAAAATTTAGAAAAAACCGACTTAATTATGATAACTTAATTATTTCAACAGTCTGAGGTAAGGTTCCGCTAGCACTAAATTGATAAAAAAAAAATGACTCAAATTGCTTATAAACTAATATTTAATGTTAAAAGCAAGTTTTTAAATTTTTAATTTCTCACATGTATTTTATAATCAATTAATTATAAGTGTCAAAAATATATGCCAAGAAAAGCATTAATAAGAATAGCTTAAAAACTACTGATCAGATCTTGATCACATTTAAATAAAACCAAATAAAAAGCACCAGCTTCCAAATAAAAAAAAATCACTTAAAAAAAGTTATAAAACACATATAAAAAAAATACAGTCGAATTGAAAACCTTTTTCTTTTTTTGAAGTTCGTTCAAAATACGTTATAAAAAAGTGATTTAGAAGCCGTTTTAGAAGCCGGGAGTACTCAACAAAATAAAAACCCTGTCTTTCAGATTTAAATTAGACTGACAATTTGATGCTCTTAGAAATAAACAACAACAATTCAAGCTTAATATAAATAAATAATTTGTTACAAAAAAAATTATTGTTAAATTAACTATTTTTTAATATAAAATTGATATTTATTAATGACAGAATTGAAATCAAAAGTTTACATGATGAACATTTAATTAAACGCTTGATAGAAGACTATTGGTACACAAAAAAAATTAATATAAAATTTTACATAGCAAAAAGTAAAAATATATAAATTTTTAAAAAGCTGCCAGCTTCTTTTCATAAAGATTAATATAAAACAAACGCTGTTTAATCAAAGAATTCTGAAAAGCAATAAAAAAATCTAATTTACCTGAGTCAAAAGCGTACTGGTAAACATTAAATTAGTTTCCTGCTGGTCTTTCATGATATCCGCATTTTCGTTCATTCCAAATACTTCAGGATGAGTGGTCAAAGGAAGAGATTTTGTATATTCCATAAATTCTTCATAGTCGCTTTTATCCGGACAAAAATATGTTTCTGAAATTAAAAATGTATTTATAACATAAAATGTATAGAAAGGCAGCTTAACCAGACGTAAATAAGAGGCTATTCAATATTTTATCAATTAATAGTAAGATTGTGGTACAGTCCGAGCGTTATAATGTGGCGTTATAATGTGGCGTTATAAAGCGTTAGATGCGCAGTAGTCTACGTGCAAATTTCTGTCGCGATAAATCCAGTGGTGGAGTTATAATTTGTGGAATGTGATTGCAGAATTGCAATATTCTATTTAATTAAAAAGAACTAAAAATTTGTTTTTAAGAAATTTTCAATATAATTAAATTTTGTCAACATCAATTTATCCCAATAGTTTAAAGTTCCAAAAAAAAATTTTACTGACTCCAACTGATAAACAATATTAATTAAAAAATATTTTCATATAAGAAGTTAGATGACACTCTTTGCTAGTTTTCTTTGTTGTTAAACTTACAAAATGGCTTAAAACTGTGAACAAATGTAAATTTTTCTCATTTTTGAGAATAGCGTCAAATTTGAGAAAGGACCTAACACAAGGTAATAAAATCAGTGCTACAGAAATAAAAAGTTCTAAAAAGATAGTTATAAAAAAAAATCTTCTTGAAAATCTAGATAAACCTATTTTTAAGAGTCTAAGATAGAAACGTTCTCAAAAGAAAACAGCAACCAAGTTAAAAAAATTTGAAAAATTAGATTTTTGAAATGCAGTATACAATTTTAATTTAACCAAACTGCAAGGTTACTCTTCCAGCTTTAAAACAAAAATTGCACAATGTTTTTGCATAGAATCAATTAAATTTTCCACGCAAATTTGGTAAAAATCTATAATACCTATAAAGGCAATATATACTGACTTGGTTTCAGCTAGAATTATAATAGAAAATTTTTGATTACAAAAAATAAGATATAACCACTTGCTAAAAAAAACAGTGATAATTAGTAATTACACATAATAGAACGTAAAAATAAATATTATATGGGAAGAAATTTATTTTTATGGAGGATTTAGGGTATAAAATGTAGATGTTTTTAACAGTTCTCTATTTTATCTTAGAGCTACGTTTCGGTAACAAAATGTTACCTTCTTCAGGCTGTTGATGTCATTGAACCGGTTATTTTTTTATAAAGAGAAGCACGTTAAAATAGAAAGATAAAAAAAAACTAAAATTATTTCGGATGGTTGAAACAAATGTCATTTGGACTTTTTGGAAAAAGAATTTCTTGGTACTGAAGCTGCCAGGCAGCCGTGGTAAAATCAGAATCACAATTATATTAACATTTTGTTACCGAAACGTAGCTCTCAGATGAAATAAAGAACTGTAAAAAACATTTACATTTTATACCCTAAATCCTCCATAAAAAACAATTTCTTCGCATATAATATTAAAAAAATAAAAAAAGGTGATAGCTTTCCTAAAGTAAAAATAAATATTATTATGTCTGGGTAAATATGACAATAAATGAAATACGAAAATGTTCAAGACAATTTATATATTAACCAAATCGCAAACCATTAGCGTATAATTTGTCATCAAAACTTGGTAAACCGCTTTGTTAATAAATATATATAATAATAAAACCGCACTTAGAAACATTCTAAAACACTTTTGAAGATAATAAACTTGTTAAAAGTTTTGAAAAGCGTCAATTGCACTATAAGTGCAGTTTTGGGCTTATTAGGCAACAAATTATAAACGGCAATCCGTTTATATTTTCCAAAATATTAAATATTAAAAAAATCATCAAACTATGTAGATATACTTACTTGTTGGATCAAATGGATAATTTGGAGCTTCAACAAGCTCTTTACAGTAAAATTTTCTTAAAATTGTAGCAAGGCATCTTCGATCCCAATCATCAGTGACACGACCGCCGTAGTTGCATTCTCCAGTTAGATATAATAAAGCATCATATTGAATTTCCTTGAAGATAAAACAAACAAAAGATCGTATTAGAAGTAAACAAGTGTGCGAATTTAACATGATGCATAAACAAACAAAAAATTTTTTTAACTGAACTTTTTAAATTCGAGGGAACCTACAGTGTATTAACTTGATAGTATAACCAAAACATAACACAAAAGACCTACAGATTCAAACATGCTTAGAACTATTTGGGTCTCGTAAGAAAAACTAAATAAACTTTTTTTGTAACGTATAAATGATTTTTAATAAGATTTACATCAAGCAACAAATACAATTTTGTACAAATGTTCTTACATATAAAATACATTTTTTCATCAGAATTTCCACTTTGTGTTCTCTAAATAAGAGTGAATTTGTCGTATTTTATAGTAACCGCAGTTTATCAATTGGTTACACATAATAATAACAGTTTAGAAACTAAAATTAACATTCTCATAAAGTTAACTATTGTGTAGTATTTTTTCAATAACATTGTATTTTTTTGCAAAGATATAAAAAATAGAATCTTTCTAAAGATATTAAAAAAAAAAGTTAAAAATAAACTACGCTTGCCTACCTGATACTCATTTAAAAACATGAGTAACTGCATACAACTGATTCTCAAATCAGTTTCATTAAACTCATACGGTATATTCCATCCCAAAGGGCCAAATTTCTTTCTTTCTTGAACAGAAGCATGAAAGAAACACAATCCATATAACAAACGTTTGAATGCGACACCTTGTGTACAGGTCTCAAACCATTCCGGATCCGATATCGGATCACTTAAATAAGATCGGATAATATTAGCTCTCAGTCCTTTCGGAGGCTCATTCGTCATTTTAACGCCATTTTGCAGAACAAGAACAGGAAAATGATCGGCAGGATAAGATGTTAACCAAAGACGAAAGTCGGGATGTGTTGAATCGGGAGTTAAATTCTCGCAAATCTATGCAAAAAAAAAGTTGGCTTAGGAAAAAATTGCTTTTATTTAAAGCTTTCACAATTTTCACATTAAATTAAAGTGAAAATCGTTATTATTCATAAGCAATTTCAATTTCCTCTATTTTAAATTGCTTGCAGTATATTACAGAAAGCCGTAAATTAGCTCCAAGCTTATTGTCCCAACATAAATGCTTAAAACGTTGAACGAAACTTTACAATTGCCCTTTTCCTAAATTTGAAGAACAATTACGAGGCAAAACCGATAGCGGACACTGATTTAAGTATGCACTTTGTTTCACCAAGCTTGAAAACCATAAAGTGTAAGTGATAATTTTCAATTTGGTGAAACAAAGTATAGTAAAACATATTAAATAAATAATTCTTGTCGTTTCAGAGGCACATTGGATAGAGAATAAGCACTAATACTACTTTCTACCTACTAGTAAATTCATTACTTACACGCTCCAACGTTGGCATAAAACTTTTAGCAAGATGGCAATTTTGGAGAACAACCCACGTTCCATTCCGAACACCGTCATCAATTAATTTTACAGCAATAGGACCCTGCCCTTGACCCAGTGATAACGCAAAAAGACGAGCTTGACCAAATCCTTGATCGTCAGCAAACTTTAAAAGAACAGCCGTTGGATCAGCTCCGGGAGTTAGTACAAAAATTAATGGTATGCAGCAGTGGGAATCGCTGAATGATGAATATAAATCAAATGGTGGTGGTTCTATGTATTTCTTTCCCAAATTTTCTAGAAAATATTGCTAATTTAATTTAGCTGGGTCGACAGGTATGTCATAGTATTAACCGTTTTTATTTATTTATTTATTGCTAAACTCCTGTCAAGCCACAATTACATAATATGTAAGATATGTTACAGGTAACAATAGTATTCGTAGCAACGTTTATTACAAACAGGATCCTGTTACTGCTTGAAATATGATGCTACTACTTTATTCAGTAACAGAAGAACGAAATGAGAAATGCTATAAAAATCTGTTTTTATTTGAAACGATATTCTTACATTTTTATTAAAAGTCAGTTCTTACAATGAATTACAAGGTAAATTGAGAGAAAATCTTAAATATTAGAATTTCTTCGGTTGTAGAATAAGAGATTGATTTAAATTCCGACGAATACCTTTAATCTGACCTGACACATTGAAAATACTTTTGCAATAGAATAGAAAGAAGTACATTATTTGTTATATTTAAACCAAACTTTTTTTAATCAAGTTTTTTGGTAATCTTATATGTACTTTTCGAATCATATAAGAAAACAAACTAGGAAAAATGATTTTACTAATTGTCTACATTTATACCGTGACGTGTTGCTTGAATTATTGCCATTTTTTTTATTGTTTGTGACACAAATCTACTATTGTGGGAAACTAGTGATTATTGTCACTATTATCACCTATAAATCATTTTCAGTTTCAAGTGATTTTTTTTATCACTTTAGAATGTGCTTAAAATTTTTCAGTTCAAAAAAGTTTGTTTTCAACGTCGCGTATTTTTTTGACAGCCTTCTTGAAATATTTCACTGAACGCCTTTTTGGCCAACCTCTTGACAAAAAGTGATGTTTTTTGCTACTACTTAATTTTTTACTGTAGTTCATATTGACTCTATGGGTTTAATTGTGGGTGATAGGGAAGGAAACGTAATACCGCATTTCTATGGCATTTCATTAAATTATCAAATTTTTTCACCTTTCCTGCTATTTGATGCTGATAGTAAGGGGCATTATTAATGACAATAAGATTTTTAGATTAATGCAGAATAAAATTTGTATTATTTATTTCTGGTAGTCAAATGCTAGTTTTCACTTTTTATTTGAGATTTAAAAACAATCAGACAATTTGAATTTCAAAAGTTTTGTAGCGTTTTAGTAGATACTAATGTCAAGTAGAAAACCTACCTTTGTTTATTTGTCAAATCAGTTTGAATATGAATTTGTCAAACTAAGCTAAGATTGGCAAAATAAAAATTACCAGGCGGGTCAATAACGATTTTGAAAGTTCATAACTTTCTTCTGCCAGCAGTTTTTAAATTTGAGTAAAATTGTTTTGATTCTAATTTTCTGTCCCATGCAAACTTCAAAGTGGTGACGCGAGCTAAAGACTTATTGCTCATTTCTAATCCACAGAGTCTGTTTTCCGCTCTTAATGATTTTTTCAGTCTTCTTTTCTTAAAAAAACGCACTTACATCTTTTGTTTTCTTCTCTGATATTTTTGAAATAATGCGAGTCACGCAACAGTTTAACAACTGAACGAAAAACCGCACTTGTTTGTAACAGAACAGCATGATGAACCAAAGTAATACGAATCCAATTTCGGTTTATTCTAAATTCACTTGTCAAGCTTTTCTTACTACTCAAGTCAATCATCTTTACCATAAAAAACTAAGTGATGTTAAGAAACAAAACACAAAACCGCACCTAATTTGGCATCTCTGATTTCCGTAACTTGATAGTTAACACACAAAAAAAGACTATTTTAAAAATAATTCTATCTTGGGCGCCCCTCTCTCGCTTGGCGCTCCGAGTACCCCTGTTGTCGGTCTAATATGATGATGGTACGTAAACAAAACAAATATATATATATACATCTCGCTACATTTTTAACGTCTTTCCATGATGCAGTCTTTCAGCGTCCACCTCTGTATATTAAAATCTCTTATTACCCATAGATGGGGCTTTTTCTGAGGTTTTAAGAAATTCAATGTATATTAAGTTAGGAGCATTATTTTTAGTTTAAATTGAAAATTTTCACTTGGCAGCTTTTCAGCGTCCATCCGTCTTGCTATTTTTTTCGCGTCCATAATATACATTCTATAATGCAGCTATTCAGCGTCTAAATGTATATTTTTGTACAGACTGGACCCATTCAGCGTCTGGCTATGAACTTTCAGATTGAATCGGCTACAACCAAGACTCTTGCAAGGTTTTAAAATTTTGTAAATATGTAGTAACACTTTTGTTTCTTAAGGAATAGATTGCTATTGCAAATTTTTTAATCACATAACAAAATGAATAAAGTCTGTGATAAAATGCAAGAAAAAGTGCATCTATTAATAAAATAAATTTAGAAGTTTGAAAAAATTTTGGTGTCGTCAGAATACTTAAAGCAGAGAATAAAGCTTTGTTAGATAAACATTTTTGTCAATCTTTTTAAAAAGTTATACGATTGTTAATTAACTAATTTTCATCTAATGTTTGTTCTAATAAGATCGACATAAAAGTTTAAATAATGGATCTATAATTTTTTTGTTTGTTAAAGCTCTTTTTATTTACATATTTACCAAGATCACGTGATGATTTAAATTTTGTTTGTTATAATTTATTTTTATAAAAAAAAAATCAAAAATAATGCATCGAAAAAAAATTTGATTAAAAAAAATCAACAAATTGTCACTAACTTGTAAATTTCTTTCATAGTAGCTAACTTGTTGAAATTTACTTTTAACACCAATAGTCTGATTTGATAAATGTTTCTTTTAAGAACTGAATCAGCTATTTATTAATTAAAAGCTAAAACTAAATTAAGTTTGGAAAAGTAACAACCGATTTCAATTCCTCACGATTTATTTTTATATTTTATTAACTAAAAACGTAAAATATCTTAATCGTCTTGATAATTTCATGAATTAGTTTTATAACTATATTACGAAACACACATTACTCGGGTTAAAAAAATACAAAAAAAATTTACCAACTATCTGCTGTTCAAAATGAATGTTGATAAACACTTATGAGCTATAAGTAATATCACTTGTTGAAGTTAAACCTCTAATTTTAAGAGAAAAGAAGTTTGAAATTCGTTTTAGTTTTAAATTAATTGAAATTTTTTTTTGACTGTTTTGATTCATTAAGCAGACTATCGTACTAATTATAATGTGTATATTTTGTATACACTTTGCAGCTTTTCACCGTCCACCCAATAATTTTTCCAGACAAGAACCGTTCAAGGAAGAAAACTGTTATTGCAAATATAAATAACCAAGCTTTAGTCATTTATGAAAAAACATAGTAGATTGTCATAAGACATTACAGAAAGCAGAAATACATTGAAAACTTTTCAGCGTCTGTATATGGACGCTGAATGGCTGCGGACGCTGAATCATTTGTAATTTTCATATGTATGGACGCTGAAAAGGTAGCAAGTTATATATATATAGATATATATATGTATATATAATTCTCTAAAACATTTATATAAAATTTAAAAATTTAAAACATTTTGAAGCGTTTAAAACAACGATGGCAACAAAAATGTTGGTCGATACACGAATGGTGTCTCAGATTTCAAAGGTTTGGTCTCTTTTCAGCCTTCAGATTGCGCCCTTAGGTTGAAAAATAAACCTCCTGCATAAAAACTTACCTAACAATGAGCTTGACTCAAAAACTACCAATTCTGCTCAAGTTGACATCTTTTTTATAATTTTGAAAAAAAAAGTACGGTATTTACCGACTATAAATAGTTTTTTCTCCATTTTGCTATTTAAGAAAAAAGTGGTTCACCAAAATAAATCTCATGTAGCGTTACAGAATAAACTCAATAAAGTATGATTAAAGATCGCGGTGTGACTTAAAAACTGATTTACTACTTGTTTTGAGTTGCAAATAAGATCAATAATGATCTTGATTGAAAATATGTTTTTTTCTTGTTTAGCAATTAAAAACTTACCAGTCACAAAAGTTTGAATAGACGGTACAACTTTATCAAATCTAAAACATCTCAACACCAGAATTCTCTGAAAGCTCGACAATTTTGTATTCCATGGTTCGGGTAAAGGATAATTATGTGGTTCTCCTGAATCGAATAATGTCTTCCATTTCGATAAGTTATTAGAGAAATTATCTCTAATTCCGCTATAACATCGATCGTAAAACTTTCTCAAACGATTACGAGGATTAATTACAAGTCTTACACAAAAGCTGGTAACTCATCGAGTCTGCACAACTCGTCCCAAGATTTTTTGATCAGCCAATCTGATGGATTCGCATAGGGATTATCCAGCCCAACACCTCCTGTCAAAAGAAACATCCATTCGGCCATGTCGATAGCGTCACGGCTTTTCAGTAAGTTAATGGTTAGCAACAAGGAAAATAAAAGTTTATCCTGTAAGGCAAGAAAGCTATAATTAGAAGTGATTTTGAAAAGTAACTCAAAATATAACAATTTTTTTCAGACTATTTTGTTATACAAAATTTTAAATCTAGGTATTTTTTTTTAAAATTATACAAATTGTTAAAGAAAAAATGTTTTTAAAAAAATCTAAACTTTTACCTTTTCAAAAAGACTTCTGCAAATATTTACATACAACGAATAGGTGAAATATTTTTTCAAATCCTCTAAACGTTCTCCAACATCATCGACTTTATCTGTGTTATCAATAGCAGCTTTAAACAAATTCATAAACCAAACCAACGAATACTGATACATTGGATCTATATTGGCAAGATCTACTATTGTAAAAAACAAAATTGTAGAATGCATAGCTATAGGCTTATATTCTAGTCTGGCTTTATCAATTTGTTTTTCTGTTACTTCTGCTACGGCTTGTTTTGCAGCTATTTCATTTGATAATGCTTTCGAAGAACTAAGAATTTGAACAGCTGTTTCGTCTTCTAGAATATTGCCTTGTGAAGAACTTAACACTTCAAGTATTTTATCTTCAATTTCTTTCAATTGACGCTTATTTTCAGCACCTTGAATAATCAAAGCATTTTTTTCTCCTTCTAAATCTGGACGTTCTTTTGCCACCGTTATCCCAAGCAGTTGGTCTTCCAGACCAACAGTTGTAATCATAAAGTTAACCAAAGTCACTTTTACGGCTACTTCTGGCAGATAGTGAGGATTCCGCAATTTTGTCGTTATATATAATCTAGAATTTACAAACGTTTTAAACTTATACTTGATAAAATAAAGCTTTACTACTTAAAATCAGCATTATATTCAACAACAGAATCCCCAAGTTTAAGGCAAAGAGCTCCACTTTGTTTAAAAATTTGCTGAGCTAAGACTGGTTCTAAAATTGGATCAAGCTCTTCGCCAACATTTTCTAATAGCACAGGCTGTCCGAATTGAATTGCGTTTTCTAATATTCGAACATAATCTGCTTGATTTAGTCTAATAATAGCAAGATTGTTTGCTTTTTCCATATTTTTAACCCATTTGTTTGCCTGTCCTTGTGGATCTATCATCAATGCGTATCTTCTTGCGTTTCTAAAAATGCATAATAAAACTCTGTTACTATCTCATCTTGTTTCAATTCAATTATTATATATGCAAAAATTTTTTAAGTAGTAATAATAGAAAACTACTAATATATACATACTTAATAATTACTCCATTATCTATGCTAAAACCATCAGTAGGCAATCCAAAAATATTCCATTGTCTTATTAAAACAGCTTCTCCTAAAGTTGCCGTTAGCTGAAAATTTTTTGTGCAAACAATTTCAAGACTGATCAAAGCGTTGATCCATTTATCAATTTGTTTTGTTCTAAATTGCATAGTAAATGAACCTAAATACGCTACAATTCCAGCAGCTACTAAAATATCGCCAGTCAACATAAAATATTTTTCTCCCAATTGTTTTGCCATTGTTATCCATCTAGTTTTCTCTCCTCCCAGTCCCCCAATTAACTCTTCAGCTCTATGTAATTTTAGTTGACATAAATTGACTTCATCAGTCAATCCTTGAAATTTTTTGTTCTCTGCATCCAATGCCAGCTCAAGTTTTGCAACTCTTTCTCTTGCCTCTCTAAGTAATTGTCTTTTGGCTTCTAAAGCAGTCATTGCGTTTTGAAAAGTAGCTTCAGCTCCTGCTAGAGCTAGTTTTTTAGGCGCCACTACTTTAGCAACTTTGTCATACTTTGCAATTGCTATAACCCATTTAGACAATCCTTCGGCAGCTGTAGAAGCTACTTTAATCTTTTCAGGATCAAAACTTTCATCTGTAAGTATTTTTTCTTGAAGTTTAATCATTACTTTTATTGGAATATTGTCTTTATCAAAATTTATCAGATTTTCCAAAAACTTCATATCACCAAGAACTTTTTTCGATGGTCCCCAATAATCTTCATATGTACCAATGCCGCTTGGATTTGGCAGTTTATCTGGTTTTAAATCTTTTAGAATGCATACTGCTTCCATCACAAGTCTTATTCCTTTTGGTGGACTTTTCATTGTTTTTAAAATTGTCATATCAGCCGGAGTTAAAGTGTTGAGAGCCGTCAAAGCCGCATTCAAGGCAGGCATAGCTTCTGCTAGATTTGCATCACAATCGTCTTTAATCACTTGTGCTGCTTTTGCTTGTTCGTTGGCAATTGCCTCATCAGATAACACTACTTTTTCAACTTCGGCAGCTTCTGCTGATTCCGCTTCGACTTTTTTCATAGTTTCAGCTACTTTAGCTGTAGCTTCAACTAAAGCTGGTTGAAGAGCTTCTAAAGCCGATTGCATCACTGAAACTTGAGATGCGGCGTGATCCAGTTTTTCCAAACCAACTTCGTATCGTTTTTTGCCTGTCAAAACCTCTCTAAAAAATGTAAGATATTTTATTCAAGATTGAGTAACATCACTTGTACTTACTCGCGTTTTTTGCTCAAAAATGTTTTAAAAGTATTAATCAACTCTAAATAAGACGTAGGTGTAACATAATTACGCCGTCTTAATCTCGTATAGTATTCCTCTGATAAGTCTTCAGTTGAAGTGTGAAACATTTGACACATATCAATGCAAACATTTCTTTCGCGCTCTTCTAGATCAATTTCGCCAAGAAAACGAGTAGCTACAGCAAGAAGAGCATCCTCTGGCCATGACTATAATAAGAAAAACTAAAAAATTTGCAAAAAGTAGTTGTGCTTACTTGAAACCAATCAATTGTGCAACAGTTGACAATAGCTGGAAACTTTCTTATTCTGTTTCTAAAACTATCACCAATTGGACTCATTGTTAAAACTACATGCAATTGCTCTTTAACAATTTGAACAAAAAAGTTATACAATGCCACAGGGCTACCATCTGTTTGCATCGACTTATCCCGCTGTCTATCTAATTGTCGCATTTTCTCACATAATTCTACACGATCCTCTCCAGTAAAAATGTTTGGAACTTCTCCAGAATTCATCAAATTACTTATATCTTCTAAAAACCCTTCTTCTTTAATTTGAGTATCACTGAAAAGAAAAACAGCGTGCTGATCGGTAGCAGAAGATTTTTTAAGAATTCCTTTAACGTCTTCGCGCCATTCATTTATGCCATAAGATCTTGTGATTTCTACTTGAAAAACTTCATATTCAGAAATATGAGCTGCGAGACGTGTTAATGATTGACGACCTGAGCCCCCTACTCCAACGCAAAGCCCGTGAGAGCGAGGTTGCTTGAGAATTCGACAAAGCTTAGATAAATGTTCAATGGCAAATCTACAACAAATCATATTTTTTCACTTAAAGAATAGTTGAAAAATAGATGTACTCTAGCCGAATAAATACCAGTTTTACAAGCTTTTTTCTTGTACCAAAACCAAACGGTTTAGGTCTAAATATGTTCCCAAAAAATCCCTAATGACATAATTTAGCTACTAATCTTCTGAGGAATTTATGAGTTGCTATAGAAATTTTGTTTTGCTTTTGTATTTGTAACAGATAAGAACAAATAATAAAAGTATCTTACTTGAAAAGTACTAAGTTCATTGGTTTTTTTGTCATATTATTAAATTCAGCCAAATATCCTTCGACAATTTCTTTAAGTTGTTCAAGATCTAAAACTTCAATATAATGTCTTTGATCTGCTTTTGGATTCGCAAAATCGCAATAAAGCAGATTCCTTAATTCGATTTCCCCTATCTAGAAAATAATTAAATCAATTCCATTTATCACCCTTCAACCCTTGTATCGTTTGCATTACTGTTGCGGTTTCAGCTGTGGTCGCCAACCTTTGGAACATTGCATCAAAGTCTTCTTCGAGCTGCTTTGTGGTCACTTCCCGTAGAGCCCCAACAATCCAACTGCGATCACTGTCGTCAACTAAGCGATCGTAATAAACTCTTAAAACTTCATGAATCCATAGACGTTTCATTGCTACTAAATCTTCCATCGCTTCCGGAACCGATAAGAGAACACCCTGTGCATTAAAGAGTAAGTTTCAAAAGAATATTAATGGTTTATATCCATACTTGAATAACCCGGGAGAAATCTCGTAGATTGAAGAGGTAATGAGACTTTGCTGGAGTTGGAAGAAGATTAGATCTGGCCATTTTGTAAATGTCAAGAGTTGCTAACACAATTTGTTGAATGCAAGGATCAAATTCCTTTGAGAAACCCCTAAAATTATAGACGAATAGTACATTAGTTACATAAACTAATTTAATATGTAGTAACTTGAATACTACTTTCATACCTTGTATCCAAATGCCAAAGCATTATCTTGCTAAAAATATTAACCAAAACGCTGTCTTGAAATTCATCAATACACAAATGATTAAAATGTCTGGAAAAACGTGAGGTGATTGTATTTCCTCCACCTCCCGGCGGGCACATAGCACACATGAACTAAACATTACGCAGGAAAAAATTAAAATTAATTATTGTGAATAATATAACAGAATACAATAATTTTTCTAAATTTTTTAGTACCTGGATATCAATAAGTTTAATCGGAACAATTTCCTTCCGATCATACCACATTTCGTGATCAAACCATTGTCTAAGTAATTCAATGGGAGGTTGTGCTCCATATACCTCCTTTAGCGGCATATTTACATCATCGACAAAAATTACACATTTTTTGGTCACTGGCGGTCCATAAACCCCTTTTCGTCGCTTATCTAGCTTTGCCATAATAATATCTTGCGTTTGATTTGCAGTCGTTTGCGCTGAAAAATTTATAAAAACCGGCTTATACGTATTTGTATCATTCTTTTTCAGCAGGAAATCCTATAAAAAAGAATTTTATTCCACAGAAATGAGATTTTTTTTAAAGCCTACTGTCACATAACTTGATTTTCCTGTTCCTGTAGGCCCAATAACCATCATTGGTTTTTGATGCTGAACAAGTAATTGCATTATTGTTATATTCCTGATAGTTTCAACAGTTGGAACTATTATTTGATTTACGGGAATGTCCCGAGGGATTGGAGGAGCTGTTGTTAACTCGTCGGACCAAAGTTTCCACTTGCCTTTTCCCTACATTCGCTAAATTAGTAGATGTTGTTAATTACATCTAACATTAGTTTTATTATTAATTAGGAGCTGTTCTTTTACAAAACATTTTTCCTGTAGTATGTTATATGATTATAATAGAGTAAACCTGATTTTTATCTATAATTATACTAGAAGTCAAGTCAGAATATAGAAAAATCCTAAAAAAATGGTTTTCAAAGGTGATGGAATAAAAATGTCAGAAAAACAATAATTGAAAACTTTTAGTAGCTTATAAAAACTACCAATAAAATAAAAGAATTTGCTTTTAAGCAAAATCTTTAAATCCCAGTGTCTACGCTACACTTATATAACCGGTATAAAACTTAATCAATAAAACTATCAAAATAAATGTTTGAATAATAAGTTTTATGTAAATTCATTCAAACTAGATTCGCAGATTTGGACATGTTTCGTTCGTCATTGAAACTTTTCAGCAAGTCGCAGCAGATTCAGTTTTGAATAAATTTGTAATGACAAATTTGAGCTTATATTTAGCCAAATGTCTATTACTTCTGTAATATGGTAAAACTAGCAACATCTGTTAAAAGCTAACCTTGCATCAAAAAGTTGAGAAACCGGGTTTCTACATGCTTGATGCAAATAGATTTAAAGATCACTCTAAATAAGAGATGTCAAAATTGGTTGACCTAAATGAAATAAAAAGTATATCGCTGATTAAACAACTAAGTTGTAACGTTAGCATCTTTTGTCTCAAGCACATATCTATGATATGTAATTTGCTCTATCTTTTTTGGTTATTACTAACAAGTAGAATAGTATGATCAATGCAAATTTATTCAAACTAGAAACATGTTCAAGTCTACGCATCTAGTTGGATTGAATTTAAATTTGAATTTAAATTGATAGTTGTTGGTAGTAACAAAGATGATAGAGCACATTGCATATCATAGATACGTACTCGAGACAAAAGACGCTAACGTGAGAACTTGGTTGCCCAATCAGCGATTTATTTTTTATTTCTTGTACTTGAAGTAAATATTTTTTTTACAAAAGTTGATTGTTATCTAAACAAAAGATCTTAAAACACTAATTTAGTGAAAAAATCATAATTTAAATCCCACATGTATATATGTATATTCACCAGTATATACCAACCCTGTCGGTATATACTGGTCGTTCTTATTTCTTTGTAGATTTGACGAAAGCGTGCAAATCTGTGAGATTTAGATGTGTCAAACTTTTTAATGACTGAGCTCAGAAACTACTATTGCTGCTATGAATAAATGCTTATAATATAGCAGCAATTTTGAAACTGCAAGCTCGTTAAAGAGTAGTTAAACTAGTCAATTGAAAAAGCTTTTATCTGTAGAACAAAAGAACGTCACTACTGTTTACTTACCTCTTTAATGTAACGATAATCAAAAACTGATTCTCCTATCGGTATAGTGAAAATGTATGGTTTTTCCGGTTTACTTATCTCGAAAGGAATTTGCAATTCTTCTGTAACTTTTTCTGGAAACTCCCGTTCTAGCAAAGCTCGAAACAGAATATTGAATACAGGCCGGCTTTTTGCGTCCAACGTACTGCCCATCGACCAAATACAAGAAAAGAAGAAAGATCCCTCAATCTGAGCTCTTACATCCAAATCAGTAACTTGTTCTCGATACTTGTCATCATTAAAATCATCCATAAAACAATCAAACAAATTCATTGCAGCTTTTAGCAAGTTAGATTCAGAAGTTACTTGAATCTCAATAACTAACTTTGATTTAGAAATTAACCAGAGCAAAGGATTACAAAATCGTAAAAATAAATTCTTAATCATATTTTTGTAGAAATCTGTATTAATAAACGCAGGAAGTTTGTTTAACCAGGAAAGCAAAAGTGGCTCCCATCCCAAAGTAGAAGGTTCCATATAAATCATTCCACATCTTGATACCGTCGCTGGTGACGCAACTTCTAAATCCATTGGTTCAAAAATTAAATTTGTCGTAGGAGCCAATTGAATAATTTCTCCAGACATTAAACATAGTTTTTTATTATCATCTAAAACCGTATTCATGTTCTCGATCCATACGGCATCAACGGGACCATCAAAAATTAACCATTTTCTAAATAAAATAAAATCGAGTAAAATTTTAAAACGGTACTTTTTAACTCTACCTATCATCATTTGCAGACATTGCAAATTGTCTAAAACTAACTGCTAAAATACCATCAGACCATTCGTGGGATACTGGATCAAACTGTCCATATAATTGACCCATTGTTACTGATTTTGGATTCATGACTGTAAACACTGCTTTATGTTCGTTCATTTCACCCTAAAAAAAGACTTTCTGAGGAAACCGAAATCACACTTTTTAATCGTTACTCTTTTTTCAATTAATGCTAAAGCTTCAGCTAAAATTCTATAACACGTAGTCTTTCCTCCAAATGGATAGCCAACAATCATCAACCCATGTCTCACTACAATCATTTCGTAAAGCTGTTGCACTTTCTCTAAAAATACTGAAACGTTTTGAATGTTAGCAGTTATACAAGCATCCTCTACTGCTTTATTCATGACCACATAATCTGGCTCAGGTAAATGAACTCCCGGAAATAAATCAGAAGTAATTCCTTGAAACAAAGGAACATCTTGACTCAAAAATTTTGCTAGATTAACATCTTTAATTGATCGTAGCACTAATATATCTTCTTTTTCATCCGGATATCGTAATTTCAAAGCACCAGCAGCTCTAAGTACTGATTTGACAGCTCTCATTCCATAATCGTAATGACATTGGGACGACAGTTGTTCTGAACACAATCTGTAAGTTGCTACAATTTTAACTGCAAGCGGTTTTGCTGTTAAAAAACCACTAGCATAAAGTTCTATCTCAGAAATTAGAGCATAATCAGGTACCATCATTGCTACAGATCTAAACAAAGCTTTCAGATTATCTGGAAGTTCAGATCTTCCGGCGTAACCTGGATTCATTGTAATAAATACAGCACAAGATGGATCTAGTGTTAATTCAGTGCCTTCAAAGAAGAGTTTTTCATTACCAGAGTTGATTCCACGTTGGATTGTTAAAATTTGTTGCGCTACAACTGATAAAACTTCTAAATCAATTCTGTTGAATTCATCAAAGCATGACCAAGCTCCGCAAGATGCTAGACCTTTAAAGAATTTGCCTAACGCTATGTAGTCAAGACCATCTGAACAGTTAAAAACTACGCATTGTTTGGCAACTGCTTTTGCTAAATCTTTAGTAGTTTCTGTTTTCCCAGTACCAGCAGGTCCTTCCGGAGCTCCACCCAGATGGAGGTGTAAGGCACCAAAAAGTGTACGGTAACAGCGGTCTGTCAAAGGAGTTACAACAAGTCTTGGTGTATTTCCTAAATATTCATAGCCGTACATTAAAGATGAATTAATCATAGATGTTTTTAACTGGTTTTCTTCCCAATAATATCTTAGATGACATAGCCATTTGAAATCATTAACATCTTTAACACCAAAACTGACAATTTCTCCAAGTACATCTCTTGCATGCACATCTAAGACAACCAATGCTCCTAGAGTAATTCTATTTTGAGTACTTAATTTTCCTCGAACTAAATCCACAATTTTTAATATTTGATTGTTACATTTTGTGTAGTAAGTTTTTAAAGCTGCGACACCTTCTTCAATAGCTTTATGAACGTCTAAAGTCCAATATGTCATAGCTATGCATTGTACAGTTTGACCCGGCCATTTTAAAACCCATTCTTCTCTTACTTTTTTTGCATAGTCTTTTAAAGCTTCTTCTACCATTTTATGAATTGATTTTTTCATATCAATCTCTAATTCTACTAACCATTTTTCAACCTGTCCACGCGCTAACGCCGTTTGAATTATATCAACTAGCGGAACAATTTCACCTTCGCTTGATTTCATTTCAGTAACATCTAAATCTTCAGTAAAGGTTAATTTGGCAATACCTTCAAAGCATTTTTTGAGATGAGGTTGAACTCTAAAAGGACACATAGTAACATAAAAATATTATACAGAATAGCGTGAATGTTCAGCATAATTTTCAAGCATTTTTATTTATTATTTTTGTATTAAAATCTTTGAAACATCAGATTTATTCAAAAAGATTATGCAATTTTGCAGGAAAGAGAAGCTTTTTTTGCAAGAAGGCGCACTTTTGAAAACGATTTGCTATTCTCTGGTATTGTCTGGTATTCACTGTTTCTAAAGTGTGCGATCATTTTTCAACAAAGAAATAAACTTTTATCAAAATATATTTTTGAGTTTTGACGTTATCAAATATTTTCTAAAACACCTAGCCATTCCCTTTTTATGTAAACAAAAAATAATTTTTTTTATCTTTTTTATGATACTATAGATCTACTCTTGCTATGGAATTTCAAACGTATGTTTAATTTTTAATTAGTTCATTCGAAGAAACGTACTATATTATAGACACGCTTTAACATATATACAATCATACTATCAAAGGCCATAAAAATCTAAAAGAGTAGATCTAAATAACTTATGAACGTACAGTGATACTACACACTAGGACTTTATTGCTTCCGCTGATAACATACAAGATGTTAGAAAAACAAAAGCTGAACAAAATTAGTTCATTACCAGGAAAAAATAAGTTTAAGCTTAAAATAGTGACTAAATTAAGTTTGTTGCCATTTAACTATTAAAATTATCTAAACTGTCGTCCAAAAACATTCTGCCACGGTTCGGCACAAGTGTACTGCGCGTTAAATAACATCTGCAGCAATACTCTCCTTTTATATGCAAATTTAGATTTTTTTAAAAAACTATTCTAAAAAAATCAAAGTAGAAAAGCGCGCAGATCATTTTATTGGTTGGTTCTAGCCCGCGGGGTCTATTTGCCAGAAAATACGTTATTGAAAAGTTGCCTAACATTAACACCAAAATTAAGAAGAGATCTATTTTGTTGTAAACAAATTCTGTATGTGACATATTGTTATTAGCATCCAAAGGAAAAACGAATAATAAAGATAAAAGAATTTTTTTTCGTGAAAAGAGTAAATACTGATCAACAGTCAAAATTTTATAAAAAGTAGAGTTCTAGAAGCTGGTCTCTACTTATGATGTAATTTTTTTTGTTGCTGCGTGTGAGGTTTTTGGGTGAGGGCTTGATGGATCAGATGGCCAACGATAGTGCGATGAAGTCTGATCTGGCGGGATCTTGAGTTCGATTCTCACCCAAGCAAACATCGTGTTCTACAAGAAGGATGGCTTTTGTCTGGCTTATGGGTGTGTGTATGTATATTTGTTTGTAATTGTAGGGAGTATAATAGAGCCATAAAAGTCACACTGCATATCCCCAGTTAATCTTGAATCTTGTGACTCTTGAGTGTTGTAAAAATTTTTCTGTGACTTGCATTTGAACTAATTTAAAATTATGTCGATCAACTGTCCTATTCAAAAAAGTTGGGATTTTTGCCACATTTTAACTGAAGTTTTTCACAGAATTGCAATTAACGATCGGTATCATCTTTATGTAATTGACGGATCATGTGAGGCTTGTATCTTTGTGCATGTAAGTGATCTTTAAACCGTCTATCAATCATCAAAACATCAATTCTTTTTTTTTTTCATTAAACGAGCCATTTGTAAAGTACAGTAATTTAGTCCACAGTAATTTAATAAATATATTATTCGAACATTTAATGTAGAACTGACATTTCAGTTAATGTGTTTCTTTTTTAAAATTTTTTGGTAACAATACCAAAGCATATGTTAGATATGCATTTCAGACACAAGACGCTAATGCGATAATTTGATTTCTTTTATTGTTCAGGAAATTTGTACTCTATCAAACTGTCATTTGTCATTAGTAAATTTGATCTTAATATAAAAAAGTTTTGATAGACAGATACATATGAATACTTAAATCTTTTGACAACTATTAATTTTAAGATAATCAATTTAAGTTCCTTAAGGTAAAAAAACACTTTTTTTAACATATTTTTTCAGTTTGATTCGAATCATTCGTTTTGCTTATTTTTTCAACTTAAAGCTATTTTTAATCGCAAATGATTATTTTACATTTCATAGCAAAACACCCTGTATCTTATGTCAGCGGCTAGCAATAAACCCATAGTGTGTGATATGAAAATAAGAAAATAATGTGTTTTTGAAGAAAATATGACAACGGCTAGCAATAAACCATTCGTGTGTGATATAACTTGTATTTATAAAAAAAATAATATATTTTTGAAAAAAATAACTGAAGAAAATATGATGACAAGAAAAAAATGTGATGTTATTTTTATGTTGATAAATGTTTTTTTACCATATTTAAGAACCAAGCCTACAATTTACCTACAATAAACTATTTGCTTTTTATTATCTCATATTCATGCTGCCTATTGTTTAACTTATTGCAACATTTTTTTTGTAAACGAATGCTAGTTTTTAGTTTCAAATAAATAGCGCTTTTCAACACAGATACCTATTTTAAAATCAATGCAGTACCTAGTTGGATCCTTAGTTTCAGATAGAATTTCGAGTAGTTCATCATTTGACAAGAAGAAAAATCGTGGAAAATACAAACGTTTTTTCTCTAAATAATCATTTAGACCTCTTTGGATCATTTCTAATAAGTTATTACATTTTTTCAGACGCTCCAGCATTTTGTCAATTTCTACCACTGACAGTACTCTGCTGTCCCCATATACAGTTTTCATTAAATCTCGCCAAATCTAAAACAAAAGCAAATGTATGCTTACAATAAATTTGAAAAATTAATTGAATATACCTTATCTACAGCACTAAATCTTCGTCCTTCTTCTGGCATCTGTTGTTGAATGTCAGGAGAGCTAAATATCGGCTCCAAATACATCCAAGTAGATTGAACTTTTAACCATTCATCTAGTATCTCTTCTAAAAGCTGTAACTTTGTTTCCCATGAAATAATTTCTTTCTCAAACGGTTTAATATATGGTGAGTTTTTCATAGTCTGCGTCTTTACAATATGATCGTCCAAGAGCAATTGAATATCGTCTACAGCAGAAAGAATATAAGTTCCCGTATCTCGATAGCTCAAAATTAAAAATTGCATGTCTTTCCATTCTGTCATCATTTTGTTTAAATTTTTTTCCAAATTGTTTTCCTTTGTAGCTGCTTCAGAAATTGATTCAAACTTGTCAATGTATTCATCTAGACCATAATCAATAATCTTTTCTAGAGTAAGTTCTGCGTCTACTTTTATTGGAAAACCAACTATTTCAGAAATTTTCTCCCAATGACGACTTTTCATGCCAGGATTTCCTAGAGTTTGGATAATAGGCATATGTTCCTTAAACTCCTCAATTCGAGTTCTTACCTATATTTAATATATGTTTTGTTTATTTTTACAATTCATCAACTAATACTAGATATACAAGATTTCTGATTCTTAAAGACAATAAAGAATTAAGAATCTAGCCAAGGCAAGCAAAAAAAAATCTAGTATTTCTAGTTGTGTTATTATACCTATATAAAAAAGCTTACATTTGTAGCCAGTTGTTGTGCTGCAGGTCTATCAGTAAAAACTTTTTCCAGTTTATACACATTTCGGTAACATTGTCCCACATCTGATTCTATAACTTCTGGATCATAAGTTCCAACTTGCGATTTCATCCAAAGCTCGTATTTTGTCAAAAAATCCATAGAATTATCGTAAAGTTTTTTAAATGGAGCCAATTTATCATGAGTTTGCTTTCGTAGAGGATATTGGGAAAGCTCAAAATTAAAAGCTGTTTCTTCTTCATTAAAAGCATCTATTTTTTCCATTGCAGTGATCAACCTTATAATAGCAAATCAGTAACTACTTAGAACTAAAAATTTGTAAAGCCATCTAATCAGATTTACTTACCTGTTGTCAAGCTGCGTTGCTTTTTTGTAATATCGTGGCAAGTCATCAATATTACCATTATGCTGCAACTCATCGACCATTTTTGCATATACTTCTAAATCTTCAATAAACTTCTGAATTCTTTGCGCTAAAGATCCTTGAAACTCTTCCATTTTTATATCAACCAATTGCCGATGTTCTTCAATTATTTTTGGCATACGTAAATACCACAAAAATGTAATATTATTTTGTTTTAACTCAATTGGAGTAAAGATTGCGTGATCTGATAAAAATAGCATATACGTCAAAACAATTCTTAGACGATCTTCCATTTCTGGTAAGATAGTTGCCTCTACATCGTTGACATAACTGATTAATGCCATTAGTTCGGCTGTATTTATTGGAGATTTTAAGGCTTTATCAGATATTCCTTGATATTCTTCTCCTAAGCTATAAAATTGCATAATGTATAGTAAAATATACTTAGTACTACACACAAGTAATTAAATCTGCTTACGTTTTACATAAAAGTTGGTAATCTTTAGTGCAACGTTTCAGCAAAATGTCTTTAAAATTTTCTGCTGCAGCTACTAATGCTTTGATCATATCAAATCTTTCCATATCGTACATTTCCATAGTAACCACATGTGCTTTGATTATCGGAATTTCATCAATAATTTTCTTGTATCTTAGAATCTCGTCAACATAATCTTCAAAAGTATGATCAGCAGTTAAAAAAATGTTTATTTTTTCTTCGTCCTAAAACCGGTTTTTGTAAAATAGAAGCAACAAAATTACAAAGTACTTCTCCATTTATTAAAGGCATATACTCATCAAAATCTTGTACCCGAAGTTCTGGTCCAATTCGTTGGTTTTCCAATAAATCTTTTATTAGTTTTTTATAACTTTCAACTGTTTGTTCAGGTATTGTGGGTTTTAGAAATACAGGATTGCCCATATCTAGATATAGTTTGTATTCTAGACGCGGCACGGTCATTACTGCTTCTATTATAAAATCTATCACATTTAGCAAAGCTTCAAGAAAATGTTTAAACGGTGGCTCAAATACTAAAACATTGACTTTTTGGTTCAGATGAATTATGAATCCTTTGTTTGTATACTAAAAAAAACGTAAAAAAATAAATAAGATAATTTCTTAAACAATTGACATGTTAATCCAAATCCAACAATTATACAAAGCTAAGACTCTTTATATCAAAAAAGCAGAGTATTTTTATCCAAAAAATAAATTAAATAACTATTAGTGTAGCAGCTTTGCTAACAAATTGCCTTGATTTCAACCAATTACACAAATATTTAGAAAATCTAGAATCTACTGGTTGACAACCTCAACTTAAATAAAGTTTTATGAGGAAATCTCTCTTTTGAAAACTAACCACAAAACTTTCTGCTATCGTCTATGTTAACTAAATAGAAAAAAATTTAAGATTGATATATTAGAAAGATTTAGGAAATAAGCAAGTGTTTAAGAAATGTTCGAATTTGTTTATATTCCTACCTTTATGTCATTTATATAGTTAATATAATCATACAAAGACTTTAGACACAAAGTTTGCAAGTTATAAGTCATAATGCTAGCAACAGAGTCGTAGAAAGCTTTCATTCTTTTGGGTTTTTTTGGGTCTGGTAATTTATTCTTTTTATTTCCTTGCAAAAATACGTCTGTTACCAATGCATAGTATTCATTATTCAGCGTATTTTTACAAGCTTCAATGTGATTGTTTACAGTCCATTTAAATTCTTCTAAACTGAAAGATCCTTCGTGTGTCATCAATTTTTTGATATCTACGAGACGTAGTTTTCTGTTAAGATATAATAAATTTAGAATAATGTTTGCTCTTTATTGTAATTTTACAAACCTGAATCTGCTATACCAGATATCTAAAATAGCCACTAAACAAGGATTTACAATATGAAGATTACGTTGCAACTTAATCTTAGCTGCTTTAAAAGAAGGCTTTACAATTAAAACCATATCTTTTAACTCTTGTTTCAATTCAGACCCAGATTCAACTAAAGGCTTAACAAAAGCTGGATCTTGAAGGACAAAGTCAACTATAGCTTTTTTGACTGCCATCATAAAATCATTTTTCATATCTTCGATAGAAGCCTTAAGAGTCTCTTGCCATTTCATCAATTTACGAGGAACTAATGCCAACACCTATTTAAAAAATGTATTGAAAAACCGAAATTAAAAAAAAATCTTAGATTTGCAAGTCAATTTTTGTCAAAAAAAAGGTTATTCTTATCATCACATCACATCAGTTACTTGTTTTAAGAAATGCCTGAACATTTCACCCTATTTCTCTATAAAATGATTTAATTTTACTATTAACAATCTGTCAATTCCAAAATTTATATGCGACGAATAACCAATAAAAGCTCATAAATTGATGATAAATAATTGGTAAATTTATTGAAATTTTAAAAAGCCTCGATAGAAACCATTTCAATAAACTCAAAAAAAATTGGTTTTTTTGCAGCAACTTGATGGGACTGTTAGATGTTTTGCAAATTGTAGGTGATTTTTCAGCATTATTATGTTTTTTACATATTATAAAAGAATCGTAATACTAAAGTTTGACTAGGCTTAACCTGTGAAATATGCTTACATCAATTTATCATCAAAAAAATATATATAAATTTAATAAGACTGGACCGATTTTTTTTTAATTATGACTAATAAGAACACTCTTATATCAATCATCCTAGCTATTAAATAATAAAATTAGTTAAATCGTTTGGTGACTACGAGGCCATAGTCAAAAACACAGATATACAAATACACAAATGCACAGATACACATTACAATATGTCACACACTTTTACACTTTTTTGTCAAAGATTAAAAAAAACATGACTTGGTACCTAAAACCAATCAGAAATGCCAAGTGCTGAGAAATACTTGAAATTAAGAAAACAAATACTAAGCAGAATATTGTATGTGGCTTTTAATATTATAATATCAAAGCATATATGTACAAAACAATCAAAAAATTAAACTAAACATTAGAAGAAAACTATTAAATTAAAAACAAAATAAAAAAAAACACAAAATAGTTATTTGATACAAACCGCAAAAACAAGCAAAGTTACAGATGTATGTAACAAGTACGATAATAAAAAGACTGCTAGAGGTATTAAAAAACATATAAATAATAGTCAAAAAATATTAAACATACCTAATTACAAATGAAAAAAAATACTTCAAAAAAATAGTTAGAAAAGACACAGCAGTTTTAACTATCTATAGCAAGGCCTAAATTGGTAAAAAAACAAGAAAATGTAACAAAGAACAAATTATAGTACATAAAAGTCGTCTCACTGTCACCGACGACACTATCTTCTTTTTTTTACTGTAAAAATTTGTAAATTGTGTTTACCACAGTTTAAGCTAAATAAGTATTTGTTAAATATTCTTGAAATGTTGTGTTTAAAAATGAAAAAAACATAAAATTAATCAGCTTTAAGAGAGAAGTATCATTCATTGTTCATAATTTTAGACAATTTTTTTATTGAACGCTGTCTACAAGCAAAAATCCAATTTCAAAATTTAAAAAAAACCTTAAATTTTATAGTTTTTTTATACTACCGGATGGAATCTTATGACAATTTGGCAAAAAAACATATTTCTTATCATTTCAGAAACCTGAATTTTGCACAGAGAACAATTTTTCGATATTAAAAATGCTGAATAAATCACTGATTTCAAATTAATTGGCATTTAATAGTTTTTTTGACAAAAAATTGAGAAATTCATTAAAACATATTCATATAAAACATACCTAATTACAAATAAAAAAAAAAAATTTTCAAAAAAAAACAGTTAGAAAAGACATAGCAGTTTTACTCTAAATTATCTACATCTTCAGCAAAGCCTAAATTGATAAAAAACGAGACAACGTAATAAAGAACCTTTCAACTGTAGGAAGCAAAAAATTTAAACATATGTCAAAAAACGACAAAAACCGTAGTAGAAAGAAGCAAGTGGTGCAGTAACTAGAGCTCACACTGGATTTAATCTTACAAAAAAAAAAAAGGTAAAGAAGAAGAAAAAGTAAATAAAAGAAAAGAAAATAAAAGTTATTTTTTATATGCATTATGTACTAACCAATACAAATTGTTACAATTGTAAACATTATGGTCTAACAGCCAGTGAACGGATACCTGTATGTATTTGACCAGACCTGGGTTTTTGTGCATTGGGGCCCCTATACCTACCGTACATGAGATGAGGACTCACTAAGCCCAAAGTGGTGGACGCGGCGAGTGCGCAGGTAAGACAGGTATCGATTTTTGGTTATTTATAAATGCATTTGACCACGTCTGCCGTTTTGATATTTGAAAATATATTATTATTATTAATTGAAAATAACAATGGCAGATCATTATCACGCGTTTAACATTGTGGCAGACAATTTTAAAGTCTGGTCAAATACATACAGGTATCCGTTCACTGGCTCTTAGACTATTAAGAATGGTTAGAAATCTAAAAATTTTTTTATTTACAAAACCTTACTGTGTTTAAAACCCTTTGATCAAGAGGTGCTACATGAATTGTGTCAACGCCATACTTAATATAGTAATAATAGCGAAGAATTTCACGTTCATCAGCTGAAGGTATTTCATTTGGATTAACTTCTGCGTCATCGTCTCTATTCACAATTAAATCTACTAAACGTTTTCTAAATTCTTCTCTTTGTCTACGTAGCTCAGTATATGATCTTAATTTATTTTTTAAAAGTTTTTCTGCAAATACGTTAATGCAACAAAAATTCCAAAACAACTAAAATAATTTGTTTCGTTACCTTTTTTTTTCTGTTCTGCTAATTTTTTTCGATACTTAGGATAAGATGAAGCAAGTACAGGCTTTAGGAGCTCTGGAGGTAAGCTAAACACATTGCGATCACCTAAATTAAAATCTGAAGGGACTGTTAAGCGAGGAACTTTAATATTTAAATCTCCTCGTGCTTCTAAACGAGCTCTTTTCTCAGCAATTTTTTTAAGAAGTCTCTCCTTTTCAATATCTCTTCCTCGTGAACCCATGTCTGTAATAGAATAATAACAAATCTAACAAATGTATAATGCTTAGTGTTATAATATTTTAAAGAATTATTCTAATTTTAGTCTGGCCCTGGCGAAGAAGCAACATTTTTTTTTTCAAAAAACATCTTTTTTTTTTGTTTCTGAAACAGTTTTTGAGGATAAAAAATTACAGCTGTACACCAAATTTTAAGAACATTTACTTTAATTAAACTGTTACTTTCTAGATTAAACCAAATAAATTGTAACTAAGAAGTATGGCCAAAACAGACTTAAGCAAGCTAAAAAAAATATATAGGCTCAAACATGTCTGCTGTTTTTACCTCTCGTCAGTGGAACGTGTTATACTAAAATTCAATCAGCTGTAATTAAGTGAATTAATCTTTTTGCTTTTTTGAATAATTTGAATAAATAGTTTGGCAACTCGACCATAGATACAGTGGAGAAACATTAAGAAACTAATATTACAGTCTATAGATCATTTTTTCTAAATAATTTTGTTTTAGCATTGACTTTGTGATATTTTTTAATTACTTTTTCTTGAGTTAATTGGCCACGGGGTTTAGTTGAACAAATTATAGTACATAAAAGTCGTCTCACCGACGACACCATCTCCTTTTTTTTACTGTAAAAATGTGTAAATTGTGTTTACCCACAGATTAACCTAAATAAGTATTTGTTAAATATTCTTAAAATTTTGTGTTAAAAAATGAAGAAAACAAAAAATTAATAAGCTTTAAGAGAGAAGTATCATTCATTGTTCATAGTTTTAACCAATTTTTTTGTTGAACGCAAGCAAAAATCCAATTTCAAAACTTAAATTTTATGGTTTTCTTATACTACCGGATGAAATCGTACGACATCTTGGCAAAAAAACATATTTCTAATCATTTCAGAAACCTGAATTTTGCACAAAGAACAATTTTCCGATATTAAAAATGTTGAAAAAATAACTGATTTCAAATTAATTGGCATTTAATAGTTTTTTTGACAAAAATTTGAGTAATTTATAGCGATAGCTTTTAATAGATCATAAACATGGGTGACAATGATACCGATTGGCAGTTGTTATTTATTACAGTTAAATGCCAACTTTTGTGTAATCTAAATTTAGTAAATATACGGGTGAGAAGTGACTTTGTAACAAAAATAAGTTGTAAAAAAAGCAGGGTGCGAATAAATTAAGAAAGTATAAAAATGTTTCAAAAATAAAATATCATTAATTATTTATAGTTTTAGACACAATGTTTATAAGACCAGTTTCTTTATAATTAAGAATAACGCCCAAGTACAAAAATTTTTGTTTTTGAGTTTACAATAATAGAGAAAAAATTTATATTTTGCAATTGTAAAAAAGTAAGTACTTGATAAAGCCGTCAGACATTTTTATTCTTTCAATAAATTATCTCACTTAATAAATCTCTCATCATTGTTTATAAACGTAAATCATAATTTTGTTTTTAAAAAAATTTTAATTATAACATATTTAAGTGTCGAGGGGCGTTTTTTAATTTAGCTAAATAAATAAAATAATCTTTAAACTGAAAAACATAATCCTAATATTAATTTTAATCTACAAAATACCTGAGTCATTTCTTATAAACTAAAATTTACGTAAAATCGACTTTGATGTTGTTTTATTGTCAAAGTAATAGAGAAAAAAAAATTTTGTCAACAAAAACTCTTATTATAATGACAGTTTAAAATAAAACTTTTTTCTTTTTGTAAACACTTTATGTATAACATAACATTACATTATATTAAAAACAAAACTATATTTTTATTTTTTCAGCTTTTTTTAAATAAAAAAAAATTGAGAAATTATCCGCAAAGTTTGACATTAGGGTACGGAAAGAACTACTTTTCAATACTTAAATGTCATTTTTATATGCATTAATTTTTACCTATCTTTTTCAATTTAGGCGTATTTTGCTAGAAAATACAGAAAATATATTATTATGAATTGTCACTTTTACTCGTTTCGAATTGAATATAGAATTTAAAAAGCGCATTTTTGAAGGACCGTAAAGTAGATACAAGAGCATTTTTACAATTAAAAGAGATCTCAGGTTATATTATATACATACTCAATTTCTCAATATCAAAAAAAAATTGCTGTACAACTTTACACAAAAGTTAATATTTTGTGACTCAAATAGAGTGTTCTTTCATATATAGTATGTTTGAAAAAATTGGCTTTATATAAGAAACTTTTTTGTTTGTAATGTTACGAAAAAAAATTATTCTTTATAAAAAGTTTTGCATGGTCCATAAAGTAAAACGCAAATGTCAGATGTCAATTTTTCAAATAGTTAACACTGTTTACCAAAAAATATGAAGTCGACGCAAGAGTAAAGTACCTTTATTTTTCACAATATCGAAAACTTTGATTATGCGAAGTTGTTCGAAATAGCAAACTATGTTTTAGTATGCAATTAGACCATAGTACTTAAAAAAATTATGTTATTTTTACAAATTCTTTACGAAATATTAGTCAGGTCAAGTCAGGTCAAGTCAGAAATGTCATTTAATATTTATTACTGACTTAAGTTTATTGTTAAAATATTTCAAATAAACAAATAAACATTGACGTATTTCACAACTAAAATTTGAAAAGTTTTAGTTAAAATTAAAGTGGACAAAGTATTCCAATTAATCTTTTGCAATTTATAATGTACATTGTACAATGTAATGTACAATTGTACAAATTATGTACACATATGTACATAATGTCAAATGAAAAACAGAGATTTTCATAAAGAGAAACTTATTTTCAAAACTCACACTCACTTTCCTATATGTTGCCAACTTTTACATACATACTGTAGATTAATTTTATATTTGTTTTGGGTATACAAATAACTATTTTAGCTTATCTTCTATTTTATTATAGTTTGCTACGTTATTGCAGAAGAGAAAAAAGCAAGAATATTGTTATAGAGTGTTACATAGAGACAAGATAGCTTTACGAAATATTACAAAAAGCGTTACCTAATTTATGATTGGCCTCTAATTTTTGCAACACAGTTGGCTATAAGTTTTTATTTTCTTCATGTTGCTACTATATTGTCACCATATTACTAGTTTATTGTTTTCATATTAAAATAGCATGCACATAATTTTATCTTAAAAAAAAAGTTGTCTTAATTGTAATGAAGATTAACACTAGTTAATACTAGTTAACGCTAGCTGCTTTTCTTGATTAACACAAATTGCCAAATTTGTTCAATTTTTACCTCTTTCATTCAAACAGAGATCCAGCAACAATATACTTAGTCAAATAGTACAACCTAAAACTGAAATAACTTAATCTCGACAGTAAAAGTTCTAAGTTACTTCCATTAGAATGTTTAGATGCCATAAAAGCATTACTAATAAAATTAGTATATACCTATAGTCTTCCTTGACGCAAAACGATTGTGAACAAATTTTAAAACCAAATCTTATAAAAAATGTTTTTTAAAGTTTCCGCTCTCTTTCATTCTTCGCAAAACAAGAAAAAACAAATGCCAAAATTATTTTCAATTTTTTCTGTTTCTTTATCAAAAAATTACAAAATTATTGTTGAGTTATTTTATGAAATTTTTTTAAAAGCTTAGGTATCTTATAGGTTGAAGCGTCAATTATTTATTTGGCTTACACAATTTGTTACACTGTGCTGCAAATGCTGCACAAGATACACCATGTAGCATCCTGGCAACCTCAATAAGAAGCATAATCTTTTTAATTTATATAAAGCGACTGTTTAAGTTGGCAATCTTACGTTTTATTTTAAAATGGTATAGCTATAACCACCTGTTGTTGACGGGTGACACTTTTGACATAAACATTATTGACAGACGCCAATGAAAAAGTTAGTTGCTGTCACATAACCTTTAATTTTTTTATAAGTGTTATGTCAAATATTTATCAAACAAGCGTATCCGATAACAGTGTTGCTACTAGACAAATAAAAAAACTTTGAAAAGTGTTGTTGATCAACAATGACTGTTGTTGATCAACAATGACTCAAACAGTCATTGTTGATCACGTCGTATTAAAGAATTGTTCAATACAGACTGACTTCAATCTTTTTATATCAGTAATAAGTAAAACTGAAAAATCTAAAATACTTTCTCTCAAAAGATAAAAAATGTAAATTGTTAAGAAACATATGTACTACAGCTAATTGCATGAAATCTAAACAGCAAAACCGAATTTATGCACAATTCTCCTGAACGCACGGTTTAAACATAAAAGACAGAACTATCAACTGTCAAATGAAACTTTTTTGTCACATGACAGACAGTCAAACATCATTCTTATTCAAAAACGTCAAATGTCAAAGCTGCATAAACTTAAACTTTAAAAGGGAAAATTTCAGGTTAGGCTCGCACAGTTCTCATTTACATTTAGAAGAAAACAATAAAATGGTAATTATAGATTTGGTTCTCTTACTTAAAAGGCCTATACTTCACTATTTCTTGTATTTTCTTACTTTTAACTCTCGGCACTCATGGTGTCAACTCGGCCGAAAATCAGCCCCTTATTTACTACTTTGTCATAGCAACTCTTTTATCGTAGATACCTATCTTTATAATTTAATTACAGATATCAACGAAGTTTATTTACCGCTTTTTCCACCTTCAAAGGGAATGTTTTGCCATAGAGAAGTCTAGCTTAGCCATTCTTCGAAAGAAGACAGGCTACACATTTGCCAATTGCAAAAAGGCATTGGAAAGACACAATAATGACTTGAATAAGGTAAGAATAACAGCTCGTGAGGTGCTAATAGAGAAGCAATATTTTATTCAGGCTGAACTATGGTTAAAAGAACAAGCACAAGTTTTAGGGTGGGCTAAAGCCACAAAACTTGAAGGGCGACACACTTCACAGGGTCTTGTTGCTGTTGCTGTAAATGGATACAATGGGGCTCTTGTTGAAGTCAATTGTGAGACTGATTTTGTTGCTAGAAACACAGAATTTATAAAAATAGTGCAAGAGGCTGCACAAAGCTGTTTAAATTATACAAAACAGCAGGTACAACCAGTGGTGAGTTTTTATTATTGTCAATTCTTTAGTTATATAGTAGATATTACAAGATATTCTAGGTTTTGTCTAAGCCAAAATCAGAAATATATATTTTAGCGTTAAATAGTAAGTGTTATTTAATCGTCTTTTTCCTTTATTTCCACGTGACAATTTTTATAATTTTTTTGGGCCTTGCGCATGCCAAACGTTTTTCAACGTATCCTAATCTGCCGGCAACGGACTCTTGCTAGCGTAGGTCGGAAAATGAATACTAGGAATATAATGCCAATATTGCCAATTAAATTTTTGCGTTGGCACCATTTGTTGTCATTGTCAATTGTCAGACATTTATAAACGACAACTAACCATGGAGCTATAATAGAATGAAGTGGTAGTTTGGGGCCAAATTACTCTCTTTGTAAAAGCCAGTTTCCGGCCTTGTGATTCAAATAACTATATATTAAATTGCACAAAAATAAGGAAGTGGTGTCTTATAATAAATTATTGAGTCGCTCGCTGATTGTTTTGAAATAATAATAAAAAACACTTTTTTGTAAGATTATACCAAGTGTGCCTTCAAATCTGGTTTACTTGTCGACTTCTCATAATTGTGACTTTTACATATACAGTCTACTCCATATTTTAAAGAATGGGTAAAAGGGTACGTATTATAAAGACATACAGCGTCTGCATTATTATATAGACCGGCCAGAAAGAACGCCGATGGTAAATACATATTACTATGAATTGTATTAATTGGACCAATGAGATATATCTATTTGTAAATAGTAGATCTATTTAAACTTGACTTTGTACATGTTTTTAAAACTATATTTCCAGGTAAAATTAAATAGCGAAGACCTAAAAAGTCTTCCAGCCAGCAACGGTAAACTTCTAGGAGATCACTTAGCTTTAATGATTGGGCATGTGGGTGAAAACGCTTCGCTTAGGCGTGCTTTATCATTGAAAGTTCCAAAGGATATTTATCTGGCAGGGTATGCCCACCCAGTCTCTTCAGAAGATACAATTCAACAGGGAAAGATTTGTGGTTTAGTAGCTTTGAAAAAATTAGGCTCAAACGAAGTTGATTTGAATAGCTTGGGTCGTGACTTATGTAAACATATTGTTGGCATGAATCCAAAAAAAATAGGTACTGAAGATGATCAAGCAGCCACAGATAAAGATAATGAAGTTTGTTTGATACACCAAGATTATTTATTGGATGATACTGTGACAGTTGGTTGTATTTTAGAAGAAAATCAAGTAGCAGTAGTGGATTTTCAAAGATTTGAGTGCGGAGAGGAAGTGAATCCAACAGTTGAACAACCCTTGGAATTGATAGAGACTTGTCAATAGCTGTCTTTGTTGACTCTTAGTGAATTAAATGTTATAATTTGATGACTATTTTTTTATTCATTTTTTTAATATTCTGCTTTACAAGTTGTTAGATATATTATTTATCGAGCGTTTCAGAATTGCTGCGTTTAACAGTTACCAGTTCGTCTACCCAATAAAACAAATTGCTCCTAAGTACATAATTTCTTCCACTCTCATGTATGACAAAAATTATTCACAGAAGCTTAATGTTTTTTGGGATCTCGGAACTATTATTAGCTTAGTTTCAAACACAGCTCAGTTTTTTATGTGCCATTGATAAAACACTTGTCTCCAGATGCAAAAAAATTACTTGTAACATAACAGGTTTTTCTGATTAGAGGTTAAAAGTAGTTTTTTCATTAAATTATTTTACCTTATTCCCAATTGGTTGAAGATAATTTGGCTATAACTGCGACTATAAGAGTAGAATCACAAAAAAAATTGTATATTAACATCGTCTCGACTGTCGAGATAATCCGATATCAATCAGCCGTACTTTATTCAAATTTTTAAATAAATAATTAAAGAGATGTGTTCGGCGCGATGTGGCTTTTCAACGATAATCGATATTTCTACTAGGACTATAGCAAGAGAAAGAGTAGACTTAAGTAGGTAATAGGTTGTCAAGCTTAATATAGAACCCCGACTTGTATTAATAGTGGCCTACCAATGATCGTCACACAGGCAACTATAGATACAGATCTGTTTTCTAAAGTTTGGCACGTCAGTGTCTTAAGTAACTCTTTAACTTGCTATGATCCTAGTAGAAATATCGATTTTTGTTGAAATACCAAATTAAAAGATCTCGCATTTCTCTTCATATGGCGAATTCGGCCCATGGCAGATATGATTCATATGACTTTGCATTTGTCAACTTTTATTTTTTTTTATTACATTTTGTTTAAACGTAACTTGGTTGTTTAGATGATATGATATTTTATTCATCACGGAATAGAACCGTTTTAAAGTGCCAAAGATTCCAAAACAATCAATTAATTTACACACCAGTTATATAGTAAAACAAAAAAGCGTGAATATTTAAAAAAAAATCAAAAGTTAGCTTTAATAAGCGGTCCAGCTCTTTTTCAATTTATTCCCGCATAGAACTGTTCTATCTAGCTAGTAGTAATAATTTATCTAGTAGTTGGATTCAGATTCACTCAAAATTTTAGCATAATATGTCATCAAAACTTCATTTAAAAAGCTGTGTTTCTACAACCGAAATAAGTCTACATAATATTTTCAAAAATCTACGCAACGATAAATCCTGCGTGGACCAAATGTCTGGGACGAGCTCACAAGAATCTATTCAGCCACTTCGGGTTTGTTTTCTTTCATATGTATGTTTAAAAAAAAGTGAAACAGTTATTGTAGTATGGTATAGGTTCTGAAAATGCTTCAGAGCTTTTTTACAAAGATGACGACCAGCCCTTTAGAATTGAAAAAAATATTATTACGACACAAGACGAAATCACTGGTACATTTTTACATATAAACAAGCAAGTATTAGAAGAAATAGGACACTCAAATGAGGAAATTGCAAAAACGTTCAAAAAGGACTGTAGGATGTGGCTGTGGAAGAACAGTGCGACGGTCAAGGAAGGTCGCTCAGTGGCAGAATGTAGAGAGTTGAGCCCAAAAGATTATTTTAGTTAATTATTTACAATTTTTACATTATAATACAATAAATTTCTTGAGAGTTGCCTTTAATCTCTTATGATTTCCAAAAAATGTAAATAAAACACAATAAAATACAAAATTAATAATAAAAGTTCATATACTATACAGATTTGTGGAAATAATGGGAAAACTCTGAAAGCACAAAAAACATACAGCGGAACACAAAACCACCTTTTTTTTTGAAGTTATTAAAAAATATTGATATAATGTGAAAGACAAAAATGATTGCAAATGAACCAAGGCAGGAATAAATTGAATGCAAGAAGACGAAAGATTACGCCAAATGTGCTATTATGATAGAAAAGAAATTAAAAAACCAACGGTCAGTAAATGTAGCAAAAAAAATCAAGAGAGAAAAAAAAATATAAGGAATCAAAAGCCCGTGCGGCACCTTAAAACCTAGATGTTGTCAATTAATTATTAAACTGATTATATATGTCTTATTCTGACTATCCGTACTATAGTATTTTCAAGTATGGATTTTAATGAGGAGTAATGAAAGAGAAGACCATACATTAAAAGTTCGCCTTACTACAGGCTTAAGCCTATTAGTGATTCAATTCAATAAATAAAAAGGTTCTTGAATAAGACCAAATTTCGGGTTCTCAAACTTTATTATAAAAACGGTTACACTATCTATATACCTATTTTATTACAATACAGTGCGTTCATAAACTATTTAGATCTAGTCTTACCATGGAATTTGGAACATATGCTTAATTTTTGATTAGTTCATATAGAGAAAAAACGTCAAAGCTTGTCTATATTTAATATTATAGACGAGCTTTGACGTTTGTTTACATTTATCGGCAAAGACAATAAAAATCTGTCAAGCTAAATTACACAGCAAAAGTAGATCTAAATACTATATGAGCGCATCATATTATGCAGCATCACATTGTCTTAAAAATTACTTATCGCAACATATTTATTTACAACCCTATTATTAAAGAAGTCAGTCATAAAATTATATTGAGAGAAAAAAATACATTTCAATGAAAATTACTTTTTGCGCTGTCCACCTCCGGACAAAAGCATAGCAATCCTAATAAAGATGTTTAGAGTGTCCAAGTAAATCGAAATGGCGCTAAAACAAATAAAAATTAATTAAAATCAATAGTACTTATAAAACAACAAAATTTAAATAAAATTAAAGTATATAGCAGTTTCATCACCAACGACCTTATGAAACATTTTCCTAAATGTCATTGTAAAGTTTGGTAACTTAATATGTCTGCCATGGCAAAAATAAAACCAAAAACAGTAATAACTCACGCATTAATAGGGTCATATTCCCTAACTCCATACAACTTTGGTGAAGGCGGATGACTTTCGGCTTTTGCCACAATTCTTTGAGTGTCGTAAAGCAAGAAACCAGAAAACAGAAGTAGTCCACCATACATCGAAATCGAATATAAACCAGCACCCAAAGCTGTAGTCGCTGGCAAGAATGCACTACCAATTGAGGAAACAAACACTACACCCAATCCCATAGCTAAAGGAGCTCCCATATTAAGGAATTTGTCACTTGGAGCACACGCTGCAACGGCGCTTAAACCACCAACAACACCAGCTGTATACCAAGCAGCGCGCAGCAGTAGTGGACCCCCAAGCAAGCACATGGGTGCTAAGACCGCTCCCATAGTACCGGCGTGTAAAAGCCAAGCTGCTTGTTTAGCACCGAAACCTGGAGTGTATTCAATGCTTTGGCAAAGAAAACCGGTGCCCATAATTGCACCGAGTGTAATAACAATTCCCTGTAATATTTCACATAAAAAAAGTTAATCATCAAGTTTGAATTTACCATTATTCCATTCTTTGTAACAATATTCATTATAGCAGGTGATCTGAAGGCAGCCATTGCACTTGCTGCAGTCACTGCAATTGAGCTGCCAAAATACATGTAGGTTGTTTTGACTCTATCTTTAACATATTGAGGCCAAATCCTAAAAGTTAAGAATTATTAGTTAACAAAACAATAATAAGTTTATCATTATTGTGAAAAATAAAAGTTAATCTTTTTAAACTAAAGAAAATTAATCTAAATCTCGTCCCTCTAATCAAATTTTCGGTGAGATACCATGTGAGTGTGACATGAGTAATGACAATGGCAGTAACACTGTTTAAATCTACGCTTGCTATGGAATTTTGAACGTATGTTTATTTTTTGATTAGGTCATACCCAGAAACGTACGATATTATAGACGAGCTTTGACGTTTGTTTGACATTTGTCGGCAATCATACTATAAGACAATAAAAATCTGTCAACCTAAATTACACAGCAAGAGTAGATCTAAATAATTTATGAACGCGAAACAAATATTGTAGCCCGATATGCTCCAACGGAGAATATCAATTCGATTAGGTATGTGAAAATTAATTCTACAAAATACTAACGAATACCTTAGATAAACTTCCATCAAATTAACTCAAATAACACTTTTTTTATGTTAATGGTCTTTAAATATTAACTACTAGCCCTGACAACTACGTCGCGAAATTTAAGACATGGATTAAAACCACCAATTTGTACTTACATTGCTCTATCTGCAAGTCCAGCTTCGTTAGACAAACCTAAGCCATAATAGCACAACGCTCCAATCCCCAAAATAGAGCCCCCAGCAAGTGCCCCTCGTCCAACATTGAAAGCTAAAATGACATAGTGAGTTTACAAAAATCAGGATAGAAATTTCTTACCTGTATCTCCAGCAGGGGCCATTATTTTTTCCTTAAGTGTCTGTCTTTTGGCAGTCCTAGCCAAAGCATCACGGCCTTCGGTAGCATAAGAACGAACGAAAGATTGTTTAGGTAACTGCCTTAACGCCATATTTTGAACTATGGGAGCCCTTAAGGCGAGTCTTGCTGCTAGTAAGGATGCCATATTACCTATGAACAATAAGTTATTGAGATTGCTATGTAGAGTAAATTTCCGTCCGGAATATTCCAGAAGCAATTGTGAGGTTATGTTGTGCAATATTATTTAATAATTTATTTTAATATTTATTAAATTCAAAAAATAAATATACCTTTTTGTTTTGTATACGCTTACAATAAAAATTTCGAAAACTTTTTGTTTTTAATTTTATAATTTCGTTTGAAAGTCTTTTCTGAGTTTTCTGCGGTATTAAGTTTGACAGCTGGCAACTTGACAACAGCGAAGCGACAGTTTTGTCAGTTGTCATTTGTCTGTCAGCTTAGAGCCTGCGCAATGCATTTTTAATATCTTACTTTAAATTTAAAACCCATCATACACGTTCAATTAATTTTGATAAGAGTTATAAATCTAGAGTTGATCTAAAACATATTATAGGGCTGGCGTGTTTTACGGCTTTACAACATTCCAGTTTGTTTTTGTTATGTCTAGCATAATTTGTTTACCAACTAAATCGGTCACGTATCGACCTCAAATATTGACTCACCAGTGCAACAGCGTAGTCAAATACTGTTCATGTGTATCATACGTTTCATTCCTTGATTGGATAGACAATCAAATTAAAAGATTAAGTTTGGATAGTAATTAAAATCTAGTAGCTCGCTTTTACTATCGCTCCTCGTCTACAGTAAATTAAAATTTGTTCATCTTGCAGATAACAGAAAACAACAGCATACGAACAAAATAGAAACAAGTCACAAAACTATTAAACTAAAAAAATAAACGAGCTAAGATACGTATAATATATCTAGCAAGTTATGGATAAAACCATTCAAATATTTATTATTATTATGTTCAACGCTTCCTGTCCCAAAAGCTCAGCAATTTTGCTGGATTTACAAATTATTACGGTTCTTGACATGTAGTAATAATGACTATATTATTTATCAAATAATATAAAAGTTGTTGAAAAAAAAGTTTTTAGTTTTTAATTAGTTAAAAATCCAGTTTAAGAAATTTGTTATATGCTAAACGTTTCTTGCTCTAGAGACACAGCAGTTTTGCTGAATTTAATAACATTTATTATTATTATTATTTATTATGTGATAGGTTATAAGTTTGACTCAAGGATTTGACGTGTATGGCTAGCTTTAAAATAACAAAATAATTAATAAGCTTTAACAAATGAGACTTTATTTATTATATAAATTACATACATGCTTACATGGGTCGTAATTAGTGGGTATATCGTATAAAAGGGCAAATTAATAGTAAAATATATAATAAAAATATCAGAAGAGGCCTGCTCGTTTCTTCAATTCTTGCTGTTTCCAAAGTGGAAGTTTTTCAAATTCTAAATAAGTCATTTCCAAAATTGCTACAAAATCATCGTGAGTCAAGTGTAGCTGAAAAAAAACAAAAAAAATTAATGCAACGTGTAAAAAAAGTATGTCAGAAGTGGGATTCGAACCCACGCCCTCAGAGAGGACCAGAACGCTCACCGACCTGCTGAACAGGCAAGGAATTACCTTGAGTCTGGCGCCTTAGACCGCTCGGCCATCCTGACATATATTTTATACAAATCCAAAAGTATGATGTAAAATTACAAATTTAAATCAATTCTTAAACATTTACTAGAAAAATTATTAAATAAAATTAATTATAATATTAATATTTTGTCTTACCTTAACTTTGCATTTATTTTTTATTGTAACTATTAATTGTAAGTGCTTTAAAATTTGTGACACAAAAATTACACATTATTAACAGTTATTCTCTATTTGAATTTTATTGATTTTAAAAAAAAATTTCTATTATTATGTTGATCATCTTTAAAAATAAACAATCCAAATTACATTAATTAAAATCTTTCAATACACTAATTAAAAAAATACTTCAATGTATAGTTCTTTCATTTGATACTTTACTTGTTGAAAATAGTTAAAAAATACAAGTTTTACAGCATTTTAAGAAAAAAATCATCCTGTATAAAGTAAACAAGTTTTAGTTTTTAAAATTTTATTTTTAGACTATATAGAGTATCACACTGCATAGTCATAGTGTGCGTTCATAAATTATTTAGATCAATTCCTGCTGCACAATTCAGCTTGATGCATTTTTATTGTCGTTCATGGCATCAAACATCAAACCTCATTCGATAATCGACAACATGCCTGTATCTGCGTATGAACTAATCAAAAAATGAACATATATTCAAAATTTTTATAGCGGGAGTTGATGTAAATTATTTATGTTTAAGTTGTGTAAAGATTTATAAATGTTTTTTTTAAATTTAAAGATGTAACATGATCCTTAAAATGTTAAACTATTTAACAAAATAAAAAATCTGCCTGTAATATCTAACATAAAAAATTATCTCTTATTTGTAAATATTTGTCAAATTATAAATGAAAACTATCTTGAAAGTGTTGCCAATACAGCAAAAATAATTGTTAGCCATTGTTTTATTTGCAAAGAAATAACGTAACATACAATACACAAAAAACCGAAACATTGAATTATAGACGTCTATCTTGATCAAGGTATGTTATCTCTGCTAGTAAATAATATATATTTTAATAAGTGTATAATAAAAGCCATATTCTAAAGAGAATGTTACGCGTACAGGAGTTATTCAGCTTATTCTACCCGAATTGATTACTATACTTTATCTTAAACTGCATTGTTCAAATTTAAATATTGGTTGTGCGTTATATTTATGAGTTTTCAATTTAAACCTTTTGTCAAAGTAAGCTGCCGTTGTCGGCAAGGAATAGTATATTACACTACAAGGGCAGAAAGTCCTGCACTGCGCGCCATAATGCTCGGCTCCGCCTCGGGCATCATGGCGCGCAGTTCAGGGCTCTCAACTTTCTGCCCGTGTAGTGTATACTAGTTTTCTTGCTACTCTAGTCGACAGTATGTAGTGTCGGCTGCGATTCCACGGCAGCAAGTGCAGGACCTGAACCTGTGCGCCATGATGCCCTCGGCTATTTACTCCCGCTAAGAGAAGGCGCGCGCATAGCTCTACCAGTGCATAAAAGATACACTTTCTGCCGTGGAATCGCAGCTGGAACCACGTAATTTCGACTGGAGTAGGAAGAAAACAAAGTGTTTTATTAAAAAAGCAATTCGAAGGCAACTTAGCGTATTACTCAGTAAAAATATAAATAACAAATTTTTTTCTAAAGCTGTGACATATGAATTCATATTCCACTATAGTCTCGTAAAAATCGGGGCATAAGTACCGAAAACTAGTCCACCTCCATTTTCTTATTTATATAAATTGTTTAAACAAATATATAAACCGATAAAAAAAGTAAACTTTGTAAAATAAATTTCAGAAGAAAATTTGTTGAAAGCAGATTGTAGTCAATTATTAAGTATTAATAACAATGCTCTTTTTATCAATTTTGATACAGATAATTGTTTTTAAGATAAATGATAAATAATGATTTAACACAAAGAGAAGCCGATGCAGCGAATGAGTCAGAAAGAAACGGCGATACTAAAAGTACTTGTAATCGCCCTTAATTAACAATTGAAAAATCGGTATAACCAATAAAAAAATTTGAAATTTTGATTGAGAATGTTGTTAATTATTCTATATAAAAAATATATGTTTTTTATATTTTATCCAACACTTTTTTATTATGGCGTTATAAAAATGATGCTTTTGATTGAATTATGAGGTCTATAAAACACAAGTGGCTTTATGAATCAATCATACAATTGTTTTTAAATAATTCAACAGTTTACAAAAAATAGAATTTATAAAGCATTAAAAAATACAATACATAAAATTACAATTATAAGAAACAGAAATCTCAAATGAAATCATTTGTTGAGATTTACGTTAACATTTATATTAAAAGATAAATACAAATAATAACAAAATCGGTCTACTTTCAACATCAAATATTTTTTTTAAGTGCTTTTGCTAGAAACTGTTAAATATGCTCTTTTTCAAGAACTTTAGATTTCTTGCACTTGTAATTTTTTGATTCGCTTTTCAAAAAAGCGATTAACTTGTCATATTGCAAAAATTCTGTATTTTTGTAAAGCTTTAATGTCGATCTTAACATGCAGTATTTGCCCACATTGAAGAAACCGCAAATCTTTTTTTAACGTTGAAGAGCACGTATTGGCTTGCCCCACTAACATCGCTTTCTTGTTTCCAGTTATTGAACTCACGCTATTCTTTGTAATAAGTGTCCCTGGATTTCTTGGGTAGCAGACTCGATGTGACTTGTTTAACATCTTCCGCAATTTTTCCAGCAAGAGAACTATTTTTTTTTTACTTTCCACAATATTACAAGCGCCGAAACAGTTTGTTTGCAAAATTTTTTTTGCCCTCATCGCTCAAACATCAGTAGTTTCCGTTCGTTCCTAATGCATGTAAAGACAATTTTTCCACACCGCGGTGTTTTTTCCTTTGCAAGCGATACTAGGGGAAATGACTTAGTCAGGTTTGTATTGAAATCCAGAGACGTCACGTCAAACTGTCAATTGTCACACAACCATTCTACAAAATGGCTGTTTCTGATCACATACGTAAATAATCAACACAAAAGATTTATTGCCAAATAAGTAAGAAAACGATTGAAAATAGTAAGTAATTGATTGATAACACAACGTTCCAAAAAGTTTATAAAATTTCGAAATATCTACGTTATTCTTTACCATTAAGCAAAGTTTAAGCATAGAGTATACAGACCAAAGGGATTTCTTGCTTTGATGTTGTTGAAAATATGCCAATAAGCAATTCTTGGTGAAATTTTTGATTTTTCTTTTTTTGCACCAATCTAAAAATTTGTTGCATGGTTAAAAGCCGCTCGTACCTCGAGCGGCTTTTCTCAGGAAGCAAATTTGATACTGCTCTATTTTCAGATTCTCTAATTTCAGCTGGAGTTAAAATTTCTCTATCGGAGTCGCTCATATTTACAAATTTGAAACGAAAATTTGCAGAAGAAAACGGCGGAATAAATTTTTAAAACGATGCTCTTTTATTTCACTAAAACCATAGCAACAAAGCAATAAAACTGTTTCAAATTTAAAAAATTATATAATCGGCGTGGGCAACGCTACCAACCAAAAAACAAGTAAAAAACTAAATCATTTATTATCAAAAAGTTAGTTATTTATTATTAAAAAATTAGTTATTCTTTGCAAAAAAAATTGTACCTAACTTTTTCGGAAAGAAATTTCCCCCATTCGCAATAGATGAAACAAATTGCTCATGTGGGAAATTTCACTTTCCGAATTCGTTAGGTAAATAACTATTTCAAATAATAAATTTGTTATCAACAACAACATGACAACCAAATAATAGACTACTACTAATCTTTGTAGATATAAAATTTTTAAGTTTTGATAATTTTTTAAGAACTCTTACACATTAAAGTATTGGATCAAACTATGTATAGTACTCGTGTCTTAACAGCAAATAAGTCACTCAAGAAAAATTAGACCCCTCAAGCAATCTAAACTTGTCTTTCGTAACTTATTTGCCTTATAAGACACTCGTTAAATAAACAGCTATTATTTATTTTTTTTATATATTTTTATGAGTCAAAAGTACCCAAATTTGAGATTTTTTAAACATTCAAAACTCGAAAAATATTAACTTTGTTGTGAAAAGTCTTTGTAAACTTTAGTTTACACAATATGACACTGTGTTGCTCCATGGCACTATACATTTATATCATTATGTAGGGAAATTTAAAAAAGATCACAAGAAATTTAAGTGAAAAAGTTATCGGTATTTATGCGCAGATTCAAAATCTTAACTTTTTCTACCCGATATAATCTAGAATCTGTTAGTTTATTTGCAAGCACATTATGACCTATTGATCTAATTCATGGTTACTCTACTAGAAATTTTAGTCATAATCTACACCTTCTGACTTACCTATTCCCAAATCTAAAATATCTAAAAATTTTTTTACAATTCATCTACAGTTTGAAAATTTTATTCATCTATCTATGCAGCTAAAATTTATTGCGAATATAGTTTTTCAAAACTACATAATTCTATTAAATTAGATTAGTTTGACAATCTCCTCTATACGGTAGCGGAATTCCACATCAAGTAGTTACATATTTAGTTTTTGGTTAGTGTTACATGTGTTATTTGGTTTTGTTATATCTTTATTTATTTATTTAGTTTTTGTTATATATTTTTACCTTTTGATATTTGGTTAGTTTTTCATGTGTTGTTTGGTTTTGTTACAAATTTTTTGCCTACTTTTGACGTTTTTCGTTATGAAAAATTTACCTTGCTTTGCCAGCAAAACTTCCAAAAAATTTTTAAGGCAATAGAACCAAACTTATCATTAATAAATTTTGGAGCTATAAATTAACAAACACAGTGCAGTCTACTTAATTAAAATTGTGCTTTACATTATTTTGCTCTGAGTTGATTGTTGTATATACAAACATGTTTATTAAAGTAGCGCAAAAAAACCGATTTTATTTTTGAGTTTTAAATGAAAAAATGTTATTTTTTAATGTTTTAAGAGCCTTCTCCAAAAGATAGCTTAAAAAAAATTTTTATTATTTAGTGACATGATATTGTTGATTTTCGTCATGGATACGATATATGAAACGTATCTCATATCTCCCTTGGGACTTTGTAAAGTTTTTCAGCCTCAAACACATGGTTACCATGCATTTGCAGCAATTATACATTCATGCATTCTCGGATGTTGTTATTTTTCATATAATTTTATTAAGAAAGCAGTAATGAAATACTAAAAAATAAAATATTTAATGCACTACGGGAGATATTCTGTTTTTCACCCTCGGTAGACTTACAGACCGCGGGCCTCCGGCCCTTGGTCTGTAACACGTCAACCTCGGAGAAAAAACATTCATATCTCCCTTAAGGCTCTTCAGCACTCCTATGCGCTGGGACATGAAAATGACTGATTTTTGATGCAAGTTATTTCGGTTTAGTTTAAATTTGAAGAAAATTCCGCATTTTCATCTTATCTAAAATACAATAATCTACCGCGCCTTGCTATCAAATTTTTAAAAAAATTGCTAGATGTAAGGGAAATAATTAATATGTCAAAACTTTTGACTCAACTTTTCTTCGAAAGCATTTACTGTAGCATATTTATTTTTGTTGCATCTAAGCAATGATATAAATATCTATCTCGCTGTCTTTTTATTTTTTTTTATTTTGTCTTATTTTTTGATTTAATCAAGAAAACAAAATATGCATTTTGTTCGCTAGACACAAAAATTCGTCTAAACGTGACAAGATTTACGACATCTCTCTGCTTGAAGTGCCGGTAGCTAATTTTTAATTTATGGTGCTAGGAGATTAAATGACACCCTCACTACATGGTGTTTACCTGTTAATATTCTGACCGAAGTGAATTTTGAATTTAGTTGAATCTTAACAAGGTGAGAGGCACATAGACAACGAGTAGCTCATTTTATTCGTTTTTCAATATAAGATAAAATAGTTCAATTATAATTATATTATAATTGATGTTAAATAATAAATAAATTTAAATTTTTTAAATAAGTTTTTGCTGGTGTGTGAAAAAGTGTAAATTATCTAAACGATTCTACCAAAACATCTCGGAGAAGTTATCTTAAATTTCAAACATCAGGTAGTGTTGTAAATCAACAAGTTCGACTCAACTATATTATGATTATGTAGTTATTGGTTTATTACGTGTCAGTCACTGGCTATGTCATAAAACTGTGTAAGTTGGGTTGCGGGACCAATCCAAGTCTGAAAATTCTTTTCACTGCACAGGAGCCTTAATGCATAAATATCTATTAAAACGTCGCTCCAAATTTTTTTAAATTTCAAAAATCATCGAAAATCGAATTTTTTTTTCATCTTTTTTCTCGTTACGGTATAATTTTATAGACCAAAAAAAATAAGTTTCTGAAAGTTTCAGTTAAAAATTTTAATTTTGAAAAGTCGCTCATAATTTTTTTCAATTTATTAGTAAATTTTTTCGAACGACCTTTTAATATTAAAATTAAAATTCCAGTCACTTTTTTTCCTTTATTTAGTACAATAATCTATAAAAATACACCACGAGATAAACTAAAAATCAAGAACAACAAAAAAAACATATTTTTTTTTTAAATTTCATAATCAAGGACAAGTTGTCCTTGATTATTAAATTTTGATTATTTCGATGGACCTTAATATTAAAAGGTCGCTCGAAAAAATCTTGTCATTTACTAGTAAAATAAAAAAAATTATGAGCGACGTTTCTAAACTAAAATTTTCAACTGAAACTTTCAGAAATTTATTTTTTTTGGTCTATAAAATTATACCGTATCGAGAAAAAAAAAATTCGATTTTCGACGATTTTTGAAATTTAAAAAAATTTAAAGCGATCTCTTAAAAAATTTTTTTTGAGCTGTCCTTTGGAGGGTGCTCTTAAAACATCAAAAACTAAAATTGTTTCATTCAAGACTCAAAAAAAAAATAGTCGGTTTTTTTGCGCCACTCTAATGTTTATGTTTTAATAAACATTATCAATATTTGTTGTCATACAACACATTATTGTCAATAATTTTAAAAAATGTGTTACTTATTTTTTACTTTTTCTAATCTTTTTTGCTTTAAAACATAATATTCTGTCAGCAGTTGTTTTTAATTGCTTTATAATTTTTATTTGTCGCATACTTACTTCTTTGCTTAATGGATTAACTCTTGCGGGTAATTTGTCATTTTCTACTTTTAAAATCTCCATTGGATACTTCTCAAATTGATCAAAGCCGTTGTGACCCGATTTTTGATAAGTTGTTGTTACTTTTCCTATAATTTTAGCATATTGTGCTTCCATCTCCTGACGTTGTTTTGCAAAAGATTTGTAGTTCTATAAATTTGTTGTCATTTTCTAGTGTAAAATTTTATTTTGCTTTTATATAAACTTACCTTCCAGAATTTTTTGTCCCAATTTGGAAAAAAGCCAATGAAAGTTGGAGGCTCACATCCTTGGTTGAGTTGTATTATAGGCACATTAATGTCTCTTCCGCAGGGATCAGTTTGGAGGTATTCAAGAACCATTCCCAGGCTTTGCCTTTGGTCTTCTTTTGAGCTTAAGTTGCCTATCCACAAATAAACAACCGTGAAGAAATCTAACAACATAATATTTTCTGGTCTTAAATCAGCTTGAGTAAAAAAGAAGATTTCTTCCGCTTGCAAAATTTCGTTAACTTTAGTGCAGTTAAAAAGTCTTGCCTGTCTAACATCACTCACATGTTTTTTTAATTGCGTAGCGTATTGCATTTTGCCGCCCAACATTTCAAAAAAATTTTCTTTTTCTTTACTTTCAAGCATAATTTCAAAATCTTTTCCAGCAAACAGTTTTGCCATTTCTTTTTGATCTCCTGTAGAATACTGTCCACACCAAATATAAGAATGTTTTCCTCTTTTTAACACAAAGCAATAATTAGAATTCAGTTTGGCGATACTTGGTTGAATTTGGATAGCTTTAGACGAAGAAATCGTTGTACCAAAGACTTGTAAAAAGAAATTAAGAGGGCTTTTTAAGTTTCGGCCAGAATCATCAAAGTCGGTGCCTTTGCCCTTAAAAATTATGAGCTTTCCTTTGAACAGCTGCAAAAAATGAGAAGGTTCACGGTCTTGTATGACACGAGCCTGGAACCCTAGGCCGCCGAGTTTTTCGTCAATTTCTAAAACTTTTGAATTGACGTAATTTATTTCTTCTTGAGTTGCATGAGCACCCTAAAATAAAACGAAATGTTTCAGAGAAAATACACCTATGTTTTTTATTTAGTGCACACATCTAAAATGCACAAAATTGTCTATCTTCCTCGACATTATCACCAAAAAATTAGAAAATAGTAAAGTCAACGCAAATTTATTTAAAACCAATTATTGTAGAGGTTATATGAGCTTGTTAGCTCGTATCTCGGTAAAATTCAAGTTAGCTGTGGCATAATAGCGCAACTGAATAAGGCAATTTTGCTTTGAATAAGCTTGTTTTGGTTTAAATGAGTTTCATCCTCGGTTTTTGGCAATTATATTGGATAATGAAAAATACAAAAGCTTTGTTTGTCAAGCTGCATTTATTTATTAAAAAGCTTTCTAAAATCTCGGTTTATTCTTAAGTAACAAAATGCTGCTTAAAGTTTTTGGAACGTAACTTACCAGCCAATAATACAACAGATGCTTTTCTCCAATTAACGTAGCATAAGTGTAGAGGACAATATAACAATCTCCACTAAAAAAATACCCATGTCTTTCTTTTCCAATCTCCACCAGACTATGCTGCTTTACTCTCCACAAAGTCACATTTCCAGAACCATCATCAACCAATTGTGTTTCTGCCGCAAGACTTGGTCGTTCTTCCATAATCAACGCATCAAATTTAGCCACCAAAGATGACTTTGCTTTTGTTTTATCTTCATTTTTCCAAAATGGAAAAAGAAGCTTAAACTCGGTTGGTTCACTACCGTCTACCACCCGCGTCACTTTTGTATTGTTTGGATATTTTTTCTTTTTTACAAAACCGCGAGCGTTGCGAAGAGCTTCAGTGCGTTCTTTGTCAGTAGATCTGCGACCAGCCCAAATCTGTCAAAAAATGCTTTAAAAAAGTATATATCTATTTCAATCACTTACCCAAATGCCATTAGTGTCGTGGTCTATAATAAATACATTCTAAAACAATGATTAATAAAATTGATATACAAAATTAAAAATATTTTTAAAATTGTTTTATTAAATTATATATTAACAGCATGATCTTAGTCGAGTATTATAATAAAATTAAATTCTTAAGTGTTTGATAGTATAAGTTTGAGAAAACTAAACTGACAATAATATTTTGACTACAGTTTGAAGACTTTTTAGTCAATAATTGTTAATGTTAATTTGATCAAGTTTAAATTTAATAAAGAACACAAGAAAAATTGCAACAATGTTGTAATCAAAAATGTTGTGTGTAAATTAACTTAGAGGACACATTAGGGTGCCTCATTTTTAAGCGATATTTTTTTTTCTCAGTGCTACCCGAAAATCTGATACTTTATAAAAAATAAAAAATTATGCCGCCGGGTAAAAGGCTTTAAGTGCAATAGCGGCTTAGCTCATTTAAAAATTCAATTTCCTATTTAAATAACATAGAAAAATTATTTCTTTCGGTTTTAACATAATTTTTCAACGTTAAAAATTTTTTTTTGGGAAAAACGCATGTATAGCTTTTGTAGAGCATAAAATTGGCTACAAAAAGTTCCTCAGCGTAAATCCTCCCCGACCAACAGCTTTTGAGTTATACAGCTGCGAAGATAAATGTTTATTATATTTCACATCAAATCATTTTTAAATCAAGATTTATTATTTTTACATTAAATAATAATTTATTATAGACAAAAGCACGTTTTAGTTGAGTCATTATATGATTCAGGTTTCTAATTTCAAAAATTATTTAAAACTATACAAAAGAAAAAACAATTTAAGTAGTATAGATAAACAAAATTATAGTATTTTTGTAGAAAAATAAACGTTGATAAAATTAAGTAAAGCATAAAAAAATCGAAAAAAAATTTATAGAAAAGAAAAAGTTTAGATTGGAAAGCTATATTATAAATACGAAAAAAAAAGATGTGAAAATATCAGGAGTTTATAGATGGATAATAAAATGTTAAAACAAAGAACAGTATGAAAAAAAAATAAAAATACAAAAAAAAAAGAAAATGTGAGAAAGAAAAAATAAGAAAAATAAAAAAAAAATTAAAATTTAGTAAGAACATCATAAAAATAAGAACAAATACAATCAAAACGAAGAAAGTAAAGAGAAATAAAAAAACGAGTTTGAAAAAAAAAGAAGAGATAAAACCTGACGTTTCTGAAAGAACGACAATGAAAAGAAAGAGAAAATAAAAAAGTATAATAAATAAAATCGAATAAAAAAATTTCAACAAAAAATCGAAAAAAAAAAATTGAAAATTAAAGAAAGAAATTTTATAAATAAATAAATGAAAACTATAAATAATTAAAAATCAATTAAATAAAAAAAATAATAATATGCTTATTAATAACTAATAATATGCTTGCTTAAATTTGAAAGCGTTTATTTTTTAGGTTGCCGAAGGCAACCCCTCTCATTTCATACACGTTGCCGCAGGCAACCCTCTACTCAAGAGAGTAGGGTAAGCACCCGGAGAGTGCGTAACCATACTCTCGTAGAATAATAAAATGTAAACAAAAATTTGAATTTAACGAATTTTTAATTTGATTTTATTATAATTATTTATAAAAATTTATGTTTCTCTATTTTATTCAAAAATAATTTTTGAAATTAGAAACCTGAATCATATAATGACTTAACTAATACGTGCTTTTGTCTATAATAAATTATTATTTAATGTAAAAATAATAAATCTTGATTTAAAAATGATAATAAACTTGATAATAAACATTTATCTTCGCAGCTGTATAGCTCAAAAGCTGTTGGTCGGGGAGGATTTACGCTAAGGAACTTTTTGTAGCAAATTTTATGCTCTACAAAAATTATACACGCGTTTTTCCCAAAAAAATTTTTTAACGTCGAAAAATCAAGTTGAAACCGAAAAAAAAATTATATGTTATTTAAATAGGAAATTAAATTTTTAAATGAGCTAAGCCGCTATTGCACTTAAAGCCTTTTACCCGGCGGCATAATTTTTTATTTTTTTTTAAAGTATCAGATTTTCGGGTAGCACAGAGAAAAGAAAATATCGCCTAAAAATGAAGCACCCTAGAACACATATTATGTTAAGACTGATTTTTTTTAATTTCAAGTGTCAATATCAAACTTATTTTAAAATGGCTATAAGACATAATTGGGATCGCAATTAACAGCAAAATAAGAAGATTTTGGTAAGAAAATAACTATTATATTGCACTGATTTTTTGAGTTTAAAACAGTATCAATTAGAAGATATTAAATTGACATTAATAACTCTACTAAAGCCCAAACTAGACTCAGCTACAAAAGCTCTTATTAGTCTTTGAGATGTTAATTTACTCAACTGAGATGGAAATATTAAATTGATAAACCTGGTAATACTAGTGACAAAGAAATGTCGAATAAACAATGACAAAAAAAATATGAACTGTCACATTTATACTGAACAATTTGTTCAACATAAAAATAAAAAACCATAGCCAACTCTGTTGCAAACAAGCTGTGAATGGATAAAAATTATAGTATATTGTTAAATAAAAATTAAATTTAGATTAACAATCATCAAAACTTAAGATGCTGAAAAAATTATGACTAAAACTTACATCTGGCTCTAAATCATTTTGGTACAGAGGTCCATTTTTAACTTCTGTAACTCTATACTTTCCTCCGTTGTCAGCACACTTATATAATTTAATATTCTTCGATCTTTTGAAAAAAATAACAGATTCAGAGTTTTCTGGTAAGACAACTCGTTTGTCTAAAGGAAGACATTTGTTCCATTCTTTCCTTTCTTCTTCTACTAGTGTCTTTTCATATCCATCATCTACAAAACAAATATGTGGCGTGTTGCATTCTTCTTTAATCTCTAAAGCCAGCTACAAATAAACAAAAATCATTCTATAAAATATATAATGTTAATAAGATTTCTTTTGTAGCAACCTTAGTTGAGTTTAATTTTTCTGCAGGATCTACAGCACGACCAATCCAAACAAATAAAATTTTTGACGTTTGCAAAAGAAAAACTTCAGAACTGCTGAGCTGATCCCAAGCAATGTTATTAACTTGCACTAATACTGGAGTGGATTTGCCTTTAATTTTATACAACTTTGGTATATTTGAAACAGAAACATCTGACGTCAAAATTTTGATTCCATTTTTGAAATAACTCTTAAATCTCGCGCTCTCATTTCCTTGCGTTTCCCGATGTTGGGTTGCTGTTCCATTGAGAAAATTGTCTAACTCGACAGTTTTATAGGCTGCAACTCCAGACTTGTCGGGAGTTGTTTGCTCTCCTAACCAAAAATGAATGTGATTTTCTAAATTTACTCCTTTGACTTCTCTAGACTGAAAACAATAATTTTAAGACAATATACGAAGACAAATAAAACTTACCACAGAATCTACACCTACAAATTGTCCTTGAACAGCAGACGCAAGAATTACATAAGAGTCGCTGTTAAAGAAAGTTCCGTATTGTTCTTTTGAAAGCGCCACTAAAGTCATATTCTGAAATAGAAGTTTGCTATTTGGTGATTCTATATCTAGTAATTATACTAGATATAGAATCACTATATTATTATAATAAACATTATATAAAATTTGCAAATAAGCAGGCTTCGACATGAATTTGCAGAAATTTTGTAATAAAACTAATTTTTTAAAAATTGCCAATTTGCAACAAATATAACCGTTGCCTAGCAGCCTAGCAACTAATACAACTGTTGTCTAACAACAAATATATCCATTGGAAAATATTTTAAACTATTAATTATTAATATTTATTTTTTCACGCATTCAAAACTATTTAAAATAACTTTTTAGTTATTTGAGAAAGTTTTTTATTCATAAAAGTTTTACTTTTGTAAAGTCATTTTTAAAGTCTAAAGGTTTGTAATAGCTACCGAAAACAGCGATTAAATATTATTCATATATATATTTTGGTAGTAAAAATATGAATAGTACTCGAAGAATGAAGCAACAATATAAATAATTTTTTATATATTGGCAAATGTAGGCTTTTTTTAGAAATTTGAAAATTTATTCGTTGCTTGCTAAGATTTTTTAACTTAATTTTTGAGAAAAAATTTATTTTTTTTGGTTTTTTTCTGGTTTACTTTTTTCCGGTATCTAAGCTAATAAATTTGTTTAGCAATTTCTTTTTTTGTTCTGTAGGAATCCTAACTATATCTATAGTTTTATAGATATTCATATACATATTTATATTTTGCGTACTAGCGCATGTTTAGTTTTGTTACATACTATGACAATAGTCTATTAGCTTTCGTTTTCAAAGAGTACAGCTCGATCTCAATATAAATTGTAATTATTATTTTTGAAAAAATTTTGTGACACATAGTTAATATAAAATTTTAATTAATTTTATTTAACTTTTTTCACTAATTTAAATTTAAAAGCCAAATTTTGAAAGAACAATTTTTGCAATCACCTTATGTTTTTTTAGTTTTCTACAATTTTATTAATTCAAAATCAATTCGAGTCAAAAAATTAAAATAATAATACTTTTTGAGCATTACATCGATTATATTTGACCAGAATCAATTAATTATGCAGTCATAAAGTGACTATTGCCGTTTATTCTTACTCCGGTTAAAAAAAATATTCTATAGTTTTTGTATTCTGTCATATATATTTTCTTCTTACTTATTACTGTATCTTACAGACGTAAATGTAGCTTATTCACTCTTAAGTACCAAAAAATAATAAATTAGCAAAAATAAAACAATTTATAATAATAGATATTTATGCATTAAGGGAGATATGAATGTTTTTTCTCCGAGGTTGACGTGTTACAGACCAAGGGCTGTAACACGTCTCCCGTAGTGCATTAAATATTTTATTTTTCAGTATTTCATTACTGCTTTCTTAATAAAATTATATGAAAAATAACAACATCCGAGAATGCGTGAATGTGTAATTGCTGCAAATGCATGGTAACCATGTGTTTGAGGGTGAAAAACTTTACAAAGTCCCAAGGGAGATATGAGATACGTTTCATATATCGTATCCATGACGAAAATCAACAATATCATGTCACTAAAAAATAAATGTTATTACTTCGTTATTACAAGCAGTTCAATTAATTAATTTAACACTAACAAATTAATTTATTGTTTATTTCAAAAACAGACATCTTTTAGAAAAAGAAGATGTTCGAAAATTGCTCTATCTTGTGATTTTTCAATAATTAGTATTTAATAGAAAGCTATTATTTATTTATTTATTTATTTATTTATTTCAGTAATTATTTATTTTAGCTAAAAAAGGTTTCTTAATTCTACGTTTTTAACTTAGTTTTTATATTTAGTTTTAACAGTTTCTTACTTCTACGCGCCATATCACAAAAACAGTCGTGGTTTTGCTAATTTTCCTGAAGGCCACATCTACGTTGGCAGGGCTGATTCCATTTGTATACGTCTCGTCCTAAAATAAAAATAAGTAAATTCATTTTTGGTATATAAACTAGTTTGACTATTATTTGTTTTTAAAATGCTGGTTGTACAATAAGTTTAAAAAATTTAAATATAAAAAATACAAACCGAGATTACATAGAAAAGCTGTATGTTGAGCTGAATTTAAAATTTGTCTGAATTATAATAATGATTATAATAACAAACATTAGTTCCAACTATGTATTCACACAGTAACAGAAAAAATAAAAAAAGCAAAAATGTGCAATACAATGTTTTAAATATAATAACAATAAATGAGAGAAAAAAGACTAGAATCAATCATAATAATTCTTAATAACTCTATAATCCATCAGTAACAAAACTAATTCAATTAATTTTGTTAAGTGTTAAATCATAATGAAAAAGTCAGAAAATAAATCATACCGTTTTCATCTTTGTAAGCTCTCATCAGTTGCACGTAATAACTCCGACCGGATGACTCGTCCTCTCTAGAACGCAAAGCCGGCTAAAGTAGCCGTATTGTTATCATAATAATGTAAAATATATTTAATAACTGCTAAGTTTATTCAAATTTTAAAAAATCTTGATTGAGATCATTTTATTCAGTCCAAGTAATCAAAATTTAAACAACCCCGATTGAGATCATTTTATTCAGTCCAAGTAAGATACTTTTACTGCAAGTTGGTAAGAGTGTTGTTCAAACATAGTTCCAAGTTACTATGTATTTTTTCAATATCATTAATGTGACGTAATACTAAATTTTGACTTGATTAAGACTTTTTGAAAGATGAACATCTTTTTACAAGTCTAACACAAACTGAAAAACCCTGTAAGACAGTTAAACACTATATTTTAATTAATATATATCTATGAAATCTCTCTCGATTAACTCAAGCTTTGAACAAACAGAGATTGATCAAATTTGGTTTAGCCGTTTGCTAGCTACGGTGCAACAAAGAGACATACAAAGAAACAAATACACAGGTTAAACTTATAATTCTCTTCTTTTTGCGCCAAAGAATAAAAAATATACATTGTTTAAAAGCACTGTACATTGAAAAATACATTTTTCATTGTTGTCAACTTAGTAGGAGAAGATTCAGATAAAGTTTTTTTAAATCATAAGTATAACAAAAAGCAGGACAATATTTGTCCAGATTTATGACTATAGTTATGCACATTTTTATATATTATTTTGTTAAATATTGTTATTTTTAGCTATATGGTTTAGCTATTTACTTTCAATCTCTCTTAAAAGAAATTGAGATTAATTCTTAGAATCTTTTTTCGTTTAAAATAACTTTTGTATTGTGTATTTCGATTGAGTTTCTGTGTTTTGTAAAAGAATTATCATTTTTATACATAATAATACTCAATGATAATATACATATATAATTACACACATCAACACTATTATTATGTGTAATGCACGTTACATTTTCCTTGTCTAACTTTTTTTTTTAATTTTACATCTAGGTAATTTCTTTTTTGCAAAATTCTCAAGTGCGAAAAGCGTTCATAAATAATTGTATGTATATCAAAATTGTGTGTAAAATTGTTTTTGATTTCTTGCTGATGAAAATTTGATTGCGTATCTCATAGAACTTGCCAAATTTGATTTAGAGCGTTGGAATTTAAAATCGACAGTGCATTGAAAGAATCAAAGATAAAATTCAATGATCGGTTTCACAAAATAAGTATTAAAAAAATTAAAATAAACTTTATTTTTATTTGGTATAAAGCTGACATTTTCTAACGTCTAAAAATCATGATCACGTTCTTGTAGAAGAACGTAATAGAAACTAATTAAATAAAACTTCACGCATGATCAAATTTGAGAACCGTCAAAGTCTAAAAATTTTGTAGGAAAAACTTATTTAGGGAGTCGATTATAATAATATTTTTTTTGGACGGCCTTTAAAAAACATTTTTTATCTTTGATATAAAAAAAATTTTTTTTTCTAATCTTATCACAAATCAAAACACGTGTTTTGAAACGACTTAAAAGTTTATTTTATAATAAAATCACAAATTTTGTCATTAATGAGATAATAAATAATGGTAAGTTTTACTTTAGATACGAATTTTTTTATATTTCAAGAAACATGAAGTTGACAGGTCTTAAAATGTTATATTAGATTATGGTGTACTATAATTTATTAAATAAAAATTTTATAAAACAAATAAAAAACTTTTTTTAAACTTTTGAAAACTGATTAATTTTATTCAATTACGTACACTTTAAAAAATTACAACTTAAACAACTACAATTAAAATTTAATTTTTTATTTTTCCAAGTTTAATGTTTTTTTTTGTGATTTAAGCTCAAAAAAAATTTTTCTGATTTTGTATAAAATGAAAAGTCATTGAAGTTTGATAAAAATTTTATTCTAACGACCACTCTAGCACAAAATAAACATAAAATAAAAAAGTGGTTAAAATTAAAAACTATGAGGACCACTTCTATTTACATTGTATTACATGTATAATTTTCAAAATCAAAACTCGCTGTATCACAGCCAAAAAAAATTGACTTTCAAAGTTGTCTATTTTAGACACATTAGACTTAAGAAGGTGCCAAGGTGGCCAGAAATGATTTTGTTTAAAATAATTGTAATTTAATCTTATGCCAATTGTTGCGTAAAACAACAGATCGTATTGACAGACAACTGCAGTTTGCAGCTTCAAATAGCGCTCAAAAATCAAATAATATCATAAAAGCATATTTTATTTTCAATAATGTTTTCGGTTGTATATTAATTACTCCGAGCAAAACGCAAGAACCAATTAACTGTTTTTGAAATTTACGAGAAAAAATTACGGGAAAATGCACGAATGGAATTCGGGTAGAGAATCACAGGACGCTTCCTAGGGCTTAAGAAAAAGTAAAACATAGAATTTGAAGTTCTGAACATTATCGAAATATATTGTAACAACCACAAATTAAACGTCAAAACAAACCGAAATTTATTCTTTTGATTAATAATTATGAGTGGAATAATGTTTCCAAATTCTTGTTCAAGTGTAGATTCTAATTTTTGCAAAAAATTATCACTTCAGCCATGTTGGGTAAGAAGAAAAAATTACCGGGATAATTTTGTCGTTGTGGAAAAGTCTTAAAATCTCAGTCTTTTCTCGACAAAAAAACAACAAAACTTTAGTAAAATATGTGACATTTGCAGAAGAGGTTTTACTATGTGAAGATAAATCTTATTAGAAAATTAGAAAAATAATAATTGATGCGGCTAGTTTTTTTTCTAAATAGTATATTACACTACAAGGGACAAAAGTTGAATTTTCGGCCCTGCGCGCCATAATGCCCGAGGTGAAGCCGAGGGCATCATGGCGCGCAGGACCGAGATTTCAACTTCTGTCCCGCGTCGTGTATACGATTTTTCTTTATACCTCGGTCGAAAGTACGTACTTTTATTTTTAATTTTATTTTTTTAACTTTAAATGCTGATAGTTTTTGATGCCTGCCGCGACATTTGCGGCACGAGCGAAGCGAGTGTTGCTGGTCATATAACATAGTTACGAGTATAAGTAAACAATTTCATCTTACAGGGACTAAAAGTTAAACTTTCGTCTCTGTTATTAGAGACGAAAGTACGTACTTTCGACCGAGGTATGAAGAAAAAAACTTTTTTTATTGTGAGTTTGCTTTTGAAAATATAGATTTAATTTTATGTTTAAGATTTATCAGAGTTTTTAGCACATGTTTTCTAAAATGTTAAATATCAGCAATCATTGTTTTTTTTAAACAATGCCTTTCTGTACTAATTATTAACGAATTATTTTTTTACTTTAAAAATATTTTTATATTAAATATGTGACACTTATGCCTTTTTACTATGTTAAGATAAAATAGTAATCTTGTTGAAAAATTAGAAAAAAAAGATAATACGCAAAAAAATTGACTGTATTTTTATTGCGTTTTTGCTTTTTAAGATTTACGTTCTATTTTCGGTTAATTTTTAAACAAATTTTTGACAGTTTTTTACTAGAATGTGAGACACATATTATCAGCATTTTTTTTATTCTTGACAAAGCTTTATTGTTATAATTATTTGCTGCTGTGTCAAATATTTTGTTGACTACAGTTTGGTAAATAGTTACTAAGTACTACATACTTACTAAGGAAAAACAAAGATGATACATTTATATACAAATAAAAAAATATATGATGAAACGTTAATAATATTACTTTTAATCAACTTTATTTTCTACTTTAAAATTTTTTTTTATTAAATATGTGACATTTATAAAATAGTAATCTTGTTAAAAAATAAGAAAAATAATACTATATACCTACCGCAAAATATGTTTGCAAAAAATTACTGTATTTTTATTGCGATCTTGCTTTTTAAAATTTACGTTCTATTTTCTGTTTGATTTTCAAAAAAAAATTTTACAGTTTTTTACTAAAATGTGACACACATGTTATCAGCATTTTTTTTATTCTTGACAAAGCTTTATTGTTATAATTATTTGCTGCTGTGTCAAATATTTTGTTGACTACAGTTTGGTAAATAGTTACTAAGTAAGTACTACATACTTACAAAGGAAAAGCAAAGATGATACATTTATATAAAAATAAAAAAATATATGATGAAACGTTAATAATATTACTTTTAATCAACAGTGTTGTACAGTTTTAGCACTACCACTACAAAAACAGTGAAATATAAGAAAAATACCTACATAATCACTTTGTTGCAACTCAAAAAACTGCATTTTCTTCACCTTATTTCACTTGAAAGATTATTTATAAAACACTAATTGTTATAAAATTACACCGGACATCATCAACCTCTAAGTATGTAATTTCACTCTTCGTGTTGGTTTAGAATGCGGACAACAACCGGCGATGGCAAAACCGTAACTTCAAGATCTATGAAATGAGTGAATCCCCCCTAGTCTTCTATTATTCCGCGTCAGTTGCTAGATCAAAATACAATCATTTCTAGTAATTACGGCCTATACTGAATATTGTCTATTATGGTCGAAAAGTGTCTATATATTCCATTAATAATAAGTAAAACTGTTCATAGGGAATTAGGTCAAAACTAATTAATGCTGCTAAAAAGCTTTAAATCAAAATGCTAAATAATAGCAGATGCTATAAAAACTTTCAAATACATTTTTATTTTATCTCATTGAGTATATAGACTACCTTAATTAAAAAATGTTAATAAAATTTGCTGAATTGAAAAGTTGGGTTCAGATATAGACGCAATTTTGATTACTTCGATTATTTTAATATCTGCCTTAAAATTTTGTTTACAGTTATATATTTCTGTTGTACAGCTCTATTAAATTGTGCTAAACAGCTCTATTAAACTGGTTAAATGTGTTGTAGTTTGCTTGTTAATTGTTCTTTATTTCAATTTATGTATTTTGTAAACTTGTAAACCGTAATTGACATAAGTAGACATTTTCGTCTTTCAGCACTATTTGCTTGAGAATTATTACGAGTTGAAATTATTAGGAAACTACTAAATTTGTACAGCACTGTTTTGAGCTTTTGATATTACGAACAGGCTCACAACAAATACTACACAACAGAATTATAAACAAAGCTGCATTTTCTCTTTTTGTCAAAAAATAGTAGTTTTGACACAAATTTGCTGTCACATAATTTTTTTTAGTGACAGCAGTCTCTTCATCTACCACTACCAATTTAGAGATAAACCGTATAAATAAATATGTTTAGAAGAAAGATATGATGCTTACTACTTAGAGCTATTATTGCGGTATAAAAAGCTTTTATTAGTGGAATACTAAAAAATTACAAAACGCCGTGTAAAAAACAGGTTTTGGTCTGTTTGATGTTGTATAAATAAAAATTGAAGAAAGAAATGCCAAAACAGTTTTTATAAAACTTAGCATTCTATCACAACAAAACAATTAAATAAGTAAATAAAATTAAAAAATACATGTAATTTTAATCATATATAATACTGACACACGCGGTCAGTATACAAAACAAATTGTTTTTAAAAAATATGCAGCAGAAGCACAGCTATAGTATAAGACAAAGAATACAAAGTGATTTGCAAAGACCGTTTGTTAGAAAATGTTTGACTTCTCAAAATTGTAGTCATAATAAAATTTTATACACGGCTCTAGTAAATGCTCAACCAAAATATTTTTTTGCAAAATAGTGGTGCTGTTAAGAAATTGGAAAATCCACTCTTTCTAGGTTTTTTTTTAATTGAAAAAACTTTATTTTAATTCCATATTTAAAATCTACTCATAATTGTGAATCGTCCAGTTGCCAAAACATATCTGCTCCAATTATTGACATAAATGTAATATTTTTTGCAAAAAACGCAGTTGCTAAAGTAAAAATTTGTAACTTTTAAACCACGGGAGATAAATAAATTATGTTTTAATTAATTTTTACAATTTTGACAAGTATTTTACACAGTACACTTTTGTTATATTTCAGAAAGATTATCTCAAAAAGTCAATAAAAATGTCATTAACTTTATTTATTTATGCGGCAACTACCACTTTTAATACCAAAGCCAGAATCCAATGTCAAATTAAATTTAAGAAAATTTTTCTTTATATACCAATCTTAAGTCGTTATAAAGTAATTTTTTAGATAAATAGTATTAATTGGGTAAGTAGCCTTTGAAGTAAAATGCCAAATCTTAAATCTAGCCACTGTTGTATTACTCTTAACATAAACCATTAACATTATTGATAACAACTGAAGATACTAAAATTAACGCCTTGGATTATTTATCAAGCGTATCTATGTTTTTGCATCTGAATGAATCTAAATTATTAAATCTGATGATTTATTCCTTGTTGCATGGGGTCAAAAAATTATATTTCGTTAAAAACAACATTCCAGAGACTAAATAGTAATACCAATTTTTGCAAAAAATTCTGATAAAAATTAATGAAAATCCAACTTTTAAAAAAATAGCTAGACAGACGCAGGAAAAATTACAACAAAATTTTGAACTGATAAAGTTGTTTGCAAATTTTAGAAAAAGCTGTTAAAAAAAGCATTGATGATATGCTGTTTAGTGAGCTTAACAATAATTAATTGTTGGTATAAAAAAAACGGAACTTTAGCATAGTATAGACGCCAAATTGACAAAAATCTTTAAAAATTGTTGATGGGGAAAGAAATAGAGGGTTATCACATAGACCTTTCTACCTGATCTTCAAATTTTAGTTTTTTAAATTTTTTGACATTTTGAGTAGGGCAAACCAATTAGTCTACACCACATTTTACAAATAAGAGTAGTTTGAGCTTTTGATAAAATCTATCAAAATTTAAGCCTATTTTATCAAAAACGTGCAACAAGAGAAATCAAGTCTCTCAGCAAGAAAGCGGCCGCCAAATTATTAGATTTTACAACGACCCATTGTAAAATATAGTTGGCTTAATCCGTTCGAGAGACGATTGTTTGTTTTAGCCCGTAGGTGAATACACTTGAACAGTATTCAACTGCGTGCTGTTGCATTTGTCCACTAGGTCAATATTGGTGGCCAAGTGGTAAACCAGTTAGTCATAAACAAATTGTGATGAATAATGTAGTTGGTAAAAGAAAAACAAACTAGCCGTTTTTAAATTCGGAGAGTACACAAGTCGTATATTCATTGCATTAATAATACTTAAAAACCAAAGTTGTAAAGGCGGAAAATGTCTGTTGCTACTATACTCATTAGACATTTGTATTGAAATTGTTATTTTGTTATTGTTGTTAGGTCTTATTCGGTTGTTACGATTTGTTACTGTAATACAATTCAATATTTATTTTCAAAACTTATCTGAAAAAAATTAACAACAGCAACTCAAGCAATAAAGAAGAAAGGCAACCTAAAATTCAATTTGACGTTGACTTTTAGCATTAAAAATGTTACTTGTCATTTAAAAAAATTATAATTTTGACATTTTTAATTATCATTATTAACAAATCTTAGTGGGGTTATAAGACAAAAGATGTCAATATGTTATGTAAAAAAAAGAATTAAATACCATTTACATATTTAACCTCGTTTTTTTTAGAACAAACGTAACAAATGTTAAAAACTATGGCAGATAAGTTTTAACATTTTTGTACGTGATGAACTTACAATTTACTGTAGATTCCAGAAACAAAATTCCAATAAGAAGTTTTTACTTTAAAAAAATAATTCCTGTAATTTATTAAAAATTTTATTTCTTACAATATTTGGGAGTAAAATTTGGTTCAAATGTTTAATTCTAAAGTGAGTTAATTCAGCTAACTGAGTCGCTAAGGTTTCAATTTGGTTTACTTTATAAAAATTAATGACGCCAATTATTACCGACAAAGTCGCAAGATTGGTATAAGAAGGAATATAACAAATTTCAACGGTGGCTAAAGCAGTACTATCCAGGAAGCAGAAATCTATATAAAGCCACATAATTACAGGCATACTTTTAAAATTTGGTACGTTTTTAATGTACCTTTGGTATTGTTATTTTGGATTACATTTTTTGCAGTCTGAATCATATAGTCCTAATAGCTTATTAACCAAGTGGTCAATGATAAAAACTATGCTGACAATATGTGACAATAAGACAATTTCATAAATTAACAATTTTAAAAAATTAAAAGATTTTTAACGGAGGACGACGTGAATCACTTTGTATATGTTAACTATCTTCATCAAGATAAGAAATTTATATAAAATGTTAAGATACACTGTATATTACGGCACATAATAACATAATAACATGAAGAAAAATATAGACAAGACTGCAAAAACTGTTGATTGATACTCGTTCGCTGTCTGAGTTGTTAAGTGTTGTCGTGAATTTGTGTACGCTTAGACGACCTGAAACATTTGAGATAAACACAAATCTTTTTGGATTTTAATTAAACAAATAATTTTTCTAAAAATTTTATTATAATTAAACAGGATAAGGATAAGGTTAAAATCTCAAGTCGCTGGTGTGTTGCAACCTAACTAAATGTGAAACGACAGTTTCATGAGTATGAGAACGCTATTGGCATGATTTTAAAAACAAATAAAAATTGCAGCACAAATAAAAAATGTTAGGCAATTATTTTGACATTAACCCAATAGAGTATAATTTATGCTCATTTACGTTAATTTAACGTCATAATGCTTTGCAAATATTTACTTCAGCATAACTGACGCCAAGCTTCGACGCCAAAGCAAGCAATAACAGTAATTATTATTATTGCTATGTTGATTATATTTTTTTCTAAATCGTAAAAGACCTAACGGTATTTCGACGTTAATTAAATTACCGCGTTTTAATATAAGAATCTTTACGCTTTTTGACCCTGATTTTGATGTTTTACATGATAACTGTTTAATAACTCCCAGGTGCAAAAATTTGTTAATAACTAAATGCAATTATTTTTTTATAAGTGGATGCCAACTTTCAATAGAAAAAATATCATAAAAAATACTTTAAAGTACACATATTGTAGGCGCAAATTTATTTAGGTTTTTAACGTAAAAATTATAAATAGTTTATTTTTTCTACTACTAGCAAAAAAGCGTACTATTTTTGTATAAGAATAACGACGACTGAGAAGTTAAATTTTTAAACTGTGGTTAAAATTATAGTCGGTAATATGTTATCATCAACCTAAAGCAATAATGAGAATAGTATTATTGACTAAAAGCAATAATAAATCTTTCATTATTGCTCGTGGTTACAAAAGTAAGAACTTATTATTATTACCGTAGACTGAGGTTATTTTGATTAATGGGACTACTTTGATGAAAACATTTTTCTGCTGCAAAAGTTTTGCTTGGATAATTTTTAAAACAGTTTTTTGTTTCAGTTGTCTACACTATTTGTTCACATAGTTTATGGTAGTACAGATACTATCGCGTCTAAAGTGAAAAAAAACCTGTAACAAAAGTGTTCTTTGCAGACTGTAACAGTTTTTCTGCAGTTTTTTTTGGCAGTTAGCTACATTGATCGCTCAGATAGTCTCTGGTGGTAATGGTGGTATAGAAGACACGCGTTTAAAGCAAAAAAAACAGTTAAACTACTTCTATAAGTTTTAAATCAAATTATAATAGTCAAAAAACTTTAACATTTGTGAGGTAAATGTGTCTTTGTTGTTTACAATCAACATAACATGTTAGCAGAACATTATTACACTATATTTTTTTTGTTTCAGTTTCATTACGTCAAATTATGTTTACTTCTTGAAAATTTTTTTTATTGTGGGGCGACTTTTATAACTTGAATGAGGTAACATTGTTCATCAATCAAATTCATTCTATGGCTCAAAATATTTAGACTTGATTAGCACTCTTACTGCTTTTTGGAAAAACAACTTTTTAAAAGTTGTTTTAGTGAGCTACCAAGAAGAAATAAACGTTTAAACGTTAAGCCCGGTAACAGCCAATAGACAAAAAAATTTAGAACATGATGTAAAAAAAAATTATGACAATATATAAAAAAAATATTGAAAAAAATAACGCAAAAGATTACAACAATAATACAATAATGAGCAACAATCGCATGAAAAACAAGAAGATGATATACTGACAATGTTCTGACAGTGTTCTACAGCGCCTGGTAAAAAAACCTAAAAATATGTTTGTCAAATAATAAAACTTGCTGTCGAAAATTTCAAGTTGTTTATAAATTAAAAAAAAAATTGGAAAATTTCATATCAGACTTCTGATATTTTTACCAAAATCACAAATAGACAACATCATGTAGAGTTTCCTTTTGACATTAAAATTAAAGAAATGTAATTTTGTTTAAAAATTATTTAATGATAATTTTCTTACAAAAATCTTCTACCAATGTAACCTTATCTACTTATTTTTTTAACAACTTTTAAACCTATTGACAAATTTAAAAATAAAATTAAAGTTTTTGTTTATAGTTTTATGCGATTTTTATAAAAAAAATAGGGGTATTAAAATAACTTCAATGTCACTTTTGCAAAAAAAAATTTTTAAAATTAGTTATATGAAAACATTATATAAAAACCGATATTTAATAATATACTGTAAATTATTCTGCTGTTTTAGTTTGCAGCCATAAATCAAATATTTATTAATTTATTATTATTTTTTTAAGTGATTACTAGCTTTTTTGTAAACTTTTAAAGTAATAGTAATTTTCTACTGTAAATAATGTTTTAAAATCGTATAATCCATCATTTAAACTAATTTACAACAACGTTTTATCGCCTAACTTTAGATTTTCTATGAGTATTACAGTTTATTACCCTAATTCTTCCTCATAAGCGAATCTAAGTGCTGAAACTAATGTATGTATTATCCAAATAATAAAATAATTATGCATAAATTGCTTTTAAAAGTTGATGAAGTATTTTGTTTAATTGGTGTAATTATTGAATTGCGGTTAAAGAGAAAATTCTAGAACATTTGTTGAGTAAAACTTTAAAAAAGTTCTGATCTATTTTTTTACTACGCTTATGAAAAAAATTCAAACGGCTAGAAGAAAGACACAACTATGCTTTGATGCTGCAGTTGTGACCAAAGGTAAGCAAAATGCGACGTTGAGGATATGAATGATAAACTGATTGTTGCACCTATCAACAAATTAGTATTTTTCAAAGACACTAACACAGACGTAAAGGGAAAACAATGTTTTCAAATACAAACAAATGTTTTTAGTGACTGTTGTTTGACTTTAAAGAAAGGTTTACTATAAAAAAATATTTTTTTAATTTGCTATGAGCGGGAAATTTGAATTTGTACAATATATGTAATTGAAAATAATGTAGGTATTCTTGTTAAATATAAGGCAAAAAATAACCACAAAATAATAACTCAAGAAATATGACAATTTTCAAACATGACCAAAAAGTAAGCGTTTAAAAATGGTTAATAAAGATGTGTTTTACAGTTAGTGTACAAAAAAAAACGAGTCAAAGATAGTTTTATCTGATTAATTGTAAATTAAAAAACACAATATCTTCCCATAGATATTGTGTTTTTTAATTTACAATTAATCAATTATTACAATCCCATTTTGTGTCAAAAAGATGGAACACCTTCACAAGTTATAGTTTTATCTGCCTTTATGTGAACTAAGATTTCAATGCAAAAATAAGAACATTGATAATTTGTTTGATTTTTATATTAATTTTAAGTTTTTAAGGTTCTGTCTAAAAATTACTCTGCCATATTAAAAAAATTGAAAAACTGTTATATTGACTTTTGTTTTAACAGCAGCTGCAGTTTCAAGTTTTTAAATTATAAAATTTTTCTTTTTCTTATCAGTTATTGATAACAGAAACATCCATATTCAAAATTTCAACATTTTTTCGTAAAAAGCTTTCTTCAAAAATTTAACCAGTCTTTTCAAGCTTTTGAAACGTGAAAATCCTTTTAAACATGTTTTTTTATCTCAGAAAAAAAAATTTAAATCACGTAAAACATGAATGGATGAGCGCCCGCGTCTGCTTGTCTGTGCGCCTTAGTTTAAATAATGTGTATGCTATGATAAATATATTATGATAAGTTTATCATAATATATTATGATCAGTATGTACATATATACTAATCATAATATATACAACCTTATACAAACCTACCTTGACTGACACCTAGTCAAAAAATAACAATAACTGTACATTATAGTATCCAAATAATTTGATTGTTTATTAAGCATACAAGCCTACGCCATTATTTTATACTTTTAGTGCATTTAAAAAAAAATATATTTTTTGATTTTTAGTGGATTCAATCACTATTATTTGATTCAATATGGAGATCTACTAGACGCTCTGCTAAAACAGCGCCGTTTGAATAAGACAAACTATGGTTTACTTGATATTTAATTAATAGATACTATTTTATATAAATTTTTTTTATGCTTTGCGCTTATATAAGTGAAATTCGTCAAAAAAACATTTTTTTTATTGTACTGCATTATCAAACACATTAAACAACATAATTAATAATATTTAAATTGCTTAAATTAATTAAACAAATGAGCTATTATTTAATTTTTTTGTAATTTCTTACACATTTTTATAATGAATTAAAGTGTCAAAAATATATGTCAAAAAAAGCATTAATTAGAATAACTCAAAAACTACTGATTAGATCTTGATCAAATTTAAATGAGACCAAATGTGAAGCACCAGCTTCCAAATAAAAAACAAAACAATTAATATAGGTTTGTCCAAAAAAGAGTTATGAGGTCCTTAATAAAGACCCTGACGAAGCCACAAGCCAGCGGCAAAACGTGACTTTCATATAAAAAAAGCGTTTTTTTGTGTTACGTACATAAAAAACTATTGATAAAAGCATGAAATTATTAATATATCATGGATGTTAGCAGCAACCAATTCAGGTATATTAAACTTTTATCAAATGAATAAGCAAACTTCTTAGATGCCATTTTATTTTTATTTGTTTTTAATTATTACACTAATGCGGGGTTTTAAAATGTTTTGAAAGACGAATTAATAATTGACTTTGTACTTAAATATATTTTTTAAGTAAACACATGTGTGTCACATAACAATTATATCAAAGATTGTATGTATTCAATGTATTCAACGTAGGACACTAAAGTGTAAAATATTGTTTACACTTTGTTATTTACATTTGACATAAACTAGCTCAAATTGCTTTTTTTACCGATTACCGGCATTATACTTTGTATTTGTATATCAAATTTAATCGTTTATTACAAACGGTTAACGTGGTGTGCGCTCTCTGTATCTATATTATTGGAAAAACACTATTCTTTGGTCTTATAGTTTACTTGAAAATTATATTCCTGTAGTGAACTATATACATATAATCAAAAGATCTTTCCTTTGACTTGTATTTGTTGAAAACAATGCATTTAAAAATTAATTTTAGTTCATGGTAAGCAGTCATAAGACAACATTTTCAACGCATTCTTAACATGATAATAACTTACGGAAGTGGTTTTGCGTGCCTCTTTCATTTTACACCCTATATATCTTCAGCAATTAACACCCAAACTTGCACTTTTGCTCAAAAAGCTCACCAAATCATACTGATAAATCATTGAAATAGAAACAAGTTTAGTAAATATTTTTAAATGCAATTGTCTTTTTGAGAGTACCAAAACTTTATTTCCATTCAACTATAGAACGGATATACGGATGGTGAACTCGCTGTAATATCGGATAGGATGATAGCGTTTTATGATGAATTTACATTTTTCCTCGCATTAAACAAAAGCACCTGAAAACATGAAAATAATAAACATTCGGGTCGTGACCTGTGACAGAATTATTTCAAAAGATAAAATCCTTGAATTCTGCAGGTTTTGTCTAAACATGGGGGTCTTATCAAAAGAAAGGATCAATACGGGGGACTTACAGTGTTTTCATAAGTCATTATAAATATAATAATTTAAACAAAATTGCTATTTTAAACACGTTAATTGCTACAATATTTTGGAAAATAATTGTAATAGTTTTTCAAATGCAAAAAAAAACGGACTGATTCGTCCTGTATACATAAATTGCTAAAATTAAATTTACTGTATCGATGCAGAAAATCGTGTTTCTTGGTACATTATATTTAATATTGCAATGTAAAATAACGGTGTAACGGTAGTAGTTATAATAAGAGAAACTAGGCAAGCAAGAAGATAATACGAAATTACAGTAAACGTTTCAAACTGTAGATACTTTTACTTTAATGTCAATCGCGATGTATTGGTTTGTACCACCGCAAGAAAATGCATTCTGTAAAAAAACAGTTATAAAATTTCAATTTTTTATCTATTATATCAATATCAGAACGAATTTACTAAAGAAAAACGAAAAATTTAGAATAGTTATTATTATTATTTTAAAACAAAAACTAAATTAAATTCTCAAAATTTATAACTTAACAGTCACAGCGGCTGAATCCTGACAAAATAAACAAAAATTTACCAATCACAGCTTTTTTTAAAGGTTACACAAAACGAGAAGAGCTGTGTTTTAGAGATTCTATAAAATGCTATTGAAATCAGATAAGTAACAAGAAAAACAGACTTAAATATAATAAAAATTTTTTTTATTCAGATAATTAAAAAAAATTGAGCAAAATAGCCTATCCATTTCTTCTCTTTGCTAGCCTGTGTTCCTTTTCCAATGACCAATAGGTTGCTTCTTTCAGATTTTCTCATGATGATTATCATCTTATATAAACATCATTTTAGATGATTATCATCTTAAATGACTACTCCTTGGAAGCTCAGGTTGTATTGTAGTAAATAAAATCTGCAAACTCTTTATTAAATATAAAATTAAGGGTGGATTTACAGAAAGGCAACTGTACTAAAATTAAGTTACTGGCAATTAAATGCAAAATCAAAACTTTTCATTGGTTGTTTTTGCTTAATCACGTAACGAGTTCAAACAACGTAGCGCAAATTCAATCAATCACGTAACGAATTAACTTTAATTTTAATTTAATTAATAATATTTAATTTGGCTATTTATAGTAGCCGCTATAAAAATAAAAATTAGCTTTAAAAAATAAACAATTCACGTGCTTAAGCCTGTCTAGCCAGCCAATCACTTTCTGCTAGTCATCTGATGGTTCAGCCAATAGAGACGCTAATAATGTCTAATCACGAGATCTACATGCCTTGTTTTCGTCTACTTCATCTTTAATTTGAAAATACTATATATATAGTTAATATTATATTGTTATTTTAATATATATTATTGTACAATAATTATTCATCATAATTATTTCAACACCATATAAAAAGCAAAATAAAAAATTGAAAACTGTCATAAAATAATTAAATAAATTTTATTATATATTAAAATGTAAACACAGAATTTTATATTTCTATGATAAATATTTTATAAAATCATTTTCGGTTTATTATTTATTGTTATTGTAATTAATGTACCTTTCACATACAAAATGTAACTATATCCTTAATAACTTCGTACATCAGTATTAAATTAATTGATCAAAATAGCTATGCAAAATTAAACGTAACGTACCCTTTAAACAAAAAAAAACAGAGAAAATAGCAATTAAAACAATAAAAAAAATTGAAATAAAGCAAAACAGAAAAATAATGGAAAGATTATTAAATAAAAAGTAATATTAAATTTTAAGTGAAGGTAGTGTTAAATAAAGAAAGAAGGATAGTATAGTAGAGACTATTTATATTAATAAAATATATGCAATTAAAGGAAAAACTAAGAGAAAAAAAATTGAAAAATAAAAAAATGTTGTTGATGAGAGAGAATTTGATAAAATAAAAATAATCACAACTACAGCAAAAATATATGAGGCTCAGTTAGACAAAATTACAAAATAAGATGAATAATTAAAAAATATTATATTAAAAATTAAAAAACAACTGAAAAAAGCAAATATAAACTTAATTGATAAAGTAGAAAACATTTAAAAAGAATCAAAAATTATTTAAAAACATAAAAAAAAGATCAAAACATATTTTGGAAACAAAACGCGCCGCTAAACAAACAAAATTAAGAGTGGGGCGTATATGTATAATAAACGCATGTCATAAAAAGAAGAAAGATACTAAAAAAGATAGTGAACAAGGTACGAATGGGAAATAGGGTAGATCAGGTGTACACAAATTGTGTGGATACACATTTGATAGGAATGATTGACAAGGTAGGAAACTGCCAGACGGACAAACGGATCTAAAAAAGAAAAGCTTTTTCAGATCTTATACTTAAGCGAAATTAAAAAAATAGAGGAAAAAAATTTGTGTTCAATGTTTGTTGACCTACGGTTAATGTAAAAAGTTATAAAAAATTATTTAAAATAATAATTAAACTAATTAAAAATTGAAAAAACTTGACTTTAATATGATTAATTATTGTTTTATTTATTCAATTAATTCAAATTAATTTTTGCTTGATTTATTTAAGTCAATTAAATAAATAAACTAATATTTAATTATATTAAAATCATTTTTTTTTAATTTGTCACAAGTAATCAATTGTAAGTGTCAGAAATATATGTCAAAAAAAGCATTAATAAGAATAAAATTGAAAAACTATTATTCAGATCTCAATCAAATTGATATGGAACCCTCATCAGCTTTTAGCTAGAAAAAGAGTCATAAAAATTGGTTTATTCTGTTCTTTAGTTTACTAAGTTCTGAAAAAAAAAATACAGTCAAATCGAGTACCTTCTTCAATTAATTTTTTTTAACTTATTCACCTCACAATTTTCGAGTGGATAGCCGACTTTGATTATATTTTCTTTTCAGCTTTCAACTAAAGCATTAGATTTATGTGGTCCTATATGAATTTGATTAAGATCTTAATATTAGTTTTTATTTATTGTTATTAATGCTTTTTTTGACATTTATTTTTGACGCTTATTGACAATTATTGATTCTTAAAATGTATAAAAAAACTTAAAAAAATGATTTCAATATAATTAAAATAATACAATCGAATTAGAAACCTTCTTCTTTTTTAAAGTCAGTAAAATAGTGAAACTAATTGCAACTGGAACAAAATATATAAACAGCCAAAATTAAATCGAGTACAAAAGAAGTGATTTAGACTGAAAGAGATTTAAGACAAAGATCTCGGCTAAATGCGCTTCGGTTTTAGGCGTTTACTGCAATTAGCGAATATTAATAGAAATTACATTAAGGCGTAAAAAGTTTTGTACAAGTTGTCAAACGCAACTCTCACAGATTTATGTTGCCGCAGGCAATCTTCTACTAAGAGAGAAGGATAAGCACCTTAAGGGTGCGCTATTCAACTCTTGTTTAGGCGCATTAATTAACTCACACATAAAACCCGCTTTTTTGTTTCAATAGAAAAAGTGCCAAATATCAACTTTATTTATTCAGCAAGTAAATTAAAATTTACATTAAGAAATTATAGTTATTTAATAAAATAATTACATTCGTGTGTAGAACGAAATTCTAGAATCTGTGCTATTCCAACATCTTTTAAAACTGTAAAGCATGGCTACAATCTTTAATATTTATGGCATTTAACCACCAGACCTTCACCTATTGTAAACTGTAATTGGCTTGTTATAATGAATCTCAAATATCTCTATAGACGATTATAATAACACTATTTAACTTTTAAATTAGAGATAAACTTTGAGAACTGCTGTAATAGTCTAAATCTTGAGAGCTGTAATTAAAACGTTAGCATATTGTCTACATCATGTAAAACAATGTTTCTCTTGTATGTTTTTGTTTCCAAAAATGTAGCTGTTCATTTACTATAAATTAGTTTCTGATATCGCCAGCGTCAGAATATAAAAAGTTTTGATTTAAATTGTAAATCAATATACAATAGTTATACTCAAAAGTATATTTATAACAGTTAATTGAGTGGTTTGTTGCAAATTAAAGACGTTTTCCGACACTTGCAAGCTGTTTTGCTGTAGCTTATACTATATATATATATATATAGAGATAAGAAAAACTACTTTCATACATTAAATAATACCGTTTTCTATTCAGGGTAGTACTGAGCTACCTAGTTGGCTCTATTCATAAACTCAAGGCACGCCAAACTTTAGATTGTAAATCTTTTTCATCCTTGTTGCTTGTCGCTCTCACTTTGATCAATAAAATTTACTGCCGGGTATATCTCAAACGCTCTTATTATACTATACTTTTATAATATACTTTCACTTACTTGAACAAGCTCTTTATTGTGTTCAGTAAAAATTACAAGTTTTAGTAAATGGTTCTAATTGCCCAAAGTTTATTTTTCTATAATTCAAAAAGTTTTGTAACTTGATTCTATTATAGATAACTCTTAAATAAGGACTTGCAACTAATGACATCTAACTAACACAGCTAAAAATTGACTTAGCAGTCGAGTCATCGCTATATGGAACAAAAGATTTAACAACTGAACAGCGAAGACGCCGGCAGACAATGTGTTAAAATATTGTTGAGTGCTATTAACAGTTATAAACTCGGTTAAACACATAAATTGGTTAAGTTAAAAAGTGTGTTTTGTTTATTAAACTGCAACAATTGTTATGCTACGTCTTTAATAAGACGACTTTGAAAAGGATTCTAGCAGTGATATGTAAATTAGTGAAAGACAAGTATATATAAATAATTATAAATAAACTAATAGTCCAGTCATTTCGTCCGAAAAAAAGGCAAATAAAAGAAAATGAATTTGCGCTTCTAATTTTTTAATATGTTGTAGGGGATACCTAGAAAAGCTTAACTTGAGATTGTCGACCAAGCTTTCCTAGGAGCTTTCGCCGCCATCTTGGAAAACGCTTAAAATTGGTTTTTCGGCAATAACTCGGCTATCCGATAAGATTCGAAAATTGGTGTATGACACTTTTTGTAGTTTTCTTTGTGCTCTACAATAACGCCCGAACCATTTTTAGCGTATCATGCATCGTTATCGAGATATCGATCGATAAAGTCAAAAATTTAGGACACAATTTTTGTTTTTTGCTTTTTTTTTCTTTGGGTCTTATTAAATATAAAAAATTGTGGAATTCAAACTTGTAGAGCATATTCAGACCTACAATTTCCTTCTTAGATTTTTTTATGTTGAACAAAAATTACGATCTCCAGCGCGCCGCAAAGTCGGTGAATCCAGAAATGGCATTATGCATTGACCCATGCTGCCTCCTTCATTTTGTTTATAAAATTTATTGTTACATTGGAAAATTGATTGTTTTATGCATAACTCTGTTAATGTAACAATAAATTTTATAAACAAAATGAAGGAGGCAGCATGGGTCAATGCACAATGCCATTTCTGGCTGAGCTATTCATGCACCATTTTGAAAATAATGCAAAAAGCAGTTTTCAATATTTTCCTAGAATGTGGATCAGATATGTAGATGACGTCTTTGCAGTTTTTGATAATTCTAAAAGTTTAACAAATTTTGGATCAAATTTAAATAATTGCTTTCCCTCGATAAAATTCACTTATGAAGAGGAAATAAATAACAAACTATCTTTCTTAGATGTAAACATAATTAAAAAAACAGGTGGCGCTTTAGAGTTTGATATTTTTAGAAAAGAAACTAGTACTTTGAGATACATTCCTAACGACTCAAACCATTGCTTCCAACACAAAATAGCAAGTTTAAGTTTTTTAGTAAATAGATTATTTAACTTTCCTCTAAGTCAAAAAAACTTTAATAAAGAAAAAACATTCATTAAAAAGATTGCTGATGTCAATGGATATAATGAAGAAATAGTACAAATTATAAATAAACAAAAATTTAGAGCAAATTTAAAAAATTGCACAACTTTTCAAACAAACAAAAAAGAATTAAAATTCATTTCAATACCCTTTGAGCCCAAGATAACCAACGGACTTGAGAGTGTGCTTAGAAATTTGGGATTTAGAACGGTTTATCAGTCAGGGTCAAAATTAAAAGATTTGCTAGAAAGTCCGAAAGACAAAACACTATTTTTAGAAAAATCAGGAATTTATCGCATAGACTGTGATAACTGTGAGAAATGTTATATAGGGCAAACGCGTAGAACAGTTCAGACTAGGTACAAAGAGCACTTATCTCATTTAAAATTCGGCAGATTAGAAAAGTCGAGTATAGCCGAACACGTCTTTAATAACAATCACCAAATTAGTATTAACAGCGTAAAATTAATTAAGCCATTGAATAACTATAGGCATCTCGACGCCGCCGAGCTTATCGAAATTCACAAAAATAAAGCGAATGCTCTAAACAAAGATGACGGTCCTCTTTTCAGCTGCTTAATCGGCTTACTAGGAAAAACCCAACTTTCACCAAAACAGGTAAAATTAAACAAGTAAACATTCAGTTTTATTCATCTCCTGATGATGACCACATGGTGGTCGAAAGAGCTCTCGAGATCTAAAAATAAACTTTTTGGCAAGTGGTAAAACTGTGTTAATAGTTTATAGTGCCAAAGATTCCAAATCAATCAACTAAACAAATTATTTGTTTAATAAATTACTATTGTGTGATCCTTAATTTGTTGCTCTATGTACTTATTTTTTATCCCATCAATTTCCTGAACAATTTCCCATTCGATTCGACATCCAGACACAACCGAGCGAGCAGCTCGCTCGACGCTGAGTGTGGATTCACCGACTTTGCGGCGCGCTGGAGATCGTAATTTTTGTCCAACATAAAAAAATCCAATAAGGAAATTGTAGGTCTGAATATGCTCTACAAGTTTGAATTCCACAATTTTTCATATTTATTAAGACCCACAGAAAAAAAAAGCAAAAAACAAAAATTGTGTTCTAAATTTTTGACTTTATCGATCAATATCTCGATAACGATGCATGATACGCTAAAAATGATTAAAGCGTTATTGTAGAGCACAAAGAAAGCTACAAAAAGTGTCCTACAAAATTTTTCGAAATCTCATCGGATAGCCGAGTTATTGCCGAGAAACAAATTTTACTCCTTTTTTCAAGATGGCGGCGAAAGCTCCTAGGAAAGCTTGGTCGACAATCTCAAGTTAAGCTTTTCTAGGTATCCCCTACAACATATTAAAAAATTAGAAGCGCAAATTCATTTTCTTTTTTGAATGTACGTAATGACTGGACTATAACAAAATATTAAATCTTAAGATACTAGTTATTCTTTTCGACTTAATATACTCAGTTACTTACCTATTACAGAGAAGAAAAACCAATGCAAATCCATTCAAAACATATTTGTAAACTTGAACATGTTTCGCTCTTATTGGAGCTCATCGGCAAGTAGCAACTAATTCAGATTTGAATGAATTTGCAGTAATACGGTTGGGCTTAGTTATACATCTAAGTTCCTATCACTTTCGCAATAAGGTAAAGCTGGTGTCATCTATTAAAAGCTACCTTCTATTAAACCTTTAAAAAAAAATTTTTTACATGTTTGTTTATAAATGCAAAAAGTTTATACTCTAAGAGTCGACGGTGTTGATAGGTACTAAGTAAAACAAAAGTTTATGTCGTTGATTGAACAACCAAGTTATCACGTTAGCGTTTTTTTGTCTCAAACGTATATCAAAGATATACAAAATAGAAAGTAATCTATCTTCTTTGGCTAGCCACCAACTGGTAAGATGGTGAGCTGAGTATGACGATGAGCTTTAATAAGAGCGAGACATGTCAAATAAGTTTACAGATGTGATTTGAATGAATTTGCATTGGTCTATCAAAGGGAAGACAATTTTGTTTTGACGTTTATACATTCTTCAATAATGTAGAAAAAGGCAAACATTTATGAGTTGCTAACATATTTAGAGAAGATTGTTTTCACGTAAAAAACCATCTGTTGGATGGAAGTCATAGATTATAAATTGCAGTTGACGGCTTTCTAATTTTAATTTTGATTTTTGAATTACATTTGACTATTTTCGATTAACTTCAAAAGATACTTACCGAATTACATTTGCCTAATCTAAACTTCAAGTGATACTTTTTAGAAAAGATGGAGTAATTTTGACTTTCACTATAAGAAATGTGATAATTTCTTACCACTGTTTAAATAATTTTTAAAAAACAATTTTGAGTTTTGAAGTTACGGACCTGTGCAGCATTACAATAAATTAATTTATTAGCACAAGAGACACCTACGGTGTTAAAATTTAGCATTTTTTAAAGCTTTGTTAGACCAGCCCAAACTACAATAGTACAATGTTAAGATTTGAGTTTTTTTATTACTGTTGATAACTGGAAAATAACACAAGTTTACTTGATAGATAATTTTATTTATTTAAATTTAATACTCATCAAAAATACACTGATTTACACATATTTTAACAATATACATAATGACATAGAATATATATTAAATATGTAATTACTCATAAATAAATGAGGCCTTAAATGACTCACCGAAGCCATTGGACGTTGTCTACTTTCCCTAAATAAGGCAGATCATTTAGATTCTTGAAATTAATTTGAACTAAATTCTTTAGAATAAAAAACAGTATTTTAACCTCAAAAAGTCTTCATTCTCGTTAAAGACAAAAATATCAATACAGACCACCGTTTACAATTTTTTTCTTAATTATACTTACACAGCACAATAATAAATTTGTTAATTTGTGTACGTTGCACGTAGATAACAATGTAAATGTAGAGAAGCTTGAAATGGTAGAGATTGTATAATTTGTAGAGAAAGACATTTAGTGTAAATTGTGTGTTAAGTTAGGCCATTTGTTCGTATTTGGCTTTGTTTATAATACTGGCCAAACAGCAAGACAAGAACACACCGACTAACGGAAAGAACGCTATACCTACAGCTGCTCCAGCAACCATTCCAATGTTGGCGTTCAAAAAGTCAACCACTTTATCATAGCAACCCTAGAAATAAATTATTTTAAACTTTAAACATTAATCAAATACAAGACTAAATAAAATGTGTATTTTTTTTGTTTTAAAAACTCTTAAAAAGAAACAGTTGAGATTTGTTCAATCAATTTAAACTAACATCTGAAAACAGAGTCTAATAAATCAATAACATTTTATAAACTTATTTTTTAAAGACTAGATAAACATGTTATGTAGAGTGGTAACAGTAGACACAGTTAAGTTTTCAAGATGCCTAACTGCATACCTAAAACCCTTCAACGTCGTAAAATGTCAAGATTACTTCGACAAAAAAAAAAGTTCTGTGTAAGAAACCTTAATTTTATTACTCTGTTGTGTCAATGATAACCCCTAATAATCTGACTGTTTTGGATCTACCATATAATTAGCAAATCACATGCCGAGCAAAAAAAAACTCGTTATCTGATCCGACTCTTGACGAGGTGTTGAAGGGTGTGCCTAATAAACAAATATTTATTTATTAGACATCATCTTCAACATTTTGACTTATGTTTAATCAACTTCCACATAGTTACTACAAAATGCACTTTTTTGTTAACCACAAATTAGTTACACTTAAAAATATATATATGTCTAAAAGCAAAGCACAATAAAAGTGCTTGCTTCCTTCAGCAAAAAAGTTAGAGGTAATATCAACTGGTTAAAATTTAATCAATTTAATAACGCTTTTGATAAGTCAAAGTACAATAGTTCATTGCTTGTGTTTGATTGTGTGCGTTAATCTAAAATTATTATTATAAAAAATGACCTGTTTTACCTCATTATAGATTTGTTTCTGGTCTTCAGTGTCACAACCAGGTTCTATACAACAAGAAGAAGGAATTGGAAGAGAATGCTTAAGATTTAACCAATCATCTGGATTGTGGTTTCCACAACAGTGCAGCTAAAAAAATATTATTATTAATATTAATTCATAAAAACAATTAATATTAATAAAAAAAATTTAAACAAATAAAAATTATTCGATGAGCTTTAACCAGAATACTCACGGTTTCTTGAATGCTGTCAAAATCTGCCGCAAGATGAGCAGTGTCGTTACGGTAGTTTGTCATAGCCTGTTGAAGACCTGTGTCGAAACCTTCAGTCAGTTTTGTGCGGTTGAAAAGAATTGAGATTCCAACTCCTAATTCTAACACAAACACTATAGCCAAAAAAGCACCATACTGAAAAAAAAATACAATACAATAGTGGTTATAGCTCAAAAAATATATATTTATGAAAAAAATAGTAGTTTTTATACATAAGAAGAAGAAAATGCTCTCTTTTAAATAAAACAACAAATATTCAAATCGGCTCATAAACATAGGAGTTTATAAACCGCAACATTTATTCTGATAAAAACAGAAAACTGAGCAATTCTTGCACACTCTTGCGATTGTCTCTTTGTCCGTTCCAAACAAAAACTTAATGAGTTAAGTTGGACTCTAAGCAAAAATAGAGAACATTGGTAAATAAGAAGAACATCCTCATAAAATCAAAAAACAAATGACAAAACTTTAAATCTGGTAAACCGGTCAAGCCATTTAAAGTGAATGCTACTCAAGTTCATTAACATACAAAGTTTTTTTACTACATATTCTAGAAGATATGCCTTCTGTTTTTGATACGAGAACTTGATTTTTTTTATTTTAGCCAAAATGTTTTTTTTTCTACAAGTGTATAATGAAAAGAACTGAACGACTTTTTTTTTATTTTTTGGAATTTTTTAATTGACGATTGATTTGACAACGACAATTTCTCTCCAATCCGACTCATTTATTTATATCTCGCTGGTCTCAAGACTTTAATGTCAAAATGACAACTTTCTCCAGCCTCCAGTTCAACAAAATAGTCAGAAAGAGCAGCAATTTTGTTCAGATATAAGCGCATTATCAAATCAAAATTGCAAAATGGTTTAAAATGTCTATACTTTAACAATAATTCAAACAGCAAACATTTTTGTTGCCTGATTACTGAAGACATGGTTAGGTTATAGATGTAACTATCTAGAGAAAAATAGAGTTTTATTTGCGTTAAGATTTTGTTTTCAAGTTTGCTCTATTGTTTCAATCCAGAACAAACATTAATGTAATAGGCATCTACCAATTTTTAAACATTTTAGAAAAAACCTAATTGCATTCAACTCTTTCTGCTTTCTTTCAAATTTCAAACAAGTACCAATTATACTTTTGGTCATTATTTCAGTATTAATAGGAATATTATTAAAAAGTGTTTTACACAATGTCGAAACCAAACGAAAGATTTTTTATGTTAAATGTTAATTTATTTGTTTTCAAATTCAAAAGATTTTTGGTTTTTAATAAATATTTTGAGTAAAACTTTAATTAAAGTTTTTTATTATTACGCATATAAGACAAAAAAATTTGCTAAAAGCCTTTTTTTTTCTTTAGTGTATAATTACTATTAACCACATATAGAGCCCTGGAAACATCTTCACAGAATCCCCAATATTCGGCATTTTTTTCAATAGACCCTTAACAAAAAATCGAACGCAAAAACCAGTGTAACGATTATAAACTTATCAGCTTTTTTAATAAAAATTTACTAATTTGACTAATTGTCAAACATTTGTTGATATACGTTTTGTTTGTAGTTGTTTTATACAAATGTATGACAAATTGGTTTTATTAATATTTTCTATAGGGTTCAAAAGTTTTTTGACCTTCTTACATCAATTTTACCAAGCAAAAAATTTTTATACAATTTATGAAATTACAAATAATTTATGAACAAATTTCTACGTAATTTGTTCGAGCAGTGGAAACATTTCCATTAAACTCATTCTAAACACTGAACCGATAAAGCAATCAGCAAAACCAGCCGGAAACAATTAATAATTTCAAGATAAAATGAGGCAAATAAGAAACAGTCAAATAACAGTTTAGTTGTAGATAATTGTTGCATTTCCTTGGCGGAAAGTGCTAACTTTAAAGAAAATTCAATAACTGTTTCAGACCATCAGCACATTCCTTACCTACTTGTAGACAAACTTCAAGCATAAAATTTTGCAATGCTTAGGATTATTATTTTTGTTAGGAACACCTCTTTATTATGACGTTATAAAAAGTATGTTTTTGATTGAGTTATGGGGTCTATAAAACAGAAGCGCTTTTATGAACCAATAATAAAACTGTTTTTATATAATTCAACAGTTGTTTACAGAAAATAGAACAATTTATTGAACATCAAAAAATACAATAGATAAAATATCAATTATAAGAAACAGGAATCTCAGATGAAATCATGTATTGAATTTTACGTTAACATTTATATTGAAAGATAAATAAAAACAATAACAAAATCGGTCTACCTTTAACATGAAATATTTTTTATTGGGTGCTTCTGCTAGAAACTGTTGAAGATATTCTCTTTTAAAAACTTTTGACATTTTGCAGTTGTAGTTAAAATATCTGTATTTTCATGAAGCTTTAATGTCGATCTTAGTATGCTGTATTTTGTCCACATTGAAGAAGCCGCAAATCTGTTTTTAACGTTGAAGAAGTAACCCAACAAACTTTTGGTTTTGCTTACCCCACAAACATTATTTTTCTGTTCCCAGTTATTGAACTCACTCAATTCTTTGTAATGAGCGTCCCTGAATTTCCTGGGTAGCAAAGTCGATGTGACTTCTTCAACATCTTTCTCAATTTTTTTAGAAAGAGAACTGTTTCTTTTTATTTCCAACAATGTTACAAGCGCCGAAACAGTTTGTTTGCAACATTTTTCTCAAACAATAAATTTGTTGTCAACAACAACATGGTAACCAAATCATAGACCACTAATTTATCTTTGCAGAGATAAAATTTTTGGTTTTGATAATTTTTTAAGAACTCGAAGAAGATAAAACTATGTATTGTACATGTGTCTTAACAGCAAGTAAGTGGCTCAAGAAAAATTAGACCACGCAAGCAAGCTCTCGTGGCTAAACATTCCTTTAGTGACTTATTTGCCATATAAGGCACTTGTATAATAAATAGCTATTGTGCATCTAGTTTTTTATATTATTTATTCTTGTTAGATAATTTAATTTAATTTTAAAAGTAACCTATTATTTTAACTTGAACGATGGAAACCTTTTTAAAACGTTCAAGATAATAAAAACCTGCACCTTTAATAATTTGTTTATAATTTAAAGAGCTAAATGGTAATGTATTATTAAATCAAACAATATATTAGGTAAATTTATTAATAATAATTAATAATAAAAAAAAAATTCTAGAAATTATAATCTCAATATGCTATAATGTAGTATTTTTTATACCAGACGTGGCTTTAAAATAAGAATAAACAAACACAAAAAAGAATGAACAAAAAAAAAAGTTTAACAATATTGATATAAATTTTAAACTGTTTATGATACAAAAAGTTTGTGAATATCTAGGGTATATCAGGAAAATACAAAGACAAACGCACAATACTCTTTCTTAATTTTCTTCAAATTTTATATTGATTACTGTTATTTAATTAAATAAAATATTATAAAAAACATTGTTGCTGATAGTACCTTTGCTGTTAAAAACTGTTGGTCATATTCTTAAACTTAACAACCGTTGCTGGTATCAGTTAAATTGATAATATGTAACAACAATAGAGTAAACAACCACGGATTCTAAAAAATGAATGCAGTGCCTAAAAACGCATACTGTTAAAATAAATCAACGTCATTTTATGTTTCACCTTAATTAACGTCTTTTGTTTAAATTTTGATTTTGATTTTGAGCATATATAAATGAGCGCATACCTAAAATGAACGCGTCAGAAATCTTAATTAGCTGGTATAAAAATAATATGAAGACAAATATACAAAATAAGTTCGAATTTGCGGTAGCTGAAGAAATAAATGTTTTAAAAATTTTAGCTTCTAGAAGAAGTAAAGCTATAGGGTATGATGGAATAAATATAGAAATGCTAAAGCTTTGTATGCCGTTTTTACTTCCGTACGTTACACATATAATTAATTTTTGTTTAAAGAATAATGTTTTTCTCAATGAATAGAAAAAAGCTATAGTAATACCATTACCAAAAAATTCTAACCCAACTCATTTCAAAAACTTACCATCAATAAGCTTATTATCCGTATTTTCTAAAATCCTAGAAAAAATTATGACTTGCCAGTTACAAAAGTTTGTAAAAAAAAATGACATTTTACTACAAGTACTACAGTCTGGTTTCAGAACAGGACACGGATGTAACACGGCTCTACTCAAAATTACAGATGATAATTATCTTCCGACAAAAAACGTTTAACGACTCTAGTGCTACTTGACTACTCCAAGTCGTTTGACACTTTAAATCACGAATTGTTATTAGCAATATTGCAATATGTCGGATTATCAAGTAACGCTGTGGATGCCCAATAATTATATTAGCAATAGAAAACAATCAGTTATCTCTAATAAACGACTTTCAACTATTTTATGTTCAAAAACATGAGTGCCACAAGGTTCAGTGTTGGAGCCACTCTTATTTTCAATTTACATATCAAATTTCGGTAATGCTATAATGTCTACAAATCAACACTACTACGCTGATGATACCCAAATATATTTATCTCTTTATAAAGAAGAAATGCGCCAAGCTGTGGCAGCACTTAACTTTGAGCTAGATTGCCTTTCTACATGTTCCGAAAAACCTTGCTTAAATCTTAATCACGATAAAGCTACACTAATATTATTTGGTAATAAACATTTTAGACAAAATTTTGCTGAACTATACGGCAATACTATTAATATTAAAGAAACTACTATTAGCGTCAAAGACAAAGTGAAAAATTAAGATTAACTCTCGATTCAGATTTAAATTTTACGGAACAGATTTCCAAATGCCTGCAAAAAGCTTATTCTTCATTAAAAAATATCTTTCAATGTAGACATACTATAAATCAAGCTACCACAGCATTATTATGCAACTCCCTAGTTTTGTCACACTTTAATTATTGTGATGCCATATATGGACCTTGTCTATCAGCTTTTGATAATAAAAGAATACAAAAAGTACAAAATTCATGTTTACGACTAATTTTTAGTATACGGAAGAGAGACCACATCAGCCATACACTTTCATTTCACGGATGGACTGGCTTAATATGAAAGATAGAAGAAAACAGAAGAAATTTACATGCTGCGAGCTTATTTCACAAAATAATAACTAATAAACCACCGCAATATTTGGATAAAAAAATTAAATTCCGAAATGATGTACACAGCTTGAATATTCGTTTTAAGGGAGCGCTAACTCCTCGTATCCATCGCTCTTATAATATATAGTATCATGTTACAGCAAATTACTGGAAACTGTGAAGAAACTAGATAACGTTAAAAATTTTCGAACAGCGTTATACAAGATTCTTTTAAATAAAATTTGACTATAACAATCACAGACATATGATAATAATAATAATAATAATAATAATAATATTTTACTTTATTGTCTTTTAAAATTACAATAAAGTTTGTAGACAAAGCATAAAAAAATAAAAACAGGAAACATAATTTTACGAACACCAAAAACAAAATACAAAACAAAAGTAAATATATATATATATATATATATATATATATACAGTACGTGTATACATACTTTATATATATAAAAATTTTACTTAGTCATAAATGACAATTTCTTTTTAATTTAATAATAAATAAAAAAAATATATGTAGAAATAAAAAATAACGCAAGTTTGTGCAATGCCAAGATCTGCCTACATCAATCTTTGTCAGTTTAGATAAAAGTCAGATACACAATAAAACGGTTTGTCAAGTAGATACATTTTAACTGATTTCCGAAACATGGAATATGATGGTTGTAATTTCAGCTGAGAGGGAAGATGATTATGTAACTTATTTGCATTATAAATAACTGAGTTTTTGATCAATTGTGAGTGAGGCAAAGGCAAATAAACATCGGAATTCAAATTTCTTTTCCTAGTAGCGTAATTATGGTGAGACGGCTTAGAAAGTGCATTAATATGTTGCATATCGAAGATGAGATTCGAAAAAAGCAAAGTATGTTTTTCTAGATATTAAAGAATCAAGTTCTTTAGAAACCGATCTTAGAGCGTAACAGGAAGCAGATAATTTGCTCATCAACATATCAATATGAGAAGCCTATTTCAGCGAATTATCAATACGTAAACCCAAAAAATTAACCGATTGCATCGCCCTAATTTCATTGTTGTGTAAAAATATTGGTTCTAGATTACCTTTAAAAGAAAGAGAAACTGTTTTTTGCGTATTAAAACTGAGGAGATTAGAGTCGCAACATGTTTTTATTAATGCAAGGTCAGCAGCAATAACCTGATGAAGAGATCCAATATCTGAGGGACTCCAAGTGATGGTTGTGTCGTCAGCAAACAAATAAAGCTTATCATTGATATTCAAGTTTGTAATATGTATCATTAATAAAGACTAGAAAAAGCACGAGACCAAGAACCGAGCCTTGAGAAACGCCAAACTCTATTTTCTCATAGTTGGAAACAGTATCATTTACTTTTACGGCTTGATGACTGCAGGATAAAAAAGATTGAACCCAATTTAAGGTAATACGACGTATACCATCAAATTCTAATTTTTTGTGTAAAATGCTATGGCTAACGCGGTCAAAAAAAAGTCTGGAGCCGGACATAAGTTGTCGTTCATCGCTGTATAAATCTGGCTTAACACCGAAAAAATGGCATCATTTGTGTTTCTGTTTGCTAAAAAACCAAACTGTCGTGGAGATAACACACCGAAATCTGAAAAATACGTCATTAAACGAGATTTTGCTAATTTCTCCATAATTTTTGACAACACGGGCAAGAGATTAGAGAGCAATAGGTCTATAGTTACCAACATTATTTTTGTCGCCGCCACCTTTGTGTATAGGAATGACTATTGCTGTTTTTAGACAATGTGGAAAATACCTTGCTCGAACGAGTTGTTAATAAGGGAAATGAGAGTTTCAACTGCCTTGTCAGGAAGGTTTAAAAATAGTTTTAATGATAATCCGTCAGTACTGGCCGGTGCCTAATTGATTTTATAACTCGGTGCAGTTCTGTTGTGTTAACAGGTCTAAGAAAAAAACTACCAAAATTCTATTTTTGGAGGAACCGCAATAAAATATTTTATATCTCGTAATAAGATATTTTATCCTGCTGAGAAATTGTTATGTTTGAGTTGAGTTTAAGTGATTAACTATGTTTTTACTGTTTGAAAGGATGTTCTTTATCTTTTTTTTTCTTAATCTTTTTTGTATACAGTAGCTTTTATTTCTTTTTCTTTTATTTTGTTATCCTCATATGCCGGAGGTTGGGTGGAATAGCAGGAAACTGATTCCCGCTTTCTAAAATATTAACATATAAATGTATGTTTTTGCAACACTAAATAAAGACATATTATTATTATTATATAACACTTGGTGTAGTAGCCTTTTTTACTTTTTTTTTTGTAATTTATGTGTATGTTGTGTAATAATGTATCTTATTAGAATGTTTTGAATTGATGCTCATAGTTGACTTTAACGCTCTTAATTTCGATCAAAATATTAAAGAAAATGTCGAATTTGATCGCATTTATAATTTTATAGATATTTTAAATCTGAGACAACTACATAATTAATGCGGATAGAATATGTCTGAATCTCATTTTGTCTATATGTTACATGAAATCTTTTACCAGTGCCACAGTCATCCTGCATTATTTATTGTCAGCTCACTCATAGTGTGAAAAATTCAATTAACAGCAAATCTACAAAGATTATATTACTTACAATTTCATACTTATATGTATTAACTATCAATTGTCGATACCACCTCCTCCCCATATCAATTAAAAAAAAATAATAATAAAATTTCCTATAAGGAGGTGTGTAGCATAAAAGAATCATATTGAATAATTCATCTTCTTACTTATTTCTTTTTTCGCTTAGAGTTGCTTGGCCCGTAAGAGGCAAAAATGTAAAAAATAATTAAGTGTTTGTTTTTTGAATTATTCTTCAACTTTAATTTTTGTATAGTTGCGCATTTTTAGTCATTTTTTATATCGGGTGTCTCAGAAGTCGCGCACCCCATTGTAGGGATCGAAAGAGAAAAATATTCTAAGACGAAAAGTCCTGAGCCATTTTTTAATCAGACGCATAGGTAATTAATTATTAATTAATGAAAGTGACCAATCAGGAGCGCGCGACAGTTACCGATACACTCACACTAGTACACGATCTCACACATTCACCTAGCATCACGTACGTCCGCCGTCCACGGCCGTCCGTCCCCACTCTCTGTCTACTGCTCGAGAAGTCGGCAGTAGCTCTGGCGTCTCACTCTCGCGTCTCTTACCGCCTTCTCACTCACTTTTTATTCTTCTGTCGCGCGCTCCTGATTGGTCACTTTCATTAATTAATAATTAATTACCTATGCGTCTGATTAAAAAATGGCTCAGGACTTTTCGTCTTAGAATATTTTTCTCTTTCGATCCTTACAATGGGGTGCGCGACTTTTGGGACACCCGGTATAATAAAGTGATAAAATTATAGCGATTGACTACTCGTATTTAGTGTACATTTTAGACCGACAGCATCATGGGCTTCTTTTTTTTTTAATGAGTAAGACGTCATAGTCAACAGATTTTTGTTACTTAGAATTCAAGAAAAGAGCACATTTGAACATTTGTTTTCAACAGGACGGCGCAACTTGTCACACAGCAACTTGTTTTAAACAATTGAAATAATCAGCAGTATTAGAGATAGAAATCAACAACCAAGTAGATGGCGTTTTGACACCGCTAAACTTTATTTTAGAAAACAAACCTTTTTGAAAAATATTTATTTGGTTTGAATTGGAGCCATGTTAAACTCCAAAAGCTAGATAGGCCACCCGATAAAATTTTACCCGAATAATGAATGCAAACACTAATAATCTAATGTGAAACATTCTTAGAACAACTATTATCTTAAAACGTATTAATAAATTGCAATTTATCTATATCCCGGCGTTTTCCTCAATATTAATGAAATATATATTTACAATAAAGTTGTAAAATATCCTACATTTTTATACGTACAACAATATTTTGAAAATTTTTAGAAATATATTTTTTGGTAAAATTTAATTCTCACTTTTTCTAAAAAAAGTGTTGTACTTTTGTCTGCTCGGCAATATCCTGAAAATAATTTGTCAAATAATGTACGTACATGTTTTAAATTTAATAATTAGTAATTTTTGTTTTGGCAAATATTTTATGAATATTAATATTTTTCCGCAAATTATTTGTGTTTCTAATCAAAAAATTATTTACATATCATGACGTACTTAGAGCCCTTTAATAAACAGTGCATAAATGCTAATAAAAAATTTGGTGATGGTTAAATCTAATTGAACTGTTTATATGTACCCATAACAATATAATCAATTTTGATAACTGATTATTTGATGACAGTTGCCAGTTGATTGGAGATTTGATTTGCGTTTGTGCAACCGGCTCTTAGTCCTTTTCATTTGCAATTCATATAAATCATATTAAAAAACTAGTTCAGCTGAGTATATTTTTTCAGAATTAAGATAGATTTAATCTTAATTTATAAAGTTGTACTGGTGAGACCTAATAAGCTCAAATTATATATTAGTCTGTAGATTTAAAAAAATATATATATTATTTGCATTAAAATTTAATTATAATAGTAAGAAACTTACCACGTATAAAAGAACGGGTTGTCCCTTAACAGTGCAACAGCAAGCCAAAGAGCCTATCAGAATTATAAACGCTCCCGTTCCTATCAAAACATATGGCGCAGTTCCAGAAAACTCCGTACTCATTTCCATATATTTATATAATTCAACTTCCATCCATATTCCCACGGCTAAAATAGCAATTCCAGATATCTAAAACAACAAAAATAAATTATCTTTTTTAAAAAAACCAACATTGATCACTCACCCAAAATACAAAATTAAATATCATTAAAAGACTTTTCATACAGGCCATTGCTGCTACAGTTTGAAGATGTTTACTCATTTTGTTTTAATTGATTGTTAATTGACACTCGATATGCTATCAAAAATGTTATTCTTAATAAACGAAATCACAAGCGGTTATCAGCATGTAGAACTGCGACGGTGTATGTTACGAGAAAGGGAAATTCGTTGAATCGATTACAAAAGAGAGTGTTATTAGTTAAAATGCTTCACTGCAAAAAGAAATTTTTGATTAATTAAGCTGTTATTCTGTTTACGAAATAAAATTTAAGTTAATTTGTTGTGTTATTAAAATAGAAATTATTTTATGATCTGTTTCTTGGCATGTAAACGTGGTTAACTGAAAAATCGATGGCGACGCTAGGCGTCTACGCTACAGGTTGCGCTAATAAATGCGTCATTGCATTTGTAAAAAACGTATGCGTTTCTTAAAAAAATAATTCCATTGATTTTCTTAATACAAACCAAAGAATTTATATCTATGTACATTAAGAAATTCATTTTGTTAGTTCAGCAGTTGAAAGTTGAACTAATGTCTAAGGAGTAAGACATTAGTTATTATTCTAACCTTTTCAAGCAGTATACAATACAACAACTGTGTACGGAATAGACAATATATATCCTAGTTTAATTTGTATGGTATTTAGAATTACAATGACAGAATACAATGTACAAATTTTAGATTAAATTTGTAGATTGAAATTTTTCTTTCACTGGCATCGTCTTCAAAAATAACTGATTATGTATTGTAAATATTTAACTTAGTTTTAATTTTTTATTTTCTTCTATGTAATCGAAAAATCTCTTTTCATTAAGAATCTATTTTTTTTTGTAAAGTTTTAAAGATAAAATTATTTTTTGAAGCACCTAGTATAAAAAAAACACGTCAAAAATTCAAAAAGTTTCAAGCTTTTTACAAGAAATTTTTTCAAAAATACAGCATATTTAACATAAAAAGAATGTTTATAATAAGTCAAAAAAAACAGCTAAAATATATTGAATAAAAACAGTTATTTTTAACACAATACCGTTATAGTTCGGTCATTTTGTACAACAGCTCCACACATCATATACAGCATTTTTCATTTCTATCACCATATTTATTAGTACAACACTATCAAAATCTATTGCGTGGTTTAGAAAAAGTAAGCTAAAACAAACGACAACTTGGTTTTATGCAAATATTCAAAAATTTAATAAAAAAAATATATACAAGATGCCTCAAAGGTATGGAACAATAGTTCTACGGCTTTTTGGCCGTAACCGTAAATTTTATTACAAAACTTGTCATATTTATTGTGACGTATGTCACAAAAAAAATTTTTGGTTGTCAATTTTAAGTTATGGGGTTATATTTTATTTACGATTTTAACTCTTTTTTCAATTACCAAAAGGCCAGTATAAAATTTATGTTTATACAATTACATTAAAAAATTTTGAAAAAAAAAATATTGAAAACTAGAAACGTCATAAATTTCATCACCAACAAAAACACAAATCAAACCAAGTAGGTAACTAAACTAAAATAAAGAGTCAAAAAAATAAATAAGGCTAAAATTTAAAAAAAACTATCGATGGTTTTTTTTTTAAATATTTTTTTTAAGATAATATACTCAATGTACAAATTATTTCGTCAAACACTTTTGTCCGAAAAATTTTGTAATAAAATGTACGGTTACGGCTGCAGAACCATTATTCGCTACCTTTATGGCACCCTGTATAAATTTAGAGATAATTTCTATAGAATATTGGTTTCAAATTTTAATTTGCTTACAATAAGCCTACTTTAAAAGTTCAACTATTTTAAACCAAAAAAATATTGGTCCACAATTGACAGAGAACTCAATAAACATTAGAGCGATACCTATAACCTTCTCCTTTTTTGAAGTCGGTTAAAAATAAATATATTTATTAACAAAGATCTTATGGAAGAACAACATTTGTAATTCAAACAAATGCACAACAAATGTTTCAATTATAAAATTAAATGCAAATATTTTTAGTCTTTAGTTTAAATTTATGTTTGTTTTTATTTAAAGTTAGTTTGTTTAAGTCTACGCAGTAGATATTAGGCCAAAAATCAAATTGTCTTAGTGCAACAACCTTGACAACAAGTTTAAAAAGCAAGATGGTAACCGTTCTAATTTAGTCTACTTTGATGTTACAAAACGATTTTTATAACACCAAAAATAGTTACAAAATATAACTTTTTCTGTAGTTAATTTTCGCCAGTAATCATAAAAAACTGTTTCGAACTTGTTCCAACTTGCTTCCTTACATGACATAACGGATATTACTAAACGAAATAAAAACTCCATACATATTATAAATATTTATAATAGTAATTATTTTTGAAAAATATTTAGATAAATCAAAAAATAAGATTTTTTTATGAGATTTTGCACATCAAATTTCTGGCTCTAAAAGCTTTTGCTTATGTTACATAAGTAGGTACATTGTCATTATTGCTTAACTGCTTTGTTAGTCCAAAAGACTACAATTATCTTTTAAATGTGCACTTAATAAAGAATATTAAAACAAAATTGTCAAAATCATAGTTTCAGTAATAATTGAAACAAAAGATTAATGCAATCAATGTACACTTCTATTCAAAAAAACCGTACAACTCCTGTTTACAATTTTGGAATATTTTGTTAATAACATCTTGTAAATTTTACATCAAATTAAAAACAATTGCCGTTGTACTTTTAATAAACGAATTCAGATTGTTAATTATTTAATAAACATAATAAGGGGTGCTAAAACCAACTTGTTCTGTTTATAATAATATAAGTGTACGCTTTTTTTGCATCATCAGGCAACCTAGTCGCCAGTTTTTGTATATTTAAGTTTAATAATTGCAATAGCCTAGCATTTATTAATGAAAATGTCATAGATTTAAAAAAAAACAAATTTTCTAATACACACAAAAAAAGCATAAAAAATGTTTTAAGAAAAAAATTACATAAAAAAAATATATGTCAAGTTTTGATTATCCAAAAACAATATGAGAAAATAAAAATTAGTTTAATTTTAAAAAAACTGAGTTGTTTTAGCTGACTCACCTTGTATATGACTAAAAGTAAAACTTAGATCTCATCTTAAAACAACGTAAGACAAACCTATTTTTTCCTATGACATTTAATCTACAAAGTTTCCAAGCTATCGTTTTCTATAAAAAAAATAAGAGGCTTAACATAACCACTCTGAAACTTTATTATAATCACGTTTTAAAGTCAGAAAAAAACACGTTTTTTATTTGACCGCTGTTAGAACAAGCCTACTACTATATCTGTCAGCATCACGTGTTTCTACAATTTATAATAATTATTATATTTCGCATGCCGATTGACTTTAGCTAAATTTGTAAGAATAAGTAATTTTGATAAGAAAAAATAAGGAAGTTTAATAATACACTGTGGGTATTATAAATTATTTACATCAACTCCTGTTGTGCAATTTAGCTTAATGCAATAATTTTATTGTTGATAGTATGACCGCGCCGTCAAAAGTTAAATCTTCTATCTGCGAATAAACTTATTAAAAATAGGCATCTGTTCAAAATTTTATAGCAAGAGTTGATCTAAATAATTTGTAAGCGCACAGTATAAGTAGGTAGTAGTTTTGAACTAAAATTATTAGTTTGGTAATAAATGACAGTCTAGATTGTCAATACCACTTTTAAAAAAAACTTTTTTAAAGCAATTGACCAAATAGTATAATATTATAATTGTTACTTAAAAAAAAAGTTTTTAAAACAATTGACAACTTAGTATGACATTATAACTGTTAAATAATTATACGTAACTTAGTAGAGCTTATTTGTTTTCTGTTGGCGGGTCACGTGTTCATGCGCAGAAGCTGTAATTGGTAGTTCCTTGCTATTACTAACTAAACTAAAAACGTCAGCTAAATCTTTATTTTTTTACTTTGCTTGCTTGCTTTAATATAAATAGAACAACCTCAATACTTACAGCATATTAGCACAGTAATTTAATTTAGATTACATAAATTACATTAATTTAATTTTGAGCGGTTCAAAGATGGTCGAATGTTTTCAGCGCTCACTTATTCCATCAGCTGTCAATGTTCGCGCAGATTAGTGACGTCACAGCCGCCAAGAGAAAACAAATCAGCTCTACTACTAAGTATAGTAGTACTAAAAATAAATAAATAGAATAAACAAATAAGTAAATAATAATAATATTTAGTAAATAGGTTTATTCTTGCTTATACAGGCTTAAAATGCCTATATACATTTATTAACCGTTCACATTTTTTTTTATTTTATTTTCCTCGTTTTTTTTTGTGTTCTTTTTTCTTTTTTTTATTTTTTTTTTACATCTTTCATTAATTTTTTCTTCTTTTTATTTTTTTTCAGTATTTTTCTTCTTTTTCTTTTATCAAACTGCTTTAATCCCAACTGTAGTCTACTGTCTTTTTTTTCTCATGACACATTTTACACAGTTTTTTTTTTGTCCAAATGTATCTTAGTTATTTATCCAGGTCATGTAAGATGTGTTTTAAAAACATTTTGATCGGCTTTTAAACTTACATTTTAACAACATGGCAACGCTGCAAATGACATTTATCCTAAATGTCACTTGTCAATCTTGTCATTGTCATTATAGGTGAAGCTAGGATTTAACCTCATTTTTTATATTTGTAAACAAAGCTACAATGAATAATAAGTGGATTTCCTTCGATCAAATTTGTAGGTTTTGCTTAAAGAATCACAATAAAATGGAACATTTATTTACAGATATTAGTTTAGAATGCTTAAAAAATTTAGCACCAGTACAGGTCTACTAGCATTTGATTTGTTATGCCTTAAACACCAAAAGATTTCAGGTGGAGCCAAGTGATGGATTGCCTAATCTTGTTTGTAGCCTCTGTAGTGCGGAGCTAAATCGCTGGAATGATTTTAAAAGACAGGTAGTGAATAATGATTTGGTGCTTCGACAAATTCAAAAAGAGCGAGACCTGGAAGCGGACGACATTGGTTCTCTTGATAATGACGATGGATTTACTGAAGACAGTTCTACTAAAGTTTTTCAATGTACTAAATGCCAGAAGGAAGTTAAAACTATTCATTCTTTGAGGCGACACATGAAAATTCACAGCGGGGTTAAGCCGCATGTTTGCAAGATTTGCGGGCGAAATTTTACAGAACCGGGAAATTTAGCTAAACATTTGCGAAGGCATACCAAAGATAAAAAACATCAGTGTAATGAGTGTGGCTTAAGGTTTTATGAAAGGAATAAACTGACCATACACTTACGGACGCATACAGGGGAGAAACCCTTCACGTGTAAGGAATGTCTAAAGGCTTTTGCGACTGTTTCACAAGTTCAAATTCATATGAAAACACATACTGGGGAAAAACCCTATACTTGTGATGTGTGCTGCAAAGCTTTTCCGTACAGTGGTAGCTTAGAAACCCACAAAAGAATTCATCGAGGGGAGAGGTAAAAACATTCTACCTAAATTTTTAATGTGGGAACCTAGTACTGTTTTTCTGTCTATAATCTATTTACTATGAGAAAAAGAATCAATCAGTTTTTATTTTTATATAAGTACTATTATATATATAAGCTGAATCTAACTTAATATCTACCAAGAAATGTAGTTAAAAAGCATGGAAGATGGAAGAAAAGTAAAAATAAAAACTCTATTTCAATCAAAAATTTATAGGATCTATTTACAAGACTAACCTATTCTGACTCCGACGATGGTACATACACTTTTTCACTACTATAAATAAAAAGTTTTACCGCCACCTTAATTAAAGTCTTGTGTGCGTTTTTGACAATATACTTTAAACATTTTTGTTTAGCCGCTGTTGTTTTGTCAATTGCTTTCACTTTTTATTCTTTTTTAAATTTGAAAATTGCGTTTTTTTGTATTTGGTGCTGTTTGTGTACACGAGCAATATTTAATAATTACACTTTCATTATTGGGTCGCTAAAGTATAACTTTGGAGGCGCAATTAGTAATAATCGACCGGAAAGTAGCATTTGCGGGACTTGGTTGACAAACACTTTTAGGCAATCTATTTAGGATGAATAACAGAATTCATTTATGTTTAAAAATTTTCAATTTTTACACGTCAAATACATTTGGAAACAATTACACTAATATAAAAAGAAAAAGCACCAGTGTTTCAACTAACAAAGCGATAGTGCAGAAAATCACTTATATCATAGAATGCATTTATTTGGAGTAGTTTCATTACAGTATGCTGAAACTTAGTGATACTAAGACATCTATATTCCTGGGTAAATGATTGAATAAGTCAAGATGTAGAGAGTTACGTGCTGGCCGAGAATACGATATCTATGTGTTTTTAACAGGGTAGAAGATCTTGTGTGAAGATGTAGGTCGCAAATATCAAAACAACTAAACATTTGAACTTAAAAGGTTTTTAAAACTAAAACCGTTTTATATAAAATATTTAAAGCATAACAAATTTTAAATTGGACTAAAACTAACGCAGTGGTAGGTTCCTATAATACAAAATATTTTAATGTTAGCAAATTTTAAGGTTGTTTGCTTGCCCAGATTGTGGCAGAAATTTTTCACAAAAGGTCAATTTAGATAGTCATATTCGAACAAAACATACACACGAGTGTCCTTTTGTTTGCAATGACTGTGGCAAAGCATTTCCGACAAAAGATCAATTAAAAAACCACATTAGACATCATACTGGAGAGAAAAAACCTTTGAAGCACATTTGCAACATTTGTGCCAAATGTTTTGCAACACCGGCGGAATTAAGAATCCATATAAGGACTCATACGGATGAAAGACCCTATCAGTGTGATTTATGTGGAAAAAAATTTAGAGTGTCTTCTCACATGACTTCGCATCGTAGAATTCATACCGGGGAAAGGAAGCATACGTGTACTTACTGTGGCAAAGCTTTTCGGGAATCCTCTACGTTGAAAATTCATGTCAGGATTCACACGGGAGAAAAGCCCTATGTTTGTAACTACTGTGGGATGAGGTTTACCCAAAGTAATACGCTTAGTACACATTCTAAAGTACATCGAAGTGTGGAGAATACTTGATTATGATAATATAAAGAATTATGTGGCAATGGTTTGAAGTTATACAAATAGAGAAACAGAAAGATCAAAATTGATGGGGCGACTACAAGAAATCTAGTTTCAGCTGAATACTTTGTTAATTATTTACTTTAAAAAAGTATACAAATTTAATGAATATTTTTGTTTTATTAATACCTATATTGAGCTACCTAAGTTAATACCTACTATAACACCTGGAGTTATAGTAGCTGAAACAGATATGTGATTTGTCATTTTGGTTCACTTTTACCTATATTAACACTTGCGCTTGGAACCTTTGTCCAATTACGGACAAAAATGACATTATTTATTTCACTTACTATATCTGTTTGATTAATAAGTTGACTGTATGAATTTTTTCTTACGTTTACTTTAGATGAACACCAAAAATAAACGTTTTAGTGGTTGCAATTTAACACGGTTTCTTTTGTACTTTTACTGAATTAGTTTAGTTACCTGGTCATTTTGAACTGGTAGGTATCTACTCAGTAATCCGAAGCTTGCTAGCTATGTACAGTGTACATAGCTAGCAAGCTTCGGATTACTTTTGGGTGTACATTGTACACCCAAAACAAAAATTTAGTAATATTTTGAGAAGTCAAAATAATTATCAAAAAAAAATTGACTATATTGATGATTTATTAGAGGTAGATAGAGAAAAAGTATGGAGCCTGGCGTTAGCCGATGATGTGGTAATGGTAGCAAAGAGTGAAGGGAGATGGGAGAAATGATGAAAAACCTAAAAAAGTATGTGAGGAAGAAAAGGCTAGAAGTGAATGTGAATAGAACGAAGATGTTAGTGTTCAACAAAAAGAAAAGAATGATTGGGAATGGGATGGAGAGAAAATAAAAAGAGTAAGAGAGTTCAAGTATTTAGGGTATACATTTAATGAAAGAGCAACGAACAAAGCGCATGTTAGAGAGACGGCAAGAAAGGCAAACAAGATAATGGGATGGGAATACGAAAGAGAAAGTGGGGAGGAGATTTTAAGAAGAGAATGATGATGTTTGAGAGCTTGGTAGAGAGCGTATTGATGTATGGAGCAGAAATCTGGGGGTGGAAAGAACAGGAGGAAATAGAGAGAGTGCAAGAAAAGTATCTGAGATGGGTAGTAGGGGTGAACAGAGAAACCCCTGGGTATATAGTAAGGGAAGAATGTAACAAGCTGAGAGTGAAAGTGAGGAAAAGAGCCATTAAGTTTGAAAATAGAACGAAGGGAAGGAAAGAATGTAAAATACTGCATGAATGCTGGAAAGAAAAGAGAATGAATACAGAGATAAATGAGAGAGAGAGAGAAATATTACAGAAGAAATGGATATACGAGTAAAAAAGTGGAAAGATTAAGAACAGATGGCAAATGGATAAACGGAGAGACGTGTGACAGAGACAAGGATGTAGATAAGCAAGAAAGAAGAGAAATAATCTAGGTACAACAAGAATTATGAGAAATGTATAACAGAGGAAATCCCGGTGTACCTGGGAAGAGAAAGTGCGAAAGAAAGATAATAGCGAGGTTTAGGTGCGAAAATGAGGAGAGAGAGAATAGGTATTGGGCGGAAAATGAAGAGAGGCTGTGTAGGATGTGTTATGAGGAAAGAGAGACAATAGAGCACATGTTGGAATGAATGCAGTGAGATGAGAGATTAGATTAGATAACAGTTTATTGTTCATAAGGTTGAACAAAAATAGTACAAAAATTTAATGACAAATGAAAATATTCAAAATATAAAGCAGCTAATACAGTGTGTATTTAATATGAGTTAACAAAGAATTGTTTAGGACATCACTTAGTAATGTAAATTTTCAAATTGAGATTTAACGAGCTTATTTAACGAGTTTATCATAGGCTATCCACCGACTTCTTGCTGTAAGAGCCAGTTATGTAGAGCAGTCTTGAATGCCGATGTGCTCTGAGTTAGTTTCAGGGAGTCAGGAAGATCGTTCCATAGATAAGGTCCAGCAATGGAAAAAGCAGCTCTGTAGGCATCAGTTCGGTGGTTGGGTACAACAAGAGTAGATGCTGAAAGTTGGCTACGTAGTGGTCTAGCAGGAATATAAGCAAATACTAGATCAGTCAGATATGGTGGGCGATGGTATAGATAAGCATTAGGTATAGGTATAGAGAGAGAGAGAGATAGAGCGGAAAGAGAGAAAATACTGAAAGAAAATGGAAAGTGGATGAAAGAGGTATGGGAGAAAAGGGAAACAAAGACAGAAGGAAGAGAACACAAAGAAAGAACAGAATAGACAAATTTGTATATTGTATTTTGTCTAATAATGTAGATTTTAGGCCTGTATAGGCAAAAAATAACCTTAATATTATAGTAGTATTGATATATGATTTATTGGAAGACGATGACGTAATAATTTTATCTAAATGAATTTAAAGAATTTTGGGACTTTTACTACGTGAACATCAGTTAGAAATCACTTTAGATAATATTTTTTTGCCATCATTTTTATCTATACATTTTTTTTATTATTATTCAGCCTACAAGGTCTATTATTTTTATGTGGAGATATAATTTTTATTATTTTCTCTATGTCGCAATTAACGCTCCACATGATATTGATCAACAATGTTTCTTATTTTTTCATATAAGTGCGTGAGGTCCTGAAAAAGATGATTATAACTGCAATATGGAAGGTTCAATATCATTTCCTGCCTCCACATTTGTGTCTATTTTTAAAATCCAGACCCATTCACTGTTTACAGTAGCTTTATCCGGAAAGTCAATAAACGTCACCCCATCTTTGACGTAGAACTAGAAATAAAATAATTAATTTAAATTAAACAAAAAAAAGAAGTACCGATAAATGCTGAGAACAGCCAAGAACATTAACTTTTACTGGTGTACTCAATAAAAGGGAACTGACGGATTTTAGCTGAAGAACATTATTATCAGGCCATTTTAATGTAATTGCATATATAATTTTCTGATCATTGCTTGTAGTATACCAGACGCCTGGTGTTAAGGTATCATTTTGCGCAGTCCATGGTTTACTATAATATATGGCCTCTCCGTTAACTGATAACCAAGTCCCTAAATCTAATAACCGTTCTTGAAAGATGGGAGCAATTGTTCCTTCTTTTGTAGGGCCAACATCTATCAAAATATTACCTCCACAACTGACAGTTTGAACTAAGGTTGTGAGCATTTCGTGGGTGGTGAGGTAATTTGAAATATTGGCATTGCGTCTGTAGCCCCAGGAATCTTTGTCTATAGTCATAGCGTTTTCCCATTTGTGTTTTTGCAAATTTCCTGAAATATATATACAGATGTCTTGCTACCAGTTTGATGCAAAGATGTAACTAATTTGAAGGTTTAGGTTTAAACTTGCTTCAAACCGGACGGAATGACGTACGAAGAAGCAATAAAAAAAATGTATGGTTTATCAGAACTTTAACAATGTACAGCTTTTGCAGCTGTGGTAACGCGCAATAATGTGCATCTTCAATGACATTACTTGCCGTAGAGTAAATACGGTGTGTTTATAAACTATTAAGAGCAACTCTTGGACTCTTGCCATGAAATTTTGAACATATGCTTATTTTTTGATTAGTTCATACGCAGATACAGGTGTGTTGTGTATAATTAGATGTGGTTTGACGGCGCAATGATATTGTCAAGCTAAATTGCGCAACAGGAGTTGATCTAAACGGTTTATGATTATGAACGCACGGTACAAATTTTGTTGCTTACATTAATACTGACCTGGGTTGAATCTATCTTGGCAAGAATAGAAATCTCCATGTTTGCAAGGTATTCCGATCCCCCATCTATCATTAACTAAGATCTTATTTTTCACCGGACTTTCATTGTAAAGCCAAGCTAAAAATTCAGTTGATTTAAAATAAGTATCATTTGCCTCCCAGTCACCATCAACCCAAAGTATTGAAGGCTCATAAGTATTGACGAGATCGTACATTTCTGGTAGCATCTTATTTTCAACAAATTCTTGCGTCATGAAAGAGTTATTTTTGTCGGAAAGGTAGATTGGATTGTACCACTCGAACAATGAATAATAAACACCAAACGTTAAATTTTGGCCTCGAACAGATTCTGCAAGATCGCCTACGAGATCTCTATTGGGACCGATATCTTTAGCATTCCATCCGAAGGAGTATTTAGATGGCCATAGAGTGAATCCTTCGTGATGTTTGCTTGTTAAAACGACGTATTTTGCACCAGATTTTTTGAATAGTTTCGCCCATTCGTCTGGATTAAAAAACTCTGCGGTAAAATCATTTCCAAAATCTTGATAGGTGAAATTCGGTGGATAGTTTTTTTTCATAAAATCTTGATATATTTCACCCGCTTAAAATTAAACAATATAATCAAGTACAGTATTTTGTTAATGAATACATTGCCAAAATTTCCAAAACCATTCTGACGATCCTCCAAAACTAGGTACTGAATATACCCCCCAGTGGAGAAAAATTCCTATTTTCACATCATCAAACCAAGACGGTGGAGGTCTTGTGTCCAAACTATCCCAACTTGCATTATATTTTACCTCATTTTGTGCTTTTGAAAAATTTAAAATGCATAGAAAACATAGTATTACGATAGTCATGGTTTTGAGGCCACAGAAACATCGCAACAATATAGCGATACTTGAATAATTGGGTACTTCTTATCATTTTCTAGCGCTTTGGTTCATAAATACTCTTATCGTATGGAGATAAATAAGTCAAGATACATAATTATAAATAAAATTAACTTTATTTTCTTGTGCTTTAAGACTTTCTAGTTAATTGATAAATTATTCAAAAGATATTGATTTTTTTTTCTAATCTTTATGATGATTAGTTGAAAAATATCTCGAGTCAGACTTTATTTTTTTATTCAACAATACACTATTTTGGTTTAGTTGTGGAAAATTTCTTTAAAAGGATTAGTTTTGAAAGATAATAAATCAAAATCAGTTTTGCCGTTTTGGAGCTACAATGCTACAAACAAATAAGAATGTTAAACTTGTAACACCTCTCTGTTTTTGCTTCTGACGTCAACAACTATTCTGAAAACGTTTCTAAAATTTGAAATAAAATAAAAAGTAGGTATTTAGATATTCTTCTAAAACTAAGAAACAAATATTAAATAAATTTAATTATTTTATTAATAATAAAATTATTATATCTTTCTTATAAATTTTAATGTTAGTTTTGGTTTTGATTTTTCTTAAAAGATTAAAATTTTTTACGATTTGCAACGATGTTTTTCACTTTAACTCAAACGTTGTTAGTCTAGTCGAGATATAAAAATAGCTTAAAGTAGAAAAAATTATGCGCCGCAATTAATCCTACTGTCGCGGTCGTCGCAATCTTGATTTAATGTTCAATTTTTTTGTTTTTTTCAAATAACTCGTTAATTTACAACTTTAGAGCAAAAATGTTTGTATCCAAATTTGTTGACAATTTAATTTTTTACAACTTTGATAATTTTATTACGGTAGGATCAATATTTGCAGAGTTGTACTATCTTTATATTTATGGAAAAAAATCGTAATCGGTAGAATTTTATTTTCTTCAACTTTGGTTCTCGCACTTTTTTTACTCTACGATCAATATTTTCAGATTTATACTTGAGTAATTTTTTTTTATTTTTTAGATATTTTGTTTATTATGTAGTTTATTGACAAAGACTGGATAAAATTAATAGTATAACTCTGCAAATATTAATCCTAGCGTAAAAATAATAATCACCAAACTTGTAGAAAATTGAATTTTCAACAGTTTTGAATCACACTATTTTTGCCCTAAAGCTGTAAATTATTGAGTTATTTTAAAAAAACAAAAAAATTGAAGTTTAAATTAATATGGCGGCGCCCGCGGCGGCGGGATTGTACCGAAAATTGAGATTTAAACTTTCAATTGCGGCTCATAATTTTTTCTATTTCAATGTCTATCTCGACTGGACTATGTCTTATTTCTTAAATTTTAGAGTGTTTTGTGAAAAAACACAAAATTATCTTATTTTAACTGTTTTGCATTTATTTGTCTATTTGTTGATATGTTAGACAAAATTTAATAGTTTTAAAATGCTATTTTAAACAATTTGACACGTTTTCTGTACATATCCATCTACTTATATTACGTTTTTGTTATAATTATTACTGTTTTTAATGAGAATACTAGAACTGAATATTTGCTTATATTTGTTTACATAAATTAAGTAACTCGTTGATATTATTATTAATATTAATAAACATACGAAAACAGAAAAATTGGACTAGTGATTGAAAATTAGAGAAATAAGACTGTTTTTTCAAAGTTTTTTGAAAATGTTATCGAATCTATATGGCCGTTTAAAAAAATTATCTAAATATAATATAAATAAGTTTAAACGTTGATAATGTTATTAAAGTAGACAACAATTAAAAAATATATCAAAACAAGCTACGAAATTTTAAGAAAACAATACACACAATTTTGGAAACGTTGTTTTAGTTTGGGATGCTTAAAGCTTAATATTTTGGTTTACAACTTCTTTCGCTGTTTTAGCTTTAGTTTTTAACAGATAGTTCACTAGTTTCAATAACTCCAATCAAATATGTTTAATGATAAATCCAAAATTTAAAAAGATGAACACCAAAAGTGTTTTTAACATTTGAAAACCCAAATTTGAAATAGAAGTTAGACTAATAGAGTAAAAGTTACTAAATCTGGTAGTTTTAGTTACTCACTACAAAAGTAAAAATACTTTAAATAACTAGCTGCAATCTGAGAAATTGGTAATATAATGGCAAATATATACGTACTTATGTTACATGTTTTAGTGATTGTTTGGTATTTTTCTAAGACAATACTTTTGCTATAAAGATCTGGCTATGGAGGGTAGAGGTAAGGAGGACTATCTCTGTGTATGAAAAAGTGTCCGTTGAAATGCGTCAAATTAGGGTGGCGCTACAATCGCATCAGTGTAAATTTTAAAAACCACGCCAAAAGTTATTAGAGTAAGATAGAAAAATAAACAAGGAAAGAACAACTTCCGCTTCAAAACTAATAACTAACTACTTTAGTCAACAAAAATAATAAATTTATTTACTCAGCACACTTCAATCTGTCTACAACTGCTACATTCATACCGTACACTGCTGCTACGCCAGCGCCATTTTGGAAGGTTTTTGCACTGTTACTTACAGCTTACACCTGGACACTTTTTTAACTTGTCCCCCATATAAAATAGTCCTCCTTACCTCTACCCTCCATAGATCTGGCAACCACGCGTCAAAATGCAACTTAAATGTCTATTAGTGACAGTTTGACAAGCTTAAAATGACATTTGTATTTGTGAGGTTATAGTAGTTTACATATTTGGTCTAAAAGCCGCTTTCGCTTTTATCAAGTTTAAAAATGGTAATATTTATTATAGTAAATGCGTTTCTTTAATTTGGTGTAAATTCTGATTTCAGTTACCATTATCTTTGCTCCGAACAGCCCAGAACCATCCTATGGTGATTAAAATCATTGGTATAACTCCAGTTTCTTATCCATATTTTTTAGTTAGTGGAGCTCAAAAATGGGGAAACCTATAACGGACATTTGGTGAGCTGCGACAATTGGATGAATATAAACTTACGTGAAGTTATTTGCACCTCAAGGGTAAACATTAATACAAACACACATTGTGTGTTAACCTCTTTATATATTATATATTTTTCACAGGATGGAGACAAGTTTTGGAGGATGCCTGAATGTTACATTCGAGGCAGTACAATTAAGTATTTACGTATTCCAGACGAAGTAATTGATATGGTTAAGGAAGAAGCCGTAGTGAAAAATAGAGGCCGGGATATGAAAGGTGGGCGCGGAGGTCAAAATCAAAGGAATAGACCTGCTGCTAGAGGTATTCGTTTTATTTTATTATTTTTTGTATTATAATTGTTTGTCGTATTTAAGGTAATTTTGGCGGCAGGCCTGGCAAACCCGGCCAAGGAGGAGGAGGAGGAGGAAGAAATCCACCATTTCAAAAACAAAAAAAATAGTTATTTAATTAATAGGTTTAGAAATAATGTATTATATAATTTGGTCGATTTAAGATAATTTTTGGAATAAAATAAAAAAAAGCATTTTGTGGCTTTATTTTAAGACAAGCTGCAAATTTAGAATGCTACAAAAACATTTTCACGTTTCTGTTGTATAGTTTGGAATTTTCGTATGATTCAATTTAGTGAAAATAACGTCAGCCAGTACTTGATTTCTCACTATGCTGAGTATCAAGCACTGCAGCTGAAGATGTTGTGTGTCGGCGTTATTAATTAATAACATTGAAAAAACTTTTAGATTTATATCTTGTACAACTTGCATAGATTTAATACATTAGATATAGCTATGCATGCTAAACATACTTCGGTTCTTAAAAAACATATCAAAGAAATTGGTACATCTCTCCATTTCTTTCTATATTTAATAAAATACATCTTCCATCTTTTTTATCACATTTGTCGTATGCCGCACACGTTTTTATATTGATTAATACGCACGATTTTAGTCAACGATCGTCGCTGTCAATTCATTTGACATATTCAATTTTTGAATATTTATATTCAAAATGAGATCCTGTATTGTTTGTTCTATTCGTTATAATCTTTTCACAAGCTAAAAAATATCCTTTCATCGGTGTGTATGCTTGAATTCGTTTTTCAATTATATATAATATATTAAAGAAAATAAAAGTTGAGGTTAAAATCTTAACAAATAAAATTACTTATAAATTATTTTGCTTGACAATGGTTGTTATGTCTAATTTTTCAGAGATTGAACATGTTTTGTTTACAAATTACTGTGATTTTTTGCAAAATTTGACACGAGGCATAACCTATAACACGAGGACAATGATAAATGTCAAAATAATTCAATTAATCGTCAAATAATAAATGTCATTTTGCGTCCACTGCTTTTCTATTGGTAGGAACCTCTCTAAAGGATAGCGCTATCGAATACTAATGCATTTGAGAGTGAGGACAATAGACGGTACGTCTTGACGGACTATCCCAGTGCATGGCTGTATCTTTTTATAGTAAATCTATGACAACTTGGTAAAACTAGCGACATCTATTTGAAGCCCTACCTTACGTCAAAAATCTGAGAAACATGGTTTCTACAATTTTACATGTTCTGTAGCAAATAGGTCACTTTAAATAACAGATGTCAATTTTGATAGACACAAATTAGACAAGCTTCGAATAGATGTTTCTAGTTTTAACATATTACGGAAGTAAAAGGCACTTGGGTAAACATAAGCCCAAATTTATTCACGTCTGAATTTGTTTCGACTTTCTAAAGAATTCTAATAAGAACAAAACATGTTCAAGTCTACGGATCTAGGTTGAATGAATTTGCATTGATAATGATATTATTATTCCACTTGTTGGTAGTAACAAAGGAATATATTGCATATCATTTATATGCGTTTGAGACAAAATGCGCTAACGTGTGATAACTTGGTTGTTTAATCAGCCATATACGTTATGTCTATCACAATTGACATCAGTTGTTTAGAGTGACCGATATGCATTAAAACATGTAAAAATTTGATTTCTCAAGTTTTTGATGTAAGAGATGTGAAAAGAGCTCGCGACCCTCTTTTCACATTGTAACGCTGGTTCTGAGACACCCATTGCCAAAGTGCTAATGCCATTAATTATTATATGTGCTAATCAGATGATAAACGGTTTAAGCTTTACATTTTTAAAGATAACTAACAAATCGAAACGCTTATGCTGTTTAAAAGTTATCAATTATTATTCTTACGCGGAGGTGCAGTTGCCATAATAGCAGCGTTTTCTGATGTCTGTTAGCATGATACTGCTGTAGCTGTTTTGAAATCAACATAATTTAGTAACAATTAAGCATTCACTTGAAACTTACTGTTGTATCAAAATATTTGAAAACTACCGTATATTACGCAACACTGTTCTCATGCATTAACAACTCTTGTTTTATAGAGTTTTTTCTTTGAGGATTACAACGATACAGTAAAATGAGTGTTATTTTTTTATCTACTTTTAAGAATACAACACTTCTTACTAACAGTGTTCGTCCAAACATTGACAGGTGTCAATAATAAAGTGTTTGTCTTTCGGTTGATTCAACTACGTATGATTGATGAGTTCCAATAAGAGCGAAACATGTCTCACATTCGAAATGACACACACTCTGTCAACTTGTGAGTTTTGCTTTGAATTATTTTAATACATTATTGTTTTGACTTTTTTGTCTATTCATTAGCGGTCTTGTGTTCTGCTATGTTTCGACATAATTGTAGAAATGATTGAAATCGGTCTTTGACGCAGAAAGTCTGCTCATCGAACTTCGTTTTTTTTTTCAATTTTGTTGAAGCTGTCAAAGATTGTTATATTATCTGCTCAGCGGCTTAGCAGCCTCATTATTTTTCATAAAAACTGGCTAAAAGAGTAAAAAGAAATTAATTATAATAGAAAATTATAGATATATAGTAAAAAATAGTGGTTGACGGCGAGTGGTGGAAGTTTACAATAGAAATGGCTATAATATGCGCTAGCTCATTTCCGCTCATCCACTATCACTCTTGATTTTAACTGTAAAAGGAGATGTGATTAACTTTTTTTTAAATTTAAGTAAGTTTTTATTTTGAGAGAAAAAACATGAGAGACTTGTATCAATCAAGTTTATTTATAAAATTGTTTTTCTACTATTAGAAAGCATATTACAGTTATCTCATTATTTTTACTACCCAAGCCCATCGGCTTGGATTCAGTGCTTTGTCAGGAAACGTAATGCTTACAATATCATCGTCGACTGCCCACTAAAAAATAATATTAGAAATCAAAATAACATGCTTTAATACATACTTTCAAATGATCTGTATTGCCTAGCAAATTAACAGTGACGTTTGGATCTACAAAAACATTAGTTGCAGACTGCAATTTGAGAGTATTATGGTCAGGCCACTGTAGAGCAATTGCATAAACTATCAAATTATCATTAGTGGTATACCAGACTCCAGAAGTTAACGTGTCATTTTGTACAAGCCAGTGTGAAGTGCTATAGATTGCTTCTCCATTTATAGACAGCCAACTGCCCAAATCAAGTAAACGCTCTTGAAATATGGGAGTTATTATTCCTTCTTTTGTAGGGCCTATATTTACAAGAAGGTTTCCTCCACAACTTACTGTCTCGACAAGAGTTGTAATTAAATCGTGCGTTGTAAGATAATCGGAAATATTGGCATTGCGTCGGTAGCCCCATGATTTACTGTCTAATGTCATTGCATTTTCCCATTTGTGCAACTGCAAAGTACCTAGAACAGATATTATATAATATTTTTTAAATACTTAACAGATTCGCAGAATATTTGTAAGCGTTTCTTTTACAGCGTTAGAAAAGCAGTTTTAGGAAAAAATTATAATTTAAAGTTTTTTTTTCAATTCTAAAATGGTATATGTTGACGGCAATAAAGCCTCTTATATTAAATATAATTGTTTGAAGTGTGTTTGTATAATTTTACGGCGCATTGCTTTTATCCGTAAATGGTACGTAATAGTTATTTACATAAAAATCAGGAAAATTTCACATTACTGAAGAGGAGCTAAATTAAAATACGAGGCACTTTGTGCCGAGTATTTTAAAGCTCCGAGTCAAGTAAGAGATTTTACTGACGTGTTTTGTATTAAATTTTTCCGGAAATCGTAAAAAAGACGAAATTTACAAATTTTAGAATTTTTTTTACAAATTCTACAAAAATCAAGTTTGTCAATTTTGTTGGCAACTATAGTTACTAGAGTATCTTTTTTATTTTGCGTTTTGTAAAGTTTTTACAGTACTAGTCCGAAAAACTCAATTTTCCTGCGCGTAAATAAGCAGGAAAATGTTGTTTCCATGACGATTTCCGGAAAAAACATTTAAATTCCAAAATTCTAGAACTTGGAGTTCAAAAGTTACTTAGCTAAATGAGTTTTTTAAGTTTAGGTTTTGACGGGACTGAGATTTTTTCGACACGGTTAATAACAACTTCACGTGTAACTACAAATGTAACAAAAATCTTTAAAATTAACTTGGGTCTACTTCTAATTTTCTGATGAAAACTTTTTAAGTATCAATCTGTGTACACAGATCATAAATGTACAATAAAAGTATAAAATAATGGCTGTAACTTCTTAATTTAAAAAATTATAAAAAAACTTTTGCCATGAAATTTGTTTAATTTATTATTGTGAATGTAATCTTTTTAGTTTTTTTCCTACTTTTCTTTGTTTTGCTGCTTTGGAAACCAATTATATTTTTTTTGAAATAAGCGTTTTTGAAAAAATCGTGGGTTTATCTATTCTTTTGTGCAATCTGATAATTAGTTGAACACAAATAGAAAAATTAAAAAGAGAAATAACAAGAGAAAACAATAAATATTTAATAATACAACAAAATCATGTTTATTAAAGAATGCCGTAAAAATTTGACAATGACAGTTTTACAAAGCCGACAAACAATACATAACATTTTCCATAACTATTCAAATTAAAAAGTTACATCTATTATTTGCTTTTTTTATTCCATCTTGTGTAATTCGGATGACCATAGTATAAATATAAGACCAATGCAAATCAATTGAAACTATATTTGTAAACTTGGACATGTTTCGTTCTTATTGAAAATCTTAATCCACAGATCCACATTTGAATAAATTTGCCGTGGCAAATTTGGGCTTATATTTGGAAGTAACACGCACTTGGGTACATATACGCCAAAATTTATCACTGCAAATTTTTTTCAATCTGAATCTGTTGCGACTTGCTGAGGAATTCCAATAAGACCAAAACATGTCCAAGTTTACAGATATAGTTTGAATGAATTTACATTGATGTTAATTTCGTACTTGTTGGTAGTTAAACCAAACAAGATATATAATGTAATCATATGTATACAAATCAACGTTTGAGACAAAAGACGCTATTGTGATAATTTGGTTGTTCAATCAGCAGCAATGCTCAAATTGTATCTATTAATCGATCATTTAGAGTAACCTACATAATAAATCATGTAGAATTTTAGTTTTTCAAAATAAGTTTTGAAGCAAGGTAGCTTCTATTAGATGTCGCTTGTTTTACCATATTACGAACTATACTCTGATGTTGAGGTCAAAAGGTAAAGCAAGTTTTTTTTGTTATTGAATAGCACAATTATTAATTATATTTGGACATTTTATACCTATACGTACAAAGTTTTATTTGTGTGTATATATAGCTGCTACAACAATATGCCGCGCTAACTAAAATACTTGAAAACTGTCAATAATTAAATCTATATTAAAAATTTAGTTTTTTATCTCTATATTATAAGTTGTTAGGTATGTATTCCTTGTATTGTTATAATCTTAAGATCTATATTTTTTGATAACTATTCTTATTTCTATAATGTCAAGACCGACTTCTTAATAAAATATCTTAATCAGGAGCTAATAGAGCAACAATGCTTTTCAAAAATTGTTTATAGTAACCTTAGATGATTGTACAAACCTGGATTGTAACGATCTTGACAGGAGTAGAATCCCCCATGATGACAATTTGTTCCAATACCCCATCTATCATTAACTACTACATCATCTTTTACAGGACTATCGTTATACAACCAGGTCAAAAATTCTTTTGATTTCCAATAAATGTCAAACATTTCTCCTTCACCATCAGACCAAAACACCGACGGCTTATATTCATTTACCAATTCGTACATTTCTGGTAATACTTTATTATCAATAAATTCTTGTGTTAAAAAGCCATTGCTTTTATCAGAAAGGTATATTGGATTAAACCATTCATAAAATGAGTGATATAAACCAAAAGTTAGATTTTTACTTCTCACAGCTTCTGCCAGCTCTCCAACTAGATCTCGATGAGGTCCAACATCTTGGGCATTCCAGCTATACGAATACTTTGACGGCCACAACGTGTATCCCTCATGATGTTTGCTTGTCAGTACAACATATTTGGCTCCAGATTTTTTGAATAATTCCGCCCACTCATCGGCATTGAAAAATTCTGCTGTAAAATCTCGTCCAAAATCCTGATAGGAAAAAGCTGGCGGGTAGTTTTTTTCCATAAACTGTACAACATCGTCCCGGCTCGTACCTTTCCAGTACCACCAAAACCACTCACTGGCAAAACTTGGCACGGAAAATACACCCCAATGAATAAAAATACCAATTTTGGCCTGGTCGTACCACACGGGTAGAGGACGAGAGTCTAAGCTGTCCCATGTTGGTTCGTATTTTTCACCCAATATAAAACTAAATAGAGAAATTGACAAACAAAGCCAAATTATCTTCATTCTTTAAGAGAGAAAGAGGACAGACTATTAGATAAAGTATCACTTGAATGCCGGTTTCAAACACAATAACTGCTTGAATACGTCACAATTTATCTATTCAATATATGTTATTATCTTTTGATGAATATAAACAAAACTTTAGAAATAAAATATATTTTTACAAAATAATTATCGAAATTGCACAGATGAGACAAAAGATAAAAACAAAATTTAACATCATTACTAATTTAAAACAAATAGGTAAATAAACCTAATATTGGTCAACGATTAAAAAGCTGAGATTTGGTCAACAAACTTTTTTGCTCAACTATAATACTTATTGGTCTAAACATAAATTAGATAACTGTTTTAAATAGTACCACCCTAAAAGTTAAGCGTATTATAAACTAATTAAGTAAATGAATGCAAAAATAAAATTTGAATCTAGCAATTTAGTAGTTCTTTATGGTATCGAAAACTCTCATATATATATAGAACGTTTAAAGTTTTTTTTCTTTTTTTGTCTGTTTTTCTTATTTTATGTTGTATTGGTTTTTAATTTTGTTCTGTTTGTTGTTTTACTTTTTAGTGTCGTCTATTACCGACTTGTTTAATTTTTTTTTATTTCTTTTACTTTTTTTTTATATATATTACTTCTAGTTTTTCTAAATCATTTTTTCTTACCTTTATATATTATTTATCATGTCTTAGGGTATTGTAGTTAACACCATTTGTTAGATCTCTTCAAGTACAAGCTCAATGTGCAGCTCAGTTACGCCTCCGTTGAATAATGTAGTAGTTATTTAATATAATCTAAATTTGTAAATTATATAAAAAAAAGAAACAGATTTTTTTAAAACTGTAAGAAATATCTGGAGCAAAGGAATGGAAAGATATATATTTACGATTATTAATAATTACGCAACCACCTGAAAAACGCAGTTTGCCTCAGGTACTGAACCAGATGTGATATGTCTGTCTGTAAACTGATTTGGAAATCTGACCAAAAAAGCTTTCAGATCTTACCAAATCTTGGAAAATTTATCAGATAAATTTTTATGATCTGCAAATATACCGTTTGTTCAAAAAACTTCGTTTTGTAAACTTGGCCGGGTTGCAGTAGACACGGCGTGCTCATAAGCATGTCTAGGCGTTGTATACCAAATGTTGAACGTTATTTGGTGATCAATAAAGTGTTATTTTGCACATTTTAAGCGCCTAGCGCTAGGAAAAAATTACAACGCCAAGTCTTTCTGAAGTGCTAGTTTTAAAATTTATAAATCGGTCTTAATAAGACCGATTTATAAATTTTAAAACTTTTAACGTTTAAACAATTATAAACGTTAATAATATTAACGTTTATAATTGTTGACACTAAAACTTAAAACAAACCTACGAGGTTGCATTTAGGATTTGACTATAAATATATACTCTAGTGTTTCTCACCAAAATTGATTCTTTCTTTTTTTATTTAAATATTAGGTACTATTACTCAACTTAGTTGTTACCCTTAATGATATGAGAGCTAATTTTGTGGTCTTAAGGTCAAAATAAAAACACACGTTTCATTTACTGCTCTAACCTTCATCAGGCAATTGATACAGCATGAAGGTTGCATCAACAACCGAAACGTTGCAATAATTGATCTAAAGATTTAACGTTTGTTTTTATTTTGACCCTAAAACTAAAATTAGCTCTCATTTTAAGACACTATAAATGTTTTATCTCTCTCGTTTTTTTTTGTATATTCTGACAAAAATTCTGTAATTATTTCTTTATAAATTTTTATTATACCAGTTTTTTGCCTCTGATTTAGGTTTTTTTTATCTTTTTAATTTTGTATTCTAGATTCTTTGCTTAATACTAACTTTTATCTCACATATCTTTATTGCACTTTTTCTATCTTTACGATCTCTACAAGACTGTCACGTTGTTATTCTTATTTCTTACCCTTTTCTAAGCTTTAATTCTCTCTCATACTTTCGTCAAAACTTTTTTTCACTAGTTTTTTGCCTACGGGTTAAATCTACATATTTCTTACTTTAAACAGTTATCCTAAGTCTTTTATTTTAATTATTGTGTTTAAAGCACATTGATTATAATAAAATTTTTAAAAGATTTTTTCTTGCTACTCTAGTCGAAAGTACGTGGTTCCGGCTGCGATTCCACGGCAGAAAGTGTATCTATCATGCACTGGTAGAGCTATGCGCGCGCTTTCTTTTAGCGGGAGTAAATAGCCGAGAGCATCATGGCGCGCAGTTCAGGTCCTGCACTTTCTGCCGTGGAATCGCAGCCGACACTACGTACTGTCGACTGGAGTAGCAAGAAAACTAGTATACACTACACGGGCAGAAAGTTGAGAGCCCTGAACTGCGCGCCATGATGCCTTCGGCTCCGCCTCGGGCATTATGGCGCGCAGTGCAGAAATCTCAACTTTCTGCCCTTGTAGTGTAATATACTATTTTCTACTCCCGTATGTGAATTACGAACGTCACACACTGATAAAAATGTGTAAAGCTCTATTTCAAGAATCGGTACGTGAAGTGCCATGTTTTTCTTATGGGTTTTATTTTACGCACTACTGCCATAAGAGCCAATACAATTTCACACACCGGTCACGGTGAAATCGCTCTATCTGTACAAGTAGCACCAATTTTGTAGAGAAAGAAAAAGTCAATGTATATTTTGACAATTTACATAACTGTACCATTACAATTTATAATTATTACAATAAAGAGAATTAGTCAAATTTGTTCTCAACTCAATTATAAAATTTTGAAGAAAGGTCAGGTCAGGTCGTAGAAAAAAAGTATAGTGTGTACCACGTGCGTGAAGACTTTTTTACGCACTAGATACACAATATACTATTTTGCTTAAGTAAAAGCAATTAATCATATCATATCTTTATCAGGCTACAACAAGACCTAAAGATATCTAGCCTTATATAAACCTTTTTGCTTTTAATTAAGCAAAAAAACCTTTTGAAAATTTGGCTATGTTTGTGGTTTGAACACAATTATTAAAATGTATTTTTTACGTTTGACTGCGTTGTCTACTATTATTTCTATTGTTTTCCTTGTCGTAGTTTTTCTAAACACTACTTATTTTTGTTTTGTTTTAATCTACTTTGATTAATGTTTTTTCACATTATTACCTCTTTGCCTTCTTTATCATTTATCTCCTTTCTCTTCTTCCATTCGCAATCAACACTCTACTAACACGTGTACGCTTTTCTCTTTACTACCACTGTTTTTTTGCTTTTCGGTTAGCTCTTTTTTTATATTACTTATATACAAAGTGAATTATTAGTGTGGTATGATTTTCTTATGCCTTAATTCAATGTAAATTCTGTTAAAGAAATAAATTTTTACTGCAAAAACTCTATCGTCTAAAAATATTTAAAGTTATGTAAAAAACCACTTTTTTAAAATACCTATACCTAACTTAACTGTAATTTTTTTCAATAGAACATTTTTATTTTATTGTTTGCGGTATTAATTTTTGATTTTGAAATCCATGAATTACTTTTTATATAGTTTTATCATGCATTACCCATAATAATGTAACGTGAAAGCTGTACAGTTTATTTATATAACTTATTTACACACTTATTTATTTATATACTAATATTACACTACTAATTTATATGAATTACCAATATTACACTATTTCATACAAAGTTTGTTAAAACCCGCTATATTTATATTTATATTGCTTCGTGCACGTGACGTTTACTTGATTATATTTTAACTCTACTCGAAGTTGAACTGAATTGACTGCCACACTCGCTTGCTACTTCCTTATATCCGTTTGGCACTAAGAGTCTGGAACCGACTAGACAATCGTCTCAAAACTTCAATTCGCCTCGAATCTTTGATTCTGTTACAATAATGAAACCTACAGAATTTGGTGTTGTTGAAACTTTTATTAAAAATGATTATAAAATGTGTGTATATAATTGTTGAGCTAAGAACTGTAGCTGTGCAATTTAAAATATTAACATAGAAGACAATAGAATATTAGTATCAACAATAGAATATTAGTATCAAATGGTAATTATTAAGATATCTTTTCTTGCGCCACGAAATATTATATAGTTGTGATTTTTGGTAAAAAACAAAAAATATCGTAACCATATGGCAATAATTCCAGTTGAGTCGGTTTGTTTCAACTATTAATATTCAATTTTACTTATAATTACCATAAATTCATAAAGGGCCTGTCATTCTGGAATCAAGTTTTTGTGTCACAAGATCAAAATAAATAAGTATCTTCTTTCTAGTTTTTTGCAAAATTCGATCATTATCAAAATCTGTATTAAAGATTGTTATCTTTATAAATTAGTTTTTGATCTTTGCTGAGGAAGCCTTGTAGCAGCACTAAACATAGCATTTTGTGAAAGACTAAAAATTAAACTGTTTATTTCTAATAAGCAATGGAAACTTACGGGAATTTGGATTAGTCTTTCGATAATTTCAAATTTTATTAAATGTAATGCAGCCAATTTTTCTTAAAATTTGCAAATCGTTAATTTTCTACCGTTAGTGTTTTTGATTTCACAATTAATTTTGGTTTCTAGCGGCAAATTTAATTGAACTTGAGCAAAAAATTTCTACAACAGATACTACGTCATCTGCCAAGAACAAGTTTATGTTCAATTAATTTTAGGCAATTAATATTACTTTTGAAAAACTCTTGTTATATGCAACATTAAAAAAGTAATTTCCCTGAATCCTAGGAAGTAATTTGGTGTTGACACGCATAATAAGCGTGGTCAACAATGACTGCTTGAGTTGGCAACACTTTTTTATTTGCCTAGTAGCAACACTGTAGCTGGATACACTTGTTTGACCAGCACTCAAAAAAATTGTAGGTTATGTTACAGCGATTAACTTTTTAATTGGCGTCTGTAAATGATGTTGTCAGTGTCAAAAGTGTCACCCGTCAAAAACAAGAAGTGGTTGCCGTTGTACCGTTTTAAAATGAAATGTAGGCGGGGTTGCCAAGTCAAACACAACCATTGTTGACCACGCTGTATTTGCTTAGCAAGGCAACAACATGTACACTTAAATAATGTTTACTGTGTTGTCTATGCATCAATTTTAGCTAAGCTGCAAACCATTTGACTTGAGCAAATTAACGCGAGAAAGCTCTGTGTATGCTACTACTTTCCATCTGTCACCCGGTTGTCACAATCGACAACATAGAATCGACAATCTCATTTGTTTTGTCAGTTCGTCCGGAGTTCGGGTCGGGTAGTGGTGAGTGTCAGTTTGGTGTCAGTCAAAGTGAGGTGAAAGAATGGCTTCGTCACGTAAAAAGCAAGACGAGAAGAATTTGAAAACTTTACGCGAATTGGGGTCTCATTCTCTAAATAAATACTGTTTCGACTGCAACCAGCGGGGCCCCACATACGTCGACATGACCATTGGATCTTTTGTCTGTACCAAATGCTCAGGCATTCTGTAAGTACCGTTTTGTTCTTCGTTAATAATGCCTGACAGGTGTTTTTCCCCTTATTCTTTGGCGCCGTAGGCCCATTGAGCCTTTTTTCAACTTGAATTTTTGATTCTGTGCTCTTTTTTGTAATTTTGGTTCGATGTGCTTGATTGCACGTGTAGAGTTATTGAAGGATTTATAAACATTTTCCGGGGGTTATTTTTGCTTTTTTGGCAAGCTGCAAGGACGTATGCCTTGGCAAAAGAATTTATTAGAAACATTTGAAATGATTTCTTCTCAGTGCTTTACTATGAGTCATTTTATTGAAATGGATTAGTCAACTTGTTAATATATTACTACCTAGACGAAAACAAAGACCTGATTATTATGCTTAATTTGTTGCTTCCACACAGACAGTTTTTTTTTTCGTAGAAATGTTTAAACAATTTAAAATTGCATTGCTAAATCTCTAATCTAATACGGTTTTTTGTAGTACTTTCCGGATCTTTAGTAGCTCAAGTACTTATAATTAGGAAGGTAGTCTTTCAGTCTCGTCTCACTCACAAAGCGAAATCAGGGCAAACTTGGCCTGTTTATTAAACCTTCTTCATAATAATAATAATAATTCAGGCCTAGTAATTCATTTGATCATTGGGCCAGTTTTTTAAATTACCATATCAACTGCTGCTATTATGATTCCAGCATGTCTCTACTACATACAACTAGTAATAAGAAAAACAATATTATATTCAGTGGCGGTTCAGGACTTTCTGAAGCTATTAGAGGCCCCCTGTTGACCCTATTAAGAATAGAAATATGTAATTCACACAAATAAAAAAACGCAGAAAACCTAAACGCTTTTATTTATTGTTAGAAGAACATAAAACACAATAAAGCAATATAACGTAATAAAGAAATAATTTCAAGTAAAAGACCTATATAGTTAATGGTTTTAGTTTTTTAAAAGATAAGTGCGTTAAGGTCTATTTTATACTATTTTTTGTAATTTGCCCTTTTCATGCTGTTTTTAGTAATTTTTTTTTTAATTTGAACGATTTAGGGATTTTTGGAGTCGGTTGGCAGTATCATAATTTTAAAAGTGAAAATTTTATCTAGTGGTTTTTTCTTTTGTTTTATCTAAAAATCCTTATTCGGTCCGTCCTGTCACAAACACAAAATACAAAAATGGAAGAAAACTTTACATGTACGCCCCCCGAAATCCATGAAATAGCGAAAATTATTTTGGTTTTCATTATTATTATTGTAAGATGAATACCTACATTTTTAGGTTAAGTGACCGATAAACTGTCACTTTTGCTTTATTGGAATCGGTTGTTCCTCCTAGACCGGTGCACTTATTATTTACACCATTATAAGCCATATTTCACATAAATATACTTTCCATTAATTGTTCACTTCAGGTAAAAAGTGTGTAAAAAGTCAAGTTAAGTTTTGCCAACCTAAAAATTTTTTAGAAAAAAAAGTTTGGTGCTTCTTTGGCTTATAACCGCACCGAAACCTATGACGTAGCGTTTTCTAATGAGTATTACAGTATCAAAAAGAAGGCAAATTGCAAAATAGTATATTAAAAAACAAGTTTCATAAGACATGTCTTAAAGCAGGCATTCAAGTAGCCACAAGTTTTTTTAAAGAATAAGTGCTTTAAGGTCTTATGAAACGAGTTTTTTTATACTATTTCTTGTAATTTGCCCTTTTTTTGCTGTTTTTTTTTTAATTTTATCGATTTAGGGATTTTTGGAGTGGGGTGGCAATAGATTGATTTTAAAAGTGAAAATTTTATCTATTTGTCTTTTCTTTTATAAACTGTGATTTTTGCTTTATTGGAATCAATTGTTCTTCCCAGACCAATGCACTTATTATTTACACCATTATATGCTATTATTTCACATAAATATACTTTCCATTAATTGTTCACTTCACTTTGTTGTTCAAAAATTGCAATTTCAAATTTCAATTCACAATATTATTGACAGACAGGTAAAAAGTCAAATTCAGTTATACCAACCTAAAAAAATTTCAGAAAAAAAAGTTCGGTGCTTTAATGGCTTATAACCGCACCGAAACCTATGACGTCGCTTCTCTAATTAGAGTATCAAAATGGAGGCAAATTGCAAAAAGTTTGTTTATTAAATCTTGAGAGCTCTTTCGACCATCAGGATTTAGTTTTATTCCTGATGACCATATGATGGTCGAAAAAGCTTTTGAGTTTTAATAAACAATTTTTTTTTGAGCAAGTGGTAAAACTATGTCAATAGTAAAAACGTTTCAAATCCTGCATTAAATTATATTTCACCAATCCATCAGAAAGTTTACCATCCGAAATCACAGTCATAAATTGGAAAAGACTGTTTGTCATAAATTGGAAAAGACTGTTTTTTATTCAGGGTAGTACTCAGCTGCCTGGTTGATTATGCTCATAAACCTAGGGCACGCCACACTTTGAATTGTAAATCTTTTCAATTTTGTTGCCTCTCTTAATTATAAGCAATAAAATCTACTGCCGGGTGTATCTAAAACGTTCCTACTATAAAAACGTCCAGCCGTTCTATTATGGACTTAAGAACCGGCTATCGAGGTAACTTTATTGAATTTTGTTAAACTGATCAAAAAAAAAATAGGGAAAGTGATAGTATCTCAGATTCTGTCATAAAAAATTACACGTTTTTAATATAAATGAATAGGTTATATCTTGTTTTTAACCGACTTCAGAAAAGGAGTAGGTTGTCAAGTTGGCTGAATGTTTTTTATGTTTGCTAGCTCAGATCTTTCAATCGGGTGAACCGATTTTGATTATTTTTAAATTTGAAAACTGACACCTTTCATATATAAATTTGATTAAGATTGGAATAGTAGTTAAGTTATTTTTATTAATGCGTTTTTTGACATAAATTGTTGACACAATTGATTATAAAAACAAGTGACGATTTTGATCCAACGCCTCTTTATTATGACATTATAAAAATGAGGTTTTTGATTGAATTATGGGACAAGTGGTTTTATAAATCAATAATAAAACTGTTTTTATATAATTCAACAATTTCCAGAAATAGAACAATTTATTGAACATCTAAAAATACAATACATAAAATTAAAATTATAAGAAACAGGAATCTCGGATGAAACTCATTGGTAGAGATTTACGTTAACATTTATATCTATATAATATATAAAAGAAAGTCGTGTTTGTTACAACACTTATAACTCGAAAACGGCTGGACCGATTGCCATGGTTTTTGATTTGTTGGATTTGTTTCCGTCCCGAATAGCAGAATACATCTTAAAAACAAATGAAAACTCGATATGTGTAATGAATAATTAATCATTTCAATAGATGCTGATTTGTTTATTACATGTCAAACATTTGTTGTCCAATCCTGTCAAATAGTGTAACTATTTTTTTTTTGGAGCTTATGGCCTGGTTGCTGAGACCTTTAAGCCACAACTTTATTTTTTTCTGAAGACATCATGTGTGCGTTCAGAAATTTATTTTTTGTAAAGTGTCTACAATGTTCAGGTACTGTTATATTTGTTTTTAATTCCCGAAAATAATACCTAAGATTTATTCTACAGTAAAAACATAAAATCATCGGAAAGGAACGGAATTTAGGGAATAAAAAATTAGTTGGTAAAGGTTATAAGATTAAGGAAAAAAAATCTACAGGTTAACAAAAGTGTAAATGTCTTTTTATAGGTTGTCTATGATTTTTCTTGATAAGCTATCCATACGTAGTGGTTATATACTCTTTGAGCTATTGTCTACGTCTCGAAAGTTCAGGCGCTGTTATTATATTTGGTGGTTTTATGCGAGTGCACATTTTAATAACAATGCCGCGTCCTAGAAGATCTAATCTTTCCCAGCGAAGCCGTAATGCAATTAGGCAACGGAATATTGCGAGTCAATTATCTGCGAGAAATTGCACGCGTCGATACTTAAAGGAAAATTTAAAGATGAGGAAGTTCTTATTCCAAGGATTCCGATGATCCCAACGGATATGCCCTTTGAGTTTAAACGAATTCAATTCCCGATTCGTCTTGCCTTCGCCATGACGATCAACAAAGCAGAGGGCCAATTCTTGACTATTTGTGGCCTCAATCTAGAAAATGCATGTTTTTCTTATGGTCAATTGTACGTGGCATGCTCACGTGTCGGCAAACCATCCGCTTTATTTGTTCTTGCGCCTGACCAAAAAACAAAGAATGTCGTTTACCACAAAGTGCTTGAATGAAAATCCTATTAATGATTTAATCCGAGGTTTATTTTATTTTTCCTATCTGCACAACATAGTTTTCAATCATTTTTTTCTGACATGAGTTTGAAGTACTTAATTATTATTTTTAATTTTTTTATATTTTTATTCTCATTCTGTATGTATGTTTTCATCATCATTCATCATAATAAAATACTTTTTTGTTTCTATCTATATAAATATATTATTTTGTATCATTGTTTTACGTTCATCAAAGCCTAAATTAGTTCAGCTAAAAAGTAACACGACATTCATTGACTGTTAGGCGGTACGAAGTTCGCCGGGTCAGCTAGTTAAAAATAAATCAACTAATTTCTATATTCCCAAAACCTGGACGACGTTGTTTCACTGTGTGATATTGGCTTAATTTTTTAATAATTGTAGTTATTGTGCTAATTGCCATCTTTAAACGTACCGAAATTTGATAGTGCCAAAGACCATTGTGGAAGAGAGATATTATTGGATATTATTTATTATTTTGATTAATAATATGTATATATATTTTTTATTATTCTTGTACATTTGTTAGGTATAGTAACTCAAATAGAAGATTAGTTATTTTGGTTTAAAATCGCATAAAATGGTCACCTGCTATCAGTTAGTTCAACGGTGATTTGATACAATTGTGTATACGAATAGTTTGCTTTGGGGCTTTTTTTGTCTTGATATGCCATTTGGTATCAAAATAACCAATTATGTATCTATTTCAGCTATTATAATAATTTATTTTTCCAATTGTATCTAGAATTCTTTGACATAAAAACTACCAAATGATGAGTTCAATGAGGGTCAATCTTCTTATTATTGGTCAATCTACCTAAAATTGTTGACAAGTTTATCGATTCAGATAAAGAGCTTAAAAGTTTCATGCGGTAAAGTTCATTACAAATTAAGCAAAGTCAAATAGCCACGAGAATAGCTATAAAGCAATAAATACGAAATATCTTATGGCGATTGAGTAAAAAAATGTGTGATTACTGAAAAAAAATTAAATCATTGACTTGAAAGCTGTATAATATTGCAATAACTGTATAATATTTTTTTCGTCATAATTATTTAATATTATATATAATTTATTATCTAATTAACGTATTTCTTTCAGTTAATTGTTTTTTTTTATTTGAACTATGGAAACGGAAACTAACATGTCGCTCATGTTAGTTTCCTGATCAAGAATTGAAATATAAAGTGTGATGGTAGAGGAATTAATGTCGTTCTGGCAGGTCGGTAAAAAAGTAAAGCAATGTTAAGGTCAAAAATTTGAAAAATAGATCACCATCAACATCTCCCACATAGAGTTTTTTTATAAGATTTTTAAGGTAGAATGTAAAATGGAAATTTATTAGTGACCTAATTGTTACTGCTTTCTACTATTATAAATATGACTGGAAATAACATTGTTCGTGTTACAAGTTTGAAAGGAATTTTTGAAAAGACCATCTTGGAATGAAACTACATAGTTGGTACTCGTATCAATAATAATTATACAAAAAAACTACATGACTTGATGACTTTTTAGAAAACTATTCAAGATTCTTTCCCTGAACACGGATAATCGATTAACTGTTGATTAAAGAAAGATAAACATCGTAAAATAAAAATAACTGTTAAAAATAGTACATAATAAATAAAACCACTACAATAAACGAATCAATTTTTGATCTACCGAATTTATTCACAAAGTTTTTCCAGTTCCTTGTTTTGTTGTTTTATGTGTGTTCAGATATTGTCAAACACTTGATTTGAAACATTGTCACAATAGCATTCATTGTCTTTCTCATTTTTTTCTGCACACTTGAATAGCTGCTTGGCAAAGTTGGCAAAATAAAGTATTTTGTGGTTTTAACGGTTTTGGTATTATAGAATCTTCAAAACCTCTAGAAAATTTGAGAAGCGTTAATAGATTTATTGTATTTTCTTTTCAGTCACTAAATTTTACTGGTTTTTTTTTTTCAAATTTTGACAAATTATTGTGGTTTTTGGGAAACTTTATGTATGAAATGTCTCTTGTTCTTAGATTAGAAAAGGATTTTGGCTTCTAGTTGAAAGCTCGTTCAACCGACAAAGTGTTGTGATACGTTAATTTTGTTCAAATTTTGACAGAGTAATTATTGATGATCTATAAAATATGTAGTTACGATAATGATTGTTTGATTGTAATCTGCGTGTTGACTTTTTATGATTGTGTAACGGGCGTATTTGCATTGCACTAATTTGATACAGTGTTGTGACTTTTGAAATTTTTTTGACTTGTCATTGGATTTATGTTGGCACGGTGGCATTCTTTATGTTCTAATCAGAAATTCTGCCAATTTAAGTTAGAAACCCTTATTATATTTTATCTGTTTTTTAAAATTAAACAAGGAAGTTTGTTATTGTAATCTTTCAGGTTCAGAGGTGAGTGATTGATGTCTACTTAAATGTTAATAAACAAATAAAGAATCGTTACCCTATTATGATTTTTAGTGAAATTATTTCGCTCTTTTAAAACATACGATATTTAGATTGTTGAGAGAAACATACGTGGCGTAGTTTTATCTAGATCGACCTGTTGGGGGCCTTATGACATAACGTTTGATTGTTTGAACACATAATTATTAAAGCATAAAAAGCTGAAAACAAAAAATGTATTTAGAACTTGGGTTTTTGCCCATTGGTCAAGGATATAAACTTGTAAGAAGAAACCATAATTATTATCATTTTCTTTTAATTATATGTTAGTTTAATAGTAAATAGTTTATTATGTGATTTTTTCTTTTTTACATATTTTGATCAACCCAAATCTAACTCTATTATTCATTGGTTGTGATTAGTGCATTCTCAATAGATCACACCTTTATAAGATTAGAGTTCATATATTTCAAGGTAAAATAGATATAAATTACAATCTTTAAACAAATAAGTTAAAAATTTCTGTGGGTTGATTCTCATTCTTTTTACAAAATTTACATTAGATGATACTTTTGTACAGTTAAGGTAATGAGGAATATTTTTTTATTCTACATCAACTTAAAATGAAATTTTCTCATCTGTCGACAGCCGAAAAAGTTAACCATTTTGCGGCTAGCCGAGAGAAAAACATCTGATTTTCTCCGCCAGACGTCGCTGCCATAAGACAAAAGCAAATGAAATCTATGAACAGTCGTTACGAACCAAAGTCACTCTAAACGCTCCACTATTCATGGCGATGTTAGAGTTTGAAATCACATTTACTGTTTATGAACGTTAATCTTATTTAAAAAAAAACTACTTTTGTGCAAGATAAATTGTGTAAATCACGACAGTAAAGTAATCTATGAATTTATGAATCTGTGTGTAGAACAAAAAATAATGTGTAAGTCACGGCCGTAAAGTGGTTTTCCAGGTCTTGAGAGGTGACCAGACTCGCCTTTCCATATCTTCTCTCGGCCTGGAAAATAGCACTTTGCCTCCTAGGTTTACAATATACTATTGTTACAAATCACTGTTTGTTAACATTATACAAAACAACTTAAATCAGTTGATGCCAATTCCGCTTCGAGCTTGCTTTAATTAAGTATCCAAATTGAGTTAGTACATACATAAGGCAGTCAAATGGAGTTATCAACTCTGAGAGATAGTGTTTAATTCTTAAGGTGAATAATAAAAAAGTCTAAAACTTGAAACATCGATAAAATGATGTGTCTTGGCTTGAAGACAGTTGAAAATCGTATTGTAGCTCTTTCTTTCACTTGGAGCAAGAATTCTGGTGATATGAATTTTTGCTTCTTTGCTTTTTGTAGTTACTTTTCGTGTAAACGAAAACGTTTTCTGCAAAAAGGCTTAGTTTTTGTGTAGCAATGATTAGCATTTTGACTTCAGCAAGGTAATCTTTCACTTCATTACAAAATTGGAAATACAATTGGACACATGGGAACCCGTCGTTTTTTAAAAGGGATTGTTCTCAACTATCTCGTCTGTTAGTCAGATTGATAGAGTGAAGGGAGACCGTTTAATAAAAATGTGAAGTTAGTTTTTCTCTATAGTTGCTAAACGTAAAATGTTACAAAAGAAAAACATGTTGTGCTGTTATTCTGCACGGCAAACCATACTATGTAGGTAAGAAGCAGTGGAAGAGGCCTAAATGCAGTAGTATGAGCATTGAACCTCATTTTCCCTTGAATGTTGCAAGGTATAAACAACTTTTGATACTAGATCCCCAACACCTCTCAAACTTTGAAACATCTTTCCACTCTGAGCGTGTACAAGTTTGGTGTTCTTTTTTTAGACAGCCGTAGTTTTTTGTGTGTAGAAAATAGCAATGTATTTAGAAATGTTCACATGCTTGAAGCATTTTTTCGGTTGGGATTGCAGAGACAACGAATAAACATTTAAAATGTGTTTTTTTAATAAGATGCATTTTTTCACAAGTTGTGAGAAATATGTTTTTTGATGGGTGGGTTTTAGTTTTTGCGTTTCGGTGGGTTGCCCTGGCTTTTTCAAACGTCAATGAAAAAGATGATGTTCTTTGATAAAAATAAAATCAGTATCTTTTTGAAAAAAATCAACTACGTAACTGGCTTTTGTAACCAATAAATAGTACGCATGGGTTGATTCAGTAAAACCATTTTTGTTGTACTGTTAAAGAAATTTCGTTGACTTCTTCTCTGATAAAAAATTGAAGAGACACTTTTGTTTATTTTTTTTTTTAAATTTCTAAGCTTTTTTAGTAAACTACTTGGTAAGTATCTGTTATAAGTATGTATTTACTAGAAAGTTTGAAAATTACATCAACCGGAGAGGCAGAATCTTCAAATTTATTTTTGTGTTTTGAAGATTTTGACAGTGTGTCATGAATTACTCTGTACATTTTTTATTGAGAATTTATTTTATCTTATTATTAATTAGGTTTAAAGATTGATTGACTAATTATAGATATATTTTCTCTAATATTCTGCATTTTTTAATTATTAATAACAATAATTATTTCTGTTATCAATGTTTTATGATTCTAATTAGCTTAAAAAAATTATTAAGCTATTAATAAGAAGTTGTATAATAATTTTCTACTAATTATGTATAATATGTGAATTACCAATTACTATATCTTAATCATGTCAATATTTTAAATTACACATTTGAGAAATGAACGAATTGTCACGTTTTTTAAGTAAAAAACTCTGCAAATTTAGTATGTTTACTTTTTTTTTTAAATACTAACTGTGAATTTTTTGTTATGCTTAATCATCTATTAGTCATTTGTCCTTTCTTTAGAGCTGTGATTTAATTAATTAATTTTTCTTAGGATTTACGGATATTATGGCGTACAATAATTAGGTTGATGATTTGTAAAAAAAATATTTTTAAATACACAGTAGGACGTTGTTTTAAGTCTTGTTTTTTTTGTTTTTTCTTATTGATGACAAAACTCGAATTGTGGTGAGATTTTACAAGTGATGAGGTTTGAAAAAATCTAAATGTCAAAAACGAGCGTTGTAAAAATATAATAAATTATACGCAATTCTGGCATTTATGAATCAAGTATATAAGGAAACACTTGTTGCAAGGAATATTTGAACCAATATATTTCTAATATTTTTGGTTTTGTTTTAGTCTCATTGGTTTTTCTTGTTTGTATACTCTGATCGACATCATTGCTTTCTCCCAAAACTTATCTAAGTTTATGAAATCAATGCATGTTTTAGTAATCAATTTAGTTTTAATTTCTCTATTAAGAGGATATCTTTGTTGGCGAAATATATGTCGAGAATTACAAATTTTAGTTCGTTAAACGTTGTTTTATTATTTACGTAAAAATGTTTTCTAACACTCATTACAGTGATAGCGTGAGTATTGAGTGCTTTATCTAATATTTTCTATCTTGATACATTTTTATAACAATTTTCCAATTTACGAAAGAAATGATATGTTAGCTCGATAAAAATAATTGCGTATTTGGAATATTTTTGGTATATCTCATAATACTTCCAGAGCTCCTACAAAAAGTGTCATTCCTTACAACACAATACTCTATTGTTGACCATTGTTCATTATTCATGCGTGTCGCTTCTACCTGAATACTATTTGACAATAATAAAAAATTAAAAAAAAACTCCCCCTTGCGGATGTGTAGTCAGGTAGTAACAGGGGACAGGTGGGTGAATGATATTGACAGTTTTTTATTCCGCCGAAAGGAATTGGAGTGCAACGAACTGCACCGAAACTTTTTCAATGTCTACTGTGAATCAGCCTAAATTATAGGCTTTTGGGATCGATGGAATACATTTATAAGTAATATTCTATAGACATATTTGAAATCTATTATAGTACTTATTAAATGAATGAAAGCGACCTACACTTGACTGACCTGCTTTAATAAATCTTTTCTGGCATTGATATTTCTCATTTTCATAATTTATGTATATTGAGAGAAAAAGAGAGAGATAAAGAAACAAAGTGCCGTTTCCGTAATTTTGTTATGATGGTATGCGGTTTTTCTGATATAAATATCAAGAACATAATGATAACGGCGATTAGTAATTCCCACAATTCAGTAAACTTTCTTTTAAATGTGTATTTAATTTTCTTTTTTTATGAGTGTTAGATAATAATCTATTGCATTATTTTCAGCATTTTTGTGTTTTCAGTTAGAATATTTTGAAACATTAATAATAAATAATAACAATTTTTGCATGTCGACTGTGTGTTTACATGCGTTATTAGTGTTTACAAAATTATTTATTAATGAGTTCTATTACTGTATGATTTTCTGTTGATAAGACGATTTTGGTTATTACCATAGCAACGAAAGAAGTGAACTAAATAAAATATCAAACTGTACTGTTTGATATTTTATAAATCGGTTAAGCTTAAGCGACCGTAGTGAGCGAGTTTCTTTAATTGGCGAGATTATTAAACGCTTATTATCATATAATGTAGTTTGTTTTCGTTGACCGAAAACTTTTAAATTTAGGGACAAGAATTTGCTTCTGAAATTTGAATTAGTGGTAGAATTGTTATTTATGCTAATAATTCGCTATCGTCAAAATACTGTTAATTTGTGTAATTTCATAAAAATCGTGTATTAAAGGTAAATTAACGTTTGATTTGTTAGTAAACATCAAACGTTAAATAGTTGGAAATATTTATTAAACTGATTTTTAACATGATCTTAGAGTATTTGTTTTGAGGCATTTATTAGGGTGTATACAAGCATTTTACTTATTTTGACATAAATTCATTTAATGAAGTTTAATGAAATACGAAATTGATAAAAAAAAGCTTTGACATTTTGAAGATTTGATACAACTATGTGTAATAGTTAAAACATTAAAAATGTTAGATGAGAAAATCTAATTGCTTCTAAATATAAATATACCTGTAATATTACTACACGCTTAAACTAAGAGTGCGACCCTGACAAATAAAAATTTAGATTTCTTATTTTGTCACATGATTGCGGAAGAAATTAAGCTTTGTCAAATGTATTTTATACTCTATTTTGTACAATCTTGCTCTTCGTACTCTTAGGTGAAACACGTATATTTTTTAAGCGAGAAATTTAGAATCAAGGACGTTAATTCAAATGAATAAAAAATGTTACCAGAACAGTTTTTTATTTCATTTTATACACAAAACTATTGTACATATGTACTTACTGATAGTAAATATAATGAATAATATTATCAGTATAAAATGCGCGTGCCACCTAAAATTTGATTTGATTTTATAGACAGTATTACTTTTTTGTGGCTGCAAGATTATTTTACAAGTCGCAAAATTTTTGCAGAAACCATCTGGTAAAGCCGTTGACGGTAATGGTTTGTATAACCATTAGGTGTCCGATAAAGTAAGCATCTGCTCAGTGTGTACGATATGGTGATTTGAAAACAAAGCACTTTTATTTTTGTATTTATTTTTAGCAAATAGGATTATCTTATCCCGAAACATTACTAGATCAATGAATGTAGAAATAAATACCAATATATCTAACAGCGACAGCGATTTTAGTGTTATTAGTGCTGTGTACAAGTTTTGTTAAGTTGGTGACAAATGTATCAGCTACAATCAATTTGTCACTAAAATTTTAAAGGCGTGTGAAATAAGAGAATGTTCATAATATAAAACAACATAAAGCGATTGATTTCTGTGAGAGTATTTTATAAATTATCTAGATCCCGTAGCAGTTAGTTTAGAAATAAAGGTCTCTCCCCCCGGTAAGCCGAAGTACTTGATATCTAATCAGATAGGTTTAAACAATAACTTTTCTAAATTTCAATTGTTGCATGTGTCGTAAATTATAAATAAATGAGGAAAAAACGTGGAAGTTTAAGCAATATAATTATAATCGGATAATCTATATTCCTGTCCTGACTGTTCGAACTATTTGGAATCTATTGCGAGAGAGTCTTCCTTGCTGCTACATCTCTTCTGAAGTTTCCTTATCTCCGTCTCAGTCATTTCCTAAATTTTTCCAACTTCACACATGTATGATATATACATGTACCTAATTTCTATGCACTGGCAATAGTGGCATCAAAAAGCCAAATAAAAATAGACCATTATTATATCTTGCTTCTGATGCCAATTATTTTGTATAAAGCAAAGTTATGTCTACCCTATTGGTACCGCATAAATATTTTTTAAATTGATCAAATAAGAATGGACTTGACTTGAAGGCAAAAAAATTTTTTTTGACTTTGAGGATATTGCGGTTTTTTGATATTTGAAATAAGTTTAATTTCGTGACCAGAAGAAAAACGGCATCTCTCAATTATATTTCTTTCATAATATTGAAATGTTGTTTTTTTTTCATCACTTTGGTTTAAAAAAGTGGGCACACTTTAGGAACTCTATTTTGACGAATATATTTCTTGTTCTTGCGTATCCTAATGTTGCTAATCGATTGATAAAACTAAAACTTGTAATTAAGATGTAAACATAAGAACAAAACGCTTTTAATGTTTTAAAACTTTTATGACCATTATAGAAACATTCATAATCTAGTGCTTTTCGATTTTTTTCTGATATAATAAATATTAAATTAAGAATCCTTCTGGAGTGTTGAATTCATGGATTGGATTTATGTTTTAAATTTATAGCGAATAGGTTTTCTTCATATACTTATTTCAATTTTATAATAACATAAGCAATCATAGATTTATCAAAGTCTAAATATTGTATTAGCTTTTGAATTACATACATATATGATTTCATTAAGGATTAAATGGCTTTCACTATTAAAGCGTTTTTGTTTCTAATGAAACCAGTAAGTACAATCTGATGCAATGAACGTAGAACAAATCTTTTGCATTGTTGTACCGTTGTGTGATTAATGCTAATAGTTGACATTCTCTATATTCTTTTTATACTCTCCTTTCATAATTCATTGACATTTTAGAGCGTTTTTTAAAATGCTAAGGAGAGGACGACGACGAGCTGAAATAAGTCAGTCAACTACGCGACGAGTTACTTCACGTGCAAGCCGCACTGCACCCCTGATCATCTTTATCTTTGATGTAAATAAAAGGCTTTGAATTTATTAAAATTCCAAACTGCTTATTTTGTAACCAAACGATAATACTGAATTGAAATTAGCAGGTTGAATAAGCATCGATATTCAATTATGATTAGTTACAATATAAGTTGGTACGAACTTCACCGGCTCATCTGGTTTTTTTCAATAAATTTTGCCTATATTATGTATTACTACTTTATAAATGTTTGTCTTCCTATATCGAAGTCTACTTATGCGCAAATCGTTTACTAATTACATATTTGAAAAGAATGTGACCTTCTCTAAATAAGTGCAAATTAACTTTTAGTTGCTCTTTTAACAAGTTTAATAAGTGGGATTTATTTTTATTTTGAATCGTTTTTACATTTTCATCTTTATTATATTTAACATATGCTCGTTAAGTTTGTACATTAACCAGTTTAGAGTTCAATGTTAAGGCGGGCATGTTTGTATGTCATTAACATTACTTGCTACTGAGTTCATTAAATGTGGAGAGATCAAATTTTCAGTAGTAAAGTGCGAGAGGACTTTAGGTTGTTTAAAATTGAGATTTTTAATACAAATTGAATAATAATTATTTTGAGATTTTCAATTTTTTTTGGAGACTTATTTTGAGTGCTTTTTTTAAAGCAGCTTTTTTTTTATAGAAGTAAAGTAGAAGATTTTGTAGAAGTTTTTAGTTCTAAAAGTGGCTAGTTTTTACTTTTAATACCGTAAACGGTACCCTATTCTCATCATTTTGTTATGGCTAAGAATAGAGTTTTATATTTATATACAAAAATTCAGTTATAGTCACATTATTATTGAAAATCCAACAAAATGTTTTATACAATGTCTCAGGTTAGTAGGCTTTGAATTTTGTTCAAAACGTCAATGTGCTACTTGAAAAAAAATACCACATTTGCCAGCTTTGCCATTTATAGCAACTGAAAACGTCGGAAAATAAAAAAAAACATTGAATTGTTCATAATATGGATGTCTAGAATAGTGTAGTCTAGAATTTGGCATTGAGAGTAATTGTTAATAAGCAAAAATGGTTTTTATACATGTATTCTTTTGTATTTTAGGAAAAATGTGTTTTTTGTAGTGAGACTTTGCTAAATGTTTTTTAATATGGATCAAAGTGCACATGAAGAACGTTACACTAAAAATATTCCTAATATAAAAAGTTTTATTATTGTGAAAAAATTTTTTCTATAAATATACAATTTAAGCAGATCATTCATAATCTTCTAAATAAACTGCATACACCATTCTCTAATTTTACGCTTATTTAACATTGATATCTGTATTTTTTGATCTTTTTTGATTTGAGGAAGTTGTTCATTATGACGACCATCTGAAATTTTGTACAGAACAATGCGTTTCACTTGACAGGCTTATCGTTTAGTGTAGACAATAGAAACGAGTTTATTAAAATGTTACTCTCTAATATTACCAGTAGCAATATTAATAGAAAACTGAACAATTTCAGACAATGTCCATGAAACAGAAAAAAAACTTATTTTAATTCGAAAACTTTATCAGCCATAGATCACTATGCACTTTCCAAAGTTCATTTACTAATAATAGATATCTATTTAGTCTAGTTATGTTATTAGAAGACTAAACTTTCCATATCAGCGATGACTGTTCAACTTCATAAACTATTAATTTGGTTATAGCATCATAGATTTATAAGGGAGCATCATCAAGGGATTTTAGCCTTCGATCAGATTATGGAAGAAATTGGTTCCGCTTTTACCTCAAATCCATTAACAAAATTATCAATGATGTAATCGTTAATCGAGGTTAACTGTAGTATCAAACCAGTATAGTATTTTTGTTTGAAAATTGGGTTAAAATAGTTAGCCTTGACTTTGACTTTGGTTTTTTTGAGTTTTATTAACCAACTTGAAATTAGTTTAAAATTTTTTTTCCGAACTAGTTCAATCAAAAATCAATATGTAAGTTGATATTTACATTAAAGTGGCAGTCTATGCAAACATTTAAATATCGGTTGATCAACCCATGACGATAAATAAAATAAAATATATTCAACGATTTTCTTCATATTTAATGCAATATTATGAAAGCAGATACGAAATCGAGAAATGTAAATTGTTTAAAAGGTCATCCTATAAATATTGTTTGAAATAATATTTTTAAAGTTTTGTTATTATTATTTTTATAATTGAACTCCACTGATCACAACATATCATTGTTGTGTTTATTCAATATTTACATACAGTTTTGCAACCCTAAACACATAAGAAATAACGAAAATGACAACAAAAAGTTGTGAAATTATTTACACTGCAATATTTTTATAAATCAATACAGCATAGTAAATCATTGTTGATATTTAAATTTCAAGGCACGTGTTATCTCAGCTGCTAATCTACATAACATCAATTCAGTCATGTATTCCTAGCTGACAACATACAACTCTACAAGTTCATTTAAATTAGACTATTATTAGATGAGATTTTGTTGAAATTATAAGTGTAGGCTTATTTAATGCCTAAAAACTATGGGATAAATTAGTGTAAATTGTTTTCTCTGCATTAAGTAACTTAAGAAGGTAATCAAAGTGTAGTAAAAAAGAGAATGACGTTTTTATGAAACGAGTCTTTTTATACTATTTTTATAATTTGCCTTTTTTATGCTGTTTTTAGGCTTTTTTTTAATTTGATTTGATCTTTTGTTTTATCCAAAAATAGTAATCCTGTCAGTCCTGTCACAAACACAAAATACAAAAATGTAAGAAAACTTTACATGTACGCCCTCAGAAATACATGAAATAGCGAAAAATTTTTTGGATTTCATTATTATTACTATTTTAAGATACATACCTACCTTTTTGGGTTAAATGACAGATAAACTGTAACTTTTGCTTTATTGGAGTCGGTTGTTCTTCCCAGACCAGGTAAAAAGTCAAGCTAAGTTTTGCCAGCCTAAAAATTTTTTAGAAAAAAAAGTTCGGTACTCTAATGGCTTATAACCGCACCGAAACCTATAACGTAGCGTTCTATAATGAGTCTATTAGAGTATGCAAATAGAGGCAAATTGCAAAAATAAATTTTATAGAAATACTTTTTTTTTATTTATTTAGATAAGAAAGTTGAATTGTTTGCGAAGAGATGTTTTGCTTTGTTTCAGAATAAAAAAAATTCTACTACTAGAGTAGAATGTACCTATTGTTTCTGAAAATTAAACTTTTGTCATCTTTTTTGCGTAAATTATGATAAATAATTGATTGAATTAAAAATGTTTAAGTCAGCAGTCGACAAAATGTTGCGTGTGACAATGAATAGGTTGTTTAAAAAACGTTTAAATTTAAATGAACATAATTTAGAAAAACGTTTTTCATCTTATCTACGTAGATGGACTAATAAGAATTTGGCAGTTATTCATCTTGTGCGTTCATAAAAAAACATAATTTAGGCAAGCGATGACGATATTCACTTGTTTTCATAACGTTACTGTAGCCATCTAAAACGTAAGTTTAATATTTAAATCACTATGAAACGTCAGAGCTTTTTATTTTAAATGGGTTTCAGAGCAAACGACAATATAAATGAGAATAAGAATTAAAATATTTATTTATTCTCATTCAAACAAGAATAAGAATGCATATCTAAATCTGTCACTGTCAAACCACCACCAACTATCTTTTGGCTGTGGCTCTAATAACATGCCAGTGTAGAGCAATTTCATGGCTTGTCTAAATTATGTTTTTCTATAAAAGCACGTTTTAATAAAAATTATTTGATTAAGTTGACATCAAGTTTTTTCGACTTTTGTTAAGATTATAAGACTTGGATATTCAGCAGATAATAGTGTCTATGTTACTCATTTAGCAGAATATTTATGTTTGTCAAAACGAGAGCATTGACAGCATAAACTTTATTTTGTTCAAAAGTATGACGTAATTATATTGCATTGGTGGGAGTAATTTATACCATCGAATTATGAAAAAGCGGTTTTCGTAATATACTTTTTAAACATGTAATTTTGGTTTTCTTGAAGCAAATGAGACTTTATTCATGGTTTTTACGATAGAATATGTTAATTTTAACATATTCTATAGAATATTTCAAAATTAACAAAAGATTTTCAATAAAATAAATTTTTTTAGTGATATTAAATAATAAGTTAGTAAGCTGTAAAAATAATCAAACTTATCTAATTTAAAGAAAGACATAAAATCTTACTTCTTTTACTTAAACCAACCATTTTATAGTTGGGTTTTGCATCTTCCACATTTTTATTTCATACTTTGTCTTATTTTTAAAAGTTAGACAGTTTAGGAGAGTTAATAATAAACATAATCAAAATTTAGTTTTAATTTATATAGTCTGGCACTTTTAACCGATCTCACCCCTACTGTGCGCTCAATTAGCTTAATTTTTTTTTATATGTGATATATATATACAGTTTTTAATAAAGGAAACTACTAAAAAAAATCAAATTGACGTAGGAAACTTCACTTTTGTTGTAGAGTTTTGCGATTATGCACTCATTAAATATACATACTTTTAAGGAAATATTAACCTACAAGCATTAGGATGCTTCATTTTAGGGAAACATTTTTGTTTTGTTCGAAGTGTCACCTGAAAATTTTGTAGTCGATAGAAAAACAAAAATTTTGAGCCATATGCGAACTCTCAATTTTGATAATATTAACCTGTTGCAAAACAATTTGGAATTTTATCCATTCAAATAACATTAAAAATTATTTTTTTACGATCTTCTTTTTTCGACTGCCATGTTAAAATTTTTTTCTCGAATTTTAAGTCTTGTAGATCACTAACTAAATTTGCTACAACATAGTCTTAATAGTTGAGTTTGTAATAAATACGTTCAATAAAAATCGCTTTTCAACTTGAAATTTCATAAAATAGCAATAAATTTTATTTAGCGGCTAAGCTATTATTATTATTTTTTAGTGACATGATATTGTTGATTTTCGTCATGGATACGATATATGAAACGTATCTCATATCTCCCTTGGGACTTTGTAAAGTTTTTCATCCTCAAATACATGGTTACCATGCATTTGCAGCAATTACACATTCACGCATTCTCGGATGTTGTTATTTTTCATATAATTTTATTAAGAAAGCAGTAACGAAATACTAAAAAATAAAATATTTAATGCACTACGGGAGATATTCAGTTTTTCACCCTCGGTAGACTTACAAACCGCGGGCCTCCGGCCCTTGGTCTGTAACACGTCAACCTCGGAGAAAAAACATTCATATCTCCCTTAATGCATAAATATCTATTATTCACACAGTTATACCACTTTCCAAAAAGTTGGTTTGTTTAACGCTTTTTGGCAAGTGGTAAAACTGTGTGAATAGCTTATAGTGTCAAAGATTCCAAACCAATCAAATAGGCTAAGCTATTGATGATGGAAAAAATATAAGGACATTTGTCCTTATATTTTTAAAAAATATAAGGACAAATATGTAGGAAATTCTATGTCCTACAATTTTGTTTTCTCCAATTAGTCATAACTCTTATAGTTTAGCTACTGCAGTCACTCAAAACCTAAAATTAAAGAGAAAATTCATTTTTAACGTCTCTTATAACTACTTTAATAGATGTAAGAAAAACAATCAAATTGAACATTCGTTTGTAATCAAATTCTCTAAAATATTATGGCAGTAAATCAACAATTCTACATTTATTAGGGCTTGTAGAAGTTTGTAATATTTAAAAACATGTTTTTATTAGTTTAAGGATATATTTTATTAATTTTTTCAAATGATTTCGCTGTTTAAACCGCCAGAAGAATGTTTTAAATATTGGAAACTTTATCAAACAGTAATAAATAGATGTAAAATTGTTAATATTTTAGAGAATTTGATAACAACCGAATTTTTATATTGATTGTTTTACTTAGATCTATTAAAGTAGTTATGTTATGATAGATCTTAAAAATGAATTTTTCTTTTAGTTTTAGGTTTTGAGTGGCTGTAGCAGCTAAAATATAAAAGTTACGATCAATTGGTGAAAACCAAATTGTGAGGTATGAAATTCCATACAAACTTCTTCATCATCAATAGTTTAGCCGCTTATTGTTATTATACGAAATTTCAACTTGAAAAGTGATTTTCATTGATCATTCGGAAATAAGAAAAATTGTGTACACCTCTGTACATTTGCAATACATACATATCAAACTTTATTTTTTTGGCAATATTATTGTAGTGCCATAATATCTAATACGACTGATAAACAAAGAAAGTTAATCCATAGCCAAAAGTTCACTAACAAATTTTTATGTTAGTTTATTCAATTATCTTTTTATGTGAATATCTGATTTATATTGAATTTTTTTATTGTTAACTGTTTACGACGTTTCGGTTGTTAATTTAACATTTTGTTTAGTACAAACTTTAGCGGGTACATGATTAAATTTTGGTTTTGAATTCATACATAATTATTAATCAGAAACCATCGTTTTGGCAAAACAAATATACTGTGGGAATATATGTGTATTTTGAAACATTGTAATTTAAAAAAGAAAAAGTTAAAATTCAAGATATTTTGCTGTTATCTTTTAAAGGATTGGAGTTCAAAAATATACACATTATATTTTTTTCGTAAATTTTTCGGATAAATATAAAAATTGGTGCTTGAATGGTAATTCAAAAACATACATAAATAAATAGGTTCTGCCAACTATTTATTTTAAGGGGATAATATTCTACCAAGATCTTAATGTCTTTAATAATAACTAATGCTAATCATCCATATAAGATTTTATATGCGTTGCAAATTTCCGGGTGTGCAAAATTTTTATTAATTTGGTGGCAGAAATTTAATTGCAAGAACGATTGTTTGATTGCCGAACCATAAATAACAAGTAGTTTTTGTACATTTTATGCCGAATGATCTCTAATTTAAATTCGATGTTAATTAACAGTTCCACACGTATTTCGTATGACTTTCTCTGAGGTATTTTAAGGGTGCTTTTTAATTACATCGCAATAGAAAAAGACTGAGCTAACAAAGCTTTTCGAACATTTCCTGGAAGAGCTATTTAAAATTTATAAGAATAGGTTAGTAACATTATCCTAGAAAACGCAATATTATTTTCATCACAAAATGTTTACAACATAGTGTTTATGTTACTTATTTAGCAGAATAATTTATTTTTTTCTGTTTGTTGAAGCGGGTCTTTGATGTATCGTATTTTTAAGAATAGCTGCGTCCTAGTTTATAACGTGTTTAAAATCTTTTTAAAGAACTCAAAACTTTATTTTTTTAAATTATTTTTTTAATTATTATGTAGATAATGTCTACAAAATACGATTTGTTATAAGTGGCATGCATATTCATAAATAAAATATTTCAAAAAGCAAAAGGATAAAGGTGGAACTAAAAACAAATGCTTATTGAGATTAAATTTTTTGTAATAAAATTATGTATAAGTTTTGGGAATAAAGGCAAGGATTTTTGCTTGCATCTTTATTTGTGATCCTAAACAACATCTCAAAAGTTTTTCTTTTCTCCTTTCTTTTAAAAAAGTGAGAATTATAAGTCACCGAGTAACGTTAAGACATTAAAAAGTGATTCGTTAGATTCGTATAACCGTGAAGAGCGGTTTTTCTATATAAAAAATGGAAAATAATGGCTCATAGCAAGTTGATTGATATTATTGGTAAAAAATATATTATTATTTATGTATAGGTGTTTATGATGAAGCCGCGGCAATTCACCGGGCAAAGATTTCCATTACGAGCCATAAATCAAGTATTTAAACTTCATTTTCCTCTCCATCATATTCTCACATGTCCTGTAGGTACAAAGAAAAAAATCGAAATATGTAGTCCTACCAATTAATAAATTGCCATCAAAGTCAAGTTATACATATATTTAACTTTTGTTCTCTACAATGTAGTTTGGTACTTTTAGATTTTGACATTTAAAAAGGACATTAAACACCTAATAATAGTCGGCTATTTTTCATTTGTTTTATTTGCATCAAAATTTTTATCGTTAACGATAAAGTCTTCTTAATCCAACTACAATAGACCAAAATAACATTAAATAATTATATCATGCAAGAAACGTAATTTATAATATGTTATTTATTTCTTTTTAAATAACAGAATTTATTTCTTTTAAATTTTATCTACTATTTGATTGCTCTTTAATTTTTGGAAATGTTATCACTACACTGATATTTTCCCAAATTGGTTTTGACTGACTTTCCGTAATTAATTTAAATTCTAATAAATGCTTGTTGTAGCGTCTCTAAAACTTATCAATTTCAAGAAACATAAAGATTTCTCAACATAAAATATCTAATAAAACCCACTTTTTAATCATGTTTTTTATATCAATGATTTGAAATGTAAATCTATAAAAAGCGCTACTAATTATTGTAGAAATTTTAGCAGTGGCCTATTAATTAATGAATGTTATCAGCAACTAGGCGAAACAAAAAAACTTTAAGCGGGTCAGTGAAGTGTTTGTGCTATAATATTATATATTTTTTTAAATATATTGTGTTGCGTTCATTCACCTCGAGATTTACGAGTGTTTTTCCGGTGATAAGGTAAAAATTCGTTAAATCTGAATAATACACTCTACTATGACTTCCTCTTCAACTAAAGCTAATCTGATGCACACTGCGCACAGTTTTAGAAACACTGAATCTCTATATTCTTTTCGTTTTTGGGTTTTTACAATGAGGTGTTTTATTTTTGACTTCCGGATTTTGATGATTGGGGCTCTTTCTGTATAATTAATATTGTGATAATTACACAATGAAAATTTTTATGAGATTCTACGGGAAAATCCTAAACAACTTTCTCTCTTCATCATCATTTAATAACTGAATTTATGGACGCATTCCGTAAATGAAAAAGAAATCGCTACTACATCCTGATTACTAGATCAGAATAATGATTTTATTTATATTATACTGATTACTTAGATATTACTTTTAGTAATGTACTAAATTCATGAATTCATGAAAAATTAGTTCAGCCAAATATTGTTGGAGTAAATTGGACTTCATAAAAATGTCAAATATAAACCTCTGTCATTATGAGAATTTAAATTATTGCTTGCAAATAATTGGTAGACTTATCACAACAGACTGGGTTAGGTTATCTATTCGTCAGACATTAGCAATAGTTGAACACTAAAATTTTTTGAAAAGTTGACATGTTTTGCGGTTCTAGTTTTTTATGAATTCGATAGTGGTGGTTTGAAAACGCCAAAAACATTTTTTATAAGAAACAATAATATTATTGAGACGCTTTTTGATTGAAAAATTGATTTTTTTGACACGGTTTACTGTAACTTCATCTTTAACCTCAATAACTTTTGAAAAAGTTAACTTTTCAAAAGATCAAAAAATTTAAAAAGATTTTTTTGTAGAGCAACAAAATTCCTACAAAAATGTGTATAGGCGTTTATGTAAGTTGTTTCATCATTGTGCTACAAAATTCCAAACTTAAAAATTCGTGGTCATTTATATGGAAAATATAAAATTGCTTTACTCATTAAACCTCAACTTTTTTTTTTTTTGTTATGAGAAACAATATTTCTAAAGCGGATACTTGGAAAGAAAAAGTTGATTTTTCTGATAGGGTCTAGTGTACATAATTATTATTTAGTGCATAGGGGTGAGCTCAAAAGCCTTTTGGAGATCCTGCTGGATTTTGAAGATTGCAATACAAGCTCTACAACTTTTCTTTTAAGCATCTATGTACGTATTTTTTAGACTATGTATATGAACTACAAACAATGTAGATAATATTGATTGTAGTGAATTTTAATCGTTTGTTGTTTTATAATCTAGAAAAATAAAATAGATTATGAAATCGTTCCTAGTTTTTTGTAGTAGACACAAAAAGAAATACCGCGTGGTTAACAATGACTGTTTGAGTTGGCAATCCTACATTCATTTTAAAATGGTACAACTGCAGCCACTTCCTGTTGTTGATGGGTGATACCTTTGACACTGACAACATCATTGACAGATGCTAATTAAAAAGTTAATTGCTGTGACATAACTTACAGTTTTTTTGATGAGTGTTGTCATATATTTTTTAAACAAGCGTATCCGGTTACAGTGTTGAAAAAGTCTCTAAAAAGTGTTGCCAACTTAAACAGTCATTGTTGACCACGCTGTACATAATCCATTCGTTGGAGTAACCTAGAAAACAGTAAAAAATTGATTGAAAACTGTAGAAAAGATGGTTTTCAAAATGAACGAGTGAAACAAGTCTGGTTCCAGGTTGACGAATCGGTAAAAACTTTCTTTTCACATTTCCTGTTTTTATGAATTTTTCTCATAACTAACCCTTATCACAACAGGAACTTCGTCTCTTGATGGATAAGAGATCGCCTGCAAGCAATCTATAATCGCTATTCTGACATTGACCGCTTCCTGAAATTAGCCAAGGCTTTATGAAGTTGTAAAAGTAGCAGATATGTTGTAGCGTTCTAACTGCATTAGCGTAACATTGATCGTCCAACAAGAATCCTTTCTTTCAATCTCTATGACGTACCGATCCTACTACAAACATTCAAAATAATTATATTCGACGTGATAAAAAAAAATGCGTCACAATAATAATTGGAGATATCTCTCTTTGCCACCCACTGCTTGTCTGTGTGGGAAATTAGAATGCAATTTATGTGCAAAAGGAGAACAATGGATAAATGATTTGTAAGGTGCAATTAACAAAGATTTTGCGATCAATCATTGCAAAGAATAATTGTGTTTTTTTGTTTGTTCCAATAATAATGAAGGAATGACGTCAAAAGTTCACCCACGTTGAAGATAAAATTAGTTAAAAGGGTCTAGTCTACGCTTATGTAAAAGGGGTTTCATTTGAAGGGTAAGGTTCTTACGTAACGTTCTTACATACAATTCCAACCAATTGTCTCTCAGATTGTAGTTACAAATTGCGTCATTCTGCATTTTACTTAATAATACAAAAAGAATTATTTTAAGAAATTGCATTTTTTTTCTTCTATTACGCCTCTAAAATTTCGGGTAACTAAAGGGGTAGCATAATTGAAAAAAAAATGAAATCAGTGGATTTGCAGTCAATTGTTTGTCTGAGATTTAAAATAAATAGTATATCAGCTTCTTCTAAAAAAATCACAGGTCGGATAACAAAGATATTGCAGTTGAAATGCCAGGCAGTAAAATCTATTGCACTAATCCCTCAGGAAGTCTGCTTTCCAAAACCACAGTTATAAATTAAAGAACACTTATTGCAGGGTCTTCTCTGTTCAGGGCAGTATTTAAATAGTTTTTAAAATCTTACGTGTGTTATCAAATCTTACATTGTCGGATACTCTACATTGAATCCTAATTCTCTGAATTGAAAATTCATCTTATTTTTGTGTTTTTTGTTTAATCCGATTAAATTTAATTTTAATTAATATAGAGCGATTTACAAAGAAATTCAAAAGTTGATTAGCAGTTTTAAATTTTATTAGAGAACATTTAGATAATATATAACACAAGAAAAATGGTGTAACTGCATTAAATACGTAACAAAAGTAGAGTCATTATTTTTAAATACACAGCTAAATAAACCTAAAAGCTGGTAATTTAAAAAAGTATTTTTATAAATTACTTAATTTTTAATTTGTATTCATATTAAATTAATTGTTTGTGTGTATGTTTGAATGGTACTTCTACAGTACATTTTATAATGTTTAATAAACTTATATATATATTAAAAATTTAATAGGCAACCTTATTTGGCCTTCTTATTTAATGTTAGTACAACCTTTGATGGTTCTATCCTGAAACACTTGGCACTCTCGATACTTTGTGTTGTAAATTTTCTTACCATTGTATCTCTGTGCCTCACATTATCAGCAATAAAACTTACTGCCGTGTATATCTCAAACGTTTTTACTATACTTGTGTTGTCATCAATGGAGTTGCTAGAGATAGACATGGCAATCTGAGATGATAGGAATTATTTTTACATAAATTAGGGATACCACCAAGGTATAAAATTTGTTGTTTTGGTTTAAAATTGTTGGTTGCGACGGTGATCTGATACTATATTATAATTATATTACGTTTTTTTAGCGCGAAATGCGTTTTTAGAGCAAAATGACAAATCTTATATCTATTGCGGCTTCTATACTAAGTTCGAAGTCTAAGTTGCACATTTAAGATATGTAAAGTACTAAGTTAAAGCGAGTTTAATTATAGGTGTTTGTTTTTTAATTAACTTGCTTTGAATTGTTATTTTTAGTGTGTTTTTCTATAACACAATAGTGTTATAGTATCAGTTTTCATAATTTTGTAATTACAGTGTTTTATTTATGAAACCGTTTAGTTTAGATATTTTAAAACTAATTGAGTCGGATATAAAGATTATTTTAATATTATATGCGGTTGTTTGACCTTCGTCCGGCTTAACACTTGACATGGCGAACGTTTGTTTTTGACCGTGCTTGATGTTTTATACTTGTCTGCTGATGTTTATTTTGTTTCTGAATTTTCTTTATCTTATTTCTAATGTTGTTTTGTTCATATTCCAGAATTTAATAAACTATGTATTTTAGTTGTAAAAGAGGTAATGAGAAACGCTTGGCGGCTACCAGCTACTGCAGTCAATGAAAAGCCTCTAAAGAAACGTTTCTTAAAAAACAGTAGGCATTTTTTTGTTAAACATACATTTGAGATTACAGAAGTAGACTGCAGGTTGTTGGGGTTGCTATAAATTTAATAAATTATTGATAACTTTTTCTTGTTTATAACTGCAGAAAGTCACAACAGACCTCTAACCACGGGTGAAAATACCTTTGGATGAGAATCAAACGTTTGAAATTCGAAAAGTAATTTATGAAATTCTAGAAAAGCGACAAATGGCCAAGTTAACGGAAAAACTATACTATACTAATGAAAAATAAAATAAGCCTGGAAAAGTCTTAAAGCAGTAGAACGGTTTTCAGGAAAACAACAGAATCGACAATAATTATGAAAATTGTTGATTGAAACTGTATTGAAGGCTTTAACACTAAAAATATAAATTTTTGAACTTGCTTTTTTATTATTTCATATTTCTATAAATCATTATCCTTGATTTAAAAAAAACTTTGATGTTGAGCAAAAAAAAAATGATAGCAATTTTATAATAAAACCATCCGTTTTCTTCAATTTTGAAAAACTGTTGGTTTAACATAAAATTATTTTTTTTATTATAGTGTTATTATAATCGTGTCGACCAGTGTAATCGGCTCTTTTTTTGTTTATTTTTAGGCCAGTGTTTATCAAAATATAGTTGCAGCTTACAAAATTATTGTTTATTTTTATGTTTCTTGGATTTATTAAGCAATATTGTTTTTGTATTTTCACATGTTGTTTCAATCTAATCAATAATTGAGGAAAACAATTTAATATATCAATATCTAATTTAATAATCTAATAATCGTAACTTTTATTTGGATAATCATTTGTGTTTTGTTTTTATAAGGCAATTTGTGGAAACACTTTTTTTTTGTTTTTGATGAATGCTATTTTGACATTTTGGATAATGTGTGATAATACTATGTGTTGATTGTCTTCTTATTATAATTCAATCAATTCAGTGACCTTAAAACTAGCGATTTGCTATTTTGGTATCAAGACAACATCGAATGACTGGGAACTGCGCCAAATTCTAGTCAAAATAAATCTTTCAAAATTTTTGCAATAATTTGGTTCGATCGGGTTCAGAGGTGGTGCAATGTGTGCTGGCTGGCGGCATCATTTGTATTTTTTCTGAACTTTAACCTTTTTATGAGACGCAATTTGGTAAATACGTTGTACGTAATTTTAATGATTAATCATTTATGTTTATTTTATCAATTCGGTTTCCTGTTTTTTATGTTTAAAACTTTTGATGATGTTCCTCGATATCACAGTTTTTGGAAATTCTAGCTTAATGATTATGTGATTAGCAGCTTCATTTACATGCGCATTGACGTAATATTTTGACGCACTATTTAATAAAAATTTATTATTCAATTTGACCATTCAGTGATTAATTGTTGAATTGTTTAAATAGAGGTAAGTCGCTTTTTTTGTTTATAAAGTAACAGACTATGTACTATAATAGTTTAATTATGGGGCTATATTTATCGCAAGTAATAATGATTGTAAATTACACGTAAGCTTTATTGTTTTTTGTTCTTTGATCGGTTATCAAATTAATTTTTTCCAAACGTTGTACTATTGTACTTATATATTGTACATCACACATAAATAAGCTATGTTTCATGAATATATTATAATAAAGTGGAATTCTTTGCACTTGAGATCACTCATTTAAATATCGCGGAAGTGAGAAAGTGCATGAGGTGCTCAAATCACTTTATTAAAGTCAATAAAAGTTTTAAGTCTTCATGAATCTGTTGACAAACAATATGTCAAGATCTTTTGTGTTTAGTTAAGATCACTTAGTTTACTTTTTATATAAAATAATAAGATTCAATCTAATTGTGCTGTGTTTGTCGCCCGTACGAAAAGTGTTTCAACTAATTCAAGTTGAACACTTATATAGTCTTTCATTATTTTTGCGCGAAGAGAATTTTCAATGTCTTTGGCAAATTTTAGACATTTTTTTCAGAATATATTTGAGATAGTGTAGAACGTCATTTTGACATTTATGAAGTGTTTTGTTTTCCGAAAAATACTTGTTTATGAAATATAGAATATGACAGCTCTTATTAGTCAGTCAATAAATCAAACGACCAAGATTGCAATGTAATGCTTCGACATTGATCATCTTAAATATCTGATAAAATTATTGATAATGTGAGAACTATACTTGCTACAAAATAAATCTAGACGGAAGTCATTGCTGTGAATGACGTCACGCTTGGTACAGTGTTGCAAAATTTATGTAAAATCGACTGTCAAATAGGCGATTTCTATCAAAACATATTTGAGTTTTACTTGTATTATAGGATTTTTTGAGATCGGTGATAATGCGAAGGACTTATCATATTTGGTTTAAGCCCTTCGCTAGCAATATGTTGATTGTGATACGATTTGACAATGCGAGATTTTATTTATTATCATATTAAGAAATCAATCTTTGATTTCTTAAGGAATATCCAACTGAGCAGAGATATCAGTTGTTCAGATATTAAAGAAACACCACCTGTTGCATTTTGTTGGTTTAAAAACAAATCCTTTTAAAAATTACATGATTATATGTTAGCTGCCGATTTGCGTCAATTTTGAACTTTGACGTCGAATTTTGTACCATTAATTTATCACACAAAAAATTTCTGCTGTACTTGTTTACTGCTTTAGTATTATCCAAATATTAGTGAAGCTTAGGTTAGTAGAGAATTCACCGATTTTTACAACATAACCAATATTTTTTGACAGACGCTTTTCTTACTATGAATAATACTAGACAACGTTGCCGGTTGGATTTTTGAGCATTGTCGGTTGGGTGGTTTTTTATTTTATGAAGAGCTAATACTTAAGATTACATCACTATAGTAGCTTACACAAATAAATTAAGATTAATGCTGATAATGAACGTCTCATGGTGACTCATGCCGTCATGTCACGACTAAGACGTGCTTTACCACTTATCACACATTATTTGTATTATAGATTGCCAATTATGCATTAAGAAATAAGAAAACTGTAGATCTTAGATTTTTATTTTTAACTATTGTTGCATGCAGCATAAGAATTTTAAAATGAATCCTAATGTATTAAAATTTAGCAGAAAAAAATAATACTACAAAATGGATTAAAAACATATGGCATTGGAAAACTAACTGTGTGTACAATGTGAAGCAGAAAACCAAAAATTATCAAATAAAAATGAGGCGACGGTTGTACCTATTAATAGTTTTGTGCGCAACGGTTAACCAATGTTCCTCATTCGAGAAGAAGAAAATCACTTGACGAAAAATTGAAAAATTAAGTCTTATTTATCGCTGGATGATGACTACATGTTAGTCGAAAGAGGTCTCGAGTTTAAATGAACAACATTTCGGAAAGTGGTAAAATTGTGTTAGTGGTTTTTACTGTTGAAGTTCTTGTAAATGGAGATTGTTTCAAATTCGGATTAAATTTATTTACTTCCCGTCTCCCTGTAACGCTAGTCTTGGCATTTAGGCACGCATAGCATGCTTATTTAATAATATTTAACTTATCAAATCAAAATACGTTTAAGCATTTTAAGTATTTTGAATATTCTTTTGTATAAAATGATATTTAGCGGAGGTACATTAAACAAGTTTGTCTATTTATATAACTGTTTATTTAACATCATATTCATATATTTGCTAATTCGTTTTTTAATTTTTATTTAATGTTTGATTTAGAATATGACTTTATCAAGGCTTTAACCTTGAATCTATGGAGAATCTAAGGAATAATTATTTTTTTTTATGAAGTTTGGCAGGTACATGCGTTTTAAAAATACTTACATTATTATGTTAGTAATTGCATATCATTATGATATTATTTTTAAATAAGCAGCTTCCTTAAAAAAGTAATTTTTTAAAAATACATATTTTGCGGGCGTTTTATTGAATTTTTTACGAACTTATTGAGAACTAAGAGTGTATTAATTTATTAAATTTATTTGTATAATGCGGCTTGACCTAAAAGTGAAAATAAAGCAAATTTCTTTATGACTGTTTCTTACTTCCGGATTAAAAGTGACAATCTATAGTGAAAAGGGTTTAAAAGTATTAATAGACCGATTTTTTTGATAATTTTAATTCAGTATTTATTCAAATCTTTTTGGTCACTTATAATACTCATTATAAGACAATCATTATTATTATAATAAAGTAATTGATTTTATTTTACTTGATTTAGCTATTGGTACGCTCCCTCTAGATGTTCACTAGGTTTCTCATGAGGAACAAAATAATGGAACACCCATGAAATTGTGTAGTGTTGCTTGTTGGGATATAACGGGTGTTTTTTTAATTTGGCGTCGAAGCTTGCATGAATGTTTAAATTTGAATTGTGAACGTATCATCGAATCAAAGTGACAGTTATTAGTTTGACATGTGAAGCTAACCCCGCTTTTAATCTAATGAATCGATAGTTTAACACGTAAATGAGATTAAATTAAATAAAAGCACTTGTAGTGTTATAACAATCGAAAAAAATAAACTTGCTAAAAGTACCCGTTCACAAGTTCATCGTCATAAAGCTGTGCAAAGAATGGCTATAAAATCTTCTCTCGGTATCTTGCAGCAGTCAATGTCTCATTAAAAAAAATGATCTCAGTAAATCACCATCAACTCGGTGGCCGTTACTAAAATAAGATTCCACCACAAAAATTTTCTGTTCTTGTGAGAAAACCATTTTAAATTCAAAAATAAAGATTTTAGTATTTATTTTGAGATTTAAAGCAATTGTTCCAAAAATTATGGTCCGTTATACAAACGCATAGGCATGGCCGGCTATGACGCCAAATTTTAACACCCGATATATTTCAGTGCACTACAGTTTGAAAATATCCGAGTACTACAAATTTGTATTTTTGGTTTTTGTATATATGTACTTGATATTTCATAATATATTCTTCATATGCATGGTTCTAAAAAATAATAATTGCATAAATGTCTGAATTGACGTTATTTTTTATCAAATTATTTTGTTTTCATATATAAAAAGTTTAATTTTGACAAAATATGGCATTATATCGCACACAAGTCCGATATAATGTTGCAGCGGTCTTGTTTAAAAAATTATTCTCTTCAAAAAAAAGTTATTTAAAACAGAAATTATGTTTAATTTTTTTTTCAGACGTGGTTTAACTCCTCCTCACCGGTTAAAATCCATTTCAATGGCAACTTTTACAACCGAAGAAATCGACTTATTAAAAAACCGTGGCAACGACTACTGTCGAAATGTATGGTTAGGTCTTTACGAAGGGATCATTCCAACAGCAGAATCACGTGATGAACAAACAATTAAAGACTTTATGATTGATAAATATGAAAGAAGTCGCTATTATATTGATCCCAAAGATGCAGTTCACAAAAACCGTTCTGGAAAAGAGATTACTATAGTAAATTCATCGAAAATAAAACCATTGAATAGTCTTATTTCTGATCCAAAACCAATTAAAATCAATGGAGATCATACAATAAATGCGGAATTTAACCGAAAAAGGCCTGAATCGATCAAAAATAATGTAGGAAATCCTGGCACATTTGCGGTGAATTTTGATAATGCTGATATATTTTCTTCTTCCAATAATAATAATAATACTAATAATAATAGTAAGCATCGCACCGTCACGACAGATGTTGGGTTTGCAAATTTTGACAACAATCCTGTCTTTGACAATAATAGTGCAAAAACTAACAATGCAGGTGAGTTATTATTTTTGTTTTATGCTTTATGTGCTTATATGGCTATAATTCGACAAATATGTTGCGATTCCTTTTTGTGATGTAATCCTAAAATTTTGTATATTTGTTGTTGTGTCAATGTTTTAATAGCACTGATTGTCAAAGTGATTTCGTTTGATACAAATCTTCAAACATGATTCAAAATTCTTGGCTAAAACTATCTTCACTATATAAAACTTTTGAATATTTTATGGAAAAACTATCTGACGTCAATAGAATAAAATATTTTGAATTTTTTAAGAAGTGCACTATCAATGATTATTTCATGTTAAAATAAAACTATATACAGGTCATCCGAAATAAAAATCAATAACAGCATAAAAAGTGATCAATGGTACCAACCAAATATGCGCGACTTTCGATCTTAGAGCTGAGTGCTATGGGCGATATCGATGTCTGTCAATAGATCTATTGCGTGAATTGGCCTTATTTGGTTTTCTGCGTTCATTTTCAAACATCATGCCTAAACAGTTTAATAAAACGTCTAAGCAATTAATTGTATGAATTTCTACTATTAGTTATAATTTTTTTTTAGAACCCATCTCTTACAATAACATACTTTTTATAATGTGGCAACAAAGCAATCGCTGTGATGTCACTAGAAGTTATGATATGCAACGATTTTTATTATAAATGACCTGTATGTACTTCAACGTCTACATAATGTTTTCTTTAACAAAAATCAATATTTTTTAACTTATCAGCTGTTTCAACTAAAATAGAGGAACTATAGTACTTTTCTTCAAATAAATATCCTTTATTTCAGTGTCTGCATTCAGTATATTTGATTTGAAATTTACAAACTCCGGTCCTGTCTTAGACCAAGTGCCTCTATTTCCCAAGTGCAATACGAATCGTTGGAGTAAGTGTTGGTGTGCACTTAAATTGTTAGCATTTATTTATGTTTTTTTTTTGCATTATATTGCCAGCACTGCTTCTTCTCTCGTCATTGTTTGTTATTTTTTCATAAATTTATTTATCTTATTTTTTATTATGGTTGTAATTATTTCAGGCATGCCAGCTCCAAACGCTTTTGAAAATTTTAATATTACACCGACAAATAATACGGCTGTAAATAATAAAGCATTGACAACGGCGCCAATTGAAGACAAATATGCCGCTCTGAAAGATTTAGATAATGCTTTAAAAACCCAAAATCAAAGTGCTGTCGATTGGAATTCGTCAGGCTCTAATGGATCATTATATAGTTCACCAACTCCTACTGGATCAATGTATAGTTCGCCATCTCCACAAAGTTCTATGTTTGGATCACCTAGTCAAGGTATTCACAAAAATCTATTTATTTCTGTATTACTTTGCCACTTCAATAATTAAGTCAAGTTTATATAGAGTACTCAATCTTAACTAAGATACTATTTGATATGGGGCGTGCGCATTCAGTTTCTAAGCTAAGAAAATTTGTTTATACTGTAAAAAATAGCTGTTTTTTTTCTTGTGAAAGTCATAATCTCTTCATCCAACTGGCTCGGGTTGACTTAATGTTATTAAGCCACTAAAGATCTAAGCGAATCCATATTTAAACGTAGTCATCTGTGAAGAATAGTTTTGTAAATCAAAATAGTATGCAGTAGTAGACAAGGTGATTCACGTAGCCTGCTGTTTAGAAAATTTTTGACTTTCTGAAATTGCAATATATGAAATTTGGCACGCGGTTTCAATCAGTAATTTTGAGCTCAACTGAAGTTTTGCGAAAAATAGACATTTCCTGAAGTATCAAAAATATACAAGAGTTGTATACAAGACTTATAGCTTCTTTATGCTGTTTCGTATTCTATCGATTATCAGGTCTATTTATATAGTTAACAATTTGAAAGAAACATTTAAGACATTCTATGTATATAGGCGGATGTTGATTAGAGACTTTTATTGATAATTTTAGGACAATTCATCAGCACTTTCCAAAATCATCAAGAAACCAACAATGCTTTCTCGAATCCTTTCAACAATGGTTCTAGTGTACCACCTTGGGGGAACACAAATGGTCAAGTCTATCCCAATCCTTTCCGAACGAACGGGTTTACTCCTGCAGTTTTCCCAAGTGGATGGGCAGGAGCAAATCCTTTCAAGGTAATTTTTTTAAATATTTTTAGCCAAGTGAGACCTAACAAAATTTTTTTAAGGTTGGAGCGACAGCGACTAATGTGAATTCAAGCAACCCATTTTTATGAGTTTTCCAACAATGACAATCTACACAAAACTTCTCTCTTCAATTTCTTCTCTCTAATGCCCGGACAAGTTCCACTATAGCCCTTAGAAAAATCAGGGCATACGTAAATTATATTAACAATGTTTATTTATTTATTTGCCCTAAAATGTATCAAAGACATGCCAAAAAATGCTTTTTTTGTCCTTTTTTTATTAAATAGTAATCTATGATTGTAATTAGATTAGCTTTTAATTATGTTAATAATTAATTAGGTAGTTTTAAGCTTCGATTGTGAATAAAGGTGGAAATCAAATATTGATCAAAAAAAAAAACGGAGCGATGCAAAGTTCGTTAGATCGGGATGGTGTTTTGCACACTCCGCTATTTGTTTCTTGTGGAACGTGGCCTTGTTAGGTTTACGAGACTGTTTTTTATTGAGTAATTTTTACAATAGAATAGAAATTAATATCTGATTTTACCCAATTTTAAGAAATCTTATTAATTGACGATATTCTGTGATAAAAAGAAGTGTATTAAGAAATCAAAAAAAATTGTCTTTTATATTATTTGGTGTTTTTTTTTTTAATTTGAATAACTAGATAATATTAATCTCGTGATGCCTCAATGAACGAACGATGTGAACAGACTCTCCGTCCGTCCTCTGATTACTAACTAAACTATATATATTATATATTTGTTAAGTACAAGCACAATTTATGCAATGTATATTGTTGTCAAAAGGTTGTGTACATATTATGAACAAATAACAACACCAATTGACTTGACTCTGCGTTTATTTATTATTTTAGCCATTTATATCCCTAACCTTGAAATTTGAACAACAAAAGAAAGAAACTCGTGTGCCGCATGGCCATGGAATTCGTGCACAAACTTCTGCTGATCAATGAAAGGAAAACAGAAAATGTTTTTCCCTCTATTGGTTTGTTTTGGCTTTGGATGCCACATTAAACGGTATCTCATACATTTTCTTTTATGAAGATCAAATCTAAGCTAACGTATGTAGCCTTGATATATTTTTTTGTGGACAAACTTATAGAAGTTTTGATGCATTGTCACAAGAACACACTTGAAAGAAACTTTATGAACAATAGATCCGCTTCATATTTCCATTGCTCTTTAATAATTTAAGTATTATAGAAGTTTGGCATAATTTTGGTTGATTTCAGCTCCTCTTTCTTGACGACACTCTAGGCGATCGCCCCGCCTGCAGCTCTAATGCCGTCCCTGTAACTACATTATATTATTCAGTAGTGAAGTCGGCGACTTCCCTCAATTGTTGATCAGTTGTAGGTAAGCTGGTGATTTGCTTAAAAAATAAGAAGGTCTGTTACATCTACCAGTTTGTGAAAAAAGTTAGTGAGTGTTTTTCCATCACTTTCTTACGAAATCCCAAACCAAATAATAAGTTTTCATCTTTAATTTTGGTCAAATATAAATTTTAATATAAATTTTCTTGCACTGTACATTGTAAAATCGACTTCATTGCAATGTTGCTTGCTTATTCATAAATACTTGTATACATTCATTGAAAGAAGCCTTTGTTTCACTTTTGTATTAATCCGTGACCCACCTGTACATGTCTTTGTTAGTCACTCTAAGCGGACCTTCGGAGTGAAAAAATGTGGCAGTAATTTTTCCTAATGCATTGTTTACACAAACTTTCAACAGGTCTTTTTCAAAAAACTATACACTAACATTTTTTAAAATAATTTATTACAATTTCAACCTTTTTATGTCTTCTATTTTGAAGTCCGATCTGAAAAAAGGAACAATTAATTTCTTTAGATAAAACAGATGGTTAAAACTTTTATTACGTTTGCTTCTAATTAATGAAATTTTATTGGGTATGTGTTCTTATATCGTATTACCGATGAAAACTTGTGTAAGTTTTTCCTCGTGGAAAATTGTTATGATTCAATTACGGGAGACTGGAAATGAACAGTTGATTTTGAGAAAAATAAAGAACGGCCAAGATTTATATCAAATGTCAGCCAAGAAACATCAATCCAGTACTTTATTTCTAGGTAGAGACAATGTTATAGCAATGCGCACGGATGGATGGTTAGAGTCATCTAGCAGATAATCAAATGATTTCCATGCCATATTTTAGTCAAAATTAGATCAAGTTATCAGCCATTGATATTTAAGACAAAATTAGATCAAGCTCTTGGCATTGATATTTGGAATATGATTACACTGCTAAAGATTTAGAGAAACTACTATTGTTTCGCAGCGGTAAAGTGAAAAATCATAAACAAACCCCGCTTGTCCTTTTTTTTAGAAAACATGCTTATATATGTAATAAGTACAATGAACATCAATAACGAAATGTTTAGAACCAATTCAGCACCCAATATAATTTTTTTAGCTAAAAGCAAAACGTTGCGCTGCAATTTACAAACCTTAAAGCCATAACAGTTCTTAATTCTGATGGTGTTAAACGCCACGTCAAAGCACCAGCGTGCTCCCCCCAATAATCGTAAATTTCGGAGACATTTTCTAGATTTAAAACTGTGGCGATTTGCGTAAGCCTTGCAAATTTATCTCGAACAGACCATGATGTTGTGGCAGTTATATAACCAGCTAAGCTTCTCACTTCTTTATCCAAAATCAGACCTCCCAACTTTTGAAAACATGTTTAGTACAATCAGAAATAAAACTAACTAGGGTTTCTTCTAGCAAATTGTCTTTAGAAGCTTAAAAATCATATCGTAATTTATGAAAATTATCCCGAAAAGGTTTATGATCTCGTACCATTTAAATGTTGAAACAGTAAATATCTGATTTTTAGTAAGTTCATAGACAAAGTAATGCTTTAGAATTTAGATCCAGTAAAACTGTTGTAGCAAAACATTAAAAACGGTTATAATAACCGTTTTGTGCATTATTATTTCAATCTGGAATAATAATTTTTGTTGTGATCATTAACCTTTCAATAAGTGCTAAGAAACTCTAGTTATGCCTAATAAAGTATTCAAACATAAAACAAAAATATTACTCTGTTAAACGACGATTTCATAATGACTTTTTCTAAACGTTGTGTCACTTCGCTCGTTAACACTGCTATAAAAGCATCGTAATTAGCAGTTGTTAGCACATCTTTAAATGCGGACAGTAACGTCTCAAGGTTCATTATTAAAGTTTGGACAAAAGATTCGCCGGCCTCGTATACAGATAGTTCATCCTAGAATAAAACAATCATAATCAACCAGTGGTTCTTTTGAACGCCATCTTTTGAATTCTTTGCATCACCAAATTCTTGATTTTAAATTCAAAGACATAAAACGCACACAAATGCAATTTGCGCCAACGACTTTAAAAAACTCAATAAAATCTTTTAATTTCACACGTGTTCTCCAGACGCATTGATTTCGCCAGATTGGTCTGCAGCTGAATATACTATAGTTTTCACAAACAGAAATTTTAGTTTTATGTACAATAAATCTTGCCCTACTTCAGCATCTGGGACATCTTATTATTGAAATAGCAAACTTATAACATACTCGTTCCTGGTGCCTTAGAAATACCGTGAAAATACAGATATTGGGATGAGTACCGTTACCATTGCCTCTCCGTGCCATACTATTTAAACAATTTTATTTTCAAACCAGAATTTTTTTTTCTTTATTGAAGCACAAATAAAAAAAGTCCTATGACTTTTCACGATAAAGTTTATATTTTTCGAGATATGAATTTTGAAAGTATCGAAAAATTTCAAATATGGTGGCTACTTTGGCTCATAAAACATATATATATAGATATATATATAATTTAGATCAGGGATTATGACCTTGGAGCTGACTGATGTTTTGTCAGAAAAAAGTGAATTCTTTTATAACATATACAAAAAAGACCGGACATCTCACTATATGTATATAATATATATATAAAATTAAATATATCTTTTTTTTATTCTTAATACAATAGTTAATAATATTTTTAATAGAAATTTGAAAAAAGCTATTGTTTATACCTGTTTTTCAATTGTGCTTACAAGTATGCCTGGCTTACCTTTCAGTATTGCAGTCTCTTTCTGACTCATACGCTGCATCAGCGTCTCTTCGTTATAATTATTTATCTTAAAAAGTATTCACTTTATTAAAATTGATAGACAGCAATTAATAATTAAATTGTTTACAAAATATAAACAGTAAAAATCGTTATTTGAATCACAAGGCCGGAAACAGGCATTTTGCAAGCCGAGGCCCCCAAACTACGAGCCCTTGCAAAAGCGTTTTCGGAGGTGTGATTCACAAAATTTTTTGTGCCGCTGCTGATTTTTTATTTTAAAAAATAAAAAGAATTTTTTATTAAAAAAAGTTTTATGGCAACGCTAAGTAAAAAATCCAGATGTTCTGTTTATTAAAAAAAAATATTTGCTTTGACATTTTAAAAACTACTTATTTGCGTTCTAAAAAGAGAAATTGCTGTTTTCTGAAAAAATCGATACTCCAGCACACATTACGGCTTAGGAACTTTGGGGGGCTATAATGACAGCAAATGTCATAGTAATCATTTTCTAGCCTAGGCTGGCACGACGGCGTTTCAGGCCGCTTAGGACACGTTGAAAGTTATGTTTTGCAGGCGCAAGGCACAAAAAAATAATTTTAATTACATGCTCCGCTTTATCCTTAAATAACTTTTGTAAAATTGATTTCAGAACAAAATTGTAGACAACTTAATTATTAATTTTGATAAAGTTAATAGTTTTTAAGATAAATGATAAATAATGATTTAAGACAAAGACAAGCCGATGCAGCGTATGAGTCAAACAGAGACTGCGATACTGGAAAGTAGCGAGGCATGCTTGTAAGCGCGCGAAATTAATAATTAAAAAACCGGTATAAACAATAAATCTCTATTAAGATTATTATTAACTATTGAAGATTTTTTAAATTTTATTCCTTGTCTTATATATGTACAAGTACATACCTACTATCATTTAGACAGTGATACAAATTACTTACTTCACTTAACTGATGATTGATGCTAATAAATGTATCAACCCATGGATTAATCCGTGGTTTAATAGCGCTCACTCTCAACTGTTGAATACCATATTCAATAATTTCTTTCAAGTTAGTAGTGACTGATGACAATCCTGACAGACAACTCTCCAATTTCCCCCGTTCGTTAGTGTTCATTGTGGGTAAAGCTTGCTCAATTTCTTTTAAGACATTATTACATAACGCATCAACGTACTCTGTACTGCTGTCTGCATTGTTTAACGCAACCTGAAATTAATATCCAAATAAAATTTGATTGAAACACTCTGAAAGCTTACCAGAAATGCAGTTCTAGTTTGTTCTGTATCGCTAGCTTGAAGTCTCCCCTGCTGTATAGAGCTCTGCAAAACATTGTAGGCCTGCGTTAAATCCAAATATCCTGAAGGGTATCCTTGCCTAAGACGTGTTCTTAAAACATCACAAAAGTCGCTCTCCAGAACACGGCAAGCATTATTGATAATAGCACAAATCCCATCAAGACTTCCAGTCGAAATTGAACGTCGAATACATTTTTTCACGATAAAAAAAGTATCGTCTACCATACTTGATGTTTGCTGTGCCGGTTCAGTTGTGTCCATAGCCACAGCTTTAGCAACAGACTCTTCCATGAAGTATTGATCTAATCTTAAATAGTGCAAAAGAAGTTCGTGTTTTGAGTGTGTTAGATCGCTATTTTTTATTAGATTTTCTAACGACTTTGAAACTTTAGCCTTTTCATCGGGATCCTGAACGCCTATTTCCAGGTCGCTCTAAAAATTTAATGAGTATAGCATGGTATACAAATTGCATGTACTCTAGACACTTACTGTAACCTTTCGCTGAATAAATCGAATATACAGCTCCGTCCTAAAGTGCATTAATGTAATTTCTCCTATTAAAATGTCCATATCTTTGGGATCAATTTTGTCCATTTTTCCACCTCTCTGTAAATCATTAATTAATTGGACCTTTTTATGAATTTGTCTGACTTTAGTCCATTCTATTAGAATTCTTTTCATTTGGATATCACACTCTTTCTGAAGAATATTAATAGCACAAAGCAGTCGCCCAGGTCCATAATAAGTTTCAATTAGAGGCTGATGCGTGTCCACAATCCTAGCTAGACCCTCAAAAAGTAACGTTAATGTATCTGCGTACACCACGCTATATCGTTTATCGGAAAGTGACGTTGTCATTGCTGATTTAAGATTTTTGTCAGCTGTGGCACTAATTTTAGTTCTTAGAAACGTGCATAACGCCTTAATGCCTTCTTCGTGCATTTTAAGCAATGGAAAAATTTTGAAAAAACGTTCAATAGCTGGAAGATCTTCATTTTTAACAGCTTCATTGAATTTATGTTCCACAATTGCTTGCAATTGACTACACGCTTCTTGTAAAGTTCGCACAGATTTCATCATATCAGAAACGTTTTCTACATCCGCAGCTGTACGTTTAAGCAATGATTGATCGATTGATAAGAAACGATGCACATGTGCAGCCCCCGTTTCATAATCAGACTCCAAAATAGCGGTTTGTACGCCTTGCGAACAAATTTCTAAATCAATTAAATCTCCAACTCGATGCTGACATTCAGTTACACGACTTCGAGCTGCATCTAAAGCTCTAATCTTCCCACTGATCTTTTCGGAAGATTCTGAAATATCATTTATTGTAGCCACTAATTCCTCCGCCTCATGCTTGACAACTTTTAAAGTCGGCAACAGTTTTTTCAAATTTTTAATTTTTCCATTTAGGAAAAGCTTTTGATTCATCATATGGTTAATATCTTGAAAAAGATTTTCCTATAAATGAAATGTGAGGTTATCAAAAATAAATATTATAATAATGTACTTCTTCATGTTTAAGCTTATCTAATTGAGCTTGAATTTCTTGATGCATAGATTCAAATTTATATTTGTCAAGAGACATTTTTGAATTTTAATAAAAAAACATTTAAAATACTCCCGACATGTTTACGTGTCTTGACGATTAAGTGACAGCCATGTGACAGCTTAATGACAATATAATTTTTGACAGTTGACACCTGACACTACAATGTCATTTTTTATAGAATAATTGCTTATACCGTGCGTTCACTTGATTGATGCATTTTTAAAGTACCCTTAATTGCAAAACAAAACATAAAAAATATTTTTTTCAAATCAGTTTTATCACAAAAGTCAAAAACTTTGAATATATGTGAAAGTTTTACTTTCTTACCAAAAAAATTTCAATGTTGACAATAAAATTATTTTTTTTTACTTATAATTCTGCAATTTCTAACAAAATTATAAGCGGCAACAGTGTCTAGTGATTTTTTCAAAATTTTTTTAAAAAGTGATATATAAAAAAGATAAGTTGGTTTGTTTTTGTCGAAAAGTGACAGTTATTGTTAATATGAGTCAATTATTACAATAATTTTATAAAATGTCTATTTTTACAATTTAAATGCAACAATTTTTACTAGAATGCGCAACGAGTGCTTTGTACTGTTTCAACGTTTTGTGACAATATTTATAGACTACAAACAATGAATGTAAAAGTAGTAGTGAAAACTAAAAAAAACTAGAAGGACTTATAGAGCGCTCGTTGCGCATTCTTTAAAAAAATAAACTTTTCTAAAGATTATTAAAACTAATAGAACATTTTATGATTGAGATTCAATAATTACTAAAATTTCTCTTATTTTTTTGCCACTTGGTTCAAATAAGTTTTTAATAGTGCCTAATGCTACTCATGTTTTTATATTTTATGATCAAAACTAATTACTGTTTTAGCTCATATTTAGAACAGAATCATATTAAGAATCAAACGGTTCTTATCTTTACTGTTCTATCTTTAACATCAGTCAGCATATTTATGTATTTGATATAACACCATTTACATTGAGCCCAAATCAGTTCAAAGTCCATGAAAAAATTTAAATGCAATAAAATAAATTTATTAAATTTAAAAATTGACAATTTACGAAAAAAATTTGAAAAACTCTTAATAGTAATGTGTTTAACACAAAAGTAACACAAATTACTTGCTTATAAAGTTTTTTTTTTGTTATGAGAACAAATCGATAGATAGTGGTCCTTGAAAACTATAAAAAAAAACTTTTAAATTTTGTTTTGTTTCTCATGCACTCAACTGAACTTACTTTAAAAGCAAATAATGTCAAACAAATAATTTTGTAATTTTGTAAAAATTTTTTTGCAAATTTAGTAGGTAATGAGCGAACAGATTTTCAACGACAATAAAAATGTATCAAGCTAAATTGCGCAGCAAGAATTGATCTAAATTATTTGTAAACGCACGGTATTATGTTGCCATTCATTTTCTATGAGGTTAATATCAGAGTTTCTTTAAAACTACGGCAAAACTTCAATATAGTATAGTTTCAACTCGTTTTGTGCAAGTTTTGAAGTTTAGTATTGAGTTGGTATATAAAATGTTTGCCCGAAAATATTGCAGCAATTGATAGTAATAAACAATCTTAAAAAAAACTGTAGTTTTTTTTCTAAAATGCATAGTACCTACTTTAAACTTAGCGGCCTAATTTATTTCTGCACATTAGATAAAAACTGTTAAAGTTAGACCGTTGAGTATATATTTTTATAAAGCGTGTGTTTTTGAATCTAGACACTTTTACTGTACCAAACTTTTTGTTTTTTTCTTTGTTTAAAGTCACCCCAAATTTGTTTTGCGTTTTTTACTTTTATTTAGCTGTACCTTTCAATTAACAGTTATTAGCAAATGAATTTATAAAAAAAATAACTTTGAATTATTAGACGTGACTTCTAATTAATGAGATAATCTGCAGCTCCGTCGATACAGAGGGCTCTGTTACATTTACAAAAAGGGTGAGTTAGTGGAAGAGAGTAAAGAGTTCCACACTACCTTAGGGAGTAGAAGACCCTGTTGTGTACAATCATGTACAATGCATTTTTCTCTTCTCTGTAAAATAAAATTTTTGTTTTTAATCATTGCTGATTTGGTACACTTCGAACTTATCTCTCAGTGTAAGCCATTGTTACTTAGTATAATGACTTTTTGCCTAATTTTCAAAAACTTATTTAGACATAAAACGCACTTATTGAAGGTGTAATAAGCGAGACGTATATTTAGAATGTTTTGTAAATAACGTTTGCGAGATTAACACAGAGGTTTGTTTATTTTTATTGGTGAGTGGTTTCCATAAACAAAATTTAAATTGACGTGTTAGCAAATAATTATTTAATCCTTTTCATAATTGTTAGAAATTAGTGGTCAACCTCTCATTATACTTATTTCAATATTATTTTATAAATAGAAACAAGATGTTAGCTATAGACCTTTAGTCTTAAGAATTATGCGCTTTTTTAAACTTTGAATCGTTCATCCCCTGTCCAATCAGAAGATTCCAACGCTTTCCGGTTCTACGTCTATCATAGAAACTACACATTGATTGAGATTTTTGGTTTCACGTTTTACACTGGGTTGCAAGATTATAAAAAAAAAACTAGAATAAAATCAAAGAACAGAAGAGTCATTTGTCGATTAGTCCGTATCTAAATTGTGTCACTTTGTTTTATAGGCTATTACACTCTCATTTAATAAATTATTTAAGTTCAAACAAATGTTTTTAAGTTCTGTGATTAAATTCCACAAAGCAAAACAACCAAAAAGAAAATAAAACATAAAATATATTTATAGTACTTATTCCAGTTTTTGCCATTATGATTCCAAAAACTGGTAACATAGTGAATATTTTATCTGTTAAACAGTTATTTTTTTTTTATTTTACTTTAATTGACATTACAAACTCTTTGAATAGTTTATCAGAAGTTTGTAATAATCGAAAAAAAAATTAAAGTTGAAAATTATAAGATGAGTTTGTGTTTTTTTACTGAAATAATAAAACAAATAGTTAAAATGCAAGCAACTTTATTTGTAGAAAATCGGATGCGTTTGCTTCCTGTTTTAAGTTTAGAACCTCTTCTTATCACACATTACACTTTATTACAGCATTTAACAGAAACAAGAAAAAAGTGCAATTTATTGAGTTTTTTTTTTTGTATTATTAATAATAATTGATAAGGAATGTAAGATTATTTAACTTCCTATATAAATTGACTATATGTTGAAAAATTCAATAAATTGCAACAAAAAATAAATAGTAAACAATAATGATAATAGATCTCTTAATCTAATCATAAGTGTTTAGGGGTTTTACACCCTTACAACATTATAAGGCTTTTTCATAATTTAATAATAAGCGTGTTACGCAGGTTTAGATTAAGAATACTTTGGTAGTGCATTTTAGGACTAGTTTTATAAATATGTACGCCAAAATAAGTGTCACTATGACACGATATAAGCAACAATGGGTTTTCTTTGTATATTTAAAAACTACCTAGAAATAGCTCTATAGCAACAATTAAAGCTTAATATTAACCCTATTTTATTTAATGTAATTTTCCTTTTACAAAAAATATTAAAACTAATTAGAGATAGGCTTCAATGGTCCCTATTTATAAAAATATTTATTTAATCCAGAATATATTTATCTACAGTAATTCTATGCCAATGGCAAACGATAAAACAATTTGACTGTTTAATAATTTTTTTTTTACAAAATCATTACATTATTTGGGTAATTTTGCATAAAAACAGGCACTTATTTTGAAAATTGTCACAAAAATTGACGTCTTAATTCTATCATTGCAATAACCCAATAATAAATAACCTATGGACTAATTAATAAAGCAACAAAAATATAAAATATTTTTCAACTAAATAACTGAACACTTGTTTAAGCTTCACAAAAGCAGAGTTCGTGAAGAGAACCTGAGTGAGATGTGAATTTGTAATAATTGAAAATTTATTATAGAATATATCACGTTCCCTTTTGCGCCCATTTCATGTCGTCGTCACGGGGCTTACATCCGAACACTTGTTCGATGAGAAATTCCAGAATTTCCCAAAAATGAAGTTTCTCTAAGGGCCAGTTTAACCAACCGGTGGTGATGCAGAAATATGTTTCGTGGGGGGCCACATGGTGAATGCGATGATGGCGACGTGGCAGGATTATGTGGTGTTCTTGAAGCCATATCACCCAGGACGGTAGGCCAAAATATGTATGAGACCATTTATGAATCTGGAAGATTTATACATATATGTAAATCTAACAAAAAAGAACGTAAAAAAATAAAACTTTTCAGTTTCATCATATAGACAAAAACAAAAGACAAAAAAAAACAAAGAACAATTTTATAGTATTTAATACTTATTAATCATTGAACACATCATAACATTATTATTTTCCCGCTGCTTTTGGGTTCATTAATTTTATCTAAAATAATCGCTTAATTTTTAGAAAGGTATTATCTCATAGATTTCCTAAAGCTACTTTCAATATATTTTTTTTCATTCAACACTATTTTTTCTACTATAAAAAAACACTTAAGAAACCTACTTTAATGACTGTATTAGGTATGTCTTTTAAATTCGGTAAAAAAGATTAAAACACAGCATTCCAACAGGTATGTTTTTTAAATTTGGTAAAAAATCGAGGCTTAATATTAAAACACAGTTTTCCAAGTGCGCAATCATCAGTGTAAACCACTAGTTGCCTCTTTTTTTTATTTTTACAAATTATCAGTTGTCTTTGTCATCTTCTTTTCGTATTATTTGTTGTTTTATGCTTGAGCTTTTCTTTATTCTGCCACTATTTTTCACTTTCTTTCTACATTTTTTATTACCCTATTTCTGGTGTTATTTTTTTTTCCCCTTTAAATTATAATTTTGTTGTTCTTCTTTTTTTCTTTTATCTAATAGTTATGCTCAATTTCTCGTTCTTACTTCAACTTTTTTAAATTTTTTTCCATATTAACCAGATATATCTGCTGCAGAATATATCTGGTTAATTGAATAATTGAATGTTAAAAATATGTACTTGTTATTCTCATTTTTTTTTATTGCAAGTTCTATGGGCATTTTACTTTTTTCATTGCTTTCATTATTCTAACTATAATTTCCGATACTTGGTTTGTTTATCTCTTCTCTCCATATCTTTGCAATAAACTCTCCGATTATTATTTTAATGCGGCTAAGTTAAACATTATATTTTTAAATTTTTATTTTATATTATCTCTAACTTTTCTGTTACATTTTCCAGTTGTATCAAGCACGTTTTATCTCATATTCTTATTACATTTTTAAGATGTGAATCTACGTTCAAGCGATTTTTTTAATTTCTTAATAAACGTTCATTCTTTGATTTTATTTGTAACCTCTAAACGACAACATTATTACGTTTTTTCTTTTTGTTCATAATTTCCAGCATTTGTTTAATTTTCGCTATTCTGCTTTCAATTCTATACATTTTATTACTAATACTAAATAATTGTTATCATTTTTTACTTAGATTTATTAATTATATACAAAAGTGTTGTAAAAGAAAAGTTAAATCGCTTTTCAAATTTTGTTTCTTGTCTTTCTTTTTACTATTGGTATTTTTAAGAAAATAAAAAATAAATTTATACAATATGCTCAACAATGCGGAAGGGTTTTACATTTATTTACAACATTAATTGTACAAAATGATGTTTAACAAGTTGAACTAGGTTTTTATAAAATGTAATTTATATTACAACAAAAACAAGTTTCAACCCTCAAAGTTTCAGAGACAAACCTTATTTTGCTAATAATATGTTATTTGCGGATATTATGTAACGTGACATTACTATAATCAAAATTGCGTGACGAGCTTGCATATTTTTCGTTTCCATAAAGACACAAATATCTATTTCCAATTTGTTCTGTTTTTCCTTTGTTTTGTTTGTAAACTTTATTTGTTCTGTGTAAAAAATTGCATAATTCGTTTTGTTTTTGTCATTTTAGTCGTATATTTTTTTGTAACCCTCCCTAATTACAAGACTTTTAATTATTTTTGTATTAATATCATATTCAACAAAGTACCTACCACCTAGTTCTATAAACAATGATACTAATATTAATTATTTTTGTGTTTAATTATTATATGACAAAAATAATTATAATTTGTAAAAATCGTACTTCTGCAAAAAAAAATCATAATAATAATAAAAATATAATTACAAAAATAACAAAATAAAGTAAGTCGCGTGGCGTCAAATTTTACGAATTGTTCGTGCTGACCTTCTTCTACTTGATAAGATACGGGCATAACCATTAAATTCTACCATAAGCTGATAACCGTGGTGAAAAATAAATAGTAAATTCACCTATTCTTGTCCTAAATAGTGAAATAAAAGCAATCAATAAGAACTACAATTTCAAAAAAAAGCCGGTCTATTTGAGATTATCAAATCGGTAAAGTCGGCACGCTTCAGATTTTCAAAATTCTACCCAACTTGCAATTCCAAAAATGAAAGTCTACTGTTATTACAAGATCAAACTTAATAAACATAAAAGAAATAAATAATAAATGTTTTATAAGTCTATATATACAACGACAAAAAGTTAATTAAACCATTGTTTATTTGCGAGAAAAATATTTAATTCCACGAGCACGTTAACGCTAGCGAATTAATTCTTCGAGCAAAAAAATTTGTGTTTTATATTTATTTTCATTGAATTTTGACCAAAATAAAAAAAAGTAGAATCATATAATGCAATTTATAATGTAAACAACGAATTGTTTAAGTTTTTTCTCAAATGCGACCGTGTCGTGTAAAAATGTCACATGTATGTAAAAATATTTAAAAAATGGTTGGTACAAAGAGAAAAACCAAGTTTTTGCGCCTGAGTTGGTGATTCAAGAAGTCTCAGAAATTATAACCAGAGTTGTACCAGCCAGATCTAGAAAATTAAACAAAAAAAGTATTCGAAGTTTTGTGAATGGAGGAAGCGAATGGATGGATGCAAGAGGAGTAGAAAAAAGAATAATTTTGGCTTATATTTCTGTACAGTCCAAAAATGCAAAACCATTGTCCTTCTGGGCATATTATTGCTCTGGAATGAAAAAAATGTTTTCTGTGAATGAAAAAAATTTGAACTATTAGATAACAGCTGGAATTTTAGTCAGATGTCTGTTTTCCTAAAACAACAATCAGTGGGGCACAAAACAAAAAAATCTAAGATATTTGTTTAGCTTCAAAGAAATGGAAAGATTCTTGGATACTGCTTCCGATGATGATATTTCCTATAAAAGTGGTTCTAATTGTTCGAGATTTTGGAGGCTCTGGAGTTGGTGAACTGGGTGCAATATCAGTTTCCTTTCAGTGTTTGGATATGCAGACACTCCAGAATAGAAGGAAACGAAAAAGCTGATAAGCTTGCAAGCATTCTGTGGCTTAAAAAGGCACACCTACAAAAAAAGTTCAAAATGAAAGAAGACACAGACAGATCAAGAGATTAGCTGAATCTTTCTATGTTAAAAATTCTATTTTTGAGTAACACGTTTAAGCTGGTATAAAATGGAAACCTTATACAAAAAATTCGAATACGTCGTCATTTTTTTTTCGGTCGCGTTGTTACACGAAGTGGTGACGCTCCGTAGCCGCTACGCTCTCTCGACCTCACCAATATGTTTGTACTTGAAATATCTAAAGAGTTTAAGACGAAAGTTTATGCTCAAGCCACGTATTCTTGCCAAGTGGAAAAATAGCTTTTTTTCCGGACAACATGATGAAAAATGTAATGACCAACTTGGCCGAGCTCTTCTAAAAATGTGTTTTTTAGAACATTATTTATCGGCATTATCATCGACACTTAAACGTTCAATTAACTTTATTGAACGTTTACTGCTATACAATGCGCCTTTTTTCAATTTTTTTATTATACAGCGTATTTTTCATCATTTTGTACTACCCCTTTGATAAAACCAAATTGATTTCATTACACTTTCATTCATAAAATTCTCAGCACGTCCCAAATTCAAATTAACCCATAATTTACATACAACATATGTATGTGACGACCATTATAAATAAATGGTTTCCGCTAATATTGCCGTATCTTGATCCAGTTGGGTGTGCGTGTCAACAAAACTTTCATATCACATTCATATTGTTAAAGTGCAACCTAGTAAAACGATTATTATTTCTTTAAATATAGATTTTTTTATTAATCGCATGATCTTTGACAGTAAAAAACTGGCGAAAGAAGTTTTTTGTGTTTAATTTATAGTTGCTGCAAGATTATACAAGGTGATGACCGAATTTTGAATAAAAGCGCACCTAAACAGTTAACCTTTAAAAACTGCTACAAAAAGTTAATAACAGTCTCTTAAAGCTTATGACAAATTATATATCGTGTTATAAATGTTCCATATATTAGGATGCCGTATCCTAGTCAGAAATAAAATAATAATAATAATTATTATTATCATTATCATTACTTGTCAAAGACCGTAATGATTTTTGAATTCAGCAAAACTGCTGTGCCTCCAGGACAGGAAGGGTTGAACATAATAAAAGTTCAAATGCATCTTTGGTTTTTATGAGTTCTTCATGTTCAAGACATTTTTGTAAACTTTGTGACGGTTGGTAGATAATCATATAATTTTATAATAAATTTCAAATATGTTATCTACCCACTATATAGACAGTTAAATTACGAGGTGTCGTAAAACAAATATTAATTGTACTAATAGCTTATGTATTACAACCATAATTTCAAATATTGAAAAAACAGCAATATATTATTTGATTATGTCACCTTATACGTATACAACACATCCAAAGAAAAGTGTCATTAATTTTAATCATAATAGATACATTTATTATATAGTGATATGTTTTTCGATGACATCATTAATTAAGTAATACACTTTTTTAGTTATAAAAGAACCAGACCATGTGACCGTGCGCTTGACGTAGGTATAGACCTATATGCTTAACCAAACTAAAACAGAAAATAAATGATATAAAATAACAATAATATCTGGTAAATTAGATTTGAAAATTATAGCTTGATCAGGCGTTCAGATATATTTAAAATACAAACTGCATACTCTACTGCACATTTTGAAGAATAATTAGAATCACGACTAGAAGCCATCAATCTATTGAGATATTTCGGAGAAGACTGTGTAGAATTTGGAAAAAATTTCGGCGTGTGGCACTTTATGGATAAGTAAAACAAATAAACACGTCAATTCGATGTATAAACCATATTTTGCGTTGTTTAGATAAAACATTATATAAATATTGCTCAAAAGTATCAAAAAAATTAGTAAAAAAAGATCAAATATTTGCACAACTAAATAAATTAGCAAACAAACTGATAAATATGAAAATCCAACTAAATGCAAAGGTAGATCCATAAAAAAACAGCTGATTTATAGAAGATATAGATAATAGTATTAAAGATAGCAAAAAAAAACACCAATAAGGTAGAAGCAAAATCACAAAAATGAGTAAATTCAAGTATCTGTACTTTCATTTCAATTCTAAAAATTACGAAAAAAATACAAATGAAACAACCGATAAAAAAAAATAAAAGATTATCTAGGTATGGAAAATTAAAGAATGCATAAAAAACACAACCTGCATAAATAATGTTAAAAAACCGTGTAACATCACAAGTGCAAGAAAGCAAAATATTCTGTATGTTTAAGCCAAAAAAAGGAAAAAAAACATAATTGCTTAGAAGACTTTTTTTTAGAAAAATGCAAAAAAAAAGGAATTGAAAAAAATGAACGAGTGAGAGCGATAGAGAACAAAAGAAGTAAAAGTGTGTCGGTCCAGATAAAAGAAATAGATCATGTAAACCGAAAACAAGGCAAGAAATAAGAAAAAGTAAGTACAGCAAATAAATAAATAAAATAATGTTGAGAAACTTAAACAAGAATTAAAAAAAAAAACAAAAAAAGAGAAATGTTTTGGAACGTTTTAGAATAAGTAAGGAATTAAAAGAGACGAAGTGGAAGAGATGTAGAAATAAAAACACTACCAAAACTAGTAAGCAGGTCCGTATAATACGTAATTTATTTAAACCACGTAAGACGTTGCTTTAGAGCATCTAGATCTAAGGACACTAAATTAACACACTACGTGTTGAGGTAACGCCATTAGTAATTTTTTATATCTATTAATTAATTAATTAATTATTACAATCCCATTTTGTGTTAAAAGATGGAACACCTTCACAAGTTTTATATCTATCTTTGTCGGATAGAAAATAATCTGGTGATAAACAAAACAAAGTTGACGTTTGAAATTTTGAAATGTCATTAAATGTCAGTAATAATTTTTCCTTTTTTGTTTCTAAAGCATTATTTCACTAGTTGTCTCGTTAAATCCTTGTTGATTTCTTTTTTTTTTTTTGATTTCAGAAATAATTTTATCACTAAATTTCTAGTTTTAAGTCTATATGTCAACTATATGTAAAGACTATTGATCACTTGTAAAAATATCTGCTGTCAAAGTGACATATATGCATAACCCTAATTTTTTTGACGTTGAAACACTGCTGTCAGTGAGCTCTTTGTCTCACGTACGACATTTACATTTTCCATCCTTTGTTAAAGACAAATTCCAGCATGGATGTGTCATTTTCTAATGGCGCTACCTCAACACGTAGTGTGTTAATTGAGTGACTATATATATCTAAGATTCTGCATGGCCTGCAGTTTTTTCTAAATATTTTCATTATCAACAAATCAAAACACCATTTTGTTAATGACACGAATTCTAAAATGATTTGCATTCATACGTAATTAAGGACAATCCGCATTACCAATTGAAAGCAATTATAAGCAAAGAAAGTGCGTTGTTAAAAGCCAAAACATGTCTAGAATAATTAATAAGATATTTTTATTGTAAATGACGTAACACATTCCTTATGGCTTAAATTAGATGATTTTGTCTTTTATTTACCGGAAATAAGTCATGAAAATAATTAAATAAAAATAGTTGACAATAATTTTTTTTATTTATAACGAAAAAAAGAGCAAAAAAAAGAAATCTTATGTATGTACTTACCTATTTTATACCCGTGTAAGTGAAAAATAATTACCAGTTCAAGCTTTGAGCTGATAATTAATTACATTTTTAACATATATTTTAAAGTGTGTTTCAACTTTTTTTTAATACACTATCATTTTACTTAAAATTCAATATATAAATATTTTAACTACTATTAATTGCTTTTTTATAACAATAATTAAGCAATATCGATCATGGGGCAGAGTCCTGTGAGCAGAATCAAAGATACAAATTTTCTATAGATATAATCTCTATTTAGAATAAGCTAAGTTATTTAAACAATTAACGTCAAAATTTACAAATTGATTCAAAAGACTAATACAAAAAATGTTCCTAAAGTAAAAAAAATATTAGCAAAATTATAACAGTTTTTAAATGTTTGCTTTTTTCATATAATTTTGTATGATATTAAAATATGAATTAAAAAGTTTTTTATTTTATTTTAAAATTTTTCATTTTTAAAATACCTATATGTAAACATTTTTACTAAATATCAATAAGTATTAGAAATTCCCTAATATAGTAACCAAGTATTTTGTATCAATTTAATCAAGTTTTCGGACTTGGTATAATAAAATTAATATACCATTATGAAAATCTTACCTGATTAGTTAAAGCGACAAAAATTGCTAATAGAAAAACATAGCAATTCCAAGTGAACTTATTCTCCACTTCTTGTTCTGACAAAACCAAAAAATCCCAGACCATCCTAGCCAAAAATGGAATGGTCACCATGAAGTTATCTCCATTAGTTTCAATAAAATCATGTCTTGTAATTGACGTTGGATCAATGTGGTGTTCACGAAATGGACGTAAAAAATTCTAAAATAATTTAATTTAGTGTGACACTATGTGGGCGATTATGCATATTAAATTTAATAAATTTTTGTTGTAATGAGAAATGTTGCTATAAACTATTTTGAAAATTACTGCTTAAAATTAAAAATTCTTCCACTGCATTCCAAAGGTAAAACTACTATGTGATTTAAAAATCTGTTATACTAGCTGAAATAGATATAAAATTTGTCATTTTGGGACAAAATCGCTTAAATAAACACCTGTTATTAGAACCTTTGTTGGCTAGTAAGTGCTACAGTGATCTGACATTGTTGTGTATTATTTGAGTTGATCGTTTTGACGGTTTTATATCTATTTCTGTATATTATCGTATCGATTCATATATATATATAATCGCTGGCCGTTACTTTTAACTTACTTTTCCTAAAATTGGTAATTCTATAGAGCCCCATGTATCGGCAGCCCAATGTACTAATCCAGAACCAAAATCTGCTGTCACAATTCCACAAAACGCTGCCACCAAAATGACACTTAAATTGTCAATTCTTACGTGGACAATAATAAAGAAGAAGTTTACGACCATAAGAGTTATGCAGATGCCGACACATATGCACTCCTGAGTTCGTTTTCCTGGAATTTAATAAATATTTTGTAGATCAACAAAATGTTAACAAGATTAAAAACTAATAAAACTTATATTTCATCAAATGTAGGTATAAACAGATTCATAATATTTTAAACTTTTCAATATAAAACTTATTTTTTCAACAATATCAATATTTATTAATAATAATATTTTATTTATATCAATTAACTTCAAACGACTAGCAAAAAAGACAATTGTTTCTTGAAGAAACGATGTTAATCTGTCTACTATACTGTGTTTCCCTAAATTATTTACAACATTTTTTACATGCTTTTCTACATTGTCTCTTTTCAACTTTTTAGAAATCAGTTTCTGCGCAGTAGGCATTTTTCAAAATTTTATCATTTATTAAACTTTCGTCAAAAAACTGTAACTGTAAAAAAAAAGCTTAGTAACAGCATCAATCAGATTATTATAGAAAAACTATGTCAGCACAAGCCATTTTTAGTTATTTTTATATTTACGAATTCAATTAATCAGTATTTGATAATAAATCTGAACAGTATATAAAATTGGTCTATAATTCAGGATTATTGGCATTTGTGAAATGAGCGCAGTCACTTTGCTCATGTGCCAATTATTCACTTAGCTATAATCGATCATAAATTATAAACAAAATTTATATAATGATAAGAGTATTACTTTAATCCTTAAGATTATATAAAAAGATATATTTTGTGCCGATATATTGCTACATCGGCACAAAAAATTTTGAGTACCACACGTCCAGATACTATTTTGCAACTCACCTTGCAAAGTGTCAGCTTATATAATGCTAAAATTTAATAAAGCCAACTGCATCAATGCTACAGCTAAAAGTTAAGTTACCTGTAAATTGACCTATTTTAAAATAATGCCTTACCAATAAAGTGTTTTCCTACATTTATAGACGCCAATAATAATAATAATAATTATGTTTTGCAATTATGAGCATTATAAATAAATATTATCAATAATAACACTTTGAGAGCTAATTTGTGTGTGCATAATTGAATTTTTTGTAAAAAAGAGTTTAATTATTGAAGAAATAAATAGTTATTTATTACCTATTAATAGAAAAATGCATAATTTTTCTAAAACACTAAATGCACACTATCAACTGCAATATTCAAAAGGGGATTAAGTTCTGACAATTTGACTTTTGACAGACTAAAACGTTGATACAAATGATTTTTAACCGACTTCAAAAAAAAAAGAGGTTCTCAATTTGATTGCGTTTTTGTTTGTTTGTTAGGTACCTCAAAACTTTCGAGGGTAAACCGATTTTGTTGATTCTTTTGCGGTTTTTGTATTTTTAATATGTAAGTTATTCTTATTGATGCGTTTTTTGACATACATTTTTGACACTTCAACTGATTATAAAAACAACTGAGAAATTAAAAACTATAAAAATCAATTTATTTATTTATATAATTTATATAAATTAAACAAAAAGTAGATTGAATCAATTAAATAAATAAAATGATAATTAATCATAATAAAGTCAGTTTTTTCAAATTTTTAATCGAAAAACTGTTCCTGTAAACAAAGCAAGTTTTCGCTTAAGAAAGGTTTAACTTAAATACATCTTTTAAGCACAAAAAAATGTTTTTTCAAACCCAATACATTACATAAAAACCTTAAAAAATATTTTAAAAAGATTAAAACAATTTTTAAAGACATTTAAAAGTTTTTAAATCGAAAATTATTGAAAATAATCTAAATTCCTTATTAAAATTTTTTTAAACCATTTCAAAACATTCAAATATTTTTTCTTAACTAGTTTTTAGTAATTCATTTTCACTTTTAGTAATTTTAAAAATAAATTTTAAAAATTATAAATTAAAAGTTCAATTAAATTTTTTAAAAACTATCTAAAAATTCTTAAAAATTCTTTGGAAATTCTAAAAAATTCTTAAAATTATTTAAAAAATCGAAAATTATTAAAAATAATCTAAATTTCTGATCAATCACTTTCAAAGTAAAGTGATTGATGACCAAAATTAGATTTTTCCAAAGCTAATCTCCTCAAATTTATTAAATAAAAAAAAACAATGATAATTGTTGCGGCAAGTAACATATACTTATGCCATCATCTACCAAACAAATTTGCAAAATTGATAAGACTATTGAAAATTTTGGCAACAAAAACAAATAATACGAACAATTTGAACACAAAATAGAACCGAAAAATTTCAAATTTTTTAGGCTAATAGTTTAAGTTAGTTGCCACAACAAAATGTCTTATATACAGTATTTAAAAAAAATTAAAAAAGTCGAATTTAAAAAAGTTTAATTTTGATTTTTTACATATTAGTTTTTTTTTCCTTGACGAATTTTTTACTTTTTTGTAAATTATTGTAGATACGGCAAAAAAATGCAACAGTTATTTCGAGTTTATTTATTTCAAGCGAAAGAGCTCTATTGAAGAAATAAATAGCTATTTATTATCTATTGATAGAAAAATGCATAATTTTTTCAAAACACTAAATGCACACTTATTGACTGCAATATTCAAAGAGGGATTACATTCTGACAACTTGACTTTTGACAGACTAAAACGTTGATACAAATGCTTTTCAAACCGACTTAAAAAAAAAGAGGTTCTCAATTTGATTGTGCTTTTGTTTGTTTGTTACCTCAGAACTTTAGAAGGTAAACCGATTTTGTTGATTCTTTTGTTTGATTCTTTTGCGGTTTTTGTATTTTTAATATGTAAGTTATTCTTATTGATGCGTTTTTTGACATACATTTTTGACACTTCAACTGATTATAAAAACAACTGAAAAATTAAAAACTTGAAAAATTAGTATATTTATTGTCATAATTTATATAAATTAAACAAAAAGTAGATTGAATCAATTAAATAAATAAAATGATAATTAATCATAATAAAATCGGTTTTTTCAAATTTTTAATTGAAACACTGTTTCTGTAAATAAAGCAAGTTTTCGCTTGTGAGAAGTTCAACTTAAATACATCTTTCAAGCACAAAAAAATGTTTTTTCAAACCCACTACATTACATAAAAACCTTAAAAAATATTTTAAAAATGTTAAAACAATTTGTAAAGACGTTTAAAAATCTTTAAATCGAAAATTATTGAAAATAAACTAAATTCCTTATTAAAATTATTTTAAACCGTTTCAAAGCATTCAAATATTTTTGTAACTAGTTTTTAGTAATTTATTTCCACTTTTAGTAATTTTAAAACGTATTAATAAATTTTAAAAAATATAAATAAAAAGTTTAGTTAATTTTTTTAAAAACTATTGAAAAATCTTAAGAATTCTTTGTAAAATTCTAAAAAAATTCTTAAAATTATTTTAAAAATCGAAAATTATTAAAAATAATCTAAATTTCTTATCAATCACTTTCAAAGTAAAGTGATTGATGACCGAAATTAGATTTTTCCAAAGCTAATCTCCTCAAATTTATTAAATAAAAAAAACAATAATAATTGTTGCGGCAAGTAACATATACTTATGCCATCATCTACCAAACAAATTTGCAAAATTGATAAGACTATTGAAAATTTTGGCAACAAAATCAAATAATACTAACAATTTGAACACAAAATAGAGCCGAAAGTTTCAAACTTTTTAGGCTAATAGTTTAAGTTAGTTGCCACAACAAATTGTCTTATCTACAGTATTTAAACAAAAATATAAAATTCGAATTTAAAAAAGTTTAATTTTGATTTTTTACATATTAGTTTTTTTTTTCCTTAACAAATTTTTTACTTTTTTGTAAATTATTGTAGATAGGGTAAAAAAATGCAACAGTTATTTCGAGTTTATTTATTTCAAGCGAAAAAGCTCCCGTCTAAAAAGGGAAAATAGTTTTCACCCCAATAAAAATAAACAATTATTACATTTATAATTGCAGAAATGTGGGTCAGTTTAGCGAAAAGGTCAAGCTGATCAGGCCGATCAGAAGTTTGAAAAGATTGAAATGGAGAAAGGCCAACTTTTGTTGTGTGGGCAAGACAATGTCGGACTAGGGCGTTGTGTGACTGACCTTTATATTTAATCCACCCTCGCAAACTTGACATTTGCGGTAATTAATTTAACAAGGATTTTATCGGGAAAGAAATCACCAAAATGCAGATCGACGCGTTTAATCTTTATTTAGACATGTTATAAACCAATAAAACATTTTGACAATATAATTTGTCCATAGTAAAATATATATATATATATAAAATAATCTTAATTACTTTCACAAATTACATTCTTTCTTTCAATTAATTTTTTTCCCCACTAATACTAACATCTCACAATTATTTAAAAAAAATAGCTTTAGGAAACCTATAAATCATAAATACTTAATTTATGTATTGTAACCAATTACATACAAAAATTAATTAAATTGTTGACCGTTAAATTCGAACATCAAAAAGACGTCTATTCGCTAATTTAAAATACATACACGCTATTTATCTCGCACTACACTAATTATTTATACCGTGTGATCCACAAATTATTCATTTAGATAAAAAGAGGCTGTAGAAAACTAAATCAGGCTTTTAGCTTGATTCAACGTGTTTAGTTTAACATCCAGTTTATGACTTTTTTAAACAATGATGGTTTTCTCATAAAAGCAGAAATAATTGTGGATTACACGGTATACAAAAAAGCTTACATTTTCAACGGTTTCATATAAATCATCTTTAGTCCCGACTTTGGGGTTCCATTCTAAAATTTCCAGATTGTTCTAGTGCCTTATTAACATTTATAATTGCTATTTCACAACATCAACAAAATAATATCGAAAAATTACTCCTAAAAAGCAACAAAGTGTTTAATACTATACATCGGAATTTTCAAAAATTATAATAGTAACAAGCACAAAATTGCTATTTTGTGCGAGTTGCATACTATACTTTTTCTACGACAATTTTAAAAACAAATATGCAGATGTTGGATATGCTGGATAATGAAAATACAAAATTATCTATTCATTAGCAGAGCCTGGACAGTACGGTTCAACCAATTAAGAAGAAGAATTATGTAATAACTTAATTACGTATTTTATTTATTATTAACGTTAAATGTACAATTATTAAAAATAATTTTTGGAGAACTTGTGGAATGCTGGATAGTAAAATGTTCTTGAAAATGACAATTTTTCATTGTTGAAGTAGATGGCATTTCACGATTTCCTATTCCTGAAGTCGATGGTATACATATTTCAAATGCTCTGTATTACATTTACAATTTTATTAGCTGTGTCAAATTTATTTTTCTCCGATGTATCGATATATCCCTCGGCGACTGCCGTGGACTTCCAGCCACCGTGACGCTTCAAACTAGTTATGTCTCTACCAGCATCAATAAGAATTGTTGCTGAAGATTGACAAAAGCAGTGACCGGCAGTATAACTTGTGGTTTGGCAATGTTTAGCAATCATATTGCATTTGTAGTCTAGCAACTTGCCCAGCCACCAATGCAAAATAAAAGTCAGTACAAAATGTAGCTTCTTATGATATAATTTACACTCTTGATATAAACATTTTTTGATGTTGTCATAGAAAAAGATACATATTTAAAAGTTCCAGAACTTGTAATATTATGTAATACGTTTATCAATAAATGGCACTTGTTCTAAATGGCGTACGCATAAACAGGCTGTATCATGCACAAGAGTCAGTATCAGTCAAAATAGTCAAATTCTAATCAGTCACCAGTCAAGTCAGTAAGCAGTCAATCTTGCCCAATTTGTCAAATATTGCCAATAAAGAAGCTGCTCTTGCTTTTAGAATATAAGATTTACTCTACATATTTTTGACGCTATGTTGCTTTTAGTTTGAAACTGCAATCAGATGCACTACCTACTAATAAAATAAAGACAATATCAGCTTGTATCGTCTATCAAAGACAGTCTCTTCTGAATAAGAAAAAAAAAACCAAAAATTTTCTTATTATTTTTGCACCGCGGTCCTTTATATATATAAAGTTAGCATTTGTTCTCTCAAACTTGTGATTTTATTAGAATTTTATTTAATGGTATTTTGTTTTTAAAATATAGGAAAGCAGCTACCGACTAGTTGGAATTTCCTGTATTCGCCAGTGAAAACTAGCTTTCCCTGTTAGTCACGTCACAAATTCTACATTTTGAAAAAAAAAATAGAGAAGTTTAATAGGCAAAATAAGTAAATTTTAGACATACTTTTTCTCAAAACTTATGTCCTATAAGTTTAGTTATGTAGTATTATGTAGTAAGTATTTGATTTTGTGTTGCAATATCGGAAACCAATTAAAACGTAAGCGAATCTCGTGCGCTCGAGCACTTTTCTCTATAATTTTCGATTACCAAAATTACATCGCACAAGTTCCAAATCGATAAATTCACCAGTGTAGTGTAATGAAGCAAATAAGTTTTTTTCTACTTTTACCAAAACATTCAATTTGTAACACTTCAACAATCTAATGATAAAATAATTCCAACTTATTCAACTAATTTGGTACAGCTACAAAACTTTAAATATGATGAAAAAAAAGATTTGTTCTTGTTTTCATAGATATGAAGATCTTTGTTACAGCGTGATCAACAATGAGTCTTTGAGTTGGCAACACTTTTAAGAGAATTTTTTTATTTGCTTAGTTGCAACACTGTAACCGGATACGCTTGTTTGACAAATATTTGACATAACACTCATAAAAAAATTGTAGGCTATGTCATAGCGACCAACATTTTAATTGACATCTGTCAATAATGCTGTCAGTGTCAAAGATGTTACCCGTCTACAACAAGAAGTGGTTACAGTTGTACCATTTTTAAAAATGAAATGATATAAGAGTTTTGCAAGTGTGATATATATAATACTATAGACGGAAGGAAGGGCGTTTGTGTAGCTACATCAAATAACTGTTATTTCTTCATATTTCATTTTTTTTTTAATATGTTTTACCATAATTTTGCGAACTCAAGCTTTATGATATTGTAGTTAGATCATTAAAGAAAAAAAAACCAATGCAAATTTATTCAAACTGCATTTGTAAACCTGGACATGCTTTGTTCTTATTGGAACTCATCAGCAAGTCGCAACAGATTCAGATTTAATTGAATTTGGAGTGACCAGCTTGGGATTATATCTATTCAAGTGCCTATTACTTCCGCAATAAAGGAGATAATAGAAGTAGATAAATAATATGTATAAGTAGATCATTAAAGTATTTTCTAAAGCTACTGCTGTATTTTACATTATCAAATTTAAGATAAGTTAGATTTTTTGCAAATATTCTCATTTAACCAAATTAAATAAACCTACAATTTTCCATTTTTTAACCAAATAGGTATCTTAAATTTTTTTATTTCAATATGCTAGTTTTCATTTGTTAATATTCATTAAAATTAAAATGACTAAGAAGAAGCCGGAGCAAAACAATTGAAAAGCTTATAAAAAGCTTGAAATTATTATCTAGGTATATTTGATGTTGAAACACAAGCGCGGAATAGCACAGAAGCTTCAAATTGTTAAATAATATATTGCAGCAATACGAGCGCCTTCTATCTATAGCGGAAGAACACTTGGGTTAAAACTATTATATATATATATATATATATATATATTTATATATATATTTAATAGAGCAGCACACGCGCCCTCCGTCTATAACGGAACAACACAGAAGATGGATATTATTATACATAAATACCACACTTGAAAATCATGTATAATGTGCGTAAAACTATTTTTTTTTTATTTTGGTTTCATATTTAAAAAAACTCTAATTTTGACACAAATCACGCCATATAGATTTAGTTTATTTGATGATATGTTTAGGTTAGGTTTCACTAATTAATCAAATCAATACATTGCTTGATAATTGTTAAAAATATATTAGTTAATTAATCTTGAATTAAAAGCTTTATAGAAGATTTAATTATACCGGGTGCGTTAAAAGTCCTAAAACTGATCAATATTTCCCCGAAAAAAAATTAAAAAAAAAAAAGTTTTGTACAAAAGTTGCTCTGTTACAAGCTACAATTTTTTTGATAACTAAACCATTCTTCACTTCATCACCCTTTTGGAGGTGACTTTGCAATTTCAAATAGCAACTCATATTTTTCTCAACATATTCAGATTTTTGGAGAAAAAATATCAATCTTTAGTCTTAAACATTTTTTATCCGAAGTCTGTTTTATCCGAAACTCTGATCTTTAGTTAACGTTTTTATGCTTCGAAGACGATTTAAAGTTTTTCCGAGAATAATTTTGAGACGAATAATGCTTTCCAAAAAATTTTTAATGTAAAACTTTTAATATTTCTATTTAATTATTTAATTTTAAATAATTATAGTTTAAAATTTTTTTTTCAAGATTTTTTTTTAGACCGATGAATAGATAAGAAGAAAGCACGCACTCTCTTAGTATTAAGCTACTCGACATTTTTTTTCCTACAAATCCATTTTTTGCATTGCTTTACTAGATGTTCAAACTGGCTTCCATCTCTTTCTTGACAGTATTCATAATTGTTGATAAAAATTTGTGATTCAATTATTGAGACAGTTTCGGCTGAAAAAATTTCTCAAACGAAAGATTGATATTTTTTTCAAAGCTCTGAATCCGTCGAGAAAAATAGGGGTTGCTATTTAAAATTTCAAAATTACCGCCACCCACGGAGTGAGGAGGTGAGAAATGGCTTAGTTACAACAGAATTTGTAACTTTTGTACCAAATTTTTGAAAACCTTTATCTGGCAAAATATAAACCTGCTGCCGGACTTTTGACGCCACCGGTATAGTATGTGCAAAAACCATTTGAAACTATTTATAAATGTCTATTGCTACCCATTACAATGGTAATCCTAAAGTGCCATAAATTACTTTATCCATAAACACTTTATTCATTAGTCTCACAATGTTATAAACTTATAGTCCCCATATTCTACTCCACCCTGTATAAAAGCAAATATATATATATATATATATATATATATATATATATATATATATATATATATTAATAAAAATAATACATAGTTTGTTTGTTGTTTTCGCGATTTATTCTCAACTGTTTCCTATTCGTTTGTGCGTCATGTTTTAATTAAAACTTTTCAATTTTAAACTTTACTTTATCTCACTCGATTGTAAATAGCTATTACTATTTTAATTAAATTTTAATTTTATTTAATATTTTGACCTATATTTTTAGCCAACTGTTGGCAACACAAATTTTTTAGACAACTTTATTAATAAAAAATGTATATTTTAGTTTTCTCTAAAAATTAAGACCACTTATTCTGCATCACCCTGTATACATATTAAAAGTAATAATTAGCAGTAACATTTTGAACAATTCAATTTTGCGATTTTAGGAGAACAAACCTAAGCACTTTCAAAAAGTGGAATAATTTTTCTATTATCAATTAATACATTAGTAAAGAAAGTCAATACCTATATGGCATCAACCGATAAAAGTGACAGAAGAGCATTATCATAATGTGACCAACATTGTAATGACGCGTTTCCGCTGATTAAAATTCGCTAAAATAAAACTGCATTCTTTCCTCTTATCTAGGAAAATATTCAAGATGATTCAACTTATAACAAATATAGCGGTTTTTGTTTAAAATAAATACCGGTGATAATAGCAAACTCACTTAAATAAACAATAAAAACTATGCGCTAACAAAGTGCAAACAGTTTTATTGTTTAGATATATGATAATTAATGAGTTAAAACGTACCTAATTGACATTAAAGTGAAAAAGTGAAGTACATCTATTTAATGTTTCTTACCTGGTTACACACAAGGTTGCTGATAAGCTGCAACACTAGATATCATTCTCATCAAAAAAATGCAAAAAAAATAGTATATTATATTGCAAGTTTCACAAAAAGAGGATTTTACACATAAATTTGAAAAAGTCTCATTTGCAAGCTTAGCTTTAGAGAAGCATTTTTATTAATATCTGTCAGGTGGGTTTTTTTTCACCGTAAATATTTTTGTTTTAATTTGTGACTATTTGCAAATAAGGGGAAATTGTTGTCGAAACAATTATGTATTAGTAATTTGAAAAAAAAAATCCATAAATACTCCATAAAAAATTGTTTCTAAAATTGCTCTAAAATCTTTAAAATCATAGCCATTTGATTGGTTTAAAAATTATGAGAACAATTATCAGCCAAATTTTTGAATAAATGTCACTTTTCATTTGCTGAAGAATTATAAAGAGAAACAAGATGTGTGTAACGAAGACAACATCAGGGATGTTTAAAAGAGAGGCACGGTCATACTATAAGTGAGAGATCACTCAAAAGATACCTACCTCTAGATGTTTAGTTTCAGCAAAAAATATATTTTTGTATTCAGCAAGATGGTGCGTCGCCTCATTTTGCATAAGTCTTACGTAGATATTTAAGCAAAACCTCTCTTTTAAATTAAAGAAACTATTAAATGAGGATTTTACGCATAAATTAGGAAAAGTCATGTTCATTTACGATCAATATACTTAGCTTTAGAAAAAGAAGCACTTAGCATTTTTATTAATATTCGTCAGGTAGTTTTTTTTTCCATAAATAAGTTTGTTTTAATTTGTGACAATTTGCGAATGAGGGGAAATTGTTGTCAAAACAATTATGTATCAGTAATTTGAAAAGAAAAATTTCTTAAGTTTTCCATAATAAATTGTTTCTAAAATTGTTCTGAAATTTTTAATAATATGTATAGCGGTTATCTTTAATTTTTAATAATATTGATTGGTTTAAAAATTATGAGAAAAATTCAAGAAGTGTACATTTTGAACATTTTTTGTAAAGATTATAGTATTATTTTGTTGTTTTCAAAAGTTTTTTCAATTTAACGTTTTTTTCAAAATCAATCTAATTTTACTTATACTAAACGGCGTGTTTAACATTTTAATAAAATAATTTTGTTAAACCCAGAATAAAAACTTTTTTTTAAATAAAAAAAAAACAACTTATAATGCTATTTAAAATAAAATGACGATTATATTACAAAAACAAATAAAGCTAAAAAAATTGAAAATATTTACATCTGTGTAAAAAAATTTTAAAAAGTTTTGACAGACATTTTTAGGGGTTTAGCGACCTGTTTATTTATTAAGTATTACAAAGAAATACTCTTCCGGCGCATCCACCAAATATGATCGTAACAATTTGCAGTCTCTGTTAACCTAAATTGGAGTAATTTTAGACATAGATACTACATAGATTGTTTTACTACAATGAAAAAAAGTCATTCGAGAGAAAATTAGAGAAAAAACGACCTTGTTAGAAGACCCAACATAAGTGAAATATATCCTACTTATAAATTAAAAAAAAAACATCTTACATAATTGAGAAAACAGAGCAAAAAATAGAATACAATAGTCATTCTATGAATACCTGATTATATATTTCCAAATTGAATGTAATGGGATGATTGTAAGTAAACACTAGGAATTACCACTTTCCTGAGTTTATATTGTATTATTATTAAAAAAAATTAAAAACCCATTGCTGAATATCTAATTATCACTGTGTAAATTGGTAATTTATACTTTTACCAATAAAACATTTTACCTAAAAATAGATACGACACGATAATAACAACATTGAGATAATAATTGCGTAATGAATAAAATAGATAAAAAAGCCATGGTCAAAACAACCAATTTAGAAGCAATATTGTATTATTCGCTCTATGACACATCATATTATTTAATAAAAAAGATTTAGACATTTTTAGCTTATTATTTAATTAAAATATTTCATTAATTAATGTAGACTATAATATGTCGTGTGCGTGTTTCCATAATTAATGACAACGCCACGTAAACTTCATATCATGCTTATCTTTGTGGTTTTAACATCCTTCCAGTATTACAACAAAACAAAAATAAAATGTTTTTGTTTTATATTGAAATAGCTGATGATAACTTTTCCACATGTTTAATAAAAAAATTGATGTAAAAAAAATATTTAAATAATTAACTCTGTTTGTGTATTAGATTGTATCAAAACAGATATTTCAAATAATTTGTTACTTTCCCTAACTAACTTAATAGACCAAGGCCTTTGAAAATAGTAAATACTGAAAAAAAAATAGTAGGATACAACGTTGTAAAAAAAAGAAAATAAAAAACGGTTTATTCCAATTTCTGATAAAACTACTAAAAGACCTAAAACTAAACCTTTCACCTAAAATTTCGGTGAAAAATTTAAATAATCAAGTTTTTGGCGTTTTATTATGTACAAATTGTTTTTTTTTAATTTGGTGGAATACTTTTTTATGTTCTACACAAATTGTACTCTTTTTTGATTTCAAAAATTAATTTTCTTACCTTATTTTGACATTTGACTCAGTATCGAAATTTTCAATCAAAAATTCTCTAGTCAAAATATCTGCTTTTTTAAAAAAGTCAGTGCGCTTTTTTTAGTTTGTTGAAATCTCTACTTGCAGTGTGTTTGGAACATAAAAAGATACATTTTCACCAGATCTCACAAAAAAAAAATAAAAATCCAACAACTTAGTTAATTAAAATTTTCACATATTTTTGAGATTATGTATAAAATGTGTGAACACAAAAGTTATAGATTTTTTTATTGCTTACAACTCTGCCAAATAACTTTTTTCTATAAAACTTATAGTTTAGCCGTTTATAATAAAAAATAAACCGTGTTTACCCTTAAAAACTCGCCCCTTCTACTTTCCAATTCTAGATCGCCCATTAATTATTGTTTCATCCGTTTTTGTTATATTCTTCTTCTTCTCCAACCAGTTTTATCCTACTATTATTATTTTTGTTTCAAAAATTATTGACCCTGGTCTATAATACGAGTGGCATTATCAAGTCCGATTCGATTAATCTAATATCAAATTATATTTAAGATTCTATCAAAATTAAGTGATTTATTTACGTGAAATTTGCTTCTTATAACTGCTCAAGTTTGACAAAGCTTTAATATTTTTATTAATAAAACTGTTATTTACTGCTTAAATAACGTAAATATTTTTTAGATAGTTTCAGGTTTATTGGACAGCTATTCCGAGGACAAAATTCAAAAACTACTGTTGTTCAATTTGTAAAGATAGTGCTTTGTTTCTGTATAAGAAATTTGTACAAATCTAGATATAAAATATTATTGTAGTTTGTAGACATAAATCCAAAAAAAATATTTGTAGAATAAAAAATGGAATGGTTTGATAAACGTTTTCAAGATAAACAAAACTGGAGCAAAGTACTTATATTACAAAACGCGGAATGAATTTTGAATTAAAGATTACATTAAATTTTGGTTTTAAATTAATTATAAAACTAATAAGAATATTTTTTGCTCATTGCTAATTAAAATTTTTTTAAATAATTTTGCACTCATTGTCCAAAGATCGATAGTTTCCGATCGTTCCCAATGCATTGCGAAACGATTTTCCCGCACCGCAGTGTTTTTATTTTGCTGTCAAAACTAGAAGAAGATTTTCGAAACTATGTTTTTTTATTTCAATAAAACTAAAGCAACCAAACCATTGAACCATTTTAAAATTAAAAAATCAGATAATTAGCGGAGCCATCGCTACCAACCAAAAATCATTAATTATTTAAAAATTAGAGTTATTTTTTATTAAAAAATTATTCGTTGCAAAAAAAATATATTATATACTAATGCACTCCTTTCAGTCGTGCTGCAAACAATGTTCTCGTGTAGGAAATTTCACTTTGTTTGTCACAAAAAAGTTTGTCAACAAAAAAAAGCTCAAGCAATTTTAAAATTTTTTGTCAAAGTTAATTAATCCACAAAGTTTTGAGTCTGCTATTACCTTTTCAAAACATTATATTTCCATATTATTTATTAAAACTTAAATTTATTTATTTTAAAAAAAGCACTATTTAATTATAATGCTTCAACGTTATAATTAAAATTTGTATATGCATGGAAGATATCCATTTAACTCAAATATTGAGATAAAAATCCATCTGTTATAAAAAAATATATACATTTTTGTCATTGCCACACATTATCTACAAATTAAAATTGCTAAATTATATTATTCATAATTAAAAATTTCATAAGCCGCCCATGTATTTATTACTATAAAAACTACAAATAAATCGTCTTAAAAATTAACAGACATACTTTTCATAGCAGAAACGTGAAAGATTGGTTTGCTAGCTTCGATTAGAAAAACTTTCGATAGATGTCACTAAGTATTACAAATTTCGTTTATAATAGGCACTAGGCTATATACATATAAGCGTATTCCAAACAGAGCAAATTGAATAAAAAGAAAATTGATTGATTTAACCGTTTATCGTTTAATTTATGCATAGGTGATTTAATTGTTAACTTTCGCTTGTGTAATCACACTCGATTTTATTTTTTAATATTTCTCATTATGAGATTTTTATTGTAACAAAAATCTGCCTACACGTTTTTCCAATGTTTACATACCTTACGTGGTTTTCTTTACAAAGTATTTATGTTTATAGCGCACTATAAAAACAATTACGATAATAATTTTATGATATTTATCCATTTATAAGCAAATCGATTCCTATCATCATTATATCAGAAATATAGTTTTAGTAGCTCGCTAATGATATTAATTTGATATGTATTGATGTTCAAATAGATTAGCTTTATTAATTTTATAATTTTCAAATAGCTTTGTAGCTCTTGCATGTTCAATTGAAATATAAAATTTATAAACTTAGCTTTCCCTAATTACACTTTTTTTTGTTATTTTTAGAATTACAAAGCAGCAACAAATTATGACTATCTTTATTTTACCGGGCATTTGAAAATACAAATAAAAATTAAAAGCACACTAAAATCTACTGAAAACAGATAAATCAGTATAAACATCTGTTGGCAAATTGGATGAATAAAAGAGGAAAGCCATTAAATAAGAAATAACTTAGCAATGACACAAAATTTATTACTATTAGGAATGTTTCACGGATTCTAAACAAATAAAAAATTATGAATTCTAATAAATAAATCAACAAAGTAATTTTTTTTCTACTTTGCTAGACGCGTTCAAATTAGAAATGAACAATAATTTGAGAGAAGAATTATTAATAAATATTGGATGGAGGTCGTTCAATAAAACATGTGACGTGGAGTTTTCTGCCTACAAATTATTTATTAATTGAGTCGCTTTATAACGACAAAGATGGATTGATTTAAAACTTTCGTAATTTTAAATTTATATTTAGATTCTATACATTATACAGAAATATTGTTTTGTACGTAATGTTATTTATACATATCTTAAAAATAAGCAAAATATGTACTACATTGTAATATGGCACGTCGCTTTACTATTTAATAAAAAAAAACATAAACATAATTGAAATAAAGTGAATTAGTTTTATATCAATTCATAAATTTTATTCAAATGAATTATCATGCAATAACATAATCAAATAACAGTGAAATAAAATGATGAGTAAATTTTAAAACTTTATTATTATTTTGTAGGTTATTGGGATTGGGACAAAGCAGAGTTAAATGAAACTAGGTGATTTCGCAAACGTTTCAGGCACTGTTTATTTGTGTCCTTCTTCAGGGCTTATTCACGCTGTTATATAAAATAGTGGATGGTAATAATATTAAAATAAGAATACATTATCAAAAACGTCGATTTTGCGTTCGATTGTTTTAAATTGTTTTTTTAATTTTAATCCTTTTTGTTTGTCTCAGACATAATTGATAATGTATTCTTATTTACCATCAACTATTTTATATAACAGCGTGAATAAGCCCTGAAGAAGGACACAAATAAACAGTGCCCGAAACGTTGGCGAAATCACCTAGTTTCATTTAATTCTGCTTTGTCCCAATCCCAATAACCTACAAAATAACTTAATTATTATTATGTTTTATGATAATAAAAAATATCACTAATATTATTATTATTATGTAGAAACATAATTATTTCAATTACCAATTTTTATTATGCCGCAAAATAAATAAAATTGAAACACATTTATTTTTATTTTCAACAGGACTGTTGGAAAAACTTGAATGCAATTAAATTTCAAACTTTAATTGAATTTGAATAAAAATTGGGTCTATAACAATAATAATTAAATTAGAATTATGTACATAGTTTTAAGTCTCAATGCATAAAATTATTAGAGTTTTAATAACATATATGGTCTTGTTAAAAAAAACATTATTTTCGGCAAACTTTAATTTTAAATTGGTATTTTTTTCAGTTTATTTATTTTTTAGTTGTAATTAAAAATGTATTGCAATCAGCTAACTATGTGCACCTGAATACTATATGTATGTCTGCTAAATGTCAAACAAAAATCAACTGACCATAAGTGATAGCGGACTCTGTACGTATAATTATATTTTTCTAAATATTATTATGTCAAAAGATAATTTAAATTTTTTTTTATATAAGAGAATAATGTTTGAAAATTTTATTTATGCAACAATATAAATAAATTTTTTTATATTCTCCTTCTTCTCCAACTAGTTTCATCCCTACTATTATTTTTTTGTTTCGAAAATTATTGACCCTGGTCTATAATACGAGTGGCATTATCAAGTCCGATTCGATTAATCTAATATCAAATTATATTTAAGATTCTATCAAAATTAAGTGATTTATTTACGTAAAATTTGCATCCTATTAAGCGCTTAAGTTTGACAAAGCTTTAATATTTTTCTTAATAAAACTGTTATTTGCTGCTTAAATAATGTAAATATTTCTTAGATTGTTTCAGATTTATTGTACCGCTCTTCCGAGGACAAAATTCAAAAACTGTTGTTCAATTTGTGAAGATAGTGCTTTGTTTCTGTATAAGAAATTTGTATAAATCTATAAAATATTATTGTAGGTTGTAGACATAAATTCAAAAAAAAACTTTGTAGAATAAAAAATGGAATGGTTTGATAAATGTTTTCAAGATAAACAAAACTGGAGCAAAGTACTTATATTACAAAATGCGGAATGAATTTTGAATTAAAGATTACATAAAATTTTGGTTTTAAATCTATATAGATATATAAAAGAAAGTCTGTTAGTTACTCCACTTATAACTCAAGAACGGCTTTACCGATATGGTTGAAAATTGGTGAGGTGGTAGCTTAGAGCCAGGAGACGGACATAGGATAATAGTCCTAGACGGACATAGGACATAGGATAATAGGATTTAAGTCAATTAAATAAATAAAATAATAATTAAGTAATCATAATGAAGTCGGTTTTTTCAAAATTTTCAATATGGTCAATTATTAAGTTATTCTTATTAATGCTTATTTTGAGACAAACTTTTGACACAAAAATTTGTGAGACATTAAAAATATTGTTTTCAATATAATTAGATAAGAGTCTATTGATTTAAATAATTCAAACAAATTAAACAAAAAACATTTTGAATCAATTAAACAATTTTGAAACAAGTTTTTTTCCAAATTTATAAATTGTTTAATTATCGTCAATATAAAGTGCAATTATCGTATAAGTATTTAATTTTATGCCGGAACATAGTAATACTGCGTTGATACATAAATAAAATTTACTTATTATAAAGATGGTTTTTTCAACAATATCAACTAAATCTTCATCATTTTATGTAGGAATATCTTGCGATTAAATAGTAAAACAGTGTGCCATAAATAAATATGTCTTGTTTTTAATCATTCATTTTAAAAATTCTGTTTTGTCATTTTTTTTCTTAAGAATTGTTTAGCTGCATTTTAAAAAAAGACAGAATTCTTTAATTCGGTTGCATTATCTCATTGTTGTTACATCATAAACTCAATTACTGATAGTGACAAATCCTTTTTTTTTGTTTTGAAGGATAATGCTCCTTTATATTAAACTGGTGTTTTGACAATAATAAGATAAGGAATTAAAAGAAGTTTTGAAATAGTATACAATATACATATACAGCTACATGTTAGGCGTTTGCAATTAGGAAACTGGTAAAAAAGACCACAGATGATTATTCTTTTTTGTTTGTGTTTTAGATTTTTCCCTTTTTTTTTGCTAAACAAGCTATACATTTTAGCACTTTATCTTTAATATTGCATTATTTATGATCTATATTTTACTACCAAATTTCTAAAAATAAGAAATTTTATTAAAATTGGCTTTTTAATTTTTTTAAACTGTTAATTTATAATAGGAATAAACGGTCAATGTAAGACCGTGTGAAACTTAAATAATTAGTAAGACTTTTCCTGTTAAAATCGCTAAGAAATAACTTTTATTTATCTTATTTCGGAAAAATTAAACCGCTTTTCGAAAATCTATTATCAGGTTTTGATTAAATAATATAAATCATTTTTATTTCTCAATTACTCCATGGTCAACACTTTTATTTAGTCTTGACCTTTAGAGAAAGTTGCCTATGATTCAACACTGTCCACCACGCTTTTTATACTAAAATTTTTATACAAATTTGAGCTATACATTTAGTGCGATTACAACGTTGTCTCCTTAACAGACCAACCCCTAATTTCTTTAAAACTGGTAGCCAGGTTTCTTAAAATAGATGCGTTTGGGGATATGGTCAGCATGGACCGTAATGAAAATTTTAGTCTGATTTTTATGCAGATGATTAGATGAAAATTTCTTATGTTTCCATACCCACCGACAAAATTTTTATACAATTCATTAATTATCAAATACGTGTTCAGATATTAATTGTAATTTATTTGTTATCTTTAGTAACAAGCAGGCGAAAAAAGTAGAAGCACCCTGAATACGGTCCTAGCGCACTATCTTCAAGATTCTGCACAGGCGAGAAACCCTGCGATGAACCCTCATAAAGCTTAGAGAAAGTTAAGTAGCAATAAAACCGTATTCGCACAGAATGTTTAGCCAGACTATAGCATTCTTATAATCTATCTCGTCAAAATAGACAAAAATGGTTGACAGTTGTGGAAAAGTGTGTAACAATAAAAAAAAAAAGATTATCATTATCATCTACTGATACCGATTTGTATAACAATTCATTTGAGTAGCACTTATGTAACTTTTTATGTCTGATATGATGATATCTTATGATAGTGAATTATTGAAAAATATGAAAAATAGCTTCTATTATTAAATTTATCAATTTTAGTATTTATTTAATATCTTGAGAATTATTACAACCCACAGCTAAAAAAGAGACGTGACCATAAAGCACTTATTAACAAAACCATTTTTATTATGATTAATAAATTAGCAGATTAAGAATAAATCACAAACTGACCTAAAAAAATCTAGTATAGCCATAAAGGCACTAAGCTTTTAAAAAAAATTAGCATAAACTTGACCAATTTTGTAGTTCTTTTGTTAACGGTTGCTAAGGTAGATTATTTAAAACAACTGTGATTGATTATTTCGTGTAGGTCATTTGTTTTACATAAAGAGTATTTTTTATTAAAAAAATGTGTTTTTTTTTGAGAAAAATTTCTAATTGAAATATTTTTATATCCTTTGGGCGAATTAGAAATTATTTAAGATCTAGTAATCATTTTTGAATAAAAAAATTATAATTTGGTTTAGGAGAGCTTAAGCTTTGAAAAACAGCCCTTTTAAAAAAAACCATATTTATAATTTCATTGAAAAAAATTAACAGCAACTATTAGGATTATACATTACAATTACATAATAGGTTAAATATTGACACATTGTTAGCTCAGTTTGTAGTTTATCTATAACCATATCATCTTATAAGCGTTTTCGACTTGATTTTTTCTGAGAAATCCTCTATGTTAAAAATAATTTTAAAATTATTGCATAGTTTGAAACTATTTGTCATCAAACACACCCTTTTATTTGAAATTTTGAATATTGAGTAATTTTGAATCAGACACAATTATAAACAAACGTTTTAAAAGAAACACAACCACATTTTAAAAAATATATATATTTGTGATTTTTTTTGAGATCATACATTAAACTTTAATAAGTATTTGTTTAAAATTTGTATTCATGCACTGGTAGAGTTGCCAAAATCAGAACCACGTTGTCCTTTTAGATACCCACTTTATTCGCTAATTAAAATAGAGCGTTAAACTCTCTTCTTCATAATTTTGTTCAATTTCCATAGCAGTAATGTTGATTAATTTTAAATTTCTATATGTAGACCTTTTATCTGATTCTCTCTTAAAAGTTCTCTTAGAAGTTGCATCCGATAAAAAAACTCTACCTTGCTTCTAATGAATCGAAGATATTCTGTCAGTTTTTTTCCAATTGTTCCAAAAACAACCCGAAGGCTCTGACATGGATAAAACTTCTGCAGAAACAAGTGTTTTTTCGTTTTTTAAAACAGTTCCATGACAAAATCAGTTTCCTACATGTTTAAGCCAAAAAAAGCCGTGATAGCCAAAAATATCCACAGATTTCGAGCAAATTCATTTATTTGCTTCACCAAGAAGCTGGCCAGTTTTTAACCCAACAACAATTCTAAAAATTCTCAAGGTGTGTTCTGAAAAGAGATACTGGCCCAAGCACCAGATACTTTGCTTTAAACTGCGAGTAATCTTGCTTTAGCTTTTAAATTTAAAGAATCAGCGAGAAATTTTTCGAGCAAGTTTTTATAAATATGAAGATCACAAACTGTTTAATTTTTAACCAGTGAGTGCTCAAGATTTTCTTTACAAGTCTATTTCATAAAGCTAGAGCACCAATAAAAGCTTGATCAACAATCTTATCCGCAAACACACATAAAAAAAATACATATATACGGTCGAATTGAGAAACCTCCTTCTTTTTTGAAGTCGGATAAAAAAAGATCATAGTTTTTGACAGAATAGTTTCATCAAAACAAAAACGTATGAACAAGAACCTAGAAACACAAAAAACTATACTAAAAATAATCTAAGAAGTCCCACGGCAAAATTACAAATGAGGCAAAGATTCAAAGTACATTCCAAACTACAAATTTCTTTGTCAGGTGCTGTCATTCATTTTGGGAATTTAAACTTTCAATTTTTATTTCTATAGGATGTCAAAGAAATAAATAAATTTTAAAATTTATGTATTTTAGTGTTTTTAGAGAAAAACCCACAACTTCAATAGCGCAAAATTTTATCTTAAATTTCAAATCATTGGTTGTTAGAAAGAGTTCACAAAAGTTGCTAAAAAATCCCAAATCTGACAAAAACAGCGACAAGAGTCACAAAAGAAAAGCGGGAAATAGGTATTTTACGAAGTCTTGGTAAAACCAGAAAAAGGAAATTTCCTGTTACTGCAAGCAACTGATGCTTTTGACGCTGCTTTAATTAGATGTGTACTACATGAGAAAAGAGTTTCTTACTTTAAAAACATTACATGTTATCCTAAGAAACAGCTATTGCTGCTTAGAGATGCAGGTTTTTAAAACAAATTCGAAGAAAAAATTTTAATAAAACAATATTTTATGTTAAAACTTGGATAACCACACACAATACCTAAAATTTGAACGGACGATACTACAAAGTAGAACCTTAAACTACCTTGTGGGAAAAATAAACGTCTAATAATTCCTCATACAGGTTCAAATTTTCCAAATGCTCACTTGTTTTTTCAATCGAAAAAAACCATGAAAAAATAGATGAAAATCGTTTCAAAGAATGGTTTGAGAATCAACTTACTCCTAATATCCAGAAAAAGTCTATTATATTAATGGATAACCCAAAATATTATTCTGTACAAATAAAAAAACTCCTTAACGCAAGCAACAGAAAAAATAAAATTATTTTGTGGTTAAAAAGCATGAATATCAATTTCAGTAAAACTTTAAAAAAATGTGAACTTTAAGAATTAGTAAAGAAGCATAAACCAGAAATAAAATATGCAATTGATGTTTTGGCACATGGTCACACAATTATTCGTCTCCCACCTTACCATTGTCATTTTAATCCTATTGAACTAATGTAGTATTACTATTATCTATTTCACGCCAATAAGAAGCACATCGAGGCAAGTAGGTTATTCTTAGATTTGCAAAATAAATTTTTGAACAAAAAGATAATTGGTTGTAAACCACCTAAAAAACTTTTGTGGAATCTTGATATTATTATCAAAAGATTCCAAAATTTCACTAATAGACAGAGAACAAACAAAAGTGTTACTACTAAAAGTACCTAATTTCATTAGAGTTATTAGACTCGTTATTAGATCTGTATTTTAAAAATCGCTTTTTGATCTATCAAGAATTAAAAATTCACATTTTTTTAAATTTGGCGAGAAACCATTTTTATGAGATGTACTGGTAATTTGTGATAGGCCTAAAAAACAATTTTTTAGTGTTAGCTAATGTTATCATTATTAAATTATTACTTTATTTAATATATCTGTTACAAAAATTACAACCTCTTAAGCAGAATCTATTTTCAAATTATCATATTATTGAATTGTATAACAGTAAGAGTGAGTTTATAGAAAAAAAGTTAAAATATAATTAATTTAACTGTAATTAAATCCAAAATTTAGGTTATTTAGGTCTAAATTCGAGAGTCACGTAACAAAATTAAATATTTACTTAAATCTAAAAGCAATTTGTTTGTATTTGAGAAAAAAACCGCAAATCATTTATAAATAAATCATTTATAATTCAAATAGCAATTAACTTAATTTTAGTTTAATTTACTTCATTAAATTTACCCTTTCTACGTTATTAATTAGTTAAACGTATTTCTAGTAAATAGTAAATTATTTATGCTTAATTATAATTTAAAAAGAGACTAAAATTTTCACAGGCATTTTATATAAGTTCAAATTACTCATATTGAATTAATATAAAATGAAAGAGTTAATTATTAATTTTATGTATAGCATTAAACCGACACTTGTTCCAATAAACTGGTTGTAAATTTCAAGCACAAAAAAGCCATTCTTTACCAAAACCGGATAAAGTGCTTTTCCTAATTAGAAATAATTAGCACCGGTTTCTGCTGGTAATAATGCTACTCCAAGAGAAGAGTCAAGAATTTGTCCCCTCATTCGATGTTGAACAACATGTCACGATAAATCTATGTTATAGCTACTATTATGTCAAAAGACCCCAAACACGTGGCATAACTATTATCAAGATTTATTTCGTAAACTAATAGATAAAAACTATTATTTATGTCTTTAGCCCGTTTTCCAAAATATATCCTAGCAAAGCAAACATTTTTCTTCTTTCTATAAAAGCGTACAATAATCTGATTGAAACCAATTCCAAACAATACAAAAATCCTAAAATAATCTACTTAAATCTTTCTTATATGTTATGATCTGCAAAAGTAAATTAATAACACAGTTTTACCACTATAAAAAAATATTAATGTAAAGCAAATTGTGCATACGAGTAACAGCATTTGAGCGAAAAATTCTTATTATAGTATGCTAGCCATTGCTAGCTAACTAGAACTAGGCTAAACTGCTAATACATCTTTGACATCTATGACCTGACCTGATTCATGGCGTCTCTGTTAAAAGTACAATTTTTAAAGTTTACAGTTGTCTAGCGCTCCAGTGCTATAATGACGGCGCTTTCTTAAATACTTTACCAAACAGACTATTAAACTTTTACTAATCTCTATAAGAGTTTATTACATTTGTCAATTTGTGCACTTAAGACTTTTGCTTGCGATCGTAATAAGAATGTTATTACAATAAACCCATCTCCTTTGGCGTTAGCTGTACAAATCAGTATATTAATTAATTGGTTCAAAATCTTTGGCACAATAAACTTTTCACACAATTTTACCACTTGTCAAAAAGTTTGTTCAATACGTCTCGAAAGCTCTTTTGACTACTATGTAGTCGTCATCGAGAGATGAATAAAGCTTTAGAATAAACTGTGCTTTATAAATCAGTATTTTATCAAACAATGCAGTAAAATAAAACAATAAAACACAAAAAATTTTAACTGACAAACTGTCGTTAAAGTGTATGTAAATGAGTATTTTAATAGGACCATTACATTGCTTATCTTGGATCATTTGCAATTAAAAAGTTAAATTCTGAAATGCAAAAGTAATCAAGGTCTAAAAATGTTTGACTTTTGAATTACAGTTTAAAAACCATCAAGTCGATAAGGTCATTTTGCAATTCCATTTTGATAACACGCCTATGCCTAAACAAAATTGCTGCACTTTTTGAGTTAATTTATTGAACATGAAATCGACTGAATTGATAATTCAAATAAATATAGAGTTAGTTTGGCGTGAAGTTGTTATGAATTGTCAACTCAAAAAGTAACAGAAATATAATTGAAGCAAGGGCGTTCTCTTGTTTTCATAATATGCTAATAGGTCAAGAAAAACATATTATCAACTAGGATGAAGAAAATCAAGTTTTCGCGTCAAAAAACACTAGGTATAATGGTATTTTCGCTAATAGTGCAAAAAGATTTTTAATAGTAATTATATATTATTCTTTAAGCGTACAATCATGACTATTACCAACAAAAATAAAATTGCATCACGAGCGTAGCAAGTCGTGTAATCATCTACGTGGGTAATACACGTCAGCCGTATTCTATATTTTATCCATTACATTAGAGAAAAATAATGCATCTGGTTTAATTTTGACATCAAATTGCCAATAATATTCAAAAAAACAATAATAATCACTGTCATTACTTGCTAACATCGATTTAGACATTTATACATTACAAAATAGTTGTCTGTAATAAGAGTAGTATGTTATTAAATGAGTAGGACCATATAATATAAAACATTTTACACAAGAATTGTTTTAAATAATTGTGTGCAATAAAGTCAGAAAATAGACACAAATTGAATACTCAATTTTAATCCATCATTCAAATTAATCTTTGGATTATACTTATAATGGTTTATTTAAAAGGATTTGCCTAATAACCGGTTTATCAAATATTTTCAAAAAATCAAATTAATATTTTCTACTCTAAAGTAAATTCAAACATTAAAATAAATTAAAAATTAATTATCTACCATTTGTTAGAACTCTTATAATTTTAAATAGCAGTGGATTCTAGTGCACCGTCTTTTGTCAACGTTATAGAATGCAGTAATTATTGAATACTTTTTTTAAATAAGTAGCAAAGTTATGAGTGCCTTATTATATTTATATATCATTTCATTAAGCAGCATTTGTTTAAATTAAAAATGCATTAATTTTGCTTTGTTCAATCATTGTACTTTATAAAAATTTCAATATAGGTACTTCAACATTCTTCAAATGAAGTTCACAAGAAGAAAACCGATTTTATGACAATTAATAAGATAATAATTAGAAGTACATATAGATAATAAGAAAATAAGATTATAAACAATTCTTACGACAAAAAAACCAACTTTCTTAAAGGTTCAGCATATCGAAAAATAACTCTGCTATATGAAAATCTAGCCTCTGGTGTTAATAAATTAAAAATATATGAAAATACTTCAAAAGAGAGAGAAGTATCATTAATTATTATTTTAGAAAACATGAAATTGTTTATAATTAAAAATAAAATCCAAATGCAAACCTTAAACTTTTGAATTTTATTTTCGTTTTGGGTCTATAATAATGAAGTAATAGTTTATAGTAATGATTTACGATTGTAAAAAATTGAATAAACGTCACAAATTTTCATCTTTCTAATTAACTCACCACAATTTGCAACAGTAAATTCTTTTTTTTAAGAAAAAAAAACAAAGCAAGAATATAAGAAAAAACATAAAATTTTACTTGAATTTTTGTATCTCCGCTTATTTATTTATTTATAACTAACTTTGTCTCAGATACATTTTTTTAAAACTATAAACAATAATACTTTTTATTGTTTTTGTCATTTTTTTATATTCTGTACATCTAATGATAAGTTACACTGTGACAAACTTTTTTAAAAACAGAGAATTTGAATTTGTAACTCTGTTAAGTGCTATGACAGTAGGTATAAGTTTGTAAAAGCTTAGTCACATATAAGTAACTTACTGAGGCACATTAGTAATAATTAATAATAATCCAACAATAAACTTTATTGTAACAAACATAAAATAAATAATTGGGAAAGTTGACATGACAGTAATAGAAAAAAAAGTAGATACATTATTTTAACGTCACAACCTATTTTAGATTTTGATCATATAATATTTTTTTTTAAATCTGTAAGCATTCAATTTAATTTATAATTAATTATATGATTCATTTTTTGTATTGATTATCATCATTATTTATGAGAATCAATGGATATTGGAATAAAGTTAAAGATGTAATAGGGACCCAGTTGCACAAACATCAATTCACAATTTGATAACGATTAATAGTTAATCGGCAATGAAATCAAAATTTTGACCAATCAGATGTCAAGAAATACACAATGGTCCTTGGTCTTTATCGAACTGAAAGTAACAAAGTTTTGGCGATTAAGGACGATAAGTTTAAAATAATTATTTTTTATTAGACAATAATTTTTTTTAAGTTTTATGGAAAAACAATTGATACTCATCGGTGAAAAAAATAAAAGAAAACCACTTAAACATCATAGAATAGCAAAAAAAAATTATACTTTTACAAAGAAATGGTGCAATAAACAGAAAAATATACAATAAAAAACTCAAATTCATAAAGTGAATACTAAAATTTTTTTCAATAAAACAATGAATAAGATACTTGATGGTACATGTTTTGATACATATGGTTCACAGGAAAGTATCTTAAACGGTTAGAGATAGGAATGTCTCATATCATAAAAGCGTAAAAAGCTTCATAAAATTGAAAAAAAATTTAAAAACTGCAATAAAATAAAACGTGCAAAGTGTTTTTCCAAAGTCAAAAGTCTAAACACAAAAATCAACACTTACGCAAATAATAGCAAAAACCTAAATATACAAATTGATTAATTGATTGGCTTGAAATCCTTGACACAATAAACTATTAACACAGTTTTACCACTTGCCAAAAAGTTTGTTTAAACGATCTCGAGAGCTCTTTCGACCACCAAGTGATCATCATCAGGAGATGAATAAAAGTAAAAGTTTTTTTCCTCTCCTGATGATGACCACTTGGTAGTCGAAAGAGCTTTCGAGATAGATTAAACAAACTTTTTGGCAAGTGATAAAACTGTGTGAATACTAAACATACAAAAGCAAAAATTGTAAAAATATTGACACTTCTTTCAGCAAATATGTACTATTATTTAATATTAAGCAAACATTTTTCAAAACAATTAATAGCTGCATAAACAATCCATTGTAATGAGTTTTGGTTTTAGTAGATAACAAAACTGAAATAAATATGACACTTTTATCTGATTCTTTTACGCAATTATTAAGAATAAAATACACAAAAAGTTGTGTAAATAATGTAAATCGATACAAATTGACGAGATTATATTTGACAAGAAAAACATTTTCAGCCGATAACAATCTTGGGACATGAACATGATCACATGAATAGTCACTAAAATATTCAATCGTAGAAAAGTTGTACATCTATTTTTACAAGCTAGTCCGTCCCTGTCCCAGATTTGTCTACTGGAAAAGACAAAATTTGAATCAGTTTTGTTTGGTACCTACGCACTTTCTCTCGCTGAGCAAATTTGAAAGAAAAATGTGAGATATGAATGAACATAAAAACGAAAAAAATCTGTTGTGAATGAATTGAAAAATTGTCAAAATTTTATGAAAAAGTCAGCCCTAGGTACATCTGTGTCTAAAAATAGTTTCTCGCGTAACTGTCGCCAAAAATTATGTCACCATCGGCTCGGCATTTCATTCATTAATCCTAAAGAGTTTTTCAAGATTACCGGTGCTGTAGAGATTAGCTAACTCTTGGGCCCCTTTATGCTGTGGTCCCCATCTCGGTTTCGTCTTCCCTTTTGGTGGTGTAGAGGCACTATTGGCATTCGGATCATCTTCCAACATAGAGTTCTCCAAAATATCCTGCTCAGTTTTGACAGGTGCCAGGATTTTTGTGGCCATACTACATGCGGCAATGTCCAAGTGCTGTTCCCCCAGGACCTCCTGGACGCTTCTTGAACAGCGAAGAGGCATCGGCAGCGTCATTCTATCCTCAGAAATTACTCACAAATCACCATAAAAAAAAATTAAAAAATCACAGACATTGGATTATTTTGATTTTGATTTCTCATGTTGACATTTTAAAAAGTATGTGTGGACGGCGTCGCTAGACAGCGGCAGCGACTAGTTAAAGCGGCGGCAGGGCGGCACTCACGCGACTAGAGCAGCAGCAGCTAGATGATTTTGGCGAAGGTGCGGTATCGTGACGACGCTGACGACGCCGACGACCATGGGGGCTTGGGTAGGTCGGGGTTGCTCCGGGTGGTAGTTTATGACCCATTTTACAACTTTTTCTTCAAAACATTTTTGCAATAATATAAATTTTACTGGTATACTGTTCAAATAGAAAATTTCCATTGCAAAAATAATGAGTACATTATACATATTAAAAGTTTAACCATTGTATTTACATTCATATAATATTTACTAAAATCTTTATTTTATTTAAGTACACAATTTTAATTGATTTAAATATTTAAATTATTCTTGTTTGAAAATGATGAATAGTTTATTTTTCTAATTAAAAAATACGCAAAACAAAATTGGGTTTAGGCGTATTAACTGTTTTGTTTGAATGAATTTTAACCGCTTAAATTGCTAATAATCTGAAATTATCAAGCTGGACTTTAGCTGGAAAAAATAAAGAAAAGAAGATTGTACCATGGTGGAAATATTAATTGTTATCTTTACTATGGTACAATCTTCTTTTTCCACCATGATATTCATCATGTTTTTATGGTGCATTTGAGTTTGCTTGTTATGTTTTCAAAATCCTCAATAAAACACGTTTCCAATGACAACGCATCTTATAGGGCTATGAAATACATACAATAATATAAAGGTAATACATCATAAACTCAACCGCAGAATTAACAGCACACCAATAAAAAATAAAATCAATAAAATCTCAATTGAATTGATTTTTAATAAACAATACATACAATACCTTTTTGCCTTCATCGCTCAAACATCAGTAGTTTCCGTTCGCTCCCAATGCATGTAAAGACAATTTTTCCACACCGCGGTGTTTTTTTCTTTGCAAGCGAAACTAGGGGAAATGACTTAGTCAGGTTTGTATTGAAATCCAGAGACGTCACGTCAAACTGTCAATTGTCACACAACCATTTTACAAAATGGCTGTTTCTGATCACATACATAATCAACACAAAAGATTTATTGCCAAATAAGTAAGAAAACGATTGAAAATAGTAAGTAATTGATTAATAACACAACGTTCCAAAAAGTTTATAAAGTTTCGAAATATCTACGTTATTCTTTACCATTAAGCAAAGTTTAAGCATAGAGTATACAGACCAAAGAGAATTCTTGCTTTGATGTTGTTGAAAATATGCCAATAAGCAATTCTCGGTGAAATTTTTGATTTTTCCTTTTTTGCACTATAATAAATATTTGTTGTATGGTTAAAAGCCGCTTGTACCTCAAGCGGCTTTTCTCAGGAAGCAAATTTGATACTGCTCTATTTGCAGATTCTCTAATTTCAGGTGGAGTTAAAATTTCTCTATCGGAGTCGCTCATATTTACAAATTTGAAACGAAAATTCGCAGTATTATAATCATTTATTATAAAAAAAATTAGTTATTTATTATTAAAAAATTAGTTATTCGTTGCAAAAAAAATTGTACCTAACTTTTTCGGAAAGAAATTTTCCCCATTCGCAATAGATTGCATAATAAGATAAACAAATTGCTCATGTGGGAAATTTCACTTTCCGAATTCGTTAGGTAAATAACTATTACCTAATAAGACAAAAAAAATTATTTCAAGTACTTTCCTCGCAAGTTTGAATTTGCTTCCTACAATTTATTTTCGCCATATTTTTTCGACATTTCGACATTAATTTTTTCTTAATTCTTAGCCCATTTTTGTCTTACCGAAGGCGTTCGTTCTTTAAGGTATAAAATTTACCACTTTTTTAAAAAACTGCTGAGTAAAAACTTCTAAGAAAATTTCTGACATTTATTGAGACGTTATTTTGTATAAATCGCTTATTAATTATCGAATATTTTAGTGTAATGAAACAATTAAATTTGCTACTGCACTGCGTTATAATATTTATAAAATAAAGAAAAATATACAATATTATAATAGTAGTTTATTTTATAAAAATAGTTTTTTCGGCAAAGAAATAGTTTATTATTGGTTAAGATTTACTTGATCAGTAAGACATTGTCATGTAAATACTTGTTTACTTTCTTGGCCATTTATTGTCGCTCCCGTCAGCAAACAGGCTGCTAACTTATACCAAAGACTAAGTAAGTATATTTAGTCAATGCTTATACTCAATATTAGAGTAGAGAGAATAAAACAGTAGATAATTGGATCGGTAGAATGGTAGAAATAAGATTGTAAACAAATTAATTTTGAAGGAGACTGGATTAACAAAACTATACTGCTTATTTTATAATAAGCAGTACATAATAATATATATATATATATTATAATTTTATTTTATAAAATATCTGTTTTAATAAATACTAATATCTAGATTAGGGTGGCGCCAAAAAAACCGACTATTTTTTTTTGAGTCTCTAATGAAAAAAATTTAGTTTTTGATGTTTTAAGACCCTCTTCAAAGGGCAGCTCAACAAAAAATTTTTAAGAGGTCGCTCCAAATTTTTTTAAATTTCAAAAATCGTTAAAAATTGAATTTTTTTTTTATTTTTTTATTTTTTTTTTGTTACGGTATAATTTTTCTAGACCAAAAAAAATAAGTTTCTGAAAGTTTCAGTTAAAAATTTTAATTTTGAAAGATCGCTCATATTTTTTTTAAATTTATTAGTAAATGGCTTTAGATTTTTCCGAGCGACCTTTTAATATTAAAATTAAAATTTCAGCCATTTTTTTTTCTTTATTTAGTACAATAATCTATGAAAATACACCACGAGATGAACTAAAAATCAAAGATAATAAAAAACAACACAATTTTTTTCTAATTTTATAATTTTACAAATAAAACGTATCATTACATTTAATTGTTTTTTTTTAATATTTCGTTAAAATATGATTAGTTTTGTAAAAAATAATTTAAAATTACCGCTGTTTCATTTCATTGAGACAGAAATTTTAATTACCGACGCAGCGAAATGATTAAATAAAATTATAAAATTAAAAAAAAAATTATGTTTTTTTTGTTGTTCTTGATTTTTAGTTCATCTTGTGGTGTATTTTTATAGATTATTGTACTATATAAAGGGAAAAAAATGGCTGGAATTTTAATTTTAATATTAAAAGGTCACTCGAAAAAATCTAAAGCCATTTACTAATAAATTAAAAAAAAATATGAGCGACTTTTCAAAATTAAACTTTTTAACTGAAACTTTTAGAAACTTTTTTAGAAATTTAAAAAAGTTTGAAGCGACGTTTTAAAAAATTTTTTTTGAGCTGTCTTTTGGAGAGGGCTCTTCAAACATCAAAAACAAACACTTTTTCATTCGAGACTCAAAAAAAATAGTCGGTTTTTTTGCGACATTTTAATCTAGATATCTATTTTATTTTTGGTTATTAAAAAAAAATGTTATTTGATAAAAAACTTTTTCTACTAACTTCTTCTCTACTAAGCGTCTTTTTTCTAAAGTAGTTGCACAATGAAAGCCATTATAAAACTCCTTTTAGTCATTAATCAATAACCTTTATGAAAAACGACGTTCTGCAACGGAATTGGAACGCTATAGCCCCTCTGAAAGTCGTTTGGTTCTTGCTAGACTATGAACGGTCTTATAAATTAAACCATAAAAACTCTATACATATTATAATTAATCATAAAAATAATGTTTTTCTTTTCCAAAAAAAGGCTAAATAGATAATAGTATATTAAAGAACTAGTTTTATTAAGGTTGATTTGGCGCACAAATCTTCGGCAAGATTTTTAAGGGACACGTGCGCTATTTCCCTTATTCTTTTAATTCCCCTTATAAAACGTGATCTTTCTAGACTATTTTTTCAAATTTTCATTTTTTTTTTAATTTTTAATAATAAAATAATTTGATTTTTAAGATGTGGAAATATTTGTTGCTAACGGTTAATAACAGCAGCAAGCTATTTGATTTATAACTAAGTTTAAAACTTTTATTTGACATAATTGGTTTAATCGTAGATTTAAATTTTACTATTTTTTCTATCAGAATTTTGCATGTTACGTGGGTTTACAAGCAAGAAAAAAATCTAAATCGCTGTACTATCTAATCAATGAACAGTTATAAAAGTCAATTTTTAGATTAAAAAAATAGTTTTAAATGTTTTTTTGCTAAAGATTGCTATTAATGTTTAAAAACGCCATATAAATAAGCACCCGGTATAATTTGAGCTACAATTGCTAGATTTCTTGCTCCAACATTTGACTTTTATTCTGTTGTATTTATTTCAAACTAGCTGACCCGGCGAACTTCGTACCGCCTAACAGTCAATGAATGTCGTGTTACTTTTTAGATGAACTAATTTAGGCTTTGATGAACGTAAAACAATGATACAAAATAATATATTTATATAGATAAAAACAAAAAAGTGTTTTATTATGATGAATGATAATGAAAACATACATACAGAATGAGAATAAAAATAAAAAATAATAATTAAGTACTTCAAACTCATTTCAGAAAAAGGTGATTGAAAACTATGTTGTGAAGATTGGGGAAAAAAAATAAAACTCGGATTAATTCATTAATAGGATTTTCATTCAAGCACTTTGTGGTAAACGACATTCTTTGTTTTTTGGTCAGGCGCAAGAACAAATAAAGCGGATGGTTTGCCGACAGGTGAGCATGCCACGTACAATAAAATTGACCATGAGAAAAACATGCATTTTCTAGATTGAAGTCACAAATAGTCAAGGATTGGTCCTGTGATTTGTTGATCGTCATGGCGAAGGCAAGACAAATCGGGAACTAAATTAGTTTAAACTCAAGGGGCATATCCATTGAGATCATCGGAATCCCTGGAATAAGAACTTCCTCATCTTTAAATTTTCCTTTAAGTATCGACGCGTGCAATTTCTCGCAGATAATTGACTCGCGATATTCCGTTGCCTAATTGCATTACGGCTTCGCTGGGAAAGATTAGATCTTCTAGGACGCGGCATTGTTATTAAAATGTGCACTCGCATAAAACCACCAAATATAATAACAGTGCCTGAACTTTCGAGACATACACAATAGCTCAAAGAGTATATAACCACTACGTATGAATAGCTTATCAAGAAAAATCATAGACAACCTATAAAAAGACATTTACACTTTTGTTAACCTGTAGATTTTTTTTCCTTAATCTTATAACCTTTACCAACTGATTTTTTATTCCCTAAATTCCGTTCCTTTCCGATGATTTTATGTTTTTACTGTAGAATAAATCTTAGGTATTATTTTCGGGAATTAAAAACAAATATAACAGTACCTGAACTTTGTAGACATTTTACAAAAAATAAATTTCTGAACGCACGCATGATGTCTTCAGAAAAAAATAAAGTTGTGGCTTAAAGCTCTCAGCAACCAGGCCATAAGTTCAAAAAAAAAATTGTTGTTACACTATTTGACAGGATTTGACAACAAATGTTTGACATGTAATAAACAAATCAGCATCTATTGAAATGATTAAGTATTCATTACACATATCGAGTTTTCATTGTTTTTAAAATGTATTCTGCTATTCGGGACGGAAACAAATCCAACAAATCAAAAACCATGGCAATCGGTCCAGCCGTTCTCGAGTTATAAGTGTTGGAACAAACACGACTTTCTTTTATATATATAGATGAGCTCATAATTATTATGATATATAGACTTAGTTTCCAATGTTCGCATGCCGATGGCACCGGCCCAGTTTAAAAATAATCTATAACAGTATAGTTTAGCTAAACTTTTAGTGCACTTACAACTTTGCTTCCTTAAATACTTTACAACAGACCAACCCCAACTTGCATAAAACTGGTAGCCAACAGATGCGTCTGTGGTTCTAGTCAGCATAAACCGTAATGAAAATTTTAGTCGGACTAAATTTCATCGTCTAATTGGAAAACCTGTGTTCGTTACGTGATCAAAGAGGAACATTTCTACCGCTTGAAAATAATACCAGAACTAATTCAAGTTAATAATGGTTCTGATATCTTTGTTGATGATTAGATGAAAATTACTAATGTTTCCATAGCTAAATAATAAATAAATCTGTGTTTAGATAATTGATTGTAATTCAATTGTTATCTTTAGCAACATGCAGACGAAGAAAGTAGAAGCAACCTGAATACGACGCTGGCGCAGTATCTTCAAGATTCTGCACAGGCAAGAAACCCTGTGGTAAACCCTGATAAAAATTAGTGAACGTTAAGTAGCAATTCAGCCATAGTCGCACTAAACGTTTAGCCAAACTATAGTTAAAGTAGTAGATACTACTAGTTCTTCATCTGTGTTCTAAATATAGTATTATTTACATGGCTTTTAATAGCCATTCTTATTAAACACGCCGCCGCCAAATATTTTTCATTAGCTTTCCGTTAAAGTTTTTAAGTTTTCGGTAAGTCAAACAAATATGAGAAACAAATTGTTTGATTTGTTTCACTTTGTAATGAAATTGTGGTGAAATTATGTTTATTATTTCTTAGATTAGAATTTCGCGTTCATTTTGAGTTTATTTGTGAACACATGCTCAGTAATGGTTTTTATTAGGTACGGCTAAAAAATAAGAACAAAAAAACACAACTTTTATTTTTTGTTTTAATTAATTATTATTGATTAGTATTAATAATAATTTCAAAATATAAGACTTAATTACATATTTTTAAATAAACGTCTTGTTAAAATTTTTTAATTGTTTGTCAGGATATGTTCTACAATCTCTGACATTAAATATTTGCTGCAAAACAGTGTAACTAACTAGCTACATTATCATCAACATTATACTGCAACTCACTCCTCAATACCTGTTACAGTAACGTACCGAGTACTTTTTCTGCTGTCGCGCTATCTTTTTCTCTCTAAGCGTCACCGACTACGTTTGGACTAAGTTTATTTTTATTAACCATAAGCTTTACCTCTTTTCTTTAGTGTCGTCTTCTTAAAGGTGTTGTCACTGATTTGATATCGAGTTCTGGAGCAACGTGAACAGTAAAAATAGAATAATAGCAACAACTTGATCTGACTTGACAATTGATCTATTTGACTTAAAAGTGCAATAAATGCTTATGGGGTCCCAGCTGAGTAATTGTCTATATCTATAATGTCATAATCTGCACCTTACCTTTATGATAAACCCAGATTTTAATAAATTCCATACTTATTTTTTTTATGCAGTTTCAATATTTTGCAGCGTATTAATTTATATTAAATGAACGTAAACATAAAACTGAAACAAACAATCTTATTTTTAGTTCAACGTAACATGAATTTTTCTGAAGCCCGTGGTCTACACGCCGGTACATGTTAAACCAGTTAATTAGAAGTTATGTTAAATATTTAACTTTATATATTACAAACGGTTGTAAATATTTGTTTATATTTTTTAAACATTGTGTACATGTGAATGTTTCCCAAATATTCTTTACAAGCAAAGAGGTAAAACTGATTTAAATCATTATTTGAAATGTATTCAGTTTTATATAATATAAAATAATATTTTTAAATTTATGAATTGTCTATTGATATTAGTGTTAAAACCTACACCGTTATTAGTCTAGCATTACATAAACAACGTTTACAGTAATTAAATCAAGTTGCTAATTTATATTTTTTTTAGTAACAAATTAGCACTAAAGTGTTAAATAGCAAATTTTAGTAATATCATAGTATTTAACAAGTAAATAAAACGTTTAAAAGTTCAATTATAAAAATTTTAGTTATTTCAAAAAAAAAACTAAAAACGTTTGTAAAAATTGTTACAGTATTGTAGTATATAGCATCTTGACTAGACCTGTCTAGTCAAGCAGATATTGTAAAAAACAACATAGATTTGAAGCGGTCAATTTTTTTTCATAAATTTTTTTGAACTCGGGAGATGATATAGCTTAAAGAGAAGTATATTCTATTAAAGATAATAGCTTGACATATTTTTGACAAGTTTCTTAAAAAAGATATTGATTTGCCATTTTTTATGTCACTAGTAGCTTTTTTTTTTCAAAATAAGACAAGCGCAGGCATTTTTTCATATATAATTAACTTCATAGTGTTGTTGACCAATGAGACATTAAAAACAGTGTAACATGCACCAATCGCAAGTTAAAAATGATTTCTCTAACTGAAAAAAATGTATGCTAATTTCTTTGCCGCTACCTCATTGTTTTAGCATTATTTTAACAACCATTAATATTTAAAAAATCAAATGTCATTTTGACAAAAGTAAAAATGTCGCGCTTCGGCAACATTCCTGACGCTTCAATTAATGAAAACATTCAAAATTCGATTCCGAGAAAGACAACTCAGTGAAGAGAAAGTGTGTGGAATTTTGCCAACAACGCAAATATGAATTAAGCGAATTTTTGTCGGTAAGTGGTTAAAAATTTGACGTATTTAACGCTTCATTCAATTAATTCTCCAACCGAAGATCATTCGTTCTCAACTCTTGTCAGGCAAGATTTTTATTTTTTTTATTTGCATAGATTGCTAAAAGACAATTAAATTTGAATCAATTTGAATCTTTTCCGTCAATTTGATCTTGTTTAGTTGCCAAGCAACCAGTGCTCATACAAAATAAAAATCTTGCCGACAAGAGTTGAGCACTTATAATCTTACTGTTCAGAAAAAAAATTAGATGTTTATAGCATAAGATTGAAAATGTAACAATTTTTTACCATTTGGAATGCCGTCTGGCCCAGAGATTTAAAGATAAGCGTGTTTTAGACTTTTTTTATGAAGTGCTTCAGAAATATACGAAACGGTTGAAGTAGTATTAGATAATAGGCAATTATTTATTGTAATGAAAGAGTTATAAGAGTCTAATAATAAATAAACACTTTTGAAAAATTTTGCAAAATCTTTTGGGACGTGTATTTTAAGCCGTTGGAGTTTTTAGTTTATATAAGATCAGGTATTCTAGTTTATAATAAAAATTTGTTGATGTATTTTAAATTTTTTTTTGTCTAATGACTTTTAAGATGAATTTATTTTCCATTTCATGTTTTTCTGGGTTGTTGTTGGTGATAGTATTTTTGCTTTTCTCTCTGCCTTTCAGTGTTTTTTTTTGTTCGTGGTTTAGAGTGACCTCTGTAACACTGGGTTAAACTATTTGTTATTCTCAAATGTCACAAATTTAAGAAAAACATTAAAAAAAATTTTTTTTAACCTATTGTTCAGAACGTCTCCTTATAAATATGTTTAAGATGCCACAACTACAGGTGTAAAAGCTATTATAGTAATTACAGTAAAAGCGTTAATTTTACTTTTTGATGAACAAAGAAAAAGCCACCACTTAAATCCCCCTTTTGCTAGAATAATAGACTTCTAATTTCGAACCATAAAAATTGACTATTTTTAGCTCAAACTTTGTATATAAATATAGACCACCCGATAAAATTGAATTCGGAAATTTACTTTCCGCCAATCTATTAATCTTCTTTCACCCAAATTGAGCCTTGTCAATATACTTTACCGACCGACGCCCTTATTTCACTCAATTATTTATGTCCTAGCGTGGTAGGTATAATGCTGGTGTAAATTTTACATCAAGTTGACGCTTTTTTTTTGTTTCTTAAGACAGATTGTCAGTATTTTGAAAATCTCTCATTATATCTCCAAAATAGAAAAAATAAACTCATTCAAAGTATGTTTATGTAAATATTTACATAGTTTCAATAGAAATCGTTTATAGAATAGACCACTTGTTTCACGATATAACAAGAATTAAACAACATTAGAGGGATCCATACTATGAAAACTATAAAATATTTAAAGTCCAGATGACTTTTCTCATGGAAACTGCAACACGTGATTTTATTCAATACGTACAAAGCAAGACAAAGGAAAGTACCTAATAAGTCATGCTGCTGTTTTTTTGTTGTTATTTGTTGTATCTGCTGTTAGGGGTATATTTTTAATAATACATATAATAATAAGTGATTATAACATAAAATAAGTAAGATCTTCATTCGACCTCGCGCTGTTGCTACTACATGAATGAATCCCCTTCAGCTCCACCGTCTTGCTCGTCCGTGCGCTTATCAACATTCCAAGCTTATATAAATAAACAAGACTAATGGATCTCTTCGATAACATTCGGCCATCCTGTCAACCTTATTCTGTCCCAGAATGACAATCTGAAACAATCAAAGTTTATTTCACATAGACAAGAGGTAAGATGATTAATTCACAAACTTCCCTACCAAGAATGTGAACCGAAATTAGGGTTATTGCTAACTATTGGCCATTGCCAATCATAAATTGTGTTATTGCTAACTATTGGCCATTGCCAACCATAATTGTTATATTGCTAACTATTAGCCATTGCCAACCATAAATTGTGTTATTGCTAGCTATTGGCCATTGCCAACCATAATTGTGTTATTGCTAACTATTGGCCATTGCCAACCATAAATTGTGTTATTGCTAACTATTGGCCATTGCCAACCATAATTGTGTTATTGCTAACTATTGGCCATTGCCAACCATACTTGTGTTATTGCTAACTATTGGCCATTGCCAACCATAAATTGTGTTATTGCTAACTATTGGCCATTGCCAACCATAATTGTGTTATTGCTAACTATTGGCCATTGCCAACCATAATTGTGTTATTGCTAACTATTGGCCATTGCCAACCATAATTGTGTTATTGCTAACTATTGGCCATTGCCAACCATAAATTGTGTTATTGCTAACTATTGGCCATTGCCAACCATAAATTGTGTTATTGCTAACTATTGGCCATTGCCAACCATAAATTGTGTTATTGCTAACTATTGGCCATTGCCAACCATAATTGTGTTATTGCTAACTATTGGCCATTGCCAACCATAAATTGTGTTATTGCTAACTATTGGCCATTGCCAACCATAAATTGTGTTATTGCTAACTATTGGCCATTGCCAACCATAAATTGTGTTATTGCTAACTATTGGCCATTGCCAACCATAATTGTGTTATTACTAACTATTGGCCATTGCCAACCATAATTGTGTTATTGCTAACTATTGGCCATTGCCAACCATAAATTGTGTTATTGCTAACTATTGGCCATTGCCAACCATAATTGTGTTATTGCTAACTATTGGCCATTGCCAACCATACTTGTGTTATTGCTAACTATTGGCCATTGCCAACCATAAATTGTGTTATTGCTAACTATTGGCCATTGCCAACCATAATTGTGTTATTGCTAACTATTGGCCATTGCCAACCATAATTGTGTTATTGCTAACTATTGGCCATTGCCAACCATAAATTGTGTTATTGCTAACTATTGGCCATTGCCAACCATAATTGTGTTATTGCTAACTATTGGCCATTGCCAACCATAAATTGTGTTATTGCTAACTATTGGCCATTGCCAACCATAATTGTGTTATTGCTAACTATTAGCCATTGCCAACCATAAATTGTGTTATTGCTAACTATTGAGACCACCCAAGGTTTCATATGCTCGACTGCCATTACAGTTGTAACATGAGAACGTCCTTCTCTTAGGTCTTGGACAGCATATGGATCATTAGGCAAAACTTTCTTAATACGAAAAGGTCCTTTGAACTTAGGCTCTAACTTTCGACTCACCCCAGTACTTTGTACTGCATTAGCTACCATCACCAACTGCCCTTCGGCATATCGTATAGCTTTCGCTCTCTTTTTATCATAGCGTTCCTCCTGAGCTTTTTGATCTTTGGTAATATGGTTCTTAATTTGGTTTCTCAATCTAGGTAAGTCTATTCCTTCCACATTTTCTTGAGCAAGTCCACTAAGAATTCTTGCATCAGCTACATGACGTGGCTTATACCCAGCCAATGCCTCCATTGGAGTCACTCCAATGCCCTTGTTAAGTGTAAAGTTTAGTGCACTTTGGATTGGCTTTACAGAATTATCCCATTCGTCTTCTGCATGCCCAGCAGACGTAGTTGCCAAAGCATTCAATATTGTACGATTATATCTTTCGCATTGCCCATTGGCACGTGGAGTTGCTACTGCATTTAGAATGTGTTTTATCCCATAAACATCGCAAAAGATTTTAAAACTTTGAGATGTAAACGCTGTGCCTCTGTCAGTAATGACCCTTGTAGGTACCCCAAATAAATGAAAAACGTCTAACATAATTTTAGTAACAAAGCGAGTTTTCGTGTTTTTAACAGGTTCAATAATTACCAATTTAGTAAATCCATCAACTAAAACCAGTAAAAACTTGTTTCCTTTTTGACTTGTCACAAAAGGGCCTACATGGTCCAAATGTACTGTATGAAATGGTATCGAAACTTTTTCAATAGGATTGAGTGCCCCTTGTTTTTTTGCAGAGTTATGTTTATAATACTGACATTTTAAACACGACTGAACATATTTTTTGATGAATTTGCGCATACCGGCAAACCAATAATTTTCTTGAATTTTCTCAACAGTTTGTTCTAAACCAAAATGGCCCATGTCGTCATGACAAAGTCTACAAATCTGCCAACGCACATTGCGTGGCACCAACCATGCAAGCTTATTACCATCATGTAATTTTTTGTACACTAAGCCTTTTTTTTAACTGATAATCATTGAAATATTGTTTTGTTTGAGAGTTTTTGATATTATCTTGCAAAATTTCACGTATAATTGTTACCTGCTCATCTTCTAATTGAACAGCCTGTAACCACTCAGCTTCTGTAATATCTACTTGTGCAATACACTTTACGTCTGTTACAAGGTCTCTAGAAAGAGCATCTACATGCTTCATTTGAGCACCAGGTTTATGTTCTATAGAAAAGTCAAAATCCTGGACTTCCAGCCACCATCGTGCTACACGAGGAACTAAGTCCTTTTTACTAAATGCCGTTTTCAGCGCACTGCAGTCAGTTACGACTTTAAACTTGAGCCCTAATAAATATGCTCTAAAATGTCGCAAAGAAAGGACAACTGCCAAAGTTTCAAGTTCGTAAGAATGAAATTTGCGCTGTTCTAGAGATGTTTGCTTACTGTAATATTCCACGACTACTCGTTGTCCTTCGTCATTAATTTGTATTAATATAGCTCCAAATCCTAGAGCACTTGCATCAGTGTGCAATTCTGTCATTAGTGCACTATTGAAAAATGCTAAAATAGGTTTAGTTGTTAAAACAGATTTTATTTTATTGACTGCATCAATTTGTTCACTGGGTGCATTTGACAAGCCAAAAGGCATTCTTAAAAACTCATAATGCGAATCAGGAGTTACAAACGCGGTTTTCTCAATTGCCTCAGGAGCCATAGGTACTTGATAAAAGCCCGAGGCTAAGTCAAGTGTAATGAAAAATCTATTTCCGCCTCCTAGACTATCTATTTGTTCCTCAATTAAAGGAAGAGGATACTTGTCTTTGATTGTTATTGCATTTAGTCGTCGATAATCGACACACATCCGGTAATCACCCGTCTTTTTACGCACAAGTAAAATAGGGCTGGCGTAAGGTGAGCTTGACTCTCTAATTATATCGTTATCTAATAATTCTTGAATAATTTCTGATAATATCTTCTTCTCATAAACTGCCATACGATAAGGTCGATAAACTACAGGCTCATCAGTAGTGCATTTAATTTGCATTTGTATAGTATTTGTTTTACCTAAATCATCAAACGAAAACGAAATACAATCTCTGTAATTATTTAACAACTTAAAAATTGCCTTTTTATAACCTTCCGACAAGTCATCCGCAAGGTTCAACGAGTTCAACTCAAAGTTGGATGAGCGATTTTCATCATAAATATCTATCATATTTATAGTTAATGGTGGTAACATTCTTAAAAACAATTCATTTTCTGTTTTTTGAATTATTAAATTTTTATTTGTTAGATAGTCCCGTCCGATGATTAAATTATGACTCAAATTCTTATCGTCTAATACGATTGCTGTAATTTGAAGAGCCGCTTGTTGAATTTTTATTTTTAGTTCACACGTCTTATTGGTGGTGATTAAATTACCCATAAAACACTTAAGAGAGATATTCTTATCGGATTCCAGAACAACGGCTTTAATTTTGTTTGCAGTTGACAATTTTATTAGTGTGCAGTCACTGCCACTATCTAATAAACATTGAATCTTCAGATTATTAATTATTGCGGTTTTAATAAACATATTCTCGGCGTTACAATTATTCCCGATCATGTTTACTTGCTTGTCTCGTTTATTTATAGTTTGATTTGAACAATCTTTATGAGTTGTGTCCTAAACGAGTACAAAGGGTACATTTAATAATTGGTTTTCTGCAAAAACGTACGCGATGGTTGCCTCCACAATTAAAACAAGCCATTTTTGCAACAGAATTCAAGCTTTTGTGGGGATGTAAATTTGAATGTGTTATTTTTGACACAGATTTATTTACATGCGAAATGTCATCGCCGAGACCTTCGATAATACTATCTATAATGTATTCGTCCGGTATTTCGAGCTTTAATTTGTTTAGCTTGGCTGCTTTTTCATAGCAATAACCACCCAAATTCTGACCGGCATTTGGGCGATAATTTGCCGCCTCAAGTAACAATTTTCCGAATTTAAGAGGAGCGGAAAAATTCTCGCGTAATACTTGTTTCAACTCTAACCAAGTTAGGCAAGGGTTAGATAACGAATCATAAAGTTTTCGCGCGTTGCCTTGCATTCGGTTTGTAGCCAGTTTCAGTACCGTTTCTTGTGACCAGCTATAATGCACGACTAATTTAAGTCATCAATTTTGCGAATCCACTCATTTATATTTTGTGGGTCCGCTGCCGTTGGATCAAATATGGGGATGATAGACTCATCCAAATGAGTAACAGGAGCACGTGTACTCACAATTTTTTGTAGCTCCCTCAACTCCTTTTTCAGGTCCTCTACAGTTTCCTGTGAAACTGCCTCTACAGTTTCCTGTGAAACTGCATCCTCTCGTGTTTGTTGCATCGGAGTCAGCTCCAAGATACTAGTTGATCGTCGACTCCTCACTACACTTCGACGATGATGGGGATGTGGCGGGGTCGACCCTTTCGTCGACGAATGCCGGTCATGTCGGGATCGGCCCATGATCAAAATGAACCCACTAATCGAAAAGTCTGATCACCTAACACTTTCACACACCGGGTACACGATCACTTTTATCAGCCACGGCCGCTTTATAAATGTCTGACTATATTTATTCAGATTGCTAAAAGTTCTTATTGTCTTTATCTTGGGGTATATCCCACTTCTGACACTGTTAGGGGTATATTTTTAATAATACATATAATAATAAGTGATTATAACATAAAATAAGTAAGATCTTCATTCGACCTCGCGCTGTTGCTACTACATGAATGAATCCCCTTCAGCTCCACCGTCTTGCTCGTCCGTGCGCTTATCAACATTCCAAGCTTATATAAATAAACAAGACTAATGGATCTCTTCGATAACACTGCCTAGTTTAGAAAGAAAAAATAAGGTCAACTTTAATTGTACTGATGATTTATTCAAACACCATTTATTACATTGCGTAATAATCTCAATGTGTGAATTCATTTCCAATGATGTCATTATTGTCATGCGTTCTTTTCATTTTCTTTTATGTCGATGATATCATTGTTTTGTGTGGAAATTGTTATAAATGTGAAAAAGCTCTTGTTGATCGTTAAACTTATTAATTAGTTTATTTTAGATGTTAGTTTTTTCTGCATTCTGAGGGTAATAAATTTGGCAAATGCGTCAGGGTATCATTAATTTTTAATTATTAGAAACTCTACTGAAAAGCTGGCGACAAATTTAGAGTTGGCTGGTTGAGGCACAACAGTATAGAAAAGTTCAACTTTCATGTTCATTTATTCATAGAAAACGTCAATTTTTTAAAATTATTTGTCTTAAAATGTTGTTTGAAATAAATGAAATTTACAGAATATACGTATCTAACTGTTCCACCACAAAAACCTTACCTGCGGATACGAAATTTGACATTATGATATTATAAGGGTAATTCTCTGACGCAATTTGTCGAAATAATGGTGGAGGCGCCGGGATAATTATAATATAACTAAATTTAACATTGTGTGAATAATCTCAAAGTAGAAAGAATAATGTTAGGAAAATATTAAAAAACAAACAAAGTATGTATATGTAAGACTTATTTATTTTAATCTTACGTTTTGCTAAATTTTAACAATTAAATTGAAGTAAATAACAGTTAACTCTTTCTTTATAATAAATTTGTCAGAATGTCTATGTTCTACGATTATTAACCTTAAATAATTACTCAAAAACAGTTTATAGAGTAGCAACAGCCAGCTACATTATCATCAACAATCTACTTCAACTCACCACTCTATATTCATTGTTAGAGAAACGCTTGAACGGTAAGACGGATTCATTGGGCGACACATGAAACATATTTACACATAATGTAGCTGTCAATAATACCTGTAAAGTAACTAACTGCGAAGGGCTTTTCTCCCCCTCGCAGAATTCTCTTCCTCTTGAACTAATAGTGGAAGACATCACCAGGCTCATTGGACTTTGACAACCACTCCATGAACTTGATTGACCCAATCTTCACCCCCTTCTTTAGCATTGTGTTCTCAATGATGTCTTTATTGTTTCGGTACCTTGTTCGAGAGCAACCTGGATGGTGTCGCGAGACCTCAATCACATTATACGAAATAGATTGGCCAGGAATAATGCGTAATAGGAAAAGGTATAAAATAAAGATTAATAAGCGAAGAACCTAAGGACATTACGCAATATTCTGCCATACCAGCAAAAGGAAAATCCACAACCTTTTTATACACTGACGGAAACATAACCATAGCGGTTAACGGGTTCCAGCCCACCCCTCTACCCCTCCACGGCTGTTTTAGAAAGTGGTGAGCCAGGATAGCAATCTGTATATGTCTACAGACGTCCTGGGAGTACCACCTTAGTCTAAAATGTAATACCAGGTATTAAATCATAGTTTCTGCCATATATATATATTTATGCTTATCAGTAATACTTTACTCCTTATTCCTCTGATATCAGGGAATCAGCACTGAATTCACAATTATACTACAAAACAACACATGATTAACAAGATTAATACGTTAACAAACTATCCTTCTCGTTCATTAAACAATTAACAATTTAAATATTTAGAACACTGTTCGTCCGACCGCTCAAAGACCTTCTAGCCAACGTTCTCAGTTTCACCCCGCTCGGAGATAATTACTAACTGGACTCTCTCTTTTCAGGGATGCTAAACCCATTTTCCCCCGCTTTAACTTAAAATGCCATATGGCCCTCATCCAGATCATTTCATTATACAAGCTATTTAGCGTCTTATTCGCATATTTTACTTTGAAAATAACTATAAATTATTATAAAATTAAAAACTCTTACAAAATGTTGTTCAAAATAAATGAAATTAGAGAATATACGTTTCTAACTGTTCCACCACAAAAACTTTACCAGCGGATACGAAATTTCACATTATAATTTTATAAGGGTAATTTTCTGGCGCAATTTGTCTAAATAATGGTGGAGGCGCCGGGATATTTATAATATAACTAAATTTAACATTGTGTGAATAATCTCAAAGTAAAAAGAATAATGTTAGGAAAAATATTAAGAAATAAACAAAAGATGTATATTATAATAAAAACATAGGTATTTAACAATTAATCTACCTAATTTCAGTTAGAATACTATAGTTAATGTCTGATTTTTTTACCATATTCTCTTTCTGGTAAGAATACAACTTAAATGCCACATAAGTACAATATTGACAGACTATATCATTTCATTATCAACAATCTACTACAATCTCACTCTTAAGGGTCATCGTTTGCAAAGCTGTCTCTAGCGTATTGAATGGATAAGATTAGCCATGCATGAAACAGATTTACAACATAATGAATTTTTCAATAATATTTATTGGTAATTCACAGTAGAGTTCTTTCTGCAATACAATTTTTCTCTACTCCAGTTTTGTGAAAGGAACTTTTGTCTACGGTTAAGTTCACATTCAGATTGCATAAGCTTTTACCATACTTTATATAAAATTTTACCATAATGTTTTTTTTAGCATGTTTGAGAAAGTTAAAGCCTTTTTTAAGTTTGAATCTAGATATAAAAAATCTAGCTACAATTTGTTTAAGAGTTAAAGATATTGGAAGGTAAGGACACTGTAACCTGTTATCACAGATCTCTTTATCAGTTTATCGTTCTCACTTAAGGATGGCTTAATTCTAATTGCTAGAAAGCTTTTTTAAGCTCCGACGACAACACTGGACTTTGTTTAGTAACGCAATGTGAGTTATTAAGTGTCAAGAGCCAATTAATAAAAATAATAAGATTTAAGCACAAAACTGATTTTGTTGCCGTAAGGTTTTGTTTCTGATAAACTAACATAAAAATTAAAAAACATTAATACAATAAAATAGATTATAAAATAAATAAATTTTAACTAATTTGCAAGAAGATAAATAAAACAAAGTTGAAGAGAATAGGGATTCTCGGTCAGGCTGGAGACAGGCCATAATATGCCCTATCTACAAAAAGGGTGATAAAAGTAAAGTAGAAAACTACCGAGGAATAACTCTAAGCACAGACTATAAATTGTATCCGTCAATTCTAAATGAAAGGGTGAGAAAAGAGATGGAGAAAAAGGGGGCAATACCAGACAGCCAGGTGAAATTCAGAGAAGGGAAGAGAACTATGAATAATGTATACATCCTAGACCACTAACTAGCTAATAATAAGATAAAAAAAAGAACAAAGGCTGCATGCACTATTCATAGATTTTAGAGCAGCGTGTGATAAGGTAGATAGAAAAAAAAGTGTATGAAAGTATAAGAGAAAGAGGAGTAGATGAATGGCTAGAGAAAGGTAGAAGCAATAAGCGTAAAAACCAAAAGCAAAGTAAGATCTAGGGAGAGATAGAGTGATTGATTTGTAACAACAAAAGGAGTAAGATAAAGATGTTCGCTCAGCCTTTTGTTATTTACAATTTACATAGCTGACATAGGGGCATAAGCAGAGGGATGTGTGGTAGGAAGAGAAAAAGTATGAAGCCCGAAGTTTGCGGATGATATGGTAATGGTAGCAAAGAGTGAAAGACAGATAGGGGAAATGATAAAAAACCTACAAAAGAATGTGGCAAAGGAAAAGCTAGAAGTGAATGTAAATAAAGCGAAGATGATAGTGTTCAACAAAAAGAAGAAGAAAAAAGAAAAGAATGATTTGGTATGAGAAGGAGAGAAAATAGAGAGAGTTCAAGTATTTAGGGTATACATTTGATAAAAGGGCAACGGACAAAGCGTATGTTAAAGAGATGGCAAACAAGATAGTGGAATGTGTATGGGGAGTAGGAGGGAGACAATGGGGAAGAGATTTTAAGAGGACAACGATGTTTGAGAGCTTGGTAGAGAGCGTATTGATGTCAATACAAAAAATGTCTTCCGAAAGATGTCAATATTTCAGCGTATTTATGTATAGAGCAGAAATCTGGAGGGTAGAAAAACCAAGAGGAAATAGAGAGGGTGGAAGAAAAAGTATCTGAGATGCGTGCTAGAGAAGAACAGAGAAACCTCTGATTATATAGTAACAGAAGAATGTAAGAGAAACCAGCTGAGAGTGAAAGCGGGAAAAAAGCCACTAAGTTTGAAGATAGAATGAATGGAAGGAACGAATGTAAAATATTGAATAAATGTTGGAAAAAAAAGAGATAAATGAGAGAGAGAAATATTACAGAAGAAATGGATATATCGGTAAAGAAGTATAAAGATTAAAAACAGAAGGCCAATGAATGAACGGAGAGATGTGTGAAAGAGACAAAGATAAGCAAGAAAGAAAAGAAAGAATCAATGAATCTAGGTACAACAAAAATTATGAGAAATGTCTAACAGAAGAAATCCCGGTGTACCTAGGAGAAGAAAGTGCGAAAGAAAGAAAGATAATGGCAAGGTTCAGGTTCGGAAATGAAGAGAGAGAGAATGCGTATTAAATGAAGAGAGACTGTGTAGGATGTATTACGAGGAAAAAGAGACAATAGAGCACATATGGATTTCACTGAATGCAGTGAGATGAGAGAAAAAGAGAGTAAATACTGGAAGAAAATGAAAGTGAGATAAAGTGGATGAAAGAGTTATAGGAGAAAAAGGGAAACAAAGACAGTAAGAGAACGAGGAAGAATAGGGAAGATAGGATAGAAAAAATTTGTATAATTGCGTAACATTGTAGAGATTTTAAAGCCTATAGGCAAAAATAAACCTATTTCAGTCTTATAACTTTAGCAAAGAGTTATAAGACTGTTATTATGATTCTATAAACTTTATCTGAAAAAAAAGAAAGCTGTATTTTTTTTACTTTTTAAAATATAGAGTTTGTCAAAAGATATTGATATTTGGCAACGCTTTGTTACAGAAAATTGGCATTTTTTACTAACTTTGTTTACTAGAACTAAGTGTTAACGCAAACGCATTTATTTACACTTAAAATAAAAACAATAACATTTGCTTGAGTTGAGAGATGGTAACACATTAAGCGTACTTTTTGCCGATCAGTTTGTAAGAAGAGATTGAGTGCAACAACGGCAACAATCTGTTGCTGAATTATTATTTAGTTAAGCGCTCTATTTCAAGTTGGTCATTTTTTTATTTTAATAATTATTAATAAATGTAAATAAAGAAAAATTGGCAATTAGCCCAATCATCTGCACAACGTCTGATCGCTTAAATCTCATAATTTATATATTTCAAGCTTGATCGTATCATTAAGAATTCTAAATGATCATTTTAAATGTAATCATAATGTGTGGCTTTTTAGATGGTAGACAACTTTCACATGGATTTATATTCCTGGGATAGTCTCAATTAGGTAAAGTGTTTGTAACTGAAAAGTACACAAAACAAGACTTCTATTAAAATACGCAAAATGTTTACTTCCGACTTCCTACTTATAAATTTTAGGACCGGCAAGTTTTCTCACAAAAATGACGTCATTTTAATGAGGAGCTTACTATTGATAGTAGACTTTTCATTAAAATGACGTTATTTTAGTGAAAAAACTTACCAGTGACAAAATTTATTAATGTCAGTTGTAAATTTTTTTGACATCGTTGCCGGTATATTATTAAATGCTATAAACAGCATAGCAGACGTTATGGTATGCTCTTAGGTGATCGCTTTGTATGATATATACTTGTCACAAAATGACATTTCTAATATATGACAATTGACATATAACAGCAAATAATTGTGAATGACGTTGTTGACAGTTGCTGTTAGTCAAAGAGTCAAAGTTATCCTTATATATTTCTAGTTTCTAGTGTAGGATTTCTGTTTTTTTTATGTAAACTGAATAAAGGGGTTCGAAAAAAAAAATTAATTTTTCTAAATGATGTCGTAAGAGGAATTATTTCGCCCTTTAATTATTTTAAGGAATGCAGACCGGAAATTGTATTCCGTCGCCATCTTCTTTGTTTAGGTTTTGGGAGAATTTGCGTCTGTTGCAAGTAGCATTTTAGAGTTAGAAAAAAAAAGCGAAATTTTAAGAAAAATAGCGTTTCCAAATGAAGATGAAGTTAGTGGACCAAGTAGTTCGGAGTTTTCGCGTGGCGAAAGTTTTTCGCGAAAATACAGACAAAATAAACAGCATCGACTTCAGTCCAAGCGGCGAAACGCTAATTTCTTGCAGTGAAGACGATCAAATTGTCATTTACGATTGTGAAAAAGGCACTCAGGTCCGGACAGTGAACAGCAAGAAATACGGCGTCGATTTGATACACTTTACACATGCGAAAAACACTGCGATACATAGTTCCACCAAAGTCGACGATACGATCAGATATCTGTCATTGCACGATAACAAATACATTAGATACTTCCCGGGGCACACCAAGAAAGTTGTGTCGCTTTGTTTGTCTCCAGTCGAAGATACCTTCCTGTCGGGCTCTTTGGATAAAACCTTAAGGCTATGGGATTTGAGATCTCCAAATTGTCAGGGATTAATGCATTTGTCAGGAAGACCAGTGGCCGCTTATGATCCAGAAGGGCTTATTTTTGCTGCTGGTGTCAACTCGGAAAGTATCAAATTATATGATCTACGTTCCTTTGATAAGGTACGTTGGGTTTTATTATCCCTTTCTCCTTCTGATTTTCAAGGCCACCTTTCTATGCAATATTTAGTTTTAAACCACGCATTTCGGTTAAAGGTAAACATACATTTTGAAGCTTCTAGTAATTAGCTTTTGTCACTTTTGGTTGGTCTGACAAGTGCGTCTGCGGAGTTCTGTGTCGCCAATAATGCCAACCTCTCAAGCCATGGCCTTCTTGCTTAAAACCTCACTTCGTGTGTTTTAGGTGATTTAGATAATAGGCTAGCGGTCATGGCTTCCTACATTAATATGGATAAAAATCCAGCCTAGTCATAAATTTTAAGCTCTGGAAAATTTTGTTGCTAACGGTTGGTAACAGCAAGAAGTCATTTGATTTAAAATTCAATTTAAAAGCTTCTGTTTGACGTAATTGGTTTCATTTTTAACAAAAAATTAATATTTAAAGAACAGTACGTAGTTTATGCTCTAAACGATAGAAAGTATGTTGATAGATACAATTTGAAATAAAAAGTATATCGCTGGTTGGACAGCCACGTTAGCGCATTTTGTAGATCAATGATATACAAAGTAATCTATCTTTTTTGGGTAGCCAGCAACTGGTAATATAAAGAAGATTAATGCAAATTTCTTTAAACTATCTGTAAATTTGGACATGTTTCGTTCTTATTGGAACTCATCAGCAAGTCGCTACGATTCGAATGAATTTGCAGTGACAAGTTTGGTTTATAATGCCTTTATAAACTGGTGGTCCGTAGTGATTTAACTATCTAAGCGGTGCCAGAAGAATTCTGCTTTTAATCCATGATATTAATTACTTAATATTCTATCTCATATTGTCCCCGTCCACTAGGCGTCACAGCATGATTTCAAATCTTTAGAAAAAAAATACTTATTTGCCGTGTTTTCGATCAGGTTTTTCTTAGACGCTGTAAAGGTGTAAGATCTTGGCAATCTGTTATTTATCGTATGTGGCTTTGAAATGATAATTTGAATTAGAATGCTATAATATTTTGTAGTTTATTTAAAATTGTGTCTTTTTTTTTAATTCCAGGGTCCATTCGTCACGTTTAAACTTACACAAGAAAAAGAATGTGATTGGACAGGTTTGAAATTCTCTCGCGATGGCAAAACTATCTTAATAAGTACAAACGGTTCCATAATTCGCCTAATTGACGCCTTCCACGGTACTCCTTTACAGACCTTCGCAGGCCACCTCAATAATAAAGGAATTCCTATCGAGGCCTCCTTCAGCCCCGATTCCCAATTTATTTTCAGTGGATCCACAGATGGCCGAGTTCATGTCTGGAATGCTGACACAGGCTACAAAGTTTGCGTTTTGAATGCAGATCATCCAGGTCCAGTGCAGTGTGTCCAGTTTAATCCAAAATATATGATGTTAGCATCGGCGTGCACAAATATGGCGTTCTGGCTTCCGAGTCTCGAGGACACATAAATAAGAACAACAATGGTAGAAATCAAAAGTGAATGTGAGTGTGCTACTGAGAAATTTAAGACCGTCCATAATTGCATTTTAGCAATTTCCAGTTTTTTTAATAAGTGTGCTAGAATGTAATGAGTGAGATAGAACTCTTAAATTTTTCGGAAGGAAGGAGAAAGCGAATTTTTTTAAATGTACCTGCGTGTGTTCTTTAAAGACGAACAGAGAGTACTTTTTTGTTTGTAAATATGTTTTCTGATTTTTGTAATGTTCATGGAAATTATATAAATTATTTTTATAAGATATCTGCATTTCTTTAATGGCTCTACTGATGATTGATTGATTGATTGGTGGTAAATGTGATACTAATTAATTACTGTAGATGATGTTTTTAAATGTAGATTTCAATTTGTAGAAGGGTCTTGTTTCTAATACATTCAAAGTATCAGTATTTGTTTTTTTGTGATAGAGTTAGGCTTTTTTAATCATAATCATACATTTCCAGACTGATGTGCACGGCATAATAGATTTTATTTTGTGTTATAAATGGCGTTGTGTTCTTTGACACCTCTCATACTGATTAAACTGTAATAAAGTTTTTGGATTTTATCTCAACTGTTTTACTGTTTGAAAATAAATTACCATACTTTAAATACTCACTTCACCCGGAATAGCTCCAGCCTTGCATTTGCAATATACTGAAGACGGTTGCAGATCTATTTTAAATAAAACTATTCAAGAATGAAGTAAAACAGCTGCTAAATAAAAAAAATAAGCAAAAAAGTGTTTAACGTTACAGACAATTACAAAAATAGATGAAAGACTTCCTAGGAAAGTTCATTGAGACAGGCAATGGGTCAATGGAGTTTTTGCCTTGGCGCATGGCTCTTGGTTGAAAGCAAATAGTTGTAGGTCTGACTGAGACGCAAAGAAAGCGTCAACTCAAACACATTAAAATTATATAAACTAATCAACTCGTCTCAAAAATAGTTTTGACTACGTGTCAAGGTTGACACGACTACTTGTTCTGTGCTTCAGCCAGTCTTTATTATTTCTACTATTGTTTGGCTCTGGACACCGATTGGCAGAATCATATTTCTCGGTTGAGATCTAGCTTCTCATAGGTCTCGAACGTTGAAGAGTGAAGCGAAATCTGGTGCTACCGCTAATGTTTTGTTGCTTAAAAGTTATCGTGTTATACCAATTGCGACAACGAAAGAAAAAAAGACTTGTATGGCTGAACTAATACGTTCAAGACGGTTTCTTAACATTGGCAACATTGACAAAATGGGTGAGTTGTAGTAGATCGTTGATAATGATGTAGTCTCTTAATACTGTATGCATTACTTAAGTTGTATTTGTTTCAGGAAGAGAATATGGTGAAGCAAAAGAAATTGCGACAAAAAATTACCCCTTACAATATATACCTTGGAACTAGTTTCTAAAACCTGAGCAAATTTGAAAGCAGTATATTAAAAATAAATTTTACAATCGCCATTTAAGCCAATCTTGTAAACGAACGCGTTAGTCAGGCGATAAAGATTAAAAAAATATATATATTGTCTAAGTACTTTCTAAAATCATCAGATAGAAGCGGCATATTATAAAAGGAATTTTTATCAGCATCTGATAATGAAATATACTGGCTGACTATATTTTTTGTGATTTTAATAATAATTTTCACTCGCAAAATTATTGTCAAAAAGTACTTGCACGATGAAGTAATTTTTGACAACTTTAACGGCGGATTGACGCGCCCGGTTACAAAACTTGCATAAATGCCAAATGAAAAACTTCCGAAATCAGGATGACTCACGGCAAGCTATTTTTCTACTCCACCAATCTGATGAAAACTGTTAAAGAAAAAAATCAACATTCAATAACAAAAAAAAAGCTATAATGAGAACAAAAAAGTAGAGAAACTTTTATCATATAAGTAGTTGAAACATCTAAGAAGATCAAGCGCTAATAATAACAAAAAAATGTTTTCCAAAAATATGCTGAAAGAATAAATTAATTTACAGTGTTAGAAAATCATATTTCTAAATAATAAACCCACACAAAGTTCAACCTTTTTTTTTGAAGCAGATTATAAACTTGTTTTTCTACGTATAAACCATAAAACAAAAAATACACTTTTTTAGAACAATGTTATATCGAATAGGGTTTAACGATACAAAATATACTGTGTTCAATCTTTGCAGTTTGGATCACCGATTTTCACAACTTTCAATACTTTATAATAAATGTACTTTATTTATATTAGTGTATTTTAGTTACAAAAGCATTAATGTTGTAAAGTTTATTGTAAACGGATTTGCAACTACAGAACTCATGAACAATCAAAAATACTCATAGTTTTTCTGTTAAATCATATAAACCATAATGAATTAAAAGTGATCAAACTTAAGTAACCACAATGAGAGTAAAAAGTCAACAAAACTTCCATCTGTTACCACACTCGTTACATAGAACAAACGTTGTCATAGGTTCATCAGCAGACCTCGTTTGAACTTGATTATAGGTACAATTTCTTTTCTTGCACTTCCCGCATTTCAGCAAAGAAGTCTTCGTTCCCTGTACTGTTGCCAACTGAGCGTCGTTGATAGCTTCCTTCATAAATTTCTCTCTTAGTTGCTTAATTTCGTCATTCGCCATTTCTTCTGCCGACATAACAGCAAGTCGACCGGCTGGAATCGCACCGATACGAAAATTTGTTCTCAAATTTGGATTTTTTGTGTCTTTTAGATTAGCTATGCGGGATCTAACACGGTTTTTATATCGCATGTCGGTGTTCTTAAATTCCTGAAAAATTGCCTCTTCGAGCTCTTCCGCCAGGTCTTCGGGAGAAGCACATCCTAGGTACAAAAATAATAAAATAAGTTTTCCACCGATTCATAAAAATATAAAAATTGCCCAAAAGTAATTTCGCGTTCAACACCTTTGTTATGTTTTGGTCGTTTAAGAATATAACATTCAATAGCGACATCTGCTAGAAGCTAACCATACATGAAAGTCGAAAAGAAACAGCTTTCTACATGTTAATGCATTGGTCACTCTAAATGACAGATATCAATTCTAATAACACATAATTTGAGACAAAAAGCACACCGCTGATTGGACTTTATTTTACTATTTGTTTGTAAAAAGTCAAGTATATAGGAAATACGTGCTGTCTATCTTAGATTTGCGTTTCAGACATAAGCGCTAAAATGTGATAACTTTATTCAAAGCCCGTTGATTTTATAAAGTACCGACACGAGTTCAAATTTGCTTCGGTAACGATTCATTTTGCCGGTAGGAGACGCTGTGACAGTTAATGTTTATCACATATTATTATTGACATTTGTGTTTTATTTGAAAATAAGAAAATATAATATTATCTCAAAGCCAATGTCAAAATGATGATAAACATTAACTGTCACAGCGTCTCCTACCGGCAAAATGAATCGTTACCGAAGCAAATTTGAACTCGTGTCGGTACTTTATAAAATCAACGGGCTTTGACTTTATTGTCCGATCAGCGATATCTGTTATTTGTCTCAAAAATTATTTTTTATCATAACTGACATCTGTCATTAAAAGTGACTTTTTCTCATCCAAATGTAGAAACATGGTTTTTCAACCTTGATATAAAAATCTTCCAAATAATAAATGGCAACATAATAGACGAAAAATTACTAGCTTGCCTTACAAGTAGAAATAGCAAACATTATACATATTGTATTTTGATTGTCTTTGAGGTGGAAATTAATTATTTGTAATATCAGACAACAAATTCGGATAGTGCAGCACCATTTGTCAAGTGACAGCAAAAGATGGTCAAAGACAACTTTTTTTTCTTCTCTAGGTTAAGCAAATATTAAAAATGATACTAACCTTCAAAGTCGTCATTCTCAACTTTGTCCACTTTTAGAGCAGCTGCTAACATTTCCCGACATTTAATTCTAACGGCATCTGTGGTATTTGAACTACTTGGAGGAAATTGGCTTTGCAATTTTCGATCCTTTTCCCGTACGTCCCGTTCTTCCCGATTAATCTTTTCTTCTTTATCTTTTTTCGGTTTCACCGACGAGCTGCTGCTCTCTTTAGCCGGCGTGGTCGTACCGGAAAGGAATTTCTTCCAATTTTTAATTAGTGTTTTTGACAACGAAATAACCTCGTCGTCTTTGCTGGATTTCCTTAATGCATTCACAGTCATTCCGATTCGGGTCTTAGTCAAAACCTCTAAATTGATATTCAAAGTTTGTAATTGTTTTAGCAAGTCCAGGGCTTGTTCCTGACCCTAAAACAAAGCCAATATTTAGCCAGTCGATTAACAGCGGTTATACAATGAAAAAAACCGAAAGAGGCTTTAACCTCAAAAATGACACCGACAACAAATGTACTATTGTATTTTTTCAAAATTTTTTGGTGAAACCACCTACACTGCCATCCTCTGATGTCATTTTATTAAGTTTCTTCTGGATTCTTGAAACCTCTTCTTCTACACTCATTTTTAGGCTATTTTCCTGCTTGTTTTTGTCCTAAAGATTATAAAAAGTTGCTTAATTTATTAATAAATAACTGACGCCTTTCCCACACTACTCTGGGCGGCGATCCGTCGTTTTGGGGGGCAAGGAGAAGAAATTCGTTGAATCAACGATCGGATACCTCAAAGTGCGCAAGCCCAAATATTGCGCGCGTTTCGAAGTTTTTGACAAGAATGACAGATGAACGATTGATTTTGATTAACTCTAATTGGTATACAACGTGGACCGTAAATTTTAAATCGTAAATTAGTAATAAAGTTTATACACAGCCGTCTCTACTTAACAAGCCGTGAACAGCAAAATGTGGCAACGCTGCCAGCGGGTACTAGTTCAAGTTTCAAGAGTTTACTCAATTTTTCCGGTGGCAATACTTTTGTTTCAAACCTCAAATAAGTGAAACTGTTTGTGGTTTATGTAATTTGTTTTTTACTGTTTTTCCAAATGTTTAATTTGTCACTTCATCAGTAGGTGTATGACAGATTGCACTGTTTAGCAAAGCCAAATTTTTTGAGGTTATGATTTGCACAGTGACTTGAGCAAGTTAACAATTAATGTGACCTGAAAGTCATACCCAGGGCCCAGGGGGGTGAAGCCAAGATAGCGGAATTGGAAACGAAAAAAGTATGTGGGCCACTATATTGACGTGCGGCAAGGGGAAAGAAAAGTAGCCAATCAGAAATATGAATTTGAATTCAGCGCCAAAAGTAGTATTGTTTGTCACGCCCTCCACTTTCGATTCACAACTTGCTAGAGGTTATGTTGTTATACTTGTTTTTATGAAATTATATCAAATTTTTATGTTAATTGATAAAGCAAAATGAAAAATAGAATTAAAATTATAAATAAAATAGGTAAGCTTAGATTTTGTTTGTAGATTCCTATTGTGGGAGAATATTATTTATAGAATAGATGGGGGCTCAGAGAAAGAATAGATGGGGGCTCAGAGAAAAGAGTCAGGATCACTTTGATGAATCTGGTTTTGTCAACAAGAGAAAGAAACGGTTAAATTTTGGTGCAGCTTTAGTGCAAGTTTTTATGGAGGATTTTGCTTTTGAGACTGAAAACTCTTCAGTTTAAAGCGAAAGAAAATAACTGTACTTTTTATTAACATTATAAGCGAGTAGTATGCCAGTTGGAGGCAAGAGAAAAAGACTCGTTGAATTTTAGAAGAAAATCGTATGTGATTGGAATTAAACTTTTATTATATTTCCACGTATGTAGTTCATTTCAATTCAATTGGCATAAGAAGTGGCTGTGGGAATTCAAATTTTTGTTGGGGATTAATATGGACATTTGTTTAAATCATAAAAATCACTGTTTGGTAGTGATAGATTAGTGACAAAGCGAGATACATTTTATGTGAAGTACTTTTCACATTTAAAACGTATTTATACGATTATGGTTAACTTTTTGCTAATAAAATGAGGTAGAGTACCGGTATCTGTTTACTTTTTGTTGTTTTTGTTAAATAATTTGTCTGTTTTGTTTGTATTTTAAGTTTGATTGCAATTTATTTCATTTTAATTTTAGAAGGTCATTTAAAATAATTAAAATTTATTAATTTTATTTGTTTGTTTTATATGACTATATTGTCAAATGGTTGTCTAATTGTTTATTTATTTTTGAACTTTGTTTAAGTTGTGTAATTCAGTAGTTTAAATAAATAATATATCAAAATGTAAAATGTCTTAGTTTTGGTTTATTTAAATAAATCATATTTTGGTTGTTGTGAAATCAAATTAGAATTGTTTGATTTAACTTTATAATTAAATTATAAAGTTAAGTTAAACACTTCTATTTTGATCTCACAACACCAATTCAATGGGAAAAAAGGCGGCAAAATAAGTGGCGGGTACATTTAAATTTGCCCGCCACTAATTTAGTTTGCCACAAAATCGGCTGTCGTTTTCGTTGCCAACCATTAGCATAGAATGTTTCATTTCTTATAATGAGTGTTCTGTGGTCATACCTATCTACATAGAATAACTCCTATCTACTTCTACTATGGTCTTAGCTGAGGCCACTGCCACAATAGACCCATCACTAACGCTGTTGCCAAGTTGATGTTCACGGCTTGTTAAGTAGAGACAGCTGTGGTACATACATTCTTCCCAGTTTTTATTCATTATTCATAAAGAACAGATTAAGGTCACTTGATAAACGCATTACGTGTTCAGGTAGCGCCATTAGAAAATGACACAAAATGGCATGCTGAAAATTGCTGTTAACAAAGGATGGAAAATTCAAATGTCGTAAGTTAGACGAAGAGGTCACTAGCTTTAAAAAATTGTGTTTGCCAAATCGGCAGCAGTGTTTCAATGTGAAAAAAAAGGAGTTAACAACTATACTCTATTTTTTTGGCAGAGGTGGATGCGCGCGCATTGTGAACAATTTTATATAGGTGCAATATAGCAACTTTGCTAAATCTCGCAGGATTTTCTCTGTATTTTCAAGAAATATTTAGGAATCTGCTGCCAATTTAACTGTCAATGGTGTCAGTGTCAATAAATTGTCTATGTTTACATAACTGTACACAAGCACCGGAATTTTTAAAGAGTCGCAATAGTGAAAAATGTGACATTAATTGCCTTATAAATCAAGCTTTGCGCACCAAACGACACAGGATTTGCACGCCCTTCCTTGAGAAAAAATCCTGTTTGGCAGTCAAAAGAGAGGTTAGGATAAATTGATAAGTCTTGCTGACAGTGCTGTTCTATAAAATTGAGTTGTGTAAACGGAACTTTAACCGATAGAAAAGCAGTGTTTTAAATGCAATTCCGAAGATGCTCGATTTGTCTTGTCAATAGCCAAAGCATATAGTATAGTAAACTTAAGTTTTAGAAACTATATGAAAAAATTATTACTGACATTTGATTCTACTTCAAATTTTCAACCGCCAACTTTTGGTTATCACTAGATTATTTACTACGCGACAAAGTTAGATATAAAAAAATACTAATGGCGTTAATACAGCCGTCTCTACTTAATAAGTCGTAAACATCAACTTGGCAACCGCGTTAATGGGTCTATTGAAGCAGTGGGCACAGCTGAGACCATAGTACAAGTAGATAGGTATGACTTTAGATCACGTCAGATCACATTAACTAATTGTTAATGTGACCTAACCTCAATAAATCCGCATCTGCTAAATAGCACAATTTCTCATACACCCACTAATGAAGTAACAAATTATAAACACTTGACAAAACAGTAAGACACAAAATACAAATAAACTACAAACAGTTTCACTTATTTGAAGTTTGAACCAAAAGAATTGCCACTGGAAAAATTGAAAAAATACACTTGAAACTTGAACTAGTGAATGCCAATAGACCCACTGGCAGCGTTGCCACATTTTGCTTTGTTTACATCGATTGTGTAACAGTTTATGAAACTAAATAAACATAATTATGTCACTTGAAATTAGTTCCTATTATTAAAATAAGTTTTTTAAAATTATTTCTAATGGATTCTTTTATTTTTTAACAAATAAAAATTGTTTATTTTATTTTCGTCTTTGGTTTCATTTTATTGTAAAAATTATTTATTTTTATTTTATTAAATGATTTTTTTCAATTTTACTCTTTCGGTGCAGTTCCAAGTTTGAATGTTACTGAGTATATCTGTACTCAAGTGTACTAAGAAGTGCACTTATTTGTTATCAAAAAGGATGCCTTTAATCACCAAGACCGATCTCTAGTCTGATAGCGTCTTAACAGTTCAACATTGTTCTAATTTATCGTTTGCCACTTGCCAAAAAGTTTGTTTAGAAGATGTCGAAAGCTCTTTCGACTACCAAGTGGTCATTATCAGGAGATGAATTTGATTCGTACTCTTTATACACGTTTTTTTGAAAGTGTATTCAGAATAATTTTGTTAGGAATGTCACTTTAAGCAGCTATTTGTTAACTATTTTGTCGTAAATAAACGACTTGTAGAAGTTATAGAATAGACCAATTGTTCAAAAACGATTCTTATTGTATTAAATCGCCATCGAACGACTAGTCGTTATGATAACAATCGAAAGAAAAATACAGAATTAAAAAAATGTTTCAATACGATTGTCATAATTTAACAGGTGATTATCGACTTATAGAATAGCTTTAAATAATAAATTGGTCACTCCAAATGAAAGACATTGCTTCTGAACATAATCGACAACAAGTATATAGTATATCGCTGATCGGACAACCAAGTTATCAGGTTAGCGCCTTTTGTCTGAAAAGCATACTTATGACATGAAATAATATTTCTCTATTTTCTTTTCTACCAACAAATAGAAAAATAAAGTGAAAGTAAATTTATTCAAACTAGATCTGTAGAATTGGACATGTTTCGTTCTTATTGAAACTGTCAAGCATGTGGCAGCAGATTTGAATCGTTCTACTTGACAAAGTTTTGCTAGCTGCCTAGTATAATCAATCGACATAAGCAAATTTGTAAAAACAAACAAAATAAAATAAACAAAGTAAATAAAAACAACAAAATATATACATTGTTGAGAAGTTATATTTTTTTGAATTAATGGGTATTTGTTTATTATCATTATTCAATAGTGCAATCATTTTTTTTATCACAAAAATAATTTGGAAAAGGTATTTTTTACAATTTACAATTTGTCCAGTGGCGGATCTACCAGAGTGCCAGGGTTCCGCGGCACCCAGGCCCGAGGCTACATGGGTCCAGATAATACACATTATTCTTACAAAAAAAAAGAATTTTTTGTACATTTTGTCATATTTGTGGGAAATTTTGTTTATTTTAATGACGAAAGTTAGACAAGTCTTTCGAAATAACATAACATAAAACAATTTGTAACTCTTTAAGCTAGCGATCATGGTATGTAATAGAAGATAGGTGGCAGGTCATAAAAATGACCCAGCTGTAAAGAGTCTCTTTTCCTTGAAATTCTTTTTCTTGATCTTTTTTTGTCATTTACAAGTTTTTTGACTTATGCGACCTAGATGCACAATTGTATAACATGCTATTAATCTATTTGTATTATAATATGTCTTTTTACTGAAAAAAGAAAAACACTTGAGCTTTACAAATTACTGATATTATTATGTACAGATGATTAACACTTTTTAAAAAATATACCACTATTAGATAAAGTATTTTACAAACAAACTAAATACTATAAATAAATAGATAATAAATTTTTTTTTTCAGCTACTTTATGAAGTGAGTCAAAAATTTCTCACTCACTTCAGAAAAAATATTTATTATGCTGCCTTAATTTGAAGTAGACTTTATTAATTAATTTTTGAAGCTTCGAGTCAAGTAAGAGATTTTACTGACGTGTTTTGTATTAAAGTTTTCCGGAAATCGTAAAAAAAGACAAAATTTACAAATTATAATTTTTTTTTTACAAATTTTACAAAAATCAAGTGTGTCAATTTTGTTGGCAACTATAGTTACTAGAGTATCTTTTTTATTTTGCGTCTTGTAAAGTTTTTACAGTACTAGTCCAGAAAACTCAATTTTCCTGCGCGTAAATAAGCAGGAAAATGTTGTTTCCAAGACGATTATCGAAAAAAACAATTAAATTCAACTTGTTTTTTTGTTTTTAACTATATCGGTTACAGTAGCATCTGCTGAACGCAGTTTTTCTAAACTGGAAATAATAAAAACGTACTTACGAAATACTGTGAGCCAAGATAGATTATCAAATTTATCCTTGATTTCAATTGAAATCTTTAAAGCAAAAGATTTAGACTTATCAAATTTAGTGACAAATTTTGCTACTATGAAAGCAAGAAAAAAATCGTTTTTATAGTTTGATTGTAAAATATAATGAACTTGTTTTTGTTTGCTTTCAGAATTATTAAAAGTATTTTTTTATGTATGATAACAATGTTTTATTTATTACATAAAATTCTAGATAATTTATTACAGATTTAATAAAAAGTCTTATAAAAAATTTAAAACAAAAAAAAAGGTATAAGACTTTTGAGTTGCTATTGGGCTGCTACGCCACTGAGTTTGTCTAACACTATTTAGGGAATATTGCTTCGATTTTACTGATAGTTTATGACAATTTTACTTGAGTAATAATAGCCATCAAATTTGAGTATGTTTCAAAATATTTTTACAAAGATTGACTGTAATGAATATTTCAAAAGTAGGCGACGATCGTAGAAAATAGCGCATAGTTTTCTAAATGTGTTTCTAACGTCTACTTGTAGTGTATTTTTAAGCGTTTTTTCAGTGTGAAATACAGTACGGTCTTGTGGCGAACATGCTAGCGGCTTAGCAAGAAAATAGTTTTATTAGAAAGGGCATGTTTTTAATTTGTTTTTGCTGAAGTACCTATATTTTGCTGCATAAAGTAATCTTTTGAAATGATTCTCTTTTTAAACTTATTTAATAAGTTATATAAACGTTTTTGGGAATTTTTTAATGTTAAAACGTGCAGATACTTTAGATTTAAATCGTTTGTAACATTCTTTTTTTACTTAGTTGGAAAAATTTATTAAGAAAGCAGATTCTAGAAGTTAGATGTGTTTAATGGTAGACAAAGTTTTTTTTTGTGAATTTTTTTGTAACCAACTTGTTGCAACTTGTTTCATGATACAAATAATTGTACCCAGCTTGTTCCAGCTTGATTTAACGTACAAATTGACGCTCTGAGTAATTAATTTATTCCAGAACGGTCAAAACGCATTAAAGTACAAGATTGAAGAAGAAAGGTTTTCACGGCTTGTCAGGACAGGGAAATAAAACTGAGAACAAGAACGGTAACTCGACGTGGGAACCACGCTAGATGCGAAACTTATTCTGAAAATAAGTTTCTTTCGACACGGTCTTTTCTGAAAGATGACAATATTTCAAAGTACAAGATGTCATAGCACATGTAGAAATAATTTAGTTTAAGAAAAATTAAAAAAAGTCATTTTTTTAGATCTACGTCACAAGGCTCCGCAAACTGCCCACTATTTCAGTTGATAACCGTAACTCCCTATAGAGAGAAAGCAAACTAATGCTTAAATATTGATAATCTTTATTGATTTAGAAATTCATATTTATTCATCTTCAATATACTGTAACAATGTCACCTTTTTCAAAAACCCAAAATTCAGAATATTGTCGTACAACGGTGTAACTGAAACAAATGAGTTTTATTACATCTTGTGTTTAAAAAAACAAAGTGATTTACTAAATTTGGTATGTTCCAGATTCTAATGGCGATTTCCAGTGTACGACCACACTGCTTTTATAAGCATTATTTGCATTTGTAGCAGCACTCTAAAGTTAAAAAATGAATAATAAAAATTCAACAAAAGATAGCATAGTAGAAATATCCGGCAGTAAATTTTTATTGCTTATAATTTAAAGAGCAAGGCAACAAAAGTAAGAAACATTTACAATCTAAAGTGTAGCGTGCTTTAGGTTTATAAATAAAAGTAACCAGGTAGCTGAGTAGCATCCTGAATAGAGAACAGTTTTTTTAGATTTATGACTGTGGTTTTAGAGGTCATCTTTTTTGATAGATTAGTGCAATAATATTTACTGCCAAACGATTTTTCTATATTTACATTGTTCCTATCGAAACAAGTTATTGTTTTAGCCATTTGATTGTGTTGTGGTACATTAAAAGCGCCGACGCTTAAACCGTCTTTATCGCGAACTTCAATCATGAATCCTTTAAAGGGTTTATTTCCAGATATTGTAATGAGAGTAACCTCATTAGTTTCAACATTTGTAGAGCTTATTGTAGCATTGTACGGAATAGGAGTTGTTTTGGGCGTTATTCCACCATGTTTAGGGGACATGGTAATGCATGTAGCTAAAGGATAATTTGCACCGTTTAGAAGATTCCAGGTAGCTGCAAATATTGTGACCAAAACTACTAGAGCTTTAAACATTCTAAAAAATAAGTTCTAGAAAATAAAACATTAAACTATTTTATTTGAATTTTTGTTGCTTGGCAATATTATTAAAAATGTATTTTGAACGGCAAGGCCCACTTTACTTACTTTTATAGTACCTAGCGACTTTGACAAACAGCCACGGCAAGAGCTACGGCGTTCAATGGGTTAATGGGGATACGTGATATAGGTATTTAGCAGGTTGTGCTAACTAATAAAGCAAACTAATATGATTTGAAAAGAAGCCTTGATTCCATATCATACATAAAACAAATGACAAAACACGAGTGATAACGCAAAAATTTGTTTATAAGTTCATAAAATAAAGTCACAAGTCTTGTATTTCAAATTTTTTTGATAATAAAATTTTATACCAGTAATAAATTTTTTACCATTGATTTTTAACAGTGATTAGAACTGCATATTGATTAAATTTATTTATGACTAAACACATTTCAAAAATTATTGTCTAAAATTAATCTTAATAAAAAAAAAGGTAGCACTCCGGGAGTGCCGGCAGAAGTGAAAACTTCAATATTAACGTTGTGTTTAATTATAAGTATAAAAGTACTATCATTTATGAGGTAGAATACAATGTTTATTTATTGCGCTATCGTACACAAATATGACAATTTATATGTTGTTATTTATAATATTATATCGTTATTTATATATTACATTAAATTTTATCTCTCACAAAAATCAACTTCCATCCATAATTTCGACGACTTTTACACCATCGTTATTATCAGAATCATGATCGCAAATTTTTACAACTGATACAATTGGTTTATGATAACTGAAGTAAGAAACAAACAGTTTTGATTCGAACCTATTTAAGTGTCTAATAAAGACCGCATCAATAGTAGTTTTGTATTTCGTTGTGCTAAAATTGCGATCATTTGACATAGTTAAACCAAATTCATTATTTAAAAATTCAATTAATGATTGATTTTTATCGTCTGCAAAGTTTATATTGAAATCTTCACTTAAAATCATTGGCAATTTATCAAAGCTTTTTCCAATTTTTTTTTCTTACTTACTCATTTTCTTTCACTACTTCATCATCACTTTTTTCATTAATAGATTCACTTTGTTCAATTTCCATAATTTAAACAATTCACATTTACGAATACACAACAGTGTATTTACTACACAACAGTCAAGCAATCAGCTGTCACCATCCTTGGATACGCGTGGGACGCTGTACATAAACACACACGGTCATTCGCGCAAGCGCCCTGTGCCGCCTAAACAGAGCAGCACACTCAGGCCATAGATTTAATACATTAGATATAGCTATGCATGCTGAACATACTTCGGTTCTTAAAAAACATATCAAAGAAATTGGTACATCTCTCCATTTCTTTCTATATTTAATGAAACACATTTTTTATCCTTTTCATCATATTTGTTGTATGTCGCACACGAGTCTATAGTGATTAAACAGACACGAATTTCTACGATTTTAGTCGACAATCAACGATGCAATGCTTTGCTGTCAACTTATTGACATTTGTCATACACAATCTAATAAAATACGAAAATTAGGTTAAAAATCAATTTTATTTTGGAATGAATAATTATTTATAAATAAAGTTTTTTTCATCAGTGCTAATGATTCTTAATTATTTTATCAAAAAACTCTATTCCAATTTCAAAATTTCACCAACTTTTAGTTGTGTCAGACCCATGTAAACTTTATTATCCGCTTCATATTTTATCAGCTTACAAACCCACAACTGCATCGTGACAATCACAATAATGAAAATAAAAAACTTCTCTCCTATGAATTTGTAAAATTGAAGTTAGGCTTTAAGAAAATAGAGAAACATTAGAAAGCTGGAAGAAAATAAAAGTTGAGGTTGAAATCTCAATAAATAAAATTACCTTCAAATTATTAAATATTTTTCTTGACAATAATTATTTTCAATTTTTAAGTGACTGAACTAAGTTTTCTGTTCAAATTATGTGATTAGAAAAATTTTAATAGAAACGTCAAAATAATTCTAGTGTCATGCTGACGTAGCGTACTCTGCGTCTACTGATTTCTGCTTTGCTATTGGTAGGAACCTCTCTAAAAGATAGCGCTATCGAATACTAATGCAGTTGAGAGTGAGAGCAATAGATGGTACGTCTTGGCGGACTATCGCAGTGCATGGCTGTATCTTGTTATAATAAATCTATGACTCAGGCACGGTAGAAAGAGTGGGAGATACTAGTTCCCCTCCCTTCCCCTCGATCTTACGCTTTTTCGATCAGCATCACGTGACCCTGACGCGAGTTTGAAAGTTTTTACCCATACAAAAAAAAGTGCTCAGCGCCGCTAAAGAAGTTTTCACTTCAAAAATTTAAAAACTATAATAGATAAACTGCCGATAAGCCAAAATTTGAAATTGTTTTTTATCCTTTAATAAAAACGATTACTTAAGTATCTAGCTATAATTTTAAGGTAAATGTCATTCTGAATGAAATTTTATTGACCAGCCACGCCCATACGGAATAATTTTACTATCTCATTTAATAGAATTCTTGAGAATAGCATCTTTATTAGGCAGCTTTTACTATTTGATGAAAAAAATTGTACATTTTGAATCATAGTATTGATAAAGTAAACAGTTTTCAGATTAGAAAAGGTGATAGAATTGTTTGGCAAATCTTGAAACATTTAAAGAACTGAAAGTGGTATAATATGTGTAATGCTCTAACTCAGATTGTCAGATTATTATGCCTAGTTTTCTTAGTCATTTTCTTATTTTCTATACATTTCTACCTAAACATCAAAAACAACGTTGAATTTGACTTTGTACCCTGATTTTTAACTTCTAATTTCTAGCTCAATTTTTTCAAAAACAAGATTTTTAAGAAAAATTAGTTGATTTTTCAGTTTTAGTCGTTGAACTTTGTAGAGTTTAAAAAAAAACCTCAAAATACCTCAAAAAATTGAGATATTTTTAAAAACACAAAAAATTGAGAAAATGACCGGTTTTTGAGTCCATTTTATCTGTTAAAACCTCATTTTTTTATAGAAACTAAATACTCTATTTTTTATGTTTTTTTTAAATGTTAGTCAGATTTTTTTTACCAAAAATAAAAAAAAATACCCTGTTTTTTATGATTTGTTAAAAAATGTGAACCAGACGAGTTGAAAGAAAAATGCATAGAAAATGACTAAGAAAACTAGGCATAATAATCTGAGCTAAAAAGTTACACATATGTATTAGATTACTAAAATAAAAATCAAATAATTTTCTAAGTCTACATCAAACAAACAAATAAAGAAATCGATTCATATAAATAAAAGATATCACTGGTACAAAAAATTTAAAAACCGATTTTTATCAAATATTGAGTTATTATTTAAAAAATACTTTGTTTACTCATCTTTAGCAGATGTAGTTGTCATAATTATTAATCTTTTATTTTTAAATTTAAGAATGTTACGGTGACTATTTAAAAGGTACTAGCTGAAAGTATAACATATTTTCTTTCAACTTGGCAACTTCCGAAATTGTTAAATTAGGTAAAAAATTAAAAAATTTGTTTTGGTTAATACAGAATTGTAACAATAATTTAAAGCTTAGAGCACTGTATATAGAAAAAAAAAATACGCCACCTTAAATAACTCAAACTAAAAAAGAATACCATCTGTAACTCCGAAAAATCAAAAACACCGTGGTCTTTTATAAATAGTCAATTAGAACCAACAAAAAATAAAGCTGTAATAATAGAAATTAAATTAGATAACAATAGGTCAAAAAATGGTACAGTAAATTTTCAAAATAGCAATAGATTTTTTTCAGCTGAGAATGTAAGACAAACAGTACTTATGTAGACAGTAGGGGGGAGTCGGTGATAGACTACGGAATAACAAATGAAGAGGCGTGGGGAAAAGTAGATAACTTTAAAATAGGGGACAGAATAGAGTCAGACCACCTTCCAATAGAAATAAGCCTAGAAGGCAGAAATAGCCAAACAGAAGAAAAAAAGATGACAAAAGTAAAGCAGAAGAAGGTAATAATTAAAGTATGGAACGAGCAAAGCGTGAAAGAATACAGGAAGAAGCTGAAAAACGTCAAATTCGAAGGGCAAGAGATAGAGAAGATGGAAGTGGAATCAAAAGAAATACTTGAAAAAGCAACGACAACAACAGAAGTAAGCAGTAAAAGAAAAAAAAGCAGAAAAGAGAAATGAATGGTGGTATTAAGAATGCTACCAGCTAAAGAAAAAATCCACAAAAGCGCTAAAGGAATTCAAAAGAAAGCAAGTAAATAGAAGAGTCTTCTTAGAAGCAAAAAGAAAATATAGAAAAAGATGTATAGAAAATAAGAGACAGAAAAGAGAAGAAGAAGAAGATAAAGAAATAAAAGCTATTAAAACAGAAAGAAAGGTGTGGAAGTACATAAACAGAGAAAGATTAAGAAAAGAAGCGGCGAGTGAAGAGATAACAATAAAGGAATGGGAAGAGTTTCACAAAGAACTGCTAGAAGGAGAAAGAGAAGTAGATATAGAAGACCCAGCGATGCAAACGAACCAGGCAGCACCATTAGGAACAGAAATTACACGGGAGGAGGTAGAAAGACAGATAAAGAAGCTGAAGAAGAAGAAGGCACCGGGGAGAGATGGAATACAGAACAAACACTGGGGATGTATGAGACGAAAGGTGTGATAGACAGATTGGTAGAGGTTATGAATGGAGTGTGAAGAGGAGAGAGATTCCACAAAAAAAAGAGATAAAAATAGAGTAGAAAACTACAGAGGAATAACTCTTCTTAACACAGGGTATAAATTGTATGCGTCAGTACTGAATGAAAGGCTGAGAAAAGAGATAGAGGAAAAGACATTACCAGACAACCAAGCGGGATTTAGAGAAGGAAGGGGAACTATGGATAATGTATACATCCTAGACCACCTAGCGAATAACGAGATGAAAAAAAAGAGAGGGAGGCTGTATACTCTATTCATAGATTTTAGAGCAGCGTTTGATAAGGTCGATAGAAAGAAAATGTGTGAGAGTATGAGAAAAAGAAGAGTAAGCGAGTGGCTAGTGAGAAAAGTAGAAGAGATCTATGTAAAAACAAAAAGCAAAGTTAGAGCAGGGGAGAAAGAGAGTGAGTGGTTTGTCGTTAAAAAGGGTGAGACAAGGGTGTCCTCTCAGCCCCTTGTTGTTTACAACTTACATGGCGGATATGGAAGAAATGTTTAGAAAGGCGCAAGCTGGGGGATGTGTGATTGGAAGAGAAAAAGTGTGGACTCAAGCGTGTGCAGATGATGTGGTATTAATAGCAAAAAGCAAGAGGGAGATGGGAGAAATGATGATGAACCTAAAAAAGTATGTGAGGAAAAAAAAGCTAGAACTGAATGTAAATAAAACAAAGATGCTGGTGTTTAACAAAAAGAAGAGAAAGGAAGAAAAGAAGGATTGGGAATGGGAGGGTGAGAAAATAGAGAGAGTAAAAGAGTTCAAGTATTTAGGGTATACGTTTAATGAAAGAGCTACGAACAAAGCGCATGTCAGAGAGTTGGCAAGGAAAGCAACTAAGATAGTGGGATGTGTATGGGGAATAGGAGAGAGGAAGTGGGGAGGGGATTTTAAGAGGAGAATGATGATGTTTGATAGCTTGGTAAAGAGCGTATTGATGTATGGGGCAGAAATTTGGAAATGGAAAGAACAAGAGGACATAGAGAGAGTACAAGAGAAGTATTTGAGGTGGGTTCTAGGGGTGGACAGAGAAACCCCTGGATATATAGTAAGAGAAGAATGCAAGAGAAACAAGCTGAGAGTGAAAGCGGGGAAAAGAGCGACTAAGTTTGAGGATAGAATGAATGGAAGGCAAGAATGTAGAATATTGAACGAATGTTGGAGAGAAAAAAAAATTTGGAGATAAACGAGAGAGAAAAATATTACAGAAGAAATGGGTATGCAAGTAAAGAAGTGGAAAGATTAAGAACAGAAGGCAAGTGGATGAACGCAGAAACGAGTGAAAGAGACAGGGATGTAGAAAAGCAAGAAAGAAGAGAAAAAATCAAAGAATCCAGGTACAACAGGAATTATGAGAAATGTATGACAGAGGAGATCCCGGTGTACCTGGGAAGAGAAAGTGCGAAAAAGAGGAAAATAATGGCAAGGCTCAGGTGCGGAAATGAGGAGAGAGAGAATAGGTATTGGATGAAAAAAGAAGAGAGACTGTGAAGAATCTGTTATGAGGAAAGAGAGACAATAGAGCACATGTGGAATGAATGCAGTGAGATGAGAGAGAGAGAAAGAGTAGAAAGAAAAGAAATACTGAAAGAAAACGGAGTGGAGATAAAGTGGATGAAAGAAGTATGGGAGAAAAAGAAAATTGAAGGACAAAGAAAGAACAGGGAGGGTAGAATAGAAAATGAAATAAAATGAATTGTAGATAGAATATTTAAGCCGGTATAAGCAACAATAAATCTTATTACTACTACAGTACTTAAATTTAATAGTAAAAATAGTGTAGGTGGTAATAATATATCTATTCGCATTATTGCTGTGTTGTTGATCATATTGCTGAACCTATTGCATTTATTATAAACAAATGTGTACACTTAGGAAATGTTCCATCTAGGTTTAAAACGGCAAAAATAGTACCAATTCTAAAAAAGAAACACAATGCAAACATTAGCAACTTCCAACCAGTGTCAGTGTTATGTGCAGTTTCAAAAAATATTGAAAACATTGTAGCTAACAAAGTGATTCACTTCTTAGAATTTAAAAACTTGGTAGAAGATTGTCAACAGGGGCATAGGCGAAAGAGATCAACAGAAACTGCAAGTAGCACTTTCATATAAGAAAGTTGATCAAGGTAATTTTTGCGCGAATTTTTTTTACGACTTTTCGGCCGTTTGATTCACTCAACTTAAATTTTGTCAAGACCAAGCTGTATAGTTTAAGGCTTTAGAGGTACATTTCCTAAACTTATTGTATCCTATCTTACAGGTCGTAAAATCTGCTAACTCATAAAAAAATGTACTTTATCATCTTATAATATTGATACTGGTGTATCTCAGGGATCGGTGCTCGGCTCACTTATATTTATTCTATATATGAACGAATGACCGATCTACAACAATATGTCAAACGTGGTTGAGTCATTCTTTATGCAGACGATGCTTCTAGGCTTCTATAGTGGTTGCTGCGCCAACAGCGGATCAGATTGAGGCTGCAACAAGATCTGTAACTAATGAAATAAAGTTCTAGTGTGATAAAAATGGTTTAATATTAAATAACGAGAAAACACAATGTCTACAATTTTTTCAGATGGAAAACATTTCTTGAAACCAAACACATACAGACAAGAAATGGGGCGAAATTTTTGGGAATAACGGTAGATGAGGCACTAAACTGGAAAAAGCATACTGATAATTTGTGCAAAAAGATAAATTCTTTTTTTACGCGATTCTTTAGCTCACGAGCATGCTGCGTGAGAAAGGTTTATCAAATACTTATTATGCTTTAACATAAAATATACGTAACTATCATTATATAATATTGTAACGGTTTGAGAACCAGAGAGAAGATTCAAGAAGCTATCAACGTATCGAGACTTTTTCCAGTTGGTTCCAGACTATATACATACAATAAGCTATACAGCTTTCACGATATAATATAATTTTGTGGAGAATGGTAGGCTATAGCAGTCGCTTATTTGTAAATCAAAAAAGAGTGATGCGTCTTATGTTTAATATAAAAAGCAGAGAAAGTTGTCGTTCAGTATTTATTTGATATCAACTAATAATGACCTTAGATATATGTTTATTTGATAATTCTATTTATAAAACTCAGAATAGACCAATATGAAAGAAATAATTCGTACAGCACGCGTAATGCAAGCAGCGTAGTTTAAGGGCATAATATCTCACTTTTTGAAAAATCATCTTTATCAAAGCTTTACAATAGATTGCCTAGAATAATTAAGATTATTTTAAATTATAAGAGATTTAAAGCTGCTCTTAAAAAACTATTACTTAATAAAGCGTATTACACGGTGGAAGAATATCTAAAAGACGAAAACTTAGCTTAAGTTTTTTCATCCAATATTAAAATTAAGTTTGTTAATATTCTTTAATCGTTTTTCTGACATTTAGGTATATACATGTGACTTATTAGTTGTAGTGTATCAGGCATCATCTAAATATGTGACGAGTACAAACTAGGTAAAACGTCTATGGTGCTAATAATAAAAAATTAAAAAACAAATAAATAAATAGAAAATATTAAACCATTGATATTTCGATCATTAGCGTACTCTCATTCAATAATTAATCCAAATTTCTAATTGACAAAATATGATTTAGCAAACTTTTTCGATTTTTTTGTTCAAAAATTCTGTTCAAGAATGCCGTATTGTTATAACCATGCGAATTGTAATATATAAGTGACAATTTTTAACGTTTCAAGAGCAACAGGTAGTTTATTTTAAACTACAAACTATTTTTGTTGGTTTTCACAACAAGTTTTTCGGTTCAAACATGAATGGTTCTGGAGAAAAATCATTCAAAGAAATTGAAAACGCTATTTCGGACTCAACACCAAACAAAACGGTGAAAACTCGGGCTCAATTTAATAAGTTTTGCGAAGAGAAAGTACAAATTTTTGGCGACGACATCAGCGGAACATTCTCAACAAGATTGAGAATTAATATGAAAATGAAGAATGGCGACGATTATGAAGAATCAAATTATGTGTTAAAACAATATGGAACACCACAGCAAAAATGATACAGTGTATGCTGATACAGAATTAATTTAACATTTTTAGTTTTTTTTTTATTTATCTATTGAGTTTATATTTATCTATTGTTGATGCAAGGAATATACGGTTTGTGTATTATACGGCTATAAAACAAACCAATTCGTTTGTCTAATATCGGCCACATTGCTCATCATATTTTGTTTACTGGCTTGTTCAATTGTTGTCTATTGATATTGGCGCAATGAACTAGTGCAACAGCATGCAGTCAAATACTGTTCACGTATAAGCAATAGGTAATTAAACGGGGGCAAAAACAACAAACGCCTGAGGGAAGCAACTTACTGACTGAGCCTACTATAAACCAAAATTTCTATCAATATTATTTTTACTATCAACAAAGATGTTTTATTTCTAACAGTGAAAAATACCCAATTACAGGAAATAAAATATAAAAATGAATAATTGCATTGCATAATTATGATAACTAAAACTAGTTTTCTTATCTAAATGCAACATACAATTTCATATAGTTAAACTCTATAAAAAAACAACCGTTTAAAGTTTAATATATTTTAGCGAGTTATAATAAACGTCACAATTCATACTAATTTTCTTAAAATTCTTGCACAGAAAAATCTCTTTGTAAAAAGTGCATTATTAGTGTTGCATTAAATACAACAGAAAGCCTATTCACCACTTAAATTAATTCTGGATTGTAAGAGCGCAATTTTGTCAAAAAGAATGCTACAATCAATTTTATTATTAAGTTACTTATGACTTAAACAAAAATGTTATTTTTGAAACAATTTTTCTAGATAAACAAAAGTCCGTATAAAAACATCAAAGATTATTCTTCTAGTAAAATAAGAAATGTTGCATTATCAAAATAAGTTATTTTTATTCAGCTTGATCTATTTTATTACACATATATAGGTAGATAAATAAAATCATTAATGTTTAAAGTGTAAATATTATATTTTATAAAATTATAGCGATAATCAAAACTAAGTGAAGGTTAGCAACTAGCTAAAAAAACTAAAAGCTTAATAAATCTTCTTAAAATATCTTAATAGCTATTAATGTAAAACTATTTTTTTTAATAAAATTAGAAGGAAAAACAAAGTTATTTGTTTTGTTATAATCTATTAAGATCAAAAACCTTGTAATATTATGTTATTCACAAAAACTATATATAGCTTTAGAATTTTTATTGATTAAGAACATTTATGTACTTAATTATCAGTTTAACAAGAAACTAACTAGGACTAGTTAGTTGACTGTGATTACCTCACCTTTTTCAAAAGCCCAAAACGTTTTAAAATTTTGCACAACTGTCAAACTAAAAAAAGTAGATTAAATTTATTACATGCTTCTATGTTAAATGCATTACTAAATTTGATAAACTCCAGCTTCCACTGGTGCTTTCCACTGCAGAAAAACATTGTTTTTATCCGTATTATTAGTATGTGTTGCAGCACTCTAAAGTTAAAGTATGTAATAAAAGTGACAATTAAAATAACAATATTTACATCACTTATGTTAAAGCAAGGGATTGTTTTAGCTTCTAGATTATCTGCTGGAATTATAAAATTGCCTACGGCAACGTCCACATTCTCTTTAATGCGGACTTCAATTAAAAATCCTCTGAAAGGTTCATTACCAGATATTGTAATGTTGATAATCTCAGAAGGTTTAACTTGTGTAGCGCTTACTGTAGCACTATACGGCATAGGGGTAGTTTTGGGGTCTGCCCCGTGTCCAGGTTTCATATCTTGGCATGCAGATAAAGGAGCACCATCTGGATAACTCGAGGTAAGTGTTAATATTGATAAAAAACAAGTTAGAGCTTGTTTAAACATAAACATAGTCGATACTAAATTGGCTGCTCTGGAATAAAAATGTTTGCTAACTTTTTTTTAAATTTTATTTTAATTTTTTCAATTATTATATTTTAGAATCTAATAATCTTACCAGAATCATGTATCATTTTTTTTAAAATTTTATTTCTACTTACAAAAATGATTACTAGAATAACGTATTTTCTGTCTAGTGAACAACACAACACAATTGTCTACGTTTGAAAGTAGAAGTTTTGAAAGTAGAAGTTTTGTGTTTATTCTTATCATAAATTACAATTGTTAAAACATTATATTTGAAACCTGTTTATATTTAGATAGGTTTTTTAGTGCACTGATATTTTTTCACATAAATTTATAGATCGTGACAATAAAGTAATATTCAATATTGCATTGTTTTCATAATATACTTTTACCACGTATTTTTTATGTTAATTAACAATAACTGAAGTGCGAAAAAAAATAATTTTTTACTATATAGAGTGTTTTTGACATTATAACGTTTTATAAACGGATATATAACGTACGAAAAACCATACCTAGGCATACCTATGCGTTAAAGTTTTTCATACCGAAAAAAGACTTGAACAGGTAAAGCAGAGGAAGCACGTCCTTAATTATGCAAGCTGAGACACTTGCTCAAGAATGTCTGCAAAGGCGGATTAAAGACAAGAAGAATTATATTCTGTCTGGCAGCCAAGCGGCTATAAGAGCTGTCAGTGCAAATAACCTGAGTTTCCAATAGGCTGGGAATTGAGAATGCAGACATTCCCTCAAGAACCTGGCAGTGGACAGCAAAATTGCCTTTATCTGGGTGCCAGGTCAGGAAGGAATAGAAGGAAACAAAATTGCCTACAAACTAATGCGAGCAGGCTTCACCAATAGGTCTCAAACCGTTCAGTGGATTAACAAATTTGCATAGACGGGCGGAAATCTTTAGGTGGAAGTGGGCAGTCAAAATGCGCCACTAGGAGAATACTCTCAAGCTGAGGCAGGCAAAAAAATTTATTGAATATTTGCCAAAGAACGCAAAGAAGCTTCATCTTCTATTAAAGAACAACATAAGAACCATTGCAGTTGCCTGTATCATCTCATAAAGCTAAATTTGGCTGACAGTGAGAACTGCAGACTATATGAATCAGACAGTAAAACCATTGAGCACATACTCTATAATTGTATGCGCTAGCGTCCCAAAGACAGTGCGGAACTAACGCCTGTCAAAGTCAAAAACCAAACACTTAAGAATATGCTTAGTTTTACAAAAAACCTAGAATTTCTAAGAAAACAATGAGTGTAGGGTTCAAAAACCATAGATCAAACTGATCGCGGTTTTGTAAGGTAGAAAGCGCCAAGCTCTTCTCTATCTCAAAATCTCAAAAGCATGGTTAAAGCTTGACTACTTTATGAAGCTTAGAGAAGCACTTTACTGCCTTTTTTTACTATTTCTTACACAAAATTAAATTTTAGCAAAACTTTTTCTAAATGAAAACAATTCAATCGGTAATCATGACTACGCAAAGACGTCAAGCGTCTAACGTGGTTAGTTAAGTCGAGTTAAAATATCATTTAAAGTACTTGGTAACGCGCAAGCATCTGCGCTTATCTTTACGTTTGCTATGTTTAGGTCTAAATATAAATGATAGATGGTAGCGCCACTTTATTTTTAACGTGTGAGCAGCAAAAATAAAAACAAAGTTTTACTGAAAAAAATAAAGTAAATTACTAGGAGCATCATAAGTAACAGATACAACTTAAAGTTTACTAAATTATGTTGCAGCTTTCGCTTTGATTGAACCGCATGAAATTTTTACATACAGAGTGTAGAATTTGTTTGCGAGACATAGGATTTTACATGTAAAAGAAAACAATCCCTAATATTTGATCTTTTAATGATTTTACGCCAAAATAGTTAACATGAAAGTTATAGAGAATTAAAATTGTTATCTGATTCCATCATTGTTTTTTTTTCTAACATCTTGTGGTACTGAACTAAAGACTAGAAAGTACTAAGCAAAGAATACTAAAAAGTAGCAACGGTTGTGAAATTTGACTATCAAAATTTATCTGACATCCATCATTTTACAAGTGCAACTTTGTATTATGGTTTGTTTTTTAAAAAACGACTCGTACACAACGAAGGAAAAGGAAAAGTGGTCGTTTCTTGTATGCTGCATTTACCCGAATCTACCATCAGTACCAGTCATTTAAAAAAATCCAATGAGATTTGTTGGATTTTTCTCTAATTCTCTAGAGCTGGAGAAATTTTAAAGTGAGGGTACCTTTAATGAGGAGTCTCAATTACTTGCTCATGTAGAACAGTATAACGACAGAGTAGTTTGTTACAGTAAAAAGTATAAAGATTTAAAATTAATATCTTATTCTACTCATGGTTTTTTAGATTTTTTATTGTTGAAATAAAAGACAAGTAATACCTAAATTAATTGTTTTAATAAATCTGAGAAGAAATGAATTGAGACTGCAGGAGATGATTACAAGGACTGTAAAAAACCTTCTTAAATAAATAATAACGAATCTTAAGTAAATGTTCAAACAAATTGCCTGCGGCAGTTGAACAATGGCCTATTCTATCGTAAACATTTTATCGAACTCCAGCCAAGTGATAAACGGTTATCTTTCGGCATTCTTCAGTGATAGCTGCCTTTAATTCTTCTACATTGTGGTAAGTTTTTCCGCCATTATACAATTGATCATGCACATGGCCCCACAAGAAGAAGTCATTTGGGGCAAATCAGGAAAAGTACTGGCCAATGGATTTCACCACCTTATCTTATCCACCGGTTAGGAAACACGGTATCTAAAAAGAGTCTAACCTCTCGTCTGTAGTGGATTGGACAGCCGTCATGTTGAAACCAAATTTTAAGATTTACTCTCATTTCTTCCAGAGCTGGTTCGACAAACTCCTCTATTAAGTTTAAATAATCCTCACCTGACAATCGTTGAGGAATAAAAAACGGCTCTATTATGCGATGGTCTATGATCCCGGCCCAAACATTTACACTATTTTGATACTGACTGTGTGTCTGCAATACCGAGTGCTTGTTTTCTGTACTCTAGTATCTATAATTTTGCCTGTTTGGTTCGGCATTTAATGAGAACCTAGATTCATCACTGAATAAAATTTGAGCTAAAAAGTTTTGATCCATATTTGCCTTATCCATCATTATTTCGCAAAATTCCATTTTTTTTTCTTTATCTTCTTCATAAATTTTTTGAGTCTTTGAGTATTTATAAGAATGAAATTTTCTTTGGTGTTTTTTTAAAATTTTTTGAGCTGTAGTAAAATGCATTCCGAAATTACGACCGATTTGTCTCAAAGATACATTCATATTCTCCGCGACGCTTAACAGAACATTAGCAGTATTTTCAGCATTTCTGTGTCTATTCTTTTAAGGTCTTCTGCATTTACATACTCTGTTAACAGTGCCTTCAGTTTCAAATTTTCTTACAATTCTTCGAATTGTCTATATAGCTGGAACTGGTCGCTCTGGGAAAAATGCAGCAAACATTGCTCAGATTTCTCTTAAAGACGATCCGCCATAATACCACTTAAGAAAAAATACCTTCTCGTTTGTGGTGTAGTCCATATTTTCAGCACAAACCAAAAGAACGATGTGGAATGCTTGGTGACAAATTAATTTTTAATGTCAAACTTTATAGCCAGTACTATTTTTTTTTTTATATTTTATCTGTAATATTTTTTTGTTCTTAGTTCAGTACCACAAGATTTTAGAAAAAAAAAGAACAATGGAATCAGATAACAATTTTAATTCTCTATAACTTTTATGTTAACTATTTTGTCGTAAAATCATTAAGAGAGCAAATGTTAGGAATTGTTTTCTTTTACATGTAAAATTCTATGTCTCGCAAACCAATTCTACAACCTGTATAAATAAAAATTAAGCGTATTTCTAGTTTAAAAGTTTAAAGTTTTTTAGTGTTGCATTATTAGCGTATTTTAAATTTATAAATTTAAATATTTACACGGAAGAATGTTTGGCGGAAACGAACCATACGCTGAACAGCGCCAAAATAACTATTTTGAATGCTGATAATTTTGAATAGGAACCTACCATCCGTGGTGATAATAGAGTTGTCAACAACTTTAAACTTAGAAAATATGAATCTTATCACTTTTATTTTACTCTGTAACATTGACTGACATTTTTCTAAACACAAGTACAAAATATAAACAATTATTTCTTATTTATTATGACAGGTGGTAAAATTATTATCGATAATATTAAACAGAAAACTTAATGACAATCTTTGACCAAACAAGACAATGTGTTTTGTATAAAACGTTTTTGATACATCAAGTCTACGAGTTAAAGAGGCCATATCTACAATATAATATCAAAAGAATAAATTAATTAACCCTAATACACAATATCATGGTTTTAAAAATTTATAAATTTTAGGTAAATCAAAATAATTTTTTTTAATTAAATTAATTAAATAATTTAATTAATTAAATAGTAAAATTAATTTATTTTCAGAAATTAAGAGCTTAAATCAAAAAGATGCAACAAGAGGTTAATTAACAGAACATGATTGACATCATTCTATCGACAACAATAGTTGTCGATTAAATAAAAAAAAATAATAATTAAGTACTTCAAACTCATGTCAGAAAAAAATTATTGAAAACTATGTTGTGCAGATTGAGAAAAAAAAAATAAAACTCGGATTAATTCATTAATAGGATTTTCATTCAAGCACTTTGTGGTAAACGACATTCTTTTTTTTTTGGTCAGGCGCAAGAACAAATAAAGCGGATGGTTTGCCGACACGTGAGCATGCCACGTACAATTGACCATGAGAAAAGCATGCATTTTCTAGATTGAGGCTACAAATAGTCAACGATTGGCCTTGTGATTTGTTGATCGTCATGGCGAAGGCAAGACGAATCGGGAATTGAATTCGTTTAAACTCAAAGGGCATATCCGTTGGGATCATCGGAATCCTTGGAATAAGAACTTCCTCATCTTTAAATTTTCCTTTAAGTATCGACGCGTGCAATTTCTCGCAGATAATTGACTTGCGATATTTCGTTGCCTAATTGCATTACGGCTTCGCTGGGAAAGATTAGATCTTCTAGGACGCGGCATTGTTATTAAAATGTGCACTCGCATGAAACCACCAAATATAATAACAGTGCCTGAACTTTCGAGACATAGACAATAGCTCAAAGAGTATATAACCACTACGTATAAATAGCTTCATCAAGAAAAATCATAGACAACCTATAAAAAGACATGTACACTTTTGTTAACCTGTAGATTTTTTTTCCTTAATCTTATAACCTTTACCAACTGATTTTTTATTCCCTAAATTCCGTTCCTTCCTTTCCGATGATTTTATGTTTTTACTGTAGAATAAATCTTAGGTATTACTTTCGGGAATTGAAAACAAATATAACAGTACCTGAACTTTGTAGACATTTTACAAAAAATAAATTTCTGAACGCACACATAACGTCTTCAGAAAAAAATAAAGTTGTGGCTTAAAGGTCTCAGCAACCAGGCCATAAGCTCGAAAAAAAAAATAGTTGTTACACTATTTGACAGGATTGGACAACAAATGTTTGACATGTAATAAACAAATCAGCATCTATTGGATTTGTTTCCGTCCCGAATAGCAGAATACATCTTAAAAACAATAAAAACTCGATATGTGTAATGAATACTTAATTATTTCAACCATGGCAATCGGTCCAGCCGTTCTCGAGTTATAAGTGTTGTAACAAACACGACTTTCTTTTATATATATAGAAGATATTATTTTGTATCATTGTTTTACGTTCATCAAAGCCTAAATTAGTTCAGCTAAGAAGTAACACGACATTCATTGACTGTTAGGCGGTACGAAGTTTGCCGGGTTAGCTAGTATTTTATAAACATTTTACAATTATTGATTTAGAAAAAAAGACAAATATGTAGACGCAATTTTTTGAAATATGTCAAAAGCTTTTGATTGTAATAATTATAACATTTTAACATTTAAACTTAAAAAAAGTGGTGTTTTTGTATTAAAAACTAATGTTGCATGAAGATATTCATCAAGGTCTAAAGAACTCTTGTATATGTTAAACTCACTCATAACTATCATTGTTATAACTAATAAATAAATTGTTAAAACATTGTTATAAAATAAAGTAAAGTATAAATTTTCTCTTGGATTGTCTTATTATTATTTAATGATTGTTATAACTAATGAATACAAACACAGTAAAGTAACTACCAATGCAAGAAAAAGTCTATAGTCACTGAAAGAGTGTTAAACCGAGAATGGATAAAACAACCCTAAAAAGTAAAAGAGTTTTACTTTTTAAAATAGTTTATAAGCTTTATATTGAAAATAAAACTATTAATTCAATACTTTTACTCTTTAAATTTAAAATAGAACACAGTTGTTCAAATATTTAAATTTGAAAAACATAAATTTTTCTATGATGTATAAACAGTTTTTGGTAAAAAAAATACAAAAGTTATCACCAAAATGGAATTAGGTCATTTTGTAAAGTAGCTTTATTAGAAAGAAACAATACATTGATTGTAACAAACGGTTTGTCGTTACTTGGCTCATCTTTTGAAATAGTAAAATTATTTAACTATAATTGTATCAGCCTTTCTGGCACTCCAGAAAATGGCATACGATTCAGCAATAGTTGCACTATAAAAAAAACATATCAGTTTGATAATATTTAACATTTTAATTTGATATACTTACTAAATTTGATAAGTTCCAGGTTGGGAGGGGGCTTTCCACTGCAAAACTACGTTATTTTTCAACATAGGGTTAGGATGCGTCGCAGCACTCTACAATTAGAAATATAAAATTCTTAAAAAAACTTGTTATTATATTATTAAAATTTACATTTGGAGTGTTGAAGCAATCAACTGGTCTAGCAAACGGACTTAATGGTGGAATTATAAAAGATCCTACCGCTATTCCATTGTCATTTCGAACTTGGATAAAGTACCCTTTAAAAGGTTTTATTCCACTCAAACTTATTTTGACAATGCCATTAGGAACAGTTTGTGTGGGATCAGCTGTAACAGTGTAAGGAAAAGGACTTAATTGCTCTGGTGCTGCATGATGTGGAAGCATATCAACACAGGCTAACTCTGGAGCGCCATTCAGATGAGCTAAAGTGGTAGCCAAAATTGCCAAAAACACTGATAAAGCTTGTTTAAACATGATGCAAGAGGAAGATTCTGGAAAAACATTGTTTTCAAATTGAGTTAAGGCATAATATATTTAATTCTTACTCGTAGACGCTTATTACTTCTCAACTTGACTCACAACACTTGTCTGAAAACTTAATTTGTGGTTTGAATACTTCTGCTGCAAATGTGCATAAATTGACTACATTTATTTAGTTACTAACCTTGGAGGTGATACCAAGAAGCAAAAGATGTCTTAATTAGTACTACAAAAAATTTTTTTTTAACAATTTTTTTTTTTATCAAACTTGTTTGTTCAATTCAAGAAATCATCTTGTCAAACTACAGCATCTGAATAACTTACAAGCTTCTGGTTTGTTTTAAAAAGTTTTAATCGCCTTATTTTCATTTGAGATTTTATAAAGTGCTATTTAGGTCTTTGTATTAAATTCTTTTGTTTTTGATTTAATAACAATCTTAGTCGGGCAATAATATGAAAGTACTATTTTTGAGAAAGATTGTTTGAAAAAAAAATGTTTGTACAATAGTAACATGGATTGGTGTGGTATCTTTGACACAACAAACTATTCACACAGTTTTACCACTTGTCAAAAAGTTTGTTTAATAGATTTCGAGAGTTGTTTCGACCACCAAGTGGAAAACTCTATTCTATGATCCTTGTATTAAAAATGAATATAGCTAATTAGCAGATAAGCACCGCTTTTAAAATAATTTTTTTTTAACTTAATTCTACTTTAGAAATATGGTTTTGTGACAAATATTTTATCCTACAGAGTGACAAATCATTTTGGCACTTTTATGATTTTGACAAGCTTTGACGTTTAACGTTCAAATGAAGCAATTAAATTATCAAAAACAATAGAAATCTGTCAAGTAAAACTGCACAGTAAAAGTTGATCTACATAGTTTATCGTCGCACACAATATACTAGGTGAATCATTAGTGTGGGATTAGTCTTTTATGCTTTTGTCATTGATTAAATGATTAAGTAATTTGATTTAAAGATGAAATTTATTTACACTACGAGAACTCTATTTTCCTAAAGATATTTAGAGTGATATCTAGTATTATAGACTTTTTTTAAAATCCTAATATTTTTATTTTATTGTTTACTGTATCAATTGTCATATAAATGTATAATAGTTTTAAGTTTGTATTAACTGCAAACAAATCATATATATATATTTTTAAAACACTTAAGTCTACAAAAAATATTATAAAAATTTTGTTATTTTTTACAAGATTTAAATTTTTTGTATATAGGCAAAGCAACACTAGAAAAAAAAGTTTTTTTTAATTGTAATTTTTTAATTTTGAAATTTCATACTACAAATAATAGAAAACAATATACTTTAAAAATGTTTGTGTTGTCAAAAGCTTATTTTTTTTTATAAAACAACTTGTAGTTTATAAGTTATTAAATAACTTTTAGATTTTTTTTTATTTATCAAGCTAATATTTGCCGGATTTAAAGTTATTGAAACTTTCTTAAAATTCTATATATAATTTAGTTTTATGGTTTTTAAGCCGTAATTAATACCTATGCTGTAAAATTGTTAACATAGAGTAAACTTAGTCGAATGTTAGTGTAGATTAAAATATTTGATTTTTGATTTAGAAATATAATATAATTTACATTGATAATAATAAAAATTATTTTTATTATTAATTGTCACTCAATACTCAACAGATTTTGAAAATTTTAATTATATTATTGAAAATATAAAATACAAAAAAATTAATATACAAAAACAATAAAAATAAAAAAAGCTATAAACTAAAATTTATCAAATTGGAAACAAAAAATAAATTTGTAATACGTTTGTGTTTTTTAACCGACTTCCAAAAATAAAAAAAGTTTTTAATTCGGCTGTACCTTTTAAAATTGTTACATTAGAACTTTCTACTGGGTGAACTAGTTTTGATATTTTTTTATTTTAAAGCTGATGATTTTTTTGTAGTCTCATATAAATTTGATTAAGATCTAATTAGTAGGTTTTAAGTTTTAAGTTTTTTTGAAATATATTTTTGACACTCATAATTGATTATAAAAACAAGTAAGAAATAAAAAGTTTTAAAAAATTGATTTAATTATAATTAAATATTAGTTTATTTATCTAATTAATTTAACTAAATAAATTAAAAAAAAAACAATTTAAATTACTTGAATAAATAAAATAATAATTAATCATATTGAAGTCGGTTTTCCCAAATTTTTATTTTGTTTAGCTATTTTAAAACAATTTTAACAGTGCATATAAGATTTCAGCGTTTTTTTTTACTTTATATAATACATTTTACACAATTTTAAATATAATCGTAGTAGTTGGTACGTCATAATAAACATAATAAATAGTCGGTGCAATGAACGAATAAAAACTAATAGGCAGTTTGTATGCAAAGTTAATCAAAAATACGCAGCATATGTTTTAAGATATATTATGAAAACTACTGTGATATAAAATATAAAGTAATACATTGTTTGAAAGCATTACCGATAACCCACTTACGGTTGTGACTTATTTTTTTGTTTTCAATTAGATTTAATTTTACTCAAAAATTAACTACTTTAGTTATTTTGTATTTCAAAATTAAATAGATAGTTTATTGTATAGATACCATAACTGCAATTAAAACAAACTTGTTTCAGAAATAAAAATTTCGAATTATAAATCAATAGAGTAAAATGATAAATTTACTCCGGCTGCAACTATTTTATTTAAAAGTTTTCTATTTATTACTACTTTTGAGTAAAAACAGAAATGTTCTACCTTGATCCTAAAAAACCGCTTTTTTAGCAGTACTTCTATGCTTAATTTATACAAAGGAACTGCCTGTTTGCACTCCAAAATATTTAATTACTCAAAAACAAGTATGAGTATAAACCACATTAATTTGATAACATAATGCTACAAGCTTTCCTCAAAAAGCCAAATTTATTTGAAAAATGTAATTCCACTTAAAGAGATGTTTTTACCTAGCCATGTTTTTTTTATCTTGAATAGTAGAGATTTTTTACAACTAGAAAAGCATAGATGGTTTTTGTATTACTGCATTACCACCAACCCTGTTTTCAATAATTCGCAAGGTTTAGCTCCGCAGTTCAAAATATAAGAAAATGCCAAAAACAAATTTTAAATTAGCAATATTCTACGCACAAAACACTAGAAAATTGTGAAAATCGTATCAATTTTATTTCTTTGACTCAAATTTTTGATTGCCTGTCGTGATAAGACATTATTTACTCAAATTAAATATTAAAAAAAAGTTTTTTTTAATAATTTATTATTTTATTATTTTAGTTATAAAATGCAATAAATAATATCAATATAAGTTCTTGGCTTTGTAATATTTTTCGATCGTTTTAAAACATTACTGCTTTGTTATTCAGTATTCTCAAAACATTTAAAAACCAAGTTTTTAAAAAGAAATTCGGTTTTTTCTAAATTAATTTTTAAACAAGATGGTCTAACAAAACGCTACTCACTCTTTCAAGAAATATAGTGCTTGAAACCAATCTTTTTAACAACTTTTGAAACTACATATTTACATAGTTTTACCACTTGCCAAAAAGTTTAATAAGTCTCAAGAGCTCTTTCGACCATTAAGTGGTTATCAACAGGAGATGAATAAAACTGAATTATTATTTGCTTAATTTTACCTGGCTTAGAATATTTTTGTAGGCTTTCCTAATAATTTAACCAAGGAGCTGAAAAAAAAACCCGATATTTTTGATAAGAGCAATTGCTTAATTTTTATGAATTTTAACAAATTCATCAGCGTTTAGATGGAAATAGTTATTTAATTGCTCAACTAATTTGAAGCTGTAATTAACAATATGATATGACTTATCCAAGCTGCCATATTTTAAGTGAGCTAAGTAATTTTTGTATCTGGTTTAAACTGTTTTACGGTTTCGCTCTATATAGCATTTGTTACAGTTATTACACTCTATGTCTATGCGATAAATTCCATACTTTTCCAGAAAGAATGTTTTGTCTTCTGGCCTTTTTAACAAATTTTTTAATTTTGTGACTGATAAATTGCTCTAAATTCTTAATATTTAAGCACAAGATCAAGTCCGTTAGTTATCTTAGGTTCAAAAGATATTGAACTTAATTTTAATTCTTGCATGTTTGTTTAAAAAGCTGTGTGATTTTTAACATTACTTTAAAGTTTTTGTTAATTTATAATTTTATTTATCATTTCTTTATTATATTTATTGAGATTAGTCACTTTTTTATAGTTTTTCTGACTTAAAGAAAAGTTAATTAAACTTTTTACCAAAAAACTCAAACTAGCTATTTTAAGTTGAAAACACTGATTTGAGTCATTGGGCACGTATCTTAGAATACTTGTTTTTTTCTAAATATATCAGATTCTAAACCGCCTGTTGCTTTTTTTAAATACGTTTACATCTGAAAAAAACCATTTTTGTGATCAATTTCTTCTTCATAAGTAAATTTTATTAAAAGGAAACAATTTTTTAAATTTGACACAAAATTTGTTAGGCTTTCAGAATTATTAAAAAATGCGAAACGATGTCTTTGCAGTTTTTAATATTACCTTATCCACATTCTTATCCACGAACCTTATCCACTTTTTAGGAAAATATTAAACACTCTCTTTTGCAGTATTTTCTAAATTATGCATAAATAAATCAGCTAGAAATGGCATTATACATTGACCCATGCTGCCTGCTTTCTTTATTTGTTTGTAAAATTTATTGATTTATTTATTAATTTATTATTTTATTGACTGAAAAATTGATTGTTTTACGCATTTGCTAATTAGATTTGGCTCAATCTTGTTATATTATATCAAGCAATTTTTTTTAATAAATCATTGCTGTTTTTATTACAACGCTAGGATATAATGAAGTGACCTAACAACACTAATTTTTTGTTACTGCTGAATTTTACAGTTTTTACTTTATTGCTAGACCTATGTGAGTTTTTACTAAAAAAATTTTTAAAGACATTTTAAATTCTAGAATACATTCACTAGCTATTTGGAAATATTATTTTATACGTAGAACTGTTTATAATTGAAACAAATTAAACAAGTGGTCTTTTTTGAGTTTTTCACCTGGTTTGTAAACAATGTAATTTTGGTACTTTGTTTACAGTGTTTTTAAATTCGCGGATAATTTTTGGTAATAAAATCTTATAAATATTTGAATAAGAGCCGTTTGCGATAAGATGTTTATAATCGTCACTTTTATCTAATGCAACTAACTTATTAGCTTTGTCTGATTAAAAAAAATCTTTTACTTTTAAGTTTTTGATGACTTTTTGCATATTTTGGTTTGAATTTTTTGTGTCGTTTCTTGCTAAACCCTTTTTATTGAAATTTGTTGAATTTTTTGGTGCAAATTGTAGTTAAGTAACCGTGTTAAGTAAATTCTGCTTTGAAAGATTTACATGATTGACTTTCTACTATGTTTATCGATTTGTGTTAAATTTTTTACTTTTACTTGGAAGTAACTTTAGTTTTTTACCCAAACAAAAGAATTATTTTAAATATTTTGTTTGAGCTATAAACAATAAACATATTTCTTTGAAATTCAGTGCAATGGTTGTGTACAATCTATGAGTAAATTTTTTGTAAAGTTTGTACGCTTCTAATTCGGACATACTTAGTTTATTGTATAGAGACTTAATTTACAAATCTGGCTTTTTGTTTATTGAACAAGTTTCTGCTTTTCTGGAAACGTATGACACGTGTGATATGTTTACTTCAATAGAACTAAAAAAAATGTAATGCTTTTTTTATAATTTCAAAAACATTTCTGCATAATTAACTTAATTCTTATACTTAGCTTATTATGTTGATTTAATTCCTATGATAAAAAATTCATCTTTATTAATTGATTGATTTGTAATCTTTGGCACAATAAACTATTCACATACACAGTTCTGTCACTTGCCAAAAAATTTGTTTAAAAGGCGCTCCAGATCTAATAAACAAACTTTTTGGCAAGTGGTGAAACTGTGTCAATAGCTTGACTTTACTGACTACTTAAAATAAACATACTTGATAATTAAGTACTCTTATTTCAAAAACACAAAAGCAATTGATGAGTAAAGCATTTATTAATAAAATCACAATTGTTTAGCTGTACAAAAATGTAAAAATCAAAATTCTACAAGAAATAAATTATAGTTTATATCTTTAGTTTATCTTAATTTTTTGATTTGGTTGACGAGCCCAAAATACTCCTCCATTTTCGGCTACGGTTACACTGCAAAAAAGTTATAAATCATTAGAAAAGCTATGATTTTAATTTTAAATATTTATTTGTTTTTAAGATTTAGATATTTTTGATATCAAAATTGAAATAAATACCAAAAAATTTTGATGATAAACAGATCGGCTAAAATTTAACTTTTATAGGTAACTCTAAGTAATTTGAACTTAGAAAAAGTTAGTTTTTAAGAAATAAACTAACAGTTTTTTTGTGTAAGTTGACAATATTATCATCTTTTATATTTGGTCAAAGAGTATAATATAACCTAAATAGTAAAGTTATTGATCAACAACTAAAGTCTTTTTGAAAATTGACCGACAGCCAAACTATCAGATAAAAAATTCTTCTTTCAGAAACGCTTTTCTAACATTTCCGGTTTTTGTCGTCAATTTAAAAAAAAAAAATATTACATATTTGAGCAAAAAAACTTTTTCGTACAATTGCAATTGAAAAAATTATCGCCAGTTTGATAGTGCGCTTCTGATGACAATATTACTCAAATAAATTTAGTGGAAAAGATACCATCTGACTATTTCTTTATCATTTTTGTTGCTCTTTATTTTTGATAAAATATAAATAGAATAGTTCTGACATTTGATAATATTGAACAATTTAGTACAATATCATGGCATTACCTACTCTTGATCATCATTCTGTTTACAAATAAGCCGCTTCGGATTTAAATACTTACAAAATTTGATATATTCCAGCTGAGGGTGCTTTCCATTGCAAAGTCAAATCTTTTTTATCAACTGCATTTTTGTGTGTTGCACCACTCTAAAAATTTTTAAAATATAAAATTTTATCTGTCTACCTAAAAAAAATAAATGCTTACGCCTGGAGCACCATGACAATTGACGATTTTAGAAAATTTATCTGTGTCTGGAATGACAAACGATCCAACGGCTTTATTTCCTTTACGTACTTGAACAAAGTAGCCTTTGAAAGCCTTGCCGCCAATTGTAATCTTAACAATTTCTCCAGATTTGGCCTCTTTGCGATCTACGGAAATTTTATAAGGAAGAGGAGTTTTTTTGGGTTCTACAGGATGCTTGGGTGTCATGTCGTCGCACACAGCTTCAGGAGCGCCTGCTGAGTAGCCCCAAGCGACTGCCACCATGGCGGAGAAAATAACAAAAATCGTTCCCTTAAGCATTCTGAAAATGAAAATATAAAATTATTCCAAAACTTAATATAAAATAATAATAATATTATAAATTATTTCTCAACTAGTCATTGCCCAGTTACAGAAAAAATAAAAAAACAAGACAAAAGTTACATAATGATATATCATATTATTTTTTAAATATTAGATTTAAAACCTAGCGGAATCTTTGACTATCTTACTTTTAGCCATCAGATTTGTCTTTGTTGTTATCTACTATGTTTGTGTTTTCACTAAGAAAATGTAAAAAGAAAGAATTTTAGTCCTCAAGGAAACAATAAATACAGAAATAAATAAACAGTAAACGTAACACTAACCAAATTAATTATTGTTTATTGGTATTAATTTTAAAATACCATTTGTTTTTAACAATCAATTGCAGTATGCTATGTTTATAAGCACTGGCTTAGCTAGCTACCGCGTTAAAAAATTAATTACAGATATAAATGTGTTTGGTTTTTTGTCATTACTGGTAGACATAAAAACTAAAATAATAGAAAACTATCAGTTTTGTGTATTTATTTTTTGTTTTAAAAAACAAAGCAAATTACGCGCTTTATTGTACTACACATTCAAATAAGACAGAAAAGCAGTTAGCTTATTGTGCCATTTAAACATCCGGTCACATATTGGCGATGACAGTGGTTAAAAAACTATTATTAATTTTGAAAACATTAATAAAAGGCGACATAAAAAATTGAAGATCTTTTAAAAAACTGCAGAATTTCGTTGTTTTATTATTTACACTGTTTTTGATTGGTTTATTAAAATATGTGCCGCCTAAAAGCTCAAGGCAATTTTTGGTCAAAGAACAACTTTAAACTTATTGCCAATTCAATATTATAAAAACATACAAAATATCGTAAGCATTTAAGTTTAGGAATGTGCTTAGTAAAAAACAATAAAACGTTTTTATCTTGTAAAAGTTTTGCTTAGATGATAAAACTTCAAAAACAGACTACAACTAAAAATTAAACAATAATTTTTTTTGATTACAAAGGAAAAAATAAATTGGAACTTTTATAATAAAATTATCTTTATTTAAATATTTACAATAATTAATCTTTTTTTCTTTTAAGATCTAATAAACTTTTTGGTCAATGGTAAAACTGTGTGATAGTAATAATAAAAGTGCCAAAAGTTCCAAAGTAATCAAGCAATTAATTAATAATTGATCAGTCTTTTTTTCAAACCGCGACAAAAATAGTTTTGGTATATAATTAAAATAATTATTGTGGTTTTTTTTGCGTTTAAAATTTAACTTTTTTCTGCAAAAAGAAAGGTCTGTCATTAATTTTTCATTTAATTTAAAAATCCTAACACAATGTCAACAAGTTTTTAAGTGCAACAGTTATGTTTGATTCTAGATTACAAAATCATACATTTGCATTTGAGAATGGATGTTTCTTTTGCAATAGATAGCGATCAAAAAACATTATAAAATGCTAAAGTATTTCGCAATTGTATAAAAAAATATTTTATTAACATTTATTAAAACAGCATCAACAGTGGAAACTTACAAAAAATCCAGAAAAATTAGTGGATGTAAATATAAACTAACTAATTTTGATAAGAACCATCAAATCAATATAATAAAAAATATAATTTTACAATGTTTGTTGCAATTTTATAAACAATACTGTTTGAAGTGAAAAAGTTAAGAAAAACATTTTTTTTAAAATGATGACATTTATAGGCTTGTGGATGTATTACAAAATAATCAAAATACAGGTTCCTGTCTTGTGTCAAAAAAATCTACTACTAAAAATTAATTTTATAACAACTTGAAAATTTTAGTATAATTATTATTAAGTAATAAACTTTTTTAATTCAGTTTTTTAAATTAAATAAATAAATAAAAAAATAAATTGAATAATTATGTAATTGTATTGAAAAAAATTTTTCAAACTTGTTTCTAAAATCAGTCAAGTATCTATTCCAAAAAAAACATTTATAAAGATAAGTCAAAAACTACTATTTAGATCTTGATCAAATCATATAAAACTACATAAAAAGCACCAGCTTCCAATCAAAAATTGATTTCAACTTGAAAAAAAATTATAAAAAAAATTGAACTCAAATTAAAAACTTTGTTTTTTTCTGAAATTTTAAAAAAATAATAAATAATAAATGTTTGTTTTAATTGAACGGAAAACAAAATAATATCTTTTGTTTACAAAGATGCTTGATTAAATTGAATTTGCAAAAGAACTTTTCTCTAATTTTGAGACACATCTGTCATATTTGTATAAAATAACCATTTTATTTGTAAATTAGATAAAACTGTATACATACAATAATTTATGTTTCGTGTATTTTAATTTACATAGTCGAACTATTATTAATATAGTAATAAAATTAAAATTATTTATTAGTACAACTGTTAAAAACAAAAGCAAATTGTTTGTTTTTTATAAAGTTCTCATTTTTGGTTCTGTGCGTTTCTTGTTTTTACAAGTATTGCTTGTTTAAATTAAAATAATACAAAGTTGTGCTGGTCATAATTTGGAAATGCTAATTAATCATTTAATGTGTTGTTTTGAAAACATTACAATCTAATCTTCCAATCTAGGAAGGTTCCAGCTTGTAAGTCTAATAATTTTTAATATTTTTTTAAGCCATGAATTATTTTTTTTTACTTATAACTATTATCAAGCAATATATAGAATTATTTAAATTAATTCATAAACTAATTAATTTATAAAATGTATATGCAAAGATAAAAAGTACGTTTAAAAGCACTTATTTATTTTCAACAATAGAACTTATTAAAGAGGCTTAAGATCTTTGAGAAAGTAACAATTTTTTTGTAAAATTTTTAAAATTTGACACAAACAGCTATTGTTTTCAAATTTTAATGCTTTTATTATTATAAAATGCTCAAAATGTTTTGAAAATATTGTTTTACTCTTGAAAATCTTGTTGCTATTTGCAATGCTTAATATTAAGCAATTTTGGTAAAATCATTATTTAACCTAATTATAAAACATCTAAGATTATTATAATCTGATGTAATTAAAAAAAATTTAACCTTTTCGTAACTTGATGTATTTTACAAAGTTAATTCAATTAATATTTCTTAAATTGACATTTGTAAGATAGTAAGGTAATTAAAATATTACTTTTACTTTATAAATTACTACGTACGGAAACATCTACAACATGTCGAGGCTTAGTCAGCACTTTATTGTTGAATAAACAAATAGACAGGGTCATATTGTTATTTATTAAATTGATCTAAGTTTTTTTTGCATTAGAAATAAGGTCAATAATTATTACATACTCCGGAAAGTGTTTTCAAGGATGGTGGTAAATTCAGGCGGTGAAGGTTGATTTTCTAACAATGTGTAAAGTAAATACATAAATTAAAGAAAAACAGTATTCGATTGTATTTCATTAATTTGTTTCCTCTTTCTTTATGAGAAAAAATGTTGTTCTACAACAGTAGAGATGAAGAAATTTTTTATTAATATTATTAAGAACCTCTATTTTACAGTTTTGCAATATTTATAATTTTTATGTTCAAAATTGTTTTTATAATAAAATTTCACAAAATTTTATTTTTTTTATATTTCTTACCGTGTTAATTCATCAAATTATACAGGTTTTACATCACATAATACATTGACTTTTACACTATAACTTTCCAATATAATCAATATATCAATAGGTCAAGATAATCTTTTTCTTAATTCAATGACACCTGCTTAGCAAATTTAAAAATTTTTTTCTAGTTCTAATAAGGTTAAAATTATGCAACAATATTTTTGTAAACTAAATAAAAAGCACAAAAAACAATGATAAATAAAATAATCAGCTTACCTGTTCACTTGATCTCTTCTAGACCGAAGTTGAAACTAAGCCTAAAGTTCTAAATTTTTGCAGATTTACTTTCAATGATAAGTAAGAGGGGGCTGGTAGAATAGTTTTTAATTAACAGACGCGTACTAGGGTGGGAATATCAACATAATGCAAAATAAATGTTAATGCTGTAAAATGTTACGAAATCCTAGTATTTTCTGATTTACAATTAACAAGTTTTTCACAAAGCAAATGTGCTAAATTTCTGAAAATATTTTTTTTAATAAACAAAAAAAAAATATTTTTTTAATAAACTTCACTAATTTTTCAACGGAGCATATAATTAAATGTCAATTTATATTTCTTAAAAACCTAGCTCTTATAAAATGTAACGCATTATTTTCAAAGTAAATAATCATAAACTATAAGTCATTTTTTATGAAAATTAAGCTACAAATAATATTAATTGATTAGTTTGGGAACCAATCAATTAATCAAAATGACTTCACGGTCACAGGAATTAAATCAATATAAAAAGTTATCTACTAGAATTAATTAATTAGTGCAGACATTTGGTTTTTGAAATAATGTAAAAAGCATCAATTTTTTCTAATTTTTAATGAAGTACATATCACATGTGCTACAAGTTTTCGTCAAAAGCTTATGCAAAAAACAAATGGCTGGATCTAGAAATTAAGTTTATAAATTATATAGTGAATGAAGGTAGTATAATGGATTAGAAGCGTACAAACTTTACTAAAAATTAACTCATAGATTAAGTAACATTGAGCACAACAGTGGACTAAACTTAAAAAAAATATTTTATGTAGCTCAAACAAAATATAAAAAAAAATGTTTATCTGGCTAAAAAACTAAAGTCACTTCTAATTAGATACAGTAAAACTTAATAACATTGTGCATAAATTGATAAACATAGTAGAAAATCAATTACCTAAAACTTTCAATAAAGCAGAATTATTAGATCTACTCAACAAAAGTCTAGAGTTTGCATAAAAAAACTCACCAAATTAAAATTAAAAAATTGAGTTTGTTATAATAAACGTAGAATCTTCAATTGAATTTATAACCAAACTCTATAAAAACATCTGTACGCAAAAATAAAATAAAAGCGGTCAAAAATAAGATTTTTACAAATTGAACAATAAACGACACAGAAATATCAACTCTAAATATGCAAAAAATCATCAAAAGTTTTAAAGAAACGATTTAAAACAGACCTTATTCTCTAAAACTCTCTAAACAAACGCACAAAATTTATTAGTAAAAAGCTTAATTATAAATTGCTGAATTTCAATGTACCTAAGTTATATTGTTTACCAAAAACTCACAAACCAGGAAAAAAACTTTTCGGAACAGTTCCACGTATAATATTTCTAAAGGGTTAGTAAATGAATTCAAAAATTCAAATAACCTTCGAATAGAAACAACAATAGTTTATTTAAAAAATTTGTTCGAATACAGCAAAATTGAATCAAATCTAATTAGCAAATACATAACATGAACGGAGCTATGCGAAAAACAGTCTATTTTCATGCATCATTTTATAAAAATGCAAAATACAGTTTTAAATATTTTCCTAGAATGTAGATACGGTAAGGACCCTCTTTGCAGTTTTTATTTATAATAATTCTGAAATTTTATATTTGTGTCAAATTAAAATATTTGTTTTTTTTAAACTAAATTCATTTAAAAAAAAATTAATAACAAATTTTTGGTTTTAGATGTAAACGTAGTTAAAAAAGCAACAGGCAATTTAGATTTGGATATACATATTTAGAAAATAAACAAGATGCATACATAATAACTCAAATCATTGTTTTTAACATAAAATCGAAAGCTTGAGCTTTTTAGTAAATAGATTATATAGTTTTCTTCTTGGTCAAAAAAATTTTCATAAAAAAAAACAGATCTATCAAAAAAGTGGCTAATATTATTAGATATAATGAGAAAATTCTAAATAAAATTCTAAATAAACAAATATCAAACATTTTTCAAACATTTAGGATTTAAAGTTAAGCAGTAAAGATCAAAATTAAAAAAATCGTTAGAAGGTCCAAAAGACAAAACATTATTTTTAGGAAAAGTCCGAAATGTATTGCATAAAATATAATAACTAATAACTGGGACAAATGTAATATAAGGAACCGCGTAGATCAGTTTAAACTAGATACACAAAGCACTTAAAATACGGCAGATTAGACAAGTCAACTACAGCAGCTCTCGAGATCTATTAAACAAACTTTTTAGCAATTAGTAAAACTGTGTAAATACAGTTAATATGTTTTTATTAATACCATAAACTAAATTAATTAACCTAAAGTTTATTGTGCAAAATATATATTCTAGAAAAGTAGTCTCCAGAAAGACTAAATTTTCTAAGATCAAATTGATTCCTACACTATGATTCGTTTAAAAGTAGTCACCCGTGATGAACATTTACTAGTGAAAGTCTACGTCTAGGTAAAGTCTACTTTTGCAGCCATTAGACTATAAATCTAATTTTATAATCTACAAAATTTTAATACCAATAGATAGAAAAAAATGTTTAATTAAAGATTCTAGGCTTTTCTTAAACTTGCATTTAGTTTTGCAAGAGCATTTAATAAGTGTTTGTACACTTCTAAGTGATTATAAAGTTTTACACAGATACTAGCTCTCTTAGCTACTTTAGCTTGAAATAATTCTATTGTTTCTAGTTTCAATTTTATAAAGACAACCTTCAGCACCACTCAATTCAAGGATAGATTAAGAGTTTCTTTTTCCGTGATCAACATATGCTATAAAATTTCAAACTGATAATATTTTCCTGTTGTTTTCGCAGTTTCTTTATGCGTTTAAATTGATTTTCTAGACAGTAAAAAGCTTATTTTTCGCTTTTTAATAACTTTAGTAGACCTGCTCAGGTCAAAAAAGAGATAATAATCACCATAATTCATTACTTCACTACTTTAACAATTTTGGACTTTTTTATTTATTATTTTTAATTTTAATTATTGTTATTTTCTTGTCGCGTCAAAATAGATTATTTCAAAAATTTTTTAGAGGTTATTGGCAAAGTTTTTAAGCTTAGCCGTAGACGCTGCCTGCAAGGGCACTTTTTGCCATGGTTTGAATTATTTACTATTTTTTTCTTTTGGGCACAATTTCATTATCAAAAAAAAAATTATTTCCAATCGGTTAGAAGTGTTAACAACGCTTAACTCATTTAAGCTACAATTCTTTCAATTTAAGAAATTTCTTTCAAAATCACGTGATTTACTTTATTTTTTTATAATTTTTTATTGTTTTTAAACCACATGCTTTACTTTTGCACTTAGTTAAAAAATCTTTTCAGCCTCGTTGATTGTAAACCGCATTAATACGCCTTGTCAACTGCTATGCTATTTAGATGTTTCCATATGCAGAGCTCTCACATGTCACTTTAACTCGTTGGCCTGTTGTAAAATACTACAAAAACTACTGTTTTTAGAGACCTCCAAAAAAGTGTTGTTTAGTCATAAATATAGTTTGTTTATACCAGCACAACTTACTGCACTATCAATAAGATCTACAAATTTTATAAATAAAAACAATTTAATATTTTTATGACAAATTTTTTTTATTAAAGCACTCCGCAAAACGTCGTGTTTTAAAATTAAAATCTTACGCTATAAAATAAAGTTTACCGCACTAATAACGCAAATAACTATTACTTTTGTACCGCAAATGAGGTACACATTGTTTTCATTTCTAGCCGGTTAGGTAAAAACTCTTTTCTGCTTCTTTTCCTACACCAAATATGGTGTTGTATTTATCTTTGGGTGTGAGTACTGCAGCACAATGTATTATTTGATGGCTTTTTTATACAAGACCATTTACATTAAAAACTGTTAAGGAATTTAACAAAAAAGGAGTCAAGACCTTCTTCGAAACAGTTCAAAACCTTCTAAAGTGCTGAACAAACAAATCAAATCATTTTAGCGGCTTTTCAAACACCATTTAGACTATATGTTTGCGACTAAAATCACAACAAAATAAGACATTGTTTGATTATATTTTTATTATTTTAAAATTTACTTACTACATATAATTTAAAAATTCATCTGTAAATTTTATTATAAATGATTACAAAGAGTCATGCTAAAGTGTAAATTATATGTGAGAAAAAATAATATAAATTAATTTTTCAACTAAACTTTTTGTTAATTATCATATTGACAATAAATAAAAGTAAAGTTATAATCAACATATTTTTATAATGATCATTAAAAAAACTATTCACACAATTTTACCATTTGCCAAAAAAATTGTTTAATAAATTTCAAGAGCTCTTTCGACCATCAAGTGGACCTCATCAAGAGATAAATAAAACCTATAAATAAAAATAGAGTTTTATTGAGATCTATTAAACAAAGTGGTCAAACTGTGTGAATAGTTTATTGACCAAAAATTCCAAACCAATTATTTAAAAGAAAAGTACGTATTAATTACTCAGTTGAAGTTATAGTTCGTCACAGAGCAAAATCAGACCGCCAACCTAAAGTGAAATATTTTTTAAAAGTAAACTTTACAAAAATATTGACAGAAGTTGTTTTTTTACAAATTACGTAAAAGCTGTAAGTGATAAAAAAAAGTGCTTATATAATATACTGCACGAAAAAACATAAGTAGTGAAAACTAGTGTTACGTAACATTGACAATCCTAAATTATAAGAAAAAGTAAAAAGAAAAAATTCCAATCCTAATTGAATTTGTACCATAACAAAATTTTTCAGTTTTACGATGTTTGGTCAAGTTAGTAACCGGTCAATTGTTCTAAAAATGTATTTTAAAACAAATTATAATTGTAACGTAAAAGCTGTACAATTTATTTATTTCGTTAAGCCGCTGGCTTTTGATTCAATAACCGATGTTCAACTTTTACAGACTTGCTGGGTTTTTATTTTACACTTTAAAATAACGCTACTTTTTTACACTAATTTTTTTTGTATACTAATATTACAGTATTTGATTGGAATTATTATTATACTTTCTAAAAACATTTTGCACAATTATATTTATATCGATTCAAGACTATACTACATATATATACTACAGTCTGGAATTGACTGGATACCAGGAATCTCAAACCTTTGATTCTGTTTTTGACACTATTTTAAAAATAGACTTTTATTAGATGTTTTTGTGTAAATATCTACTAGACGGCATAGATACAAATATTGCTTATATTTTTGTCATATTGTTAAAATTGTTTAAAATCTAAAATTGTTTTTTTAAAATTAAATTGTAATAATGTCTGCTGGAGCTAAAAAGCATAGAAATTTTTTGTTTAGAAGCTTAGTAAGCAGTGAGCGGTTACATTGTTATATACCTACACACAAAACTCGGACTTGTATGATTTTTGCTAGAAATGTTAGGACCTGTTTAGCTTTGGTGAAACGAAATAGTCTTCCTAAAAATTAAAAATTAAATTTAAATCTAAAATTTAGTATAGCAAATAAAAATTTTATAAACTGGTTAGTAGTGCTGGAAAATAAAATACATTTGATTATATTGCTTATGTTTGGTTAAAGTAGGGTAAAATGTAAGTAGTTAGAAGCATATTGTTGATAATAATAATGTTTTTCATAACTTATAACATAATCAAATAGTTTTATAATATCTATTGAAAATTTTATAAACAATTTTTATTAAGAAATTGATTTAACAGTAAAATTAATGGGATATACCACACGACCAATAAAAATGCTATTAAAACTTTGTTAATAATAAAATTATTTATTATTACTCTACTGGTCATTTTATTATTGTTAAAAAGTAAATAAAATCGAATATTTTATTGCTAGATGTTAAAAATCACATTTTGGCCTAGCCTTCATAGACATGTGGCGTAACTGATTATTTTTTATATTTTATTAAATTAATTAAAAATAAGCCATTTTTTGCCTAATTCAATTTTCCAACTCGACAGATTATGGTTAACAGCAAAAATATAAATACTTTCAATGTTTTATTTATTTATTTTTTTTTTGATTACGAGTTTTTAATAATTCCGCTATCACGGATCATATAACTTTGTGAAAGGGAAGTTACCAATACTATGTCAAGGTGTTTAATTATTCATATAGTGTCATTACGGAAAATTATATTATTTAATTCGTATTAATCAAGAAAGAACATCTTATCACGGAATAATTACCATAAATAAACAATAATTATTGTCAGAACTATATACGGTAGTTGCACATAGTTTTATTCGGAATAAATAATTACACAGTGACATGCTGACATAGAGCTTAATTGGTGTCACATTTAAATTCATTTTACACTGACGCAATTATTGTTTAATCACAGATGGAACTTTCTCAGAAAACACCTTAAAAAAATCAAAAATAACGTAATATTATGTAAAAAAACATTGATAATAAAATTTATTATTATTGAAATAAAACCCTAATTCTATTTGATAATTTTCATAAAAATTCAACAATAATTCTTTTTCATTAATGACAATGAACGTGTATTTTACTCACGCTATTACTCACAAAGGCAAAAATTACAGCACGGGTCGGGGAAGGCTAGGACATTTTTGGATTTCAGTATTCGAATAGTTGGTTAAAAATTTATTCGAATATTTGATTCATTGGACTATTCGAATAACTATTCGAATAATTCCATTATTCAGAAAATTCGAATAATACAATAGGTATTCAGATAACGCAAATATTTGAATAATTAGTAGTTATTTAAACACAGGACCGGATTTGGATACACCAACATTCAGTTAGTGCTATATGATTGTTAAATTGCAGACGTTATTGTTATTATGATTGCAAAATTTGACAACCAATACAGTCAGTCACAATCTGGTCATCTGGGAAAAGTGACCAGAAGTCATCTTAAAAGATATTGCAAATCTTTGTTTGGCATTGAAGAAGTAACCCAGCAGCTCTTTGCTTACCCCACAAACATCGTTTTCCTGTTTTCAGTTATTAAACTCACTTAATTATTTGTAATAAACGTTCTTGGATTTCTTGGGTAGAAAACTCGATGTGACTTCTAAAACATCTTTTGCAATTTTTTCAGTAAAAAAACTATTTTTTTTAATTTTTAACAATGCTACAAACGCCAAAACAGTTCTTTTGCAACATTTTTCTCAAACATTAAATATGTTGTCAACAACAACATGGCAACCAAATCATAGATTACAACAAATCTTTGCAGATATAAAATTTTTGGGTTCTGATAATTTTTTAAAAACTCTTACAAAGAGAGGTATTATATAAAACTCAAAAAAATTAGATTACTCAAGCAAGCTCTCGTGGCTAAACATATTTTTCGTGATTTATTTGTCTTATAAGACACTTGTATAATAAATAGCGATTATATAATTTTAATATTAAACAGAACAATATTTTGAGATCTTTAAATTATTTATATAAAAAACTTGTTATTAAGCAATAATATACATAACTGTGATACATTTTTCTTACACATTTTTTGTAATGTAAAATCTACTCTCTTTAAAATTATATAAGCACTATAACATGCACAAGTGTTTTTCTATTTGTTTGATTATTAGATGTTATTTTATTAATTTTATTATCATTGTAAATATTAATCTATTCTCAATTGTTAATTATTCTAACCGCAAAATATATATTTTTTATTATTAAATTCTGAAACTCTGTTGTGTACTGAAATAGAATAAATAAGCTGATTATGTCCTACAATAAAACTTCAATTTTCCACGATTTGCGTGATGGAAAAATAAGTAGCATCTTTCGATCAATTTGAAAACTATTAAACTTATTACACTATACTATATTTTATCAGCAACATCTCATTTTCTTGAAATATTAACATCTTTCGGAAAAGACCATGTCGAAAAGTTTAATGAAATTGTTGACGTTTTGCACTTCATCGGTGGAGGCGTCATCAGGAGGGGAGAATACAAATGAGAACAAGCACGGTAACTTAACGTATGAACTACGCTAGAGGCGAAACTTATTTTGGCTAGACCTCGTTGTTGCTTGGGCTTATATGGTAAGCTAGGAAAAAAAAGCGATGGGAGGGGAAAAATAGAAATTGGCGGAGGGTTCGGAAGAGAGAGCTGCGGGGAAAGCGGAAGCGCTTTGTGTTGATGGCGAAGAAGTGTTTACGAACAAGGACTTCCAAACGTTTGAGAGATAATAACCTGCATATGAGTTAATTTTAAAGTAGCAATAATTGAGTAATAATATTTTATCAAATTGTCTATTTATATACATTATTGAATTGACAAAATTAATAAAATAACTGTTATTATTTGCCAAGATTGATTTAGTAGCGTATGTCTTAATAGTTTAACCACAAAAGATAGGCGTCTAAAAGTAGATTTAAATTACAAAATATCAAAATAATTTTGTAAACTATAAATTGGTTATTTTCTTGACATTAGAAAGACAAGTCGTTTTTTACGTGAATTGCATTCAAAATGTATTGTAAGATAAAAATAAATAAAACATTTATAATTTTGTTGAATACTACTGAAAACCAATTTTTTGACGCTACACTTAGTAAACGCTTTATAAAAGTTTTTAATTTTTTGTAACATTAAAAAATTTCCAATAAAAAAAATAATTATTTAAAATCTTGCTCAGGCAAAAATTTGCAGCAGAAACAAAACAGTGTTAGTAAAAAGATAAATGCGAAAGATTTATTCGCATTGAAGAGAAACCAGAAGTATTGAATGGAGTGTGGAAGGGAGAAGAGTTTCCTCGGGAATGGACAAAAGGAATTATAGTACCAATTTATAAAAAGGGGGATAAAAACACTGAAAAAAATTACCGAAGAATAACTCTTCTCAACACAATGTACAAGGTGTATGCGATGTGTGTGGCAGAAAAGCTGAAAAGAGAGGTAGAGAGAGTGGGAGGATTACCAGACTGGCAAGCAGGATTCAGAGAGGGACGAGGTGCAATAGATAATGTCTATGTGTTAAATGCGTTAATTGAGAGTGAGTTAGAAAAAGAAAGAAGGAGAGTATGTGGAGTGTTTGTGGACTTAAAGGCAGCGTTTGATAGGGTTAATAGAAATAAATTATGGGAGTGCATGGAAAAAAAAGAATACAGAAAGGAATAATAGAAAAAGTGAAAGAGATATACAAGGAAACAAAGAGCAAGGTGAGAGCGGATGAAAGAGAAAGTGAATGGTTTTGAACAAAGAGGGGACTGAGACAAGGGTGCCCTCTGAGTCCGCTACTGTTTACAATTTATATGAGTGATATGGAAGATGTGTTAGCAAAAGGACAAGAAGGAGGAGTGGTAGCAGGAAAAAAAAAATTTGGTTGTTAGCGTATGCGGATGACATAGTGATGGTAGCGAAAGAAGAAAGAGAAATGAATGGAATGATGAGAATCGCAGAGAGGTATATGAAAAAGAAGGGATTTGAGGTGAATGAAACTAAAACAAAGGTAATAGTGTTTAGTAAGGGAGTAAGAAAAAAAGTAGTATGGAAATAGGGTGAGAAAGAAATAGAGCAGGTGAGAGAATGGAAGTATTTAGGATACATGTTTGAAGAAAGAAATCGAAGTAAGGCGCAGTTGAGAGAATTGGTGAAAAAGAGAAACCAGATGTGTGCGATAGTGTGGGGAATGGCAGAGAAAAAGTTTAGAGGAGAATATGAAATAGGGATGACGATGTTTGACAGTCTGGTAAAAAGTGTAATGATGTATGGAGCGGAAATCTGGGGATGGAAAGAGAGGAAAAAATAGAAAGAGTGCAAGAAAAATATATGAGATGGATGCTAGGACTAAGCAGAGAAACCCCAGGTTACATAGTGAGAGAGGAAGGAAAGAGAGAAAAAGTAAGAATAGAGGCGGGAAAGAGAGCAGTTAAGTATGAAGACAAAATGATGGAGAGAGAAGGGTGTGAGATACTGAAAGAGTGTGGAAAAATGATGAAAAGAAAGGGCGATAAGCGAATAAAAAAAGAGAGAAAAGAATACTATGAAAGTAAAGGGTTCAGTGTAGAAGAGATTGAGAGGAAAAGAGAAGAGAGGCAATGGGTGAATGGAGAAATGAGAGACCGAGATAGAGATATAGAGAAACAAGAAAGGAGGGGTGAAATTAGAGAAAGCAGGTACAATACAAAATATGGGGCAATAATTACGGAAGAACTGCCAAGCTACATGAAAAGGGAAAATAAGAGAGAGAGAAAAATGATTGCTAGATTTAGGTGTGGAAATGAAGAGAGAGAAAATAGATATTGGATGGAAGAAAATGAAAGAAAGTGCAGAATGTGTGGAAAAGAGAGAGAAACATTAGAACACATGATGAAGGAATGTGAGGAGGTAAAAGAGAGCATGTTAGTAAGGGAGGATATAATGAAAGGAAAGAAAAAGGGAATAGAATGGATGAAAATGATAGAAAAAGAAAGAAAAAGATTAAACTGGGTGGATGAGAAAGAAGGAGAATAAGAATAAGAGAAGACATAATGAATGGAAAAAAAAAGAAAAAAGAATGGATGAAAATGATAAAAAGAGAAAAAAAAAGAAAAAAAAAGAGGAAGGAGAAAGAAGAAGATTTATTTTAGTAAAAATTGTAAATACATTGTAAAACTGTAAAGTTAAACAATAAACCTTAAATAATAGTTAATAAAAAAAAAGATAAATGCAATTTTCTCTATTGTTTCTACATTCTAGCTTTAAAACTTGTTAAAAATGCTTAGATATTATGATTATACAATTAAGTAATCTTATTGTAAGTATGAAAGTAGACGTCTCCTAGTGAAAAACTAAGCTAGAAGATCTAGAAAAAAATTATTTGAATTTTGCCGAAAGATAGACTTACAGAAAAAACTGAGGTTGAAGAAAAACGCCGTTTAAATCTTTTGATTAGTTAAAAAATTTTAAACATGTACGAAACAGGTAAAATACAGTAGGAATACCCGCCAATAATTTGTATTGCTCATAATAAGATAGACAGGCAACAAAGGTGAAAAAGATTTACAATTTAAAGTGTAGCATGCCTTGGGTTTATAAATAGAACCAACCAGATAGTACTACTCTAAACAAAAGAAGTTTTTTTTTATTTATATATTGTTTTAAGTGTCGAACTTTCTGATGGATTAGTGCAATAAAATTTACTGCCGAGTATACCGCAAACGTTCATACAATATTGTGATAAACCATGACTTAGTAGAGTCAATTAGTTTTCTAGAAAAACTAGAATTTCTACAGATAAATTAAACATTATCTAAAATTTGTTTGTTTACAGGTTACTGTTTATCCAGCTCTACACCTCTGCCTTCGTCGTTGCTGTTAATTCAACAAAAACTATTTTTTACATTTACATTTACATTTTTTTTATTTTTAATTTTTTTTTTCTATTTATTATAGCAAACCTATAAATAAAAGACTTTTTATTATTAGATTTAAGTAAAAAAACTTTTTTAGATAAACATTTTTGCATAATCATACACCTAAAACATGACAATTAGATAGCTAACAATTTTTTTGAACAGTGTAAGAGGGTTCTTTTGAAAAATAAGTTTTGATCAAGAATGAAACATCTCTTTTCTTGCCAAAATTAACAAAAGTTAATAAGAGTTGCAAACAGCGCTTAGATAGAATTTGTTATGATAGAAACATATTCAACTTAATATTATTTATTTTAGAATAATACTATTCTAACATTCAAATAATTTAAATAACAATAATGTATTAGCTTTTATTAATTAAAAATGACATTTTCCAGTCTGACAAGTGACACTTTCAAATGTTTATAGCTTGAAATCTATAAACAAAATCCATACAAACTAATATTTTTAAAAAAAAACTTGGGAAAAATAACAAAATTGATTAAAGTAGATAGGTGCAACCAGATAAATGAACGTACTTTTCAATTTTATAATCAACTTTTATTATTAAAGTTTTCAGTTTTGTTTAAAAGTAAAGTACCTACTTTTGATCAGAGCTTATAATTTTTGACAAACCTTAGTCTAAAAAAATGCTATCAGATAATCGGGTTCTAGACCATGCAGAACTGATATAAATAACAGTTTTTTCGTAAACTAAATAATAACTAAATTTTTTACACTGTATAACATAATACATATTTCGTCACTGTATTGCTGTTTATCTAATTAAATCTGTTAAAAAAAAATGTACTTTTAAATTATACTCTATTTTTTCGAAATTATTGTAAAAAACCCAACATACAATAGTTAAATCTCGCAGGATTTTTGGTGCATTTTTAAGAATCTGCTGCCAATAGTGTCAGTGTTCATAAATTGTTTATGCTTACATAACCGCACACAAGCACCGGAATCTCTGCAGAGTTGCAATAGTGGAGGAAATCGTGACATCAGTTGCTATAGAAACCAAGCTTTGCGCTTCAGACAAAACAGGATTTGCAGGCCGTAGAGAAAAAGATTTTGTTTGACAGGCAAATGTCAGGATAGGATAAATTGAGAAGTCCTGAAGACAGTGCTGACACCGTCGTTTCATAAAATTGTGTAAACGGGACATTGTTTTAACCAATACAAATGGAGTGTTTTAAATGCGATTTCGAAAATGCCTGATTAGTCTTGCCTCAAGCAAATAGTATAGCTAGTATCAAATTTGTACATAATTTATAAGCTTTTCCACACTTTTTTATTTAAAGGATGTTACTTAAAGTAATTAACAAAACGTTAAAAGTTTATTGTGTTTTTATATCATAGATAAATAAATTAACATAGGTATTTATTGTGTTTCACTCTTCTTCCTTTTGAATATTACTTAATTTCTATTGAATCATTTAGCTAGAGAAGTAATAATACTAATTTGCTAAATACTGTACGACAGTGAATTGGCTATTATGGAAAGTAGCATTCAATTAATCAAATAGATTTCTGTTGTCATGAGTTAAGTATTCCTTTTAATTAGTTATTGTTTTTATTGCTAATTTTTATTTTTGTTTTTTCTAGAAATACTAAGTTATTATTAGTAAATAAATGACTTGGTGTCCACAAAATACAAAAGATATTATTTTATTTTTATTAAAAATCTGGAAATATGTTGGTCTTCCGCAATATTTTCTTGTTGGTAAAAATGCATTTAGCAAAAAATTCATGCACAAAGCGTCTAAAGTTTACCTGATATCATGTACATTCATCTTAATCAATTTGTTATTTTTGATATATTTATTTCCTTATTCAGAATTCTTAGAATACTATTCAACTCTTAACGAGGTTTTGATGATAACAATACAAAACATTGGTTTTCTTCTTATCACAAATTTAAAACACAAAAAGATCGCTAGAATTCTTATGCAAATTTTATATATTGACCAATGTTTAAACATGCATTCTAGAAAGATTCAAACAAATGCTAAAAATGTTGGAAAATATTTGCTTAAATTTGTACTAGTTAAAATTGGTGCTATTTTTTTTACTTTACTAATAGATTTATATTTCAGTTGCAAAAATATGCAATTGTTTTGTCTATCTTATCATAGTCTATGGATTTTTCATCCAATTTTAGAATTATCTTTGCTTATTTTTGTCTTAATTCTTTATAATTTATATTTTCGATGGTATATGGTTTTGAGCAAAAAGGCTTATTTTATGCGACAGGATAATATACGAATTATAAATCATCTTATTTGGAATCTATCAAGAAACATAAACCAAACTATGAATTTTATGTTGGCTTTAAAGCTTCTTCCAGATTTCATATTTTTAGCACACTATATTTATTTTGGATTGTATAAGTCTTTTTTATATTCAATTGATCGTGCCACCATTGCTTTAATATTTTCTTGTATAATCTGGATGGTAGGTATGGTGTATTTTGCTGCAAAAATTTTGACCATTTTTGAAAAAATTGACAATATAAAACTAAAAACTGCAGCTTGTGTTGAAGACATTGTAATGTATAATAAAAATTACAATTTTTAAATAATATGTAATAATTCTAGGACACGCTTATTTATTTTGATTTACCGGTGAATTCTTCACAATTTACACTGTTTGGCTTTGTTTCCTTAAACAGTGGATTATTATTTTCTGTGAGTATTTTAAATCTTTTTTCAATGATTAATAATGCAAAGTTTTAGACCATTTCTTCAACTGCTACACATGTGATTTATTTATTTCAATTTAGCCGCAAGTAAAGGCTATTTAACTTGTGAGGTACAAGTCAATTATTCTAGCTTCATGCCTTAAACGCGCAAAATAACAAATAACATACCGTAAGGACAAGCTAGAATACTTGACTTGTACTATTATACAACATCTTTTTGTATTAAATATATTATTGATTATTTTTGTACTTTTATGTTTTTTTGTTATTCTTATTGATTAAGTCTTTGTTTCTTTTATAAAATGTGAACTATTTTACTTTTTTCTTCTTTGCAGTCCGCGTTTTATCTAATGATCTTTTTCCAACAGTTTTATTTTTTATTGAACCAATTATATTATAGTTTAATAATAATTTGATCAAACAAATTCAAAACTTGTAAAAAACGAACTTCAATATGATTAATTATTATTTTATTTGTTTGTTAATTGATTCAAATAACTTAAAAATAAATAAATAAATAAACTATTATTTAATTATATTGAAATATTTTCTTAATTTCTCAAAATTTTTATAATCAATTGAAATTTTAAAAATATATATTAAAAAAAACATTAATAAAAATAATTTAAAAACTAATTTATAAAATTGTTCAATCTTATAACTCAAAATGGGATTGTTTAAAAAATTTCAAACAAGTAAAAAACTTAAAGTCTTCCCATAATTTTATTTTTCAATAAATGAAAAATTAAAAAACTACATATGTTTCGGCTTTCTACTTATCTTTCGACAAGAGCCATCATCAGGTTTGAGTGGTGTGTTAACACCGAAGCTTTAACTAACACTAGACAAAATAAAATAAATTATAAATGTTGAGGGTGGACAAGCTGGTTGGTAGGGATGTAGCGGTTTAAGAGTGGGTGTAGAGTTAAGACATAAACTTAAAATTAAATGAACAATAAACATAATAAAATAACCAAATATAATATAGAGAATAGAAGATAATAAAATAGATAACTAAGGAAGAGACAAGTCGAAATATTATGGTTGTTTTTTATAGCTATTAAAAGTCTTAATGTAGGGTTCTATAATTTGTGTGGAAAAATTGGTTTGATCATTTTTCAATTTATTTTAAATAATAGGTTTGATCTCTAATTATGAATCTCTATATTATATTTGGTTATTTTATTATGTTTATTGTTCATTTAATTTTAAGTTTATGTCTTAACTCTACACCCACTCTTAAACCGCTACATCCCCACCAACCGGCTTGTCCACCCTCAACATTTATAATTTATATTATTTTGTCTAGTGTTAGTTAAAGCTTCGGTGTTAACACACCACTCAAACCTGATGATGGCTCTTGTCGAAGGATAAGTAGAAAGCCGAAACATATGTAGTTTTTCAATTTTTCATTTATTGAAAAATAAAATTATGGGAAGACTTTAAGTTTTTTACTTGTTTGAAATTTTTTAAAAACTAACGATTAAATTTAAATGAGATCAAACGGAAAGCACCAGCTACCAAATAAAAAAAAATCACCAAAATCAGTTCTTCTAGAAAAAAATTATATTAACACACATAGAAAAATACAGTCAAATTAGGAACCTTCTCTTTTTTTAAAGTCGGTTATATATCATTCGTTAATAATTCAAAATACGCATTAATGAGTTAGAACATACAATTTTTTTTTAGAACAAAGCTCAATTGTTTCAGCTCTAGTTGCATTTCTTGTTTTTGTAGATGTTTGTAGATTATTATTGATATCTTTAAAACAAAAATGGCTAAATATTTGCTGCTTTCGGTGGCCATCAGGGGTTTTTAAAATTTAAAAATGGTACAAATTTTACCGTCAGTTTTTTAAATATACCCATATTGTTGTACCCATATCATTAAGTAAACATCTCAAAATTTAATTTTAGATTTAGACTCAAAAATGCTGGCGGAAATACAGAAAGCAGCATTATTATGTTCTTGTCATATTGTTCGAATGTTATTAAATGATAAATCCAACAATTCAAATAATATGATTGCAGATGCGTGGGATGATAGTAATTTAGCTTGTTTCTTCAAAAAACAAATTTATATGGTCTACTTAGTTTAAAACGGATTTGTTTGTAATTAAATTCTTAAATTAGATTTTAAACTAATTGAAAATTGAAAGCTTGATTTTTAATAATTTTTATATTATTGGAAAAATAATATTGTCATTATCATTACTTGTTAAAAACCGTAATAATTTTTGAATCTAGCAAAGTTGCTGTGTTCTCGATACAGGAAGGGTTGAACATAATAATAATATATTATAAGTATTGTAACATTTTCTATTTTTAAGGTAATCAAAAACCGTCAAAATTTTTTTGTTTATTTTTGTCATGGCATATTGATGAATTAGCTTAGTTATTTATTGTGTTTTACAGTATTTTTTAATATTACTACTTTTTTGAATTACTCAATAATGGAAGTAATAATAATAATAATTTGTTAAATGCTGAACAACAGTGAATCGACTTATATTGTAGGTCTAGAAAGTAGTATCCAATTAACCAAATAGATTTCTGTTTTCATAAGTTAAATGTTTTTTTTAATTGCTTATTTCTATTTTTTTGTTTTTTTAGTATTAATAAGTTATTATTAGCAAATAAATGATGTGGTATCCACAAAATATAAAAGATATTATTTTATTTTTATTGAAAACCTGGAAATATGCGAGTCTCCCGCAATATTTTCTCGTTGATAAAAAATGCATACACAAACCGTCTAAGTTCTATCAGATATCATGCACTTTAATATTAATCAATTTCCTACTTTATTTATATTTTTCTTCTAATTCTCAATCTTTAGAATACTATTCAGCTGTTAATGAGGTTTTAATGATAATAATACAAAACTTTGGTTTTCTACTTATCACAAATTTAAAAAACAAAGAAATTGCTACAATTATTTCGCAAATATTATTTATTGATCAGTATTTAAACATCCATTTGCAAAATATTCAAACAAATGCTGAAAATATTGGAAGGTATTTGCTCAAATTTGTTTTAGCTAAAATTGTTTACATGTTGGTGACCATATCTATAGATTTGTATTATAGCTGTAAAAATAATGTTGTTTGTCTGTCGTATTATAGCTTATGGATTTTTCATCCAATTTTAGAATGGTCTTTACTTGTCTTTGTCTTAATTCTTTATAATTTATATTGTCGATGGTATATGATTTTGAGTAAAAAAGCTCACACTATACGACAGAATAAAATACGGTTTTTAAACCATCATCTTTGGAATCTATCAAGAAATATTAACCAAACTTTCAATTTTATGTTGGCGTTGAAGCTTCTTCCAGATTTTATATTTTTAGCACACTATATTTATTTTGGATTATATAAGTCTTTTTTATATTCAATTGATCGTGCCACTATTGCTTTAATATTTTCTTGTATAATCTGGATGTTAGGTATTGTGTATTTTACTGCAAAAATTTTGACCACATTTGAAAAAATTGAAAATATACGGCTTAAAACCGCAAAATGCGTTAAAGACATTGTAATGTATAAAAAAACAAATATTTTATAATAACATGTAATAATTTTAGGACACGCTTATTTATTTTGATTTACAGGTAAATTCTTTACAATTTACACTGTTTGGCTTTATGACTTTAAACTGTGGATTACTATTTTCTGTAAGTATCTTAAATCTTTTTTTAATAACTCTTTATTGTAAAATTTTAGACTTTTTCTTCAACTGCTACACATGTGATTTATTTAATTCAATTTAGCCGCAAGTAAAGGCATACAGTTTTTTATACAAAAACCTACACTACTGAGGCTATTTAACTTGTACCATACAACATCTTTTTGTATTAAATATAATATTGATTATTTTTTTACTTTTTTTTTCCGTGATTCTTATTGATTAAGTCTTTTGTTTCTTTTATAAAATGTGAACTATTTTACTTTGTTCTTCTTTGCAGCACGCGTTTTATCTAATGTTTTTTTCCCATCAGTTTTTTTATTAAACCAATTATACTATAGTTTATTAGTAATTTGATCAAACAAATTAAAATTGTAAAAAACGGACTTCAATATGATTAATTATTATTTTATTTGTTTGTTAATTGATTCAAATGGCTTGAAAATAATTAAATAAACTATTATTTAAATGTATTGAAATATTCTCTTAATTTCTCAAAATTTTTATAATCAATTAAAATTTCAAAAATATATATTAAAAAAAACATTAATAAAATTAATTTAAAAACTAATGGTCAGATCTTGATCAAATTTAAATGAAATCAAACGGAACGCACCAGCTTCCAAATAAAAAAAAATCATCAAAATCAGTTTTTCTAGGAAAAAATTATATTAACACACATAGAAAAATACAGTCGAATTAAGAACCTCCTCCTTTTATAAAGTCGGTTATATATCATTCGTTAATAATTCAAAATACGCATTAATGAGTTAGAACATACAATTTTTTTGTAGAACAAAGCTTAATTGTCTAGTTACATTTCTTATTTACGTAGATTTTAGCAGTTAATAAATTTTATTATTAAATATTAATAACGCAAACAACTAACTCTGGTACAAGACTTTATAAAAGTTTTAAAAAGCCACCTGCAAAAAGCAAATCACACAACTGAACACAATTTGAATGTCGATAGAAGGTTTTTTTTTAGCACTGAAAACATTGAAATGGTGTTAAAACAGCCTGCGGCATAAGAAAACTATTTTGTTATATAAGTTAAATTTTAATAAGAATAATAAAAATCAAACTTTCAAAAATTAAAGCCAATAGGTCGGATATTGTTATAGTATTTAAGAAAACCAAACTTGTATATTTTATAGACATTGCTGTTCCTAATTCTTGTAATATTATTGATATTTATAAAACAAAAATGGCTAAATATTCGCTGCTTTCAGTGGTCATTAGGGGTTTTAAAATCAAAAATGGTAAAAAATTTACCTTCAGTTTTTTCAAATATGAGTGTTGTACCCATATCATTAAGTGAACCTCTCAAAATTTAATTTTAGATTTAGACTTAAAAATCCTTGCGGAACTACAGAAAGCAGCATTATTATGTTCATGTCATATTGTTGGAATGTTTTTAAATGTTAAATCCAACAATTCAAATAATATGATTGCAGATGCCTGGGAAGATAGTAATTTAGCTTGCTTCTTCAAAAAACAAATTTATATAGTCTACTTAGTTTAAAACGGTTTTGGTTTGTAGTTTAACTTTTAAATTGGATTTTAAACTAATTGAAAATTGAAATTTTGATTTTTAATAATTTTTATATTATTGGAAAAATAATATTGTCATTATCATTACTTGTTAAAAACCGTAATAATTTTTGAATCTAGCAAAGTTGCTGTGTTCTCGATACAGGAAGGGTTTAACATGATAATAATAGATTATAAGTTTTTTTACATTTTTTATTTTTAAAGTAATGAAAAATCGTCAAAAGTTTTTTGTTTATTTTTGTTATGGCATATTGATGAACTAGCTTAGTTGTTTATTGTGTTTTACAGTACTTTTTAATATCACTAATTTTCTAAATTACTCAATACTAGAAGTAATAATAATAATAATAATAATTTGTTAAATGCTGAACAGCAGTGAATCGACTTATATTGTAGATCTAGAAAGTATTATCCAATTAACCAAATAGATTTCTGTTTTCATAAGATAAATGTTTTTAATTGCTTATTTCTGTTTTTTAAGTATTATTAAGTTATTACTAGCAAATAAATGACTTGGTATCCACAAAATATAAAAGATATTATTTTATTTTTATTAAAAACCTGGAAATATGCGAGTCTCCCGCAATATTTTCTCGTTGATAAAAAATGCATACACAAACCGTCTAAGTTCTATCAGATATCATGCACTTTAATATTAATCAATTTCCTACTTTATATATATTTTTTTTCTCATTCTCAATCTTTAGAATACTATTCAGCTGTTAATGAGATTTTAATGATAATAATACAAAACTTTGGTTTTCTACTTATCACAAATTTAAAAAACAAAGAAATTGCTACAATTATTTCGCAAATTCTATTTATTGATCAGTATTTAAACATCCATTTGCAAAATATTCAAACAAATGCTAAAAATATTGGAAGGTATTTGCTCAAATTTGTTTTTGCTAAAATTGTTTACATGTTGGTGACCGCACCTATAGATTTTTGTTATAGTTGTAAGAATAATAATGTTTTTTGTCTGTCGTATTATAGCTTATGGATTTTTCATCCAATTTTAGAAATGTCTTTACTTGTCTTTGTCTTAATTCTTTATAATTTATATTGTCGATGGTATATGATTTTGAGTAAAAAAACTCACACTATACGACAGAATAAAATACGGTTTTTAAACCATCATCTTTGGAATCTATCAAGAAATATTAACCAAACTTTCAATTTTATGTTGGCTTTGAAGCTTCTTCCAGATTTTATATTTTTAGCCCATAATATTTATTTTGGATTATATAGATCTTTTCTAATTTTTATAGATCGCACTACTGTTAGTGTTGTAATATTTCCTTTTATAGTTTGGATCTTAGGTATTGTGTATTTTACTGCAAAAATTTTGACCACATTTGAAAAAATTGAAAATATACGGCTTAAAACCGCAGCATGTGTTGAAGACATTGTAATGTATAAAAAAATTAATCTTTTATAATAACATGTAATAATTTTAGGACACGCTTATTAATTTTGATTTACAGGTAAATTCTTTACAATTTACACTGTTTGGCTTTATGTCTTTAAACTGTGGATTACTATTTTCTGTGAGTATCTTAAATCTTTTTTTAATAACTCTTTATTGTAAAATTTTAGACTTTTTCTTCAACTGCTACACATGTGATTTATTTATATCAGTTCAGCAGCAAGTAATGACAGAAAATTTTTTACACAAAAAATTGCAGTCACTGAAGTTATTTAACTTGTAAAGTACAGGTCAATTATTTTAGCTTGATACTTTAAACGCGCAAGATAGCAAGAGACATCTAACTTGCAACCATTCGTAACAAATCGTTTAGTTTCCTGTTCATCTGTTTTTATCAAGTTAGAATATATGTGCCCTCTACTATACAACATTTCTATTTGTAATAAATAGTATATGGATTTTTATATAAAAGATTGATCTTTACTAAAACACAATGACTTGCTTTAAGTTAAAAAAAACAAAAACAAATATGTTGAAAGTTATCAATAATATATATTTTTTTTTATTTATGTTATCTGTTATCTGTTATCTGTTTTTTCTTTGTCATTCTCATTTATCAAGTCTTTTGTATCGACTTAATAAAGTGCCAATTATTTTATTTTTGATTTTTTTATCTTCTATGCAGCACCTTTGCTATTTAATGCCCTTTTTGTCTGCTTTATTTATAACGATGTTTAACGCTAATTTTGTGTGGTATTAATTTCTAAACTTATATTCTAACATTTTTGGTTCTCTCTTGCAGCTAGAATTGTGTTTCTATTAAACTATCTATAAAACTTGGTTATTTGATGCACTTCTGTCAAAAAAATGTTATCATGGCTTTTAACACATTTAGCTTTTAAATTTTAAGAATATTTTGTCTGTATTATTTTTAATTTCTGAACTATAATAAAACTAGATACATATTAATTAAAAAATATATATAACAATTTTTAATAAAATTTAAAAATATAATAAATTACGGTGAAATATTAACTACTAGTTTTTTGTAGGCCTAATAAAAAAATTGTCTAATTTTATTTTGTTATCAAATGTGTATATTAAATTACGACTGTATTGTGTAACGTCTTTGATAGAAATTTAAATTAACTCACTTGCAAAGATTAAACAATAATTCGTAATACAGCTTATCAGCTACAGGATTCTTATATAGATATAACTGCGTTTAAATAACTTGCTTCCATTTATATACACTGAAAACGTCTAGCTTCGTTTAGTTAAATGAAATGGTAATCAGCCAATCATTGAAGATGAAAATTTCCAGAAAGATTTGAAGAAAGAATTTCCAAAAAATTTGAAGATTTCCAGAAATAAAACTCGCACTCAGTCAGTCTAAACTTTTCTTAAATAATGTAACAATATTAGCTATTTAGTACAGGAAATAGAGAATTTTGTCTTGCATAATTCTAGGTAAGTTATTTTGTTTACAGATAAGTACAGTATTGCGTAATGAGCTTAAAAACACAAAACACTTACAAATAATAAGTGGAAGTGCCGCCATTTTGCATAAAATCGTTTAAGCTTGTGTCTCCGTAACCGTGCACTTTAGGCTTAGGATAGTTAAATTTCTTATTTTTTTTGTTTTATAATTTTTTTTTCATTTACCGTTTACGATTTATAAGATTATTACTGTTTGTTTATTGACTTTTTTACCGATATCTTTACTAAGAATTGTTTAAATGATACATTGCCTATAATCAAATTTCTAAATCGATACATTTTCTACATTTTTAATCATTTTGCAGTAAATAATAAATAACGCGTAAATTTAGAAGAATATATATATATATCGGCAAAATTTTAAGTGGCTTTAAAAGCAACATGTTTGTCAGAGGATACCTATCTAAATAAGGTTACAAGAAAAACATGTAAAGAAAACATTTAAAATTCAGTAGATTAAGGTACAAAAAAGTATACGTTTTCTGCATATTAGTAAAATGCCAAAAGATCAGATAGTATCTAGAAATTTAAGAAAAGCAAACAAAAAGTTAGACGTCTCATAAGGGAAATCGTTGATAAAAGAAAAAATAGAAGAAGAATATTTGATTGGTTTTCTTTACCACAACGACAAGTAGAGCAGCATTTTTCAAACAAATTGACATACTTTCCAAATTACAATAAATGAAATGTTTTTAATGCATTATATTGCATTATATACTATTTTTATCTTTCATAATTTTTAAACTTTACATCTCGCAAGAATGCTACTTAAAAAATATATCTTCAAATTGAAAATAACTGAAAAATAACAATTTTTATTAAAGTATTTAGTTATTTCCGAAATACTACCAACACAATCACTATATAGTCATAGACTTTTGTGACGCAATAACATTGTGAATGTTTTTGACTTAAAATACCAAATCTGTATAGATTTTATAATATCACGTGATATTAAATTTCATTACCTTAGAAATGTTATTATTTTTATTCACCAACAACGTACGTCTCAACTTTTAATATTACAACCATAATAACGATGGCTTCACTTTCTTCAATTTTTGCGAAAAACGCTTCAGAAGCATTTTTTCACACACACCATTGATATTTTTGACGCTTTTTCACTTTAAAAAACTGGTATTTTTTCTCATACATCATTCTAGATTTTTCTAGAAGCAAAAAGTACATGATTGACTATGTACTTTTTGCTTCTAGCACTGCATTTTTCACATCTGATGTCAGTTTTTTTTTGTTGGTTTTCTGTACATTTCCGTACATTTCGTATTTGTTTCAATCACAAATTAGCTGAGTAATTCATAATGACAAAGAATACAGTTGAAATTTTCTTTTTTTTTGAAACTTAAAGTCTTGATATAAAAAAGCGTAATTAAATCTATAAAACGCTATCAAAGATAAAGTACAATTTTATCGTCTTGTAAAACAAATAACTAGATAATTATCAAGCCAATTATTATTTTATTATTTAACAAATTACATTCCACCGTAGGCGTTAATGAGTTAGAACAAGCAATTTTTTTTCAGAGCCAAACTTTAATATTCTAACTTCAGTTACTTTTCTTATTATCACAGTAAATTTTTGCAATTCAGAACTCTTGACTTTATAAACACAATAAAAAATCACTACATTAACAAGAAACATAAAAGAACAAACAGAAGTTAAACGGTGATATTTGGTTGTCTCTACCATAGCACAAAATTATAGAACATCTTTGATTAAGTGCAGACGGTAATTTTTTTTACATGTTTTATTTTTAAGTTAATGAAGAAACGTCAAAAGTTTTGGTCTGTTTCTGTCATAACATTTATAGTTCAAATACCTTAAGTATTTATTGTGATTCACCCTTTTTTCTTCTGAATATATATCTTTTTTAATTTTATAATAATACAAGAAGTAATAAAACTAATTGGTTTATATTATTCTCCTAGAAAATATTATCCAATTAACCAAATAGATTCTTGTTTTCATAAGTTTAATGTTTTTTCTAATTGCTTATTTCTATCTTTTGCTTTTTTAGTTTGATTGAGTTATTATTAGCAAATAAATGACTCCTCAAAATATAAGAGAAATTATTTTATTTTTATTAAAAACCTGGAAATATGTGGGTCTTCCGCAATATTTTATTGTTGCTGAAAATTCATTAAACAAAAAATGCATCCACAAACCGTCTAAATACTATCAAATATCATTAATTTTCATATTATCTAATTTACTATTTTTTATTTATTTTTTTCCTTATTCAAATTCTGTAGAATGTTATGCAGCTATTATTCAGATCTTAATGATAATAATACAATACTCTGGATTTCTTGTTATCACAAATTTAAAGAACAAAGAAATTGCTACAATTATAACACAGATTCTATTTATTGATCAGTATTTAAGAGTTCATTTGCAAAATAATCAAACCCATGCCAAAAAGATTGGACGGTATTTGGTTAAATTTTTATTCGCTAAAACTGTTTATATTCTGGTGACTGTACCAATAGATTTTTATTATAATTGCAAAAATACTCAAATATATTGTCTATCATATTACAGCTTATGGATTTTTCATACAATTTTAGAAATGTCTTTACTTGTCTTTGTCTTAATTCTTTATAATTTATCTATTCGATGGTATATGGTTTTGAGCAAAAAGGCTTATTTTATGCGACAGGATAATATACGAATTATAAATCATCTCCTTGGGGATCTATCAAGAAACATGAACCAAACTATCAATTTTATGTTAGCTTTAAAGCTTTTTCCAGATTTTATATTTTTGGCGCATAGTATTTATTTTGGATTATTTAAGTCATTTTCATTGTTTATAGATTTTACTACTGTTGGTGTTATAACATTTCCTTGTATATTATGGATGTTAGGTATTGTGTATTTCAGTGCAAAAATTTTGACGACATTTGAAAAAATTGAAAATATTAGATTTAAAACCGCAGCTTGTGTTGAAGAAATTGTAATGTATTAAAAAAATAAATACTTTATAATAATAATAATTTTAGGACAAGCTTATGGCTTTTGATTTACAGGTAAACTGTTTTCAATTTACACTGTTTGGCTTTATTTCTTTAAACCGTGGATTACTATTTTCCGTGAGTATTTAAAATTTTACATTTGATGGTCATTTGTTGAAAAATTTTAGACTTTCTGCTCAACTGCTACACATGTGGTATATTTATTTCAATTTAGCAATAACGACATGAAAATTTCTCCACAAAAAACAACGATGGTTTTGAAGTGATTTAACTTGTGAAGTACAGGTTAATTATTCTAGCTTGATGCCTTAAACGCCCAAAATAGCAAAAAAACATTCAACTTATAACAAAAATTAAAAACACGCTTAGCGTATCATTAATTCCAATCATCAAGTTTGAATACTAGACTTGTATTATATATAGCGAACAAAGATTATGTATCATTTATTTTTTTTAACAATGATTTATATAATTAATCAAGTTTACAACTTCATAAATACCATCAAGTCATTTGTCAAGTTACCAAAACCACTTACTGCTACAAAATGAACTAAGATGTTGCCTTCATATCAATAATAAATATTTCACTTTTGATGATAGTTACTGAAACTGAAAGAAACAAACGACTGAATTTGCTGTTTCTAGCAATCCTTAAATAATCGTACATAAATTATTACATTTAAACTAATTTAATAAAAAATTAGTTTGCTTGATATAATATTTGTTCAGCTGCATGTCAAATGCTCATAGTACGATAATACTAATAAAAAAAACATAAATGATTTATATTGTAATTTTATTCAATATATAAATAATAATACTGACAAGTGACTAAGAATCGATCACAGATTATTGGGAGCATTAATACTTCACAAGTAGTGTAGATCTATACAACCTATTGACCAAATAGAATTTCATAAGCTTATAAGAATCCTATAAGTAATTTTCTAATTATTCAAATTCTATAAAACAATTAGAATGCTGTATATAAATTGGGATTTTATGAATGATTTAGACAAACAAACTGAAATTCAATAATCAAATTAAAATTTATTAAAAGAGATGTCATTTACTGAATTGCTTTGAATGTTACAAACTATTCAAAATTCTTTTGATAAACTTAATTTTAAGACCTCGTTGCAGCTGCTGCAACAAACTGCACAGCACGTAAAATTAATCTCAATTCACAATTGAAAGTCAACTGTCTTTTCTAAAAAGTGACACAAATTGTAAATCAATTGTAAATAGCGCTCTAACGCTAGTTAAGCTAGTGTGTAGTACGTGTATGCACTTTTACGTTCTCATAGCTATCAAATTATCAAACTGTCAAATTTTTACATAACTTTGATCTTTACAAACAAATTTAAATTCTATTATCAAATAAAAATTTCTTAAAGTAAATTGCCAATTTATAAAAAATTTTAGACTTTGAAAACAATTTAGAAGTTTACTGATTAGTACTTAAATTTTAATTTTATTAACTTACCTCAGCTGCTTTAACAAACTTAATATAAATCACAACTAAAAAGTCAACCACCTTTATTGTAGAACTTGTGAGAAAAAAAACTCTAAATTACTCTGCAAAGCAATTATTATAATGTAATAAAAACCACAACGCAAATTACGCCAGTGGGTTGTACAAAAACGCTTCACTCACATTTGCATGATATTAAATCATCAAACGCAACAGTCTTGCAACTTTTATATAACGTTATATAAGACCTTACTACTTGAGTTTAAGAACTTTATCTGCTCCAACAAAATGAGGATGGAAGAATATGTCTATATGTCTACGGCATGATTGAGTGTATTCTGCCAAAACAGAATACTTGGTAGAAATTTTGAACTGCTACAACAAAACAGAAAACAACGTACACTTGTTTGTGTAAACTTAAAAATTATTTTATCAATCGTTTATTAACGGTAATAAGCTAAATATTAAATTTTACTAATTAGTACTTTAATTAGTAACTTATTTTTGTGTTTGAGGTAAAAAGTAATTACAATTTGCTAAAAAACAGTAATTGAACAAGCCATGTAATTTTACAGGTTGGAAAACTTGTGTAACTCTCCAAATTTTCAAAATGAAATTGGTGCTAGACACATGACGCACATATATTTTTATCAAGTTTGGTTTAGTGTAATTATACATGGTTATTAAGAATGCGCATTCTAACTAACTCTATTTTTTTTTATTTAACACTTGGCATACTTTTATAGGCTTAATTACAAGTTTAATTTTTTTATAATGTAGATAACAAACATTTTATTTTACAATACATTGTAGCTCTTTTTTGAATTATGTGAGAAATTGAAGTGTGAAGTCTTATCACACAACCCCTTATCCATTATGATCGATATGCGGTTTAGACAACTTTAGCAATTTAAATTTAACATTTTTAATCATTAAAATGGCGTGCTATCAAAATTTAATTTTGCTTTCACGTAAAAACGTTAAAAAAATATGTTATGTCTAGTACATAATGCATAGTGCCTAAAATAAAACTTAATTGAGTACAAAATTATCCAGTTGATCGTTATTTTTTTCTTAATGGTGTACCACTGAAAACATCTTTAAAAAAAATTAATTTTATTTAAATTGCTGTTTTGGAAATCATAGCGGATTGCCGCAACTCATACTACTATTTGAAAATGTAAATAAAAATACTATTCATATCAATTTTTATATCAAAACTAGGTTACTTTTTAGATTTATTTTAATACATAGGTATTTTACAATAATGTTTTGATGATTACTGTACACATTTTTCCAAGCAAATTTTTGAATCAGTATAAAGTTTGTTTTAATTGGAAAACTGATTCAGGTAAATAACATATGTAGTTGACAGCGTAACAATCTAAAAACTTTCAATAATTGACATTTCTAAATAACTAAAACTTACCGAAAAAACAAATTTACAATTTAAAGAAACAAAACCAAATACAGTAAATTCCAACGGATTGACATGAACGTTAAACTTCATGAGTTTAATCTAGAAACTTCAGAATTAATAATAAAGCCATTCTTTTTAAGTGAATAGTACTGTTTTGCCAAGCTGCTTAGAGATTTCATTATTTTTATCAACAATATTTTCTAATGAATTCATAACTTTTATATTGAAATATAATACTATAAAAATCCAACAAACAGTTAATCCACCTAGGTAAATAAAACTTTCAGAATTTACGCCAGGTTTCAACTGATACCAAATGCCATAGTAAACATCATCAGCTAAAAATGCAAAATCTGGCAAATATTTCAGAATAAATAGAAAATTCACAGCTTTATTGATACTTTTAGATAAATTCCGTATCAAGTTGAACAGTTTTTGAGAGTTTGCAGTCACATTTGCTTTATTTCTTAGATTATTATTCCACTGAACGTAAAATTCTTCAAGTGTAAAAACAAAGAAAAGTATTGAAATTTCTAAAATAGGTTGATAGGCTAATTGTGTATAAGCACCAAAAATAAATAATACATTTTTAACAGTTTTTTCTTTAAAATATAAAAACATGTACAAAGTTATCAGAAAAATAATCAGTTTAATCGTAAGATAAGTGATCAAAAATTTTCCAACGTTGCTTTTAGTTTTTATGCGATTCTTTGTAAGTAAAACTAAATTTTGCTGAAAAAACAAAATTTTTGTAAAGATATCAGCAATTTCTTTTCTTTTCGTATTTGTGAATATTATAAAACCAATATTTTGAACTGTCATTGCAGTTACTTCAATGGCTGCTAAAGAATCTTCAACCAAATTAGTAAATGGATAATAACTATAAAAGATAATTAAACAAGCAAACAAAACCAAACAGCCTATCAAGTAAAACTTTGATTTTATGCTTATACATTTTCTACTTGATGAAGCACTATCAATGACAATATAATTGGAAAAAGTTAAATATTTCCAGAATTTCGTTAAAAACAAAATTCTATCAATCACTTCTATCGGGTACCAAATCATTTACTACAAAAATTACATTAAAATAAATTCATAAATTTTATTTCAATATTATAGATATTATTATTCAGTATTATTTATTATTAGATAGCCATTAAGTTGATGAAAAACATTTTTTTTTCTATAATTGAAAAATTTAAAAGTAAACTTTTCTAACAAATGTCACAAACGCTTACTATACAATCAATTAAGTATAGTGTATTTTCATAACAACAGGTAAACAAACTTTTGTTTAAACACAAACATTTATAAACACAAATTTGATGAAAATCTAACGTATTTAAGCTTAGAATAGAAAATCTTAAATAATCTAGTTGATAAAAAGAACCGCTTGGTTAACTACTATAACAACAGTAAGGAGTTTGACGTCTTGGTTGTACATTTTGCTTTTTTGAAAAGCTTTGAAAACAAATTAAATAACAAAAAAATATCTTTAGATAAATAGAGAATATGCTTGGGCTATTGACAAGACGAATCGGGCATTTTCGAAATCGCATTTAAATCACATCCCTTCTATTGGTTAAAGCCATGTTTTGTTTGCAATTTTATAAAACAGCACTGTCAGCAAGACTTGCCAATTATTCAAACCTCACTTTTGCCTGTCAAACAAGATTTTTCCTCAACGGCGTTTTGTTGAAAACGCAAATGTTGGTTTCTATGACAACTGATGTCACATTTTCCTCTACTATTGCGCCTCTTTAGAGATTGCGGTGCTTGTGTGAGATTATGTAAACATAAACAATTTATTGACACTGACAATTAAAAAATAGAGTATAAAGCTGTTTCTGGCGATCTTGTTTTTGAAATCGGTCAGCTCTTTCGTCTGATTGAAAAAATCTGCTGAGATTTTATAGCGCAGCACTCTTCTAAAATCGGCAATTAATTTTGAGCTCGTATCACACAGAAAATTTTTTTACAAATTCTACAGTTTGCGCAATAATTAAAAACGTTTCTTTTTGCCAACTTTTTGTATAAAAAATAATAAATTCAAAACGTTTTGTTGTTACCTGTTCTTAAATTTCAGTTCAAATGCCTACATTTTGTATCATTTGTAAAAAAAATATGTTTTAAAAGTTTTTTTCTTTTTAGATACATTTTTTTTTTAAATTGTTAATTAGATAATACATCTGTTTGCAATTTGCTCCATTTTGATACTCCAATAGACTTATTAGAGAACGCTACGTCATAGGTTTTGAAGCGGTTATAAGTCACTAGAGTAATTGACTTTTCACCTCTCATCCATCTGGTTCATAGCAATAATATTGTCAGTGTCAATTGAAATTGCAATTTTCAAAATAATGTGAACAATTAATGGAAAGTATATTTATGTTAGTAAAGTTAAGAAAATATCTTAGAATAATAACAATAATATGCTTAACTTAAACAGGATTTCAACATAGAATAATTAGCCTATAAGGCGTCTACTTTGCCTTATACTTCCTGAATTGTAATTCAAAATAGCCAATTTCTCTGAGATGCCGAGATTAAGATTTTTAGATAAAAAAAATAAAAAAACCACTAGATAAATATTTCACTTTTAAAATCAAGTTATTGCAAACCCATTAAAAAATCTCTAACAGCATGAAAGGGACAAATTACAAAAAATAATATATAAAAAACGTTTCATAAGCCTTCAAGCATTTATTCTTTCTAAAAAACTCGTAATTTTGCCAATCGTGTTTTAAACGTGGATACGTGCTTTGAGACATGGCTTATGAAACTTGTATTTTAATATACTATTAGTTTTTCTGGTATTTATTTTACTGTAGGATAAAAACAATGTTACACTAATAGTGTAGATAGATGATGCTAATGACAAGGATTTTAGCTCAATCTTCATTTGTATTTGTAATCACACAGATTACTGAAATATGCTCTATCCAACGTATAAAACATTATCTGCATACGCCAGATTATATAAAAAAAAAAATTATTTTTATTTTATATCGTTTGTACATGAATTTTACTTATTGTTTGTAGGACTATATGAAAACTACACATATCCGACAATAATTTATTTTCAGTTTTATTATAGAAAAGCTTTGTACAATGATCAACTGCTATACTGGAAAATCTTTTGCAGTCTTTTTTATTTTATTTTTTACATTTGTAAGACGGGTTCAATGAGTCACTTTTATTTGTAAAAAATATCTTGCTAAAAGATATATTGCTTTAATGATAATCTACTAAATAATTTTTATTGGTGGTTATGAAACTAAATGCGTCTGCCACTAATGACCTACTACATTTAAAAACCAAAAATTTAGTAATAAATTTTACTTATAAACATAGCGATAATAAAAGAAAGATACGAAAAAAAATCTAAGCCGAAAAAAAAAGAAAAGAGATGATAGAAAAACAATGTTAAATAGTTAAAAATAAACAGAAAACACTGTCTTATATCAAATGTTACAAGTTTTATTGTCGTCAAAAACATTTTTTGGTTTGGGATAAAACCGTATTTCCTTTTTATTTTTAACTTTCAATAAATCCTATTCTCTGCAATAGATTAATATTTTTCATCATTTATTGTTGAATAAAAAAAGATAGATGATAAGGCAATATTATATTGTAAAAGAATGCATGCGAGTCAAAATTGAACAAACTAAGAAGAAGAATCTATTGGCAAGGTTTATTTTAACAAAGGAAAAAAATATTAAAAATGCAGTAAAACAATAAACAAATAGGTTAAAACAAATAAAGTTTTTTTAAAATAAATAAAAACAATTCTGTCATTTTCTACAAAATTAAAATAGCTATTTATTATACAAGTGTCTAATAAGACAAATAAGTCACAAAAGAAATGTTTAGTCACAAGAGCTTGCTTGAGTGCTCTGATTTTTCTTGAGTGACCTATTTGCTGTTAAGACACTTAAAAAATCATCAATATCCAAAAAATTTTTATCTACAAAGATTTAAGTAGTAGTCTATGATTTGGTTGTCATGTTGTTGTTGACAACAAATTTATTGTTTGAGCAATATTTTTCAAACAAACTGCTTAAACGCTTGTAGCATTGTTGAAAATAAAAAGAGATTTTTTTCTCGAAAAATTGCAAAAGATGTTGAAGAAGTCACATCCAGTTTGCTACCCAAGAAATCTAGAGGCGCTTATTACAAAGAATTATTAAGTCCTATAACTGGAAATAAGAAAACGATGTTTTTGGAGTAAGCAAAAATGTGCTGTTGGGTTACTTTAAAACGACAAAAAAAGATTCGCGATCTCTTCAATGTGGACGAAATACAGCATGTTAAGAGCAACATTAAAGCTTCACAAAAATACAGATATTTCACAATACGACAAATTAATAGCTTTTTAAAAAAAGGGAACCAAAAAATACAAGTGCAAGAAATCAAAAGTTCTTGAAAGAGAACAAATTCAACAGCTTCTAGCAGAAGTACTCAATAAAAAATATTTGATGTTGAAGGTTGACCAATTTTGTTATTATTTTTATTTTTCTTTTAATATAAATGTTAACGAAAATCTCAACAAATGATTTCATCTGAGATTCTTGTTACTTAAAATTGTAATTTTATGTATTATTGTATTTTTTGATGTTCAATAAATTGTTCTATTTTTTGTAAACTTTTGAAATTATATAAAAACAGTTTTATTATTGATTAATGAAACTACTTGTGTTTTATAGACCTTGTAATTCAATCAAGAACATCATTTTTATAACGTCATAATAAAGAGGTGTTAGATAAAATTATTTACCCAAACGATTCTCTACTTGAACTTTTTTGACCAATAAAAACCAACACAATTTGAACAAAACTTGTTAACCGGTTGTAAAAAATAAGCTGAAAAACATACAGTGACCTTGTTTATAAAACTTATTTGTGTAAATTTGATTTTTTTTTCAATTCTATAGGATAATTAGATCACTTAATTTGATGAAAATGGAACCACCTCAAGAGTACACACTTTCAAACGTAGAAAAAATTTTAATATCGGTTTACAATTGCCAAAAGAAACCATAAACATACATAAATAAAATATAACTTCTTTCCTTTTTAACATCACTTGGAAACTGTTTAGATTGGCTAAATTTTCAAATTACATTTCTTTAATAGTATTTTTTTATTTAGGTATCTGAGTTGAACTAGGTAACAATCCTTTTCTACTATAGCCACAACCTGCAAGAATTATTTCAATTGCTGCACCAACAGTTTTTGCAGCATCTCGTGCAGTGCCAAGAGATGGATTCACTTCCACTAAATCCATTGCACCTAATCGATTTGTTTTGTAGACTTTTTCAACGAGTTGAATACCTTCACGAAGAGTTAATCCGCCTCGAACTAAAATTAACACAAATTGATTTACCTTGTATCGTTTAGGTTTTATAGTAGTTTAATATTAAACGATATTTAATATTTAATGCCATTTAACATTACAATAGTCAAACCTGAAGTGCCTGTACTGGGAGCCTCTAGAGAATCAAGAGAGTCTATATCAAAACTCAAATGAATTGATCTATCTTGATTTGGATCAATTCGTGCTAAAGCCATTTCTACAACAGAATTAATACCAAAATTTTGAACCTCTTCCATTCCAAAAGCCGTAATCCCAAATTGCTCAATAATTAACCTTTCATACGAGTCTACTGATCTTAAACCAACATACGCTACATTTCGTAAACTAATGACTGGTTTTTGCCAATCCATTCCTGGTAGATATGGCCAATAATCTGCTAATTCTTTAACTAAAATAGCTAAAGGCATTCCATGAACATTGCCTGTGTCTGAAGTTTTATGGGTATTTAAATCCGCATGGGCATCCACCCATAATAGACAAACATTTTCATTTTTTGCTTTTATATGCCCATCAACAGTTCCAATACCTTAAAATGTACTGAATATACTCAATAATTGATACAAATATATTATTCTTGTACCAATTGAATGATCTCCTCCGAGGGTGAGACACATATTTCCATCAGAAATAACTTGTTGCACCGTTTTCGACAGCTCAAAATTACAAGCGGCAACATTTGCAAAATGTTTCATGTTTGGAAGTTCTTGTATATTTTCCGGCTTATAAGATATATCACCATAGTCTTTAACTTTAATGTCGGGATCTATAAAACTGCGTATAAATTCTATATAGCATATCTTGCTAAATACCTTACGTATATCTGCGATTTTTTTGACTAAACCAGTATCTCGGATCGCTTTAGGACCTCTAGCAACTCCACCTTTTGTTTGACCTTCTGCAAACGGAACTCCCACAATTCCAATTGAGTTGAAATGCAGTTTTCTAACACTAAATGCGTAAATTTTTTGACCCACTTTTAACATGGTTTTGCTAATAGGTTCTATAATAATTATCTCATTCGTGTACCGAGTCAAGACAGATAAATTGGAATTCTCTTGATAAGCTATTTTCACATAAAACCATAGGTCACATTTTGGGTCACATAGTGATATTTTGAATGCTACACACTCGGCCGCACAAACAAAACATTTTTTTAGTCTAAAAAAAAAATTAAATAATAGTTTTTAAAATCTCACATTAAGATTTAGCAATAAAATTATTAAATATCATTAGATTATAAGGTTTTAATTCAAATTTAAAAATGTTATTGCTCCGTCTGTAAGAATCGGTTGACTGCCTGAAAGTGTATCTCAGAAAGTAGAAAAGCACGTTTTTTTTTGCTTTCCGTATAGGTCCCGTCGGACATTTTTAATGTCATAGATTTTTTCCTCTTATGGCTATAGCTTTGTGTATTCGAGCCACTAAAAGAGTGGAAGTGACTTCGAAAAATTACTTAAAAATCTAGACAATAATGAAAAACCTTCTAGTATCACTTTACATTTCCAACGATCTTATAATAATAATATAAGATTGATGTCTAAGAAAAAAATGTAACACAAATGTCTTAAACAGAAAAGCTAGCTTCTCAAATATACACTAGTTTGTAAGTACATGAAAATTTTGGTATTGTTGATGCAAGAAATATACAGACCGTGTATTCTTCGGTTAAGAACCGACCAATTTGTTTATCTTATATCTACTATATTACTCATCGCAATATGTTTACTGACTAACTCGTTCAATTGTCGGCCACCGGTAATGAGCCAATAGAGGAGTGCAACAGCACGCAGTCGGATACTGTTCACGTATATGGAATGTTGTAAATCTATGTATTTATCCATTATATTTGCGCAACTAAAACATATCCGTAGTTTGTAATTTTTCAACCCGATTTTTTGTCTCAGAAGGTAATTCATTGCAAGATAAAAAATATCACCAAAACACCTATTTAGAATAAGAAATGTTTAGTCTTATACATCTTTTGAGATTTAGTTCTATTATTTTGAACAAAATTGTTTATCAACATTGATTATTAGACCAGTCGAGATAGACATAAAAATAGCCTTAAATAGAAAAAATTAAAGGCTGCAATTTTTTTAATGTTAGAGAAGGTAGTAGAAATAAAAGTTTAAATCTCGATTTTTAGAACATTCCCGCCGTCGCGGTCGCCGCCATCTTGATTTAAAGTTCAATTTTTTCGTTCTTCTAAAATAACTTCTTAATTTACAACTTTAGAGCACAAAAAGCATCATTCAAAGTTGTTGAAAATTTAATTTCTTACAAGTTTAATTATTATTATTTTTACGCTAGAATTAATATTTGCAGAGTTATACTATCTTTATATTTATAGAGAAAAATTGTAATGGATAAAATTTTATTTATTTTTTAGTGACATGATATTGTTGATTTTCGTTATGGATACGATATATGAAACGTATCTCATATCTCCCTTGGGACTTTGTAAAGTTTTTCACCCTCAAACACATGGTTACCATGCATTTGCAGCAATTATACATTCATGCATTCTCGGATGTTGTTATTTTTCATATAATTTTATTAAGAAAGCAGTAATGAAATGCTAAAAAATAAAATATTTAATGCACTACGGGAGATATTCTGTTTTTCACCCTCGGTAGACTTACAGACCGCGGGCCTCCGGCCCTTGGTCTGTAACACGTCAACCTCGGAGAAAAAACATTCATATCTCCCTTAATGCATAAATATCTATTTTTTCAACTTTTGTGCTCGCCTTTTTTTCACTCCACAATCAATATTTTTAGACTTATATTCAAATCAAATGTAATTTTTTTTTAATTTTTTAATATTTCGTTTCTTATGTAGTCTATTGAATAATAAACTTGATAGTATAGACAACTCTGCAAACATTAATCCTAGCGTAAAAATAATAATAATAACTAAACTTGTAGGAAATTAAATTTCCAACAACTTTGAGTAAATCTATTTTAGCTCTAAAGTTGTAAATTAACGAGTTATTTTAGAGAAACAAAAAAACTGATCTTTAAATAAAGGTAGCGCGCTCCTCTTAATTTTTTTTATTTCAATGTCTAGGTATCTTCACTGGACTATATATGCCATACTCACAGTGAAACAACAATAATAAAACGTATCGTAATGTTTTCATATAACTATAGTATATTCACGTTAAAGATGAAGCTGAAATAAACAAACAACACTGCATGATCACCTCGTGTTTGGTATCTCATGGTGGGGTGGTATAGAAGTTATTGGATGGAAGGACCAGATAAAGACGTAGCTTGAGTGACAAGACAGAGCTTAAGTAAGTATTTTTAAGTTATAGTTCGGTTTTGTTGTGAGAAACGTTATCAGATGACGCATAGCATGAAGAGCATGCACTCCTTGAACACAGCCCTGTAATAACAGACACGCCTATTGTGGTAGGAAATCACGTAAACCGAGCGTGTTAGTGTTTATTCCAGCTTCATCTTTAACTTGAATATAGTATAATAATGTTAAAACACAAAATAAAAACTTAAAACAATCTTTAATTTAGCTATTTACAGCTGACTTATGCTTAGTCTATTAAGTCTCACTAATACGAGCTAAGCACTTTAATACATAAGCCTATAAAACCTTTGTTTTAAAAATTTTGTTATGGCTACCTATACTTTTTGTTTAATAAACTGTAGTTTATTAAATTAAGTTATCAAAACAAAAGTTTTTAGTCAATAAACAATATCACTTAAAATGTACTAGAAAACTACTCCGATCAAAAAATCCTCTAGAAAATTAAAGTTGAAAATCAATAAACTGTTTGTAGTTTAGTCTTTTAGAGTTGTTGATGACGGATGTGTCAAATTGATATGACAGAAAAATATTTTATTAAGCAGTAAAGAACTCGTTTTTCGAGCGCCCTTATTACTATATTGAAGTTCATTATCTCATTTGTTAAATTTTACTAATAAGTGCTAATAAGCACAAAACATGCCAGACTTTAAAATTTTTTATTTCGAACAGATTTGTTTCTACTTCACTACTTTCCGAAAAATTCAAAAATTAGGCAAATTTTTTGTCTGTAAATATTTGTGGCTTATACCGATAGAAACTTGATATGATTACAATTAGGTATTTAAAGTAAAAAATTACCGCAGATAACTAAGAAATACATATTGTTTTGGGGATAGTTTTCTACCACATTTATCAAACTGTAAATTAAAAATTTAAATTTAAATCGTATCACATTCTGCAAGCAATTTTTAGCACATTATTATTAGTTAAACCTTGAATAAGCGAACACTTTGATCCAAGCATATACAATATTAACATTAACAATTTATTAGATAATTATTGTTAAAAGCACAGTAATAAAGAGTAAAGACCTAAACAGCTAAAACATAAATCAGCTTCCACAATAGGAAAATTACTTAAAATTAAGATAGGTTATGTAATCGTACATTCTCTAAAAACTGGTTCAATTTGGTAAACCAGACTTTATTTCTATAATAATTGCAAAAATTAAATACAAGCATATATGTTTTTTGTTCAGAAGTAAGAATAATTTTTATTGACACCAATTTGCAAACAATATTATTATAATATTTTCTTAATGACGTTTGTGACAAACACAGACATACGTTTGTTTTTCACGGCCTGCTTGACCTTAAAATTTTTGAAACATGGGATCAGGGACAACCGATTGTAAGAAAGAATTGACACACCCTGTATACTGCTTTCTATTGTAATGTAATTAAAAAACAAGTTCTGATTCGATCTAAGAATTTATCCGGTCACAACAGTTTGAACTATTTTTGGGACAATAGACTTGAGTCAAGCCCCATTAGAACATTTTCTTTCCAGTGAAAGTTGTTTAAATCAAAAGAAATGTTGCATTTATATTACTAACCTCAAATTTTGACATTGACAGGTGCACACATGTGCTAGTCGTATTTTCAATAAATTTTGCGAATAATTGCACAATTTAATTGGATATTGCTTATTTATTGAGCATTTTGCTTCTATCGGCATTTTTTCACTACTTTTTTGTGATATAATTAAGGTAAGCATCAATTCACCGATATTAACATATGTTTGACCTGTTTATTTACCATTTTGTAGAATATCACTGAAAATGGATACATCTTTGTCTGCAAAAGATGTAAGGAATGCTTACATTGATTTCTTCAAAGAGAAGAGTCATGATTATGTGCATTCTTCATCAACCATCCCCCTTGACGACCCTACGCTGTTATTCACAAATGCCGGAATGAATCAATTCAAGCCGATTTTTCTGGGAACAGTGGACCCCAATAGTGACTTATCGAAACTTACAAGAGCTGTAAATTCGCAGAAATGTATAAGAGCTGGAGGAAAGCACAACGATTTGGATGATGTGGGCAAAGACGTCTATCATCATACCTTTTTTGAAATGATGGGGAATTGGTCGTTTGGGGATTATTTTAAAAAGGAGATATGTTCTTGGGCCTGGGAGCTGTTAACGGAAAGACTTCATTTACCGCCAAATCGCTTATATGTCACTTACTTTGGGGGCGACAAGGGGGCTGGATTGGAGCCTGATTCAGAATGCCGTCAGGTATGCATTTGTTGGCACAAACTTTTGAATAACTCATAGGGAATTACTTGAATTACACCGCCTGCTAAATGACTATTAATGAAAATCTGCAATTTTAATACATATTTTTTATAACGAGATCAATGCAAATTTATTAAAACTAAGTATGTATGTATATCTGTAAACTTGGACATGTTTCGTTTATATTGGAACAGATTTAGATTTGAATAAGTTTGCAGTGACAAATTGGGGCTTATATTTACTCAAGTGCCTGTTAGTGGAAAAATCTAGAAGAAGCTAATTTCTACATGTTTTAATGCATATAAGTTTCTCTAAATCTAAATAATAGATATAAAGGTTAATGATACAAATTAAGATAAAACCTATAACGCCTGGACAACCAAGTTTTCACTTTAGCGCATTTTGCCACAAACGTTTATCAATGATATACAATGTAATCTATCTTTTTTTTAATTTATCGACTTTGGTTTTTGATGCAAGGTAGCTTCTGATAGATGTCGCTGGCTTAACCACATATGTTTTTTTACAGATTTGGATTGATCTGGGTGTTCCAGTATCACATGTCATCCCCGGAAGCATGAAAGACAATTTTTGGGAAATGGGAGAAACTGGTCCTTGTGGACCTTGTTCTGAGCTTCATTTTGACAGAATCGGCGGTCGTGAGGTGCCAGAACTTGTTAATCAAGACGATCCTGATGTTTTAGAGATTTGGAATCTTGTATTTATTCAATTTAACCGAGAAACTGATGGAAGCTTGAAATCATTACCGAAAAAACATATAGATTGTGGTTTAGGTTTAGAACGTCTTGTTTCGGTTATTCAAAATAAGCGCTCAAACTACGATACGGATTTGTTTCTGCCACTATTTGATGCTATTCAAAAGGGAACGGGGGCGCCACATTATCAAGGAAGGATCGGTGAAGATGACTCTGATGGGGTTGATATGGCATACAGGGTTTTAGCAGATCACGCTCGAACGCTAACAATTGCACTTTCGGATGGGGGAAATCCTGATAATACTGGACGGGGGTATGTATTTATTTGTTTACTATTGGAAAAGATGAGGCAATGAGAAAGAGGCAATTTTTTTTGTCTTGGCTGCTGCTCCAAGACGCTGTCTAAAATAATTAGACGCTGAAAACATTCAACTAACTTCTAAGCCGCTCAAATTTGAATTTCGTCTATCTAAACTAAATAAAGAAAGATCAATGCAAATTCATTCAAATCACATCTGTAAACTAGGACATGTTTTGCTTTTTTTTGAAGCTCATCGGCAAGTTGCAACTGATTTATATTTGAATGAATTTGCACTGATACGTTTGGGCTTATTTCTACACCAAGGGTCCTATCACTTTCGCATCAAGGTAAAGCTAGCGCCATCTATTAGAAGCTACCTTGCATCAAACATAATGGTCTTTCTTTATAACTATGTACTTAATAGACTTTTTTTTTATTTAAGCATTATAATGTTTAATATACTTGAAAAAATTAAAAATATTTATGGTTTACGTCATACTTTTTAGAATATTTAAACTGGCCACTATGTTTTTGAATAAATATTGCAAATGAGTGACAAAAGCTAAGAATTTTATTTTTTTTCAGGTATGTATTAAGAAGAATTCTCCGAAGAGGTGTTCGTTACGCCACTGAAAAATTAAATGCCAAGCCTGGATTTTTTGCAACATTAGTCAACACTGTCGTCGAGATTCTGGGCGACACGTTTCCAGAAGTGACGAAAAATCCACAAGGCATCATTGATACAATAAATGAAGAGGAGGAACAATTTTTAAAAACCTTAAGTCGTGGCCGTAACTTACTTCACCGTACTATAAATAAATTGGGTGAATCGAAGACTGTACCAGGAGATGTTGCTTGGAGATTGTATGACACCTATGGTTTTCCTGTTGATTTAACGCAGTTGATGGCCGAAGAAAAGGGTTTAAATGTTGATATGCCAGTGTACGAAGAAGCTAAGAAACTAGCTCAAATAGCTTCACAGGTAATTAAGGTTCAAAAAGTGCTGTTAATTATTATATATGGTTTTTACAGGGCAAAGGTTCCGGAATTGAAGATACTATCAATCTTGACGTTCATGCCATAACGGAACTCCAAAATTTGGGAGTACCTCCAACTGATGATTTGCCCAAGTACAACTACACAGCAGATAGCAATATCAATGGAGAATATAAATTTCAGCTTTGCGAAGCTACGGTAATAGCTCTTCGTCACAATAAACAATTTGTCCAGCAAGTTCATACAGGTCAGGAATGCGGTATTTTACTAGACCGAACAAATTTCTATGCTGAACAAGGAGGTCAAATTTATGATACTGGTTATATAGTGAAAAAAGGAGATGACAGTGTAGAATTCTCAGTAAAAAATGTTCAAGTACGAGGAGGATACGTAATACACATAGGAAATCTTGAAGGAACACTAGCGAAAGGAGATAAAGTGAATTTATTTATTGACACTTCTCGGCGACGACTAGTGATGAATAATCACACTGGTACTCATGTCTTAAACTATGCTTTGAGAAAAGTTTTGGGTACCGAAGCTGATCAAAGGGGATCTTTAGTTGCACCAGATCGCTTAAGGTTTGATTTTACAAATAAAGGTGCTTTAACAGTAGAACAAGTCAAAAATGCCGAATTAAGTTCGAAAGAACTTATATCTAAGCATCAACCTGTGTACGCAAAGGAGGCCAATCTTGCACTTGCTAAGACAATTCGAGGATTAAGGGCAGTTTTTGAGGAGACTTATCCTGATCCCGTACGAATAGTTTCAGTTGGAATTCCTGTTGAAGAGTTGGAGAAAGATCCGTTTAGTCCTGCAGGAGATAGTACAACGATTGAATTCTGTGGTGGAACTCACTTGAAATATGCTGGACATATTGGGGATTTTGTTATTGCAAGCGAAGAGGCTATTGCTAAAGGAATTCGACGAATTGTAGCTTTAACTGGACCTGAGGCTACGAAAGCTTTAAAACGCAACGAAATGCTTGAAAATAATCTGAATGAAATCAAATCTTTAGTAGCCGAAAGCAAGGATGGATCAAACTCAAAGGAACTGGTAAAAAAAATAGTCGAACTAACCGAGGAAGTTTCTCATGCTGTTATTCCATATTGGAAAAAAGAAGAGATTCGCAATGCTCTTAAAACTCATAAGAAGAATCTTGACGATAGGGATCGTGCAGCTAAAGCAGCAGTTGCGAATAAAGTTGTTGATGAAATTAAAGAATTTGTTAAAGTCAATCCGAATCTTCTAATTTTAGTAAAAGAATTGAAAGCATTTTCAAACACAAAGGCATTAGATACTGCCTTAAAACAAGTGAGAAGTTTAAGTCCAGCAACATCAGCGCTTTTTGTAACCGTTGATTCCGATTCTAACAAAGTGTTTTGCTTGGCTTCAGTTCCAAAAACTGCAATCGACAAGGGGCTTAAAGCCAACGAGTGGGTGCAAACAATTGCTACAAAGTTGGGAGGAAAAGGTGGCGGGAAACCTGACTCTGCTCAAGCTTCAGGAGCCAATACGGTGGATGTCGATGTTCTTTTGGATTTAGCAAAGAAGTTTGCCGAAACTAAGCTTTAATTTATTATTGATGTTACAGGGAAAGGTTTAAATTATAGCTTTTTAATAAATTTTTAATTTTATTTGTTTTGTTATTTTAAACCAAATGCGGTGTTGAAAATGGTATAAAATATTGAAGAATCAAAAATGTTAGAAAAGTTGAATTGAAACCAAAACATAATTCTTTACATTCTCAGTTTTGAAGGTGAAAGAATGAACAAGATCTGATATACTCTGAGAGGCGGATGCCCGCGCATTGCAACAAACCCTACATACAATATAGCAACTTTCGGTGCATTTTCAGAAAACTGCTGCCAATTTAACTGTCAATAGTGTCAGTGTCAATAAATTGTTAAGGTTTACATAACTTCACACAAGCACTGGAATCTGTAAAGACTAGCAATAGTGAAGAAAAATGTGACATTAGTTGCCATGGATTCCAAGCTATGCGCTCTAAACGACGCAGGATTTGCCCGCCGTTAAGGGAAAATTTTGTTTGACAGACAAAAGTGAGGCTAAGATAAATTGACAAGTCTGGCTGACACTGCTTTTTCAAAAAATTGTGCTGTGTAAACGGGACATTGCTTTAACCAATAGAAAGAGAGTATTTTAAATGCGATTTCGAAGATGCCTGATTCGTCTTGCCAATAGCCGAAGAATATAGTATACATTATTACTGCTAAATCTTTGAAAAAATATCGTATTTGTTTTAAACCAAAATTGGTTTGAAAAACTATACCTTAGCCATATATGTCTTGAATCAACTATATACAGAAATGCAATTCATTTTCTAAGTAAGCTTTTGACACTTAAAATTATATTACAACGTGGTCAACACTGAATGTTTGACTTGGCAATCTTACATTTTATTTTGAAATGGTACGACTGCAGTCACTACCTGTTGTTGACGAGTGACATTACAAGGTTGTGATGTCACAGAACATCACATGTTAGACACTGACATCATTAACATATTTCTTTAAAAGTGAGTTGCTGTGACATAACCTGCAATTTTTTTAATGAGAGTCAAGTCAAATATTTGTCAAACAAACGTAATTGGTTACAGTGTAACCTAGTTGATTTGCCTAGTGCAACTAGGCAAATCAAAAAAAAATTCAAAAAAGTATTGCCAACTCAAACAGCTATTGTTGACCACGCTGTATAATTTAGCTTTAATTTTTCATTTTTTTTATATAACCACTAATGGCAGATAGTTTTTGTCCTACTGTGAGTAGCTCCGCTTTTATTTGCTTGACGTCGCTACGATTTTAGGTGCAAAATTACTAATTACAGATTGAGCCAGTTTGTTGTCTTTCTTTTGATGTATGCTCTGTTATTCTGTCAAAATAAATTGTCATTTGTCATTACATCTGTGGTTTCGGTTTTATTTTATTGCACAGGTTTTGACAGTTGAATTGAACGGAGAAGTTCGATTTTGGTAAATCTGATGTCTTTTAAGTGAAAAAATACAGTGAGTGGCCCCCCGATTCAGCACCGTCTGACTAAAATAAGCTTTGTGAACGCTTAGAGTCAAATGTCCCCATCACAAAAACTTCAAGCGGTGACGGATAGGCTGAATGTCATCAATAAATTCTTGTGTCGACATGGACGTTGACGGTCCTGTCAACGGCTCCGGCACGCTGAAGAGGTGTTCCAGTGCCCCCATGATTAATGAAACTAATTCGATAATGACCACGGCAACACCTCCAGGAAGTAGTAATAGGTTAGTGAGGAAGTAAATAATAGATTTGGTCTTAATTTTAAACTTTGTAGGGATCAGCAGTCCTTTAATTTGTTTGGGAGTTCGCAGCCAAGAACGAGGAGGTTCAGTGCGAGCTTTAGCCCTGTACCAGGCTCACCGGTAAGTTTCTGGTCAAACGGGATAGTGGGGTGATGTGGACATGATTCGTGAGTCCATATTCGCATGTATTTAAAATTTCAAACAAATGTATAATTTCTTATCTTCTGTACCTGCATTGCAAGTAACACCTTTTTGATTTTATACTTTTGAGTACTTTCTTGGGAAAATTATTAATTTGTAAGCGTTATTAATCGCTAAGTACAATCAAGTAGGCTTCTAGTAATTTTAAATTTTTTGTAGATAGCTCTTATATGTGGGGTCGATAAAATAATGATAAGTTGACCAATTAGGTAATTAATATTTTGCTCAGTAAGTTATCAAAAAAACTTGTCATGTTTTTCTGATTATGATATTTTACTTATGAAGAAGTGGGTGCCTCTATCTATTGACCTGTTTCAGAAATCTGGTAGATTGTGAAATTCTTGCGCATCACTGTTGCGCACAGTGTGTCATAACTATAGACGTAATTTTATTTGAGTATAGATGCTTTTTATTGCACTCATTTGGTAGCAAGCTGAATACAAGGTTTTAGATAGGAAAAGCTGTTGGCGCTTTTTTGTAGTAGGAGGTGCATTCAGCAGATTACTCGCTTTCCCCTTTGATTCTTAATTACTTTCATAAAGAAGTTTGAGTTTGCTGAACGCTTGCGCTCATCAGTAGTTTTGCGATGGCGGTTTACTACCACGATTGCTTGGTTTTTTGCTTGTCTAATACATAGAGATTGCAAATTATATTTATGATCTTACTTTAGATTACTAAAAATGTATATTGAGCATACCATACTTAAATAGTCCACGTTTTTTTTGTTGTGTTTAAGAAAGTAAACTTGAAATTTTATATATATCTATAAACTTATCAAAAAATGTTTATAAAAAATTTTGTTTAAAGAATATTAATTTTGGAATGTTTTATTGTTGGACATTAATTGTGTCTTCTGTTTTAGGTTTCTGGACTTCGATTGACTCCTAGAATCAACCAACTAAGACAAGAAGAACATGCGGACATGAGTAATTCTCGCGAACTTGCGCATGAGAGAGAGATTCATAGCGCTATGCAGATTTCTCAGAGCTGGGATGACTTGAGTCTTGTCACTGATGAAAGTAAAAACAAAATGGGCCCTCTTCATGTCAGCCTTCCTTCATATACTGGTATCTGCAATTCCCCTTCACCAACCAGAGCTTTTTCTCCAGGTTTTCAAAGCCCAACTAGAGCATCTCGTACGTTTATTCGTCGAAGTGCCAGCCCCGTGCTCAGGCCAAGTCCTTTAGGTGTCAAAAGAAAATTAGATGATGACAAAAGTGAATTTTATGTTAGTCCTCGTGCCAAAAGATTTCACAGTTATTCAGCTGCTGATCGTGTTGGATTATTAACCACTACGACAACGTCGTTGCCGGGAAGCTTAAGCAGCGTTGGAACCCCTGAATCATTATCTAGTGCTGATTCTCCAGGATTTAGCTTTCGAAATGTTGATAGTCCATCACCTGGTAGGGCTACAGCCCCAGAACCTATGATAGTTTCTAAGGGAGATCATGATATGAATGAAGGCCCTAGTTAAATGTCTTACAGTACAGTTTATTACAAACTATAATTTTTTGACAGAGCTAAAATATGTAAATGTTGCTCGGGACTCTCGATAATATATACAAAATGGGGAGCATATGCATAATAAGTTAATGATTTTGATTGCAATCATTGCACCTTTAGTTAATTTTCAATTAAAATAATTTTCACATGAAAGCTATATTTGTTTATAAGACTATATTAAATGACAGGAAGTCAATAAGATGCAAAGTGAACTACTCAGTGGATGATACTTTTTTTTTTAAATTGAAAGACTTTTATAGTTTTCTCTATTTTTAGTTTGTATTGAATATTTAGGAACAAATTAAACATTTTATTATTTTGATTGAAATTTAATTAAAAACATTTTTTAATAAAAAGCGCGTAGTTAAGAGATTGTCTGTTTGTTGATTAGATGCTATATATTTTAGCTTGTCTTGTGTGCATAGCTCCTCCCACTATTACTTTATTAATAATAAAAATGTAATATTATTTACTGTACATAATGTGATGATTTTAAATCAACTCCACTTTTCTATTACATTGAATGTATAAGAATCATCTTATTTTCTAGTCTTTAGTTTTAATTTATCTTAAGTTAATGAACAATGTAAGACTCTGTAAGGTGCTAAAATTTCACAATTGGTCACCAATGATATTCAAAGGCAATGCCGTTTTATTGGTCTGTTCATGATGTATTGTATCAAGCTCTTGCCTGTTTATACAAGGATTGTTATCTAATCTTCCACTTTGTCTATAATAATATAGAAGTAGTGCCTGTCACGGTTTCCATAGTTTTTTTAAAACACATAGAAATATAGACTGACATAATTACATAGGTTTGTTAGATTTGTATGCCAACTTATTTGATATAATTGTATATATTCGATAGTACTCTTGTTGGCTAATTAAATTGTTAATATATACGAGAACATAGAAAGTCAAATATATGATATTGAAGATTGGTTTTGGTGTTTCCTTCATAATAGACTACTACCCACCTTTATGACTTTACCCAAATTTGAATGTCGTTCTATTAAAAGATGGTCAAGTTTTAGGGACTCCATTATGCTGTGGTTTTGCGAAAATCTGTTTTTTACTTATAAAACCAGTATGTTTCTATGAAGGCTTTTACACTGTTAAATTTTTTTGTTAAATTCACTAAGCAAAAGCCACGGCTTTCTAAATTTTCTACATCCTACGTAATCGGCTTTAATAATGATTAAGCCACTTTTTATTTGTGAATCTTGGAACGCCTTTTGAGATTCTGTAATAAATTGTGAAAAATATGTGCTCAAAAAGTCGAGCACCTTAAAAAGAAAATTTATATTTATTTAAGAAATCAACAATTTGGAATTAATACTTACTTGTCGCACTAATTTAAGTCACATAAAATATGCGTGTCAAAATCTGTGCTCCCTCCATCTTGTAAAGATAGGTTCAAGAGGTAAAAGAGAGTTGAAAATTTTTTAAAACAAAAAAAAACAAACAGAAAATATAATAGGACAACTTCAATAATAAACATGATAATACAATGATAAGATTTTACCCTCACTCTTTTTAGGAATAAATAAAAAAATATCGATCCTACAAAAAAAATGATGAGAATCAAAATTGTAGGAAATTTAATTTTCAACAACTTTTTTATTACAATTTTTTTCTCAAAATCGACAATTGACAAGATAATACAATGATAAGGTTTCATTCCTTCTTTTTTTTTTTGGGTATAAATAAAAAAATATCGATCCTACAGAAAAATTATAATTTTTAAAATTGTATGAAACTTGATGTTAAACAACTTTTGTAATAACCATTTTTTGTGTAAAACTGAAAATCAACGAGTTGTGCAAGAGACAAAATAAAACTTTAATTCATGATGGAGGATGACGCAACTAGTCTGGTACTTTTTGAATTTAGACTATCAGTGACCCCTTCTAACGAATTTCAAAAGAAAATAGCTGCTTAAAATTTCTGTAAATTTAAAATACTAATACGACTGAGCTATCAAAACTGTTGAACCATAAAACCATAAAAAATGGTTTTATGGTTCACCTTCAAAAAAGTCTTCAGAAATAGATTTTTTCTTATTATTATTAAAAGCTCAAACTTTTCTGGTATTTTTTTGACATTCTAATTGCTTATCTCTGTACTGCATCTGGAATGGACAATATTATACCAAAAGTATCTTGTTTTTTATTTTATTTTTTTAAATATATGACATGATTTTATATTTTATTGTTTAAACTTCTAAATAGAATAAAGTTGACAGTTTTATTAGTAATAATAACAGTTTATTGTTCAACAGTTTTTTTATCAATCCAGTTACAAAACAATTGAAGAAGAAAAAATTGAACTTAGCTTACTTATAAGATAACATATTAAAAACAAAAATCGCCTAAAACTTGAGCCCTCAGAAACACCAGACATAAAGATAATAATGTATGTGAATAAGAAATGACACATAGTTTTGTCTGTTTGTAAATAAGACCTGAAAACACGATAAGTGGCAGACTAAAGCCAAATAATGACAATTTGTTTAGGATTAGACTATGATCAACCTTGTCAAAAGCTTTTGAAAAGTCAGTATATACTACATCAACTTGATCTCGATTATGGAGAGTAGTAGAAACATATTGCGTAAAACAGGAGAGGTTAAACAACGTGGAGCTATTAATGTTAGTCCAACGAAATCTGATGTTTTACTAAATAATAGATGTAGGAATGTATAACAATTTCAAAAATTTTTGCAAAGCTTCACAATAATGAAATTGGTCTATAATTAGATGCTTGTTCTTCATCTTCTTTTTTAAATATATAGTATAACTGCAAATATTGATCCTAGAGTAAAAATACTTGTAGAACAGTAAATTTCTAACAACTTTGAAATTTGAATACCTCTGTTTTGGCTCTAAAACTGTAAATTAATTAGTTATTTCAGAAAAATCAAAAAAATTTAACTTTAAATCAAAATGGCAGCGACCGCGACGGCGGGATTGTACCGAAAATTAAGATTTAGACTTCCAACTACCCCCCTCATCTTTTAAAAAAATATGCGGTCTTCAATTTTTTCTATTGCAATGTCTATCTCGACTGTATTTCTTCGTATAAATTAATAAAATTAATAAACATTGTTACTGCTGTGATTCAAAAAAAAATTCAACTTTTTTTTATTTATTTTGATAATCAATTCAATATATAACGAGGGATGGTAATGATCTTATCTAAGAATTGTCGTCTTGATAGCCATTACATTTTAATGTTTTCAATTACTAAATCTAAAATGCGGTTGTTGCAATTAGTTACGTTGCTAAACTGATTTAAACCGTTAAAGTTTAAAAGTTTACGTAACAATGCTGTTTTAGAATCTGTTGAACAACTGTCAATAAATTTAGCAAGTATGGAAGTACTTTTAGTGCCTATTTTATTTACAAGTACTCGGTAATTGGCTTAATTTTATTGCTTTGCAAATACCTTATTTTATATTATGCCTCGCTCGTTCAACAAACAACTAATATATTGAAAACGTATACTAAAAAGCAAAATTGACAAAAATAACAAGAATAAGGCAATTATTTTAGTAAAAAGCAAAAATTCACAAAAAATCTAAAAAGCAAACATTAGGCATTTGTTTAAGCATCGGTTTTTTAGTAAAATTGTGTCATGCTTGTAATGGTATTGTACTGTTAAAGCCAAATTTTATATTAATGGCTTTTATATTATAGTGTTTTTTTCAGAAAATAAGTTTTGCAAAGACTAGATACAGCAGGAGATAAGCAATCAATCAATTACAAAAAATCTCATAAAGTTTAATATATTTTTTGACTTTTTGATGCACAGAGTGAACATTGTCATAATTATATCATAAATAAATATTTTTTTACAGACATTGACAACCAAAATATATTGTAAGTTTCATCGAATTTGTTTAATTATGTAAATTAAAATAATCTTAAGTAAGTTTTAATCAATTTTAGCAATAGTCTAATTAGAATTAAATTAGAGTCACCATTTGTCAGAATCTATAAGAAAACACTTTTCAACACAATATAAAATGTCAAACTGGTATTTTTGTGTGTAAATATTTAAGAAATTTTCAAAATTTGCGTTTTTTAGCACGATAAAAAGCTTAATTGTATAGAGCTATCTATCTTCTTTATGGTGTTATTACAGGTTTTGAGGAAACGAGGACTCTGACAAATAAACAACTGGAAATAAGTCTAAAACTAAAGAATAAAAATATAAGAAAAAAAAATTAGAAAAAAACACAAAAATCTCAACGTCAATGTTTTAAATTAATATTATGACGTTTTTGACATTGTATTTGTGTTTTTAGTTGTTAAAATGTTTAAATCAGCTCCTCGCAATTTTTCAGTTAAAGTGTCTTCAACGGGAGAGAATGTTGGACCAACCACTTATGTCATCTGTAATCCTCGAAATTTAAAACGTATCAAACAAGATATTTACAAAAATATATTAATTATATTTCTGGTTTTAGAATACTGTGCTCCATTTATGTCCAATACTCCTCAAAACTTACCTCTTGCTGCAAAATTGAACACTGACGCTCTGTATGACATTCGAAATCAGGACATTAATATTAAGGCATGTTTTTCAAAATAAAAATTTAAGTTTAATGTATTCACTTTTTTAGGGAGGTTTAACATTACAAAACAAAGCGAAACGATTTCGGAGTACTACTGATGATGATAATTATTTTTCTCCTATACCAGACCTTTTAAAAAGTGCGCAATGTATAGACAAAAAACCAAAATTAGGTTCAAACAAAGCGAGATTATATGTCTGTTCAGTACCTTATAGCAAAAGTGTAACTGCACCTTCAATACCAACAAAAATAGATGAAAATGGATATGATATTTCCAAAGATGGCACTTTAATTAAAGTTCCACAAGATCGACACTTGAAGACTAAACAACTAAATATCATGGTATGTTGGAAAACAATCTTTTAGCAGTATTTCTGGGCTCAAATTAGATACAGCAACGGTTTACCAAATGTACATCCTTATATTATTTATTTTATTGTCCTTTCTTAAAGAATGCAGTTTCATCAAAAGGATCAAAATGGGCATCACGCACATCTCGACGTTTTTGCAAAAGTCAGTACGTCACGCTTGGCCCCGGTCCAGCTGCATATTTTAAAGAACATCCAAAATGTCGCAAAACTATTGAAGATGAAGAATTCAGAGAGATGGCACGCTTATTTAGTTTTTTGCCAAGATATATTGAAGGTCAGGAGTTGAAGGCGGCTAAAGAGGTATTGTATGCACATTTTAGGTTAATCAATGTAATCAATGAAAAACAATGATAGAGTCTTGATAATATTTTTGGATATTATAGTAAAATAATTTATCACATATTTGTCAACAAAAAAACGGTTGATTTGATGCACAAGTCTTAGAGGCAAATTTTCTATGAAACACGTACGCTAATGCTCCTTATAAAACGTGTTCGTTAAGCTGTTTTTTCTTTTTTTCTTTAGTTTTATATAAAAAAAAATGTTTAATCTCTTAAAAAGTGTGTTACTAACCGTTGGTGACAGCAATAAGTCATTTGCTTTAAAATTCAATTTAAAAGGGTTTGTTTAATTTTTGACAAAAAATTAATATTACAAGAAGAATACAATTTATGTGCCCCACTTAAAATTTGGAACAACGATTGAAAATTCAATACCTGATAAGTCCGAAGTAGCCTAACACTTCAGCTGAATGTAGCAAGATCTCCTTAGCAAACAAATTCTTGCAGCTTTACTTGAAACTATTTTGACTCTAATTTTAACAATTTTTAAAACAGTTTTGGTTTAAAATAAATACGAATTTTTTTTTCTCAAAAATATAAATGTAATAAGCCGTAAGTAAAAAAAATATGACATTAACATTTCATATAATTATTTTTTTGAACACTATGTGTACTAACTTTAAAAATTTAAAAAGGGCCATAAGAGCACAAATGCTTTTATGGATATCAATAAAATTCTTTAAATTGAAAACATAAATAAGCTTATTAGGTAAAGACTCAAATTTGATAATAAAAAATTAAGAAAACAATTTTTTTCAATATTATATTGTGTGACAGTTTTGTATGTAAATGAAATTCCTGTTTTAAGAATGTTGCCTAATTTTTAAATTTTAAATTTTAAATTTTAATTTTGTCAACTTAAACTTGTTTCTCTTGACAACTTATATTTTAAATTCTGGCTTGTCCTATGTACTTTTTCTTATTATACACTTTATAACTTGTCTTTATTTTAAACCTAACTTGAAAATACTATTACCTACTTGGAGAACTTTCTGATCTGAATAAACTGCTATATGCTAAATATGCAAAAAAAACTAAAATATGTGTAAAATTACAAAATTTTTAGAAATATGTATAATATGCAAACATTAATTTGCGTTAATCGCTTTCAAAATACCTAATTCGTAAAAGTACTAAAGAGTTTAATTGTTATATCAAAATTGTTAGAAATGCTAACTTTATATAATCCGCTTCTAAGTCATAACACACTAACATTTTTCCAGAGAAATATAAAACGCTTATATCTTATCTTGTTCTAAGGGCAATATAAAACGTGATTTTTTGCTATAAAAATAATATATTTTATAATTAAAGCAGCAAAAATGAATAGGAAATTAATTACTTTTCTTATTTAAGCAACAAATGATCTAACAACGAAATGTTTGCATTTGTAACAACTTGTCAAAACCTAAATTAAATTGTAATTTATAAACTTTTCACTGAACAGATGCTACACATAGTGCTTACTCCACAACAGCTATCATCTTTGCTGCTTTATTTTTCTGCAACATACTGTCAGCGAGGTAGTCTTTTGCAACAGAAGCACTTTTCCATACAGAGTTTTTCTTTAGTGTAGTGGTTGAAGCTTCTGCATTAACCACTAAAGCTGAAAATGTTTGTCTTCCACAAAGGCTTGTGTACATTTTTGGATTATCTAAGCCAAATCCTAAGAACCCTACTCGGAATCTTTTCAAAGGTATGGTTTCCGACCGGCTAAAGAGTACACTTTTTACTGCAAGAGGTACCAAATTTTTTGAGGCTTAATTGTCATAAGTACCAAATCCAATTTTACAAAATTTGGGTTTTGTTTGCATAAAATATTTTTTATACAAAAATTACTAGGTAAATCTTTTGTCTATTAATATTTGCTTTAAGTTTCCTAAGTTGTAGTTTGCATTTAAAATAAGATTTTTTTAAAGTGAATAATTCAGATTTGGTACTTTTTACAATTTGAAACATTTTGCTACGGAAATTATTGATGAAATTAAAAGTTTACAATTTTATCAACTGTCAACATAATTTGGTAATTGAATTTGGTAACTCAAAAAATGTAATAGTAACAATATTTCATTTCTCATTCTTTGTTGTTATCTCTTTTTCTACTTTCTTGTTGTGTACATAGTTGCAATAACATTTTCTACATCTTACTGCATAAACCAGTCTCTTTACTTCTATATGCAAACTAGCTGCTATTGAAATTGTAGGTTCAAACTTGTTGATTGTGACGATCTATAGACCTCCCTCCGGTGACTTCATTTTGTTCCTGAACATACTAAATGAACTTTTTATAAATTGTAATATTGACAAGAAACAGCTGATTTTGATGGGTGATTACAATGTGAATTTCAATTCAACCGACGTTAAAATGTCTAAGTTAACGGATCTTATATCTTCTTTCGAGATGCCTTAAAATCTTAACAGACGAAATTAAAAATTGTTATCCCTTAAAAGAAAAATTTGTTTCAAAAATCAAAAAAATAAAATGGTTATTGATATGAGAGACAAATTAAACTTTTTGAAATCTGCAGTAGACCAGTATCCAACATTGAATAATGAAATTACTTATAAAAAATTTAAAATCAAGTATAGAAAAATGATCAATAAACACAGAACAAAGTTTAATGATATAAATATTGATCCTTTAAAAAATGTACCAAATGTTCATTCAGCAAACCAATTTGAATTTGCAGAAATCAGTTTTAATGATCTAAGAGATGTAATCGACAGTTTAAAAAGCAATAATAAATAGCAATGATATTTACGAAACAAACACTACGTTTGTTAAGCGTATAAAAAATCTTACAATAGTGCCTTTTACTAAAATTATAAATCTTATTGTGGTAAGTGGGACTTACCCGAACAGTTTTAAAGTGTCTAAAGTAATTTCAATTCATAAAAAAGGTGATGTAAATGACACAAACAATTATCGACCTATTCCTTTAATTCCAACACTTTCTAAAATAATTGAAAAGGTCCTTAAAGCTAAACTATATAAATATCTTGAAACAAACAATATTCTCTCAAACTCACAGTTTGGTTTCCGTAACAATAGATCTACAACTTTAGCTTTAAACACAGCGCTCTTAAAAACTTCTGAAAATTTTGAGCTTGGAACTTATACTGGGCTTACTATGTAGGATCTTTCAAAAGCTTTTGATTGTGTCTCACATACCATTCTTCTAAATAAACTAAAAATTTACGGTCTTGGCACAACCACACTGAAATTATTAAGTTCTTACCTGGATGAAAAGAAACAAACAACCTACTATAAAAAAAAATATTCACAAACTTCCTTAGTAAGGTATGGCGTTCCACAGGGTTCGGTGCTAGGACCATTATTGTTTCTAGTCTATATAAATGATCTTCCACTCAAATTTTCAAACGACCGGATGATTTTTTTTGAGAACGACACAACTATTTTAAATACAAATAGTAATTTAGAAGATCTAAATAATGAAATGAATAATTCACGCTTTGCGGTTGAACAATGGTTTAAATCAAACAAGCCTAGTTTAAATGCTAGCAAAACAAAAAGCATTATTTTTTCTCTCAATCATAAAACTGTAATAAAAAAGTTTGTTAAACTTTTGGGAATTACTTTAGATTCGAAACTGACTTGGGAATCTCATATTGAAATACTAGCAGTCAAACTATATAGAACTGCTTACATACTGAAAAAAATTAGCAGCATTGTCTCCGTCTCAGTTGTCAAAATAGCATATTATGGTCTTTTTCAATCTGTTTTTACATATGCGATTTTGTGTTGGGGGCATAGTTGCCATTCGGAGAGATTATTTAAAATTCAAAGAAGAGTTGTAAGGTTCATTACAAATTTGGGATATAGAGATGATGTAAAATCTAAATTTACTCAAGAAAAAATTCTCACACTACCTTGCGTCTACATTTTTGAGTGTTTAAAATTTATGAAAAAAAATCTTGACTTGTATGAAAAAAACGGTGATATTCATCAATATCACACGAGAACAAAAGATGATATTGTCAAAAAGTTTTTAAGAATATCAAAAAGTAGAAACTCAGGTAATTATTATGGACCAACTTTTTTTAATAAATTATCTACTTCCATCCGAAAACTACCTTTTAACAAGCTGTCAAAACACCAACTTGATGAAAATTTGCTTAACAAAACACAATTATTAATTTTAGGATAGATGTTTGTAAAACATATGAACTACCAAATTGCAGCAATTTTATACGTTTTAAATTCGGTACAAAATTCTATTTTACCAAGAACATTAAATTTGTGAAGCATAAAGCGCAAATAAGCAAAACTTGTACAATACTTAGACATTAGATTAGATTAGATTAGAAATAGGGTGCTCTAAATGTTTTTTACGTTGGGTTCTAATGGCGTCGCAATCTGTTACCGGGTGTTCCAGAGTTTCCTCCTCCTCCTTGCAAAATCTGCATGTCTAGACTGAGTTTCACCAGATGCTTTCCACCAATAAGAAAGCCTGTGAGGATGCAAAACCTATTTTTAGTGAGGTTTATGTAAACTTTGAACTTTGCATAGTCAAATTCTTTAAGAAATTTCTTAGAATGCTTCAAACCAAGAAGGTTTAGCCAGCGTTTTAATCTGTCCGTTTCTTCCTTCATTTTAAATATTTTCTTGCAAGTGTGTTTTTGTAAACCACAAAATAGTTTTGGTTCTATAAAAGATGTTAATGCGCCCTTTTTTGCAAGCTTATAAGCTTTTTTGTTTTCGTCTATTCCCGAATGTCTAGGGATACAAACAAAGAAAACATTGTTATTTGTGCCCAGTTTGTTTAACTTGCCTCGGCATTTCTATGTCATTCTAGAACTGACGGCATGGGAGCTTAGTGCTTGACTATGCTGAGTTGCAATATCACATTTTTGATAGTTTTCAAGTAAAATTCTACACATCTTCTGATTGCGTGTATTTCCAACTGAAAGATGCTTAGGTATGTTCTCATTAATTCTGAGAATGTGGTTTTGAGAGACTGACTATTCCTGCTCATGTTTTAGTCTGTCTTGGAGCCGTCCTTATACCATTTTATATTATGTCGTTACAACTCACTGGTTGTGGATTTCTTCTCTACAAAGATGACCAAACCGTCTGACATTTGATTTTTCTATTTTTGGTACCTCTTCGAGTCAGTCTAAAAATACCTTTGCTTGCTGTTCTTGCTATCACTGTCGACGTGTCAGATCTGTAATAACCTCTAGTGCTGCAGTAGGGCATGTTCCTATAGCTCTTGTGATGCAGAAACATGCTAGTCTTTGACTCTTGTCAAGGGTTCTCTTTGTGGTTATTTGTTCTGTCTTAGATTGAAACATAGGTTATGATTGGTCTAAGAATCATGATGTACATCTATCGCAGAATATTCGGGTTGCATTTCTATGTTTTACCTGCTAGTGTTATGCAGATCATAAGCGCTTTATCTTCCGAGTAGAGTAGATGATACAAATGTGGTTTTTGCTCGGTAATTCTGAGACCTTTCTATATAATTTCACACAAAGGGTTTTAAATTTGACAGTATCTTGTGCAGTTTATTTTGGATTCTCTCAGTCTATTTAGTAGTTCATCTACTATTGAAGGTGTGCCTTAAGTAGTTTTGACGGTGAAGGTTTTATTACCCGTTGTTATCTCGGCTGTTTTTGTGGTCAGCATTTTTCACATTCATCTGACAATAGTTGTATCAACCTTTTTTTTGAATGTAATGTTTTTGACAGATGAATGTAATGCGTTGTCAAGTCAGCCTGAAATATATAGAAAAGCAAAAATTGCTGTTTCTTTGTTGTTTAGTGTTCTCTGGATACTGTCTGTTAGCTGGTAAAGGGCAGTTTCTATTGATCTGTCCGCCCTGTACCCGTGTTGGCCGTTATGCAGTGGTTTGCTTTTCAGAGTTTCTACTCTGATATAATTATCTGTAATACTTTCTCCATTGTTTTCAACAAGAACCATGTAAGACTTATAGGTCAAAAAAATTTGGGATTAGTCATCATCTTTTTTCCCTATTTTTGGTAAAAAGGTGATTCTTGTCCTTTGCCAGTTTTTAAGAACTTGGTCCTAGTTGGAAAAATTTTGAGTAGATATAGCATAATTTCTTTTAGTTCTTTTTGTAGTGAAGCTGGATGTATTTCATCTACTCCCGGTAACTTGTTGTATGGCTAGAAAGTGTTGATAGCCCATTCAAGCTGTTTTTTAGTAAATATTTTCTTAGCAATGCTTCCAGTTTTCCCTGCAAACATTTTTGCTGTAATTAGTTGTCTCTACGACTTCTACGTTTGTAGGAGTCACTTTACTACCTAGAAAGTGTACCGTCTATGTCCCGTCGAACCCTTAATGCCATTATTGGGTTCGTTCCCTCGAGCAGCTAAAGGAGTGGTGGTGATATTTTCACAGAAAGTATGACACAGATATTTAGACATAGTTTTGTACTATGTTTTTGAAATTAAACAATTTTCAAATTTAATTTTAACATACGTCACAAAATAAAAATGTAAATCTAAAAATTGTAATGGTTTTTTTAAACTAAATCTGAAATTTTTTTACTGTTTTAGTCAATGCAGAACTTTATTTTCTATATAGCAATTTTTTTTTATTAATGGGTTATAAATAAATAGTGGAAATCTACTTTGCTTTCTATCTATCTTAACATATCTTCAATCAGTAAGTTTTGTGTTGTATAAAATTATTTAAAATATAAATAAACTAAATAGAAATTAACTCAGTAAACAAAATTTTTTATAGAATCAAAATTCTGTTCTAAGAAGATCGAATTATTAATTTTGTTTACTACTTTTTACACTAAAGCCTCTCAGCAAAAAATAAAAAAATTTATATAAACTTAATATTGAATTAAAAATTGTATTTAACATAATCTAGTTGATATTTAACCAGAAGTGGCATTACCATAATGTTTAGGTCTAGTAAGATACAAATTTTTAATAGACACAACACTCTGTATAACAATATTTATTAATCAAAAATGATGCTAAAACTGCTAATATTTTCTTAATTATTGTTTGTAGGAAAAATCATGTTGCGAATATTAATGATGAGGACAATACGATAATAACTAACAAAGAAAATTAAAATAATTAGATAATATTTAATTTTCATAATGATTTATAGCAATATGGCTATACATTGTAATTAATTATAAAATATTAAAATCTTAGATTTTATTTTTTTGAATATTAAATATGAAAAAAATTACATTTCAAATTTCTGATAGACACAACACTCTGTATAACAATATTTATTAACATAAAGTGATGCTAAAACTGCTAATATTTTCTTAATTATTGTTTGTAGGAAAAATCATGTTGCGAATGTTAATGATGAGAACAATACAAAAATAACTAACAAAGAAAATTAAAATAATTAGATAATTTTTAATTTTCATAATGATTTATAGCAATATGGCTATACATTGTAATAAATTATAAAGTATTAAAATCTTAGATTTTATTTTTTTGAATATTAAATATAAAAAAAATTACATTTTAATTTCTAATAGACACAACACTCTGTATAACAATATTTTTTAATCAAAAGTGATGCTAAAACTGCTAATATTTTCGTAATTATTGTTTGTAGGAAAAATCATGTTGCGGATGTTAATGATGAGAACAATACAAAAATAACTAACAAAGAAAATTAAAATAATTAGATAATTTTTAATTTTTATAATGATTTATAGCAATATGGCTATACATTGTAATAAATTATAAAATATTAAAATCTTAGATTTTATTTTTTTGAATATTAAATATGAAAAAAATTACATTTTAAATTTCTAATAGACACAACACTCCGTATAACAATATTTATTAATCAAGAGTGATGCTAAAACAACTAATATTTTCTTAATTATTGTTTGTAGGAAAATTTATGTTGCGAATGTTAATGATGAGAATAATACAAAAGTAACTAACAAAGATAATTAAAATAATTAGGTAATTTTTAATTTTCATAATGATTTATAGCAACATGGCTATACATTGTAATAAATTATAAAATATTAAAAGCTTAGATTTTATTTTTTTTAATATTAAATATGAAAAAAATTACATTTCAAATTTCTAATAGACACAACACTCTGCATAACAATATTTTTTAATCAAAAGTGATGCTAAAACTGCTAATATTTTCTTAATTATTGTTTGTAGGAAAATTTATGTTGCGAATGTTAATGATGAGAATAATACAAAAGTAACTAACAAAGATAATTAAAATAATTAGATAATTCTTAATTTTCATAATGATTTATAGCAATATGGCTGTACATTGTAATAAATTATAAAATATTAAAATTGTAGATTTTATTTTTTTGAATATTAAATATGAAAAAAATTACATTTCAAATTTCTAATAGACACAACACTCTGCATAACAATATTTTTTAATCAAAAGTGATGCTAAAACTGCTAATATTTTCTTAATTATTGTTTGTAGGAAAATTTATGTTGCGAATGTTAATGATGAGAATAATACAAAAGTAACTAACAAAGATAATTAAAATAATTAGGTAATTTTTAATTTTCATAATGATTTATAGCAACATGGCTATACATTGTAATAAATTATAAAATATTAAAAGCTTAGATTTTATTTTTTTTAATATTAAATATGAAAAAAATTACATTTCAAATTTCTAATAGACACAACACTCTGCATAACAATATTTTTTAATCAAAAGTGATGCTAAAACTGCTAATATTTTCTTAATTATTGTTTGTAGGAAAATTTATGTTGCGAATGTTAATGATGAGAATAATACAAAAGTAACTAACAAAGATAATTAAAATAATTAGGTAATTTTTAATTTTCATAATGATTTATAGCAACATGGCTATACATTGTAATAAATTATAAAATATTAAAAGCTTAGATTTTATTTTTTTTAATATTAAATAATATGAAAAAAATATATTTCAAATTTCTAATAGACGCAACACTCTGTATAAGAATATTTATTAATCAAAAGTGATGCTAAAACTGCTAATATTTTCTTAATTATTGTTTGTAGGAAAAATCATGTTGCGAGTGTTAGTGATGAGAACAATACAAAAATAACTAACAAAGAAAATTAAAATAATCAGATAATTTTTAATTTTTATAATGATTTATAGCAATATGGCTATACATTGTAATAAATTATAAAATATTAATATCTTACATTTAATTTTTTTGAATATTGATTATGAAAAAAATTATATTTCAAAAGGATGTAAGTGATCTACTTGTCATTAGGAATTGGTGAAGAGAGTCAGCTTCCATCCTAGAAACAATGGAATAAAACTCTACTTACTCCAGTGAAAGGAAAAAAAGGTTATTATACACTCGTAAAATATAATTTGAGTTTTACTTCAAAAATTAATTAAAACTTTAAAGACTAGAAACCGGCCTTCTATTTTCAAATCATTTTATCATCGATTACTTTTACCTTTAACATAAAACTTCATTTTGATTTAATTTAGTTAAAAACCCTTCGAATAGCTCTTTGGCTTTCCAATTAGCTAACGTTCAACGAGCACTATTTGAGGTGAATGTGAGTAATTGGTAGAAATTTATTTACTGAATTGCTCAGATACATCATAATTTATCCTAATTAGAGTGGATCGCAAGTAATTCGCATTACTCAACATTAGGACTTCACAGTCAAATTAAGTAACGAAAATATCCTCTTAGGCCTGCATATGTCAACATCAATAACTTGTGTGTGGGTGTTTATTTCCTTTACTTTTAAAACAAAGTAGAGAATTACTATAAATATTTTGTCGCTGGATATATAGTTACAAATAATTAGCGCAGCAATTTTTTGCTTACTAATATTTAATAATTATTATAAAGTGGGCTACAAAACGTTATCACACCTCAAACATTTTGATAGTCGTACTATAATAAGCGACAAAAACGACTATATTTAAATGTAACAGCATTCGGTGTAAAAAGTCGTCGTAAATTAATGGAAATTAGTTTTTTTCTGAGTCTCTTCGTGTTTCTATAAGTAAACAAGATGTGGTAGGTATGTTCGTTTCGAAGGCATTTGAATTGAGTTAATTAACCTGTTATTTGTGTACCTTCGCTTAAAACTATGTCGAATAAATAAAGGTAAGGAAAGTAATGTTAGAGATGATTAGAATAAAAAGGAAACCAAACATTTACCAAATTAAGTCAATTAGAGTAGGTTCTCTGGAAGCGGTTGAGAGCAGAGAAAATGAGTGTTTTACAAAAGGAATAATAGAAGAAAATTTATATTTACATAAGCAAATAGTAAAATTATTTTAATTTTTCACAAGAAAATTGAATAAAATTTGTAATCGTTAATGAGCTTTTTTTGACTAATTAAAAAAAACTTTAAAAAATAACTCAAACTCAAATTTAACAAAAAAATTTAAAAAAAGGTTTCATATTATTAAAAACTAAATTAGAATATTATATGATTTAGGTATTATTAAATGCTTAATAAAAAGAAAAAGACAAAAAATAACGATTAAAAAATCGTCAAGATGTTATTTAAAAAACAAAATTTTAATTATAAATAATATTTTTTTATTTGAAGAACTAAGAACAAACTATTTTTAAAAATTGAAAATATAAATTACTTTATTTTTAAATTTTAATTTATCTTTTAATTTTTTGTGCGCAGCATAAAATAAAAAATTTCATAGATAATATTAAAAAGCTCTGTAACATTTTTGTTTTTGAATATTTTACAAACTATGATTAAAAAAAAAGCCAAGTTAAATTCAAAAAATAAATTTGACTTTTGTAAAATGGATTCACTTTATACAACCATTCTGCTAACAGAACTTTCTGTAACCTTTTTGTTTTTGAAAATTTTAAAAAATTATGATTAAAAAAAAACAAAGTAAAATTTAAAAAACAAGTTTGACCCTCGCAAAATTGATTTATTTTATATCATCCTATTTATTCTGCTTGCAGAATTTACATTGGATTTATAAAACAAGCGATATTTATTAGAAACTACCTTGCATCAAAAATTTTTTGAGAAAAATTTTCTACACATGTTTTTTATGCAATTAATTTATATTTTAAATAATAGAATGTCCGTTTTGATAGATACAGCATATCGCTGATTGAACAACCAAGTTATCACGTTAGCGCTTTTTGTCTCAAACGTATATCAATGATGTACAATGTAATCTATCTTTTTTGGTTAGTTTCTAACTATTTGCATAAAAACATGTGTGAAAATTTTTTTTCTAAAATGTTTGATGAAAGGTAGCTTTTAATAGATTTGCTTGTTTTACCAAATTGCGGAAGTATCAGGCACTTGGGTAGATGTAAGCTTGACATTGCAAATTTAAATCTAAATCTATTGCAACTTGATGCCGATGAGTTCCAATAAGAATGAAACATGTTTAAGTTTGCAGATATAGTTTGAATAAATTCGCATTGATTTTTTTTATTGAATTAACAGCAAATGCGTAAGAGACTAATCTAACCCTAATGACTTATCCTGTATATGTATCACGAATGTATATTGAGATATTTTTGGTGTTGTAACTTCTATATTTTTGTCCGGTTTTAATAAATAGTACTTTAAATTAAATCATTTTAAATTATCCTAGTTTTTTTAAGTATTTTTTTACATTTGGTTTTTGATAGATAGCACCTAACCTAATTTTTTTTATATAGCAGTATATATATATATATATATATATACGTCTTAAATTAAGTGATAAATACCAAATGATTCAATCAATTTCAATTCAATTTTGATTGAAGCAATCAAAACATCATTTCTTCATCAATATAGGTTAACCAGGTTGAAAGTTCTGAGGTAACAAAGATACATTCGAATTGAAAACCTCTTCTTTTTTTTAAAGCTGCTTAAAATCACCTGCATAATAGTTTAAAAATCACCGCTTTTTTCCAGTCAGTTGGAATTTGTTCTGTTTTCCATATGTGGTTATGCATGTTTAATAATATTTGCTTTCTATGTTCCCCTATATACATCAGATGTTCTGCTTTTATCATGTTGTAGCCTGAAGTTTATGTGATATTGTCTTCATTTCTTCATACGTGGTATTTTTTGTTTTTTTATTAACTTTTTTGTTCAATTCTTGATGATTTCTTGCGTTTATGAGTTGGCCTTCCTCCAAAAGCTCTTGGGAGTGCTCTTTCCATCTTTCCATTGTTAACTTTTTTTAATATGTTTTTCTGTTTATTTTGTATTTGTTTCAGTATAATTTTTTTTTGTTTTTTACATGTTTTGTAGAAAAGTTTTTGATTTTCTTTGTAGTTTATTTTTATTTTTTCCCACATTATTCCCATGCTATAATCTTGGATTGTTTTATAGTTTGCTTTACCATTGTTCTTTGTATTTTATATTTTTGTAATTTTCTTCCTTTTTTGTACTTAGGTATTTTTTTTATTTTTTTTTTATTTTAATTGTTTCCTTAACTTTTCTATTCCGCTAGTGTGTCTGTTTAATGTTTTTGTATTTTTATTAGTTTTGCAAGTTTCTTTTGTTGTCTCTTGTATTATTTGTTTAAACGTTTTCTACACTTTTTCTATATATTTTCTAGTTCTAGAATTAGTGTTTTTATTATCAATTCTTCAGTTTTATTTTGGTATTGCCTCTTTACTTTCAAGTTGTTTAATTTATCGGTTTTTAGTATAACCGTGTTTCTTTTTTTCCCGATTTCTTTTTTAGTTTGGGTTTCTTTTTGTTTTATTTTCGTTTTTGCTATTGTTAAAAAATGGTCACTTCTAATTTTACTACCTCTTTAAGACTTTAATATCATTTATGGTCTTTTATTTGAGTTTTATTTGTGATAAAATAATCAATTATGGATCTCTCATTCCTACTTTTATCTTCTCGAGTAATATTTAATTAATATTTAATTGTATTAATATCAATTTTTGTTATTTTTTACAAATTTTTATAATCATTTGTAATTGTCAAAAAAAAATGTTAAAAAATCATTAATAAAAATAACTTAAAAACTACTATTCAGATCTTGGTCAAATTTATATGGGACTACATGAAAAGCATTAGCTTTTAACTAAAAAAAGAATTATCAAAATTGTTTTACCCAATTTTGATTCGAAAATCAAAAGTTTTGATGTAACAAACATAAAAAAAAACAGTCAAATTAAAAACGTCTTCTTTTTTTAAAGTCGGTTAAAAAACGTAGAAATTTTCATATATAATATCATAGGAACTATTCATCTGACCGATTAAATTATTAAGTTACTTGAAAACATTGTTGCCTAGGAGAATGTTGTGAAATAATCGACTACTATCGTTTTTAAAATCCAAAACCAAAATAGTCGAGGTCAAAAAATAGATAAAGCCCCTAAGACTCTCATAAGTCATTAAAATGTGTTGTTTTTTTCTAGGCAAAAACTCTTTAATTTTTTGAAAAATACTAAGTTATATTCGCTATAAAACAATAGTCAAAAAAAAGTTGTACAATTACAGTTAAGGGTTGCATTGAATCAGATTATCTATGTATACCAGTGGTATGTTATTTAAAACTTGCTGAATTTTTCTTGCAAATCATCTAAAGTGTTTGGGTCCTAAAGTAAATTTTTCAATTTTGTATTTACTAAATTCTACACTTTTAATGGGTGACAAGTCTAAGAAACATAAAGACCAAAGGAGTAATTTTATACCAAAAAGCTAATAATTTATGTCAATATAAAAACTTTGTTGTAGCTCTATGGTGTGTTGTCTGATATTCTGTCAAACTAGGCAGTGCAATGAGTTTTAACATGTTTTTCAATTGTTTATGTGGCCTGTCTAAATCGGCTTGCTTCTATGTGAAAAAAACATCGTAAAATTATAACCATATAGAATATCTGTTGTATGCTGTAGCGTAAAAGTGCACAATTAAAATTTGAGGGCACGCTTAGCTCGACCTTGTAAATTACGCGCTCATAAACAAATGCGGGACTCAGTAATAAACAAAATGCCAATTTTCTTTTTAATTTTTTTTTGCATTACTTTTGATGCAGTTAATTGAAGCTTCTAAAACTGACAATAAAAACGAATAAGCAAATTTTGCAATAAATCAATGTTAAAATTAGAATTAAAATTTTAGCGTTGCTTAAACTTTTAAACTCACATTTAAATTTTTTCTACATGCTTTTTTTCAATTAGCCGTCTGGTGGCAACTGAGTCTCGCAAAGATAAAATTTTCAAACAGCGTTTTTTTTTATTGTCAGTTTTTTGCTGACAATAGAAAAGAATGCTGTTAGACTAGCTAACACCTTGCTCTACAGCCTAAGCAATTGTCAAATTCATCAAAAGACGTTATTTTTCTAATAAAAACTAGGTTAAATTTTGCTTAAAATTTAACCTAGTTTTTATTAAAACAACTCAGACAACTAGGTTAAATTCCGCTTAGATTTTAACCTAGTTGTCGGAATAACCTGTGGTTTAATCTAGGAATGGTTTGACAGCAGCAAAATAAGACGTTTGCTACTTTTGTTTTATGTTTATATGTTTTATAAATAAAATTCTCTATAAAACAATAGTTTGTAGTACATATATAATAATATATATATAGTTATGGGTATTATATTTGAAAAACAAGACAGAATAAATCTATAAAGGTATAAAACTCTGCTTTCTCTCCAGACTATGATACGACGTCGTTTAAAGTCGGTTAATTGCCAAAAATTGTGTCGGTTAGAGCATTAGAGCATTTTTAGCAAGTTTTTAAGTAATGTCATAGAAAAAAAACTGATTTATTTTTGAAAAAAAAAAACGTGTAATTTTTACTGTTATCCGATGCAAACTCATATGTAATAAAATTATTCTCGCACAAGAAACTGGAAATATTAGAAATTGTTTACTAAATAAGGGTTGCATTTTGAATTCAAAGTAGTATAAAATAAATAACCGTCTAATTATATAACTAATACATTTTATTGCAAAGTTTTTGATTATGATATTTAAAACTTTGTTTTTAATTTAATTTTGAGACACGTAAGACTATTGATAATTGATAAATAATAAGGCTTTTTCTACAGTACTTTTTAGAATATTTAAGTGTTTGGAACTATGAGTTTCATTTGTTTTCGTAATGTTACTTTAGCCACCTAAAACGACCAGATCAAAATTAAAATCTCGCTAAAACGCCAAAGAGGGCTTTACAACAAAGTCACTATTTATTATTTGCATTAAAATAAGAAAAAGATTTATGTTTATATCTTCACTGTCAAACCAGCAGTCAACTTACTGCTGGCTGTGTCAAAAGTTACAAGAGTTGCTTAATTTATGTTTTTTATGAAAACGTTAGTAGCTGGCGAACATAAAAAAAACAAAATTTTATCTATTCTTCAGAAAGATAGTTTGCTTAAAACTTTTATGATTACTTATTATAATACTTTCAGAAAACACCCGGTCCTGGTTCTTATGAAATTGGTAAAAGCAGAATTTACCCATCTCTCAGTATCCATCCTCAACCTTTTATCTCAGCCAAAGAGCGATTTTATTATACCACTTCTTCAACTCCATCTCCAACCGACTACAACGTTTGTAATACTGCAAAACAAAAACAATTTTCAACTAAGTGTGTTCCATTCGGCTTTCAAGCTTCCAGATTTTTGAAAAAAGATATTGTGAAAATTCCAGGTAACAAGCATACATTTTTTATTAGATTTAGATATTTTTGACTTTTTGACTATTTACCCTTTTACAAAAATATTCCAAAAAAAAATTAATTATTTTTAGCAAATTTATTTACAAAACTAATGTTTACATAATGTTTAGAAATAAGAATAATTAATACTTTTAATCTGTATTTTTTTTATAATAAATAAATTACAAGTATATTCGTTGGTAATTTAAATTTGTCACATTTTTAATTTCAATTGCAAAATATTAATAGTTTTAAAATTCGTATGTTTATAGTTTTCTTCATTATTCATTCCTTTCATTATTCTTTATTTAAAAATACAATTAAATAAAGAATACATTTGATAAATTGGTAGACTTAGTTTTGAAGGATGTTAAAAGATACATGGTTCATTCAGTTTTAAATTTAGATGAATTTTGTGATTCAAATAATAAAAATAACAACCAGCTTATTAAGTAAAATTTGAAAAATATAGAATTTATTAAAAAGTTAGCAACAAAAATAAATAAAGTGATATTTATTACTGCTCTGATAGCATGGCAACAAAGAACATTATGCGTTTTGATTGGATCACTGAAGACCACGTGATATAAATTATATTGTCGTTGTAAAAGCTATGATTTAGCTACTATATTAACAAATAAAACTTCTCAAAAATTATTTTTAGTTTGGCAAAAATAGCAAATAATTTAAACTTTTTCACTCTTAATACAACTGTTAATACATATTTACCTACGCCATGAAATGATTATTTTTTTTGTAGGCCCTGCAGATTATGACATAAAAGGATCTATTGAAGAAGCTATTAATCGAAAAAGTAATAAGAATGCAATATTTCATGCTCCTTTTTATCAAACATCTAAGAAAACCCTAAGTTTTATCAATAAAGAAGCTTTTTCAAATCCTTCTCCATCAGATTATTTTAAAAACAAAACACAAGAGAACGAAACGTCAGAAATATATTCTTCCGTTTTTGCAAATACTGTAGAAAGGTTTTCATATTTAAATAATGAAACGGTAAGTCGGAGTTTTTCTTTGCACTGCTTACAATTAACAATAAAATAAAAATTGCTAATTAAATCAATTTTTGACAATTAATGTCAAAACATTATGCAATCAATTTTATACCAATTTCTCAGCAAAAAATTTCCACCAGGTTTTGTTTCCAACGTAAAACTTTTTCTCTGTATAATTCAACTGATTTTTATGCTCTTGTCTTGACAGTCAATCGTTGTCGCTATCAAGAACAATAATTATTATTTTCTTAATAATCATAAGATTATCTGACGTATGTCTCACCAAAAATTTTTGACCCTTTCTGACGTATCAACACTTTTAAATTTTAGATTAATTTTTTTAATTGGTACATTTACTGTTTTTTGGCGAAGTTTTGTTCTATGAACCGGTTTAATTGACGTTTTATATCACCAAGACGTTTAAGACTGCACGAGTGAAATAAAATCCACAATTTATACAAGAACGAATAGAATACAACGTTTTATTGTACCACATGACACCTTCCAAGTTTCAAAATTCAAAACTGTACAAAATCCTCAAAAATAATTTGACGCTTTGCTTAAAATTTTTTTTTTTTTAGGTTTTTTAATCTGTATACACAAAAGAGTTATCTGAAATCTTGACAATGTCTTGCAATAAAATTAATAATATTAGCGTTTTTATATAACATACCAAGTTTTATTTGTAAGTTCGGATGACAATACTAAAATTTTGTATTTTGGAGCTCATCCATTGATGAAGCAGCCGGAAGGTAAATATTAGTGGAAACTAGAACTCTCCTGTGGCTACTGAGTAAACCTCTCATGCTTGCTCAAGTACACTTCCCAAAACGAATTATATGACATTTCATGTGATTTATTCTAATGAGTTTAATATATTATACTTGATCCAGGATCCAAGAGGTGAATCATAGGGAACCTTTATGATAAAAAAATGCTTTTAACTGTTTTTATTGCTAAACTAGGAATTATTTTAAAACTGAACATTGTTTTGTTCTAAAGAGTTTAATATATTATACTTGATCCAGGATGTCGGATTCAGGATCCAGGAGGTGGATGATAGGAAACCTTTATGATAAAAAAATGCTTTTAACTTTTTATATTGCTAAACTAGGAATTATTTTAAAACTGAACATTGTTAGATTGTATTTATTTATAATTTATCAATAATCAAAAATGTGATAAATACAAACTGTGTTTTTAAAGCTTATTTCATTTACCCTTGTTTTCATATTTTTTATATTTTCTATCCTGGAAACTGTTTAGTCAAAATTACTATTCACAAGCTAGTTATTATTGTTCTAACACTCGTGTTTCGTGTAGGTATACTATCACGTTATGTATATAACGTGTCGTGCGTCTGTTTATTGATATTAACAAGTCTAGATGACCTGTCATCTCCATTCATTCTGGCTATAAAGCCACGTGTGTGTGCCAACATACTTCGAATAAATCTGTTAATATTTACTCAAAATTATGCTTTTATTAACTTCAGTCTAACCAACCTAGCAAATGCAATTAACATTGTTTTAGACATTCAGTGCCGGAAAGCGGACGACATCATTGACAAGAAGAAAAACGGAAAAGACAAACTCCAAAGTAATTTCCTTGCTTTGTGTACATCTTCCTCTCTCTAACAGTCATTTATCTAGTTTTAAATTTTCAGGTTTTCTGATTCTCCGCGAAACATGTTATTAGAGGTAAATTTCAAAGGAGAGGTTTAATGAGAAATTGCATTTTTTCCAAAAACGAGATGGGTGGGCTGAAACGAAGATGTTTAATACGTTATGAGTTTTAATTATAAAGTTGATTGGAATTCATCTACTTTAGTCATTAAAAATCTACAAACACAATTTATCAAGCTTAAATTTGAATTTCCTGACTTTGCTGGTTGAGCTTTGCGTAATTTGCACCTAATAATAATATGATTAAGACGTATCGTTACTTGATTTAATAAGATTGATTGGTAAATGCTTTGACAGGGAACAACTTTGCTACGCAAAAAATATATTTCAGCAAACAAAACTCTTACTACTCTTAGGTATTTGATAAAAGCGTTTTTACTAAAGCAGTTTTTTAAATTATACTAATCAACAATTTTTATTGTAATCAATTATAAAATCAATTGGGATGAGAAGTAAATCTGCTGGCACTGCGTAAATAAATATTATATTAGGCACTAAAGCTACGTAGTGATGCTGTAATTTTTTTTCTATTTTTTACTTTTTTTATTTAATTTTAAATTGGTTACTTGTTTAAAAATATTTTCTCGGTTTGTTTATGTTATAAACAGATATAATATTATTTATTTTTCTACTTTGTCTTTTCAAAATAACAATTTTTTTATGCTGTTATAGTAATTTTTTTCTTTACGACACGAGCAGGTACTTGCAGTATTTAGAAACATGTTTACTTTAAGCATTTTGTGTTTTAATGTTTGGATGTTATGTGCAAAGAATTTACACAATTTTTGTGACATGTTTCTTTTTTTTTAGTAATTAGTCAATTTTTGGCTTTAAAACAAATGAAATTTTTTTATTTTTATTTGGGTTTATTGCCGAAAGCTTTCTTGCTGTAGTGTAGTATAGTCTAATGAGAATTTTATTGGTTCCTTTTAGACAAGTTTTATTTCTAGTTATTCTAGGCGCTTCTTGTGACCGACATATTTTTCTTTTTTCAATAGTGTATCACAAAATGAGTGACTCGGTTTAGAATGTTTAAAGGGTGAGAGAGGGTGAGAGATAAGAACTGAAAAACTATTCCAAATAATGTCCCATTTTGCACATGAGTGAACATGTTAAAATTTCAAAAGATTTTCCCTGTTTAAAGATATTGAAAGTGTTTCGTTTTTAAAAAATTATCTATACACAGATTTTTATCAAATTATATTATTAAGTAAACCTAGCGCTTAAGGAAAACTGTTGTAACGGGTGATCTAGAAATAATCTTGGCAATCTTAAGCTTGTTTGTGCTTAAAATCAGTCTTGGTCATTAACCGTCTCATTAAAAAACTGTTTTGTAAATTAATTTATAAGCAATAAAATGATTGAATATAATTTGTTATCAATTTCAAAATCTCTTAGGATGAGAAGAACTGCTGGCACTGCGGAAATAATTATTATATTAGGCACTATGTAGTGATAATGTAATTTGTTTTCTAACGTATTTTTTTCTGATTTTTATTTAATCTTAAGTTTGTTACTTGTTTAAAAATATTTTTTTAGGTTTTTTGCCTAAAGCTTTCTTGCTGTAGTTTTTCTATCAGCATCCAAAAAACACGTTAAAAAAATTGGTTTTTCTACAACTTTAAAAACCGAATTATTTCGATTGAGTTTAATTTTTATTATGACTTCTTCTTTGTGGTTATGATGACGTTTTCCCAGATTCCTACTAGCAAGTCTTCTTTACTCTGCCTTAGATTAATATTTTTGCAAACTTTTCCGTAGTTAGTTTTTTATGTATATGTATTTGTTTCACAACGGTATTTATTTCTGAGTTTTTTGTATTCAAATTTTCTGTTTTTGTTTAAACAATGCTTTATAACCATCTTGTTTTTCAAGTTGCTTGTACCTATAATATTTTTTTTGTTGGTTTCACGTAAGTTTGTTCAGTATTAGAAAGTATCCTTATTGCTTGATTGTCTATTTCATTGAGATATTATTTTATCTGAGCCCTGATATGGCAATTTTGCAATCAGAAATTTTCTAGCCCCTAGAAGAACAGTTTCCTCTCGTAGTTTAATAATCAGTGTATCATTGTAACCCATTATGATTTTTAAGAAAATCAGTTCAGATTTCATATCAGCCTACTCTAAGAAGTCTAAGAAGTTCTGAGAGACAATATGCTTTGATGGTAGATATCACCGTTGTGAAAAGTCTTCTGTTTGTCTCGAATTTGATCTTCACAGCAGATAATCTCGCTATTTGAAAATTTTTTTTTCATTCTAAGCAACCGGAACGGACTGTACTAATATCTTACACAGATTATTTTTACTAGTAAATTACCGCACTGTTTGCAAGTGGTTCAATTATGGTTTTTGCTAATTATTAATTATTACAAGGAGATTTTTAAACCGAAACATTTTCAATAACTTTGAGTTTGTGCAAAGTATGTTATTGAGTGGGTACAAAAATTACGTGGCTTTACCGGTTTTTTTTACTCGTCTGAACGCAAAATAACAAAACTTTTCAAATTTCATCCTCATAAGATAAGGATTGTCTAAAAACTATGCGAGAACGACTACAACAAAAGACTGAAATTTTGCGACATTATGACCGAAAACACAATTGTCAACCCAAATCTTGTGAAAAATATTTGCTTCAGTGACGAATTCAGATGTTCTTTAAACGACCGTGTGAATAAACACATTTTGCCATATTATTTAAGGTCATCATACGTCTGTGAGACACTTAATGTATGGGTTGGTATACTTGCCGACGCAATTATAGGCTCAAGTTTTATTGAGGGGATCTTAAAGAGCAGGATTTACTTAGAGATAAATACTAAGCAATTGGAAAATTAGTGCAACATTGAGAAAAATTAAATTAATATTGGTCGACGAAGCTCCGTCATATTTTGTCGTTAATGTGTAAAATTGGGTAAATAGTTCTTCCGATCACTGAATTGAGAGACAGGGAAGCATTAAATGACCACCACAGTCACCGGATTTGACCCTATTAGATTTTTTTTGTTGGATTATCTAAAGTCTGTGGTTTACAAAACACAACCTGCTAAGAATTTACGTAAGAAAATTATTAACGAGTGCAGAAGAGTTCCATATAAAACATTCCAAAAAGTGCGGGAAGAATACGTTTTTACTTTTGTATGGAAAAAGATGATGCACAATTTCAGCAGTTTTTGTAACTTTATTAAATTTATACATGAGAATAAAAAATGTTTTTGTTGTCTCATGGGAAGTTAATTGAGTATAATATAAATACTTTAGACAAGTTTTAGTTCTAGTTATTCTAGGCGCTTTTTGTTACTGCCACATTTTTCTTTTTTTACATTTTACTTGACAATTTCTATGTTATCGTCTGGGATGTTTGATTTAGTTCCAAAAAGCTTTTAATAATAATGTTATCTGATAAATGAGCTTTTGAATAGTAAAACCGATTACATGAAAAGATTTCCTTTGAAAATAGCTTTCAAATAATGTCTCACAAAATGAGTGACTTTATTTAAAATGTTTAAAGGCTGAGAGAGGGTGAGAGTTGACAACTTAAAAACTATCCTTAATAATGTTCCTTTTTGAATATCAGTTAGCAGGTTTCCAAAAATTAAAAAAAATTTCTTCTGTTTAAAGATATTGAGAGTGTTTTGTTTTTAAAAAATAGCCTATACAAAAAATTACTTTTTATCAAATTATATTATTAAGTAAACCTAGCGCTTAAGGAAAGCTGTTGTAACGAGTGATCAAGAAATAATCTTGTCAATCTTAAGCCTGTTTGTGCTTAAAATCAGTCTTAGTCATTAACCGCTGTTTTTATTTTTTTTTTATTAAAAAACTGTTTTGTAAATTAATTATATAAGCAATAAAATGATTGAACAAATTCTGATAAGTACCTATATTTTCTAAGACATTAAATTATAACAGATTATATAGAATTATTGACTGCAATGTAGCAATATATTTTACGTATAATTCCTTTTCTAGTGGTGCTACTTGTAGTGGTAATATTATCAGATTATTTCTCTTTCAGTAAAAATGTCACTTCAAAAATTTCAAAAAATGCTTGACATTAGATGTACTGATACGTCATTCACCCTTTGTGCAGAAGCGGATTTCCGTTATGTGACATTCTGTAAGAGAGACTTGTCTAGTTCGAGTGGTTAAAGCTTGCACATTGCCGATCAAAACGCTACCGTTTCTGCCGACACTACCGCTGTTACCGCCGCCGCCTCCGTCTAGCTGCTTCACCAAACAATCAACGCTTTAGACAATATATTTCAATTAACGTCGTTCTCTTCGCTTATATTATAACGGCGACACTGTCACTTAGTTTCTTGTTTGTTATTTACACCCTATCTGGTAATAGATTTGTCCGCGGGTGGCTTCAAAAACGACGCACATAAAAGCCTTAGCGATCCCACTTCTGATCTTGCAATTTCATTATTGTGTAGCTAACTGAGTGGAACCTATTTGGGTAACTTTTACTTGTCGAGTTTACTAAAGCTTTAGTTTTTAGTTTTTTGTTTTTGTTCAAATAAATATTATATATACTTCAACCTTAAATAATGTTTACCAATAAGTAAAAATTTATTCTAAAAATGTTTATTCAATTTTGGCTTTACATTATCTTGACAACACTATTTTAAATGTGCTTAATTAATTACTATTTTCTAAAAAAAATTTTTCTTTGGTGCAGTATGAGAAAGATAATTACGCATATTTAACGTTAAACAATAAAAATTAAAATTAATAAAGGTTGTGGCTAAACGTTTAGCTGTGACTAAAGTATTGAAAAACTTGCAACAACTGAAAAGAAAGCTGTAGACAACTTTCTTTAAAATCGGATTAAAACTAAATTTAGTTTAAACTTTAATCCAAGTTGATCTAGATTAAATTAGGGTTAGTGTAAACAAACGTCAGTCTATTATTAGTTTTTTTACTTACTTTTTCTACGTAAATTTTTTTTTACTTTTTTATCTTTTCCAACATAATAGTTATTTTAGTGTTAAATCAAGCTTATAAAATTCTAATTTCAGGCGTGTTTATTTGGTTTTGTTTGGTGTGTTTAGAAAGAGCTAATAATACAAAGCGTTCAATTAATTTTGCAACAGATTTTAAAATTAATTAAAATGGCCACTATACACAAAAATTATTGCCGATTTTAATATATTAGTACGCTCTTTCGTTGCGCGACACTCCTTTTCAATTAACAATATATTATTTTGCGCATTATTTATATACAGTGTGTTTGAAAAAGTTGGCAACATGTAAAACATTTTTTTATTTGTAATGTTATTACAAATAAAATAAAGTTATTTGTTATAAAAAGTTTTGCATGGCCTATAAATTAAACGCAAATGTCAGATGTTAATTTTTTAAATCGTAGACGAGGTTTGTCTAAAAATATTATGAAAAGTTGTTTGAAATAGAAAACTATAATTAAATATACAACTAATTTATACGACTTAAAAAAAATATGTTATTTTTACAAATTGTTTTCATAATATTAAATGTAATTTAATATTTATTACTGATTTAAGATCATAAATATTTTAAATCAACAAATAAACGTTTGAGCTGTGTTGACTTGTTAAATAAAATAAATAAGTAAATAAATAAATTAAAACTTGCAAAATTTAAGTTGAAATTGAAGTTGTCAAAATGTTCCTATTTATCTTTTGCAAGTTGTGGACATTCTGTACATCTAATCTCTAATGTAAATACCTAAATATTATTATTTTTAAAAGATTTTAATAAAAAATGGCTTTTTTTTCGTAAAACTTACAATAAAAAAGTTTTTCAGACCTACTGTATATGAAAAATTACCGCATTTTAAAATTTAAGCTCTCGACAAAAGAATTTGTGAACGTACTTTTCTATGCGTTGCCACAAATAACAAGATGTAATTTCATTGTGTTGAAAATAGAAAAAAAGAACGAAAAGCAACAACAAATAAATTATTTTTAATTAATGTCACATTTTAAGTTATAATGCTTAAATAATGCTAGTTACATTATTATTTTTGATGATAAAATTATTTTTATCATTAAAATTTAACTTTTTTAAACACTTGGTTATTATCTTTCTAAATGTGAAAAGCTACATTATATAAATAGTGCGGTAATAAATAAAATTCTGTGTAGAAATCAATCCCATTTAATTAAGACTTGCATTATTAAACGATTTCTGACTCCAATTTTTGTCGCCAGACAGCAACGAACTAAACAAAATTAATTTTGTATAATTTTTCAGGTCTATCGGTAAGAAACAACCTGTTTTTCGTGAATTCAATAATATATTAACGTATATTCAATTATTTTAGAGAGATTGTCGAACTTAGCAATTACTATTACTTAACATAAATTTAATGTAATTGACCAAACCCTTTCAACTTTAACCATTTTTTTATTTACTTTTTTTCAAATTAAAATATTGTAAGACCCACGTGTGTGAAAGGCTCTCAAACACTTCTTGCATTTGCTTTTGTGCTTTAACTTTTGCAATTTGTGCATAAAAAGTCTAAAACTACCCTAGTATCATGAATATCTATTTTTTTTTTAGTAAAAAGTTATTAAAACAATTAATTTTATTTTAGAATTCTACAGATCCTGCAGCCTACAACGTTTCTACCAGCTTTAATAAAAACCGCAGCCGGAAGTCGCACAACGTTGGAACAGTGCCGTTTAACTCTTCCGGTCTACGAAGCAAAACTCCGGTAGTACGCTATAACCTTCCTTGTATTATTCTTAATTATGCCTGTCTTTTGTCTGAGGATTATATGTAAATTTTTAGGCCCCACAAGTTATGAAACCGGTTGTCACATTAATGGGATAGGATTTCATTTTGCAAAAAGTCCACGATTTAAGGCTGCGGCTGAGGGAACGCCGGGACCGGGTCATTATGAGGTAGGTAAGAAAAAAACAAGTAAAGTAATTTGACGGCTAAGTATTGATTTTTTTGCGGCACACCTATCGATAAAACTTGATGATTTATTAAAAGGGAGCTACGAACTAATTCTCAGACAATGTAAACTAATTGCCTTGTCATCACTTAGAAAAAGGGTAGACTTATGACTCATATTCTTGGGTTACAACAATCACCAGATAATAATAGAACTGGGTTACTGAACCATATTTCATAGCTGGCAGATTAAAATTTGTAATAATAATTTTTGGCATCTTTAGTAATTAATATTTAATAATGATTAAAGACAACATTAAATTAAGCTTGATTTTGTTGATATATTATTGTACTGCCAGCTGCTATAAATAACCGCCAACAAGGATGTGAGTGTAAACGTTTTTAAGTTTTACTTCATTACCAGTGTCATGTTCGTGTCATTAAATAGTTATGTAAAATTCAGTTTGTTTCTAAAACTTTCTTGTAACACAAAGAATAAATGAATTTATAGCGTTTTTATGCAGTATTACAAAAAAAAAACCCAGATAGGTTGATTTTGCTTCTATATATCTATTTTACAGTGTGGAAACTGCTTATGGAATAAGTTTAATATTATAAATTTTTTTTATCTAAAACTCTGAAACAGATTAATTTTTATTACTTATAATGCTTATCTTATAATGCTTGTTTCACTTGGTCATGGCGTTATTATCTTCAGATCTGTAACGTCATAAGCCTTTTTTTAAATAAATTTCTTATAAATTAGATCAAAAACTATTAAAAGTACTACGCATAAAAACTTTTTAACAAAAAATTCAACTTCCGAAAAGAAATGAAAGTGTAAAACAAAAATTTAAAAATTGTTTAAGTTTAACACAATATTTAGAATTATTGAACAAACTCTGTCGTGCTCATCTTCTAAGATAATCATAATTATCAAATACCCTTTTGTCTATATGTGTAAGTACGTATACTTTAAGCATTCTATATTGTACTTATTTTCAAAAAGCTAATACGTGATTATTTGTTGATTTGCCGCCACTCCAAATTATTTACATTACTGTACGACTTATGCTAAAAAATTTTGTACGTTTTGTTCTTCAGTTTTGTTCTTTTACAGAAGTTTAATTCTTTACTCGTCGTTGTTTTGTTAAAAATTTTATTTTTCTTTTTTTCTACCACACATTTATAGATTGTTATGTTATAGTGTTATAAAAATAACAAACCATTTTCAATTTTTCAATTTTTTTTATGGTCGGTTTACAGCTGAAAGTTTTGTGTTTGAATAATTATTACTTATTTTTTTACCTTTAAAAATAGACATCTTTTGTCAACTTTATATGGTATCAATTTTGAACAATACGGTACCCAATAAGCAAAGATTTTTTAAAAACCAAATTCTTACCAGGAAGACAGCAATAGTTTAAAGTTATGTTGTGTCATTTCTACTCTGAAATTGTAACGTCTAAGTGTTTTTAAAAGGTATTTGTTGATTATTTCTCAGTTTCTGTTATTTTTTCTCAGTTTTCGTTGCTTCAACTCTTGCAGAAAAGGGCTCTTTTCAGAACAAATCACTTGCTAGCAAGCATTTCATTTTGGTGAATATTTCTTTGAAAATATGTTTATGTTAAATAAACAGAAAAACTTTGTTTATTTTCAGCTTTTTGTGTTTTTAATTTCATAGTACTGCCGCAAAATATGAGGGATAAAGCGTTAAATTCTCAACGCCGACAAATGGTGTAACATGACCATAGAGGTTTGTTATTATTATTAGCATTTGTTCATGCTGCACTTAGTAGTAACAATCAATTTACTTTTAGAAAGTTTCTCAGGCCTTGAATATTTGTGATAAAACAATCACCAACATTCAAAAACGTTTTAACTATACTCGTGCATTAAAAAGCTCTGGCAAAAAGCGTCCACGAATAAAAAACAAAACGAATTTCAGATTTCGATTTTGATAAAAGAATTTGTAAAATCTGAAATTTGCGAAACTATTTACAATATGTACAGAAACAGTAAGCAAATTTACATACAGATGAAAGTAAACACTAACAAATATATTTTTTTTCAGAAAAGCACATTACAGTAGCAACGTTAAACAATGAACTAAAGGTATAAAAGATTGGTTCTATTAGTGACAGTTCTCTCCACCGATTATTGATACCTTTGTGTTTTAAATTTAAAAAAAGCAATGATTGTAGATATTTAATTGAAAAGCTTAGCATTCTTTTGTAGAAATTCATTTTTGAAAAACTACATGCAAAGTAAAACTTCAAGTTTTAAACGTGAAGTTGTTTTTGTGAATAAAGCCTAAATTTTTTTAACAGAAAAATCTTGGCAAGATTTTTTAAGTAAAAATCTCAAACGACCAGGTAGATATGAAAAGAAGAGGTTTGTGGCGGTATATGGTGGCAGTAAAGAAGGGTTTCTGCCAAATTCCGGCTTACTTTTTGCATCAAAATGAAAAAGCGCGATTATCATGGCAAAGTCTATGCCAATAACTTTACAGAATGGCTGGACACAAAATGATTAAATAATTTACAGCACTGTCATAATTATGAATAATGCACCTTACAACAGCGTCTTGTCAGAGAGACAACCTACTGTTGTTTTTAAAAAAGCAGAAATAACTAACAAGCAAAAATACTTCTTTTGATAAAGATTTAACCATAAGTGAAATTATTAGGTATTGCTAAAAAGCATAAAATAGTCAAAATATATGTTGTTGATGAAATCATCAGAAGCTATAGTCATAAAGTTCCACCTTATCAATGTGATTTGAATGCTATTGAACTCATTTGGGCTAATTATTACACTAACGCAAATGTGACAATGTGGGAGGAAGCTTTGAGCCAAATGGCACCCGATGTATGGGCTAAATGTGTTAAACACACTGATAAAATTATTCAATAATGGTATAATAATTGTGTAGTCCAGAAGTAGCACTACTAATTATTAATCTGCAACATTCTGACTCTGCAAAAATCATTTAGTGGCTGACTTTGGATTTCTTTCTAACTTTCTAAAAATTTATTTATATTTACGTTTTTTATCATAATATTGTAAATTTTTTTTTGTTCATGTATTTTTTTTATAATATAATTTGCAAGCGATTTTAGTAATGTTTATTTTAGGCTAAGGTAACTTATACCATCCAAATGACATTTGTAGAACTGTTTATTGATCAGATGAGATATTTTACGACATACGTTTTTCGCTTAGTCCAGACAATGCAAAACTATGACGTAGCGGAATTCTTTTCTGGCGAGAAATTCATACCAGTTGAATTGACTCATAACAACAATTATATACCAGTTGAATTGACTCACAACAACAATTATTGCATTGCATCGAAAAAAAAAATGATGTGACGTCATATATAAGAAATAGATGACGTTATGAACAAGTAAAACAACTTGTAAACTTAAATTTAAAAAGTAATACAGTAATATTAAAATAAATAAAAAAAACTCAGGATCAATATGTTTTGGTATAGTTGTCAAAGCGCTAGCAAATGCTCGATGCTAATTCTTTGAAGAGTTTTAATTAATTTGAAGACTGAAAATTTTGCTTATATTCTTAAAAAGATTTTTAAGCATATCTGATACAAAGTTTAAAAAATTCAATAAAAAGCAACAATAGTTTTGGTTGTGTTTTAATATTTCAATTAAAAGTGTAGCAAAGTCACTTTTAGTTAAAAATGCTTTCAGTGTTTTTATTTTTCAACTTTTTGAACAAAATTTATATGTTTGTAGCAGCTAAAGTCCGTATACGTGTGAAAATCTTTCACAAATGTTTTCTACGTTTCCAAAAGTTTTCAAACATCATCAGGCTTTTTACCATCATCTCCTAACATTCCTTTCTATTTCATCTTTTACTTGATTTTTTATTACATCTTATTTCAAAGCTCACAAATGCAAGAAATGTTTACTAAAGTAATAGTTTTTTATCAAATATCATAAAAGAACTGTAATTACACCTTTCCAAGCAGAAAAGATCATAATGTTTTTATTTAATTTAATTATTAAATATCGGAGAGCCACAAATCTAAATGTTCAAATAACAAATAATGGATTTCATTTTGAGTGCAATAATTATTTGAAGTAACTGACTGTCCAGTAAGATACCAAAGTTAAAAGTAAGCAGTGCATTAAATCGGATGCCATTTTCTGGTTCAGAGCCAGTTATAAATTAAAAATTTAAAGTTTTTTAAAATCTATTAATTATAATCATAGTATTTTAAGTTCTTTGTAGATCAAAGTAAATAAGATAGGTATATTTTTTCCAGATATGATTTGAGATTATCTAAAGAAAGAATATACATAATTAAAATTTTTCTAAAATCTTATCTTTAAAAACATTGAGAAACATTCAGATTGGGAGAAAAAAATAATGTATATATTATTTAAAATAATATATAATCGTAAATTTTTGAATTTAGCTACATTGGTTTTTAAATCTTTCAAAACACTTTCGGCTGATTCACTTAAAATTTAATCTTACAAGGTAGTTTTAATATATAACTCTGCAAAAAATTCCAGTGTTGCCAACAAGTAGAACTCATATTTTCAATTATTTTTTAACAAAAGATACAGGCACTTATTTAAAAGCCGCTAAGCAGCAGGGCCGCGGCTTGGCCAGGCTGTCAATAGCGTAAATCACAAGCGTGCAGCAAATTTTGACTAAATTTTTATCTCTGCAACAGAAAGACTTTGTTAGAAAAACTTTTTCCATATGAATTTTACTTATTGTCATCTACTAGGAGTTTTTTTTTCACAGTTATATTGAGACCACTTTGTAAAGATACTAGCCATAGAAAAGCGACTAAAATATTTCAATAATTGACATCCAGCTTGAAAAGATGGATTAAGGGTGGCGTCTTAAGCATACGTAATGAGATTAGGTAATGTAATAATTCCGTATAGGTGGGGCGTATTAATTAAATTGTTTTATTTCGAATGACACTTTGGAACACAAATAAAATATATATTTATATATATATTTAATATTGTTAGAAAAAATATATTTTTTTGTTTGCTTGGGCTATAGATAGATCTAACATAACCTCCAATATTTTTTATTCTGTAATACAATACTCATCAATGATGTATTTAATAATCTCGTAAAAATAGCGTTAGCAGTTGAAAGAAATAACTTCTAAATTTTAGAAAGAAATTTTTTATGCCCGTACGGCATCAACAATTTATAACAATTGTAAGCTATGTTAGCTATGTTAAATCCATAGATGACTCGAGCAAATATAAAAATATATTTTTTTCAAAAATTTCAAACAGCCGTGATAAACAAACAAACATTCATCACCAGTTGGTGTTTTAGCAGTATTAAAAAAAAACAGTCGTTTCTTTAATTGTGTCCCAAATGTCATTTGAAATAGAATTTTACAATCTAATGACTACGCTCTCTCTATACGCAATTATTTTATTATCTTATCTCATCACGTATGCTCAAGAATGCCACCCTAAATTCTAATTTCAAAACAAGTATAATAAAGGTAAATGCCACTACCAAAAATAGTCAATATTATAAAAAAATTGTGCGAGCTTTTGTTATAAAAAAGTTGCAATATGGTAGAACTGAAGACATTTGTTATAATTTAAAAAAATATATATTAATTAAAAAATTGTCTAAGAAAATGTACAGATATGTACCTCAGCACATCAAAGCTAAGTGGTTCTGATTTGAGATAGCATAAAAACTTTTTAGAAATATGAAAACAAGTCAATTTTAATTTAAGAGGCTAAAAAGTAGATCCTACAGCAATTGGAGGAATTCCATCACTTTTTCCGATTAGATCTCTTAGATGTTGTGATTTGATACCGTCGAGAACGGCTGACAAATCATTTGGCAAGAACATTAAAGCTTTAAAAACTTGATTTTCAGAAATTACTAATAAATAAAAATTGTCGTCATAGCTGTTTAAACCAACTTAAAACATTTCAATTCTTTATTTTTATTAGTTTATTGCTAATGGGTTCCATTGTAAGCAGAAAAGGTTAAACAAACAGCTAATAAATATTATGAATATGTGAAAATAAAAAAATAACGTTTGGTGTATCAAAAACTTTTTATAACTATTGCCCACTTGAAGAATTTCTTATTTTTGCTAATTACCAGAGTAAATACACACATCAATAGTTGGAATAAGCAAAATCAATTTTGTACCGTTGCAAAAAACACAAAAATGAGCTAACTTGGAAAGTTTCACAGGTCATGTATATAAAGTATATAAAAAAACATTAACGCTAGAATTTCTAGTCAGTCGCTGAAGGATATGTAGAACATTTTGCAAATCAGCCAAAAGCACCATTTAAGATTGTAATGGCAATAGCCATTAACAAAATAACAGCTTTTTAATGATTAATGCTTATTTCAGACTATAAAATAGCATTAATCATTCCCTTGCTTTGCAAAACTGCAAGAATATACAAAAAACATAAATAAAAATATGTTTTGGATAAATGTGCTTTTTTAAGCGCTTGTTAAAAAGTGTTGTACACAAACGTATATCTTGCACTCATTATAATTTTTTAATTCGTTCTTAAGCTGCTGTTTACTATTCTCGTTATAGAATAAGCTATTAAACAATAGTTATCATAATGATTATGTTAAAACACATTTGTATTTATAGTTACAAAAGTTTTACAAAGCATGAAAACAAAAAAATTAAAAAGACGATGCGAAAACAAAAAATACAATGTAATCTGACAAGAATGATATGGTTGACAAATTGTAACACTGCTGCGTTTAAATATCGATGACTCATAGGTCAGTTAAAGTTAGTAAACGCAGTCATAACAATATTCCCCTTTTCGTTAGTAGTGCTTTTCGCAAAAGAAAAATCCACTAGCAGAGCATCTTCGGTGGTAAAAACAGTCCGAACTGTGTTTATCGGCCGTAACAAATCGCTGAGGGGTGGTTTCCTAGTTGGTCAGTAAATTCTCGAAAGAATTTTTGGCGAATTATGTTCAAAACTAGAGTGTTTGGTTTGATGAAGAAGTTTCTTGTAGTGTAATCGCAGTCGTCAAAGATTTATCTATTGTAGGGTTTTTATGGATGCTGGAACTTGATGGATTTTAATAGCACTTTTATTGGCATTGATGGAAATTTCTGCACTTGAAAAGAAATACATTATATTTTCTGTCAGTTTGTAGCAATCAAACACATTTTCTATAAATGAAAAATATCATAAGAATATACCTATTTAGGATTTTTTTTAATACAAAACTGACTACAACTTTGTTATAATAATTAATATTATCTTATGTTGAGATTTTATAAAATTATTTGTGATAGAGATTCATTTAAAGTATACTCATTCCATCAGTTGTTTCCTTAGATTACTTTCAGTTTATTAAAAAAAACCTATTAGCGTTATCGTCAAGAATTATTCTGGGTTCACTGCTTTAATTTGAAAGGAACTCTATTCTACCTGAAATAGTATTTTAAGACTTGCTGATTTACCTTTTTTTTTTCACAGCGAATTTGCGTGACACGTTAAGCAAATAAGAAGATGTATGTAAAGTGAAAATCGTGTTAAAGAAGGCTAAAATTTTCACTTTAACCCCTAACGTATAACAGCTTTTTCTGGTTTGGGGATAATGTCTTTCTTTGCACTTTTCCATCACGGCTGAGACGATCCGCTTTCTTTTCGTCCTGAAATGTTAATAAGGTAAGGTAGGATACGGAGACAAAACCGACCATAGCTTGAATTAAAGTAGTGAATAAATAATCAACGAAAAGGGGTTGTTACAGAAGATTGAAAAAACCAGGAATGGTCTTATAAATGTTAGTTTTAAAAGTGTTCATAAAGAGAATTGCAATCCTCAATAGAATATAAAATAACTGTATAAACTTAAGTTTATAATTTATTTATAATATATAACTTACATTACTTGCAATTTGTTAATAACATAGAAAAAACCTGATTTAAAATTAAAAACAATAGCTTAAACAAAAGGATATTTCAAATATCAAATAATTAATAAAGCAAAACTTTAGTTTGACTATTTAATTTTAACTTTTGTCAAAATTAAGTTAAATAATAAAATAAATGTTAAAGCAAATTTATTCAAACTAGATCCGTAGACTTGAACAATTTTGATTCTTATTGAAGCTCTCTGGACAGATTTTCGGAGAAAACTTGTATTTACCTAAGTGCCTATTCTTTGTGTAAAATCCAAGAGACATCTATTAGAATTAGAAGCTACTTACATCAAAGTTGAGAAACTAGGGTTTTTTATGTTAATTTATAGGTCAGATATCAATTCTGATAATAAAATAATTTTCAACATTTGATCATGATAAAACATGATAACTTGACGTGTAAACTACGCTAGAGTCAGAACTTATTACAACTAGACCTCTTTGCTGCTTGGGCTTATATTGGTAAACATATAAGAAAATTGATGAAAAAGGCGAAAAAAAAGTCGTAGAGAAATAAAAAAAAAGCGGTGCCAAGCCTGTGTTAATAACAAAAAAATGTACATAAACTAAGGCTTTTAAACGTTTGAAAAACACTAACCAAAATTAATTTGTTTAATTTGTTTGGGTGTTTTACAATTTCAATTACTTTTCTGATTTTTTGTCATCGAAAATCCTGATTTACAAATCAAAAAAAAAATTATCAACACATATTTGATAACCGGTGTCTTAAAAATGTTCACTTCGTAAAGATTCTGATTATAAACCCAAACTTATGCACCTTATATGTTCAGAAACCCAAAGCTTAATTGAACGTCCTGTTTCTCTAATGTAAACTTTGTCACAAGAGCACAAAATCTTATAAACACTTTTAGACAACAACAAGCCATAACTGTCTTTTAGAAATAGTAAAATTATTTAAGATTTTTAAAACTGGTTGAAAAGCTGTTTTTATCATAAAGAATTTTTCTGATTTTGTCTGTAATTTCATAAACAAATGGAAAAAAAGCGGTTATTGTATTATTTATCAAATTTCTTGTTTTAGTTCAAAAATGTCGATAATACGTTAAATATTCTTTTTCTTATATCTATTATTTATTAGGCTAGTTATTAATCGGTTGGAGACTTTATGTTTGATAAACCGAAAAAGCGCGATAAACCAAAGACTTAATAGCACATAGTTTTTGAGCAAAATGATGGTGTGATGTCACATAAAGATTACAATTTGTATGTGTATAAGGCTTTCCATATATTGTAGAGATGTTACCAGGACATAAAAAAATAGAAGACAACTTTGATTCTCAATTTCCTTTGTAAAGATTATATTTTGAATCATTTAAAAATGCGGGAAAACTGTTTTTACTGTTAGGCCATTTGATAAAAGTATTAACAACACATCGAAGCCATAGCTGAGGTGTTGAAACCGATGTTTCAAGTTCCTCAGTTTTAAAGGGTTTGATAAAAATATCTGCAATGACAGAAGACAGAAGAGAACCTATTGAAGTTTCTAAATCGAATGTATGTTAAACATAAACATTTTTCTGTCAGATTTCTTCAGATATGAGAAAAGTTATCTTCAGATAGCAACTCTCTGACAATAGCTACAGTTTCTGTAACAAAAACTGTTGTAAAAAGTAATACTACATCAAAACTAACTAACAAATCTAAAAGATCCAAAAAATATAGATAACATTTGAACAAAATAAGAGGAGTATAAGACATAAGACAAAGTAACCTTTAAGAAAACTTTGCCTTATGTCCGAAATTCCTTTCATTTCGTCCACATGTTCTTTGAATTTTTCAGATTTGTTGGTCAGTTCTGATGTAGTATTACTTTTTACAAAAATTTTTGTTCTAAAAGCAGTAGCTATTGGCAGAGAGTTGCTAATTTTTCTCAAATCGTAAGAGATCTGTCAGACAAATTATTATCTCTCAAACGTTTGGAAGTCTTTGTTTATAAACATTTCTCAGCTATCAACACAAAGCGCTTTTTCTTCCCCTCCCTTTACTACTTTCTCTTCTGCTTTTTTTTACTATTTTCTCGTTTTTGCAAGCTAATAAAAGCCGGCGAACTCTAGTTAAAATAAGTTTTGCTTCTAGTGTGGCTCTCACGTAGAATTACCTTGTTGATTATTATCTCTATATTTTAGTTCTTATAATGCTTTCATAAATAGAGTGCGAAACGTCGACTATTTTTTCAAACATTTTGACACGGTTTTTTCAAAAAATGTTAATTTTTAAACGACTTTGAGTCGTGAAAGCTTTCTTTTTCAAATCTGGTTTTGTTAATTTTGATAGAAAAAGCTTCTAATTTTAATAGATGTCGCTATTTTTACTATATTACGAAAGTAATAAGTACTTGAATAAATATAAGCCGAAATTGTTATTGTAAATTTATTTAATCAGCAAACTTATAGCGATATTAAATGACTTGGGTAGTTATGCAGATTAAAACCACCACACAAAAACTGAGTATAATTTTGAAATGTAAACATATATAAGAAATTACACTGATAAAATTAATTTTATCAGAACAGCATAGACAAAAAGTTTTAGAAGGCAATTGTAGTTTTTTTGATTTCGACAAGACTATAATTTAGCTACGAAAAGCTTTTTTCAATTAATTGATATTTTTATGCGTTTTCTAGATCTTTTGACAATGATTTATTGTGCAACTACAAATCACACTATTTTTTACTACAGTCTTAAAGATTTAGTATAAAATTAGCAACCCCGCATAAAAACGAGCAATTTAGCGAAATATTTGTTTGATCTATCTGCTACTGTATTTTAGACCAAAATAAATAATATTATAAGATTGAAAGCTGTAAATTTGAGATTTTAGGTTATGTTACATAATATAATATAAAGTTTTAGGCAAAGCAAAACCGTGAGAAGAAATGTCATTTTGATATCAACTCATGTTAAACCGCAAAATTATTTTTATTGTTTATTTATATATTTAACGGAAAGCTTTTTTTACAATATCAAGGCAATAATTGAGAAGTAAATATAATAATATGAAACTAAATATAAGGACATCTATATAAGTTTATATGTGGTAAAGCAAGAAATGACATCTAATAATAAAAAAATAAACATAACTCTATCGGCAGCAAATTATATTTTATAAAAATTTAAAATCCGCTGTGCAAATTTCTTTCTTGCTACTAAGAACAGAAATTTAACAGCAAGTAACAAAATCTACTGAATTTTGTTGGGTGGTGAAATTTACGCGTCGTCGATTAGTTGTTAATAGCTAATTACAAAATAAACAACTAGATAACAATCAATTCGCTATATGCAATGTCATGGTTTGTTAACAAATCTTTAAATTTACTGAGCTTTTAAGTAATAATTAATTAACAGCGGTAGTAATAGTAACACTAGTTTCAATGGATCGTTTTCAATAAAGCAACTTTACACTATACTTCTATTTAGAGAAAGAACTATTACCGCAATATTAAAAAAGCATATTGTAACAATAAATGTAATAATGTTATATTTTTAAACAAATTAGAAAACACTAAATTATCACAAGGAGAAAACAAGTTTATACAAAACCGCACATGTTACTGATATTATAAACGGTATTCTAAAGCTTAAAATATGCGTCTCAAATATATGAGAGCAATGCTAAGGATAACTAAGAATACTCCGAGTTGTATAATAAGAAAGAAACAAAAAAAAGTAAGAATAGGAGCAGAAAAGAAAGCAGTAAAGTTTAAAAATAAAATGAGAGATAGAGAACAACGCGAGATACTGCGTTGCTGAAAAGTGTTAAACAAAAAAACAGACAAAGGAATATGAAAAAAAAGGATAATATAAATGACATTTATATAAAAAAATAACGAGGCAATGAGTGAATGGAAAAATGAAAGACAAAGATAGAGACATGAAAACACGAAAAGAGGAGAGAAATTAAACAGAGCAAATATAATAAAAAATATAAGAGACTGATTAGAGAAGAACTACCAAGCTATCTAAAAAGAAAAAATGAGAGAAAGAGGAAAATGATTTGCAAGGTTCAGAGTTGGCAATGCATAGACAGAAGACAGATTTTGGATAGAAAAAATTAAAAAAAAATGTAAGATGTGTGGAAGAGAGAGAGAGAGAAACATTAGAGCACATAATAAAGGAATGCAAGGAGGTTAAAGAAAGTATAGTTAGCGAGAAACAACATAATGAAAAAAAAAGAAAAAAGCAAAAAGAATGGATGAAAATGATAGAAAGAGAAAGAAATAGTATATTGTAAACCTAGGCGGCAAAGTGGTATTTTGCCGAGAGAAGATATGAACAGGCGAGCCATAGGCGAGCCTGGCCACTTCTCAAGGCCTGGAAAATCACTTTGCGGCCGTGGTTTACACATTATTTTTTATCCTACACAAATTACCTTATAATCGAGCATTATCTTAAAATTGATTTGAGGTTCAGGTTATTAGCGCCAATCGCCAATTCAAAATGTCAAACTTTGACAGATGTCAAAAATTTATGGATTACTTTACTGTCGTGATTTACACAATTTATCTTGCACAAAAGTAGTTTTTTAAAATAAGATTGATGTTCATAAACAGTAAATGTGATTTAAAATTTCAACACCCTCCATAAATAGTGAGACGCTTAGCGTTTAGAGTAATTTTTCTTATAACAGCGACTTCTGACGGAGAAAATCGTATTTTTTTTTTCGGCTAGCCGACAAAGTACATCTTTTCTCGGCTTGCCTGGAAATAATGTACTTTCACGGCTGTCGAGAGACGAAAAAATTTAATTTTAAGCTGGTGTAGGATAAAAAAGATTAAACTTGGTCAATGAGGTAGAATGAGAGAAGAAAAATCAGAAATAAATAAGACAGTTTAAGAATAATTAATTTCGCATTAAAACACTGTATAGTGGAGAAATAAAGATTATATAAGTAGTAACAAAAACTTTCAAACGTTTAAGAGATTTTAATGGTAAGAGCTTCTACTTCTAATAGTAAATATAAAAAATTGGGTTAACCAGACTACACTGATAAATTTAAATTAATCAGAAGAGCAGAAGCATAGGAAAATAGTTTTTAACAGCAAATGTATTTTTTTAGATCTTGAGAAAACTTTGATTTTTCCACGAAAAGCTTTCATGATTTAATATAAATAATTCTGTGCGTTTTCTAGCCCAACTGTTTTTACAATTATTTAGTGTGCAACTCCAAATCGCACAAATTTTTTTGACAGTTTTAAAGATTTAGCATAAAATTAGCAACCTAGTCAGAAAAAGTTTAAGCGATTTGTCCGCTAGTGTATTTAAGATCAAATTATTTAATATTATAAGATTAAAAGATGTAGGTTTAAGATTTTAGGTTATGTTACATAACATATAAAGTTTTATATCAACGCATGTTAAACGGCTAAATTAGTAACAAAATCTACTGATTTCGTTGTGTAGCAAAATTTTCGCGTCGTCAATCCGTTGTTAATAGCTAATTGCAAAACAAACAATTAGATAGCAATCAATTTGCTAAATGGAACGCAATGGTTCGTTCACAAACCTTTAAATTTACTGAGCTTTTGACTAATAATTAATTAACAGCAGTAGTAATAGTAACACCAGTTTTCAATGGACTGTTTTCAACACACTACTATACTTCTATTTGGAAAAATAACTGTTACCGCACTAATATTGAAAAACTTATTGTAACATTAATTACTGCAACAATGTTATATTTTCTAACAAATCTGAAAATGCTAAATTATAACAAAGAGAAAACAACTTTATACAAAACCACACATGTTACTAATATTGAAAATGAAATTCTGAAGCTGAAAATATGCGCCTCAACAAGCAGTACAAAGCAAACAGCGAGAAAATTAGTTTTTTAATTGACCACTTTGTTGAGGACAACTTAATTTAAATGTGGCCTTTTACATTCTATGTATGATCTTGGCTACGTGCTTTGCGGTGAAAAATATTTCAAATAGTTGACTTGCTACAAAGCGGAAGTAATTTTTGTTTATAAAAATACAGATATATGGTAGATCAGTTATAATATAACTTACATTTAATGAGTTTAATAACTACAAATCCTGACATTCTTCGATAGTTTTCTTGATTAAAATAAACGATTTGAACTGTTTTTGTTCAAAATGTTTTCAATTCTTAATGATTTTAAGTGCATATGTATTTTATTAGATTAGTTAGCCATCTTGAAATTTCTATCAGTTGCTATGTCAATTAGAGTAGTAGCCAGTAGAAGCAATCACGTCCGGTAATTATCGTAATGTGCTATCGTAGCACACATTACCTGAACGGCCTCTATTAACATTTCAATTATTGCGGTGGGAAACATAAGGGATAATGAAGAGAATCAACGTTCAACATCACATCTACCCAGATGGATACTCGAAGTAATTGATATCATACTGTACTATGCGGATACGCCACGCTTCTACAATTCCGGGGATTCCGGTTCGATGCTCAATTCTTTCGCTATTGATATATGCTGGAGTTTTGGCTATGACATTTCAAATAGAACGATGACTCAGAAGTGAAATGAAAAGGCTGAGTTTAAATATATTTTAACGCTATTCTCAAGTTAGTTTTTTAAAGATAAAATTATGAAAAATTATTTAGATTAGAATATAAACGAGGGAATTAAACATCAATTAGGTATAAAAGCATTTTACGCATTGGCTTTTATATAAAATTACACGTGCAAAAATTTTTCTTTCAAGAAATTTACTTATTCGTTTAATGTGCAATCTTACTGACATCTTGACTGACATTTATGAAAGCTCAGTGATAGATTTTTAAATATTCTAAAATTCAATTCTCAGCCATCAAGATTGAGAAGGAAAAGACTGACACTTAAAATAATGTTATAAAGCGCTCATAGGTTGTGTTAAAAATTTTTTTTTGGTTTTGACGAAGAGTTGACGACATTGTACCGGGTGTCCCGATAAGAAAGGTCACCGGTTATATCTTCAGAAACCGCTTATTATAGAACTTTGAAATAAAAATTTTCATATTTATAACAAAAGTGGCAAAAAGAAATTGCTGGAATTTGTTTTCAAGTTTCTAGATTAGCCGCTAGAGGAAAAAACTGTCACAACTAACTCGAAAAACCATTTTTTTTTCGTTATAAGACTAGGAAAATTAATTAAAAATATGTTTATTGCAAAGACTTGACAATTTTCTACAAATTTGATCTGGCACTTGTTACTCGAATTGGTCAAATATGAGTAAGAAGGAGTATACAATTTAAAAAACGTCTATAACTTTAACATGTCTGAACCAATTTTGACAAAATTGGATTCAATAAAAAGATTATTTGTTTGTTTTATTTGATGCTTGATAAATTAAACCCTTTAGCTTAATTTTTAAAATTGCCTAAATTTTTAAAATTTAAAAGTAGGACTGCTTAAAAACTTTTTAAACTTTTACAATTTTTTTTGAAAATTTAAATAGAACGGTTTATAAGTCTTGATATAATTTTAAAGAAAGTTAAACAGCAAGTGCAAATTCCAGAACTGCACGTCGTAATCTTTTAGGCAAACCAAGTTATAGCTAAAAAAATTAAAAAAAAAAAATTTCAGTAAATGTTAGTCATCACTTAGATGAGCTGTATTCTGGAAAATAGATTGGCAAAGAAAGTGTATCTCTAGTGTAGCCACTAAGATTGCCAGACTTAGTGTAACGTTTATGTATTTAATTACATACCTATTAATTAAATTACCTAGTTTTCCACTAAATTGATGTAATAACAAATATGTATACCTAAAAACAATAGCCTAGTCAAATTAGATTAAAAAAAGAGCTGACATAGAAGAAAATTTTGTTCTTACTTTCGATTAGCATTTCTAAAAAAATATTTTTGAGGAGAAGAAGAAGAAGATGACTAGCAGTCTATATTTTGGTTTTCAAAAATTGTACTCTGTTGCGTCATTTGTCATCTTAACTCAAAAGAGCATTTTTGTTTTTGAATAATTTGTTTATTTTTAATTATACAAAATGATTATTATCATTAATCAATTGCAAACATTAATGATATATAAAGTAAAAATTTTTTAAAGATCAGAATTGTAGAAATTTAATTGAATTTTTCTACAATCAGTATTTTTTTTTGCCTTGCGCCTGCAAAAATAAATTTCAACGTGTCCTAAGCGGCCCGCAACAGCCTAGGCTAGAAAATGATTACTATGACATTTGCTCTAATTGTCAATTGTCAGCCATTTATCAATGACAACTAACGGTTTGTATTGTATAATGTTACAATTAATGTATAGCCCCCTAAAGTGCCTAAGCCGTAATGTGTGCTGGAGTATCGATTTTTTCAGAAAACAGCAATTTTACTTTTTAAGAACGCAAATAAATAGGTAACTTTTGAAATGTCAAAGCAAATATTTTTTTTTTTTAATAAACAGGACATTTGAATTTTTTACTTAGCGTTGCCATAACATGGAAAAAACTTTTTTTAATAAAAATTCTTATTATTTTTAAAATAAAAAATCGGCAACGGCACAAAAATTTTTGTGAATTACACATCCGAGAACGCTTTTGCAAGAGCTCATAGTTTAGGCCCGAAATCACTCACCTTGCAAAATGCCTGTTTTCGGGCCTTGTGGTTGATTCAATTTTATCAAGAGGTGAGTGTAAATAGTATATTACACTACAAGGGCAGAAAGTTGAGATTCCTGCACTGCGCGCCATAATGCCTGAGGCGGCGTGTAGTGTATACTAGTTTTCTTGCTACTCCAGTCGACAGTACGTAGTGTCGGCTGCGATTCCACGGCAGCAAGTGCAGGACCCGAACTGCGCGCTATGATGCCCTCGGCTATTTGATCCCGCTAAAAAAAGGCGCGCGCATAGCTCTATCTAATATGAAAGATACACTTTCTGCCGTGGAATCGCAGCCGGAACCACGTACTTTCGACTGGAGTAGCAAGAAAACCTTATTATTGCACTGCCAAAAAATTTTAAAACTGAATTTATTACAAATTTGGTTATTTTAATTAATGATTACTTTGCTAATTACTTAAGTGCACTTATTCAAAGACATATTATTTACTCTTTTACTGTAAGCTAAAAAAAAAAATAGAACTTACAGCTGTACCAAATTACATTTAAAATTTATTAGTTTATCATTGTTTTTCTCGAAAAAATGAGTTACCGCAATAAGAGAACATTTAGCTTTACCCTCATTTCTATTCAGATCTTAATACAAAAATTGATTTTAAGAAAAAGCTGATAAAGACCAAAATAGAAAATTTAATTTTCAAACTACTTTTGTACACTTTGTCTAATATTAAAAATACACAAATGATCCAATAAAAAAAAAAGGTAGCACTCCGGGAGTGCCGGCAGAAGTGAAAACTTCAATATTAACGTTGTGTTTAATTATAAGTATAAAAGTACTATCATTTATGAGGTAGAATACAATGTTTATTTATTGCGCTATCGTACACAAATATGACAATTTATATGTTGTTATTTATAATATTTTATCGTTATTTATATATTACATTAAATTTTATCTCTCACAAAAATCAACTTCCATCCATAATTTCGACGACTTTTACACCATCGTTATTATCAGAATCATGATCGCAAATTTTTACAACTGATACAATTGGTTTATGATAACTGAAGTAAGAAACAAACAGTTTTGATTCGAACCTATTTAAGTGCCTAATAAAGACCGCATCAATAGTAGTTTTGTATTTCGTTGTGCTAAAATTGCGATCATTTGACATAGTTAAACCAAATTCATTATTTAAAAATTCAATTAATGATTGATTTTTATCGTCTGCAAAGTTTATATTAAAATCTCCACTTAAAATCATTGGCAATTTATCAAAGCTTTTTCCAATTTTTTTTTCTTACTTACTCATTTTCTTTCACTACTTCATCATCACTTTTTTCATTAATAGATTCACTTTGTTCAATTTCCATAATTTAAACAATTCACATTTACGAATACACAACAGTGTATTTACTACACAACAGTCAAGCAATCAGCTGTCACCATCCTTGGATACGCGTGGGACGCTGTACATAAACACACACAGTCATTCGCGCAAGCGCCCTGTGTCGCCTAAACAGAGCAGCACACTCAGGCCATAGATTTAATACATTAGATATAGCTATGCATGCTGAACATACTTCGGTTCTTAAAAAACATATCAGAGAAATTGGTACATCTCTCCATTTCTTTCTATATTTAATGAAACACATTTTTTATCCTTTTCATCATATTTGTTGTATGTCGCACACGAGTCTATAGTGATTAAACAGACACGAATTTCTACGATTTTAGTCGACAATCAACGATGCAATGCTTTGCTGTCAACTTATTGACATTTGTCATACACAATCTAATAAAATACGAAAATTAGGTTAAAAATCAATTTTATTTTGGAATGAATAATTATTTATAAATAAAGGTTTTTTCATCAGTGCTAATGATTCTTAATTATTTTATCAAAAAACTCTATTCCAATTTCAAAATTTCACCAACTTTTAGTTGTGTCAGACCCATGTAAACTTTATTATCCGCTACATCTTTTATCAGCTTACAAACCCACAACTGCATCGTGACAATCACAATAATGAAAATAAAAAACTTCTCTCCTATGAATTTGTAAAATTGAAGTTAGGCTTTAAGAAAATAGAGAAACATTAGAAAGCTGGAAGAAAATAAAAGTTGAGGTTGAAATCTCAATAAATAAAATTACCTTCAAATTATTAAATATTTTTCTTGACAATAATTATTTTCAATTTTTAAGTGACTGAACTAAGTTTTCTATCAAATTATGTGATTAGAAAAATTTTAATAGAAACGTCAAAATAATTCTAGTGTCATGCTGACGTAGCGTACTCTGCGTCTACTGATTTCTGCTTTGCTATTTGTAGGAACCTCTCTAAAAGATAGCGCTATCGAATACTAATGCAGTTGAGAGTGAGAGCAATAGATGGTACGTCTTGGCGGACTATCGCAGTGCATGGCTGTATCTTGTTATAATAAATCTATGACTCAGGCACGGTAGAAAGAGTGGGAGATACTAGTTCCTCTCCCTTCCCCTCGATCTTACGCTTTTTCGATCAGCATCACGTGACCCTGACGCGAGTTTGAAAGTTTTTACCCATACAAAAAAAAGTGCTCAGCGCCGCTAAAGAAGTTTTCACTTCAAAAAATACTCTTTCTTTTCTTAATCAAAAGCTATCCATCTTATAGAAGAATTAAAGAGCTGTTTGATAAACAAAAATATCCATTAGCAACAGGGTACAAATTTTTTCAAAAAAAAATGTGAACGGTCAGTGGCTTCCTCTTTTCTGAAGATATATAACAAATAAGAAAATATATAACAAATTTAAGACAAAATGAATAGTCCATAGCAGATAATTTAAAATTTGCAAAATTGAGCATTGTTTTACCGATGAGCTCTAACAAATTGAAATTTTTCTAAAACCTTTTCGATAATAGGCTAGAGCAGCTAAAATATTGCTAACAGAAACTGGCAAACATTTGTCATAATATACTTCGCAAATGCAAAGTTTTACATTGTTTATATAAAAATTTAAATTTTAGCTGTTATCTGAAGGAAAACAATTATATTCGATTCGAAAAACACACTTTGTGACTAACTTCTTTCAATTATCAACCTTACTTTACTGTGCTCGGCTGCTAAACATCACAAACTCGCACAAACAATCATAAAGAGCTTGTTTCTTTTAAAATAATGTGGCATAATTTACTGGCATTTAAGCCCAAAATTTGATACATTTGTCTGAAAATAAAGATTGATTTTAGCTGATTATTAAGATTTTTAAACCTGTATTTAGAATGCTAATTACTTAATATCTTTTTGATGAAATATTTTCAATTGAGCTTTAATGGAATAACAATCTAAATTAAACTAAGCAATAATAATATTAACGAAGCAAAGACAAGTGAAACTTTAGAGTTTGTGGAGTTGTGCTGCGGCTGCAGTATTAGTGTTTGAAACTCCGTGTTGACTTTGGTAGTTAGTTGGCGGATGCCGGGCGGGCGAAACGGCCCTTAAATGAGACCACCAAGACAGAACCGCCACGTGCAACCACGCGTCGTCATCTTGCTTCAGACTTCTGCCTATTTCTAAGATTCCAAGTCTCTTCCGAAACACCCCGATATGCTCAACCCTAAAATCGCTTTCTATAATTAAATTACAAGAAGAGACAACTTATTACGTCTGCGTCTATTATAAGACGTCATTTCTGTTTTCAACTATCTATGCAAATCTGCTGTTTACACATGGATGCTATAATGGACTCAGAACGCAAACTGTAATCAACTTAAGGTTTTGCCAAAAACTCCATTGTATTAAAATATCTAATAAACTTTTTTTACTTTGTATATAATAAAAACTGTAGGTATTAATACTTTTGACTCTGATAGCAACACACTAGCGGTATCAATTCAACAATAAACACATCTTAACTTTTTTTAAAGAGTTCATAGTTATTCAATTATAAAATCAGTAATTTTATGCTTTTAATATCAATTTAATCTGTTATATCTAGTGTTGAGTTAAAAAAAATTGTATTATTGTATTTTTAAACTTTATAATAAATAATATCAATAGTTGATGCAAAAATTGATAAATATTGTTTTTAATTAGTTATAAAATTTAATACGAAATAATTCATGTAAATAAGAATTAATACAAAGATATGGGATAAAATGGCCTGGTTTTGATCGGCGTTTTTATCAACTTTTAAAATGTAAAACAGTAGTTAGTGACATAAGTACAATTAATAGTCACCGGAAGTTTTTTAAAGATATTAATATGTTCTATAATATTGTAAAACTTCTTTTTGTTCTATCATCAACACTTTTCGCAGCGTATGTGATGAAAGACAATTTATGTTTCTAGAAACTTTTAATCAGTTTTTTTTGGTCTGAGCTATTTATTTGCGGGTTGGGTAAAGTTAGTTGAAATGCTTAATATCTCTGTGTGGAAAGTTATTGTTGCTATTTTATGTTATCAGTTTCCGTATTGATAAAGAGTTAGCAGGAGCTGATAACAATTGGCTGTGTGCTATCTGCTCAACTCTACAAGTTGCCGAAGTAGCTGAAGCAGGCCAGCGTTTTTTGTAGGTTGTTAACTGAATTAAGTAGGGAACCAACAAGAACTACAGTGACAACGCCTGTAGAGAGAGGGAGGAAAAAAGAATAAAGTAAGGTCGAAGAAAACATTAAGATTGCCGTTAATAAAACTTTATCTAAAATAAAATATCTAAAAACTTTTTTATATTATGTCAGTAGAGCTTTCTATCAGAGTATTTTTGTTGTATGTACTGCTTAGCTACAAAATCCCAATCCAAGTTTACCACTTTGAACCCCCTTAAATATTCGTCTGTCAAAAAGACTTTTTTATTAATAATATAATACATACTCTTAGTATATTACTCTAACGTATTTGATGCAATTAATTTTAAATCAATTTATTGTAGATTTTTAATAGAATTCGAGATTATAGGTTTTGTGGTGGTAAAGTGAAGGGTTAATTTTGTTAGTTTGATTTTGCACGGACAGTTAATCAATTTATAGTTTTTGAACAAATTTTGTCTGAGTTTGAGAAATGTGAAAAAATATAATATGCATCTGTAGCTATTTGTAAAATTAATTTTAGTGTCTTGGTGTACACCAAGACACTAAAATTAATTTTTATTTATGAGAGATGTAGAGTTTATTTCCCAAGGCGTCAGCCTGAGGAAAACATTCGATTTACAACTTTTGACTTTTCTTACTATACATTATATAGTATTTCTGCACTCGTGCTTTTTATTTAAATATGTCCCATGTGATATTCTTATCATAAGCATGTTAAATAAGCGATTACTTTCAGATTTTTTTAAAAATGACCTAATCGTTAAAAAAACATAAAATCAGTTTGCTTTTAAAATCTTAGAACAATAGATAAAGTTGTTATTAGTTTAATTTTATAACAAATTAATCTACTTATTACCGTTTAATCTCACACTATATTGTAAAAATTCTAAAATTAACAAAAAGAAAAGCAAGACATGTTTGCTTAAGCCAAATTGGCTACGCAAATGAATTTATCTCTAAGTCACTCATCTAGCAAAATTGTAAAAAAACCGTAATTAATGTCGGTCTTACCAGTCAAATCAACTTGTTCACTCAAGAAAGAACAAGATATTACAATGAAGACTTTTGTTGCTATTGCTTGCTTTTTCTTTGTCGCTGCTTTCCTAGGAGAAGCAGCATCACGAAATATTGAAAAACGTGGACTTCTCAATGGAATTATTGGTGGCGTTATTGATAGCGTTGGTGGCGTAGTTGATGGCGTTGGTAGCGTAGTTGATGGCGTTGGTGGCGTAGTTGAAGGCGTTGGTGACCTTGTTGATGGCGTTGGTGGCGTAGTTGGTGGCGTAGTTGATGATGTTGGTGGCGTAGTTGGTGGCGTAGTCGATGGCGTTGGTGGCGTAGTTGGTGGCGTAGTTGATGGCGTTGGTGGCGCAGTTGATGGCGTAGTTGATGATGTTGGTGGTGTAGTTGATGGCGTTGGTGGCGTAGTTGATGGCGTAGTTGATGATGTTGGTGGCGTAGTTGGTGGCGTAGTTGATGATGTTGGTGGCGTAGTTGATGGCGTTGGTGGCGTAGTTGGAGGCGTAGTCGATGATGTTGGTGGCGTAGTTGATGGCGTAGTTGATGATGTTGGTGACGTAGTTGATTTTATCGTATTTTTTAATTTTATTTTCAAGCTAAAACAATTTTTTAATTAAGCTGTGTTTTTGATTACTGTAATAACTTTTTTTTCAACAACTATGTAAAAATATCTCTTTTTAATTTTACAGTTTTAAGATTCAACTTCAAAGAAATAATAAATTTGAATACAATATTATAAAAGTTTGGTTTTTTTTAAATATGGGTTATAACAAAAAAAAAAAACAGACAAAAAATGAAAGACCTTTTGAAGAAGATATGAAGCGAGTCAAAAGAGATAAGAGAAGAGAACAAAGACGTGAGAGAGCAATTGAGGAGACTAAGGAAGGACAATAAGGAGATAAAAGCGCAGAGAAATTAGAAAAGCTGATAGAAGAATTAAAAAAGGAAGGAGAGCAGTAAGAGAAGATAGGATGGAGCTAGAAGGGAGAAGAAAAAGTAGACAGAACATAATAATAACAGTGTAGAGTGTGAAACAAAGAAAAAGGGCAAAGATAAAGATAGAAGTAGAAGAGTTTTTGAAGAAAAATGTGGTAAAAACAAAGATTAAGAGCTGCAAGATAATAAGAGAGAAGTTGCTAGTAGTGGAGATTGAAGACATGGAAGAGAAAGTGAAAGGGATAAAAAGGAAAAGAAAACTGAGGTAAAAGAAGGGATCTGAGAAAGTATTTGTTAATGATGATATGACGAAGAAAGAGAGAGAGGTGCAGATAAACTGCGAGATCTAGCAAAAAGGAAGCGACAGAAAGAGAAAAAAACAAAAATAAGCTACATAAAAATAGAGATAAAAGGGGTGAAATATGCATGGGATTATAGACTAGAAGTGATAAAATTTTTTTGAAGAGGGCACGAGGGAAAGATGGGGGGAAAAAACAGCGACCTAGGCAAAGAAACAAGGACAAACGAGACGAAAATATAAAAAAAGACAATGGAAAAAGGCAAGAAAAAAAAGAAAAGAGAAAGAGAAAGTCGGTAATAAAAAAAAACAAAAGAAAAACAAGAAGGGTACATGGAGAGAGAGGTCTACGTAAGGAATAGGTGAAGGAGAATAATAACAGTTTATAGTAAGAAGATAGAAAACACGATAAAGCAATTACAACAAGGAGAAATTGCAGAAAGAAAACTGTATATAAGAGGAGTCTTTAACTGTAGAATAAGGGAGAAAAAAGCGAGAGAGTGGGGAGCAACAAGAAGAGAAGAAAAAAGAAAGACAAAAAAGAATAAAAAACAGCAAGAAGAAAAAGCTTATCAAACTGATTCTGAGAAAAGAATGAATGGAAGAAACTGAACGGCAGCAAACCGGAACGGAAAATGAAACTATGTGAGAAGGTGGAGAGAGTCAGTAATAGATTATGGGTTAATAAATCAATAATCATGGGAAGAAGTTGAAGAATTTACAGTAGGGAAGAGATTGGATTTGGATCTTCTTCATTCTAAAAAAGAGTCTAAGAGCGGGAAAGGAAAAAGAGAAAGACGCAGAAAGAAAAAGAAAACGATGAAAGAGAAGAACAATAAGCCTATGGGATGAGAAAGGAATTAAGAAATACAGAAAAAAACCGAAAATAAAAAGGTTTTGCGAGAAGGAACTGGAGAGGATGATAGAAGAACTAAGAGAGATAACAGAACAAGCTACAAAGAAGAAACAAGTCTGGAGAAGAAGACAGAGAAATAACGAGTGGTGGGACCAAGAATGCAAAGAGAGGATGACAGAAGCAGTAAACGCGTTAGAAAAAAAGGAGACGAATGAAGAATTCTCTCTTTCCTTATAGAAAGAAAGAGAGAATTTAGAGATAAATGTAAAGAGACGAGAAAAAAAAGAAAAAAGAAGCCAAAAAAATAAGAACGGAGAAAGAAGTTTAGAAGTATATAAACAGGAAGAGAAAAAAGAGGAAGAAGGTATTGTCTTGCATGAGAAAACTTCTCACATACCAACTTTGGGTGTAAATTTGTATGGAAAATTACAAACTGATGACTGGATTTGAATGAAAAGAATAGGATACTTTTTGTTAACAAAGGGATGAAAAAGGGTGAGATAGGGATAAAAAATCACGAATATCAATATTAGTATGATTTTCAAAAATTTTGGTTTGTTTAGCTTCCTAATGCTAAAAGAATTTTTGAAAACGGTCTAGTAGTTTTTAAGTTAATTCGTTACATACAGTAATACAAAACTTTCTTTTCTATAGACTTCTGTAGATATAGACTGGTATAGATCAAAAACAATTTTTAAACTTGTGATACTTGTTTATCATTGGCTTTGAGTGATGTGAATTTAAAATGTTATAAAAAGAAATTGTTTTCCAGCACATCTTGCAAGCAGAAAAATTTTTCTAAATGCTAGTAAAAAGTTATTAGAAGAAAAACTAATTTTAAAATACGTAATTTCTAGTTTTATTTATTTGTATTATTATATGATATTTTTTCCCATGCCATAATGTCACTGTACAAGTTTTAAATATTTATTTCCGTACAAGGTTATGTTTTTTGTTAAGGAAATATTCATTCATCTGGAATTGTTAGTAATAGTAACCGTTTAACTAAATGTGGAAGTGCAAAACCCAGTAAATAAAGTATTAAAGGGAATTTCTGGATAATTTATTGCAAAAGTGTAATTTATTTATTAACTGTTTGTTTCAAAAGCAAATAATAAATCATAAAATTTTTTAGAAAAAGCTATACTTTTGTTAATTTAAACAAAAGTACCTTATCTACAAATTACGACTACTTATCAAATTTTTGTTTGGATAGGTTTATTTTAATTATATTTGCTTATTTGTTTAAATCTTGCTATTATTGGTTTTCTCTTAAACAAAATATTAATACATTCTTTTAAAAATAAAAAACATTTAAATTTTTATGTGAGAGTTTGTGCATAGAGCTAGACTGAAAATGACTGTTAAATTTTAGAATGCGGTACTCTGTCAATCTACTGGCTCTACACGGCAACTAGTCAGAAACACCTAGTTTTGCTTACTTCGAAAATCACTAAAAGTGTTTGATAAAATATTGAGAAATGTATATACAATAATAATGTCTAATACAATTCAATAAACTTTCGATTGATTACATTACATGTGACTGATCAGCTTCAAGAAGAGCAAAACAGGTCTCACATTTGTTTTTTTGTCATTTAAAATAGATCACACTTTTGTTAATCTGTAGGTCTTAATTTAGAATGCTAAAATATAAAATTAACACTTTCATAGTGTTATAGCCTACACTATAAAATTGACAAAATTGTCAATAAACAGATACTGTGTACATGATAACTTATCTTGTTGATTAGCAAATTAAAATTTTTTAATCTTCAGTTAGTAATTATAAAATATTTTCAAATAAAGCTGTATGATGTATCCGTACATTGTATTTACACACGTTCTGTAACGGTTGTCTGAATCTTCAATTATGTACATACATATTTTTTAAGAAACGCTGTGGTGTAGCTGATGTGATTTTAATATTGCAAATGTAATAAATTACATAAATATTTTTTTATGATTTGACTATTAATGAAGCAGAAAATAATGTAATTTATTGAAATTTTTAACACTAACTAGTACAGATTGTATCTAATATAAGATTTTGCTTAAGAATATTAGTTCTTCAAAGTATGTCGACATTATAGTTGTTAATATTTGAGTGAATTCTTTAAAAAGTGAAACTATTCAAAACACTAAAAATCAATTTAAACACTTTTAGAAAACATACATAAAAAATAGCAACGAATTTAATATCATTAGCGTAAAATTACAAAATAATGTAAATTCTTGATTAATGTAAAATCGTACATTAATGAAATACAATATCAATTAATTTGTTAGTCAAAATTAAACATTAAAATAGTTCTTAATGATTGTTTAACAAAATTATTAATTATTTAAATTAACTTTTGTCTGTGAACTTAAAAAAACATTAAACTAAACTGTTAGTTGCGCGTAAGTGTGATCAATCTTGCAACAATGTTTAAAGAAAGGAATTATTAAGATTCTGCGAGGCAAATGATATTAATATTTATTTACTTTATGACAAAGCTTAGACTTCTAAAAATTGTGTTTACAAAATACATAGTAAGACGTTTGACAATATGATCTTAAAAAAAATCTGAATTGATTTCTAGATTTTCATATATTTTCCAACGCAACAAAGAGCAATTTTTTGATGTTGAATCTTTTCTTTTTTTTTTCCTATTCATGTCCCGTTTCTGCTTCACCGGACCTATTCATCTAATTCAAAATGTCATTATATCCCTTCATCTTTGCCTTTTCCTCTTCCGGCATCAGCATCGATTCCGGATTTATGACATGTCATTAACAGAGTAGAGAATCCTGCAGCAATCGTTGCATAATCGTTCGGAATTTTCGTGCGCTGCGAAGCCAAAAAGACTCATAACTCATTGACGCTCTTGACAAATGCGAATGCCGATACCATTTACCACAATTGTCGACGCTCTAGACAATTGGAAAAATCACTGCAATTCGTTTCAATTTTCATGCGGCGAAAGGTGAAATTTTGGCTTTTATTAGTCATTAGTTATTCTGGCCTGATTTTGTAGTAACTCGGAAAAGGGTAACCGGGATATATTAGAGCAATTTATTCCACACTTAGTATATTCAATAAGGTTCTCCTCTCATATTGGGTTAAGATCGATGGAGATTGTCATGGATGTGGTGTATTTCATCTGAAGCGGTTTTCCTTTCAGCAAGAGATTTATGGAATTAATTTATTTTATAGGGATGAAGGCGATGCTGAAAGCAAACAACAAGGATATGAATGTTTTAATATAAAAAAGTTTTTGCTATATTATCGCTATCCATCATCAAAAGTTATCTCTGCTCATTACGTTGTATCAATTTTTTAAGAATTTTTAGCAATTTAAAGATTTTGCAAATTTAACAAACGGTTTAAATTATTTTAAAGTATAGTAGCGTTATCAACCATAAAGAAAAAACATAGAATGTGTTGAAAAATTGAAAAGTTTTAAGAAAATTGATCAAAATTATAAAAAATATATCAACAAATAAATAAGACAGTAAAAAATAAAAACAAACTAAAAAAAACAAAAAAATAAAAACAATAGAAAGAGAAACTAAAAGATAAAAACAATAGAAATCAAAAAAAATAAAATAGAAAAATTTAAATAAGAATTTAGATAATTAAAAGATGACTTTCATCAAGACAAGATAGTGATCAATAACCACCAAATTTTATTTTATTTTATTTTATTTTATTCTAACTGATTTAATTTTCCAATTTTAGTCTTCATTAAGAAACTTAGCAACTTGTTGAGCGTAGAATACATTTTCAGTCGTGTTTTTTCCAATATTTAATTTACAAAAAACCTTATTTTACTAATCTTGATAAAGACCTAAAATAAGGTCGAAACGTCGATTTAGTCAAATTAACATAACTAACGGCTGACACAAAAGTATATATATATATATATATATATATATATATATATATATATTGTTAAAAAATCAGTTAGGTTTTAAAAAATTAAAAAAATAGTGTGGAACTTAATTTCAGCCAGTCAACTGGTGTTCTATTAAAACTAAAGTTGATTTCCACTTGTAAACTTATGTAAAAAATAATAATTTTGCTATTTATAACAACGCGTTTGCTTGCTTAAATATTAAACTAAACAAAATTAAAATTAATTTTTTTCACAAGGTTTTACTAATCTTTAGTTTTTTAAAAGAAACTAATGTTTGCTTAGTAATTTTTAAATATTTTCTCAAATCAGAATAAGTTAATGTATTATTCTAAAAATAGATGATACAAGACTAAAAAACAACAAAAAACCCATAAACAATAGTGAGAAAAAAAAAATTTTTAAAAATAGATATTAAGATTAAACTAAGCAAGTTTATAAACTCATAAGTAAGCAAATAATAGTACAAATAAAAAACAGAAAAAAAATTACAACAGAAGAAATTTGAGAGAAATAAAAAAAACGAATAACAATTATATTGATAAAAACACAACAAAATAATAAAACTTTTTAAAATACTCAGGAAAAAAAAACAATCAAAAAACAAAAAAAGCCAAAGTTTGTTAAAACAATATAGAAGAAAATAAGAATAAAATAATTTTTTAAAAAATAATACAAAAATCTGCGACGAAGTAAATCTAAAAAATTATAAAAAGTAATAGAGGCTAAAGCACAGAAACGAGCGTTATCACATTATAAAACAGCATTATTATTGAGTAATAATAAAATTTATTGTAAATAAGTAATATTCTTTTAACATCGTATAGCAATTCTAAAAAACTTTTTTTGGTGAAGTTTAGTAGAAAAAGCAAAAAACTACAGTTATTAAAATGAGAAAACATTACACCAATATCCAATTGATAAAATTTTTTTAGGTATTATCATATATTTCATTTTACATAATATGCACTTGAGTAAACAGAAATAAATTCATCACGGCTAAAGCAAATTTATTAAAACACTATTGATTTATTCAACTGTTTTAATTATACATAGCTGATTTTAATCTTAATTGTCAATTCTTACTGAAGACTGGAAATAAGCACAAAAAATACATGTTTTGTCTGTACCTACAAAATTTTGTTAAAGGTTCATTGGTTTTTATTACATTATTCAACTTTTTCTTTATTTTATTAATATTACATTTTAAATAATAACGCTGTGACTGTTGTATCAGCCGTAAATAAATTACAAATTCTTTACCAACATAATAAATAATATTGTTAAAATCATTGCAACAAATTGGTCTCAGTTTCTTTTTTGTGTAAAAGATCATAGTAAAACAAGTGATGTTTTACAAAATGCGTATTAATGATGCTTTTTGTTTATTAACCGAAAAGACTATCTTAAAGATTTAAGCAGAAAAATAAAAAGAGCAAAAATTGCATGACAAACATACAGTAAGAACCATATATAAGTAATAAAAAAAAATTCACTAAAATTTAAAAAATATATATAAAAAAAATATGTAATATCATTATTTAAATGCAAAAATATAGAAAAAAAAGAAATATTAAAAGTATGTAAAAAAAAAACCATAGGTTACAATGTTTCAATATAAACAGTCAGAGATTTACATTATTAAAAAAAATAGTAAAAATTAGAATAAAAAAAAATAAAGATGATCAAAAGAGAGATAAAATTATTAATTGCTATTTACACTTTAATGTAAGTTAGCTGAAATAAACTTCAACATTTTATATATCAATAAAAAATAAAGCTACTACAAGTTGCAAAAAGCAGGAAAGAAAAACTTAGTTGGCAACTTTTTTTGGTAGTCCATTATGGTTTGCATAATGCTTTATTGTAGCAGATTGTAAAGATCTACTTATTGTGAATATGTTTTTGTTTAAATTGTTATTACATCATTGCGTTTTTTTAGAAAGTTTTTTCAAAATTTTTGAATGTTAAATAATTTAGAAATAATTGTTATCAATATTTAATTCACTTATAGTAGTTGTTAATCAATGTTTACTTTTCAAACATTTTTAGTTTGAAGTTAATGTTTTTTTTTAATCATTACTGTTGATAATTTTCAATGAATACCTAAAATTTGTAACATTAATATTTAACGTTTCAAATTATTATTATTTTTTTTTAACCGACCTAAAAAGAAAAGAAGAGGTTTTCAATTTGACTGTATTTTTTTTATGTGTGTTACATCATAACATTTGTCTAAGTGAACCAATTTTGATAATTTTTTATTTGAAAGCTGGTGCTTTTCATTTGGTCATTATTTAAATTTGAGCAAGATTTAACTAGTATTTTTTAGGTTATTCTTATTGACGCTTTTTTGACACATAAAATTAATTCATTATAGAATACAAGTTGAAAATTAATAATTTAAAAAATTGTTTTTAATATAATACTAGTTTATAAGCAGATTAAGTCAATTAAATAAATAAAATAATAATTAAGTAATCATATCGAAATCAGTTTTCTATAAATTTTTAATTTGTTTAATTATTTGATTAATCAAAGTAAACTCATACAAGAAATAAGATATTTTGCAGCTATTGTTCCATACTTAACTTGACCTCGTTTACCCAACATAGGGTAAATTGTATCAAAAAGAACTGAATAATTAGAACTGACTTATAGCATCGACATGTAGAAGTTTGCTTCTCAACTTTGAAGTAAAAAGCTCTAATTTACTGAAGAGTTTCTATAAGAACGAAAAATGCATAAGTTTACAGATCCAGTTTGAATAATTTTGCCTTGACATTAAATTAACTACCTTGTGGTAAAGAAATAGGATTTTCCAAGCTGCCTTTCAACGCAGCTAAATGGTTGTAAACATTTTTTCTGTTAATGTAACTTTTTTTAAATTTGGATTATAATTGGCATTGATTATCATTACAACTGCTTTTAGTAGTTTTAACGTCTTACAAATCGATTAATGAAACAAAAAGTGAGATGGCTACACAGATTCAAATTTTTACTTAATAAATATCTATTCGATTTGACGATACGTTTACATTTTATAGTTAAACATTCATAGACAACTGTACCACCTAATTCAAAGAAACATTTATATTAGAAAATTTAAAAACTAAAAAACAATCATTAAAAATGTATATTGTGTGTAAAAGAAAATAGTATAACCGCATCGTAAAAATTTACGACTGCCATTATCTGTTACAAGCTTTGATAATGTTTTTTCTTCAAAATTTATTATTATTATGGTTCTATTAGAACTTGCCAAAATGGCAATAGTTTTTGTTCGCCATCCAATAACGAAATATCCCATTATAATCTAAAATTGGTGCAGGCGCCGGGCAGAAACTCTGTAATTTCTCTTGCAGCAATGTATCAAAATTTATGTTTACCACTTAAAGTTTTTTACGAAAATTATCCTTAATGCCTGCCCTATCTTTGGCAATCTTAACTGTATAAGTTTGTTGCGGCAGCAGAACGTGCAATTGCATTTAAACGCTTCTATGATCAGTCTAAATTTGATTGCGGCCGGTAAATCGGAAATGCAATTGATTTTATCGACCGGAAGTGCACTTTATGGTCGCTCAAGGAGCGCTGCTATTAAACTTTATCACTTCGAACGCCATATTCTGGAATTATTGATGAAATTAACACTTTTTTATTTAGGAAAATGTTTTAGTTTATTGAAGTACTATATTTTAATTTTGCTCGTATCAATTGTTTGAGAAATTTCCAAAAAATAAAGTTAGTTTTTGGTATTAAAGCTTATTAAAGTTAAAATCAAAAACAATAGCTCAAACATTAATAATATAAACATAATATAAATGTGTTCACAACGGTCATCGGTTTTGCAAAGATATAATAATAGTGTCTACAATTTGCTGTGTACACATTACAGTCTGCTTGTATTACTAATTTTGCGGTCTGGTTACAACCTGCTAATTTCATTCACTAGCCAGTATTGTTATACGTTGTCATCTATTTGTGACTAAATTAATAATCTATGACCTTATTAATTAATAATTATTTATTTAAATAACTGTAAGAAAATAGATACAGATATAATTCAAACTATATCTGTAAACTTAAACATGTTTTGTTGTTTTAAAACTTTTTAGCAAGTTGTAACAGATGCAGTAGCATCTAAACATATAGAAATTTTTTATCAACAGGCACTTTGGTAAATATAAGCCCAAATTTGTCACTGCAAATTTATCTCAATGTGAATCTGTTGCAACTTGATGGAGAGTTCTAAAAAAAACAAAACATGTTCAAGTGAACAGATATAACTTGGATAAAATTGCATTAATTTTGTTATTTTACCAGTTGGTAGTTAACCAAAGAAGATAGATAAATTGTATATCATTGATATACGTTTGAAATAGAAGACGCTATTGTGATAACTTGATTGTCCATTCAGTGATATATTTTTTATTTTAAATTGTATCTATTAACACTAGCATTATTTAAAGTATTATTTATATAAACTATTTGAATAAAAACATGTGAAAAATTTTTTCTCAAAATATTTTGAGTCAGATTTTGATAAGATTATGTTGAAGATCTTTATTTATAAATATTAATGATAATACACGTAAATAAAACCGTATGGTTTTCAAAAAACAATCTTGGTAAGAATGATATTGAGCTAATAATCGTGCAAATCACTTTTGCTTTTTTAGCAGAAAATAAATAAATAAATCAGCTATTTTGAAAGTTTTTTTTAAGTGGCTTACACAATAAATAAAGAAAATTTTTGACGCTTAACGTTATAAACTTTGTTTTATTTTTATAATCTTTTGTTATGAAGATGATGTACAGTAGTGCATATTAAACATTTAAAGCTTTTTTCCATTAATAATTATTGCTTCTTCATGTCATCAAAGTCTTTTGAAGTATTGAACTGTTAAATTAATTCCAACATCTGCATCAAATGTATAGCTTGCTTTACCGCCTGGTATTTATAGTATTTGAAGCAAACATACGTTATTTGCAGTGTCAACATGAATGTTGCGGTTGCTTGTCTCAATGCAAATGACGTGCAATAGTCGTTATCTGGATAGAGGATATGACGAAATGTCTCTATCTGTAGGGCGTTGATGTTGCCGTTGCTTTAATTGGAATGACTTTATTGATGGAAATTGCATTACCGTGTTAACAATATCGTCAAACTGCAAACTATTTCGAAGGGCTCTAGCACCAAATAGTGAATGTTTGCATTTTTCAAGAAATTTGTATATATTGTTAGCAGAGGGATTACAATGACTGAAAGCAGTCAAGTGTTGACAGTAACGAGTGGATTTTATTTTTATTCGCTTGTATTATGTAAAAATGGTGGATGCGCCGGGCGAAAACTCGTTTAAAAATACAAATAAATGTATGAATGTCGTGAATTTTCAAAGAATGCATCAGACAGAATACAGTTTCAACTAAAACATGTCAACGTTGCAACAATTAGTTTTCTATTTTCATAAACTCTGTCAATCTGAAGCCCGACTTATTTAAAATGATTATCATTTTTATTCAACATAAACTGCAGAGAACGTGACTGATTGTAGTAAGCTTTAACTGTTTTAATTTTAATATTTGCAAATACAAAACATTAGATTATAGTAAATTCTTCTATTTAACTTTGCATTAAAAGCGATTAAATTGTGTTTATTTTTTTTTTTTGTAGTAGAAGAAGAAACTTTGTTTAAAAAACGACTTTGCTCGTCAAGAATTTTCGGTATATATAACCTACCAACATCAGCTTTTGACAAATTTAAATATTTCAAGACCATAAAATTATTTGGTTTAAAGTTTGATACGGATGAGGAAATTATTGTATTTGAACTAATGACTCCATCAAAGCGTTGTTACTGGCATATAGTGCAAATATATTACGCAAGACTCCTAGTGACTTTTTATGTTTTCAACTGTTATTTATATAAATATATAATTTAGATTTAATTTAGCTCTTGCTACATCAATGATGACAGCTTATATTGAACTCAGAAAAAAATATTAATAAACTGCTATCAAGTATAATTTTTTTTAAACTTTTATTAACAATATAAATGTTTATTTTTAAATTAAAATTTAACAATACATAATATGAATTTTTTTTGGATTGCAGGTTGACATGCCGACTTCAAAAGCATACAAAACTTATAATTTAACATTGAAAGAGAACGTTTTGCAAAAAAGGATACGTTTAGCTCCCAGAGAAACAAGAAAGCGTTGGTTCAAAGAAATAGGAAAGAAAAAACTGTTAAGTTGTTTTGATGCTGAACCAGACTATGAGGATAGAATGATCCAATTGATTTGTACGGTTTTTGATAAACCGCTTTAACATAAACCACAACGAAATTAAATCTGTCGCAGATTTTAATTTTGTTTTCTTAATTTTTTTTTTGAATTTTTTTATGACCTTTTTTTTAACTTTTTTATGAGATTTTGATTAAAGCCAGGTACTTTCTACTACAAACTGCATTTTGCTTACCTTTTATAACTTGGCACATGACACATGTACGATTCAAAGTCGACCAGTGAAGTAATTTAAAGTCTTAGAGCTGTAGGAGTCACTTTGCAGTAGCTTTTTGTTATTCTTTAAAAAAAACATAAGTTGAAACAAAACGTTATTTCTAAGACAATCCTTGGGTAAAAGAATTAACATTTTCATCTTACGTTATATTTTTTATCTTTAATTGTTGAAAATTGATCTCCGATAACCACGCAAAATAAACCTATTATTTCATACAATGCTTTCATTTTTTTTGAAATTGGCTTAATATGTTTAAAATTATTTGTCCGGATTTTTTTGATATTGTGACGGTTTGAAAACCAGAGAGTAGATTTAAAAAGCTATCAAAGATTCAAGGCTTTTCCCAGTCGGTTCCAGACTGTATACACCCTGAGCGATATAAGAACCAGGGAGTTAGTTCAGTTCAAGTTTAGTAGAGTTGAGACCTAATCGAATAAACGTCACGTGCTCGAAATAATATAAATATAAATGTACAGAGTGTTTTAACAAAGTTTATATGTGATAATTCATATAAATTTGGGTAAAATTAGTAGTGTAATATGAGTATATAAATAAATAAGTGTGTAAATAAGTTATATGAATAAATTGTACAACTTTCGCGTTACAATATTTGGGAGTGTGTATTTTATCTGTCAATATATTTTGTAACAAGTTTTTTTATTTGTGTGGCTCTATAAGTTTTAAAGTATGTCTATTACGGTGTCCGTTATATGCCCAGTTGGCTTTTTTACTTGGGTACCTTCTAAATAGTTCGTTTTTAGTCTAAAAACAATTTTAAACCAAAACAAAACGTTTGCAGATGCGGTTTAATTCTGCCTAAAAAACGAAACTTTTGCTTTTAATAACGTGGGATTTTTAAGAATTATTTTTTTTCTTGCTCATTATAGTCAATAATTTACCAAATATCCTGGTAAATTCTGGTTCTGTTATAATTCCTCTAAATAGAAAAATTTCTATAATGGCGTCAAAATTTTTTTTTAATAGTTTTGAAAAGATTAAAATAATTTTTTTCTTAGTATGTTTTAATAATTTTGCTAAAATTGCTTACCATTTAATATTATTTGTTATCTATTTAATGTTAAATTTGTTATCAAAATTTTGTGCTTTCAATATTAGTTTTTTAAAAATATAAATAGGCACTAGAGAGAAAAGCGATAAATTAATCACGTGGCTCTTTAACAGACCATTGTAAAAAGAAACAATGAAAAAACAAAGCTTTTACATGATGTCTTTAATTACTTTATTATGGTTGTTGTGACTATTTTATACAAAACTATTAAAAAATACGAAACAAATTATTTTAACCCTATCAAAACTGTTAAAAACTTGTATAGTTAATATAAAAATTTCTCTATTTAAAGGGATCATAACAGAAGCAAAATCAACAATCTTTGGTAAATTATTGACTATAATAAGAAAATATATAAGAAAAAAAAAACTTCTAAATAGTGCAGAAATTCCATTATATTTAATTGGGAAAAGTATCGTCTTTTAGGCAAGATTGAAAGAAAAAAATTTAAGTACAGGGTGTAGAATTGATTTGGAGACATTGCGATTTTTTTGTAACATAAAATATCAAAAATTTGTGAATATAACTTATTGGTTTAGATACTGCTAAGCTGTCGGCGGGGCTTTATTTGAACCCCTAATTTGGAAACGATTAATTTATTAATCTAAATATATAAAAGAAAGTCGTGTTTGTTACAACACTTATAACTCGAGAACGGCTGGACCGATTGCCATGGTTTTTGATTTGTTGGATTTGTTTCCGTCCCGAATAGCAGAATACATCTTATAAACAATGAAAACTTAATATGTGTAATAAATACTTAATCATTTCAATAGATGCTGATTTGTTTATTACATGTCAAACATTTGTTGTCCAATCCTGTCAAATAGTGTACCAACTATTTTTTTTTTGGAGCTTATGGCCTGGTTGCTGAGACCTTTAAGCTACAACTTTATTTTTTTCTGAAGTCATCATGTGTGCGTTCAGAAATTTATTTTTTGTAAAATGTCTACAAAGTCAAGGTACTGTTATATTTGTTTTTAATTCCCGAAAATAATACCTAAGATTTATTCTACAGTAAAAACATAAAATCATCGGAAAGGAACGGAATTTAGGGAATAAAAAATCAGTTGGTAAAGGTTATAAGATTAAGGAAAAAAAATCTACAGGTTAAAAAAAGTGTAAATGTCTTTTTACAGGTTGTCTATGATTTTTCTTGATAAGCTATTCATACGTAGTGGTTATATACTCTTTGAGCTATTGTCTATGTCTCGAAAATTCAGGCACTGTTATTAAATTTGGTGGTTTTATGCGAGTGCACATTTTAATAACAATGCCGCGTCCTAGAAGATCTAATCTTTCCCAGCGAAGCCGTAATGCAATTAGGCAACGGAATATCGCGAGTCAATTATCTGCGAGAAATTGCACGCGTCGATATTTAAAGGAAAATTTAGAGATGAGAAACTTCTTATTCCAAGGATTTCGATGATCCCAACGGATATGCCCTTTGAGTTTAAACGAATTCAATTCCCGATTCGTCTTGCCTTCGCCATGACAATCAACAAATCACAGGGCCAATCCTTGACTATTTGTGGCCTCAATCTAGAAAATGCATGATTTTCTCATGATCAATTGTACGTGGCATGCTCACGTGTCGGCAAACCATCCGCTTTATTTGTTCTTGCGCCTGAACAAAAAACAAAGTGCTTGAATGAAAATCCTATTAATGAATTAATTCGAGTTTTATTTTTTTTCACCAATCTGCACAACATAGTTTTTAATCATTTTTTTCTGAAATGAGTTTGAAGTACTTAATTATTATTTTTTATTTTTTTTAATTTTTATTCTCATTCTGTATGTATGTTTTCATCATCATTCATCATAATAAAATACTTTTTTGTTTCTATCTATATAAATATATTATTTTGTATTATTGTTTTACGTTCATCAAAGCCTAAATTAGTTCAGCTAAAAAGTAACACGACATTCATTGACTGTTAGGCGGTACGAAGTTCGCCAGGTCAGCTAGTTTGAGATAAATAAAACAAGTTATTAACCAATTTGTTATCTTCTTATTGCATTTAAAATAACTAAAAAAGTCTTATTACAACCCATTCCAACTGCCAAATCAATTATTTTGTTTACTTTCATTTTGACATTTTTTCGCAGATTTTTTGTTCTTTTTTTTGTGTTATTTTCACACTTGAAGACTTAACAAAATAAAAATAAAATTGGAACAGGATTTTTATTACTCTACATTTTTTGTATTTAACATTTTCTTGTAAAATAATAAAGGGAGATATAAGTATTCACAAATTTTAGATTTTCCATGTTAAATTCCTGTCTCAAAATCAATTGTACATCCTATATGTATTCTATTACAGACAAATCAAAGATGGTTTTCTCAAGCATGCGGAATAACATTTATTCTTGAATGAAATTATTCTTTTATTTGCTTGGGCCATCCATAGATCTAACATAACTTACAAATTCTCATAAATTGTCGCTACCGTACGGACAAAGTAAAAATCGCTTTGTAAAACTTTCAAATTATGTTTTTCAACTGCTATCGTTGTTTTCACGAGTCTATTATTTACATCACTGTGTAATGTTTTTAAAAAAAAAGCCTGTTATGTTGGATTTTTTGAACAAAGAAGAAACTACTGAAAGATGTCAATGTACGAGCGCTTTTGTTTCCTGATAATGCGGTTATACATATAAAAACGTGTTACAGCGCACTGAAGCAAACATAAGTTTTGGAAAATATGCGAACTAAATTAGCAAACTCAAGAGTAAATTCAATCAAATTAACCAATCAGAAGCTCAAAAAATATGAGGTGCGGTATGTACATAAAAGCTAAAGCGTCTTCGAACTACGTCTTTTCAGAGCTCATGTTTGCTTGGATGGACAGTATGTAAAACAATGTTTTGCCTTTCCTGGGATTTGCATTACAAATTTTGGTACCCATCTTTATATGTATTGGTTGGAACACTGCCATGAATTGATTTAAGCCAGTATCAATTTGACACCTTTTTGAAACAAAAAAAGTAATGCGGGAAAATACTCCTTCAAGAAATACATTTTTTAACACAAACATATTTCTAATTTGGTTTTCTCAGCAATTTTGCGACTTTACATATAGATCTTAGAATAAATGCCTTTTTGCCTCCTATTTAAGTATTGTACCTACTTAAAAAAAATGTTGTCTCTATTTTCAACCGACTTTAAAAAAAGATGAAAACGCAGTTGGTTGTATTTTCTAATGTTTGTTACTTTACACTTGTCTACAAACCGACATAATTTTTTATATTTTGAAAGTTAAAATGTTTTAATTAGTCCGGTTCGTATCAAAATTTAGGTTTGTTGCTAGGATTTATGAAAAAATGTGGAATTTTTTTAAATAATATAGCTATTTACATATAACCATTTTGGTATTGTTTTAAATATTTCAATTGGGTAAAGTGAAACTGATTAAAAAATCACAGATGGCTTACTGATACGTATTTTACGAGTGGTGCTAAAATATCTCATGTGTGCAAAAACTGGGAGAAATATTATAAAAGCAACATTTTTCAAAGTGCCCTTAGAAAGCATCTAATTTAGAATTATTTTTGAGCACTTTGTTTTAAAATGGAGGTTCATTAAAGTCAAGTAGTAAAGATTTTGTTTTTCTGTCCACAGATGAACTTAATAATTTCGATGTCGCATGTTAATTACGTTTTGAATTAGGCAAAGTAAATGTAATATGTTTCCTGTTTGTGACATGTAAAAACAAACTTTCCCAGTCGTCAATTTTACAAAACCCCTCAATTAATCCGTTCGCTAAACAAGTTCCTACTTGATGTGGTGGCGGTGATATTACATGCCGCTGACAGTTAATAAACATCTCTTACACGTGAAAATAATATTGGCAGACATTAATACGTATCGCTAATGCTGGCTTATACGCTAGAACAGAAACAAAAAATGGAAAAAGGCCCTCTAGGCACTACTTCAAATTTTGAAGAGCTCTTTTGACGATGGATTCAGTAGTTAACGCAACCCATTGAACGATTAAGACCTGTTTTCACCCTTACTAGGACTGCCAGTATTGTCATGCAAACTCCCCTAAAACTGGTTCGTATTTGAATAAACGCTTGCAGCTTGTGTGTTTAATCTAAGGCCCATATCACACCCCAAAAAGCTCTCCATATTGGAAAACTGGGTAAATAAATGCTCTGGTTCGGGTCTTGAAACTGAAAGCGAAAACGGGTTTAATTCGATTAAAATGATTCAATAAGTATCGCGGAATTAAATGCCACGACAGTAGCTTTTAGGGATGAAAGTTTAAAACCAACAATGAAGAATGACATGGGATATTAATCTCTTAATGCATTTGCCGGAAACCACATATAAGTATAGAATTACATGTAATTACACACCTGGTGACATAATTAATTATTAGGTTATGATTTGATTCCTTTGTTGGCAGTTGGCGCGAGCGGTTGTAGTCACGGTGCAAAATCTAATTGCGAAACACGGCAAATTGCATCGATAATAGTGCTAAGTGAGGAATTTTTGCCCGTGACCTACTTTACGTAGATTAGTGCTGAGTGTGTTCCGGTGGGATTAAGCAAATAGGCCTCCGAGGGGTTGACCCGGGCAAATTCGAGAAAGTTCCGGCTTCAGAAGCGTAACCAATCTGTGGCGAGAGAGGCGAATGCACAAAGCAAGGCAGAGGTCGCTCAGTTGGGGAGAAGGAGCGCAAGGGCAAAGGAAAGAGGAAGAGGAAAAAAAGAAAAGGAAAAGGAAAGAAGAAGAAGAGAAGCTAGAAGAAACAGAAGTCTTCGCGATTAGTAAAAAAGTAATAAGATCCCCAAAAGAAAGAAAAAACATAGGAGAGGCAGAAATGAAAGACTTGGACCTAGTGGTAAGGAAATTAGACCAATTAATAGAAGAGGTCAAATTATTAAGGCAAGAGAACAGAGAAGTTAGAAAGGAAATAGAAGAAATAAAAGATGAGTTTAAAAAGAAAGAGAAGAAATGGGAGGAAGAAAAGGGTACAATGCTAGAGAGGATAGAAACTTTAGAAAAACAAACAGAGATAACAGATAAGAAAAATAGGAAAAACAACATAATAATAAGTGGAATTGACGGAAGAAGAGAAGGAAAAGAAGACATTGAAAAAGAAATGAAAAAAGTGGTAAAAACGGGAATAAAAGAGTGGCACAAAATTGGGAAGGGAAAAGTACTAGTAGAACTCCAAGACTGGGAAGCGAAGAAAAGAATTATGGAAAATAAAAAAGAGTTAAGAAAAGAAGAAACAACTAAGAATATTTACATAGATGATGATTTAACAAAGAGGGAGAGAGAGGTCCAGAAAAAATTAAGAGAAATCGCAAAAGAAAAGAGAGGACAGGGAATAAAAGCAACGGTGGGATATGGAAAAATATTTATGGAGGGAAAAACATTCAAATGGAATGAGAAAGACCTGAAACTGCAGGTTTTTTAGGGAGAAAAGGGAGAGTTAAAAGAAACAAGGAAGAAGACACGGGCAAATGTACAATGGAAACTGAGAAGACTAATGAAACAAATAAAGATATAAGCAACGGGAAGAAAAAGATACTATTTTGGAATGTAGCGGGATTAGCAAAAAAAAGAAGACAATTTCTGGGATTATGTGAAACTTTTTGACGTAGTAGGTTTAGTAGAAACATGGATAGAAGGAAAAAGCTGGGAAAAAATAAAGGGAAGGCTACCACCAGAATTTAATTGGGAGTGTCAAGGGGCAAAGAGAGGAAAAAAGAAAGGAAGGGCAGCAGGAGGGATAGTCACGGGAGTAAGAAAGGGAATAAGAGAAAAAAACCAGGAAAAAAAAGAAATAGAGGGACTCATGGAGAGAAATATCGAAATAGACAAACGATGGTGGAAAATAATGACGATATACAGCAGAGAGATGAAAAAGACAATAATAAACATAGATGAAACAGTGAAAGAAAACACAGAAGAATGCATACTTATGGGAGGAGATTTTAACGGAAGAATTAGGGAAAGAGGAGCGAGAAATTGGGAGGAAGAAAAAGGAGATGGGAAAAGGAAAACCAAAGACACAAAAGAAAATATGGAGGGAAAAAAGTTGATGGAATGATTAGAAGAAAAGGGATGGGAGATACTGAATGGTAATAAACAAGGGGATGAAGAAGGAGAGTGGACGTATGTAGATAGTAGAGGGGAGTCGGTGATAGACTACGGAATAACAAATGAAGAAGCGTGGGGAAAAGTAGAGAACTTTAAAATAGGGGACAGAATAGAGTCAGACCACCTTCCAATAGAAATAAGCCTACAAGGAAGAAATAGCCAAACAGAGGAAAAAAGGAAGACAAAAGTAGAGCAGAAGAAGGTAATAATTAAAGTGTGGAACGAGCAAGGCGTGAAAGAATACAGGAAAAAGCTGAAAAACGTCAAATTCGAAGGGCAAGAGACAGAGAAGATGGAAGTGGAATTAAAAGAAATACTGGAAAAGGCAACGACTACAACAGAAGTAAGCAGTAAAAGAAAAAAAGCAGAAAAGAGAAATGAATGGTGGGATAAAGAATGCTACCAGCTAAAGAAAAAAGCTACAAAAGCGCTAAGGGAATTCAAAAGAAAGCAAGTAAATAGAAGAGTCTTCTTAGAAGCAAAAAGAAAATATAGAAAAAGATGTATAGAAAAAAAAAGAGAGAAAAGAGAAGAAGAAGATAAAGAAATAAAAGCTATTAAAACAGAAAGAGAGGTGTGGAAGTACATAAACAGAGAAAGATTAAGAAAAAAAGCGGCGAGTGAAGAGATAACAATAAAGGAATGGGAAGAGTTTTTCAAAGATCTTCTGGAAGGAGAAAGAGAAGTAGATATAGAAGACCCAGCGATGCAAACGAACCAGGCAGCACCATTAGGAACAGAAATTACAAGGGAGGAGGTAGAGAGACAGATAAAGAAGCTGAAGAAGAAGAAGGCACCGGGGAGGGATGGAATACAGAATGAACACTGGATGTATGGGACGAAAGGTGTGATAGACAGATTGGTAGAGGTTATGAATGGAGTGTGGAGAGGAGAGGGATTCCCGACAGGTTGGAGAGAAGGCATAATCTGCCCTATCCACAAAAAAGGAGACAAAAATAGAGTAGAAAACTACAGAGGAATAACTCTTCTTAACACAGGGTATAAATTGTATGCGTCAGTACTGAATGAAAGGCTGAGAAAAGAGATAGAGGAAAAGAAGGCAATACCAGACAACCAAGCGGGATTTAGAGAAGGAAGGGGAACTATGGATAATGTATACATCCTGGACCACTTAGCGAATAACGAGATGAAAAAAAAGGGAGGAAGGCTGTATACACTTTTCATAGATTTGAGAGCAGCGTTTGATAAGGTCGATAGAAAGAAAATGTGTGAGAATATGAGAAAAAGAGGAGTAAACGAGTGGCTGGTGAGAAAGGTAGAAGAGATCTATGTAAAAACAAAAAGCAAAGTTAGAGCAGGGGAGAAAGAGAGTGAGTGGTTTGAAACGTCAAAAGGGGTGAGACAAGGGTGTCCTCTCAGCCCCTTGTTGTTTACAACCTCCATGGCGGATATGGAAGAAATGTTTAGAAAGGCGCAAGCTGGGGGATGTGTGATTGGAAGAGAAAAAGTGTGGAGTCTAGCGTTTGCAGATGATGTGGTATTAATAGCAAAAAGCGAAAGGGAGATGGGAGAAATGATGACAAACCTAAAAAAGTATGTGAGGAAAAAAAAGCTAGAAGTGAATGTAAATAAAACAAAGATGCTGGTGTTCAACAAAAAAAAGAGGAAAGAAGAAAAGAATGATTGGGAATGGGAGGGAGAGAAAATAGAGAGAGTAAAAGAGTTCAAGTATTTAGGGTATACGTTTAATGAAAGAGCTACGAACAAAGCGTATGTCAGAGAGTTGGCAAGGAAAGCAAACAAGATAGTGGGATGTGTATGGGGAATAGGAGAGAGGAAGTGGGGAGGGGATTTTAAAAGGAGAATAATGATGTTTGAGAGCTTGGTGGAGAGCGTATTGATGTATGGGGCAGAAATTTGGGGGTGGAAAGAACAAGAGGAAATAGAGAGAGTACAAGTGAAGTATTTGAGGTGGGTCCTTGGGGTGGACAGAGAAACCCCTGGGTATATAATAAGAGAAGAATGTAAGAGAAACAAGCTGAGAGTGAAAGCGGGGAAAAGAGCGACTAAGTTTGAGGATAGGATGAATGGAAGGCAAGAATGTAGAATATTGAACGAATGTTGGAGAGAAAAGAAAAAAAATTTGGAGATAAACGAAAGAGAAAAATATTACAGAAGAAATGGGTATGCAAGTAAAGAAGTGGAAAGATTAAGAACAGAAGGCAAGTGGATGAACGCAGAAACGAGCGAAAGAGACAGGGATGTAGATAAGCAAGAAAGAAGAGAAAAAATCAAAGAGTCCAGGTACAACAGGAATTATGAGAAATGTATGACAGAGGAGATCCCAATGTACCTGGGAAGAGAAAGTGCAAAAGAGAGGAAAATAATGGCGAGGTTCAGGTGCGGAAATGAGGAGAGAGAGAATAGGTATTGGATGGAAAAGGAAGAGAGACTGTGCAGAATCTGTTATGAGGAAAGAGAGACAATAGAGCACATGTGGAATGAATGCAGGGATATGAGGGAGAGAGATAAAGCAGAAAGAAGAGAAATACTGAAAGAAAATGGAGCGGAGATAAAGTGGATGAAAGAAGTATGGGAGAGAAGGAAAATGAAGGACAAAGGAAGAACAGGGAGGGTAGAATAGAAAATAAAATAAATTGTAGATAGAGTATGTAAGCCGGTATAGGCAACAATAAAGCTTATTATATATATTAGGTTATGATTTACAAAAAGTGTTTGTGCATTTTGTAACAAATACTAACTATTTATTATTTAAATAAATTTACCAATGCTGTTTTAATTTTATTAACTCTTGTTTTGTTATATGTATAGGTTTTTAATGGCTCGTATGATTTATTTTCAATTTTTATTATAAAAATGTCTTGTTTTTATATTAGTCAAAGATTAAATTGTAATAAGTAATAATAAGTTAACACCAGAAAAATGTTTTTCTAATAGAGGTTAAAAGCCAGGCTTCTACGTTTCCATGTTGAATCATTGACACTATAGACGGCAGTATAGGAAAAAACAATTATAGACAATACAAAAGTACTGGTTGAATAACTAAGTTGCCGTATAAGTACGATAATAAACAGACGATTAATAATCTCGACAACTCAAAACTATAGCTTAGGCTTTAAACATTCTGGATTAACAAATATAGAAAACAATTTTGAAATTATAAAAACAAAAGTAATTGACTGAGAACAAAAAAATATTTATCAACATAAACTTAATTAATAAAATAATATTCAACATTTATTAATATTAATATAAAAACATTTTTTTTAAACTAGTAAAGAAATTTTTTAATATTAAAATTAAAAACTTGGTCAGTCAAATTAAAGAAAAAATTGATGTTACTATATCTCTTTGACATCATTTTGAAACTTCTAGTACGCTTTTTTTACGTTCTCTACAGTTATAGATTTTGAGTGGCAAAACTGCAATAATTATTAAATATCTGTCATTTTTACGTCACTGAAACAAAGTTGGTTAGGCTACCGCAGCCACATGCTTTATAGCTTTATAAAACTGTATAGCAACAAAAAATGATATTAGTTTCTAGCTAGTTATCAATTTCAATAATTTCTAAAAAAAAACAATAAACATAAAAACCAACATAATTGCACTACTTTACAGGTAGCCAGAACACAAAACAAAACATTGTTTATTTTTTCATTTAACAATAAAAGAACTAAAAGACTATCTGACTATACTCTCCAATTGCAAAGCAAACTCTCTTTATATAAACTCGCTTAAGCCTAAGACGTCAAATAGTGCTATTTTAATTAGCTCATATCAAAATAAAAAAAATTCAAAATATTGATTTTTTGAATTGAGAGGGAAAAGATACAAGCTTGATACATACAGTGATTCCAAGCAAACATGAACTCTAAAGAGGCGTAGTCTGATGACGTTCTAGGTTTCATTTACACACCGCACTTCAACTTTTTTGAGCTTGTGTTTGATATTACTCCTAAATTTACTAATTTAGTTCGCATAGCTCAGGTTTGCTGAGAAGTACTGTATTAAGAACATTATAATTTAGAATATTTTTAAATATATTTGAAAAGTTTTTTTGTTTTACTGCATTTTTTGTCATTATCATGTATATTTTTTCACAAAATATTATTTAGCTTTAAATATCTATAAAATTAAAAAAAATGTTTTCATTATTTTGACTTTTAATTTTGTTAATTTATAACTTCTGCTCTTGAATAACTTATTAATTAAAATAATTGAAGTAATATTGCCTTATAAATCAATATATAAACATAGCAGCACACTCACAAAAGTATGACTGATTGTCACGTACTGCAAGCGCAAAACAAAAAATAACAAAAAAGGCACGATCGGTTGCTAGTACCTGAAATATTAGCATGTGGCTGTACCTTGATATATATATACATAAGAACCATTATGTGCCACCATTCTTGATGGAAATTAATGTCAATGTACCAATTCGTTTTTGCGGCGACTTCAACACAAATTATGACAATTTTGAATGCGTATCAGATATTATTAAGCCAGCAACGCTGAGAGGAACAACTATCAGTTTACTTTACTTGCAATTAATCTGTATAATTTAAGTAGAAAAAAATATATTGAAATTAGCAAACGCAAACAAATGTTAATTTATCAAAAAAATTGTAATTTTCAATTAACTTCTTTTTTTCTATTATACAAAATAATGATAATTGAGTGGTATTAATTCAATTCGATTCATAAAAGTATGCAATTTTTTATCTTATGACGTTATGTAAAATTATTGTCCCTCAACTGACTTTACAGACAATCTTTATTTTTTATTAAAAATGCTACCTAAATTTTGTTAAAAAAAATTTTTTAAGACAACTGTGCTCTAATATTTCTGATGTTTTTTAGCTATTGTTTGATAATGTTTTTTGCTGGCATATTGACATATATTGTTAATGATTTTAAATATGTCACTACTTATTACATCTCATAGTATGAAATAATATATTTAGAGACGTAGAAAGTTACTAAGTTAAGCAGATTGTAGGTACCTAATTCTACAGTTAAAAAAGTCCAGTAGACTGAAAATCAAATAGACACTAAAAGTGTTGTTAATTAAACAAGAAAATTTGTATTTCTTGAACTAGAAAACTATTTAAAAAAATTATCGGTTGATAGTTGCTTGAAAAAAATATTTAATCTCTGAGTATGAGAATGTATGTAAAAATTAGTGATAAACTTCTTTTTATAAAGTCATTCTTGGTTTGGCGTCTTGTGTGATAAATAATTCTTAAGTTCTTTTTTTGTTGTAGTTTCAACATTGGATCGTGCTGGTAAAAAAAGACTACAGATTTCTCTAGAACATAATTTACTTTAGAAAAAACTTATAAAATTCACACGATTGCTACAGAACACAATCCAATCTAGGTACTATGTGATCAGTTACCAAAATTAAAAGGCATAATTGCTACAAATTTTGAAAATCAGGCGTAAATAACATAAAAAAGATTTAAATAAAATTGTATATACAATTAGAACACGGCAGTAGTTATAATGACACAAAAAGACAATAATCTTTTTTTTCCTTAAAAATGTTTTTTTTAAATGGCATTTATTTTGTTAATTGATGTTTTATTTTATCAAAAATAAAATTGCTGAAATGTATTAAAATAGTATATTGAAAAACTAGCTTTGTAAGGGAAGATTTATAGCACAAGTCCAAGTGTAGAAATTATGCCTCAGGCAAGTTTTCTATAAAACACGTACGCCGCCAATATTCTTTGTAATCTTATAAACGTTGCTATTTTTTTTAATTTGCGTCATTTTTTTAATTTTATATATAAAAAAAAATTTAAAGCTTTAGGTAATTTGGTTGTTAACGGTTGGTAACAGCAATAAACCATTTGATTCAAAATTCAATTTAAATCTATTGTTTGACATACATAATTTGTTTAATTTTTAACAAAAAGTAAATATAAGACAAGAGCAGAGTTTATGCAGTTCACTTACGGAAACTAGCTGAAACAACAAATAAAAATTTATTACATGATAAATATGAAATAACCTAGAGAAAATTTTTGAAATTCGAAAATTGACATAAGAGAGCAAAATGCAAACGATTTCTGATAATGCACTTTGAGGCGCAGCGCCAAAAGTACAAAACCTTGTGGACAATTAGAATCAATGTTACGATGTATGGTTTATGTTTATTAATATATAGAAGATATTCAACTGCTATTATTTGAGGCTCTTAAACAAATAAGTTCAGATTTTAATAAGTGTAGTTGCTATTTGAACGCTTAAAGCCCATTACACAATATTATCAAGAATTTTAAATGTATCGAGGTCCCCTCAGCAAAAAAACAAAATTTTGTGACCTTGCCTTAAAACTACTTTGTTTTCTAATTTGAACAATTAAATCACTTTTCAAAATACTCTCGATTTAAAATAATAATTTAATTTTCTTTCAAAAATATAACAACTATAATCCTAAGTCAAAAATCGATGATGACAATGACATTTCACGCAATTATTTTTTTGATAGTCATGTACATCAACCTTTAAAAGAGACACTTATTATTATTATAAACATTATATAATTGTATTGTATGATTATATTATAGTTACTTAGTTATATTAAACGTTATATTTTTGACGAATATTTGAATGCATTTTTCAAATACCATTTATATAGTTGACGTTAAAGATATTTCTATATGGGGCGTTTCACAGTTACAGTTTAGCAAATTTAATAATTGTACTTATACAATATTTCTAAATGTTTTAAAAGCAAATTCATCTTTATAGCTCTTTAAATATCTTGTTTTTATCTACACGTTAGTAATATACCCTTAGGTGTAAGTATAAGCTTATCACAGTCAGAACAAATTTATTCTGAACAAAATTAATTTATTTAACTATATAATTTATACACAGCTGACTGTAATCTTAATAGTTATGAGTGTTAATGTGCACAAAATCTGAATCTACAATTATTTGCTTTGAATGAATTTGCCATAATTTTATTATTAAGGAATCAAATATTTCGTAAAAACAAGTTTGACAGTAGTTTATTTTGTTTTTCAAAAAAGTAAAGATTATATATGTACATTAATTTAATAATTTGTAATTTGTGTGAACATAAAAGTGAAGAGATAAACATTATGTACTAATAAAAAAGCATTTATTATCACTATCAGTTATATTAAAAATTATTGATAATTTTGTTGTCGTTAATAAAGTGTTAACTGTATTGATTAATTTCTTATGTTAAGAGGTTATATAGATCAGTTTCCTGTCTGACCTCATTACTATTGAAAGAGTGAACAAATCCCTGCATTACAAAATTTTTTTTTTGAAGAAATTGATAAAAACTGGCTCTATTAATCACTGCCATCGAGATAACTAACTTCATTAGCCACCAAAATATGATATCTCCGACCAAATAATAGTCGTCTCCTCCACGGTGGTCCAACTAAAGACCCAAAATTTATCTTATCCATTATTAAGTGCTGCGTAGAATGACCATAGCGTCAAAAAAGTGGACACATTTTATAAATCTTCTATACATTCCGTCTTCTTCCAATAAGACATCACCATCATCCATCTTTATCTTTTGTTCTTTTCGGCAACCGAAACAGACTTGTTTTTGCCAAAACCAAAAAACAAACGGAAACGAAACTCGCTTGCGATTGCGAGGCATTAAAGAATGCGCTGGAATTGTTAGGGAGTTGTAACGAATAAATCTGGAGTGAGAGGATTTGTTTACATTCTATTGTTTCGAAGGGTTATTTCAAAGTGTAGGAGGAAAAAGTTTGGATGAAAAATGGCAGTAATTAGAAAAATACCAACATTTTGTTTGTACTAATATTAAAACAAGGTGTTATAGTTTTAAAAAGACTAAATATGACAATTTATAACTTACAAAAACGATATTTCATAAAATTACCTTAAAAAATTAATGTTTCAGAACGAGGTGTTCTAAATGATTATAGCATCCCTGGAGACTGTGGATTGTGCCACTCTTTGTTAATAACGTACAGAGCTTTTTAGGAAAATACTCATAAGTGATTAATCAGTTTAGACATAATAATTATTCAATGAACAATTATTCAACTGACCATAATTTCTTACATTTAAAATTAGTAGTGCCTTCTGGATGTTATAATCATTTATGATACCTCTGTAATACACATGTCAGCTCTTGAAAAATGTGTGAAAATTGCTCAAAAACTTATCTAATAATTTTATCAAGATTTAACAAAATAAAAGATAAAATGAAAATATTGTCATTATCATTACTTGTCAAAGACTGTACTGATTTTTGAATCCAGCAAATTTGCTGTGCCTCCAAGACAGGAAAGATTGAAAGTATAAATAATAAATAAACTGCTTAATATGTAATATAAAAATAATACTTTATAATAGAGAGAGCCAATCTAACAAATACAATATAAGTTAAGAAAAAATAAAAAAGGCAACCGAATATGAAAAATGCTATAGCAGAGATAATCGAATAAAATTTTTCAGCATAATAAACGTTCTCATCTTTGGTGAAATAAAAGCATTATTGACTCTTATTTTTGAACAATAAAAGGTGTTTACTATGAAACATGTTGAACTGAAAAACCAAGAACTTTAATGACGCTACTTTGAATTTTACCAAAAAGCTTAGCTTTTTTATAAATTTTCCAGTCTATTCTTTTCTTCTGTCGCTTAAAAACAAAAATTGAAAAAAAATAGTAAAAAACTGTAGTGCTAATTATTTATTATTTGGGTAGAGAGATAGGTATGTTTAAAAAATCTAAAAATAAAAAAAACAAAAATGTGTGATATAATACGAGGTGCAAATTCTAAAATGTTTAAAAGAAATAAATAGAATATAAGCACGTTAAAACTTGCTGATTCATAAAATATGTTGCCGATTTCAATATAAATTCCAATAATTTAGAGCACGCGGAAGAAAACATATTGATATGTGCAGGAAAACTAAGTAATGTCTCAATATCATCCACTTTCGAAATCATAGATGATTTCGAAAGTGGAAAAAAATAGATCTTTTGTGTCAAAGACGTTATAGAATCACATTTTTTTAAATTCTATTTTAATCTGTTATCTTTATTCCACAAAACTTTATTCCATTTTGTCATAATAATCAACAAGTTGATTGATTTTATAATTTAAGACATAATTTTAAAAGAAATATCAATAACAAAGTAATTAACATAATATACTTAAAATAGTGCAATATAATACAATAGCCAAAACAATAACGACTTATTTTCTATCACCAATACCAAAAATTATAAATTTAAGGCTATTCCAAAAACGTGTATGACAATAAAAAGTCTCTGAATTGTAAACAAATTAATTTAAACATTTAAAAAATGAGGATTTCATTCTTTTAAACACTTTTTATCAAAAGCCAATGTTATTGGTTATTAACCAGCTATTTATCTCACTTAACAACATAAAAATATTCATTAATAAAACAATTTCTTGCTAAAAAAGAAAACCTTTTATGAAATTTTTGAAAACGACATACATATTTTGAAATATTGTAAACGTTATTGGCTGTTATTTACTGTGACGTAGTGTGCAGAAATTTATATCAAAAATAATTACTTTTTGAAAAAAAAAACTTTTAAACAATGCTATAAAGCTGTATTCAACACTTAAAATGTAATGTCAGTTTCTAACATTTATGTCTTGTTTCTTATTATTAATTGTTGTTACGTCTTTTTACTTTTGCCGTTTGTTACATTTTGAATTGCTTCTGACGTATTAAAACATCTTTCAGATGACAATAGAAAGCTTTTCTATCTGAAAATCTTTAATTAAGCTCAAAGTTCCAATAGAGACTTGTCATTGTTGATTCTGAAGCTTAAAGCTTTGTCGTCGTGAAGTAAAAAAGGAAAAATTCGAAATTTTGTCTTTGAGGGAAAGAGTGCACTTGCAAGTGCAATATAAAAGATCGGCTTAGCATCAATTGTGCAGTTAATGCCATAGGAAAACTGACTGAAAACTGGCTATGCACGACGTTAGAAGGATTTTCCGCTTTTCCCTATGTCGAGGAGCATTTGTTTTATTTCTCCATCTCTTCGGTGCTTGTGGAGAAACAATCGTTCAAGATGCGGCCTTGGAGAAGAGGATTTGAATCCACTTTACGGATTAAAACGAGAACCACTCTAACTATGCTTTGTCGAACATGTAAAGTCCTGAATACATTTTTATGGAAATTTTTTGTCAACAGCAGAAGATTTAGATGGTTTGCATTTTGAACGACCATTCTAAGCTGCGGTCTAAATATATTTGTTCTACGTTTTTTAAATTGTTTTATGCTCAAATCCAGGCAATTAAAAACGACCGATAAGAGGTCTCGGATTATAAATGTTTTTCTACAATCTAAACGGAAAATAGGCATTTGCGTTTGATTTTGTCAATGCAAAAGTGAACTTTTCTGACAAATGTCACTTTGTCGCTCATACGCGACAACATTCACACAGAACTTGCTATCCAATCAATGTATCGTATTATATAGTTTATTTCATAAGAAGCGGTTAACAAATTTTTGTTTAAACAAAAACATTTTAAACTTATAATTTTGTAAACAAAGTCTTCATAAAAATGTAATGTTTTCAATTGAATACCTGCTTCAAACAAGGTTGTAACCCACACTTTCAAAAACTGTGATAAACATGAAACCAAGTTGTAGTCGTCGATCCTCGCAAAAATCTGCTTTAAAATTCATATTAATAAAGATGATTTTTGCTTGTGCAATTTGCCTTGGTCAGAACAAAGTTGTAACATCAAAATCTTTGTTGCATTAGTTTGTTGTAAAATGAGATCAAGTGCAGTGAGTCTTATTTTAGTGTTTCTGCAGAAAAATAGCTAAATAAAGGCAGAAAGCAAAAAATAAAAATCATCGAATTGAAAGACAATTAAAGAAAAAGCTTCAGAGACAGTGAACAGTCATGTATAAGTAAAAAAAACGTTGCTGTTTTTGGAAAAAGCGCTGCTGATGATGTGAGTGGAACAAGGTTGTAACTATCGGCAGGTTTCTGCTATAAGACATTTTTTTTTGCTTTGAGAGAGTAAAATTTTTGTTTTTTGGTTTCAGGTGCAAGTTTGTCGCTAATTTTAATGTCAAAATATTACTTTAGCGGATAAACAGACTTATAAACAACTCGTCTGATAAGTACGTCTAAGTTTAGAAGCTGCACGAAAAGTAATCTTTTGATTTTGTATTTGATTGTAATGGTACAATTACCATGTCGCATAAAATTTTTGTTTACATTAAAGCAAAAATCATGTTTGTTTAAAAAAAAATGTACACGCTAAAACGACAGCAAATAATAGAAAAAACTGTTTTTGTGCCTTGCGCCTGCAAAACATAACTTTCAACGTGTCCTAAGCAGCCTGAAACGCCGTCTTGCCAGCCTAGGCTAGAAAATGATAACTATGACATTTGCTGTCATTGTCAATTGTTTTGTCAGACATTTATCAACTACAATTAACGATTTAGATAGTATCGATTTTTTCAGAAAACAGCAATTTCGCTTTTTAAGCACGTAATTAGGTAACTTTTAAAATGTCAAAGCAAATATTTTTTTTTATTGAACAGGACATTTGGATTTTTTATTCAGCGTTGCCATAACATGAAAAAAACTTTTTTTAATAAAAAATTCTTTTTATTTTTTAAAATAAAAAATCGGCAGCGTCACAAAAAATGTTGTGAATCACACCTCCGAAAACGCTTTTGCAAGGGCTCGTAGTTTGGGGTCCTCGGCCTTTGGCCTTGGCCCCCAAAATCACTCGCCTTGTTAAATGCCTGTTTCCGGCCTTGTGATTCAAGCTGAAACTATTGTTTCAGCTGAAATTATGTTAAAAAATCAAAGAATGATAAAAAAGAATTTGGGATATTTAAGTTCTGGAGAGTTAGTGGTATAAACCCATTAATTTAAATATTTATAACTGATTATCTATTACATTGAGAATGAAATAGTGTGTTATGGATCAGTGGCGTAGCATGTTTTTGAAGGGCCTTGCATCAAAATTAGTTGAAACACCTAAATGAAGAGTAACAATTTTTCAAAAAAAAAACAAAATTGCTAGCATTAAATGAAAATAAATATTTATTAATTATAAGTTATCGCTTCCTCCTAGAAATTAAGACAGCCAAACAATTCAAATTGAACATTGATTTTCCCAGCTTTTTTTGGCAAATTAATTTGTTCAATCAGTTTTATCTCTTTTAATTTTGACAAACTTGTTCCAGCTGTTGAACATTTTTATATTTATAGCTTTTTCATTTTTGTATGTTTATTTTTTTATAGTTTTACTTGGATAATCTCCAAACAATTTTTTTTTTAATATTAAACTGATTAAACAATAAATAATCAGATGAAACGGATTGTATTGTATTACGTTTCAACTGGAGTGAGATAAAAGGCGTAAATATTGCTCTCTGTGGTTTGCCATTGCCCAATGGGTGTTGTGGGAGTTCCCCGTGATGAGCACGTTGCCATCTTTTAAGCGTATCTCCAACCAAGAGCTTTTTTTTAATGTTTGTCATTTCTGAAATGAAAACTTACTAAATTTTGCTTACACACGTTAGGGGCTTTTGTAGCCCCGTGTATCATTGATACTGCTGATAAAGCAGTAGCTACGCTTTTTAAAATAAAATAATAACTAAAAAAAAAAACTTTTTAGGTTTAAAGTTAATTAAAAATTGACATCTTTTGGCGGAAAAGACTATCTCTATGTTTGAAGAAATTGTCACATTTTGACAACTCACAAGTTTTTTAAACTTTTTGACACGGTATTTCTCAAAAAATGTCAATTTTTCCAATAATAACACACTAGGGACTTATGTTTTGTAACTCACTAGTGACATAGACTACTTTCTTATTAACTTACAATATTAGATAAAAACATTAATAAACAAGTGCATGCTCAGGCGAAACAATAATTTGTTTTAGTTAATTCTTTCTTTTTCTAAAAAGTTTTTTTTAACAAAAAAAAATATTATCAATAAAAAAGCTCTGACCAATTATTGTTTTATTTTAATTGAATAAATAATAATTTTTTTCTTCTTATTTTGTTTTATGTTTGTACCAAAAGTAATTTAGCTCATTTAATAGATTTTCTCAAGTTAAAAGTCTTTGTTTCGGTTTCGGATCACTTAACAACTCAGTTGAATAATGACTTGGCAAAAATTTTAATGTATTCTCGTTGAACATGTGCGTAAAAACACCAAGTCACTTTATTGTCTCGTAAATGTAACAAATAACGTTTCCTTTTAACATCTTCCCTCGAGTGTTGAAAGCTTGAAAGGTCGACATCGTGTGCTGTCATATCTCTATTAAAATCTACATTTAAAATCCGCCAACAAAACAATCTGAATGTATACAACCAAAATTAAGCAATTACCGCCTACATTATTACAAAACAATGTTAGTACATATTTATGCAGTTAATTTACATTTTTATTCAATACTTGTTTTGGTATTGACACAGGATTAAATGCCGTGTCATATTACATTATTGAGAAAACTAGTGATCCGTGAACGGAAATTTAAATACTACGTCAAAAGGAGGAAATATCACGGAGACATTTTCCTAGAAGGAATGTTTATTCAACCCTTAGAAAAGGGCCAATCCAGCAACTGTCAGATTAAGAGACATAGACGGATCAGTGGAGAATGTAAAGGTGAAATGACAAGGGAATAGGCAAGGAAAAAAACGATAAAATTAACTTTTTAATGTGTTTTAATCAAAATAATCAAAAAGATTTTTATAACAAGGAAACTTCTTTATAAATATTAACCAATCGTTTGACGTAAAGGTTGTCTGTTAGGTATGCCAATAATAGCCAACAATAAATTAATCTCTGTCAGAAAAAACTCGTAAAACTGGTGATATATGTGAGATATTTTTAACAACATTGAATTTATAGTCGCCCTAAACTTTTCTGCAGCATAAGAAAGCAATTAATGATAAGAAAATAATAGATGTAATTATGACATAAAAATCTTTGTACCAAACAACCATTTTTAAAAGGTTTTTTATATCTTTTATTGTTTATAACACTTGGCTAAATTTTAGAAAAATACAATGCTTATAGAAAAATCATTATTAAAAATATTAATAAATACAAATATCTACCAAATAGATTCTGGTTAATAGGTTAGTTTCTCTCGGGTGGTACACATGCCGATAATTTATCCTGAAAACATACGTAGGTAACCTTACTGTCTGAACGATTATTGTCAAATATCAACTGTGAGCTAAAGAATGTCTCTAATGAGCCATTGGACTCTACACACACATAAAAGAGACCATTTAATATGCAAAACTTGAATAAAATACATTTCCTTTAGCTCTATTGCACTCGTGCAGTCATTCAGGTGCTTTTAAGCTCGACATATGGTCATGCAGCTTTGCCAAGATTGTTCATAGTACAGCATGCTAGGTAAATGTTTTACCAAAATGAATTAAAAACTCAATATTGAACAAAAGACACAGATACATACAAATATAGCTACATAGGTCGTGATATAGAAGACTTAGCTAAATGAAACACTGAACCGCATCGCTTTTTATTTATGTTTTACTATTTTTTAAACATTCTAGTTGCTTAACTAACACATTAGTTATCACTAACTTAGTCACATTAACTTATTAATCCTGTTAGCAACAGTAGTAATATAACAAGACCATTGTTTTTATCAACAAAAAGTTTTAAATTCTACGAAAGAATTTCAGTGCTAAAAATTTTACGAGTTGGTTATGAAAGTTCATATTCTAATTCCGTGCTTTAATTTTTGAACATAAATTTCTAACTTCAATTGGCTGAGACAGAAATGTTTGAGTCTTAAGATTCATAAATTTGTTCGATAATTTTAACGATGGTTGACTTTTATTTGATAGGATTATCTTCAATTCATTTATTAGAAAACGTAAATTATAATTATATAATGGTTCATTTATGAAACGTGCATACATTATTTTCGAGAATTTTTGCGCTGTTTTTAAAATTTACGAGAAATAATATATGCACAAATGGTATTCGAGTAGAGAATCACAAGACGCTTTCAAAGGTTTAAGAAAAAGTAAAACATGTGATCTAAAGCTTTAAACATTATTGAAAGCAAGTAAGTTTATGTTGTTAGAGGGTAGCAACCACAAATTAAACCTCAATACAAACAAAAAATTATTTTTTTTATCAATTATTATGAGGAAAAATATGTTCTCAAATTTTTGTTCAAGTGTAGATTTCAATTGTTGCAAAAATTATCACTGATTAATTTTAGCCATGCATGGCAGAGAGAAAAAATTACCGGAATAATTTCGAGGCTATCATAAAAAAAAATTTTAAATCTCAGTGTCAGATTGGTTCATATAAACGTCATGAGATTTTCAGATAAATTTATTATTTTTCAAAAATTTTTTGTTATGACAATTTTACAGATTTGTATGATCAAAACCTAACCTTTGAATAAAAATGTCCAAAATTTAACTAGTGAAACTGTCAAAATCAAAAATGTTTAAGATAATGTTAGAAAATTTTTCTGATATTAAAAAATAAGACAATTTTGCTAGTAGAAATTCTAGACTAAAAACTTTAGCCTCAATTACTTAATACAATTAATAAAAATGATATGATTGAAAACAATATGATCATAATTTTTTTAATAATGCTCATACTTTTCAAATGCTATATAGTCCAGTCATTTCGTCCGAAAAAAAGGCAAATAAAAGAAAATGAATTTGCGCTTCTAATTTTTTAATATGTTGTAGGGGATACCTAGAAAAGCTTAACTTGAGATTGTCGACCAAGCTTTCCTAGGAGCTTTCGCCGCCATCTTGAAAAAAGTGGTGAAATTTGTTTTTCGGCAATAACTCGGCTATCCGATGAGATTCGAAAATTTGGGTAGGACACTTTTTGTAGCTTTCTTTGTGCTCTACAATAACGCCTGAATCATTTTTAGCGTATCATGCATCGTTATCGAGATATCGATCGATAAAGTCAAAAATTTAGGACACAATTTTTGTTTTTTGCTTTTTTTTTCTTTGGGTCTTAATAAATATGAAAAATTGTGAAATTCAAACTTGTAGAGCATATTCAGACCTACAATTTCCTTCTTGGATTTTTTTATGTTGGACATAAATTACGGTCTCCAGCGCGCCGCAAAGTCGGTGAATCCACACTCAGCGTCGAGCGAGCTGCTCGCTCGGTTGTGTCTGGATGTCGAATCGAATGAGAAATTGTTCAGGAAATTGATGGGATAAAAAATAAGTACATAGAGCAACAAATTAAGGATCACACAATAGTAATTTATTAAACAAATAATTTGTTTGTGCAGCAAAAATTTAGGACACAATTTTTGTTTTTTGCTTTTTTTTTCTTTGGGTCTTAATAAATATGAAAAATTGTGGAATTCAAACTTGTAGAGCATATTCAGACCTACAATTTCCTTCTTGGATTTTCTGCCGCCTGTGGGTGCAGAAAAGCGGGAATCAGTTGCTCCGTTATTTGCATGCACTGCAGTGGGCAAACATGCAGTAACGTCGCCAGAGTCGACATTTTGCTTGACGACGACGACGATGTCTGTAACGATGATGATGACGATGCTCTCATCGAATCAGCATCATTTCCAACGTTTCAACAGACACAACAACTCGAAGAGTTTACGGAGGACGAAGATCTTCAGCCTGGACCATCCAAGCGAAAAAAAACATAAAAAAAGTCCATCGTTCGTGTCTCGAGTGCAGAAAAAAATATTTTTCTTTTCGTTTATTTTGTTTTGTTTATTTTGTATTGTAAAAAAATAATTTTTTTTACTGCACAAACAAATTATTTGTTTAATAAATTACTATTGTGTGATCCTTAATTTGTTGCTCTATGTACTTATTTTTTATCCCATCAATTTCCTGAACAATTTCCCATTCGATTCGACATCCAGACACAACCGAGCGAGCAGCTCGCTCGACGCTGAGTGTGGATTCACCGACTTTGCGGCGCGCTGGAGATCGTAATTTTTGTCCAACATAAAAAAATTCAAGAAGAAAATTGTAGGTCTGAATATGCTCTACAAGTTTGAATTCCACAATTTTTCATATTTATCAACCCCCAAAAAAAAAAAAGCAAAAAACAAAAATTGTGTCCTAAATTTTTGACTTTATCGATCGATATCTCGATAACGATGCATGATACGCTAAAAATTATTCAGGCGTTATTGTAGAGCACAAAGAAAGCTACAAAAAGTGTCCTACAAAACTTTTCGAAATCTCATTGGATAGCCGAGTTATTGCCGAGAAACAAATTTTACCCCTTTTTTCAAGATGGCGGCAAAAGCTCCTAGGAAAGCTTGGTCGACAATCTCAAGTTAAGCTTTTCTAGGTATCCCCTACAACATATTAAAAAATTAGAAGCGCAAATTCATTTTCTTTTTTAAATGTACGTAATGACTGGACTAATAGTACTGAATCTGGTAGACCAACAAATTTTTCAAACAAATAAAAAACATGAAGTCTTCCCAATTAAATTTCTCTTTTTATACGGGAAGACTTTTTTTTATTTGTTTGAAATTTTTTAAACAATCCCATTTCGTGTTATAAAATAGAACAATTTTATAAATTCAACAAATTTTGTTCAAACTATTCAAATAATGATCTTGGTTAATAATTGGTAATTTTGATAAATTCTTGTTCCTGCACGCCAGATTTAAATGAGAAAGAATTCTGAAACACCCTGATTAATTTAGTTTTTTTTTTATTTTCTTACTTCACTAGTGAAGTAATATGTATTATGTTACTTTTTTCTATAAGTAAACATGTTTATTATTACCTATACAGGCTTAAATATATACATTAGTACCCAGTTATACATTTTTACACAAATTTTTTCTATCCTATCCTCCCTTTTCTTTCCTGGTGTTCTCTTCCCCTGTCTTCGTTTACTCTTTTTGCATACTTCTGTCTCCCGCTTTTTCTTCTATCATCTCTTTCTTTTTTTTTATCTATATTTTATTTAGTTTTTGATTTAATCTATCTCTCTCCCTCATTATCATTTTCATCCATTCTATTCCTTCTTTATTTCCTTTCATTACATTCTCTCTCTCTAGCATACTTTCTTTTATTTCTATGCACTCTTTCATCATATGCTCCAATGTTTCTTTCTCTCTTCTGATTGATTAATTTAGTTTTTCAGCCATCTTCAAATTGGCTGGTTTCCCACTAATTTTCTTTATACCAGATGAGTGCTTTGTAGTAAAGATTCTAGGTTCAAAAAAACGATCATCATTTTCTTCTTTGGCTTTTCCGTTAATGCTTTACACATGCTAATTTCTGCCATTTCTTCTTTTCTTCAAACTAATTTGAAGTGTTATAAAACTTACAATATCGTCTTCACTTAGCCAACAAGATGCAAGTTAGAAATTTTTGTTGTTGTAGTTTTGTTTGCTAATTTTTGCTGCAAGCATCATTTATCGCCTAATTATTGTTTATTCCCATCGCAAAACATAATTTGATTGTTTTTCTTAGATTTTTTTGATGTTTTTGCCTTGCGTTTTGAGTTATCACAGATGAATTTGATGGCATTCTTGAGCATACGCAATGAAATGTGATAATAAAATAATTTCATTTATTAGCTCGGGCTAGAAATGGATATAACATAACCTCCAAATAGTTATAAATTGTTACTATCGTACCTACAAGGTAAAAATTGGTGTACGCAATAACTTAATAATAAAATATTTTATTATCTTCTCTATTATTTTTAGGCTTCGAAATGGAATGTTACAATCTAATTAATACGCCCCACTTATACGTAATGATTTTATTATCTCATCTCATTACGTATGCTTAAGAATGCCACCCTTAATCTTGGTTTAATAAACCTTATTGTAGCAGCTAATAAACTCAGAACATGTTTTAGTCTTATAACATGTATTTTACCATATTTTTCCGTTTGTTCTTAAGTTGTATCTTTTTTTTTTGAGAATTTTTAAAACTATATTATTTTTAATTGTAATTTAATTAAAAGTACAGATATAATATTGCCAAACAATAATTTTTTTTATTAAATAATTACCCAATAGGCTTAATAGTAATTATTAATATACAAAAAAATAAAAGAAGTGTTTCCCTGCCCGCTTTTATTATACCCAAAACAAAAACCGTCAAAGATAATAATGAATGCAAGGCTATAATAATCTTCTCTCCTATGGTTTATAGTACATCAATTTTTTTCCTACTAGGATCTTTCTTGTATTTTTAATAATAAAAAACTTTTAATTGAAACTTTACTTAAAATACTTTTTAAAACTCAAAGGCCTTTAAATTTAAAAAGAAATAGACACATTGCTTGAAACAATGGCTTTTTACGATTTTGACATTGTTTAAAACACTTCTTGAATGATAGTATCTTTAAATCTAAAATGATGAACAATAGTGGAAGGAGGATAATAATATCGTTTTTGGACCACATGCAGATTTACATAAAACTTTGCACTAATAAAAATAATTATAAAAGTGTTCAACACCGTTGAATTTCTTATTATTTTCAATCAAGCAATTTTGAAGAAATTTTTGACATTTTTGTCGATTGGATTTTTATTCATCACATTCCTGAAAATATTATCTACATTGGTTATATTAATTATTTTTGGATTTTTCAATAAACTTGATTACCAGCTATTTTTGTTGATGTAACTATTAGATATATCCAAAGCATTTTATTAAAAGTCATTATTTAAATAAGACAATTTAAATAAATTTTCGATACTTTAAACCTTATTGCGACAATAATTAAATCATGAAATTGTTTTTTTTTTATAGTTGATCATGTTTAAATGTCAAAAACGCTAATTTTGACAATATACTACTTTGCGGTTTTTTGAAGTGCGTCAACAAGCAGATAGAGTTAAATTCAATAAGCTTATATGTGAAAAGCTCAAAAATTTGGTACTACATTACAATTTAATATTGTTAGGTACTACCTATTCAAGTTTTGAGTAATCATGTTCTTAAAATGTTTGACTCTTGAATTATTGTTTATAAATTCTTTAAATTGATAATTTTATTTTGCAATTCAAATTCGATATCACGTCTACGCCTAAACAAAAAACTTTTTGACTAATCTATTGAACTAGAAACCAGAGAAAAACTTTTTTTTACATAAAAACTTTTTAGGCTTTAACTTGACTGAAATATATATATATATCTTTTAATCCGAAATATATAAGTCAAAAAACGACAGAAATATAAAAGAAGGCCTAAAAACATATTATTGACCAATATGAAGAAAATCAAGTTCTTCCATCAAAAACACGACCTACAGTAGTATCTTCTAATAATGAGATAATAATCAAATTATTTTAATATTTACAGAAATACTTAAAAATAATAAGCATTTAAAAAAAAACATAATTTTTGCAGCAAAGTTTGAAATTTATAGATGTCTTTAAAACTAAATTAGTTTTTATGATCGTAACTTTAAAAACTACAAAAGTTAAAGACAAATCCTAAAAGAATTCAAATTGTACACATATTAAACATTGGGTTAAAGCTGTAAACCGTTAAAATAAAGACCTTTGGGTAATAAAGCTTGTGTCACATGTCTCATTGACAAATCGTATAACAATCCACCACTTTTATGTTCTTTTTTAGTATAAACGTATAGACTACCCCAATCATTACTCTTGAAATTTTGCCATGACATTTCACTCTACACCTATAAACCATTTTATGGCCGCTTTGGGACAACAATAAGTCACTATTCCTCGTTATAAACCATTCCATTTCTGTGAAAGACCCAAAAAAAAACCTTGAAAATAATATGTTTTAACAATTGGCGATTAATGCATTCCAGCAGCACCGGCAACTGCAGCTTTTGTTGCAGACTATAAATTAATCCTGACCGGTTTCAAGATTCTCACGATTGTTACAAGTCATTAATTTAACAACAGACCTGATCAGTTATTGTATCTTTCATTAAATTTACGCCGATCGGTCGGACGGCTGGCCGCTCCTGTCTCAAGACCAATTAAACGAAAAATTACTCAGTTCTAGTAGGCGGAATCGAACGGAACTAAAAAGTTAAGGGAGTTTAGGGTTGGTTTTTTTGGTTGGCAGAGAGAAAGCGACATGTTTAAATGGAATTGAGCCAATTTATTGTTACTAGTACTTTGGGGCTTCTAGGGTGATCTGGGGTTGCCAAGAAGAGAATAATAGATTATTATCTACTATCTATACCGGTCTATTGTCCCATTCTTCTATTTTTGTAAGTAGTTAAATCTACAAATTAATATCAATTGTAAAAGTGCTGAAAGACAATTATTTAATACAAATACTTCAAATTTTATTATATTGATCGAAATATTTTAAGTTACATAAAAAGAATTATTAAATAAAATTAATTTATTGTTGCTTATTATCATTATAATAACATCATATTTGTGGTTTTTGTGAAAAAACGATTGGAAAAAACTGTGTTAGTACTTACTTGCACTATATCATTCTCTTCAATAACAATCACTGTTTAAGAATAATTAAAAACTAACAAATGCTATTTAATAATTAATTTTAGAAAATACAAATTAAAATAAAATTGTTAAATTTTACACCAAATTGCAAATTCTAGGAAAACTAATCTAAATTTTGTATTAATTATGATTACCATAGCCGCACAACAATTTTTAAAAACAGCAATTAATAATTATAAAGTCAGCAATTTTCTTACTAAATACCACTCGTAATTCAGAAACTTTATTTTTGCGGTAGTCCACAACGTGTAATTAATTACAAACTAATTAATTAAAAATTTCTTCAAAAAATTTCCGGGAACAATCAACACACACTCATGTATTAGAAGTGAAAATTTATTTTTATTCTCAGTTATACAAGTCTACGTTCTAGCACCTTATACCAATAATAAATATTTTAATAATGTTTACAATCTGCCGTTTAATTGAAAAATTTATTTAGCAGTTTTTAAATTTACTTTCGTAAACAAAACAGTGTTACTTTGTCTATAGCGTGGCTACAAATAGGCTTGTTTGAGTTGGCAATCCTTCATTTCATTTTAAAATAGTGCAAGTGCAAATACTTTCTGTTGTTGACAAGTGACATCTTTGACACTGACAACATCATTGACAGATGCTAATTAAAAAGTTAGTCGCTGTGACATAACCTACGATTTTTTTTAGAGTGTAATGTTTCAAATATTTGTCAAACAAGCGTATCCGGTTACAGCATTGCAACTAGGCAAGTTAAAAAGTCTCTAAAATGTATTGCCAACTCAAACAGTCATTGATGATCACGCTGTATTAATGAAAAAAAGTGAATACTTATATTATTTCTAGAATAATTATTTAACAAAACACTAAAATTAAATTATTGAAAAAAATCTTAGATATAATTTTTTTACAAAGCTGACAATAATAAGATCTATTAGTTTATTCTCTACAGGTGTCATACGATATCAAAATAAGCATTATGTATAAATTTATTGAATGACAGATTAATGAAAACATTTTTTTTGTTTTTAACTGGCCCTAAAAAAGGAGGAGGTTTTCAATTCAACTGTATTTTTTTTGTCTCTTACCTTAGAACTTTTGACTGAGTAAACCGATTTTGATTATTTTTAGTTAAAAGCTGATGACGTCTGTGTGGTCTCATAACAATTGATCAAGATCTGAATAGTAATTTCTAATAAATGCTTTTTTTGACACATGATTTTGACACATGTTTTTGACACATGCTTTTGACACTCACAATTGATTATAAAAATTGATTTCAATATAATTAAATATTAGTATATTATTTAATTAATTAAAACAAATTGAATTTAAAGCAATTTGAATCAATTAAATGAATATAAATAATAATTAATCATATTCAAATTGATTTTTTCTAAATTTTTAAATTGTTTAATTATTTTGACATTTGTTATTGTTTTATTATTTGTTTGTTATCACATTTTGATAATTTCCAAATGTTTCTAATAATTTAATTTTTTATTAAATTGCTTAATTAAAGCGTTCTATCCATTGATAAAATAAAAACATGTCAAGTCCGTTGGTGATTTTAGCTTCAAAGAGTAATGAAATAAATTTTAATTCTTGTTTATTTGTCGGAAAAGTTGTGCAATTTTTGATATTAGTTTATTTATAATATTAATTACTATTTCTTTATTATATTCATTTAAATTAGCAACTTTTGTGATAAATGTTTTTTCTTTATTAGTCTTTTTGACTTAATGGAAAAGTAAAAAATTTAGTTTTGCCATTTTATGTTAACAGCAGTGATTTGAGTCATTAGGTATGAATCTTAAAGTGCTTGCTTCTTTTCTAAATATATCAAATTCTAAATCGCCTGATAATTTTTTAATTTCGTTCACATAAAAAAATAGTTATTAGCTTCTTCTTCATAAGTAAATTTAATTAAAAGAGAACAATTTTTTAAATTTGACAAGATTTGTTAAACTCTCAGAATAATTAAAAAAAAAGCAAAAATTTTGGGCAAGTGATAAAAGTTTATTGTGCCAAAGATTTTAAACCAATCAATCTATAATATTGCTACTGACGTCACTGTAGCTCATTGTGGCTTTAATAAAAAAGTTTTTTTTTTCATTTCTACAGCAAAACACGTTCACAAAACCCTGCAGCCTTTTGTACAACTTGCAAGGTCACATATTTAGCAAAATGGCACATTTGTCGATAAAGTAAAGAGTAAAAGTAGTGCCAAACATTTTGCGCCAGTTTTCTTACAGAAAATTCCATATATATAAATGGTTATTGACTCACTATAAAGTATAAAATGAATTTTTTTTTCTGTTTTTTTTTTCTTTTTTTCGATTTTTTATTTCTCTTTTACTATTCTTTTTTTTTTAATTAGCTTTAGTATGTTTTTTTTATTTTATATCTATTTTATATACTTTCTTGCTTTCTTTTTCATTTTCTTCTTTTCCATTAGCTTTCTTTTTTATTCATTTCTTGTTTATTCTGTGATTTAATTATTCTCTCTCTTTCTTATTATGCTTTTCAACCATTCTACTCCCTTTTTCTTGCCTTTTATTACATTCTCTCTCGTTAACATACTTTTTTTTTACTTCTACGCATTTTTTTATCATGTGCTCTAATGTTTTTCTTTCTTTTCTACACATCGAGCATTTCCTTTCATTCTCTTTCATTTAAAATCTTGTATTTTTCTTTATTCCCACATCTGAATCTTATCATATTTTGCTTTTTTTTGTTTTCTTTCTTTAGATATCCCGGCAACTCTTCTGTAATCAGATTTATGTATCCATTATTATACCTCATCTTTTTATTTTTTCTTTTCCTTTCTTGTTTGTCTATGTCTTTGTTTCTGTATTTCAATTGTTCATGCACCCCTTGACTCACGTTCATGCAATCTCTTCTGCGCTGAAATTATTTCGTTTGTAATATCTTGCATCTTTTTCTATTTTTTATCCTATTTTTAAACTTTGCGGATCTTTTTGCTGCTTCTATAATTAATTTTTGTTTTTTTTTAATCTTATTATATATCATGGAATCTCTCTACTTAGACCTAACGTCTATGTTACATACTTTTCTTGCACTTTTTCTATTTCCTAAAATAGACACTAATATATTTAATATATTAGTTATTTAAAATATTAGTCCAATATATTAAGTTACCACAATATATTTATTATAATAATATATTAAAACCACACCTAAACCGGATAAGTGGTTTCTGAGATTAGCGTGCACAAACGCACAGACAAGCAGGCAAAAATTCTAACAATTATTTTTTTGGGTGCTACTTGCTTTGATAATGAACCCAATAGTATTTTTCTCAGATATCTTCCATGTAGAGACAGCGATCTGTTGGATTTTTATTATAATGTATTAATAACAAAAAAGAATTGTATAATATTTAAAATATTCTTTTTAATTAATAAAAGGTGTGACCTATTTTTCCAGGAAGACCGTATTTTTTTTCCTTGAGCTTTCCTTGCAGGTGGTACAAACAATGAGCGCTAACTTGACAAGAACGAGCATTTGAATTTTAAACCGCTTTAATGTAATATAATCTTCACATTGTTTAAGTTTTTAAGCCCTATTTCCGTAATTAAAGCTCTCGTAACGCTCCTCAGAGATATTAAAGCTTTATTAAGTTTCTCCAACTCAGCAAGAGACGACGAAACCTAACTAGCTACGACGACGACACGACTATGTCTTTATTATAAATGTACACGCGATAAATATTTATCTATAATGAGTTATGCCTGCAGTTTGAAATTTAATTTTATTTCCTAGTTTGGCTCTTTGATACTCATATGGGTAGGTCTGTGTGACAAGCTGTAAAGAATTTTAGAATTTCTAAGCAGACAGCAGATGATGATGATAGTAAATTATGGCTTTGTTAGGCGCCTGAATCTAAACATGATAAAATAAAAATATTTTTATGAACACTACTAACAATAAGCCAAAATGTTTATATTATAATAGGATCAGTTACTAAAATACACACTAAACATAGTTCTCAAAAAATATTTAAAATAATTGTTCATCTTGTGCCGCATTTTCATTGGTTTAGGAAAACTTAGTCGTTCAAACATTTCAAAGCGGTGAATCTCCCCTAATTGGCAATACTAAAGCAGTCTACAGTAAATATTTTAATTGAAAATCACTGCACGGTAATATAGTTTTTTGTTGTATTATAAAAGAAATTGTAAAATTATATTGTAAAAACGTTTCAATACTTAGTGTGCTAGTAAAATAATTCCTATTTTTTAAATAAAATCATTTCTTAAAATAAAGTAACTTAAAAAGCCAAAGCCTGCTTACATACATATATTGATAATAAAATTTTTGATAACAAATTTCAGATATATAATATTATATTTTGATGTATTGATTGCCGAAGGTATGTAAGACACAAATCAAAAAGTTCAATTTGTTTTTCTACCTACCACTTAAAAAATCCTGGTCAACGACAAGGAAAACATTTTAGATGCGGTTTCCGATGGATACAGACTTACTATGAAAACTAATTTTATTTTTAAAAATTCTTAGAGGGTGAGAATTGATGGATTTGTGGTCATTTCAGTCAATGCTGTTGATGGCAGGAGAAATGCAATTATTGTAGTCGATCATCGTCAAAAATTGGTCTCAGACGCAGTAGCATTCTATTCTGCATCCGTGCATAAAGACCTAAATTGACCCAATAGCAGTCTAAAGATGTGCTCTTCAATCGTTGTATGATACACAAAAATCATGTCATGTGAATGTGTACTTATTTGTAGTGATAATAAATAGTATATTACACTACAAGGGCAGAAAGTTGAGATTCCTGCACTGCGCGCTATAATGCCCTCGGCTATTTACTCCCGCTAAAAGAAGGCGCGCGCATAACTCTACCAGTGCATGAAAGATACACTTTCTGCCGTAGAATCGCAGCCGGAACCACGTACTTTCAACTGGAGTAGCAAGCAAAATATTTTTTTGCACTCGTTGCTCAAAAATCGGTAGCTTCTGATGTATCAAGAAAGACTTTTCACACTCTGTTTTTTTCTTGGCAGCCGAAATTTCTTCATAAAACGGTGCTTTTTACTTTGCAGAGAAACTAAGAAAAATGGCTTTGTCAGGCTTTGTCAGACAAAAGCAGCCACTTTACGAAATGGCTGCTTTTGATCACACTGTTTTATACTGGTTACATACCTAAATAATCAACATAATACGTTTATTAACAAAGAACTAAAAATTTTGTTCAAAATAGTAAGTTCCTAAAGCAATTATTGTTGATTTTTAGGGGAAGAAGATAAAAAAGATAAGTAACGTAGAAATATCTACATTATTCTATATCATTAACCACAGTTTAAACATTGAGTACATAGACTAAAGAGATTTCTTGCTTTCATGTTGTTGAAAATATGCCAATAAGAAATTAATGGAGAAGTTTGTGCTTTTTTGCACTAATCTAAAAATTTATTGTAGTGGCTTTCCTACCTTAAGCCAAGGGCCTTTTATCAGAGAGCAAATATAATACTGCTTTGTTTGCAGATTCTATGATTTCAGCTGGAGTTGAAAATTTCTTCCCCGGAGTCTCTCATATTAACAAATTTAAAACGGCAAAATTTGCAAAAGAAAATTTTTAAAACAATGTTTTATTATTTGAATTGTAAATTTAAATAATTATTTGTAAATAAAACTATAACTATCAAAGTACCAAAAAATAAAACTATTTTAAATTTGAAAAATTAGGCAATCGGCGGGAGCAACATTACCAACCGAAAAATAAGTCAAGAAGTAAGCTATTTATTATTAAAAAATTAGAGTTATTTGTTGCAAAAATTTATATCTAAATTTTTCGGAAAGAAATTTTTCTCATTTGGACTAATGCAGCATTTCTTTCTGTAGTGCTGCAAATAAAGTGCTCATGCAGGAATTCCACTTTCCGAACTCGTTAAGTAAATAACTATTTGTTATTCTACACCAACTCAAAATAAAATTTTCTCGTCTCTCGACAGCCGAGAAAGTACATTATTTTCAGGCTAGCCGAGAAATGATGTACTTCCTCAGCTAGCCGAGAAAAAAAATCTGATTTTCTCTACCAGGCGTCGCTGTTATAAGAAAAATGAAATCTATATAGACGGTTGAACAGTCGTCACGCACCAAGGACACTCTAAACGTCTCACTATTTATGAGGAGTGTTTTTTGTGCAAGATAAATTGTGTAAATCACGACAGTAAAGTAATCCATAAATTTTTGACATCTGTCAAAGTTTGACATTTTGAATTGGCAATTGGCGGTAATAACCTCAAACTAATTTTAAGATAATGCTCGATTATAAGGTAATTTGTATAGGATAAAAAATAATGTGTAAACCACGGCCGCAAAGTGATTTTCCAGGCCTTGAGAAGTAGCCAGGGCGAGCCAATATCTTCTCTCGGCCTGGAAAAATACCACTTTGCCGCCTAGGTTTACAATATACTATTATTATCACTAATAACTATTTTTTTGTTTACTAGTAAATTATTCGTTGCTATCATCTCTTTATATTTTTTATTGTATATGCACTGTCTGATTATTTTTTCAATTTTTCTTTGTACATATAAACTTCAATTTTTGTTATTTATTTTTTCATGCATCTATTGTAGATACCGTTTTATTTTTCTTTCAATTTTCTCTACGTTATAGTTTTTTGCATATAATATTGTTATTTAAGTTTTATCTGGTTTTCTTTTTACTATTTTGTAATATCTCACATTTGTTGCGTTTTTCTTATTTTACTTTACTACGTTTATAGCTGCGTTTTTTTTTTAAGATGTATTTTAGGATTTTTTTGCTAAATTCTAACACTAATGTTTTTCTGCTAATTTTTCTATATTTTTGCTCTATACGTCATTACATTTGTCAAACATTGTCGTACCTATTTTTTACTCTCTTTCTGATTTTGACTCTGCTATTTTCTAAACTATCGCATACATTTGATTTGTTTGTCACTAGTCTTTTCAACTGCGCCGTACATTAAGGTTTAAACTTATGTATAAATAAATTTTTCAAATAAATAATATAATAAGTATATCATAATTTATTTTCTACATTATTATCCAGTGTTAGTAATGTTTTGAGTAACACATGCCTATAATTAAAAAAAGATAATTATTTTATGTTCGGTAATATAATAAAGCCAGATGTTTATATTCAACTTGGCCAAGCTTTTCAAACAATAAAGTTAAAATTTTTAGTAATTTTTATTGTGAAATTCAGCTCAGATGTCAATAACTAATATAGAATTTTTATGGCTGAAAAATTTAAATAATGGTTAATAAAAATTTGAAAAATTCATCACCTGCTCATTAAAGCTGACAAAATATTTTGAAAATTTGGCACACCTGTATCAAACAACCTCATCATTAATCCGTAAAGGTCTGTTGACGAAACATGAGGTCCCAGGTTATTAATGTCTCGTCTTTACCATAATCAACAGGTTAAACAAGACACAGGTAAAAAAGCGAGGCTTTCAGTAGATACATTAGTAATTAATTAGACGCATTTGCATGAAAAAGCCATAAAATCTGGTTTTCTGTTCGAGTTAAACGATTTTGCTGTACACGCAAAGACATAAGCAGATAATTTGTTTGAATGAATGAATGCTTTGAACATTGCTGTCAATAGGAGAATTCGATTTCAGTAGACAGTAGACAGTGTTAGCGAACCGTGGCTGCGGAAATAAACATTAGCCAGTTGAAAAGTTCCATTGCAACTCAGCCGTCTTTTTTCAAATTAGATCAATTGAAAGGGAAGCAAAGCAGATTTTCTTTCATTCGATTGATAAAATACTCAGTTACATAGAATCTAGCTATTTACAAGTATACTAAATGCAGTATATATAAAAAACATTTTGATCTCTTTCAACGTTAAAATAGGTACCTACATGAAAGATGAATTCAAAAAATCTCATGTTTTTGGCAATTTCTAGACACTGCTCAAGATACATAAGAATTTTATGAGATATTTTAAGCTATAACTTTTCATGTATGTTTTTTAAATTTAAAATTAATACCCATTTGCTAGTCGTTAAACTATTGAGTGCATTTTGCATACTCTAATCAATTACATTTTAATAGGTGTCTAATCTAGTACAAGTATAGATGTTTAAGCTGATTCAATTCTTACAATAATGATTATTGATTATTAAATAAATTTTTTCTACATTAAATACGTAAATATTAATAATGTTTCTATATTAAATATTAAAATTGTCTATAACCTTCTTTAAAATACTTTTTTTGAATTTAAGTTTGTAGATGTTTTTAATTTTTAGAGGTTGGTGTTGATTTACATAGCCGTCAAAAAAATAATTACGTCAATGTCGTAATCTTTTAAAATACAGTTTATTACTGTTATGTTTTTTAAAAAAAAATTGCATTTAAATAAATGACTTGTTTCTGTTACTAATAATTATATTCAAAAAAATATTTTTATACAAAATTAAAGACAAAATTACAAATTTAAAAAAATGACTAAAGGATCACGTTTCTATAAAAGATATTAGCGCACAAGTCTGAGGATATCTATGAGACATAGAAATAAATTGTTATAAAGTCATCTTTAATATACTATGTTTTAAAAAAAGTTGACTTTGCATAATTAACGTGTTTAAAAATTAACATATTTTCACTTTCACTTTCACTTTTTTGGTTTAACAACATTTTTGAAGAAATTTATATATAATACTTATTTGGTTTTTTTTTATTTTTTACAAAATATATAAAGTACATAATATATTTAAAGAAAAAATTCTAAAACATTGTGATAAATTATATTTAAAATTTATATTAAAAAACTAAATTAAAATTATTCTAATTTTTTTAATATCTGGCAAAATGTAGAAATATGTGTAGAAAACGCAATAATTTTTAAAAATATTGCACTAATAAGTCTATTCTCGGTTTATAATGAAAAATTATTTTCTTATTTAAATAAAGTTATAATTTTCTAATCGCTGTTGAAATATTGATATTTAGAAGGATTTCTGATTTAAAAGCTAAATAACAGGTGTTTTTCTTTGGCGTCATAGTTGGTCAAGTCTATGAGTTTGTGTGAACGAATCATAATTTTTAAAACAATTGCTTCAAATGACAAAATAATTACATCCTAGATTTTACAATTTCTTTATTTTTAAATTTAAAACAATTTTCTCATAAAAACAATAAAAATTTGTGGTAGAATCTTATTGTCGTAAAGGTCTCTGAGATTTTTTTAAATGAAACATCAACTGTTCTAGCTCCAAGATGTAGAGAGAAAATTTTTCAATCATTTTTATGATGATCACAGCTTTATGATGATAAAATTGAGGACGGGTCCTTTAGCAAGTTTATTTTTTTGTTTGTAATAACACTAAAATTGCTTTCAAGAGCATTTAAGGAATATTAATATCATTAACGTGCTAAACAATCAATTTATTAAATTAAAAGTAAGACTATGTTTAGATGTCAAATTAATAACTGTCACTTTGTTTCGTTGATAAAGGTACGTTTACAGATCAAATGTGAATATTCAAAGCAAGCATCAACGCCAAACAACAAAATGACAAATTTTAAAATAACCACTAAACAATTTAAAAAAAACTAGATATGAAAGGTTAGAATTTTTACAAAGTATATACATATTTATATTGCCGCTAAGACAATCAAGATGGCAGTTTTTAAAATGTTCATTTATTTATTTTTGTAGTAATAAATTTTTGTTTAAGTTTTTTTTGTAGTAATTGTTAAATCATTTTACAATTTTATTTAGCCTATAAAAATTGATATACAAACAGAAGATTTTAAATAAATAGAATAATCTCATTCTATTATAAAAACGATGCTGAGTAAGTAACTTTTAAAATGAATAAAAAGGTCAATAAATAAGGTTTAAAAAAAACACTTCTTTTGTTCTGTATTGTTTTCCAATTTTTTTATTTTTTTTAACTTTTTTTTTGAAGTCTTTTGCAATATTTTTTTGTTTTTTTTTTCCCATGTTTTTTTTCTTATATTTTATATTGTAATTAAACCTTCTTTATTTTTTAATGTTTGTTTACATCCATATCTTTGTTATTTAGGTTTTTGTCTTATTGTTTTGCTAGTTTTTATTCAATCTTTTCTACAGTATATTATTTCTTCTCATAAAGTTTTTTTTTTTTTAAATTGTTTTTCTGCTTGTTAATTTTATTATTATTTTTTTATTTTTTTATTTTATTCACAAGCTTTACTGCTGTTCTTTCTTTTTTTACAATGTTTTTTAAAAACTGTTCGTTAATTCTAGCAGCCACCTAACATCAGGAGAAACCTATTGAATGTTTTTTACTTCTACTTTATATCAGACTGTCAAACATTGTAACACCTGTTTTATATTTTTCTTTAAATTTTTACTTGGTTGTTCTAAAGTTATTGTACACATTTGATTATTTTCATTCACTAGTTTCTTCGCTTGCGCTTTAAATGTTATTTTTTCCTTAATCATGTTTGCTAAGACTTTCCACTCTTCTATCTGTTCTATTTTTTTTCACCTTATTTCTAATTTTTTTCTTTTTTTTTTCTGGGCTACCTATTAAACCACTTTTTTTTATGTTTTATCTTCATTTACTTCAAATCCTTTATTTTTCACATATATTTTTGCATGCGTTTTGGTATTCAACAACAAAACAACATTTTACTTAAGTAGCAAGGTGAGTCGTTATAACAGATGGCTATAAGACAAAAAACTCTTCAAAAATTAAAAATTGTATGCTGTTATACCATATTCAGAAAAACAACAACTGTTGTTTTATTCCAAGCGTGATCTATTAGAAGCTACCTTCTATCAAAAATTTGAGAAACAAAGTTTCTACATGTTTTAATGCATATGTCACTCTAAAAGACAGATGTTAATTTTGATAGATACAAATTTGAGATAAAACGTATATCGCTGGTTGGACAACTAAGTTATCACGTTAGCGCTTTATGTCTCAATCTTATTGCTATTAACCAAATAAAATAGATTACATTGCATATTATTGACATTGACATGGGCTAAAAACAAAATGCGATAACGTAATCAGCGGTATACGTTTTATCTCAATTTGTATTTATTAAAATCGGTTATTTAAAGTAACCTAAATATATCAAAACATGTAAAAAACTAGTTTCTCAAATTTTTATTGCAAAGTAGCTTCTAATAGATGTAGCTCGTTATACCATATAGCAAAATGAATAAACACTTGAATATATATAGACTACAAGTTTATTCAAATCTGAATATGTTGCAACTTGCTTAAGAGTTTCAATAAGAACATAACATGTTCAAGTCTACGGGTTTAGTTGGAATGGATTTGCATTGAGCTTAGTAGTCTCACTTTATATACTAACAAAATGAGGTTTCGAATCTGATTCACTAATATAGTGAGTTGAAAAACTACTACTGATAGATAAATTGTTATAAAGAAGAAAATTTGACAAAGTTGGCGTGGTTTTCCAATTCGTCTAATATTATAACATTTTTAAGAGAAACGGGAATTTAATTGTAATTTTATCTTTTTAATTTGTAGACCAACTTAGATGACGTTGTGTTTCTAAAAATAGTTTATGGAATGTTCTTATCTCTATAACATAAACATACCGTCTGCATATAGTAGTTGTTGATGTTCATTTACTTATTCATTTGTCGAAACTGTGTTTGTTTCCCTGTTTTGTGCATAATGGGATAAGTTATTATCATTGAGCGTTTGCATTGCTTGATAATGCATTATTATTATTATTAGCGAGTGTTTTTTATTGAGCGTTTGCCTTGATAACGGTGCATGTTAATATATTTGGTGAGTTCATCTTATTGAGCGATTGCCTTACTTATAATGCATGTTAATATTATTGGCTTAATTATATTGTAAAGATATTTAAATGATATAGGTATCAAATGGGATTAAATGGGGTAGGTATTAAATGATATTGAATGATAAATCATGTTAATGTAATTATGACGCATGATCGGTTTGTGCTTTGTGTTTTGACTGGTGGTTTGGAGCGTGTATACTATGATTGACTCTGGTTCCGGCTCCTTTATACTCATTGCACAACTTGCTATTTGGGGATAATTCAAAGAGAACACATTGCAGAGGTAGCTCATTAAACTATAGATGAATCATTAATGTGAAAATAAGGGTAATAAAATTAACATGATCATTAATGTAATGTTCTGTTAAATTGCGTGATTAATTAATGATTAATAAGATTAATATGATTAATGTAAAATACAGTTATCTGAAAAGCATGCTTTTATGCTCATTGTAGGTAACAAAACAGTGACAAAGTGGGATATATCCGGAGCAACTCAATCTCAGCGCTGGGTAAATCCTGGAATTTTGTGAAAGACTCTTAAAATATAATATCTTTCAATTTGAACTAAGTAATCTAAAATAACTTTCAATTATCTTCTTACACCTTATTATAAAATTTTTATTTTTGGAGATACATCACGTACAAGGATTTTGTTCTACCATTTATTACAACAGTTAACAGCATCGGCCAGTTACATTCTGCTGAACTGGACTATCGTTGAACGTCTATTGTGTGATTCGTGAAGCTCACATTGCACATTTGCATTTTGTAGTATTATGCAATAAAGCTTGACAACTTTCTCTGTCTATAGATGTGACATTTACTATTTTATCTGTAAAACCTACTGAAACATGGCTTTTCCAAACCCGCTGATTCCTTTGTGGTAACTCTGTATTATTAGTCGTTTTGTATAGAACCTTAAACATTTACTTTTTGTTAAATAATGACTGTTTATACATACAAAATTATGTATGACTTTACAACAAATAGATCAATTTGCATTAATTGAGAAAAATAGGATTAAATATTCATAGTATTATTTGAATTTTTGCTGAAATCTGTCATTAGACTATTACCACCCAAGTCAAGCTATCATTATTCCAAGCCCATTAGCGTTTAATTTTGTTTAATTCAACTTCATCTATAATTTAAAGCAATTTCTATCTGAAACATACTACCTCTAGGTTATCATTCCACCTGCCTTGTTCGCAGGATTCGCATTCGCAAAGCCAAAATTATACATTTTCCAGTGTAGAAGCTCAACTCAACACAAACTATTTGCTGTGTCAATAACGGCTGCACTTAAACGGATTTTATTTACTTTTTTCTTTTTACCGGAGCTGTAAATGTGAATATAAAACAATTATCGGACTGTATGTAATAATGCTTAAACACATGTTACCAAACCTTAAATCGTTTCATAATGAGAATCGGTTGAAGTAGCAAAATTCCCTAAAGGCTAAGTACTTGTGGTTGAGAACTAAATCTATTGTAGGCTTTTGTATGTGGTTTAAGCCGAGAAGGGTGCATAGCATTTATTTTTACACTACGTCAAGCTTAATAAATAGAACACAATCTACATACGCTTATTTGTCATAGGTAGGTACATTTAGTATCAGGCTTTACATGCATACATTACTGTTTTACTTTGTAGTGTTGTCAAAATTGAATTATGTACAAAATTGAGAAAAATAAAAACGGTTTCAACACCACTTTTTTACCGTTTGGAACAATATGTAAATTTTTATTATACCTTATCTTGTCCTGACAAGTTCCAGTTAAAAAAATAACAAAAACAGGCTTTTACACAATGTTTTATCAATAATATTGTAAAAAGGTCTAACATTCTTACAAAAAAATATTGTGTCGTTTTTTATAATAATCATCTTTATAAGATTACTTGCTATAACAAATATAAACACCTTTGTCATTTATACTAAAAATTGTTTATATTTATTATAACACCTAATTTTGAAGAGAGGTCATACACTTTACAACATCAACACCAAATTATTATACTCTCAAATTTGACGTAATTGTCGACGTTATTTTATTAATCTTAAACTGACTTTAATTTTATTTTTTGTTTTTTTTTTGACAAGTGCTAATATAAACACAAGATTCAAATAATTTACATTTGACTTTATTAGACATAGAACTAAGTTATTAACTAAAATCACAGCAGGGAAAAGTATTATCTTCATTGTTTATAGGTATTTTCTCTATAGCTTCTAAATATTTATTGGCGAATATAAAAAAGATGATAGCGCTACAGTACCCAACATTGAACGTACTTTGAACGAAAAATTTGTTGTTATGGCTTTATAATTTTCATCAGCATTTGATTGTAAACTAGGCAAGAAAAATAAATTTTGACTTTAAAAGCAATTTGAAGTTTTTATCTGTGTGCTTGTTCGTTGGTCTGTAGCCACTAAACAGCTCAACCACTTTTAATCTAAAGGTTAAGTTGCTAAAAAATTATTAATTTCTTTGGAGAAAAAATAAATGTAAGCATTTTTTACGGGTTTGATATTTCCAAAATTGCTATTAAATCTTTTTGAAATATTAGAAAACTAGTGTGACTCTGAACTTATGCTATATCACTTAAAATTTGTAAAAAACTCAAGTTCTTCACTGGTTTATTGCAGCAATATTAATCGAAAGTTTTTTTAATTTTAAATAAGTTTAACAATTATTATGTAAAGTTTTAGTGATTTTTAAATTGACTTTGAGCTACCTGGCATGTAAACGTTAAATTAACATTCGAATGACGTCTCTAGAAATATCATATTTACAGTCGCTTGATCACCCGCGTGCGTAAAAATTGACCAAACAGTCTACTCTTTAAGTACGTTGATAAATTAAAATCTCTTTATACAATAAAAATATACCAATTGAAACATTAGATACATATTTTTTTTATTGTGAATCGGTAAAAAATGATTTTTCTTCATACCTCGGTCGAAAGTACGTACTTTCGTCCCTAATAACAGAGACGAAAGATTAACTTTTAGTCCCTGTAAGATGAAATTCTTTCTTCCCTATAATAGCGGGAGAAAGAATTCATCGTGTTTATTTATACTCGTAACTATGTTATATGACCAGCAACACTCGCTTCGCTCGTGCCGCAAATGTCGCGGCAGGCATCAAAAACTATCAGCATTTAAAGTTAAAAAAATAAAATAAAAAATAAAAGTACGTACTTTCGACCGAGGTATGAAGAAAAATCGTATACACTACAAGGGACAAAAGTTGAAATCTTGGTCCTGCGCGCCATAATGCCCGAGGTGAAGCCGAGGGCATCATGGCGCGCAGGGCCGAAAACTCAACTTTTGTCCCTTGTAGTGTAATATACTATGGTTTTGAATAGTTTGAGTGTCATTTTCATTACAGATCACTGCAAAATTGATAGTTGTGGTAACTTCTATAGACGTTTAGCATTATGGAATATACACTTTTTATTAAAACAAAAAATGTTTGGTTGGTCTTGTATTAGTATCTTTACTATTTTAATTTTAGGTTGAGCTTACAAATGTGTGAGGTTAATAGACTATAATTTAGAGATTAATAAACTATACCTTTTTGATGTAAAATATAATTGATAATTTGAAAAAATTGTCGGCTTTAAAGTTTAATACAAATATTATGCGTTAACCATTTTACAACGCTCGATTATTCACATTTATTTTGCCTGTAAAATGTAAATTACCGCACGCAAATGTATATAACTTTAAAAATTCGTAATAATAATAGATTTAAAAATTTTTTTACTTATCAAATAAAAATCTAAAAAAAATAAGGATTTATTGAATTTTCAGATTATAGTAATATCTATAATTTAATTTTCTAACCTGCATCAAAAAAGAAGAGGTGTTATAACCTACTGCATAAATTTTTTGGTTTCCTAAAAGTGTTTTTTTTTAAATTGGTTTTAAGAAATTAAGATCTAATAAACTTATTTTACAAAAATTAAAATTTTAAAAGTCTTTTTTATCAAATTTCTAAACGTGTTATACAAAAAAAAGTTTTTGTATGCTTCTTTTTGCTTTTTCGCTTATTTTTTTTAAAGCTTATAACAGTCTCTAATCTAATTATTATTATTGAAAAAGTCATAATTTTTTATGTGATTTTTAACCGTTTTGTACTAAATAGCTAAATTCTAAAACTGTTTAAGAAAAAAACATTTAAGCTTACAACGTTGGAAAGATCTTAAGAGTTACATCAAAACAACGTATTATAAATTTGTATGTCTTAAAAACTCTACAAAAGACTCAACATGCTTCAAATGCTATATTTTACCAGTGATGTTGTTTAATACATAACTATACTTGTTCAAAAAATAGCATTGTTATCACAAACTTTACGAAAAAAAACACGCCAAAAGGTAAGATTAAAAAGTTACCAAATAAATCACTCTTTTATTGCTAAAATGTCAAGAATCAAAATAAATCAAAAATAAATTTTAAACTGACTTTACTATATATCTAGCTGAAAACATCAGCTAAAAATCAAAAAAATATTTTTCCCGGAAATCGTCTTGGAACAACATTTTCCTGCTTATTTACGCGCAGGAAAATTGAGTTTTCCGGACTAGTACTGTAAAAACTTTGCAAGACGCAAAATAAAAAAGATACTCTAGTAACTATAGTTGCCAACAAAATTGACAAACTTGATTTTTGTGGAATTTGTAAAAAAAAATTCTAAAATTTGTAAATTTCGTCTTTTTTTACGATTTCCGGAAAAATTTAATACAAAACACGTCAGTAAAATCTCTTACTTGACTCGGAGCTTTAAAATACTCGGCACAAAGTGTCTCGTATTTCAATTTAGCTCCTCTTCAGTAATGTGAAATTTTCCTGACTTTTATGTAAATAACTATTTTTAGTTATCTAGAAAGAGAAAATTAAACAATATACAATATATGTACCTTAAAATATCAGTTATTCTAAAAAAAAACCGTGTCAGTTCAAAATAACATCTTCAAAGTTAGACAAAAATTTATATTTAAAAAAAAATGCAAGCTTGAAAATTGTCTAATTTTGAATATAAAAATAATGCCTTTAGTATGAAAGTTGAATACAATACGAATATATCAAAATTAGTTTTTGTTTCTTTTTAACTTATTTTAGAAATGTTTTAATCAATTTTACATATTTTTGAATTAATAAATTAAATTTATTCTTTAAAAAATATATTGGTTGTACCGTAATAGACTTCTAATGTTCTTTATGTTCATTTGTTAGATCAATTATTTAGAATAATGCTTTTTTGTCTGTCTTAACGTTACGTTGTTTTGACATACTCAACTATTAATGCACAAAGTTTTATAAAGCAATCCAAACAATTATATAATGTAAACTAAACTATCAAAAATATTAATTGTAAATTTAAAAATAAAAACAATATTTTACATATAAGATTTTGTTTTTCTTTTAGCTTACTATTAATTATTACGATCTCATTGTGAGAAATAACACCTTTTCAAGTTATAAAAAATATAATTAAAACTATTTTTTTTGAGAAAAATGTATTTGTTATCTTTATAATGTGTTATGTGCTACATAATAATGTCTCATTAAACTATTAGTTTAGCATAGACATCAGCCAACCAGCTCCTAATTAAAAGGTGAGAATTTAAGAAATTTGTATACGTAAATAATTGTATATAATTATTTTTCAACGACAAAAATAGAAATGTATGTTGAACATCCACATTTTAATCAATGTGTCAACTCTGTTTGCTGTCGCCGGCAAAAATCAAGTGGTCACCGATAAAAGGTGCAAACTTCTTAAGGTTTATTTCCGGTAAAAGCTCTACCAAAAGCGTCATAGAAATGTAAAGCTGTCAGTTGCAGGACCGGTAATATTGCTCGCAATTCGTATCCGGACGCATTGTGAAACATTATGGGATTGACGGCGTTTCAGATTGAAAGTTTCAACGATGTCGGCGCTGAAGAGGAAAAAACTACGCTTTTTACCATATGTTTATGTCACACAACTTTATACAAATAACTTCCAAAAGAAAAAGTTGGAGCTTTTTACAGGAGCGATCCCCAAAGATACTGATGAGTCAATTCAGCATCGTTATGGATTTTGATGAGTCCTGGAATTTGGAAGGAGGGGATTCTTCCAACCCGCCAACTGTGGAAATCGTCCTCTCCCATTCAACTGTCCTGGGAAGCATAATGAAGCAATAAATGTTCAACTTGCTGCCGAAAGATGTTTCCAAACATATAAAATGCTGATAGAGCGTTAATATTTATACCAAACACATCGATCCGCTTTGAATCGTCTTGGTATTCAACGGACCGGAAATACTGAAGGAATACCGAGCCAATATATTACGAAAAATCTGGAAAATATGTTATAGATATTGAAATTTTAGGATGGTAGCACAAAGCGTCAAATGCAGCTCTTTATCGTTGCTGATCGTTCAATTTAAATGTCGGATCTACCTACTTTGAATTCTTGCTTACTATTTTCCCAATTTTAATAAAATTCAAAGATATGTAACACTACTAGAACAGTTAGTGGTTTCTGAAGAAATTTGTTGTATTTTTATAAAACATAAGGTATTCCTACTTATTCCGTCGACTTTGTGTTTACTATACATTAATATGCGGGAGTTAGGTTGCGCTCCCTACGAGTGCTTACCCTCTTCTCTTTGTAGAAAGTTGATTAAGAAACCTGTATTATAAAGAAATTCAAGAAATAGTAAATAGTGTGTAAGACGTGATCTATTCCTAACGTTCACATGTTACCCAGTTTTTAGAATCCTGGCGGAGCTGGCATTCGAAAGCACAGGGATGCATTGTGCATTTGTTTAGTTGCGGCTTCTGGGTGCTGTCCTGAGTCAGAGACTGAGGTTTATCCTAGAACTGTCACTCCTCCCAGAAAAAGGGTTAAATGTAACCCCTTAAATGCTAGTGAAAAAATATGATTTTAAATATATTTAAAATCATTGAAAACAAAGTTGGTTTAAAATGAAATAAACAAATCTTTTCAACAACAAATTGCAACAAAGTTTTAAAATCGTGCAAAATGTGCATCACTTTTGGGCTTGTTACATAATATACTATTCTTTGTCGCTTATAGGTTTATTTTGTTCATATAAATAGAATAATTCAATTTGTTTTAATTTTATTCATAAAGCAATTCCTAATTTCGCGTAAGTTTGCAAGTCGTTTTTTACCTAATCACGTCTTTCAAGAAAACCAAGTTTTAATTTATGCAAATGCAAATAAGTTTTTTAGATATCTAATTAATTATATATTTTTTGTAATTATTAATTACAAAACTGTAATTAGTTTTAGTTTTCTAACATAGGAAAACAGATTTTTGTCAAAATGTTTTATATTTAACGGTTCAAGAGCCAATCAAATCAAACAATATGTACAGTAACGTAAACATGTTTTATTAAAAATTAGTTGTTGTAGAATAACATTTGCAAGCTGAAGTACTGTTTTATAAATTTTTGTTTCATTATATAAATAATGCTTTTTAGGGTAATTAAAAATCAATGGCAATATTGCATGTAATCTAGAAATAAAAAATTCAAGTATACCAACGATAAATTGCAGATTCTTGCGCATTATACTTTAACTAATAAAATTGCTGAGTGCTTTTTATAAACATTTATTTTACAATTTAAAAAAACTGAAAAAATTTTGAAAATTAAACTAAAATTGTTTCCAAATTTTTCATTTGTGAGCCTACCCGCTTTCAATTAAAAAATGCTAGAAATTATCATTTTAATTAAGCAAAGTTATGAAAAAAATAGGTTTTTGGCTATTTAGTTATTACAGATAATAACTGGCAAATGCACTTATTTAGTTTATATACAAATAACTGATAAAATATCATCTTTGAAACACTTTTTAAACAATCACTAAAAAATGTCAAAAGGTTAAATAAGTAATAGGGTTTGCTAAGCACTAAAATTATCGTGTTTTTATAAAAAAGCATCAATTAAGCAAACCAAGAAATTCACATCTTTTTAAGATGGTTTTTTAACCGCGTAAATCGTCAAGTTAAAAATTAAAATCTTGATAAAACGTCAAAAAGCTTTTCTCTTTAAAACAAAACAATACACAAAATTATTGGAATGTTAATTTGAAATAGACAGAATTGAAAGTGTCTGGCAATATTTTATTCTTAAGCGTTTTACTTAACTCTAACAAAAATACCCTGTTTTATCTGTTATTGTTTACAGCAAGTTTTACAATGTGTTGATGCATTTCTTATCAAATTTTAGTGATTTCTTAATGTATAGCTGCAAATTCAGTGTTTGTCAATCTCATTAACTATTAGAAAGAACCACGCCAACAAATCAATAAAACGTGTTTCACAATAAATAACTTACTAGATATGCTTGAAAATGTGTTGGCAGCGTTAGGAATTTAAAATGCTTTGTTAAATTATGTGTTGTTGTGAAGAACATCCACAATTGTGACACACACTTTAGAAGAAACACGTTTTAAATAATATTATTATATGTTACAGATTTAGTTCTTGAAAACAATTTAAATGCAAAAACCCATTATTTGACATTTGTAACTTACTTTTTAATTAAATTGCCTAATAGTGCTTCTTGACCTATTCTTGCAAAGTTTATTTTCCGGTCGATTAAACCACTCGAAAAATTATGTTTTGCACAAACAAGACACTAAAAAAAATTGTAAACATTTTGACTTGTTTAAGTTTTTTTTAAAGTTTTTTGACGATTGAAAAAATTCTATATCTACTAAAAACCTCAAAATTTATTTTTAGAATAAAAGTTTAAACGTTTATAACTCTATTTTTTTTTTGTTAACGTTGCACCTAAGGTTAAATTATGTTTGTATTTTTATAAAAATAAATTTAGCCTTTGGAATAAGAATAACAAGTTTTACTAAATTTTACAAAAAAATGAAATTAAAAAAAAGCAATTTAGGTTAGGTCAGGTCAGTTGAAGTTAAGGTTGAATTAAGTCTCTATTTTTATGAAAAATAAATTTAGCCTTCGGAATAAAAATAACGAGTTTTACTAAATTTTACTAAAAATGAAATTAAAAAAAACAATTTCAGTTTTTGGTAAACGTAATATTGTGAATTTTACAACTTTGAAAGATTCCTATAGTTTTTATTTTTTAACAAAAAGCAGTTTTGTAAAATTTTATTCTAATTAATATATTTAGATTAGCTTTTATTTTTTATTTCTTCAGTAAACGTAAATATCGCAACGGAACCTGCCATGTTCCGATTGAAAAAATTCTATATCTACTAAAAACCTCAAAATTTATTTTTAGAATAAAAGTTAACTCTATTTTTTTTTTGTTAATGTTACACCTAAGGTTGAATTATGTTTCTATTTTTATAAAAATAAATTTAGCCTTTGGAATAAAAATAACGAGTTTTACTAAATTTTCTAAAAAAATTAAATTAAACAAAAAACAGTTTAGGCTAGGTCAGGTCAGTTAAAGTTAAGGTTGAATTAAGTTCCTATTTTTATGAAAATAAATTTAGCCTTCCGAATAAGAATAACAAGTATTACTAAATATTTCAAAAAATGAAATTTAAAAACAATTTTAGTTTTTGATAAACGTAATATTGTAAATTTTACAACTTTGAAAGATTTTTATAATTTTTATTTTTTAACACAAAGCAGTTTTGTAAAATTTTATTCTTATTAATATATTTAGATTAGCTTATTACGTTTTATTTTTTCAGTAAACATAAATATTGCAACGGAACATGGCAGACTCTAAAGTATTTACTAGAAAATCAAGTATTTAAAGTAGACAAAAGCCCCATTCGCAACATAAACATCCATTTTAAATGATGCAAATTTTATGAAATCAAGCTGAGATTAGACGCTTTCCATTAAAACGAATGGAAACTGTCAAAATTTAATTAATGCCATTGCTGTAGTCCGTATTTTGTAAACACAATTACGGCCACGTTCGAATAACAAATCCAATACAAATCTGTTAAATATCGGACCAAATTGAATAAAATATACCCGAGGGTCGGTCAATCGAACAAACCACTTCAGGAAATTAAATGTGATTAAGACCAAAGTTAGGAATTTAATTAAATTCGATTTTTGGAAACAAAGACGAAAGGCAGAAGTTGCTGATGAAGAGCATATGTTTTTGTAAAAACATTCTGTATTTACCATGAATAAGTTGATTGAAAATAAATTAGTATTTTCTAAAATGACGATTTATTCTAAAATCAGATGCTTTTTGAATAAAATATTTTGAAAATTTTACCCTGCATGCGTCGTGCTTCAATATTAGTTTGCGCTGTAAAATGTAAGTTACCGCACGCCAAACTATTTTTGTTTTATCTTTGGCATTAAGCATTATCTAAAGCTACAAGATATGAAATTATTAAAACTTTGCTTGAAATCTTGTTTAAAGGCTTAGGTTTAGATAATGCTTAATAAAATAAAAAAACATTTTAAATAAGTGAACAAATTAAAAATTTAGAATAATCGACTCTATTATGATTACCTAATTATTATTTTATTTATTTAATTTACTCAAACTGCTTATAAACTAATATTTAATTATATTAAAAGCAATTTTTTTAGTTTTTAATTTCTAACTTGTATTTTATGGTCAATTAATTATAAAGTGTCAAAAATATATGCCAAAAAAAGCATTAATAAGAAGATCTTAAAAACTACTAGTCATATCTTGATCAAATTTAAATGGGACTAAATGAAAAGCATCAGCTTCCAAATAAAAGAATCATCAAAATCGGTTCACTCAGAAAAATGATATAAAGTAACACACGAAAAAAAATACGGTCAAATTTCGCACCCCTTTCTTTTATTAAAATCGGTTAAAAAAAGTTTAATTTTTTAAAAAACTATAAAGTTTTTTTTGAAAAATTAGTTTCAAAAGCATTTTTTTTTCTAAAACTATATTTTAAAAATATATATCATATAAAATATTTAAGCTTCCGTTTGTTTGCACAAATATTAATCTTTTTGTAAACATGTTTATTGAAAAAAATTAGAACAATAGATTATAACTTTTTAGTGTCATCTCAAAAAATTATACAGCTGTATTGCAATTATTACAGCAAACAATAAAATAAAAATATATAACGTGTTTCATTTAAAACAAATGTGACGTACGATCTTAGAAAATTAAAACCTTTTATATAACTTTGAACATTTTTATTTTTAAGAAGTAGAGTTTTTTAGTATGAAACAGGAATTTATACTGTTTGCTTAAAACACTTTTTTTACAAAACCACAATTTCAAAATGACTGTGTTTAAACAAAAGTTGGTTTATATTTTGTTACAAAACATTATGTTTTGTCTCGCGTGAGCGACAAAGTATTAATTTTTGGAAAAGTACTTTTGCGTTTCAAATGCAAACACAAACGCCTACTTTCTATATCGATTGTACAGCCTGTATACCTACTATTAATATACCTCATTAATCCACGATTTTACATTAACACAAATATTTATTTCAATGATAACAATATTTCTTTATTTTATTTATTTTTTTATTGTTACTTCTTCTAAACAATGTTTTTCATAGTAACGACACATACTGTTACTTCTTCAGTGACTTTCTGTATATTACTTTTTAAAGATAATCGAATTATTTCTACTGACTGTTAATTATAATAATTTTAATAATTTAGATGAGACTTTTCTATTGAACATTATTTCTCGTTGATCGATTATTGAAAAATCAACATTTATCTTTAGATTTTTATTAACAAATCGGTTGTTAATGTACTTCATTAATGCACGATTTTACATTAATACAAATATTTCTTTCAATGATAACAATATTTATTTATTTTATTTACTTTGTTATTGTTACTTCTTCTAAACAATGTTTTTTATAGTAACGACACATACTGTTACTTCTTCAGTGACTTTCTGTATATTACTTTTTAAAGATAATCAAATTATTTCCGCTGACTGTTGATTATAATAGTTTTCAATAGTTTAGATAAGACTTCTATTGAAAATTATTTCTCGTTTATCGATTATTGAAAAATCGTCATTTATCTTTAGATTTTCATCAACAAATTGGTTGTTAATGTACCTCATTAATGCGTGATTTTACATTAACACAAATATTCGTTTTAATGATAACGATATTTCATTATTTTATTTACTTTGTTATTGTTACTTCTTCTAAACAATGTATTTAATAGTAACGACAGATACTGTTACTTCTTCAGTTACTTTCTGTATATTACTTTTTAAAGATAATCGAATTATTTCCACTGACTGTTGATTATAATAATTTTTAATAGTTTAGATAAGACTTTTTTATTAAAAATTATTTCTCGTTGATCGATTATTGAAAAATCGACATTTATCTTTAGATTTTCATTAACAAATTGGTTGTTAACATACCTCATTAATCCACGATTTTACATTAACACAAATATTTCTTTCAATGATAACAATATTTCTTTATTTTATTTACTTTGTAATTGTTACTTTTTTTAAACAATGCTTTTAATAGTAACGACACATACTGTTACTTTTTCAGTGACTTTCTGCATATTACTTTTTAAAGATAATCGAATTATTTCCACTGACTGTTGATTATAATAATTTTTAATAGTTTAGATAAGACTTCTATTGAAAATTATTTCTCGTTTATCGATTATTGAAAAATCGACATTTATCTTTAGATTTTCATTAACAAATTGGTTGTTAATGTACCTCATTAATGCGTGATTTTACATTAACACAAATATTCGTTTTAATGATAACGATATTTCATTATTTTATTTACTTTGTTATTGTTACTTCTTCTAAACAATGTTTTTAATAGTAACGACACATACTGTTACTTCTTCAGTGACTTTCTGCATATTACTTTTTAAAAATAATCATGGATGGCTATGCTTTCTTGGCAGCAGGTTTTAAATCGGTTTGCACTAAAGCCGAACAATCTGCAAACATAAAGTCGCTTACGCAATGGCGTAGAGATTTTTGTAAATTCGAATACATATATCAGTTTAATTAGTTTGCGTTATTTATTTGTGCACGGCACTGTGCTCTAAAATGGTAATGTCAGTTCTGAACACTTGCAATACCGGCTTAGCTTACCCGTACTAAAAATGTAATAAAATAGCTGAATTAAGCTAAGACATTTGTTTTATTTTCTAAAGCCACCCTTGATTAATTTTAATAGTATACACCCTGTATATTCAATTGGTGTCGTATTTTCATCCATGTCTTGTTGCAGAATATTACTATTTTAAAATACATAATATGTTGTTTTACATTTTGCATTGCAATTAATGTACTTTTGATTGTTCTAAAAAATTAGTTTTTATTCCAAAAATAAACCATTATTGGTCAAATGACTACATTTGCATTACCGTATGTTTTAATTAGCAGATGCAGTCTCTTGTAATTTTATGAATGAAGGCTATTTTTAGGCTGATGTTGCAGCATCGGCCACTCAACCAAAACACATATCTTTGAAAGTGTTTTGGTTACTTAAAAATGCTTTCAGGCCATAGCCGTGCACTATTAGATAGTGTTCAAGTGCTGATCTGTGTTCTGTCATAAAATTAATCTTTGAAGCTTTTATAAACTATTGCCGGTGCAACCGTAAAGATACTTTAGAACATCTTTTATGTAAGAAGAAGGTGAAGATTATAGCAGACAATGTTCTGGAGAATGATAAAACATAATGGAACATAAAACCAACCAACAGGTGGAATGATGTTGCTTGCTGGATAAGAATGGGTTTAAAATGGTCCAGACATTTTCCATTAATCATATCAATCTGGTTGCCTTCAACTGTGATAGTATAGCAACGAAGCGTTAAAAGCTGCTCGTAGACTTCATGAATGTATGTATTAAGTCAGAAATGTGACAATGTCACATAAGCTCAAATTATGACAGGATGTTTGAGTACTTAATGTTTATGGCTTGACAGAAATCAGACGAAATTTCAACACGAAAGTGCTTTTTTTCGGAAAGATATAAATAATTCTCTTTAATGTATCCGAGACAAACTTTAAAACGGTGTAGCTAAACGTTTTCATTCAAATTTATTCACTTAAAATTTTTTTTTCGATTTTATTTTATTTTTGAGAAACTAAATTAAAAGTGTACCAGCCTGCTATACTTTTTATTGTATTTTTAAATGGTACAACCGCTCTAGGATTTCAAAGATGCAAATTACTAAACAACATGCTGTTTGCAGGATCATGAGGCAAGAACCGCCTGGAAGGAAGCACAGTCACGCTACATTTGCACCCATGAAAATTATAATCTAAATTTAAATGCGAGGGAGTCATGCCGGACAATTCGCAACACTGTGGGTGTACCATGAGGTGTCTTCGACTCATTTCTTAAGTGAGTTATGATGACTCTTTTATAAACATGACAGTGCCGACAAATTGTACGGAAATCGCAGATAATGCACACATCATGTCTTCATGTTCATTATTTTAATGATGGGGGCACAACAACCCTGCTGAAATTCGATCGTCGATAATTTTCCAATTTGAATTCGAGCACAGAAGAGCCCCCATCAAGAAAGAGACTTGGATTCGAGGGTAACCCGATATGAGTCTTTTGTTTAGACCCTTCTTTCCAAAGACGAAGGCTATGGGAAAAAGATGTGGGCGGACAAAACACAAATTTTTGATATTTTATCAAAGACTATTATGTACTTAAATATGTCAAATGCCATCGGAGTTGAAAAGAGATTTTTGGTAAATAATTGATATGACAGTTTAAACTAATCTAAAATCACTACAAAAATATACGTTACCTAAAAAACTGTATTTAACATCATCTTATTATGACGTTTTATATTTTTGATTAAATTATGGGGTCTTTAAAAGACAAGTGGTTTTAAAAATCAATAATAATTCTGTTTTTATAAAATTCAACTGAAAAATTTTTTAAAAAATATTATACAATACATTACAAATTACAATTATAAGAAGCAGAAAATTATTTGTTGTGATTTATGTTAACATTTATATTAGAACATATAACTTTATTTGCATCATTTCTTCTCACTTCAATGTTGTTTCCACATTTATTCGATTTTTGCTTCTCAGTATTCACAATAACATTGCCGTCTGTTTTCGAATTTTTACTCTTCTTATCAATGTCTATTTGGCTCAAAATTAACTCTTCGACATACGCTTGTACTGCGGTTGTCAACTTCTATCGGCCTTGACGTTGGACCATACCAAGATCGGCTCCAGCGTTGATAAATAAACTCGCTGATTTTATTTTTACATTATTCTGGTAATTTAAAAAAATTAGCTACAACTGATAGTGAAAACAACTTGTTATGAAAAGTATCTTTAGGTTAGAGAAATACATATTTTCTACAAATCCAGCACATTAACTATTACTAATAGTAATTTTGACAATTTTTTAAATAGTTTAATAAACTTGCTCAGTATTATTAACAATATACAAATGTTTTAATAAGAGGGGATTTTAATGTACATTTTAATACTAAGGATGAAAGAGCGACTAAACTTTGTAATTTATTATTAAGTTATGGTCTTCGTCCTTTGGTAAATTTCAAGACACGAAGAGATCATACTCTTGACAATGTTTTTACAAACCTTAGCGACAACGTGATAAATATCAAGCCTATCAATCTATTGCTATCCGATCACATAGGAATACATGTAGAAATACTGCTCAAGAAAAATGTCTATAAACATACGTTAATCAAAAAAATTGTAAGACCCATTACTAATTACGGCAAACTCATATTTTATAATCTTATGAGCAAAGTTGATAAAAAGCGAAGATAAATTTGCTAGCTTTAACGGAAAAGGTTTTTCTCACAAAAAACTGTAATGTCTTGTAAAGTTCCATGGTTTACTACAAAATTAAAAAAATTGAGAGAGACTTTAAGACTGTTACGCTACCCAGCTATATGGAGGTATTGAACTTACAACGGTGTTTAAAAATTATAAGCGTTATTATAACGACAAAATAAAAAAAGCAAAATTAAGGCAAACGAATTGTATATTATAAACAATAAAAATAATAACAAGCTCATGTGGGAACTCATTAATATAAATAAACCCAAAAGCAAGAATAACATACATGTGCTAACGTCCAACCAATTCAATAAATACTTTTCAAAAATTGCAAAAAATTTTATCAACTTATTACTAATTTCAGACCTAGACCCTATTCGTTAAATGACATTATTTGGAGATGTAAATACCTGTGAAATGGCGTATAACCTGTAGGACAAGCTCAAATTAGGGAGGTCATAGAAGACTTAAAAAACAAAAGTAGCAAAGATATCTGTCGGTTCCTATAGTTAAATCAATAAAAAGTCTTATTATTCCTCCTCAAACAAAACTTATAAATGAATGTATTGTAAGTTTAATAGACCTATGTTGCCTAAAAAAAGCCGTAGTAATAGCAGTCTTGAAAAAAGGAAACGAACATAATGTTTCCAACTGCAGGCCAATTTCATTAATTTCATTAATTAAGTCTTTGTAAAAATATTTGAAAAAGTTTTTTTAAAACAGATATTACAGTTTTTCAATGAGAATCATCTATTTGATAAAACCAATTTGGCTCTAGAAAAGGGCTCTCAACCGAAGCTGCTGTAATTAAGTTTATTGAAAGTGCGATTAGCAAAAATGACCTATTAGCAAATTTTCTTGATTTGAGTAAGACTTTCGGTTGTGTGCCGCACGAAATATTTTTTTATTTTTATATTTTAATTTTTTTTTTATTTTTTATTATTTATTTATTTTTTATTTTTATATTTTTACAATTTTACACTTACTAGCGCAAGATTAATGCTTTCATACTTATCTAACAGAGTCCAAACTGTCAAATTTAATACTACGTTTTCGAACTGCAGAGAAATAGGACATGGAGTCCCACAGGGTTCGATTTTGGGTCCAATACTGCTGCTCATCTATATTCTATATAAATGATTTTTTAAAACACATGACGCCATTCCAGACGGTTTTATATGCTGATGACACTACTATTGTAAAAAACGTAACTACTGACACAATTGAAAGCACTTATCAGTTCAGTCAAGCATTAGCAAAAAGCTGGTTCAGTGCAAACAGATTAGACCTGAATGCAAAAAAATCTTCAACTATAATAATTTCGTTAAAAACACATTTGCATCAAAAGTATCGGAAGCAGACAACATTTCTGGGAATAAAAGTAAATGACAAACTACTTGGGATGATCACATAGAAAGGATTGGCAAAAAATACATACCTATTAAGAAATCTTGCAAATGCACTGAGTCAAAATATTTTAAAAATGGTTTTTTTCTCACTAATTCAATCACACTGTCAATATGGTATATTAGCATGGGGTCATTCATCACCGATAGAAAAAGTCTTTAGAATACAACAAAGATCTGTAAGAATTGTGGTAGGTCTTGCTTATAGGACAGACTGTAAAGTATATTTTAGATCTCTTGGCATTTTAACAATTTCCAGTTTATATATTTTCCTATGTCTCAAACATGTAAAAAGTAATTTTGATAATTTCTCTATATTAAACTGTTTTTACAAATATGGAACAAGAACAAATGACTTGTCATATAACAATTTAAGAATTTTTAGATGCCAACAAAGTGTTAACTATTATTGCATCAATAATAGAGACTATCCGTTTAATAAATTTGTTAAAGTAGTTCAGGCATTATTAATAGACATAGACATAGTCAGTACATGTACGGACGAATGTAAGGACGGCAGGTCCAGAACATGAATAAACATTACTTACTTACTTACTAATATAAGCTTTTTTGTTTATTTTAATCCTTACTTAAAAACCAGGTCAACAGTTATAATATTAGATAAATCTTGCTTTCTTGTTTTATAAAAAATTTCAAAAAAAATTAATTTAATTTTTTTACAAAAATGTACTTTAATAAATTTTTTAAACACTTATCGTTTAAGAATTATTTGAATACAGTTGCGAACAAGTCATAAAACCATAACATACATAAATAGCAAATAAGTCAAGATTATTGCATATTAAAATGACGTGAATTATAAAATATATAAATAGCAAATAAGTCGAAATCAATGCATATTAAAATGTGTTTGTACTTAAGAAACTTTCTGTTATACCGATGCTTGTGTGAAACTTTACGTACAATTTTGGAGAAAAATATTTTCACCAAATAATAGACAAAAAAGATTAAATTTGAATCACTTTTTTATATGTACGCATTGTTAAGATGCGCCAAAATAAATCCCTCATAGTTGACTATTATATTTTGTATCAACCTATAAACTTTTGTAAAGCGAATATCATATGCAAATAGCAAAACATTGCAATACATAAACAGTATTTGACTGCGTGCTGTTGCACTAGTTTACTAAGTCAATATAATAAAACGAGTTAGGCAGTAAACAAATTGTGATAAATAATGTGATCTACAAAGAAAAACTGTCCATTCTACAGCTGGAGAATAAGCAAGCCGTATAGTCCTTGTATCAACAATACGTAGTTTATTTATTTAGAATGTATTTTTAACTTAATTTGACAAATTGTTTTATTGAATAATTATTATAAAAATAAGTTCTTACTATTTGGAAACATCTTTTGATGTAATTGAAAAAAAAACTTTTGTATTAATTTATTTGTATCAAAAGACTAAAAACGATTTGTTTGCAAGCCCAACAAACGTTTGGAGAAACTGGAAACCAAGACACAACTTTTTGAGCCAACAAACATATATAAATATGTAAAATAATTAAAAAAAAATTACAAAAATTTGAGTCTAGGAACTTTATTTTTATTTCATTAGCACATTACCTAAAATGACAGATGATGTACCTAAATCAAACTAAAAAACTAAATAATTGTAATTAATTAAGTAATTTGAGGTTTGACATTTTTTATATGAAATTTAGATTACAAGATCGATTTTTCCACCAATGGTAACATAAGAACGACAAATAAGATTTGTGCGACAAATGACACGTACGTCATCCGTCTACTTAAGTTAAATTGTTTGAAGTTTTCGACTTTTGAAAGTTTTATAATTATTGTTGCCACTTTTGACTAGAAAAAATATGGCTTTATAGGCGTTCAGGATTAATACCACAAATGATACCTTTACACCACTACCTGTTTGAGCAAATTCTTAAATCAAACGTCCAAACCTGTAATTACTCCTGTACTAAACAGAATTACTATTGCATCGACGAGGTATGATTCACCTGTTTAACGACGGTCTATTCTGAGCTTACGTTATTATCAGCAAATGAACAACCCGTTCCTTAAAATTAAAAATTTCTGTATGTAATTATTGTTTTTATTAAGTTAAAATGATTTAATAATGCTTTATTTGTTATTACATATATAGTTTAAAAATTAACTAAGTTGGGAATAATTGTGATGTATTGACTCACAAATTGAAATTAAAGTTTCTAGGTATATCAAATTCTAGAAATTTCATAATTGTTAATCAACGAGATACTAACCAAAAATAAAATCAGTTACGACAAAATTCGACAACTGATAATTGTCAATTGTCGCAAAAGTTCTTTACTGTGAGTAATGCTACCTATATAGTTTTTTTATCTTAAGTGGAGGGCTAATTATGCTTCAGCCTACTAAAACGTAAGATTTGTAGTAAACCAAATCCACCCTTATAAAACTTGTTTCGTAATATGAAAAATGTTTGTAAACTTTATTTTTAATGTTTTATTTTTTAATTTAAGCAGAAATTGTTTATTTGTTTGTTTATATTGTATACTTTTTGATTAATTTAAAATATTATAGATAAAAGATAACATGAATAAATCTACATAATGAAGTCTTTAAAGCCGAAATAGTCATGTTAGCGCTGTAAAAATCTAAGCAATGTAAAGGAAAACGTTAGAAAAAATCAATTAAAATATTCCCACTTAAAGGGCCAACACTGGTCGATCCATCATTCAGTGACATACGACATTTTAAGCTAAACATTGTCACATGTAGAAACACACATGTGGTGGGCAGAGAGACAAGAAACACAACAGGATCGGTCTGAAAACCGTTTCGAATTAATAAGAAAAATGGCTCTTTCAATTCGGGGTGACACACAAAGCCCAAACGAAGGAAGCACAGTCATGGTAGATTTCAACTATAAAAATTAAAAGGCTAAATTTAAATACCAAACCTTTTAGCGGAAGAAGAGTTAGTAGAGTCACTTAAATGGACTAACGTAAAAAAACTGGTGGATTAAAATTTTAGAAAGCGATGACAGTTAATATACTTTTAGTTGAATAATATTGACAACTCGATATAGTCTCTATTTCAGTCGAGAGAGTTTACAAGACAAAAAAAAAACGTTTTCTTAAGTTTCAATACTATTTATATATTTTTTTACTCTCAGGCAACAATAGGTCAAACTGTCGTCGAATATGTTAAAAATAGCCTCTAATTTGAACTATGTCCAGCTTTCTTAAAATATCTTTCGTTTGTTTAAAATATGTATTAAAAACTAATAATAATAATCTTTGTCTCTTCACTATACAGCGTTATAAACACTGCATTTTGTTTTTTTTTTCTTCAAAATCTGTTTTCTCTCTCTTCATTTTTACATCTGAATCTTGCAATCATTTCCTTCTCTTCCTAATTTTTTTTTAGATATCTTGGTAGTTCTTTTGTAATTAATCTCTTATATTTTTTATTGTATCCGCTCTTTCTAATTTCTTATATTCTTTCTTGTTTCACTATGTCTCTATCTGTTACGACATGCACTTTAGCAAGCCTTTCACTTGAAGGCACCGTACACCCTATGTAAGTGTCACTGTGAAGATAAAACTACTAGAGACTACACTATAGACTAGACCAGAGACTAGACCAGACTACTAGACTAAGAGTAACAGAGAAAGTATCTCAAATAGAGCTTACTTATCTCACTTTTTCTTGTTGCATATGTTGTAAATAAAGTTAAATATAATTATATATGATCCTTCGAAAGCTAATGAATAAATCGCCACCCTATCTCTGTCTCTCATTTCTTTAATCACTTATTGTGTTTCTTCTTTTTTCCTATAAATCGGTTTTACACAAAACTTTTTTTTTCATAGTATTTTCTTCTCTCTTTCTTATTATTTTGTTTGTTTTTCTGTTCATTACTTTCCAGTAATCTTTCAGTATCTTACATCCTTCTCTATCTTCAAACTTTTTTCCTGCCTCTCTTCTTACTTTTTTTTTCTTTCTCTTTCATAATATAATCTGAATTTTATATAACATTGTTATCCCTATTTTGTACTCTCCTTTAAACTTTCTCTCTGCTCTGCTATCCTCCACACTATCGTACACATTTAATTTTTTTTTCACTAATTTCTTCACCTGCACCTTAGTGCTTTTTCTTTCTTTAAACATGTATTTGTTTTTTTATTCACTTGCTCTATTTCTTTTCTACCGCATTTCCATACTTCTTCTTTTCTTGCTTCCTTACTAAACACTATCGTTTTTGTTTTAGTTTCATTGATCTCAAATTATTTTTTTTTCATATACCTTTCTTCATGTCTTATCATTCCACTTATTTCTTTTTCTTCTCTCGCCACTATCACTACATCATCCGCATACGCTACCATTAAAATTTTTTTTCTGACTGCTACTCTTCTTTTTAGCTTTTTTGTCAACACATTTTTCATATTCTTCGTATAATTTGTAAACTTTAGCGGGCTCACTCTTGTCTCAAACCCCTCTTTGTCTACAGCCATTTACTTTCTTTTTCATTTCTCTTTCCTTGCTCTAATAAGTATTAAACAATTAACAATAACGTCTGTTTAAGTTAAGTGTAAATAAATAGTCTCGATATGTTGTCTTGTGAGACTTTATTCAGTTTTCTTATGAAAAAAGTTTAAACTCAAAAATTGTTTCAAATTTTGATAAACTTTATATCTGCCGGTAACACAAATTCAGTAAAAAATAATAATAATAATAAAATGTGTGTATATTTAAAAAATTATGTGAGTCGCTACGGGACGCCTTTGCAGATGTGAAACATCTAAATTATTTTTACACGTAATATGCATAAAAAACCAATTACGACAGGAACTAAATACAACACAATAAAAAAACAAAAAGTTACTAATTTTTTTCTGAAAATAATATTTGTTTATTAATCATATATTTTCATTACTAATTTCAGTAATAGTTACATTTAATATTGATGTAATGATGTTTTTGTGACAAGTGTTTAGTCTATAGTATCTAAAGTATCCATGCCCAGTGAGGCAAGCGAGCCAAACCGAGTGGGAAAAAAATCGTAACAACTAAATGCGTGGCGATTAAAGAAATGGGTATCCAATTAGTGGTTTATTTGCGGCTATGGATGTTTCATATCAATAGTATAACAATAATAATATTGAGAAGTTGTTTTAAATGTGAAAGATGTTTAGGATAATGTGAAACCATTATCCTAAAAAAGTAAAATGATAATTTGAAATTATATTGAAATATAACTATACTAAAGGTTTAAAAAAATTAAAGCCATTAGGTCGGATAATATTTAAAAAACAATATCTTTAAAACGATTTATATAAATATCACCAATCCAAATTATTTAAATATTTTTCATACTGTTAATACAAAAGTGCTAAATGTCTCCGGGTTTTGGTGGCTATCAGGACCTTTAATGGCTCTTTGGAATTTAAAAATGATAAACATTTTTGCTTTTAGCTATTCTAAATAAAACTTTTGATCCTACAGCATCAAATTTCAAACTCCAGACTTTAGATTTGGATTTAAAAACTCTTCCAAAAATACAAAAAGCAACATATATGTTCAGTCATAATGTTTCTTGCTCTCAATTTAATTTTGGGTTTAATTTGTAAACTAATTGAACATTGAAATCTTGTTTTAAAGCAATTTTTATATTACTGAAGGAATAATGTCTTTATCATTAATTGTCAAAAACTGTAAAGATATTTGAATCAAGCAAAACTGCTGTTAATATTAATGATGATAATAATAACAAATTTATTGTTTGAGAGAATTTTTGCAAACAAACTGTTTCGGCGCATGTAACATTGTTTGAAATGGAAAAAAATAGTTTACTTCTTGAAAAAATAGCCATAGATGTTGAAGAAGTCACATCGAGTTTGCTACTCAAGAAATCCAGGGACGTTTATTACAAAGAATTAAGTGAGTTCAATAACTGGAAACAGCAAAACGATGGTTTTGAAGTAAGTGAAGCACGTCTTTAAGTTAGGTTACTTTTTCAACGCCAAAAAAAGATTCGCGGCCTCTTCAATGTGAACGAAATACAGCATGCTAAGATCGACATTAAAGCTTCACGAAAATACAAATATTTTACAATATGACAAGCTAATCGCTTTTTTGGAAAATAAATCAAAAAATTACAAGTGCAAGAAATCAAAAGATCTTGAAAGACAGCATATTTAACAGTTTCTAGCAGAAGCACCCAATAAAAAATATTTGATGTTGAAGGTCGGTCAATTTTGTTATTAATGCTTTTAATATAAATGTTAACATAAATCTCAACAGATTTAATCTAAGATTCCTGTTTCTTATAATTGTGATTTTATCTATTGTATTTTTTGATGTTCAATAAATTGTTCTATTTTCGGTAAACTTACTGTTGAATTATATAAAAACAGTTTTATTATTGATTTATAAAACCACTTGTGCTTTATAGACCCCATAACACATTCAAAAACATCATTTTCATAACATAATAAAGAAGTGTTGGATAAAATAATTCTATTAAACTAATTTTAGCATGAGCATTGAATGTTATTACTTATTGTCAATTAAATAATATTGCCGACTCTTCTTAGAATCTATTAATGACTGATTAAATAATGTTCTGCTGCTAGCCGTAATCCGTAAACAATTTTTAGTAGTGATTATGTATGTACTCAAAATAAGTTAGAAATATTTCATTTTCATCTTTTCTAAAAACATTTATTTATCTTTTCGTCCCTTCCGACCAGTGGCGGCTCGTGATTTTTTCTCACGGGAGGGCACCGGGGGGTCTGGGGAGTCCGCGCCCCCGGAAATTTTTTGCAAAATATGCTTCCAAAATCGATCGATTCCTCAGGTTGAGGGCAATAAGCGAGATGTCCCGGAGCCTACAGACCGCGACTTTTGAACTCGGAATTACAAATTAGGTATTTATATTAATTTATCTGTGGGGGGGCCCGGCCCCGGTGCCCTCCCTGCACCAGCCGCCACTGCTTCCGACCACATTACTTACCATTCTGTAAATAAATAAAACAGCGCCACTGCAAAGAGAAAATTCCGTATCAAAACATCCGGCCTCAGATAATATTTCATAATTCTAGACGAATCTTCAAATGAGCTTACCTTCCGCATTTCCGGAAAAAGTTTTCCGAGAGTAGCAACTAGTTTTATGAGCATGGTATTTATTTGATGTCTTTGGAAAACGACGGCGCCGCTAAGTTTTAAAGAGGAATAAAAATTTGAGCAATTTTTCTACAACAACAAAACTATTTAATAATAGGACAATAAAACTTTATATTACGTTTCGCCAAAGTTTAATGTCGGTTTTTCTTTTAAAAACGAGATCATTTATATTCCCTTAAACAAAGTCTTTGTGTTCAGTGCTGTGTTTATAAAGTTGGTTTTTTTCAGAAGTTGACGACTTATTTTATTTTTATTCCAGAAGCGTCGTAAATTTGGGTGGTCCTGCACCTTCACCTTCTGAAAAATTTAATGAATTTCAGATGTGCGAGAATTTGTATTCATTTGAGGTAGTTCAGGACAAGACTCGCTTCTTTTTGTAATTGATTGTTGGATACTATTTGTAGCAGTTTGTCTTCGAGGCCATAACAAGGTTTGTTAACTACGGCATAAATATTCATTAACTTTTTTTTGTCTGTTTTACATAGACGTAAGTGTTTTCTTATTTTCTTGTGCAAATTATTTTTTGAAAACAGTAGCATTTAATTATACTTTTTTAAAATAAATTAATAAGTTTGTTCTTATTTCAATTAATCTTCTGGAATTAACTGAGAGTACCTCAATTCATGTTGTAAACTGCAAAAAATTTTAAAATAGTATATTATTCAACAAGTGAGAAAATTGAATGACAATGAAATTTACGACAGACGAATAGAGTAGGTCGCTTCATTTGGATGAAAATGATCATTTCTCACAAAATAAATTATACTATCATACTATAGCACTGTACTTTTTCTCATTATATTGACATATACATCAATTGTGTCATAACTAATAAGACTTAAAGAAAGTGATTTTGACATTAGTATTAATTATTTTTTAGTATTAATTATATTTGTACATTTGAGCTGGAAGTTTAGACTGCTTTTATAATTTTGTTCGCTGAATCTAGTTTGTTATTTATGAACGTGACTATAAGACATTCGGCTACCATTGTAGACATTTTAAAACTGCGACTTTTTAGAGCAGTTATACCCACTTGCATCTATTAGTAGTTTAACTGATAATTTTCTAAAACAGCGTCTAGTATACTTTTCAGCTTTCGGAAAATTTAAGTAATTAGTGATTTTGTATCTGATTTTAAATATTTTGTTAACTCCTATATTTTAACAAATGCACTTGCTCTTTTGACAGCAGAAAAATCAACTGTTGATTGACACATTAGGCAGAGGTATTAGGTTAATGCATTTCTCAGAAAACAATATAGTGTTTTACAGTTATCGAAAAATTTTGTGCACTTTTTGTTTTTTTAACAGAAATAGTGCCACCAATATTGATTTATTTATATCTACACAATCATTTACTTTGACATATGTATTTTACTGTTGAATATTTTTTTGTGTGCACGTAACTTAGAGTAGATTTCAAATTTTATTATTATTATTATTATTGTTAAGGCTAAATGTAGATGTTTTATTTTAATATTTTTGATTTTTTGCGTAACTTTTTTAGACAATGTGTGTTCAATGTCAGCCATTTAGATTCTGCGGCAATTTTTTCTTTACTTTGCGTGTTTTTAAATTTAGAGAGTATTTGTGTTGTATTTACATGTTCTGGTTTCTGTAAATTGTCTAATTCTTTCTTTAAAATAATGGTTTAAAACAATAAATTGCTTTATTTTTATACCAGGCAAGCTCAACAGCATACACTTTATAAAAAAAAAATTTAAGGTCAATTGGTAAGACCATATTAAAAAATTGAACGATTTTATTAATTGGCTCAATTGCTAATTCTGTAGAAATATTTTTTTTTTTAGAATGGTTTGCCATTGGTTTTATTTGATTTTTTGACGTCTTTAAAATTTTTCAAAAAATTTTTTCGCAAAAATTTTGCAGAAATATTCTGGTTTTCACAACTTTTATTTATACTTGCTACTATTTTTTCAATGTTTAGAATAACAACTATGTCTTGATTGAGGTCAATTTGAGTTGCATCAACTCATACTTTACAAATATACAGTATGTACCCGGATTGGGTTCACAAGAGGAAAAGAAACATTAGTATTTAATTTTACAAAAACATGACAAAAGAATAACATTTTATGCTTAATTTAAAATAGATAAATCTGCTATTAAAATTTTAATATTATCAAGCAGTGATCTTAAAATCAAAAAAAAACTAGAGAAAAAGTTACCAAAAATTTTTTATTTTTATCAAAAAAATTTCTAAAGAATACAGTTTGTTGCTTAATTCAAACCAATTCCTATTATTCGGTTAACCCATACCACATAGTTCAATTCTAACTCGTAACTCTTCATAACTCTTACGAATTTTCTCAATTGGTAATAATGCAACAGCATCTCTTATCCGATTTTCTAATACTTGGAAACCTTGACCATTGGAAAAAAAATGTTTGAAGATATCCACTGATTTTGAAAACTTTTTGTTCAACTTTTTGATACCATTAAATAAACCATCAGCTTTAGAAAACATTTCATTACACTCTTGTCTTATGTACCTATAACTTTCACCCTCTGTACCATAACATTGAATTAAATAGATTTTTCAATGCAATGTTAATATTTTGGACTATAAAATTCTTACTATTTTTAATTATATCTAACATTACCGTAATATCTAACATTTTGATTCTAAAGCCGACAATTAGATATATGCGTTTAGAAATAAAAATAGGTTAAAATTAAAAATAAAGTTTTCTTTGTTAACTTAATCCGTGGACATACTATATGAACTGTCTTCAAACGAGTGTTTGTGTTTTAACTGCATTTAAGTGCTAAATACTGTATTCAAGAATTTAAAATTTTTGAATTTGGAATTTTTGACTTTAAATTGAACGATTTTGATTGTGAAACTGTAAGAATGATCAAAATGGTTATATCACGTTGTCAAGGGTTAAGTCTAGGTTAAGTTGTCACTATAGACTAACGCGTTAAAGAAAATTTCTATCATTGATTTAGAGCAATAATAAAAATATTGTTTAACACCAATGATGATAAAAATTGATATTCTTGCAGTTCCAACAACAATTTTAAGAAAATAATTTGAAAATTGAGCTCACGTTTCAGAGATTTGTTGTAAATTGTTTTTTTTTCAAATACGATAAACAACTTGACGTTCTAAGACCACTTCCAAATATTTTAAACTACCAATCAAAAGATAGAATTGTGCATTTTAAAAATAATTATTTTTATTATAAACTTAAATTAGGTACTCAGGAATTTACAGTTGTAAATTATACATTTACATATTCAATATATTATATTTTTACCCGACTTCAAAAAAAAAAAGAAAGAGGTTCTTAATTGGACTTTATTTTTATTTATTTTTTATGTGTTTTACCTCAAAACTTTATTCTGAGAGTTTGAGATGTGTTTGATTTACATTACATTATCAAGGAAAATGTCATCTTGATAAATTTCAATTATATAAGCGCAAATCGAAAAAAAAATGTATTTTTGTTTGCTATATAAAATAGTATCAATCAATTAAATATTAAGTAAACAGTAGCTTTTCTTTATTGAGATAAATGTTTCTTCCTTCAAACGGTTTTGTCTCATATTAGTAGCGCGTTCGGTGGGTCTACACATATTAAAACCAAAATAGTGACCGAATCCACTAAAAATCACAAAATAAAAAATAAAATTAACAAAAAAAAACAACTTTAAAAAATAAAAAAATGCATTAAAAAGTATAAAATAATTGCGTAGACTTGTTTGCTTACAAAACAATCAAATGGTTTGGATACTGTAATGTACAATTATTGTTATTTTTGGAGTCGGCGTCAGTTAAGGTAGGTTTGTATAATTGTATCTATTAAAATTAGTATATATAATAACATACTTATCATAATATATTGTGATAAACTAGTCATCATATTAGCATACACAATATTTAAACTAACCAAACATAGTGCGCAGGCGAGACACTGGCGCTTATCCTACCTTGACTGACATCGACTCCAAAAATAACAATATTTGTACATTACAGTATCTAAACAATTTGATTGTTTTTCAAGCATTCAAGTCTTTGCAATTATTTTATACTTTTAAATGCATTTTTTTAAACTGTTTTTTTTTGTTAAAAATTGTTTTTAAATGTCAATCTTTTACCAGCTTATTTTTTTTGAAAATTAAAAAATCTTTTTAATTTATTATTAAATGATTTTTTTTTAGTAGTATTACAAAAACTTCTATATAAACCTTGTTTCTGCTGTAAAGAAGATTATCTCACTTTGTTTAAACGATAATCTTTACAATCATAGCTTTTAATGTACTAATATCTATTATAAAATTGACTAAATTAAGGCCCTAGACTATTAAAGAATAAATTCATTATAGAATAGGCAAAATTATCATCTATTATTTTTGCTTTGTTAGACTTGCTAAAAACCCAAGTATTGTCAAATTTATATTGTTATAAATCGCATAAATGTTGTTATATAATCGCATATATTTGTTCATATATGCGATTGCTATTCGATTAATCTAATTTATGATAAATTATACAAGGAATTTTTTTTAATTATTGTAAACATACGGGTGTTATACTTCTAGAAAAAAACGCCTCAATTTATTTTTGATGCACTGTTATAACTATTTTTAAAACTTATAAAATGTATTTAGTTCACTCCCTTAATAATAAATGAATGATATTATATAACCCATTTATAAGGACCAAGGATTAGTTAAAACAAAATATTACTATTGTCGACGTTTCGCCATTTTATTGAGGCATTTTCAAGACTAAGTAATAAGAATAAAATTAAATATTTAATAAGTCCGGGACCAAGCTAAACATTGGAACAACCATACATGACTGTCATGTATGGTTGTTCCAATGTTTAGCTTGGTCCCGGACTTATTAAATATTTAATTTTATTCTTATTACTTAGTCTTGAAAATGCCTCAATAAAATGGCGAAACGTCGACAATAGTAATATTTTGTTTTAACTAATCCTTGGTCCTTATAAATGGGTTATATAATATCATTCATTTATTTTTAAAACAATAATCAAAATATTTATTGTCAAAACTTAACCAGATCTTTGCTTAGAATTGTCTCACTACAATGTATTTTCCTGTAAACCAAAAAATTTTAATTTTAATGTGGTATCGGAGCGGCAATAGCTTAAGAACGGTGAGAGATTTGCTTTCGGTAAAATACCCAGACCGACCAATTCCATGTGTTAGAACAATTTATTCTAACAATCACAAACAAATTTGCTACAAAAGGCGGCGTGGTAATTGGCGACAAAAAAATAAAATTACACATTTTGTGCTAGAAGGAGAAAAATCCGAAGTCTCTTCTAGTTGTAACCAGATATTTTCAAAGCTCGGTTTTAACACCTGTGAAAGAATTTAAGTATAAAGTATACAAATTTACCAACCATTAACATTATATTCCCGGAAGACAAAGAGAAAAGAATTTGGTGAAACAATGTCTAATATTTTGAATAAAAGTAAAAACCTTTGAAAAGGACAATTCCCAAAATTTTCGGTTGCTATTTTCACTTATCTATTTTATCCTGCCACCTACCATTGCTTTACCTTAATTTTAGTTATTAGTCCCGCACTAATCCTTACGTACAAAATATTATTCACACGCAATATTGAAGCAATGTAAACGTTTGGGCGAAAATCATAAGTGACAGACTTGTTGGTTTATTTTTTAATGATGAGAATCTCACATCAGTCAAATTTGTAAAGCTTCTGCTACAGCATCTTTTTAGCACTTGAGAATTTGGCAATCAATTAACTGTGATTTTAGATAGATGAGGGAATGCTACATTAGAAAAAATTATTAATATACAGATTTCTAGGCAGGTGGATTGGGAGGTTTGGTCTCATACCATGGACACCTTGCTCCCCCGATTCATGGCCCAATGATTATTTTCTTTGAGACTATTTTTATAATGGGACTGTCTGAAATGTTCATTAAGGACTATCTGTAAAAATATTGATAATCAAAATCTAGATAAATTGAAGAAGGCATAAGCATGCATTGTGGTCACATAAATTTAAATTTTCTTCGTAATGCTGTACCTGGTTTCCAAAATCGGTTAGGTTATTTTCTGGAAATCAAAGATAGTGTCTTTGCATACTTATTATAATTTGAGTTAATAAGCCAGGATTCTTTTACATTAATTTGAGTTGTGGATTATTGTTATTGTTTTTAATAATTTTTTCATTTAACTATTTTCACGTTTTCCTTGTTAACATTGTCTTAAAATCATTCATTGAACATAAACTCTCAATGACATCATTTGCATTTACACTGTAAAAGAAACAAAAAAATTTCTACTAGCCATTTAATGCTAAATTATTGATTGCTTATACACCATAAATTACAGTACATTGACATGTTTTTTTAAAAGTATACATAGTTGGTATGTATACAATTAAGAAAAATTCCTTGTATAATTTTTATAATATCGAGTTTTACAAGTCTGCAATTTAATATTTGAGAGTTATAGCTTGCTTGTTCTATACTCTAATATCTTGTCAAATACATATGTATGTCCTAACTATAGTTCAAAAACGTAAAATATCATTTTTCAACACTCTGCAACAGTAGTTTGACATTAACCTTTTTGTTAAACTCAAATCATATGCAGTATATATTCAGTGTTTTACATTAAGCAATAATAATTATTTCATTCTGTAATGTGCTCCATTCTAAAAATATATTCTGGTAATTGAAACCCTAGTAGCAGTTGAAAACAACAGCTTTGACATGCAATCAAAAATTAAAATGCATTTGAACTCGTACCGACTGGTTTTTCGTAATTAACGTCTTTTGAAAATTTCCAAATCTGAACCTGTCCTCCATCCTTATAATTATTCAGTCGCTTTAAACAATAGTCCAGTGATGAAATACAAGCGCCAAGCCAACAAAATTTCAAAATTATACCCCAAAGGTAACGAGAGAGCTTTGTCGTATGCTGTGAAATGACAGACAGGGAAGGGACATCATCAGCGCGGCTTTGTAATTATGGCATATTTAGAGTAGAGGATTGTGAAGACCTCCCAATCGGATAGCTATCTTGTCATTATGTATTGTGAATTTCTATAAATGCGAATTGAAATACCGCAATCAAGGCCCTTATGCGTAACGTTGCTCAAGTCACTTTTCCTAAAGATTTTATTCAGTTTGTTCAAGATTTGCTATGGACTAGTGGATTAGGGAAGTTTCCTCTTTCTTCGGCATCGTGGGGAATACAACAATTATGTTTGAGTCGTTAGATATAGAGAATCCGGTATTGAAATCTAGAAAGATGCGGTCATTTGACGTGACAACATCTAACGGACCAGAACGAAGGGGATGGTTTAGGGAGAAAACAAAAATCAAGATTTTACGATTATTAGCAGTTTTATTTTCCAACGTCAACTTTATTGATCTAATAAAAATATTATGCTTGCTGTATCGATATATCTACGTAGATTCACAAGCTGAAAACAATTTTATTTCTTTATCAATATATTTATTACATCAAAATATGTTCATAATATATTTTTTGTCTAGCAAAATAATACAGCAATGTTTAAACATTTATCATTTGCCCAAATATAAATATGTACATATTTATTAGTAATATAACTAAAAAAAAAATACAAATAAAAGTAGATTTATATAAGCAAAATAAATATTGACTTAGAATTAATCACACTTATTCTTGAATTTTAAAAACACAAAAAATTTAAAATCTTTGTTTTAAATTTTATTCTGCTCTAAATAGTGTGTTTTTATTAAAACACAACAGAAATTATATTGTTACAAGATTTATATGAAATAAAATTTTTGCAAATTGCAAACAACATCAATTCACTTATCGACTGGCTAGTTATGCAGCGGAGGCTTACTTTTATACTAAAATTATTATTTTGATTACAACATAATTGTGTCTACACTTCAAGCTAGTTGTTCTAAAAAGTAAGCACATTGGCTGAATCAACAACATACACAAAGCGTGATATTACAGAGAGAGAGAGCAAAAAATAACTAAAAAGCCAATTGTTTAGCTGCGATAACTCTAATTTTGATATTTAGTTTCTTCTTCAGACACAGCATAAAAGACAACAAGCCTTTTTCACATTCTTTCTCTATGTTAGGTAGGTATGCTACCAAAATAGAAACAATAGTCGACTAAAAAAACTAAATTTTTGTCTTATTTAATCAAAATTGTTCATATAATACAATTTTAAAAGTTAAATTTATTATGATTTTTAAACAAGCAAACAAAGAAAAAATTAAATGTGTTGCTTAATTTTTTTAAATAGCTGAAATATTTAAAGGCAACCTCGTTTTCACCAACAATGCTTTTTATTTAGAATAATTCTTTTTTAAGCTGGATAATAAAAGCCCCTGGTACCAGATGGTTTAATAGGGGACAAGGTAACATAAGGTTTAGTTGATGCATAATTGTTTTACACACTGGTAAATCTTTTGTTTTGGTTCACGACAAACTTAAAAGTCTGTATTAGTTTCTTTAACAACACTGACATTCAATGAAAATGCTTTTTAGTACTCTATTTTTAGAATTTAGTTTAGTACTTCTTTTTTATGATCATTTTGCAAAAACAAAAATTTAAAAAGATTTATCCAACACCTCTTTATTATAACGTTATAAAAATTATGTTTTTGATTGAATTAAAACACAAATCCATAATAAAACTGTTTTTTCATAATTCAACAGTGTACAGAAAATAGAACAATCTGTTGATCATCAAAAAATCCATTACATAAAATTACAATTATAAGAAACAGGAGTCTCAGATGAAACCATTTGTTGAGGTTTATGTTAACATTTATATTAAAAGATAAACAAAAAAAAATAATAACAAAATGGACCTACCTTTAACATCAAATAATTTTTACTGGGTGTTTCTGCTAGAAATTGTTAATTTAATGTTAATACAAGTGCAAAAACTTCTAATTTTTTGCAGTGGCCATTTTTGGATGCGTACCTTAAAAACGATTAACTTGTCATATTGTAAAAAATCTGTATTTTTGTGAAATTTTAATGTCGACCTTAACATGCTGTATTTCGTCCACGTTGAGAAGGCAGCGAACATTTTTTTTGACGTTGAAGAAGTAACCCAACAGGACGTCTTTGCTTACCCCACAAACATTGTTTTTTGTTTTCAGTTATTGAACTCGCTCAATTTCTTGTAATAAGCATTCCTAGTATTCTTGGGTATCAAACTCAATGTGACTACTTCAACATCTTTCGCAATTTTTTTAGGAAAACTATTTTTTACATTTCCAACAATATTACAAGCGCCAAAACAGTTTGTGTGCAAAATTTTTTTTAACAATAAATTTGTTGTCAACAACAACATGGCAACCAAATTATAGACTACTACTAATCTTTGTATTTATAAAATTTTTGGGTTTTGATAATTTTTTAAGAACTCTTACAAAGAGAGGTGTTATATAAAACTATGTATTGTACTAGAGCAAACAATTAAACAAAATAAAACATTTCTCTCGTAACCTATTTGCCTTATAATAAATAACTATTAAATAAGGAAAAATATTTAAAAAAAGTACTTCTAGATACATATTTATTGTTCAGACCTTATTACTAACATTTATCAGCAATGCCAAACGGATTTTTAGTTTTAATAATTATTTGTATCAGATAATTTCTGTTATTTGCTTCAAAAATATTTGTTATACTAAGCTATTTTCAAAAATACAAAATAGAATGAGATGTTAAAATAATTCTGTATGAACCCGACTTGCTAGTGGAATTATAACAAATTTTTCCAAATAACATTTGGAACACATACACAAAATATCAAAAAACAATTTTTCTGCCGTACGCCGTACGTTTTTTCTAAAACTTACAAACTATTATTTGCAACTGCTAACCGAATTTTCACAAGTTAATTATGTACATTAATCTAAAAGGATTTCTGTGTAGTGTAGAAAAACAGAAGAAATAAAAGAGTTTGTTATGTTGGATCTTTTGAACAAAGATGAAGCAGCTCAAAGATGACAAAGTAGAAACTTTTTCATTTTCTGCTCATGCCGTTATAAATATAAACAACGTACAATGCAAAAGATTTGCATTGCACAATTCGGTAAGTCATCTTTGCTGTTGACTGAAACACTGCTATGAATAAATTTAAACCAACATCTATTTGACAACTCTCTAAAACAAAAAACGTAAAGCTGTCAAAGCCTAAAAATCATACAAAAGAATAATAAAATATTTTAAAACCAAGTTATTTCATACAATAATTTTTATTGTATGAATTTACAATTATTTTTATCTTATACGTCGGTAGCAACCATTTATGATGATTTGTAGGTTATGTTATACCCATCAATAGCCCGAAAAAATAAAAGAATATATTTCTACAAAATATTGAAACAGTCAAAATAAGAACACAATAGTTATTTACATAAAAGTCAGAAAAATTTCACATTACTGGAGAGGTGTGCCGAGTATTTTAAAGCTCCGAGTCAAGTAAGAGATTTTACTGACGTGTTTTGTATTAAATTTTTCCGGAAATCGTAAAAAAAGACGAAATTTACAAATTTTAGAATTTTTTTTACAAATTCCACAAAAATCAAGTTTGTCAATTTTGTTGGCAACTATAGTCACTAGAGTATCTTTTTTATTTTGGGTCTTGTAAAGTTTTTACAGTACTAGTCCGGAAAACTGAATTTTCCTGCGCGTAAATAAGCAGGAAAATGTTGTTTCCAAGACGATTTCCGGAAAAAATTTATTACAAGATGTTTTTAGCCATGTTTATAAAAAATTGAATTTAATTTTTTTATTTGTGTTTTAAATGTTGGAATAAAATGTCATAATTTCACTGACAAGCCACACCCATACGGAATAATTTTATCATCTTATTCTATTACCTACGTATCTTTGAGAATAGCACTCTAAGAAAATTTGATCGCCAGTAATAACAGTATTTTATTTATGCCTTATTTGTAAACATTAATTTATTAAAGCAGCTCAAGTTAAGTTAATCTTAACAAGTTGGCCACTCGTATAGTATATTATAATTCGAGTTTAATAAGGTTTTCTATTGTCCTACGAGTGTGTTTAAATAGAGCAGGTATGACAAAATGTGAATATACTATTTCATCCACTTTGCTCTCTACTAACTTTTAAAATAGTTACGGTTTGATTTCTCTTATTAGACTAGGGACTTTTGTGTGGGTAGGATGGTAATGACATTAACTTCTTGCATTAAAACATGTAAATCATCTAGTAGCCGTAAAACAACAATTTCAATTATTTCTATCATTTGTGTGTTAATGGTAATAATATGAACGCCAAAAACAATAAATTTACTTTTACTCTGTCTGACATAAGCAACACCGCTTAAAAAATGTTTGGTTAAAAAGTCTAAATTAACAAAAATAATAAAATGTATAACGCTTTCAATCCATGATGGCAGAATGTCACAGAGAATGTTGTTTTTGGAAGTGTAACATGGCTGGTGATAGCAGTGACCTTTGCCAACAAAGCTGGTCACTAAAATTAGATTAATCCCACTATAATATGTACCTAAACTATTCTTAATATAATTTAAGTCTATTTATAACGCAAAGTAAATGATCGAGATGTGGAAGCTTTGTCTCTCAACTTTAATTTATTAGAGATATATTAAAGAAGGTTAGCTGTCATATTGTTAATGGTTTGAAAATGTGAATAATTATTAATTGTTTCCTGATTTCATTATGTCATTTACTTTTAATTTAATGTTTATTGCAAATTTTATTACATAATCTTATATAAATTTAGGTGGAACAGACAGCAATTTTATAAAAATAATTTCAAATTGTAAGCTTTTGTTACAATTCCCATAAATAACTCCCAGACTCGTTCTATAATTTAGTGTAAATTGATTTCCAATACGTGTTTAGCTATTACATTTTAAATAGCTAAGAGTAGCATTTAGCTGTTAAGCTTCTCGTGTTGTGATATTGTACACATACAATATGTACAGTGCAATCTAATCTATCAATCGATTTTACCACGTCTACAATACCGTAATCCCACGTGTATTGCTGCTACACGCAATTATTAATATTTCTGTAGCCAAAAGCAGCTGATTTGTAGAATAAATTAGAAAATCCAAATTGTTTTTGAAGAGTTTTATTTGAAAAAGGATATTAAATTCATTAGTATAATTAAATATAATCTTTGTCGATTTCTTGACTCGGTCAGCTTTTCTAACGATCAACCTTTTCCTCCTATGAGAACAACGAACGGATAATAACAGAGTTCTATTAAATTAAATTACGGCTCAAAACCCCTAATTTTATCAATAATTTTGATTGGGATAATAGCCTTACTTTGTATTAGAAATTATTTTCTAAAAGTCTAAAACTTAGTTTAGCTGCTAAAAAAGCAAAATAAATATTTGAATATCTCTTTCGATTAAATAAATAAGCAGAACTAATACAATATCTGTGTTATAAGAAAGCAAAACGGTAGATTAAACGGGGCATTAGGCATCTGTCAATTCCTACATTACTTATTCATAACGAGAAACAAAGCTTTCACGCACTAAACCGCATCCACCCTACGTCCCCTACTAGAAAATCCTATCGTACATACAGATCAATGTATGTAGTTAATAAATAAATTGTATAATTATACAACTGTCATGTTTGATTAGAAAAAGATATATTTTTCTGAAAAGGGATCGTAATTAGTTAATTGAAAAATTATTGTTTTATAGAGGTACCTTTATGATAGATAAAATGAAAGATAAACGTTTGATAATGACAGAAGATGTGTTAAGTCAAATATAACACATCATCGGCTTCTATTGATTTGAGTACAGGAATGACGTGTGTTTGATTAATAATAACGTTTTATCTACTTTGTTTTTTATTCTCACTTATCAAATATTTATTTTACGACATTTAATAATTAATTATGCTACATCAGTACATAGTTATAGATAATACATTCTCTTACCATCCAAATAAAAATTTCAAATTATAAAAAGAAAAAGTAAAAATACTGCTAAAAAAAACTTAAATACTTTTAAGTATTTTAACACATGTTTGCGATTATTGATCAAACATTTTCTTTTTATTGATATTAAATTTTTTTGTTACTGAGTATATAATTCCATAATTCTACAGCATATGCTTTTCTCAGTTTTTTTATCTAATTAGTAATTACCTTAATTTTTATTATTGATCGATCACCGCCCTTATGCAATTATAGTATTTTTTTCATCAAGTACATACTTACCTCAACATTATTCAACAAAATATAAAGTATATAAAATAATAGAACGTACAAAGCATATAATTAATTGAGTTATTTTGTTCAGTTTCTAACATTAAATTGGATTTTGTTTCTTTTCCTCTCGCTAGTTTTTTTCTTCACTTTATTTCGTTTTTTTTTCTTTACCCATTCTACTTTGATCTCTGTTTTGTTTAATTTTTTTATTTTTTTGTACTTTTTTACTGTACTTTTTATTGTACATAGAAGCACTTATTTCTCCTCTCTTTTCTTGCTTGTATATGTTTTTATCTCTATCCTTTTTTTCACCATGTATCCATTGTCTCGTTTTTCTTTTTTCTCGATCTTTTTTACTTATTTTTTCTCTCTTTTCTTGCTTGTCTATGTTTCTATCTCTATCCTTCTTTCCACCATGTATACTCTTTTCTTTCTATTTATATTCTTTTATCTGTTTTTCAACTCATTAACATCAGTTTTCTGTCAACATCTCATTTCCTTTTCGCTCTTTTATGTTGTCGTCAAACTTTACTGCTTTTTTTCCTGTTTTTTTTTATTATATATTTTAGACTTTCTTTGCTTAATCCTAACATTCATCTCACATTATTTCTTTTGCACTTTTTCTATCTCTCCTCTGTCCATCTTCAAATTTCTGCACTTTTTACTAGACTTTCAAACATTGTCATTTTGTCTTTATCATTTGCCACACTTTTGCACATGTTTGGTTTTTTTTCACTCCATTACTCACTTGCGCTTTACAAGTGCTTTTTTCTTCAAACCTATATCCTAAATACTTTTATTCTTTAACCTGTTCTCTTTTTTTCCCATTTTCAACCAATTTCTTTCTTTAATCTCTTACTAAAAACTATTATTTTTGTTTTACATTTATTCACTTTAAATCCTTTTTTATTCCTGTACCCTTTTGCGTTTTTTATCATTTTTTTCATATTTTTTTTCTTTTTCGTCACCTGATCATTGTATCATTTGCATACGTCAGCATCGACACTTTCTTTCGACCCAGTACTCACTACTCTTTGTTCTTTTGCTAGCACTTCTACCATATCATTCATAAATATTGTAAACAGTAGTAGACCCAAAGAACACCTTTGTCTAAAGCCTCTCTTCGTTCACAACTACTTGCTTTCTTTTTCATTCTCCTTCACATTTTGTTTGGTTTCCTGATATATTTCTTTAATATTTTTCACTATTTTTTTTGCTATTTTTTTCTTTTTTATGTAATCCAATAACTTATTTTCATTTACCTTGTCAAGAAGATAACTTTGTCAAAAATGTCTTGTACGTTGTCCGTATGAAAAACGTCACTACCTTTAGTCTCCCAGTTAGACAACGTAAAATATTTTTATATCATAAAAGATATATTATTTTAAGCACGTCATCTGGGAGTTTTTTCTGACAGAGTGAAGGTGTATTCTGGAACTTTTTATCTTTTACGATAATTTGCATTGGTCAATGTTTGACTAATCGTAAACCGTGAAATGTGATCTTTAAAATAACTTATGTGCTGACATTCTAAATGTGTTTTCTCGCTTTTATAATATAAGCTCCGCTTATTAAGAGTGGTATTCTCAACCATACGTGATCAAATAAAATAATAAAAAGTCTCGTATGGACGTGGCTGATTGACATTTTATTCCAAATGGCATTTTGCAATACAAATAAAAGGTAAAATTATATTTATTTGTTTTATTGTTGCTAAATACCTATTTATGATGTATTGTGTGGTGAATTGTGGTATGTATACTTCTACTTTTTCAACATTTAAAAAATATATATTTCTTTCTTTGTGTTTTTTTGCGTTGTTTTATCTGTAATTCTGACTTAACCTTAAAGTTTACGTACGTTGCTGTAATGTCGTAACTTGTGACATAATCGTACAACTTACTAAGGTAAAATGCAGTTTTATAAAACTTACAAATTATTTTTTGTTTATTATTTATATCACTGTGTAGTGTTTAATCGAAAAAAAATGTAAACAATCTTGTTATGTAAAATTTCTTAGACGAAGATAAAAAAGTTGTTTAAGATCTTCCAGTACTAGCTTATTTACCTCGCGCTGATCACATTATAAAAATAAACAACGGACAATTCAAAACAATGTTTTGGCTTTCAAAATTTTTTTGTGAAATTGGTGATTTTTTCCTATTTGCGTGTCTATGCATTGATTGGGTTTTAAAAATGTTTAATTATTCTTACGTATTATCTTTAAGACTGAAATAAATACAATTTTATTTTTTGATTTTCATTCATTTTATCACGTATGGTCGAGAATACTACCCTTAGTTGTCTTTTAGCTTTTGGTTGCTTACTTTTAGGTACTGATACAAAAAATGCCCTTTTGTCAATCTTTTATTGTTTAATAGATTCTCGAAATTGAAATATATGGCTTTATGTAAATCATAACAAAAAAATCAAGATTGTGCGACATTCTACTCATCTTTATTCACAAAAGTGGCATTTCTATTAGATTTCAAAAAAATTTGAAAATTTAGTTTTCAATAGCAACTAGATCGAATCATGTTTACTATATCTAAATTGATTTCTTTGATAGTTTTTGAACTTCAGAGGCAAACGTTATTAAACCTGAGCATCTAAACATTTTGTTGAGCAAAAGAAGAATCGTAATTCCACTCTGCGGTAAATACAAATCTTGTGGTCAAGTATTTCAGAAAGTAATGCTATAATCGCACAAGAGCGACATACGTCTATAATAATTAAACCTGTGAGTTTTTAATAACATAGAACTATGACATTAATTTTCTTTTTACGTAAATTTAACAATAATTACAAAAAGTATTTTTTTCCTAATTTTTGCAAGATTAATATGTCTAATTTTGTCTTAAGATCAAATTTCAACCACAAACTATAAACTTAAGTCTAAATTAAAAAAATATATATTTTCAGGTTTTTAAAGATTTCTATATTTTTCCTCTTAAAATGTAATCGTATAATTAAACATTTTCTATTTTTTTCGTGACGTACATAATAAATTTTGGAATTTTCGATAATTTGAATCATTTAAGTTGGTGTTGTGTTTCCAAAATAATTTCTTTGTTTATTCGAACCGAACATAAATTTTAAAGACTGTTTCTAATTACAAGTATTGCCTGTAATTGCAGCGAGTCTTAACTACTGCTATATTGGTTCGGTCTCCAGAATGTCGGTATAAATTTTCGTTGTTGAAGACGACATTTGTGCATAAATCAATTGAATGGAAAGCAAACATGTGTATTTGCTCAACTTGATACAGGCTAAATGATCCAGATGCATCCGTAATTAAACTTAGAATATAAAAGAGTATCTAGATTTGAAACACCGCACTGTCAATCTTAATGAAAATTAATGGCTAATGTTCGGCTTCATTTTCTTTTATGCTTATAATAAAATGCAATTAAGAGTTTAGTGACAAATTAAAATTTTTTTGTTAATTTTTAACGACCACTTGAAAATTGTTTTACTTGTGTAAGTCAATAAATCATAATTTTAATTTTTAGATTTTGGCTTTTATTCGAGTATCACAGAGAAACTATTTATTATTTTCAAAAATGCTGAAAGACACTGAAATAAGTTTTTTTTAATAACAACTTAGTGTTTAGATATTTTGCGATGTCATTAAAAAATTTCAAAAGGGATTCGAAATTTCATCCAAGTAATTCTGAATATTCAACCGTCGATTTAAAATTTAAAACAGGACAATTTATGAAAAGTAAGAAAATAAATTTTCTACTTAACCTAAATAGCGCAATACTAGTTTCAGGTAATCTTTGTCAACCGCACAAGGTTTTCATTTGGTGTGCAGCACGTGTCTGCGTTGAAATTATTTTTATTAATGCCTAATATAATTTTAATAAAAATAATAACGTTTATAAAAAGCTATTTGCGCTTTCTTTATATACTGCAACTTTTGCAGGCTTTGACTATTGACTATTTGTTTTTGTTACATAAAAAAATTAATAAAAACAATGCAAATTTATTCAAACTGTATTTGTAAACTTGAACATGTTTTGTTCTTAATGGAATTCTCAAGTAACTCGCAACAGATTTAAATTTGAATCAATTTGCAGTGACAAATTTGGTGTTATATTTACTCAAGTGCTTGTTACTTTCGTAATATCGTAAAACAAGCAACATCTATTAGAATCTTACTTAATTAAAAAAATGTTTAAGATAAATATTTTTACAGTCTTAATGCATATAGATAAGTTCTACGCTAAATGATAAATATTAATGTTGATAGACACAAATTGAAATAAAAGGAATATCTTTAATTAGACAACTAAGTTATGACGCTAGCGTCTTTTGCTTCGAATGTCAATGATATACAATGTAATCTGTCTTATTTAGGTAACCTCCAATAAGTAAAATAATAAGATTAATAAATAATTAAAAAAATGAATAAATGATTAAAGAAACCAAATAGAATTATTTTTTGTTAATATTTAACGATTTTTTAAAAATTGTTTTACTTGTGTAAGTCAATGAATCAATGTTAATTTTTAGATTTTTTTTAAGTATCACAGAGAGTTACTATTTATAATTTTTAGAAATGCTAAAAAACACTGAAATAAATCTTTTTCTGTTATGTCATCGAAAAAATTTAGAAAAATTTTAGAAGAAAATCAAATTTTAATCGAAAAACTTCAGAATACTTGATATTTAAGGATTGTTACAATTTAAAAAAGTAAGAAAATAAATTCTCTAATTAAACTTAATAGCGCAGTACTGGTTTTGGGCTTGATAATCCTCGTTAGCTTCAAGATTTGCATTTAGTGGTGTGCAGCACGTGTCTGCGTCAAAAATTTTAGTATTAATGTCTTCAGTAATAGTAATGCTTACAAAAAACGTTTGCCCATTTTCTTTATATACTGCATCTTCTGCCGGCTTTAGCGGCAATAAAAAAAAAGCATCTGAATAGCCTACAATTTGTTTGGAGTTTATTGTTAGTCATTATGTCTAACTGACAAGATCTAATAAGTCTAAAGCTAGTATTGCCTTACGGTGTTTGTCCGGATGATTTATTCTCTCATTCTTGATTGCAGTTTTGTGTGATTTTTGCACTATTTAGTGAAAGTCAATAGAACTGATATATGTAATTGAATGTCCGGTAAAGTATTTGCTTAAAAAGTAATTATTGGTATCAATTTAATAGTTTGCCGAAATGCATCGGAATCTTGTCACTTTTAACAATGACAGATTATAAAAAGCATTTTGTTTTAAAACAATTGTTACAGCAATTTATAAGTGGTGTAACAATGAACAAAACAATGAGCCACAAAATTTATTTGTAAAAACAATGAGCCATATTGTTTTTTAACTATTTATTTCCTATTAAATATTATAATAATTAAATCTTTAAAATATCAATGCAAATTTAATAGTGTAACTTATTAGAACTCTTCAGCAAGTCGCAACAGATTTAAATTTAAATGGATTTGCAGTGACAAATTTAGGCTTATATTTAGCCAAAGGCATGTTACTTTTGTAATAATTATAGTAAATAAAAGAACATCTACCTTACATCAAAAATTTTTTGATAAAAGAATTTCTACATGTTTTAATATATAATATGGATTATACTCTAAATAATAGATGTCAAAGTCAATAGATAAAAATTGAAATAAAAGGGATATCGCCAATTATTAGACAATCAAGTCATTACATTAGCGCCTTCTGTCTCAAACGTATATCAATAATATAACAGGATTTTTTAAAATTTGACGCTATAGTCGGCCATCACTATAAATATATGTATATGGGCCATAATTTTTAAAACATATGCTTGATCTATAAAATAATTACTAAATTTCTCAATTTTATTATTTTTGAATTTTAAATGGTTTTCTCACAAAAACAGAAATTTTTTGTGGTGGAATCTTTATTTTGTAACGGCCACCGAGTTGGTGGTGAATGGTGAATTATTGAGTCAATTTTTGTTTCAATAAAATATTAATTAAAATTATTATAATATTATAATTAATAAAAATATTAATTACAAAAATTCACCTTGAGTCCTTATTAAAGTTTATTATTTTATTTGTTAACACTAGAAGTGCTTTCCAATGTAACGTGTTGAACTATCGATTAATTAAATTGTAAAAAATAAAACTTGGTTTTAAATGTCAAATTAGCAACTGTCACTTCGATTCAAAGGTAAAAATACGTTCACAATTCAAAGCTAAACATTCGACGCCAGGTTTAAAAAAACATCTATCACAATGTAATCTGTCTTCTTTGGTTAACCACCAACTAGTAAAATAATAAGATCAATAAATAGTTAAATTTTATTGAACAAATTATTAAAAAAACAAAATAGCTGAATTAGATTGAAAGATAAAATAAAACTTTTTTTTTTGCTATAATAACTGACATTTTTTCAACCAATAAAAATTACAATTGGGTGCAAAATAATTTCCTTCAACGTCTTGTTTTTTAACAAGACATCAAGTAGAACTTTTATATTACTCCTAGTGATTAACTAAGTTTTAGTCGCTCTATAAAGATCCTAAGCTTTTTGTGCCTAAAAATAAAAAAATTAATTGACCAAATACAAATTGATAAAAATGTCCCCTAAAACTTTGCTTTACTTTTTGTAATGTACATACACAATTTTTCAATAATAAAATTTTTAAAAGAATAAAAATAATTTAAAAATTAAAAGTTTAAAATTTATTTGAAAACATTTTAGGTAAAGAATAGTTTTTTTCTTGTTTAAATAAAAATAAGTTTTAAATTATAAAAATATTAACTATAATAAAATAATTGTTGACGTAAAAACCACTAATTAGACAATAAATTTAAAAAAACAACATCTTTTAACAACATAAAATAACTAGATAATAAACAAATTGCATAATAATATCTTGATTCTCTTTTTTTCTGCTATCTCTGATATTACAACAACGCAAGCTTGAAATTTGTTTCTATTTTTTACGTATATTATCTTTTTTATCTACATTAATATTATAAAGAGGAAAGATTTGTATGTTTGTATGTTTGTAATGAATAGGCTCAAAAAGTACTGGGCCGATTTAAAAAATTCTTTTACCAATAGAATGCTACATTCTTCCTATTTGACATAGGCTACATTTCATTTTGAAAAAATTAAGAATCCTTGGTAAAATTTAAACAATGTAACCGAAGGAAGAAAAATGAGTCTTAAAATGTCTTTCGTCGAATGCGCTGCCGAAACTATTAGCGATAGAACAAAATAATGTACTACAATATTAAAGAACATCATAATGTCTACAAAAAACTCCGCGGTAGCATATGTCCAACTATTGTAGTTATGTCACTACAACATTTTTTTTCATTTTAAACATTAATGAAAATGCTAACCAAATTCAAACCATGCTATTTATGTGTTTATATTAATCCTTATCCAAATAAATTATTTTATGGTCCAGACCATTTAACTACCTATAAAATAGTTTTTAAATTATTTAAATTGGACTTTCCATTCAAAAGATATTACGAATTAAAAAATTCAAACAGTAAACAAAACCGCCATAGCGTCGGGGCCGTTGTTTGCGATGCAGTCTGAAAAGCGCGCCGGGCATCGCGGCGGGCGGGGTGGAGGGGGCACTGGGGGGGCAATATTTAATAAAATTAGTAAAGTCTTTCTGGGGTATGACGAGACCAGGGAAATAGGTATTCATTTTTATATGAAGGATATTATAGATTCCAGTTCAAATTGAATAGGTACGCATACATAAGATAGGTCAGCTATACAAAATAAAGTAGTGCATCAAATTTACGCTAAGGCGGTACAAAGTTCGCCGAGTCAGCTAGTTATTTCATATATTTAAACATCCATGTTTTGCTTCTAAATCTTTGAGACCATAATTTTAAAATTTGCACTGAGATTAAAAGTACAGCATAGATATAATGTTAAATTAATTTTTTTTAACTTATCTAAACCAATTTGATAATTATTTCTTACTGAGTTTAGCGTTTTATTTTATATTAATCTCTGAAATCGTTATTTATAACCATAACTTAAATTTAATATTTGAATAAATTATAAATAATTAATTAAAAATTGAATAAAGTAAATAAATGGTTATTCAATAAACAAGTGTGTTAACAAAGGCAATTTATAATCAAAATTGTTTAAAGCTTAAGCAACTGTAAACAACGAGTTGTTTTAAACTGATATAAACTGATTTAAACAACATACAATATCTTTCCGTTGACAAAAATCTTTTGAATGCTTCTAAATCTCAATTTGTGATAGAATTGTTATTTATGTCAATAAAGATAATTGTCACTGCAAACAAATGAACTCGCCAATTATAAACAACATTTTGACATTGTTATGAGTAATTTCATAAATGCATTTGTAATTTTACAAAAATCGTTGATTAATGTAAAATCGTTCATCATTTTTACTGCATATTTTGTCATCAACATGTGATCTTATCTCTGCTCGAGCATTACAAACAATTATTATAATAAAATGAAATAAATTGTAAGTTATATGTTTATTAAAGTAATTGTTTCACAACAGCGTCTAAATAACAACTAACGCGGATAAGAAAAGTTCATCTGCAAGTCAATGTCAATAATATGTCAAGATATTTTGCGTAAAATATTTACTATTCTTGATCTTGATTTTTAAAGCAACAATCTGGGTTTTATTCCAATTTAGAAACAGAAGGTTGATTTAAAACCTTTGACTTGTACTAATTTAAAAAATTATTGCTATCAAAAATAAAATTTTAACACAAACATCTAGCAAATATTTTATAAAAAAAAAAAAATCTGAGAATTAAATTGCTGCAGACATGTCATGACATGCGAATTATAAAGCTGTTTGTTTGAAGCGATTGGTTGTCACAAATCCAAAGATAAATGCTTTGTGTATAATGTTAATGTAATGAAGAGCAAACAACCTCAGCAATTGCAATAATGGTTCTATAATAGATACATTGCGGTAATGCAATAGCCAATAAACTAATAGCGACTAAAGCCTCTATAAACCGATTATAAATAACCCATTTTGAAAACAGGTTCGGTTTCGTTCAGATATACGAACAACTATTCAGGTTAATTGCATTTTTCTGTAATAGGCTCATTCCGTTTTTAATTACTCTCTTCGACTCTACCCACACTGCCGACATTATCGCAGAATTATAAGTCAAAATGTCTTTTGCCTGACGTTGTGCAAGGATAACCTGTACTTATTACATACACTACACAATTTGTGATAATATCAACAATAATGGAATAATAAATGCATTGAAACACGCAACGACAAATCGTTTCAGATTAAGAGGTTGGGTTGGTGAAACAAAATAATTTTCCTAACAATTTAAAATCTAATTAATATTATGCGCAATAACGAATAAAGAAATAATGTCATTCAATTAATAAAGTCTCATAAAATCATAATAACATGTTACAAGCATATCAACGCTTATGAATGAAAATTTAAGACTACTTTACAAATGAGTTTTTAGCTATAAATAAAAATCTGCATATTTTTCAGGATGTGAGTATGTCGAGCAATTTAATCTTTATATTATTTTCTTTCCTATAAAGTTATTTATTAGTTGTGTGTTTTCCTGCATAACATAAAAATATTTTTTTTAAATTCATGGATATTCTCAATAAAAAAATGTAGTTTTTAATGCATAAATTAAAACACAAAGGCGAGTCAAGACGAAATAAATTAAAAATTCTTTTGGTTCGACTTTTGCACTAGAAAAGCTCTCATTAATTTAACTCGTTCAGCATTGTCTCGTCTCGAATTCCCAAAAGAACTTATTTAATTTAAACTCGCAATTCGGCTGATTTGTCTAAATTCTCCCGATTAATTTTAGGTGATTGTTCGATTGAAATGAATTCTTTGACGATGTAATTTAAACTGGCGCTGCTTTACACACTCAACAGAGACATTGTATTATTGAAATCCAAGCCCAAATTAAACTATCTTTTAGAAAATGTCTCAATTGAGAAATTTAATTAGAAGGCTTAGTCATAAAGTTCTAAAATTGTACTGTTGTCTACAGATTCAAGTAGTCTTAGATATCAGAAGTCTTAAACAATGTCCGTATTACCCTTAAATAAAGGGTTAATAGAAAGCGTTGTTGACTAATTAAATTGTATATGAAAAAATATTTTCTTAAAATTGCTATTCAATAATAAATTTAAAAGCTAATTTAATCAAAACAAAAATTTATAAACTTAGACATGCTTTGTGTTCATTAGCACTCATCAGTAAAAGCTTTAAATCAGCTTTGTATAATAAGACAGTTAGGTAAATAAATCAATCTTTTGTATAAATGAACTTTGACAAGCAAGGCCTGCTAAAACCTACAAAAATGTCTTTAGTTGTTGTTAAAATAGTAAACTTTTATGTTTTGATGTTAAAATGACGACAGATGCCAATATGACAAAAAATAATATAAGATAACATAATATATTTTTGGTGCCTTTCGTCTGGAGCTTGAGGTTAAACCTAACACGGATATTGCATTGCAACCTTTTGATCTATTATACTCCCTCCAAACACCTATGGCCAGACAGAAACCATATTTTTTTTAGAAAAAGATTATTGACTGGATGGGTTGCAAATTCACGTTACTCATTCGGTCAGGCTCTGAAAGTACTTACTTCAGCCACCTGATCACCGAGCGACCCTCTAAGTAAGTTATGCAATGCTTTATGAAAAGTTATAAAGTCAAAAGCAGATTAATTAAATGATTTTAAAATGTATGCAGCAAGAGGCGGATAATAACATTTTGGTAATTTGTTATTACTGAACCTAGGTGAATGTTTAAATATAAATTAGATGTAAAAATAAATATGTTTCTGCAGTTCTTTAATCCTGTTAAAAATCAAATACTTGCAGTAAATGATTTAAATTGATCATAATCAAACATATTTTATATAATGACTAGGGTGTGTCATTTTTGAGCAACTCTTTTTTTTCAACTAAAAAACAGGCTAAAAATTTTCAAGAAGGTGAAAAAAGAAGCCTCTAAAAATTTGAGCTCTTAATATTAATATTAAGTGGTGCCTGTTCCTAACTTTCCATTTCCCATTTAAATAACATGGAAAAAAAATTTTTCTTTTTTCTTATTTTTGTAGCTTGACATTTAAGCATTGTAAAAATGATCTGAAAAATTATTCAAGTAGGAAATTGAACGCTCTACAAAAAAGTTCTGATTTATTTTTTTTACAGAGTGAGCCGTTAGTTTTTTTAAAATAATAATTTTATTAAACCTAATTCATAATTACGTTTGTTTAACAATTAATCAAATAATAAAATAATATCTAAGACGTAAATTTTTTTTTATTTTAGCTTTCTAAAAACATTAGAGCATCAAAACCAATTTACTGATTAAAAATCATTTTTAAGACATCAAAAAAGTCCTCAGTATTAGTTTAATAAAATAAAAGTCATAATTTCATACATTTTCAACTTTAAGTTTAAATATCTTCAGAACGGTTTACTCTGTAAAAAAAATAAATCAAAACTTTTTTGTAGAGCGTTCAATTTCCTACTTGAATAATTTTTCAGATCATTTTTACAATGCTTAAATGTCAAGCTACAAAAATAAGAAAAAGAAAAATTTTTTTTCCATGTTATTTAAATGGGAAATGGAAAGTTAGGAACAGGCACCACTTAATATTAATATTAAGAGCTCAAATTTTTAGAGGCTTCTTTTTTCATCTTCTTGAAAATTTTTAGCCTGTTTTTTAGTTGAAAAAAAAGAGTTGCTCAAAAATGACACACCCTAATAATGACACATTATAGAGATGATTTAGAACGGACTATATTAAAAAATCTGGAAATACTGTAGTTCTCTCTATTGGTAGAAGCGTCATTACAGCAAGAATAAGTATAATTAAGAATAACTAGGGTAACTCAACGTATAAACTACGCCAGAAGCAAATTTTATTTGAATGTTGAGTTTTATTTGACCTTTACGTTTTTGCTATTTATTTTGAGAAGCATACCTATTGATAAACACAACATACCAAACCTTACAAAAATATGAATAAAGATCTAATATAAAAATTGCTAGATTTGTTTTGAGCAGTTTCACAAATTTTTCTGTCATAGAAGAATCGTGATCTATTAGAGCTGTTGCAATAAATTACTAAAATTCTTGCCAACAAAATTTTTAATGCTCATTAACTTAAAAACACTAATTTTTTCTGTTTTTATTTAATATTAGAAATGGGTTCTCTGTTGCTAAAACTAAATAAACAATAAACAAGACTAATAAGTCTAAAAACTTAATAAACAAAATATTTATTTTTATTTTTCTAGTTTTTAAAGTTTTTACGTCGTTTTATTAAAAATTAGAAAACTATGTTGTAGTAACGAGTGCTTTTTCAAATTTGGCGTCATAGTTGAGCATGCCTAAGAGTTTGTCTGAACAGAAAATACTTTTTAAAACTGCTTTAATTGTCAAAACAATTACTAAATTTCTCAATTTCTTTATTTTTAAATCTAAAATAGTTTTCTCACTAAAACCAACAATTTTTATGTTAGAATTTTATTTTTGTAAGGGCCACGTTCAGAGCTGATAGTGAATTTTTGGGTCAATTTTGTTTAAAAGAACATTATAACTGCTGCAATATGCCAAAAGGAGATTTTACAGTAATTTTTTGCTCAGCTTTACGACGATGAAATTGTAAACGAGTACTTTTAGCAGGTCTACTTTTTTTAATAACACTACGAGTGCTTTTAATTCAACCTTATTAACGTATTCAACTATTGATTTATTGAATTAAAAGTGACGTTAGGTTCAGATGTCAAATTAATAACTGTCACTTTGATTTGATGGTAAAGAGTTTACAGTTCAAAGTTAAACATTCATGGCAAGCTTCGACGTCAAATTTTAGAAAACCCCTGTTATTTTTACTCTAAAATACTGAGTGAAATTTTCAAGATTTTAAAATAACTAAAAATATATATATTTTTTCTATTTTTCGTTATCTATTTATATATGAAAGCAACTTTAACAAGCGAACAAATGTGAGACGTCTTTTGGTTTTTAAAGCTTGTCAGTCACATGTAGTTTAATCGTTTAATCAACCGACACACTTTATTATTGTATAATTATGTCAATGTTTCTGACTCTTAAATCTACGCAATTAACAAAGTTTGTCTCATTTTGAATGATAAACAAAGAAATTTGAAACATGTTTTGCTCGTATTAGAGCTCATCAGTGAAATGCAGTAGAATCAACCGCAATCTTGCAGTCTGTTAATTTGTTATTTTGATTTCTTACATACTTAAAAAAATCTACATTTAAGAAAGATAAAAAAAAAGTTTTTATTATTTTTTACACTTGTTTTTCTAGTTTTTAACGTTTTTACGTCGTTTCATTAGAAAAATTAGAAAACTATGTTGTCCAAATTTGGCGTCATAGTTGGGCATGCCTAAGAATTTGTCTGAACAGACAATACTTTTTAAAACTGCTTTAATTGTCAAAATAATTACTAAATTTCTCAATTTCTTTATTTTTAAATCTAAAATAGTTTTCTCACAAAAACCAACAATTTTTATGGTAGAATTTTATTTTTGTAAGGGCCACGTTTAGAGCTGATAGTGAATTATTGGGTCAATTTTGTTTAATAGAACATTATAACTGCTGCAATATGCCAAGAGGAAAATTTACAGTAATTTTTTGCTCAGCTTTATGACGATGAAATTGTAAACGAGTACTTTTAGCAGGTCTACTTTTTTTAATAACACTACAAGTGCTTTTAATTTAACCTTATTTAACGTATTCAACTTTTGATTTATTAAATTAAAAGTGACGTTAGGTTCAGATGTCAAATTAATAACTGTCACTTTGATTTGATGCTAAAGAGTTTACAGTTCAAAGGTAAACATTCATTGCAAGCTTTGACGCCAAATTTTAGAAAACACCTTTTTTTATTTTTTTTTTATTAGCTATTTTCACTCTAAAATACTGAGTGAAATTTTCAAGATTCTAAAATAACTACAAATATATATTTTTTTTGCTAAATACTATAGTAATACAAATAATACTATAAATACAAAAATTAATACTATAAATACAAAAATACTATACGATGATCTACTCGGTATCTACTTATATGTGAAAGCATTAGATAACGTTAGAAATTAATTGATGCAAAATATTAAATGTTTACAGTATATATCTTTTCTTGCTTTTACTTATTAAAAATACATTTTAAAATTTTACACCTAAACCTGCAAAAATGAGCAATTTTAACAAGCGAACAAATGTGAGACGTCTTTTGGTTTTATAAAGCTTGTCAGTCACATGTAGTTTAATCGTTTAATCAACCGGCACACTTTATTATTGTATAATTATGTCAATGTTTCTGACTCCTAAATCTACGCAATTAACAAAGTTTGTCTCATTTCGAATGATAAACAAAGAAATTTGAAACATGTTTTGCTCGTATTAAAGCTTATCAGTCAAATGCACTAGAACCAACCGCAATCTTGCAGTCTGTTAATTTGTTATTTTGATTTCTTACATACTTAAAAAAATCTACATTGAAAATACGCTACTACAGCACAAACTTTTCGAAAGAGAAAAATTTTTTTATTATTTTTTTACAATTGTTTTAAAAAGCTGGGAAAAAAATTATACTTAATCATGCAAGTAGATTCTTTGTGCGCTCTAGCGTTTAAAAAAATAATATATATATATATATATTACTATTGGTTTACGATCTCTAATGACAAACATTATTTGAATTTTAATTTTATTTAATACCGTCGGCTTAATATGCAAATGTCGTAAGTCCATTTTATTTAAAAATCACATTTTGGTGCCATCTAGCAGTAAATAAATCAGGCTATCAGTTAAGAAATAGTTAAAACTCCAGAAAAAATCAGCAATCTTGTAATAATCAAAATGATTTAGTCGTAAGTTCAGCTACTATAGAAAAATAAACGTTTTTTGTTTCTTCTTAAGATGCATATTAATCCGACGATATACAGATAATACTTGCAGTTTGTTCCGGCTTTGCACGGAAGCTACACCAACGTGTTTTTTTAATTATTTTTGTAATATATTTTGGATAAAAAGTCTTATTTTAATAATTCAAAAATAATCAACTGGTATTAAAACACCCTTAACTAAGAATTAATATAAAGGTATGGATAACATAGTCTAATTTTGATTAGACTATGTTTAAAGAGGTATAGTGATATAAGTACTATAGTTAGACATATGGTCTTGCAAAGTTTTTTTTAGATATTAATATGTTGTATAATTTAGTAAAACATTATTTTGTTCTATCATTAATACTTTCTGCAGCGCATGCGATGAAATACATTTTATTGCTAATTTTTTTACGCCTTGGGTTGGTAAATCTCTAATTATTTTTATAGCTTATGTTACTCAGTAATCATGTAGCTCTTTAATAAATAACAACATTCTTAAAATTGGTCCACTGTTTTTAAGTTTGTTTTTACATATTAAAATACAAAATCACAATTTTTTTTGTTTTTTAATATTAGTATAGATACATCTGTAAAGTTTTATCTCAAAGATCGTATAAAAGTTTCCAGCATTATGCAAATTTTAAAACCAACGTTGTTTTATCTTTTTTGAGAACTTAATAGCTCAATGATAGTGAATGAAACTTTTGTCAAGTGTCTATTGTCACTGTCATAGAATTCAATGTTATACGCTTGAAAATGTTCTCTGAGCTCTTTAGCAGTAAATCTAATTTATCAATTAGATCTAATTTTTTTTATTCTTAAATGTGTATAATAAACTTGTTTAACATAGGTATGTAAACTTGTTCCAAATAATTATTAGTTCGTTTTGGTGTGAATTCAGATTAACAAAAATACTTGAATGTTATATATTTGGGTCAGCTGTGTCGATTTAGGTAAATATATTTTAGTCGCGGTGCTCTTTGATAGGATTACCCGTTGTGATTTTATATTGTTTTTGAATAGTAAAATAGATTTTCCAAATAGTCGGTTATATTGATTTTAACATTTTTTAATAATAGCTCTAACGAACAGAATCCAGTCGGTATTTTAACAAGAAATTTAAAGCCTAGGTGTTAATTTCATAAGAAAAAAGCATTTTAAATGGTGTAAATGCAACACGAAATACTAGACGAGTGCATACTAAATAAATACTTTCAAAGTTGGTACATGTTTGAAAATTCATTGAATTTTTCAATAAAGCTTTTTCAATTATTTTCTATTTAGCGTCAAAGCTTTACTATTACAACGTTAATTGAAACCCAAAGCAACTTAAAAGTGACTTTTCCAGATTTATAATCAGAAACACCTGGAAATGTTATTTATATTTTTAGCATCGTCGACGGTTTGACAGCTCGTCGTCGGGAATTACGCTTAAAACTACAAAATACGCTGTCACTCGGGTATATAACGAGAGTCAACAATTACAAAACAACCAAATTAACAATATTCCGTAAAAACGATTAGAGCGAAGAGAATTCTCCGTTTCACTGAGTCTCAAAACTTTCTCTAAATTATTTTAATTTAGAGGAATTTAGCCCTCTCAATTCCTCGAACAAACGACTTTCCTCAGGGAACTCGTTATCTTTTTAATTAAGGGACTTAACCCATTTTTAATTAATCTAAAACACATGTTTTTGTCTTGTAAAAGCTGGTGGAGTTATGATGTTTTCTAAGTAGGTTTTCGTTTCAACAGGCAACGGCAGTAAGATATTTTTTTTTGTGTTGCCCATACTGAAATGACATTATAAACAAAAAATATTTGAGAAGCTTACAAATTGGAATTGAAATTAACAAAATATTTTAGTTAATTGATACATGTGCTTAAACAGAACAAAATTAAAAGAATATTTTTTAGTTTTATCAAAAGTGAGAAATAGATATTAAAGACAACTAGCATTGTTTATCAAAGTAGTTTACTTGTAAAGATTGATTTTCAACACCGATAAGATGACTTTATTTCAAAAAAAAATTACTTGTTGTGATTATCTGTTTCAACTTAGTAACTAGGTTTTATTTACTCTTTTCAAATTAATCTATAACCAGCAATTAATTTTATAATCTAATTCCTTATTTTAATTTAATTTTTATAAGAGTAAGCCATAATTGTATAGTTTAGCTAAACATTTTGTGCGATTACAACTTTGCCGCCTTAAATACTTTACAACAGGCTAACCCCTAATTTGCATAAAACTGGAAGCCAACAGATGCTTCTGTGGTTCTGGTCAGTATAGACCGTAATAAAAATTTTAGTCGGGATATATTTTGTCATATCTTACACAATATTCGACACGTTTTGTCTGCGAATAGTATTTGAATTGAATAAGTCAACAAATAAGTTTTGCTTTCTATAGGTAATATTTAGGTAGCAATACCAGTACCACATTAGCAGGTAACGATACCGTTCTAGGATTAAACCTTGACCTTTTTTGAGTAATTAACTCTTATATAATATAATATTTATCCAATAATAAATAAAGCTGTGTCTAAAAAAATAACTTGTAATTTAATTGTAATTCTTAGTAACATACAAGCAATAAAAGCAGAAACACCTTAAATACAGCATTGGCGCAGTTTCTTCAAAACTCTGCACAGACAAGAAATCCTCATAAACATTAGGGAAAGTTAAGTAACAATAAAACCATATTCGCACAAAACGCTTAGCTAAATTATACAGGCTGCACTATCTCTTATGGTTTACTCGGTTTTTGTAATGTAATCTTTAAGAATTCGACTTGAGATTTAGCACACCTACATATAGTATTTAGGCGCACATAGTTAATTGATCTATTTGTAGTTATAAAGAATAAATTTAAAATGAACCCAAAATAAACAATGTTTTTAAAATTTAAATTTGTCGAATGTAATGTTTTTTTTACACAAAAACTAAATTTTAATTATAAGAGCAAGAAGATAATGTGTCATTAAAACTTTAATTAATGCACGTTTCTGATGATTTACAGACTTTAGTGATAAGGAGTACTGTCCACCAAAAAGTTTATGATGGTTATTTCTTACAATTTATTGGAGAGAATCTCTAATCCTTCTAAACACGTTTTAAAAGTAATAGGTTGACTATGTTTGACAAAACAAAACCAAATGATTTTAACATAAATATGAACTTTTTTAGCCCTTATGCCAAACTCACTTAAATAAATTATACATATTTTTTAACAACATTACGATTTAATTGTTTATTTATTAATTTTTGATTTTTTTTAATTTAAAAATATTCTTTTTAAGGTTATAATGAAGTAATTTGATAAATTAAAAATAACTTTTGTGATGACTTTAACTATAAATATTTTCTCTTGCTTAGTCGTCCAAACTTTTGTTTTTCAAGAACAGAGCACTCATTTGTTTTTTTTAGAAACCCAGTTACTTTATTAAATCTAAAAATGACAAATAGTAACGTGACTTTTATACCAATTATAATAGACAACAAATATAAATCTTTAAATGTTTTTTTCTAACTTTTAAACATCTTTTAAAAACTTTGACTATTTTGATCATGCATGTATACTGCAATCTCTTTTTTAACACTACTCACTTTGTTCTTTTGTTGCTATTTTTTAAACTCGGCGTACTTGTGTACGTGGCTTTAAACGAGTTATGAAAAACAACAAACTTGGAGTATTTCTGAATTTTTCAACCTTCAAGCAACCTTTATCTCATTTTTATTTTAATCATAACAAATTTATGTTTTTTTAGATAAATGATTGATATTCGCTAAATCAATCTTTTTCGTGACACCAATCACTTTATTTTTCTGTTGCTACATTTTAAAACAAGCCTACTCGTGTCCGTATATCGCTGACAATTTTTCAGGTGGCAAATGTGTAGTCACGTTTGCTGTTTAATGAATGATATTTTGGTTTCAATAAATCGGAAACAAATCTATTTTCAAAAAATGTATCACTAATAAAAAATTCAAAAATAAAACAAAGAAAGCGTTTCCAAAGTAATACTTCCCAGGCTTATACTATTTTTTCAAATGGAAATTTCTATAATTTTGAATAGTTTTATGTATGAAGTTGATTAGTTGTTTACAAAAAAGGGCATTTAACAAAACACGCATTGTAATAGGTATTATTGTTTCAAAGAGGTCTTCGACTTGTCAATTCTCTATTTGCGAGTAAAAACTCTTTTTACAATGCTAATAACCTTGAATAATATAAATTAAAACAAAATTAAAATTGAAATAGATTCAGTTCTGATACATAAATCTTCCACATTGTCACAATTTTCAATTTTCCTAGACATTTTTCATTTTCCAAATATTTATCCTAAGCTTAATGACTATACTGTTGACTTTAACTTCGCATTAAAATGTTCGCTTAGGAGGGGCTTTATTCATATTCAATCCTCATTGTGCTTAATATAAAACAAGACACACCACCAACCAACTTGCCAACTTTATCCTCCGCTCAAGCTTTATCTCTCCATTGTTATACTTATCGCCCATATTGATCCTTTTTTTAATTTTGCTTGTCTCTGCATAAAATATCCTAGCCGATTTCGCAATTTTCTTCTCTTTATTTTCAATTCGGACTTAAAACAAATGGTAAAAACGAGAAATCTACATCTACTACATCAATCCCTTAAAAATTCAGTGCAATCTTGAGTTTAATCTTCGCAGCTGCCGACTGTCATTTGCTTGGGGTTGATGGTCTATGAGAACAAAGAATTGGATTTTGTCATATTCAAAAAGATGTGGTTTTAATGAGAAATTGGAAAAATCAAAGATTCAAGGGTGTGATACAAAGGCGAGAGGATGAAGATAATAGGACGTTATCTGATTACATGTGTTATAGTGAAAAGGGGTTGATTTAACACATTTAAACAGCACAGACGGCTTTAGCAAAATAGAATAAACAAACTGTTGGCAGGTGTCTTAGCGTCAACAAAACAAACATGCAGCATTAAAAATATTTTATTTTAAAATACTTCAAAAATTCGAATTACAAACAATATAGTATACTAAAAAAAATATAAAACCATGTAATAAATATGCTGGGGTCTCAGATAGCTACAAATTTAATTAACATGGAAACTATATTTACTGTAAACTTATTCTAATCTGGAAAAGTAATATTAAAAAATGTAAGAACAAACAAACATTGGTTAAATAATTATGTAATATAATACAATATTACTTAATTATGATTTATTCTTGACACGGCACTTGTATATCATCTTTCAACATGCCCCCAAGAATCAAAGCCTGGAAGAGCTTTAATGTGGATGAAAAACATTTTTTTATCTAAACAGCCTTTCTTTTGAAAAGGCAAACAACTTGACACTTTATTTACTCGTTGTAACTTAATATTTTATAAAATCATGTGAGACATGCGCTTGCTTGCTCGAAAAAACACATGTCCTCCCTTCATACCTACTTTAAATAAATAAATAAATAAATAAATCGTTACTAATCCAATTCTCTTGTTAAAACAGTAAACAGACATTTATTTTACAACGCGTGTAGTGGCAAATTGGAGTGATAATCTATTGTGGAACATACAGAATCTGTACGTATGTCAATAACGTAAATTTTAGAGTGTTTAATGTGATAAAACATTTTTTATATAAACACACACTATCATATTTTTACTTTACATTAGAAAACAAACAAACATACTACAAATTATTATGTATTTTTCAATTTTTCAGGAAAAGATTGCTTTTAAATACCTTAAACATAAAAATTCCACGAAAGCTTGACAATAATCAATTTTTAATAGATAAAATCTTTTTGACATACTTAGGTAAAACAAAATGATGTCAAAATGACATAACTGGTTGTCTCAAAAAAGTCTAGTCTAGTGAATTATTCTACTGATTATTCTATGAGTTAAGACCTCACTGATAACTTAAGTGTTAACTGATAGAATGACTAATTATTACTTTACTAAACACTTTATTATTTAATTCTTAAGTACTTAAGTAATAAAGTGTTAACAAAACCTACACAATAAAAGATGTTAATAAACTGAAAAAAATATTATTGACTCATCTGACTAGAGAAAATGAAACTTTACCTGTATAGTCAAATAAAAAATTAAATTCTTAATAAAATATTAATAAAAAATTCACAGTGTGACATCTGACAGTAGTTTGATTTGAAAGTTAAGTTAGGTGAAAATTCAAAGCAATTGATAAAAACATCCTTATTGTATTGTCATGGCCAGATAGGATTATAAGAAAATACAAAAACATTAAGACAATTTACTTTGCAAAACTTTTACATAAAAGTCAAATCAAGCTAATCGTTTGAAATATATTCTATACATCACGATAGATTTACTCTGACAAGTGGTATTCGAAAAAATATTATATGCTACACGACAGCAAAGTGTCTTTATCAAACTCGCCTGGTTGCTCGTTTAATAAAATATTACTTCACTGCCTTGCTACATAAACTATTATTCAAGTAGTCTAATTTATAATTGAGACCTAAAAAATATTGTCTTCTACAACACAGTTTTTTATTTTTCTGCTAAACTTGCGACTAAACTTCTTTAATATTTGTTCTATCTACATTATAGGCTAACCCAAAGTAAAATTTTTATTTGCAATTTTGAATTTTTGGGTATAGGTTTACTTATACCAACTTGCAACTTTAATAATATAGATTTGTTTACAAGAACATTTTGTAACCGGCTATATTTTTAAACTGTACCTCTAAAAATCTTATATGTTTGTAAAATATAGTAAATTACATAGAAATTAAGAAGTTGAAAATAAATGTGTTTCAAGAAGTGATCGTTTTTTGCTTCAATATAAGTTTAGACAGCTGATCAAGCAACCGTTTAGGCACAGCTCTATCGTAGATAATTGCTATGTTTTTGGAACTATCTGAACCAAGTCAATTCACAGGTCACAGTTTTTGCCGTTCTGGTGCCACGTTACTAGCAAATAAATAATGTGATGTAGGTACTGCAATTAAAAATACTTGGTGAGTGCAAATCAAGCACAGTTGCTGAAGGCTATGTAAACCATTCTGTAAAAGGTCAAGTAAAAATCGCACAATTGATGACAGTTTCACCAAAATCTACTCCAAGATTATCTACTTTATTCTGTACATCATCTACATTCACATCTTCCCTGTTAGTCTTTCAATAAAGATCTTCTTGTTTTTACTGAAGGCATACAATTTTTCTAAAAGCCAAGTCAAACAAGGATTACCTAATAATTAAAAGTCATAATCAACCTTCAGTCGCAATTAATTTTGATAATTTATCTTCTAATTGCTTACCTGCCAGCAGCAATGATAACAATCATTCATAAAAAATCTTATGTTTTGTCTTACTAATTGGTTACTTGCTGAATGCAAACCGCAAATTACAAAATAGAAGTTAGTTTAGGAATGGTGGGGAGCGTGTGTAATTTGTTTTAGGTACCTTTACTTTAAAATATTTCAAAGCGTTAAGCAACTAATACAACAAGATTCAATCAAAGTTAGTCTCTTGAAAATAAATAAAACTAGTTTTTTTAATCAATCCTATTGCTCTATGTATATTGCATTTTCGTACTATAAGGTGTTTTTAGGTAAACTTAGTTTACAAAGCTCACAAACCACAACAAAGTAAGTATGTCATCTTGTAAACATCTTATAAAATAAAAATGCTAAACGTGTACACTGCACCTTTACCATTTCAATAATTGTATTATAAATATTCAAATCAGTCAATTTAATTGTACATTTCTGATACAAACTGTTATTGTTTATCTGTTGTCCTCCACCGTGTATCACCAACACAAAAAAATTCTAATCCAACAAAACACAATTGAGGATTGATTATAGAACCATAGATCGTTGCTTGCGGTTTGCTACATAACAACGTTGCAATGTAATAAAATTTTCTGCTCACGCGAAGGAAGAAAAAAACGTTACTCATTTTTTACAGGTTTGTTATTATTCAACTTCGATACTGATTAAAGGTAAACCAATTTTACAAGATTTTTATTGATTAGAATGTTTTACACTGTACATTAACTGCGCCGCTGTTTTGATGTAATTAAAAATAGAGTCATTAAATTATTTAAATCAACAAACGTTTACATTATTTGTACATTGAGTTTTTTGTAACAAATCACAGGAGAATGGCTAGTAATTAAGAAAATTAATAAGTTTAGTGTAAAATATGTGCGATATTTTATAAAATAATGGTTTAAAATAGTCTAACTTTTGTAAGAATAGGTTCGAGAAATAAATGTTTCTAGCTTATCAAATATCTCAAACCTTGTTGTTTTTTAAGTTAAGCCTACAGATCGTAATGCACTAAAATATGTAAATGTTTTTATTGTTTAGCTTTAAAGCTGATTTACATGTTTGTAATCTAAAAAAGCTTTAGGTATTTTAAGACACACACAATTATAAGATGAAGCTATCCAAATTGGATCGTGAACCAAAAACCGTTTAGACTTTTCTATTAATTAATCGAAAAGTTCTATAAATACTCGGATAAAATGTGCTGTAGAATTTAAAAGCTATTCTAATAGGTTAAGTAAACCTACACATAACACTAAAGTGCTTTAATTTAGTTTGCACCGTTTGTGCCTAGAGTCTCTCACGACAAGTTAACGATTTTTTTCTGGATATAACACGAACTACCTTTTAAAATAATTGACTACCTACTCCGACCAAATTTTTAGAATAAACTAAAAGAAAAAGTATGTTTGTCGAGTTTCTTTTACATCAATTTAACAGTGTGTGACTGTGTGACAGAAACAAAGCAATTTGTTTGGAGATGCCGAAATTGTTTTCTCTGCGATAGAAATGTCTTGAAGTTTCTCATTCTTAGGAAGTTAAAAGGGTGATTGTGTCGGAGACAAAGGCTTTTTTACCGATAAAGTTTATAATTGAAGTTGAAAATAATTGATTACTTTGAAGTTTAAGCAGCACACAAATTAAATTATCTTTATTGAACAATTGAACGTATACATTTCATAAATTTAATTTTTATATTTAATCTTCAAACCACAAACAATATTACAGATAAACATATAAACAAACTAGAGTTTTATTAGTATATTAAAAAACTAGTCTTATACGGGTTGATTTGAGGCACCGGTCCCAGAGCAAAAAACAAACTACAGGCAAGTTTTCTATAGGACACATTTCTTTAAGCTATTTTTTCCAATTTGCGTTTTTTCTCTTTAATTTTATATAAAAAAAAATGTTTAAGCTCTAAGATAACGGTTGGTCACAGCATCAAGTTATTTGATTTAAAATACAATTTAATATTCCAAGAAGAATTTTAGATGCTTTTCTCAAAATTCGAAAACAAGCTTAAACAACGACTAAATATTCATACCTGATAACCTCACAATTCTGAATGTAGCGAGGTTTTCGTAGCAAACAAATTCTTGTAGTTCTGTTTGAAGCGACTTTGTCTCTAAATCTAACCAGTAACCGCTTTTCAAAACAATTTTAGTGTAAAATAAATACAATCTTTTTTTCAAAGACAAAAAAATTATAACATTGACCCTGTATTATGTTTTAAAACAGCTGTGTATACCAACTATGAGGCACTGTTTGGGTCAAAATTGAAGATTTTTTTACATGGAACAAAAATATTATTATAATAATTTTATGCTCAATATATAATATAATAATATTCAGCTTCTGTGTTGTTCTGTATTAGAATGGAGGCGCTCGTATTGCTACACAGCAATTTTTATACAATAATTTTAAGCTTTCGTTAAATAATAGCGCGTGTGTGGTCACATCAAATATATATATATATATAATAATTGTGTGTCCCCATGTTATATATATATAATAATTTAAGCTTCTGTGTCGTTTCCTTATAGAATGGGGGCGTTCGTGTAGGTATAGAGGTAGGATAAGATTTGCTGCTTCACAAACCACAAATTTTGTCTTAGTTAATTGGCGTTTATTCTAATTTCAATAAATTTAAACACTCAAAAGCTACAAAGCTAAAAAAAAAATATTCAAGATTTTTATTTGATTGAAAAACTGTATTTTCTTCGGAAAACTGATGCCATAGTCGTACGTACATAATTTGACTGATTATTTAATTTGCTTCTATAAATCTTGTTAAATATATTGTAGATTCAGTTCGCTATTATAATTATCGCTAACATCTAGGCTTTGAACAACGGTTAAATGAGAAAGAATGCCAAAATTATAAAAAACCTATTGTTTTATCTTAAATTAAGCAACAGAAAATACAGTAGTAGCTCTGGAAAAATACTTTAATGATATGTTTACAATAATATATAGCTTGTTTTCTAACTATGATAGTAAAACGTATTAAAAAAATTTAACAAAATATGAACAATTGATAGTTTTCCAATAATTTAAAGTAAAAAAACTCCAAAAAAAAAAGTTTCCTCTTGTAAGAAAGCTTAAAATTATTATATATATATATTGTTGAAGTATCAACACAAGCGCCCTCATTCTATAACGGAGCGACACAGAAGCTGGATATTATTATATATTCTGTGCATAAAACTAATCTTACATTATTTTGGCTCCATATAAAAAATCTTTAATTTTGACACAAACGATGTCTCATAACCAACATTAACCTCTAAAAATTTAAAAGCATCTATTGGAGAACGAGTGATTTAATAGAAACTCCAAATTAAAAACATTAACAAGCTTATTAAAAATTCAAATTTGAAAAAAACAGTTTTATAACCCGAGAATATATTAGACAAAAATCTTCAAATTATAAAACTTGGTTTGTTTTATAACTTGCCCCAGAATTATAATTTTTGGCAGCACTCAATTTTAAAAAATCTGACATCTTTTACTTTCACAAGACAACTACAACTACAACAATTACGATAACTGATTTTTTTAGTTTTACAAATGATAAGCTAAGCTGATTTTAACACCAAATTGCATAAAATATAAAAAATCTTATATCAGCAATAATTAGATTATTTTAAAATAAAACTCGTATTTTAGAGGTTTTGTTCATTGACTTACAAATGACTAGCATTACAAAATATCAGCTCTGCAAATAACGTTTTTTATGATAAATTTATAAATTTTTTTTATTATTATTTAGAAAGAAAGTTGTAAAAGGAAAGTACTGCCTCTGAAAACTGTTATCGACTAATAAACACTATAAATGTTAAGTGAATTGTAGTTAATTCAATGCAGTTAAAATACGCAATAAACACCTCTTTCATAGTAGCAGTAAATTGAAACTGATAAGCGCTACAATCCTCGATCAAATAACACCAATTGTGTAAATTAATTAAAATCAAATAGTGTCCTTTCAATAGAATCAATAGATAATAATTTAAATTTATCATTAATTCAATTAAATTTAACTATTATTATCATGAAAGTGCGTTCATTGTTCCACACCAACAACTCAAAATCAATTGTTAAACAAACTCGCTCTCTATTTTAATGAAACGCTCTTGATCAGATATAATAAATAATTTTAAAGCTTTAAAGAAAATCTAATTGCCTCATCGGCAGCGCGAAAACGCTTGGCAAACAACTTCATCACAATGAGCTTTGTGCTTTCATGTCTGGCAGGATGTCCGGACTTTAAGGGAATTTTAAAATAGGCTCTGAGCTATTATTTGCTGTTCAGGTCTAATTTTTTGATGAAAAAGAATCGTAGTGTGGCTATTGCAATTTTTTAAAAACTTAATTGAGTTTCCGCTTTCTTTTCTGTACAAGAACATCCGACATAAAAATTTAAAACCACTCACTTTAATTACTCGTTGGATTAATAAGTCCTATAAGGAAAAATTATCTTGTGGAATTAAAAACAATTAAAAATATTTTGCTCCAGCGTGCAAATTGTTCAAAGAATTTATTAGTTACTTAGGTTTTTGTTATATTAAGTAATTTTGAACTAGACTCCTTTAGCAAGCACGCCATTTAAGATTCAAACTTCTATCGTCTGAACTATTGACGAATGAATTTTTCAAAACCAAAACACAACGAATGTAAATAAAAATATAAATGCAATTGCAAAAACGAAACAAAAAATTTACGTCAAGATTGCAAAGCGTAGCGTTGACTATAGAAACAACAAGTTGTTGTCAAACTGTCAAAAAAATTATTATAAAATGCAACGAATACAACAGTCCGTACTATCTATCCTTTGTAGACCATAATAAGGCATTTGACCCTTTGAAGCGTAATTATTTAAAAAACCAAACAGTAGAAAGTCAATTTATTAAAATCATCAGGAACATATACGTCAACAGCGCAGTAAAAGTACGTTGAAGATCAATTTGAAATTCAATAATAAAGCATAAAGATGTGAGGCAGCAAGCTGTCACTAAAAATATTCAATTCAGTTCTAGAATAGTATATTAAAAAACAAGTTTCCTAAGACATGTCTTAAAGCACGCATTCAAGTTTAAAAAACGAGTGACAAAACCACGAGTTTTTTTTAAAGAATAAGGTCGTATGAAACGAATTTTTTATACGATTTTATGTAATTTGTCTATTTTATGCTGTTTTTGAGCATTTTTTTCTAATTTGATCGATTTAAGGATTTTTGGAGTGGGTTGGCAATATCATGATTTTAAAAGTGAAAATTTTATTTATTTGTTTTTTCTTTTGTTTTACTCAAAAATTCGAAATAGCCAAATTTATTGTGATTATTATTATTATTATCATTATTATTATTATTATTATTATTGTAAGACACCTACTTTTTTAGGTTAAGTGACATATACTCTGTGATTTTTGTTTTATTGGAATTGGTTGTACTTCCCAGATCAGTGCACCGTGTAGATGCCATATTTCACATAAATATACTTTCTATTAATTTTTCACTTCACTTTGTTGTTCGAAAATTGCAATTTCCAATTTTAACTTACAATATTATTAGCAGACAGGTAAAAAATCAAATTAAGTTTTACCAACCTAAAAATTTTTTAAAAAAAAAGTTTGCTGCTTTAATGGTTTATAACTGCACCAAAACCTATGACGTAGCCTTCTCTAATGAGTCTATTAGAGTATCAAAATAGAGGCAAATTGCAAAAATATATATAGGCAACTTAATTTTAAAAGTTTCGGTATCCAAATAATCGAGAAAAAACTACACCTTCTCTTTACTGTGGCCTAGTCGGGGTAGTAAACAGTAAGACTTGTCAAAATATCTTTTTTTATTATTACATAACTACTACCTCCCAGAACCTTTCTGTAATTTAATATCAGCATGAAAAGTTGGTTACAAAAGTATCGTTGTAAGTTTTGATAAAATAGCGTAAATTTTTAAAAATTTTTTTCAAAATGTACTTTTTAAATTTTTTATAGTTTGTTAAATATGCTCTAAAACAGCTTTAGAAAACAAGTGCATATGATATGTCAATCATAATCAAAAAAAAGATAAAAATCTTAAATACTACAAAAGATCTAGATACCCAACAGAACTAAAAAAGCAATAAAAAAACTAAAAAAATTCTTCTATTGCTCTCATAAGCGGACAGTTATTGTTCCGAGTTTTTTTGTGCGCTTATGGGAGATGTACGCTTAAGAGAGAAGAAAATAGACAAAAGATATATTTGTTTTAGACGATGTCTAAATAATTTTTTTTTCAATTTTACGCACTGATACTTTTTTCTTATCTAACATATTCACCACTTCCATTTTTTCTTGAAAAGTAATAACTAAAACTGTTGAGGCAGACGCACAAAAAGATTATAAAAAAAAGCCAACATTTCTAAGAAAAGAAAAATTTAAACATCAAAGTCGTTGAGTATTTATTTTTTATTTTGATTCAAAAAATAGAACATTAATGTTATTTTTTTTGCAAGAAAAGCAGCTGTAGATTAGAAAATCAAATAAATGTAATGCGGCAATTTTTATTATAAGAAAATTTTGTTGAGGTATGATTTATGATCATCATTGTCAGAGTCACATCAACACAGAATGTTGTAGATGTTATCAGTTGTGAACTTTTCGAAATCTAAAGTTTTTAGTCTGCTCAATTTAAAAAGTAAATAGGTTGGTAGCTTTAAAATGTTTATATTAATTTCAGGAAACAAAATGGTTCCATACAGAAGCTGTTATAGATGTAGAATTGGTCATTTTGATCCAAAATGGCATATTGCTAAAAAAAAATGCAGTTAAATGCTTTTCATAAAATAATATAAAAAATTAACAGTAAAAATTTACTTTTAAAAACCGTAAGACAAAAAACGCAGCTCCAGCTGTCGATAAAACGAATAACCTCAAACAAAATAACAAAAGCATGGCGGTATAGCAAGAATGTGTTATTTTCAGCATTATATTTGCTAAACTACATCCATAATATTATGTTATACGAGTCTTAATAATCTTATAAAACCTCGAAATAGCCAAAAAAAACGTTTATTATGGTGTGGTCATAGGCAAAAGATATAAAATATGCTTATGTCACAAACATTAATTTTATCATTTTTACAACTCTATCCGTCTATAGATAATATATTCAATTTTTTTATGCTGGTTGGGCATTTTTATAAGCCTCATTAAACCATAAATCAAGAAGTCATCTTTTAGTGCCACTGTATGTGTTACAAACAGTATACATATTTGCAAAAATAAAAAATATCTAGTAAATCCTACATTGCTCTCAATTTATTTTTAAAAATAAATATTTTCGAAACAGTGAGCCGATAATGTCATCGTATTTTTGAAACAGCTTCAAAACAAATGCACCTATAACGAAATAATTGCGCAGCACAAACATAATTTTATTTCATATCATCGATTTCCGCCGGTGTGGATTATTTTAAAAATTTATTACTCCAATTTAGCTTACGCAGAAATTTTGTTGTTTGTGCTTGAAATTTATCGTATTTGTTATTGTTTTTTGTCGGGTGTTTTTGTAAAATCTGCTCGCTGCTGACTGGGAATAATAATCCCATTTTAAAGTTTGGAGCTTGAACAAACGATGTTCAAATTGAAATAGTTTGACATGAAAGGAATTTAAATGTGGAAAGTAAAATTACTCTAAAATGAATACCTAAAAGTCTTTATTGACTCGAAGATTTCGAATAAAACTTTTTGTAATTGGTCTTTGAGCAACGGCCAAGTTTGAAAAAAGTCTAAAAGGAAAAGTTTGATTGATTTCAAAGTTGTTTTAAGTTTCTTACTATACCTAGGATATAATTATTTTTTTATACTTTATTTAAAACTCGTATCTCATAATGCATTTCAATTGAAAATTTATTATATTGGTATCCTCTGAAAGCTTGTAAGCTTGCATAATAGTCTATTAAGCACCTTAAAACTTAGTAGCCTCGGCATAGAAGCTTTGTAAACACTAAGTTCTTATTCAACAGAATATTTAGTAATATTCAGATTGTTTGTTGTTAGTTATTACTGTCTATCTAGCCCTCAGCAGGCGTAACTTAAACATGCTTAAACTTGCTCTATTTTTTAGGTCAGATTGCAACCCTGAACGCAGTCACGACCATGTAGTCTTCACTAGCAGGGATCTAAAACTTAAATTTGTATTGCTCTAATTAGTAATTAAATGATGATTTATATATTTACATTACAATAACACATAAATTGCTTTCAATATAAGATAAATTGATCTATTATATCAAAACAATCATTAAATCATTTTTAACGATAATATTTTTCTGAAAATTAGAATCGTATTTGAAAGTTCTGAATCTTTTTATAACTCAATTTCTAAAAAAAATTATATATTTTTTAGAATTACAACAAGCATGATAGATATACTACTCCCAGTAAAGCAGCGTCATATGGCCTTTGTTAAAATTCTGTTTTGATAATTTCGTATTACTGAACAATGAACTTAATTTTGCAAATAATAATAACTTAAAATCATGTTGTACATAACTTTTAAGCAGGTGTTAACCTGTTTGAAAAGGTTTATTTTTTCAAAGATAAAAATGTTATCATGTATTGTAATTATGTATTGTTTTTGCAATACATAATTAGTTCATTTGATTCATTTACAAGAAATATTTACTGTTATTATTATACACAGTGGAACAAAAGTATCAAATTTTCTTAATATAAAAAGTTATAAAAAATGCTCAATATAACATTTGTTTAATTTATATTTGTGCATAATGTGATTATTTCAGCCTGTTTCTTTTGTTTTGCTGGTATGGGTAACCTACTGTGTTTTTTTCAATTGTACTAATATTTTGTTCTGTTTATTTTGGAAAAAGCGTATTTTTATCTATTCTGTAGTGACATTTTATAATTATTTGCAAACAAATAACAAAATTAAAAAGAAAGATAAACGGTGAAAACGCAAATTTAATAATAAAAACAAATTATATTTATTAAAGAATGCTATGGAAATTTGGCAATAACAGTTATACACAACATATTTAAATAAAAGCATAATAAATATGAAAATAAAAGTTTATTTTTAAAAATTCTTAAAATGTAATCCTTTTGACATAATATTAGTTTAAATATTTTTTTTGTTTTCTCCTTTTTTTGATATATTAGCAAGACTGTACTAGTAAATAAAAACAAACGTTTGTTTATAAAAATAATTATAAAAATAGGTACTTACTATTAAAAAAAACTAAGTTTGTTGCCATTGTAACGCACAAGAGATAACACAGGAACCATAATATAGATCAATACATGTCTGGGAATACATTAAACAAGCTTTGTCTAAGACACTTGTCTATAATTCTTTAATTAAAAAGTTACAGCTTTTATTTGATATTTTGTTCTACCTTGTTTTTATAACGGATGATTTGTCAGTCGTCAAATCTGCCAGGTATAGACCTGCTATTGTTGGGTTATTAGCTTTTGCAGCCAAAAAAAAACCCTTTAACTTTATTCCATTTGGACTACAACACAACCGACTGAGTACTCAAAATCTATTCATATTGAAGTTTTGCTGGAAAATTGATTTTTTTAAATAGGGCTATAAAAAGAAGTCTCACAGAGTGAGGTGAGTTATTTTGGTTGATAACACCACAATCTAGAAATTTTCTATAATTTATTTAAGTCATATTTAAGCTCTTGGAAGTTGTATGCAGAGTGGCACTGTTTTGCTTAAAGTACCCGTTCACTATTTTATCGTCTGGAAACTGTGTCAATGTTTCATTGAAAAAAATTGACTCAATAATTCGGCGCTTTAAAAAGCGGTTACTTTTTTTAGATGCAGTGAAAACTTTTTAATTAAAAATATGTCTTTCTTAACACAACATTCGCATATTTTGTGAGTTCACATAACCGTCTAAATGGTCACAGGCTTCATTCGTAAAAAAACTTAAGTTAAATATATTTCTATTGGAAGTTTTGATAAACCAACTACAACAGTATTGGATAATCAACTGAAGGAGTTGATGATCTGCTATCAGACTATAGGAATACAAGTAGGACTTTTTTTAATTTTGTAGCATGTGATGGTTGATAATTGAACTTGTTGTGAAAGTCGACTTAGATATGTTTGATTACATTCTTTTACGATTACACAAGCCAGATCTCACCAATAGGTTACTTTATAGTAAAAAGTGTTAGATGTTAGCATTGCATCAAGAAATAATTGTTGGTGGAATTCTTGAAAACAAGCTTGAATTGATTATTGCCACCAGTCATCATCAACTCGGTGGCGGTTACGAAAATAAAACTCCAACACAAAAATTTCTGTTTTTGTGAAAATAATCATTCTAGATTCAAAAATAAAGAAATTGAAAAACTTTGTAATTATTTTGACATAATTATTTTAAAAATTATGATTTGTTCCCACAAACTCATAGGCATAACCAACTATTACAGTATAAGGCAAACCTAAATAACAATTTTTACAAAAACAAAATATTTATGTGTATTTATTTAGATTATCTAACACGCGGTTTATGGTTTATTCACGCTTAGTTGCTATAGTAATGCAAAAATTAATAATATTGAAGAAAATCATGGATTAATATACGTTATTAATGAATAATTTTTTTATATATCAATAAAAACACGCTCGACGGAACAAAAAAACGGTGAACTTGTCAACAACCTAAGGATTTATTGCTAACAGTTTATTGACATTTAAGATCAACTTTAATCTGTTAATAAACAGGTAACTGAAATTTAAGAGATTCATAGACTTTTAGCACATTTTTCAAAAACATTCTCCAGAACAGCGCAAGCATAAACACCATATATGGCCAATCTCACAGAACAAAAATCGTTATGCAATACATCACATCCTAAGCTCTTAAGCGCACGTTTGCTCTTTTTGAGACATCCATTATTGGTAACTTAAGACTATTAATACTCTATGAAGAAGCTTTTACAAACATTACAAACAATACCTCAAAAGGCGGCCTATTTTCCCTCAAATAAAGAACACACATTATCTTTTTATACCTGCCATCACGAAAGAGGACATGTGTCCTATATGTCATTGTGTGGATTAACATCGTTGGGTTTCATTCAAGAAAATATAGTGTCAACATCTTGAGCTCTTTTCCTTAAATCCGTCGAAAGCACACCGAAACAAGTGTTTTAATTAAATTCAGCACCCCATTTTTAATTAACCAACACCTTTGTTTTTTTGTGAAGATTTTTTTTAATTAATTAATTTTTTCAAGATAATTCAGTCTTTTAAAGTCTAATAATAAAGAAAGAAAAAGCCGGCTGAATACAGACTAAAAGGCGGAAATTTTCATTATTTGCAGTTGCATCAGCTGCGTTCCGAGTACATTTGGCTGTGAAAAGAGCAACAATAGTGTACTTTATCGTGATAAACATAAAGAAGAAAGAAAGTGTAGGTGTTGTGTAGTGTCGCAAAGGCATAAGCACAAGCTAAGAAGCGAACAAAGTGAATAGGTTTAACAAGAACACACCGACCAACCTATTGAAACGAAACGAATTTGTTGGCTTTATTTGCGCATAAAGAAAATTGTATTGAGTTTGCTGCCTCTGTACTACTCTGTTCTTTTCTTTAAGTGTTGTGTTACACAATGAGAAAAGTAACCACTCCTTGTAATTTAATACACAGGTATAGCAGATATGGTCCCGAGCTTAGAATCTTACAGCTGGGATACGATCACATTCATTTTGAATTGTTTTTCTTTTGTTGTAGGTATATTATTGCATCACAAAGTCTAAAATAAGTTGTTAAATGTAATTTTATCTTCAAATTAAGTAACTTTATACGTGTTTTATAACCAAGTTATTATATGTCAATTAATTAATCTTCATAAAAAACCTGTTCTCCTAATCATTTAACATTCCTTCAAGCAGATAGATTTACAATATAGACATAAAATTGTAATACAATTTTTTTTTATTGATTTTGTAAATTTTTGTACTTTTTAATTACATGAAAAAAATATAGTTGTCTCATGTTACAACACAATGTTATGCTCCAGCGTTTTTTTATGATTTCATGATATTTAACGCAGTGCTCTAAAAATTAGTCTAAAACTTGGAAACTTCGAATAAGAATCTAAAATAGCTTCGACAAAATCCCTTCTAACAGCTGTTAAAGTTCCAATTTTCCTAAATATTAATTTGTTGTCGGAAATAGGATTCGATTAAATGAGAAATATTTTATGCTACACAGTCAAAATCACAAGTTTAACGCGCTTAAAGTTCTATTAAATGATATAATCAAATATATAAAACATCTGTCATTTAAAACTGCACAAACAATCAATTTTTAGTATTTTATTACAAGAACAGGAGTAAGTAAAACTACAAAACAGGATAAACAACGTTGTGTATGTTGTTGTTTGAACAAATGAAATAAATTCCGTTGAATCAATTCAACAATTTCTGTTATTCAAGTTATTATTACGAGTACCTACTTTTGTCTACTATTGAAAATGACAGTGCAAAAATGTAATTGATAACTTTTATATCTTTAACACTCTAAACTATGAACACAGTTTTACCACTTGCCAAAGATAAGTTTTATTTATCTCTTAATGATGTCAACAAAATAGTCAACAGAGCTCTTGAGTTTAAATAAAAAACTTTCATACTCGGGGATCAAAATTGTAGAGAACTCATTGTGAGGACGGAGAGAAGAAAATTCCAGAGGAAAGAATATCTATTGACGTCCTAACATGTCTTCAAAGAGATATAATCTATCAATATAATTTAACCAAAATATAACAAAACTATTTATTACGCGTGTAACACAATCAAATAAAATGGTAACGTAAAAGCTGTACAATTTATTTATTTCTAATTATTTTGTAAAGTCGCTGGCTTTTGGTCCGCTGACCGACCTTCAATTTATTACTGACTCGCTGGGTTTCTATTGTACACTGTTAAATAACGCTACTTTGCTACACTAATTTATTTGTATACTAATATTACACTATTTCATAAGAATTATTATTACACTTTGTACATTAATATTTAAATCAATTCTTGCTCTATTCCGTCTAATCTCCGTCGCTTGTAGTTGCTTTTATATATTTTGTTCGCCACCATACAGTCTGGAACTGACTAGATAAGTTCTTGAACCTTCGATTGCGTTATACTCAGTTTTTGCTTTACTAGATATTCACAAATAACTAAAATAAATAAAATAAATAAAATAAATAAAATAAATAAAATAAATAAAATAAATAAAATAAATAAAATAAATAAAATAAATAAAATAAATAAAATAAATAAAATAAATAAAATAAATAAAATAAATAAAATAAATAAAATAAATAAAATAAATAAAATAAATAAAATAAATAAAATAAATAAAATAAATAAAATAAATAAAATAAATAAAATAAATAAAATAAATAAAATAAATAAAATAAATAAAATAAATAAAATAAATAAAATAAATAAAATAAATAAAATAAATAAAATAAATAAAATAAATAAAATAAATAAAATAAATAAAATAAATAAAATAAATAAAATAAATAAAATAAATAAAATAAATAAAATAAATAAAATAAATAAAATAAATAAAATAAATAAAATAAATAAAATAAATAAAATAAATAAAATAAATATAATAAATAAAATAAATAAAATAAATAAAATAAATAAAATAAACAAAAATAAACAAAAATAAACAAAAATAAACAAAAATAAACAAAAATAAACAAAAATAAACAAAAATAAACAAAAATAAACAAAAATAAACAAAAATAAACAAAAATAAACAAAAATAAACAAAAATAAACAAAAATAAACAAAAATAAACAAAAATAAACAAAAATAAACAAAAATAAACAAAAATAAACAAAAATAAACAAAAATAAACAAAAATAAACAAAAATAAACAAAAATAAACAAAAATAAACAAAAATAAACAAAAATAAACAAAAATAAACAAAAATAAACAAAAATAAACAAAAATAAACAAAAATAAACAAAAATAAACAAAAATAAACAAAAATAAACAAAAATAAACAAAAATAAACAAAAATAAACAAAAATAAACAAAAATAAACAAGAATAAACAAAAATAAACAAAAATAAACAAAAATAAACAAAAATAAACAAAAATAAACAAAAATAAACAAAAATAAACAAAAATAAACAAAAATAAACAAAAATAAACAAAAATAAACAAAAATAAACAAAAATAAACAAAAATAAACAAAAATAAACAAAAATAAACAAAAATAAACAAAAATAAACAAAAATAAACAAAAATAAACAAAAATAAACAAAAATAAACAAAAATAAACAAAAATAAACAAAAATAAACAAAAATAAACAAAAATAAACAAAAATAAACAAAAATAAATAAAATAAATAAAATAAACAAAAATAAACAAAAATAAACAAAAATAAATAAAATAAATAAAATAAACAAAAATAAACAAAAATAAACAAAAATAAACAAAAATAAACAAAAATAAACAAAAATAAACAAAAATAAACAAAAATAAACAAAAATAAACAAAAATAAACAAAAATAAACAAAAATAAACAAAAATAAACAAAAATAAACAAAAATAAATAAAATAAATAAAATGAATAAAATAAATAAAATAAATAAAATAAATAAAATAAATAAAATAAATAAAATAAATAAAATAAATAAAATAAATAAAATAAATAAAATAAATAAAATAAATAAAATAAATAAAATAAATAAAATAAATAAAATAAATAAAATAAATAAAATAAATAAAATAAATAAAATAAATAAAATAAATAAAATAAATAAAATAAATAAAATAGATAAAATAAATAAAATAAATAAAATAAATAAAATAAATAAAATAAATAAAATAAATAAAATAAATAAAATAAATAAAATAAATAAAATAAATAAAATAAAAATAAAATAATTTTAAACAATAACTTGTTACGACAGCAATTACGGTGTGATCCACAATAGAAAAAGAAGAAGTGTGAAAAACAAAATCAGATTTTTAGCTTGATTGTTGAATAAAATTTTAGAAGCGTTTAGTTTGACATTTGTTTATTGACTTTATGTCAAATTGACAGCACTGAATCAAGTTAAGACTCTGATTTTGTTTCCTACAGCTTTCCTTTATATAAATAATTCAAGATTACAAGGCACTGCAAATGATTTTATCACATCTATAAAACTTTTTATCCTAATTAAAAACTCTACAAACTGAAAGAAACGCTACTGTATAAAACTATTTTTTTAAAAAGTTTTAGCTCGGGAATCTTTTTTCCTAGGTCTAATCGTAAAAGTCGGTATCATTCGGCAGGTTCTCTTTAAGTCCCACACTCTATGTAAAGGCAAAACTACTTAAACCAAATTGAGTCTTATTTTTAGTCTAGTTTGTAAATATGTGCAACATTTAAATAGACGTGACAAATATTGTAAATAGACTCGTTATAAGTCACTTTCTACAATGTTAATTCTTGAGTATAATAAGTTGTAGAGAAGTAACAAAGTATGTGATTACTACTTATTACCAATTACCATTAAACTGTTAAAAAGTACGACACTTAGTACCTATTACAAAATTGACACTTCAGTTCGTTTATGACGCCTGACATATGTGTCATTGTATTTTAAATGATTTTAAGAAATTCAATGGCAAAACTTAAATCGGAAAAGAAATTGTTTTGAATAAAACTGATTTTTTTATCTATTTTTTGTTGACTCAATTGTTTTTTGACAGGGCAAAAAAATTTCTATATTACTTTTTAAATTTTGTTACAAAGTTGTCTACCGGTTAAGAAAAAACTTTTTATAAACTGCAAAAGTTTTTTATTTTCTCTTTTGCGATATAAAGACGTGGCATGACTAGTGAAGTGTGACATGTGTAGCTTTTATTTGGGCTTATATACCCAAACGACGGTGTTTGTAATCCAAAATAAACCAAAAGATGCTGCCGAAAGTTTTAAGTCACTATTCCACGCGGGGCACACTATAAGTATACATACACCATATCATAAGATATATAATATGAAGTATTCTTCATATTACAATAAGCTGTTCGATTAGTTGTAAAATATTATAAATTATTTGTTGTTATTAATCTAATAATTGTAGATTTCTAATTATTACATTATTAATTTGATTATTTCCTAATTATTTTTTGTTGTACAAGCTTCGAAAATGTTGGCTTATGGATTCCACCAGACAAATATTACCAATAAAATAATAAACTATTGCCTAATATGATAAGTGATAACCATGTTCAAAAACCGCGTAAAACAAATGGAAAAACTATAATAATTATTGATATTTGAGAGTTTAGGAAAAAAGCTATTTAAAAGGTTTTAAATAGCGTTTAGTACTATACATTTCTTTAATATAATACTAGAATTTAATTTTTTTGGTTAATTCATCAGCCTCATTAAAAGAAAATTATAGCAGTTGTCAAAATAACTGGTTGTACAACTAGTTGTTAATTATTTTAAAAATAGTTCATGTTACAATCAATGAAAAAATCGTTAAACTTGACTCAACAAGAGGGAACCTCAACACAAAAGGTGCAAACCCAAATTAAAACATCCAAACAATAAAGGTATAGCCTTACTTACAATATCTCCCCAGGTCGTGTCGCCGTGACATTGGCTTTTTACAAAAGGGTTCTCTTTCTCCTTTATAAACGACCAATAGCATAACAGTTTAATAATCTCAATTATAAATGACGACTGAAAATTATAGTTTGCTCCCGGTTGCATGTCTCCTTTATGTCGCCGTGATGCCAGTCAATGAAAAGCTAGACGATGCAGTTTGTGTTTACCTCAAATTAACTACTTTTAGACATAACATTTTATACTCAAGTATTCAAGGAAATCTATAATACACTGTCTTGCAAAAATATCATCACAGAAAAAATTTTTACTTATCTATCATAAAAAGTGTCTAACTTTTTAGTACACTTAAACTAATTTAATTCAACTGTGTTAATTTAATTCTTTTCCTCTTAATATTATAAAAGATCATAAAACTATTTTATTTCTTAGCCACAAAAACTATACATTTGTTTACTAACGTATAAAAAAACATTTTATTTTTGACCGTTAAATATTGTATGCGTAACAATATCTAGTCCATATTACACTAGTAGGAATGAGTTTATATTCTACGACTATTCATATTATACAACTGTTAGAAAATTACTAAAATTTTGTTACTATCATTTTGATAAACTAATACAGTAGCTGAGTAGCTATCTCTGCTGCGTTTCTAATATCTAGGGCATACTGCAGTTTATTTTCACTCTCTCCTGTATCTACTTCTCCTAAAATTAGCTGTTTTAGCAACACTTTAGCCTACTTTTTAATTACTTTTTGTTAAAAACAATTTATTTATTTGACGAAAACTGCAGCTCACTCAGACAAAACGTTCTAAACAAAAATTTATACAGAATAATAAATATTTAATTTCAAATAATGGAGTTGAAGATAAAGTATAGTACAGTCACTTTGTTCGTTTGCTTGTGTTTTGAATAAAATATAGCGTAGATTATAATATTTGGCTATTTTTTGTTTGTGATTGAATAATTACTTTTAATTAAGTTAAAGATTAGAAAGATTACTATAAATTATTATTTTTTTAATCTACGTTAGGAATTTAATCAAATTTTGATAGCAATTTTTAACTAAAATACAGTGTTGAAAAGATGTTACAAGATTTTTGTAGACTCTAAATAATTAGATTGTCAATTTTTTTAAATCTATAATAGAACAAATACAGTGCGCTTCAAATGTATGGAATAAATTTATTAAAAATTAAACTTGTTTTTTTCAAAAAAATCTTCGGACATGTTATCTTGCCAATATGTCAATCAAAATTTCGAGCAGTTATTTTTTTTAAAGTTATTTATAACGTCATCAATATTTTTTTCAAATAGGAAATATCTTGCTTTTATACCCGACATTTTTCTTGATTCTGAAAGCTTTTTTAATTGTCTAAACGATAGTATAAAATTTTTGTTGTCTTACATGAAAAAAGCTTTTTTTTTTTAATTTGCTTTCTATTGGATACTCTAATAGACTCATCATAGAACGCTACGTTATAGATTTTGGTGAAACCTTTTATAAGTCATTAGAGAACCAAACCTTTTTTTCTAAAAAATTTTTAGGTTGGTAAAATTAATTTGACTTTTTACCTGTCTGTCAATAATATTCTGAATTTAAATTGCAATGTTCCAAGAGCAAAGTAAAGTGAACAAATAATGTAAAGTATATTTATGTGAAATATGGCATATAATGGTGCAAATAATAAGTGCACTAGTCTGGGAAGTAGAGCCGATTCCTATAAAGCAAAAGTCACAGTTTATATGTCACTTAACCTAAAAAAGTATGTAAAAGTAGGTATATTCCAATAATAATAATAATAAAAACTAAAATAATTTTTGCTATTTGACGGATTTCGGGGGGCGTACAGTTAAAGTTTTCTTCCATTTTTGTGTTTTGTGTTTGTGACAGAACTGACAAGATTAGGATTTTTGGATAAAACTAAAGAAAATACAAATAGATCATATTTTTAATTATAAAATCAAGATATTGCCAACTCACTCTAAAAATGAAGAAGAAAGGCTTTCACGGTTCGAAGTCATTAAAATATTGACATCTTTCGGAAAAGACCGTGTCGAAAAATTTATTAAAATTGTCGACGTTTTGCATTCCATTGGTGGAGGCGTCATCAGGACAGGGAAATAAAAATGAGAACAAGCACGGTAACTTGGCGTGTAAACCACGTTAGAGACGAAACTTATTCTGGCTAGACCCCGTTGCTGCTTGAGCTTATTTTGGTAAACGAAAAAGAAAAAGCAGTGGGAGGGGCAGAAGAGAAACTGCCAAAGAGCTCAGAAAAGAGAGAGCTGCGGAGAAAGCGGAAGCGCTTTGTGTTGATGAGGAGTGTTTGTGAACAAGGACTTCCAAACATTTGAGAGATAATAATTTCATAAATAATAATTATTTATCTTTTAAACTTTTGCCAGTTTTAAACTTGAATGCGTGCTTTGTGTCTTTATAAATTCGTGTGAATTTATAAATTATTATTAGTTTTAATTTGTTTATTGTCATTACTACATACTAAACAAAACAAAATTCTAATAAAACAATTATTTACTTCAGCGCTTTTAGCTTTTGAGAATAAAATTGTTGGGAAATTAAGCAAAGTACACATTTTTTTATTAATTTTTTGTCTGATGCTGATAGAAAAAGCTTTTTTAATATTAAACTGATCTATAACATCATAACAGTCTTAACGTTAATTATTATTATTTTTTAATATCAAAACACCTAAAAACCGAAATAAAATTTGATTGTTTTTATAAACAATTGTCAAAGAGGTTTTATGTTGGCATTTAAAATTACTTGTCGGCAACCTGGTTCCTACGGCAATATAAAGCAGCATTCCAACATAATTTTAGAATTTTTGACGCTGGCAATTATTTATAAAAACGAACCAACTTTAAGTATTTAATTTAAGGTTTAAATTAATTTGTTACGTGTTTGGTTGAATTTGCGAGAACAACCAATTAAAAATCTTAATTTTGTTCTTATTTAAATTTACGTTCTCTGAGCCGATCTTTAACAAAATATTTTTTTTTGATTTGTCAAAGACAAGTTTGTTTAGTTATTTAACATATTAAATATGTTAAAAGAATAGATATAAATGTAAAGGTATTTATTTGGGTAGATTAGAGATTTAATATAAATGCACAAAAACATATTATTATGTAGATATGAGTTTGTGAACAAACAATTGCTTAACATGTCAAAATAATTACTAAAATTTAAAATTTTTTATTTTTGAATTTAAAATGATGTTCTCACATGAACAGAAAATGTTTGCGATGGAACGTAACGGCCACCGAGTTGATGGTGAATTATTGGAACATTTTTTTTAAGAACATTGACTGCTGGGAGATCTGAGATGGGATTTTCCAGCCAATGTTTGCACAGCTTCCTGATGATAAAATTGTAAACGAATACTTTCAACCGACACTCTACATATCACTTAGAAGACTTTAAAAATAATAAAAAAAATTCTGATCAATTACGTCAATTTATCAGCCGAAATACAACCATAACCTTTCAAGATTCTGCAGCCTCACTCCATGTGACTTCTTTTTGTGGGTATATTTAAAAAACGTAATCTGTTGATAACCCCGTCAGTAACGCCATTGTTCAAAAAATCCACAACTGCTTTGAAGTCGATGGAAATCATTTTGATTATTTGTTATAAACCTTATTTTTTTATTAAAAGTTTATTTTTTGGTTTGTTATAACACTACAAGTGCTTTGCACGTTAATCTTATTAACATGTAAAACTATATGAATTGAAAGTGAAGTTAGGTTCAGATGTCAAATTAATAGCTGTCACTTCAATTGAATGTTAAAGGTACGTTCACTCTTACACATCGACCAAAACAGAATTTTTTTCGAAATAGCTTTTTGAAATTCTTTGTAAATTACACATTGGGATTTGTTGTCATTATACAAGCATGAATCATTAATAGAGGTTTATCTATAATGTCATTTAATTTAAATATCATCTTGAGACGTTTGTAGTCTCGTTTTTATTTATTTCCAACTACTTATAACTACATAACAAAAAATATTTATTTGTTGCTATTTATGATCGTTACTTCCTATTTTAAAAATCTCAAAAATTTCAACTATTTCACTTATTTTAAAAGCAATAATGTATAAAATCTTTAAAAAAAAATGTTGTAGTTTAAATACCATAATTTAAAGATTCAAATTATTACACTTGAGTCATTTGTCCGCTATACAGCTATCATTAATAATCCTAATTAGTTACAGAATTAATGTTTTTGATAAATATGAGTGGTCTATAAATTAATAAACATGGTTCAGGCTGCGTTACATAATTTTAAATTCATCGATCTCCAGCTACTCTTGGTGGTCATTAGTTATATGGGTCAATTTCCTTATTTAGTAACGTTGCTGAATGTAATGGTAGAATTAATAATTTGACTAATATTAATCTTTTCTATTTTTAATTTATATTTATCTAACTTTACTTATTAATAAGGAAATAAGGAGTATAAAATATGAACAGATAATACTGAAAATTTTTTTTGCCTTATTTTCAAAAACATTAGCAACATTTTTCGTTATGTCAAAAAACATTAATATCAATTTAAAATCAAACTTTATTAAAAAAAAATAAGCATTTGGGGCTTTTGCGCATCTGTTACCATCACCAAAGCTCTTAGTTTGAGTTTGAAGTTTCATTTCTATCAGTCTGCTTCGAACACGCGTTGTGGCTGGTCTGTGCTCCTCGTCGGCACTTCGCTAGACAAACGTGCTTCTAGCCGAGCTTTCAGTGGTGAAACAGGTGCACTTTTGGAATATTAACTTCCTTCAGAATAGGTTTTGTGACTATTTAAGGTTGGTGTCAAGTCATTTGGTGTTGTTTTGTTAAATATTTTCTGAAGATATTCAACAAACTTTCGGCGCTTTTCAGGTTTGTGAAGAGCTTTTTCTTCGGTTTAGTCGATTCTAAAAGATACTAATATTCTTAACGACTTATCAATATTTATATATTTTGTTTTAATTTTCAACAAAATGTAGGAAATTAAATATCCTGAAATAGTGAATTGAATCTGCCAAAACTTTAATGGCTTGCAAATTTACGGGTTCAAAACACATTTCATATAACTGTCAGTTTGAAAAAATATTTCACATATTAGTTATTATTTTATCGGTTTGGCAGACATACACAATAATTTAAAACAATTAAAAGTTTTAAACGGATGAATGTTTTTGATGGTTTCATACTATCTACCGAACTTCATTCTTTTGGCTCTTTGAGTCTTGCAATTTTTCAGCTTCACTCGCTTCTGGAAGTAGCTGAAAGATGTGCTTTTTAATTAAAACATGGGTAGTTTTGTAGGTTTTTTATTGGCACAAGGGCTTCAATTATGTTTGATTATTTCTTTCGTGTTTAATTGGGAATTATTAGGTAATAAAGGGCGGACGTTCAATTTATTAATTAAGTTTCCAATTGAATTTACTGTAATTAACGGATGAGCTTATTGCTTTTTCTGGGCTTTGGAAAGCTGGTCGTTGGGAAGGGCCTAATTATTATTAGATTTTTGATAAGCTAAAGACACTTTTCAAAGACATTCTTTATTATATTATTTATGCAAAATTTGTCTTAAGCTTTATATTATTTGTCTATTTTAAAACATATTGAGTATGTCTATAGAACACAAATTAAATTAAAATTGAGTTAATTGCATTTAAATTTAAAAATTTTTGATTGGCTGTTCTCTAAAATTCAACCTATCATGTAAATAATTTTAATTGGATATTTGATTTGGTTTTCGTACTTATTTAGATACGTTTTTGTTTACTATTAGCTGTCAATAATAACTATTATTCAGTGTTTTTGTGTATTTTTAATAATTTTATTACCGAATTTATGATTGCATGAAATTTGTAGTTTTTTTTTCATAAAAAATATTTAATTATATTTTAAATGTATTAATAATGAATAAAATAGAATTTCACGAAATAGCCACAAAAAGTGGAAAAATGATTAATCAATTTTGTTTTTTTTTACATAGTTATATGCAGTGACAAATTTATTTTACTAACATAACATTAATGCCAAAAAAACTTAAAATTGATTTTTCAAATTTTTTAAAAGTAATTTTCTTATAAATTTTTTTTGGCTTTTTTGTGTAAAAATTTGAGTGGAGTGTCTATAAATTGTTAGTATTTACAATCACAATATTTGTGAATTATTACCTGTACAATCGTCTAAAATCCAACAGATCATAAATAAAAGTCTGACTTTATGTACGGTCTTATACAAAATCTGAAGAAACAATTTTTTAAAAAGTTTTTCTAACCGTCTTCAAAAAAAGGAGGAGGTTCTCAATTAGACTGTATTTTTTTTATGTGTGTCATTTCGTAACTTTTTTCTAGATGAACAGAATTTGATAATTCTTTTTTTATTTGGAAGCTGGTGCTATTTGGTCCCATTAGAATTTCATCAAGATCAAGTTTTTGAGTTATTCTTATTAATGCTTTTTTTGACATATTTTTGACAACTCAATTGATTATAAGAAATTAAAAAAATCTTTCAAAATAATTAAATAATAATTGATCATTTTGAAGTCGGTTTTTTCAAATTTTTAATTTGTGTTATCTGGTATTAAAAAATAATGCTGATTTATAAAATATATACAATACACTTTTTAGTAGATATTTTAGGCATGTTGCTAAAAAAACAACATGCCTAATCGTTTTTTTTTTCTATTATTAAAAAATATTGTTGATCCATTAAATATATACTACAAATGAAGTTTTTATTCAGTTGAATGTATCTTCATTTATAATATTTATACAATTAACGTATTTTAATATTTGTGCAATGTGCGTATTTGTTACCTGTTATTTATATTATTAAGCAACAATCCCAGGTAAAGACGGCTCTGTATATCTTGAGGGTCGACTGGTTGAATTTTTATTTATGGCAAATTTGTCTACAGCTTATTACCTTCAAATAAATTTTTATAAACGCAAAGCAGCATTTAGGTAATTAAAATTTTTCTAAGCAGGTTTGCAACGGCTTTAGTACCCTATCATTAGCCCATTGATGGATTGTGACTGAAATTACTAAGGAAAGGTTGTGAAATTCTACAGTCTATTCTTAAACTGTAACTATACCTTGGTGGAATAATCATGACTTGTTTTTAGTAAATTACGCCAAAAGACCAATAATATCTCTCAAAACCATATTCAGAATTATCAAAAAACTTAATAGTAACGTCTGTGTATTAAGTTTACATACAAAAAAGAAAAACTACGTTCCATAAGCTCAAAAAAAATGTGTAGAACAGTTTTTTAGATAATGGATAAAAATCATTTATTTAATAAAAGATATTTCACCAAAAATTTATTATTTAGACTAGAAAAATGGACAATACTATTATTATTATTATTTTTATTGATAAAAATCTAATTTCAGTGAAATTTTTTGATTATTTGCGAGAAAATATTTTGTCACAAGTAGAACATTAAATATGGCACATACGGTCTTTGTCTGCCGGTGCTACGACACATTCTACAAACCCTATTACACGTTTTCCCAATAAAACTTTTTTTCGAAATTTCTGTATTGGAAGATTTAGCCTTATAGCTTGGCCACCTTGTTCGCCCAATTTAGCTTCGAAAAATTTCTTCTTTTTTTTGTTTTTAATTGAAAGTTTAAATAACCTACAAATATACTAACCGTCTGCTATGGAATAAATTTCGTTTTTTAAGAAATACTGTTCATAAAATCGTTTGGCAAAATTCCTGACGGAAGAAGAAAATTTGATAATTATACAAAGGGTATAATATTAACATTATATTCAACAATTCAAATCAATTTGTTTTTAAAACGTCTAACACGCGGTTTTTGAATTCAGTTTTTAGATTTTTGGATTTCAATAGCTAAATTAGAATTTTAATCAATTTTGTTGCTCCAAAATGGTATTATGAATCTGTCAATTTGATGGTCTTGGGTTGATCCATGCGAAGAAAAGGTTAGACCGTTGACAAGTGATTATATAAACTAGGATTTACAGGATCAAGATCTAGGTCTTAATAAGTTTAGTGTTTTGTTCTGAATTATTCTGATATACATAATAATTGCTTCTTCTTCGTTCAAAAAATCCAACATGGCAAGCTCTTTTATTTTTTTTTGTGATACAGTATACAATGATAAAAAAACAATTTTTATCTTGAACGTACGTTAGAGACAATTTATAATAATTTGTAGGTTATGTTAGATCTATGGATGACTATACATATAAAAGTATACATTTTTTTTAAATATTGAAAAACGCACACAACAATTCATCACAGATTAGTTTTCTTAACTGTATTTAAACAAAAATTAATTTAATTTTTTAGTTGTGGCAAAATGTCTATCCTGTATAGCGAAGAATACCACTCTTAATGTTGTTAAACGTAAGAAATTGAACTACATATTTAACAAATACTTTGACATCGGTTTTATAGTCGTCGCAGGTAAATAATATACAAATAAAGTGTTTAAACCGAAAATAAGGATTAGAAAACCAAATGTAGATCTAATCGAAAGAATAACGTTTAAAGACAAATTAAAAAGAGTTTTTTTCGGATGAATAAAGTGAATAATGTAAGGGACGTTTTGTTTTTTGGACCTCACTATACACCTCCATTCAATAATCAGGCGGAAAACACATTTTAAAACGATACAAATCATACAAATGGATAATCATAGAAAATGTGATATTGTAAAACACAAAAGTGTTTAGTTTGTATTTTATCTTTTTATGAATGTGACTGGCAATAAAACTTGGTGAGAGAGTCAAATTGGAATTTCTTTTAGTTTTGGTCACTCGAACCCACCAATGAGAAAGAAGCAATTTCGTCCGCCGTATCACACTTAGTTTAATCGAATTATCTTACAATTCTGTCATGATTGAATGTCCATAAAATTATAGCAATACATCTGATATCTAGGTATATGAAATCCTCCGGATAAATGTCTGATAAAATCCTTGTCACTAGGCCGATTTTTTTTTATGATAGGTAGTAAGGGCAATTTATGTCTTTATGATTTAATCTCCTACTAATTTCACGTCCACAAATTATTTTGAAAGAGCCGATCATCGATCATTGAAGACAAGAAACGATCTATAATTATTGTTATTTCATGCTTTCGCTGCGTTTAAATTTGAGATCATCAATCTTTGATATCTATAAACAAAACTACTTAGCAGACAAGAAAATGTCAGATGTTAAGCTGTTTCAACCTCTTTCATTCTCCGCACTTTTAATTTATTGTTTTTCTTGTTATACTTGGTCACGTAATAATTAGCAATTGTGTGCTTAACTAGCCTATTTACAAAACTTTTATCTGATTGAGTAGTCTTTTCTGCGCTGTTGTAATATGGTAATGGAACCTTTTCTTCCATCACTCAAGCATGTTCGAGCGTGACAGGTAAATAATACCAAAACACAGCAAGCGCCTACGCCAATTTTTCTGTAATTTATAAAAATATTTTTTAGCGATCAAAATGTCATTCACACTATATTGTGTGTTTGGTGGAACGTGTCGACAAATTTATCACTTTGCAATATACTTTGCACATTATAAATGCTTTTTGTAGCAAAAATTGAAAAAAAAATTGATGGAAAGTAGGCCGCCCTCAATATAATATCGTCTTCCGGTGAAAAGAGTCACATTTTATAAGAAATAACTTATACATCTCGATTTTTTTTGAGAATTTAACCCATTTGACACTTATAAAGCTAAACTAGCAACGATATACCTTGTGCATCACTTTATCTTTTTTTATTTATATTTAAATATTAAGATCGTATATACCGATTTTTAAGAACTGCTTTTAATAAAAAAATATCTTTACAAGCATATGCGCATTTCTGTTACACGTACGATTTTTTCATTAATGCACGATTTTATATTAATCATAACAATTTTCCTATAAAAAAGAAATATTTGCGTGTAACCGAATTCAAACCCGTGTTTGCAAAACCGCCGTGAACTTAATGACCATTACGGACGGTATACGTTTATCTGTAATTGCAGAAGTCATCTTACTCGCTAGACATGATTTGGCATAATGGACAGCTTTTTAGATTTTAATATAAATCTTTGTTTTCTACATAATTATGCAGATAATGGATAATAAGTATGATAAAATACGTTCATGGGCATCTATCTGCAGGGTTGGACGCATCAATAGAAATTCCATTGAAATAAAAAAAAAATTGAGCTTTCAATATGCGTGAAAAGTGGCAAAAGGTTAAAAGGTCAGTCAAATGGTCAAACTTAAACGTCAAGCAGGGAAAACATAATTAAATCTTTTTTTTTTGCTAATATTTCAAGACGTTTAATCTTTAAAAATTTAATCAAATATAATATATGTAGAAATGTAGATTATAATACAGCCGTACATTAGAAGAATGCTGGAATCATTAATGGCATCAAATGATAGTAGAACTATTAAAAACTTATTTAGTTTATTAAAATTGCGTACTTTACGACGTCACTTGCAAAATATGCATCAAATTGAAGATTCAGATTACCGTTTTTTAAAAAATGTGGATTTAAAATTTTGATTCAAAAATTAAACGGTTCTAATAAAACACCATTGTTGTTTATAAATGGCTACTTCAATTGTTTTTAGAAACAACTGTATTTATTAGCATAAATAATTCTATTAAAAAATAAAATTTTATAACCAAAATTCTGTTTCTAAATTAGTAACTTTTCGGTTATTAGAAAAAATTGTAATCAACTTGCATGTTTTTGGATAATTAATAATCTCAATTATTTGGTCGCTCGGTCTTGAAACAGCCTCGATTATTAATCTTTATTAATTCTTTTGCGGATAAAATAACTATAAATAAAACATTTTAAACATAAAATCTAATAATAATTAATATATTTATTAATGCACAAAGTGTGTTAACAAAATCAATCAATAATTGATACTAATGTATAATTTTGCATTAATGGGGTACATTAACTATCAATTTATTAGTTATAAACCAAAGTAAATGTATGCCATAAATTGCATACAATTTTCAGTTCTAATAGTATTAATTTATATTTTTTTCTTTTTTTATTTATAGCTAATCTTAGCCTTTCTATTCAGAATACAAGCCGTTTAGACTCAGACTTGTTTTAAACTCATTATCACTTATAAGACTTTGAACTTATAGACTCAACTTCACATCCTAATCGGAGTGGAACAAATACTCATTTTAACTAACCATTTTCATAATGTTGTAGTATTTACACTTTCACATTAATATACCAAAAGATAGATAAATCTAGTTGGGCTTTGGGGTATACATATATCTATTTAACCCTCCCTGTTTCGGATGCGCAGCAATTTTGCTGGATTAAAAAAGCATTGCGGTCTTTGACAAGTAATGATAGTGACAATATTATTTTTTCTATAATATAAAAATTGTTAAAATGCACGTTTTTATTTTCAATTAGTTTAAAACCTAATTTAATAATTAAATTAAAAACTAAAACTGCCAACTGCTTTTAAAGGCAAATAGAAAACACATTTGTTTTTGGAAAATTAAGCAAAATTGTTTTTTTTTCCACGCATCTGCTATCATCTTATTTGAGTTGTTGCATTTAACATTGAAAAACATTCGAACAATATTATATAAACATGATAATGCTGCTTTCTGTATTTCCGCAAGATTTCCAAATCCAAATCTAAAATTTTGGAACTTTTATTTAATGATGAGTACTACATCCATACTTGAAATAACTAAAGGTAAAATTTTTACCATTTTTTAATTCCAAAGATCCTTAATGTCCACCGAAAGCAGCGAATTTTGTTTTAAAGGTATCAATAATATTACAAGAATTTGGTACAGCAAATCTATAAAATATACAATTTTGTTTTCTTTAATACTATAACAATATATGGCTTACATTTTTGAAGCAATTAGTAAAGTTCGATGTCAATATAATTTGTAATTTTTTGGATTATAATTATATTACGGTTTTACATTTTTGACCAAATCAATCTTAAACGCCAGATTAGAATGAACTATTTTTGAAATCGCGGAATGTTTTTTTTTTTATATTGTCTATTAACAAGCACTGAATAAGAAGATAAAACGTGTTTATTTGTTTTCGACAAATTGAAATACATTCAACAAATTTCATTAACTGATTATTTTTTAATTATTTTAATAGTTTGAATAAAATATTTTTTTACTGACAGATGTCGCTACGTTTCCTGTGTCATTGTAGTTCATATAATATTATATTTAAATATCAATTGTAAATGTTTTCAATTAATGATGTATTTAAAATCATTACCATTTAAAAGTTTGAACTTTGTTTCAACTTAATAATTTTAAGAACATACTCAATAATCAAATAACCTAATTGAAAAGTTATTTCTTATAAGAGTTTGATGTCTAGCAATATATCTAACAATATTATATATTTATGTTTTTATAAATACATAACAGCAAAACTTTTCATAATTATATATTCAGCGGCTTGTAATTAAAAGAAAATGTAAACTTTTTTAGAATCCTATAAATTTTTAAAGCATGACGACAAAATAATATTGTGTGATTTCTGTTAAATGTGCTGTCTTGATGGACAGAATATTTAATTCGACAGGGTTTTTATAGCTTTCACTTTATTGTTTCAATCGCTCTTAACGATTTATTTATAATTTTTTACGTCAAACATTTCAAAAGCTCGTAAAACTGTAAAATCTCCAACTGTTTAACGTTCTCAAAAATAAACTTTTTTTTTTAATTTATAAATTAACAAACGTTACTTGAACAATAAAAAAAACACAAAGCGACAAAATTCTCGGCAGTTATTTCCTAAGTAAGTAACATAAAACTTTGTGTATTTTTACTGCGAAACACCTAAACCGGAAACTCAAATATTTACACATTTCGACATAATTCTTTAAATGAAAACTTAAAACGTGCCAAATTAAAGCTGGAGTGCCTGTATTGTGTTTAATTTATACATTGGGTACGAGCAATTATTCAAGAAATTGAAACTAGGGCAAATTTATTGATATTGAGCCAGGAACAAAGAAGAAGAGTGTTTTGCGGGGTAATTATTACGAGACTTCCTGCCAAGGCCCTTAGGGAGAAGTAAAATTGGGAGAAAGAAACAACTGATTAAATTCCTGCCACCGCACAGATTTTCTCCTAAAGAAAAAGCAATGTCACTAATGCAATCATGTTTTTTTGGTATACAATCGAAATTTTATATTACATTTATTTAACTGATTTGAAAAGAAATGTTTTTGTTTGTCTCAAACTTTTTATTATTGTAATTGTGAAAAAAAAGTGTCAATGTTCTCAGTTTTGATATTTAATTCTGCTCCAGTTTTTAAAAACTCTTATATATTTATGCAATTTGATTTTTTAATTGGCCATACAGAAGTAGCCCTTTACAAACAAATGTTTTTTCACTACCTTTCTTTCAATATGTTGTTATTATTTATTTTACCTTTGGATAAACAAAAACAAAAAGATTGTTTAGCAGTGGTTTACAATATCTTAGTATTTATTACTGATCAATTAATAATAGAAAGAAAAACTCTAGAAACGTAAATTTCTACTTACATTATGTTGATTACCTATGACAAATATGTGAAATTATATAATAATATACTAGTTTGAGTGAAATAACGGTATATTTACAGAAATATTTTCTCTATTATTGAAAAAAGTCCCTAATCACTCAAAAAAAAAGTAGCAAATAACCGCCGGATATTCAGAGTCGGTCTAAATTTCTAAAAGATAAACTGAAATGTGTAAAAAGATTTTGTTTCTGAAAATTAAAAGTGTTATTGCGTCGTTTTTGCATCACCAAAATACATAATTAGTTCATTTTTATTTGTTTATTATAAATATTTACAATTATTATAAATATACCGAGTGTTTCGTCAATTGTCATACCTACTAAAAATAAGAACAATTATTAACAAAAGCTAAACCTGTGCCATTTGTCTGAAGGCTGAGAGCTGGAGATTTATAGTATTTTGAGATATTAGCTTTTGCAAGAAAGGAAGGACCATATAACGTTATTTTATTTTAACTACTATAGAATATTTGTATATAATTGAGCTGCTTACAGGATGATGAATGATATTATAGAAAGTACTCATTTGTTTTGTTTCCATTATAAATGTAAAAAGTGGTGTAAAAACAATATCAGTTCAGGTGTAAAAACATACAAGAAGAAATAGATAGCACAAATATCAACTTTTGGTTAAAATGCAAAAAATATACACAACGTAGTTAAGTAAGAACAACAAAAGTGAAGATGTAGATAATACGACTCGCCAAAATTTGAAATATCAAAAAAAGAAGGGAAGGAATACAATAGATACAAAAATAGAAAAAACTATGCAAAAAAAAAATACAATGAAAAAAAAATTATTATAGACAACAGTAAATAAAAAGAAATTTTTAGATATAATACGATGAGATAACTGTGTAAGTCTTTTTTTCTTAAATTATGCTTGTATTTTTTCATTTATTTTGTACATATTTTAAATGATTTTCTAAATGGCGATTGCTGTCTTCATCTTAACAAATCTGACACGCTGTTTTTGAGTTCACTCAATTCATCAAAGCAAGTTCAAATCGAATATTGTTTTAGAATTTTCATAATTCAATAAGGACTACAACATGAATGTGTTAACTATTCACTATTGTCGTTTCATTGTCTGTGGTAAAAATCTATTTTTCTTGAAGCCTGATATTACTGATCTTAAGTTGACCTTTGATGCTTCGGCGCGAAAGGGTTATCGCCTATCACAGACAATACACAATAGAAAACAAAATCCCTCATCAGTAAAGCCGTATTAAAAATACGATAATTTATATAAATGGAAAAAGTAATAAAAAGATTTAAGGTTTGGTTTGAGAAACAATGGTATTGGTTAATCAGACACAACAATATGTGATTTACAATTCTATTCCAGATTTTTTTATGTAAATTTCTTTATTAATAATGTGCTCGATTCTCATGCAAACATATTGTGTCTTATGTGAATAATGCAATCTGATATTTCGCAGAATTTTAATTGTGATTTGTTCGTTCTTATAATGGTTATCGATGGTTCAGTCGAACAATAAAGTCCACGATATAATTATCTTGTAAATGTGCACAATAATGCAACGAATCATCATCGTTAATTAGTATAATGTAGCCATTACAATAGATGTTTTTCTTATTACTATCACGATTATTTTTATCAACAAAATATGTAAAAACAAGACATTTTTCTTTTTACAACCATCGATCATATTGTCAAACATATTAATTGATTGTTTATTAATGCAATATTTTTATTCCTCTCTTTGATAAAGTAAACATAATAATGAAAGTGTTATCAATATAGAGTATATTGGTGTTTAGAAGCTCAAGATTTTGTTGAATTTGGAGTTGTATTGCTAGAATAAATAAACTTATCTGAAAGCATTCCAAGAAATACAGTTTTTTGCACATAATCTTTTTCAAAATTATACAAAAAAAAGTTTACACAGTTTTGTGATTCTTAAATCTGTACACTTTACCCCGAAACTAGTAATTTAACCTTTAAGTCTTAAATTTAATTAATAAAGCTTCAGATGGAGGTGCATCTTTTGATTTTTTAAATCTTTTAAAGTCGAAAAGTTTTCGTTCTTGCGTAATTATCAAAACATTACAACCTCTTATACATCAATTATTACTTTAATTTAATATATTTATCTACGACTAATGCTAATCAGTTTTTACTATTAGAACAATAATTAATATTGCAGTTCTGAGAATGTTTTATTGTTTGAAAAAAATATTGTTGTATATTTACTTTCAACAATAGTCAAACATTTTGTTTTTATTTATTAAGTTTTTTATTACAATAGCAAAGTGAAGTTTAATGGTGATTTAGATCACTAGTCCAAAAAATGATATTTTGCAAGTGCGAGTAGCATTTCGAACCCACGGCTAAGCTAAAGCGTAGCAACACGAGCATTATTTTTAAAATTAAACATTTTTACATGCCACATTTAACCTAAAAAACACTTTACATTACGTGATTACATCCCATGAGGATAAACTGACAAAATTGTTTACTCTCGAGTTTTATTTGTTTATTTATGCAATGACTGGTTTTGATTTCTCTTCATGCCAAAGTAGCCAAGCGTGTTTATATATAGAAAATTGACAAACGTCACTTTTGTAAGTACTAGGTCGAGAAATTGCTGTTACCGGCCGATTTCGAATTCTGCAAAACGGTCGTTACTAGCTGCCGGCATGAAAAAATATGTTTTTAAATATTTGTCAAATATGTTTCAATGTTTGTTTTTGTTTTCAGGTAAGTTGCAGATCAATCATGCTGAAAGTACTGATTCGTAAGAAGTAAAATTAAGGATGGTGGCATAATGACATTAAATAGCAGGTATTTAATTTAGAGTATGACATTCTTCAACAACAAAATATTCATCTTCTTATTTTTGTAATTTCATGACTTGAAATTCATTAAAAGCATTGAACAATGATAGTCTAGTCACTCTAGACTATAAACTTGAAAAAAAAACAATATTTTTTATTTACAAAATGAAAAATTAAATAAAAATAAAAAATTGAAATTGATTGAACATTAAAAAAAACACGTTACTACAAACGTTTTGTCATAATAAAACTACCGTCAACGGTTCATAGTACTATATTGACAAGAAAATATCAATGTAACGTTAATACATATTTTTATGTTGTTTAAGATTGCGAATTAAGCCGTCACCCAATATGGAATTATTGTAAAATAATCCATAAATATGCTTGACAGCTTTTCAGATTTGACTATCAAATCTATCAATATCTTGACGTCTAGGCATCAATAACACACGTAAATGATTAAAAATCAGCTGCTTTTCATTATTTGTTGACAATTTATAGATATTTATGCATTAAGGGAGATATGAATGTTTTTTCTCCGAGGTTGACGTGTTACAGACCAAGGGCCGGAGGCCCGCGGTCTGTAAGTCTACCGAGGGTGAAAAACAGAATATCTCCCGTAGTGCATTAAATATTTTATTTTTTAGTATTTCATTACTGCTTTCTTAATAAAATTATATAAAAAATAACAACATCCGAGAATGCATGAATGTATAATTGCTGCAAATGCATGGTAACCATGTGTTTGAGGGTGAAAAACTTTACAAAGTCCCAAGGGAGATATGAGATACGTTTCATATATCGTATCCATGACGAAAATCAACAGTATCATGTCACTAAAAAATAAATATATTAACATTACACTTTTTGACATTTGGTCTTGAATTTATTTTCAAATTAATACAACGTTTTAATTATAATGCAAAAGAAAAAAAGATTTGTTATGGAATTTTGGCATATACATATTTCAAAAAAATAATGGTTTGGAAACTCAAATATCAATAGAATTTTGTGTTTAATTTATTCTGTGTACATTATTTGACTATATCATTGACTAAATAGTTTGTTATTAATTTTTACATTTTTTTCTTGACAGAAATACTGCTTTTATTCTAGAAAAACAAGAAAAATTTTTAACATAAATAACTAATTTAGTTTATAACGATTATAGTCTCTTTTTCCTTCTAAATGTTTTCTTTTTTACGTTTTTTGATTTTATTGTCAAATGTCAACCGATTTTGGAAAATATTTTTTTGTTTGACTAGTACTTTTAAACGACTTCAAAGAGGTTCTCAATTTGAGTGTTTTTGTTAGATATGTTTCTTTTGAATTAGGAGTCGGTCGATGGCCAAAAAATGTACTTTTTGTACCGCATGATCGAAATGGCTTTGTTTTCTATCCAAGCGGGAGCTTTTTTCTAAGGAAGAAATCTTCGTCTGGCCGTGGGTATTTGTAAATGTAAAAAGCACAATATTTTGGAAAGATCGCTGTACAATATCTATCGTGTAATTTCTATCTCAGCCTTTTGTTCTAGGTGAGCCGATTTTATAACTTGTTTTTTATTTGAAAGCTGGTGCTTTTCTTGCAGCTTATGCATTTGGTCAAGATTTAAATAACAGTTCTTAAGTTATTATTAATAATGTGTTCTTTAAGATCGATTTTTGCAATGACAACTGATTATAAAACCACATAACAAACTCAAAGCTTGGAAAACCGATAATTTATTTACTTAACTACCTCAACAAATTGTGCAAAAAAACAATCTATTTAGATATTACTACTTGGTTGTTACCCTTAATTATCATATAATCAGAACTAATTTGGTGGGGTTTTAGGGTGTGAAAATAAAAACACTTGTTAAAAGTTTATGTCAATTGTTGCAACGTTTTGATTACTGTTGTAATCTTCATCAGGCAATGGACATATCACTTAATCAGTACATATATCATACATGAAGATAAAATTTACAAGAATAAAATATAAATTTGAAATTTAAAATATAATTATGGCATGTGTAACTCTAAAAGCAGCACCCTAATAAATTATCAATCAATAAAGAAAAATCAGTAATCAAAACGTTGCAACAATTGACATAAACTTTTAACGAGTGTTTTTATTTTGACACCCTAAAACCACAAAATCTATTTAAAATAAATAAATAAATTGATTATTTATTATACTAAATTCGAATTTTAAATTTTTTAATTTGCTACTTGTTATCTATTACACATAAATAAAAACAATAGGTTATGTGCAAAACAATTTTTTTAAATTTAATATAAGTTTATTTTTTATATTTAAAATGCTGTACTTTGTGGTCCTTTGTTTTATTGTCATGAAGTCAGAATTACATTTTTTTAATTTATCTATATCTGATATAAATAAGAAAATTTGGATTTTTACATGTTTTTGTTATTACAAATTTTAATTACTTAATACACTTATCTGAAGAAAAATATAATCGTTTAAATTTTACGAGAAAACATACACTCTTAAGAAGTTAGAATAAAAAAAAAGGTAATTTACTACTAAATTGATAAAACACAAGCTAAAAACTTTAATTGAAGATTTTTTTTTAATAACATAGAATTACCTGGATAAGAAAAATATATAAAATTATAATTTTTTTAAATATTTATAATAATCTACATACTTTATTCAGATCTACTCTTGCTGTGTAATTCAGCTTGACAGATTTTTATTGTCTTTGATAGTGTGATAGTGTGATGCCGACAAAAGTCAAACAAACGTCAAAGCTTGTCTATACTATCGTGCATATCCCGTATGAAATAATCAAAAATTGAACATACGTTCGAACCTCTATAGCTAGAGTAGATCTATATAATTTATATTGTATAATATCTATTATTTTTAAACATTTAGAATATTGTTTAAAAAATTAGTGTCGATATTTTTGAAAGCGCTGTCTGTCAAACGAAATCTAAAATCATGAAATTTAATCTAAAACGTGAATCTAAAACTATTTAAAAACATATAGAATTGGAAATTTTATAAAATAAGCAGTAATATCTAGGTATATTATAAAAATATTATACAAACTTATATTAGTTTTTGGTACTTGGAATGAATATGAGAATAATACTATTAAATATGATTTATTTTAATATAAATTAATTATAATTGAATTTTGGGCGTTGCTTTTTCTTCAATATGGTTAAATAATATAGGTACTAATTTGAAACGGTGTATAATATTATTACCTCTAAAAACTTTTTTATTTCACCTAGAATTAATATATGTATTGCAAAGGAGAAACTTTTCAAACTAAATATATTCACTAGGAAATATGTATAGGGATACTGTTAGAAAAAACCATGTCAGCAGTTGCAAAAATAACTCTTTTTAGCTGAACCTAATTATTAGATGAACCCAACGCCAAAGCTGAATTTCATGCTCATTAAATGTTTTAATTACTTCATCTGAAAAACACAACGCAACTTTATATTCGTCTGTGACATTTCTATAAATTGAGTTAAAAAAAGACGGAATCAACGAACCAAGAGCACAATTTTTTCTAATTAACTCTAGTCTCTAGTATCTTTGTGATTGACATGTGTTGTTTAATTTCAAACACGTTTTCTATCTTCATTACCCGCATTTACGCGTTTCACACACTTGTCGAGTGAAATTTAACTTTGCGATGATTAAAACTAAGTTTCGAAGTTGAAATGAACAAATTTAGAAATTTCGAACACCTTCCTTTCCGCTGTAGGTGTATCTTCATGGAAGTTTCATAACTAAATAGCTTAGTGGTGGAGCAGATTCAATAAATCAAGAACTTTAATAAAGTAAAAAGTTTTTTGTTTAAAGTATATTTTAAAATTTATTTTATACCTCTAATAGAGAATTATAATTACGATTTTTTATCTTCATTTTTATTTCTGTAGTAGATATTTAGAACAACCTGTTATAAGCACTTCAACCTGCAATATATCTTCGATAAAAGATTAAAACTCCACTGATCTTACGATTAGAAACGTGTTCTATATCTCCTATAAATGACTTTTGATTCCTGGCGGAAAACAATAAGATTTATAAATAAAAAACATCATCCACCAAAGGTGGAGGTTTTGTCGATAGATATTGAATATTGCAACAGCTTTTTTGATGGTTTTTTATTGTTTAGTGTACAATAACCTCTATAACAGAAATTGATCGTACAAAAAAATTACTGGTTCAAGATTTTTAATGGAAAAGGCCTTGAATTCAAACATTGACTTTATTTGTTCCTGAATGTTACTATATTTTTTTTAGTTCAACGATCGAAATGTGAATACGTAATGTTTGTTTACCTGATTTCTATAATTTATGCAAATTTATCGAACAGGATTAAAATTTTTTACATTTTTAGGCATGTGGAAACAAAATTCTTAGATAAATTCTTTTAAAAACGCAGAGATTTGAAATTTTTCTAGCTTTTTGAAAATATTTTAATTTAAATAGTTTTTATCTGTACCAAAATATTTGAAATTAACAAATAGGTATAAAAAAACTTATTTGAAATAATGTATACCGGCCATGGTTATCAAATTCTAGCTGACAATGAATTTTGTCATTGTATTTTTAACTATAAAACTAAAATATGTATTAAACAATAGTTTAAATTTGATGAAGAAATAAACGATTTTAAGAGAAGTTTGCTATTTAGATTTCTTGAAATACAGTATGATTTCTTAGATTTGTTTAGTTATATTTAAAATATAAAATAGGTTTTTGCCTAAATTAAATAAAAAATGATCAATAAATACCCGTTAAAATTTTGTTTAAATTAAAAAAAAAATAAACAATCTTTTTTTCAATTTAATTAAATATAAAATGTATTTTATAAATTAAATAAAGTATGATCGAGTAGATTTAATGATTTATTGTTTTTTTTGACTTTTGCTGTGCCTATAGTATAGTATAATGTCTTGAAATTTTTGCTATATTTATAAAAATTATTGTTTTTTTTTGTAAAATTTTATAAATACATATAGCAAATATATCTAAAGCAACAGAAAACAAAGGAGCAAACTGATAATTTCATACAAAAGAAATAAATAATTATATAAACAATTCACATATAGTAGAAGCATAATGTATATGCGTTTAAAATCAAAGTAAAATATGAAACAAACCACATAAAAAAATTTATAAATTTTGAGAGAAGAGAAATTAATAATAAAAAAGGACAAAATGACAAAATTCAAAGAAAACAATTCTAAACGGAGATAAGTAAGACAAAATCAGAAAATAAGATAAAACATAAAGAAAAGAAAATTTGAATATTTAGATTAAAGAAACGAGAAAAAAAGAGATAGACAAATTAAAATATTTTTTCCAAAACAGACAAACAAAAAATTACGAAGAAGCTCTTTGAAAGTCTATTAAAGAATTCGACAATAAATTTTAGAAACATTAACAAAACAGATGGACTAAGAAAATACAGAAGGGTATAGATGGTCAATAAAAAAAAAGTATAATGGAATATTTGTAAAACGTAGCAGAGATGTTGTTAATAGAAAAGAAACTTACGATAGAGAAAGACACAATTAGCAAATGCAAAAAAAAATTGCATGAGACTAAGTAGAACTAAAACAGAAGATAAGAATATGAAACATAAAAAATTAGAGAAAATTACTGAAAGGTATTAAATGGGATTGAAAAAAAAGATAGAATTAAATAAATGGTATATGAAAGAGCAAAAATAGGATCAGCGTTCAATTACGAAATTGCAAATCAGAGAGCATAGAAGCAAATAGTTTGAATGGAAATGGTTTAAAATCCGATGTAGACTAGAATCAGACTATAAGCCATTAGAAATAGAATTAAAAAACAATAGGAGAAGGAAACTAAGATAGTAAAGCGAAGTTTAAAAAAATATATAAAAAAAACAGCAGTTGAAATAAAAAATGCGCAATAATAAAGAAAAACCCAAGAAAAATTTTTGACAAATGAGAGAAAATGAAAAAACATGATTAAAATGACGACTAAGCAGACAAACTTCTGAATGAATAGATGTATGAAACGCATGAAATAAGAGAGAAAGAGAGAGAGAAAGAAATGAAGAAAGAGATTGAAATTAAAAAAGTTGTGATCAAAGAGAAATATGGTGCATAAACGGTGTATGCTATGTGTGTAGTATATTGCAAGAAATGATCAACAAGGGCTGGAAACTGCTAGACAAAAAAAAGAAAAGTGTTTAATACATAATGTGAATTGATTGAAATATTGACATCTTTCGGAAAAGACCGTGTTGAAAAGTTTAATGAAATTGTCGACGTTTCGCACTACATCGGCGTCATCAGGACAGGGAAATAAAAAATTAGAACAAGCACGGTAACTCGGCGTGTGAACCACGCTAGAGACGAAACTTATTCTGGCTAGATCTTGTTGCTCCTTGGGCTTATATGGTAAGCCAGGAAGAGAAAGCGGGGGGAGAGGCAAAAGAGAAATTGGCGGAGGGCTCGGAAGAGGGAGCTGCGGAGAAAGCGGAAGCGCTTTGTGTTGATGGCGAAGGAGTGTTTACGAACAAGGACTTCTAAACGTTTGAGAGATAATAACCTGCATCTCTATTAAAGTTGTTTGGGTGTTTTAGAATTTCGATTGCTTCTCTAATTTTTCTGTCATAGAAAAGTTTTTGATTTACAAATCAAGGAAGATTCATCTAGACAAATTTTGTGACCAGTGTCTAGATGATGTTTAGCTAGTGATGACTGTGACCATAAACCCGAATTTATGCACCTTTTATGTTCAGAAACTCGAAGTTTAATTGAACGTTCTGTTTTCTCAATGTAAACTTTGCCACAAGAGCACGCAATTTTATGAACATTTTTCGACACGGTCAACAATTTTATTAAACTTTTCGACACGGTCTTTTCCGAAAGATGTCAATTTTTCAATGACTTCGGGCCGTGAAAGCCTTTCTTCTTCAATGTGAATTGAATAAAATTATAAATAAAAAACTTGAGAAAGAAATAGAAAAGAATGTTGTCGATGTTTGTTAATCTGAATGAGGCTTTTGCTGAAGTAAATAGAAAAAAATATACAAAATTATGAAAGAGAAGCAAATATGCAAAATTATGGAAGAGAAATATATAAAATGGAATTTGATTACAAGTTGTAAGAAAAATATATACAAAAAAAACTAAATTCAAACTGAGAGCAATTGAAAAAGTAAGTAAAATTGGTGCACGCAATTAATTGATAATATTAATAAAAATAATAATAATTTTTAAGAGGGCTAAAATATTTGCTTTCGGCAAATTTTTTATACATATAAATGTTGCTTGCTCTATTAAGAAAGGTGGGTAAGCACCCGAAAGGTGCGCAATCTAACTCTTGTTATAAATAATAGCGCAGAGCTCTGAAACAAATTAAAATTGTTCTGGTTGATTCTCGATTCTTTTGTTGCCTAGACTGTAATAGTATATTACACTACAAGGGCAGAAAGTTGAGATTCCTGCAGCCGAGGGCATCATGGCGCGCAGTTCAGGGCCCTCAAATTTCTGCCCGTATAGTGTATACTAGTTTTCTTGCTACTCCAGTTCGAACGTACGTGGTTTCGGCTACGATTCTACAGCAGAAAGTGCAGCTCTACCAGTGCATGAAAGATACACTTTCTGCCGTGGAATCGCAGCCGAAACCACGTACTTTCGACTAGAGTAGCAAGAAAATATTTTAACTTTTTACTGTAATGAGTATTATATTGAAAAATATTAAAAACCAAGGTTTTATTGACAAATTTTGTTAATTGTATAAATTCGTACTTTTTTTTTCATTGCATAAGAAAGACTGGTTTGAGAAATATGGCCATAGATTAATATTAGATTAAGAATTACGCAGCAAAATATCCATTGTCACACTAATAAAAGGTGTTTGCAAAATTTTAAAATATTGTAAAAAGGATGTTATTAAATTCATAACTTAAATTGTTATTGTAAATTACGATGAAGGTTATCAATTAACACAGGACTTATTAGGAAAAGACTTGCATTCGAGCTGGTGATAAATTACAGTTCAAAGTTCTTTTTTTTAGTATCATCATGAATCTGTTGTAAAAAGTATAGAGTTGATGATAAATGTACTTTTCTTTTGTTATTTTTATCTCTTTAGCCGCGATTTCGGTAAACAACAACATCCTAACAATAAAAAATCGCTGCACAAGGTACAAATAACTTTATTAAACCGAGAGTTGATCCCTTCAAGGCAATTTTTCACGATTTGAGCGGCTTCAGCACCTGAATATCGAACGAGTGTATTGTGTGTCATCAGCGAGTCCTTTCGAAGAAGAGCGATGACAAGGAGTATCTAAGGGTTCAATCTAAGGCGACTTCGATTGTGAGGAAGGAAATAGTCCCACAGGGTGATAAATTAAGGTTGGGAGTATTGTTTCGCATCAAGGGGAGTCTGACAAGGATATACGCGAACTTCTATTCCGTTTTGAAAAAGGATTCTTATGGAGACGCTATCAATTGAAATCGTCTGACAATGCCGTTTTTTCGTAATTAACGAGGATTTCCTTCCGTCTTTGCCGTCTATTTCAGGTTTCGAATGATTACTGCAAAAGAGATGATTGATAATATGAAGCGGGAAATATATTCAGTGGTTTTTGTAAGCCCCAGACTTCCATGCCAACATGATATTTTTCATGTTTCTCCAACAATAATGTAGATTAAAAGTAGAAAAATGAAATATTTTGCCAAATAATGCTCGTAAATCCTGCATCATAAAAAGCTAATTAAATTTGGAAAAAAGGAAGGTAATGTTATAATACTATAGATTAAATGATTAAACAAAGGGCTATCATTCAATTACGATTACCAGCCAATCTTCTCAGCGCACCGTTTCATCCAGTTTTTGCCGCTCTAGGAGTAAAAAGCTCAGAGCTCGAGAAAATAACCTGTAAAAAAACGTAAACATGCACGGTATACTCAATTAACAAGCTTTTTACCGTCGAATCGTTGCGCACGCTATGCGCCAGCAAAATTCCAAACCAATGACATTGAAAAAAAAGTCGGAAACCCTAAGACCTTTAAATGTTAATAGGTCTATTATATACTGAATAGAAAGAGAATGCACTTGTAGCGTTAAAAGAAACTTCTATCTCTACACATAATGAGCGGATAATAATTCCGGGGCTATGGGCTGTCTGTCAAGGGTGATTTATGAATAGTGCCCTTTGCATAAATGAATTGCGTGCAGCGGTCAATATTCTAAGGGTAGTTTTCTTCTTCAAAGGGCTTTGATGGGGGGTGCTTCTTACGAGAATGCTACTGACCCACTTCGACCACGAACTAATTAAGTTGAAGTGGAAGAAGAGGGTGGGTTTTTATGGGAAAGGGACTGTAAAAGAAAAATATGATATTTTTATTGTTGGTAAACCTGTAATAAATTTTAACGCAGAACAACTACTATAACATGATATACATATTCACATAAATCTCTTTTTTGTCTTTGATAACGATTTACATATAAAATTTTGTATTAAAAAACGATTAAATCTAAAAATAGTGGAATTTTTTGCACTGGTTGAATATATAGAAATTAGTTTGAAAATTTAGTGATAACTGCTTCTGAAAGGTGTTATAAACCATCGCATTACCCGAAATGAAAAAAAATATATGCATGGTTTTGTTCACGTTTATATAGTACATCATTTTCATACAAAGCAATATAAATTGATTTGAAGCACCCTTCTCTCGTTTTTAAAACCAGTAATATATTCGGCTCTCTGTGGCCAAGAGCCAACTTGATGGATGAGCTCATTCATCATCCCCAAACCAAAAAATCTGTTAATTTAAACCAAACCCAGCAAAATCTGAAGTCTTCCTGCTCTAATTTATCTGTCAAGCATCCGACATGAAAGTTTCATTCTACTGTGTGGACAGACCAGCAATACGAATGGTCACATGGCACGCCAACTCTCTAGAAGTGTAGATCTTATCTTAGGCTGGGAACTATTATTTGAACACGGTAACGCGTGTTTGGCGGATGCCGAGGTATTACATTAAACACCGCTGACTTTTAATTGGCTTATATATCACTTCGGTTGGGGGTAATCTGGAGTGTAAGGTGGGCAGTGCATTACAACATGCGTGTCAGTTATTTATGATTTGTCTAAAGTGGCTAAATAGATAATAAGCTAGACATGGTATCTGCTTTTATTAACTGTAAACAAATAATTTAGTAACTAGTTTTCATCTGAAAGAACAGCGCTACTAATAAAGTCGTTAATCTTTTGTCTTAAAAATATAGTGACTCAAAGTGTAGACACATTTTGTACTTAAAAAAGAAATTTGGGTTTTGTTGCCGGGAATCAAAAGCGTTTTTGTAGCCTTTCTGTCTGTGCTTGCTCTTACGGGTACAATACAAGCCATAAAGTACTAGAGAGACAAGTACAAGCTATAAAATAATTGATTCTAATCATATAATATGTATATCTACACTTATTATTTAATCAATTAAATCAATTTTAAAGACGTGAAGGTGTCAAGAATCTCTCTTTTTTGACTAATACGATATAATTCACACAGTTGCTCACAAGACTGTTTAATAGATCTCGAGAGCTGTTTCGACCACCAAGTGGTTATCATATTAGGAAATACGCACAAAAATGCTATAAACCGGGTAAATTTAAACAAATAAAAATTCATTGCCTGATGAGCACTTGGTGAGCCCTCGAGATCTATTAAGCAAAGTTTTTGGAAACTGTGTGAATAGTTTATTGTGCTAAAGATTCCAATTTAAGAAAGGATTAAATTAATTCTTTCAACAGCTAACAATCAAATCTCTCGATATCTTTTTTATAGAATTAATTATTGTCTAAAAGTTGAAAATTACAAAAATTTGCAGTTTTTGTTATTATAATTACTTAATACAGGTATGCGCACTTATTTCAAAAGTAAGACGCGTAATGTCAAAGTTGGCATAGCATAGAACAGAAATCGGTTTCAACAGAGGCATGTGTTTAAAGTAGGGTTTCGAACTGATTCTACATATCATCAAATTATAAGAACGTTTTTTTAATATTTGAGTATTATAGTTTTTGTTTATCTATGATAGTATTTGATATAATTTAATATCAGTTATCGTGATTATTAACCGACTTTAGAAAAGGAAGAGGTTCTCAATTATAACGTGTATATGTAGTTTGTTTTTTAATCAAAGAAGCGCAACTCCAATTTACTTAGAAAACAATAATTGGTAACCTTCAATGCTTTTTCCCTGAGATAAAAAAAATGTAAATGAGGGTTATTCAAAAATAATAGTATTTGATGTCAGAATGTCACTGCAATTAATTTTAAAATGTTTCAAGAATTATCAAAAATTGCTATTTGATAGGGTGAAAAACTATAGTTTATTACCGAAGAGGCGCATAAGGCACACGCTGGGGTCTAAAAATCCTAGTGTCGTGTTTTCCAAACAATAGTTTGAAAAATTTATAATATGTTATTAGAAATTTGAAATAAACCTTTGGTGATAGTTCTTGTAATAGATGCCACTTTTTCTTTTTTTTTTAATGAATAGAAATGCAAAACTATCAGAATTTATATTAAATAACATAAATATTTACAACAAAATGTTTTTGTGGCAGATATGTTTTTATCACGTTTCAATTAATAGCAATTATATGGTCAAATAATTTTCTATTCAAAGTATTTTTAAAATATTGTCAAAGAATGCAAAGCTTTTTATAGTTGAAAGTTTATAATACAGACTTCTACTATATATTTTTTAATAAATGTATTTTTTATAGTAATTAAATTTTGTATTTGTTTTGTATGCTATTTTTCTTCATATGATTGATTACATAAATATAAAATATAATGTTTCTATTGTTGGTTTTAAAATTTTTAGTAAGGTCCAGGGGCCGGCCAAATTTGCTTTAGCCTCGAGCTCGACAACGTTTGGTCCGTCATTGGTGAAATACATTTGGATGAGCTTTAATAGATAATCGATTTTGCGTATTATTGAGAATGATAGATGTCAGATGATGCTGCTAGAGTATAGCCAACTAAACAATCTTAAATTCCTAACTTTGGATTTCTATAATTGATAAACCATAAAATTAATAATTTATTTTTAATCATGTCTTAATGATGACCACGTGGTGGTCGGAAAAAATCTTGCGATTTAATAAAAAAAAACTTTTGAGCAAGTTGTAAAACTGTGTTAACAATTTAGATTTGTTGTTAACCTAAAACATCAGGTACTGCTTCTTTGATTAAAAACAAATAGTAGTAGGTAGGTACGGCTAATTTAAAAAAAAACTGATACAATTCTTGCTTTTAGCTCTTTGTTCGTGTGCGGAGCCATTTAAAGATTATTATTTTTGCGCGGTTATTTGTTTCTAATCGACAATTCTGACAAATTTTTTAATTTGACAGTGACGGCGACTGGTGCCCTAGAATACACTGCTCAAATATTTAAAAAACGTGCTTTAAGAGTCGTATCAGTTTTTTTTGAAATTAGCCGTACATGGTAGAGTATTTTTTATAAAATATTCTGCTTGTCAAGCAAAATTGTTTTTAATTTAGGATTGAATGAGTATGTAATGAATTATAAGAATTTGTGGTAAATCCATTAACAGATTAGATATTTTTAAAGACTAACCTATAATATTTTTTTCACATCTAAATCATAAATTTTTATTTTTTTATGGTTGTGTTTGAGCTATGTATAATTTTATTATATAGTCTAGATACGGTTTTTAAATTTTGTTTAATAAACGTTTTGTCTAAAAATTTAAATAATGGTACTTTTTTCTTGAACTGTCTTCATTTAGTAACACGCTGTGCATCTAATCTCAGGTTTTATTATGTTAAATTTATTATTTTGATAAGCAGGACTTTTAAACGTAATTTTTATTTGGTGATAAATCAATAAATTTTTTTCTTGTCAACACATAATGTATACCTACATAATTATGTTTTTTTTTGGATGTTTGAGTATAACTTTTTGGTTTATCCACCGACTCTATTTTTATGTGAAAAAAGGAATATCTTAAGGGTAGTTTCATAGAAGTTTAGCAATGATCTGTTAAGAGTCTTTGTAGTGATGAAATTGCTTTGAAATGATGAAGGAAATTGCATGTAAAGAGTTCAGGAAATTGCATAATTTCCAATTTATATCAATATGGATGTTTTCGCATATTATTCTTGTTTTTAAACTGGTGTAATTAAATAATATTTTTTTTTTGAAAGGGGATAACTGAAGAGTATTTTCATAAAAGATTGACGATGATCTGGAAAAAATCTTCAAGGAGATGAACAGAACTGCGTCTTGAAAATACAGCTGATTTTTTAATAATTTTCAGTCGAACTGATTTATAAGTAAAAAAAATATTGGATATTGAGGGTTTTAACATAACCTCATTTTACAAATTTTCATGGATTTAAATTAACGTATTAAAGTTTAAAGAATTAGAAAGTAACTACACAATGCTAATTTGATTTAAATTTAATAATTAAACAAATTAATTAATAAATAATTTGCTGAAGTGTTTTAATTAATCCTCTGTTTACAAAAAAATAGATCTTGGTCAATCAAAATTCTCATTTTATTCTCTTAAAATACAACAAAGTCAACATATCACGGTACTTACCATCCCATCTGTTTTTGACTTGCTATTTTCAATAACTGTCAATATTACATAAATTTAGACTAACTTTTAATCACAAAAGTCATTTTGTTTATTTAATTATTAAATATTTAATGAAATTACTACGTTTAATTAAAATGAAAAAATTCTTATTTATACGACTGCAATGAGCTTGAACAAAATAGTTCTAATTCAAGTAGGTACGTTGAGTGTTTCCTAATCTTATTGAAGTATTGTAATACCGAAATTTGGCTCTATCAGCCGTGTAAGATAGGTAAACAATTTTTTTTTGATTGAGAGCCAAAATTTTTAATTAAGAAAAAAACTAGATTTGTATCAGTTTATCTGTTTAGGAGCTATGATGCTACGGACAGACAAACAGAAACACATTACAAATTTATAGTAAATTTTTTTTGTCAGGTGTTAAAAATGGCAATATTTTTTCTAAATTCAACTGTCATTGTTATAATGCTTGTAATTCCGATTGTTTAATGTTTTAATTCCACTAACACATGTCCCCTTGTACTTCCATTAGATCATCCATAGAATTTAATCCAACACAGCAGTCTTGCACACGTCGGATTTCAGTAGACGTGTTTAATCGATACGTTAATTATACACAATGTGGTGAACGTGCTAATGCCCAAAGAGTCACAAAACCACTGATTTGATGCCCTGTTTAATGAAAATGTACACCTTTATTTAATTAATTTTAAATGCACTTTATGCAATTAATAGAATTTGAATCGAATTTACCAGCTATTATTAGATTATTAACGTTATGCACTTTATCATCTATTTTTATGGGATCTGACATTTATTAGGACATTTAGCATATGCAGGATATTTACTTCACCAGCTCGAACGAGAAATAACATGACATGGTTTGTTTGCAGACGTGGTCAAAGAAAAGAAGAGCGAAGTTAGAGTTAGATTATTAGTTTTGATCAAAAGATGTGTGTGTATGTACTAAATTAGAGTTAAATTAGTAGTAGGAAATACTAAATAAAAAGCACCCCAATCTCTACTCAACAATTACAAAAGTTAAATTGAGTTCCCAAGCCGTTCCTATCATTATTTACATATCGTATATAAAATCTAAGCGCTCTGTAATTAATCATAAAAGTAGATTTCATCTAGTTTACAATTTATAGTTGGGCTCATGCTTATATAACTGTTGAATGACATTCTAGCAATAAATTAATCTTCGAATAGATTATGAACGTTATATTTTCTTGTCAGTATGGTGGGCAACAATTCATTTTTCTTTTCAATTTGAATTGATAATTGCTGAACAAGAATTTTTGGCGTTGAACATAAATCGCCCTGGAGACGTGTAAAGCGTGAGATTTAACATAGATAAAAAGTGAACAATGGAACACTAATATAATTTGCTTCTTTTTATCACGCTTTACCTGAGGAATAAAAGCTATGCTCACAATTTTAGAGCTAGTCAAAAGCGTTTGATAAAGTCAAACAAAACCATCATCAATTGCTTCTCTTGCTGAATGCAGCAAGCGTTAAATTGTAACTTTAAGAATATTTGACTCATACATTGTTGTAACTATACACCATATACTCAATTAACAAACGAATATTCAATAAAATAAACTCGATTTTCCCTTACACGTCATATCTTGACTTGAAGGTACTAATTTAATAAATTGTCGAAAATGCGAGTAAACTGCTCTATAGGCCAAATATTGTTTTCAAATATTTTACGTTTTATTAGAGAATTATTTTTTCTAGATATCAGTCTTATTTGAAAATTAACCAAATAATTATTATTTAATTTTTTAAAAATTGTGACATTAATAACAAGCTTCCATCTTCAAAATTGATAATTTTGAGCATTTGTGGTATTATTCCCAATAATTTTAATTGGCTCCTTTAAATTTACACACTGCCACTGCTATGGGTACCTACGTATTATTGTACTTTGGTAACTGTCAAAAATTATTGGCTATTACATGTCGGCGCATCCACCATTCCGCGAGAGAGTCACTTATCTTGGTCCACAGAAAATTTTTTGTATATATTCCGAGTGTAAAAAGTCATTTTGGTATGAAGTTGCTTTTATTCGCATCTTTATACCATAATGGCTTTCTTTAGACACCAAATACTCGAATAACTATTTCACATGCGTCAACAGAACAGTCTATTTTGAGATATTTATTTAAAAAAAAATCTATGCATTGCGTATCAGTGCTTAAGTCTTTTTCTTGTTGCAGGCTGTTATCCAGCAAGAGCTGCTGCTGAAATTATATTTATTAAAATATTAAGCATTCGCCCGTAACCTCCAAAAATTGCAATAAAAATTATTTAATTAATCTATTTTACTAAGTAGTTGTGTATTTAACTCCAAGAAAATGACGATGATTTACATGGTTATTGTAAAATATTTGGCGTATTTGTTAATTATTATGAGAAAGTGCTCATATGTTGACGTATATTATGCTTTCATCAATAAAAATGTAACCATGCAAAAATAATTAATTGATTTGAAAAAGATTAAATTTAAAAATAAACTCAAAACTGTTGTTTTGAGTTTATGATCAAAACAAATCAAAACTGTTGTTTAAGATCAAAATACAATAATTATTTGAGAAATTTAATTAAATTTTGTAAAACTGTCTAGAACTTGTCATATAAAATAATTATTTCCAGAACAAAAGCAAAAAAAATTCTTACCTTGTTACTACACACAACAAATTGCATTTATAATTACCGTGACGTAAATTATTTTGTAATTGTTTGCTCTAGAGTGAATAAATTTGTTTCTCTAGAAATACTTAATTAAAATTTTAATTCGTGTTAGTTTAAAATTTAAATTTCTTTTCTAAAAATGGAAATTAAGTGTAATATGCAACTTCTATAAAATAAAAGTTGATAATACCTCTGCATCTCTCAAATGCTTATGCATACACTGTTTCAAACTTACTGGCGAATAATTAAAATAGGTTTATTAAATTTTGTCAAGTAAAATTGAATTAATTGTTTATCTTTAGAAAATTTTCATAGATAACTGACACGACGCGTTAGCAAGTTTTCTACAAAATTAAAAAAATGCACATCAAGTAGATTGCAAGCATTTAATTAATTTATTGGTTATTTTTAAAATAAATATGGAGTATGCAACAAAATGTACTAAAAAAGAAAATTGTGAGCCTTTACGGGAAGCCTGACAGATGTAAGAAACATCGAAATTATTTGGTACAAATAATATGCATAAAAGAACAAATTACGACCTGGACTAATTATTGTTTAATGAAATAAAATATTACTATTTTTTTCTGAAAATAATGACTGTTTATTTAATTAATTATTTATTCCAATCAAATACAAAAATTAAAAATTTATTTCTAATTGCGACAACTCAATTGTTAATCAACGACTCTGACTGAATGTTTCCTTTGACAGTATTACTACAATTGGTCGATGATAACTGAAGACTGAAATAACCAAAACAATTTCCAGGCTTGGTGCCGCGAGCGAGATGACGCAAGGCCAAACCGCCTAACCAAGGGATGTGTCGCCACCGAATGCAGTGGATTTACCCGCGGCTAAAAATGTTTTACATCTAAAACTAAACATAAAATAAGCAAACTACATATTTTAGGTTATATATAGTGGCTATTTTCTGCATTTTTCCTAATATCTTCCGTATATTCCAACGGCCGAATGTTCCGTTGAATTACTGAACAATAGAATATTAATGATAAATAAGCTTTAATATTTTAAAAAATACAACATTTAAATTTAGTCTATATTTAATTATTACATTTTGTATATGTATTTAAACTAAAAAAATTCAGTTTTATAAGTAAACCAATGCAACATTTGATGATGGGATAAAAAATAAATCCGGTGTACTTAAATGTACGCAATTTGAAAAAAGTTCAGTTACATAATATTTTACAAATTTACAAGAAATTAGATATGAAGAATAAAGAGAAAAGGAAAAAATTAAAAAACAAAGAAGAATATATAAAATCAAAGTCAGGTGTTCTAGTTATGCATAGGTCTACTGCAAATTTTAAGAAAATTCTGTTACATTAACTAAAATGACTCGTAATGAAAATAAAAGAAGAAAAGTTTGTTTTTGTATCTACGATAATAAAGAGACACTCAATCCTGTAATTTAAGCTAAATTTTAATTATTTTTAATTTTTGCAATAAGCATGGTTACAATCTCAAAAACTTAAAATGCGCATGCTACTTCCAAAATTTATATTAGCGATATTTCTTATTAAAGACTTTTTTTAATAGGTAACACATATTTCTAACTAGAGTAGTGATTTGTTAAAAAATTTCAAACTGTAATTAATAATTTATTGCTCCAAAATGGCGTCGAAAATGTATTTTTTAGATATTCGATACACATGTCGGATTTCTAAAACACAAAACTTTGCTTTTACATTTTTGATAAGCACATTTTCGATCCGTTTGCTACTTCGCTTCTAAACAACCAATCTAAACTTATTTCGACTTCTATCTAGCATCAATATTCATGAATCTAAAAAAAAACTTTTGTGAAAATAAAGCTTCAAAATAGAATAATAAATGATACCCTACCCTCGCTTTTCCAATATCTGGATATAACTGTCCTGTACAGTTTGAAAAGTGTCACATTCAATTACTATTATTTGACCGTTTATTGACATTTTCCGGCTTTGCATAAGAGTATTTTAATTATGTTCTATTCATCATTTTCATGACGAAAACCAAATGCTGATCGTGTCAACTTCAAAGAGAATTTCTCCAGGATTTTTCTTGGAACGAGAACACTTTAAGAAGTTAATGTAAATGAACTCGGAGGAATTTTATAATAAAATGTGGGATGTGCATATTTTCCGATCTTTTCAAACTTGTTATTAGCGTTATTTTCTCATGAGTGACTTATGAGAGAGGTAATTTTTATAATGGATGGTTTAGGTTCGGAAACAATTAGATGTCGATTTTTATATTCACAATAAAAATATAAATACATATATTGTAAAGTAACAATTAACTTAAAACGTTCAAAAAAACAGTATTTATAGTAAAATAACAGTATAGCTCAAGAAGTCAATAAACTTCATGATTAGATTTTTTCGAAATATAAAAAACAGGTATTTATCTTAATCATGTTCTAGACAAAAAAATGTTAAAATATAATAGAAATTTTACTTAATTTATATAATGTTTTAATTGGTACGGAGTGTCCCGATAAAAAAGGTCACCGGTCAAAAATAATATATATAATATAAACCAATAATATAAAATAATATAGGTGGAAAAGTGCAAGAAGTATTATTTTTCAGAGACATCATTTAGATGAGCTGTATTCTGAGAAGACGTGTATCTCTATGGCCACCAAGATTGCCAGACTTGACCTGCTTAAATGTTTATTTGTGGTAAAAAGAGATAGATTCAGTGTACCTTACGAGACCGACAACAAAAGAAGACATGGTGCAAAGAACAAAAACTAGTAGCTGAAATCGAAGCAGCTGTAAATTCTATACACCAAAGATTGGTTCTTTGCATCCAAAATAACGAAAATGAATTTGAACATTTGACAAACTACTAGGTTTAGTACTTTTGTTAATTTTGTTTGTCTTTAGTTATGATACGTGTATTTTTGTTATTTCTGTTGTTCATGTTTATTTAATCAAAATGCAGTTGTTTTTCAAAGATTTGTTTCTTGATAATTAACTTTCTTAATATGTTAGTCTAATATTCTCAGCTTATAAAACGTATTAATAAAAATGTAATACCTGTTATACTCCTTTCACATTTTGATTTATCACTTTTGTTGTAAAAAAGATATCAACGTGCGGTTTTTAAGTTTACACTTGTTGTTTAATTTTTTTTAACATTATTTCAAGATGTATAAACCGTTCTTTTTAAATTTTCGAAAAAAATTATAAATGTTTTAAATTTTTTTAAACAGTATTACTTTGCAATTCAAATATTATGTTGAATTGTTAAATTTATTGAACATCAAATAAAACAAAAAAATATCTTTCTATTGAAATCAATTTTGCCAGAATTGGTTGAGGCAAACCAAAGTTGTAGACATTTTTGATATAGCGTACCCCACCCTCTTCTCGTACTCACATTTGACAAATTAGAGAAACAAGTGTCGGATTAAATTAGTGCAAAATTGTCTTGCCTTTGCAATAAACCTATTTTTGGGTACTTTTCCCTAGTCTTATAACGAAAAAAACTGGGTTTTTTTAAGTTGGTTGTGACAATTTCTCCTTCTGGCGGCTGTTCTAGAAACTTGAAAATAATTACCAGCAATTTCTTTTTGCCACTTTTGTTATAAATTTTTCTATTTTAAAGTTTTACAAGAGCGGTTTCTAAGATATAGCCGGTGACTTTTTTACAGGGACACCCGGTACATATAAAAATGTATCCATGTTAGAAGCAGTAACTTTATGTTTCGGTAAATATTGGTGTTTCTTCTAAATACCTACTAAAACTCCCTAGCTTATCAATTTATTAATTGGCAAACGGACATAGTAATTTATATAGGCTTGAATTTACCAATATTTACAAAATATTGGTTTATTTTGATTTATATAGTTTAAAACGGTTCGTCTTTTGTTCTCACATATTAGTCTTATCTTTTTTAGATGTTTTCAAAAAATAGTATTTTCAAAGCAAAAACTATGTTTAAAATCTTGGAATGGTATTTTCGGCGGCAGAAAAATCTCGTAAAAAATTCAAGTCTCTTAAAAGAGGCAGATCCATGGGGGTCCCAGAGATAATATGATAAGCCCGGGGTGCCAAACCAGGTATTTTTAAATGGATTTTGGTCCCCAAGTTGTTAACTTTGTAAGATGAATAGATGTCGGGAAAACTGACAATTAAGGACCATCTCCAAGCGACTTCTCTACCTATTCTCGCAGAAAGAGATAAGTGCTTTTTATAGGCTCTTGTATTCCCTTATCTGCTCATAATAATTGAATAAAAAAGAGAATTTTCGCTTCTTAAATAGGAAATTTGGAGGTCATTATTATAATGCGTCTATTTCTTAGTCTAGAGTTAATAATGACTAGACATAAAAGCAAGCGCAGGTCTATGTTATTATTTTAATTATAATCCTACGCCACAGAACTGGTTTCAAACATTTTTACGTCTTCGAAATTTTATAGCCGCATTTAAGATATGTTCGAATCATCTATAATTATTGTTAATGTATATTATGACCGCGACACTCGTAAACTATTCAAAAGAATTACGCTGGATTGTTGTAAATTTTAAACTTTTATGCCTTCGTCCCATCATAAGCATCTCTACAAAAAGCAAACAGTAAACTGTCGTTAAGAAAGTTAGCGTTCTCATCGAGTTGATACTTTTATAATTTTTTATTAACGGAGTCGATAAATGTCGTTCGTTTAATGAACACATCAGAAGCAGAAATTTATTACTGCAATTAGATTCCTGCTTTTAATTGCTATGAACCAATGTTACAATTTTTTACTGCTTTTTATTGCAAATAGCAATATAAAGTCATAAAATAATTTACGTCGATCAAAAAACTGCCAAAAAATGCAAATATTTTGATATTTTCGCATTTATTATCAGTAGTAATATATAACAAGACCATCATCAAATAAATTTTTGAATTTACAAGTGAAATTGTTCAAGACAAAGAGGTAAGAGTTATCGATAGGATTATTTTTCATCTACTTGATAGATGGATGTAATAGTTTATTTATTTAAAAAACTAGTTTGTTAATGAAGTCGATTAATAATCGAATCTGTCTAATAGTTGAGATTATTAATTCTCTATTAAGACATAATAATTTAAATGCGAATGTATTTTCCGGAAATCGTCTTGGAAACAACATTTTCCTGCTTATTTACGCGCAGGAAAATTGAGTTTTCCGGACTAGTACTGTAAAAACTTTACAAGACGCAAAATAAAAAAGATACTCTATTAACTATAGTTGCCAACAAAAATTGACAAACTTGATTTTTGTAGAATTTGTAAAAAAATTTCAAAAATTTGTAAATTTCGTCTTTTTTTACGATTTTCGGAAAAATTTAATACAAAACACGTTAGTAAAATCTCTTACTTGACTCGGAGCTTTAAAATACTCGGCACAAAGTGCCTCGTTTTTCAATTTAGCTCCTCTTCAGTAATGTGAAATTTTCCTGACTTTTATGTAAATAACTATTAAACTATATCTGTGAACAGACATGGTTTGTTCGTATTGAAACTCTTTAGCAAGTCGCAACTGAATAAATTGGCAGTGACAAATGTGGGTTTATATTATACAAAGCCTCTGGATAAAACAAACAAAGCATTAAAAATTTTGAAAACAAAATTTATACAAATTTTAATGCATATGCTCTAAATAACAGGTATTAATTTTTATAGATACAAATTGAGATAAAAGGTATATTGCTGACTGGACAACCAAGTTAGCACGTTAGCGTTTTTTGTCTCAAAAGTACATATGAATGATTGTACAATGTGATGATTATCTTTTTTGGTTACTACCAGCAAGTAGAATAATAAGATTCATTCGAACTACATCTGTCAACTTAGACATGTTTCGTTCGTATTAGACCTCTTCAACAAGTTACAACAGATTCAAATTTGAATAAACACTTTAATAACGTCAATTTTTACTAAAAATTACGTTTGTTATAAAATTGTATAGTTACCACAAAAAAATTCAGATCGAATTTTGTAATAAAAACGAGTGTATTTATGATGTCTATTAATACATGCTATCAGTATTGACTTTAACAAACGTTCGACAATAATTAACAAGTATGTAATTGTCTATTTAATAAACGTAAAATTGCTGAAACTTTTTTAAAAATACTTTAAAATAGAGATGACAAACGATATCCAACCTAAAACTGAACAGATTTTAATTGAGTTATTAATAGAAATTAAAATATTTTTACCATAATACTTGAAGATCATGTTATCATTTCACCTGATATGATTATACTGGGTGCGTCAAAAGTCCGGCAATAAGTTAATATTTCCTAAGGAAAAAGTTTTCAAAAAAATTTTGTTCAAAAGTTGCTTAAATTTGTAGGAACAAAAGTGGCTTGGATTGGTAGGAACAAAAGTTTGGAGTCACTAAATACTGAGAGAGTGACAAATCTTGGGATCCTTTCTTCTTATCGCTTTATCAGCATACTAAAAAAAAAAAAATTCTACATAAAAATTTTTTTGAAAAGCATCATTCGCTTCAAACTTATTCTCAAAAAAAGTTAAGATCGTCATTCAAAAACGTTAACAACAGATCAAAATTTCGGAGAAAACAGACTTAAACAGAGATAAAAAAATGTTTTGCAGAAAAACAGAGGTTGATGTTTAAAATTTCAAAGTTACTCTGGCTCTCTGCAAAAAGTCATGAACTAAAGAATGGTTAACTTGTACCCAAAAAAATTCGTAACTTGTAGACAAGCAACTTTTGTATCAAAATTTTTTTTTAAAACCCTTCTCCGGGGAAATATTGATCAGTTGTCGGTTGACGCACCATGTATAGTCAATTCAGTTTAACGCAAATAAACAAAAATTGATCTGACAAATAAAAGCCAACGACGCTTCCAATTGGATGATTTTAGGTTATTACTGTTGGTGTAAATATTAAATTTGACATGTGGGGAAAACAATTAATAGTAATGTCAAAATACAATGGTTTTTCATGAAATAAACTCTACAATTTTACGAAATCTTTGTAAATGTTTAATAATAAATGAAATTTCTAGAAGTAAAATTGTTTGAGACAAACAAAAATGAAGAGTTGAAAATCATAAATACTAAAATTTTCAACTGTTTTGGTTATTCAAAGTACTTAATAGAGATCATGAGAACTTTTCTTAAAAACGCTTTAATGTCGTATTATTACCACACTCAATTACTGTCGATCAAAAATATTGAGAAATAATAAAAATGTTTTCAAAAAAGTACAGAATCTCATAAACTTTCAACAAAAAAAGATGAAACTGTTGTTCAAGGTTGATTTTTTTATTTTTCTAAAAGCCCCACAAGCTATAATTCCCTAAAAACTTCAGTCAATAGTTTAGCCAATAGTCACTGCTACACTTATTTATTTTCCTGACCTGTATCGTATAATAAAATGGCATCTATCATCAAACAAATTGCTATTAAAAAAGTTATGTGGTTTTAATGGAACGTTGTGCTTCTAATAGGACAAATGCATAAATTGCCTTTTCCACCACTAATAAACTTGGCAAATTCGTTATTGATAGAAAAAAAAAATTTTTACAATCTTTAATTGGTTTAATTTTGAAAATAGATACGCGTCTATAGTCGGAGAGCTTTTTCTTCTATCTTGGTCAAGGTCTGTAAACGCTCATTTTAGGGCAGCTTTAATTTCCGCTGCTGATAACGGCTCATTGTTTTTTTGATAAAATTTGTAACTTTTTGACAAAGATGTGATTGTGATTGTAAACTTAGATGTTGTCTTGGCTTTCAACCTTGAGTTTTAAAATTGTTTTTGGTTTATTTGCATAAAAGGATTTCACAAAATCAGAAAAAAAATACACGACGTTAAATCATCACATGATCTTGGTGACCAATCGACATCAATAATTTTGTGAGATGATTTTGTATGAAAATTGTTGCTGCAACAAATTATCTGTTTTATGATCTCTATGGCGTTCAGATGAGGCCACAAGTACTCCGCCATTATGCCTGTAACAAATACCGTCTCATCTCACTACGGTTCTGGTCTTATTGAGTATTTAACGTCGTTTACCCAAAATCTGCACCAGACGATTGCTTGTAGCAGATGAGTTTTTCTCTCACCAGTCGAGTGAATTTTTTTCAGCTTTAAATTTGACAATTCTATATAATTAAAAATCAAAATGCGTATAATCGGCAAAGATGACACGGCAAACGATTAGGCGAGTTATTAAAAACGCCACATTTCACGTTCATCACTTTTTAAGATAGCAGCATGGTTTTTTTGCTCTCTCTCTCTCTCTGTGTGTGTGCGGTATTACTATTTAAAAGAAGGTTTACAGTTTATTAGTGAAAATTATAAGCAAACACAAAGGAAAACGAATGAAGATTTCACAGGATTACACTTTTGATAGGCACATGCAACACTAAATTACATTCCTTGAACTAATGCATGCAAGAAATGTAATTACAGAAAGCAGTTTCACAAAATATTTAAAACACAAAATAAAAACAAAATTACTAGTTTATTTTTAAAACGGTCACATCAAAAAACAGCTTAAAATTTAATAAAAACTGTTTTGAAAATTTAAGTGTCCATCACTTTAGAAAAAGAATGGAGAAGAAGTAGTTCAATAGAAACCTTTATAAGAGTTTGACATGTCGGAGAATGCGATCAAGTAAGACGAATAGCTTACCGAAAATTAAAATCTAGACAAATATTCCTTAATGAAAATAAGAAAACAGTGCAATTTAAGAACACTATAGGAAATTAGAAGTTTAATAATGTGACTGGTTCATTGTAATGCTACAATCTACTAATAAATCTCTTGGTAGTTTAATTCATTTACTAAAGCGTATAAAGATTTCTTAGATAAGATTATAGGGTTCTATATAATTGTATATTTTTTCAACGTTCGTTTCTATATTTCTCAAAATTTCCATACTGTTTATTTAATTCGAGGTGTAAAACCCGCTGAAATTGCATGCCCATAGTCGGGGATCATTCAATCAAACTCTCATAAACACTGAATTACAACTCTCGAGTAAATAGATTACACCAAAAAACGTCAAAATTTTTTATATTCATCACGAAATCGTGTGATTAATGCATCAAAAACATGCAAGGCTCAATGTTTTTATCGGAAAAACTAAACTCTCATCTCCTGTGAAAACTGGGCTTATTCCGATAACATCATATTACGGAGCTGATGAGATAAAAGTAATGTATAGTTTTCTGTGAAAACGATTTTGTTTTACGCCCGCATCTAATTGTTTTGATGTATGAAACCACCCATTATCAAAATTACCTCTCATAAGTCACCCAAGAGAAAATCTCGCTAATAATAAGGTTCAAAGCATCAGCGTATTTATCCGCTGTATGTATTTTACTTTAAAATATGAGAGGCTGATACTTGTGTGTGTGCACTGTATACACACTTTCAAATCCGAAAATTTATGGAAAAGCTTCAATATCTTTTGACAAGCTTTTCAGTAGCTTTTTTGATTGTTATTATACAGATACAAATTGATCAATAAAAAACCATCTAGAGAATGCGATAATGGTGAATTATTTTGAATTTTTGCGCTACCATTTATAGCAAGAATGACCTTTTTTACATAAAAATAAATAACTACACAGCTTTCATTTTTTAGATGGTGCTATAGCACGTATCTGGAGCAAAACATTTCGATATATTCCATAATTTCTCGATAAGAGAGCAAAAAAATTCGCTCAGATTTAGACGTAATTAATGAACAATTTGATCAAAGTGTTTAGTTTTATGGTAATTACATTTTTCAATATCGCCAATGAATATTAATTAAATTTAACTTTTAAGTTATAATAAATGCGGATGTGGCTTGAGTTTCAATTCAAAATCATTTTTACTCAAATTATTCTCTAAATGATTTTTTAATTGATATGTTGGTCCTAATCGGCATTATTTGAAGCACAATCTTGTTACATATTACCATAAGCGCTGAGATTGTAAATAATTTATTTTGTACACTATGTATCGAGAAGTTTATTTGAAAATTTATAATTACAGTAGGCTGCAGAAAATTAATTATGTTGCTTTATTAATTCAATCTTATTTATTATAGAGTTCAAAATTAAAGTTTTATGTTGTCGTAATGAATGTCATAATTTGTCAAGATGTAATTCATTTGGTAACCATGGCTTATCGTAATCAAAAATGTATATGAAATTTCCGAATTTTTTAATTAAACTGTTAGTTTTATTTTTTTGGCTATAATCAAAATAACAATAGACACATTTTACGATTAACATCGTCAATTACAAGTTTTTTTGATTTGTAGTGAATTCTTAAGTAATTAACTTGAAAACTTCTATTAAAAACGCAAAAGAGTTTAGCTTTTGATATACAATATCACATGATTATAAACAGGTTAAGATGATTAATTAAGTTAGATTTAGTGCTGTCATACATCTCGACTCTAGTCGGTTTAAAAATTTATTGTTGATAAAAAACTTGAAAACCAATTTCTAATAACTTTGAAAGTATTTATGGTATATTTAAATCTCATAAAACCAGAAATAGAAATCGAAAAAAGTTACACTTTAGTTGAAATATTGTGATAAATATTAGATTAGTCGGAGGTAAAAGTTGCTTTTGATTAGGAAAAAAGTGCTTTTTCCTAATAAATACTAAATATTTTGGTTTAGAGATAAATATAAACCATAAATTCGGTAAATTTAATAAACATCGATAGTTTACACCTAGATTACTGCTTTATTTTAATCTGTTTTACAAATTTGTGAGGAGGGAAGCAGAGTGTTGAAAATAATTTAGAAACACTTTTATCCACAAATATAAGGATCTATTAAAGCAGCAAAACCCCCAAATAATTGAAAAGCTGCAAAAAAACTGTTATCTAGCGAAAAAAAAATTTACTACCAAAAAACAAATATAATATTTTTCATCAGCAACTTCATTTGTAATAAGTAGAAAATTGCATTCTGCCAGAAAATTTAAATCCCGCATATAAAGTCGACCAGTAGAATAGTCTACAAATCGTGTTTGATTGAATTTTTAAAAATACTTGTAATACTAAATTTTTCTCAAATTACTTTAAACACTTTAACATTATTTTGCTTTTTTCAATTTTTTTCTTATTATTTTGAAGTTTCAATTTATTTAGCAGTTTATCCATTTTATCTAATTACACTTTTCAATAACTAGAAAAATGTCGAAAAACATTGTAATTGCTTTAGAAAACAGCAGAATTTAAACCAAAAGTAGACGTGTGATGTTAAGCCAGCAGTGAGCAAATTAATTTTAATTTTTATTAAAAAGACTATAAACAAGATGTAAATAAAAACCAATATCTAAGCAATACAAATAATAACAAACAAAACAAAACATTAAGGTAAAACAAAAGAAGAAAATAGGTAAACAAAAAGTTTTGATAAATTTAATTGTGAAATGTTGTCTTCTGTGTGTATAAATAAAACTGTAATCAAAGATTTTGATGTTATGCTGGACAATTTGATAATAAAAAAATGCAAAATGTGCTCAAACGAAAACTTATTAAAAGCTAGAAATATTTATTAGAAAATTAATTGTAAAAAAAATCATTTTGAAAAAACTAAGAAAACAAATGTTTTGAATATGTAATTCGTAGTTGAAATCGGTGATTCTATAAGTTCGGTGTTATAATGAGAGAATATAATCAAGGTTTGGTTTGGTAAGAGATTTATATAAACTTTATGTATTAGAAAATTGTTAGTTTACTGATCTGCCTATTGACAGTTACAAGAAACATAAACAATCATTTTATTTTTTTTTATTACTATACAATATTTATAATATTTATAATGTTTTGAAAGTTAAATATGCAGGTTTTATAAACAACTTGTGGATTATTGCATTCGCATGCTAAATTTCTTAATTTAGACGCGACTATTAAAACCTTCTGACAGTTTAACAGTAAATTATTTAATTTATCAAGAACAAAGGGCAATCGCATTGATAAAATTATCACCGAAACGGTGGAATACGCTTTGTTTTTGTATATTAACCAATAAAGTTAATCAAAAATGTGCCATACCACACGTGATTATATTCCCAACTTAATATAATAAAAAGAAAGCGATCTATACAGGGTGTTTTATTAATAATTGTACATAAAGTGAGTAACTGTAATTCAACCTAAAACTCCGTACCGAGATACCGTTTTATTTAAAAATCCAACGATTGAAGATAAACGTTTATACAATTTATAAAAAATGTATTTGAACTATTTGTAACACCAAACAAAAAATCAACAATACTATAATATATTTTCAAAATAGACTATTAACTTGAATTCTTTTAATAAAATTTACAGCTTTAGTATTTGTTGTCAAGGTTCTTGTCGTGTGGTAAGTGTCCTAAGCGTACACTAGTGTCTTTATTATGTCTCCAGAAATAAAAATCTAGGGGGTTAAAATCAGAACTCCGAGTAAGCTGAAGAAATTTACTTCTTCTCTTTATCTATATATATAAAAGAAAGTCTGTTAGTTACACCACTTATAACTCAAGAACGGCTTTACCGATATGGTTGAAAATTGGTGAGGTGGTAGCTTAGCGCCAGGAGAATGCTATAGGATACTTTTTATCTAGAAACCACCCTCTAAAAGAGAGGTGAAAGTCAAATGTGAAATGCGATGTCGGAAACGTTCGGTGAGGCTCGGCAAATTACCGAGAAACAAAACGCAAATGACAGCTATGTAATTGACGTATAATGACAGATATGTAATGACGTATGGATGACAATTTGATATTTGTAAGTGAAGTGAACTATAAAACTCGGTATGGTTGAAAATTTTACTTTTTAGGTGAAGTGAAGTTTAATTAATAATGCCGCGACCAAGACGATCGAATCTTTCCCGACAAAGCCGTGATGCAAGAAGAATACGAAACACTGCAAATGAAAGGACTGAAGAAGAACAAGAAATTGCACGTGAACAGCGCCGCGATAGTATGGTTCGACTTCGTGCTTCTCAATCACAAGAGCAAAGTGGGCAGCCCGTGAAACAGCTCGGTTGGCTATGCAGAATCGTCGAGCGAACAGAGGTCAACAAAGTGCTGATTTGAATCGAGCAGCGTTTCAATACGATTGCAGCAATGATTACAGCTTGCATCCTAGCGTTTGCATTGGGCAAATGGACGTAGTTTGCGAGTATTGTGGTGCATTAAAGTTTTCCGGAGAAACCCCTGGATTATGCTGCCTTAATGGTAAAGTAAAATTGCCATTGTTGACTCCGCCACCTGAGCCATTGTACTCATTGCTTTGTGGCGAAACAACATATATATATATATATATACATCCTTATACCCAACCTGAGCCATTTGAAGTTTCATACCATTCTGATCCACCCTTTAAATCAAACATTACAGCATTTAACTTGGTGTATATTGACTACTATTAAATTGTTTATTTTATTTTTTTTATATATACATGTAAAATGTTAATTTTAAAAAAATTTATTTTTTGAATTTTATACGAATTTTTTCATACAATTCTGACCCATTCTGTTTTGACCATTCTGATCCATTTACGAGTATGTATATTCTTTTTTTCTTAGTTTTCATACTATTATGAGCCAGTATATTAATAGCAGGAAAATCATACAATTCTAATCCCATAAAATTTAGAAGCAATTGAAAACTTTAAAAAGATTATATTATTGAAAATTTTTTTTTCTATGGAAAAATTTGTTTTGTTTTAGTAATTTTTATTTTTTTCGGTAAACTTATTGTTTTTGAATTCAGAAATTTTGCTCCAAGAATTAAAAAAGATTTATTTTGGTTTTATTGACCAATAACTTCTTTAGACTCAAATTAAAAATTACTTTATGAAGTTTTTAGCATACATACGTAGAAAAGGATTCTTATATGTTTGCAAATAGGAAATGAGTTTTATTATCCATCGGTGGTTTTCTTGTTCCAAAACCTAACCAAATGTGTTTATAATAATTTTGTTGATAAGATTTACAAAAAACTCTTGATAACATTGCAAAAATTGAATATATTTGTGTTCTATACAAATAATAATTATTAACAGGTGCAAATTGTGTACGTGCTGATTTGTGTCAGGTCAGGTCATATGTGTCAGAGCTGAAATTCCCAACAAGTGTTAAGAGTTGAAGAATTAAATCCAATGTTTGAGTGAGGTGTAGATACATTTCCTATTGTATTGTACACCATTGGCCTATATTTTATTCTAAGATTACATTCATTCTTACAAATTTTAAAATATTGAGATTTTTTATCTAGGAGGCTAGAAAATGTTGCTGTTGTAGCAACAGCAACTTTGATTATGTCAATTTAACAACGGTATCTGAAAAGGTAATTTTCAAAATATGATTGAATATAGATTAATTTAATAAGATTAATATTTAATGCCTAATTATCATATTTTTTTATGAGCAATTGCTCACAAAATATCAATGATGCTAATGATCAAAGTTTTTTTTATTGAAATTTCATCATTGACAGAAATAAATTTAAAAATAATATGTTTGTTCGCAACAATTTGTTTATTTTTGACGACTTTTGACTTCAATCCCCGCCTCAAAAATGTCAAGTCTAAAATTAAGTGCTGCCAACCAAAATAAGAAAAAATAACTACGTATCTCTAATTAAAGGGGGACAAATTGAAACTAGAGGATAAGCGTTTTTTTCGATAGAAGACTTGTTCTATTACCGCTTTATTTTGGGGTTTAATTTCTTTATCGACTATCAAAATTATATAGCTCGAGTGTCAAAATTCATGTTTTGAAGACGTTGTTTGGAAAATGGCCGACGCCGCCATGATACTTTTTCTGAAATTTGTGAATTTTTAATTTGTTTTTAAGATTTTTTTTATTTTTTTATAAATTGAGTTATTATAATTGAGAAACTTTTTTAATTTTTTTTATTTGTTGTAAATATTTCAGTACTGGAGGTATAATTATTTAATTTTTATGTAAGATATTTGTAATTAGAATTCCAGTTCATTTAATTAATTATGATTTATTAAATATCGTTCATTGTTGGCTGTGTATATATTCCAAAATCTTACTGGTTGAGCCTTTTTTTTTTTGCTAGCCAATAAATAGGTCGTTGTCAACTTATAGGCAAAATTTAGATAACAAGTGGCGCTCAAAAGTCAAGTAAGGTCACTCTTGCCAATTTATTTTACATCTGAAGATCCACGACCAAAGCTGAGCTAGTACGAATCAAGCCTTTAGAGGTCATATGAGCCCTTATCAAAAGAAAGGGTTACAATGTCAAAAAAGTAAAATATCAATTCTTGTGTTATTTTATTCAATTATTACACAGTTTGCTTCACTTACTTTACTTATACACACTAAAATTTAATTATAGTTTGATCAATTATGAATTTTCATACCTCCACGTATTGTGATTTTTAATAAAAAAATTTTTTTATGGTCTGTTTTTTTGTGCTAGTTTTTAGTATAATTATTAAAATCATAAGAAAAATAAATAAAGCAATTATCCACTATCAATATTTTGAACTTGCAGCGCAGCTTACACAATAATGTTCAAGCTAAATGCGCGTTCGTTATTTAAATGCTTGAAGAAACCTTAATTTCGGTTCTAATTCTGGTAAAAATGGTTAGGTTTCAGGTATAATTGAGGATGCAGCTCCGTTCCTTGAAAAAGTTTTGCAAAAGTTTCAAAGTCTTTACGATCATATAATCCAAATGTTTAAAAAAATCTTTTAAACATTTTAAATAAGACATTTGTCTTATTTAAAAACCAAATCAAAAACAAAAAATGAAAAATATAGGTGAAACAAGTTTTCAATTATTAAATAATAATAATAATTTACTTTGCTCTCGCAAACGCTTTTTGTTTTACTTTCAAACCAAAATTTTTAATTTTATTTACTTTTTATTTTGATAATAATAATAATGCTTCGTCTTCTACACATAAAACTATTTCAACGTTTAATTAAGTTCTGAAATTATCATAAAAAAAACATTTATTTCGCCTACAAATAATAATTTAATCAGAGTCACACTGATCGCAGTGCGCCATTTATCATTTATCCGTAATTTTCATTACAAATTTTTAACAAAGAATAAATTGAATAAATTACGAACTAAAGTTAACAATAAACAATTCAGATTGTTTCGATAAACATCAGTGACGCGACGTGTAACAGTTCGAGAGTCTGATCGAGTACCCAGCCGGTTCGTGCGAGTTGGAAATGTGAACGGCGAGGCGAGTCGAGACTTTTTTTAAAAATTTTTGTGCTAAGATTATAAAAGCTAAAACAATATTTTCCCCAGCTGTAGGGGTTGGGATTTCCAAGGTGTAAAGTCCTATGTTAAATTTCTGAACCAAATTTATGGTACTTATTGTTGCAAAAACACATTTTCTTCAAAAAAGCTATGCACTCAAGTGTTGTAAAGTAGATAATAATAAATATGAAATTTCCAAAATCTCCCTAATATTTTGGTCATAATAATAATATTTATTAATTTGAACAATTTCAAACATTACTAATTTATATGTAAAAACTAAAGACCTTAGACAACGATAGCCAATGCCATGGGTGATCCTTATGTGCAAAATCACTAATTTGAGAATTTAGGCTAATAAAAAAAAAATACTTTTTATATCAGCAGCTAGTGCTGCATAAATTCTGTGCTTTTTAAATATTTGACGGAGTTAAAAATTAATCAAAAAATTATATTAAAAAAAAAAAATGATTTTGTTGTAACGCAAACGCACTTTCCAGTCGTTTCTATCATTTTGCATTATTTTTTTGTTCTATTCTTCTATTTCTTTCATAAACCCGGCGTGGGTCCGGTCCGGTACAGTGGTTTTCTTCTTTATCCCTTGCACCCTTGCAGCAAGAAAATAATAAAACCATAAACCAACATGCCTTTGTCTGGCCTCTGGCCTGGGCCTAAACCGGCACGCGTGCATGGCGTCCAGCACGATTTCATCCTGTCTCTTGGAAATTCCCACTTTTTTTGTCTAATTGAGTAATTTCTAATATTTCTATTGTCTAATGTCGGTAATATCACTAATATCTGGCTGAATGTCTGCTACAGTTATGCAAGTCAAAAATTTTGCTTGTATATTTTGTTTTTGTCTATTTTGGCCTAATTCAAGTTATGAATTTTACAGTGATTAAATTATTAATCTATCTGATTTAATAAAAGCGCTATAAATTGGTGTCTTTGTTTATACTTAGTTAAATTATATAGGTCAGGTATAAAGTATGACGTATGATAAGCTATTTATTAATAATTTGAATAATAATAATGTAATAATGCTAATAACAAAATTAAATCATTATGGAGAAAGGTATCCGTCCTTGATTAACGAGTTAAAGTTAAAGACGATCTCGGTCTCGTGGTCGTAACTCTCGTGTCTCTTAAATTATAAACGATTCATTTGGCATCTCAAATCTCATCATTCTCATCTACTCAATCCGCAATCTAGTTCTTTACGAACGATTCCATAAAACACGAACTAGTTCCTCAAAAAGAACTATTAAGCCCACCACTACACTATAAACAACTAAAATTGACGTCACTCATCTTATATAAGGTAGTGACAACTTCCTATAAGGGTAGTAACAGATTTGTGACTAATATTTTTCAAAAGCATCTTTTTCCGTTGCACAAATCACCAACCTTAGATAAATTCGATTACAAATTTGATAAATTAATCTATTGTCTTAATTTTATTAATTGAAGTTAACCGTCTGAGAGTGAATTTCTACGCAGTAAACCAATCATATTTTTAAAATGTTTAACAATTTGTTAAAATAATAAGATTTTCTCTATATAAATTATTGATAAATTCATTTCTATCAATATAAACAGTTCTAAAAAGAAATTGTTTATTAAAAGTATGAACAATACAATTGCTCATAAAATTTTTTAACAATAATTATATCACATTAAAGTGTTTCTTATAGATTTTAATACTCAATTTAATTACCGTTCAAACTGGGAAATCTCTCTCATAAAATCCCGTAAATGCAAATTTGTAATTTTTATTATTACAAAAGCACTTCTATTTAATTAGAAAAAACTTATTTATTTTTTAACAAAGAAATAGTTGGTTTATAGATCGTAGTAGAATTGATTATTTGTTCAAAACTAAAGTTAATTCTTTACCTGATTGGTTGAATTTGCGTGAGCAGAGAATAAAACATTTTAATTTTGACTTTTATTGTTTAATGAACTATTTTAGTTTAATTTACTTTCTGTAACCTCACCTGAAATGCTTTTTTTAATCAATTAGTTGCAGTTAAATATCTAAAAGCAAAACATTTTAACAAATTAATTTAAAATTGGTTTAAAATAATTTGTTACGTTATTGGTTAAGTCTTTTTGAATGGGTAATCAAAAATCTAACATGTGAATTTATTAATAATTACTATATATTTAAACACATGACTATATAATTTGATGCTGATACAATAAAAATAACGAACCTTACATATTGTTGGAAAAATCTTTGAATTACAATTTTCTCATGGTTTTTGTAAAGTTGTTAATTACTGATTTTGTAAAATCTGACAAAATATAAACAAATGCGGGGTTTATAAAATTTACTAGCTATGTTTAAAAAATATTAATGTGAAAACATTGTTTAAAAATAAAAACTAAAAACTTTATAAAATTATATTGTTATTGCTGCACAATTTTATAATATTAAGGCTCCTGTGCAGTGAAAAGAATTTTCAGATTTGGATTGGTCCCGCAACCCAACTTACACAGTTTTATGACATAGCCAGTGACTGACACGTAATAAACCAATAACTACATAATCATAATATAGTTGAGTCGAATTTGTTGATTTACAACACTACCTGATGTTTGAAATTTAAGATAACTTCTCCGAGATGTTTTGGTAGAATCGTTTAGATAATTTAGACGAGTATAATTCGGTAAAAATTGAAAAAAATTATTTATTGTAAAAGTTCTAAAATTATCATAAAAAAAAATTTATTTCGTCTAGAATAAATAATTTTATCAGAGTCACACTGATCACAATGGGTCATTTACTATTTAAACGTAATTTTTATAACAAATTTTAACAGAAAATAAATTAAAAAAATTACAAATTAAAGTTAACAATAAACAATCAAGATTGTTTAGATAAAGACCAGTGACGTGACGTCTAACAGTTCGAGAGTCTGATCGAGTACCCAGCCAGTTGATGCGAGTTGGAAATGTGAACGCCGAGGCGAGTCGAGACTTTTTATCAAATTTTTTAAAGTGCTCTAAACAATTGATATTGACGTCTCTAATCTCATAAAAGGTAGTGATAACCCCCTAAGGGAAGAAACACGGGAGATATGCTCCTTAACACAGACAGGCGACTGATTAATTACTACGTCGCTAATTAATTTATTGTAATTAATTAATCAATCAAATCTAAACCTTGTCCGACAACACATTAGCAATATCAATATTAAAAATCATAATAAAAATTATCAGTAAAAATAAAAAAAACCAAATGTCTTTAGGTCAGGTTAGATTAGGTCAGTGTTGCGTTTAGTTGAACGCAATGCTTATTGCGCTCAATGCTATATATTTACCTACTATGCTTTTTTGTAAAAAAGCATAGTAGGTAAATATATAATTTAGGTATACAGTGTGATGATAAAGTTTGGAACAAAAATAGCTGCTTTGTATGTTGTTTTAAAAAAAACACTTTGAAAAGTTATAACGGAAAATTTTTATTTATGACGTCAATTGTTTATGAGCGATGACGTCATTATCAATTTTTTTAAATGAAAAACCCATTTTATTATCTGTTTTGATATTGATACGTTACATGACAATTCTTTTGACAAAAAAGCATACTAGCTTTAAAAATTAAAATCTTAAACAGTAAAAATAACAATTAAACAAAAAAACAAACAAGATTTAATGCAAATATTTGAACTATTTGCCACCAATCATTTGGCTTTGACCGACACGAGTGTGAACACTTTGTACATTACGCTAAAATATGTCGGGCTTATATCTATTGATATGTTTAGTGTTATTTTCTCAGAATAATTGTTATGTAAGATTTCAATTTTTTACATTATTATTCCAGAAGTCAAAAGTCTCTAAGGCAAAACTGATAAAAATAAAAAAAATTGAGATTGTTATTTAAAAAAATTGATCATGACGTCATTGCTTAAAAACAATTGTCGAGTAATCGAGTGTTTTTTTTTTTAGCTTATGAATTTTGTTCCAAACTTAATCATCACACTGTATAAACTATGAATATTTTTATTATTATTATTATTTATTATAATAATAATAATATTGATTTAGAATAAATATATTTATATTGAGTAAGGTTTGATTGTAAAAAAATATTTTTTAATTAAACGAGTAACGAGATGCAAGATCAATAGATGAGAGAGGTACTAGCAAACATGTCGCAATATTAATTTGCTATTCATTACTAACACAAAACATACCAAATTATATAAGAGAAGTACAAAAGGCTCAGTTTATGACGAAACGACTGTATTTTGTATACAAAACATATACAGTCAGGTCGATAGCAGCGCCACCAACTGTTGAAGCGGAATTTGCTGGAACTAAAAACTGAGGTTTCTATCAAAGCTGACCCATTTTAAAACTTGTTGTAGACGCTCCAGAAATGATATCTGATCGTTCTGTAAGGGTCTGCAAACCTGAGCCATATATATGGCTCAGGTTTGCAAAAGTGGATCAGGATGTACCGCTCGAGAACATAGTATAGGCTCAGCTTTGTATGAAAGCGCTATATATATATATATATATCTATATATATAAAAGAAAGTCTGTTAGTTACTCCACTTATAACTCAAGAACGGCTTTACCGATATGGTTGAAAATTGGTGAGGTGGTAGCTTAAAGCCAGGAGACGGACATAGGATACTTTTTATTTTAGAAACCACCCTCTAAGAGAAGGGCTAAATCAAAATTAGGATTGCAATGTCGGAAACGTTCGGTGAGGCTCGGCAAATTACCGTTCCAAATAAATCGATCCACTCCCCCACCACCAACCAAAGTTGGACCGTGCGTTTTCATGTAAAGGGTTACAAACTTTGGGTGAAAGTTTGTATCGAAAATTATGATGACTGGATTTGAATGAAAAGATTAGAATACTTTTTATTAACAAAGAGATAAAAAGAGGTGGGATAGGAACAAAAAATGACAAGTACCAATATTAGTATGATTTTCAAAAATTTTGCATTGTTTATTTTAAAAATAATATCTATGTTTAAATCCGAAATTTTAGAAGTAAAATATTATCATTCCTTGATAGGGCGGAAAGAGGGCAAAATGTCTAAAGATTGATGTCGTTTTCATAATTTTTCCCATAAATTGCCTAAGTTCTCAAAAAAAAATAAATAGGTATGTTTCCTGCTTTCTAAAAAATTACTCTTAGGAGGATGAAAAGAGAGTGTTCTAGGGATAAAAATGTAAGAAAACGATATGGGTATTTTCGAGAAATTTCAGGTCGCTGATTTTGAAAATGATATTAAAGTTAAAGAGGGTTGTAAAATGAATGTGATAAAGGTAATAAATGTGAATAATTAATTTGGGTATCATTTTTATAGTTTTTGGGGTCGTTTATTTTAAAAATCTATATCTATTTATGACCGATTTGGCTGAAAATTGGTGGAGTGGTTGTTTAGAGCCAGTAGCCTAACAAAGAATATTTTTTATCCCATTCCGTGTGACGTGACATACAATATAAAACGTAAACGCATCTGACATACAATAACAAAACAAATGACAAAAAAAATAAAAATAAAAAATAAAATAACAAAACTAAGGCGGAACAAAGTTCGCCGGGCCAGCTAGTCTATCTATAAAGAAACTTATTATTTAAATAATTTTGCACTACTAGGGCCAAATATCTCTTCTTTGGTTTAATGGCAATTGTTCGAACTCATCAAAAAGCGTAGTTTGGACTCTCATTGTAAACATGAACTATCATTTAAATTTATAAGTATGTAATTCAAAGGAACCTTTCAAACAATCTCTAAAAAGTCTACACCAAAAATGTATCTCAAATTCGTGCTGGAACTGTGCTTTTCTAAAAGTAAGGAAAAACATTATCTAAGTATGTTAGGTTAAATGTTAAATCGTCATGCTTTGGGTCAAACATTCTCTAGTTACTATTTGGACAATTATTACTGAAACACCCGGTATATAAAAAAGACAATCAAAGTGACACAATAGAAAACAAAGATATTTAAATACCCGAGCGCATTTGCAAAAAATAAGAAAAAGATTTACAAAGCGACAGGTAATTTTATTGAAAATGGAAAAAATAGATGTACTTTAATAACTAACTGCATTGACTAAATACACCAGTACTCAGTCTAAGCTAACGGTCATAAGCTCAACTGCAGGTGAAGAATGTAAATCCTCAAGAAAATAATGAAAACATTTTTGGACGTTAAAATGAAAAAAAAAACAAAAATATTGAGCTAAAAAAAATATACGTTTTTGTTAATTTTTGACAGTTTATTTATTATTACTTTGGAAAAAAACAAACATGTATTTTCATCTTAAAACAAAATGGGTATAACTTTGTTATTGGTCTAACAACGATAAAACATCTTCAGACTGATTCCATAATATATACTATATCGGTTAAAAAACCCATGTATTATTTATTAGTGGTTAACTTTGAAGTTTATAAAATATAGGGACTAAGTTTGCCGAAATTTTTACACTTAATAATTTATGGCGTTTTCTGTCGCGATTTTGTATTCTGTGATTTTGTGATTTTGATATTTATTATAGTCACAAAAGCTTACCGCTTTGTAAAATTGCTTTTGTGACTTTTATCTATTTTTTTTAAGTGATAATAATGCTTCATTATATACCTAGAAAATGATAGATAATGTTTCCTTTATTCATGATAAATATCACTTTGAATCCTATGACCTGTGATGTATCATCTCTAAACGCCTCAAAGTGATAAATCTTGTGATAAAATATTTTTAAGTGACCTAAAAAAGAGATAAGCTAAATTTAAAATTTACCTTAATGTGTTGAATGATTCCGGGTCTAAGCGACTGAAAATAGTCAAATCTTAGATACAGTATCTCCCCTTCTTATCAAGTCTTTTACACAAAGTATTTTTTTGCTTCCGTTAAATGTTGTCTAGGTCTGGTTCACCCCATATTGCCTTAATGACCCCAAAAATAGAACATCAGGCAGTTGTAGCATTCATATAATGTATCTATTTTCCACGAATCAACTACAGCTTTTATCCATTAGAAAAAGTCCATTTTCACTCAATTATCACGTGTTTAAAGGCAAATATAAGAGCATTGAGTAATAAGATTCATCGTCTAAATGGGGCTCAGTTCCAGAAAACCTAGAGACACATATGTTCCAAAAACTAACCCATCATATATTTATGGCTATAGGAACAGAAACCTTTTAGAACCTTGTACTGTTAAGTGCTTTTTAATGTAGTACAGACATCTTCCTTTGAAAAAGGCGATCTAAACTACTACTATTTTAGATAAACACACAAATGTATTTCGGATGTGTTTCACAGCTGCTGCAGGTAGAAATCGAACAAAAGTCATAATTTTTTAAATAACTAGTGTGCGCTCCGACTACCTGAAAAAAGAGGCTGGATGCCTCAAATTTCAACAAAAGCTTTTGTTTTCTGTGGGAAATTTATTGTTCTACATTTAGAATACAAAACCTTGCAAATTCTTAAGAGTTTCTATAATTTGTCATGGATCTTTTCTGAAAGATGATACAATCTTGGCCAATTAAGTGTTTGAACTGATATACTTATTTTAAATAATTTTAAATAACAAAATTTGGTTTGTTTGGTAATGGGATAATTAATAATACTATATCATCTTTGAGTTGTTAAAGATCTTTGACAGAACACTTTTTGATGACATTGTATATTCTGACTGTAGCAACAAAGATAACAGCAACTTAGTCTTCCAAAGAAACTACAGAAAAACTAAACAAGACAGGCCATCATCCACAATGATTGATGCACGTTTTAAATCCCGTTTCCACGGCAGCAATTGAATTCTCACAACCCTCATGTCACACTCGACAGAGCCGGACTAAATTATTTATAATTTTGAGAGGGTGCAAGTTTTGATCTTTTTTTTTTTTTTTTTGGAATAATGCTTTTGGGCAATTCGGAAAGAGGAAAAGAGAGGTCGAGGACCTAATAAATAAAGGCAGCGACGTTTTGGCGAAGTCCGGGGGCGGCTTTGTGGAGCGAGGCGGCGGTATTGCTTTCAGTAAATTGAATGTTAGATTAAGAACTATAAATCTGTATGATATAATTGGCTAATAAAGCAATGTTAATATGAGAGAATAATACCGACAAACGATTGTAAAAAATGAGTGTGTCATGGGAGGGTCTCTTATTGGTTCAAGACATTATGCGTGGTGAATATTATTTTGTTTTTCGCTTTATTCTCAAGGTTCTGTACGTGATAAGGGATGAATTGACAGTTTTCCTAGAAACTGTTAAGCTCCATGATACAGTCAGCACTGCAGTCAGAAATTATAAAAATATGAAGTAAATGGGATCTTTCAGAAGAATTATATATTTTATATTTCACAGTACATTTTCTAGTATTTATTTTGAAACGAGTAGAATTTCAAACAAATTGAAATCTCCAAGGAGTTGATGTCAGAAATGTCTGTATGTAGAAGATGCATTGACAAAAATAAATATAGCAGAATAAGAAAAGACTGTTGTTTTGTCTATGATATTGCCAGGAAAATGTGTAAAATAGTATAAAATAATTGTTTTGTTTGGCAGTTGCGTCTGGTAAATGGCGAGAAAGAAAACATTTTTTTTAAACACCTCATGAGCATTTTCAAATATGTCTTTATTAAATCATCAATTTCTTATTTGATTTTAAGGGAACAGGAAGTTGAAAGGCATAGTGTGTAAGATTTTAATGTTTAAAGTTTAAAATTAGATCATCTCCTGTTGCGCAATTTAGCTGATACATTTTTGTTGTCGTTGAGAGTATGAACGCTTCGTTAAACGTCAAAACTCATCTAATAATACTTATCTGCGTATGAACTAATCAAAGAGTGAACATAATGCTTCAAAGTAGTAGTTGATTTGAATGTTTTATGAACAAACACTGTAAATAGTAAGGCTTTTTAAAGGTTATTTTTTAAAATGTTTCTATTAACAATATGAATAAAAAAATATGTACATACTTGGAATAGCGAAAAGATAAATTACCAAAAGACAAAAGAATCAGAGCAACAACGGTTTTTAAATTACACCGTGGTAATCCTTTATTGCAAAGCTCAAAGAACATTGTTTTTTTTATGTTCTGAAAATAGACAAGTGATGATGCTTTGTATATAGCACCGACAAGAATTTTTGTTTACACTGTACATCGTTTTTTTATTTTTTGCACTAATTTTTTTTACGTCTTACGTAACATTTTTACAGTTGCATTTATAAGCATCTTTTAATCTTCTAGTCTATTCTGTAAAACTGACATTTGAAGGCAAAATACGTGAACAATGGGATTTTTTAATTCAATTTTCTATCCCAGTCTTGTAATACTTTTACAAAAGTAGTGGATGTCATTAAAGCACTTTTGTTTGTTTGGTAAGTGTTTAATTCTTTTCGAACATCGAAGCTTAGTTCTCTTTCCAATTACTAAAATTCTAATTTTTCAGAAGTTTTGTCTTGTATTTCTGTCTTATCAACCTGTTTTTGGGAAAGTTTGGGTTTTTGTAAGTTTTGTTTTTAAACTCCAGAATATGTTTGGATTCTATAAACAAACTAATTCTTCTGCAATAGTTTTAGATTCACTGCACATTGTAACGTGAAAGCTGTACAATTAATTTAGTTCTCATTTACACACTTTAAATAACGCTTCTTTTCTACACTGATTAATTTGTTTACTAATATTACACTATTTGATATAAATTATTATTAAACTTTGTACATTTATATTTATTACGATTCCAGACACTCGTTGCTTGCTCTATTACGTCTGATCTGATCGCTCTCCGATGATGGTCTTATACATATAATAATAATAATAAAGCCCTTATTTCCGATCTTTTGCTCATTTTACACATTTCAAACAATAATTATAAATAAAGTCTGCACTAAATTACAATAGGTTTCTCAATTCGGTGTGCCTTACGGCAAAAGTCTCCTTCAACTGTTTCCATTCCTTTCTGTCTGCCACCACTCTTGTCCAGAGCGGATGTAAAGTCATTTTCAGGTCATCTTCTCATCTTTTTTTTTACAACCTCGACTCTTATTGCCATCTCTTGGGTACCTGTTTGCTGCATTTCTCCTTTCTACACCTGAGCATATGTCCAGTCCATCTCCATTTAAGTTGATCAATACGAGCCAGGATGTCAGTTAATTTTGTTTTGTGTCTGTACTTTGTTTTTTAGTTTTAAACCTAACATGCTTCTTTCCATACTTCTCTCACAGCTTGCGAGTGGATCTCTATGGTGTTTTGTCAAAGTCCAGGTTTTGCAGCCATATGTAATGCAGGGTAAAATACAGGTATCAAAGGTCTTTTTCTTGATTTTTACGCCTATTTCCTTGCTTTTTATAATTTGTTTCAAAGGCCAGTAGGTTTTCCATCCTGTTGCACTTTTTTTTTTCTATTTTTTTTTGATATAGGCGATATTAACTGGCCGAGATATACATATTCCTCTAAATATTCTAGTTTTTTTCTTTTAACTGTTATGTCTACGGGATATGAATTAGTCATCATCTTAGCTTTGCTAGAATTCATCTCTAGGCTTAATTCTCTACTTTTATCTGCTAGGGTTTGGATCATGGACTCTAGAAGTTTTGGATTTTATTCTACTAGAACTAGGTCATCCGCAAATCTAAGATGATTTAGTCTTGGTTCATTTATGTTTAGGCCCAAATGTTCCCAATCTAACTTCCTAAATATTAGTTCAAGCACTGCTGTAAACAGCTTCGGTGAAAGTGGGCCACCTTGCCTGACACCTTTTCTTATTGGAAAAGCATCTCCTGTAGATCCCAGTCTTACCCTTCCTTTACTTTCACTATAAATAATTTTAATGATGTTGATGTAGGTGTTTTGGATGCCCTGCTTTTTAGGCTTTGCCATACTACTTCATGTCTGGGCCTGTTGAAAGCCTTAGCGTATTCTATAAAGGCATTGTAAATAATTTTTTTAAATAACTTGTTATATTTTTTTAGAAGCTGTTTGATAGTGTAAATATGGCTTTTTGTCCTGAAATATTTCCTTACCCCGCTTGTTCTACCGGTTGATATTTGTCGAGTTTAATTGAGATTCTGTCTAAAATGATTTTGGCGTAAACTTTATATACATTCGGGATGAGAGATCTGTAGGTCTGTAATTTCCGATATCGTCTTTTGGACCTTTCTTGTGAAGAAGTATTATATGGAATTCGGCCCATTGGCTAGGGATGCTACCGGTATATAAAATCTCGTTATAAACTGATATTTTTCCAGGTTGAGAGAAGATATGGACAGGCGAGCCTGGCCACTTCTCAAGGCCTGGCAAATCACTTTGCTCCCATGGTTTACACATTATTTTTTATCCTACACAAATTACCTTATAATCGAGCATTATCTTAAAATTGATTTGAGGTTGTTACCGCCAATCGCAAATTCAAAATATCAAACCTTGACAGATGTCAAAAATTCATGAATTACTTTGCTGTCATGATTTACACAATTTATCTTGCACAAAAGTAGTTTTTCAAAATAAGATTGACGTTCATAAACAGTAAATGTGATTTAAAATTTTAACACCGCTCATGAATAATGGGACCTTTAGAGTGTCATTGGTGCGTGACGACTGTTCAACAGTTTATATAGATTTTTTTTTCCTTATAACAGCGACGCCTGGCGGAGAAAATCAGATTTTTTTTTCTCGGCTGTCGAGAGACGAGAAAATATCATTTTGAATTGGTGTAGGATAAAAAAGATTTTTCTTAGCAGGGGGCTTAGTTCTGTGATTGTCCCTCTCATACGTTCGTTTATGCTCTTATACATAAATGTTGTTTGACAACGTACAGTCTGGAATTGACTGGTTAAGTTCTCGAACCTTTGATTTCGTTACAATATTTTACTGCAATTGATGCAGTGTCTACTTTTAAAACATCTTAGCCACCCATTTGATAAAATTAACTCTGGAGAATTTAAACTTTTTTTTGAGAACGATTTTGGATTTGTTTTTAATATGGCGTCAACTACTGACAAATAAATTATTTTGAATAAAGTAAGAACAGCTTTATATGGTTTATTGTTTTTTGCACGACGTTATTCCTTCACTTTAAAATTGACGTTTTTTTTTTTGAATAGTTAGCAATATATATAATATTATATAGAACTCTTCAAATGGATTTTTTCTGTATTATATTTTGCTCTAGAGTTTCTTCCTTTAAAATGTTTTTATTATTGTTAATTATCATTGATGGTCGACGAAATAATAACACAGTGTTTTTCGCTTAATAAGTTGTTACAGAATATTGGCATAACGTAAATACGTTTGGACCTGAATGCTATAAATTTTTAATATAAAAATTGACAAAGGACTAAACGGTTTATGCGTTAAAACTGTTTTTTTTTGTTATAATCAGTTTAATTTATAAAGGAGCTCTACTAACTCTACTAGAATTTAGAACAATATCTGATCTATTTGCTCTAATTTATAGAAAAAAAAGAAATACTTTTTTTCAGCTTAATTATAATTTTTACTTGTTAAAGTATTTTAATAAGGTTGAACATTAACAATATGTTTAACTGACGAGGGCTAGCAAGCTCGGAATCGGTTTTGCGCTATGGTGTTTGTCTGCATAATCTATTCTCTCTCTCTCCCTCTCTCTTTCTCTCTCTCTCTCTCTCTCTCTCTCTCTCTCTCTCTCTCTCTCTGTGTGTGTGTCAAATCATCATTTTTTTTTCAATTTAAAAACATCTAATGAATAGATTTGTTATTTTTATATAATTTTTTAATGAATTTTTAACATAATAATAAATATTATTAAACAAAATTATATTTTTATTACTGTTATTATTGGTCGCTGCTCGGCTCAGCTTCGAACGAGAGACTTAATACAAGCCCGGGTAGCTCAGTCGGTAGAGCATTGGACTTTTAATCCAAGGGTCCAGGGTTCAAGTCCCTGCTCGGGCGGCACTTTTTTTTAATATATTCTGACTGTTTCAAGTACATCTTTAAATAATTTCCCAATGCTAAATTAAAATTATTTTGTAAATTGAATATTAAAAATCTATGATTGAGTTTTTTATTTGCATAAATTGATTAAAGAATAAACGTTGAGCCTCAAAGGCAGATATAAATTGGAATCGCTAGGTACCATTACTAAATACCAATCAAATAGCTCATAAATCATCCGGAAATATTAAAAAAGCAATTATTATTAGAAAACCAGTAATTGGAGCACTTCAACATTACTGAATAGAGTAGTTCAGTGGTTCTAAAAATAATTTTCTATGGAAGCTACTAGAGGTTATCAAGCAGCATTTAATTACAATGTGTATTTTACGATTGTTGAGCACGATACTAATTATTTAAAGCCGGAGAATAAACATAAATTCCAATAAAATAAATCAATTTATAAATTATAGTCATAAATCAATGCCAGGCAACGTGAATAAATATTTTTAAAGATAACAGAAACTGTGTAAGCTGATACTGTTCGGGGTAAAAGAGTAATTCGAGACACTGCCGAAGCTTTTTTCTTTGGCTTTGGGGCTTTGCGTGGGCGTATGATGATGTTGTCGAAAAGTTTGAACAAGTGTTTTCGAACATTCTAATTCTTTACTTTTCTTCATTCGTTTATTATTGTTCCACTTGATGCTCATTATAAAAAAGTTTGTTCCATTGTTAGTCGATGTTGTTTGACTTGATGCTTCGTCACGGGGCGATTCAAGGGACTTAGTCAATTATTTCTGAAGGGTTTAATTGGCTAAAACTTATTCGATAAATCTATGGAAATATTATGATTCAGAATGGCTTTGCTTTTTATTCGGTTTTGATCATTTAGTCGCATCTTCCAAGAATTATTTTGCTTGGTCATCAAAAGATGTTTACTGGAATTTTGAAGCGTCATCCATAACCGCGGGTATCATTTCATAACTTCAGAATCGATACTGAAAACGTATTAGTATGTAATATAATTATAAATAAATATTTAGTGTTTATAATAATAAAAAAAACATAATGTCAATAATGTGGCGTGCAACGCTGCTGCACAGGTGACATCGTATTAAAGAAGTGTATGTTCTTTATCTAAAGCATTTCCTTAAGCTGAACAAACACAACTGCTATTACAAGAACACACAGTTTTTATTTTTTTTCTTCTTAGAGGGATTATAATTAAGCCAAATAATACAAGTGCGGTGGAAAGGAAAATCAATCGGATAAATTGGTATACAAAATGCAATAGATTAAGGTATTTTCTTACACACTGTTATAAAATTAATCTATTGTTGAGAGAAAGGAGTGCGAAACGGCTTTCATAAATTACTGAAGACGTTAGTTACGCGACAAAAATTGTTTATAAAGCTGGAGCATTAGCTTTTATCTGGTTTGTTTACTCACCTTTCAAAATTGGCAAAATAAATCAAATTGTTGTGTATATATTTAAACAGTGGGTTTTGGTGATTTACGTTTACATTGATATTATGAAAAAATATTAGATTTTTTTTTTAATTTACATTTTTGGTATAGCAAAAAATGCCATCCGACAAGTAGCAATTTCAAATTTTGGAACACCAATTTCAATATAGCTAATTATTAATTACTTTATTGAACTAATATACATAAATTACTTTTTTAATCAACTTTTTTGAATTATTTAAATTAAAATATTAAAAAAAAAACTTAACAGAAAAAAGCAACTTTAAAAAACAAAAAAATGCATTTAAAAGTATAAAATAATTGCGTAGAGTTGTATGCTTTAAAAATAATATAATCATTTGGATACTATAATGTACAATTATTGTTATTTTTGGAGTCGGTGTCAGTGAAAGTAGGATGGGCGCCCGCGTCTGCCCGCCTGCGCGCCGCGTGCTGTTAGTTTAAATATTGTGTATGCTAATATTATAATTAATAACTAATCATAAATTTTTTTATGGCTTGCGCTTTTTAAAGTGGAATTTGTTAAAGAAAATTTTTCTTATGTTTGTAAAGCATTGTCAAACATAATTAATAATATTCAAATTGCTTCAATTTAATTAAATAAATAAAATATTATTTATTATTTTTTTTTTATTTTTCACAAATTTTTATATAAGTGTCAAAAATATGTATATGTTAAAAAAAGTATTAATAAGAATAACTTAAAAACTACTGATTAGATCTTGATCAAATTTAAACGGAACCAAACGTAAAGCATCAGCTTTACAAAATCATCACAGTCCGTTTTTCCAGAAAAAAGTTATGAGGTAACACACATAAAAAAAATACAGTCAAATTGAGAACCTTCTCTTTTTTTTTGAAGTCGGTTAAAAAAAAACATACAGAGGAAAAAATCAAACTTCTCTTTAATGATAATCGTTTAAAAATTAAATTAGTTTTTCATGTGAAAAACTTTCTTGTTTACTAGAATAAAAAAAATGCTGTAATAAAATAAATGTAAAAATTAATTAAAAAAAACATTTAGTCAATGATATAGTCAAAAAATATTGATCAGATCTTGATCAAATTTAAATGGGATCAAATGTAAAGCGCCAGCTTCCAAATAAAAGAAAGTTGATCAAAAGCGGTTTTCCCAGAAAAAATTATTGAGCATTTTTATTAAGTTTGGAAGTTATTAAAACTTTTTTCTAAAATGATTAGAAAGTTTGGCTATATAATTATAAAGCCGTGGACGGTGTGCTGTGAAACTATAATTGTTAACATAAAAGTTAGTAAATTATTAGTGTAAATACTGATTTTAAAGGTTTAAATTATTCTCAATAAAAAATTACTCAACCATTTTATTGTGTGAAAAAGAAGTGGTACTTATTTTGACTAAGGCCTAGCAAAAAAACTTAAAGAAGCGATTTATTTTATTAATTATTTTTGATAATGGTGTTTTTACACTATATTAATTATGGCTCATTCTTGATAAAATATAAACACACCACAGCGACACCATCGGTCAATAGTATTGCCTATTTGGGTAAAGAATAAAACTCTTACATTCAACAATGACATTCTAATAAAAATAGATCTCGAAAAAAGTTTAATGTGAACTACATTTTATTCTTTCCTTGAAGATTGATGACAAAAAGAGTTTTTCTTACAAGCTTAAAGTGATAATACTGTGTATAGTGGGAACGTTTGAGATATACCCGGAAGTAAATTTTATTGCTATAATGAGAGGGACAGAGCAACAATAGTAAAAAAGATTTACAATCCAAAGTGTGACGAACAATTTTTATATTATGACTGCTTTTGGCGTCCAACTTACTGACGTATTAATGCAAGAAAATGTACTGGCGGGTATATTTAAAACGTTTTTACTATATTATTGTTATTGTGTTGCAGGATGGTTGTATTTAAGAAGGTTTTGAAATATGCACTTTTCAAGTGAGGTATTGTTAGCTATGATTTTTTTGTAGAGTAGGTTGATTTTGTAATATACTTCTCATTTAAATTAAAGGCTAATCTGTCTATGCTGTTTCTTTAAATAAATTTTGATGACTAAATAAAATGTTTTTGCACTTATAAAACGAAGAAGATTATAAATATTTTGTGGTCAGCATCTTAGAAATCACAAACAAAATAGAAAACTTGTTAAGTGTACAATTTAAAAATTTGTTTAGACACAAAGATCAAACTGTTTTGTACCCTAGTTGGATTCAAAAATCATCTCAAATTTTAATTAATTTTTATAAAATAGTTATTTTATAAAAAGGCCGCAAACAGGCATTTTGCAAGGCAAGTGATTTTGGGGGCAAAGGCCGAGGCTCCTACACTACGAGCCCTTGCAAAAGCGTTTTTGGAGGTGTGATTTACAAGATTTTTTGTGCCGCTGCCGATTTTTTATTTTAAAAAATAAAAAGTATTTTTTATTAAAAAAAGTTTTTTCCATGTTATGGCAACGCTAAGTATGATATCCAGATGTCCTGTTTATTAAAAAAAAATATTTGCTTTGACATTTCAAAAGTTACCTATTTGCGTTCTTAAAAAGTGAAATTGCTGTTTTCTGAAAAAATCGATACTCCAGCACACATTACGGCTTAGGAACTTTGGGGGGCTATACACAAATTATACAATAATACAATACAAACCGTTAGTTGTCGTTGATAAATGTCTGACAATTGACAATGACAGCAAATGTTATAGTAATCATTTTCTAGCCTAGGCTGGCAAGACGGCGTTGCGGGCCGCTTAGGACACGTTGAAAGTTATGTTTTGCAGGCGCAAGGCACAAAATCTAATTTTTAGCATTATTTTTTTATCGGGTTTCAAATGTGATCTATATTTATTCTATTGAAATTGTATATCATTTGTTGCTTAAGTTAAGTCATTCGAGATTTATTTTTAACTTTCAAAATATATAAGAATAGGCCCATTGTTATTGTTTTCTAAATATAAAAGTTTTTTGTATCTGTTTTATTGCAGATCTTTTCATCTTCCATCTGGGGACTGTCCAATAAGCGTTGTGTCAGATGCGATGTGACAGACAAGCTGTGAGCAAAAGATGCGTTTTCGGTGTCAGTGATGTGATGTTTGTGCTTTGTGGCATCCCTTGAAGCGGAACCGGTCCTGTTACCATGGCGCCCCCGGAAGTCCCCAAATGTGGCCTGTCGCTTCTGATATTGGCATTTTTTCTTGGCGCAGCGAACTCTAATCAAGGTTGGTATCAGATTATGAAATATGTAGTGATCAAAAGTTGGCTGGTGGTGTATTGCACGCGATATCATGTCGTGTCGATCGTATGGCGCCCTGACTCATTTAATATTGATGCTAGATGAGCTGTTCCGGCGGTAATTGAAGAAGACACGGGGACTATATACCAACATAGAACGAACGAATTGATTAGCTTTACTGAGAAAATAAAGGGTATTTTTTTGCTTTTTTGGCTAATGAACAAAATGTTTGGGGTTGGCAATTGGTCCGGTCGCTACATGACAGCGTGTGGTAAAACAATTACGTAGATTGCATCTTTTAGTTCAATATTGATTCTTTATCATCCAAACAATTTTATTTTTTCTGATTAAAAATATCTGTTTTCAAACTATTTTTTACCAATTAATTTTAGTAAATGATTTTTTTAGTTTTCATAAGTTTTATAAAAGATTAGTTATACATAATAATAATCATACTCAACAAGCAAATTTGACTAAGGAACAGATTCTAATAACATCATGAATCTGATTAAACCTTAGTATGTAATAAGTCTCATAAATAAACACTCAGTTATTACAAGTTGATCACTCACAGCAGAAATACATTTTTAGAGGAAACTAAGTGAAAAAAAACCAGTTAAGCGTCATTCAATTTTTCAAGTAATTCAAACCAAAGGGTTTTTTTATGCGAAGAAATATACCAGAAAAAAACTATTCTATTTATAAAACTCTTTTCAGTTTTATATGAAAGATACTATACTGCACTCTGCCACTCTGCCTAGTAAGTAAATCGAGTTTTGCCAATAACGTCCTGAATGTTGGCTTCTAAGTGCTCAGTTGGCTTTTTAAAAACAAATAAGATCTGGTGCCGTCGAATTGCTTAAACGAGATAAGTTTCTTTTATGAAATTAAATTGTCTGTTAAATGTTCTTCATCTAATTCCGATATGAATAGTTTAAATTTTAACAAATCTTTGACGTTATGAAACATCAATTTTTGATAGCTTGTTATCCAATGAAATAAGATCGGCAACTAAATTAAGACATATTCAATTGGCTGAACGTATTCATGATATTCTTGACTTCAACGACGTAGATGTTCTTCTTAGATTCCTACTTCTCTGATCTCTCCTAAAATATCATTGGCAATTTTTTTTTGTTCTCCAACGCCGACTCCACATATCCCTCCGCAACTCTACTTGTTCTTCACCCACGAAGCTGTTTAATTTTTAAAAAGTCTGCTTTACAATTTGCGAGTAGCAAAGCAGACGAACTTCCGAAGCAATGACCGGTGTATTCGGTGCGGTGTGGTAACTGAAGGTTCTCAGAAAAATTTTTCAGCAATTTTTCACATTTATTGATACCTACTGGTTATAATTTACAATAAAGCAGTCGTGCTTAGTAAGTTGGGACACATACTAATATATTCCTTAACGATATCTGTCAAATTTACTTTGGCAATGTCATCGCTTGTCACTACAAATCTCCGCACGACATGGTTTTTTGTTTCTGGAGTAGTGATTTTCAAAAAACCTCTTTTATTTACTACATTTTGTACTCGTAAAATTGCTAATTTGGCTTTTCTACAGGCACCTGCAATTTCAATTATTGCTGCCATCTATAAAGTATATGCTCATTAATTAATAAAACATTATCTTTTATCTGTACCTTTGCAAATAAAAATTTGTTGTCTTTAGCTGAAGAAGTTTTCTTTAGTAAGAATCTGTGACTTTTTAGGGTGATAAAGATGTAGCATAATCTTTTTATGCTAATATTTTTTTTAACTTGCAATTTTGATTTCAGCAAAAAGTACGTTTTCCATACTGTAAAAGATTTCAGGGTTTTCATACCATCAGAATATGCCAACATTAACTTGTTGTTAACGGTATTTACTTTTTTCTATTCACCAATCTCTCAATTTTTTGTACGCAAGATTGTGTGCTGCTTAGACTTTTTGGGTATTAAGCCTAAACAGCCGAATTGGCACTTTCTTCAATATCTGAAGGTATTTTGGAATCGGAATCAACAACCATTTTTTTGACGAGAGATATTTTTCAAAACTATTTTTTTTGCCTGTATGTTACTTAGTTATACACACTCACTTGATTTTAAATGTTGACAATGTCGATGTCAAAAGAAAAATTAGTGGATAGAACGGAATTAGATAAAACATTGTACGTAGACACGTTATGAAAACGTGACTATTGTTCAACTCGCGTAATTTGGCGCTCGTATTGGCAAATATTACGCTTGTTGAACAATATCGCGGTTTTTATAACTCGTTACTTACTATTGTTTTTATAGGAAATTGATTGTATCGCAAGTTGTCTTGTTTTTTCTGAATAAGTCTAAACAATTTGGTGGTGTTGCTCTACCGTGAGACAATGATAAGCTGCCATGATGAATTGCTAAACCAAACTATCTTTATAACCAAAAATTGTTAAATCGACTGACACGGAAGTACGTCTAACTTAAAGATTTCAGCTTCTGTTACTTACTTGTAACGCTTGGAGATCATTTCTCATAAAGTAAAGCCAAGGCTAAACTTAAACAATAGTTTTGCACAAATAATTACATAATATACTTTACGCAATTTTATATATTTTAGATTTATAAGTCAGTGTAGTAGAAAAATTGTAGACATATTCTATTATATGTAATAATTATTGGTATCGTAACAAATTTTTGACATTTAAGGATACAAGAGAAGATGGAGAACAATAAGTGTACCTAACGGTTTTAAGCCAAAATTTTATTTGTTGGTTCCCAATTTAATTCTTCTCTAGTCTAATTCGAACTTTGTATACGCGCATGTTGTAATAATCAAAGTTTCCAATAATTTTAAGCTACAGTGTATTTAACAGAAGGTCTCAAATTACGAATTTTAAAGTAATCAGGGTTTAAGACTTCAGAGAAGTCTTTACTCCAGATCTCTACCATAAATTTTAGATAGCAGAACTTATCATTGAAACAAATTGAACCAACTTTATTGAAAACAGTTTTTTACTTATTTTAGTTCTGTCAAAAAATGTAGAGCTTAATTTAATATTTACTCTAAAAAATATCGCTCATAAATCAAGATCACACTTTTCGAAACAAGCCAAAAGATCATTATCTCTTAATGAAGGATAACATATTATATCCACTCATAAAGCCTCTAAATTGATTAGTGATGTATAATAACTATACAGTAGTGTCCTCCCGCTCGGCGTTGGCGTCGGTATCAATTAAACTCATAGCGTGTGACAAGCTGTAACACTGGAATCATGTAATACCATCTGTCACTGAAAACCAAGGTTTAGGTTGCATTGTTCTTCCACACCATACCATGTAAGTCTTCTCTTCTCACAACTATACATTATATACAAAATAATGTGGTAGTGATACGGAAATTGTTGGATTTCTGTGGAGACCATTCAACTGTACACGCATATTATCCAACAAGAGTTGTTTGCTTGTAAAGAATATTTTCTGAATAATTTATTGACTTGTATTACATCGCTTTGCGTCGATGTCATTGAGGATTGTTGGGAATTTTATGTACAATACGCATTGTCTGGATACGGCTTAACGAAGAATTTAATTGTTGTAGACTCGGTTCTTAACTTGCCAATTGTTAAGGAGTATTCAGACGACGCGATAATTGACGCTCAGGGAAGGATCTTTTAATCCTACTTATTTTCATCCACTTCTCTAATAAGAAACTGGGGACGGCATTATAAAATTTTATCTCTTAATATGAAATTTCCTGCATTTTTTTTTGTGAGCTATTCCTCTCGATGATGTTGCAAAATTTATCGGCGCAGACTTAATCGGCTTGGTTTACATATATGGGAGCAATATAATCCATTTTCAATTCCTAGTGTAAATTATAGCCATCTATAAAAGACCCCCTCTGACAAAAAATGTATCCGCAGAAGTTGACCACAATTCCCATTTTGTAATCCTGGCGTCTATGTCGTTATCCCACAGGACTCTCTGACACCCACTCTGTCCCATTGGTAAGTGACGGATCGTTCCCGATAGAGACTCCAACCGATTGTTTACAGAGAAACACCATTAGGGAAATTTCAATTAGCGCCCATCGTTGATTTCCTATGTTTCCATACTTCATTTCACTCCATTCCCTGATTTATCGCTCGTTCCAGACTAGAATCACGTTTTAATTTATAGTCACCATAAACAGAGAACAATGTCCATTCCTGATTTTCCCCAATAATTTTATCGTCATTTATCCGCTTAAATTATGCAACGCTAGATAATTGAATGTTTTTAGAACACACCCCGTACAGATTGAACAGGACAAGGGAGGGTTTTGGAAATTTTTCGTTTATATTTTCAATTGTGTTAATGGAATGCTTTCCGGACGAATAATAAAAGTGTCACGGTATATCGCTAAACCAGATTGTATATGGGCTGAAAAATCTCTGAAAAAATTAAATTATTAGGGGATTATATCAACCCCGGTTTTGTATCAAACTTGTCAAAAATACGCTGGTTGGGGAAAGTTTTTGGAGATGCTTTTCCCTTGACGACAGTGTCAAGTGGAACATTTTTAATTAAATTAGGAAATATTGCACGTTCTATACACAGGGGCTCGCGTTAAAGAGAATGCATTAATATATAATATTAGATGCTTAACCAACCACGCACAAAACGAGAATTTCTCTCTATTTAAAGCATCATTAAAATAAATGACAATGTGCTGCGAGAATATTACCCCCAAATAGAGACAAATTTTCGCAAGTCTTAATATGTCTTGACTAACAACTGTTTTCTCAAAAATTCTTATCTATTCACAATCTATAAAAAATTAAAAAAGTAGTTTATAAAAAAGCACTAAATTATTTGCAGCGTAATCAACAATGACTGTTTGAGTTGGGAACAATTTTTAGAGACTTTATTTTTTTGTCTAGTTGCAACACTGTAACCGGATAAGCTTGTTTGAAAAATATTTGACATAACACTCATACAAAAATTTTAGGTTATGTCACAGCGACTAACTTTTAATTGGCATGTGTCAATAATGTTATCAGTGTCACAGATGTCACTCATCAACAACAGGAATTGGTTGCAATTGTACTATCTTAAAATGAAATATACGATTGACCACTCAAACAGTTCTATTGGACCACGCTGTATTTGGAGCAACTAAATGTGTACTAGTTCCAGTAAAATAACGTTAAATGGCCAAACTTAAGATTCTACTTTTATAATCTCCTATTACTCTGGACAATGATCTAATCACTCAAAAAAAACCCTTGAACATGTGTTTACCAATTATCCAAAGACGGTTACAATAATTATCCAAATTTGTAAACAGGCAGGTAAAATGAGATTTTGACATTAAAAGATTTTGTTTCTGAAAGATAAAAATGTTATGGCACGGTTTTTGCATTACTTAAATTAAATACATGCTTAATTAGTTCTTTTTTGTTCATTTATTACAAATATTTGAAATTATTAGAAATATACCGGGTGTTTTGTCAATATCTGATCAAGATATGGTCAAATGTTACTTAAGAAAAGCCTTTTGTCTAAAGGGTGGAAACTGAAGATTTTGTAGTGTTTTCTGAAGTGGTTTATTGTTGGGCTATTAGCTTTTGCAACAAAAGAACGACCACATAACGTTATTCCATTTGGATCACTAAATATTAGAAATACTAAACAATAATTAATAACTTTTATAATTAGTGCCAGAAGTAACAAATATTGTTCAAGTGTTACACTAGAGCAAAGCGGATCGGAGCCTGAGTGGATTTGATCATCACGAGCAAAAATAGTTGTTATTTCAAACGTATTATCAACATTTTTTTTTATACAATAATTTTAGTTTTCTATTTTATTTGCAAATTATTTATATTAAAATGCTAGTAATTTTCTACATGCTTTTGATTTGTTTCGTATCTACTTAATTTTTTAAAAAATAATTATACCTGCGGCTCAATGTTTTCTATGGTCGTTGCTAAGCGTTGCTAACACGATATGAATTTAATCTATTACAATATTAATACTAGGCTCTTTTGAGCATATGTTGTCATTGCAATATGTATCATTTCTACTTTATATTAGTATTGTAGAAAACAATTACAATAAAAAATATAACACAAGAAAATTGCTTTTATTAAAAACAAGAACAAAACGTGCATGTGCGAGAAGTAAACAGGAGAAAATAGAAAAAATTCTATACAGAAACACTCTAGAGAGAGAAAAAAATAAGATAAAAATTCGAAAATGCGAGAGTGGCTATTCAATTTAAAAATGAGTAAGTAAATGAAAAACAAAAAAAAGGTGCATAGAGAAAAAAAGAAAGCATTAGAAAAATAAAAAAAAAGTTGTAAACATTAATAAAAAAATAAAATAGAAAGAGTTTCTAGTATAATTTAAACTATAAAATGTGTCTGCCCTGATCTGACAGTAAATTAATAATAAAATTATGATTGAGACGATTTGGTCTAACCTTAGATGCATAAGATCTAATACTGTACCAAAGCTAAGTGATTTTTTATAATTATAATTAAAAAAGTGGCTTCTACAATATCAGCAATTATTATTATGTGAATCAATTTTTGAAAGAAGAATTTGTTCCTATAAACTATAAATAGAAGACAAATTTATTAGTTACCTGGACAATAATAACGTCAAAAATAAATAACTGCTACAATTTTTTGTCGTTTTTTTACGAGTCTTTTTATGAACATTTGAACACCTTTAAAACTGACTATTAAAGCTAACTATCTGCGAAAATTTAGCGATTCACATAATTTTTCTCTGGTAACCATTTTAACATCGCAACCACGTAAACAATATTGAAATAAATTAATCACGTGGTTTTATTTAACTTTACACACTGCCATCGTTATGATTATCTAATTATAATTGTAATTCGGAACTGTTAAAAATTATTGGCAATTATATGACGGCGCATCCATCATTTCACCAGAGAGTAATTTATTTTGGACCATAGAAAAAATGGTACATACAACATTTTTTCTATGGTCCAAAATGGTTCGAGTGTAGAGAGTCATTTTGGTATGCGGATACTTTACAGGTATTTAAATATAGGTACTAAATAACTAGGTATTTTGGATACTACACACTAGAGTAAATCTGTCATGCCGTATAAATTTTTTTTCAAACGATCAGAATGACAGCAGTTACATTCGATTTTAATTCTTTGTAAAAAAGTTTTGCAAACTGATTTGTCACTATGTATTTCGATTTTCTTGTAACCGGATAATCAAAAATCCGGTTATGACAATACAATTTACAAAATATGAAAATGTGAAACTTTGTAAATAATATTTTATAAATATTTGCTGACTATGCTTTTCAACTTTTTTTAATTTTTAGACATAACCTAACTTAACTTTTATATCAACTACTGTCGTCAAAAAAAACTTGCATGATTAAATTGAGTGCAAATTTAATAGACAAAAATCAACTGATGTTTTGTTACAAATGTTAATTGTAATGTCTTAGACCTAGAATTATTAGAAAATTATTTGCATATTTGCAAGATATGTAAGAAAATAAATAAAAGCATTTAGTTGTTTGGTGCTACTACTCCTGTTTATTCATGTCGGCTCTCATGAGCATTTATACTAAATTTATATTTCGGACAAAAGGCAAATAGTTTTTACTAAACTGATATTTTTGATAGATATTAGCATACTGATAGATCCTGTATAGTCAATGACTTTAAGTATTTTCAAACATTTTAAATTTGGAAGACGGTCAGATTAAGTCAAACATGCTGCTAAATAATTGTTATGATGATAGAGACTCAACGGGTTTTTTGTTATGACAATTTTGACGTTTTTTACAGAAAATATTTACGCTGGAATTTACGTTGCTATGACATTGTTACCGCAGAAGCGTTTTATTTAAGAAAATGCTAATTGCTTCGACGTCACGTATCAATTTGAAGTTGCTTCTGAAATAAATTGTTGAAAATGTTTAATTTTTTTAATTTAAATATCACTTGTACTTTAAAAATAACCGGATAATTTTCCTTCTGGTTTGTCTAATTCCGCTGGCTCTTTCAACTCGTGAAATAATAACAAACGTTTTATGAAAATTATCCGTAATTTTTAAAGCACTCGTGGTATTACCCGTGATGATTCATAAACGTTTTTAATGTTTGATAATTCGGAGCAATGGAATAATTATTATGAACATTTACAAAAATAGCGAGCATTGAAAACAGTTTTTTCAACTGTGTAATAATAGAATAATGATCAAATAATAAGCGACCACCAATTTTTGTTCAATTATTTTCATCAATTTAAAAAATAATTACACAACAGAAGATATTTGAGAATATCTTTCTATCAATGCGTCAATTTTTGGTTTTTTTGCTTAATTTTTAATGAATAAACTTTTAATAAAAAACTTAAAAGATGGTGTACTGAAATGAAATCAAGGAAGAACGTGTGGTAAGCGCCGCTTTTATGTATGATTTTATCTAAATTAGGCTCAGTTTATGGTCAACTATCACGATCTATTATAGAAAAAAAAATACTGCAAAGTATTTGCCAACCAAACGTTTGAAGCTTTAAATAGTATTTGCTTTAGTGTCGTTTTTCAACGTAAAAAAAATATAAAGTGTAATATTTTTCAGAACCGAGGTCAAAATTATTTGAATTGTATCTAAAAAACAGATACTAAATTTAAAAGTATCACAATTCACAAGAGATGCTCTAGCAATTCAGTTGAGGAATCAAGCCAAAATAACCAGGTCTTGTTGACACAGTATAACAATCGGCCAGAAAGGTAAACACTTTTCCATGTATCTGCCGTCAAAATGCAACAAAAAACCTCTCTGCAAATAAAATTGACGTATTTTCAGAAATACTGTGAATTTCCGGCCCCAAACGCAATAATAGAGTACTGCTCCACACAGACCTGTTTGATTAAAATCAAATTAAAATTTAGCTCTGGTGGTTTTTGCTGGTCGAAAACAGGAGCTCAAGCGAATATTCTATGCTCGAAAAGCAAAATCTGCACGAATAACTTAGACTTCCTCTTGTAATTACCGTCAGAGCCACATTCATACATAAACAATGTGAAAATGGGCGGAAACTTGTGCTCTGTTCTGAAATTAAATAAGGGAGCTCTAAGAAAAAGTTTATATTACAGCTAGCAGTTATGCACTCTTATTAAATAAATAATAATTAATAATTTATTCAGCAATAACTGTCACACGAGAAATTCCGCTCATTAATAAATAGGTTGGTATAACTTGAGAAAAGTTTTATCTTGACAGAGTTCATGAAACATATAATGAGGCATATTTTAATTTATTAGAAATTATTAAACTTTAATGTACAACCTAGTACAAAATTTATTAACTTCTAATATTGTTACAAATAATTGAAAAAAATTAAAAGTTGTTTTCTTTTGCGGAAATTTAAATGAAGCCTATAAATTTTTTACTAAATTATGACTTTCCTTATACGCCATTGGTGATAACAAGTAGCTGTATTGTCTTAGAGATGAAAGCCTATTACAAACGTAAAAAGATTATGTGAGACGATAAAACCTTTAAAACGAGGAATTTATCTACATTTTGTTCGTTCTTTTAAGATTCAGCATTCCGACGTTCAAAATTTATCTTTCCAACATCAGAAGGAGTATTATGTGCAATTAAAAAGTGAGATTCTTGACCATACAAGTCTATTGAAAAGCTTCTGCGTCTTTAGAGATCTCTGTAATGTTCATAAAGTTAACCATTTTATGGGGCTCTTACGGAAAAGAGCTACTGTACGGATTTGTAATCAAATCCCGGTTTTTTTCTCAGAAAGATTATGACATCTGTGATGAAATCTTTAAGTTTCCATATAACAGAGATTAAATTTTATGCAAAAAAGCTATAACTTTTATATTATCTAGATATTGTAGCTAGGTACATTTATGTTTTATATAGCATCATCATATTCCTCATAACAATAAAATTTACATTTACTCATTAATAATTAACAGTTTGATCATAAAAATGAATCTAATATGGAAATTAAATTTACATTTTTATTTTTTAATGACTATTGGTATTATGTGACAGGCTTAGGATCACTGATTTGCAACTTCAATCTTTCTTTAAGCGTTTTACGAGTACACTAATTATTCTTAGAAATGCCGGGAAAGAATTAAATAATAAAAGCTTCTATAATAATTGTTTTTCTAATCAATTTTTTAGCAACATTTTACGGTCTACAACTAAAATTGTCAAAAAAATTTAACAATTATATAATAAGAAGCAACAACTAACTACATTATTAACAACAATCTAATACTAAAGTGCGTTTCTACAAACCCGCTTAGGAAATTGGGGAACAAATAAAATCCACTCACATTATTTTGTTAAAATTTAATAATAATATATAATTATTTCATAAAACTTGTTTAAATTCCTAATTGAATAATAAATAAGCTTCTCAATTAGCTCAACTGTCGAATAGAAATAAATTGATGCACCGTTTGGTAGCTACAGGGCCATAGACAACTAAATTTTGCTTATGCTGATAAAATTGAATCTTTAAACTTCCTCGGTAGACTATTACAAGTATGTATAGGATAAAGTCTATGAGTATTGCAATAATCTGAAAAAACGTCAAACTGCGTCAAAAAGTTTAAAGAATGACTAGAGGGTTGTTTCAACTTCCAACTGATTTTTTAATTTCCTAATGTGAAAATGTTTGTGGAGAACGTAGTCTATGATTTTTTTTTCTACACAGGAATCTTGTTTTAACACCAACAAGATAGAGTTGTATTCTTCTAGGCCATTTAGGCCAATGCTTTATCATACATTTCTTCATCAGTTGCAGAAACATTGTATATTTTTTATCAATATTTGCGTAAAAATTGTTATTTTATCTGTATATAGAATGTACTGTTGCATTTCGTAAATGAAGTGTAATTGTTTTTTAAAATTAGTATAAGTTTCCAATTACATACACAAAATTTTGAAAGTATTATAAAATGACAATGGTGTATAAAAAAGTGACAAAAGAAAGAACCTGAAAAAATACATGTAAAAAATGCTGCTAAAAAATTTACACTAAAAACCACATCAAATTTTACCTGTATAAAAAAATTACAATTGTGGAGATTCGGTTCTATCTTGATATTTTCTGAGCAACTTATTGAAGAGTAACTTTTATATTTGTTGAGATATATTAAAAAAAAAAAAACTTCCTATGCACTGCAACCTATTAGTCTATTGTGATCTTCTTTCTTGACCTTGTCTGAGGTATCTGTCAGTTTATAACTGCTCATTCCAGAACTGTAATAAATTCCAGTAGCTGAAATCGACTTCAGAAATGTTATGCCTCTATGCGGTATAACCTTCTGCCCTAAGTAAGTATTTTATTACGTTTTGACAAGTTTTGACGAGAAGTTTGACACGTCTGCACATTACAAAAATGTTAAAATACAAAGTAGAAATAAATAGAAGAAATAAAAATGTTACAAAAACATTTTTGTAATGTTTTTATATATTTGTTTTTATGTTGTCAGAGATTTTTAGTGTTAATTTTTTAGCAGTATTTTTTTACATGTATTCTTTCAGGTTCTTTTTTTTTTAGACTTTGTTTGTCTATTTTTTATATTTTTGCGATTTTGTTTATCAAACAATTACGTTTAATTTTCGAAATGCAACAGAACATTCTATAATTATACAGATAAAATAACAATTATTACCTGTTCTACAAGAATGTGATTAATGAACAAAAATTAGTATGTATAATCACAGGTTTAACGTTTAACTGACCCTTGTTTATGTCGATTGTCTTAAGGCGAGCATTCCTAAAATCCAGATGTTTTAAGTGCGGCCGTTATGACTTTTTGTTGGACCTCGTCAAGACGAAGGCAGCAGATAATTGTTAATATAATTTTAATGTTCTAAGAATAATAATTAACTTTTAGTTTTTATTGGTGCTTAAGACTCATTTTGTAAAGACTAAAAAAAGCAAAACTGCTTCTTCATCAGCATCGCTGCTTCTGTAAAAAGCGGCTAATTTAAAATTCTTTTACCAGCCCACCTTTCCAACATGAAACAAATTCCGTCAAATGATGTGCCGATTTAGAAGTAATTTCCGTAAATACAATTAAGGTAAAGACATCGCTTTTATAGCAGCTAAAACAGTTAATTTAAGATTTTAAGTTATGGTCTTTGCCTCGATTTGCATTTTTATTACAGAAACATTAAATGCGGCCTAAACAAAGACCCTACGCCGAACAAAAGGAAAAACAACATTAGCAGACTTGAATTTTAATTCGTTGGATGGAAAAAACGAACAAACAGAACAGACAGCTGGTTAGTAAAGATGCGGTTAAGTTGCCCGTTATGGACTTAAATTTTTTTTGGAAACTAAGAAAAAGTAGAAGCTGAGATTGTGGGGTTTTATCTTATCTGCTGCGGTCGGTAAAGCTTAGGAATGGAGGCGTTTATGGGACAGAAACATGGGGATCTCCTGTTGAGGTACATGAGTGTACAAGAGCTGGACGATATACTGACATGTTTAGGATTATTTGTAGCGATATTGTAATATGTGAGAAATGGGTTTTGTGACTCATGGAAAGTGCCTTTGACTCATTCAGAACAAAAAACAAGCTTTTTTTAACTTGTTTTGCAATTGCCATTTATAGAACTATTGGCGACAAAGTGGGCAAGAGTAATAGTGCAGGAACAATATGCTAAATTTAGCACAATTTTATACTGAACATAACAATAAAACATCTTTTTGACACATAAAAATTTAAATTATATTAATGACTCACAAATATGACAAGATATTTTTGTGATATTTCCCATGACAAATTAAAATAGACGTTATTTCACTTATGTATACTTATGTTTTTACTATTCAGTTTGAAATAATTGAGCTACAGAGACATTAACATTTATTAGGGAAAAGTTGTTATCAAACAGAATGAATCTAATAGTCTAAGATCCGAACCTACCTTGACTTTCACCAAGCTGATAGTACCATAAAACTTATTTTATAATAAATTTAGTATGTTTCAAAATATATTAAAAATGGGTTGGCTAAAAAGGTCCTGCTCAGAATATTTCTAATTATTTAAAAAAAACTTTTTTTTAATAAATGTTGCAACATCAAGATAATAACTAACTTTTTTTTATTATCTAATCTATATCTTTAAAAAATAAGTAGAAATATTTTGTCTAGGACTTTTTCAGCCAACCTAGATATAATATACTAAATTTATTATAAAATAAATTTTATTCTGTTATCAGCTCGGTGAAGGGAGATAGAGGTTCGGATCTTATACTATAAAAAGTAGCAGGCTCAGTCTCCTGTTAATTCTCAATACTAAATTTAGTAGTTTGGTATTATTTTTATTGTTGATACACAAGTCTGTTATATTATTAATAAAATTATTAACTGAGGAGTCAAAAGTACTACATATTATTTTTATTTTGTTCGATAAGTGTTTCCTATAATATACTATTACTTTCATATAAATATTACAAAAATGTATAGAGTTTTCATCTTTTTTTGTATAAGGTCTGCTGTGGTGTCATGAAAAATATTTTTGACTTCTACCCTAAAGTTTCAGTTTAATTTTTGAAACGGAAGATTTTTTTTTGTAATGATTACTTAGTACAAAAAATGACACAAAAGCTTTTCTTTGTGAACCTAGTTTTGGTATAAGATCGTTTCGTGACCTTAAAGTGAATAACTGCTAAATTTATTCAAAATTTGTGACAAGCTTAAACAAAATACTTCTGCCTCAAATCAGCGAGGAAGTTGAGTATCTTGCCAATTCCGGAAAGTGTTTTCGTAACAGTTTAGAATTTAGCACCGTTTGTTCTTCTAATACTATAAAAGAAACGTACTCTAAATTTAGACTACATCAGACCCGTAAAAAATGCTTACATTAACTTGTTAGCAAAAAAAAAATCAACTTTTAAAGCTTGAACTGATTTTTTTGAAGAACGCTTTCGGTTACCTCAGCACTCAAATAGACATATACACGGCAACAAACTGATAAAACTCTTTTTTTTTATACATAGGAGTACAAGCAAGTTGTTATGAGCTAAGTTTGACAGAAGGACTGCCAAGCCTAGTGAAGCAGTCAAATCAGCCTAAGCACATAAAACGTTTATATTACGAATAATCGATCTTTCCTATTTTTCTCCATACGTACAAATTTTATTTTAAGATAATATTGTGTTAATAAATTATTTAGATCTTGCTGCGCAATTTAGCTTGATTTATTTTAATTTTCATTGATAGTATAATCGCGATGTCAAACGTCATATTTCAGATTAGTTCATCTGCGTATGAACTAATCAAAAAATGAACGTATGTTCCAACTTCCATAACAGGAGTTAATAATCTAAACAATTTGTTTTTAACAATCATAATGCTTTAAAACAATAGTTGCTATGAAAACCAATCGACTGTAAAAAATTTATTACGGAGTTGGCTTGCGAGTTGTTTTATAGTCATTAAGTTATTTTAAAAGCATAATGCAAAGAAAACATTTTGTACAAATGATGTTTTGCTATCTTATTGAGAAAATCCAAACTTTACTGCAATTATCAAATTTGCTGGTTAAATAGAAATAAAAATGTCAACAAAACTGGACGCTGAAATTTTTCTTATTTTGCTACAAATTCTTTCACATTAAATTTACTATCTATACTTTGATATAAAATCACTCAATTTAATAGAGATTTTATTCCTTTAAAGCCATGATAGTAGTGGAAAGCAAGATGCCTCTAGAAGATTAAAGCCAAACCAATAGTGTTCCTGACAACTTCAAATAGTTATATTGGCATTTGTGGTGACATTAAAATTGTGAGTTCTAAACTGAATGAACTAAAATAAAAAGAAGATTTGAACGTAAAATATTTGATATGATTTTAAGTTTCAATACATTTATCGTCGTCATTCCGAAATGTCGTATAAAAGGGGGATTGTCTGGTATACAAGAGACAGGAAAGTTTCGAACTGCAGCAGCAGTTGTAGAAATTCAGCTCGCTTCTCAGTTTGATGTTATTACAAAGTTTTTATTTCCGTAATTTTTAATTTATGTGTTCTTAACTTAAACTTATGAATAGGTATTCATTTGTTGGAGCTTTAATAAAACCATTGGAAAATAGGAAGTAGTTAGAAAGTTTGTAGGATGTCAGTTCTGCGAACTTTAAATTTTACGAATACTATTGTATCTTGCATTCGACAAAGTGCTTAAAAGTAGTTAAAATAAAAGCAAGAAGGTTTGTTGGCAAAAACCGTTCATAAAAGACAATAAATTTATTAGATGAATATATCATGCGTTCAACAGTAATGTTAAGGTCGTGCATACTATCATTTGAAGAGTTGAGTTGTAGCATTCTGTGTAGTCAGTATAGTGTCAGACAAAACCAAATAAGAATTATTTGACATTTTGCCAGAACATGACTGTGATATTAAAAAAATATAAAACAAAGCAATTTTGTTAACAATCTTTTGAGTAAGAGACTTTTCAAACATAGTAGAACCACCTTGTATTAGTAAACCTTTATAGTTTTATCTTGAAAGCATTCCAGAGACGTCGGCTTTGAAAAAGAAAGCACTGAATAGACAATTGTCGTTTGGCCTCCCACGCGGGTAAAACTGGTAAAACACTTATAAGAAAAATGTTAAAAGGAGAATGCACGCAAGTCTGGGTTTGCTCGTACAGGCATAAGCATAGGCATCTAGAAGTCGGTAAAAGTAGTCGCTGATTTATCGACAAAGATCTGGGAATAACCGACCACGCGATTGCCGGAGGGATCAACATATAAACAAGTTTATACCGACCACTAACATATTCACAAACGTTCAAGTTGTTAGCTGGCCTATCACCGAAGAGATCTCGTAAAATAAATTAAGGTAATTAAGAGAATCATGTCACAAGATTCCACTTTAATTATATGTTAGACCAGATGGACCTTCTTCGTTAATTATTCACTGGTCTTCCTGGGAATTTGAGCTAATAAACTTTATTAATTTTCATTTTTAAAAGTATTTTCAGCATAACAGTAACTCTTTTAACCAAAGTCAAATTGATCGCTTAGCTCGTTTTACACTTCTTTTTCAAATTAAAGTTTTTGTTCAAAGATTCACTATTCAGGATAATTAACTTTTTTGTTTTGAATCAGGATATAATAGAATACGCAAATATTTTTAAAGAATTAAATTTGTTAATAGATCACCAGAGGCAATGTACTTCTAGTGATGAACAATAAGAGGAGACAAGCGGATTATAATTTGTCAATTCGTACATTTATAGCTGTCAATATCCATAACATTTCCGATTTAAAAGAAGTTACTTCTGAATAGATAAGATAAAAATTAGTGTATAAGGAAGAAATAAATCCATATACATTATAGCATTACATGTTATTATTTATAATAATTTTCTATCATTACAATATAATCCACCTCTAAATTTAACATGATTCTGACGTTTGTCAGACAAGACGCCAATTAAGCAATTTGTATGCTAGAGGACATAAGTAATTATGGTTGCAATTGTGAAAATTTTGCATTATTTAGCAGGGCGCTTTAAGTAAAAAATGTATAGTTTGGCTGAACATTTTGTGCGAATATGTTTTTATTGCTGCTTAATCTTCTCTAATCTTTATGAGGGTTGACTGCAGGGTATTTTGCCTGTGCAGAATCTTGAAGATACTGTGCCAGAGCTGTATTCAGGTTGCTTCTACTTTCTTGGCCTGCATGTTACTAAAGATGACTATTAAATTACAATTAATTATCTAACCACAGATTTATTTATTATTGGATAATATAAAAATCATGTAGGTGGATCATTAACGCTTCTGCGCACCATCAACATTTTTCAAACAATTGTTTAGAGATTCGTTGAAGTTTAGCAATTCCAGCATTTTATTCCTACTTTGTGTTACTAATTTTTTATTTTTTGGGCAGAGTAATGTTAAATCTATTTATGAGCTTTAATGATAAGAATCTTAAATGTTTCAGTAAAAACCTGGTCGGAGATTATTCTATAATTAATGTTTCAAATGTGACTAAAATAAAATGTTTGGAGTTTCTAATTAATTTGAAATGAGGTTCTAAGCTAACATCAATTACTACATTTTTTGATGTTGTACATGACAGTTTTACTCAACCGAAAAGTTTGTAACAAAACCCAATGCTATCAAGGATGTAGAAAACCATGAAATGATTAATTATCAACACAACGTACTAAAGAAAGCTTTGAAGTCATAGGTGTCTGGTAATCTTGGATGCAAACTTTTCTTGGTAAAGAACAAGAAAGCCATTTGGTTGGTTCTTGTGCTGATGTGGATACAAGATGTCAAGGATTAAGAACAGGAGGTAATGCTTTCTAATTGGCTAAATTCTAAATGTAATAACGTTTCTGTTGATAATAGCACTACTAGAAAAAAAATGCTTTGTGTGTTCTTACGTTGCCATTTAAATTTATTTGTACAAATTTATCGAGGTTGTAAAAGTAAAAAAGCAAGAGTAAAAATTTTCTCAACTTTTATAAATTTTAACGTTGTCCACATAGACCGTACAATATTGATGAAACAGGTTCAACCACTGTTCAGCATAATATACCAATAAAATATAACGTCAAATAGCAAGAAACAAGTGACAGGTATTTGGTCTGCAAAGTTCCCTAATTACAATTATCACCTGTATGAATGCAGCTGGTAATTATGTTCCAGAACATAAAACAAGAACTAATGAACTGCATTTCACCTGGCTCTAATTACTTCTTCCACTTTTATGGATAGCATTTGTAAAAATACTAAATCAACAATAGAAGAGCATATGCGTTGAATTTTAGATAAGCATTCTAGCTGTACACCTAGAATGCCAGCTTTATAGAATAATTGGGAATAATAAGTTAACTTTTAGTAATATTAAATAAGAATGTTAAAATGAGTCTAGAAAAGCTTACGGCGTAGATGTTATTACGTCGTCACTCTATAAAGCTGAATTAAAATTTTTTTTTTGTTAAAACTTATAAAAAAAGGAAATTCAAATCCATGGAGCTTTTAAGTCAATATTTAAAGAAATTAAAGAAAGAATTAATGTTGCTAAACCAAAATCAAGTGAAAAAGTCAATTTTATCATCAAACGGTTTCGATCATCGAACAGCTTTGATCATGCTGCTGATAAGGGGCTATTTTCTTTTTTGTTGAATTGTCTTTATATTTTAGGTCGATTTTATATAGTTATATGTAATTCTTTCTCTATTTTATTTACGTCAAAAATAGATGCTTTTGTTAAAACGTAGAATCAATCAAAACAGAAAGTTTGATTTATGCTGTTCTGCAGTTAATTTTCTTCTTAATTGTTAAGTTTTACTGATAAGAGCCGATTAATATCAAATTCGAATGCCAATTAATACAAAACTTTGATACAATTAGGATTACATTCTGTGGACTTTTGTATTTAGGTAGTAATGCTACAAAAATAGTAGAGAGATATACAGGATTTTCCAGAATGTCTACAATTGATGTCACCAAAATTATCTCAAAGAATGTTTATCTGGAAGAACTGATAATGAATTTAAATTTTTCTAAGTGTAGGTGAAGCAGTGCATACAATTGACCAATTGATTAATGTAAAAAAACTGTAAAGATTTACTTCCTGAGAAAATGAGCAGCTTTACACCATACCAATTAAAACAGCTAATCATGATAATTGGAATAATAGAATTGTGCTGAAAATGCTTTGTTTTAAGCGTTATTTTCCGCTACCAATTAGAAGCTAATTAATTATCTGCTATAAAAATGCAAATTTTAATAATAATTTAATAAGACCATTATTATTTTGTTTTCATGTTAAAAATCGCTTTATTTCAATATCAATAATTTAAAAAAAACATATTAATAGTTTTATAGCTTGTGATACGTAATAAGATGAGATAATTAAAAATAATTTTGTATGAGCGGGGCTTTATTTTATTTCAAAAATAAACTCATTTTTTTTCAAATACACTTTTAAGAACTAGAACTTGTGATTAATTTTTGTGCGTTTACTTTGGCTTTTTATAGATTTTGAAAAAATATATTTTTTTATTCGCTCGGGTTATAAATGGATGTAACATAACCTCCAAATAGTCATAAATTGTTACTATCTTAAGATCAAAAATGTTGTATGCAATAACTGAGTTTTAAAATATTCTATTTGTTTTACGTATAATGTTTTGACTTTGACGGCATTACGTTTTTCCGCTTTAGGGAGTTGTCAAATAGATATTGGTTTGAATCTATTCATGGCAGTGTTCCAGTCAACAGTGAAGATGGTGAAGTTTGTTGTTTTACATTGTACGTTGTTCATTTTTAGAACGGCATCACCAGGAAATAAAGGGTTTCGACTAGGACACCTTCCAGACGCTTCTTCTTCGTTCAAAAAATCTAACAAAACTAGCCATTTTATTTCTTCTGTTATTCTGGAGTACACTACACAATGAAGTAATTAATAAACTTGTGAAAATAGCTTTAGCAGTTGCAAGAAATGATTTGTAAGTTTTAGAATGCAATTTTCACTTTGCCGTACGGCAGCAACAATTTATGACAAGTGTAGCTTATGTTAAATCCATATATCTTTTTATTTATTTTTTTAAAATATTTAAACACTCGAGATAAACACACAAATTTATCACAAGTTGGTGTTTTAAGCGATATTAAAAAAAATAAAATTTATTTTTTTAATTTGTGTCTCACACGGAATTATTTCATTATCTCATCGTATTACGTATGATCAAGAATGCCACCCTAAAACAAACGATAATGTAAAGTTTTTTATTGCTGTTGATGGATTATTGGCGTTGTGGTTTATATATGAATTAAGCAAAAATTGGGTGAACTTTTGGTTAATGTGATAATAAATGTTTGTAGAACTTTTCTGAGATAACAAAAACTTAGTATTCTTTAGATTGGCCACATTATCTATTATATTTCATAATTTTATGGATTTATGGATATTATCATAGTAATTAAAATTGTTCACTTGCAATGTAATGCTTAATACGTAATAACAGTTATTATTTAATGTAGAGAAAATGTAATATTTTATCGTTCTAACACGTCCACTATCGTTAAATCGAGGACAATGTCCTTTCTCTCAGTATGAAAATTTCCGTAAACTTTACGCTTATCTTCTAGTCATAAAATTACAAATAACGACAGCCTGTAAATTAGCAAGTTGCTGATGCCTTGTTAATAGAGCTGCAAGATCATAAACCCAACAGTCATTCTCCACCTACTTATACTTCTTGTATTTTGCATTAAATTATTGAAAAGTCAGTTTTAGTGCATTTCACTGATGGCGTTCTGTCAGCCAAACTAAAGAAGGTCGTTTCTCAATGCTCATGTCAAAAGTGGTAACTTCAGAGTTTTTGTAGAGCTGAAATTGAAATTAATACACTTTGTTGAAATGCATACAAAGACTTATAATAAAATTTTGAACAATTTAAATTACACACCTCGTTGAGTAATCTTTGAGCGTACAAAAAGTCAACATTCGATATCTTTGAAGCTGTTTTAGTAAATATTGGATACTTAATGACCTATTAACTCCTATGCATAAACTATCAATCAGAACTCTCTCCATATTCATAGAATATTATCATCCAATTTCCATAGAAATTACAAAAGCATCTTTTTCTTTGAAATTGTTAAATTCTCTCATGATAATCTGGTAATTCTAGAGCTTAAGACACAATAATAACAGTGCTTAAATGATCAGTTTCTATCATTAAGATTATCTTGTCTGAAAATGTAATTGACTTGTCACGTTGATTAGCTAACGTTAGGATGATAAAATTTGAGACTTATGTTCCCCATTTAGGCAATTAATTCATTAGCTACATGAAGTACATGAATTAGCACATTAACAATAGACAATATACTCAATTAAGGCTCCAACTTTGTCTTATAGTGGCTTACTGACTCATCGCATTTTTCAAGTTTTTAAAAATCATGACTTGAAGCTGTGTGATTTTGAACTTTCAACATAGATTTTTCTGAAGCTTGTATAAGCTTAATTAATTTAGACAATAATTGGATCTGTCATATAAGATCCTAGTGATAATTCTAACTTGAAGCTATGTAACTTTTATCGTCAAAGCTAATCACAATCGGCCTACATAATTGCAACAAAGTGAAAAATGATGCGTCAACCACACTAGAAATGGCGAACTTGTCAAATTGGGTTTTGATAAATACCGATTTTGAATAATCAAAACTCATATTTATACATGTGCATTATTACTTAAAAACAATTGATAGAATTAGTAATAATAATGTACTAGTAGTATTATACAGTGCATTCATAAATTATCTAGATCCACTCTTGCTGTGCAATTTAGAGTGACAGACTGCTCTTGATAGTATCATTTGATTGAACTGCCAAACGCGTTGCGTTGCTTGTCAAATGTCTGTATCTGCGTATGAATTAATCAAGAAATGAACATACATTCACAATTTTGCAGAAAATTTTCATAATTTTTGCAAGGTACCAGTATCCTTCCTGCTGATAAGAATGTTTTTTTTTTAATAAACATATTTATGTTTGATCCTACTCAACCTTATTCAACCGTTCTTTTGTTTCTGGTCTATGGCTCAAATATTTTTTGACGTCTCTGGAAATTGAGTTTTGATATCAGTAAACCAACCAACAACCAACAAACCAATTAGCTAAACATTAGGTGGGATCTTAAAGACACTAAAGGTGATATTTTCGACCGTACGGAAATAAAATGATGAAATTATTCCGTATGGGGGTGCCTTATCTGTAAAATTTCATTCTGAATAAACACAAATAAAAAAATTATTTTTTTTTATATTGCGTAAACCACCAACATGTGATTTGTTGTCTGCTTACCTCGACGTTTTAATACTTTGGAAAAATATGTTGCTTTATTCGCTCGAGTTATTTATATTATTTTATTTTGCTAGTATTATTTTTAAGTTCTATTGAAAATCAAATAACAATGTGATACGCAGCAGCGTTGTTTTTTCATTTATTTTTGTCTTTGTATAATATTCTTTTTTTAAAGCTAAATCTGAAGAATTTGTTTATAGTTTTTATAAGCAGGTTTATTACTAATAAAATATTTTTAAGTTCTATTGAAAATCAAATAACAAATATGATACACCCAAGCGTTGTTTTTTTCATTTATTTTTGTCTTTGTATAAATTTCTTTTTTTAAAGCTAAATCTGAAGAATTTTTTTATAGTTTTTATAAGCAGGTTTATTATTAATAGGCAGCAGCTGAGTGGACAACCAAGTTATCACGTTAGCATTTTTTGTCTCAAACAGTAAAGGAAGTAACATGCTCTTGGGTAAATATAGGCTCAAAATTGTCACTGCAAATTTATTCAAATTTGAATCTGTTTCGACTTGCTGATGAGTTCCACTAAGAACGAAACATGTCCGAGTTTACAGATAGAGTTTTAATAAATTTATGTTAATCTTCTTTATTTTACCAGTTGGTGGATAATCAAAGAACATAGATTACATTGTATATTATTGATATACGTTTGAGACAAAATGCGCTAACGTGAAAACTTGATTGTCCAAGCAGCGATGACTTACTATACTTTTATTATTCTAGATTGTATCTATTAACAGTATTAACACCAACATTCTATTATTAAGAGTATAAACTACTTGCATAAAAACATGTATGGAAAAAATGTTTCTCTTTAAAAAATGATAGATGTCGCTCGTTTGAGAAAAATCTATTTGCATCAAAAGATATGTTATGGATTTAATAAAAAAAAAATAAAGAAAAGGGTTTTCTATAGATTTGGTTATACATATTTCCTCACTTAATTATTATTTAGAAATTTTGTTTCAAAATTTGTTTAGAAGAAGTTGTGAAAACAGGAAACAATTTGTGTCTCAAAAGTTGTTTTACTGAAAACCAATAATATGACAGATGATGCCACATTTTATTCTACTGTGAATAATAACCGTTAACAATGAATTGACCTATTTTATTAAGGTTTTTTCAAAATTTACAAAAAAGCTCAGAATCACTCACAATATGTCATAAAAAATAAAGTTAACTTTTTTATTTTTCTAAATAATTGTAAGTTGTCATAAACGCCATCGTAGAGGGTTTTGATAACGACATTGTTTTATACACAAATATTTATAGCTTTAGAGGGTAACAGTTTAATGAAAGTACAAAACTTTTAAATTAATTTTGTAAAAATAATTCAATTTCAATAATAATATAAGTGATTTATGTAAATATTAATTAAAACGCAATTTTGTTTTAAAATTAATTTTCAAAACAGCTTGTTTACTTAACAAAATACGAATTACTTTTCTGTCACATGAATTTATTGATGAAATTTAAATTTCAATCGCATTTATTATGATTTTAATTAAAAATTTAAAACATTGACAAGAAAAGATAATAAATGACACGTTTTCCAATTATATTGGCTCTTAAAAAAGTGTTTTTTTTTTCAATTTTACGTAAGGGAAAATTAACTGTCACAGCTGAGTTCAGTTAGTTCTGTTAGATTCTTGTCTAGATTGACGTCCCCTTTACGATCACAACTTTTGACCCTACCCTGTCAATCTTTTGTATAATTAATGAATTCCACATCAACAGTGACTTGGCAATCATCTTTTGCTAATTAATGGCACAAAGCCACTTATAAAACTGTCGAAGTGGTAAAAAATGTGTTTTTATTGTATTTACTTAAGCCACTGTTTTTTTATGTGACAGCAAAAAAAAAATTAAATATGAAACCTAACAAGCAATATACTTATAATAATTAATGTTTCAACATTTAATGACTTTTGAGGTGGGTTTAAAATAGCCGATTAAAAGTATATAATGAAAAGATAATTTGTTACATAATTGGCTGAATTTGCGAAAATATTCAATGAAGCGTCCTAATTTTTAATTTATTTCAATTAACATAATTTATCAATTTTATCAATTTAATTTACTTTCTGTAAGCTTATTCTTGAAGGGCTAATAAATTTATTTTTATACTTTATTATTATTTATTCTATAGCGAAAAAATTTTTAATAGAAAATAAGCCTAAATAAAAATTACTTAAATACAAAATATAACAAAACAATCAAAAAAGAAACGTTGAACATAAAACGGACACTGTGATCAAAAAACTTAAAAAACGTGAAAATAAACCTATGAAGTAGACAACACTACAATCAAATAAAGCAACAACTATTAATTAAAATAATAAGAAGTCTTATATTTATTTAAATTGAGCTAGTTTTAATCAAAACTTAGAACATGAAAAAAAAATATGTTAGGTTAGATTGGAAAATTAAACTCATTATTTCAAAACAAAACATAATTTATTAAAAAAATACTTTAAATAAGTTGAAACATTGAAACATTTCTATTAATTCACTTATACTTCATTAGTAAAATAATGGAAATTATCTATTAACTTAAGCATTAACTAATGCTACATCATATTTTACAAATTACTTGGATAAACCAAAATTCTATAATTTTGTAGTGAAGCTAAATAAGATTTTGTTATAGTTCTAAGCTAACCTTGGGTCGGTCATAAAAAAGGCAAAAATATTTTATCTGAATGAATATTAAATTCAAATTATGTTTAAGCATAATGAACTCAACTTTTATCTAAATTAAATTAATAAGTTACTTTTAAAAGTTAATAATGGCCCTCACTTCTCACATCACATTTAAAAACGTTAGAATTTTTGGTGACAATAAAAAAAGCAGTATTTGTACTGGCTGCACAAAATTAGAAAATTAAAAACAAAGCTAGAAGGTTTTGTAAATTACAAATTAGATATTTTGCTATAAAACTAAAGCATTATTTGAATACAAGTGCCAAACTTTGTTTTGTAACTAAGGTTCCAAGCTTCAAAATTGAAATAAAAAAACACATTTTGCAAAAATTAGGAGAAGAATTTCGGAATTCAAATAGAAATTGTAATCTGGTATTTTTGTCAATTAGTAATTTATCTTCTTGTTTTTTAAGTATAATGTATACCTGTCCTGTAGTCTTTTTTGATCTTTTGTTAATTTATTTGCAAGTGGTCGTTATATTGTAATTGGTGGTTAGTTTGTTTAAATCTAATTTTGACTTTTTGACAATGTTTTAACAACAATTTAAATGCTGCAAACACGCACGAAAAAAATAATAACTTTTTGTTTTTTTTTTCTATATCAAACCGTTTAAGAGCAATAGCGGCTTAAGAAACGTTCAAGTTTTTTATACGAGTTATTTCACCAAAATTTGAAAAACTAAAATAGCCGTATGTAAAGTCAGATAATGGTTTGATGTGGTAACTGGTATTTATTTATCCGTTGCCAAAACAGAAAAGTAAAAAAAATTAAGTAAATTCTAAGGTTGTGTTAAAATATTATTTAAATAAAAATGAAGCTTAAGCCATTCATCTTTGATTCTTTGAAGGGATTATGAGACATAAATTTAAAGCGGGTTATTAGATCTGTCGGTGAAATAACCGGTAAAGAATGAAGAGCATCCGCTCGAAGACAGAACGAAAAAGAGAAAAATTATCATAATTTGTTTGTTAAATCGTTTGTCCTTTCAACTGCTGTCAGGACGAAAATCCTGGCGCGGTTCCCCAAACCGTTAGTGTTGACGTTCTTTACGTTTACGTTATTTATTTCGTTGTCGGATTGAAATATTATTCAAAATAATTGCTTTGTGAGAAGCAGATAGATTTCGGCTGACGTTTTAAAACAAATGTGGTGGCCTCCTACATGATTAACAAAAAAGATAATCCTTGGAGCAAAGAATTAATCATTTGGAAGAAAAGCAGCAGATGGCTAAATTTAGGTTGGCGAAACTTATAATTTGTCTCGTCTTGAAAAGAAACAAAGGCCATATATTTTATGAACAAAAAATGCATTTTGTGACTAAATAAGCTGAAAAATCGATAGCGTAGTGTAAAATATTTAAATTACAAATTTAAAATGCCACTCGGTTGAACGTTTTAATTTGTCCGGGAATTCTGTTTCGATTAGAATAAATTAAGTTGTCTACGGGTTGATGCACTGTAAAAAAAATCTTGACAGATTCTACATGAATTGGGTTTAAAAAATGACATGTTTACCTAGCTTGTCATAATTAAAAAAAAAGCGCTTTTTCATAGAGCACTTTAATTTAGCAAAATATACTGGGTGAGACACATTTTACCGCTAGTGAAATTATAGCGACTGAAAATTGATGAAAAGCTATAAAAATTAGCTAATACATGGGTTTAATGATACTTCTTCAAAGAGTTTAAGTTGTTTTTTTATTTTTTTTTATTTGTGGCGATAAAATGATAAAATCGATTTTGAAGCAATTTGATGTCTTTATCTTTTCACATTGTCACGACGGAATTATGCATAAGATCTACACTTGATATTACACTTTTACATTTTTTTAAATATAATCAAATTACTATACATATATCTAAATAATATTATTTTAAAGAATATATTGAAAATATGGACTTATTTATGAGTTGTTGACCTACCAGATTATACATTCTTAGTATAGTAGGGCTGTCAGCGCTATCGGAACTATTGGGTGCATTTTTTAAAAATGCTAATAATAAACAGCTTTGAGTAAACCTGTTGTCGATACAGATCCATACAGGGTGCCGATATTAAAAAAATTGAATATGTTAAAAATTTATTAATTAGATTAGGTCAAGCAATCTGGATTTTTTTGGCGGTTGTCAATACTTGACGTGACAAGTTTTCTCATATTTTAACAATTTTTTAATAATAAAGTCTAATATTTCTTAAATAAGTGATTCCAGTACTTTGAAATCATTTATAAGTTTTTGTTTTCGGAGCTCATCTCCTCCAATCTCCTCCTCATGATGTGAGCAGACCTTTGCAGCAAATCTCGTTTGTCAATCAAGAACATAACTTTTTCACTCGTAGGTAAACATTTTGTTATCGTTTTGTATAACTATTAAGAGAAGAAATAGTACAATTGGTAAAATATATAATTTTTTTCAACTTTTTCTGCTTTAAAATGTATTTTTTCAACAATTATGGAGTAAAAAGTTTTTGCAAGCTGTGTCTTTCAGGTGCACATGCGATTCAACCGTTAAAATTCTAAAAGAAAAACCGTGCTAAAATTAAATGGCGCGTTAAGCCTTCCGCTTTAACGGCAATGGATAGACCACACCGTAAATCACAGAAAAATTACATTAAAAAAGAAACGGAAAAATTGCTTTTTGGTCTTGAGATGGCGATGAAAAATTTAAGCCAGACGACAATTGAGAACTATGAACAGGACAAGCAAGCACTCTTGTAGAAAATAAAAGTTTTGTTGTAGAATCTTATTCTCGGCTTACGTCAAATCAGTCAGATGTGTTGTGTTTCTGGTGGTACAATAAACGGCGAGGCGCCGTAATAATTAAAACTTATAGTAAAATTAATTGAGATAACTAAAAGTTATGGTGTTTACTATGAGCTCTGACCTGATTTGTTGAGTTTGGTATCGTTCATTGTGATGATTAGACTTTTTATTGTGGGATTTTAGTTAGTAGGAAATATACAGCTTTGTGTACTTGCAAATTTTATTAGTCTAGCAGTTTGTCAGATGTTATCAATAGCGCTTTTTTGTTCTTTTAGCGCTGTTTTGATGAAACAGTTCTTCGTGTTCAGCACATATGAATGTATATAGCAACTACGTTTATAAAAATTGTACTATACTGTATTCATTTTCAAGAAAGAGTGGTAGTAAATAATGTGTAGGACGTGATCAGTGCGTGATCCATTCATAAAGACTAAGTGATACCGATTTTCTGAAATTTGAGCCGGGCTGGCAGCCGAAAGCACAGGGGTGCATTGTGCTTTCGTTGCTGTTGCTGTGTGCTGCTACGGAGACAGAGACTGAGGTTAATCCTAGAATTCCAGTCCTCCCAGAAAAAGGGCTTAACGTAACCACTTAAATCTTAGTGAAAATAATATAATTTTGAATATATTTAAGCCGAATTGAAAACAACTTGGTCTAAAATAGAATATACGATTTTTTCTGCGGCCTGCTCTGTGTCAACCATCTCCCACTTCATAGATATGAGCACGTGGAGCCTGCATGCATTTGTTTTGATGCACTTTCTTGAAAATGAATACAGTATAGTTGAAGTAATATGACAAAAAAAGGTAATGTAACTATATATCATTCAGTATTTAAATCTGTAGCTTTGTTTAAAAGAATAGGAAAAAAAATTAAATATAAACAGCAAACTGCTGGAAAAACATCATGTTACTAAATTACTAAACACCTATATGTATTGTTGATGCAAGGAATATAAGACTCGTGTATTGTCCGGCTATAAAACCGGCTGAATTTTTCTTATATCGACCACATTACTAATCACAATTTATTTACCGACTAATCCGTTTAATTGTCGGTAATTAATTGACCAATATTGACTCAGTAGACCAATGCAAGGGCACGCAGTCGAATACTGTTCACGTAATTGCTGGTTTGGATAGGTAATTTAACAGTACGAAAAAACAATTGTCTCAGGGAAGAGACAACTTACCGGTAGAGTCTATTATACATAGGATTTACATTACATTAGTTATATAAGTTATTATTGCTATTTATATTTACTCTTATTTATAGTAAGTAGTATAGATTCCTAAATATACTAAAATTATATTGAAAGTAGTTTGATAATGGATATTATTATTATACTGATTTTGGTAACATTCAGCTTTGTTACTGGTGACAGCTCACAGTAGCTATGCCGCACTTGCAAAAACGACGTTAGCTGTGACATTCAACGCTTGGTTTGTTGGACAACGTTATACTTTTTATTATGCGCCGGTTTTTACTATTTTGGGCAACCAATTTTCAACAGTTTTTTGATCGGCTTTGCGTATGTCAGGCAGCGTAGAAGTAACTTATCGGATTAAGCGTCCATAATTGAACATTAGCACACATTTAACTCTGAGTTATTTCCAAATTTAAATGCAAAAGGTTGAATACATTACGCAAAAGTAATTTAAAAAACAGTATAAAGTAGAAAAAACAGGCTTGTTTAATACGACTTATTGTCACACTTGTTCTAATAAACACACTCACTCGTATGACAAGTTAACAATACAACGTTTTTTTAAACGGGTATAATAATATACTATTTGTCAAGTATTCAATTTCTTATTTTTTTTAGTTTTTTTGTGTCTTTCTAATACTTAGTAAACCCCGGCGTAATACTTTAGGTATTCTAGGTCTAATTTAAGAAAATAAATAGAAATATAGAGTTAAAAGCAGTTGCTAAATAAAATTGTGAGCTGTATTATAGTAAAAAAATTTTTTTATCAAAAAAAAAAGGTTATTTAGGTTTTAGTAGTCGTTTCTTTGTTTTTCAATTTATACTACACAAAAGTAATTAAATCGTAGTACAATAGAATTGACAAATACAGATAAATTTAGAAGATATCGCATTTCTTAGATACTGTCTTGCATACGCAAAGTTACTTTAGAATTCCCTAAATTAATTCCCTATCTGCAAGCAAAAACAAGGACCAAAAACAGGAAAATAACAGATCTGTGGATTATAATAGCAGGCGATGAAAATTCTGGAGCTGATGAAATTTCGAAAGTTAATACAATGGACGCTTTAGTCTCTATTATTATCTTGCTGTAGCATTGAAACGGCGATTAAACGTTAATAACAAAGAGTTTTTTTAATAAAAAAGTTCGAAAACAAGCTTTAGTTTGGCGTCGAAAATATGGGAAAAAGTGAATAATTATTAATTAGAATGGATATAAAGTTTGTGTTGATTGATTATTATCGTGGGGAATGTCAGATTTTAATTAGCTGGGAAGATAAATAGGTTTTGGTGGTCAAGTTAACACAATGGCTTCCAATATTTTATTCTGATAAGAATTTTTTGAATAAATGCACAAATAATTGTTTTATCTCACGTTTGGAGCAAGATCTGAAAATTGTTTAAAATTAAATTATACTTATTTTCCAACTTCAATCAACAAATTCTTGCCTATCTTTTTATTTTTATTTATTTTAACCTTAGCTAATTCAAGTTTTTTGTTTTCTTCAGCTCATTCTCTTTCACTTTCTAGCATTTTCTTGTTATATATTTAAACGTTTCTCATCCAGCTTTACACACATTTCACCTCTTATTCTATTAGCTGGTAAAAGCTTGTTTTCTCTTTTTTTATTTTTACCTTTCAATTTAAGTCTTCTTGATAAGTCTTCCTTTTTCTGATTTTTTGTGCTGTTGTTATAAGTAGGTAAAAGCTAAGTTTCTCACTCCATCGATGAAAGGGTCATCAGGACAGGAACATAAAAGTGAGAATAAACACGATAACTCGACGTGTGAACTACGCTAGAGGCAAAACTTATTCTGAATTTTTTCTTATTTAGTTTATGCTTTTGCTGGTATGATTCTTGTCTATCTTTTTATTTTTATTTATTTTAACCTTAGCTAATTCAAGTTTTTTGTTTTCTTCAGCTCACTCTCTTTCACTTTCTAGCATTTTCTTGTTATATATTCAAACGTTTCTCATTCAGCTTTACACGCATTTTACCTCTTATTCTATTAGCTGGTAAAAGCTTGTTTTCTCTTTTTTTATTTTTACCTTTCAATTTAAGTCTTCTTGATAAGTCTTCCTTTTTTTGATTTTTTGTGTACTTGCTTACGTTTTTATCATTGTGCTTTTGTACAATCTTTTATGCTATCTAACATTTTGTAAGCTGTTGGTCTAATATTTTTCCTATCGCTCTTTGTCTTTTTTTTGGTAATGTTTTTTTCTTATGGTATCTTTATAATTTACCGTTAACTTTTATACCTTTATATACTCTTTTTTTTTCACACGTTAAAAGCTTTACTTCTAGCTAAGAATTATTAAAAATTTTAAAGCTTTTTAAAAGTACATTTTAAGCTGCTTCTATTTGCAGTTTTCTGGAGATGATCTGATTATAGGGTCATAGTCATGAGTTTTGTGTGAATTTTATTTATGATATTATAACGGTGTATTATAAATGATTATGACATTGCGGGGTGATTTGTAATTAAAGTGACATATTTTACATAAGCATCGATAAGTTTCATTTTTTGTATGACAATGTATGTTAGAGGTAACCTAATGATGGAGCCAGGAAGTAAATAGTTGAGTTTTTAGTAACTTTTACTATAAAAATCACAAGAAATATATGACTCATTTGTTTTCAAGGTAAATGTCGACTGGTTAAATTTTCACTGTAGAGACGTTAAGTGAATTGTGTAAATGGAATGACCGACTGTAACTTAATGTCAAATATAATTAATGGGCGATATGGCCGTTTGATGTTAGAGAATACCTCAAATCAAGTCGTATATTTTTTGACTAAATCATAAGTTTTAAGATAATTTTAGTTTTTTTACCAACATAAATCATATGACTCAACAGTTTGCTTTAAAAAGATCATAGTGTCAAAAGCAGGTGTCGGAACCAAAAAGGGGATAGTGGAGCTTTAGCTAGTAGTAAACCGCTTAAGTACCAATTAATGGCACCTTATTTCAATTTACATCTTCATTACCATAGCATCCTAGCTTTTTGCCGATTACGTCTGCGAGATTTTGTCAGCAATTGGTTTTGTTATTGTTGGTGAGGTGGCGTGCTGTTGTCTTTTTGGGCACTGATGGCTTTTCCTTCTTTAGATTCTAAGAGTGCTCAAAGAATCTTTTTCTATGGGTTTAGAATGCAAGCCTACTGCAATCCAAAATCAATCAAAAATATGATTATCAAAAATTTTTACATAAACTTAGGGGAGGAGGAGCGAATAGTGAACGTTAGATAGAGCATAAGTCAAAATGTTTTTGAGAAATAGGTACCTAACCATATCTTACAGAACAAAAGTTTACCTAAAAACTTGCAGCAAAGATATCAACCATAGATTTTTGTGGATATTCACACGAATTAAAAAAAGAGCTGCAGATACTTTAAACTTCCCAAACCTGATATGGGGCGGTACTGACATTTTGTTTTAAATAAACCCAAAAGCATCGAAACAAAAGAACTGGTACTAACAGGCACAGAATAGAAAAACATGGAAAAAAGTTGGCAAAGTCCAGATTCAGGAATGGATCAAAAATTTTTAATGTAATTAGATTAGAAGTAGGTAGATTTGAATAATCTAGTTTGCTGTTATTGCAGTATCTATTAATTGAACTTTGTTCAATTTTATGATCAGATTTGATCCGATCTGTAAACCATTATAAGTAGCTGTAAACTTTGTTACTTCTGACTGAGATACATTCTATAAATATGAAGCTGAAATACATAAATAAAAAAAATGTATTAATTTAAAAACGTCCGAGTTGGTGTAATTATCCCAAGGAAATTTATTATTCTTGAAAGTGCATCAATCACCCGAAATCGAAAGCAATTAGAGTGTAAAGAGCAAAAGCGGGCTAAAAAGAGCTCTTTTGTCGCTCGTTGATTCATTAATAAATAATTCGAGTGGACGAAAAAAGCAAAAAGCTATAAACAAGTCGGCTGAGGACAACTCAATTTTCTGGTGTAAAGGAAGACGTCTTTTGCCTTAATTACTTTTCATCAGTTATAAGCGCTTTAATGATTTCAAATGCCGAACATTGTTAATGACTTGGAAGTTTTTAAGGCCGTTTTAAATGCATTGCTCTTGTTGAGTAAATGTTTGGATTTCATTTTCAGAACAAAGTCGAAACAGAATTGAATTTTAAATTACGACAGGCTATTATTATGATTATCGGATCGGAGATGTACTGATAATGTTTGTCTAGCTAAAACAGTCTATACATTCTATAATATTAGATACAGTTGACACAACGGAAAGATTTTGTTTACAATCATCATTTGTAATCAAGCGTTTGCTAACTTTTAATTAGTTTGAAAATAAACACCATTGTTACAACTTTGGTTTGTTTCAACTAGCCTGAAATGACAAACTCGGGTTGAATTCGAAAATAATCACGTTTAGAGTAACGACAAAACAACTACGTTTAATATTATCATTGCCTCTCGTCGCATTATGTTCTAAACTATTGTTAACCGAAATATTATGCAAAATCTGTATCAACTAGCTGTGATGTATTTGAATTTTGTGACGCTGTATTACCAAAACCTAGCATAAAAGAAGATGACGTGACATATAACATTGTTATAAGTATTTTCTAATCTATTATTGTTAGTATTTATGTGGAGTTTTGGGCAAAGAAGAATAACATTAATTGTAGTTGTTTAGCCACGATAATTGCAATTTTTTTTTTTGTAACATGCTACCTGCAACAACTATAATAATCCTTTCCATGCCACGTTGAATATTTTTAAATTGGTCACAATCTGTTTGTTTTGATCATCTAAAGAACAATAATGTATTGTAAAGAAGAGCATGCTGATATGTTACCAAACCACAGCAGGACCGCGGCCGCGTACAATGGCGTACGCATATTTTCAATTATTTTTATTTCTACAACGGAAAGGCTTTTTTAAAAAAATATATAAATGTGTTTTGTTTACTTGTCAACTAGTCAAATTTATTTGGCCGACACCCTACAGTCAAGATATATAATTCAAATCGATTTATAGATAAATATACGGTGCAATATCATAAATTATTTAGATGTACTCTTGCTGTGTAATTTAGCTCGACAGATTTTGATAGTATGATTGCGGACAAATGTCAAACCAATGTCAAAGCTCGTCTATAATATCGTACGTTTTCCGTATGAACTAATCAAAAATTCAACATACGTTTGAATTTCTATGGCAAGAGTAGATCTAAATAATTTATGAACGCCCTGTATAATACTAAACAATATATATGTGTATGCATATGACAATGATAGATCTAAAATGCTCCAATAATAAGTTACGCATTGATGCAGCACATGCTAGATAAACAGAAAATAATTCTTCATTTAAAAAAGATAAGGTTTCAACGCACTAAAGATCCAGTGTTTCAAATGCAAGAACCTTAAGAATGAAAATGGTTGCTTTTAGATGATAATATTTTGTGTGTCTCTTCTGACAAGAAATAATTAAAACTGTTTGGATTTTATACTATAGATAATTGTGCTTAAATTTTACAATTTCTGCTCTTTTTTCAAATATAATTTTAGATTAAAGTTGAAGACTTTAATATTTTTAATTCCCACCAGTCAAAAGATAAAAGTGACTAAGTAAATATAAAAATAATTGATTAAGTATTATGATTATTTAAAGGTCAATAATTTTTAATATGGAAAATTAAAGGCTTTTACAGCTCAAAGTCATTGAAATATTGACATCTTTGGAAATAAGTTTCGCCTCTAGCGTGGTTCGTACGTCGAGTTACTGTGCTTATTTCCACCTTTATTTTCCTGTCCTGATGACGCCCGCCTTCACCGATGAGGTGCAAAACGTCGACAATTTTATGAAACATTTCGACACGGTTTTTTCTGAAAGTTGACAATTTTTTTTGTATTGTTCTTAATCTATGTTATTCAATGTTTTAAAAAAATATTTTATAATGTCTAATGATTCTTTTAAGCTGAATTATTTAAAGATGCTTTTAATTTTTTATTAAGTTTGATTTCTTTTTAATAATAACTAAGTGATTTAGAAGCTGTTTATCTTTAGTAATCCTCACTTTTGAGAGCGTAACTTTTTTGGAGAAAGATTATATTATTTTGTAAATAAGTATGTATATTAAATAAATATGAAAATAAATATACAAGTTTATGTAAAACTCAAAAAGGTTTTTTTTATAGATATGAAATGCTTCACCTATTTAAATTTGAATCGGTTGCAACAGAACGATAAGTTCCAATGAGAACGAAGCATGTAAAAGTTTACATTAGTTTGCATTGGTGCTCTTTATTTTACCAGTTGATGGCTAAGCAAAGAAGATACATTACAGAAGATACAGCAACATTGTATATCGTTGATATAAGTTTGACATTGTATATAATTGCTATACGTTTGAAACAAAAGCCGCTAACGTGATAACTTGGTGGTCCAATCTTTAAAATTTCTATTGTTTTGAATTGTTTCTATCAACATTAACATTATTGAAAGTATAAACTATTTGCATTTTTAAACATTCAATAGATATCGCTAGCTTTACCATATATCGAAAGTGATTGGAACTTAGGTAGATATAAGCTCAAACGTGTCACTACAAATTCATTCAAATCTGAATCTGTTGCAACAGGCTTATACATACAAGGCATACAAGATTCTAGAGCATTATTTTAACAGATCTCTAAGAAATTGACCAAAAGCAAAAAAATGTTTTTTTTTATTAAAAAAACATTGTTATAGTTTAAAACCGGATGTGTTTAAAACTATACATAGTTACATACAGTAACTGAGATCCTTTATATTTAGAAATATTTTCATTAGATCTTAATTTGTAGACAATTTAATCTCTTTCAAAGTACACTTTTTGGAAAGTAAAAAAAAATTGATATCGGGCTACATTTGATTAATATTAATAAGCCATACGTAATAAAAAAACAAACAGCAAAACACAACACCTGATAAAAACCTTTTTATAAAACGTTTTTAAAGATAGAAGAAGATGCATTGTACTCAACTTTTTATAAATATTTAAAAATAATGTATTTCATATATATAAACTATCTATTAATAATTTAATTAATCATTAGCTAGTGAGTCATATTTGGAGATCTATTTAAACTGAAACAGCCTTAAGGCTGTTCAATCACTAGACAAAGACCTTCGATAAGCGTTTCACTGTTTTTCTATTTTCATAACAAGATATAACATGAGAAACTTTTGGTCATTTAACGCGTTCTGATTTGCGTTCACAGGATAAAACTATGGAAAAACTGCAATTCAAATAAAACAGTATACAAACCTTAGCGCAAAGCACTTGAGCTTTGCTCTCGGTAAATTTAAGTCTACAAAAATGTAACACTTTCCGCAGGCTTGAAATGTACTAAGTATTTTGCAACTGCGAATTACAGGAAAAACTAATATTGCTATAAGAAGTACCTATTTTAATTTTATTGTTCTTTAAATTGGCTTTGTTCACAAATATACCAATTATAAGAAAATAAAATATTAGTCAGTTTAAAATTCAAATTTAAAATTTATTCCATATTACTGCTTTTAAATTGAGTTTTTGAAGAATGGTAGGTTGTTATGTTAACAAAGCCCAACGTTGAAAATATTTACTATTCTCAAGAAATAAATTATTATAAAGAGCTGGTACAAATATCAATAAAAAGAAATTTATATAGATTTAAAGCAATTTCAAATAAAAATATGTTCATCTCTAGCTTTGTTAACTTTCTTTTGTAGTGAATATTTACGTGCTACAAGAAACGGTGACTGCCTCATAACCAAAATAATACACAAGAGATCGTTATAACCACTAGCTTTCAAAATTCAAAGAATCGTGTAGGATCCTTCCAATTATGCCTCCCGCAAAATATGATTTTAGGCTTGAAAGAGAATTTCTGAAAGTGACTAATGTCGGTGATTTGGAACATAATTTTTATTTTAAGGCCATGCTTCAGCACTCCAATTTAGGCATAAAATAACTTGAAAACATAATATGTTTAACATAATAAAACCAAAACAAAATGTTAAATAGGGAATTATGGATGTAGATACATAGCTTGTCAAAATGTTTCATGTTCGTTGGTTAGTCACTATGTAAATTTATGCAAAACAAGCGCTTTTTGCGTTGCTAGTTATACTAACTTAATTGTTATATATTCGAAGAGTATTTCACATGGGATTTAGAGGTCCAAATGTCCGGCTTTTAGCTTCCGCATCCAGTTTCAGCGCTGGAATTGAATAGATATTATCCTTGGGAAATTATTACATAGTATAAGGTTAACTCGGGTTCGTTGCGAACGGAGATTATCGTCATGGTTTATATTAAAATTTCTTTATTATTTTTTAATTTGTATTTTAATGCTTGCTTGGTTAATGCATTGAATTAATTTTAGCAGCTTTTATACATGAGTTGCCTCATGAATTAAATTTTTTCTAAAAATCTAACAAATCGCATTCATTCTCGATGCCATGGTTTAGAGAATTTTATATTAAAACGGCATTGATGTTGTTTCAGATGGACCACTTCTTGAAGATAATTCCCCAACAAAAGCTACCGATCATCACGACGAATCCCTCCTTTTAAACTCCGATTCTCTCCCAATTTTCTTAGAGGAACCTCAAGATGCGTACGTAGTGAAAAACCGTCCGTCGATTTTGAAGTGTCGAGCAGGACATGCTTTAAAACTCTATTTTAAATGTAACGGTATCAAAAACGTGGAGTCTGTTCAATTTGAATTTGTAGACCCTCAAAGTGGTGTACGAATTGTGGAGGCTGAGACTAATGTGACAAGAGACATGGTGGAGGAGTTTTTCGGGAAAGAAAAGTTTAAGTGCGAGTGCTATGCGTGGAGTGGAAGAGGAAATATAAAGAGTCAGTCGGCCACTGTAGATGTTGCTTGTAAGTATTTTTATGAATATTAGTATTGGGTATGTTAAATATCATGCTCTTGTCATGTCTAGTGTTTGAAAATTTAATGATTTTTATTGCAACTTATGATTACTCAAGCAGTGACAGCAGGCATTAAACAAACATGTTTACTTGCCTACTGCAACTGTTAAAACACAGCTGGTTTTTAATATTCATATAATGCCATTTTAAAAGTCACAAACTGCCACTGCAATTGAATAACAATTTTTTGCGAAACTATTAACATTATTTTATCGTCTGACATCTTTCAGAATTTCAAATAATATAAAGTTTGTTTATAACGTGAATTACAAAAAAAGCTCTAATAAAAAAAAACGCTTTCTCTGATGCTTACACCTGCACAAAATGGAAGGTGGTATTTGTGTTTTCTAGTCAATGGTTGTTGTTGAACTGTAGTTATTAATTGTATTTAATTGGTAAATTATTTATGTGTATCTTTTAAGTTTTTGTTCGCCAGACGTCGCTGATATAAAACAGAAGCAAATTGACGGTTGAACTGTCGTCGAACCATCAGAGACAGTCTAAACGTCCCACTCTTCATGGGCGGTGTTAAAATTTGAAATCACAATTACTGTTTAGGAACGTTAATCTTTTTTAAAAAAAACCGAGAACTTTTTTGAAACTTGAGAAGTGGCCAGGCTTGCCTTTAGCTCCCCTGTCTATATCTTCTCTCGGCCTGGAAAAATACCACTTTGACGCTTAGGTTTACAATATACTATTATTTAGCTAAATCGCAAAATAAAAAAATATTAAAAAAATTGGCATGTTTGGGAAAATGCTATGGAAAGTGTTTTGTTTTCTCTTAAAAGCTTGAGGCTTTAATATAGTGCTTTTGCCACGTTATTTTAAATAATTAAAATGAATTCAGAAGTTTACCGTTTGATCTCGCAGAAAACATTATAAGCATCACGAACCTTAAAAACTACCAATATTAGACCATATTGGAGTCGTCGGTTAGCTTTTTCTCCAGACATTGTCTTTGATTGGTAAAATGTCTTTACCGTTCTTAATACTTAATATACGATTATTCAGTATAACTGTTTCAGAAGAAGCGGCAAACTCTTATGAAATAATATGACGTAACCACAAAAACAAAAGATCACAGTTTAAAACCAACAAAAAAATATTTAATGAAAAAATATAGAACACGTGGCAAACCAAGTTTTGATACATAGTACAATAATATCTTGTTTTATTAAAATTATTTAATAGTGAGGTTTGTAGATAATAAAAGAAATTCTATTGGCTATCGATCCTTCTACGTATGATGTCAAGTCAATCAGTGTTGCTATGCAGTCACGTGTAAACTCCCTCGACTCAATTCCAATTCTAGCGACTGTTTTGTCCGATTTGAATTGTCGTTGTAATGTCGCGTCATACATCACAATGTTATCAACCCCTGCTACACGTGTACATTCCCTTTGCTAAGCTAGAGCATTCTCTTGAAAAACAATAGACATTTTCGTATAACCATCTACCCCACCTGCTGCTCTTTCTGATGTACTTTCAATCGCTTTTATCACTTTACACTCACTCTGAAACCGCTCTCGTTAAGGAACCGAAAAGTCCATGAGCTGTAAAGTTGCAAGTTTGCTTAGGTGGATACGTGGTGAACACTGAGTTTCTTATCTATCGGTTGAAAATTTGCCGAGGGAGTGTACGGAGTTTACTGTTGCATAAACCATTTAACATACATCTATGACAAAGTTAGCGAGCTCGGTATTCAAATGCGAACACGCCGGTTATATCAAAACCCTATCTCTGGCATCCACGCTATCCTTTATGATGTCGAAGCGAAAGAGGTCCGGAAGGCAAACACCACAGGTGGGGAAAATTCGATGAAAAGCTGTTGGAAAACCTGCAAAAAATGACAAGGCTAGAGCGGAACCTAGCGACGGACGAATAAAGGAAATTTGTTTGCCGGTGCTGCTACAAATCAGAAACTTCATCATATTATTATTTAGATTGAAAAATTGTCTAGGCTCATTATAGCCCATTAGAGTCGTTGTACCGATTACCGAGTATTTTATAAATCAGGAAATCTACTTGAAAGATACAATTACAGCAAATCAATACTCTTAACGTCAAGAAAAACTGGATCTGAAAGACCTCTTGAGATCACAATGTGAGGGGCTTTGGAAAGTTTGGAACTTAATTGATACTTGCTAAATATTTTGCTTTTTGAAGTATTTTTTAACTTATTTCTTTTGCAACTACAAATTTGGTGATCTTAGTGAAATTTGAACCTAATTTGATTTAATAATTGAAAAATTAATTTAATTTGATTCTAAAAGTTAACTTCATCAACTGTCTTGTTTTTGGATAATTCAGCATCGGTTTCATAAGCTGTGTTGGTTTTTACAAAAATGTTTGTTAGACATTTTAAAGTTTTCTTTGGTTTTAGCTATGTTTTGCAAAGTTTACTTTGGTTTTGGTTTTTCTATTGGTCTTTCTAGAAAACAATACTAGAAAAAGATCTGACCTAACTTCGTGCTTCTACTATTTTTGTTTTTATTAAACATTAAACAATTTTTGTTTTAAAACTTTTTTGGCTGTTTTTTGTTGGTTTTTTTTTGTTAGTTATGGTAAATTTGGCTAATGCAAAATCTTAGCTAAAGAGAAAAGATTTTTTTAATAGCTTTTATTATAAATGTGTTTCAATTATTAAGCTTTCCTACTTGGCTAGCTACAGTGTGATTCAAGTCTATGTTGTTTCTGCAACTATCTTAGTTTTTTAGCTTTGCTGTTCTTTGTTCAGTTTTTTGGTTATTTTGTCTTAATTTTTACTTTTAAACCAACTTGAAAAGAATTTTGTATTTTACGTGGATATTTATATGTACATTTGCGCATTTTTTTAAGAAACGGTACGATGTTTTTTTACAGAAATATTTTATCTACTTCTGATTATTTTTTTTTGTTTTGAGAGAGCTTTACAAAATACTAATATAATTTTAATACTAAAGTATTCTATTTAAATCTATCTTTTTGTTCAAGCTAAAATTTATAAAGACAGATTTGTTGGTAATTTTTGGCACGGCAGGTTAATCATAACAATACCTTTTATAGAGATATCATAAGAATCTTATTCAGTAAATTGCTATAAAAATCAAGTCAAAGGCTTTTGTTAGCTCTTAATGAAGTGTTTTTTAACCAATATTTTTATGATTTATATTATAAATGATATAGACATAAAATGTCTATCCAAAACGTTTTGTTTTGGTTTATTCTATTTATTTATGTGTCACTTCAAAAAATGACAATATTTGAAAAATTTGGTTTTATTACTACTGTTAATTGCAAATTTCCACATCTTTAATTTAATTATATTTTTGTTATATTTTGATTTCTTTCCAAAATTGTTTTTACATAAAATATGACCATGTCAATAATGACATCAAAGAAGTCTGACAAGTACTTGTTAAGACTCAAATGTTATTTTTTCATGCATTAGTTTTGACTTATTTTATACAGTTTAAGCATTGTTGACTGATAAAACAAGATATATATTATTTTGAACGTTTTTTTTTACATTGAATTTAAAGTGAAGAAAACGTTTTGAAAAGACCTTAACAACAAGTCTATTTTGACGATTTAAGAGGAGTTTTGTTTTTATTGTGTGTTAATAAATTATTTAGATCAAGTCTTGTGATGGAATTTTGAACGTATGTTAATTTTTTAGTTAGATCATACGCAGAAACGTACGATATTATAGCAGAGCATTGACGTTTGTTTGACACTTGTTGGAAATCATACTATCAAAGACAAGTAAATTCTGTCAAGCTAAATTACTCAGCTAGACTAAATCTAAATAATTTATGAACGCATGTTATTATATATAATTTCTTGATTTAAAAAAAAAAGTACACTTTAACATTAAAGCTTTTGTTTTATGACTCATTTAGGCTTTTTTATTTGAGTCAGCGCTTTGGAACTCTAAATTTGTCACAAATAATTCAGTGCCAAATAACTGTTTCATATTTTCTTAAGCGGAATTTTCCATGATTTCTTTCATTTTTATTTTTTTCTCGGTACTTACTAATTTGCGTTTTCTGATCCTATCGCTTTTATAAAATATAATATGTGCGTCAGTATAGTAGAAACATAGCTAGATTTTTACTTAATAATCTTATTCTACTGGAGGGCTTGTAGACTGGCACAAATAAATTTTTCTGGACTTTTAAATTATTTTGAACCATTTATGGTTTTTTTTCTCTGAGTTCTTGAGTTACAAACAAACCGTCTTAATTTTCTTGTTATAAATGGTGTAAAGTTTATTTAAATTGTTGTTGAACTTTTTATAAACGTTGTCATTATCTGTCAATTTTACGAATACTACTACTTATGTTTTTCTATAATTCAAAGTATTAAAGTTAATGGGTAAGATTTCATTTAAGATAGAACAAGCGGTATTAATCGGAATAGTAACGTTGCAATTCCATTCATAATCCTACATATATAATCCGACAGGACAGGATTATGGAGAGTTAAGACTTTAACATTTGATTTGTGTTACCAAATATTGTTCAGATAATAGTATTAGTATAACTTATAACTAACGAATAAAAATGTTTTGATACATTCAGTAGATTTATTATATAAAGCTTTTTGACCCCAGCTAAACAAATTTTTCTAGAAGTTTACGAAAATATGCTCCACTATCGCATATTCTAATAATAATTCTTGCTGCATATTCAATAAGAAAGTTCTAAACAAAATCTGGGTATTACAGGCAAAGTTTCGAACAAGACTGTGTGATGTCGGCATCATACGGTTAAAAGGTGCCTAAAAGTTTTGTCATCAACCTAAATTGAAGAGTTATTGTTTATTTCCTACATAGTTTACACGTCTAATAAGCGTTTAGAACTAAAAATTAAAATTTAATAAGCCCTTTGATGAAAAAGTTGAAAAAATCGACCATTTAATAATGAAATATATTTTTTTGATTTATTAACAATACTAATACGAATATATATAATATAATAATTTGTCGGTTACAGTAATTGCAAATATCTATTTATGATCAATATTAGCAAACCGGATTAAACAAATATATTCAGCACAAACATGATGGATTCTGTTTTTAGAATTGTATTAAGCCTTAATGAAACTTAACCTGTTAAGTTTTATGGATAAGAGGTAATATAATTTAATCATGTATGAGTTTAGTGATTTTTGTTCAGAATTATCTTGTTTTGGTTTATGTAATTATTCATAATGATTTTAAAGTATATTTACTAAAGATTTATATATAGTAAGATTGTCATCAACATCAAGAGGTTAGTTAAGTAAGCAACACTATTTTATGACTTAATGAGTGTTAACTAGAATTTGACCATCATCAAACGTTTATGCAACCGGTCTTAAAAAGTTTTAAGATTGATACCGTCAAAAAATTATAAATTTATTAAAAAAAACTATGGCTTAACTTGAAAATCAACCAAAAGTTAATCTAATTTGGAAAATGCTTTTTTGTAAAATCAGAAATTGTGTTTACTCTAATTCAGGAAACACTTTTTTATAAAATCAGAAATTGTGTAATGAAATAGGTGGATACCGCGTTGTCTTAAAATACAGTTTTTTTTATCAGAAATTAGGTTTGTAATTGTTAAATTAAACTCGTTAGCATCAGCAATCTAGATGCAAATTGCATAATTTTAAAAGTATTGAAAAAAAAATTTTAGTAAAGGATTTTTGCTCACATGGTGGCGTCTGTTTAGAATAACAACTATATTTTATTTCTATTTTCTATCTACACTGGGACTAGCCAAACAAGAGAACAAAGTCTTTTTTTTAACTTAAATTGTACCGGTATTAGTTTTGTTTATTATTGATTTGGTTGACCGCTTTTTTCTGAGGTATAAATTGTTACGATTATATGATAATCAAAAGAGGGTGAAGATTTGTTTTTTGTTGAAGTTAATAATTAAAACTTATTATTTTAAGCTTTACTGGTATGGTCACATTTGTTTTGTTTATTTTTTCTTTCATGTGTTTATATTTTTTTTTATCTTAATACACTTAGGAATCTAACAGTGTAATACATTATTTGATATAGGATCTGAAGAAATGTGTAATAGTAAAAATTATATCACAATTATAACATTGATATTTTAATCTATTATTAAAAACGCAAAACTAAAATGTTTCAAATATAAAATATGAGCATCTTTTGATGTTGGGAAAAAGATGAACTCAATTAATGAAAATTTGTATAAATTTGAGCTTTAAAATGTATTTTTTTTTTGTTTTGTTGAGACTGTCTAACGCGAGTACCGTTGGAATTCTTGTAGTTTTTGTTGCAATTTTCATTTCACTAAGTCTATTAGCAGCGCTAAAGAGAAGGTCTTGTAATGCTTAAGCACTAAATAGAACAAGTTTTTATCGATGCTAAACTGGAATCTTTATCTTCATCTCATGTTGTAGTTATCAGAAATATTGGAAAAAAAAAGTGGAAGCTGAGCACGAGAACACTGAATTATGCAAAAAGCATGACCAGTTTTTTCCTAATGCTGCAAGCTAAAGACGGAATTTAATTTAACTATTTCAATTTATTTATAGGATAATACAGGAAGCGGTGCTCACTAATAGTAATGATAATTATACAGGCATTATAAATTATTGTGCCTTCCAGCCGCTTATGAACGAATACGCCTCTCAGAATTAATAAATCTGTAATTTGAAACAGTGACAGCAATGGTGAACATTGTAAATTATAGCCATTTATTTCTTATGTGTGATCGTGCTAGAGTTTAGAAGCGTTATGAAGAGGAGAAAAAAGAAGAGTTCAAATTAGTCGTATTGTTTGTCTCACGAGGCTTCTGGTAGAAAATCTTGAAATATTAAATTTGAAAAAAAAAGGTGACAAGCTTAGAATATGATACATAGCCACAGCATGATTTAGAAGCGTTTTTAGCATTCGAAGCAATTACTTATTTGTAAAAAGGTTTATTCATTAGTACCTATCAGTTATCTGTTACTTTAAGAGCAATCTATTATAGTAAGAACGCGGATGTGCAAAAACCTTATGTCTGGACTCGGTTTAACCAACCGTCAAATGTGAGACGTTGCCTCAATATCCGTCAATAAAAGCAAACACCGAAAGTTTTCCAAAATAAAAGTTTTATATTTTAAATAATAATTCACAAGGAGCCAGTGTGGAAGCAAACCACATTTTAATAGTTGTCAATACTGAAAGAAATATGAAATTTTAATCTAGTTTGTAAACGCAATAATAATTCTTGACGCAACTATCAATTTTTGCTATTTTTCATTAAGATGTTCTGTATTAGAAGCATTTTTTAATACTTTATTTCAATTTCTAACAAATGGAGTCGAAAATTCTAAAGCTATCTAAGTTTTTGTTGATTAATCCATACAATCAATCAGAGCTGATAGTATTCAGATTTTTGAAAAGTATGATATGTTTTAAACTGATTTGGAGTTGAATAAACCTTTATTTTTGAATGTTTGAGTTGAATAAACCTTTACTCAACTTCTGAATTTATTCAGTGTAAAACAAATCTTATTGAACAAAATTCTGAATTGTCTAGAGGCTTATTCAACACAGGCGATAGTGTCTATTTAACCAACCAATTAATTTTTGGATCGAAATTTTTATTTTACAATTAAATATGTAATCATCATGTTATAGCATCATCACGTTTGTTTTCACCAAAGAGGAATTATTTACACAGTTCTTCTGACCTGTTCTGATACTATATTCTGATTCTGATCTGATCAATCTTTCAGGATGTTGTTCAACAAAGTGCCTTGTTGTTGTGTTTTCTAAAATATAATATTCTTTTTGTTTAAAAACATTAAAAAATGGTTCCATACAGATCTGTAGTTTTTCACAGTATTGTACTGTGAAGCACTACCAAACCTGCCAGGCGTTTTCGAATTCTTCTTATCAGAAAAAACACAAACAGCAGTTTTTTTTATTAAAGTTTTGGTTGCTAGGTTTTTCTTCTCAAACTGACGGCCGTCAACTTTTTATTTAAAAACAACTTTTATGAAGTTCTCTCACGGCCGGTGGCTGTCATGATGATAGGTTTTATGAATTAATCCTTTGAATTTCTATTATTATTTATTTTAATTAATTGCAACGTATCCCTCAAACATTGTTGCTTTTAAAAATATTAAAAAAACGTTAGTAGTCGATGTCTGTGCTCACAATATTTTCTTAGGCAGCAATGTTTTCAGGCAACCTATTAATTCAATCGGCTAGGGCTAGATGAATAGTTTTTATGATATTATAATATATAGAATCAAATCCGTACAAAATAAAGATTTTTTGATTAAAAAAACTGTGAAAAAAATAAGTCAAGTATGATTGAAACTGAAGAGTCGGATTAAGCCTAATACTAAATTCAAATCTTATGGAGCTTAACAATGTCATCACACATAATACCAATTTACAAGTGGATTATAAAGAAAGTGAAGAAACCACGCAATATGCAGTTGAAAGTTTGGCTTGTAGAAGATAGGATTAAACTATAAGCGAAACTGTCACAAGGTATTCCTGACTTTTGAATGTTCTTGCTGTCCGATAATCTTGTTGATTGCTCTTTATCTACTAGGACTATATTTTGATCTAAACGTTTTGCGTTGCAAATTCTATGTGCTCGCAAATGCTCATGTCAGGACGTGTAAATTAATGATTTGTCAAGAACTATAGCTTTTTAATTGTGATCAAAGCGATATTCAAAACTTTTATATAGTGTGTTAGTTGCATAAAAGTAGCATAAAATGAGAATATTGCATCTGCACAAGCTGGTTGCAGCTCTTGAACTCTAATTTCTTTTTAATTATGTTTTTTTCTGTTTGGAACAAACCTATACGACATAAAGGCTTTTATGAGACTAGCAAACATTGATTTTGCATCTCCTCATGCTCGCTGCAGCCTAAGTTCTTGAACTCTAATTTTTTTTTATATTGATGTTTTTTGTGTTTAGAACAAATTTTTATGACATAAACGTTTGAAAAAATTTAACATTTTTTATGAGACTAACATTGTCATAAAATTTTGGGATTTAAGTTTAACCTACTTCTGATTGTCTAAAATTAAGCTTTGTATATTGAGTAAGGTTGACCATACTATATATAATTTGAGGTTCTGGAGCAGAATAGTGGGTTCAGAAGGTAAAGTGTTTTCTAGTTTGTTTCTTTAAATTAACTGACGTTTCTATTTTACATAGTATATTTTGTCTCTTATGTTTTCCTGTTCATGATCTCTTACTGACTAACTAGGGCTTACTAACTGCTAAAACATTGCTACTAAGTAAGTCTCTTTAGTAACTACTAAATGATTCTTATTTATTTTTATTATTTTTGCAGTAAGTCTAGCCAAATTGTCTAAATTTTAGATAAATTGTCTTATTTTGAGTTTTACTATACTAGGGTTGAGTTGTTTTTAAATCTTTTTTACTAAATTACCACATATAAATTTGTTTTTTAGAGGAGCTATAAATTTTACAGAATACAAAACGGGAACTTGAACGCTTAAACATTGAACAAAAATATTGGGTGAAATGCGCAGATTATTTTATTGTCTCTGTCACAATATATTATTTTGATTTAATTTAATTAGAAACTGAGAATAATACAATTTAATAAATTTTGGTCAAATTGTTATTTATTTTGCTGATATATTTGGAGAACTGTTTTTGATAATGGTTAATGTTTAAGTTTGACTGCAAGTTTTTAAAGTGATTCTTTTTATTTAATAATTTGTAAATAACAATTGTGGATTTCAGCTTCAAACGCAAATTTGTATTAGACTAAATTTCCATTAAAGCTCATGAAGGGACAGCTTTGTCAAAAAATTTAAATTTTAAAACAGCGTTTTTCCATTTAGACTCTTCGATTGCAATTTCCCACATTAATGAAACTAAATACATGTTTGGAATTAGCTGCCACAGCTTATCGACATTGTCTAAATTCCAAAACAATCGCGAATTATTTACAGCCTCAAAATTCGAATTTCTACGGTAACAAATCAGGCATTTAGCATTAAAATTTAAATGGCTCTGTAATTAATAGCAAGGACCACAATTAGTTGAAAACAATTAATTAACATTGTAACGGACCGTTTAATTTCGCGCCAATTTAAATTTTGTTTGCCAGAAATCATGGTAGAAATAATTATCCTTTTGTAATGATTTCTCGCGTTTGAAAATTCAACGGCGTGAAAGCGGCATTCAGGACAATAGGAATTCATGTGTTTGGTCCTCCCTATTTCGGACCGGAAACGCCATTGGGAATGACTGACGTGAATTATGACAGGATTCGGGATTAATATCGCGGGGAGAAACACTGGGATTTTGGAGATATATTTGCAACGTAATAAAGGGGTTAGAATGTCTTTTCAGGTAGATCCTTACATTATTGTCGTCTCTATCGTCGTTTTTTTTGAAAAATTTTGAGCTCAGACAAAATTCATTATAACTATGTTTATTTTATGATTGGGAGCAATTAAAAAAACAAAATTTTAATCTCCATGTTGATTTATTTATCCTCTAAAAGTAAATTATAACATTTATAAAATTCATCCAGAAAAAATGTTTTTTAACATTAACTTCAAGTTTTTTGTTTTATTACTGTATAATAAATATTGAGAGTGTATTTATAATAATTTAAATTAAAACTGTATTTGATTGAGATATAGTTTCAATAAGCCAACAACATATACAGGGTGAGTTATTAGTATGGGATTGGGTTTGTACACATTTGCTATTGATTAAACGTAAATTCTGTTAACAAAATAAATAATTGTAAAGTATAGTTTTCATATGATGTAACAAGACTTCTTTTTTCCCTGAAGATTTTGATCATATGACGAAAGGTTTGTCGCTGGGCCACAACCACGAGACCCCGAAGGGGCCTATAGGCAACAAATTTTGATTCTATTGTAATCAAAATTTTCCGTAAAAAAAAGGAAGTCAAGTTATAATTATCTAGACAAATCTCCTTCACATTTGGTTCTAAAGCGATTTTCTTGATTCACTTTGAATTAGTTTTGTAATACGTCAATTTCTTTAGTTTTCAATCAGTTATCTCTTTTACTCTGAACAACATAAACAAATGCGTTAGTAACGTGATTTTTCGCCGGAAGAAGAAACATTTTTCGTCGGAAAGAGAAACTTTTATCGCAGTGAGAGTTTTGAAGACTACGTATTATTTTTGCGATATTCGGAACGCTATTATTGGCTGGTATCCACTGTTTTTATAATGTGCTGGAATTGTTCAGAAAAAAAAATTATTTGCTTAGTCAAAATTTTGTTTTTCTAAATAGAACCTCTTTAGTTTATAACCAAAAAACTAGAGAACTTTATGAAAATGTAATAATAAAAATTTTTGCAAGCGATCTGATTTAATGAAAAAAAATGCATACTAAATAAATTTATTAAACTATTTTTTAGTGTAATTTGATATCTTTTTTTGCAATTTTTTTTACACTTTCTTGTGTCTAAATTTCTACATTTTACATAATCATTGGTCAAATTTATATATTTGATTTCTAGTTCTGCAACCTGCCTAAAATAATAAGCTGAATTAAGTTCTTACAAAGCTTTAATTGAAAGAATATTTAGTACCCGTGTTCGGTCTGAAAGTCAACAGATACAGAGAATGAAGAGAAAAAACACTTCCTTTATCTACCTACTGCTTTAGAATGAAAATATTTATCTTGGCAGTTTACGGTCCAATTAACAGCATCCCCCATCCGGTAAAAACCTACAAACCTTCTGCAGATTTACGCTGAAATAATTACACTACATTAAAACAGTAATCTATAATTACAAGAGAGTGTAGCCCATTATCTGAGATATCCATCATGCAATTAACGTTCTGCCAAGCGCACACACACGAGCACATGCGTCACATATTATCTACAGGGTGAGCCATTTATTTAGCTAATTAAGCCGGTGACAGAAAGCTTCTTGATTGCTGGGAAATAAGTTTCGTTAGTGGAGATCCAATTTACTGCCACGTGCTCAAATCGATAAAATTTAGAGATGTTTTACGATTTTGTCGAAAAGTGTGCGATTTTTCTAAGTGCAGGAGTAAATTACTGTCTGAAGCTTGACTACTGCACAAGGAAAAGCTTTTAGGGATTGTTTTTTATTTTGTTGCTTAATAATCTCTAAAATCAAAGCCATGTAATTGCATTCTGCACTGCATTTAATTATCAAACATTCTATTAAAATATGAAACTGGCGTTTCTCCGAGAAGTCTGGAAACCAGAAAACAATTTAGAAAACACCTTTGATAAATGTTCAATTTAAAATCTATAACGTCTAAAATATGAATTTAGCGTGCTTTAATTTTTTTTTTAAACTTACTTTACTATAATAAACAAATTCTGTTCTAACGTTCCATATTCTATAAAACCAATTGTTTTATAGTTTTATTTCCAATTCTTTTTTTTGCAATTTTGCTACACAAATTATTTCACGCTCAATGGGATCAAGTATAACTGTTTACCATGACCGAGAATGTGACAATAGATCATACATTTAACAAAATATTACATTACATACCGTGACGGAAAAGTGTTGCATTGATGTCGAGAAATTGACACTCGGTCATCTTCTTTATTTTTAGACTGAAATTCAAGCTTTTTATACTGTTTTACCCACAATCACTCATAATTGATACTGTCAACGTGTTCAAGTAAATTATAAAAAAAATCAAGTTGCTGTATCCGGAATTGACAGTCTATATATATAAAAGAAAGTCTGTTAGTTACTCCACTTATAACTCAAGAACGGCTTTACCGATATGGTTGAAAATTGGTGAGGTGGTAGTTTAGAGCCAGGAGAATGCTATAGGATACTTTTTATTCCAGAAACCACCCTCTAAAAGAAGGGTTAAATCAAAATTAGAATTGCGATGTCGGAAACGTTCGGTGAGGCTCGGCAAATTACCGTTCCAAATAAATCGATCCACTCCCCCACCACCAACCAAAGTTGGACCGTGCGTTTACATGTTAAGTGCACTACCCACTCTTTAGTTGGCCACTGACGACTCAACGGCGCAGTACAATTTCATTGGAAGCGACGAAATTGGACTGAATTTGATGGAATTGAATCGTGTGTGTGCATGACCGATTAAGTTGGTTTGGTGCGACTGAATTGTACAATCTGATTCTACGATTTTGTCTTACTGCGCCGTTGGATCGTTACTGGCCGGCTTTAATCGTCTTCCATGAGACAACTTCCCATATAACAACTTTGGGTGAAAGTTTGTATGGAAAATTATGATGACTGGATTTGAATGAAAAGAATAGAATACTTTTTATTAACAAAGGGATAAAAAGAGGTGGGATAGGAACAAAAAATGACAAGTACCAATATTAGTAGGATTTTCAAAAATTTTGGATTGTTTATTTTAAAAATAATATCTATGTTTAAATCCAAAATTTTAGAAGTAAAATATTATCATTCCTTGATAGGGCGGAAAGAGGGCAAAATGTCTAAAGATTGATGTCGTTTTCATAATTTTTCCCATAAATTGCCTAAGTTCTCAAAAAAAAATAAATAGGTATGTTTCCTGCTTTCTAAAAAATTACTCTTAGGAGGATGAAAAGAGAGTGTTCTAGGGATAAAAATGTAAGAAAACGATATGGGTATTTTCGAGGAATTTCAGGTCGTGGATTTTGAAAATGATATTTAAGTTAAAGAGGGTTGTAAAATGAATGTGATAAAGGTAATAAATGTGAATAATTAATTTGGGTATCATTTTTATAGTTTTTGGGGTCGTTTATTTTAAAAATCTATATCTATTTATGACCGATTTGGCTGAAAATTGGTGGAGTGGTTGTTTAGAACCAGTAGCCTAACAAAGAATATTTTTTATCCCATTCCGTGTGACGTGACATACAATATAAAACGTAAACGCATCTGACATATAATAACAAAACAAATGACAAAAAAAATAAAAAATAAAATAACAAAACTAAGGCGGAACAAAGTTCGCCGGGCCAGCTAGTTATTAATAAAAACAAGTTAGTATTGTGCTTGCTTTTGAAAACTTGAAGACGCTTAAAAATGTCTAATACTCTAGTGACACACAATTAATTCCCCCGGAGTTATTGCAAGCTGCAGCAAACTGTCTAATGCACAATAATCTATTATTTTAGTCATAACTACCATTAAAACGTTTTAATCAAATTAATTACTCAATTGACTTTATTTAAGTAAAAACAATTATAGAAGATCAATTATTGAACCACAGATTGTTGCTTCCGGGTTGCTACATAACGACGTCGTACAGTGTGATCAAGTAGGCTAGGTTTTTCGCCCAAGAAAGGAAAGATGCACATTACCTACCTTTTACAGGTTTGTTAGTATTTAATTACAATACTGATTGGGGGTGAAATCGATTACAACATTATTTTTGTTCAAAATTGTTTCTGTTAGCAAGCAAGCATCAACCTAGCAACGAACGGTTATCTAAATGAACATAATTTTTTGTCGTTTTTAACCATTTTTGTTTAGCTTACGAAAGCGTTAAACGTTGTACATTCGGAAAATGATTACACTCCCAACGCCATTAAGGTGTTTTTTATCGGGTCTTAAATTTCGGTTTTCCATATGTAAATAATAGTTATTACAATAATTGATTTATTTTTTTTTATTTTATTTTTTTTCTGTGTGTTAGCTATTTTATACTAACTGCTTATCGTTGCACGTTTTAGAATTTTTTACTAGTTTGGTTTTTGTTTCTAGATTTTGATAGTTGCTTTTCTCTCTTAGTTCACAAAAAAATAATTTTGTATTTGCTTGCTGATTTAATATTTTGATAATATAATTAATATTTAGATGATTTTGGTTTATGTAACTTTTTAAAACTGTTATTATATTGCTGTTAAGTGTTTTTTTCTAGTTATTACGTTCTTATATGTTTACATGTTCTTTTTTATTTCTATTTTTTATTTGTACTTTCTTTACTTTGTAAATGCTTAGATAAGTCGAGTAAGCAGCTTTTATATTGAGATAAAACACATATTATTAATCTTATACAATTGGAAATAAGATGATAACATTACAATGAAGTTTTCGAAAACTTTTTGTGTTGACAATGAAGGAAACCGACGAGTTGAACAAGAATTTCTTAATAACCAGTTATTTTAGCAACTCTTAAGATAATTGGTTGAGATAAAAGTGACAAAACATCAAAGTTTTATTTTAGGTTGTAAAAATATGTGAACCACTTATTATTGACTGCCTCAGGAATATGTAAAACAAAAATCGCTCGCAATTTGTATTAGAAATTTTAGTATTTCCACTCTTGTTAGAATACTTATCAATAAAATTTTAGAGTCGTTTTACGATTCTACTAAAACGCTATTCGACTTCCACCGTTCAATTACAGCACAAGAAAATGACTTTGTCTCACGTTTGATTATCACACAAGGAAAAGCTTTTAGCAGTTGATCTAATTGCCCATTTTGTTTATGAAACTTCCAAATTAAGCGAATATGAAAATGTATATAAGTAAATGCAGAAATCTGCATGCACAGGCCTGATTTCACCAGAGGTCTGCTTAAGTGCAGCAGCATGTTTTCTGTTGTTTCGGGGCGCAAAAATACATCTCCCGCTGGCACAAAAAGGGAAAACAATGCAAGTAAGCTCTAAATACACAGTTTGCAGACTTTGTTCGACACTTGACGAATTGAAGACAGCAGCTGAAGAAAACCGAGCGATTCCAGAGTTGGTGGCATTCATCAAAACTACTTTATCATCATGTTTAGATCGTGAATTTATGCGCATTATTCTAGAAGTGAATTCTACCGGAATGAACATCTCTCATTTGAGGGGAAGATGGCCAATAAAAAAAAAGTTGTAAGTTTGGCGGAGACTAATGGTTTGATGAAATGATATGATGATTCTAGATTTGAATGATTATTCATGATGCAAGGATAGCAGACTTTATTGATTGTTGGTTCAAGAAATCTATATGTCTAGCATTATAAAACTAGATATGTTCAGTTTAAAAAAAACTAAAAAAAGGTAGCACTCCGGGAGTGCCGGCAGAAGTGAAAACTTCAATATTAACGTTGTGTTTAATTATAAGTATAAAAGTACTATCATTTATGAGGTAGAATACAATGTTTATTTATTGCGCTATCGTACACAAATATGACAATTTATATGTTGTTATTTATAATATTATATCGTTATTTATATATTACATTAAATTTTATCTCTCAGAAAAATCAACTTCCATCCATAATTTCGACGACTTTTACACCATCGTTATTATCAGAATCATCATCGCAAATTTTTACAACTGATACAATTGGTTTATGATAACTGAAGTAAGAAACAAACAGTTTTGATTCGAACCTATTTAAGTGTCTAATAAAGACCGCATCAATAGTAGTTTTGTATTTCGTTGTGCTAAAATTGCGATCATTTGACATAGTTAAACCAAATTCATTATTTAAAAATTCAATTAATGATTGATTTTTATCGTCTGCAAAGTTTATATTGAAATCTCCACTTAAAGTCATTGGCAATTTATCAAAGCTTTTTCCAATTTTTTTTTCTTACTTACTCATTTTCTTTCACTACTTCATCATCACTTTTTTCATTAATAGATTCACTTTGTTCGATTTCCATAATTTAAACAATTCACATTTACGAATACACAACAGTGTACGAGGGCGGAGTGATAAATCCGGTAAAAATGAAACAAGGAACAAATTTTTCAGCAAAAAATCAATTTATTTTTCAACGTAGTCTCCTTTTAGGTTTATACATTTAGTCTAGCGTTTCTCCAATTTTTCAATCCCTTCCGAAAAATATGATTTTTTGAACCCTTCAAAATATGCGTTTGTTGAGGAGATTATTTCTTCATTTGAGCCGAATTTTTTTCCACCCAGCCATTTCTTCAAGTTTGGAAACAAAAAATAATCGCAGGGAGCTAAGTCTGGAGAATAGGGTGGATGAGGGAGCAATTCGTAGCCTAATTCATGAATTTTAGTCATTGCAAGAACACATGTGTGCACCCGTGCGTTATTTTGATGAAAGAGAACTTTTTTTTTCGCTAAATGTGGTCGTTTTTCTTTCAAAACTTTGTTGAAATGATCCAATAAGTTACAATAGTATTCGCCATTTATTGTTTTTCTTTTTTGAAGGTAGTCGATGTGGATTATGCCGCGTGCATCTCAAAAAACTGTAGCCATCACCTTGTTGGCCGATAAAACCGCCTTAGCTTTTTTCGGAACGGGTTCACCACTAGCAATCCACTGTTTAGACTGTTCTTTGGTCTCCGGGGTATGGTGATGAATCCATGTTTCATCAACCGTTATAAAACGACGCAAAAACTCGTGTCTATTGCGATTAAACATCGCCAAATTTGCCTTTGAAGTTGTCACTCGGACGCGTTTTTGATCAATTGTCAGCAAGCGCGGCACCCATCGTGCGGATAGCTTTCTCATGTTTAAATGTTGATGCAAAATATTTCGTACCCGTTCATCTGGAATGCGTACCATCTCAGCTATCTCGCGTACTTTTACTCGTCGGTCTTGCAACACGATATCGTGGATTTTATTGACCATTTCTGGCGTGGTTACCTCAATAGGGCGTCCTGGACGTTCGGCGTCTATTGTGCTGGTACGACCACAACGAAAATCTGTAAACCACTTGTGAACCATTTTAATCGATGGTGAAGAATTCCCATAATATTTATCAAGCTTTGTTTTGGTTTGTGTGATGGTTTTTCCACGCAAAAAATAATGTTTAATTAACACTCGAAATTCATTTTTTTTCATGTTTGCAAAAATGAGGAAGATAGTCTGTTTTCAACCGTTCTTAAAACTGGACTAAATGACAGATCTATTCAAAAAATTGAATGTAGCCTACTGAAGGATGATTTTGACACATGCCAATTGAATTTTGCGATTGTGATATTCTGAGTTTAATTTTTACCGGATTTATCACTCCGCCCTCGTATTTACTACACAACAGTCAAGCAATCAGCTGTCACCATCCTTGAATACGCGTGGGACGCTGTACATAAACACACACGGTCATTCGCGCAAGCGCCCTGTGCCGCCTAAACAGAGCAGCACACTCAGGCACGGTAGAAAGAGTGGGAGATACTAGTTCCTCTCCCTTTCCCTCGATCTTACGCTTTTTCGATCAGCATCACGTGACCCTGACGCGAGTTTGAAAGTTTTTACCCATACAAAAAAAAGTGCTCAGCGCCGCTAAAGAAGTTTTCACTTCAAAAACACGTTTTTAGGTATTACGTGAGCGGTTTATTAGTAGCTACTGCAGATTCCTAGCTCTATTATACTGGCAAAAGTTGTTCAGTCGACCTACGGGCAATACGGCATCTTATTTATTTTGTACCACCTCAAATACATACATAATAGATTGTTTTTTGCAAGACTTTTGTTGGTTTTACACATTTTTTTTTGTTGGTATTTTTTTATTTTTCAGTTGTCAGTTTCTTTGCGTTGCTGTTTTCGTATTATTATTTCTTTGATGTTGTTTACGAATGTGGACAGTTCAACAATGAAGGATTTGCCAACAGTAAAACAGTTTTTGACGTGAATCATCTGTAGCCGCAAGTAAACCCACCGCAATCCGTGGCGACGCATTCGGGTACACTCGGTTTGGCTCTGCATCATATCGCTTGTGACACCGAGCATTACCTTTCAGTCAGTTATCATAGACCAATTTTCAGTGTAATACCATCAGAGGCAACATTGAATATAACTATAATTGCGAGTTATTTATCCTTTTATTCAATATTTAATCGTTATTAAATTGAGGTATTAGAGTAATTGGTTTGGACAAGTAAGATGATCTTCCAGTGTAATACCGTTTAATATTTCAAAAACAACGTTTTGCTAAGAGTTTTAGGCCCCATCAAGTTTCTACAATAAAATGCTAATGTTACAATGAAAAATAAATAACAAAAATACACAAACTCTTGTTATAAAATTGGGTATAGCTCAAATTAATATCTAAATTGATTGGTCACTGTTATAATTTTGAGTGACAATTATTTGTCAAATTTCGACCAGGCATTTACAATCAACACAACTTATTAACATGTTATTTGTAAAAACAAACACATGGAATTTTTTATCTAGCTAACAAAAGTATAAAAAAGACAAGGAAAAGAAAAATATGCACCAAAAAAGAACCTAATTTGATTTAATTTACTCACTGACAGCGGTAACGCTCTTGAAATCCAAATCATCTACTGAAAATAATTGCAAAATTACAAGATTGCCAGCTAAAAATATATTTAAGAATAGTAAAACGCTGTTCATTTGTCCAAATCTGCTAATAATTTTCCAAGTACATCTCCTCATCTTAAAGATGGTTTATATTCTTAAGAAAAAAAAATTTTTTTGAGAAACTGCGTAAATCTATATATAATTGAAGCGGTGTACAATTTATATATTACTAGCTGACCCGGCGAACTTCGTACCGCCTAACAGTCAATGAATGTCGTGTTACTTTTTAGCTGAACTAATTTAGGCTTTGCTGAACGTAAAAGATTGATACAAAATAATATATTTATATAGATAGAAACAAAAAAGTATTTTATTATGATGGATGATGATGAAAACATACATACAGAATGAGAATAAAAATAAAAAAAAATAAAAAATAATAATTAAGTATTTCAAACTCATGTCAGAAAAAAATGATTGAAAACTATGTTGTGCAGATAGGGGAAAAAAAATAAAACTCGGATTAATTCATTAATAGGATTTTCATTCAAGCACTTTGTGGTAAACGACATTTTTTGTTTTTTGGTCAGGCGCAAGAACAAATAAAGTGGATGGTTTGCCGACACGTGAGCATGCCACGTACAATTGACCATGAAAAAAACATGCATTTTCTAGAATCTAGATTGAGGCCACAAATAGTCAAAGATTGGCCCTGTGATGTGTTGATCGTCATGGCGAAGGCAAGACGAATCGGGAATTGAATTCGTTTAAACTCAAAGGACATATCCGTTGGGATCATTGGAATCCTTGGAATAAGAACTTCTTCATCTTTAAATTTTCCTTTAAGTATCGACGAGTGCAATTTCTCGCAGATAATTGACTCGCGATATTCCGTTGCCTAATTGCATTACGGCTTCGCTGGGAAAGATTAGATCTTCTAGGACGCGGCATTGTTATTAAAATGTGCACTCGCATAAAACCACCAAATATAATAACAGTGCCTGAACTTTCGAGACATAAACAATAGCTCAAAGAGTATATAACCACTACGTATGAATAGCTTATCAAGAAAAATCATAGACAACCTATAAAAAGACATTTACACTTTTTTTAACCTGCAGATTTTTTTCCCTTAATCTTATAACCTTTACCAACTGATTTTTTATTCCCTAAATTCCGTTCCTTTCCGATGATTTTATGTTTTTACTGTAGAATAAATCTTAGGTATTATTTTCGGGAATTAAAGACAAATATAACAGTACCTGAACTTTGTAAACTTTTTACAAAAAATAAATTTCTAAACGCACACATGATGTCTTCAGAAAAAAATAAAGTTGTGGCTTAAAGGTCTCAGCAACCAGGCCATAAGCTTCAAAAAAAAAAATAGTTACACTATTTGACAGGATTGGACAACAAATGTTTGACATGTAATAAACAAATCAGCATCTATTGAAATGATTAAGTATCCATTACACATATCGAGTTTTCATTGTTTTTAAGATGTATTCTGCTATTCGGGACGCAAACAAATCCAACAAATCAAAAACCATGGCAATCGGTCCAGCCGTTCTCGAGTTATAAGTGTTGTTCTTTTATATATACAGATTTATGTGAAGAGAGGCATTTTTTCAACAACCGTATATCAAAATGGCTCGAAATACATACATAATTTTTTCTATGGTCTAAGATAAATGAAAAAATTGTTGCTCTCTGGGCTGATGGTGAATGCGCCGTCATCTAATAATTTATGACCGTTCTGAATTACAAAAATAATCAGGTAGCCGTGGCAGATGACGGTGTGTAAGTAAAATAAAGTCACGTGGTTATTTTATTTTGATATTGTTTACGTGGCTGCTACGTTAAAATGGCTACCAGGGAAAAAGATGAGAATGGCTAAATTTTCGCATTTGTATTGAGCTTATAATAGTCAGTTTCAGAGAAAAAAATATGTTTTTTTTCAGCTGTCTTATAAAATAATAATATGCTTTCTACTCTTGAATAAAAATTTTTGTTTGGTTGCTTTTTTTGTTTATGTGTTTTTATGCTTAGCTTGTTTTAGATTTTTCTTGAAATTTTTTTAGTTTTTTTTGTTGTTTTAGGTTTTTTTCGTAGACAATTTTATAATTTTCACCCGACTACAAAAAAAAGAAGGTTTCTCAATTCGACCGTATATCTTTTTATGTGTATTCGCGGGTAAGTTTGGTATTTATAAACCGATTTTGATAGTTATTTTTTTTAGAAAGGAGATATTTCAAAGATGGTAACATGATAAGAAAATTGAGATCTTATGATGGGATTTTAAATAAATCAAGAGAAACCTTCAAAAATTCTAGTGGCGCCTTGTGCGTTTGTTCATGGGTTTACTTTTTAGTTTTCTTTTTGTAGTTTTTTTTTTGTTTCAAATAATTTTATCTTTTTTAATCTTTACGTTGGTTTTATTAAAAGGTTGTTTTTATGAGTGTTTTAACATATTTTTCTAACGAATACCAAAATTTTTTAATACTTAATATGATAACGATAAGCAAAATTAGTGAACAATGTACGATTAAAAAATATGTATTGTTTTTCTACAGTAAGTACTAGGTATATGCTGCGTTCCTAAATTATTTAGATCAACTCCTGTTATGGAATTTTGACCATAACTTCATTTTATGATTACTTCATGCGCACATACAGGTCTGCTCTGTTTTATTGTATTATCACACGGTCTTTGGAAAGGTCGTCAAAGCTTAGACTTTAACGTTTGACGGCGATCACACTTTCAAAAATAATAAACTAAATTGCACAGCTAAAGTTGATATGAAAGCACGAAAATCTTAAACTTTTTTTTTGCAACTTGGCTTTAAGATTCAAGAACATTTTTATGTTTAGTGCGGTCTTTGTAGACCATAGTTAAATGACCATACTATTAAAGTTGAAAATAATAGTTAAAATGTTAAAAAGGCAACAATAAAGCGATAAATTAACTAAAACTATTTCTTGGCTCGTAGTTGGCGAAGTTGACTCGATTTGTGTTTTTTCATCAGCTGTGTTCATATTTAGAAGTTTTTGTTGTTCTCAATAAACTTTATTTCAACTGTTCATTTATAAGATCAAAGCTGAAATAGTTTGCAACGTGACATTTCTGACATTGAATGCTCTACAAAATGTATTGAATAGTGAATATTGAGTGGTATTGTCAACTGTGATCAATGTCAATGATTTACAGCTTAAATTCCGTCGAAGTATTCTAAATCTAAAACGTCGATACTCTCTTTCTGTTGGATATTATGTAAATATGAGGGATAAAAAACCGAGATTGAATCTTCCCAGTCATCTATCTAGAATTTCAAATGTCTGAATGATAATCGTGATATGTGGATTAAATTACTCAAATTGGAACAAATCGCGTGATCTGGCACGCCTGTATTATAGTAGCCCAGCTTGATAACATTATGATGAATTGCATCGCACAGCAACCAGTTTACTGAATTGAAATTGACTTCCTAAAGTGTTACATTGAAAATTACAGGTGGCTGCACATCAAACCCGATTATAAAGCCATGCCGTCCATTATCGTAGTCATTTACGGAAAGAATACCAAAGCAATTAGTATCAACGAGGGCGATAAAAGCACTGGAAGAATTTATATCGCTGCCTAGATAGAAATTAATATTGTTAGGGATCAGGAATTAATGCTGATGACTACCCTACTTCATTTTATTATTTATAGAGATACCATAAAAAAATACAAATTTGTATATTAATTATTCAAATATAATACATATAATATTCATTAATAAGTCAGTTAATAATAAAAGGAACTTTTATGTAAGACAAAATTAAAAGTGATAACCTTCTTCTTTTGTCATAAGATTTTGTTTACACAAAGATGCACTTGGGGACCAATCCTTAAATTTTTATTGACATTTCATTGATATTCTTTGGAGGGTGATTGGTCATTGATTTGTGTTTCCTGTATAAAATGCTTTGCAGACTGCTCAAATGTCAACGGCTTTTGTCTGGGGCATGAGTATAAATATAAACAAATTGACAGCTTTAGTGTAGGTGTCTCATTAATATTGATTAGGTGATAAGCGCCACAACAATAGACGTGATAAGCGCATTAATTCAAGTTTAATTGTCTCTAAGCAATACCTTTATTTAGTAATTTAGGATTAATAGGATAAAGATAAAAAAGTACCGGTGCTGCTAAAAGAAGCTAGGCCGAGAAAGTTAAAATAAGTGAACAATAGACTATTAATTATGTAAATGAGTTGTATTTCGATGCTCATTTGTCGGTTTTTTGAGCTTGCAATGTCATCTATTAAAGGTTGGCGCGTAAAAGTAAACTGTAGCATTTTAGTAACTACAATGTCAAACCTTTTTGTGACATTTTAGTTACAAAATCATGTTACATTTCAAAACAAAATAAGACGTCATAAGTTCTGAAAAGCTACAAAAAATTAAATAAAAAATATCAATTTTTATTGGTTCATTGGCTGTCATTCAGAGCATGATTATACAGCATACAAAAATGAGATATAAGGAAGAGAAAAGTGTAAACTGTTACAAGTAGGAACGACATTGTTTGTAAACATTTTTTGATCGTTTAATAAACATAATAGACTTCATTATTAATAACTTCAATTATTTTTAAAGGAGTTTTATAGACATGTTAACGGAAGTAAGGTTAATTAGTTTATGGTGCGCATAATTCTTGTTTGAAGTTTTGAGTTGTCAAAGAAATCTTTCTGTTTTTTTTTTTATTTGGTAGGAAAAGCCGATTAACTCATACAGTCAACAAGTTGTAAACTATTCAAATTATTGGGGCTTTGGGCTTTCTACTTCTCATTACAATTTTTCGGCTTTTATTACTATAAACATTGTTAAAAAATATACAAATTAGATAAATAAGATGTTTTTGATTTTTCTAAAAGTTGAAACTGCTTTTTTCTTAATTATTGATGTTTGTTTTTAATTTAATTTAAGTATTTGTTTTTTATTTTCATATTATGTTGTAAAACCGTAGTCAACAATCTACGTTTACCTAGTAAAGCCTGTCTTTTTTGGTTTTAAATGGAAATAATGAAATAGACGTGACCAGTTTGTCTTACTAGAAAAAAGAAATTACAAAAAAACATTATTCTACAACATGACGCGAGTAGAGAAAGAATGTCAGCAGATCTCAAACAAAAATTATATTTATAAGTCTTGCAAAGGTTTTTTTTTGTATTTACATGCTTTTTTTTTAATTTAGCTTGTAATATAATTTTATGTCGTAGCTCTTCCTGCAGCTTAAAAAACATTGGTTCTATTTGGAACACACGACGACTTTATCGAGACAAAGAATTGATATAGTCTTGTCAACAAGTGCTTTTTAGATCAAAACTTTTTAGGTCTCTGAAAATCTTATTTAAAAATTATGAAGTTTATTAAACATTTTGAATTATCACATAAACAACGCATTTGTTTATAACAATTTTTTAGACAATTGAAGATAAAAATCATTTTTAGTAGCTTCATGAGATCATGAGAAATCGGATCAATAGTAATATTATGAAAAAAGGTTTTTCTCAATGCTTCATAATAAAGCTTTATAGTTTTGTTGTTAATGACAAAGCAAAAATTAACAATTTTTTAATTTGTCTAACGATAATCTATTCTACAGTCTTTTGAAAAAAAGTCGGCAAGCCGGAGTACCCGGTGTATTTTCAACTTTATGGAAAAATTATAAATATCAATCCTACAGTCTTTGACTTCTACTTTTTTAGAAAATTTTCTCTTGTTTTTCAACCTTATTTCAAAATTTAAAAATTTCAAATAATTTTTGAGATATTTGCAAAAAAAACCACACCTCTTCTTGATTTTAACTTTTGAAATTTTTGCAAGCGGTTCTTGGATTATCTGAAAAAACATCTACAGTCCTAATCGAATGACACCTCAATTACAACTTTCGGAGTACTCTAAAAAGTTTTGACCTAAAAAAACATTTGCTGACACGACTATTATATATCTTCTTTTAATAGCATGAGTTAGAAGCAGATGCTGATCAACTTCTCTTGTGTTTTTTGCCTTACGTACAATTAGAGTGGGCACGATATAAGTTTATGACATCGTAGGATTAAAAAAAAACTATCTATTTTTGCATTTTTAGAAATGAGCTGGGCTTTCATTCTTTTTTATTGTGTTGCAATATTTCTGGTTGTATTTGTCACACGAATTTGTCGTGACATTTATTTGCTGTTTATTCGTCAATAAATTCCTAATTAGAACGACATACGAAAACTTTATTGCAGGTAACATCCTAAGGTAGCACCGGATGCAACTGTCAGAAGCTTGATATTTGTCTTGCGCCAACTTACACAGTGCAACCAGTTCTTAACTTATTTTAAGTGTTCAATAAAAATCCCTAACATAAAATTCTTCGCTTTATCAATAAATGGATCTCTAATTTATTTAAAAACTTTTCGTCGAACCAGAGCTGAAATTTATTTTGTGTACCCACTTGTAAAATACTCTGAAAACATTATTTATAGCATAAATAGTTAGAATTCTATTATAAATTATATATTTATCTGTTGCCACAAAAATTGCAAGCAATGAGTATTGATGTGCGATAAACCCATAGTTTTAAAGAATTTCAAATACATAAAACCCGGAAAACAACAATTCAAACCGGAATCCATTAGCCGGAAAGCCAAATGAACTGGCAAAAATGGGAAACGTTAAACCAGTCGAATAAAATAGAGAAACGTTTTATTTTTTGGTTTGTTTTCGAATGGTTTGGATCTCGGCTTACACAACACTGCACTTTTAACAACACTATTAGAGCCCAAGATAATTGATTAAGCTGGACACAAAACTATTGATTTTGCGTTTTTTCAAACATGCCAATAAATTGAGACATCCCTTTCGTCACTGATGTTATTCACCCTCATCTTTTGTCACCCTCTTTGAAGTTCTCAAAAACGAAAAAATTCGAATTAAAATGCACCGTCTAATTCTAGTCCTTCCCTTGACGAATCGATGAATTCTGAAGAGGGTCTTAAAATTTTCAACAATTTTTTGTCTTGATGTTTACACACTGTCACTTATCGTCATTCTTGCGTAATTCTTTTCTGGTCATGCCGGAGTGATTAGTTAAACGGCACTTGATTCCATGTGGGCAGCTAAATTGGGAGAGCTAGCTGAAGCGTTAAAGTAAGTGCCTTAGGGTTTTGGATATTGGATGGTTTTTAAATGAAAAACCGTTTAGCAATGATTAATAAGACGAAGGATGCGGTTGATTTTTTGTGGTGTTATGCAATAATGGATTTTAAAAAGCGGTCTATCAAATGTTTTTCTCTTACTCAAAATCAATACAACTGAACTCTCATTAATCATTTACATCACTTGAAAATATAGTTTACAACAATACAAATCATACTGGTTTAAATATGTAGTTAAATGATGAAAATTCTTTTTTTTTTTAATTAAATTACAATTTTTAGATTTTTTGTCATAAATTGCTAGTTGTTAGTTGCATCGTCACAATTGCAGTGTCACAAAGTGACACTGGAAGTGTTAAACTTAGAAAAAATGTTTTTGGGTTTGATTTTTTGGCATTCAATAGTCTTACATCAAGAGAAGAACAATACTAATTGCACTACATAAATTTAAAAGAATTAATAATGTGTTTAGTAATTTTCTTCGCTACGTAGGCACGTCTAGGCATTGACGAAATGTAAAGGTAATTTTTGGCTACAGACACTTGTTTCAAGCATTTTTGTGATTAAGGGGATCTTCACGGTGAATAAAATGCTTGGAAACATGGGATAAGTTTTTTGAGCTTAGTTTTTACGCAAATCAAATGAAATTTTGAATATAAAAGTTTTAATGTCTTCTCTATGGATTGCTTGATTTCGATTTTTGAAATTGTTATCAGAAAGTGATAAAAAATCGTAAAAATTGGTAACTCGAAAATCTAAATCAACGGTGGTATTCAAAATGTAGTTTTAAAGGTAAAATTAAGATATACGTTTTTCAAAATTTTTGTAAATAAGGGAGTAATTGGCGGATAATAGTTGAAAATTTTAGCTGGTGAGGTGTGTCGTTTGAATGTATCTGACTCCTCCTCCAAGAGCTTTATTATCGACGTCACATTAAGAGAAATCACGGATATGGTTTCAACTTATCTGTCAGGGTGTTAAGAACCACTTGTCTCGAATTACTATACGAGGATACGATGATTGTTTTTATGTTTCAGACCTAACGCTAGGCTAGATAAAGAGAAGAGACACCGCTTGTATTTGTGCTTTTCATAAAAGTAAATTATTATACATATTATTAATTGATAATATGCATTTTATTAAATTGTGTATCGCAATGAAAATTTTGATTTAAATTTATAATAAATAGAATCATAATCAAAATAATAGGTGATATTTAAATAAACATTAATCGTTTAAAGAATATCAAAACAAATAAAAAATAAAATTGGCAATAAATATATTATGAAGGAAATAGCCGGGTTGGTTCCAGCTGTGGAATAAAAGCAAAGGAACGACTTAGCCTCAGATGGTATAGTTTAGCTAAACATTTAGTACGATTACAATTTTGCCTTCTTACTTACTTTGCAACCCCTATTTGCATCAAACTGGTAGCCGACAGATGCGTTTGTAGTTCTTGTCAGCATAGACCGTAATGAAAATTTTAGCCGGACTAAATTTCACCGTCAAAATGATAAAACTGTAGTCGTTACGTAATTGAAGAAAAACATTTCTACCGTTAAAAATAGTATCAAAACTAATAATTCAAGTTAATAATGATAGTAACAGTGATTTTGATATTTATGCAGATGATTAAATGAAAATTACTAATGTTTTAATACTCTACATAATTTTTATATTATTCAATAATAAATAAATCTTTGGCTAGAGAATTAAATGTAATTTTATTGTTATATTCAGTAACATGCAAGCGAAGAAAATAGAAGCAACCTGAATACAGCACTGGCAGTATCTTTAAGATTCTGCACAGGCAAAACCCTGCGCTAAACCCTCATAAAAATTAGTGAAGATTACCTAGCAATAAAACCATATTTGCACAAATTGTTTAGACAAACTATACTATATAATAAAAGCAAAAAGCAAAAAAAGTTGTTGGTGGCAAACGAATAAATTTTAGTTTGAAAAACAGCTATGAGGTAAGATGTCGAATTGCAGCGCTTCAATTTAACGAGCACGAAAATTATATATCCAAGATCTATAAAACAATGACGACGACAAGCCCGGGAAAATACACAAAGCTGTACATTGACAAAACTAGACGGAAAAGAATGTATAATTTTAAAAGAAAACAACTTTTTTCTACAAAGATTAAAACAAGAAACACATTTTCTAGTGCAGATGCTGAATATGTAAGTAATGAAAGTAGAAAAGAAGAACTGTTATTTCTCATTGCTACTTCTAATATCTGGGAATTAGAAATAAAAACTAGAGGACAGTATAGCAATCCCTTGTGGAAAATGAAGCGCATGGACAGGCTTACTGCTTCCAACTTTGGGGCAGTATGTAAATTACGAAAATCTACCGATCCGAAGAAACTTGCCAAAAGAATTGTGAATTCAAATTTTACAGGATCTGCTGAGCCGCTGGGGTGTCGATCATGAACCTATTGCCAAAGCCAAATTTATAGAATATTATAAGATCGAAGAAGCAATTACCGAATCCGGCCTCTTTGTTGATGCGGACTTTCCACATCTAGGAGCCAGTCCAGACGGATTACTTTCGGGGGGAGACATTATAGAAATTAAATGCCCGTATTCAAGTCGGCAGTTAACTCCAGAAGGAGTTTTCCAAAAAAAAAAAAATGTTTAGAAGCATGTGCAGATGGAATCTATCGCCTTAAAAAAACTGATAACTATTACAACCAAGTACAAGGTCAATTAGCGCTCAGTGGAGCTAAATTTTGCTACTTTGTTGTGTGGACGCCTTTCGACTAGCTGACCCGGCGAACTTCGTACCGCCTTAGCGTAAATTTGATGCACTACTTTATTTTGTATAGCTGACGCTCATTATCATGTGCGTTCTAGAAAGCAACTAATAGCCCCTATACCCTTCACTGCTTCTCTCTATTCTAATGCTTTTTGATAAACTATATTTTTAGTTTTATGTTCTGGCCCGTAAAATAAATAATGTTGATGGTTTTCCGACAGGGGAACAGGCGATATATAATTGGCCATGTGAAAAAAATGGATTTTCTAGGTTGATGCCACATACACTTAGGGACTGCCCTTGCGATTTATTTATTGACATTGCAAATGCAAGCCGCACTGAAAACTGTAAACGTTTAAAACTGAATGGCATATCGTTCGGTATCATAGAGATGCGTGGGATTAAAACATCTTTGCCTTCGTACTTCCCTTTCAAAGTGTTTGAAAGGAAAGTTAAATTGAATGACGTTGACATTTGTTAGCGAGGTTATGTCTGTGGTGTCATAGATCACCACAGAGTTTTTTGTTTTAAATGGAATGACGTTGACATTAGTAACGCGCTTTTTTTAAAATATGCAAAATTACATGTATATTTTTCAATCTTTCTGAGAGATTTCCTTAACTTTTTCTTTCATAAGAACCTTCTCCTGATAATAACAAACAGAACAAAAAAAAATCAGCCAAATGGGTCCAGCCATGGGTTCAGGCGTGATGCCAAGGGAAATAGGGATTCATTTTTATATATATAATAATATAGATAAAGTAAGATATTGCATAATTAACACAATTATGTTATAATATACTATTATTTTTTGTTGCAGATAGCATATGACAAAGACTTTTGGAACGCAATGTTGCCAAAACTTAATGAGTTTTATTATAACGTAATGATACCAGAAATTTTAAAACATAATTAATATAGAAGAAACCTGGTATTTGTATCTCCTCAAAAAGAGTGCCAGCGGTCAGTTAGTAGAGTCCACCCAAGCAAACATGAGCTCAGAAGAAGCGTGATCTGCCCTGAGGTCGCTTTAGGTTTCATGTACACACCACATCGATTGGTTAATTTGAATTTACTCCTGACTTTGCTAATTCAGTTTGCATATTTTCCGTAGCTCATGTTTACTTGAGCGAGCTGTAGAGGTGTTACTAAACTGGTTAGGTGAGAACAGGCGTCACAGAACAGTGTCGGCACTTCTTTTGAGCGTAAATAATAATATTTGATATAAATATACATTAGATTAGAGTTTATTCCAAAAGATAAATAACGCACGGTATATATTTTAATTTGTTTAATATGTGCGTTTTATGTGCTTTAGTTGAACATGTTTTACAGTTTTGCACATGTTTAAACATGTTAAACATGTTGCAAATGTTTCTGATATCATATGAAAAAATTTAAAATTTTTTTAGTGTTTAGAGTTTTATAAAGCTTTTATATTTTTATCTTTTGCCATACAGTACTTACACGGGATATCAAGTAGCGCTTATCGGCTTTTCTAGTTTATAAAGTTATCAGCAGCCGATGCTTAACTTAAAAGATCATATTACAGTCCACGTGGACTTGAGGATATGTGTCATTCTTGTTTATCCAATCAGATGCAGTTCAAAGCGATAAATCAACATTGAACATTTTATGAACACACCCCCGAAAAATCACAGTTTCAAGTTCATTTCTAGCGTGAGGATCCCCTTAAAAGTGTGAGAGATGGTTCAAAGTGGATAGTTTATTTTTTATCATATTCCACAGATTTTCTATAGAATTTAAATCTTGTAAGCGAGGTGGTTACAACTAAACATTAACTTCAGTTTTCTTAAATAGAAAGTTTACAGTTGTAAGACGTGAATAAAGCCGGAAAAAGGATTTATTTGTTGAACGTTGTTTATATATCTCGCCGCTGTAGCGTATTATTGAAACAATATAAGCCTAGGCAGAATTGCGATTTGTTGTTGAATCCAATATTATGTTAAAACGATTCCCAATGCTGGGGTTTGTACACCAGTCTGAATTTTAACGGCAAGAGAACGAAATAAGTTAAAAAACTAAAATTCGGCAATACAATATTATATATATATATACTAGGAAGTCGATCTTTTTCTCAAAACTTTTGATTGTGAAAGGAATTTCACTGTTTATTTTTTTCTACTATAGTAGAAACTCTGGTCAAAATCTCTAAAATGTAAAATTATAGATATTAGAACATGTTTCGTAGCCTTTTTATCGATTTAGTCAAAGTTAAATAAAAAAAGCCTTTAACAAAAATATAAAAAAATTATAATCGACAAAAAAGTGATTGTTTTAATATAAAACGACCACGTTCTAGAATTAAGAGGTTCGTACAATACAAATTTTTGAGTATGTTGAACATTATTTTTTATGAAAGATTTAAGCAGTTCTCTACAAAACATTTTTAAATATTTATTTATTTGTAGACAGTTTTTTAACTCTGATTAATTTTTTGTTTTGATATTAAAAACTGTTCTATTTGGTGGAATTATGTATCGAAATAAGTGACTGAAAGGACTCTTTTTAATGTTCTGATTGGCATGTTCTAAATAAATACAGTTAAATAGTTTTTTTTTATTTATTTATATTTTTGACATATGTGGTTACTTGATTACATAGAGTATGTAATATGCATTGTTATAGAAGTTTTCAAAAAAAATGTCTTTGTATAGGTAAGTTTAGTGCATAAGAGGAGGGGTGAAAACCATAGATGAAAATGACAATTCGAAGCCAGTTTTGTGATTTTTTTAATAAACTAGTTTTTTTATTGTACCGACACATAACTATTACTATAATTTATATTAGATTCAAGATTATTGAGTCGTTTAGACATTGATGTACATTGTCCACCAAATTAGGAAAAAAGTTTGCACAACCGATTTTTTTTGTAAACAGAAATAAATTTAATTTTTGCTATAATTAGAAACAATTTGACAATATAGCTGTTGCACGGCTTTGCGCAACAATGTAGAAAGAAGGAAGGCGAAGAATGAAAATTCGTTTTAGACCTATGGCAGTTTTTATTTGACTACAAACACATAATAATAGATCACTCTGTAAATAAGAACCGTGGGATTTATAATTTTTGTCTCAGCCATTAATAATTTGAGGCAATTTTCTGTAATAAACAAAATGAGTGTGAGAAATGACGAAGAGGCGTAAAAGAGATGGTTCAGATGAAAGAGAAGGGTGGAGTTGAGCTTGTCAGGCAAATTGGGAAGCGCTGAAATACAAAACTTGAAATATTGTATAGAGAATTCCTACAGGAGAGTATTACAGACATAGTTACAAGGTGTTTTTGAACAAAACAGATCGTCAATCATGGCGAAATGTCAATAATTCACTAACTGCTGTAATGAATATACACAGCCAGCAACAATTATAGAACTACATAATTGGAATTTATAAATTTTGACGCAATTACTTCCGTATATCGTCAAAATTTTAATATTCAATCATCTAAAAGTAATATACGAAATAAAGAAATGAATTTTTATTGATTAATACTGTTTCATGTTAAGAAGTTTATTTGAAAAAAACATGTTTCACTGTTAAATGAATAAATCTTGTTTTTTTTTCTCAAAACTGCAATATGTAAAAATTTGATAAATATAAGTTACTAGTGGCCTATATTGACGCTGAAATATTTTATAAATTGTTTTGAAAATATAAATTTGAAGGTTACTTGATGCTTTTTTAACTGAATGCAAAATAAAAGTATAATTTTTTATTATAGTTTTTTGGACACTTACAAATGACTTGACTCACAAATTATTAGTTTATATCAAAACCGCTGCACTGATTTTGGGTATTTTGATTAATTTGACCAACTACTTTGCTGTGGGGAATCGCAGTATACAATAAAAGCTTGAATGCTCTTCTTTGTAGTATAACGTTATTTCACTAGTACTAGTATAAGTATTTGCGGAAATATTAGTTATTTGAAAAATATTTTTTCATAATAAACTACTTGTTGTAGTTTTTTGCAATTACTATTATTGGATTTTATCAAAACATTTGCGTAACGTGACATGTGATATCACCTGTTTATTAATTTCAAAGACGATATGCAGCACTTAATCAACATTTACAACATTTTTATCGGCAAAACAGCTAAGAAATGAGTTGCCAAGATAATATTTGTTATCTATTTTTGAGTGTATGTATTAATTTTGTATGTATGTGTTATTAATGCCCGTTTGCACCGTTCAAGTTAAGCAACGCTTAACCCGAGTTAAGATAGGATTCTGCTTAAGTCACGAATTTGGTTTGCACCGTAACCGAATGAGTGCTTAACTCGCTAAAGCAAAGCTTAACTTTAAGCCTCCGATTTCGGAGGCTTAACTTTTAAGCAGAGACTTACGCATGCGTACATAGTGTTTATGTGGAAATGACAGGTGATGAGCGAGGATATCTATTTTCTAACCTAGAATATGAAAAATAATTATAATAATTATTAATCATTAGTCACCGAGGTCAACGCGGGTTTTTTTATTGAAAAAAATAGAACTTGTATCAATAAGCGAAACTGGCTGGCGCAATTGAAGATGACATATTTGATGCAGACCTAGACATTCTTGATATAATCGAATATGGATCTCCTCGTCAAATATACGAAAGAAATGAATATATTTATGCTTTGGATGAGCTGGCTTTTTATAGAAGATTGCGGTAAGTTGCCGGAAAGTAAGTTTTCATAATTAGGTAAAATTTTGTTTTAGATTAACCAAGGATACAACTATGCAATTGCTTCCACTTATTGAGGATGAAATAGCTTCTTTCACAGACATGTAATTAAATATAAATTATTTTATACAGTCGTGAAAGGTATATTTATTTTCTAGTATATTTATGTTATCTAGTATATTTCAGGTTTCTAGGTATACTGCCCCCTAGATATTTATATGTTTATAAGGTGCTAAAAGAGTTTTTTGAAAGATCACATTGCTTTGGAATTCAATACTATACAAAATTTACGAGAAACACTTGCATTAGTAGGCTCAAGCTCCCCAAAGTTAATAAATGTATTTTTAAAACTTGTTTTCTATACATAGGACCTGATATTAACAATACATTGCCGGATTATATTAAAAATTACCAAAATTTAAAAGGTAAACTAAAACTTCTAAAACGTTGGCTCCTAGAAAATAAGGAAACTGTAGAAGAGATTTTGTGTACCGCTAATATAGCAATGTAAATTTAATAGATTGTTTGTTTTTTTCTTTTTTTTCAGATGACACAAGCTTTAAAGTTGTTATTATTGTTGTTATTTCTTTCTTTGTGATTAATCTTTAGATCCAGTATAGTCATATAAACACAACTAAACTGAAGATTCAACCTGGAATGTAGAAACTTATGTTATTTTTGGCATTTTTTTATAACTGTATGAATTAGGTTGAATAAATATTATTATTATTATCACTTTCTCGTGGTGTGTCAGTCATGGAACAATACCAACTTTTAGTTATATTACTAATATTCCCTAAAACTTGTTAGCACGGGTGCGATGTTGCCAAAGCGAAAACTCTAAGGCGATCTTAAAGTTAAGAATTTCACAAACGTCAACGGTGCAAACCAACTGCGACTTAAGCAATGCTTAACTTTAAGTTGTTCTTAACTTAAGCATTGCTTTACGAAATACGGTGCAAACGGCCATAAGTGTATGTCTCAAGGTAGTAGATTATCTGGAGGAAAGAAGGAAAGGTTTACAGAGAGTAAATTAAACTAGAATTAAGTTAATCAATTAAATTTAAAATCAAGATCTTTGGTTGGTTGTAGCCGCCAATTCAACCAATCACGTAAAGAATTATTTTTAATTTTAGTTAATATTCCAATAAAGTTGAAGTTAATTCCTTACATGATAACAATAGCCAAAGATAGGATGCAGCAAAGAATAAAGATATTTATATTGTCAATAAAATAATAAATAATCTAGAAATTACATACATGTATAGATGTAAAATAACAAGGATCAATAGTAACTCTATAGATAAAAAAATAAATAAAATAGGATGCTCTAATATCAAACGTGCCGGATTTGTTGCCGCTGAAAATCTTGTATAATTCTCTAATAACTGCCGCGGACTTTCTAATCTCTACTTTTGGCTACAACGTCAAAATCATGCAGTAGTTTTAAACTGGACTCAAAGTAATACGAAAACTAAAAAGTATTTCAAACATTTAAGAATTTGTACGACTCAATGAACAGAAACAATATGTATCTTATTTTGTTTGAAACTGTCGGCTCAAAATCTGGGAAAAGGAAAGATTTTACTGTTTTTGTATGCGTCTTACGTTTTGTCAAAACATGTATAGCAAAGAGCAAGGGATTTGGATAGCAATAAAGCTAAGCTCAAGATATTATTAATGTGCACAAATCATAGCCATTAAAGCTTAAGGGAATTTTACAAATCTGATCGTTTCTATTTCATTTACAGCAACCAACCCTTCTATTGTACACTTAAGTGTACACTAATCAGCTCAACTTTATTGCTTTCTAAAAATATAGGCTGTTGTTTGGAAAGATTTGCGTTAATCCTATTATTGCTTGATTTTTGCTTCATCAAATGCGTCTAGAGGGGCTCTGTAACACACACGTTTACCTTATTTGTGATTTAACTTGTTTTTGTGTGTGATATTTAGATCTTTCGCACTTTGGTATCATATTTGATAAACACTATCTAACTTTGTAGGCTCTTTTACAATTTTACATCGAGACGATTTACCTAAATCCTGTCCTTTAAAAGGCTTTGAATAAGAAAGGTTTTAGAAATATCACCCTTGTTTATAATTTCTCTCGTCTCTGTTTAAACAATGGCGCTGTTAATTAGTGTCACACGAAGAGGCCAACAGAGTTTTAATTTATTTTATTGCTAAAGCATGTGCACGCGTATAAATAAAAATACGTTGAGAAGGGAAGAAACGAAAACAAGAATAAAACAAAGCCCATACAATAGGTAGAGAAAGATCCGTAGCGGACCATTCAACACGTCTACTTCGGAATCCTTTGAAATTTATTTTCGGATGGAAACGAACAAGTTCCAACTGACTGTTCTCTATGTCAACAGTGAACTGCCTTTAGCACTTCAATAGAAAGACGATGATAAATATATAACTTACCATTTGCAAATTGGACTCTTTTGATAAGCGAATTGAAAATACACAAACTGATCTACATACTGAGCTTCTTTCTATTTGCGTGCTCACAAAGATCAATTTTATACAAGGTTGAAAGAAAACGTTGAAAAGACGGAATATAATGAAAAGACATTTTTTTAATTATGAGTTGTACCTCTACTGTAGATAATAGCAATAATAATTTTTAAAATTAAGAATGATAATTTATAACGCTTTTTCGATCATCATTAAAACTATTTAAAGAGTATGTTTTTGTTCTCAAATCAGTTAGGTTAAGCAAAATAAAAGTGACTGAACTATTGCATTGTTGCAGAGAAGTGTAGTAAACTTATTGAATCTCACAGAACTCAACAACTTTTGTAAGTTGAATTACATTAATTTACTTCTTCCTACGCCAGATTTAACTACAGCGTTATCAATAATGACGGTTTGACACATTTTAGAGACTTTTTTTATTTGTCTAGTTGCAACACTGTAACCGGAAACGCTTGTTTGACAAAGATTTGGCATATCACTTATAAAAAAAAAGGTAGCACTCCGGGAAAGGCCGGCAGAAGTGAAAACTTCAATATTAACGTTGTGTTTAATTATAAGTATAAAAGTACTATCATTTATGAGGTAGAATACAATGTTTATTTATTGCGCTATCGTACACAAATATGACAATTTATATGTTGTTATTTATAATATTATATCGTTATTTATATATTACATTAAATTTTATCTCTCACAAAAATCAACTTCCATCCATAATTTCGACGACTTTTACACCATCGTTATTATCAGAATCATGATCGCAAATTTTTACAACTGATACAATTGGTTTATGATAACTGAAGTAAGAAACAAACAGTTTTGATTCGAACCTATTTAAGTGTCTAATAAAGACCGCATCAATAGTAGTTTTGTATTTTGTTGTGCTAAAATTGCGATCATTTGACATAGTTAAACCAAATTCATTATTTAAAAATTCAATTAATGATTGATTTTTATCGTCTGCAAAGTTTATATTGAAATCTCCACTTAAAATCATTGGCAATTTATCAAAGCTTTTTCCAATTTTTTTTTCTTACTTACTCATTTTCTTTCACTACTTCATCATCACTTTTTTCATTAATAGATTCACTTTGTTCGATTTCCATAATTTAAACAATTCACATTTACGAATACACAACAGTGTATTTACTACACAACAGTCAAGCAATCAGCTGTCACCATCCTTGGATACGCGTGGGACGCTGTACATAAACACACACGGTCATTCGCGCAAGCGCCCTGTGCCGCCTAAACAGAGCAGCACACTCAGGCCATAGATTTAATACATTAGATATAGCTATGCATGCTGAACATACTTCGGTTCTTAAAAAACATATCAAAGAAATTGGTACATCTCTTCATTTCTTTCTATATTTAATGAAACACATTTTTTATCCTTTTCATCATATTTGTTGTATGTCGCACACGAGTCTATAGTGATTAAACAGACACGAATTTCTACGATTTTAGTCGACAATCAACGATGCAATGCTTTGCTGTCAACTTATTGACATTTGTCATACACAATCTAATAAAATACGAAAATTAGGTTAAAAATCAATTTTATTTTGGAATGAATAATTATTTATAAATAAAGGTTTTTTCATCAGTGCTAATGATTCTTAATTATTTTATCAAAAAACTCTATTCCAATTTCAAAATTTCACCAACTTTTAGTTGTGTCAGACCCATGTAAACTTTATTATCCGCTTCATATTTTATCAGCTTACAAACCCACAACTGCATCGTGACAATCACAATAATGAAAATAAAAAACTTCTCTCCTATGAATTTGTAAAATTGAAGTTAGGCTTTAAGAAAATAGAGAAACATTAGAAAGCTGGAAAAAAATAAAAGTTGAGGTTGAAATCTCAATAAATAAAATTACCTTCAAATTATTAAATATTTTTCTTGACAATAATTATTTTCAATTTTTAAGTGACTGAATTAAGTTTTCTGTTCAAATTATGTGATTAGAAAAATTTGAATAGAAACGTCAAAATAATTCTAGTGTCATGCTGACGTAGCGTACTCTGCGTCTACTGATTTCTGCTTTGCTATTTGTAGGAACCTCTCTAAAAGATAGCGCTATCGAATACTAATGCAGTTGAGAGTGAGAGCAATAGATGGTACGTCTTGGCGGACTATCGCAGTGCATGGCTGTATCTTGTTATAATAAATCTATGACTCAGGCACGGTAGAAAGAGTGGGAGATACTAGTTCCTCTCCCTTCCCCTCGATCTTACGCTTTTTCGATCAGCATCACGTGACCCTGACGCGAGTTTGAAAGTTTTTACCCATACAAAAAAAAGTGCTAAGCGCCGCTAAAGAAGTTTTCACTTCAAAAATTGTAGGTTATGTCACAACGATTATTAATTTTAAACAAATAAACTAGAAATGCAAACAATAATTTAATTGGAGGTAATGCTCAAAGTGACCTCTACCATGGCTCGAGACACAAATTAACTCTTCTTTTTACGTTTTCAAAGATATTGACCAGCATGTTGTGTGTAATGTTTGTAACTTACTATTGCCTCTTGCAGTTCTTTCTTGGTATGCAATGTGTTACTAAACTGTTTTTCAAGAACCCTAACTTGGCCTAGGAAACACCAACTTTAACTGGGTGCAAATCGGCCTCTCTGATCGCGTGAGGGTTTCCCCTGACCAAATTCAGTAATTTTGTTTATTTACATAGCCATTAAGGTGAAACCAGACTTTCGATTGTCAAGGATTTCATCACGATTTAATAACTTATTAAATCAATTGCATAATAATACTCTCTGTGGGTGATCAGGAGGGGTTAATGTTTGGGCAACGGAATTTTTGTAGGGATGGTATCTTTATTATTTTCAAGAACAGTGGAGCAACTTCCATAAACCAGTAAAATAGTAAATGGGAAAATAGAAAATCAGGAGTTATATAATAGGTATTATGGTTCAACGGAAAGCATAGGGACCTGACCTGTTTGAAGGGAAAGCGTTCTTATGGATTTGCTAAGACTTTTCATTCAAGTTCTAATGTCTTCGACAACTTCCTCAGTTAGAGTCGAAGGGCTCCCAGTTGGTTATGCTTTGCTACGCTCCTTGTGTTCCAGTAACGGTCTACTACTCGTATGCAATGTTGCTGAAAGACAGCAAAGCCAACTGAAGCTTCCGGAAAAATTTCCCGAAACTGAAGGTAGGTCGCTTCGAGAGAGTACTGCCAACCAGTTATTGGATTATAAATCTTGCTAAAAAAGTACGCCATTCTTTGTTAAAATAATGTGTTCTAATGTGAAAGCCATTTTTAACAAAAATATTCGAAAGAAAAAAGATGTTTTAGTCTGAATTTGAAAAGTCAATTGGCATCTGTCGTTGATGTTGTCAGTGTCAAAGGTGTCACCCGTCAACAGAAGGAAGTGGTTGCAGTTGTACCATTTTAAAATGAAACGTAGGATTGCCAATTCAAACAGTCCTATTTGATCATGCTGTAATACTCATTGGTTAAATTGTTATTTTTTGGTTGTTATATATTTCACACCTAGTTATATATCACCTAAAAGCATACATTCTTAAACTGTAGATACATTAGTAACTCAAACATCAAAAATGTTTCTAGTTAAGACATCTTACCTCTAAGTTACTTTAATTCTTTGCTTCTCAACAATGTTATAGAAATTACTGGTAGGTACATATTTTATGATGTAAAAAAGCGATAAAAATGATTAAATACGACTCTTTTAACTGATTTGTGACATAAAGTGTTGAAAAATGCGTCCCTCAACAAAGTTATAGCACCCTCCAATTAAGTTGACCGAACAAATAAAATGACAAATGATTTGTCGACACAAATAAAGTTTACCATCAAGATAAGCCCTCGCCTCTGCCACCTATGCGTGTTATATAAATCATAGAAACAATACCTTCAAAGTGAAAAAGAAAACAAGAAAGAATTGGTTTATTTTAATATTTATTATCCAACTCAGTTGTTCATGTTATTAATAATTTTTTTTAAAATAGGTTTGTTTGTGTGGGCAGTGCTGTAGCCGACATAGCTCGTCCCACAAGATATTAAGTTATAATGTCTTGTCTTGAACTAATGTTTCCAAGTCTCTAATTACAGATTGTTATGGTTTAATTAATGGTTGGAAATGTGGGAAACAGGTGGGTAAAGAACGGACCGATGGGAATAGGGATTGTGATGTAAATAGGGAACAAGCCAGATCGGGATTAATGGGATCGGCTTATGTTGGGGTCAAAAATTTCTACACATTTGTGTAAAAAATTAAAATTCATTCAAATAATTGTTTAATATGGCACGTTCTTAAAAGCTCAAAATAGCAATTTACACGATTGTTAACAGGTTTACCAAGCGCAGAAATGCGTCGTCGCCGGAAACTTAAATTATGCAAATCTTTTAATATGACAATCATTAGCTTAAATGAGGCTATTTCGTGTTTAGTCATAAGCATGAATATGTGATTATATCTAAGAGATAAAAAGTTGTTGATAGCTCTGTTGGGACACTTATCTATAAAATATCTTTAGTGTGTGTTGATTACATCTGTGATCAAAGAAAATTTATTTAAATTATTTTATTTATCTTTCTAGTGAATAGCTGATCTCTGTAAATAAAGCGGATTTACTTTTTTATTTTTTAGACTTTTTAACTTTCTAAAAAAATATTCAGTCATTAACAACAAAATAGAAAAGACAGGTTCTATATTTTATCAAATTTATACACTTTTCTGAAATACTACTTAGCTTTAAGCATAAACTCTTCTGTCAAAAACTTTTCATTCACAAACTGCAAAATCTTCTATCCATCATAACCCATCTTTCATGAGTTAAAAGCAAGAAAAGATTTTGTTTCAATTTTGCAAATTAGACTGCATCGGTCTTTTGCTGAAAGAAAATAAACTCATTTTTTTTCATATTCAACATGAAACAATACATTTGACAGCAACGGTAACTACGATTTTCCACATAAAATGTTTTCTGCTGTATTTTACCGCATACTATGCAAAGTAGATATTCCTTCTTTTCAAGCTTCAGAGACATGAAAGAAGCTACACGACTGTGAATCCATCTAGATTATTTTTGGGAGATCAATATTTGCTTTCAATTTACTTAATAAGTTTCTCAATCATTTAAATTTGATTTTAGTGTCACTTCTAGCCAAAGGTCATAATTATCAATCCACAACTTATTTTGCTTTCCGCTAACTTGTTGACCAAAGCTGTTTTATCTCAAATTCTTTTTGCAAAAATTTGTTATTTTTTTATTTTTAATTAAAGTACGAAACTTCAAACTGAACACTTTTAATAAATTTTCATGAAACTGATAAAACGTCAAATAACGGTTGACAGTTCTTCAGAGTTACGGGTTACCATTGCCGATTTAGGAGAAAAGAGATTATTTTTAGATTATTATTTAATAGAATATTTTTTACTTTGAAAATTATAGCAGCCAAATCTAAGAGACAAAGCCAGTCGGCCAAAAAATATTATATTACTCTAGGGCGTTATTCAATTTTACATCGCTCCAGCTAATAATTTTAAACAATTTCTTGCGCTATTATTTTTCGCATTTAACTGTAAATAACTATTTGAGTTATGTTTGAATGTTTCTTTATAAAATCATGAGATTAAACAAAAGTATTAGAAAGAGCAGTTTGAATTTTTGTGTGATAATCTAGGAGGAACATAAAGAGCTAACGTGAACTGGTAACAGTGTGGGCAGTGTTATAAGGATAAAAGAGCAATATTCAGATAAGAGTATGAGAAAAGAATGATGATATTCAACAATTTAGTTAAGAGTGTGATGAAATATAAAACAAAAATGTGAAAGTAGAAAAAAAACTACAGATAAAAAAAATGCAAGAGCAATGAGGTGGTATTTTTGGCTAAACACGCACATTTTAAAGTGTGCGTGTTTTCCTCTACTAGGATAAGCAGAATCAAGAAAAACAGTTAAAACAAAATTGGAGAAGAGAACTGTAAACTTTTAAAACCCTAAAACTTAAACTTTAAAAAAAGAAATGTTATAAGAAGAAACTGATGAATGTAGATGAACTTATAGGAAACAAAAAAACAAGAAAAAATATATGGATAGATGCACGAAAACGATAGATGTGGTTGAACGCAAACGTAAAAGATTCGGCTGACAACAGTAAGGACAAGAAAATTATTGAAGGAAAACTGCCACTGCTTTTCAAAGCAGATGAGTGAGAAAGGCTTATGTCGATTAGAGTCAGAATCGAAGACAGACATATACTAAAAAACGCAAAATGCATGGAATAAAGAGAAAGACGATGGATCATGTAAAGAAAGAATTTGACCAGGGGGAAGAGAATGAGATATTGAAAGAAGCGGACAAAGGGCTGAAGTGAATAAAACTGATAGAGAATAAACGAAATAAATTAATTGCAAAAAAAAAATAAACGATTAAAATATATAATTATAAGTGAAAAAAGAGACATAAAAGAAATTGAAGGTATATTACAACATTTCTTTGAAAAATGTAAAATGGTTCTCTTATGATAAGACACTGTATCTAATTTTATCACTCGTTACATTTTCATAAAATACGTATTTTAGTTTTTTCTTCACATTTTTTGGGTTTTCTGAATTTATTTTGGTGTCACGTTGTGCCACAAGTGTGCCGTGTGACATGTTCAATAAATATAGTTTAGCTCCTATCAAAAATGATTAATTATTTTTAAAATACTTTTGTTTTTTTCTGTGTATGTCGTGGATGGTCTCTTTTTTTCTAGAAATATTCAGCAGAAGTATAATCGGAGAGCCTCTCCCCGCCGTCAGCGATTAATAACAGACCCTAGCACTTTGCTGCAGACAATTCTACCAACATAAATATATCAACCATCACTAGCAATGACAAATAGTGCGGGGGTGGTCTACCCTTAACTGATCCAGCACAATGGAGCTGTTTACTGCAACTGAGACCCTTCTTCTCGCAACTTTCCTGCACTTTGTAGAAAGATTTGTTTTTCCTAAGATGACATTTTGATATGACTCAAGTTTTTCTTATCATTTCCATAGTATTGATTTTCGCGTACGAATAGAAAATTGAAAAGGGGCGAGTGTATTTAGAAAGTATTGGATTTCAATGAATGGGGCTTTTCAGGCATTGTAAATCTACCGCATCCATATCAATAGAATGAAATTTTTGGATTTATTAGGAATTATTTATTTTTATTTAAAATGTAATATACATTAATAATAGTAATGCTATGAAAATTGGTAAAAGCAAATTCATCCACAATATTACATTTATTTGGAATTAAACCCAAATTCAAGGTTTTGATTAGTTGGCGGAAAGCCGTTGAACTTTAAAGCTTGAACTAGACAAAGATTAAACTGACCACTAAATATGATATTTAATGAGTTTTTTATTAAAAATCAGTACAAAAAAAGTTTACACTTTGATAGATTTTAACCTATTAAGGCTGGGCGAAACAGAAAGTAAATTAAATATTTAATTACAATGATTATCTACGCCGTCAATTTTATTCCGGCTTATATATACAAATTTCAATTAAGTTGAAATATTGGCACGCTTAGCTAGTGCGATACATCATTGGAATCGGATTGAGATAGAAGATAACCAAAAGTTATTCTTGTCGTGGTCTCTGATAGTTTGTAAAATAAATTTAATCACAATGCTTAATCCAAATTATATTCTGTGTTTTTTAATATACTTTGTCTGCGGGGGTTTAATCAATCATGGTAAAGAGGTCAAGCATCGTAGAAACACCCGGTAGGCTGTGACCGGGATGAAATATTTATTGATATTCATGCTGTAATCGTTTTGAGCTGATTTAGCCTGATTTATGACAACAATAAATATTATCCCAAGAAGTAAATGTTTTTTTGATCAATTACCAGTTTTACATTCAAAGTTTGTGTACAATCTCTGCCAAAAACTTGGTAACAAGATTTGGTTTTTTGCAGAGACATGAAAGTTACAGGGTTTTGTTTTAAACATTTGATTTTGAAATTATTGTTTATCAAATTTTTTGAGTTGACTGTGTGGTGTTTTGAGTTGTATGTGTGGGTCATCTGTGACGGTATTTTTTAAACTTTTTTGTCATTGGAATAACAATAAAGCAGAATGGTTTTTAAAGTCAGATTATTTTTTTCTTTTACGTTGCAACAAGAGTTTACAATTTTAAACTTTAAGAATGCAACAAATTTGTAAGAAGTTTGTAACCAAAAAAGTGAAAACTTTATTGTAATTTGTGTTTTCCCATCTCAAAACTACTCACAACTTCTAATCAGAGATATATAATAAGAAACTAAGCTGCAAGATTCTTAATTATTGTGAATTTACTTCAAGAGCAATAATCGTTTATTATAAATTTGCTAGTATTTGCTAGTTAGTGCAATTTTTCGATCAATCTTATTAAATTTTATTAAAAGTGCTGCACTTTGTAATTGAAATGTTTCTCACAGACTAAACTGCGCTTTGGTAAATCTCTGACAATTACTTTCTTATTTGAATTTATGAATTGAAAATTTGAACAAAATTGTTTCACAACAAAAATTAGCTCAAAGATTTGGTGTTAAAGATCACTGTTTGTAGGACAATTGACCAAAATAGCGTGGTGCTATAAAAACAAAGAAATGCACCAAAGTAAACCATTTTCCACCGTTAAAGTCTGACAGTCATACTGCTGCTGTCCAACAAATGACAGGACATGTCAGGTCAAGTCAAGAAAATGAAGAACGTAAAAGAAAACGGTCTAATATCTATAATTTAAATATTGATTATGGTACTTATTGTCGATTGTTATACCACCTAATTTAAAAAATACCATAGTTTTGAAAAAGCTATCAGTATCTAAAAAAATTCCGCAAACTTTAAGACGATACGTTACACCTGTCACATGTCACAAGTCTAGTTAAATGGAAAACGCTATAGCTAGTGCCAAATGCGAGAAAAAAATGTTGCATAACTTGCAGTTCTCTGGATTGCAGCGGGCTAAAAGTCATATTGTTTTGCTTTGAGACAAAAATAGCGCTTTTGATTTGGAAATTATTTCACGCAGTGCAGTATAAGTGTGCTAAATTCCACATTATATTATAAAATCGATTTATTTAAAGATTCTCTCTAAATAATATATTGCTGAATAGAACATCTAACTCTTTTATTTCACAAATCCATTAATCGAAACGAGTATTCCTGGAGCTCTTTTCATGAACCATAACGATTTTCAATAATTGCAACATGAAAGTGTAAGCTTTTGAGACTTCAGTCGTAAAAAAGTAGCTTTGTGGCTGTAAAACGGCTCGTATAGACTGTAAAACAGAATTATTAACCTCGTAAAAGTAGACTTTAAGTATTATTGTTTTCGCAATCAATTATTGCCTTATTTTCCAGTTCTGCTTTGCATTATTCTATTGACCTCAAATTTCTGGAATTAATGAAGGAAGCCTCGAGAAGAGCGCGAGTCAGAGCGTGTGGAGCGTTGAATTTCTGACTTCATTATACGAAGTCTAATGTTTACCAAATTTCCAGGACTTGTTAATGAGAAATTTGATATTCAGATGCAAAAAACAATCGCTAACAACTTCTTCTTGAATATCCCCTGGAGATAATCGTGATTTTTTTGTCTTCTCATCGGGTGAAGATTTTAATAATGTAAGCCTTCCAGGGTTTCATTTAATTTACATAATTTTTTTTGCGCCATCTATAATTTGACATAAGTGAGTACAGCGATTACAACAATTGGCCAACTTGCATAATAATACGATTAAAACCGACAGACTTTATTAAATTAACTACTTTAATCAAACCACTTTACCACTTGTCATTTTAGGGTTAAAAACACTTAATTGAGGACAGAAATTCCTTTAAATCAAAAGAAAGTGCATTTATCAAGACAGCTTTTTCATTATTGTATCCCCCAATTTTAAGTGAGTTAGTTAACTTTCTCCAAACAATTAAGCTTCTTTCAATGAAAAAATTTCCGCGTTTAATAAATGTTATTTTCTCTAATATAATTATTATTCAGCGGCTGAATTGACTTTTTTTCTTGAAATTGCAGTCTAAGCAAAAAATCAAAAGTTGTTGAAGAGGCCAGCGCTTTTTTACGAAAGCGTATTTAACCTCTTTAGAGATTTAAAACAATATATTATAATACGTCCTCTAAAATGGGTACGTACGGTTGACCAAAGAACACCTTATGAACGAGTTTCATAAGCTATTTTTCTTCTTTTCTCTTTCTTCAGACAGCTTATTAACAACTTAAGTGATACATTTGAGAAATGTATAAATAATAGCAAATTTTGGTGAACACATTAATATGCCGCTCAACAGATATAGTTGAATGGATTAAAAAAAAAACGAAGTTTGATGTGCAGATACCTGCTTTAAAGTTTAATTTACATTTTATCTTAAGAGAACAGGGTTGCTATAACAAACCTCTACAAATTATTTATTGCACAATATCAAAATGTGCTATTATAATTTATTATTCCAAATAATAATAAACTTTTGTTTAATTATCAGCTAATAAACGTCAAGGCAAAATGACAATGACCGTATGACGTCAGGATCAGCGTTACATTGCGAATACGGCTCACGAATTTCAGTTTGACTGATAGAAAAATTACTTTTAAATTGCCCGGTTGGGCAACTGTGTAACTAATTCAAATGGCAGCAAAGTTTTTTCAAATAATTAAAAAAAAACATTTTAACAACATTTTAGCTTTGGCGAAATTTCACTATTTAAAGATTGTTTTCAGTAAAACGGTTGGGACACAAATTTTACTTTATGCTAGGTAGTAAACAAAACAATGGTTTACAAAAAATACTAATGTAATGTAATGTTTATTTATAGGCACTTCGGTAAATACAAGCGCAAGCTTGTCACTGATAATTCATTCAAATCTGAATCTGTTGCAACTTGCTGATGAGTTCTAATAAAAACAAAACGTCCCAAGTTTACAGAAGTAGTTTGAATGAATTTGCATTTGTTTTTTTTATTTTACCAGTTGCAGGAGATAGGCTACAATATATATCATTGATATCTTTTGAGACAAAAGGCGCTAGCGTATAACTTGGTTGTTTAATCAGCGATATACATTTGATTTCAATTTGAATCTATTAACGTTGACATTTTGTCATTTAGAGTATATATAACCTTTATATGCATCAAACAAAACATGTGGTAATTTTTTTTTCAAAAATGTTTGATGTAAAGTAGCTTCTGATAGATGTCGCTCGTTTAAGCATATTACATAAATAACAGGCACAAACTTGTCACTGCAAATTTATTCATACCTGAATTTGTTGCAACTTGCTGATGAGTTTCAATAAGAACAAATGCATTTGTATTAATCTTTTTGTATGAAATATGTTAAAAGATGCAAATTGTTAAACTGCAAATTGCTAAAATGTTAAATTGACTTCATGTTAAATTTAATTATAATCAAATTTTTTTTAAATAAAACAAACTGCATTGACGTTTTAGTTTTTTGATTGTATCTGCAACATTAAATGTTGTCAAGCAATTTTATTCTCTGATAAATCAACGTTGTATAATTTTAAAATTAATTATCAAGAATAAAAAATAAAAGAAAAAAGTAAAATTTTTTTTGTTTTACTAAAATGCAAGAACTGACGCTGAAATGTTACATGTGTTTGCATTTCTGCTTATAATCTAACAAAGTAGAGCTCAATTAATCCACAAATGATTGATAAACTGATGGGTGTTAAGCCATTTTGCCCAAAATTTTGAACACTTTAAAAAAAAAGATGGAACATTTTTCGTGCGATTGTCTTTGACAATTTGGTTTTATAACGATTTAAGTTCAACACCAGCTTTGAGAAATATAAATTATTGAGATTTTATGGTCAACTAAAAACTTTTTTGAGGAATAAAATTTTGTCGCGGGTATTCAAACAAATTTTATAGCATGATTCAATTGTCAAAACTTTGTTATAAGAATCCGTCTTCCTTTATATTTTTATGACAGCATTAACATAATGTATGAACGGGCGAAGTTTTTTGTTGACAATGTAGTTGAATATTTATTGAAAATTTAAAATTTTAATAAGACAATCAATATAAGTATTATGATAATCTTCACGTGGGTTTGAAAGAATAATTGAGACATCTTTGAGGCAAAGCAGCGTTAATGAAAATTAATAATAATGGCTTTTATCCATTCATCCAACCGAGACTCATTATTTATCTTTACCTGTGACATTTTATTACGACGAAAAAAAAATAAATTAATAAGTCCTCCAGGCGTTCAGTAATCCAAAAGTAATTTCGAAGTCATATTTCATTCCCATTATGAAAGAATCAATCGGCTTACGCTCGGATAAAAGTAAAAGCGAATAAATTCCGCCAAAGAGGTCTCTATACGCTTCAAAAACTCTTTGGAGGAACATCAATCTCCTGATTTTAATTTTCGAAAAATGAGCACCAGTTGATCCAATTGTATAATGGTATGGGTAGGGCTTGATCCATGATGCCATCAAGGTGTAATAATGTATTTTAGGCGTCGCCCTATATATCGAAAACCTACGCACGTACAACAAAATTATTTATATGAATAGGCTCTAGCTGTACACAAACTATCAGCTACTAATAACGTCGACAAGCAATATAGTTTGTCTAAGAAAAATTAACTTCTATGACTGGTTCGCTGCTTAGTCATTGCACTGGAAAGTAATTAAATTAGAATTCCTTGCTAGAAATATACATAAGAGGATGTTTAAGTAATGCGATTTTATTACTTAATTAAATTTAAAAGCTGTGCACAATGTAAGTAATTATTTTGTTTTTAATCTTTAAGAATCTAGGATCCTATTTTTTATTGCATTAATGCGTAAACATCAAGGAACTTTTAAATATATATAGGTACTTCCGCTACCACATCCTTTGCTGCATCACAGATCCGGTGTTTTATATTCTGTACAAAACGGGTAATTTGACATACAATGTCGTTAGTATTGGTTTAGTCTAAACAGATTATTTTTTTTTTATTTTTGTACATTTAAAAGATTTGATCGATTTTATGTTAATAGCTTTTTGTTATTTTAAGGTTAATACATCTAAATGTGACACTTTCTTTCATTTACTCGTATTATAAAACGATGGATTAACAACATTGTTTAAAAATGTATATGAAAATTTATTTTTAATTGCATGTGCAAATTAAACCAACTATTTTTTTTAGTTTGTAAGACAATCATGCAGCATCGACAAAGTTTTTACGATGAAAGAATTTCCAAATGCTTGAATTAAACATTGTTTTTGAAAAACGTTTTAAAGCTTGCTTTTAGCATAAAACATCAAACTAGGGGACCAAAATAACAAATTTTTACCCACTAAAACAGTGCTCCGACTGTTGTGGACTGATTTAACCGTCACTTAAAAAGCTGGTTGGAAAATTGGCGCTGACTTTATTACTGAACCATATCTCAGATGTCTCGGTTGGCTTCAATTTACTACTGAGTCGTTTCTACAGAATTATTAATACTTTAATTCAAAGTGGGTAATAATTTCTGCGCTACACAATTTTCGCTTAATCATTTGTTTGCCGCGCGACTTTCCCTATTAAAAGAGTAGTATTTGTTCTCGAATCATCAAAAAATGTGTGTAAAACCAGAGGATTAATAGAGCTAAACTATTAAAAAGTTTTCAGCTTTTAATCTATGACAAGGGTTTGGATTTTTGATTTTAAGCGCGTTGCGATTTTTATACAGTAAGGCCAAAAAGGACTGATAAAACTAACTTACTTTCATGAGTGGATTACGTCAAAACTTTTTTACTTTTTTTCTTGTTACCAAATAAGCGAATAAGCGTGAAGATAGCTTATTTAGTTATCTTAATTTTAACTGGTCGTAAAGTTGTTGAAAATTTTTAAAAATATAAATAAAAATTTATTTTTTCAAACTATGTATGTATGTATTTATTTTTTTTAAGTTTTTTTTTAGAATTTGTGTTGGAAAAACAACAATTAATAAAACATAATTAAAATAAAAATTATACTTAATTTGTGTTGCTATTTTGATTAGTTTGTCTTGGTTTAGAAAAATTGCTGAGATGAGACGTAAGTCAAAATTTTGGGATTTTGTAACAAAATTGTTCTACGTTTAATAACATTGTCTAGAATATTTAATCTATAGATCATTTAATCGGTTTTTATTTGACAGATGTTAAGGTCTACCAATGGCTTATGCCAAAATGTCTTTTCAAAGAATAAATTGAACCTTGTAAGATTATTAAACGTGAACGATGTTTTTACTTTGTTAGATTGAAAATTAAATGCACTTTCCATAAAATTGTTTTGCCAGTTGTAACATGTATATGAGATTGAATCTAAATTAATTTGTTTTGTTGTGTATCTTTAAAATGTCAAAAAAATTATTAACCTGCACCTGTATAATTATTACAATAAGAGATTGCTTAGCAACAAACCGGCGACCAACTCTAAAGAAAATACTGCAAGCCATAAATTAATAAAAAAACTGAAACTTGCCGTTGTATTTGTTTAAATTTGTTTTCCGGAAATCGTCTTGGAAACAACATTTTCCTGCTTATTTACGCGCAGGAAAGTTGAGTTTTCCGGACTAGTACTGTAAAAACTTTACAAGACGCAAAATAAAAAAGATACTCTAGTAACTATAGTTGCCAACAAAATTGACAAACTTGATTTTTGTGGAATTTGTCAAAAAAAATTCAAAAATTTGTAAATTTTGTCTTTTTGACGATTTCCGGAAAAATTTAATACAAAACTCGTCAGTAAAATCTCTTACTTGACTCGGAGCTTTGAAACACTCGGCAGCACAAAGTGCCTCGTATTTCAATTTAGCTCCTCTTCAGTAATGTGACATTTTCCTGAATAAAAGTCAGGAAAGTAAATAACTATTTAAAATTAAAACCAAATCTTTATATATGAAACGACATTTACAGAATTTTAAAGCAACCAAAAAAACTTTAAAAATTACCTATTTAAATTCCAAAATAAACATAACCTTGATTTTAATAATCTGAGGTTTGTATGTAGCAATCCGCACTGAATTAACGATTGTCTTTAGTATAAACGGGGCAATTTTACTATGATCATTTTTAAAAGTAGCGACAGAAATAGGTATTTTTGCTCATTTTATACTAATTTAACAAAACATTTAAATAGTTTTTGGTAAACAAGTTATGCATTATTATTTTATGATTTTGATAATACGTAAATTGATGGTTTTAGTGTCTAAATATAAAATGTAGTTTTAAAGACAATAAATTTTATTAAAGATTACATTGGTCTGATAGCACGTTTCTGGCAAAGTATGTCGGTAAACTGCAAGAAGATGTAAAGTTTGGCACAGTACTGACTGAATGAAATTTTGACATGACATAATGACAAATCGTCATTGTGCATGACAATTGTTATAAACAGTACATATAGATAGCGGTACAAACAGAGAAATAGATCAAAATAACTTAGATCTTAGAGGAAGGAAAAGAAAGTAGATATCTTACAACATTACAGCAACAAACAGTAAAAAAAAATTGAACAATTGAACTTTAAGCACATTATGTATATTTGACATGCACACCGGAGTTTTTCATTTTATAAATTTCAGTACATTTTAGCTAATTTACTTGAAAGATGTGGAAAATAAACTCATAAACCAATTTATCTAGAATAAAGTCGTAGTATCTATTATATATTTTCGGCTTATTAATTTTTCTTGCTTGAACGATTGAACTTGATTGGGTTTTAGATTAATGTTTTAGTTGAAAAAATTCTCAATTTCAATAATATAATTTACACGGTTTCACAAATGCTAAAACTGTAATAATAACGGACCTATGCTTGGTAGTTTTACAACATTGTATTGTTTTGGAACAATTTTGTAACAAATGCAGCTTATATGTATTTTTTGTTTGTTGGTATTGTCACAAGAATTAAAACAATTGCTTTTATTTATTTACGTATCAATATTGTAATTTTAGTGGGCAGGAAAAATGTATAGAATTAGAAATAAATAAAACAAAAATAAAAAAAAATTTTGTGCGGTGACACACATGCTGAATTCAAAATTAAGTGCGTCGTTTCTTCACCTTTTCCAACATCGAGCACATCGATATTCGAGATTGATAAAGCAGGGTTTAAATCTTTGATATAAAAAAAGATAGTCGGGCAGGTTTTATAACCCTAAAAGTATCTGGTAAATGTAGAACATGGCGTTAAGACGTGATACGCGCGAAAAAGGCATATTTATCATGTGCCATGGACTTAAGAGGACAAAGGAAACGTGAGATGGAATATGAAATTTCTGAATTGCTGATTTCGAGCGTTTCACGATACCACCAAGATTTGCAAGATGTCAAAAGGTCTCTGACATTTAAATGTGGGGATTTAATCGGTTTTTAATGACAAACGCCAGTTCGGTTCTTAATTACTTGGGTAATCTGAGCATGTATCAATGCTTTGAATCAATATTATGGGAAATAATATTACTTCTGGGATAAACTCAAAACTAATAAATCTATTCTGCAAAAAATAACTTTTTCTCTTATTATACAAAATATTCTGCGTTTTACTTGAAAAAAACTTGGATAATTCAATATATTATTTGGAAATACTTATAGCAAATGGCATTTCTAAAAGTTAAATCTATTAAACGGATTGCACTCGAAGCTTACTACTACTACTTGAGATTACTACTACTTTTTTTCCAGCAGATTGATGCATGACGATAGTTGAATCTATATATATAAACGAAAGTCGTGTTTGTTACAACACTTATAACTCGAGAACGGCTGGACCGATTGCCATGGTTTTTGATTTGTTGGATTTGTTTCCGTCCCGAATAGCAGAATACATCTTAAAAACAATGAAAACTCGATATGTGTAATAAATACTTAATCATTTCAATAGATGCTGATTTGTTTATTACATGTCAAACATTTGTTGTCCAATTCTGTCAAATAGTGTAACAACTATTTTTTTTTTGGAGCTTATGGCCTGGTTGCTGAGACCTTTAACCCACAACTTTATTTTTTTCTGAAGAAATCATTTGTGCGTTCAGAAATTTATTTTTTGTAAAATGTCTACAAAGTTTAGGTACTGTTATATTTGTTTTTAATTCCCGAAAATAATACCTAAGATTTATTCTACAGTAAAAACATAAAATCATCGGAAAGGAACGGAATTTAGGGAATTAAAAATCAGTTGGTAAAGGTTATAAGATTAAGGAAAAAAAATCTACAGGTTAAAAAAAGTGTAAATGTCTTTTTATAGGTTGTCTATGATTTTTCTTAATAAGCTATTCATTCGTAGTTGTTATATACTCTTTGACCTATTGTCTATGTCTCAAAAGTTCAGGCACTGTTATTATATTTGGTGGTTTTATGCGAGTGCACATTTTAATAACAATGCCGCGTTCTAGAAGATCTAATCTTTCCCAGCGAAGCCGTAATGCAATTAGGCAACGGAATATTGCGAGTCAATTATCTGCAAGAAATTGCACGCGTCGATACTTGAAGGAAAATTTAAAGATGAGGAAGTTCTTATTCCAAGGATTCCGATGATCCCAACGGATATGCCCTTTGAGTTTAAACGAATTCAATTCCCGATTCGTCTTGCCTTCGCCATGACGATCAACAAATCGCAGGGCCAATCCTTGACTATTTGTGGCCTCAATCTAGAAAATGCATGTTTTTCTCATGGTCAATTGTACGTGGCATGCTCACGTGTCGGCAAACCATCCGCTCTATTTGTTCTTGCGCCTGACCAAAAAACAAAGAATGTTGTTTACCACAAAGTGCTTGAATGAAAATCGTATTAATGAATTAATCCGAGTTTTATTTTTTTTCCCAATCTCCACAACATAGTTTTCAATCATTTTTTTCTGACATGAGTTTGAATTACTTAATTATTATTTTTTATTTTTTTTATATTTTATTTTCATTCTGTATGTATGTTTTCATCATCATTCATCATAATAAAATACTTTTTTATTTCTATCTATATAAATATATTATTTTGTATCATTGTTTTACGTTCATCAAAGCCTAAATTAGTTCAGCTAAAAAGTAACACGACATTGATTGACTGTTAGGCGGTACGAAGTTCGCCGGGTCAGCTAGTTAAAAATAAATTTTTAACATAGAGATTTGACCTTTATCAAAAGTGACATACATAGTTTTAAAATTTACGATGAAACGGTTTTTATCACGATTTTAGTGATTTAGTGACTACGCTAGTATACCAAAGAGAAATATAATAAAAAAAAAGCTAGAAAACACACATATTTGATGAGCTCCAGCTTAAAAATCAAAGGGTATTAATAATAATCATTCTGTGTTGAAAATAGCAATTTTTTTAAATTAATTTCTACATCTTCAATTTTTTATTTTATGGCATTTTATTAACACTTTCGGTCTAATAATAATTTTAACGTAATCTAATGATACACATAATTATTACAATGACGTTTTTCTCTTGAAAAACCGTTAACCATTTTTTTTGAAAATTATGTTGCACTTGGTTATACGTGTTTTTCAAAAATAAATTTAAGAACTGAATCAAAAGTACTGATTTTTTTGTTTTGTTTTAGGTAAGTTTCTTGGTCTACAATGTTACGACGTTTGGCATCATGTTAAAGAGGTGGTAAGAATTTTTGTTCTGCACATAAACTGAAGGTAACAAACATTACAGAAATGCAAGTGCTAGATGAGTGTTATCATTCAAACTTACTGATTCACTCAAATACAAAAAATAAGGATACACAGAAAAATATCTTCAACATTCTTTTGTGTTTAGTATCTAAAATACTAAACACAAAATAGATCATTTTAGTCCTAAATCGCATTTTACGATAAAAAAAAATCACAGCGATCTGCTTGGATGCATAACAGTATCAGATCACTGTAGCACTAGCCGTCAAGGACTTTGACAGCAGGCGATTTTGTATCTAATTTAGTTACCACCATACAATATAATGTAAACTCTTTGTAGATATAATAAACCTATAAAAAATTAGTATCAAGAAGACTTAGTTTTATTTGATAAAATGATGATATCTGATTCTGAAAAACTTGTAATCTGTTTTAGGATTAGAGAGGCTAGCCGTAGATTTAGGTGTTAATTTGTCACAATTATTTTGCTAGACAAACGCCTATCAAATAATATTACACAGACAGTGTTGATGCTTTCTTTCGCTTCTATCTTTTTGCGGTTTTTAACAAGTTTCTATTGGATTATGGTTTATTTACAATTTATTTTGACAAAGATTAAGTCATTTGACTTGAAATTGCAATAAAATATAATGAGGTCTTAGCTTAGTGGCTTGACCGTAACTGTATATCTGCTCTTGCAGGCTGTTGGTAAGTAAGTTAGAAACATTGATTAGTACGCAAATTTTCATATTTTTGAAATAATTTTTTCACATATTTTTTAAATAAATTCAAATAATTATTTTTGGAATATTTCTTTTTTTATGGCGAATTTACAAATAATTTAATTAATCATATAATTTTTTTAATTCAATAAGGTAATTTTGAAAAAAAAAGTTTGTTTTGAAGCAAACTATTCCAAGACTGTTTTTTCAATCATTTTTAAACTTCATATTACTTTCTCAATAAAAAAATTCTTTTCATTTATAATTTCAAAAATTTATGTTCTTACCTTTTTTACAAAAAATACAGGATGATTTTTATAAACAAATATCAATCTTTTCCTCAATATTCATCCAAAACAGATTATTGACATTAAAACGAGGATGGTTTTAGCTTTCATAATTTTTTTTGTCTTCTATATATTGTTCAAAATTTTTTACATTATTTGGTAACCATGTTTAGATTTTGCCAATAATAATGAGTCTGTAGCAGATTAATCAGTCAATTTTGGATCAGAAGATACATTTTTATCTAAATTATTTATTATTGTACCTAAACTGACAACTGACTAAAATTAACTCTTAAAAGAATGTGAAGCGCTTTGTAACTCTTATAATTATTAGAATAGCGAGGTTGTTGTTTTTTCATTAATGCAATTTTAACGTATGCAGTTACATAAACAAAAACACTTGTGTTAATGATTAAGCTAGATATAACGTCCAATAGTTGTATCGTTATATGGATTGTGCAACTCGCTTTGACTCGTTAGATAATTTTCCCATCACGTATAACAAAATGGCACATTACTATATACACTTTTGTATCATAGTGTATATCTATCTGATTGTTTTATACCTATCTTCTCTAGTAAATTTTATTCTTGATAGAAAGAGATAAATAAAATAGTTTCAAATCTGTGGTTAACTGAGACAATTACTTCAAACCGCACAATCAATACAAATAAAAATAAAAGTTTGGTTTTCAGAGTATTTTTTTATTTTGACATTGAGTCGGTCTAACGATGTGAGTGGTTTTAAAGTTTTTTTACGGGCTATAATCTTGTATATGTAGATTCCAGGTAATAATACTTAGAAAACAATAAAATTTTAATGGCAGCTTATTTTCAAACTTATCAAACTTTCAGTACAGTAATAACGATAAAAGAGTCTTCTTTGTACTTATAAACTGAAAGTTGTTGAATAAATACACTTAGTTATTTTTTGATAACAATGATGGTGATGAAGAATAAACTACCTAAACCCACTTGCATAAAATCCTAATGCATTCACTTAGTCACACAATACAAAGTCAACATCAGAAGCACAACGTTGTGGGTGTCTCGCAATTACGGAAGGCTTTATTAGAGTTTTATCTTAATGAACTCGATCGTCGTCGTCAGGTTAAAAGCTGGAATAGCGTACTATACTTAGCAAACTTATGTTAACGTCGCGGATCTATATTAAAGCAGACTCCCAACATAACGTAAAGTGGTTGATTGTTTTTGGTAAATTCCGGACAAAATCAACTAAATGGACCCGAGGGTGGGCCTCGAGTAAAGGGAGGAACCTATTTGCAAGTGTATTTAAGATAAGGTTACTGTTTAGTTTGTGACTAACGTGGGAAAAGAGCTCGTGCGGAATCAGCGAGAAATTCCTGATGAACAGAGGGTAGCAAACAGGTCTTGCAGGATGGGATTACATTGCTTTCATTTTAATTTAAGTAGAGTAGGGTGGCAATGACAAAACTTCGTATTGGGTTACCAAAAAGTAAAAACAAAAAAAATTACGTGAGCAAAAATGTTCTAAAACAAAATAAACTATAAACCGCTTATGATATAGACTGTATATAAGAAAGTATATACAAAGCTTTGGGTATACAACACCTAAACTTAATTAATAAGCGTCTTACGTTTGAAAAATTAAATTTTGTGCTGTTATTTGGCAGGGGCTTGAGTATACATAATGTAGTTTGATTTATGTTTAATTTTTTTTTTATTATAATACAAAAAAGTACTTATTTACTGACAACTTTTTTTATTAGTGTATTTTCTAGGTTATGTTTTTTTTAGTTATTTTGTTAACTTGAACTTGGTCTTTTGTGCTTTGTTGTTTGCTGATTGTAACAGATAACCATCAAATTATTTTAGCTTTTATAATAGGGAGATTATTTTGCAGGTGCAAACCTTTTCATTAAAGTGAAACCCAAACAAAAATTTTAATATTCAAATAAGTTTTATTTTCTGAAAATTAACTTTATGGCGGTAATACGTTATATTTTCAGGTTAAAGTTTAAATTGAATAATGTTTTATCAAAATAATTTTTAAACAAAACTTATTTTTTTTAAACAAATTGGAAGCGTTTTTGGATAGGCGTGAGGGTATTTAGGATGAATTATTAGAGCAAACAAACCTCCAAACTACATAATTCTGTCAAATTAGTTGTCACAAAAACAGAATTTAAAGACAACTGCCTTGCCGCGGTTTTTGCTATATATTTTGTTTTGCTTAAATTACACATATTTAGATCCGTTTGTGATTACTGATTAGGCAGTGGCAATTGCACTTTGATCGAACAACGCTTTTTAAAAATGTTTAAGCAAAATTATTCTTTTTTGTAACGAACTGCCAAATTGCAAAAGTAAAAATCTATTTATCAAATGGCAAAAACCGACAATTTGAAAGGCTAAACCGATTTTTTCTAGTAGCAAAAAAAACTTTTGAGCAAACCACCTTTCAAATCTAAATTGAGATCGATTAAGCCGTTTGGGCTCCACGATGCCGCAAACATACACACGTTAAAATTATGATGTACGCTTTTGATTCAATAGTTAAAAAAACTAAAAGGAATTTAATTAACCGAATGGCTTTATCATATATTTTTTTCTTTATCATTATTTTTGTATCTTGTTGACAATCTAAAAAGCAAGGACAAACATTTTAACTTGCTTAGGTTCCAAGTACACTGTCCTAATTTATTCGGACACCTTGTATCCTTTATAAATGGCTGCTTACTGGTTATAAATATTTTTTCATAATAAAATTTTCTCATTTAAAATCAGGTCATCGGAGTGTGTAAACGTTTTGAATAAATAATTAGAGGTTGTAATTAGAAGCTTCATGGCTTTTCTATGTAAATTTCCCCAATTTCTCTATTTCTACGCAACAGTTTCCAGCAGCTTTAGTGAACGTGATGATCTTCTATGTTGTCCGATGGCCTTTCTTAGGCCTTAAATGACCTCTATTTATTTTATGGCTTGGTAGATGTGCACGGTTTCTATTAGCAAAGAGGAGAGAGAATAGGGGTTGTTACAGTAAGTGAAATCTCTTGTGATGAGCATGTCTGTGCTGATCCTTTGGCATTTAGTCGGCGATTTTCCAAATCTCTTAACGATTTCGTAATCCGGAGTCTTAGGACGTCGTTAGGCCGGACTGGGCTCAACTGTCTTTTGAAAGAAGAAATCAATAGCAAGAAGAACCTTGTTTAGAGAGTTTAATTGAATGGACAGGAGAAAGTTATTTTTGGAGAAGTAAAATCTTAGGGACTTATTTAGGTTTCTCTAAACCAATTACATTTTGTAAAACGTAACTTAGAAGGTTTCAATCTCAATTATATATTATTGATACAATCTTATAAAATGGATTATAATTGTTGTTCTACATAATTATTTTGGCATTAAAATGCAAAATTTCAAATAAGTTTTTTAATTTGAGTTGAATTGTGCTCCCTATCTTTACAAAACATACAACCGCCCATACTCTAAGTTTCAAGATTCAAGATTAAAAGGTGGTATTGCACTGCGACTTTTTCATCTATTGTGCTTCCTACATTTGAAACATTGCCAGACAAAAGCCATCTTCTTAGAAGAAAAAAACTTTCGCCTGGGTGGGAATCAAATCCACGACCCTCGATAGAGCAGGTTCCAAACGCACTATCGTTAGCCACCTGGCCACCGATAGTGCATCAGGTGGCTATAGCCCAACGGGAGCTTCTTCTTTGTCGAAAAAGATTCCCGCCTGGGTAAAACTCGAACTCACAACATTAGTTAGATTGTGCTTTAAGAATATACACTTAATATTGTGCTTTATATACACTGCTTTTCATAAAAACTTGAACACTTAAGTAAAAATTAATCGATTTTAATCAATATTATATTTGTGTCTATAATCAAACTTGAGAAATTATTACATTTCCGTCGTCATTTCCGATTCTAAAAAAACAATAGTACATTACATACCGTGACCAAAAGCGTCTCGGTCAACTTCCTAATTTCTCGACAGAAATGCAACATTTTGTCAAGGTTGTATATTTTTTTTACCCACAATCACTCATAATATTCATTTTTAATTCAATATAATTATTACTGTAAACGTGTTCAAATAAATTAAAAAAAAAACAAGTTGTCATGACCGAAAATGACAGTTATTAAACAAACATTATTAGAGTTTTGCTTGCTTCTGAAACTTTAAAGAGCTTAAACATGTCTAATAGTGACTCTGGTGACACACAATCAATTTCCTCGGAGTTATTGCAAGCTGCAGCAGAAGCTACAAACAAGCTATAACCAGAAAAAAGTTGCAAGCGGTATGAAAAGACTTATAAGACTTTCATGGACTGGGCCTAACAAACCATTCATGCAAAAATATTTTGTTGGTATATTTTCCTGATCTTTCTAAATAAAAAAACCAGCACATGTTGGGCTGTGTATGCGATTCTCAAATGCACACTAAATTTTAAGGAAAAAATTTACATTTTGAAGTATTAATTTGATGTAAAACAATTGAAGATTAATTATAAAAACCATAAATCGTTGCTTGCTGTTTGCTACATAACCACGTCGTACAGTGTAATCAATCAAATAGGCTCAAGAGAGGAAAGATGCACATTATCTACCTTTTACAGGTTTTTGTTATTTAATTACAATATTTATTGGAGGTAGAGTCATTTTAAAACGAGTTAGATTGTTACGCTTTTCTAAGCAGTCGGTAACTCTTCCAAACATGCTTAGAATTAAAAAAATTATGTCATATCCTGGGTAATGTTATCCAAGCATCTTTTTGATTCTGGTGCCAAAGATCAACGAGATTGTTTGATAGTTGGGGCAAATTACCTAGTCGATTATCACTTATATTCCATACATGCTCGATTGGTTACTAGTCTGGGGAGCGAGGAGATTATGGAAAAAATGACACGTGCTTTTTTTGTAGAAATTTTGTGGTAGCTCTGCTGTATAAGGACGGGCATTATCGTGCTGGAAAAGGGGTTGAATTAACTTTTGCATGTGCGAAAGTACAACAGGTTGCAATAGGTTTTGTTCAAAATAATTTGCGCATTCATTTCTGGCAATGAAAACTAAAGGCGATTCTGCTACCATATGCTAGTGCCTTCCTTACCATCACCTCTTAAAGGCCGTATGCCGTTTCACAGCAATTTGTTTATTTTTGCGTTCTCTACGTAGTCATTTGACTTTTTTGTAATCATCATGAACCCAAAGAGAGAACCAACACTTCTCATAAAACAAATCTCGATTTTATTTGTCATTCCAATTTGGTCTAGCATGACACTACTCAAGCCAAGCAGAATGGCAGTGGAATAAATATAGGAAAGCCCAAAAGCGTTTTTTTGCAATAAACTGATGCTATAAAGACTCTTTGTTGAAAAATTTATAACCTAACATTACTAATTGACCGTTATGTGATCTCTCATAAAGCAGCAGTTTTTCAGTGCCAATCTTTCCGTACTGAGGGTGCTTGCAGTTTTTCGGGTCTAGGATGCCGACTATGGGTTTCTTTTTCAGACCTTCTGGTATTGTTAACACAGTGTGTCCCAGGCGGTAAACTTTTTTTTATTGAAAAGCCGGTTTTTGGCAAACCAACAATACGTTTCCTTTCAAATTAACTTAAATGGGGTAATTCTTTCTTACGCCTAGGCATAAACTAGAAATAATCGCTACGAAATAGTGATTCAAACTGAACAAAATATAATTTTAGAGACATTTTTTATAGAAAAACTAATTTTTTTTAAGCTAAATTTTTTTGTTTATATTTTTAATTTTTTTTCTTAATTAATAGATTCCATAGAAATAATATTGAAATAGTATTTTCTATACCATCAGAATAAAAAAATTCATTGCTATTGGCCGGCTTCTACTGGGTGTTTGGATTTTTTTAAGGCAGTATGTATACCGTATAAGTGATAATTTATTTGTTGCTTTTGTTTCATCAAGAGGTTTAATTTGCTGGAGTTGTTTTGGTAGAACGGTTTCAGCGGAAATTGGCAACTCCCTCATTTACGCTCGATCGCATAGAATAGTTAATTTGTCAGCGGAAAAATCTTATTAATTGGCAAACGTTCTTAAAAAAGATTTCATTTGTTTTTGTTAGAATGTAATGATTTTTTCATTTCTAATTAAGTTGTAAAACAAACTTTAAGCAATTTTTTTTTGTGATAATTACAAAACAGATTTTTTTTTGACAGCAAAGGTAGGTGCTTGTGTGACTGGAACAGTCACAAATAAGCCAACTAGGATAATGCTAGCAATTTTTAAAAACCAGGCAACACACATTTATTTATTCACCCATAAAATATACATATTTACATAATCTTACCAATAGAGAATCTACGTTGGTCTAGATAAATTAATAAACAGTGGTTTAAGCCACCAATTTATAATCTTTAAGATTTTAATTCTCGCAATGGAATAATAAATTTGTGAAATTCACTTTTTTATAATCTTAACTAAAAAGTGTATAATAAAAACAAAGTTTTGAAAGACTAAAAGACCAGCTGTAAAAATAGCTAATTTTAAATAAAAAAAATTATAAGATAAACTTTTAAAAAGGTGAAAGCAAGATTATCTAATTATGTAGAATATACTGTTTCAGTTTAGATATTGTCAGAAAATTAAACAGGGTGTATGGTATACTACAGCATTAATCGAGAGCGGCTTTGCTTTTTTGGCAGCAGGTCTTAGATCAGTTCGTACTAAAGCCGGTAGCAATTTGTAAACATAAAGTCGCTTACGCAATGGCGTAGCGATTTTTATGAGTTTGAATATATCAATTTAGTTTGCGCTATTGTTTTTGAGCGCTGTAAAATAATAAATACATATTTTTATCATGTTTGAGAATTCTATGTTTTTTTTTTAATTATTAAAATCTTATTTTATCTTTAGAAAATGGCTCAAATGCCTGTGGCATGACAAATGTCAATGTCAGTAGTGAATAGACACCTGCCACACCATCTTAGCTTCCCGGCACTAAAATTGTTATAAAATAGCTGAACCAAGACAATCGTTCTATTTTCCAAAACCATCTTTGATTTATGTTAATATTATACACCCTGCATTTTCAGAGGCTATCTATTAAACATACTACCGTAAACAATCTCATGCAATATTGTTAAATTAAAGAAGATGCTTTTGATTGCATCAAATTAAATTATGTATGGCAATCAAAGTTTAAAAGATGATCCTTTGGGACATAATTTTTTGGCAAAATTAAGACTGATATATTAGGTTTCCCAAAAATAGGTAATTTTGTAAAAAGATATTTTTTAAATAAAATAATATGTATTACGCAGTCAATTTTTTTCTTATTCAGATAATAAAAGGAATTGTTGGTTGGACAAAAAGTCACCACATTAGCGTATTTAGTCTGAAACACACATTTAAGACAAGCGATATTGTTGTCAGCTTTGGTAGTCAAACAATCAGAAAGTAATAGTTGAAGCAAATTTATTTAAAACAAAAATGTGTAGACTCACAGTTTATTGTTTTCTGCTTATTGGCACTCTTCAATGAGACTTTGCAATTAGTATAGAAAGATGTCATCTTGTCTCCATTCTCTGTTAGATAAAAAAAAAATTATTTTTTGTTATAAACTTTACGTTTTAACGTTTGATGGCTGATCTGAAAAAAATAAAATTGTTATTTTGTCCGACAATCAAATGCATCGATCCACTGAAATGGATAATTAATATAATTAGCGAGTTATTAAAAATGTATTGGTCAACGGTACTTAAAACTGCTTTTAGTACAACATACATTCCAATATACGCCCTTTTTAATTTTTTCAAATTCCACAAAGTTTTGCGATGAGTTATGCGAATGCGTGGTTTGTTTGGATTATAAATCGGGTCTTTTTACTGATCTGCGAATGCATTTGTCATTTTTTTATATTATTTTCGTTTGGTATGCGAAAACGGTGAAATATTTTTGCATAATGCCGAAAGGATCAAGGGAAATGCGCGGACCGATGTTTTAGAAAAAGAGAGTCTTTTTTAAATTATTGAAACATTCATTTGAAGGCAGTCGAGCGGCGGCGGCAGCACGATGTTACTGCCAACGCCGCTGTTACTGCTGGGGACGGAATCTATTTCTGCCTCCGATAATAATTTATGAAAAGTAGGGAAGCAGCAGACAAATCGTCTGTGGAAAATTTAGGAAGACATTTCAAGTTGATAGCTATTTTTTTATTTAAATCTTTGTTCGAGACAAGGTTTCGTTGAGGTTCAGATAATGTTTTAGTTTAAGTGTAATGTTTAGGTTTAGGTGTAAATTAACACTTACTAGACAAAACCTTAAAATAATAACTTTAAAAATTATTATTTTTTAATTACAGACTTCTCTAATTTATGGTAATCGTTCTGAAATTTAAATAATGTGTATCTAGAAACTGAATTTAAATTTAAAATAAAAGCATTAAATTTGCTTTTCCTAATCCTGGCAGACCGCGGACTCGCATAACAACTCTTTAAAATGCGTTGTTAAACTTTAGCATGATCCTGCAGGATTAGGCTTTCAGAATATTGGAATTTACAAAATATTTGAAGAAAAACATTTTTGGTAGTAGATGAATGTGTGATCTTTTAAAATGTCGAGAAAAACAAAATATAAACTAAGCCTGTGCGAGAGAATTTTGAATTTCAGAAGACGAACGAGTCGGAACGCAGGCTGTTTTGGTAAATATTGACGGAGGGTTTGCTCTTGAATTATTCAAAAGCATAATGTAATCAAAACAGTTCTAACTGACGCAAATTATAGGACTATTTGGTCCATATTTGCTGTTAACATATTTGTTATTCATCGATTTGGAAAAGAAAAAAATGATAATTTTTTTTGTAAATTTTTGTACGATTTGTCATTTATATGAAAATGAAACATTATATTATTTTGTTTAATAATTGATTTGATTGGATATAAACCAAACATTTAAAGTTGCAAAACTAAAAGGCTGAAAAAAATACGTAATAATAACTTTTGTTAATTGCCTGATGTCTAACTACTTTTCTGAAAAATTGAATTTTCTCACATTTTTTTGTTATAATTTTGCCTGTGGCTTTCATGTTCTTAAGTTCTCCACAGTTAATTGTTTTCGATAATAATATAAAATCTCATGTATCAAATATTTCTGACTAATTATTAAATATATTAAACTGAATAATAAAATTATCAAATATTAACTACTTATAAACCACCCCCAACTATTGAAATGCAAAAATAAATTAATTTTCTTGTGATTGTTTTGGTTTGATTTAATATTAGTAGTCATCGAGAGTTTGTATAGAGTTCTTTTGTTTTTTTCTCGTTGAGCTTTTTGCGTAATTGCAAAAAAATCAGAAACAAGAAAAGAAAAAAAATGCTTTTGAGAAGGCTAAGTGAAAACTGTTTTTGAAATTCAGCACTAATTACAACGCTATTATTTTATTAAATTGAATACATGTTTTAGAAAACTATTGCGTTAAATGAATATTTTACTTTTTGAGTATATTTACTTTTGAACGTTTTAAAAATTCAAAAGAGGAAAACTGAGCAGATGCTTTATCTCTTTGGCATAAACTTTTTTATAGTTTTCTTCTTTTTGTGTAAGTTTTGACGATTTTTCATCATATACTCCGTTTACCGAACGTGTTTCCTCAACAAGAAAAACGAATTTATCTCCGGTTGTCCATAAAATATGATTAATCCGGGCAAAAACCCGGAACAATCGTAGTAATCTGCATGAAGGGTCGTATATAGAGTTTCTATCAGACACCGGAATTTATATCGGATCATATCTGAGCTATTGTACGTGTAACAGATTGCAATCCGTTACGCTCAGGTAGGAATGAATGAGTTTATCATGAACAATACAAGCATACAGGTGATTGAAGAGATATGGGGCGGCGGCTAAGCAGCCTGTATAAATGTCACACTATAATCATTGAAACAAACAATAATCTAGTTTAACAAGATATTTTGTCTCTACTAGTATTCTTAAACATAATGGGTTTATATGAAATTAACTTACATAAATAAAACCAGAAATGCAACTTTAAAACAAAAGTATGATTTTTGGTTTATACTTACTGGAAAAATATGGGGAATATAAAAAAATTTGACAGCCAGATAAAATTATGGCAATTTTTTTATTCAACTTTATACTTAGTTTCTTAGATCCGAATTTGGGTTTGAAGAGCAGGGACAGAATATGGATGATAAGTACAAAAAGGATTAAAACAATATCTATATATATAAAAGAAAGTCTGTTAGTTACTCCACTTATAACTCAAGAACGGCTTTACCGATATGGTTGAAAATTGGTGAGGTGGTAGCTTAGAGCCAGGAGAATGCTATAAGATACTTTTTATTCCAGAAACCACCCTCTAAAGAGGGGTGAAAGTCAAATGTAAAATGCGATGTCGGAAACGTTCGGTGAGGCTCGGCAAATTACCGTTCCAAATAAATCGATCCACTCCCCCACCACCAACCAAAGTTGGACCGTGCGTTCGTGCGTTTACATGTTAAGTGCACTACCCATACCCACTCTTTAGTTGGCCACTGACGACTCAACGGCGCAGTACAATTTCATTGGAAGCGACGAAATTGGACTGAATTTGATGGAATTGAATCGTGTGTGTGCATGACCGATTAAGTTGGTTTGGTGCGACTGAATTGTACAATCTGATTGTACGATTTTGTCTTACTGCGCCGTTGGATCGTTACTGGCCGGCTTTAATCGTCTTCCATGAGACAACTTCCCATATAACAACTTTGGGTGAAAGTTTGTATGGGAAATTATGATGACTGGATTTGAATGAAAAGAATAGAATACTTTTTATTAACAAAGAGATAAAAAGAGGTGGGATAAGAACAAAAAATGACAAGTACAAATATTAGTATGATTTTCAAAAATTTTTGAATTGTTTATTTTAAAAATAATATCTATGTTTGAATCCGAAAGTTTAGAAGTAAAATATTATCATTCCTTGATAGGGCGGAAAGAGAGCAAAATGTCTAAAGATTGATGTCGTTTTCATAATTTTTCCCATAAATTGCCTAAGTTCTCAAAAAAAAATAAATAGGTATGTTTCCTGCTTTCTAAAAAATTACTCTTAGGAGGATGAAAAGAGAGTGTTCTAGTGATAAAAATGTAAGAAAACGATATGGGTATTTTCGAGGAATTTCAGGTCGTTGATTTTGAAAATGATATTTAAGTTAAAGAGGGTTGTAAAATGAATGTGATAAGAGTAATAAATGTGAATAATTAATTTGGGTATCATTTTTATAGTTTTTGGGGTCGTTTATTTTAAAAATCTATATCTATTTATGACCGATTTGGCTGAAAATTGGTGGAGTGGTTGTTTAGAACCAGTAGCCTAACAAAGAATATTTTTTATCCCATTCCGTGTGACGTGACATACAATATAAAATGTAAACGCATCTGACATATAATAACAAAACAAATGACAAAAAAAATAAAAATAAAAAATAAAATAACAAAACTAAGGCGGAACAAAGTTCGCCGGGCCAGCTAGTAGTATAATAATGTAATACTCAAATGAAGAATATAAATAATTTGTCTTACACAAAATAATAAGAAAGATTGCAATAAAGAAGCAAGGAAACAGTAAGAATAGTGAAATAATAATAAAAATTTACAACTTAAAGTGTCGCGTGCTTTTGATTCATGAATAGAACCAACCAGGTAGCTGAAATACTACTATGGATAGAAAATTAGCTCTAATAAGTGTCCTTTAATTTATGACTGTGGTTTTGGGTGTCAAGCTTTCTGAGGGATTGTGCAATAAAATTTACTACCGAGTATATCTCAAACGTTTTTAGTATACATATTTCACACTTTAGCGAAATTTGACAAAATTGGTAGTTTTTAGATTCTGTAGTAACAGTTTTTTGACATTGTACCTAATTGAGTTTTATGTTAAGCAAGAAGATGGTCTAAGTAGATCCGGTAAAAAGTTTATAGTGTCTGGTATAATGCAGGCTGTGGGGAGAAATGGGTTTATGAGTCAAGCATACTGATTCTAAAATAAATAAGCCTGGAAGTGTCAGAATTTTGTTTATAATAAAATACTTTTAAATCTGAATGTGTATCGGATTGCCCGTTTTTAAAGTTTAAACACAGAGCATCGTTTGATGCCGATCTTATTGCAAGACAAGCCTGAGATATTGTTTTAGCCACAAAGTGAATCTCATAGCTCCATTTAAACAAATTTTCAAAAATAAGACTGGAAAATTTAACAGTAATGACCACTTGGATAGAGCTATTTTGCAAATTTAAAAATGAAACACGCAGAACTTAAAGCTAAGAGATTTCGTGTTGCAATCACATTGCTCTATGAGGATATAAAAAAATTGCATCAGAGTTGTTCCATCTATTTTTTCGACATTGTTCAAATTTTTAATGTTGATATATATTCAAAAAAAGTTTAATTTCATTAAGCTTTTCGACACGGTCTTTTCCAAAAGATGTCAATATTTTCAATGACTTTGGGCCGTGGGACCTTTAAGGATGCCAATGTTACTAATTTTAAAGTTTGAAAAAGAACCATTTAAAGATACTAATTAATACAGTAATGAAAATGTTGACAGGACAAAAAAAATGTATGTCTAAATTGAAAATTTTTGCAAGGCTTAACTTTTTATAAACAAACACATATTAAACCATAATGAACATGAAAACTTCTTTTAGATGTCTCAGTGTAAATTTTTTCAATTTTATAACTGCTTGTTTTCATTTTTGTTTTGTACAATTTCAAACAATATAAGAAGATTAATTAATAGTTAAAGATCAAGATGATAGAAATGACAAAATTTTTTTTTATAGATGTTTGCTGTGTCCAAAAACCAGAGACACGACTTCAGCCTGTTTTACAAATTAAAAAAAACTGTAGTTGGATTCTACTTTCTTTTTGTTTTAGGACGGCTAAGATCGTTTCTTTATAAAGTCATGTTATCAGATAAGAAAATAATTTTTAGTAATAGTTAAGTGAAGCTCCTGCTATTGAAATTCAAGATTCTTCTGTTAATGATGTAATAATCCTAAATTCAGTAGTGTAAACAAGAAGTAGATATAAATATTAACATCTTCTTTTATTTGACCTGAAATGTTTCATTTATATTAAACTATGAAGATATTGTAGTTGAGCCAAAAAGAAAAAAAATAGTCGTTTATAAATTTATAAGTAATTTAGCTTGCTTGTTTAGTTCCCCCGAGCTTCATCAGTGCTTAAGTTTTATAATGGTTGTTTAAATGATGCATAGCAATGCGTCCGGACCATCAGCGTTCTATCTCGCTATTTTCAGAATTATTAAAATTTCAGCGTCCTTCTTCATCCCTTTTAATTAATGCCAAGTCCGCCTTAACTTCTGGTTTTTCTTACACACTTATTTTCAAAGATTTACCATTTTAATCCGCATCTATGCAAAAGACTTCGTCCGTTGAATAATTCATCGACCATTAAACCGAATGGATTGCATTTTTATAATTTTCGTTAATTTCACAGATACCGGATGAAAGGGAGTGTTCTTCTTTGTGCTAAATATTTAAAGTTCTTCAATATTACACCCGCAGAAAGACTTATAGTAATATCAAAACATAAATTCTCGACTCACTGCGCTGTGCAAATTTAAACAAGTGGTTTGAATTATTTAGGTTTGGCCCACATATACAAATGCATCAGGACCCAAAGATACTACTGAACGAGCTTTGGAACTCTGGGATTAGAGCTAGTGGAAATATATGGTGTTTGTTTTCGAGCCACATTCTGGAAAATTATATGCAAAACGTTTCCACCGAGTGTGTGTTTCTGGTGTCGAGTCCAATATTGGCAAAATCTAATTTTGTTTCTACACAAATGCTACAGTTGCTAGTTCTCTATTCCTAGATTTATCTCCTACACTCACCATGTTGCTTTTTTTTATCACTTAGAGAAAATTAATTAAGAATAATCCCGTCGACAAATATTTTACAAGTAGGAGTAGTAGGTTATACAGCGCTGGTGCTTTTTTGTTGCCGTCTGTTCTATCTCGATGTCTATGAAATTAATTGAAAATAATCCCTTCGATGTTGGTAGACGTTCTGAAGCCTCTTATACCTCATCCCGGAAATTGTCTGAAGACAATGAAAGTCACGACAAAAACCACGCGAACATTGTAACATTGTTTCTTAACTGACAGTTCACCTTTCACAGAATCCGTAGTTTTGTGTGAACGAAACCGATGATTTCTCATTTTCACATCGTGTACTCTCAATTTATTGGCTTTATTTCCTTTAACAATTATTATTTCAATATTTTACTTAAATTGTTTACTAAACTGAATAAAGTACTGAATTGATAAGCTATCTTTAAGAGTTATATTTATTTAAGTAGGTGAAATATGTTTTAGTCTAAAACTGTTTAAATGAACATGGTTCTAGGTGGCTTCAAGCTTGATTTATTTAAAATTAGTTTTTGCTTATCCAGGTGTACATTCAAGCAATTTGGGACCAAAATACAAATTTTATATCTACATCAGCTACCATATAACGAGCTTTCTTGTTTGTAATTTTTCTTGATAATAGGTATTTTTACGTCCCAATTTGTTATCATTTAAATTCAAATTTTTATCATTGGTCTTTAAAATAAGTTCATTCAAACTAGATCCGTAGACTTAGATATGTTATGTTCTTATTGAAACTCTTCAGCAAATCGCAAAAGACTTTTTCTTGAATAAATTTTTAGTTACAGTTTGGGTGTTATACTTACTCATTACGAAAGTAATATGGTAAAATAAAACCAAAATTTTTCCATTTTTTGGCTATTGGTAAGTGTTATCAATTGTGATAGAAATAATTGGTTGTCTGATAAGTGATATTTCTTTTGTCTCAATATTATTTCTATAAGAATTGGTAAATATCATTTAAAGTGACATATAGCATCGACATGTAGAAACCTGGTCTCTAGCTTTTGTGTACGGAGCTTTTAATTCTATTGTAGATGTCGCTGTTGTGCTGAACATAACGTTTTAGTTGGTTTAGTTTTCTAATTTTTCTTTAACTCATGCTTTTTGTTTATCGTTATTCTTTGGCAATTTTCACTTTTTTTTTTTGGTCAACAATCCTGCCTTATTTTACTTTTTAACCGATTTTAAAAAAAGAAAGGATTTTATGTTTTGTTGTTTAGAATTGTGGGCCGATATTAAAAATTCTTTTTGGGTGTTTGTAGGAGCTTCAATTTTATCAAAACAAGATTTAATCATTATTTTCCAGTAGATTATAAAAAAAGATTAGATTGTATAACATTAGTTAAAAATTTGTACAAAAAAGCTAATCGATGATTATCTTTTGTTAAAAAAATTAAATTTCACGGTTACTTGGTTAACGCTGGTCAGATTTTAAAAAATACATCAAAAGAATTTGATAGAAAATTCTGTCTTTGAGAGGTCTACAAGAAAAAAAATTGTTACAGCATTGGTGTATGTGGAATGATACACTCGCAACAATTGTTTTTATGTAAAATGATGTAACAAGTGCCAAGATTATTATTTATGATATTTTTAAACTGAAACCTAGCTGGAGATTAGACAAGTGTAATAGCACTGGTTTAATGTTCAGTTTTGGTTTCATAAGATAATTTTATCGGTTATTAATCTAATTTTTTCTAACCATATTTTCTAATCTAATCTAACCTTTTCTATTTAACTAGCTGACCCGGCGAACTTCGTACCGCCTAACAGAATGTCGTGTTACTTTTTAGCTGAACTAATTTAGGCTTTGATGAACGTAAAACAATGATACAAAATAATATATTTATATAGATAGAAACAAAAAAGTATTTTATTATGATGAATGATGATGAAAAGATACATACAGAAGGAGAATAAAAATTAAAAAAAATAAAAAATAATAATTAAGTACTTCAAACTCATGTCAGAAAAAAATGATGAAAAACTATGTTGTGCAGATTGGAAAAAAAAATAAAACTCGGATTAATTCATTAATAGGATTTTCATTCAAGCACTTTGTGGTAAACTACATTCTTTGTTTTTTGGTCAGGCGCAAGAACAAATAAAGCGGATGGTTTGCCGACACGTGAGCATGCCACGTACAATTGGCCATGAGAAAAACATGCATTTTCCAGATTGAGGCCACAAATAGTCAAGGATTGGCCCTGTGATTTGTTGATTGTCATGGCGAAGGCAAGACGAATCGGGAATTGAATTCGATTGGGATCATCGGAATCCTTGGAATAAGAACTTCCTCATCTTTAAATTTTCCTTTAGGTATCGACGCGTGCAATTTCTCGCAGATAATAGACTCGCGATATTCCGTTGCCCAATTGCATTACGGCTTCGCTGAGAAAGATTAGATCTTCTAGGACGCGGCATTGTTATTAAAATGTGCACTCGCATAAAACCACCAAATATAATAACAGTGCCTGAACATAGACAATAGCTCAAAGAGTATATAACCACTACGTATGAATAGCTTATCAAGAAAAATCATAGACAACCTATAAAAAGACATTTACACTTTTGTTAACCTGTAGATTTTTTTTCCTTAATCTTATAACCTTTACCAAATGTTTTTTATTCCCTAAATCCTGTTCCTTTCCGATTTTATGTTTTTACTGTAGAATAAATCTTAGGTATTATTTTCGGGAATTAAAAACAAATATAACAGTACCTGAACTTTGTAGACATTTTACAAAAAATAAATTTCTGAACGCACACATGATGTCTTCAGAAAAAAATAAAGTTGTGGCTTAAAGGTCTCAGCAACCAGGCCATAAACTCCAAAAAAAAAAAAATAGTTGTTACACTATTTGACAGGATTGGACAACAAATGTTTGACATGTAATAAACAAATCAGCATCTATTGAAATGATTAAGTATTCATTACACATATCGAGTTTTCATTGTTTTTAAGATGTATTCTGCTATTCGGGACGGAAACAAATCCAACAAATCAAAAACCATGGCAATCGGTCCAGCCGTTCTCGAGTTATAAGTGTTGTAACAAACACGACTTTCCTTTAGATACATAGATAAGATAATACAACTAATTTCGGTTTGAATGACTAAAGCCGAACGATTATATGGAATGCATTTTGACATTACACTAAAAACGTGACAGCATCACACATCAAGTTATGAGGTTCTTTTGTTTGATTATTAGTTGTACAGCCATGTATCAAGGACTTTTTATGCATCTGCTTAGCTTTAAAAAATCTTGAGATAAATTATCTATTTTATCTATTACACATTAGTTGTCATTTTTTTTATTTTATTTTTTAAATTGTATTTATGTTTAAAATGCTGTTGTAGTCTTGAGAGGATCTTATTGTCATCAACTCAAAATCCGATAAGGAGATTTCATTGAAATCAAAAAAAAATCTTAAATTTTTATTCTGTTGTTATTAAACAGGTTAAAATTATTTAACATACTTAATTGAAAAATAGCATTATTATCATTTAAATAATTCAAAATTAAATTTAAAGTTCTTTGAGGAAAAAAATACGCTTATTTAACACTAAAAGTTAAAGTATTTTAAAACAAAAGTAGGTTTAAAATAATAAAAACCGGCAATAACTAACATTTTACTTTTATCATTGTGGCATGTATTTATTTTTTCTAAAACTTATTTTATTATATTATTCATTCATAAAATATTGTCTGATTTTGATTGCAGTGAATATATTAATTTTTTAGCCTCGTCGATTGTAAACCACAAATTTATACCTTGTCAATTGCTATGGTATCTAGACTTTTTTACATGCAGAGCTTCCATCTGTCAATTTGACTCACTGGCGTGTTGTAAAAAACTATGAAAATTATCTGCTTTTAGAGACCTCCCAAAAAAGTGTTGTTTAGTCATAAATATAGTTCGTAAACAGCAGGACCATTTACCGCACTCAATAAGACCTACAGCTTTTAAATATAAAGAAATTTTAATACTCTTGGTGCAACTTTTAAGGCGCCATTTGGTTGTGTGGTACGTAGCTAACCATCGATCAAGCTCTGAGCCACAGACTAATTGCACTTGAGCTGTCAAGCTCAACAGACAAAATTGTGTCCTCGGCTAAAAAATTGAATAAATTATACCGCACTAATAACGTGAATAACTATTTCATAACGGTAAAACAAACTAAACTTGTTTTTGTAATGATTAATTGTAGACAAATAAAAATACAATGTTGTTCTTACAATAAATTGTACAAGTTATACCTTTTTTTATGTTATTCTATTATTAACTAAATAATGTGTTATTTTAAAAATTTGTGTATAGAGTAAAAGTGGCAAAAGTATTAAATCAAACTAAAAATAAAAGATTATTATATAAGCTGTAATCAAGTTTAGTATGTAAGATGTAGTTAGGTTAGCCAAAATAAAGATTGGGCAAAGTCTTATCTTTATTTCTTCAGTAGTTTTAGCAAAAATTTTTTTTAAAATGAAAGAACAAATCTTTTCTCTTGGAATTCGGTCATAGGTCAGGATAGTTGATGAGTTGACATGTTTCAAGCAAAATGTCTATAATTTTTTGGCGTCTGAATCTGTGAGTTTCAGCGAGATCTGAGTGATCAAAAAAAAAGTTTATAAAGCCACAGTGAAGGACATAATAATAATCTATGGATCAATGTTGGACATGTACGGTAAAAAATTAGATAAAGACAGATGCACGAAAAATGGGTTTTCTTTGGCGAGCTTCCCCAAGATCTCGCTTAGAACACATAACTCCCAAATCAAAAAACATAAGATTGACAAAAAAATACAATATTTTATTTAATTGAAGAACAACTTTTTTACGTCTGGTAAATGATTATTATATTACTATTTTCTATGACTGAAATGTGAAAAAAAATATTCAAGAGCATGTTCTACACACAAAATTAAGAAAAAGTCAGACTTTGAACCAAATGATTTAAAAAAAAATGCGATGTCAAAAATTGTCTTGATCTGAAGTAGTTATGCGTTTTAAAACAGAATGTTGAAGCTACATAGAGGAGTTGAGCCAACAATTTATTGTTGACGTAATTTGTCAAAATTGTTCTGTATAAGTAATTTGGTGATCTTTACTTGTACTTTCAGACATTGTAGTTAGTTTTTGTTTAGGAATTCAAGTTTTTGCAAAAATATTCAATTTTATTCGAATAAATAAACCTATCGTGTAATTACACTTGATAATTACATTGTGGATAATATACGTTGAATAAATAGTTACATTGCGTATTATAATATGGCTATAAAATTTGCATGTAATTCTTGTATTGCAGTGATTTAGCAAATACAAACGTCAGTAATTTGTTTTTGTTATACACTGGTATAAATTATCTTATTTTGTAGCAGGCTGAATTGAATAAATGCCTTTTACAAACTTTAAAACTTGTTTAACCAGGCATAAAATCAGAAATGTAAATGTGTGGTGAGTTTGATCGAGGCCATGTATTTTTCTTGTAGATTATGCAGAATTGATTAAAACCTAAAAGTTAAGAGAGTCGTATTTTTCGAAATTTAAGATTCATTGCATATTCATGTTTCTGATGGCTAATAAAAATCGAAGAGTTATTCGTGTACAAGAGATAAAAGATATTTTACGATAACGTTATTTTTAAAGACTCGTTTTCAATTAAGGGTATAAATGCTGGTCGTTAGCGCCAGGCTCATTATACATATTCGTTAACATCTTAATCGTTGTTGTCGAATTTTTGACATTTATTTTTGAATAAACATTCATCTTTCTTAGTGGACGCCGACAGGTGGGTGTTACACAGAGAAGACAAAAGATTAAAGTAATTTAACAAATCGCCAAAGGTGCTTATTTTAATCACTTTTGTGTACAACTTAAAGGGGTAAATCGTTTTTCTTGAAAACTATCTTTAGATTTGTTTGTCAAGATTTACAAAATCATTATTTGTTTTAGTCAAATAAAGTTTATAATTAATAAAAAAAAGTGTCTACATTTGTTGGGCTCATTAACCTTATCGGTCAATTTAAATAAATTAAGATCAATTACTGCTCAGGTTGGAGAAAACCTATTTCAGAAGATAGATGGATCGCAGGGTCTCCATGGTAATAATATATGTTGTAAGTCACCATCAAGCAAGCATTAACCTTTTATTGACATCTACATTGTGTAAATTTGCGTATTTGTGGCAAATTGTTCGTTGTACAAGAATGAGTCAGAAGGCTGTCCAAAGCCATTATTACTTCTTGCTTCACAAACAATTTGCGCCTCCAATCTATGAGCATTTGCAGAAACTGTTTGCAAATCTCAAGAGTGTTAAATTTTGCAAACTTTTGAATACTTTTAAAAGAAATATTCTTACTTAAAGTTGATACCCCATAGCTATCTGACCAAAAAATTCTGCTTTATACCGCTGTCAATCAATTCAGACAAAAATGGACACACACAACAACTTGTAATCGTAACATAACAAAAATCTAAAAATGTATAGTAGATCTTAATACCAAAAAAAAACGTTGGAAAAAAAAAACTAAAAAACAAAAAACAATCTTTTCAAAAAAAAATTAGACTTCCAAAAGCAAGAATGAAAAATGTTTTGATCTAAGTCCTACAGTAATGAAAATATGTAAATGATTTTGAGTCGACGCAAATAGACCAATAGCACCTATTAGGCTTGTGAGTATTATAGATACTCTAAAATACTTAAAAATATAGATGCTTAGAAATATAGATAAATACGTACTTGATATTATATATATACTTTATATATTTACTTTAGTGTAGGACTGTAGACTAAAAGTTTTTTATCAAAATGTTTTTATTGCTTACTACTGTTTTCACTGCTGTTTTCATTTTTTGTTTTTAACTAAACAACATTTTTATTCACATCTTTTAGTTATTATTTTTTTTATTTTGTTTAATATTTTTTCTATAACTGCTCTGTTATAAGTCTTATCACAAAACGTCCAAAATCCTTGGTCTTCACTTTTCATTTTTGCCAGATTCAATGGTGTTTTAATTTATTTCTTGTTTATTATTATTTATTCTATCTCTGCTTTGACTATTTTTAGGATTTTGTCGTATTATTTTTTTTTATCATTTGTCTTTAATTTTTTTTAAACCTTAAGTATATTTTATATTTAATAATTGATTCTTTTATGTACTTGGACAATTTTATCTTTTTATTAGATGTTAAATTCTACAAAACTTTGCTACGTTTTCAACTTCTTCTGGCAATCTACATAAAGACAGTTGAAATAACAACTAAAACAAATGCAGGCTTATTATAACAATATTAGTTTTGAGGTTAATATCCTTATTAAAACAAAAATTGGAAATAATTTTTTTAACTGTTTGCCTTAGTCAAATTTTACGAAACAATTATTATCCATATTTTACAACGCAGGTGATTAAATAAATTACTTTTGACTGATTACTCTAAATGAGTCCCATATTTCAAGAAATTGCGGTTCTGTGAATGGAAACCGCAAAACCATAAAGAAAAATATCTTTATATTGTCACCATATTGATGACAATTGTGAAGAAGTTTTATAAACTATCATATTAACTATACTACTTGATTATTAAAAACTTTGTTGTAAAATATTTGGCTTTTCTAATTTTGAGTTTTTATTTTTATTTTTTTCGTACTTTTCTGTTCTTCATTCTTTTGTTCTCATTTTGTTTCCATATTCTTTTTTTTTTCACAATTTGTTTTTGTTTCTTTGTTTTTTGTAAGTCGTTTCTATCCCTTTTTTATTTCAATTTTGTTTTCATCAGTAAATACCTGCTAAACGAAAAGGAAAGAGTGCATTCAAATTTAATCAAAAGCTGTTAATAGAAAAAAAGTTAATAAATTTAACACAGGTTCTTTTTTAAAGCTTTTTGTTTTAAACAATGTTTCCTTTGATTTGCACGACATGCATAGGAAATTTGCAGTGCAGTAATATGTAATTTAAAATGGTTTCTATCTATGCAGACAATGACTTACACTGAAATAACACCAAAAAGTTAAATCACAGATTGTGTTTTTGTCAATTCTCTAAGAGGAAAGCGAGTTTTAGAGAGATTAGTATTTAAGTACATAGTAATAATGCAAAATTACGGATTTGTGAATATTCTGAACGTAAAACTAATTAGTAAATGTTTGAGTTGACTAATTGTCAAGACTATTTCAAACCGTGAATTATAAAGCAACAAAAGTGCAAGAAATGCTTACCGTATCAACTTTACTTTAAAAAATCCTTGACACATTTTTATAACTTCTTAGAAAAATCCTCTTTGGATCGCATTGAATCCGTATCGAGGCGAAATTAGCTTTCTGGAACAAAAAGCTAATCTAAGCTCGTCTTCATGTAATACAATATTGATAAGTTGATAACTCGGTGGTGGTTCAAAATCGGCCAAAAGCTCGTTCGGATCTATTGTGAATCGTTAGATTACACGTCTGAGAAAGCGGATTAGGGTTGTGGGGCTAGCAACCCGAAGAAACCCATCGGCCTTGCCATAATTGGATGACGAACGTCTTGTTTCTTAAGACTATATCGAGTGTCTCTTGGTGTTATCTGATTAAGTTTTTGTTATAATCACGTTCTAGGGATTTTATTGCCTATTTCTGCTATTTATAACTTTTAGATAAGCGCAGATTTCCAATTTATATTATTGGTCTGCTATTTGAGTTTTGAGGATTTCTAAAGATTCTTCTCGTCTTTTCAATGAAGCTCTAAATTACAAGGGAAAATCCGAAATGAAAGAGGTCTTTGTTCTTTTTGTTACAAGCCGTGGGAGTTGCCATTGTTCTGATTTGAAATTTTTTTTTAATATAGGTATAAAAGCATTATTGTCATGGCGAAAGAATTAATTATTTACTTTTTTATGTATTTTACAATATGTTTTGTCATAATATATTCTAAATCTAAAATTAAAACTAATAACAAGTGTTCAGCTAAAATTTATTAAATACAATTTTTCAGATATGAAGAAACAGTTTGAAGTAACTCCTGTGTCAACTCGTGTGGAAATGGGTCACCAAATGGAACTCCGTTGCGTTCCGCCCGTGGGTGTTCCACCCCCCAGAGTATATTGGCTCCAAGGTGGCCAACCTCTTCAAACCGACACATCAATTTTAGTTTCTACAGAAGGACATCTCCTAATCGGTCAGGCTCGGGCACAGGACACAAATAACTACACTTGCGTGGCGGAAAATATTGCTGCAAAAAGAATGTCTCCCCCAGCTCAAATCACGGTTTACGGTAAGTTTGACTTGGAGTTTTTCGATTACATCAATTTCTGAAGTGGACGTGGTGAAGTTTTTATGGTCCGAGTTAATGGGCCGGATTAACTCGAGATAAATATTATTTTATCGGCTAAGTTTTTACAAGATGTTTCAGTATTTCGTGCAATTTCTGTTCAGTTCAGAGCTTTTTTGGAAATTTAATAAGTTTAAGTAAGTTTCACACAGTTTTTTTTAATTGTAGTTGAACATTAAGAAATTCAACTAAAAAGGCTAACTCAAATTTATTAATCAACAATAATTAGATAGAGCTTTCAACCAAACTTAAAACCAAAGATATTTGTCTTCCTTGAACATGTGAAAAAAATACGAGAGAGAAAACTCTTTAACAGGAGGAGAATAGTATAATTTTTAATATGCCCTAGAAGGAAAAAACATTAACATATGTAAAACTTATATTTTTTCTTGATTTTCTCCACTAACAATTTTAAATTGTTTTATTTGGTTTTTGTATACAAATGTAAACTTCAAGACACAATTAGAGGTAAAAATCAAATATTGTGTTACAAAACTGGGAACAGTGACAAATATATTGGTTATAAACCAATTTCTAAAAATTCTCTTAGCAAATTGAAAAATAATATTAAGTAACTGCTTTTTAAACAAATTTTATTAATTTTAAAAACACAATTTATTGGTAAAAAAATTATCCAAGCAATAAATTCTTATGCAAGTGTTTTAATAACTGTTTTTTGTGTGTAATTAAATAAACTTCAACTTATATAAATAGTAATATCAATTTTAAAATTCAAACAACATTTATTATATTTAATAAACATTATTCCAAGCTTTCCATTGAAAAATTTTTAATTTCCATGAGCAACGGAGGAGTATTTTTGAAACATCAGTATTGTTGAATTACAAAAAAATTTATTGCAAAATTGTTTTTATAATAAATTATAAAACAAATATATAATATGCGAATTTTATTGTTAACAAGATACAGATTTTACGTCATTAAATCTGTAAGTAAAGTTATTGAAAATAGGCTAGACCAACTGAACAAGGTAATGATTCTAACCAAAAATTTAAAAAAAAAGTATTACGGCATTATTGACAGACGCTTCAAAGAAGTTGAATTAATTGGTATAGATAACGAGCTATTATTTTTTTGAATATTTTTAATAGAATTATCTTACGTTTATAATAGAAGAGCAATATTTAGTTATGGGCATTAATTGTAGAATGTGTTTTAATTTGACGGAAACAATTGAACACATTTTCTTTTTGGTCAATGCTTGTTAATAGAAATTATAAAAAAACCTGATCCTTTTGCAAAAATAGTTTATTTATATTTAGCTCTCAAATTTTGTTTGATTTGGTGACTGGGGACTTTGTTTTCGCTATAATTCAACGGAAGCAATCGGACATATTTTATCTTTTTGTTCAGTCCTAGTTAATAAAAATTATAACAAAAATGATGCTTTTGCAAAAATAGTTCTTTCAAATTTAACTCTTAAGTTTTATTTTACCTAGAGACTGGGGATTTTGTTTTTGCTATTGAAGATAAAGCAATTAATACAAACTAATAGATTTAACGTAAGTTTTTTTTTAATTTAGAGACGAGGGATTTTGTGTTTGCTGTTCCAAGATAGAGTAATTAACACTAACCATCTATCTTGTACCATATTATAACTATAGTATTAATTTTTTTAATGATAATTTTGTTTTACCTTGGGATAGAGATTTGATAACGGCTTCAAAAATATAGCGAATAAACCGGGCATTAAAAAAAATAGAATAGTGTATTTCATAGATATTTCAGTTTGAAATTTTTGTATTATTATTCACACTTTTAAAACGAAAATGGATAAATATTTTCAGATTTTTGGAGTCTGTGGGCACTTTGAAAACCTCAAAACAATAAAAATTTTATCTTTAGCTAAATTGAATATGAGTCTTGCAACCTGACCCCACCATATCATTAATTGACAATACCAAAATGTCAGATTTTGATTCCAAAATTCTTGCGGAAATACAAAAAACAAGATTATTATATTCCTGTCAAACTGTTCGAATGTTTTAGAGATTTAAATCCAAGAATGTATTTGAATGTAGATGCGTAAAGAAAAAAAATTGTTTCTTTTACCTTAAAAATTAATAACTCACAGTACCTACAATGTGGCATTGCAAATTTTGTTGTATGACGACTTCGGATAAGGTTAGTTTGTAATTTCTCTTTATGTTATTGAAACAGTTTTACCGCTTGCCAGAAAGTATGTTTATTAAAATTCCACCAGTATGTGGTCATCACATTGAGATCAATATGATGACCACATATTGATGATCAACAGTTTTATCTATCTCGTGATGATGACCACATGGTGCTCGAAAGAGCTCTTTAAAATTTAAACAAATTTATTGGCAAGTGGTAAAACTGTATAAAAATTTATTTTTTATGTGTTTTTAACTATGATTCAATCTATACAAAATATGCAAGCTTAAGAAAGTAAAAATAATCACCAAAATGTCACTTCCAGATATAATAAAAATTGTATCAAAATTAACATTTATTCAGAAGCTAAATTCTCAACATCGCTTTATAGAACGATTTTTTATTAGAGGTAATAATAGTTTTTCTATTTTGATCATAACAAGTGTAGGAAAAAAACTAATTTTAACTAAATTATTTAAAATTACGAAATTATAATTTTTTAACGTTTTCCAATTGATATTAAAATCTTGCGCTTTTTATTACAATCAAAGTCAGAAATTATAAATTCTATTACGGATTTTTAATTTTTTTTATTTTTAAAGTTATTTCTATTTAAGGTTTAAATTGATATAACCGTAGTCCCGTCACTTTTCAATAAATATTTCAATTGCGATGTTTGGAATTTAATAATACATTATTTACTTTTATTAATTTTACGAAAGCCTTTGTATTTCAAGAATCTTTAAAAGCCACAGCACGCTTGTTATCAAAATATTTTCCGTTTTATCCATCCGCAAAGCCACTAAAATACCAACCGTATTAGAATAAACTGAAATAATTCGGTTTTAATTAAGCTCTTGATCCGCCTCATCGAAACTTTCCCAATTGTTTCTCAACTTTAATTATAAAACAGTTTGAGGAAAACCGTCAATTTTTCTTTTCTTTGCTCTACAACAGGAAGAAAAGTGCGCAGCACAATGCTTAATTTTATAAGCTTAATCTGATCTGCCTTAACGATATGCCTTTGTATCCGGTCGTCTCACAAAGACAGCGAAATTAATTTCAATTCCTTTGAAACGTTCTTTTTCATTGCGATTCTAAGTAATTTCGTTAAGAAGATGCAGTAGACGGAGAAACTATTGTTGTTTCCAATTACGAAAACAGGATAAAAAACTACATATTGAACTTTCTCCGAACAAACGACTTGAAAACTTTTCAGATTAAGTAGAGGAAACAACTGGCAAAAGAAGGAATTATAGTGGCTGCAAAAAGGCAGTCGGGTAAATTCTGCGGTTTTAGTTATGTTTTGATTTCGGAATCTAAAAGAGAATTGCTTTTTCCGATCTACTTTCAGAGATACACTACGGAAATTGCAAGTAGGAGAAAGAGTTGAAAAAAAAACACATCAAAGACTAAGAAAAACATCGCAAAATGTGTTATAAATATTAATAGAAAAGCAGATTGTGATGTTTTCGATGTGAAAAATACAGCAATTTTCTTCTGGATAAAGGAAATGTTATTGACATAAATTATAGATTCTAATTCTTTTAAGTTTTTAAATAGATACTACTAAAATAGACATAACAATAAGATTTTTAAAATTCAAAAATTTTTTTTGCAATTATTAAGGTAAACGAACATTCTTTTTTTTGCTTGTGAAAGATTTTGATTAGAAACATAACATATTATATAAAATAATTTTATACGGTACTTTTGTTTTTTTTTTAAGTTGACTTTCTGTACTAGACAGTGCAACACTTTTATTTTTATTCTATGTATTCTTAGCTAGGTTTTAAGCGTATCTTCAACAAACAACAAACAGCTTATTAAAAGTTAAAAGCTTTATAGTCATAAAATTCGGTGTCATCTTTTGAGGATAACCAACCATAAACCAACACAAGCTACTCACGTCTTTGCTCAAGTAGATTGGCAAATGTGATTTAATTAAATAATATTTATAGATATTTTTGAAGTGAAAACTTCTTTAGCGGCGCTGAGCACTTTTTTTTGTATGGGTAAAAACTTTCAAACTCGCGTCAGGGTCACGTGATGCTGATCGAAAAAGCGTAAGATCGAGGGGAAGGGAGAGGAACTAGTATCTCCCACTCTTTCTACCGTGCCTGAGTCATAGATTTATTATAACAAGATACAGCCATGCACTGCGATAGTCCGCCAAGACGTACCATCTATTGCTCTCACTCTCAACTGCATTAGTATTCGATAGCGCTATCTTTTAGAGAGGTTCCTACAAATAGCAAAGCAGAAATCAGTAGACGCAGAGTACGCTACGTCAGCATGACACTAGAATTATTTTGACGTTTCTATTCAAATTTTTCTAATCACATAATTTGAACAGAAAACTTAGTTCAGTCACTTAAAAATTGAAAATAATTATTGTCAAGAAAAATATTTAATAATTTGAAGGTAATTTTATTTATTGAGATTTCAACCTCAACTTTTATTTTCTTCCAGCTTTCTAATGTTTCTCTATTTTCTTAAAGCCTAACTTCAATTTTACAAATTCATAGGAGAGAAGTTTTTTATTTTCATTATTGTGATTGTCACGATGCAGTTGTGGGTTTGTAAGCTGATAAAAGATGAAGCGGATAATAAAGTTTACATGGGTCTGACACAACTAAAAGTTGGTGAAATTTTGAAATTGGAATAGAGTTTTTTGATAAAATAATTAAGAATCATTAGCACTGATGAAAAAACCTTTATTTATAAATAATTATTCATTCCAAAATAAAATTGATTTTTAACCTAATTTTCGTATTTTATTAGATTGTGTATGACAAATGTCAATAAGTTGACAGCAAAGCATTGCATCGTTGATTGTCGACTAAAATCGTAGAAATTCGTGTCTGTTTAATCACTATAGACTCGTGTGCGACATACAACAAATATGATGAAAAGGATAAAAAATGTGTTTCATTAAATATAGAAAGAAATGGAGAGATGTACCAATTTCTTTGATATGTTTTTTAAGAACCGAAGTATGTTCAGCATGCATAGCTATATCTAATGTATTAAATCTATGGCCTGAGTGTGCTGCTCTGTTTAGGCGGCACAGGGCGCTTGCGCGAATGACCGTGTGTGTTTATGTACAGCGTCCCACGCGTATCCAAGGATGGTGACAGCTGATTGCTTGACTGTTGTAGTAAATGTCAACGACAACAGTGTAGTAAATACACTGTTGTGTATTCGTAAATGTGAATTGTTTAAATTATGGAAATCGAACAAAGTGAATCTATTAATGAAAAAAGTGATGATGAAGTAGTGAAAGAAAATGAGTAAGAAAAAAAAATTGGAAAAAGCTTTGATAAATTGCCAATGATTTTAAGTGGAGATTTCAATATAAACTTTGCAGACGATAAAAATCAATCGTTAATTGAATTTTTAAATAATGAATTTGGTTTAACTATGTCAAATGATCGCAATTTTAGCACAACGAAATACAAAACTACTATTGATGCGGTCTTTATTAGACACTTAAATAGGTTCGAATCAAAACTGTTTGTTTCTTACTTCAGTTATCATAAACCAATTGTATCAGTTGTAAAAATTTGCGATCATGATTCTGATAATAACGATGGTGTAAAAGTCGTCGAAATTATGGATGGAAGTTGATTTTTGTGAGAGATAAAATTTAATGTAATATATAAATAACGATAAAATATTATAAATAACAACATATAAATTGTCATATTTGTGTACGATAGCGCAATAAATAAACATTGTATTCTACCTCATAAATGATAGTACTTTTATACTTATAATTAAACACAACGTTAATATTGAAGTTTTTACTTCTGCCGGCACTCCCGGAGTGCTACCTTTTTTTTTAATATCTACTAACGTCGCGCCAGTCTTCCGAAAATAATTAAATTAGGTTTAGGCATTGACTAAATATACCTAGACTTCCCACCGTACAGTAAATTTTGAAGCTCATTAAAGACACCCGATAACAGAGCGGCGCTGGAAAATCCATCTAGGATGCGGTGCAACAACTAATTGAGTAGCTAGATAGGGAGGCCATCGCGTTGTCAGTGTTGTCACTAGCATAGGCATGTCGCAAGGTCATGCATGGACATTTGATACTCTTTTTTGTCTTATCTTAATGGGGACTGCTGATGTTATTATTGTAAAATATAAAGCTAACGCATTTATTATATAGTAGTTCATTTTGTTACAAAAAAAGAAATAATAAGTGATGCGTTTGTGAGCACTATAAAGAAATTTAGATTGATTTGATTTTATAGAATATAATTGTTTACAAAATATTGTTTACACAAATATAATTGTTATATTAAAATATAATAATAGTAATAATTATTAGAATACTATGGATACAAGGTGAAAGTATGAGGAAAAAAATTATTAAAATAAAAATTATAATGTTTCGACTGGATTTTGTTGTAGAAAAAAAGTATCATTTCTTTGAACTTATTCAAATAGAAAATATAAATACACATTTTTCAAGTAGAACAAAACAGAAATAACAAATAACGTTTGGTTTTGTGCAAGTGCTCTTGCACCTTGTTCGTGTATGGTAGTAATATGTAAATGATAAGATAAATCGTTGATTTGCACTTTTCTTAATTTACCAATAAATAATGATAATAAACATGAATAATTGAAATGAGAAGAAAAATGGTGGTCTCAGGTCTCATCTTGTATGTGCTCAATGATTGAAATGAAGAATGAAAAAAAGAGAAAGAACTTTAATAACAATAAAATGAAGAAAAAATGTGATTAATAACTTCAGATATCGACTTAATCATGTGGGCACAATAAAAGTTGGCATTTAAACGATGTTATTTTTAAACTTTACAAAAAAAAACTTGAAATATTGTATTTTTAACTAAAAAAAGAACTAAAAAAGTACTTTGGTTTTAATTGACCTTTCAAATAAGTAAGTTTCTCTGGCGTACGCTGTAGATTAAATATTAAAATTTGTTAGCGTCATCCTAATTTTAACATCTTCTTTCGGCTCTCAGAGCAACACTATTTAGTAGTTTAAATAGAATAACGCTATAAATGAATAAAAAAAACTAATTATGTGTTTAAGTAATGCTAAAACGGTGCGATAAAATCTCTTCAAACAGCTCATCTTATGTGAAGAGTAATTATAACATTCTTTTGAACGAGTTTTTGAGAGATTAGATGCATTGTCCAGTAATAGGAGATTATAAAAGCCTAACTTTAAAAATACGTTATTTCACTGGTACTAATTTAATTTTTTTATCTGTTATTTTATTTATCAAAACATCAAATATAAGACTCAACTAGTACAGAACAATAATAAATACAAGATAATTGATACAATAATCTTTTATGTTATTTATACAAATTATTTGTATTTATATAAGTTGGCACATACTTAATTTTCCGCTAAATTTGACTTTTCTAATTAATCAAGTCTTGTATGCAAATGTAATTTTGTTTGTTCGCTAGGTATGGTGTGGCTATCTATCCTGTGCGGTTACCAAGATTTTTTTTTTATAAGAGTTTGTAGTGACATTCGCATACTTCATTTAAGTGAAATTCTTGACATTGCCTCAAACAAAAATCTTAGAGATACACAAGTATAATCTATTCTCATAAAAGTTAGTAGAAGTTAAACATCTTTTTTTAGAGAATACATATTCAAAAACATAAGATATTAAAATCATTTATCTTCTAATTCACTCAGTCACGCCCTCACTACTTAGCCAATCTCATTAAACTTACTAGATACATTCTGCGAAAAACACAAAAATAAATTTAGAATAACGGTTTCGCTAAAAATGTAAATGACGTAAAAAATATATTAATATTTGTTTTCTAATTGTATTTGATGCGGACATATTGGCAACGCATTTTGGTAACGCCGCATTTTTCTCATCTAAATATTGTCCAACGTGACTGAAAAAGTTTACACTTTAATAAATTATCTATTTGCTAAAAATTCCGGCAACATGGCATCTAAATAAAATTTGTTTAACATTGGTATTGTCTTTTTCCAAAAATTCTCATTAAGTTCACTTTGGAAAAATTAAATACTAATACAAGATAAACCATTAGAAGCGCCGGTCGAATAAAATTTGGCAATATAGAATCTAGAGTTTTCACCAAAACTGACTTTATATTTGCCCCATTTAAAAAGTAACAAAAATACGATTTTTCAATTTTTGCAAAGATTTTGCATTTAGACAGAATTATAATATTGAATATGTATTTCTAGAAAGAATAAAGTATTAATTTTTTCAAGGATCATACTAAACTAGAAAATAGCAATACTGCCAGCTGGCTCTGAGCTTGATAATAATAATTATGATTTTTTTAAAGACTGTACGCGATTTTCTAAAATAATGTATTTATTTTTTTAAAACAGCCTGGCTCCGGTGTTAGTTGTGAGGCAGCATTTCTACTATACCTTTATCGCTTTAAGAATAATCAGATGCACCAAACTTTATTCAATCTATGACTTTTTAGAATTTTGTTTGAGACAAAAACAATGTCTCTACAAAAAGTTGTGCGGTAAACCCTCATAAATATTAGTGAAAGTTAAATAATCCGTTGTAAAGTTTTAACGAGGACAATGTCATAATTGCACTAAAGCGAGCAAGCAGCTTTAGTGGTATAGTAAAATTAAAAATTTTATATTTTGACAACTTTAAGTTGGTAGAATTCATGTTTTTGATTTTCGTTTTAAATTACTGCACAAAAAAATTAGACAATGGTTTTCCGATGAGAATATTTTATAAACAGAAAAGTCGAAATTTTAAATACAACACCGAGTTGTCTCATAGACAGGATTATTTTTTTGTACTTAGAATAATGGATATACTTTATACTAAATTCGAAAAAATTGCCGTTTTTCTTATTTAGAATAAAATGTATAGAATAATTTATCCGATAAAAACTTAATTTTGTAGAGCATCAAATTGCTGATAAGAAAATGTTGTGCGTGTTAATTAGATTATTATTAATTATTAATTATCAATTATCAATTATTAATTATTATTAATTATTTGTATTATCATTAAACTACAAAATCTCATTTTAAAAATTTTATATGTTAATGTTATTTTATATGTTATTTTATATTTATTTGTAAAAAAGTTAGAGCACATAAATAATAATTTATAAATAACATTTGTACATAGATTCAACATCGGCTGGATAAAAAATAGGAAGAAAAAGTATTGAAACAAGCGATAATTACCCGTGTTGAAGCTTCATAGCATAAGGTCGAATAGCTTGGTTTCGGCCGTGATATTATAAGCCTTCCTCGCTGTAAATTTTAGCAATAGCACACGAAAAAAATATTACAAGCTAAACGGCTTATCCTACAGAAAATCTCAACAACTTTAAGCAATCTACAATCTCAGATCTACAACGTTTGTTTTAATGTATTTTTTGATAAATTGCCGCGTTTTCGAATTATGGTGATTTTACTAATTTACGATTTATGCGTTTCAGGGCGAGCGTTTATTCGATAAAGCACTCCATAAGAAAGCATTGCGGAGGCAATAATAAATAATTAATATAAGGCATTTCCGATTGACGGTTATGCATAATATTAAATGACCATAAAGGTAGCGTACTAAAAATTTAAAAAATGCAAAAAATATTTTTTTTATAAAACCATCCTTAATCAACCTTTGCATAATACGATTTTTGCACGACCAAGTAAAATCTTTTTCTTTTTCCATGAGGAATCTCTAAAAAAAATTGTAGCCTTTATCAACACATTGCAAACCACAATCGATTCTAGACGACTTGGGAAGATTTTTGAACTCTACTAATACTACACATTTATTTATTACGAGTCTCGCAACCGAGCCCGAAAAAACAAACACTTCAAATCTATTCGGTTTCAGGTTTCATACCCATTAAAACCTTATCCATGTATGAGTCAAGACCGTTTCCATAATATAACAGATTTCTTTACAACTATTCACACACTTTGAAGATTCAGCTTTTTGCCCATAGGTACCAGCGGCTGTCAAGCCCCCCCTTTCATCCTCGCGCCCGTCTTACCCACAACCAAAATGTGTTACATTTCTCCCATAAGCGTGGCTAGTCTAGGTTTACTTAGTCTATGGTTTAGGCTTGTCTGTTTCTGTCAAAAGCTGAGAGTTGTCATAAAATTAGTTAATATTTACGTATGTCTAATTAATAGTGTTGGTAAGAAAAAATTGTTATTAAAAATGGGCAAAACGGTTCAAACACTAAAACTATCAATGTTTTTAAGCTTATCGTCGCAAATGAGTTTTTTACAGTGATTACTGCTACCTGCTTCTTCACATATCAGAACCAAAACTAATTATTGGCGGTAACTCACAAATTTATTATTCTATTCTTATCAGTCGTCAATATATTTATAATTTTGTTATAATACCGCTTGCTATGAGCCCAAAGCCAATTCAATGAGAATTTTCCAATTTGCAACTCGACAGATTTCTCAAATTTGAAATTGACAATTTGCAGAAAAATTGTGAAAAGTTTCAAACATCAGCATTGCCAATAAGTTCATTACAAATTACTACTAACTCATAAGGCTTTTTGTGTTATGAATCAATAGATAATAAACATTAGTAAAATATTAATATATATAATTTTATTGAATTGAATATACAGCAACACAGGTTTGCATTATCTAATGGCGGGAAATTATTGCCATATTTTGGGACACAAAACAACTTGGGCCTACTATGAGATTACAATTGAATAATATACATATTTACATGTTAAACAATAATACATATATGTATTTTGAAAAAAAAGATTATGAGCATCACTGAAACTTATGCAGTGTTAAATAAACAATAAACAAATTAAACTATCACTTTTAGGATTGGTACGTTTTTATCAACAACAAAATGGTATTTTCAATCGTGACTAAAACGGATGAAGTCTCCAAAGCAATTTGTCACAAAAACTCAATTACATTATTGAATTGGTAATCGGTACTATATTTGTTTCTTTCACCTGGATTCATACAGCCTCATATACTTATAAACTAGTTTGCCTTACCAGATACCCGTGCGTTTTAGTTGACATGAATTACCCTCTGGTGACAACTTTCCCTCCACTATTTTCAAAATAATAAAAGCTTTCTCTGTTATTTGACCCCAACAATAGTTTAATAAGTGCCTTGATGCGTTTGAGTACGCATGATGACCTTCACATCAATCAACGATTAAACTGTAAACGGTAAAAATCCTGAAATTTACCACAAAATTATTACAATTAAAAATATTTCTTTTTCCCAATTCCTTAATTTCTAATTGCTAAAAAATATATTGTGTGTTTCTTGAGATCCACTGTCGTGCTATAGATTATTCGTCATCTATTTCAAAACAAACAGTCGGATTGCTCTAATAGCCCTTATAACATGCGTTCATAAATTATTTAGATCTAGTCTTAGTGTGTAATTTAGCTTGACAATTTTTTATTATTTTTGATAGTATGGTTGCCGACAAATGTCAAACAAACGTCAGAACTTGTCAATAATATCGTATGAACTAATCAAAAAATGAACATACATTCAAAATTCCAAAGCCTTGATCTAAATAATTTATCAACAGCTATTTCCTTTGACGGACAATAATAACAGATACATAAAAGGACTTTTTTTTCTTTATTTTAAAATACCAACTTGTATTGAGTATGAATAAAATCGTTTCTTTTAGCGACCAACTATTTATTCAAGCGTAAAAAAATTGTTTTGTTTTTAAATTATTATCCGTTGATAATTAGCAAACTTATAGTCAACGTAAATAAAAACATTTTTTCTAAAACATCTTTCTAGAAAGCAGATTTTTTGATAAAAAGAAAATGAAATGATTTTTTATTAAAAAGTTACAAACAGTGTAATTTTTGATATGAGTACGTGACAATAATGTCTTACGGTAATTACAAACGCTTTTTTTCACGATGGTAACATTAAAAATATTAGTTAAAAATAATTAAGTGGTAATTTTGAAATATTAAAAATAATTACATATTTAAAAAAATAATTTAACCTTTTTGATAATAATTTGGTTATTATTATAATCCACCAACCTGTTATTAGTAATATTATTAGAATACAAAGGCTAAATCTTAAAAAGATGTTTTTTAAATTACCATTTTGTTCAATCCCAAATACGACCCGTCAAATTAAATGGGCTTGTCGGATAGAATTTAGATTTACTGCTCCGATCAACAGGTGGAGGAATCCTTCCGAAAAACGGCGACTGACGACTTTTCAGATAGAAGGACAATATCGGTTGGATGGTTTTCTAAAGGACTCACTTTTCTGCGTTTTATCATTGAATAAGATGTGTTTGTTTGAAATAAACCAGAAATTGAAGGCTTTTGGTGGACATTCAAATAAATTTTCTTGACTGTTCTATTATTAGGAGACCATTGTGTTTGACTTGTGGTACGAGATTTATTACAGTTTCTGTCATGTTTATGTGACGTAGATTTTATGTTTATTAGGACAATTGTCAACGGGTTAAGGCTTGTCTAAATTATGGAGAACTTACTGTCTATTTCTGTTCATTTTATGGTAAAAAGATCTTTGAATAGCTAAAAGATCTTATGAGCTATTATTATAAGTTTTTATATATCAGGCAACGTCATCTATTTTCGACACAATTCACCTCAATTATATTCTAAATTTTCGAATTTGTTTGAAATTGCTTTTATATTAAAATATCATGGGTAAGCTTGCATCTGTTATTAGATAATAAAAGGTTTTTCTGTACTTTGTTCGCTAAAATTTTCTATTTCTATAGCAGTCAATAGATCTGCTTAAATTGCATTATTTAAGCAGAGAATTTGGCATTTTATTTTCGGCCATTCAAGTGGCGTGTTGTTTGGAATAAAAATAGTTTTCATTTAAAAACTTATTTGGAAAAAAATTATTATAAATATTCAAAACTGAATAATACCCAATTTTGCGCAGATTCTAATTTGTTTTTATTTTTGCCCCAGTTGAGATTTAACTTACGATCCTTAAATGTTATGCGCAACTGTTTGAGTCATTGTGGCGTTCCTAAATCAAATAAAGGCTTCTATTTACAAATATGATTAGTTAAGCTCTTGCAATCAATTTTTTTATTCTAGCTAGTTTTTTGGGTATACCAAGTATAGTCAATTAGAATAGTTCCTTCTAACACTTCTACCAAAAACTCAATTTGTTCTTTAATTTTGGTGAGAAAAGTGTCACTTGTTAATACTTTTTTCAAGTAGAATATTTATTGAACCGATTAATTGTTAAAATATTGATTTGGTCAAGATAAAGACATTTTTATGACTGTTAATCTAACGGGAATATTATGCGATTTATATTAATCAAGAACGTTGCTAGCTGACGAGGCGATAGCCGAGTCCGAGATGGTTTGAATCAAAATTATTTGAAATATATTCACAGCTTCATGGTATCGTCAAAGGAAGCAATTTTAAAACAAAACACTAATTTTGTTTACATTGAATAAAAAATTTTTTCAAAGTTTGATTACGTTTCATCGTTCCTGATGAAAATAATGGAAGATTTTGGTATCTCCGCACGTATTTTAAAATTAGCAGAAAGTGTGGAAATGGATTTGTTGCCCGTCAAGCCGAAAATTCAATACGAGAAAGAATGTATTTGTGGTGAGCGGCGAAACAAGGAACATGTCTGAGGTGCTGGAGAAACCGTTTGGCTGGCATATTTTGCCAAATTTTTAAGTGACTTTATTATTCTTATTCCATATTACAAACTTGTTTAGAACTGAAAGAAAGAATTGAAATTGACAAATCTGGTTTGTTGATTAAATTTATCAAAGAAAAAAGTTAAATACTGACATTCAAAATTTTTTTACTACTGAGAAAAGAACAAGTTTATGAATATTTGCAAATAGCTTCAGATGAACCTTTTAATGATTAAAATATAGCTTTCTTAATTGGACTTGCTGGAGCTAGCAGAACAAATGAATTTGTGAATATGTCTATCGATGACGTTGAGATTTTAGAGAATAAGGTAGTTGTTACTCTGATTCAAAAAATTACAAAAAGATTTTTTGCAATTGTGTCTGAGGGTAATGTCAATTTTGTGATTATAATTAAAAATATGCAACGTTACGGCCGGTTCATGTTACGCATAGAAGGTTTTTAGAATTATACAGAAAGAGAAAGTGTACTATTCAGACATGTGTATTAATTTTTTTTTCTAAAATTTTTGAAAAAAATGCTACATATCTCAAACTTGATCTACATATCTCAAACCTCGAGCTATTTACACCGGCCACTGTATAAGGAGATCAGCAGCGATCATGTTTAAACGTCGGTGGAGACATGTTAGAGCTACAAAAGTAGGGTGGATGGGAGTCTACCAAGGTAGCAAAAGAGTATTTAGAAGAAGATCTAGAAAAGAAAATTATTGTTGCTCAAAAAAATGTTGATTGTAAGAGTTGTTTATGGCAAATGCTTCTGGTACTAAAAAACCAGTGAAATACTGTCTTATCTGGGAGAGCGACAGGAAATGAATGGGAAAAATGTGTTTATTAGTTTTCATAATTGTAAAAATATTGAAATTAATGCTGAAAAATAATTTTGTACTATGTTAATATGTTATCAGTTCTATTAAATTATTGCATTAAATGATATCTGACTGTAACTAACGTGTTATGGGATCTCTATGATATTATAACCCCTATACAACCCCCTACAAAAATTTTTGCAACTATACGGACATAATAAACGATATCCGATAAAAGTAATAATCAATATTTTTTTGTGATTGATATTCACTAATAGAAAGGCACAAGTTTTTTTTTCTGTCTTTCTTAAAATAGATTTTCAAAGTTGACTTTTTTGATGGAAAGTTAACCAAAAGCACTTATCGTTTGAATTTAAAAAAAATAGTTTCCGTTAAAACCTTTTTGGATCTTTTGTATGTAAACGTTAAAATAACATTCAAATGACATCTCCGAAAACATCATATATAGAGTCACTTGGATTTTAAACCACGCGTGCGTAAAAATTGCTTGAATTGTCTACTCTTCAGATACGCTGGCAAATTAAAAGAAATGCCAGATACCTAAACTTTTCATTCTTGAATAGTAAAAAATTATAATTTTAAATACTAATAATAATAAGTTTCAATTGGATTAGCGCCATCTTGTATAGTGCCTATTTGAAATGACTAGAATCAAGATCTATACCGACAGCACGGTATTGACTTTAATTTAATTGATTAATTGATTAATTTAATTTTAAATCTACGAGTGGTATTTGGTAAGAAAATTGCTGACAGAAAGTTATTTTTGGAAATTATGTGTGCTGCTATGATTGTCATATTAAATAATAAATTCAAATTGGTTTTTCTATAGAGATATCTAATTTTCTTTGAAAAACCCAACTTGGAAAAGTCTCTTAATTTTGTCAGTGGATTTAGTTTTAAGAGCATTTAATTATTGTGTACTTGTTTTTAATTACATATATATATATAGGAATGTATTTTATAAGATTATTAAATAAAATTGCATTTCTTCTAGTAGTGAAAAATATGAATACAATGTAATTTTTTAAGAAAATTATTTAATATTGTAGTGGTGAGAGTACTTACAACTCATCTGTCAACTATTATGAACGTTATTATAATGAAATATGACTAATGAAACAAAGAGTGAAATACCGATAGCTACAAGTATACTTTGTTCACAATCACATTACTCACCCATTGAATGGCAAACCAATGAAAGAAACTCATCCATCTGGTTCTTTGACTTCTGCTGTTGTAGTCGTCTGTCTTTGGTGGACTACTGTTGGAATAACAATCTCCAAGACAGGTGTATCGCGAGTTCTTGTATCATTCCGACAATCATAAATTATATTTGACGTAGTTTAGAACACCTGGGGCGTTTTAGACAGGTGAAATTTTAAACCGAAAGGATTATTATTAAACACGAGAAATACTCTTAAATAAACATGTGGAATGTGTTGCGTGTTGATTTTCATTTCGACACGTTTCGTTTGGGTTTTAAATGAAAGATGAGATTATGTGTATGTATGTATATACATGGGAAATGTTAATATTGACATGAACTTTAGCTTTTTTTATATTTATTTTCGCAAAAGACGTGTATAAATATGTCCTCATTTTTCCAAGTACTGGGTGGGCGTTACAGAACACCATAAAGAACCCATAATACATTATTTTAATCTAATAAGAAAAATCACTTGTTACCTTGACTAGGTTTTTATATGAACATCTATAAAATAAATGTGTATAAAAATTGCTAGCTCTTTTAAAAATTAGATGTGAAGATGATCCCGAATACTACAAGAATTACAAGAACAAACCACTATTATAGAAAATATTCTGTAACTTTGAGACACAATTATTCTCTAAATTAGATAGGTAATTGATATCTAAAATTTAAAAGCCACCAGTTGATAGGAATTGTTTTTTTTTACATTATTGTTATTTAAAAACAAAAATGTGGATGCTAGATTTATCAGTATTTTTATGAAAAAAAACTCATTACAAAATTTAATGTCATTAACTGAAACTAAACAATGTTAGATTTATAGAAGACTCAATAATAAGTACTATAACTTTTTTTAGTGAAAATTTGTAACAACTAACGCATCTTTCATTTAATTTTTTCTAAGTTTTTATTTTTAATTTTTTTTTTACTGTAGATTGTGTAAGTGCAGTATTATGAAAACAGAATTAATATTTTAAGCACAGGTACACAATGCGAGAGAACTAATTGTAATGGAAAGAGCGTTTTATGCGTCCTACTATAAATATTGACACAAATTTAGCTATGTATTTAATTTTTCGGAAAAGTCATAAGTCATCATACAAACTTTCTGTGTAATATATTTTGTTATTTTTCTATTGTACAAATTCTTGCGACTTGCATCAAAAGGAATTGATTATTTATTTAAAATAAAACTAAATTTGTCATACACACAACTTATTTTCTCTTAATACTAAGTTAATAATAGTTTCAACAATGTTTAGATATAGAAATTTTAAAAAAGTATAAAAATCCGTAGAGCTTTATGGAAATACTTATTGCTCTTAAATTTTAAAGGACTAAAGTTATAATATTTTATAGATAGGAAATTATGCCGGATGTTTGAAAAAGTCTTAGGATCAGATAGGTGATGAAAAACAAACGTATCAAAAACGTATGTCTGTGTTTTATTCAGGCCAACATTAAGACTGTTTATACCAATTACGTCTCAGGCGCCGGTTGCAGCAACCTAAGTTATCACTGTCACGAACTCATCGACAAATTGATCTAAAAGATTTTGTACCTTTTCAAAATTTAAGTCAAAATTCAAGAACTGTTAAAATTGATATTTTATGACAGTCTGTTTAAAACAAATTTACGTAAAATACTCAAGCTAGAAGGCGGCGAATACTCTCTAAGAATAAGGCCGGTTTTTCCACACTTTAGATGCGCAGTGGAACAACGAGAGATAAAAGCGTCTGTGTTGCTTACCTCATCAGTCTAACTTCAACAAAATCTGCATGTATCAGAAACAGTCTCGTTTTTTGTTTTTCAGCAAAAATTACCTACTATACTACAAATTTTTTGCTTAACAAGTTTTGGGTCTAACTGAGTACTCTAACGTTTTTTTTCTCCGTTGGAGTGATCTTTGTAGGCATATTTTGTTTTGTCTGAGTTTTAACTCTGTCAGGTTATTTTAGAGCATTAGTAGTTTTACGTACACTTTGGCTTTAAGTCAAAACAAGCAGTTCTCTTGGTAAAACTATTTTTCAATAATACCACATACCAAATCAATAATATCAAAATAAACATTTCTAATTTTACCTGCCGTCTTAAACTCTCTTTTTTTCTCTTTCTTTTTGTCTCTTTTTTTTCTATTATTTTTTTTCTCTCTCTCTCTTCCTTCAATTAGAAGATCGGATCTAAATTTTATTTGGAAGCAGCATTAAGCTATTATGTCATCAGTTCAAAAATGGCATAGAAATACTGAGGAAAGCTAAATAAACTAGATAAAAAACAAAGTTTTTTTTGTTTAGATACTTGAACACTTGAAAATGGAAAACAAAAAAACATTGATAAACTAGCAAGAAAGCGTAAAACCGGAAATATTTTGTGGTTTGAAGAAGCACTTTTAATGAAAAAAAGAGTTTCTGTTTCTCTCTTTTCAAAACTTTGATTAAATTTTTTTAGTTTAAAACATTTTAAGAAATTTCTTGAAGCGTTCTAACAGTAAAAATAAATGTCTTTAGGAAATATCAGTGAGTTTTTGTGAGACTTGGCTTAGAAGACAACGAAAAATGCAGATTCCGCAAAAAAGAAAAGAAAACAGAACTTCTAATAACTGAATGCGTTGGACCCCAACATGGAGAACACATCTAGAATGACTTTTCTGAATAAAATTCAAAACCGTTGAATTAGAAAATTTGGCTTTATAACTCAACGCTGTCACCTCGGTTTTTGAATTTTGCTCTAAACAGTTTCTATTTCTGGAGTTATCTCTAATCAAAAGTTTCTAAAAAGAAATAAATAAATAGAAAGTGCAGAAAAAATTCAATATAATAAAATTAATCAATTGTTCTTTAATCTAACAATGATTTTTCATTTTTTTTGCACATGGCTTAGCAGGAAAGAGACTATTTTAAATATTTATTAAAATTAGTGAACAATCTTCTCATATATAATATCACAAGTGACAGTTTTTACCTGTTTTTAAAATTCACAAGAGAAACTACGGGAAATATAATGCACAAATGGTATTCGGTGAAAGAGTCACAGGACGCTTCTAAAAGTTTAAGATAATTTTGTCGTTAAAATAGTGACGTTGAAAGAGTGGAAAGTTATTATGATTCAGATGATCGCTATAGCTCAATATTGGTCTCGAACTTGTATGCCTCAACATTTGTGCATAATGACAATTCTGACCCGATTCCTACAACTTCTTTGTAGGTAGCAGATATTTATCAAAGACCTACTAAAGCTAATCGTCAAAATAGTTTAGCTTCTGAGCATCAGAGCTATTATTTTTTACCGGGTTGAGGTAGAGCCTTTGGTAGAGTAGCGGTTTTTTTTGAATAATCGTCATGTAATAAAAACAATTGTTCCTAGAATGGCATACATTTTTAAAACGTTGCAAAATTTTAATTGTGAGAAACGTTTGATAAACTATCAATTTATTCAATAGCGTAGGTAGTGACATTTTGTCCAAAGCATGACCGCTTGTTTGATATATACAATGGTCCAAAATTTATGTTTCGACGTGGACACTAATGAATTCACAAAAAAATCTCTACATGGTTTTGATTGTTTGGTGGTCTTTATTTTGAAAACTTTTTGAAGTATGATTCGACATTTTTAACAATGTCCTAGTTTTAATTGACGGACTTTTTCAGCGTCAATATAAGCCACAATTTTAATATAGCGTCAAAATTTCCAAAAATTATCAATAAAATGCAAATTGCTCAACTTTTTTTTTTAATATTCGGCATAAAAGCAATTCATAAACGAATGCACGACGCGTAATAAACCGCTGGACGTGACATAATAAAGCGTCTTTTCATCCCTATTTCCAGCAGAATAAATATATAATCATCACACTAAACCGGAGATGACTAAAAAAATTATTTAGAGTGCTATTTAAATTATGAAGATGGGTCAAAAGCTACTCGCCCCTGAGCTAAAAACTTCTATTTCAAGTCATGAAACCGTTTTAAAGCTAGGGATTTTGAAGCTTTTGCGACCATGTCGTCGTAATTCCTACCTAAAAACATCTTATAACTCCTTGCTCTAGCTGCAGAGAAGCAATCACTTAGATTGCGCCTCATACGCGACATAAAACTTTAGAGAGACATGGCTAAATAATTCATCATAAAATAAGCCCTTCTTGATGCCAAATTGCTGCGTTAAGGGCTAGACATTAGATTTTTAATGTAAAAAAGCCATTATTCTAAAGCAAAAGCTGTTTTAATTGAAAGTTTCTAATTACTAAATCATTGAAACAAGCGCTATTTTGACATGATAGTCATAGTAAATTAGATTCTTTTTCTAATTAATTCGTAAAATATTGTGCTCACAGAACTGAAACCTATTCTTTTTGGCAGCTTTAGACTAGTTAATATAAATTATCTGAATGTTGAGCGCCTTGAGTAATTGCTGAAACATTTTATTTGTTTGTCTCAATCGTAATTTGTCTAAGAAAATGAATGGATCTTGTGTTAATGCCTCTGGTCTTAAAATATCCAAATACTTCTTTTGAAAATAAAAGTGTTTCGCATCGGCGGAAGATTCGCTCTTGATCTTTCAAGCTTCCGGAACTAATTATTTTTAAAAATAGTGTGCCATTGGAATGCTTGCAATTTTTGAACAACAGCTGATGGAGATATTTATGGATAATGAACAATGTTTGTTCAGCAATAGGGTTTTTAAATTTGATTCGGCAACATCGAAAATGTGTTGTGCCAAATTCAAAACTATCGATAGTTTATGGTAAATTTTTAACACAATTTGGTTTAGTATTCATTTGCATTAAAAACGTGAAATTATGTTAGTGACATTGTTTGTTTGGTACAAATATGGAAACTTGTTTATGCGGCAGCATCAAAACGTTAGTTGCAAATTTTGGTTTAAAGTATGACAATGACATTTAGATAATTTAAGCAGTATAATTTAACACGTTCCTTCAAAATTTTCAACTAAGAGAGTTATAGAAGTCTTTGCTTTAGCTTAAAAAAAACAATTTATAAAATTGTTGGCGGTTTGTTAATAAGTTGGCCTTAGGTATATAAAAAAACCATCTTTCAAACAAGATTTTATAAATTAGACTTTTTCACAGTAAAACGTTTCATCTCATACCCGTATATGAAAAATCACTGGAAAAGCATTTTTGGAAGTTTGTGATATTAGATCTAGAATGATGTCATTTAGCTAACCATGCATTGTCATCCATCCTGAACTTGCTTGCAAAATGAATTTATAAATGAATTCTTCTACAAATTCCTAAAATTCCAGATTTTTTTTTTTGTAATTTCTTACAGAGCTTTATTTTTGAGATTGAGTCATAATTAAGTTGCGCTAGAACTAAAGTCTGGAATCTATGAGCATTTTATTAAATCCTATAAAAAACTGAAAGAGATTTGAATTTTTTTCTTTTGCTTGTAAATAATTTTCAATTGTATGCAAATTTTTTTTTTAAATTTGTGATCATTTACTATTTTATTTATTGATACGTTTATTCTAACTGTTATATTATCTATTATGCTCAAATATGAACGTTTAGAATAATCATTTTGTTTTAGCTTGAACATAAACGTTAGAGCTGGACATGCTAAAGCAATTGAGGTTGTTTGAACACACTTTTGGTTCAAAATCGCAAAAATGTCATAAGCACATCTAATCCATACTCAGAATATTTAAATTGTCTTTCGCATTCTTTAATCTAGTTTAATCTATATTTTTATCAAAGCACAACTTTATTATGATAATTTTTTTAATGATTGTGTTTAGTTATGTATTAGCGTTTAAATTTATATTATAATGGTCTATTCTATTAAAAATCTAATCGTTTGTATGAATTTGCTTTCCAACTATTATGAAGTATAAATATAATCTATTCTTTTTTATAAACAATTGTCAAACAGTTTTAATGTTGGCAACGCCATATAAAAGTAAATGCCAAGAGCGCGATTTCTACGGTTATAACGCAGGATTCCAACATAATTTCAAAATTTTTAACACTGACAAATGTCTATAATAAAAAACAAATTATAGAATTGGCAAGATTAAACAATAGATTTAAAAAATATTTTTTTTTGGGTGTATTTAATTTAAATTAGAAGAGAACTGAAAAACCGCTAAAAACCAAATTCAGCAAATAGTTGAACTGCTCAATAGTTTTTAAGGATTGATCATTAGTTTTAAGATCAATGCTCCAAAAAGTTGCGATTATTGCTAGTATGAATAATTTAAGTCGTAAATTTTCGGAACACAAATGTTAATTTTATTGCTCAAATTTTGAATACACAATTACTATTATACATTCACGTTAAAGATGAAGCTGGAATAAACACTATCACGTGCGGTTTACGTGATCTCCCACCACAACAGGCGTGTCTGTTTTTACAGGGCTGTCTTCAAGGAAGTGCATGCTCTTCATGTTATGCGTCATCTGATAACGTTTCTCACAACAAAACCGAACTATAACTTAAAAGTACTTACTCAGACCCTGTCTTGTCACTCAAGCTACGTCTTTATCTGGTCCTTCCATCGAATAATTTCTATACCACCTCACCATACACGATACCAAACACGAGATGATCATGCAGAGTTGTTTGTTTATTCCAGCTTCATCTTTAACGTGAATATAGTATCTTTATAAAGAATGTCCCAGAACTCGCGCTTTGGCAAAAAAATGAAAATTTTCAACAACAAAAATGTAGCGGAGCGGATTTAAAATAAGAACATTTTTCCACAACACCAAATGCAATAGATGGCGCTCTAAATTCCAGCTAAATCTCAAGTAAAACAATGGTCCTGTCACTTATAGTTTTCTTATCACTGTCAACTCTGTCTTTGTGCCATCTTTAGTGTCAGATTCGTTGATCTGTTAATAAGTTTTTTGAATTATTATATCATAATGTCACAAAATGAAATAAATTCGTCTTATTTCTGCATAAGAAAACATCTTGGAGAAGAGGAAAAAGTTGTGAACGCGTGAGATTATATTTTGGGTGGTGTTTTGGACCCGTACCTTGTAAATATGTCTTAAAATAAACCAAATATAAGTACTGTCGCGTTGTTTGTTCACAAAATGGTGCCCGCTTCTGTTGTCAATTGGAATATTCCTTATCATTTTAAGGCACTAGCCAAATGACATCTGTCATTTATTTTTTTATCTGCTAGTTTTTTAGGCAATTGTATTCTGATTTTATTTAGTTTTTGTCAGTAATAATTCTTGAATTTGTGGTATTGCCTCGGAGTTCCAAGATCCAAACCACGATTTACATCAAAAAGCCTTTATCGTGCGGTGAATCGTTATATTATGCCATCTTTCCCTAATTATTATTATTATGTTTTGAGATTAGATTTTATCTTAAGATTTTAGCTTATACCGAGCTTAAGCAATGTTTTTTAACCGAGTTTTAGCTAGCGTTTAAGACCAAGAAGTTTTGTGACGGCTGAAAATAGAAAAATTCTATTTTCTGGTTATTAAACCTTTTGAAATGTGGAAAGTTGGCTTTTTTTGACTTCAATTTGAGCAAATTTTGACAGATAGATGTCGCTACGTTTTATTATACTTTAAATTTTTGAACAAAAGTATGTAGCACGTCAGCTTAAAAACTCTTGTGTATGACACGACCTGAAACTATTTTGCTTAAACGCGTAAACACACTTTACTTTCAAACTTACTCGACTTGCAACATATCAGTTTAAAGTCTTTTAATACAAATAACTCTTATGGCTCATAACTTTTGCAAGACTACACAATGAATGCGGAAGATATCAGGAAAGCCTTTGTTGATGGTGTACAGACCACTATACTTATTCAATATGCACTTAATTTGTGTGGGTTAGCGGTGTTTTGAATTTAGTAAAGTAGGTATTAATCAGCCGTTTGCAAATCCTTTAAGACAACATTTGAGCCCCATGCGGAGTGTCTCGTCCACAAAGACACACCTACGCCGAACAAAATACAAAAGGATAATAAATAAATATGACCAGGTCATTAAATATAAATACACCGCCAAGCATATGCTTCCTTTTTTAAACCGTCCGTTAAATATCCCTGTCATAACATTCTCCTTGTTTTTTTTTCTCTAGAAATCAGCAGGGGCTTAAGGTCCATTGTCTTACGACATGGAAAGAATTTCAATCCGCTGTCGGATCCATGTAAATTCCAACCCTAATGTATTCGGAAAAGCGACTAAAATTGATGGTGTTAAGTGGTTGTTTCCAAGACTTAAATTTATTCTTTCGTTCGGTTACTACAGCATCTTTTTGAGATTTCAAAGTTTTTTCTATTAAGAAACTTTCAGGGACAGAGATAAAAACGATCGGAATGATCTATAAGCCAAGGGGCTGCTTACAGAAAAAAAATGTGCAAAGTTAACGCCTCGAGCTTGCTGTAAAACCTGTAATAAAGCTATAAAGCTTTGGGTAATCAAAAAAAAGCAGCAGGACGAAACACCTGAAAATAAATTTTTAATTGGCCCCATAAAACATTTATTTCAAATTGAGCCATTAAATGCGATTATGTATGTCGTGATGCTATACAAGTCTCATCAATAATTTTAGATGAAGATAATTTTTTTAATGTTGATTAAAATTCTTCTGGAAATTTATAAATAAAAAATACATATTATAAATTTATGCATTTTACAATTTTACAACAAAAACTTATTGAAACTAGAATAGTTTCATTTATTCACGAAAAGTAGCTTTACAAATTTATAAGCTTGAGCTACCAATTATTTTACAACTATAATTGAGAAATTAAAATTAAACAAACTGGTTTTGGGCTTGTTAACCCACGTTAACTGCACGTAATGGCAACTCTAACATATCCTATGTTTTTCATTATCAAAGCCTAGTATATTCTGTCTTGCAACAAAATTAAAATTTAAAAATCATAATCTCTCTAGTTAAATAATTTTTCATTAAATAAAATTTATATCAATATTAATCTATTAGCAATGTAATAAAAAAATCTAGATTTTTTTCTCACAATCTTACTTTTACGACGTTGTAGATTTTGATTACACAAAAGATGGCATTTGTATTCAATTAATAAGAATATCAATATATTAGTCAATGTTTGTCAATAAAATTATTCAAGGCTAATGAACTTAAGATTAGTAAATATTAGAAATGAGTTTTTTGTGACATTTTGAAGACTGTTTAATCTGTAGATACTTGTGCTATAATCAACTGTTGCGACTGGCTTAAAGGGATGTTATAAAGCTATACTACAATTTCTAAACAGTAGAAGTGACTTACATCGGTCTGTTTTAAAGAATTGTGCTGTTAGACAATATTGAAGATCAGATAACATCGGGAGTCTTTGGGTATAGTTTAGCTAAATTTTTAGTGCGATTACAACTTTGTCTCTTTAAACACTTTACAACAGGTCAATCTCCAATTTGCATAAAACTGGTAGCCAACAGATGCGTCTGTGGCTGTAGTCAGCATGGACCGTAATGAAATTTTTAGTCGGATTAAATTTCACCATCAAGTTGAAAAAACTGTGTTTGTTACGTAATTGAAAAGGAACATCTCTACCACTTGAAAATGGTATCAGAACTAATCATTCAAGTTCATAATGATAGTAACAGTGATTCTGATATCTATGCAGATGGTTAGATGAAAATTACAATGTTTTCATACCTACCTACATAATTTATATATTATTCAATAACAAATAAATCTGTGTCAGAATTTAAATGTTATCTTTACTAACATGCAGGCGAAGAAAATAGAAGCAACCTGAGTACAGCCCTGGCGCAGTATCTTCAAGATTCTGCACAGGCAAGAAACTCTGCGGTGAATCCTCATACAGATTAGTGAAGGTTAAGTAGCAAAAAAACTATATTCGCACAAAATGTTAAGCCAAATTATAGTAATAATTGCAAGGTTCATGGTAAATACACTTGCAACATGAATTACCTATCTGCTTTGTAAAGATTGCAATCTGATACTAATAATGACAGCAGTCACTTTGAGTTATCGAGCTTCTTCAGCAACGTGATGCAGAAGTATCTTGTTTGGGTTTTTTGGACTAATGTAGCAATTATGTCAATATTTTTCTTAAAAACTTTTTATTTATGAAAACTATTAGATATGATTTGTTTGGATTAAATCCAATACATAATAACAACAGAATCAGAATGTATCTAGGTTTATTATTCGTAGAAATTGAAAATTAAAACAAACACATTCAGCTAAGCAGCTAAACATTCGAAATGACTATCAATTTGATTGAAAATATTTTTTTGGGGGTTTTAAGTGCTCAGGCAATTCACATGGTAAATCGTTGCCTTCCGTTTTTACATTTATCAAATGCATAGCTAAAGCAAACTCATCTCGATCTAAAAATCCATCTTTGTCAGCATCAGCCAGTTTCCAAATTTTGCCTAAAATTGAGTTTGGCAGTTTAGATTTAACCATTTCCAGCTTGGCTGTTGATCCAGAAACTTTACTTCCATTTGGACAAATTCGGTCAAAAATTGTGTCGTATGATGCTCTATCTTTAGTAACGATCCACTCGGCGTCTCCAATTCCAGCGTTGACTCCTTCACCTCTTCTATAGCCAAAGGGAGAGATTTGATCAACAACATTCTCAAAAGCTCCTCCTGTGACGTCTGATTTGTTGATTTCGTTTACTTCGTGCTGAATCATTGACATTAATTGAGCGATGTCATCACAAAGCATTTGGTCTACAACATCCAGAAGACGAGGTTTTATAGAATGAAATTTTGCAAATTGTTGTTTGTTGAGATGCTTACGCATCTTTTCTATTTCTGGAAAGTCTCCTGGAGAAATATTATATTCACGCTGGATTTTGAGATAAATCTGTTGCAAATTTTTAATAAGATCTTTTTGTTTGCTACCTTTGCCAAACATGTTAGGCATTTGGTTTTTCAGTTCCGCTATAATATAGGCATGAACCTTTGCAAGTCGAGCTCGTTTAATCAAATCGTTTAGTTTTCGTAGGGCAGAGTTTGTGGGAAGACTACGCAAATCCATGAATAAATCTTGAGCTTCGTCTTCAAATAGTTTGCGATTGGCGTCATATCGAAGAGGCTGATCCCAAAACGATCCAATGTACACTCGTACAACCTCCGGCATGATCAGCACTTTTCCTAAAGACCACATCAAAGCGCCATAAACTCGCATAAGCTGCTGGTGGTCGATCATGTCTGCCTTGTTTAAAACTATTCGAATTTTGTCGTCGTGGCCTCGAAGGGCTTCAATGGATCGCCGGAATTCGTCTGAAATGTCCAATTTGTGGGCGTCGAACAAGAGAATAATCCTATCTACTCGCTCTGCAAACCATTCCAAGACTCCAGTGAAGTCGTAACCGCGGTCGATCCGCTGCTTTTCACCTGAAAGTTGAACCATATTAATTCCGTCTTTAAATGTTAGCAAGTATGTTGTACGCAGCAAGGAAGAATTCAATTTGAGAAATAAATGAGATTTTGTATTATTATTTTATGGTTTGGATTACCTGCAAGGATTCCTGGAGTATCAATAATCGACATCCCCTTCAGTACGGGCGACCTAACCAGGGAGCATTGAAATCTGTTCAAGAAAGAATTCCCAAAAGCTGATAAAGGGCGGAATTGTTTCTTAGGGTCGACAACAAGGGCATTGCCTGGTATTACACCTTCTTTCTCCCCATACATTACGGCGATAAATCTGTCGGTTGTCGGTTCCGGTCCTATTCTCATCCCAGGGAACTCTCTTTCGAGGAGGTATTTTATAAAGGTGGTCTTGCCGGTGGAATATTGACCCACTAGTAAGATTAGTGGCTTCGAGTCGAAGTCAGGATCGTTTAGGGGAGGCGAATGGAATTCTTCAAAGAGATAGTGCTGCTCGAGAGGGAGCATCTTGTTCTTGTAGATGCTCTTTAAGCCTTCGGCAACATTCTCGTAACATTCATGTATAACTTCGGGTTTTGGGCCTAACCAGCTAAACATTTTGACGGCTTAACAAGGTGACAATTTGATGACATAAGAAGCTTTATTGGCGTAATAGTAGCGCTCTTTGATATAATAATATACCTACATATTTTTAATACAATATAATGAACGCCTGCCAATGAATACCTACTCTGTCAAACATGTAGACAGATTCTTCTTTGTCAATTTGTTTAGTCAAGTCCAACTTAAAACAAATGCTAGTCGCTATGTTTATATCAAGATTTTTTTGTTGAGAAATTTAAAAATATCTTGTACCTTAAAAACGTACACTGATAGATGTTGTACAAATAAAAGGCAAAATTGATTTGTGCCTTCTTAGAATGAAAAATATCAGTTGTTTTCTGACCATAAAAGCTTTACTATCTACAAATAGAAAAAACGTTAAAACCTAAAGTGTTATTATTGTATATAAATTGTTTCAGTGTGAGATTAAAAACAAATCTTGTGGTTTCGGACCATAAATACTTTTCCTCATCCCATAAATAATTCATAGATAAAGACGTGTTGGACAGAGCATCTGATTAATGTTGGATAGTTTAAAAGTATCCAACATGACTTGTGTTAAACGAAATTAATTCTCTTCCTCCAAGCATGAGAATCAATTTAAGTATAATTTATTTTGTGATCCGCACTCGTGACCTCCGATGCCTTTTACATTTACAAAGAGCACAAAAATCTGACAAGGGTTAATTAGGAACATATAATTAAAATTCAATGATAGCCATGGGAAAGTGATTTACAGGGCACTGTGCTAATTAGATAAATTATTCAACGACTACTTTAGTAATCAGATACTTTGGTTATCGCCTTTAGTTGAGAATTTTTTTCTCAAATTAAATTAATAGACAACACCCACGGTATACAGTGTAATCATCATAATTTGTCCGTAAATGCGACACTAGCGCCATATGCTTGCTGTCAAATCCGATTAATGTCGTATCTAATTTAATAACATGTTCTTGGTTTAGAGGGATTTCCTAGTCTTTGGCGAGTGATTGTGGGTGTATGGTATTAATATGTCTATTTCTAGAAATTATATAATTAAAATCTTTTTGAAAGAAGCTACATAGATAAGTAGTCATCGATAACCTTAAAAAGAAGCGTTAATTTAGAAACAAATAGCTTCATTTATAGGTTTTTACAAAAAAAATATTTTAAATTAAATAAATAAAGCCATATTAAAGCGGTTTTTGTTTAGTTAATGTGATTGTCGCCGGCTGTAAATAAAACTTAAAATGTTAAAATAGTATATTACATACCGAGATTGATAGTGGTCTATGATTGTCTTCAATGGGCACTTGTTGAAGAATTGAATACCAAATTGATGAAAATGTAAAAAATAAATTATTTCACGTATCAACGTACTTTGAACAATATTTTTGAAAGAAAAAGACAACTTTATTGTGTCATCTTTTGTATATGGTACCTAAATGTACTTGTGTTATTTTTAATTAAAAATAAGCATTTGAAATTCTAATGTTTTATATAGTAAAAACATTTATTTGATATGTTTTTTTTTCTTCTAACTTTGTTAGATTAAATATGGCTATTGAATAATCTACGAACTTAAATGATTATGAAAAAACTATAAAAGAGCTTAAAATATGTCGTACAACCCTAATAGCCGAAAGGCTGTTAGTTTAAAAACAGTAAACAAAAGAGCCACAAAGTTAGTCAATTGTTAAATTAGTCAGAAGATTTAAATTTTTTTATACTAAATTAAACCATTGCGAATAGACCACAAGCTGATTTAAAAAAATCTGAGACTCCGAGAGATAATTGCATTACTGCAAAAGTATGTGAAAAATTTTTTGGCATAAATTTGACTAATTTTGAGTCAACTTCGAGTTAACTCAATCATTACTGGACCTTCTGATTTTGATGAGTTATTTTTTACTAGATTTCACTTTTTTTGTATTTGTTCGTTAAAACATTTGCTTATCTGTCTGTCTTTATTTTCACTGTTGAATTTTCTCTCAATTACAATTAACGTTTTTTTTTAAATTGTTTTTATCATTGCCAAAGTTCTCACACTGCAAAGTGAAACTCGTGTTACCAACTTTACGAAATTGCGAGTCAGCTAGAGCACAGATGATTCGACTTTGAACTACACAATTTACTTAATTCTAAGATATTTTTTTTAACGTGGTTTAATTGAACCAAAAGTTAACTCGCGTTCCTACAGCTGGGCCTAAGAGAAGCAATGTTACGACTTGCTGAAGAGTTCTTGTTAATGTTTTTTAACATTTTCTCAACTTAAGAACAAAACGTTTAAGTCTACGGATCTAGTTTGAATGAATTTGCTTTTATCTTATTTTTCTTTAGATACATTTTTGTTTGAGAAATTTTTATATTATTTTTTCGAAAATCGTCTTGGAAACAACGTTTTCCTGCTTATTTACGCGCAGGAAAATTTAGTTTTCCGGACTAGTACTGTAAAAACTTTACAAGACGCAAAATAAAAAAGATACTCTAGTAACTATAGTTGCCAACAAAATTGACAAACTTCTTTTTTGTGGAATTTGTCAAAAAAAATTCTAAAATTTGTAAATTTCGTCTTTTTTTACGATTTCCAAAAAAATTTAATACAAAACACGTCAGTAAAATCTCTTACTTGACTCGGAGCTTTAAAATACTGGACACAAAGTACCTCGTATTTCAATTTAGCTCCTCTTCAGTAATGTGAAATTTTCCTGACTTTTATGTAAATAACTATTACATAATAATATTTCTGATATAAACATGTGTTTTGAGAACAGTTTTTGACCATGCTGGTTTTGCTTTTAGATGAACCACCCCTATAAAAATTTCAATAATTTTTTTTGAATTTTTTTATCGGTATTGACACTCTTGATGAAATTAGTGTAAACAATTAGAATTATCTTATTAATAAAAGCTCGATGGACACGTTTTTAAAACATTATTTTCCAACTCACAAAATAATAGCTATTTGAAAATAAAATAGCTTATGAAACTAATTTATTCATTACAAACAAAAATTAATTGCAAGCAATTACAAGCAATAAATGAACTTTTGGAGTTTTAATTTGTTGATGTTCTTAACTAATTAGGTGTATTTGTTATTTATAATTAGACCATTTCCTCTTTCTCGTTAATTTTTTTAAACATTAATTATATTATTGTTTATAAACATGTGTTTACACAGTGCAAACGTCACACACAGAAGATTTATGCTCTGTAAATTCTATAAAATTGTTAAATTTTAATTAAAGTTTAAATTTTTGAATGACAGGTTTTTATTCTCAGTTTTCAATTTGAAAAAGACCATAAAATTGTTAATTGAAATAAATTGAAAATTAAATTTTTTTTTAGTAAATGGTGGTTGGTCGCCTTGGACTTCTTGGACTGATTGTCGATGCCCAGGCTCTTCAACTCTTTCTTCGGGAAAAATGAGTACTCGAACTTGTACTCATCCACCACCAAGCAACGGGGGTGCTCCCTGCCAAGGTTCTGGTGTGCGGCGTACCAAAGATTGTATCCCATGTCCACAAGGTAAATCTTAAATTTTTTATTTATTTGATTAAAGCACCTCCTGCTGTAGCTGTAGCTTGATGTTAACATTAGCTAACTAACGCAATCCTTTCCTGCTTAACCTAGACGAGCTGGTGTTGGATACAGCTTACGACTACGACGGCTATGGTAATTCACTATTTTATAGATTCTAAAGCAAAGTTCTTCAATGTTTTCTTAATTTTTAGTGGAACCTGCAAGATGGTCTGCTTGGTCGGATTGGTCTTCTTGCAACTCGGCTTGTGTGAAGAGCAGGAAGCGGCAATGTCTCCCCGGTGGTGGATTGGGCAGAAAAACTTGCAGTGGAAAAGATACACAAACTATGTCTTGTAGTCCAGAGTTGTGTCGATCCATGGAATTAACTCGTGTTAAAGAAGGTAAGTCACCAAGTTATACCAGTAATAACTTTCCAAGTGATTAGAAAAGAAGTTTTTGCTTTCAGACTCTTGTTAGGTTTTCTTTTATAATACCTATGTTATTGTTTTCATTTAATATATATATCAATTTAAATTAAATGTTTTTTAATGTTCTTAATTTTTTTAAGTAATTTTTTAATTTTTCCGACTGTTTGTATTTGGTAGATAATAGATAATTTACAGCTTTATTACAGCTCCCAGCTTGAGACAATATTTTGTTAATTATTTTTTTAAAATTAAATTCAGTATATGCTTTTTAGCTAGATATTACTAAATTTTTCTGAAATAATTTTTTGCTTAAAGTATGGTTTTGATATAGCTTTGCTAAAAAAGCGCTGATAGGTGATAGTAAGAAAAACTCATATACAGACATTTTTCTAATAAAAATCTTTTTGTTATAGAAATAAAAATAATTGAAAATTTAGTCAAAATTTGTGATATGCCAGTGAGTTAGTTAAGTGGAACTAAAAAAATAATGCTAATTGTTTAGCAATGACAATTGCAATTTCTTAAGTAACGGTTACTCCAGCAAGTTTGATTTACGGTAAACTTACGGCAATTTAAAGGTCATAAAGCAATAAGGTCTCACCGGTTTATGTTACTGGAGTACAATAGAAATACAAAAAGACTTTTATTAGAAATTTTTTTGCATATGAGTTCTTTTCACTGAATTTTTTTGCACGATTATAACGTTACCACTTTGTAAAAATTTGGCCATGTGTCAGTCTGACCAAATTTTAATTAAGTATTGAGGTAAAAATAAAAATTTTTATAAAATTACAAATAATTGCACTATTTGCTATAAATTTGTCTAAATTAATGAGATTATTTTTGAAGATTGGTGTATTAAAAATTAAAAAATATTCATATGATTTAAATCTGGTTTACAAATTAAGCGTGACCAAATTGTAATTAAGTATTGAGGCTAACATCAAAATTTTTATAAAATTATTCAAAATTCCCTTATGCTTATGGGAATTTTTATATAATATCACGAATTCTGTAAATAATAATGAGAATTATTTGATAAATTTATATATTTTTTATGGCCGGTCTAGATTCATAAAGTTGGCGTTTTGTCCTTTACAAATAATTGCACCATTTGCTATAAATTTGTCCAAATTAATGAGATTATTTTTGAAGATTTGTGTATTAAAAATTTAAAAATATTCATATGTATTTCATTGATTCAAATCTGGTTTACAAATTAATATAAATAAATAAGGCTTTAAAATATTGAAACATCTCTTTATACTTATGGGAGTTTTTGTGTAATATCATAATATTTGGTGTTGTGAAACATTTTTTTTTCTAAATTTATAGAGTTGACGTTTTGTCCATAATTACACCATTTCCTCTAAATTTGTCTAAATTATTGAGATTATTTTTGGAGATTTGTGTATTAAAAATTAAACAAACATTCATTTACTTAAATCTGGTTTACAATTTAATTTAAATAAAGTTCTAAAAAATGTAATACTGAAAACTCTTCAGCGTTTTTATTGCACATGACCAAACATTAATTCTATAAATCTAAAATGGCAATTTGATATAAGAGGTTCTACAGGGTGTTTATATACAGGGTGTAGAATTGATTTTGAGACATAGGAATGAGAAATTAAAAATTTGTGAATATGCCTTTGTTAATTATTTCACATCTATTGTATTTAACATGTAAATACAATAGATGTACAGTAAGAAAAATTTTATACAAGTTAATTTTTTTTAATTTTGTTAAGTCTTCACGTTTGGTAGTAACACAAGAAAAAGAACAAAAAAATCAGCGAAAAACAGCACAGCTATAAAAATGTCAAAATGAAAGTAAACAAAATAATTAATTTGACAGTTGGAATTGGTTCTAATAACACTCTTTTAGTTATTCTAAGTGCAATAAGAAGACAACAAATTGGTTAATGACTTGTTTTATTTATTTTGAAATAATTGTTTTTAAATTAGGTGTTTAAATAAAACTCCCAACCTATTGTAAAAGGTTCTTTTTATTGATTGATAGCAACTTATTCGCCGCGGTTCTGCTGCTATAGCTGTTTTTAGTTCTTCCACATTGTCGTATGATTTTCCTTTGTAAAGACGACCTTGCAAAAGTCTTTATAAAAAGAAGTTATTTGACGCCAAATCAGGAGACCGGGCTGGCCAATCAATTTCAGCAGTTCCACCGATATAACGGTTTGGAAACGTATCATTTAAATACTCTGTCACGAAACGTGTTTTATGAACTGGACATCCATCGTGTTGAAACCAGAATTCTTATTCAATTCCCATTTCGTCAATATCTGGTCCTAGTTTTCCTGCAGTAAGTTTAAGTAACCCATCCTATTTAAATGATGTGGAGGAAAATACGGACTAATTATGTGAGTACCTAAAATGCCAGCCTTCTACAGTTACACTGTCTCGGTACCGAGTATTTGTCTGTAGCAGTAAATGTTGCTTTTCGGTACTCCAGTATTGATAATTTTGTCGATATGGTGTTACCATTCAGAGAAAACGTAAATTCATCACTAGATATGAATTTTGCTGTTTCAATCATAGCTTCTCAAAACTGCATCTTTTTTTTCTTGTTTTTTTCAAAAATTTGTTAATGTCTTGCATATTTTGTATGAATGGAAACGTGGACGTTGTGCTTTTAAATTTTTTTGTGCTGTGGTAAAATGTATTTTTAAATTTTCGACTATTTCCCTCAAGGATACATTTTTATTTTTTGCTAAGCTCAAAAGTACAACTTTAGTTCTTTCTGTGGGTCTAATGGCATTATGCCACTTGCGTAACTTGTTAACGCTGCTTTTGTTTTTGAAGTTTTCGACGATTTTTGAATTGTTTCAAGAGCGGGAATTGGTTTTTTTGGGTGTAAAGAAGGAGGTGCAAAAAAAATTAATTTTTTTTCTGTGTTGTAAACATTCGTATTGAGTTTTTACAAACTCCGCTTATAACAAGTAAGAACTTTGCCAATTTCTATTGTCGAATTTTGCTTTCTTTGATTTTGACATTTTCATAGCTAGTGCCACATGACATCACATTTTCTCGTGTTATTTCCACACTTGAAACAAAATACAGAAAAATAAAATAGGATTTTTATTACTCTACAACTTTTGTATGTAACATTTTCCTGTAAAATAATTCACAAATTTTTGGTTTTTTATGTAATGTCTGAAAATCAATTCTACATACACCCTGTATAAGTATGAGATTTAGATATTGTTATATTTACTTTTTATGTTTCAAGTTATTTTGATTATTGTTTAATACTTAGAGCTGTAGGAGAGAATTTCGTAACAAATACCCTTAATTCTCTTTACTTAATTTTTTTAATTCCTATAATCTTGGAATGTGAGGAGTAGAATACTTCTTAAACGGTATTCTCGAATGCAGCACTTAACGGAGTCTGCCGCTTATGTTTAGTTTTTGCAAATTTCGCTCAAGGTTTATGACTGAAAATAACCGTTTTCGAGCATCTAAATTACCCATTTTAAAGGCTATTTTTCATTTAAGAAAATACTTTTACTATCGATAAATCACGGGTTCGCGTAATGAACAGTAGTAGCAAAATGCAATATTCCACTAACAATGAAGTCGTAAAAATTATGTTCCGATCGATAGATTCACAGACGTAGTATATTTATCATTGGATCTTGATTTATTGTGTTGCTGTGCATTCTATTCATGTCGCCGCATCAGGAATAATAAATTTTAAAAATTTTTGAACTTTGATTCAACCTTGGATTTGCACAATATTTTTGTTGTAGGAGAATATCAAACGATAAATCTCAAATGCAAGGCGGTTTATAGCTAGATGGATGAATGGGGTGTTAACGGTGATCACAAGACTTGATAATAATTTTTTATCTACAGTTTTTCCAGCTCGGCATTCAAGTAGTCAAAATTTGAAACATAGTCTTTGTTTCAAATGCTCCCAAGGAAAAGTAATGAACAAAAGTATTTCTGGGTCTTACCAATTAATTAGTGATTTTCTTTTTGAGTTGTGTACGTCTTGTTATTAAAATTCCTGCGTACTTGAAAGCTTCCTCGTTGTCGTGGTGTTAATGAAAAGAACGTCTTGGCACTCCCTCGTTGTATGGCACTCAATATTAACATTTCTCTGCGTCTTGTCGAATCCAGAGTTATGTCCAAACGTGGTCCAAAAAGCCATCATATCATTGATTAATTTCCTGTATACTACAAGCTTTTGACAAAAAAAGCTATAAAAATCCAGACGGATCCCTTCAAAAATACATTTTTTTTTTCAAACAATTCCCAAAGCAATTAAACAGTGCAAATTGGCATTAGTTTAATCGAAATCGACATGAAATCGTCACCGAGTCGAATAATAAAGCAGCACAAGTTAGGGTGCATTTATAATTGAAGCTGTCTGGAGGACGAGGGCTCTTTATTCCGTAATTTCGTAACAACTAACATGTTCCAAGAAGCGCTTCGCTCAAGCTCTTTATGTATTGTCGAAGTTAAATCGAGGATATTTGCATTCATCAAACATTTCTGGTAATTGTGAAAGTTTCCTCAGGTGTTGGATTCGCAGTGCGTTCCAGAAATAAATTGGAAACTTGAGAACAAGTTATTATTGTATTGACTGAAAGATTCAATGTACCTATTAGATATTATATTAATTTACAATACTGTAACGGTTATGTAATTTTGAGAAAATTTATTTTGGTTTTGGTAATATTAAATTGTATTTACCAAATGTACCAAATGTAGAGTTGGCAATGTTTCTTGAAGTTCGACGTATACATTTGCATAAGCAGATGTTTGCAATAATTTAAACTTTATTGAATTTATTTTAATTCACCTCTCTGTTATGTTTTGAATATTGATGGTTGCAGCAACAATTCTGTGCAGAAATTGAGTATTTAAAGTTTCTCTAAATTGTACAGGATAGGTGGTTTTTTTGTCAAAGATATTTTACTTTGTTATAATAATTTGAAAATATTTTTTTTTATTTTTTTGTGTTTCTAGAGACGTTAGTAAGTTTTGAATTCTTTATTTGTACCGTAAACAAGACCTACTAAGACCAACTTGTCAATACAACTTTTCTATTTTTCAAACAACTCGTTATCTTGCTTTACTCTCAAAGACTGCAGTGATAAAATTGTGTCTCATGTTCTATCATGTCTTCTGATTTCGTTCCAATGTTGAGCACTTTTTTTTAGATTGTTCAATTTTGTTGATTAGTTTTGCTTTACAAAAACTTTTGTTTTTGTTTAATATTTATATTGTCACAGCAGAATACCTTAAATAAAGCGAAATATAGTGATGATTTCTAATCATTGACTAGATAGTCATTTTCAGGACTACTCACTATACGGAAGAAAAACTCATTAGGTTATTAAGTTTTTAATTATTACTGTAAGCAATATAACTGTTGTTACCTAGGAATAAGTCGCTCGGTAGTCAGGTGACTGACGATAGTGCGTTTATAACCTGGCCAAATGAGTAGTTTGTGTTCAAATGCCATCCAGGCGGGAGTCTTCTTCTTCAAAGAAGATGGTTTTCTTTTGTCTATGGCTGTGTGGTTGTTTATTAATGTAAGGAGCAATAACTCAAAAAAGATTGCAGTGCAATATTCTCTGTTAATCTTACTTCTTACCTACCTACGAATAATCAAACAACACAAAAATTAAAAATTGCAACAGTAAATGCAAAACAATAGTTATTTACATAAAAGTCAGAAAAATTTCACATTACTGAAGAGGAGCTAAATTGAAATACGAGGCACTTTGTGCCGAGTATTTTAAAGCTCCGAGTCAAGTAAGAGATTTTACTGACGTGTTTTGTATTAAATTTTTCCGGAAATCGTGACAAAAGACGAAATTTACAAATTTTAGAATTTTTTTTACAAATTCTACAAAAATCAAGTTTGTCAATTTTGTTGGCAACTATAGTTACTAGAGTATCTTTTTTATTTTGCGTCTTGTAAAGTTTTTACAGTACTAGTCAGGAAAACTCAATTCTCCTGCGCGTAAATAAGCAGGAAAATGTTGTTTCCAAGACGATTTCCGGAAAAAAATATTTTTCAAAAAACCTCTATTGGTGTGGGCTTTTAAAAAGTAATTTAAACTGAAATTAAATCAACTGCAATTAAAATTCATTTTAAAACATATAATTTTAATTTCTTTATTAATTACAATTTAACCAATTATTTAAAAAACTAACTTTAATTTTCATTTGGCTCTACGCTTTCTCTAGAAATTCGTAGTGTTTTAAACATATATAGAAAAACGCAGCTTAGAAATTGGACTAATGTACTTTAACAGTTTAAAGCTAAAAATACAAGTTGAAAGGACAACAAATCGACAAATAAAGCAGACGTAGATAAAAAAAACTTGACAAAAAAGTTTTGAGAAGAAACAGAAACAATATTAAAAGACACAGAAAAAGAATAAGTGAGAAGTTCATCTACTATTAGAGTCCACATTAGGGGAGAGGTTACTCCTCCTGAGGTGTGTCTCTAATAGTTTTGACGGTGATGGCTTTTTATTACCTGTTGCTTCTTGTGGTCAACATTTTCCACATCCATCTGCCAATAGTTGATCCAACCCTTCTTTTTTTCTAGCGCGACCTTGACAGATACATGTGATGCGTTGTCAAATGCGCTTGAGATATATAGAAAGGCACAAATTGTTGTTGCTTTGTTGTTTAGAATTTTCTGAATACTGTAAGTGTGAGCTCGTACAGGGCAGTTTCTGGTGATCTGCTTGCTCTGTTTGAGAGTTATACAGTTGTTTGTTTTTCAGAGTCTCTATCCTTATATAATTATTTAATACTTTTTCTATTGTCTTCAACAACAACAATGTAAAATTGATAGGTCAAAAAGATTTGAGATCAATTTCATCTTTTTTCTCTATTGTTGGTATGAAAGTGACATTTGCTTTTTGCCAGTTTTTAAATATTTGTCCCTGTGTTAAACTGGTTTGTGAAGTTCTGAGTAGGTGTGGCATAATTTTTCTAGTCCTTTTTGTAGTAAAACTTATAAAAGTTATAAAGCATTGAAACATATAAATGGTTGTAGCGAGATTAGAACCTCACAATCGCACTAAACAAAATTTATTGAAGAAGAAAATCCATTTTGAAATTTAAGCATTTTCTTGGAAAATTGTTAGCATTGTATAAAAGAAAGATAAAGGGCGTATAATTGGCAAGAACAGAAGTAAGCAAGAATCACAAGCACATAACACAAAAAGACATACAATTAAAATTAAAGATACTTTTATAGTTTGTGTACCTATTAAGCGGAAGTGGACAAAAATAATGGACTTTAGGATAATTTTGATAATGGGAAAGGTAAACCGTAGCTGCTGAACAATAACAAAAAAGAAATATAATAAATAAGTTTTTAAGAGACGAGACGGTGGAGAAGAAGGAAAAGAACAAACTAAAATATGATGCAAATCTTGCAGGCAGTGAAACATAGAAGTCAGAAAATTTTTAGTTTAATTTTTGTTCATTTAGTATTATTATTTAATTAAAAGTATTCAGATGGGTCGATTTAACACATAGAAAACAAAAGCTATTGCGTAGCGAATACAAAACAATAAACAGCTAGCAATTAAAGTAAATAAATACTATTGGTATTTCTGTGAATTTGTAAGCTGCACTATACCGTTTTTTAGATATTTTATTGTTAAATTTGGTGTCGAAAACTACAAAACTGGTAACAGAAACACCATGCAAACCTTGAATCATACATCATCTGGTCAGTGATTTTATAATGGAAAATATGTCATCAATGATTTGCATGCTGAATTAGTATAACAAGTAAACAATAGTTGATCAATTCCAATTTATTTTCTGCCAATGAATAATTCGTAGAAAAGGACGATTGAAATGGAAGGATAAAACTGTCCTGTCGCCGATTAGAATTTGCACATTGTAGCTAACGATGTATAAAAATAAGAGTAAAATGCTGGAAGAAGCCATTGTTTCTTCATTTAAATATTTATATATCCAATCTGTCATCTTGGAATGAGCTCTGTCTCAATTTACAGAGCAAATCACAGATTGCATATCTTATTTAACCTTCGTAGATTACATTTATTCCGGTCTGTTTCAGAAATCCAAGATTTAGCATAAAACATCCCTTAAGGTTCTGTTTTAGCTTAACAATAAATTCAAAACGCTCTCATTTCATCTTTTCAATTACACCCAAGATCAGCAAATTAACCCTTTTCGTTTTACAAATTTTTTAAATTAGATTTTATTTAGTCGTTTTTTCAATGTTGCTTGTACAATGACTTTGAAACTTTAATTTTGGTTTTGGGAGTTTAATTTCCTCAACCAATATTTACTTATTCCATTTCAGAGCGGTACCAATTACACACCCCTAGAAAGGTAAATATATCGAATTGGCTACGCCTTTTCACCACAGTCAAGCCTCCGGCGAAATACACAATCTGCCAACAAAAAATCTCATAAAAAACAACGTTGTTGCTTTTTTTGATAAAACAGTGCGAAATTGATAATTTTTGGGATTTAGCCGCGTGTCAGCTGCAGCTGGAGACTTTTATAAGAAAGATAAATGACAGAACAAAAGGATTGGGATGATGAGCGGCCACCGAGGAAGAACTTCTCGTGTCGTTGCCTTTTATAGATGTCGACGTGCATTGCTTGACTGCTAAAAAATATATAAAAAGAGATTTTTCTTGAAAGGAATTTTTGTTTTATCAATTAAAGTATAAAACTTGATTAATATTATGTCAAATATGCAGGATTTTAATTTTAAGTTGATGATACATTTAAAGTTATTGATATATAAATTAAAATTAACTCTTATTGTATTTATTATACAAATGATAATTTTATCTGTTTACAGTTTACAACAATAGACAGTGGTTTAAAAAATAAAACCGTTTTGGTCTATTATATCTTCTAATATTTTAAGACCGAATTTTTTTTGAAAACTGGTCATTATCACACCTGCAAAAGGTATCTCGTATCTAAGGCAATTTTACAATTTTTCTAATTGTTGCGTTGTACAATAAACATATGACTGAATTTTTTTAAATTGTTTTTGAAATTTTTATAAGAAGCTTCAATCTAAGGTTTGAGGTAAACAACAGCTAAAATAGCATTACATAGATAATAAATAAGTTGTTTTTGGGTTTTGATGATTTCTTAAGAACTCTTACAGAGAGAGAAGTTGGATAAAGAAAAAACTATGTATTGTACTCGTGTTTTAAGAGCAAATAAGCCACTCAAGAAAAATTAGCCTACTCAAGCAAGCTCTCGTGGTTAAACATTTCTTTCGTGACTTATTTGCACATAGACACATGTTTAATAAATAGCTATTATTAAATTGATTCAACAAATTGCTTTCTGCTTATTTTGCTCAAATTAATTTAATTTAATAGATAAGTTAATGATTTATTATAATTATACTAAAGTCAGTTTATTTGTTACTTATTTTTAGTAATCAGTTGTCAGTGCCAAAAATTGATGTTCAAAAACGCATTATTGCAGATAACTCAAAAGGTACTATTCAAATCTTAATCCAATTTATATGGAACCACACGAAGCAGCATTTGCTTTCAAATAAAAAAGACTTATTAAAATCGGCTTACCTACGGAAAAATTTTGAGGTAATACATTTAAAAAAAAGCAATAATAATTGAACTCTTCTTTTTTTTGAAGTCGATAAATTTGCCTAAGACAGTTAATGACGCAAAACTGTTCTATACGCAAAAACGTAAGAAAATTCTATTAATTATTTAATTGATATTGTCTGTGCATGATATAGGATTTTTAGAACTGAATAATTGTTTTGTCTATTTAATATGCCTATAAACTATTTCAGCCAGATTGTGATCGGAATTTATTAAAAAGGATATGTGAATTTTGTGGAAAAATGATATAATTTTATATCAACTAAGGATGTAATTCTCGTCTTTGATAGAACACCAGCGCTAACATACACATCATTTACTTTGTAAAATGTTTGCCTTCCGTAAGCCATATTTCTGGATCAACCATTCCTTCTCCTCTGTTCCAGACTAGCAGTAATAACTTTATAAGCCGCGTGGAATTATATGTATATTGCGTATTAAAGCAGGGCTGGAATTTCGCAAAAGAGAATTTGCATAACATTTCAGAAGAAGGTGCGTGAAAAAATGAAAAGTCCTTTCACGATTACTTTGTGGTTATAGGAATTAGAAGAGTAATGTCTTAATAATCGACTGAAGCACAATTTGCTAGTCATTGATTTAGAGTTTGGTGGAGTGTGAGAATAGAGCACGCGTTGGAATTTCGTTAAGATTTAAATAACGCTCCCTTGTGACAAGGGGCTAAGGTCGGCGGCTTTTGTCACTCCAAAGAGGGTGAAAGCGAGGAATATTTCTATATGTGACAAGGGTGAATACTTACGGAATACCATTACTGTTTTATATTTGAAAAGAATAAAAAAGAGGTGAAAGAAGAAACTGACTTGGAGGCATTTTTGTTGACTTTTTATGATAATTTGGCTTTAAAAGTTTTTTTTTGCAACTAAAGCTGGAAAAATTTCAAACAGTAAAAAACTTTTTGAGTAGCGTTTTTTTAAATAAAGGAATTATGTATAGTAAAGTAATAATGTTTTATTTATTTTAAAATAATGGTTTAAAAATATTTTGGGACATCCATAGAGTTATGACCTAAAATGGGTAATGTTATGCCTAAGCTATTAAAAAATTCCATTCTCAAATGAAATGCATCTAAAATTAAAATTTCTATGAAAGCACGTAAATTTTAATCTGTGTGGGTAGCGTCTATTGTATCACAACAATAAATAATCGTAGATGAAATAACCAAAAGAAAAAAAGCTCATAATTTAGATGCTTCTTCTTCAAACGTACACATTCATATTTCATACATCAACAAAAAACAAAAGAAACTTCGAGAAAAGAAATGTAAGATTCTCTTCCATCGAAATAGATACAGTCAGCTTTCACACGCCATCTTTCACAATTTGACCACCGTTAAAATCGCATTATCCATTTTATTATGACAGAAGGATTTACGAGTCAGCAACACTGAATCTGAGTGAATATAAAATGGGCTTAATATATTTATCCGGTGGTATTTATAGAAAGGTGTAAACAAGATGAAGCTCTGAGTATGCAAATTTTAAGAGCTGAGGAAATGGGCGCTAACTAAATGGTGAAACACACGTTGTAATCCAGTTGTTTTTAGTTTTCCGAGGTTCTCTTATCAAGCAATTAATAGAAAACTTGATCTTGACGTCATAGGACGTGCCAATAGGGATAAAACCGGAGTTGCGAAAAACAGAGCTAATTTTTAAATTATTACCTCTTTTTTATTTGTTTTCTTTTAATTGATTGCTTTGGAATCTTCAAAACAATAAACTATTCACACAGTTGTACCACTTGCCAAAAGTTTGTTTACTCAATTTCGAGAGCTCTTTCAACCACCAAGTGATCATCATTAGGAGATGAATAAAACTGAATTATTATTTGCTTAAATTTACCTGGCTTCCGGAGTTTTTGTGGGTATTTTCTAGCTGGAAGAAATTTCAGGAGCTGGAAAGAGGGCCATTATACTTGGTAAAAGCATTTGTATTATTTTCATAAGTTTCAATGAGTTCAGCGGAGTTCAGATGTCTATAGTTATTTAACTGCTTGGCTAGTTTTAAATTGTTAATACTAATATGATGATGCTATACTCAATATGTCCAATATGCCGCATTTTAAGTGAGCTCAGTGCGCCATGCATCGAGTTTGATCTGATACATTCTAGACCTTTTCAAAAACGGTATTTTGTCTTTTGGACCTCCTAAGAAATCTTTTATTTTCGATTCTGACTGATAAACCGCTTTAAATCCCAAATGTCAAGACACAATGTCAAGTCTGTTGGTTATCTTATGTTCGAAAGGTACTGTAATAAATTTTAATTCCTGTTTATGTCTTTGAAAATATGTGCATTTTTTGCTAATTTATTCAAATTATTGTTTATTTTTAATTTTGTTTACTATTTTTTCATTATATTCATTAATATTAATAACTTTTTTTATAAATGCTTTTTATTCATTGAAGTTTTTTTGAGTTAAAGCAAGAAATTTATTTTCTAAAAAACTTAAACTTGCTATTTTATGTTGCAAACAGTGATTTGAGTAATTAGGTATGTATCTTAAAATGCTTGTTTTTTTTTTAAATATATCAAATTCTAAATCGTCTGCTGATTTTTTAATTACGTTTACAGCTGAAAAATTTGATTTGTTATTAATTTCATTAATTCAATTAAAGGATAATTTAAGTAAAATAATTTAAATAATTTAAATTTAAAAAAAAAATTTGTTAAACTTTTAGATTTGTTAAAAACCGGGAAGACGTCATATACGTACTTTATCCCCATTCTAGGAAAATATTGAAAACTGTCTTAGCCAGAAATGGCATACCTTCTTCCATGCTGCTTCCTTCATTTGGTTTGTGAAATTTGTAATGTTACGTATTCTCTAATTATTATTTGTTTCAAATTTGTTGCATTCGAGCAAGTTTTTTAAATAAATCATTGTTGTTTTTATTGGAACGCTTGGATTATTTTACTTTATTGGTAAACTCATGTAAATTTTTTATTAAAAATTTTTCTAACGTCATATTTACATTTTTGAATTTATTCACTAAATCAGTGTGCACTGTAGATTGAACAATTAGCAAAATTTAAATTCTTACTTTTACAATATGTTAAATTTCTATTCAATATCTTCAGCTAGAACTGTACGCCTATGTACAATTAGTGTTCCTTTAAGTTATAATAATAATAAATTTATTTCTTATTTAAATTTAAATCTTATAAAGATTTTGACAATAATATATAGAAAATATTTCACATAGAACAAAAATCAAAAAATAGTTAAATAGCTACGATTAATTTTGTTAAAAATAATCATAGTTAGAATAAAATTGTTCAAAAAGTCAATCCAAATTTTTGTTTAAACTTATATGTGTTTAATTTAGAAAGCAATAAAAAATATGCAATCTTAAATCTGAATCTTATTTTGAAACGAAAATATGTTTTTTTCAATAATAATTTGGTTCTGGATCTTATAGTTATTAGATCACAATTCTGCTGGAGGTTAGACCGGACCGAATAGATATATCAAGTATTGTTGTTTCAAGGAATATACGGCCCGTGTATTCTCCGGCTATAAAACTAGCCAATTCGTTTTTCTTATATTGATCACATTAATCATCACAATTTTTTTACTGATTAACTCGTACAATGGTCGGTTACCATTATAGAAACAGTGGACTAGTGCAACAGCACGCAGTTGATCACTGCAGTTGATATTCTAATTATTTTTTTCTAGCGCACAATCTTAAACATTAAGCTTTGTCTCTAGAATACTAAGCCGTAGCAAAAAGAAGAGACTCTACTTTTGCACTATATAAAGTCACAAGTTGGTTGATGTTTGAAATTTCTTTTAATTGTCAAAATGCGTAGGTCAAAGAATTTAATTAATTTATCTACTGTAGCCAAAATAAAATAAGTTTTCATAATTTGAAAATTGAATATTGAGAAATGTTTTGAACTTGCTAAACCAACAAGAACTTTACAATTAAAAATATTCACTCGGTATTGCTCGTTCGTGCTATTAGTTAAGCAGCTTTTATTTATATTTGCTTTCATTAAGAAATTGGTTTATCAAAAAACTATGTTGTGATTGAAAAGAACATTAATCTCATAAACTGTGATATCAAAAATAAACTGAAAATGTCTTTGTGACAAATCAAAGTTTTAAAAATATGTACAAGAAGATAAAAAATTGGTTTTAAAATACAAGAGCAAAAAAAAAATGCTATTTTTCTAAAAATTAAAAGAAAGCATCTTCTCACAAAGAAATAAAAATGATTTGTACTCTTACATTGCGCTTTTCCTATGCTGGGCGTTTTCTCCGACGTTATTTTATTTTATTTATGACTAGCTACATTCAAAATGTATAAGATTTTTTAATGATTTTTCTGTATGCGAACGGCTCGCTGTAGATATTATTTTTCTAATTCATGATATTTGCATCCTGCAGTGCAACCTCTGACCCGATTGAAATTTATGTAAGCGATATTTTCTTTGGAGAATCGCTAAATGCTTGTATTTATTAGTGTTTTGCAAGCAGATTCTGACGTTTAGCGGTCTTCTTGAGACTCCCTACTGTTAGCGTCTGCAAAAATAGACGATAAACATTCGGAATGTACTTCAATATTTACACTTTTTTTTGCAATAAATCACATTGCACTTTTATCTCAGTTTGGATTTCATAGAATTGTCTTTTTTAGTTTTATTGATACTGTGTGCCCAAACTGTGTCACAAATACAGTTATATTTAATATAATATAATAGTTATATATAACTTCGAGTAGAGCAACTCTTGCTAAAAGCCACAATGTTTAAGATAAATGAGATGAAAATGTCAATAAATTACAATAATTATAATGTATTGCGTTTAGTAAATATACACTCATGATGACAAACAACTCAATAAAAAATATAGACTATATAGCAGTCTACAGCCGGGAAAAACTATAGATAATAATAATTTAAAAAAAATAAAACCTTACTTTAAAGAGGAAACTAAAAACTTAGCACTAGTCGCCACTACAATTTTCGAAGGTTTTTCTCAATTTTCCTAAGATGACACTATCAGATCTTAATGATCTGATTCTTATCATGGTACTACCCTTGAGATATCTCTTTTTCAACAAAGAAAGAATTATTAAAATCGGTTTATAAATACAAACTTATTCGCAAACTGACATATAAAAAAATATATTTGTATATACGGTCGAATTGGGAAGCCTGGTTCTTTTTAACCGACTTCAAAAAAAGTGGAGGTTTTTCAATTCAACTGTATAAATATATATTTTTTTTTCATGTGAGTTCGGAGAACAAATGTGTTATTTATAGTCCGATTTTGATAATTTCTTTTTTTGTTGGAAAGAAGATATCTCAAGGGTGGTACCATAATAAGAAAATTGAAATCTGATAATGGTAGCTTAGAGGAGTTTAAAAATTGTACCAAGGGTGGTACCATAATAAGAAAATTGAAGTCTGATAATGGTAGCTTAGAGGAGTTTAAAAATTGTAGTGGCTACTCGTGTGTTAGTTAATGCGTGTTGACGAATAACTTTGTAGTATATAAATGGATTTTGATAATCTCAAATGTGTTACAATAAATAATAAGAAAGTTGAGATTTGAAAATGGCATCTTAGTGAAATCGAGAGAAATCTTTGTTGCGACAAGAGCGTTTGTTTTCTTTGAAGTTGTTTTTTTTTTGTTATAAATTATTTGAAGTCGTTTAAAAAGATTATAAGTCGTTATAGGTTGTATACAAAATAGATAATGAAACAAAGCCCTCGATGAGTTTATAATGTAAAGAGATTGAAAGTTTCTCATTTATCTTGTATATAGGAGCTTGTTGCTTCTATATGCGGGTAAGTTCACTTTAATCGAACTGCTGGAGAGGGCTTCATCACAACGACAAACACCACGAAGCCCAGCACGTGCTCGAAACTCTCATGTTAATTGCAAACTCACTTCCGGTAAAGCAAAACCCTTCACTTGGAAAGAAGCCTCTCGTGTGTGGTGTGCCATGTAGTTCGATGGGGCTCTTAAAATTACATGCTCGTCGAAATAGAGAGAAGCCAAATACAAAGTTATATTTAAAATAAAGATATTATGTTGGCATATGGATCTAGACTGCGCCATGTGCTATTGTTTTATCACTGATTAAATGGAGCTCTTAATTGAGATGATCTTAATAAAAGCAAATTTGGTAACGTATAAAGTAAAATTTTCTATTGTTATTATACAACTTATCAAACCAGATCAAAATCTATCAGTATTTGTTATTGATATAAATATTTCTGATAAAGTAAAATGAAGTTACCGCTTCAAAACTAGAAGTACAAATTTGATCTTTGATTACTTTAAATTAAATGCAGAAAGACCCGTATTTAATTTTCTATGTTATAAAGGCAACGCTATTAGGGCCATTCATAAAACACGTCACGCAAAGTTTTATATTTAGGACCCTTTCTTCTATTTCGTCACGGTGTGTCACATGTGTTTACCAACCCCTTTCCTTAACGCATATATTGTCACAAATCTAACACATTCTTCCCTCCTAATAAACAATGCAATAATTAGTTGCTACTGATAATAGCCCGCAAACATATATTGTGTGAATAATGTAAAGAAATACTATTCAAACTATTTTATAAATTTTTGTTTTATCATAGTAAGCTCTAAATTTTAGTAAATGAAACAATGTGTCGTTTTACAAAAAATACTCTTTTTGCTAACTTAGTTTCGATAAGTTACAACCTTATAAAAACTATATTTCTAAACTTTCTAGATCGTTAAATCGGAGCGCAAATCATTGATCGGCTAAAGTTATACAGGGTGATTCTTAACTTGAGACTTTTCGATAAGTTACAACCTTATAAAAACTATATTTCTAAACTTTCTAGATCGTTAAATCGGAGCGCAAATCATTGATCGGCTAAAGTTATACAGGGTGATTCTTAACTTGAGACTTTTCTTTTAGAAGACGTTAGTAAGGAATCAAATAAAGCACTTTAACAAAAATATTTATTATAAAAAAAAAATAAATTTATGGAGTCTGGATTAACAGATGCTCTAAGTGCATCTATTAATCTATGTAGACATGCTGTCTGCAGCGCTGCATGGTGATGTATGCTTTCGTGTGCATTGCCAATGCGTAGTGGTAATTCCGCGAGGTTATCTACTTCCGCCGCGTATACTAATGTTTTACACCAAGGTTTTAAATCAGGCGACCGTGGGGGCTATGAAATAGACCCATTACGTCCAATCCACCTGCCTGAAAAAGTGACATCTAGACGGTTGCCACAAAAAACTTGAGATGCGCCGTCATATAAAAATCACATGCTGGCACGAACCTTGCGTTGCACAATTTCTAATAGTTTAGGTAAATTGTTATGCAAAAACTGCAGGATATCTGAGTTTGTCATGCGGTCAGGTATAATAAAAGGGCCAATAAGGAGCCTGTTGACGATATCTCCTCACACACTGACTGCAAATCGCCGTTGACAGTGGGTTCTGCGAATGACTTCAATGAAATTATTGACTCGTATTGATTCTCAACAGTGACCAATACGCGCTGAGTAAACGTGTTGTCAAGTGTATTTTGTTGCAGCAGTCATGTACAAACCTGTACCCGCGCTGAATGATTGTGGAGTTGTAAGGCCTATGTGAAAGAAATAGAGTTGCATCTTTCATAACGTACGCCACACAGTTGACTACGGTACCCGAACGTGTCTTGCATTTCGAGTACTTCTGGTTAGATCTTTTTTGACCATTTCTAACATGTTCTAATGTTAACTCTGCCTCTAGATGTCCTTCCTGCGCAGTTACTTGGCCAATATTGCGTGCTTGTTGCACCTGGTATACAAAACGGCGTGATGCAAAAGTGTCTTTTCAATATCGGGAAAGCGTTCTGCATATTGGCCGGCGGCTGGCGCAGCGTTTTGGAAACATGTGCTATACACTAATCACAAAATGTGTCGACCGCTTTATGGCGCGAATACACATGAGCCATTGTGAACTAGATACTTGTTCTTGTTTGTTAACACCACTTATTACACCAGTCACTATAGCTAAGCCACGTGGAAATCAGATGGCTTGTTCATTTTTTCAGCTACATAGTCTGGTTTTACCTGATTTTACTTGGCGATTTTTTGAGACACGTCTTATTTTAGACTCTAGTTTGTGTGATTCAAAGAAAAGTCCTAAGTTGAGAATCACTCTTTACAATAAAATTGTGGTACGTGACACGATATTTAAGAAACCAGAAAACAAAAGCGATTGTTAGTACATAAGTCTGCTATTGTAGACTTAAGTAAGTACCTTTCAACACTGGAAAATGCCGGTCAAATATTCTTAAACAGGTTCTAATTAATTTAAACCTTGATTTTTTGATTTGTTATTGCTAAGATTAGAGTGTACATTTTACTAAGATGATCTTACTTTGACGGCTCTTTAAATATCGGTCTGCGTATTATAATAACCTAAATATTTTGACACACTACTTTAACTGCGTCATTTGGTTTACGCACCATTAAAATTGTACGTTTATTTCATAATGAGTTGGTTACAAATTGTTAAGAAGAATTTTTTGCAACCAGGTCTATAAAAGCCCATTTTCTTTTTTGCATAAGAAATCAAGTAAACTAGATAAATCTGCAACCCTTCTCAATAACTTCAAGTGCAATGCATTTTTAATCTCATAAAGTATGTGTGTCAGTTGTTTATACTCTGATCTTTTCCAATCGAATAGTCTTAAATTCTTTATTCATTCAATTTTCGAACACTCAAAGACAAATTCCTCTCGGTTATCTTTGGTCCATTTTCCTAAAAGAAACAAATTACAAAACACTTTTCCTTCTCCGACGACTAATAGCTTTCAGTTGTTTAGTTCTCCTTGTGTTTAATAGCAGTTTTCCCTTCTTTTGCTCATAACCCTTCAAACAAAAAACAGCACTTTGCCTCATCGAGCTATTTACGAGTTCGAACATTTCATTTATTTTTAATCTCCTTTTCGGGACGAAACACGATTCTTAGTCTGGTAAAGCACAAAAAAGAGTAAATTCCAGAGACGCGTTTTGTTATCGTGGAGATCCAATCGGCGAATCGGATGTGTTTTTAAATTTTCAATTTGCAACTCGAGGCGGCTGGCTTATCTCGCAAACTATAATTCCTTTAAATGAATTTCAATTTTTTTTTATTCAGGTCAGTGGACATGCTCAGAATAAGCCATTATATAAGGAGCAATCACAATATGCTTTAAATATAAATATGGATAAAATACGATGAAATGTTTCTATGCAAATGTTTTGCAAGAAAGAATAACACTTATAGATAATAATAGATTTTAATCGATTTTAATCGAATTTAATACCATTTTATATCAATCTCAACACTCGTTAACACGTTCAGGCTTATAGATAATAATAATAATATAAACACATCAACTTCTTTCTGGGATGAAATTTATCTTAAACAAGTTGAATTTCATATGTTGCAGTTGATCTAAGGATTGTAGAAAAGGTGATAAAGTTTTATCATATCCCACATAAATAATTTATAGGGCTTAAATTCGGTTACCTGCGCGGCCATGTCTAAGATGATTATTTTCATTTTTGCCATATGCGGTCGCGTAATAGCTTACTAAAACTTTTTGCTATCTTGAAGATAGGAAATGAAATGGGAGCAAAATTCCTTTGACTTATTGCGTTGCGTTCATATTGCACCAAATAAACTCTAAATCTGATAGGCGCAATAGTCTCTCAAACCAGTACTCCCAAAGTACGGTGTACATGACGTCAATTTACCCCCTTTTCTGTAACTCTCCGAAATCTTTACAGCATGTCTAAACAAAATTGCAGTTTATTGCTGAACACTCGATAGCGCGATCAGGGCTGGCATTACTTCTTTATTCTTATACGCTATTCCCTCTTTAAAAATACTTTTTACCTGCGTGTCTACTGTCTATTGACAGTATGAAGCGTTCCGCAAGCGAAATAAACGGGGCATTGCTTGCTAACATCACTATTTTATATTTGTACTCTTCGCACCCAAGTTTTTAATTTATGCTAAAATTAAAACTATATTTATTCTATTTTAATTGCGCGTCTGATAGACAGCATATGTATTGGTTGCATATGGGCTAGAGCCTGCTCTGAGTGTCATTCTACCCCCCGGCGTGTGTTTTTGACATCACAATCTTTGACGGTCTTCAGATGTTGATATCAAAAAGGCACGATGAAATTATAATAGGGCTCAAAAAACATATGTGATGCGCATAGTAATGGGACTACCCTCACAACTTATTACTCGTCGAACTGTCGACTTATTTCTAGTTGTATACCAAAGCACTAAATTTTGTTTTTTCATGACGAGGCGTATTGAGCTTATTTTTTGAGGTCTAAGCTCAAAGAAAATAGTCTATATGAGTCTAAAACAACAGCTTTAGCATTGAAGCGTACTTGATGTATTTTTTTTTTGAAGTCGAGTAATTAAAAATGTATATTATATTATGTATAATGAGTGTTAACTAAATTGCTCTTCAATTGCTAAAATGACCTCGTTCTTTAAAAATACGCTTTCTCTACACTATATTCCAACTATAAAAGTGAAGATGGCCGTGCATTTTTTTTTAAATAATACAGATTTTGTGTTTTCTATTAAAAACACGTAAATAGTAGAAGGGAAGGTAGAGCAAATAAGTTAGTTACTCTTCTGTCACACTCTATGGACAATTTTGGAAAAAAATATGATATAGAAAATGTATTAGAAAATTAATTAAATCTCAATTAAATTTCAAGATTTTTTGAAAATATCTGTATATTTTCTGATGCTTAGAATCATGGGAAAACACTTGCAGGCTCTCCGAATAATATTATTCTTAAGCGGTTTATGACAAAAGGGGAAGGTCCAGAAAAAATACTGAATCAGAAGGCCAAAATAGATAATGATTAAAGCTAGGGATTTATTTCAAGTAGTTTTCCGACAGTTTGCTCTATGATTCATCTCGTTTCAGAAGCAGAACCACTTTGGGTAATTGAGGCGTACACACAAAAACAAAAATAATGTCTTTTCCCAGCGTAACCTCAAATATCATTACTCTTTTCAATGCGCTTATACCATGGAATTTAAACGATCTAAAGAAAAACTTTTAAATTTTTGAAATATAGAAGCAATTCATTTGAAACGATTTCGGTTCTAATGTTTTTACCAATTGAAAAATCTTGTGCTCTTTTATTGGTTTTATTTTAAATATTTATGAAAAGTTTATAAATTGCATCATTTTTTATCGTTCTTAACTGCGCCACGTTTCTCTCTTGAAGAGTGTTACATCAAACGTCAAAACTTTAATCCCAGTAAGAGCCCTCAAAAAGAAAGTTATTACGTTTTTTGTAAAAAAGCAAAATTCACCATTGTCTGCAGCATTCGTTTAAAAAAGCACCAATACCTGGAAAAGCTCCAAATGACATCTTCAGAGGAATTATTTATTTGAGCTTTGCAAAGACATCAGAAAATGTTGTTTTAGTAATGCTATTTTCATAGCTCTACACAAACATTTCGGGTCAATTTCAACTCACAAAATGATGTTTTTCTAACGGAAATAACAAATCTTCAATGAGCACGCCGACGAATATTAAACAAGAAGAAGAATAAGAACGTTTTCATATTTCGCATAGCAATAATACCTCGGTAATTCGCAAGGGAAGAAGCAAAATGTCACATTGTAGATGACTTATTTTACCACTTTGGGGAGAAAGGGTTTTGTTTTATTTTCAAACACTGGTGTCTCACGTAGAGAGCGATGTTGTCATACATAAATATCTTACTATTACAAGTAAAACATTGGTTTTAAAATCACTGTTGAGAAACACAAGGGAATATTAAATGCATTTTTATTTAACTAAACTATATTTCTTATACAAAAATTTATTTCTTCGCCAAAATAGACTCACAAAATCAATACTACTGATTTAAATATACTTAGGCTAATGATTTGCCTGAAACTTCTGTAATACTTTCCTGTATAACTTATAAATATTGTAAGTATTAATCGCCTTAGTTATAAGTTTGTCTCAGTTTCCTCTACGCCCAAATTAGACACTTTTTCATAGATTATTTTCATTTGTGTCTTTCTCAGTCGATTTTTTATTGTTCTATTTATCTTTATTTTATTAAGCATTTTTACTATGGTCTTAGCTTTTTCTTTGTTCGAACTATTTACGTTTTTCATTGTTTTTCTTGTTTTACACAGTGTTTTCATATCTTTTTCAATACTTTCTTATCATTTCCGTTTATTTTTCTTTTAATTATTTTGACAGTTTTATTCTATTGGTTCTTATCATCAAACACTACTCAAAAGTTGTAAGATTTTTAGATTTTTTTAGGATTTTGACAAAGCAGTCTGAGTTTATGTCTCTAAAACTTTTAGAAACGATCAAGTGATTACAAATATTGTTTGTAACCTGGTGTTATTATTGGAATTACACTATAACAATACAGAAAGTTATTGAATCGTTTAATAATAATTACAATTAAAAAAAATCATAGAGGTAGATTGTTAGTTTACATAAACTATCTCTCTATTGAAATGAATTTTTAAAGTATTAGAAAGTCACTTTTGTTTAAATTGTTTCAAATAGTCGGTTTCACTTGTTATCTATGAAAAAGTGTTATAAATAGAGTGTTTTCTTTTCTTTTATAATCTCTGCTGTCAATTTTGCATTTTATCCATTTTGTTTATTTCTCTAAAGCTCTCACCTGTGTCTTAAGTTTATTCGTTTATTGTTTTTCTCTTTTCCTATATACAGGGTAAAAAATGTCTTCTGTCTACTGCTGAGACTAGCTTTTTTACTTTCCAAGCTTCTTTTACTTTTTGTGCGGACATATTTATGCCTTAGATAGTGCTTTCGATATTTCTGGTTTCTATCTTCAATTTCTTGTTTTTGTTATTGTAATGTGTGCGGTTATTTATTCTAGCTTTTTTTTTTGGTATTTGTTTTATTTAATATATTTTTACTTTTGTCATTCATCTTTATACTTTTACTTTAATCAACAGTTTTCTAAGTTTTTTGTATATGTATTTACACATTCTATTTAATAAAAAAAATGTTTTCTAATAATTCTGTAGTTGTTTATCAGTTTTTGCATTTGGTAAACTTATTTGGAAAGCAAATAGTCTAAGCAAATAAAAAAGTTACCATTGAAAAACTATTTGTTGTTTTTTTTAGCGTGCATTAGAACATAGTGTTTTAACGTGTATTTTTTCAAAGTTGTATAGCTGATAATATGTAAACAATTTTATAATGAATAATAATTATAATAAACATTCAATGTCTGTTTATTTGGCATAATTTTTAGGTTGAATTGAAATGTATGATAAGAAAGCTTTTCAAGTTAGTGAATAAGAATCATTATATAAAGCAAATAAATAACAGGTCATTGTTGTCACAAAGGAAGTTAAATAATTTTAAACGTTTTATGGGTTGACAAGAACAATAAAAGTGTTGATGTGTTTTCTATTAAGCAATAATAAATAATATCTAATAAAAGTCGTTAGCAATCCGGGATTACGAAATGTTTTTAACAATATACAAAAGTAAGTGTAATAAAAAAGTAATAAAAAAGAAGGAGAATTAGGGGACACAATGGTTTCCCTCGGTTCACAATAAACGCCATAATAATAAATAATCAGAAGACAGCAACCCCTGTGTTTCCTGTGTCTGCAGTCTCTCGTAACTTCCGTTCCAGTACCTAGCAGAGTTTTATTTCTGGTTACACATTCGTGAAGTTTTTATCGTCAAAATCCGGACTTTTTATGAAAAATTTAATCATTTTGGGCTTAGAGTCGCCAAGCTGCCATAGCCCTTCTATTAATTTTATTCGCAGAGTTTAAATCACTGATGATCCACATCCATCCATCCGTAGTAGACCTGCTGAAAGTGCTGAAACAGCAAAAGGGCTGAAACCGTGCCAAATGCACTAGGAACACTAATTAAAATGCCCGGTACGCATGTAAGCGGACGCCAACGCTGAAAACTGAAATCGCTAGCTCTTACTGAAAGTTTGCTTCATTAAGGAGAGCTTAAAGCGGACGAGAGAACCATAAAATGTGTTTCAGATGAAGGATAATCAAAGGATTTTCAAGATGTAAACATCTTTGCGCGTTACGTGCCAATTACGAGCTGGAAATCGACCAGTTGCTTGCAATTCAGTTAAAAACACATTTAGCTAATTTGGAAATTCTCTAGGTCTTAAATTTTGCAATAGTAACTTGATACTTTTCAGCTATTTTAATTTTAAACTTTACTGTTATTATTTTTTAATTGAGAAACGTATTAGGGAAGTAATAGGCTTTTGGCTCTTGGGTCATAGAAGACCTATTCTTCATAGCAAGTTTATTCAAACAGAAAATTGTTGGGTCTCACTAAAGAGTTACAATAAAAACCAAACACCATGGGTCTACAAATCTTGTTTTGAATGATATTACTATATTTTGTAACAAAAAATGAAAATGATATCTAACAAGCGATTTTTCTTATTGTCTTGAGAATTTATTTCCTATTAAATTGGCATTTGTTATTAGCAACTTTTAGCATCAAAATATAGAATAATCTTGACCTCGATGTAAGAAGTTTTTGATCGATGTCGCCGCTTGCCACGCATATCTAATTAAACAAAATGTACATATTATGTTCGTAAATTATTTAGAGCAAGCTTTGTCATGGAATTTCCAACGTATGCTCATTTTTTGACTAGTTCATACGTAGAAACGTAAGATATTATAGACAAGCGTTGACGTTGGTTTGACATTTGTCGGCAAACATACTATCAAAGACAATAAAATTCTGTCAAGCTAAACTACACAGCAAAACTAGATCTATATAATTTATGAACACATGTTACATAATAAACACAGATACATCTTCAAACTATTATGCTACTGGATTATCAATTTATTTGAAAATGGGTGAAATCTTTTCATAAATATACACCGTGTTTCACTTAACAGTACAATACCCAAAATACATTTTTGTATGGTAGCTCTGTGTTTTTGCTGAAGAAACTGTAACGCTTAAATTGGGTGTTATTGAAATTTTTTTGGCAGTTTTGACGTTTTTTATTTACATTATTCTTTTAGGATTAATGTGATCAATGTATGTAAGTTGCGTAAGACATTACACTTTCACGAAATGCTAAGTGATATAACCTTTCATGCTTTACAATATTATTCTTTTAGTTATTTGCATTTAGTTAACCAAACTATTACATTAGAGGTCATTGCATTTTCGACATTAAAATTTTCAAATATATTTGTTATTTTATCTTAATTAGCAAAAGAAAATTAATTTAGTTTTGAAATAAAAATATAACAATAAAACATTTCTATATGCTTAAACAGTTACATATTTTGAATTATAAAAAAAGTTATATCTGCTATAAACTATTCATGATTTCTGGTCGTTGGTTTTGAGCTACTACAGGTAGGTACATCTCTAAGGCGATTACGCCAACCCAACTCTAAAAAACACATTAAATCAACTGCTTTTGAATTAATTAACAATTTTCTCAATAATTTTGATAAAATAATTTTTTTTGCTTTCTCATTTGCTCCACATTTGCTAGAACAATTAGAAATGTCAACTGTACAGTGGGTGTTCAAATTATTTAAATCTACACTTGCCATGGAATTTTGAACGTATGCAAATTTTTTGTTTAGTTTATACGCAAGAACGTACAATATTATAGGCAAGCTTTAACGTTTGTTTGACATTTGTTGGCAATCGTACTATCAAAGACAATAAAAATCTGTCGAACTAAATTACACAGCAAGAGTAGATCTAAATAATTTAGGAATAATCATTCCAATCAAGACAATTAATAATGTTCTTGAAGCAAGGTCTTGTCAAATGTATTTTGGGTTAGGTCAGGTAAGTGTGTCATTCACAACTGAACCGTTTTACTAAGTCGGCTCTTTTCAACAAATCGGATGAGTCAGACCTCAATATTTAGAAAATGGGTTCTCGGTTCACTTTTTTATGCGTAATTCATTATGTCAGCTATTTTTTTACAAAACAAAATGATCAGATTTGAAAACTACTTTTTGTGTTGTTTGCATTAAACCTGTCAAGCATTCGCATAATATACGCAATCTCTATAGCTTATATGAAAGAATTAGCAGCGCAAGCAATAAAGACAACACTTTAACACGACTTTTTGGCTTTTTTCGTTTATTGTTGATACAATAATTGTATCAACAAGCAGTGACGCGTAATCAATTATCTTCCATCTTTATAATCTTATAACCAAGTGATAACTTCGGCTTTCAGTTAAAACTTGAAATTATGACGTTTTTAGTTCGTTAAATGTCATATCCGTGTATAGTAAGCTCAATCCATAAGTTTCGTCCCCGAAGCGATTGTTTTTTTAACACCACTTAATTACCTATCCAAACAAACAATGGAACATTGCATATACTTGAACAGGTTTTGAGTTTTGACTGCGTGCTGTTACACAGGTCTACTGGGTTAATATTGGTGACCGACAATTAAACGATTCAGTCAGTTAACAATTTGTGATGAGTAATGTAGTCAATATCAAAAAAGTAATTAGCCGGTTTTATAGCCGAGAAATACACAGGCCGAATAATTCTTGCATCAGTACCACTGAAATATTGGAAAAAAAATGCAAAATTTAATATAATTTGGCATAAACGTTAATAATTTTTTTTTTTATAATTTTACTATATAATGTATTAATAATTTTACAGAAAACAATAATAATTATTTAATTTGATTATTTCGATGTATAAACTTACAAAAACGTTTCTTTTTAACATTAGAATAAATTTTCAACGTCTTGCGTTGTCAAGCTTCATTATTTCACCCTACGAATCAGAATAAATTTAAAAATAAACACTTAAATTATTGAAAGCGTCGAAATGAGCATGGTTGGAATATTTTTTAAAAAATTATAGTACCTAAAAGACTTTATTATAAATTTTTGATTAAAATTTATTGGCCAATGTAGTTATTTTATTGATCGGCTAAGTTTTGTAAACAAGGAATAAACTCGTAAATAGAAAATAGAGACTATAGACCAAAAAATGCTGTTTACTGTTTTTTGTAAACATCACATAACACCATTGTAGGTGTCAGATGCAGCAATTTTATTGCATTTTGCTCTCGCATTTCCCAGTTTTCTGTATTTTCAAACCAAACGAAAATGGTCAAAAAAGAAATGTTTTATCTCTGTGTAACACAATTCATTGTCTAATATGACAGTGGTTTTAAATTGCCCTAAAATGTAGAAGTAAAATTATGGCAGATTATAGAGTTGAGGCAGGCTTTTTGTATTTATTTATATAACACGCGACGACACGTGCCCCAAAGACCCTGATGCGTCTATCTTAACGAAGCATACATCGAAAGACTTAGCACCCACCCTCATCAATAAATTGCCAAATGAAGACCTCTAATTTACGAACATGTGTAAATAGATTCACCCAATTGAAAATTCACCCTTGACAATGCAAGCCGATTAAAAATTGCCCTCTTTGACTAACAAATTGATAGGTTTTTTCTTTAGGACACGGCCACTTAATTTCTTCTTGTTAGTTGTCTGATAGTCGCCATTAGACTGCAATTTATGGACAATGCTTGGTGAATAAGAGAATATTCGGAATGTGATGTAAAACCACAATATAAAGTCGCTAACATTTTGTTTTTGTGCTCAATGCTTTAACTATTATAGGTTGTTATAATGGTTTCAATGTTATAAAGCGATAAACCACTGGATACCCATAATAATATCCTAAATTATACAGTGCGTTCATAAATTATTTAGATCAAGTCGTGCTTTGAAATTTTGAACGTATGTTCATTTTTTAATTAGTTCATTCGCAGAAGCTAGATATTATAGACGAGCTTTAACATTTGTTTGACATTTGTCGACAATCAAAGACAATAAAAATCTGTCAAGTTAAATCACAACAAAACTAGATCTAAATAATTTATGAACAACGCAGGTTATAAACACTAGACGACTAAAATAAATATGGCTGTTTCAATATTTATTCGCAATTTAGTTAAACAAAAGCTTTTGAATTCTTACAACAGCTGTTTTCGATGGAAATGAACAAAATTTGTGATAAATATCTTACATTTAAACACCATGTTACAAGAATAGACTAATGAACGCTTGCAGAAGGTTAAATATTAATTATTTTGCTTAATCAATTATTGGTCTTAAAGTGATCCCACAATGAGAAATGGTTAGTTGGTTCTTGATGATTAACACAGTTTTACCACTTGTCGAAAAGATTTTTATTTAGTTTTGAGAGAGCAACATTTTTGGATTCAATTAACGATTTGAATCAATACGAGTGCTATTTAGTAAGACAATTTTTGATGTAATAATTATCATCTTTAGCTGATAAGTAACTTGTAAAACAGTTTCTGAATATTTTGGGTAGCTATAGTAATCAACGTGAGACTACGAAAGTTTAAGCTCTTAGATACGGAGAAACATACAAAACATGTTCAAGGTTACAGATGTAGTTTGAATGAATTTGCATTGACTTTTTTATTTTACTAGTTGATTTTTGAGCCAAAGAAGATTACATTGTAATAATAATGATAGCTTTATTGTCTACTATTTCTAGCTCACAATTTAAATATACAAATGTACAATTTTACATTGATGCCTTCTTGTTCTGCTTATTTCAGCTCCTTACAATTTTTCAAATTTTCTAACGTCTTTCGCTTTCCATCACATCTTACAATCGTTCTTTTTTTTTCAACCAATATTTATTTTCATTTGCTTCACTTATTTAGAACATCTGGGGTACATTGTTACGGGTGTTTTTTAAAATTTGGCCTCATAGTTGCCATGTCTATGAATTTGTGTGAACAGATCATATTTTTGAAAACTAAAGTCAAAATATGTATTTATTTTTAAATTGAAAGAGGTTTTCTAACAAGAATCATATTTTTGTAAGAGCCACCGAGCTGATGGTGACTGGCAATACCTACTCAATTCAAGTTTGTTTGCAAGAACTCCGCCAAAAATTTCCCAATGAAGTGTTGACATCTAACACTTTTTATACTTTTGCATTCAACTCTTTTGTGAGACTGGGTAGTGTAATTGTAAAAAAGCATTGGTTTTTCTAAAAAAAGAAGGGAAGAAAATGGAAGAGACGTCACGAACGTCTCTACGTCGACTTTCACAACAAGTTCAACTATCAACTACCACTTGTTACAAAATTTCAAAAAATGATATTTTTTTGTATTCCAATTGGCTGCAAGCAGTACATTTGTTGTTCTACTTCCTGTTGATTATCCTGTATGTGTACAATACTGTTGTTGGTTTATTAACACTCTTAATGGAAATTGGTTAATCCTATGTTTTTTACGGATAAGGCCTGGTTTTATTTAGACGGTTATGTGAACTCACAAAATATGCGAATTTGGAGTTCAAGAAAAACCTAATTTTATTGAAGAAGTTCTACTGCACCGTTAAAAAGCAGTAGTATGGGCCGCTACTTTAAGACGCAAAATTATTGGATCAATTTTTTTCAATGGAATATTGATTGCTGCAAAATTTTGAGAAAATATTTTACAGCCATTCTTTTGCACAGCTCTATTGAAATTGTGAACGGGTACTTTCAGCAAGACGGTGCCATTTTACTTACCACTTACGAGATCTTGAATATGAATCATCAGCTGAAATACAACTATAATTTACCCTTTAACATTCTGCGACCTCGCTTTATGAGACATTTTTTTGTGGACCTATATTAAATTTAAAGTAAGATTATATAAGATTCAAATGTATTAGTTTAATGTTCAAATGACAAATTAATAAAGGTATGTTCACATTTTAAAGATAAAATTCATAGCAATCTTTGACTCTAAATTTAAAAAAAAACGGGTAAATTATTGATATACGTTTGAGACAGAAGACGCTAGCGTGATAACTGTGGTCTAACAATCCATATACCTTTAAATTTAATTGTATCTATTTGTTATTTAGCGAATAACCTCTAAAATGCATCAAAACATGTAGAAATTTTTTTTCAAAAAGGTTTTCATGCAAAGTGGCTTCTAATAGATGTTGCTCGTTTTACCAAATTATATATATAATGAGTGTAACAATACCTAATAGTGTCAGGTTTATTTTTGCTGTTTTTTATGTTTGCTTCTGCGGTACTTTTAAACAGTAGTTGGTTACCAAGTTATTTCAATATTGGAGGCTAAAACGCTGTTTTAATGGCTTTTGTTTTTTGCCATTTTAATTTAACAGATATTAAAAGCACTTTAAATTGAAGACCTCAACAATATGCTATAAGTTAATAATTTTTTTAATTGACAGTTTACGTTCAAAAGTTAATAACTTTTCTGAGTAAAATTATTTTATATCGATAGATCTTAAAAGTGCTTCTAACAAGGTTAAAATATTCAAGTTAAGCCGAGTTTGAAAGAAAAAGATCAAATTTATGTAATATCGCTTGAAAGTGTATTATGAGCGTAATTTTTCTTCCGCTTGAGTTTCCAGATGCGTAAAATTTGTGAAATTGGGCCAAACTGAAAGATGATCCTTTAGCTTAACCCCTTCTGACATCAACTAATTCTCTATATTTATTAAACAACACAAGTCTACAAGCATTAGTTATCGCGTAGCAAATGGATTCGAGTTTTCAAAGTTGTGACTGAAATAAATAGCTGACACATGCAACAGCGCCTCTAAGTTTATAGCAATTCATTAAAATTTCGAAACATTTCTATATAGAAAATGGATTTTTGAATTAAATAAAATATAGTACGTTTGATCTTGGTTTCAGTGTAAATTATGGCGAGTTTAGTTTAATTTTTGGGTCAATTATCAACTGTTTTTCCTGTTAATAAATTGAAAATGTTGCCAAGAGAAATTAAAAGTTTTATTATACAACATAAATAATATAGAATTATAGGATGCAAAATTGACGGCACGTTTTTTTTTCCAACAGCTTCTAATAATAGAGTGGAATTCCATACAGAGAACAGACTGTAATGGAGCAAACTTTAGTATCAATGCTAATTCATAAATGTACATATTGATATACAACTTAATCACATTATTTACAGTGAGACAAATGACGTATTGCCCAGTATCTATCAGATAGCAACGAATTAATGCCAAACCAAATAATAATAACTGCTGAATTTAATTAACCTCTAAGAAACTAAGACTATTGCAATAATTTTTGAAACGGCTAAACACACTCAGCTTTTCAATAAATAAAAAGAACTGGATTCAAATTAATTTGTTCAGGTTAGATATCAGACACAAAGGTACACACTACAAACATTACATTCTTACCTACTTATTTGACCAACACAACCATAATGTGCCGTCTCGAGTTACCGATAATCTACCTTGAGTTATATTTGTGATGATTTTATAATTTAGCCAATTGAAAATCTGTTGCAGTTATTAATTTTTTTTAAATTAAGAGAAATTTTTTATTCTAATAGCGTTATTAATTTTGTAGAATCAACGGCTTGCAACACGTGAAAAAACTTAACAAAATCTGTTGATCCTCAATTAGAAGTAATCCAAAAATAATGACCCACGCAAATCCCATAAATATCCCAAATCAGATAGACATCAAGAATCAGAAATTGGCGTTACCGTCCGTCACATGTATTAGAGAGGGTCGTTTTTGGGGGCGGCAATTAGCGGGGTTAGCGGGAATGTCGGGAATTCCGGCGGAAATGCCGCCATGCACTGTCACAGCTACTCAGGGCTGCGTCCCCTCTCGATTAAAGGCTGAAAAGGGATGACATACTTTGTGTGAAGCGTTTGACGGGAAACACAAAATTGTTCCCATAGCTGCTGGCAATGAGATCGTAAGTTAACAAAAAAATTAAATATAATTGGCGTTTCAACGCACTTTTAACAATGTCGGGTTTGAAGGATTAAACACAAACAAGCTCTTTGCATTGTCGCAGCGGTTGTCAAGGGGAAAAATTCGTGACTTCTTCAAGTGATGGAGAAGAAGTGTGTTCTTGACGGTTCTCGAGGGGTTGGGACAGCTGCACTAAATCCCTATCAATTCTTATATCACAGTTAAAGAAACATAATTCTTGGTGCAGTCACAAACATCTAATTCAAAATCAGGATAAGGAAAAACTTAGTTGTCTTGTTTACAACTTAACATCAATACAAAGTCTATTTTGAAAACTATACTATAGAGTATAAATTATGCAACCAATATTATATTTTTTAATCAACTGTATACAATCGAATGCCAGAGTTATAGAGAGAAAAATTAAAGTGAACTTTTAGTGCTTCTTTCTGGTTTTTATCAAAATGGCATCACTCACTTGTCTCAGTGGTTTTAATAGTTAAAAATTTTAATTAACACGTTTGTGTTAGGGACTTTTGTATAAAAGTTAAGTACAGTGTAAACAATGCTTTACAATGATAAATACTGCCTCTTCATGAATAAAAAATTAATTTTAAGAGGATGTAATACACAGTAATAGGTCAACTTGTTTGAGCGCAGGTATAGAGAATAATTTTGAATTAATGAGGGCAATATTTGCGGAGGTCTAATATTGTTAAAGTATTTAGCTTTCACACAATGTTCTCTGATGTCTGAAATTTGAAACAATAGACGCTCTGGTCTTCCATTTCAATATATTTAGATTTATTTATATTAAAACGTATCAGTCTTTTAGACCAATGCTAATAATAAATATAACACTACGTTTTCACTCACTTTCACCCACTAACCATTTTATTATTGCCGGATGACCACCCTCGGCAAATAAATGAAACAATTTTACCTAAAGGGTTTGTAGAATGCCTTAAAGGTTAACTAATAGCTCAGTTTGCGCTCCGTTGATGACATACACGTTCGGATGTGTAATTTAAACGTTAAGGGAACTTAGCTAGATTAGGCTAGGAAGTTAAGTACATACAAAGTTCACGGTTATTACAGCGAGTTTGTTCGTGATTCAATTATATAGATCGGAGTTGGCAGTGCTCCCGGTGGTAATTGCTGGAAAAATGAGATTTTAACTCTAAGTGCTTTTGAAATATGTAGTAATATTTTGGAATATTATAATAATTAGAAAGCTTATTTTTATTATTATACAAAAAGTGCAGAATGTGAGTACAAACTCTGATGTGAACCTCTTCAGCTCTCCAGTTTTACGAATTAAAAGACTACGATTTTTCCGTGTACTTATTTTTAGATGAAAAGACGGTGCTCTCCATATTTAAATTGACGGTCATTATGTGACAATGCAAACCGTGACAAAAGCAAATACTCTAATAATTCAAACGATGCAATTGTGCCAATTGTGTCTCAGCCTTGCAAATTTTGACAGAAAGAAATTTTTATAAAAAGATAAAACGTATTTTGAATTTTTTACAACTTTTTGGTGAGTTTTTGCTCAACAGTTGAGCTTAGAATCGATAAGAACTTATTTTCAATAATTGGATTTGAGTTTGGGATACTTCATAGAAAAATTTGACCGCTTCTTCTATAAAGTTTTTTCATTCTTGATTAAAACTGTATGTTCTCCTGTTTATTGTTTATCACATACAAAGTTGGTGTTTGTTTTCTCTAGCTCTTGTTTATTGTTTATAACATGCACTGCTTTTGCAACGCTGGTGTTAGACGTTGGTTTTTGTGGCTTGCCAAAACTTAAAATCTTTTTATAATAATTAAAAAAAGAACAATAATTATTCACGTTTATGCACATTTATATACAATGAGAGCAATAATTTCTGACCAAAATAAATACAAAATAATTATTTTTACTATGATCACTTTTCAAGATATCTCTGTATGTACTCTATAACAAAAATAAATAAAATCATAATAAACCACGTTTGAAGTGCTACTTAAGTGCTGTTCTTGGCCACATAAATATTATTCCAAAAGAAAGAATACTTGTACATGTTCAGTTGTTTTTTGTTATTTGACTCTTATGAATTGTTTTTTTTTTGGAAGTTGAATTTCAATTTTGAATTTCAAGCACAGCGAACTCATTGGATAAGCTATTCTTAGCAATTTCCAAATAATTTTTTGTATTTGTTTTTCAGTTTATTTTAAAAAGCTGAATAGTGTGTCTCACTAAGGTTGATTATTTTTTAATATTGTTGAACTACTAACTATGCTTCTACTTTTTTACTTTTACTATGATTTTACTTTTTGAGTAAGAGATCAACGGATGGGAATTAATTGTCTTATTAAGTTACACGACTAAGTTCATAAATCTCTTGTTTTTTGTATTAGATGCGCACACTATTTCCAGAATATAATTTGAGATTTGAGAAATAAATAATAACTTGTCATTGATCAAACTAAACCAACATTATTATGATAGAGGATATTCAAAAATTCAAGCCTACGTGTAATCAGTAAAGAAATCAGAGAGCACGTTTTGAAACGTTCTAAAAAAATTTGGAAAAACTTTGGTCAAGAATCTGCAAAGTTGAATCTTTAGCCAGCATGTTTTCTGTAAATAATTTTTCCGGTAATACCTTTTTCTTTATTTGAAATGCATTGTAGGTGTTCAAAGTAGACAAAACTTTAAAAAAAAGTTTGTAAAATTTAAAACAAACTCACGAAAGGAAAAAACAAAAAAAAAAAGTCTTTGATTATCGATTACAACTTTTTCCACTGGCTTTACGATCCATTCTTAACATATGGTTTTCTACTTTAATTAAAGATTTTTAGTGATAGAATAAAGATTTAACTAGATAAACACCAAAATTTTTGACAATTTTTTGCCAACACATAACCTTACAAAACGGTTTTCAAAGATTTTTAAAGAAAAACCGTTATTTGCGATTGAACTCCAAAGTTTAATTAACTGCCTTGTAGTTTTAGTTTTTTATTACAGAAGTGAAATTGCGCTGTGATTGAAAAAAAAAACAAAAAATTTATTGTTTGAAGGCAGGTTAAATGTGCGACGTATTGGTTGCTGTCTTTTTTTTGAGATGTTTGAAATGTTTCTCAGTTTATAGTTCCCCATCCAACTCTATAGCTGTGATAAATTTAAGTAACTGAGATGACTTTAATGATGACGTGGCTTTATCCGATATGTATTCTTGTTCTAAGTGTTCTTTACGTTAGTGTTTAATGGCGATGCATTTTGTTGGCAGGTGCTGCTAGCAGTGACCGCTAAGGAAGCCTATGAGGATGCATGACTAATTTTTAGTGAGGTTTAAGTAGACTTTTGATCATGCATGGTCGAATTCTCCAAAGAATTATTTTCAAATTTAAATTTTCAAACCAGCAAGTTTCAACCTGGCAGTTTTGATCTGTCTGTCTTCTTCTTTATTTTGAATTTTTTCTTGTAGGTGTGCTTCCTTAAACCACAGAGTCGTTCTGGTTCTACAAAGGGGGTTAATGCGCTTTTTCTTGCAAGCTTATCAGCTTTCTCTTTCATCATATGTATTTTGACAATAGTTGCGCTAGCTATTGTCAAAATATAATGTTATATTTGTGAGATAAATAATAACTTGTCTTTAATCATACTAAACCCACAATAGTAGAGCAAGAAGATTTAGAAATTCAATTTCAAGCGTGCCTGTAGTCACAAAGAGTCAAAGAGCAAATCTTAATATGTTGAGAAAAAAGTGAGAAATTTCTGAAAATTTTAGTCAAGAAACTAAAAAGTCGAATGTGTAGCCGGCATATTTTTTGTAAACACCTACTTTTTGGAGCACATTTTGTTCTATTCGAAAAGCATCGAAGATATCTGAAGTAAACAAAATTCGAATAGAAGGTTTGGAAAATTTACAAATCCAACTCGACAAAGAGAAAAAACAAAGAATTTTGGGACTAGTTAATGATGTTTAATTTTAAGCTTTTTAATTACATTTTTTTTACTGGATTAACGTTTAATTTGTTACAGGTAGTTTACCATGTTTGTAACTCTAATTAAAGATTTTTAATGATAAAAAGAGATTTGAACACTAAAATTGTTGACAATCACTTCACAACAACCTTACTTTAAAAACCGAAAAATTCGCTATTAAACTTCAAATCAAAGTCAGGTTAAGTATCTGGTAGCTTTAGGTAGTTACTACCAAAGGGAAACTGACTTGAACCTTTTGTTTCATTTTTTGTTAATTTTTGCGGCAAGATGAATTGCAAAAAAAAACAATAGTATATAGTAAACCTAGGCGGCAAAGTGGTATTTTTCCAGGCCGAGAGAAGATATGGACAGGCGAGCCAAAGGCGAGCCTGGCCACTTTTTAAGGCCTGAAAAATCACTTTGCGGCCGTGGTTTACACATTATTTTTTATCCTACACAAATTACCTTATAATCGAGCATTATCTTAAAATTGGTTTGAGGTTATTACCGCCAATCGCTAATTCAAAATGTCAAACCTTGACAGATGTCAAAAATTTCTGGATTACTTTACTGTCGTGATTTACACAATTTATCTTTCACAAAAGTACTTTTTTAAAATAAGATTGACGTTCATAAACAGTAAATGTGATTTAATATTTTAACACCCCTCATAAATAGCGAGACGTTTAGAGTGTCTTTGGTGCGTGACGACTGTTCAACCGTCTATATTTCTTATAACAGCGACGCCTGGCGGAGAAAATCAGTTTTTTTTTCTCGGCGAGCCGAGAAAGTACATCTTTTCTCAGCTTGCCTGGAAATAATATACTTTCTTGGCTGTCGAGAGACGAGAAAATTTCATTTTGAGTTGATGTAGGATAAAAATACATTTATTGTTCATAGGGATACATTTTCTTATTATTTTATTGGGTGAGTCTGATTTAGAACCAGATGATGAAAATTATGCTCTGATTTGCTAGGCAAAATAATAGTGAACGAAAAACAAAAACACAGCACAAAAGTGACTACTTAAAATAATCAGATATTTTTTAGAAGATGTTTTTTTGATAATTGAACTGAAATTGGTAAGGAACCGAGTTATTGTATGTAGAAAAAATGAAGCAGAATTTTACTTGTTTATTTTTTCACATCAGTAATTAGGACAGCATTACAAATCCTTGTTCAAATTGCAATAAATTGAATTTTTTGCTATAATTGTATTGTTCATGTTATTTCCTGCTGTTGTTTCAGTGTCATCTCTAAAAACTTTACTTTTGGTAAAAATGCTTTTTAAAAAATGTAACCCAAATTGAAAACAACTTTACCTAAATCAAATTACAAGTTTTATTGGGGAATTCAATTATTTTCGATTTTTACTACCAACTGAACTACTGAAGTTTAGCCAAAGCGATTTTGAGTTTGGAGTTATATGTAGCTGCTTGTTTTCTACATGAAGCGTTCATATAACGTATGAATTTATTCTTAGAAATGTATATTATGGTGCGCTTTGGTTAAATTCATTCGCCTATCCTAAAAGACTTCATTTCCCCAAGTTTTTAACCTACATCAAGTGAATCTGATCGACCACAGAACCCTTTTTCAATTCCAATTTTATTTTCGCTTTGTTTGAGATTTCAGCAGTTTCTTTTATCTAAAAATACCTGACATTATTTATGTGAGGCATCATGTCTGATTTATCACAGATTGCTCTGCGCCTTTTTATGAAAGCTGAAGCCCTGCCGTTTTTCATCTTCATAAAAACTTTAATTTGAATTTTGTACAATTATTTTACTTTTTCGATGTTCTTATCAAAGAAATGAACCGATCAAAGGAGATAGATTGTATGAAAGCTCAAGCTTTAGAGAAATACGGATTGATATGGGAATTGAATACGAAATCTTTGAAATGTTCATTACGTGACTGAGGGGGTAAAGTGTATCGAATTTATAATAGAGCAAAGGGAAAAAATAGGGCTATTACAAACCGTTTTGTTTAATTGTTCTACTCGGAAAAATATTATTATGATTGCAGTCATTTTTGTATTTTCTATTTTGATAGGTTGAGTTATTATTATTGAATTTTATATATAATTTAAAATTTAATTAAAATGGATTGAAATGTTTAGAAATGAATATTTTAACTGTTGTTAATTTATGTAGCAAAAACTGTACGTATACCAATCTGAAAAAGTGAAATAGAATTTAATTAAATTCGATTAAGCTTTTAATTTGTGCACAAAGCGATGCTGTTCATTATCTAATTAACAAAGCATCGGTTTTTCAGCACAGGCTTTCAGGAGTTTTGCTTGACCTGAAAGTTGATGATTTAATGTTTGGTTTATTCTGGGTTAGTTGATAGCTTTAACGACTGATTTACGTCTGGGATTAAACTTGCTTCACTTGCTTTGTTTTGTTGCAGCTAATTTGGAAAATACCAAGAACGATATTGCGATTTATATTGGAGTCACAGTGGCGATTTTCTGCGTTTCGTTATTGTCGTTTTTCTTGACGAGAATGTACTGGAAGAAGAATCGGCATCAGAGCTTGTACAACATGGCGTCAAATGGTAAGATATTTTACAATAATTTAGATCATATTTTTAATGCAAAATAATCAACTGAAAAAACAGTAAAAGCTAAATATGAGCGTTTTTTAGTTATTATACAGAGTGCTTTATAATGGCAACACCATATTGGTCAACAGCAGACGTCTATCTTTTACGAAAACAGCAAACTCCTATTTTATTTGTTATTAGTATAAACGACTAAATCTTAATTTAGCTCTAGTGTTGACATAAATAAGAAGTATTTTTCTTGCATAACACTGACATTTTACCGTCAATCGGAAATAGGCACTGTGACACTTTGTCGTCAAATGTCAAAATGTTTTAACGCATTTTTGTGTGAAATGTACAAATTTGGCTGTGAAATACTTATTTTTAAATCTATTTTAAAATTTTTACCTCAAAGAATAAGCATGCAGAACGATTCCATTAAATTATTTCATTAATAGAAAAACATTACCAAGAACAATGTAAATTATTCTGTTGAACCATCAAAGAAGACAGACAACGTAAAATCTATGAGAGACAATCAAGAAAACTCAGATGTTTTAATTTGAAGAATTTATGTTTGGATTTTAATTTTGATTGTTTTGACGTTTTTTTTTTATACATTTGATGCATTTTTTTGTACTGATTTAAAAAAAAGCAAAAAAAAATTATTTGAGCTAAGTTGAATCTTTATCGAAAAAACAGAACTAAAACAAGGCAAAAATCTAAAATTATTTTATTTAAATTTTCTTTAAATTTTATTTAATTAAAAAAGTTTTGGACACACATACTGAAGAAATAATGATTAAAATTAAGGTGATGATAGTGACAAGAATTGTCAATTTTTTGATTTTAGTAATGATGAAACGGAAACTCTCAGATAATACAGCAAAATGTTATTTTTGTGTTGGTTTTGCTATTTTTTCAATTTGTTATTGAACAAATTTGAACCATTCAATTAGTGGACGAGAGATGTGTAGAAATATTAATAGATAATTGATAATTTTTCAAATTGAAAATATTTACAATAATTAAAGCAACACCCCACTGTAAACACAATTTTTGCCTTTCTAAAGTGTAAAATTGGCATTGAAGCCGCGTATACGTCAATAGAAACAGGATCTGCAAGCACAATGCGGTAATAGTTATTTACCTAACGGTTTCGGAAAGTGAAATTTCTCACATGAGCACTTTGCTTGCAGCACGACTGAAAGAAGTGCTGCATTAGTGCGAATCAAAGAAATTTCACTTTCCGAAAAAGTTAGATACAATTCTTTTTGCAACGATAACTCTATTTTTTTAATAAAAATTAACTCTGTTTTTTAATAATAAATAATTTGGTTTTTTACTTATTTTTTTTATTTTGTTATTACCGGATATTTTAAAATTAAAATGATACTATTGTTTTTGGATGCTTTGCTTTTATTTAAAAAATTTTCGTAGCTTGGATTGCAAAGTAAAAAGCACCGCAGTGCGGGAAAATTGTTTTACATTGGAAACGATCGGAAACCCCCGATTTTTGAGCAACGAGTGCAAAAAGTGTATGTTACTGTGTTGCAAAATAACCAGTAAATTATCTCGTTTTAAAAAGCTTAAAAAAATCAATTAAGTGCTACACAATGTAGTTTAAGTTACAAATGTACACTTTACACTGTTGTGAACTTATATAATGAGCTTACATAATTATAATTATAAGGCGCCATCTGTTCATTCTATTGTAACAAACTGAACTGAGTTGGAAATCCTATAATTGGTTTTCATAATATGTATATCAGCAAACATTTTTTATTAATTAAAGATGATATAACCTTTTTGAAAACTAGATCAAAGCACAGCAGGTGAATACAGGGTAGATAAATGCTTTTAACCTATACATGATCGCATGATCCTATTGAATTATTAAAATTTTAAATCAAGTAGGTATATACGTCAAAAAGTGATGCTCACTTTGAAAAGAAAATAATTTATTGGTACCGCTTTAAACTATTGATTTGAATAAAATGACCGGTCAAAAAATTGTATGCAAATTTCGTCGGAAACATCATTTTACAGCGCTCCAATGAGAAACTCGCCCTCAACGCTGTAAAATCATACTTTTTCGCATTCTATTAATGTAAATAACTTTATACTATTATTATATATTTTTTTAAAAATAGTCTTAGTCAAGGTCAAAAACCATTGATATAAAAGAAGCAGTACTTTTGACATTGATCATAATTTACCTCTCTAATTATAATGCACGTCTTGAGTTGTCATTTGACATGTCAGTTTTAATATTAAATAATGATTTGAAAATCTTGCCTTGTCATTATATCTTACACTTCACTTTTTTCAATGTCTCGATACTAAATACGGTAGCAATTAAATGTATTTTTGGCATAAAACTAGTTTTAACGAGCAGGGAATAAGGGAGAAAAAGGTTAATTATAATTAGGGCTGTTCGTTTGGTGAAAATATTTAGTTCTAATGTTACAATTTAGACGTTTCTAAGATTAACGATGATTTTGAATTGGTAATTTTACGACTGAGAAAAGTACTTCAGATGTTAGTTCGATGGTTGCTTGGGTGCTTTCATTGAAAACAAACATGGATTTAATGGGCTGGTTACCATGAAGCATGCCAGAATGGGCTATTGATGTTTTGCCGACAAAGGTTCAATACTTTTATTGTTTTTTTTTTCTTTCAATTGCTGTTTTCTATAAGAGCCAAGTTTGTTCTTGGAGCATATGGCTTGTACTAATTTACAATTTTTTATTCGTATGAAAAACATTTGTTTTTGATTTGTCTTGTCAATGAGTCAAGTAAACTTAGGTATTGACTTACTTTACATTTTTAATGAAAATTTACAGAATTTTTATTGAAATTATTCAATTGTTGAAACCATACAAAAACAAGTGATTATTATTAAAAATAGCTAAATAGTATATTAAAAAACAAATTTCATACGACATGTCTTAAAGCACGCATTCAAGTTTAAGCCACGAGATTTTTAAAGAATAAGAGCTTTAAGGTTTTATGAAACGTGTTTTTTATACTATTTTTTGTAATTTGTTTGCTCTTTTTTAGGCTTTTTTGTTTTAATTTAGGGTTTTAGAGATTTTTGGAGTAGGTTGGCAGTATCTTGATTTTAAATGTGAAAATTTTATCTAGCTGTCTTTTCTTTTGTTTTATCAAAACATCCTAACCCTAATCACAAAATAAAAAAATGGAGAAATAACTTTGCATGTACGCCCTCCAAAATCCGTGAAATAGCGAAAACTATTTTAGTTTTTATTATTATTATTGTAAGATACATATCTACCTTTTTAGGTTAGGTGACAGATAAACTGTAACTTTTTCTTTATTGGAATCGGTTGCTCTTTTTAGACCAGTGCACTTATTATTTACACTATATATCACATACATATACTTTCCATTAATTGTTTACTTTATTTGCTGTTCGAAAATTCAATAATTGACAGACAGGTAAAAAGTCTAATTAAGTTTTGCCAACCTAAAAAAATTTCTGAAATAAAGTTTGGTACTCTAATGGCTTATAACCGAAATTAATGACGTAGTGTTGTCTAATGAGTCTATTAGAGTATCAAAATAAAGGAATTTTGGATAAAAGTATGTTTTTATTTTTATAACTTTTTTATGACTATTCGTTTATATTTGATCAACAAAAGCTTTTTCTAATTTTTTGTTATAACTTATTTGAGACATAAAATACGATTCAAAACAAACTAGTCACCTAATGTCACCTTTTAATACTATTCCGCTTAGATAGATATATGTATTAAATTTGTGTTTTTTATTGCATTTATTTTTTAACTTTTATTATACACAGGAAGCAGTTTCTTTAATTAGTAATGAATGTCTTATGAACATAATACGCTAAATTGTGGCATCTTTATTTGACGCTGCTGTTATTAAATTTAGTTTTTCAAAATGTAACAGTTTGTTAACGAGATGGCTAAACGAAACAGCATAATGTTCAAATTAAACAACAAATTCACACTGCTATTGGCAGAAATAATTCACTTTGTCTTAAAATGCAGCAAAGGAAGGAAAACAAATTTTTAGTTTACTTATATAGTAAAGACTGCTTGATGGCTTTGTGTGTGGGAATTGATTGGCAATATTTGATCTTCATTTTCTTCCAAGACAATTAATTTTGTGTCACTTGATGCACAGGTTTGAGAACAGCAACTTTTCTAATTAACAATCGTCTTACTCTTGCAGCAGTTTTTTAGTTCTTACAGATGACGATGATATGCGCTGACATGGTACTATATTTTTTTTGAGTCGTCTTTTGAGGCGCAAGAAAGGTCTTGTCATGTTATACAAAATTTTTTTTTATATGTTTGACAAACTAATATTGACAATAGAAAAATTGTTGCTGTCTCAATCTACCTTTGACATGTTATTTAAAACTCCTAGCTGCAAACCTGGATCAAAATAATTTTCCACATCGCGATACTATTCTGCAGTTATAATTAGGCCGGTTGACGTGGTAACAATTCAAAATATGTTTTTCTTCATACCTCGGTCGAAAGTACGTACTTTCGTCCCTAATAACAGAGACGAAAGTTTAACTTTTAGTTCCTGTAAGATGAAATTCTTTCTTCCCTATAATAGCGGGAGAAAGAATTCATCGTGTTTATTTATACTCGTAACTATGTTATATGACCAGCAACACTCGCTTCGCTCGTGCCGCAAATGTCGCGGCAGGCATCAAAAACTATCAGCATTTAAAGTTAAAAAAATAAAATTAAAAATAAAAGTACGTACTTTCGACCGAGGTATGAAGAAAAATCGTATACACGACGCGGGACAGAAGTTGAAATCTCGAAGTAAAAACGGCGTTTGTGCAATTTAACTTTAAATCAGTGACTTAAAGTTGAGTTTGCAACTGTGTCTCAGATTTTTGAATATCTACGTTCTCACTAAACAAAGCGTTTAGAAGACTTCTTCATATTTAAAATATATTATAACACTTATTGACTTCTACAAAAAAAAAATTTTTTACTCAAAAACAATTCAGTAGGACATAGACGACTAATTCTACGTTTCTTTTCCTCTGGAGCCGATGGCAGTGGCAGTATATAAACAAAAAAAATTTTTAATTCTTTTTGTAATCTACAGTGTGACAAATGTCAAAGACTTGGATGCAGTACGGCATCTCATAAGTTCTATTGGCTCTCACTGTATAGTAAGTACAAAGTTATATAAACTGCAATGAAAAAGTGCCATTGAGAAGAGCTTTGATCAAAAAACCTCTTCACTCTTTATTTGTTGCCAATCCCGCCACAAGTGACAGTCTACAAAAAAAACATAATGCTTGTAATTTACAATATGCAGTGAAATAATACCAAAAGTGACTTAAAAAAATCACTTTTTAATGCAGTACAGTCTGCACCTGCACACCAAGCAATAACTTGCCAGACGTTGAATTATATAAGTTCTATTTGCCGCCACTGTATAGTACATAGTCATACTAAACTGCAATGAAAAAGTGCGATTCAGTAAAACTTTGATCAAAGCACCATTTTTATTCTTTTTTTTTTGTTGCCAAAGTTGCCGCAGGTGACAATCTATTTACAAAAAAATATATAATGTTTTTTGTTTGTAATATGCAGTGAAATCTTACCATAAGTGTTTTGTTCAAAAGTGATCGACTTAAGATATTTCATTTTTTAATAACTTTTTTTAATTATATAGAAGAAGAGCAAAATTATGTAGATATTATGTTACTCAAGTATATTAAATCGGAAAGTCTCTTACAGAAACATTTTTTTTAGGTTATAAGATTTGAAAATTGTTTATTAGTTGTTCATCAAATATTTGCTCTATGACAGTTTGATGATAGAGAAATGAGCTTTTTTTTTTGTAATCATAGATAATTTAGTACAACTAGTCTATTCACCTTTTACTTTTCCTATAAATTAACTTTAGAAGTAAATTCCCTAAGGGCATTTCCTAAAATACGCCAGAGAATAGCGTTCGATGAAATCGTTTCGGTTTTGGTGTAACAAAATAATAATATATATACACAGTTTTCTAGGTCAGGCAAAGCCCAAATTGCCCTTCTAGAGACCCGATAAAATCAAATAACGGCGAAAATCAAATAGCAAAACCTATGTTTACGTAATCGATTTGTATGTGTACACAAATATCCTTTACGGCAAGAAAATGCTCTCAATATTTCAAGAAAATATTAATAACTCAACACTTGCACTTAACAGTAATTAGCTGCGTAATTGCTGACAGATTCTTAAAATATTCTTTGAACTAAAAATATTAAATCGCCAGTTAATATTTCGACAAGTAAATAACCTGAATCAGAGTTCAACAAAAGAATGGGACTTGTTTTTTATCAAGATAGTTTAAATTTTGATTTGGGATTTTGTGGGATGATAACATCTGGTTTTCATTTGGAAAAAGGTCGTTAAAAGAGAGACGTAAAGATCTGGGAGGTTTTATTAATTGAGCATCCAATTATTTTCATTTTTTGGGCTTAGATTATTATTTATGGTGACTACTGTAAATTATGTACACGACTTCCTAGTATTTATAGGATCTATGGCGTTGATTAACTCTTAATTTTAAACATTACCATCAATGTCTCGGATACAAATTCATGGTTATTCTAAGAATTTTAAAGCTAAATTCAACTTTATTGCCAACTATAATAATATATTCACTATTCTTGCTGAGCTTTACTGGCGTGAAAGAAAAGTTTATTAATATTATTTTTCATTTTATGGCAAGCCATGTTTAATTACAAATTTTGTTATACATATTTTATAATAAAGCTGTCGTAAGGTTTACCGTATCTCAAAAAACTGACATTGCGAGTACCACACTATACTAAAAACTATAATAAAAGTATCCCAAAAATTACGGAATTTTTTTAATCAAATAGATAACAAAATTACTTAATTGAAACAGGTCAATTATTTTAGCTTGGTGTTCACAGTGCAGGGCGTTTTAGGCATCAAGATAAAATATTAAACTTGTACTGGATATAAAATTAGCGCATTGGTCAAATGGCCTCCATAGCGGACCAAATTTTCTATGACTAAGTGGATTGGGGATTTTGTTTATGGAGTGTTTAATGTTCTCCTTTAACGCACGGGTGCCTGAAAGTCGGTTAGCATATACTTCTGACTCAAAATCCTCAAACAAAATCTAATGTCGATTAATTACTTAATCGCAAAAGCTACTTTTGATTACCGTAACAAAATAATATAAAACCAAAAAATGTCTTATGCTAAACTATATGGCTATGGCATGTGTCACTGTCTTGTTAGAACCATAAGTCTTTCACGTCAATGGTTCTACAATAAAAGCTTGGTCAGCTCATCGTGCTGCTCGATAAAGACTGTATTAGTCTTTATTGTGGTTTACAAAATTCTCAATAACTTTTTGTTTACATTGCTGCCATAGCGTCGTTAATTTTTTTTTAAGTTTTATCTTTCAGATGCTGGCGTTTGTGCTTAAGTTTTATTAAAGTTTTATAGCTAGGAGATAATGATTGAACTCTACAGGAGTTCACACTCAACAATTGGTCTTATATTACCTTGCATTTCTAGTTCATTCACTGGTCAAAAAAAGCGTCTAAAGAAGTTTACACTTTAAAAATTCAATTTATTCAATTGGAAATGTATTATTTGCTCTAAATAGTAACGAAAATACAATACTTTTTCTGTTTTTCAGTGAAGGTAATGCCACTATTTTTTTCTTTTTCCAAAGTGGTATTTAATGATGTAGGTACAATATTATATAGGTCTACTGGTACTTTAATCTAAACATCTGAATTGCAGCATTTTAATGCCTCTACTCATTATTCTTTGTTCGTTAAAGCTATTTCTATATGAATGGTTGTAGTGGAGAAATTGGCGCTTCTACAATGATGGATTGTTTAAATCCGATGACTTATTGTGCTCTACTTCATTCATCATCAGTGTTATTAATGATACAAAAGCCCCTGGTTTGTTGGTTGGTATCCACTAATTGTGGCTTGTATTTAATGTCTGTCTTGATTTTGAATGCGCTTGAGGGAGGGGTAGCTTTCAAGGTATTTCCGAAATTGTTTAAGTAAGCCTAACCTAACAGAGTTGCGGAGAGAAAGCAAATAATTACCATAATTATTGAAATCTGGCGGGCTGGCTGGATGGATATAGAACTAAGAGATTTGGGTGAAAGTACACAGATTTCAAGCTATAGAATTTGTGTAATTGATTTTACAAGCACGATTTTGCGGGGATTTGATACGATTTTATGATAACGATAGAGGGGCTGGTAGTTAAACGATTTAGAGGTAATTGCGTGTTGAAAGCTAAATTACTAAATCATCATTAGGCTTATGGTAAATATTATAAAGAAATTTATTGATTCTATAATTACCTAACTAAAATTAAAACGCAATACGTTTTTTGCGTTATTTATCTATAAGAATAATAAAAGATTTATTTACCAATGATTAAAAATTTTATAATAATAACAAGAACAAGAGAAAAATAATCAAAAAATAATTTTATAATCATTGGAGGAAACAAAGTTCAGTAGCCTGTTCTTCCATTCATCGCTCTACACAAATGTTTATTATTATTTTCTTAAAAATATAAAAGCCAATTAGTTTTCAAAACATATTTTATAGTTCTAAAAATTATTGAAATGAAATGAAATTGCCAACGGTGTCAAAGATTATTCCTAAACCTCGTCGAGGCCGACACGAGACGTCTGGCAGGACTTCAGGCCGTCAGGATTTCCACGCCCTTGTGGAAAAATCCTGTTTGACAATCGAAAGTGAGGTGGGAATAAATTGATAAGTCTTGCTGACAGTGCTGTTCTATTAAATTGTGTTGTGTAAACGGGACATTGCTTTAACCAATAGAAAGAAAGTGTTTTAAATGCATTTTTGAAGATGCCCGATTCGTCTTGCTAATAGCCAAAGCATATAGTATAGACGCCTTATGCAATCATCAACTACAGTGGTGATACAATCTTAAATAATGCATAAATTATTTAGATCAACTCCTGCTATGAAATTTTGAACATACATATATGTTCATTTTTTGACAAATTCATACAGGCGGGTTTGTATACTATTGGATGAAATTTGATGTTTAACGGTGCGATTATACTGTAAACGACAATAAAATTGTATCAAGCTAAATTGCGCAACCAGAATTGATCTATAGAATTGAAGAATTGATGAACCCACGGTATATTAGCACCGATTTACTCATACTATTTTTATTTCAAAAACTGTCTCAAAAAACAAACATTCAGTTTTCCCACTGAATTTTGATTACAAATCTTTGCTTTAATTCATCATCTTATGGTGATCATAAAAAGTTTTGTTTACAAATGTTATATTTTACATGCTTTGAATTATGACAATACTATTTTCGGGTTGTTGGTATTAAATCTAAGTGTCACGATGTAACAAGTTGATAGCGATCTGATGCGGGAATTAGGGTGAAATTGTAAAAGACAAATTCAATATTTAATTAAAATTAGTTCGTTATGTTGTGATTGGTTTCACTTGGATGTGAAACTGGAAACACAACTAATCAAAAATCTAAATTTGGAATGTGATTGCAATCAACAAACCTTTAATTTGAATTTTATCTTTGCATTTTCTTTCTGTAAACTCATTTTTGAATTTTAATAATAATTTTTGGATTATTAAAATTCAAATCCTATAAGGCTCGTTATGTGTACTTTTTGCTTTAAGGCACTGTCTAGCTATCAGTTTTAAAAAAACCGTTGCAGCTATAGTATTTTCAAGTTAAAGACGAAGTAGAGATAAACAATATCACGTTCTCAAGCCTGTTAAGTCAGTCAATCAACGCACTTTTTGCTAGATCATGTGATGGTTCAACCAATAGAATCAATCGCCAATGATCTCCAATCGCGTGATCTACATGCGTCCTTTCTTGTTTACATCCACTTTGCTTTTAACATGAAAATGTTATAGTATATAAATATAGATCGATTTTTTTTGTCAGTCAATTTTTGGTTGGTATTATATTTTACATTTTTCGAGCAACATTACAAACTAGCTATTTACAATCGAGTGTGGGAAATGATATTTGCAGCACATACATGTACAACTTGACACGCACAAGCAATTTATTCATCATTACAAAGCGCGATGCAATTTTTATGGCACGAGGTTTGTATTGTATTTTTTGGCCAATCCAACATTTACGTTTGAAAAATTTTATAATAAAAATTAATTTTTGAAGGTTAATTAAGGTTTAAAAGAACTTTTTGAGTCGGCTTTGAATACGATATGCAGAAAAGACATTCGGAAAAGTCTATTTGTGTAACACAAAAATATGAGGGTTAATGTTTGCAAGTCAGGTAAAAAAATGACAAATGAGGGATGATAAAACTTATGGAAAAATACATGAAAAGTGAATCAGAATAAGACACAATTTATTATATTCAACAAAAAAGCCAGAAACAAGATGAAAATGTTGAACGATTTACGGTAGACGTAAAAAAAAGAGCAAAGCAGAGATAAAAGTATTTGTGAAAAAAAATAACAAAGTACACACAGTAAAAGACGGGTAAAAAATATTTGGAGAAGGATATTGGTAGAGAATGATAATGTTTAATACAAAGGGTGTTGATGTATGGTGTTGAGATAGGGGTTAGCAAGAAAAATATATCAAACAATTTTTGCTGGAAAACAGGTAGGTTTTGGTTGAAATGTAAGAAGAAGAAAAAGAGTGAAAAAAAATTAGAGAAGAGCAGAAAGGAAAGCTGTGATGTGTGGGGAGAGAATGAGTATAAAAAAGTGTAAAAAGTTGAAGAAGTGCTAAAAGAAAATTAATGATACAAACAAGAAAGGAATTTGAATAAGTATTATTAAAGATAGAAAGGAGTTTGAATAAGTATTATTAAAGAAAAGGCGTTGGTACAGTAGAGATTGAAAAAGATGGTGAGGAAGATGGACGGTGGAATAAAAGAGCGTAATTTTGGCGTCAAAATATAATAAGGCGTATAAAAGTACAATAATAAAAAATATCAAAAACTTACTATAAAAAAGAAAAATTATCGAAAAAATTTAAATGCAAAAATTAAAAAAAAAAAAATATTTATTGATCAAAAGAATAACGAATAATAAGAAAATTTCAGAATGTGTAATTTCAGAAAGATAAGGGAGGAACAAAAAGGAATGGAACAGGGTTTGATCATTTGAGTGAATAAGAATGAGAAAGAAGACAAGAGACAGATTGGACAAAAACAAAGATTAAATACAAAAACTTAGAAATAAAAAAATCAAAAAATCTGGTGGAGAGTGAATGTAAAAAATTGTGAGTTCTTTGTACCACCAAGTGGGCATCATCAGGACACGAACAAAGCTGAAGTATTATTTGCTTAAATTTACCTGGTTTTTGGGAATTTTTTGGGTATTACTCAACAATTCTACTAAAGAACTAAAAAAGAGACCGTTATCCCTGTTAAGAGCATTTGCTTTATTTTTATGAATTTCAATGAGCTTAGCGGCGTTTAGAGTTCTATACTTCTATAGTTATTTATTTGTTTGAATAATTTTAGACGGTTAATACTAATTTGATATTTGCTATTAAAGGCGTGCTTAACTACTCGATTGGTCTCATCTACCGTATTTTAGGTGAGCTACGTGTTTTTTGAACTAGCTTAAGCTGACCTACGGGTTTGCCCTATATAACATTTGTCACAGTTATTACATTCTATCCAATAAATGTAATAAACGGCAAACGCGTGGATCAGTGCAAACTACATACAAAGAGTACTCTTCTAAAATACAACAGATTAGACAAATCGAGTATAACAGAGAACGCCTTTAATAGCAATCATCAAATTTACATAGAACTGGTAGCCAACAGATGCGTCTGTGGTTTTCATCAGCATGGACCGTAATGAAAACTTTAGTTTAACTAAATTTTACCCTCAACTTGGAAAAACTGTGTTTGTTACGCAATTGAAGAGGAGCATTTCTACCGCTTGAAAATAGTTTAATCATTCAAATTAATAATGATAGCAACAGTGATTCCGATATCTATGCAGATGATTGTTGCAGGATGAAAATTACTAATGTTTCTATATCCACCTATATAGTTTTTATATTATCCAATAATAAATAAATCTATGTCGAGAAAGATAATTAATTGTAATTGAGTTGTTATCTTTTGTAACATGCAAAGTAGGAACAACCTGACTACAGCCCTGGCGCAGTATCTTCAACCTTTAAGATTCCCACAGGCGAGAGAACTTGTGGTAAACCTTCATAAAGATTAGTAAACGTTAAGCAGCAATAAAACCATATTGACACAAAATGTTCAGCTAAAATATACTACGTCTTTATTTCAATTGTTAACTAGCTTATTAGCAAGAATTAGCTATTTATTTACTAATTTGAAGAACAACTTACGGTTATTATGTAAGTAAGACTAACCCACATAACACGTTTTTATTTATATCCAATTTCTATGCATTAGAAGCTTAATTGTATTATTGCTATTTTGACATAACATTCTCTCATGTTTCCTCTGACAATATAAACGTAAGATTAATTCAAATCCATCTTAATTTTTTTTAAAGTTGTTTTTAATAGTTATGAAATTTTAAATCTTTATATATTAAAATCTTAGTGGTCATAACATAGTTTAACTATTTTAAGGTATGATTTGCTTCAGATTACTACTGAGTGCTAAAAGTACACACTTTTTTGTTCTAATCATCATATATAAAACTGGAACGTGTTTAAAAAAAATGATAACATCAATAGACCAGACTTCTGCCAAGTATGTTTTTGTTTAAACTTCGAAGATTAGATCTAAACTGATCCAACATGTTATAAAATCTAAGATGCTATATACTTAGGACAAGTTTTTTGGAGGCAGTAGATTATATTTATAATTAGGGCTTAGAAAATGTTAATTAAAATTTAATTGGTTAGACTAGTATCATATACTTTTTTGCTTTTATAAAACAAAGATCTTACACTGGCTTTTATGTATAAAAAGTTTTATTATTTTTCAACCCCCACAAAACATGTGTCTACGTTTGGATATATTATCGCCTCGTAAACTTTACATCAAGTAGTCATAAAACCACCTCCAATAAGCAATATAACTCTTCTCATTATTAACATCGTAAATGTTTCAGATTATCATCCTGAGTTTTTCCCGGAACATGATAAAAAATCATTAAGTCTTCAACCGGATTTAACTCAAACAGTGCCGCCTTGCTACGAGTATCCCTACACCACACCAGCGACATCTGTAACTCGATCGGTGTCGGAACATCACTACGACGTTCCCCATCTAGCTTCTGGAAGCGATATCCAAATGTCACCAGCAACAAGTTCTACATTGGAGTCGTCAAGCGGGAAGCGAAGCCAATTGAGTGGATTCACAAATAATTGTATGTGGGTTGCTTTGATATTAAAACTTTATTAATTGTAGGTTTTTCAGCTGATTCCACGTATGAAGTTGCTACAGAATCCGTTACCTTACCGTTGGCAAATCTACCAACGGCCTATGCTGTAACCCCAACAACAAGCGGAAATTATACAAGCACTACAGTGACACACAGTGGTGCTTTTCTACACTTGCTAGATTCTGGTGTTAGCCTCATCATACCAGAGGGGGCTATTTCACGCTCACGCAAACAAGAAATTTTTCTATCGATTTTAAATGAAGACTGCTTCAGGCCTAAACTTTCCGAAAATGTAACACAACTAAGTCCTGTCGTTTCTTGTGGGCCAAATGTCTCGCTTAATAAATCGGTTGTATTGAAAATACCGCACTGTGCCGAAATCACAAGAAATAATTGGCTTATATCCGTACTACAAAGTGATTGCAGCGATTCTCAATGGCAAAACTCTGTAACTTTAGGTCAGGAGACTATAAATACAGGAGTTTTCTGTCAACTCGATGGGGATTATGCGTTCCTGATAACAGAAACGTTGGCACGCTTTGTTTTAGTTGGTCACTCTACCAATGGAAATGCCATCAAGAGACTCAAATTAGCAGTTTTTGGTCCTAAATTATGTTTTCAAAGTTCCGTAGATTATAGTGTCAGAGTCTACGTTTTAGAAGACACTGACAGTTCAATGGAGACTGTTTATGGTCAAGAAAAAAGACTTGGAGGATATTTATTAGACGAACCTAAATCTATCACTTTTCAAGACGGTGGCAACAACCTATGCCTTTCTCTAGACTGCTTAAGTGAGGGTTGGAAAACTAAACCTTGCTCAAATTATCAAGAAATTCCATTTCGACATCTATGGCAGGCTAATAGCAACAGCCTTCATTGCTCTTTCACACTTGAAGCTTACGAAGTTAACCGGATTTTAAACTTTAAAATTCGTATTAACCAAAAAGGTTTTGATTACCATCAAGTTTTTGAAATAACTTGCCCCGATGATCAGAATCTTTTAGTGCCAACTAATAAAAAACTTATTGACTTCGGTCATTCGCCAAAAAGTGCCAAAAGCGACTCGATCAAAACCGCCAAAAATATGATTCTTACCGATCGGGGAGTCTCTACGTGTGATGACTTCAATTTTAGATTAGCTAAACAAGTTAAAAAGCAACTGTGTCAATGTTTGGATCCTCCAACGCCGCGTGGAAACGATTGGAGGATGCTGGCCCATGCTTTGAACGTCGACAGATATATAAATTTTTTTGCAACGAAACCGTCACCAACAGATTCGATTTTGAATTTATGGGAGGCTCGGAACCGTCAGAGTAATGCCTTGTCAGAACTCAAGCAGATTTTTAACGATATGGAACGATTTGATGCTGCTACAATTTTAGATAATTGTTTGGGACCTAATTGGTTATAAGTTGTTATTTTGAGAGACTTTAAACTGTGCAATTTTACTGTAGATAAAACAAATTGAAGCCAAGCGAATATTCCCAACTGAAGAAACAGTTGGGAACGTGCGCTCACTTGTTACGAGAGCACCAGATAATCGAAATGTTAGGGTTATTAAGGAGTGTGTTGTAAAATGACAAGCATTATATGGACAGAAAAACGAATACTATGATGTAGAATTTTATACAGAATGAAATCAAAAGTAGTTTTCTAGATATTTTAGGATGTTTTTGTACAAAGTATAATTATTCATGTAATTAGAGGCAGGTCTACGTTGATATATCTAGAATGTATTTTAGAGTATAATGAACGATGCTGTATATAGTCAATATATAATTTTTTTTTAAACTGTAATTATTTTCCCACATATTATGTTGCTTGTAATATTTAGGTTATAAATAGTTATTTTTATTATATTGGGCTTATCTAAAAAGCCGAATAAACTTTTAAGCATAGCGAGGGGTTAGTTCAAAAATAACTAATCTGAAGCAATTCCTTCAAAAAGTTTAATTGCGATATGTTACTTCAATAGCGATGATCAAGTAGAAATGTTTCTTTGGAAACGAAAAATAGATATTTTTACAGCAATTAAAACGAAACCAGTTCAGGAAAAAAAGCAATTCAATAAATATGAGTAAAATTAAAAGCAAAAAATGTAGTTTATAATGTTGAAATGTTTTGCTGTTTGTTAATAAGCAGGCTTCGGCACGTCTTCGAACGGTATTTGTAGTCCGTTCCAACATATCTAGATTCTAGAGTCACTAAGTTAAAGGCTACGAAAACTCTTTGTTGCAAAGTGGATTTTTGGCATTGGTGGAGTAAAGACAATGTCTTTGATATTGCCTCATAAAAAATCTATAGGATTTAAGTCTGTGAACCTGACGGGCTAAAGAGTAAAAGTGTCGCTGCTTAAGCACCTATTCCCAAAATATTCGTTAAGCTATCTCCAAACTGGTACAGCATAATGTGGACCAGCACTTTCCACTTGCAGCCACATATCTCTTCTGACTGCCAGAAGAGATTTATGGTTGCAAATGGAAATTGAACTACATAACAACCTTGAGTATCTAGGAAGGAAAATGACAACCCAACTCGATTGAACACTACCTATATTTAACATTTTGCAATTTTCCAATCAAATCATGATTACATTTCAGATGATCTTAGTAGCAACAGTGTTGTTAGGTCTAACATGAAAAAAAAACCTAAAACACACCGCCTCAAAAAAAAACAGGCTGTAATGAAAATAAATTTAAGAATTGTATTATTTTGTCACCTTTACATCCATGAAGTTGCACAGTATGTTGCAAATAAATCTAAAGTTTTCTCTGTTACAACGTGCTCAAATATCCTTGAGATCACCATGGGCTTAATTTTGATACCTAAATTTGCCCATTTTCAGTTTTTTACTCCGTAGAGTCTTGGGCTCCTTGAATAAGCTAGGATCTTTCAGGTCACAAAGCGACTAATTGATATAGTTTGCAAAAGGTGTATACGACAAAAGCATACTGCCAGAGATTTAGTAAATGTGAGGATCGTCTATGATTTTTAAATATGCGGTGTGCATTTTGCAAAGCAGAAAGTGTGTGTTTTATTGTAAACTAGCTGACCCGGCGAACTTCGTACCGCCTTAGCGTAAATTTGATGCACTACTTTTTTTTGTATAGCTGACCTATCTTATGTATGCGTACTTATTCAATTTGAACTGGAATCTATAATATCCTCCATATAAAAATGAATACCTATTTCCCTGGTCTCGTCATACCTGAGAAGAACTTTACTAATTTTATTAAATAAAAAACAAAATATATATTTTCATAATAGTGTTTATTCCGTAGGGTTCAATAATTTCACTTATATTTTTACAAATCGCTATTTATAACAACTGGGCATTTTGAAGTAAACACTGAGCTCAATATCACGCGCGTTCTAGAAAGCAACTAATAGCCTCTATACCCTTCACTGCTTCTCTCTATTCTAATGCTTTTTGATAAACTATATTTTTAGTTTTATGTTCTGGCGCGTAAATAAATAATGTTGATGGTTTTCCGACACGGGAACAGGCGAAATATAATTGGCCATGTAAAAAACATGGATTTTCTAGGTTGATGCCACATACAGTTAGCGACTGCCCTTACGATTTATTTATTGACATTGCAAATGCAAGCTGCACTGGAAACTAAACGTTTAAAACTGAATGGCATATCGTTCGGTATCATAGGGATGCGTGGGATTAAAACATCTTCGCCTTTGTACTTCTCTTTCAAAATGTTTGAAAGGGAAGTTAAATTGAATGACGTTGACATTTGTTAGCGCTGTTAGGTCTGTGGTGTCATAGATCACCGCAGAGTTTTTTGTTTTAAATTAAATGACGTTGACATTCGTAACGCGCTTTTTTTTAAATTTGCAAAATTAAATGTATATTTTTCAATCTTTCTGAGAGATTTTCTTAATACTTTTTTCCGTAAGAACCTTGTACAAAGTATTAGAAAACTACAAAAAAAAATCAGCCAAATCGGTCAAGCCGTTTTTATGCTATGTCGTGACAACGGAAACCGGGTTTCATTTTTATAAATATAGATTGTACAGTAAATTGTTTGGTTTTAAAAGTTTCATTTAGAAACAACATTTGTACATTAAACAAATGAATAGCATTGATCTAATCCTTGAATTAGATTTAAGGGATTTTAGTCTCAAAATTTAAATATGTTTGCTACTTTTCGAGCAATTTTAAAGACTTTTAGTCTTAGAATTTAAGTTTGCTACTTTTAGAACACGTTTAAAAGCTTTAGTTTTTTTTAGAATTGTTTGCTACTTTAGAGCAAGTTTAAAGACTTTTAGTTCTTAGATTTTAAACATATTTTCTACTTTAGAGCAAGTTTAAAGAGTTTTAGTTAGATAAAAATACGTGATGAATTTTGATTTAGCCTAATCTAGCAATGCCAAAAATTTCATAAAATAGAATAATTTTAATATAGGGATCGTTTAACCTGCAGCAATCGTTAGTTTTATTCAGAGAAAGATTGACATTTGTCTAATAAGACTTGTTGTAGTAGCGGCTTTATCAGTTTTGGTTTAAGAATAGATCGATCTTTGACATTTCACCAAGAATTTATATTTTAGAAATATAGAAGTGGTTGGCCTATTATTTTAAAAGATGAGATTATTTTAATCTTCTGAACAACAGCGGTCTTTAGTTCAAAACGGCTACACTGCTAAGTTCAAAGGGTTGTTGATAGAAACACGGAACTGAAAAATACTGAATTAGATAAATTACCAAATAGAGCTCAAGCGTATAGGCTGCTAAGCTCGTCTCAGGCAAGATTCTTCAAAACGATTTTATTTTGAGAAAAGCCACTACTGCGCAAATCAACAGGGGTTCTGAGCTCCAACGGCTAGGCTGCTAAGCCCAAGAGGTTGTTGATTTATCTACAAATAGTATACAGTAAAATATTGGTCCACAGACATAATAGAGCTCAAACGACGAGGCTGCTAAGCTCATACTAGGCAAAATAAGCAAAACTATACAGCATCCTACAAGATACTGTGCAAAAGTAACAGGGGCTCTTAGCTCAAGTGGCTAGGCTGCTAACCTCGAGAGGTTGTTTATGAAAATAGTATGCAGTCGAATACTGATTTACATAAGTTACAAAATAAAACTCAAGCGTCGAAGCTGCTAAGCTCGTATCAGGCAAAATACGCAAAACAATATCATTTTGCAAAACATCGCCAAAGAACAAAAGATTCTAAGATAGAAAGTCTTCTGATTTTTTCTTGTTCGGAGATTTGGTTTTATAAGGCTTTCATGATTTTACTTTTTGCGCTCGTTCCCATAGCTTTAAGATGAATTTGGCAGCTCAATTTTTTTATTACAAGGAAGATGCAGCTGTTAGAAATTTTTCCTTAAGATATATTTAACGTTTTATTTGAAAAAAAAAATATAAATTATAGTTCAAATTTGGTGGTCTAGTTTTATTTTAGGGGTGACAAGTTTTATCTTAAAATTTGATTGGCAGTTTACTTCAGCATTGCTTTGTTTTCTTTGACTAAATTTCGTAAAAACATTATAAAATATAGACTTTCGACACTTGGGGGTTGTGCAAATAGAAATTTTATGGTAGTGGCCGTAGATGAACCATAGATGTTGAAATTATTCTCACGGTACCAAATGTGAAAGTGTTTTTATTTATTTCTAAATATCATATTTTAATAGTTTAGCAGCGCTAATTGCTTAATATAATATTCTAGCTTAAAAAGAGGAAGATCTCACTTGATCCTTTTTGTTTAAAATGGTTTCCAATTGTAGATAACACATTTTTGCTGGTTTAAATTTAAAGTTCATGGCAGGTTTTCCAAGAGGGGCCCAAATGTTCAAATAATTTTAGCTAATTATAAAAAACATTTAATTCATTGGTTTATAATTTTGATTTCTATAACTTTTACAAACAAATTTATTTTTGTCCCTTGCGCCAATTGTCAGACATTTATCAATGACAACTAACGGTTTGTATTCTATAATGTTACAATTAATGTGTAGCCCCCCAAAGATCCTAAGCCGTAATGTGTGCCGGAGTATCGATTTTTTCAGAAAACAGCAATTTCACTTTTTAAGAACGCAAATAGGTAACTTTTCAAATGTTTTTTTTTTAATAAACAGGACATCTGCATTTTTTACTTAGCGTTGCCATAACATGGAAAAAACTTTTTTTAATAAAAAATTCTTTTTATTTTTTAAAATAAAAAATCGGCAGCGGCACAATAAATTTTGTGAATCACACCTCCGAAAACGCTTTTGCAAAGGGGTCTCGGCCTTCGGTGTTGGCCTCCAAAATCGCTGTTTCCGGCCTTGTGATTCAAATAACTATTGCATAACGAGAATATTATACGAGGTTATTATTATACAGTATTTCTAAAACAAAAATTCTAAATTGTTTTTAAAAAATTAAGTGAATTATCCCAATATGCATCAAAACATGTAGAAAATTTTTTTCAATTCTTAGTGCAAGGTCGCTTCTTATAGCTGTTGCTTGTTTTACCAAATACAAACATAATTAATAGTTGCTTTTCAGTTTCTGAACCTTCTCTTTGATATTTTTAAAAACGCAATTATGTAAACAAAATGCTTGATTTTTTGTAGTTACTTTTCAAATAAATCATAAATCAAGGCGGTTGCAAAATACTCTTCTGTATCTGTTGATTGATTCAATTTTTATGCTCGCTTTTCATAATTCATAGCCATAATTCAAAAAAATCAATTCAGCCGATTAAACATCCAAATTTTTTTGTTAAAAAAATGATTTAAGCGTCTTCAGTGGTTTGATCTAGTCAAAATTCCAATTTTTATTCTGTTTTTTACAGACGCACACTTCACAAATTTTAATATAACTTTAACCACATTTCTTTTTTACTTATCATCTAGCCGAAAAAAATGATACATTAAACTATTTATTCTAGTAAAATATATTTTTTAAGTTGTGACATTTTTGTTTTATTTGGTGTACTTTCTCTGAAAATAATTTTAGTATACATTTAATGCAAGAAAAACTTTTAAGCTTTTAATATAGCTTTAAATACGTCTATTTTTTCACATCATTATTTAAACGCATTAAATTTTCTATTCTATTAGATGACGCAATAAATCAATTTATCTTTAATTGGGACGTTTTTGTTTCTTTTTGTGTAGGTCTTTACGGAAAATCATGTACGTGTTTATGAAAACTACATTTACATTTCATGTAAGAAAAAAAATTTATTAACATGATATATTCTTAAATAAAACAGCTAGAAACATCTAGATTTTTCTTTACATATATATTTTTTATACTTTAGCCTTGTGTTAATGATACTAAACTAATCAATTGATAAAATAATATCTTAAAAACATTTTGCCGTGTAGTATCGATAAAAATCTATGTACATTTGTCATAAAGTGAATGCGTTTGATGTGATTTGAAGAACCGCAGAGTCATAGTCGCACTGTAAAAATGTCAACAGAAAATCGTTGTACTGAAGAAGAATTGAAGACTTGGGTAGAATTAGTTTTAGAAAAAGAAGGTTTGGAAAATTACGATATTAACATAGTAGGAAATAGTGAGAAAGGCGATGGTTATGTGGGAGACATTACATTTGTTGATGTTACTGGCTACGATAAGGAAAACAATCCAAAAGCTTACAATTTCGTGGTAAAAACCGGAAAAAAAAGTACTCAGCTTAGAGATGCAATCCCAATTCGATTAGCGTTTGAAAACGAAATCTATTTTTACAATGAAATTTTGCCAACGTTTATGAAATTCCAAGAAGAAAAAGGTGTTGAAGAGCCTTTTAATAATTTTCCAAAATGCTATGGTACTTTTATAGTAGACGATATGGAAGTATTAATCTTAGACAATTTAAAGTTTAGAAATTTTTCTGTTCACGATAGAAAATATCCAATGAACAAAGACCATATTTTGAAAGTGATAAAAACGTATGGAAAACTCCATGCAATTTCCTATGCTTTGAAAGATCAAAAACCCCAGCTTTTTAAGCAATTAGCAGCTCCTTTGGGTGATATTTTTGTACAATTTTCTAAATCTTCATCTTTTGATAGATCGAAAAACCCGCTTGAAGATATAGAAAAAGTAGCAGTAAGAAATAACGAAAGTGAGATAGCAGAAAAAGCCAGAAATCTAAAAGAAGAAGCATTAAACTCTTATAAGATTACTGATCCAGATGATCCTTACGCAATTATATTGCATGGAGATTGTTGGAATAATAATTTTATGTTTAAATACTCTGTGAGTTATCATTTTATTACATAAATATTAAAAACTCTATTTTTTTAAATGTTAGGATGAAGACAAATCAAATTTAGAAAATATTTCACTAATCGATTTCCAAATCAGCAGACTTGCGTCGCCAGTGTATGACTTGTCATATTTTCTTTGCACATGCTTATCTCCCGATGACGTCAAGGATTTTGATGACATTATTGAAGCATATTACGATAGCTTATGCAATTTTCTTAGATTGTTGGGGAGTGATCCAAATACAGTGTTTCCTTTCGAAGAATTAATAAATCAATGGAAAAAATTTTATATTTTTGGGCTTGGTATGATGCCCGGCTTAATGAAAATTTGTTTATCAGAGCCAGATGAATTGCTAAGCCTCTCAGAAGTAGCTGAATCGGATAAAACTTTTCAGGAAGCATTTTCTTTTACTATGAAAAACATAGATGAATATGGAAGAAGAACTCTTGCTATTATGCGTCTGTTTATGGATAAAAAGTTTATATAAAAAATTAAATTTAATAAATTACGTAGCAAGCAATTGATAGTACATTAATTATTAAATAAGCTAACACAAAGAAAACGTTTATATACAAAGGTAAGTCAGGTCAGGTCAAGCTGAGGTCAGGTTAGCTCATCTCGGGTGGTTCATTTCTTTGTCGTGATAACGCTTTTATCAATAACATGCCAAACATCACAAATATTCAGAAATTGTTCAGAACAGTTTCACAACATTAACATCATTTATTCTTTAAAAATTCTACATTTATTTAAGATTTTAGTGTTGTTTGCCATCAATTCGGCCTGCCACGTTCTAATCACTACTGTCTGGTACTTCCTAAACTCTACAGAGCTTCTAGATTTTTAACAACTTGGATTGAAACCATCTTTATTAACAAAAACATTTTTTATGCTATAGCTATGCTTCTTTAATTGTTGATACTATAGTGTTTCTTAATAAAAAATTGCTGTATAAAAGGTTGCCGGCAAGATATTGCTAAAATAAAACACAAAACACGCAGTTATTTGGGCAAAAATATATAAAATTCTAGTGATTTTTTTTAAACAAATAAATCAAAATTTGGGTATTGCGACAAACCAAATAAGAGCTAGTAGAATTTTTGCAAGTTTAATATCCTATATAAAACTGTTAACTTTTTTAAGTAGATTATGATAGACACATTACGGAACAAAAAAGCTGTTGAAACAATATTTGTATTTCTGTGTTTGTCGCACGGACTAATGAGCATTAATATTGGCAATTGGATCAGATAGCTTTAATGTTCAATAATGTACTAGTCAAGAACTAGTTGGAAAACAAAACAGTTTTATATGAGTAGTTTGACTCGTAAAATTTCATTTGCTCTTATTGGTTTCTCGCCCTATAGCTTTATAGTAATTACAAACTATATCTAGTCACATCTAGTTAGAATACTATACAAATAGCTAAGTATAGTATTCAATTTGGGTAGGTATGTGGTAATAGGTCACATTACAATAATTCTTCTAAAATATGGTCTAAATTATACTCTCAATAATTAATATACCATTTCGTACTTTTGTACCTAATATACAGTTATATAACTCGCTGTATAAAACTTCACCTGTAATTGATCTTTAGTTTATAAGAGTGAGTTAAACCTTAAACCTATCCCAAAGACCTAATTTTAGTTAATAACTATGTAATTACAAGTTATTTGATAAAAAAAATTTTTCTCACTCTAGTGGAAAAATCAATTTATTACTAAATATGTTTCTTGTAATTACTTCTAATTGTAATGTAATAATAACAAGAAAATGAGATCTTCATCTTTAAAAATTCTGTGCTTAAGCATAACAACAAATTTTAAAAAATAAACATATATTTTTGACAATCAATTTTTATTTTTTTAACGATGTAGAGCGATTAATGTGAATTAAACGTTTTTTCCTCATCCGCCACCTATGAACGCGTCCGTTAGGAAGCAAACTACTTTGCAAAAAAAAATAAAAGTAGCAATAGTGTCTATCACAAGGCCTTAATGAGCAAGGACTCTATATACAAATTATTTGATCTAAACAAATTTTAAATGAAGAAAGATATATATTTTGACAATTAATTTAGATTTTTTTAACGATTATTGTGGATTAAACGCTTTTTTCTCATCCGCCAACTATGGACGCGTCCGTTAGGAAGCAAACTACTTTGCAACAAAAACAAAAGTAGCAATAGTGTCTATCACAAGGCCTTAATGAGCAAGGACTCTGTAAACAAATTACTTGATCTTGACAAAGTTTAAATGAATAAAGATATATTTTTGACAATTATTTTAGATTTTGTTAACGATGTAGAAACGATTAATGTGGTTTAAACGTTTTTTTGTCATCCGCCACCTATGGACGCGCCCGTTAGGAAGCAAACTATTTTGCCAAAAAATCAAAAGTAGCAATAGTGTCTATCACAAGGCGTTAATGAGCAAGTACTCTGTAAACAGATTACTTGATCTAGACAAATTTTAAAAGATTAAAAATATATTTTTGACAATTAATTTAGATTTTGATAATGAACGCTTTTTTCTCATCCGCCACCTATCGGCGCGCTCGTTAGAACGCAAACTACTTTGCCAAAAAATTTAAAGTAGCAATAGTGTCTATCACAAGGCGTTAATGAGCAAGTACTCTGTAAACAGATGACTTGATCTAGACAAATTTTAAAAGATTAAAAATATATTTTTCTATTTTGCGTCGTTACTAGAACTAGTAAAGCACCGGTTTGGGTTCGTTACTGAGAATTTTCGATGCTTTACTAGGCTAGTGTATTTTATCTTTCTGGTGTTGGCGGCATTGCCGTTCTTCCAAATACGTCAAATGTCAAATCGTGAATGGGAACAAAATGTGTTTAATAAATCAACTTCGATTGTCATGAAGAATTATTATCAACGTTAACAGAATTGTCACAACGGAAAGTACCGTGAAAGTGTTAGACACCAGAAGGCAGTATGAAGAATATAAAAATAGCGATCAGGCTATCCTCTACCTTGCTACTTGTTTGTCAAACTGCAATAAACGAAAAAGGGTATAACTTCAATTTTTATTACCGTGAAAAACACAATTGTTATAAACATTAATTGAAACATTGGAAGTGTCATGTGACGTTAAAGTAATACCAGGTAAATTTTGGTTTGACACAATATTACGACAGAAAGAACTACTATCTGATACAGTAATATTATTTTCAGTGTCATCCGTATGGTGAGAACATCCAGGTAATTCCAAATTAGGATTGTCTACTGTGTCATGGTAAGAAGAATCAGGTAAGTGCAATACAGTTTGACGACCAAGGATTTGTGCAACTTCAAACTTTTTCTTCAAAGATGTGTCAATATAACCCTCTGCAACGGCAGACGATTTCCACCCTCCATGTAGTTTTACAGTTAGTAAATCACCGCCTTGGTTAGCCAACTGTGTTGCACTTGATCTTCTGAAACAATGCCCCGTGAAAAGGTCTGGATTCGGTAAATGAAGAAATTCAGCAATGTTTCTTGAAACTTTCCCAATAGTATTAATCCCAATGGGACTATTAACACAGTGACCACCACGATATGTTAAGAAGAAACGTTTATGTGTAACAATTTTTGGTCTCAAGGCCACATATTTTGCAATTAAATTAATCCAATCTGGGTTGGTTATCATAAATTGTCTCGGTACATTGTTTTTTGTTTTAGGAACTGCTACAGTAACTGAGTGAGGTCTATATTCAACGTCATCGATGGACATGTTTGTCAATTCTTCGCGCCTACACGCACCACTATAACCCATTATTAATATAACCTAAAATTATATTAAGTTTGTATACAGTTACAAAATAAATAAAATTCACACCTACTTTCATCGCCAGGTACAATTTATTACCTGCTTCTTTAATGAATTTGTTAATGTCGCTCTCTTCCAATATTTTTGATTTTTTTGGCTCGTAACCTGTAGACATTCGTTTCAAAAACGCTTGCAGTTTAACATATTTTGATATGTCAACATTCCTGTACGATTTAAGTTTTGAATAGGTGCTCCACAAAGTGGATGGTTTATATTTTTTACTTTGCTCATCAAAATAGGCCAGTAACACATTCTCTGATATGTTTCCAACATTTTTTCTATTGCACCATTCTAAAAATTGATGAAACTGTTTTTCATATTGCAATCTGGACTTCTCTGGCAGTAAATTGATAACAACATTGACCGCACTTGCTCGAATTTCGGGCGTAGTACATAAAAAATCTTCAGAACTCATTTTCAAGAAAAAATTATGACAATTCAAATTGAATTTTCCACAGCCTTCTTAAATAATACTAAATCATTGTACCCAACCTTACCAAAATTCCCTAAATTTCAAATTTTTATTTCTTTTATGTAAAAAGGAATTAAAAGGCGCAAAATAGAAAAAATAGTATAAAACACTCGTTCAGAAAGCTCTTCCAGCACTTGTTTGTTCCTCCACTCGCCGCTACGCGGCTCGTGTTGGAATTTCAAACGCGTGCTTGAATCGATGCTTTCTCGAACTTGTATTTTAATATACTATTTTGACATTTAATTTAGATTTTGATAATAAACGCTATTTTCTCATCCGTCACCTATCGGCGCGCTCGTTAGAAAGCAAACTACTTTGCCAAAAAATCTAAAGTAGCAATAGTGTCTATCAAAAGGTCTTAATGAGCAAGTACTCTGTAAACAGATTACTTGATCTAGATCTAGAACTATCTCGCTTTCCACATATTTGCAAATGCATGCTTATTTAAGCAAACGTAGCAAAATGATAACTAAGTGCATTGTTAGATAATACAAAATAATAGAAACGTATAATTTAAGGATTATAGCTTCTATTGTTTTATTTCAAAATATTTTATTTTCTATTTAGCGTCACTATCTCTAGGTTATATCTATTTTTCCATTATCAAAAATTAATCTTATATCAGCAGAAATTACTAAATTATTGTCGTATGTTTCAAAATACGATAAGAACCGCTTTGTTCTGTATTTTCTGTTATTAAGTAATTGCTGCTTTCACTAAAATGTCTACTGAAATTCGTTGCACTGAAGAAGAACTGACAAACTGGTTGAAACCAATTTTAAAAAATGAAGGAATAGAAAATTACAAAATTAACGTACAAGGAAATTCAGAAAAAGGCGATGGGTATCTGGGAGATATTACATTTGTTGAAGTTGAGAGTAACGATGCTGAAAAGACTTATAATTTTGTTATAAAAAGCGGAAAAAGAAGTAGTCAACTGAGAGAAGTAATCCCCATTCATATGGCATTTGAAAATGAAGTTAGTTTTTACAATGAAATACTACCAGCATTTGTAAAATTTCAAGAAAAAAAAGGGATCAAGGAGCCATTTTCAAATTTTCCAAAATGCTATGGTACTCTAATAATGGATGACATGGAAATGTTGGTCTTAGACAACTTGAAATTTAGAGATTTTTCAGTTCATAAGCGACAAGAGCCAATGGATAAAGAACATATAATAAAAATAATGAAAACATACGGAAAACTGCATGCCATTTCTTATGCGTTAAGAGACCAAAAACCGGAAATATTTGCACGACTTGGTAGCCTGCCCGGTGATATTATGAAAGAATTTAGTAAATTAGCAGATCCTGATAACCCCAAAAGCGTGCTTGACGATGTAGAAACAGTTGCAACTAAAAGAAATGAGCTTGAAATTGTTCAAAAATGTAGAGATCTAAGAAATAAAGTTATCAATTCGGCTAATCTCACTGATCCAAGTGATCCTTATGCTGTTTTGCTACATGGCGACTGTTGGAACAACAATTTCATGTTTAAATATGTTGTGAGTAATTGATTAAACTTAATCATATTTTTTAAAGATAAACATTATTTTAGGATGCTGATAAGACAATGTTGGAAGATGTATGCCTAATCGACTTTCAAATTACAAGACTAGCATCACCTGTTTATGATTTATCATATTTTCTATTCACATGCTTATCACCTGATGATGTTAAAGATTTTGATGAAATCGTTCAGGTGTATTACGAGAGTTTATCCGACTTTCTCAGATTATTGGGCAGTGATCCAGACAAAATGTTTCCATTTGAAGAATTAATAAACCAATGGAAGAAGTTTTATGTTTTTGGGCTTGTGATGATGCCAGGACTCATAAAAGCATGTTTGTCAGAGCCAGACGAAATTGTAGTTTTGAGTGATGTAGCTGAATCAGATCAAACATTTCAAGATGCTTTTTCGCATATGGTAAAAAATGAAGATGAATTTGCAAGACGAACTTTTTCGATAATGAGACTTATCATTGATAAGAACTTTGAATAAAAAATAATTATGAAAAATCATCCCGATAAATTGAATCAAAACAATACCTGATGTGACATAATAATGATAAGACTATGTATATTGCTTATCTTCTCAAATACTAAAATTAAAAAAGTTGATTTTAAACTGCTGAAATACAGCCTCTACTTGGAAAGATTGTGGATAATCTGATTTGATTTATTCTATAAGCCTTTATTCTTAAAAACTATTTAACGGGTTTCACATTTTAGCAGATATAAAAATTGAGCTGAAGAATTTAAAATAGTCAATGGGTACAAGACCACTCTAAACCGATTGTTTTTTCTGCTAATTACCTATCCAAACAAGCAATGAACAGTATTTGACTGTGCGGTTGTACTGGTCGACTGAGTCATTATCTGAAGCCAATACATGGCCGAGTTCGTTAGTAAACAAATTGTAATGAAATAATCTTTATACCTATCTTTTAAAGTTAAAAAAAGATTTGTTTCTTTCTAACCGAGAATTAAGTAAAGCTTTATTCTCTCGTTTTTGATTGATGATGAGGTATTTTATTAACTTGAAAATAATAACCATTCACACTACTTCAAATATTGTTGGTATACACATTTTTTGAGTTCTCAGGAAGCAAATTAAATGTCACATTTTAAGCTTTTGCAGCAATAGCCAAAGATATATCAATTTTCTTTCATTAACACCGCTTTTTCTATTTTACAGTTTTTAGTGCAAAAACACAATGTATTTTCAAGTAAACAGATTGCCGGCTTTCTATACTTAGATCGTACCATGCCCAGAAATCATTCTCTCTTATAATTATCACTTCCGTCGGTTGGGAACAAAGTTTCAGATGCATCTTGGGAATAAACTTTTGTTAATCTTTTGGCTGAAGATTAACCTGACGGTTATTTTATTCCCTTGACACATAAATAAATATTATTTACAAAAAGCACAAAATTCTGGACTAATCATAATATTAGATTAGAATTAGAAAAGCTTAGAAAAGTTATAAATGTTTAATGAAAGTAGTCGATTGAATTATATACAATGTTTAATGATACTAATTTAAAAAACTAGTTTTATAAGAGTTGATTTGGCGCACAAATCCCAGATAGGTCACGTGCACCAATACTTTTTATAAAACGTATTCTTTAAGCTATTTTTTTAATTTGCGTATTTTTTTTTATTTTACATTTTTTTGTTAAATTTAAATTTTTTTGTTAACGATTGGGAACAGCAATAATATTTAAAATTCAATTTAAATTCTTTTTAGATAATTTTTTTTTTCAACAAAAAATCAACATAGTAGGCAAGAACAGAATTTATGCACTTTACTCGAAATTCGGGAATTAGCCGAGACAACAATCAAAAGTTTATTATCTGATAAATCTAAAATAGCCTACAAAAAACATTCCAGAAATTTGAGTATGTATTAGCAAAAAGAGAGCAAAATGCAAACAATTTTTGATAGTATTTTTTTGGCGCAAGTACACTATTGGGATCGATCTTTCGATCAATTTTTATGGAAGATATTCATCTCAAGCAAAGAAATTAAAATTTTTAAAAGATTAAATGCCATTTAAACGTATTCAAACACATGACACATTATTATTAACAATTTCGAATATAACGGAGTCCCCCGAATGTAGCAAACAAAATTTTGCAGCTTTGCCTTAAGTCCACTTTGTTTTTAAATTCAAACCATTTTCAAAATACTCTTTATTTCAAAATTCAACCGTTATAATAATTTGTAAATAGAAAATTGAAAATTAATTATAATCACATTCACATTTAACGTAATTATTTTTTGACAATCAACTTTAAAAAACTATAAGACTACGCGTGTTTTTATGGTTATCTATAAAAACCTCCATTATTAAAACTATCAATACGCTTATTAAAAATTCAAATTTGAAAAATTACTAAGAGAAAAAGTTTACAACTAATTAAAAAGCTGATTAATGCAATAATGCATATAAAAAGTAATTTAGCTCTCATAAAAATCCAGCCTGTTAGATAAAAAGTTGGATTGGAGAATATAATCGGTTTAAGAATGAAAAGTTAGTGACTTTGTTCTAAATATATGGTTATTAAACCAGCAATGCCAATTACAAAACTCACAAAAGTAACAAAAAACGTTTATCAATTATTTTGTAGTAGGTTAAACAATGGTTAAACATCATAAAATAATCTCACAATTGCACATAATAAACTTATTATGTAAGATGAAATGTAAATATAAATGTTATCTATTAAGATAATAAGATTAAGATAAGAAAATTATATCTTGGAGATTTTTATTTCTTAGGTACTTTATTAATAAAAATCTCCAGGATATAATTTTCACCTTTAAAAATTACCATTGTCGACTGTTACGCCGATTAGGTGCAACCTTAATGCAACCGTTGAAAACACTTTATTTAAACTAAAAACTACAAACAAAATACAATGATCTTAACAGTAAGGATATTCACAGACAACTCCTTCTTGAGGATGGGTGTCAACTACCTGGTAGGAGAGGGTTGTTTCCCTTTCCTACATATTTTACAGTTACGCCAAAAAACCCAGATGATATTCTGGGAATTTGGCGTAACATCGACTTTAATTCAAAACTAAGATACATTGGTCGATTTAAAATTCTACACTCAAATATACAAGACGAGTTTTTGCCTGTCTTATTTTCAAGAGATTTTTAACAATTTTCTTTGATGTATCAACTTGAAACATTTTTTAAGTAAATTATGGTCTATTAGTAAGACTCCTACGTTATCTGTAGTAAAAAAACTCTCTTTAAATTTGAGTAAAAAAAATATGAATTTGATTAATTTATTTTCTGCTAGAAGTGTCAAAAACTATCCGATTTAAAAAAAAACTAAAACAGAAAAGCTTTTTCAAACCTTTGGCTTTACAATACTGCAATAAAAAAGTCAATGATAATAATAATAACACTACAGTTTTTTTTTAAATGAAGTGAACGTTTTCGATCTGGTAATTGCTATTGTGCGGCTATCAACATTTGGCGTGTATGACTTTAGTCAGCAATTAATATTTTCTAATTTTTACAGCATCTATCTGCAGTATGCAATAAAACACTTCACCTGCTAGCCAAATAACGTTAGATAGACTTTAAATAATTTTAAATCAACAACTTGGTTAAACGTTTAAAAAAAAACTAAGATTGACATGGGAACTATTTAATGTATTTTTAACCGACTTCGAAAAAGGAGGATGAATACTTTTTTTGGGTGAAACGATTTTTATAATTCGTCTATTATTTAGAAGCTGCGGTTTTGCATTTGGTCTTATTTAAACTTGATCAAGATCTGATCCGTATTTTTTAAGTTATTCTTATTAATGCTTTTTTTGACATATATTTTTGACACTTACAATAATTGATTATAAAAACTTGTGAGAAATTAAAAAATATATAATAATATTTAGTGCATTTTTTATATACTAAATATTATGTAAAATATAAAAAAAAGTATAAAATAAATGCGTAGACGTGTATGCCTACAGAAAAATTTTTTACAAAAAAAAAACAAATTTAAAAAATAAAACAAATTACTAAAAAGTATAAAATAATTGCGTAGCCTTAAATACAATCAAATTATTTGGATACTATAATGTACAATTATTGTTATTTTTGAAGTCGGTGTCAGTCAAGTATTATACATAGTTATCTAGATATTGTGGATAAAGAAGAAAAAGCTGTAAATATCTAATATTTAGCAAAAAATTAACTAAAACTTGGCTAATCAATTAATCAATTATTCAAAAAAGTATATTTTATTTCATAACATCAGGTTAACAAACTTTAGTTTAAATAGAACCATATTGACTTTACAGTTTTGTAATCAAAGATTTGGTAAAAATGCTTTTAACTATTGCACAAGCTGTGCAATTGCAGAAAAATCATTTCTGTAATTTTTCAGAAATCTTGACATAATAGTCTGTAAAGTATAACAGAAGAGTCCATGAAGTACTACATTTCAAATGTCATTATTATATGCATTAATAAAATGGATATTAACAATTATTTTTTGACTTCTTTTACCTAATTTGATTTTTCAAAACAATAATGTTTTTATTATTCATATACTCATAAACAAAACAATTTGCTTATTGTTTATGACAAGATTTCAAATCATATAAGTGAAAGCATTAAACACTTTTTTTATGCATTTTTTTCGAAAAAAAAAACATTAAGATATTTTTTTGTAAAAAAAAATCAAAGACTTATTATCTTTTTATTTTTATATAGTTAAAATTATTAATAAAAAATAAAAAAATTTTACTTTTAACAGAAAAAATTTTTTTCTACTTTTGAGAAATAGACGAGAAAAGCCTAAAAATTAAATAAATTATTAACAGTTTGTTTTTGAGTGCTATTTTTTCATATATTTGTATTAAGCAAAAATAAAACATTGTTTTATTGCGCATATTTAGTCACAGAGCCAAACATAATTTAAAAAACCATTTTTTCTATTCTTAAAATAATTATTAATATCTTCAATATCTTTAATTTTGAATTCACAAGAACAGAAAATTTTTGTGATTTTTATTTTCGTAACGGCCACCGAATGGATTGTGATTGGTATATTATTAAGACATTTTTTCAAATGCAACCTTTCTCCGTGTGACTTCTTTTTGTGGCGATAAAAACTAGATTTTCTAGCAACGCTTAAATAACCTCGATGAGTTGCGTCAGGCAGTAGTTGCCAAAATTGATAAAATAATAATAATTCTCAAACGTTGCCAAATGTCAGTAATGCAAATTGTACAAATAAGAATTGTTTAAAAAGTCTGCAAATGCCTTAAAGTCAATGGACAAGATTTTGATTATTTGTGATTAATCGTATTTTCTCTATAAAGTTTTTTTTGCTATAACTCTACAAGTGTTTTTAACTTATTCTCATTAAAGTGTTAAACTATTGATTTATTAAATGAAAAGTGAGGTTAAATTCAAATGTCAAATTATTATCTGTCACTTTAATTAAATGGTAAAGATACGTTCACTGTTTGAAGATAAGGATTCATGACAAGCTTCAACGCCAAATTTTAAAAAAAAACATCCATTATAAATAGACAGTTTCCGGCAATTTAATATTTAGACATCATTTTAGAGTTTTTTGCATTGTCATTCTTAGACACTCAATTTTTAATTAAATAATACCAGGCTGCACATCCACAAGAGTACCAGCGATTTACCAAATGACTCTTTTGGGCTTTTTGCGTTCTAAACTTGTCATCAAATTTGGTAAGATTTTGTTGCTGATCAAATACAACTTTAGTCTCTCCTTGTCGTAAAAACTTTAAGACATATTTGTACAATTTACTAAAGACTACCCTGTGGTAGGGCGGCTCTAATGTTTAGGCCACCAATGACCAACTTGTGGTAGGGCAGTGGTCTACCCCCACTGCTGTGTAGGGGATGTAAAATAGTTATTAGTTTTGTAAGGAGCAGTTGGTAATAAACGTTCAGACAGTTAACATTACATTAATTTTTTATTCAAAATAATATCACACTTAATCATCAGAGATCAGAGCTTCTAGTGACTAAGTTGAGCTTTCAATAATCGGCACTTTATCAACATACACTTCACAAAGTTAAACATATTCATTTAATGTACAAAACATGTTCTAATAAATCGCTAAACAATTATCTGATAAAAAACCAAAAGGTCCTTTTAATCTTTCCAAATATAATACTACTCAAAATCATAATAGTTGAAATTATTTTCTTATAAAACAAAATCAAAAGCAAATAAACTATTGTCAAGATTTTTATCAAACATTGATAAGATTTTTCTGCAACTTTACAATATTAAATATAATCTGCTATTAAATATTTAGTATCTAACAAAACATAAAGTAGTTTCAAGATAACGATGTCTACAGAAGTCCGTTGCACCGAAGATGAATTGAAAAACTGGTTAATGCCAATTTTAGAAAAAGAAGGATTAGAAGAGTATGATATTGTTATATCAGGTAATACTGAAAAAGGAGATGGATATTTAGGAGATATTACATTTGTAGAAGTGAATGGTTGCAATAATGAAAAAGAGCAAACAACATTTAGATTTGTGGTAAAATGTGGGAAAAAAAGTACTTCGCTTAGAGATACAGTGCCGATTCGATTAGCTTTTGAAAATGAAATCCATTTTTATAATGTAATTCTACCTGCATATAAAAAATTTCAAGAAGAAAAAGGTATCAAAGAACCATTTGACAATTTTCCAAAATGTTTTGGTACTTTGCTGATGGATGATATGGAAGTCTTGGTATTAGATAACTTAAATTTTAAGAATTTTTCTGTACACAATAGAAAGCAACCAATGGACAAAGAACACATTTTAAAAGTGGTCAGAACCTACGGAAAGCTGCATGCAATTTCCTATGCGCTAAAAGATCAGCAACCAGTGCTTTTTAAGCAGTTAGCATGTCAATTAGGTGATGTTTTTGCAGAATTTTCAAAACTATCATTAAGATCTGAAACACCTAGAAGTCCATTGCAAGACGTAGTAGATGTTGCAATAGAAGAAAACCGACATGATATAGCAGAAAAAGCTGATAATTTGAAAGATATAGCAATAAATGCTTATAAAATTACTGATCCAGATGATCCTTACGCAATTATATTACACGGAGATTGTTGGAATAACAATTTTATGTTCAAATATGCAGTAAGTTCTGTAGTTAAATTCGATTGTTTAAATGAATGCAAATGATTTTTATTTTAGGATAAAAAAAAATCGGAAATTCAAGATGTCTCGTTAATAGACTTCCAACTCAGTAAGCTTGCGTCACCAGTTTATGACTTATCATATTTTCTATTCACATGCTTATCTCCTGATGATGTTAAAGATTTTGATGAAATTATTCAAACGTACTACGAAAGTTTATCAAATTTTCTTAGATTACTAGGAAGTGATCCAAATAAAATGTTTCCTTTTGAAGAACTAATGAACCAATGGAAAAAGTTTTATATCTTTGGTGTTGTGCAGATGGCGGTACTGGTAAAAGCATCCTTATCAGAGCCAGATGAAGTAGTGAATCTTTCTGAAATAGCTGAATCAGACCAATCTTTTGACAAAGCGTTTGCTTATACAATAAGAAATATAGAGGAGTACAAGAGAAGGATCTTTGCAATTATGGACATGTTAATAGATAAGCAGATTATATAAGATACTAACTATAATTTGCGATACCTACATTGGTAAAATTACTGATTTAATAAATAATCTTTATAAGCTAAAAAATAATAAAAATTATACAAGTCATGTATAATCACTTTTGTTGATCTACAAAACAAAAATGTTTAAGTGTTGCTCTACAATCGATGGACTGAGTAGGCATTTGCCTATTTGGACAACGTAAAAGTGTGTTTCTAGACCATTGTAATTTTATTGATGACGGCAAAGTGTACAAACCGCTTGCTATTGAATAAAACAAGTATAGTTTATTTTAATAAAGCAGGTAAACAAACTTTTGATTGAACACAAACATTTTGAATTTATGGTTTTCCAATTCTAAAAATGTAAAGTTTAACTATTATGCAAGCTGTGCCAATGTAAAAAAAATCTTGTGTGTGATGCGAGCGCAAAATGGTTATCAGAAGAAAAAAAATGTGAATTATTAAGTTTTCGCATTGATAGTAAGCTGCTGAAAGTCACCTTATTAATAGTATATTAATACTACAAAAGCGGAAAGTTGAGATTCCTGCACTGCGCGCCATAATGCCCGAGGCGAAGCCGAGGGAATCATGGCGCGCAGTTCAGGGCTCTCAAACTTCTGCCCGTGTAGTGTATACTAATTTTCTTGCTACTCCAGTCGAACGTACGTGGTTTCGGCTGCGATTTCACGGCAGAAAGTGCAGCTCTATCAGTGCATGAAAGATACACTTTCTGCCGTGGAATCGCAGCGGAAACCACGTACTTTCGACTGGAGTAGCAAGAAAAATGTTTTTCTGTATTACAAAATTAAGTATGCACGATTTCTATTAATCAACAATTTTGTTCTCTGCTTTCAGACACAAATTTGAACAGTTTTAAATTAGTTGACGCGTTTAAAATTGTCTATATTAGGTATATGATTGTTATTGACAAGACGAATCGAGTATCTTTGATAATGTTTGAATCCCATTTCTTTTCATTTCTTAAAGCTAAGTCCTGTTTACACAACTCAATTTTATAAAACAGCAGCGTTAGCAATACTTATCAATTTATTTTAACCTCACTTTTGCCTGTCAAACCAAATGGTTCCTCAACGAGGTGCCAATTTTGATTTGATTAGAGCGCAAAGCAATATGGTTTGACGTCACATTTTTCTCCACTATTGCGAGTTTTCAAAGATTTCGGTGCTTGTGTAAGGTTATTTCGGCATGAACAATTCATTGACACTGACACTATTTACAGTTAAATGCAGATTCCTAATTGTTTCTTAAAAATGTACATAAGATCCTGCGATATTTAACAGAGGTGCTACAGGGTGTATAAATATTAACATTAATCAAGAGTGGCTATATTTTTTCGGCAGCAGGTTTTAGATCGGTTTGTACTAAAGCTCTGGACAATCTAATTTTAGAAAGTTTTTGTCTGCGGTTTTACACGATGGCTTTCCAAACGCGATATAAAACGAAAACAAATAATCGACCAATATCAAATAAATATATAATTAAATAAAAATTATACTTATTATTCTTTGTATTTATATTGTTATTTTGATATTTTTATCCAATTTATATAATTTGTTATTAAAATTTAAAAAAAATTGAAATTCAAATTAAAATTTTGAGAGAGGGAAAATTTATTCGATCGTTTAATTTCTGGTGAACAATTGTTTATTTGACAGGTGTTTAAATGTAGCTTTTAACAAAATCACAAACTACCTACTTTAAAAACTTTCTAATCTGTGGACAAAATGTTTAATTTTATAAAATGTTTTGTATTGACAAAGTGTCTTTTTCAAAGTATATAATTATATTTATGCCTTATATTATTTAATATTTTAAGATATTTAGATCAGAATTTATAGTCAAAACTTGAACTTAAGTCTATCTCAAGTTCTAATGCTCATACTAGAGTGTGATAAAATGCCGTTATTACTAGGTTCTGCGGTTTAAACAATTAACCAACAAAAACTTTACGCTGAATTTGAAAATATTATAAAGAGAATTTACTAAACCAAAATCTTTATTTTGAGCAATTTTCATAAATTGTGAATTGGGTATTTTTAACATTTCAGATGAATAATTTAATAAAAATTTAATCCGAATTTATAATTATTGCAATAAAAGATCGATAGGTAATAACTAAAATTTTTCATACTTACTCAAATATGAGTAAATATTAACAAAAAAAAATTTATTATTTTTAACAAAACTACTATCAATTTTTCAATAATTAAGAAAAAAATCGTTTACAAAATTACATTATGAATTGTAGATTATATATAAATTCCAGAGTTGACATTGGTTTCCAATTATTTTCAATACAAAATTATCCAATATGAGATTGCTATCAATCCGCACAGTACAAACAGTTGTACTTAATACAAATTATTATAAAGCGGCTTATTTTTACTATAATTTTCCTTTCTCTGTATAGAATATGCTTTTTAGTACACTTAATTTTTTTGTTTTTTTCTTAGAAAAAAGATATTTTTTAAGTATGTAATCTATATAAGGAAAACAAACAGACCGATTCTACAGCTAGAGAATAAACCAGCCATATATTCCTTGCATCAACAACGCGAGCGACGAGTTTATAGTCAGCTTTTTAGTTTTATCAAAAACATTAAAATTTGTTTAGCATTAACCTTACAATTTTCCAAGCTTAAGATAGCTTATTACAAAAATAAATATTTTTTACACTAAAACTGAGTTATTTATTATAGGTACATTTTAAACATTAGCATCCTTGCTTCAAAAGTTTCCATCAAAAGAACAATGTTGTTTGTCTATATTTTTAACATGTAAATATTTATAATGACAACAGTTAAAGCTTTGTATAAATACTTAAGATAGTTTCATTATCTTCAAAATTTTTGTATTAAATATTAAAAACCGAATAAAATTGAATGATTTTTGGTTTTTGAATTTTATAGAAATTGTTGAAAATTTTTCTTTTTTGTCGATAGATATCGTTAATAGTTAATAATATCAAAAGCTTAACGTCAAAATTTTAAATTGGTACAATTTTAATTAATTGTTAAAAGTTTAATATAACGAGTAGGCAATTACAAAGTTTTCATAATTTTTATATCTTTGATTGAAGCAGTTAAAGTTCAAATGCTCCAATCCAAATACATATCTTCTAAAATGTTTGAATTTTTTGTTTGTATCATAAAGGACAGTGTCAATGTTGATTTATATAAATACTTCCATCATTTGCAGTATAAACTATTTGTTTTTATAAACATGTAGACAAAACTAAAAAATGCTTGATGCAAGGTAGCGCAGTTGCAACTTGCCGATGAGTTCCAATAAGAACAAAACATCTCCAAGTTTACAGATGTGATTTGAATGAATTTACATTGGACTTCTCAATACCTATTTGACAACTTTCTAAAGCGAAAAAACGTAATGCTTTTAAAGCCTAAATAACACGTAAGAATAATAAAATATTTTTAAACCAAATTATTGCATACAACAATTTATACCTCGTACGTACGATAGTCACAATTCATAACAAGTTAGAAGTTATGTCAAATTCATAAATAGCCTGCGCGAATACAAGAATATATTTCTTTAAAATATTTAAACAGCCAAGGTAAACACACAAAAATCCTCACAAGTTGAGGATTTTAGCAATGTTAAAAAAATAGAATTTATTTTATTTGATTTGTATTCTAATTGTCATTTCTAATAAAATCTCACAATCTAATTGATAAGCTTATACGGAATTATTTTATTATTTCATTTCATTACGTATGGTCAAGAATAACACCCTAAGTGAGTGTTGAAGAGTATCAAAATATCTTTGAACAACCTCTATGCTAAATAATTATATTTGTTTTTATTTAAAAAAAAAATCATATTTTTGAAGCAAAAAATAATTGATTACATTTTTGTTTATACAATTATGTATATTTTATTATAAAGATTAAATCCTTTAAAAAATATTTTTTAAATTGTTGCTCTCATCTCTCAAAATAATTCTTGATTATTTGGATTAGTTGAGTAAACCATGTTGGTGACCTTTTGCTATTAGCACTTATTGGCAACATGCTAACATATTTAAAACGCTCAAAAACCAAAATTATCTTTTTGAATATATTTATCCAAATCAGTCTAAGCAGTCTATGGGTTTCACCGGTTTGTTCGTGTGTATCAACAGAATATAAGCAAAATAGCACAGAGATCCTTCAAGGATCAGCCATAAAAGATACATAGCACGGTTATGGCCGTTATCTCAAAAATATAAAAATTGAAAATTTGCATAGTGATTCAAAAAAATATGATTATCACATTTTTTAAAAAATTATGCTACACTGTGTTTCTTTTTAGGTTTCATGACCTGACCTGACTGTTTGTGATGGTATTACATGATTGCAATTTTACAAGTCAAAGCTTAATAAAACAAAATATTTTACAATTTTAAAAATACCTAAAAGCCATTTACTATCTTTTCACAACCGAGTTGGCTGGGTTTCCTTTTTATCATGTTGGACGAACTGATTCAGTGCTTCAGCGGTATTTTTTTTTGTCGATTTCTATTAGACATTTGCTTCCTATCACATTGCCAAATTTACTATTTTAATTTTTGTAACTTAATAAATGATGAAGTACCTAAAAATAATTACCAATATTTTCACCAAATAGATAATTAAAATTCCAAAAATAATCTTGTTGCAAAAAAAAGTTTTAATTAAACGCTGCTACTGGCAGTTTAAAAAGGACAGGCCCGACATGAAACAATAAAAACATTAAAAACTGATATCGAGACAGGGAAATATCTTATCTGAACGTTAAAATAAAGTGCATTATTTGTTTTTAAAATTTGAGAATCTTTATAGGTAAGCCGACGCATTTTAGACAACATTTTAGATACAAAAACGGAAAATTCCTCTGGCAAACGCAACAAAACCAAGGTTTTTACAAATTTTATGTTTCGCAAAAATTTTAATCTAAATAAAAAAAATTTGCTTTAGATAGGAATAGATGGAGTAAAAACCTTGACGTTTCATAAAGGAAATTGTTAAAGAAAAAGAAAAAAGAAGAAGAATATTTGACTGGTTTACTTTTCCACAACGGCAACTAGGGCAGCATTTTTGTAGGTATGCAAAACAAATTTGCATACCTAAGTCTCCTGTCTAATATAATGTTTTTAACGCATAACTTCTCATTTTTCTTCCTATTGTTCCATTTTCATCTAATAATTTTTAAACATTATATCCAGCAACAATGTTACAGAGATGTCATAGACTGTTCTGACGCAAAAACGTCGTGAATGGGTTTTACTTATCTATAACTTACTTATCTATAACCAATAAATTTAAGTAAAAAAATTAAAAGCGTTATATTCTTGTGAAGTACATACGTTAAAATACAATACATACTTATAATTTGTAGATGCCAGAATCTTATTTACTCAATAATTAAATATATTATAACTTAGTAAATTATGCAGTGCGCTTAATCTTTATATTAAATATTTAAATTTTGTTATTGATACGATTTAATTCAAGTCTAATTTAATATCCAATTCAATTATATAAGAATCTAATTGTTAACTCAACCAGGCTTTAAAAAAAGCTTAGCCAAGTTGATAGCTCCCAGAACAGCTTAAAGCCCGCAAAGAGAATAAAAGTAAAAAACGTTGATGACCATAAATCAATGGACAAACTCATTTTACTTCATCAAAACTCCATAAAATCTGTTTTTAATTAATTAAATTATAAAAATTGGTAAAAAATTTTAATTATAGTTTTTTTATATTTATTATTTTAATCAGCTAATTAGTACTTAACTTTTGAAGTATAATGTCAAAAAAAAACTTACTATTCTTCTTTAACAGTGATGTATTCAAAATACTATAGCGTATCACACAAATTTACCAGTCTTTTATATTTTAAACAATGATAACTGATAAAGGTTACTATTATGGCATGTATTTAAACTGTCCACCTGTTAAATTTTAACCGCCAGAACGCCATCAAATGATTAGGTTTAGAGTTTGGAAAAAATAAATATGTAGGAAATAAATTGAAGAGATTAAAATTTGGGTTAATTTTATTTGGCAGCTTGTCAACGCATCTGTGTTTTTGTAGATTACAATAAAATTAAAAAAATAACACAATCAACATGAATACACAAGGTTAAAAACAAACAACTCGCACAATAAAATAAACTGTGAACGAAGATTGAATGACAATATTGGGCAAACGTAACATTGGTTTTGTTTAATATTAAGTAATTTTGACTGTAAACTACCATAAATATGTTGAATTCTCAAATTCTTACAAAATGATCAAACACAACACAAAACTTTTGTGTTTAGAAGGATTATTAAAACACAAATAATTGACAAGTTTCTCAATGTTACAGTTTAATATATAATGGCATTCATTCTCACTAATAGATTCAGTCAGATTAAATCATTTTATTAAAAAATCCAACTTAAAATGAGATATTTTTTATCTACACTTTGTGTGTGCTTCGTTTTATGTTTTCTGGATAAAGCGATGTCAAGAAATGTTGTACAAGATCGTGATCTTCTTAAAAATGGACTTCTGGGTGGTGATGGTTTGCTTGGTGGTTTAGGAGGCGTAGGAGACCTACTAGACGGTCTTGGCGATATTCTTGACTGTACTTTGGATGGACTTGGAAATTTAGTAAATCCGACAAATGTGAAAGCATGCAAAAAAATACATGGTATTTTTGATTAAATAAGAACTATTTAAATTTGTAACACAAGTATTTTTCTAAATTTTTTGAAATGTTTCTTTTATGTGTACATGTTTTATTTTATTAAATTGTATTATACTTTGTTAATTTTTAAAAAATAAATAAAATTTGAATAAAACTTGAAGATCAATTTTAAAATTTTCTGTAAAATAAAAAAAATATGTTTTGATTTAACAACATAATTCATATTATTTTAAATTTTATTAAAGCGGTTTTTAAAAAAAAAACATTTTTATTTTTTCCAAGAACATATTTTCCGACTTTTATGTTTAACTATTTTTTTTCAGCGTTTTTTTTTAAGTTTTGTATTCGTTATTCAGTGCTTTCCTGTCATTAAAATTTTTTCTACAAATAGTTTTTATTTTATCTTTTTCTTCTTTAAGAAATTATAAATTTTGGTTTCAGCAATTTCTTTGTTTGATTTTTTTTAATGTAAGATGTTTTATGCGTGCAAATTACAAAATACTTCTAGTTTTTTCTAACATTTTTGAACAACATCTTGGAAAAAACAGCCTATAACAAGCAAATATATGCTTAATATAAAGTTTTTTCTAATTTTGTCATTAGATGTCATGGTTGTCGACAGTCATATTCATTATATGGTTCATAAGTAGATACTTATTGAAAATCTAGTTAATAGTCGACGCTTAGAAGATCGGTTTTTGACCTAAAAGTCTTTCCAGCCAAACCGTGTTTATTGTTTGTTATGTCAAACTTGACAAAATTTATGAATTTTACAAATAATTTAAATACAAAAAATTTTATTTTCTTTTCATTTCTCAATTGAAATGGAAAGAATTTCAAATTATAAGTGAACAATTTATTTTTTACAATTTTCTAAAACTACGACAACATTAGATTTCTTAATTTTAAACAAACGTTGTAGATTTTTTAAAAAAATAGACAGAGTAAGACATTTTTATCCAGTAGACAATTAAAAGTCGGTTGTAAAAACGCTAATCTAGTCTACAAACAACCGATAGTCAATTAACCATCCGCATTTTATGACTTGATAATTATTAACTGGATTTAACTTATCAAACGCTTATGTGCAACCGGTCCTACAGATCATAATTAGCCAAAATTTACCAAATTTAAAATTTTAAAAGATATGTAATTTTTTTTAGAATTAAAACACTGATTCTAAAATATTTTATTGATAATGCCGTTAATAGCTGTCAAACAAAAAAAAATAATGACATAGAAATTAAATAAAGTCAATGCTAAATTAGATCTGTAGACTTAAACATGTTTTCTTCTTATTGAAACTCTTCAGTAAGTCGCAACAGATTCTTGTTTGAATAGATTTGGAACGAAGGCAGTTGTGATAAGACTCAATTGTTGTTACAAATTTATTCAAATAAAATTCTGTTGCAACTTTCTAAAAAGTTCCAATAAGTACAAAACATATCCAAATCTATAAATTTAGTTTAAATGAATTGGTTTTGAATTTATTTTACTGTTTGTATTCATAACAGTAAAATAAAGTCAAAACTAATTCATTTAAACTAAATTTATAAATTTAAATGTTTTGTTCTTATTGTAACTCTTTCGAAAGTCGCAACAGAATTTTATTTTGCTGTTTGTTGGTAGACTCTAAAGCAGATACATACTGCATATGTTAAATATGCAGTATATATAAAGACAAAGCAAATTTATTTAAACTAAATTTATAGATATCTTAGATATGCAGTAGATGCGTTATAGGCAAAAAGCGCTAATGTAATTGTCTGATCAGCGATATGCCTTTAATTGTATCAAAATACAATTTTTTATCGATCAAAATCATTAAAATACCATATCTCTAACACTACAATTTAGAAACGTTTTATCTCGAGCTATATGTGAAAGGTTTCTAATAGATGTCACTATCTATAAATATGAGAGTTTCTAACTATATTACTTTTTTTATTTAAATACAAATAACAGGTGTTTAGTTAAATTTGTATATGTTTGAACTCTAACTGGTTCAAAACATTTTATAGCTAATAAAAAGAAGGTTTTTCAAAAATTGCTGACAAAAAAAGTTTAAATAATAACATGAAAAAATGTTTTCTTTGTTTTGAACCTGATTTGTCACTTTATATAATAGCACAAGAAGAAACATCTACATTTTATAGTTTTAAGATAACTTTCTTATTTACTCATAATAATCTCTCTCTTTGTTCTTATGCTTTCCTAGAAATTATAAAAATTTAGGAATTTTTTTAGGTGGTGTTTAAAGAGCTTATATTAATAATAATTATGTTTTTTTTTAACTATTGTGCTACACGGTAGTTTCTATTGTTGATACACGTGTCTAACCAAATCTGCAAAAACAAGATATTTATACTTATAATTAAAATGTTTAAAAAAAAAATTGAATATGCCTAAATTAATTTAAAGCCTTTTTCTTGACTGGTTAAATGATTTAGCAGCTAGTAATTAAAATATTGAATCCTAAAATATCGTTCAAGACTCAAAGTGATCTGATTGATATAATAATTTATCTACAATAATAATATTGTCTAATATTGTGAGATGTTACTTATTAATTAAATTATTAATATTATTATGTGCATTGAGTTAAACTTATATCAAATAAGAAAGTTAGAGCATTCTTTAGATTGACTAATATTGTTCTACAATAGTATTGTAGAATGGTGAATTACGTTAATTAAAACATTAAACTGTGATTTAAATATTTCGGTTTTGGAATTAAAACTGCTTCAACTAGCGATACGGGATGTAATTTATTATTAGTGAATATCCAAAACAACATAATAAGAAAACCACCATATACAAATCATATCGTAACATTTTAATTCGAGTAACTTTGATGAGATTGGAAAAATATATTTTGTTTTAATTGCATAATATCAAGTTGCATAATTCTAATATAACATGATGATTAAAAGATTTAGTTTTCTTGCCATTTCAGATATTTAAATTTATAATTAATTTTATTAACAGGCTACTGTTATTAGAACTATTCAATTAGTAATTCATTAAAACCATTAATACGGATTAGGTATCCACATTAAATTCTGTGAGATCATTAACTCACCAATTTATTTCCTTGATTGCACTCTGTTAATTTAACTAACTTACTCTACAGTTATTTTCACTAACTTACACCAAATAAACTTGACCTATATATTTATTTAGTAATTTTTTTTTTAAACATAAGTTTCCGGATTTTTTTGGAATTTTGAGCTTTTTTAAGAATTAAGAATTTTGGAAACTTTTATGTTACTAGGTATGTTACGAAAAACCTTAAACGTATTTTCACATTGAATACTTTTTGCTTTTATAGTTACTTAGCGTCTTAAGTTGTCCTTTAGCTTTTAATCTGAGTTTTCCGGCGTCAAGCCTTGTTGAATACTTTTAAAGGTTTTAGACCATAGCATAGACTAAGTTTAGACTAAGAGAAAGTAAAAGATATATTTAGTCAATGACCATAGCTTACAGTTGGGTGGCTGCTTGGCTAGTCGCCTGGTTTATTTATTTTTTGCTTATTATATATTTTTAGTTTAAAATTTTTTTTTATAGACTATGTATATTTAAGTATTACCTATTTACTTCAAAATTTCCTAAACATTATTTCCTTTACGATTTAATTTATTATAAATATAAATCTAAATTTCTAAGAATAACAATGTTTAAATGTCTGCCGCATCTTTTCATGCTAGTACAGATCCGCATGATTCAATTTTCTGTAGCATAGATCTGGCAGAATCTGTTATGCCCACAGCTATATTGTTCAATTTAATACCAAAAAATATTAGATATTAGCTGACCCGGCGAACTTCGTACCGCCTTAGCGTAAATTTGATGCACTACTTTATTTTGTATAGCTGACCTATTTTATGTATGCGTACCTATTCAATTTGAACTGGAATCTATAATATCCTCCATATAAAAATGAATACCCATTTCCCTGGTCTCGTCATACCTGAGAAGGACTTTACTAATTTTATTAAATAAAAAACAAAATAAATATTTTCATAATAGTGTTTATTGCGTAGGGTTCAATAATTTCACTTATATTTTTACAAACAACTGAACATTTTGAAGTAAACACTGAGCTCATTATCATGCGCGCTCTAGAAAGCAACTAATAGCCTCTATACCCTTCACTGCTTCTCTCTATTCTAATGCTTTTTGATAAACTATATTTTTAGTTTTATGTTCTGGCGCGTAAATAAATAATGTTGATGGTTTTCCGACACGGGAACAATCGACATATAATTGGCCTTGTGAAAAACATGAATTTTCTAGGTTGATGCCACATACACTTTTAGCGACTGCCTTTACGATTTATTTATTGGCATTGCAAATGCAAGTCGCACTGGAAACTGTAAACGTTTAAAACTAAATAGCATATCGTTCGGTATCATAGGGATGCGAGAGATTAAAACATCTTCGCCTTCGTACTTCCCTTTCAAAATGTTTGAAAAGGAAGTTAAATTGAATGACGTTGACATTTGTTAGCGAGGTTATGTCTGTGGTGTCATAGATCACCACAGAGTTTTTTGTTTTAAATAGAATAACGTTGACATTCGTAACGCGCTTTTTTATAAAATATGCAAAATTAAATGTATATTTTTCAATCTTTCTGAGAAATTTCCTTATTTTTTTCTTTTATAAGAACCTTCTCCTGATAATAACAAACAGAACAACAAAAAAATCAGCCAAATCGGTCCAGCCGTTCAGGCGTGATGCCGTGACCAAGGGAAATAGGGATTCATTTTTATATATATAGATTATTAAATGTAATTTTTTGTTTTGAGTCATCACAGGTTAGAAAAACCAAAAGTATCACAAAATACTTTTCCAAAGACTCTGAAAAAGTATTACAAAAAAAAAACAAACGCTTTTTTTGAAAAAACGAAATTTGGTTATTGAGACTAGAAATGGTGTAACCAGCGCAACTATTAAGGTCAGCGACTAAATAGTTACCATCAGTGACTGAATAATTATAATTATATTATACAAACGCTGCCAATACAATACAATACACAAGACCACCAACTTTTTTCAATTAGGAAACATACCTAACTTATTACCGCTTGTTAAAAACGCTTTATATTATTATTATTATTTTTTTGTAATGTAGTTAAAAAAAATTTTACATAGTTTAAAAAGAGCAAATCTTATTATCAGTATTCTAAAACAAGTCCACTTTTAATAATTTGTAAAAATGATATATATTTCTTAAAGTTGAGTGTTTAAACAGTAAAATTTTAGTGATCAGATAGATATTTTTCAATTGGCGTTTAGAAAAAGAAATTACAATAATTAAAAACCCAGTGGCAATAAAGAATGCATTAGATTACAAACAGTTTTTATTAAGAAAACATAAAATTTATTGATAAAAAAATAAATCTAGAGAATTAGAGAATCTATTGTGCAGTTTGGGGTTGGCATGCTGGAACATCGGGATTAAGCGCATTTGCAACACCATCTACTGCACAATTGACAATATCTCCAATACCAACAAGAGCATCGCCAACACCACCAATTACGCCATCAGCAACGCCACCAAGAATCCCATCGAGAAGTCCACGATTTTCAATATGTCGTGATGCAGCTTCTCCTAAGAAGGCAATGATGAAGAAAAAGCAAGCGATAGCAACCAAAGTCTTCATTGTTAATATTTCGTTATTTCTTGACTATTTAGTCTGATGAAAAAGCTGATATGACTGTACAATGAACGTTAATTACGGTTTTTATACAATTTTTCTAAATAAATGACCTAGAGATAAATTCATTTGCCTAGCGAATTTTGCATAAACAAATTGGTTTTGTTTTCATTTTGTTAATGCTAGGATTTTTTATAATACATTATGAGATTATAAACGGTCATAAGAAGCTTAATTTTCTATTTGCTATAACACTAGATTAATAACGTCTTTATCTTCATTTCTTATTTTAAAAAACAAACTTTATATTTAAATTTAAAAACACAAATGTAGTTTTTTTCTAAGTTACACCAGAAGATACAACTAAATTTTAGAATGAGTGTTTTTTTCAGCTAGTACAAAGCAGCTAAAGCTAAGATTATAAACTAACTTAATTTAATTATATGCTATTGCGCAAGGAATAACAATTATTAAATGTCTGTCGCATTCAATTTTATAATTCAATTTTTCAATCAACCTGTCGGATAGATCAGCCTGAATTCTGTTATAGCCTGAACCAGTCATTGCGGTTTATAGCAAACCTGAGAGTTTAAATTGCTTACCAAAAAAAATCTAGCGGGATTAAATCGCGTCATGTTGGAGGCTAATTGATTTATCTCTACGAAAAATAAACATACCCTCAAATCGTTTATGCAAAATCTTTATCGTAGCGTTCGTTGTGTGAGTGTAGCATGTTGCCAAGAACTATTGGTTATCATTAGTTATCATTTACAAAAAAAAAATACAAAGCAATAACGCTGCTGACCTTAAAAAGAAATTTGCTTGTTGAGACTACTACGAATGGTATCGAACAAAAGCATAAAGAGTTCGTCATATCTCAATTAACACAAAAAAATTGCCATTTACTTTATAATGCTGCTTTGGTAATTAATAGTTATTTATGTTACGACTTCCTGTGTATATTGGTGATTTATATCACTAGTGAGTCATTATCAAAACCGCGAGTGAACTGAACCGCCCAAATTTTCTACAGAACAAGTAAAATATAACGTTTTATTGCAAGACACGCCACTTTTCAAGTTATAAAATGTTCAAAACTCTTGAAAATAATTTGGGGTTTTATTTGACAATTTTCTCAAAGTTTCTAAATTTGCTTAGACACAAAAATCATCTGAAATCTTGACAGTATTTTGCAAGGAATATATTATAATGTGTTTTTACAAGTATTGAACTGATGTTAATTCATTCTTCACCTATAATAGTCAAGTTATCTAGCAAGTTTTTAGGGAAGTTTTGAAAATTGGTAATTTTGTATACTTCGACATGCTTTTTCCGAATTTCATCTTTGCCACCTCGTATTTTCACCGTTTGCGCTGTCATTTTAAAACAATGGCGTTTAAAAACATTTTTAATAAGATCTCCTTTCAGACTTAATTAACAATGAAAATAGTTATGTAATGAACTAAAATTTTCTAAAATTTATGTCGTAATCTTTATTTTTGTAAAATCAATAATTTCAGCAAATTTGACTCTAACACGAGTCAACTTTATCGACGCTTATAAAAACCGGCTTATAACGGTCTATAGAGTCTTACGCACGTATAAAGAGACCCACCGTCTTATTGTGGGGTCCTTTCTTTCTTCTGTACAAAACATCTACTTGCAGAGTTTAAGTAAGATGGATGTGGTTAAATCATCAGCAAACGCGTTAAATCTTCATTGTATTATTAGAAATTTGAGCAGGACTCTGGCGATATCAATTTTGGGGATGTATGTCATTGACGGAAGATACTTATTGTACCACATCGTTTGGCATTGCAGTGAATTGCTTTTATCCATTTGCAATAACTATGCCACATTTGATTGATCAAACTATAAAAGCAGTGCCATTGTTGTATTTGACAGATAGCCAGAAGATATAGCAAACCGTAGTCCAAATATGCGGAGAGATTCCGACGATCACGGAAAACTGCTTTGGTAGACATACTTCTTGACAATGATCCCAACTGTGTCACAAACTAAATTCCTGAGCAACAATGCAAACAAAAAACGCTTCATTAGATTTGAAGCTGCAAACTTTATAGTCGAACAAGCCACCAAAAATGCGGATACGCTAATAATTAATACCGCAATCACAGTTTCATTTGCATTCGATTTTGTAGTAGTTGTCAGGAAAGATCTAGATCTTCTATTTTTTTTTGACGACTCTGTCTACGCGTTTGAACATATCTATTCTCAATCCAGAAAAAGAAAAAATTTACAACACATATATTCAAGAAAGAGTATCACAGATAAAATAGCCGAAGATCACATCTTATTCTTACACGCCTTCAGTAACTGTGATTCAACATCAGCTCTCTTTGTTAGAGAAAAAACAAAATCTATTAATTTTCTTCTAAAAAACCAAAAATTAAACGAGATTGTCTAGATTTTCAAAAACCCAAATGTTAATTCTAAAACTGGAGAACGCTTCCTTCTTGAATTGTAAGGTTACAGTGGCGTAAAAAGTATGCCGTATGTCGTCATATAGTCTTTAGCACTGGTATGGAGTTAAACAAAATGCAGATTGATAGACATGGGAAAAAATCAAGATGGACCTATTTCCTGTCACAACACTCGAGTCTCCAGCTCCAGAAACTTTGTTGAAACTTATTTCTTGCAAATGCCTAGAGGGATGTTGGAGAGCCTGTGGATGCAGAAAGACTGTTCTTGAGCAAACATACGATAGAATTGAGGAAGAAAAAGATTACAAAGCTGATAATCTCTCTGCGGGTAATGTGGAAGATATTTCTATGACGTTTTGATCGGTACTAAAGACGATAAATTTGCAACACCTGCTTCATCAAGAAGATCGAAGCAAAGAAGAGTGTGCTATATTTTGCAATGGTTTATTGCGTGTGGATTAAATCTACTAAGAATACCACAATAAAAAAACGCGCCAAATACTTTACGTCTCGGTGGTGTAGAAATAAGTTTTGTGCCTCAAACATGTGCTAGACTCAACTTTGCGCCACTTGCTAAAATTATTTATTAAAAAAAAAAACTATTTAAATTATACAAAATTTTCTTTACTTTAAGACTAAACTTTACAAAACTATTTTTATTGTAAAATGAGTCAGAAAGAAGATATTATCAAAAAACTGTTTTGAAGCGCAATTTTTCTAAAATGAAGGGGCAAGCGGCAAAAATACGAGATAGCAAAGCTTGAATTCGAAAAGAGCATGTCAAAATCTATAAAATCTCCAAATTTTAAAACTGTCAAAAATCTTTCTAGATAAAACTACCAGAGCAATAATTGAGTGAGAAAAAATGTTAGTATACATCAGGTTACCCCTAACAAGAATTAAAGAATAAGTAGCAAATTGTCTTAAAAGTAAAAACCTATTAGTAGCCAGCAGGTCTTTTGCCCTGTAGGCACATACTTATGAAGGACGGGGTTTAAACACCACACAAAATATTTGATTTTCAACATTTTTTTTCTACTTTTTAGGTTATTTATTTATGCCGAGATAAGTTGAAATATTAAGACAATTTAATTTGTGACATTATCATATCATAATAAATAATTCGAAAAGCACATCAACAAAACAGCGAAACTGACACTAATGAGAGGAAAATAGAGCAGAATGAAAATTGACAATGCTAAATATATACAAATATAATTTTTATTTAGAAAACATAATATTTATTTATAAAAAAATAAATCTAGAGAATTAGAGAATCTATTGTGCAGTTTGGGGTTGGCATGCTGGAACATCGGGATTAAGCGCATTTGCAACACCATCTACTGCACAATTGACAATATCTCCAATACCAACAAGAGCATCGCCAACACCACCAATTACGCCATCAACAGCGCCACCAAGAATCCCATCGAGAAGTCCACGATTTTCAATATTTCGTGATGCAGCTTCTCCTAAGAAGGCAATGATGAAGAAAAAGCAAGCAATAACAACAAAGGTCTTCATTTTTAATATTTCGTTATTTCTTGACTACTTAGTCTGAGGAAAAAGCTGATATGACTGTATGATGAACGTTCATTACGGTTTTTATACAATTTTTCTAAATGAATGACCTAGACATAAATTCATTTGCCTAGCGAATTTTGCATAAACAAATTTGTTTTGTTTTCATTTTGTTAATGCTAGGATTTTTTATAATACATTATGAGATTATAAACGGTCATAAGAAGCTTAATTTTCTATTTGGTATAACACTAGATTAATAACGTCTTTATCTTTATTTATAATTTTAAAAAACAAATTTCTTTTTTAAATTTAAAAATACATATATAGTTTTTTGATAAAAAGTATTGTAAGTAACACCAGAAGGTAGAAATACATTTTTGAGTTTCCGATCGTTTCCAATGCATCGAAAAATGTTTTTCCCGCACCGCGGTGTTTTTTCTTTTGCTGCCAAAACTAGGAGAAAATGTTCGAAACGATGTTCTTTTATTTCAATAAAACCATAGCAACTAAACAATGAAATCATTTTAAATTGAAAAAATTAGATAATAAAATATGTAAAAAACTAAATCATTTATTATTAAAAATATAAAATTATTGATTGATAAAAATAAAAGTTAGTTGTTGCAAAAAAAATGTACCTAACTTTTTCGGAAAGAAATTTTCCTCATTCGCGCTAACGCAGCACTCCTTTCAGTAGTGCTTTAAACGAAGTGCTCATGTGGGTAATTTCACATTCCGAAATCGTTAAGTAAATAACTATTAAAAACTGCCCGTGTTGATTCTAAATATTTATATTAAAGAAAAGTGTAAGAAATAACATAAGCAAAAACAAACATTTGAAAAAAAAAACAGGTAAAATTTGGGCAAAGCAACTTTATTTATATATAAAGTTTTAATAAATTCTTTTATTGTTGATGCAAAACATATTTGGCCCTTGTATCTTTTGGCTATAGAATCGACCAATTGGGTTTTCTTATAACGGCCACAAGGCCGATATACAAATTGCTTAGGGACCAACTCGTTTAAATAGTGTGAATGTCAGATATCGTTCAGAATTCGATATTAATCTAGTGGGTCAGTGCAACAGTACGCAGTCGAATACAATATGCAATGTTTCATTGCTTGTTTGAATAAGTAATTAATTAAACAGTGTTAAAAAACCATCGCATAAGAGAAGAACATTACTGATTGAGCCTACTGTAAAAAAGTAGGCATTACCCAATTTTTAAATAATTTATCGATGTTTTCTGGTTTTGGAAAATAATTGTTAGACTTAAAATGATGTTACAGGAGCATATTTTAAACCTGCAGTCTATGCAATATTAATTTTCAATGCTCTCGCTATCCCTTCGTAGATTTTGGCCGGTTTAATAATATTTTCATGTTATTAGACTAACTCAGACAAATCCGCTTACAAAATCGCTTACAAAACTTATTAGAAACGGTATAAACAACAACTAACCCATGCTAATTGACTGGTTTAGAAACTTTGACGCAATCACCTATTTACACAGTTTTACCAGTTGCCAAAAAGTTTGTTTAATAGATCTCGAGAGCTTTTTCGACTACCAACTGGTCATCATAGTCGCCATCCTTCAGTGGTGAATAAAACTGAGTTTTATTCATCTCCTGACCACTTGAGCACTTCTAAATCAGTCACAGCAACAGCCAATCTTCTGGTTTCACTTTATTTGAGCATTATAAATGCCTGCTTTGCGCAGGGTGTATTTCCTAATAGCTTTAGGACGGCCAAGGTAATATGTATTCACAAAAAGAGAGATGTTAACAATGTCGACAACTATAGACTTATAGAGATTGTTCTCCTATTCGGCAAAGCTATAGGAATAATTATTAAAACACGATTGAACAATTACTTTGAAACTAATTCACTCTTTAATGATAAACAATTTTGATTTTGCGCAAACCACTCAACCATTAAAGCGGTTTCGCCGGTGGTTTAAAGTGTACTATGTGGTTTTGAGCAGGGAAATCATGCGGCAATAACTTTATGCGATCTCAGCAAAGCCTTTGACTGCGTTGATCATGCTCTATTACTATATAAACTAGAATGATACGGCATACTTGATGTTGCATTAAAACTCTAATCCAACAATTATGTTAATATTAAGGGTCTTGACTCTAATTGTAAAAAGTTAGTCAGAAAAGTTATCCAAGGTAGTATTTTAAGCTTTCTACTATTAATCATTTACATTAATGATCTTTAAATGTAACTTCTACCGGAACGGTCTATATTTTTTGCAAATGATTCTACACGTGTTTCTTTTAACACAAACTTAATAGAATTGTCAAATAAAATTAGTAATCTACAGAATAAACCTGAGACAAGTTTATCTATAATAAACTAAATTAAAATAAAAGCCAAAATTTAATGGTTCCCATCAGTTTGAAGCTATTAGGTATTTAAATTGGCAACGCTTTTAAATCAAGTTTTCTCATTGTAAAGTTATCCAAAAAACTGTTAAGTACCGTATATCTCTTACAAAGACTAAGAAATTTGGTTAACAGAGACACACTTGTGAACATCTACCATGCGCTTTTTAAATCTCATTTACTGGTAATACAGTACTCCCCAAATGGTAATACAATATTACCATTTGGGGCAAATCAAATCCTCTTTGGTCAACAAACTACTGACTGATATTGTAAAAAAGACGTTGAATGCCGGCTTTAGACAGCACTGCAAACCCATATTGGTTAACCTAAAAATCATGACAGTTTTGAATAAATACTACAGTTTGATTAAAAATTTACAAAATTACTTCCAAACTCAATCGAAACTCCTACTCTATCATTCGGACCGTAACTTGATCTTTTTAATATAAGCGACCTGTCAACTTTTTCGAATTTAAAAGAAGAAAAGAGTCTTGTTGGTAACCAAAAACTCAACACATTAAATTATATTATTATTATTACTATTATATCAACTACATTGCTGACCACAATTTTTTGGCAAGTGATTGATTCGTGCTAAAAAAACCAATCGCCTCATCTAAGTATCTTACCGATTAAGCCTGTTATAAATAAAAAATACGCATTACTCTCTTTGGCGTTTTAGGCATATATAAAGTATCCTTTCCTAGATATTTTCCGGTTCTATAACATTTTTTGTAAAATCCGGTTGGTAATTCTTCAATTTTTGAATGTGAAAGCATTGAGTTTTTCCAAACTAGAATAAAAAAATAAAACAAAAAACAACAAACTTTATTTTTCAACTTTTAACATTTGAAACTTCTTATTGTTCATATATGTTAACCACAAAATTAGAGCAATTCCCAAAAAGCCAGTTTGATGCATTAGCATTATTCTGGACTTGTGTTTTCTCTTCTGATTCTAATCCGTCAGAAGACCGGCAATCATCACAATGCAACACTGGTTTGTGAAAATCCTGTGACTATGACTGCGGCTGTCCAACTATTTTAGAGGATATTCTTAATTTATTTTCAACGGAGTTTTCAATGTACGATTCAGCCACGCTACTACTTTTCCAGTTTCCATGGCGCTTCAATAAAGTGATGTCAGTCCCTGCAGTGTTGCTGAAGTCATCCAAAACCAATGTCCAGTGTATGTCAACAAATTTCGTAAGCTTAAAAACTTTGAATTTTTTTTTGGCATTGCAGCAATGGTGCTAATCCCCACAGCTTATCTCATACATCTGCCATTACGGTAGCCAATAAAAAATCTTTATTCTTAATACGTGGAGGTCGCAGAGAATAGTACTTTCTAAACACGCTTAATAGATCTATACGGTCAAAATTCGACGCAATGCCCCGCGCTTATTCCTAGAATCAACACTACCTAAAAATAAACAAAAATTTTATACTGTATTTATTTTCAAGAAAGAGTGGTAGTACACAATGGGTAGGACGTGATCAGTGCGTGATCCATTGATAAAGACTAAATTAGTGATACCGATTTTGTGAAATTTGAGCCGGGCTGGCAGCCGAAAGCACAGGGGTGCATTGTGCATTTGTTTCGTTGCTGTTTCTGTGTGCTGCTACGGAGACAGAGACTGAGGTTAATCCCAGAAAACCAGTCTTTCCAGAAAAAGGACTTAACGTAGCCACTTAAATACTAGTGAAAATAATATAATTTTAAATATATTTAAGCCGAATTGAAAACAACTTGGTCTAAAATGGAATAAACGATTTTTTCTGCTACCTGCCTTGTTTACAATACCAAATTTTGACATAAGGTTTACTTTCATCAACAAATATTTATTATCATCCTCATCTATCAAATTTTTTTTAACTTTGAACTTTGTAAATACGATGGATTTTTTTGTAACCTAGCCAGCTGACTTCCTTTAATGAAGGCTATCAATCGAAAAAATTTCTTAACTTTTATATTCTTGTTCACTTTGATAATTGTAACTCTAAACATCGAATATAAATTCCACAATGTAAAACCCTTCAGAATTCTTGATTTTTGTTCCAAATAAGCTAGTTTTGTTCCAAAGCGTGCTCAAGAAGTTAATGAAGAGGTATTCTTCATTAACTTCTTGAGCACGCTTTGGCAATCACTAGTTTTGGAAATGTTTAAACGCTTTTTCTTATTTTTCTTTTGACTTTGCTCGCAAAGCATTGAGGGCCACTCCCGCAGACTCTTTTATTTCGTCAAACATTTTCAAAGCAACTAATTCCACAACATTTACACAAGTTAAATGTTTTTGTATAACTAAAATCTCGCTTCCAGCAAAAACGGAAAAATCATACTTTCCCCAACTTAATGCACAAATAGCTATAAACCTATGATCTTTATTAATTACTACGTTCACTTTAGGATAAACATGTTCACCAGTAAAGTTTTGTATAGAAACCTTATATTAAACTAGAACCACGGTTTTCTAAACGTTCTTTAGCGTCTGCTAATTTTATAAAACCTTATAAGGCTTTAATAAAAATTAGACCACTTTGTACTTGTAGATCTTGGAACACTTTTTGGGAGGTTTTACAATAAATTGTGAAGAAGCCATATACGCTTGTATCAACATTTTGAAACGCATACTTTTTTAATTTTGTTAAAATAAATTGCATCTTGTAAAGACAGGTTTTAAAACTATGGAAGTGTTTGACAGATTTGACAATACTGTTTTTTGTTGTCTGAGACCAATTTTTTAACAAAAATTGATTTTTAATAAGCTTACAAACAGATAATGTACAACCCAAAAGCCAAATATGTTAAATGAATCATATACTCATTAAATGTTTCTAATATTTGGGCCTTTATTTACCTTTGTAAAAAGCAGCATCTGAGAGATGATACTATGCTAAATCCAGATACCATATTTCAAAAGAATGTCATTTTTGTTAGTTATATCAACGGTTTTTCCTAGGTAAAACTTGACTATCTTCAAAAAAGTTTGCAATTGTCTTGTAATTTGTTTTTTCTACCACTTTGCAAGCAGATGACGAACTACAAGCCGAATGTTTTCCAGTTTATTGACTATTATGTTAGCAATATAGATCAATGCAATCTGTTCTTTTTGTCTAAAAAAACTCAGCTATAATTGCCCATATAACAAAGATATTATTTCTTGTGTATTTAATTTTACCTAATTTGATAAAAAATATTGATCACGCGTGATGTATGTGAAATATAAATATTTGTCGCCTCTTTTTACAAAAGCTCTACTTTCAGCTAACTACTTTCTCTGCTACATTAATCTGACTGAACTTGATTTATTACATGGACTGGCAACTTAAGAAAACTATAAAATGCCAAGCGCAGTCAAATCGCGTGCTCTTAGTGAGCAATTTACCTATGCTATCTCCAAGAAAAAAGCTTTATTCAAAAATTAATCAAGCAATTATAGCATTCACTGTATGGCATGTAGCTCTTGTTTTTGACGGAGATCGTCGTCGTTTTTTAAAATGTATCAACCTATGGCGCTGCTTGTCTAATTTAAGTATGGCCCTTTAACATTAGAGATACATTTTTTGCGCTTTTAGTAAAAAAAACACTAAAAACGCTTATTTTGATTAAATTAAACGCTTAATGAACATGTAAAATACAGACAAAGCTAGTTTATTCAAACTCAAATCTGACTCGAACATAAAGTAGTTTTAGCATCAAAATGTAGAACCATTTTTACTGGACTAAATTTAAGACCAATCCGTTATTGCAAATTTATTTAAGCAAGAATCTGTTGCGACTTACTGAAGAGTTCTAATAAGAACAAAACATATCTGAATCTACACTATTTGAATAAGTTTACTTTGACAATATTTGCTATTGTAGAGATTAATACTATTTCCATCTACTATTAAGTAGATGGCTATTTCCATCTACTATTAAGTAGATGAAAAATAATAAATATCTTAGATATGCGTTTTAGTCCAAAAAAGCCAATGTGATAATAACTTGATTGTTCGATCCATATATTTTCAATGTTTCAATAATCAGTTTAAATCAAACTTGATGTCTGTTGTTAAGAATGATTGTTAGCATCAAAATATACAAACGTAGTTTCTCAATCTTGATGTGAAAAGTTTCTAATAGATGTTACTAATAAACAACATCGTATGCAGACGCCTAAACAGCTTGGATGCTGCAGGCTGCTAACAACAGCTCATCTCACTCCAAAATTACTTTAAATACCTTTGTGACGCATTTAAAAAATCCAAATCTTATAACCCATATTTAAAAAAAACCAAACTTTTATAATATTTTATTCAAATTTATTATTTCTTTGAAGTTAAATCTTAAAACTGTAAAATTTGAGAGATATTTTTACATAGTTGTTGAAGAAGAAGTTATTACAATAATCAAAAACACAGCTTAATTAAAAAATTGTCTTAGCTTGAAAATAAAATTTATTTAGATAACATAATAATTATTGACATAAAATAAGTAGAGACTTAGAAAATCTATTTTGCAGTTTGCTGTTGGCATGCTGCAACTTCAGGATTCAGTATATTTCCAAGACCATCTGTTATACAATTGACAATATCTCCAACATCACCAAGAACATCACCAAGAACATCACCAGCACCATCAACTACGCCACCAACTACGTCACCAACGCCATCAACTACGCCACCAACATCATCAACTACGCCACCAACTACGCCACCAACATCATCGACTACGCCTCCAACTACGCCACCAACGCCATCAACTACGCCACCAACATCATCAACTACGCCACCAACTACGCCACCAACATCATCAACTACGCCATCAACTACGCCACCAACGCCATCAACTACACCACCAACATCATCAACTACGCCATCAACTGCGCCACCAACGCCATCAACTACGCCACCAACGCCATCGACTACGCCACCAACTACGCCACCAACGCCATCGACTACGCCACCAACTACGCCACCAACATCATCGACTACGCCACCAACTACGCCACCAACGCCATCAACAAGGTCACCAACGCCATCAACTACGCCACCAACGCCATCAACTACGCCACCAACGCCATCAACTACGCTACCAACGCCATCAATAACGCCACCAATAAGCCCATCGAGAACTCCACGTTTTTCAATATTTCGTGATGCTGCTTCTCCTAGGAAAGCAGCGACAGAGAAAAAGCAAGCAATAGCAACAAAAGTCTTCATTGTAATATCTTGTTCTTTCTTGAGTGAACAAGTTGATTTGACTGGTAAGACCGACATTAATTACGGTTTTTATACAATTTTGCTAGATGAGTGACTTAGAGATAAATTCATTTGCGTAGCCAATTTGGCTTAAGCAAACATGTCTTGCTTTTCTTTTTGTTAATTTTAGAATTTTTACAATACAGTGTGAGATTAAACGGTAATAAGTAGATTAATTTGTTATAAAATTAAACTAATAACAACTTTATCTATTGTTCTAAGATTTTAAAAGCAAACTGATTTTATGTTTTTTGAACGATTAGGTCATTTTTAAAAAAATCTGAAAGTAATCGCTTATTTAACATGCTTATGATAAGAATATCACATGGGACATATTTAAATAAAAAGCACGAGTGCAGAAATACTATATAATGTATAGTAAGAAAAGTCAAAAGTTGTAAATCGAATGATTTCCTCAGGCTGACGCCTTGGGAAATAAACTCTACATCTCTCATAAATAAAAATTAATTTTAGTGTCTTGGTGTACAAATAGCTACAGATGCATATTATATTTTTTCACATTTCTCAAACTCAGACAAAATTTGTTCAAAAACTATAAATTGATTAACTGTTTGTGCAAAATCAAACTAAGAAAATTAACCCTCCACTTTACAACCACAAAACCTATAATCTCAAATTCAGTTCTATTAAAAATCTACAATAAATTGATTTATTAAAACAAATTGTATCAAATACGTTAGAGTAATATATTAATAAGAGTATGTATTATATTATTAATAAAAAAGTCTTTTTGACACACTTTTTGACAATATTTAAGGGGGTTTAAAGTGGTAAATTTGGATTGGGATTTTGTAGCTAAGCATACAACATACAACAAAAATACTCTGATAGAAAGCTCTACTGACATATATAAAAAAGTTTTTTGATATTTTATTTTAGAACAAGTTTTATTGACAACTAACAGGTAATGACCATTATAAACACTATTTATCTAGTCTGTTATATTTTTAATAATTCTTGTATATTATATTGTAGATAATTATAATGATTATTGCAGAGGCAAGACTTAAATAACATTAAATATAAAAAAAAATAGTGACATGTTTAGACTAGTTTCACAATTAAAATCAAAAGCTATTATTTAAAAATTTGCAGAAAAATAAAGCCCGTCTTTTAAAAGTAGTAGCCTTTATTAAAAAACTAGTTTTTTTATAAGGGTTGATTTGGTGTACAATTTTGGGGTAGAAAACTAGTCGCAAGCGAAGAAGAAAATGAGAAGTAGATAATTGTATTCTTTAAAACACGTGTATCAATATCCTTTATAAAACCAGTTCAGACTATTTTTTCTTTAATTTTACATATAAAAAAGTTTTTTAAGCTCTGAAAAGTTTTGTTGCTAACTGTTGCCAACAACAACATGCTATTTGTTTTAAAATTTGAATTTAAAACCTTTTGTTTGACACAATTTGCTTACTTTCCAACAAAAAAAATTTCTTTACAAAATTACAAAAAGAACGCTCTACTCGAAATTCGGGAGCTAGTCGAAACAACTACTAAAATTGTATTACCTGATAAATACAAAGTAACCTAACAATCATGAAAAAAGAGCGGATTTATATGCAGACCAAACAAGCGAAATATGCAAATAATTATGCATTAAAAAACATCAAATATATGCATTTATTACGGCAAAGTATGCAAAAATCCACATTAATGAAAATAGCGGATTTATGTACACAGTTTTATTATTATTATTATTAGAATATGAGCATTGAGCATATACACCTATACATTCAATATCTCCAAAATATGAGATCATTTTAAGTTATTGAAAAAATATGCACATTTTTATGCATATATACATAAAATTTAAATCTGACTATTAAGTCAGATTTAAGTTTACAGATGTACTGATTACAGTACAAAAGACGCCTCACTGAAAAATGTCAACACATAAAAATAAAAGATATATTTTACATAAAGCAACAAGTTTGTTTATTAATTTATTACATTTTATCAATAATCAACCATTTTATCTAATAATATTACAATAGTATTAGATAAAATAAGGATATTATAATTTACTGCAATATGTTTTTCTAAATTCTCTATTAAATAGTTGTGTCTTCTATCTGTTGATAGACACATTTTAAAAAACTGCGTCCAAAATTAAAATTAAAAATTAAACTGACTCTTTCCATTATTGTAACCTAAAGTTTTATCAAAAATATATTGGACTTTTTTGTAAAATAATTCTTTGTTTTTTCTGGCACTTTACTAATTTTTCTCGTGGATACTAATTTAACAGATTGAGTTAAAAGAACAAAATCAGTTCTCATGTTAGTTATAGTTTCAGAAACAAATTAAAACATGAACCAAGTAAAACATTTTTTTTTTATTTTTTGTCAATTAGAAATAGCCGCCGAGTCAATATTGTGTCTGAATTCTAAGATCAATACCATAGGATAAACCACCATAGGATAAATCCCTCTTAGCAATGCCGCCTAGAGTTGGTCTCAGAAAACAGTCAAAGTTTGTTACTTTATGGTCATAACGGATGCTTTAACGGAAGACAAAGAAAATATATGCTTAGTATGCAAAAAAAAACAAAAGTATTTGTAAAATTACAAAAGTTTTAAAAGTATGTAAAATATGCAGAAATTAATTAGAAGTTAGACGGCTAAAAAAGACCTTTCAGATTCAGTCTTTTTGTTTTTTTTACAAGAGCGCAAATGCTGAAAACAGCGCAATTATGTCTTTTGTCTCTTTTCAAGATCTTTAGTTATATCGTTTAATTTAAGACAAAAAAAAATCAGTTATTATTGTAGCGTTTGAGGTTGACGTTGATTGATGCGTCAAATGTTCGTCTAAAACTCAAATTAATATCATTACTATTTTAGACTCTAAATAGTCTAAAATACTTATGCTTCTCTAAAGATACTTCTTTTTAGTCACAAAGGTTTAATGCTCTAAAATATGCCTGTTTGTAATAATTCATTTCATTTGAAAATTTAGAGTTAAGTTTTAAAACCGTAGAATATAGATTAATTAGTTACTCATAAATTTTTTTGCTAACATTAAAATTATTATTAAAATCGTAAAAAAAATGTTTGATTTGAAAATAGTATTTATTTGGAAAACATAAATATAATAATTGATAAAAAATAAATCTGGCAGTACTGGCAAATCTGTTATGCAGTTGGCTGTGTGCAAGGTGTGACATTGGAATCTAAAACATTTCCAACACCAGCCAATAAACAATCAGCAAGATCTCCAAGATTATTGAGAGCATCACCAGTATCACTAACTACGCCATTAACGCCATCAACAACGCCATCAACAACGCCATCGACAACGCCATTAACGGCACCAACAATGTCATCAAGAATACCACGACTTTCAATGTTTCGTGATGATGCTTCACCTAGGAAAGCAATGAAGAAGAATAAGCAAGCAATAGCAACAAAAGGCCTCATTGTTAATATCTTGTTATTTCTTATGTGCTTGGTAGGTATGCTGAAAAAATTGATCTGACTGCCGAATTGAAATTAGTTACAGTTTTTATACAAATTATCTATACGGATAACACAAAGATTAATTTATTTGCCCAACAAATTTTGCATAAACAAACATACCTTGAGTTTTTTTCTTTATTAATCTTAGTATTTTTTACAATACATTATAAGATTAAACGGTTATAAGTAGCTTAATTATAAATATTGAATATAAAAGTTTTTAATTATTAACAACCAATGAATTAATGTTTTTTTATAGAAACTACTAATTTACTGTCGCTATAATACTTAAATGTTGAAACTAACTTATTGTATTTAAATTTAAAAATAAAAGAGTCTAAATTTTCACATATTTTTGATTTTATATTTATCCATCTTAAGTTAATGACTAAATAAGTCTGACAAAAAATTTATTAAATTCCCAATTCGACTAGATTATATAATTTTTTGGAACATTTTCAATAATCAAATGTTTTCTTTGTAAAAAGATAACCATAATTTTAGCTTTTAGACTGCCAAATATTATCATCAGGTAGCAATAATCAATCATAGAAATCTTAATAAATTCAGGCCTAACTTTTAACAATTGACATTAAATCTTCTTTCCTAAATTTATATCTTTTTTAATTTGGTTAAAATTTGTAGAAAGATATCTCTAGAAAATTTAAAAAAATATATAATTGATTTTATTTAAAATCAAATTATTCACACAGTTTCACCACTTGCCAAAAAGTTTGTTTAATCGATTTCGAGACCTCTTTCAACCACCAATAGGTAGCATGGGTCAATGTATAATGTTTTTTCTGGCTGAGTTATGTATGAATCATTTTGACAATAATACAAAATTTTTCTAGAATGTGAATAACATACGTAGACGACGTTTTTGTAGTTTTTATTAATTCTGAAAGCCTAACAAGTTTTGCGTCAAATTTATATAATTGTTGTTCTTCAATTAAATTCACTCAATTTTATTTATAAAAAAGATATCAACAACAAATTATCTTTTTTAGATGTAAACGTAATTGAAAAATCAACAAGCAATTGAGAATTTAATATATTTAGAAAAGAAACAAAGACTTTAAGATTTATACCTAATGACTCAAATAATTTTTTTCAATAAAATAACATGTTTAAATTTTTTAGTAAATAGATTATTTACCTTTCTATTAAGTCAAAAAAACTTCAATAAAGAGGAAGCATTTATCAATAAATAATATTAATGAAAATAATAAAGAAATAATAAATAAAATTATAAATAAACAAAAGTTTAAAACAAATATCAAAAATTGCTTAATTTTTCAAACAAATAAAAACAAGCAAAAATTAAAATGTATTTTATTACCTTTTGAACCTAAGATAACCAACAGACTTGACATTGTATTCAAGCATTTACGATTTAGAACTGTTTATCAGTCAGGATCGAAATTAAAAGATTTGATAGGAAGTCCAAAAAACAAAACATCATTTATAGAAAAACAAAGAGAGTGTAATAACTGTGACAAATGTTATATAGGGCAAACGCGTAGATATATAAGTTATTAATAACTTATATAACAAAATCTTATAATATATATATATATATATATATATATATATGTAAGTTATTTACTAGTTTGAGTTAAATGATATAATTAGTCTAATTATTAAACAAACATAAAATAATTACAATAAAGAGATTTCGCTTATTTAAAATACAGCATATTAGACAAATCGAGTATATCAAAGCACGTCTATCAAATTAGTATTAATAGTTTAAAATTAGTCGAGCAAATAAATAACTAGACATCTAGACGCCGCTAAACTTATTAAAACTTATAAAAATAAGACAAATGCTTTTAACAAAGATAGTGGTTCTCTTTTCAGCTTTTTAGTCGGTTTATTAAGAAATACAAAACAGGAAATACCTACAGAAATTCCCTAAACCAAGCAAAATTAAGCAAATAATAATTCAGTTTTATTCATCTCCTGATGATGATCACTTGGTGGTAGAAAGAGCTCTCAAAAACGATTCAACAAATTTTTTGACAAGTGGTAAAACTGTGTGAATAGTTTATTATGACAAAGATTTCAAATCAGTCAATTTATTAAAGTCGTATAACAATTTAATTTTTCAACAAGTTTTATAGATTACATCAATAATCATAAACTGTAACATGAAGAAGTTTGAATTTTGTTTTCGCCAATAGTGATTGATAGTCTCTATTTGGGATAGTTTGAAATTTTTTACAATATCCCTAGATTGGTAACAATCGGTACAAGTAATAACATGTGTCCGTAATAGCAACAATCAATATTTTGAAAAATTAAAATATACACATACGTAAGATAGTGACAAAAAAAAGAAATAAGCTGTGCCAATAAATAAAACATATACAACAATTACACGAGTAACAAAAAAGAAGCTAGCGTAGATGTCGGAAAAAGCCTCGGTCTGTCACATTCTATGGTATCTAGAATTTGAAAAACTATAACCAATTTAAAAATTTTTCTAAAAACATCGTTTATAGTAAAAAGATGTGAAAAAAACTATTTATCTTGATTACATAAAAAATGTAATCATTCTGAAAAGAGTATGAGTAAAAAAAAAGATAATACAGAACCTAAATTAACAAACATTGTGCAAACACTTTACTCCTTTGTATGTGTATACATTTTTTGGTTTTATTTTCATAATTTTTTTTTCGAATATAACAGAGGATTTTGTTCGGTCCTTTGCCGAAAATCTCAATACACCTAAAGTTATTACATTTTGATTGGTTTGCGACTTTTGACAATAAACTATTCACACAGTTTTAACACTTGCAAAAAGTTTGTTTCATCGATCTCGACAGCTTATCTTTCGACCACCAAGTGGTCATCATCAGGAGATGAATAAAACTGATGATTAGAACTGAATGTATAGAAAGATGAATAGAACTGATCATAATCTACTTAGTGGTCAAAAAACCTCTCGAGATTAAACAAACTTTTTGGCAAAGGGTAAAACTGTGTGAATAACTAAAGATATTGCTTCATGACTCATATGCTAACGTCTCAAGAAATATGCTCTATTATTTTCATAAAAAAATAAACTTAAGTGCTTTGGTATCTAAATAAGTTTATTTCAAAAACAATTAACAATTGGAAAAAAACTTTAAGCTTTTCAAATAACATTTATTAAGTTATCTTTCAACAAAAAAAATTAAGATAAATAATACTAATTAATCTTCAACAATACTTGTTTATGCAAATTTCTTGGTCAGATAATCTTTTTCGTCGCACTAGCAAATTGCTATAAAAGCACAATGGATTCCATTTGAAATCAGATCAGCTTCCACCTTCGAAAAACCAAGTCAACTCAAGAAAAACAAAATATTAACAATGAAGTGTCTCGTTGCTATTGCTTGCTTGTTCTTCATCATTACCATCATGGGAATAGCAACATCACAAGACATTGAAGATCGTGGTCTTCTGGATGGTCTGGACCTTGGGGGTATTTTGGGCTCTGTTGGAGATGTTGCTGATTGTACTCTCGATAATCTTGGGCATTTGTTGATTCCTGCAAATGTTGCGGCGTGTACGCAGCAGGAAGAAGCAAAATAGATAAACTAATTTATAAAGGTGTTAGTTTTGCTTTTATGTAAGATTTTATTTGTATGTTTTTTCAATAAATATATTTTTTTAATTTTTCGTGTTAATATATACATACCACTAGAATACTCTGAGGTACTTAAAACCGCCGATAAAAAAAACAAAAATTAGTTTAAAAAAAACTCTAAACCGTCTAATTAAAAATAATAAAGTTATCTTTTTTTATTATACATGTAAGAGAAAATATATAAAAACAGTTTATAAAATTATTGTCATTTATACATTTTTAATATGTAACCAGTTATTTCCAAAAGCAGTGTCGGTCAAAAAAAAATTTAATCGATTTGAATCACTAAAATTCTTTCAATTTTTAGTGTTTTTTTTGTATGGCCACACATCAAAAATTTAATTTTTGTAAATATTTTCACTAACCTGGAAGAACTACACCCAAAAATCGGTAAAAGTGTCTCAAAATAAATAACTCACTATATATGCTTCAAAACATGTTTGCAGCGTTGAAAAAACGCGCTTAAAACATTTCCTTAAAACGCAAATAGACAGCATTTCTAGCGTTTTTGATAAATTTTGAATAAAAATAAGTTTTGTCAAAGCTTTCTGTATTTAGTTTTTTTTTATTAGAACCCTTTATGCTACCACCATTCAACTGAATTTTGACTGTAACTCCAATAAAATGTCGCTGTAACCACATTTGTTTTTTTTTTATTAAAGAACGTTGTGTGTCTAGTGCTAATGTACTAATTTTGGTACTAATAAGTTTGTAATTGAAATAATTATTTCGATAGTCAATGAAAACGTACATCTCCAAATTTTATTAAATAAAATACTCCAGTTTAGTAAAAAAGTGTGGCTGATGACGGTTACTGACTGCAATGTCTCACTTGTCAGATTCTAATTATTACTTATGTAAAGAAATTGGATTATCAAAAAACGCGTTACGTACAAATGGATAAAAGTAACGTTACATACGCGTACGTAATGGCTATAAAATTTGAACGTACTATACTTTTTCAACAAAAACATATTTTGAAACTTTAAAATGTTGACTATAGTTTATTTTATAGACAAAAGCCTATTGATTATTTTTGTCAATAACGATCACTTTAGCTAGAAATAACAACATCTAGCAACACTGTCGGCCAGAGATGTGATTCCACTTTAATATTGCAGTTCATTGAATAAAGTCACTCACAATTATTAAAACGTTTTAATTTAAATTTATCGTTTCTTAAATATAATGTGCATACTTTTCGAAAAGCTGAAACATCAACCGAAAGTCTGCATTTTAAAGAAAATGTTACCTACAAGCATTCCACGACTTTAACTGAAATAATTGGTTTACGTCATAAAGACGTTAAACCTCATTTTTTTGATTGGCCAAATGACTATTTTATAACTTTCAAAAAATTATAAAAATGTTTTAGTGTTCAAAAGAAAGTTTTAATTTGATTACCATACTGTATTTAAGTTTCAAAAATAAAAGACAACAAAATAATCTTATTTATGTATTTCTTAAACAAATAAACCTGACTTTACGTTATGAATTTATAAATTACCATTATAAACTGCTTTTTCTCTTAATAATTGTGCAGTCAGATCAACTTTAATCTTTTAAACTAAAAATTGCAGTAGTTAAATATTTCTCCTCTATTGTTTATTGATGAAACAAAAGATTAGAGCAAATTTATTCAAGCTTTGTTTGTAAACTTATTAGACATGTTTTGTTCTTATTGGAACACTTCAGCACGTCGCGACAGATTTTTGTTTGCATAAATTTGCAGTGACCAATTTAGGCTTGTATTTAACCAAGTGTCTATTACTTTCGTAGTAAAGTAGAAATAACAACATCTGTTAAAAGCTATCATTACATCAAAGTCAAGAAACCCCTACATGTTTAAAGCATATGTCACTCTAAATAACAGATATCGATTCCGATAGACACAATTTGAGACTGAAAGTATATTCCTGATTAGACAACCAAGTAATCACGTTGGCGCTTTTCGTCTCAAACGCATATCTATGATATGCAATGTTATATATCTTTGGTTTCTACCAACAAGTAGAACAAATTTCCTCATACTAGATCCGTAGAGTTAGACATGTTTCGTTCGTACTAGAATTTTTCAGCAAATTGCAACAAATTCTTCTTTGTAGCAAAAAGCGCTAACAAGTTGCCTAATTTTCAACAGCTTGTAAAAAATACATCCCACTGAAAAAAATGCTTTTAGAAGCATTATTCCAATATTGATAAAAAAAATTTAATTAAAATATTTTTTTTATTATTTTAAAAAATTATTATTTTTTATGTATTTAGTTGGATTTTACTATCATTAAATTTTTAAATTTTTCAAAGTCAAATTAAATCTTAAAGCTCAACGCAAATGTCGCAAAGTAAGGTTTATTTGCATTTTTTTATAATTTGTAAATATTCTTGCTAAAAAATTCCTTTATTAAAACTGATTCTTAATGATAACCATTCTCAAATTCACGCAAATAAAAAAATATTAATATTATCTTATCAGACAATAGGCCTAATAATGTTTTAGCTCTGTAATGTTTTGAACAAACTATTTTAATCTTAAGTCATAATTGCCCTGATACTATACAGAGTGATCGATCGTAACAAGTGTTTGTAATTTTTCAGATTTTTTTTGTTCTCACCTATGTTAAGAAACCAGGTTTATTGATGTTTAATGCATAGGTCACTCTAAATGACAGATATAAATTCTGATAGGCACAATGTGAGACAGAATGTATATCGTTGATTAGACAAAAAAAGTTATCACGTTAGCGCTTCTCGTTTCAAACGCATACCTATAATCTGCAATGTTATATGTTTGGTTTCTACCAAGAAATAGAAAAACAACTTTAAAGCAAATTTATTCAATTTACATGTAGACTTAAAAATGTTTTGTTCGTATTGGAACTCGTCAGCAAATTGCCACAATCTTTTTTTGACATAAAAAGCGTTAACATGATAACTAAGTTGTCTAATTTCCACCTGTTTGTAAAAATATACAAATTGCTAGAAAAAATGTACTTAAAAGTATTATTCTAATTTTGATAAAGGTTTTTTTTAACCTAAACGATTTTCTTGCTATTTTAAACAATAATTATTATATATTTAGTTGAATTTTATTATCATTCCATTTTTAAATTTTTCAAAGTCAAATTAATTCCAAAATCTAACGCAAATTAAAGTTTATTTGCATTTTTTTATAATTTGTAAATATTCTTGCTAAAAAATTCCTGTATTAAAACCAATTCTTCGTGAAATAATATCCATTCTCAAGTTCACACAAATAAAAAAAAATTAATATTATCTTATCAGACAATGGGCCTAATAATGTAGAAAAAATTGTAAATTTGCTTTAGTTGTGTAATTTTTTGAACAAACTATCTTAATCTCTAGTTTATGCACTGATACTATACAGAGTGAACGTGTAATTTTTCAGATTTTTTTGGATCTTACACCGTCATCGATTTTCAACATATCACCAAGATTTGTAATCAAATTTTATTGATGTCTAATATAACATTTTCAAATACATACAGAGTGTATCTACAAGGTGTATAATATTAACATTAATCAAGAGAGCTTTAGAAAATAAAACGATTGTCGTAGCTTGATTAGAAAGAAAGATTACATAAAATATTCTGGTAAGCTAAGCCGGTATTGCAGGTGTCTATTCAAACTCACATTAACATTTTAGAGCACAGTGCCCGGCACAAACGCCTGTCGCAAGCATTTGCACTATTTGTAAATGTAAAATAAGTTTTTAATTAATTAAATAAAACAGATACTTTTCAAAAAGAATAAAAATATGTATTTCGAATATTACAGCGCTCAAAAACAATAACGTAAATTAATTAAATTATTATATTTAAATTTACAAGAATTTCTGCGCTACTGCGTAAGCGACTTTATGTGTTTACAGATTGTTACCGGCTTTAGTACAAACCGATCTAACACTTGCTGTCAAAGAAGCTAAGCACTCTTGATTAATGTTAATATAATACATCTTGTAGTAAAAAATGACTGAATAGATGTGTAACTCTTTATCTAAAACTGCCAAGACTGAAGTTTGTCAAATAAACAGCTGACACACATTAGCTTAAAATTTTTAACAAAACTGCCATTGAAGTGAGAAATACCGTGCGTTTATAAATTATTTAGATCAACTCCTGCTGTGCAATTTAGTTTAGTACATTTTTATTGTCGTAGAAAGCATGATTGCGCCGTCAAGCCTTTAGGCTTATTTAATAATACACAACACGTTTGTATCCGCGAATGAACTAACCAAAAAATAAACATAGGCTCAAAATTTTATGGCAAGAGTAGATCTAAATAATTTGTGAATAAAAAAATTAATTATATTTTGATAAGAACATTTTTGCACTGGCAACATGGTAATTTACTCAAGTTTTTAGTAAATACAGTTATTTTAATATACATACTGGTAATATTTCTACGCCCATTTTTCTAATATAAAATGAAGTTACATAAAAAGTTCAGTAAGCGGTTATTGCCGGTAAGTTAGAGCGGTATTGCAGGTGTTTATTTACAACTCACATTGACATTTTAGAGCACAGTGCGGTGCATAAAATATGCTTGCCGGAGGCATTTGTACCTTTTTATTTAAATAACTCAATAACTTGACCTGACCTGACCTAACCTGACAATATGAAGAGATATAGCTCTATCATTATTTTATTTAATTATTGTAAACTTATTTTGTATTAATTATTGATCATTTTTTCTCACAGTGTATGACTTATACAAAAACCTACTTGCATAATCATATTCTTGTATTTATTAGTTTTCAACTAGCAATAGTCCCACTCCAGATAGACCTCATCGGTTACGATACTGCCCCTACTTGTCAAAGACCGTAATGATTTTTGAATTCAGCAAAATTGCTGTGCTTCCGGAAAGGGGAGAGTTAAACATAACAATAAATTTTGCATTTCAAACCCTATCAAACTGCATTACTTACGATGTTGACCAAACGTCATTTTGTGTTTTAATAATATTAATGTTAATATTATTAAAGCATATAATTATAAGAAAAAAACGTTTCCTACTCGTAGTTTTTAAAATACATGTAAATATTTTGCCAGAAAATAAAAAACAAAAGACATTAAGCAAATAAAGTTTTACTAGAAAAAGTAAATAAGACTTAAACTTTTCAAAAGAAAAAAACCAATTGTTTGCGATTATATTAAACAAATATGAAAAAGTCTTCTCTTATCAGATAATTAGCTATTAATTAAATCTTATAAAAATAGAAAAGTCATGCAAACTATTCCGAACGTTTTTCGAGATTATTTTTAAGCAACTAACTTAATATTTGCGGTCATAAAATGTGTACTGTATCTAACGTGCGTTTATAAATTATTTAAATCAATTCTTGCTGTGTAATTTGGCTTGACAGATTTTTATTGACTTTGATAGTATAATTGCCAATAAATGTCAAACAAACGTCAAAATTTTTGTTTATAATAATTGAAAAAGCTCATTAACATAACAATGAAACTGATATTTATAACAGCACAATGGCCGAGTTAACAGTAATAAGCAAGTCAAACCTCGCTAATCTGATTGTTTTCTTTAGCATATAAGAGCGCCATCTATATCATTTGCTAGTGTCAATACAACATAAAGTTCTCTCCGGTCGCTCATAGATGACGTTTAATTAGAATTTAATTGAATTGTAGCAAATAAATTTGAAACGCCATGTCGTTTAGCTTTTTTAGATCATTTGCACTAAAATTACAAATTTGATAATAAAAGTATTTAAACACTAAAATTTATGTAGAAGTACGTCAATATGGGCCTAATGCATATATTCTATAATTCTATTTCAAACCTAAAAAACAATTGATATAAAGAAAAAAAAAGAATTAGTTCAATTATAGATATGACTTTATCTACACACACACACATACACACTCATAAGCCAGACAAAACTCACTTAATCAAAAAATCATAAGAGGCTATTTTTGTAGAGCAGTAAATTTCCTATAAAATCATAAGTTTTGCAATTCGAAATAACTTTTTTTCATCGACTTATAAAATTTATAATAAAAACGAATATTTTTCTTAAAATAGCCAAACTTCAACTATGAATATCTTTTAATCTATTGAGTTTTTAAAAAAATCATAAGAGACCTTTTTTGTAAAGCATTCAATTTCTTACTAAATCTATGCTACCGAATATTTTTCCAAGCAGTTGGAAGCGAGATATAATTTTTTTTATTTAATTATTCGAAAAAAATAGAAACCTGCAAAGCGGGGGACTTTAAGAGCTCATACTTGGAGAGAATTCTTTTTAGGTGTCTACGAACCCATTTTTCAGAGTATAAAGTCAAAAATAAATTATTCGATTTTTTTGACCCACCCTAATATATATATATAATATTTATATTAAAATATTTGTTTTATTAGGTGTTTTTATTGATATTTTTATTTTTTATTGCCTTAAGAATTTAGCAGCCTATCTATATTAGAAAGGCAAAAGCACTTTAACATTCAAAAATTTGTAATTAATTTTGTTATTTACTTAAAAAATTATAAATGCAAGATTATTTTGTTTGTGTCTACATTTCAATAATTGTTTATTACCTGATAAGGTATGTTATATTTATTTTAACTTACTTGAAAAGACATAAGTTATCAGTGTTTTCTTTTTATTACTATTATTATTATCATTGCAGCAATAATATTTATTTAGATGAAACAACTTGTGTGTCTTTAAAACATGTGAATTGCAAATTTAGTTTAATTTACTTTTTATAAACCCACTCTTGGCTTTTTATAGAAACTAATTTTTTTTTAATTATTTTATTTTAAAACTTTATGTATTTTTTCAATATTTTTTATATCTTATTTACAACATTCTTGTTTCTGATCAGCTCTACAAATTATGCCTATTTTGACTAACAAACGCCGCTATTTATCATAATCTATTTATCACTTGATATTTATCATTTTATAGTTTTATTTTTATTATCATTGATTTTATTTTGATACAAACAAGTGTTTTCTTTTAACTCTGCTAGTATTTAGAACTATTTATGTCTATTTTTTTAAATATAAAAAAACTTTGAAAAAAAAATGCAGAAGTTTCACAAATTTTTAAATTAACTCATTTTATCACCAATATGCTATTCACAGTTCTTTTGTAATATCATTACCGGTCTATTGAACCTTAACCTTAACGTGTTTCCCTTTATAAAAAAATGACCGGTTCAATGACATCAACAGCCTGAAGAAGGTAAAATTTTGTTACCGAAACGTAGCTCTCAGATGAAATAAAGAACTGTAAAAAACATCTACATTTTATTTACCCTAAATCCTCCATAAAAAAAATTTTTTTACATATAATGTTACACAGTGTAATGTTTTTGATTCAAAATATTTATTTTTTCACTCTAATTTTGACGTAATTTCTAAAAAGCACTCTAGTTTTCAATTGAAACTGCTCGTCAAAATATCTCCGTTTTTGAAAAAAAGTCGGTAGGTTTTTGGTTTGTGAATCTCTACTTTCTTATGCTGTAAAAAAATATTCAATATAATAGTAAGTTTTTTCAGAAAATGCTAAAAAACGAAAAAACATAAATCCGAAAATTTTTCTTCTACACTTTTAGAGACGATGAGGTTTAAAGATTTCAAAGATTTGCTAGAATCGTAAATCAATTCTAACAGAAATGCCATGAAAGAAAAAAAAATTAACGCATAAGTGATTAGAATTCAAGATTTAGTATTTATAAATAAAGATTAATGTATTTAAAAATATCATAATGATTAAGGTAAACAGTATAAAGTATCTAAATTCATTAGATATTTGCATGCATATTTATATATTATGAAATTTTCTATAATATAATGATAATTTGAATTTAATAAATATTTTTATTACTGAAAAAAACAGCAGTAGTCACATTTTTTAGATGAAAACCTCTTAAAATACTATCTTTAATATTTAGAACAATTATTTTTGCATATTTTTTGCAATACATTATATAATACTAAATACTACTAAAATATTTTACGTTTTTCAAATAATTAAAGTGTAAATATCAATAAATAACTCTAAATTGTACCTAATGATTAAAAAAGTTTTGGATTTATATTTATTGTTTTTTTGCATTTACTAAAAAACTTTACGATATTTATATTTTTTTTGCATTATCATCAAAAAGAAATTTCAATTTCAAGCCTACCGAGTTTTTCAAAACAACAAATTTTTTGACTCGAGAATTTTTGATAGCAAATTAGAGTGTTGTTTAAATATTATGTCAAAATAAGGTAAAAAAAAATGCAATAAGTTTGGGACATAATAAGTATTAATAACATAAGTTTTCATCAAATTTTGTATCAAAAAAAAGGTTGCTGTAAAAGATAAAAAGAAAAAACTAAACTTTGTTAAGTATTTAAATTGTTCACATAAATTTTTAGATTATGTAAAAAAAGTAAAGCTTCAAAAGTTGTAGATCCATTCACTACCAACAACTTTGCTTTTTTCTACAGGACTTTAGCAGTTTTTGAAAATCCAAATAAACCGTTTTTCACCTTTTAAAACACACTCTCTTTCAGTTTCTGGCTTCAGATTGCTCGTAATTTATTTTTATGTTTGTATTTAATTAATGTTATAATTACTATTAAATAAGTTTTATTTTATTATTATTATTTTTCTCAAACCACAATTTCTAATTTATGACAGTAATTTATTAATAAATTATCTTTTGAGAAAAATAAAAATCTTTTAGAATTAATATAACAAAAAGCATTAATTTAATTTCATTCAAAAACGATGATGATCGTTTTGTATAATTTGAATCACTTTCAATAATCACTGAGTAATTTCACAAATAGCTGAATTCAATTAAAAATTAAAAATTGTCAAAGTCAAACCAAATCTCTTCAATTTGCAAAAAAGTAAAATTAAGGTTTATTTGCATTTTTTACAATTTGTGTAAATATTTTTGCCAAAAAATTTCCTGCATTAGAGCTAATTCTAAATAAAATAATGAGAATGCGTACTCTCAATTCTCAACAAATAAAAAAAATAAGAAGATATTATCTTATCAGACAATAGGGTGGGAAGAACAATTTAAAAAAAATATGTTTTTAGCTGTGTAATGTTTGAGCAAGATACGAAATCATTGCCACCATCACTCTACCGGATGTCCGTGAAAAAAGAAGGAAATAGAAAGTATTCTTTCTGATTGTTTTAAACAAATTAAGACTCTAATTTTTTTAATTACATGACATTGCACAACATATTCAATAAGTAATAAAAATTTTTATAAATAAAATTATTCAACTCAAAGGGATGAATCAATAATTAAATATTCTAAAAAAAAATTTTAGATTAAGTTAACAATTAATATTTAAAATTTGCGTTGAAATATAAAAATATATTGTACTCTAAATTAAATTTTATAGAACAGTTTTTTTCTTTTAAATTTCATGATAAAAAAATGGGGTTTTTTTTTTGTAACTTAAAATTTGCTATAACCGACCACTACTGCACTCTAATTATATATATTTTTTTAATAACTATGATTTACATGTGTAAATTTGAGACTTTTTGCAAGAATTTCAAAAGGGTTATAAGCGAACAAAAATTTCTAGAATGATTATGTATTTTATCAATTTTATTGTTTATTATTAATTGCTGTATTGAACAAAATTATTTTTTATCCTACACCAACTCAAAATAAAATTTTCTTGTCTTTCGACAGACGTGAAAGTACATCATTTCTAGGCTAGCCGAGAAAAGATGTACTTTCTCGGCTAGCCGAAAAAAAAAATTAGAAAATTTGACCAAATTTCTCATAAAAAGTTTGAAGCTATAGTATATTCACGTTAAAGACGAATCTGAAATAAACAAACAACACCGCGTGATCACCTCGTGGTTGATATCTCATGGTGAGGTGGTATAGAAATTTGAAACTATTCCAGTTTTATTACTAAACTAGAGACTTTGGCGTGTGTGAAATGTTCAATAACAGTGACTCTAATTGTTCGTACTATGTCAACTCGTTGAACTAGCTCTGCTATTGGTTCTTCACTTTTTTTTTCTAATAGTGTTGTCTTCTAAGTCACTGTCACTTGACAGATGGACGTTAGTTGCACTTGGTTGTAAGAATAAATCTTATGTAATCTGTGTTCTCTACAATTTTGCTCTCTGTTGTGCTGCTTGAAGAAAATGGAGGTAGAAATATCAATTTTTTTAGATAGGGACAATGGACAAGCTATACAAGCATTATCTTCGTTTAGATGCGCAGTGCTGCGATTGCAAGAGTTCGACCCAAAATACTCGTAGTCGAAAAACTAAACTTTAGGTTCTATAGACCTTTTTGTCAAATATTCTTTGTACCTTGAACGATAAATGGAATTTTTTTAAGTAACGTTCTATTTTCATCTATTATCTGTGGTGTATTACTTGGCAAGCTATACAATGTAATTATACCAAGTTTTCTGACGACAGCAATTATAATTTGAAATACCATTTCACCGAAACAAACATAATTTAGAATTTCAGATAGATTTTTAAACACTCGACTTTGTCAACATTACAAACAAATATCTTGATAATAATTGATGTATTTATTGTATATCAATAAACTGAAAATTATTTTGATCCTCATTCAGAAATAATTTTAGTATAACTTTTAGGGCTCATTATTTAAAATAACAGTCTAGGAAATTATAAGATTTGATGTAAGGATAAAATCTAGGTTATGTAAATGTAATGTAACATTTATTAGGAATAGGCCGAATAAGTATAGTATAGTATTATGCTGTTAAACTCAGCAAAGTGCTGCGCTCTACTTAAGGATTGCTCATGTAACATTATAAAGTACAGAATTCAATGACATAAAATGAGGGTTGAAAAGTAGTTACAATTTTCCAAACTAGATGACTCTCTATAATTTACAGTTTCTATTTATTATTTTACCGTTGAGTGAGAAGTTTTCACTCAACGATTTTACACAGTTTAAGGCATTTTGGAAAAAAACTGTGTGAAATAGAAAGAAGTTGATTTATTTTTTAATGCATTTTTGAAAATAATTTATTGATGACAATTTAGAAATTCATTTTACATTAAGAAAAATGTATTTTTAATTTAAGCTATCTCAAGCACATAAATCACACAAAACACGTCACCCCTAAGGCAACTTTTGCCAATATGACAGCTCATAAAGTAACTAGATGTCCATCTACTTCCGTAATAGGAATGCGATTGCCACCTTGGATATCCGTTTCCTAAGGGACTAGTACACCAACACCCTCTAATATTGTATACTCTTCTATATTGGACTTGCAAGAAAGATACAAGATAAAACAAGACTTGACCAAATATTTAAAAAAATTACGTAATATAAAATGAAAAGAAATTAAAGTAAGTTCTCATTATCATTAACGTTCATCTTTGACTTTCAATTTCAATTAACAACAATTAACAATTAAAAGTTTTATTTTAGAACACCAAGGTCTAACAGACAAGAATAAATTGATTCTGAATTGCAATAAAGATAGTAAATTTTTAACTTATTACCTGTTCTAAAAAAAAATATACAAGACAAGCGTAGTAGAACTCAAGATAAAATAAAATAAAAATAAATTAGAAAATTTAAGAAATTAGTCAATTAATATTTTGTTATGATACCTAAAAGTCTACAGAAAATTTTCTAATAACTAGAAAAAAAATCGCACTCTCACTCTAGAAGCAAAACATATTCTAATTATTTAATGTCTTGCTCTTTTCTTTATCAACAAAAGCGTTATCAAAACAAATAAACTAATTTGCAATCTTAATTTGCCACTTTAATTAGAGTTTTTAGTTTCTTGAATTTAAATCAGTAAGTTTAAAAATAAGTTACAAACCGAATAGCACAAAAACGTTTAGTTTTAAAAAAAAGACAACAGCTGCAATATTTTTTACAAGCCTGCAATAGATTTTTCAGAAAACAGCAATATACCTACAATATATTTACAATTCTACATAGAAACCTTATTTTTGCGAGTTTTCAATTGGTCGAGTAGTGACAGCTCTGTCTTGCAGAAAGCCAAAAATCTCAAGCAGAGTTCTTTGTTATTGTCAGTTTTTTGCTGTAAGCTAGATCTTTTCTGACGTTTGTAAAAACTTTTATTTATAAACGCCACAGAAGATTAAAAAGCACACAAGTCGTTCTAGGTCGCTTAACTGTAAAAATCTAGACATTCCTAACAACCGTTTCAGGCAGAAAAATGATTCGAATTTTATGTGTTTTCTGAAAAAAAAGCGTTCTGTTTTTGCTGCTATTTGATAAAAAACTATTTCCACATAAAGCAAAACATTAGAATTTTTGCTTTCCAGTTATTTGTTTAATACGGTTATTTTATAACAACTTGATCATTTTAATAAAAATATAAAATTTTAATTATTTTGTACCGAGTAATTGTTTGTTTATTAAGATCAATGCAAATAAAAAAAACTATGTCATTGAAGATAAATCTTAAAATTACGCATCGTTTCACAATCAGTTAATTTACTAAGTATATAAACTAGCATTTCCGCTATTTGCAGATTTATAAGACGCATAATTTTTGAATTTTAGTTATTTTTTCTAACATCCTAGATGAAAATTCATTGTCGTGCCTAACCTATATTTATTTTTTGATGACCAGAAAAGACTAACAATTTTTTCTGGCAAGCTTTTTCACAATTCTAAGCAAATCTTAGACATTTCTAACAAGTTTTTAAGACATAATGTAGAGACTGATTGAAATCTGGTTTATCTTTTCAAAAAAAGCGTTATATTTTGGCTGCTATGTAATGCAAACATTTTTCTCAAAAGCAAACATCACTTGTTTGTTGATGTAGTAATTTTACAATTTTGCAAAAATTTGACAATATTAATATTTTTCTACTGTGTATTTTCTGCATGTCACTCAAAACAAAAGCTAAAATTTCGACCTGCCAGAGTAACTTTTCACCAATTGAACTTCTATAAAGAAATCTCTATTGAATGAAAAAACTTAAATTTTTTCAATTTTTTGATTTATAGCACACAGAAGTCTTAATTTTAACAATGTAAAACATGCTACTTAACATTTTCTTTGTTACAAAATGTCAAAAAAATTATTTTTTTAAAAACACGTAACATTTGAGTTGAAAATTAAATGTAGAGCTACTGAATTAACTGTCATAAAGTTTGAGCAAGTTAAAAAAAAATGATTGAAATTGTTGAATTTACTTTCATTTGTCTTTTTAGATTTTGCAAAAATAACAATGAATGTCATAGCCAACTAGGCTTTGTTGTTGATTCAAAGTTTTTGTGTTTATTATAAACAAAAATTGTTTTTGAATTTCATAGCCAACTAGGATTTGTTGTTGAGTCAAATGTGTTTATTATAAACAAAATTTTTTCTGACATTTTGAAACTAAATGTTAACTTGTATTGCATTGTTAAAATCCAAAAAAATTAACTTTTCAAAAATGTAAAATTTTACTCGTGTTACTATTTAAAAAAAAACTAGTCGCAACTGGGTTTTTAAAACATTTACACATTTGGATTGATGATCGACATAAAACAACTTTTCATATCATAAAAATAGAACTAACATAACGTACAGTTATGTTGTTTTATTAGTACAGTGCTTCCAAGCAAACATGAGCCCTGGAAGGACGTAGCCTGACAGCGCTTCAGCTTTCATGTACACATCGCACTTTACCTTTTGTAAGCTTCTGATTAGTTAGTTTGAGTTTATTCTTAAATTTGCTTATTTAGTTTGCATATTGTTTGAGGCTCATGTTTTCTTAGAAGCACTGTATGCATTATTTAAATTAATAATTATATTGAAGTCAATTTTCCGTATTTTCAATCTGCTACTGGCTTGTTTTTAGACTATTGATTGCATTATGTCTTAAGATTATTACAATATGTACACTGAACAAAATTAATGGTTAGTAAACTAGTAGCTACTTTATAAATTTTATCAAACCTTTTATAGATACAGCTTCTACAAATACAAATTTTTATTTATGTTTTTGGCACACGCACAAAATGTTTGTAATAGTTATTTACCTAACAAGTTCGGAAAGTGAAATTTTTCACATGAGCACTTTGTTTGCAAAACGACTGAAAGAAGTGCTGCATTTATGCAATTGAGAAAACTTTTTTTCCAAATGATTAGTTACAATTTTTTTTGCAGCGAATATCTTTAAATTTTTAATAATAAATTATTTAGTTATTTACTTATTGTTCGGTAGGTAACGCCGATTACATAATTTTTCAAATAGTCTCATTGCTTGGTTGTTATGGTTTTATTCATAAAAGAACATTGTTTCAAAAAATTTTCTTTAGTTTCAGCTGCAAAGTTAAAAACACCGGGGTGTGAAAAAATTGTTTTAAAAATTTACAAACAACCTGTAAATTTCTTTTTATTGCTTAATTTTACACTTTTAACATGGTTTTCTAACAAATTGCTTGTGTAAAAAAGCAAAGATTCTCACAATCATTAAAAAATTGACTAAAAAAGAATGAAAAAAAGAGTAAACTATACTCACTAGTCACTACGCTAGATAACAAAGGCTCGCCTTCAGCCTGTTTACAGGTGAAGAAACTTTCCATATTTTATTTCAATTTTTCTTGTCTTAAAATGTTTTCACCGACAAAAAGTCAACAATTTTTTCTTATTTTTGGTTTTTTTTTATGTCTTTTTTAGGTTCTACAGAATGATCTACATATTTACACAGGCTTCTATTAAATTACGTAAAAAAATCTAAGAAAGCAATGTCTACAATAAAGTGTGGTAGATATTATGTAATTTAATTTTTCTACAATCGATACAACACTAGCATCTAACAACATAAAAGTATACTTATTGTATAAATTGGTTTTTAATTATTAAGTTGTCTAATTATTGTAAAATAAATGTTGTGTGTGATGGCGTTGTAAATACTGGCGAGCTTCTTAGTCGCGCCTCTCGATCGACAATACACAAATAGCTATTAAAAGAAGAAAAGAAAGTGTGCTATACTAAATTGCACGTTCATCTGAGTGTGCTTCTGTTGACAAAACTAATTTTAAATTTTAATGTTGATAAAGTTTATTTTAGGCTTATGAGCGGTTAAAAACGCATGTCGGAAATGCGTTGCCAGCACATATTTTCTGGCAACAAAAGAAAGTTTAAAAATTTTTGTTTGTCTGTGCCATAAAGACACTTTCCGGAGAAAAGCGAAGTAATAAATTGTTGGGTGCAAATCTGACTTAACTTGCGGTTGAAATCAAGTTGAAGTTAGAGAGTAATTTATGACAGTCTGAGGGAGCGCCATAATCACGAATGGCAAAAAAGATAACGAAATCCGATTTTCTTGAACGCTTTGCGATTCAGGTTCAGTATGCTGGAGCACCAGATGGCTCTCAGCCAATATCTCAATGATTTATTAAAAGAAAAAAAATTAAAACTAATTGAAGTTTATATTAGCAAAATTTTAGTTCGCTACTGATTTAAAAGAAGAGGGTCAAAGCTATATGCTCTCTGACGTCATTTATATCTCTGTCATTTAAAAAAGCAGAGGACAGACCTTTTGCTGTAGCTTACTTTAGAACGAAAATCGTCTAAATCAGCTTAGCGACCCTCTCAGTAATCAAATATTATATATCGCTCTTGTGACATTTTCCACATAGTTTTCAAAATTGTATTTCGTTTATCAGCTTTTCCCGAGTGATAATCTAGTTGGCTACGGAAAATATCTCTTGTTCCCAGGAGCTCTCTCCAACACAATTATTTCGCTTTTATCTAAAACACTCCGCGTCAAATTACATTTTTTCATGTAATAATCAATGAGAAAAAGATAAGCTTAAAAATTTTTTCCAACAAATTGCGAACTTTATAAAGCAATGTTTGATAAAGTAATAATATGAATAGATTTATTTGATACTCATTATGGACATATTATGAGACACCTGCTATGTGGTGTGGTGTTTCACATATGGTTCAGCCAAGTGTCAATAGCAAAACCCCCCATAGAGGAAAACTGCTCTCATTCAAACATATTGTAAAGTATTTAGTTCTTTTATATCATCCCCCGTTGGAAGTGCCCTAAAACACCAAAAAATCAATACAAAATACTTAAAAATTCTATTCGAATTAATGGTTGCGTCTACAATTTTTGAAGTTACATTTAAAAACTCCATTAGTGATGGAATGCTTAATCAATTTATAACACTCTCTAAATTACGATTTCATTTAAGAGATGATTAATAGCCCAAGCGCCACTATATGTTACAAAACTCACACCATAAGTTAATCAAGCAAAAGAATTTGCAGACAGAGCGAGGTTTTTATATTTTTGGTCGGTATTGTGTTGATGATGAGAGCTATTAATTTAGAAGATAAGCATTGTCAAAAGACAAAGAGATTTAGCAAAGTTTTCCCTCTTTGAAAATGCTTTATTTAAATTGAGGCGCGCCTGTATTTTAAACAAAATGTTGTTCAAATATGAGAAAATCAAAAAATATAAATCAAGTTTTAGTTTAAAATTTTTATAAAAAATTGATAGTCTTCAAATATAATCAATAGCTGCTAATTAATACATCAGTCCTGTGAAAGTGTTTTAAATTAAAATAAGTTAAAATTTTTTTTTTAAAATGTACCCAAATATTAAAAAATTATTGTAAACTTTTAGTCTTACTTTTTAATTTTGTTTTGCATGTATGTTTTTTATTAAGTGTTTTGCATAATTTGACCTTATATGTAGTGTTTTACGTTTAGACACAAATGTATAGAAGTCATTAATTTACCATTTTAACAACTCACTGCACTGAAAAAAAAAGATGTATGAAGCCGTATTTAATGCTTTAAACCAAAAAAAAACATTTGACAATGATAGCTATGGGTGCCAACTTTTTAATTGGAAAAAAATTTTGCTGTAATTTTTGTGTATGATAAACAAACATAAAATAAATTATTTATAAAAAAAAATTAAACTAACCTCAAAACCACAACTGAGCACTCAAGAGCAAAAAATAATTTTAAAAAAATTAAAATTAAAATAATTATTATAAGCGCTACCCACTTATCTATTTGGAGTCGTTGCCAGCCAAAACTAATAGGTAGTACTGGAAGTACATAGATACTCCCTACAAGTATCTACTTACTTACTACATACATAGTATCCATCTTCTACCTGTTAGAATGAACTGGCACCGACTTAAAATAGATGAGTGGGTAGCGCTTATAATAACTGTTTGATTTATTTTAGTTTTAGAGTGTCTAGTTCTGAGTTTTAAAGTCGCTTTAATCATTTTTTTTAGTAATTTTTTTTTTTTTTAGTGCAAAACAAGTTTTAATTGAAAAACTACCTGATATTAATATAGAAAAAAACTATATTTGAAACTACCGATACGGATTACTATATTACAGTGCTTCCAAGCAAACTTGAGCCTTGGAAAGACGTCTTCCATGTACACGCCGCACCTCATTTTTTTGAGCTTTTGATTGGTCTATTTAAATTTACTCCTAAATTTACAAATTTTTTTCTCATATATTTTAGAACTCATGTTTGCTGAGACTGTTAGTTAGTTAGTTTTGGCAAAAAACTCAAAAGCATAGAAAACAAGAAATTGTTAATTTAATCATTTATTAGTTGAAAACTGTTTTTTATTTTTTTTAATTACCATAGTATATAAAAGAACTAGTTTTATAAGGGTTGATTAAGCGATTAACTTCCAAGGCAAGTTTTTTATGAAACACGTGCGCTAATACCTTTTATAAAACGTCTATTTTTTCAAGTTTGCACTTTTATCTTTAATTTTATATAAAAAAAAATTTAAGTTTTAAGGAATTTTGTTAAGGGCTGGTACCATCCTTTTGATTTAAATTTTCATTTAAAAGTTTTGTTTGACATAATTTGTTTTATGTTTAACAATAAACTAATATTACAAGAACAACAGAATTTATGTGCTCCATCAAAAATTCTAGAAATAGCCGAAACAACGATTAAAAGTTTATTATCTGATAAATACGAAGCAATTTAACAATTGTGAATGTAGCAATGTTTCTGTAGCAAACCAATTTTTGCAGCCTTGCTTAAAGCCACTTTGTTTCTAATTTGAATCACTAACCACTTTTCAAAACAATTTTGGTTTAAGCTGAATACGAATTTTATAACAGTAGTAATTCGCATGTATGACAATTATGACATTCTAAAGTTACTAAAGTAAGATACATTGAATATTATTAAAAAGTACATACTCATTGCATAAAATTATTATTAGAATTTACTTAGTTTTCTACGTCTCTGACACAAACCCTCTCAGTATTAAACTATCCTTGATCCAGCTCATGAAATAAATAAATACTCTCAGCTCACTCGAATTAACAATCCCTCAACCTTCTGGTAGAAAACTTTGATTTTACCACCAGTAACCCTCTAAACTCACCATTTCATCTACCCTAAACACTACTCAATATTAATTTCTACCCAATACGTGAACATATGTGCAACTTATACGATTCGTATTGGGATTTAAATTCTTTTGTATGACCCCTCTGTTTCAATACTGAAAAAAAGAGATTTTTTTAATGGAAAAATGGAAAAGAATGAGAAAGTCAAGCGAACCGGAAATGACAGAAACAAATCTCAAGTCAATTGGCTGTTTTTAGCTCAGATGGTGTAAAAACACATAATCCGGTTAAATCCCCGGAGAAGTGCTAATCGAAGAAGGCTGAGATATTGTCGCTACGGTGGATGCACACTAGATGGTTATTTAATTTGCTCAAATCTTATCCCTAAACTTTTTTTATAAGCTAAATAACAAAAAACTGCTTATTTTTGAGGGTATATATATAATATATATATAGCAAAACAGATTGTTCAATATTTTTTTATATATGTTTTAAGTTTTCAAACAGATTATGTATGTTTAATAATATACAGAGTAGCGTTTATTATACAGAGTGTTTATACTACATATATCTTTTTGCCATAAAAATATGTTTCTTTTTGCTTTTGAGATTAGAAAATATAAATTGTCAAAGTGACATTTATAGCTGTTTCCTGTTTTAAAAGTGGACTCGTTTACAGCTCTTGTGCTATAATTGAATCTTTTTTATTTTAATGAGCTTTTTTTAGAGCAAAAAACGCGGTAAAAAACTAATACCTGTTTAGAGCTAATTGTAGTTAAGCAACGTCGACAAAAGTTTCTACTTGAATAGCTGTCTACTTTGATGGGCCACAGCTTGGTTGTTGCACTTTTACCTGTATTTGCCTATTTAGCTTGGTAAATGTATAAACAGTAATTTTATTTCTTAATAACAAACCAAGTTTGCTATAATCCTTATAATGTTTTTGTTTTCTACGAATAATTAAAATTTAAAGTTTGAAGATTTTATTCATTTAAAGAAAATCCCTAGGCTCAATAAAGCAAAATTTTTCTTTGATTGACGTTCCACGCTTTATTTAAGCATTTTTTAGAGATTCAGTATTTAATGTATTAAAATTGATAAATATTCAGTAGTGTTATATTTCAATTTTTCAACGTTCTACTATTTGAAAATTTTTGAGAGTTTTTACCTTTAGATCAGTAAATTTTATAGTTAGTTAACTATTATGTAACGTGAGCTAAAGTGTTAGATAATTATTATTTGTATTATATTAGTGCAGATGAATAGAGTCGTGGTGCAAATTTTTCTACTTTTTCCTATTGACGTCCGGAATCTCTCTGGAATTCTGGTTTCCGGAAAGAACGCTACATATCGGCATATATTATTGGTCAAAAGACTCAGTGAGCGTATTCCGATTGTGAATTATGATTTTCAGCGCGAAACGAATCATATTTTCGTCGGATTCTCAAAGGACCTTCCGTCCTCTTTACTCCCATTGTCCTCGGTGCAATTTTTCTTATTTCAACACATTGAAATGGCCACAAATTACAATGCGACTCTTTGTAGAACCTATTGAAGTCGTAACCGTGAAAATTATTATTGATATCTAACACTTTGAGGGTGCCAAATAGACATGTTATATTCATAAGTGTAGAGCAAGCAGGGTGAATGAACAGTTCTGTTGGAGAAAAGTTCTAGTCGCTTTCGAAAATTTTTCGTTTTGGTTTGTTTTGATGGGGGGATTTGAGGATTTGGTGATAGGATTAATGAAAAGTTTTCTCGAAGCACTTGCTGATCAGGACAATATCCGGCTAATGACTTTTTGGCGTACAAGGCCCATCTGTTCAAATGTTCGCGGCCAGAATCAACATATGGTCAAATTGGGGCGAGGGTATTCTAAAGATTTAACCAACAGTGGCGTACGTGGCTTATGCTATACAAAGTGGTTGCGCAAATATAAGCCCAGCTAAATTGAAAGATCTTAATAACAAATAAAAATGTAACCCTTTTTTCACAATTTATTTTTTATAACAGATTCTATCATAATAACAACCATATTAAAATTTCAAATATAAAGATTGAAAAAAAATTGTTTTTCTTTATGCTTTATTGCATCATCTTGCAGTTTTACTATTTTATTTAACATTTATATTATTGACGCTGCGTCTTTTGTTTCAATGTAAACAGCTCTTATAGTCTTTAGCATGTGAGTTTAGATGATGAGGGTTGAAACATGAAGTAGCATAAGATTTACAAAAAAATGCATTGCTGAATCAAAGACAACAAAGATTATACAGGGTTAGTCAAAAATATAGGGCGGTTTATTTCGGTAAATATGAACTTCATAAAAATTTTTTTTACAAAAGTTTATTACTAATTATTTTTTATTTTGTAGTCTACTCTTTGTTTTTGTATGTCAACGCGTTTCCTTAAAAACGTTATATATACATCTTTTTTTTTATAACAGCCAAAAGATTTTTTTGGTAATTTTTAATCCACCTGTTGATCAAAGATAACTTGATATTTTTTATATGTGTAAAATAATACAGTCTGAAAAACGGCAAAATGTGATATCAAATCAGATTCTCTAGTTTTTAATAGTCCTTTTTATTCATGTGAGAAAAATTCTTAAAAAAATAATAGTGAATTCGGTTTGTCGGGATTTTATTGAATGACCTACTAGGTTGTCTGATTCAAGTTCTCTAGATTATTACCTCTAGGGTTATTTAAAAAATAATATCTACAATATAAAACCAAAAAGTTTGCAAAACCTAAAAGCCAGAATTAAGCATAAAGTTGGAAAAATATCATCTAACTAGTTGCAAAATTTGTTGCGCAAGTTTTTGATAAATTAAATTATTGTTAAGCTACAAGAGGTTGTCAGTTTAAACAATTAATTTGAGTACAATATTATTTGAGAAAATGAGGTATTATGAGCATTTTCTCTAAAAAATTTTTATTTAAGCATATGAAGGAAAGTAGAGTTCTTGGTAAATTTCTCAAACTTCTTATTCTTTTCTTGGCTGAAGAATTTACAACAGTTGGCTCTTCAACGATACTGATATTAGAAACATCCTCATGTAGTAAACTTTTTTTGTCGCGATTTAGGTGTTTATTTAGACAAACTTCGTTTAGATATCGAAATATTCTCATTTTCAAATACTCGCGTTGCGTCATTAGCTGAATGATTTTCGGGTGAATTCTAAATTTGTGAGATAAACTGCTTACGGTCGTATTAGACAGTTTAATTAGAGTTTTAACGCGGTCTTGGTCTGTTGACACTTCACTCACATCGATGAATGAAATATCTGATTCAAAGCTTTTTGAACATTTGCGCTTTGGTAACTTATAATGTATTTCTTTGATTGTAAATGTAATTTGTTCTTCATTTTCTCTTCCAAAATTTCCTAGGTCAATAAATCTTGATTGACCATGTTTGCCTCTACTTTGATCAGAACTTCTACCATAATCTAAAATATTGGAAGATCTTTGTCCGTAGAATCAAACATTTCATCAGAGCTCACAGATGATATTTCTTCACCTAACAATTTTCTCGCTGATCTAGCTGTTTTACAATCTTTAACACCGGAGTTAATTAATGCAGTACCCGACAACTTCATATCAAATAAAGTTCAAGCTAGAAAGTTGCGGCTTATATCTCACGCTAGATTTGCGTGACAGTTGATAATTTGGCTCTTTTACTCTAGAGTTTGAGAAAAGAAAACTTCTAGTCAACGTAATTTAAGCTAAAATTGCTGGTTCAGATTTAGATAAACTTTTATTTAATTTTTTATTGATTTCTTGTTTTTACCTTTTTTTTACTTATGATATTTTGCAAGTTTTTTGATATTTTTAAAATTAGAGCAAAAGTTATCGATATAGTGGAACAAACTAAGTAAAAACTAGTAAATTTTTATTTTTTATTATACTCTGTATGAATGTTAGCGGTTTCAAGTAGTTTATGACCGATTCATCACCAAACAATACAGCTCCCAAACCAAATTTGTATACATGTCAGACAACTTTGATTTTCAATAATGTAGTAGTTATAAACTACTTGTAAAAGTTTTATATAGAATGTTAGGCTTGTAAAATGTTGATAGGTCTTATTTGGTTTGTCATACTATATATTCGTTAAATAGTTTCCGCTGCGTTTATTTCAAATAATAAAAAAACGTCTAATATTATCAATCAAAGCTAAAAGATTGAAAGTAATAATTTTTAATTTTATAATTTTTGTAAGGTCAATATAATATAATTATATATTTTTTTTAACATAATGAAAATTGAATTTAATTCAACAAAATTATATTTAGTAATTTCTCTGCTGAAACGTGCCGATTTTCAAAAGTTTAGATTAATTCTAAAAAACCACAATACAAAATCAAAAATTTTTTTTTCATCCAAAAAAAAAACATTTTTAAAAATGTTTTGTTTCTTAATTTTGTTGATGTTAATTAACTTGATAAATAGTGTATTAAACATAAAGTCTGTAAAAAGTATTATTAGCCTTCGATCAAAAAGTTTATTTTCTAAAAAACGCAACTTTGCGAGAAATGAAAAAAAGACCACAATAATCAACCTAATTATATTATACAAAAAACTGTACCATATATCAGCTTTTGATCATCAGATTTGATGCAAAATTTCTTTGTAATAATAAAACATTAATAAAACAGCATAACGTTTAATTCATTTCTAAAAATTTTCTTTTACTAGTTTTATTTTTCAAGATTGAAATTAATAAATAAAAAAATTTAAATAGGAAATATATTGTGATAATGATAAAAAACAGTGCAGAATCTCACAATTAAGGTTTTGCTAGCGAAACGCCGGCTCGCGTATAAAGCAACAAAATTTGGTTCGATTTTCCAACTGGAAATTATCACAGTTATCAATTCAAAATTTTCTGCAGTAATGAATATCTTAATTCATATAACTATCAACAATAACAAACAGTTTGACAAAAAATGCTATGACAGTAAACGATAATTTTTGTTGTCACATTATTTTAAAATTACTAAATTTAAAAAAAACAATTTTGGAGCTTTTGCTTAGCTAAACGTTTCTCAAATTAAACATATTTGTTTTTGAGTTTTGTTTGTGCATTATGTATTCCAAATACTGTTTGCAAAAAATTATCGATACTGGAAATAGACTTAATATTATCTTTTTTTTTTCTAAGTTGACTGTGAAAATCGTTCTAAAGATAGCAACTTTAAACCAATCAAAAAAACCAAGAAAAAGAACATTGATTACATTATTTATCTGTGAAATATTCTAAATCATTTAATCAATTATTTTAATTGATTATTAAAGAAATCAATGCAAACTCATTCAAACTACGTGTTTCGTTCTTATTGAAACTCATCAGCAACTTGCAACATATTCAAATTTGAATGAATTTTATTAATATTGATCATAATGCATAATTTCACATTAATGATGGCTATTTTGCAATAGTTTATAAATGAAAAATGCGCATAGCAGGATAATTAAAAGTTATACTAGATATTTGTTTTGTTTTAAAGATTAATGACTAAAATAATGAATATTAATTTTACGTCGCCAGAATTATAATTATTGGTAAATCAAACTTTATATAAGAATTAAACTTTTTATTAATTAATATTGCTGAATTTTAGAATTATTAAAATACATCATTTTTGTTATCAAATAATAGCTGAATTATCAAAAATATATATATAGTTTGTCATGCACTACTTCAAAAAATTAATGCATCACTACTTTTATCAACAATCTTGTACTATTAAATTTAAATAACACAGACACAGCATAGGTTTGCTGACGTTATTTAGGCAATTTAAAAATGACAACAATTTGAATTATTATAATACTTATTATATATATATAAAAGAAAGTCGTGTTTGTTACAACACTTATAATTCGAAAACGGCTGGACCGATTGCCATGGTTTTTGATTTGTTGGATTTGTTTCCGTCCCGAATAGCAGAATACATCTTAAAAACAATGAAAACTCGATATGTGTAATGAATACTTAATCATTTCAATAGATGCTGATTTGTTTATTACATGTTATTGGACATTTGTTGTCCAATCCTGTCAAATAGTGTAACAACTATTTATTTTTGGAGCTTATGGCCTGGTTGTTGAGACCTTTAAGCCACAACTTTATTTTTTTCTGAAGACATCATCTGTGCGTTCAGAAATTTATTTTTTGTAAAATGTCTACAAAGTTCAGGTACCGTTATATTTGTTTTTAATTCCCGAAAATAATACCTAAGATTTATTCTACAGTAAAAACATAAAATCATCGGAAAGGAGGGAACGGAATTTAGGAAATAAAAAATCAGTTGGTAAAGGTTATAAGATTAAGGAAAAAAAATCTACAGGTTACAAAAGTGTAAATGTCTTTTTATAGGTTGTCTATGATTTTTCTTGATAAGCTATTCATACGTAGTGGTTATATACTTTGTTACCACTTGTAAGTGGGGGTGTTTTCCCCACCCATCAGCGTTGCAACCCTCAAGACGACAACAGGTCTTTTCGAGATTGTCATTCAGTCTATTCGAGATTCACTATTTCACGATCCACGAGATACGTTCTCACGAGTCGCAAGTCACGTTGACGAGCGACAATAAACGTTTATAATTTTAAATAGTTGTTTTATTTGTTAACCGCCGAGGTAAACAATTATTATCAACATTTTGGTCCTTCATCGAGCCGGATAAAGAACAAGCGAATTATTCATCACCGAACACCGATCCAAGTCAAGCAGAAATCGTCAGGCAGAGCAGAAATCGTCAGACAAAGCAGAAGTCGTCAGGCAGAGCAGAATTCTTCAAGAAGCAGAACATTAATCAAACCGCTTAACAATTAAGGTCAGTTACTCATAATTATACTCACAAAATGTCGTCTGAACTTGCTGATATGAAACTCGAGCGTAGGGTGGTAAAAGCGGCTATAACTCGTTTACAAAACAGTATTGACACAAGTAGGGATAAATTTACCCTACAAACGGATTTAGAAACAATAACGGATTTATTTAAAAAATACAACGCGGTTCAATTAACAATTGAAAAATTTCAAATAGCCCAAGAGGGAGCGGATGAGGAGACTCTAGAAGCGGAAAGTGATAAAGAACGCGGCAAAGTTGAAGAACAAAAGCGAAGTATTGTCAGTAAAATAAAATCCCTTCTAGATTCTTCTAATTCTGTGTCTAATTCAAGTGTAAATATGGCGTCGGGTCAAAATTCAAATGAATCGAGCGGGTTTGCATTAAATCTAAAACCTATACCGTTACCTATTTTCGAAGGTAAGCATTCAAATTGGTGCGCGTTCTACGAGTCATTCAAAGCTCTAGTAGGGGATGACGCAAGCATTCCAAAAATTAAAAAATTTCATTATTTGCGAAGTTGCTTAAAAGATGATGCTTTGCGAGCAATAGAATCTTTGTCGATGTTGGGCGACAATTATGAAAATGCAATCGATGTTTTGAAAAAGCGCTTTGAAAACAGGAGATTAATTGTGCAGGATCACGTATCAAATATTTTAAGCATTAAAGTCATATCAAAACAATCATCTTCCGAACTACGCAATTTAATAGACACGGTAAACAATAACATCGCGGCTTTAAAGGTACTTAAAATAGAAACAATTCATTGGGACGCTTTATTGGTACCGATTATTGTTGAAAAATTAGATTTCAACACTAAACGTGAATGGCAGTCGATTTTAGAAAAAGAGGTACCTTCGTTCGATTATTTCAACAATTTCTTAGAAAAACGGTTTCAAATTCTCGAGGCAATGAACTCCTTAAAGTATGACAATTATAATTTACAACCTAGTTTCAAAAATCCCAAACCTTTTTCTAGAAATATGCAAGCGTGGTCGAGGCCTGTGACAAATCCGGGTGTTAAATATGAAAAGTTTAACACAAATATCGCGTCAACAACATTATCTTGTTTTATTTGCAAAGAGCCACATACGGTGTTTCAATGTAAAGAGTTTACAACTTTAAGTGTTTCAGATAGAATTAAAAAAGTAAATTCACTAAACTTGTGTAAGAATTGTTTACGAAATCATAATATTGAAAAATGCAAATCAAATAGTTTATGCAAAGACTGTAAACAACGACATCATTCTTTGTTGCACATTAATGAATTTGTACCTGCGCCCGGTACTTCCGCTTCGACCCTTATTATAAACGAAAATAATCAAATTTTGTTCTCAACGGTACTCTTACTGATCGCAGATAGTGAAGGGAAGTTTTGTCAATGTAGAGCCGTTTTAGATCAATGCTCTGAAGTATGTCTAATTACCGAAAGTTTATGCAACAAACTAAAACTACCGACTAAACCGAGTAATGTTTCAATAACAGGTGTAAATATCTCCGATAATAAAGTTAGCTCCAGCTGCAATGTTAATATAAAATCTAGAGTAAATAATTTTGGTGCGGAAATTCAATGTTACATTTTGCCAAAAATTACTCGTAGCACGCCAGCTGTTTCCTTCGACAAGAACCTTATTAAATTGCCTTTCGGAATCAGTTTAGCTGATGAGCAATTTAATGTCTCTCGTGAGATTGATTTATTGTTAGGTGCCGAACTATTTTGGAAACTTTTACTAGGCGCACCGATTCAATTGCATAAAAATCAGCCGTATTTGCAAAACACCTATTTTGGATGGATAGTAAGCGGTAGTGTAGATGTAAGCGGTGATCACTCGTTTTCTTGCAATATTTTATCAAACTCGACAAATTTAGAAACAGCTGTGGCAAGATTTTTAGATACGGAGCAGGTAGCAGAATTAGCATTACAAACCATCGAAGAACGAGAATATGAAACATATTTTCAAAAAACAACCTTTAGAGATATTTCGGGTAAATTTGTCATAAAGTTACCTTTTAAAAGCACTATAAGTCTCGGGGATTCCAAAGCCTCTGCAATAAAACGCTTTTACGCACAAGAAAAAAGATTTGACAAAGACGAAAGGCTATCTACCGCTTACAAAGGATTTATGACGGAATTTTTGCAAATGAATCATGCGGAAAAAGTACCTATTTCAGAAATTCCCAAGAAAGCTTTCTATCTTCCCCATTTACCTGTTTTTAAACAAACAATAAACGGGCCCAAAATAAGAATTGTTTTTGATTGTGCGGCTTTGTCGTCAAATGGACAAAGCCTCAATGATAATCTTCAAACGGGCGATAATCTCCAGAAAAATCTATTTGATATTTTATGTCGGTTTAGATCATATAAATTTGCGATAGCAGGAGATATAAACAAAATGTATAGGATGATTAAGGTAAATGTAGAAGATGTAGATTATTTACGATTTTTTTGGCGAAATAACTCACGCGAACCGATCAAAATGTATAGACTAACTACGCTAACATTCGGATTAACTTGTGCTCCTTATATCGCAATTAGATGCTTAAAACAATTGGCAGCGGAAGCGCAGGAAACGTATCCTGAGGCGAGCAATGTAATTAACCGTGATTTTTATATGGACGATTTATTAACTGGTAGTAATTCAATAAGCAAACTTCTAGAAATAAAAAATCAGGTTTCTAAAATATTGTCAGGCGCAAATTTTAATTTATGTAAATGGAGCGGCAATCACTCGCAATTAATAAGCTCTGACAATAATCATTCGCAAGTGGAATTATCTAAAACCGATGACGTTAAAGTCTTAGGATTCTGGTGGAACTGTTATAATGATGAGCTAAGATATAAGGCAGATAATGCGTTCGATTATAAATTAACGTCTAAGCGAAATATTTTAGGTACCGTGGCTAAGATCTTTGACCCATTGGGTTTAATTAATCCTGTTATTGTTAAAGCCAAGATTATTTTGCAAAAGATTTGGGTGTTAAAACTGTCATGGGACGAGCAGGTACCTAAAGATATTGAAACGGAATGGAATCAATTTTTACGCGATATACCAGAACTTAATCATTTTCGCATACCCCGAAATGTAATGATCTATGATTGCGGTGCAAGACTAGAGTTACACGGTTTTGCGGATGCTTGTACCAAATCGCTTGGTGCCGCGATATATGTAAAATCTGTTAGCGAAACGGGTGAAGCATCTGTATCGCTAATATGCGCCAAAAGCAAAGTTGCGCCAATTAAACAAGTTACCCTGCCCCGATTAGAGCTCAACGCCGCTTTGTTGCTTTGCAGATTAATGAATAGAGTTAAAGAATGCTTGAAAATCGATGTGGTTTATTATTGGACGGATTCAACAATTGTTTTGTGCTGGTTGGCGGAAGCCTCAACTAACTGGTCCTCTTACATCGCAAATCGAGTTAAAGAAATTCAAAAGAATAGCGCGTTTTCAGCTTGGCACCATGTTAAATCGGAGGATAATGCAGCGGATATAGTGTCGCGGGGCATGTTACCAAGCCAGTTAAAAAAATCAGAGTTGTGGTGGCACGGTCCAGCTTGGTTAAGAAACGATTCTACAAAATGGCCACCAAGGTGGCAAATGTCAAACAAAAATTTAGTCTTAGAAAGAAAATCAAAAGCGATTAATATAGTATATTGCCAATCGGATTTACCTATATTAAATAAAATTTCTTGTTTTTTAAAATTAACACGAATTATTGCCTATTGTTTAAGATTTGTCAGCAATTTAAGAACGAAAACAAAAAATAAAGCAAAGTTTCTATCGGTGACGGAACTTAGGAGCGCTGAATACTGTATTATCAAGCTAATTCAACGCAATGCGTTTTCGGCGGAGTTGATTTGTATGCAAAATGATAAACAATGTAAACCAGGTAAAATTTCTATGTTAGACCCATTTATAGATCATAACGGCATTTTGAGGGTGGGAGGACGTTTAAAACACGCTCCTATTAACTTTGACAACAAATATCCAATATTACTTCCTGAAAAAAATTACATAACAAAAGCCATAATCCGTAAAATCCATCTCGAACAATTGCACGCAGGTAAAGAAGCCACCTTGGCCGCGGTACGACAGCAATTCTGGCCAATATCGGGTAGAAATACAGTGCGAAAAATAATTCACGCATGCATTAAGTGTGCACGATCAAATCCAAAACCTTGCCAACAAAAAATGGGTAATTTACCCAAAGAACGTTTGCAACCGCTTCGTCCATTTTTAATTTCCGGCGTAGATTATTCGGGGTACTATCTAATAAAATCTTCGAATTTACGTAACGCGCGAAAGGTAAAAGCATACGTTGCTCTATTTATTTGCTTTTCGACTAAAGCCATACACTTAGAGTTAGTGGGCGATCTTAGTGCCGATAGTTTTATTGCGGCATTAAAGCGATTTACATCTCGTAGAGGGCACGTGCAGGAGCTATTCTCCGACAATGGGACAAATTTCGTTGGGGCGGCTCGGCAATTTTTGAAATCCAAGGAATTTGAAAAAAGCATAGTTTCGCATTGTCTAAATGTAAAGACAAAATTTAGTTTCATACCGGCAAGGTCACCGCATTTTGGGGGATTATGGGAACGACACATTCAAAGCGTTAAACGACACCTACACACAGTATTGGGAAACGCGAGTCTCAATTACGATGAATTTTATACTTTGCTCACACAAATTGAAGCCTGCTTGAACTCTCGGCCTTTAATTCCGGTCTCAAATGATCCCAATGACTTGGAGGCTTTAACTCCGGGCCATTTTTTAATTGGTGCACCACTGACAGCGCCCATCGAAGAAAATTTAGCACCGCTAAATTTAAGCCGTCTAACGAGGTGGCAAAGAATTCGCCAGCTACACCAACATTTTTGGCGAAGATGGCATCTCCAATATTTGACCCAACTCCAAGTTCGTCCTAAAGGACTGCAAAGGGAAAGGACAGACGTCGTCATCGGGGCATTAGTGGTGCTGATTGAAGAAAATCTACCGCCTCTTCAGTGGCGTCTAGGTCGAGTGATTGAAATCCATCCAGGGAGTGACGGTGTTGTGAGAGTGGTAACAGTAAAAACAATTTTCGGAGTGTTTAAAAGAGCTATTAAAAAAGTGTGCGTTCTTCCAACAGAAGCGGACTAATTCACAAATTGACTGTTTTTATAATTCAACTTTATTGTTCTTGTTTTTTTTTTTTTTTTTTTTTTTTTTTTATTCTCTCCTTTTTTTTTCTTTTCGCTAGTGTGCTAAAATTTTATTTGTAATATTGTATTTTTTTTTTTTTATTGTTTTATGTAGATACTTAGGCTTTTATGTAATATAGTTATGTATTTATGTAATATAATTATGTGTATGTAAAGTTTTGAAGTATCTCAACTTCAAGGGGGCGGCAATGTTACCACTTGTAAGTGGGGGTGTTTTCCCCACCCATCAGCGTTGCAGCCCTCAAGACGACAACAGGTCTTTTCGAGATTGTCATTCAGTCTATTCGAGATTCACTATTTCACGATCCACGAGATACGTTCTCACGAGTCGCAAGTCACGTTGACGAGCGACAATAAACGTTTATAATTTTAAATAGTTGTTTTATTTGTTAACCGCCGAGGTAAACAATTATTATCAACATACTTTTTGAGCTATTGTCTATGTCTCGAAAGTTCAGGCACTGTTATTATATGCGAGTGCACATTTTAATAACAATGCCGCGTCCTAGAAGATCTAATCTTTCCCAGCGAAGCCGTAATGCAATTAGGCAACGGAATATCGCGAGTCAATTATCTGCAAGAAATTGCACGCGTCGATACTTAAGGAAAACTTAAGGAAAATTTAAAGATGAGGAAGATCTTATTATAAGGATTCCGATGATCCCAACGGATATGCCCTTTGAGTTTAAACGAATTCAAGTCCCGATTCGTCTTGCCTTCGCCATGACGATCAACAAATCACAGGGCCAATCCTTGACTATTTTTGGCCTCAATCTAGAAAATGCATGTTTTTTTCATGGTCAATTGTACGTGACATGCTCACGTGTCGGCAAACCATCCGCTTTATTTGTTCTTGCGCCTGACCAAAAAACAAAGAATGTTGTTTACCACAAAGTGCTTGAATAAAAATCCTATTAATAAATTAATCTGAGTTTTATTTTTTTTTCCCAATCTGCACAACATAGTTTACAATCATTTTTTTCTGAAATAAGTTTGAAGTACTTAATTATTATTTTTTACTTTTTTTTATTTTTATTCTCATTCTTTATGTATGTTTCCATTATCATTCATCATAATAAAATACTTTTTTGTTTCTATCTATATAAATATATTAATTTGTATCATTGTTTTACGTTCATCGAAGCCTAAATTAGTTCAGCTATAAAGTAACACGACATTCATTGACTGTTAGGCGGTACAAAGTTTGCCGGGTCAGCTAGTATATATATAGACGTTAACATATAATGTACTTTTGCAGCATCGAAATTTTAATTCAAAAGTTAAACCTTTTTAGGAGCATTTGAAAACATCTCACCATTGTCTGAGAGAGTCTTAGAAGCTTTAATTTGTCATGTTTACCACAAACTGAATTTTCAAAAGCAAAGTTGTGTTTTCAAATTAAAAAGTTTTTGCTCAAAAAAAAAATTGTAATCAACTTTTATGTGAATGAGCGATTAATAATCTGGACTATTAAACTCTCTTGCATCCTTTCGCTGCTTGAGCTTTAAACAATCTCGATTATTATTCGGCTTCATTACCGCACTTGTTTATTGTACAGCTATATATTTGTAAATCAATTTATTAACTCATCTAAAGTTAATAATTGTATTGCTAATGTCACGTGAACTCAAATTACATTATTTATTTTGAAAGATAAATATATATTCCACAATTTGATAATTAATTTTACAAAGGAATCGACTTTTTTTAATGTCTAAAAGTTTATCACAGTAGAAACAGCAATGATGGAACAATGAATAATAAAATTATAGCTCTTGAATAGTATGATGAAGTGTTCTTTCGACAAAAAACAGGTTGGGGATTCTGTATTTGAGTAACATATGTACAAGTGGTATTATGTATAACCCTGGAGACCTGTCAAAACCTATTTATACGCTATACAATACACATATAGAACTAGCCGTGTCTAACCCTCATCCCCCAGATTGAAAAGTGCCCTCGGAGCAAAAACTCTACTCATTATGTGGTCTGTTCTCTACGTTTTTCGTTTAGTTTTCATTTCTTTCTGTTTCGTTATTCTTAAATAGGAAAACGAACGAAAGTCCAGAGGGTATAGCACAAAAGTGATTTGCTAGACTTTGCTTTTGGACATGACAAAGTGATCGATGAAGGTTTGCAAAGGTCACATGTGCTTATAATTGTCTCAAAACTCTAGAGATTCGTAGAAATGGAAGTACATAAAAATAAAACAAATAATAATAATGTTGAAATTTAACACGTCGCTTAAAACAAGTAAAATTATCACTCAATTGTCGCCTAATTCAACTTTCCAAACCCTAAGTTCAGCAAAGTAATGACAGAAGTCTCTGGAATAATAAACGGGTGGTGTAAGTCGAGTGGACAGGGCCAGATCCAGTCTCATGTGACACGAATATCAATGTAATCAGGTGAAATAACATTGCGGAAGAGACAGAAGCTTTGGCGAAAGAAAAAATACTACATTGCAGTTTATCAAACTTCTTAAATACTGCAGTTTAAAAAAATTTGTTTTTAACAAAAAAATTTTAGGTAAATTAGTTTTAAAATTCTGTACTACTCGTGAAATGACAAATGTCAATGATAAAAGAATTCTAAGAAGTCAAGGTTATGAATACGTAAAATAGTAAAGCGCGCCGCGATGCCCGGCGCGCTTTTCAGACTGCATCGCAAGCAACGGCCACGGCGCTATGGCGGTTTTGTTTACTGTTTGAATTTTTTAATTCGTAATATCTTTTGAATGGAAAGTCCAATTTAAATAATTTAAAAACTATTTTATAGGTAGTTAAATGGTCTTGACCATAAAATAATTTATTTGGATAAGGATTAATATAAACACATAAATAGCATGGTTTGAATTTGGTTAGCATTTTCATTAATGTTTAAAATGAAAAAAGTTGTTGTAGTGACATAACTACAATAGTTGGACATATGCTACCTAGGAGTTTTTTGTAGACATTATGATGTTCTTCAATATTGTTGTACATTATTTTGTTCTATCGCTAATAGTTTCGGCAGCGCATTCGACGAAAGACATTTTAAGACTCATTTTTCTACACCTTCGGTTACATTGTTCAAATTTTACCAAGGATCCCTAATTTTTTTCAAAATGTAATGTAGCCTATGTCAAGTAGGAAGAATGTAGCATTCTATTGGTAAAAGAATTTTTTAAATTGACCCAGTACTTTTTAAGCCTATTCATTACAAACATACAAACATACAAAAATAGGTACAAATCTTTCCTCTTTATAATATTAGTGTAGATAACATAATCAGAACATATAAACCAAAATCATTCAAATTACAGTAAATAAAATATAATATACACACTATACTTATAAACTTTTTATATTTAAATATATTTTGTACTACAACATGTAACAACTTAAAAATTTGTAATAGCAATTTCAATATTACAAAGCTATTTATTATACAAGTGTCTTATAAGGCAAATATCTCACGAAAAAAATGTTTAACCACAAAAGCTAGCTTAAAAAGCCTTATTTTTTTTGAGTGACTTATGTGCTTTTAAGACACGAGTACAATACATAGTTTTTCCAACACCTCTCTTTGTAAGAGCTCTTAAAAAATCATCAAAACCCAAAAATTGTATATCTGCAAGATTAGTAGTAATCTATGATTTGGTTGCCATGTTGTTGTTGGCAACAAATTTATTGTTTGAGGAAATTTTTGCAAACAAACTGTTTCGGCGCTTGTAACATTGTTAAAAACAAAACAAAAATAGTTTCTTGAAAAAATTGAAAAAGATGTTGAAGAAGAAGAAGAAGAATTGAGTGAGTTCAATAACTGAAAACAGAAAAACGTATGTGGGGTAAGCGAAAAAGATTTGCGGTTTCTTCAATGTGAATGAAATTCAGCATGTTAAAATCGACATTAAACTTTACGAAAATACAGATATTTTAGAATATGGCAAGTTATTTTATCGTTTTTTAATTTAACTCAAAAGTTTATGAAAAATATTTGATGTTGAAAGTAGGTCGATAAGGAACCATATAAAAGCCATAGTTTTCACAAAATAAAACAAAAATTATCAAAATGGGATGATATAATATAACCCAAAAAGTGTTCTAAAAACATAAACATAAACAACAAAACACACATAAAAAATACGGTCCAATTGAAAACCTGCAAAGTAGGTTCAAACGTGATTTCTTTTTTTTTTGCTCGCAATCAATACAAAATAAAAAAAAAAACAAGGTAAAACATAAATGTGTTTTATGAGTTACATTTAGTTTTTTTTTATTGGTTGAAAGATGATAGATGTATACAATATATACATATAACTAAAAAAACACATTAGGTGAAATATCGCCAGCAATTCAACGATTTCTATTATTCTTCAAAAAATAATTCAAAAGCTCCTAGATTGTTAACTGGTTTTCGAAATTACTTTGTCCTTAAAATTTTAAACGGTAAAATGTTGCTGTTTTATTGAGGTTTTTTTTTCGGATAGAGTACAAAACAGTTTTATTAAATTTTTCTACACGGTTTTTTTCTAAAAAATAAAACTTTTTTTTTGAGTAGTTACCTATATAGTAGTAGTTTTTTTTTTAATTTGAAAATTTTTAAAAAGTTTGAAAAAAACTAAAAACTGATGTCAACTAAAATTAATAAATATTTATATTGATTAGATAGAAAGCAAGTAACAAATTTAAAATTTAGAAAACCGACTTCAATATGATCAGCAGACACAAAAATATATATAAATGTATAAATAAATACTGGAGTGGTTCAAAAATAAGAAATTTTTTTGTTAAGTTTTGTACCAAAATATGTAAGTTTACAATGTTTTAAAAGTTGCCTCTAAGCGGCAAATCAAAAAAAACTTTAATCAATTAATTTGTTTCATGAATATCAACCAACTAAATTTAATTTTTTTAAATTACACATACTATAAAATTATTGTTTTTCAAACACCACTTTTAAAAATAAATGAATTTTGTAAGTATTTGATATTTTATATGTCTTTTTTCCATATGATTAAAAAATTTCATTTTTAATCCATAGTAAATGTGGGATTTGGTTTTTTTAGACTTATTTTTTTTTTTAGTTTTTAATAATAAATAAGTAATTAAGTATTTTCTACTTTTTTTTTTAAAAGTGTAATTTATTTTGTTTAAAGTTTAAAGAATAATATAATTTTTCGGTTTTGATTAAAAAATGTCTAATAATTTTTATAAAATCTTTTTTATTCTACACCAACTCAAAATAAAATTTTCTCGTCTCTCGACAGCCGTGAAAGTACATCATTTCCAGGCTAGCCGAGAAAAGATGTACTTTTTCGGCTAGCCGACAAAAAAAATCTGATTTTCTCCGTCAGGAGTCGCTGTTATAAGAAAAATTACTCTAAACTCTAAACGTCTCACTATTTATGAAGGGTGTTGAAATTTTAAATCACATTTACTGTTTATGAACATCAATCTTATTTTAAAAAACTATTTTTGTGCAAGATAAATTGTGTAAATCACGACAGTAAAGTAATCCATAAATTTTTGACATCTGTCAAAGTTTGACATTTTGAATTGGCGATTGGCGGTAATAACCTCAAATCAATTTTAAGATAATGCTCGATTATAAGGTAATTTGTGTAGGATAAAAAATAATGTGTAAACCCCGGCCGCAAAGTGATTTTCCAGGCCTTAAAAAGTGGCCAGGCTCGCCTTTGGCTCATCTGTCTATATCTTCTGTCGGCCTGGAAAAATACCACTTTGCCGCCTAGGATTACAATATACTATTATCATGTGACTTAAAAATAATCAAGTAAAAAAATAATATCAGTTCTAGTTTTTTACTCTTAGGAATAGATTCTTTAATCATATATAAAAAAAAAACTAGTCAAGCTGAAAAACTCCTTTTTGTCGGTTGACAAAATGATGTAAACTGCAAAAAAACTATCAAACACAATAAAAAAAAATTATAGCTTTTAGGTGTTTTTTAAAAGAAATAATTAAAATTGACAAAAGGAATATTAAATTACTTTTACAGAATTAACCTACATCTAAAAAATTAAAAAAAAAACAAAATCTAGGCAAAAATCAATTTATTCAATAATTAAAAAAAATATATTTTTTATGTTAAAAGATATAATTATTTCACCTAGTTTAAAGTCAACCAAATTAAAAAAAAAATAAGCGTTGCAAATAAGAATTCATTCTTTATATTTTGTAAACGTATATATGTGTTTAACGTCGCGCTTTTTTGTTATTCAGCATATTTGGTATGCTCAAATGAAATAGTTTCTTGTTTTATTCTTAGCAAAACATTTTTTTAATTAATAAATTTTTTTTCTTAATATTAATATACAATTATGTGATTTTCAAAATTTCAAAACACTCTTTTGTTAAACCTACTTTACCAGATAATAAACTGTATTTTTCACTTTTTATTAACAATTTTGTCAAGTTGAAAAGATTCTATTTCAATAAAAAAAACAAATAAGCCGTTAATAATTAAATTAAAATAAAAAAAAAATTAATATTTTTTTATGTAAACCAGAACGTCTGGAGCTTCAATTGTTTTCTAGAACTTCAAAAGTTTTTTCAATTACAAGCACTTTCGTCAACTAGATTTATCGTTTTTTACTAAAAAACACTTTTTTTCATTTGAAGCAATCAAATCAAACACAGGTGACTTTCTTAAGCACATCTGTAAGTGACTTTTTTTCTTACGTTACCCAATAAAAAAGTCTTCAGCGAAGTTATGAAGAGAAAATGACACAACTCCACCTAGTGATTATGTAGAAAATGTACATCTGAGAAGGAATAATATAGTGTCAGTAATTATTCATCCGATTATAAACGTAAGTTGAAGTTAATTTTAATATACCTAGTTAAAAAAAATTCATAATGATTTTAAACATTTTTGAGAAATATTTCTACTGTGATTAATAAAACTTAATTTCTTATTATTAACAAGTTTTATCTTTTCTGTAAAAATATTTCTTCATGATAAAACTTATCTGAACATTATTTTAAAAGTCTGGGTTTTAACACTTGTTCGAGCTTTTTTACAGGGTGCAAACTTAATTTTCCGGATGGTGAACTGATCCGAAGCGCGGACAAGGAACAATATCAGATTACCGAGTTAAAAAATATTAACGTAAATCTGTCGCAAGGGCCTACTTTCCGTACGGGAAAATTTAACACTTGTCTGAGATTAGTTCAATCATATTTTGAGATTTGATCTAAAGCGGTTTTTAGCTCAAAAAATAAATCACAATTTTACATGCATAAGTAAACAAAAATCATATTTTGACACAGTTAATGTAATCTACAGTTTTTTTAAATCACAGACCTAATAAAAAGGTGTTTAATCAAAGCGAAGGTTTAATTACTTTTTAAAAAAATTTTACTAATACATAATAATAATTGCTTGCGATTTCTAGTTCATAATAGTAGACATACATAATAATTTGTTTTTATTTACGTTTTTTCTTGTTTTTTTTTCTGTTTTGCTTTTGCTTTTTTCATTAGCACCTTCTTTATTTACTTTTTTTCTATCTCATCTACATCCATCCAACTTTAGTTCTGTGTTTTTCAAGTTCTCAAACTTTTTCAAACAGATTAATTTCTCTCTCTCTCTCTCTCTCTCTCTCTCTCTCTCTCTCTCTCTCTCTCTCTCACTCACTTTCTCCTCTCTCTCTCACTCACTTTCTCCGCACATAATCCAGAATCTCTCTTGTTTTTTAACTTATTTTTATTTTTATTTGTTTTATTTCTTCACCAAAACTTATCTATAATATTTATTTTCTTTTTGTTTAAATCATGTTTTTCTTTTTTATAAATTCTTCATTGTAGTTTGTCTCTTTTAGATTTCTTCTTCTATTTTGCCTATATACATCCTTATTTTCTTTCTTTTGCTTCTACTCATACTTTTTAGCACTTACTTTTAGATCTTTTTTTCTCTGCACACTTCTTATTTTTTAACTTTTAATACTGATGGATAGTTAAATTTACAAACATTGACAGATTTTTATGAAAGTTTGTTTTATTACTGTTGTATAAAAGTCACACTATAAGATAAACAGCATAATTATTAAATTAATTAATTTTTTAATAAACTTTGTGCAGATTTAATAGATTAGTAAGAAATGTAGAAAAACGTTTCTATAAACTCTAATAAAGTTGTTTTTGAAAATAAGTTTAACAATCTGTTTAGGTAATTAAAGTTTTACTTAATTTCTGTTAACCAATTATATTTGTTTTCGAAAAAAGATTTATAGACCAAGTTATATATTTTAAAGATTAAAATTGTCTAAAAATGTGGGTTCTAAGCTTATGCTCTTTCTACTCTACATTAATTTTAGATACAATTTATCAAAATAAAATAAACTATATCATTGTATTGAATAAGTTAGTTACTTACACAAAAAAACAAAATTTTATTAATATTTTTTTAAGATATTTTGAGTTCAGTAAGCATTAAATGCTCTGCAGTACATGCAGAAGTTAAAAAAAAATAAAACAGCGCTGTGGTAGATTCTGCTTAAAAAATTAATAAACATTTTGCAAATGTTTGTTAATTAAAAAAGTAATGATTTAATTTTTTATGTAGTATTTATTATTATATACTTATATTTGGGTTGAAACTGAAAACATGTCATTTGTTATGCATTACCGTTATAAAATGTAGTTTGCATATGCCAACAAAAACTATTATCCTATATAAATAACACTATTTATGTACTTTTTGTTGTATCAGTAAAAAAAATACAATTAAAAAAACAATATTTTCTATTTAATTTAAAGTCTGCATAACTCTTTTTTTTTCTTATACTCTTACACTTATTTTCTTATACTTTTATATATGAATTTTTTATCAAAGTTTTGACGTGGTTGGTAAAACTGTATTATATTAAGATATAATCTCGAAAACCGTACCGCCGATATGTATTATTCCAAAAATCGCATACGTCATCTAAGATGGCGTCTTCGTCTGCAGCGTCGTCCGTATTTGCATAGAGCGTCGTTTTATGCTAATGTCTCTGATTTATGGTTATTTTTATTTGATTCTCGGAATTATTATATGGACTGTATCCGTATGGATGGAAATCATATTTTATACGCTAAGGAGAAGCTTTCTGCGGCCGAAATCGATTTCCAAGTGAAAATTATTTTTCTCGTTCGGGGGCTTTTTTATGACAATTTTTTATATGTTTGGATCGGATTGATAAAATAGCTACACTGAAAGTGGATTATTAACCATTTTCGATTAAAACGAACAGTAGGATATCCATATTCAACATGTGATTTAATAATCAACATCGTCAACCGTGATTAGAACAGCTTTGCGTTCACATCACAACACTCTGTCACAAGTGAAATGCATAATAACGTTTATAATCTCTTCACCACAAAGCGGATCAAGTGGCCCTTCTTGTGATTAATTGCGACCCAATATGACTATGTGCTAATTTTAATTTATCTACCCTAACCACTGAGGTTCTTGGATTTCCACTGAGAAAAAACAAGAATTTATTTATAGCTGACACAAATAAAAAACAAGATTAGGATTAATGTCAGAATATTAAATGCTAAAAAAAGTCTTAATTTTTTTATCTGATTGTTGCATCATAGCACAAACCGCATAATAATGATCTTTATTTTCCCACTATACCGTGTTTTAAATAATATTAGTCAATGATAATATACATATTATAAAAAACAAAAACTCTAATTTAAACCGTCTTATTGTTATTCCGATTTTATTTTTCTGTTCCCTGCTTTTTCTCTTATCTACTTCTCTCATTCTACCTCATTCATCAAGTTTAAACTTTTTCTTTCTCTTTCTATCATTTTCATCTATTCTATTTCTTTTTTCTTTGTTTTTATTATGTATTCACTACAAAACAAAAGTACAAAACATTTTAAAGTTGACGTAAGTGTGACGTTTAGCTGTACTAGTTTTTTTTGTTATCGATAGTACCTACACTATGATTCTAAATATACAATTTTCTGCACTTTTGTAGTGCAATTTCAATCATAACTTTGAATCCTTGACAGATCATTGACAAATTTTTATAAGATTATTCAAATTGTTATTGTTCAAAGTGTTCTATTAATATTGAAAAGTCAGCCATTTCTTGCACAAGTGCAATGGCGTTCATTAAGACTCAATTTTTTTTTTAACTAATTTGAATAATTGACTCAATTGAACTAGCAGCAAGGCGGCCAATATGTAATAAAAATTATTCACAGTTTTTCTAAGACGACATAAGAGGTGTTAATTAAACAAATAAATTGAAATAACAATATTTAGTAAATATAGACATCTTTCGGAAAAACCTTATCAAAATGTTTAAAAAAATTGTCGACGATTTAAAATCCATTGGAGGCATCATCAAGACAAAAAATAAAAGTGGGAAACAAGCACGGTAATTTGACGTGTTAACCACGCTAGAAGCTAAACTTATTCTAACTAGACCTCGTTGCTGCTTGGGCTTATAAAGCTGTAGAGAAAATGAAAGCGCTCTGTGTTGATGACACATAATGTTCGTAAACAAGGACTTCCAAACTTTTAAGAGATAATAACCAGAACCTCTAATAAAGTTGTTTGGGTGTTTTATAATTTCGATTACTTTTCTGATTTTTTGTCATCGAAAAATCCTGATTTACAAATGAAAGAAGATTCATCAAGGCATATTTGGTGACCGGTGTCCAAATAGTGTTCAGCTAGCGAAGACTGTGACGATAATCCCGAATTTATACACTTTTATGTTCAGAAATCAAAGTCCATTGTTTCTTCAATGTAAACTGTACAGAAAAACGAAACTTTATTTTTAGCCAACAGCAAGTTATACCTGTCTTTTGGAAATAATAAAATTTTTAGAATTTTTGTACGTGGTTAGAACACAGTTTTTAATCCTTGTTTACAAAGAATTTTTTTAATTCTGTTTGTAACCCCATGAAGAAATGGAAGAAAAACAGTTCCAATATTATTTTTTGACAACATGTTGAATATCCCGTTTCTTATAACCATTATTCATTAGACTAGTTGTTAATCAGCCTAATTCTGTTTAAAGACTTGATGTTTGAAAAACCAAAAAAGCGCGATAAACAATTTCTGACCAGGATGATAGTGTGATGTTGCATAAAGATGTGTAGACTTTCGATATATTGTATAGCTCAGAAATCCGTTGAGAAAACGTGTTATCAAAGCATTCAAAAATGGAAGAGAACTTGGATTCTCAATTTTTATTGTAAATTTCATATCTTTATTAAAACAATTTAAATGATTCAAAAAAGCTGGTAAACTGTTTTTACCGTGAGGTAAAATAATAAACGTGTCTTCAACATATCGAAGCCATACTTTAGGTTTCAAACCCGATGTTTCAAGTGCCTTGGATTCAAGAAATTTTATAAAAATATTGGCAATGACAGAAAACCCATGAAGTTCCTGTAAATTGTTTATAAAATTTATTGTTAAAAAAATATGTTGAAGATAAACATTTTTCTGTCAGATTTCCTACGATTTGAAAAAAATCAACTTTAAATAGAAACGCTCTGACAATAGCTACTGTTTCTGAAACAAAAACTTTTGTATAGAGAGATACTACATCAAAACTAACCAACAAATCTGATAAATCTAAAAAGTATTAAATTTGAAAAAAATGAGAGAAGTTTCGGACAAGAGACCAGGTTTTTTCACTGTAATGTTTGAGAAGTGAAGCAAGATAGCGAGTTGTTCAAAAAGTAGGAGAAGATATTGTATGGCAATATATTGGTCAAAGTAGAACGTTCGGTTTATGATTTTGAAAGACCATACAACTTTAAAGAAACATAATATTTTGGAATTAATTAAGATTTTATTTCAGGCAAGAAATCAGAAGATTTCTTTTCTTTATTGGAGGATCTCTAGCTAAAGAAAGATAAGAATTATATTAAAAAAATCCATTATTTTTTTTAACATAATTAGATTTATTCAAAATAATTGTAGCGTTCCGGCAAGATGACAATGGTAGCTTAGCTGCTTTGAAACAAACTGTAGCAATGCTACTTTTAGATAAAGTTTTAATAGATATCTCAACCGCGCTGACAATGACTCCTTTTGGAATTTTGTGTGAAGCAACAACATAGCTCTAACTTTTTGACAGCATTAAAACTTTAGCTTCGTATAGGGTTTCGGAAGATAGGTTAACAACGGTATTGATGCTAGCATTAGGTAAAGACATAATTTGTTGAATTTTTGAATTTAGATTTAAGAAAATTGTTGACGATAGTTTTTGGTTTTTTGGTATGTGATTTTCAATTTTTCCAAACATTTCGATACGGTTTTTTTTATGAAAAATGTCAATATCTTAATGGTTTTGGGCTGTAAAAGCCTTTTTTCTTCAATATTTAACAATTTAAAAAAATTAAATATATTATAGAAGTCAGTTTTGTCTAAATAGCACATAAACAAATGAGCTAAGATGTGTAGAATACTATTTTGAGCACAATAGACCAATTTACAACTAATTAAAAAAATTTGTAATAAACTAAGTGTTAGATATCCGTTCTAAGCTAATGGGTTTTTTTGGAATTCTGATAAGTTGATCGCTCTCTGGTTTATTGAAAACGTTTGCCAATAGCCTTGGATGTTAACTTAACTTGTAGGTCACTTAACTTGTTTTCAGAAGGTAAGCCTTGAGTTTCGAGGAAAACATCAAGCGGCAAAATAAAAACAAAAAAAAACGTCAAATGTAAAAACATAGGATTATAATAAAAATTATTAAAGAAGACCCAATCTGTAGCCTCGGTGAATCCTTGATTCCGTTACTTATCGACTTCTAGAGATTAAGCTCCTTCAAGAAAGAAAGAATCACAATTCTTTGAATTGATCATTTTTTCTAGTTTAGGAATCACTTTCAAACTGGCAACCAAAATAATATAATTTGCAGACTTTAAACTCTGTACATTTTATTTCAATCAAAGCTTTTTGACCACATTTAACTGGATTGGCTTATTAATGCCACTTAACTATTCTACTTTCGGCACTGAGATTAAAAACTTATATATTCCCATTCCCATAATGTTTTGTTTGATCATTTTGATTAGTTTACTCAATAGATCTGAAAAAATCTGCACCTTTTTGCAGTTTTTGGTCCTTAACTTATCTCTCTTCCACCTATGTGAAACTTGTTGATGGATTCTGTTTCAAAAGCGCAACGAAAAGTTATAAAAATGCATAAGTTTTTAATCTCAGTGCTAAAACTAGAGTGAACTATTAAGTCAACCAAGTTAAAAGTGGTCAAGAAGTCTTGATTGAAATAAATTGTACAGAATAAAGCTCAAAGCGTGGAAATAGTGATTTTGTTCCAAGTTTCAAAGTGGCTTCTAAAATAGTGTTTCTAGAAATGTACTCTACAAAAAGTGATTAATTGAACAATTTAAGTTTTTTTCTTGTTGAAGACGTTTAGTCGCTAGAAGACCGTTAGAAAGTGAATCAAAGTCCATCAAAGTTACAGATTGAAATTAGAATCAATTTTCTAATTTCAATCTACTGAAAACAAGTGTAGTGCCTTAAAACATCAAAGACGATTAGCAAACGTTTTTAATAAACCAAAAAGCAAGCAGCTTTTCGAAATCTCAAGAAATCCAACAGATCCAAACAGACATCTAATAACAGCTAAGTTTTAGTTTATAAATTATTTACTTTAATTAGTTTTAAATTATTATTCTAAGCAATTGTAAAATATCTTCAGACATAATGTGTGTTTGTGCCTTTCTGCTAAAATTTACGTCTTAATAATTTATTTTTTTTATCATTTTTTTAAACATTATTATTTTAATTAATTTGTTTAATTATTATCTCTAATCTACTAACTTACAAAAGTTGTGGATAATTCTTATTGCTGATTGGTCGTCCTGTTAGTTCATTAGGATTTGTTACAGTACCTTGTGATTAGATTTTTAGACACTCAGACAGCATAAATTTGAAATTTAAATTAAGCCTGTGAAACCACAAATGTTTTAATACTAATAATTTAAAACATTTTTGACTTTTAGATACAGACTTCTGACAAGTAGAATCAAAAATTATTGTACAGTTGCAACAGACGTCAGAGCCGCAGAATAAATATGTGATTTTTTTCTAAGCGAAGGAAGAGCGCTTCCATGTACAAATGGCAGGAAACCGGAACTAGGGTTATTCTTTTAACGAATATTTTTGTACTGCTGTTTTACATTTTAAATGCCATTTCAATGAATGGTGTGGAGTACAATAACTCTCAAAAAAAAATGTTCTTTTCTTTCTCCGTTGTTCTTTTCCTTTCGTCACAAATCTTAAAAATTTACTTTGGTATTTGACTTTAGTTTCATTATAATGAAACAAATGAATAGGTCGCGAAACGATGATAAATCATCAAGTTGTGATAGTGTTGTCCTTATCGGGGACGTTGTTTAAATGTTTAACTTCCTCGCTTCAAGAAAGGGTTTGGTAATTAACTTAATGGTCTTGAAACAAGATTGCGTTTGGTTAGCAGTTCAACTGTTTTACTGATAAAATTGTTCCTTTATCTTGTAAAGTGGTGAATAATAGATCTTAGGGTGAGGAAACAAGCTCATTTGAATAAAAAGAACTTTGTCTTTTTTATTTAGCTTTTTATTAGTTTCCTGTAATTAAATAATGTCAAAGAAAATTGCCAAAAATCGTAAAAATATGTAAATTTTGCTCTATATTAAACATAGCAGATTTTTACAACGACCTATAAACTCTTTTAAAAACAGTATTGAAAACTTTATAAAATATTTTTGTTTCGGTTACACATCCAAACTATGTAAATATAACTTAGTATTTTTTTTTTAGAAAAACCTCTCAAAGTGTCAACTTTACCAAAAATTTGACTTTTTGATTAAGACTTGTTTTAGACTGAGTAACGCCAAATAGCCAAATGTAAACTCTGCAATTCCAAAGCTGATAGCTGATGAAGCACGTAAATTAGAAATAATATTGATTTGTTGATAAGCCAGAACTTTTTCTTGTATAGTAAAAACGTTTGAGATATACCCAGTAGTAAATTTTGTTGCACTAATTTATCAGAAGGATTGACACTTAAAACCACCGTTATAAGAAGTACTTCCAGGGTAGCACTCACATACCTGGTTAGTTCTATCCATAAACCCAGACACGCCACACTTTAGGTTATAAATCTTTCATACTTTTGTTGCTCTGTTCCTCTATTATGAGCAATTAAATTCACTGCCGGGTATATTTTAAACGTTCTTAATATAAATGTGTATAAATATAAACCTCTTTTACATTTTTTACATTGTGTGCGTTCTGTGAATTTCCCACACTTTTGGTTTAATACAAACTGATCAATGCCTCATACTGTCATACCTCATTCCAAAAAAAAATTATAAAAATTTTTTTTGAAAAAAAATGTTTAAACATAAAATAGATTAAAGAAAAAATATAGCAAAAATTAATTTTTTTTTCAAATTTAATATTAGCTCTTAATTTTTGTTTTCAATATTGCTATAACCTATAAAATAAAAATTAGCAAAACGATAAAAGTAAAATTCAAATTTTCTATGAAAGCTTTAACTCTTTTTTTTAGTCAAAAATTTTTAAACTTTTTTTTTATATTGTTTACTTCTCTATCCGCAAAGACGTCATGAGAAAAATGATGTTTATATAAAATGAATAATTAAACAAATTGAAAACATAGAAAAAACCGACTTCAATATGATTACTTCATTAATATTTTATTTCATAGACTCAAATTGTTTATAAACTAATATTTAATTATATTAAAAACAATTTTTAATTTCTCACTTGTTTTTATAATCAATTAATTGTAAGTGTCAAGAATATATTTCCAAAAAGCATTAATAAAATTACTTGCTTTACTACTAGCCACATCTTGATTAAATTTAAATAGGCCAAATGAAAAGCACTAGCTTTTACAAAAAAGAAAAATCATTAAAATCAGTTTACTTGGAAAAAAGTTATAAGGTAACACATATAAAAAAATACAGGCGAATTAAGAATCTCCCTTTTTTTTTGAAGTCGGTTAAAAATAAGCACTGTACGTTAATGTGTAAACCATGCTAGAGACTAAACTTAATTAAATTAAACTTTAAAACCTCTTGTGTAAATTTGAAAAATCACCGATTGAGATTATTTCAATTCAAAATAGACACTTCTGCTAAATGAGAAGCACCAGCTTTCAAATAAACAAAATAATCAAAATTGGTTTTGGTAGAAAAAAGTTTTTAAATAACTCACGTAGATAAGAAATAGAAACAAATTAAAAACTTATTTTATTTTAAAACTTGGTTAACTAAATATAATGTAAGAGAAACTGTAAAAATACCCATGTTTATTCTAAAAACAATAATAGTAAAAAAATTAAAAATTATAAATAAATTAATAATAAAAAAAATTATAGATAATAATAATAATAATTAGTTTTTAAACTAATTGAACGTAATGATTTTTGAATCCTTCTGCAAAACTGCTGTACGTTCAGAACAGAGGGGCTGAAGTTAATAATAATCTGGCAGCACTAAAATTCTCTCAATAATAAAAGTTACCATTGGAGTTAATGTGCATAAATTAGAAAAAAAAAATTAATTACAGTGAATCTGCCAGATTTCTAATTTTTTACATTGTTTAAAGATCTTATTTTCTTACAGTTTATTATTTCAAAAACTGAAGACAATTAAGAATTAAGCAGGCATTATTTAGAATAAATCAAAAACTATTTTTTAAAACTAGCTCAAAATTATATTAAACCGCAAAAAGCACCAATTTTCAAATAAAATAAATTATAAAAAATTAGTGTATAAAACAAACAAAAATTTATTTAGATTTATTTATCAACTGAAAAAAACAGATAAACTAATTTTTTTTCATTTTTAAAACATTTTCTCAATTTTTAGCTCTTATTAATTTCAATTTCAATTATTTAATCATTTTCAATTTAAATAGCAAAGAAAAAACGAAATAGAAAAAATTAGATATACCAAATGAAATATTTTTCTTATCAGCCACAGAAGACAGAGCTAGCTTTTCAGCCAACACAATTATTAAAACACCCATAAAAAATTACATTAATGATAATTCTAAAAAGTGTTTGGTTAAACCGTTTGGTAGCTACAATACGACAGACAGATGCACACTACAAAAAAAAATTTAATTTACAAACCAAATAATAACAATTCTCTATTTCCATATTGACTATTGATATTGATCTTAATTTATAGTTATTTATACATTTAATTCTTTTGTTCAAAACAAAGAAAATGTAATAACGTGTGTAATGAACCTTTTTAAAAATTTTAAAAAAGCGGTTTTTGAATTCTAATTAGATGTTTATATTACAGAATATAAGCTAAACTGTCATTGCAAATTTATTCAAATAAGAATCTGTTGCGACTTGATCAAGAGTTCAAGTAACAACTAAACCTTAAAGATATTGCATATCTTTAAGATGCGTTTCAGATAAAAGGCGTCAATTTAAAGTTTTGATATGTAGAAAGCGGGTTTTTTGATTTTGATGTAAAGAACTTCTAATCCTAATAGATGTTGTCATTTTTATAAGTTTACATTTTTTGCGATACATGTTTACTAAATACATAAATGGAAAAACATTAAAAAAATTGTTTTTTTAATTATTAATAAAAGTTATAGGTATTCATCTACATATGTCTGTAAATCATTCATTACAGAGTAACACCCCTCTAAAATTAACATAAAAAAATAAATTTTGCTTTTTTTCTCTGAATTGAATGAAACCAGAACAACAAATGCTGGTACACATTTTATAATAAAATGATTATAATGTTAAAAAATATTTTTCAAATCGTTTTGAGTTTTGGTAAGTGAGTGAAACATACAACCCTTATTAATCAAATTTACCAAAATTTTCTAAAATGGCAAAATGTGAATATTAAAAAATATTGGTTTTAATTCAAGTTTATTTAAAAACTTTTTGGCCTTTTTATTTATTTATAAATCTTAAGTGAAAAAAAATAGAACACATTTTTATGCACTTATGCGGCATCATTTTATACAATGACTAGTGGAGAGTGGATAATTATTGTTAACATAGTTGTGATGTGACCTAAAAACGTTAATTTTTGAACTTTTAGCATTTCATAAACAAAATTTTTTTTTTCTTTAAAAAAACTTGTCTTTCAAAAAAAAAGAAACATATAGGTTTTAAAATGTAGAATAGCTCTTTATGTTAGAAAATTTTGTTTAATAATGGTTATGTGCTCTACTCTTTTACAAAAAAATATTACAATCTAAAAATCCTTTGTGAATCTCCACGCAGTTTCTCTACTTTCATTTAATTCAGAAAAAAAATACAACAAAATAATTTATATCAATTTTAGAACGATTCAACTTTGTAAATGATGATTTGTCATATAGAACACTCTTAATGCTGTTTCATAAAAAATTCTTATTCTCAATTTTTTTGCACTTATTTAGAAACATCCTGTAAATCTTAACAAAACGTTGCTCAACTTTGCTCAAGATAACAATACTTAATTCAAAATTGTTGTGGACGATTGTGTACAGTAAAAAGCTTATTTGAGTTATTATGATATTATCTAACAATCCATAGATGTATATATAGTTAATTGAAAAATAGCTTTTCTTCTAACAAGTTTGTTTTATAAAAAATTAATAGTATCACTTTCTGTCAAACTTTTTTTTTAAGCCCAAGAAAATGTGTTATAATTTATCGAGTTAAAAATAATTAAAGTATCTTAAAATAATACCTTAATTAAATCAGTAAATTAATCGATTTAAGTAGTATATTTTAACAATTTAAGTATTATTATTATTAGAAAAAGTTATTGAAATATAAAGGATGTAAAACAAGTATAGAGTCAAATTAATATCTATAATTATTTTTCAAAATTTTTGCAGATTTGCAACACAAAGTTAATTTTTTTTTTCAAAACATCTTAAAACTGGATTAAAACCAGTAAAAAATAAAAAAAATAAATCTGTTTTATAGATATTAAAAAAATTATAATAAACAACCTCAATTTTCGATTAATCGTGCAATCTGTAGCTATCGAATACATTTTCATACCCTCACATTCTGATCACCCCAACATTGAAAACCGTATTGGCCCACCGTATTTGAAAGCTCCGCCTTTCCCTAAAGCTCCATTGGTCTGACTGCTCCCCGAAACTTACGTTCATCCCTATAGGAACGTTTGAGTTTCACGTACGAAATACGCTTTCCTAAATATCCCATTTCTATCTTTATCTAATAGGCAAAAGTTGTGATATCCTTTCTCTATCGACAGGAAGAGAGGGATGCACTTTTAGCCCAGCTGCTTTCAAGGGTAGGTTGTAAAATCTAACAATATTTGGACGTGGGGAGTATGTTTTTCCACATTATGCATTGTGCCGGCGAAGAGGCCACATGGTGAAAGTTTTTAAGTTCGCGTGTGTTAAGTGCTGAAAAAATGACAATGGATATCAGTAATAGAAAACAAGAATTAAAAAGTGGAGGATGTGAAGATCAAACCGAAGTGACGCCAATTAAAGTGGTAAAACGACCATTTGATGTTGCTTTTTTAATGCTTCCGGATGAAAAACTCAAACAAAAACAAAAATTATTAATAGAAAATTTTGAAAAAATTCCAGAAGAAGTGTATAACAACAATGAAAGTGTTGATGACGAAGAAGATGAGGAAATAGAAGTTGGTAATAATCAAGATTTCAGTAGAGTGTCATTAACGCCTCAAAAGTTTTTCACCCAAAAACAACAAATTTTTGATGATCCAAATATTCTTAAAACTAAAAATCTAGAGGATTTACGATGCAAGTCATCCCCAGAACAAAAGAGTGCGTTTACTAAGGTAAATTTAAACTCGAAGGATATGAGATTGTCACCAAATTTATCTATCAGCCCTGACCTAAGTTACCAGAATTCCCTTAGTCCTTCTCCTCCTATTCTCAACCGCAATTACCAAAACACCCCAAATTTGCTATCCCCGGCGCGCGTGTTTAAAACTCAGCAGCAGCAAATTAACGCATATCAGAATAATTTTCTTCCTGAGAATTTTACACCTGAAAACCCTTTTCTTATCAAAAACCCCAATGAACTTCTTCAATCAAACTTTCAAAAAATACGACCAATGTATCGCCCTGAACTGTCATACAATTACCAACAGTTTCCAACTCAAGAAATTAGACATCCGGCAGCAGCAATTCTAACTTCATTACTTCCGCCATCCTTGGCGGCTCTCTCGCTTCCTGCTCAGAATGTGTGTGCTAAATGCAATATTTCATTTCGGATGACCTCCGATTTGGTGTATCATATGCGATCGCATCACAAAAACGATGCAATGGACTACAATAAGCGAAGGCGGGAGGATAAATTGAAGTGTCCTGTCTGCTCGGAGTCCTTCCGGGAACGACACCATCTCACCCGGCACATGACAGCGCATCAGGATAAGGACGATGAAGGTGGAAGTGTAAACAACAAGAAAAGTACTTAAATTTTATAATTTGTTAACATTTTAATCAGAAATTCAAAACGTGTATAAAAGCAATAAAACGTTTCTGGAATTGCACTGCACTTCTGCACAAATATTTTGTACATTTTTTAGTTTTAGAAATTGTTCTCGATTTGTAAATATGTATTATATTTGTTGATTTTGTTGAGATTAATGTTTGTGCAATACTATCAAATATAATTAAGTTACTAATAACTATTTGTTTTATTTCAATAAAAAGTCTATAAGAGGTTTATTTAGCTATAAGGTAAGTATACTACTATTTTTATATTATATTTAAAAATACTAAATTCTAGTTTTTATTAGACAAACTTCAGTTCATCGTCAAGTGAACGTTGCTAAGATAAGATCATAAATAGAACGAACTCAATAAATACTAATTGTGTACAAAATGCACATATCTTTACGTACGACTGCAAAAGGTTAAAACTTACTGCTATTATTCAATTTAATTTGACATTAAATATTGTCATATTTATATAAATGCTACATAAAATTTATTTAATAAATAAATCTAAAATCGGTTATCAATTTTTTGATAAACTTGCAAGAATATACAAAAAAAGTTAACAAAATAGCCTCAAGAGAGAAACAAAGTTCTACTTTCTTCTTAATTAAAACTAAATATAATTATTTTATTATTCAATGACTAGTCTAAGATATTGTGATTTATTCATTATCAATAGCAACAATCTGTTCAGAGCATTTGGGCATACAAAATAATTAAATATTAAGTTTAAGCAAGAGTTGACTTTGTTAATATCGACGATAAGAAAGTCCAGCATGTGGTAGTTCAAAAGAAAATATTTTTTACTACTGACACCACTGTAACTTGATAACTTTAAAACAAAATGACGCATAAAGTATAAAGTTTAATAAGGATTGTTTTATTATTAAACAACGCTTGTGAAATAAGCTATATACAAATTAATAAAAATTGTAAGCGTATAGTAATATTTAAGATATACATATATTAAGATATATATATATATCTTAATATACATCTCGCTACCTTTTTACCGCCCTTCCATGATACAGTCTTTCAGCGTTCACTTCTGTATATTAAAATCTCTTATTACCCATAGATGGAGCTTTTTCTGAGGTTTTAAGAAATTCAATGTATATTAAATTAGGAGCATTATTTTTAGTTTAAATTGCAAAACATTCACTTGGCAGCTTTTCAGCGTCCATCCGTCTTGCTATCTCTTTCGCGTCCATAATATATATTCTATAATGCAGCTATTCAGCGTCCATATGTATATTTTTGTACAGATTGGACCCATTCAGCGTCTGGCAGCGTTGCCGCTATGAACTTTTAGATTGAATCGGCTACAAGCTACAACCAAGACTCTTGCAAGATTTTAAAATTTTGTAAATATGTAGTAACACTTTTGTTTCTTTAGAAATAGATTGCTATTGCAATTTTTTTTATCACATAACAAAATGAATAAAGTTTGTGATAAAATGCAAGAAAAAATGCATGTATTAATAATAGAAATTGAGAAGTTTGAAAAAATTATGGTGTCGTCAGAATACTTAAAGCAGAGAATAAAGCTTTGTTAGATGAACATTTTTGTCAATCTTTTTAAAATGTTATACGATTGTTAATTAACTAATTTTCATCTAATGTTTGTTCTAATAAGATCGACATAAAAGTTTAAATAATGGATCTATAATTTTTTTGTTTGTTAAAGCTTTTTTTATTTACATATTTAACAAGATCACGTGATGATTTAAATTTTATTTGTTATAAACTATTTTTATAAAAAAAAATCAAAAATAATGCATTGAAAAAAATTTTGATTAAACATAATCAACAAATTGTCACTAACTTGTAAATTTCTTTCATCGTAGCTAGCTTGTTGAAATTTACTTTTAACACCAATAGACTGATTTGATAAATGTTTCTTTTAAGAACTGAATCAGTTATTTATGACTTAAAAGTTAAAACTAAATTAAGTTTGAAAAAGTAACAACCAAAATATAAAAATTACTCACGATTCATTTTTATATTTTATTGACTAAAAACGTAAATTTTCTAAACATCTTAATCGTCTTGATAATTTCATGAATTAGTTTTATAACTATTACGAAACACACATTACTCAGATTAAAAAAATACAAAAAAAATTTACAACTTACTGCTGTTTAAAATGAATGTTTTTTTTATTTTTTTTCTCTTAATTCGCTTTTTTTATTTATTTTCAATTTTTTATTTTTTGCTTGTTCTTTTTCTTGTCCACCTTTTTGGTTCCATTCGTTTCTTACTCTCTTTTTTATGTTCTTTTTTGTCTTTTCTAGTTTTGAGAGTCTTCTTATTTTGTTGTTTTGAGCCTTCTTTTTTTCTACATCTTTTTCTCTTTTTTGCTTTATCTTCTTTTTTTTTCTGTTTTCTTGTGTTTTTAAGCTCTGCATCTTTTCCCCGTGTTTTTTCTCGTACTTTTTCTAATTTTTTTACCTCCTATCTTACCTCTCGTGTTCTTTTTTGTGCTTATTGTTATATTCAATGCTTTTTTTAACTTTCTTATTTTTTAAAACGTTTTTATGAATTCTCCCTTCCACTTCATACATTTTCTCTTCTCCTAAATTGTATTATACCCTATTTTAGCATTGTTTCCTTTTCTTCTTTCTTCTGCTGTTAACTATCTAAAATTTTTCTTTTTTTGTCTATAAATATGTTTATCCTGATTTTCTCCTTAATTTTTTTTAATTACATTTTTTTCTCTTTCCACTTGTCTAGTTTGATCACCACCATCTTTATTTTTTTTATCTTTTACATCTTCCTGACTTTCACTGCTACTTCTAGATTCTATGTCTTTTTAATTTCTTTTCTGTTTATCTAACCATGTTTCTGTCAATTCTATTTGACATCCGTTTGTTTTATCTATTTTTAAAAGACTTATATTTTATTCTTACCCCATTTTATAATAGTTTTTTTTTGCTGTTCTATTTCTTATTTTTGATTTTTTTTATGTTATTATTTTGGTTTTTGTTGTACTTTTATCTATGTTTTCTTTATTGTTTAAATTTTTATTTAGGGTTTTTATTAATTTATTTTTTTATTATTTTTTTTTTTCTAAAATTTTATCTATGAAAATGTAAATTCTTCATCTTGTTAAACTTTTTTTTTCATTTTTTTCTGTTTTTTTTTTGTTTTTTGTATTTTCCGTTTGCTAACTTATTATTTAACTCTTCAAAAAATCGAACAAAAAAAACTTTTGAATGAAACTGTTACAAATAGAAAACTATAAATAATAATATAATAGAATAAAATTAAAATTCTGCTATGAATTTCTGGCAAAAAAAATCCTAAAAATCAATTAGTTATTGATTATATTTAAAAATTAGAGCTAGTTATTGTATAATAAATAACACACCAAACAATAACTTGTTTGAAAAAAAAAGTTAATATCAATTTTTGACAAAAAAAACAAACTGCTTAACAAAACATGCGTTGTAACACAATTATTTTATTAAAAAACATTTTCTTGAAACTAATATTGTTGACAATTATGAAATTTATAAAAAATCTTATAAGCAAAGTTTGTTTATAACATTTTTTTAAGCAATCAAACTTAGTTAATTAGTGAAAACTTTATTGCTTCGTTAAACATTCTTGTATTTTCATTTTTCAATTAGTTAATAAAAAAATTAAGTACTAAAAGTTGCATTTTTTTTCAGATTACTCGAAGAATTATTTTCTCAAGCTAATTTTAAAACTCTACAAAAATACAAGGTTGCCGTGTTAGTGGACGCTGAATAGCTGCAATCTGTTTATGGCTTACTTCAAATCTGAATATACTGTATATTCTGCTAGCGCTGCTAACGAGGAAACTTTGAACTAGATTTTTTCCAGACAAGAGCCGTTCAAGGAAGAAAACTGTTATTGCAAATATAAATAACCAAGCTTTAGTCATTTATGAAAAAAATAGTAGATTGTCATAAGACATTGCAGAAACCAGAAATACATTGAAAACTTTTCAGCGTTTGTATATATATGGACGCTGACTGGCTGCGGACGTTCAATCATCCGTAATTTTCATATGTACGGACGCTGAAAAGGTAGCAAGTATATATGAAACAGATGATTAGTGGAGAAGCCGTCGTTTGGGCTGGTATTAAAAACCAACATATATGTGATCTCTTTGTTATATTCAATGTTAAGCTTTCGAAAATTTTTATTTTTATTTTCAGGACAGGCTAAAATATAATTTACCGTTAAAACACTTCAAGCACAATAAAATGATATTATAATTAATAATAGTGAGATTTCCTGCAAGTTGTAGCAGTAACCACAAAAAAAAAAATTATACTACAATGTACATAAAGCATAAAGCAGTGCTGTACAAATTTAAGGTCTGTTTTTTTAAAATTACTATATATAATTAAACGTATTCCCAAGACAACATTTTTTTCCCCATATCCTATTATAAGCAATTGCAAATTCGGAATCATATAAATATACTATCTGACATAAAAATAGCCGAAAAAGAAAGAGAGCAAAAAGGAAAAAAAATAAAACTAGAAAAAACACAAAAGAGACAAGAAACCGACCGAAAAGAGATTACTGTAATTGTTAACCATGCATCAGTAGGAACAAGCAGTTGTAGACATTACTAAGGTTTTTTGACAAATAGTGCTTTGACTCTCCTAATAGTTTATGACAGTTCCACTGAAGCACTAATGCCGACCAAATATTTAGGTCTGTCTTAAAGTACGGTTAAAAAAGTACTTCAGGTAACAATTTTTCAAAAAAATAAAAATTGATTTTTCAAACCTAGAAGATAAAGAAAAAATCAAAGCAAAAGTAAAATTAACTGATTTGTAAAAGTCACATTTTTTCCCTGAGTATTTTTTTTATGTTACATTCAATTAAACCTTATTATTTTCAACCTTATTATTTCACCACTGGTTTTGCCAAATACTTTAAACTGCAACATTTTTTGCGCGTACTTGTAGGTTTTTCCAAAACGTTTGACTTTTAGGGTAAAACTTGAAACGTTTTTTTTCAAAACAATATTATTTTATATGCGATTTTTACAAAAATGTATTAATTAAAAATAAATGTGTATGTAGAGATCGTAAGACCATTCGGCGGTTTTCCTGATAGCAGAGGAAAAAAATCGTAGTAGTTTCTCTGTCAGAGGACGGAAAAAATGTCAAAATTGAAAAGGAAACCTACAACATAATTGCTAATAAAAGCAATAACGACTCTACTAACGTACCAGCGACAAAAACAAATATAAAAAAATCCAATGTACATTTACCACCAAAAACTAAAAAAATAGTACTCAAATTACATCAAATCAGCAAAGAGGGATAAGAGCAATTGCTAGAACAAGTCAAATGACAGATACTCTTCAAACAAATGTGAGAAAATTATGGCTAAAAGTATTCAACTCAGAAAATCAGATCAGATGCTGTTCTAAATAAGAACGAAGTGATTATTATAAGATAAGCATACCTAACTTTAAAAAAGACACAGCAGGTTTTGTCACACATTTTACATACGGTAGTAAAATCACAATCTATGCCGCACTTGTGTTCACCACTAACATTACAAATCAACAATCAGTAATATTCAGCTACCTGGTTGGTGGTTTTATTCATAAATCTCAAGCACAAAACATTTTGGGTTATAAACTTTTTTTGCCTTTGTAGTCTTGTCACTTTTATTATGAGCAAAAAAAATTACAGCTAGAACATACCTACTATAAATAAAACCGGAACTGAACTGCTTTATCATATTAAGATGACATTACTGTGATTTAGTTCTTCTCTAGCTGTTCTATTTTTTTATGAGCTGAAAAATTTTATGCGTGTAGCAATATAGAAAGATGAAAAAGCTTTAAAAATGTATTTAAAAAAACATTTTGTATGACTTAAGTTATACAAAATACTACAACTTCTTAGACATTATTCATCTTACAGATTTACAAATATTAATTTAACAAACTGTTTAAAAAAATTACTTTTTGATACCAATAACCAAATTAACTATCTAATACAATAAAAAAATTACAAATTTATTTATTTTTGTGATCATCTTCATAGCATAAAATAGTGATTAGACACTATTAGGCAAACTGCGCTATCATCTATGACCCATGGTTTATTTATTAGTTTTTTTACTACTAGAACTGTTTTTGTATTTTTAGTAATAAAATAAAAAAAAACTAAAAATATTTATTAAAAACCAATAAACTTGACACTTTACATAAAAGAGTCTCTTTGCACGATTTTGCCATTGGGTGAAAAAACGTTGTAATTGTACTCTTAATAGAATAGTACTATTTTTAACAGTACTTATTTTGAAATCTCAAATGAATCTCAAATCTCAACTTTTGCAGAAAGCAGAAATTGAATGAGATAAGCTTCTAACCTAGAAATCGAAAAAGTGTCGAACTGTAGAAGACTAAAATTATAATGTTTAATGCTTTATCTTTGACTAACTTGAATTCAAAACAGATGATTTTTTTTTCAAATTCTTCATTTACTGTTACAGATATTTTAGCTCCTGCTAATAATAATGATTCACATTATTATTAGCAGAAGAACAACTTTTTTTGTGTTTACAAAAACCAAAAAAATAAAAAATGATTTTACATGGTTTAATTGATTTGTATGACATTGCTGCATGTTCAAATTGTGTTTTACAAACGTTTGCTACCTATCGTAATTTTGCTTTTCATTTGTTTCAAACTTGCATCTTAATATAAATGTCTATCGTAATAGATCCTAATAGATATATTTTTTATGTCTAAAAAATCAATTGAAGTGTAAGTAGAAAAAAAATAATTTCTTATCACTGGTAGAGATTATCTTCTATCATTGATGATATTATTTGGATAACCAAAAGTTATACTGTGCTTAGTTCTAAATGTATAATATAGCTGCCAGATTTATTTAAAATTTAAAAAGCTTCTAAGCTACACAATTCTAAATCACCTTTGTAGTAACAGTATGCCAAGTGATGCTTTAGCGTTGTTTTAAAGGTAATAAAAAAAATCTGAGCGCTTATGAACGCCTAAGCCAATTTTTTCTTAATTTTGCTTAAAAATGTTTTTGATTGCGTTTTTAAAATAAAAAAAAATAAAAATCGTTTGGTACCTACAATGTCATAAACACACATACTATTGAACACGTTACACACGTCACAAAATTAAAATTTAATCAACAGTATATAGTGATTTAGACTAAGAAAACACTTTTATAAGATTGTTAGTAAGTGCTAATTTTAAAGATCTTATTGCTTATTATACATTCCTCAACCTTTAAAAAAACTGTAGCAACTTATCAGCGCCTCCGTTTATGCATATTTATTTGCAAAATTCTTATGTAAAAGGTATATTATGATTAATAAAATTCTTTGCATTTTAAGTTATTTTTTTGTATAAAATATTCTTTCGAGAGCTTGTGCGTCTAAAGAAAGTTTTCGTTTGCATTCACGTTTACATTTGCGATTCAGGAAGGATGTAATAAAGTAAAAGAGCAATTAGCATGTTAATGTTCAGATATGAGCAATTAGTGTAAGGAGACGAGCTACTTCCACTTGAGAGAATCGCGAAACATAGCAGCTAAGCTCTGCACAAGCTTGGAATATTCAAACAGGACTGAACAGACACTCACATCACGTCTACACTGTTAAGATAGCGAAGAATTGTTACGTCTTCAGATATAACGCTACCATTACACCACAGCTAAATTAGAAAAAAATTAATCTCTAATTAAGTCCTTGACTTTCAAGTCTATATTTTATTTAAATTTTAAAACCGCAACCTGCCAGAAAATGTTGAAACCTAATTTCAATCTTGTTAAAGAATATAAAATAGTGGATGTTTTGGAGCTCTTCTTTTAGATTTTACATCTATTTGTAGATTATTTTTGTGGTAAATCATAGATCAAACCAATTACACTTTTTGTGCATTTTTTTATATTTGTCAATATTGTAACAAAATTAAAGGCTCGAGACTTTGTCAAGTTGATCTCAGACTGTTGGTGCCGAAAGAATATAAGGTAGCGGCAAACGAGAGCGGCAGTAAGTTTAGCAGAGTTCAGCTTCAATCGAAAAAGCGACACGATATTTATGTCGACACGAGTGTATTACTGAAGAGGAGCTAAATTGAAATACGAGGCACTTTGTGCCGAGTATTTTAAAGCTCCGAGTCAAGTAAGAGATTTTACTGACGTGTTTTGTATTAAATTTTTCCGGAAATCGTAAAAAAAGACGAAATTTACAAATTTTAGAATTTTTTTTGACAAATTCCACAAAAATCAAGCTTGTTAATCTTGTTGGCAACTATAGTTACTAGAGTATCTTTTTTATTTTGGATAGCTGAAGATTAAATCAAAAATACATTTTCAACCAGTATAATTAATTTTTTTTCCTTATTTGTAGTTATAAAATATAAGATCAATTTTGCATCTCCATCTTATCCCTTTGTAACGACAGAATCGATGCAAAAGATTCATTTTTAAAATTAAATTCCCAAAAATATAATTAGATTTTGCAATTTATTTTAATGACTGTCATGTTTAAACCAAAAATATAACTAAATACTAAACGTAAAATGTTTTACGCATGTTGAACACAGCGGACGATGCTTCAAACTGGGAGAAATAAGTCCTGAAAGATCTTGTCAATATAGACCGAAAAATAAGAGTTTACACTCAGCTTAAAATTGGTAAATCACTATCAAAAATGAAATCTAAAAAACTTTCCTCAATTTAATACCTGAACAGAAATTACTCGAAGACAGAAGTTACAGAAAACGAATATTTTGCAATTTCTAGCAAAACCGTAAGTTTTATCAAAAAATTAGTTCAGACAAAAATTATAGATCAAATAATGATTTAATAAGACTTTTTTTTTCGGAATAGTTTGAGTCCATTAAAATCTAAATTTTTTGTAAAAAAACGAATGTCGCGTTATATTCATCTAAACAAATTCCTAATCTCACTTTCAGATTTAGTTCCAAAGCGATTTTCTTGATTTATTTTGAATTGATTTTGTAAAATGTTAATTTCTTTAGTTTTCAATCAATTATCTATTTCACTTAACAACATAAACAAATGCGTTAGTAATGTGATTTTTGGCCGAAAGGAGAAACTTTTTTCGCAGAAAAACGCGATTTTGAAGACGAAGTATTATTAACGATTCAAAAAGTTGGAAAAGTTGTAATGGTATATGCATAGTTTCCATGCCATCTTTGAGATGGTGTATTAAGTCTTTTTTTACGTAGTTTCTTTGGTAGGCATATTCTACAAATCTGTTGTGACCTGGTTTCATTTAAAACTATTGAATAATAAAAGATATTAATTGACAAGGATTGAAAATAATAGAAGAAATAAATATAAAAAAAAATGTTGAATAAATAATTATTTTTATGTAATTAGTTGAAAATTTTCTTTTACTATCATTAAAAAAATATTATTTATACTTTAATTGTTGATGTTTTTGTTTTGCATCTGAACACATGTGAGTAATGACTGAGAAATGACGCCATTTTGTCCTATTTTGGATCCTTAAGTAACAAGTGCACAAGTTGGAAGTGCACTAGTGACTTTTTTACTAGTTACTTTTATACTTATGGGTAGTATACATATAAACAATAAGCGAGTGTAGCGCCACTTTCTTATAAGTCATCGATGAGCCAACCAGGCTTCCGTAACTTATAGCTCTTTCAACTTTTTAAATCGTTGTATTTTAGAGACGCTGGCTTCTAGGAAAAAAGCATTTTAAAACATTGACATCATTCGGAAAAACCGTGTCAAATTTTTTTTTGACGTTTTGCACTCTATTGGTGGAAGCGTCATCAAAATATAGAAGTAAGAACAAGCACAAAAACTCGACGTGTAAACTACGCTTGAGAACGGTAACTATAATAGTCTTAAAAAGCAGTACATACAACGTTCTATAAATCACCATCAACGTTCTAGCATAAAATGAAACTGTTTTCCTCCAATTTGTTCATGAGGTTACAGACAGAATAAAAAAAAATCGTAAGGAAAAGATTAAGAACGGTTTTTAAACCACTGTCAAAAATCTTGAATATTTTACTATCTCTGTTGTCTAATAATGATAATAATAATAATAATAATAATAATAATAAGCTTTATTATCATAAAATTTGTAGACAAAGCGAATAGTAAACATATTTGGAGATAATGACCAATAGTCAAAAAATGTCAAACGAACACATAAAAATTAGAACATCTAAAAGGACAAATTTTAGAACTACTAATGGTCTAGTATATGTATTACACAAAAAACTTTCAAATTATTAACTACATATATTCAGCTAACGAGTAAAACGGTTTATTAACTAAATAAGACTTAACCACTTTGCGAAAAGATACGTAGGTGGAAGGAGACTTTAGGTGAATAGGAAGTGAGTTATAATTTTTTTTTGCTTTGTAGATAATGGAGTTTTTTGTAAGTTCAGATGAAGGGAGGGGTAAGTAGACACTGTTAAAATTTCTTATTGAGTATCTATGAGCGTTAGGTGTAGGAATATCGTCAAGGTGTTGACAAACGAGACAGACTGATTCTAAAATAAACAACGCAGAGAGTGTTAGAATCTTATGTTCGACAAAATACAGACGACAATGTTCTCTGCTAGTCAATCCAAGAGTGTAGCAAAGAGCTCTTTTTTGTAATTTAAAGATGCATTCAAATTGATTTATTGTGCAATTTCCCCAAAAACGTAAACCATATCGCAGATGCGATTCAAAAAGAGCAAAATAGGTAGAACGAGCTGTTTCAGTCTTCAGTTCTCTACAGACAGATCGTAAAGCATAACAAGCAGTCGCTAATTTATTAGCTAGTATCTGTATATAGGTTGACCATTTAAGAGATTTTTCTATATGAAGACCTAAAAACTTTATCGAATTGACAGTTTTTATTGCATTATTATTATTGTTGATAAAAATCGATTGAATGTCACCTCTTAAAGAAAGAGCTACAGTTTTATTTGTATTTAAGCTCAGACTTTTAGAATGGCACCATGATTTGATAATTGCAAGGTCATCAGAAATAATACGGTGGAGGAACTTGCTGTCAAAGTGACTCCAAGTGATGCTAGTGTTATCGGCGAACAGATAAATTTTCCCACTAATTCGAAGATCAGCAATATTATTTATAAAGATTAAAAAAAGCACCGGGCCCAAAACCGAGCCTTGAGGAACACCATAATCAAGATTTTTACAGTTTGAAAAAGAGTCATTTGTTTTTACAATTTGAGCTCTATTAGACAAAAAGGATGTAAACCACTTCAAAAGAATGATTCTAATACGATAAAATTCTAATTTTTTAATAAGTACGCTGTGACTAGCGCAATTGAAAGCTTTTGCAAAGTCACAAAAAATTGGAGCAGTATATAATTTATTATTCTGCATAAATATGATTTAAGACTGAAAATATCGCATTATTTGTATTTTTATTTGCTAGAAAACCAAATTGGCAAGAAGACAATACTTCAAATTTTGCAAGAGAGGTCATAAGACGAGATTTAACTAACTTTTTAATAATTTTAGAGAGAACTGGTAGGAGAGCTATTGATCTATAATTAGCGACATTACTTTTGTCACCTCCTTTATGAAGAGGAATAATAAAAGCTGTTTTCAAGCAGTTAGGAAAAGTGCCGGTTTCTAAAGAATTATTAATCAGCAAAGTAAGAGCAGTTAATGCTTGAACAGGTAAATTTAAAAAGAGTTTTATTGACAAACCATCACTGCATGAAGATGAGTTTTTTTTATACTATTTATGACTGGTTGCAGTTTAGACATATCTACGGGCATTAGAAACAAACTGACAGAATTTTTTTTCAATGGTGAGCAAAAAAAAAGTGGATCTTTTGACTGAACTATATTCTCAGTTAGGTTTTTTGCAATATTAACAAGTAGTCGTTCAAGTCATTTGCAGTAGGACCCAAATGAGCAGTCGATATAGGTTTGTTACGCAATTCATTAATTATGGACCAAGTCTCTTTCGGTTTATTTGTAGCAGTTTCAATCCGTCTCCTATAGTAGTTAGTTTGTGCCAACTTGATCGTTTTACGATAAATTTTCTGGTAAGTTGCTATGTAATTTAGTACTTGGATGTTATTTGTAATTTTTTTAATATGCAGCAGTGAACGCATATTTTTAAAAGAAGTATTTTTAATCCTATTGTAATCCACGGAATAACTGGTTTTGGTTTAATTTTTCTAAGAGGAAAAGCACGATGAAATTAAATAGATGTCTAAAAGTATATATAATATTCTGTGTTCCTGTGGCAAAGTTTACATTGGAAAAACAACAGGACGCTCAATAAAACTTCAAATTTCTAACCAGAAAAAGTGTATAAATTCGGGTTTATGATCGCAGTCTTCACTACCCGAGCATCATTTAGACACCGGTCACCAAACTTGTCTTGAAAAATTCCAAATTTGTCTTGATAAATCATCTTTGATTTGTGAATTAAGATTTTTCTATAACAGAAAAACCAAAAAAAACAATCAAAATTGTATAACAACCATACAATTAGGTTATGATCGCAATAGCGATTCAGGTTATGATCAAACGTTTGAAAATTTTTGTCTACAAACACTTCTTTGTCATCAACAAAGAGCGCTTCCGCTTTCTCCACTGTTTTTTCTTCCGCTCCCTCTACCAGACCCTCTTCCGTCTCTCTCACAGCTTTATCTTCTTTGCTTACCAATATAAGACCAAACAGTAACAAGATCTTGTTAAATTAGCATGGTTTATGCGCCCAGTTAACGTGCTTGTTCTTGCTTCTATTTCTTTCGTCTCATGACGTTTCCACTAATAGAATGCAAAACGTTGACAATTTCTCAACACATTTTGACACGCTTTTTTCCGAAAGATATCGATTTTTTAACAACTTTCTTCTACAATTTTGACATTTTAAGATAAAACTTACTGTTTTGCTGAAAATTGCAAAAACCTCTTTTTGTGACCGAGGGAAAATTTTTTCAATGGGGATCAATGGGAATTTTTCAGATTTTAGTTATAATGGTGTGTTGAACTGTCCTATCAACGTTGAGCTGGGTGCAAATTTTTATAACTTCAAATGTTAGAATAGACCGGATTAATAGCCATATTGATTTCTTAAATTATTTTTTATGCCATTTTTTAAAATTCTGACGTTTTTTCTGAAAAAGCAGCAAAATATTGATTCTTGTACCTATCGTTCGTGTAGGTCTTTCAAGAAAATGCTTTGTTAAGTTATCTATATATATAAAAGAAAGACGTGTTTGTTACAACACTTATAACTCGAGAACGGCTGGACCGATTGCCATGGTTTTTGATTTGTTGGATTTGTTTCCGTCCCGAATAGCAGAATACATCTTAAAAACAATGAAAACTTGATATGTGTAATAAATACTTAATCATTTCAATAGATGCTAATTTGTTTATTACATGTCAAATATTTGCTGTCCAATCCTGTTCAAGAAATTTTTCCCTTAGCACGTGAATATATTGTTTTTTTCTTACTAAGGCTAAAAATTGTTTGACTGATGGCATTATGTGTACCAACACATAATGATGTATTTTTGGTTTATTTATAGCATAATTTCTTGGTTTTATCGGCATTACACAATATAAAATATTACAGAATAAAAAGCATGTAAACCGTGCTTGTTGTCTTTGAATCACAAGACTAAGTCCTAATTACTGTATGTTGAGTGCCACCATCTCAACCGTCTAATATTTTTTTTTTGTCCACTCATTGCTCAGCGATTAGCAGTTTTCGGCCGTTCCCAATGAAAAACATTTTTCCCGCACTGCAGTGTTTTTTGCTTTAGAGGAAAATGTTTGGAAAAAAGTTCTTTTATTTCAGCAAAACCATGACAACCAAAGAATGAAACTATTTTAAATTTAAAGCATCAGATAATCAACAAGGGCAACGCTACCAACCTAAAAAAATTAAATTATTTATTTATAAAAAATTAGAGTTACTTGTTATTAAAAAATTAGAGTTATTCGTTGCAAAAAAAATTGTACCTAACTTTTTTAGAAAGAAATTTCTCCCATTCACACTAATGCAGACTGAAAAGAGCTCATGTGGGAAATTTTACTTTCCGAACTAGTTAGATAAATAACTAATTCTGCGGTTTATTTTTTGTATGGACTTAGTTACTTGACTCAAAGTAAGATATGAGTGATTTGCTTTGCAGATCTGTCAGTGTGAGAAATATATGTAAATAGAGATTTTATTAACAAAACAGAAAAATAAATATTTTTTAAATTCTTTATGTATATAATGTAGATATAGCATTTCACCAATAAGACGTTAGTGTTACGGTCGATTGTACACCCTTTTTGAGCAAGTTTTCTCTAAAAAAGGGTAAGCGCATCGCTCAAGAACCGTTTGTCTGCATTAGCTTGGCGGTTCTGCTGGTTAGTGCGCGCCGTTCGTAAATCAAAACGGTGCTGGTTTTTGCTTTAAAATATTTTCTACATAACGTAACTATCCACTTAGCCAGAGACCGAGCCGACATATGTGACAACTCTCCATTCCGCTACAATGAATCACAAATTTAATCTCACAAATGGATTCAGACCGCATTTTGTTTCTGGATATAGACGAACTCTTCTACGTTGGATCCAAAGCTCGAAGCAAGCTGGCTTTGCATCAGCCATATTGCTTAATCCATACGTCATCATCCCCCCATAACCTCAAATCGTTTGTCATCAGACGATGGGAGGGCGATCTTGAAAGGGCTTTACTAATTTTTTTCTTATAATTAAATTTAAATGTAGAGTCAATATTATTTTCATATAGCACTGCTTCTTAGTTTTCATTTTTTTAATATACGGTGTACACCCAATTTAAAAGGTTTTTTAACACTCTCAATAGTCTAAATAACTTAAAAAAAGATCAAAAAACTTTTATTCTTGTATTGTATTTTAACATTTTTAACTATAAAAATGTCAAACGTTACGTTGTTTGAGGCTAAAAAAACTGTGTGTATGCTGTTCTAATAATTGTTCTATTTGAATTGATATTGTTAAAACGTTTAAGATATACCCTATTGCACTCAGAAAGTTTCTCATCAGAAATCATAGTTATAAACTAAAAAAAACCGTTTTTAGGGTGATATTCTGCTACCTGGTTGGTTCTATTCATGAGTTCAAGAGACGCAACATTTTAAATTGTAATTTTTTTTTTACTTTTGTTGTCTCTTTTTCTCTTTATGAGCAGTACAATTTACTGCCGAGTATAGCTCAAACGCTCTTACTATACTTATTCTATGAATAACTGTTAATAAGAGAACGAAATGTAGTAACAATAGGTGATAAAAGTAGTAACATTGAAAGTTGCACTCAGTTGTGTGCTTAATAATTTGTTGTTCTGGGTTAAAGACATTGCGCTGCATTAGAATTTTGTAACTAACAGAAAAAAACCAGAAATTTCTATTTCATCAGCGATTGTGCAAAGTTGATAGAGAAGAGAGACCATTTCTAAATCTATTTGGACATACTCGGATAGATATAAAGCTTAACTATTTATCAGCTTCTGAATATTTTATTTTTAGAAGTAGAAGTTGACAATATTTTTGTAAATGACAACGATAGGTAATGGAAGCTTGTCTGTGCTGGTGGTCAAGCAGCTTTTTCCGACTGGGTTATACAAAGCTGTTCTATACAGTATGCTTCAAAGACGCAAAATATAATTTTTTCTCTTTAAAAAGGTCTCTAAAAAGATTTCTTTGGTGTCTTTTAGAAGAGAAGATGCTGCAATACTAAAATATTAATGTCCGTTGTGTTTTACACAACATGTGTGTACAGTCGCCCGAAAATTATGATTCACTAGAGCATTTTACAAGCAACTGTTTTTACTAAAAATACCACTTTCATGGCACAACTAGGTTTGGTTGATTGCAAATTTGAAAGTTCTCAAAGCTCTTGACAGCTGTCCATCATCGGATTATTACTCCAAATAAATTTTACAAAAATCAATAGTAAAGAAGTAATAAAATCTATATTCTTCCCTTCTCTCATTGTAATAAAGATGTAGTCATTTTTCTTTCTCCTATGAGAAGTAGCTAAAGAGTCGAAAATACATTTTTGCATTTCCAAACTGCACTTTATAAAGGCTTTTCCAATGTAAGTATAATAAACTGTATTATACAAACAATAAAATTATTATGTTCAAGCAATTGTGCTGGATTCAAAAATCATTACGATTTTTGACAAGTAATGATCATGACAATATCACTTTTTCAGTAATATTAAAATTGTTGAAAAACAAGCTTTTAATTTTCGATTAGTTTAGAATTAATTTAAGAATTAAATTAAAAACAAAAAGGGCAAAATCTAAGTGTTTAAAGTTAAATAGGATATATAAGTTTGTTTTTTAAAGAATCAAACTAAATAACTATCTCCCCAATCATCTGCGATGATATTATTTGAATTATTATGAGGATTTATAAAATAATTATTAATTTTTTAATAATAATTTTAAGATTATTTTAATGTTATAAGTTTTTTTTAGCTCAAATTTGTAAGATTGTTCAAAACACTATCATAAAAAAATCGGAGTTAAAAGTCCCAAATAATTAAACAAATTAAAATTTTTGTTGGTTACATACTAAAATTTAAAATATGTTTGAAACACTTACACTTCTCAACGATGATGATTGATCTATTTATTACAAATATTTACAGATTTTATAAAAATACCGGGTGTTACGTCAATTGTCATATCGTGTCAACTGTCCGTATCTTGAACAAGTATGTATTAACTTAAGCCAGTTCTGTGCCGTTTGTTTGAAGGCTTAAAGCTGGCAATTTATTGTCATTGTCATCGTATTAGCTTTTGCAACAAAAGAAGGACTACATAAGGTTATTTCATTTGAACTACTATATCTCTGTTGCTCTCAGAACGGAGAGAATTTAAAATAGGACTAGCTTTAACAAATGTCAATATTTGATGCTCTATTTATTTGAAAATTAATAACTAGAACTTTTGACTGGGTATATCAATTATAATTTTTTTTCAATTAAAAGCTGATGCCTTCTATGTGGTCCCATATCAACTTGTTCAGAATATAATAGTAGTTTTTAAAATATTCTTATTAATTTTTTTTTTTGACATATATTTCAGACACTTACAATTAATTATAAAAATTAAAATGTAAAATGTAAAAGTAAAATGACCATATTCTTATTATAATGAAAGAAGGGAAAGATGAAGATTTTATTGCTTGTTTTCTTTATAATCCGATGATTGATAGCTGTCAAGGGCTTTGAGAACTTTCAAATTTGCAGCCAACTAAACTGTTGTGCCATGCAAATGATATTTTTAGTAAAAACAGTTGTTTAAAAAATGCCCAAGTAAATTATAATTTGCAAAATTTGTTTCTTGAGAGAGCCTTCTTGTTAGCAAAAAATAAGGCAATATGAACGCAGCTGATGCAAGAAATGATAAATAAAAAAAATTATGAAAAGCAGCATCTACAAAATATTGTCAATTTATATGTTACGTAAGCTTTTTCATTAGTTTGTATTTTAGATAACTGTTATTACTTAATATTTTCTTATATTTTTTAACCGACTTTAAAAAAAAGCAATTTGACGGTTTTTTTTTGTGTGATGCCTCATAACTTTTTTTGGGGCAAACCAAGTTTAATGCATTTTTTTTTATTTAAAAGCTGGTGATTTGCATTTAGTAATATTTAAATTTGATTCAAATTTGACCGGTAGTTTTTAGGTTATTTTTATTAATGCTTTTTTTGACATATATTTTTTATTGTTCTCGGTTGAAGACATTGCGCTGCATTAGGGTTTTGTAACTAACAAAAGATAGTAGACAAAAAATTTATTTCCATTTTATAAAAAAAGACCATTTCTAAATCGATTCTTATATATACTTATATAATCGATTCTTATAGTTAATTGTTTACAAATACAAGTGAAAAAATAAAATTATAAGAAATGACTTCCCATATAATTAAATATTAGTTTATAAGCAATTTGAGTCAATTAAATAAATAAAATAATAATTAAGTAATCATAATAAAGTCAGTTTTTTGAAAATTTTTAATTTGTTTTTTATTTATCAACGGAATTTTTATTGGGTGGCAAAAAACAAAATCATTTGTGAAAAATAAGTTGACTAATTGATAGAAAATAATTCTTCAAAGAGCTCTAAACAGGAAGTGTACTACGAATACTACCAGAGTATTTTGTTAAATTGCCACTGAAATGTTTTGACAAAAAAGTTGTTTAGCTGGCTTTGCATATTGTTTGTCTATTATATTTTAATTAATAATAGTGACATTTTATATGGAAGCTCGGAGTTATACAAGAAAAAGATCCAAAGGTTTAGCGCTCAAACCGTACACACGTAAGTTAAAAGCTTTTGATAGCTCTACTGGGTAAAAGTCGTTTTGAGACACGTCGGCCTATTAATTTACGCTTGAGCATTTGTGCGCATAAACAATTTGCGACGCAAATTTGTTCAAGTCAGTATGTATCGTTGAATATAATTGAATTTAGTACTGCTTTGCAGTAGAAATCATATTGAGTACCTACTAAAAAATATTTTTCATATGACACAGTCATTTCTGAAATGCATTTTTTAAATTGCTAGGCTATGCGATGGGATTTTTGTTCTACTCAGTTCGGCGTCACATCTTCTCGCTCACCACACCGAACTTAGATACCTATAATGATGCATTCTTCAGTTATCATAGACCAATTGTCACAATAACACAATTTTATTTTTTCATTAATCGGTTTTTAGTTCCTGTCGTCATCTGTTCTTTTTTGCATATTACTCGTACAAAAAAACTTCAATGTTTTACATCTATCAGGCGTCCGTTACGGCTCACATTTTTTTTATTTTTTGACATGAATGTAGAATCATTACTAAATCTTACATTGAAAGCTTACCAATTTTAAACATTTTTTTGAGGCTACAAGTAGAATAAAATGCACACATGTTTTGCTAGATTTCTAGCCACGCTCAAGCTATTCTTGATTGTTTAATCGCTCTTGATATAATATAATAATTTACTAAATCTTTTTAGTTAAGTACTAACGAAATATTTACAAAACGTTAAAAAATAAATTTATAAATCATTAAAAAGCAATATGTGTATTTATAAGTAATTTATCATAAAAATCTTAGAATATAATTTCTTCATTAATCTTTCTTGTATTTATCATTTTAATTAATTAATTACTAATTATAATTTCAGAGAAAAATAATAAATAAATTAGCAAATATTTCTGGGATATGCCTACAAATTTCTGTATGAATTCCTAATGAATTGTAAACCGCCACCAAATTGAATATTTAGAGAGCGCAGGTAAATGAAATTAAGGGCGTTGAAAACAATGTTGTTAAGCAAGTTAGATTATGGAAACAGTATTTTAATTGTGCATTAAAAGTCGGTTTTGTGTATTCAGGGCGGTGAGTTACCTAACCGAGTTAGAAGGGTATCCTATCGCACATTGGCGGCGGCGAAACACCGCCAACTACCGCCCGGGGACACTTTAAATAGCTTCCATTTCAACTCAATAAACATGCAAAACACCTTATTATTAGCGACGTGTATGCCTGAAGCATGGGCGTAGAAATATTACCAGTATCTATAAAAAAAACTTTATCTACTAAAAACTTGCAAATTACCATGTTGCTAGTGCAAAAATTTAAAATAAAATCTTTGTAAAATATAGTTTTTTTTGTATTTTATTTATAAAGCGTTTTTAACACATAATTTTATGTTTTATTTATTACTATCTACTACTTTTGAGACGTTGACGGTATAATTATAGAAATGTCAATTACGTTAGATTTTTGCGAAACAGATAGTATTATATTATATAAATTATTTAGATCAACTCTTGCTATAAAATGTTGAACATATTTGCATTTTTTGATTAGTTCATACGCAGATACAAGCGTCTTGTGAATTATTAAATGACGTTTGGCGACGAGATCATTTCATTTCATTAAAAAATTATGTAGAAGTTAGCAAAATCCCGTCTAATGACGTACTCTGCAAATTTCGGTGTGTTATCTGGACAATAGCTTAGTTTTTCAGCAAACAGAAACATAAATAATATCATTTTTTCAGATTTATACAGCTGTGATTGATAATTTATGTACGGCTATAGTCTTTTGCGACTTTGCAAAAGCTTTTGATTGCGTTAGCCATAGCATTTTACTCAAAAAATTAGAATTTTATGGTATACGTAATATTCCCTTAAATTCGGTTGAACCTTTTTTATCTTGCAGACATCAAACTGTAAAAGTAAATGATACTGTTTCCAACTATGAGAAAATAGAGTTTGGCGTTCCTAAGGTTCGGTTCTTGGTCCTGCGCTTTCTCTAGTCTTTATTAATGATATTACAAATCTGAATATCAATGATAAGCTTCATTTGTTTACTGACGACACAAACATCACTTAGAGGCACTCGGACATTGGATCTTTTATCAGGTTATAGCTGCTGGCCTTGCATTTGTAAAAGCATGGTCCGACTCTTACCCTATTTAGTTTTAATACTCACAAAACAGTTTCTCTTTCTTTTAGAGGTAATTTAAAACCACTATTTATACACAATAATGAAATTAAAGCGATGCAATCGGTTAAACTTTTGGGTCTACGCATTGATAATTTGCTGAAATGGGCTTCTCATACTGATATGTTGATCAGCAAATTAGCTGCTTCTTGTTACGCCCTAAGCTCGGTCTCTACAGAACTTGATTCTTTAATATCCAGAAAAACATACTTTGCTCTCTTCGAATCTCATCTTCGATATGGTTTACCTTTCTGGGGTAATTGAACGTCATCCCAATTTCAAGCCATCTTCAAACTACAAAAAAGAGCGATACGCTATACTTTTGGACTTAGTAATAGAACGCGTTGCCGACACTATTTTATTAAACATAAAATCTTATTTTATGGCATTATTTATTCTAGAAACTGTGTGTCTTGTGCGTAAACAAATAAATGCACTTCCTAAGCCGCCTGCCTCACCATAACTACGCTACAAGAAAAATAAATTTAAATTCTGAAATGTCTATTTGCCTTTGCCTCACTTAGAATTTATCAAAAGCTCTATTATTTATAAAGCAAATAAGTTATATAATCATCTACCCTCTTAGCTCAAATCAAAACCATTGACAAACTGTTTTATCCTGTAACTGACTTTTACCTAAAATGAGATAATGTAGGCAGATCAACATAGCATTGTACAAACTTGTTTTATTTTTATTTCTATATTATATTTTTTTAATTTATTATTAAATTGATATTATATTGTTATTTATGACTATGTAAAATTTCTATATGTATTTATACATATTAAGTATGTATATACGTATATATATAATATATATATATTTATTTTTGTACTTTGTTTTTGACTCTATTTAATTTACACGATCGTAAATTTTAGGATTTTCCCGTTTTTTTTAAGCTTTGTCTACAAAATTTATTGTATAATTTTCAATGACAATAAAATAAAATAAAAATATTATTATTATTATAAATTTTAAAACACCCTTAGTTCAAAAAAATATTTGAACAACGGCATAAGCCAAGCAGAGGAATTTACACATTTATAAGACCTGACTAAACAAGTTTTACTAAACGTTACTTTTTTTTGTACAAAAAAAGTACCTACAATTTATTGTAGGTACTTTTGTTATTTGTTTTGCCCAAACTACCTACTATATATTGCATAATATTTTATGCTTAAAATTAAAATTTTAACATAAATGTTGACTTTCTGTTTTGTTTTTGCTTAGAGATCTTAATATATATTGAATATTATGTTTAAAATTGACTTGTGTAAGTACTTTGTGTACAAAAAACATGAACAGCAATCAATCAAAATTATAGTTGGTAAATAATTTAAAAAGGTAACCAAGTACCTATGAATGTATTTAGGATTTTGCAGTCGACTTATTTATTCAAAAAACTATATAATAAAGTCAATTATCATAAGTTAAAATGATTTTTTATAAAATTTGGCATTAGTTATTTTTGCTTTAGTACATAAATAAAAATAAAACAGTCGTAATTTTTCCCTCAACTGTTCAATATCAATAACTTATATAATAACGTATTAACTATAAAGTAAGAACTAATAAATTTGGAAATTGTTTGCAATGTTTCTATTACAAATAGTTCGATAAAAGACTAAACTCCTATAAGAAAAAGCTCAAAACTTTGCTATAAAATGTGATAAAATCCATTCGATGAGTATCAATCAAACTATCGAAATGGAACGATGTAATAAATTTGTGTCAGCAAGATTTACGAAGCATTTTGCAATTGCCTTATTGAAAATAAAACTAAAAATATGTTGCACACAAATGACAAACACCGACAGAATTCAATCTCTAATGCGTCAACAAAAATCTAAAATAACAACTAGCGTTATCGGAGGCTTTTATTTAATTGAATCACTCTAAACTGCGGATGGATGCTTAGAGAGAGAATGCTCCACACTCCTGCCGCACTCGCTTTCTTCTGTGGTGGCGGCGTATTAAGGGATGTTTCAGATAGGGTGAATATATTAAGACTTACATACATATGTATATCTACAAATTGATTTGTCACAGCCGACTAAAGTCGCGGTTCTGATGTTTTTTACTGATAAGTATCAATTATGGCAGCGGTTCTAAAACTCTGACCTAGAAATTTTAAACTTGTTTCGAACAAAACAGAAATCATATATCAAATATTTAACATAATAAATAACAATCATCACTAATTGGTGCTGAATTTAAAAGTTTGTAAGTAATTGATCTGAAATTGTCGTTTCTTTTTTTATAACATTGGCAAAGCTTTATTATAATAAGAGTTTTTTGATAACGCGGCCGGTAATTACACCGTTTAGCAGACAATTGACCTTTACAAAACAAGAAAATTATAGAAACAAAATTTGTTTATTTGTTTAAATAGCACGCCACTTGAATAGCTAAAAATGTCAAATTTTTTATTATTTTTACTCAATCTTTAAAAACCGCAACATTTCATAACTCTAAGAATATTAATTTTGTTTTAATACTTGCAACAATAATTACATCTTTTTTAAAATTCAAGTTAATTTAACTAATTTCTAGTAAAGTCTTAATATATTTTTTATTGTTATATGGTTTTGTTATTGTTGTTATGACATAAATTGTTCTTGTTCTCTGATTGTGTTTGTTTAACATAGCATTGAAATTTGTAAGGTCTGAAACGTGCTAGGAGTAGTGACAGATATTTTCAGTTTAAAAAATTCACTTAATAAAAGAGTTTTTATTTGAATGAACTATAATAATCTGCTATCAAAATATTGTTTAAAAACACATAAGAGTCTTAAGTGCATTCAACGATTAAAAATGTTAAATCGTTGACCTGAGCAGACATGCTTAAGAACTTCGATTATAAAAGAGTTTTTAAAACTTTTGGAAATCTCTGGTTCTGACGGATGCCCTAAAAAATATTGATGATTATATTTAGCAATAGAAAGTTATCTATTCCATACATTCCGCTAATAAATTCTTGATATAAATCGTATTTAACATTTTATTTTACTATTTGGATGTTCCCCTTATCACATTCGTTTCGAGACCGCCATATATTTTTTCCAATAGCACACGCAATGTTTGTTCAGCAAAAATTTCGATAAATTCGTCAGGTGTCATAAATTTTTCCACGTAGCAATGAAGTGATGAGTTAAAAGATTGAATTTTTGAATTATGACATGACGGTCCGATAAAACTGTTTCGTTGAAATATTGCACATTGTTGTTTTCCGCGCTTTTCAGGAAAAAACACATCGTTCATGTAGGCTTTGGTAATTTTCCAAAAAAATTTTAACTTCCAAATCTAGTTACGACGTTTTGTGAAACAGGTATTTCACATTTGTAATAAAAATGTAAATAATCACTAAAAATCCAAATACTCTATTGAGCTTACATTTAACAATCTAGAAACTTTAAACTCATTTTTTTTTTACTAAAAACCAGAAAAAACTTAAAATGTACATTGTAATTGCATGAAGTTTTACCAGTTTTGAAATTTTTAGAAGTAAAGCTAAGCGTGCATATAAAATAACTGATTATTTTAATAAAAACTTGTGAAATTAAGCAAAAAACTTTAATAAAAATTATCTGCTTAATTTTCAATTAGGTATAGTAGATAGAAAAAATATTACTTAAATAAAAATATAAATTACATAAATCTAATTTTATTTTTAAAAAAATGTCCGAAACTGCTTCTAGACCATGTTTCTATTTTATCATTGTGTTAGTTATACTATTTGTCAAATTTTTGTCAATTGTTTTTCAGAATGTAATAGTTTATTTTATATATTTAAATTTTGCTACAAAACTGGCACAGTGTGTGCCTGATTGCAGTACTATGGGACACAGAAAACAAACAAACAGATATTTGATGCACAATTATATATCACGAGTTTTTAACAAGATCTGAATAGATTTTTCTACAATACGACCATAACATAATAAATATATAAACAGCAAGATTGCAACTACATAAGATTTGGAAGACCAAACTAAATCACAAACGAATTTAACCTTAGAAAATTTGATTAGTACATTATGAATACATATTATCATACAAGAACATATCAATCAACAAACTTACTAGAACAAAGTTATTGGCAATGTTCTCCAATACCAAATGACTAGTTTTATACATTTTTGTGGCCACTGAGAAACAAATAATCTTCTTATTGGTTGGTACTTTTAAGTCGTTCTGGTTGAACACCTCAAGTCTGCAAATCCTACTTTACACAATTGGTAAATGTATATTTTTTGTGACGTCTTGTAAAAGTCAAAGAACAAAAGATGATCAATAGGATGATCGTTCGGTACTTTAATGGCTAGCGATAGTGCGTTCAAAACCTAGCCGCATGAGTAATGTGGGTTTAAGTCCCACTTGGACAAGAGTCTTTTTCTACAAAAAAGATAGTTTTTCTCTGGCTGTGGGTGTTTGTATGATTGTATGTTTGTAAATATAGGGACCACAATAGATCAAAAAGAAGCTGCAGTAGTTAATCTTAATCTGAGCCAATGGAATGAAGCCAGAAGTTGTGATAAATATGTAGTAAAAAAAAACAACTCTAGTCTTTAATTCATAGATTCCGCTGAGTTTTGCAATGGCTTAGGCTCTGCTAATTTCAAGAGAATCAGTCATTCAGTTTAATTTTCAGAATTTAAATTGCTTGGCGTGAAAAAATCTAGCAGACTGAAATTGCATCACCTTAGTGGTAAATTCCCGTCATTTCGACAAAAAATAATCATAACTTCAAATCGTCGATGCCGTAGTGTCTCTTGAGTCGAGCCACATAATTCCCACATCTATATCGCTTAATTTATACCAAAAAAAAAATTTGCTTGGCAGATGTGAAACAGCGAAACTATTTTGGACAAGTAATATGCATAAAAGAACAAATTACGATAGGAAAAATAGAAAATTACTAATTTTTCCCTGAAAATAGTGACTGTTTATGTAATAATCATTTATTTTCATTATAAAGAAAAATTAAAATATCTAATTGCAACAACTCAATTGTTTTAATCAGTGACTTAGTAATAGTTATATTCAATGTTACCTCAGACGGCATAACTGTAACAATTAGTAGATGATAACTGAACGACTGAAGGATTCAAGGTAATTTTTAAACTCGGTGTCGTGAGTGACATGACCCGAGTGATTCCAAATGCGTCGGCACAAAACCCGCATTTTGAAACAAAAAGTTCTTATTGAAACTTGGAACTGTGTAACTAACTTAATTACCAGGATCAGTAATTTAATAATAACATAAAAAAAAAATTAACAAAAAAAAACAATTTAAAAAATAAAACACTTAAAAGTATAACATAATTGCGTAGACTTGTATGCTTAAAAAATAATCAAATTAGTTAGATACTCAATGTACAATTATTGTTATTTTTGGAATCGGTGTCAGTCAAGGTAGGTTTGTATAAGATTGTAAATATTATGATATATTAATATTCATATAAGCATATACAATATTTAAGTACATTATATTATCCAAATAAATTGATTATTTTTTAAAATACAAGTCTACGCAGTTATTTTATACTTTTAGCGCATTTTTTTATTTGTTAAAGTTGGTTTTATTTTTGTTAAAAATTATTTTTTATTTTTTTATTTCTAGTGGATTTGATCACTATTATTTGTTTCAATATGGGTCGACTAAACGAGCTGCTAATATGAGACAGCGCCGTTTGAATAAGACAAACAAAGAAAGGGAGAAACATTTATCTCAAAATAGAAAGTCTACTGTTTGCTTAATATTTAATTAATTGATACTAATTATTAAATAATTTTTTTTATGATTTGCGCTTATGTAAGTGAAATTTATCAAGAGGACATTTTTCTTGATATTGTAATGCATTATCAAACACATGAAACAACATAATTAATAAACATTCAAGTTGCTTCAATTAATTGAAACTAATATATTTTTTTCAAATTTTTACAAAATTTTGTAATAAATTATTATAAATGTCAAAAATATATGTCAAAAAAAGAATTAATTAGAATAAGGTAAAAACTACTGATTAGAACTTGATCAAATTTAAATAGGACCAATTAGAAAGTACCAGTTTCCAAATGAAAAAAAAAAATCATCAAAATCTGTTTTCCCAGAAAGTTCTGAGGTAACACACATAAAAACAATCACAGTCGAATTGATAACCTCCTCCTTTTTTCTTGAAGTCGCTTAATAAACGCTGCTTAACAGTACACAAGTCATAAAAAAACATATTTAACTGATTATCATTTGATGAAATTTTTGTTTTTTTTTGTAGTGTTGATCACATAGTTTTAAAAAAGGCAAAATTTATTACATATCAGTATTCTAAAGAAACTCAAGTTTTAATAGTTTTTTGCAAACTTAATATTTTTTTCAAAGTAGAATCTTAAAACGCTAAAATTCTAGTGGTCAGATATTTTTTAAACATTTGTCGGTTGGGAACATATAACAATAATCAAAACTTCAGCTTAAATAAAAAATAGTTTTTATTTGGAAAACATAATAATAATTGATAAAAAATAAACAAATCTAAAAACTTTATTTTGCAGCTTGCGGTTGGCACGCTGGAAGATCGGGATTAAGCACATTTACAACACCATCCACCAAACAAGTGACAGTATCTCCAAGTTCTCCAACACCATCAAGAGCATCGCCAACACCACCAACAACGCCACCAAGAATCTCATCCAGAAGTCCACGACTTTCGATATTTCGTGATGTTGCTTCTCCTAGGAATGCAATGATGAAGAAGAAGCAAGTAATAGCAACAAAAGTCTTCATTTTTAATATTTTGTTATTTTTTGACTACTTAATATGATCTGACTATAATTATAATGAACGTCGATTACGGTTTTTATACAATTTTGCTTAATGAGTGACCTAGAGATAAATTCATTTGTTTAGCAAATTTCGCATAAACAAAAATATGTTGTTTTCATTTTATTAATGTTAGGATTTTTTACAATACATTATAGGATTATAAACGGTCATGAAAAGCTTAAATTTATATTTGCTATAAAATTACATTAATATGATCTTTATTTATAATTTAAAAAAAGAATATTTGTAAACAAACAAGTCTTTCAAGCAAAATTTTCAGTAGCGAGTGGTGTTTGTAAATGGTAGTATGTCAAAGCGAAGAAACAAAGGTAATTATTCTTGCTATTGAGAATTAATGGTTCAGAACCCAATTTATTACTGATCCTCTGGCTTTAAAAAAATAAGTTTCAAAAATAATTTTTTTTACGATCACCTCTAAAACTGACTGAAAAGCTCACTATCCATTTGAAAATTGACCGATTCACACATTTTTTTCCTGGTAAACATTTTCATCGCAACCACGTAAACAATATCTTAATGAAATAATTACACATACCGCAATTGCCATGGCTACCTGATTATTATTGTAATTCAAAATTGTCAAATATTATTTGCAATTAGATGGCAGCGCATACACCATCACGCCAGAGAATAACAATTTTGTCATTTATCCATAAACCATAGAAAAAAAAATAGTAGTAGATACATAACTATTTCCTATATTGTTTTAAAAAAAAATTTTATTATAATTTGGCGCGCTGGTTCGCCTTAAACCTCAGACTGTGCTTTAATCTGTAATCTACCCAAAAGTCTGTTTAAAATTACATTTATAATTACAGTAAAATGAAGTTTACACAAAGTTTAGTTTTATTTAGTGCTAAAGTGACATTTATTGTAATTTGAAAAAAAAATACCTACGTTATATTTGCAGTTGAAATTCAAAGCTTCATGAGCACTCCAGATTTTTTATTAAATTTAATTACTACTACAATTAATTAGGATTGTCAAAAAATGTTTAACATTTTCAATTCTGTATTGCTACTACTTTTGTATTAGCCTCTTGTAAGGTATAACTTTAAAAAAGCAAAGCTCAGCTCTAAAGCTCATGAGACAAATAAACAAAAAAAATTCACTTTTTTTCAGTGAAAATTCTAACGTCTCTCGCCTCAATTGCCAAAAACAAAGAATGCAGACACCGTTCAATTCCAAGACAAAAGAAAATGGATTCAGAAGCATCGAAAATGTATTTTCCCATTATAAATCGTTTAGCGATTTGGGGTTATATGACGCGTTGTAATATAGCGAAAAGCAACCTCGATGCAGCTCGAGGCTACCGGATAATGAACTGAAATAACCGATTTTCCTGCTTCCTAAATCCGCTCCTGCTTTCTGTCCTTGTTTCAACAAAGAATTCCCTTATTTTTGCGAAACCGTGACGTAGACTTAAGCGCATCAAGACGGCTAGGGATGCTGCTAAGATTGTTGCAAAACACTTGACAATCAATTTGGGAGAATACCGTTTAGGTACATTCACTGGAAAAGTATTTAAGGGGATTGTGAGAATGTGGTTAAAACAGGGTTGGCATGGCATTATCCGATTATTGTATATTAAGGGTTATTACTGCGTCATTTCTAGTATGAATAAAGCTTCTAGACAAAAGAAATATTAATTAGTAGTTCAATGTTATACTTACAACTTGCATTTAATTAATTTATAATTATAATTAAATTACTTTTTTTTTAAATTAGCTGTTTATGTCACAAAGCCGCACTTTAATTTAGCAAATTTATCAATGCGAGTCGAGGCGTAGCCGAAATATGCACGCAAATAGGTTTGATTACAATCGACTATTAGAACATTTCTAGTTACCAAAAACCGAATGCTATATATAAAAAAATATAACTCAAAAAAATTACAGTGTTGTTCACTGAAAGTACAGTACAAGCAATATCAGTTTAATTGTTATTTGACAATACAAAATTATGCTACAAGTGTACTGTTATGCATTGCGTTTGTAATGCGTCCAAAGCTATTCAGAATGCTTTTATCAATGTTTTAGTGCAGAAGTTTTAGTAACAATAAAAATAATTTTAAAAAAGATTATTGAAATTTTTTCGAGGGAGGAAATACTAAACATTTAGCTTAAGAGCGTTTTAAAGACAAACTCAATTCGGTTCTTGCTATCCCCCGTGTTTTTCTACGTCAGCTGAGGGGCGGAGCTTAAATGTTTTATCTCAGTCATTTACTCGTCTTTTTCTCGTCACCCTGTCTACCTGAAGATAACCAACCCTTGGAAATGATATCATAAAAATACTTTCTGATATATCCATTGCGTAATGCTAAGGTTCAACAGTAAATATTACCATTCACTCAAATAAGAACTGCACGGGAAAACATAATTTTATTGCCGCAAAAAAAAAGCTTCTTCTTGTTCATTGCTGACTGAAACAAGTACTTAATACAAATTGGATATTGAAGTAGGTATTTTACGATACGTTTTATAAACAATAACCAATTTTTTTTGTAATAATAATGTGTTTATTGCAGTTAAAACAGTAAATTATTCAACACGCACATGATGAAGACTATTACCCTCAAAGATAAAATTTGCAACACGAGCTGAAAGCGAGTGGTGTAATTATTTATCTGAGTTAAATATTATCCTTCATGTATTGAGCTCTAATATAAATCTACAACTATTAAATAATTTGTTTGAAAAATCTGAGCAATTATAATATAGACAGAAAAGACATATTAAAATCATACAAAGTGATAATGATATGAAATATTGTGAGTGAAGAAAAAAAATCATACAAAGTGATAATGATAAAAAATATTGTGGGTGAAGAAAAAGAAGTATAATTATGTAATAAAAATTGATTAAAGTTTATTTTTAAAATAATATGAAAAAATAAATAGTAAACTTAATTTTAAAAATAAATAATAATAGGTTTGCTTTATTATATATGTTGCCGCAGGTAACCTTCCATATGAGAGAGTAGAATAAGCACAAGAAGGAACAAATAAAAATAAAGTACAATAAAAAAATAAAAATAAATAATAATAATCTCAATAGTAAAAAATATTGATTGCTTTATAAAGTAATCATTTACAATTGGTTCTTCTTGAGGTCTTTCGGTTCCGCAAATCTCTGATAGGATACTCAAAAAGTATCATCTTTATAAATCTGACAAAAGAACAACAAATTAATCACGGAAAACTGATTTAAACACAATTACTGCATTTTAAAACTCATACCTTTTCAATAGACATTCCTTCTGGAGTCCAAATAACAAAATAGCAAATTTCTTTCTTGGCTATATCTAGCTGCCCTTGTATTTGGTAAAAGTAGACGGCATTTGTTTTTAACTTTATATTCTCTTCTCTGTCTATTGTATAATGTATCACTTTTTCTTTAGAGCCTCTTTTATACACTCATGCGGTGTAAAATTTCGCATCGAATAAGAGCATTTAATTTCAATTATGGCATCATTTCCAACTAGACCATCTGAAGATGCCCCGAGAAAGCCAAACATTTGGTCAACAAACAAGCCGCAAGTTGTAACCTCAAGAACAAGAAGTTGCTCAAACGCTTGTACAGCGACGCGTTCATGAGTTTTACCCCAATCAGTAGCAGTACTACCAGTAAATTTATTATATAAAACAGACTGCAGCACAAAAAGTGGAACATTGCATTTTGCAAATGTTTCCAAATGAAGACGCCGTTAGCCTTTTATATCTTTCATCCTTTTACAATTGACTACGGCTTTGTTCAATAGTGTTTTTCTCTAGTTGTGCAATTTCAGATGTTGTTTTTTTTAACGATTTAATTAAATCGTCTTCAGCTGCCTCAAATGATTCTGGAAGCGGTTCTGATTTTTTTTTCTCCTCTAACAATGCCGCTTCTATGTCGTATTCTCTATCAGATTCAGCGTAGCGTTTTCTTTTTTAGGGAAAAGACGTCGTCGCACATTTTGGTTGACATATTGTTTTTCTTTTTTTGTTATATAATTTCTTAGAAATTTGCGATCTCGTGATGAATTAAACGCGGATAATCATGAGATCCCACACTAAAACTGATACCAGCTGCATGGCACTTGAGCTGGTACGATTCTTTTGCCGAAAAATTAATTCTTTTCCTCCCACAAATTTTGCTACAACGGAATTATAACATTCTGCCGAATTGCTGTCCATATCTAATAATAAACTATCAGCATGCTGAACTAAGCGATTCAAAACTACTTCTAAATCTTGAAATAAGCCGGTGATGGTCATTTCTTCTACACAGTTCCTGTTGTTGCTTCTATTGCCCAAAAAATACACAATACCATTTGGTTTTGGAAAAAAAATATATCAGAATAAATAGATCAGAAGCTACCAGCTACCAAAATATTTTAAAATTCATACACAGTGATAAAACACAAAAGTGCTAGCTGACTTTTGTTTTACCAAAACGTGTTGAATCGCAATCGCAGCAGAATTCAACCTCTACTTTACGTTTACGCCGATATAATTCTACGACACAATTGACAATTTTCAAAACGTACTCTAATTTGTTTTCGTTTTTCAACTACAAATGAAGAATATATGAACCTAAAAGATAAATAATTATTTAAAACGAGGACCAGTGCCGCATATAAGTCAGAAAGACTCATACGATACTAAAAAGTACCTACTTGGAAGCGCGCGAGTTAAAATCAGAAAAAAGATATAAACAATAAAACATTTTTAAATTTTTATTAAGTAGTATTATTAACTATTGTATAAATAATCAAAAAAAAAATTTTTTTATAATTTATTCTTTGTTTTTATTGTTTTATATTTTTCATTGATCAAAAGTTCCCAATTTTAGGATTTTTCAAATTTTTAAAATTCATATCTCCATAACTATCAACTTCTGTAGATCCACTAGTTACTCGATTGTAAAAGAAAGTCATAAACTTTACGATCGGTAGACGGTGTCGTTTCCGAAAATCCATTGGATGTTATGTTTTTGACCGCACGTCGACCACTCTGGGCCAGCCGACAAAATTAATGAAAATTCAGAAAAATTCGACTTGACAGAGGTTGTGTAGAATACATGTCATTTCCATATTTTTGTATATTTTTTAAAAATTAAAAAAACCAATTGTTGAAAACACTTGAATACACCGCTGTAACTCGTTTATTTTGTATTTATCAAATTCTAAATGAATAAAATAATCATTTTAATTAAGGTCATAAATAAACTGCTTTTAAACCCATTTTAAAGTTTTTAACACGAAAAAAAAACGAGCTACGTCCATGAAGACATCTTTCATGAAGACAGTGTTAAAATTTAGTTACATTTTGGTGACAATTGATGCAATGGGATGATTTCTACTAAACCTCTAAAACACTGGATTCATCACGGGTTCAAAACCCCCTTAAGAGCAGAAAAATGTTCGTATACATTGTAGAGTGACACAAAACACAGATTTGGCGAGATATTTAAAAAATAGTGACAGTAGTCAAAATATTGGTAATTGGAAGCTCAACTAGAACTGCCGACAACCTCCTAAAACCGTTTGCTAAAATTTTTTTTTTTTTGTTAGAGAGGTGGAGAATTTTTAGAAAGACACCGACCGATGTTGTTGGCCGGTAGTGTGGGATTCTTACCCACTAAAAACCACCTCTGACCTATCTGACATTACAGTGGATCGAGGCCTAGCCTCATATCACCGAGAATGATTTGCTATACATCGAGGAATGTATCGACTTATGTTGAAGACATCGAAAAAGCAGTAAATGCTAAAACGATGCCTCCGGTTTTAGTTTTGGGACTTTATCTAAACTTACTGCCCGGCACTAGAGAATTGTGGTTCTTTGTTGTAAGTACAACTGGAATGCCTATCTCTATGTCCTGAGACTCTTTTGACTCCTGGCTGGTCTTCTTACCATCAGTTTTCCTCTCTAGGTTGTCGGTCCTCAGTCGACTTCCATGAGGAGTGCTGTCTTGGGCTACTTGAAGCGGGTGGTGATTCCCTCATCGTAATCCAGTGCAGTTGACCTCCTACTATCAGATGGTCCTTAGCCCTCTGATAGTAGGAGGTAAGGAGATCCTTGACAAATTTTCTCATCGATGGAATTCCTGACTCGGAGTGAAGCTGGTCGTTTCGGATGAACAAAACTTCTTCTTTTGCCATTGGATGTTTTCCCCAAACATCTGAATGTGGCCTGAAGATTTCTTCAATCTGCGAGTCACAAACAGTGCAGAGCTTTTTTCAGGGTTGACTTTGATAAGCCACTTAGAAAACCATTCCTCTATGGCTGTTGCTGCTTCCTGAAGGTACCTGCTCAAGGAAACAGGACTTTTGGAGCGGGCAAAGATAGCCGTATCGTTTGCATACACGGCGATTTGAGAGCGAGAAACTTTGGGTAAATCTCTGGTGAAAAAAGAATAAAGAATTGGAGAGAAAGCCCTGTGGAACACCGGCTTTTAATAAGCGCTCTGTGGAAAGCTTATTAAAAATAAGTCCATCATGCCAGACAGTATCAAAAGCCTTGGAGACATCAAGAAAGACTGCACCACCAAACTCTTTGAAGTTGAGGCCAGCTGAGAAGTATTCAGTAACTCGGACAACTTGGTCTGCGGTTGAGTGATTGGGACGAAAACCAAACTGCACATCAGGCAGTAGATTGAGGTCTGAGACATTTTGAGCCAGGCGGCTTTGGATCACCCTTTCTGCAATTTTTCCAATTGCGGATAAAAGACTGATTGGTCGATAATTCTGCGAAAGTTTAGGAAATTTTCCTGGTTTTTTGAAAGAAAATGACGTTTGCAGATTTGCATCGACTTGGGAAGATTTGAAAAGTGAAAATGACATTGATGATAGTGACAATGATTGCTCTGGTTGGAAGATTTTTCAAAGCCTTATTGGATACATTGTCTGGACCTGGTGCCTTTCGATTTTTGAGTTTTCGAATGAGTCCTCGAACTTCTGATGGAGGAGTTGGCTCGATGATAGCCGTTTCTTCAACATCTTCGAGATTATTTTGAACGAAATCCTCCACCTCTTGGATAAAGTCCGGGTCAGCACAATCCACTGCGGTATTGCATTGCAATACCAGATTGTCCGCGAAAGCCTGAGCCTTTTCTTCATTCGTATAGGCAACGCTTTGCACTCCTACAATCGACGGCAAAGCCTTTCTCGGAGTTTTCAGCCTTTTGATCATCTGCCAAACAGAATGATCAGCCACAGATAAACTCTGTATCTTTTCGTCTCATTTCTGGGAACGAAAATCAATCAGAGCATATCTGACCTCTGATGTTAACCGATTGTACTCGGTTTGGTCAGATCGAAAACCAGAACGTTGCGCTCGGCGCCCCCTCCAGTTCTTTTCTCTGATCAATTCCAAGATCTAATCTGGTAACTTCTGATGTGGTCTTTTAGGTTCTGAAAAGAACCTAGTTGAGAAAGTGACTGCAGTGGTGATTTTGTCTTCCAGCTCTAAAACTGCTTCTTCTAATCGATCTTTCGAGTCGATTAATGGAATTGGGCCCAGATCTTCTTTGAGAACATCATGGAATTTCTTCCAATTTGTTTTCTTCCAGCTGATGATTTCCGGTTCTTCTGGGAGTTGACTTATGTTGAGGAGCACTGGTTGGTGATCAGAACTGTGTTCTATGACCGCCTCTACACTACACTAACAATTTTGAGTATTGCAATATCTAGGATATCGGCTACTCCGCGCTTTGGTGTGTGCGTTGGATCTTCAGGAGCCACCACTACTGTGTCATTGATTCCGTCAAGGCTGAAATTATAAGAAACAATCACACCTTTTATATGCAGTTTCACTGTCTTATGATAGTTGCTACAAAACTGGTCTATGAATATCTCAGCTAAAAAGGAGTTTTAACAACAACGCCAACGTTTACCCCTAAACCCCTCAAGTAAGAAATGTTACAAAAAATTATAAAGTACCTGATGAATCTAAAACAATCAAAACAATTGTATTTTAAAACAATTTGAAAAAAGTAGTGCTGTATTTAAATACAAAGTAAGTAGACATAACAGCTCTATACGTTACCTAAATACTGATTTGGTGCTTTATTATATCATTCAGCCTTAAAACTACCGAAGCTAAGCAGTAATTTAGATTTCTGTTACTTTTACTACTAAAGCTGTTTTGTGCATTAAAATGATTTAAAAAAATACTAGATTAGTTTTTACTCAAGAAAAAAAAAGTTTTGTTCAGACTTCAACTTATTAACCACATCTGACTAAGTGCTTTTTCATGATTAAAGCTGACTAAATGTAAATGATAAGCTTATAAGTCATAACCATAAAGCATAAAAGTTGCGAGATTAGGCAAAATATGTAAACAATTGAATTTAATGACAATGTTTGTTCTGTATTTTGTGCTTAGTTCTGCAATTTATGTTACTATTATTCAAACCAAGCCTGCTTCAGTATGACAAAAACTTTTTACGACAGTATCTTGTAAAAAGTAAAAGTTTTAGTTGTCAACAATAATATTTCCAAGCAGACGTCCCGTCTTTATTTTTCGTTTCCTGCAAAACAACGATCAAGCTTTCCTGCGAACAATCTGCAAAACGCTAAAATTGCCATCTTCACGTGCAGTTTTGATAAGACTGGCTAAAAAGAGTTTGAGGGCGGTGGCGTGGCGGCGGCAGTGAGAGTTTGAAACACAGCAGCAACGAGCAGCACATTTCCGGAGCGGTTGGCGCGGAAGCGCCGCCATTGTGTGTGACGTCGTAATTAACAAACTAAACTTAACATGTGCTTTCCTGCCGCCATTGTACTCTTTAAATTAATGAGCTGGTTTCCTTTCAATATAACTCCTATATCAAGTGACCCGTGCTGGCCGCCCCCGGACGAGCGACCAAAGCTCAAAGGCGGATTTTCATTTACATACTTACTGCATTTCCGGTGTGCGAAACAATGTTTTTGTAGCGTTTACACAAAAGCTGAAAAGTAGTTATTTTTAACAAAAAAAAGTTTTTTTTTTACTTATTCAATTACAAAGTACAAAAACGTAATGAAAAATAACCATCTCATATTTAAAGGTAGAAGAAATAAATCTGAAATCTATTTCTGAAAAGTTAAGTGTAAATCTATTGTTGACAGATTTTTATTAAAACTGAAGTCTCTTCTTATATGAAAAGTTTAAAAAACTGACTGTACTTGATAATATTGATAAAATATAAAACTTTTTACAATGGAGAAGCTTCAAAGTTATGTAGCTAGGTGAAGCATTTTTGTTATAGCAAGAAACATGCATAAAACAATACTTTCTTCCGGTATCGTACGGTAAGATGTGCTAAAAAGTAGTCAGAACAATAATAAATCTAAAAAATAAACACGACAAAATAAAAATAAATAAAATAAAAAAAATTTATGTTGTTTTTTTGAAAACACTGTTTTTATTGGTAGATAACTAACCGATTTGCTTTTCAGGAAGACAGTGGTGAATGTAATAAAATAGTCAACGTAATTTTTTATTAATAGCATAAATACAGCTTTAAAAACATACATTTATAACAAAAAAAATTTGGAAAAGTATAATAAGTAAACTTCAAGAAATTAATAAATAGATAATCAAAATATAAACATTATTATTTACCTGGTCTAAAAAGCATACATAAGCGCCAATATAATCTTTTCGACAATTGTCTTGTAATTATAGTCCTACTTAATCTATTACCAAAATTTCTCATATAATCAGAACTAATTTTGTGGTTTTAGGGTGTCAAAATAAAACACTCTTTAAAAGTTTATGTCAATTGTTGCAACGTTTCGATTACTGTTCTTCATCAGGCAATAGACATATCACTTAATCAGTACATACATTATACCTATATCATTTTTTATATACTTTTTGATAAACATTTTCTGATTTTCTTAAAATTATAATTAGTTGTATTTTGAAGCTTTTCCCAAAATTATCTCACTTATTAAACTTTTGTCACACATATTTATTTTATAAATTTTTTTTCCAACATTGCATAGCTCTTTTGTAAGCTATTGCATACAAAAATGTTTACTTTGTACGTACGATAGTAACAATTTATGACCATTTTTGAGAGTTAGATCCATGTAGCAAATAAAAGAATATATTTCTTTAAACTATGTAAACAGCCGAGGTAAACATACAAAAATTCATCACAAGTTGATGTTTTATAGAATACTAGCTGGCCCGGCGAACTTTGTTCCGCCTAAACATAGATATTATTTTTAAAATAAGCAAACCAAAATCTTTGAAAGTTATATATTGATACATGTCATTTTTTGTCTCTATCCCTCCCCTTTTCATCCCTTTGTTAATAAAAAGTAGCTGTTTATAATTATTTAGTTTTATTAATTTTTTCTAATTAATAATTAAAAATTATTAAATATTATTAAATATTTAATAATTAAATATTAAAATAATTATTAATATTTAATTAAAAATTTTATTAATATCTTTAAATATTTATTAATATTAATAAACTCGCTGCTCGATTCAAACCAGCACTTGATAAATATCTTGTTCTGCGTCGCAAATTATCTATTTGTTGACCTCTGTTGTTCGCTCGACGATTCTGCATTGCCAACCGAGCTGTTTCACGGGCTGCTTCACTTTGCTCTCGTGATTGAGAAGCACGAAGTCGAGCCATACTATCGCGGCGCTGTTCACGTGCAATTTCTTGTTCTTCTTCAGTCCTTTCATTTGCAGTATTTCGTATTCTTCTTGCATCACGGCTTTGTCGGGAAAGATTCGATCGTCTTGGTCGCGGCATTAATAATTAAACTTCACTTCACCTAAAAACTAAAATTTTCAACCATACCGAGTTTTAAAGTTCACTTCACTTTTTACGAATGGGCAACGGCACTATCATTACATTATAATTGTTAATTATTTATTTAATAGAAATAGTTTTGTTATTGATTTCTTACAAATATCAAATTGTCATCCATACGTCATTACATATCTGTCATTATGCGCCAATTACATAGCTGTCATTTGCGTTTTGTTATTCCACGTTTTATAGTGACTGACGTTTCATGTCAAGTCACACGGGAATGCTGTCGAACGGGATGAAAAGTATCCTATGTCCTTCTCCTGGCTCTAAACTATAATTGATATAAAAATCCAAGTTTTGGAAAATTTCTTGAGCCACGTCAAATAAATTTTAATGTAAACGCTTCTTCGTGGTTGCGTCAAATTTCTCGGTAATTTGTCAAGCCTCACCGAACGTTTCCGACATCGCATTTCACATTTGACTTTTACCCCTCTTTTAGAGGGTAGTTTCTGGAATAAAAAGTATCCTATGTCCGTCTCCTGGCTCTAAGCTACCACCTCACCAATTTTCAACTATATCGGTAAAGCCGTTCTTGAGTTATAAGTGGAGTAACTAACAGACTTTCTTTTATATATATAGATTTAAAAATAATAAATTTTATTTTTTCCATTTGTGTTCCAAATGTCATTCAAAATAGAATGTCACAATCTAATTTTGTTTGAAGTCCCGCTCATACAAAATTATTTTTTTTAATCATTTTATTACGTGGGGTCAAGAATAGCCCACTATTATATAAAACGCTTGCACAAATAAAAACTTAAAAAATTCAAGTCAGAGCTTCTGGGTGGCTATAAAACAAGACCATTTGTGTAAATCGAGTTCTAACCAAGTTTTTATTTAGCCAGGTAGTAACTATACAAGAACACTAAGCAAGTTAATCATCTTTATGAAAATACATAAGTGTTGACATTTTTGAAGTAATTTACTTAAACTACTCATCCAAACATTGTTGATTATTTTCGGGTAATTATTGTTTTGAGTTACCAGAATTGATAAATATTTAATTTTTGGTTGTCGTGCAGTTGGTTTAAAATTATAATAAAACTGTTTATGGAAAATATATAAAAGTTTGCTTGTCAATTATTGTAAAAGTGATAAAGTGATTTATAATAATTTAAGTCAAAATCAAAAAATCATGCTGTGCTGTTCCTTACCGGTGAAACAAACCCAAAAACAACAAAATTTTATTGTTATGAAAACTATTTTAAAATAAATGGTAAAATATAATAAAATAAATTATAATCAAAGTGATTTCATTGTTGCTATACTCAAAAAATAATAATTTAATTCGTATAATTGTTGCTTTAGCATTTCGAACTTTGGCAGCATTTAAACCAAGTACATTTTTCTAGAAATCAAATATAATCAAAATATCTACAGCCAATAGGCGTATTATCTGAAGTAGTTTTATAAAATCGTACTACGCATTGGTATTTGTTGGTCAACATTTACGCCCAAACTATTAACAATACTAACAACAATAATAACATTTTAATTTGGTTATGTGATATATTTCTTTAAATTGAATTTGTTTTCAATTGCTTATTTATTTTTTTGCCCCGATTATAAATATCTACTAGTTATTGTAAATTGAAAAATTGACATATTTCAAAAAAAACCGTGTCAAAAAATTTGTTCACGTTTTCCACTTTATCGGAAGAATTGTCACCAAGGCAAAAAAATATGAGCAAAAAAAGCACGGTAACTCGACGTGTGCGCCACGATAGAGGCAAAACTTATTCTAACAAAATCTCGTCGCGGCTCGGGCTCATATTGGTAACAAAAAAATAAAAACTGCAAAAAGAGCGGCAAAGAAAGTGGGGGAAAAGACAGAAAGGCTGTATGCTGATAACGAAAAAGTGTGCGTAAACAAGGACTTTTAAACTTTTAAAAGATAATAACCAAAATCTCTAATAACATTTATCAATTTCAATTGCTTCTCTGATTTTTCTGACAGTAAAATTACAATTAACAAATTAAAAAAGATTTATAAAAACAAATTTGGTAACCGGTGTCCAAATGGTTTTAAACTTTTGTGGTCACAAACCCAAATTATGCATCTTTTATCTTCAGAAATCCATAGATTAATTAAACGTTTTGTTTTTCCAAACTTTGGCACAGGCCTCACGGAGTTTTATGAACACCTTAAAACAACTGTGGGTCAAATCTGTCTACTGATTTTTTTAAGTGGTTTAAAAACCGTTTTTAATCGTTGATTACAAAAATATTTTTAATTTTGTCTGAAATCCTATGAAAAAATTAAAGAAAAGCGGTTCCAGTATTATTTTTGACTTCATTATTTGTTAAGCTAGCTGTTAATCGGTCTAATTCTGTTTGAAAACTTGATGTTTGACAAATCAAAAAAGCGCAATAAACAAAAAAATTGATAACAGACAATTTCTGACCAGGATGATGATGTGATTTTATATAAAAATAGAGATCTGTGTGAGTAGGCTCTCAATATATTGTATGACTTAAAAACCTGTCGAAAAGGCGAGTTACCAAAACATCCAAAATTGGAAAAAAACCTTGATTCTCAATTTCCATTGTAAACTGAATATCTTTATCTAAACCATTTAAATGATTCAAAAAAACTGACACACTGTTTTTACCGTGGGGTCAAATGATAAACATGTCATCAACATATCAAAGAGTCATCCTTTAAGTTTTAAAACCAACATTTCAAGTGTTTTGGTTTAAAAAAATTCTAAAAATATATTGGAATCGACAGGAGACAGAAGATAACGCATTGAAGTTCCTGCAACTTGTATATAAAATTTATTGTTAAAACCAAAATATGTTACTGATTGACCTTTGTCTGTCAGATCTTGTAAGATATCAGGAAAGTCATCTTCAGATAACTACTCTTAGACAATAGAACAAAAGCTTTTGTAAAAAATGATACTACATGAAAACTAACCAATAAATTTAGGAAAACATCAAAACGTTGCCAAGTTTTTCACGCTTTTTTCTGAAAGATGTTAATTTTTTAATGACTTTAAGCCGTTAAAGCTTTTCATCTTCATTTATTTATTTTAAAATACAATTAAAACATTATGAGTAGAGTATTGGTTTGTTGCATAGATTTGTTGTTTTTGTAACAAAGCAAGGTAATTATTTTAGATACTTCTTCAATAAAAAAAAGTTAACTGAACTAGTCTCAAAAATTATTTTCAACTTTTGACGTTATCAACCAGCAAATAACTATATTATTTATTATATGTAGAACTACAAATTATTATTTTAGTAAGAAATACAACATTGTAAAGATTTATTCATCAGAATTTTTCTACATTTATCCATATGTCAAATTACCCCCGATCTTTATCAGTCGACTCGTATTTTGTCACGGTATATTACAAATCAATCATTTTCCCCCTTGCTAACACATAACACATGAAGAAAACAGTCACGTGTCAATCCGTAACCAATTGTCTTGTATTCTAATTCCACTGAGCCAATCAAAATCAATTCTCCACGCCTTGTAAGCGCGGCCTTTTTGAATCCTACCATGAAATAAGATTACATGGGAGACTACAACCCAAAACGACCAATTGAGATGTCTCTTTAGAAACATGACGTGAGAATTTTTTTTTCAAAAATACGATTTTTTTATAGGTTATTGAGAATTGTTGAATTTTTTGTGTATTGCCATCCCTAATGAGTTAGTAAGCCGTAAGTCGCAGCTTCATTCGCCAGACCGAAAACGCTTGATTCAATTATTTAACCCTCTCTTAAACAATAGGTGGCTGTGAAATGAAGTGATCATTTTATAATGTTTGAATCCCGGTAACATGATTTGGAATTAATGGTCTGCGAATGCTGTGATAAGCGAGTTGCATTCGACGATATCCACCCCCTGCCACCTCCTGACGCACCGCACTGTAAATATTTAAATGCAGTTTTATTTTTGTCTGTTGGTTTGATAAAGCTAGCACTGGTTTAGTTATAGTTGTCTGTTTTTTTGTTTTTTAGAGAAGAGCGAGAGGGTGTCATACCCTTTTCATTTAAAGTCGTTAATAAATCAGTAATTATACTTTATCTAATCTTCTTGTTCGGATGCGTTCATTGGGATTTTCATTTTAGTTCGATTTACGAGTTGCTAAAGTTTAATCACGTTCAGAGGTCTATCGGCTGTGAATTAAACTAGTCCAAATCAACAATTTCGATAATAGATCTTTATTGATAGAGACAATTTACATTATAGAAGCTTCCATACTTAAAACAGTTTTTTTCTCTAAATATTAGTTAAACCAAATTATCTGGGATAGTTATAGTTATGGTGGTATTTACGCTGCAAGTAGTAAATAGTCATTATCAGTAAGAATGCGGTCAACCATTTAAAATTATACTTATTATACAAATGAGCCAGGTTATACATCATTTATAATAATTTTCTGGCAAAACTGTGCGGTAGGGATCGTAACATTAATTATTTAGTTATGCGCCAAGCATGTATGATAAACCAATATCAATTTAGCATAATTTTGAAATATCTTAGTTTCTATTACGATTGAGATACCGATAGATAATAAATCATAGAATTTGCTGTAAGAAATTAAAAATTCCTAACGATTTCAATACGTACAATGCAAAGAAGACCAATGCAAATTCATTCAAACTACATCTGTAAACTTGGACATGTTTTGTTCTTATTGGAACTCATCAGCTAGTCGCAACAAATTTAGATTTAAATAAGTTGACAAGTTGGGGCTTATATCTGTCAAAGTTCCTAGTATTTCCGGAATAATGTAAAGCTAGTGACATGAGTTAGAAGCTATTGTTTGGCTAAACATTTTGAGCGAATATAGTTTTATTGCTACTTAACCTTCAATAATCTTTATGAGAACTCACGGTAGAGTTTTTTGCCTGTGCAGAATCTTGAAGATACTGAGCCAGGGCTGTATTCCGGCTGCTTCTACTTTCTTCGCCTGCATGTTACTAAAGATAACAATTAAATTACAATTAATTATTTAGACACAGATAATAATTGGAAAATATAAAAATTATGTAGATGGGTGTGGAAACATTAGTAATTTTCATCTGTCATCTGCATAGAAATCAGAATCACGGTTACTATCAATTATTAACTTGAATGACAAGTTTTGATACCATTTTTAAGCGGTAGAAATGCTCCTCTTCAATGACGCAACGAACACAGTTTTTTCAACTTGACGATGACATTTAGTCTGACTAAAATTTTCCTTACAATCCATGCTGAGTAGAACCGCAGACGCATCTGTTAGCTACCAGTTACCAGTTTTATACAAATTGGGGATTGGCCTGTTTTAAAGTGTTCAAGGAGACAAAGTTGTAATCGCACTAAAAGTTTAGCTAAACTATTCTATAAGCTATCTATCAACACCTAACATCATTTAAAGTATAAACTTTGTATTTGCATAAAAACATGTGAATATTATTTTTTCTCAAAAATTTTTTGATGCAGGGCAGCTTCTAATGGATGTCGCTTAAGGACAGTGCAGTAAAAAAATACAAAATAAGCCAAAAGCACCCTTATTTAAATGCAACTTTTTGCAAGGCTTTCTTCTAAACACAATGCTATTCAAATAACATCTTTAAAACTCTATTCATTGGTTAAATGCATTCTGCTTGTCGTTGTTGTTCTTCATTTTGAAAACTTCATCGAGTTTTGTAGTACTTAATTAGAAGAACATTCAAATAAAAGTTTTTTAAATTGATAACTGATTAGCGTGCTACAGTTTTAAAATAGATTACTGTTACGTAACGTTAAAATAAACGATTGAACTGTCAACGCTTGACGTTATCTACTACGCAATTATAATAGATATTAGCAAAAAGATAAATAAATGAGTTTCAGCAAATCTGTGTAAAATGTTAAAACAATTTTAAAAATAATTGTTCTTCTAATAGTTAAAAAGTTTTTAATTTTTTTGAGTATATAATTAAAGATATTTTATTGCGACATTTATGCTCGCTATTCACTTAAAATTTGAAGCCAAAACGAGATTGGAATTCTTAATTCCGAATTCAATGCGGGACCTGTTTAAATATCAGCCATAACGTGATCTTATCACAAAATGAAATGATACCAAGACGACTTTAAGCTAAGATACGCCATTCTAGCTTTAATTAAGATGAGATGCTTAATTGCTTTACATGCCCAGATCAACGTGCTTTTCGCAGTCGAGATTTTCTGTCGAGGAGTAAAAAATCTTGGAAATCCAAGGCTCCCTGGGGAACCCCCAGAAAATGCAAATCGCTGAGTGCGCCGCCCACTTGATTCCTCGTCCAGAAACCAATATGTGTAGCAAGAAAATAGCTTTCAGAAAAATATGGACTTGTAAATATTGAGTTTCCACCCTTCAAATATTACATATTGACCAGTGCTGGATTGGAAGGAGAAGATATCAATCAGAACGATCTAATGGTTGGCCATCATAATCTTAATTTTTTTGCTATTCCCGTGAAAAATATCTGCCTTTTTTTATAAAAAACGTTGTTTATTAATAATATTTATAATGACAGCAAACTAGAGAAAGTGTATTATTTTCTAGATTTTGAAAAATTAGATTAGAAAAATCAAGCAAAACCAGTTTAATTGATGTTTTTCTAGAATATTTAATCAAATGTTTTATTTTTTTTTTTTTGAATTTTTGATTTATATTTTAATTATTTGATCTTTTAGTTTAGTCAATACTTTCTCACATTTTATCTACATAAGATAAAATCGGTAGATGCATTTGTTATGTATTTTAGTTTGATAAAACAAAACGGAAAAATTCCATTTATAAAAAATCCAAAACACAAATTTCAATCCAAACTTTTTGAAAACAGATTTAATAGAACAATAAACATATTATTTTTGTTATTTTAAGTTTATTTGAGAAAAATCATTTATTGATTTATGTCTTAACAGATAAAACCCATTTAAAAGCTAAAAGATATTATTAAATAAAAAAATTGTAGAGTAAGATATAAAATAACAAAAATATTTTTAAAACATAACAATACTAAACAAAAAATTAAAAAGTTATTAACGGATATTTTTGAAAAAAGAAACTAATTTTATGTTCATTGTAGACAAGAAAAAATATATAAAATATATAGAATTTATCAAATCTCATGTTCTTCTAATAAATACTACATAAAACAAACAAGTCAATATTTCAACAAAAGAATATAACAAAAGAAAACAACAGCACAAGAACAACGGTACTCTCAATAAAAAAAACAGCACTTTAAAACGAATTATATTGAATAATTTAAAACAGTTGCAGTACTGACCTGACGCAACTCAGTAGGGTTGTTTAAGCGATATTAAAAAATCTACTTTTTTAAATAAAGCCACACATGGAGTGAGGTTGCAAGATCTTGAAGGGTAAGTTATGCCTGTATTTCGGCTGATAAATCGACAAACATAAATTTCTTGTATCATATTGAAAGACTTGTAAGTGGTATGTAGACTGGCACCTCTGAAAAGTTTGCTGAAAGTACGCGTTTACAATTTCATCGTCATGAACCTCTGCAAAAAATGGCTGTAAAATCTCCTCTTAGTATCTTGCAGCAGTCAACGTTCTATTAAAAAAATTGACCTAATAATTCACCATCAACTCGGTGGCTGTTATAAAAATAAGATTTCAGCACAAAAGAATGTCTGTTCTTGTGAAAAAACCATTCTAAATTCAAAAATTAAAAAAATTAAAAACGTTTGTAATTATTTTGAAATGTGAAGCAACTGTTTCTAAAATTATGGTTCATTCCCACAAGCCCATAGTCATAGCCGACTATGACGTCAAATTTTAAAAAACACCTGTTATAATAACAGTAATTTTCATATATTAATGGTAACAATGTAGTTTTTGGTTTTAATAATAAACTGTAGTTTATTTAATAATAAATCTGGTAATGTGCAAAACATAATTATAGTTTGTTTAATATTTGGTAATTATAAAAAGAATAATGTAAAAAGAAGGAAATTTAAACAAAACCTTTTTCAAAAGCTTGGTTAAACAATAATTTTCTGTTTACATTTGCACCCTTAACCGACAAATTGTTTGTTTTCGAGGGCATATTCGCCACAAAATTGAAATTTAAACAGAAGCGAGCAGAAATCATATATCAAACACAATAAGATATATGAATCAGTGAGACACATTTTATGCAAATTAACGAAAATCTCATACATAGAGATTGAACTTTTTGGAAAACTGATCCTTATGGAAAAAGCTTTTAAGAGCAGGGTCAGAACGGCCTGCTTACAGTTCGCTTTTGAGCATATATCCATATTAATGTTACCATATTTCATTATCTCATTCATATGGAAATCTCAAACAATTAGTCAAAATTCCAGCGCCAACTCTGCACTGAGCTCTTATTTTCCATTTATGTAACAAATTGATAAGATTGCAAAGCCGTATTCACAAAATTTTAAGAAAATTAGAATAGCGTAAATTAAAATAAATAATGAATAATTTAAAATTAAAATTGAATTAATAGAACTATAATTAGCACAAAGCGAGGCAAAAAAACTGAAATATCAGATAAATATAAATTTACCTTGATTACCAAAAAAAAAAAAAATTGTTTGAACTTAAAATCTGCTTAAAAATTTAATATTTAACATGAATTCTAACTCTATGCTAAAAATTTTAAATTTCCAAAATAAGCAGCACCTAAGTAAATACATAACTTTAAATCCCACAAAACAATAAAATTTTGTTTGAAATTTATTTAAAAAAAAAACAATCTATCAATTTGAGACATCTTATCAAAAAAGCCAAATTGACATTTAATAAAATTAAGATTTAAACCAAGCTCTTTAATCTCGGAAAAAACACTTCAAACTCGCACTTTCTTGCAAACCGCAGCCAAAGTTTATAAACCGAGCCGTAGGCGAGGTCTATAATTGCATATCGTTTGCAAGAACACTTTTTTACTATGGTTTAAATACTATTTTTTCCCACCCGGCGAATTTTTTTTTTACAATTGGTTAGAAGTGCTAACAAAGTTAGAAGAAACTAGCAAATCGCGCAATTTTTATGATGACACTGTACTGAACCTGAACCTACAAAAATAAATCACAAGTGATGACTTTGATTAGACTGAGTTTTAATATGTTTTCCAATTAAATGTGATTGACTGTACTTAAAACTTAAAAAGTAGACATCTGAATCTAGAACTAATGGCACTTAGCCGGATACGCCTGGGTACACCATTATTGACTTATGCGCCAAATCCTCTTCTATTAGGCTAGATCTTCAATATACTATTATATAAGTTGTTAGCTACTGATATTTCTAGCTCCACGATATTTCTTCTCAAAATACAAACAATGGTTAAATTAGGTGAGCTTCTATTGTATTAGACTCACAAGTTATTCAAGTTTAAAAAAAAACTAGTAAACTAATGAAAAGTTGGATATTTACAACATTTCATGATCTTTCATAAAAACTTGACAAAAGACGCAAATTCTTTAATAAATGTATTGATCGGTTAAAACTCATAACAAATTATTATAATAAACCATTAGTAAACTAATAAAAAGTTTATAATATTTCAATATTTATAACATTTCATAATCTTTCTTATAAATATAAAAATGGTAGAAACATCAAACGCATTTTTTTTAATTCGTTGAGCTTTTTAGATATTTGATTCACAAGTTACTCAAGTTATCATAAAAAAACATTAGTAAACTAATGAAAAGTAGCACATTTATAACATGCTATAATTTTTTATAAAAAGTTTGAAAATGGTGGAGGCGCCAAATAATAATAGGTAATTATAATAATATATAATAATACAGTTATTATTATAAAAATAATGATAATAATATATAATTATTATTATTCATTATAGCATTGAAAACTGCCAGTAAAAAGCTAAAGAAAAAAAAAATAGTAATAATAAGTAAAAATAAGTACACAAAAGAGTTCATTTCTCAAATTTTTTCAAAATCTGAATTGAGCCCGTTATCCTGGAAATTAACTACTTTTTCTACTTATAGAAAGAGTGATGTTTCCATAATTAATCTATTATTTTGTAGATAATTTACTAAAATATGATTATGTTGACATAGATCAAAAACAAATCAAGAAAAAACATTTGCGTTTTCAAATAAATTATGAGGTTGTCTCAACATAGAATCAAGATGATGAGAAAAAGATTTTATTTAAACATACATAATTTTAATACAAAATTGGCTAAATATTTGCGGCTTTCGGAGACCATTAGAGATATTTCCAATTCAAAATGGTAAAAATGCTTTTAATTATTTCAAATATGGGTGCTGTACCCATATCATTAATGTCAAAATTTTATATTTCAATTTAAGAATTCTCGCGGAAATACAAAAAGCAGCAGTAATGTCATATCGCAGATGTGTAGGAGGATCGTAATTTAACTAGATTTTTCAATAAACAATCTTATATTTTCTTTTTAGCTTAAAACACAATTTGTTGTTTTTGTTCTTAATTTAGTTCTTAAATTGGTTTTTTAACTTATGGAAAACTAAAGCTTGTTTTCCAACAATTTTTATATTATAGAAAAAGTACTTTTGCCATTATCATTACTTGTGAAAGACCGTAAAGATTTTTGAATCCGGAAAAACTGGCGTGTCTTTAGGACAAGGAGAGTCAAACATAATAATAATCATTATTTTTTCATAAAGAAAAAAATCTTTACAAGTAAGTTCAATTTTTTCAGTTGAGAACTAAAAGTATGAAATTCTACTTACTCCTATCCATACATTATCATATCAATCAACTTAATCTTTATCTATCCCATAATAATAAATAAAAATAGCTTGAATTATACAATAAACCTTAAACATGTTAACAATTATAAAAGATATTTGTTTTAATTTTTTTCTTGCATTGGAAGAGCAAAATGTTTTTCAGCTGAAGTAGAACTTGGTTAGTGATGCTGACAATGTTGTAAGAAAACGCCCGCTTACACCATTCTGTATTATATTGTTTGGGTATAGTAAGTTGGCTTTGTCATTGTAAAAATTAATGTTATGCACGTCTGTGAAAAATTTTATTTAAGTGTATAAGTAAGTGGTGTTTTTTAAAGTAAGGAATTTATAAAAAAAGCAAACCATATGCGGAAAACGTCTTTGTTCCATAGACAGCTATTTAAGCGTAGCTTATACAAAATACGACTTTGTCTACTTATACCAAAATAATAAAAATTAAAAATTGGGATAAAACCAACTTTAATATGATTCGTTGTTATTTTATTTATTCATTAATTGATTCAAATTGCTAAAATAAATAGACTATTATCAAATTATATTAAAATAATAATTTTATTTCTCACAAATTTTTATAATAAATTAAAGTGTCAAAAATATATGTCAAAAAAGCATTAGATAATAAGAATAACTCAAAAACTACTGGTCAGATCTTGATCAAATTTAAATAGAACCAAATAGAAAGCACCAGCTTCCAAATAAAAAAAATCATCAAATTCTGTTCACCCAGAAAAAAATGATAAGATAACACACATATAAAAAAATACAGTCAAATTGAGAACCTCACCCTTTTTTTAAAGTCGGTTAATGAATAAACCGAATGAATTTTAAACAACTTAAGATTTTTTTTCCTTTGAAAGTTCAGGCAGGTTTGTATACATATAGTTAAGAATGGAAAATACCATCAACTCAGATAATATAACTTTGGTTTTAAAAATAATAAAATCTTTCCAACAATATAAAAACCTTAAATTGCCATAAGAGCGCCTAGTACATCAATTAATATAATCCCAAAATCTGAAAGAGCTGTCAATTAGCAATCCTTAATTTTTAGCATTATCAATTACTTTAATAGGTTCATTGTTGATTTGCATAGAAAAAATTTCTACTATTTAAAGTGTCATTTGCATTTTTTCAAAACAGCATAAGCGAGAGCTTAGCAGGATTAATTGAAAGATCATGGTCTTGAAAGAACTTAATAATATTGTCAATATCAGATTTCATTTCAATTGAAGCATTGTTTAAGTCGAGCTTGCAAGAGGAATAATATAGTAGAGTATCATCTGCATAAAAATAATAGTTTCGATACCTAATGAGCAGATATATATCTACAAACAAAACAGTAATGGTCCCAGAACAGAACCTTGAGAGACTCCACTTCAAACTGAGGCTTTGAATATTTATTAATAATTTGAGTTTTATATGCTTGTTTGGTAAGAATTTTTTGTATAAGAAGTAGCGCACTTTGGCTGAGACCCAGAAATTTTAAAATAGATATTTATACATTATGTTCTATTGTATCAAAGGCTTTTGTAAAGACTAATAATAATTGTAATGTTACAAGACCTTTACAACTATAATTACATCTTATAATTAGATCTTACCCAGATAGACAATTTGGAAGTAGTTCATTAAGTTAAACATGTTTACATAGCTGTTTTCCAATTAGGTTTTTGAAATATTTTTGAAACTGTTGGTATAATCCAAATCTTTCAAGTCTTCAGAAATCCTAGTAGGGAAGGATAAAAAATAAGATGAAATGCAATTTTTTGTAAATTGTGTTTTTTAATTTACCATTTTTGAAGTCAAAAATTTGATCTTTTTCAAATTGTTTCAAAATTACTTCTAAGTAAAGAATAAAAAGTAGTTTTTAGCGGAAAAGTTATTAAGAGACTCATAATTTTCTCTTTATATCGGATTAATTTTACCAAACATATTTCATTAAAACCAATTTTTGTCTAGAATATTAGATACGCAGACACTTTAACTTTTTCGCAGATTAGTAGTGATCAACTTCGTTGAATTTTTGTCTACAAACACAATCAAAATCTCTACATTTGCAACTTCTTTGAAATTTTTTTGTATTTTTATTCATTTGCTATATTTCCATTTCTCCATCACTGTTTCGGTAATAATGTTGCTATCATTTTTATTATATTGTATTGAAAAATGATTGATCACTGTTGGTTGATTCTGCTATCTTTCTAAGCTCTCTTAGAAAAAATAATAACAAAATTGTTATTAAATATTTTTATCTCTTTAATTAATTAACAAAGTGAAACATAAGTTGCAGAATCTAATTGCGTGATGAAAAGATGAGTTTTCCTCTGACATCTGTATGAATTATACGACCTCCTAAATACAGAAGCTATATTCTCGCACATGAAGTGCATTGAGACCGTGTAAGAACCAACTTTAATCAATCTAATAGAAGCTATTCAACGATACCAATAACTCAAACCGATTGCAATAGAACCTAAAGCGTAGGCCATAAGGCCCAGAATTGGGGATAATAAATCGGGAAATATGGATCGGTCATAAATTATCATAAAATGTCATTTAGTAGATTTATTAAATCATCTCTCCTAACTGAATCTGGTTATGCGAGGTAATCATTTTTAAAAGATACTTACGACCATTTGTAGTTTTTATAATTCGATTGATTTCAGATGCAGAGAAAGCTTTATGTTAGCTATAAAACAATAAATTCCCTGTCCAAAATAATAATAATGTTGCATTATTTTATTTTAATAATTGAATATCAAATATTTATTTAAAAGGAAGTCGTTATGTTATGAATTATGATAAACTATTTTTTTGTTTTAAATAAAATCTATGGTTATTGAAATAATATTAAAATAACCTTAATTTTATAATTTTTTTATTTATACTATTTTATTTATATTAAAATAACCTTAATTTTATAACTTTTTTATTTATGCTCAATAATCAACTTCAATTTTTGATAATTGATTTTTTTTTATAATAGAAATGTCCAAAGTGGGGTTCGAGAAGTAACTCTAGCGCGTTCGATCAATATATATGAGAGTTCCTTAGAACTTTCAAAGTACTTTCAACAACTAAAATTAGTTCTGAATATAATTTCTCAAGCGTAAAGCCAACAATTATAATAATTAATCATTAAAGCTGTTTAAAGCTCAAGCAACATTAAGCAGTTTTCAATTGTCGAGATTATTAATCGCCCATTAACATACATACGACGTGATTGCATTATACAAAAACTTTCAAAAACTTGCTTTTGAAATTGCAATTTGTGATAGAATTGTTGTTCATGTCAATCATAGTTGCCTCTGAAAACAATTAAAGTCCAGTTAATTTTTGCAGTTTAAAACAATAACAAAAAGTACGTTAACAATCGATCTGTTTTATACTAAAACGTAGCTTACAGTATGAGCGGTCAAAAAAAACCTTATTAATTATATTTTAACAAAGTAAGTTTTTGTAATTAGTAAGTTTCTGAAATATTGATCAGGTGAATTTTCATTTATTTTAGTTTATGTTAGTTCATTTTAATTTAGTTCAGTTTATTTTAATTTATTTTAGTTTAATTTAGTTTACTTTAATTTGCTTTAGTTCATTTTAGTTTAATTCAGTGTATGTATTTTATTTATTTCAGTTTATTCTAGTTTATTTTGATAAATTTTAGTTTATTTTAGTTCAATTTAGTTTATTTTAGTTTATTCCTGCTTATTTTTTCTCAATTGAAATTATTTTAATTTGTTTTAGTTTTTTTATGCTATTTTAATTTGTTTTAGTTTAATTTAATTCAATTCAGTTTAATTCAGTTCACAACAGTTTATTTTTGTTCAAGTCAATTTATTTTATTTTATTCTAGTTTATTTTAATTTATTGTAGTTTATTATACTTATTTTACTATTTTACTTTAGTTTAGTTTATTTTAGTTTAATTCAGCTTATTTTAGTTCAATTCAGCTGTAGTTAATGCAATCAAGATCGCATTAACTACAAAAAAATAATTTTCTAAAAAAACTTATAAAACATAGGTTTACAAAACATGTTGTAGATCTTTTGTTATTGTTTACAAAATTTACTATATTAAAGTAACAACATTTGGTCAGATGAACAGATCATTAGACTCAGAGTACCGCAAGGTTTAATATTAGAACCACTGCTTTTCCTACTTTATTAATATACAGCAGAATTTGACTATGACTATTATAGTTAAAGTCTATAGTTAAAGTCGTTTTTTGTTGTTGCACCATTTTGAACCTGGTTCGTTGATTGATTCAACCTGTATCAAAAGATGACGCCATATTTTAAATTAAAAAAAAATGAAAGATTTTAAACCTATAGTTCAAACCATGGATCAAACAAACTGACGAAACCGTTTGTGGTTATGTTCACTTGTTGAGTTTCACAACAAAAAGTAATCTACTTAGGTCCCTACCTCTTAACTCTCATTTAATAATATAAGTAATCATAACAGGGCCCTAAGAAGCCCCTACACAATTTTTGTTTTATTTATGACGGTGAGTGAGAAAATTTGAATTTGACAGCATGATTGACAGTTTGTATTTTGTGCCATATTAAACCACACTATAAATACATACGCGGAGTAGGTTTAAATCATATGCTGCAGGTTTGAACACAAAACATTCATGACGTCATAGGTTGAACCGAAAAATGTCAAAGTTTGAAGCATTGAAAAAAAGTGCAACAACAAAAAACGCCTAAAAGCACATACAATACTGTGCAAATAATACAACTATTTAACAAAACTTTTGATAACAATAAATTTTAAATGTGCACTAATAAAGAAAGATTTTGGATTAAAGGTAATAAATAAATAATAACTTTAGACCCTAATCGTTGCTACGTTAAAAAAATACACTTTTTTGGATTAGCTTAAGATACAAATATTTTCTGGAATAACCACTGTTACGCTGTCATCTTCTGGTATGGATTTGCTAATCTTTCATAATGCCAAACACTTGGTATACAACGTTGTGACGTGTGGCATTGCTTTTGTAAATGCCGATTTCGCTTTATCAAGCAAAGCTGCAATGTTTCTGCTTCAACCTGAAAAAGTTTTTTTTACAATCACGCTGTATATTTTTATTATTTATTTGTTTTTAATAAAATTTACAACAAATATCAGTTCTCTGGTAAAGGATTCCAAAACAGATTTTAAAACAAAACTATTGTGTTTAATTTAAAAGTTATAGCTAGATACGTTAGAGTTGGATTGCTGTAAGAAAGAGACCGGTGATTAATTCTCATTGAATGCGCAGTGGTTTGTTTACGTTCGGTTGCTAAGTAACGGCCGGATTTCATCGCATTCATTGGCGTAGGTATAAAGCTCGCGCATCTAACGATGATTCACCGGTCGCTTTCTTACGGCAATCCAACTCTACTCGTGGTAGAAGATTGCAACTCTAGAAGGTTAAAGCTTATATTAAAAAATTCATATTTTAAGAGCAATTATCTTATGCAAGTCATTAAGTTATTAGTTTGATAGTGGTATGGTTGTTTAGCCAATTTCAGTTTATTTTATAAAAAAAGAGATTGATCTTGATAAAATTTTATTGAGTTCAGAAGCGGTAAGTTAGAAATAAGTAGTCAAACTTAGTGAAAAAAACCATTTATATAAAATCTGCATTAAAAACGAGTGAAGCAAAAGTAATCTACTGCCAACTGACTTACATGTCAAAACCCTCTAGTTAGTACAAAGGTTATAGAAACAATATCCTCTAAATTTGTCTCTGCTCTCTTGGAGTATATGATCAAGAAAATAGATTGAGAAGAGATGAGCCAAAATATCGATGAAGAAAAACTGAACCATCTAAGATTTGCAGACGATATTTCCTATTCACGGATCGTGTGGATGAGGCAAATAAAATGCTGTCAAAACTCTCTCATGCTTCTAATCAAGTTGGTTTCAGGATCAATATCGACAAAACAAAATTTATGACAAACCTAGTGCTTAGCAAAAAGATCACTTTGGACAGCAGGGAGGTTAAACAGACTGTTATCTCCAAATATCTTTTTTGTGAAATTCGATTAGGTAGTGACAACCAAACCTGTGAGATCTTCCGACGAATGAGATTACCTTGGACTGTGTTTGGAAAGCTAAATGAAGCTGACATTCCTGTTTGCCTTAAGAGAAAGGTGTTTAAGCAATACCTACTCCCTATCATGACATTTCGAGCAAAAACTCTGATTTTGACAAAAAAATCTATTAAAAATATTTAAGTGACGCAACAAGCCACGGAAAGTCTCATGCCTAAAATATTGTAAAGAGGCAGGGCTCTAAATATCACCATCTGGCTAAGAACGCGCGTCATCAACGTCGTTGAGAAGATTGCTTCCTTAAAATGGAATTGAGCAAGACAAATTGTCAGAACATCTGATAGACAATGGACAAAGAGGATTTTCGAATAGAAGCCCAAAGAAAATGCTTTTCGTAGCGGAGGTCGACCGCCGACAAGATACTCCGATGACATTTAGCGTATCACCAGCAACTGGATACAAGCAGCGCAAGACATAACGAAATAGAGAATTCTAGGCCTAGGCGCAGCAGTGGACCAAAATCAGTGAATGGATAAACTCTGTTCGTCTGAGCATACGACGGTACATCCACATCTCAAAGACAATGATTTTGTTTTTAAAATGTTGGGTGAGAGTCCAGCCTTCCATACCTTAGAGCACGATAGGGAATACAGCATTTGACGATCTTGACACGAAGATCTATGATGAAGTTTCTATATGTGAAGATCTTTTTCATTTTAACAAAGACATCTCTTGCTTGTTCAATACGCTTTCTGATCTCTTGGCTCATTTTTCATTTGTCGTTAACAACGCAGTCTTGATATTTAAAATAACTTCATCGTTTAATTTTCTCTCCTCGCAGGTGAAGAGCTGTTGGAACACTTTTGGCATTGCTAATAACCATCATTTTCGTTTTTATAATGTTTATCTTGATGACATATTTCAGATTTGCGTTGTTGACTTTATTCAGCAGCGTTTAAAGTCCGTTTGTTTATGATGCAATGAGAACTGGGTTGTCAGCGTATCTCAGGTTATTAATTAAGCGGCCATTTACTTCACTATCCTAGGGCGTGTGCCATAATTTTCTATGAGTACAGGTTGAACAAAGTTCGTGATAACACGTAGCCCTGCTTCACCCCCTTTTTGATTTCTATCTCTTTTGTTTCATCGTTTTCAATTAGCACTGAGACGATCTGGTTCTAGTATAGGTTTACAATAGAGTACATTTCTTTCATCGACTCCAGCATCTTTAAGAACTTCAACTAATATGTCTTACGTTGTCAAAAGCCTTTTCAAAGTCGATGAAACACATAAATACGTCTACATTCATGTCCAGGCATGTCTGTACCTACACTTGTAAGCCGAAAAGAGCCTTTTTTGTGCCAAATTCATTACAATTATATTCTCTTCACAACAACTTTTAGGTATATTTTTAGAACATGGCTCATTAGACTGAGGGTTCTATGGTCTTCGCATTTCTTCGCACTTTTTTGAGAGTACTTTCCGTTGTATATATACTCTTAAATAGTTTTGTAAGCATCTTTATTTCATCTTCACTTAGAAGCACAAGAAATTCTGCACGTTATCTGGTCCCGCCGCCTTTCTGTTGTTTAATTGTTGAATGGCATATCTCACTTCATCACATAGATTTTTAGCTATTTCTGTTCTATGATTTTTGTTGCAGACGTCTTCAAAAAGCTTTTGTACATATTTTTCCCATACCAATTTTTTTTTCTCTATCTCAGCGACAATATTTCCATTTTCATCTTCTATTAAGTTAATTGTACGACCCTGTTCTGACATTCACACGCTCACGTATTTTCTTGTAAAGATTAAAGATGTCATGGCAATTTTGTAAATTTTGTAATTCACTGAATCTTATAAGGTGTGTTCAGTCAATCATTGTAAAACTTCAAATTTTGATTTGAAAGACTTAAACAGATTGCTTATTGGTAAACATAATTATAGCAGATATAACAAATTTGTAATACTTTTTCCAGCCGACTTTTTCTTATGTGGTTTAACTTTTTTTAATATGTAGTTGTGTATTTTATATTAAAATAGATATTTGTTTTGTAACATACATAATCAACTAACTTAAGCACTTTATTAAAAAAATTATATCTCTATTAAAAGATATTCATACAAATTTATTTATGAATTACATAATTATAGAAGAGTTATTTAGATGAAATAATATTTAGTTTGAAATAAACTGAGTAATTTATAATTAAAATAAAACAATTTCCATATGTCTTCTTTTCAAATTTGACTCACACATATTTGGTTGGCGATAATGTATTAATTAGCAATGTTAATTAAATGCATCAGTAATAATGATTTTAATAATTTATTACTCAAAAACACAATTTCACATCGTTTTCCTCTTAGTTAGATAAAAAAAATTCCTTTTCGTTGTTTCCCGACCGCAAAACAAATCTTGAAAAGCGCCGTCGATCTTGTTTTTATGCCAATATCTACATAATCGGATGATCCCGACGAATATTTAAAATAACTGCCGTTTCCAACAAATATTTTCATAAATCTGTCATCGGTGATTGCCGTTCCGGAACTGATTTCGAATAAAGTTGTACCAACGTCGGTCGGTCTATGTCGATTGCCTGCCTAACGCTGAATTACCATTCAAATCGACCGATATTTAGTTGGCTTCAAACCGGAAAACAAGGGTGAAGATGCCACCTGCTAAAAAAAAATTCAAGTTTTTGAATTTCAAAGTGTGGTAAAGTATCAGCAAGATTTGAATTTGGGCCAATGTGCTGTCTTTTAGTGTGGCAAATGAAAATAACTAACAAATCAGGTTAAAAACAAAAGATATACCTACTTGTTTTTACTGTAAAAAAAAAATTAAATTAGGAAAGATTTGACACAAACTATAGTAAAAATAGTTATTTGTGCTACAAGGCCGTGAACTAGAATTTATTTTATGAGAATGAATATGATTTGACAAGACACAGCCGAGCCAAATAATCATGTGGCATACACAATTTTGTGTGCAACTGTCAAAAATTATCAAAATTATTGTTGGTGTGAAATCTTTACATAAAATTAAATTTAGCACTGTATGATAACTAAGGCTTGTGTAGTTGCTGCTATTCTTATTCAATTGAAAATGACGCTTTTTGCGCTTTCTGAAAAAAATAAACAGTGAAAATCAAAACAATTGCTTTCCTAATGCTACATAATAGTAGCTTAAAATTTATTGCTTACAAAATTGACAAATATTTACGAAGCTACGTGTCGACTATTCGGACTATTTAAAAACTGTTGTAGTGAGACAAAAATTTAAAAAATTTTAGAAAGTGTAATCTTGACATACTTTGGCGATAAATACAAGAATTGTAAACCATCAACCACATGTCTTGTATATTCTATGTTGGAATGGACGATAAACATAAACGACAATATCGACATAAGTAAATTTCCTATACGACCATTCCTTTTAAAAAAAAAAAAATTCGGTTGATGACCAAAAAACTCACGTACATTGTCAGGAAAGCTGATCAAGCAGTTTTTGAAAAAGCTCAATGATGACAATCATTTTCTAATAAGGCAAAATACTGTTTAACGTGTATACATTTTTATGTATTTTAACTTAGTTTTGATTTTTGGCATATCAGGAGCCATGACAAGAGAAGAAATAGCAAAGCCGAGTCTTAATGATATAAAGATCAAAAACTTGTCTTACAAATACCTGAGTCCAAGATATATCAAGAACGAACATTCCCAATAACTCATCAAGGCTATATTTAACTCTACCGAAAATATTACGCTATACGTCCTGCTAACGCAACTAGTCAACTTTTCTTTTAAGGTATATCACAAAAAATGGTCTAATATACATTAAACTAGAGAAATTCTCAGTATTATTGCTAAATTTTTAAAAGCAGTCAGATGCAAAAATGTATAATGACCACTGTTTCAGAAGATCATCTGCTTCTTTTCTAGCAGATTTTAAAGCAGTAAAACATGTATTTTATTAGCTTACTTTTTACGCTTTAAGGCAAAAATTTTAGACTAACCAAAAACGAAATTTTATCAAAAGAAGAATTTGACAGGACGAGATTTATCTAGAAACAAAGATACTCACAATCCTAAAACCTTGTATGATTATTGTTTAAATCCTTCATTTTTTATTTATACATTGTTTTGATCTTTAAAATATCTGCTGCATGTAGATGTCATAAACTTGCAAATATAAAAACTGATGATATTAAAGACTGTGGTTCGTTGCTGCACGAGTAAAGGTTCCTAACAACAAAACAATTAAATCGTTTTTCTTTCACAATTTTGAAAAAACCATTTTTTGCTAAATATAGAAAATATATTTGCAGGTTTTCAAAAACAACGTTTTTTTTCTAAATATCAGAATAGAAAGTGCTTGAAATTTGTAATGGGTATTCACAAGCTTGAGAATTTAGCAAAAGAAGTAGCCAAGGATTTAAAACTTTCAAACTGTAATATATATAACGGTCACTGTTTACGCAGAAAATCTGCAACTATGCTTGTGAGTAGAGGAGACGATATTTCCATGCTGAAAAGACATGAAAGCTGGCGTAGCTGAAGGGTACGTAGAAGAATCTTTATAAAACAAGAAAGATAAGGCATGCAAAATTCTTGCTTGTACCATTTGAAAAAGACGTTAGAAGTAACTGCAAACCAAGCACCAGTGAAAACGCCAAAGAGATTAATTCAAACAAAACTGTCAATAATTCTGCAATACATGTTGGCGCTAGGGGCTTCAAAATGATAGTATGACTAACTGTGTTTTTCACATTAACAACTAATAATTTGTAATATGATTAGTTTGTGCTATATTGTTAGAAATTGCTGTTCATTTTGCCTGCCTAAGCTCATAAAAAAAGAAAAAAGTGCTTAACCACACACAACGCTATTTTTACATTGTCATTTAAGTCAGAAAATCTGTCACTTTTGTGACATTTGAAGATAACAGTAATTTAAGATCATCTTCTGTGTAAAAATTTATTTAAAAATTTAGAATGTTTGAACCAACTGTAATAATAATTGATTACACAATAAAACTTTTTTTGCATCCATTGGAAGAATACATGATTACAAAAGTAGATAATGAATGAAAATTTAAGCTATACAAATATAACAATCTAATGACATATGAAAAAGACAGTTCAATAAAAAAAACAGCATCTTAAAAAAACTGACACTTGTAATAATTACAAGTACAGAAATACATATTGTGACTAATTAGTATATTTTTAAATGACAATGTTACTAAAACAGTCTCAATTATTTAAAAAAAAGTTGAAAAACTAAAGTCTCTGTGAAAATAAGCGTAGGTTTGGGTTGATATAAATGAATAAAGTTATACAAAGCTGCTTTAAAGCAAAGATATATCAAACAAAAATTATTATAACAATTTAAATTACACCTTGCAAATAATGGATATACCAGTCACAACAGACTAGATTAGGGTATATACATATATATATATATATATATATATATATATATATATATATATATATATATTATGTGTAAGGTAAAGCAAACGAACCAAAACTAATTCAAAATTAATTAAGTCATAATAATGTCAGAGATAAAACTTAACAAAACTACAAAAACCATTTAAAAACATGTTGGCTTTATCAACGCATTAATAATTATTACAAATGTGGAAATAGTGTTTAAATTGTGAATACCGTGATAAACGTATTCTCAAAAACTTATTTCTGCGCTTGCCTTACTCTTTAGTCTATACATACACTACTGGGTTAGATTATTTACTTGACATGTTGGGCATTGGTAAACAGTTAAGCACAATTTTTTTTTTAAATTTGACGCTTTGCTTTGTGGAAAATTGAGTGAAAATAGTTTGTGAACGGCAATAATACGGTGGAAAAACTTGTGTAACCCTTTCTTCAAAATATTTCTGCAGATTCTGTAGGATGCATTTTTTGTGACAGATGTTATAAAGATGTTTTGAGAATATCAATCATATTTTGACTGGCTTTTTCTATTATATTCTTAGTTATTTTTTTAGTCTGTCAGTTGCATCTTTCTCTGCAACACGCAGACAAGTATTCATCTAGTATTTCAGCTGTTTGACAAAAATTTTTATTGAACATTTAAAACAATCTTCATTTACTTTTTGTACATAACAAAAATACGTTTCAACCATGAAGGGTTTCTCTTCTAATGTAAACACTATTGTATGAGTAACTAGCTGGCCCGGCGAACTTTGTTCCGCCTAAACATAGTTATTATTTTTAAAATAAGCAAACCAAAATCTTTGAAAATTATATATTGATACATGTCATTTTTTGTCTCTATCCCTCCCTTTTTCATCCCTTTGTTAATAAAAAGTAGCTGTTTATAATTATTTAGTTTTATTAATTTTTTCTAATTAATAATTAAAAATTATTAAATATTATTAAATATTTAATAATTAAATATTAAAATAATTATTAATATTTAATTAAAAATTTTATTAATATCTTTAAATATTTATTAATATTAATAAACTCGCTGCTCGATTCAAATCAGCACTTGATAAATATCTTGTTCTGCGTCGCAAATTATCTATTTGTTGACCTCTGTTGTTTGCTCGACAATTCTGCATTGCCAACCGAGCTGTTTCACGGGCTGCTTCACTTTGCTCTCGTGATTGAGAAGCACGAAGTCGAGCCATACTATCGCGGCGCTGTTCACGTGCAATTTCTTGTTCTTCTTCAGTCCTTTCATTTGCAGTATTTTGTATTCTTCTTGCATCACGGCTTTGTCGGGAAAGATTCGATCGTCTTGGTCGCGGCATTTTTAATTAAACTTCACTTCACCTAAAAACTAAAATTTTCAACCATACCGAGTTTTATAGTTCACTTCACTTTTTACGAATGGGCAACGGCACTATCATTACATTATAATTGTTAATTATTTATTTAATAGAAATAGTTTTATTATTGATTTCTTACAAATATCAAATTGTCATCCATACGTCATTACATATCTGTCATTATACGTCAATTACATAGCTGTCATTTGCGTTTTGTTATTCCACGTTTTATAGTGACTGACGTTTCATGTCAAGTCACACGGGAATGCTGTCGAACGGGATGAAAAGTATCCTATGTCCTTCTCCTGGCTCTAAACTATAATTGATATAAAAATCCAAGTTTGGGAAAATTTCTTGAGCCACGTCAAATAAATTTTAATGTAAACGCTTCTTCGTGGTTGCGTCCAATTTCTCGGTAATTTGTCGAGCCTCACCGAACGTTTCCGACATCGCATTTCACATTTGACTTTCACCCCTTTTTTAGAGAGTGGTTTCTGGAATAAAAAGTATCCTATGTCCGTCTCCTGGCTCTAAGCTACCACCTCACCAATTTTCAACCATATCGGTAAAGCCGTTTTTGAGTTATAAGTGGAGTAACTAACAGACTTTCTTTTATATATATATATAGATTAACGTTTATAGTTTTTATTTTGACAGGTAAGAATTTTGTGGCATTTAAAATTTAATCAATGAGCACAATCAAAGACAAGAAAATATTGTCTCATAGCTTCAAAAAAATTTTCTCATCTAAGTCTTATTTACTATCCCTCATAGCTTTATTTGTCCCATAAGTTTTGTTTTGTTTCATCCGTTTCCCTGCATGTTTTTATATTGTTATTTGTGCTATTTTTTCTTGTTGTACTATTTTTTCTATTATTTTTTTTTGTTTTCTTATTAACGTTTAATTAACGCACAAATGTGCTATTTGCTGATCAAACACACTTCAATTATGATTCATTGTCAATAATGTAATATTACAACGACAATAGCTGCTTGCGTATTAAATGCCCAAAGTTATATATTAGTGATTGAAAAAAAACGCGCAACATTTTCTGAAAATCGACATTTAGATTTTTATCTACACTTGGACAGCTTGCGCAATAATTAAAAACGTTTACCAAATCTTTGTTTAAATTAAAAATGTTTATGTTTAAACAAAAGCTTGCTTAAACGCGCGTGAGCATCAAAATGACATTTGTCGGAAAAGTGTTCTTTTGCATTGTCAAATTCAAACGCAAATAAATACTTTTTCTATTAACTGTAAGACAAAAACTTTATTTCTAACAGACTTTTAACAAGAAAAAATATTTTAATAAATTGTAAGCTTTTATTTCATATTGCTTAAAAAATGTTAAACTGTGCAAAAATTTAATACTTTTTCTCTTTGCTAGCTCTTAATTAAAATTAATTGGGTTACGAATAACTGTGTTGAGAGATCCCTAAGGAGCCAATGTTAAAAGAATCCAGAAAACAATTACATTTTATTAGATAACTTCAGTGGCAACATCCGCTAACATTTTATGTGGCTTGAATCGTTTTATGACGCTCCTCTCCCGAGACCAATCATGTTTAAACTAGACCAGTCGCCATATTGAGTCATAAACCAATGACAATTAGCCATAAAGCGTTTATTGCGTCAGAAACGCGTTTCAAAAACATCTTCGCGTTATTAAAATTACCCCCACAGTTCTATCTTAGGCTATGCAGAACTTTTGTTGAAGAGATAAAGTAAAAGAGAGAGAAAAATTAACGAAAGTGTGACAAATTTTCTTCAAGATGTTGAACGATGAAAGAAAATAGAGAAAATTATATTAGTATCATAAAATTTAAATTGGAAAAGTTTAATTGGAAAAAGACACCATTTCTTCATATCTATTTATTAGACAAAGATTTGTTTTTGAAGGAAAAGTTGCGAAGTTTACTACTCCACTGAAAGACAATTCAAAGTTATAGAAGAGAAAAAGCATCACAACTCATTATTACACTTTATATAAATAGTTGTAGGTGCCATCTAGCACACAACACTCAAACAACGCAGAAAGTTATTGTAGAGCTCCTTTTAGGCATTCTGAACAAACAACTTGAAATCAATATTTATTTGATTCTTTAGAAGATTCTGTGTGTATATACACCCTGTAAAAACAGGGTATATAATGTTAACAAGAATCAAGGGTGGCTGTGCTTTTATGGCCGTAGGTTTTAGATCGGTTCGTACCAAAATTAGGTAAAACAACTACTCAGCCGGGTTCTTGAAGACACAGATTATTCGAATATTCCCATTCTCCATTTTCTTGTCTTATTCCATTTTAAAAATGACATTAATTGATTATAATTAATTATTAGTGCCGGTTAGCTAAGCCGGTATTGCACGTGTTCATTTACAACTAATATTGACGGTTGAGCACAGCGCCGTACATAAATGCCGAGCCAATTTTCTAAATGTGAACAAAATTTTTAATAATTTAAAAAGTAAACGAAAAACTCTCAAACAGGATAAAATAATATATTTCTTATTTTACAACGTTTAGTTAAAGTGATAGATTCAAATTCACAAAAATCTCTAAGCCAATGCGTAAGAGACTTTTATGCTTACAGAAATTGTTTCCGGTTTTAGTACAAACCGATCTAAGACCTGCTGTCAAAAAAGCACAGCAGCCGCTCTTGATTCATGTTGCTATTATACACTCTATGATAGCGACATAACAGATGGAGAGCTTAACTTTATTTAGTTTTCTAATAATTGTGGTTTTAAAGCACAACAATCGAACTTAAAATAAAAAAAACCTTCTCTCAAAAACCAAAAAGTGTCTAAAAAATTAAAATGACTCATCTGCTAAAGTAGAATATTTTTTGATAAATTTACAAACATTATCTATACTCTACAAAGTCTATCGGAAAGAATCAAAGAGTTACAGCACTTTAAGAACTGATAAATTTGCACAATTTTAACAAAAAAGCACGTTATATCTCAAAATAATCACATTTAAACCAAAACTAAAAAAAAAACATTTTTTTTATTATTTCGTTTTTTAAATATTGATGATGATAGCAATTGTCATAAAACCGATAGAGAGCTTTAAGATTAATAATAATTTACAACAAAATATATATCTGATTTTTAATGTTGTTATTGAAAAACGTTCAATTTTCTATTAATTTTCGGCACTGGTAAATTTAATACTATATACACACGCCTGATTAAACCATTTACAAAAAAAATTTATCTCGCGCCTGCATTGTTTTTTAACATTTTTGTTGAAAACCATAAATAAATGTTGAAAAGTTTCTATTGGTTTTCTAGGTTGTAATCATAACAACGTGAATAACTTATAAAAAAAAAGACACTCGATTTTCAACAAAAAATTTATCTGGCGTTTCCAGATACCATGTTTTAACGTTTTTAGTAAAAACATTATTTTCTTATAAATGTTCAACTTTTATTGATTTTTTTGTAGCAAGTTGAGTAACTTGTAAATGTAATACAAAAAAAAATCACACCTAATTGAACAATTTCTAAAAAAAAATTATCTGGCGTTTTCATAATTTTTTAACATTTAAAAACATCAATTTCTTATAAATTTTCAATTTTCTATTGGTTTTCTATACTTTTCTCATTAAAACTTGAGTATCTTTTGAATTTCAAACAAAGAAACACACCTGATGGAACCATTTCTAATAAGAAATATATCTGGCTCTTCCGCCATTTTTTAACATTTTAATTACATTAATTTCTTATAAATGATTATCTTTTTATTTTTATTCTCTAACTTTTTTTGTAAATAAAAAATATATATCTAGTTCTTCCAGTATTTTTTAACATGTTTATTGAAAGCCATAGTCTTTCCATCACCTAATAGAACAATTTACTAAAAATGTTGCATTTATTGTTCAACATTTACATACATCTCTAAAGTCTATTAAATATTATAATGTTTATTTTTTTACTCATCTACTGACTCTTGTCTTAGACTAACTTGATTACCTTGAAAGTTTGATACAATAGATTAGCTTGATACAATAATAGAATCTCACCTAACAAATCAATTTATTAAAAATTTTGTAAATGACGAATCGATCATTTTACAACATTTATACTAAAGTCTATGATAAATTACAAATGTTTATCTGTTTAGAATAACATGGTTAGCTTGAGAGTTTGATACATCACCTAATAGACCAGTTATTAAAAATTGTGTACTTGGCGCATTCACCATTTCTTAAACTTTTTACTAAAGTTTATAATAGTTATTTACCTAACGAGTTCGGAAAGTGAAATTTCCTACATGCGCGCTTTGGTGCAACTGGAAAAAACTTCTTTCCGAAAAAGTTAGGTATATTTTTTTTTGCAACGATTAATTTTAATTTTTTAATAATAAACAACTTTTAATTTCCAGTGATAAATAATTTAGATTTTTACTTATTTTTCGTATGGCATAGCAATGCCTTCGCCAATTACCTAGTTTTTTAAATTTAAAATGCTCTCATTGTTTAGCTGCTATAGTTTTATTGAAATAAAAGAACATTGTTTCCAATATTTTTTCCTAATTTTGGCAGCAAAGTAAACAACACCGCAGTGCGGAAAAAATGTTTTTCCATGCATTGGGAACGACCGGAAACAGCCGATCTTTGAGCGATGGGGGCAAAAAATACTATAAATGTTTATCTTTTTACTGATCTACCGAATAATTTAATTAGCTTGAGAGGTTGCTACAATAGAAAAGCACTTAATAGAACAATTTATTAAAATTGAATATATTTACAAAAATTCATCATTAATTCATCGTTTTTAGCAAATTAATGTTTTTTTAAGTGTGTGACACTTAACCTATACACCAGTAGGTACCTACACTGTACACAAATAGCAGACAGAGCTTTATCTATCCCATACCATACTTTAAAAAGTCTACTGTGTAATGTTTTTTATTTAATTTTTAATAAAAAAACTGTTATCTTGTCTATCTAATTTATTTTTGTTTTAGTTATTGTTATTATTATATTTAGTTATTAATATCAGGTACTATTAGACATGCAACAAATGATACTTTGAAATCTTGACCCATTTCCAACGTTTTTGTGTTTATTCAATAATAACTAAATCATCAATTTGTTCAATCTTTTTTAAGGTTTATTATTTCAAATTTTACATTACGCTAAAAACCAGAAAAAAAACATACAAAAAATTGATAATCTAACAAATTTTAATAAAGATGTGTTAGCCATGTAGTTCAGTAGGAATCGGTGCATAAATACCGCAAACTATTCCACCTCAGTTTTTTTATGCAATTCTCTTTAACTTGCTTTCCTGTTAATTAAAACAAACGTTTTTTATAATTTTCATAAGTCAAAAGTACCAAATTTAAGGTTTTTTAAGCTTTACAAAAAATTAACTTTATCGTGAAAAGTCATAGAATCTTTTTAATGTTTATTTTAATAAAAAAAATATCCGGAAAAAAAAACTTCTTGTAATTGCTAAAACAATTTTGGATTAAACAACATGGCAACACGCATTTCGGTACTCATGCGCCGATTCCTACTAGACTAATAGGTAAAAAATACATTTTTACATATATGTCCAATACCTATGCAAGATCTTAATTTTACTTTAATTTCTACTTAGAAGTAAAAAATATATTTTGCAAAAAAACTATTAAAAATAGAACAATTTCAAAAATACAGTTTGTAGTAAAAATTTATTACCTACATTCTTCTATCTAGAAGCTAAAAAAAATATATTTAGAATCTACTTTCAAAATCCTAAATTAGAGCTCAGGGATTTCAAATACATTGTTATTATCACAAAAACATGATTTGCAAGTGCAAGGACATGTTATCACCAAGAAGTCAGTTGTCATTGACTGTGCTGAATCTGCGAATTGTACATTTCCTCTTGATAACTTCAAAAACTGCTTTTTGCGTTATTTGCTGATGAACGTTTGTAAGAGAAAATGGACAAAACACTCAGTTCAATAGTTTTAATTGCGTTGACTTTGTTAAAAATTAGTAGTGCGTTTGATTTGGGTGAGTTTATTTGTAAATAATACAAATTAAAATAATACACTACCTATGTCATTTTAGCATGTAAAAATGATAAACTTCGAACCGACTACTACTATATAAATGAACCTATCTATGATACCGATGAGGATACCAATTTTCAAATTTCTTCATACGGTAATTGTTGTCCACAAGGTAAGTTTACAATTTTTTTGCAATAGTAGTTCGAAATATCTGTGAATTTGCTTTTCCGCATTGATAAGTTTATATCGATAATAATTAATACTTTGTCGAAGATAAGTAACATGGTTGATACTGCAACCTAAGGTCAAAATTGTAAATTTCTTTATTAAAATCTCTATACTGTGTTTGCGGTATTTATTTTCTAAAACTTTACGAGGCCATTTTTGACAAAAATTGCCGCGTAACGTATCGGAAAATAAACACTAATAGATTCAAAATAGTATATTATGTAACAAGCACAAAATGATGCTCATTTTGCACGAGTTTGAAAGTTTGCGATTCAATTCAAACAAGTGCAAAATTGCTATTTTGTGCGAGTTGCATACTATACTTTTTCTACGACAACGACAATTTTAAAAACAAATATGAAAACATTTTATATGCTGGACCATGAAAATACAAAATTATCTATTCATTAACAGAGCCTAGGCAGCAGTGTTCAACCAATTAAGAAGAAGAATTATGAAATAACTTTCGTGTTTTTTTTTATTGCTAATGTTAAATGTACAATTATTGAAAATCATTTTTGGAGAACTTGTGGTATGCTGGGTACTAAAATTTTCTTGATATTGACAGTTTTCTATTGTCGAAGTAGATGGCATTTCACGATTTTCTATTCCTAAAGTCGATGGTTTATTGGAAATATTCCGTATTGCATTTACAATTTTATTAACTGTGTCAAATTTATTTTTCTCTGATGTATCGATATATCTCTCGGCGACTGCCGTGGGCTTCCAGCCACCGTGACGCTTTAAACTAGTTATCACCACCAGCATCAACAAGATTGGTGCTGAAGATCGACGAAAGCAGTGTCCGGTGTATAATCCGTGGTTTGGCAATTTTAAATATTTAGCAATCTCTTTTCCCATGCCTCCAAGCTTGTTCACGCCCATTCTTTAGACGGTACATTTTTCTGTTTGATAATTAATAAAGAACCATGGAATATTTACATTTGAAGGGCGGATATTTGCATCTTTTTTCTAAAGTTCATAGTAAGGACTAGTTACCGTAAAACTTCGTATAATTTTGGTTTTAGTGTCTGGTATAGTTACTAAAACAGCTGAACCCAAATCATTGAAACAAGGAATTTTCATTTGACGTAATTCATGTCTTCTACATGCAATTTTAGGTCGCATTAATGATGCATGTCATGCACCCATTATGCCCATAATTAATGCTTTCTAACAAAATTCAGAAATTTTTATCCTGTTACATCTTTTGTAACATCAATTTTGAAACCCTCTGTTGCATACACAAAAACAGTCTGGTAACGTGGTAACTATCACATAACTATATATGTATTTGCTGTAAACATTTACAGTATTGATATGTCAATTTTTTGTTTATAAATGACAATTCTATCGACATAAACCGATAAAATCTTGAACATACCGCAGATGTATCAAATATCAGCCAGCTTGAGATGTCTTAAAATCCAAGATGTTTCATGAGCTACGATTATAACTGACATCTATGGCTATTGATGACATTTATTACATCCTAGGTATGTTAATTGTTAAAAGCTATAATTTGGCGCTGGTTCACAATAATTTTTTGATTATAGGCGTAAGATATGGGGAGGTTCTGAACTCTAAATATTCTCAACTCAATGATGCTACTTATCCAAGCTCAGATTCATTTTCATATACTATTCGACAAATAAGTGAAGAAACTGAGCCAAGCCAAGCTAACTTTATTTACAATTTTACATTTAACCTGGTTTGCCATACTTACAGCAATAGCCAGGTAAGTCTTCGAAATTAATACATACCTTATTTTGAATCGCTCGAATTTTAAAAACGTATTTCACACAGTTTACGAAATTTATTAAGTACCAAACATGTTTAAGTATGATTGGTATTGGATGTTTATCTTGTTTATATTATGCATATTTGATTGTAATTATTGAGACAATTTTTACAGACATATTTAAAAATAGGTGTGTTAAAACAAACAATGTAAAACATGTTTTACTTTTATTAGAGTTTATTAGCCACATTTTCTTCCATGTGGCAAATAAAATTCCATCACAGCAAATATTATCATAGAATAATTGAAACCAGAACTGTGTAACATTATTTGTTTAAAGTTTCAAACAGCTCTAAGTATAGTTTCTTTATGTCGACAGCAATTTATCATTTAGCTTTATAAAAAAACAGTCTTACAGAATTTCTAAACTATTTCAATAACTTAACTAAAAATAATTCATTTACCTACAATAAAAATAGAAAAATTTTCTCTTTCATTTCCTTGATATCCTAAAAGCACATTTTCTCAGCTGACATCATTCTATATTAGCAACTGTTTTTAACCAAATAATTATTTAAACCTTTTATTGTTTGTCAAAGAAGAAGTCTCAAAAACAACCACTATTATTATTTTTTTACATTTTTGTTTTATCATAGTATGAGAGTATGAGACCTCATTCTCTGAGTACATTGATTTTGTGATTATTATTTTAAAATAGTTATTTCTAAAAAAATAAATTTGCTGTTACAATCTCTGTACCAAAAACTGTTTAACAAAATAATGGTTCTGTTTTAAGGATGTTCAAGTGAATGTTAGGATACCTCTTTTTGATACAAACAACCACGAACCCTTTTTTAACAAACCAGTGTATAAGTATGATATGATATCTACATTTCCTGAGGATTTTAAACGTCTACAAATTTTGCATCCAATTATAGCAACGGACTATGATGTGACTAATCTGGGTATGCTTTTCTCCATAGAACCAAATGATTATTTAGATATTGAATACGGCGAAATTGTACCAAATTCGTTACAAAAGAAGCACACTGCAATTCTTGTTCTTAAAAAAACTCCTGTAAGACCCATTGACTTAAAGATTGAAGCTACAGTAAGTTTAAAATTGTAACAACACTGCTAATTGATTTTATGTATTGCTTTGCTTCCAGGATAAAGGATTTCCACCACATACCACAACTTCTAGAATTATAGTAAACCCGCCATCTCCTCCACAACCAGTTTTTGAAAAAAGCATTTACACAGGACACTATTATAAAAATGACACTTTTATTATGAAGGAAGACCTAATGTTAGTAGAAGGAATCAATGTTTATCCAACTACCACAACATCAGACTGTTATGAGTATTTTTATCCGACAAATCCTACAAGCCAGGATAATGTTATTAAAATTAAGCAAAATAATTATGTTCGATCTTTTTATAAAAATAATTATATTGCTTGCTTAATTGAGGCTCAGTACAGTGATCCTAAAACGGGCTTAAGCTCAACCGGAAAAACTGTTTTAATTGTAGAAATGCATCATGATCTATAATTTTGTTTTTGTTGATTTCTCAATTACATGATCATGAGATAAAACATCATAAATTCATTGAATAAAAACAAAAAAATACTTTATATTACTTAATTTGACTTATATTGAATATTTGAGTGAAGTAAAGTAACATATTATTTCACTAGTAAAGTAATAAAATAAAAATTTACTCTTTAGAATCATTTGTTTTAATTTCAAACTCAATCTTAATTACATGCTATTATTGGTATAAATATTAGTAACAATTTTCAGACCTATTACAGTAGGACAAGTCATTTCTGATACAGTTTTTTTTCGATAGTTCATGCTGTTATTATAGTATTTTTGTTACCCAAAAATTTTGAAGTAATTTGTTTTTTATTTTCTTCTGTCGTGTTTATATACCCTTTCGCCATGTCCATATACCCTTCCGCCATTAGAGCCTCCCATGACGCTTTACTGTTAAAAGATCATGTTCCAAATTAGCAAGCAACGAAGTGAGCGTTCCGCAAATCCTGCTGGATTAGGTAACTCTAGAAACGTAACAATATTCTTGGCAAAAACAGTGTTTATTCCAAGAAGTAACTTTATACACTTTACTGGCGTTTTCAGGACAAATGCAGAATATGTTCGAATTAACTCTAATCATGTTACAAGTGAATTCCGCCTGACGTAATAAAAAATTCTCTGAGTCCTTTTGTTTTATTGTTTGATATTAGAACATGAACGCCTTGTCTCTGAGCTTTGACATATTCCAAAAGCATGTTGGTAAGTTCTTGGATCTTACAAGCTCCACCAACTCCAATAATTAAAGCAACCTTTAAGTTAACATTACTTAATAAGAATAATTTATGCATAAAAAGGGTACAGTACCTTTATTAACAAAAATGTATCATCATTTGCTTCTTGTAAAAATTTGTTAATATCTTGTTTGTGCAATTTTTGCACAATTTTTACTAATTATCTTAAAATTGCAAGCTCTGTTTAAAAAATTGTAAACGGTTGCCTTAGTGCTTACAATTATAGATAAAATTTTGTATATCATGGGCTAGAGCACATAACTGTAACTATAGTGTATTACAGAATCTCGAGCTAAGACCTTTTATTATCTGTAATCTTCACACTCGTTGTATAAGCTTCTATTCCACTAATAATATAATAGTTATATACCTTATTAGTGGGATAAGCGCATTATTAACATATGAATGCGGTGAGTTGCAATTTGAAAAAAATTTTATAAGTCGGAATTTTTTGACGAGTCTAATACGAATGCTTCATTTAATATCAAAGTTGTCTAAGCTTTTGAAGTCATGGTAATATGTCAACAACATTGAAATTTTTTTTTTGTTTTGCAATATTTCTTTTTGTTTTGTGGTGAGAATTTGTGAAAATATTGTTAAAAGCAAGCAAATATAATCATGAGCGAGTCTGAAAGTCTTCCCTCGGACATTGAAGAATATGCAACAAATGTAATTTCGTCACTGATACCTGAAAAATCAAGGATAAAATATCAACAAGCTTACGAACGTTTATGCAAATGGTGCGATGAAAAGAAAATTAAAAATGAACCAAATGAAAAGGTGTTATTAGCTTATTTTGAAACTTTATCCAAGTGTTATAAACCATCAAGCCTTTGGGCACATTATTCAATGATACGAGCTATGATATCTATGAGGAAAAATGTGGATATCAGTAAAAACATTCAACTGATTGCATTTCTTAAAAGAAAATCGGAAGGATATAAACCAAAGAAATCGAACATTTTAACTAAACAGGATGTTACCAACTTTTTACAAGAAGCTAAAGATGAAAAGTGGTTATTGACAAAGGTATGTATGCCAAACCATGAATTCAGTTAAAAATAACAATGAGTTTGATCTTGATTTCATTACGTAACTAGTGAGGTTCATTACTTAACTCAAGTAAATTTAATAACAGGTTCTTATCCAAGTAGTCGTAGATAAATAAGTATTACATGTACCTTTAGGGTACTACTAAACTAAACTATTCAACTAAACTAATTATAACCTTGAACTAAACATATATTGAAAGCCAAAATAATAGAAAGTACGTAGGTAGATATATTGTATACAAATAAAACTTATCAAAAAAACTTGTTTGCATAATTTATCATCTTTCAAATTTTTAGTATTTATTTATGATAACTTTTATCAAAAAACGTTAAAGATTGCGATTTAAATGCATGAGTATATTTTAGTGGTACTACATTATGTTGGCCCCAAATATGAAAAAAATTATTTTTAATTTGTTAGTAATCGTTGCATTTTCAAAATACACTGTTGGTTTTTCATTAAGTAAGATACACACTGCATAAACAAAAAAACAAAATTTTTGTTTTAGATTGTAGAAATGATTTACTCCCCAATGACTACATAATTCCCGAAGCAATCTACGACACTGATAATAATACAAGTTTTCAAGTTTCTAATCCCAATTGTTGTCAATTGCAAGGTAAGTTAAAATGTATCATTTGTTTTTATTTTTTAACAATACTATAACATCTGAATAGTAATATTGACATCTTTTGGAAAAGACCGTGTCGAAAAGTTAAATGAAAATGTCGACGTTTCGCACTCCATTGGTGGAGGCGTCATCAGTTAAGTATAAGTTTCGCCTCTAGCGTGGTTCACACGTCGAGTTACCGTACTTGTTCTCATCTTTATTTCCCTGTCTTGATGACGCCTCCACCAATGGAGTGCGAAACGTCGACATTTTCATTTAACTTTTCGACACGGTCTTTTCCGAAAGATGTCAATATTTCAATGACTTCGGGCCGTGAAAGCCTTTCTTCTTCAATCTGAATAGTATATGCAAATTAATAAATTTGCAATATGTTTATATTTAAAAAGTTAAAATGAATTTATTTTAATTAATAGGTAGTAGGTATTATAGAAGAGACTTTTTTGTAACTTGGCATTGTTGGCGGTGTCTATGACAACTGCTTTTAGCCGCATTAGCGCAACGTGCTGAACGTATCTTACCCACTTTTTATTCATTAACAGTTAAAAATTAATAATAGTTTAATACGCTAATAGACCAGGGTAGAAGCCTTTAAAAATAATAAAAAGTGAAAAAAAATAATAGTAGAATGAAACTCATTAGAAAAGGAAGAAAATATTATAACAATTAAAGAAAAAATAATTTACGGGCGATCTGAGGTCGGGAAGGGGATGGGGGTGAAAATTCCTATCAAAAAAAGTCAAATAGCACAGTTGTAGGTAACAAAAAGATCTAAAACTCTTGTATTTACACTTTCTTCACATAACCTCAAAATTTATGTGAAAAATTTAAAAAACCAAGTTTTTGGTTTTTTATTTTTATCTTTTACAAATTTTTTTTTTAACGACATTTAGTCAAAAGTTATCTTTTTATGTCCCAAATACGCTGTAATTTATTTGATTAAAAATATTTATTTTTTCACCTTATTTTGAATTAATATCGAAAAAACACCCTAATTTTCAATCAAAAATTCACCCGTCAAAATATCAGCTTTTTTCAAAAAGTTGGTATGGTTTCTGTTCGTTGAAATCTCTACTTTCCGATGGTAAAAAAAAAATATATGTTACTACAGTAAATCTTCTCAGAAAATGCAAAAATTCAAAAAAAACTTGAATTCGAAAGTTTTTTTTTAATTATTATAAGCATCAAGCGTCCCGAAGGGTTGCTTGATCACGAGCCGAAAATTTTACTTTTTCTGGAAAAAAATTGCAAGTTCGGGAAGAACATTAACAACAAACATAGGAAAAACTGTAATTAAACATACATTCCTTTAACATTCGACAAAAAAAGTGTAATTAAACATATTATATTCCTTTAACATTCAACACAAAAAACATAATTAAACATACACCCCCTTAACATTCTTTCATTGTTTTCCCTTAACATTCCTGGAAAAAACATAATTAAACATACACTACCCTAACATTAAAGAACAAAACCTAATTTATAATAATTAAAAAAAAACTTTCGAATTTAAGTTTTTTTTGAATTTTTGCATTTTCTAAGAAGATTTACTGTAGTAACATATATTTATTTTTTTACCATCGGAAAGTAGAGACTTCAACAAACAGAAACCATACCAACTTTTTGAAAAAAGCTGATATTTTGACGGATGAATTTTCGATTGAAAATTAGGGTGTTTTTTCGATATTAATTCAAAATAAGGTGAAAAAATTAATATTTTTACTTAAATAAATTACAGCGTATTTGAGACATAAAAAGGAAAGTTTTCACTAAATGTCGTTAAAAAAAAAAAAATTTGTAAAAGATAAAAATAAAAAACCAAAAACTTGGTTTTATAAATTTTTCACATAAATTTTGAGATTATGTGAAAAAAATGTAGATGCAAAAGTTTTAGATCTTTTTATTACCTACAACTTTGCCATTTGACTTTTTAGGACTTTTTTCGTTTTGCCGGAAATCAAGAAAAACCGTTTTTTACCCTTAAAAACTCACCCCCATCTCCTTCCCGACCTCAGATCGCCCGTAAATTATTTTTTCTTTAATTGTTATAATATTTTCTTCCTTTTCTAATGAGTTTCATCCTACTATTATTTTTTTTGGTTTTAAAAATTATCGACCCTGGTCTATAATGCAAGCAAAAGCCGTTGTATCATAATGACTCCCAATTATAACGCCAAATTGTTGAAAACTACGACCTTGTTTTAGTCTTGTTAGCTTCTATCAGTGAGACTTAACAAGTTAAAAATACCATAGCTGTTAAGAGATCATTTGTTTAGATATTATAATGTATTATCAGATAAACAAATTGAATCAATGTGGCTAACAATTTTGAAAGTAATCTCTTAAAATAAGAACAACATCGTGTTTATATATAACTTCATATAAAACAACAAAAATAAAACCAACTTTAAAAAATAAAAAAATGCGCTAAAAAGTTTAAAGTAATTGCGTAGACTTGTATGCTTAAAAAACAATCAAATTATGTACAATTATTGTTATTTTTGAAGTGTTAGTCAAGGTAGGTTGAGCGCCTGCGCGCCGCGTGCGGTTGGTTTAAATATTGTGTATGCTCATTTTATGATTAGTATATCATAATAAATTATGATTAGTATGTATATATATTTACTAATCATAATATCTACAACCTTATACAGAACCTACCTTGACTGACACCGACTCCAAAAATAACAATCATTGGACATTGTAGTATCCGATTAAAGTTGTTAGTGAGTCTATATGATAATGCCAATCTAATCATCTATATTTATAATAAGTAATTTGATATTTATCACCTCATTAATTTCATTTGAGTTTATTCTAATGTTTAAGAATCAGGTTTTTTGCATGTGCCATACATAAGTTGTGTTTTTGTGACGTTCAGCTTTAGGTTGTTATAATAGCACCAGTTTTTCAAATTTTCTAGATTTTCATAAGCTTTTTACCTTATGTCCATTGAATTATTACATGATAGAATAAAAAAAGTGTCATTATACAAATCGGCAATTTGTATGATGTTGTCAGTAGTTATATTTGGCAAGTCGTTTGCATAAATAAGATACAACAATGGATCCAATATGGAACCTTGCGGTACCCCCCTTTGAACTATTTGTTTGCTGGATGTAACTTCCTTTCCGTGCTTATTTAGTTGTGCTACATATTGCTGTCAGAAAAGATGTTAAAAGAGCAAGAAATGTTCCTCTGATAGCATACAATTGCAACTTTTTAATCAGTAGGCTATAGTTAACGCTATCAAAAGCTTTTGAAAAGTCTACACGTCTTACTGATGTTGAGTTTCCCTGATTCAAACAGCTTATGCTGTAGTCTAACACTTTGTTTATTGCTTTTAATGTGGATTTGTTTTTATGAAAATCATTTTGGCAGACATTTAATATGTGGTATTTATCTAAGTAACAGATCAGGTTGCTGTATAACTTTTTTTTCAAATATTCTGCTTATTGTCGGTAATATGGCAATAGGTCTATAATTCTGAGCATCCAAGTTTTCACTTCTTTTATATAAAGCTTTATAAACAGTGTTTATAGACTCAGCGATAACATAAGGTGTGAATTTGATTAGTTTTATTGAAATTTTATTGTTCCCAACAGCATATGTATTTTTCAAGAAAATAATAGTAGAATATACTTCTTGTGCATCTGTTAGAAAAATAAAGAAATTGAATGTTTGTTTATGTGTTATAAGTGGATCTAATTTTGAATTTTTATTGTTTTTGTCCACATTTATAAAAAAAATGTTTAGATGATTTAAAAATTTTTTATCACTTGAAAATTTTGATAAACATTATTGTGTGATGTGTTGATTTTTGCTCTAACGCATGAGTTTACTATCTTCCAAGTAGCTTTGCTCTTATTTGATAGAATCTGAGTTAAAAAACTCTTTTGCCGACTAATTTAGTCACGTAGTCACGACTAATTTGCCCTATGTTTAAGCTTTTTAGTTTACGTTTGTTTTGACAAGATGTTTTTTGCCAGGCGTACCATATTTAAGCGGGAATATGGTTTTTATTAAGTTTGACAACTGACTGCGTAACAAATATTTACATTCTGGAAGCTATAGACATGATTCCAATTCATAGTCTTAATTTCTCTAAGATACTGACTTAACCCAACTTTTGAGAAAAATTTTTTGTAGACATTTTTCTGCTGCACAGTGTTTGTGCTAATATTACAAATTTCAAAAATCTGATGGTACACTATTGATCATCTTTTCTATTGTTCTCTGATCAAAACTAACAAATATATTTTCTATCAACAAAGCCGACTTATCCAAAATTCTAGTTTGTTCAAAAATTGATTGCCAAAAAATGTGCCTACTTAGTATATCAAGTAACATTTTAGAATAAGAATTTCATTTGAGAAGACAAATATTTACCATATAACAGCTCTACAGCTTTTACATTGTCTGTAGCAGTGTTCTAAAGTGTCATTCAAAATATTGGAAAGTTGCTGGATTTAACTTGCTGGAGAAAATGTATATACATATAATGATTATTACTAATATTAATTTCCTACTTGCAACACTTGAAATTTCTGCCCCTGATTGCACGCTGCCGTTGCTGATGTCTTTATCTTCTTCAAAGAAGGGATTTAACTCATTTGGTAAATATATGGCAGATCCACCATAGATGGACAGTTTTCTGTTAAGGTAACCTGCACTTATAGACATATCCAGCGTCGCGCAAAAGTATGAAAACGGTCTAATATTTTTTAAACTACTTATCAGAATCAAATACTTTATTACATTGTTTAAATCAGAAAAAATGTACTTTTTAAAAATGTAACATTCAATCCCTGTCGCTATTAAAAAAAAGCGAGATGATCTTGAATCTTTAAAACAAATGAAAGTATTTATTTGTAAAAAATACAGCTAATAGAGTTTTTTTATATATTTTTCATGTGCCAAGCTTTATTTTATTCCAAAAAGTGACTGCTTTCATACTTTTGCGCAACTTTTTATAAAATTTTGTGCTAAATCCAGTTCTCAGTCAAACAAACAAAGACAGGTTTTCTTTTCGAAAAATAATTTAGAAGACTTCTAATTCTAAAGTTTTGTTCACTAGAGATGGGAAACTTTGGTGAAATATTTGAGACGATGTTTTCTTTTTTTTGAGAAAAAGTGCAAACTGTCCAAAAGAGTCTTTAAGTCGCTGTTTTGAGTTAATTAGCATTGATTTAGATGGTCTAAAAAATGTTGGGAGTTATTAAAAGCGGCAATTTGCAGAAAATTGACAAGTTGCAGAAAAATTGTGAAAAGTTTTAAAAATCATTATTGCCAATATGTCACTACTCAACACAAATTACCAACTAATAAAGTTTTTTATGTCATGAGAATATAAACTAACACACGATAGAAATTTAAAAAAATCAACTAAATTACAAAATTAAATTATTAATAAAAATAAATAACTATTAAAAAGCGACATTAGACAAATAACAACTTTTTCTCTAGAAGTTTTGCACATAAGCTAAAATAAGTGTACATATAGTACATATTGGAAAAATAAGAAATTTGAGAAAACCGACTTCAATATGATTAATTATTATTTTATTTATTTATTTATTTATTTATTTATTTATTCAAATTGCTTAAATAATTAAATAAATATACTATTGTTTAACTTTATATTATTTTTTCAATTTATCACAAACTTTTATAATCAATTAAACTGTTAAAAATATATATCAAAAAAGCATTAATAAGAATAACTCAAAAACTACTGGTCAGATCTTGATCAGTACCAGATGGAAAGCACCAGCTTTCAAATAAAAGAAAAATCATCAAATTCTGTTCGCCCAAACAAAAGTTATAAGGTAACACACATAAAAAAATTTTGTCGAATTGAGAATCTCCTTTATTTGAAGTCGGTTAAAAATAAAACAGAGTAGCGTCTATCAAAATACATTTCTATTGAAAAGATTAAAAAGTTGATTTTAAAATTATAGACGGTGATAATCGTTTATAATTTATCAATTCTCATCAACCACTATAGACTACATCGTCTCTGACTTTCCTCATTCGGGAGTTGTCACTGAGACATTACATTCTGGTCTGTCGGATCATGAAACTGTTTTGGCCAAATTATCTATTAAATTAAAACCTAAATCAAATGATCGTAGGTTGGGAAGAATTTTCTCAGACGCAAATTTTATTCATTTTAAAGATTTATGTTTAAGTGTTGATTGGTTTTCCTCTGGAAACGATGTTGAGTTAAATTTCTCTAACTTTATAAACCAAATCTCAACCCTTTTTAACACTGCATTTCCTTTCAAAACTATCAAACATAAAAACAAAAACCTTGGATAACTAAAGGTTTAAGAAATTTATCAAAAAATATGCGTTCGCTCCTCTACATCAGACAATTTACTAATAATGCTATCATTTTAAGCTATATTTCCAGATACAGAACCACATACTTAAAGCTTATAAAGTTTACTAAAGATCTCTCAAATGCTAAAAATGTATCAAAAGAGACGTGGAATATAATTAACGAATTGCGAAACAAATCACGCACATCTGTTCCTGCACACCTCAATGCAAATGAACTGAATGAATACTTTGTAAATATTTCAAACAAGTTATCACATAAGATAACATCTTCAGAAAACTTTTCTTCATACCTTCTATCTGCGGACATGCCTAAAAGCAGCCTTTATTTGAGACCGGTTTATTACTTGGAAGTAGTTGAAACAATCAACAGTATAAAAAGCAAATCTTCTATCAGCACGGATGGCTTATCTATTAAAATTTTTTCGGCTCTTCCTCCAATAGCCCTTCATGCTTTATGTAGCTTGATAAATGACTCTTTTGAAAGCGGCGTTTTCCGCAATGCTTAAAAACAGCTATAATTATTCCTTTGCATTAGGGGGGTAATGAAACTGATGTATGCAACTATAGACCGATAGCACTTCTTCCGGCACTTTCCAAAATTATAGAAAAACTGATAAAGTCTCGGCTGCTGGATTTTCTCTCTAAACACCACATACTATCTTAAACAAAAAAAGCACAAATGATGCAATGTTTTCACTACTAAGCAACATCTACAGCAATCTTAATAAACAATTGCATATAGCAACAGTATTTTGCGACGTAGCTAAAGCTTTTGACTGTGTAAGTCATGACATACTTCTGAACAAATTTCTTTTTTACGGTATTCGTGGGGTTCCGCTTAAATGGTTTGAATCTTACCTATCACATAGATATCAAACAGTAAAAGCAAAAAAATCTTATTCAGACCGTAGGGCCACTAACATTGGAGTACCTCAAGGTTCAGTTTTGGGTCTAATCTTATTTCTTCTTTTTATTAATGACATCAATAAAGTGAACATAAGTGGCAGAATCTGTTTGTTTGCTGACGATACTAGCATTACGTGGAGTGCTTCCTCTAGTCAGTCTTTACATTCGCTTATTTCGAAAGATTTTATTAAAATAAAAGCTTGGTACGATGCAAATAAACTATGTCTTAATACTCAAAAAAACGTAATACTGTCATATAAAACGTTGTTAGATCCAATTACGTTAAACAGCACCTCAATCAAGGCTGTTGATTCTACTAAATTTTTAGGACTTACCATTGATTGCAAACTTAAATGGACTGAGCATATTAACTTGTGGAGAAATAAACTTTCTTTTGCATGCTTTGCAATCAAATCTGTTTACAAAAATCTTGGCCTTAATAATGCAAAATTGTCCTATTATGCTTTATTTGAATCCCATCTTGGCTACGAGTTATCTTTTTGGGGAAATTGTATTCAACAAAAATTTGATATTATCTTTAAATTGCAGAAAAGAGCAATCAGATATATGTGCGGACTGAAACTAAAAACCCATTGCGAACCCTATTTTAAAAAACACAAAATTAATACTCTGGCGTCACTTTTCATTCTGCATGTCTGATACGAAAACATATCGACGATATTTCCAAAAAAAAAGCCTAGCAAGCATATGACTTGAAGCTCAAATTTGAATATCCATTTGCAAATACCTAGTACTGAATTAGTAAAAAATTCAGTATACAATAAAGCTATAAAAATCTACAACCACTTACCAATTTGCTTAAAGACGACACCGACTGACAGTAAGTTTAGATTCGTGGTTAAACAATTTTTGTTGGTAAGACCCTATTACACCATTGGCGAGTTTTTAGATGATACATTTTAACTTCTTTTTCACTTTTTCTTCTTCTTTTTCTTCTTTTTTATTTACACATATGACTTGCGATAAATATATTTGGACGTCGTAGACTTTTGATCTACATATATATATATATATATATATATATGGTAAACCTGGATTTCGGGGATGCGGGGTTTTAATACTCTCCCATAAATTCGTAGAGGGTTGCGGAAAAGCTACCACTGATACCGAGTAGGCGGACAGAAAAAGAGAAGCTTAAGACCGCATCCCCGAAATCCAGGTTTACCTTCATATATAGTAATCGGTCAAAAACTATTTTACTATATATATATATATATATATATATATATTTAAATCTTTGTTTTTGTTTTTTATATTTGTTAATTCTCTTTGTTTTTTATATTTACCTTTTGTCGACTTTCAATAATTTGTAATGTTATTGGTTCCTTTCCTTTTGTTTTGTTGTGATTTCTTGTTCTTATTTTTATGTGTATTGCTTTGTCCATAAAAATTTGTAATTTTTAAGACAATAAAGCATTTTATCTATCTATCTATCTATCTATCTATCTATCTATCTATCTATCTATCTATCTATCTATCTATCTATCTATCTAAAAGTGCTTGATAATGTCTTTACTAAAAACACACGAAAAGCAAAATGCCGCATATTGGTTGTTTATAGTCCAAACAACGTAACAATAAATCCAGACATTTTTAGGTCAAACAGTCAAATTATTTAACAAAGTGAAAATAAAAATGTAAGTATTAGCGATAATAGAATAAAGATGATTATTTTTAAGTATCACCAAAGAATTTCGAATACCCGAAGATGGTACGCAAAACGACATAAAAATTAAATTATAAGAAAAATTGTAAAATTAAAGCTTGTCAAAGCTTTTACGTGGTCTGTTCCAAAAATGACTTACTATAAATTTTCGTTTTACATTTTTATTTCAACATGATATTAAATAATTTAGTCCAATAAAGTCAGAATTACAATTAAATTCTTCAGAATTTTATACCCAGATAAGACCAGAATATAACATGCCTTACATTGCTGTTATCACAGAAAAACGCTGGTTTTTTTTTGTCAATGAATCAGTACAGTTAATTTTTTTTTCAGGCAAAGCAGACATTGAACCAAAAAATTATAAATATTTAAGGTGGACAACTTCTTCTGGTTATGGAGGTTATAGAGAAATTTCGTTTATTATTACAAAATTAAATGAAGAGATTGAACCCAGTCAAGCTGCATGCTATTATAATTTTACGCTACACTTATATTGCTCAAACGTAATGAAAAAACCTTCGGTAAGTACTATGTTTTTATACGTTTTGTTTAATTTTGATTGATATTTTTAAATTAATTGTATTTTTAAGCGTAGAGCGTAGACATCCAATTAGGAATCAAGTTTCTCAGTCATTCTATGTCTCAACAGTCGCTAAAATTTTGAACTATGTCTTCACAAACACAATTTCCAAGTCGTGTTATACAGGGTGAGTCATATAAGAGTGAGACCCTGACGAACTCAAAATGCAACTCAATGTACAATTTTCATGAGTAACTTATGTAATAAATTATATAAAAATGCAACGTGTAATTTAGACATCCCTGACATCGTTAAGTTGTCAAGTTGTCAAATTTGGCCGAATTTCAAAAACAGTCTTTTAAAATACCATATATTCCAATGACGAGAAAGTCGACATGATTCTAATATATAGTCAATGCCGTAAAAATGCTGTTGCAGCTGAAAATCTGTACAGACAACGTTATCCCAACCGCAGGCATCTCACAAACAAAATTTTTAAAAATCTGGATAAAGATCTGAGGATGAATTGGCCAAAACCAACAAAAAAAAGACTCGAACAATCACAACGGTCGAAAATAAGGTAAACAAACCAAAATTAGAAAAACGTCAGTTTGTAAAATTTTAAAAGAAAATAAATTTTACTCGTACATGTAATCTTAGTCCAAAGATTGAAAAAAACGGACTATTCTGGAAGAATACAATTTTGTAACTTTATGCAACAAAAAATGAATACTGATATGAATTTTTTGAAGAATTCAATGTTTAGTGACGAGGCTAAATTTTGTAATAACGTTGTTGTCAATCGGCATAACTGCCACTACTATGCGTTGAAAAATCCTCATTGGATGCGGGAAACCACTTTTAAGAAGTTGTTTCTGTTAACGTGTGGTGTGGCATAGTAGATAACTTTATTGTTAGTCCCTACTTGTTTAATGAGAATCTAACTAGCGGCCGTTATCTTCACTTCCTACAAAATACTTTATTATTATTATCAGAAGACGTTCCTTCTAATAAGGTAAGTACATGTAAGGAACTATTTGAATAAAATCTACCAAGCAAAATAGATAGAAAGAGGCAGCATAAACGAATGGCCGCCTCATAGCCCGGATTTAACCTCTCTTGACTTCTTCTTGTAGGGAACTGCGAAAAATAAAATGTACCAAACTTCTTTCCAAAATATGAGGGATCTGAAGAAGAGAATTCAAATCGCCTGCACAGAAATAAACCGGAAATTTTGGCGAGAGTTCGCCGATTCTTTACGAGTAGGATTCAAATGTGCTTGCAGAATGATGGAAAGCATTTTGAACATCTTTTTATTTGAATATTTCACAGTTCTTTTTCTATTTCTTAATTTGTTCAGTTGTTGTTCAGTTGTTGTCTAAAGTAAAAATTTACTATTTTTAGTGAATCTAGACATCTACGAAAATTGAGTATTGAGTTGCATGTTGGGTTCGTCAAAGTCGTACTCTTCTATGACTCACTCTGTATATTAGTGCATTAACCACTGTGTTCTTTTACAGTCATATAGAATAATCTGAGCAATTTCTTTTGATAAGGTTACGACAATTTGAATATTGTGTTTCGTCCCAAAAAAATGAATGTCATAAAATCTAAGCAAAAGATTGTACAATTTTAATAAACTTGTTTTCTTTGCAGGCAATTAATATAAAAATTCCTCTAATCGACACAAACAACTACAGTCCTTTCTTCAACAAACCGCTATATAAATACGATTTGATTTCAACACATCCTGAAGATTTTAAACGTCTCCAAAACTTACATCCCATTGTAGCAACCGATTATGACGTGACAAACCTAGAGATAGTTTTTTCTATAGAAGAAAATAAACATTTTGACATTTATTATCACGGAATTTTTCCCAACCCATTAAAGAAAAGTCACTATGCTATTTTAGTTCCTAAAGGAACTCTTACAGAGCTTGTCGATTTAAAGATTACAGCTACAGTAAGTTAAAATTTCAGATTTAATACCAAACACTATTAACAATGTTATTAAAGGATAGAGGGTATCCACCACGGACAGCAACTTCTAGAATTATAATAAACCCACCATCACCTCCAAAGCCCGTCTTTCAGAAGAATATATATTTAGGCCATTATTTCAAAAATAATACTTTTTTTATGGATGAAAATTTAAAGTTGACAGAAGGTGTGAATGTTTATCAAACTACCACCAAGTCAGACTGTAGTCAATATTTTTATCCCAGTACTCCAACCAGTTTTAACGGTGAAATCAAGATGCAACAATATCAAGCAATTGACAAGTTTTATGAAAAAAATTATATGGCTTGTGTAATTGAAGCACGCTACACAGACGCAAGCACAAAATTATATTCCATTGGAAAAACGGTTTTAATTGTAGAATTGCATCATGATTTGTAGATTGGATGCGTTTTTTGACAACATAATAAAGTTTTTAGAGATCAGTGAAAGTCTGATAGCTATTTTCTTTGACCAAAACGCTTGACTGCTCCCACTATAAGACAATAATTAAAAAACTATACCAGTCCCAGTTAAATAACGTTATGTTATATGTTGACATGCTTAAATTTCTGCTTAGATAATACCCTATTTCTGTATAATAAACCCAAATCCTTCAACTGATCACTCAAAACTATGTTGTATATAACTTTGTTTATTCATTGTTGTGTAAACAGATTGTTTATTCATTTATTACAACTATTTACAATTACGATGTTATCGCCACCATCACTCAAAATAAAATTATTTTCATCACTTTCGTTATCAGTATCGCTTGTTATTACTAAATCTAGTAGCTTTTTTTTTATAAACATGTTTTTGATAAAACCGTCTTTCTTTGTTGAGTTTTTTAATAAAATTTTTGGGCGTGATATTTAACTCCATAAAAATAGAATTGATTGCTGCGTAAACTAAGTTTCAAATAAATTCGCATTCATTTTCTAGTTATAATCCAGGCTTACAAGATTATAAGGATACCAAAAAGGCATTTTGCGCAGTCACTCGCATGCAAATTAATCGCTCTTTTTCTGCGCGATGGTGGCATATTTAAACAGCAATGTCCTGATTTATGAATTAGACTTTTAGTTTTCACGTCGCATGTATCAAGTTATGATTCATCTAAATATACCATTTTGTCCAAATTTTCAGACATCACTGACATATTGGCATAATCTAAAGGTCTCGATGATCGCCATTTTTTTATCACTCATTCTATAATTAAATCTAATGATCCTTAAGTAGAGGTCTAAAGAGTCCTCGCAATAATTGGCGCTAGAGCCCGTTTAACTAGATAACAAATAATAAATAACAAAGATAATAAACAAAAACTTGAGATGCATGAGTTTTTTTAGATGAAGCCGTAGGGTTTGCTGACGGTCATATGTTATTTTAAATCATCACCTACACTTTTTCATTATACAAAAAAATTTTTTTTCAAAAATGAGTCGTTTTCATATTTATTTTATTAATAAACAAACTACACTTGCGGTTACCGTCAAAAACAAAAACAGGCGTTAAGATGATGAAAGATTTGTACCATTGTTTCTTGTACTATTTTGTTTTATTTGACCCAGATAGTGTTGAACACTTTCTGATATATAATTCTTCGCAAAAAGCTAAAGAAGGAAAACAGATAAATGAGCAAACTTAAACAATGCGTTGAATGGAGTTTTGGAAAAATTTGGCATTCGTAAGATTTAAGAAAAACCAAAAAATGTATATTGCAACATGTTTACATAGCAGTTGTACTTCTACCTATTTTAAGATAGAGCCTCCCACAAAAAACTGTATTGAACTTATGTTCTCACACAAAAAGACAAGTACTTTATGACTTCATTTAATAAGTCAGTTATTATTATTGTTTTTTTTAAATCACATTCTATTGAAATGACAGTTAACAACACTTATCCTTAGTTTTTACATGGTGGGAAGTTAAGATTTTATAAGAAATTGAATTTTGATTGGGTCGGCTATTTTCAGAAATAGCAAGCGGAAAGTGGTTATACGGTATAAATTTATTTACGTTATATCTAAATCTGACGACATATGTTTGACTAAAAAATTTTTATAAATGCCTCTCCGCAACCTCGCTAATTATGAAAATTTGACAAAAAATCAAAATTAAAGCTGTAAATTTCAGCAAAAATGTAACATGTTTTCAATGCGTTTAATATAAGGACTAATAATCTACTCAATGTCAACCTTAAGCTGAATAACTTTAGGTAAAAATAAGATAAAATTATTTAGTACTTACCTACACTTTTGAAAGGCTTTTCAAATTTGAACGTTTGGCCGATCATTTGGCAAAGTTTGGGTTGTCTGATTCTTCATCATAAATGTCTCTGATTGGAATAGTTGGTGACAATCTTTTAGACTTTTAGGATTTACTGTATACCTAGAATCCGTTTTTTAAATATATTCTATGAATAAGTATTTATTAATTAACAAAGACCAAAATTGAAAAATATCTAATTTCAAACAACTTTGGGTGTAAGCTGGAAAAAAAACCTAACAATGCAATAATAAAGTTTTGCGTCTACTTTCTTTCTAGAAATATTCATCTTAAGAAAACATGGATGTAGAAACTTCTATTTCAAATAATTTGGATAGAAACCATTTTCTTTGTAAAGTTGAAAATTCACCTCCTCTTTTCTGACCTTATTCAAAAAATATTGATCCTAGAAAAAATTAATACAGACTTACAGATCGTAGAAAATTCAATTCCAAACCACTTTGAAAATGATCATATTTTGCGTAAAATAAAAAATAAAAGAATTATTTAAGAAACAAACTCACCCTCAAATTCAAAACGACGCATGTAGCAACATATTGCAAATCCAAAAAACCAAAATTTAGGCTGCCAGTAACCTCAACTATTTCCGAATGAAAATTGCAACCAAATTTTTTTTGTGTCTTCTTTTTTTTTATCTAATTCGACTAGGCTAATTCGTATTCGAACTCTGTATGTGTGTATATTAAACTGGACCAAAATAAAATTTGTTTTTTTAAAAGTATAACTTAAAAGTTTGAGTATAACTCGCATTTTTTTTCTTGTCACCCCACAAGATATTTTTAATATATTTAAAAAAAAACTCATTTCTTTGGCCCAGTCTAGTGTATGTAATCTTGTACCTTTCTTTTGTAGAAACAAAAGCAGGTTTGAGTACGATTCCAATACTCAATACTTACAGCTCTAACAGCAGAAGAGATCTCTAAACAAAGTTGTACATCCAAAAGATACCAGATTTATAAATGGAAAGATTTTTTTTAAACAATCACAACTTTTTTGTGACGCATGGTTTCTACTCACTAGATAAATAATTTAATTAGGTAATCTTTTGAGATATTCATATAATTACTTTTTAGACAATTCTATATAAAAATATTTTTATATTAAAGCTAAACAAAACATCGGCTTAAATGCCCATATTCTGAAATACTAGATAGACTAAATAAGTATAAGCTATTCTCATTTAAAAATAGCCGATTTCTTATAAATAGTAATTTATATCCCGTCTTAAGGTTGTCATTGAGACCATTGAGTAGATTAGCTCCTATATAAAATGCATTGAAAACATGTTTCTTTTTTGTAGCGATTTACATCTTTAATTTTGATTTTTGAGCAAATTTTTATAATATTTTTAAAAAAGATATTATAAACTTTACAGGTCTTAAGGTCACTATTAATGTAATGTTGTTATTTGTATATCGTTAAAATCAATATGAAAACGACTCATTTTTGAACCAACCCTTTTCAAATGATCTTCAGCAAACCTATGGCTTAATCTAAAAAAAAATCATGTACCTAAAGTTTTTTGTTTATAGGTAAATCTAAATATGTAATATATATATATATATATATATATATATATATATATATATATATATATATATCTATATATCCCGTGGGTGATGCTAGACTCCTATCGGGCGCCTCCCCAGGTTGCGGATAGGGGAACGCCTTCCAGATATGGATGGTACCGGGGAAATCAAATACCCGGAGCGGACAAAACTAGCAAAGGCCAGCAAGTGTCTGTCTCGGAGCAAGCGGCTTGCTGGTCAGCGTCTGTTCTCCATGTTAGGGGCGGCTGTCTTAGATCGTGTGGAGTTGCTAATATCCCATCGAACGCCTCCCCAGGTGGCAGATAGGGGAATGCTCGCCAGATATGGCGGGTACGGAGGAATAATACTCCGGGCGGACCAAATTAGCAGCTGCTGCCTTGCAGAGAGGATTTGGGTATCCAAAGGCTAAGGGAGAAACCCCTGCAGAAACCCGCAGAATAGGAGGCGGAGAGAGCGATCCTCTCACCTATTAAACAGAAAAGCTAAATGAACGAAGGAAATGAGATAAATACTACTGGACAGGGGAAATTCGGTATCCCCAGAACCGGCACTTGTAGCTCGGGAGCGGGCTTACTTGGGTCGTCATCATGCAACGCTCCTACACCTGAGGCGAGTAACCAGGCCCAGGTGTGCTCAAATGTTACTGGTAGGAATGTGGAAAGAAGGCTAGATGATCCGTGCTCGTCTAGGGAAAAGACTAGTTCATCAGCATTAATAGATATAAAGCCTGATCCATTTAAAAGAAGCAATATCATAATGAGATCACCTAGAAGATCGGCATCGGTAGGAGACATCTCTTACAGCCTAGATACCCCCCAGAATAAAAGGAAACGGCAAGGAGAAGACAATACTGGAAAACCACCGGCCAAGAGTACGTGCGTAGAAGATACACTCCTTAAAGCAGAACGAATGGTGACTAAACTGTGCAAAAGTGTCGGTGAAAGCTCGAACACCAAAAAGGAGATAAGGGACTTGAGCGCCGCCCTAAGAAACCTTATGTCACGAATGATGCTGGAAAGAGAACAAATTTCGTCTTGCAAGAAAATTGACAAAACAAATGCCTTAGATGTGTCTCCCCTGTTGGAAACACGAAGCACTGAGACTCAAACAGATGTCTCCCTGCAGGAAACGAGCCAGAAGGCACAATCAGATAAAAATGTGGGGGCAAATGAGAAAGACGCACAAAAAAACGGTACAATACAACTACAGGATGCTAGCACACAGACAGACAATGTTGGAAAGTCGCAAGGGAAAAAGATCGCAGATATACACGAAACAATCAAAAAAGAAAATAATAGAGAAAACCTTATACAGATGTTAATCAAGAACTGGCCTGGAGAAGCGTATGTTAAAACTGAAACCAAGAAAGAAGATATTCTGGTACAAATACAACAGAAAAATACAGTGGTGATAGTAGATGTGCCACCTGAAGCCGAGAAAGAAATACAACTTCCTAAACAGATCCAGCCTCTTATACAGGACAAACAGATTAAACCTGGAGACATCATACGTGTGAAGTCAAGTACAGCCCTAATCACAGAAGGAAACCTAGAACGAGAGCATTACGTCCACACCTACATAATGGGAATTGATGGATCGAAGGGAAAAGAATATGTCACAGACGAAACCCTAAGAGTTATCGCTATGCTCTTTGACACCACCGGAGAAAACTTCCTAAAAGAGAAAGAATGTTCCTACTCATTCGGAACACCACACCAAAAGCTGGAAGCCCCAATCCGGAAAGTCCTGGAATACTTCGGACATAAAACGGAAACTAAGTTTATTCTAAAAGTTTCCCGAGAGCGGGATCGGAAAAATGAAAACAATGCTAGAAAGATGAGTCTTCACGACCCAGCGACCGAAAATGTTAAAGAGATGGAAAATGATAAACCGCAAAAATGGGAAGTCCAACGGAAGAGGAACACAAAGGTGAAGACCATAATAATTACACCAAAAGACTCTAATATAAGCTATGCTGGAATGCTCAAAAACTTAAGAAAAGACATTGATGTCGAAAAGATCGGCGTTCAAGTGCACAGGGTACAGAAATCTTCTGATAATAGTAAGATACAAATACAATTTACCTGTAAGGAAGAGGACAATGCAAAATCCTTCGAACAACAAGTGGCGAGTAAGATAGGAGAATCTGGTAAAGCTCAGATAACCGAAAAGACAGGAACTATAGTAGTCAGAGATCTAGATCCAGATGTCGAACAAGACGAACTCGAAGAAGCTGTTAAAAAAATAACTGGTGAAAACACTACTACAGAGACAAGAATAATAGATAGCATGAACAAGAGTGGCCTTAAGCACGCTTTTATTACTATGCCAAAAACTGCTATGGGGAAGATGCTTAAACAAACCCGAATCCATGTTGGCTGGAGTAGGTGCCGAATAGAAGAAAAATTCTCACTAAGGAGATGCTTTAAGTGCCTCAGGTTTGGCCACGTGGCAGCGAAATGTCTTAACAAAGAAGAAAGAGCGAAATCATGCTTCAAATGTGGACAAAACGACCATACAGCGAAAGACTGCAAAAACTTGTCTAGATGCTTCGAGTGTAACACAGAGGAACATAGAGCGGATAGTATGCTATGCCCAGTGTATGCGAAACATGTAAATGAGATAAGGGGTAAAAGGAGAGGACGCGACAGCAAGGATCGAAGAGCAGACCTGCAATGAGCATAAAAACTCTACAGCTCAACACAGCAAGAAGTACTGTGGCGATAGATTTGGCGTGCAACTACGCAGCGACACACGATGTCGATATACTTACTATCTCAGAACCGAATATTAAAACAGTATGCAAACCAGGATGGGTGACAGACAAATCTAAAGATGTCGCTATCAAAATAATAAACCGGCTAGTTGACATAGGCGGCTTTGGATTGGATAATGAAGGATTTGCCTGGGTCAAAGTGCGTGGAGTAGCTTACTATTCATGTTACATCTCACCTAACTGCGAAATAGGGGAGTTCGAAGGATTTCTGGATAGACTCTAAGATAGTATAAAGCAAGGGGGTGTTGAATGTATAGTTGGTGGAGACTTTAATGCTAAATCTACTATATGGGGTAATGAAACTGACGATAGGAGAGGAATTATTCTTCTGGACTGGATTGCAGGTAATAATCTTATACTGCACAATCAAGGAAATGAGCCGACTTTTAGGAGAGGCACCAGCCATTCAATAATTGACCTCACACTAACATCTGATAATATAGCCACAAAGATCAGCAACTGGCAGGTACTGGAAGAAGAAAGTATGAGTGACCACATGTATATCTACTATGAAGTGAATGACGATAACAAAAAAAGAAAGAAAAACAGGGAGGAGATAACTGCTGGCTGGAAAATAGATAGCAAGTACATGGAAACCTTCGTACAACATTTCAAGGAAGGAATGAAAGTAAGGAAAAACAAGAACGTACAAGTAACGGCAGAAAATCTAGTTCAAGAATGTACAACAGCCTGTAACAACTCATTTCTATCAAAAAGAGAGACCTCCAGAAGACAACCAGCCTATTGGTGGAACGAGGAAATAGCAAACCTACGTAAAACCTGCTTGCGCTACAAGAGAATACTTGTAAGAAGTAGTCGCAACAAAAACCTTTCATTACCACACAAAGAGAGTTTTAAAGTTGAATATAAATCGCACAGAAAAGCACTAAAGACCGCGATCCACAAGTCAAAACAACGTGCATGGAGCAAAATTTGCGACGAAATGGACGAAGATATATGGGGAATCGGCTATAAAATTGTCATGAAGAAAGCTCATCTGTACCCTAGAGTCAAGTTAGATGATGCAAGACAACTGGAAATTGCGAAGGAACTTTTTCCACGTACCGAAGCGACACCAATAAGGGAAACTATACCACCAGTTTGCTTACTGCCTTCAATCGATGCTGATGAGCTCACAACAGCAATATCTCAAATAAAGAGCAAAAAAGCTGCCGGTCCAGACAGGATACCGCCAGAAATAGTAAAGGTTGCAGCTCTATCTGAATCTGACACTCTTCTACAAGTTTATAACACACTTCTACAAAAGGGAAGTTTTCCATGTCAATGGAAGACAGCGCAACTGGTTCTTATCCAGAAGCATGATCCCACTAAATTCAGACCAATTTGCCTACTAGACGTATTTGGGAAACTGTTCGAGAGAGTTATTGCGAATAGGCTCTATTACGAAGTTGATGACAAACTATATAAACACCAATACGGATTCAGGAAAGGTCGATCTACCACAGATGCAATGCACGAGGTGCTGAAGATCGTGAATAGCATCAAATCAAAGGCACCAAATAACCGAGAATTCTGCGTAATGGCTACGCTAGACATCCGCAATGCCTTTAACTCAGCACCGTGGGAAGAAATCATGCTAGCGCTTAAAGACATGGGAGTATCGACATACCTCCGCCGAATAATATCTGACTATCTCTCGGAAAGATCTGTACTTATTGGACGGAGCACGACCATGCAAATGGAATGTGGAGTTCCACAGGGCTCCATCCTTGGACCTATCCTCTGGAACATTTTCTATAACTCAGTGCTTACAATAGAAGTACCTACCGGGACAACTATCATTGGTTTCGCTGATGACACGGCCGTTATCTGCAAAGCAAAAACACAACTGGAGCTAGTCAGCAACACTAACTGGGTACTGACTAAGCTGTCGAAGGAGATCCGCAAGAAAGGGCTAAAACTGGCAGCGGAGAAGACAGAAGCTCTAATACTGTATGGAGGCAGAAAATTCAAAAATGCCACCTTGCAGCTGGAAAATGAGACGATAGAAACAAAACCACGGTTGAAATATCTCGGAGTAGTATTCGATCACAACTGCGAAATGAAGGAACACGTGAAGGCATGTTGTATCAAAGCAGAAAAGTCTGCAGTGGCACTAAGCAGAATCATGCCAAACCTAGGAGGACCGAAATCCTCAAACAGGAAGACTCTAGCAAATGTGGCACAGTCGATTATACTGTATGCAGCGCCCATATGGAGCGAAGCTATCAAATGGGAGAAATACAGAAGATTAGTGGTAGGGGTACAACGTAGGATGGCGCTCAGAGTATGCTGCGGCTTCCGAACTATATCTACGGAAGCTGCATTAGTACTGGCAGGAACTCCACCCATCGACCTCCAAATTAAAAAGAGATGCCTGCAATATCAAATTGCCAAAGGGATAGAAAGTAGCAATGACTGAGATTTACTCAATGAATGGCAGCGAAAATGGGCAACGGAAACTGGAAAAGGGGCATGGACACGGATATTGATACCGGATCTTACAAAATGGGTAGGACGCAAGCACGGAGAGATGAATTTTTACCTCTGCCAATTGTTGAGTGGACACGGGTGGTTCAATAGTTATCGGAATCGATTTCACCTCTATGATAGTGACTTATGCAAAAAATGTATGGTGGTTGAAGATGCTAATCACGTGTTCTTTCACTGCGAAAAGTGGAGACTGCTAATTGACGCAGCACACAATGCAGCGGGCGTCACTCTAACTAGCCAAAACTGCGTGGAAGTTATGCTTACTAGCCAGGACTCGTGGAACATCGTGGATACTCTTGTGCAAAGTATCGTACGAGAAAAGAAAAAGGAAGACACGGATATGAGATGAATGGAATGCCAGTTCTCTTTTCCCGAAGTAATGCTCACGCGGTTCCAGGAAATGAGATGTCATGAGAGGAGGTTTTAGTCGGGGAGGGTCCGACACTACCTACTTGGTGTGCATAATGCATTTCCTCCTCTCTTTAATAAAAAAAAAAAAAAAAAAAAAAAAATATATCTATATATATGAGTTTTATAATTATTGGAATAACTTTCAAGTCGCCAGAAATCTTTGCAGTTCTAGTCAAATTAGTTTGGCTGTTGTGCGGTAGATGCTCCTAAAAAAACTCGGCGGGTATAGAGGAAAGCATTGACTAAATATACCTTACAGTCTATGAGGAAAGTCAAAATTCTGGCATATCAAATTTGCTGGCCCAGCTTGCCAGCGATCCCTGGTCAACCTGTATCCCGTAGCCGTCATAAATCAGATTAAAAGCAAAGAGACCACTTGTTTTGAATTTTGAAACAAAACGGTGTTAGAACAGAAGCAACAAAATTCGGCAAAAACTGCATAGCATCAGAAATAATTTTAAGTAGGAGGAAACGAAGCTTGCTTTGTCAAAATCCACTTCACAATTAAAAGCGATTAAAAGAAAAAAAAGATTTAAAAAAAAAGAAAATTAGAAAAACAGACGCAGAAAAGATGAAAATAAACTATTAGAAAAATTATATGGTAATATGTATATTAATGGAATAATATTTTTTATTAGCAATATTTTGTTAACACTATGATAATTAAAAATTCAACTATAAATTGACAGAAAATTAAAAATACTTCTTTAGTAGATACTACAAACAAATTAAATAAATAATTCAAATTTTGGTTTAACTTGTTGTTTATTTAATAAAGAATAAATAAGTTTCAGAGGTTTTCCTTGCACCTTCATTGGTTAAAAAGTTATGATAAAATTAAACATAAGAAAACATGTCAGAATGGTTGAATGGAAGAGAACAGAAAATTGAAATTTTAATAAAAAACATACACATATTTTGTTGCTGGTTGATTTTTTAAAATAGGAATAAAAAGTACATAGAGATAATTCATTTGTTTATGACAAATTGTTGATTAAATAAACAATGAAAATTTAAATAGTATTCGATTTGTTTTTTAATATTAAAAACCAAGATAAATAATGGTTTAAAAAAATTATTACTTAATTTTCACAAGTGGTAAAAAAACTGTTATTTAACAAATGCGTTATAGACAATAAATTTTTTTTTTAATATTTTGTTTTTAAATCATAATAATCATCAAAGACTATGTGATCAAAAAACTTTTTAAATTATCTCATAAACCACGCATTTGTCTATAACAACTTTTTAAACAATAGAAGATAAAAATTATTTTTAAGTTTCTGATTATAAAAAACGGATTAATAATGATATTATAAAAAAAAGTTTTTTTTCAGTGTTTAATGAAGCTTTATAATTTTTCATATTAGTATAAATTTGTTAATAAAACCAAAATTAAAAGTTTTTAAATTTTTCCAACGGGAAAATATTCTAAAACTTTTGGCAAATAGCTGCACAAAAGAAAAAAATTTTACATTAATAGTTTAACAATTATCGCACTTGCAATGATAAACGTTCGTGTTACAAAAAAAAGTTTAATTAACTAATGGGTAACTTATGCGTAAAAATTTTTTGACCACAGATCGTTGTTCATTGATCTATCCTGCAGGCGCCTGAATTTTTTCAATTTTTATATATAATAAGTTTAAATAATATTTATTCATTAAAAGCCCGAAGAGGACAAAGTCGTAGTACCTTTTTTCAGGCGTATTTTCAACCCTCTGGGAAAATTATAAATATTGGTCTCACAGATCCGAGCGTTAGAACTTTTTTTAAAAAGATAATTTTTGCTTTTTTTGAAAATTTTTTCAAACTTAAATTATCTCAAATACTTTTTGAGATATTGGCGAAAAACTAAGCCATTTTTTTTCCACTTAATTGTTTATAACTATTGCAATTTTTACAAAGCGGTCTTAGCATTTTCTCAAAAACTATCTAGATGCCATTCCATTGTAATAAAATATTCAATAAGCCTTTAGCGAAGAATTGAACCAACAAAAAATAGAAATTGAATAGAAAACTGCAACGTGACAATGTTGAGACACCGACACTTCTAGTTCAACTATTTCGCACTAGGAGCCGCCCCTCTCGACAGATTTTTATCTCCTTTCAGCATTGGAAGTGATTGGAAGCAAGTGGTCTCACTCAAAATAACCTTAAGTATTTGTTTATATAATAAATGAGAACAATTCAACCATATACCACAATTCTTAAACTAATGATATTTTGAAGTTAAAGTTGACATTTTGTCTAGGGTAACAGTTTGTGAGAGCCATCATACAAATAGGCCAGGTATCTTCAGGTAATGGGTTCATTAGTAAAAAAAACAAAAAGTAACACATGGTTACGAACGACATTATTATTGTTTTATTGATTCGCAATATAGTAAGTATAGCGATGTCTACAAATCTAACAAAAAATATCTTGTACATAATATTATAAAATCGTAACAGCAAACATTTTATAAATATGAATAAAACTCGTCTACAAACTTCATAGCTTGAATTGATGAAAAAAAGTAACATATGCCTCTACAATTGTTTCCCAACCAAAGCATCCAATAGCTTGAGCTTAGCCTTGACTTTTTTATATGCCAGATAAACATTTTCCATTGGCAGCTTGTCTTCCTTTTGGATCATTCTTCCAGATTTATGCTGAACATCCAACTCAAACATTTTAATAGCTCTTCTTAACTCCTTTTTCTCTTCTGAAACCAATCGATGTTGCTCAATTAACTCAAATTTAGATAAAGAATGAAGGTTTTCGCTTATTGAAGTGTCCGTATCACTACTATCGGTGCTTGTAAATACTGAAGATTTTTCTGAATCTACTTCGCTGGCTTGTGCTGTGGAAGATGGTATAAAATTCATAGTTTCATCTTCGTGAATTGTAGGAAGTTCATTGCCTGTACTATTTGAAGGGATTTTGCTGATTATTCTTTTGAGCAGTCTGTATCTATCATAAATGGGACGTGCAATGTTTCGATCATCTTTATTGTCGGGCCTACCATGGATTGACTCTAGATAAAGGAGGGCTTTTTGTACTGCTAGCTTTTCTTGGAATAATTCTTCACATGACATTTTTTCCAAAACATCAGAACGATTTGAAGCTTCTCGCTTTTGGCTTAATTTCTGAAAAAAAGTTGTTTCTTAAGTTTTCTTCAAAAACATTTATTCAGGCATAACTCAGGCTAAAATTAAAATAAATCTTTATTGAAATTTCATTATAACCAAAATACCTTTAACAAACAAGTCTGATCAACCCAAATTATGTCGAGTACCTTATATAATTTTGTGGATTACATTCTTTAAAATAAAAAAAAATCTTTTTTTTGTTAAATGCAAAGAAAATTCTTCTATTTCTATTCTATCACTATCTCTGCTGCAAAAAAACAAGTAATAAAAGAGACAAGACAATAAAAAATGTGGCGTTAACCGTTCTTATAAAATACGAAACTATAAGCTTTGCAGATTACGGTCATATTTTGAAGTTAAAACTTTGATAAATATTTCAACAGATAATTGTCCTTCTGAACTTTAATCTTATATTATCTTTCGGTTGTAGTTCCAAAAAATCAGTTTTGTTTCAAAACCTCTCGACATATTATGTATGTAAAAAAAATCAAAATAAGTCTAAATAAAGTTATATTTTCAAAATAGCATTTTTTTTTATTTATCTTACCTTCTCTATATCGGTGACTGTATCTTGCAACATTCTAGAATTTTTCTGGCTGAAAGTTTCAAGCTCATCAACATTTTGTGGACAAACATCCATCAATTGTTTCTGTTCTTTTTTCATTTTATTTAAATCCATATAAAATTTTCTTATATTTTTATCATTGAGCTTGTCGGCATGAGAGACCTTATAGCCATGTTTTGTCTCAAATTCAGTCTCATATTTCTTAATTTTTTTCTTCATACTATTGATTTGCTTGGTAATTTTTTCCAATCTTAACTGCAATGGATTTTGTGTTTTATTTTCCAAGCTAAAATTAGCTTGTTGAATATCTGGATCCAAGTAAATTCTATGTGTTGCAATGATAGAATTTCTTGGACTTGATAATAATCTATTCGAAGCAACAGACAATCCCGGAAGAGTTTCTGTATTTTCATTAATTTGATGATTAGTACAAGAAAGAAGAGGTTCTGTACAATCAACTTGTTCGTGAAGAGTTGATAGATCTATATCAGGAGAAAATTGTCCCACTGGACTTGGACTTCTCTCATCTTTTGGCTGTAGTTCCAAAAACTCAGTTTCACTTTGATTCCCTTCCACTTTAAAAATCGGTTTAGCTAAAATTCTAGCTTTTGGTCTTCGATTTTTATGCACCTTCTTGCTTTTCAATGTAAAAGGCTTAGAAAACCTTTCGTGAGATCGACGCTTTTCATGTTCACAATCTTCATCATAAATCAAAACAATATCATTCACAGCCTGTCGATTCGGCGAACTATTCCGTTCAATAAACAAAGTCTTGGGATCAGATTTTTGGAAATCTTCATTACTTGACACTCGCCGAATCAAATGTTTATCAAGATTCTTCTTCTGCGTTGGTCTCTCTTCAGAATTAGACCGAATAACTTTTCGTTCTTGGCAAATAGAGCTTATACTTTCTTGCCGTTCTTTCCTTTTACGAGCTTTGCACGATGTCTTCGCTTCATCATAGCTAATCGGTGCTTTAAGTTTTACTTTAATTTCTTTGCAATAATCGTGCGTTTTTGCCGACTTCTGCTGACAATCTTCTTTACGAGAAGGACCTTTCATTTTATGATGAGTGCTAAAACACAAAAAATCTAACATTGTATTCTGAAGAAATTCAAAAGATGAATAAAAACATGACGTATGCGACATTTATTTAAATTTAATCAACTTCTTTTAACCGGTTCAACACAAAAAGTTCTACATTTAGACAGTTTTCACCAGTTTCACCTAGTTTTTTATCAATTTCAATTGTCAAAAATCTAAAGAAACAGCATTCGCTCTTGAATAGCAGTCATAAACCGAAAATTTGCTATTTTGTGACTTTGTTCAGCAGCTCAGATGCAAATATTCCTTGAATATCACTTTTACAATGAACGTGAGAAAACCTGAAATTTACTCATATTATGAAACCTAAAAAGTGTAAATTATTGTCCTTGTCATTGAAATTCATTTAAAGTCAAGGTTGGCAACCAAATTAACTACCTACAAAACCTTCAATCATTATGTTGAACCTTTAAGCTAACAATCGATTGATTTAAACTTCAGATGAAAGTTAATTCAATACCCTGTTTCAATTAAAAAAAAATAAGAAAGAAATCTGGAGTTGAGATAAAAATCCACCTTAATCCACTTTTGAAAATACTAAACAAATATATTCACTCACAAATCAGTTTTATAAATAGATTTTGTTGAAAATGCAAGTCGCTACGCTATCTGTTATCCTAGTACAATCTATTCAAAAAACAATGAATTTTATTAAATCAAAGTAGTATCCAAACTAAATTTATAGTCAAGTAAATGTAAATAAACAATAATATTTGTGTCCGATTATTTCACTCCTTCCTTCCGCGAGATACGAGGTTTAATTAAAAGGTTGTAATAATCGAGGTAATAATAATCAATCATTCGTAGTTAACCTTAAAGCTATTTTCCATTTTTGGAAAAAGATATTTTGCCTAATATAAATCAAAACATGTTTAAAACAAATGTAGTACAATTTATATGCAAAAACGATTTAAATATAATCAAATGTCAAGTATTATTCCTGAAGCTTAAGATAATGATTATGTTAAGTTTTCTTTTATTTAATTTAAGTTGCGTTGCATCGAGTGAACCTTTCGTAAATTATGCAATTTTTGAGTGATATGTATATGTTTTTTTAACAAAACTAATTTTTAACGATGAGCAGTAAAAAATAATGCATTTATTTGTTCTCGTAGTAAAAACTTTCACTTTGTGAAAAATTATTTAAACCTAGATAAGATATTGAATTTGTCTTTTTCGCACCGACAACCGTTTAGAAGATATACGACAAAACGCTTTGCACAACATTCCCCGTGTCTTCTCAAGAGCAACCCCCCTGTCACCTAGAAAAAAGCTACTGCAGCCTTATGTGATAAGACAACTATCTTTTTTGCTGGCCTCTACCACAAAGACAACTGTTGTTACAAATCCCTAAAAAAAGTTAAAGAGTTTAACTTTATCAGGTGGATAAAATACCTCTTAAACACGTATACAGGAATATATATTCGTATTTGTTTTTGTCGTACCTATTTGTTATTGTAGTTTGTTGCTTATTTATACTTTACTAGCTGACCCGGCGAACTTCGTACCGCCTTAGCGTAAATTTGATGCACTACTTTATTTTGTATAGCTGACCTATCTTATGTATGCGTACCTATTCAATTTGAACTGGAATCTATAATATCCTCCATATAAAAATGAATACCTATTTCCCTGGTCTCGTCATACCCGAGAAGGACTTTACTAATTTTATTAAATATTGCCCCCCCAGTGCCCCCTCCACCCCGCCCGCCGCAATGCCCGGCGCGCTTTTCAGACTGCATCGCAAACAACGGCCACGGCGCTATGGCGGTTTTGTTTACTGTTTGAATTTTTTAATTCGTAATATCTTTTGAATGGAAAGTCCAATTTAAATAATTTAAAAACTATTTTATAGGTAGTTAAATGGTCTTGACCATAAAATAATTTATTTGGGTAAGGATTAATATAAACCCATAAATAGCATGGTTTGAATTTGGTTAGCATTTTCATTAATGTTTAAAATGAAAAAAGTTGTTGTAGTGACATAACTACAATAGTTGGACATATGCTACCGAGGAGTTTTTTGTAGACGTTATGATGTTCTTCAATATTGTTGTACATTATTTTGTTCTATCGCTAATAGTTTCGGCAGCGCATTCGACGAAAGACATTTTAAGACTCATTTTTCTACACCTTCGGTTACATTGTTCAAATTTTACCAAGGATCCCTAATTTTTTTCAAAATGAAATGTAGCCTATGTCAAACAGGAAGAATGTAGCATTCTATTGGTTGGTGAAAGAATTTTTTAAATCGGCCCAGTACTTTTTGAGCCTATTCATTACAAACATCCAAATCTTTCCTATTTATAATATTATATATATATATATATATATATATATATATACATATATATATAATAAAGAATTTTTTAAATCGGCCCAGTACTTTTTGAGTCTATTCATTACAAACATACAAATCTTTCCTCTTTATAATATTATATATATATATATATATAGTGTAGATTATTTCATTTTTCTACTAGTATGATTAGTATGTCACTTTAATAGGTGAATCCCAAGATAAAAAGAAAAGAAAAAATGAATGAAAAAAAAAAGTAAAAGCCTGTAGTAGTATGTTATAAAAACAAAGGCTGAACATAAAAAGTCATAAGTATTGTTCCTTCACCCCACCTCTCTCGTCCTCAAAAAATATTAAAATAACCAAAAAAAAAAAAAATCTAAATATAAAAAGTCACATGCTGTGTTCCAACAAATACAAAACCATTTGAAAAACTGTAAGAATTTTAAAACAAGTTTAAATTGAAGACTTTCATGCTTCTGCTGCTTACCTTCTTGTTTGACAGTTTTTCTTGCACTATTTTATTGTCTGACTTTAAAACAATTACAAAAAAAAATAAACTGAACATTCGTTTTGATTGTCAGAGTCTAACTAAACAAAAAATTCAGGGAAAAAAACACATTGAAACACGCATGTCTCTTGTTAATCTATGATGCTCAAATTCAATATGCACTAAATTACAAAGAATTAAGTAAATAAAAATACATATGCATTTCCAAATGTATACAGATTTAAGCTTCAACTGAAAAACAGTTAAGTAACATCATATGACAAACAAGAATACACTTGTCGCAAGCACAACTTAGAATTTACTATAAACTACTTTTTTTTAATTCAATGCAAAAAATTCCCATATTGTTACTAATTTATTTACTTTTAGTAAAAATAGTTCAATAACAAGCAACATATTATGTAAATTAACTATTGAGTAATAGCAAATTTTTCCATAACATACTTATTATTATAAACATTTCATATTTTGACATTTATTGCACTTTTTCAGACAAAATAATATTTTTTCCGATAAAAACAAATTTGTTATTGCTAATATTAAAAAATCGTAGCTAATGTGTTTACTGCAAAGCTTATCGAAGCATTAATATTTATTGAAGCCGATATGACAATATTTATTGAACTGTGATAAATGATAATGCAAAAAATTTAAAAAAAAATTATATTACATTAATACTATTTTTAAACTTACTTAAATAAAACCGTACGAACTAAACAATTCATAATTTAAACGAAATAATGTACATCAATTTAATAAATATAAGTCTGGTCGAAGTCTTATTAAATTCGGTAATATCCGTACCACTTGAGCACTGATTAACGATTTTTATCATAGAGTATTGTTTTATAGAGCGGCACTGATTTTGTACAACTAATATCGAGATGAACATTTAATAATAATCATTTTTATGAAAATAACCAAAAAACAAACTGAATTGTTCTTTATAAGCACAGTTTTGCCACATGGCAAAAAGTTATATATGAATAAAACATGGTGATCATCAAAAAAACTGTCGTAATGTCGAGTGAATTAATAGTTTTGAATGAAAAATATTCCTAAGCAATCATAATATTAAGTTAAATCGTACTCTTTTAATGCAACCGAATATTTTAGTTACAGTTAATTGATATTATAAAACCATTTAATTCACGCAACTGCATTTGTTTTTATGGTGAAATGTGTTGATCTTGCTCCATTGACATTCAGTAAGAAAATTTAGTAGTTTTTAAGCTATTGAAATGTTTTCGATCTGTAATAACCTGAATTGCCGTATTATTACGTAATCTTTAATTCAAGTAGCAAATTTTACATTCAGCTCAATCTAATAGAGATAACTACCGGGTGTTCAATATTAAGAGGAATCAAGGGCGGCTATGCTTTTTAGGCAGCAGGTTTTAGATCGATTCGTACTCAAATTAGGTAAAATAACTACTCAACCTGCATTTTTCTTAAAGACACAGATTAATCAAATATTTCCTCTCTCCATTTTCCCGTTTTATTCCATTTCAAAAATAATATTGATTAATTACTTATTAGGGACCGTAAACTAACCTGTAGCACACGTATTTTTTCACAACTGTCAATCAACACTGCGATTGACATTTGAGCACAGTGGCCTGCGCATAAATGCATTTGCCCCATTTTCTGAATGTGAAATTGAAGTTATTTTAAATAAAAGAACAAGTTCGTTTGGTTAATCAAGCTGTGCTTTATTAATTTAACGTAACAAAATGGATTCTTAACTAAACGTCACACACTTTTTAATTGAAACAAATTGCAGCAATCACATTTTTTAGATAAAATTATTTACAATAATTAAAAAAAAATTTCGAATTCAACTTTTTTTTGAATTTTTGCATTTTCTGAGAAGATTTACTGTAGAAACATATATTTTTTTTTTTACCATCGGAAAGTAGAGATTTCAACGAACAGAAACCATACCAAGTTTTTGAAAAAAGCTGATATTTTGACGGGTGAATTTTCGATTGAAAATTAGGGTGTTTTTTCGATATTAATTCAAAATAAGGTGAAAAAATAAATATTTTTAATCAAATAAATTACAGCGTATTTGGGACATAAAAAGGAAAGTTTTCACTGAATCTCGTTAAAAAAAAAATTTTTTTTGTAAAAGATAAAAATAAAAATCCAAAAACTTGGTTTTTTGAATTTTTCACATAAATTTTGAGGTTATGTAAAAAAAATGTAAATACAAAAGTTTTAGATCTTTTTATTACCTACAACTTTGCCATTTGATTTTTTTTGATAGGACTTTTAATTTTGCCAGAAATCAAGAAAAACCGTTTTTTACCCTTAAAAACTCACCCCCATCCCCTTCCCGACATCAGATCGCCCGTAAATTATTTTTCCTTTTATTTTTATAATATTTCCTTCCTTTCCTAATGAGTTTCATCCTACTATTATTTTTTTTGGTTTTAAAAATTATCGACCCTGGTCTATTATTCTGAAAGACCTTTTTAATTGTCTAAACGACATTTTAAAAATTTTGTAATCTTACATAAAGAAAGTCTTGAGAAAAAAAACTAAGTTTGAATAAATAAATATTATAACGAACAAAATCAATTCGAAAAATCAAATATGTAAAACAAATGACTGCTTGGAAGCTTATTTAGCATAAAAATATGTGCTTAAAAAAATCTTTCAATTTTTAATAAATTTATTCTATACTTTTGACGCGCACTGTATACATACATATAAAATCCTTTTTGAATACATTTAATAATATTGTGATCTCAAATTGATTTTATTCTCGTTAAGAAGAGATACCTACAGTCGTGTCGTTTAATCAGTAAAACCTTATCCTAGTGTCGATGTCTCTTAGAACGACAATCCGCTTGCTGCCACTTTAAAGTTCAAAGTAAAAAAAAAATAACGCAAGAGAACTGTAAGTCGAATAAATGCTATAATAATTTGAATAAAATAGAAATAAAAAACATTGACAAACTGTCAAGAAACTGATGATTTAGACAGAAGATACAATATAGAAACGTTCTTTCCAAAGTCCTGTATGCGCAAAAAAGTGAAAAGACTGGTTTACGGAGAAAGAATCAAAACATTGCTCTGGTAGAAAAAAAGAGATAAAATTTTGAAGAGCACAGTAAAAAAAGTACAAAAATAAAACCAGTACATAAAATACTTATCTAAAGAAAATAGAATAAGTCATTTTCTTTAGATAACTATTTTTTCAGTCAGCCGCATCTAAAGTACGGAGATGGCCCTTGAAGACGAAGATCTATAGCCGTTCTTCTATATCAAAGCATGTATAAAAACATAAAAAAGTAATAATTATGTTCTGTACAAATACTCTTACAAAATACAGTAGAAAATGATTAAGTATAAGCCGCCCTAGATTTCCGGTGAGCACAAAATATACAATAGTTTTGCAAAAGTAAACGTCCTCGTTATTAAACCTTCGTACTACAAAAAGTGCATTCTGCAAACGCCATAAATAGGTAGTTTCTTCTAAAACATCAAAATAACAACCAGTTTAAGGTCAAACCTATCTTTCTAATTTGAACATAGCCTTATTGATGTGTAAATACTCTTAATAAAATATATTAATAGATTTTGTGAAAGACAGGATGTACTTTCCGTTTTTGGTAAAGATTTAATAGTGTAAAACATTTATGGTTACAAACACATATATTTAAAAAAAATAATTATAAAAATTTATTACTTCGCAACAGATTATTTAAAAGCAAACTGCTAAAAAGTAAACAGTAACCCTCAAATTCAAATATTTTGTCTCCAAAATATGTACTTTTCTCTTTAAACATAGCTGTCTTGAAATATGGTCACTCGGCTTGATTTTCTTATACATTGAGGAAGAATTTTTTATAATATTTTATTTTTCTATATGCGATTTTGTCACGTTTTACATTAAATACAATTATCTGAATTTTATAAAATTACCTGAATTTTAGTGCTATTTTAAATATTTAACTGCTTACACTGTTGTTCTAAAAGATGATTTGATTTTATAACTGGTTATTTTAAGGTTTTTTTGTGTAGGTAGAAATTTGATCATAAGAGTGGTGAAGGCGAAGTCACATTTAAAAGCAGGAAATAATCGTAACTCTCTAAATTGTTTTAAATAAATTTGTTGAACAAGAAATTTTGATTGAGATAAAATAGACAGTTTTAATAAATATCGCTAGTGTAAACCATTTATCGTTAAAAGAACGTTTAAGGTATTTAACATAATCATCTATTTGTAATTTTAAGCAGATTTTGTCGAAATTAATTTCTAAAATATTTTTGGAAACAAGACATGCATGCTTAATCAGTTTTCTTTTTAAAACTTGATTTTATCTTTAATTTTATCTTCATATTTTGTCTAGCACTAATCTTGCTTTTTCTTTAGAATTTTCGGTTAAAAGTAAAAGGTGTATTCAATAATGATGCAAAATTATTTGGAATTTTTTTAAACAGGAAGCGAGGATTAAGTGTGATATTTGAAATGCCAAGAAATATTTAATTTTTAGGTCAACACACATATGTAACTTTCAAATGATAAACGTAATGAGGGACTTTTTTTGCGTTCATGAAAGCTAATCTATTATAGTGAGTAGTTATAGATACTTAAGCAAAGAAAAGCGTTTTGAATTTTTGATACTAAAACCTATCTTCTTAGTCGTTATAACCGTTGAACAGCTGCACACTTTCTGAGTTATGTTAATTCTATGTCAATGTTAATTCTATTTGCTACTTCATATTTATGCGGTGTTTTACAAAATAATTTTTCTTGTCTAATTTGCAATATTTATGTAAAAATACCTCTCCACTAGAATGAGCCAGGCACTACTAAATTTTTAAAGTAGAGAGGTTTTTTTATCAAAAGATCATTAACAGTATAATTTTTGATAAGAGTGAGCGTTTTAATATTTTGATTCAAGGAGGATAAAAGACAAAGCCATGTTACTTACGCTAACTGCCAGTGTCAATCATGTTGATCTTTTTTCATTTTAATAATAACAATTAAATTAATTTATGACCGCGACCTACAGAGCGTTTCATCCGCTCGTTGATTGAATAAATTCTTTAATTTTTCTGGCAATTTTAAATAAAAAAATTGTATGTCATTAGATTTTGAACTGAACTCAACGTAGACTGTCAAGTTTGAACAAAAACCTTAAAAAACCAAATTACCCCAACTAAAGCAGGCTGTGGTTTCTTGATTTATACATCAATATTTTAAATGTGATTTATTAGTTTAAAGCTAGGTTAGGACTGCAATTCAAAAGACTAAAAAGATTTATTTACTACGTGTTCAGTTCTAAGAAGTATTATTTACCACTGAATTTTACAACGATATGCCCAAGTCCACTTTTTTGCCTTACGTTAGTAATCTACTCACCTTAGTTTAATAGGTTTTAATTAATTATTCTAAACATAAGTTGATATTATCTGAATTTGTTTATTGCCAAACTGACATTTTTTTATAATTTATGTGTAATAAATATCGTGCATAAATTTCTTTTTTCATAAATGAAGCGTGTGTAAAGTACAATTTTTCAAGACTCTAATGTCAATTTGCAATTTGCCTCCATTTTGATACTCTAATAGACTCATTAGAGAACGCTACGTCAAAGATTTTGGTGCGATTATAAGCAATTTTTTTTTTATAAAAAATTTTTAGGTTGGCAAAACATAACTCTACTTTTTACTTGTCTATCAATAATATTGTAAATTGAAAATTAAAACTGCAATTTTCGAACAACAAAGTGAAGTGAACAATTAATGGAAAGTATATTTATGTGAAATCTGACATATAATGGTGTAAATAATAAGTGCACTGGTCAGGGAAAAACAACCGATTCCAATAAAGCAAAAGTCACAGTTTATGTCATTTAACCTAAAAAGGTAGGTATCTAATAATAATAATAATGAAAACCAAAATAATTTTTGCTATTTCACGGATTTCGAAGGGCGTACATGTAAAGTTTTCTTTCATTTTTGTATTTTGTATTTGTGTTTGTGACAGGACTGACAGGATTAGGAATATTATGATTTTTGAATAAAACAAAAGAAAAGACAACTAGATAAAATTTTCATTTTTAAAATCAAGATATTGCCAACCCACTCCAAAAATTGATCAAATTAAAAAGAAAATGCTTAAAAACAGCATAAAATAGCCAAATTTCAAAAAATAATATAAAAAACTCGTTTCAAGACGTTAAAGCACATATTCTTAAAAAAATATGCGTGCTTTAAAACATGTCTTATGAAACTTGTTTTTTAATAATTATGTAAAGTGTTGGGTGAGAGTGGGTGTTTTAGTATGTAAAAAAAATGCTCTTCTCTTTAATCAATAAACTTTAAAAAGACTTTATTTATTCTGAGCATGATGCTATTCAACAACACTTGAATATCAATTTATAATATGTCAAGGAGTATTTTGTTAAGGTAGGTGGAACAGCTTGTTAAAACTTAAAACCGTCAAAGTCCAATGACATTGTTACGTGCGTTTGTAGTAACAAAATATAAAGCGTTGAATGCAATTTCGGTCATAATTCCCGATTTAGCATCAAAAATTATGATAGTTTTAATTTAGTAAAAAAGTACAACTATAAGTAAAATACAGTTTCTAATTTTTTCAAATTTAATCTAAAACCTTGCTTGAAAACCGATAGGAAGTTTTTAATTCCATATTTTTAAAACTAATTTGTATGATTAAATAATACCCCAATTCAATTCCAATAAAGGGTAATGTTCATTGATTGAATTTTATAGTAATCCTATAAATACTTAATACAATTTAAGCTTTTAATCACTCTCAGATTTAAAAAATTGTTAATACTTTAATCTATCCCATTTTTATACTGTTTTTATAAGTGAAAGTGAAAACTGTATAAATAAATAGAAAAAGTAAGCCCTCTCACCCCCCTCCCCTTTCTCAAGGCCGATCCTTCAAACAAAGATTACGTAATACGCAAATACGAATAGAAAATAAAAGCAATAGGAAAAATACTTACACAGCACTGAATATTAAGATGATCACGGTTTTTTTTAAACAGAAAGTCTACGATTGTGTTAAAACCTATAGAAAATATGAAAATGCATGCACTAATAAATGACGGCGATGTTGGTCAGTAGACTGATTTGAAGATAAAAATTAAGGGTTCATATCCCTATCTCGACACATTTCAAAATCTATGGCTGTTTCAAGAAGTGAGTAGAAACCAGGCGCAATTTTAGCATGTGGCTATTATGCACCACTTCCTCGACAGCGACTCCTGGGGCTTCGCTGTTAGAGCACTGAAACAAATTGAAAACCTTGAACTATTTCATTGCCAAAGACGGCAAGGACCAAAAATAGAACCGCCAAGGCAAAATTTTAAAACACTTACCTAAATTTGAGCCCATATTAACACAGATAAACACTTGACAAAAAACTGCGTTTGTTGTTTAGGAAATAAACTGAGTATCGATCGGTGGAAAGTGGAAATTGGACGATACCGGCACTGGGGCGCAACCGCAACTCACCACTATTTATGTATGTGACATATTGGGAGATGAAAACGCAAACTTACGCCAATGTCATTATTTTTATTTAAAAAAAATTATTCAATCTTCATAAAAAACAGTGAATGGTTTCCCTAATTTTATTTCAAATACAATACCAAGAAATTCAAGAATTAAATAAAACACAGTATAGGTTATGTCTTATTTTGACATCTGACAGTTTTGGCACTTTGCTAAACAACAATTATATAATAGTTAGAGAGTGATAATCGAATTTTTCTAATAACTTTATCTACACTTATGTGCTTAAAAGACTGTTTCATTTATAATATACTCAGTGACATAGAAACTGCACCACCTAGAAGGGGTGGGAATTTTCTATCTAAATTTGGCAGGAATATTGGACTAGTCTAGGGAAATAGTTGATTAAAATTTGAAACCCAATCATCAAGTAGTCATGAAATTTTTGACGATTCTGTCATTTTTTAGAACTAGTAATAGACAAGCAATTATTGAGTCATTTTTTGAATTTGTTCCACTTTTTTGAATTCCGTTCTTTAGTTTAAAGTGTTTAAAAATGCCTAGAGGCTGGAGACCTCAAGTTTACCAGCAGTTGAGTGACTTTGACCGCGGGCGGATTGTTGGTTTACGAGAAGCAGGTTTTTCGTTTAGAGAAATTGGCAACCGTTTGGGACGCCACCACTCAACAATAATGCGTGTTTATCAAGCGTGGTCTGAACATCGAACTTAAACGTTCATCGGGGTTGAACGTCGAAGAAGAGACACTGGGGCTCAAAGACGAACCAATGAACGTCAAAATCGCCGGTTAAGACTAATGGCCTTAAGAGACCGATTTTCTAAAACCAGATCAATGTTAGGTGAACAAGGTCGTCCGATAAGCTTGCGAACCGTTTATCGTCGAATAAGAACGTTTGGCTTGCTGTCTTACCGCCCACATCTTGTGCTACCCCTCACTGTTCAACATCGCCAGGAACGTTTGGCCTAGTGCACGGAAAGACTTCAATGGAACTTGGAATAGCATCGAGTTGTTTTCAGTGACGAATCGCGATTTTGTTTAGCAATGCATGATGGTCGGATGAGGGTTAGACGAAGACGTGAAGAAAGGCGCAATCCTGATTTGTCGATTTCGAGGCATGTTCACCGGACTGTGAGGTTGATGGTGTGGGGTGCTATTGCTCACGGCAGTAGGTCACCCTTGCTCTTTATTTGGGGCAGTATGACCGCCCGACGCTACATTGATGAAGTGGTAGAACCACATGTTCTTCCATATTTTCGAGGGCTGGAAGACCCACTTTTCCAGCAAGATAATGCGCGACCTCACGTAGCAAGGATTTCTCTTAACTTCTTTGAACAGGCCAATGTTAATCTTTTGTCTTTCCCGCCAAGATCTCCAGATTTGTCGCCCATTGAGCACGTGTGGGACATGATGGGTAGCAGACTGAGGAATCTACCAAACCCACCGTTGACAATAGAAGCTCTACGGCATGAAGTGCAGGCTGCTTGGGATGCCATACCTCAAGAAGACATTGAGCACCTGTTAGAATCAATGCCAAGGCGGGTCAATGAGTGTATCAGAAATAGGAGTGGACCAACACATTATTAAAGAAAAATCAAAAAAATGAAGAGTTTTTTTTATCAAATTTTAATCAATTGTTACCTTAGACTTGTCTAATGTTCCTACCAACTTTGATCCAAAAATTCCCACCCCTTCTAGGTGGTGCAGTTTCTGTCACTGAGTATATATTTATGCTTTGTTTCGATCAATACACCCGCATTCATTGTAACCAAAAAGAAAAAAATAGCATAAACGACAAGAGAAGCAGTTTCTCTAATCTGAAAACTAATGGCTCGCTTCTTATTCAATAGTCAATGATTTTTACTAAAGACTATGACTAACCGAAATTTTCAAAACTTTGCAAATATTTTAGAAAGTTTTTTATTTGTCTAGTTGCAACACTGTAACCGAATACGCTTGTTTGACAAATATTTGACTAACACTTATAAAAATTGTAGGTTATGTCCCAATGACTAACTTTTTAATTGGCATCTGTTAATGATGTTGTCAGAGTCAAAGATGTCACCCGTCAATTACAAGAAGTGGTTGCAGTTGTACCATTTCAAAATGAAATGTAGGATTGCCAACTCACGATTGTTGACCACGCTGTAAATTAATTATTAATACGCAAATTTAACAAAAACCTACAGCTACGACCACTTTAATTTATCGCAGAAACTTCTCAGCAGAACTAAATTTTCACATTCCTACACTTTTTATTTCATTAAGCGAGATTGTTTTGATGTCACAACTTTTAGCAATTGAATTAAAGTCTGCATATAAAATATAATCTGTTTTTCATGCCAAGTTTGTGCGGCTTTTGTTGAGATAAAAAAGATTATGATAACGCATCGTATAAATGGAAGTAAAAAACTGTAGAGAAGTCACTAACTGCGGTGAGTTAATATGTCTTCTAGATAATTTTACAAACATAGAGCGTAAAGTTCTCGTCTTAGTTTAAAAAAATCGTCGCATATGCTCTAAAGTGTTACAATAAACTGTATACAGAGGTGACCATATAAAATAGCAATGATCCATTTTAAAACGTACCAAAAGACTTTCAAAACTATATTTATCGATAAAATCCTGATACTTTCGAATAAGAAATATTAAAGTTTTACGACATGAATTAGAAGTGACAGTTACATGCTTAACAAAAGAAAATAACTCTTCTTTTGTTAAGCATGTAACTGTTACTTCAACTATGGTTCGAATATATACCAACATTTTTGACAATTTCGTAAAAAGCTTAAATTCCAGTACCATCATTCCTATATAAAATAGTAAGATGATACTTAGAAGAGGAAACTCCGGAAAGCCCGGTAGTAGAATGCGTCGTTGTTAGAACCCAACGTAGAGAACATTTAGGGCAAGAATACATTTTGGATAGAGACGTCATCCTTGAAGCCATCCCAGCCGCTGAAATTTATTACAGCTTTGTAGTGGGATGGAGAGCTATAAACTGAGACACACTTCGAACAGATAAAAAATTAAAATTATTTTATATCAAATAACAAGTAAACAGTTCTAATATCTGCTCTACAATTTAGCGAGAGAACGAAAATATCAATGTCAAGATATAACAGGTATAGAGCGTGCTTAATAATAAAAAAAAGCAGCTTAAGGTCAAAAGAAAGAGAAAAATGATTGCAAGATACAGATGTGATAATTATAAGCTATGACCCCTTAGGCTAGAGTGAATATAAATGATAAAAATTGAACCAAATCTTTATGTCTAATAAAGAATAAGACATAGCATAAAGTTATTTTTACTTTTTATACTCATTTTTCTAACGTAACTTCAAAAATTACGTACTGCATGATTTATTCCATCAATCTATTTTTTTGAGATATACCTATTACCATTCCGTGTTATTTTCCTCAATGGGAATATATTTGTCAGTAAACAAATTTTACAATTAGAGCCAGTGCAGTATTAGCCTTTATTCGTGTGAAAAAAATAATAAAATACATTTTTAATCTTAAAATAAAATAAGATTCGGATAATTTGGAAATGTAAAGTACTTTTGACCTCTTTTGTCATGTAAATGCATGTTTTCTATATCTTTGAAATTAAATTGATGACTAGATTTTTTGCATGCTTAAAAACTTTCTAGTTGCCTTCTGAATCCTCAATTCGCTCTTCAAATTCGGTCTGAATTCTTTCATTCTCCTTTTGCAATTCCAACAGTTCCTTTCTCAATCTTATAACCTTTCCTTTCAGATTCTTGTCAAAACCAATTATATTTTGTACTGTTGCAAGTGTCTTCTTTATATCACTCTGATCAATCACCCATCGCAGATACATCCCCGACCACAAAACTATACTAACCGGTGCAACACTAGGCCAAATTGCTGATTTATTTGGTTCGTATAAAGGGTTTAAAAGAGATGTGAGAACATCAGGTCTATTTAAATATGACCACAAACTTGTAGTTTTCTTTGAAATTTTCAGAGTTTGTCTCTCAGCCTCATTATTTCCTAAAAATGTACCAAATTGACTAAAGTATGAATGTTCAAATAAGAAGATTAGCATTTGTGTAGTAAATTCAAAACTACAAGGGAATTGATAGTGTAGTTGTTGAATGCAGTCTAGGAATAAAACGAATGTTGGTTGTTGTCCTTTTGATTTTGGTGATGAATAACAGCTTTTCGTGTGCCTGAGTTGAAAGGGATGACCCGCCTGCAACCACTCGCGTTCAATGAGGGCTTGAAGACCTGTAATTATAAAAAAAATAAAACTATACAATGATCCACGATTAATAAAGCAACATCAAGTTAATAAAAAAAAAACAATCTGACTATGAGACGTACTATTCGATTTTTGTATATTTTTATGTCACAATGTATGTTGACGAAATAGTCAGACACAAATAAACTTCATATAAATGCTTCTCATCTATCCTCCTTTTCAATTGAATTGGCATAAAAGTAGACCACGATCATGTAAACACGTTTAAAATATGATAATTACTTTACACAAAACATAACTAAATTTGTCACTACCAAACAGTAAGATTATGATTATTTAAAAAAATATATTCATGTGGTCTTAGTTGATATCCACATTTAGCTTCTCAGACATGTAATTTTCCAAACAAAAAAAAACTAAATGTAAAAAATGCCAAAAGACAGCTTTGAATTTTCAGTCACCTTTTCTCATGCCAATTCAATTGCAATAAATGATATATTGTAAAAACAAACTATATTCACTAATAGATTCAAAAACTTATGTTTAGAATAAATGTAAACAAAGTATGACATGTTTTATATACTACTTAGGAGTTCCTAAGCTTACACAAATGTGATTTATAGATAATTTTTAAGAAATTTATATCGTGGCAAACAGATGATGTAATTTGGAATTAAGCCGTCATTTTCAGTGAAAACATATAAGTAGTATTCTATGATCAAAGCAAAATAGAGTACCAAATACAAATTCTCTATATATTTGCTAGATTTGACAGAGCTTTATTGCTCCAAAAAAATTATTAATTGTAGTTTTAGACATACCTAATTATTTCCGCAAATGTGCAATCAAATAAGAAATATAACAAATCTAAACTTTTACGTCGTCAAGATCGTACGTTTAGGTGAAACACGCAGTATAATCACTATTTTCCTTCAAGTTTCTTCGATGGAATATATTTTACCTCTAACTGTCCGACAGTCTGGATTTAAAATAACTTGGGCTACAGATGTCAGTAGAAGCGTTGAATCAAAACCACTGGTTCCATGTACCAAAACTGGCATTCCATCTTGATCCAAACATTGAGCAATAAGACATGCACCGTTTAATGCATTTTGGATATGTGTTAACCAATTACTATTTTCTAGGCGTGTCATCCACTTATCAGAAGAACATGTGGTGTCATTACATGCTGAAAATAATATGTTATAATATATCTCTTCTGATTGTATGAGAATGCTAGATTATTTAGCTGCAGGCTGCAGCAAACGTGCAAACGTAATGGTAAAATTGATGCTTCGAGCAAATAGTACACCGGGTAGGCCATTGTATATTTCTCATCGTTTCTAAAACTTGAATTTTGCACTCAATTTTTTATAACATTTGTAGTATAAAGTACATACATAATACAAATGACGCAGAGAACCCATTTCCGATATTAAAATAATAAAAAGCCCCGGTCTTCAAATAAATTAGCATTTAATAATGTTCTTGACAAACAATTGAGTAGTTGATTGTGACAACTTTGAATTTTGGGTGATAATAACACCAATTTATTCAGTTATTATGTGAATCAAATGTCAATTTTTGTGTAATCAAAATCTATAATGTCATAAAGGTAAGATTGTAAAAAAGCATCCAGGTTTCTTTATTATTTGGACAAAAAAATAACTTTCACTGTATGAGAAAAAAATCCACTTTCACATAAATTGTATTCAATAATAAAAATAAGAATTATGTCTTTCAATTTTATTTAATCATTGCAAAAAGACTAAACATAAAAAAAAATTGTTTTAAATTTCTTAACATCTGCATTTCTCAACATCAAATAACACTGCACTAGTGCTGCCTCACACAGCAAGTTTCCGGCACCAAAAACTCATTAGGTCTTTGCAATAACTCAATAATAAATAAAAATTAAAAGACATAAAACAAATTATTTACCAAAAAAAAATCTAAAAATACCCTTACCATCAATTAACTTAGATAAGCTTTCCATTAGTGATCCATCACACTTGGCAATTTTGTCTAAAGGTTTATGCACCCTTTTCCATTGATTATAATGAGAATCAGGCTCAGTTCCACCTCCTTTTCCTTTACAATGGCTAACATAACTAGAGCTTCTTGTGTCGATGATATACCCCTTTTTTCCTGCCCCCAAAACCGCGTTTAGGATTTTCTCATCAGCACGGCTTCTTTTGTTGCTGTTATTCAACAGCGGTTGACTACTTCGCAATAATACAGCACCATTATCATGTCGGTAACTCAAAACAGGAAACCGCCCCCCATCACGGAAACTTGCTGACGCTACGATGATCTCGTCTTCAATTGATTTAGGCACAATAACACTAGCGCTATAACTAGGACATACTGTATAGTTTTGATTAACATGAGATACTCTCCATTCATCACTGGCTAGTAATTTAGCGTATTCCGTTTCTAATTTAAATAAAGTGTGTCCATCCTCGAGAATATTGTACATTGGTCGATAAAAAAAAGGATAAAGAGATTCAAGTTTATCCAGATTTGATAAGCGTTCTATTGAGGCATATACATTAAGGAATTCTTCTGTGCTTGCTATATCGAGATAGATCAATCGGAAGTCTTTGCATTTGAGAATGATTGAGCCTCCATTCAAATTACCAGCTCCAGAATTGTGTTTCTTTTCCACTGAATCAATACATTGGTGTAATAGCTAAAAAGCAAAGGTTAATGATTTGAAGCCATTCAAGCAGAACATACCCAGAGCTCTTGGACATCCTCCTTCCTCGATGATAAGATCAAGTGATGACCTGTTACACATAGTGTTCCATCCACTGGTTCATGGAAAGGGCTGTGTAATATCACACCATCTAATTTTGGAGTTGCTATCAATTCCGCGAACTCCATATTCCGAATTAAAAACGGTCTTACTTTCCATTAATTGGAGGTTAAGTATGCCATTTTACAAAATACTATTAATATATAAAATAATTTACACTCGATGGAATTCTAAAAAGTACACTGAGCACAGCTTATCAGTTTTAGTTTGCATTAGCACCACATAGGTGGAATAAAAAATTTCGATAAGGGAAATATTGTTCTTTTTAAACAATTGTATAACAAGTTGCAGATACTGTGATACATGACAATAATTGACAATAATGACAGTTTTTTGTCAGTGACAGTGATGACAGTTCGTAACATAGGCGGAGGCATTCGATTTAAAAAAAAAACACATTCTAAAAAGGAAATAATTAATAATTATTTTTGTCTATATATTAAGTCTATATATTGTCTATAATAAAAACGCCTTCCATTTTGCAAAAAATAAAATTAATTAAGATTAGATTAAAAAAAAAATGTCTTTCTATTTGTTTTGAAACCATGGAGCTATAATAGAATGGAGTCAGGATGTAGAAAATTTGTTTTGATGCAAAAAAAGAGAGCATTCTAAGCGCGGGGTATATACGTTGCCACACGCTCTTTGTTTACAAGGAACGTGGCTACAAAGCCAAAGCGTGGTGCAGTATAAAACTTCGTTGTTTTAAAAAAAAATCGCAACTGTCCGGCAACGTCGGATCCAAGTTTTGTTTACTATTCGGTTTACATCTTTTTGTAAAAATTAAAAACTGAGTTACAAATACTAGAGTGATAATTGTTTTACTATTTTACTGGTTTGGGAGGTACAGTAATTGGTGCGTTTTTTATAGTGGTGTCAAAATAAAAAAAGCGTTGAATATTGCAAAACCAAACAAACGTTTGCTGCAATCTCATATCCGTTTTCTCCCCTCAGAAAACGATACCAGCCACCTAACAACTACAGAACCCAAAAATAAACGCAGTTTGCTTAGCTCTCACATCCGTTTTCTCCCCTCAGAAAACGACACCAGCCATTTGTGCGCATTTTAAAATCTGACCGAAATTTCCGCATAAAAATGCGGAAATAAATAAAAAATATATATATATAAAATAGAAATAGATAAATCATCGTAAAACGTCAATAGAAATAAAAATAATAAACATCTAATACAAAAAACAGCTTTATTTAAAATAATCAGTAAAAAAAAGGTTATTTGGTTTAAAATAGACTGTTACTTACGGTTAAGCACTTACAGTTAATTAATTATCTCTAGATGTCATCTTGTCATAAAGATTATTTTTTCAAAAATGTTCTGGACTTGACACTTCACAACAAATATAATTAATTAGATACCAATCACACTAAAATCAAATAATATTAATACATAGTTTTAATTTTTTATTTATTTGTTGCCATTTTCTTTTTGTATCCCATATTATTCGCTGCAGCTCATCTTCTACGTGACCATGTTCTTATTTTTGTTGTTACTTTTAACTTGTTTGGTTTTTCTAGAGCTCACCCATATTTTCATGTAAATATTTAAAGACGCCGTAACAAGCCAAAAAAAAATATATATATATTAAAAAAAATTACGCGTTTAAAATCTATGCAAAAAAAATCAATTGTTTTTTAACCGACTTCAAAAAAAAAGAAGGTTTCTTAATCCAAATTTTGATGTGTATTCGCGCATAAGTTTGTTATTTATAAACCGATTTCGATAATTTTATCTTTGTTGGAAAGGAGTTCGATGATGGTACCACAATAAAGAATTTAAAATTTGATAATGGCATCATAAAGAAATTAGGAAAAGCGAGAAAAGCCTCAAAAATATAGTGTTGATTTTGATAATTCTTTTTTTGTTAGAAAAGAGATATCTCAAAGGAAGTACTATAATAAGAAGGTTGAGATGTGATAATGGCATTTTAGATAAATCAAGAAAAACCTTTGAAAATTGTAGTGGAAAAGAAATACATAAACAGCAAAAAGCATAAAATCTATATTAATTACCCAATAATGCAGACTCCCCTAACATACTCTCACATATGTATGTACAAGACATATTCAAAGAGAGACCATGCCGTTTCGTTCTTGCCGCAGCAAGAAACAATCGTTATAAGAAACACTATTATACCTAACTCTTTAGCGACTCTTAACGGGTTTTGCACACCCGGATTACCAAGGGTCAGATTTTGATACGCTCTTCAATGAGGACTATCGTGCACTTACGCGGAGCCAAACAAAGTTAAGAGTAACAAATATACATTCAACACCAATCACTGCAAATGTTGCCATTAATAAAAAAAATAAAGAAAATTTCATATAGAAAAAAAATATTGAAAATTTATAATATAAAAACCTAAAACTTGAAAAATTAAAATCGGTAGACAGCAAAATTGGTTTGTTTTTTTTTAATCGATTAGAATTTGAGAGAAGAATGCAATTTTATAAAATTTTCGAAACAACCCTTAAGACACTGTTTTAAAAACACTCGCCTTGCAACATTCCAGTTTCCGGCTTTGTGATTCAAATAACTATTTTTCAAAATTTGCCAAAAAACAATTTTAGAAATAGCGTAAGTACGATTATTTTTCTGAACAATGACCAGTGATGAATTAAATCAAAATTAATCAGTCCCAAAAAAGTAACAAAATTAATCAAAATAATGTTGAGTTTCCTAGCCGGAAATTCTCTAAAAGATGTTTTAACTTGGAAAGTCAATTTTCATCTTGGTGACCATTTCGAAAATAAGCATGAAAGCTTTTTGTTCAGAATGTTGATACAATTTTGCAAATAAAATTATTATGGACTTATTGTACAGGAAAAGGCGCTTATAACGACGCGGCAAATTTCGATTTTGTCGATATATGAACGTTATATCCGAAAAAAAATTATTAAAATAATATCAATATAATCTCAGAAAAATTTGTTATTTTGATTTGGGTATTAAACCCTATAACCATTTTTTTCTAATGCCCATTTTAGAATGTTTTTCACGGCCTGCTTGACGTGAAATTTTTTGAAGCGTGATTGTATGTGATTAGCTATTTTTTTTATTCTATACTTGTCGCACAAATTTTGCTCAATTTTGTTATTTTGAAAAAAATGTAATTTGTTGGCACTAAATTACTTATATTTTCTATTTGTTTTGGTAATAAATCTCCGATGCACCCAACTAAACAGCACTGTGTGGTGAAAGTTGTATTTCTTTACAAACCTTGTATACTTGTTGCCAAGTGTACATAGGTACTAATTAAGTAAATAGTTGCATAATGTTCCATGTGCCTTATTATTCGACTTTGAAAATTTTACTATTTATTTCTCAATAATTTGTCTACATATAGGTAAAGCTATGCGTTCTATCCAACGATAACCAATTTGATTATTTTCTATTGATATTTTTATAAGTCTTTTTAACATAGAGACCCCTCCAGCTAATAGTCAATAAAAAATCACTCAACTCCAAGACAAAAAATTTATAAACTACCAATTCATAAAAAAATAATAATTCTATGAAATTATGAAATATTAAAAAAAGCCGCTTTGCTTTGTTCACCGCTGCATTTGTTTTCTCCAACATTTTGTTCAGTTTTTTTGTAAACCAAAACTAGACATTTTGGTTTAATTAATTAATTTTGAATAAATTGTAAAGATTTTGTCAAACATTTTGTGTTTTTTTGGGCCGAAAGGGCTGAGTCCCATTCTGTAGAGTACCCATCGATTTCACTGACCTACGGATGAAGCTGATTTATGAGTTCTTTGTCGTTGCTGTACAAAGAGTCGAAAAGCAATCATTTCAATTTTATTACCATTTTATCTAAGAAAAAAAGAGACCAATACTTTTATTAATAGACTATACTGATGCTCTTTAAAAGCATGGTAAATGTGAAAAATCTGTGATTTTCCCTATATGAATAGATAAATCGTTCAAAATCTGAAGTGAACCCCTCAAAATTAATTATCTTAGCCGCGTCGCCTGTTTATTTTTCACCCTCTTAAAGGAACAAATGACAGAGACAAACATAGCAAATATCATGATGCCGAAGAAGACAGAAGACTTCAGTAACGGTCTCTGAAGAATGTGGTGGGACAACCTTGAAATGCGTCTGTGTTGCACGTTTGTTATTTGGGCTTTTAGAAGGTCCTTTGTGGTGGAGTGGAGCCAAAAACGGGCGGAATAAATTTACATAAAATGTGGAACAGAACGTTGCAGAACAAAGATAATACAAAAAGCCATTTAAACCGAGAAAAGTCATTTTTTTGAAAGCGAAAAACAATTTTTTAAATTTTAAAACTATCCTTTGTATTACAATTTGACTTTTGAAGACGAGGGGAATTTGAAATTCGAACACCTGGTTTGCAGGTTGTTTGTGCTTTACACCTGCGAATCCATGAGCATTTTTGGGTGTTGTTGATCGTTCAGGTGGAACCACTAAAAAACGAAAACTTACAAACTTTTTGATGCGATGTTATTAGAAAACCGTTGAAAATTGAGGCTTTGTCTGTCATTTCGGTCATTTACAACGCGACCTTATCAATTATTTGTTAAACAAAATCACTGTTTTGTTGAATATTCCATTATCATAAAGTAAAACTCTTAATTTGTGCCATATTAGACCTTAGTTGTACTTAAAGTTTAAAACATTTAATATTAATAAGTGTTTTTAAAAATTTTTATTTTGAGTCTCATAACATTGACTACTACAGCCATAAACAAATCAAAATGTGGATACAAAGCATCAAATTACGGCTCTATTACCGAAATTTGTCACAAAATATTATATCCTTTTGCGTTTTTTCAATTTTATCAATCAAACACAGATACAATGTGGTTTAGATTAAACTGATTAGAAAAGCCTTTAATGTTGCTCAAAATTTTAAATATTCTCAATTTAGCTTAGAGATATCTTTACTTAGACAGACTATTAAAAGCAGAAAACAGCTATATCTGCAAAAGTTAACAATAAAAAGCTTTTCATTAGTGTGACGGAATAACCGACGCGTAGCCCCAGTGGTTGGGGTTGGGCTGGCAGTTTATTTGTCTCTGTCTTTGATATGCTTGCTAACCATGCAACCGCATCTTCGTTTGTCAAAATTATAATTCGGTTTTTGTGTATCATCTATTTAGTTATGAAATGATGGGAAGCTTTGTACAGTCATAACAGTCCTAATACGTTTTCCTTAGTTAAAAACAAAGTCGAATCAAAATAAACTAGAGGGTAAGCACCCGGAGGGTGCGCAACCATACTCTCGTCTATAATATAATATGATAATAAAAATAAATTTCTATAATAATTATACTTCAAAAATACTAAGCAGTTTTCTTTGAATAATGTTGGTTTTTGTTCACAACAGCTCCATGGTTGTATTGGTTGGATTGAAATCAAAAATAAATTCTCACTAATTTTTTTTTAACATTTATTAGAGCAATCATTGAACGATTGTCAAAATTGAAATTAAATTATTATTAAAAGCGTTAAACAATAATAGTTATTTACATAAAAGTCAGGAAAATGTCACATTACTGAAGAGGAGCTAAATTGAAATACGAGGCACTTTGTGCCGAGTATTTTAAAGCTCCGAGTCAAGTAAGAGATTTTACTGACGTGTTTTGTATTAAATTTTTCCGGAAATCGTAAAAAAAAACGAAATTTACAAATTTTAGAATGTTTTTTACAAATTCCACAAAAATCAAATTTGTCAATTTTGTTGGCAACTATAGTTACTAGGGTATCTTTTTTATTTTGCGTCTTGTAAAGTTTTTACAGTACTAGTCCGGAAAACTCAATTTTCCTGCGCGTAAATAAGCAGGAAAATGTTGTTTCCAAGACGATTTCCGGAAAACTAATTTATCTAAAAAAATATGATTTAATTTTTAATTACATGAGGACTACCAGGATTGTAATACAAATCTCCAAAAAAATTAAGGTTCTGTCAATATTAAATTATTTTGTAAAAATTCAAAATAGAACAAACAGAACTAAAAAGAAAATAGGAAAAAAAACAAAACAAGACCAATCAACTATTATTTAATGTTGCACAGAGATGAATAAATTATAAAATTATTAAAAAAAAAAGAAAAACATACTGATAAGAAAAAGTTTATAAAAGAAACAAAATGATCGAATGCGGAAAAAAAATATGAAAAACATTAGAAATAAAATTAAAATCAGGTATAAACATCATAAAAATAGAAACAAAGAATTTAAAAAAAAGTCAAAGAGAGAAAATGAAAGACAATGAAAAGAGAGAGAAGAATTAAAAAAATAAAAAAAAAATAGAAAAAAAAGCAAAACAGCTAATGAAAAAACGTATATAAATAAATTTTCTAAAAATAAAAAGTTCAATTTTTCCGCATCAAACTCAACTTTTTTCTCTTATATATTTTTTATTGCTTGCCATATTAATTGCTATACATTGTTGATTATATAATATGTATTTTTTTAAACATTTTTTTAATAAAATCATTGAGAATTTAATTTACAAAAAATGATATAGGATTTCAGTTATTATCCACAAAACTCATACAAAACAAAAACATACAACTTTTTTTACATAGTAAAAGAAAAGTTAGAGTATCTGATTAATTTCGGTTTTGTTTTGTTTAAAAAATTACCTTTAATTTAAAAAAAGACAATTATCTCTCTTCTAGTTAATGCCATCTTCAAACAAATATACAGTAGCATAATAATTAATATAACCAACAATAAAATAGAATAAAAATAGTTCAATTAAAAAAAAAAGTTGAGTCCGGCCTTGAGAAATTAGTTCACTTCAAATTATATATGACATTAAATACTTTTAGAAAATAGTGTTTTTGCAGTGCAAATTTACGATGTTAACATATTTTACATTAAACCAATAGCAAAGAGCTAAGAGGCCAATCTTATCCTAACGACCCATTCTGTATTTTCAATTAAAATAAAAACTCAAAAAAAAAAAAAATTTTATAAATGAAAGAGAATTTGATGATTTAAAGAAAAACAAAAATAAACGCGAGGAAAAAAACAAAATGAGACTGAGTAAGACAAAAACAGATGATAAAATAAAATATAAAAATATAGCATAAATAATTTTAAACTAAAAAAAACGACTGCAAAGAGGAAACTGAAAAGTAAACGCAAACACATCAAGATAGAGAAAAAACAAAAAAGCTCAAAATATAATAGCAAAACCGAGAAAACGCCGAATAAAGCGTGGATGTATGAAAAGGAAACAAATCATATAAGAGTAAGATAGTAAACAAAGTATAAAATGGGATAAGATTCTTGCAATATGTGTGATTAAAAAGTTAAAAGAAACGATTGATGTTCGGCAAGGTAAGAAGATCGAAAAACTGAAAGAAAGACAGGCGGGCGTAAAAAAATAGAACCCTATAGAATATAAAAAAAATTAGAAAATGAAGGAGAGAAAAGATCTGTGTAATGTTTGTTGACCTGAAAGCAGCTTGCGTTATAGAAAAACAATATAAAAAATTAGCAAAAAATAATAAATAAAAAAAACACTTCGAGTGAAAAAAGAATATATAAAAAAATAAAATGAAAACTGAGGGCAAGTAGGAGAAAAAGTGACTGAATTTGAACTTACAGGAGTTTAGTGGAATAGGCCTGTCCACTAAATGCGCTACTGCCTACTTTCAGTTGTTTAACTAAAAATATACAAAAATTATTGTATTATTGCGTAGGCGCAATAATAAAGGCGCTGCATCAAAGTACGTTCCAGAACCCTCCATCAAGTGAAAAGGGAAAGCATCCGGAAAATGCGCAGCCCAACTCTCGTCGTACACATATACATAGTTTGTTAGGAAAAATTGGGAATTTAAAAAAAAACAAGCGGGAAAAGAAAAACATCGCAAAAGGGCATTTGCCAGTGTTTTTATCAATATGCTGAACAAGAGAAAAAACGATTTTATAAAAGGTAATGTCAAAATAGTCGGCGCTTCTCAGATTTCAGCTTGGAGTTATTCTGAAATAACTCTTTTAGACTAAACAATATTACCATTTCAGTTTTTATTACAATTCATATAGGTGTAGTGTGTCATAATTATGCAGATAAAAAGCTTTTTAAACAAAGAAATGTTTATATTATATTTTATAATTTAAACATACAGTGTTAGTCATAAATAGTTAACGGTTCACTAACTTAAAAAATCAATTATTATAAGAATTGCTTTTATTAGCAAATATGATGTAACCAATAAAAATTTATATCAACATATTATATCGTGGTAAAACAATAAAATTCCAGTCAAATAAACTCCCAACAGCTTAAAACTTTTTTTTTTCATTTTAGTATAGTAAAAACGATTGAGAAATACCCGGCAGGAAATTTTATTTCATCAATTCATCAGAAAGTTTGACATTCGGAACTACAGTCATAAATCAAAGATGACCGTTGTCTATTCAGGGTAGTACTCAGCTACATGGTTGGTTCTATTCATAAACCAAGGCACGCATTGCTTTGAGTTGTAAATCTTTTTTACCTTTGTTGCTCTGGCCCTCTTATTATAAGTGTTATATTTAGTATATCTCAAACATTCTTGCTATAGTTCAGTTTCAGTTGTCAAAAAGAAAACAAACCGGAAAGTTTAACATGATTTTTACTTAGATCTTCGATAACTTTGATTGTAATTTACTGAAAATTCTACTCCCACCCGTTTAAATTAAAAAACACCTTGACGTATAATAAATGACATACCTAATTATAGAACATTCCTAATTCATAAGACCGATTGCACATTTCACAAAAAAAAAACATAAAAAAAATCTATTAAATTTAAATGTTTATTAAAAATTCAGAAAATTAAAAATAATCGTTTAAATTGCAATAGTGCCTACATGAACAAAGAGTTTCTCAGCACATTGTAAAATGTAAACAGTTTCTTAAAGTAACAAAATGTATTGTTAGGATTAACGTAAACATTTCTTAACATTGACATCAAGGCCAATAACTAACACAAATGTGATCAAAAAAATGTCAAAATCTTGCGTCTAACCCTGCTGGCAAATAGTAACCAGAACATGTTTTGAAAAAAAATCTACAGGTTTAAGCATGCTTCAAAGTTTTTAGATCTCACCAGTAAAACTGAATAGTTTTAAGGTTACTTGTAATAGTACTGTAATTAGCGGTCTATTCAGCAAAAACTCGCTTGGCAACTATTCAGAAATTACATCTTGACAAAAAGTTGTTAAGCGACCTACAGCCGGACAAAAATAAATTTGGAAAAGTATTAGAACTTTAAAAACTATCTACAATTTCCACCAAAAAACCAAACGTATGTATAAGCTTGTAGATATTTACCTATCACAGAAAAGTTATTTGTTGAAAATAAGAGCAAAACAATTAAGAAGAAATGAAACTAATGATCTAATTTTCTTCTACTTCACTCGTTTTGTTTTTCTCATTCAACAATACAAACAATATAAAAATGAAAGTACGCTCCGTTTCCTGCCCAAGCGTTTCGCAACTGTTTAATACGTTTTTAATAGTGCCAGGTTAGATTAGTTAAGGTGAAACTTGTACCTTTAACGATAGTATAATATTTTCAAAAACACAAAAATAAATATTGAAAAGTACATGATGCTTAGAATTTCCTGGAAATGGCACCATTCAGTGCCGCCTGACCTAAGGCCAGTTGAGAACCATTTCTTTTCGTTGCGCTATTAGATACCATCGACAGGACAGAATTGTAGTTATTTATTATTTGTGGAAAAAGGATGTAGTGAAGCAAAGAAAAAGTACCATCATGGTACCATCCATCGTTATGGGTACCTAGTCAAGACTTACGTGCATCAAGCGAACGCGATAGTTCAAGGGCAGTCATCTCTTCTGTAGAGAAATGGATAAGGCATTGCTGGTTCTTAGAGCCATAATAGCAAAACTAGGTACTCTACTCTAATATTAATAACAATTCTAATTTTTCCCCTCTCACGTAGGTACATTAAAATTTTCCGGTCCAAACAACAATCACCTGTGGTACCTTACCTGTATCTTTTCTACCTGAACCCTAAAACTTGTGGTGACAACACAGGAAACGACAGGTTCTATCTAATTGGTTCTACCGATACTACAAATAAATTTTTTTTCGTATTTCACAATTATTTTATCACTATTTTCTTATATTTCTTATAATTTTTGTAAAGTGTGAATGATTGTGAAATAGATTCTCTTTGTTGTTGATGGAATTGATGGCTTGTTACAGTTGGCCTAGACAGAGATCTTTGGGTCCGGACCTTATATTATTATACAAAGGGGTCTACTCACTATCTTTCTCTTTTTCTCAGGTAGATATTGTACCACCTGCCTTTCGATCATTACTCGGAGCAGTGGCGTACAATGATGGTCCTTCAACTTTATTCAAAATCACGATTGAGAACACAAGTTGAAGAAAATGGTAGGTAGATGAAAAAGTCAAAAGCAATCAGTAATGGGTATCCATAATGGGTTTATTAGGATATTCAAAATATACAAACATCATGTATTTTTCAATACCTGACCATATATTAAAAATTTTCTAATTTTCAAAACTCATTGACCCAAAAATACTGAATCATCATACTTAGATTTTCAAATTTGTAAAAAAGCGCTTCCCAAAACTATTTCAAAAAAGTTAATGATGGTTTACTGTAAGTGTAGTGAAAGCATAATAAGTTGTAGAGCTTGCTTGATGTGTATGTATTTCTATTCCCCTTCACGCCTCTTGCTTCTTTCTACTACTTTAAGAGAGGCTTTTTTATATATTTGTCAAAACATTCACAATTTAAATCTAAATCTACTGTTCTACTATTTGTTGTCTCTAATAGATGTCCCTTCTTTACTTTCTATTAAAGTTGATGCCATACAATACAGTTTTTGGCGGATTTAATATAATGGTTATAATTGACCCATAATTTCAACTATACATCCAAATCATTCATTATTTTGTTGAAATTTAGATAACATTAAAAAATTATTTAAAAAAATCAAATCAGAAAGTATGGGTAAACAAAGTGAACAAGATCCTCAGCCCAGCTTCAGTTATGGGGCACCTAAATCGAGTTTTGTAGGGCAGATCACAGGGTAAGATAAACAAGACTCCTAAGAACTTGATTAATAGTGTCAGCTTTTTCGGACTACACTTCTATCATCCTAGAGAATTAGCTCATTTGCTTGCTTACATAAAATGTATATAGTTTTTTTAAAATATACACTTCTAAGTATTAACTTAATAAAAAAAGTTGCTCTCTCGTGATAGATACATTTTGACAATATAAAGTCCAAATAATATTACAAATACTTGTATTGAGTTTGTTGCTAGATTTCACATTATTTTAAGATTGATTCAGAAATAACCTTGTAAGACAGTACTAACGAAACCGGCCGTATGTGCAACAAAGTTAGTTTTTTAATGGGTAGTGTAGAGTTGAGTATCTTTACAAATGTGTTATCCACACCTAATTTTTTTGTTAAATTTTATACAGCGTCGCCAAGTGATTCATAGATTTATACATTTTTTTTTTATTTTAAACACTTTCAGAATTTTTTTGACGTCACACGGGGTTTTTTGTTCAATTTTAAAATTATTAAATAAAATATTGCTACCAGTTAGGTAAAATAATTTTTATAAATAAATAAGTTATTCGTGAAGGAATTAATCAAAAAAATTTTGGTATTATTACCAATAGTGTTGCGTTGTTACACTGGGCATCAACAAATTAATGTCCAAATAAAAGATTTTTAAAATTTCATATTAACATAAGTATGAAGTACTTTTATTTATCGTTAAATTAAATCAACAATATAACATGACGAAACTATAAATTTTTGACCAAAAGAAAAATGTTAAGAGTTTGTAGTGTGTATCTGTGTACCTATCTGTTGTCTTGTAGCTACAGAACAATTCAACCAATTTTAATCTAGATTATAATCATTTGAAAGCTCAGGTAATCAAAAGGGTTTTTATACATAATTCAAAGTAATCGTTTAAGCCCTAACACAATAAAACAGTTTTTTTTTTTTGCTTGATAAAAAGATCTTTCAAAGATCTGATCTAGTCAAAATTTAGTGTTACATTTCATTTATAAAATTAAAAATACACTGTAACCCTGAAACAATGCTGAATCATCACTCAAAATTTGCATCAACATCAACTTGCAACAGACCTTTGCTCGAAACCAATTGGAATAGTCATAATTGTAATTTTTTTGAATTTTGAGTAAATTTAGCAATTATTTAAGAAAAGTATCCTATTTCAAAAAATAATGAACTAGTTTTTTTCCTAATATATTTTCGGGTTCCAATGTTTTTTTCATATGATAGACGAAACGTAATATCAAGTTTAGGCGATCAGACGTGTGGAATAGATATTTACCTAACGAGTTTGAAAAGTGAAAATTTCCACATGAGCACTCCTTTCAGTCGTGCTGCATTAGTGTGAATGAGGAAAATTTCTTTCCGAAAAAGTTAGGTCCATTATTTTTTGCAACAAATAAGTTTAATTTTTTTAATAATAAATTATTTAGTTTTTTTGTTATTTTTCGGATAGTAGCGTTGCTCCCGCGGATTACCTCATTTTCTAAATTTAAAATGGTCTCATCGTTTGGTTGCTCTAGTTTTATTGAAATAAAAGACTAACATTTTCCCTTAATTTCGGCAGCAAAACAAAAATCACCGCGGGGCGGGAAAAACGTTTGTTGATGTATTGGGAATGATTGGAAACTGCCGATAGTGCCGATCTTTGAGCGATGAGTGCAAAAACATGCTAACATTCATTTATCAAGCAGAAAAAAATTGATCAGCTTTAGGCAGTTAAACCAATTTTGTTGAATCATAGCTAAGTACACTCTCGATTACCTCAGTTGTCAAGGAAAAAAATAACGACATTAAAATTGGTTGAGCCTTTTGATAGCTACAGGACAACAGCCAGAAACACACTATACAGTTATAACACCCATTTTTTTTTGTCGAAAGGTTAGAAAACTAAAGACAACAACTTGTGTTGTTCAAAATCTTAAGATTTAAAATCTAGAGTGTTTGATCGATTGGATTAGTATAAAAATTCAGGAGCAGAAAATTGAATATGAAAAGAGAGGAAAAAGATAGAAAGAGTGCAAGAAAAATATACGAGATAGATGCTAGGGTTAAGTAGATAGTCTCCACGATATACCTATAGTAAGAAAAAAAAAGAAAAAAAGTAAGAATAGAACCAGGAAAAAGAGCGATTAAATTAAAAATAAAATGAGAGATAGAAGAGAGTGTGTGATACTAAAAGAGTGCTGGAAAGTGACGAACAGTAAGACAGACAATGGAATAAGAAAAGAGAGAAAGTAAGACTATGAAAGAAGGGAGTTCAGTGTAAGAAAAATTGAGAGGAAAAAAAAAGCAAAGCAATGTACGAATGGAGAAATGAGAGACAGGCATAGAGAATCAAAAAAGAAGGCTAGAAGGCAGAAATTAGAGAGAGTAGATATAACTGAAAATATGAGAGACTGGTAATAGAAGAACTACCTAGATATCTAAAAAAAGAAAATAAGAGAAAGAAAAAAATAATTACAAGATTCAGATGTGGGAATGAAGAGAAAAAACAGATTATGAATAAAGGAAAATTAAAGAAAATGCAGCATGTGTAGAAGAGAGAGAGAAACATTAAAACACATGATAAAGGAATGCGTGGAGATAAAAAAAACTATGGTAGCAAGGGAGGACATAATGACAGGAGAAAAAAAGAGAATAGAATCAAGGCAAATAATATGAAGAGAGAAACAAAATTAAACTTAGTGAATGGGGTAGAAGGAGAAAAGCAAAAAACAGAAAAAGCAGGAAACAGAGAAGAAAAATCGAAGAAAAAAAAGAAAAAACAAGACATAGATAACAGATTAAATTAGAGATTTTTTATATTCTATATTCTATATTTATATATACTTTACAGTAGGAAAATAAAAAAAAATATTATAAAATTTCAGAGTACACTAATTGAGATTATGCAGTTGAGATTGAACAAAAAATAATAATATAGTATTTTGTTTTTATCTTATTGAGTCTCCATTACAACAGATTATTACAGAAATGCGAAAGTAAATTGGTAGGATTATTCCATAAATATCTCTTCAAAAATGTTCCCCATTAAATGTTTTGTTAAATATTTGGTCAAAATGTAACGATAGGTCTGATTGGCTCATCATAGGTGCTTGCGTAATTTTTTACAGCTATATAGTTCTGGAAAAGATGAATCAGGAGATATTGGGGTTTGGTGGTTATGTCTGTGTTCATCAATAAGTTCATTAATAGTCATTAATAGTTGAAGAAGAAAGGCTTTCACGGCCCGAAGTCATTGAAATATTGAGATCTTTCGGAAAAGACCGTGTCGAAAAATTAATTGAAATTGTCGACGTTTCGCACTACATCGGTAGAGGCGTCATCAGGACAGGGAAATAAAGATGAGAACAGGCACGGTAACTCGACGTGTAAACCACGCTAGAGGCGAAACTTATTCTGGCTAGACCTCGTTGCTGCTTGGGTTTATATGGTAAGCGGAAGCACTTTGTGATGATGGCGAAGGAGTGTTTACAAACAAGGACTTCCAGACGTTTGAGAGATAATAACCTGCATCTCTATTAAAGTTGTTTGGGTGTTTTACAATTTCGATTGCTTCTCTAATTTTTCTGTCGTAGAAAAATTTTGATTTAGAAGACACGGTCTTTTCCGAAAGATGTCATTAATAGTTGTTTTTAATAATTTATTGTCTTTGTATTGAAGAAGGTATATAGTTATGAATTTGTTTGGTTTATTGATCTGTTATTGTTCTTGTTCAAGAAGCTTAAGTTTTTATATATTTTTTGTTTTTATTGTTTTGTTTATTTGTGGTTTTTTTTATTGTTGAAGACTTTTATGAGGTTAAATTCAACATTTTTTTGCATTATATATTTTTGGATTCAACATTATTTTGCATAAATGCATTTTAAGAATGCAAAAATATTTGCAATCAAAATTGAGAAGCCAATATACTAAAATATTTAAGTTATCTTAGCAATTGACGAACACTGCGTTACTCTTAAAGCCAAAGTAGTCAATACTCGGCAAAGTCAAGAATATATTGTATCTAAACCAAGAATAATGGGCAGCCTTCAATAATTTTGAACATATTTAACAATTGTTTCATCGACCGTGTATTTTACATGCGTTACTAATGTATACAAAATCATTCATTAATAGCCCTTAATAATGAATGATTTTCTATTATAAATCAACGAGGGTACGTAAATCTAATAATAAATAAACCCAAAACTCTAAAATTATTAATCACAACCCATTGTTGGTAAAAGTACTTAAGAGACTCGTGCAGCTATTGTGTACTTTAATATCGTATTATAAAATTTAAATAAACACACAGGCCCTTCGTTCTCAACGGTTATTTATGGCCATGCATTTTACATGAAAACCCCTATTATTTCACTACTCTGTTGTGCCGATTAGAAACTCCCAATAATATTAGAGTTTTGGGTTTTTTATACATTTTTTAGTGCTAAAAATCCACTTAGAATTAAATGCTCAAATAAGGTTTTACTCTTTCAGTGAGGTTTAGGTCAAGGCAGGTCAGTATGAGAAGGATGAAGACGGAGTAGACTAATTTCGGCGACGAATCATCGGTTATGGTATTTTTTGATAATCCGCCGTACTTCATGCTGTCGTTTTTGACATTCTGCATATTAGTCTTTAGTCTTTAAGACTCAAATTTAGACCAAGTTTGTTTGGAGGATTAGGCTAAGGCAGGTCAGTATGAGAAGGAAGAATATGGAGTAGACTAATTTCGGCGACGAATCATCGGTTGATATTTTTTGATAATCCGCCGTACTTCATTCGGCCGTTTTTGATATTCTGCAATTTAGTCTTTAGTCTAACCTGTGGTCTAACTCCAATTTAGGCCAAGTTTGTTTGGTTTGGAAAATCTTATCGCTTCTGTCGTAGATATTTACTGGATTTTTTACATTGGTCTATCTATTTTATAAGGAGGAATTCGTAAACAATGATAAGAAAAGTTATGTTAAGCAAAATGAATGTGCAAATTCTGCGACTTCTATGAAACAAAAGACATCTGTTTGTTGTGGGAGTGTTTCAAGAAGTATTTTATTACCGCCCCCACGTCTTTCGACGCACACGGAATGTAACATTGTCTATGGTTTATAAAGAAAAACATTCGTGAGAAAAAGCCATCAATAGATTACAATTATACGATACAACAGTTAACAATTTATAAAATATTAGAAAATTATGCTTTAATTATCACGTTCGACGCCAGGCAATATTTAATAACCATTGTGTAGGTACATACTTTAATCGAGACTATTTAAAATTATTAACACCTTTACTTCTTTGATTTTAATTTTTTTCCCCGAAAGTGACTATTAATTAGCGAAATATTTAATGAGAAAATAAATGTTGACATTAACAGCAGCAATTTTTTCATCTGTATGAATACGGGCTAAAATCTTGTCACAAAACTCACAAAACGATGAAAGTATCTTTTTTCAATTGGGTTTCCCATTTTATTAGCCTCCTTTGTTTATTTATTTCTCCAATAAAACATGATGGGTAACTCAAAGAGAAAATAACCATTTTGATAATTTATTTATAATTAGTTTTTTATGACCCTCATTAAAAAAAAAGATTTTTTCCCAAATACTTCTATTTAATACTGAAAAGGGAAATGCAGTGAATCATAGAATATTTGCAGAATGATTCAAGAGAGACGAAAGTGCTGGGAGAAATAATGATGAGGGTATACCATGGGGGACACGCGACTATTTTAATAGTACTCGCTCGTGACTCTATCAATTGAAACAATTATCTTTGAGCTTCAATACAATTTTTTAAACCCGCATCTGCCGTCTAGGAAAATTAATAAATGCAGATAGAGGACAGATCAGGCTAGATGAAATTGTATATTATTTTTAGTTTAGTGGGACTGAGTGCATTCGACCGTTACAGGTTGATCAATAGTCTGGTATATATTTTTTTATTATTATAATTAATAAACAAATACCTATTATCATGACAATGGGGCGATAAATTTAGGGCAGCTTTCAATAATTTTGAACATATTAAACAATTGTTCCATCGACCGTGTATTTTACATGCGTTACTAATGTATACAAAATCATTCATTAATAGCCCCTAATAATGCATGATTTTCTATTATAAACAACTTTTACTACTACCATAACCACAAAACCAATCAGGCAAAATAACACTTAAAACTATAAGGGGTTTTAAAGAAAAATGTAAATACTGTTAAAAAACTGTAACATAGTTTTTGTGACAATAATCTAAAGCAGCGATCAAACCTAAATTTTAACATAAAACATCATATAACGCCTACTTCTGTGGTGCTTCAATTTTATTAACTCTTCTATTTTTAAAATGAAACATAAAAAAAAACAATTCGGGTTATGAAGTTGATACGCAAAAACCGTATTATGTTGTTCCCACAAAAATACTTGTTAACAGTTTTTCTTCGTTATAGTCAAAAATACAGTCGACGAAGAAATATAAATAATTGTCCAACTTTTATATTAAAATGTGATTAAGAATCTCAAAAATGTCCTAATTGCGATTATTAATTGCAAATACTTCCACTTAATTTATGTATACTTCTATACTTGAAACTGTGTTATTATCAGATATTCTTAAAAGCATCTTAAATTTTAGTTGACTGTTGAGATTGCCTTTAGTTACAAAATTTATAATCGCTTCAACTGTGCATTTTGATTAAATATTTCTTCCGCTTAGATAAAAAAAGAATGATTTTTTTGTATTAAAACTAAATTGCCCATTGAGCAAATATATAGTAGTATGAACACTTTGTTACAAACAGCATAGTTTGTAACATTTTTGGTTTACAGTGTAGAAAATAAGTAAGGAATAAATTCAATAACTCTATTAGTACTTGCGTTAGATATAATACTAAAAAATCATGTGGTAGGGTTAATTATAGTGCATACGAGGAACGTAAATTAAGTTTTTTTCATCCATTTTTTTGACAGTTTGACATCATTATTTTTTTTAAATGGTAACCCATGTTTTTTTGTATTACATTTGAGTAGAGTTTTTTATTCAGATTTTAACGGTATAATTAGTTATATGTACTTATAGGGTTACATGAGAAAAATCTTAAGAAAAACGGCTCTACAGCTTAAATTAGTTAAATAAAATAAAATAGAGTAGTCTACTTTATCGGAATATAAACATAAAAAACAAAGGATTCAAATAAAACAAAGTTAACAAAAGCAAACCATGAGAACATAACAAAATCAACCGTAAATTTGAAAGTAGAATTAACAAAAAAAAACTTTTGATGATACATTGACAACTCAGAGATATTACACTAAATATTCAAACTGATGACCCTGCACCATCTGACAATATCCAAGACAATCAATACATTTTAAATAATTTGAGGAGTTGATAAATTGCATTCATGTCAAATTCTTGCTTCAAGATCTTCCACATTGTTGGATCGGTTTTGATGCACTTTGCCTTTCAAGTGCCTCCATTAAAAAAATCAAATGGGGTTAGATCTGGAGCCCTAACCAGCCATTCCATTGGACCTCTTCTTCCTAACCATCTTCCTCGTTTTTGCTTATTTTCCAATAATTTTATTATTAATAAAATGTAAACTAAATACTTAGTGGAATATGTATAAATATTCTACTGTGTAAATTGAACTAAATTATGTTTTTATGGTAAAACATATAATAATAGCATTATTATTTGACAGATAGGTACGTTTTTTTTTTAATTTGTGATTTCCACACGACCCAGCGTTAGCATTAAAATTAGATTAGTTATATAACAAATAATAGTGACTTTTTATTGAAGTACCTAAGGTTCTCGAGTAAATGCATAAATATTTAAAATTACTGGCCCAAATCCGTTGATAATTCTTCCAGACCATTACAAATCCGCGTGTTTTCCCATATCTCAATGTTACAACAACCGTCTTGTCACCGCTGATCCGTCATGGTCAGTACCTTGGTTCTTGAACTTTTTATTACCATTTTAACAATCGTGCTACAGTGTAAAATAATTAACAGAAAATTGAGTGAAAGTTCGTTGAAAAAAAGGTGAGATGCAAGCATAATATACAGAGTATAATTTTTTAATTTTACTTGTCGAAGATAGATAAATAAAGAATATGAAATAAAACCAAAGATATTAAAAACAAAAAAATGTTTTGACAAGATTCTTCAAAAAATATAGTAGTAGTTTGATTTGATGCATGAGCCAAATTAAAAATGAGACTTTTCGCGTAACGTTTTTAATACTTTTTAGGGCTTATTTTTTTCAATTTTAAACATCTTGGAATAATGTGACAAAGTGAGTCAAAGATAAGATAATGTTAAGAATAATATTTGCATAAAATTGGCAAAAGCTGCAGATGGGTCTAATAATATAATTTCAATTCAGACTTTTCCAATCAGTTCCACAAATACTTTCCAACTAGCAGGTGCTACTAGTTTTCATCATCTGTAAGATTTAGGTTGCCATTTAAGGTTGTAAAATTTTGCAAATTACTGCTTTTTTGAAGTATCTAAATTGATTGGTTATTATTCTATGTAGCCTGAAACATAGGCTGTTTCTTAACCAGTAGGATATTACTGATAATTTGTCATTTAAAGGTTTTAAAAATATAGAAAAGCTGCTTTCTTAAAAGATTTAATTTGATTGGTTATTTTTCTATGCGGCACAATACTGCTCCATTCCTCACAGGCTTCTTTACCGGTCTCTGCCGCCTAGGAAAGCACCTGGTAAGACTCGGTCTAGAAGATAATGACCAATGCAGATTGTGCAGGAAAGAGGAAGAAACTCTGGACACTTAGTAACAGAATGCGTCGCCTTTAGAACCCTAAGAACTTAGAGACACGTCATCCTTGAAGCCATCCCAGCTGCTGGAGTTTATTACAGCTTTGGAGTTGGAAACTGAGACACTACCTTATTATTTATGCCAATGATTAAAATTGAACCAAAAGCAAACTTTCGTGTTTGCCAAAAACTTCATGTAAATAATTCTTACTTTTAACAAAACAAAAAAAAATGATTAGCAAAAAATTTCCTGGTGCTTGCACACCTATACGAATAACTAATCAGACCTCAAGGATGTCTTAAATATAATTTTATTATACCAACCGGATATTCTCTATACTAAAACTCAAACCGAAAAAAACAAAAGTCAAGATGACAATCATAAGCGCTAAAAGGCAAATTGGATGCTTAACGTAAATTGCACGTTAAGGGTGCCCTCTGAGTCCGCTACTGTTTACAATTTATATGAGTGATATGGAAGATGTGTTAGCAAAAGGACAAGAAGGAGGAGTGGTAGCAGGGAAAAAGAAAATTTGGTTGTTAGCGTATGCGGATGACATAGTGATGGTAGCGAAAGAAGAAAGAGAAATGAATGGAATGATGAGAATCGCAGAGAGGTATATGAAAAAGACGGGATTTGAGGTGAATGAAACTAAAACAAAGATAATAGTGTTTAATAAGGAAGTAAGAAAAAAAGTAGTATGGAAATGGGGTGAGAAAGAAATAGAGCAGGTGAGAGAATGGAAGTATTTAGGATACATGTTTGAAGAAAGAAATTGAAGTAACGCGCAGTTGAGAGAATTGGTGAAAAAGGGAAACCAGATGTGTGCGATAGTGTGGGGAATGGCAGAAAAAAAGTTTAGAGGAGAATATGAAATAGGGATGACGATGTTTGACAGTCTGGTAAAAAGTGTAATGATGTATGGAGCGGAAATTTGGGGATGGAAAGAGAGGAAAGAAATAGAAAGAGTGCAAGAAAAATATATGAGATGGATGCTAGGGCTAAGCAGAGAAACCCCAGGTTACATAGTGAGAGAGGAAGGAAAGAGAGAAAAAGTAAGAATAGAGGCGGGAAAGAGAGCAGTTCAGTATGAAGACAAAATGCGGGAGAGAGAAGGGTGTGAGATACTAAAAGAGTGTGGAAAAATGATGAAAAGAAAGGGCGATAAGCGAATAAAAAGAGAGAAAAGAATACTATGAAAGTAAAGGGTTCAGTGTAGAAGAGATTGAGAGGAAAAGAGAAGAGAGGCAATGGGTGAATGGAGAAATGAGAGACCGAGATAGAGATATAGAGAAGCAAGAAAAGAGGGGCGAAATTAGAGAAAGCAGGTACAATACAAAATATGGGGCAATAATTACTGAAGAACTGCCAAGCTACCTGAAAAGGGAAAATAAGAGAGAGAGAAAAATGATTGCTAGATTTAGGTGTGGAAATGAAGAGAGAGAAAATAGATATTGGATGGAAGAAAATGAAAGAAAATGCAGGATGTGTGGAAAAGAGAGAGAAACATTGGAACACATGATGAAGGAATGTGAGGAGGTAAAAGAGAGCATGTTAGTAAGGTTGGATATAATGAAAGGAAAGAAAAAGGGAATAGAATGGATGCAAATGATAGAAAAAGAAAGAAAAAGATTAAACTGGGTGGATGAGGAAGAAGGAGAATAAGAATAAGAGAAGACATAATGAATGGAAAAAAAAGGAAAAAGAATGGATGAAAATGATGAAATGCAGAAAGTGTGGAAAAAAGAGAGAGAAACATTAGAACACATGAATTTGTGAAGATAATAAGCAAGTTGAAGAAAAAAAAAATAATGAAAAGAAAGAAAGAAAGAAAGACTGAAAATAATATTAAGAGAAAAAGAAAGATAAAAGAAGATAGTGTATAAAGTAGAATAAGTGAAGAAAAAAAAAACAAGCGAGAAGAAAAAAAAACAAAACTTAATTTTAGAATGGAATTTTGAACCAAATAGCTTAATTAGTTATATTTTGTTTGTAACACTGTATTGTGAAACAATAAACATTATTATTACGTAAATTGCACGTGGCTGCAAAAATTCATTGGTGTATGATGATAAGCTCCTTCCAGAACATTTCTCCCGCAAATGACAACAGAAATCATTTTGGCTTTATTTGTACGCCGTCTATAATCCCAACATAAACTTAGTAACAAGCAAAAGTGTCAAAACTCATACGTCTCTAGAGGATGAAAAGTTTTGCTTAGATGATCGGTTTTGTAAAATGATCACAGTAAAGGAAAGAAAATTACTCAAAAAGTTCTACATACTTACATTTTGACTCTTATGTTTAACAAAATTTTGATAAACAGAATTTAAGTTTGTTGTTTCATCTTATGATCCTCAACTTACAGTTTATGTTTTTATACCCACCTACATAATTTTTATATTATCCAATAATAAATAAATCGGTGTCTTGATAATTAATTGTAATTTAATTGTTATCTTTCGTAACATGCAGGCGAAGAAAGTAGAAGCAACCTGAATACCGCCCTGGCGCAGTATTTCCAAGATTGTGCACAGACAAGAAACCCTGCGGTGAACCGAGAACCCTCATGGAGATTAGTGAATGTTGAGTAGCAATAAAACCACATTCGCGCAAAATGTTTAGCCAAACTATACACGTTATATAAATAAGAAAAACTCTAAAGCTTTCTCTAAACAAGTGTAGTGAAGCTTAAAAGCTTTTAATTACTCTTTATTAATTCAAAAACTAATTGTACAAATTAAGACAGAATTAGCATTGATTGACATGTATTTTTAGAAATAAGAAACAAAATAAAATGTTATTATATATTAGCGTAATTAAGTGCTAATTAATCTTACGAAACACAACGATAAGTTGATCTATAAATGTCGTTTAACAACTGTTGCTGCTCTTGGTGATAAACGTTGTATTTTTTTTTCGCTGGTTAACCAACCAGCTTTACTGTGTCGTTGTCATTTGACTATGTATAGACAATTAAGTGATAAAATTCAAAATTTACTATTTTTAAGAATGTTGATGAACTATTAATCTAATTACTGTTTATCAGTATAAAAACCACATATTAAAATCCAAAATTAATATCTAAATAAAAAAAATGCGCGTATAATGAGTGTTGTTCATTAATATTTGTTACGATTACGATCAGTTTTAATAGAATCAATACCAAACAGATTAATTATTTTAATTGATTTTATAGAAACTATTTTTGATTGTTATGATGTTGACAGAACTTAATCACTTTAGAATCTAGCAATTTATGTCTTAACTGTTTCCAATTATCATTGACCGACCCATTAATAATAATCGTTTTAAAAGCAATCCATATAAAATTTCTATTTGTTTATTGAACTTGACACAAAGGCCTTGGTCGACTAATGGTTACTACTTATTTACTGTTCAAAGAGTAAGTATATCGTAATTGTTTTCTTTAACTTAAAAAATTCCAAGCCATTTGGCAATTTTCACATTTTTTCTAGAAAAGCACAAAACTTTTAATTTTTTTTTAATATTTAATCTAAACGATACTTGATACCTTCAGCAAGATTTAAATCTATGGAATTTTTATGTAAAGGCACATAAATATGTGATTTCAGAAGTCAAATGTCTCGAGTTTTGCAACATAAGCAAGAAACCTTGAAATTTATGTCTCTTTACATTTTTGCAAAATAAGAAAACACAAAACAGATGATATTATAGAAATGTAAAAAAAGGTCAATAAATGAGAAAAATAATTGAACTGGTCACAAGCCTGTAAAAAATTTAGAAAATAAATAAATAATTCTTAAAGATGAAATCTAATATATTAAGACCAGAAGACAAAAACTATCGGAAAATCACTTAAACAATTATTATTATTATGCCCCCTGTCCCTGAGACAGCAACTTTGCTGGATTCAAAAATCATTACGGTCTTTGACAAGTAATGATAATGACAATATTATTTTCCGGAAATCGTCTTAGAAACAACATTTTCCTGCTTATTTACGCGCAGGAAAATTGAGTTTTCCAGACTAGTACTGTAAAAACTTTACAAGACGCAAAATAAAAAAGATACTTTAGTAACTATAATTGCCAACAAAATTGACAAACTTGATTTTTGTGGAATTTATCAAAAAAAATTCTAAAACTTGTAAATTTCGTCTTTTTTCACGATTTCCGGAAAAAATTAATACAAAACACGTCAGTAAAATCTCTTACTTGACTCGGAGCTTTAAAATACTCGGCACAAAGTGCCTCGTATTTAGCTCCTCTTCAGTAATGTGAAATTTTCCTGACTTTTATGTAAATAACTATTATCAAATAATATGAAAATTGTTGAAAAACAAGCTCTTAATTTTTAAAAACCAATTTAAAAATTAAATTACAAACAAAAACCACAAATTATGTTTCAAACTAAAGTTTGGTTTTGAAGAATCAAGCTAAATTACTATCTCCCCACGCATCTGCGATCATATTATTTGAATTGTTTGTAATGACATGAACATAATAATGCTGTTTTCTGTATTTCCGCGTGGATTTTAGAAATCCAAATCTAAAATTTTGAGATTTTTACTTAATGATATGGGTACAACACCCATATTTGAAATAGCTGAAGGTCATTTTTGAATTCCAAAGATCCCTAATGGTCATCGAAAAAGCGAATATTTAGCCATTTTTCGATTTAAAGGTATCAATAATATTACAAAAATTCTAACCAGTCTATTATCCATAAAATAAGCAATTTTAGTTTTCTTAAATATTATAACAATATCCGGCTCATTGGATTCAATTTTTGAAGCAGTTAGCAAAGTTCGATTTCAATATAATTTGTAATTATCATTTTCCAAGAAATTTTCTGGATTATAATTATAATACGGCTCTACATTTTTGACCAAACCAAAGTCAAAAGCCAAATTTGAATGAACTATTTTTGCAATCGCGTCATGTCTTTTATTATAATGTCTATTAAGTATTAACTAGCACTGAACAAGAAGATGAAATGTGTTCAATTGGCAAGTGTTGCAATATTCCAAAAAGCAGCTTAAGCGTACTGCTTTCTCATTTGGGATTTACCAATTCACTAGTCACCAGAAGACGATAGTATAAATAACTAAGAAAGAAAACAGTCAGCAATGACTGCAGACAACCAACTGGAAACAGTGTAGAAACAGTTTAGAGACGACAAGAGTATAGAAAAACCAGTGGAAAGCACTGCTGCAAAACTCAAGCAAAATAGGAAAACAGCAGACTAAGAAATAAAGCGCAATAGAACATGTCAAATAAAACCAGATAAATAAAACCAAGAAAGAAATTATGATTAACTAAAAACTAATAAATTAAATTGATAGAGAAAATAACAGTCCATTTATCTACAAATATGTATGTCGCATTCTGTAAACATCCCTACAGCTCAGGTTTTAGAGTAGTCAAGAGTTGTAAACAAAGAACTATTTTTTGCAAACAAGGAACTATTTTTTCTAAACAAAGAACTAAGAACTACTCATAGTTTGTAAACAAAGAATTATTAAGTATACGGTAACCTAAACTCAAACCCTTTACTTATTCTGCAAAAAAATAACATTCTGCGTTATTTATAGCAGCAAATTGTATGCTTTTACAACACAAATCGTTTGACCAAGTAGCTTTCCTATAGCACCTGCATTTAAAAAAACATTTGTTTGAAAAGTTATTCTTGACCACCCAGTTGACGTAGTAACAGAAAGAAAACATCCAAAAAATGTTAGCATACAAAAAGAAGAAAAATTTTCTATTCTGCCAACCTTTTATTTCTGCTTCTTGGTTTACTGAACCAAATTAGTATTTCCTCTTAAAAATCATATCTAGACGCAGCTGTCATAATAATGGAACAGCAGATAAAGTAGATAAAAAATTTGCATTTAAGATGTATTCAAAATTCCAGGATATTTCAAGTGGAAACAAACGAATCAAGATTTATTTCTATTTCCTATGATCTTCAGTTGATTAAAATCTACATGAATTATCTAATATTAGACTTGTATTATTTAACAGAATAAATAATGCCTTTTTTAACTATTTTAAATTTTTGATCTTCTGCTCATATAGTTGCATCTTTATAAAGAGATTGAAACTGCATCTCTCTTGTTATGGAGAGAGAAATGGTTTTGGTATTTCAGCCTGGCAATGTATAATATTTAAAATACCAAAGTGGGCCAATATTGACAATAACTAAAAGAAACAATGATATTAAATTTTATGAATAAAGCAACCTTAAGCGTACCAAAGATAGAAAATAAATAAACTAGATTATTTATTTTTCAGACATACATCACTCCCTCTAAAACAATATCAATCAATCAGTTCTTCTAATCTAAAAAGAATATCTTTTTATGATGTGCCTAAACCGTCTATTCCTATTATTAAAATTTTGGTATTAATACGCTGCATGCTTAAATTGCCATTTTTTGTTAAAAGTTTAGACTTGAAGATAACTTTGGTCAGTAGGCCTAGACCCTAGACCTTCGACAGACAGCTTATTACTGTCAAAAGTATCACTTTTAATGTGTTGTTATTAGAAGAAAGATTCTATTCAATACAAAATACGAAATCTATCAAGACATAATCACAAAATTCAATGAAAAACTTCCCATATCTCACGCATGGGTGTGCAAAAGCGTATTAAAAAGATTCTTGAAACTAAATCAGTGATTAATCTGCAAAAGAAGATATCACATCAAAAACGAGATAAAAGTGCTTTTTCTTTATTTGAAAATTCTTTCAGAATGCTCCAGAGATTTCCTGATAAAGACGGTCACTCTAGCCAGAAATTAGAACAACCGCACATTCAAAAAACACTAAAAGAAGACAAATCTATATTTAATTTTGTGTTAAAACTATGAGAGATACAATTTTTTATCAGAGAATCATGTTTTCAGACGAGATAACTTTTTCGACCAATGATGACTAAAGACTATTTAAGTGAGAAAAATCGACTTAAGAAATCCTCATTATCTTTAGACATTCAACGTCTGGAACGCCGTTTCATTTTATATAATATTAGACCCATATAACCAATAACAATCTGAATCGCCACACATACTTAGACCGGCTCAAAAAATTTGAGCTATGGCCTTGTAGGTTTTCCAAGGGTATATCGAAATAAAACTGAATTATTCTTAATCTTAAATTTGTTTCTGCCCCAAACTGTCATAAGCTGTAACTAAACTGTCAAGTTTAGGTACAGTAGACGTTATAATTTCAAGTCATATTTATACGACGTACATAGTTGACTGGTTTAAGGCAAGAAAATTAAATTCGGTTTTTACCCGTAGCAAAATGCAAATCAATGAACATACTCTATAATAAATGTACAAAGAAAACTACTTCACCTTTCAAAAGGTTGTGAAAATTGACAACAAAGGCTAGAAAGAAGACCTTGACCAAAAAAGGATTAAACGTGAAAGAGTAAAGATGCCAGACGTACATGACATGTCTATTTTAGAAAATCAGATTAAATTAAGAACTCCGATTCAAAATGTTGTAACAGATCTTTTGTTTTTCCTTTTTAATAAACAATACAAGTATATTAAATAAAAATATGAAAAATAAGTAAGTACTCAGAAGCCAAGAATGAATCTGTTAGTCCTTAGTTACCTTTGCTCTTATTTAATATTGTTTTGTTCAGAGTTTAGTATGGCTGGTTTCAAAAGTAATTATCTTCAACATCAACCCAATCAAAAAAGCTAATTATCACTAACAAGCCAAAAAAAAACTCTTCATTAGTTTGTTTGACCTAGTTTATGGTCAGCTTGATTGACCTTAGACCTTCTAATCTCCTGCCGGTTTTGTAAAAAGTTTTGGAGAGTTGGTCATACAAAGGTAGCAGCAAATTGAAAGGACGAGAGCATTATACTGATATCCACACAAATATGTAGCAAATTTCATAATGATGGTTAGGTAACACATGTAGTTCTCAGTTTAATCTATAATTTTATTTAAATTGAATTAATAATTGTCGCTACTGTACCTGCTTATTCATACTTCAAATCTTTATAGTCTTGTGTTATAATACTAAATGTCTGTGAGCTATATTAATTTATCGTGTTAAAAATTGATATTTTTTAATGATATTGCAAATACTGGCCATGATGCCAAAGAAAAAATTGGTCAAAATTTGTGCGTTAAATAAATTAATATCGCGTTGGGAATTTTATAAACCAAATTAAAACCGAAGAAAATGCCAAAACCAATTCTTGTTAGGATTTAGACGTTTCCAAAAAGACATTCAGTGATATTTTGACTACAGACTTTTTCATAAAACGTTTAATTTTCCAGAAGAATATGTTTTAATACTATTCATAGAAAAGTCATATTCATTTTAAAACAAATATTTCAAATTCAAAATTCTTTGTTTTTATGTTATTTAAGTGAAAAATATAAAATTTCGATGTGACACCTATATTGATAAAAAGCTCAAATTTCAACATTTTTTTTTTGACATTGTGAACATTTAATATTATATTAACACAACTGTCTAATCATACAATTTTCATAATTACATATAATCGAATTAAAAAAAAAACAGGAAGAAATAACGAGAAAAAAGTAAAACAACAACAGATCAAAGAAATTGATGTACAGAGAACATTATAATATTTTTAATAATGATCATCAATTTTCACAAGAGAATGAGTTTCAAATACCTATTCCAATCACTATATGTACTTAAAAGCACTAAAAAAATAACTACTAAATTTATTCAAAATTAAAAAACTTCTATTAAGACCGTTCCAATGAGCTCAAATAGAATACTTTTGCAAAATTCATATTTTTGGTGATGTTTCAGCGTTATTTTATTAAAACATTTTTCTAAAAGAAACCATACAAAGATTAGACAAGATCAGAAAATTAATTTATCAGCCAGAAAAAAACTGATGATTTTTTAACGGCTAAACCAATTTTTTTGGAGAATTCTTTGCAGTGTTGAATCTTTGGGACTAGAATATATTGAACAATTTTTCCTTTTGGTTTTTGAGCTTCGACAAATTTCAAGGCAATGAAGATTTACAAAAGAACAAAAATATTTTTTGTTTATATAAATTGGCCGATGTGCGATATTTTACAGTTGCTTGAGAGAAAGATGTTTTATGTTCCTCTGCTGTTTGAGCAGTTTTATCTTAGAAACCTAAGAAAACAAGTCCTTTTAAATGCCACTTCCGTCTTTATTACTTCCGCCGCTTTATCTTGGGATTCCAATTTCGAAGAAATACTTCGACCGTGTAGAAGATCTTCTCAAAAACCGGCCGTACTCTTCCAAGAATTCCTCAACCAAAATGACAAGAAAAATAAAATAGATCTTATGTACAGTTTTCGAATTTAAGTCTTAAATAAGTCCATTAATCGTGCTCTTATAGATGTTTTAATTTTTAGAGGTTGCTGTTGGTATATATAGCTGTCAAAAAAATAATTACGTCAAAGTCATAATTTTTTTACATACGAGTTATTACTGTAATATCTTTTTGAATGAAAATTCGTATTTATTTTAAACCCAAATGTATTTATCAGGTAGTAAATTTTTAGTAGTTGTCTCGTTTGGTTCCCGAAATTCGGATGAAGCACATAAATACTCTGGTTCTGTTGTAACATTTTTTTTTTGTGAAAAATAAAACAAATTATGTCAAACAAAAACTTTTATTTTGTATGCCGTTACCAACCGGTAGCAACAAAATATCCTAGAGCTTAAATTTTTTTATATAGATATACACTTAAATAAAAGACACAATTTAAAAAAAAAAAACTAAAAAACACGTTTTATAAGGGTATTAGGGCACTTGTTCCACAGAAAACTTAGGACTTGTGCGCCAAATCAGCCCTTATAAAGCTAAATTCTAGTCACTTTCAAGATAGAGTGTAAGAAAACAAATGCTTGCAGGCTCCACGTGATCACATCTATAAAGGGGGAGATGGTTGACGAATTTACAAACAGAGCATTTAGTATTTAAGTGGTTACGTTTAGCGCTTTCTGGGAGGACGGAGAGTTCTGAGATTAACCTCAGTTTCTGCTTCCGTAGACGACAATTTAGGACAAGGCAGCACAAAGAAACAGCAGCAAAACAAATGCACACACAATACACCCCAAATGCCAGCCCCGCCAGGATTCCAAGAACTGGGTAACATGTGGACGTTATGAATGGATCACGCATTGATCACGTCCTACACACTATTTACTATTGCTCTTTTTTAAGTTGAACAGACTATAGTTCTTTAATACACTATTGTACGTTATTTATAAATTGCAAACTTCTTGTATAATTAAAACATTTTTCTGTTAAAATTTTCATTGAACAAAAACTAAAATGTTTGAATAAATCTAGTAAGTTTTGAAAAACATTTCAATATAAACCTTTTACAGATTTGTTTCATAGAAAAGCAAAATAATACAGCTTCAAGCCAGCTTTCGGTATATCAGTCAGCGATGAATTAATCATTACAATATTTTACATTTGTTGTGATGAAAAATACCATCTACCGCTCCCATACTGCCCCGAAAGGGTGGAATGCACAAACAACATGATTAAGCACCTTTTTAAGCACAAAATTAATAGCAAAAAATTCAAAAAATGAGTTAATGAAGCGTTTTGTCCAAAATATACCGCTTAATTCACTAATAGTTTAATATTAAAAAACAATAATGATATGAACTCTAAAAATATGTTTACATGACTATGTTAGTAAAGCAAGTTCAACGTTTTCATCAAAAAAGAAGTCAAGAAATCCGAAATATTTTCTACAAAGAAAATAAAACAAAGTCAAAGCTTTATGAAAAAAATTAAATATCTGATCGGACATAATAGGATTCGGTTTCAACTTGAGATACCAATACTGCGTTTCTTTGTCGTAAATTGCTCATAAAAATATCGCAAAATATAGGTTTTCTTTTCTTTCTTCTACTTTGTTTAATATTATATTTCATTTTTCCAAAATAATAGTATTCCTGTCTAAATCTGTTCAGCCGTTTTTGAAATTAACCGTCCATTTGTAATTTTAAAGACCAAAATGAACAATAATTTTTTTTGCCCTAAGATGGTTTGGTAAAATTCCAGAGCACCTTAAAATTTGCACCAAGAGCCGCTACTGACTGGTAAACCAACATTTTTAAAACTGACAACAACCAATTATTAAAAAAATACACAGCAGCCAACAAAAATATTTAATACCCAAATCTTGAAAAAGAAAAATTCTTTATTTAAGTATAGTTATCCAAAAAATAATCTGCCTTTATGACAGTGCAGTAACAATTGACACTGTGGTAGCGAGTTTTAAACACTCAACCATAAATCAAATTTCAACTAATCGGCTCTAACAAGACTGTACAAAACCGTCTTTAGCTGGAACTTTTTTTCGTAATAAATATAGAAATCTCAAAAATGTGCTTTTTTGCAAATCATTGACGAACAGTTAATTCATAATAATAAATTTATTTAATTATATAAATATACTCATGTATAACAATAAATAATAGCTAATAAAAATTTTATATAATATTATTGTTTCCTTGAACAACGTAATACGGTTCTCGGTAAGATTGTACTTTTGCTTTTACCTGGCATAAAAACCAAATAGTTTTTGGATGACTATACATCGTGTTTTTTGCACCGAAACTGATTTTAGAATAAAATTAACGTTTACATCCAATTGTACTTTGTTTTAGTAGCCTTAATTTTTTTTTCAAATTGAGTGCACTATACAATAATTATTATGAACGTAAAATTAAAATGTTTAGTAGACATTTCTACAGACAAAGCAACACCTTGAAATCTTAAGAATTTATAATGTCAATTGTTTAACAAATGCGACAAGTCTTATATAGGTCAAACGCGCAGGTCATATCAGCTTAGATTGAAGCATTGACTGGCAAGCCCCTTTTTAATTTCGCAAGATTGAAAAAAAAATCATTACAGTGTAACATTATTGTGTCAATAAAAGTCATAAATTATTAAAAATATTTACACTAATGACAAAAAATTGTTGAACAAACGAGATTGAAAACTTAAAAAAAAGAACAACCAAAAAGGGTCTATTAATAAAGCAGATTGTTTCAAGCTTATTTAGAGAAATTTTGGCCGAACAAAAATCGTAAGGACTGTAAAAGTATCTTCTGCTGAAGCTTAAAGATTTCACGCATATTGCAAAAATAACAATGCAGCAGTAACTGACAGATATTAAAATGACGAAATAAACTAATCAAAATAATACTTATTCACGTTATACATAATAATAATAAACTGCATTATTACCAATCAAACACAGAATATTTCAAGGAGATTCATTAAGTTCTCTATGGTTTTGTTTAGCAATTAATCCATTGTCAAATATCCTTAATAATTCAGGCTGCTTAAGCTGATAACAAACCACATTAGTTTGTCAACTATTGTCTATTAGTCATCCATGTATATGGATGACAAAAATATATGTAAGCAGTAAAAATCAATTATTCAATTTAATAATTACTGAGTTGTTTCCAAATACATAGTATTGGTATGGATTTGGGTGTTAGCAAATGAAAACTTTAAGGCACAAATAAAAGTAAAAATCAAATTTTATCTTATACAACAAAAAACAATAAAATTATTAACAGTTCAAATGAACGAGGTTTGTACCAATATCCAGCTTAAAATCAAAATATCCTTATAAAGAAATAAAAATAGCATCAACAAAATGTTTTTTAACGGTGTTTTATTACTTTTAAAAACGCAATTAAATAGTAAAAATTTGATACAAGCAATAAATTCTTATGCTGTTCCTCTATTAACTTATTCCTTTGGTATCAAAATCAAATTGACCGCAACAGATATTAATAACACATAAAAATACGATCATTCACTAAATTTAATAAACATCATCCAAAATGCACTAAAAATGGCTAAATAAAATCGTTGGAATTCAAAAATCGTAAAAATTTTCCTTTAGTTATTTCAAATATGGGTGTTCTACCCACATCATTAAGTAAAAATCTCAAAATTTTAGATTTGGATTTAAAAATCCTCGCGGAAATACAGAAAACATTATTATGTTTTCAGCATTATTATGTTCATGTCATATTGTTCGAATGTTTTTAAATATTAAATGTAACAAATCAAATAATATGACCGCAGATGCGTGGGGAGATAGTAATTTAGCTTGATTTATCAAAGAACAAACTTGTATAGTCTCTATTTAGTGTAAAACATAAATTGTGGTTTTCGTTTGTAATTTAATTCGTAAATTGGTTTTTAAACTAATTGAAAATTAAGAGCTTGTTGTTTTCCAACAAATATTATATTATCATTACTTGTCGAAGACCGTAATGGTTTTTGAATCCAGCAAAATTGCTGCGCCTCCGGGACAGAAAGGGTTGAACATAATATTGTATAAGACTTCTTCATCTCATCATCAGACAGTATTGAGAACATTTGCGTTAACATCACAAACACCTAGGAATCATTCGAGAATTAAATGGTTGTAGTTCATATTTTTAACTCACTCATCTGCTGTTTGCAAATGAACCATATTTTTGATTGAAAAAAAAACGGTCATAGTTTGAAAACTCAACCAGAGCCAATCCCAAGAAAAAAACAATCTTTAAAAAACCCGACTTTGAAGGGCTAAATAGACCTTGAAGAAGTAAAATCCCCAAAATGTGAAATCAAAATAAAATCAAGTATTCTGGTAATCTAATTATTCTAAAACTGATTGTTTCTACAGGAAAAAAAGTAAAAGAAAAATAAGTGATAAAGTTGTTGATTGATATCTATGTGACCACGGGGTGAAGTGAAGGAAAAAATATAACTGATAATAAATTCACCCTTTTGCCCCTGGTACAAACCTAAAAAAAAATAAACAAAAGAAAATAAGTATTGGCCACACTGGAAAAATTAGTATAAATTACATATGAAATGCAAACTTTAGAAGCTCGTAAAGAGTATTCGAGTTTCAAGAAAAGGAACTCTTTGCTCTTTTTGTTTCTAATAAAAGCGAAGTTGCTTCAAACATATGATAGCCAGCAGAACCAAAGGGAAAAAGACATAAATAAAATAGTTTTTAATTATACACCGAAAGACAGATTGTTTCAAAATACACAACTGAAGAATAAACGACAAAATTATCATTTCGGAAAAATTATCTTTGCTCACACAGTCAGCCATTTAATTTTGCTAAAACTATTTCCACATGGAAACGGTGTTTGGATCAAAATCGACATCCAGTAGAAAATGTAGCAGTGAGTTCTATTCAAGAGCAAGATAAAACGCAACTGCTCAAATTCATTCCAACTGCCTAAAAATAAGTTTCCTTCTTCTTGTATACATTTCAGCAAAATTTTTCAAAATAAACTTTTTTGTGTAATTTTCAAAAACCATGTCCCACCAAATCGTCAAATCACACTATTTGGTAGAAAATTCATATAAAAAAAAACAGTCATTGTTTACATTACCGGCCAGTAAGGTATGGAGTTGGAGTGGTGTTTATAGTGTTGAAGAGAGTTTATGAATGTAACTTACAATAAAAAGTTTTTTCCGGAAATCGTCTTGGAAACAACATTTTCCTGCTTATTTACGCGCAGGAAAATTGAGTTTTCCGGACTAGTACTGTAAAAACTTTACAAGACGCTAAATAAAAAAGATACTCTATAGATACTCTACAGATCCAAGGAAGAGTATTTTGGTCATTTGAATGTTGAATAGTTCTTAAACCATTAAAAATTGGTTTAAAATGAAATATACGTTTTTTTCTGCGGCCTACCCTGTCCGAAAAATCGTCAACCATCTCCTACTTCATTGATGTGATCAACTAACTTGATTTTTGTGAAATTTGTAAAAAAATTCTAAAATTTGTAAACTTCGTCTTTTTTACGATTTTCGGAAAAATTTAATACAAAACATGTCAGTAAAATCTTTTACTTGACTCGGAGCTTTAAAATACTCGGCACAAAGTGCCTCGTATTTCAATTTAGCTCCTCTTCAGTAATGTGAAATTTTCCTGACTTTTATGTAAATGACTATTGTCCCAAACTTTGGAATAATCCACATTTTTCACGCTCTCTCAATTTACTAAATACATAGAATTTTCCCTTGTCCTAAACTGTTGTATACACTTTTTTTATTTTGGACAATTTACTGGATACGTACAGTAGTTTTTGTCTCACATGGTTTTAGCATTTTTGCTACAAATTTCTATGTAAATACGACGAAAAATCAAACGTTTTAAATACCAAATATGTTATTTAACCCCTAAAGGCATTTACACAATTGTTTAGTAGTGGGAAATGATGTTAAAGTGTTTTTTTTTATCGTACGACTAAAAATTTCACACAAATTGGACAGCCGGTAAAGTAAACAATTACCAAAAAAAACTTAAAACATTTTAAGAACTTCTGTATACTGAATGTACTTTTGATACATATAACTCTAATGATGTCGTGCCAAGATGCTGTTTAATTAATGTTTGTGGTAGCGTTGTAAACGACTTTTGAGTTGAGTTCCCAAGTTTTTCAAATAAAAAAATATAAATACATATAATATAACAAGGTAAATATTCAATTACCTCCACAGAACGCTAATAAACAGTACCCCAATACTTGTACGGAAGGCAGGGGGAGCAAAAAAGCAAATTTGAAATAAGACCCGAATAGTTAACATTTTAGTGGGAAAAATCGTAAAGGAGTATTAAGTTTTTGTAAAACAAAAAAAAAACAAGAACTGATAAGATAGATTAGTGCAAAAAAGTTTTAAAGTCACTTTCATTTCAAGAGGTATATTATATATCCTACCTAGTGCAATTTTTTACAAAAATAAGATAAGAAAAAAAGAATTAAAAAGAGATCAACGTCCTAAATAAACAACTTCCTTCCTCCCTCGGTGATCAAAACTTTGACTGTTGCTTGGCAGTCATTTGCCTCTAAGAAATAAGAATATTGAACCCAATTTGATTATTATCTACATATTTAAATTAAGGCCTTTCCAAATAATAAATATTCATGTTATTTAAAGGAAATGGATGTAAAATCGTCTCTTAATGATTATCCGTCTTTTTTTCCCTCGGTGGATTAGCAATAGTTTTAAAATTTAAATAATTGCTTTTTGAAGTTTATAGATTTTATGAAAATCATAATGTAACCATTACATTGCAGCAACATAGTTCAATTCTAATCATGTTTCAAGGCTCAGACCAATCTCAATTACAGCATAATTATAGTTTGAAGCATTTCCAACAATAAACGCCAAATTGCCCAATTATTTTGGCGGGAAAACATGTGATTGCGAAAGAAAATTGAAAAGCCAACCAGTTGACGCCACCAAATTTTTGGATGAGTGTGGATCTAGTCATGGTAATATAAAACATGCACCAAACCCTCACCCATCAAAAACTTTAGTACCCATGTTCAGGATATTAAGTCAAAAAAAAAACTTACTTTTTTTCGTCTTCTTTTCTTGTTTCTAAAAATTTCGAAAACCACTAAATCACAGCACCACTATTTTCTTACATGAGTTTGAATTTTTATTTTTAAAATATATAATAAAAAAAAAAACAAAAGAATTCTGCCGCAACAAAATCACAGTAACCCAGCCAACGCTAACGCCGATTTCTAAATGGTCGAGATTTATTTTTTCAAAAATTGTACGGTTAGCTTGGTTGAGGTGGGAGATAATAATCATAGGTGGCTTGGCCAATGAGATGCTCATTTTTTATAGAGAGGGGAGAAAGCGTTGTTGAAACGTATGTCTTGCATTAAGCCAGGAAATATGCACGGTATAATCGGATATCGTTTTTTTCATTTTGTGGGTTTTTATGGATTAGGGACAGGTAATTTTGTGGAATTGTAAAATATAAAAAGTTTTGATAATTGTTTTGAATTCAGGTTTTCAATTTTAGAACTTGTACAATCTGGTTTTAATTCTTTTTTAACACATTTTATAATTTGAAATTCATTAATCATAAATAATAAATTAGACTAATTTGCCAAAAATATTTTTATTATTATTTAATTATCTTGTTTGTCTTTATACAGTGTGGAAACTACTTATAAACAAAATTCAGTATTGTCAAAACGTGACAATACTTGTGACTTTTGCCGGAAAACGTTGAAACAGGTCAATTTTTATTTCTTATAAAAAAGTTTTTTTTTTTGTGTTGCTTTACTTGCTCATGACGTCATTCTCTTAGAGCCTGTGGCGTCATTTTTAAAGAGAAATGCTATATTTTTCTTAAAAATCTAAAGGTGATTTTATGGAATCTTTTTTTTTATGAACTCACCTATAATTAACTCTAATCTCAACAATTCTTAAAATTTTTAGGTATTTACGTTCTTACTACAACAGCAATAAAAAAGTAGGAAAACGTCAGTTCAATTTTTGTTTTTATCACACACTTTTTTTGTGTTGATTTTTTCTTCCTAATAATTTTATAGTGGGTAGCCACCAGACTGAAAAGTTCCACGATTTATTTAAATACAAATAGTTTTACCTTTTACTATTTAAACATTCTCAGCAAAAAGTCTTTAATTTTGTACAGTTGGTAGACCTTGTTTTTACGTACATCTTGTAGATTAGAATTCTAACTGTATGAGTATGCTTTTTGCTATAGTCTAAAAAATCTAAGATGGTCAAACTGTTGTAAAACTAAGCGTAAAACCATTTGAAAAATAGTCTACTATCTTTGTCTACTTTCTGAGTTAGAGAGTAATAGATATTATCTCGTCAGCCGACAATTTCACCAGCGTGAAGCTGTTGGTTTTTTTCTTCTTCTCCCCTTTCAAACTAGTTATAAAAATGAAACAGTTATCTATAGGACGAGATTAGTTAATGTCTTGATCCTGGTGTATTAGTGTTTAAAAATAAAAGAAATAAAGCAAAATTCTGGATAAAAAAGAGTAAACACCTGATTTAGAACTACACCCCTACAATCTATTGCCGTATGCTTTAAATAGAGAAAATAGTTATTCGGATCACTAGTCCAGAAAATAATGTTCTGTAAGTGCGAGGGGTTTTGCGAAGCCGCGGCGTTAAGCCAAGACGTAGCACTAGTTAAACATTTTTTAGACGTTTAATCCACACAATTTTTTATGCTAACAAATCTAAATTATTTTTTAAGATAAATATTTTTCTAACCTAAAAAGCAATTGACATTCTGATTACATCTGCATGAAGATGTAATCAGAAGTTTTATTTGCTTATTTATGCAATGCGTGGTTTTGATTTCTCTTTTATGCCTAAGTTGCCAAACTTGTTGACATTTAGAAAATTTAGAATCAATGCTGCTACCTCACTTCTAGTGAACTTTTGACAAAGTCACTTTTGTAAGTACTAGGTCAAAAAATTACGGTTTCCGGCCGATTTTGAATCTTGCAAAACGGTCGATAATGGCTGATGGCATGAAAAATATTTTTTAATGTTACATTTCTTAAACTATATTTATTGTGCAATCTGTACTTTTATCACATCTAGTTTTTCGATTTCTTATCTAATAGTTCATGGTGATTATGAGCCGCACCGTATCTTCTTCTGAAGAAATGTATAAGCGTTTTAAACAATTTTCTTCGTTTCAATGAGTAAATAAATAATTGATGAAAAAGAACGATTATTAATATATTCTGACACCAAGCTTTTAATATTTGGTTGGTTTTTTTTTTCCTATCACTGTCAGAATCACTATCAAAACTACGTTGAGAAGGACGTGTAGGTAGTATCATGATAAGATGAAATCTATAAATTTAAAATTGAATGTTTTTAAAAAAATGATAATTGTTCTACAAAAGATAAACTATCTTGAACTGATAATCATTTTTAAATGCTTATGAGAGCCGATTGTAGACTTGGTTATACAACATTATCAGATTAATTGTAATCTTTGGCAACATCACACAGTTTTACTACTTGCCAAAAAGTTTGTTTATTAAATCCCGAGAGCTCTTTCGACCACCAAGTGGTTATCATCAGGTGATGAATAAAACTCGTATTCATTTTATTGCGTTTCATTCATGATCACTTGGTGGTCGAAAAAGCTCTCAAGATTTGCTAAACAAACTTTTTGGCAAATGGTACAACTGTGTGAATAGACAGATTATTTTTATAAATTTGAATTGTTTTTAGGTAAACTCTACCAAACGATAGTATTGTTACTTATTAAACTACAAATACATAATTATTAAGTTTCATTTTGACAGTTTAATAAATTTGAATAGTTATTTTGGAAAACTTTACCAAAGTATGGTTATTTGAACATTAAAGTTTTAATTTGACACTACGATTACAAGTAAGTTAAAATGTACTTTTGAATTTTGATTAAATTCTAATTTTGCTTCTGGAAATGCTTGGAAAGTCAACTTTTTGGTCACAAAATCTTATTTGTATTTCGAATCCGACTGATCATTTCTCAAAAAATTATGTATCTAGAATAGGCAGCTTTTTATACATTGAACATTTTGGTTGTCTTTGCCATTCCTTTACCATACTTTACTATTTAAAACAGTTTTTAAACTAGCTTAAAGATTTATTATTTTGATAAGTGAGAAAATTTGTATCTAAACTTTAATTTTAACAATAATTATGAAAAAAAATCACGTTTATATTTTTTCAAATCAAAGCAAATAAAATATTTTAAAAAAGAATTATCAAGAATTATCAAGAAAAATCATTTTTTGAAAAAGACTTTAGTTAAAGTTACTATTGGCTACCAGCAGAGCAGCCTTAACAATTAAGAGGTAATTATTAATTAAGTGTACAGATAAAGTCATATTACAACTTATTTGATCTCAAATACTGTCACAAAATCAAAAACAATATAAATTTATTATTATTGCAACACATTAGTGAGTTTTTGCAACATTTTTGGTTTAAAAAAATATAATTTTTGTTTTTTTTATAATTTTTTGAACTGATGTGCAAGATGAGTGAATTTTTTATGTTTAAAAAATATGTTACAACATTTTATACAAATTGCGTCTTGAAGTAAGTCTGAAGTAAAATTCTAACCATGTATTCATCTCTTGATAATGACTACTTTTTGGCAAATGGCAATTAATAATTATTTACATAAAAGTCAGGAAAATTTCACATTACTGAAGAGGAGCTAAATTGAAATACGAGGCACTTTGTGCCGAGTATTTTAAAGCTCCGAGTCAAGTAAGAGATTTTACTGACGTGTTTTGTATTAAATTTTTCCGGAAATCGTAAAAAAAGACGAAATTTACAAATTTTAGAATTTTTTTTACAAATTCCACAAAAATCAAGTTTGTCAATTTTGTTGGCAACTATAGTTACTAGAGTATCTTTTTCATTTTGCGTCTTCTAAAGTTTTTACAGTACTAGTCCGGAAAACTTAATTTTCCTGTGCGTAAATAAGCAGGAAAATGTTGTTTCCAAGACGATTTCCGGAAAAAAATATTTTCTACTTGACTATCTGTTATTATGTTTTGTTTTTTTTTTTGATATTTTTTTTTGTGAAATTCATATTAGATTTTTAATAGAAAACGTTTCTAAAATAGAAACGTCGGCTAGTTCGTCTGACCCATCTTGTCCACCTTTTTTTTATTTATTGTTTTTTTTATCGCAACTTTTTTTTCATTATAGTTATGTATTTTTTGGTTGTCTATCTCATATTCTGTCTGTCATTGTGGCTTTTGTTTTGGTAATTCTGTCATTTGTCTGTCTTCTTTTTTTTCTTTCTATGACTGAATATTTACTGCTTGTCTCTTAATAAGATAGTTTTTTGTTTAGTTCTTGATCTCATTTCGGTTGATCGATCTGTTGAACAACGGTTGATCATTTTCTTTTATAAAAAAATGTTCACTGAGACCAGTTGCATTTTATTACTTCTAGAAGACACAACTTTTAAGTTGAGTTTTCTAAACAATAAAACATTACAAATAAAAGATAATTACAGGTATAGATTGATGGTGTGAATCAACAGTCGCAATTGGAATAATACAACGTGTTAAACTTTACAAACTTTCTTCTGTTCAATTTGTTTGAATTAATTAAAAAAATTAATTCATAATTGTTGTTGTCGTAGAAAAAGTATAGTATGCAACTCGCACAAAATAGCCAAATGTGCATCATTTTGTGCTTGTGACATAATTTACTAATTTAATCCCGTAAACTTTCAAAATATCGCCAAAAGCAAAGACAATATAAATTTGATTATAACTAATTCAAGCTGTTCATAATTTTTTGTTTTTCAAGTTGTTTTAATTTTCTAAATAGATGGCATTCTAGAATACATATTTTTTTCTAATTAATAATTATTCATCGCGGAAATCTTCTATGAGGTCGACCCTCGTATTTATTCAAATGCATCAATTAATCCGATTAGGCAGGCAATCAACTATCTTAATAGAATTATTAAGCTCATCTTTGCACATATCAAAAGTTCAATAAAACTTATAAGCTGTAATTTTATAGAAGTATGAATACTATTATTGTTACAAATTGTACATTCAGCAAATAGATATAGATATTAAATAATAAAAAAAAACGTAGATCCATACTTGAAAGAATACATTTATTCAAATGGACTATTATGAACTATTGACACTAGTTTTAAAAAACAGATTATTTATTGTGGTTGGCCAACTGGCATTATTTTTAATTCATGAACCTGAACATGTTCTGGTGTTGACAAAACATATAAAACTGCATTTGCTATATCTTCTGCTTCTAAAATTGGTCTTGATTCTAAAGATTTCTTTCTTGATTCATCCATTTCTTTGTTGTATATAGTCATTTCGCTTTTTACAAGCCCAGGACTTACGCTCGATACTTTTATTTTGCTTTTGAAGCTGTTCAGTTCTTGTCTCAGCGTTTCAGTTAAAGCTGTTACGGCATGTTTTGACGCTGGATAGACGTTCATCAAGGAACCGATAGGTACTCTATGTCCAGACATGCTGTTAATGTGAATAATGTGCCCATTTATGTCATTTGTCTTCATTATTTTCACAGCTTCTCGAGTGGCAATGCACAAACCAAGAACATTAAGATCAAAAACTTTTCGCCAGTCTTCCGTTTTGCCATCAGAAAGAAGAGCATTTGGTTGGGCATAGCCGGCATTGTTGATTAAAATATGTACTGCTCCTAAATTATCTGTTACCCATTTGAAAGCTTTGATTATATCTTCTTCTTGGGTGAGATCAGCTTTGACAGAATAGAGTTTACCTTTCTTGCCAGATAGTTTTTTTGCAAGATCTTCTATGTTTTCTACACGCCTAGCTATGCCCACAACTTTTATTCCATGCTCTACCAGCAGCTCGGCAATGGAAGCCCCAATTCCAGAACTGGCACCTGTTACAATAGCAACTTTTCCAACCCACCGGTCTAAAGAGAGTACCATTTTGGTTAACCAAGACTTGGAACTACGTGCACAAACTGAGATTTGTGGCGCACTTGAAGTTTTTTTTAAATAACAATTTGCATTGTCATTGTGATTGCGATAAGAAGTTATCAGTTTTTTGAAATATTGAATTATGTATGTTTTGTATCTGGGAAAAATTGTATGAATATGTTAATTAATTACTATATAATTTTTCATGTGACTTAAATTTATGCATTTTCAGCTAATTATGAGCATAAAACTCGCTTTTTAGCTAATTATGAGACATTTGTTTCAGTCGGCTTAGATATATTATATCGTCCAGAATAGAACTAGTGGTATACAAAGTTGCCTATGCTATACAACACTTTTTATAATAGATTGCTGTCTCTACAAGCCGTAAACATCAACTTGGCAACAGCGTTAGCGGGTCTATTGTGGCAGTGAACTCAGATAAAACCATAGTAGAAGCAGATAGGTATAACTTTTAAATCACATTAACTTATTGTTATCTATTGTTATCTTACCTAAGTCACTGTACAAATTTTGTAATCCAGCTTATAGCACAAAATTACCACAAAACAATGCAACTAACCGCACCCAACCCCAAAAAATTTGCCTCTGCTAAATAGTGCAATTTATCATACACCCATTAATGAAGCAACAAACTAAACACTTGGAAAACAGTAGAAAACAAAATACACATAAGCCACAAACAGTTTCACTTGTTTGAAGTTTGAAACAAAACTATTGTCACCTGAAAATTTAAATAAACACTTGAAACTTGAACTAGTGAATGCCAATAGACCCGCTGGCAGCGTTGTCACATTCCGCTGTTCGCGCTGTGTGCTTTACGTATTTACTCATCTACTCTTAATTATCTCCTATTAGAACACACATTTCAAATAATTTTTTTAAACAGTTTTTCGGTATTATGTCGTTTTTTTAACACATTTTCTATTAATATTTGATATTGCTTAAATTTTAATTTTTCCATTTTGTCTTAGCAAAACTGGCATATAACCTTCTTACATAGCATATTAACAATCCGCGTCATTGAAAATGTGCCAACCGTGCCGGTAGACCAACAGTTTGGCGCTCATAAAACGTTCCACACACGTTCAGTTTTACTTGTTGTCATTTTATACATTTATTATTAAATTTAGTTTTGCATGAAAAAATTACATTAATGTGATGAAGTCATTACTTTGAATAATACAGTCAAAGCCAATTTATTCAAACTAGATCAGTAGACTTACACAGGTTTCGTTCTTATTAGAACTCTCTAGGAAGTTGCAACAGATTTTTATTGGAACAATTTGAATTTAAGCAGCTATAATTTAGACTTATATCTACTCAAATGCTTATTGCTTGCGTAATATGAAAAAAATAGCAACATTTATTAAAATTAGAAGCTGTTTACATCAAAGTCGAGAAACCAGTTTTTTACATTTCATTGTCTTCAAATGACAGATATTGATTCTAATAGAAATAATTTTTAGACAAAAAGATATTGCTGATTGGACAACCAACTTATTACGTTAGCATCTTTTGTCTGAAACGCATACATATCATACGCAATATTATCTATGTATTTTAGTTTCCACCAACAAATAAGAAAACTAAGGTTAAAGCAAACTTGATTACGGCAATTGAATGTGGTGCAATAGTTTGATAAACGGATATAAATTTGATTTTATTCTAAATATGGTTAACATTATTTATTTATTTTATTAACAATTATATTTTTTTTGTCTTTTTTAAAAAGTAAAAATTGGTTTCTTTACATTTAACTTGAATTTCAGGTCTTTAGTTAGAAAATCTGTTTTTCCGACCAATTATTATTCAACAAACTATAAAGTACCTATTTAAAATAAACCATTACTGTGAAATTGGTCTCTTACGTGTTTAACAATAACTCGATCTAAAGTCTATTAATAAAACAAGTCTACATTGCAAAAACTCTGATTTTAAAAAATATTTAGGATTATATGAAAAAGCTCAATTTTACAAAATCGAACCTATCTAACTTCAGAAAAATATATATTTTTTAAATAAAATTTAAAAACATAGGTTTACAAAAAAAGTTTTAGAACTTTTACTATTATTTTAATTTTTTAAGCATAGAAAAATAAAGATTAGAAATATCGTAAAAATTTTTTTATAATTTACAGAAAAACTGAAATTATTTAACATATTTTTTTTGTTGATAAAGTTTTGTTTTTTTAAATAGAACACTTTTTAGCTTTTTTATCTTTCAAAGTGTTTTTTTTATTAAGCATTACCTATACATACCTAAATCTACTGACTTTAAAAAGATAGTAGAATATTATAGTAAATATTGCTTTCGGAAGTTCACGACATTATTTTCAATACTAGTTCAGATCTACTCTTGCTTAATTTAGCTTGACAGATTTTTATTGTCTTTGATGACAAATGCCAAACAAACGTCAAAGCTGGTCTAGAATATCGTACGTTTCTCCGTATAAATTAATCATAAACAGAACATACGTTTGACATTCCATGGCAAGAGTAGATCTAAATAATTTATAAACGCACTGTATAAAATGAGAAAGACATAAAAAACGATAAAGAAAGATTTAGAGCTATAAATTAATAATAAAAAAACTGGTTAAAGTAAACTTTATGGTTTTTTCTTATAATGAATTTTAAGTTTCAATAACTTTAGATTTTGTGTTTTGAAAAAAAGCCAGAAGAATTAACAAGAACGCAAAAATTTTAAAAACTAATTTTTTTTAACTAAAAAATTTAAAACTTTGTGGACACCAAAAAAAATCCTGAAACACTTTTTGTAAAGTTGTTTATAAAAATATGTTAGAAAAAAATTTAATGGTAATGCAAATTTAATTATATTATTAATACAAAAGACAATAAATTACAAAAAAAATTACATTAACAAAACTTACATTAAATTATCAGCAAAGGCATAAGAGACCAACCTCACTCCAATGACTCACTTTGTATAGTTAATTATTAGATATTTCCGTAATCTTGTAAATACATAACTATAAATTTATTATTATAACTAAGTATTTTTAATTTAAAAAATATATATCTTTTTTTTACTTTTCAAAATAGACTGATGCTAGAGTACCTACTTAATGTTTTAAATTTTGAATTATTAATAATTACGCATAGCATAAAAAATCTTTTTTTAGTAGCTCAGTCAAATTAGTACTTTAGATTTACAAAAATTCCAAGCCGCCATTTTCCTTTGAAATTCGTTGAGAGGGGTCCCTGGTAGTCTAAATTCAAGAAATAGTGGTACCTTTTAAATTAAAGAGTAATTTTTTGTCTCTTGTATAACTCGTTTATTTTCATTTTACACAAAAAATAGTTCTTACAAAAATTGTTTAAAATCAAATTTCCTGCCATTTCGATTCTTATCAATTTTTTCCTAGAATCGATTTTTTTTATTTATACCCAAAAAGAGAGTGAATTTTTGATTATCGAACAACTCGTTTATTTTCAATTTTACAATAAAAAAAGTTATTGCAAAAGTTGTTTTAAATTCAAATTTTTCTTAAAATGATTATTTACATCCGTCTTTTCCTTTACCGTAAACGTGCGCCCCAAAAACAAAAACTTTAGAAAAAATCGAAATTAGACTTGTAGCAAATAACATTTTCAACACATCAAATTTCTAACAACAATTAACAAAAAAAAAACAAAAAAAATATATAATAGTACAACATCAATAATAAACAAGACTTTACCTCCACTCTTCTCAATTTTAGAATTTTTTTTATTTTAAACAACTTTGTTTATTACAATTTTTCGTTTAAATTTGACGTTTAACGTGATAATATTATCCCCTACTTTCTCGAGTATAAATTGATAAAAATCAATCCTACAAAAAAATTTATGAGAACTAAAATTGTAGAAAATTGAATTTTAAACAATTTTTTGAAAATTATTTTTCGTGTAAAATTGAAAATAAACGAGTTATTCTAGAGATAAAAAATAGTCCTATAATTCAAGATGGCGGCTGACGCAACAAGTCTGGTACTTTTTAAATTTAGACTGTCGGTGACCTCCTTTAACAAATTTTAAAAAGAAAATTGCTGCTTAGAGTTTTTGTAGATCTCAGCCCGTTTTTGAGCTAATTCGATCAATTTTTAAATTTATTCAAATGCATAAATTGATTCGATTAGAGCTAATAATTATCTTAATTATTATTGAGCTCATGCTACATATCAAAAGATAAATAAAACTCTTGAAATTGTAGTTTTCTATATTTTTATTACAAATTGTACACTTTTAGCATATTAAACAAACGAAAAGAGAACCAAAATAATAATGTTCATGAAATAATCTATACTTCTAATGTTAAAAATTTGTCTAAATTACATTTCTACAATGCCGTTAATTTTAAGATTTAAAGATCGGTTTATTATTGTGCTTGACCAACTGGCATTATTTTTATTTCATGAACCTGAACAGGTTCTGGTGTTGACAAAACATATAAAACTGCATTTGCTATATCTTCTGCTTCTAAAATTGGTCTTGATTCTAAAGATTTCATACTTGATTCATCCATTTCTTTGTTGTATATGGTCATTTCGCTTTTTACAAGGCCAGGACTTACGCTTGAAACTTTTATTTTGCTTTTGAAGCTGTTCAGTTCTTGTCTCAGCGTTTCAGTTAAAGCTGTTACGGCATGTTTTGACGCGGGATAGACGTTCAATAGGTGACCCGTAGGTACTCTATGGCCAGACATGCTGTTAATGTGAATAATGTGCCCATTTATGTCATTTGTCTTCATTATTTTCACAGCTTCTCGAGTGGCAATGCACAAACCAATAACATTGAGATCAAAAATTTTTCGCCAGTCTTCTGTTTTGCCATCAGAAAGAAGAGCATTTTCTTGGGCATATCCGGCATTGTTGATTAAAATATGTACTGCTCCTAAATTATCTGTTACCCATTTAAAAGCATTAATTATATCTTCCTCTTGAGTTAGATCCGCTTTGACAGAGTAGAGTTTACCTTTTTTGTCAGAATTTTTTTTTGCAAGATCTTCTATGTTTTCTACACGCCTAGCTATGCCCACAACTTTTATTCCATGCTCTACCAGCAGCTCGGCAATGGAAGCCCCAATTCCAGAACTGGCACCTGTTACAATAGCAACTTTTCCAACCCACCGGTCTAAAGAGAGTACCATTTTGGTTAACCAAGACTTGGAACTACGTGCACAAACTGAGATTTGTGGCACACTTAAAGTTTTTTTTAAATAACAATTTGCATTGTCATTGTGATTGCGATTGCGATAAGAAGTTATCAGTTTATTGAAACATTGAATTATGTATGTTTTGTATCTGGGAAAAATTGTATGAATATGTTAATTTGTTTCAGTCGGCTTATATATATTATATCGTCCAGAATAGAACTAGTGGTATACAAAGTTGCCTATGCTATACAACACTTTTTATAATAGATTGCTGTCTCTACAAGCCGTAAACATCAACTTGGCAACAGCGTTAGCGGGTCTATTGTGGCAGTGAACTCAGATAAAACCATAGTAGAAGCAGATAGGTATAACTTTTAAATCACATTAACTTATTGTTATCTATTGTTATCTTACCTAAGTCACTGTCCAAATTTTGTAATCCAGCTTATAGCACAAAATTACCACAAAACAATGCAACTAACCGCACCCAACCCCAAAAAATTTGCCTCTGCTAAATAGTGCAATTTATCATACACCCATTAATGAAGCAACAAACTAAACACTTGGAAAACAGTAGAAAACAAAATACACATAAGCCACAAACAGTTTCACTTGTTTGAAGTTTGAAACAAAACTATTGTCACCTGAAAATTTAAATAAACACTTGAAACTTGAACTAGTGAATGCCAATAGACCCGCTGGCAGCGTTGTCACATTCCGCTGTTCGCGCTGTGTGCTTTACGTATTTACTCATCTACTCTTAATTATCTACTATTAGAACACACATTTCAAATAATTTTTTTAAACAGTTTTTCGGTATTATGTCGTTTTTTTAACACATTTTCTATTAATATTTGATATTGCTTAAATTTTAATTTTTCCATTTTGTCTTAGCAAAACTGGCATATAACCTTCTTACATAGCATATTAACAATCCGCGTCATTGAAAATGTGCCAACCGTGCCGGTAGACCAACAGTTTGGCGCTCATAAAACGTTTCACACACGTTCAGTTTTACTTGTTGTCATTTTATACATTTATTATTAAATTTAGTCTTGCATGAAAAAATGACATTGATGTGATGAAGTCGTTACTTTAAATAATACAGTCAAAGCCAATTTATTCAAACTAGATCAGTAGACTTACACAGGTTTCGTTCTTATTAGAACTCTTCAGGAAGTTGCAACAGATTTTTATTGGAACAATTTGAATTTAAGCAGTTATAATTTAGACTTATATCTACTCAAATGCTTATTGCTTGCGTAATCTGATAAAAATAGCAACATTTATTAAAATTAGAAGTGTTTCCATCAAAGTCGAGAAACCAGATTTTTACATTGCATTGTCTTCAAATGACAGATATTGATTCTAAGAGAAATAACTTTTAGACAAAAGGATATTGCTGATTGGACAAATAACTTATTACGTTAGCATCTTTTGTCTGAAACGCATACATATCATACGCAATATTATCTATGTATTTTAGTTTCCACCAACAAATAAGAAAACTAAGGTTAAAGCAAACTTGATTACGGCAATTGAATGTGGTGCAATAGTTTGATAAACGGATATAAATTTGATTTTATTCTAAATATGGTTAACATTATTTATTTATTTTATTAACAATTATATTTTTTTTGTCTTTTTTAAAAAGTAAAAATTGGTTTCTTTACATTTAACTTGAATTTCAGGTCTTTAGTTAGAAAATCTGTTTTTCCGACCAATTATTATTCAACAAACTATAAAGTACCTATTTAAAATAAACCATTACTGTGAAATTGGTCTCTTACGTGTTTAACAATAACTCGATCTAAAGTCTATTAATAAAACAAGTCTACATTGCAAAAACTCTGTTTTTAAAAAATATTTAGGATTATATGAAAAAGCTCAATTTTACAAAATCGAACCTATCTAACTTCAGAAAAATATATATTTTTTAAATAAAATTTAAAAACATAGGTTTACAAAAAAAGTTTTAGAACTTTTACTATTATTTTAATTTTTTAAGCATAGAAAAATAAAGATTAGAAATATCGTAAAAATTTTTTTATAATTTACAGAAAAACTGAAATTATTTAACATATTTTTTTTGTTGATAAAGTTTTGTTTTTTTAAATAGAACACTCTTTAGCTTTTTAATCTTTCAAAGTGTTTTTTTTATTAAGCATTACCTATACATACCTAAATCTACTGACTTTAAAAAGATAGTAGAATATTACAGTAAATATTGCTTTCGGAAGTTCACGACATTATTTTCAATACTAGTTCAGATCTACTCTTGCTTAATTTAGCTTGACAGATTTTTATTGTCTTTGATGACAAATGCCAAACAAACGTCAAAGCTGGTCTAGAATATCGTACGTTTCTCCGTATAAATTAATCATAAACAGAACATACGTTTGACATTCCATGGCAAGAGTAGATCTAAATAATTTATAAACGCACTGTATAAAATGAGAAAGACATAAAAAACGATAAAGAAAGATTTAGAGCTATAAATTAATAATAAAAAAACTGGTTAAAGTAAACTTTATGGTTTTTTCTTATAATGAATTTTAAGTTTCAATAACTTTAGATTTTGTGTTTTGAAAAAAAGCCAGAAGAATTAACAAGAACGCAAAAATTTTAAAAACTAATTTTTTTTAACTAAAAAATTTAAAACTTTGTGTACACCAAAAAAAATCCTGAAACACTTTTTGTAAAGTTGTTTATAAAAATATGTTAGAAAAAAATTTAATGGTAATGCAAATTTAATTATATTATTAATACAAAAGACAATAAATTACAAAAAAAATTACATTAACAAAACTTACATTAAATTATCAGCAAAGGCATAAGAGACCAACCTCACTCCAATGACTCACTTTGTATAGTTAATTATTAGATATTCCCGTAATCTTGTAAACGTTGGAAATGTTTAAATAACTATAAATTTATTATTATAACTCAGTATTCTTAATTTAAAAAATATATATCTTTTTTTTTATTTTTTAAAATAGACTAATGCTAGAGTACTTACTTAATGTTTTAAATTTTGAATTATTAATTACGCATAGCATAAAAAATCTTTTTTTAGTAGCTCAGTCAAATTAGTACTTTAGATTTACAAAAATTCCAAGCAGCCATTTTCCTTCGAAATTCGTTGAGAGGGGTCTAAATTCAAGAAGTAGTGGTACCTTTTAAATTAAAGAGTAATTTTTTGTCTCTTGTATAACTCGTTTATTTTCATTTTACACAAAAAATAGTTCTTACAAAAATTGTTTAAAATAAAATTTTCTGCCATTTCAATTCTTATCAATTTTTTCCTAAAATCGATTTTTTTATTTATACCCAAAAAGAGAGTGAATTTTTGATTATCGAACAACTTGTTTATTTTCAATTTTACAATAATAAAAGTTATTACAAAAGAGGTTTCAAATTCAAATTTTTCTTGAAATAATTATTTACATCCGTCTTTTCCTTTACCGTAAACGTGCGTCCCAAAAATAAAAACTTTAGAAAAAATTGAAATTAGAATTGTGGCAAATAACATTTTCAACACATCAAATTTCTAACAACAATCAACAAAAAAAAAACAAAAAAAAATATAATAGTACAACATCAATAATAAACAAGATTTTACCTCCATTCTCCTCAATTTTAGAATTTTTTTTATTTTACACAACTTTGTTCATTACAATTTTTCGGTTAAATTTGACGTTTAACGTGATAATATTATCCCCTACTTTCTCGAGTATAAATTGATAAAAATCAATCCTACAAAAAAATTGATGAGAACTAAAATTGTAGAAAATTGAATTTTAAACAATATTTTGAAAATTATTTTTTGTGTAAAATTGAAAATAAACGAGTTATTCTAGAGATAAAAAATAGTCCTATAATTCAAGATGGCGGCTGACGCAACAAGTCTGATACTTTTTAAATTTAGACTGTCGGTGACCTCCTTTAACACATTTAAAAAAAAAAATTGCTGCTTAGAATTTTTGTAAATCTCCGCCCGTTTTTGAGCTAATTCGATCAATTTTTGAATTTATTCAAATGCATAAATTGATTCGATTAGAGCTAATAATTATATTAATTATTATTGAGCTCATGCTACATATCAAAAGATAAATAAAACTCTTGAAATTGTAGTTTTCTATATTTTTATTACAAATTGTACACTTTTAGTATATTAAACAAACGAAAAGAGAACCAAAATAATAATGTTCATGAAATAATCTATACTTCTAATGTTAAAAATTTGTCTAAATTACATTTCTACAATGCCGTTAATTTTAAGATTTAAAGATCGGTTTATTATTGTGCTTGACCAACTGGCATTATTTTTATTTCATGAACCTGAACATGTTCTGGTGTTGACAAAACATATAAAACTGCATTTGCTATATCTTCTGCTTCTAAAATTGGTCTTGATTCTAAAGATTTTCTTCTTAATTCATCCATTTCTTTGTTGTATCTAGTCATTTCGCTTTTTACAAGCCCAGGACTTACGCTCGAAACTTTTATTTTGCTTTTAAAGCTGTTCAGTTCTTGTCTCAGCGTTTCAGTTAAAGCTGTTACGGCATGTTTTGACGCTGGATAGACGTTCAATAGGTGACCCGTAGGTACTCTATGCCCACACATACTGTTAATGTGAATAATATGCCCATTAATGTCGTTTGCCTTCATTATTTTTACAGCTTCTCGAGTGGCAATGCACAAACCAAGAACATTTAGATCAAAAATTTGTCGCCAGTCTTCCGTTTTGCCATCAGAAAGAAGAGCATTTGGTTGGGCATAGCCGGCATTGTTGATTAAAATATGTACTGCTCCTAAATTATCTGTTACCCATTTGAAAGCTTTGATTATATCTTCTTCTTGGGTGAGATCAGCTTTGACAGAATAGAGTTTACCTTTCTTGCCAGATAGTTTTTTTGCAAGATCTTCTATGTTTTCTACACGCCTAGCTATGCCCACGACTATTATTCCATTCTCTACCAGCAGCTCAGCAATAGTTGCCCCAATTCCAGAGCTGGCACCTGTTACAATAGCAACTTTTCCAACCCACCGATCCAAAGAGAGTACCATTATAGTTAAAACTTTATACTAGTCGACGTTTGAAACTACGTACACACACTAGGATTTGTAACCTAATTACATAGTTTTGTTTAAAAAAACAATTTTGTTTGCCATTGTGATTGCGATAAGAAGTTATCGTCTAATTTAAAAAAAAGAGAGACCAAAAATTTTTTTTTAAATATTAATTAATTATTTCATGCACTTATAGCTTTCATCAATTAATTATTCTGATAGCGTACATAATGAATTGTAGTTATCTATTTCAGTAGGCTAATATCGTTTTCTTCGTGTACCATGAAGCACGTTTTACTATTGGTTTGAAAAGTTGCCTATACTGTAGAACATTATTAACACCTGTGTAGTTTTTAACCCCCCCCCAAAAGTAGACGTCTTATAGCCTGACCTGACCTGACTTAGTCATTTTCTGTGTTATAGTCTTATTTGTAACGTGAATTTGTCTGTATGTTGCCATGTAGCCAGTAAACGGCTTCATTTTTTTTTATCTATTTTTTTAATTGAAAACTGAGGTAATTGAGAGTGTTCTTAAATATAATTTTAAAAATTTAGTTTATCTGTTTAAAAATCAAAAATTTTGATCAAAAAATTTATGTAGGTCTATTTCACAGGGCTGATGTAGCCGATATTTAGTAATACCATTGTAATACCATATTAGAGAAACAATGTATCTCTGGATTTATGTTGAAACATTACCCGAAATTCGCAATTTGTAGCATACGTATTTTGTTTGGCCTCATTAGAACGGTATCAATCTAAAGTTTTGCAGTTGTTCTATCATTTGTTAATTATCTTTCATTAAAAAATATGTTTTTATTAATTTTTTTAAGTTATTTTTAATATTCTCTGTTAAGTGGTTTTTTGTTAATAAATTTTATTGTTTAACGATTGGCGAGTTATAGGAAAAATAACTCTATTTTTGAAATTGCCTCCACTCATAGGTTTATACCTTGTAGAGCCAAATAGTCCAGTCAAGATAAACATAAAAATAACCTTAAATAAAAAAAAACTCAAAATCGGGGGGGTAGTTAGAAGTATAATTTGATTTTCTTCTTTCATCAAAACTTAAAGTTTAATTTTTTTGTTGAAAATTTAATTTCTTACAGGTTTAGTCATTATTATTTTTACGCTAGGATTAATGTTCGCAGAGTTATCTATCTTTATATTTACAGAAAACAATCGTAATAGGTGGAATTTTATTTGCTTCAACTTTGGTTCTCACAGTTTTTTTACTCCACGATCAATATATCGGATTTATACTCAAATCGAACGTGACCTTTTTTTTAAAAAATATTTCGTTTAATATGTAGTTTATTGACAAAATATTGTAATATAAACTTGATAGTATAACTCTGCAAATAATAATTCTAGTGTAAAAATGACAATGACCAAACTTGTAGATAATTAAATTTGCAACAACTTTAGATGAATTTGTTTTAGCTCTAAAGTTGTAAATTAACGAGTTATTTTAAAAAAACAAAAAAATTGAACTTTAAATCAAGATGGAGGCGACCGCGGCGGCGAGATTGTTTCAAAAATCAAGATTTAGACTCCCAACCACACCCCCCGACGTTTAAAAAAAACGCGGCCCCTAAATTTTTCAAAACTTCAAAGTTTATCTTGATTGGACTGAAAATAAAGCAAGAGAACGGCATATTGGATAGATTGTTTGATCTTTCAACTGGAGAAATAATTTTTTAATCATGAAATTTTTAATGTTTTAATAAATATAGTTTTGAAATTAAATTTGTTAATTGCTGCTTTTATCTGAGTGGCATTGCCTTTAAAAATAACTGAGTAACTAACTATTAAACATGCTCTAATTTGTTTTCTCTTATGTAATCCACATAGTTTTTTTTTTATTTTTTATAAAGTTGGTTTTTTTTTTTAATTCAATATAAAGGTTTAAGTATTTTTCACTCCTGTTTTTAAACATATTTTTTTTTGTAAATTTTAAAGAATAATATTATTCATTAAATGAGTAAACATGTCAAAATTTAAAAATTTTCCCCAGTTTTTGAAGTTTTTTTTTCAACAATTTGACTTAGTTACTTTAAAAATTGAGTCATTTTAGACATTAAATAAATTTGTATAAAAAATTAGAAAAAAAATATGGTGTGTAATAGATAAGTTAGAGCAGATACAAATAGTTATTAAAGTCATACCAAAACACATGCTGTCGCAGACTTTCTTTGTAAGAGTATGTAATTTTTTTTTTACTTTTTAATACTAATTCACACAAACTTTGAGTGCACAATATATAATATAATATAATATAATATAATATAATATAATATAATATAATATAATATAATATAATATAATATAATATAATATAATATAATATAATATAATATAATATAATATAATATAATATAATATAATATAATATAATATAATATAATATAATATAATATAATATAATATAATATAATATAATATAATATAATATAATATAATATAATATAATATAATATAATATAATATATAATAGTTGCAACACTGTAAGGATACGCTTGTTTGAGAAATATTTAACATAACTTTGACACTGTCGATAATGTTGTCAGTGTCAAAGGTGTTACCCGTCAACAACAAAAAAAGGTTGCAGTTGTACCATTTTAAAAAGAAATGTGGAATAGCCAACTTACACACATTTAAAAAAAAATTGAGCTAGCAGCATAATTCATATTTTGCCTTCAGTTCAAACATTTATTGCTATATTTTTACAAAAAAATATAAAATTTTTTAATGCAGTTTTGATAAATGTTTAACTACGCACGCTACTGAATTATTTTATGTTTTTTATCTGTCATTCACCCACAAGAAATTGACAGCAGGCTGTCATATTCATTATGCATATGTCAAATTACTACCCTACAAGTGTTTGACAACTCAATCTAAAATCAAAATAATGGTTATTTTATAATGTGGTTTAGGAAACTTTTATGTAATTAAGATTTATGAAATTAGTGAATTTTTTGTATTTTTTTTAAATTAGTTAATTACTGTTAATTTTTAGTTTTTTCATTTTTTTATTTTTCTAACCTCATTGTTTATTTTTTTTATTTGTTGATTTTAGTAGATTTCCTCAAGTGGAAATCTTGTACAACAACAAAGAATTAAAATGTTAACGTTTAGCTGCTCCTATGTTGTTGAACTCAGTTTGACATTGACAAGCTTTTTTTGTTGTAGGGAATCCACCAACATATGAGTAAAAAGAGTGGGGCTTCACCTCCATCGGTAACCGGAAAAGATTTTGAGCTGAAAAAACTAACATAAGAGAAAATTTCTTGAGAGAAAGGTGTCAGTAGGCTAGTTTCACTGGAATGTGGTGCTACGCTTGGAGCTGTCTGCAGTTTTTCTAAGTTTTGTGCTCCTGAGAACATTTTTCTCATCAACTAAAGCAAGTAGGTGCCTTATATTTATTCCTGACCCATTTGAATCGATTTCTACTTAATAATGTTTAAAATATCCAATATTCAAAAATGTAGAACTGAAATTTTAATTTTGAAAGCTTGAGTGGAAAAGGAAATCTTTTTTCTATATTCATTAGTCGCTTTTTTGTCTTATAATTATTGTCAATGCATTTTCTACTACATTATTGAAAAATTGAGTAATGGATGCTGTCATAATTAATTAATTATAGACAGCGTGATCAAATAGGACGGTTAGAGTTGGCTGCATTTTATTTTAAAATGGCACATCTGCACCACTTCCTATTGTTGACGGGTGACACCTTTGACACTGACAACATCATTGAAAGATGCCAATTAAAAAGTTAATCGCTGTGACATAACCTACAATTTTTGAGTGTTATGTCAAATATTTGTCAAACAACAAACAAGCGTATCTGGTTACAATGTTGCAACTAGGCAAATAAAAAAAATCTCTACAAAGTGTTGCCAACAGAAAACGCCTATTAAAACGAACATTTTACCTGCGTAGCCTTATCTTCACTTTACATGAGAAGGGTGCCGTCCAATTGGACACTTTGTATTAATTTAGTACAGTGCGACAAACCAAAGAAGAGCTAGTAAACTTTTTACAAGCTTGAAATTCTATTAAAAATTATTAACATTTACAAGTAGTTTATGGGGTCATGTTCAACATTACAGCTGTCCGAGCATGCCATGGTGCTTATTCGTGCGTGCGAGTAATTGTCGTTTTGCTTGGACAGCTTTAATGTTCGGTGGGGTAACGAACAATACAGTCATAAATAAAACTACTAATAAAATAAACTACTTCAAAAAGTTAACAGTTTAATATAGAGTATTAGGCTTGCAAATATTGTACTACCTTTGATTCCACTTGGATTACTACCACAGTAGAGGTATTAAAGTAATGGTGAAAGTTGAAGATTTATTGGGGTTTGGGGTAGTCTTATTGTTGGTCTATTAACATTTGCAACAAAGGAAAGATCATATAACCTTATTCCATTTGAGCTGCTATACTAATCATTATTCCCTGGTTGCAAAACTAATAAGAAAGCACAGCACGATACCTGTATTATTGTACAACAAAATAACTTAATGAGGAGAGCTAAATTGAATTATGAAACTGAACAATTATTAAAATCAAAATTATAGCAGCAATAACAGTGTTTACTAAATTTCAAATCAAATTATCAAAGATTTTATTTGACAAACAGAAACACTGAATAAATTTTTTACCTGTTTGACAAGATAGAAAAAGCTTGCTAGTCTTGCCACACGCATAATGTGCTAAAAGTATATTAACAGCTTGATATGTCCCGTTGATTAGTTCAACGGCCCCCGGTGTAGTACCTCAACCTGATACGTGTCAGAGTTCCTACAACAGTCAGTTGGCTGCCGCTGCAATTATTTAAGCTTACCGTTCCGAATAGTATCTTTAAGAACTACTTCTATAAGGGCTGCTTTGAGGCACAGTTTTCTATGGGACACGTTACCTAATGCCTCTTATAAATCGTGTTTTTAAACTATTTTACAGAACTAGTTTTATAAGGGAGTCCCTTAAAAAATTAATATAATAGGCAAGAACAGAGTTTATGCACCTCACCCAAATTCGAGAGCTAGGGGAGACAACGATTAAAAATGTATTAGGTGATAAATCCAAAATAGCCTAGAGAAAGCTAGGCTATTCTCTAGGCTAGCTATTCTCAAGCCTTTGAGATTGGCCAAACTAGAAGAAAATGCAAACAATTTCTGATAGTGTTCTTTTGGCCGCTATGAGGTGCAGCGCCAGAAGTACAAACCTTGTGTCCGGCTAATTAGGGTCAATGTTATAATCAATATTTATTGAAAATATTCAGCTGCTGTCAGCTTATGCTCTAAAGCACATACGTTCCGATTTTAATCAGTGTGATTGCCATTTGAACACTTTAAAACACATTGCACAATATAATCAAAAATTCTTAACGTAGCGGGGTGGGCTTAGCAAACAAAATGTGGCAATCTTGTCTTGAAGCTACGTTGTCTCCTGATTTAAGTCATTTTTTAAAAAACTTTTGGTTTAAAATGAAAATGTCTTTTCTTTAAAAGATATAATAGTATTAGTTATCATCCGCAAGTAAAAAATTAAGAGTCAATGATGACAGTTGAAATGTTTTTTTAAAGATTTGTGTCTTTTATGACTGTATATTGAAAACATTATTAATAAGCTTATTAAAGACTCAAATTCGAAAAACTTTATTAGAAGTACGAATACTCTTAAGTGGTAACAGCTTATTAACCACGAAACCACGTTAGATGCGCAGTGGTACAGAAAAAAACGTCTGTGCTGCTTAGCGACGGCAGAGTTTGGCTTTACCCATTAGCGTTAAATTATTGTTATCAAGAGTTCGCGCATCTAACGATGACTCAGACGTACCTTTCTAAATGTATTTGAGCTTTACTCTTAGAAAAGGCTGTTTCTCGCCCTGCTTCTAAACTTACTCATAGCGATTCATTTGCATATTGGCTTGAGTTCTATTGTTTCTCTCACAAAACCGCCTTCTTTCAGTATATTATCTTGAAAGAAGGTTATTTTGTTTTTTAGTTAAAAATTACAAAATTCAAATGTTAAGAAATCCAATTGTTATATTTTGCAAAAAAAAACTGATGACTTGTTCATCACTTTTGACGATTTTAAACATATTCAAAGTTAAGGAAATTTAAAAAATAAATTCGTCTGGTTGACCTAGCCTCCGGGCGGAAATTACCACACATAAACATGTCTTGTATCTCAGACAATTTTTTTAACATTATTAATGACAAACATAGAACCTGTAATACATATAGAGTAGACAGGTTGGTTCATTCACGTCCAGAGATGATGTTTCTGGAATTTTTTAAATAAAAATTCCACTGACCCTCCTTCACTAATAATAATTATTCCGTGTCTTATGTTTGAAGGTCAGTCCTCCTTCACAATCCGGAACTTCCGTGATTGCATAGATTTAATTGCTTCTGGATTCTTTCCAAAATAGAAAAGCCAAAAAAACTTGTTTTGGTTTGTCTTGAATTTCTATTACTTTTGACTACAATTGCTTCGTTGTAATGTTTGTGATGATCGTTTTAGAATGGAAATATTTTCAAGGTTTTGTAACCTCTTATGTTTCTATAACACGATGAGGAATTATTATTTTTAGCACTGTTGCGTTAGTTTTATTAAGACCAATTTTAAAATTCTATATACAGTTTTATAGTTTTTTTCTTTAGTGGGCGGCCACCGAAAACTTTGACTACTTTGAGTTCAGAACCAAGTAGACAAACTATGTAGATTTATTAACGGTCACTACAAGTTTTACATAGTTTTGTACATACATTTTTTCAGCTATATGAAGCGTGTAAGAATGGCATCAGCGCCATGCGTGGCAAAAATTTGCATTTTTGGGGGTAACACAACTAAATTAATCTAACTCAGCTTTAACCTGTCAACGTGTTGGCGTTTAATGAATTTTCTATTTTGAGAAAGACTTTTTAACCCAATTCCACAACAAAAGTGGATCTCTGGATTGCAAAAAAAACACTCTTTAGTATGATTTACATAAATGTCAAGGCTTGCAGGCATTTGTAAGTAATATATGCATGCACGGTCTCTATAGCTCTACACGACTTAAAATTTTTCTCTCCTTTTTGAGTTTCGTTCATTTTTTCACTGGTTTAAATATGTTTAAAACGATATGATATTGATAGTTTCACAAACAGTTGTAAATGATATTTTGAAATTAGCAAAATATCTACAGCGCGCCCAAGCAAACATAAGCCCCGGAAAACATGCGAACTAAATTAGCGAATTGAGAAAAAAATAGCTACGTCAAATGTCAAAGCCATTATCATTATTGTGAATTTTTCACTTAAGAATTTATTACTTTTATGTCTCTGAAAAAAAAATAGGTAATTACTTTAAGCCAAAATTGTTTTGAAAAGTGGTTCAACGGTTTAAATTAAAAGACACCGTAACTTCAAGTAAATCTGCAAAAATTTGTTTTAACACTGTTGAAAAACATTTTCAGAAATTGTTTGCTGTTCTTTTTATGCCAATCTTCAAATTTCTGAAATTATTTTTTATAATATGTTTCAGATTTATCAAATAATAAATTTTTAGTCGGTGTCTCGGCCAGTTCCTGAATTTCGGGTGTGAAACATTAATTTTGATTTGTTTTGATAAAAATTAAACACATTATGTCAATTAAACATTTTAAATTAAATTTTAAATCAAATGACTTGTTGCTGGTATCATTGATCACTAAAATCGTAACACTCTATCTATAAATGCTGGTGCTAACCGTTAGCAACCAAATTTTGTAGACGAAGTACATGTAATGAAGAACTGAGAAAAACATAAAAAAAGATTATATGGAAAAAAAAGAGCTAGAACAAAAGAATAAATAGAAGAAAATTTCGACATCAGAACCATATAAAGACCAGAAAAGTTAAAATTAGAAAATAAAAATAAAAACAATGAAAACTAGAAAAAACATTGAAAATGTAAAAAGAGAAAAAAAAGGAATAGGATTCAAAAAAAAAGAAATTGAATAGAGAGGAAAGAGAGGAAAAGAAGTAAAATTAATAGGAGTAAATTCAAATTAACCAACAAGAAGCTCAAATAAGATGGGGTTCGCCCCTCTTCAAAGCTCATGTGCTGGATGGGCGGTACTTGCTATATGAATTTATAATAATTCATTAATTTTATTCTATCAAATTTTAAATCGTCACTTTAAATGTCATGTTTTTGATGACATTGCAAACAATTGCAAACAATTCAAAACATACATGTATGTATCAGCATGACAATTTTTTTCAAAGTGTATTATTTTTAAAATAAACATTTTTGATCTTTTTTTAAAAAGAGTACTTCTTATATTGTTTTTTTTTTATTAATAAGAGTTTGATAACTGGATATGTTCTAAAATTACACTACAAAAACAAGATTTCTTTTTTTAATTTGAACGTTTGCTGGAATAGATCAATAGTCTATATACACGTCATTATTATAAAGACAAAATCTTGATTCATCATTGAATACAACATTGCGACAATCGGTCTTTAGACAATTTGTATGTTTCTGAGCAAATATTAACTTGGTTTTGATGCTTTGCCATAAAACACTAATTTTGGTTTTTTTTTCCATTGTTTCTGCTATACTTAAGTTAAAACATCGGTGGCATTATTTATTATATAGTTTTAGCTCTCTAGCTACTTTACTACTTGCCTATTTGTATAGAATACGGAAACAGAAAGAAAATCAAATAAAACAAAACTTTTTGGATGAAAATATGTAACTTCTGTTCAAACCAAATATTGCTATTAATAAATCATTTAAATTATACGTGACGCGCTGTTTTTTTCCCTAGAGTGGGTTAGTGTGGAAATAACTGTTAAATTATGTTGGTCATTATACGGAGTCAGTCATTAAGATGAGCTCTAAAATTATACACCGAACTAGTTATAATTTAAATATTTTTTAATAAAGACTATGAGCATTCAAAATTCTTTCTCTCATTAAAATTTGCGGTTATGAGCAAAAAATGAGACTTCTATTTCTCTTTTATAACACAAAAATATTCAGACGACGGGAATTGAATTCACAGTTTAAAGGCGAACGCAAAAAAGTGGACGAGAAGTATTCGACTGCTTAATAATTGTGTCTCGGTTTTTTAATTTTGTTTGACAGCTGATTAAAAAAATATTGTCAACTTTGAGAGATTGTTAAATTTCGAAGGCAAAGAGGCCAAAGCCACATATTTACACAGAAAAACAAATACAGAAAAGTGGACTTTTTATGCATTCGACTGTAGGTTGTAGGTCGTATAACTATAGTACAAACTTCTCACTTATAATATATATATCGGAAATAATGTCACTGATAAGTTAAGACTAAACATTTTTATTTTAATTTTTTGTAGCGTTTTTTAAATGTCTTAAGTTGTTAATAAAACAATGTCTATATACATATATACATATTTTATTCTACCAACACAAATATTTTTTAAACCTATTGAAAAATAATCTTGAAAGTTCTGTGCCGTCACGGGACAGATGTGAAACATCGGAATTATTTTACAATATGCATCAAAAAGCAGATTACGACAGAAAGTAAATATATGGCTTAATGAATAAATAAAATATTACTGAATTGTTTCTTGAAAATGATGAATGTTTTTGTATGTAATTAATTATTTTTATTAAATACAAAAATTAATAAAAGAACGTTATTTTTTTAAATATAAACTTAAATAGTTTTATGTTTATTTAAATCTTATTACGTAACATATTATGAAATACACAATTATGTGTTTGGTAATTTAAAATAATTAATAATGGAGGTTTTTTAACTGGTTAATTGGACTTATCGGGTGTCGGAGTTTTTAAAAATTTTTATTGATAAAAAACTCATGATAAAAAATGTATACTCGAATAATTATTTTCTTTATATCTTGAATAGAACTTGAAATTAATATTTTTTTATCTTACACCAACTCAAAATAAAATTTTCTCGTCTCTCGACAGCCGTGAAAGTACATCATTTCCAGGCTAGCCGAGAAAAGATGTACTTTCTCGGCTAGCCGAGAAAAAAAAATCTGATTTTCTCCGTCAGGAGTCGCTGTTGTAAGAAAAATTACTCTAAACGTCTCACTATTTATGAAGGGTGTTGACATTTTAAATCACATTTACTGTTTATGAACATCAATCTTATTTCAAAAAACTACTTTTGTGCAAGATAAATTGTGTAAATCACGACAATAAAGTAATCTATAAATTTTTGACATCTGTCAAAGTTTGACATTTTGAATTGGCGATTGGCGGTAATAACCTCAATCAATTTTAAGATAATGCTCGATTATAAGGTAAGTTGTGTAGGAAAAAAAATTATGTGTAAACCACGGCCGCAAAGTGATTTTCCAGGCCTTGAGAAGTGGCCAGGCTCGCCTGTCCATATCTTCTCTCGGCCTGGAAAAATACCACTTTGCCGCCTAGGTTTACAATATACTATTATAATAAGGCACTTCGTTCCTGTCTGGTGTCCCACGACAACACTCGGTTTTTATGAGTGTTATGTCAAGTATTTTGTCAAACAAGCGTATCTGGTTACAGTGTTGCAAATAAAAAAAGTTTCCAAAAAGTGTTGCCAACTCAAACACTCAATGTTGATCACGCTGTATATAGTTTCCTTCGGGGTAACCTTGTCAAGAACCAGCATTGTATTCCCTAGTTGGTTGCATATATTTCAGCTATGGGTTTTATGCTTTCACACCACAAAAGATTTATTGCTTATTAAGGCAGGTTGTGGGAAAACATGAAATACTCATTTATTTTAATGCAAGTCGTCACTACTCACGACAACCTTGTAGCGATACTTATATTAATTACGATAAAAAAAAAAGAATTGTTGAATACCACTTATTGTATTAAATTTTTAATTTGGTTTGGTTTTTAAGACATGCTTTGATAGAAAAAAAAATCTTGTTTTTGGTTTTTCTACTATTTTTAATTGAAACTAAACAATATTGTGATATTTTGACCAATACATGTTCGTTCTATCGGTATTGAATTGAACTATTAATATTGTTTTAAATTATCAGCGTTTTTTCTAAAAAAAAAAATACACTACATACATCGTTTTCACACATTTAAAAATACTTCGATATCTTAATGCATTTAGCATTTTATTTCGCCAAACTAAGCAAATAGTGAATACAATTATTTATTAAAAACATTACTTTCACACTCAAGCTTTCAAAAAAGGAGGAGATCCTAAAATTGACTGTTTTTTTTATGTTTGTTACCTCAGATTTCAACTGGGTAATTATAGATAAATTAAAAATTGATTTCGATATAATTAAATATTAGTTAATATAAACTAAAGCAATTTGAATCAATTAAATAAATAAAATAATAGTCATATTAAAGTCGATTTTTCCAAAATTTTTTATTTGTTCAAGTATTTTCATTATACAATATATTTTTAGATCTAATGACCTAATTTAATAGTTGCCCAGTTACTATAAAAGATAATTATTGTTAAAAATTGCACACTGACAATAAGATTAAGTGAAATTTAGACAAATGCTGATGTATCACTATTTTCTAAAGAGCAATGGAGAGCGAAAAAACTGAAAAAGCGATGACATTAACATTTTTAAAAGACAATTAAACTACATAGATGTAAAAAGCTGTATCAAACTAGAAAAAAAAAGTAGTTACGCAATGTTTTTTAGTTTGTGGCTGAGTACTTATTCTTAGTAAACTTAGTATAGCAAAACAAAGTAAATAAAATCACTAAGATTTATTCTATTATTTTAAACAGGTACGACTGTAGACACTCCAACGAATCAAATTGCCGTTGAATAATTATCGTTTAAGTGGGGGAAGTTAATAGAAGTCCTAGTAATGTTCAATACAGAAAAAAGACAACATTTGATCCCCGAGGTTATTGTAAGTACATTCCCAAACATCTATTATCTTAAATATTTGTTTATCTATTATATTTGTTTTTTTTATCAAAATATTAATCTTTACACATTTTTAGCGGTCAATATACAACGACGATAAAGCCCACGTGAGCTGTGATAATTTTGATAATATCCCTAAAATGGCAAGTGATAAAGCAGAGCGAAAGCCGAAAAAGCAAATTTCTAAGGGAGCTACACAATATTTAATTGCCTATAATTTAATAGAAACAGTAGGGTAAGTTTTGCATATAATAAATAATTGATGGAAATGTCTAGAAGCTTAACCGGTATAAAATATACCGTACATTCATAAATTATTTTGATCAACTCTTGCTGTGAAATTTACAAATAGTACATGAGAAGATACGTATTATTGACTGTTCTATAAAGACATTAAAAATATGTTGAACTAAATGTCACAGCAAGAGTTGATCTCTAAATATTTTGACGGTATTTTGCATTTTATTTTGATATTGGTATTGACTTTTATTAATAAAACAAATTCATGAAATTTTACATTATTTTTATTTCAGACACTAAAAGATATTAAAAAATTTTAAAAACTCATCGTGTGAATAAATGGACAAGGTTACTGCTTTATTAGTTTATTGATGATGTAAATTTATTCTTTTGTTAGAAAACGAAACGTATTGTGAAAGAGTTTTTTTTTTGTTTATCGGTGCGGTCAAAGTTTATGTTAATAAGTGTAGGGATTGTTTAAGTTTTTGGTCTAAATTTCAAATTACGATTCATTTTTTACCAAACAACACCATAATAATAAAAGTGATATGAAGTTGAATAAAAGATAAGTGATTTTAATGCTTTGACCTTTCAGGGTTATTAGTTGACAAAAATGTGAACCTATCGATTTTATTTGTTAATAATATACTATGGTTTATTAAAGTTTAAAATACTTTTTTAGGTGTTTTTCTACCGTAACACGATTGCTAAATATTAAGGTCACACGAATATTGTTGATTAATCAAATAATCTAGTAAGCAGTGTAATAATGCATTCTATTCAATGACCTGTTTACTTCAAGATGTCAATAACAAATATAATATAACACTCCATTTGATAAAAATTATATTTTACATTTTCTGAGATGCAGCTTGTGCGACAATCAAACTGTTTATATATCAATTGAAAATTATATATTTTTATTTTATGCACGATATACAGCCTGTCTCATTAATCCCTTTTCTGTCCTACGAGGTAGCTTCTGATTCAATTTTGAAATAGTTTGAATATGCTCAAAAGAGGTTTGTTGTATAATTATTTGGTTTTATACAGCGTGGCGTGTTTTGGAAAACGACCAAGTATTTTTGATGTGAAACATCTATAGCCGCGAATAAACTCACCGCATTTCATGGCAGCGTATTCCTTGGTTCGGCTTCTCGTCATCTCGCTCACGACACTGAGCTAGAACACTTCAGTTATCATCAACCAGTTGTCACATTAATACTATCAGAGGCAACACTGAATATAACCATTACGCAATTGAAAATAAGTTTTTGATTTTTTAAATTTAATGAAAATGAATGATCATTACAGTCATTATTTTCAGGGAAAAATTGGTAATATTTTATTTTTTCAATAAGCCATCAGTTCTTATCGTAATCTGTTATGTTATGCTTGCACAAAAAAAAATTGTGTTTTTACGTCTCTTAACGACTCACATTTTTTTTAATGAGTTACTATTTTTTTTTGTGTCAAAATACCTTTTTGAAGATGCTTTTAACACTTAGTTTTTTTCTTAAATGTCATGCTACGTTACTACGTTATGTATTAAATTTTTTAAAAAAAATTAAAAATTAAATTAAAATAGTTTTTTGAAAGTGATTTTTCGTTTTAATTCAAGAATATATGGTGACATTTTACTTTTACATCCGGTACAGCACTCATCTAAGAAAAAAAAATTTTTTAAAGGTTGTTTTCGACCTAGCTAATACTACAGCAATCCGCGGTTTCCTCGTCTCAAATTTGCCCAGCTTCTCGCCGGGAGGGGTGTGCGTCTAATAAAGCTAGTGATGCGTCACTCTTTTTTCTAAATAATGGGGAAACCAATTTTTTAAAGTTGTGGGGAAACCGACAAAATGTCGCCTAAATATCGCATATCATCCCTCAGCGCCACACATATAAGCACTGACATTATGTAGATTAAAAAAAATAAATTTTGACAAATGATATGCAACCAAAAAATTGAGTTACGCACAGATCATGGAGTTCCTGTGTGACAATATGATTTATTATATCAGTTGCCTTTAGGAATTTAAATCGGCTCACACGTGCCTGTGAACGGTTGATGACGTCATAAGAAACTGGTCAATCGAATGCTCTCAAGTTTTACGTGGGCTTGAAGGTCTCTGTTCAATTATAATTATTGAATGGGAGTCCAAGCAAACACCCTGTGTTTGCTAAAGTCCATAAAATCTTACAATGAGCTTACACATAATTTTTTACTAAATAGGGTTTATTGCCACTTCCCAAATTATTTCAAGAATGAATAAAAATAGTCTTTTGAGGAAGGGTGGAAGAAAGTTCTTTTGGAACGGGCTTTATATATAGTGTTTTATATTGACATTTTTGGATTAATGCTCTTTTTAATATATTGTCACGTTCTGTCTTCGCCGAGCGTATAAGCGAGAGCGTAGAGATAGAGGCACGATCGACCGCGAGTATTCAAAACATTGGTATGTTTTGAAACAAAAAACAACAGAAACGTGAAAAATGATGACAACTATCAGAATCAGATGCTAATAAGTCAATGAGAAAAAACCATCGATCTGACTTTTTTAAAGCACATACACTTGAAACACTCTTTGATTTTCTACTTTTCCTATCATCTTATCCTTAACAGAATAACGCAGATTGGAGGATCTTAAATATCACACAACTATATAAGTTGTAGTAAATAAATTGTTATTTGTAATTAATCTGTATAATTTGAATAATAAAATAACTGAGTGCAAATAAATGTTAACTTATAGAAAAAATTGTAATTTTTTATCAACTCTTTTTTTGTATTATACAACAGAATGATAATAACTCAATTCAATTTATAAAAGTTGCAAAGTTCAGCAACGCTTTCTTATGACGTTATCAATTAAAAAGTTAAAATTGTCGCACGTACAACCATTTTTTTTCAAGCGATTTTTATGTAGCGATAAATGAAACTGGAAACTGCTTTTGTAATTGATTTTAATGCACAGAAGTGTACTAAGACCCATACAATTGGCTATTTTATCTACTTTTATGAACTTTTTTTAAAAAACATTTTAAGCGTCTTTATCAGCTTTCTATAAGTGCTTTTTTTACTGTATACAGACTACAGAGTTATGTAATTGACACTTTGTAAGTAATTATTGAAGTTAGTAAGTAAATATTTGAAGTTGTGCGAATTGTTTTAAAACATTTTACCAAAGCTTTTTCAAAATATTTAAATTATTTTACGAAAAAATAAAGCAAATTATTATTCATTGAAAAAAAATTGAATATCTTATAAGTCAAGAAACGGCTATCAGGGCCACTTTTAGATGTATACAAACATTTTTAAATACTTTATGATTGTTTTCTTCAAGCTTACGCATTTTTTTTTTATTTTGATTAAATATGTGTTCATTCCTATTTTGTGTCAATATTCAGCGTTATTTTCGAGATTGTCGTACATACTGTTTTGATGATGAACCTCACTCAGAGTGAAACATGTGTCATATTGTTCGTTTATCATTTTTATTTCAGCAATCATGATTTCATGAAGCATTGTTTTATTGAATGATTTTTTTTGTTTCAGATGGGCAATTATACTATATCTACTTATTACTTACAATCCTAATCAACATAATCCACAAAATCTTTATGAAACAATAAAATGGCCATTGATAATTTTTCAAAATGCAGCCATTTTAGAGGTAGTCCACGCTGTGATAAGAATAGTTCCATCGAATCCTTATTTAACTTTTATTCAAGTATCTTCTCGAGTAATTGTCGTTTGTGGTGTAATAATTGCTACAAATGCAGCTCGTGAATGTTTTGGCTTACATTTAGCTGTAGCAGCTTGGAGTATTACTGAAATTATTCGATATGGAAACTATGTTCTTAGTTTATTGGGAGGTGTACCTTATTTTGTTTCATGGTTGAGGTAAGCTTAATCTATTTTTATTTTATAGGTAACAACCAGTTAAGAGTTGATCAGATAATAATAATTAGCGAGAAACTGGTCATATTTTTTTGTGCCAATGAACACATTTGATTATATCTTTTCCATCTAATGAAGTCTCATTAGAGTCGCCATTTCGAAAGATTTCCAATAATTATTATCCTCGCATGCAATCAAAATAATTTTCTCCACATTAACAAATGTGTATCTACAGATGATACTATATTATTATTAGGTGTTGAAAAAATTAATTTTCTGGCGACACCAAGCAAACCGTAAGATTAAGAATTTCCATTAGGCGTTGGCGAACAATGTTAATGCGAAAAAGTAATTTGTGGAAAACTATGACCTTAATTTCTTTAGTACATATTTAAAATGTATGTATTCAAATATAATTCACTGTTAGTTGTTTACTATATAGATAAAACATTGCTTTTAAGGAAACTGGGTTACATAAATTGTTAGATACTTTGTTTATGATATTGAGCACACAAGTTGCCAAAAATATTTAAATGATTTGAATAAAATAAATAGACGAGATAAAAATCTTCTAGAATAAATTTTCACTTTGTTCTGTAATTTATGTTTTTGATTGGTATGTTTAGGAAACAAATTTATGTTCTGAAGATTATCATATAAAGCAATAAAAAAAAGGGAAGTTATACTATATGCTTCGGCTATTGGCAAGACGAGTCGGGCATTTTTGCAAATTTTTAAACCGCATTTAAAACGCCCCCTTTCCATTGGTTGAAGCATTGTCCAGTTTACACAACACAATTTTATGGAACAGCATTGTCAGTAGGACTTATCAATTTATCCTAACCTCACTTTCGGCTGTCAAACAGAATTTTTCCTCAACGGCGTGCAAATCCAGTTTTGTTTAAAGCGTAAAGCTTAGTTTTCCTGATGTCACATTTTCTTCCACTACTGCGACTCTTCAGAGATTCCCGTACTTTGTTGTCGAGTTTATGTAAACATAAACAATTTATTGACAATGACACTATTAACAGTTAAATTGGCAGCAGATTACTAATTATTTCCTGAAAATGCACCAAAAATCCTGCGAGATTTAACAAAGTTGCTATATTTGAAATCTCTATTGCAACATTTATTCCAGTTTTAAGTGATCGATCTGATCCACGAGAAGTGATGAGAGTGACAATTTTTTTATAACAACCAACATTAAATTCTATTCTAAACTTCTAAACACATAATTAGTTCCTTTGTATTCATTTGTTACAAATATTTAGTTATAAATATACTCGTCATACGTGCTAAAGAAATGGACAAATATTAACTTAAGCCAAACCTGTGCAGCTTGTCCAAAGGGTGAAAGCTGGCGTTTTTTATGTTTTGGGAAGTGGCCCATTCTTGGGTTTTTTTGCAACAAAGGAAGAACAATATAACGCTATTCCATTTGGACTACTACAGACACATAGAGATCAGAACTATCAATCAGCCGAATGCCTCAAAAATTGTAGGCTTTTCAACTTCTTGAGACACTTCCTGTATATGTGTTTGTAAGAACGTAAAGTTAATCCAAGACATATACGGCTGGCACATTTTACGACTTCACAACAGCCCAGTTCGTTTATCTTCTATCGACCACATTACTCATCACAATTTGTTTACTGACTAACTCGGTCACTTACCGGCTTTAGATACGAATACTGTTCACTTATAACCAACGTTCCATTGGGATAGGTCATTCAGCGGAAAATCAATTGCTCCAGGGTGGTCTTGTACCGATTGAATAAAGTATACATTGTGAGTTTGTTTTAAACTTTCATGTATTATGCTGTGTTTCTCATATTGGTAGAATGAATTCTGCAATAGACTGAGCTTATGAGTCCGAAAAAGCGTTCTCGAAATCCGCATTTCATGTATCATGAATTAATATTAATTTGATAAAAATATTTGGGTTGTACCATTAATTTTGGATATGGTACGCTACGGATATCAGTTTAAGCTGAATTTTATAATTAGTTTTTGCAGGAACAAGTTCATTCTTATTATTGTTGTATTTTTAGGTACTCAACATTCATCATCTTGTATCCTGTGGGAGTAACTGGAGAATTACTATGCTGCTATGCAGCACAGAAAGAGACAAAAATTTTCACAATTGAATTACCAGTTGTTAATTTTTTGATCAACTATCAACGAGTAATGTGGATAGTAATGCTCTTATATATTCCTCGTAAGTTTTGTCTTTTATTTTACCCTGCGATTAGTTTTATTATCTCATTATTTTCTTCCAGTATTTCCCCAACTGTATTTACATATGTTTTCCCTACGGAAGAAAGTCCTAGGAAAGCCTCAACAAAAGAAAGTGAATTAGAAGAAAACGTTGTTATTTTTAGGTTATTCAATAAACCTTAGTTGTTGTTTCTTATTATTTATTAATAAAATTAAATTGTTTTAAATTTGGTATTTTCAAGGTTTTCCTTTAAATAGACATCATCCTCTGCCCATACCTTAATTCCTTTACACCCAGAACGTCAAACGGCAACAGTAATTTTTTTTAATTTAAACTACTGCTACAAGATTAGATTATCTTATCTGCTATCACATTTATCTTTTAGATCTTCCAATAAGACAGGTACCCTATCAGCTAAAATACAACCATAATTTACCCTTCAAGATCCTGCAACCTCATTACAAGTGACTTCTTTTTGAGGCCCTATTTAAAGAGCTCGACTTTCCAGGCGCGCTTAAACAACCTCGATGAGTGGTGTCAGGCAATAGTTGCCAAAATTGATGAAATTAATAATAATCTCCAAATGTTGGCTAATGTCAGCACCGCAATTGTTCAAAGAGTCCGCAAATGCCTTGACAAGGAGTACATGAATGACATTCTGAGTATTTGTGCTAAACCGCATTTTCTTATTAAAATTTATTTTGTCGTTTGTTATAATACTACAAGTGCGTTTAATTTTACCTTATTAATGTGTTGAACTATCGATTCATTAAATTAAAAGTGAAGATAGGTTAGAATGTCAAATTAATAACTGTCACTTCGATTCGATTCACAGGTACGTTCACAGTTAAGACCGTTGATCAAACTTTACCGCAACGTAAAACTTGGAATGATCTGGAATTGTGGAATTGAATGTGCAGAGGGAAAGCGAAACATTTATGGCAAGCAAGCTTCGGGCTTCGACAACTAATTTAAACAACACCCGTTACTTATGAAAACGGAATATATTTCTGCAAAGCATATCACACTGTAGAATCGGCTGATTTCATCTATTTGACAAACTTAAACTGTTCAAAGACCGCTGTATTTTTCTCGAATGTTTACTCCTTGACTCAAACAAAGCGTTCTCCAATTGCTGAGTAATATGAACCAAATTCGTAACATCAGTTTGCAAATGTAAATGTTGAGTGTCGCTTGAATTATTTTTCAACGTCTTAAGCGTCAAATCTAAGGTAATTAATGGTGTGACTTGTTCCAATAATGATCTGGACGCCACCTGAACTTCAAACCGCCAATTTAAGTCGTGGTAATGCGGCTCATTGACTTTAAGCTTGGAAATAATTTCCAAAATTTCCCTCTTTTTGGACTCATAAAACTTATGCAGAATATTTTGCTGTTCGGTATTAAATCCTAGGGTTAAAACCGAATCCCGAAAGTCCGATTCGCCTAATCCATGCTTGCAGCTTAAAAGCAGAAGATTCACTAGGCCGTAGATGCAATTTTGAACTGAATCAATCTCAATCGACAGTTTATCAGCAGCTGTTGTATACAGTTTTAGATTTGGACCATTTTGAAGAAAATCAATAGCTAATTTGCAAAAATCCACCAAAACTGTAAATTAGAATTAGACCACAGAACCTTCATAGGCCATAAAAACTACCTTGGACGGGTTGTGCAATTAAAAAACTTAAATGTTCCTTATGATCACCACGTAAAGAAATCAACATTTTCTTTTATACAGTGAATTGTTATCAAAAATATTAAAAAAAAACTGAGGTTAAGATTAAGAATTGCTTGATACCTATGTCAATTCTGTGTTCTGTCATTTTATACATACACCTACCAGTTGACAGCAACATAGGGAGACAGCTAGATCCATGATCCATAGCCGTCTCTACTTAACAAACCGTGAACATCAACATGGCAACAGCGTTAGTGGGTTTATTGTGGCAGTGAACTCAGCTAAGACCATAGTATTTTGGTAAAAGTAGATAGTTATGACTTTCAGATCTCATTAACTAATTGTTGTTTTGAAAAATTTATTTAGTTTGTTAAACGCTAAAGCCCCGTGTTGAACAATTTTAGAAAATATTCCCGTTCCAACTGTCCAACGAGTCATGTCAGGTACACCATAATGATTGGTACCTGCCGCCTGGCACCAACCATAACTTTTTCAAAATTGATTCTGTTATTTGGTTGTTAGATTTACGTTTTCTTTTGTTGGTTATGTCCTGAGGATGATCCCTTAAGCAGATCAAAACTTAAGTTGACATTAAATCAAACGTGGGTTGGACTTTAATCACAAGAATTAATTGTCAACTTGCCTAAGGTACTGTACAAATTTTCGAATCCCGTTTACACCACAAAAAAATGCGACTAACCGCACCTAACCTCAAAAAATTCGCCTCTAAGTAAAATAAAAATCCCGCTAAATAGTGCAATTTGTTATACACTTACTAATGATGTAACAAATTAAACGCTTGGAAAAACAGTAAAAGACAAAACCTAAACAAAAACAAAAGTATTGCCACCGGAAAAATTGAATAAACACACTTGAAACTTGAACTGGTGAATGCCAATAGACCCACTGGCAGTGTTGCCAAATTCCGCTGTTCACGGTTTGTCATGACAGACAATTCAAATTTAAAACAAAATATTTAAAAACTTCCAAGTGCTACCTTAATCTATTAGAGTACTGTGTTTTATAATTAATTTTTTCTAATTTGAGTCTTTGATAAACTTCTTAAAGTTTTCATTATGTAGTCTTTTATAGATGTCTATAAAAGCACTAGTGCTCTATTAGATACGTATTTATAATGATTGGTACACATAACTGTAAAAAATAATTAGAACGCAAATGTGATTAATTTTTTTAATTACGGATGATCACCGTTATATCTCTGAAAAATAATACGGCTTCATTTTGAACCGAGAGTATTCTGAAAAACAATTTAATGATTCAAAGTAGAAAACAAAGTGGCTTCAAGCAGAGAGCTTGCTAATAAGACCTTACTACATTTAGAATTGTTGATAATACATATTGTGCAATGTTGGATAACAATTATACCTACTTAATAAAGTTTTGACTTTTTTGCTTCAGAGCATGAGATGATAAAAGCTGAATATCTCCAATAAACATTGGTCCTAATTGTTCAAAAGAAAGTACACCAAAAGCACAATTTCAGAAATTGTTTGTATTTAGTTTTCTTTTCGTCACTCCTCAAATTTCTGGAATTGATTTTGGTAGGCTAATTCGTATTTATCAGGTAATAAACTTCTAGTCGTTGTCTCTGCTAGACAAAGATTCTATTCTTAATATATTTTGTTGTTAAAAAGTAATCCAAACAAAAGCTTTTAAATAAAATAGCTTGTTGCTGATAACAACAAAATTTCCCAAAGCTTAATTAATTTTCTTCACATAAAAAAAAATGCTTGAAAAAATTGCCTAAAGAACATGTTATAATGGATATTAACGTACTTGTGCGTCAAATCAACCCTTTTAGAATTAAATTGAATGTCAGAAAAATCTGCAAAAAGCCCGCGATAGTATAGTAGGTCTAAAGTAATAAACCAAGTTATTAAAATAATAAATAAACTCCATTATGTCTGTCTGGATATTGCATTTTTTTTTATTTTGTCAATGGTCCTCTAACCGTCATTGAGAATCTGCGCGAACTAGCGTTGATTATTTATTGTCAACCGTGTTTAATAAGTTATCGTAGTATAACAAATTTTTCTTGCTACTCCAGTCGAAAGTACGGTTTCGGATGCGATTCCACGGCAGAAAGTGTATCTTTCAAAAAACCATTTAAACTCTTTAAATGTAACATTTTGATAGACTAAAATTTATAGATAATAAAATTTAATTATAACTATAATTTGCATAATATCCAATAAGTTTTTATGGTTTTTAGAGAAAATACTGGAAAATAAAGATTTATCAAGAAATGATGAATAGTATATTACACTACACGGGCTCAAATTTCTGCCCGTGTAGTGTATACTAGTTTTCTTGCTACTCTAGTCGAACGTACGTGGTTTCGGCTGCGATTCCACGGCAGAAAGTGTATCTTTCATGCACTGGTAGAGCTGCACTTTCTACCGTGGAATCGCAGCCGAAACCACGTACGTTCGACTAGAGTAGCAAGAAAACTAGTATACACTACACGGGCAGAAATTTGAGCCCGTGTAGTGTAATACACTATTAACCATTTCTTGATAAATCTTTATTTTCCAGTATTTTTTCTAAAAACCATAAAAACTTATTAGATATTATGCAAATTATAGTTATAATTAAATTTTATTATCTATAAATTTTAGTCTATCAAAATGTTACATTTAAAGAGTTTAAATGGTTTTTTATGGTTTATCTGCCGAACTATAAGTCTCCCAAAAAAAAATTTAACGTTTTTTGTTGCAAATGAAATTATCTACAAGTTTTGTGCAGTGATACTACAACTTTTAGTCGTAGAATCATAAACAAAAAAGTTATAAGTAAAAAAACCATAAAAAATTGAAGAAAAAAAATCTATTTGTCGATAAAACATTTTTCTTATCATTCTACAAAGAAATATTAATATCAGACGATTTTTATAAACGACGTATAACCTTTTCATTGATGATTCTACAACTAAAAGTTACTCAACAATAGTCGTAGATAATTTCATTTGTAACAAAAAATGTTAGATAATTTTTTTTGCAGCACAGATAAATCATAAAAGCCATTTTCCTTTCTTTTTCCAAAATAGCGACCCTTTTTCATGCAACTTTTCAATGGACTTGCTTTACTTAAATTGTTGGGATATAGTCACGCTCAAAAAAATACTAAAAAAACACTGGTACAGTCAAAATATTTATAATGTGACTCAGATTTAAATTTTGACCAATGTATTTAGATTGTCAAAAGTGCCACACCCAATGTCTCATGAAAAGCATTTCTTAAAACCAGATTAACGAAAAATGTTTTCGAAATGCTCATATTGTAAGGTTTTTTTGGCCAAAGTGTCAAAAAAGTTACTTTGTTAATAGAGTAATTTTTTTGTATTTTGAAGGTCGGTAGCACGCTGTGTCAGTATTCTTTGAACGCAATAGTAGGTACTACCGAAGTATTTTTAAAAATTAGTGTTGGATCCAATCATATAGTCCAGTACCTTATTATTTACAAGCAATAATTCAAACTGTCCAAATTACAAACCTGTAATGAGATTTTGTTATACTATTTATAAATTCGACAGTATAGTAAGAACGTTTGAGATATACCTAGCAGTGAATTTTATTCCGCATAACAAGAGGGCAGACCACAAAGATGAAAAAGATTTACAATCCAAAGTGTCGCATGCGAGTACTACATGAATAGAAATCATTCTTCTTTAATTTATGACTGTAGCTTTGGGTGTCAAACTCACTAAAGGATTTACATTATATCTATTCCAATATTTACAGCCAAATTTATATTAATTGGGCAACCTACACACATCCCTATACATTAGTCAAAAATTCGAAAGAATGGTGCCATTACAAGCTTGAATCTGTTCACTTTGAAAACGGCACATCTTTTTAATTACATAAATATTGAATGTTTCATTAAATAACTCTTTTTTAGCAGTCTGGAAACTAACAGTCTCGTATAGTCGATGGTTCGGCATCTAACATGTACGACTTTAAACTGAATTTCCAACATTATCTAGCCAATGACTTCAATATTACGGATTTTTAGATTCAGCTACAATTTTCATATTATACGAGAAAAAAACAATAAAATGTATCGCATCTAAAACTTACCTCTGATTCTTATGTCTGATAGATGTCTCAATTCAACAGCAGAGCTTTGTATTATTAGAACATTAAAATAGTATTTTAAAAATACGAGCTTCAACTGACAAATAAAAGTTCTTAAATAAAAACTAAATAAAATATGGAAAGGATGAAAAACAGGAAAAGAAATTCTAAATAAAATAGACATAGAAATTATACTTTTATTTTAATATATATAATATATATATAGATATATTTCAAAACTCCAATAATGTACAAAAAATATTTGTGTAATTAAATAATGTTTTTGTCTGTCAATTTGTTCATTTTCATCATTTAATTTAGTGGCGGGGGTGTAATTGACAATAATAATCAAGTATGAATGCTATTACTAATAAGGTCTAGGAACGATCCTAGCAGTAACAGTAACATGGCTTGGTTGCCTATCACAATGTCCAACAAAACGAGTTTTCCAAATAACGTATTTTAAATTATGTATAAAATATTAACAGTTACTACTATGTACTTTTTGTTATCAGCATCAAGTTTTTCCTTCGTCATTCATATTTTTTTTTGTGAATTTTCTTTTGTTTTTATTTTGGTAATGCGTAGCTTGAATGAACACTCACTGAAAGGAAGACAACAACACTAAACACATTCAAAACAATAATTCAACAACAAACAAGAATCAGTGCTGTCGCACCGCTGCTTCTTAATTAATCATCATGATCAATAATTACGTAGCAGTAGTAATAGCATTAATCAAAAAAATTCAAGTCCAATAATAAAATATAATTATTTATATATAACATGTATATATAAATATAAACAAAGTCCTCCTATTTATCATTATGTACAATTGCACTCAAGCCCTCGCGCCTTCCTTGCTCCGCACTACCCTAACGAAACGAACAAGCAGCGTTGTAATGCACTTTTTTTTGATACAGCTAACCTGTCTAAATTACAGCCTGTGGTACAGAACCGGATGAGGTACCTAGTAGAATATTATATCTTTATCATTTGTATTTACACGCGATGATAATGACGACGATGGTCACTCCGACAGTAACTTTTGTAATAGCGACGACTTGCTGCTACTGTGATCACCTACTCGGGCCTCTTCCATAGAACTCTGCAAATATATAAAACAATGTCAGAAAAAAATTCAAACCAATCAATTTAACAAAATGTATATATGTTTCTTAAATCGCACCAAAACCCCCACACAACTTATTTGAAAAGAATATTGTTGTACGTACAGGATGATCATAAAACAGTACAATATATGTCGTCTGTTAAAACCAGTTTAAGTTAGACTATAACTCTCGTCAACACATTCTGATAATTAAAATAAAAATTACTTTCCCAATTTGCTACGGGACCTACCAAATTTTCGGCTTGACAGAAATAAGTTGACAAATGGCCCTGTGCAGAAGAGGAAGAAAGAAAAAGAGAGACAGTGAGACATTGTGCAAGATGCAAACCCGATAATAACCAATAAACAAGTAGTGATCTCTGCTCCAAAGAGCAAAGGGTTGGTGCACTGCACAATCAACATATTTCTGTCAAAAATAACGGTTGAGTCATCATAAAGTTTAGGTATATACAAAAGAGTCTTTCGCTTTTAATTCATAAGTTAAAGAATTATTTCAAACCCAATAACTTTTTATTTGATTTATTTACATCAAATATTATACTGCATTGCTGATGCAAGTTATTTCGCAACAAACATACCTTTAAAATTAAGAATAAATAAAAGTTTACATTGCATAACCACTTTGTCCCAAGACTAAAATTCTTACATTATCTGTCTTAAACTGTAAAATACCAGTAATGACTATTGATGTTTCATTCCCAATCTCCTAATACAAACTAAATTAAAATCCGCGTTGAAACAGCCTGGCATTAAAATAAAAATTTCAAAAAAAAAAGAACGTGACTGCACTTTTTTGTGCATTCAAGGATGGCTCAGGTGTACCTTTCTAACAGTATTCGGACGCTGCAGCTCTTGAGGTAAGAAATTCATCAGAATCAACTTTCACAAATGCTTCGCCACACCCTTCCCGGTTTATCAAGTGTGTAAGTCTAAAAATTTTTGAACGCGAAGAAAGATTAGACAGTTCTTTGGCGGTTTTGAGTTGAGGATAGTTTGGTTTGGCATATATAGCCAAACAAACACACCTTTTATAAGCTGCGCAAAGACATTTCTGCTTCTTTGCAGCTTCTATGCCTTCTCCTCAGTAAAATTCGAAAATGCGCATCACTGATTTGTGTTGTGCATCTAGCTGAAATTAATCTTCGATACAGGTTTGATGCTAGACCAAAATTAAGTTTATATCAGGGTCTTTAAACGTCTTCAACTACAGAAAAAATAAACACAAAACTTAAATCAAGAAGAGGTTTAAGAATAACATTTCTTTAGGTTGTACACACTAGTATTGCTCTAGTAGTAAAACTATGAAAAGAGTCAATAATAACTTAAATGACAACCTCAAATAGTATAGAATAATACTATTACTTTATCTTAGCCATATCAAATACGAAAACTCTGTCTAGTTGACTGTACTGCACATTATCAGGTTTCTAAGCTACAAATTTTTTTTTAAATGAAGTTACTTTTCTACTCCATAAGAATGACGTTACGACAATATTGTAAACATAGGAAAACATCACTCTATAAATACAAATTCAGTTAATTTCAAACAGTAGTTATAAGAGGTTAAATCTAGGGTTTAACGTAAGCAGCAGCTGAAAATAGCATTACATAATAAATACATTGTTTGATAAAGTAGTTTTTATCAAGCTGCTCTTTTCGTCAAAACGTAATAATTAACAATTATTAGATTTATTTATTTTGCTGCAAATTAATGGTTTTGAAAGACACTGACGTATATTTAAACAAGTTCATATATCTACAATTCAAGTTTATACTTTCCCATGACACACCCTGTACAAATGTATAAAAAGTAAAATCGCTAAAACATGCAAGACCAGTTAGTAAAACAAATTATAGCAAGCGCCGGGACAAGCAAATGAAGAAAATAGTATAAAAAAAGTACAGTATTAAAAATAAGTAAAACAAAAAAACAAGGAAAAAAGATACGAGAGGTATGTGACTTTGTAGTCTTACCCTGGAGGTCGGTGGCTGCGGAGACATTGAGCCGATATCTGAACCAATTGCACCCCAAAGTTTCGGGCTATCACTCGCACCTGCACGCAACAACGACGTCATTGTACGCACTCCCTACAGGAGTACCTTAGCCGCCTTGAATTTATCTATTTGCTTTATTATTTTTGACAATTTTTGGTTTACTTGTGCAATGTGAGAAAGCAAAGCGGCGCAAGTCCTCGCTGTCCCTTATATATGTTTAGTACAAAAACACACATGGAGGGAAAAGGAGTATAATACAGGGTAGCAATATCATATAGGTAAAGTATTATATACTTAGTAAAGAAACTATACACAATAACAAATATTTTTTGTACCAGTCTTGTTATTTCAAATTAAGTCATAACAATAAATTAGTCAAACATAAACAGAACTTTATCTTATAATTTTTTTCATAGAAGAGCTGATATAAAATTAAGTTTTACTAAGTTATCTCTTTTATATTAAAAAATTGACATCTTTCAAAACAGACGGTGTCGAAATGTTTGAAAAAAACTGTCGACGTTCCGCACTCCTAGGCATTTTCAAGTTCGTCATGCTGACGTCACAAACTGTATATCAATTGAGAGATACTAGGTAACTCCTATTGAGGGCGCATGTCTGTGATGTTTTTAAAGCTTTTTCTCTTGTCGTCTTTTGTAATGTCGACAAAGTCCTAGTTTTTTATTTTCAAATAGGGCCACAAAAAGAAGTCACATCGAGCCAGGTGAGGTCGCGAGATTTTGAAGGACAAGTTATGGCTGTATTTCGGCTGATAACTCAACGATCATAAAATTCTTGGAGTGTCCTGCTGAAAGTACTCGTTCAAAATTTTACAGAAAAGAATAGCTGTAAAATCTCCTCTCGCTATCTTGCATCAGTCAATGTCCCATTAAAAAAAAATTGCCCAATAATTCGCCATCAACTCGGTGGCCGTTACGAAAACAAGATTCATAACAAAAATGTTCTGTTCTTGTGAGAAAAAGATTTTAAATTCAAAAACAAAGAAATTGAGAAACTTAGTAATTATTTTGACATTTGAAGCAACTGTTTTAAAAATTATGGTCCATTCACAAAAAGTCATAGGCATAGCAGACTATAAAACAAAATTGAAAAAACACTCGTTACAAGATGAGAGTGGATAAAATAGTGTTTTTTTTTTCTAAGAGAATCAATTGACCCCTAAATAAGTAGAAAGCAGAAGCTAAAACCAAAAAACACTAGTGTTAATTTTTTGCGTCTTTTGAATTGAACAACAGTTAGTCGACGAGTCCACACCTATCGTATATGTTTGCATAGCAGCATTTTATTTTTTATATGGTTTGCAATACAATTCGTCATTATGTAAGTGTGTGTAAGCGATAACAGTGACACGTGATAAAAACGTTCTAGAGTGACATCTCACATGTCTTCATAATTCAGTAATTTATAAGCAAGTGTTTTCTTATACTAAATGATTACTGTTTAAGAGTTTCTGTTAAAAAAAGTATAGTAGGAACGTTTGAGATTACCCGGCAGTAAATTTGGTTGCTCATAATGAGAGGGGTAGAGCATCTTCAGACATCTCAAATTGTCTGAATAAAACCAACCATGTAGCTGAATACTATCCTGTATAGAAAACGGCCTGCTTTAATTTATGACTGTGGTTTCAGTTGTCAAAATTTCTTATGGATAAGAGCACTAAAATTTATTGTCGTGTATATTTCAAGCGTTTTTACTATATGTTGTTAGAGATATGCAGCGATATGACAAAAAATACAGATCAACCCTCAGTCATTCGTATTGACTAATTATGCACAAAAGCCACGTTCACATGAATGTGTTCTAGGTTGAACATAAATAGAGAAAATTCCATGTTGAAAACAGGAAAAATCTCTCTCGCCACATTCATAAATTTTAGAGCTTTCGTTGATCAATCATTGGTAGCAATCAAATGTTTGGTTTTCTTTGATTATTACGCTGCAAAATACTAACATAAACACATAATCTTTGACATTAGATTTATGACAGTTATATTTTACCCAAGAAAAACATTGCATGAAAAATTAGAGGTAAAATTATTTTACAATAAAAACCAGATAAATGATCCCAAAAAACAGACCCTTAAGCTAAAAAAGATGCCAACGTCATAGTGTGATGCTAATTCTATGTTAGTATAAACAAAATTTCAAGTACAAAAAATATTTGATTATATTGTTGCAATTCAATATTAAGTACGTTTATATATTCAAAAACAAAAATATATTTAAAGACTTACCAGACGTGGCCGGCATTTCGAATGTAAGTCCTAATGCTTCGAGATCAACTTGTTGCTGATTGAGTAATTGAGACTGAGTTCGGTTTGGAGCATTCTGGGTTTGGGCATTTCTGGCACCTACCACAGCACGTAATTCCTTTCGGACAAATTCCGATGTTGGACCACTTCCGGACACGCCTAAAGTTATACATCGACCAAAAATTTTTTTGTTAAATAGCATGTTTAGTTTGTTTCTTATGAGATTATCATGTATATGATAGAAACGTGCAAACGTGCATGGCATTACACTTACTAAATTGAAATATACATAATTATATAAACAGAATCCATAAAAAGTCTAGACAAACCAATATTTTCAGAGCGGTTTAGCAGAGCCCGTTAAAGTTTAGAAAAAAGTGTTTAAATTTTATCACTTGCACTGCACTCCAGTTGAAGTAAATTTAACTCACAATTCATTCATAGCTCAATAAATCATTTAAATCAACTCCTGCTATGAAATTTTGAACATATGTCCATTTTTTGATTAGTTCATACGCAGATACAAGCGTGATTATATTATCAACGACAATAAAAATGTATCAAACTGAATTGCGCAATAAAAAACGTTTTTTTTTTTGTAATTCAGTGATGTACTATAAACATAATTTGCGGACCTACAAAACTGCGATTATTTTTAACGTTGAATGTTTTTCGTGTATAAACTTTTTTATTAATCAAAATCTGTTCTTTTTTAGTTAAACATGTTATTTTAAAGAATTATTTTGCAATAACAAATTATGCACAAAAAACTAAGAACAGATAAAAACATTTCCAAAAACAATTTTTTTTCTTGTTTTGAATAAAGAACGTATGCATGTTACATCACATTCAGAATTTTTTTTTATAATAATATAAAATTTAACCTTACCTGCTACTTCAAAAAATAATCAAGTTGGGCTTGTATTCTTAGAAAAAATATGAATAGAAATTCGATAAACATCTAAGACGATAAAATTTTAAACACTTTTAAGCATACACAAAAACATTATTGAGTTTGAATGAGTAATTTATACTCAATTGAATCCACAAACTTTTTAGCAATCCTGTATATATCCTAGCACTTGTGTATGATAACGACATATTTCTATAAAAATATCAAAGGACACCATTAATTATTGACAGATTTCAAACAAATAGGAAAACAAACTGACAGTTCAATTCCAGTTCTTAAAAAATAACACCAATAAGCATCGTTACTGCTTACAACTTCTTATAGTATAGAATTTGGTACTATAATCTTATGTATATTATCTTATTATTAATTATGTATATTATCTTAAATAAACGTGACAAACTCTAAAGTTCAAATACGTGTTAAAAAAAACAATAAAAGACACATAACATGTGTTCATTAATTATTTAAATCTAGTCTTGCTGTGTAATTTAGCTTGACAAATTTTTATTGTCCTTGATAGTATGATTGTCTAAAAATGACAAACAAACGTCAAAGCTCGTCTATAATATCAAACGTTTCTGCGTATGAACAAATCAAAAAATGAGCATACGTTCAAAGCTCCATAGCAAGGCTTGATTTAAATAATTTGTGAACGCACTGTAAAAAACTGATTAACTTATTCAAGTAGTATTAATTTGTCACTTTATATAATCCAAAAATACTTTATTTTTTAGTGACATGATATTGTTGATTTTTGTCATGGATACGATATATGAAACGTATCTCATATCTCCCTTTGGACTTTGTAAAGTTTTTCACCCTCAAACACATGGTTACCATGCATTTGCAGCAATTACACATTCACGCATTCTCGGATGTTGTTATTTTTCATATAATTTTATTAAGAAAGCAGTAATGAAATACTAAAAAATAAAATATTTAATGCACTACGGGAGATATTCTGTTTTTCACCCTCGGTAGACTTACAGACCGCGGGCCTCCGGCCCTTGGTCTGTAACACGTCAACCTCGGAGAAAAAACATTCATATCTCCCTTAATGCATAAATATCTATTAAAAAAATCGTTACACTGTCATTATCATCATCACTAGTGAGATCTTAATGTATTAATTGTAAACAAATTCTAAGAAAATGTCATGCACATTGTCAACACCTCTAGACACTTAACATATAGGCAAACAGAAAATAGCTGACAAAAAAATACGATGAATTGACACATGGCGCTCAACACAAAAGCATATTTTTCTTAAAAAAAAAACAAAACAAAAAAAGCATAAAGACACATTGAAAGCAATAAAGAACAAAATATAACAGCACAGCATGAAAAAAAAAACAAAACAAAAACAATACATCAATGATACCATATGATAAAACAAAAGGTAAGGGAAAGGATAGTTTTTTCAGGATATTACCCCATTGGATTTTAGCACAGCCATTAGGCGAGCACATGTAAATGTATAATGAATGTGTTAGACACAGGGCGATTGTGCCGATGAGTGCTTGTGAGATGACCGATAATAATAATAATTATAATAAATCTCTAGAATGTGTGACAAATTTGAAAATGAAGAAGCTCTCAAAGGTCTCTTCATAACACCATACATTAATTGGCTGTTTTCACAAAATAGTTTCTATCAAATTAAAATAAAAATCAGCACCTTAAAATAAAAAAAAAAACATGAATAAATTAAAGTTGATTTATTAGAACTATTTTTGCAAAATCAATTAATAATGCATGTAGATATAATCTGATAATTTATTCTAGAGATTTGTTGTAGTTGTTGTGGAAGTGGTGCGCTTCATACGCCTCCAACTTACCAGCTTGAAGATGTGGGGGCGCACGGCCCCTGTCTGGGCTATTGTAGGCTAACTGTAAACCCGTCTGATCATAACAGTACTGGGAGTCTTGTTGGTACAGCATGGAGTGTTGATGAGGGTGTGGGTTATGAGGGGGGAGTGGAGGATAGGAATGGGGGTGGTGTTCCCTGCCGTATGGCCGGGGGGATCCCAGGCCACCTGTAACACATACGCTACCCTCTAATATATATATGGCTATGCTGTTTTCAATTGTATGTTGTCTAAATTTATAATTTATTGGTTGGGTAATTGAAGAATATTACTACTTAAAAATTTTGTTTAACAATATTTATATTACTTTGAATGTTGAAAATAAAAACAATATATTTTAGTCGTATTATAGCATATCTGACCAAATTCAAAGATATGTGGCAAGTATTATGCTTTTTTTTGCTAATTGTCAAAAAATGCCTAATTAGATTTGCACATTAATAATCAAATAAACGAAATGTTTAACCTTGTTGGTCAAGCTGAATATAGCGTCAATTCGCCCAGTACCCGATCGAAACTAGTTAACCAAGACAAGCCAAATTCTATAAAAACTTGATAAAAAATATTTGGTTTTTATTCATTATATCTATAGTCGTCCAAGAAGTACATTGTTTTTATGACAATGCAATAACAATTGACTTAAAGTTAGCAAGGTGTGGACAAATCCGTCATAAATCACATTTCAACTGCTTCTTTGACTAACAAAATACGGCTTTGTATAAGACCGGACCTCTGGTGATACTTTTATTTTTGACCTGCTGATGGTTAGCGCTAAGACCCTATGTGAATACGAATAACTTCTACACAACAAACACCCCCATAAAAACAAAATAGTTCTTAGGCGTTTATACTTAACTTTTCATAGGAAATAATATTGCTATAAAAACTATTGAGTATATTCCGCTATTGTTGACCTGTGTAGTCAAACATCTCAATAGCTACCGAAAAAAAAACAATTTATAAACGATTTCAGGGTAAAATTATTCGAAAACCTACGTTATCGTTAAAACTGAAATCTAAAAGTCGTGTATTCAATTTGACGCTATAATCATCAACACAAGGTTTGAAAAATACACATAGATTGTTTAACTGTTTTCCTTATTGACAAAAAAAAAACGCCTATCTACGTATATTGATGAAAATTTGTGCATTTTTTTCCACAAAAAGTTTTTCTTGTCATTTTGCAATAAAAAAAAAACTAAAACAAGAAAGACACAACAAACCTACCATGCAATATAGAAAAATCTCTACAAATGCATGAGTAGCAAATTCAAAAAACCATGCTACAATACCCAGTAGTAATAATATGAAAACCAAATTTGTACTAAATTTTCAGAAAGTCAAAAATTTTAAAACCTCTAATCACACACAATCAAAGAAATTTGTAAAAAAAATAGCTAAAACTTGTATCAATATAATTTTAAGATTTTACCTGGCAACTGGGTTGTGGCAGTTGGCACGCTATTTGCGCGCTGAAGCCTCAGGTACTGATTCTGGTTAAAAGCGGCTGAATTTGGTGATGTGGGAGAATTGAAAGAGTCCTGGGGATACGGGGAGTGCCGCGATGTTATTGTCCCAGGACTATTTAGAGATCTTTGCTGTTGTTGTTGTTGTTGCTGCTGCTGTTGTTGCTGTTGTTGCTGTTGAGTTGTCTGCGCCTGGTTAGGTGCCCTCTGGAATATTATGTTATGCTGTTAAAAAAGATCAAAAAGTTTTAGTATCACGAATTAAAATTTCAATCTTTAGTCAATCTATAAAAATAGACTTCAACATATGCTTTAGAACTTTTACAATAAAGTTCGATCATATGAATAATAATAAAGACCCTGAAAACGTCCTATGAAAAGCTAATCAGGTTAAAGCGTACGTACCGTGAGCTGTGCATTAAGCATAGGATTTTGCAGACTCAGCCTAGCTTGCTGTGTTTGTTGCCAGCTCTGGGGCGGCACTTGGGAACCTTGTGGATATGGCTGTCTCATCTGCGGTATCTGCTGAGTAAACTGAGGCGACGATCTAGCAGCCGCAGCAGCAGCTTGTTGGTAATTGGCAACAGCTCCTTGGGGAAACGTCGCCTGTTGGCCAATCGGCGAAACCAATGGAGAAAGAGGCGAATACTGTTGGTTATTTAAGCGCTGATTTGTTTGTTGCAATTGCCCCCCGTAGCCTGGCGACAACTGGGATTCCGGTAAACTTGCCGATCTTTGCAGAGACACATTTGGAGCAACTGTATTATTAAGAAGGTTATCGATATTCTGTAAACCCGAATTCATTTCATTAGTAGCATTGGACGGAATCAGAAGCTCCTGTTGCTGCTGCTGCTGGAGAAGACGACGACGATCCTCATGTTGTTTGCGTTGCAATAGCTGATGTGTGCTAAGAGTTCCACTAGCCACTGCATATTGTGGTGTTCCAGAACGAGTAGGAATGCGCTTATTTTGAATAAAACCACTTTGAGGGTAATTTGGTGGAGGAAAAGAACGAATTTGATTATTTTGTGTCGTCAACTGTAAGAAACATAATATTAGTTGTCTTGATAAACAACAAAAAAATTATAAAAACTTACTGCTGCAGAATATGCAGGCGGTGTACCAGCTGGTAATGAGATCGTAGGTGAAGATGGACTTTTAACAGCCGTTTCACATTGCATAAGTGACTTTTGAATAATATTAATCGCCATTTTTTCACTAAGCTCTTCTTGAAATTTCGTCGCAATCTGTTCTAATGATGTATCAAAAGGGACTCTTACTAGCTCTTCAGGAACAATATCCATTACTTGATCTAAAATATCTGAAAGTAATGCATCATTCGAATTAGCATTTATATTATTTTCAATTCCAGCCCATAAACGATTATCCACCAGATTCGAGTTATCCGAATTTGGTGACGTATATGAATCAACTTGTGTCATCTGTCGATTATTTTGCTGCTGGTGATGAATGCTATTAGTCAACATTGAATTGAGGTAGTTAGTGTTCGGTTGTCTATTTGTCATTCGAGACAAATTGTCTTGCATTGAGTTTTTGCCTGTAGGTCTTTGTATTGTTGCAGAAGAGGTAATTGTTCGAGTCACAGCTGTCTTCATAGATTTTGCATTTTCTGGAAGTGAGACCTTCGGCAAAATATCCTGAGGTGTCGCGGTGAGTACACTAGCAGGAATATGAGGGATAGGTTGGTTGTTCGGTTGTTGTGCTAACAACGAGGCTAGCATTTTATTACGTTCGCAGAGCTTGCTTCCTCCTGTAGCAACAGAGCCCGTTGAAGAAACCTAAAATAATTAATAAGTCATACTTCAACATGTTTTCGGAATGGAAATGTTTTTATTATACTAAAAGTATGTATTTGGAAGAAGAAAAAAGCATGATAATCTTGTAAAGTAAATATTTCGATATAGTTACAGTCTGCACCCCTAGGATCAACTCTTTTCAAAAACTACTGAGCTGAAAACTATATGATAAACAAAACTCACGAAGTATATTAAACCTTATCAGTTTCACTTTCCACTCATCCATTAAGGCCTGAAGTCATAAATTTTTTATGCTACAGCGCCACAATAACGTATCACGTACCACGAAAGGATTTTCGACTACCACTTAATTATTAGGGTATGAATAAAATTATAGTACCAAAGATGTCAAAGAGATCGATTAACTATATCTGCAAGATTGCCATCTTTCGTTCAACATGTCAACAGAAAATGACAATATTCTTAAAGTGGTTGTCTTTTTCGCGAACCGAGATTATAAATCTATGTTGAAAATGTGTATTTTTCTCAAAATAATTCTAATTACATAAATTACTTAAAAATATCTAAATTATTCAATTTCAACACAATGTTTGTGAAAATATCTGCTGGATTTTGGCAACGCCGAACCATAAGTCATGACTCAGACACAATCATTTATCAGTCAACCGACTGGCAACACTGGACTAAGTAAGAAGATTACCTAATATTACTTGAAAATATATAATTATTTGACTAATGTATTAGTTAAGTGTATTTCAACTATAGTTTATCTTCACCTCATTTGACAATACAGATTCAAATTTTAATGATATTGCTGAACTGATGTATATCTTACAGCTTAATCTTGATTTTCCTTCAACTTAAAATTTAAAAATAAATTGAAAATGCAAAATAATAGATTGTTGAATGTTTCGTGCGTCTCATGGTTCTGATTACTGCTGCAACTGGTTTATTTTCTGCATTAAAATACAATAAACACGTAAATTTTTGGAAAACTACTATAAATTCCTAACATCATTAGAGCCTTTTAAATTGTTTTTAATGTCCATTATTATACGGTATTTTCTGGTATAATATAACTAATTACTAACAGAAATATTGATTCAAAACATGAGTAAAATGTAGAGAAAAATCAAACATACCTGAGATCCATCGGGTGATCGTTTTTTTGACAAAAGATCATCCCTATCATCACTAGGCCGTTTTCTAGTAGGTCTTCCAACTTCATTATGTGGTGGTGAAGGTGAAGCACTAAAACCCAAACTTCGCAATAATGAATCGTCTTGCGAATCAGTTTTCTTGTCATCCTTGTTATCCCGATTTTCACTTTTTAGTAACTGTTCGAGTAATTCACTGTTCTTTCGCACACCCGGTCGTGATTCTAAATTTTCATCGTCGTCGCTTCTCTCATTCAGCAACTATAAAGAAAAATATCTACAATTATCATTTTGTTTACCTAAAACTATTGTTGATAGCTACTATTGATATTGCTTTCCGAATAATAAACGCAAAAGTTACTTGATAGTGTGAAAAAAAAATACGAATCTTACGAAATGAAGCATGTTCAACATCAATATTGGGATAATTTTGAATGATTTCTAATACACTTAAGACACAAAAACTGCACACTTCACATGTGCTACGCCTACAACCACGGACCACGAACGCTAGTCAAATGCTTTATCACACTGAGGAACTACCATATCAACCAACTAGTACCAACCGTAAAAGTAAATCTGATAATAATTGTGCTTGGATACATAACATGAGACAGATACTGTGGGCGCGAACGAGACAGATATACTGTTATAATAAGTCAAAAACTTACAATAGTTGGGGGAAATGCTGTAAGGGTGGGTACAGGTAAAAATTTCTTTGGACCCTTCGCAAATTTTGAAAGATTTTGCAATAGTTCGAAACCACGTGTATTATTGTATGTAATTATTGTAAAAACATTTCAACTTTACGAACCTAATGCCTACTTTATTGTACTCTAGCGGCGTTAAAATACCATTATTTAAAAATCGCTGTTGAATGAAATTAATGAAACATACCTACTCAATTATTCGTTAAAATCAAAGATTTGGTTTTTTTTTATTAGCTAGTAAATTTCAGAATCAACAAAAAATTACCCTTAAACAAAATCATTCAGGTAAAAAGGTTTTTACCTGCTATTATAAAGTGACCATGTTTTCCTTGCTTACTTTCTCTTTTAACGGTGCAAACTATAATATTTCTACTAAGTAACAATTATCATAAAATGTTTGTGTTTTTAAATTTTGCTACGGATTTCTGACAAAAAGATAAAAACCCGCGAGGCAAAGATAATGAAGCAGTACGATAAGTTGATCGATGGTTCAGAATCGGTGTTTTCCCAAATATCCAATATCCATTGTTTCTTTGGATAACACCTGTCGATATCAATCTTTCTTTTCAAGTTTTATTCACTTTTTTCTATCAGTTTTTATCAAATTTTTGCAGTAGGATATATAAAACTATAAAAACAATTTAAAAGTGGTTTTCGATAAAACAATGCACATTAATATATGTACATATTATAATAAATAAACGGACTTCCATATAATTATTGATTAATTGATTTAAGGAAATAGCTTATTGTATTGATCAAATAAATAAATTAATAATTAATCATATTAAAGTCGATTTTCCAAATTTGGTATAGTTTTTTTATAATCAGTTGTCAGTGCCAAAAATCGATGGCAAAAAACGAATTAGTAAGAATAACTTAAAAACGCTAGCATTTATGCGAGACTACACGAAGCATTAGCTTTCCAATAAAAAAACAATTATCAAAATCGGTTCACCACATAAAAAGTTCTGAAGTAACACACATAAAAAAAAAGTCGAATGAGAACATTCTTCTTTTTTTGGAAATCGGTTAAAAATAAAATATCTTCAAAGCTTATTTCGTAAGAAGTTATAAAGTTTATTGTCTGTTTTCATTAGATTAGAATAAGTTTTTCAAGTAGATATTATATTATTTAGACAAAAATTTGATAATATGTATTTATCTTCCTATTTATAATTTAGAAATATTTTTGCAAATGTGAAAAGTAAATCTTGTAAAGTACATTAAAAGAAAAATAGTTTGTTCTCAACATTTTGCTGGTTGTAAACATATTGCGCATTTCCCAGAAGGTGATACCACTTTCTTATTGTTCCCGGTAAAACACTAAAAACGAACGCAAAACCGTTAGTTAAATTAATAGTGTTTGATTTATTCTACTGAGTTATACGATAACTTAACCTCAAATCTTCACTTAATGCTGCAAAAAATAATTTACGGCAAAACTTATCCTAGACCTACAACACAGAAAATGCCCGCCCTGACGTACTCATTTCATGGTTTATTGCTAATACTCTTAGGAGGGTACACCTGAGTCATCCCTACACGCGCAAACTCCTGATAACAATAATCTTACGTCAATAAGCGAAGACAATTTGTGCTTCTCAATAAGCATTAAGCAACACAGATGCTTTATCTCCCACCCTGCACCACTGCGCAGCATTCGATATCAATAATAAGCTGTCCCCATCTAAGAAAAATCATACACTATTCCATACTAAATTTGATCAAGTTTTATTGGTATAAAATGCATCACAAACATGGTATGTAATTTGCTTTATTATATCATGTAATTCAATTCTTTCAAGACATGAGTCTTGAAACACTTTAAATCAAACATTAGTAGTTATTGGATCTCTTTATCATCTCTTGATAAACATTCTTCGAAATAATCTGACTTACATTTGCAATCGCAAACGTTGTATGCGAAAATGTGCCATGGAAAAATGTAACTGCATTTTGCTGTCACTCAATATAATTTTATTAAAATTAAACCTAAGCAGCAAAATAATAAACTAATGACAAAATAAGACTAAGTTTTGTTTAAAATATTGTACATCATTTACCAGAATTGTATTTATTTATTTTGAAAACAATGCCGCACGTTTGTTTACGCGTCTCATGGTCACATACATCACCACATCGCAAAAGATATTGAAGCGCTGTAACTCAATATTTTAAGATTTACACGGTATCAGAACTATCAGACATAACAAAACTTAAAAGCGACCTGAAACATTTGGTGCTCTTTAACAAATTTTATATAGACCTACCAGAGAAATAGATTAATTAAGTAATAAGAGTTAATTTTGAAATCATAGATAGATCCAGAAGAAGATATGTTCTTCACAGTTGTAATTATCAGAGTATTTTATTACCACCACGCGACACGTTTTCTTCTACTAATTGGCTAAACTCTGGCTTTATTAGTCATTTATTCTCATATCTGTTCAATGGAATAATATTCTAAAAACTTTTATATCGCATTATGAATAAAGAATTTAAGAATGTTGAAGTCACCAGAACAAAATTGCAGCTATTAAAACTTATTAAATAATTTGCAATGAATTCAATTTTTACTGAGCAAAATGTTTCTGGAAAATTCAAATTTGTTACAATTCTTTATTTTTTTATCAAGTAATTGAAGTACTTGCCGATTAAATAATAAAAGTGATTTATAACAGTAAAATAGAAGACGCAGCGTCATCTATCGGTAGAACGTTCAACATCAAAACAAAATAATAACACAAGAGTCAGAATCCTCTTAGATAGAAACAGCTTAGCATCAATGTTAGATGCGCAGCGGTATTCTACAACACCAAATACAAATGGCGCCCTAAATCTCAACGAAAAGAAGAGTTCTGTGACCTTTAGTCGATTCTGATTCGCTTGTCACTGTCAATTCTGCCATTATGCTGTCATGACTGTCAAGTTTGTTGATCTCTTAATAGATTTTTTGAATTATTATATCATAATGCCACAAATTAAATAATCCTTGTCAGATATTAACTTATTTGGGCATAAGGAGCAACCCTGGAGAATTGTTCCATATCCATCAGTGAACAATATCTGGTGCCTGAATACGTAGTGCGTTAAACTAGTGACCTTTGCTTTTGTCCAATAGCGAGAGATAAAGCCTCAGCGCAGACACAGTTTGGCTTTATTAATTGGCGTAAAAATAACCTTATCAACAGTTAGCTCATCTAAGGACGACTCCGGTGCATATACTTCTTTCTCTAATAAGAGTAAAACAGTAACGCTATGAAAGTCAATATATGTTTATAGCACAAAGATAAGTGATTATTGAAACCATATCATTGTGACCAACGCTTCCTAATTACATCAAATGGTAGTTCTGTGAATAATCACTCTTGTTCCAATGCAATAAAATCGTAAAGACTTTCATAGCGTTACTATTATTATTGTAAATACTTAAAAGTTGTATTTTTGACTCAAAACGATAAGCTTTTTTGTTTAAACCTTAAAGCGCTTTTATTAAAAAAAATCAAACATCTTGTACAAACTTAAAAACATAATGTTCAATAATAATTACATATTATAAGAAAGATGAGTCGCAAAAGTGCAACTCGGTATAATATATCACATTTTTCAATTTATTAGAGTTTGTACGAAAGTCCAACACGTCCTCGTTTTATTTATTTTTAACAATAAGTAGATCACAATATCTGACCAATAAATCAGTTAAACCTTTAGGTACTCAATAACAAAGCATGCAGACTCTGAGACGAATTCATCAATGCAACAAGTTACAGCAATTATAACATAGATCGTAGTATTTAACCAAAAATTGTCCTAGTTTTGAGTTACTTCATATGGTTATTGTATACAATTAACAATATATTGGCTTCAGAGCTTTATTTTCAATACATTTTGCTAAAAAATCAAATACAGTGTAACTGAAGGTTCAATCCACGATTGGCAGGTCCTATTGTAGAGAACCCTTAATTATTGCAACTTTAATGACAAAAGCATGTGTTCTCAGTAGCAAATAGGTTTTAAGCCAACCGTCATGCCTTGTTTATTCAGTAGGTAGTGGTTGAACAAGCACCTTATTTAATCTCGAAAACGAACTAAACGGCAAATATAATCAATGCTATAATAACATTACCGTAGCAAAGAGTAAAAAGTATTGCACATTTCTGATAAGTTGAATCAATCCAGTTCTTATTCTTGTTCTTATAAAAAAAATCTCTAAATAAGTAAATATTTAAAACTTTTTCAAACACATATATTTATTTGTAACATCTTCATCACTAGTAAAAATGTCCAAAATTTCGTATTTTTGATCGACTCTTCTTTGAAGCGATAATTTACATTTAGTCTACAAGATTCAAGAAATTTATTTTGACATATACATAATTATCAAATTCAATTGCTTGTAAAAAAAGATTCTAATTGATTTTATATCCTTTTGAGGTTAGGCACTTTAGTGGGTTACTTCTACTTCTCTTTGCCTACAAGCCAATGCGGATGACAACTCGCCTTTCCAGTCGACATTAGTTTTCCGGAAAGTATAGGATTCGTACAGGGTTTTGATACCCATATAAAATTGCCTGGTTTAAAACACAAAGTCAACAATTGCCACATATTTTGACTTATAATTTACATTACCTTCTATGAAAAATGTTTTATTAGCAAAGTAAAAATGTCAAATAAATAAGTTTATGTCATTGTTTACTTCATTTATGACGAACTATGGTTATGACGTAGGCGTTTCATCCAAGACAGACATTTATTTCTGAATCTACATCCATATCTGTGATCAAGGAACTAATCATCTTTGGTAATTCGAAGTATATAATCATCGGCTCTCATTTGATTCAAATCACCAGAAATCACATCAAAATAAAAGCTCTTTCAAAAAACCAAAAAAAATACACATTTAAAATACAAGATATAAATATTTATTTGTGTTGACATAAAAACAAATAAACATAAAATCTACCAAGGATGTAAAAGTTTTTGAATAATTATAACTTAATAAAAGTTAAAAAGAGAATCACTTATCACTATCATCTAACTAAAAATTTAAATTATAAATAAGTCTTATTAGTACAAGAAAGTAATGCTTACTTTGAGAGTACATCAAGTGGAAAATTATGGGTATATCAATATTCTATATATTAATAAAAAAAATACTACACATTCTCACATTGGTCTGATTTTCTAAATAAATAAGCTATAATCATTGCTAAAATGAAAAAGTTCCCAATACTGCAATTTCTTTAAAAATGCAACTGACAAAACTGTCTAGTATTTCTGATGTCTGAAATTCTGGTTTGACAAAAGATAAACAATATTAGATAAACGTGCAACATTAATAAACTGAAAACTAAATATACGAGTTGTACAAAAGTTGCAAGTTTCCAGTTATTTTCTAATATACTTTGTTACGCAACATTTAAAATTTTCAGTGCCTGTGTAGTTATCATATTGTTTTAACTTTGACAACTTTTTGATAAACTTTAAATTTATAACCATTGTAAGAATGTCAAAATAACCATTAGTGTATACTACTTATTTTGGATTAACTTAATTCTACATACAAGTGCTGGTTTTATAAATTTGCCCAATATAATAGTTAACCAAGAAAAATATGATAAGCATTAAAAAACTCAATATATTATAAATGATGTCCTAAAAAAAATTAAAATTGTGCAATTTTATTAAATGCAGTTTTTTACTTCTCAAATAAGCATAGTTTTTTACTCAATAATTCCGAAAAACCACACGAAATTTGATGTTATCACTGCTCTTATATAAAGTCAGATTAATTATTTAATTTTAAAAAGCGACAAAAAATTGAACAGAAATCTTATCACTAAAGAATTACTAATACCGCACAAAATATCATTAAAAGTATTTCAATCCCAATAGAATTGTTCCAAATGTATTATGCAGGTCAATATCACGCAGTTGGCAAAGTTATTTTTATTTTTTTCGAATCAAATCTTTTAAAATTTAAAAAAACTTGTAAATTTTCCAAGTTACACACACACACAGACTTTTTTCACTTTAATCCACATTAAATGCTATTTAAAGAAAATTCACAACTTTTTCTATTTCTTGTCGGCTCTGCAGGATTAGTGAGTCTGTCAATTATAAAGGAAGCTACCGATTAAAAAACTCCTTTCTTCAAACAAATAATTACATCAATAAAATTTAAAAAGCATTGACAAGACATTAATTACAACGCGTCCCAATGGTTTGAGGTGTAGAATGCTTCAAACTTAACGTAAAATACTAGACTACCTTATACAGCCCGCCCAAGCAAACATAAGTCCCGAAAAAATGCGAAGTAAATTAGGAAGTTTAGCAGTAATTTGAAATAAACCAATCAGAAGCTAAAAAAAGATAAGGTGTGGTGCAAAACGAGCATTCGGGGCTCATGTTTGCTTGGAAGCACTGTATATGCCGGTAGATAAATAAACTGCTAAGTACACTGTTTTGTAATGCATTTCAGCCAAATGACAGCTTTAGACCTGCTGGCAATTCAAAAACCAATCTAATTACTACAAAAGTAATGTAAAACACACGGTAATTACACTACAGTTCAACGTGGCATACGACCAACTGAATCTCTATACTACGTCATATGTGAAGTCCTTACACTTCTATTAAGGCTTTGTATAATTCAAAAGTGAGATGATTCAGTACATTTAATGCTATTGGAAATCGGCAATACTTTACCTGTAAAAGCCTGAAGTTGGCTCCGATAACATTCGACGCTGAAGACGTTTTCGGTAACTCAGAAGGTCCAGATATCGTTCCAACCCTATTAATTTGCCCAGGTGCCCTAGGACTTGCTCTACTATCATTTCTATTATCGTCTTCATCTTGTTGATTTAATAACCCTTTCAATATTCTATGCTTATTTCTATCGTCGCTATCGTTCGTTGCAGGTGCTGAAGAATCAGCAACATGATTTGGTTTCGTTAATAAATTTCTTAATCTACCCGATTCGGCCATCATACTTGAGGCTTCATCTAAAACATTAGCTTTGGTATCTTTGTTTTCCTCAACAACACTGCCGTAATTTTGTTCCGATAGAGGACTAAAAGGAAAGGTACTCGAATATGGATTCGCTGCAGCTGGTGTCGTGGAAGGACTGGGCTGGGTAACAAACGACGCTAAAGGACTTTGAGCAACGGTCGTCGCAGGACTATAGGCTGGATTACTAGGAGGTCGAGGAGTTGGAGTGGAAACAGGGGTTGCACTTTGCCGGGAATCAGGTCGAGGCTCCATCGTCCAAGAACTTGTTTCCAACTCAAACGTTGATGTCGGATAGATGTCAAAGGGAAATTCATTGTCGATATTATAAGGTGTGAAAGCTGAAGAAGAAGGGTTACCACTGTTCATTAGAGCATTAGATGACGTTGTAGAACTATCGCTTCCCGAACTAACAGGAGCTGTCGTTGTCGCTCCGTTGCGAGTACCATTTACAACACTCGTCATAAGGGGACCGCCAACACCGCTACTTGAACTACCACCTCCCGGATCTGACGGACCAATAGCTTCATATTCTCTAAAAAACAAGAAAAAAACATTAAAAAACAAAGAACAAAACTAATTAAATAAATTGCTTATATGATTTTACTTTATGTGAGATTACGTGTTAATCTAACAATAGTTTTTTTCTCTCAGTTTACAAATTAAATTGATATATAAGCTATAAAATAGCACAAAATATTTGAGGTTACGCGTAGAAACTAACTAATTTCCATGTTATTCAAAATACTAAAAAACAGATGAAAGATATAGTCATGCAGATAGAAAACCTCTCAACCTCGTTGACAATTAAAAATACTTATAGAATTACATTAACAGATTTTGATGCGGTCTCCATTAACGGAAAAAGCGTTAAATTAGTAAATATTCTGCATAAAATAATTGCACTAAGTATACCTAATAATGTTTTGTTGAAACAAAAAACTGTTTTTAAACGTTTACGTGGGCAACGCTAGCGGAATCGTACTAAATAAATCAAAACAATGTATCAAACAAACAACAAATCAAAACAATTCTCAATCAAGTTTAACAAACCGTTAAGCTACTTTATTAATATTATCCTGTTCAACGCACTTTTCATTTTATTTATTATTGAATTGCATCTGTGCGAAGCCGGGGCGGATCTCTTTTTATAAATATATTATTAATCGTATTGTACAAAAAAAATATGCTGAATTTAATATATAGAATTATAGAGCCAATATTATAATTTGCTATCACGGATTTGCTTTACGAAATAGCAACATTAAAATCCACTATTTAGAAATATCAAAATATTCTTTATAGTCAAATGTTGCGTCCAATTTAAAATTGTTCTAAGAAAGCACAAGTGTTCATTTGTGTTCATTTTCATAAAGAAATCTTGACTGCTTTTTTTAAAACCAGGTATGTTAAAAACCCATGCAATAGCATTTTATTGAGTTGACTTGTTGAAAACTTAACATTAACAAATCGGGACAGACTGTGGATTTTATATTCTAGTGTTGATAAAAAATCAACTAAATTGTAAAAAGCTCTAGACAAATTACCAAATTCTAGACCAATCTACACCATTACCCAACCACAATATTTAGTATAATTTAATTTCATCGAACCGCATGATGCGCCAACTAGTGTTGAATCTTTAAATAAAATGTAGATAAGCTTTCAAATTATGTCAAAATATAATAAGTTAATGTCTTTGCACTGTTTTTGCACACATTTAAGTAAACAGTAAAAAAAAAGACTAAAAAAATTAATGCGTGTGATGTTTTTTTATATGACAGAATCTTTAATGACAGAATAAATTTAAACTGAATTTATAAAAAAAACTATATTCTGTAATTATTGAGAGGCGGCAATAATAGTTTACTTGTGACAGCGCCCTTTAATGCTACATTATTTTTGAGACACTGTGTATAGTAGAATGGTGAGCTGTAAATGTTGCACGAGAAGTGGAAAACAAGGTAAACTCCGCCAATATTTTGCAGCAAACAAACAAACCTAAAGTTCAACAAAAATTGACTTTACTCTGCTTTACAAATCTTTCAAAGTCTAAATTCTGACACAGTCAAATACTTAAATTAAATTACCTTCCCAAACCAAAAACGTATTGTAAATCATCCCTCGACAACATCTGATCTACCTACACCATCTGACTAAGTGTAAAATAAATTAAATATGAATTTTCAATAATTATTGTTTTTGATGCACTTCTATCAATACGTCGAGTTCATACTTTATACTTAATTTACAAACTCAATTATAATAAACTTCAAGCCACAAAATATGAACGATAAACTGATTTGTTTAACCAATTCTTAGTAAACTTCTATTCCCATTATCTTTCATATTCCTTTGTTATTTTTGAATGACAACAAATAATCAGAAATAAACAATATTTCACTACATACTGTATTTGACTGATTCATAAATCTTATTATCTACAAACATAACAATTACCACCAAGACCTGATAATCTGATTTCGTTTACACAAAAACCAAAACCTAATTAAACCGGATATTTGCACATAAATTTTCTTTATTTACAGATACGTCATGCTAAACTGGAGGAAGTACTGATACCTACGTTGGCATAAAATTTCATAATAACTCATGAATATAACAAAGCAGCCTCAATTATATTTAAAAAAAATTTTAACCGTCATAGAAGAGATTAGATAAGTTTGTTTTGAGGTATCAAAAATTCTATCATAAAACATAAAATCAAACTAAATAAATTGAAATTTGCTATTAAATATAAATTCAAACAAGTTAGTTACTTAACAAGCTTCTTTGGAAATTAAGATGCATTTAGTGACAAAAAACCTAAAAAAAGTTATGTTTTCATTATTAGAAACAATAGTTTTTTGTTTAAACGGGATTGGTAGCATTGCAAATCTACGTCGGTGCTATACTATAGTAGTTTCTGTTACAAAAAAAAACACCAGAATGCGATAAAACTGTTTTCTGCAGCATCGAGAACCACCGGAAAACACTTATTTGAAAGCATGAAGTTATTTGTATTTATTCATATTTGCTGCTAGATTGGATTGAAATGTTCTCTTTACGATATTTAACAAACGAGAACATTCATCTACAAGTTAAATCAAATTGGAAATATTCATATAGCAACAAAAGCATTTCCATTAGGTAATGCCGAAAGTAATACATACTTTTAAATTTTCGGATTTACTCCGTTTCAGTTCCACAGATGGATTTAGAAGTTTCTACAACTGAAAACACTATAGTGTTTTATTATGTTTCAAATCCAGTCCTAAATCCAACAAGTGATAAAAGCAAGAAACATCTAATTGGTTCTATTATTTCAATTACACATTTTTCCAAATTCAAAGTCTCAATAATTGAGAATACTGATCACTGTAATTCTTGATGCAATTGTTATTCAACGAGAATCAATAAAACAACAATTCTTTCAGCTTTCGACACAAAACCTGGCGTATTTAAAATATGTGAGCACGTACAGGTCCATTTTACTCTATAGTGTACTGTCTCGATGTATGAAAATCGTTTCAAGTCCGGTTGTACAGAAAAAAAACTCTTATTCAACTTAAAAGTAACAATCTTTAAATAAATAATAGTGTAAACTGTTAAATTCTCGTAAATTATTAGCTCTTAAATTAGTAGATCAAAGTAAAAAAATTATCTATAAACTTATGATTATGTAATTCTGATAAAACCACTAGATAAGAAAACATATAAAAATAGTAGATTTGACTCAATAATAAAATTAATTAAGCTAAAAATTTTGTTACTTACCCAACAATAGTATGCGTGGCCATAATACAGTCAGTATCTACCGCCGAACTAGTTTCCCAAATTTTTGACCTGGTTTGCACTTTTATAAGTTTGTCTGGACTAACTTGTAATCTATACACAGCACTAGTAGACTGTCCGTCATTAAGCGTTTCTCTCAAATGTTTATTTAAGTTATGCACTTCTTGTTGTGGCACTAAATCCCTGAGCACTCTATTCATAAGGTATTTATTAAGAATATACTGGGAGTACTGCGGCGACACCCCCGACTTATCAACCGCAATGATTTTGCCGGAGGTGTCTAGCTTGGTGGTAAATTGTTCGATTTTGCTAAGTCCTCTAAAAAATCCGAAACAAGCTGACCTACTCGCGACGCACAAGATCAATGGTGCACTATCACCCTCTTCGTCTTCGGTAACTCTTTGTTGATTCCTCAGTTGGGTACTTGCAATGTGCATCCACATAACATTGTTAGTTCTTTGTTGTTTTTCTTCTAAAGTGGTGTCTTTGTCAGCCTTTGGCTTTATTAAAAATCGCACAGAGATAGATCGTGATCGAATTGGCGATTGCTCACTTCCTCCCCAACCAAGTGTCATCGGCGCCAAAGCCTTACTAAATTCCAAATGATCTCCTAAATGGATTATGTTGTAGATGCTCTTGCCGACAATTTCTTCTTTTATGTAATGTATGTATTGCAGTACGTTGTCCGTTACGTGCTCTACCTATATCAAAAAAAAACTATTAGTGATTGGTTTATCAAAACAATACATAAAATATATTTGCAAAATTTATTTCTTTTTTATACTAAGTTATATTTAAATTAAGACCATTTTATGCAAAGATCTCAAAAACCGATTTTAAATCTTATGTATTTTTAAATTATGATTTCAACAATTTTAAAGATTGTATCATTGTTATTATTTTCTCTTCTGACATCATATATTTTTTTCTCACATTTTAGACTCGGTCCTGTAATTTTATTTCGACTGTAGGCTGGTGTGAATATAAAAAAGATTTTACTGTAAAAATCTTTTATATATTCAACAGTAATACTACGAGTATTTTTCAGCTGGAAATTTGTGAACCGTTTTTCAATAACAACTTTATTTCGGAAATATAATTGAATAATGAATGTTTGATGTAATAGCTTTAAAGTAAAAACTATTCTTGCACTTTTATGATCAAAAAACGATTGCAAGGTTGAAAATTCAATCGAATGAATTATTGAAGAGATAAAAATCTGTCACTCTAAATAACACGGTAAGTGTTGATCTAAATAATTTATGAGCGCCATACTGTGCACCCAGAGATTAACATAAAAGCACAAGGCTGACAAATTCGAAATAGAACTCAAAATACCAGTTTTCATAAAAAAAATAATTTGAAGAAAGCTGTAGCTAAAGTTGCAATTCAAGCCTACTCTTAAGTGAATCACCATGTATATTATAAAAGCTGTAGTTTAAGTTGCAATTCAAGCCTAATCTTAAGTGAATCACCGTGTATATTATACAAATTTTTATATTTAGGATTTGTCTACAATTTTTATAATATTTTAAGACACAAAATAACACTGCACTTGTAAATACGAATCAGCTTCAGAAAAACCTTTGTTCAACAAGTAAAACACCTAATTTTTTAACGTACATTCCTTACTACGAAATTAAAAGCCACACTAGATTTGACCAACTTTAAATAGTTTCTGATATAAAATATGCTATACAGAAATGTTGTGGTCGTAAGTAAGTGTTGAGCTCTAAAACCATTTCAGTTATGTGGAGGGATTTCAAAGGAAAAGAACAAAATTCTTAACCATAGTAGTCATCCACCTCAGGGTGATAACTGAAACAAAGCATCTAAATTTACGTAAACGAAGAAACAGTGACTAGACCACAAAATTAAGTTAAAGCTTAAGAATAGCATTTAGACTTTAGAAAAACATATTATTGTTTACCATATTATCCTCGTTTCTTATTTTCTTTATTAGACTTAATTTTTTATATTTCAATTTAATCTGATTTTGAGTTTATATTTTATAGTAGTACAGGGTATTTCATTTCAACGGATGTGATATCGTAAATAATCGTGTTTTATTCAACATGCATCATACATGGTTTTGCAAGCATCTGCAACAAAAACAGATCAAACGAATTGCACCCGACGTAAATAATGAGTCTTACCCTTGTCCATTTTGTGACTTCCTAGTTAATAGCAGTTACTCATAAATTCTACAACGCCCTCCTGTCTCCAATATTAAAATTATTGTAAAATATCCAATAAAAAATTAACATTTATAAATGTAATTAAATGTGTAATACATTTTACAAGCATATAAAATTTGTAACTGGATTAAGGTAAAATTGAAGCACATTTGATTTTCAAGAACCAAAGGTTTCTGCAATTTATAAAAATATATTTATGCACTAAATGTAATTACTATTTGAACAAAAATAACTCACTCCGCGTGTAGCAGCTAAAGATAATAGTACATAAGTAGACAAAATTTAAGTTGTTATTTTTATGCTTAGGCACCTTGGCGAATTGGCGATACCACAACCGACAAAATACCCTATACATTAGAAAATTATAGCCAGAAACCAACCATTTTGATTAAACACGTTAACATTGCAAAATCTCGTTGAACACGTACTTTCTGAAATAATAGCACTAGTCACAGGAATCGCGAATATACAACATGAAAATGAAGTGAAGAATATATTCGATAACTTTGCTATTAGAAGTTCAAGAATACTGGATGTAGTTTAATTATTGTTTGTCCATCCATTAATACTAAATTAATTATCTATTTAAAGAAAATGTAAATTTGCAACTCAGATAGTCTGCTTTAAGGAAGTTTTAGAAAATAAATAAAGTTCGCTGCACTTGATAGCTATCACTATCACATTAATTAATAAATATCGTCCTAGTCTTGCTAAGTAAATATAACAAACATTATGTAAATACATATGATTTAAAAACCGTCTTATTTGTAACTTTTTTAAAATGCATATTTATTAGAATTATTTTCAACAATAAAATTTATTGATATAACTACTACATTGTACAGAATACTGATTAAACCCTAAAATATTATTAAAATCGAGTAATATTCAGATTTATTTTGTTTTGAAAATTGATCACATATTATGAATGAATAATAACAGTGTTAGGTGAAATATCATTATAGGATAAAATTTATAAAACAATGTCAACTTTATCTAAAAGACTGTCAAAAGTGATTTTTCTTTTAAACACACATGTAAATATTCAAAGTAAGAACTATTTTGCGGTGAAGCTATCTAAAAGCATTTGGCAAACCCACTTAAAACTCAAAAAAACCTATCTTGACAGATAAAAAATAATTTATGTATAATTAGAAGGTTTTTAAATCTCTTACCTTTCCCTCAGCACCAACCACAATAAGAAATCCGTCGAGAACTTCCAAAAGAATAGGACCATAAATTTCGTTGGTCAAATAAGCTTGATCATGATGTGTTGACGATACTTCACCAAGCTGAACCGGATCAGAAGATTTTGATGCTGCTTCTCTCTGTCTAATGCTGCGTATTTGATTGACAGTTTCTTGTAGGATGGCGCACTTGTCAGGTTTCACCGACAAGGAGCTCATGTCCGCAAAGTTGGCAGATATCAATTCGGCCAACTCTTCTATATAGATATTTTCTTGTTCTCGCCGTCGTTTTTCATTATTACATTTATTACTAGAAGAAGTTGATGATGTTGTATTAGACATTTCGTTGACAAATAATATCAAACAACACTTATACTAAGACAAAGAATACTGCTCTGTTGTTGCTTTATTTTAATAATAAAACCTTGTTCATACACCATATTATTACCACATGCAAAAACAAAATGCTACATCGGCATATTACAACACTGAAGACACACACGTGTGATAATAGGAGGGGAAGTATATTACGTTACCTACATAAAACTATCTGTTTGTAAATGTTTCATAAAAAAATTAAAAACACAAATATATTCAATAACACGTGCTTTCAAACCAAACCGTATTTTTAAATAACGCTGTGATTTACCGTTAACCACGATTCGATTTATCATTTTCTTTAATAAAATAATACTGTATGTTATGTGTTGCTGATACAGCATAGTTTGTCCTAAGCTTCAGTGTAAAATGCTAAGCATTCAAGTGCTCTCTTATCTATTGTGAAATTCTATGAAGATGACAACTACAATGGTCCTGTATCAGCAAGGAATGCAATATATTTGCTTTCAACGAACCATGTAGTTGAATTATAAAATACATTTTTTAGTGAATTACGTACAAAGAAATAAAAAACTCTTTTATTACTTATTCTGTAAGAACTAGACTTACATTTGGGCCTGGGGTTTTGTTTCCGACTTTTTTCTTTTCTTATTGGCTCCGGAGGCCAAGGAGCTCATCTTCGCCCACACCGGGTCCTGGAGCTCACACGGACCAAGTCTGTAAATAATAAAGAAAATTGTTATTTTTCTAAAATTCACTTAAAGAAATTAAGCGATTTGTAAACAAATTCAGCACAGGTAAGAATTGACCAAATTTTAAAAAATATCATAACGCTAATATTTAAAGAAAAAATATAATACAGTGAGAGTAAAAATTCCTGAGCGAAAAAAACTACGGAACAAAGCTGATAATGCCAAACTTAAGAAAACCTTAATCGTTGCAAAGCAACATAAGCAAACAGCACTGTAGAATCAACTATTATTTTTACTACGGCGGCACGTTTTCACTATAATCACTTTTTAAGATAGCAGCACGGTCAGGTTTTTTTTGCTCTCTCTGTAGATGCCTTGTTTGTGGCTTGTCTGCAGAATTAAGTAGGCGCTGTCGGGCTTTGCAATACGTACTTTTTCCCTAGATTTTAATGCGGTGTAAATTGTCTACGCAAAAGCGAAAAAATTCAAAATCAAAGTTGTGAAGATGAAAGCAAATTGGTTTGAATGATATATTCGATAAACAAAAAGAAAAAACATTTTTCTGAACATAACTCCTGAACAAAATGCATAAAAATAAAAAAACCTATGTAGCATATCATAAGAACTTTCAGTGTCGATACTTTGTAAACTAATAAGAACATTTTTCGACAAGCTTACAAGAAAACTATTTTACGTATTATACATAAAAATATAAAAAAAATAATGCTCACATAATGGTTTTTTTTTCTCATTTAAAAAACAAAATTAAGTTACGAATAAAATTTAACCGGCGCCTTCAAAAATTTGTGATAAGCTTTGCACAAGGTGCTCAACGATCATCAAACTCAATGTAAATTTCCTATACAAAAAGAGAAACGCTAAACCTGTGGACCTTGCTTCAGGCCGCAACAATCCTGGATAGATAACATCCAAATTTATCTAAAAAAAAAATTAAAAACTTGATCTCTCTGTATACGTAAAGATGTCTTGTTTTAAGTAGTTAGCCAAATATATAAAAGCATGAAAAAATTTACAAAACATAAATAAATGGTTGTAAATAACATTTTTAAATATTTTTGATAGTTAATTTTGAATTAAATATTTAAATTGTTTAAAAATAAAAGTGGTTTCCTAAAATTCATAATTAAATTACTTCAATAAAATCAATTAAATTGAACCAAAAGGACTTTCTATATAAGTAAAATCTAAACACGTTATATTATTTCACTAGGTAGACGATGTATGTACACCAGCATCAGCAATCGATTTCTACAATATGTTTTACGAAATTTTATAAAAATTTCGCAAAAACTACTAACCAGATATTGATCAAGTTTATATAGAACTAAAAATTAGACAAAAGTTGTTTTTAAAGATGAAATTCTTTCAAGATAAATCAAATCTATCTTTGTAACACAAAAAAATACTAGACATAATCAAAAAAAAAATTTTAAACTATTCAATTTCGGTTTGAATGTTCAACAAAAAGTTCACTATCCGAGACAAAAAGCCCTTTCAATTAATCATTTTTCTACCCCTTTTACAAAGTTATAATATACAAGATGTCTTAAAAAAAAATCATTGAGCACTTATTGGTACGACTATTTTAGTTATAGAGTCATACCAAATGATTATAGATAAATCAAATTTATTTTTGTAACACGATGAAATACTAAACATAATCAAAACAATTTTTTCAACTATTTAATTTCGGTTTGAGTCTTTAACAAAAAAGTTCACTATTCGAGACAAAAAGCCTAGTCACTTGATCATTTTTCTAGCTCTTTTACAAAGTTATAATATACAAGATCTCCTCAAAAAAATGCAAAATTCACAGAGTATTTATTGTTTGATAGGACTATTTTAGTTATGGGGTTATACCAAACGAAATGATTATACAAACTAAGCTAAAAAGAAGTCGTATAATTCTAATCGCATCAAAGCTATTACTGCCTACTTTTTTCTCAAATATAATTATATACTTGTTTTTTATAATTTCTATAGATATTAGTGATAGATTGTTTTTTCTCAAAAAATATGTTTTATTAAAAAAAAAACTCCATTGTCAATAGAAAATAAATAGCTCAGAAACAAACATGTAAAAATAAAATATTTAGGCAGGTCTTTTAAGTAATTTATGTTACCAATGTTTAACAAAAAAACTACCAAATCGGTAAAGTTCTTGAAATTTTTTACCGTAATGCCAGTATGGTTCACCAATTTTTTTCCACCGGCTTGTGGTGTATTCGTAATCATCTAATTTGGTAACACACCAAAGTTTTAAAATAATAGTAATTAAAATAATGACTTATAGAAAAATACACAAATAAGATAACTGTTTTCATGTTATAAAGGTTTCCTAACAGTGATGATAGATCCTCTACAAGTGTTTTCAGCAAATATCGTTTCTTCTTGTTTATTTCTACATAATCCATAACCAACATAAATGCAACTACGTGACAGTTTTTAAATTTCCTGTTATACACGTTTTCATCAAACGTCACAGTTAGCACGCGCTAGTTACGTGCGTAAAGTAAAATCATAGGACGACACACAGTAATCCTGCAGATAAACCAGGCTTTAGCAAAAAAAAAATGTAAATAATTCTTTTCCAGCAATGCAAATTCTAATTTTCATATTTAAAACTATAATTTATATTCACATTCGGAGTACGATTAATTACCAAAAACTAGCGATAAATGAATGAAATGCAGAGAAAACACAATAACACTGTAAACATAGACGCAAATCTTTGCTTTTTTTGACTACAAAAAAAAAACGTTTTCGCCAGAATGTTTTTTTTATACAAAACTTTCTTTACTGTCGACAAACCTTTTCAAAACCCTCAGTATGATTTTTATTTCATCGTTGATTTTAGATAACGAGCTTCATTAATCAAACTACTTTCATGTTGCCCAAAATAATTACAATCGAAATGATCAAGTGGGCTGTAAATCAACTTGACACTGAACGTGCTGCCAAATATTTGCAGAAAGAACGAAACTAGAAAATTACATATTATTTGAAAGGCTAGGAAACAAAGCCGAAATTATCTGAAGAAATTCCTGATTGAGGGTTAATTCGAAGAACGATTTAATCTCTAAACATGTAGTTATTTTTACCTGAATAGAAATGTCTGATAACCGTCTTACAAGTTATTCCTTTTTCAGCCTCTTGTGTGATAAGGTCTCTCGAGTTTTAATGTGTTTTCTGTATAGTTTTAGCATTATCTTGTGAACAAAATTACAGATATTTTTAGTACTAAATCTATATAGTTTGGAAAAAAATAAGTATGTGAAATAAAATTATAGAAAAAATCTTGATAATAAATTTAACAAAATTTTGCAAAAATTGTTAAAAATGTTTTATCAAATTATATTTATCATGTTAATTGACCTGCTAAAAAAACTAACCTACAAATTAATTATTAGTATATGTGTTATAATTTTTTACATTATTAATTTTTTTAGTAATAGGCGCGATATCTCACAGTTAGGGCTAGGTGATTTAACTGTGGCTGTTTATACCTTATTGACAAAATTATTAGCGGCAATCCGCCTAGCTTTATTGCTCTTTAAACATACATACTATGACTTGTACTCTTTTGAATTTTGAAGATAGCTTATTAAAATAATAAATTATATTTCCAAATTAACCGCTAGCAACAGATACAATTTTTTTAATGAAAATAATACAACGTATTTACATTAAATTTCTGCGATTAATCATAACCTTATGTCTTAAATATGAAAATGCACGAACTGTCACGTTCTCTATTGAAATATAGTTGGAATGCAAGTTAGAAAAACGCTATAAGGATAGAAGGAAATGTACCAGTCATATGAATGATGAATATTGAGAAAAATTAGAATTCCTACGCATAACCGCTGGCGTCTGCCGCAGACATGGTTTTTGATAAATTCACAAAATCAATAATCTCCCTCTGTAAAGGCGTCTGGACGTCGACATCGGGACGTTAGCAAAGCATGAACATTGACGCTTGCGTAATAAAAAAAAACACCTACGCAGCTATATGAAGTTTGGTCATTTTAATGCGGTAGGTCAGGCACTAAACCACAGCTGAAAATGCCATAAAATTGAAAACTAAACGCTAAAATTATTTAGTTCTCTCTCCATAAAAATAGTATTACTACTCAATATAAGCTTGATTGAAATTTTACAATATAAACAAATAATAGAAATAATATTAGAACATACAATTTTTAAAATAATTAATTGCACGTCTAATTGGAAAAACTCCAAAATATGTATTGAAGTTTTTTAAGTAGGCAAGATTTTTAGTAGACAAAGCTGGCTCCAAATCGCGTGTCTATAAATGAATACCTACTTATGTTTTATATTTTTTCATTATTTTAAAAGTAGCCATAATGTAAGTAGAAAAATCAATAAGCTGTTACAGTCTGCATCAAAGATTTTAAAAGTAGTCCACTCGATTAACTTTTTCCACTTAATAAAGCAAATAAAAAAATTGAAAATTATACCGACGCAACAAGTTTGAGCCAAATTAAGTTCGCCCAAAGTAGCAACAATAAAATTTAACAATAAATTAAACAACATTCAATTATTTTTTTTCAATAGCTTTTTGACTCAGAGGAATAAAACGCAATTGTAATTTTCCTCTTCTAATTATATCATATTTCTATTTATTCTACGCAAAATGTTTACGCAAAATTTAATTTTTCATTATATGTTTTTATAATAACAACATCATTATCTTATTATGTTTGTTCATAATTTCAAAATATTAACACATACACAACTAATAAAATTATGTGATGTTGCCAAAAGTATAAAATCTACATTATAATAAAATTTTATCATGTTATTGTCAGCCTTACTCAACATGCACTTTCGAAAAATACTAACTTCTCAAATATTTTTTTCTAGGGTTATCAATTGGTTTCATGATAAAGTGTAAAAATAGTTTCGCTGTTAATAGTCTGTTTTATTAGAAAATCAAATTTTATAACTGCATGAAATACTAATACAATATTAATTGTAAATTAAAAAAAAAAACACAATATCTTCCCATAGATGCTTTATTTCAACTTAAGGTTGAATTTAAACTACATATGTTTCGGCTTGTACTGATTGTATGTATTAATCAGAGGCCATCGTCAGGTTTAAGAATATTTAATACAAATATTTCAACTAGCCGACATGAAAAATGAAAATAGGAGATTACTATGGTATATCTCAGAGTAAACTAAAGAAAAGCAGGTAGCGAAAGTGGTTGAAACTACTTGGAAGGGAGGAGGTACTTAAGGGAATTAACATTTTTCTAAGAAAGGGTATGAAGAGGTAAGTATTTTTTAAACAGATTACTGTGTAAGAGACAAATCGAGATATGTGGAGTTAAATATTTAATAATGATTATTTAAAAAATGATTATTTTAAAAAAGATTATTTATGAAAGGTTTGATAATTTGAGTAGTAAATTCAGTTTGGTCATTTAAGATTAAATTAGGTGATGTTTTCTTCAGTTTTAAAATTTCTAATGCTTCCAAATTAGCGCTTTCAAAAAAATTATTAGAGTTGTGTAAAAATACTGAATGTGAAAATGTGTGTTTTTTAGATATGACATGTTCTGCAAAAGTACTTTTGTTTTTTAATTCTTCCAAATCTATTGTGTTTTGTTTTTGTGTTTGATTTTTAAGTATCTTAGATGTTCAGATATCCTAGTTTTAAAAGATCGCAGTGTTCGACCTATGTAAGAGTTGCCACAGGAGCAAAAAAGTTGATAAACTCCGCTTTTTAAGTTTTTATCAATAGTATCTTTGTTTGATACAAGAACAGTTTTAAGTTTTTGAAAGTGGCTAAAAGCTATTTTTATATTAAATTTTAAAAAGAATTTTGAAATTGAATTGGACGTTGGACCTATATATGGTAAGGTGAAATATTTAATAGGTTGAGAGGGAGAATTGAGATTTGAGATTAAAGAAGTGAATTTGTTAAGATAGAATTTGTTTTGTGTTTTTCGGAAAAGTTTATTAATTAAGTTAAGAGGGTAGGAGTTATTAATAGCTAATTGTTTGATGATGTTAAGTTCTTTATTAAAGTTGGTTTTATTAAGAGGTAAAGAAAATAATCTATTGAAGAGGAAATGAAAACTAGCTGTGTTTTTTTTTTAATTTACAATTAATTATTACAATCCCATTTTGTGTCAAAAAGATGGAACACCTTCACAAGTTAATACAATATTGTTTCAAATTTGACCGTAAAGATCAAGTATGTATACACCAGACTTTGGTAAATTAATATATATTTTGCACGTCCATGAATTTATGCAAAACTGCTTACAAATACTGCAAAAAAAAACAGCTGCTACAGCTGTTTAAAACATTACGCATAATTTGTTAGAAATTCATTACCGATTTCATTAGATAAAATAAACTATGTATTGAAAACCATAGCATTTCACCTGCCTAACGTCTCGTTGCCGACATTGAGACAAACACCTAAATTTAAACTGACTTCATGGCCATTATATCAACATAATTGTTCCATTTATAGTCTATACAAATAAAGAACGACTCTATTACAATAACCTATCAATCGTAATACAAAATATAAAATTTATGTATTATTGACACAAAACATTTTTACTTTAAACGTAGCAGGATCTGCAAAGCCATCAAGTTCATTTATCTTCTGCTAAGAAGGCCGGGTAAAATGTAGAATAATAATTATTTAACAAAAATTAGTTAAAAACTGTAACGATACACAACAAAACAAAAAAAGTCATAAATCAATTCACAATGTGATTAAAACTTTCTAATCTTTTGTGTGCATTTTTTTAAGTACCATTAGTAAGATGTAAATGTTTAAACACATTGTTGTTTATAAAAAAAAAACATAAATAACCGTTTGTTACCTATTAAAAAATTATAAAATACATAATTATATAACATGTGTTCATAAATTATTTAGATCTAGTCTTACTTTAGCTTGATAGATTTTTATTTTCTTTGATAGTATGATTGCCGACAAATGTCAAACAAACGTCAAAGCTCGTCTATAATACCGTACGTTTCTGAGTATAAACTAATAACAAAATTAACCTATTCAGATCTTGATCAAATTCATTGGTATCACATGAGAAGTTGTGATTCAAAGATATAAATGTCAAAAATCGCTTCACCTAGAAAAAAATTCTAAGTTGAGGTAATACAAATGAAAAGAAAAATACAGTCGAATTGACAACCTTCACCTTTAAACTTTTTTAGCCTCAAATAAGTTGCTACAACTAGTGACACACTGTTCTAGAACTGAAAATCGCTCAAAAACCTTGTTTCAAAAAAAATCGCAAAATTATCAGTGCACTTAGGCCATCGGTATGTATAATAATAGTAGATTATTTTTAACTCGTTTTTGCACCACAGCAATAACAATAATTATATTTGAATGATAAAGTTAAGGTTAAAATACGAACAAAAGCAATACAAACAATATGTACTATTTTAATTTTTCCTGTTAAATACTGAATTTTCTTATTTCAATCTAAGTTGAAAGACAATAGTGAATAGTTTTTTCCTTAAATCTAAAAGAAAATAACATTGAAACCCAGCTGCTTAGATTTCTCAGACAATCATAATTTTTTTAATACCAAACAGGTGTCAAAATGAGTAATCAAGCAAACATGACACCATATTAAGAGTGTAGAAGTACCTAGGGTCATTTATTACTCATAATCTTCTTTTGTCGTCCCAGTATGCAAAGACACAATTTCATCTGTTTATCCTGGTTACATTGGAATAAAGCAAGCGAAATTACAATATTAATAAAAAACAAGAAAGAAATATGTCAACAATACCTTCTCTAATCGGATAATATGAGTTTTATTCAACGCATTTGACAGTTTCTGAATTATATCTCAAACAAATATACGAATTAATTTATTTCTACCTAAGAGCCTACTACTTTCAATTTATCTTTTATAATCTACATAATTATCATTGGATTATTTCATTTAGAAACTACAAAACTGATACAAAAATGTCGATTTATTAATCTATTTTCAAACAATGCAATTCCACAATGTACAAAAACATAGGTACCCCCTTGCTACAAAAATGAGTTATTATGACTAAAATTACATATTCTAAATACAATAGTCAAATTTTAACTCAGTTTTGAATAGATTCTCAATATAGTAGTAAAACGTAAAAACCTAGACTGAGCTGCCTAGGTATGAGTTACGGAAACTTCTTCAAAATCAATCAGTATAAAATAAATAATAATTGTAAAAGCAATCAAACAATTATTGCTTGATTCTCATCTGTTTTAATCCAAAACTTTACAATTTAAAAACAAATCACATTGATTAAAAGAATATTAAACATTTAAGCATCATTTTCAATTTAACTTTAAACAAAATATCTTTCTTGTGCCACTATAAACGCGCAACTACAAGAAATTAGAATTTAGAAAATATCCTCAATTCATGCGGTAAAATCTAAGGCAAAAGCCGAATTTCCTAGTCTGGTGCGCCCTTGAGAAGAGAAGTGCTTGTAGAAGATGAATGAAAATATCGTGTTCAGGCCAAGCTTACTTTGAAGACAGCCCACCAAACGTGACCTAAGCTAAGTCTATTGACAATTTTTTTAAGTCTGTATGACTGAGAAGGTTACAAGAATGATTAGAAGGACCAAACTGATATTCAGAATCAGGACGAAGCTTCGAAAAGTTGTCGCCGATTCTTGCCAACGCATTATACAAAGCGTCCGAGCAAAATTGTAACGGATTGATCAATTTGAACAACCAAATTAAATTCAATCTTAATCTTGCTCATTTAGAGAGTATACAAATATTGAAATAAAGATTTTCTAATGTGTAAAAATGTTCTTTTAACCGACTTCAAAAAAAAAAAGAAGGAGGTTATCAATTCGACTATATTTTTTCTATGTTTATTACCTCAGAACTTTCAACTTTTCTTTTTTAATTTCTTGCAATTTTTTCTTAAAACTAACAAAATTGTTTCTAGTTAAAAGCTTATGTTTTCCATTTGGTGGTCCCTATGGGACACTAATTTTTTTTTAGGAAGAAAAATCTCCGTCGAAGAAAACGAACTAAAAACTTTCTTGATTCATTTTGATTATAACGGATTTAGTGTTTAATCAACTCAAAACTAATTAATAAAACTAAACTAGCTTTACTATAAAAGTTGATCATTGGAGCTACGAAGTACCAAAATTGAAAAAATAAATTAGATTATATGCAATATTTTCCGACTTCTTCTGGCTAATTTCATTAAATTTTGTTATTTAGAGGTTTGCTAAATAAGTAATTCAAATTTATCGACGATTTAGTAATTGCCAGAAAGCGCAACCAACCACCCTATTGATAATGATTAGAACTTAAATCAACATATTGTTTACAAATTGACAAAGCGGCTTATTTTGTAGTTGTGCTATGTCTGGTAATGTTGTACAAACCATCTGTCCCTAACACTGTAATACTTTATAAATTCTTTCTGTTTTCAAATGCAAATGACAGACATATTAAGTAACTATGTTGCTCTTATTAAAGAAAAAGTGTAAGTGCATAAATTAGAATATTACCTATTTGATTATATTAAATAATAATTGCCAATGCGATTGCAGTATGCAAAGCAATCAAACGACTTTTCTATCTACACCTCATCGTCATTTTACTAAATCTATAATGAATAAATAAACACGTTGGTAGATAACAGTCTGAATGATTTGTACTGTAGTATAACGGTTTATTTTTATTAATGTCTGTCTCTTCTACTATGAAAAACTTGTAAAAGTGTAAAAGTTTGTAGTAAGATCTTGCTGTAAGAAAAAAAGCCTTATGTATTAAAATCAAATTTCCTAGCAGGTGTAACCGTGTGTAACAATGCGAGTGATTGTCCTTGTTTGGTACTTATTACTCACAATCATTATTGTACTGTAGTGTTTCATTGAATTGCGCCACTTTTTTTTTCATTACCAGTTTCATTTTATAAATCAACACAAAAAAGGTTTTCATAAACCCACCGTGTATAAAAATCCGGAAAAAAAGACGTATCATCCTCATATTGTGGCGGCACATTTAGATACATAGCACTGTGTTCCAACATATTCCTTTAATCACAGATACGATGAAATGACTAGTAGCTGAAGGACTTTTTTGGAAGTTAAGGTTGCAACACTACCACTGTCACCAAACACAGTAGTCACCAGAACAATTAACAGCAGTAATAACTCCTCCACCACATGAAACAACCACATCACATTTGACACTTTCTATATATTTTAAAGATTAACAATAGACAAATGCGGTGTTCGTTAAAGAAACTTAACAAAAAAAATCACGATTATCGTTATAACGGTGCCTGCACGTTTATAAGAACGAATCGAAAAGAGGCCGGCCGACCAACTGACTGCGAAGAGGTCTTATTAACACACAACACATGAACACACGAACGGAAAACATGAATCTAAGCTATATAATAAACGTATGTTATAGTCGTATAAAATTCAACAATGTAAAGAGTAGTCCTAGTTTGCGGAGGACTGACGACTAAACCAACCTACAGTCAAGCAAGCAACCAACGACTCAATGGCAACGTCGACGTATCCGCGCCGCGAGGTTTTTCAAAATGAGGTTAGTAGGTCGCTGTGACGCACTCGGATACCGCGATCTGAGCCGATTCGCTGTTTTGATCGAAACGGCAAGGCTAGAAAATCGAAATAAGGTTTTTACTTTGTTTTATGGGTTTTACATATTCGAAAGACGTACTACACACCTACAACCACTTTGTGACATTCAAAAACAAAAAATGCAAAGGCAACCCTGACTATTTTTTTTGTAAAACAAAAACCATCTCTATTCAACTGTTTCACCTGCAGCTTTTATAAAACAAAAGAAGTGACAATCCATTTCTCTTTTGTTCTAAGAAAATTTCTTACTCATTTTTACAACACGGCAATGTCAGACCCCACATGATAGATAAAGTGTTCTGAGGTTATTGCTGATAACCCATATAGCTAAGGATACTAAAAAATCCAGAAAGAAATGTGCTATGAAATAGCCATGTTTACAGTTTACATAAAAACCCAATTTATTGGCCACTCATCCCGCAGAATAGTGACAAAAAAAACAATTAATCATTTTGAAATTTGTAACTTATCCAATTATATAATAAATAAAAACAGCTTCAAATTTACGCAATAATAGCAAAGTTGTAGCGACAGCCCACTATATGACGTGTGCCCCCAGACACTATACAAATTGCCCAAAATTTGGCCAGTTTACGACCAATCCAAAGCCTTAAAATCGTTATATAATATATTTTATATATCGTTATATATAAAATAAAGTATCATCACTAGAGAATATAATCACTTTTCCGGAATTCAAAATACAAAATAATTTGAAACAACTTTTCCATCAAATTGATGTTTTATTTTAAACCGTACGACGTACAAGATATAAAAATTACATCGTAATATAATATGGATAAATTTAGGTCAGTTTGCAGAAAGCTTAACAAACCTTCAAACAAATTGCAAGATTTTGACAATAATGTAACGAAATGACAATATTTGCAAGCAGTTTCATGTTCTGCGGCATCCAATCAAAACCAAAACCAGCAATTACCAAATAATAAAAAGTCTGTCATTTTTTCTTGTAGCAATGTTAATTTGTGACAGATGACAACGATTTAAAAAAATTCTATGATAATTAAACATAAAAAATTGATAACATCTCCGTCAAAGTGCAACTGGCTATTATCGGAGTCTAGAACTCTACTTATTCTGTCGCAGTCACCACAAGATTTAGAAAGAAAAAATGTATAGAGCTTTACTAGATTAATTGGAATGCATACCCTCACTTAATCGGAATAACAGGAACAAACATTTATAATATCTTTAATTTATAACAGAAGTAAATGCTATAATTAGATTAACTAATATAAAACAACTGTTTATTCAAAAAACCTCAGAAAAAGACCATTCTCATGCGCTCAAACAAAACACTTCAGCAGGAACTTGAGTGTTCTGCAAATTCCGAGTGATGTAACTTAACCGGTTTTTCCGTTTAGAAGCTACAATAGAGACACACAGATACACACTAAAAACTTTTAACATTCCCCTTTTTTTATCGAGAGCTAAAAATGATAAAAAAATTATTTAGCTTTGCGAAAGTCATACTATTCCTTCGAAAGAGTTGACTATGATTTTTTATGTCTATGTTGAATAAACTGATTCAGTGATGTGACGGTTGCAACTCTTTTTTTGTCAGATTTTTTTCGATATTTTCGTGTCACTTTAAGATAAAAGTGACATGTTTATATCATGCACAATATCTTTATCTTAATTGCAATAAAGATTAACACTAAATTCTTTTCTTATACTTCAATTTTTATTGCCAAATCAGTCGATTGATTGCCCAACTCTTAGAATTTTTTACTTCTTAATTTAAACAGAGATACAGTAATAATGTACCTTGTCAGAAATAATAATCTAAAAATGAAAACAACTTAACGTCAATAATAAGGCATGTCAACTTCTTGAAGTTAAGTTGTCTAACAAAGATATTGCCAATTTGCCAACAAAGTTACAAGATGACCATAGCCTCCTTTAACGCAAAAGATTGTGAACGGATATTACAAGGGTATCAGCCTAGTCATAGAATGTTAAATACAAACTACAAAAACAAAATACATAGCTTTAATATATTCCGATTAAATGACACATTCAATATTTTCGTTAACATGGTAAAAAAAAATTCAAGTAATATATATTCAACTTACTTTTATATTGTAAAAATTTTTTATTTCTTTAAAATCTAGCAAGAACTTGTTCAATAATTTTAAAGACATTTATAAAAACCATTTTTCATTTTGCTTAATTTATGCCTAAGAAGATCTACATTTAAAATTAATCTAAAAGTCATTGTTAATTTTCTAGCCCTATTGAAATTATCCTTGTGAGTGTTACCGAAAACATGAGCTAAGCAATTCAAATCATTAATGCAAGCAACAAGTTTGCGGAATAAATTTCTAAAAGAAAATGTAACTACCATCCCAGATATCGTTCTAATAATTTTCTGCTGTTTTAATAAATATTCGTCTAGGCTGCTGCTGTTCCCCTACCACATTACTCCTTAAGATAATTAGTAGTAAGTTAATAATGCTGAAATACTACACTTGGGTGTTTAGTAGTACATCAGTAAGATGAGCCGAGGTATATAATTTCTCAATTGACACAGTACAAAACAAAAAGTAGCCAAAAAACTTTATATACAAAGTTTAATTTTTGAGTCTTTCAGTAAAACATCTATAAAGCTTGCAAATAGATTGCATCTTACTTGAATTGATGCCAATTAGAAACTGTAGAAGAATATTTACGTTTTTTACATTCGAGTGATTTTATTATCAATTGAATAAAATTTGTGAGACAGGAAAAGCAGCAACTAGGCTTTCGAATTAAAATCGTTTAGCAAATAACGCGAAAATAATTTAGATTCTGCTTAAAGACTACCAACAGAGTAACCATTGCAGACTAGTTTGATAAGGACTATAAAACAGTAGAATTTATTTATTTTGCCTTTAATTCAAATATCAAATAGTAGTTCTATAAGCACTATAAAAAAGTTCGACTTATCTGGTGATTGATTGATTGACTCATAAAATTCTATCGAATTATTGAGAAATTCGAGTAATCGAAGTTCGAGTTATTGAGTCATAATTACGCTCCTAGAGCTACTGTCAAAGTCCACCGGTCCACCAAACTGTCTGAGTTACAATATAACACGTCATAAGCCAAAAACGTTTTTTTTATTCAGAAATATCAATTTTCTAAGAGAGTATAAAAAACCTGCTCGTAAAATGATTGTATTTTCAATATCGTCAATTGTGTATAAGAATCATTTGCTACAGAATTAATAATAATAGTAATTAAAATATGTACTACAGAAAAAATATATTTTTATAGAAGTAATAAATACAGACGATAGCAAGTAAATTCTATACACATAAAACCTTTAAAATTTCAGGAATTTAAGCTGCTACCAAAATAACACTTTTAGAAATGTAAATAAAATGTCCTAACGCAAACAGGCAAATGCCGAGAGAAAAAGGATTTACACGTGTCGCACCAAACGCGTTTTATTCCATCGCTGCTGCTTTTAACAAGACTTCCCCACAAATTGCGGAGTTCTAACCAATAAAACTTTTTTTTATCATATTTGTTTGATCATATCGTATATTATTATAGTATAGAGACCGTCAATTCTGCAAACAGAATAAAAAATAAAGAAATTTCTTCAAAGTGGATAAAGCAAACGCTTGCAATATTAATTTCAAAACATATAATAAAGAGAGACGATAAAGCTTGTTCAATGAATCAATATCGTGAAACAAAGTTTCTACATTTTTCAGCATTTAATAGTAAACATTTCCCTTCGAATAAAAATATTTTGAAGCTGTTGTTTAGATTGATAGAATGATAGATAACAGCTCAAATTTTGAACAGTTTTTTAGATACATGCAATATAATTTGGCAGTAGAGCAAACAAAAAAGACCATTCGTGTTGTGTTCTTTCTTATCACCAATTTTATTCAAAATTGCGAAATAAAAGTCCACACTAAAGCCGTCATCTCTTGTCCGAGTATATATTATCTGAAATGTTCCTTATATGACCTCATTTTGTTTGCTATGTAACTATTGTGTAAGCTCTTTTGCATTCTAATATTTTTTTGAATAAAGTGGTAAGTTATTTTTTACTTCAACATTAATGTCAACAAACGCTTTTTTCTGCTTGCTTTATTGTTGCCTGTGATAGTCAAACCGTTATAATATTTATTTATTCGCACAGCTGCAATATGTGATCACCACAAAACATACAAAGTCTTATATGTTTAAAAATCTTTTATTTTAAATTGGTTTGGTATGTTTCTGGAAGAATATCACTAACTTCGTAACACTGACCTATTTTCTATTCGTACAATGTCAATACAATTTCCAATTAACCGATTAATTTAAAACCGCCTGACAACTATTTAGATAAATAATCCACACATTCATGAATTTTGATTATTTTTCCTATTGTCTGCAGTTTCTGCGTTAACAGCAGTGGTTTAATGTTAAACTAGGATTTGTGTTTTATAGTTATACAAGGTGACTGGCATATGGGAACGTTTTGTAAATGAACTGTAATCGGCAGTTATAAGTTATAGAGAAGAGTGAGAATTGTCATTTTCAACTGCAATAGCGGAATCGCATACCATTCCAGTAGTTATAGAACAGTGGCTCTAGATGCTCAGACTTATGGTTCTTTAACTTCTTCCTGCAAAAAAACTTGTTGTCCACAAACCTCGTACATTGATGGCGTTGAAAGATGCAATTAAATAAGGGGTGCAGAAGAGGTACGTGCGGATGGCAGTGTTATAAATGCTTTCTGACAATGACTTGAAATTCGCATTAAACGGGTGACCGCCAAGCTGCCACCTTTATTGATATAATTTTTCATACTTGAATGAAAGACTAGATGTTGTTTTGTTTTCTACCATGCTAGACATTATCAGATTTCTTAAAAATCACATCTTTTTATTTCAAATAAAACATCCTACGTGATGTGCTCCCCAATATGAAAGTGAAGCATAATTCCAAATTTTCAAATGTTACGTCAAAAGTTACATTTTTTTGTATGTCAATTCCACCACATTCTACGTCTTCAGGTGCAAAAAAAAACAATCTAGAAAATATTTAGAAAATGCTTCTTTCTCTGTGTGGAAGTCTCGAAAATCCACTGATCGTCATTAAACTTTATCTAGATGAAGGTTCATTATCCTATTTTCTCATTTTCAACCGATGCAATGGGTTTAATGTATATATCAATGGAACATACAAAAGCAAAATTGATAAAAGTTAATCGTTCAGCAAACTGATTGGGACATCTCATATCTGAACAATAATATCCATGATAAAGCAAAATAACTGTTTGACATTACAAAAGAATATATTTTATCCATTTTCTGACATATTTGTAATAATACTAAAGAGAAACAATAAAAATTAAAAAAAAAAGTTAACGTTATCTTTTCATTTTTTCTATTTGTTAAGAAAGCTAAATTTTGAAATTCTATTATAAGTTTATAACGTCATAAAAACCACACATTGGAAACCACTTGAATTACACAGATATCAGATGCAATCGGACGATAACAATATTTAAGGTTACAAACAAATCCACAATAATAAACGGTATTTTATTATAAAAACAACTTTTATCTTATCTATAAAATTTTGTTTCATCTAGAAAAAAAACTGTTAGATTCAACTTATAATAAATTTGTTCAATATTTATATATTTTACATAAAGCAATATTTTAAAAGTTATTTAATTTAATGAGAAAGTTCGTAAGTTTTTTAAATATTTCATAAAATTATTCGAACCCAAGGTAGTTTTATTTTGCTGCTCACATTGTATGATGTCACGCAATAAGTTGCTGACCACGAGAAAAACCTAGAACAGATTGTTCTTTATTATTATTATTAATTCTGAGTTCTCATATCCATTTGCAATCATTTCTTGATAATAATATATTTGAAATAGACTTGACGGCATCAGAAAAGAATCTTAAAAAAATTATATCGTCAGAAGATTACTTCACGAATTACCTAAAGTAATGCTTGAATAAGCCTAGACTAAACGCCAAATAAAAATGAAAGTAATGCACGAAATATTTGGTAATGATTTTGAAATCGAATCTTGCTTGATGTCGATGGTGGTGCGCTAAAATTGACTGACTTTCCTGTTTTCATTTTATTGCCGACCTCGCTGTTGCTGCGACATTGTCAATACAATTTAATGGTTCGGTACACAATTTTTCGACACATACCCGCAATTTTTCATTCAAATTACACCTGATTATTAAATTTTAATTAAATACCCCAAATATAAACCAATCAAATTTTTTTAATGAAAATTTAAGAACGAAAGGAAACCGAGTTTTCACTATTATTACAAAATCTGTCACACCTTACCGGACGGACCACCAACATCTTTCCGACTGGTTAACTCACCTGAAAAAAAAAACATAAATTAAAACACATATTATTTTTAACACAGAAATTTTAGTAGTTATCACATTTTAGATTTGGGCGATTATCAGTTTCACCGAGGTTATTTTTATCTTTAAAGATGTCAGAGTGACATTACTTCCATTCGAGTTTGTGAAGTTGGCTTCAACGTTTATTGTTGTTACAAAACTAACAAAAAAACCGTTCCCTACTTAACCAATCCAAAACAATAAAAAAAAATGTAAGAATCACTTGCAATTTCACAACGCCTCTCTGATTGGTCACGCAAAAGTCAAAAGTAGGTTTGGCGACAAACTGATTGCGTATATATTCACGTTTAATAATATAAGTATAGTGATTTTGTGTTATACACGCAAAATTCAGGTAATGTTCTTAAGAATGTTGTAACTAAATCTTGTAGAGAAAAGAAAGAGACAACCCATTGACTACGAAAAAATCTAGATGCGCCAAAACGCTGAATTTTTTAAACGCTAGAATAAACTAATAATTTAAAAATATGTTGAAATTGGATATTATACAGCAGACCGGTCTAGAGAAGCAGTTGATTCTCTCTTGTTCGCCTAAAACCCAGTCCTGATTCTGCACATTTAGTTTCTATTTACTTAAATCTACATAGATACGTAACTTCCAGCTTTTATTGACTTGGTGAAACCTAGAAAGAGCTAAAGATTGGCGTTGCATTATCACAATGACGCTGCATTTGTCAATAGAAAAAAAAATTATAAGAGAGCTCCTAACTATATAATACAGTTGGTAATTAAAATTTATAGCAGATGGTAAGCGCTTGATAATGAAATCGAACTAATCCAAAATATCCTCTATTCTCGCTTTTTTGTGTATTTTGAAAAATATTACTCAAAGATGCTTCACTTATTTTACAGATTCAATTTCCATCAAGAAAATATTTTAAGCTAAAACTTAACTCAAGTTTAAAACCGCAATTATTCTAAAATATACTGTATTTCCACTACACCAAAACTGTTTCAAACCTTGTCACGCATTTTCAATCTTTCATATAAAGAAACTAGACAGGAAATAAATGAAATATTTAATTGCAATTACCTATTTGATTGCAAACAAACCTCATGTTGTCAAAGTTACCAGTATGAAACAACATTATATCAATAAGTGCAATTACGTTAATAGTGTTACAAAGTCAGATTTGACTGCAATTCAATGATAAATCTATTTACAGAAGCTCCGTCAAAAGTTGTTTGTAATTAATTTAATACTAAACTATAGTTCCAAGTTAAATAAAAAGACATAAATAAAAATTGATTGACAAAAGAACATTTACTGCATTTACATCTTATAATTTTTACATTGACAAAGATTTGTTGTCGTACAGTTCTCCTGAACATGCTAGAAAAATGCATCCCTTAACCGTTGTTATCACATGCGATTCAAACTCGTACCTCTGCAAAAACCAAGATACGTAGTGCTTGATACGTAACACATGCAATTAAAACAACATATTTTAAAAAAATACTGCAGTTACAGTCTACCTGGTTTCGTTCTGACACGCGGCCAAAGAGTCATAAGTATTTGATTTACAGTGTTAACTAAGGATAGATAGATAAATTATAGTTGATTTTATTCTACACTATAAAAACACTAAAAAAAATTTTTTGTTTATGTTTTGTGGCACTGACGTATTGCAACATTTCAATTTACTTAAAATTGATTAATCGCGTTTTTGATTTCATCAAAAGTGAAAATCAATATAACAAACATCGTTATCACATTAAATTGCAATCAAATAGATAATATTTGTTTTACTTCCTGAAAATCCAGCCCTCAAGTTATAATGGCTTGTTCGCAATGTAAGCAGAAGTTCAATAATTGAGTTTTTAATGAAACAGATAGACATTAACAAGTTCGTACAAAATAAAAATTAAACATTGTATTCGATGTAGTTTTAATCTAAAAGTTTCCTAATAAAAACCACATAGCAGCTTTATCTGCAAATTAACATCATTGCAGGTATGTATTGCAAAGCAATTATTTTTTTCTCTTATTTTTACAAACTTAGTTTTATAGGCTGTAAAACTCAAATGTATAACATGTCAGGTCTTGCCGTATCGAAAGGTTTAAACTTTGCAGTCGCTTTGCAAAAAATCCCAAAAGAAGCTATTGTCAGTCAAAGCTCTCACGCCTGTTAAAGCTCTATCTAAAAATAGCGCAGACACAGATTGCTTTAAAACAGCTACGATTCTGTCTTCTGTAAAACCCTCCCAAACCCAACCTTTTAAAAGACTCTCAAAACCTTGAAATCTGATTCAAGCATTGTTATCTTACTCGCTTATAAAGGTAACGCTACAGTCATCTTGAATAAATCATTACTAAATTTTTTCACAGAAACTAATTAAAACATCACAGAACTATTTTTCAGAAAAGACGTTTCTCGTAATTTGTTAGCAAGAATTGGCATTATATATTCTATTTGACAGCTGTCACTGTTAGCCTCTAAAGTGAAGATAATTTGAGATTTTTAAGCGTTCAAAGCAACGATGGCAACGTTTGCTGTCTCAGTTTTCAGATGTTCGGCCTCCTTTCAGTCCTCGTGCAAAAAAAGCCTCACACCTAAAAATTCAACTGGCAGCAAACTTGTATCAAAAACTACAATTGTTTTCGTTTATTTAGATTGTTTGTGTGTATCCGGAACTTTTCGAACGATTATGGTGTAATACTATGTACTTCTACCAATACGTGGATATTTCATAATTCCTAAAAACCGTGACTGTTTTGTATAGACAATGCGTTCATAAATTATTTAGATCAAGTGTTGCCATGGTATAATAAACGTATGATAATTTTTTGATTAGTTCATACGCAGAAACGTATATGATATTATAGACGAGCTTCGATGTTGGTTTGACATTTGTGGGCAATCATATTATAAAAGACAATATAAATCTGTTAACCTAAATTACACACGAAGACTAGATGTAAATAATTTATGAACGCATAGTACAACCAGACTAAATAAACTGCTCAATGCTTACAACATCCCATAAAAAAAGTGTTCTTAAAACAGCCAGTGTTGATCGAAACAAGGAGAATTTTAGAAGACCTGGTCACACTTATCATCAACAAAAAGTTGATGATAAGAATCTAAAAATGCCGATCTGTCATACAAGATTGTATGACTGGGAATTTTGGCAGTTGTTCCAGCTTATACAAAATTAAACATCAGCGACTTGCTTCAAGATTATTTCAAGCAATAGATATTTAAAAATAAAAGTAAAAAATCTCAAAACTAAAAAAAAATGTTGGTTTAAATATTACCAAATAAACAAAGTTTATTTTGACCATTAGCTTTTACACTTAGCATTATTACTTACTTTTAACCATTATAGAGGTAAGTAATTTTTCTCATTTAGGCTCAACATAGACATTGTATGACTGAAAAATGACTCAAAAATAAAAACGAATGAATTGATATGTACTATTTAATATTGAAAAAAAAAATATTTATTAAATTTTATTTTCTAATTATCAGTATTCCAATTAAATTTATTAAGTATTTGACAAAAAATCTCAGATGCAATAGCCAGATGTGGTAGTAAGCAATAGTAGGTACGAATAAAGAATATTAGTTTATTCCTATTGACATAAAATATTTGACAAATGTATTATAAAAATTATGTTAAAAAACCAAAGTATAAATTGTTTATTTAAATTTTTTTTGTATCAGGTGCTGAAACAGTCAAAAAAGAATACGCAAAGTTGAGTCAAATTGAAACATCTCAAATATTCCAGAACATGAAACAGCATTTTCGGGTTCTTGTATAAACCCTTCATAAAGATGTATATTGCGCACCACAAACATATAATATAATAATATTTTTTTAGGCATAAGCATGTATAACAAATGAAAGTTTAATAAATTTTAAAATGTACAAAACCATGTACATCGCTTAATTAAGCGATCTCATTATAGAACAAATTTTGTAGTCAAAAAGTCCATCTGTTTGACAGAATAGTAGTATATAAAGGATTATCTAGAAAAACGTTAAGAGTGATGGATGATCTATTAAATCCACAAAAATTTTTGAGTAGATTATAATTCATCGACCGGTAAATTTCATCAACAAAAATTGGGTATCTTTATTTTTGACGTTTGAAAATAATATTATAAGCATTCACAAAAATAAAAAACTTGCCGTAAAATAATTAATCAAATGCATTTGACAATTGCCATTCAAACTAAATTCTCATAAATAACGAAGCGACAGCACTAAATTAGCTTTTGAAATGACATGACAGTGTAAAGTTAGTGTTTGTAGCACAACATTTTCAGCATTCGTCACTCAGTGTCTTTATTTTGTAACATTTTAATTTTGTAATAGTGACAAATAAATACCTGCCAACAGTAGCGCCATCGTACAACAATCGATGTAAATAATTGAGATCAGCGTCATAGTGACGTCACAGCTCAATATGTTTGCTCGCGAAAGCTGTTATCAATGTCAGCGCTATAAAGTAAGAGTAACTGTTTATTTCCAGTGTTGCCATACAGGTAGTTCTTAAGCATACACATATGTCGTATCAATACACAAACAAACTTCTCATTTCTAATTTTCTCCTTCTCTCACATACATAACCATTAACCACCACTATAAGACATTAATAAATTCAAAGCATACTTTATATTTTCAAGTATTTATTGCAAAAACAAGTGAAAAACAAAAAACCAATCAACTCACACGCATAATATACAGTATTTACTTACAGTTAGCTATGTAGGTAACCCAAGTTTCATTTTGATTAATTATAGTGTAAAGTTTGTTAATTGCTATATAAAACACAAGATTTTATGCGACACAATTGAAAAAAAACTTTTTACTAGTTAATTACAAAACTCAACAGTTTTACACTTGAATAATCAAGTTTTTATCTTTTTGTTTTAATAATTTTGTTAACTTCAGATAAATTGGATTAGATAAGACAAACAGTAAAAATGTTTTCTCAAGTATCATATAGTTGTATTGGAATCAAGACATTTTACAATAAAACATATAATATAGATATCTTTTGATAACAGCTTCACCTGAAAAGGTTCAGGGACCCTTAACAAAACTTTCACTCAAACAAACTGTTTTTTCCAAATTTGATAAATTGTTTATTGTAGATGTGTGTGAATGCAAAATATTCCAAGATTAAAGTGTATTATGTATAAAAATATTCATATTCTAATAAATTGATTTAAATATTACTGTCTTACAATCATTTTCAACGATATCTTTCCCAATGCATTTAAGAATGCGTGCCAAACACACGAATTTGTATATTAATTATGAAATAAATATATTTTAATATATTAAACTTGACTTATAGAAATAATGTATCCATTAAAAAACAATCTAAAATGTATTTCTATAAAGCGCATTGAAGAAAACTAAACGTAATTAGACGACGATCGCAAGCCCTGCTTAGTTCAAATAGCAGTCGCTAAAAAACTTAGTTCAAAAAAAAACAAGATCATTAAATTATTGAGACAAAAAGTAAAATAATGATGTAACATCCGGCACATCAAAGTATAAAGAGTTGCAGATCCCACTTGTTTTTTTTTATAATTTTAGTATTGATATCCGGTTGATATAAGAATTCAAACAATTTATTAATAACAAACAAAATAATTTAATTAATTCAAAACAAAGAACCGATCGACAGATGAGGCCCTTTTAATAAATTTGGGTTGTTTCTAGTTGACAAAAACCCTTTATTATATAATCCTATGATTTTTTTAATTTCAATAAGATCTCTCCTAAGAGAGAAATAAATACAGTTTGAGTCTATGTTCCATATTTGAGAACAACAAATATATTCTTTTTTGCTAAATAACTCTATTAAAACATGTTTATAAATGCTTTAGATCAAAAAGAATTTGACGAAATTTATTTCAAACCAATTATACTAAAGATAGAGCTTGTCAGATTTAGAGTTTCAAATATTACGATCAGAACTATGATACTTGTCGCAAAAAGTGTACATAATATGTTTTGAAACCGATAACATTTGCTATTACTTTTGCAATAATAAATATGTATTTCAAAATATTTAACACAACTTGGATAGATATACCTAGTTGATTTTATAAAAAAACTTCTTTGGGTTTAGTAGAGAAAATTTTATACAATGAATCAGAAAAAAGCAAATAAACAATGCAAAGTAGAAAAGTAGGATAGATTTTTGTAGCCAAATGTTTATAAAATACAATCAGAGAATGTCAACATACTAATAGAATGAACAGTTATCAATTTACACATACAAGCCAATTGGCCAATTGATTATTCGCAATGGTCCATTATATTCGTAAGGTTAACGGTTTGTTTTGTAATGTATGTCCGTAAAATAAGTTGTTGGTAATATTTCATACCAACTTGATGACTAAATATAATAGAAATAATTTATTCATAGGGTTAACAGCTTTAATACGGGGGTGTATAAATTATAGATGGCTAGATAATATACACAGACGGGTATATTATCATCATTCAATTCTAAAAACATCTGTGCGACAAAACAATATAAATGGATATTTATATTATTTGCCCTTAAATCCTAAATCAAATAGATAACGTAAAGTTGAATAAAATAGAAATATAAATTGAAACTATAAACTACATAATTCATCTCCCGATTAATAAATTAAATAATTAGGAAAAGTAGTAAAAAGAGCTATTAAAGCTAAATATCGTCATTAAGAAGTAAAATCAACACAAAACTATTAAAACTAAATATTTTAATAAAATTAAACAGTCAACAACACATCTAATATTTAATAATTTCCCACAACTAATAATTTCTCAAATAAAAATTATCTTTCATTGGCGCAAATCATTTTCGAAAATAGAATCTTCATAACATAAAATGTCAGAGACTAAAATAAACGTACATCTTCTATCAGAGCGAAATTTTTATTGGCGTTACAATGTATGTATGATATAAAAAAAAACAAAACTGGTTTTGCATATGCTAAAATCTCATTCTTATATTCTGATAATCGGGGAAGGGGAGATGCAAAAATAGCCAATTCAAAAATGTAAGTCTTTTCATTAAAAACCGTTAGCAATGATGCTTGTGAGAACGAATATTTTAAAATAGTATGAGCATTATGATGAATGTGATTTAATCGTTTGTTCACACGGCTGTGTTAAAGCACCGCCGGTTTATCCTTTTTATGTATACAATACAGAATAAATTTCTACTAAACCACTTGTATTTTAATGTTTTTAAATAAAGTCTTAAAAATGAAAAATGTATAATCAAAAAAAAATATGAATACAAAAAAAAATCGACATGAGTTAATAATTTGTGTTTGACATATTAACAATTAAAACATGCTACAACTTTGTCATTTTAAATATGAGAAACTTATTAGGCTGCAAAATTCCCATTGAATAGGCTTAAGCCTATTGGAAGCAATATTATTACAAACACATAAATATGCTGACAGATGATAATAAATTTGTGGCTGAAGCCAATAATCAACAACATTGATCCTGAAAAGTGAAAAAATACAATTAAGCAGAAATCGCCAAAATTTCAAAAAATTTTATGTCCAGGACCCATATCCACCCATTTTTAATACATTTTTTTCCTCACTTACATTTTGTTTATAACATTATTACTCAGGTATAAGTAAGCACTGACTGATAATAATGACAAGACAACAGAACTATCAGATTTTGACAGAAGCAGACAAGTGTAAACCTAACGTCAAAATCATATGTCTTCCTAAAAAACAACTAGACAGTGTTGTCACTTATAATTTTGATAGATATTGCATCGTTCGCTGACATTATACTTTTAATACATCAGATACTTTCACTATTTTAAACAAAGATAGAAAATTCATAATTTTTTAATAATATATTAATAATAGTTTGAACCTAAGAAGAAACAATATTTTATTATTACTTTAGTAGAAGTACTCCAAAGTAAATATGTATGGATAGAAATAAATAGATTGTGCATAATACCAAGCTAGAAGAAGAAAAAACATTGCAAAGAGATAATTATTTCCTGTGTTATTAATAGACAGTAAATTTAGAAGTTTTGAGTGATCATGACAATCAGCTGTGATGTATATGGTAGTAATATCAAAGAAGATGAGCGAATAATCTTATTTATTACGGTACATATGTGCCGATATATCGCGACAAGAAACTGAGATTGTCTAAAAACAACGCAAACTTCTAGAAAAAATTTCTCTAAAAACGGCAATTTGGTAACAGCTTATTGTAAAAGGTCAAGCAATGAGAACGGTAACCTAAAAATAAAATTGCTATTATACAACTAAAAGTTTGAAAAACCGACTTCAGTATAACTATTTATTAACCAATTCAAATAAATTGTGCAACAAACGCACTAGTCGCCACTTCGATTTTCAAAGGTTCTCCTCGATTTCTCTGGGGGGATGCCAATAACAAAAAATCATAAAAATTGGTTCATAAACGACAAAGTTATTCGCGAACTCGCATAAAAAATATATATATATATATATATATATATATATATATATATATATATATATATATATATATACTATCAAATTGAGAAACCTCCTCCTTTTTTGAAGTTGGTTAAAAAGAAAAACAAGAAGCTGTGGCTAATGCAACTTCTTTTAATGATCCTATCAATCAGGGTCTTATCATGCATGGAAAGCTGTTTGATAAATTCAAAGATATGAAGCGCCGACGAAATATTTTTGTTAGTTATACTATCTGAACCACAAAAAAATTTTCTAGAACATAGAAATAACATGATGTTTTACGAATTTAATTTTTACCACTGAAATTGATAAGCTTTCGAGTTGGAAGAAGTAGTAGCACGTTATAAAATCCGTGTTATTCATAAATAAGACTAAATAAATTAACTGGTCATAATATAGATTATTAGTAAATAAGAATAAATTCTTCAGCAGGACATGTTGTTGATAAAAAAGCAATTTTCCACTAAAGGCAACAGAATTTATCATAAACAGTATAGTCAAGTTCTCGTAAATAAAGCATTTCTCGACATTGTCTATGTTGTCTAGTAAAAGCAGTACAAAAAATGTATTTTATTTCTTAGTAATGCCCAAAAAATGTGTGTGTAATTTCAAACTATGTATTATGTATCGCCTTAATTTAATAATCCAAAATTAAGTTATAACCAGTTTTTTTTTTCTAAAACATTACGTTAAGCCTTCTTTCATATTTACTAAAAGATTAATTGCAATTAGTTTTTCTTTTTTCAAAAGTCATAAAAGTGTAAAGTACCCCCTCCCCATTGGCGCGTTTTGTGTGAGAGTGATTGGGCGGCGGCTGGTTTCATCTGTCCTTGACCCTCGCCTAACCTGCCCCACGGCCACAGCTCGATACCGCCACTGGCAATTTTATCGATTTAACTACGACGACGGCGTCGCTACCGCCGCCAACACCACCTCCACCATCCCCGAACGACGCACGCACTGCGTCTAGTCTAAGCCGACCATAGACAATCAATAACGAACTTTATACTACAGCAAGTATACGTCAGTTACAAAACTCTCCAACAAGAATTGTCGAGCATAATAAACATAAATATTTAATTATTGTTAAAACATATTTTGAAAAACATTTTTTTAAATTAACCTTGATTATAGGTAGTATCAAATAAGCTGACTTCAAATATCCAATTTACTGAAGACGTATTAGATAATAAAAACATTTGAGACATATATTTGATTTCCGATGCAGAAATAGTAAAAAAAAAAATCTGTTGAAAAGGCAATAATAAATAAAAATAGTATTTTAGCTGTGATTCAAAAATCTTTTTTTTTAGCAAAACGTGTGATCCTTTTTTTATTAATATGAACTTATAACTTTTAAACAGTAAAAGTTATTAATCCGATCCTGACCCTGATTAGAAGAAAGTCAGTTCAGCTACCACCGACATTGATGAGTTTTGTCACCGGTGAGTGACGTAATTTTGGTGAAAACCACAGTAAAACCACTAAAAACATATTATGACTTTTCTAACAACGCGATGAGATCTTACATATTGTTTTTTTCCCCGCGTGATGTAACATTGTTTCAGGCAAATATAACAACTCCATAATACATAGTTCATCATAGCTTTTGATGAGGATTCAGAAAATAAATTGATATTAAAACTTTCGGTAGTTTCAATTTCCAACGTTGCCGTATTTTGCTTATGACAAATCCCATCGGTAAAATTTATCATTATACTTGATGCCAATAGCACGCTTTTTATAAAATGCACCAGCAGATTTTGACATCTCACTAAAATCGGTAGTGAACTTCTAAATTCTTGTGCTGCTCACCCTTCTTATCTATATTATATTTACAAAAAATTTTCGTCATCTCTAAAAAATGTTGTTTTGTTGTTTGTTTGTTTTTATTATGCATTTCATCAACCAATTTTTTTTAGTAAAGCAAATGTTATAATAATAAAGTTGCATCAAATTAAAAATAAACCCAAGCTTTACAGATCATGTTGTGATGTAAAAATGCAGAAGTCTTGTGAAACCCAACACATTATGACAGTTCGTACCAAACTTGACCCTTGCATTGTTTTGATTTCAGCCATGATCAGACCTTTAGACAACCCAGAGTTTTCAAAAAAACAAATGACGTAAAGCCTATAAATATAAACTTTTTGAGTGCATGTTTAATTTCAATCTGCAATCAATCTTAACAACTTCAGTTCAGCAACACATGAAATGAGCTCTACCACAATCCGTAAACTCAAAACTACGTCGAATAAATACATTATGTTGTACATATCACTTGTATGTACATATTTGGTTTAATGCACATGAGTTGCAACAAAGCATTTCAATTTTCCACATAATAAAGATAATAATAATTCAACATAATTAAAATAATTTACTCAAAATAACAATATTTCAATTATTTGCATGTTTTCCTGTTAAAAAGGTCTTTTAGAACTCTCTTAACAATGAAAAAAAAAAACAATTGAGATATTTCACAGTTACATTATATCAAGCTGACATTTTGCATCTCAGTTCGTTATACAAAAACTGTTAAAATTGAAAAAATCGCATTTTTTGAGCATATTATTAAAAAGAAAGTAATATGTACAAAATAAAAATCATTTTTAGTTTGTATTTTAAGGTTTCGAATCTCCTTTGAATCATTCTCTATTATTTGCTACGTCTTAAAATAAATCTTTTCAAATTAATTTAAAGCTACCGATAGCATTAATGGTAAGAGTTATTATTAGAAAAAAGCAGCAATTAGAGCAAGAGACAGCACTATTTGAAGCTAATTATAAAATAAATTATTGCTATTCGTTCAACCCTCCCCATAAGTGTCAATCCTATCCTATATATTATTTTCAAAATGGAGAATCTGGGAATCTGTAAACATCTTCCTCAGCAGTTTTGGCAAAGCTTCTTTCTAGCCTGGGTAACACTGTTTCTTACCTCCTTTTTAACCGAATGATAGGAGATGCAACCACACTTCACTTTTTGAAAAATTATATATAAGGTAGAAATAAGTTGTAGCCTTATCCATTTACCAAATAATTTAGATTTGAATAAAACAATTGGGTAAAAATGTAACGGTTTTAATTATTAAGCTGAATATGTGAGGCGAGCGCAAAATTTATTGCTGATTTTACGTGTCTCTGTTGTCCGACAACGCTTCTCTTCCTCTTTTTCATTCGACAAAATATCATTTTGCACAAATACACAAATAGCTGTTTTCAAACAAAATTAGATCCCAAATTAGCACTAATCTTTGATCATGTCCTGAATTAAAAATTCTTTATTTTTCAATTTTGTACTTCCTGAGAGTTTCGGTCTAACTAATATCTGACCCATTTCCACATAAAAAATACATTTCACTCAAGAAAAAAGACAGTACACAAAATTGCTTTAAAAGTTGCAAATATTAAATAGCTACCCAAATACCCTACACAATAAAAACGGCTTATTGTTAGACAGCTTTTATCAATAAGGCTTGAAATATTATTGAACATTTCAACATTAAACGCTGAATCAACAAATCATTTTTTAAACGGTTTCTTTAGGCAGTGTTGTAATTTTCAATCAAGTTTATAAAAATGTATAGTATTGTAAACCATCAACAAGAAAAATATTACACCTTTTAAATTTCTGTAGAATGTAGTACAATAAACGAATGCATAAAATGATCAAAATAAAATTGTTTTTCGTTATCTTGTGTCTGATTAGAAGCAGCAGAATGTAAGTGACCACAGAAACCTATCTATTTCTGCGGTTAAACTCTATCACTGATATGATACATGTTGTGAATGTGGCTCCTCATATCAATTTTGTAGAATAAACTGCAAATGCAAAACATTTTTGCGTAAACTGGCCTCTAATGTTCAAATTACATATGCATTTAGGTAAGTATGAAACCTTTCAGTTTTCAACAATACTATGTCTAAAAATGTATTTTCATAATTTTAAGAACCAAACAACACGTAACTTCAATTAAAACTATAAATATCTACTTCTAATAAATAAATAATAGTTAAAAACGAGTTTCCATTAAGAAAAGTATAATATTCACATCACTAACGACATCAAGCGCAACCACACATGAGCTTAATTCCATAAAACATTGCAACATATATGAATTATGAGAACACTAATGGTGGATGTGAAGTCATCAATGATAATGATGAATCTTTTAAAAATGAAATTTTATGAATAAAATTAATAAATTTGTTCTTGACCTTGAGATAGAAATCTTGACAGCCTATTTGATATTATCTTATTACCACATATAATAATTTTTGTATGTGTTTTTCACTTTTTAATAAAATATGGTCTGTTGGTTTAGATAAATTCAAATCGTGGATAATTTCAATCTTTTAAATATGCGGCGCGTGCCAATTACGAATAAGTCTATTGAAAAATAAATTGTTTAAAACCTCCCTCAATTTTCTCCCATTTCGAGGTTCACCGCTAAATACGTTCTTTCTTTTATAATAAATACATTATTTGCCAGTCAAAACCTTCTATGTATTTAAAAGTTAGTTACCAACGCCTTAGCGTTAATTATTGTAGACGCGCGTAGTATTAAGTAAAAAATAATAATTACCCACCTATTAATTAAATAAAATAATTAGTTAATTTGAATTTTCATTGCGATTTTAAAATATATTAGGTATAAAAAATGTTTATTTTAGATAAAAGAAGACCCGTTTTCCAATTAAATATCTTCCTATTTTTCAATGTCATCTTCCGTTAAAGGCCCAAGGCCGCAGCCAACCTTGCACAACTTATAAACGCACTTGTAATAATGAATAATGTGGGTGGCAATACTGTCTCTCGTCTGAGGCAAATAAAATTGAAAGAAACCTGTTTTACCATCATCTCATCCATTCCATTCAAAGTTTATTGCATTTCTGGTTGTCTGTCTATTTTATATAGGTAAAAACAGAGGCGTCCTTTAAGATTTAACATTCTTTTTTTCAAAAACAACTTTCAACTGGTTCAGAAACGTTACGAATCACTATTATTCCTCATAAAAAATTTTTTTAGGCTTACCCAGAGAATTAAATAAAACCATAAAAGTTTGTTTTATTGTACTCTAGAGGCTGGGAAAAAGCCATACAAACATTAATTTAATTTATTACTGTTTTTCAAAAATCCATGGAATTAGTTTGCATACCTAGCTAACCTAGCATGTTTAAAATCAAAAATTTTAGAAAGATCTTTATGAAAATCAATTATTATCACTGCATTTCTCGTGAACCTACGTAAGCTGTATTAAAAAAAAAACAAAAGAATTATCATTGTTAAAAAATAAAACACTTTTTTAAATATTATTGGTCAAGAAAACGACTATAAATCATGATTATTATTAATGTACAATAAAGTATTGGCAATATAGGTAAGAAGCTTATTGTGGCATAGCCTAACAAAAAAAAACTGTACAAAAAAAAGGGGGAAAAAACACTTCATACCTGGCCTAACACTAACCTTATTGACTATCATATATAATTAAAAGCAGTCGTCTATCGCACGAGTTTTCAACGTTTCGCTGCTTTTTCGAATTAATTAAACATCATCAACAGGTAATTATTTCACAAAACTTACTAGCAATTATAATTAATGAACAGTAATTTATTCCTGCGATTCTCTTCTGTTGTTATAAAATCCTATCCTTTGTAATACATAAAATATATTATTGTTATTGGCTACCGGCCCATTAAGGGTCATTACTAAATATGGAAATGTATTCACTATTCCCCGCTTGTCCAGTTAGCTATGCCTTTTATATTTTATGACTTACTTTATACTTGGCGATTAGTTTCTCAATTTCTAAATTGAAATGTTATAGTATAGTCTGGCTAAGAGCAAAAAACCAATTTCAACAACTGTTTCTTTTACCTCAAGGTCTATGTTGCTGCAAACTATTCCGAAAGAATGAAACCATTATATTACGTCACGAACCGTGTATAATGTACCAACCTGAATAGTGAATAAAGGTTATTTAAACGGGAGATGGCGCCATCTAAGAAATAGGCTTTATACTTTAAACAAGATTTTAATGTGCACGCCATTCATTTTTTTATGCTTATGTTTCTCAAGACAATTTTCTCTAGTTCATGTAATGTAAATGTTATACGTTCACTATAGATAGCTATGTAATCTGTTTATAAATATTCAATAAAAACATAATAATTCAAGACTAAAGTCGTGGAAAATGTGCTTAACCTCGATAAAGGTTCAATTAATGAATTTTCACTAAAACAAGTTTGTCGTATAAGTTGCCACATTCTTAAATCTTAAAAAATTCTTCCATTTGAATAAAACTCTAGAAAAGATTGAAAGTAAATAGACATGAAAATGCATCCCAATAACATTACCAAATCACAGAATACAGTACAAATTTGAATTTACAAAGTCTATTATTGAATCTATAATCCTAAATACAAACCTCAAAATGTATATCATAGCTGATAGTAGAGGAGCCCACGATGCTAAATGTAGATTTACTGGAGCCTTGAGACTTAGTTGACAAGTAAAAAAAAGCATCTTAAAATTTGTCAATCAGAATCTTGTCGTAATGCAATTTACTAAAGATACTGTATATAGAGCATTATCAATGAGAAAATAGTAATAGTTAAAGATATGTTTACACTATTAAATTAAAAATTCTTATTATAGTGGTCTTAAAGTTTTGTACGTATGTAGTGAAGTTGTTAATTGATATAAGTAGAACAATCATTAAACAATCTGAATGAATAATCACATAAAAAAACTGTACTTATAATAAAAATTTGAAATTGTATTAAACAATAAATTACAACTTTTACATTTCTCAATTTTCTTGAATAAAAATATTATTACCAGAACGATCTTTAGAATGTTAAACCAATGACTTTTTAACTTGTTATTATTTTGAAATATTAATTTTTTGATGTATCAAAGAAGATGCAATAAAACGACTTTTTTCACATTTATTCGAAGGTAGAAATAATTATTCTTTCTTTATAATTGAATTTAACAGAATTCTTGTCGGGTCGCTGCTGTTGCAAATAGAGATTATTTTGTTGTAGAAAAAATAAATTATTGTACTTTATGTATGTATATGTAGCAAGAATCCCATATACGTCAAAGCTTAACATTGACAAGTATGTATTTTTATTTGTATTCTTGCTACAGCACGAACTTTAATTGTTTCTCAAGTCATACATTTGTGTAATGCATATGTAAATAACAAGCACCTTATGTCAAACGACGAAGATGACGTTAGTTGCACAATTTCAATACAAAACTAATAGTCATAATTGTCTCTAATTAAGAATTTGGAGAGTTTGCAGCAAAACTAGAATATTCTGAAAGCTTCTGAAAAACCTAAAAATTCTACAAGTTTAAGGCTGCGCAGCTAAATTTTGCAAATACATATTTGTTTTTTCAATAAAACTTTATGCAAATGAATAATTATTATAAATGTGAGTTGTCTGTAAACAATAAAAGCACCTTATATTTAATTAACTATGTATATTGGTATTAATATATTTTTATATATTGCAACACCCACATGTTCCTCAGAACGTCTATATATTCTGCGTCATTTGGAAGAAAAAATGTAAAAAAAACTACAACGTGTATAATGTTTGAACTGATAAGGCAGATTACTTGGGAATAGATACTGCGACCCTTTAAGGTTCTATTGTACTCCCTACATTCACAAACATACATATCCACACACACACAAGCCAGACAAAAGCCACAACAGGACTGTTGCCTGAAGGTGGAAATCGAACCCAAGCCTCGTTAGACCTCAGACCAGTCCCCAAAGTACTGTCGTTTGACCAACTGATCCACTGACAAGCCAGACTTTATAGAGTTCCAAAATTACATATTTTACGTAGCTGTGTCAAAACTTGAGTTATTGTCTATGTTCAAGCTCAAAAATTTGATGCTATCGATTACCAGCAGCAATTTCTGACCAAATTTTAGCAATATGCTACAAAAAAGCGCTCTCATTTGAGTACTGCATGATGTCTTCTGTTCAGTTACAAGCTGTTGAATTGAAATGGATAACAATTTCATTTTTTCAACAGTAGCGTTACAAGCTGACGCAGTTTCTACGCCGTTGCTTCGAGCAATAAGACAAGACTCAAATAGAAAGAATAGAGCAGTCAGATGCTGTGGAAGGTTATTTACATACAAGAGGAACAACAATGAGCCCAGAATCAACCGGAGCCTCATTACTCTCGTTTCAGAATAGTAGTACATAGTTTATTTATATCCTACGGAGATTGGTATTACAAACAGGCTATGTTAGTCTACCCAAAAGATACAGATACAATTTGAATGCCTCTGGTCTAACTACAACTGGTAGAGAGTATATTTGATTTCTGATTTAGAACATAATTAGGACTGACATACTAATTGTCTGCTGTCGAAGCCTGATGCTATGGCTAGTGCAACGGTGATTGATAGTATTGTGTATACAAGGGCGTTCGCTTTGACGGCTTTTTTATTATAGCAATTTACGATTTCGGACCAAAATGACAAATCTTATATCCATTGCAGCGACTATAGTAGCATTTATAAAACATAATCGCGCTCAGTCTAATAACTGTACAAAATGAGAGGAAGGCATCAAACACAAGACAGATGAAGGATGCCTCTAAACCGTACTACTAAGAAAGGTTTCTGCCCAGAAATAAATAGGCACGTATATTTAAATAAAAACGCTATGCAAATACTGTTTAAAATAAAAACACGTTAATCCTAGATTTTCAGATCAGTTAATCAAATTGATCTATATTATGATAATGCTTGCCTTGGAAGACTTCATTAAAGTCTGATCTGAATAATTAATATTTTAGGTAATTATTACATCTTTTCAAGAATAATTTCAATTCAGATTACACCCAATTTATTAAATTATTCAATCTAATTAATTAGTTTATTTACCAGTTTCTCCTTTTACAATATCCATTAATAATTCCTGTTTATAGCATGTTTTTAAAGCTAGAAGCAAGCAGCAAATGATATTACGTAATTGTGTTTTGTGTTTTTTTTATAATCTTGCTGCCTAATTTAAAAATTGGCTATTAAACAAAGCATTCTTACGTTGCCAACAAGAATAAAGCTAAAATATTCAGATTTGGTTTTCATTTATACAGACTGGTAATCAAATGGTAGTACCTAGTAGCGAGTATAGTTATTCAATTTCCAGAAATTATTGAAAACTGACAAAAAATATTAAAGCAAATTGATTTTCGGCGCTAATTAAATATGTATTCAAAGCTGATCACGCGTTTTGTAAAAGTGAAAGTTTAATACATTAACGACTTAGATTACGATATAAATACATACATAATGTTATACTATTTAAATATTAAACAAAGGTTATACTGGTTCTGAAACACATAAAAGCCCAGAGACCAAAACAATTAAACTAAAATTTGAAAAAAAAGCAAAAAACTAAATTTTTGATTTGCAATTGCTGTTTTAATATGATTTATTTTCTATTGAAAATGATTTAATCCGTTTAAGTAAATTTCATAACAAGAAACGTGTTGCAATAGCTATTTATGTATTGAGACCCCTAAGTCTTATTTTTTATTACGAATGTGTGTTTTGCTTCGAGGCGATAGACAAGGTAAATAAAACACATAATTAGTAAAAAAATATATTTTTTTTAAAACGTCGTAAAGTGTCTAAGCACGGCACTAAAGTAGTTCATTACACAAGAGTTTTAATTCTACAGATGTTTGTTCCGTTGTATTTTCTAGTTCAGCGACTAGTTATTTGATTTTTTAATTTTATAGTTTTTGCACAAATGTTGTCCGATATTGCAATTTTGAAAAAATGTATTGTGTACGTTAGCATCGTGGTGCTAACGTCATTTTTCATTACATGTGTTTTACCTATGTTTCATTGCTATAATCGACACTCGTAATAAAAAATAAGGCGTCAGTGTCTTGATACAAAAATGTCTAGAGACAAATTAAATGAAAAAACTAAAAATAAAAACTGGTATACAACCACGAAACAAAAACAAATGTTTGTAGAATTAAAAAAATCGAGTATTACTATACTATATTTTTAAAAACTTAAAAAAAAAATCACTACAAAGTGTAAATTCTAAACACTTTAATGGCGATTATATAAGTTTACTGACGATTTAGGAAAAATATATTTTGATAAAGTTTGTATTTACGATCATACAGAAATAAATTATTAAATGTACATAAACATTATTTTCTAGTTTAATGTGCTTTTTTGTTTAGGGTTGAATATTTGTACATTTAATAATGATTAAAAAAAATGATGAGAAAAAAGCTCTAAACAAAGCATTACTGTTTTCTTTTAGTTGTATTACAAAACAAAGTATTTTGTTATTAGTTATTACGTATGAGAAATCATTTGTAATACGTGTGCAACGAACGTCTAAAAATACTTTTCATTGTGTAGGTCATGGTATTTGTAACTAGAAGTTTAGTCTAGAGATCAAGAATATAATAATTTGCATTCCGATATTTATTTTTTCATTTTTAATCAATCAAATTCGATAATTTTTTATTTTGGATATAAATATTTAAATAACATGAACATTTATTTGGACAGCTAATAAAAATAGCAGTACACATTCATCGATGAAGGCAAAGATGTTGTTTACTGCTGCGCAAAGCCTTGGCCTTGACGAGGTGAGTGCCCCTGATAATCCCTCCACTGAGCCCCCCGAGATGCCCCAGTGCCCCCCAATCTCTAGCCGCCTTCAGGTTGCACCTACTAGTAAAGTTATAGCGACATTGCTATTTCTGTTCACTAAATTCTTTTCACCTAGCTGGAGCAAATAGTCGTACAAATTAAACATCATCTCTTCTTTAAAATGTTTAAACTTTATTTTTCGATAATTAGAGATTCAAAAAATTCTTGAAACAAATGCCAAAAAAGAAAAACAAGCACGTCAAATTTGGCAAACCGAAAGTAACCAACAAAATGCTTTAAATAACAATATATATGTAGGTAATTGAATTGCAGAATAGCAGATGCTTAAAAGACGGCTGCCTATGTTAGAATTTTTCAAACTGTTTTATTCTAAACCTTTATTTTAAAGCACAATCATTTTAATGTAACCCTTGTGTATATAATAATACCTATAGATATTCGTTAAAAATCACGTGAACGCTTAATCATAGCTCCCACGTTCATTGTCGTTATTAGCAAGTCGGTATCTTTGATCTTAGAAAAATCTTTTTTTAAAACATTTTCCTTTTGAGAATTTTCGTGGAAATTCCATTGACAGAGATTGATTGGTTTTTGATTAACTTATTCTAAGGATAAAATTCGGTGCAGTAGTAGATCCTTAGTCTTTTTTGTTTGTTTTTAATTTCTGAACAAACATGACTAAACTATAAAAATCATAAACACCTAGTTTTGTTTTATCAATTTTTGACTGTTAGTTAAATGTAGTTGTACTATTCTCTGACATAGTTTTTATTGTATCTTGTAGCTATAAATAGACTGGGTACTGTCAAGACAATGATTTAGTTGGTGGGTAACTATTTTTTAAGTGTAATATTAATTGATACTTTTTTTACATTTTAGAACCGAAAAGATAAATGAATGCAAAAAAATCAACAAACGATTTTTACAAATAATTTGAAAACCTAATAATAGAAAAGACATTGAACAGTAGCTGTCAAAACAAATAGAAGAAATTTTTACAAATAGCACAAGTCATGCTTATACATTTAAAAAAAATCAATTTCATAAATACTATTATAGTGTTTTATTTATTGAAAAGTAGTTCCCATACAGCTTATAGAAAAAAGAGAGGCGAATCCATAGAGAATTTATTATAAGGCGCTTTTAATTATGTTTACACCAAAATACACACTTTAGTTGATGATCATTCAAATTTTAAACGGTTTTGAATAGACTACAAATTGAGCTAAAAATATGTCGTTTAATCCCAATAGCATCATGGTTATTTTGTTCTTTTTAAACAAAGTTATGTACATACTTCTCTGTAATTTCTATAGAGCTTGTTTGTCTAAAAACGGCAGTGTATCACAAGTATGCTCTTACATTATAAACTTTTATAAAAAGCATATTTAATCAGAAAATACTCTCATGATACCTCAAAATAACATATGTTGCTCTGAAACAAATGACAAACGCGTGATAGTCAAATAATTTTTTTAACATATTTACCTTAGCAACAAAAGAACAACATTTTTCAAGTTCATGTCAAAACATTTTTGACAGTTTAGACGTCATAGCAGATATTTTTGAGCCAGTTTGTGGTCTGTTCGTAATTATTCAATTTTGTAAAAACCTAATTAAACTTTTCTTATAAGTGCTCAATAAACCAGCCTTTTTGCAAAAATAAGAAAACTTCTCTTTATCACAGTATTCAAAAAAGGAGGAAGTTCTGTTTCGCTGTTTGTTTTTATTTACAAGTAAAGCCAATATTTTATAGTGATACATAATTTTTCATTAAAATAGCAATTTTGCTTCTAGAAGTCGTCTCCCCCCCCTCCTTAATTCTTAGAACGGGAGTATTAGCCAAATCATTGTCAGTTGTATATATTTCTTAAGAAGTTGTTCAAGGCAAAAATATTTTTATTGTATGTTAACAAAAATTAAAAAATATTGGTTTTACCTACATATTTGTAAAAGCAGATAAACTATGATAATTTTAATAATCAAAATACATTCATATTTGTTGATAAAAAAAAATAGAAAATCTTAAATTATATTATACTTTTAAACTATGTTTATAACAAATCGAGAAAATGTGTCACTTGCAAAAATTTAATTTCTATCATGATTATTGTAAACTAGTTTAAAGTGTAATGGTTTTGATTCTTTTTGTATTAGAATATGCTATATTAAAAATAATAATGCAGAATGGAAAGTGTAGCAAGTCAATGTTAAAATATAAGCCCCAAGACTCAAGGTTAGTCGTAAATTACGACTAAAATTCTGTGACTGTGACGCTTCGTCGCAGTTGGTTGCATTTGTGAAAAGTGATAAAATCAATCTTGCAAAGACCAACAAGAACTAAAGCTCTAGACAATTTCCTAATGTTATAATCTGCAATAATACTGCTATATCAATAAAAAAATCTTTCACTTTTAATTTGCCAAATCTCTTCACAATACACTTCATATGACATGAAAGAGATAGGAATCAAAATGAATAAAATTACAATTCGTGACGTATTACTTTCTTTTTCAGGATTATTCATCTTGACAAGTCTTATTATGTATAAAAAATATGAGAGGCTTTTTAATGTGCTATCGTTAAAGATGTGTGAAAACGACGTCTTTTTTTTTCAGTTTCCGCTTTAAACTGATACAAGAGCTTATCGAAATGTTAAATAATGAATCATTGCTTTTATGTATGCACGACAAATATTTAAAACATTGAATTTCAATATAACCGAATAAATAAAAAATGACCATTCATCATAAGCTTTGTTCATTAATCATTTGACATTTACAGTATGTCACAATAAATATGACGCAAGCAACGCTAATTTCATTGTTTAATTTATTTAACTAAAAATCTTAAGTAGGCTTTTATTAATAAAAAAAAAACACTTCTTTATCATCTCTTAGTAGTAGAGTTTGTCAACCTTTTCTTTCTTTCTATTTCGTGTGCAAATTTTAGAACTTATTTGAGGTGAACTTTTTTTCAAACTATGTCAAGTGTCATATGAAAATGATAAGAGGAAGAAATTTTGTTTTTAGTTATATATTAATTATTATAAAACTGATAAAATTGAAACATTGTTTATATAGATTTAAATACTTATTAAGAGTTATATGAATGAGTGAAAGTTTTTTTTTTAAATAATGATTACCATGTTTTTACAGCTTTTTACATGTTAATAATTTCGGTTTTATTTTTAGTATTAGCGCTTGCATTTCTTCTCAACGAAATTTCAACAAATTTATATTATAAAAACTATTTACTATTTTTATATGATAAACTAAAAAATCATACCTACCTATGATTTGTATTCACCAATGTTTCTTAAATTCTGTTACTAGACGATATTTTAGTGTATTAATTCTTACTTGACATTGGTGTCAATCAAAATTAAATTATTCATTTTCAACAGTTCTTTAAGCTTATATAATATCTGCTTGTGGAAAGAAAAAGAAATATTGAAAAATTAACTGGAAAAGCATTCTGGATACAAAAAAAAACAGGAAAACACATTTTTCATATATTTATTTTCTCTACCTTAACTCTTTTCTATTAAAGCTCTATTAAAACATACAATTAACAATTGTGTGCTACTCATGCGACAAGTATAAAACCTTTTAATATACTTAGCAGTGACGTGGCATTTGTTGAAAGAAAAGTGGTATCAAAACTCCTTTATTAAACAAAATTACAGTGTTATTGATTCACGGCCTAGACCTGTGAGGCAATTGTGTCTGAACGCTTTAGATTTCAGTCACATGGAAAATCAACATATCATAGCTTTAATGATAAAAAATTATATATTTTGTAAGAGTAATAAAATTATTAAATATACAAGTGGTTAAAATTTATTCCAAAAAAAAAATTTACGCTGCATTTGACCCAATTAATAAAAACAATAACTTCTTGCTACATCAAAAACATCAGAAAACTAATAGTTTTTTTTTAATACAGAGTGTTTCACTAATTATTATAAAAACATATATAATTTTGCAATTTTTTTTTAAACCGAAATCAAAACAAAATATTAATTTAATAATATTAAACAAGAACACAAGTTGCTGTGAAAAACCTAGATTTGTTATTTTCCCATAATAAAACCTGACATAAACACATCATAAATGAATCATTTCTTAGTTATTGTAAATCGTTGTATGGTTTGAAATTAAGTAAATTAATTCAGTGTACTCAAGGTCACTTAGCCTTACAAATACTGTTTGAAATTTTTTATTTGGAATTATATTAAAGATTAAGTTTCTGCTTCTAGACCTTTAAAAAATAATTTTGCATGATTCCAAAGATACAAAGTGTCAACACTTCAATTCGGTTTTAGTCTTTCATGAATAATTTTTATAATCATTGATGTATCGTCACAAAATTCGGCTAGAGGCAGAAAGTTTTCTGAAATAAAACAATTTGCTATAATTCAATTGAAATTTGCTGTATCTACTGAAAAACATCTGCTGTACTATGTACAGATTTAACACAAGCGAGCTTTTTTAGCCACACTGTATTTTATTTTAAAATAGTTTTTTAGAGGCATATTGTATATAAAAAAAATAAGTCTTCAGACATTAGACTTTCCTCTTATTTTACAAATGTTTAATAAAACATTTGTTAATTTTAAATAATTTAAATTTTTACAAAAAATGTTAAATTTAAATTATTATTAAAAACAGTATACATATTTTTAAAAAATGTTCGATAAACATAGTATTTTTTATTAGAAAAAAAGTCAATAATTTTACAGTTTTACATCAACTTTTGAATAATTAAACCAAATTGTTCAAAACTGAGTTTCACTGATTTCAAAAACAAGTTGAGTTCCTGCCCGATTCATCTAAATAATGAAGCAAACATACATATTTGATTTAAATGATCAAATCACGTTCAATTTCAAGGGAAAAATGTAAAATGTTACGAAATGAACAGCATTGTAAAATTTCTTCGTCGTGTGATGATTAAGAAATAATTACACTTTGCTTTTGAATAAAATTATAATTAAACTGTTTTCTAAAATATTGAATGTACTTCAAGCTAATTGTTTTATTTGAATATGTTTCCTTAATAATTCAATTAAACGTGACTATTAGGAAGCTTTATTACGTGTGTTATATTTATATTTTAGCTGACATGAAAATGTTTTAATTTATAACAAATAAGTTCAAAGGTTGTGTTATCTATCACCTTGATGTCATTGCACTTTTTATAAAAAAAAAAAATACATAAGTATTTAGAAGAAATTGAAAAGTTTAAAAACTTATAAAAATATATATTGACAATTAAAAAAACATAATACCAGTATTGCGTAATCACAATGATTTGTTATTTTTAAATAACTCTTAAGTACATCATCATAAAATTTAAATAACAAATAAAATAAAATCTATAATAAAAAAAGTAAAAAAATTTGTCGATACCAAAATATATACATTAAAAATGAACTAAATAGAAAACTTATGATAATTATTATTTACCTTGAAACTGACACGACAGTTAGATTTATCAAACTGTAAATATTCGAGATAAATAACCAAAAATGAACATCACTTACATTACAAATGAACCAAAAATTTACATAAAATATTGCACAATAAAATTGAATAATGTCGTATTGTCATAAAAAATATATTAACATTGCCACTCACCCGACATTTTCAACAAATCCAATTGACATGTGTGCAGCACTCTACAAAAAAAGAAAAACCACTACATATTAAACAAATTATTATTATTTCTATTATAATTTTATTACTAACTATTAATATTATGTTTGATATTTGGTTTCAAATTTATTTTTTTGTAACTTCACAAAACACTATCACAAAATCACAAAAATTCTAATTAAAAAAATTCAAGTTTGAAACGTTGGTGAAACACATGTTTTACGACACAAAGCACTATTGTAATAATCAACACTGTAATTATATTTTAGAGGTTGTTCGCTGTTTAGGATCATCCTTGACAGAACCAGATCCACCATCTTTAGAACAGAAACAATTTTTAATCACCAACATTTAGATGACTTTTTTTGTTTTATGCAACTACAGGAGATTACAATATTTTATACATATTTTGCAACACATACAACATTTCACGGCGCGACTGAACTGTTGACTAACGTTTTATTATATGTTTCGTATCTGGCTTCAAACCTTGCCGGCAGAGGTCCTTTTCCAATTCAAGCTCTGAAAACAAACGAATCGCGCTCGATATCCGAAAATAACAACTGACTGTCATTGCTCGTCGCGAACAAGAATTTTATTTTGATTATTGATAAGTAGTAGCAATAATAATGATGTGATGGAGTTCAACTATTGCGTATTATTGAATAACAAGACTTTAAACCAATAGCCTTGTTTTTAAAAGAATACATTAAATTTGAATTTTTAAGATATTGGAGACATGGCATCTCAGTAGCAGCCAAAAATATCTCAATTTAAATTTTTAATATTTTTAGATCAATAACGTTTTGATTGGAAGAAAACGTCGATGTTGATTACTATAAGTTCGAAATATGTTTTTGTTCAATAATTATTATCAATTTGTAGGAATTTTAAATATCTCCATTAATTTTATGCTTTACGCTACGCCTCGTTTCACTTTGTCAACAGCATAAATACAAAATCGATAATTAGATTAAATCTAATTAATATCTTCGTAGCAATTATGCAGGACTAATTATCATTCAAAAAGTATCATTTTTTTTGTTCTTAGCTCAGGCAGAAACTGAATTGAAACCAAATTTGTGTGACTATAAAAAGACACGTTCTTCCAAAAACCAGGAATTTCATTTGGTTCAATTAAACAAATTTTTTCATCATCGAGACTCAAATTTTCACAAAAAAATTTGAAGACAAAGTTGAATTTCAATAACACACCCTCTGGTCATCATTTTATATTATACCTTGACCCAAATAAGATTCAATCATAAAATGTTTTATATGCATCCGTAATCAATCAGTAAGTTTGATTTTTTCTGCAAACAAAACCAGAGAAACAAAACTTCGTCTGGAAGGCTGGGTAATATCAACAAGAACTGTAAATGTCAAACAAAAGGCCTGGAATGAAATAAGTCAAAAGTAATGCAGCAAGCTAGTAGACGCTTTTGACAAATATTTCAAAAACATCACAAAACTTAAATAAAAAAAAAGCAACTGAGTGTTCCTATACCCAGAAAATGTTCCCAAATATGTACTCATACTATTTGTACCAAATAAATTACCATTTGCATTATTGGACCAAAATAGGGAGTAATGTGTAGTCAGCGCTCGACACCGAATGTACTAAAGCTCGAAATTATACGACATAAAAATATGTGCATCACATTAGAATCACCAAACGTGTCAGCAAGATGCGCAAAAATAAAAAATATAGTGTATCGAATATTATACAAGTCTTCAACGCCAATAATCTAACAACAAAAGATTCGGAAGTGATAGATAATGTTAAATTCATTCAAAAAGTATTTAAATTTTAAATATTTACCATTGGTATGTGATTATTTTATACTTTTTCATTTTCCGTTTATTACTATCCCAAGTCCCTAACTGTTAATTTTCCAAAGTCAAACCATAGGTCCATAATCTATTAACTACAAAATGCAAAAAAAGCTTTACAACGTCAACTTTTTGAACCTATATAATAAATTACCTAACAGTGCCAACCAACACCATTTGTCCCAACAGCAAGCAAAATCTTGAAAAAAATTAACTTTTTGCCATTAATAAACCGATTATAATTAATTATAATAATAATTAACGGAGATAAACCGATTAGTCGACTTCTATGCAACTTAATTAAATTATACTCATAAAAATGTATTTCCTGTTAATGTATACATCAAAATTCAAGAATAGCTTTGATTTTGATTACTACTTTATAATCTGTATTCAAAAGAATTACAGAGAAAATTGTAACTAAAAGCGTTTGGTGCGACAAAAAAAAGTAAACGTATTGTACTGAAAAAAAAAGAAAGAACAATCGTTAATTACGTTTAGCCTCGATGATCAGCTTTTAGAGGGTCCGTGCACGATTTGTTTACTTTATTGTTTTATTTCTCGGCACAAATGCTTGCAATTAAAATTTGCCAAGTCCATGTACACGTAAACTGTTTAAAACGAAATCCTTTTAAATAGTAAAACACAACTTTAGTAAAAAAACGTTCGTCTTGTCGAATGATTTGTTAGAGAAATCAATACTGATAAACTCTGCGAAGACTCGGTATTATTACCAAATACATTTTAAATTAAAGCATGAAACTGTTAACGTGCTTATGCAAAAATTAGTAAAGAGAAAAGAAATTAATAAATTTTTGTAGATTGTAGAGCTAAAATCGACCAAAAATGTCCATTTACCGTATCGTGTCGTTCTTTTCGCATGGCACTCGTCGCTTACTTAGCGTTCTCTACCTAGCCACATTTGTGGCTTTTTTCTTACAACGAGCATACGAAAAGTCACGTCACATACAAACATGCTGACTGGCTCTGGTAAAATGTTTAATACAGTAAAACCCCACCGTAATGAACACCTCTCCAATGTGAACATCCTCCATAGAAGACAATTTTGTATCAGTCCCCGTATTTTTTAATAAAAACATTCTATATAAACGCCTCTTTTGTGAACAACTTCTATGATGAACATTAACGCTATTTTTCTTACCAAAACTTGTTCCCTCTGTTGCAAACAGTTTGCAATTCAGTCCTTTGAATATTTATTATAAAGAAGTTTTACTGTATGTGTGCACAGCGTTTGTTTTACGAAGCACAATCTAAAGATGCAAACCAAGTGTTAGTACATTTAATTTTCAATTATATTCTTTAGAAATTCAAACAAATAAAATTTAACTTTACTTTTTTCGCACACAAGCAAAGCAATACAATAGATATATCATTGTATTATAACAAAATACAATATAAACTAATAGTGACCAAGATGCATCTAATTTGAAGCTAATTAAGTGACGTATTGATATATTTAATAAGGTGTTCGTTTGACAACGCAATATAGCACAAAATATAAAAAATCATTCAAAACATTATCTTTCTAGATGATAAATTAATTTTGAGCTGTAGTATAAGTTCAATTTATAGCAGTCTTATATCCTAGTTTTTTTCTTTCAATGTGCGTTTCAGGATTCCACAATTTTATTTTCTTGACACTTTGTTTTCGTTTTTAAGTAGTAACTTTTTTTGTAACGCCGTCTACTTTTTTTATTATCATCATTTAATTTTCTGTTGCTTCCAATAGAAGTCGCCAATTAAACAGTGAACGATTCGCAAACAGAAATCTCATACCGACTGAATAGTAACGTAAAAAAAATATTTTAAAATTTTCTCTTAAATAAAATTTAAAAACACAAAACAGTAAGATAATTTGATACGTACTATAAAAAAAAACTTAAATGTTAATTTTTGTCGACAACAATAATTTCAATGTCAAGAAATAGTTAGCTTTTTATATTTTAACAATCTAAATTTTTCATTTATTACCTAGTAGAGCATTTTTCTCTACATAACACATATGGTCCAACCTGTACGGATTAAAACCAATTTTTTTTCTCAGCAAACAAAGTTCTTGCCTACTATATGCCTTTATTAAAAAGAGTTGCTCAGTTTCTAAATTATTTAGCTATTTAAATAAACCCAGCTTTCAAAGTTTCAGTGCCTTGTACTGATCCTTGTAAAGTTACAAGAACAGCACTGTCATCATGCATATAATATGACTTACCAACAAATTTGCTGAATCAGTTGCAAATTTATTTTGAGTGAAAATAAACTGCGGTCCGTAACACTAACTAAGATGATTAATGTCTTTAATCGCTAGGAGTCAATAAGGAAAACACGTACAAGCTACCTCAACTGCCCACTTATAATTAGGTCAAAATTAAATATTCTATCGAATTGATTCGACCATGTACTTTATTTATAAAACACAATTATTACCTGCGGATTTTCGATGCTAATTACAAATTATATTTATTTTTAATTTATAACTGCCTATATTAATACAATTTAATCTCAATAAAAAATCAAATTAAAAATTCGTATGCCAAAAAAAATGCCTGAAAAAATTTGACAACGTATAACATTATTTATTGTTCCACGTACATACTATATAATGTATGTTACAAGTGCTGATTTCAAACAAACTCTTGTTAGGATAAATAATATTTCAATAAAATGTTAATATTTATGCGAATTTGTTTCTTTCAAATAAAATAAAAGAAGGCTCACTCACACTCACTACCAAAAAAAATTATAATGATCTACTAACAAAAAAAGAGAGTGAAATAAACCGCAATTTATTTCTCTTGATGCTTCTTTACTGATCGGTAATACTACCGATCAGTGGTTCTACTTGAAAAAACGTCTTCTTTATGCTGATCTAATTATGTACCTACGATGAATAACAAAAACCGAATTTTAATAATGCACACAACTCTATTGTGTCAAATGGGTCAACTTAAATACCATTAATAAATTTCTTTCTAAAACAGCAATTTGATAGTTTCTGTTTTAAACATGAAATCTTTTAAATATTTTTGGTATGATTGCTATATTTATGTGCTGTCATTTTATTTATACCTACATATCAAGTAATATTAAAAACATATATACTAGAAGAGCAGGTTCTTTTTAGATAAAATTAATGTTGATTGAAATATTCTTTCAAGAAACTTGAACCAACACATCAATTTTATTGTTTTTTTGATAAAACCCTTTATGACACAACTAACAATTTTTGTTTTAAATACACTTACTTTTTCAACAAACTGTAATAAAATAAGAGATAAAATATACATATACAAACACACAGTAGCATTTTATCAAAGCGTATAGATAAGTTTTATTGCACTAGAAATTTATGAGGAACGTATATTTCTAGCAACAAAATAAAGTGCAAAAATTTTACTTTCATTTTATTTATATTGAGTATCATTATCTTTATCTAAAATCATTATTGGTAAATAAGTTTTAATAATTAAGTTGAAACAATCTATACTTTTTGATTCAATATTGTATACATACACAAAAATGTTTTTTGCTAATGCTGTACCTATTCCCTTAGTAGATAGAACAATACATGTATAATTTAAAAGTTTGAAAAAATAACAATTATAATTAAATTTGTACTTGATTTATTTATGCAGAGTGTTACAGAATAATAATTATTCACAACTTTCAGAAATTCTTGAAAACACTGAAATAGACTTTTTTTAGTAAGATAATATCCGGATGTCTTGCTCGCATCAGCTATTTCTAAAAAATCTTTGATAGTTGTATACTATTTATCAAAAATAATAGTCAAAAATTCAAACTAAATTAAAATTGTTTCTTAACAGATCTGCTGCAACTTATTAAACTACTACTCTTCCTGTAAGAGCTTGAACTAAATTTTAAATTAAATTTCAACCGCTTGTCAACAAGTTTTAAAAAACCTTCCAAAAAAACCAAAAAAATAAATAATATATATAAATTATTTGTCATATTAGAAGTGAAGATGGATATTGTTTAGTTTGCTGGTGGTTTATTAACTTTAAAATAAAATACTACAAATCACCACAGTGGTTTACGCAGTTTTGCCAAAACAAGATAGTAATTTTCTGCCATATCACTGTAGCTTAAACCCTATAGGGTTTAACCTATAGAATAAACCCTATATGGATACAACATTTAAAATGAATGTTGGGAAAGATCTTGTTCATGCAGCTCTTGGCACAAGCCCAAACATTTAAAAAACATGAACGGAAAAAAATAATTTCAAGTAAAATCCTTGATCCTAGCACCAACGATGATTTAAGTGAATTCTAATATTGCTTTTACGAGTGTCTGCAATTTAGGTAAAGACACTAATTTCCACTATTATTTGCAAAAAAGATTGTAAGAAAAGTCTTACATTCAATAATACATTTTCGAAGTAATATACACATTATATAATACACGTCAATTGGCTACAGAAGAATCATTAAACCAGCTTCATGAAATTTTTAAACAAAATTTTTCACCAAAACGTAAAATCTCTCACCTTATAGTCTAGTCGTTTCTATTTTCTCTTTATATACCAAATAATTAAAAATCTGAGCCGGTAAACTGAAAAAAATATATACTTATTTAATTTGAACTAACGTCTATCCTGTTCATGTTCAGAGGCCTAAACGTGATCCGCAAAGTGGTTTTGTTTTGATACGCTGACTTTTTAAATAAACACGCTTTTTCATATTTTCCTTAGTAATCATATTTGCTATTAAAATAAGATTCAAGTCCACATGTTTCTACCAATACATACTAACATGAGAAACTACATATTATTATAACCATGTGTTCGCTGAAGTTATTTACAAATAAGAAATTTATTTATAATTAAATTTGCAAAAAAAAGACATTTATAAAATGTTTCGAAAGGTCTAAATCCTAAAATACAATGATCAGATAACATTTTTTATACAGTAACCGAGAGTTGTTACAAAACATGAATTCTGCTAAAGAACAAAATTGAAAATTGCCACTAAGAAAAATTAATTAAAAGCTAAAAATTACTTTCCGAAATCTAATCACACCTACACCTATCTACGATAAACATTAAATTTTGTTATTTTTCACAAATTTTTTTCAGTTTGTTTTATATTCTTTAAATTTATGTGAGTTCATTAATAAATTCATTTTACATTTAGATTTAAAGTTACAGTTACAAACAATAATTTTTTTTTGAACATCGAACGTTTTGATTCCTCATCTTTTCTGCTTTGCTATAATTTAAAAAAATAGCGTAGCAACTAGGGACCACTTGAAAAAGTAGAAAATGTCATGTAATCGATTCAAATGGACTATATCATTGTTATTTAAATTATTGGAATGTCATGTTTAATATTAAAATTACATTTTTCTAAGATAAATATTTTGTTAAACATGTTTCTATCACAAAATATAACAAAACCTAACTTTTCAATTCAAATAGAGGAGTAATTGAATATCCAGACGAAATTTGCAACTTTTTGTAATAACAATTTTTGATTGTATCAAAAATAAAAATACTTTGTTCTTAGGTGGAATTCACATTTTTTGACAACCCTCGTATAGACCTGAAGAAATGTTGTATAATAATCGTATTTTTAGCTTACAATTTTTTCTAAAAAATGTCTTCTTTACGTAAATACAGTAATAAAAAAGTTGTCCGTTTAAATAACTTAAGCAGACAAACTGTATAAAACTAAAAACAACTGATAAATAATTATCTGTTACCTGATTGTTGTATTTAACATTCGACTAGGTATTTTTAGCTCACCTGAAACAAAAAAAACAATTTTTAAACGTCTGTTTCATAAAAAAAAACAATTTAATTAAAAAAACCTCAACTTATTAAATGAAAATGAAGAAATGAAATGACATTTTACTTGTAATATATTAGTGGGTCAGTAGGACACTCATTTAACTCCTTATCAACCTAAAGCGGCAAAAACTGATATGAATAAATACAATTTTTAAATCAATGTACATCTCACTATTGTTTATCTGCACTTTATAACGCAACGTTAAGGATAGAACATAACAAACTTAGTATTTCTCGGCGAAAAGAGATTTTATTATTAAATCTTGCAGCAGTAAATGAACTAAATTGAATTGTAATTCTGATTTACTGCTACATCCAGTTAATTCAATTGGTTGACACTATTATAGACCTACTAGAAAAAGAATCTATTCCCTGACCCATTTTTTCAAATTAATATTCTATTGTTTTATTTTCGGTTTTTTTTTTCCATAAATAATTGGTTTACAATTACGTATATTGTACAACTAGAGCAATTTCAAAGCAGGTCGGTCATATGGATAATAGTGAAAGTCATTGCCATCTCTTTCTCACTTTTATCAATAACTGTTTCGCTCCTTTTGGTAACTATTGTCTATCCATTGCGTAATGCAAGTAGTGAAGAACAATAATTGCGGCTGATATGATCTTGGCAATATGTTGAACAAATTGTTTTATGACTATTGTTCAGAAAAAAAAATACATTTAATTGAAGACAACATTATCATCATTGTGGCAAATTATTTGAAAACCAGTGACATAATTATAGAAAATTATCACACAATAATAGTTTCATCTGGCATTTTAATAAGCCATTCGAAAATGAGGTTAATAAAAACAAACGTGGTATAGACAGACCCATATAGATTTAGGTATGGTTAATGTATGACAATGTATAGGTTTTTTTTGTCTAAGCAAATAGTTTTTTCAATTATTTCCTGGAAGAGCCAGCTTTAAAACAACTGGGGATTATACAGTTTCATCACCCAGCAAACCATTTCATTGCCTAGTAAGGTTCTTTTTTTTTAAACTTATTCTAGTTCTTTAACTGAGCAAAAAATCTTACATCCGATATCATCCCAACCAAAACAAAAATATTTGCCTTTAATCAAGCAAAAAATCATATATTATAATTTTTATAATAAATCTTACTTAAATTTGTGTGTAAAAAAATAAATAATTAAGCTAAAAGAAAAATTTATAAATTTATTTCAATTAAAAATAACAAATAATAAAAAAATAACAAAACTGCTTATTAGTATTATTACAAAAAAAAAATATGTTTTTTCAATAAAATATTTAGTTTTCAGAGAATTTGATAGTTCTATTTTCGAAAATTTTTAGACAATCTCGGCTATAACTTGGCAGATGCTAGTTTTTCGGTGCAGCAACGATAGAGGTTTCTTGATGTAAACAAATCTCATGAATCAAGACTAAAAGATTAGGGTAAATAAATTTAATTTCATTAAATATTTTATCATTATTCTGCTTCATTACAAAATGTGTGTGAAACAGAACAGCCTGTTCAATCACTGTCTATTCCTTTTAATTAAATTTTGAAAAATACTAGGTGCCTGAAAACAAAGTTTTGTTAAAAAACTTTTACATGAAATATAAAGGAAATTAATTGACCTGTTGAAATGTTTCACATTTAATTAATAAATAATATGCAAATGTTATGCCAAATATTTCAAAATATGCTTCAATGGCTTTTTGCCAATTGTGGATATTTCAAAGCATATGTGATTAATAAAACTATACACTCTCACTTTTAGCAGTTGAGAAGCAGTCTACACACCTCATTAAGTACCAGTCTTTCCGCTTCGGCAACCATTCTGGGATTCGATAAACATTTGGCTTGTCTGTTTAGTTAAATTTATGCATAATGCACATTTGCATATTTCTCCGAATTTTCTTTCAATTTGGTAGTTTCTTCCTTTTTTTTTTAGTCAATTTCCACGAATAAGACAAAAATGAACAAAAAATAAAAAAAACATTCACTAATTTCTGCGTCGTCTAATTAGTGTTCTAAAAAGGATTTATATAAAGTTGAAAACTTCTACATAATCTTAATAATTTTATTAATAATCAATCCTATAGTAGATATCGATCAATAGCTGTGCAATATTTATTTATTATTAAATCATGTGCAACTAATAAAAAAAAACTACAAATGCTAAGTTCTTGAATACGAACGAGTTTTTGTAATAAGATTTTTATGTTTTACCGGCGTTTTAGCTTCGCATCTTCATCTTAAAAAAAATCAATAAAATAAAATCGTAAAAATTTAGTTTCCCTGGAACTTACAACCTACAAAATTTCATTTCTCACATTAAACATAATAAAATCTCTAATTTTTTCCCAGTTTTCTCTTTGTTCAATGTCTTTTTGATTACAATCTTAGATACCTATGATGAACATTTTCTACCACAGATAGAATAATTATTTTATAGGCAATAAAACTTTTTCAAGTTACACTTCCATCAAGTTATGTCGGCTATTTTATATGCTTACTTCCGGTCTAAAAATTATAGGGCATGAAATGCCGATAATAATTCTGAATCATTGTGATAATTATAGAAGTAATTTTCAAAACAATGTATCAGCTTGCTTTAGAGTAATAATATATGGAATTTATCGTTTGAGGAATATATCTTTATTACCTAAAATAATTAGTCGAAATATCAACCGTTGCTAAATAATTGATTGAAAAGAATTTCAATATAATTACTTAAAAAAAACCATGCTTTATTTGCAAATTTTTTTCTTTAAATTTAAATAGCATGATTCTTGAAAATTAAATATGTTAACATCGGCTCACAATCGAAGTAACATACACCTAAAATAAATAACGAATAGATAACCTTGTTCTTTTTTTAAGTTAATTGAGAATAAAAACTAGATTCAATAAAATATTTAAGTTTAATCGTATTATTATTACATGTTTTGATTACATTTAACAAAAAAATGACCAACATCAAATAAAAACCAAAACAATTTTGAGTTGAAACATGTAATTGAGAAAATGCAAAATTATTTTTATGTATGAATACAAAACCAAATACAAAGAGATATGTTACAGCAATGTATTGTTATACAGGGTCTTTCATAACTCGCCAAACTCAAGCCGACGAGAAAAAGTCCGCAAAAACTACAAGGAAATAAAATACTGTTGCTTAAATAACAGAGTAAGTGCTAAGTCCACCAATACCAAAAGACTCAGTATCAGGTACTGCCAAAAATAACGCTGGTTGTTGTCAGTGTGACACAATTAAAGTTGTCAATGTCTATGCCACTTTCAACACATTTAGGTTAGCAAAGTCTCCTGAGATGTTACAGGTGCAACGGTCAGTCATAATACAAATTATACAAAGCAGAGCACTATGCCATTAATAAATTTCAAACAAAAAAACCTATTTAGATCACCAAAATAAAACTGGTAATAACTTGAAACAATCTCAAAATAATAAGTAAAAAAACTTAACATTAAAGTAGCTGAATTTAAAAAAAAATCTCAAGAGAAATACGTCCGTAATTTGTAATAACTTTAATGTTCTAACACAGACAAGGGAGTAGTTGATTGAGACAGACAAAAACAGCAATAAAAACATAAATATGTATATATATTGTTGTTTTTGCAAATCTAAAATTGTCTTATATGATTTAAAAATTGTTTTCATAAATCAACTATAGTTCGATATCAACAGTTTGTACATGTTGATTTAATTAAAATTTTTGTACTTCACTATCAAAAACATATCGTGTACACTTCATAAGAATATAAATTTTAAACTAATGCTAAATAGGTCAAAATATTTTATTTTGTTGTTCATATCACATCGCCGGGTGGTGATAGTGGGTGGCTTTTGTCTGATTCACCTTAATAATATTAATAATAAATGCTTACGTTTTATTCTAAAAGAAATTAACCCACCAATTGAAGAAAACTGAAAACCGTTTTCAAGTTTCAGAACGATCTTGAATATATATACAATTTAGAGAGCAAGCTGCAGATATATTATGTTGTTGAAATAAAAAAAGAATTGCAATTTTCAAGTGTCGAATAATAATTATAATATAAAGACCTACCAGCTGGTCTTCATATTAAAAATTAAACGCAATTTGCGTGAATATAGAGCGCCGTAAAAATACCTTGATTCAACAAATCTTGTGACTTATAAAATAACACATAATAACTGTTTATCATGCCCATGAACCTGATAAATCCCATCAACCAACAAAGAATGTAAAACCATTTTTTAACAAACAGCTACAATAATCAAACTAATTTAGATTCAACTAAATGTTGACAGTCATATAAAAATATTTATGAAGAAATAAATAATTAATCAAGAAAACAATCAATTTATTTGAAACAAGAACTATATTATATTATCTTTAATTAATTTATAAGGTATAAACTGTATGATTGGTTGCTGAAAAATTGGCGTTCCCTATTGCGTTTTCATTCTGAAGGCGGCCTTGTTCGGTCCTTCACCGGTTGTTACCCTCATACGACGACGCTGTTTCCATCACAACGTCACATTATCGCCTAGGTATACTAAATTATATACGTAGATTAAAAACAAAAGAGAATTGGAAGACAATTTTAAGGGTTGGAAAAAACCATGTGTGTACCTATCCACTATCAACACACTTACACCACTTGATTGGATTTTATTCTCAAGCAATAATACCTACTTGATTGTATGTAGGTACATGCCTATTCAACAAACAAAATAAATATTGCTGATTGGCTAGCTCCATTTAAAACACCATTCATTAATATACTGAATTAATGAAAATACATAATATGAATACTTATAATAATAATGCTGACATGCGGCCAACAAGTTGAATGAGTTACTTGATTATAATTATTTTGTTTTCAAGTTATTATTGTTGTGCGAAACACGAAATTGTTGAGATCTATTTATTTATTTATGACGGTTTTGTAAACTTGCATTTTTCGTACTACATTAACATTTAAAAAGTTTTTTTTTAACTACACTTCGTGTAGGTGATTCAGCGATGTCAATGATAAAATTATTCTGATCTAAGGTAGCTTTTGAACTACCCATTTCGAAGCTAGATCGAATATTTACGCCAACAATTATTGTTTAATTGTCAATATTACCTTGTTCAACGATTTTGATAAAGCTCATTTATATCAAACTTGATTAATGTCAGAATTAACTTGTTAGAAGAATGCCAAGACAAGGTGGCATAAGCAACGACGGCCGTTTTCCATTCCACAGCTAACTAAGCTCATAATAACAAATATTTCTATTCGTATAATAGTGCGTCAAAAAATAGGTAAAAATTATGTCATAAAAAATTAAATAAATAATAAAAATTTGCTTTAAAAAACTTTAATATTAATATAAAACTTTAATAGAATAGAAGCTTCTTTGGAGAAGAATTTCTTTAATTTGATTTTAATATTGTAAATTATTATATGAATGCCTTTATATTCGTCTAAATTTACAGGATTTAATGAGACCAAACATGGAATTGCTAGTTTTTGAGAAACCTAAATTAATTTTTTTTTCAAGTACGGATTATCTCTACTCATAAGCCCGAATAAACCAAACTACGTTGAAAAATACTTCAACATATTAATTATTGTGTTTGCCCACAGTGCGTGATCAAGTATTTTTAAAGTTTCCAACATATAAACACTGTCAACGATAAACATCTTTTGTTTTAGATACACTACGCGATATCTGGCTTAGGAAAAAATATCCCAAACATTATTATTTTAGTTGTAGAAAACAAGTATTCTACTTTTAAAACTAGTAGTAAACTAATTAACAAATAATATTTCTTAACATTATTAGCGCAGGTTTAGAAACAGAATAACCTCACTGTTATTAAAAAACCTCGTGCAAAGACCGCAGCATCTGAATAACCTCATAAGAACAAAAACTAGGAAAACTTAGGTTTTACGTATTGAAATAATTTTATTATATTACAAACTTTTGAATACTTTCCCTAAATTAACAATATTAGATAATAAATTTTACTTCCAATTGTCCAACCCTTCAAATAACATCGAACAATTAATTTTAGTAATAAACAAAACAAAGAGTTTCAATATTTTTACTAGAATGTTAGGTCACTAGACCTTACACCATATTTGATATACTCTGCGACAGGGATATAAACAATTACTAATGGCGCTACCTGAACACTTATTGTGTATTAACCTTATTATAATGAAGTTTTAAAAGACCTCTACTGTTTCGTAATTATACCAAGTAATTGTTTCATCGAAAAACGTTTTCAAGAATAAAGTTTGTAATTGTCCAAAATTTTTAAATTTTTGTCAATACCTACTACAAAATGATTATTTAATTTTTTATTTAAAATACAGAAATTATGTTTCTGTAGATACAATTTGAGTGTCGCGACTGTAATGTAATATAATGTAAAAGACTTAAAAAAAAGAGACTGTTGTTTCGAGGAAAGTTTTTTTGTGACTCTTGTGATTGTAAACAGATCTCCACATTATTTTTTTTTTGATAGATGGAACTTCAGAGGTGGTATCGTTAAAACAAAATCACATCCCTAAAGATACAAGTAAAACACGATTTTTTAAATTAAATACACAGACTCAAATTCTCACATCGCAGATTTTGAAATGACCACGAACTTCTGATCATCTGCTGACAGTTTACTAGAGTAAACAATGGCAGAAATCAAACCTAGAGTATAACTAATAGCAGTGTCACCAACAAATTTTCCATCACCAAAAACTTATGACTTGGTTTTCTTTGTATGTATAATCTATCAGACCAAAATAGTCATTTCTATAATCTAGATCCAGAAAGCTGCCTACCTCATTTTTTTATGTAATATATACTATAAAATGACACATAATTGCTTTTCACTATATAAGTTCGTTTACATTATTTTTTCCATAATATAACATTGGGGTTTCAACAACAAAAATCAGAGATCCTGATTCTCAATAATTTTAAAATTAACCTAGTGTAAAAAATGTCCTGACCATAACCTATCTCTATTCTTCTATTGAATCCAATGATACTCTCATGCCCGATTTATGACCGTTCATAATAATGACATTTAATAGCATTTTTCATTTTGTTTCATCATTAATTTACCGTGAACTCACACTACATGCGCCCGTTGTTAGACACTGATGGTTATTTTCAGAACGAGCAGATGTATCAAATTAGCAGTACATTTGAAGGCCGTGATCATTTTAAATTTATTATTTATTCTGCATGTTTGGAGGAAAAGTTTAAAAATTGAAGTTTTCCTGTTATTACATTTTCCTGCTACGACCCTAGCAACTGGCGCAATTGCTTTTTCCTATTTCTAGTAGGGAGGTCGTAGAAATATGTGAGAAATATGGTGGCTCTTATGATTTTTATTCTAGAACAAGGATAATCGCTTGTTGTGTATGTATTTACACAAAACTGGAATACTTGAAAAGTATTCCTTCCATAACACAACAAAGGAAAATTGCAAAGTTTTATTGTATGATACTCGAGATAGGGGATAGATAAAAAGATGAAATTTAACTAGAGAAAAACCTTGAAATCCAAATGGAAAAACGTAATCTCAAGTATGTTCAACTGCTCAGTATTTTTCATTTCAATTCAACTGAAATGCTTTAAATCAAACTTTGCCTTCAAAGTTGAATTATGCAATACCCTGCTAATATTAAAAAATAATTTAAGAATCGTTTGCAACAAATACAAAAGGAATTATATTATTTCAGAACAAGCTGAATTATTTATGAACTTTTTTAGTGTATTTAGTAATAAATAGTCAACAATTTTAACTGTGCAGATTATTCACATTTTAAACAACTTAGTATGTAAACAGAAAAAAAAATTGACAAACCAATCGTTTTTGTTTATTTTAGATACAAATTCGCTTTCCGATAGCAGTGATTAAAGTTTTTTTTTTCACATTTAACAGTTGATGTTTTAAGGTAATAAAAAAAACCTTTTTAATAATAGTTTTATTAAATAATAAATTATTTTATAGTACTTGCTTTTTTTTCTCTATATATATAGATAGCTCAATCTATATATTTTTTTTAATTGGTAATTATTGATTATTTTTTTTCAATTATCTACTCAACGTTTCAGTGTTTGATAAATTTACTCATTGACCAGTAGCTGTCGAGCTCTATTTAATACTCTTTCGTAAATTTATCACCAACAAAAATGTTTAAATAAAAAATTCCCAACAAAATCTTGTTGTTATTTGATTATCGATTAATAAATATAAAGTATAAATTTTACAAGAATAAATAAATTCACATAATATGTGGCTAAAAATGCTGTTCAATCCGCGAATCTCCTCCTAAGGTGATTTTTGTAATACGTTATATGACTGTGACAAATTCTATTGTAAAATAACTGACCAGTTGAACAAGTACTTACATCTTTTTTATAAATTAGAAAGTTCAACTTGTCAAAATAAATTCAGAAGTCAAAAATGTCACAAATCCTCAGCCTGCCAAAACTTTTTTTTTAAGTAAACGTTATTTTCATTGTACAAGATAAAAAACCAGTCTTTGCAAACAACTTTTTATCCACTTTTATTCTATGCTCTTAACTCTTTACGCTATATAAAAAAGCGTGTATAGTAAACTCAATTAGATCTTGATCACCCTCAGGTGACAGTTTTTTTTCGCTTAATTACCTATCCAAACAAGCGCAATAGAACATATACGTGAACAGTATTCGACTGCGCTGTTCAACTGTTCGACTGAGCTATTATCTGAGACCGATACCTGACCGAGTTAGTCAATAATCAAATTTTGATGAGTTAGTCAATAATCGATATAAGATTATCAAACAAGGCTATAGAAACGCCGTAAGATACGCCTGCCGTATATGACTTGATCAACTATACTTCACCAGCGACCTTTATCGTGCGCATAATTGTGAATCATCATTTATTACCTCAAATGTATAATCAAAAAAATGTAAGACTGAAAATCATTGAATTTAAAATATTGATACTTCAAATCAAAAGCAGCCTAGCGCCTGGAGAAGACTAAAAAAAAAAGCAAAGCCTGGTGGTTCGTCTACTATTAACGTTTTACTGGTACTTTCTCGTTTCAAACCGGTACTTCTCCGTTCAAATCTTATCTGAAACGTCCATTTCTGTTCCAAGAAATAATTCTACATTCTAAACTTTTTAAGAATATTTTATCAAGAGAAATTTAAAGGTTATTGAAAACAAAGGTTTGATTGTTTGATAATCCCCAATCTACACCCACTTCCTCAACAAATAAAGTAGATCATAAAATCATTAGTTTCAGGTATATAACGTTGATATTAAAAAACCGTCTAGTATATATTTGTTTTAGGAGAGACCCAGAGATGGTAATTTTTAAACACGTCCTAATTGCGATATAAATATTCAAGCTTAAAAGTTTAGTGTTCCATAAAAAGTGAAGGCATATCTTCATAAGTTATCCATAGATCTTGCAGAAAATATTGTGCACTTTAATTTGTTATAATGTGAACATTTTTAAAAAACTGTCAACAATTTGAAGTCCATTGCAATTTTAGTTCTTGCGCTGACAACTACCGTGATGTAGAGATTTTTAGATTCAGATCCTATACACCAAACAACATATAGATCAGGTGATAATAAAACATTGTTTTTCTGAAAAAAAAAACCGCTGCTTCCTGATCTAAAATAAAAATCAAATTTGACAAAAACTAAGCTAAGCGTGATGCGGGAAGATAAAGACAGGAAGTGGCACAAAAAACCTCAAAGTCAATACTCAAAACATATCAACAAAATTTATTAAATTTTAATATAAGCGTTTCTTACGAAAACTGGAAAAACATACATTCCATGTTAATAATAGTTACTAAGCTGAAACTTCCAATTTATCATGGTTTAGATATTTATAAAATTCTAAAAACTTGCGGTTGGTTAGATAGTCACCATAAATTAAACAAATAGACAAGTTTTCATTCAATATACTTTACAAAATTTATAAGTTGAAAACATTTTCTATAGCAGTGTTTCAATGAACAATAAAAACATTGCCATCATTTATTTGATATGAATAATGCAACCAGTCTGAACTATTGACATAATTTATAACAACTGACATAATATGACAACGTATAATTTACTGAGCAGCTAAAAGCTTTTTCTATTAGCTATTCATCTCACTAACGACAAGCCCCGGTCAAAAATAGATATTTAAAATTGAAATACATACATATATGAATTATCTCAGCTTTTTCAAAAAAAAAGTAAAGGGTAACTAGTCAATAACTTCTCAGCCAACTATTGTATCAAATTCTATAGCACATCTGCTTTTAAAAAGTCTTACATATTAAATTTGAGTTATGCAGAAATAATTGCATACCGTAATTATACTGTTTTTAAGTATAATTTAGAATTTGCATAAATATTTTTTTAAAAGAATAATAAAATAAACGAACTGCCACCTATTTTCTTTTGAAGTTGGTGCCAAGAGGCACCTGTGGGCGCTGCAGTTGAATGCACTTACTAAGTGTGATTTTAAAATTGTCAACCTAATAATGCACTTAGGTTAAAACATTCTTTCTGTTTTTTTCAAGATAAATCTAAAATGATTTATTCGATGTTTTACGAATAATACTACTTCCATAGCTTTAAGCTTCATTTTATTCGCTGATGGTGAAGAGTACAGAAAATTGTAACACGATGGGAGACGACAAGGTTCTCACTGTGGGTGGCAAGCCTTAGAGGAAAAGCGATAGTGTCCATCCGGTATATAAAAAAAAATGTTTAAACGTTAATACATAGGCTTATCTATATGATTATTATAGTGTGTACTTGAAAAAACATAAGCCAAAGCTCACACCTGGATCAAACCCCACAGTGCTATGTATTAATTTAAAGTACATATATTGATTTAAAGTTTAGATATTTAAAAAAAATCTGATATTTTGACAAATTTAAAAAAATTGTAAATAGCAAACCAGGGCACGCACAACCGACAAGAAAATTTCATTCATTCATAAAATCTGTTCATTGTTGAGATGTCGTATCTATCAGATCAATTTTTCAAATATACTTCCCTCCCATTACAGTCCATTACGAACCTGTCAAATTGCTTGTAAGATATGACGTCACGTTAATGCTTTTAAAATGTTATAGCGTCGATAATGGCTTCTAGTGTTGAAATATAATAGACAAAAATAATTAATTAGTTTGTAAGCTTTCATGTTTGAAAGCTTGTTACTTATTTCTAAAGTGTTGCATTGAGATCGCATTTCGACTAAAATCAACTTTATAATAAACCCTCCCATCGGTTTATTACAATAATATCATTTCATTACTTTTTTATAAACGTCGAAATTAAAAAAAACAAATATAAACATCCAAAAAATAAACTTCAAAATATATTTTCCCGATACTATAATGCGTTATCAAAAACAAATACAAGACTAGCTACTTAATTTCCCTCTGTCAAAGAAAATAGTAGATATCATCTCAAATTTAATATATTATTATTAATGCTACTTTTGATTCTTCATCTTTAAAACCTATTAGAAAAATATAAAGCAAATGTTATAGATTTCAGGTTTAAAGCTTTTCTTTGCTAATCCTATTCTTACAATTACACAAAATTGGGAGATAATCATTAATCTGAAGAAGAAATCATTAATCTATTGACCATATTTTTTGCCAAAATTAAAGCAATTATCCTTCATTTGATGTACACAGGAAGGAAAATAATGCCAAATAAGAGTAGTGTCGTAGTCGCATTTTTTTTATACTTATAAACGATTAGAGATTATAATAATTAAAAAACTCATCTTGCTTTTTTTGTTTAGTATTAAAAAAATATATTAAACTGCATATTTTAGCACATTTTTATAACTAATTGATGTAAGTTAGGTTATGTATCACAAACCTTGGATGTATATTCTTAGAACAATTGAAGATAGATATTGATTTCCCACCCAGACGACAAGATAGAAACACTGCTATTGTTGTAAAACTAAATTGAAAAAACTTTTCTAGACCTATCATTGTATTCCCCTCTAAATAGTATAGTTTGTAGAAATGACTAGAAGGAGGAAAATCTTTTAAGACAATAGTAGAGTTAATTAAATACCGCCCTGTTTATTGAAATTACAGAAACGCTCAAGTTTGTAGATGGTTCTTGTCTCTCGTGTAATTCCACTTTGACATGTCGACCTCTACTATCTACACGTATGTTAAATAGAAAATAAATCGATAAAGTTGAATAAAATATAACTTAATAACACTCACTAAGAGCACTACAAAAAAAAAACGATTAGAGGTCAATGATGCAGGTAAAAAAAAAAGTAAGGTCCCAAGCTCCATATTGCCAAATTGGTCATTTGAATATTTCATCATAGTCTTAAGTCCTAATTTTTTTTCTCTTATATATGCGCCGAGATCGATGAGGTATGACTTCAAAGTTCCTATTTCTGACATAAAACTGACTTTGCAGATATTCAAAAAAAAATAATGATAATAAACAGGATTTTTACAAGTAACGAGTTTAGTGATTTTGGCGAGTTTTACATACTATACCTATGGATAGATTCATTTTAATTAGATAATAAATAATATCAGCCATCAGTGTTACGTAAAATCAATATTTACCATCTAAAATGCAACGCTAACGTGAGTACCTACCTATTTGTGAGACAAAAACTATAGCAGAATTAAATTGCGCCGCCAGGTACTACTGCTACCAACTTCATTTAAATAGAGACGGAGACTCAGAGCAAGTTATGTTATTGTTAAAAAGTTAAACATCAAAAACCTAGTGTTCATTCTAAGAAACATCAGGTCTGAAGAGGATAGAAGATTGTTAACTTTCCCTGATACAACTTAAAATTAAAATATTGAATCTGAATTTATAACATGTACATAAAAAGCTAAATTTCGAGGATCTCATAAGTTCCACGTATCCTTCAAATTCTAAAATCAGCAAGACGGCAAAAAAATCACTTTTTCTCGTTTAAATCATCAACGGTTGTACGCATGTAAAAGTTATTTACATAACTAAAAAAAATAGAATGCAGAAAAGGATAATTTTACGCGTGACAGATTTGTTTGAGGAACAAGTCCGTAGACGTAGAGCCAGTTCCCTCATTAGCTAGAGCGCTGTAAAATGATTTTTCCTAAAAAATTAATATAAAATTTTTTAGACGACAATATTTTTAATGTATTATGATAATAAATGATTTAAAACGGTACCGATAAATCATTTATTTACCTTCTATTTACCTGCTTTGCTTCGCTCTAAATTTCAAAGTGATTGGAAATGATCCATATAATCTTTAATTAATAAAAATTATTTGCTGATATATGTATTATGATAACCAATTATTGATTTATTAATGACATAGTAAATGACAACTGGCAATATTGACTTGACATTGACAAGTTGGATTGCCAAATCAGTTTTGTTTGTTACAGTAGTTATGATTTATGAACAGATAGCGCCTTATAATTTTAGTTAAAAAAAATGCATTCAAATTTATCATATTACTAAGTTGAAAACCGTGTAAAGTGTAATTTTTTAACTTAAACTACATTGTTAACGCAGTAGCATATGCTTTACCGCATTTTGCTTGAAGATCCAGTTTCTATTGACGTATACGGTACACGCGACTTCGATGCCAACTTTACACTTCAAATTTTCAGAAGAAATGCGAGATTTTACAAGAAACCGAGACAAAAACTGTGACAATCGCTGCAAAAAACTTGAATAGTGTCTCAGATAGTGTTTTATACAGAGGTCTAAGAACGTAAGATGCGTTAGCGAATAGTAATTTTATCCAATCTATTGAACTAACAATTGCTTTCAAAAATTTAAACACCATAATAAATAAATCTTAGGCTATAAACACTAAAAACTACAACATAAAAGAGGGCGTCTGATTCAAGAATGTTCGTTCAATGGGAAGAGTCCTTTAGTAAAGTGTAGATACAGCGTTTTTCTTTTTTACAAGGAGGGAAGTAAAAACTTTACGTATTTCAAAAAACATACTACTTACAATTTCAGAAAAAACTTACATGTTTAAGCTTACAGGAGTTATTAATAATTTATAGTAAATGAGACAAATGGTCAATAAATGTGAGATGGAAAGAGGATATGAAAATAAAGTCTTTTCAAATTTTATTTTCAGAGGAAGTATATGTATAAATAATTTTGGTATTGAAATAAATTAAATACAAAGTAGATAAACTTCTATAGATAAAAAAAATACATTTTATGATCAACCACAAAAACTTGCGTGAGACTTACTTAATATTTTGTTACGTTTTCAGCCACATACCTAATAACGCGATATACATAAAACATTTTTTCAAACCAAATAAGAGATAACACCACACACACACACCCATATCATATTAAAGTTGTTCCGGTTGTTTATCGACACATTCCCTTAAAACACCCATTCTTTATATTGATTACACTGACTCAATGTTGCTGTATAATAAAACATAAAACGACTGAGATCCATAACTGATTTATTTACTTAACAAGTGCTCTGCTTCTTCTTTTCTTTATTTACTTGCAGAACCCGCCTCGGGTTCCTTCATTTTCAATCTACTTAGGATCAACGTCACTGGTCTTGTAACACAATATTATTTGCAACATAAGGTGAGAATCTGTCATTTCAAACCGTTGAACAACAATAGTGACCAAGATTCACCAAAGCTCACTCCAAGGTGTCGTCTCAAAAGTACAGACGAAATTTTTAATTTTACAAATGTTTTCAATTTTCAATTTCAGCGCTGAAACTTATGTCAAAATATGTCAACATGAATCGTTTTGGGCGACATTCCGATGAAAATTTATTTAATAAATTGTATTTTACATTCAGCTTGACAAGTCAATTATTTTAGTTGGTATTTATTTCACTTTTATGAATCATTTAAAATATAGACAGAAATAATTTTATCATACATGTAAAGTTATTTCTAAATGCAACCGTGTATGTATAATTAGTATTTTTATATTTCCTACAACTTTATTTTTAATAGTAATTACGTGATATGTCAAACACAAAATTGTTATACTGTAGATAGCATACTATGTTAAAAACACCATTAATTAACTATAGCAACATCATAAGTATTATTAAAAAGTAGACAAAAAGACTGTTAAACTATTATCGATATTTTCGAACTAGCTGCAAATTAAACGAGTGGACTAGCACAAATGTAATAAGCGGGTTAAAATATCATCGAGTATTATTCTTACGACGCGATTAAAATGATAAAATTTTCTTAACAAATTTCGGTTTCAATCTCATGGATTTATTTTTTCAATTCATTTTGAATTTCACTAAAATACGTGAAAGCACACAACAACTTATTACCGCTCGTTTGTTTTCCATCATCAGTTTGATAACCATGTATCCAAAGCTTCTCATGCATCTGATAGGTTCTAAAAATCTATAAGTTATATTATCATACATAATTTAACTAGTTGTATGATTATTGTCGGTGATACCACAAGTTAAAACCTATAAAAACTGAAGACGTGCGCAACACGAGATCTATTTTCTATAAGTTTTAGCTAGTGATAATGCCGATTATTAATCATAACACGTGTTATATATGATAAAAGAATATAATAAAAGTTATTAAGAAAAATCTTTTTCAAGTCAAAAATTTTAAACGATCTGTCAGATTGACAGTTGCAAGATGACCAAGCCATAATTTTTAATTTTTCTATTACATACATAATATTTTTAAAATTAATTGTGGAGTTTTGATATAACTTACTAGATTATTGCAGTACAAATTTCCGATGTTTTATTTTCCAATTCCAACGAGTCTATTAAAACTTTACTAAGAGTAAAATATTTTATTTATTAAAAACAGCGGTCAACCGCGATGATAAAATTGTAAAATTATTTATTTATTAAAAACACGCGATGATAAAATTATCACCGATTTGTGTAGTCTTTTCTGCGGGACCAATCGAACTAATCAAAAGTGTACCAGGTGACCTATTCTCACTGAAATATTTCTTCTATTATATAAACACATCATATTTTTTTAAATTAAAGAATTATCACCGTAAAGCGAAAAATACACAAAATTATAAAACAAAAATAAAATCAATTATTTTTTTTTCCAAAAAAATAAAAATTTCTAAGTGAATTCAACTCAGGATTTTCTAAATGGTGATAGATAATACATATTATTTACCTTTGTATATAATAAACGTCTTATCCTTCAATTTTCCAGATTTTGCAAAACACGAAGCTGTTTACTTAAAAAATTTTAGTAGTCAAATAATTGCACTTAATACTGATTAATATATATATTTTCTACAATCAATACCGTAAGTAGCATTTGCGCCTGCGTTTGACAATGCAAAAGTGAATCTGACAAATGTAACTTTGTTGTTACTCACGCGCGACAAAATGTAAAAACGCTTGCTATCAAACCAATCAAGTATACTTTATTTCATAACAGGTAAACAAAATATTGTTTGTTTACCTGTTCTTGTGTGTGATGCGAGCGCAACATTAACATATCATTTTGCGCTCTTAATACACAAATAGCTATTTTTGAGAAAGAAACTCCCTTTTCAATAAAAAAAAAAACAGATTTTATGTGCAATAAACGTCAGAGTTAGCAACTGTAGTATTTTGTTAAAATGGGACATTGGCTTCTGAACTAAAAATCAGAGCCTACTTACTATTATGAAACAGTCTGTGCAATAGGTCATTGTCTAGGCAATGTTGTATTTGTTTTCCCAAGATAGTCCTAAATCCCATTACAGTAAATTGCATAAATCTGACCATAATTCGACTTTCTGGTTTAATATCAAAAAAAACCTCTAGCACAAGTTGAGAAAATCAATTTTAATATAAAAATTTGAAATTGAGCCTCTGACAAAATTGGTGAGTGATTTAAAAGTTCATTAGTTGATCAAAACTGAAAAATCATCCTGCTCATGTTTTTTTTTTTATTGTTTACGTAGAATTACGTGAAAAAGACCGAATTCACCCTAAATAAGCAGAGCACTTTAGTGTATAATAATATGACCCATCATTACAGCTAACAATAATGAGGTGCATGTTGATGAGAACTTTCATAATTTGCTTGACACTTTCGTATTTAAAAAATGCGCCATAGATTAGGTAGCGCATTTAAATAATCATTAACAGCACTACATTACTGAAAATATTTCTCAATTTTTCTTATCACATGCTATCTTAAGCTTGCCTCAAAAAATGATTCATTACCTTCGACTTTTAAATGCTATCTTCAAACGTTGAGTTCAACAAAAAACTATTGAAATAAGTACAACATTGCAAGTTTTTGTTATAGAGCATATATTTTCTAAAACAATTATTGACACATATGAATTGAGACATATGACCTATATGCATTAAACATTTGCCATTTAAAACAAAGTTATTTTAGCAATTTAGTTTAATTATTTTTCCGGCGATCAAACATTAAAATTTTCATTTACTGCTTGATTTCTCTTTAAAAATAAAGCAGTAATGTATCACTTTAATAAGCAGAAGCAGAAAAGCTTTTATTATTCAGATGTTTCTTTCATTAATTATAAATTTTAGAAATAAAAAAAAACAGCTGTTATTGAGGTACATCAGCAAACAATAATTCATTAAAAAAAAATTTGACGCATATTCGCAATTATTCATGTCTTTATTATGTAAAGTAATTCTATGAAATTAGTTGACTTAATTAAATTAACTAAAAGCCTATAGTTTTTTCTCACTTTTCTAGTCTACGCTTCAAAGGTTTTATAAATAAAATATTTATGTAGGTAAACTAAAAAAATATATTTTAAATTTTTTTATTAACAATTCTTTTAAAGGTAATTAAAAATTATAAACAAAGCCGTTAACAAATTTTGAGGAAACCTTTTTGAGGAAAAAGTAGGATATATTAATGTTTTTTTCCTATATTGTTGAAAGATTTGTTATAAACAAATGCATTGCTTAAAAATCCATATGAAAAGTTTTTAGATTGGCCAAACATCACTTGTCTGTCAATAATATTGTGAAATATGACATATGGTAAATAATAAACTCACTGGTCTGAGGAAAATAACAGATTCCTATAAAGCAAAAGTCACAGTTTATCTGTCACTTAACCTAAAAAGGTAGGTAATTATGTATCTTACAATAATAATAATAAAAAATTAAAATAATTTTCACTATTTCACGGATTTCGTGAGCGTACATGTAAAGTTTTCTTCCATTTTCGTATTTTGTGACAGAACTGGCAGGATTAAGATTTTTGGATAAAACAAAAGAAAAAACAACTAGATAAAATTTTCATGTTTAAAATCATGATATTGCCAACCCATTACAAAAATTCCTAAATCGATCAAATTGAAAAAAAAATGTCTAAAAACGGCATAAGGAAAGCAAATTACAAAAAATAGTATAAAAACTCGTTTCATAAGACCTTAAAGCACTTATTCTTGAATACGTGCTTTAAGCCATGTCTTATGAAACTTGTTTTCTATTATACTAATAACTGCTTTAGTCACATGAGCTTCTAAAATTCTATTATAAATAAGATTTGGTTTTGAAACTACAATTAGGTTTGAAAAAAAAACTTTTGTCTAATAAAAAACATAGCAATTACAAAAAGCTTAATGTAAGTAAAAACAAAAAAGTCCTAGAATAGAAAGAGTAAAAAAAATCCAAAATTTTCGCAACATCTTTATTCTCTTCAAAAACATAAACCTAAAACCGGAACAAAAAAGAGCTTAATACTTATAAAACTTTACAATTCAATAAACAATAAATATAAAACATATGTTTATACAAAACTTAAAAAGCGTATAATCCTGTCCCTAGGATGTCCCTGTATGAGAACCAATAGGAAAAATCTTTGTTAAAAAAAAAAGTAACACCAAGATGATACAAAATATCTAAAGATAAAACAAAAAATAATTTAACAAAAACACTGCACAACAAAAGACCACTAAATAATGTGTCACTTATCGCTCCGATTTTCAACATACATATTTATATATTACATGATCCACAATTATTTAAATAAAAAGAGGATGTGGAAAACAAAATCAGAATCTTAGCTTGATTCAGTGCCGTTAGTTTTACATGACAGAAGTCAAGAAACAAAAAATGTCAAACTAATACGCATTGAATCAAGCCAAGAACCCGATTTTGTGTTTCACAGCCTCCCCTTATTAAACTAATTAGATCACACGAGCACTGTAGACCAATAGGTATAACAATATAAGAAAATGTATTGCATTCATTACGGTTTGTGAATTATCCGATTATTCTTACACAAGAAAAATAAGACAGTAAATATGACAAAACAACAACTAAAAGAAGAGTACAAATCATTGCAATTTTTTAAAAGCTGCTAGGATTTTATATATTACGAGTAGAAAGCGATGATAAGTCAAGATGATACTTGTTCCGTTGCTATATCTACAAGATGTAGAAACAAAAATAGCATGAGAAACCAACAAGCAACAAACACTCTTACAATATTTGTACTGAACATTCTTTAATGTACGAAACAGAAATGTGGCCAGTGACAATATCAACATGAAAACTGTTAAATTGTCGAGAAAATGTCTACAAGAAAAAAACAGATATAAAATAAAGAAAATATGAAAAAAGATGAGTGTAGGAAGCACAATAACAAAAAAAAGTTGATAGAGCAGCTGACTGAGAAAAAAGAAGGTTGTAGACGACTAGAACAAAGAATTCGTGGTGAAATAAAACCAAAAAAAAAATCAATTTAGAATATGAAGATTGTATAACTATTTTTATATTAGTATTGTTAAAAACCCAAAAAAAAAAGAAAAATGTAAATTTTTCAGCAGACAAAAAGTTTTCTAATGAATGTTTTCAGAAACGTCACAACTCGTCCCCTAAACACGTGAGTACGACGAAATGTATTTAACTCCCATGGCACTGTTTTTAAATTAGAGCCATTTTACATGTTCAAATGTGCGCAAATTTATTTACTCTTGAAAGCTATAGAAATATTTCACTAAAAGCAGAATCTCGCCAAACTTGTGCGAAGTTGCTACTCAACATCACATTTTGGTTTAGAAAATACTTGCTAGAAACCAAAGACACCAATATAAATCGTGTAGATACAAATAATACCAACAAAAGCACAAAAGATTTGGCACTGACAAATATTATTAAAAATAGTAGTTGAACAAATTAAAAATTTCATAAAAAAACGACTTCAATATAATTAATTATTATTTTATTTACTTATTAATTGATTTAAATTGCTTAAATAAATAAACTATTATTCAATTATATTAAAACATTTTTTTTATTTCTTACAAATTTATAGAATCAATTGTAAGTGTCAAAAAAAGCATTAATAAGAATAACTCAAAAACTGATCATATTCAGTCAGATCTTGATCATATTTAAATAGAACCATACGAAAAGCACTTGCTTTCATATAAAATCGTTCCTCAGAAAAAAGTTGAGCCAACACACATAAAGCAAAAATACAATCGAATCAAGAACCTCTCCCTTTTTTTCTGAAGTTGGTTAAAAATACAGTGTCAGTTCTATTAAAATAATTATTACATCTGGTTTTATAATTTCACTTCAACAGTACATAACGGGACCTTTTACGAAATGTAAATATCCAAATTTTACCTTTCTATCTCGCTTTCTACTAAAAGCTGTTATCAATCAATCGAAGGGCTGTTAGATATTGCTAAATTTGATAAAAAATTATCACGTGGGTGTTTCAATATAATCGGCAAAATTATTGCTTTATTATATCGTCTTAATTCAAAACCCCCATCGTTTAATGTCATGTGATGTCAATAAAATTAAATACCGGGTGTTCAATATTAAGAGGAATCAAAGACGGCTGTGATTTTTTGACAGCAGGTCTTAGATCGATGCGTACTAAAATTAGATAAAATAACTACTGCATTTTTCTTGAAGATACAGATTAACCGAATATTTCCATTCTCCATTTTCTCGCTTTATCCCATTTCGTAAAATAACATTGATTAATTACTTACTATTGCCGATAAACTAACCTATATTACACGTGTTTATTCACAACTGACAATCAATACTGCTATTGACATCTGCCCGAGATCAATGCATTTGCGCCAGTTTGTGAATGTGAAATAAATTTTTAATTATTCAAAAAGAAATCAACAGGATAAACATTTGTATTACTCATTTTCCAGCTCTTAAAAACAATACGGAAAACTAATTAAATTTATATATTCACATTTACAAAAATCTCGACGCTATTGCGTAAGCGACTTTATGTTTACCCGGCTTTAGTAACAACCGATCTAAAACCTGCTGCCAAAAAAGCCCAGCCGCGCTTGAATATCCTTAATATTGAACACCCGGTACAAACCAAACCTAACGGGATTCAGGGCACTCTAGTAAAGTATAACAAATCTCGCTTCTAAGATATATTGTTTTGACAAGCGTCAATGCCAAACTGACCCTTATTTCCAAAAAAACTCACTTAAAATGACAATTCAGTATTCAGTGATCTGTGCCAAATTGACAAATAATTTTAAATTTTCTCATACCTAAAGGTACAACAAAATGTTTATATAGGGCATGAAACCATTTATGTAATTTTATTAACAAGTAAAACCTATAAATTTCTGTCTTCTAAAGATGACAACGTGATTGTGCAAATATGTACAATATGTATAATGTTGAAAATAAGAATTAAAAAGAACCAAAACCAGTAATCGCTAATTACGATATAAACGATTGGGTTAAAAATTAACAGATGGGCTTTTAAAAATTACCAATAGATCGGTTTAGGTGTTTACGAAAAAAAATTACATTTGACATTAAAATCAAGGGTGCCGTGATCATAGGAAACTTGTGATTTCACAACTATGACGTAGCTACAATGTTTATAACGAAACTGTCATAATGAAAATCGTTACTTCATCAGTTAATTGAATTTAAAAATTGGAAAGCGATTTCTTTCCAATCGTACGACGGCTAAATAGCTATAAACTATCAATAGAGTTTCATGTATTGACACAAAATTAGGTGAAGAATGACAGAATGTGACATTAAAATTGGAGTGCCTACTATGATAATAATGTATTTATTTTACTGCATTAGTTCTAAAGTCGATTAAAGTAGCTAAATAAAATCGGCAACTAGTATCTACTCCAATGATCCACTTTGTAATTTAAATAGACTTCTCTAGAAATCCATTTTTGTCCCGTTTAGTACCTAAGCTTATTTACTTTTCCGAATTCCTAACCTAACCTTGATCCTCCTTGTTGAAAGTTATCTTAGAGAAAATCATAGTATAAAATCGAAAATATTGCTCCTATAGTATCAAAAATGATAAAAACCCTTTACCTTTTACGTAAAAATTCATACTGAGTATATCCAAAACAGTGAAAAGATTGCTGGGAAGCCAAACACAATTCAAGGTCTTCTTATAAGAAAACACTGAATTTTCGCGAAGAAAGTCCAATCCGTCCCGTAATTCCTCACCAATCACTTACCGGAACCGGAAACATACCACTACACTGACTGTTACGGCCGTTTAGCGCATAGAACACCCAAAATTACCAAAAAATAGCACACGTCGAATAAAAGTTGTTTTCAACATGGCCGACACAAAACTCGGCTATTTCACAAGGATTTGTTGACCCTGGGTTACAATACAAGCTGATTGGCTCCAACAACGCGGCGTTTCTTCTGATTGGTTCCATTCAAGGTTATGGGCAAAACATTGACATGCACCTGTCATACGAATTTATTTCAAAGTCCTTTTTTTATCTTATTTTAATTAGGAAAAATTGTTTTATTTTTTCTAGAAAACCTTTTCAAAAATAATTACAATTTAGGCGATGTTGTATTTATAAAGTTAAAAATAAGGTTTATAGATATTATGACAGCGTCCTCTACCGAGCAAACGCTAAAAGAATTGCTAATAAGGAATCCTACATCTAACCGGCATATGGCATCACATTTAAATTAAATTATCTATAATAATTACTATCGGAACTACATTATTGATATTTGCAGATATATCAAACGTTTAAGATGGTACAACTATAACCTATTATTATATGCAAATAATAACACAAAGTATGCGTTCGTAATTTTCGACAAATTAAAAAATGGTTCCATTTCTACAAAATATTTAACTGTTTAAATACCGAAAAAAAAATCAACTTTATTGTTAAAGTAAGGCATATCATAAATTATAGTGAGGTAGGTAGGGTGCTTTAAATCGAGAAATACCTACACAGGGCCGTGCTAAAAGATGCGCACAAAACATACCATATAACAAAGGCAGTGGTCAAAATTGCATTCTGCGCATATCAATGTAAGCTCCGCCTTCGTATTTGTACTATAAAACACTATATACAGTATGTCCCACATATAGACAACTTTTTTATTGATAATTTTATAAAAAATATAAAAAGTCTTGCCTATTCTAAATACAATAATTAGATATTATGTAGTTCTAATTCTAATAGCTGGTAACCCAGAAAAACAAACTTTTCAAAAACGAGAAAATTTTCTACAAAAGATAACTTTAAAACCAGTTAGCTAAGGCCTGCGAGGTATTTTTTAATCAATGCAACACATTTTTTTACATCGGAATAGAGGATTCCTTTGTTAGCAGGCGGTGCGAACGGTTGTGGTCACGGTGCAAAATCTAATTGCGAAACATTGCAAATTGTAACGATAAGTGCCAAGTGAGGGATTTTTGCCCGTGACCTACTTAGATTAGTGCTGAGTGTGTTCCGGGGGCATTGAACAATCAGGCCTCCGAGGGGTTGACCCGGGCTCCAGAAGCGTAAACAATCTGTGACGAGAGAGGCGAATGCACAAAGCAAGGCAGAGGTCGCTCAGTTGGGGAGAAGGAGCGCAAGGGCAAAGGAAAGAAGAAGAGGAAAAAAAGAAAAGGAAAAGGAAAGAAGAAGAAGAGAAGCTAGAAGAAACAGAAGTCTTCGCAATTAGTAAAAAAGTAATAAGGTCCCCAAAAGAAAGGAAAAACATAGAAGAGGCAGAAATGAAAGACTTGGACCTAGTGGTAAGGAAATTAGACCAATTAATAGAAGAGGTCAAATTATTAAGGCAAGAGAACAGAGAAGTTAGAAAGGAAATAGAAGAAATAAAAGATGAGTTTAAAAAGAAAGAGAAGAAATGGGAGGAAGAAAAGGGTACAATGCTAGAGAGGATAGAAACTTTAGAAAAACAAACAGAGATAACAGATAAGAAAAATAGGAAAAACAAAATAATAATAAGTGGAATTGGCGGAGAAAGAGAAGGAAAAGAAGACATTGAAAAAGAAATGAAAAAAGTGGTAAAAACGGGAATAAAAGAGTGGCACAAAATTGGGAAGGGAAAAGTACTAGTAGAACTCCAAGACTGGGAAGCGAAGAAAAGAATTATGGAAAATAAAAAAGAGTTAAGAAAAGAAGAAACAACTAAGAATATTTACATAGATGATGATTTAACAAAGAGGGAGAGAGAGGTCCAGAAAAAATTAAGAGAAATCGCAAAAGAAAAGAGAGGACAGGGAATAAAAGCAACGGTGGGATATGGAAAAATATTTATGGAGGGAAAAACATTCAAATGGAATGAGAAAGACCTGAAACTGCAGGTTTTTTAGGGAGAAAAGGGAGAGTTAAAAGAAACAAGGAAGAAGACACGGGCAAATGTACAATGGAAACTGAGAAGACTAATGAAACAAATAAAGATATAAGCAACGGGAAGAAAAAGATACTATTTTGGAATGTAGCGGGATTAGCAAAAAAAGAAGACAATTTCTGGGATTATGTGAAACTTTTTGACGTAGTAGGTTTAGTAGAAACATGGATAGAAGAAAAAAGCTGGGAAAAAATAAAGGGAAGGCTACCACCAGAATTTAATTGGGAGTGTCAAGGGGCAAAGAGAGAAAAAAAGAAAGGAAGGGCAGCAGGAGGGATAGTCACGGGAGTAAGAAAGGGAATAAGAGAAAAAAACCAGGAAAAAAAAGAAATAGAGGGACTCATGGAGAGAAATATCGAAATAGACAAACGATGGTGGAAAATAATGACGATATACAGCAGAGAGATGAAAAAGACAATAAAAAACATAGATGAAACAGTGAAAGAAAACACAGAAGAATGCATACTTATGGGAGGAGATTTTAACGGAAGAATTGGGGAAAGAGGAGCGAGAAATTGGGAGGAAGAAAAAGGAGATGGGAAAAGGAAAACCAAAGACACAAAAGAAAATATGGAGGGGAAAAAGTTGATGGAATGGCTAGAAGAAAAGGGATGGGAGATACTGAATGGTAATAAACAAGGGGATGAAGAAGGAGAGTGGACGTATGTAGATAGTAGGGAGGAGTCGGTGATAGACTACGGAATAACAAATGAGGAGGCGTGGGGAAAAGTAGAGAACTTTAGAATAGGGGACAGAATAGAGTCAGACCACCTTCCAATAGAAATAAGCCTAGAAGGAAGAAATAGCCAAACAGAGGAAAAAAAGAAGACAAAAGTAGAGCAGAAGAAGGTAATAATTAAAGTGTGGAACGAGCAAGGCGTGAAAGAATACAGGAAAAAGCTGAAAAACGTCAAATTCGAAGGGCAAGAGATAGAGAAGATGGAAGTGGAATTAAAAGAAATACTAGAAAAGGCAACGACAACAACAGAAGTAAGCAGTAAAAAGAAAAAAGCAGAAAAGAGAAATGAATGGTGGGATAAAGAATGCTACCAGCTAAAGAAAAAGCTACAAAAGCGCTAAGGGAATTCAAAAGAAAGCAAGTAAATAGAAGAGTCTTCTTAGAAGCAAAAAGAAAATATAGAAAAAGATGTATAGAAAAAAAGAGAGAGAAAAGAGAAGAAGAAGATAAAGAAATAAAAGCTATTAAAACAGAAAGAGAGGTGTGGAAGTACATAAACAGAGAAAGATTAAGAAAAGAAGCGGCGAGTGAAGAGATAACAATAAAGGAATGGGAAGAGTTTTTCAAAGATCTTCTGGAAGGAGAAAGAGAAGTAGATATAGAAGACCCAGCGATGCAAACGAACCAGGCAGCACCATTAGGAACAGAAATTACAAGGGAGGAGGTAGAGAGACAGATAAAGAAGCTGAAGAAGAAGAAGGCACCGGGGAGGGATGGAATACAGAATGAACACTGGATGTATGGGACGAAAGGTGTGATAGACAGATTGGTAGAGGTTATGAATGGAGTGTGGAGAGGAGAGGGATTCCCGACAGGTTGGAGAGAAGGCATAATCTGCCCTATCCACAAAAAAGGAGACAAAAATAGAGTAGAAAACTACAGAGGAATAACTCTTCTTAACACAGGGTATAAATTGTATGCGTCAGTACTGAATGAAAGGCTGAGAAAAGAGATAGAGGAAAAGAAGGTAATACCAGACAACCAAGCGGGATTTAGAGAAGGAAGGGGAACTATGGATAATGTATACATCCTGGACCACATAGCGAATAACGAGATGAAAAAAAAGGGAGGAAGGCTGTATACACTTTTCATAGATTTTAGAGCAGCGTTTGATAAGGTCGATAGAAAGAAAATGTGTGAGAATATGAGAAAAAGAGGAGTAAACGAGTGGCTGGTGAGAAAGGTAGAAGAGATCTATGTAAAAACAAAAAGCAAAGTTAGAGCAGGGGAGAAAGAGAGCGAGTGGTTTGAAACGTCAAAAGGGGTGAGACAAGAGTGTCCTCTCAGCCCCTTGTTGTTTACAACCTACATGGCGGACATGGAAGAAATGTTTAGAAAGGCGCAAGCTGGTGGATGTGTGATTGGAAGAGAAAAAGTGTGGAGTCTAGCGTTTGCAGATGATGTGGTATTAATAGCAAAAAGCGAAAGGGAGATGGGAGAAATGATGACAAACCTAAAAAAGTATGTGAGGAAAAAAAAGCTAGAAGTGAATGTAAATAAAACAAAGATGCTGGTGTTTAACAAAAAAAAGAGGAAAGAAGAAAAGAATGATTGGGAATGGGAGGGAGAGAAAATAGAGAGAGTAAAAGAGTTCAAGTATTTAGGGTATACGTTTAATGAAAGAGCTACGAACAAAGCGCATGTCAGAGAGTTGGCAAGGAAAGCAAACAAGATAGTGGGATGTGTATGGGGAATAGGAGAGAGGAAGTGGGGAGGGGATTTTAAAAGGAGAATAATGATGTTTGAGAGCTTGGTGGAGAGCGTATTGATGTATGGGGCAGAAATTTGGGGGTGGAAAGAACAAGAGGAAATAGAGAGAGTACAAGTGAAGTATTTGAGGTGGGTCCTTGGGGTGGACAGAGAAACCCCTGGGTATATAGTAAGAGAAGAATGTAAGAGAAACAAGCTGAGAGTGAAAGCGGGGAAAAGAGCGACTAAGTTTGAGGATAGGATGAATGGAAGGCAAGAATGTAGAATATTGAACGAATGTTGGAGAGAAAAGAAAAAAAATTTGGAGATAAACGAAAGAGAAAAATATTACAGAAGAAATGGGTATGCAAGTAAAGAAGTGGAAAAATTAAGAACAGAAGGCAAGTGGATGAACGCAGAAACGAGCGAAAGAGACAGGGATGTAGATAAGCAAGAAAGAAGAGGAAAAATCAAAGAGTCCAGGTACAACAGGAATTATGAGAAATGTATGACAGAGGAGATTCCGGTGTACCTGGGAAGAGAAAGTGCGAAAGAGAGGAAAATAATGGCGAGGTTCAGGTGCGGAAATGAGGAGAGAGAGAATAGGTATTGGATGGAAAAGGAAGAGAGACTGTGCAGAATCTGCTATGAGGAAAGAGAGACAATAGAGCACATGTGGAATGAATGCAGTGATATGAGGGAGAGAGAAAGAGCAGGAAGAAGAGAAATATTGAAAGAAAATGGAGCGGAGATAAAGTGGATGAAAGAAGTATGGGAGAGAAGGAAAAGGAGGACAAAGGAAGAACAGGGGGGTAGAATAGAAAATTAAATAAAGTGTAGATAGAGTATGTAAGCCGGTATAGGCAACAATAAAGCTTATTATATATACATCGGAATAGCTCCTAGCCCAAAAATAAAAAAAAAGTGGGTTACGAGGTATTAGAATTACACCGTCAATATGTCTTAATAAGTTGTAAGAAAAATTTCGATTTCTCAAATAACCGGAAACTGTTATAAAGAAAAGTTAATCAAAACTAAAAACTGCGTTTAAACATGCCATTACATCTATTTACATTAAAAAAAAAATTGTTTCAAAAATACCATTGCAAATTTAACGTAACATTGTGGTTCAAATGTTTTGTTCAAAACGCGTTAGAATGTTTGACACATAAAAATGATAACGATATTAGTTTGTGAAGAACAAATAATGTTGATTCAAAGTAAAAAGATTAGTAAAAAACAAGAGCTTTTTTTATCGGATAATTTTTTTTGTAACAAAACAGTTTTGCCAACCACTAATTCCTCGGGAAAAGCTGATATGATAAGATGGTCCGATTTTTTCTAATGTCAGTTTTTTGAGTAAATTTAGTGATTGCCAACTTTGAGTTGAAAAGAAGTTTTTCTGGTAAAAGAAAAGCTTGTTTTTTGACAAGATAAATTAACGACAGATTAGAATATAATGACCACTGATAGAATAAATATTAATATGATACCCTCGGCTACTAGATGTAGTCTAGTTATGAGGAGCAGGCGTTTTTATCGGTGATAAAAAAAACGCACCTTTTTTATCGCTGTCAAACTGACAAAAATGTCATCGTTAAATAGAACACTTTATATAGGAGTTTTTAGTTCTGATCAACTTCAGAACAATTTCCAATTTTGTCAAAGTAAATTTAATATTTTAATAATTAACATTCGGCTTGAGTTCCTATACGACTAAAAACATGTAATACCTAACGATTGAATTTTAAATTTTAGAACATGCAAAAATTTTTATAAAAGAAATCTATTTTTCCTAAAGTTAATAATAAAAAAGTTTTTCATATGATTCCAGCCTATGTACTACAGAACGTTCTATATTAGGAAAAGTCTTAGATTGGTTCGTACTAAAGCCGGTTAAACATAAAGTTGCTTAGACAATGGCGTAGAAAATAAAGAATAAAAATATTTGATTAATTTGTGTTTTTAAGAAAAATGCAGGCTGAGTAGTTATTTTACCTAATTTTAGTACGAACCGATCTAAGACCTGCTGTCAAAAAAACACAGCCGTCCTTAATTCCTGTTAATATTATACACTCGGTATATTATATTATTTAATAATGATAGTTTCTGTTTTAAAACTTTCTATACAAAATGATTAATTTTTTAGTGTGAAATTGGTGTCTTTATTGCTATTAATTTGATGCAAATTTTGCATTACAAAAAAAAGTTACACTGCACAGTCTCTATTTTTTTTTAAATATGATAGGTTAGGTATATATAATTCAAGCTAAAAATTCACATTATTTTTCTAAATAGAGCGTTGCTAAAAATTGTTTTATTGTATACTGTATTAAATGTACAATTGTAAATGAGTTTCCAATAACCACTGAACAACAATTTTTTTTTTAAATTTCTATTAACAATTTATTGATCTTTTGTCATTATTCACAGAATTCAAATTTTTTTGTGTATAGATAAAAAAAAAGTCAATGGTATCGTCTATACTAAAATTTTTTATTTATTTTGAAGTATTGTTGTACAGAAGAAAAAATACTTTTTTGTGTTGTCTTTACTTGTTTTTTTTTAGTTTATTTAGCAGTTTATTGTTAATATTTGTCATCAATTATATACATATTAACTTTAGACCTAAGACATTTATGTCTTAATGTAATAATGGCATGACTGTTCAAGAATGTTTAGGCACTATCGATTATTAACACAGTTTATATAACTTACCGAATTTTTTTTAGATGTTTTTTTTCTCAGGTATCAAGTAGTCATTATCAAAAATAACTATAACTAACTGAGCTAATTCACTGTTTGTCAGATTTTTAACCGACTTTAAAAAATGAGAAGGTTTTAATACGAATGTATTTTTTGTGTATGTTTTTTAACTTTTTTTTGTTGATTTTGATAATTGTTTCTTGTAATTGAAAGCTGGTGCTTTTCATGTGCTCCTACTTAAATTTGATCAAGCTCTGTTCAGTATTTTTTGAGTTATATTTAATTAACACTTAGTTAGATTATAAAATTTGTAAGAAATAAAGACAATTGATTTTAATATAATTATATATTAATTTATTTTATTATTTAAACAAATAAATTTAAAAATGAAGCAAAAAACAATTTGAATCAATTTCATAAATAAAATAATAATTAATCATATTGAAGTCGGTTTTTTCCAAATTTGTAATATGTTTAATTATATAATTTCTAAATGAGCTTTTCCCTTACCAAGTCACTCAATCACGAATTAATTAACTTACTCATATTATTACTCCACCGTTTTACTCCGTACTAAGGTTCTATAGACCCTTTTTGACAGTTTTTGCAATACACATAATGATTTATTTATTAAAGCGCTATTCAATATAAAAGGTTTTTGTTACATTGATTATTGGTTTTAGTTAAAAAAAAATTACACTAATATTCTACTGTCTTCTGTTTTAACAAAGTTCATTTCACAGCACACTTTTTGCGGCTAAATAATCAAACCAACCCTCATAATCAAATTTTGAAAACAAAACTTCAAAACTATTAGTTTATCCTTATTAAAAAATAATTAAAAAAGTAATTTAAGTACTTTGGGAAAAGTACAAGAAATAATGAATTTACTTAGATTTATTAGAATTTAGTTTATGAGAAATGCTTTTATTGAATTTTGTAAAGAGTGTGGAAATTGGATGTTTATAGAAAAACTGGAAACGTAGCTTGTAAAGCTGTGCTAACAAATTTAAAATTAAATTTATTAAAAAACTATAATATTATTAAAAAAATTGTTTTGTTGGAATCACAAAAAAACTAAATTAACTTGATTTTTATAAAGCAATTTTATTTGTCTAAATGATTTTGATTAAAAAATTTAAAAACACTAAATTTTCAGAAAACACTAAGCCACTACCTAGATTAATTGACATTTGCAATACATAAATAACAAAGTATTAATTATTTTTGATGGTGAAGTAAATGACTTTTTACAAAACATTATAACCTAGTGTTATTTGTTAAATAATGTAAAAATGCCTAAGTAATAATTAGTTTACAATTTACATGACTGACAGAGACAAAATCTTTAGAAGGGTTTAAGTAGGGGGATGTGTGATAAGAAAAAGAAGTATGGAGCCTGGTGTTTGCGGATGATGTGGTAATAGTAGCAAAGAGTGAAAGGGAGATGATGAAGAACCTCAAAAAGTATGTGAGGAAGAAAAAGCTAGAAGTGAATGTAAATTAAACAAAAATGATAATGTTCAACAAGAAGAAGAGGAAGAAAAAACAAAATGATTGGGAATAGAAGGGAGAGAAAATAGAAAGAGTAAGAGAGTTTAAGTATTTAGGGTATACATTCAATAAAAGAGCATGTTAGAAAGATGGTTAAAAATCAAATAACAGAGTAAGGTGTGTATGAAGCTTAGAAGAGAGAAAGTAGAAAAAAAATTTTATAAGGAGAATAATAATTTGGTAGGAGTAAGAGCTTGGTAGAGAGCAGAAATCTAGAGGTAAAAAAACAGGAGGAAATAGAGAAGGTACAAGAGAAGTATCTGAGATGGGTGCGAGGGGTGGACAGAGAAGCTTCTGGGTCCTGGGTATATAGTGAGAAAAAAATGTAAGAGAAACAAGCTGAGAGTGAGAGCGGGAAACAAAGCGACTTAGTTTGAGTCTAGAATGAATGAAAAAAAAAAGTAGAATATTAATAGATATTTATGCATTAAGGGAGATATGAATGTTTTTTCTCCGAGGTTGACGTGTTACAGACCAAGGGCCGGAGGCCCGCGGTCTGTAAGTCTACCGAGGGTGAAAAACAGAATATCTCCCGTAGTGCATTAAATATTTTATTTTTTAGCAACATTATATTCTTTATTTTCAACATAAAACGTAAAAAAAACATTCAAAATTTGAAAAAAATGTGGATATCAAAGGTGGTTTGACTGTGCCGTTGCTACGATAGTTGCTACAGTAACATAAATTTGTTTTTCAATCAAAAAAAAAAAATGTCTGGAAGCAGCAGCGTTATTCCTCACACTGTGATTATAAAAGCGGAAAAAGCCAGTGAGTTATTGGTTCCGAAGAAGTCTGAACATTTGTACATCAAAGAATATGACCGATTTCATGTATGGATGGTGAAAAATGGGGTTACGGATATAAATGGAACTGTAATGTTAGTCGAAGTTCTGCAACATTGGCGGCAGATGGTGGATTAAATATGACAAAGTTGAAGCGACTAGGAGGATGGAAAAGTTCTACTGTTGCTTCAAATTACTTGGCGGATAGTATGGAATCAAAAAATAATATATCCCGTGTGATTGCTGGGGTGGAAAATATTGAAAAACCAAGATCGTTGGCTGCTGAAAAAGCTACAAACTCATTCAAAAGCAACCAGTTTAGTGGAAAGTTTGAAAATTGTACCTTCTATTTGACTCGTGAACAGGCGCAGGAAATTGAGGAAGAAAAAAGTATCAAAAATCCCTAGGGAGTTATGACTATCTTTTCATGTATTGTATCTATGTTGAAAATAAAGAATATGATGTTACTAAAAAATAAATAAATGTTCGAAAGAAAAGAAAAATAATACAGAGATGAATAAGAGAGAGAAATATTACAGAAAAAAGTGAGTATGCAAGTGGAAAGATTTAAAACAGAAGGCAAGTGGATGAACAAAGAGACGTGTGAAAGAGACAAGTTTGTAGATAACCAAGAAAGAACAGAAAGAGTCAAAAAATCTAGGTACAACAGGAATTATGAGAATCGCATAACAGAGGAAATCCCAGTATATTTGGAAAGAAAAAGTGCAAAAAAACAAAAGGAAGATAATAAGTGGTTTAGGTACGGAAATGAGAAGAGAAAGAATAGGTATTTGACGAAAAAAAAAGAGAGTCTGTGTATAAAGTGTTATGAGGAAAGAGAGGCTATGAGTGTAGAGCATATGTGAAATGAATGCAGTGAGATGAAAGAGACAGGCAAAGCGAAAAAAGAGGAAATACTGAAAGAAAGTGGTAAGAAGATAAAGTGGATGAAAGGGTATAGAAGAAAAAAGATCTGAAGACAGAAGAAGCAAAAGCAAAGAAAAAACAGGGAGGATAAGATAGAAAAAAATTGTATAATTATATATTAATGTATTATTTTAAGCCTGCATAGGCAAAAATAAACCTATTAGTGGTATAAAACAGTTTTAATTCTCTAACTAAATGATACTTAATTTTGCTTAAAAAATAAAAAAAAACTTAAGTTTCAGAAAACATTAAGCCACTATCTAGATTAATTTTTATTAATAATCTTTGTTATTTGTCAAATAATGTGAAAATGCCTAAATAATTAGTTTGCTTTACTGTGGATTTAGATTGTTAGAATTATCCAAAGTAATATGTCTCGGTTTTGTGTTACTTTTGTTCCACCAATAAGATTCTTTCTGTTTTACAGATTCAACTTTAAATATCACCCAGTTTGTATAAAAAAATATATATTTTGTCTGAACTTAGATATAGAATTTGGTTTTGATAATGCTAATAAAAAACATGCTATTTCATATAATAAAAAGAATCTACATCTAGTTTGTCATCCGGCCGACTTGTTTAAACAATTTTTGAGCTGAAGCGTTAGATAAATAGAGAGCAACTTGTTTTGTTGTAATCTAAACTCTCAGAAAGCTTCTGATTAAATAAGATTTTTAGATACTATAAAACAAACTTGAAGCGATTTTGTTCTCTGTCTTTAATATCGTCTTCTTAAATATACATCCTAAACCGTATTCATTGTGTTTGTTAGAAAAAACCATTTTTCTCTCACATTTCTCGAGTGACATGAAACTCTAATCTAGATAGAATTTTTGTTATTTAAGATCTTTTGACATAATTAAGTTTTGTTCATTGGCAAGCATTCTTGCCAATGACGTCAAGTTGTATAGAAAAATCTATAAACGTTTGGAACTGCAACATGAACTTGATTCAGTCTTTGTGCAAATAACAAACTTTCTTTTATTAGTTATTACGAAATGTTTTAATTCGTCATACAAGAAAATTATTTCGCACGCAAACGACTGTCAAAGAGAGGAAAGTCTTGTCAAATCCTCGTCTTACACAATTTTCTTCGTACTTAGCGAAAATTTCTAAACATTCTTGTCCGTCGTAACCGGTGGCAGGTGAAGATGCCAAATCATAATTTTGTTGTTTTAAAGTACAACCCATGTAAATTAATTGAAAAATAAACAACATTGTAATGAATTTCGAACTTAATACTAAAGAGACATGTAAAATTTTAACCAATTTTATTACTAATTAAGATCACACTTTTACGTTGCCTCTAATATTAATTTTATTGTGTTTGAAAAGTTGGATGCTGCAACGCTGCAGCTTTAAACACTATTTTTCTTCTGTAATTCTCCATGTTTTTTTTAATCTTTTAAAATAAGAAAAAATAATAAAACTATTTTTTTTGCAGTTATAACACAAATATATTACTATTGTGTGAAATATTGTGTTTTATGTTGAAACTGTATCTATTTTTATCAATTTTTCAAATGTTTTAACTCTATATTTCTGTTAGTGATAAGCTATTTGATTTAAAATATTACTTAATCTACTGATCAAAAAACAATAGTATATTAAAAAACTAGTTTTATAAGAGTTGCTTGGACGCACAGAGCAGAAATTGAGCACGAACGCCAAAACCCCCTTTTGTCAAGCAATTTTTTCAAATTTGCATATTTTCCTTAATTTTGTGAAAAAAATAGACTTTTAAGCTTCGAGAAATTTTATTGCTTACAGTTGGTAACAGGATCAAAACATTTGAAATTTAAGTTAAAAGCTTTTGTTTGACATAACTTGTTTCATTTTTAACAAAAAATTTATATTACAAAAAGAACATAATTTGTGTGTTTACACAAAATTCACTAAAAATTTATTACTTGATAAATGCGAAGTAACCTGACAATCCTGATTGTAGCGAGGATTTTGTGATAAACAATTTTTTGCAGCTTAGCTTGAAGCCACTTTGTCTTTAATTTGAAACCAATAACCATTTTTTAAAACAATTTTGGTTTAAACTGAATGCGTATTTTCTTTCAAAGATATAACAGTAATATAATCCACAAGTAAAAAAATTATGACATTGACGTAATTATTTTTCGACAGCTATACCTACTTTCAAAAATTAAAAGTATCTATAAAAGCATGAGAGCTTTTATTGATTTCTTAAAAAACTCTAAATTAAAAACATTAATAAGCTTATTAAAAACTCAAATTCGAAAGACCTATTTACTTTTTAGTATTTTATGACTTTGAAGATTTTGAAAATTTGTGTTTTGTTTTTACTTTTTGTTTATTTCTAATTTAGCACAAAACTAACAGTAATCAGTAATTAATCAAATGTTCTACAAAATATGACTGATCTTATAACAAGACATATGTATATGTTTTTCGCATATTGCTATTGCTTCTATAATTGTCGCTATCATTGTTAATTTTGTAAAATAAAAAAATTATAAAAAAAAAAGAATGTTTTTTGCAGTTAGAGTTGGAAAAAATCGCTATTTTATTAATTCTGTATAAATAAACAACAGTATTAAAGCGTTTTTAGCAAAATTTTAGCTGCTTTTTACCTATATTAAGGCAAAAACTTGAAAAACTACAGGAAAACAAAAAAAACTCTAACGTCGGTCATAGTGAGTAGTCAAAAATTAATTTCTCTAATAATGAGAGATGATTTCACACTATTTCAGTATTTTTACCGTCAAATGTACATTGTGATAAATTATAACTTTACATAAAAGTCACTAAAAAAGTTGGGAAATGAGAGTGTTGGGAAATGTGACATCGGTGTAGCAAAGTTAATAACAATTCAGGAGATTATTTAGAGTAATATTATCAACGGAGTTCAGTTCACGGTAGTTTTAACTAAAACTGTTAAGATTATAATAATAAATATTTATACATTATATGTCTATATGCTATATGGTCTATATAATTACATTACAATAAAGAATTTTATCCAGCATTTTTTTATTATGACGTTATAAAAATTATGTTTTTGATTGAATTATGGGGTCTATAAAACACAAGTGGTTTTATGAATCAATAATAAAACTGTTTCTATATAATTCAACAGTTTACAGAAAATTGAACATCAATACATAAAATTATAATTATAAGAAACAGACAGTTTAAATCAAATCAATAGTTGAGATTAATGCTATATTAAAAGATAAATAAAAATAATAACAAAATTGACGTACCTTCAACATCAAATATTTTTTATGGGATGCTTCTGCTAGAAACTGTTGAATATGCTTTCTTTCTAGAATTTTTAATTTCTTTCACTTTATTTTTTGATTCGTTTTTCAAAAAAGCGATTGACTTGCTATATTGTAAAATATTTGTATTTTCGAAAAGCTTTAATGTCGATCTTGACATGCTTATTTCGTCAACATTGAAGAGGCCGCAAATTTTTTTTTGACGATGAATAAGTAGCTCAACTGCACGTTTTTGCTTACCCCACAAACATCGTTTTCTTGTGTCCAGTTATTTAACTCATTCAATTCTTTGTGATAAGCGTTCTTGGATTTTTTGGGTAGCAAACTCGATCTTCTTCGACATCTTTAGCAATTTTTTCAGGAAGAGAACTGTTTCTTTCTATTTCCATGAATGTTACAAGCGCTGAAACAGTTTGTTTGCAAAATTTTTCTCAAACAATAAATTTGTTGTCAACAACAACATAGCAACCAAATCATAGACTGCTACTAATCTTTATAGATATCAAATTTTTGTGTTGATAATTTTTTAAGAGTTCTTACAGAGAGAGGTATTGGATAAAACTATGTATTGTACTCGTGTGTTAACAACAAATAAGTCACTCAAGAAAAATTAAACCACTCAAGCATGCTTGCTCTCGTGGCTACATTATTTGCCTTATGAGACATTTGTAAAATAAATAGCTATTAACTTACTGATTATAATCTTAAAGTTAAAAGTTTTAAATATATGTGCACCAACTTAATTTTTGAATGTGAGAGTTTAAAAGTTTTATTTTTGACTTTATTTGTCGCACAACGAAAAAATTAATTACAAATTAATTAAAAACGAGGATAAAAGCTCTATTAATTACTTTTTTAAACTCTCGCTTCTTGATCTTGAGTAAATTCGTTTTATGTTTTAAAAACTTTATCTCATAGATTCGGTTACTTATTAGTGTTCCTACTTTATTAATTTGTTTACTCAATAAAAAAGCTAATAAAGCGCTTGCTACATCATCTCACCGTTCTTCTATTTGTTTTATTTATTTTATGTCAAATCTTCTAAGAGTTTCATCGCTTTTTTTCCTCTAAATCTTGTTGAGGGTGTTTGCCACAGTCATGCTAAATTAATTTACATATTTGGAGAAAAATTTGTTGTGTATTCTATTGGCTTAAAATTAACTAAAATAGTTATGCTTTCTATTTATAGCATAGACATGATAACAGTATAGAAATAAATGGTTTTAGAAGTGATATGTTGTAAAAAATTTTTTTACAATAACAAAACTTTAATAGAAACATTAAGATGAATGAGGCTGTCACGTAGGTAGAAATACAAAATATTGCTATCCGCTATGTCAATCAAACAGCAAGTGACTTCAGTTTTCAGTATTTTAGAAAATATTATTAAATATTTACTAAACCTAGTTTCCTAGTTTAGGAAAGTTTCCTAATCTTTCTTATTCTTACTCTGATCTATATGCTGTTATTGTATTTATATATCTTCATAGACGTGAAGCTTTACTTTGGTACAGAACATCACACATTATTGTGGAAGTAATTTCTAGCACATGAAATATTTATTATGTTGTTAATTTTTTTTGCTGTTTTTTATTTACATACAGAATGCATTATTTCGTGAGGAATAACGTCTTGCGCATAACAAATTAAAAAGTTTTATTGGTGGCTAGGTAATAATAGTATATTGTGTATCTAGTGCGTGGAGTAGACTTTTTTACGTGAGTGTGGAAGTTTGTAAAACAAGCCGCAGGCGAGTTTTACAATCGACACGAGCGTAAAAAAATCTTCACGCAAGTGGTACACACTATACGTGGTACACAATAATTATAAATTGTAATAGTACAATTATGCAAATTGTCAAAATGTACATTGACTTTTTCTTTCTCTACAAAATTGGTGCTACCTGTACAGATAGAGCGATTTCGCCGTGACCGGTGTGTGAAATTGTATTGGCTCTTATGGCAGCAGTGCGTAAAATAAAACCCATAAGAAAATCATAACACTTCACGTACCGATTCTTGAAATAGGGCTTTACACATTTTTATCGGTGTGTGACGTTCATAATTCACATACGGGTGTAGAAATAGATATTTATGCATTAAGGGAGATATAAATGTTTTTTCTCCGAGGTTGACGTGTTACAGACCAAGGGCCGGAGGCCCGCGGTCTGTAAGTCTACCGAGGGTGAAAAACAGAATATCTCCAGTAGTGCATCAAATATTTTATTTTTTAGCATTTCATTACTGTTTTCTTAATAAAATTATATGAAAAATAACAACATCCGAGAATGCATGAATGTATAATTGCTGCAAATGCATGGTAACCATGTGTTTGAGGGTGAAAAACTTTACAAAGTCCCAAAGGGAGATATGAGATACGTTTCATATATCGTATCCATAACGAAAATCAACAATATCATGTCACTAAAAAATAAAAAGTATTTTTTCCAGAAATAGTGAACGTTCACTTAAAATGTTATAGAAAAAGGTTTCAAAACCATCAATGATACTATAATATGGTAAAGTTGATTTATAAATATTTGTACAAATGTATAATAAAGTAAGTAAGCAAATAAGACACAAAAGAAAGGTTTCAGCCACGAGAGCTTGCTTGAATAGCCTAATTTTTCTCGAGTGACTTGCTTGCGGTTAAGACACGAAAACAATAGTTTTATCCAACACCTCTTTATGTAAAAGATTTTAAAAAATCATCAAAACCCAAAAATTTTATAACTACAAAGATTAGTAGTAGTCTATGATTGGGTTACCATTTTGTTTATTATTTGAAAATTTTGAAAACAAAATGTTTCGGCGCTTGTAAAATTGTTAAAAATAAAAGAAAATTGCTCTCTTACTAGAAAAATTGCGAAAGATGTTGAAGAAGTCATATCGAGTTTGCGACCTAAAAAATCCAAAGACGCTTATTACAAAGAATTGAGTGAGTTCAATAACTAGAAACATAAAAACAATGTTTGTGAGGTAAGCGAAGACTGGTTGGGCTACCTCTTCAACGCCAAAAAAAGATTTGCGGCTTCTTTAATGTGGATGAAATACAGCATGTTAAAATCGACATTAAAACTCCACAAAAATACAGATATTTTACAATATGACAAACTAATCGCTTTTTTGAAAAACGAACCAATTGCAAGAAATCAAAAATTCTTGAAAGAGAGCATATTCAACAGTTTCTAGCAGAAATATTTGATGTTAAAGGTAGGTCGACTTTGTTATTATTTTTGTTTATCTTTTAATATAAATGTTAACGTAAATTTCAACAAATAATTTCATCTAAGATTTATATTTCTTATAATTGTAATTGTATGTTTTGTATTTTTTGATGTTCAATAAATTGCTCTATTTTCTATAAACTGTTGAATTATATAAAAACAGTTTCATTATGGATTCATAAAACCACATGTGTTTTATACACCCCATAATTCAATCAAAAACATCATTTTTATAATTTATTTTTATACATTTTTATTATAAAAGTAGTTTTTGTTTGAAACAATATACTTATATGGATCATTACAAATATAGTATAGATTGCTTAGAAAATATGATATTATGCACACTGGTCATCAGATTAGTTTACTTTTTAAGACAGAAACTGTAAATGATTGATTTAACGCGGTATCTGATTACTAAGCAACTTTATTCTGTATTAAAAGCAGAACGGGAGCAGCGTTTGAACTTTAGAATTGAGCTGGAAGCAGCTAAACAATGCAGCTACTATTATACATTTTGTTTATATTCATTTATTGGAAAGCTCTTAGCGCACTAAATTTGAAAACAAGAGTTTTGACCTACAAAAAATTACTTTGTATTTAAAAAATAACAATGTCGTAAAAAACCTATTATAAAAAAATAAAAATAATTGTCTCAGTAAAAATAATGTTGAGATTATTGTTGTCGGTTATAAATTTTAAAAATAAGTTTCAAAAATAAAAAATGTTGTTTTAATCATAACTATAAGCTATTATTATAGATATCAACGTTGTTATGTAGTATCCATATTCAAGCAATTATTTAAAAAAAATATGTATTATAGCATAGAACATAATATGTTTTTTTATCTACAATTACAAATTTATAACGCAAAATCAACAAAGTTTAATTAACCAAAACATTTAAAAATATTGGAGGCAAATTTCATCATCTCAGAACAACATATAAATAATAGCAATACTTCTTAGAACAATACTTTTTCATTGTAGAAAAAACAATGTATACAGTGTGTCAAAAAAAAAACGTCGAATATAATAATTTATTATACTTATTAAGTTTTATGGTTAGAAGAAAGTGTTGGTCAACTTTAGCTGAACTATAATAGGGAGTTTTTGTTACACCTGTTTCGGTTAACACGGCTGTTCTAAAACTCTGGATCGTTTCGGATAAGGCAGCGTTTCGGTAATTTGCAATCCGGATAATCGGGAGACTACTGTACTAAATTTGTCGCTTGAAGTGTCTATTATGTAGTACATTTAATTTTTTTACTGTTATTATTTTGTCGTGTGATTTATGTATTTTCTCGCGTAAGTGATTTATCATCATGTCGGTATGCTTTTGTCGTGCAGAAATCTCATTTTGTCGTGCGGTTTTAATTACTAATTACTAATTACGATATTTTCACAAAAGCCAATTTTCTTTGCAAATCTACGGAAAAACGTGAAAGCAGCAGATACTAAGTAATTTCCCCAAAGTGAACTAATGATATTATCATTAAAAACTTTTATTCAATGTCATTTAAAAAAAAAATATTTAAACGTAATTTTGGTTACGTAATGTGCTGACATTTAGAAAAACACTGTACATTCTGTATGTCAACATTTTTGTTTTTCTCTCACAATATTTTGTTTGCATGTTTGGATAGTACCTACACAAAGCACGTTAAGTTTGTTATTGAAAATAAAAGACTTATTTAGCAAAACATTAATAACGCTCATAAACCTTAAACATACGAAAAAAAAATTATAAAGCGGTTATATGTGATAATTTTTAAAAATTCAGCCGTGATATTGAAGCGCCAAGTTCAAAATATCGAAATCGGACAGCATTATTAGATGAATTATGTTCAAAAGAAACACTTAACTTACCCTGTCTCTCCCAGGTGATCATCACCATCTTCAAAATAGATAAATTGTGATCCAAAATCATTCATTTTCTTATAAAATAACAAAATTTATCCATAACGTTGTTTTTTAAAGTTTTTAAACAATGTTATATTGTCACTGCTTTTTATAATCATATTATGTTAATAAACAATATTTTTTTATTGTTCAATTGTTTTTATTTGGCTAACATTGATTTTTAAATGGTAAATTTTGCGATAAAGATAAAAGAAGTGCAATGAGAATCGTGTTGGCTGTGAAACAAACTCCTAATCTCCATGCGCTCGGTGCTTGACAACAATGTTGCTAGGCAACCAGCAACGCGTCACTATCCATTTCATCAGAACATTTGCAATACGATTCGGATTCGATTCGCTCTTGTTTTGGAGGTGGAATTTGCAAATGAATTGTTGCGAAATTAGGGCATTGAAGGGGAATCATTAGTTTTTCAAATGTTTATTTAATTAATTGAATTACGTATATTGAGATTTGCATTTATAGAATACTTAGAACTGCAGTTATCGGTTCCATTAGATAAGTGGTGACGTCTTCGCACAGATTAGTTTGACAAAATGAAGCAGAAAAGCATTTTAAATTTTGACGATTATACTTATACCAAGAGATTTTCATGCAAACTACATCTGTAAACTTGGACATGTTTCGTTCTTATTGGAACTCCTCAGCAAGTTGCAACAGATTCAGATTTGAATAAACTTGCAATAACAAATTTGGACTTATATTTACACAAGTACCTGTTACTTTTGTTATAATATGGTAACAAAAGCGACATCTATTAGAAGCTACATTGCATCATAAAAAAATAATTCACATGTTTTGATGTATATACGTTATACTCGAAATGATAGATGTTAATAGATACAAATTGAAACAAAAAGTATATCGCTGATTGAACAACCAAATTATCACGTCAGCAGCTTTTGTCTTAAACGTATATCATTGATATACAATGTAATCTATCTTCTTTGGTTAACCACTAACTGGTAAAATAGAGAAGATCAAATTCATTCAAACTACATTTGTAAACTTAGACATGTTTCGTTCTTATTGAAAATCCTCAGCCAGTTGCAACAGATTCAGATTTGAATAAACTTGCAGTAACAAATTTGGACTTATATTTACCCAAGTGACTGTTACTTTTGTTATATGGTAAAACAAGCTACATCTATTATAAGCTACATTGCATCCTAAAAAAAATATGTTTCACATGTTTTGAAGTATATACGTTATACTCTAAATGATAGATGTTAATAGATTGAAAAAAAAGGGATATTGCTGGTTGGACAACCAAGTTATCATCTTGGCGCCTTTTGTATCAATGATTACATCGTATATAATTTTTGTCTAAAAACATTTTTGGTGCAAGGTGGCTTCTAATAGACATAAAAAGTTGACTATAATTTAATGCCGACATAAAAAACCAAAAAATAAAAAAAGAATTGTAAACGCTTCTAAAAAGTCTACCTGATAAGTAAAGCACATCATTATGTTAAAAATAATTTTTGTGCCAAAAGCACTGGTAGCTTTAAAAAAGACCAATTTTAAACTTACAAGAGTTTCTCTTACCGAATGGAAATGCAAATTTGAGCACGTTGTATATGGTCAAAATCTTGCGAATTTTTATAGCTTTTTACCACTTTGAAATTGATCAGATTTATTTATAATTAAACAAATTAAAGTAATAAAAAAACCGATTTCATAACAGTTACTTAATTATTATTTTATTTATTTAATTGATTCAAACTGCTTATAAACTAATATTCAATTATATATTGAAAGCAATTTTTTAAAATTTTAACCGACTTTAAACAAAGAGGAGGTTGTCAATTTGACCGTATTTTTGTGTGCGTGTTACTTCACAACTTTTTTTTGGGAAACCGAATTGGATAGATTATTCTTTTATTTGGAAGCTGGTGCTTTTCATTTAGTCCCATTTAAATTTGATCAAAATCTAACCCGTAGTTTTTAAGCTATTTTTATGAATGCTTTTTTGACATATATTTTTGACACTTATAATTGATTATAAAATTTTATAAAAATTGAAAAAAAAATTGAAATACTATTAAATAATAGTTTATTTATATAATTAATTTAATAAACAATTTCAATCATTTAATAAATAAATAAAATAGTAATTAATCATATTAAAGTCGATTTTTTCCAATTTTTTAATTTGTATTAATAATTTCTTACTTATATTTTATAATCATTTAATTAAAGTGTTAAAAATATTAATATATCAAAAGAAGCATTAATAAGAATAGCTTGAAAACTACTAATCAGATCTTGATCAAATTTAAATAGAACCAAATGTAAAGCACCAGCTTCCAAAAAAAAAATAATTAAAGTTGGTTTTTCTAGAAAATAGTTATAAAATAACACACGTAAAAAAAATACAGTCGAGTTGAAAACCTCCTTCTTTTTTTATAAAGTTGGTTAAAAAACAGAATTATCACTTGAATCAAATTGAACAAATACATATAGGTTTTTTTTTCAAATTGTTAGATAACGCTTGCATACTATAGAATATTTATGTGATATCGGTTTCTTTTTGAATTGCAATTAATCTAAATTTATTCAAAATTTAACAACCTCTGATTGAGATCATTCTAATGAGTTCAAACAAAATACTTCAGCAGCAAATTGAGAGTCTTTCAAGTTTTGGGTGGTAGTTTAGCAATATTTTTCAAAACAGAGCAATGCAAATTTATTCAAACTACTGTAAACTTGAACATGGTTTGTTCTTATTGGAACTCATCGGCAAGTTGCAACATGTTAATCTTCTTCACTTTAACAGTTGGTGTCTATCCAAAAAAGATAGATTTCATTGTATATCCTTGATATACGTTTGAGACAAAAAGCGCTAACGTAATAATTTGGTTGTTCAATCAGCAAAAATTCGTTTTGTTTTGAACTGTATCTATTAACACTGACACCATTTAAAGTATAAACTATGTACTTGAGTAAAAACATGTAAAAAAAAACTTTTTAAAAAAATTGTTGATGCGTGGCAGTTTCTATTAAATATCGCCAGCTTTTTCTCATTGTTGAAGTAATAGAAACGTGGATAGGTATAAGCCCAAACGTGTCACTGCAAATTCATTCAAATCTGAATCTGTTGCAACTTGCCGATGAGTTCTAATAAGAACGAAACATGTCCAAATGTAGTTTGAATAAATTTGCATTGGTCTTCTTTATTTTACCAGTTAGAAACCAACCAAAACAAAATAAATTACATTATATATCCTTGATATACGTTTGAGACAAAAGGTGTTAACGTGATAACTTGGTTTTTCAATCAGCAAAATTATTTTTGGTTCAAATGGTACCAACATTCAACACTGACATCATTTACAGTATAAACTATTTGCATAAAAACATGTAGTAATTTTGTTTTTTTTTCAAAAAATGTTTGATGCAACTATGATATTTTCTCTGTATATGATGCAATTGATCTCAAAATAGGTTTTATACGTTGTGGTGTTAGTGTGTTAGTTAGCTACCTTTTACGTTTGTGTACAAGTGCAAATGTCTGCTGTCCTAAAGGTTTATTAGAACACGATATAGCATCATTTTCCATTGATTTGGTATACAAATGTATCAACTGTGTAAAAGCCAAGTCATCGCAAATTAACCACCATGTGTGGGATTCTCTAATTAATTTCACCCAATTTCCAACCAAAAAAAATAATTTCCGTTTTTAAATCTATTAATATTTAATAATTAATATGTTCAACGCTTTTCTTATGATGGTAAAACGAGTGACATCTATAGAAGCTACCTTACATAAAAAATTTGAGAAACAAGGTTTGTCATTTATAGTAACCTGTATGCATTTAAACATGAAGAAACCTTGTTTCTCAAATTTTTAATGTAAAGTAGCTTCTAATAGATGTCGCTTGTTTTACTATTTTACTAGAGACCCTTCAACGAGACAATGCGTTGGCAAGTTTGCAGCCATTTTGATATATGGAGGATTAAATTTTCTTTTGATTGTAATAGTTATTTTCCTGTGTCGAAAGTAGCAAATATCATGCAAATGTTAGGTAGATTACGAGTGCGGAGCGTAGGAAAGCACGAGTAAATCTATAACACAAGCATGATATTTGCACTTTAGAACGTATTAGGAACACTATTTTTTAGACGACCACACAAATTAAATTTAGTTTTAAGAACTGTTTTTCATAACTCGGAAAATATATTTTCCTCAATATCGTACCTATTTCTCTAAAAATAAACGCAGATCTCTATAAGTCAGTATTTAAGAGTATTGGTGGCTATTTGCAGATTAATTGGTAATTCAGAGGAACTTGACTATTCCGGGTTACAAAGCTAAGTTTCAAATCTTATATAATGATTTATGATCATTAAAGAATGAAATACATTAGGCTGAGAAAGAATATCGGTGGAAACTTAAGCAACATTTTAAATCGAATTCCAAGCATATTCAATATACATCAGTCAAAAGAATACGTCTACTATATATATTATGTCAATTAAATATTCTATGTTACCACTAAGTTAAAGATTCTAGATGCATTTTCTGGTTTTTAAACAATTATATAAATACTTTATGGCAATTAAGAAGCATTTGAATCTATTTTTGTATTCTAGCACAAACCGTTACGTCATTCATTATATAAAGCCAGTATTAGGCTGATTACAAAAAAAAAAACTAATTTTTTTTTTTCAAAACCCCACATAAAAATTTCCGAAAAGGTGTGAAAAGACGCCTGTAAAAAGCAGAGCCCTTAATATTATTATTGAGAGGTCGCGCATCGGGAATTTCTATTTCCCGTTTAAATAACACAGGAACAAATTTTTTTTAATTTTGCAATTTCGTAATTTTGCAACGGCTCATTGAATTAGCGGACCAAAGCATATTTTTTTGTGGAAAATTTGACGCTCTACAAAAAAGATCTTTACAAACTTTTGTTTTAACATTGTCTTTTTTTTTCTCGCCGTAGATTTTTTTCGATATTGACTTTTCTTGAGTTTCAACCATTTATTAAGTAATTTTAAAACTTTCTGCACAGCATGATAATTTTTGCAAGTTGGAAGTCCAGCTTGTAACCATTTTTCTTCAACTTTTTTATTGAACCTGAGGCACTTTTTTTGAATGTTAGTTTATGTATACAATGCTGATATAAGAACGCTGATAGAACCTCTCCGTTTGTTGGTAATTTTCGTCCAACAAGATTTTCTTTGATATCACCAATTAAGTATTTTTTATTTTCCATAATAGTCAATGAAATAATAAATAACAAAACAATAAACTTAGGGAGCAAAATAATAAATAGTCATATCTGAAGTTCGATTGAAAAGAGAGTTAGAAACAATGTGGCACATTAACGAGGAAAATCAAAACATGTGTCTTTTTGGTTATGACGGTAAAAAAGTGAACTCCATTTCTTAATAAACTACTGTAAGTAATTTTTGTTTAATAAAGTAACTTCAGTTCATTCGTTTAAAAAAAAGCGCCTAAACCAAAGATTTTGTGACGAAAGACGAATCTACTTATAAAGTAAAGTTAAAAAAATCTCCGAATAACAAAAATACATCAGAAAATATTATTACTAGCAAAACATTGAGAAAAGATTCATAGTATCATCGAAAAAAAAAAACATTGAATTTTTTTGTAAGTTCAGCTTGTAAGAACCTTTTTTGTAAAGCGTCAAATTTCCTACAAAAATATGCTTTGGTCCGCTAATTCAATAAGCCGTTGCAAAAATACGAAATTGCAAAATTAAAAAAAAAATATTCCTGTGTTATTTAAACGGGAAATAGAAATTCCCGATGCGCGACCTCTTAATAATAATATTAAGGGCTCTGCTTTTTCAGGCGTCTTTTCACACCTTCGCGAAAGTTTTTATGTAAAGATTTTGAAAAAAAAAATTAGGCGTTTTTTTTTAATCAGCCTAATGCCTATGCAATTATTTCATAGCATTACAATAACTTTTTCAATTTTACCGTACATACCTACGACCCTACGAGCTATTTCCAAGAAAAACAAGCTTCTCTTTCAGGAAGCTTTGATTTACTAACATATCTTTATCATAGATTACTAACAGTTATTACTAATTACAGTTTGTGACTACCACGCAGATAACGTCATAATCCAACAAAAGCTAGCGTTGATCGGAAATTTAGTTTGCAAACCAATAAGATTAGTTTGCAAAATTGTGCATTTTGCGGGAGGCGGATAAGGTACTGTTATCGCTTCTTGTAAGCCGATAAAGACAAAACCATAAAGCTAAATGAATAGTGCTTTATTTATTCTACCGCGCTATATGGTAACCTAACCTCAATTGCTGCAAAAAAAATATATCTGCGTTGTTATGTTAGGTCAGAAAACCATTACATTGTTGTCTTCTTAGTTACTATGAAAATATCGTTCGGGATGACAAGAAAAAAAGTTTGATTGATCTCTTAACATTGAGATGTGACAGAATTTTTTTTATTTGAAATTTTAATGCGACTGAACTAATTTTTGTCTATTGGAAAACAAAAACTACTTTTACAGGAAATTTAACGTTGTACAAAAAGATTTGACATATTTTAATTGCTTAGTTAACTCAAAGTTCAATCTCAATTTTTAAGTGATTAAATATTCAAATTTTCAGATTCTTTCATAAAGTAATAACTAAAAAACATAAATTGTTATAGTATTATTTGTAAATTACTGTTTTTTTTGCGTTTATTGCGTATTCTTACGCAAAACTATAAAATAATCACAAAATATCGATAATTCTAAGAAAATTAATTTTTTTTGTTAGCAGTTTTTTTAAAAATGTCGAACTTTCACTTTGATTAAAGACTTGAAAAAATCAATCATTTTTTGTGAAATTATTAATGCCTTGCTTACAATTGACTCTTAAGTAACTTGAAGTAGTGAAATTACCTAATTTACACTATTTCAATAATTTTTTGATTGGAATAACATTTTTTATTGCATACTTTTCGCGTACTTTTTTCACTAATTTTAAAAGTAAACTAATTTTTTTGTTGTTAGAGTTACGAAATTTTTCCGGTGATTTTTATTTAGTTGCAACTAATATTGCAACTGTTCTTTATTTTTAGTAAGACATTTGTTGTACTTTTTATGAATGCAGCTGCTCTTTCTTCTACCTCATTCAGAACGCTGTCTGAGACGTTTCTGATCCCAGATTCTCTAGAAAGAGAATTTGGCATTTAGAAATAAAGTTTTTTTAATTAAATTTTTTGCAATTTTTTAGTTAAAAATCATTCCAATTGTAACAAAAAAAAGTTTGTTTGTTTGATTTCAAAACTAGTGCAAGAAGTACAAATTCAACCAAGAATTTTATTCCAATCAAGAAATTATTTAAATACTGCTTTTATCATTGAAAATTACATGATAGTTGAAGTCACAAAATACCTATTTGTTTCTATTTAGTATTTTTACTAGAAATGATTAATTTTCTGAAGTTTTTACTCAGATAAAGTAAATTTTTGAGCAATTACTTCGTGATAGAATAGGAAAATCAAAAAAAAAAATTACAATTTGAGGTTAAACTTTAACGTGAAATAACTTTTAAAGAAATTGACTAAGCAAAAAATTATATCAGACTTTTTTTGTAGATTGGTAAATTTCCTGTAAGAATGTGTTTTGATCTTCACTAGACAAAAATTCGTTCTAGTGCATTAAAACTCCAATAAAAAAAAATTTCGTGTGCTATTTATGTAAATAGGAAACCGTTCAACAACGTGGTTTTTCGATAGCAGTTACATGTAAAATTATCCTTAGCTGTGACGTACTAGTTTCACAGTCAAGAAAGTTTATTGCGACTTTTAGTCTTTATATATTTATTCTGGAGTTTTTTACTTAATGCTAATATAATGTTTAAGATAAAAAAAATCTTATTGTAGCAAAATTTTGGTCAAGTGACAGAAGTCGTATTAGTAACAAATTTCTGTAAAACTAAAAAAAATCGGTTTATAGATGCGGCTTGTGAGATTTTGACAAGTCAGCATGTTTTAAAATAGTAAATAATTGATATGTAAGGAAAAAATAGCCTGTTCTAGTTTTTGCACTTAATGTATTATTTCGAAATTAACAGATATGAAATAATAAAAAACCTTACAAATAACAATTACAAAATTATACAATAAATACTTACAACAGTAATGTCTCTTATCTTTGGTTTTTGTATCCATTTTTTCTCAAAGCTTCAGATACATTATATTTCAAAATACAATTTGGTTAGAATAAGTTGTGATTTTTCGAGTGTTTTACAAAATTAGTGATCAATAACATTTATACGTAACAATATTCTATGTGTACAATGGAAAAACGTATGACTAGAAACCTCAATAATTTAATATAATTTACGAGTTTCTTGAGGAGGTCCTCTCCAAAGTCTTCGTTCATCTCGTTGAATATCGCTGTATGAACGTTCTGGAAATAAACAAACAAATTGTAAATATTTGTATAATTATAACTATGGGAATTTTACCTCTATACATTATAAAAGGTCTTTCTCCTTTTCCATTAGGTACATTACTGCTGGTACTTCTTACGGTGTCTCTTGTAGAGCGAAAAGACCCCATGCCTCCTCCTCCTCCGCGATGGGAAGGTTTAACACACATTACATCTTGAGTCATTCTATACGAGTTGATTGAAGGTACTTCTGTAGAACTACCATCGTAGGAATTAATATCGATGTCAGTTAAAACTGTAAACAATTTTAAATTTTTATCATTCGTAAATTTATAATAGGTATACAGGTGCAAAGCAAAAGCAGTAATTAAAACTAGGATTTATGAAAAAGACGTAAGCAGATCTAAGCAATAATATCTACGTGAAGAAAACTTTAAATATAATTACTAATTTAATCTTTTAAGTTACGTACATTGCTAATCGGTGACATCAATTCTATAATTAGTTAACAGCAAAAAAGCCAACAAACAATACGTAGAACCAACTCAAAGAATCTGAGAGATACTACGCTACTAAAATTCCCATCCTGATATAAATTATGTGCTATTAACTCGCTTTTTAGAATGAAAAAATAACAAAAATAAACAAGCATTGATACGAACACAAAATTAAATTGTCTATAATTATTAACATGTTAGATAATAGTTAGAATACAATAAACAATTTAATATTTTCAAACTATGTATTTTATTGTTAACTGCCACCGTAAATTTGTCAGAAATAAAATAAAATTGCGAAAAAACTAAAAAGAGACTTCCCAAAACAAAACCGCAACACCAACTTGTTAAAGAGAAAATAAGTGCCAAAAAGATATAAGAATTTAATGACATACGTATTTACAATAACATATGCAAGTGCAAAAAAATTAGAACAATAACAAGATGAATGAGAAGTTGTTTAAGAAGAAAAAATACCTAGAACTTTGAGAAATGACCAAACAAATTAAAAAACTGGTGAGAAAAAATTTTAAACAATATAGCAAAGCAAGATTTTAGAAAAATTTAGAGACCACACATAATAAGAATAAACCAGAAGAAGAAATAAAGCCGCAATAGAAAGAAACAATATTATGTGCAAGAAAAATTCCTTAATACTAATAGAGAATGTCGACTTAGGAGAATGCAAATGACTGCTTGGTAACAGAAGAATTTTATAACGTATAAATTAAACATTTAAAATAGACAAAAAATTTTTTTTGTAAAATTTGATTAGTAATTTTTCAATACTTAATTGAAAGTGGAAAAATTGGATTTTTCCAAACTAGAATGGGAAAATAAAACAAAAACCAACACTTTATTTTTTAACATTGACATTTAACATTTGCAAATTTTTATATTTTATATATTATGTTGACCACAAAATTAGAACAATTTCCAAAAAGCCAGTTTGATGCATCAGCATTATTCTGTTCTTGTGTTTTCTCTTCTAATTCCAATTTGTCAGAAAAAAATTGAAAAAATAGACAAACCTTTCACGCCTTCTTCTAAAATTTTTCAACTTCTAACTTCGTAAATACGTTAGATTATTTTGTAACCTGGCCAGCTAACTTCAGCATCAAAGAAACTAAACTGCCGATCACAAAGTTCAAAACTGTTCATCAAACCAAATCTCAAAAAAATACCAAATAACCCTGGTTTTGGACATCTGACCAAAATTAATAAAAAAATAAAAGCAGATCAAAAGAAACTTGGTTTAGATATCCCAATAAATATATTTAACACACAAGAGGCATTATGCTCCATAAACATATCAATATGGAAGAGCAGAAACATAAATGTCAACATGTTCGCGACTTTCATGAACTATCAAAAGGAATTCGACTGTGTCGACCGTGTTGAACATGGTTTGACATGACGTACAGTTCGGCTTATAGGTAAACATCAATAACACCAAAACGCTTGTTTTCTCAAAAACTAATATTAACGTAACGTTGTTAACATTGTACAACAGATGCAATCTCTAGAAAAAAAGTATTTGCATAAATAAACTCTTTCATTACAAGATCAGATCTTATCGTCTTCAAATTTATATGGTCAGATGCTATGTGATCTTAGTTCTGTTAGACAACTGTAATAATTACTCTAATTCTTATCTAGGAACAAATCCGAAAGTTTTAAAAATGTGCTTGAGTAGAAAGATTTAAGCGAAATATAAAACACTATAAATTGACAAGAAAAGAACGAAAAACAATATAAAAGTCACGTAATGAGAGATTACGTTTGTGAATTTCTGAGATTAATAATCGAAGACAAAATACAGAAAAAATGACCAGTTGGTAGACTAGAAAATTGTTGGTTAAGGATTTCAGAAAATGTTATAGATTATATTACATGCTCATCAATAGACATTTTGTAAGTTGTAGTATTTAGGACTGTGGATCGCCAACCTTTTCTTTGCACGGAAAAAATATAAACTCACCCTTTAAACGCTTATTTAGTTATTTTCGTTGTTGTGCATAAAACACATTGAAAGCTTCTGAAAATATTTGTGCAATGAACCCAAAAGACTATATTTTGCTAGAATGCATTGGAATTAATCGAATTCTCGTCAGGTAAGAATTTCACAGTTTCAACCTGATCAAGAGTTGAATAACTTAAAAACGTGCTAGTAAATTATAAACAATAGCGGTCAATTAATTACAATTCTTTTAAAAGTTTTTTGAAATTTATTTTGGTCGTCTATTTGTTAACTGCAGTCAATCGCTCTCTCTGAAAGTAAACATCACCAATTGAAAAACAAATAAAAGTTGTCATTTATACTTCCGGTTGTTGATTTAGTTTTGAAATCATCTCTATTAAATTATTGATAGATAATGAAGTAATTAATAAACATAATGTTATTCATTTTGAACCTTCAAATTAACATAATAAACTGTATAATTAGTTATGTTTACAAAAATAGACAATTAAGAGATTAGTTGTATTTTATACTTGTAGATTGCACTTGTTTCCTGATATTGTACAATATTAGTAATTAATAATGTATTATATCTCAATTAAATAACAATAATACTAGAAAAGAATTGTTTTCTCTTATACTTTTTCTATATTCACTGGTAGCTTTGGCTCTGACATACCTACAAGTTATTAGAACATAAGTGCTTATTTAGTACAAAATTTTACAAAAAAAAATAATAAATAAATGTTGAAATATGATGATATACAACCGTATTTAAACCTTAATATGCATAGTCTGACCACCGATTAAGATTAGACGTGTCTTTATAATAAAAACAGTTAGTTTCTTGTAAGCAAACACTTTTATCTGTTACCTTCGAGATAATATAACACCAGTTATGTTTAGCTAAGCGTGAATTTAATAGCCTTGATACCTATGTAGTTCTTCTAAAAAAATACAGTTAAAATTAAAATTGCTTCAAAGTATTACACCTCTATGCAAAATGATAAGGTAAACCCAAACAACTGTTACATAGGTCACACTTGATTGTATTTGAACGGCTTCAGTAATTACATAAGCTACTTACATCTGTGATTTTCGGCTCTAAAAGGTTGATTTCTCCAGAATTTTCCGGGTTTTATTTTTCGTGATACTGCGAAAGGAAGAAAAGCTTTTGTGTTAGTTGCAGAAAGCGGAAGTTTTTGTTAGGCTGTTTGAAATATTTTATTTTTGTTAAAAAAAACTTACGAGATAGTCTGTTATCGATGGAAGGATATTCCCAGTCTGGATCCCTTAAACCCCGTTTTCTGATCGAATATTCTCTGTCACAATTCGTGGATCGCTGAGACAGAGCTGCAAAATTCAATAAATTATTAAATTTGTTTAATTATTAAGCAATTATTTGAAAATGGTTGGCATACATCCGCAGGATTTCGACATTATAAATTGCGTAAAGAGAATTATGTAATAAAGGCTGCGAAATCAGTATTCGTTGAATATGCACTTTAGCTATTTACATTCAATTATAAGACAAATAATGCAAATTATTTTTAAATTAATAATATAACAATATTATTATAATACTTCTAAATTAACATTTACCGGAAAGTATCTGTTTATTGCTTTTATAATACTGTATGTGAATCCAATATTAAAATAATGGTTGTGGTTAAATTCCAATTTCACTTAAGTGCATGATTGCTTTAGGGATTACGAAATTATCAATCAGACAAGTTAATAGAGTTTATGATGTTATTGACAGGTAAATAAATATGTGCAGTATAGCCACATTCAGCCAAGTATTCACCTCAAAATACGGTCCATTTTAAAAGCATTTTCAGTTTATTTGAAACTATTAGAAGCAAAGCTATTTTAACAATAGTTTTAAATAAAATTTTACTTGAAAAAAAAATTGTGGAAAAATAGCTATTCATAATAGGAACAAAGCCTGTTTATAAGTAACTCCATTCCTTCATAGTTGCGAGTAAACAGTCGTTAAAAGTAAAATTTTTGTAATTGATTCTTTTCATTGGTCATTGGGAGTGATCAATGAGAAACAATATTGCAAGTTGCTTCAAAATCTCATTTAGGTTCATATGAGAAAAACTTCAATGTTGTGCCAGTAAAACTACACTGCAATCTTTTAGAAACAAAAATTTTGCATTCATTTTTACAACATTTTTTACATCGAAAATAATTATAGCCATTTTACGCAAATTTTGACATATTAACTTACCGTCATTGTTATTTTCTCTAACTTTTCCATCATGCGAATGCCTTAACGCCCTCCGTCTTGCTTTACTCATGATCATCCACTCTTCAATCGACTCAAACCAATCTTCCAAGCCATCTGGCGTTCTGAGAAAAATTTTCCCATCTCTTCCTAAAGTTAAAGCTACTATACTATACGTTTTCTTATTTTCCCATTCTATCTGTTCTATATCACTGAGTTTGATTTTGAAAAGGAATTGACCCATTTCGGTGATTTTGTCAGCTCCAGAAGCTCGTTGGAAGCAGTAGAGGTAGTCTCGAGTTAGAATAAAATATCGTTCTTTCCATCGGCTGAAGAGTTTTTTACGTTGTTGCCAGAGTAAACCTCGTTTAACTGTTGCAGATGACTCTTTTCCAAAATTTGAAGAAAGAAGTGACTGGAATAAATAAAAGAAAACATTTAAACATAAAAATAATCATCAACGTTTTCAACATATTAGTAGATAAATAGATAGATGAATGCTTTATTGTCACTGAAAAAGACAACTTTGATAGACGAAGCTTTGAAATAATAAACAACAAATTTCATTATAATTAAATAATTTGAAAAATACACATATAAACAAATACATAGCATAAAATCATAAGCATAAGAAGATCGCCAATGGTGTAATAAGATTTTACCAACAAGAATGGTTTTACCAGGTATCGTAATTAAGTGTCAGTCGGTGTCGTCTTTAAACAATTTGGTAAATGGTTATAGATTTTGATAGCTTTATAGAACACTAAGTTTTTTATTAAGTCAGAACTAGATATTTGCAAATAGATATTCAAACTTGAGTGTCGAGTCTAGTTTTTTTTAAAAAGATCGCCGATATGTTTTCGAATCAGACAAACAGTTTCTAGAATGAAAAATGAAGTCAGAGTAGCTATTTTGTGTTTTTTAAAATAGGGCTTGCAATAGGTTTTTTGTTTCAGTCCGCACATGTATCTGATTGCTCTTTTCTGTAACTTTAAGATAATTTCAAAATTTGGTGAATACAATTTCCCCAAAAGGTAACCCGTAGCAGAGATGGGATTCAAATAGAGAAAATAAGATAATTTCGCAGTATTAAGATCAAGATTTTTTAAAACCGATCTGATTGCAAAGAATGCAGAAGATTGTTTTTTTAAACAAATTAATGTGATTATTCTATTTAAGTTTGCAATCAATGGTAAGTTCTAAAAATTTAGCAGAATCAACAGCTTTGATTCTGTTGCTGCTTAACGTAATTGGTTCTAATGAGGTTTTATATAACAATATAACGATTTTTTTAATGTTAAGACAGAGTTTTTTAATAAGGTGTTTTAAAATAAGCAAATGTAAAGACTGGCTATTCGAAGCGCTTCACGTAATACAAGTGTCATCAGCAAACAGACAGATTTTGACACTTCTGTTAACTTTAGTAATGTCATTAATAAAAAGAAGAAATAGAATTGGATCCGAAACTGAGCCTTGAGGTACTCCAATGTTAACTGCCCTACAGTTTAAATAAGATTCGTTTGTTTTTACCGTTTGACGTCTTTGTGACAGGTAAGATTCAAACCATTTAAGCGGAACCCGACGAATACCATAGAAATTCAATTTGTACAATAGTATGTCATGACTTACACAGTCAAAAGTATTAGCTATGTCGCAGAATACTGTTCTATATGCAAATGATTACTAAGATTGCTGTAGATGTTGCTGAGAAGTGAATACATCGCATCATTTGTGTTTTTTATTTGGTTAAAAACCCGAATTGACTAGAAGATAGTAAAAGCAATGTTAAAAAAAGTTGGGATCTGGTTTATGAAGTTAGAGAAATTTTGCTCAGCATCTTTTCCAGAGAAACGCCAATCCATATATAAACATAAATTTTTAAAATGAATAAAATTGGCGTTAGAAAAAAATCCTCTAAACCTGCAGTCGTTTGATTTAGGTTCTAATTCAATAGAGAATTTGGCCAAAACAGTTTCATAATCAGAGAGACCATAATGAATTGTCTCAGTAACAACTTCTGACTGAGGAAGGTCAAAGACGATATAGTCGGTCAATAGTTCTTGATGATTTTCTAGTAATTCTTGTTGGTGTGTCTATATGCAAGAGATTGAAAAATAGATATCTCTGGACACATAGATAACAGTCATTTTTATTTTATAAACATGTGAGCCACTGATTCATACATATACAGTTATTGTTATTTCATTAAATTTTTATTTAAAAACTGATAATTTAATTTTTTTAAAACATATTGATACAAAAATTTAGATTACGTCTAAAAAGTAAAACCTATAAACCTCTCACAGTTTTCTTATTGCCGGGAAATTTGAATTGATACTGTTTTCAACAATATTCGTAATTTACAGAAATATCACCAGAACAAGATTGGGGATGCGTTATTTGTTTACATTTATTAATTTCCTTTCAGCCAAAAAACATAGAAGACACTTAACATGTAAGGAACTTTAAAAAGCGTTTGATTCGGTTTTACAACCACAGTCATTCCGTACTTTTATAAAAAATAGTAACACATTAAATATAACTTGTTAATAACTAATTTTTAGACTTTGACTTTTCTTGACCTTTAAAGCTTCATCAATAAAATTTTACAGCTTTACACTAAATTAATCATGTGTTCATCCGTTTCGCTTTGTATTTTTGTAATTAGCTTTGATATAAATTCGTTGTAAACGGTCTTGTAGCAAAATTGTAATGCACATTTTTCCGTCTATATATAAAATAAGAATTTTTTTTATTTAAAAACAGACAAACATTAAACTTTTATTATTATACTCTTCAAAAAACTTTTGTTTTGTGAAACAAACAGTTATCAGTCAAATATCAGCTTAAATAATCTTCAAAAATTTAATAATAATTTTTCAAAAATGCAAATTTAAGAAATTGTATAAATAATTTTATACTTTATTTAGTTTTATATTTTAATTTTAATGTTTTAACTGTTCAGTAGATAAGATTGACACGCGTTTCTCTAATATCTACATAAATACGAGTTTTCATAATCTTTATAAATACAAACGAAATTGTTTATAAAAGAAATATATCTATCTACAAAAATAAATTATACTATTTTTTCTTGAATTTCTTGCACTAAAATTAATTATTTAAAAAAAAATTCTTTTAATTTAATTTTAACAATAATTAAACTAACATATATTTCATCAAGATTATACTATAGGTTCTGTACCCCGACTTACTAAAGCTGCCTGAGAATTGTCCATAACTTGAATAAAAAGAGATGAGAGGTTTATTAACCAATAATATTTAATAAATTAAGAACGGTAATAAAGTAATTATTAAATATTACAAAAAGATACAGAGTGTAGCTGTAACATACATTATAAAATGTGTTTTACAGTGTTAAACTAAATATAAGTATGTACTTACAATATAAATAAATGACTATTTACGAATAAGCTTAAAAACCAAGACTTGTCGGTTTTATGTCATCTGTTCTGACTTGTTCTACTGTATGAATTGGTAAACAGTGCTAGATTTTTAAGTTGAAAATGTTTTCAAAAAAGATAAGAAATATTCTTAAATTCCAGCACTACGCTCGTTTATTTATAGTTTTATACTGCAACTACATGCAGAACGGTAAATTTTGACTTTAGCTTTAAATTTATATTTTGATTTTAGCTGTAATTGATTTAGAATTTTTAAAGATAATGTGGTTACGTCATGTTTTTCTCATCTCTGTCTCACTTCTACTCAAGCAGTGGTTATTAAGAATGTATACATAAGCGCAGTAAAAACTGTTCCAGACAAAAGTTTTTAAAATACAAAAATGTTTTACAAGTCAATCGCAATTTAATAATTTTACTGATTTAACAAAACAATTATATTATTTATGTTTAATTATTAATACATATATGAATTGCTTACGTAACTTGGTTTCAGCAATTCAGCACCTGTGGGTATACTTTTTCTGCTGCCGGCTCTGCTAATATATAAGCATGTACAGCACGTTGTCGACTAAAATTACAGCAGTTATTTCCTGTTCGATTGTCAATAAAAAAGCCGAATCAATTATATCTTGTCTTTAATCGACTTTTCCTGTCGCATTAGAAAGTCACAACTTTTACATGAACTCTGTTGAGAACAATAAACAAACGCCGCTTTTTGTTCCTTATCAAAAAAGATAAAGAAAGGAAGGAAATTCTGGCTTCTGACTCCTAACAACGCATACGTTTTTATCATGGTCTTTGTTAATAATATTGTTCCTGTGTCATAAAGACCGAGCTTAGTGCAATAATAGATGCTTCAGCTACCTCAGCATCTGAAAGATTTTTTTATTTAGAAATTTATAAGAGGCTTTGCCTGGAGCATACCGGACGCAAATCGGTTAGATGTCTTCCGGGACAACGACCGTACAGCAATTTTTATCGTACATTCGGAGATAAGCGCGTAAAACCAATCCGCAAAGAAAATCCCATTGAATTCTGCGAAAACTGCAAAGTTACGCAGTTTTTCCAGCTGATAATTTATTAACTAATCAACCACATTTTTTAACAATCCAAAAATTACTTGTTCAAGTCTTTTATCAATTTTCTGATGAAACTTATAACTGGAACACAAAATGTACAATTTTTTTCCAAACGTACATGGTTTAATAAAGTAGAAAACATTCATAATCAATAAAAAGTTTGTCACATTATTCATAATTATTTAAATTTATAATTCATTAAATAATAGAAAAATAGACGTCTCTCCGAGAAAGTATTGAATAATATTCTTTATTTCCTAAAAATGTAAATTTTTCACATTATTTATAAATTTTGCAACATAAAATACGTACAAGGTGTGTCTAAATGATTACACAAATAAATGTCAAGTGTATTACGCTGTAGCATCCGCTGTTTTAAACTGGAAAAAATGTTTAAAACTGTATCTTCCACATTGTACTACACAATTGGCTTTGTATAATTATTGTTAACATTTTTTACTAATTTAGTAACACTAATGATGACAAATTTACTACTATTGTAATAAACGGATGTAACATGCAACAATTTGCAACTTTAAACGTTGCTTTTGAACCAACTCTTTCACTAATTTTTAAAAGAAAAACATCAGGCTGTTGGTTACAACTCCTTCTGTATGAATTGTCACAAAGTTCCTTTATCTTTGTTTAAAAATTTTTTATCTATTAAAAAAGACTGGCATTGCAAAATAACTGAGTGTCCATTCTTGCAACACATGGCTTACATATTTTGCTACAATATAATTAATATGTAACTTGCACACTAATTTAAAATAAAAAAAAACTTTTGGAAATGATTTAAATATTTTTTTTAGTTTCTCAGCTTAATCCAACATAAAATATTAATTAGACAACATTTGTTTCTTTAATAAACATTGAAAAACATACAAGATTATTTAAAAAATTACACTCAAGACTATATTTATTATGTAGTAGCTACAAGTTGGCGTCAATTTGGTTTAGAAAATCTAGAAAAATATAAAAACAAGAAATAATTTAATTCAGTAAGGCTTTCGGTGAATTTCTGTCATTTCTGTCTGCTTTGTTTCTATTCGAATAATAAATGTAACCTGTAGCTTGTAAGATCAAATAAGAATCAATTGATTCATTAGATAAGTTATTCAAATGATTAAAGGCGAAGATGTCAATCACAACTGAAAAAATTAATAACCATATTTTTGTTGTAATCGACAAATAACTTCCAAAATCAAAGATCAAAAATTGTTACATTTCTTATACGTCAAATAAAAAAATTAAAGTTTAGAATAAATTAATTAAATACTTTTGCATTTTTACATCTGATGAACCAATAAATTATTTTATTACCTTTAAACACAGATTAATTTTTTTTAGACCACAAATTGCAAAAAAAAATCTTATGCTCCTGAAACAGGAATAGAAAGGCTTCATATATGAAACATAAGAATATGTTTCAATAAAATAGTTTTTTTAGAATTTGTTAATCGTTTCTGCTGCTTCAAGAAAGATGAAAACGTTTCTCAATTTTTCAAAACACTGTCATAATTTTCAGAATCAAACGTCATTGATTAATAAAATACTGCTTTACTTCAGTAAATAGATTTTTAAATAATTTCCGTTTGAATTAGACAGAAAACAAGAAACGAGTATTAAAAAAAAAAATAAATCAAAACTGCAAGAATAGTTCATATTATGTCTTTTAAAAAATAATGTTTTTTATAATGAGTGAAAAAACTAGTGTAAGTTAAAAGCAGAATTTTTATTTTTTACAAGACAGCACTAGTTTTTTTCTATAGCCTTCTTGAGCAAAAATTTTTATTGTTCTTATTGTTATCAATAATCTGTCATTTACCAATCTCGTACACGCATTCAAAAAAAATCGGCTTTATTATGCTTAAGAGTAACACCAATAGCACATTGAACTCCTTCTGTTCAACAACATTTTAGATTTGGTGTACTCCCAAATATTGCGACTATTGTCTTAAAATCTATATTTTTGCTTCCAAATGCCAAAATGTTGGAAACAAAACAGAAAAATGTTAATATATAGATAGCACTGTAATTTATTGATCTATTTTGCCGACATTTACGAGCACCCATAGCTTGGGTAGAACTCAAACCCATTCGGACAAGCTCTGAAAACACTATCTTCAGTCATCTGACCACCTAATATGTATAATTAAGGGTAAAGCAAAAAGTAAGACAGTTTTTTGAGTTTCGTCATAAATAATAAAGCTTAAAATGTTTTCAAAATTTCCTATAAATGTCTAAAAGTTATAAAAAAAATTGTAAAAGTCCGTTTAAATTTATAAAATCGCCAAAACTCAATTTTTTGTTAAAAAAAATTGTGTTTTCATTATTTTATTTTTTTATTTAGAAAACCGACAAAAATCCTAAGAATCTTAGTTAAAATTTTTATATTCAAATGTCGCTCTAAATTTTTCACAGTTATCTAGAGTTTATATTTTTGCAAGCTACCTCTGAAGATAAATATCACTAAAGTAAATTTTTTTTACTTGAATTTTACATAGGGAAGTCGTGAAGTATAGAATTAAAGCCTGAGAAACAAAAAACAAATCAAATTAACATTTCTCACTATACAATTGTAATGTGTGCAATTGTAATTTTTTAAATTTATGTATTTTTCAATTTGTTTATTTTTTTTTTTAAATAAACATTTTAATAAACTTTAAAGACAACAATAGTCAATTATTAGTAATAGGTATCCAAATTATTTTTAATTCAATTTTTTGAGGTTAAGCGCGTCAAATAGATATAAATTACTTGCATTGGAAACTTTAAAAAATTTGAAGCGACCTTTAAAAATTTAAAATCTTGACTTGAGATTTTTAGGATATTTATCATTTTTCGTGTAGAAACAAATAAAAAAATAAAAAAAACAAGTTAAATTAAAAAGAAATTTTTTTCTAATTTCAGAAAATTAAGAATGACGTTTGCCGGTTTGGGGGGGTTTTAAAAACATTGTAAACATACATATTTTGCTTCAAAACTCTAAAAAAAATTTTTCTTGGCTACTTATAATATAAATTGTATTTGTATATTTTGTACCTCTAGCAGATAACATGTATTCTTGCAGATAGTAAATGCAACTTTAATAAAATAGTTTAAAAAAAATTAATTAAAAACAAAAAAATAATTTAACAAAAACAAATTTTTTAAATACCTATAAAAAACAAACACGGCATTCTGCAAAAGTTATAAACATTTATGCGGTGCTTATATTACCATACTAGAAATGCAACATTATACTGACGGTCAAACAGACCCAAAAAGTTTAAATTTTAGTAGAATTGAATTTAAAAACTAATTAAAATTAATGGTATTTTCCATATATATGCAATAAAGTACTCACATTCGCCATAATCCATTATAGCTTTATTTTAAATTGACAAGACTGCTTTCGCTTTCACAAATTAATGACTGATTATCAGCTTTTATCTTATCACAGCCTTTTAGTGTTTTACGTTTGTAAATAGGTTAGTGTAAATAATGATGTGAATTAAAATATAGATATTATACTTATTACGTTTTCTACTTTTGTTAATAATATTTTTATTTTAAAACTATTTGTTTATAAAAACAAGTAGCTTTCAAAACAAAAAGCCAAATATGTAGCAATTTTGGTTTTTAACCGACAAAATTTTGCCGACGAATTTTTTTCGTCAGCGTTATGGCTGTGACAATGTTTTCATACCACACTAGATAAATTATTGATGTTTTTGGAACCAAACTAAATTGAGGTTTTTACCATTTTTGCATTTTGAAAATATGAATTGAATGTCTGTGTTCATATGCACGCCACTTTTCTCTTAAAATTTGTGTTTTGTGATGACTCATTATTGTATTTCTGCGTTTAGGCACAATACAACATTCATATCCCATGATCTAACAATTATTCTTATACATAACTGTCATTTACGATGTCATTTATTACTAATTACTGAAAAATACTGAAAAAGTTTGAGTTTTCAATATTCAAAGATTAATTGTTGCTTATATTTGTATTAAATTTCTACTCGATGTGACAACTTTGTGCCATTTCAGTAATTTGTGTTTATTTTATGAAAATCATTATATTAAATGCCCAATTAATCACCATTTCCCCACTAAAATTGCAAAATATCACATAGGTCAAACTTTTCGATGTCCGTTATCAACATTTTTTTGTATATATAGAAGCCGCCTCTGTAAGAATGTAAATAATAATATAAAAATTGTCATGCAATGCGTTGTTTAACGTCCTTCCGGCAAATGACTATGACACATAGCATGTCTTCACAATTAGCATGGATGTCGTAAGATGGTCAAGGCGATGACCAAATAACAACTTAAATTCTCAACAACTCGTTTAAACGTGTAATGTGCTCATAACTTGTAATAAAGTCCGAAGATAGAAGATAAATGTGGATTTTTAAAGGTCATACTTGTCGTTTAAGAATAATGTAAATACTTAAATAATTTGTTAAAATCACACCGTTAACGTAGAAATGTTTTAACATACTTAAATTGGCAAAGTAAACCGCTGTAAGATGTCAGTTCAAACATTTGCTTAATTATCGTTTGACAAATTATTGCTAGTGTTTTGCGTTTTTGCAAAAAAACCAAAACGTGACCTACAAACATTATGATAATCATTCAATTTTCGTTTGACAAATTATTGCTAGTTTTTTTTTTGCAAATAAACCAAAACATGACCTACAAACATTATGATAATCACAACAGAAAATGACTATTATAACAAATTGTCATGTCACTTGTCACATTAATTAAATATATTTAAAAAAATAATTTGTATACATAGTCGTAAAACCATAAAAGAAAATCACTAAATAACAGCAAGAAGTTGTGAAATCTAGAAACACTCTTTAATATTATGTGTGATATAAAAAACCTGTAATTATTATCATAGTAACTTATTTGAGATTTCTATTGTTTCTATAAAAACTTTCATTTGTTTAAGATAAGATCTGTAAAAAAAACTATTGCTACAGCTGATATTAGTACTCTTGCATTATACAAAACGACACATAATTTCATATCTCTCCCGTTTCTCAATTTGGCTTTTAAATTTATGATAGATAATAAATTACAATAAAGTCTACTAGAAAATGTCACAAAAAATATAATGATTCTGAAGAGTAAATAATTGAGCGCAAATATGATGAAATACTTATTGTAATTAGCTATGCTAGTTGCTATACAGGGCGTTTTCAAACCACGCAATACAAATACTCAAACAATTCAGTCGTTGTTATCAAAATTATGCTATGTTACACCACTCTGATAAATCAAACAAACACAAAAAAACAAAAATTAGACAAAAGTGTCTAATTTTTCATAAACCACCATTAATTTAAACAAAGAACACAGTAACTCATAAAATACACACAAAAGAAAGAAATGTGATACATTTAAAAGCAGTTGAAGATAGATAATCATATACATAATAAAAAGTTGCAACAAACGTAGATAACACTTTTAATAACCATAAAAATTACATAATTGATAGCAATACTAATAATAATTTTGGTTATAGGTTTTCTTGGAAAAAAAAAACAATACTATTGGTAATAAATTGAAATTAAGGATCGAATTTTCTATTTGAGGACATATAAATTGCTACAAGTTTTGGAGTTAATGAATTAACTCCAAAATGGCTCCTTCTTCAGGCTTAAAATTACAAGATGAAGTAAAAAGAGGGATTACATTATAATTTACTACGTCTACTCAAGTCGAAAAAACAAAATGGGGTCTAATAATAATATACACTATACAAACCTTTTAATATTTCGTAATATTTAATAAAAATTTAAAAATAATAAAACCATTTAATTACAAATCAATACAACTTGTTGAAACTGTTTTAATCTAATTTTTAGATATTAATAATATAGCTCTTAACAAGTTCCCTGATAAAAAAAAATATTTTTATAAAAGTTTTGGGTATTTCTAGTGTTTTTAGATCTTGTATTATACTTTAATTAACAAAATCTGATCTAAATCTAGTGATAATTATATTAAATTATTATTTTAATTATAATGTTTTAACGTTGTATTCTCCCATGATTGTGTTTAAAACACGAGAAGTGCAGCAAGAAGTGTTTTAATAGAACGAGTGTGACAACAATAAGAATATAATACAATTTTATTGAACATTAGTTTATCTACATTGCTCTACTAATTTTTAAAAGCTTGACTGCTCGAGTATTTCTCTATTAAACTTACGACTTTTAAAGGGGTGGATTGATAGTAGCACCTTCGAATTCAAATTTGAAAATAATCTAGTGGCTAAAAACCAATTCAATAATTTCTTTTATTTTTGTGCTAATGTTTAATATAAAAACTAAAAAAATAAATTTAGTTCTACGCCGCCTGATATACGCAAATCCGTTAAGGATACTATTGAAAATTTGTTTGTCTGCATAGTCAAAGCTGCCAAATATTTTACTAAAAAAAAGCTTTCAGTGGATGCTTGCAGGGAAACGAAAGATTGATGTCACACCACGCCGTTCTTGCAAGTGTGATATGACTGATGCCAGCTGTTACCAATATAACAGAACTAAACGTTACTTAAATCAATTTAATGATACGATTCATTATTAAACTATTTTTGATAGAATAATGAGTCAACTTATAACGCAATCTGACACAAAGTACTTGTATGTCTTGAAAAATATCAATAATAATTCCTAAAATGGCAAAAGAATTAACTTGTCTAATTATCTATAGCCAGTTTTAAAAACTACTATTAATATTTTACATATCACTCTAATAACCATTGTTATATTCTTCTATGATTCACTTTGTTAATTCATTAGATTTCTCGACACATTTTAGGTACCATTTTTCTGCCTTTCTTTCCTTCAAAATCTCTTTTTCTTCACTTAATTTTTATTTTTAATTACATGCGATTGCTTAACTCTTTTCATTATTTTTTTTTGACACATAATATTTTGTTTTTTCTTCTGGGTTTGTCTTTTGTACTTGGTTATAAGTTATAGGTTATAACCAAGTACCATAAATATATTGCAAAAAAAAGTTATAACTTATAACTTTGGTTTGCAATATATTTTCTAGTATCTTTTTTATCGAAATCAGCATTTCAAATATTTTTGATTTAAGGGTGGTGTTTGTAACATTAATCCGAATATATACAACCTACACAAAACTCTTCAGCAATGAATTTTGGTCATTATGCTGATTGGTTAGTCGTCGCTGATTAAACAAAAGCAAAACAATACAAAACTGTAAACAATTGTAAAAATTAGCGATAAACAATGCACCAAGAAAAAATAATTAAAAGACCAGCTCAAGTCAAAGCAATAGAACGCCGTCTGCTGCAGTTACATTTTTTTCAAAAATCAAAAATTTCAAAAACTTATTTGGCTTAATTAATGAATTAGTTCTATTACGTAAACATCCTTATGATACTATATTGTAGACAATATAGTAACAATGTAAAAAGTGGAAATGCAAAAGCTTTGTTCTTTAACCTCAAGATTTTATTGTTATTACTTATTTATGAATATGTTATCAACGAACATCCTTGATTACTTGACATATCAATAAAATATTATAAAACTTAAAAAATTTTGACCCCTGTTTATGTGTATTTATAGAAATCTTAATGATAATAATTGCATAATTACTTTTTTCACTTAAAATTTGAAAAAAATGCATTTTAACAACAACAATAATTATAGCTCTAAATATATTTATAAATTGTTAAGTTACATTGATTGCAATCACTGCAATTAAATTATTTAAATTGCTTTTAATTGTTTGTCCTTTGAATAATCATGTTTCATACTTATCGGGGAAAGCGTGCATGATCTCTATTAATTAACACTAATTAAAATGTTTGATGCATTAAATTTTTAATGTCGTTCACTCTTCATAATACTATAAATAAAAATAGCATATGCGTAAGATAAACAATGTTTGTAGTGTCAGAAAAATTAAGCGGAGGAGAAAATTAAAAGCAAATATTTTTTAAATGAATATTTTAGTCAAATGTGTCTAGATGAGACAAGATGACGTTGATTTTCAGTGATTCATTCACAAACAATCAAGTCATTTAACACTGTGATCTTCTGTTATTATTAAAATTAGTGTTTGGGGCCTCGCCTACTGATTCATTTGTAATGTTTAAACATGACACACTTTTTACTATTTTTAAGTTTAATTTCCAGAAACAACATTGTTTCCTGCATTTTACACTAATAAAAGATGATTATTGTTTAAAAAACATATATACACTAGTTTACTACATTCTTGTTTACTCTGGCCTTATTAAATTTTGCACAGCTCCTATTTTTAGCTAAAAATATTCACATATCAATAGCAAACGGTTCAAATTGTTTAATGAGTTGTTACAATTTTGTACAACTTCTTGCAGCAGAGCTTCTGCAAACGCTTTTTGTTATTATTTTTAATTTAGCAATTGAATTCTAATGAGTATTTTTAGTACTCTTAGCAAATGAGTAAAAAAAAATCCTCCACAAATTTTTTATGTGGCTAATTTTTATATTAACACACCTACAAAAAAGTAATAAAGTGACATGGAATGAGATCAATCGCATTTTCGATTAATTTTCAATATTTGGTTTTCATTATTAGACTTGGCTATTAGATAACGACATTGACCTGACCTGTCCTGACTGACTAATATATAACTGAATTTGAAACACTTACAATATCTGGTAATTTTGGACAGAAAATCAAACGTTCTTTAAAAGATTTTTTTGACAAGCACTACATGTTTACTAAGTACTCTCAAAAATGAGAAAAGGTAGGTCTAAATTTTGCACCTCCCTGTAGCAGGTGTATATTTAAACGTAGAACTATATCAATTCCGAGCATAGAACAGAGAACCTCTGACATCAGTTTTCAGTTTTCTAAAAAAAAGTTTTAGAATGACACATTACTGACTCTAGCCTAACAAGTTTGACCCACTTGTTTGTTATGACTAACTTCCTCAAAAACATTACTACACATTGCTATGATCAAAATGTATGTTTTCGTCGGTTACATTATTTGTTTCTTGACTTGTTTTTAGTTTTAATTTTTCCAATTATTATATTAACAACATTTTAAGGCTTACATTATTTTTTTTAATTTTCTTTTTTTTTATAGTTTAAGTAGGCAATTTTTAAAAATTTTTTTTTGCCAGGTAAGTAATTCAGGATCTCAAGTTGTAAACACCTATCCACGTTAAAACTATATACTCTCTTGTTTGTATGACGCCTTGAAAATATTAAGAAACAATTGAAAAATGTGTTCAAATTGTTTTAATTCCAAAATTTTTGATGTAAGCAAGCATCGACTTTATATTAAAGTCAAAAAAACCAAAAAAAGTTTATATCCGGTTTGATGCAGATTATGAATTGCTATTATTAGAAAATAAAAAATGTTATTGAGTCGCTTTTCCGCTTTTTTTAACAATAAAATTAAATGCTTATTGCTTATTACATATAAAGCCTATTGCTGAAATTCTTCATTATTAATTAGGCAAAATACTTATTATATTTACTAATTTAAATTAATTTGAATAAAAAAAGAAATCGTGTACTCAACCCATAGCAAACCAACCTCGATTCAAATAATAGCATATAGTTTTGATTTTATCGTTATCCATGACTTGCATTACTATTTATGGTCTTCTACTTTTTTGTTAACTGCTCTGTCAAACCCAAAAAAAAGATTTCTAATTTGTACGTTGTTAGTTGATAATTAAATAAATAATATAATCGCAAGTGATAACTACCACTTAACACTATCAATTATCGTAATAGTAGCTACTTTCTCTCTACATACGGTTTTTCTGACATTCAGAATTTCTGGAAGAAAGTGAGAAATTACAATTTGTACAACGTAATCGTTGGTATATGGACCGGCTCGGCTGGGTGATGCAGTTTCTCTTTGGCTCATTAAAATGAAGGTAGCGTATAATAAAATGTGAATTTAGATCGTAGTTAGATGAAAACAGGTGGTAATAATTGTAAACGATCATAAATTTTGCTAAAAAAAAAACACTTAAATTAATTAGGTTAACAGATACGTAGTCAACAGCTGTAAAGGTTTAATCTTGTTAATCAAAAACGAGTTTTTAAAAGTTATTAAGAGATAATTGAAAAGAACTAAAAATACAAAGCATTGCCAACCTCCGCCAAACAAATATATCGTGCGTTCATTAGAAAATTTATTAGAAGACTTTAAATTTGAAAATTAAAGATGTAAAGCGGTTTTTTTATCAAGAGATTAAAAGGTTGATTTAGCAAAAATATTATTATACTTTATTTAGTTTTACAACAACAAATTATGACTGACAGATTAAGTTTGAATCGGTCGCGATAAACTATAGTCGTAGACTGTTGAAGGTTTTAAAGGCGTTATACAACTAATAAAGGCAATAAATACAACAGAATAGTAAACATGTTTTATATCCAATTTCTTCTTTAAACCACCCGAAACTGTTTTAAAGCTTTTATTACCAGATAAGAAACATTGATTATTTAACCCATATTATTTTATAGAAAAATATTGTCAGGAAAAAACAGTTTGAATCAATTTCAAACAGCTTCAATCAGCGACGTCGGCTCCAACAAACCATATCCTAATGATCCGAGATCGAGTTATCAATTAATATTGCAGTACAGATCAATTAAAACAGATATGATTGTATTTGGACTAAAATGTTGCTTTGCATTGCTGGCAACAAATAGGAACAGATCACTTTCCAAAAAACTTATTTTTCACATTTTCACATAACGGACTTAAGATTAATTAATTTAACTAAAAATGCAATAATGCGTTGACTAGAAGCCAATCGATTCAAAGGTCGGCAAATCAAACATTTTCTTAGCAAATTTATCGACATAGATTTTTATACAATGAGGTTGCTTGAATTGGAACAAATTCAGTTAAAATTCAGGTGTTGGTTTTTTGGAAAAACCCTCGGACACGTCGATTTTTTTTTGGACTGTGTTTTTTTATATTAAACTTATTATGAGTCTGTTTTTTGTACAATGTCTTATACCTAAACTTGACAGTTATTAAAAAAATTACACTTCTTTCAAAAGATAAAAATACAACGATAAATTTAAGGTGTTTGTTTGTTTGGTCCCATTTATTTACGTCTGGTATTTTGATTGATGGCGGTTTTTAGTCGTATGAAGGAAGGGAAACCGTATGATTTTTTTATTACAAAATGACCCAATTTAACAGATTTTTGCCCGAATGGTGTAAATTCCAATATTCCGGCAGATTCGATATGGATTCAACAGGATGTAGCGCCCCCGCACTATTCGCAAACAGTGCAAGATTATCTTGATAATATTTTCCCAAATAGATGGATGGGAGTGGTAATATCAAATAGCAAGCCAGGTCTTCAGATCTAACCACGTTAGATTTTTATCTTTGTGGTTATGTGGAATCGAAAATCTACTTCAACAAGCCGAAAAATATCGAAAAAATAAAAAATGGAATTAGGGTAGAAATACAACAAATCCAGCCACAAACGCTAAGTGAAGTGATACGAAAATTTGAAAATCGGCTTAGATATTGTCAGGAAGTTAATGGTCAACAATTTGAACATTTAAAACTTAATTCTGAAATTTTGATTTTCAAAAAAACCGCAGCCCATAAAAAAATTCGACGTGTAACGTTTTTCCGAAAATCCAATACCTGAATTGTAGCTGAATTAGTTCCAGCCCACGAAAAAATCCCGAAAGTCTAGATCTGATCCGATATTTGCTAGCAAATGTCGTATTCTCGCTTTTCTTAATTGTCTTTATATTAGCTATATTTTATAATATTTACTTTGTGTTTAAAAATTAAATTTCAAAAATCCAAAAATCCTAGGTACTATTTAAATAAAAATGTAATTGTGCAAATTAAAAACCAATGACCCCACCATGTGTTAAATTTTAAAGCTAACACTAACAAATTACCCAAAACTATATATAAATTTAAGCAGTTAGAAATTTTTAAATTTAACTAACCAGTTTCTGAAGCCTTGTTTGAATCATTCACGTGGAAATCAAATATTAATACATCTAACAAATTGGAAAAAATATATTTGTTCAAAACTGTCAAAATTGTAAAGTCTATTTTGAGTCATCCTAAAAAACCCAAATTTGAAGTAGATTTTACGCACGTTTTTACGTAAATTTTTTTTTACATATTTTGCTGAAATTAGTTAGATATTCTTAATTATTTTATTATAAATAGTTTATCCCTGTCGTTATGAAAAAGCGTTTTGACTTAAGCATTCTTAAAGCACGACGCAAATTCATTTAAGTAAATCTGCGTCTAAAGACTTCTGACCATTTAGACACGTGACATTTAACATAAATTCTAATAATTTATCAATCTCTACCCTACATTCAAAAATCATCCATTCGTGAATATGTTGTTATTTACACAAAGCCATTATTCAACATTCAATTATATAATAAACTTGTTGATAAAATGTCTATCAATGTTACAACTATCAGAGGACTAATTAGTTAATTTAGATAACACTGCAAATGATAAATAAATAAGGTGTGTAAATACATTTCGACGCGTAACCTAATTAGAATATAATTGAAATAATAGGGCTACGTCTATTAAATAAGATTGATTGCTTGCCAAAAAGTTGTCTTTTAATAGCTACAATTTTTATCTTTTCTCGGAAACAAAAACATCTTTTTGATGTTTTATAAGTATGTAAAGTAGCTTCTATGCTCAAAAATATATAGAAACTAATCTCTTGTCTCAGCTAAAAACCATACAGCACTTCTTCAGAAAGAGGCCGGTAACCACTAACATTTGGTCTGAGTCACAGATCAAATGATAGAAGAAATTTGCTTTAGACATTTTCTACAAATTTTTATTTAAGAAAAATGTGGGTTTTGATGTAATTGATACCGAATTTCACACAAAAGCCATCTTGTTTAAAAAAACTATAAATCTACATTGATAATTGACGTAATTTTGATTGTGTTATCAACTTCTAACAAAAAAAAAGTGTTATAAGTTTGTAGTGTGTATCTGTGGATTTGTCTGTCGTCTTGTAGTCACTAAACGGCTCTGTAGCCAGATTTGCCATAGTTCTTTTAATTTGAAAGCTGAGGATTTCTTTAATCAAAAGAGTTTTCAGCTATAATTAAAAAAAAATCGGTTTAGCCGTTTTAAAATTATCATATTTTTTCTGGTTGATATATAGATGTACGCATCTTTCACAGGTCTGATTTAGTTAAAATTAGCATCTACTAAAACATCAGCTGAAGTTTGCAAAACGTCTTCTAACAACTTTCAGCAGAAGTAATTGTTTGTGCTCATTGGAATGATCGCAATCTAGAGTTTTTCTAAATTTTAAATAAATTTAGCAATTATTTGATTTTATATTTCAGATAAAAAAAAACAAAACACTTTTTAAAAAAAACATTTGAAAGGAATTTTTTGAAAAAAACATTTGAAAGAAATCTTTTGTTAAATATTCGATCCTGCAGTATAATAAATATATATTTATTGTTGACTGAACAAAGTATCTCTTGTTTTTGGGACATAGAATGGAAGTGTGTATCTGCGCATTTGTAGGTTCGTCTGTCGTCCTGTAGTCACTAAACGGCTCTGCAGCCAATTTTGATATAGTTCTTTCAATTTGAAAGCTGAGGATTTCTCTAATCTAAAGGGTTTTCAGGCATAATTAAAAAAAAACGGTTTAGTCGCTTTAAAATTATCAGATTTTCTTTGGTTGATAGAAAGATCTTTCACATGTCAGGTCTACCTGAAATTAGGATCTAGTAAAGCATTAGCTAAATTTTTTCAAATCGCCTTCCAACCACTTGCAGCAGAGATGATCCTAATCTAGAGTTTTTATAAATTTTAAATAAATTTAGCAATTATTTGATTTTATATTTAAAATAAAATACTGTCAAAAAGTCTTTTGAAGAAAACATTCGAAAGAAATCTTTTGTTGAAATTTCCATCCTAAACTATAATAAATATATATTTATTGCTGACTGAACAATATATATTTTCTCTTGAGACAAAGGATTAATTTTACTGAGAAGTTGCTTTTTACTTCCAAAAGTTATTATTGTAATTAAAATCTAAAAACTTCTTTAATTGAATATTATTTTCAAATTCAATCAGAAGCTTTTGTACAGATAGGTTACTTAAAATCGATATGTGTAATAATTTATCATTAATATAGAAAAATGCTGCCAAACCCTTTGTAAATATTTATCTTTTGATTGGTTTGAATATTCTTTTTAAACATTTGCCGATTATTTATTCTTCCTAATTAAGTTCAAGATAAATTCAAGATATTCATGAGTTATCACAAAATTGATAAAGCGACCCATTAAACTAAACACACTTAAGGCAGATGCATTGTTTAACATTGTTTTGGTTGTTCAAATGAACTCATTTAAATTTTAATCTTAGTCAAGTGCAGAAAAAAACAAACAAAAATTTTTTGTTTTTAGACAAGTGCCATCCATAAAGCGTCTAGAAAAACGTTTTAGACTTTTCTTAAAAATTTAAAATGTTCTATGTACATATAGTATACTGATTAAATTTCATAGAATAATATTGCTGCTGTTATCATGTGTAATTCATGTGACGTATAACACGTATTCTTTTGCCATTAAAGCATTCAGACTTAAGTCTGTTTGTTTTAAGTGTATAGTATATAGTTTTTTGTTTCAAAAGTATTTAAATTCTTTTGTGATAGTTTTGAAAGTTCTCAGTAAAACCAGATATGAAAACGATTTCAATTACAATCAAAAATTGTTCCGGCTGTTTATTACTTTCAAATCATATTCAAGCTGACCAAAAGTAATTAAAATATAAAAATGAATTCGTAATAAAACAGAAATGAAAACCAATAATAAATAAAACTTCTTGTTATTAGAGTTCTACAGTAATGTAAAATAAGTAAATCATATTAAGTCAATGTGATGTTGCTTTTTAGTACTGTTATCTTAAATTTTTTGTTAAAAAGATTTATTTGTCGTTTTATTACGTTTAGTTTTTACCGTTTTACGTTTATAATTTTTATTTTTTTCTTGTTAGTAAAATCTATTGCACTATTTTTGGGTTTTGTGTATGTTATAGTGTCATCAGAATTACATATTATTTTATGTGAGTCAATTTTCACTAGAATCGCTTTACAGCTGAAGATTAAGTGGACGAATAATCAATTATTCCTTATTTTTTGACCGACTTCAAAAAAAAAGAGGGAGTTACTTCATAACTTTTTTCTGGGTGAACCGATTTTGATAATATAGACCGATTTGACATGGAAGCTGGTGCTTTCTTTCCATTTGATCTCATTTAAATTTAATCAAGATCTGACCAATAGTTTTTAAGTTAATTTTATTATTGCTTTTTTTGACACTTACAATTAATTCATTATAAAAACAAGCAAGAAATCAAAAATTCAAAAAAGTGCAAATTGAGTCAATTAAATAAATAAAATAATAATTAAGTAATCATATAGAAGTCGGTTTATTCAAAATTTTAAATTTGTTTATTGCTTTTTAAACAGAATTTTTTTATAAAGTTTTCAAGTGTATTTTACTCAATAACAACAAGTGTTAAAATCAGTTTTCTCTGTAAAAAGTTATTATAAAAATTAATTTAACCTATAATGAACACTGTGTCAAAATGGCATTATTTGACTGTCAATTGACGTGACTCAACGGTAGAAGCGGTTCAAAACATACCTACGTGTTTTTCCTTAACAAAATGCTAATATTTGCAAAAAATTCCTTCTGTAACCGAACATTTAAATGTTGTGAATCAGCATAGAGACAATAAGTTTATCGACTAAATTTTGATTGTGTTCTTGCTACTGTTAGTCAAGTCTCTAAAATAAGCAGGAAATTACTACTATTTGGATTATATAGCAAGGCTGACGATTACTCTAAAAAAAATAGGATTAAATAAACAATATTTAAGTCTTTTCATGGTATGTCAACCCAAGTTTCAACAATAATTTAATCCTTTTTTAAAATCATAATTTTTCAGCTACCGAAATTAAAATATTTGAAAAAAACATTAAAAATTTTAAAAAATCTTCTACATTTGGAAAAGCTGTCAAAATTAAACAGTCTTAAAAACATTGAAAGCTTAAAAATTGAAGGTTTTTGATGGGTAAGCTTACTTATAGTGTTTTCACTTTTCCGTTTATTTTTTGAGTGACTGGATATCATCAACATACGAGTGGTATTTGGTAAGAAAATTGTCGACCCAATAATTATTAATTCCAGCTGATGAGTAAGTCGTAAAAAACTTTTTAGAATTTTTCCGGAAATTTTTGTGTTGCTATCATATAAAAATACTAAATTGAAATTGGTTGTTCTATAGATTGTTATGCAATATTCCAACGTTTTTTAAGCATTTGTTTGTATACCCAAAAAATTATAAAAGATACTATTTTCGAAGCCGTAATAAAATTTGTAAATAAAGCTCAAAAATCAATCATCACTAAACTTATATAAATAAACTAGGTTCACATATTAATGTTAAGCAATAAATAATAAATAAAGAGAGGAGAATACGTTTTTTTTTAATTTCCGCATAATATTAGAAGGTTAAATACTATGTTGACATTTAATAATCAATGACGCGTAATTAGAATGTTAGTGTCCAGTCACTATAATTATTACCACAAAATTTAAGAAAGCTTAACAAAGATTGAATCATTTCAAACATCAACTACAAAGCATTTTTTTATATTCCGCTGTTTTAACGCTTTTCCATAGTCGATAAACACTCTCTGCGAAATATCTTGTATCACTTTTAATTTTTTCTGTATGAAATTTCACTTTAGCTCATTAAAATGTATATCATAAACGGGCCATAATTTAAACAAAAGAAATTTTATTGCCGTTGACTTGCTGACAATGCCATTTTTTTGTGGTTGAAATTTTCTAATGTTGTAGTCGTCCTTAGTTTCCGGTTTATCAATTGCATTATTCATAATTTTACAGTGGCATGATGCTTTGCTGACAAATATTTATTTTATTACTCAATTTACAAAGTTTTTGCGAATGTTGCTAATTAAATAAACACCTGTTTCACACAAATATTTCCTTTTTTTTTAAGTTATTCTCTAGATAATTTTATTGCAAAAATAAAACGTGTAGTTTTTATCTTGCAAGTGATAATGGTATCGCGGGTGGTACTACTTAATTTGCGATTATCTTAACTTAAAACAAATGTAAAGTACTTGTACAGAATGGTTTTTTAAAATTTAAATAAATTACCTGCGTATACTCTGGCCTGGGAATAGTAATCTTCTCTCGATCAAATCCTTCTTGATGCCTAAGCAAGACTCGTTCGACCCTTGCAAGGATCGGTGAATCCAGAACTCCGGAGGGCCGTTCTGGCGGTCCTCGGTCACTGTCACTTTGCACGAGCATTGTTAAAAATAACTTTAACTTAAGAGAAACTTCACTTAAGTCACTGATGACTAACGTTCCATGAACACTGACGACTCGTAAACGACTAAACTAAGCTGATCCAATGTGGAATACTTTCTGTTTAGACATTATGCATACTTCGAATGCGCTCGACGTACGCATTTTCGGACGGAATTGCCGATTAGAACGAATCCGGGGAATTGTTTTATAGAATGGTTTTCGGGAGATAGATTAGATAAATATTTAGATAAGCGATATCAAACGACTGAGAGTCTAACATTTTCTAATAATGTGCTTCGCTGGAACTCATTAAATATTACTCTTTTAAATTTTTTCACATTATAAACTTTAAAACTCACTTCATATTAGGTTTTTTTAATAAAAATATTGGTGTAATTTTGATACAAAAATTCATTAATGATAAAAAAAATTAATAAATAGTAGAAAACAACACACAGTCTAATTCTAATGCCACGCGACATATTATACATATAATACTCAATAATTATCATTCTGATATAAGCCAGCTTTCATTTATTATTATTCCATAATTTTTTTTTATTCAAAAACTTTTAGTTTGCTTTTAACAACACATTTAAAATAATTTAAATATTAACAAAAGAATTATACTACTATATTATCAACAATCTGCTAAAATTACTTTTATCTACAACAGTTGTATAATGTACCTATTATATGTCTATTTGCTTGACCTTAATAATAGCCATTAGCCTCTACAGTGATTCATAAGTCATTAATTACTGCTGTCAGATGCTTCCTTGATTTAGCTATAATATTATATTGTTTTGCTAAAAACAATTGGTGTTTAAAATGTTATTATGTAAGGTGGTAGATATTTTTAATTCATTTCTGTACTAATAAAAAAAATATTCTAAACTGGACTTGAATCTGGGACTTCCGGTTAGAAGGCAATGAGGATCCGCACTAAGCCATCAGCAACTTTAAACTACTTGTCGTACATATGCTTCTTACTATATCATGTTTTTATAAAATCTATATATATAAAAAAAAGTCTGTTAGTTACTCCACTTATAACTCAAGAACGGCTTTACCGATATGGTTGAAAATTGGTGAGGTGGTAGCTTAGAGCCAGGAGACGGACATAGGATACTTTTTATTCCAGAAACCACCCTCTAAAAAAAGGGTGAAAGTCAAATTTGAAATGCGATGTCGGAAACGTTCGGTGAGGCTCGACAAATTACCGAGAAATTTGACGCAACCACAAAGAAGCGTTTACATTAAAATTTATTTGACGTGGCTCAAGAAATTTTCCCAAACTTGGATTTTTATATCAATTATAGTTTAGAGCCAGGAGAAGGACATAGGATACTTTTCATCCCGTTCGACAGCATTCCCGTGTGACTTGACATGAAACGTCAGTCACTATAAAACGTGGAATAACAAAACGCAAATGACAGCTATGTAATTGACGTATAATGACAGATATGTAATGACGTATGAATGACAATTTGATATTTGTAAGAAATCAATAATAAAACTATTTCTATTAAATAAATAATTAACAATTATAATGTAATGATAGTGCCGTTGCCCATTCGTAAAAAGTGAAGTGAACTATAAAACTCGGTATGGTTGAAAATTTTAGTTTTTAGGTGAAGTGAAGTTTAATTAATAATGCCGCGACCAAGACGATCGAATCTTTCCCGACAAAGCCGTGATGCAAGAAGAATACGAAATACTGCAAATGAAAGGACTGAAGAAGAACAAGAAATTGCACGTGAACAGCGCCGCGATAGTATGGCTCGACTTCGTGCTTCTCAATCACGAGAGCAAAGTGAAGCAGCCCGTGAAACAGCTCGGTTGGCAATGCAGAATCGTCGAGCGAACGACAGAGCTCAACAAATAGATAATTTGCGACGCAGAACAAGATATTTATCAAGTGCTGATTTGAATCGAGCAGCGAGTTTATTAATATTAATAAATATTTAAAGATATTAATAAAATTTTTAATTGAATATTAATAATTATTTTAATATTTATTATTCAATATTTAATAATATTTAATAATTTTTAATTATTAATTAGAAAAAATTAATAAAACTAAATAATTATAAACAGTTACTTTTTATTAACAAAGGGATGAAAAGGGGAGGGATAGAGACAAAAAATGGCATGTATCAATATATAATTTTCCAAGATTTTGGTTTGCTTATTTTAAAAATAGTATCTATGTTTAGGCGGAACAATGTTCGCCGGGCTAGCTAGTATTTTATAAAACAAAGTAGCTTTTGCAGCATTATTGATATTGTGTGTAGATTTCTCAGTGTTGATATATTTTGATTTAAATTATCTTTAAAAACAAACTAAAAATAAATGTAGAAAATAAAAATAATTTTTTTAACATCACTAGAAATTAGATAAACTGCTGAAGTTGTGTCAATAAATTTATTGACTGAAAAGTTAAATATCAATTTTTTTGGAATCAACTTTGTTAGTATACTTAACTAAATTATTCACAAAAAGAATTTAGTAGTCGTGGATAAAGTGTAGTATTCTACTTGCGTATAATAGCTATTATTTAGAAAATAAAGTTTTAGACTACGAGTGTTTAAATCACTGAGAGAATAATAGCCTTCATTATATGTACACTCGTTGATTAATATACTATTTGTTCATTATTATTTTACTCTATTCATATTCTATAATTACGCTATTTATACTTCGTTCTTATTATCCTTGTACTCGGTAGTACATCATTGAGCGCGTTATAACTTCGAAAATATTAATTTGAAAAAAAAAGTCTAAATTAAAAGTTGAAGAAAATTTATCGATTCAAAAGTTTGCTTATTGGCAATTCAATTGAAACAATTATTAGTAGAGATATTAGTAAAAAAGTCAATAAAAAAACAGTAATAATCTTAAATCGTAAACGGTAAGTGATAAAAAAATATATAACAAAAAAATAAGAAATTCAATTATCTATAATAGATTAGATACAGACCAAAACGGTTTTTTGCAAAATGGCGGCACACTTTATTTGTAAGTATTTTGTGTTTTTAAGTTTACTACCTCATACTGCATCTATCTGTAAAAACAAATAACTTACCTAGAATTATGCAAGACAAAATCTTCTATTTCCTGTACTAAAGCGAGTGTAACTAATTTTTAAGCACCTTAGAATAGATCCAAGAGTAATGAAATTTTTTTTTATTTTTTTTTACATTTACATGCTTTATTTTACAATTTTCTTAACTTTAATGTAGTGGGCTGTTTTACTCTGCTTCTGCAATGTTCTAATGCAACAAAAAAAAAATTTAAAAAAAAAATGCAACGCCATATCATTTTTAAATATTTTTAAACTTTATCTCTAGTTGCAGTTCATAATTATTAATTTTTTTTGCCAAGCGCTACGTTAGCTTTATGACCAAAGATTAACAAAAAAATATTAGAGGGTATTAGCATCACATAAACCATTTTACTTGCCCAAACCAATTACCCTAATACTTCAATGTAATTACTATTAATTGTATTTACAAAAAACTTTAAGATTTTCTACAGAATGCAACTTTTGAAACAAATCATTGTCCATATTGATTATTAACGACGCTGAATCTGCCATTAATCAAATTTAATCAAAAGTATTGGTTAACTGAACACAATATATTTTGCAAAGAAAGCTTTGCATAGTATAATATATTTTTTTCTAAAAAATTTATTTTAATTTATGACATTACTGCGGTTTTGACAGAAGCATTCCAACAATTTTTCAAGTGTTTAATGTCTAAAATACTGGATGCTTTTATTACTTCCAATGATACATTTACAAATTTATAAACGTTAGAAAGAACTTTCTTAGAGAAAAAAGATTTAAATTTTGTTTTAACAAAATGATGTAGAGGAAGAAAATTAGCAAGCCAACTTTAGCTCTAGTCAACAAACTTAAGATTTCTGCTGGAATTGGGGAAGATGGTATATTATGAACTTGCAACAAATAAGTTGACTTATTACGTCAACATTTTATTTGAAAATACATACCGGGTGTTGAATATTAGAAGGAATTAAGCAAATCTAATTAATCAATGTTATTTTCAAAATGGAATAAGGCAAGAAAATGCAGAATGGAAATATTCTATTAATCTGTGTCTTCAAGAAAAATGCAGATTGAGTAGTTATTTTGCTTAATTTTAGTACGAATCGATCTAAGACCTGCTTTCAAAAAAACACAGCCGTCTTTGATTCCCCTTAATATTATAAACACCCGGTATGATACTACCTTTGACTATTAAAAAATATATATTATATTACTTTACATTTATGTATACTGTATTATAGAAAACACTACACAGAACTTAATTAAAACTGACAAAATGTAATTTAAAAAATCATTTTCTTCGAAAATAATTCGCACAAAGCATAACATAGTTTGCCACCAGTTTTTGCTTCTAAAAAGTTGTTCTGCAATAAATAAAGCAACAATATGCTTTAGTATTTAAAAAGCATTTATTGTTAGTAAAATTTTAGTGGATTATTTCTAAACATAGTTAATTTGTATCTGATTGTTATTTTATTTTTATTAATGAAAATAATGTAATTTTTTTGGATTTGAATTTTGAATATTACTTGAGAATAAGTTATCGTAAGGTTTTTAAAGGAAGCTTGCGGTAGTAGTTGTCATGTCATCACTTTGCACTTGATATAAAACCAGTGATAGCATATATTTTGCTGGTTATTAAACTATTTATCATTTTTACGTACCATTTTTCTAAATCGTTCGTAAAGTTTGAAATAAGAGACTGTAAAATCTGACAGATGAGTTCGCAAAGTACTACTTTTTCAAACTCGAATGTCTTTTTTATATGCATTTATTAATTTACAATTTATGCGTACAAATGCATACTTGCTATGAGATTTTTTAATAAAATATACGTCATTATAGTAAGAACTATGAAAAGATTCCCCTTGTTTAAACAGTGCCTTTCTCACCGATGACACAACTCTATGAATAAATTGTCGACTAACGTTTTTAGGAATGATGTTTTCTCAATAAGATTTGACATTTCAACTAATAGAATGCAAGAAACACGGTAAAAAACATAAAAGCTTTTAAAGGTATTTTTCTATTTCTTAAACATATTATTGCTTTTGATAGAAATTTGAATAATATGTAATACAAAGTATGTAATGTGAATGCTTTAAATGCAATTAAAAAATATTTTTTCACATAAAATATAAGAAAAGTTTTTTTTTCTGAAAATTTGAATATGACAAAAGATTTGTTAGTTGGCAACAATCACAAAGTCGCTAAATGCAACTACGTGCAAATGCATTTTACTTTGTAGATCCAGGCCGTATGCATAAATAAGAAAATGCGCTCAGCGAGAGAACGACTAGCCAGTCAACTAGAAGAATTGAAGTAAGCTATTACAAGCTGTTAACAAATTTAAAGTAATAAGAATACAGTAAATAATTTGAATAAAAAACAACTTTGAGCTTGCTTTGGATCATTTATATTTGTTTTAAACAAAATATTTAGACTAAACTGTATTATTATAAAATGTATAATTTATTTTGAGCAAACATTGCTAAATAAATGATTTTCTTATAGTAGAAACAAAGACACATTAGGCTAAACTGTATTATTATAAAATGTATAATTTATTTTGAGCAAACATTGCTAAATAAATGATTTTCTTATAGTAGAAACAAAGACACATAAATTATAACTTTTTAATTCAAAAGTGGTTACTGTCGGTGTTACGTAACACAGTTTCGTTTGTTTTCTTCTTTCTATTCTGCAAACATTGTAACAAATAGCACGGTTCCCTCTTGACTCTCCTAACTGTTACTTATTTTTATATATTTTTTTTTTTTTAAATTTTTATAATTAGATAAACGTTTAAAAAATGTTTTATTTTAGTAATATATTGGGTAGTCTAGGTTAAGTATGAGTAGTCTAGGCTAGACTTTGGTTTTTGATTATGTATTGTATTCTCACAGTATGTTTCTTCATTGAGGCGATTGTTTGTCAGCATCACTTGATTACCTGTCTAAACAAGCAATGAAACATTGCATATGCGTAAACAGTATTTAACTGCATGCTGTTGCACTGATCCACTGGATCAATATCGAGTTCTGGGACAGTCACGGTTTTAGTCATTTAGTTTTTAAAATACGACAGATTTTTTGGTATTATGTGTTTCTATATATTTTATTAAATATGTGTTGAAAAGTATTGTTTATTTATTCTATTAAAAAATAAAATATTTATTTTAGGTCACTTAATACATAATTATTTAAAATATTTTTTTATTCTTAGAATAAAAGTAGTTTTAATTCAATTTAATAATAAACGAATAAAAATTTTAAATTATTTTTGTTAATTTAAAAAAAAACAGACAATGTAAAAGATTTAAAATCTCTCTCTGTGATCTCTCTCAATTAAAGGAGTTAGTCAGTAAACAAATTGTGATGAGTAATCTGGTCGATATAAAAAAAACAAACAAATTGGCCGATTCTGTATGCCGGAGTATACACAAGTCGTATATGTCACACATTTTCTTTCAATAAAGATATTTAATAATAATAATAACAATGATTTGTTTTAGATTTGTACTTACACTTTTTTATTTCAAATGAAGCTACAACAACATTGATGCCGGTTGCAAAAGCTTAACAATTTGTCAACAGTCTCTTAGATTTGTAAAACTAAATAAAAATTATAATTGTTATTAAGCTAAATAATACCTACTGTTGTAGTGTAAATTATTGTTGAATATTTTAATGTTGGTTATTAGTTTTATTTTCGATTAGTCGATAGTAAAATATTAATTTACTAGAATAAAATTAACTATAAAACAAGTTTTTGTAATTAACTGAAACACATTAAGATATCTACATAAGCAAATTAGTGCGCCTAACTTACAGTTATACTGTATAATTTGTGAAATTTAAAAATCACACTTTTTTAAGCCTTTGTATGCTAAGCCTTGCTTATAAAGAAACTAATAGCGTTAGATAAAATATGCAAATAATGTCTCAATATGTTTTAATTCCACTAGAAAACGTGTGAAACGTGTAAGTACTTTTTTACAATCGTCTCAGTAAATATTTGACTCGGGTTACATAATAGAAAAATGTAGAAAGAAATAACTATATGTATTCATTATTGAGCATTTATTTCTAATACTAAATAAATATTGATTAAGCGATTAAATAAATGAAGAACCTAAAAGGTCTTCCCTCTATATCAAGCGTTGAAATTTTCCAGAACATATATCCTCAATCTGAAGTTAAAACTATTTTAATTTTGCTGGTAACTGTTGTCTCCAAAATTCTTGTCTATTATTAAGATACTTTACAGTGGCTTCAATCGTTTCCACAATGGTTGAATCCCCTTCATTAAACTTACATTTCAGATTTGGATTCTTCATTAAATTATCTAAATATTCTTTATCAGGCTCCAGCTCTCTCAACAACCGACTTTTGCGACCCGACCTGCTTTTCATAGACGTTTTTGACACAGGCGAAGCTTTTTCACTGCTGGAAATACTGAGATCGGTTTTTCTAGATGCTTTCGGCATCAGAAGTTTTTTGAAAACCGTGCATGAAGACCCAATTGCATTTTCAATTGCTTTTCTAGCTTTGTGAACCCCCAATGTAAATTCTTCATTGTCAGGTCTCAAGTGAAGACCTCGGTGATAATACATCAGACTGTGTTCAAAATCGCCAAGGTAATATAGAGCCTCAGCTTTTTGATATATAGCTCTCAAGAAAGATTTGTCAATATTAAGTGCAGTTTCTGCGTCTTCAAGGGCATTTTCTGGTTGACCCAAGAGAATGTAGCATTTGCTACGAGCTACCAAAGCATTTTTTTCAGCTGGATTTAGCTCTAATGCCTAGAACAAAAAATAAAAAATAGCTAGTTAATAATAGTAAATTATTAACAAAAATACTAATTATAAAATTTACTATTTAAATTAACATAAAGAAAAAAAATATGTATGTATATGAAAAAAAAATAATTTAAGACACTTATCAATTATAATATTGTGATATCAAAGAAAACAACATAAACTTTTAGCTTTAAGCTGAGCTAAATAAGAGCTTTAACAAATAGATAAAAGCTAGAAAAAGAAATAAAACAAACATCTAGAAACCATTTGAAAACACAACAAATCTCATAGCGACAAACCAGATAAAAACCACTAAAAACATAAAAAAACATTTTAAGATCACAAAGAATGGAAGCAGAATAAAAAGTAAACAAACAAAACATTTGTAGAAAAAAAAATTAGTTTGGTTGGTAAATGTGTGACCAGATACTTTTTCAGATTTTTTTTTTCATTAGACACTTTTCATATCTGGGTTTTCTTCTTAAGAATATTGACTACTAACATTAAGCATGCGACTCTAGCGAGAAACTATTAAAACTACAATAGATGACGTCACAACCAGTGACCGGCTGACCGGTTGTAAACACATTATTAGTTGTTGTGAAAACGACTTTCAATTTTACAAATAATAAATTTCTGGACATTGATACAGAATGTCAAAGCATTTAAAGAAGCAGTTTGGTCGGCAAAAACGCGTGTGCAACACCAACTGTTGTGTCCCAACCTTACATTTCATTTATTCCCAAAAAAATAGAAAAAAAATGTTTTCTCCTCACATTAGTAAATAATTGACTTACTTTTCAAAATAATTAAAGCACACAAACAAAGCTGCAAATTGCACAAAAACGCACTGTTTTGCCACTTTGAAACAGTAAACAGTCGCCAAAAATGACAAATACTAGATGTGACGTCAGAATTAAAGTTAACTGTATTGCCGACAAATTAATGTGAATTGCCAATACATTTTATAATGCTCTCAAGAATATTTTCGAAAATATCGATAATTTCTCTGTTATTTATCAAAATTAAATTATTGTTTTTGGAGGTGGTGGTAAAACATAGATTATTAAATGTAGCTATGAATAATGTACTAACATTATAATGCCCTCAATGCATGAATATACAGTTCTTACTATTGAAACAAAAGTAAATATTCAATTTCCTACTTTATTCTACAATTTTGTATAATGGCAGAAAATCAAGTTAGTAACAAAGTTATTTTAAAAGTATATAACTAAATAAACAAAATTTATTTAAAGTGCATATATTTATAGAGAACAATTTGTTTGACTAAATATTTTGCAGTTTATAAAGCTAAAACAGGAATCGTTGGAAAATCCGTCAAGCAGAACAAAAATAGATCCAGCTATTTTATTGCTGCTTAATAAGTACTTTGCGGCATTCAAAATTATTTATTGTACTTAAATCAGACTTTTTTAAATAATCTGCGTCAGTTGTTAATATTTAAAAAAAGTAAATAAAATTGAAAATTTATTTTGCAGCTTTTAGTTGGCTTTTGGGATGTCCAACTTGGATGTGTTTGTTAAAATTGTAGTAGAATAACACTTGTTTTTAATTTGTTATTCTATTTAACAGATGTTGGTAAAACCAGCTCCAAATATAAATTTTATACAAACAAAAGATAAATGTCAACAAAAATAAGCCTAAAATTTAAAAAAATTACCAAATTTCAGTAAATTTAATGTTTAGCTCGTATAGTACAAAAAGCTATTTCAATGTGCTTGCACATGAGCAATTATCGCCTCCAATGTACGATTTTCAATTCTGTAAAACTACTAAGAGGTCTAAAATGTCTGCAAAAAATTGTGATTATTTGGCAATGTTAAAACTGTGACAAAACTTAAATACAAAACTTTTATAGTTTATATTATTTGTCAATAATAATACAGTTGCCGCCGAGGTTGAACAATGGCTTAAAATGTTTCTTAATGTTCTAAAGTCACTCATATTTATACATTATTAGTTTTTTAGTAATTTGAATTTTTGCTAAATCAATTAATAATGAAAACAAAACATTTTTAGACCAAACTAGATCATCAATCACTAAAATATAAAAAAAAAAAATTAAAATATAATTTTTTATAATTTTATTTCACTTCTAATATTATGCAACAATTTCTGAAAATAATTTCAAATATAGTAAATAAGTTTTCTTCACTTTCTGCAATATTTTCAGTAAAACGGTTGCTTTGTTTAAGGTTATTAAAACTAGTTATTCTGCTATCACTTATATATAAATAATTTTTTGATCTTGTAATTATTGTTAAATGTGTTTTTTTAAATTTGACGTCATAGTTGGCCATTTCTGTGAGCCAACAGTTTTTATCACAATGTAACCCATTGCATTCAGCTCTTTTGTAAAACTGGCTTGTGTAATCGTAAAAAAAGTAGTGGTTTTCTTAAAACAAGAGCAGAGAAAGTTATCGAAAATGTAAGACAAATAATGGAATAAGCGCTACGAATATTTCTACGTAGACTTTCTCAACAGTTTCAATTATTATCAGTCACCACTTGCCACAAAATTAAAACAAAAAATTCATTGTAGCCCTATTGTCTGCAAGCAGTACATTAACTCCTTCCAGTTGATTATCCGGTACGTGTCCAATAGTTGGTTTATTAACACTTTTAATAAAAATATATCAAACTTAAGTCTTAAGTTTCTTTGCTGATAAGACCTGGTTTTACTTAGACGGTTATGTGAAATCACAAAATATGCGAATGTAGAGTTTAGTAAAACCTAATTTTATTGAAGAGGTTCTATTGCACTCTAAAAAACTAGGACTATAGGCGCCAATTAGTGGTCAATGTTTTTTGATAGAACATTGCTGCAAGATACCGGGAGGATCTTACAGCCATTGTACAGCCAAATTCTAAACGGATGCTTTTAGCAAGACGGTGTCACTGCACATACCGCTTATGAGACCTTAAGTATGATACAAGAGTTTTGTGACCGTCATGAGATCAGCCAAAATACAGTCATAATTTACAATAACTTTTCAAAATTCTACAACTTCATTTCACGTAACTTTATTTGTGGGTTTATTTAAAAAACTTGATTTTCCAGCAACGCTTAAATAACCTCGATGCATCAACCTTCAAGCAATAATTGCCAAAATTGTTAAAATTAATAGCAATTCTTAAATGTTGGCGAATGTCAGTAGCGCAATTGTTCAAAGAGTTCGCAAATGTCCTGAACTTGATGGGCGACATATTAATTATTAAACGTGTTAAACTATTATCTTATTAAATTAAAAATGAGGTTAGATTAAGTTCAGATGTCAAATTAATAACTGTCACTTCGATTTGATGGTAAAGGTACGTAACACTAGTTATAATGCCCTTAATATATACATGAATAAATATAGAGTTTATATCATTGTAACAAAAATACTTATTTAATTTTCTACTTTATTGTATAATTTCCTAGTTATGTCAGAAAATCAAGTTAGTAGCAAGGATTTTTAAAATTTCATACTTGAACAAATAAAATTTATTTAAGGCAAGCATATTTTTAGAGAAAATTTTGTCTGACTAAATATTTTGTAGTTTATAAAGCTAAAACATGAATCGTTGGAAAAACCGTCAAGCAGAACTAAAATTAGATCCAGCTATTTGATTTCAGCTTAATAAGTTCTTTAGAGAGCATCAAAATGTATTTATTGTACATTGTACATTATATATTATGCGTCAATCATTAATTTTTAAAAACTTTAAATAAAATTGCAAAAACATTATCAGAGTTTTTACTTCTACGAATTTAGATAAAATAAATTTTAAACAAGCAAGATAAATATTAACAAATGTAGCCTCAAAATTTGAGAAAATTCACTTAAAATTAACAAATACATACTTAAAAATTGTCAAATTTCATTAAATTGACCCGGAATAATACAAAAATGCGGTGTTAATGTCATTGCACATTAGCAATTGCATGTACGGCTTCCCATTTTGTAAAATTACCAAGATGCCTATATTTATTTGTTTTACATTTAATATATTTTAAAAACTTTTATGGTTTTGGTAATAAACGCTGTTTAAAGAATATTGTTTGGCCAGTGTCAAAACTGTGCCAAAGTTTACATACAAAATTTTTATTTATTTTAGTTTATATTATTCCACCAAAGAAAGTGAAAGTTAAACAATAATAAACATAAAATCTCTCTTTATGTCTTAAAGTCACTGATATTCAAGTATATATATATATACATATATATATATAGTTTTTTAATACATTTGATTTTTGCTAAATCAATTAATAATAAGAACAAAAAAAAAGTATTTTTTTGTAATAATAAAAACACGTTCTGGTTTATTTTAAACATTATATAACAATTTTTAAAACTATTTCAAAATATAGATAATTGGGTTTTTACAGTTTGGCAATTTTCTTAAATAAATATGATAAAATTCCAGTTTTATATGCATAAAATATCCCCAAAAATTACAAAAATTTTATTTTCAGAAAAACGACTGTTTTGTTTAAGGCTATTAAAACCGATTATTCTGTTTTCACTTATTTTTTTAATATTTTTAATTTTTGCCAAACGAAATAAATAAGCATCAGAACAAAAAAATATTTCTTAAACTAAAAATATGTAAATGTAGTTCTCCATAATAAAACACATTTTTTTTACGTCTTACAATATTTAACAATAAATTTTAATAGTAATTGTGATTATAGATAAATGTCAAACCTATATGTAGGTTTGACATTTTTGCATTTTTTTTTGATAAAATTTTTATTTTATTTGCAAAAAGTATTCATCGAAAATGACTAAATTTATATTTTCAGAAAAACGGTTGCTTCAGTTTAAAAGGTTATTAAAACTTTCTAAAATTATGAATATAAAAAAATATGAAAAAAAAATCACGTTAAAAGATTATTCCACCTCTACTAATTTATGATAAGATCATAAGTATTTTTAATTTTTGCTAAATCAAATAATACTAAGAACAAAAATATTAATAATAATAATGAATAATAAAGTGGTTTCATTTTACTTACAAATATTTTTCAAAATTACAATCTTTAACTTTATACTTTTTTTAATACTGTTTCTTTTGTTTTGTTTATTCTTTTCTTTTTTTACTTTTAACATTTCTTGAAAAAATATATATTACATCATTTTGTTATAGTAAAATGCCATATCACTTGCTAAAGTTATTATTTGTGTTCCAAGTTTTAACAATTATTAGAAATTATTGTTAAACTAACATTTTGCTAGTATCAACAAGAATAGCTGAGCGCGCTAATTGAGATTTTTAAATTTAGGTTTTATTCCAGCGCATGTTTTCAAAATTAACAAATTGCTTTAGACAGGCTGTAAATTCAAAATAATTTTTTTTAATTAATAACCTTTAGCAAATTATAGTAGATCACAATTATTGTGAAAACAGACGTAATATCACCTTAAAAATAATTTCTTTTATTTTCTGAAGTTTCTGACAACTACACAAATTAAGCATTAAACAGAAAACATTTTAACCTCACTTTTACATATGAGATAAGTTCAGTTTAGCAAAAACAATTTTTTGATTTTATTTCTATTTAGTATTACATTACCTACATTTTTAAGATTTTTCACATTGGCCATTCACGTCTAAAAAGCGATTTAATATATTATATTTTTGTAAATGTCCTACAAAATAGTTACGTAGAGTAAGTTATATAGATGGCAACAAATGCAAGCTATTATAAACATAATTAAAAAATCTAACCTTAGTAATGAAACCGATTGCAATCCTGATGTCACCCCTACACATTTCATAATTTCCTAGGGCCAGAAAAGTACTAGGCTCTGCCTCTTCTGGAATTTGCAATATTTTCGATCTATCTTGTTTCCTTTTCAATTTCAATGATTGTTTAATATCTTTAGAGCCCATATTGACAGCTGCTGCTCTATCTTTGTCACAATAAAGCTCTTCATGTTTGCTTCTCTTCCTCTTCTTTTTCAATTTTTTTTTAATATCCTGTCCAGAAGCATCATTGTCCTCATTACCTTTCTTTTTTTCTTCACCTGTCTCATCAGTTTCTTTGAGGTTATCATCAGGTTTGCTTTCCTTGAGGTGTTCCTCTTTAGCCTCTTCTTTATCGTCATCGATGGTCACACCAATAAAGCTTTGTAAAAGCTCAGCTTCTCGTGATACACTTAATCTTGTATGTATCATCGACACGGAAGCTTTTTCTTCGGACATCTTGCACTTTTTTATAAGAAATGTGTAAATTTTCACACTTTTACGCCTAAAATAAAACGTTTCTATGGCTACGCAGGTGTGATCAATTTTCGCTTTGATTCCGCTTGTGTCAACACTTTTCCAGCGAATATTTTTATTCGATAGAAAGAAGGATTTGGAAAAATGTCCTTGGGAAGAAGGTATTATGTAATGCAATTACTTTCTGAAGTAGAATATTTTGTCAATTTTGAGTGCATGCATGTGTTGCATGTTATTGAGTCTATATTTATCTTGTTGAATTTGTTTGATCTACTGGTAATTGCTATTGCACTTTGAATCGATTAGAATTGAACTATGATTTGATTTTTATCAGAAAAGTAAACTTTAATTAGCTTGATATTTGAGTCATTTAAATATAAACAGGATCAGATTTGTCTTAAATTATTATAGTAATTTAGTATCAACTAAGAGCCATCAATTATCATTAGCTATTAAAGAATTAACTATAAGTTTCAAAAATTGAATTAATTTTTATTATATTACTAGCTGACCCGGCGAACTTTGTACCGCCTAACAGTCAATGAATGTCGTGTTACTTTTTAGCTGAACTAATTTAGGCTTTGATGAACGTAAAACAATGATACGAAACAATATATTTATATAGATAGAAACAAAAAAGTATTTTATTATGATGAATGATGATGAAAACATACATACAGAATGAGAATAAAAATAAAAAAAAAAAAAAATTAAAATTAAGTACTTCAAACTCATGTCAGAAAAAAATGATTGAAAACTATGTTGTGCAGATTGGGAAAATAAAATAAAGCTCGGATTAATTCATCAATAGGATTTTCATTCAAGCACTTTGTGGTAAACGACATTCTTTGTTTTTTGGTCAGGCGCAAGAACAAATAAAGCGGATGGTTTGCCGACACGTGAGCATGCCACGTACAATTGGCCATGAGAAAAACATGCATTTTCTAGATAGAGGCCACAATTAGTCAAGGATTGGCCCTGTGATTTGTTAATCGTCATGGCGAAAGCAAGACGAATCGGGAATTGAATTCGTTTAAACTCAAAGAGCATATCCGTTGGGATCATCAGAATCCTTGGAATAAGAACTTCCTCATCTTTAAACTTTTCTTTAAGTATCGACGCGTGCAATTTCTCGCAGATAATTGACTTGCAATATTCCGTTGCCTAATTGCATTACGGCTTCGCTGGGAAAGATTAGATCTTCTAGGACGCGGCATTGTTATTAAAATGTGCACTCGCATAAAACCACCAAATATAATAACAGTGCCTGAACTTTCAATAGCTCAAAGAGTATATAAACACTACGTATGAATAGCTTATCAAGAAAAATCATAGACAACCTATAAAAAGGCATTTACACTTTTGTTAACCTGTAGATTTTTTTTCCGCAATCTTATAACCTTTACCAACTGATTTTTTTTATTCCCTAAATTCCGTTCCTTCCTTTCCGATGATTTTATGTTTTTACTGTAGAATAAATCTTAGGTATTATTTTCGGGAATTAAAAACAAATATAACAGTACCTGATCTTTGTAGACATTTTACAAAAAAGAAATTTCTGAACGCACACGTGATGTCTTCAGAAAAAAATTAAGTTGTGGCTTAAATGTCTCAGCAACCAGACCATAAACTCCAAAAAAAAAAAGTTGTTATACTATTTGACAGGATTGGACAACAAATGTTTGACATGTAATAAACAAATCAGCATCTATTGGAATGATAAAGTATTCATTAATAATAAATTTGTATTTGTAACGTCTTAAAGTTTCTAAAAAGACATTTTAAAGAAAATTTTAAAATAAACAATTAAAAATTTAAGGAAAAACAATTTGATCAAAATTGGAAAAATAATCATAATAAAAATAAAAATAACAATAGTCTACCAAATATAGTAAATTATCAAAATTTTTGGGGTGAGCTATGGTCTAATAATTTTAATTATGATTTTGATTATTTGACAAAAAAGGTTTAATCTTTTTCAAATAATATTAGACCTATGATAAATTATAAATAATAAACAAGAATTTGTCAAAAACAATTAATAGGAAGGCGTCAGGAAAAGACAAAGTTTATAAAAAGTATTAAAACATTTATTATCTTTCAGAAATATTTTTTAAATAAATCATTTTAACAGATTTATAAAAAAACCTAAAATTTTTAGGATTTTAGTAAATTTTCTTGCTGAGGGAATAACCTATTTGAAGCACAAAGAAAATGACACCAAAAATCCGCCAAATTATAGGTTTATAACGTATTTACCAACAGTATAATATAAACTGTTTACATTGTACATGAAAGATCTAATTTATATCCATTGCATAAATGATATTATAAATATTAAGCGGAAAGGTTGCACGAATGCATTCTTTCAATTCAATTGAAAACAAATAAATCAAGACTGCATTATTGCCATCCCATAATTGTGGAATAATTCAAGAAGATTCATTAGGTTCTTTATGGTTTAGTTTAGCAATTAATCCATCAACAAATCTCCTTCATAATTCAAGTTGTGTTCAAAAGCTGATAACCAACCACATTAATTTTTTAACTATTAGCCACCATATGTATATGATTGACTTCAAAATCTATGCAAGCAGCAATGAATTATAATTCAACTTATAAATAATGATGGTATAGATTTTGGTGGTAAAAAATATAAACTTCACGGCACAAATAAAGGTAAAAATCAATTTTTTTAAATAAAATTAGCAACAATGAGATTATTAACAGTTTAAATGAAGGAGAACTGTACAGGTCACAATCAAACCTTCAAAATTTTTCATATCGAAATTAAAAATAATTTTAACAAAATGGGTTTTAAACAAGTTTTATTACTTTTAGAAACGCAATTAAATAGTAAACATTAAATACAAGGAATAAATTCTTATGCTGTTCCTCTATAAACTTATTCTTTGAGTGCAATCAGATGAACCGCAACAGATATTAATAATATTAGCATAAAAATTTGAATATCATTTACTAAATTTAATAATCATTATGCAAAATCTTCAACTAAACGATTTTTAATTTCTAAGGAGAACGGAGGCATAAGAGTTTTGATACAGATCTTACACTATTAAATTTAAAAAGTAAAATTATAACAAATAAATTATGTAAACAAAATAATAACTTTTTATTAAAAATTAAACAAAAAAACATCAAAAAAATAAATTTAAAAAAAACATTAAATTAGATATGATAGATAAAAAGCTGTCATTTTTTTGGATCCAGAAAAGTCAACTTTTTCTAAAGACTAAAAGTTTTATTTTTGCTATTCAAGTAATTAACTTTAAAAATTATCGTAAGTTCATAATTAAGACACAATTAGTTAATGACATTTGTAGAATGTGTTTCAGTTTTTTTTTTAAATCAATTGAACACAATTTATTTTCTTGTTCAGTGCTCGTTAATCTATATATATAAAAGAAAGTCTGTTAGTTACTCCACTTATAACTCAAGAACGGCTTTACCGATATGGTTGAAAATTGGTGAGGTGGTAGCTTAGAGCCAGGAGACAGACATAGAATACTTTTTATTCCAGAAACCACCCTCTAAAAGAGGGGTGAAAGTCAAATTTGAAACGTTCGGTGAGGCTCGACAAATTACCGAGAAATTTGACGCAACCACGAAGAAGCGTTTACATTAAAATTTATTTGACGTGGCTCAAGAAATTTTCCCAAACTTGGATTTTTATATCAATTATAGTTTAGAGCCAGGAGAAGGACATAGGATACTTTTCATCCCGTTCGACAGCATTCCCGTGTGACTTGACATGAAACGTCAGTCACTATAAAACGTGGAATAACAAAACGCAAATGACAGCTATGTAATTGACGTATAATGACAGATATGTAATGACGTATGGATGACAATTTGATGTTTGTAAGAAATCAATAATAAAACTATTTCTATTAAATAAATAATTAACAATTATAATGTAATGATAGTGCCGTTGCCCATTCGTAAAAAGTGAAGTGAACTATAAAACTCGGTATGGTTGAAAATTTTAGTTTTTAGGTGAAGTGAAGTTAAATTATTAATGCCGCGACCAAGACGATCGAATCTTTCCCGACAAAGCCGTAATGCAAGAAGAATACGAAATACTGCAAATGAAAGGACTGAAGAAGAACAAGAAATTGCACGTGAACAGCGCCGCGATAGTATGGCTCGACTTCGTGCTTCTCAATCACGAGAGCAAAGTGAAGCAGCCCGTGAAACAGCTCGGTTGGCAATGCAGAATCGTCGAGCGAACAACAGAGGTCAACAAATAGATAATTTGCGACGCAGAACAAGATATTTATCAAGTGCTGATTTGAATCGAGCAGCGAGTTTATTAATATTAATAAATATTTAAAGATATTAATAAAATTTTTAATTAAATATTAATAATTGTTTTAATATTTAATAATATTTAATAATTTTTAATTAATAATTAGAAAAAATTAATAAAAGTAAATAATTATAAACAGCTACTTTACGGTAGCTGCTAATTTAAAGATTTTAGTTTGCTTATTTTAAAAATAATATCTATGTTTAGGCGGAACAAAGTTCGCCGGGCCAGCTAGTAATCATTATAAAAAAGACATGACACGGTTGCAAATATAATTCATTCAAATTTTGCTTTCAAATTTAATTTGGACAATAATGTTGAACCTGTTGAATTTAAATGTTGATACCATTAAAACAAAAATAGCATCATTAAGTAAAAATCGCAAAATTTTAGATTTGGATTTAAACATTCTCTTCGAAATACAGAAAGCAGCATTATTATGCTTATGTCATATTGTTCAAATGTTTTACAAAAAAAAACAATCTTAAGTTAACGACTCTGCTAAGTCGATGGCATCGGCAACTTTGACTGTTGGCCCAATATTGACAAAAACCTCTTCTATTTCTTTCTACTCTATTTGGATTACAGGAATATTGACAAAAACCTCTTCTATTTCTTTCTACTCTATGTGGGTTACAGCTTTTCTTGTCTATAGTTTTCCTGTTTTCGTATTTACACTGTCTTCTCACCTTCTAATCTGTCTGCCTCCTTTCTTTTTTTTTAAGGTTTTTTTTTTGCGGTATGTCCTATCCATTGCCATTTTAGTTTTCATAATCTTGTTGAAACATTTTGTATCTTAGGACGACTTCTTATAGCTTTGTTTTGTATTCTGTCTAATTTTTTAAATTCAGCATGCTTCTCTTCATTAGCTGTCTGACAAGTTTCTTTAGTTTATGCTTAGCCGGTAATGATCCCAATTTAGTTTTCAAAAAATGTCTGCTAAGACAACTGTGAATAGTTTAAACGATAAAGGGTCTTCTTGTCTTACACCTCTGTTTATTTTTATTTTTTTATTTTTTTTTTCTAATCTAATTTTAGCTATACTGTTTTTTATTATTTTGATCTACTTTTGTTCGACTTAATTTTCTAAACAGTACTAGATATTTCTGTGTACAATTAAATCAGAAGTCTTTTTGAAGACGATAAAACAGCAGTAGAATATTATACTGTGTTTTCGATAATTTGTGTCATATATGGTCTAATATTAAATAGCCTACCGTAAATCCGGTCTATTCTCTAGGTTGGTTTTCATCTAGAGTTCTTGTTACTTGGGCTAAAATTATTTTGGCAAAGATCTTATAAATATCGGACATTAAACCAATGTCCAGTAGTTTAGATTTGTAGTTATTCATTTCAGTCTTATCATCCTTTTTGTAGAACAGGGTGATGGTGATGCACTCAAAATTTTGGTATTTAATATATGTTAGTAGTGGTTAGTTGTATTTATTTAATTAGTTTAAACAAATCAAACAAAAAGCAATTTAAATTAATTACAAAAAAAAATTATTAATCATATTGAAGTTGGTTTTTTCCAAATTTGTAATTTGTTTAATTATCTAATTGAAGATACATGGTATGCAGAGCTTAAATTCCCCAAACTCACCTCGGTCTTTTATCTCCTTAAGCTTCAAAAGTTTTAGTTTCAGAAAAAGCCTTAAAGTATTGCTTTTTGTTAAACTATTTTAATATTGTAGAGTTATTTTTTACATAATGTAACTTAAAGTATTGTATTTTGCACATATACAGTAATCAGAAATACTTGCAAAGCTTAAAATACAAAAAGTGTCACTTTTCGCGACATAAATTGAACCACTTTTTTTACAGATGTAGTTTGAATAAATTTGTATTGGTCTTATTTAGTTTAATTTTATTTAATAATAATTGTTTATAGACATTTTGGTTTTTTTACTTATTCAAACTTAGGTTCTACCTACTCCGATCATTATAAGATTAAATTTAAACAAGATGCAATTATAAAATCAAAATAAACATAAATAATTTATTTTGATTTTATAATTGCATTTTTTTTATTATTGTTTAGTTATTTTAATTTTATCATTTTTATCTATACTAAACTTTTTATTTTTATTTATTAATTTTTGTTTATTTCTATAGTTCTGCTTAATTTATCACTCTCTTCAAGTTAGATTCTTTATTGTTTTTGTAGAATTTTTACACATCCTGCATACTTTTTATTTTAAAATGTGTAACAAAAAATATGTTTCTTTTTTTATGTTTTTATTTCCACATCTAAATGTGTTTTTTTGACTTTAATTCTTTGTTTTTTCAAATACTTTGCTATTTTGTTAGTACCTTATCTTTTAATGCTTTTTATATGGTTTTTTAGTTTTTTTTTTTGCTATACCAGTATTGCAATTTCTGTCTTTTAGCGCACTATGTGTTTCTTTAATATTTTCTCCTGTACCTTGTTTAATGTAAGAGTACAGGCTTAACGAGGTCTGAAAGCAGCTAAATTATATTTGCCAATTTTTTTTTGCCTTAATAAAATTATTAATTATATTTTTAGACGTTTCTGTCGGTTTCCACAAAAGTGTGACTAATTAAAAAGTAATTGTATTCTCATTAATAACAATATTTTATTAATGTAACGCATCAATAAAATAATACTGAGTTACATAAACTCAAATTAGTTAAAAGTGTTTTTTGCGAAACAGTTTGGGCTTTCAAAGCAATCTTGTTACTAAAGTTATTAAATTTGTACTCTTAAAAATAATACTTTTTTAAAACAGTAGTTTGACATAACGTTTTCTATTAACACAGTTTTACCATATACCAAAAAAATGTTTAATAAATTTTATGAGCTTTTTTCGCTACCATTTTTTTTATTCATCAGGAAATAAATAAAACAATAAATAATACAATTTTATTCATCTCCTATTGATGACTACATGAGCTCTAAAATTTCAAAAAAATACTTCTGCACTACGACAGTGTAAAAAATTAATAAACTTGATTTATTAACAAAAATTCAATTTTATAAAAGTTTTATTAAAAATAAACATATATTTTTTTTTTAAATCAATTTTCAAAAACCAATATAGATCATTAATTTGCTCAGTTTTTAATTTTTGTCTGAACGGTATTTTACGCTTAAATTCGTTAAACCTAATTCATATATCTGATGTTTTGTTTAAAGTATAGTTATTTGAATCACAAGCCCGGAAACAGGCATTTTGCAAAGCGAGTAATTTTGGAGGCCAAGGCCGAAAACCGAGGCCAATAAACTACAAGCTTTTGCTAAAGCGTTTTCGGAGGTGTGATTCACAAAACTTTTTGTGTCGCTGCCGATTTTTCATTTTAAAAAATAGAAAGAATTTTTTATTAAAACAAGTTTTTTCTATGTTATGGCAAGGCTAAGTAAAAAATCCAAATGTCCTGTTTATTAAAAAAAAAATATTTGCTTTGACATTTCAAAAGTTACCTATTTTCGTTCTTAAAAAGTGAAATTGCTGTTTTCTGAAAAAGTCGATACTCCAGCACACATTACGGCTTAGGAACTTTGGGGGGCTATACATTAATTGTAACATTATACAATACAAACCGTTAGTTGTCGTTCAGAAATGTCTGACAATGACAGCAAATGTCATAGTAGTCATTTTCCAGCTTAGGCTGGCAAGACGGCGTTGCGGGCCGCTTAGGACACGTTGAAAGTTATGTTTTGCAGGCGCAAGGCACAAAAAATATTTTAAAGCTAATTTTATAAAAAATTGTCAATTGCTTGAGACGGATTTTTAGACTAACGGTTAAAATTGCACTACGACAGTGCAAAAAAATAGTGAACTTAGTTTATTACTATTGTAATTTAAAAAATATATTTTTCAAATACTAACTAATAGCGTACATAAACTATATTCCTATTAAACTAATTAAACATTTTCAAATTTGAAAAAATACAAATATTTTTTGCTCAGTTTGTTTAAATTGTATTTGATCAATTAAATAAATTATATTGAGATTAGTCTTCTAAAACTTCTGTGCTCGCATTTTTTAGACTTTTATTTTAAAATTTTATTATCATTTTTACTAGTTTTCTTGCTTTTTCTTCAAATTTAATTCCTTGTAAATTGTAATATTTTTCTCTAAATAGTCAAATCATATAATTTAACAGGAATAAATTATCAACTATTTTACTATTTAATAATAAATTGACCAAAAGTAAACTTGAGTAAAATTAAGGTAATGGCAATTAAATTCAAAAAATTCAGATTTTTTGATAAGATTTTTTTTTAAATTCAACCTATCTCTTAGCGAATTAGTTTTGATTCCGATAGAATTAGTTTAATTTAACTTTTCTAAATTTTTTCAAAATTACTTTGATTGAATCGGTTGATGAATAAACTGAAATTTGTCGGTTAGAGCTAAAAACTTATACATTTGCAAAGACTGCAAAGCCTGTAGTTAATTATGAACAAGAGTAATTTAATTAAAGATAATTAAATTAGCAAGAGCTATCTTAGACCAGGGTAGAAGTCTTTAAAAATAATAAAAAGTGAAAAAAAATAATAGTAGAATGAAACCTATTAGAAAAGGAAGAAAATATTATAACAGTTAAAGGAAAAATAATTTACGGGCGATCTGAGGTCGGGAAGGGGATGGGGGTGAGTTTTTAAGGGTAAAAAACGGTTTTTCTTGATTTCCGGCAAAACTAAAAGTCCTATCAATAAAAGTCAAATAGCAAAGTTGTAGGTAATAAAAAGATCTAAAACTTTTGTTCACACACTTTTTTTACATAACCTCAAAAATTTATGTGAAAAATTCAAAAAACCAAGTTTTTGGTTTTTTATTTTTATCTTTAAAAAAATTTTTTTTTTTTAACGACATTTGGTGAAAACTTACTTTTTTATGTTTCAAATACGCTGTAATTTATTTGATTAAACATATTAATTTTTTCACTTTATTTTGAATTAACATCGAAAAAACACCCTAATTTTCAATCGAAAATTCACCCGTCAAAATATCAGTTTTTTTCAAAAAGTTAGTATGGTTTCTGTTCGTTGAAATCTCTACTTTCCGATGGTGAAAAAAAAAATATATGTTACTACAGTAAATCTTCTCAGAAAATGCAAAAATTCAAAAAAAACTTGAATTCGAAAGTTTTTTTTTAATTATTATAAATTAGGTTTTGTTCTTTAATGTTAGGGTAGTGTATGTTTAATTATGTTTTTTCCAGGAATGTTAAGGGAAAACAATGAAAGAATGTTAAGGGAATGTATGTTTAATTATGTTTTTTGTGTTGAATGTTAGAGGAATATATGTTTAATTACACTTTTTTTGTCGAATGTTAAAGGAATGTATGTTTAATTACAGTTTTTCCTATTTTTGTTGTTAATTTTCTTCCCGAACTTGTAATTTCTTTTCAGAAAAAGTTAAATTTTCGGCTTACAAGCCAAAAATTTTACTTTTTCTAGAAAGAAGTTGCAAGTTCAAAAAGTCTTCATTTAACAAGAATCTATCAAAAAACACATTAAAAAGTTATGGGTAAAAGAATGTTAAGGGACATTAAAAACTCAAAGGTAAAACAATGTTAAGGGAATTAATTATGTTTTTTTGTTTAATTACAGTTTTTATGTTCAATTACAGTTTTTATTTTACAAGTCTAGAAAGTCAAAATCTAACAAAAATCAATCCAATTTATTGTTTTTTTTTATACGAAACTACTCCTTAATGTACTAACTAATGTACTAAATCTAAAGACTTTTATTCGTTCCAAAAAAACCCATACTATTGTTTAAAATGCACAAATTTATGTTCAAACTGTCATGGTTCTGAAAATTGCTCCAATATTGAAGAAGAAACCTACGAGGAAGTTAATGATTCAGAAGAAATTGTGGATGAAGAACCAACGCAGTCTGGAAATAATGTTGAAGAGGAAGAAGGTGATAGTAATGAAGATTTCGAAGATCTACTAGAATCGGAGATGTTTGACGAATCTAACGATGAAGAAATGGCATCAAAAAGACAAAAACTAATGGATAAGTGATTAGAATTGAAGATAAGGTATTTATAAATGATAAGATTAATGTGTTTAAAAATATTGTAATGAATAACGTAATCAGAATAAAGCATCTACATTTAATAGTACGATTTACATTTATATTTATATACATATAATGAGATTTTCTATGACATAAATGTAATTAGCATTAAATAAATCAACTTTTTAATTGAAACAAATTGCAGCAATCACATTTTTTAGATAAAATTATTTATAATAATTAAAAAAAAATTTCGAATTCAAGTTTTTTTTGAATTTTTGCATTTTCTGAGAAGATTTACTGTAGTAACATATTTTTTTTTCACCATCGGAAAGTAGAGATTTCAACGAACAGAAACCATACCAACTTTTTGAAAAAAGCTGATATTTTGACGGGTGAATTTTCGATTGAAAATTAGGGTGTTTTTTCGATATTAATTCAAAATAAGGTGAAAAAATAAATATTTTTAATCAAATAAATTACAGCGTATTTGGGACATAAAAAGGTAAATTTTCATCAAATGTCGGTAAAAAAAAAATTTTTTGTAAAAGATAAAAATAAAAAACCAAAAACTTGGTTTTTTAAATTTTTCACATAAATTTTGAGGTTATGTAAAAAAAGTGTAAACACAAAAGTTTCAGATCTTTTTATTACCTACAACTTTGCTATTTGACTTTTTTTGATAGGACTTTTAGTTTTGCCGGAAATCAAGAAAAACCGTTTTTTACCCTTAAAAACTCACCCCCATCCCCTTCCCGACCTCAGATCGCCCGTAAATTATTTTTTCTTTCATTTTTATAATATTTTCTTTATTTTCTAATGAGTTTCATCCTACTATTATTTTTTTTGGTTTTAAAAATTATTGACCCTGGTCTATCTTATAATAATTATATTTTAAAAGTGACTGATCAATGACAGAAAGTGGAAATTTTAATTAAAAGGTACCTAAATACATGTATTAAAATAAAATTTGTTTTAAGAATTATTATAATTAAATCAACATAAATATATACACAAATTATAATATAATAATCTTAGAAAAACTAAAGCTACAAGTTTTTTTTTAGTTTTTAAAGAACAATTAATGGTTTTTATTATTTGTTTGGGATATTTTTTTACTAACCTATTTGCAATCTTTCAAGAAAGAGTGTTTTTAAAGCTATTAATCATTTAATGGAAGAAATCGAAGCTGGCAACGTAGAATATTCATTCGTTTTGACATTGAGTACTCAATTTAGGGTTTTTAGACTGTCTCAGCGTGGGTTTGAATTTCCAATGAAATCAATAGACATAGAAATTAAAGAGTATTACTGTATCGATATTAGATACTCAAATTTATTTTCATATCATGAATAATAAGTAAATTCTTTTCGGAAATGCTTCAATTGTTTGGCATAAAGCTAAAGTGGCTAATCTAGAGCGCTGATTAAAGATTATAAAAATGTTTGACTAGCTCTTAGCGAGAGCTTCTTTTCTTTTCTTTGAGAAAAGAAAAGAAATACAAAGAGACTTAACGTTTCCAGAAATCAGAAGGTATAAGATTAATAAATGACGTTTTTCTGAATAGAACAAATGCGCTGCAAATAATTAATTATTTGGGTAGAACCGTTTGAGAAATATTTTGATAATTAAACAACTTAATTTCAGAGCAAATTATAAACCAATTTTAAAACACGAGCTTTATTTTATTTGATTATTTCACAAAAAAAAATCAATAATTTAGAATGACAAATGATCATTTTTCAATTCTAAAGATATTTAATTCGTTCGTTTTTTGTTTGCCAGAGCCACCGCAGATCTGACTATTGCTGTGTTCAAATAACTGCTAATTTATTTTTTCTTCGTTGCCTCAATTTTTATGTTTTATGTTAGTGTTTGGGTTTATTCACTAATTCTATTTATTTCAATAGATGGATTCTTATACCAGAAGAAGCAAATAAGTCCTTGTTTCCAATGCTCATTCACAGTAAAAAACAATCGGTCAACTATGATGTTTTTACTTTGTCTTGAGAGTAGTTTTCTCAGAAGTCTTACTTCAAATTTGTGATGTTTTGGATCTTTGTTTCTTCTCTAAAATAATGCTTCAAACATGCTATCTTTCAATGCAAGTTCAACGGCTGTTATGTGAAAAATTTTTATTTGAAGGCATTTGGAACTACATATATTAATATAGGTATTGTTTCAACTGGAAGGATGTGTTTCATATGTGAGAGCAGTGAAACTTAATTTTTCTTTTTTTTCTTTTGGCTTTACGTGCTAAGGTTGCTCGGTGGGTAGAGATGGTGCTTTCAAAGCATACCCAAATGAGTAGCGTAGGTTTAAGTCCCTCTCAAGCAAAAGTTTTTTTCAAACAAAAAATTTTCTGTTTGACCATGAGTGGTAGAAAACGTAGAAAACACAATAGATCAAAAAATTGTAGTGCAATATTCCTGTTAATCTTAACCTGACCTTAACCTTACGTGCACATCTTGTCGACAAAAACACTAAATTTTTGAATGTATCAACATTTTGACATAAATTATTAAAATACTTTTTTGGCCACAGTTTTGTACCAGTGCTTCACACTTCATGTCTTCATTACACATTTGTTATAGTCTAAACACTCTAAACCATTGTTGAATTTCTCGTATAGCTCTTTACCATTCAAGCCAATCTTTTCGTCGGTATTGCGACAACAACATTGTAGTTTTAGAGCAGATAAACTTATAAACTGTTTTTACACATGTTGTTTAGACTTTGTCGTGTAATTTTTTTAAAAATTTTAGTTAAGTGTCTTCAAATTGCCTGAAATGTTGAATTTAAAGTCGTCTAAATCTAAAAATGACAGCTGTACGTTTAATTTGATTTGTGTTTTTAAAGCAACTCAAACTGTATTTTTTAGTAAAGACACCGAATGTGACAAGCAGATCAGAGTCAAATTTTTATGCTAACATTGTACTTGATAAACACTTCTAATTGTTTTTTTTGACATGTGCGTGGAATGATCTTATATAAGCAACAAAAGGTAAAATCGTAACTCACCTAGCTGCGTTTGATTATAGTGTCAAATTAAATAAGAATAAGTACAGCATCAAAAGAAATAAGTTAATAATAAATAATAGCAGCCAGTTAAAATAAAAATTAGTGTTTGGGTGACGTTAATAATAATAGAAGAATTTTACAAATAGTTAATCAGTTTTGGTTGTTTGACTCAGGAATAATAATTGTTTGACAGAACAGTTCAAAAACTGTTACTCAGCTTATGCTTAATAAGTGTTAAAAGAAGACAAAAATAAGTTAGTGTCAAAGATAGTAACAAAGATAGTATCAATAAGCCTGAGGCAGTAACAAGTATCACTGTGTATCAAATAAGAAAAGTTTTTAAAATCTATATATATATATAAAAGAAAGTCTGTTAGTTACTCCACTTATAACTCGAGAACGGCTTTACCGATATGGTTAAAAATTGGTGAGGTGATAGCTTAGAGCCAGGAGACGGACATAGAATACTTTTTATTCCAAAAACCACCCTCTAAAAGAGGGGTGAAAGTCAAATGTGAAATGCGATGTCGGAAACGTTCGGTGAGGCTCGACAAATTACCGAGAAATTTGACGCAACTACGAAGAAGCGTTTACATTAAAATTTATTTGACGTGGCTCAAGAAATTTTCCCAAACTTGGATTTTTATATCAATTATAGTTTAGAGCCAGGAGAAGCACATAGGATACTTTTCATCCCGTTCGACAGCATTCCCGTGTGACTTGACATGAAACGTCAGTCACTATAAAACGTGGAATAACAAAACGCAAATGACAGCTATGTAATTGACGCATAAAGACAGATATGTAATGACGTATGGATGACAATTTGATATTTGTAAGAAATCATTAATAAAACTATTTCTATTAAATAAATAATTAACAATTATAATGTAATGATAGTGCCGTTGCCCATTCGTAAAAAGTGAAGTGAACTATAAAACTCGGTATGGTTGAAAATTTTAGTTTTTAGGTGAAGTGAAGTTTAATTAATAATGCCGCGACCAAGACGATCGAATCTTTCCCGACAAAGCCGTGATGCAAGAAGAATACGAAATACTGCAAATGAAAGGACTGAAGAAGAACAAGAAATTGCACGTGAACAGCGCCGCGATAGTATGGCTCGACTTCGTGCTTCTCAATCACGAGAGCAAAGTGAAGCAGCCCGTGAAACAGCTCGGTTGGCAATGCAGAATCGTCGAGCGAACAACAGAGGTCAACAAATAGATAATTTGCGACGCAGAACAAGATATTTATCAAGTGCTGATTTGAATCGAGCAGCGAGTTTATTAATATTAATAAATATTTAAAGATATTAATAAAATTTTCAATTAAATATTAATAATTATTTTAATATTTAATTATTAAATATTTAATAATATTTAATAATTTTTAATTATTAATTAGAAAAAATTAATAAAACTAAATAATTATAAACAGCTACTTTTTATTAACAAAGGGATGAAAAGGGAAGGGATAGAGACAAAAAATGACATGTATCAATATATAATTTTCAAAGATTTTGGTTTGCTTATTTTAAAAATAATATCTATGTTTAGGCGGAACAAAGTTCGCCGGGCCAGCTAGTAGCTTTTAAAGTAAAAACTTTTTGAAGGTTGACAGATAAGTCTAATAATGCAAGCAACGCAGTGTTTCAGCAGACAGAAGTTAAAATTATGTACTCTAGCTGAAAATTCGCTTTTGTTTGTCGGTTTACAATATTAATTAAAAAAAATACAAACTCTTAAATTCTTTATTTTTGTATCTTTGGTTGAAATTTGAAGCTGCTAAAAATTAAAAAAAAATTTTTAAAGAAATTTAGAAAAAAGAATTATGGCGACATCTAAATTATAGCAACATCTATTTGAAGCTAACTTTACATCATAAGGTTTCTACATGTTTAAAGTCACTTTAAATGACAGATGTTTATTTTGATAGACACAAATTGAGACCAAAAATGTATTATTATTTGAGTTTAGATTTTTGCTAGAAAAATGTATTGAAAGTAGACTCGAGTCAAAGTCTATTTTCTATTTTTAGACATTAGTCAAAAATCTCTTGACTGGCGTCTTGTAATTTATCTTAAAATTTAAACTTTTATAAATAATTCATCAGTAATCATGATAGATCTTATGTGATGGATAATATGTTTTGTTCTCCTAGGTGCTTTACCTACTGTATTTGTTTTAAATAATATATTTATTATTTTCTATATTTTACTTAATTGACGACAGCATGATTTAATTATGTTCAACCCTCTCTGTCTCGGAGGCTCAGCAATTTTGCTGGATAATTACGGTCTGACAAGTAATGACAATGATAAAATTACTTTTTTAATAATATAAAAATTAATAACATCTATTAATAATTTAATAATATTAATAATATTATCTTTACTTGTCGAAGACTGTAATGATTTTTGAATACAGCAAAATTGCTGTGCTTCCGGGACATTTTTTTAAATTTTATATTAATAATAATATTTTTAATAACATTAATAATACTTATATATAAAATTTCGAAACTTATTCACTAAATTTAATAAACATCAGCAAAAATCTTCAATTGAACGATTTTTAATTAATAGGGAAAACAAAGGCAGGAGAAATTTAAACCTATCAGTATTCTTATATAACCAAATATCTATGTTGCCAAATTACTTTCATAATTATAAAACGGATAATAAATTGATAAAATTTATTCTATAACAATTACACGATAACACCATTGAATCCAAAATATGAAATTATCACAAATAAATTAAGTAAACAAGATAATAATTTAGTATTAAAAATTAAAAAAAAAAACATCACACTGTAGATTTTATAAAAAAATTAAATTAGATGAGGTAGATAAAAAGCTGTTATTTTTTTTGGATCAAAAAAGGTCAACTTTTTCTAAAGACTAAAAGTTTAGTTTTTGCTAATTAATATAGAGTAATTGACACTAAAAATTATCGTAAGTTTATAATTAAGAAACAATTATTTAGTAACATTTGTAGAATGTGTTTCAATTTGTTGAAATTAATTGAACACATTTTATCTTGTTGTTCAGTGCTAGTTAATAAACTTTATAAAAAAAAAACATGACGCTTTTGCAAAAATTGGCTTTTGAATTTAATTTGATCAAAAATGTTAAACCTGTTGAATATTAATGTTGATACCTTTAACAGAAAAATGGCATCATTAAGTAAAAATCTCAAAATTTTAGATTTGATTTTAAAAATATTCTCGGAAATACAGAAAGCAGCATTATTATGCTCATGTCATATTGTTCGAATGTTTTTAAATATTAAATAACATTATGAAAAAAAACATGACGCGATTGCATAAATACTTTATTCACATTTAGCATTTAAATTTGATTTGGTGAACTATATTTAAATTTTATTTGGTGAACTATATTATAGTGATAATCCAAAAATTTTCTTCAAAAATAATAACTACTAATTATATTGGGATCAAGATTTATTAACTGTTGAAAAATTGAAGTCAAGAGCCCGGATATTGTTATAGCAGTTAAGAAAACTAAAACTGCATATTTAATAGATAATGCTGTTCTAAATTCTTGTAATATTATTGATTCCCTTAAAACAAAAATGACTAAATATTTTTACTGCATTCGGTGGTCATTAAAATTTAAAAATAATAAAAATATTATTTTTAGTTATTTCAAATATAAGTGTTGTTATTGTTGTTGTGTACACTATTAAATAAAAATCTCAAAATTGTAGATTTAGACATAAAAAGGTTTGCGAAAATACAGAAAGCAGCATTATTATGTTTATGTCATTTTGTTCGAATGTTTTTAAATGTTAAATCTGACAATTCAAGTAATGTGATTGCAGATGCGTAGGGAGATGCCAAAAAGCTTAAAAGACTAATTTATTGAAAAAAAATTACAGTTAAATATTTTTTATCATTGGATTACGCCGGGACTACAAAATTATTATATTTCGTCAAAACGACCATTACAACTTTAATTCTTTTGTCAAAATCTAATAAATTAACAATGTTTTGCAACCGGATATTATTAGTATAACACATTAAAACATCGAATATTGTTTGAAAAGAATTAATTCACTCTTACCTTGTTGTATGAAAAAAGTGCTTTAATGAAATTTTCGTTTTTCACATGACTATTTGCTTCTTCATACCATAGTTTGGACTCTTTTTTCTGATTGACCAATTTCACCATAGATTCCGTCCTCTGTCTTTTCCGCTCTTCCGCCATCGTCACACTACATAAAACAAAACAAATCGTAAAATCTGTTTATCAATCGAAATTTTATTACACCGTGATTGATATTTCCTTAAGTAATTATTCTTTGTTGCATGCTTGGTTTGGAAAAAAATTCAATTTCCGCACATGTTTTAATACTTCACTACACAAAAAAGAATCAAACACGAAATTTAACTTTCGAAAGAAAAGAACAATTTATTTTTTATGGTAAACAATAAAGAAACGAAAATTTACTGCTCTGATAAAATAGAATAATAATATTCTGGTTTCGTGATTACAACTGCAGAATTAATAGAGTAGATAAATGATTCTGCAGTTATGACTGACATAACAACTGAAAGACAGGCAAAGAAAATTAATCATTCTTCCTGATAAGGGAAATTACATTTTCTCTTAACTTACCTTTTGATAATTTACGTTATTTTATTTTATTTCTACTAATGTTTTTTATTTTAAATTAATTTTGTGCCGCGGTCGAACAGGATTGAAGCATACTGATTACGAAAACAACCACCAACAAAACCACCTATAAACCAAACTCATTCTTGTACCAGGATTCAGGGGCGACTTGTCAAGTTTCCGTTCCTATTACCTACAATCAACCAATCGATTATTCAACATATGAACGATAAAGCTTCCCCATAAGTAAACTAAAAATAAATATTGAAAAACAAATTTATTTTTTAAACTATTTAAACCAAACGTTTCAGCTTAATTATTCAATTTTTTTTAAATTCTTTCACTTAAATTGCTAAAGAAAAATTCTTAAAAATCAATAATTTTATAAGATTTTTAAACAATTGTGAAAGTAACACATTTTTTTCAATTTTTGTGAATTATCTATACAGTAATACTTTGTAATCTTTTGTATCGATGATTTGGTTTTATTAAACGCTTCAATAATACTTAATCACAATATAAATACGTAATCAAATATTGCAAAATTAATAAATTCGAAAAAAACTAAACAACGCAATTGTTTGATATTATAAATAAAACGTAATCATAGTACTTTGAAGATACATAAGACAATGTGGTAAACCGCATGAAAGTCGGTCATAATCTACTGACGGATAAACACGCAAGCAATTTTATTTAAATATCGTTTAAAATAATTATGACAATAGCATAATATAATACAACGTATTTTAATTAAACACAAAATTGCTAAAAAAAGCTTATTGTTGCAGTATATTTCTTGCTGGAGAAAGTTTCGGTGATAGTTTAGAAGGTGATAGATGACATAGATATTATATGGCCCAGGAAAAATAACCATTAAAAGTTTATATACAGAATAAAATCTCAATAACATTCTTTCTGGCAGCGTATAATAAAGTCTCAAACAATATTGGTGCCTCGGGGTGTAATTGAAGCAGCTCTAATTTGCAGATTAATGATTATATCTCAAGACCCTTATGTCAAATAATTCCAATAAGAAAAATGAAATTTTTTGTCTATATATAAAATAATAAAAAAATCTAAAAGAATATAAGAAGTAACTCCAGCGAGCTAAGTTAAAATATACAAAGGTTTTATAGAGGGTCTTAAGAACTTCCAACAATTATTTTTTAGCAATTTTTTATTATAAAAACGCGCAACTAAAACAAAGAATTTGATAAATAATAAAAAAATTTAAAAAGAGAATTAACTTGAGCGCGCTTTAATAGTTTGAGAATAAGTTAAGCGCGCAGGATGTAATAGCTTAACGTGCTTAAGTTACCTGTAGTAACTTAAGCACGGTTAACTTCTTTATTTTGTAAAAAAAATATAAAAGAGCGCGAGAAACATACGATTTGGAACAAATTCATTTAAAATTCAGGTGTTAGTCTTTTGGAAAAACGTTCAGACACTTTGATTTTTTTTTATTATAAACTTATTTATACAAAGTGGGCCAGAAATCAATAGCAACCATCAACTTAATTTTTTTCAACAAAAACATTTGTTTTTTATTCTATTTTTGAATTCTGCATTGAATTATAAGTATTTTTATGTATAATGTCCTATACCTAAACTTAACAATTATTAAAAAGTTACATTTCATTCAAATGATAATAAAAACATAGAAAAAAATTTGGGTGTTTGTTTGTTTGGACTCATTTATTTACGTCTGGTATTTTGATAGATGACGGTTAGCCGCATGAAATGAAACCATATGATTTTTTTTTAATGCTAGTGTTTTTGACATTTGTCAAATACACCAACACATTACACTTCAAATAAGTAATTGTCAAGTGCAGTTACAAAGTTTCAAAGTATAGCGCGTTTAACTGAAAAGCAGCGAATAGAAATTTTTATGATGGTAGGATAAGTAGCCGAAACGGCCTATTACACAGAAAAAAAGTTTTGAAAATTTGGCCACGTAGGAGACAATTACAAAATCAACTATTTCTTTCTTCCAGAAGATACACAATTATTCTTCTTCTTCCAGAAGATATTCACTAGACAAATAGCCACAGAACAATCGATAAGTAAATCTTCTGTTTTAAAATGCTTGTATAGAAATAAATAACACCCATATAAACTTTATTTAGTTTAGAAACTTATTGAAGATGGTTTGGACCGTAGTGTAGAGTTTTGTAAAATAATAAACAGGCCAAAATTTTGATATTGGGTATCAGAAAATCCATATTGGACTATGGAAAGTCATACACAGTTTCCCCAGGAAGTAAACGTATAGCCGAAATTTTGGGAATTTTTTTTATTGAGTAAACATTAACTCATTTAAAAATATTCAAACATATTACAAAATAACATAATACCCAGTTAAACAGATCTTTACCCGAATAGTGAGAATAACAATATTCCGGCAGATACGATATGGTACTATCCTAGAGCGCCTATTATCTTGAGAATATTTTCTCAAATAGATGGATCGGAAAGAGTGGGAATATTAAACGGCCGCTAGCTCTGCAGATCTAACACCGTTAGATTTTTATCTTTGGGGTCATGTAAAATCGAAAGTCTACTTCAATAAGCCGGAAAATATCGAGGAGTTAAAGAATAGAATTAGAGCCGAAATACAACAAATTTAGCTACAAATGCTAAGTGAAATGGTACGAGAATTTTAAAGTTGACTTAGGTACTTAATGGTTACCATTAGGCCAGGAAGTTAATGGTCACCAATTTGAACATTTAATTTGATATGTTGATTTTTTTTTCTTAAATTTTGAAAGACAAGTCATTTTTTTAATAACTGCTAAGTTTAGATATAAGACATTGTATCGCAATCGGTTAAAAAATTAAGTTTAAGAGACAGGTGAAGATGGATGTTTAAACTTAATATATTTTTATTTAAACATTTAAACTAGTTTTAAAAAGTAGTCATGTCTGTAAATAATTTGAAAAGCAATAATTAAAACAATAGATCTAAAAACAAACTGGCTTTCATTGACAGATGTTGAAGACAATCAATTGTTTAGCAAAAAAGCAATCATATAAAATATTCATAAAGTAATTTTGCAAAATTAGACTTATTTTAGCATTTTGTTTCCTAAAAAGTGTATAATCAATAAAAGTCAATAAAAAAGCTAAATAAACATGATGTTAATTCATAATAATTTTAAAGTTGCGTGCTTGATTATGGATGATCTTTTTGTAGCACGCAATCTATTCTGAAAAGTTTTATAATGTATCTTTAGACTAAAGACCTATTATTTCAAAACGGTTTATAGTTGATTAATAAATTGCAAAGTTTTATAATGCTTAAGACATTACCGAAATTCAGATTGTTTTTTTTTTGTTACAACTTTCTAATGCTATGCCAATTAACTAGTTTATCGTAGTCGTTTCATTAAAAAAACATTTAATTTTATCTTTTCATCGGAACCAAATAGACCTATTTTAATTTATCATACATTTTAATTGAAATGCTTGTTGCTTTTTTATTGTTTTACTTTCGCTCACTTCATTATTTTTAATAGTCGAAAATGTGTTAATAATCACATTTTTGGCTTTAATTTTATGTTTCGAATGGTAATTTAAATCAACTTTAAATAACTGATAAAATAGTTATATAAAAAACTACTAACATGTTTTTTGCTAATGCTACACGCAAGAGTGCAGCCATTAAATAATGTATAAAAGCCTATAAGGTCTTAATTTTGTAGTTTAAAATCTTAGTTTGTTAGAAACAAATAAAACTAGTGTTTCAAAATAAATTTATTTTATTTAGTTTTTACATTTCCAATTTTTTGTATATAGCAAAAAAAAAGATGAAAAAACAAACTTACCAAATATCAAAAATAAATTTTTTGTTTTTAAAATAATTTAGTTTTGACCGCTGACAATAAAAGAGCCTACGATCGTTTACGCCTAGTAACTTAAGCGTCATCGAAACATATTGGTTTCTGTAGCTTTAATGATTCAGAAAACACTGACAAAGTATTTCAATTAATTTGTGAAAAGATTACTTAAAAAATGTAAAAAAAAACAATTTATAAAGTAACTCGAGCGTGTCAGATTTTTAACTTGAAGTCGTAATCATGCTGTACTTTGATCTGATAAAAATTTTAACAAGTTTTCTGAATTTGACAATTTCAACTATCATAGTAGCACATCGTAGAACATAGTAGTACAAAATGGCAGACGACATAATACTATGTTCTACTATGATAGTAAAACAAAATAGCAGACGGCCGACATGATGTATAATTTTTGTGTTTTATTTTAATGTATCGCTTGTAGTACTGTTCTGGGTACTAACAGGTTCTTTAGTTCTGTTAGCCACATAATGTTAATTTAACCATTTTAAGTGCTTGACTGTTATATAAAAAATTATTATAATTATTATTTTACGTAGATTGTAAGCCATGAAAAAGACTAGAAGCTTCTAGCCGAACCATTGCACAACAATTTTTAAATTTCTTAATAAACCTGTCAAAAAATTTGTCCATATTTCTCGCTACGCTCTTATCAGCAATGAATTACTTAAACGTTACTCCCAATAAGTCAAAATTAATATTATTTTTAATAAAAATTTGGCCGAAAAAACTATAGTAGAACAAAAGAAAGAAGTGTTCTGTAACATAAAAACCCCTTTAGATGTAACTGCCGGCTTTAAATATCTGTTTTAGTAATGTATTTGACATGAGGATAGAAAAGTTTAAATTACATTAAAACTTCAATCCTGACAGTACCATTAAACGATATAAAGTTACCAGAGACAGTAGAAAGTAGATTGTAGTGCCGCAATCTTCACTTATTCAGACTTTTTCTTAGGATATAATTTTAGTATCATTTGAACAATAATTTAGTGTCAAAGATTCCACGTAAGTCTAAGTCTTTGATTACATTAACACACGTTAAAACATTGAACCCCATCCTAAATGACAGATGTTAGTTTTGATAGACACAAATGAAATAGAGAGTATGTCTCTGATTAGACAATGAAGTTAACACGTGAGCGCCTTTCGTCTCAAGCATATAACTATAATATGCAATGTGCTTGATCTTCTATGGTTTTACCAGCAAATAGAATAATAAGATTAATGCAAAATCATTCAAACTAGATCCGTAAGGTTGGACATGTTTCATTCTTATTAAAACTCAGCCAGTCGCAACAGATTCATCAATAAATAAATTTGCAATGTCAAATTTGGGCTTATATTTACCCAAGTGCCGACTACTACTATTACTAGTTTTACAACATTACGGAATAATGGTTAATAACTAGATTTTCTTTTAGACGAAGTAAATGTACATTTACTTATATTAAGGTCTAATGATTTGATCGTACACCACCTATAGATTATCCAGATCGAGTTCGAGGTTTTGACAATTTTGTGTCGACTTAACAGACTTAAAAATTTTTAGGTGATCAGCATAAAGCTTTTTTTATTAAAGAGCGTTAAAATACTTGTTGGCATCGGTAAATAAGAAGGTTAGAACCTGTGACTTTAAAAACTATTATTTTCTTCTGATTTAATTTAAACAAACAGAATCAATTTGAACCAAAGAAAGAGATCTGATGGAATGTGTATGTCACGAATACGTGTCGGAGAATGTAAGATGTTTGTGAGTAGCGCCTTATAAAGTAGACAAAAAGTTATAAAATAGCATGAAAGAAGAGAACATAGCAAGACCAATAATAAAAATAATAAAAGCATAGACAAAGTGCAAAATGATAATAAATAAGAAAAAAAAACAAAGTTAAAAACTAGACAAAAAAAGATATAGAGCAAGAAAAAAAATTAAATCATTTAGAATACATATTTGAGAAAAAAAATATCTTGAAACTCTACTGGAAAAAATTGTATTAGAAGAGAGTATAAAATAAAAGTTAAAAGAAAGCATAAAATAGATATAACAATGTCTAAACAGCACAGTAAAGATTACCATAACATAAAAAACATATGCAAAAAAAATTTTGATAAAAAAGTGTTATAGAAAAATGTAAGAAAGATGTTTAAATTAAGAAACAAAATCCTAAAACATAATAAAAAAAATAGAAGAAGAATAACAGCAAAGCTTGTTTTCATCTTTATATAATTTCTTTATGCTTTCTCACAAGATATACAGGTGCGTCAAAAGTCCGGCAACAGATCAATATTTCCCCGGGACAAGGTTTTCAAAAAAAAAGTTTGGTATTCTACAAAAGTTGCTTGATTACAAGTTACGAATTTTTTGGGAACTAAACCATTATTCACTCCATGGCCCTTTTGCAATGAATGGAGGTGACTTTAAAATTTTAAGTAGCAACCTCTATTTTCTCACCAGATTCAAATTTTTGAAGAAAAAATATCAATCATTAGCTTGAAACACTTTTTTTTTATCCAAAGTCTGTTTTATCCGAAATTCTGAGCTTTTGTTAACGTTTGATGCTTGATTAATTATTTTTAATCAGTCAATTTTTAGTATTTTTAATTTTTTGTTTGTTTGTTGATGACGCGATAAGAAGAAAGGACCTCAAAAAGTTTCGAAAGGACTCTCTCAGTATTTAGCGACTCCAAACTTTTCTTCCTACAAAGTCATTTTTCTCATTGCCTTGCTAGATGCTCAAACTGCTTTCTTTTTTTTTTCTTGACAATAAGCTAATCGTTGATAAAAATTTGAGATTTAATTCTTGAGAGAGTTTCAGATAAAAAATGTTCTAACCAAAAATTGATATTTTTTTCTCACAAATTTGAATTCGCAGAGAAAACTAGGGAATTTGTTAAAATATTAGTCATCCTCTTCTCTCAAAAAGTGGTAAAAGAGTGAAAAATAAATTAAGTTAGCAAAAGATTTGTAACTTGTAACCAAGCAATTTTGTAATAGTTATTTGTTTTACAGGTGTTGAAAAGCGAATTTTTCATGCGAGTGTTTAAGTTACGCACGAGGCCGTAGACCGAGTGTGTATTAACACGAGCATGAAAAAAGCTTTTCACACGAGTACAACACAATGTTTTTTCTACGACTATTCAATAAATTACAACATTTAACAAAAGAACCAATTTATTACATATTAATGTCAAAATATCAAAATGAATGCCACATGATTAGGTATGGCATTCATTCTATCATGTCATTTGTCAATATGTTCTTTTCACACAGATCTGTCACTTTTCACACAGAAACGTCACTTTTCATTCGAGTTTTGCGTTAGCAATGAAAAGATGAACTTTTCATAGCAACAGGGATATATGTAAAGCGAGTTTAACATAGTGGTCGTAGAAAAAATACTTTATTTTTTAAACCTTTTTCCTAGGAAATATTGACCTGTTGCCAAACTTTTGACGCATCCGATATATAGCCTCTTCTTTGATATTTGTTACTAACTATTTACTGTCGACCAACTTTTTATTTTCACTTTATGCTGTCTTTGAAAACATTGAGATATATTCCACTCTTTCGGTCTCTGTTGTTTGTCTCGTTAGAATATCTCACAATTTGCTGCTTTTCCGCTTTGTCAAACTAATTAATAGATAGCAAAGTGATAAAAATTTCTTTGAATATGTTCAGGTTTTTCTCCGATTCTAAAACACCGCTATTTTAGAAACTTCTTATTTTGTGAGAGCTTCAAAACTCGATTTTCTTTTTACTAATATTGCCTGTGAATCTTTGCGTTTTGCCGTTGGCGTTTCTCACTTTCTTATACTTTCTCAAACCATGTGTTTGTGAACAGATTAAAAACCCGTCTATAATCTGTAAAAAACTTCCCCTGTACCATTTTTGTTGAAGTATTAGTATTCTAAATCGTCTTGACTGCATTTTTTTCATAACCTTCTCAATTGCTTTTTCAACAAATTCATATTTTCTTTATACACAAAATAGCGTAAATTGTCACTAAGTTGACGTAGTTAAATTCACAGTTTTCCAAGCCGCAAGGTTTTTACAGATTAGATAAAACAAGTTTGAGAAAATCTTGTTTATAATCTGGTTGTAATGAAAAGGTTGCTAAAGTACAATGTTGCAGATTTGCTAGACTTAGATGCTTTTAAAAACTAGGTTCCGTTTTGCCGTTGAAAAAGTGAGGAAAAGAAACTTTTTTTGCTGTTATAATGACAAAAACGCAGCTGTTTATGGGATTTTTAGTGGATGAATTTAATTGTCTAGAAAATAACAATTCATTAATGAACTTCAATATTATTTTTTTTAGTAAATTGCTCAGATCAGTCAGGTCAGGTCATAGTTTTGTACGGCAAACAAAACGCTTGCTGATATTACAGTTGATTAAAACAAGGTAGAATATTTAAGCACAAAATAAATTTCAAAAATATTTTATTCAAAAAATCAATAAATTTATAGTTTTTATATCTATTATAAAATAAGTCGTCTAATACTTCATAATACTGCAAAAGCTAAATTTTTAAATATTTTCATTTAGCTTAAAGTCCTATGTACTGTGGCTTTGGTGGTTTGAAAATTTTTATCCACTCCACCAAAGTCATTTATTGAAGGCAAACTGTTTCTGTATTTAAATTTATCATTTTCCGGTTTTCTCGGTCTCATTCTGCTACCAAACCGTAAAAGATGATTAGTTTTTGAATCAGCAGGAACTACTTGTAGGACTGTATCCAACAATTTAGCTTGTTTAGCTGGTGGTGTCGGATTATCAATAATAATCATAGCATTATGTTTCCTCTCCAACGCAGCATTCTGTTTCATTAGCTGCTTCGCTTTTTCATTGAGCAATTTTTGAGTTTCTGGAAAATTAGACAAAGCCGCATTTAAATCAGCTTTGCTCAACACAAACAAGTTTGAAAATCCAGCAGAACGAACATCCGCAGTTCGTCGGTTTTTTCCAGGAATTCCCAAAAGACTTATTTCTCCAAAAACTGATCCTTCAGATAGAGTTGCAAGCACTTCAGTTTCATTTCTCATCACTTTTACTTTCCCAAATTGAATTATATACATCTCCTTTCCAATGTCACCTTTTTTACATATTATATCGTCTGGAAGGTAGATGACCGATTTGAGCTGAAGAACTAGTTCGCGAAGAAGTGCCTCATCACAGTCTGCAAACAGCTTCACTTTGCTGAGTGTGTGAATGTGGACCTGCATGGCAATGTCAGTTTTCAGCTTATGAGGCAGGCAACCTATAATTGTGTATTCATCTAAAATTAAATAATTTTAGCAATAAAGAAAAAAAAAACTTTGCGGTTCACAATAACAGCTTGTCAATATTTACCTAATACAATATAAATTTAGATAAAAGTAATTAAATACGTTAGTAGTATTTTTGAAATTTGAGCTCAAAGTGTTTCTAAAAACTGAATCATAACCTAATTTGCGCGAATTTGTTTTTTTTAATATCTATTTACAACTAGCATTGAGAAGTCTAGTATCAAAAGTAGCAACATTTTCACTTTTGACTACAGTAGAAAAGATTACGCATTTATTCAAAACAAATATGGGTTCTAACTTCAAAAATGGTGTCTACAGCGAATTGGACAGTATAGTAAGGTAAACGTTAGAGGTTTAGGTAAAGTCTAAAATTTTTAGCTGTTTTAAAAAAAAAGTAAGTGAAAAAGATAGAAAATTTAATGTTTGATACAAACAGTTAAATATTGCCGCTTGTGATCTCATAATTCTTTCATTAGAATAGCTCTAAAATTAATCTTAATATTTTGAAAACACAAGCAAAATAATACAATACTCATATAGTCCATTGAAAAGTTACATTTGTTGTTGCGTTTCTCAGAAAACACAATTTTATTTTCTACATATGGAAAGGAGGTTAGTGTAAAGTAAAATTTAAGTTTGTAGGTAGGGCTGCGACCTTTGTCTCACGGCTGTCATCTTAGAAAAAGAGGCTCAAATGGTTTTTATAGTTCATAACATTTTTGAACGTATTATTGAATTTTAAAAATTAAATATAAAAAGTTTAATGAAATTTTTTAAAAGTTATTGAAAAATTTTTAAAAAGCTTTTAAAATTTATTAAAAATATAAATTAGACCTTAAAAAATTATTGAAAATGCTTAAAACTATTTTTAAAGACGTTTAAATATTTTTAAATTGATAATTATTGAAATTAATTCAAATTTTGTCTTGAAAATGTTTTAAATCATTTCAAAGCATTTAAATAATCTTTTTAAGCACTTTTAGGTAATTTATATGTACTTTTAAAAATTTTTGAACGTATTATTGAATTTTAAAAATTAAATATAAAAAGTTTAATGAAATTTTTTAAAAGTTATTGAAAAATTCTTAAAAAAATTTAAAAGATTTTTAAAACTTATTAAAAATATAAATTAAACCTTAAAAAATTATTAAAAATGCTTAAAACTATTTTTAAAGACGTTTAAATATTTTTAAATTGTTAATTATTAAAAATAATTCAAATTTTGTGTTAAAAATTTTTTAAATCATTTCAAAGCATTTAAATAATCTTTTTAAGCACTTTTAAGTAGTTGATTGGTACTTTTAAAATTTTTTGAACGTATTATTAGATTTTAAAAATTAAATATAAAAAGTTTAATAAAGTTTTTTGAAAATTATTAAGAAATTTTTAAAAAAGTTTAAAAAACCTTTAAAACTTATTAAAAATATAAATTAAACCTTGAAAAATTATTAAAAATGCTTAAAACAATTTTTAAGACGTTTAAATATATTAAAATTAATAATTATTGAAATTAATTCAAATTTTGTCTTGCAAATGTTTTAAATCATTTCAAAGCAAGTCAAACTACAAGTCTTACAATAAGAATTATTTAACATTTTTTGTTGCAACTAAAATTATCTATAACTTTTGTTGTAGAATTATAAATAAAAAAGTTATAAGCAAAAATCCATAAAAAAAATCTATTTGTCAATAAAACCTTTTTTCTAATCATTTTACAAAAAAATAATATCAGACCATTTTTATAGACGCGGTTTTAAGGAACAATTTTTATCATAAGCATTTTTAAATTTATTTATTATTTAAGGTTTTACAGCCCTGCGAATCGAATACTATTTTTTAGTATTTGTACAGTGCGCGTCAAAAGTATGGAATATAAAAAATAAGCAAATTTTTGTTTAAAAAAAAAGTTTCTTTTGCCAAATCAAACTTCAAGCAGTCATTTGTTTTACATACTTGATTTTTCGAATTAATTTTGTTTGTTATAAAACTTACTTATTTTAAAATTTGTCTATTTTTCTCGAAACTTCCTTTATTTAAGATAACAAACTTTTTATACTGTCGTTTAGACATTTAAAATAGCTTTCAAAATAAAGAAAAAAAATAGGAAATTTCTATTTAAAAAGAAATATCGATGTCGTCATAACTCTAAAGCAAAAGACTGCTTAGAATTTTATTTAGCATACAAATATGTTTTTATAAATAAAAATTACCATGCCCAAAAATTTTTTAAAAAAAATTTGTTTGGTTTTTAATTAATTTAATCCATATTTTTGACGCGCGCTGTATCAATATTAATGATTGACCATAATTTTTAATCATCTTTTTTTTTTAATAATGATCTTTTTAATTATTGATAATAAAATACTGTTATAAATTAATTATTGACTCCACCTACGAGGTAGAGTGTGGAAAAGCGTTTTTTGCCCTCATCGCTCAAACATCAGTAGTTTCCGTTCGTTCTCAATGCATGTAAAGACAATTTTTCCACATTGCGGTGTTTTTTCTTTTGCAAGCGAAACTAGGGGAAATGACTTAGTCAGGTTTGTATTGAAATCCAGAGACGTCACGTCAAACTGTCAATTGTCACACAACCATTCTACAAAATACACAACGTTCCAAAAAGTTTATAAAATTTCGAAATATCTACGTTATTCTTTACCATTAAGCAAAGTTTAAGCATAGAGTATACAGACCAAAGGGTTTTCTTGCTTTGATGTTTTTGAAAATATGCCAATAAGCAATTCTCGGTGAAATTTTTGATTTTTCCTTTTTTGCACCAATCTAAAAATTTGTTGTATGGTTAAAAGCCGCTCGTACCTCTAGCGGCTTTTCTCAGGAGGCAAATTTGATACTGCCCTATTTGCAGATTCTCTAATTTCAGGAGTTAAAACTTCTCTATCGGAGTCGCTCATATTTACAAATTTAAAACGAAAATTCGCCGAAGAAAATGGCGGAATAAATTTTTAAAACGATGCACTTTTATTTCAATAAAACCATAGCAACAAAACAATAAAACTATTTCAAATTTAAATTCTCCCTTCGGTCGTGCTGCAAACAAATTGCTCATGTCACATTCCAAATTTCACTTTCCATATTCGTTAGGTAAATAACTATTTTTGCGTAGTATCAAAAAAAAATTTTTTTTTCGCATGCATAAATTGTTCTTTAAAAAGCCGTTTATAAAAAGAATCTGATATTATTTTTTTGTAAAATGATTAGAAAAAAAGTTGTATCGACAAATAGATTTTTATTTCTAATTTTTACAAATTTTTGCTTTTTGTTTATGATTTTTCAACTAAACGTTACTGAACGAAAGTTGTAGATGATTTTATTTGCAACAAAAACGTTTAATAATTTTTATTGAAAGAGAGTTTGGCTGATAAATCATAAAGACCATTTGAAAAATTTTTTCTAAGATGGATAGGAATAGAATTGCAACCCCACAACCTTAGATTTAACTTTACACTAATCCTCCCTTCATATCAAAAAAATTAAATTGTGCTTTCTGACAAACGCACGCTAAGTTCAAAAAAATAAAACATTTTAATGAACTAATATTAGTATCAAGATAATGTAATTGAATAATTATTTGTTTTTAAGTGCATTTTTTAGCTTTTCACTACGCTCTAGAAAATAATAAGATTATATCGTAGTGCGTAATAAACGATTTTTTCTATAGTAAAATCTCAAGTTTCAAGAAAAAATAAACTTTAGACAATTTATAGCATAAAAATCACAGTTGTGTAGCTTTGTTATTATGGATTACTGTGTCAACAACTATTGTTTTAATAATTTTCATTTATTGTAGGTTTTGTGTACAAAACGAATAAAAAAATGTAATAAAAAAAACTGTCATCAGATTAAAACATACAGTGTTGAGGCAAAATTTAGAGAATTTATAAAAAAGAATCCAAGCGTTTTAAAAAGTTGAAAATATAAAGAAAATTTGTGAAAATGTGAGTGAAAAAGCCTTATGGCGTACTTTTCTAAAAAGTCAAAAAAAGTTTAACTATCGTCATTACAGTTGTATTATTCCATGTTAAAGCGTACGCTGCTGGTCAATAATTGTAGCATTTTCAAGTCGATTAACATTTCATTTCTAACTAAAAATTTTATATAATTTACCTGGAAATTACATTAATTAATGCTTTCAATTAAAGTGTTAAATATTATCATAAGGTCGGTACAGATTTGAGATCTTAATTACTTTACTAAAAAAACTGATTTGAAGAGACACAGCTAGAAAGTTTTGAATTTTCAATAAATTTTTGATTAAAGTTTTGGATGACGTCTAATTATATTTCTCTTATTGTAAATTAAAAATTAAAACTTTTTGTCTACCCTTGCAGCTAGCGTGCTATTTGATCTACTCAGAAGAGTTGATAAAAAGATAGTTCAACGCCTACTATCCGTAGATGTTGAATAGATTATACAAGTATAAAAAAAGCTTCTTTCTTGTGTTTGTTCAAGACTTGCAACCAATTTTGCTTTTTCTGGCCATACTCAAGCCTTTTATTAAAAAAAATAGCTGTAAACAATTCAAGCTCTCCTAGAGACTTCCAAGCGGTGCTAAAAACTTTTGTAATAAACTGACAAGATCAATCATACGAAAAGTACATCTTTTTTAGAACACTTTTAAAGATTTGTAAATCGTTCTTTTAATGCAGTTCGCTTCGAATTTAAACATTTTCATTTTTACATTTTTTTAGCAAAACAACTTTTTGTTTGTAAAAAAATACCATGGACTAGTAGCTGATACCTGAAATCGTTTGCTTTCAGTATGTTTGCAACAAATGTAAGACAATATTTAAAAACATGTAGTACATTCAAAAACGTTTTTTGGCTCATTGAAATGTCATTTTTTCTAGCCATTATTTCTTTGAAAGAACTTTTCAGAAGTTATGTGAAGAACTTATTGGGCGGCAATGTTTAGGTAGTGTAAAATGCATCCTGACAGATTATTATGATAGAACAATAACAATTAAGCCCTCGTCTTATGACCACAAACAGGATATTGTGGCTGACAGATGCGGTGAATGCTTAAAAAAATTGTTTCTGACATCAGCTGAAAAGTTAAACTTTACAGAATATCCAGTTTTGGCATATTTTGCTAAATTGCAATTTTTTTTGAGTCTTATTGTTTTTAACAGGAGTTAACACCTTCCATTGTAATTTATAAACAAAATAGCCTATAGCACTATAAATAATAACAATAAAAATAGTGTTCTCGTTTTCGGGGTAGTAAAAAAACTACAGAAAATCAAAACGCAATGTCAAGTCAAATGTTCGCAACGAGCCGTTTAATTAATTAGTTCGGAGATTGTCGACATTGATTCTAAACGCTAAATAGATTTTTTTTCTAATTTTTAGACTAAGATATTGTGCTATTTTGAAATAGAATACTACCGCTTTAGACTTTCGTATTGGCCATTTTTGTAAGAAACGCAAAGCACTGAAAAGTTTGATTTATTTGTCAAAACATAGAGATTGCCGCTTTTGATACTAGACCCCTCATATTTGCTTTTTTAAGAAACTACTAACTTTTTTCTGTTAATTGAGCAAAATAAATTGCGTAGTTGTGGCTTTTTGAAAACAAATATGCCATCAATAGTGTGTTATTATCAACAACGTTGTATTGTTACATATTTAAGAAAAAATTTATAAATACATTTTTGTGCCAATATCAACAGATGAGACGTAAACCAATTATAATCGGTAATAACTGGCAAAAAAAGCTTATTTAACAAATCTACTAAGATTTAAATTATTATTGATCAGAAAAGCTGTAAAAATGTAGGACTAAATAAGAGATTACCAAGAGTACGTTGAGTCTTCCAGGTGTAATTAACCCAAAGCTTCACCCTTTTTTGCACATCTGGTGGTAGATTTAATCTCTTCTTATATTCCAAAGTTGCATTTATTAATTTTCTGTAGTCAGATTTGCACCTTGAAGTTGTATATATGATATCTCTAACTTGTCCAATGAACAAAGCACAAACAAAAACGCCCATCAACCATGAATATGTCATAAACAAATATTCAATTTCCTGTGTTGGTTTCGGATTTTTTCCAATTGATGTGGAGGTTTTGGCAGCAAAATAGAAACATTTGATGTAAGCGCTGTTTCGACCATCGTAAACAAAGCTGTTGCTTGCTATGCCTTCCCATGCCGACAAAGCATAGTAAGCGCAAGCGTTGAGGTGCATTAAGTACATCAAGTACATCAAAGATTGTGCGATGCGGAGTATGAGTGGATTTGACAGCAATTTGTCGATATGGTTGAAAAACTTCCAAAATATATGGAGCTTGAAGAAACGAGGAAAACGCAAAATCACAAATTCTGGTCCCATAACTATGTATAAAATATCTAAAGGCAGAAGCGATATGAGATCATACTGCAAAAAAAAAACATGCATTATTTTTTATCAAAAAAAAAATATATATATATATATATATATATATTAAAAATTGAACCAAAAAAAAAGAAGTATGTACAAAGCAAAGTATAAATGCAAGTATTAAAATCAGTAATCATTTGCACTTTTAATACACACTTTACACTAAAAAAGCTAGTTACTTTTTATGGCGTTTTTTTTTATTTGTAGAGAGAGCATTGCTTGAGATTCATTTATTTCCGATTTATTAAAATGAGTGTCCCAAAAAATCATTGATAAAACAACAAAACTGATTGCAGGTGTATTACCTCCAGTACGATGAGCACGCTGAGTTCAAAAAGTGGCAGTTGAAAAACCAAGTGATTGGTGTCACGGAAGCGGTTTAAAGCAACATCTTATCCAGTTTATTTTGATTTTCTGTTTTTATATCCGTAGATTATATTAACGCCTACATACAGTGTGACAAAACTTCTCTTGGGTTAAAATAATTTGGTTTTGTTTTATATTAAAAAAACCTAAATTTCATAAAAAATACTGGCTGACACAGTTTAACAATTGAAGTTGTAAACTGATAGAATTTCTCAAGACAACGACAAACTTAAGATCTATAATATGAATAAACTGTCTAAAAAAACCCACCCGAATTTAAAAAGTAGAAAAAATATAGATACTTTCAGGTTTGCTTTCATTCATAAATTCAGTTTATATTTGTCATTTTTAGATTTTATAAAGTGGTTAAAAAATACGCGCTGTTTTCAAAAAAACAAAAGTCATGATAAGAAAACCAGTAAAAAGTAGTTTTTAAATATTAATACATATATTTAATACTTAAATATATAAGACATATTTTAGCAAGTGCGGCAGAATGGTATGGTTAAGAAATTGGATTCTGTCTTTTAGCAGATTTTAATGCGCAGTAGCTAAAGATCTGCTGTAAACATTTAAAAAAGTTTTCTAATTTACATACGAGTATGTATAAGTTGTACTTGTACCGGGTGTCCCGTTAAGAAAGGTCACCGGCTATATCTCAGGAACCACTTGTCATAAAGCTTTGAAATAAAAATTTTTTTAACAAAAGTGGCGAAAAAAAAATGCTGGAAATTAGTTTCAAGTTTCTAGATTGGCCGCCAGAGGACGAACTCGTCACAACTACCTAAAAAAACCGTTTTTTTTTCATTAAAAGTCTAGTAAACGTTAATCAAAAATATGTTTATTGCAAAGATGAGACAATTTTGCACAAATTTGATCTGGCACTTGTTACTCTAATGTGTCAAATGTGAGTAGGAAGAGGGTGAGGATATGCAATGCGGAAAACGTCTATATCTTTGGCTTGCATTAACCTATTTTGACAAAATGGGTGTCAATGGAGAGATAACTTTTTGTTTTATTTAATATGTCATAAATTAAACAATTTAACTTTGTTTTTTTAAGTGCGAACAAGCACTGTCTAAAGAAAAATTAAACTTTTACAATTTTCTTTAAAAATTTAAATAGAATGGTATATAAATCTTTACATAAATGTAAAGAAAATTAAAAAACAAGTTCAGATTCAAAAACCGCACGTCGATATCTTTTTTGCATCAAAAGTTATAAGTGAAAAAGTGAAAGGAGTATGACAGGTATTACACTTTAAGCAATACGCTTGATACGGAGAATATTAAAGTTGAAAACAAAGTCATAGGCCCACATATATTCAACGAACCGCTTAACGGTCATACTTATTTAGAGTTTTTAATAAATATATTACCTCTTTTGTTAGAAAATGTGTCCTTACAAACTCGACAAGTTATGTTAAACCAACATGATGGATGCCCAGCACATTTTGCAGTAAATGTTAGACATCATTTAGATGAGCTGTATCCTGAAAAATGGATTGGGAGAGGAAGTTTATTTTCATGGCCACCACGATCGCCAGACTTGACGTGCTTAGATTTTTATTTGTGGGGAAGGGTAAAAGATTTAGTGTACGCTACTAGACCAACAACACAAGAAGACATGGTGCAACGAATCACAAATGCACTTCAAAGTATTTCAGCAGCTGAAATTGAAGCAGCTGTAAACTCCACTCGACAAAGATTGCTTCTTTGCATCCAAAATGACGGAAAGCAGTTTGAACATTTGACAAACCACTAGATATAGTACCTTGGTCGATTTTTGTGTGTTTTGGTATAATACGTGTATTTTTGATATTTGTGTGATAAACAACATTAAATTAAGAATTAAAACTTTGTTTATACTTTGTTTATTTTATAATAAGGTTTGTAAATAGGTTAGTCTAATATTCTCCGTATCAAGCGTATTGCTAAAAATGTAACACCTGTCATACTCCTTGCACTTTTTCACTTATAACTTTTGATGCAAAAAAGCTATCGATGTGCGGTTTTCGAATTTGAACTTGTTTTTTAATTTTCTTTACATTTATGTAAAGATTTATTTACCATTCCATTTAAATTTTTAAAGAAAATTGTAAAAGTTTAATTTTTCTTTAGACAGTGCTTGTTCGCACTTAAAAAACAAACTTAAATTGTTTAATTTATGACATATTAAATAAAACAAAAAGTTATCTTTCCATTGACACCGATTTTGTCAAAATTGGTTGATGCAAGCCAAAGATATGGACGTTTTCCGCATTGCATACCCCCACCCTCTTCCTACTCCATTTGACAAATTAGAGTAACAAGTGCCAGATCAAATTTGTGCAAAATTGTCTCATCTTTGCAATAAACATATTTTTGATTAACGTTTACTAGACTTTTAATGAAAAAAAAACGGTTTTTTTAGTTAGTTGTGACGATTTCGCCCTCTGGCGGCCAATCTCGAAACTTGAAACTAATTTCCAGCATTTTTTTTCGCTACTTTTGTTAGAAATTTTTTTATTTCAAAGCTCTATGACAAGTGGTTCCTGAGATATAGCCGGTGACCTCTCTTAACGGGACACCCGGTACATAGTTAGGTTAAGTTATCAATTTCGAATAATATTGATTTATTACAGAATATTACATTCTCATATATCAACCGCACTACTTATTACAGTTTGTTTACTGACCAACTGGTTCACCACTCGACCACTAATATTGACCGAGTGGCGCAGTGCAACAACACGCAGTCGAATACAACATTGATAATTGTTATATTATCAAAATTGAGAACATTTTCTAGATGTTTATTACATGTATATTGTCTAAAATTAAATCAGTATTTATGAAAGTTTGGTTACTCATATTTGCATTGTCAACTCGTACTTCAGAAGTGTCAGCTAATATTATTGTTTTGTACATTAAAACTTATATCAATATTTTTTATCGCTTGGTTTTTTTTTGCTCTCAAAGTCGTTTCAACTTTTCGTTTATAAAACAATACGTATTCTTTATATCTGCTTTATTTAGATTATTTTTGTTTAGCGTTTCAACAAATTCCTCATTTTAATTAACTACTTTTCCCAGATTTTTATCTTTTTTAATTTTTTTCATGTAACAAAACGCAACTACACACGTGTTTCTAGGTCACATTAAGGTTATTGTAAACTGAAGTTACTTTGACCAATTTTAAAATCACTTATTTCAAAAAACAATTGTTTTGAGATTTGAAAAAAAAAAGTAAAATATACAGATTGCTATTTAAAATTTCAAAATTACTCCCACCCTTTGCAAAAGGGTCATGGACTGAGGAATGGTTTAGTTACCAAAGAAATTTGTAGCTTGTAACTTTATACTAAACTTATTGACCTGTTGTCGGACTTTTGACGCACTCGGTATATCTAGTTTTTTTTTAGCTATTGTATTTCCAAATTAAAATAATTTTTTTTTGCAAAATTTAGCAAAAATGGAAAAAAGCGATGATCAACTTAAAACTCATATTAGCGTTACATTGATACCTCTACTTTTTTTGTTATAAATCGTGTCAAGCTTCTAACAAAAATTGATAAAAAATAAATAAAAAAATTTGTCAATAGGTTTCTAGGTTTAAAAGTTATCAAAAAAATACGTCGAAGTAGTCACATTGATAAAGGTTTTTGTAGAAAAAAACATTGTTTTTAAACTAATTTTTAACATAATTACATTTTGTTATTATTATTGTTAAATAAAAACTCTACATAATCTTGTTTATCTAGTGGTTTTAAAAGATTTGGTGAAATTGCTAAAATGTCAGAGTTTTAATTTCTAAAACGCCGTCATAATTTTTCTTGTAAACTTTTAAACTGTACACAAACTTGCTTATTTAGTGGCTTTGGTACAAATTCTAAAATATCAGAGTTTTAATTTCTAAGAGGTCGTTATAATGTTTTTAATTATTTTTGTTTATTTCAAACCACCTACAAGCAAGGGTGACAAGTTATTATTTGACACATATATTTGTAGGTGTTGTTACTGCGAACTGTAGAAAACTTTGCCAGAACAATTCCATCAACAGTGCATAATAGTGTTTTACCTTTTTCTTTTTCATGCGGTTGTTGTTTATCATTGTCGTAATTTTATTTGTTGTGTTCATCGTTATTTTCTTAGATATTCTCATACTTTTAGATTATTATATGTTCTAATTTTTTTTTTCTTTATTGTCTGTTGCAATACTTGCACTGAACTCAACGTTTAGACGTGGTGGTTTACTGTAATTACTTCCAAACCATTGTTCTTTCAAAAAAGCTATTCAGAGTGCTATTAAATTTTAATTATTTTGAGTCATAGGGTTAAATTGATTAATGATCAATGTTAATTTATCACAGTCGCCCCACAATAAAAAAGCTTTTAAAAAGCTAACATAATTTGTCGTTATAAAACTTAAATAAGGAGAAATTTATAGTTTAATAAACTTTAACGCGTTTGTATCTATACCACTAGAAACTATGTTATAGAATATAGACTGACAATCAGTGTAGCTAACTGCAAAAAAAAATGTGAGAAAACTATTTAGAAATTTTTTCAAAAAACACTTTTGTACAGAAAAATGTTTTGATCAAAGTAACCCCATAAATCAAGTAACTCCAGTATTTCGGTGGAATTTTTGTGTGTTACTGGAATATTCCGTCTAGAATTTGTAATTTTACAATTCGGAATATTCGGCTAAAAATGTTCTTTTTTACCGAGCTTACTGAATACATACTATTATTTTTCTGGTGGATAGTGTAAGAAGTCTGTCATGTTCGGTGTAACTACAATTTTGGGCACTCAGAACCTTTTGGGCCCGTATTATTTTGACAACTCTATAGTATTTTTATATTTCTATATTAAATAAGTATTTACTTTAGAAAAATGTATTACCTTAAAAATTCTTTTCTTAATATAATTATGCCTCAGCAGTGTTTTATCCGTAACCCAAAACCCTTCGTTCAAATATTTGATCTTTGGTTGAATGCAAATCAAATCGAGTGCGTAAATAAAATCGGCAAGATAATCGAACGTCATCCATATCCATCTGTTATCACGATTTTGATAAGGGAATGTGCTTCGAAGTGGTATCATCCAGACATTGTACATAACAGAAAGAGTTGCTATTGACATCCAAATTATATAGACCTTTCCATCAGGATCAATAACTTTCGGCTCCAATAACTCTACACTTTTCAAATCTGGATTCGTGTGTGGTCCTGTTTTGGGAATCAATATGGAAACTGGTTCGGAAGATAAAGATTTTTTTTTTAAATCTAAAAGCGGCGGTTCGATGGCGTCTTTACTGCTTATGGAAAATGTTGGGGGGTTTTCAATTCGTTCTCGTGTCGTTTGTGTTCGAGTATTGAAAGCGTCCACCAAATGCCGTATTCTACCTTGAATGAATTGAGAGCTTGCTGATCTACAAATAAAAATCAGCTACAATTAGAAAAATTAGATTTTGCAGCCAAAAGCAATAGGTCACTCTAAATGGATGAATTGAGATAAAACGTATACCACTGACTAGACAATTAAGTTATCGCGCTAGCGCCTCTTGTCTCAGATGCAGACCAATGATATGCAATGTAATCTACCTTCTTTAGTTACTACCAACAAGTAGAATAATAAGATCAATATTATTTATCTATTTTATTAATTTAAAAAAATAAACAAAAAAAAAACTTTAATCAATTACAAATTAAATAACAATTAATCATATTAAAGTCGTTTTTTTTGTTGGTTTAATTACTATTGTGTCATATACATGACTTTACAACACAGAATTTTACACTACATACAACATGTTCTATAAAGTAGACATTTGCTATGTTTTGACATATCTTTGGCACAAAACCAGTTTTTTATTTGTTAGTAGAAACTAAAAAAGATAGATAACATTGCATATCATAGGTATGCGTTTGAGGTAAAAGAGCTAACGCAATAACTTACTTTTTCAATTAGCAATATACGTTTTATCTCAATTTGTTCATATGCCATCTAAAAAAACCTATATGCATTGAAACATGTAGAAACTTTGTTTCTCAACATTTTGGATGAAAGGTTAGTTTTGAATGAATTTGGATTGATCTTATTACAATTTACGCAGATAAACTAGAATAAACTAAAATAAACAAAAATAAACTAAAATAGACTATAATAAATGAAAATAAACTAAAATAAACTAAAATAAGCTAAAATAAACTAAAATAAACTAAAATAAACTAAAATAAACTAAAATAAACTAAAATAAACGAAAATAAACAAAAATAATCTAAAATAAACTAAAAAAAAACTAGAATAAATTAAAATAAGCTAAAATAAACTAGAATAAACTAAAATAAACTAAAATGAACTAGAATAATAAACTACATAGAATAAACTAAATTAAACTAAATTAAACTAAAGTAAACTAAAATAAACTTAAATAAACTAAAATAAGCTAGAATAAACTAGAATAAACTAGAGCAAACTGAAATAAACTAAAATGAACTAGAATAAACTAGAACAAACCAAAATAAACTAAAAAAACTGGAATAAACTAAAATAAGCTAAAATAAATTAAAATGAACTAAAATAGACTAAAATAAACAACAATAAACTAAAATAAGCCACAATAAACTGAAATAAACTAAAATAAACTATAATAAACTAAAAAAACTAAAATAAACTAAATAAGCTAAAAGAAATAAAAATAAACTATAATGAACTAGAATAAACTAAAATCAACTAAAATAAATTAAAATTAACTAAAATAAACTAAAATAAATTAAAACAAACTAAATTAGACTAATAAAAACTAAAATATACTAGAATAAACTAAAATAAACTAAAATAAACTATAATAAACTAAAATAAACTAAAATAAACTAAAATAAACTGAAATAAACTAAAATAAACTAAAATAAACTAAAATAAACTAAAATAAACTAAAATAAACTAAAATAAACTAAAATAAACTAAAATAAACTAAAATAAACTAAAATAAACTAAAATAAACTAAAATAAACTAAAATAAACTAAAATAAACTAAAATAAACTAAAATAAACTAAAATAAACTAAAATAAACTAAAATAAACTAAAATAAACTAAAATAAACTAAAATAAACTAAAATAAACTAAAATAAACTAAAATAAACTAAAATAAACTAAAATAAACTAAAATAAACTAAAATAAGCTAAAATAAGTTAAAATAAGCCAAAATAAACTAAAATTAACTGAAATAAACTAGAATAAAATTTTACGCAGCTCACCATACTACTTCTGTTGCATTCAGCTAAGTATAAATTCGCCAAATATTGCTTACAAACAAATTGAGTTATTAGTTTTTAGATTATAGAAGACGCTGGAAATGTTTTGCATGTACTTGATAAAAACATCAAAACTATTAAAGTTTAAATGTCATAAAATTCGTACCTGTCAAAACTAATTTTTGTTTTAAATTTTTACTTGGATTACAAGATTTTATAAAATCTCAACACTCAATAAAATATTTAGCAAAAAAAGCTAATTTCTTCTAAACAAGGTTATAGGTCCAGTTGCCTTTAACCTTTTCTGCATTATAAAATACGCTTCAGTCAAGAAATTTTTTTTCTAAAATGTAAATACCATCGTAGTTTTTTAAAACAAAACAAACTTGTAAGTAATTTTTGATATTGGCAGAAACAAATTTTGTGGCATTTAAATTTCAGTTGTGTTAATGGTTGAATTTGAAACATGTAAAATATTTCTCTCTTCTAAAAATTATTTGGTTATTTGTTAGAATTTTCTATTTGTTATTTTGTTGATGAAATAATATCTTTTAAGGGTACTTCTGATTTTATTATAATTATATTTATATTCTTAGTGTTGAATCTAAAAGATGCAAAGTGGCACTTTTTCCAACATATATTCTACTATTGAGTGTGAGCTGCATCGGTGCACTAGAGATCACAATAAGTTTTTGAAATCAGTAAGTGTTGGACTACCGCTTACACTGTTCTAGTTTAATGCGTCACTAGAGAAACAAAAGTGTGAGCAGGTAAGAGAAAGCAATCTAGAAAGAGCAGGAAAATGAAGAACGTCAGAGTTAATAAAAATGATATCCAAAAGCATAATAAAGAAAGTAAAAAACCAAACCAGAAAGAAAAAGTATACAAAGATAATGGTTATATTTAAACGCAAAATCAAAACAATAAAAACTGGTTAGAAAAAAACAAGAAAAGATAAAAGGTATTGAAATTAAAGGTAAAGACAATGCATCATATAATAAAAAAAAAATAAATAAATTAGAAAGATAAAAAGAGTGAAAAATATAAAAAAACTAAGAAAAAATTGTTTAACTAAAAGCGTGAGAGGTTCAAGGTAAAATAATTTAACTTGAGTTTGTAAAAACAAAAGATAATATAAATACATTGTGATTTTACATTTCACTATTAATGATGTACCATAATTTGTTTCCGACTTTATTAATGCTTAAATTAAAATTAAACAAATTATAGTACTATATAAACCATAATTATAGTTTGTACCATAGTACCGTAAAGTACCATAATTTGTTTACGACTATATTACTGCTTAAATTAAAATTGCAAACATCAACCGTCTACAGTCAACAGTATAAAAGTGTTTTTAAAAGTTTTTTGTTTAGTTTGACGATTGTCGACTTTTTTGTGTATATTTGAGATACACGTAATTTCTGTCCTGAGCCTGAGTAAGTTGACGTAGATTGTTAGTGATTTGACAGCTTGTTATTGTTTTTAAAATACTTTTTTCAGTAGTGTTCAATATGAATAATAATGAACCACAAAATAGTTTGAGTTCAAAATAAAGAATAACAAATTAGTGCATATGGGCGCATTTAAATTTTAATGATACCTAAAAATTTGTCTGTCAAATTGTAGTTAAATTATTACTTACGTTTCTTCCGCTTCCTTTCTTTGAGAAATTTTATGATTGGTATGATTATTTTCTAAAGGTCCACTGCACCAATTTTGAGCACTTCTATTCGAGGAAGTTTTGTCGATGATTTGGTCCAAGGATAATTTTTCGGGATAAACCATTCTCTAAATAATAATAAATAAATAACAACAACGATACTTTAAAAACAATAAACAATTCGATCAGTGGTCCCGACCACTCGCAATGTGGCGTTCAACTGAGTAAAAGTAATTCGGCATTTCGTGTTTGGAATTAGCAAATAAAATTATAGTGATTTAAACAATTACTCGGACGATTAAATACTTAAGTGATTACCTTTTTGAATCGGAAAAGGTTTTCCATTTCTGACTATTAATGTGCGTTGCGTGTTATCCAGATTGTTACTGGAATAGAGACAAACCTACAATGGAAAAGAACGTTCCAGGACTTGCGTTGCTATGACATTCGATCGATAGCGAAAAAATTAGGGATAATCAGGTTAATTAAATTACGATAAAGATATTGACAAATAATTGTAATGAGTAGGCACTATAGTTGCTAAAAATGTTTTCCGCATTACAATTTTTAACGCATTTTTTTTAAATACAGTATGCCCAAAAAAGTTGGCAATATAATAAAAAACTTTTTTATTGTAAGTTTTACAAAAAAAAAATTCTTTACAAAAATCTCTGCTTTTAAAAATAATAATATTCAGCTTTTTACATTTGTCATTAAATATACAAAGTGTTCACAAATTACAACTTAAATTTTTAAAATTGTAGTTTTGAAACGCGTCAACTTTTTTTTTATTCAACAAGTCAACACATCTCAAATGTTTATTTGTCGATTAAAAATATCTTATCAATAAATCAGTAATAAATACTGAAAATTACATTTAATATTTTCAGAACAATTGCTAAAAATAACGTAATTTTTTTAAGTTGTATGATCTAAATTCATTTTAAAACATAGTTTTCTATTTCGAAAAACTTTTTATAATCAAAGTTCTTGATATTGTAAGAAATAAAGGTATTAAGGTACTTTACTTTTGCTCTCGCATCAAATTAATATTTTTTGACAAACGATTTAAAAAATTGACATCTGACGTTCGCGTTTTGCTTTATTAAAAAAAGTTTTTTGTATGTGGCCAACTTTTTCAGACATACTGTATGTTTCAGTACAGACAATGTAAATCATAGATACAGAGTTGCCATAAATGATTGTTCCCAAAACCAAACATGTTCTACTAGACATCTATAAATCAACCCTCTATAAAAGTTTTAGATAATTTCAGAAGCACTTAATAAAACTATGAATAAGTGACCAATTTTCTTTTACATGAATAAATTTCTTGTAAACAACTCATCCAAGCTTTTTAATTTGCTCTGGTAAATTTTCAAATTTTTTCAATTAATTTTATGTCTAATTGATTTCTCTGAAATTTTGGCACTTAGTAAAACACAGTTTTACCACTTTTCAAAAAGTTTTTTTATTAATCCTTGATCGTTTTTTTGTCTAACCATGTTTTTCGATGGTTAGACAAATGTCTGTGTTAATAGTTGATGTCTGGTGATAAGCCTGTTTTGCCTCAATTTTTATAATAAGCCTGCTTCGCTCGAAAAATGCAACAACTCACTGATTAATGCTATCATTTGCTTTGTAATGTAAGAACGAAACGCGTGTACCGTGTAAACAGTTTATGCTAGTTGCTGTTTTTTTTCTAAACCGTCTTCATTTGTCATTGGTTGGAGGACTAGTACATACTTTTTTATTATGTGACAATAACCGAATTTTATTTGAAGTTGCAAGTGAGGTAATGGAATTAAATTATAAGTAAATTTCTGCGATAAATTTGATTGAGTACTTAGGTATAGTAATCAAAAACATTTTTTTTTCACAATTTTACTTGAAGAACGTTTCTGTTGTGAAATTTTCAGTAGATAAAGTCATATTTAGGCAATCATGAAAGATTATAAAAATTTTAATCTATAAGATTTGTGTTGCAAATGATGTGCATTTACGTTCAAGGTCTCTATGCGGGCAGTATGAGTCAGGAAAATACAAAAAAAATAACCCATAGATCTCTTTTTTTTTATTTTATGTGTGTTTAGTTGTAGTTATTAATTGATACAGATTAAGATCTGCAATGCTACTTGTTTTCAAAAAGGAAATTGAGAGAAAAGATTTACAAAAACACTAAGAAAATGCCGCTAAAATGCCAAGAAAATTACACTTTTAACCAATAAACCTTGTTTCTAAGCGAGTCTTCTCCAACGATCAACAGACGTTGCGGTGGGCATAAGTGCAAAATTCAGGCAAAATTCATTACGGTTAAACCTTAAAAAACTAAAGAATTTGCAGACCAATATCCTAATACTCGCGGTTTACTATTTTAAAAAATAAAATTTGAATCTACGATTGATGAATGAGTTTTCTAAAACAAAATCTTCAACTATTATATATATATATATATATCAATTCGACAACCTGAGAGGATCAGCCTAGAAAGAGCCTGTAGCTTTAATGCTTTTATAAGCAATAATTAAATTCAAAAGCAATAATCAATTCAAAACAAATCCATGTTTACTCCTTGTATAAACATAGAAATCATATAAGTTTTAAAGTGATTTAAGTTGCTACAGAGCATGTTGTTTTATACCATTGGCTGGCATTGTTACAGTATCAACACACTGTAGCCCTATCTTGCAACTTCTAGACGTGTCTGTCAATAGTACCTTTTTGCTATAATGCTGTATACTCTATTGCTATCTGTTTTGTTTTCTTAGAAAGCCAAAAACCCTGGGCAAGCTATTAGAGCCTGTCACATCGCTGGTTTAACTAAGACTCAGGTGTACTTTTCTAAGATTATTCTGGATCTAAAACAACACTTTTTTTCTGAAGATTGATAACAACACGCTACTGATCACAATGATTATGATGCAAACTAGAAATTTGTTCCTCTGTGTTTAAAGCCGCTTTGGCAGATTAAAAAACAAGTAACCAAAACCTAATTAGCTTATCTCATGTTTTTTAGATGTAAAAGCTTTTATAATCGTAAATTTAATAATTAGATGTCAAAAATTTGATTACATTGTATATCAGCATCCATTTGTGTCTCATTTTTAACCGCTGACTAAAAAAAGAATGTTATTACGTTTGTATTGTGTATCTGTTTGTGTCTGTTGTCTTTTACGTACAAAATGGCTCAACAAACGCTGATAACTCCACCATTTTTATTTGAACGCTGAGGTAATCGAGAGTGTTCTAAGCTATAATTCAAAAAAATCTGTTTAGCCATAAGTTTTTTTCTGATTAAGAAATTTATATATTATGCATCTTTCACAGATTTTATATGATCGAAACTTGGAATTTACTTACGTTTCTTCTATAATATTAGAAAGATAATGATAACCTTAAACTGATCTAATACATCACCTAGAATTTACATTATCCTTTCCTTCACCCCTAACTTGCAGACTAACAGAATTATTTTATTTTGAGATTTACTGTGTTTTATCTTTTGTTTGCTAATTTTGTTTTTCTTTTTTTTATCCTTAGTCTATCTTTTGCTTTTCAAACAATATTTATGAATAATATATCAATCTGTTCCCTCCAGCTTTCCTCCTTTTCCCTATTTTGCCATTAATAATTGTATTTTTTTCTGCGTTTCCACATATAAGACCATAAACAGTTTTTCCACATATAAGACTATTTATGATCGTACATGTGGTCTTCTTTATGTTTTCTTAATACATAATTTCGTAACTCTTTGATTATTGTTCTACACTTCCTAATGGTTGCTATCCCTACACTTCTTCCTTGCCTATCTATATCTGAATCTTATAATTTCATTCCATTTTTTTATATGCCCATTGTATACTTGCTATTTCTCTTAATTTCTTTTAAAATGAATCCTTATTCTCTATATGATATTCCTTCTCACCTTTACACCAGGAAAGATCTCTATACTCTATGCTGATGACCTCAGTATCGACAAAAAGCATAACACTTTTTATTCTGATAGAATAAAAGAAAATTATGGTTTCAAAACAACAAACAAGTCTATAATGAAAGTCAAACCGTAAACATAACATTTACGTTGAAGAAATATCGTCGTGTTACTGCCAGAATCAAATCATTTAAATTTTTTTCGTTTAAAAAAAAACGTACATTTTCTAGTGAAATATAAAAATAGTGACAAAACTTAAAGATAATTTCTTAAAACTACACTGATATTAGCAGGCAAATTCTGTTTTTAACTCCCGATTTATACAAACCGCAAGAGATTTGTTTAAATTTATAGTGTTTTTCTGCTTTCGCCTCGTAACTGCCAAACGGCTAAACCAATCTAAGTTTTTTTTTACTTAAAAGCTAAGCTAACAGAGGGTTTTTAGCTTTAATTTATCAAAAAATACAGTAATGTTTAAAAATTAGCAGTTTTTTTCTTGTTGACAAATGATATAATGGTATAAACATTTTTTACATTTTTTTTTTATTTTTGTTACTTCAGAACTTTCTACTGGGACGATCAATTTTGATCTTTAGTTAAAAGCTGATGCTTCCGAAGTGGTCCCATATGAATATAATCAAAATCTAAATAGTAGCTTTTAAGTTATTCTTATTAATGCATTTTTTGACATATATTTTAAGACTCACAATTGATTATAAAAATTGATGAGAAATTTAACAAAATAATTTCATCATAATTGAATTTAGTTTATTTAATTAATTCAAACAAATTAAACAAAAAGCAACTTGAATCAAATAAACAAATAATTAATCATTTTAAAGTCGGCTTTTGCCAATTTTCTAATTTGATTAATTATAAAGTAAGATTAAGTTTGACATTTTTTATAACTGATTTAATTTTTTACTTTATTTTAGTGATAATAAAATGTTAGGTATTTTATCTACTTTTAATTAGAAGATTTTTTTTCTTGACTATAATATTTTTTGTCTATCTTATTCATTTTCAACGATTTTTTTTATATAATTTTACCAACTTTTTATAACCGCGTTTGTGTCACTTTATCTTTCGCCAATGTCAACGACCACAACTTTTACCTCGCCTTATTACAATATCTGCAGAATGTTATTGTATAGAAAAAGTCGGCGTACATCTTTCTGCTTTTTATTATCTGACCTTTCCATAACCGTTTACAAAAAAAATAAGCTTAGCCAACCACGCCAAAAAAAAACACCTTGTTTTTAAGATAATAAAATTTATTTAGTCTTAAAAGATTCATAAAACAGTTCAGGTTTTGTATCAAAGTCCATAAATAATTAAAATAGAAAACAATAACTATGTTATACAATAAATAAGAAAATATCTAAACAATTTTTAACATGATGACTATGTTTCGAATAACTGCCCAACTCACAATTTTCAATAATACTCAAACAAGACGTGATAGCAAAATTTAATAGAAAAATAAAACGATAAATGCCCTTCTCTTTCAATGGCTCAACAATATATACACTATACAATTAATTACAGTCCAAAAATATCATTTTCTTCCAAACATTTACATAAAAAAAACTACAACGTATACATATTTTAAAATCTTAAGAAAGCGCTGCGTCTATAAAAATACGGCTCATTTGTACTCATTCAATACAAAAATCTATACATTCACTGGATGTAACACATCAACACTCAAATGTCTGCAACAACGCACAATGCTTTCTTTGAGAATACCACACTGGCGTTCATCAATTAATTGCTTAAATATTAAAATAACAGTCTTAAGTTTGAGATTTTTTAGATCGTTTTGTACATACATTATCGCCTTAATAATAAAGAATCTATATTCATTTTCGACGCTAACAGATAGTTGTCATCGCCAATAGGAGCAGACCTGCAACAAAAAAACAACAAATTATTAAAAAAAAATCAAATATCTTACTTGTAAAACAGATAATAAATTAGCTAATTGTTAATTGCAAAAAACATTATAGAGTAAATTTTGTAGAGCAATTAAAGTAGTCAGATTTTTCCAAAAATAAACTTATGTTTTCTGCTTAGCTTCAAAACTTGTGGTTATTGCTTACGATTTAATTATGAAATTAGTTTTTATTCTTTTTTTTTGATCTTATGAAAAATTGAAAGCTTGTTTTTCAATAATTTCTATATAATTAAAATAATAATGTAATTATCTTTACTTTCCAGCAGAATGGCTGTGCCTTCGATGTAGAAAAGATTAAACAAAATATTAATACATAATTATATAATATTCAGAATGTAGTGATACTTACAGACTACCGTACTTCGTATCCCTCGCTAACGTGCGCATATAAGACTTGTGCTTTGCCTCAATCTCCAAAGAAGTTTCCCTTAAATCCCGTAAAATAATATAAATATCTCGAATTTCTTCAATTCCATAGAGTCTATTTGGTACGGCGGCTTTTATAAATGTTTCCGGTTGGCACATCACTAATTCGATTTGGTTCAAGTGCGAAATCACTAGAGAATGTATTCTCTGTAAATCTCGTTCAGGATCAAGTGTTATGTGAAAATTATTTGTTTCTTGGGGAGATACTTTACAGCAGCCTGGTGCTAATTCATTTGGAGATTCACAGCTAAAAATACAACATTTGTTAAGTCTGAAAAAGATTGGGATTAGATTCGCTTACCACGACCAATGTCCATTGACAAACGCAGACGGATGATATTTTTTTAGACGATTCATATTCGTGTGACATATTTTAGTAAGTAAGTCGACCCATTCTTTTTCTTCTACACAATTTGCTGCCTGCACATATAACGTGCGTTCGGGTTGGACAATTTGAAACATATTCTTCATTTTGAAAGATTTTTCCGTAAGACGTTCCACAGCCCAAATGTTTGATAGGGGAATTTGACATAAAGCATCCTTACCTATTATAATACAAAAAGTAAGTAAGATAAGAACAGAGATCACGTGATCAATTTAAAAAATTAAATTGAAAAAAAATAATTAAAAAGTTCCTAAATTTAGCGTTAAACTCTTCATCATAGACCATCTTTGATAAAAAACCTGTGTCAAATGTTTTAAAAAAAAAGCTTTTAAGACAGGCGGGCAAAACGGTTTAAGTTGTATTATCTATTATAAAATTTGAGACTCGATGCAATAAAATACTACAATAAATATAAACAAACTTATATTAGATTATATAATAAGAATAATTATTTACGTGTTATATAAATGAGAAAAATCCAACACACATATCTATTTATATTTAAACATTTCGTACAAAAAAACCATAATAATAACAAACAAAATAAACAAATAATAAAAGCAAGTGAAAAATTTTTTCATTATATATTTTTTATATTTAATGTAAGTAATACAATAATTATAATGTCACCACAGAAAAAAATACTGCTGCAAATTAAGCCCATTCTAAGCCTCGTCTCACCTATTCTAATGTAAAACCGAGTGTCACAAAAATCTAAGTGTTAAAATTGTTAGAACCAATACTTACTTCTATTTTTGGAGTATGTAAGACTATGAGTTGTTAACTTGAAATATCTTTGTTTGAAATTTTTTCTGCCAAATCTTTTCCTGCCTTGAGCGCGCTTGATCATTAGCCTGTAAAATAATGAAGATTAATATTATGCAATGCAGCAAAAACAAAGAAAAACATAGAAAATTGAATAATAAAAAAACTAAAATATCACAAGTTGAGCAAATTAGTCATTATTCTACAAAATATCTACAGTTTACTCAAAGCTTGCCCAAATGCTCTTGGAACAGATCTTGAATTGTTTGTAATGATTGAATCTTGAATTGTAATGATTCAATCGTGATTGAATCCAAACACGACTCTCTTTAATGATTAGGCCAGAACATAAACCTGTAAAGTGGGTCTGTAAAATGCATAAAACATTTTCTGATACAGCAAGCGCGAAACGTAGTAGCGAGTGAGCGTCTGGCGTCCCATATAAAATTCGTCTAGAGATTGTGCGCCAAATCAACCATTATAAAACTAGTTTTTTAATATACTATTTTTCATGCAGTAAAATAAAATAAAAGAAAAAAACTTCAATCCTTATAAACATAAGCAGGAGATAAAATACATATAAAAAAACTTATATCACGCCTCTTATATCCAACACATGAAGAGTGAAATAATTCACTAACCTTTGTACTATCCTAGTGTAAGCAGTATAAAACATGTTTTTAAATAGTACACATAATATAACTTAAAGTATGGAAGCTACACGAAATGCTTACCCTTCTTTTAAGGTTACTGGTGTATTGTCAAGATGTTCTGGATTTGAGATCGCAGATATAATTTCTAAAAACTGTCGAACGGCGGTGACATGTGTTTCCGTGTAAAATTCTTTGTACAGTGTCTCCATATATTCTTCTTTACAGACTTGTTGTGTCGATCTACAACTGACTAAGTTTCCCAAGCTTTGTATGGTTTTTGAAATAAGCGTTAATGTCCGATTTGTTTGGTTGTCCTTAAAAAAAAACAAAAAACCAATAATTTAATCCGAAATAGTACGTACATAGCAATAATTTGCATAATATAAGATTAAAAAAAAGTTTAAACTTACAATTTGCTCATTGGTTAAATCAAAGAGTCTTGGTCCCAAAATCGCTGGTGCAAAAAATCTTAGAAAAATGAATCCAGAAATCACCGAATACCTCACTTCTTTATTATCGGGAAAGCGCATCATGGCACATTCTTTTAAATTATAAAAAATTTGACACATCAGCGCTGGACAGTGAACAGCACTTTGAGTTATTGCTTCAAATACTTTAAGAACGTAGGATTTAAGATTATTTAGATTTGTTTGGACGGTGTTGGAATCACGAACGCGCGTTGGATCAATTTCGCACGGTTTTCTTTCGTTAAATATCAATTCGATAGTTGGACGAAGAGTTTTGTGAAGATATTGAATACCAATCAGACGCATCGCTTCATCCATCATCTTTGAGACCAGAGTATTGCCGCGAAAAATTGTCGTTGGATCTCTAGAAAAAGCCAAACACAAAAGATTAAGCGCTAGAATACTAAATAACCGAATAATACAAATAATCTATAACGCTAATATAGAGTAGTTCGTATCTCAGAGATAAAAGTCTCTCCAATATAATGCGGCAACACTAGACAGTTTTGCTTTAATTTGTTAAGAAATAATTGCTCATCAGTGCAGATATTCTTTGCACCCATCTGAACTTTTTTCCTGGTCGCCGACAAAGTTCAACTTTACCAAGTTTCTACAAATAGATTTACAATATTATCTCTAAAACTATTTACTGGTCCAGGCCGCTCTTATCTTTGAAACGTGAACTAAAGAACATCTAATAGCAAAGCGTATTAAAGCAAACTAATTGTTGCTTTGAAATTCAACAGTAACGTTGATCTTAGAAGATTAAAATCAAATCAATAACATTTTGTGTTTTAACTTTTTGATTTTAGGCCAGTGTCAGTCAATATTTTTGTAACAAAAAAATAAGTAGAACGAAAGATGAAACCCATTGAAAAAAAAATATAACAAAAAATTACGAGCGATCTGAGGTCGGAAAGTTAAGATTTCCGCGAGCAAAAAGCCCACAGACTTTTAAAAAGCAGATATTTTGACGGGTGAATTTTTGATTGAAAATTAGAGTGCTTTTTCGATATTAAGTCAAAATAAGATAAAAAAATAAATATTTGAAACTAAAAAAATCACAATGTGTTTGGGACAAAAAAGTAGGTTTTCACCAAATCTCGAAAAACATTTTTTTTTGTAAAAGATAGAAATAAAAAAAACAAAAATTTGGTATATAAATTTTTCATAAAAAAATTGAGGTTACGTAAGAAAAATCAAAACGCAAAAGTGGTAAATCTTTTTATTACCAACAACTTTGCTAATTAACTTTTTTACATAGAACTTGTAGTTTTGTCAATATACGAAAGAAACGGTTTTTTGCCGTTAAAGAGCGGTTTAACCCTATCACTTCCCGACCTCAGCTTTTACTTTTTGTTTTATTTTTGTTATATTCTCTTTCTTTTCCAATGGGTTTCATTCAACTATTTTTTTCCATTTTTACCATTATCACTGGTTTATTTATGGTAAATACATCTATAAAATACTTACGTGAGCATTGATATTTCCGTATCCGCCAAAGCTTTTATAACAGGTACAATTTGGTCATGATGCATAAATATCCTAACTAAAGGCTGTGCGATTTCCATTTTACTTGGAATTAATTCACCTAAGAGATATACGGCACTTGAAGTAATTGGTTTGGTTTGTACACATTGTAAAATTATTTCTTGTAGAGTTTCATAAGTTTCAGGCGGAAAGACTCGATCTTCAGTATACTGCACTTGAAGTCGTAGTGAGCCTAAAGAGTTGTCTTGGGAAAGACGAGTACCCGGAGGTGTAGAGTATGTAAAAGATGGACGGTTTTTTGATGATCGTGGCTGAAGGAAGTACCTAAAACAAAATATAAATACTCATATGCTTAAATCAAATAGTATTTAGCACTAATATTAATAAAGCAAAAACAACTCTCTTACTGTACCAAAAAAACAATTTGATAACAGCGTACAGACCTAAACCTAGAATTAAGACAATGATGATTTTAAACATGACATTAACAACACTAAACAGCGTTGCCGCTTATAATTCTGTAAAAAATTGCAACTTTAGTGTATTAAAAAAAAAAAAAACTAAATATTACATTTAGACAGTGATATCAACTGATCAATAGAAGACCAAGTAGGGTTGATCCTGAAAATGCATTATTTTAAATGCGTCTTTATACTCTATTTTTTCGGCAGGCAGAGGTGGAAACCAACCTTTGCGCTGCAAACAAAACAAGATTTGAACGCCGTGAGAAAAAATACTGTTAGACAGGCAAAAGTGAGGTTTGAATAAATTGACAAGTCCTGCTGACAGTGCTGACACCGCTAAATTGTATTCTGTAAACGGGATATTGCTTTAACCAATTGAAAGAGAGTGTTTTATATACTATTTCGAAAATGCCCAATTCGCCTCGCCAATAGCCGAAGCATACAGTTAAAAAGACATTTTTAACGTTCGTACTTCGACATTATTATACACAACGTTAAGCCATAAACAAATCAAAAAGCTTTAAGAAGCCAGTTGAATCCAAATTATTAGCATGCATGATCGTTCTGAATGACATTAAATAAAATTGTCAATTTTTGTGACAATTTTGTGACTAGGCGTTTTGAGGAAGGTAAAGGAATACACCAATAATTAGATTATCGGTATCTATGAGAAAATTTACTAGTTTCGCCCGCATAAGTGTTTATTTTATTTAAAAGATCAATTTGTTAATACCAAATGTGCATTAGAAATAAATTATCAATGTTTATTGTATTTATGGTTCACTATTTTGGCAACAATGGCTAACACTTTAAAAGAGATATATGCTGTCGCGCGCTTTTTTGATGAACTATTTAAAATAAACATTTCTATTGTAATTAAATACGTGTAACTCTAACAGTTTTAGCTACATTTTATAAAATATTACTAGAGATGAATAATAATAATTAATAGTATCAGAATATGATAATGAATAAATCGATGAAAATTGCATTAATTCAAGTATGGTGTAACATTACATTAGTGTACCTGGGTGCGGTAGCCTTTGAAGTTATGTTTCATCAGAAGTCTGAATCATTAAACAAACGGATACCATACTCTTTCATGAGCCTACACAAAATTCGTCATTGTTGAAAACGAAAAGTAATCATAACCCTACCTGAATTTATTGTCGGTACACTATTATATACAAAAACAATTTACAAGATCCAGTTCAATAGACTAAAGTAAATAAATTCCCGAAAAGAAAGTATGGCATTGTTTATGTACATTTTAATTTAACAGTTTTGCCCAGAAGCGTGTATATTTAAGCGCACCTTTGTTCAATAAGTCAAATCTGAAAATTAGCAAAATAGATCGTGGTTTATACTGTTTATAGTACAAAACTTTTCAATATTCCGATGAACTCCAATTAGATTATGTAGGAACTTGAGATATTCAGCTATGAAAAAATGTAAATTTCATAAAATCATAAACATTCTTGGAAAAACCAAGATGTCTAGTCATAAAATTAGCAAAAGATAAATGTATGTTTCGTGGTAAAATTGTTCACGTTTTTCCAGTTAATTAAATCTTTTTCACAAAACATTAATTATTTCCATGAAAGCAACTTTCATTGAGTTTATTTTGATTTGCATTGTATGTTTCTTACCACGCATTTCTAGGAGCTGCATTCTGCTGTTGAATTCCACTTAACTGCACTCTAACCTCCCCTAAAAACACATTATCCCCCATTCCCGGTGCATCATGCCATATTGACACATTTAATTCACAAATTTCCGCTTCCCCATCCCCAAAAAATCCATCTTTATCACGCCCCTCGTAACTATCAAAATTTAATGTTTCATCAAATTGCGGGTTTGTCGTTTTTTTCCGCACTTTAGTCCGTTTGGAGATTGTTTTTCGGTTAGTATATGTCACGCACGCCACTGCATATGGATCACAAGCACCATTTTTTAACGTTAAATCTAAGCACTGAACAACTTGAACTTGAAGTCGATCATTTCTAGAATAACATGTCACAGATTTGCTTTTTTGAAGACTGGAAGTGAACCGGAGTTCAATGTTGACCTTACCTTGAACTTCAGAGTCAGCGTCCACTGGCTTTATCGCAAACCTACAAAAAAATTCATTATTTAACAATATAAGATTATCAGAATATACCAACCAGTGATCTTTATTGTTATAGGAAGCTAATTCTTCACGTTTTATTGCCACTTTGCCTAAAACCTTGTTTTGCTTCAAATGTTTATCTCGATCAAAAATATATATTGAAATAAAACGAAAGTCCCGAGGCACTTCAAACTGGAATTCTTCCCCGAAAAAAGGACTACAAATAAAAAATATTTACAAAATTTCAATTAAAATTTCACACTTACTTCAAAGTCTTTTCAGCGGTTTTCGTGCGGTATATTTCTTCCTGGTCCAAGGAAAGGATGCAGTATACATCGCGGGCCACAGAAGATATGTTTGTGCGTGGTGACAACTGCTTTGCTTCCCCTAAAAGAAAAAAATGTCAATAGAAAAAATTCTAGTTTTTAACTGAAAAAAAAAGCTACGCATACTCTGAACGTGAAAAAATCTAGTTCTATTTCAAGATTGTTCTATCAATTACTCTTCTAATTATTAATGAGTGGCATAGCAAATACAATACCTTGAACAGATTAGAATTTCTTTGATAATAATCAATGTTTGTTGATCATATTGGTATTTGTCTTTTATATAACTTATTTAACAGTCAGTTCGAGCAGATAAATTGGGCTAGTTTTATAAGGGTTGATTTGGCGCACAAGTTTCCAGGTGAGTTTTCTATGAAACACGTGTGCCAATAGCTCTTATAAAACGTGTTCTTGAGACCAATCTTTTCGAATGGCTGCTTTTTTAAAATTTTATATAAAAAATAAATAAATGTTGATGTTCTGGGAAATTTTGTTGCTACTGGTTGATAACAGCAATAAGTCATTTGATTTAAAACTCAATGTAAATCTTTGTTTGACATAATATGGTTAATTGTTAACAACTAACAAAAAATTAATCTGATAGGCAAAAAGAAAATGTATGCACCCAACCCTACATGCGGAAACTAGCCAAAACAATGACTAAAAATCTATTAGGTGATAAATCCGACATCAAACAATTCCTAAAATTTGAGGATGGGCCAAACGAGAACCAATTACAAACCATTTTTGATAATGTTCTTTCTTTTGGCGTACTTTAAGGTACAACGCCAGAAGTAAAAGCTTTGTAAACAATTAGAATCAATGTTTATTGAAGACATTCAGCTGCTATCATCTCATGCCCTGAAGAATATAAGTTCAGATTTTAATAAGTGTAATTGCCATTTAAACGCTTTAAAACACATTACACAATATTATCAACAATTCTAAATGTAACGGAGTCCCCTTAGCAAACAATGTTCTGCAGTCTTGCCTTGAAGTCACTTTAATAATTTGAACCATTAAATCACTTTTCTAAATACTCTAGGTTTAAAATGATAATGTATTTTCTTTCAAAAACACAAAAAAAGACTCCAAATTAAAAACAATAATAAAATTATTAAAGAATCAAATTCGAAAAAAGTTATTTTCAATTGATTGGCTTTATTCCCATAAAATTTAATGCTTCACGGCTCAAAAAACTGCTTCTGTAAACAATTTAAAAAAGTGAGTCATGTTTCTCACTTAATAATGGCTTATTCGCAGTGAAAAGCGACAATGTGAATACAGCCGACTTAAATTTTAAAGTCACTGGCGGTATAGTAAGCTCAACCAACATGAGACATCCCTGAGATGGCTGTTTTTTCTAAACGCTTAATTATTTATCGAAACAAGCAATAGAAACAAACAGTATTCGACAGCCTGCTCTTGCACTGGTCGACTGAGTCAATATCGTGCGACCTGAAAACCAGAGAGTTCTAAGTCACATTTCAGAAAATTCGTTCAGGAGAGCCATTTCAAGGTTCAGATGAGTTAATTTTGCAAATGCTCGGTTTTTACATCGGGATCGTATGGTCTCTTTGAAGCGAAATAGGTGTTTAATTTTTAACAAATAGTAAAAATGGTACAAAACCCAAATCAATTTTTTGTAAATGTATTTAGAACCCTCTGGTTTTCAGGTCGCGATCGGTAGCCTACGAAGTGAACGTCAGTAAACAAATTGTGATGAGTAATTTGGTCGATAAACGAACTGGGTGGCTGTAAAGTCGTAAAATGCGCCAGCCGTATATGTTTTACATCGACAACACATCGAGATTATAAGCATAAAAATAAACGAAACATGACGGTTCTGAGTTAGTAACAATGTATTAATGATTAACACTTATCATTCTTGCATTTGAATATTATTCCCAAATGATTTCCGCAATAAATAGAAACAAAAACATGATAAAACAACAATTAGGTATTGATTAATTTTTCATTAGAATATATGTTATCAAATGTTATGTTAATGATTAAAATATTTCTGCTATTTTACTTGAAAATATATTATTCTATAGATATTTTGAAATTTCTTTTAATTAAAAAAAATTAATGAAAAAGATGAACTAGGCTTAGAACAAATTTTCTCCAAAGTTCATTAATAGTTTGCCACCTACGCCATGCCTCGTTACATTTTTATCAATTTTTTAGCCATTATATCATGATTAAACATGACAGTTTTTTTACAGAATGATGTTAGTTCCTGAGCGTGATAAGCCAAAAAAAAGCCCGATTGTCCTTTCAGTTCAATCCACTCTTCGCAAAAATGTCTCCGAAAATTGTAGAGTGCGTCAATAAAAGTTTTCAACTTTAAAGATTTGAAAAAGCCGTTATTAAATAAGAAAAAGAAAGATGATTAAAATATTTTTAGTACGTTTTATCTAACAATAAATGTCTTAGCCAAGCCAAAAGTTATTAATACCCATCATTCCTACGTATCTTAAAATAAATTATTTTGATTTACTAATAATCAAGATAGCCAAGTTAAAATATAAAAAGATACCATAATGAACTTTTATTTGTAAATCTGCATAAACATGGTAGACATACAAAAGGCAGACAATTAAAAAAAATTATAAATATCGTTTAGATTGGTATCCCAAATTCATCTCAGAATACATGATGAAATAAGAGGGTTGAGCACAACAATGAAACTGAACTTTTAAGAAATTTTGGTAGAACACCGATGGTTTTCAAAAGCTACATCGCCAAGAAGTTAAGACAACAATTCAAGACATCCCATTTTATAATTTTGGTACTTATTTCTAAAAACATTGTTCGAGCAGTAAATTAAATTAGAGATTAAGTTGTAACGCAAATAAATGCATTTTAATTTTTCTGTTTTAAAAAATGCTCGAAAACGCTTAGAGGTAGCAACATGTCAGTTTGTGACATCACGCCTCAGTAAATATTGTCTAGGATGATGCATTGATCTAATTCTCAGTTTCAAAATATGTTTCTGTAATCCAAATTTGACGTCTAAGTTCGAAACTTCAAATTTGACGCAAATCTATCTGCATCCAATCAAAACTCATTTTCATCTCCTGATGATGACCGAAAGAAGGACTCTCGAGATCGATTAAACAAACTTTTTGGAAATTGGTAAAGCTGTGTGAATAGTTCATTGTTAGATGTTTCAGATAACATGGCGGATTGCAGTACATATTTTATGTTTGTTTTTCAGTGTATATTTTTTTAATCACAATTTATTAGAAACTGTGTCATGTTTGGAACCCAACAAATATCTTACTATAACGTATAACATCATTAATTTATTATTTGATTCTTTTGCACTGTTATCATGCATATTATCATTTATCAGAAATACACCTACGTGCTTGAAACTAATACTAACATTGCAATTTATATTCAGCAACTAACTCTAAGAACTCCTAATAATCAATTTGCTTTCTCTTCAAGACTTTATTCCTTCTATCCTTTATTAATTATGTATATAATCATTAAAATGAAAGTGAAAAATGTTCACTGTTATCAACCGCTTAAAGTATCATGTGGTGTATAAAATTATCCCCATCATAATAACAATCACTTATGCCTTTCTGTTTAGCTATTTTAATTTCCATTGTTACGATTACTTTCCTGTAAGATTAAATGTAATAGATATAGCAATATTGTATTTCCTCATCCCTAGTGTCATTTGCAAGCCTTTTAAAATCATTAATTCAATTAATTGCAAGACAGTTTACGTCATAAATTCCATCATACTCTAGTGTCAGCAAGACAAAATTTTCAGTAAAATAAGCAATATTAACGGGTCATTATACGATGGTCGTTCGACTTTGATATAAAGAGAGGCTAGCTATTCTGTGACGTTTTTTAACAAAACGTTGTAATCTGATTCGCCCTTGCAGCCATAACAAAATTATACACCCTGTAGGTTTTCCTTATTTCCAAATGCAAAATAGCATATTTAAAATTGAATAACAAAACAGATTACCAAAAAAATAAAGAAAGCCTTTTCTGACCAAGTGCCGTACCCTATTAAATTTTTTATTATTCTGTTAATAATAATATACATCTTCTTTAGAATTTTCGAAAAGTCTCTAGAATAAAAATTATTAAAAAGTAGAGAATGATAATAAAGAGATGTAGTCATTTCTAACAATTACTATTGAATTAAATATTTCAAAATTAGTCAAAATATTATTATATCAATGTTTCTTTTCATTCAGAAAATAAATTGTTTAATTCATATTATTAATAATTGACATGGTAGCTAAAATTGATTAATTTGCCATTTTAGTCCTAAATCATAATAAAAAAAGCAGCCGAAGCGATCCACCCGGATCACACAACCGTATCGGATCATCGTCGCACAAGCCAACAAAAACTTCCACCGCAGGCGTTTATTGTAAGCAGTTTTGGATCAAAATGACAAAGCCAATATTTATTACAGCTACCATAATTTCATATTTACAAGAATATTTACAATTCAGTACTAATTGTAATTAAAGTAGCAAGTTTAAACTAATTAAAATAAAATAAAAAGTTTAAATTTTTGGAAACATCTTCGAATCAAAAAATCTTTTAAAAAGGAACATCTATTAAAAAACTGTAATTGTTAAGAATGTGCACAATGCACTAGTTTCTTAATACAGCAGTTGAATGTAACTCTATAAAAGAATCAGTTATATCTCAAGTATCTCATAAATGTTTTATGTATACTAATCCCTGTGAAATAACATTAAACTGACTGTACTTAAAATTCTGCGTTTACATCTAATATGTCAAATAGTTACTCAAAAAGGGTTGGAAATAACCTTTAGACTGGTGTCGACAAATTTGAAAGAGTCGGGTATTTGTAAACAGACAGGTAAAAAATTAGATACTTGAAAAGATTTTGCTTCTTCATAATTCGCTATTATTTATTCATTTATTACAAATATTTACATATACCGAGTGTTTCGTCAATCGTCAAATACAAATAAATATTACTTAAGCCAAACTTGTGCCGTTTGTCTGAAAGGTAAAAACTAGAGATTTATAATGTTTGGCGTAGTGGTCGTTGTTGAGCTAATAGTTTTTGCAATAAAGATAGGACCACATGACGCTATTCCATTAGAGCTAGTATACCCAGCAAATCCTGAAAACAGCGCTGTTTCGTTCTTATTGGAATCTTATCAGCACAGTGAAAACAACCCAAAAAAATCATTGTCAAAAACATACATTTTATAGTAAAAATTGATTTCAAGTTTCCAATAAGAACAACACCAAGTTCAAAAGATTCCAAAAAGCAAAACAGCGCTTTTTACAAGATTTGCACAAGATAAATGATACCTTTTAGTGAGATTCTTAAAACAGAACCTTTCATGTATTATAAATTAAAAATTTATAATAAAAAAATGCTTAAATTGATAGGCACAATGAAGAAGTAGGAATTAGCATTATAAAACAAAAATTTTTAAACACATTTAAAAAACTGCACAACTTTAAAAACCAAAAATTTAATTTCATCTCAATACCTTTCAACCAAAACTAAGATAACTAAAGATCTTAGATCTTAGTTTAGGCATGTAGGTATATATGTTTATTTAAAATTTGGTGGATTAAACAAGTTGTTTAATAATAGACATATTGATGCCGCGCAGTCTATAAGAGCTCAAAAAAGTTAAGGGCATTTATTAATCAAGAGACTAAGAGTCTTTTCACCTGTTTATTTGAAATAATAACGTAAACAACCGCAAACTATCAAGTCACGTAAAATCAACCTCCCCCCCTTTCTGTTACAAAAAAAAAGTTTTTAAAAATTAATTACGCAATAATAATTAATTGACAATGACTACATGGTAGTCAAAACAGTCCTTAAGATTAAATAATAAAATTTTGGTAAGTTAAACTGTGTTAATAATTTATGAATGCTATATAGATTACAAAGCGCTCAAGCTCCTTGTTCTTAAAATGCTTGATCCAGCACTGAGGGGCTTTTTCTTACAAATGCATCCAAATATTGCATGTCACTAACGCTTGATACAGCATAATTATTAAGAAACCAAGTGCCGCCTGACGTCACTTTTACGAATAGACGACAAAACTATACTTACACCATCTTACACTTACGTGATTTGGGTAAACTACTGGTTTTCGTTTAATGGGTATGACAACAATTCCTTTATTATACTGACTTGTTTACTGTCTTAGAAGTGTTTAATTACAAAAAAAATAAGTGCTGATAATGTAAGTGTTATTAATTAACAAATTAAAAGCACTTAACTGAACTCACGCTGAACAGCAAAAATTATAATTAAAATAATTCGTGCAAAAATTAACAACTAAGCGAATTTTTTCTATAACTCTGTTTTTTTATTAGTACTAAATTAAAAAAAAACAATTTTGACCATATATGACTTCCTAAATATCAATTTGCGTAACTATGTCGGTATTACAATCAAGAAATTTAAAAAAACACCCTGTATATATGTGTTTACCAGTTCCATCACAATTTTAAGATTACTCTACATTTAAAAAAAATGCCTCACAAATTAATTGAACTGTTGAATAAAACAAAACAAAAAAATTCGTAAATAAGTTCAATAATTTTATTGCAACAGGTCCATTGACAGTATCAAAATGTCAAAAAAAAAATTGTCCAGCAAAAGAAAAACAAAAAATCAGAAAAACAAAAAATCAACGACTAGCGACATGCATTTTATTGACAGGATCAAAATGTCAAAAACAAAAATTGTCAAGCAAAAGAAAATCAAAAAAACACCGGTTAGCGGTATGAATCATATCCAAATTTTATTAAAATTTAAAAGACTATCAGTCGGTTTATAGAAACAAAATTTAACTGAAATTATGTTAACTAAGCTCAAAATCAAAGATTTTTGATTGGTTGCTTTAGCAAATGGGGTGGGTTTACAGTAACCTACCTAAATATTTAATTAAAATCAATTCGTTGCGCGATTGGTTGAATTTGCGACAACAACCAATCAAACATCCTCATTTTGAATTTAATTGCGATTAAATTAATTTCAGTTTATTTGCTTTCAGAAAGCCCACCGTTAACGGCATAAATGTTAAATTTTGAGGTTAGTTTAAAAAAGGTATATCAAATAAATCCGAATATAAAAAAATTAACAATCTTTTAATAAAATAATTATTATAAGTAGTTTTGAAAATAAAACAAATGAAAATTCCGAGACCTCCCCTTTTTACATTTGTTTATTCAAGTATTTCCAAATTGTTTTTATAAAAAGTAGTCGATTTTCTAAAATAAACTTCAAAATTATGTTATTATAGTTAGACTGCAATTAAAATTGTAATTAGTTTAATAAAATAAGCGGTAATTTAGGGGTTACTTAATGTAATTCTTACCACCTGCCAAGTTCCGAAAACCTCAATTGTCAACAATAAAAAAGCATTGTTTGGCAGTTATGTTTACCATAAAACATAGAATCACCGCAAATTAAAAAAAAATCAATAAATTAAAATTAAATTAGTAAAGTGTATAACTTCCTAAATATCAATTTGCGTAACTATGTCGGTTTTACAATCAAAAAATTTAAAAAATCACCGTGTATATAGTATATACGTCTTTACCAGTTCAATCACAATTTTAAGATTACACTATATTTAAAAAAACACGCTTAACAAATTAATTGAACTGTCGAATGCGTGGTCGAATGGAACAAAATAAAGATTCCGCAACAGCTCCTCCATTGCAGTATCAAAATGTCAAAAACAAAAATTGTGCAGCAAAAGAAAAACAAAAATTGTGCAGCAAAAGAAAAACAAAAAAAAAACGGCTAGTGACATAAAATTTAAAAACTATAAGTGGGTTTATAGAAACCAAATTTAACTAATAATAAGTTAACTGAGTTCAAAATCAAAATGTTTGATTGGTTGCTTTAGCAAATGGGGTGGGTTTTTTGTAATCGAACTAAATATTTAATTAAAATCAATTCGTTGCGCGATTGGTTGAATTTGCGACCACAACCAATAAACATCCTGATTTTGAATTTAATTGCGATTAAATTAATTTCAGAAAGCCTACCGTTAACGGCATAAATGTTAAATTTTGAGGTTAGTGTAGAAAAGGTATCAAATAAATTCTAATATAAAAAAAATTAACAATCTCTTAATAAAATAATTATTATAACTACTTTTGTGAATAAAACAAATGAACATCCGAAGCCTCCCCTTTTTATATTTGTTTATTCAAGTATTTCCAAATTGTTTTTATTAAAAGTAGTCGATTTTGTAAAACAAACTTCATAATTATGTTATTATAGTTAGATTGTATTTAAAACTATAATAAGTTTAATAAAATACGCGGTAATTTAGGGGTTACTTAATGAAATTCTTACCACCTGCCAAGTTGCGAAAACCTCAAATGTCAACAATAAAAAAGCATTGTTTGACAGTTATGTTCACCACAAAACATAGAATCACCGCAAATTAAAAAAAAATCAATAAATTAAAATTAAATTAGTAAAATGTGAGTGATAATTACTTACCGATTTTAATTTTCAACCGTTCTTCAACTCTGACTGCGAGGTCCGCCATGTTTTCGTCTACTCCATGTTGTATAGAACAAATGAATGGATCCGTTTGACATTAGTACAGTCGTCCAAACAAATCAGCACACTTTGTGAAAAACAAATGAACTGAAGAAATATCCGGGGGTGGTTGTCGGGTTTTTCTGCGTGGTTGTAACACTCACACACACAAACACGCACGTGGTTACGTGCTTAATTCATCGCAATTTTTATGAATGAAAGACAAATGACACAAATCATATTATGTAGCACAAAATCCACTCTCACAGCGCACTAGATTCTACGCAAGATCGGAACCGAATGAATGAAATAATGGTATTGTATTGAATTGAACTTGCTATTGCCGCCGCCACTGTCGATGTTCTCATACCTCTTCTACTTCTACTCTACTCTACTCACTCATCATAATAATTATAAATATTGCAAGCGATTAATAAAAATGTGTTAAGATGTTGAATGAGTTCGCCGCATTGAAATGGTTTCGATTGGTTTGAGCACGTGGAGGTATTTTTGGTTTTGACGAGGAGGGATATTCCAGCCAGGGTCGGCACTTCCGGTGGGGCGTGGGTGGCCTGCTCCGCCAACCTGGGACGGGATATGCAACAGTCGTTCAACGAACGGGAATTTCTACGTAGGAATTTGCCAATTTTTATTTGGATGGAAATTAATGTGGCTTATTAGACAAGCGTTAATTAAAATACTGTAAATACAGGAAAGCCAATTGCCATAAATACGTGCTTTACTTGATAAGAAATTTGATAATAATGTAATGAATCAATCGACAATGATATCATTGTTGAATGATTTAGCGAAAATAATAACAATATACAATGCAATTATTGTATATACCTACTTTATGTTACCTTTGAAGTAACATTAATTACCTGGATTTAAATTTTTTTGCGGCAATCGCCAAAATATTTGCCTTTTATTTATCATTTATGTCTGCGCTACGCTCATTTGTTTCTCCAAGGCAGTGGCGGAGCAGACCCTCCTGCTACAAATACTCTAAAAACAAAAGTAATATTTCCAACATAGGTACCGGATGAAAAATAAATTTAAAAAAACACTCGCAAAAAGTTCTATTTTATAAAAACCAATTTGATTGTACACTTGAACACTCGAACGTTATCCATTTTCAAGTGATGACGTCATCTACAATTTCTTTAAATGACAACATAGTGGGCAATTTTGCCAATTATGAACTAAGCTGTTAGCTAAAAAAAATTTTACAAACGCGGTAAATTTCATAATAATTGCGTTCACTTTAAGGTATTGCCTGTTATTATTATGAACAATAATAGCAATTCCAAAGTATTAAATGTTTAACAACACTATAAATAATATTTTGTAAGAAAAACATGAATTTATTTTGATTTTGTTTTCTTAAATATTTTTTGACCGACGTAAATAATTTTATCATGTATATAAACAGTCCATGGAATGTTGTTATCTTTATAATATAAACATACCATCACAACATACAGTGTAGATTTGTGTATTAATATTATTTAGTGAGTTTTTCTTTATAATTATTTCATATACTTTTTCCGAAAATTGGTAATCCGAACCACACTCGATATTGGACATATTGGCTGATTTATATTCTGATATGCCTCATGCGTAGTAATTACAATTAATATATACATTAGGGTGCTTCATTTTTAGACGACAGTTTTTTTTTCTGTGCTACCCGAAAATCTGATACCTTATATAAAATAAAAAAATATGCCGCCGGGTAGAAGGCTTTAAGTGCAATAGCGGCTTAGCTCATTTAAAAATTCAATTTCCTATTTGAATAACATAAAAAATTTTTTTTTCGGTTTCAACTTGATTTTTTAACGTGAAAATTTTTTGTTGGGAAGAACGCGTGTATAGTTTTTGTAGAGCATAAAATTTGCTACAAAAAGTTCCTTAGCGTAAATCCTCCCCAACCAACAGCTTTTGAGTTATACAGCTGCGAAGATAAATGTTTATTATATTTCACATCAAATCATTTTTAAATCAAGATTTATTATTTTTACATTAAATAATAATTTATTATAGACAAAAACACGCTTTAGTTGAGTCATTATATGATTCAGGTTTCTAATTTCAAAAATTATTTTTGAATAAAATAGAGAAAAATAAATTTTTATCAATAATTAATTATAATAAAATCAAATTAAAAATACGTTAAATTCAAATTTTTGTTTACATTTTGTTATTCTACGAGGGTATAGTTACGCACTCTCCGGGTGCTTACCCTACTCTCTTGAGTAGAGGGGTTGCCTTCGGCAACCTAAAAAATAAACGCCTTTAAATTCAAGCAAGCATATTATTATTTATTAATAAACGTATTATTTTTTCCTTATTTATTTTTTTTTTAATTATTTATAGTTTTCATTTATTTATTTATAAAATTTCTTTCTTTAATTTTCAAATTTTTTTTAATTTTTTTGTTGAAAATTTTTTATTAGATTTTATTTATTATACTTTTTTTATTTTCTCTGTCTTTTCATTGTTTCATTTTTGATTCGGCAACCTAAAAAATAAACGCCTTTAAATTCAAGCAAGCATATTATTGGTTATTAATAAGCGTCTTATTTTTTCCTTATTTATTTTTTTTTTAATTATTTATAGTTTTCATTTATTTATTTATAAAATTTCTTTCTTTAATTTTCAAATTTTTTTTAATTTTTTTGTTGAAAATTTTTCATTAGATTTCATTTATTATACTTTTTTTATTTTCTCTTTCTTTTCATTGTTTCATTTTTGATTCTATTTGTTTTTATTTTTATGATGTTTTTACTCAATTTTATTTTTTTTTTTTATTTTTTCTCACATTTTTTTTTTTTTGTATTTTTATGATGTTTTAACATCTTTTTTTTTTATAATATAGCTTTCCAATCTAAACATTTTCTTTTCTATAAATTTTTTTTCGATTTTTTTTTATGCTTTACTTAATTTTATCAACGTTAATTTTTCTACAAAATATACTATAATTTTGTTTTTCTATACTACTTAAATTGTTTTTTTTTCTTTATAGTTTTAAATAACTTTTGAAACTAGAAACCTGAATCATATAATGACTCAACTAAAACGTGTTTTTGTCTATAATAAATTATTATTTAATGTAAAAATAATAAATCTTGATTTAAAAATGATTTGATGTGAAATACAATAAATATTTATCTTCGCAGCTGTATAACTCAAAAGCTGTTGGTTAGAGAGGATTTACGCTAAAGAACTTTTTGTAGCAAATTTTATGCTCTACAGAAGCTATACAAGCGTTTTTTTTAAAAACGGCGGCATAATTTTTTATTTTTTATAAAGTATCAGATTTACAAGTAGCACAGAGAAAAAAAAAATATCGCCTAAAAATGAAGCACCCTAATATACATATTTTAGTAATTTCATTATGTTTTTAGTATTTTCAAAACCAAAACTCATTCTCTCAGTTTTTTCCTACGACAAAATGTCAACATTCCTCCGCAAACGATTCTAGTTGATTTTCCTTGCCCTAAAAGACATTTTAATATTTTGACATGATTTACGCTTCTTATAGGCATATTTTATATATATTTTATCTGTATATATGTGACCTACTCAGCAACCCTTTTTCACTCCCCATCCCGTTTGTTTGTTAGTTGTACAAACTTTTATTAGTATTATATGAATCCTAATAAGGTTTTATTATTGTTTGCAAAAACGTTTTTAAAAACCGCATAGTCTATAATCGGCAAAATTACCTAAATTTCTTCTGGTATATATAAAATGTTCTGACTTAGTTTTTAACGCTTAACAATGTAAAATTAGTCAGACAAATCAATAACTATTGATATATTGACACTGCCAAGTCTATAGAAATAGAAATTCAAAAAAATAAATCTTTTAAACAAAAAAAAAAGAACTTTTTGATCGCGGTTTAAGATGCTAGAAAATTTTTGACAGCACCAGTTTTTTTAAATTTACTATCAATTTTACTGACCGGTGATAGCGTTTGAATTTGTATTTCTATAAAAATATGTATTATTCATTCAATTTAGAACCAATTAATATAATTTTTTTTTACAAATTTTTGTGTTTTATCAAATATCCGGAAATTTTTGATTAAATTTTTTGACAACTCGACGAATAGCTTTATTATCTTTGTCATATATATTTTTCGATAATTTATTTTAAGTGTTTTTCGAAAAAAATTTAATTAGTCTTAGCGGACCGTAAAGACTAATTAACTGTTTTTGAAATTCACTAGAAAAGAATACAAAAAATAATATAAGCACAAATCACGGGACGCTTTCGAGGGTTTAAAAAAAAGTAAAACATGGAATTTGAAGCTTTGAACATTATCAAAATCGAATAAGTTTATGCTGTTATATCGTAGCAACCACAAACTAAACGTCAAAACAAACAAAAAATATTCTTTTTGTGGAAACATTTTTGTAAATTCTTGTGTAGATTTTAATTTATGCAAAAAATTATCAATTATTAGATTTAGTCATCTTGAGTAAAGACAAAATATTACCGAGAAAATTGCACTTTATACTGTTATACCAATCATCTTTTAATCTTTTTTGCGTAGTGACCAATCAGAAATTGATTTGACGTAAACTCGTGTCGTCTTGTTGATTGATTCTTTTATTTTTCTGATAAATTTGGTCGAGAATCTAGCCCCAGAAACCGACAAATTCATTATGTTAAAAATTTACAAAAATTTAATTTAAATTTGAAGCAGTTGAATTTGCTTGTTTATTTTATGTTCTCATGATAATCAGGGTCCTGGAGAAAAAAGTTCTATGTTTAAATTAATTATTAATTTAACTGTGCGATTTTCTCGTTAAATCTAATTTGCGCGTTATTTTTATTTTCGGAAAATTAATAATTCCGGAAATCGTTGTTGTCGAACTCCAAGAGCTTGTCGATCTAATTTCCGGAAATCAAAGCACGGCCTTATTAGATTATTATTATAATTTTGTTGTTATTATAGAAAAGCCTCAGAAGCTCAGTGCACGGTTGGTTAATGTGAACGTCATAGGATTCTTTGGATAATTTTTAAGTGCGACTAATATTAGGGGACAATATTTCTCAAACAAAAATAAAAGTAGCGTTTTTTTCTATAATTATAACGACATGAATTGTCGTTGCCTCCAGACACTGTTTCGGTCTTCTTCCAGTGCTTTTGGGTACATTGGAAAAACCGTTTTATATTTTTGACAATTTCTTTCATTCAAATTGCTTCAAATCGAAGCATGACGTTTAAGCAAATTTTTTGTCTAAGTCTTACACTGATGTAAATATTTAAATAACTTTGAGTCGGCGCCAAACAAACAAACTCTATGTTATGTTCATTTTAAGTTTTGGTGACAACATTATTCAAATATGAGTTTTTAACTCTATTTCTAAGCATTCTATTGGCAAGTATTCAGGTACATATAACGGTATACAAAAACCTGATACCTTATTTGTTTATTTGGGACTGACTTAATAGTGATTTACCTAACAAGATCGGAAAGTTAATTAAAGTTTCCACATGAGCACTATGTTTGTATTAGTGCGGATTAGGAAAATTTCTTTCCAAAAAAGTTAGGCACAATTTTTTTGCAACGATTTTTTTTCTATTTTTTTTGTAAATACTCTTTTATAACTTTGCTAGACTCCTTTTCTTGCAGTTTTAACATTTTCCCATAAGCATGGTCGGTGCAGGTCTTCTAATGCAGTGGCCGGTATAAATAGCTGAATTTTCGAGTTTGAAAAAATATGTAAAAGTTTTGTTTTTATTTTAGAAAAATAATGAATGCTACATAGCTGAGACCATTTCTGTATAATAGGAAGACTTTTTCTACACGTAGCCTGAGCCAGCTGTGACGCTGCATATTTTTTAATTAAAATTACAGGATTGACAACATACTAAGACACAGCTGCAAACAGCTTTTTGTTGTAAATTTTTGAATTAAGAAAAGTAACAACTACTTTCTCTGAAAACGTCATCGGTAGGCATTCTTACCAATTGATTCGTTCTGCAAGCTCTAGCAAGTCCAAGAAAGCTACTTTTACAAAAAAGTTCATCTAGAGTTGTGCCCAAAAATTCATCAATTTGTTTTTTTGGCAGTACTAAAATATTTTTATGTCGGTATTCAACATTCTTCTTTTGATAAATTTGTTGCCAATTTCAATTCTTTCTTTTTAGTTTCAAAGCTTTCGCTGAAATATTTTGGCTGTAATGTTAAAAATAAAAAAAAAATGAGGAAAAACTCATTTGAAAGTTTTGCGAAATACGCCAGCAAAACTGTAGTCTCGTCTCTCCCAAAAAATACAATTTTCTTTTTCGTATTGAATTTTTGACTTGTTTGGCCACAAATTTATTTACACTTTCTGCTATGTTTAAAATGAGTGTGGAAGCATCAAAATTTACCATCACTTTTATCAGAAACGACCAAACGTGGGAAAACTTTTGACAATTTTTTCTAATTTAATGTAAACAAAATTAGTGTTCTGTTTTAAAATTGCCTGTTCTGACAATACGATAAAGCTGTAAAATAACTCAAATATTTGGGGTTTAAACCATCTCGGACGTTGGTACGCGCCTCGTCTTTTATTATTATAAATCGCATAATAATTTTGTTATATTAATAGCTATAAAAACGGTTTTTTAAATTTTGCTTTGTTATTTCTTAGGTTTTTTTCTGACGTTTTCTTTTTTCTCTAACTTAGATATTTTTTGTGGCTAATACTTACTACAACTTTAGATTTTTATTATGTTATATTTATATTAGCATTACATATTATTATGTGTGGCAGTTTTTTCCAGATCTGGTTTACAGCTGAAAATTCAGTAGGTGAGCGAACCATCGCTTATAATTAAGCGTTTTTTTCTTTTTAGTTTTAGAGACAGAATGTTTTTACGAAACAAACATGAAAATATATTTTATCAATAAAAAAATATATATTTATGCGAGTCAAATTTTCGCCGCCTAAAAAAGACTAAAAATATTTGGTATTTTGGCTTGACAGCACGATACGCATCTAAACATAAAAAAACTAAATTAAACAATTTTTAATTTTGCAATTTAATAAAATGACGTTGTTTTAGAATTGAATGGCGGTTTAATGACTGATAACATAAATAATCTCTCTATCAGATTACCCAACACAAGCAAAATAAAAGTTTGTGCTTAATTATCATTTTGGTCTAAAACTAAAATTTTTGTTTTCTTTATTTTTTTAATAAAGTATTTTAAGTATTATTTCTTTAATTTTTTTGTCTGTAAACTGGAGAGACAATTTGCATAGGAGTTATTTGGTTTGGTTAATAAGAAATATTACTACTAATTTTTTGTCGACATTTTTGATGCATTTCATTAGAGATGCAAAAATTACAAAACTTTGGCTTGAAACAACTACAAAGGTGAATAACTGTTTTCATTAATTTTTAAATGTTTTTATTTTTAAATAATTATTCAATATGAGCAGCAAGTTAATTGAATGGCTCTATTCATTTAAATTCGCGTATAAATAAATATTATCATCTCCCACTTCAAATATCAAAACTGAATAGCAATACAGAATACTACTTATCAAACAATGTTCCATTCAAATACAGAAGTAAAAATTTTATATTATCTCTGTTTGAAAGCCGCAGAGAAAATTTATTCAATTTTAACCACTTCCTTTGATGATGTTGTCCTGCCACACAAGGAAGGATCTATTCATGTGACATCAATAGATTTCGTGATATTCTAATGAGTTTTTAATTTTTTCTCTTTTCTTATTTTCTAGAGCATCATGTTTTCCATTCATTTGAAGCCATTGCATTATTCCCACAACACACTTCTTGCTACTACAAATTTTCGTAATATCATTAATAAACATTAATAATGTCGTGAGACTTGTTCAGAACGTTAACAATGTTATAATGATAGGCGATGGTAATTAAGTCTCACTGTTTAGATTTTTTCTTCTTTGTTCTGAATAATTCCACGCAACTGGAATTACACAGGCACTCAGGTAGTTCTTTGATTTTTTTATTCTCTTTAACCGCAAGACGAACCTTTAATTGCTGTATTTTTCACTTTATGATTCACAGTTCCAACTAATCAAAAGTATGTCATGTTTACCATAAGTCACGATTTTAACAATACTTATGACAAGAATAAATTACCTAATTGCCTTTAAGATTGGCAATTGATAATAATTTGGCTTTTATAATCACATAATGAAACTTTTCTCATATTCAATAATTTTTTAATTAATTTTGTTATTTGTATTTATCAAATAATTAAAATGTTAAGGTTCATAAAGTAATTAACACGTTGTGAATATGCTGAAAATTTTAACAATTCGTTGAAAAAGATGTCTATCATATATTTAGACCAAGGCTTTAGACACAGTCAACAAAGAAATTATTAATTATATAATTAGAAGTTAATTATCAACATAGATACTTTAAACTGTTAAATTTAAACAATATAAAATAACGCAATTAACGGTAATATAAGAGTACCTTGAAGTACTTCACAAGAATCTATATTTTTTTATCTTACTTATGACTAAAGCCTTTGGTAGTTTTTCAAAAATAATACAGCTTTTTTTACTAAATAAGAAAAAAGTATTAAGGCAAAATAGCGGGTTCTTTGAAAAAAAAAATGAATCGTTAAAGATTACTAAATGTTAGTAAAAATATAGTTCAGCTCAGCATTTTGGCAATTATAACTTTGCTTTCTTAAACACTTTACAACCCCCAATTTGCATAAAGCTGATAGTCAACAGATACTTTTGTGGCTCTGGTCAGTATGAATCGTAATGAAAATTTTAGTCGGACTAAATTTGGCCATGACTTACATAATTTTTACAATATTCAACATTTTTTGACAGCGAATAGTATTTGAATTAATTAAGTCATAACAAATAAATTTTACCTTGGTAATATTTAATTTGCAATAGCAATACCGCACTATCAGGTTCTAGGGTATACCGTTCTAGGGTTAAAACTTAGCTTGGCTCTTTTGAGAAATTATCTCTTTATAGCAAATTTTATTGCTATTATTAATACTTTTATTAATAATAGTCTTTTTTATACCCACTTACATAATATTTATACAATAATAAATAAACCTGTGTCTAGATAATTATTTGTAATTTAATTGTTATCTCTTGGCTCAGTATCTTTAAGATTCTGCATAGGCAAGAAACCCTGCGGTAAACCCTCATAAAGATTAGGGAAAGTTAACTAGCAATAAAACCATATTTGTACAAAACGTTTAGCTAAACTATACTTTTATATATTTTGGTAGTTGTGTTTACAATATTTTTGTTTTTTGGGTTTTTACATCTACGGTGAAAAAGTTGAATTGGTTAGATTGTTAGGCATATATTTTAACAATTTTAGAAAAACAAAAAAAAACAACTAAAAAAAAGTAGGCTGTCATGAAACGCCTGGCAGATACAAAACATTGAAATAAATGTACCAGTAATATTCATAAAAAACAGATTACGACATAAACTAAATATGGCTTGATAAAAAAAAGATACTAACTTTTTGCTATATTATAATTGTTTATTTAATAATTATTTATTTTTATTAAATACAAAAAATTATTTTGAATTGCAACAACTCAGTTGTTTTAATTAGTGAGTCACGGTAACTGTAACGGTATCAATGTGACAATAGGTGTATAATAACTGAAAGACTGAAGTGTGCAAGCTCAGTCGCTCGGTGTCGCGAGCGAGATGACGCAAAACTGAGTAAGCCAAGAAATGCGTCGCTACAAAAGGTTATGGCGGCTATAGATGTTTCACCTCAAAAACCTATTTCAATAAGAAAATTATTTGTATAAATATCTTGTCAGATAAAAAATTCGTTTTAATGACAACAATTAAATATTTAACTACAGTTAAAGTAAATTCACACTTTAACTCGTTAATAAAGTTTATTCATAATAAACTTTCAAGTTAAAGTCTATTGTTTCAAAGGTTAAACTCAAATTTGTTACCTCAGATTAAACTTTAATCTCGGTTAATGGTTATAGGAAAGATTTTTGGAAGTTCAAACAAACACTAGAAGATTAAAAATAATAATAAACAAATTAATTGAAGATAAAAACTGCTTAATTTATTGATAAATCATTACATTACAATAAAATTGAAAATTAATTTTGGTTTCAAAACACTTGAGGTTTTTTATCCCTACCAAAGAATGTTTTAAGTACCTCAAAAGAAAACTGCTTGTTTTCAGTCAGATATCCATCATTTAATTTTATTAATTATCTTATTTGTATTTTACTACAATTATTTAAAGGCTTAAGTGTGGATAAGAAGCCTATTTATAAATTAATATCTTATTAGAGATAGCAAAATATTGAATGAACGTAAATAATGTCCTTACCTTATACAGATTATATTAATGTTAAGGTTTTTGATAAATAGGTAAGTACTAGATTTCTAGAGATATATAAAGTTTTTTATATATAATAGGTACTTAATGATTTATTTTGTCAACCGAAGAAAAAAAAAAGCTCAATTCGGCTTGTATATATGTATTTTATTATGAATGTATGATCATACATTCATAATATGTATATGTTTATTGATCATTGATCATGATCATGTATATTATGTTTTCACAGAGAAGTCTGATTTTCATAGTCCTTCTTCTATTCTATGCTATAAAGCTGGAACCATCTAAGTTTGTCAAAAAAAACATATTTATGGGTAAGAAAATTTGGAATGAATGATCTATTCCACTAAAATGATAGGTGTTAATGATGAAAATGATTCTGGTGAAAGTTGAAACACATAATAATTTGTAATTCTAATGACATAATCACATAACAAAAATCTAAAAACCTGTACAAATTTGTAACCAAAAAAAAAATTTTAGTTATATACAAAAATATCTAAGTTGAAAAATAAAAAGCAAAATTACTAAAGACTACTAGATGCGGTTTTCAAAAAAAAGAGAAAAACTAGAAGCAATACAATCAACCTAGTATAGAAGCAAAAAATGCCACTACATCTTATAGCGTCACGTCGCACAGAAAGTAAAATCTCAAAATATTAAACAAACAAATAATATAATATCAGCATACGCATCAAAGAATAATAAAACAAAACGCAAACATAAACAAGATCAACGTCAAACTCACCACAAGATAGAGATATTAGAGATTTCAGCACTTGTAGATAACATTGACAATGAAATAATACCGGAAGCTTATAAACAGTTTAACAAAAGTGCTACAAATGATGATAGAAAACAAATGATCAGTCTATGATTACTCAACAAGTTCAAAACTAACAATATTTTCTTTGACCAACAAAAACTCAGAAAGGAAAAATATAACGTCTATTATTTACTAACAAAGAAATGAACACATCTAGCCTAACTGCAGCACATAAAAATTCTGAATACCATCTACAAAAACAGTGATTACAATTTCTTGCTTAGAAAATTAAAAATAATACTAAAAACTAGCATAAAAGAGAAAAGTAAGAAATAAACATAAAAATACTATGAGACCAATTATCAAAAGCACTTCATCAAAATACAAAACAAAATGATGGGACTAATTAAAGATTACGGCGCTGTTGTAGATTATACCAAAAGGTTTAAAAAACAATTATGCCGGTAACTTAAATCTCTGCTATAATGTATTAATGTAAAGCTTATGATATTAATGCGCTCAAGTTAGCTGTTTCGGTGTTATGCATCTTGGAATAGAGGCAACAAGAATCGGTTGAAACAGCTGAAATTGTTATTAATTAATTTAAATTTATTCATCTTTAGAACCAATTTTTGGTTGTTGTTTCAAGTTCAAATTCGATCGAAAAACGATCGAATTAAGAACCTCTTTTTATCATCGGTTAAAAAAAGGTTATTGAAAACAAAGTTTTGAATAATCAGAGATAAATTTTGCGTGGAGCGGTCAAAAAACACCACCAGACAAGGGCACTAGTAATTTAGACAAGGGGAGTATTGAACAAACGGTTGCTGAACAGAAAACGCTAATGAAACGTGAATTTAAACCGAATAAACGCCTAAAAGTTATTATAAATAGCAGAAGACAACTCTTCATCTAGAACAAAAAGAATTAAGAGATTCAGAAAACAGTCGAAAATCAGCATTATTATTGGATAAGGCTGAAAATATGGGGACGAAGACGAAACTAGCAAAATGTTTGCATTGGAAAAATTTGTATTTTTTGCACTTTTTGGCAAAGGTTTATTTTCAATAACACCAAACAAAATCATCTTCTAGCTTCTGAAATATACAGTATGTCCCCGGATTTAATTCACAACAGGAAAAAAACTTTATTTTTAATTTTACAGAAAAATGACAAAAAAATAACATTTTTTGCTTAATCGAAATTGGATAAGTCTTCTATCAAAACTTTAATATTACTTTAAAATAAAAAAAAAACTAAAAAAAAAACTAGCCAAAGATTGTTTATTTTTAACTAAAAAATTACAAAAGATTACAAATTGTTGCTTAATTCAAACCAATTTCTACTATTTGACATAGTTTAATTCTAAGTTGTAACTCTTTATAACTTTTGCAATATTCCTCCATGGTTAAAGATGCAACAGCCTCTTGTAACCAATTTTTTAATATTTGGACCTAATTGGGTGTATATTTGTAAACAATTTGTTTTAAGTCACCACAAATAAAAGTCTAAAATTGTCAAATCAGGGCTCCTTGTCGTCCATAAAACTGGTCCACCTCTACCAATTTAATTATCTCTAAGTTGGCCCAATTACGAACAATACAAGCAAAATGTGCTGGACAACCATCCTGTTGAAAATACATTAAGTGTTGATAATCAAGAGGTAAACTACTTAAACCTTTGCGAAGAAAATGTCTCAACATATCCTATTATAGATTATCTTCTTTTTCTTCAAATTGGTTACGGAACCAATTTCTAAAAAAATTTTGACCAACTTCTGGATACCATTAAATGATTTGTTGCAATGTTAACTTTCTTTACTATAAAATTTTCCCAATTTTTAATTATATCTTACATTAACGTAATATTTTTGAGTGTACGCTTCCAAAATTGAATAAGAATATGAAAAAATTGATTTTAGTAATTGATCAGTAATATTAAAGCTTAACTGCAGATATATCTATTTTTAATTTAGCAAAAATTGTTATTCCTTTGTCATTTTTTGTAAAATTAATAATAACCGCACATGCTAATAGTGATTTAGGTTACGCGAATGGCTTCGAAATCGTACATGGTATTGTGAAATAGTGGAAGATACATTTATATTATCAAAACTACAGTTTACACAAGCGTATAATGTTACCTTGTATTGTGTGTGTAACAAATAAAGTAGGAAATAAATTAGGATAAATAAATACAAACGATATGGTTGTCGTGTTGCCAATATTATCTTGAAGGTAAAAGCAATAAACAATATCATTTGATATGTACCTAGTATCTAATAATATGTAAAAACAATTTTTATTAAAATAGATAATTTAATTTCACGATTTAAACCAATTTATTTTCAATGAGTGATCCATAATGAATAACAAAATATTAAAAATAATTTATCATTGAAAACTAGAAGTAAATGATATTTGTGTTAATCTAAAGACAATGATATAATTATTTATCTAGGTTTTCCCATGTGTTTACTGTTCTCGAATAATAAATATTGAAAAAACTGCTTCAATTTTGTTTTTCTTCCACACTTTCACCTCGTCAAAGAAAATTCGCACGTGGAACTATAAACCATGACGAAATATCCTGCCGCATACAAAATTTGAAAAAATAAGATTCTAAAAAATGCTATAGATCCATTTGCATAGTTCCATTGAATTTTTCAACACTTCCGGTGTGAAAAAGCAAGGGGCCTACTGATATTAGTATTTTCCAAGCAATTTGTTTATCAAGAGCAAATAGATAAACGAAGCGGTATTAAACATTAAAATCAGACCATTTCAAGTCCACTTTAAAAATAGGACGGTCTTGCATATTCAAGAATGAATAAGCTCTATAAAAAGCGGTAGATATGATCTGACCGGAAACGGAAATGATTTTATTGTTTAAATGAATAAGTCATTAATTAATGTTAGGGCTTAATGTTATTTTACATAGGGTCGGTTATATTGCATCTTATTAAAAAAGCAGACAGTTAATTGACTTAATAAGATGTTTTTATTTTTAATATTTAAAATGAGTTTACAGCAAGCAAATAAAATATTTTTGATTGCAATTCTCTATTCGAGTAGAATAATATTTAAATTAATAATAGCCATACTTGTGTGTCATCGTAAAAGTTGTATTGATTACATTTAATTTTGTGATTAAATTGACATTAAACTTATTAAAAACAATTTTCAACAGGTTATAAACACCTGGAGTATCAAAAAATGCGAAAATAACCTCTTTAATTGAATCTAGTATTGTAAGTAAAGATGGTATTTGAAAAACATAAACCTGGTGGTGAAATATGAGACTACCGGTTGCATCAAAAATAAAATACGGCACCGGTCATTCAAAATTTGTATGTCTTCCCGACTGGGAACTGTAAACACAGGGGAAGTTAGTACAGGAAGTGGTTTAAGAATGAATTTCTATTTATGTCACGCTGTTTTTCTCACATAGGGGAAAGACATAAAAACTCGAATAGTACTTTTTCATTTTATTTTAAACAATATATAAAAATAATACAAGTTATATTATACCATTTATATGGATATATTTTCCTAATTACCATTAATGAATAATTTGAGCAAATTAACTATAACTAAATTAATTAGGAAATACTTTACTAAACGGGAAATTCTGAAAATTTTTATTAAATATTTCCGTGAATGCTGTGCTAACCAAGTCATTTATTAATGGCCGTAAGACAAGAAAACCAGGCTGCCAGGCTGTGTTGATAATACGGTCTAACATATTTTCTGAAAAAATCAAACAAACAGTAAAATATGTTTACAATAATTATTAGTGTTGGGAAATTTAATAAATGGGTAAATACGATAGTGTAATTATAATACATTTATCTAAGAATAGAAATAAATTAGCACTAATTATCTTGTCACAAAAGTCATTATAATTACTGCAAAAAGTTTACCAAGTTTTGTATAGCATGATAATAATAATTGCATAAGTTTCAATAATAAATGCTTATTCTGCTCGTTTAAAAAAAAAACCACTTATTAGAGCCACAAAAAGCACAAATTATTTGAACCTGAATGTGATATACATACTAAGTGTAGCCCTATAGAGCCCTATAGAGCTCTTATTTATTAGATAATTAATTGTGTTTACAACAAATTAAATGGTTATGAAGCGACTAAAAATGGAAAAATAAGCTAAAAATATGCCTAATATAACACTAATAGCATCAGGGCTGTCACTGTCAACAATTATTTTTAAAGTAAAATTTTGTATAATTTTTTATAAAGCTGGTCTTTTGTAAATGATAATTTCCTTACATTACAAAATTTAAATTTTTTCTGTAAAAACTTTTATTGAAAATTTTATGTGAAATAACATACCTTTGAAACAATGTTCAACACGTAATTATCAAATAGTTCTATTAAATATCTTACTTTAGCAACACTTAACAAAAAAAATACAAAATAATCAATTACATGTCAAAAAAAAAATTTTGATATTTTAAATACACATATTTAATTTTTTAGAATACTTATTTTTATAGAAGACGATTTGATTGACGTTTCTAACTAAAGAACGAATTTATATGCAGAGTAAACAAGCGAAATACGCACATATATATATGCATAAAAAACATCTAATATATGCATTTATTAGACAAAATATGTAAAAATGCACGTTAATAAAAATAGCGGATTTATATATACATTTTTTATATTTATTAATACACAGTTTATTATTATTACAATATGCTTATATTTACCTATGAACGTTCAATATCTCCAGAAATGCTAAGTTATTGAAAAAATATGTACATTTTTTTGCATATATACACAAATAAAGCTCAAATCTGACCTTAATCAGTAAAAAAGTTTCATTGAAAAATCTCAACACGTTTATTATAATTTACTACAATATGTTTTTCCTAATTCTCCATTAACTGATTGTGTCTTTTATCTATTCATGTACAAGTGTATTTTGAAAATTACGTTTAACATCAAATTGGTGCATATTTCTATGCACTAATTAAATCAGGGTTTTGTTCTCCAATCCAATATTATATTATATTCCCTACCCAAAATTAAACTGAGTTTTCTAAAATGTTTTCTAAAAAATTTTTGTTTTTTTTTTGTCAACTAATTATTCGTTTTCTCCTGAAACTTTAATAATTTTTTGTCGAGACCTGAATACTAATTTAACACACTTAGAGAGACAGACTCAGTTTTCAATTTACTTTTAGTTTCAAAAACTAAATTATAACTAGATTTAATGAGCGCTAGTCCACCCTGTATAGTTTTTTTTTAAATTTTTTTGGACTAGACATAGCCTTCGAGTCAATATTGTTTCCAAATTCTAAGATCAATTGTTTAAGCTAACCACCATAAGATAAGACCTCTTAGCGATGCCGTCTAGGGTTGGTTTTAGACAATGGTCAAAGTTTAATACTTTACTATTATAAAACGGGTGCTTTGGAATTTTTTTCTAGTCTTCTGTGAATATAAAAGTGAAAGTTTCATTGCACCAAAAAACAAGAAGCCGATATATGCTAAGTTTGCAAAAAAAACAAAAATATGTGTAAAATTACAAAATATTTAGAAATATCATTGGAAATATGCAAAATTTAAGTAGCGTTAATCTCTTTAAAATTACCTAATTTGTAAAAATATCAAAAAGCTTCATTGTTATATTAAAATTGTTAGATATACAAATTTTATAATCCGCTCTTTATTTATAACAAATTTACAAATAGACCACAAGCTGTTCTAAAAAATTTGTTATAGTCGACCAAAATGGTACTACGATTAAAATGTCAAGAAAAGTTGACATAAACTTGACCAATTTCGTAGTTTGTTGTTAAGATAGTTTATTTAAAAAAACTAGTAGTAGGTTTTTCATGTGTATTTAATGTAATACCTAAATAGATACGATAATTTCGGACAAAAATAAATTCCAAATGTATACCAAATTTTCGAACGGAGGTAGTATTGGATAATTAGGTGTTTGTCATTTGTTTAAAATATCTTTTAATTAAAGCATGTTTTTTGAAAAACATTTTTAATAAAAAAACACGATTGTGATAAATTGTCGTGTACAAAAATACGTGCCCTATTTCAAAAATTGCTTATATAATTTTTTATTTTTTTTGACAATGATAACTTTAAGTTTAGTAGAGTTATACGAAATATTTTTGTTTCAATTTTGTAGCCATTTAATTCAGTGTAAACAAAATTAGAATCATCTTATAAAAAAGTGTCTTATAGATTCGTCTTTTTTTGAAAACATTTCGGTTCATTCAGTTTGTTATCTGAACTTGACTAAAATATAGATTCCTTAATCAGTTTTTTTTCAAAAGTAGAATTCTAAAAACGAAAACTAACAGTTGGTTTATAAGAGTTTCTATAAGGCTGAAAAACCTAATTACAATAAACTTTTTTTACAGCAATTTAAAAGACATTTGTGTATCTGTAATTAAACATGATTTTGACACAAAATATAACAGACTATATCTAGAACAACAACTTATATATGTTAACCAATTTTAAATAGGTTTCAGTGTTTAAAATGCCTCAAACGAGTGTATTGTTTTACAAAACAATACCTACTAACTATTTGAATTTATTTGGTAAAATTCGATACGTTTGATATAGCTTAATTTAAAAACAAATTCCAAAAATAGTACAAAACTTCTTGTTCTAGAATCCTCTGTTCAAGCTTCTAATCACATTAATCTTATATATAAAGTTAAGGGATTTATCTAGTAAATATTCTTTGTATTTTGCTCTTAAAAAGAAACTTGAAGCTTTAAATTTAACTTAGGCAACATAATTAACAGAATTATTAATTTGTAAAGCTTAGGAAACATTTTTGAATTTTTCACAACGTAAATTTTATTTTTATTTTTACAACTCAAAATTTTCTGTTTTATCTTAAAATTGTTTTGCTGGATGTTTATTAATGTACTTTTAACACATTTTTGTTTCAAAATTGTTAAATTTACAAAAAATATAGGGATATCAAGATTGTCGTTTTTGGTATGTGGGGAATTATAGACAATAATAAATCATATGTTTGATAATAAACTTGTAAAAGTCTCTAGAACGTAAAGCAACTTATAATTATAGAAATTTTTAGCGCAAGCTTTTTCTACGCGCAAATAAAAGGTTATGTACTAAGTTATGTACTAAAAACCTTTATGCACAAGGTTTGTAATGAATATTTTGTTCAACGCAAAATTGAAGTTTTCACTGTAAAAATTATAACTTTGTTTAGTTTTAAAACTTTGCGCGTCTTATTTTTTTATTTTTCTCTACCAAACCATTCAAACCTATGAGACCATAGTCTTTAACGTAAAATGTTTGTATCTGGATAGTGTTTACGTTCTAAACTAAAGTGCCTTTATTATCTATTATCTATATAATGATAAGGAATTATGCCAATTCTTGATTGCATCGGTAAACCGTAAAATAGCATTTTTGGTGTACAACACGGTCAATTGTGCATAAATGTCATGTTTAAAACTCAAAGGATAAAAAATGCTTATTATTGTAAATTACTTCAAAAGTAGCTTCAGATAATTAGCACAACTTTATGTTTAGTTGTAAACATTTTGTAGTGATAAATAAATATTGACATACAAGCAAATTATTTTGTCTTAAATAAATTGTTCTAAATGATCTCCAGATATCAAATTATTTTTAAATTAGTTCAAATCAAGTTTTTTAGAATATGTAAAGGTGCCCAATAATTTTACTAAATTTTGAATTGACACATTTGTTCTATTAAACTAAGGCTACGTAATTTTAAAGCTTATATTTCTCAAATAATGTAATTTAACTCAAGATGATTGCCGACAAATGTCAAGCAAACGTCAAAGCTTGTCTACAATTTAGAACGTTTCTACGTATGAACTAATCTTTTGATTAGTTCATAATTTATGAACGCATAGTGTTTTTAAAATATTGCTAATGTACATTCTGCAAAATATAATAGCTAAATGTTCACAACAATATTAACCTACCAACAACTGTCCTTCCTCCAGCAAGATTGCCAATATGCATCTCCAACTTTTCGCAAGTATCAGCTTTAATAATGACATCAAAAATTGGAGATCTTGCTAATTTTCCATTCAGGTCTCTTTTTAGTTTTCTAGTGACTGTTGTAGTTTGTCTGTAATCCCCTAGTTTTAAGTTCCACGCTCCTTGGTTACTGACTTTGTTTCCCAAAATCGTCCCATCGATTTCATAGAGACCGTGGAGTCTTTTATCAGGAAAATACTGAGAGTATTGTAAACTATTTTTTACAAAATCTGTTCTGAAAGCGATAAACTATAATATTGCATTGATTAATGTTGATCACCTAAAATTACTTTAGCTTGGTTATTTCTGATATCGTCCACCCTGATTCGGTCACATTCCTTAGCACTAGTTTGTATTGAAAAATCGGAGTATTCATTTTTTGAACCACTTGGGTGGCAAAGAATGGATCGAAAGAGTCAATTCCATACTTCTTAATGCCTAAAAATAACATAATTATATTATTTGAATTATAGATGAAACACCAACAAATTTTACACGTAACACCAAACGTCAAAAAAAGTAGAAATTTAATAAAGTAGAAAAATAATTATTAAATATTTATAATTGAGCGTAAAAAAATCAAAAAAGTATTGCAAAAGCAATAGCCGATAAAATATTGGTATAATCTATAATTCAGCAATTTGCTCTTTAAAATTGTAATACACACATACGATACTACTAGAAAATCGCCAGCAAAACCAACGTTAAAGAAAGTTTAATTATTTACTTAAGAATAGAAGAGGTGGTAAAGCATTATGAAGAAAAACAATTTAAAAATTTCAAAGATGGACAAACAGTTGTTTTTGAGTAGGAATCAGCGCATGAGTACTAAAAACTATTCCACCTCAATTTTTTTATGCGATGTTCTTTAAACTGTTACTAATGACATAAATGCATGTTGCCACGGGGCAATCCGGTGCCATATTGTTTAAACCAAAATTGCTAGAGTTGTTATTTTCTATCCGTACATTTTTTTATATTCTTTATTAAAATTTAAATAAAAAAATATCATGACTTTTTACGATAAAATTAATATTTTTAGACATATGAATTTTGAAAATTTTAAAAATGTCACTATTTATAGCAATATTAATTAAAATATTATTTTTAGTAATATTTTAAATATTTCACTTTTGACCTATAAAAAATATAATTATATAAAAAAGCATAAAATATATATATATATATATTTTTTTTTTTTTAATTATTTATGTAATAGCAATGGTAATAGTTCATAATAGTCCTAATAGAGATTTGGAAAAAATGTATTGCAAAGAAGCCGATGCAGCGTATAAGTCAGAAAGAGACAGCGATACTACAAGCTAAGGTGTACCTACTTGTAAGCTTACAAAATTAATATAAAAAATTTAAAAAATTATAATTTTATTTTTTATTTTTATCATATAACTTTTATGGGTCAAAAGTACCCAATTTTAAAGCTTTTCAAATTTTAGAAACGTACATCTTCAAAAATGTTAACTTTATCGTAAAAAAACCAATGCTTCTTTTTATTTGTGTTTTAACAAAAAATATCCGGTTGGAAAACAACAATAACTCCTTGCAATCGTTTAAGCAATTTTGATTTAAACATAAACAATATGGTAGTGGGCTGCCTCCAGGCAGCATGCATTTATATAATCAGTAGAATAATTTACAAAAAATCGCATAAAAAAGTGAGATGGAATAGTTTTTGGTACTCATGCGCCGATTCCTCTTGCACTAGTAGAGATTATTAAAAACATTTTCTAAACTGGGAAAAATAAGTAGTTTTAAAATTTTGAAACGCCATATGAGTTTAATGAGAAAAAAATGGTTTTGAAACGCCATATGAGTCAGTTAACAACAAGTTAATATCCAAAAACATAAATCCACTTTTAAAAAACCTACAGCTATTGGTAATTAGAGAACTTAGAACCTCGTAATCAACTAAGATATTCAGATAGATATTTATTTTACTTTTATTTTTTATTTGCAAATCATCATGAATACATAAAATATATAAAAAAAGAAAAATAAGATCAAAACAAGAAAAAACGAAATAATAATATGTAATAATAAAAAATAAGATTTGCAAAAAGGTACAAGTTCAGACATAAGTCTGATTTTCAACTGTACCTGAAGAATAACACAATAATTACAATACTATTACACAATACGTCCCAAAGACCGCTCGGTTTCTTAAATAAGAAAATAATTTCCTAATATTAATATATTTTTTTAAGATATGAAGCCTAGCTTAAGTTTTTGCTAATAGTTATGTGTTGTTTAAGATAAATAATATAGTAAATATAGTTAAAAACACTGTGAAAAAATTAGAAACAGAAATTTGTAAAACAATGAATTGTGATCCTGAATAAACAATGTTTCAATAAACACAATAGAAAAGAAATAGAAAAGTAACTAATTAAATTATAATTCATGTATAACAAATTACAATTTTAAACCACTTTCAAATGGGTTTGTAAACCAGAATTACGTTATTTGCAAGAATAATTAAAATTTAGATTTTAATTTTAATTTTAATTTTTTAGTTATTTCAAGTTTAACTAATCACGTAACAAATGTATATACATTTTTTTTTAAATGTATAATAATCATTTACAAAATTTAATTAAATTTTAATTAAAAAAGTTTCACACGTTAGTCGATTTTAGGAAAACAACCAATTAAAACAAGATTAGGATATAATTGCGGTTTTAGTTTAATTAGTTTCTGTATCAAATATCCGGTTTTTTTCAAAAATTAGCAAAAAATTTATAAATTTTTAGTTAAATATTACTTACTACTAAATTACCTAAAAAGATTAATTATTGTCTGTAATATAATGCTTTTTCGGCCATATTTACAGCGAGTAAGCCAATTTATCAATTAGACAACAAATTGTCTACTTTTTCCTACGTTTAAAATCAGCTAAATGTAAATAAACAGATTCAATTGATTGCTTCTATTGGTTGCATTTTTTTATAATATTGTTTCCTATTGTATCTTATTAATTGAAATTTTTTGAAACTAACCAATATTACACATGTTTGTTTAAAATTGTCCCTGCATGGTTCACATATAATAAAAATAATTGTTAATTATTATTAATAAAAGTTTTTATAAATTTTATATTCTCAAGACTAAAAGTTATATGATCAATAATTTTTCATAAAAGATTTAAAAATGATAGAGGCGCTAAATGCAATTTTTTTTTGTTTAAGTGGAAAAGTTTTTTCATAGTAGACTCAGAAGTTATTCAAGTTATCAAGTAAAGTAATAAAAAGCTAAATTTTATATTATTTTCTAATTTTTAAAAAAATATTAAAAAGATGCACATTATTTTGTAAATTAATTAATTTTGTGAATTTTTATTGTATTAGACTCACAAGTTACTCAAGATATTATAAAAAACATTAGTAAACTAATAAAAAGTTGAATATTTATAACATTAAGATGTCTCACCATGTTCAAAAATGGCGAGGGCAATAAATGCAAATATTTTTGCAAATTGTTTAATTGAGTGAGCTTTTATTGTATTCGATTTTCCTAATAAGACAAATAAAAAGTTAAAAATTTATAACATTTTATGATTTTTAATAAAAGATTATAAAAATGATAAAAGCGACACATATTTTTTTTTCTGCAAACTATTTATTAGATTTACAACTTATTCAAATTGTCAAGTAGAAGAATAAAAAGTTGAATATTTAAAACATTATATATTTTTTTATAAAAAAATTGAAAAATGGTGGAGGCGGATTTGGAGGATTTAGAAATTAAATACAATTTAATTTCTAAATTAATCAATTTGGTAAGCTTCTACTATATTAGACTCAAGTTAACATAAAAAAACATTAGAACAATAATTGAAAAGTTTTTTATAAAATATTCAAACATGATAAACGCGCCAAATGCCGATTTTTTTGCAAACTATTTAAATGTGTGAGTTTCTATTGCAGTCAAATTAAATTACTACAAGAGTCAAATTAAATTACATCTAAAATTAAAATTGTTCATAATTCTAATTTTAAGATTTTTTAAATTTGAAATTGAATATTTTATTGAAATTGTATTTTTTTACCTCTATTGGTTTTATAATTCGCTAAAATTGCCACAATTTATTACTTTTTTTTATTTTGTTGTCTAACAAGTTTATTGCATCTATTGCAAAGCTCTTTTCCATATTTTGGAAATTTGACCTGTTTTAGAGTTGTCAGCTGTATTTTATTCTTTTAACGTAAAACAATACACCTGCAATTCCAAACGAACAACAGTACTAAAGGGTTTGAAACGTTTTTACAAAATTTTTACAAAAAAAAAATTGCGCAAATTTTATTTTTTCACTCTAATAGTTTGTATATATTTTTTAATTGTTACAAATATCTAGACCTACCTAGTTTTATGATGAAACATGTTGTTAAGTGTATGCTGTTCAACATGCTTATTACATTATTATGAAATGATGGAAGAATCTACTCAAACTTGTAACATTTTCTGAATAAACATTGATTTATACTGTTGGAACTTTAACGATAGATTCTTTCTAAAACAATTGGTTTATTTCTAAATAAAGAAAACAAACTCAATCATTTCTAAGTGACAAAAAATATTATTTTAACATCTTTCGGACATTTAGAAATATTTTTAAATATTTTGCAATAAATGCATTATTTTACCTTGATTAAAGCCTGAAATTAAAGTTTCTAATAATCAATGTTTGTTACGCTACACAATTTTTTTAAATTTCCGAAAATTATAGCTTACTTTTTAAATTGGATATGTGTTGCTGAAATTAATAATTTATTTCGCATTCCTAGTGTTATTACAAATAAGTCTATAACACATTATGTCACTGCTTTACTATACAATTTCACGTGTCTTATTAAATAATTGACAGTAAAAGAAAATTAAATAAGTATAAAATTTTACTATTACCTGTTGTAAAAAAAGGCCGCAAGTCATTTAATCCATTTTTCAAACATTCATCAAACGATTCCTCCGTGGTTCTGCAGTCTTTAAAATGTTTCTCTGTAATTTAATGGATTAGATTTCAATATTTATTAACAAATAAATTTTTTAAAATTAATTATTAAAACATGTTTTAATTATGTAAAAATCTATTATATTATATCGTCTATATCTACCAAAAATGTTATCATAAAGCTAAACAATTGTTATCAAATTGTATAGTTGCATTTAGCATGCAAAAGTAATATGTTAATTTGTTTATGTAATATTTGTCATATACTCACCTAAATCTATTTGGGAAAGTACTCCCACAACTAAGGTAGAAAGAATCAACACCAACATTTTCTTTGCCATTTAAACTACCAAACACCCAATCAATTGATCAAATAGAATTTTTAATAAGCACTCTACATCTGAAAAAGAATTCTAACGTAATGAAAGTGTTGCATTTTTGAGTAAAGTCCCACTCAATCTTATAAAATTACGCAGGCATTCGAGTACCGGAATCGTCGCTTTTACTTTCGCTGGATTTCTTCTGGTGCTAGCTGGTTTTGTCTGTAATATATTTAAAAAAAAACACAGTTAGCAAAGTGTTCTATCACTTTTATTAGCCACCATATTTTTTTTAAAAGTGTTGGCAATTATTGTTTATAGACCATTATTATTTATAATTAATAAGCTTATTTTTGTAGTACTTAATTATATTTTTAAAGTTTTTTGATTATATAGTATGCCATGTATTGTAGTTTATTATTTCCTGAAATGTTCAATTGAAAATATTTAAAGCGTTAAGAAATTTTTTTAAATTCTTATTTCTTTAGTTTCCTTGGTTTTGACAATTGTAACATATTTTTTTTTTTTTTATATATATATATAATAAGGTTTATTGTTTAACTTTACAGTTTTACAAAGTATTTACAATTTTTATTAAAATAAATCTTCTTCTTTCTCCTTCCTCTTTTTTTTTCTTTTTTTTTCTCTTTTTATCATTTTCATCCATTGTTTTTTCTTTTTTTTTTCCATTCATTATGTCTTCTCTTATTCTTATTCTCCTTCATCCTCATCCAACCAGTTTAATCTTTTTCTTTCTTTTTCTATCATTTTCATCCATTCTATTCCCTTTTTCTTTCCTTTCATTATATCCTCCCTTACTAACATGCTCTCTTTTACCTCCTCACATTCCTTCATCATGTGTTCTAATGTTTCTCTCTCTTTTCCACACATTCTGCACTTTCTTTCATTTTCTTCCATCCAATATCTATTTTCTCTCTCTTCATTTCCACACCTAAATCTAGCAATCATTTTTCTCTCTCTCTTATTTTCCCTTTTCAGGTAGCTTGGCAGTTCTTCCGTAATTATTGCCCCATATTTTGTATTGTACCTGCTTTCTCTAATTTCACCCCTCCTTTCTTGCTTCTCTATATCTCTATCTCGGTCTCTCATTTCTCCATTCACCCATTGCCTCTCTTCTCTTTTCCTCTCAATCTCTTCTACACTGAACCCTTTACTTTCATAGTATTCTTTTCTCTCTTTTTTTATTCGCTTATCGCCCTTTCTTTTCATCATTTTTCCACACTCTTTCAGTATCTCACACCCTTCTCTCTCCCGCATTTTGTCTTCATACTTAACTGCTCTCTTTCCCGCCTCTATTCTTACTTTTTCTCTCTTTCCTTCCTCTCTCACTATGTAACCTGGGGTTTCTCTGCTCAGTCCTAGCATCCATCTCATATATTTTTCTTGCACTCTTTCTATTTCTTTCCTCTCTTTTCATCCCCAGATTTCCGCTCCATACATCATTACACTTTTTACCAGACTGTCAAACATCGTCATCCCTATTTCATATTATCCTCTAAACTTTTTCTCTGCCATTCCCCATACTATCGCACACATCTGGTTTCCCTTTTTCACCAATTCTCTCAACTGCGCCTTACTTCGATTTCTTTCTTCAAACATGTATCCTAAATACTTCCATTCTCTCACCTGCTCTATTTCTTTCTCACCCCATTTCCATACTACTTTTTTTCTTACTCCCTTACTAAACACTATTATCTTTGTTTTAGTTTCATTCACCTCAAATTCCTTCTTTTTCATATACCTCTCTGCGATTCTCATCATTCCATTCATTTCTCTTTCTTCTTTCGCTACCATCACTATGTCATCCGCATACGCTAACAACCAAATTTTCTTTTTCCCTGCTACCACTCCTCCTTCTTGTCCTCTTGCTAACACATCTTCCATATCACTCATATAAATTGTAAACAGTAGCGGACTCAGAGGGCACCCTTGTCTCAGTCCCCTCTTTGTCCAAAACCATTCACTTTCTCTTTCATCCGCTCTCACCTTGCTCTTTGTTTCCTTGTATATCTCTTTCACTTTTTCTATTATTCTTTTCTGTATTCTTTTTTTTTCCATGCACTCCCATAATTTATTTCTATCAACCCTATCAAACGCTGCTTTTAAGTCCACAAACACTCCACATACTCTCCCTCCTTCCTTTTCTAACTCACTCTCAATTAACGCATTTAACACATATACATTATCTATTGCACCTCGTCCCTCTCTGAATCCTGCTTGCCAGTCTGGTAATCCTCCCACTCTCTCTACCTCTCTTTTCAGCTTTTCTGCCACACACATCGCATACCCCTTGTACATTGTGTTGAAAAGAGTTATTCCTCGGTAATTTTTTTCAGTGTTTTTATCCCCCTTTTTATAAATTGGTACTATAATTCCCTTTGTCCATTCCCAAGGAAACTCTTCTCCCTTCCACACTCCATTCAATACTTCTCTCAATCTTTCTTTTACTCTTTCATTCCATATATCCATGCCTCATTCGGTATCCCGTACGTTCCCGACGACTTTCTTTTCTTTAATTTCATGATCTGTTTTTCAACCTCTTCTTTTGTTATCTCGTCTTTCTCTGCTTCCTCTGCTTTTTTTTTCAATTTTATTTTCTGTCTCGTCTTTTCCTTCTTTTCCTTCTAGAAGCTCTCTGAAATGTTCCATCCATTTGTTCATTTCTATCGTATTTATAATCCCTTCTTTCTCTTCTTTTTCCTCTTCCAAATATTTCCATATTTCATTTTGTGTTTTTATGGCTTTTATTTTTTTCTGTTCTTCCTCTTTTTTCTTTTTCTTTTTTTCTTCACATGATTTTCTATATTCTTTTTTCATTTTTATGTAGTTTTCTTTTGTTTCTTTGTTTTCTCTCCATTCTTTCAATTTGTTTTTCAGTTCCCTTTTTTGTTCACTGCATTCTCTGTCCCACCATGTATTTTTTTTTCTTTTCTTTTTTTTCCATTTTTATTTCTTTTCACCATTGCTTCTTTTACTTCTGATTCTAGTTCTTGTACCATTTTTCTTACCCCTTTTTCTTTATATTCTGTTCTTTCCAGCTTTTCCCTGTATATCTTTTTTGATTTTTCGTCCCATTTTATTGCTGGTGATTTTATTCTTTTCTTTTTTTGATTTCTTTTTTTGATTTCTTTTTTCTCTTATTTCTTTTCTTCCATTTTTTATCTGTACTTCTAGTGGCATATGGTCTGATTCTATTCTTTCTCCAATCTCGAATCTTTTTATTTTTTCCCTTTTTATTCCCTTATTAATCTTTTTATTAATTGTAACATATTATATTATGACGAATAAGCAAATAGTTTCCAGATTAGAATAAGCGTTAAAAATATTTTGTATGTCTTTGATTGAAATATCAAAACAATCGAAATTCAAATTTCACAAAATAAGTTCATGTCAAAATAAAATATTAAAACATTAATTACTCAGAAGTGCCGCTATTTTTTCCAATAAATTACAATGGTTTTTACATTAGAAATAAATCTTTCTAGTTTAAAGCGTATGTTTAAAATGCACAAAAAGTAAACGACAATTGAACCCAGTCTATCCAGTTTTCATAAAAAAAATAATTTAGGCAAGCCATAGAAATTATAAAATTTATTTGTGTTTATTTTACTTTAACAACCCAAAACTTCAAGTTAAAAATTGAAATCTTGATAAAACGTCAGAGAGCTTTTTACTTAAATTAAGTTTTGCAATATTTATTAAGTCAATATTTATTATTCTTTTTAAAATAAGAATAAAAATTTGTAATTATATCGTCACTGTAGCCAAGTGATTTTTGGCTGTGGCTAAAACTACTTTATGAAAATAAATAATTTTCATGATTCTGATAGCTTGCCTTAATTATAGTTTTGGTTGTTGCGGATTGATTAGGAAAATTTTAGCGCTTTATTGCCAAATATTCATTTGAGTGTTGACTTTTCATAAAAACTCGTGCAATTGAAACACAAAATTAAAATAGCTTTTGACTGTAACAGATACAAACTTTGTAGCGTTTGAATTTCTATTGTTTCAATGTTCCAATCAAAAGCATGCAAAATATTTCCAACGTCCTCTTTAATTTACTTATTTGCTATTATTTGTAATATTAACTAAGATAAAAAATGTCAACAAATTGATTTTTACATTCTGTCCTAAGTATGCATCATTACGATTATCAATCTTATTTAACCAATCAATAATAAATACTATCAAATTCATGATATCACTACGTGATAAATCTTTTGCTATGTAGAAAAAAATAAAAATTAAAAATCTTGTCAATGTAGCAATTGATAAACCAAAAAACCTATGTGAGCCATAAATTTAACAGATATATAATGATAAGTCGGTTTAGAAGGAATATATGTACGCAACAACAGTAAATATAAATATAATAAAAAAACTTCAAATACAAAAAAATGTTGACATCAAATTCAAATAATAGCTGTTTTGTAATTTTGTTTAGCTTTGTTGAATTTGCATGAATACAAATTATTAAACTCTAGAACAATTCGTAAAAATATGAAAAAGTTATTATTAATAATTCTTTGCTATTTTTAATTCTCAACAAAAAAAAGAGTGTTATAAGATTTATAAGTGTGTATCTGTGTGTCGTCTTCTAGCTACTAAACGGCTTAATCATTAAGATTTGTGTTTGAAAGCTTTGGTAACCGAAATTGTTCTAAACCGTAATACAAAAAAATCAAATCAGCTGTTTAAAGATTATCAGATTTTGACTGGTTGACCGTTAAATTTTTGTAGTTACAGGTCTGATCAAGCAAAAATTTAGAATTTTGTTTTTTTATAATATTAGAAAACATTACAAATCTAAAATAATTCTAAATCTTATAATCCAGTGGAAATATGCTCAATTGCTCTACTGATGATCTTTGATGATAACTGAATGTTACCATGCTGATAAAGCGATAAGAAGAAAGAACCTAAAGATCCGTCACTCTCTCAGTATTTAGGGACTCCAAACTTTTCTTTCTACAAATCTTTTTTTCTCATTGCGTTCTCTTTATTTATGAAATTTGTAACTTGTAAACAGGCATCTTTTGTACAAAACTGTTTTTTTTGAAAAAAATTTTCTTGAAGAAGTATTGAATCATTTCCGGACTTTTGACGCATCCTGTATAATATGTATATGTATCATGGTGTGTATAATTGTGTCTAAGTAAAGAAAAGATTCTTTTCTTAGTAGAAGAATCTATTAGAAAAAAATAATTTTAAATACATATTCTGCTTGTGGACAAAACAAATTGTAGATGTGAAAATTAGAAGACGCTCATTATCATACCTTTTTAATTATAACTGTAACTACAACCTTAATTAGACAAATATTAAGATCATTTTTAAATAGAATCATTAATTGTTATTTACTTAAAGAACAAACATTTGAGTTAATTTGAACAATTTTACCTGCATTTATATATTTTTTATTGCACTACCTTCATTAACATTAATTTATGTTTTAGATGGAATAATTATTTTTTCTAATTTCAATTAAATCAGCTAGACATAATTATTAATAACATTAATTTCTCTATTAATTTTTATAAAGGTAATAGTTTTTAAGATAAATGATAAATAATGATTTAAGACAAAGACAATCCGATGCAGCATATGAATCAGAAAGAGACGACAATGCTGAAAGTTGCGTGAGGCATAATTGTAAGCGCGCAAAGTTAACAATTAAAAAACATATAAACAATACAATTTTTTTTCAAATCTTAATTAACGATTGTATAAAGAATACGAAAATGATTCTATTTTTTATATGTCTCTTTTTTTTATGGGACAAAAGTACCCAAATTTGATACTTTTCCCACTTTCAAAATTCATCTTAATAGTTATTTACATAAGTCAGGAAAATTTCACATTACTGAAGAGGAGCTAAATTGAAATACGAGGCACTTTGTGCCGAGTATTTTAAAGCTCCGAGTCAAGTAAGAGATTTTACTGACGTGTTTTGAATTAAATTTTTCCGGAAATCGTAAAAAAGACGAAATTTACAAATTTTAGAAATTTTTTTACAATTTCCACAAGAATCAAGTTTGTCAATTTTGTTGGCAACTATAGTTACTAGAGTATCTTTTTTATTTTGCGCCTTGTAAAGTTTTTACAGTACTAGTCCGGAAAACTCAATTTTCCTGCGCGTAAATAAGCAGGAAAATGTTGCTTCCAAGGCGATTTTCAGAAAAAAATATTATTTTAAACTTAGCAATACCAATATTTGTATTATAATAGAAAATATATAAAAATGTCCTTCTAAAAAAAACCAATTTTTTTGCTATTTTTAATAATTAATGTAACATTTACTAATAATTTTATTTTATTTACGTTTATTTTTTATAAAAAAAAATATTTTTTTTTCTTTCCAGTTTTATTTTTACACGTAATAGAACTCTGATTTATCAAAAAAGTGCCCAACTAAACTAAATAACTAGATTACATTAGGATAAAGCTGATTTGAATTTTACTTACCAGTTAATTATTCATATATGATTGACGGTAAGAAAAGTCTCGCTAGATTTTCTAACAAAAAATAAAAATGTTTTTTATTAGTACTATTGATTCTATATTATTGCGTTTTACTAACCACAATGTTTTTATATGAATAATTTTTAGCACTATTAAGAAAAACATCAAACTAATTAATTCAATCGAAACACTTAAAGCATAATAATTATTTAATAAAATGTAAGAATTACAAAATTGTGAGAGCGAATTGTTAATGCAAGGTTAATTATTATTGTTTTATTTTGAATAATTTTTTTTTTATTTACCGTTTATATTATTTTTCCAGCGAGCCTATCAAATCTTTTCTCAAATCATTTTTCATTACTATAAAAAAATCAAATGTATTTAATTAGTTAGAAATGTGCAACTAGTCTAATTTGCGATTTAAATTTTTTTTTGTAAATTATGTCTTGTATGTTATTGGTTAATGTTTATAATAAACTCTTAATCTTTTAATAATTATTAAATATGTGATAATACCTTACATAATACAATCTTGGTCTTTAAAACGTAGCATTAGTTTTTTAAAAAATAAAACTTTATGTCTATTGAAAAGTTCACATCTTCTACTAAACTTAAAATTATCTAGTTTGTATACAGTGTGGAAAATAAGTAAGAAACAAATTCAATAACTCACTAGTACTTGCGCTAGAGAAAAGCATTTTATCCATTTTTTTTGACAGCTACGACGTCATCATTTTTTTTAAGTGGCAATTTATGTTTTTTATTTTACAATCTGATTTTAACGGTATAAAATACTTAATAGCTTACAAAAGAAAAAAACTAAGACTAACTGATCTACTGTTTAAATTAGTAAAATTAAAAAACAACAGAATTTAAACAAAAAAAGCAGAGGATTTAAATAAACTAAAGTTAACAAAAACAAACAATGAGAAACATAGAAAAAACATCTATAAATTTAAAAGTATTATTAACAAATCAGCAAAATCAACAAAAAAAACTTTTGATGTAACATTGACAACTCAAAACTTTAAACGAAATGCTCAAACTGATGACTCTGTACCATCGGACAATATCCAAGACGACCAATAAAAGCAGCAAATACATTTTGAATAATTTGAAAAGTTAATAAATTGCATTCATCTGTAAGATTTTGCTTTAAGATCTTTCAAATTGTTGGGTCGGTTTTGATATACTTTGCCTTCAAGTGCCCTAGAAAATCTATCACTTTCTAGTGCGTCACAGAAAAAAACCAAATCGGGTTAGATCTGGAGACTGGTTAAATAATGTTGGACCGAGTACAAAGCCTTGACGTACAGCTATGTTGATTTTTACCTTTTTAGAGTATTCTTCACGTTTGCAATTTCACATTGTTTTGAAACAAACTGCTTTTGGTTAAATACGTCATAAAAGGTTCCTTAACATCACTTTATTATTCTTCCAGCGAGCCTGTCAAACCTTTTCTCAAATCGTTATTTATTACCATAAAATCAAACTTACGATTATGAATCGCCATTTGCGATTCAAATTTTTTTTGTGAAATATGCAATGTATCTTATTGACTAATGTTTATAATAAACTATTGATCTTTTAGTTAATATTAAATAATATTATGTGATAATTTCTTACATAATACAAACTTGGTCTTTAAAACGTTGCATTAATTTTTTAAAGAAATTAAACTTATATCTATTAAAAAGTGTACATAATGTTTGCATTTTAATAGATTGAGTTACCAATCAGCACCAATTTGTTTACAATATTTCTCGAGCAGTTTGTGACCACCCCGTCAATATATAATTTTAAATTAATAGATTAATTTTTGTTGCATTGGAGACTATTGGGTTTTTTCCTCTTTCAAATTGTATTCATCAAATTTGGTACTTGAGCTGAAGATTTTGTTTTGGTAATATGAATTTTTAGTATAATTTAAAGTAAATTGAGTATAGCTTAATATACCCTTCGTCATGCATGCATCTAGATCTAGTCTTCTAAAAAACTCTGAGATAGCCACATCTTTAAAAATTTTTTGCTGGATAAATGACTCATTATTTAACTCTGGAGTTACTAGATGAAACTCAAAATAGTCATCGTTTGTATATATTTATAAAATGTTTCGAATAACTTAGTCTAAACAGAGCCTGACGATTATGTCAGATTATGACGAGTAAACAATACGTAATTTATTGTTTATGCGTAATAAACCGTACTATAGTTAGATTGTTTTTGAAACATATCAAGTAATGAACGTTTTGCAAAATTCCTCATGTTTAGAAATTTATACTTATCTAATATAATATAGAAGGTTATTGTCAAATACTTCATCTCCCAGAACATCATCTGTTTCAGATACAAACACATATGGTGTCTCAGAACCAGCGCTCTAGAGTCTAAATAGATTTTGATCAAAAAACAAAAAAAAATTTTTAAAGAAAAAAATTGTAGCTTAAACAGTATTTAAAATATGAACATTTTTGTTTGACAAATCGGAATGTTTGTTGACAATGAAATGAATCAAAGCAAAAAGCTTTATTAATTATTTTAAGAAACATGTTTATTTGTTAAAATAAATTATATACAAAGTAGTAAAAACTATAAATTATTAGAACATATATGTATATCAAACCAAAAAATCAAAAATAAATACAACATACATTTTTGTATATTAACTTTTTAAGATTTTGCCTTGGAAGACTTATTTGACTTTGTAGACGAAAATACAATGGCAATTGGCAAATGGTAATTAAATAATTATTAATGTTGTTTTAATTTTTCACATGGTTAAAATTTCAGATTACTAATTACACGTGTGTAGAATGAGATATTTAATGATAAAATTAATTAATTTCATAAATTATTAAAAGTAAAGAAACAAACAAATTAAAAAGGTATTTTTTGTCTTAGAAAATAAAAGAGCTAAATTGAATACAGAATTTAATTTTAGAATTTGAAAGGTCAATAAACATTTCTTTTATCATTAAAGCTTCTTTCTGTAACAGTTATGTTACCACCATTATTACAATTATATGACAATTATTATAATAATATTTATTACACGTGTGTAGAATGAGATATTTAATGATAAAATTAATTAATTTTATAAATTATTAAAAGTAAAATAACAAACAAATTAAAAAGGTGTTTTTTTGTCTTAGAAAGTAAAAGAGCTAAATTGAATAGAGAATTTAACTTTAGAATTAGAAATGTCAAAAAACCTTTCTTTTATCATTCAAGCTTCTTTCTGTAACAGTTATATTACCACCATTATTACAATTATATGACAATTATTATAATAATATTTATGATTGACAACAGAAGATTGTAATACATTCTTTGAAAGGTACGTAGTGACATCTATTACAAAGGTTTTTAGTACATTGAGGTCGGAAAACCGAACTTTATGTTACCAATCTCTAATCTTGTTACTAAAAAATTACCTGTTTTTGAATTTATTATGAAAATATTCAATTAAGATGTTTTTTATCTATAACCGGTGAGTTTATTCAATATTTTAAAAAATTTTTGACTAAGACAATTTTGTTTAGCCGAAATCACCAGAAAGAGCTCAATTTCAATTTATGTCGCAGTAAACTTTGCGCAAAAGCTAGCTTCTAATTAGTGTGTGAATAAGATGGTCTGAAAATAAGTATGACTGAAGCAAAAAATAATATAAATCTATATATATAAAAGAAAGTCTGTTAGTTACTCCACTTATAACTCAAGAACGGCTTTACCGATATGGTTGAAAATTGGTGAGGTGGTAGCTTAGAGCCAGGAGACGGACATAGGATACTTTTTATTCCAGAAACCACCCTCTAAAAGAGGGGTGAAAGTCAAATGTGAAATGCGATGTCGGAAACGTTCGGTGAGGCTCGACAAATTACCGAGAAATTTGACGCAACCACGAAGAAGCGTTTACATTAAAATTTATTTGACGTGGCTCAAGAAATTTTCCCAAACTTGGATTTTTATATCAATTATAGTTTAGAGCCAGGAGAAGGACATAGGATACTTTTCATCCCGTTCGACAGCATTCCCGTGTGACTTGACATGAAACGTCAGTCACTATAAAACGTGGAATAACAAAACGCAAATGACAGCTATGTAATTGACGTATAATGACAGATATGTAATGACGTATGGATGACAATTTGATATTTGTAAGAAATCAATAATAAAACTATTTCTATTAAATAAATAATTAACAATTATAATGTAATGATAGTGCCGTTGCCCATTCGTAAAAAGTGAAGTGAACTATAAAACTCGGTATGGTTGAAAATTTTAGTTTTTAGGTGAAGTGAAGTTTAATTAATAATGCCGCGACCAAGACGATCGAATCTTTCCCGACAAAGCCGTGATGCAAGAAGAATACGAAATACTGCAAATCAAAGGACTGAAGAAGAACAAGAAATTGCACGTGAACAGCGCCGCGATAGTATGGCTCGACTTCGTGCTTCTCAATCACGAGAGCAAAGTGAAGCAGCCCGTGAAACAGCTCGGTTGGCAATGCAGATGCAGAATCGTCGAGCGAACAACAGAGGTCAACAAATAGATAATTAGCGACGCAGAACAAGATATTTATCAAGTGCTGATTTGAATCGAGCAGCGAGTTTATTAATATTAATAAATATTTAAAGATATTATTAAAATTTTTAATTAAATATTAATAATTATTTTAATATTTAATTATCAACTATTTCATAATATTTAATAATTTTTAATTATTAATTAGAAAAAATTAATAAAACTAAATAATTATAAACAGCTACTTTTTATTAACAAAGGGATGAAAAGGGGAGGGATAGAGACAAAAAATGACATGTATCAATATATAATTTTCAAAGATTTTGGTTTGCTTATTTAAAAATAATATCTATGTTTAGGCGGAACAAAGTTCGCCGGGCCAGCTAGTAATAAAATAAAATGACAAGCTTATAATAGTAATAAAATTTTTAAAAACTTAATACCCGAAATAAAAATGTTAACTTTTTAAGCAGTTTATAGGGTCATGTGTGGTACACCACTCAATATTACAATTGTTCGAGCAAGTCATAGTGCTCATTCGTCCGTTGCCTTGGTTGGACAGCTTTAATTTTGGGGGAGGTACCGAACAATACCGTCATAAACTATTATCAACTACTTCAAAAAGTTAACAGTTTTATATAAAGTATTAGACTCGTAAAAGTTTTATTAGCTCTTATTTGGTTTGTCGGGCTATAAATTAGTGCTTGCGCCTAAATAAAACTTATATTTAACATATAAGTTTATATAAAAACAATAAGAATTTTTTTTATATAATAATAAGGATTTTATATCTTTTTTTTGTCAAAAAGCAAAAAATGTTGTTTTTTTAATTTTCTAATACGTTCTTGTGACGTAAAAGCTTTCGAGGACTAATTTCTGAAGTTTGAAAAAGTTAGTTTTTTGCAACTTTTGTTGTGAATCATTAGAAGTGATTGCACTGATGGACTACCCAAAAGCGTTTGAATGCCTCAATCATCATTTGCTGTTTGGGGCCTTCCTCTCCTTAGGTATTGTTGAAATTTTTTTAGATTTGATTAAAAGTTTTGTTAAAAATAGAAAAAGCTGTTAAATATAGAGAAAGACTCGCAAAGAAAGTAGAATTAAACTATGGAGTTCCTCATGGATCAATATTGGGACTACTATTGTTTCCGCTATATACCAGTCAACTAAACACAAACATGAACATTTATAAGGTTTATTACTATGCAGATTACATTTTCATCTGCCAAATTATTAGAAGCTACCAGCCAAACTAACTTTAACTTAGATAAATTGGTTCAATCTTCCACCAAAGATTCTCTACAAGTCATGGGCAGCACATTCAGATATAGTTGATAAAGCTGCAATTTAGGACTTATTTTAGATACGCGCATAAATAACTGGATAAAAAAAGCTTTCTTCAATATAAAACTTATCTTTGCAAATAAAATTTTTTTTTCTCTCATTTCACTTTTGTGACGTTATATATCATAGTTGCATTAATTACCGCGCATACAAAACTGCTTGTGTGTACGTTTAATATGTAAAAGTACAAAAAGATACAATGTCGCACATAAAATAAAAGAAATTCAGTGGCTAAAGACAGGTTACACTCTGGCTTATTATTTTATAAAATTAGTTTATTGCAATCCTGCATATTTAAATAAAAAAATTAGGTATAGATCTGATGTTCACAACATTAATATTAGAAGAAAGTTGTTAATGACGCCACCCGTTCACAAAACATCCATATACAAAAGATCTTTTTTTTTTCATCTGTCAAAATATTACAAAAAAATATCAAAACAAACAAGATATATAAACATTGTGTTGTTTAAAAAACACTATCTTTTACATTAGCAATAAATAAATAAATTACTGAATAAAAAAATAAATAAGTTTTTGGTACATAACTAAGCAAAATTGAGTAATTTTTTTCTTTTATTTTATTATTATAGTACACAATAATACATGTGTAACAATAAATATATGTTTGTACTAATTTTGAAGTTAAAATGGGAGAACAGGCTACTGAACTTTGCCTCCTACCATTAATTGTAAATTATTATGGTTTTTTTTTCATTATTTTCATTTATTTATGTAATTGTTTTAATCGTTGATAATAAATACTTTTATCATTATGTTCAACCCCCCCTGTCCTGGAAACACAGCAAATGTGTTGAATTCAAAAATAATTACGGTCTTTGACAAGTAATGATAATTACAATAATATTTTTGCAAAAATATTAAAATGGTTGAAAATTTTCAATTAGTTTAAAAACCAATTTAAGGGTTAAATTACAAACGAAAACCACAATTTATGTTTTACACTGATTAGACTATACAAATTTGTTCTTTAATAAATCAAGCTAAATTACTATCTCCCTACGCATCTGCGATCATATTATTTGAATTGTTAGATTTTTAGATTTAACATTTAAAATCATTGGAACAATATGACATGAACATAATGCTGCTTTTTCTATTTTTGCTAGAATTTTTAAATCCAAAACAAAAATTTTGAGATTTTTACTTAATGATATGAGTAAAACACTTACATTTAAAATAATTAAAAGTAAAATTTTTATCATTTTCAAATTCCAGGGATTTCTAATGACCACCAAAAGCAGCAAATATTTAGCCATTTTTGTTTCATAGGTATAAATAATGTTACAAGAATTTGGAACAGCAATATCTATTAAATATGCAGTTTTAGTTTTCTTAAATACTATAACAATATCCGGCCTATTGGCTTCCATTTTTGAAGCAGTTAGCAAAGTGCGATACCAATATAATTTGTAGTTATGATTTTTCAAGAAGTTTTTAAGATTATAATTATAATACAGTTCAACATTTTTGACCAAACCAAACGTAAAAACCAAATTTGAATGATCTATTTTTGCAATCGCGTCATGTTTTTCTTTATAATGTCCCTTAACTAGCACTGAACAAAAAGATAAAATGTGTTCAATTGTTTCCGACAAATTGCAAATGTCATCAACCAATTGTTCCTTAATAATTGAAATTTAAAGCTTACTATAAATTTCAATGTCAATTAGTCTATCCTCTATACTCTATCCTAAATAGCAAAAACAAAACTTTCAATCTCTGGAAAAAGTTTACCTTTCTTGATTCATAAAAATGACGGTTTTTTATCTATCTCATCCAATTCAATTTGCTTAAAAAATTTTTTGTGTAATGTCTTTTGTTTAATTTTTAGTTAAAATTATTATCCTGTTTATCTAGTTTATTTGAGACATAATTATTTACTTTTTGATTTATTGGTGTAAGACCTGTATCTGTGTTAAGAATAAATTTTAACAATATATTTTCCATTTTATAATTATGAAAGTAATTTTGTAACATAGATATTTGGTTATTTGACAATACTAATATCTTCAAAATGTTCCTGCCTCTGTTTTCCCTAGCAATTAAAAATTGTTCAATTGAAGATCTTCAATCATGCTCATTAGATTTAGTAAATAATGTTCGAATTTTTTTGTTAATATTATTAGTATCTGTTGCGGTCCATTTGATTACACCAACAGAATAAGCATAAGAATGTATTGCTTGTGTTTAATGTTTACTATTTAATTGCATTTTTAAAAGTAATACACTTGTTTAAAAAATATTTTGTTGATACTATTTTTAATTTCGTTATTAATTAAAAATAATATAAAATTTTTTGAATTTTGATTAAAATCTAGATTAGTACACTTTTTTTTATTTGAACTGTTAATAATTTTATTTGTGGTTTCTAGATTACATTTGCTACCACCAAAATTCACACCAATATTGTTTTAAAACAATAAAAATCGAATAATAAATTTTTATTGCCTGCATATATTTTTATGTGATCCATATACATAAGATAAGATTTGATAATAGGTTAATTGATAATAGGTTAATTGCTAACCAAAACCATAAAAAACTTAGTAAATCTCCTTAAAATATTTCGCGTTTGATTGGCAATAAAACAGTTTTTATTGATTCGTTTCTAATTAAAAAATGAACTAAAGTTTGCCAAAATTGGCAAATATATTTTAATAATAGAATTAAATTTAAATTAATCTTACACAACTGTAACTTTTTGATTAAGCAACCAATCATAAGCTTTTTTTATAATCAATAGATGTTACGTTTATTAAATAGCTGGTTCCATCTTCACTAATGGTTCTTAATTTGATGAATTTTTAGTTTTATTTTCCTAAGGCTTTAAATAGGTTATACCTTAGGCAAGATATTTTGGAAAAATTTTGATTTTTTTAAAAACTTGTTAAAATGAAGTAAAAAACAGTTGTGAAAAGTAATAACTTTTTTAATTCAGAAACTATGAATTTTGTCTTTAGTATTATTAATATCATTGTTTATTTATTATTATTATTATTTCCATTATCTGGCACAAGTAAGGTGGTAAATTTTGAAATTCGTATTTAGCGTCTCCAATACAAACAGATTAAAAGATACAAACTTGTAATTTTTTTTCGTGTACTTTTTGAACCTTTAATGGCTAGACAATTGAGTTATAGATCTATTTTTAGAACTTTATAACAAAGCTAAATATGAACTTTATAAACAAAGACTTTAACAATAGCTTTTTATTTTTAGAACTTTTAGAAGTTAAAATTTCAAATCTTCTAGTATAATATTGGAAATAATACAATAATCATTAGCTGGTATAAGGTCACAAAAAATTTGTTAAGGTCTAATCAAGGACAACAACTTTTCTCCTTTATTTTCAACAAGTGCATATATCTTTAATCGTATGAGTAATTTTACCAACAAATTGAATATTTTTAGTTTCTTTGTGCAACTAATGAAATTTTAATATCCAACATATAATAGAAACCTAAATTTTTGGTAAATTAAGGTCTTTTAAAGTAAATTAAGCTTTTTTAGTTGTTTTAGCTTGCTTTATATTTAGAATTTTCTAATGAATAGACGCAGTAGATTAATAACCTCCCCAAGTCCCCACAACGTATGTGATTATAAAATTTTCAACACTCTCATTTTCTTATATTTAAAGCCTCCTTGTAGATATATTCATTTTAGTTAACGATTCCTATACAAACATTTCTCTTTAATCGTATTAATTAATATAGCTTAAAGAAAAATAATAGTAAAAGTTAATATTTAATTGCATTCTCATTTTTGATGTTTTGAACAAGTGGTAGATTTTCATTATAAGAGAAAGTGCTAATCGAGTGTGTTCTCTAAGTTCATTGTAGATCAAGTGCGGCTTGACGTCCAAACATAGACAACGAATAGAAAAATGATAAATCAAGCATTTATTTTCAGTTTTTTGATCGTTTTTGTGCAAAGTACCGTTGACGTTAATACTGTTCGTAAGTAGTTTATAATTCTTATTTTTATTGGAAAAATTGAAAAATGTTTTAAAATAATTATAGCGCTGCATGTCTTTTACAATAAATAATAAATTACTCCAATTGCAAAATGTACAAAGTGAAGGACAAGGTTTTTCGCTCTTGTTTATTTTTCAATTTAGAAATCACAAGTAATGCTGTAAAAAGTAGTACTTTCTCTTGAAATTAATAAAGCAAAAGAAAGATGAAAAGTCAATGGACCTAAAACATTCTTTTGGAGACAGTATTGCTAATTTTTATTTGTGGTTTTTATATCGATGTTTTTCATTTTAAACTGTTCTGTATCGCATCGATTTTAATTGGTTATTTTGTGTGAGATCAAAATTAATACGCTTGTTGCCTATTTAATTTTGCGATGTAAACTTCCTAGAAAAAATATTGTAATTTTCTTTAGTCAATTGTCGATTAGCTGAGTTTAATAATCTCTAATTATTTTAAATACAATATAAAACAGATACGCAATTCTAAAAAAGACAATGGACTTTATTGCCATGAAATCATGAATAATGTTACGAATGGTATAGTCAGGACAAAGATAAAATGCAGGTGCTCATTCACGCGATTTTGGATCAAAATGACACATCATATATATATTTCAACTACTGTATAGTGTTTCAAAATTGCGATAATTTATGGAGATTGTAAAAAATAAAAAATGTTTGCTTCAACTCGGTTATAATGCTTCATTTTTTAATTGCATGTAAGAGTTTCAACATTAGAAACTTCCACAAGCCTACAAGTTCAACCAATTTCAAAATAAAAGGAAATTATTTATTACAGAAGTATAGAACCGACAAATATTCTTAAAACTACTTATTAGAATGAAATAAAATTTGGCACAGAAAAAATATTGAAACATTCTATTAGCTGTAATTTTTTCAGATAAATACATTTGCCGGAAATCGTCTTGGAAACAACATTTTCCTGCTTATTTACGCGCAGGAAAATTTAGTTTTCCGGACTAGTACTGTAAAAACTTTACAAGACGCAAAATAAAAAAGATACTCTAGTAACTATAGTTGCAAACAGAATTGACAAACTTGATGTTTGTGGAATTTGTCAAAAAAATTCTAAAATTTGTAAATTTCGTCCTTTTTTACGATTTCCGGAAAAATTTAATACAAAACACGTCAGTAAAATCTCTTACTTGACTCGGAGCTTTAAAATATTCTGCACAAAGTGCCTCGTATTTCAATTTAGCTCCTCTTCAATAATGTGAAATATTTTTCTGACTTTTATGTAAATAACTATTGTTTTAAAGATATAATTCTCTTTTTTTGTTTTAAAATTATTTTGCTATGAAATTTTTATGTAAAAATAGTCAAATAATTCATCTAAACACATAAAAATTCTGAAAACAACACTAGAACTTTATTAAGCAATATTAAATAAATAAAAAAAACATGTTAAATTAAATATCAGCCAATTTCATTATTAACTACATTTAACTCACGCCTCAAATTTTTAATGTAATTAAAAAAATTTTTTTAACATTACAACAAAAAACATTATGTACATATTACATTGTTAAAATCAAAAAAAAAAAAACTTTTTAAGACTAAAAAGTTACATATAAAATTTTACATACCTCAACTGTTTATATTATGAAGAATACATTCTTTTATTCGCGCGGACCGTCTATAGATCTAGCATAACCTACAATTTGTTCTAAATTATTGGTGCTACCGTACGTACAAAGTGAAAACTGTTGTATGCAATAACTTGGTTTTAAAATCTTTTATTCTTACGTCTTATTTTTAAATTTTGACAGTGCGTAGAGATGGCTGGCGGGTTTGATAAGCTACTTTAAAGATAAACGTGATAATTATTGCCTTTTACTGTTGTTAGCGAGGTAAATTATTACGTAGAGATGGCTGGCGTCTTTGATAAGCTACTTTAGAGATAAACGTGATAATTATTGCCTTTTACTGTTGTTAGAAAGGTAAATTATTGTTGATGTTGCTTAAAAAAGCTAATAGAGAACAAAGCTTTAGTTTCAGCAGTTTGAGAAATAATTTTTAAAATTTATGGGAAAAGTAGCATTTGAAACTTAGAATCATTTACAGAGGAGTATGTAACATTCACGTCACTATGTGACAAATTACATCAAAAACAATTATTAGTTTATTATTGCACATTTTTGAGAAGTTTATTACAAGAGCTTTGTGGATTAATAAAAATTAATTAAAAATAGGAAAAACAGAGTTTAGTAGAATTAATTGTTGATTTATTTATTCCAAATAATTCCAAATAATAATCTCAATTATTCCAAAAAATTCAAACAAAAAAGTTTTCGTAACTTTTTAAATTTAATTCGTTATATTGTTACATAATTGAATTTTTTTTTTATTGTAATGTCTAAAAAACGACATTACTGATTTAGAAACTGACTTTTTTGAAGTGCATTTTTGAATATTCTTCAAAAGATATTTGTCAAATTATTGACAATTGTTTATGGAATTATGCGTTAGATATTTTTTTTTATCAAATAAAACAACAATTATTCAAATCGGCTATAAAAAATGAGTATTTTACTTACACTTTGAAATGCATTTGCGGTTGTCACTCAACAAATCTTGATAAAGCTAGTCTAATAATAATCTTTAAAAAAAAAATATATATAAAAATGTTCTAAATTTGTTCATAAGCAAAAAACCTATGCGCAAACATCTATAAAAATATATACAGAGTCGCGCAAAAGTATGAAAACTGTCAGTTTTTTTCAAATCCACTTATTAGAATCAAATAAAATTTACTACGCAAAACATATTGAAAACAATTCAGCAGCTGTAATTTTTTCAGATAATACGTTTGTTTTTTTAAAGATTCTACGCTAATTAGCTTTTCTTTTTATATAGAAACAGGTGTAAAACAAAAAGTAATCATACGCTGGTTTTCATCTCACAAAAAAATTATTATCATTTAGAATAAAATGTCACAATTTCACTAACAAGCCACGCCTATACGAAATAATTTCATCAAAAAATAGAGATCCTTAGAAATTTCTTCTGAAACCAGTCCAAGGTGTTAAACAGCCATAAAATGTTTTTTATTTGCAGCGGAAAGTATTGATTATAGAAGGAAATATGTTTAAAAAATGAAAAATATTACAAAAAACTTTCTGAGACCATATATGTCCACCTATTGTAATTATGTCACTATAACTATTTTTTTACGTTTTAAAAGTTGCTATTAATTCTTATTCAAATAAATTTTGTATTCAAGACTGTTGATTACTTTTTGAATTGAAATGATTCGAAATTGCTTTCAGACATTCCATCCAAAAGATATTACAAATTTACAAAAAATCAAACAAGCTGACGTGCCGATGCGACTCCCGTGCAAAGCCGGCACGAGCTGCTAGCTTATTTATACAACAACCGTCGATCGTAGAAAGATTTTTATAAATTATTTGGTCACATCTTTCTTTAAATAAATTTAATTCATGTAATGTTTTAAGGTATATTTTTTTATTAACCATCCTACGTTGCGTGTTCTAATAAATGATATAGTACCATCGATTATTCAAATATGACAATAATACAATATAAACCATATATCAATAACATCAATGTTTTATTTTAGCACCATATGTCAAACAATGCTTCAAAGGAGACCCAAAACTACTTCAATGTTTTGAAGAAGCTGTACATCACTTAAGACCTTATTTAGCTAAAGGAATTCCCGAAATTGAGCTGCCGACTGTAGAACCATTCCTAATGGAAGAACTGTCTCTATCTTTAACTACTGGACCAAATGGATATAAAGTATCTTTGAGAAATATTGACATTTTTGGAGCAAGCAATTTTACTCTGTCAAAACTTAAGTAAGTGTTTCTTGTTGTTTTTGCTCTCAGTCCTGTTTCATTGTCTTGAATGATTGAATTTTTTTAATACTTTTCTAATGCTTTTTTTTTGCTTCTTTTTTGCTTTTTTTTGTCTTATTGTTTTATTCGTTAGTAATAAAGTTAAAGCAAATTTATCTTGACACTTTCTAGTAAAATTTAACAACCATTAAGATTCATATAAACTGTGCATTAACAGCACAGTTGAATAAACTAACCTCGTTTAAATAAATTGGCTTTGGCTAGCTAACAGAAGCTTATGTGTAGTAAATATATCGGAACCTTCACACTTTCTCAAGATTGAAAAAAAACAAGTTTAACGTAAAATCTTACTAACGACTAATGTCGATTTAACAGAAAACATAAAGAAAATTGCTTCTTGAAACAACTTGTCACATTATTATTCACTGACTGAGTACTAATGACCACAAAAAATATGCCTGAGACAACCAATTTTTGTTTTGAATTCATTTGTTTTATAACAATTGCAAAATGAATAGAAAATGTTGCATATTTTGTATGTGAGTTTCAAACGAAAAGCGCTAATGTGGTAACTGGGTTGTCCGAGCAGCAATCTTCTTTATTTTCTGATGATGTTTTCTTTTCAATTGGCATCTGTCGTTGTTGACTTTTGATATTGAAACGTAGAAGCTTTGGCTTTCACTACGTCTTAATCGTTGTCTGATTTTTATACCGTGCCATCTCGCTTAAACCGTGTGTTACATTTATTCAAAAAATCATCAATTTTTGATTTTTTATGAGTTATTTTTTAGACTAAGTGAAAACGATAAACCCTTTGAAGCCAGAATTACTATTCCAAAATTAAGAATTCACGCCAGATATACAAGCAGCGGCGTGCTTATAATTTTACCAGCAAGTGGTAACGGAACCTTCAATGCTCTATTTGGTAACAACTCAAAAAAAATATTTTCAATAAAAATATTATTTTTAAAATAACTTTCTTATTTCAGAAGGAGTAAATGCCATGGTTCGGGGCAAGGTTAGCACCAAAACCAACAATACCATTAAATTTCTGCACGTTGATGCGTTAAATTTAGATCTTAACGTAAAAACTATTAAAATGTCAGTCAAGGATATTTTCAAAAACAACAGAATTTTAAGTAACTAAAAAGCCAATTTTGAGATTTGTTTTTTAATATTACTCTGTTTTAGCTGAAGCCATTAATTTGTTTTTGAAAGACAACGGACAAGAAGTTTTTAAAGTGATGAAACCTCAATTACGCAAGAAACTATCTGGGCTATTCATGGGAATTGCAAACCAACTTCTTAGCCATCTGCCCATTGATGTGTTTTATGTGCCTTCGTCACAAAAAGTAGATAGTTCTAGTAGTTGATTTATGATTTTTGCGTTTTTGTTTTGAAAACTTACCTAAGCTTACTTGTAAATAGTCCAGTTTTTATAGTTTGGCGTTTGTGGAGTCTAGATATTATAAAAATGACTGATACTGATATCATTTCAATGTTGTACAGTTAACTAGATTAGGTTTTTTATTATAAAAATTAAATAATGTAAATTTATTGGTTTATATTTACTTTTCAATGAAGTTGCCATTGATGCCACCGAAAACAGTAGTTAGTTGAAGCCACAAACTTCTTCACTAATGTTCAGAACTCACATTAATAATTGATATGCAAATAACAGTAGGATTTTTAGAAAAATAAGAGTTAATTTTAAATTGCAAAAGGTTTGAACTTCTGAAGCAAAACCTAGAACAGTGCCATATTGTTCTGTTTAAAAAAAGCCCAAAAAGCAAATTAAAACTGTTATATTTTATATTGAATGAGTGTAAAATGTGTTTACAGCTGCTTAACATGCAGCTCTGTTAAATAATTATTGTAAAAATAAATTAACTGTTTGTTTATTTATTGCTGATAGCGATAAATTATTGTGAAAAAACATCCAGTTTTCACAATTGGAAATTGAAGACTAATCACATACATTTTAGTTGATTCTTTCATATCAGTGACAAAAAAAAGTGGGAGGATTGCCAGACTGGCAGACGGGATTTAGAGAGGGACGAGAGCTATTAAATAATCTCTATATTTTAAATGCGCTAATTAAAAATGAGTTAAAAAAAGAAAAGTGTGTAGAGTGTTTGTGAATTTAAAAGCAGCGTTTGATAGGATATATAATAGTTATGAGAGTGCATGAAAAATAAGAGAATAGCAAAAGCAGTAATAAAATAAATTAAAGACATATACAAGAAAACAAAGAGCAAGGTGAGAAAGAATAAAAGAGAAAATGAATGGCGGTGGACTAAAAGAAGCCTGAGACAAGGGTGCTCTCTGAACCCGCTACTGCTTACAATTTATGGTATGGAAAATGTGTCAGCAGAGAGACAAAAAGAAGGAGTGATAGAGAAAAAAAAATAGAATGTTGGCGTATGAGGATGATATAGTGATGGTGGCAAAAAAAGAAAAAAAAATAAGTGGAATGATAAGAATTGCAGAAAGGTATATGAAAAAGAAGGGATTTGAGATAAATGAAACTGAAACCAAGATAAGGGAGCAAGAAAAAAAGTGATGTAGAAATGGTGTAGAAAAGAAATAGAGCAGGTTAGGGAATAGGACTACTTAAGATACATGTTTTAAGAAAGAAATCAAAGTAAGGTGTAGGGAAGAGAATTAGTGAAAAAGTAAAACCAAATGTGTGCGATAGAGTAGGGGATAACAGAGAGAAAGTTTAGAGGAGAGTATAATATAGGGATGACGATGTTTGACAGTCTGGTAAAAGTGTACTGCTGTATGGAGCGGAAATTTGAGGATAAAAAGAGAGAATAGAGATAGAAATAGTACAAGAAAAATATATGAAATAAGTAGAGAGTTTCTAGGATTTATAATAAGAGAGGAAGAAAAAAGAAAAAAAGTAGGAAAAGAAACAGAAAAGAGTAAAGTTTGAATAAAAAATGACAAAAAGAGGGAATGAGATACTAAAAGAATGCTGAAAAATAATGAATAAAAAAACAGGAAAAAAATTAAGAAAAGAGAGAAAGAAATACATAAAAGACCGGTAATAAAAGAACTACCTAGATATCTAAAAAGAGAAAGTAAGAGAGAGAGAGATGATTGCAAGATTCGGAAGTGGAAATAAAGAGAGAGAAAACACATTTCCCTAATTAGGGAAAAATAAAAGAAAATGCAGGATGTATGGAAGAGAGAGAGAAACATTAGAACGAATGTGTGCAGGTAAAAGTAAGTATGGTAGCAAGACAGGACATAATAAAAAGAAAAAAGAATAGAATAGATGAAAATGGTAGATGGAGAAAAAAAAAACAAAATGTTACACAACATTTTATAGCTGTTTTTAATTTTTTTTAAATCATTTACTTTCGATTAAGCAAAATTAGAATCATTTTTTAAATCAAGACTAAGAATTTGTCTGTTTGTTAAAGACACCCTGTATAGTAACAGATCAAATTTTGTCGCACAAAGATGCTTAGAAGACGAGTGTAATATTTATAAATTTTTTACTTGGTTTTGTTTATAAATCTTTCATAATTATTATTGTAAATATTAATATAAACCGAGTTGTCATGTCGCTTTGTTAAGTTTGCTATGGTGTACCTAGTACCTAGAATACCAGGCTAAACAACACAAAAATAAAAAAATAACTTCAATCAATGCTCTTGCAAGCAAAGGTTTTATATTTTTAATTAATTAACAAATTACATAAATATATAATATAGTACCCAAAAAAAAATCGCACACTCTGTGCGATTCCACGCACATATTAAATAACTAGAAATTTAATTTAAAAAATTAATTATATAAATATAAATAAAAAAATATATAAACAATTAAGCCAAATATATCATTAAATTAATAAAGTTTTAAAACTTGTCACTTCTATTGTCAAAATTAAACTTATATAAATAAAACAAAAATTATATAATAGTGTGGTATATATTAAAATATTAATTATTAAGCTTTTTGATGAGTCACCTTCAGCTGATTTGGTTTTGTACCAGCTTTGTTTAAGTCATTTTAATTTCAATGAGTGTAAACAAATGAAAGCAATAATATCAAAACAAAAAAAATCTAAAATTTATTGGGTCAAAAATGAATTTTTTTCAGAAATCCATTGCTTTATTCGTACTTCCATAATTTGGCTGATTACTCGAAAAGCTTTTATGAATTTTGATGACCGTTTTGTCAATTTAAAGCAGTATTATGATTATTGCTAACATCTAGGCTTTGTTAAATGATAAAATTTGCAAAAAATTATTAAAACTTGTTGATTTATCTTAAATTTCTTCAACGGAAAATAAAGCACTTGCTCTGACCAAATACTTATCTATTTTATCTTTGTTTACCATAATATGAAACTTGTTTTGTAAATATAATGGGCATGTTAAAAAGATGGGAACTAATGGTTCCCAATGATTTGAAGAAGCAACAGTATATAGCGGCACGTCCAAAAGCTTCAAATTATTATATATTATGGATTTCAGATGTATCAGCACAAACTGGAGCACGTAGAGAAATACACAGATATTATTAATATTACAGAATATTTTAATCTGTAATTACATTTTGTTCTGTTCTTTGTCTTTTTTGTTTATCTAGCTTAAGTATTGACTATGTGTATACGCTTTAATAAGTGTCAAAAGCACAAATAAATAATTGATTGATTATATATATCACACTTGGACAACATATAATAAATAGTGCAAAAAATAAATATTATATCATTTTTAGTTTATATATGAAAAGTTTAATTTTGACTCAAACGGCGTCTTATACATAACACTTCCAAATTTTCTTTTGCGTTTATGATCGTCTCTATTGTATAGAAGGTAAAACTATTCACAATAGGGGCTTACCGCTTACAATGAACTAAAACCCATCACGCCATAAATAAATGTCTCACAAAAAGTACGGTCTTTTATACTGAGGGGTATTTTGTTATTCGAAATATTTTTGTTACTCCATTAGCCCCGAATGTGAGTATAGAGCGTATAATTATATGTTTAATTGTGGGTATATAAACCTTTATTACAATAATTCAATATGTAACATATTATTACTAAATTTATTTTATTTGGAATAATTCATACCTCGATAAAGCAAATAGATATTCCAGGTAAAGACGGCTCTGTATAGCTTTGGATTGAAAAGTGATTTATGGCAGATTTGTCGAGAGCCTGCTACTTTTAAATGTCATAAACGCAAACCAAATTTTGGAAGACTATACTTTCATTATAACTAATCTTGCTGTTAGTCTGTTGAGTCCCACTTCAACAGAAACTTTGAAAAAAAACTTTTTGCTTCATAACACAAACAATTCGTCTGAAGAATACATCATAGATAAATTGAAGATCGGAACAGCTTGATATGCTTGAAAAAAAGTTTGTTAGACATTTGTTAACCACAAATTCCTATAAAAAGTATTGACAACTGTTTTACCTCCTAGATTTTTTAGCAAAAAATCTCAAATATAATAATAAGCAAGTATATCTGCAATAGAAAAAATAATATTCATACTTATTAGTGAATAATAGAAAACACCGCAAACAATAATCTCCTATTATATAGTTTTCTTCTTGTTTATAAGAAATAATATATTAAAAAAAGAGCTATTTCGGCAGCGTTTTCGATATTCCAACCGGCATAAAAAAATCATATAAGTAAATAACTAAAAATTGATCTCTTAAGTAAAATGCATTCAGTCTAATACTTTTCGACGTGTATGCATTCTTTCAAAATGACGTCTAAGATAATTCTTGCGTTTGCTCTTATACTTGCATTCAGCACAATGGAACCAGTTAATATTTTCATCTGATGCGTGGCAATTTTTGATGTGTTCAGTCAAGCAATAGTTGCTTTTTGCTTTATAGGAACAGTCTTTGCAGCAAAACCATTTGATATTTTCATCAGGTGTGTGTCTTGCCAGAATATGTTTTTTCAAGACTTTCACATGCTTGGATTTATACGGACAGTCTTTGCACATAAACCAATGGATATTTTCATCTGCTGTATGTTTATCCAATAAATGAGCTTTAAGACTTTGTTTGAATGCGCTTTTAAAATCGCAATGGTTGCAATGGACTAATAAATCTGGATCAAAACTATGTTTGGAATTTACGTGCGCATTGAACAATGCTTTTGCATTAGTTTTATATGGGCATTCTTTGCAAATGAATTTGAAATTATCCTTAGAAGTATGATGATTTAAAATATGTAACGTTAAACTGCTTCTTGATAAACTTTTATAATTACAACTGCTGCATTCAAACCAACGAATATCACAGTCAGCTTTATGTTTAATAGAATGTCTTTGAAATGCTTTCCGGGATTCGGTCACAAACTGACAATCCTTACATTTTAACAGTTCCTCATTGGCTTGATTATGTCTAATCTTTATATGACGAGACAGCTCACTTTTTTCCTTAGACCTGTAACCACAAGTATTGCAATTAAACCAAACAAGTTCATCGTCAGGCGTGTGCTTTAATTTTATATGAGATTTTAATGAAGACTGAGTTTTCGTAGAAAAATCGCATTGAGTGCATTGAATCCATTTTACTTCATCAAGTGGCACGTGCACACGTTGTCGATGTTGAATCAAATTATATGCCTGATAACATCTGTAGCCACAATCAGCACACACATACTTTTTTTCTTGTGAATGAATTAACTCATGAGCTCTTAAATTTGCAGGTTGTGAAAATTGTTTCTGGCATTGTCCACATGAATATAATTTAATTTCCTGAGAATTATGCATAAGAGATCGATGCCTTTTTAAGCAACTTTTTGTTTTAGATTTATATACACATTGGTCACATTCGTGCCATAGCAGTTCATCTTGATTGTGAATGCGTAAAATATGCATTTTCAAATTGTGATAAAGTCGCGATTTAAATGAACACACTGTACATTCATGCCATTTCCCTTCATTAGCAGCTTTATGCCGAAGTTTGATGTGTCTTCGCAAATTTGATTTGAAATTAGCAACATAGGAACACTCCGAACATGATAAGCTTTGTACATGAGGCCCAGAACGCCGGGGTGATGTCTCAGCACTTTTCAAAACAGCTTTTTTTCTAGTAGAAATAGGCTTCTTTTTTGTTTTCCCAATTTGCATGCAGTTTCTGTGCATAAAAAAAGCGAAGATTGAAGAGGTTTTAAAATCACATTTCCCGCACTTTTGCGGCGCTGGTTCTTGAAGCGCAACAATATGTTTTATCAACGTGACCTTATTAAAAGATTTAAAAGTACAATCCTTGTCCTTGCATTTGTAAGGTTCTTCATAGGGTTGAAGACAATCAAAAACCTTTTTAGTTTGATTACTGTCCATCTAAAAAAGATCCTAATTAATAAAAGTAGATTACTTAAGTCATTACTTACAATGTTTAAGTACACGTGGTGGTTTAGCTAACAGGTGTTTTTATTTTTGAACTAGTAACAGTATGTAATTATCATGATTCACAAAAATAGTCCATTTGTATAATATTTTTATAAAGATGCATCATTTTGGTTGATAAATAACCCAAAATCACTAAAGTGACTAAAGCCAGTGACAAACGTGGGGGGCATCAAACTACCAATCGGGACATGCGTATTATAACAAATTTATGGGAATTTTAAATGCCTCTTAATTCTAGATAAATATGAATCTATAATCATTTTATATTGATCTGTTTAAAAAAAAATTGTAGAAAATAATAATAATAATAATAATAATGGTCTAAAAGCTTGTTTTTCAACAATTTCCATATTATTTGATAAATTGTCATTATCATTATTATTACTTGTCGAAGACCGTAATGATTTTTGAATCCAGCGAAATTGCGGTGCCTCCGAGACAGGAAAGAATAAAGATAATAAAAATTTTATCAAAATTTAGAAAGTGGTCATAATAATAATAATAATGGTTTACCAAACACCGAATTTTTACAAAATTTTTAGAGTAAAAATATTCAATCTTCTTCAAATAATATTACATCTAGAAAAATTATAAAATACCATTTGAAATAATATACAAAAATTTGTCAAATACAATTAATTAGAAGTCGCTGGGAAAAGACATAATTCAGAATTTTTGGTCTAAAAAGTTTACAATTTTTAAAAATATTTTTTAAATCATTTCAACAAATTTATAAAAAATCCCAAAATTTCTGGCTGAATTTATAACCTATTTAAAGCCTAAAGAAAATGCCACTAAAAATCTGATAATTTATGGGCCTATAACGTGTTTGCCAACATTAGGTATATAAACTGTTTACATAATGCATCAAAGATCTAATTTTTAACCATTACATAAATAATAATATTATAAATATTTGCAGCAAGCTCGATTAAATAAACGTAACGTCTAAACTACTTTCATTGATTATAAAAAAGCTTATGATTCTGTACCTCATTGTTGGTTGATAAAAATTTTATAGTTGTACAAGATTAATTTAAATTTAATCCGAATATTAAAATATATAATGCAATTTTGGCAATCTTTACTACATTTTTTAATTGACCAAGATTAATGTTTGATTTACTAATCAAACGCGGAATATTTCAAGGAGATTCTTTAAGTTCTCTATGGTTTTGTTTAGCAATTAATCCATTGTCAACTCTTTAATAGTTCAGGTTGTGGTTATAAGCCGATAACAAACCACATTTTTCAAATATTAGTCATCTTATGTATATAGAGTTATAGATGACATAAAAATGTATGCAAGTAGTAAAAATCAATTGTTCAACTTAGTAAAAATTACTGAGTTGTTTTCAAATAGTATTGGTATGAATCTGGTGTTAGCAAATGTAAACTTTAAGGCCCAAGTAAAGGTGAAAATCAAATTTTATTTTATACAACTAAGAACATTTTGTTAAAACGTCTCAACGTAAAGCCATAGATGACCATGATCACAGTTAGAGCTTATTCGTTTTCTTTTGGCGGCTGTGACGTCACTAATCTGCGCGAACATTGACAGCTGATGGAATAAGTGAGCGCTGAAAACATTCGACCATCTTTTGAACCGCTCAAAATTAAATTGATGTAATTTATGTAATATAAATTAAATTACTGTGCTAATATGCTGTAAGTATTTAGGTTGTTCTATTTATATTAAAGCAAGCAAGCAAAGTAAAAAAATTAAGATTTAGCTGACGTTTTTAGTTTAGTTAGTAATAGCAAAGAACTACCAATTACAGCTTCTGCGCATGAACAGGTGACCCGCCAACAGAAAACAAATAAGCTCTACCTATGGCTTTACGTTACGGCGTTTTAACAAAACGTTAGACATCTTAACCAAATAAATGCGCCAAAAATTTGAAGAGCATCAAAATATTAAAACGGTTTTGTAATATCTTCAAAATTACAATAAAAATAGAAAATCAAATTGTTGTGTTTACAATAATTATTTTTGTTTGTACAGTACCGAAAACGACGATTTGACATGCATTGTAAAGCCAATTTTTGCTGCCACCTGCGTGCAAATTTAGAGCCATTTTGGATAGGAAAGTTGCATAACTTTTTGTAACTGCTTTGGTTTTATTATTTTTTGTTTTTACTCCTATCTTATGTTTTTTTGGCAAAGTTGATAAAAAAATGTGAAAACATTTTGGAATTTACTGGCCATTAAGTGTTTGCCTAGCTAAAAAGTAAATACTAATTTTTAATTATTTATTAATGTTTAATTAATGTCTTTGACAAGTGATGATAATGACAATATTATTTATTGAATAATATAAAAATTGTTAAAAAACAAATTTCTAATTTTCAATTAGTTTAAAATCCAATTTTAAAATGAAATTACAAACAAAGACCAAAAATAGTGTTTTAAATGAAATAGTTTGCTTTTTGAAGAATCAGATTAAATTACTATCTCTTCACGCACCTGCAATCATATTATTTGAATTGTTGGATTTAACACTTAAAACATTTGAACAATATAACATGAACATAATAATGTTGGTTTCTGTATTTCTGCAAAGATTTTTAAACTCAAAAATATAAAATTTTGAGATTTTTACTTCATGATATAGGTACAACACCCAAGAAAAAATTTTTACCAAATCGAAAATCCAAACAGTCCTAATGGCCACCGAAAGTAGCAAATATTTAGCCAATTTCGTTTTTTAAAAGATATCATCAATATTAGAAGAATTTGGAACAGCAGTATTTATAAAATATGCAATTTTAGCCGCCGCCCTGTTGGCTTCAATTTTTGAAGTAAAATTTGATCCCAATATAATTTCTAATTATCATTTTCCAAGAGATTTCTGGATTATAATTATAATACGGTTCTACATTTTTGACCAAATCAAATAGACCGCAACTGATAAATTAATAATATTAACATAAAAATTCAAACATGATTTACAGGATTAAATAAATATCATCCAAAACCTTTAATTGAACGATTTTTAATTACTAGAAAAAACAGAGGTAAAGGAATTATAAACATATCAGTATTATTAAATCACCAAATTTATAAGAAGTAATACTACTTTCATAATTATAAAACGGATAAAAAATTAGAAAAATTTATGACAAGACTTATAAATTATGAGACTTAAAACATACCAAACAACACAAAACCAAACATTCATCCGTAAATGTTTCATTAGCTTATTTTTCTAAATAAAAACAACCAAGCACATGCAGGGTTGTGTATTCAATGGTCAAATGCAGACTAAACTTAAAAGAAGAAAATGACATTTAAAAGTATTAAATTAAAGTAAAACAATTGAAGATTAATCATAAAACCAAAGATCGTTGCTTGCGGTTCGCTACATAACCCCGTCGTACAGTATAATCAAGTAGGCTAAGTTTTTCCGCCTGAGAGTGGGAAGATGCACATTACCTACCTTTCACAGGTTTGTTATTATTCAATTACAATACTTGTTGAAGGTAAAGAATATTATTTACTCATATTGTATTTTATTTATTTAAACAATATAAACTTTGATGTGTCATATTGACAATAATATTTTACACCATTCGTCACAGATAAACTTGAAACAAGTTTGATTTATTGTAAATCCGCTTCTGTTGTTTTATTTTAATAAAAGTGGTAACGTGTATTGTTTTATTATAAACTTGGGTTCTGATACAATAATCTAACAATAAACTGTTTTTTAAACGAGAGAACTTTTTGTGCACTAGTGCGGTAAAAACAAAGAATGACTGTAAAATTGAGAAAACTGCTTTTTAAAATAAGTCTGGAAAATTTCTACTGTTTAAATCTCTTTTTTAAATGCAAAAAGACTAAAAACATTTAAATCGGAAATTTTTTTTAAATTATTATTTACAATTTTGAGCTATAAGCTTCATTATGAAATATACTACTAAATTAACAACTAAGTTAGTAGATATAATGTAGGTAGATGTACTATCTTACAATGATGATTTTTGTACCAATTAGTACATAGTACTAAAAACGTACTTCTGAAAAACTTTCTAAACTAGTTCGCAAAATTTTTTGATAAATCGCTAAGCTGATATTCTCTTTATCATCGTCATCATTAGTCCAAATAAGCAAATTATGTATTCCGAAAGCAGTTAATTGTAGTTTGCGCCGGTTTTTTCCTCACCGAATAGCAATTTACGTATTTTTTTATGGTATCATAAGGAGATAAAGTAAAATTAGCTCCTAGGCAAATTTTTGTTTTGGGCACATACTTTGTGACATACACAGTATGTCAGACATACAACAAAAACCTTGCTTATGACTGCAATAAAAACCTTGTTGCCACATAACCACAGGTCTGGCGGCTTTTTCTTAAAAAATATAAAATTTTAAAACTGCTTTTCCACAAATAGAAAAGAAAATTTTAAGTTTTGCATTTCAGAGGTTTTTATATAAATGCTTCCCATAAAGGAGTGCCGGGGCTAATAAAAAATTGTTTACATAGTACTTGTCTGAGTCAAGGTAAGGTGCTGCTGCTAATACTAATTTTTTGTAAATTTAGTAAATCTTGTATGCCTGATCCCAATTGCTTACAATGCTATTAACTTTTTATTTATTTAATCTTCTTTGCCTAACAACTGTAGATTAAATCTCAAAAAAATATGTTAAAAAGAATTGGTATTTTTGGTGATGATAGAAACTTAAAAACCATTTATGACAAAAGTGCATAAAATGTGGCAGTAAGCAATATCAATTTTAGGAACAGCAAGATCTAATCATGGCAAAAGATGTCCTCTACCAAACTTGAACAAAAAAAAATGATTTTGCGAAAACCAGCTTTATGTAAGTTATTTAATGACTAATATATTATAATAGGTTCCATGTATGCTTAGACTAATACGTTCGAGTTCGGTTTTATGACTATAATCACCAAACGACTGGTGGTAGATCGTTGACAATGATCGTTAACGATAAGTTTCATTATTATCAAAAAAAAAAACGTGGTAAACTTACCTGACAAATAATGTGTTTTGAATAAAATTAGATACTTAATCTATTTACATAAAGGTAAGTATGATTATAATTATAATTATCTCGTTGCCTACTTCTTTAATCCAAACTGCGTTAAAAAAATTTAAATTTATAAGATTCTTTCAAATTTATCAAAAACGGTTTATCATTGACTTGATAAAAATCTAGGTACATATATAATTAATGGGATATTTATAGATATAATTGTTGGGATTGTGTCAAATCAAGTTTTCAAGGTAAGTCACGTATAACCTTGTGATGTATAAATTGCAAAATATTTGAACTTCTGGAGCAAAACCTAGAACAGTGCCATATTGTTCTATTTAAAAAAAGCCCAAAAAGCAAACTAAAACTGTCATATTTTATATTGAGTGAGTGTAAAATGTGTTTATTTTTTAGTAACATCATATTCTTTATTTTCAACATAGATACAATACATGAAAAGATAGTCATAACTCCCTAGGGATTTTTGATACTTTTTTCTTCCTCAATTTCCTGCGCCTGTTCACGAGTCAAATAGAAGGTACAATTTTCAAACTTTCCACTAAACTGGTTGCTTTTGAATGAGTTTGTAGCTTTTTCAGCAGCCAACGATCTTGGTTTTTCAATATTTTCCACCCCAGCAATCACACGGGATATATTATTTTTTGATTCCATACTATCCGCCTAGTAATTTGAAGCAACAGTAGAACTTTTCCATCCTCCTAGTCGCTTCAACTTTGTCATATTTAATCTCACCATCTGCCGCCAATGTTGCAGAACTTCGACTAACATTACAGTTCCATTTATATCCGTAACCCCATTTTTCACCATCCATACATGAAATCGGTCATATTCTTTGATGTACAAATGTTCAGACTTCTTCGGAACCAATAACTCACTGGCTTTTTCCGCTTTTATAATCACAGTGTGAGGAATAACGCTGCTGCTTCCAGACATTTTTTTTTTGTTGATTGAAAAACAAATTTATGTAACTGTAGCAACTATCGTAGCAACGGCACAATCAAACCACCTTTGATATCCACATTTTTTTCAAATTTTGAATGTTTTTTTTACGTTTTATGTTGAAAATAAAGAATATAATGTTGCTAAAAAATAAAATATTTAATGCACTACGGGAGATATTCTGTTTTTCACCCTCGGTAGACTTACAGTCTACCGACGTGACGTGTCTGTAACACGTCAACCTCGGAGAAAAAACATTCATATCTCCCTTAATGCATAAATATCTATTACAGCTGCTTGACATGCAGCTTTGTTGAATGATTATTGTAAAAATAAATTAACTGTTTGTTTATTTATTGCTGATAGTAATAAATTATTGTGAAAAAACATCCAGTTTTCACAATTGGAAATTGAAGACTAATCACATACATTTTAGTTGATTCTTTCATATCAGTGACAAAAAAAAGTGGGAGGATTGCCAGACTGGCAGACGGGGTTTAGAGAGGGCCGAGAGCTATTAAATAATATCTATATTTTAAATGCGCTAATTGAAAATGAGTTAAAAAAAGGAAGGGAAAACGTGTGTAGAGTGTTTGTGAATTTAAAAGCAGCGTTTGATAGGGTACATAAAAGTTATGAAAGTGCATAAAAAATAAGAGAATAGCAAAAACAGTAATAAAAAAAATTAAAGACATATACAAGAAAACAAAGAGCAAGGTGAGAAAGAATAAAAGAGAAAATGAATGGCGGTGGACAAAAAGAGGCCTGAGACAAGAGTGCTCTCTGAACCCGCTACTGCTTACAATTTATGGTATGGAAAATGTGTCAGCAGAGAGACAAAAAAAAGAAGTGATAGAGAAAAAAATAATAGAATGTTGGCGTATGGGGATGATATAGTAATGGTGGCGAGAAAAGAAAAAGAAATAAGTGGAATGATAAGAATTGCAGAGAGGTATATGAAAAAGAAGGGATTTGAGATGAATGAAACTAAAACCAAGATAAGGGAGCAAGAAAAAAAGTGATGTAGAAATGGTGTAGAAAAGAAATACAGCAGGTTAGGGAATACTTAAGATACATGTTTTAAGAAAGAAATCAAAGTAAGGTGTAGGGGAGAAAATCTGTGAAAAAGTAAAGCCAAATGTGTGCGATAGAGTAGGAGATAACAGAGAGAAAGTTTAGAGGAGAGTATGATATAGGGATGACGATGTTTGACAGTCTGGTAAAAGTGTAATGCTGTATGGAACGGAGATTTGAGGATAAAAAGAGAGAATAGAAATAGAAATAGTACAAGAAAAATATATGAGATAAGTAGAGAGTTTCTAGGATATATAGTAAGAAAGGAAGAAAAAAGAAAAAAAGTAAGAATAGAGACAGAAAAGAGTAAAGTTTGAATAAAAAATGACAAAAAGAGGGAATGAGATACTAAAAGAATGCTGAAAAATAATGAATAAAAAAACAGAAAAAAAATTAAGAAAAGAGAGAAAGAAATACATAAAAGACCGGTAATAAAAGAACTACCTAGATATCTAAAAAGAGAAAGTAAGAGAGAGAGAGAGATGATTGCAAGATTCGGATGTGGAAATAAAGAGAGAGAAAACAGATTCTAATTAGGGAAAAATAAAAGAAAATGCAGGATGTATGGAAGAGAGAGAGAAACATTAGAGCGAATGTGTGCAGGTAAAAATAAGTATGGTAGCAAGACAGGACATAATAAAAAGAAAGAAAAACAGAATAGAATAGATGAACATGATAGGAAGAGAAAGAAAAAAATTAAATGTTACACAACATTTTTTAGCTGTTTTTAATTTTTTTTAAGTCATTTACTTTCGATTAAGCAAAATTAGAATCATTTTTTAAATCAAGACTAAGAATTTGTCTGTTTGTTGAAGACACCCTGTATAGTAACAGATCAAATTTTGTCGCACAAGGATGCTTAGAAGACGAGTGTAATATTTATAAATTTTTTACTTGGTTTTGTTTTATAAATCTTTTATAATTATTATTGTAAATATTAATATAAACCGAGTTGTCATGTCGCTTTGTTAAGTTTGCTATGGTGTACCTAGTACCTAGAATACCAGGCTAAACAACACAAAAATAAAAAAATAACTTCAATCAATGCTCTTGCAAGCAAAGGTTTTATATTTTCAATTAATTGACAAATTACATAAATATATAATATAGTACCTAAAACAAAAAACATAACAAAATGTGCTCAAAATACACTCTGTGCGCAGTGATGGATTTAGCCCTAGGCCCGTGAGGCCCGGGCGGCATAATTTGAAGGGCGGGAAAATTTTCGAAATGGCAAAATTTTAGAGGCGAAAAAAAGTAAAGACAATCAATTTGAAAATTGGTTCAGATTTGTTTTTATAAAAATTTTTATATAGAACATATTAAAATTCAATTAAAATTTACTTCTCATTCTTTATGGGTAAGATGTTAATTTTTTAATAGATTAATGACAGTTTTTATCGAGTAATGTTCTTTACTTTTTGTTCCCTTAGTGAGATTAATCTCACGTGTATCTAGCTTTTTGAAACTACTAAATCTGAGTAACTTCTTAATTTGTTTTTAGTGTAAAATTCCGTAGATTTGCATGTATTGAATATCATTTTGATATCCATTCAAAAGTGTCAGAACATTTTTTGTTTATAAAAAAAAAATTTTTATGAAAAATCAATCGCGTCTTCTTTCCAACACAATTTTTTGAATCATCAAAATAATTGGTAAAAAAATTAAAATTTAAATTTTTATCTAAAATAAAAAAAAATTATTCGATATTCCTCATGTTTGCAAAAATCATTAATTAATTTCCATTATTAAATTAAAAGTTTTTAAAAATTATTAAAAAATTCTTATAAATTCTTTGAAAATTCTAAAAAATGCTTGAAAATTATGAAAATTATTGTAAAAATTTAAAAAAACCTCAACATATATTTTATGAAAGTTAAAACAAATTTTAAAGACGTTTAACTATTTTTAAATTAAAAATTATCTTTATTCCTTATTAAAAAACTTTTAAACCATTGCCAACCATTAAAATATTTTTTCGAACTAGTTTAGAGTAATTGGTTTTCACTTTTAGTAATTTTAAAAAGTATTAAAAAATTTAAAAAAATATAAATAAAAAGTTCAATTAAATTTTTTAAAAGTTATTAAAAAATTCTTATAAATTCTAAAAAATTCTGAAAAATTATTAAATTTTTTTAAGAAATTTAAAAAAACCTCAACATATATTTTAAAAAAGTTAAAACAAATTGTAAAGACGTTTAAAAATTTTTAAATTATAAATTATTAAAAATAATTTAAATTTTGTGTTGAAAATGTTTTAAACCATTTCAAAGCATTTAAATAATCTTTTTAAGCAGCTTTTAGTAATTCATTTGTACTTTTAAAAATTTTGAAACGTATTATTAAATTTTAAAAATTAAATATAAAAATTTAATACATTTTTTTAAAAACTATTAAAAAATTCTCAAAAAGTTCTAAAAAACTTTTAAAACTTACTAAAAATATAAATTAAACCTTAAAAAATTATTAAAAATGCTTTCAACTATTTTTAAAGACATTCATTAATAAATCATCAATGAATAAAGTTATTTTTGAAATAAAAATATTGGATCAAAATTATTGAAATTCATTTTTTAAAAAGAGCGGCATATCGAATGGGGCCTAGGGCGGCAGCAAGCCTAAATCCGTCACTGTCTGTGCGATTCCACGCACATCGCGGCACATATTAAATAACTAGAAATTTAATTTAAAAAATTAATTATATAAATATAAATAAAAAAATATATAAACAATTAAGCCAAATATATCATTAAATTAATAAAGTTTTAAAACTTGTCACTTCTATTGTCAAAATTAAACTTATATAAATAAAACAAAAATAATATAATAGTGTGGTATCATTGGTATATATTTAAATATTTATTTTTAAGCTTTTTGATGAGTCAGTTTCAGCTGATTTGGTTTTGTACCAGCTTTGTTTAAGTCATTTTAATTTCAATGAGTGTAAACAAATGAAAGCAATAATATCAAAACAAAAAAAAATCAAAAATTTATTGGGTCAAAAATGAATTTTTTTCAGAAATCCATTGCTTTATTCGTACTTCCATAATTTGGCTGATTACTCTATCAGCTTCTATGAATTTTGATGACTGTTTTGTCAATTTAAAGCGGTATTATGATTATTGCTAACATATAGACTTTGTTAAATAATAAAATTTGCAAAAAATTATTAAAACTTGTTGATTTATCTTAAATTCTTCAACGGTAAATACAGCACTTGCTCTGAACACATACTTATCTATTTTATCTTTGTTTACAATAATATGAAACTTGTTTTCTAAATATAATGGGCATGTTAAAAAGTTGGGAACTAATGGTTCCCAATGATTTGAAGAAGCAACAGTATATAGCGGCACGTCCAAAAGCTTGAAATTATTATATATTATGGATTTCAGATGTATCAGCACAAACTGGAGCACGTAGAGAAATACACAGATATTATTATATATATCACACTTGGACAACATATAATAAATAGAGCAAAAAATAAATATTATATCATTTTTGGTTTATATATAAAAAGTTTAATTTTGACTCAAACGGCGCCTCATATATAGCACTTCTAAATTTTCTTTTGCGTTTATGATCGTCTCTATTGTATAGAAGGTAAAACTATTCACAATAGGGGCTTACCGCTTACAGTGAACTAAAACCCATCACACCATAAATAAATGTCTCACAAAAAGTACGGTCTTTTATACTGAACCGTATTTTGTTATTCGAAATATTTTTGTTACTCTCCATTAGCCCTGAATGTGAGTATAGAGCGTATAATTATATGTTTAATTGTGGGTATATAAACCTTTATTACAATAATTCAATATGTAACATATTTTTACTAATAGTAATTTATTGTATAAGTGTTTCAGAGAGCATTTTATCCACGCAAGAATGTTTAAACGTGAGAGCTTGCTCGAGCGTTTAATTTTCTGAAGTGGATAAAATGCGAGTGAAACACGAATGCAATATAACGTTTTATCCACAATTACAGCGATTTAAAATCAAAAAATGATTTGACCTTACACTCTGACAGCGGATGTCACCTCAAAAATCATTGAAATTAACTAAAAAACATGGGAGGTGTTAAATCGTCGCTATTTATTTTCGATTGTTTATCGACTCCATTTGTATAAAGCGCTGTGCAAGTTGGTGAAAATGGAAGAAAGTGATACTGTTCCTGAGACAATTCTTGAGGAAGCTGAAGAAGCGACTCGCCAGTTATTGCCTGCGAAGTCCAGGGAACATTATGAAAAAGTATTTTCAGAATTTAATGAATGGAAAGAAGAACGGGAGGTAATGACAATAAATGAGGAAGTTCTGCTATCGTATTTCTCAAATTTGAAGAAGAGGTATGCAATTTCATCCATGTGGTCGAAGTACTCGATGCTGAAGGCCGCTATAAAGGTCTATAAAATGTATTGAATATATATTTAAGAATGTATTGTTTCATTATTCCACTAGTGGAATAAAGTGATTTCATTATTCCACTAGTGGATAAAGTGTTACTTTATACGGTTTGTAAGTGTGGATAAAACTTCAATTATAAGGTAATTGTGGATAAATCTATTTTATTTGGAATAATTCATACCTCGATAAAGCAAATAGAAATTCCAGGTAAAGACGGCTCTGTATAGCTTTGGATTGAAAAGTGATTTATGATAGATTTGTCGAGAGCCTGCTACTTTCAAATGTCATGAACGCAAACCAAATTTTGGAAGACTATACTTTCATTATAACTAATCTTGCTGTTAGTCTGTTGAGTTCCACTTCAACAAAAACTTTGAAAAAAAACTTTTTGCTTCATAACACAAACAATTCGTCTGAAGAATACATTATAGATAAATTGAAGATCGGAACAGCTTGATATGCTTGAAAAAAAGTTTGTTAGACATTTGTTAACCACAAATTCCTATAAAAAGTATTGACAACTGTTTTACCTCCTAGATTTTTTAGCAAAAAATCTCAAATATAATAATAAGCAAGTATATCTGCAATAGAAAAAATAATATTCATACTTATTAGTGAATAATAGAAAACACCGCAAACAATAATCTCCTATTATATAGTTTTCTTCTTGTTTATAAGAAATAATATATTAAAAAAAAAGCTATTTCGGCAGCGTTTTTGATATTCCAACCGGCATAAAAAAATCATATAAGTAAATAACTAAAAATTGATCTCTTAAGTAAAATGCATTCAGTCTAATACTTTTCGACGTGTATGCATTCTTTCAAAATGACGTCTAAGATAATTCTTGCGTTTGCTCTTATACTTGCATTCAGCACAATGGAACCAGTTAATATTTTCATCTGATGCGTGGCAATTTTTGATGTGTTCAGTCAAGCAATAGTTGCTTTTTGCTTTATAGGAACAGTCTTTGCAGCAAAACCATTTGATATTTTCATCAGGTGTGTGTCTTGCCAGAATATGTTTTTTCAAGACTTTCACATGCTTGGATTTATACGGACAGTCTTTGCACATAAACCAATGGATATTTTCATCTGCTGTATGTTTATCCAATAAATGAGCTTTAAGACTTTGTTTGAATGCGCTTTTAAAATCGCAATGGTTGCAATGGACTAATAAATCTGGATCAAAACTATGTTTGGAATTTACGTGCGCATTGAACAATGCTTTTGCATTAGTTTTATATGGGCATTCTTTGCAAATGAATTTGAAATTATCCTTAGAAGTATGATGATTTAAAATATGTAACGTTAAACTGCTTCTTGATAAACTTTTATAATTACAACTGCTGCATTCAAACCAACGAATATCACAGTCAGCTTTATGTTTAATAGAATGACTTTGAAATGCTTTCCGGGATTCGGTCACAAACTGACAATCCTTACATTTTAACAGTTCCTTATTGGCTTGATTATGTCTAATCTTTATATGACGAGACAGCTCACTTTTTTCCTTAGACCTGTAACCACAAGTATTGCAATTAAACCAAACAAGTTCATCGTCAGGCGTGTGCTTTAATTTTATATGAGATTTTAATGAATACTGAGTTTTCGTAGAAAAATCGCATTGAGTGCATTGAATCCATTTTACTTCATCAAGTGGCACGTGCACACGTTGTCGATGTTGAATCAAATTATATGCCTGATAACATCTGTAGCCACAATCAGCACACACATACTTTTTTTCTTGTGAATGAATTAACTCATGAGCTCTTAAATTTGCAGGTTGTGAAAATTGTTTCTGGCATTGTCCACATGAATATAATTTAATTTCCTGAGAATTATGCATAAGAGATCGATGCCTTTTTAAGCAACTTTTTATTTTAGATTTATATACACATTGGTCACATTCGTGCCATAGCAGTTCATCTTGATTGTGAATGCGTAAAATATGCGTTTTCAAATTGTGATAAAGTCGCGATTTAAATGAACACACTGTACATTCATGCCATTTCACTTCATTAGCAGCTTTATGCCGAAGTTTGATGTGTCTTCGCAAACATGATTTGAAATTAGCAACATAGGAACACTCCGAACATGATAAGCTTTCTACATGGGGCCCAGAACGCCGGGGTGATTTATCAGCACTTTTCAAAACAGCTTTTTTTCTAGTAGAAATAAGATTCTTTTTTGTTTTCCCAATTTGCATGCAGTTTCTGTGCATAAAAAAAGCGAAGATTGAAGAGGTTTTAAAATCACATTTCCCGCACTTTTGCGGCGCTGGTTCTTGAAGCGCAACAATATGTTTTATCAAGGTGACCTTATTAAAAGATTTAAAAGTACAATCCTTGTCCTTGCATTTGTAAGGTTCTTCATAGGGTTGAAGACAATCAAAAACCTTTTTAGTTTGATTACTGTCCATCTAAAAAAGATCCTAATTAATAAAAGTAGATTACTTAAGTCATTACTTACAATGTTTAAGTACACGTGGTGGTTTAGCTAACAGGTGTTTTTATTTTTGAACTAGTAACAGTATGTAATTATCATGATTCACAAAAATATTCCATTTGTATAATATTTTTATAAAGATGCATCATTTTGGTTGATAAATAACCCAAAATCACTAAAGTGACTAAAGCCAGTGACAAAAGTGGGGGGCATCAAACTACCAATCGGGACATGCGTATTATAACAAATTTATGGGAATTTTAAATGCCTCTTAATTCTAGATAAATATGAATCTATTATCATTTTATATTGATCTGCTTAAAAAAAAAATTGTGGAAAATAATAAAAATAATAATAATGGTCTAAAAGCTTGTTTTTCAACAATTTTCATATTATTTGATAAATTGTCATTATCATTATTATTACTTGTCGAAGACCGTAATGATTTTTGAATCCAGCGAAATTGCGGTGCCTCCGAGACAGGAAGGAATAAAGATAATAAAAATTTTATCAAAATTTAGAAAGTGGTCATAATAATAATAATAATGGTCTACCAAACACCGGATTTTTACAAAATTTTTAGAGTAAAAATATTCAATCTTCTTCAAATAATATTACATCTAGAAAAATTGTAGAATACCATTAGAAATAATATACAAAAATTTGTCAAATACAATTAATTAGAAGTCGCTAGGAAAAGACAAAATTCAGAATTTTCGATCTAAAAAATTTACAATTTTTCACAATTATTTTTTAAATCATTTCAACAAATTTATAAAAAATCCCAAAGTTTTTCCAAAAATTCTGACTGAATTTATAACCTATTTAAAGCCTAAAGAAATTGAGACACTAAAAATCCGATAATTTATAGACCTATAACGTGTTTGCCAACATTATGTAAACTGTTTACATAATGCATCAAAGATCTAATTTTTAACTATTGCATAAATAATAATATTATAAATATTTGCAGCAAGCTCTATTAAATAAACGTAACGTCTAAACTGCTTCCATTGATTATAAAAAAGCTTATGATTCCGTACCTCAGTGTTGGTTGATAAACATTTCAAAGTTGTACAAGATTAAATTAAATTTAATCCAAACATTAAAATATATAATGCAATTTTGGCAAACTTTACTGCATTTTTTAATTGACCAAGATTAATGTTTGATTTACTAATGAAACGCGGAATATTTCAAGGAGATTCTTTAAGTTCTCTATGGTTTTGTTATTTTATTTTGTTATTAAAAACCACATTTTTCAAATATTAGTCATCTTATGTATATAGATGACATAAAAATGTATGCAAGTAGTAAAAATCAATTGTTCAACTTGGTAAAAATTACTGAGCTGTTTTCAAATAGTATTGATATAAATTTTGCAAATGTAAGCTTTAAGGCACAAGTAAAGGTGAAAATCAAATTTTATTTTATACAACCGTGTATACAACTAAGAACATTTTGTTAAAACGTCTAAACGTAAAGCTATAGATGACCATGATTACAGTTACCTATGGTTACGTAAAGCCATAGATGACCATGATCACAGTTGCCTATGGCTTTACGTTACGGCGTTTTAACAAAACGTTAGACATCTTAACCAAATGAATGCGCCAAGAATTTCAAGAGCATCAAATGTTTCTACAGTACCGAAATCGACGATGTGACATACATTGTAAAGCCAATTTTTGCTGCCACCTGCGTGCAAATTTAGAGCCATTTTGGATAGGAAAGTTGCATAACTTTTTGTAACTACTTTGGTTTTATTAATTTTTTATTTGTTGTTTTTACTCCTATCTTTTGTTTTTTTGACAAAGTTGATAAAAAAATGTGAAAACATTTTGGAATTTACTGGCCATTAAGTGTTTGACTTGCTAAAAAGTAAATACTAATTTTTAATTATTTATTAATGTTTAATTAATGTCCTTGACAAGTGATGATAATGACATTATTATTTATTAAATAATATAATAGTTATTTACATAAAAGTCAGGAAAATGTCACATTACTGAAGAGGAGCTAAATGGAAATACGAGGCACTCCGAGTCAAGTAAGAGATTTTACTGACGTGTTTTGTATTAAATTTTTCCGGAAATCGTAAAAAAAGACGAAATTTACAAATTTTAGAATTTTTTTTGTTCTATAAAAGTCAAGTTTGTCCATTTTGTTGGCAACTATTGTTACTAGAGTATCTTTTTTATTTTGCGTTTTGTAAAGTTTTTACAGTACTAGTCCGGAAAACTCAGAAAACGCAGAAAATTTTTCTGTGCGTAAATAAGCAGGAAAGTGTGGTTTCCAAGACGATTTCCGGAAAAAACTGTTAAATAACAAATTTTTAATTTTCAGTTAGTTTAAAATCCAATTTTAAAATAAAATTACAAACAAAAACCACAAATAGTGTTTTAAATGAAATAGTTTGTTTTTTGAAGAATTAGGTTAAATTACTATCTCTTCACGCAAAACATTTGAACAATATAATATGAACATAATAATGCTGCTTTCTGTATTTCTGCAAAGATTTTTAAGCCCAAAAATATAAAATTTTGAGATTTTTACTTCATGATATAGGTACACCCAACGAAAAATTTTTATCATCTTAAAAATTCAAACAGTCCTAATGACCACCGAAAGCAGCAAATATTTAGCCAATTTTGTTTTTTAAAAAATACCAACAACATTAGAAGAATTTGGAACAGCAATATCTATAAAATATGCAATTTTAGCCGCCCCGCCCTGTTGGCTTCAATTTTTGAACTAGTTAGTAAAGTTTGATTCCAATATAATTTCTAATTATCATTTTTCAAGAGATTTCTGGATTATAATTATAATACGGTTCTACATTTTTGACCAAACCAAATAGACCGCAACTGATATATTAATAATATTAACATAAAAATTCAAACATCATTTACAAGATTTAATAAATATCCTCCAAAATCTTTAATTGAACGATTTTTAATTACTAAAGAAAACGGAGGTAGAGAAATTTTGAACATATCAGTATTATTAAATCACCAAATTTATAAGAAGTAATATTACTTTCATAATTATAAAACGGATAAAAAATTAGAAAAATTTATGACAAGACTTATAAATTATGAGACTTACAACAAACAGACCAAACATTCATCCGTAAATGTTTTATTGGCATATTTATCTAAATAAAAACAACCAAGCACATGCAGGGTTGTGTATTCAATGCTCAAATGCAGACTAAACTTAAAAAAAAAATTGGCATTTAAAAATATTAAATTAAAGTAAAACAATTAAAGATTAATCATAAAACCAAAGATCGTTGCTTGCGGTTTGCTACATAACAACGTCGTACAGTATAATCAAGTAGGCTAAGTTTTTCCGCCTGAGAGTGGAAAGATGCACATTACCTACCTTTCACAGGTTTGTTATTATTCAATTACAATACTTATTGAAGGTAGAAAATATTATCTATCCATAAAGGTAATTGTTTTTTATTTATTTCAACATTATAAAGTTAAATGTTTCATATTGACAATAATATTTTACACCATTCGTCACAGACAAACTTGAAACAAATTTTATTTATTGTAAATGCGCTTCTGTTGTTTTATTTTAATAAAAGTGGTAAAGTGTATTGTTTTATTATAAACTTGGGTTATACGATAATCTAATTATAAACTGTTTTTTAAACGAGAAAACTTTTTGTGCACTAGTGCGGTAAAAACAAAGAATGACTGTAAAATTGAGAAAACTGCTTTTTAAAATAAGTCTGTAAAATTTCTACTGTTTAAATCTCTTTTTTAAATGCAAAAAGACTAAGAACATTTGAATCTAAATTTTTTTTTAATTATTATTTACAATTTTGAGCTATAAACTTCATTATGAAATATACTACTAAATTAACAACTAGATGAGTTATTAAAGTTAGTAGATATAATGTTTGTAGATGTACGAACTTAAAGTGATGATTTTTGTACCAATCAGTACATAGTTTTCTAAAAAACTTTCTAAACTAGTTCGCAAAATTTTTTGATAAATCGCTAAGCTGATATTCTCTTTATAATCGTCATAATTAGTCCAAATAAGCAAATTATGTATTCCGAAAGCAGTTAATTGTAGTTTGCGCCGGTTTTTTCCTCACCGAATAGCAATTTACGAATTTTTTTTATGGTATCATAAGGAGATAAAGTGAAATTAGCTCTTAGGCAAATTTTTGTTTTGGGTACATACTTTGTGACATACACAGTATGTCAGACATACAACAAAAACCTTGCTTATGACTGCAATAAAAACATTGTTGCCACATAACCACAGGTCTGGCGGCTTTTTCTTAAAAAATATTAAATTTTAAAACTGCTTTTCCAAAAATAGAAAAGAAAGTTTTGCATTTCAGAGGTTTTTATATAAATGCTTCCCATAAAGGAGTGCCGGGGCTGATAAAAAATTGTTTACATAGTACTTGTCTGAGTCAAAGTAAGGTGCTGCTGCTAATCCTAATTTTTTGTTGCTAGGAAATCTTGTATGCCTGATCCCAATTGCTTACAATGCTATTAACTTTTTATTTATTTAATCTTCTTTGCCTAACACACTGTAGATTAAATCTCAAAATAAAATATGTTAAAAAGAATTGGTGAAGACAAAAGTGCATAAAATGTGGTAGTAAACAATATCAATTTTAGGAACAGCAAGATCCAATCATGGAAAAAGTTGCCCTCTACCAAGCTTGAACAAAAGAAAATGGTTTTGCGGAAACCAGCTTTCTGTAAGTTATCTAATAACTAATATATAATAATTGGTTCCATGTATGCTTAGACAAATACGACTATATATTATGATTATAATAATAACCAAACGACTGACTGGTGGTAGATCGTTGACAATGATTCATAACACTTTGTAAATTTTGTATTTATGCATTGATAAGTTTCATTATTATCGAAAAAAAACTTATCTGACAAATAATGTGTTTTAAATAAAATTAGATACTTAATCTATTTACATAAAGGTAAGTATTATTATAATTATAATTATTTCGTTGCCTACTTCTTCAATACAAACTGCGTCAAAAAAATTCAAACTTATAAGATTCTTTCAAATTTATCAAAAACTGTTTATCATTGACTTGATAAAAATCTAGGTATATAATTAATGGGATATTTATAGATATAATTGTTGGGATTGTGTCAAATGATGTTTTCAAGGTAAAAGTCACGTATAACCTTGTGATGTATAATAGTAAAATATGTAGTCTCTTCTGTGTATTGATAGCAACGTGTTATTATTCATCTATTTTTTTAATAAACTTTTTATAATTTTGCACCATGCTCCGTAAGATTACATCTTCTTGGGTTATAATAAATTAATGCTCCGTGATAGGAAGATCGAATCGTTAATGCATCTTGTCTTATCTAGCAATCGGTAGTCGACTGTAAGCGAGAGTAATATTTGCTGATACATTTTTTAGTGTTTAATAATAAATTTTGGGTGTAGTGTTGTAATTTTACAGTCAAAATAATGATATTTCAAATAATCGGAATAGATTTAATTGGAGTGTTTGTGGCTTTGGTTTTGATATTAATTGTCTATTTTAAGTGGAGCTTTCAATATTGGAAAAGAAAAAATGTACCATTTTTAGAACCACGCATACCTTACGGAAATCTTGAAAGCCCTTTTCGAAGAACAACTCATCCGGGTGTAAGAATAAAGCAACAATATGAAATAGCGAAATCAAAAGGATGGAAACATTGCGGAGTTTATTTTTTTGTGACTCCAAATTATCTTGTCACCGATTTAGATTATGTAAGAAACATTCTCACAAAAGATTTTCAATACTTCACCGATCGCGGAGTGTACTACAATGAAAAAGATGATCCTTTAAGTGCGCATTTGTTTGCCATTGGTGGCCAAAAATGGAGAAACTTGCGAACCAAGCTAACGCCAACCTTCACTTCGGGCAAGATGAAGGCCATGTTTCACACTTTAGTGGAATGCGAACCTTTTTTACGAAAAAAAATTGAGAAGGAAATGAACAATAGCGTCGCTATAGATATTAAAGAAGTGTTGGGTTGTTTTACTACTGATATTATCGGAAATTGTGCTTTTGGTTTAGAATGTAACTCAATTCAAGATGATGAATCACCATTTAGGAAATATGGCAAGAAAATTTTTGACGCCACAAAACTTAGAAACTCATTAGTTTTATTTTGTATTGGTTTTCCTAATGTTGCTAAAACGTTAGGCTTGAAATTCGTACCTGAAGATGTTTCTACTTTTTTCCGAAAAATGGTAAAAGACACTGTTGAGTATAGAGAGAAGAATAATCAAACACGAAAAGATTTTTTGCAACTACTAATAGATTTGAAAAACAATGATTTTGCTCATGATGAAGGTTATAATCATGATGGTAAAACTTTAACGATGGATGAGCTAGCTGCTCAATGTTTTGTATTTTTTATCGCTGGTTTTGAGACATCATCTACAACAATGACTTTCGCGCTTTATGAGCTCGCCAAAAACCTCGATTTGCAGCAGAAACTTCGCGATGAAATTAATTCAGTTTTGGAAAAATACAAAGGAGAAATAACATATGACGCAATGCAAGAAATGAAATATATGGATCAAGTCATCAATGAAACTCTTCGCAAATACCCACCAGTGTCTTTTATTTCTCGAGAGTCTGTGAAAGACTATAAGATCCCTGATGAAGATATTATATTAGATAAAGGCACAAGAGTGCTAATTCCAATTCTTGCAATTCACTATGACAAAGAGATATACCCCGATCCTGATAAATTTGATCCTGAAAGATTTAGTCAAGAAAACAAAGAATTGAGACATAATTATTCTCATATTCCATTTGGTGAAGGACCCAGACTTTGTATTGGTAAACTAAACATTAACATTCTAAGTATTTGTAATTATTTTTTATTTATTGCAGGAATGCGTTTTGGGCTAATGCAAACAAAAGTGGGTTTAACATCACTGTTGAAACATTATATATTTACTCTCAATAATAAAACCCAACAACCCCTCAAATTCAAACTCACCTCTTTCGTATTGGCAGCTGACGGAGATGTATGGTTAAATGCTGCAAAAATCTAACAAATACATTACATTTTGAAAACATTAATTCCAAAGAACTGTTTTTCCAGAGTCTTACAGTTTGATGTTGTTTTTATAATATTGTTTTTTAATCTAGCTTTTAGTTTCTAAAGTAATGTATTAGTTTTTATTCTTAACTAAAAGACAGTATAGTTTTTTTTTGTTACTTTGTTAATTTTATCAAAATTATTTACCTATTATAATGTTCTTAAGATAATGATAATAAACAGTAATAAGACAAATTAAAAAAAATTATTAAAAAAAATAATTTTAATTAGCAAAAACAAATAGCATTGTGAAAAAATATTAAATAAAACTATTTCTTATACCTACTTTGTTTATCATAGATTAGGCATCATTTTCATTTCTTAATTTATATTTAATAAGTTTAAATAATATTTTTTTATTAAGGTACAAAGTGGGCCGAGCTTGAGTAAGCAAGAGTTCTCGTTTTCGGCCGTATTTTCAATCTTTTCGAAAAACTATAAATATTGGTTCTAAAGTTCCGAGAGGTAAGTTTTTTTTTCAGAAAATTTCCTCCTTTTTTTGTATATTTTTTAAGATTCCAAACATTTTAATTACTTTTTGAGATATTCGCAAAAACAAACTCCTTCTTTTTTTTTACTAAATTGTTTATAACTTTTGTAATTTTTGCAAACACTACAAATTTTTCAAAAAGTTTTTCAAAAAGGAGTCGAAAGACACCTGTATAAAGCCAATGTCGCCTGATTTTCTAAAATTTTTAAATTTTGTTTGAAAATAACTCTGTTATTTCCAAAAACTTTAAAATATTTAATTAAATTTTGATTTTTGTTTGAAAAGTCAAAATTACCTACATTTAGAAGATCACCATAATATGGCAAGTCGTTTTACTATTTAATCGCGACAATAATATTTAGAAAAATATAATTATGTATACAGTGATGGATTTAGGCCTAGGCCCGTGAGGCCCGGGCCTAGGGCGGCATAATTTGAAGGGCGGCAAAATTTTCGAAATGGCAAAATTTTAGAGGCGAAAAAAAGTAAAGACAATCAATTTGAAAATTGGTTCCGATTTGTTTTTATAAAAAATTTTCTATAGAATATATTATAATTCAATTAAAATTTACTTCTGCATCTGTATGGGTAAGATGTTAATTTTTTAATAGATTAATGACAGTTTTTATCTAGTAATGTTCTTTACTTTTTGTTCCTTTAGTGAGATTAATCTCACGTGTATCTAGCGTTTTGAAACTACTAAATCTGAGTAACTTCTTAATTTGTTTTTAGTGTAAATTTCCGTAGATTTGCATGTATTGAATATTACTTTGATATCCATTCAAAAGTGTCAGAACATTTTTTGATTATAAAAAAAAGTTTTTCATGAAAAATAAAACGCGTCTTTTTCCCAACACAATTTTTTGAATCATCAAAATAATTGGTAAAAAAATTAAAATATAAATTTTTATCTAAAATAAAAAAAAATTATTCAATATTTCTCATGTTTGCAAAAATCATTAATTAATTTCTATTATTAAATTAAATGTTTTTAAAAAATATTAAAAAATTCTTATAAATTATTTAAAAATTCTTAAAAATTATTAAAATTATTGTAAAAATTTAAAAAAACTTTAACATATATTTTAAAAAAGTCAAAACAAATTTCAAAGACGTTTAAATATTTTTAAATTGAAAATTATTGAAAATAATCTTTCTTATTAAAAAACTTTTAAATCATTTCAAAACATTAAAATATTTTTCTAACTAATTTATAGTCATTTGTTTTCACTTTTAATAATTTTAAAAAATATTAAAAAAATTTGAAAAATATATATGTAAATAAAGAGTTCAATTAAATTTTTTTTAAATTATTAAAAAATTCTTATAAATTCTTTGAAAATTCTAAATAATTCGAAAAAATTATTAAAACTTTTTAAAAAATTAAAAAAAACTCAAAATATATTTTAAAAAAGTTAAAACAAATTGTAAAGACGTTTAAATATTTTAAATTAAAAATTATTAAAATAATTCAAATTTTGTGTTGAAAATGTTTTAAACCATTTCAAAGCATTTAAATAACTTTTTTAAGCAGCTTTTAGTAATTCATTTGTACTTTTAAAAATTTTTAAACGTATTATTAAATTTTAAAAATTAAATATAAAAAGTTTAATACATTTTTTTTAAAACTATTAAAAAATTCTCAGAAAGTTTTAAAAAACTTTTAAAACTTATTAAAAATATAAATTAAACCTTAAAAAATTATTAAAAATGCTTCAAACTATTTTTAAAGACATTCATTAATAAATCATCAATGAATAAAGTTACTTTTTAAATAAAAATATTGTATCAAAATCATTGAAATTAATTTTTTAAAAAGGGCGGCATATCAAATAAGGCCTCGGGCGGCAGCAAGCCTAAATCCGTCACTGTATGTGTACCTAAAAATAATCAATATTTCATGAAAAAAAATCATAACAAAAAATAATTAAATTATATTATCGAGTATTGTTTTACTCGATTTGTTATAAAAATAACAAATTCTATTGTTATATAATTTCTAATTTTTTATGTAGGTACATAACTTTAACCTTTTAATTCTAAAACAGTTTTAATTTAAATTCCAGTATTTCGATTATTGTATTTACAATGATTTAGTACATAATTGTAATTTAGTTATATAATGTCTGAAAAACCGCTTGTTATAACTTTAAAATAACAAAAAATTATAACAAAAATGGCAAAAAAATTGCTGGAAATTATTTTCAAGTTTCTAGATTAGCCACAGAGGGAATAATTGTCACAACTAACAAGAAAAATTGATTTTTTTTCGTTATAAGACTTAGAAAAGATAATCAAAAATGTTTTTATTGCAAAGACAAAACAATTTGCAAAAATTTGATTTGACACTTCCGAAAAACGTCTATAACTTTGACTTGCCTCAACAAATTTTGACAAAACTGATTTCAATAAAAGGATAATTTTTTGTTTTATTTAATGCTTAGAAAATTAAACAATTTAACCTTATTCTTTAAGTAGCTAAAGTAGCAGGTTTTTCCACACCGCGGTGTTTTTTACTTTGCTGCCGAAACTAAGGAAACATTTTCGTTTATTTCAATAAAACCAAACAATGGGACCATTTTAAACTTAAAAAGTCGATAATCGCCGACGGTAACGTTGGAAACCAGAAAATGAGTAAAAAACGAGATTATTTATGAGAAAATGAGATTATTTATTAAAAAATTAAACCTAACTGATTGTTGCCATAAACATTGACCTGTGGTTCCATTAATTCATTTCTTTCTTCATTATATTCCCATTGATAATTATGGTGCATTGCTAAATTATGCAATGAAGCTGTGGCACAGATAACAATTTGTCATGTTTCTAGTTTTGTAAACATGGAAATCTTCTCCTCCACACTCCAAACACTTTTCACTATATTTCCAGCGCGAATGTACAATGCGTTCAATTTTTTCGTTTCTCTAAATTAACTTGTGAATTTACAACTTTAGGACAAACATGTGTTATTTAAAGTTTAATTTTCTACAAGTTTAGCATCTACATCATCTTTACGCTAGGATCAATATTTGCAGTTATACTATCAAGTTTATAATACAGTTTTTTGTCAATAAACTACATAATAAACAAAATATTTGAAAAATAAAAAAAAATTCATTTTCGATTTGAGTATAACTCTGCAAATATTAATCCTAGCTCTAAAATGATAATAACCAAACTTGTAGGAAATTGATTTTGCGACAATATATTTTAAGGCTATTTTTATGTCTATCTCGACTGGACAAACTTGTAACGGTGGTGATATAATATAAAATAGTCCTTATTTATATTTTCAATATGATTACTATTATTTAGTTTGCAAGAGAAGCGCTGGTTAATTCTTCTCATATTTGCCGGGCATTAATTGTCTGCAAAAAAGCCTTCGGATCCTTGCCTAGAATAAATAAAAATGTGATGATATTGGTATAAATTAATTCCTAGAAACCGGCAGTAAAATTTATAAATTCAAGCTAATTTTATCAACTTGTAGATTAGATTGTAGATTGCGAAAGAGTCGTTTGGCGCTTTCCACCTTACAGAACTGCGACCAATTTGATCTATTGTTCTTGAACCCTACGCTCATTTCCCTTTGAAATTCAAGGCGTTTTGTCAAGCCAAGTATATTCCTATGTGGCTTGTTTTTGACTTCGGCAGGCGTTAGTCTCGCACTGTCCAAGTGCCTTTGGGACGCTAACGCATCGCAATTACAGAGTATGTGCTCAGCGGTTTCACTGACCGATTCACATAGTTTGCAGTTCTTCTTGTCCACCAGACCCAGCTTTTTAAGGTGATACCTTACTAAGCAGTGTCCAGTAACCAGGCCTGTAATGATTTTTATATCATTCTTCGATAGAAGAAAAAGCTTTTTTGCCTTCTCTGGCGAATATTCGATGAATTTCTTCGCCTGTCTTTGCCCAGGAGTATTCTTCCAGTGGCGCATTTTAGTTGCCAATTCCCACCTAAGGATTACCGTCCGTTCATGCGGTTTTGTTAGTTCACAGAACGGTTCGGGGCCTATTGAGGGAGCTTTCAAACCTGCTCTCGCTAGTTCGTCGGCAATTTGGTTTCCTTCAATTCCTTCATGACTTGGTACCCAAATGAGGGCAATCTTGTTGCCCATTGCCAAGTTTTTGGGGGAGCGTTTGCATTGCCAGACAGCTCTTATGACCGCTTGACTGTCAGACAGAATACAGATCTTTTTGCCTTTAATACGCCTTTGCAGGCATTCTTGGGCAGTTAGATCTATAGCAAATGTCTCAGCTTGCATAATTGAGGGTGTGCTACCTAAGGCTATTGTTGTCCGGTATTTTGAACCATAGATCCTTATGCCTGTCCCTTTAGTTGTTTTTGATCCATCTGTGTACCAGATGGAGGAGCTCACGCCAATTTGTGCGATTTGACTTTGAGCCGCATGACGGTCAGTAATGACTGTTTCAAACGGGGTTTTAAAGTCATGCATTATTGACATAACGTCCCTTGGTTGTTCAAGAAAACCCGGCTGTAGAAGGTCAAGTATCTTCAGGTGACCTGTTCGGTCTCCTAATTTGAGTTTCTTTGATTGGGCCAGCCTCAGAGATGCTTGTAAACTCTCCCTTTGCACCTGTAGGTGAAGGGGCGTTAAGTTCAGCAGCACCTCTAGAGCAATAGTAGGAACCGTGCACATGACTCCTGTAATGCCCAGGCACGCAAACCGCTGCACTTTCTGCAGCTTGCTTTGTGTCGTTGTTTCTCTGGTTTTCGTCCACCATACAAAAGATGCGTATGGGACAATGGGTCTTATTACCGTAATGTACAACCAGTGTATCATTTTCGGCTTTAGACCCTATGTCTTGTCAAAAAGCTTTCGACATGCCCAAAAGCAGCCCGTTGCTTTGGTAAGAGTCTTGTCGACGTGGGTGTTCTATTTAAGTTAGTTTACTATCTAGGGTTACTACTAGATATTTCACTTCGTTGGAAAATTGAATCGATAATCCCTCCAGTTGCGGAGCTTCAAGGTTTAGCTTTTTGCGTCTGGTAAATAGGACTATGATGGTCTTTTTAGAGTTAACACAAAGTTCCTCCTTGTCACACCATGTTTTTATTGTGTTCAGGGCGTTCTGCATTAGGCTGGAAATGACACCTTTATGCTTGCCTCTGACTAGAATTGCGAGATCATCCGCATACCCTAGTACGCAGTGACCCCTTTGCGTTAGCTCACAGAGTAGATTATTCACCACTATTGACCACAGCAAAGGCGATAACACTCCACCTTGTGGACAACCGTGGTCAGCGAAGTGTTTTCTGCTCTCAGTGAGGCCGTTATTATGCGGCTGACAAGCATTGATTCAACCCAGCTTGTTACAGCTGGTTCAATGCCGTGTTTTTCTGCTGCCAGCTTTATAGATTTAAAGGAGGTGTTATCAAATGCACCCTCTATATCTATAAATATTCCAGCAACTATTTCTTTTTTTTTCGATAGTTTTCTCCACTTTTCTAAAAATATAGTGAACTGCGTCTATCATGGATTTGCCGGGTTGGTACGCAAACTGTTTGGAGTGTAACTGTGCTCCGTTGTAGAACACGTTCCTCATGTAGTTATCCACAATTTTCTCCATTGCTTTAAGGAGAAAGGAGGATAAGCTGATTGGGCGATATGATTTGGCCTCGTCCGGAGGCCGTCTGCCCGTCTTTGGTATGAAAACCACCTTTACCTTCCTCCAGGACTGAGGTATATGCACTAATGCAAAACTTGCCAATTTTATCAACTTACTCGAGAGGTGAAAATCTTCAGGTTTAAAGTACAGTGATCAAACTTTCATAAAAGCTCTTGTCTACTTTTTCTTTTTAGTATATAAAAAAAATTCGCTTAGCGCTGTAAATTTCACAGAGTTCACTTTAAAGGTGACTGTTGTTATTATGAACAAAAATTGCACTTCAAAAGTAAATCTTTACAAATTAATTATTACTAACACTAAATAATATTTTGTAAAAGAAATATGAAATTAATTTGAGTTTGTACTCTTAATAAATCCTTTACCGACTTAAATAATGTCATCGTGTATAACAATAACTTATGAAATGTTCTAGTCTGGAGTAATATAATAAAAATGAGATTTTGAATGGTTTGTAGTGTAGAAAATTGTGTTTGTTTTCCAGTTTTGTGAATTATGTGGTGAGTTTGTCTCATTGAACATGCTATTAAATTGTTTCAGAATTTCACTCATTGTGTGGTTTGGTTTCATGTATGCCTAATCAATACGTTTGAGTCGGTTCTGTCTAAGGGACTGTTTTGTAGTAGATCGTTGATAATGATGTACTCTGTCATTTTTGTAATTATTAGATTTATTAGAAAATGTCATTATTTACTTTTATTCTTACGCAAACTGCGGGAAAAAAATTAAACTTTAAGATGCTTTCACATTAATAAAAAACGGTTTGACTGACTTGGTCAAAATGTAGGTATATAATTAATTACTAGGATAGAGAGTTATAGATACACCTGTCTGGGTTTCTGTCAAATCAACTTTCCAAAATGAAATGCACGTGAAACAGTGAACAGTGATAATTATTATAATGAAGTATGTAGAATCCGTAATGATACCCACAGTGTTAGGTTTTTAAAAATCAACTTTTTTTTTTAATCAACATTTTATAATTTTGCATTTTGCATTATGCTCCCAACTATTAGGCCATATCCTGCTGTGGATTATAATTATTAATAAATGTTCCGTTATAGAAGCGAACTCAAAGAAGCGAATAGTTTTTGCATCTTGTTTTTATCCGGCAATCGGTAGTCCAGTGGTCTAAAGTAATATTTGTGGATAAATCTTTTTACTTTTAGTGTTTAATAATTGAACTTTAGGTGCGGTAGTGTTGTAAATTAACAGTTAAAATAATGATATTTCAAATAATCGGAATAGATTTAATTGGCGTGTTTGTTGCTGTGATCTTAATATTTATTGCTTATTTTAAATGGAGCTTTCAATATTGGAAAAGAAAAAATGTACCATTTTTAGAGCCACGCATACCTTATGGAAATCTTGAAAACCCTTTTCATAGAACAGTTCATCCAGGTATTAGATTGAAGGAGCAATATGAAATAGCAAAATCAAAAGGATGGAAACATTGCGGACTTTATTTCTTTGTGTCTCCAAATTATCTTGTCATCGATTTGGATTATGTAAGAAATATTCTCACAAAAGATTTTCAATACTTCACCGAACGCGGAGTGTACTACAATGAAAAAGATGATCCTTTAAGTGCAAATTTGTTTGCTATTGGTGGCCAAAAATGGAGAAACTTGCGGACAAAGCTAACGCCATCTTTCACTTCGGGTAAAATAAAGTCCATGTTTCAGACATTAGTGGAGTGCGAACCATTTTTACGAAAAAAAATTGAGAAGGAAATGAACAATGGCGTTGCTATAGATATTAAAGAAGTATTGGGTTGTTTTACTACTGATATTATCGGAAATTGTGCTTTTGGCTTAGAATGTAACACAATTCAAGATGATGAATCACCATTTAGGAAATATGGCAAAAAAATATTTGCCGCCACTAAACTGAGAAACTTGTCACTTTTATTTTGTGTTAGTTTTCCTAATGTTGCTAGAACATTGGGCTTGAAATTCATACCCGATGATGTTTCTACTTTTTTCAAAAAAATAGTAAAAGATACTGTTGAGTATAGAGAGAAAAATAATCAAACACGAAAAGATTTTTTGCAACTACTAATAGATTTGAAAAACAATAATTTTGCCCATGATGAAAGTTTTAATCATGATGGTGAATCTTTAACTATGGATGAGGTTGCTGCTCAATGTTTTGTATTTTTTATGGCTGGTTTTGAGACATCATCTACAACAATGACTTTTGCACTTTATGAGCTTGCCAAAAATCCCGATTTGCAGCAGAAACTGCGCGATGAAATTAATTCAGTTTTAGATAAATACAAAGGAGAAATAACATACGATGCAATGCAAGAGATGAAATATATGGATCAAGTCATCAATGAAACTTTTCGGAAACACCCTCCCGTGACCTTTATTTCTCGAGAGTCTGTGAAAGACTATAAGATCCCTGATGAAGATATTATATTAGATAAAGGCACTAGAGTGCTAATTCCAATTCTGGCAATTCACCACGATAAAGAGATTTACCCCGATCCTGATAAATTTGATCCTGAGAGATTTAGTCAAGAAAATAAACAATCGAGACATAATTATTCTCATATTCCATTTGGTGAAGGAGCCAGACTTTGTATTGGTAAACAAATTATTAATCTTTCAAACATTTACAGTTTTTGTATTTATTTTAGGATTACGATTTGGGCTAATGCAAACAAAAGTGGGTTTAACATCATTGTTGAAACATTATATATTTACTATCAATAATAAAACCCAACAACCCCTCAAATTCAATCTCACCTCTTTTGTATTGGCAGCTGAAGGAGATATATGGTTGAATGCTACAAAAATCTAACAAATAAATTGTTTTGAAACAATTTTAATTTTACAAGACTGTTTTTCTACATTTTTACGTTTTGATGTATATATTTTTAAATTTAATCCCAAGTTTTTTCAATTATTATTGCAATAATCTTCAAGCGTTTATTCTTAACTAAAACAGAATAGTTTCTTATGTTACTTTCTAGAATTTATAAAAATTATAATAATGTTACGTTGGTTTAATGATAATAAAAAATAAACAAATAATCTAATGACTTACATTAATACAAAAAAAACAATATTATTTACTGTAAAAAAAATATAACATAAAGTTACTTTTTGTACTTTTGTTTATTATAGATCTTGTGCGACTACAACTCTGCCTCTTACAATATTCACCCTTCATATAGAGTTAGTTGTAGCTGCCAATTTGAGGGAGATACAAATCTCTGCAAAACAGTCAAATAAGGTAATAGTATAGTTAGTACGGTGCGTTCATAAATTATTTAGATCTACTCTTGCTGTGTAATTTAGCTTAACAGATTTTCATTTTCCTTGATAGTGTAATTGCCGACAAATGTCAAACAAACGTATGAACAAATCAAAAATCGAAAATACGCTTGAAATTCCATAGCAAGAGTGTATCACAATAATTTATGAGTCACATAAGAGTACGGCCCTGACGACTTCATATGCAACTCAATATTCAATTTTCGTAGATATCTAGATCCAATGAAAATAGTAAATTTTTACTTGGGACATCCCTAGATTTGTCAGATTTTATTATCTGTAAAAATCAAATGAAATGTAGAGCAGATATTGTGAATTGAAAGTTTAGATCCATAAAATTAAGATTTTATTTATTAATCTAACGATGGAAAACTTAAGTTTTTTTTTTCAACTGAACTACATAAGAAATAGAAAAAGAACTGTGAAATAATTAAAACTTAGGGTAAAAGGGGTTCAGAATGCTTTCTATCATTCTGCAAGCATATTTGAATCCTATTCGTGAAGAATCGGCAAAACTAGTTGGGTGCACTTTATTTTTTACAGTTCTCCACAAGAAGTAGTCTAGCGGGGTTAAATCCGGGCTACGAGACGGCCATTCGTTTATAACTCCCATCTATTTTGCTTGGTAGATCTTATCTAAATAGTTTCTTACATGTCTTGCAAAATGTGGAGAAGCACCAACATGTTGAAACCACATCTGTCTTCTAATTTGTAAAGGAACGTCTTCTAATAATAATGGTAAAGTATTTTGTAGGAATTGAAGATAACGATCGCCAGTTAGATTATTATTAAAAAAGTAGGAACCAACAATAAAGTGATCTACTATGCCACACCACACGTTAACAGAAACAACCTCTTAAAAGTTGGTTTCCCGCATCCAATAAGAATTTTTAACGCATAGTTGAAATAACTGTATGGCAGTTATGCCGATTGACAACAGCGTTATTACAAAATTTAGCCTTGTCACTAAACATTGAATTTTTCAAGAAATTAATATCAGTATTCATTTTTTGTTGCATAAAGTTACAAAATTGTATTCTTCTAGGATAGTCCGTTTCTTTTAATCTTTGGACTAAGATTACATAGTACTGATAAAATTTTATTTTTTTTTAATTCTACAAACTGACGTTTGGCTACTTTCGGTTTGTTTGCCTTATTTTCGACCGCTGTAACTGTTCGTGTTTTTTTTTTTTTTGATAGTTTTGGCTAATTTACTCTCAGATTCTTTTCCAGATTTTTAAAAATTGTGTGCGTTTTGTTTTGTTTTATTTTGAAATTCGGCCAAATTTGACAAGCTGACAACTCAACGATGTCAGGGATGTTCAAACTACACGTTGCATTTTTATATAATTTATTACAAGTAGTTATTCATGAAAACTGTATACCTATTGGGTTGCATTTTGGATCCGTCAAGATCGTACTCTTAAATGACTCACCCTGTATAGTTAGCACCTAGTTATAATTTAATATTTAATTTTTTAATTGTCAATTTATTTAGATTTTTGATTGAATTAAGAATGTTAATCGGCCTTGTCCCATTAATAATGTTTTGCAAACTTTTATTGGTAAATCTTATACAAACATAATTTTAATGCGCTCAATACGTTTTAAAATAAAAATTATGTAGGCAGTAAAATAAGTTGAAGGTCATACTTTTGAATCTCTACCGCTAGATCTTTTAAATTTTTATGGTCTAGCAGGCTATGCACATTTTGACAAAACAAATGTATCAAAAACGTATGACGTAGCTTAATATGTCAAGTCACAATAATAAATGTTTATTTTATAGACAAAAAATATCAAATTATGACCGGTTTTGAGATTTTCTCGCTGCATTTGGTTTTGCTTAAAATGTGATTTCATTGTAACATTACATGACTGAAAAGTGAAGTTACGTCTTGTTATTATATGAATAATTATTTTATTATTAACCTCGTAAAACGTCGAAAACGGATTACTGGGGTACTTAAAGCTACACAATTTTAACATGAATTTACCGCAAATGCTGAAAATGTTGTCCTTCAGTCTCTATGCACAAGTTCACTTGACGTTTCATATTCTCAAACCCTGATTCAAGCTTTGGATCCAGCCCTGGTACATTGTATTACTAATTCTCACTTTTAAGTTACTAATTCGGTGTACATGTTGTATAAATATCGTATTTTGTAAAGTAGAAAATAAGAAATAATCTAAAGGCGTCCAGTCTGGTAATCGAGGTGAATAAATGTGATATGCGAGGCCACTTATCAAAATTGTCATAAAATACCCTTCAATAACATAAAAAGTCGCATGAGCTGTAGCTTCATCAGGTTGGAAATAACCTTGTTGTAACTCATCAGGATGAAGTTGGCTCATGAACTTATTCAAAATATTCTGGTACCGTTGAGCTGTAAAAGATTCCTCAAAGAAAATTAGTACTTTGTGAGTTCACATAACCTGAGAGATGAAACCAAGCTTCATCACTGAAACACAATAAATCGAGAGCATCGTTATTTATTGTCTGAATAAACCAATTACAATAAATCATTCTTTTTTCATAATCTGGGGGCAAAAGTTCTTGGTACACTTGCATTTTGTAGGGATACAACATAAGATATTTCTTTACAATTTTTTGAAATGTGCTGTATGATAAATCTACCTGTTGGGAAAGTCTTCTTAAATACATATGGGGGGTGATCACTCATTACTTTTTCACATTTTCAACATTGTCAGGGATACGTTTCGTTGATCTACTATTTCCTGATTTTCTCCTGTGATGTAAGGTAGCCTCTATTAGGTGTTGCTTGTTTTAATATATTACGGAAGTAATAGGCACTTGAGTAGAGGCTCAAATTTGTCACTACAAATTTATTCAAATATAAATCTGCTGCGTTCTGCGGAAGAGTTTTAATAACAACGTAACATGTTCAAGTCCACAGATCTAGTTTGAATGAATTTGCTTTGATTTTATTAATTCACAATCTATTTAAATTTTTGAGGTAGTGCAACAAGACCTGTAGCACAGTTTTCCAATTTTGAGCAATATTCGCAATTTATGGATTTGAAAACCAGTATAGGAGAAATTAAAATGAGTCAACTAAGTGGATTGTGCTGTGGTTGTCCTCGCTAAAGATTAATTTTTGTTAATTTGACTAGTTTGATGACACATTTGCTGATATGAAAATAATAATAGTAAATTTTTTATCGGTTCAAATAAATTACTTTTATTACTAATTACGGTTATTTATATAAATTTGTCTAAATTAATATAAATAATAAAATCCAAAGTGAAAAATAAATGTAAATTTATCCAGCAACAAACGTATGGCCGTCAGTTTGGCAACTATGTATATGTTTGTTTCTGAGTCGCCCAAGTCTTCTTATCATTAGATTAACATATATTAACATAAAACACAAAAGGTTTATTCCATAGCGTTTTAATAAATCTTCTGCTTGCACTACTTATCTTACTTTTTATATAAAGTCCTTCACAAACATGTAAGCAAGCACCATCAAGTTCTATAAATAGCAAGTTAGTGTGAGTTTGTTTTCAAACGATTGATTATTATTCTACATTAAAATGATATTTTATGTGTTTAGAGCCGATATTGCAAGTGTAGCCTTAATAGTAATTATTGTTGTATTTTTCAAATGGAAGTTCCAATACTGGAAAAAAAGAAATGTGCCATTCTTCCAACCACGCATTCCTCTTGGTAACATTAAATTAGGTAAAAAAGCTCATTCTGGTATCAAATTCAAACAACAGTATGATCTGATCAAATCTAACGGATGGAAACACTGTGGCCTTTATCTGACAATATCTCCACTATACGTTGTGGTTGATTTGGATTATGTCAAAAACATTCTAACAAAAGATTTTCAATACTTCACTGACCGTGGAGGGTTTTATAATGAGAAATATGATCCACTGAGTGCTCATCTGTTTAACATAGGTGGACAAAAATGGAGAAATTTAAGAATAAAACTATCGCCAACATTTACTTCAGGCAAAGTGAAAGCTATGTTCAGTACTCTAGTAGACTGTGAACCTTATCTACGTCAAAAACTAGACAAAGATATCAATAACAAGAAAGCAGTTGACATTAAAAATCTTTTAGGATGCTTCACTACTGATATCATAGGTAATTGTGCTTTTGGTCTTGAATGCAACTCAATTCAAGATGAGGATTCACCGTTTAGAAAATATGGCAAAAGAATATTTGAAGGTACAAAGCTAGAATCTCTAAAACGGTTAGTTAGTACAATCTCGCCATCGTTTGCAAAAGCAATAGGAATAAAATTTACGCGAGATGACGTTTCTAATTTTTTTAGAAAAATAGTTAAAGACACAGTTGCATATAGAGAAAAAAATAATCTAAGCCGAAAAGATTTCTTGCAACTATTGATTGATTCGAAATACAACAACTTTGCTAATGATGGGGGTTATAACCATGATGGAAAGGCTTTAACCATGGATGAACTTGCTGCTCAATGTTTTGTATTTTTTATGGCTGGTTTTGAAACATCATCTACAACAATGGCATTTGCATTTTACGAGCTAGCCAACAATTTAGATATTCAAGAAAAACTTCGTAAAGAAATTAATACTGTCTTAGAAAAACATAATAATCAAATAACCTATGATGCTATGCAAGACATGAAATATATGGATCAAATAATTAATGAGACTTTGCGAGAATATCCTCCATTAGCTTTTATTACAAGAAAATCTGTTAAAGATTATAAAGTACCCAATGAAAACATTGTAATAGAAAAAGGCACAAAGGTTTTAGTTCCAATTCTTGGCATTCACCATGACAAAGATATTTATCCAAACCCAGACAAGTTTGATCCTGATCGGTTCACTGATGAAAATAGAGCAGCTAGACATAACTATGCCCATATTCCATTTGGCGAAGGACCTAGAATATGTATTGGTAAATAAGTTTGTAGCAGTGTAATTAGTTATAATGTTTACTTCTTATTTATAGGAATGCGTTTTGGATTAATGCAAACAAAAGTTGGCTTGACATCTTTGATTAAACATTACAAATTTACGGTTAATAGAAAAACTTCAGAACCTCTGCAAATGAAAGAAAAAGCGTTAGTTTTAGCGGTTGAAGGAGACATTTGGTTAAATGCCGAGAAGATTTAACTCATATTTTAACCTTTTACAATTATTCTGATGACTTTTTTAGTAATATAACTGCAATATTGTTGGTTTAAATAGAAAGATTTATTGAATTATATTTTATCCCGATAAGAGAATTTTGGTCATGTTTTCGATTGCAGCTGCAGTTACAACCGGAAAACCTTTACCGGAAAAATTTAATAAGCCGTAGTTTTTTAATAGCTTTTAAGGCTTACCCTAGAAGTTTTTAGAGCGTTAGCGGCAAGCAGTTAAATGATAAGAAACTGATAAGAAAAAACAAAAAACAAACAAATAATCCAAAGTTTACTCAAAACATTGTAACATGCCCGCAATGAAATCGGGCATAAGCAACACACTTTGTCTAATCTTGGACAAATCTAGATTAATCTAAAGAAAGCAACACAATATTATGACAAAAACAAAACGTAAATTTAACACTTTGCCATAAAATAGTATACGCAATAGCGCAAAATATATAAATAGTAAAATCTATAATTTACGTGTCAAATACTTTGTAGATTACAGTGACGATTGCTTTTGTATCCAAGCATTTTGGGCTCACGTTTTTTTGACAAACCAAAACCACTTTGGTACAAACACAATTCAATAAAACAAAATAAAATTTTTACTTGAACCCAAGATGCTGCTCATCAAGATGGGTGATGTATAGTAGCAAATCAAAATTACCGTAACTATCTAACTCGCCGAAAAATACTGTAAAAATATTGAAATATTGACATGTTTTGGAAAAGACCGTGTCGAAAAGTTTAATAAAATTGTCGACGTTTCCATAAAAATAAAGCAAATGCTTTTAACACAGATAATGGTCTTCTGTTCAGCTCATTCAGGTCGGATTATTAAGACAAACCCACAAAAATTCTTTAAGCCAAGTAAAATTAAGCAAATAATAGTTTAGTTTTATTCATCTTATTCATTAATGATGACCACTTCGTGGACGAAAGAGCTCTCGAGATCTAATAAACAAATGTTTTGGCAAGTGGTAAAATTGTGTGAATATATTTGAGAAATTAATAATTTGTATAGTAAAAACGTGTGATGTTTTATCTACAACTTGGAGCGAGCGGCCTTTGGAACCGTCTTTAAGCTAAAAATATTTGTTTTTAAAAATAAAATCTCTAAAATTTATCTTAGAATTTAGGTTAACATTCAAACTTTTTGATAATAGATCTTAAAATCTGTTTTTTAAAGAACTAAAATTTTTTTTCTAATAAATCGTTCCAAAGTGTATTTTCAATCCAACATAAATTTTTAAGTTTGGTTTTTGATAGAACATATATTATTATTATTTCATTGTTTGTTTCTGTAGCTAGTCAATAAGCTTCTTTTTGTTTTGATAGCAACATTTTTAGGAAAATAAGTCAAAATACATATAATGTCTTGTATATCTTAACTGCTGCACTTCCAAGATGCAACCAAGTTCTTGAAAAGCATGAATAAGTTGATGATAAATAACCATTATCAGATAAAACATTTTTCTAATGATAACATTATTATTGTTTCTCCTATAGAAAAGTTTTTATATTCTTTTTTAAAATTATCAACAATAAAAAGAATATTTTTAATCACGTCGATTATGTATTGATATTTAAATGTAAAAACCGTAGAAATTAAAATATGGCAACATGCATTCTTTTCTGAACGTAATAATCATAAGATTTCTTGTTCTTTTAAAATAATCCATGCAAAAGAAAAAGATATAACTTTGACATGTGTATTTAGTGTCTGTTTGTAGGGTCACATTTAATCAGCGGTTAAACCAATCTTAATTCATTTTTTTTATTTAAAGGAAGATTTAGTCAAAGGTGTTCTTGAGCTAGGAAGCTATTATTCAACAAAATCGTTTCGAACGTTGGAAAATGTTTAGCTCTTCTCGGGATAATTGATAGGTTTATTTTTTTGCCTATACAGCCTTAAAATCTATACATTATTACACAATTACAGTAATTTTTCTATCCTATCTTTCCTGTTCTTCATTTATGTTCTTTTCCCATGTCTTCGTTTCTCTTTTCTCCTATACATCTTTCATCCACTTAACCTTCCTTCCATTTTTTTTCAGTATTTTCTCTCTTTTCGCTCTATCTATCTTTCGCTTATCTTACTGCATTAATTAATTCTACATGTGCTCTATGGTCTTGTTTTCCTCATAAAACATTTTACACAATCTCTCTTCTTTTTCTCTCTTTTCATTTCCGCACCTGAACCTCGTCATGATCTTTCGCACTTTTTCTTCCCAAGTACTTCGGGATTTCCTCTGTCATACTTTTCTCATACTTTTTGCTGTACTTAAATTCTTTGATTCTTTCTCTTTTTTATTTTGCTTATCTACATCCTTGTCTTTTTCACACGTCATTCCGTTTATTGACTTGCTTTCTGTTCTTCATCTTTCCACTTCTTTACTCGCATACTTATTTCTTCTGTAATATTTTTCTCTCTCATCCATCTCGGTATTCATCCTCTTTTTTTTCCAACTTTTGATCAATATTCTACTTCCTCCTTTCCATTCATTCTATCTTAAAATTTAGTCGTTTTTTTCCCAGCTTTCACTCTCAGCTTGTTTCTCTTACATTCTTCTTTTACTATATACTGAAGGGTTTTTCTGTCCACTCTTAGAACCTCTCACATACTTCTCTTGTACCCTCTCTGATTCTTCCTGTTTTTTTCACGTCCAGATTTCGGCTCTATTCATCAATATTCTGCCACCCTCTCAAACATCGTCATTCTCCTCTTAAAAACCTTTTCCCACTTTTTCTTTTTATTTTCCATAGACACCCCACTATCTTGTTTGCCTTCCTTGGCATCATCTTAACATGCGCTTTGTCCGTAGCTCTTTCATTAAATGTTTACCCGAAATACTTGAACTCTCTTACTCTCTCTATTTTCTTTCTTTTCCATTTCTAATCATCCTTTTCCTCTTTCCTTTTCTTCTTGTTGAACACCATCATCTTTGGTCTATTTACATTCATTTCTAGCTTTCTCTTTCTCACATACTTTCTTAGGTTCTTCATTATTTCTCCTATATACCTTTCACTCTTTGACACTATTATTACATCATCCGCAAACGCCAGGCTTCATACTTTTTCTCTTTCTACCACACATCCTTCTGCTTGCGCTTTTCTAAGCATTTCTTCTATACCTATTCCATTTAAATTGTAAATAACAAGAAGCTGAACATGCACTCTTGTCTTATCCTTTTTGTTGTTACAAACCATTTGCTCTCTTTCTCTCCTGATCTTACTTTGCTTTTTGTTTTTAAATATATTTTTTCTACCTTTCTACCTTTCTCACCAGCCATTCCTCCCGCCTACTCCTCTTTCGTTTATACTTTTACACATTTTCTTCCTATCTACCTTATCAAAGGCTGCTCAAAAATCTATGCATAGTGAATCCAGCCTTCTTGCTTTTTTTTCATTTCGTTCTTAGCTAGGTGGTCTAAGATATATATAAATTAGTCTCTGTTTTCTGAATCCCGCTAGTACTTCTTGACTTATGATGACTACAGACAATTTGAAAAACATTGCAAAAAAGGATAATGATAAATATAAAATTAATTAATAAATTACTCTTTGCTTTGCATCAGAAAATTTAAAAATACCTATTAAAAACATCTTTAGTTGCTAGTCATCTTTTGTACTACAAATCATTAATGATCTTGGAACATTTGTGTAATTACTACTGTGAAATTGAAAAAAATTGGGAAATGACAGAGGGAGGAAGCAGCAAAGTTCGACTCTGAACAGTTCGGGCAGTTACGACTATAGCTCTCGTACTATAGGTTGTCCGATTTTTTATTTTATTATTTTAATTGTATTGTTAACAAGTTACGTCTTTTCTTTAATTATTTATCTGCTGACATTTTATCAGATGTTTTTACCATTCAATTTTCATTTAAATTATTAGAGGTCAGCACTCGTTTTATTGTTTTAAAATATTTCTTTGGAAATTTTACGCCTAGGTGTTATTAAGATCTCCGAAAAGTTCAAGGATCTTTTAATAGTTGACTTCCTCCGATTTGAAAAATGACTCATTTATTTATCTAAAAATTTTATACGATGTAAGTACCTACTACATATTTTTATCACAAAATACGACGCATTGATGATTAATTATAGCTATTTTATAAGTAATGATACCATGATGAAGTGATGTAATTTTTTATGAATATTAGCTATCTACTGTGCCGATTTTATGAGATGAACAAATGAAATGTATCATGTGGTTTTAAATAGATGTGAAAATATGTAACTATAAATTATTGAATCTTGATACGATAATTTTGTAGGCAGTTAGATAAAAAGTACAATGCTCCAATCAATTGGATCATCACATGTTTTTGGTATTGGTGTCGCTCTATTGGCGATTGTGATTGTGTACTACAAATGGAAATTCCAATACTGGAAAAGAAGAAATGTGCCATTTTTGGAACCTAGTATACCGTTTGGAAATCTTGAAAATCCATTAATAACAGCAAATCATCCAAGCGTTAAATTAAAGGAACAGTATGATACGGTCAAATCCAGAGGATGGAAACATTGTGGAATCTATGTAATGTCCATTCCTAACTACCTTGTTGTTGATTTGGACTACGTGAAAAACATTTTAACGAAAGATTTTCACTATTTTACGGATCGTGGAGTATATTATAACGAAAAAGATGATCCACTAAGCGCTCATTTGTTTGCTATTGGTGGACAGAAATGGAAGAACATAAGAATGCTGCTATCGCCAACATTTACTTCCGGCAAGATGAAATCTATGTTTCACACTTTAGTCGAGTGTGAACCTAATTTGCAAAAAAAAATTAAAATAGAATTGAGTAAGAATGCTCCTATCGATATTAAAGAAGTTTTAGGATGTTTTACCACTGACATTATTGGTAACTGCGCTTTTGGTCTAGAGTGCAATTCAATTCAAGAAGATGATTCTCCATTTAGAACATATGGCAAAAAAATTTTTAATTTTACAAAAATTCAAAATTTGAGTCTCCTGCTGGGATTTACTGCTCCTGAATTTGCCAGAGCTATAGGCATCAGATTTTTTACTGAAGATGTTTCCAGATTTTTCTTAAAAATAGTTACAGATACTGTGAAATACAGAGAACAAAATAACTTCCGACGCAACGATTTTTTGCAATTACTTATAGATTTAAAAAATAACAAACTTTCACACGAAGAAGGATATAATCATGATGGTAAAAGTTTAACTATGGATGAGCTTGCTGCTCAGTGTTTTGTATTTTTCATTGCTGGTTTTGAAACGTCGTCCACAACACTGACTTTTGCGCTCTACGAGCTTGCCAAAAATCCTAAATTGCAGCAGAAGCTTCGTGAAGAAATTCATTTAGTACTACAAAAACATAATAATCAAATAACTTATGAAGCATTGCAGGAAATGAAATATATGGATCAAGTTATTGATGAAACTTTACGAAAATATCCTCCTTTACCTGTCATTACAAGAAAATGTGTTAAAGACTATACTGTTGCCGATGAAAAAGTTATAATAGAAAAAGGCACTATGGTTTTAATACCAATTATTGGTATTCACTATGACGAAGAAATTTATCCCGATCCTCACAAATTCGACCCTGACAGATTTTTGGACGAAAACAAGGCTGCAAGACATCACTACTCTCACATACCATTTGGCGAAGGACCAAGATTATGTATTGGTAAGTAGAAAATAGTAAACCAAAGCAAGTTTATAAAAAACAAGGTTTTATATTTTCATACATGTTAAAAGATTATTGGTCCTCAAAAAATCAATTTTGTTTTAAATCAATTTTTTTTGACAGTTTGCAGATATACGTGTCAAGAAATCTATTTTTAAACTATAAAAACAAAAACATCTACTAGCTTCTGCAATAAAAGATAAATGAGAAATCAAATTACTTTTGAAATTAAAAAAAATTATAAATTACATGTACATATATTATATTATTAAAATATATTATACTAGCTGACCCGGCGAACTTCGTACCGCCTTAGCGTAAATTTGATGCACTACTTTATTTTGTATAGCTGACCTATCTTATGTGCGTACCTATTCAATTTGAACTGGAATCTATAATATCCTCTATATAAAAATGAATACCTATTTCCCTGGTCTCGTCATACCCGAGAAGGACTTTACTAATTTTAATAAATATTACCCCTCCAGTGCCCTCTCCACCCCGCCCGCCGCGATGCCCGGCGCGCTCTTCAGACTGCATCGCAAACAACGGCCACGGCGCTATGGCGGTTTTGTTTACTGTTTGAATTTTTTAATTCGTAATATCTTTTGAATGGAAAGTCCAATTTAAATAATTTAAAAACTATTTCATAGGTAGTTAAATGGTCTTGACCATAAAATAATTTATTTGGATAAGGATTAATATAAACACATAAATAGCATGGTTTAAATTTGGTTATCATTTTCATTAATGTTTAAAATGAAAAAAGTTGTTGTAGTGACATAACTACAATAGTTGGACATATGCTACCCAGGAGTTTTTTGTAGACATTATGATGTTCTTCAATATTGTTGTACATTATTTTGTTCTATCGCTAATAGTTTCGGCAGCGCATTCGACGAAAGACATTTTAAGACTCATTTTTCTACACCTTCGGTTACATTGTTCAAATTTTACCAAGGATCCCTAATTTTTTTCAAAATGAAACGTAGCCTATGTCAAATAGGAAGAATGTAGCATTCTATTGGTGAAAGAATTTTTAAATCGGCCCAGTACTTTTTGAGCCTATTCATTACAAACATACAAATCTTTCCTCTTTATAATATTAGTGTAGATTAATAGATAAATGGGAAATCAAATTACTTTTGAAATTAAAAAAAATAATAAATTACATGTACATATATTATATTATTAAAAGACTTTACAAAAAAAGTTGGTTAATTTCAAAAAAAGGAAAGATTTTTAATTCGACAATATTTTATTGCATAAAAACAAATATGCAAATATTGGATATGCAAGACCATGAAAATACGAAATTATCTATTCATTAGCAAAGCCTAGACATCAGTGTTCAACCAATTAGAAAGAAGAATTATGAAATAACTTATGTATTTTCTTTATTGTTAAAGTTAAATGTACAACTATTGAAAATCATTTTTGGAGAACTTGTGAATTGCTGAATACTAAAACTTTTTTGATATTGACAATTTTCCATTGTCAAAGTAGATGGAATTTTACGATTTCCTATTCCTGAACTCGATGGTATATTTGAGATGCTCTGTATTGCATATACAATTTTATTAGCTGTGTCAAATTTATTTTTTTCCGATGTATCGATGTATCCCTCGGCGACTGCCGTAGACTTCTAGCCACCGTGACGCTTCAAACTAGTTATGTCAACAAGAATTGTTGCTGAAGATCGACAAAAGCAGTGTCTGGTGTATAATTCGTGGTTTGGCAATTTTAAAAATTTAGCAATTTAGAATTTAGCAAGCTTATTCACGCTCAGTCTTTCGACGGTACATTTTCCTTTTTGATAATTATTAATAAACCATAGACCATTTACATTTGAAGGGCGGAGGTTTGCATATTTTTTGTTAAGTACATAGTAAGGACTAGTTACAGTAAAACTTAATTAATAAAACACTTAAACCAGTATAATTCTGGTTTTAGTGTCTGGTTTATTTACTAAAACCGCTGAACCTAAATCATTAAAATTAATAATTTTTTTTGATGTAATTCATTTCTTCTACATGCACCCATTATGCCCATAATTGAAGTGACCAAAAATATAGACTAAATACATATTTTATTATATGGCTATATGAAACTTACTTTTGTCGCTAAAAAGATCTCATCTGGGGTTTCTTGAAATTTATTGATGTCATTTGATGTAAAGGTTTTCGACTCTTTGGGTGTGCAGCCGTCGAACTGTCGCTTAAGAAACGCTTTCAGTTTTAAATATTTTACAATATCTATATTATTTTGAATACTGAAAGTTGAGTATTGTGTCCATAATGTAAAACTTTTGAATTTTTTTGCCAAGTGGCCAAAATAAGCCATTAAAACGTTCTCGGAAAACGATTTTGCGTTGCGTTTCTCTTTTTCCTCTTTTCCAATCTCCTTTCCATTTCAAAAATTAATCAATTGATTTTTTTTTTTTTTTTTTTAATTTACATTTTTGACATGCATTTACATATCTGTTACTCAAATGTATCTCATTATGCTGATGACTCTCAGCTGTACTACTCTTTTAGTAAAAATAGTTATCTGCTTGCAAATCGGCAAATAAATGCTGACTTACGCTCTACACAAGCATTTTCAGAAAATCACAATCTTAAATTAAATTGTAGAAAATGCAGTGTTATTTTCTTTTGTAAACGAAATTGTCAAAATGATATAAAAAACAGATAAAATTATATATAAATGGTACAAGGCTTGAACCTGTGAATAAAATCAAAATATTGGGTTTTGACAAACCTCTAAAGATTTTGTATAACAATTTATTGATTCTTAACTTTAAATTAAGAAAAAAACTAGTAGAATATTTGGTTATGCCTATCTTAAATTATCTGCTTGTTGTATATCTAGGTAAAGATAATCTAGGTAAAATTCGAATACAACGTATTCAAAACAATTGTGCACGTTTTGTGTCGGGTTTAAGAAAGTTTCACCACATTTCAGCTAAAATCAAAGAATTGAATTGGTTGAAAATGAACAAACAGTTTCAATGTAACTTAGCTTGCATGACCTTATCCATATTGAGATCATCTACACCACCTTATCTTCGAGAAAAACTGATATCAAGATCCCAAATGCATGATCTTACCTTACGCACGATTTTCAGATTAAACTTACCGCGTTTTCAGACGACATTATTTCAGAGAAGTTTTACATACAATGCAGTAAAAATCTATAACTCATTGCCAAACCCGTTAAAGAGTCTTACCCCAAATAAAAAAAAATGTAAAAATAATTTAAAGATCTTTTTTTATAATACTGACTAGTTACCTAAGAAATGTACCTTCTGATTTATAATTTGAAATTGTAATTAAATTGTAATTAATTGTAATAATCTTGGGTTAAGTTTGAGTAGCTCTTGGCTAGACTTCGCCCGGACAAATGTATTTGGTCCAAATAAAGATATTTTATTATTATATTATTATTATTATTTGTAATACAGAAACTGTAACTAACTGATGGCATTTGAAGTTCGGCGATACATTCTTTAAACCGTCTCAGTTTTTGTTATCAAAAGCAGCAGACCCAACACAAAATATTTCGTATTGCATTTGTTGTCTAGCAACTTGTCTAGCAACCGATGCAAAATGAAATTCAGTACAAAATGTAGCTTCTTATGATTCAATTTACACTCTTGATATGAATATTTTTCAATATTGTCGTAGAAAAAATTGATTTCAAAATAATGAAATTTTAGTTTATAAGTTAAATAAAAGTTTTACATAAATTAAATAAATGAAACATTAAATAACGTAATCATATTGAAGTCGGTGTTTTTTAAATTTTTAATTTTTTTAATTATTATAAGTATAAAGTTGTTAGAGACATACATCACTATCTGAGATAATAGAAAGCATTTCTAATTAAATTAAAAATATTACATTTTGAACAACTTTGGTACTGAGTCTGTGTCATTTAGCCAAAAGATTGAGATAATTTTGGCTATTAAATTTGCTCATAGCTTCTTGATTTCCGGCTCTTTTTGTAGTAAAAATACCATAAACTGTAATAGTATAGGATCCCAGTATAGAACAACTTTTTCCGAGCGGGCTAATAAATGAAAAATATTGCATATTTGATTAAATATGTCAATAAATATTTTGCAATTAGATTGTCTAAAAAATTTCAGTCCAGAATATGATTAATTTACAAATGAAAAATTATTTTTTTTAACTCAAACGCTAGGTTGACTACTTTTTCCCGTCACATCTCTTGAGTAGGCAGGTATAATTGATGCCATGGACGTTGTACGCCGAAACACAAATTCGGAAGTATTATCTACTTAAATATTTTGTGTCAGTAAAATCAGATTATAGACGCATGCTTATTCAAGCCAAAAGAGATGCAAATGATAAATTCATCAACAACGCCGTAAACAAAAGTAAAGCTGTGTGGCATCTAATTAATTCTGAATTGAATATTAGTAAGAAGCAGTACCAAAAAAATAATTTTAGTGCTGATGAATTTAACATTTTCTTCACTGAGGTAGCTCATAACATTGTAAAAAATCTACCATCCAAAAACAACAACAGTAGTTACGCATTTCTAAATAACTCGAGAAAGTCTCCAATAAACTCATTCTACTTTGAACATACCACTGATTCTGAAGTTATACACCACATTTTATCATTAAAAAATTCGACCAGTCGTGACACTTACGGTCTCAACGCTCAAGTAATTAAACATATAAGTCTTATAGTAAGCAAACCACTATCACATTTAATAAATAGGTGCGTAGACGAAGAAGTTTTTCCGCGTTGCCTAAAGATAGCGAAAACTGTAGCTTTGTTCAAGAAAGGGGATAGTGACGAAATAGGAAACTACAGACCTATTTCAATACTACCTATCTTTTCTAAAATTTTTGAGTCTATCATCAAAGATCGGTTATCAAATTTCTTTGAAACAAAAAAACTTTTTGCATGTGAACAGTTTGGTTTCAGAAAGATGAAAAACACAACACAAGCAGTATCTGATATTGTTGACACAATCATCCAAGCATTTGATAATGGTGAGTCATCTTGTCTAACACTAATTGATTTATCAAAGGCGTTTGACTGTGTCGACCACAACATTCTCTTAGATAAGCTTTACTACTATGGCATAAGAGGCAATACACACGGCTTAATGCATTCTTATCTTAGTAATAGAGCTCAAAGTGTTTTTGAGAAAAACTCAAAGTCTGATGAAAGACAAATCAATATCGGAGTACCACAGGGTTCAATCTTGGGGCCATTACTCTTTTTAATTTTTATTAATGACTTACCGATCAATATCAATGAATCAAAATCTGTTTTATTTGCTGACGACATTAACCTATTAAATGTAGTTAAAGATGAAGAGGTACTAAAAAAAACCAAAAAAACAAGTATGAAAAAAACAAATGAATGGTTAACTGCAAACAAATTAGTTATGAACACTTCCAAAAACAAAACAATTTTATTTTCGCTAAAACCGGAATGCAACTTAGAGTTGGATTGCTGTAAGAAAGAGACCGGTGATTAATTCTCATTGAATGCGCAGTGGTTTGTTTACGTTCGGTTGCTAAGTAACGGCCGGATTTCATCGCATTCATTGGCGTAGGTATAAAGCTCGCGCATCTAACGATGATTCACCGGTCGCTTTCTTACGGCAATCCAACTCTAACATATACTGGCAAGCTATTAGGTATTACCCTTGACGCCAAACTTACATGGAAGCTTCATATTGATGCCTTGGCCTCAAAATTGAACTCAGTTCTCTACCAATTAAAAAAACTTACCATTTACTGCCAGCCTAAAACGGCTTTAACATTTTATCATTCTAATTTCAAGAGTCTTCTAACCTATGGTATCATGTTGTGGGGTGATTCAAGTCATGTTATTAGAGTTTTTGCCATTCAAAAAAAAGCAGTTAGGGCTCTATCTGGATGCCACGATCAAACTGTTCACTGCAAACCTCTTTTCAAAAAATTAAATATATTGCCTTTACCATGTTTGTTTATTTTTAGTATTTTGCTTTATGCACATAGTAACATGTGTTTATTTACCAAAAATTGTGACAACCATAAGTATTCAACACGTAAAAAAGATAATTATATAATTCCATTACATAGACTAGAAAGGACGCAGCAGTCAGGTAAATATATAGCTGTAAAGCTTTTAAATTGTTTGCCGGTTGAATTAAAAACGATGAACTTGGAGAAGTACAAAATTACGCTGAAAAAAGTTTTAATGGACAATTGTTTTTATTCGGTAGAGGAGTTTATGTCCCACTTTAAAACGTTTGCATTTAAATGATAATTTATTTATATGTTAATTGTTATGTTACAAATGTAATTTATGTTTATATTTCACTTTTTATTTTTACATATATATTTCTATTTCTATTTTGACGATGGCTAAACAATTATGTACGTTGTATGCTAATAAACATATTATTATTATAAACAGATAAATCAAATCTGTAATTTGCACCGGTCTGGTTAATGAATGGAAGTTAGATAAAAATAAAGATTACTTTATTACAAGCTCGTTGGTATGGGGTTGTCTGCAAAAAATTAGACCAGAATTCCGGTTGTCAAGTTTTAGAAAATTTTGTCAAAAAGGTCGTTCTATAGTGGGATCTTAGACTATAAGAAATCTTGCTTATTTTAGCAGTAACTTTTGAGTAGCGATTTATAGATCGCGACATATGCAATAACTTTGTTATTTGATTTTTCATAAATGTTATTTACTTTCAACTTTTTTCATGTTTTATGATTACCATCACATGTGACAATTTTTTTTATTTTTTAGGAATGCGTTTTGGTCTGATGCAAACAAAAGTTGGTTTGACCTCCCTTTTAAGAAACTACAAATTTTCTGTAAACAGCAAAACCCAAGAACCTTTAAAGATGAAAGCGTTGTCTCTTGTTTTGGCGGCTGTAGGGGAAGTATGGTTGGATGCTGAAAGAGTTTAATTTATATATTGTTTAGAGTTATATTTGTATGTACTTATATAGCAACAGCAGAAGCTACAATATAAATCGCTTTTGAGCACCAATAATTAATTGATAAGTCTAACATAAATTCCTGTTTGAAGAAACAATCATAAATAATGCTTTTTAAAAATTAAGTTTCAAGCGTATTTCATTTTATTAAATCACTTATCATTGTTTTAATTTTCGAGTCAACACATTTTTTTTTCTACTATCTTCTTGCTCAATCCTTTCTTTAACATTTTCAATTATTTCATAAACAAACAATGTTAATTTTTACATTCTGATATTACCACTCTGTATAGTGATTGTTAAGAAAGTCTTGGTTTCGTAACACAGTTGTTTTAATCTTTGAATTACCAGATTTTTATTAGCAACTGTTACGTGCACCCCACACCTAATAAATGAATTCTTTACACTAGAATAATCTAGTGTTTAATTCGTAACTAATTTATTTAAATATTATATTATTACAAGATTATTACAGCTTTGCAGCCAAATAACAGAATCGGAATCTTTTGTTATACATACTACTTTCTCTTAAATACTAGGAATGGGGGATTATAAGAGAAGAGAGTTGAAATCATGCAAACACCAAAAATCTTTGTTTAGTATAAGACAAAACAATACGACTGTCATTGTTAAACAATAATGCATTTGGAAAACAAACAAAAAATTACTCCTTAATGTAATTTGAACTTAGTAAATAGAAAACAAGATTACAAAAACGACGACTTGACACTGTCTACTGTTACTTTTAAATAAAAAGTTGGGGAGTAACTAAATTAATTATTAGGTACATAACACAATAATGTTTTGCTTAAAATAATCTGCAAAGTTTTCAATTATTTTAAAGTCATATGTCGTCAAATCTTCTGAGCGTTTAGAAACAAATTTAATGATTAAGTTGCTGCAGAGCAATACGAAAAGAATTATTAAAAAAACTTGTAGGTTGTGATCACTTATGCCGGTATTCATAGTCGTAGCTCAAGATCAACCTTGAATTCAAGCTTGAGACGCCGTCTCAAGCAAGGACTCCGACAATGCTCGGGAAATCAAGCAAGGACTTCGACAATGCTCGAGAAAACGTGCGTCTTGCGGAAGTCACCAAAGTAGTCATTTTTGTGTTGTTAGGTTTAAAATTTAACATTTTAACGCATGACAGTCATTCTCCGTGTTTATATAAAGTGACAGGTCAAGGAATAACTCGATGCCGCAGGGATTATATCAAAAGTGTTTTGTGTTTTTTTTGCAAAAAAAAGAATGGCGACGGGTGAGTACATGTCTACTGACAGAATACGTGTATGGTAACTTCATAAAATGTGCATTGTAGACGAAAAAGCTGCGTATACACAAAAAGCAATACCCTTGCTGTAGTCTCGCATAGGCAACTCCAATAATGTGGAAAGTAATACGACGGATGCCGCAATAGTGACCAATCTGGACCATTATTACATTCTCCTCAAAACACAAAACCTGCAAAAGTGAAACCCAAATAGAAGCTAGCTCACACTGCGCGTTTTTGAGAAGGACAATATAAGTGCAACATTGACATAAATCTAACCAGACCTTTATCCACTTTTATTGCAGGAAATGTGATGCAGAAAAGTTATCAGAGTAGTGAGTAGTAGAAGCTATTCAAGAAGTGTGGAAAGATGAAAGTTTTCGGCTGCCGTTTTGTCTACTATGCTTCTGCAAACAATACCTTACACTTATAATGTGGACTAATAAAAATTTTATTTTTTTTGTACTTATGTTACTAGTAGAAGGTGTTACAAAATAAAAATACTACCCAATTAATAAATATCTGTGACTTTTTATATTATTCAATGATTTCAGTTTTGCACAAAATGTAGGCCCTTTACTTCTGTGTAAGTAATAATGGTCTTTCCACTAATTTGTAAGCAATCCTACATTCAATACATTGTCTTTTGTAAAACTGTAGCGACGCTTAAATTAAAAATTGGAAAAAAATTCCAATGGTTTCGCAGCATCCCGCGCATATCTCGTCCAACATGTCAATGTTCGTTGTTATGAAATGCAACACATAATACTCTTCAGTATTTTCCAACGTCAAACGATGCCATTACCGGCGAATGGCGTCTCAAGACAAGTCGAAGCCTTGCTCAAGTCCGACTTGAGACGGACCCAGTGCGCTTGCTCATCAAGCAAAAATCGCCCTTCTTCACACCGTAATTTGATATTTAAATCTTGAGATTTGTCTATGAATACCGTCCGGACTTGAGGTCGATCTCAAGCTCAATATATGAATATCAGATTTCACGAACATTGCCGGAAGCCCTTGCTTGAGACGGAATCAGCGATAGATCTATTTCAAAACGCATGCAAACGCTTGCCCGAGCATTGCCGGAGTCCTTGCTTGAGTCTAAGCTTAAGCTTGATCTTGAGCTACGACTATGAGTACCGGCATTAGATTTAAATTTGAAGTAAGATGTCATTTGCACTGCGATCTATTGGTCTATTGTGCTCCCATTTTATGAGCTGTTTGAGGTATGTGTCAGTTTAAAGCTTCTCATTCAACTTCAAAGCTGTAATAAGTTCCAGCAGCTGAGATGACTTTGAGGATAACGTGTTTCTATCAAATATGTATATTACTGTTCTAAATGTTCTCTACGTTAGGTTCTAATGGCAACGCGTTCTGTTACCAGCTGTTCCAGAGTTTCAAATCATGGAAAAATCTTCTCTTTCTTGCAAAATTTGCATTTGTCATTATCTTCTAGACCGAGTCTCACCAGGTGCTTTCTTAAGCAGCAGTGACCTGTAAAGAAACCTTTGAGGATGCAAAGCCTATTTTTAGTGAGAGTCAAGTAAGCTTTGGATCTTGTATGGTCCAAATAAAAATGTCTTAGAAAGTTACAACTATTCAAAGAGCCAGAAATAACATTTATGTCTTTTTCATTTTGCCATTTATATCTCTTGCAGGTATATTGCCTAAAATAAAAAAAAAAAACTGAGAATTATTATAGCAGTTTTACAGCTTTTCTGTTACCTAGTTTTTTAAACGCAGATTCTAAGAGCCACCCGATGTTGCTAGCTGGCAAGAACAGCATCATTAAGCCAAATAGACAATATGTGTTTGTAAAGTCATATAAACAGCCACTGCAGATTCGTAGCTTTTCAAGTTTTTAATACTGTGTTTAGTCACTACTGGCTATCATGCAACATGGGACTTCAGATAAATTCAACCCAATATGTCAAAGTATGATATATTTTGTTCATTTCTAATATACACACTACATCTTATGATTGCACTAGCTTTTGTTATAATTATAATAGGGTACAACTTGTATGCAGTGTCCCAAAGAAACATTGCCAAAGAGAAAATATTTTAGTCCTTTTTATTGTTTACTTACTGCAGTTTCCACCGACTTCAGCTGCTAAGAAATAAGGGATGGATCATTCGGTTAGAGGATGTCAATACGTGACACTGACAAAGCCTAGCAAGCCCAAAACGGTAGTGCGCTAAATTGAAGCGCTGATGGCCAACTATTTTATTTTTTATGTTGAAGCAAAAATTGTTTTTTTTAGACTTGAAGTTCTGTTTTTATGCAATTATCAACCGTTTTTCAAAACTCAAAATCGGCAAAAAACAGCAATTTTCCGGCCGAGTACTTACAAAAGTACTACGTTTGTTAAAAGTTCACCAGAAGTGGAATAGCAGGAATGATTCTTGATTTTATAAATGACAAAGAGCTTGGCAACTTTGACATCAAAGAGGAAGGAAGGAAAAGCATTGCATAAATAAACCAATAAATTCTGTGAGTAAACATTTTTTTCAGTTTATTTTTATGCAGATGCATCACGTAAGGTCTATTGTTTTTAGGTTAAAAAACAAAAATTTAATTTGAATTTTTCCTCTTAATTTGCTGACCACATTAAATAATCGCATCTTCTCATCATTCCTGGAAGTTGCTTATCGTGTCTTATAACATAAACATACCGACATAGACCAATGCTCGTCTAATTTTTCATTTGTCGAGTTCGTAGTGTAGAAAACTGTGTTTGTTTTCCTGTTTCGTGAATAATGGGGTGAGTTTTGCCCATTGGGCGTCTGCTTTAGTTACAGTTGATCTTAATTATTATAATTAGTGATTGTTTCTTATTGAGCGTTTACCTTGATTCTAGTGGATATTATTTATTGTTTCACTAAATAATAAAACTCACTAGTTTTGCTCGTTGGGCATCTGCTTTAGTTATAGCAGATATTAGTTATTATTTAGTGAATTTCTCATTGAGCGAATGCCTTAGTTATAATTGTGAGATTGCTTTAAGAGTATGCTATGAACAACAGTTCTAATGACGAGAGGCATTGAAATATGAGTGAAATGCAGAGGCAGGTGACATATCGTCGGCTTAAGATGCAAATGGCGTTACTCAAATTTTACAGGAGAGCCAAAAAACTTCTCAGATTTACACTACAATAAATAACCAAAATTTTGTGTGTGTATAAATGATACTATATAATATCAATGATCTAGCAATACAGATATCTGCAGCTTATGAGATAGGTCTTTTGCTACACGAATATCACAAAAAACTTATTTTGATGTAAAGTAGAGTTAGGCTAGTTGCATCTTAAGCCGACGATATTAGTTTAATAATCGGCATTGATGTATTAAGGCTAGACGCTTATCATTCTTTTTGTTATGTCTAACAAGGCAGAGACGAAGTAGGATATACCCGAATCAACTCAATCTCAGCGCTAGGTAAATCCCGAAATTTTGTGAAAGACTCTTAAAATGTAATTGTCAATAGAGATCTTTTAAGGTAAACTAAGTAATCTGAAATTACTTTCAAACATCTTCTTACAGGTGTGGCAAAGAAAAATGTTTAATTTTAAAAATTATTTAAATTTGTTGACGAGAAAAATTATGTGGATTACATGTTAATAAACTCCAACTTCTACTTTTCAAAATATGTCAATAAATGCCACATTTTTTTATGTTTATAGGAAAAAGATAATTCCAGATTTTTTGCTAGTCTCAAAAGCATACGTAAAAATTAATAGTAGTTATAGCATAAAGTGTAAATTCATGATTGTGAAGACTATCATTATCACTCGATACCCAAATTTGTTTTTGGAGGGGCTCAGCTTTAATCGGGTGATAGTCATCCTCACAAATGATATAATGTGGTAATTGAAAACATTAATTTTCCAATAATTTTTCTTTCAATTGTTTTTGTCGGAATTTGGAATCTTTATTATTAATTTTAGGCAATCATAAAAAAGTTTTTATTGTTCTTGGTTAACAATAGAAATCTTATTATTGGTCTAAGTTAACAAGAAAATATTATTGGCTATGTTTTTAACATTCAACTTCTAAAAATTATACTTTTTAGTCCTCTCGGTATTTTATTAATCACAAATAGTAACAATACTTTCTAGCATTTGGAACTGACACAACCCAATAGTTAGGTCTATATTAATAGAATAATTTTATATACAATCAATAATTCGTTCATAAAAGAGCTCACTACGATTAATTGTGAAAAGATTTAAAAAACAATTGGACAAGAAAAGCACATCCCTACAGCTTAGAAAAATACTCATTTGCTGCCAGTGGTTTACAAGACTATCTTGACAGTTTTATACTTATTAGAGTTAATAATAATTTTACAATAATTGTTATATAATTTACCAATTGACAACCAACACGACACTATCAAATGAATGTGTTTCGCTGTTAGTTATTTATCATAAAGTTTTGTAGCAAAATACAATGTAAGTGTTTATTATGTTGTTTTTTATGCTTATAATTTATCAATAATTGACAACCAACACGACACTATCAAATAAATGTGTTTTCCTGTTAAATATTTATCATAAAGTTTTGTAGCAAACTACAATTTAAGTGCTTTTTATGCTGTTTTTTATGGTAATTAAAATTAATAACTACTTAGTAATTAAGTCAAAAGACTGATGAAAATTTCAATTTCTATTAAAATTGAAACACATTTATTCATATCACATTGAAGAAATATGTTAAGAATAATATTTTAAACAAAGTGATATCAGTAGTAAAGAAGAGATATTAAAGTTTTGAGCAAAAATCTTCAATTATTGCTCTGAAATTTAAAACTTTGATTAATTTCAAGCGAAACTATTTTTTAGTAATTTTCGTATATATGTAAAGTTTTAAATAATTTTCTAGTTAGATATTTTGTTTAAATAGCACATTAGAATAAATAAAATATTTGATTAAGTTATATCTTCTCGGCATTCAACCAAATATGTCCATCAGCAGCTAATACAGACGCTCTTGGGTTCATTTGAAGAGGTTCTCGAGTTTTACTGTTAACAGTAAATTTGAAATGTTTAAACAACGATGTTAAGCCAACTTTTGCTTGCAAGAGACCAAAACGCATTCCTATAATTAGAAAGTAAACAGTATAACTAATAATAGTGTTGCAATTTTATTTACCAAGACACATTCTCGGTCCTTCACCAAATGGAAGATGAGCATAATTGTGTCTATCTACTCTATTTTCTTCAGTAAACCGATCAGGATCAAACTTGTCTGGATTTGGATAAATATCTTTGTCATAGTGTATGCCAAGAATAGGAATTGCAACATTTGTGCCTTTTTCTAATATAACATTTTCATTGGGTATTTTATAATCCTTAACACATTGTCTTGTAACAAAAGCTAATGGAGGATATTTTCGCAACGTCTCATCAATAACTTGATCCATATATTTCAATTCTTGCATAGCATCATAGGTGATTTGATTACCATGCTTTTCTAGAACGGTATTAATTTCTTCTCGAAGTTTTTCTTGAATATCTAAATGTCTAGCAAGTTCATAAAATGCGAAAGACATTGTGGCGGATGATGTTTCAAAACCAGCAAGGAAAAATACAAAACAATGGGCAGTTATTTCTTCCATGGTTAACGTCTTTTTATCAAGATTATTGCTCTCATCATTAGAAAAGTTTTTGTTTTTTAATTCTATCAGTAGTTGTAAGAAATCTTTTCGGCTGAAACTATTTTTTTCTCTATATTCAACAGTGTCTTTAACCGTTTTACGGAAAAAAATAGCAACATCTTCTGGCATGAAACTTATTCTTATTGCTTTTGCAAACCATGGAGAAATTGTACTAATTAAACGCTTCAAAGTTTGTGACTTTGTACCATCAAATATCTTTTTGCCATATTTTCTAAATGGTGAATCCTCATCTTGAATTGAGTTGCATTCAAGACCAAAAGCACAATTACCTATTATATCAGTAGTAAAGCAGCCTAAGAGATCTTTTATATCAATTGCTTGATTGTTACCAATATCTTTGTTCACTTTTTGACGTAGATAAGGTTCACAATCTAACAGAGTACTAAACATAGCTTTTATTTTGCCTGAAGTAAACGTTGGTGTTACTTTTGTTCTTAAACTTCTCCATTTTTGTCCACCTATATTAAACAAATGTGCACTCAGTGGATCAACTTTTTCATTATAAAATCCTCCACGGTCAGTAAAGTATTGAAAATCTTTTGTTAAAATATTTTTGACATACTCTAAATCAGTCACAAGGTAAAGTGGAGATGTTACCACATAAAGGCCACAGTGTTTCCATCCGTTGGATTTGCAAAGATCGTACTGTTGTTTAAATTTGATACCAGTGTGAACTTTATTACCTAATTTAAGATTGCCGAAAAGAAAGTGTGGTTTGAAAAATGGCACATTTCGTTTTTTCCAGTATTGGAATTTCCATTTGAAAAAAACAAGAATAATTGCAACTAAGGCCACAAAAATACTAGCAATATCTGCTCCAGTCACTTGAAATATCATTTTAGTGTAGAAGAAACACCCATTTAAAAATCGAAATTCACTACAACTTGGTATTCATAGGACGCGGTATTAAGTGAGTCTTACAACATGTTTGTAAGGCACTTTATATGGAAAGTGTGATGAAATAAAATCAAGAGTGTTGTACAATAAATAGCATCATTAAGCAATCGTAAGCAAAATATACATTGTTTAAAAATTTAGGCTAATGTAATGATAAGATATTTAATGCGACTTTGATGACTCAGCAAATGAATGTTATTCTATAATGGGACTCGTTGCTGGAGTAGCGGCTGATAAGAAAAGAGTATGGGCTACTCTATAAACAATGGTGTTCAAAAGACGAGAAGAAAACTCCAGAGAAGAAAATACATTATTGCTGCTCAATGAGACACATGTTAATCAAATTTCTTAAGAAAATGTTTACTTTTAAATTTTTCTGTTTCATTCTATTTATTTAGACAAACTCTGATAACCCACAAAAAATTGTAAATACAATTTTCTGATAAATAATAATTATGAAGCTCTTTTGATTCATGGTCTATTGTTTAGTTTCACAGAAACTATAAGTAATTTTAATGGCGAAACAGAAACAAAACCGTCAAAAAATCTATATGAGATGCTTTATCAAAAAATCATATCAGACTAACCAAAGTGACGGAAAATAATTGTTCGAATTACTTATTCTACGTCTACTTCTGTAGAATTATACAAAATAAAATGGTTTTCAAAAAATTAAATAATTATTATTTAACAAAATAACATTTATGAATTAGAAATTCAGCTAACAAGCTTAATATGTCCTCTTCAGACTTTTTCTACAATTTCTACTGTTCCCGGCTCAAGTACTTCATTTAAAAACTACCAATTAACCAAGTAAGGTTAATTGGTTAAGTTTAGCCTTCTGTATAAACAATGCCGGTACTTAACGTAGAATAAACACTCGTTTAAAAAAGTAAACTCACACTTGATAAAAGCAATACTAAGTGATTTACACTAACGTTTGTCAAGAATTCTGTTTTCTGAACTAACTTAAAAAAATGAGGTTATTGATTCAACAACTATTCATGACTGATTGTTATGAATAGTTATATTCATGACAATTGCTACTCCTGCGTATCACCAACGTGGCGATACTATAACATAAAATAATTGTACACCTCACTTACATAAATAATTGTTTTTAAAAAAATCCTGAATTAAAAAACGCAAATTGTTTCTAAGATTTGATTGATGGGTTAAATAGTCACCTTTAGCTCTGTTGAATAGACCTCTAGGGGTTTATTCAACAAAATAACCCGCAAGACGTTTATTCCGTGTAAAAGAAATTATATTGGTCAAAATTCTAAATTTTATAGATTCTGCTTGGTTGTGTTATAATAATTAATAATTATAATGAAATATATACGTTTAAACTTGATGCAAACTATAATTCTTTTAATATATTAAAATATAATGTGTCTAGATCTTTACTATATCTACCATATATTCTTTACTATAATATCTTTTTGTCTTTTTTATTTCTTTTTTTTTTCATAACTCTATAAATAGGTATGTAATTCTACTATCTATCAATTCTACTTAATTCTAGTTATCGCAAAGTTTTTAATGTTCAAATTACAATGAATCACACTTTTCAACATTGGTCATGCTATTGTCATAGTAAGTACTCAATCATTTAATTTTCGTTGAAAACATAAACCTAAAAACAAATATAATATACTTAGTACTGTGTCATGACCTTATGATCTTGATTGTTAAGTCTTGTAAACATGAAAACAATTGAAATAAAGCATGAATTTAAATCATTGTGACTTTATTTTTTCCATGATTAAAAAATAGCTGGGTCAAAATCGCGATTTTTAGGAAAACATATCTTCTGTATTTTTTTTAACCAATAAGATTGAAACGTTTTTATTTCGGTAGAAGTCAGAACTTGGAAATAAGAATCTCAATAGACCATATAGTTGTTTTTAGCATATTATGTCTTGCTGGCTCTCTTCAAAAAACGGATGTAATGACTACACCTTCGGTAGGCGGTAAAATACGCTCAAAAAAAGGTCTGAGGGCTGTCACTACATATTATATTATTATGTACGTAATGAACTAAAAATTACTTATTTTTCTGTTTTATTCCAGCGGCAATTATTGAATAACACCAATGAGATTAACTTAACTGCGCTATAACTAACGCAATCGCTCAATGAGAAAGACTCACTATTCACTAATAATATTAATATGTACTGTGACCAAGGTAAACGCTCAATGAGAAAAAATTCACCCTATGGTTCACGAAACAGGAATGCAATCACAAAAAAACTCTTTAAAAAACAAAATTTAACTAATTTGCTAAACGTACTTTATCAATTCCGGAAAAATATTACCACCGGAAACTCGTTAACATACAATTCAACATATAAAACTAAATACATACTTACAAAACTAACAACACACTTTTGTTATTACATTATTAGGAAAATAACTAAAAATTTTAATTCTAGTTCGATGCATCCTTGTTGAGGGTGTACGAAAAAACAAGAGATATGGATTTTCTAATAATTATGTCCACCCTCTGACTCAGAGAACCCTAAAAGTACCGTACGTAACGGTACAATCTTACAATACCATATTTAACAAAATATTGATTTGTATAATTCAATGTTTTCAAGAGCAAAAAAGAGAACAGTGTTCTAAATTATGTAAAAGCTGTACATTATTGTAATAAATGAGCATTGTTGAAAATTTATCTTCAATTTTGCTTGCAAAGTAAAAAACACCGGGGTTTGGAGAAATCGTTTTTTGATGCATTGAGAACTATCATAAACTACCGATCTTTGAGCGGTGAGTGCAAAAATATAATTTTCAGAAGACTTAGGCATCACCAAGGAAATTAGTGATGATATCTAACGTCTTTTGATTTTATATCTTCCATTCATCATCGGTTTTAGAAGAAAACGGTTTGTTGACGATTCCTGCACGCCTAATATTGCACGCACCCGTGATCTTCATAATATTATATCGTTATCGTATTGCGTTCGCTACTACACTTGATACACAATTAATAAACTTCACTTAATCACTCAAAGGCTATAGACTGAGCCCATAACCTGTTGGTTATGTAAGGGGTGATTTAAATAAAAAAGCAAATAAGTTAAAGGTCTTTCTCCAAAGACTGAATCACTTGAACTGACTTTGTAACATTTTTTGTTGAGAATGTTTATACAAAGAGGCGATTTACATCATCATCAATAAGCTTAAGATAAGCAATCTTAAGATTTGAATGTTTTTTATTTAGTTTATTTAAAAACTGATTAAATACTTATGCTATGCATACTTAATAGTTTTTTAATTAATTACGTTAATTTTAAGTAATTCAACATTTTTGATCGACTGTTTCAAGGATCAAGGTTGTTTTAGAAACATTGAAAATAATTAATCAGGAGTAGGTAGTTTAAGTGAAAAAGCAGCTGGATAATTGAATTCATTCATAATTTTGTACAATTATACTCACTATTATGCCACCAAAATATTGTATAAATATAAGTGTTATGATAGAAATTTACAGATTTATTTTTCATTGTCTTGTGAAACTCAGACCTACCTAAAAATTTCGATGATATTCCAAGAGATTGGAATGTATGCTGTTGGTATTAGCGTTGCTTTATTAGTGATTGTGATTGTGTACTTTAAATGGAAGTTTCAATATTGGAAAAAAAGAAATGTTCCCTTTATATTTTCTCAGAGGATTTTCATAGTTTCCAAATGGTATACCGAAGCCAGCTTGATACCATTTGGAAACTATGAAAATCCTCTGAGAGAAAGAGATCATTTAGGCATTATATCAAAAAGACTGTATGATATGGCAAAATCTAAAAGTTGGAAATATTTTGGAATCTATATGGTGGTAACACCAAACTATATGGTGGTTGATTTAGATTATGTAAAAAATATTCTAACTAAAGATTTTCAATATTTTACTGATCGTGGATTTTATTACAACGAAGAAGATGATCCATTGAGTGCTAATTTGTTTGCGATTGGAGGACCAAAATGGAAGAATTTGAGAATGCTGTTATCGCCAACGTTTACTTCAGGCAAGATGAAATCAATGTTTCACATTTTTGTTGAATGTACGTCATCTTTGTGTAAGAGAATTGAAACAGAAGTAAGTAGAAATAAACCTGTTGATATTAAAGAAGTTTTATGTTGCTTTACGGCTGACATTATCGCCAATTGTGCTTTTGGACTAGACTCCAATTCAATCCAACAAGAAAATTCCTCTTTTAGGACATTCGCCCAAAAATTGACCGACTTTTCAACATTACGTCTTTTGAAAGCTTTGTTTGTAATGAATTTTCCTCATATAGGAAAAGCATTAGGGTTAACGATGATACCTAATGATGTATCCAACTTTTTTCAAAAAATTGTTAAAGGCACTGTAAATTATAGAGAAAAAACGATTATCGCCGCAATGACTTTTTACAATTACTTATAGACTTAAAAAACAATAATTTTACTCACGAAAAAAGTTTGAAGCATGATGGTAAAAGTTTAACCATGGATGAGTTAGCTGCCCAATGTTTTGTGTTTTTTGCTGCTGGTTTTGAAACCTCAGCTTCAGCAATGACCTTTGCACTATATGAGATTGCTAAAAATTCTGAGATTCAACAAAAGCTCCGAGAAGAGATTAATTTGATTTTAAAAAAACATAATGATCAAATAACATACGATGCAATTCAAGACATGAAGTATATGGATCAAGTTATTGATGAAACCTTTCGAAAATATCCTTTTTGCTATTTTGATCTCAAGACAGTGTGTTAAAGATTATAAAATACCTGGTAAAAATGTTGTAATTGAAAAAGGCACTACAGCAGTCATTCCAGTTTTTGCTATTCATCATGACAAAGACATTTATCCTGATCCATCCAAATTTGATCCAAATCGGTTTTCAGAAGAAAATAAAAGTACTAGGCATAACTATTCTTATCTTCCCTTTGGTGAAGGACCACGAATATGTATTGGTAAATATAACAATATGTAATTGCAACGTAACTGACAGTTATGAACTTTTTTTTAGGAATGCGCTTTGGATTGCTGCAGCTAAAAGTGGGTTTAACATCTTTAATAAAACACTACAATTTCTCGGTAAACAGCAAGACCAAAGACCCTTTAACGATGAGCTCTTTGTCAGTTGTGCTGACAGCTGAAGGAGAGGTGTGGCTAAATGCTAAAAAAATCTAGTTTTTGATATTTTTTTGTAGCAGCAGCATCACAATAAACAATTACAAAATTCTATCAACTAATTGTCAAAAGTTTTTATTGACCGAACTTATATTGATGAGTCAACATAGTGTTGCTGTAAACATTGAAACGGCTAATTTTATTCAACGTTAAAAAAAGCTTATTTGAAATCATTCCAATAAGCCTGTAACAGCTCTTTCTATAAGAAAAAGTTAAATATTTTGCAAATTTCCATTAATGTCCCAACACCATCTCAACGTTAAAATGCTTTTTCAATATCATTGAAATAAAATGTTATCAAGTTGCTCACATCCGTTCGTCAACAAAAAAAACCAGCTTAACATTTTTGTAAACTACAGTTAACAACTTTAAACTATAAAGATTCTTTTTAAAAAGTATATATAATAAGATCTATGCAACATCACACCAACAAAATCTGTAAGCATGTAAAAGTTTGGTTTTATTGGAACTCTTCAGCAGGTTGCAACAGTTTCTGATATTAATAAATTTGCAGTGACAATTTTGGACTTATATTTACTCGTTACAAAGATATTAATTTTAATAGATACAAATTGAGATAAAACGTGCTATCGATAGCAATAGCCACGTTAGCGTCTTTTATCTCAAACGTATAAAAATAGACTCAAATTGTTGTTTGTGAGCTATAATTTTAGAAACAGATACATAGAACTTAAAAACATCTTTTTCTTTGCTTATACATATAACGTGTTATAGGTTAAATCTATATACATATATATTAAAAAAAGTCGTGTTAGTTACACTATTTATAACTCAAGAACGGCTTTACCGATACGGCTGAAAATTGGTGTGAGGAGGTAGCTTAGAGCGAGGAGACGGACATAGGATACTTTCTATTTCGGAAACCACCCTCTAACAGAGGGGTGAAAGTCAAAATTGGAATTGCGATGTCGGAACCGTTCGGTGAGGCTCGGCAAATTACCGTTTATGACGAAGGCGCTAGACATCCAGGGCCATTGAAATATTTTGAAGAAATAGTCTTATTTAAGAATAGCTTAGAATAAGTCATCGGACGGTTCAATTAAACTACCGTAAGAAATTTGACGCAACCACAAAGAAGCGTTCACATTAAAATTTATTTGACGTGGCTCAAGAAATTTTCCGAAACTTGGATTTTTTGCAAAAAATTTTTTTGCAATAAACCGATCCACTCTCCTACCACGGACCAAAGTCGGACCGTGCGTTTACATGTTAATCGTCTTGCATGAGACAACTTTCCAAATACCAACTTTGGGTGAAAGTTTGTATGGAAAATTACAAACTGATGACTGGATTTGAATGAAAAAGATAGAATACTTTTTATAGGGATGAAAAAGGGTGAGACAAAGATAAAAAATGACAAGTATCAATATTAGTAAGATTTTGGTTTGTTTATTTTAAAAGTAATATCTATGTTTAGACGGAACAAAGTTCGCCGGGCCAGCTAATAGTTTATAATACTATAAAATCTCCTTGCAAATCCAAAACTCAGCCAAAATATTGAACTGTACAAGACGCCACCAACCTAATGTATTTCTTTAAAGCGAAAAATATTGGATTTTCATTTTTTTGGTTTAAATTAATGTAACTGACACTTTTTGGTTCTCAAAACTTTTTTTATTGTTTACATTTGAAAAATATGTGAAAACCTATGTGATCTGTTATAGAACTGCATGATGGGCTTCATCTTAAAATTACTTTAAGCTCTAGGAACAAGTGAAAAGCGTGATTTATGTTTCAAACAACTAGTACAAAAAAAAGAGATCCATAGGTCACAATAGACGCCGTTTAGTCAAACTCATGACAGTATAGAAACGGTAAACAATCTTCGTGCCAATTTGGTTTTCTTGCAAATAAAAATACTAATGATGCGATATTTTTGGTCCTAAATCACATTTATGCAGCAGTAAATACTAAATTATATACCGCTACAATTTTTTGTGACTTTGCAAAAGCTTTTGATTGCGTTAGTCACAGTATAATTATTGAAAAACTAGAATTTTATGGTATCAGTGTCATTCCTTGGAAGTGGTTTAAATCCTTCCTATCTAATAGAACTCAAATGACTCTTTTCTAACTGTGAACATCTTGAATTTGGTGTTCCTCAAGGCTCTATTTTGAGCCCGGTGTTTTTTTAGTCTATATAAATGATATTGCTGATCTTCAAATTAATGGTAAAATTTATCTGCTCGCCGGTAAAACAAGCATTAATTAGAGTCACTCGGACAGCAAGTCCCTCCACCGTGTTATTTTTGATAACTTTGCGATTATCAAATCATAATGCGATTCTAATAGTCTCAGCCTAAACGCTGATAAAACTGTAACTTTTTCTTTATAGGGTAATATTCAATCAATTTTTATCAACAATTATTCAATAATGACGGTTGATTGAGTAAAATTCTTCGGTACTACACTTGATAAACTTGCTACAAAGTAAGGAGAGTCAAAACCATTAAATGAGACAAATTGCTTCCTATCTAGCAGGTACGATCGCATTAGTCGCATTAGTTGAGTAAGGCCGTTAGAAAAACCGATTGTTTGTATTTTAGATAATATAATTTCGTGATCCAATCTATCGAAAGCTTTTGAGAGGTCAGTATAAATGTAGGTTTTTTATCATTCAAATGTCTAAGGGATAGAACAAAGCCACATCACTAATTAAATGCTTTAATTAAAATAAGTATTAATACTAAAATTCACAATTCTTCACTCTTTAAACAAAGCAGCGTATCACATCTTTAAACAGTTCTTCGTCTAATTACTCCTACGTTATACCAAAGAAGAGAAAGAGTAAGACACACGGCACGGCTTTCCGCGTAAACAATTTACTTCCCGCTATCGTCTTTTCGTTTTATTTGCCCTACCAAAGAACCGCCGAAAAATAGCACCTTTCGTCTTTTACGTCTTATCTTCAAGGGCCTCTCTCTACTAGTCTCTACTACTCGCTTTTCTCTTTTTCACCCCGACAAGGAAGAACTGTTTACCCCCCTACCGAACACCCCTGTTAGTTGAGCTCCGAATAAAAATAAAGATAACTATTAAAATTATTATTAGGACTTAAAATAAATATATACATAAACTTAACCTACATAAATAACATCGACTTGACCTCGGTTATCAATAACATTGAATATGTATTGAGTGAATTGTAATAAATTGGTAACTGTAGATCTATTTCCTATAAAACCGTGCTGGAAAGGAGATATTAATTGTTTGACTGTAGGATTAATATGCATAAATAAAACTAGTTCAAATACTTTCGACAGATTGGACAGTATTAATTGCAATAGGCCTGTAATTTGAAAACACAGAACTGTTACCATTTTTGAGAGCTGGAGATAACCTTGCAGTTTTCCCAATGTCAGGAAATGATGCGGTCTTAACTGCTAGATTAAATAAATAAGTGAGCGGAGCCAATAAAACGTTGGCACAATTTTTTATAAAGAAGCTAGGTAATTGATCAACACCCAAAGACGGTGTATTTTAAAGTTTTTTAATGGCTTTAAGAACGTCATTGTCGGTGATTTCAACAATATTTATTAAATTTGACGAGAGTATGGTTGCGCACCCTCCGGGTGCTTACCTACTCTCTTGAGTAGAGGGTTGCCTACGGCAACGTGTATGAACCTAGAGGGGTTGCCTTCGGCAACCGTAAAATAGACGCACTTTTTTTTTTATTAGATTATTGTTTATTTATTTTTTTATTATAATATATTTTTATTTATTTCTTTTTGTACTTATTCTACTTTCTCATATCATGGTTTGCGTTTGACAACATTTATATAAACCTAGCCCATTATTATTTATCTTGAAATTCATTTATTTAAAAAATTTTAATTAGATTTTATTAATTATACTTATTTCTTTTTCTTTTATCTTTCCCATCTTTTTTTTATAATAAAGGAAGCATATTACCATTTACTAAAATTTTGGTTTTTTTAATTTTTTTTGTACTTGTTCTACTCACTCGTATTGAATGTTGCCTGCGGCAACATATATAAATCTATTATTATTTATTTTTGAAAATACTTTTACTATTCATTATTATTATGAATTTTTTATTTTTTTCTCATTATTTAGGTGGCGGACCGTCATTTTCTGTTATAAAAATTCTTGTTATAACATTTGTGATCAGATTTTGACATAACGTTTTCATATTAATATTACTTTAATATATAAAAATAATATTACTATCTATCATTATTTTATATTATTTATATTATATATATATTTTTTATTCCTTCTTGTTCTTACTATACTCTCTTATATGTAAAAGGTTGCCTTCGGCAACAATAACACAACTTTTTTTTTATAAAAAAATTTTGCATTACATTTTTTTATTTAATATACTTGATTTTTATTCTTCTTTTTTTTTCAAATTTTTTTCTTTCTTTTATTTTTATTTTTTTTTTTCGTTTTAATTTTTTTTATTTTAATATTAATTTTATTACTTTAATAATAATTGTTATTAAAATTAGAAGAATAAAAACTATAATATATTATAATAATTTATATGAATTTTTTCTTATTCTTTTCTAAAAAAAGTCTTTTATTATTTTTTTTCAAAATTAAAATTGTTATTTTATATATTTATTTTTGTTTCTATTATTATATTTTTTTATTTATTCCTCCTTTTACTTACCTCACTTTCTTACATAGATAAGGTTGCCTTAGGCAACCATAAAACAACCATATTTTATTTTTATTAAAAAGGTTCGTATTACATTTTATTAATTATATACTATATTCTTTCTTTTTTTTTCTATTTGTTTTCTTTTTCTATTTTTCTCCTATTTTCTATTTAATTTTTTCAAAATATGTAATCATTCAATTACAATCATACATAATCTAAAGAAAAAATCGATAAAAATTATTTATATTTATTCTTTTTTTTTTGTATTTTAATTTTTTTTTAAACTATTCTTTTTTTAATATTGTATTATTCATCTATAAACTCCTAATATTTTCACAGTTTTTTTTTCGTATTTATAACATAGTTTTCCAATCTAACATTTTCTTTTCTATAAATTTTTTTTTCGATTTTTTTTATTCTTTACTTAATTTTATCAATTTTTATTTTTCTACAAATACATACCATAATTTTGTTTTTCTATACTACTTAAATTATCTTTTCTTTTTTATTATCAACAAATTTATAATTTCTTTTAGTTTTTCTTGATGCTTTTTTCACTTAAATTATCGCATATCTTTTAAAATTAACATTTTTTTATTTTTAATTTTTTGCAAATTTTTTTTTCGCATATTTGATTGTCGGAAATTAAATAACAAAAATTTCAAATTTTTCTTGTATAATTATTAATTAGAAACATTTGTTTAAAATTAATACAATCAAAAAAAAAAAATTTTTTTTAATAAATATTTAATTTGGCAACACTTTTAAAAAAAAATTTTTAATTGCCTAGTTGCAACAATGTAACCGAAAACGTTTGTTTCTTGACAAATATTTGACGTAACTTTCATAAAAAAAAAATTAGGTTATATCGTAGCGAACACATTGACATATTAATTTCAATATATATTTGTTGAAATTTTCTTATAAATAACGTTTTCACAACTATTTTTATGAAAAAATTTATAAATAATTATTTTGTTTGTGTTACTAAGAAACGAATAAATATATATGTCAATTTAAAAAAAAAATTGTAATTATTGGTTGCTATAAACAAATTTGTTTATTTATTTTCAATTTAATTTTTCTAAAATCATTCAATTACAATCATACATAATCTAAAGAAAAAATCAAAAAAAATTATTTATATTTTAGTTATATATTATATATCAAATTCAAAAAAACAACCACTCTATAGAAATTTGTACATTAAAATTGACAGAAAAACGTTTCATATTTCATGTTAGTTATAAATTATAAATCATTATTATTAAGTGATCACTTTGTATCTTTCAATTGATTATGTCAACAATAATAATTGACAATTGACTTTGTATTTTTTTCAAATATTTAATTGTTTATTTAAAAATATAAAAATAAGTACGTACGATTGAGAAAAAAATATATATTCTGTCGAATATAATTCTCCACTTCCATCTTATTTTAATTCATTTATGTAAATCTTCTTTCATCGATTGGTCTCAAACACAACTTATTCTCACTTTTTTATAAATTTTCCTACAACCACAGTTCTATATCTTATATAATATAATCAAAAAAGCTCTTCTAGCCATTCGTATTATATACCCATATTGTAATAAAGGAAAAAATGTAAAACAGACCAAAAAATTAAGTGTCTCCTCAAAAATTTTCATCAAACCTTATCTAAAAAAAAAAATTTATAGACAATGAGATTAAATAATTATTAAACCTACTTTATTTTAAGCTTTTCACTTATATTTTGCAAAAAAACAACACTTTTACACTTAATTTTGTAAAATATGTAAATACTTTTTGAAAATTCTGAAGATAATTAATTTATTATTATATTTTTTTTGTTGCTAACAACAACGATGTCAAAAATATTAGAGTGGTAACTTTAAAATTGTCTTTCATTATTTCCTTTTCAAAGACCACTTTCAGGCATGCTCTATCAATATAAAAATTTTAGTATTTAATAAAAAAAAGTCAAAAAACCTACCCAGAGCCTTTCCTTCTATTATTTCTTCTATCTTTTCCAATATAAAAAAGCATTTCAATTAATTTGGGGCTCAATTTTAGAAGAACTATTAACACAAAATCTTTTCTTTCAACCATAACAAATTTATAATAACCTAATGCTGTCAATTTAACAATTTTTTTTTGTGAGTTTTTGATATTTTGACCGAAACCAAAAAAAAAACCCTTTTCGACTTTTCGATCTTTGCTTCTAACTTTTTGGTAAGTGCCACTTGTTTATTTAACCAATATTTTAATTGTTTTGAGCTGTATTTACCTAGATTTTCCATTAAATTCACTTCACTCTGTTGACAGAATGGGGCCCTTATTTTTCTCTACAAAATGCCTTAAAATCTTTTAAAAAATTAATCAAACCTTTATCAGTCGCTTCATCAGCATATTTATTTCATAAATATTTTATAGATTTTAGCTGTATTTTGGTAGATTTTCGCTAAAATTAAATTAAATTGACAGGTTATGACATTTGTCTGGGGCCCTTATTTTTCTCTACAAAATGCCTTGAAATCTTTGAAAAAAATTATTCAAACCTTTATCGGTCGCTTCAAAATAGTTTTTAAATAATGTTTTCATTGAAATATTCATTGAAATTCGGTCTATTCTCACTTCCACTCTTTTGACAGTTTGGGGGCCACAAATTGTAAAATCTTCTTTCTTGATGAAATTACATTAAATCTCTTAATGGGAAATCGTTAGAAATAAACCGCCCATATTTATTTCATAGATATTTTATGGATTTTAGCTGTATTTTGGTAGATTTTCGCTAAAATTAAAATAAATTGACAGGTTATGACATTTGAATGAAATTGATTTATAATAACCTGAAGCTGTCAATTTGACAATTTTTTTTTGTGAATTTTTGATATTTTAACCGAAACCAAAAAAAAGACCCCTTTCGACTTTTCGATCTTTGCTTCTAACTTTTGGGTGAGTGCCACTTGCTTACTTAACTAATATTTTTATTGTTTTGAGCTGTATTTACCTAGATTTTCCATTAAATTCACTTCACTCTGTTGACAGAATGGGGCCCTTATTTTTCTCTACAAAATGCCTTGAAATCTTTTAAAAAATTAATCAAACCTTTATCAGTCGCTTCATCAGCATATTTATTTCATAGATATTTTATAGATTTTAGCTGTATTTTGGTAGATTTTCGCTAAAATTAAATTAAATTGACAGGTTATGACATTTGTCTGGGGCCCTTATTTTTCTCTACAAAATACCTTAAAATCTTTGAAAAAAATTATTCAAACCTTTATCGGTCGCTTCAAAATAGTTTTTAAATAATGTTTTCATTTAAATATTTATTGAAATTCGGTCTATTCTCACTTCCACTCTTTTGACAGTTTGGGGGGCTACAATTTATAAAACCTTCTTTCTTGACGAAATTACATTAAATCTCTTGATGGGAAATCTTTATAAATAAAACCCCCATGTTTATTTAATAAATATTTTATAGATTTTAGCTGTATTTTGGTAGATTTTCGCTAAAATTAAATTAAATTGACAGGTTATGACATTTGTCTGGGGCCCTTATTTTTCTCTACAAAATACCTTAAAATCTTTGAAAAAAATTATTCAAACCTTTATCGGTCGCTTCAAAATAGTTTTTAAATAATGTTTTCATTGAAATATTCATTGAAATTCGGTCTATTCTCACTTCCACTCTTTTTACAGTTCGGGGGGCTACAATTTATAAAACCTTCTTTCTTGACGAAATTACATTAAATCTCTTGATGGGAAATCTTGATAAATAAAACCCCCATGTTTATTTAATAAATATTTTATAGATTTTAGCTGTATTTTGGTAGATTTTCGCTAAAATTAAATTAAATTGACAGGTTATGACATTTGTCTGGGGCCCTTATTTTTCTCTACAAAATGCCTTGAAATCTTTGAAAAAAATTATTCAAACCTTTATCGGTCGCTTCAAAATAGTTTTTAAATAATGTTTTCATTGAAATATTCATTGAAATTCGGTCTATTCTCACTTCCACTCTTTTGACAGTTTGGGGCTGAGCTACAAATTTTGTAAAAATCTTCTTTCTTGATGAAATTACATTAAATCTCTTGATGGGAAATCTTTATAAATAAAACCCCCATGTTTATTTAATAGATATTTTATAGATTTTAGCTGTATTTTGGTAGATTTTCGCTAAAATTAAATTAAATTGACAGGTTATGACATTTGTCTGGGGCCCTTATTATGCCTCTACAAAATACCTTAAAATCTTTGAAAAAAATTATTCAAACCTTTATCGGTCGCTTCAAAATAGTTTTTAAATAATGTTTTCATTTAAATATTTATTGAAATTCGGTCTATTCTCACTTCCACTCTTTTGACAGTTTGGGGGGCTACAATTTATGAAACCTTCTTTCTTGACGAAATTACATTAAATCTCTTGATGGGAAATCTTTATAAATAAAACCCCCATGTTTATTTAATAAATATTTTATAGATTTTAGCTGTATTTTGGTAGATTTTCGCTAAAATTAAATTAAATTGACAGGTTATGACATTTGTCTGGGGCCCTTATTTTTCTCTACAAAATACCTTAAAATCTTTGAAAAAAATTATTCAAACCTTTATCGGTCGCTTCAAAATAGTTTTTAAATAATGTTTTCATTTAAATATTTATTGAAATTCGGTCTATTCTCACTTCCACTCTTTTGACAGTTTGGGGGGCTACAATTTATAAAACCTTCTTTCTTGACGAAATTACATTAAATCTCTTAATGGGAAATCGTTAGAAATAAACCGCCCATATTTATTTCATAGATATTTTATGGATTTTAGCTGTATTTTGGTAGATTTTCGCTAAAATTAAATTAAATTGACAGGTTATGACATTTGTTGAAAAAATTCTTAGTGATATAGAATCTATCTATAGTAAGTTTAGACGTTATTATCGCGATTTTGACACATTCCATCCTTTTCTCAAACTCTGTTTGTGGTACCTCGTACGCTCAAGGGGGTTATCAAATTTGAAAAAAATTGCTAGAAATCATTAAAAAAACCGTGTAATTGATTTAATAGCTACTTTTTCATCTCCATTCTCCATTTAAACACAAAAATTTTTTTTAAAAACTAAAATTTGTCAGAAAGGGCCAGCTAGGTCAGGTTTTATTATAGTTAAAAAAAACTATCATAATTGTGTCATGAGATTTTTTGTGATCGAGGTAGATATACACTATGGAAATAATCAGCAAACTCATTGACAATAAGCTGAGGAGATTGAATAGATTGCCCTTGATCGTTTAACATTTTTCCAGGTATTCTTGTGCTGCCCTTTTTGTTCTGGATGTAGGACCAAAATTTTTTAGAATCTTTTTTAAGAGTAATTTCAGTTTCGTTTATATAGTCTATGTAAGCTTTTTTGATTTTGTATTTGATTAACTTGCGAATGTTTTTGAACGACTGCAAGTCAAAATCTCTCTTGTGACGCTTGTATTGAGCTAGGTATCTATTTTTGTTTTTAATGTCGTGAATTATTTCGCTGGTATACCATTTAGGAAACTGATTGTTGGTTTTTGTAGCTTTTTTTAAAGGGACAAATAAGTCCAGTAAACTGTAGATCATTTTGTAAAACTTAGCACAAGCATTTACTTCGTTAAGGTTAGTTAGAAAATTCCAATTGACATTTAATAAAATTGTTAAAGGCACTGTAAATTATAGAGAAAAAAACGATTATTGCCGCGATGACTTTTTACAATTACTTATAGAGTTAAAAAACAATAATTTTACTCACGAAAAAAGTTTGAAGCATGATGGTAAAAGTTTAACCATGGATGAGTTAGCTGCCCAATGTTTTGTGTTTTTTGCTGCTGGTTTTGAAACCTCAGCTTCAGCAATGACCTTTGCACTATATGAGATTGCTAAAAATTCTGAAATTTAACAAAAGGTCCGAGAAGAGATTAATTTGATTTTAAAAAAACATAATGATCAAATAACATATGATGCAATACAAGACATGAAGTATATGGATCAAGTTATTGATGAAACTCTACGAAAATATCCTCCTCTGTCTTTCATCACAAGAAAGTGTGTTAAAGATTATACAATAGCTGATGAAAATGTTGTAATAGAAAAAGGCACTATAGCATTCATTCCGGTTTTTGCTATTCATCATGACAAAGACATTTATCCTGATCCATCCAAATTTGATCCAGATCGGTTTTCAGTAAAAAATAAAAGTACTAGACATAACTATTCTTATCTTCCCTTTGGTGAAGGACCACGAATATGTATTGGTAAATATGACAATATTTGTAACGTAATTAAGTTATAATTTTTTTTTGTTGGAATGCGTTTTGGATTGATGCAGTTAAAGGTTGGTTTAACTTCTTTACTGAAACACTACACATTCTCAGTAAACAGCAGGACTAAAGACCCATTAAGAATGAACCCTTTGTCTATTGTGTTAGCAGCGGAAGGAGAGGTGTGGTTAAATGCAGAAAAAATTTAGTTTTTGATGTATTTTCTGGAAGCAATATCACAATAAACAGTTACCAAACTCTACCAGCTAATTGTCAGTTTAAAAACAGTTTTTTTTGACCGAACATACCTAACTATCAAACAAACTCGCTTGAGGATTCAACATAGTGTCGCTGTAAACAAAAAGCTGCAAATTTGTGGAGTTGAAAGTTGAAAAAAAAACTCATTTGTGATTATTCCAATAAGCCTGCAACCGCTCTTGCTATAAAATAGTAAACAACTTGAGTAATTGGCAAATTTCGGTTAATGCCCCAAAATAATCTCAGCGTTAATGTGCTTTTTCAATTTCATTGAAATAAACGTTAAATAAAGTTTACTAGGTCTGTATAAGATGCTCACATCCGTTCGTCAACATAAAAAAACCTGCTAAATTGTTTTTTAAATAACACTAAACAACAGCTTTAAAATAAAAAGTTTCTTTTTAAACAAACAAAATATATAATAAAATCAATGCAAATTCACTCAAACTAGACCGATAAACTTGAAGATGTTCTGTTCCTATTGGAGCTTTTCAGCAAGTTGCTATAGATAGATTTGGACAAATCTAAATTAACAAATTTGAAATTATATTCACCCAAGTTTGCACTACATTTTTAATGCATGTAGGTTACTTCTAAATGACATATATCAATAATTTCTCAGTAAGCACGTTAGCGTCTTTTATCTCAAACGTATAAAAATAGACTCTGTTGTTTGTGAGCTATAATGTTAGAAACAGATATGGCACATGGCACATTAAACTTATAAATATTTCTTTGTTGGCCGTATATATATATATATGTATATACGGCATATATATATATATATATATATATTTATATATAATATATATATAACATATAATATATATAATATATATATAACATATAATATATATAATATATATATAACATATTATAGGTTAAATAATTTAAAATATTAGAAAATCTCCTTTTCAATTCAAAACTCAGTAATTGTGCAATCCAAAATCATAAATTGTACAGGACGCCACCAACCTAATGTATTTCTCTAAAGCGAAAAATATGGGATTATTATTTTATTCTTTGGGTTAACTTATTAGGGTAGCTGACACCTGTTGGTTCTCAAAACTTTATTTATTGTTTACATTTGCAAAGAATGTGAAAACATCAGTACAAACAAGAACTTAATTAAACATACAGAATTTTTTTTGTCAAGTGAAAAAAAAAATTTTTGAGAATGGCCTTCTTAGGGTGTCGTTTCAATAGCAACAACTATGTAATAATGATAAAAACTTTTGAGACAAGAATATTGCAGCTTTTTTGATAAAGCTGTTTATGTAATGATCAACGTTTCAGTGTGCATGCACAATAATAGTGTGATATTCTTGGGAGACTTTATTACTGCTATATTTGACTCTGACACTACTAACAATTTTGCTACAACATTAAACATCTTTAAAGCCCTTCACATTTAAACCAAATGGTATTTTTAATAGCTATCATCGGATTTTCAATTTTGTTTTTCCTAATATTATTGCAATGTAATGCTGTTTATTTCACCACTTGTATCAGAAGATACCTATCACCCTTTGTTGGAATTTGGTTTTTAAAATAAAGTCACTTTTAATCTATGCAAAAATTTTGGGTATTTATCTAAAGTAAAAAAAAACAAACACGTATTCTCGGCACTATGAAACTTAATAGTCAAGAATTAGTTACTCCAAACTCTCGATAGTAAACAGTTTTGGTAAACTTTTCAAAAGTGTGTAGGTATAATAGGTCTGAATGTTATACGCACTAAACCATCTCCCTAGCCCTATCTTGTATATTCGGAACCGTCTTTTTCACATCGCATCAGAAATACAAGTGGCTTTGTTTTATTTTCTTGTTTTTCTGTTGTTTTTTTCTTTGGGGATTATTACATTTCTGATGTACTCTTGCGTTTCGTTCCAATGCTTTATTTAGATCAAGTTTTTGCCGCCCAAGTCCGCTCCTACTGTCCCAGTAGCACAAGATGTTGGTCTATCATGAGAGCGATGTGGGGCCAATTTTTAAATTGAGTCTATATTAGACTGTTTACACCAATATTGTTAGAAAATTAGCAATACTATTTTAGAACCAATTCCAACTGTCAAATTAACGATTTTGCTTACTTTTATTTTGACATTTTTATGGCTAGTGCTATTTTACACTAACTTTGTTTGTTCTTTTTCTTGTGTTATATCTACACGCTAAGACTTAACAAAAAAAAAAAGAATTTGGATAGGATTTTTCTTACCCTACAACTTTTTCCTGTGAAATATAGAGGGGAGCTATATTCACAAATTTTTGATTACCCATGTTAAATTCCTATGTCTCAAAATCAATTCTACACCCTGTTTATTCATATAAAATTAACATTTTGTTATTTCTTATCTTTTTTTTATTATTATTTAAAAAATTATTAAAGTAAATTGTAAAATAAATAATAAAAATTACAAATAAAATACAATGGAATGGATTAATATTTTTAAAAAACTCTCACGGATCTTTAACCATAAGCGTTTGAATTATAGAAGATTGATTAATTTAATTTAAAAAAAGCATCGTTAAAATAAAACAGTTTCACGACAATACATTTATGTGTTAATTAATGTAATTGATTAAAAATTTATATTTTATAGATTATAGTTTAGTTTATGCTACATATGTTTTAGTTAATAAATAATAGATTATTAATTTGTAATATTTGTTGCTATAGTTATAGTTCTGTATTTACAATAAGAATAATTTAAGTTTTTTGTTAATAAATTGCACAATTTTATGATAATTGTTGTTACAGTTTAGGATTATTATATGTATAATAAGAAGAATTTCAGTTAATTCTGTTTGAATTAAATATATAAAACTAAAGATTTATAGTTATATCAAGTCATATGGCACACAATATTATTTATCTTGTGACATTGTAATATTTAAGAAATTAATTATATGTACAAATAGTTTGAATTAAATATATTTCTGTATAACATCTTAAAAACAATGAAAACTCGATATGTGTAATGAATACTTAATCATTTCAATAGATGTTGATTTGTTTATTACATGTCAAACATTTGTTGTCCAATCCTGTCAAATAGGTCAATCCTGTACGTGGCATGCTCACGTGTTGGCAAACCATCCGCTTTATTTGTTCTTGCGCCTGATCAAAAAACAAAGAATGTCGTTTACCACAAAGTGCTTAAATGAAAATCCTATTAATGAATTAATCCGAGTTTTATTTTTTTTTTCCCAATCTGCACAACATAGTGACATGAGTTTGAAGTACTTAATTATTATTTTTTATGTTTTTTTATTTTTATTCTCTTTCTGTATGTATGTTTTCATCATCATTCATCATAATAAAATACTTTTTTGTTTCTATCTATATAAATATATTATTTTGTATCATTGTTTTACGTTCATCTAAGCCTAAATTAGTTCAGCTAAAAAGTAACACGACATTCATTGACTGTTAGGCGGTACGAAGTTCGCCGGGTCAGCTAGTATAATAATAATTGAGTTTTATAATTCAGCTAAACTCATAATTTTAATCAACTGTTATTTAAATCTGTTATTGCATAAAAATTTATTTGAATAAAATGTATGTATTCACATAAAATTAATTCCTTTTATTTCAGTTATGTTGCCAAAAAAAATTAATTAATTTTCGATCTTTTAAAATTTTGAGAATTTTTTTGTGATTAAATTGTCAAACGGCGTGCCATAAAATCAAGTATGTATACTAATAAAAAAAAAATAGAAGAAAAAATTGAATCTATTTATAACAAAAATAAATCGTGGGTAACGTCTGGATTTTTTTATGTTTTTTTTGTTTTTTTTGGTTTGTTAACAAATTCGTTAATAATAAACTGGCCCGCCTAAAAAGACTTTTAGAGGCGCTGGTTTATAACTATGTGCTATAGTATAAGAAGCACAAATTGTTTCTCAAAATAAAAATTATTTTATGTATTTATTGAACTAAGTATTTATTTTCTAAAAAATAAACTAAGAAAAATTAAAATTTTGCTCTATAAATCTGTCCGAAAGTAACCTTAATCATTGATACTCTTGCAGAACGGCATTGTCTCGAACTAAACATAAAATAATATATTACTGTAACGTTTTTTCAATGTTCTTCCAGAATTCTTCCCGGAAAAACTGTCTTATATATATATATATATATATATAGATATATATATATATATATATATATATATGTATAATCTATATATATATATATATATATATATATATATATATAGATATTAATTATATATATAATAATAATAGATTATCATTATATAATAATCATCTACTGTTTATTAACAAAACAAATGTAATTAAAACTAAAGTTGTAATTAAAAATATAAATTTTTAATCACTGTAGCAATAATTTTAATCTAATACTATTAATTGACACTAACAACAATAATGTGAATATAAAATCGTGTACCTTATGAATTTATTCATTTGTATTGTGCGACTTGTATAGTTGTTTTATTTTAACGATAACGTTTTAAATGTAAACTAAACAATCTTTTATCAATTCAAACGCGTGTAATAAAGTTCCGTAAGAGTTTATTAAAAATATTAAACTATTCTATTGTATTTTATTTGTAATATTTATTATTTGTTTAACTATTTACTTAGTTATTTTTTAATATAAACCTAATGTATCGTGGACCGAATTCACATTCCGCTTTGCATTTTACAACATTTTTTTGCAATAGGATATTTTGTTAGTTTTTTAAAAATTAGTTGATTTATTTGCGGTGTGATGTGATATTATTAGGTATTATTCTTCATACCGTTCACGTTATGATATTATATTCGCATCATAATCATATCGTATTCGTTTATAATAATAATACTAACTCGTTCCGGTTTCGCACGGGGAAACAAACCGTGTTTTTTTTTTAATTTCGAGTTTATAACTTTCTGGATGGAACGTCTTTTAGATGAAATGTCCGATTTCAGTAATTCAAAATAATTAACAAATATTGAAACAGTCTTAAATACGAAACAATTTATTCAGATAAGAATTAAAGCACAGGTAATAGATAACATGGTCTGATTTTGACCGGCATTTCTATCAACTTTTAAAATGTAAAAAAGTAGCTATAGTGACATACTTAACTACTATAGTTAAACATATGGTCTCACTAATTTTTTTGTTGATATGTATTAATATGTTGTACAATTTTGAAAATTTTTTAATAATTTAATTGGATTAATAGAGTTTTTTATAAAGCTAATGAGAGAAATAACATGATTGTCAATTGGGAAACTAATAATTTAAATAAGTATAAGCTTTTTGATCAAACTATTAATTTATTAACTAGATTAATAAATTGTTAATAGTTTGAACAATTTAAAAGATATAATTGGTAGATTACGCAAATCAAGAGATTATGAATTGAATTGGAACGACTGCAATGTAAGTAGGCAAAACGGGGCAAAAATTCAAGATAAGAATTAATGAACATTTAAAAAACTTGAATGAAAAATCTAAATTTGCCAAGTATTTATCGTTAGCAGGTCACAATTTAAACTTAACTAATAATGTACAGCTTCCACATAATTGAGAACACGGTCCTTTATTAACAGCTTTTGAAAACATTGAAATATTCAAATCAATTAATAACAAAAAGAAAAATCAGTTAATTTCCAAAATACAGTTGAGTCTTCTATTTTATATAAGTTAATTTAGTTAAATTAATAGTATTAAAAATAGTTTTTTCAATAAAATACCTTAAACATTTTTAGACCTAGGGTAGCCTCAAATGCCCTCAGAAAAAAAAATTTTTAGTTTTAACTTTCATAATGTAATAACAATGTGTGTTGTTTGTTTTGTAGGTGTTTAGTTTTATAACCTGAAGATGACAATAGTATAATTGTCATAACGCTTAAATTAAGAGTACTGGTTTCTATTAATATTTTCATTAAATTAGTCCTTTTTTTTAATTAATCACTGGTTTGTCTAACATTACATTTAAATTTTCTAAACAATTATTATTTTTTTGGTTACTAAAATTATTAATTACTAGCAGCCCGACCCGGCTTCGCACGCGGTAGACAATTATTTATTTTTGGAAGTTTGCCCCCCTCAGTGCCCCCTCCAGCCCGCCCGCCGCGATACCCGGCGCGCTTTTCAGACTGCATCGCAAACAACGGCCACGGCGCTATGGCGGTTTTGTTTACTGTTTGAATTTTTTAATTCGTAATATCTTTTGAATGGAAAGTCCAATTTAAATAATTTAAAAACTATTTTATAGGTAGTTAAATGGTCTTGACCATAAAATAATTTATTTGGATAAGGATTAATATAAACACATAAATAGCATGGTTTGAATTTGGTTAGCATTTTCATTAATGTTTAAAATGAAAAAAGATGTTGTAGTGACATAACTACAATAGTTGGACATATGCTTCCGCGGAGTTTTTTGTAGACATTATGATGTTCTTCAATATTGTTGTACATTATTTTGTTCTATCGCTAATAGTTTCGGCAGCGCATTTGAGGAAAGACATTTAAAGACTCATTTTTCTACACCTTTGGTTACATTGTTCAAATTTTATCAAGGATCCCTAATTTTTTTAAAATGAAATGTAGCCTATGTCAAATAGGTAGAATGTAGCATTCTATTAGTGAAAGAATTTTTTAAATTGGCCCAGTACTTTTTGAGCCTATTCATTACAAACATACAAATCTTTCCTCTTTATAATATTAGTGTAGATTAATTATTTTTAAAACTACGTATTTCAATTAAATGATTAAATTTTTTTTTGACTCATACTTAACAATTTTATTTCTACGTTCGTTAATACTTTGATTTAATTCAATTATTTTCTGCTTTGCCAAAAAGTTATATTTAGTCAATTTACAATTAAATTTAACTTAATTACAAGTTACAATTGTTAATATTATGGTTTTCCAAAATCTTATCTAGTACGATAGACTCTCAATATTCTTACTTAATTTTGAGAATTTCTTTTTTATTATTTTTATTATTTTTTCTCGATACTTAATTGCTTTTTTTTCTTTTCTCGTCTTTTTATAAATCTTTTCTTAACACATCATTGGGTGTTTTTAAGGTTTTTAATTCTTTTTTTTATCTTATTTTCAACTGTTAGTTTCTGGTGTGCTTTCTTCTTTCTTCTAACTTTTTACACCTTTCTTCAAAGGATTTATGATATTGTTAATCTTGATTGATCTTTGTTTTTTTAGTTAACCGTTTAATTTTATTATTTTTCTGTATTAGTCTTAATTGTATTCTTTGCACATTACCAACATTTACTGATACTTTCTTAAATTTAATTCTTGTCTAATTTTAGCATATTGTCTTAAAATTTTGGTTCAACGTCTTGTCTAGTTTTAGCTCTGTAATTAGATGTATTTTTTCTAGCATCTTTGCGTACTTTTCTTAATCTTTTTTTCAATGTTTTTGAGACTTTTGTTCAATTTAAAGTTAGTATGTTCACAATACATCTTTGTAATTTTATTTTATATTGCTTCATTCTTAACAATTTGTTTTCGTAAGTATCAACCATTTGAGTAAGTTTTCTAATTTATAAATTAACGTCTTATTTTAAATTTCTAAATGTTTCATTTTGATACTTTTATTTTCTTTATATTACTTGATCATTTGATGTGAGAGTCGTGTTTTGTCTTATCAATATTTCGAACGCGGTGGTTATAAATAGTCGGGCTAATGACTCGGGTGTTTTTCCCTTCGTTATATGAATGATTGATTTGTTAATTTTAATAGTTATTTACGTTATTACTGCGGTAAGTTTTATTTTACAGGGCAAGGTTTTCGTTGCGGAGTGCTTTAATAAAACCGCGGGCTGTAAAATGATTAATGCACGAATAATGTATGCAACTTTTTAGCCGAAGACTCAATTTTGACTGTTTTAAAAATTCCGAAATTTGAATTAATTTGAGGCTGCAATTAAACTATGGTTTAGAGCTCGATCGATGGTTAGCTAAGTACTACACCACAAGATAACGCCGACGACGCCTTAAATTTTGCACCAAAAATATTAAATTGTCTTAATTTTTGAATCTATAAGGCTTATTAAGTGCGGTAAATTGTCCTGGTATAAACAAACTATATTTATGAGTAAGCAACACTTTCTTTGGAGGTCTCTAAAAGCAGATCATTTTTATAGTATTTTACAACACGCCAGTGAAAGTGACAGATGGACGCTCTGCATGTAAAAAAGTCTAGTTACTATCGAAGTTGACAAGACGTTAATATGCCGTTTACAATCAATGAGGCTAAAAAAGTCTTTACCAGGGCTGAATCACTACGAACTACGAGAGGTAGTTTGTAGTTGACTTAGATGTCGTGCAGCAAATTTGTCGTTCTGATTTTTATAATAATCAAAATTGTAGTTTTAATTGAGCGCCATGAGAATAAGGATTATGACTATTTTTGAAGAAATATGTAGTTAATTTTGTAATTTGTAAGAAATTTTAGGTTAATAACTAATTTGCTAAAGTTATTTACAAGCTAGAATTATGAACATTTATAAATTTAATCAGTTAAATGACAAATGGAAACTAGCATTTTTCCTGCAAAGTCCCGCCAAAAAATTTCGCATAGGAATTGTATAATAAATTAAGAAAAAAAAATTGGTTTAGCATCGTTGTCATACGCTCTGTACAATAATACGATCATATTAATCATCAAAAAAACATTGTAAATCCGTCACAAAAAGCTTTTTTTTTATATAAAAAAAGAACCTTGACAAGACGCAGTTTCCCAACTATTTGATAATCACAATAGCTCGCAACCATTCTTGCTCTAGCTTTTAATGGAGCCCCGCCCCATCTTTTACGTAGAGTTACATAATCCCACCGATAATATATAATAATGTAAGTGTAACGTTCTTATTTATTTTGCCTACCATTTTTAATACTCTAATTTCCTAAGTTATAGACGTTGGATGAGATATTATTTGGTGTTTCAATAGTCAAGGCTGCTTCTCTATGAATATTTTATTAGCAATAACAATTCTTACGCAATTGCATACATGGATTTTGCTCTAACCAATTAATTTTGCACTCTAACGTCAAAGATTAGATATCAGTTTAGATAAAATTGTAAATAAACTCGCCTCACTCCCACACAAAGTGAAATTAAAATTAACTAAAGTAGATAAAGAATGTTGTTTCGCTTTAACCTAATAGACTTTATTGGTGTATGTGTCGCTTTAATAGTGATTGTTATTGTGTACTATAAATGGAGTTTCCAATATTGGAAAAAAAGAAATGTTCCTTTTTTGGAACCAAGTATACCGTTTGGAAATCTTGTTAATCCACTGTTGGCAACAAATCACCCTAGTGCCAACTTAAAAAAGCAGTATGATGCCGCCAAATTCAAAGGATGGAAGCACTGTGGAGTTTATATGTTGTCAATTCCAAACTATCTTGTCGTCGATCTAGACTATGTAAAGAATGTTTTAACAAGAGATTTTCAATATTTTACTGATCGTGGATTTTATTATAATGAAAAAGATGATCCTCTAAGTGCTCATTTATTTGCTATTAGCGGTCTGAAATGGCGTAACTTAAGGATGAAACTATCGCCAACATTTACTTCAGGCAAGATGAAATCTATGTTTAGTACTTTGGTAGAGTGTGAGCCATATTTGAGAAAAAAAATTGAAACAGAAATTAGTACAAATACTCCTGTAGATATTAAAGAAGCTTTAGGGTGTTTTACTACTGACATTATAGGCAATTGTGCTTTTGGCCTAGACTGTAATTCGATTCAAGAAGACAATTCTCCGTTCAGAACATTCGGCAAAAAAATCTTGATTTTTTCCAAACTACAAACCTTAAAACTTATATTTGCGTTCAGCTTTCCTAATCTTAGTAGAGCATTAGGGATCAATTTTGTACCTAAAGACGTGTCCAGCTTTTTTCTTAAAATGATAGAAAATACTGTGAATTACCGAGAACAAAATAATTTCCGACGCAACGATTTTTTACAATTACTTATAGATTTGAAAAATAATAAATTTGCACATGATGAAGGCTTTATGCATGATGGCACAAATTTAACCATGAATGAGCTGTCTGCTCAATGTTTTGTTTTCTTTCTTGCTGGTTTTGAAACATCGTCTACAACAATGTCTTTTGCACTTTACGAACTTGCTAAAAATCCTGATTTACAACAAAAAGTCCGGGAAGAGATTGATATCGTTTTAGAAAAACATAATAACCAAATAACATATGATGCAATCCAAGAAATGAAATATATGGATCAAGTTATTGATGAAACTCTGCGAAAATACCCTCCTTTACCTTTTGTTTCAAGACAATGTGTTAAAGATTATGCTGTAGCTGGCGAAAACATTATAATAGAAAAAAACACTCTAGTTGTGGTTCCGGTTATTGGGATTCACTACGATGAAGAGATTTATCCTGACCCACACAAGTTTGATCCCGACAGGTTTTCTGAAAAAAATAAAGCCAATAGACACCATTACGCTCATCTTCCATTTGGTGAAGGGCCAAGGCAATGTATTGGTAAATATTATTAGCATATTGGCTGTTGTTGCAAAAATGTATGATAACTAACATTGCTACAAGAGTGTGTGCTTTTGTAATAGTTTACTGTTTCTTGACCTAGAATACAGATGAATGGTACTTTGAATATAAGTACTTTTATAATTTTTAAAAGTACGTTTTCTTATAATTTTGGGGAACTCCCTCTTGAATTTTAAACGTTGGAAGCTATGTATATTGATTAACTAGCTATTTAAAGAAAAATATTTTTTTTTAAATAGCTAGCTAGTTACTTGTGGTAAACCAAAAATAATAATAAGCATTTTCTAGCTCTATATATCATTTGTTTAACTTTCTTTTCTAATACATGATTTTTACCTTTTTTGTCATCTAATTGTCATTCTTTCTATTATATAAAGCATACTTTATATTTTTTATTCTTTTTTGCATACATGCTTAACTTTCTCTTTAATCAATATTTGCACTATTTTACTTTTATCATTTTTTTTATTATGCTTATAGTAAAAATTTTTTTCTTCGTTTTTTTGCAGCAGGATTTTTCTGAAATGTTTGAACAATTTTTTTTCTACAGTTTTAATATAGGAACCGTTAGATAGACATTAAATTATTCTGTATAAATTATTTAGATCAACTCTTGCTATGAAATTTTGAACGTATGCTTATTTTTTGATTAGTTTATACTCAGAAAGGTACAATATTATAGACGGGCTTTGACATTAATCGGCAATCATACTATCAAAGACAATGAAAAACTGTCACGAAAAACACAGCAAGAGATTATCTTAATAATTTATGAATACACGTTATAATACAATATATACCGAGCGCGTCAAAAGTTCGGCAACGGATCACCATTTTCCCAAAAAAAGGTTTCCAAATAAAAAATTTGGTACAAAAGTTGCTGACTTACAAGTTATGAGTTCTTTGGTAACTAAACATTCCATGCAAGAGGTGGAGGTGATTTTAAAATTTTAAATAGCAAATTCAATTGTTTTTGACAGAACCATATTTTTGGAGAAAAATATCAATTTTTAGTCTGAAACGTTTTTTTATTCGAAATCTGTTTTATGCAACGTTCAGATCTTTTGTTAACGTTTTTATGCTTCGATGGCGATCTAAACTTTTTCCGAGAGTAAGTTTGATGGCTTTTTAAGAATTTTTTCATGTAGAATTTTCTTATTTATGATTAATTATTTTTAATTATTTAATCTTTTTATTATTTTCAATTTCCAATTTTTTTTTTCAAGAATTTTTTTGGTTTTAGTATGCTGCTGAAGCGATGAAAAGAAAGAATTCCAGATTGGCACCCTCTCAGTATTTAAGCCACTCCAAACATTTCTTCCTACAAATCCATTTTTCTCATTGTCTTGCAAGATGCTTTATACTGCCCTTCTTCTTTTTCTTAATAATAAGTTAATCGGTGATGAAAAATTGGGATTTACTTCTTGAAAAAGTTTTGAATGAAAAAGTATCTCGAGCAAAAAAATAAAACTTTCAAAAATCTGAATCCGTCAATAAAAGTAGGGGTTGCTCTTGAAAATATCAAAGTTACGTCTCCACCTCCATTTGTACCTTGTAACCAAGCAGTTTTTGTACCACACTTTTTTTTTGAAAACTTTAACCCCGTAGAAATATTGACTCGTTGCCGGACTTTTGACGCACTTGGTATATATGTATTAGCTATTAGTATACTCTTTTTTACTCTTTGCAATGTTGTGTCTAGCAAAAGATAGAAACTTATGTTTGAGTTTCACATTTTAAACGCTACTACAGATCTGTTGTTTAACTTATGAAGACATTTTGAGTATCGCTTAGAAGTTGAAGATTTATTTTGTTGCAGGCTGGTTTGGTAATGATTATCGTCTGTTTCAAATAGTTGGTGCAACCTAAATAGACTGACAGTTTTTAGGCTGTATTTGTTGCATTGCATAACCATTTAGTTTTTATTTTAAAGTTGACATATTTCCAATGTCAGCAAAAGCTGCTAAGCTCTTAGAACTTAGAAGATGAGAAAACGTGCTTCTATTATGATTTTTTTTTCAATTTTTGAGATTCATATTAGTTTAGTCGATATTGTCAAGTGTAAATTGAACAAATTGACTCTTGTTTTCTTGCAGGAATGCGCTTTGGCTTGATGCAAACAAAGGTTGGTCTGACATCGTTATTAAAACACTACAAATTTTCTGTGAATAACAAGACCCTAGAACCACTAAAGATGAAAGTTTCGTCTTTTGTATTGACAGCTGAAGGAGAAATTTGGTTAAATGCTGTAAAAATATAATGTTTAATGTGTTTATTTGTATTTTTTTAATGTTGTTTTTAAGTTAAGTAATAAAGTTGACATTATCATAACTAAAAACCAGGTGACTTGAAAGAATTTTAACATGACTATCTGTTTATTATTTTTTTAGGGTTTATGCAAATCAAAAGATAACGCTTTATTATATAAGCTAAAAAGGAAAACAGTTATGAAAACGGTTGTAATGTGTTTTTAATTAAGAAAATTTGAGCAATATGTAGTTATTTACATAAAATTCAGGAAAATTTCACATTACTGAACAGGAGCTAAATTGAAATGCGAGGCACTTCTTGTGTGAAGTATTTTAAAGCTCCGAGTCAAGTAAGAGATTTTACTGACGTGTTTTGTATTAAATTTTTCCGGAAATCGTAAAAAAGACGAAGTTTACAAATTTTAGAATTTTTTTACAAATTTCACAAAAATCAAGTTTGTCCATTTTGTTGGCAACTATAGTACTAGAGTATTATTTTTATTTTGCGTCTTGTAAAGTTTTTACAGTACTAGTCCGGAAACTCAACTTTCTTGCGCGTAAATAAGCAGGAAAATGTTGTTTCCAAAACAATTTCCGAAAAAATATATTGCTTAAAAATAATTCTGCCATAAGTTTTTATATAATATATTTTAAATTTTTTGTGCGACGTTATTTGGTTTACTTCTTTAACAAATTATTTCTTAATTTTGTGTTAATTGTTTTAACGGTATTTTCCGGTGCATTGTTTTTTTCTTTCTTTCGTTCTTCTTTCCTATTTTTTATTTTCTTTTATTGCTTGTTGTTGGGCTATCAATTCAACTTCGGTGAATATATTTTGCCGTTTTGTGTTTAACGTTATAGTACAATTATTAACAGTTTGCAATCTACATCCTGTTGTAATGTTACGTGTTATTTTATCACCTGCCAAATTTGCATCTACATACTGTAATGGGTATTTTTTTGACGCAATTTGCATAAGAATAATGGTGGTGGCGCCGGGATAATTAAATTCATATAATTAAATTACCTAGTTTCATTAAAATACAATAATTGTCAAATTGTTTCACCACATTCTTTTTCTGATTATGAATACAACTTAAATACTGCATAAATACAAGATTAACAGACTACATTATTGTCGACGATCCACTACAACTCACCCCCTCTGTGCCCGCTGTTAAGAAACCGCCTTGAACAAATTGAACGGATTAGATTAACCATACATGAAACACATTCACACATAATGTACTTGTCAATAATACTTATCAAGGAACTCACCGGAGGCTTGTCCCCGCCAAGCAATCCTCCATTCCAGCCTTGTGGAGGGCATCCTCTGCTACGGTGGCTTCGCTGCTTCTATCATATAGACCAGATTCCATGGACGTTGGGGGCTCCCTTCTGCTTCTCCATTCTTCAACCTATTTATTATTTTTGGTACCATTGTGAGAAGTCAAGAGAGGCCTTCTCGCGAGTGCCTGTACCCAGGTAATTAAACCTAGATGGCCATTGGTTACAGTGTTTCCGGCGAGGAGAATAAAAACAAGATTAAAGGAATAATTGAAAGGTATAAGAACACTGCAACCTTCCATTGCCACAATAGAGAACCCACCTACAACTCTTTTCAGCGACAAGGTACCAGCCTTGACGGCAGCATCAAACCCGGCTTCAAAGATCTCTCCAATCTTTTAAAGAAATCTGAGAAGCTAGATCTCAACCGAAAAACAGGAGTTATGTTAATCGGCGTCGAGAGCCAAATATATAAATAATAATAGTTGTAGTAAAGACCGGCTTAAGAACAGAACAAGTTCTCTGCTGTAAGTTTTCATTCTTTATCATTTCACTAAAGAGCAATAATAAACAATAACAACCGTGTCAATTCTGACACAAATAATCTGCATGCTCTTTAATAAAAACAAATATGCCAATAATGACATAGATGTATCTGCATGCATCATAATAATCAATATAATGTAATAAGGTCTTACATGTGCTCTTTCCTAAGCTTAGAGCAAGTCGTTTCAGTACTCAACCTAGCTGCCATAGCCAAACCAGCCACAATATTAGAAGAAGGTAGGATCTGTCACCTGGCTAGGTTACTGGAACAGAAATGTTAAGACACTACACTCGCACTTCATTTGCACACAATAACAAGTTATATTCGTTCGAGATTAAAGATAACTATCACTCTCGTTCTCTTGACTTGACTATACACGAGTACCGCACTCGACACTCCTACTAGTACCACTCGCTGACCGCTGTTTACTGCCTTTACGGCAATAGTATCATCCCTCAGCTAAGTGCTCTGCGCAATCTCCACTCAGCTATCCCTCCTTTTTGCAATATTATATTAAAGCTGTTTTGACTTAAATAATTTATAAAAATAAATGTATAACAAGTAAACTCTCACAATACCTTTCAATAATTTTATTGGTTTTAGTTTGATAATCAGTTTCAGATTATAAGTTTTATAAGCCGTTTCAAACATTGCCAAAGTTCTACTGACTTTATACTTATCATTATGCACATTAAGCACCCAATTAATTGCCGGCATGGTGCATTCTAGTATTTGTATAAGTCAAGAGCTGTGTAGTTTATTTTAGTAGATAAAGAAGTTGTTACACTTTTGCAGTTGCTTGAAGATATTTTGTTCTTATTGGAACTTTTTAGCAAGTTGCAACAGATTTAGATTTGAATAAATTTGCAGTGACAAATTTGTGCTTAAATTGCCAAGTGTCTGTTACCTTCGAAATATGGCAAAAAAAGGGACATCTTTTAAAATTACATCAAAAGTTGGAGAAACAAGATTTCTACATGTTTTAATGCATATTAATCTCTCTGATGACATCAGTTTTAATAGACACAAATTGAGATAAAACGTAGCCAGAGTGTATGAGCTTTTCTCTCATATTTTTACACATTTTCTTTCTATCTACCTTATCAAACGCTGTTCTAAAATCTATAAATAGTGTATACAACCTTCCTCCTTTTTTTCATCTCATTCTTAGCTAAGTGGTCTAGGATGTATACATTATCCACTGTTCCCCTCCCATCTCTAAATACCGCCTGGCTATTGCCTTCTTTTCCTCCATCTTTTTTCTCTCCCTCTCATCTAGAATTGACGCATACAATTTATAGCCTGTGTTTAGCAAAGTTATTCCTTGGTGGTTTTCCTGTTTCCTCTGCTTTACACTCTATTCAATACTTCTACCAATCTTTTTATCACTCTTCTCGTCTCATACATCCATTGTTCATTCTGTATTCCATCCCTCCTCGGTGCCTTCCTTTTCCTCAGCTTCGTTATCTGTTCCTCTATCTCCTTCAGCGTAATTTCTAATCTTAATAAAGCTGTCTGTTTTGTTTCCTTTGCTGGTTTTCCTATCTCTACTTTTCATTTTTCTTCCAGCAGTTTTTTGAAAAATTTTTCTTATTTGTTTATTGTTATCTCTTCGCTTGCCCCTTTTTTCTCTCGTCCTTTTTTCTATTTATTTCTTTCTATATTTTATTTTTGCTTCTAGGAAGACGCTGACAAAACTTATAAAAACTTTAAAAACCCTGCATTAAGATATAATATTATACTATTTTTGCTTCAAACTTTTTATGTTAGCAACAAGTAAAAACCTCGCAGGGAACGATTTACTTAAATCACTGTCTTATTTTTCCATCTCCTTGTTGTTGTTTTTATAAGTTTTTAATTAAATTTCTGTTGTTTTATTACTTTTATTACCATATTTGAAAAATATTTATGATAAGTAGTGCATAGCACATGTTATGTTTTCTTTTAGTTGAAGGATTTTGACTATTTCTGCCGTCTATAGCTTCTATCTTTGCATGATTTTTGTAATGGCCAATCACATTAATAAAAACCAAAGTTTTAAAAATTTCAGTTTAGCGATTTGCTAAACATAAAACTAGCAAATTCAACCCCATCAGATATGAAACAAGCGTTTCTAGCTACAAAAATATTACGTGAATCGTGCATTAACACAGAGTAAACAATACACTTATTCGTGTTATTAACAGAAGTGTTAATAAAATGTTACTGGAAAGATTTGACTCAAATTCTTAATTAATTTTATTCACACCACATTTGTGTTTACAACGATGAGATTCAATATATCTATTAAGCATTTTTATAAACAAAGTTTGAAAAAATGATATATTTTAATAATAAATTAGTTTGCAAAACACAATCTACTTAAATTTTAAATAAAACAAGCGCATAGAAAACCTTATTATTATTTCAATACTAAACCCACTTAGTTATTAAATTTCTATTATTTGTTGTAACCTTCTATCAAACTATTGTTATGATATTTATATGAATTGAATTAATTCAATTTTAAGTTGAACAAAAAAACACCATTTGTATTTGTATTTTAATCAACGTTTCAATGATTTTTCCCCTGTCTCAAGGCTCTAACCTTTTTTGCTGGTTATTAAAATTAACATTTACATGAGAAACACATTTGAATTTTCACATAAAGAAAGTAAAACAAAATCACTTTTCAAACCTTGAAGTTATGCGCTTATCTAATATTGTATTAACGATAATTTAGTAATTTATGGTTAGAATAGTGGTTTTACTTGTTTTTTTTCTGTAATGTAAAAAATCGCAATTTTTTATTGTGTTTAATATTTAACAAAATTTTAATATTTTTTTATTTTTAATCGTACTTTCAAAAAACAGCATAATTTAAGCAAGTCATAGAATTTATTTGTTTTCATAACGTTACTGCATTCACTTAAAACGTCAAGTTAAAAATTAAAATTTTGATAAACGCCACAAAGCTTTTCACTTAAAATGGGTTTTGCTACACAGAAAAAATGTATTAATCTCATTGAAATAAGAATTTATATTCATATGTGCCATTGCCAAACAGCACTACATATTTTTTAATTGTAATTCAGAAAGTATAAGATGTAGTTCAGAAAGTGTATAATAATTCAAAAAATATAATTTGTAATTCAGAAAACGAATTGATATTCAGAAAGCTCTAACTGTAATTCAGAGACAAGATAAAAAAGATCAGTGGTGATTGTGCTGGAGCGGCACAACATACCACAATTCACCATGCTGCTGCAGCTTTGACGTTAGAGAATATGCCTGTAGATCAATAATTTTTTTTTGCATTTTGCATTAAACTGTTGTAACAGTTATTAATGCGGTAAGTTGAACCGCGCGCTGTAAATTGCCTAACGCACCAATAAGGTTTTAAACTTTTTAGCCGAAGCCTCAATTTTGACTGTTTTAAAAATTCCGAAATTTGAATTGACAGTTGAGGTCAACAACACAAATGCAATGAGTTTGTAGTTTCTTGTTTTACTGAGTGCGGTAAATTGTCCTAGAATAAACAAACTATATTTATAACTAAACAACACGTTTTTCAAAGGTTCCTAAAAACAGACAATTTCCATGATATTTCACAACACGCCAGTGAGTCAAAGTGACAGATGGGAGCTTTAACTGTGAAAAAATCTAGATACCATAGCAGTTGACAGTTGAGGTGTAAATATCTGAAAAACTATATATGTACTTTGTATTTTTTTGTACGAATGCGCATTGGCTTGACGCATTCAAAGATCGGTCTAACTTTGTTGCTAAAACAATAAAAATTTTCTGTGAAGTAAAAAACCATAGAACCCCTAAGAATAAAAGTTTTCTTTTGTATTGCCAGCTGGAAGAAAAATTTAGTTAAATGCTGAAAAAATATTATACTTAATGTGTTTAATTGTATTTTTTACAATATTTAAACTTTTTAGTATTATTCGAAACGTTATTAACACAAATCCATTCACAACTCTATTTACAATTGTGTCATTAGCAAAAAGATCAATCTTACAGTTTTTTGTTGCTTGTTGTATGATATCATTTACATAAATCAAAAACAATGTAGGACTAAAGACCATCCTTTGAGGCACTTCAAATTTTACATTTTAAGTTTCGATAACACGCTATTAAATTTTACACAATGAACACTACGGCTTAGATACGATTTAAACCATTTCAACATCGGATTTTTAAAGCCCTTGCTTTCTAGTTATTTAATTAATATATTACGATCTACAATTTCAAAAGTTCTCGCAAAGTCTAAAACACTGCCAGCACATAATTACCATCGTTTATTGCTCTTAAAATAGATAAGTAAACTAAGATTAAATTGGCATTGTCTTTTTAAAAAAAATAAACTTATCATCTAACGTGGTAGGCGAGGGCACAACTATTCTATAAAGGGTAGCTGACTCGTTTGTCATTTTGGAGCTAAATCTATTGCGATAAATTTGAAAGTCTACTAATTAGCCACAATTCGCTGGCTATATTTCGTGCGATTCACGGTAGATATGAAAGAAACTAATAAATGTTGCATATAACATCAAATAATGAATATAGTAAAAACTTGAAGTAATGTATCTAAAGTACATATAATGCTTAGAGTTGCTTATGAAAAGTTCGATTTTGTTCGACGGGCATAATATTTGTTGATAATCGTTATTAACTACTACTCATATCTTTTGTGAACAATGTTGAGTTGCCAAACGCCAAGGATTGACTTAAAGTGTCACATTTGTGATCAGAATTAGGTAAAAAAATTGTTTACGCTCATAATTATTTATTTTTTACATTTATTGACTTATGCTTGTATTCATAGTCGTAGCTCAGGATCAAGCTTAAGCTTAGACTCAAGCAAGAACTCCGGCAATGCTCGGGAAAGCGTTTGCATGCGTTTTGAAATCGAATTATCGCTGATTCCGTCTCAAGCAAGGACTTCGGCAATGCTCGTAAAATCTGATATTCATATCTTGAGTCTGAGATCGAGCTCAAGACCGGACGGTATTCATAGACAAATCTCAAGATATAAATATCAAATTACGGTGTGAATAAGGGCGATTTTTGCTTGATGAGCAAGCGCACTGGGGTTGGACTTGAGCCAGGCCCCGACTTGTCTCAAGTCCGACTCAGTCGCCATTCGCCGGTTATGGCATCGTTTGACGTTGGAAAATACTGAAGAGTATTATGTGTTGCATTTCATAACAACGAACATTGACATGTTGGACGAGATATGCGCGGGATGCTGCGAACCCATTGGAATTTTTCTCCAACTTTGAATTTAAGCGTCGCTACAGCTTTACAAAAGACAATGTATTGAATGTAGGATTGCTTGCAGATTAGTGGAAAGACAATTATTACTTACACAAAATTAAAGGGCCCACATTTTGTGCAAAAATGAAAGCATTGAATAAAAAATGAAAGCATTGAATAATAATAAAAGTCACAGATATTTATTAATTCGGTAGTATTTTTATTTTGTAACACCTTCTACTGGTAAACATAAGTACAAAAAATGTAAAATTTTTATTAGTTTACATTATAAGTGTAAGGTATTGTTTGCAGAAGCATAGTAGACAAAACAGCAGCCGTAAACTTTCATCTTTACACACTTCTTGAATAGCTCCTACTACTCACTACTCTGATAACTTTTCTGCATCACATTTCCTGCAATAAAAGTGGATAAAGGTCTGGTTAGATTTATATTAATGTTGCACTTACATTGTCTTTCTCAAAAGCGCGCAGTGTGAGCTAGCTTCTATTTGGGTCTCACTTTTGCAGCTTTCGTGTTTTGAGGAGAATGTAATAATGGTCCAGATTGGTCACTATTGCGGCATCCGTCGTTTTTGCAAAAAACACTTTCGATATAATCCCTGCGGCATCGAGTTATTCCTTGACCTGTCACTTTATATAAACACGGAGAATGTCTGTCATGCGTCAAAATGTTAAATTTTAAACCTAACAACACAAAAATGACTACTTTGGTGACTTCCGCAAGACGCACGTTTTCCCGAGCATTGTCGAAGTCCTTGCTTAATTTCCCGAGCATGGCCGGAGTCCTTGCTTGAGACGGCGTCTCAAGCTTGAATTCAAGGTTGATCTTGAGCTACGAGTATGAATACCGGCATTAGATTCATAGGACGGTGTTCTGTTCGCTCGAACATCGATTTCCAAATTTTTAATGCTTAAACCCCTAATTGTAGTACAATGTTTTAGCATCTGATCCCAAATATCGCAACATTGTCGGAACGAATGTTTATATGTATTGGAGAATGTACTTTATAATAAGTACGTACTATAATTAAAACCATTATTACTTACCGATACATTTTAAAACCTTTTGTTGATTGATTAAAACAGTTTCGTAGCGCACATCCGAGCATTTTTCAAAAAAAAAATTGTAAAGCTACGTAGGATCTGCAATATTTTGACAAGTGACATACGGAGATTAGCACCAAAATGGCGAACGAGTCAGCTGTCCTGTATGTGGTACCTATAGTCGAAGGGCATAGTGCGGTTGTTAGCTTTCGATATTAATAAGTACAAAAATATAAATAATCTAAATTAGGCCAGAGATAGCTTATGTCTTCTATTATTTATTTTTATGAAAAAAGGATTTTTTCTAATACGTTTTATTTGCACCATACGATTTTTTGACAATTTGAAGATTTAAAATCCTCATAGTTGAGGCTACAATTCTATCTAATTTGAGGCATTTGGCACTCTACTAAATTTAAAAAATACAAAAAAAATTTATTACTTTCGAAATCTACAATTATTATACAAAAATTTATACAACACTAAACAGTTCGTTCAAACAAATAAATCGATTATTTTTAATACCGATTTAAAACGGTGAGATATAATAAGTACTTTTGTTGAGCATAATACCAACATGTCACAACGGTTTGACAAAAAAATTTATATTTGTTTTTCAAAACGAGGTATTACTTTTTGGTTGAGTTTGCAAATGAAAATGAAATGGTAAAAAAATAAGCTAGGAGTAGCAGAAGTGTAGCAAAAATCAGATTTATTTGGCTCTAATGCATTTAATAGAAATTTGTAAAAAAAAATCTTTTATTGTTAGTGTAGAGTAGTAGAGTATGACAAAATGTTTGTCTTTGTATTTTGCGGCATTTTTAGGAGGTCAAATGAAAGAGGTTGGGGGACCACTATCGTTTTTAATTTTTCGCTGACAGATGGCCAGAAGAACATGGCTACCGCTTCCGATACTTTACATAGCAGCGACGTCTAACCCATAAAATCTGATTTTTTTTCTTGGCTAGCCTTAAAATGGTAATTTTTTTCGGCTGTCAAAACATGAGAAAAATTTTATTTTGACTTAGTGTAGGATAAAATAGTATAGTGTACACCTAAGTAGCAAAGTGCTACTCTGGCCACTTCTCAAGGCCTGGAAAACCTGCAGCGGTGATTTACACATTATTTTTTATCGTACACAACATTACGTTATAATCAAGCATTATCTCAAAATTGATTAGAGGTTATTACTGCCAAATGAGAATATCAAACCTCTTTTGACAGATGTCGACAATTCATAAATTACTTTTTCTTGCTCCATCCGCCGAATGTACGCTCTTTCTGGCCGCATTTTACGCCAGAAAGAGCGACTTTTTATAGCCTGCATTTTCTAGCCGCTACCATAGCAACACAACCACAAAAGTCATTATGACAGAACTGTTAAACGTTAAACTAAAAAAAATTCGGCGGGTGGAGCAAGAAAAATAGTATACGACCTACGGCCAGACCTCGGCTTTGCCTCGGCTATCATATCACATACGCCAGAAATCCAACTTTCTGGTCTTAGAACGTAATATACTATTGCACGAAACTACTGGATTCAATTAATCTGTAGAAAAAGCCTAGTAGATGCCAACTTTCTCGGCTGTCAAGAGATAAAAAAAATTTATTTAGAGCTAGTAGAGGATAAAAAAACTAAATGTTTAAATTTACATTGCAACGTTGAATAATAGGGTTGCGAGAGAACAGAGAATACAATCTTTTACAAGTTTAATTAATTTTACACAATTCGAAAAAAGTGGAATTCAATTTTGTTACCTAAAAGATAATAACAACATTTTATCTGTTTTTAAGTTAATTTGCTTTAAAACGTAACTTTTAAAATGTCCCGGTTTTACTGGGCTTTTATATTCATATATTTTATTTGTTGGGAACCCCGTAAATCAAAAACATAATAAATTGTAATAACCAATACAAGTTTCTTAGTTCTTACCTAATTTTCGATTGGAATTTACAATACTTAATTGACTGTACATTTTATAAGATTGTACAAGAATAATAATCAATTATGAGCGTCTTTTTAAATCATTAGGAGAAAAACAATTAAATAAAATCTATGTTTCAAAAAAATAAGTACGAAATTTCTGTTACACGTTGTAGGTATTGTTGATACGGCTGGCGTATTTTACAACGGCCTAACTTGTTTTTTTTGCATCGACTTCATTACTTATCACAATATGTTTACTGAATAACTTGTTCATTGTCGGCTGCTAATATTGACCGAGTGAACCAGTGCAACACACGCAGTCGAATACTGTTTACATATATCTAATGCTCCTTTGCTTATAACAAGCTTTTGCAACTTTGGTTTTTACCAATGTTTCTATCCTATAATTTATTTTCAGAACTCGAATAATCCAAAATGTAAAGTATGATAGATAGATGCAATGTTAAATGCCGCAGATAATATTTTTTCTATCAGAAACATAATGTTTGTTAGTGAATTGATAACCATTTCATATGATAAAAGATAATATAAACCTCTTGTTCTACGGTTTCCAGGATCAATGTTATTTTAGAAACATTAATATTTCTTTCGAATTAATTAATATAGAGTAGGCAGTTTACCTGAAAAAAAAACTGACTAAATAATTGCAATTATAATTTTGCACCATTGTACACCAATGTCACACATAAATAAATAAAAGAGTATTTAAAGAAATTTGCGGGTTCATTCGTCTTTGTATTGTGAAACTTGGATTACCTACCTTAAAAATACGATAATATTTCAAGTGACTGGAATGGATGTTGTTGGTATTAGCGTTGCGTTATTAATGATTGTAATTGTCTACTTTAAATGGAAATTTCAATATTGGAAAAAAAGAAATGTCCCCTTTGCAAAACCAAGTATACCATTTGGAAACCTCGAGACTAGCAAATCATCCAAGCGTTACATCAAAAAGGCAGTATGATATAGCAAAATCTAAAGGTTGGAAACATTTCGGGGTGTATATTATGGCAGCACCACAGTACGTTGTGGTTGATTTAGATTATGTGAAAAATATTCTGACTAAAGATTTTCAACATTTTACTGATCGCGGATTTTATTATAATGAAAAAGATGATCCACTCAGTTCTCATTTGTTTGTAATTGATGAACCAAAATGGAAGAATTTGAGAATGAAGCTATCGCCAACGTTTAGCTCAGGCAAGATTAAATTGATGTTCCAGACGTTTGTTGAATGTGAGCCATTTTTGAGAAAGAAGATTGAAACAGAAATAAGTAGAAATAAACCTGTTGATATTAAAGACGTCTTAGATCGCTTTACGACTGACATTATTGCCAATTGTGCTTTTGGACTAGAGTGCAATTCAATCCAAGAAGATAATTCCCCTTTTAGAACATACGGAAAAAAAATCTTCGCCTTATCAAAATTAAAATTCTTGAAACTCTTGTTTGCATATACTTTACCTGATATAGGAAGAGCATTAGGGATAAAGGCGACACCCAATGATGTTTCTAATTTTTTTCAAAATATTGTTAAAGACACTGTAAGTTATAGAGAAAAAAACAATTATCGTCGCAACGATTTTTTACAATTATTCATAGACTTGAAAAACAATAGCTTTACACACGAAAAAAGTTTGAAGCATGATGGTGAAAGTTTACCATGGATCAGATAACTGCCCAATGTTTATCATTTTTTGCTGGAGGTTTTGAAACCTCATCTACAACAATGACCTTTGCACTATACGAACTTGCTAAAAATTCTGAGATTCAACAAAAGCTCCGAGAAGAAATTAATTTGGTTTTAAAAGAACATAATGGTCAAATAACATATGATGCAATACAAGACATGAAGTATATGGATCAAGTTATTGATGAAACTCTACGAAAATATCCTCCTCTGTCATTCATCACAAGGAAGTGTGTTAAAGATTATACAATAGCTGATGAAAATGTTATAATAGAAAAAGGCACTATAGTAATAATTCCAATTTTTGGTATCCATTATGACAAAGACATTTATCCTGATCCACACAAATTTGATCCTGATCGGTTTTCAGAAAAAAGTATAGCTCTTAGGCACAACTATTCTCATCTTCCTTTTGGTAAAGGACCACGAATATGTATTGGTAAATACAACAATAATTTTAATGTAGTTAAATTATAATTTTTTTTGTAGCAATACGTTTTAGACTAATGCAGATAAAGGTTGGTTTGACATCTTTACTGAAACATTACAAGTTTTCGGTAAACAACCAGACCAAAGAGCCTTTAAAAATGAACTGTACATGACTTTTGTATTAGCAGCTGAAGGAGAGCTGTGGCTAAATGGTGAAAGAGTTTAGTTTTTGATATATTTTGTAATCGCAATATCAGAATAAACAGTTTAAAAATTCTATCAATAATTGTCAGTTTTTTTTGACCGAACATACCAAACTATACCAAGTGTAGTGGTTTGGTGAGTCAACAAAGTGTCACTGTGCTATAAAATTAAAAACTGCTAATTTTAAACAAAAATACAAAAAAATCTATTAAATTCATTCCGTTTAGAAATAACAAAGAAAAAGAATGCGAGACAGAACATAAACATAATAAAGAAAAAATTAACTTGTTTTAGTTCTTGTGTAATACCCATAACAAACTTCATAAGGAGATAAAGAATTGTTGAATACCCAAAGAAGACATTGATAAGCAAATAGTTTTCTAATACTGAATACGTTTGATTCATTAAATTAATTTTGAAGAATAGCAACGATTTTGATTTAAAATTGGTGATAGATTTTTGTGTTATGATTAAGTTGTCCAGAGCATTTTTATACAAACTCACATTTTTATACCATATTACGATACAATAACTCCCAATTGATTCTACCATTAAATTATAGATACTAAATACATTTTGAATGTTTATTATATCTCGTAAGCTGTTGAATTTGTGAAATAGTCTTCTAAATCTTTTATTTAGATAATTAACATGATCTTGTCACTTAAGATGATAGTCGACCATAATCGCAAGATATTTTACATTATTTGTTCTACATTTTCTAATTTATTCAATAAAACTTTACGATCTATTGTATCAAATGCCTTGCGAAAATCCAGAAACGCAGTTAAACATTTTTTATTAAAATTTAATGCTTCTATAATTCCTTCAGCCAATTTAACTATTAAACAAATTTGATTTATTTACGTCATTTGTTAATGTTTTACCATTATTATCTCTAACATTAAATTGTTCAATATTTTTTTTGTGCCTTGCGCCTGCAAAACATAACTTTCAACGTGTCCTAAGCGGCCTGAAACGCCGTCTTGCCAGCCTAGGCTAGAAAATGATTACTATGACATTCGCTGTCATTGTCAGACATTTATCAATGACAACTAACGGTTTGTATTGTATAATGTTACAATTGTTGTATAACCTCCCAAAGTTCCTAAGCCGTAATGTGTGCTGAAGTATCAATTTTTTCAGAAAACAGCAATTTCACTTTTTAAGAACGCAAATAAATAGGTAACTTTTGAAATGTCAAAGCAAATATTTTTTTGTAATAAACAGGACATCTGGATTTTTTACTTAGCGTTGCCATAACATGGAAAAAACTTTTTTAATAAAAAATTCTTTTTATTTTTTTAAATAAAAAATCGGCAGCGGCAAAAAAATGTTTGTAAATCACACCTCCGAAAACGCTTTTGCAAGGGCTCGTAGTTTGGGGGCCTCGGCCTTCGCCCCCAAAATCACTCGCCTTGCAAAATGGTTGTTTCCGGCCTTGTGATTCAAATAACTATTCTTTGGCTTACTATCTGTCACGTCATCGACAATTTCATATTTTTTTATAATTATTGTTTGCATTTATCAATTCATTTTTATAGTAATCATTTTTTGTATGTTTTATAATGTTTTTTAACAAATTTATATATTGTTTATATCCTTGATTTAGTTCAATGCTAAAATTTCGCAATAATCTAAGATGCTCTTTATAATGTATGGAATTTACAATAGCTGTAGTAATTCATGGCTTCAGTGGAGCATTTTTATTATATATTTTCTTAATAATTGTATTTAATTTAATATTATTTTTAATTTTATTAATGAAAAAATCATAAGATATTTCAGGATTATCACTTTAAACAACGTCTACAGATAACCATTTTTGAATTTAGTTATAATTTATTATTTTAAAAGTCTGTTTAACATCTGAGTTTTTGCTAGTATAGATATTTTCTGATGTAAAGATATTTTTGTAAAGTGATCTGTTAGATGTGTATGAGAGGCCCAAGGTCTGAACCCAAGTTGTTTCTGAAAACGCTTATTTGTGCTGACAAAATTGTGATTTAGTAAACTTTTGTTATTTCCAGGCAGTCTGGTTGGTTCATTAATATAAGAGGTAAAGTTATACAACCCCAAGGTACATAAAGACCTTACGAAATTGTCATCTTTAGCCAGCAAGTTAATATTTATGTCTCCAATGAATACTCCAACATCCCTCCTCTCTAACTTTGATAAATAATTTCTAATATCTCTTATATATTGATTTTATCAGTTGGGGGTAGTCTGTAAACTCTCACCAACATTTGAAAATATTTTAGATTAATCTCTTCTATCTCCTCATACGCTTCTCCAAACATATATAATATGTCTTAATTTAAATAATTTATACACTTATTTTAAACAACTCTGGCTGGCTAAAATTACAAAAAATATGTAACTAATTAAATATGATTAAATTAAAAAGTTACAAATGCTTATTAAACCAGCCAAGTACATGCAAATATTATCAAAAGACTAGGCAAAATAGTCAAGCGACTTATCTCCCACTAGTATCAAAACAGCGTATATTCATAGTCAATGGATAAATGTTATAAGTTTATAAATACATACATTTCATTCTCTCAAATTGTCATTCGATATTATATAAAGAAGAAAGGCTTTCACAGTTTGAAGTCATTGAAATATTGACATCTTCCGGAAAAGACCGTGTCGAAAGGTTTAATAAAATTGTCGACGTTTTGCACTCCATCGGTGAAGGCGTCATCAGGGTAGGGAAATCAAAGTGAGAATAAGCACGGTAACTCGACTTGTGTAGCACGCTGCAGGCGAAACCTATTCTGGCTAGACTTTGTTGCTGCTCGGGCTTATATTGATAAGCGAGAAAGAGAAAGCGGTGGAAAGAGCAGAAGAGAACAGGCGGGAGGCTCGGAAGAGAGAGCTGCGGGGAAAGCTGAAGCGCTTTGGGTTAATGACAAATAAGAGTATTTGTAAACAAGGACTTCCAAATTTTTGAGAGAGAATAACCTTAGGTGTTTTACAATTGCGACTGCTTCTCTGATTTTTCTGTCATAGAAAAATTCCGATTTATAAATCAAAGAAGATTCATCTAGAAAAATTTTGTAACTGGTGTATAGATGGTGTTCAGCTAGCAATGACTCTATGTCTAGCTAGCAATGTCTAGTATCAGCGCTATTTTTACGGCAAGGATGGGCGATTTAAAGCTTGCCAAATACGAATAAGTCAAAACACTCTAATTTTAAGATTTGAGACTAATAGGTTTAACAGGCATCCTGTTTCTATCTATAATACAATCTTAGAATACTTACAACAAAAGTTGAATAATTAGTTACTAAAAAGAGTATAAAAATGTCTATCCAACATGCTTTCATTTTGATAAATTGGAAAAAATATATACAAACCAACTGGTTGTTTTAGGCAAAATTTAAAAATATACAAAATGACTAATGCCGGTATTCATAGTCGTAGCTCAAGATCAACCTTGGATTCAAGCTTAAGACGCCGTCTCAAGCAAAGACTCCGGCAATGCTCGGGACAGCAAGCAAGGAGTTCGACAATGCTCGGAAAAACGTGCGCCTTGCGGAAATCACCAAAGTAGTCATTTTTGTGTTGTTGTGACAGGTCAAGGAATGACTCGATGCCGCAAGGATTATATCGAAAGTGTTTTGTGTTGTTTTTGCAAAAAAAAAGAATAACGACGAGTCCATTATTACATTCTCCTCAAAACACGAAAGCTGCAAAAGTAAGACCCAAATAGAAGCTAGCTCACACTGCGCGCTTTTGAGAAGGACAATGTAAGTGCAACATTAATATACATCTAACCAGACCTTTATCCACTTTTATTGCAGGAAATGTGATGCAGAAAAGTTATCAGAGTAGTGAGTAGTAGGAGCTATTCAAGAAGTGTGTAAAGATAAAAGTTTTCGGCTGCCGTTGTGTCTACTATGCTTCTGCAAACAATACCTTACACTTAAAATGTAAACTAATAAAAATTTTACTTTTTTTGTACTTATGTTTACCTGTAAAAGGTGTTACAAAATAAAAATACTACCCAAATATCTGTGTCTTTTATTATTATTCAATGCTTTCATTTTTGCACACAATGTGGGCCTTTTAATTTTGTGTAAGTAATAATTGTCTTTCCACTAATTTGCAAGCAATCCTACATTCACTACATTGTCTTTTGTGAAGCTGTAGCGACGCTTACATTCAAAGTTGGAAAAAAATTCCAATGGGTTTGCAGCATCCCGCGCATATCTCGTCCAACATGTCAATGTTCGTTGTTATGAAATGCAACACATAATACTCTTCAGTATTTTCCAACGTCAAACAATGGGATAACCTGCAAATGGCGTCTCAAGACAAGTCGGGGCCTTGCTCAAGTCTGACTTAAGACGGACCCAGTGCGCTTGCTCATTAAGCAAAAATCGCCCTTATTCACACCGTAATTTAATATTTAAATCTTGAGATTTGTCTATGAATACCGTCCGGTCTTGAGATCGATCTCAGACTCAAGATATGAATATCAGATTTCACGAGCATTGCCGAAGTCCTTGCTTGAGACGGAATCAGCGATAAATCGATTTCAAAACGCATGCAAACGCTCTCCCGAGCATTGCCGGAGTCTTTGCTTGAGTTTAAGCTTAAGCTTGATCTTGAGCTACGACTATGAATACCGGCATAAGCGCTTTGTAGATAACATTAATAACGTAAACTGGACAGGTAGTTTATATATTGACTAGGTATTTTGTAAATTGCCTAAATCATATATAAGTCATATTTATAGATATGGAAGAAATAAATATTTTTGCAGAGAGAACAGATGACGGTAATCAGTAAGAAACGAAAGAATTGAAAATTAAATTACAGCAGGCTTACAATCCAATTAACAAGTTGGAACCGAAAATATCAACACTGGAAAATGTTGATCAAATACGATTTTTAGAAAGAGGATCACACAGAGGTGAATGTTGATCAAATCGTACACTAAATAAGGCGTTAAAATTGTACATAAGCTATGGCAGAAAAGACTATAAAAAAAAGAGACCAAAATTTGCCTTATTCAGTAAAAGAACACATAGTATTAATGTTTAATTTTTGTAGGTATCAACCAGTGGCGGCTCGTGGTTTATTTACCAAGAGGGTCAAACACAAGATAATTAAAATTAAAAATACTTTTTATAAAAGACCTTTCTATGCTTAGTGTTGAGAACTCAGGGGGAAATAACATTTAGCAGTGGACTGTATTTTAATTCTATATTTAAATGTTAATTAAATAAAAATGTGATAAGACGAGTTGGCTGTTCGGCGTCTGAATCAGTAAGGCCGAGCCGAGCCAACCGCATGTCCGTGGTCTGTTGGCCATGCACCTACAGCGCCCTCTGTCTAGACTTTGTGTGACCAAGGTTAACAGAGGGAAATTTAAAATATGCAGTTTGTAACTGAACATACTCCCGCCTTTAGCCTTTGGTTAAACAGAGCCAGTAACCTATGTTAAAGTTAATGATCTATATAAATTATACACACGTACAAAAATAAAAAAAAATCTTACAAATAAACCATAATAATACAATAATACAATATGCAATAATTCCAAAACCTATATATCAAAATTTCATTGCATGCGATTATAGAACATAAATCAAAGACATAATTAGTCCGCAATTGGCAATGGACAGAGTTTTGTCACTGCCCGCTTTACCACTGAATTTTGTGTTTTTATCACTGCCACTCTCACCACTCCATCTTTCCCAGGGCACACTTCCAGGACACGTCCTAATAACCATCTGGCTGGTGGTTGATGATCATTTTGCAGAAGAACCAAGGCTCCTTTGAGTAAATTTGATGATTCTTGCTTCCATTTTTGCCTTTTCTGTAGTGTTTGTAAATAGTCTTGAGACCAGCGATTCCAGAACGATTGGTGCAATTGTTGGAGTAGTTGGTATCTCGTTAGACGGTTGGTGGGCTCTTGCAATAAGTTTGGATCGGGTACCATTTTCATCGTTTTTCCAATTAAAAAGTGAGACGGAGTTAACGGATTTAAATCATGGGGGTCGGAGGATAAAGGATGTAATGGTCTGGAGTTTAACGTACATTCAACCTGTGCCAAAATCGTGCTAAATTCTTCATAATTAAAAGTTGTATTTTGAATAACTCTCAGTAAATGGTGTTTTGCACTCTTAATTCCCGATTCCCAAAGTCCCCCAAAATGTGGGCTGTTTGGCGGAATAAAATGCCATTTTATTCCTTTGTCCGAGCAAAAACCATGCAACATTGAATCATTTTTTAATTTATTGTGTAATTGCTGTAATTCCCTGTTTGCCCCTACAAAATTCGTACCATTATCGGTATAAATCTCTGATGGCGTCCCACGTCTACTACAAAATCGCCTTAAAGTTGTAATAAACATATTACTAGTTAGTTCGGTTACTAACTCTAAATGTACCGCTTTACTGCTGAAACATATAAATAGAGACATATAAGCTTTGTACCGTTTTGAGCTTCTACCTTTGTCTGCTTTCAACATAAAGGGACCGGCAAAATCTATTCCCACGGTAGTAAATGGACCAGAAGGTATGACTCGAGCTTCAGGAAGATCAGCCATTTTAGGTGTTACATGCTTTGGGCTAAATTTGAAACATGTTATGCAATTATAATTGGTTTTTTTTGCTAAACTTAAACCTCTGGTTACCCAGAAGTTTAATCTTACTTGTGAGTGCAATAATTGTGGCCCCGCATGTAACAGATTTAAATGTTCTCTTTTAAAAATTAATTTAGATAGCACATGTTTACCATCCAGTAGCAAGGGATATTTGTTATCAAAAGAAAGTTGAGAATTAGTTAACCTACCGCCTACTCTTAATAATCCTTCTGTGTCTAAAAATGGTGAAAGTGAACTCAACCTTCCTCTAACTTTTTCAGTTTTGTTTACTTTTACTAATTGAATTTCTGTTTTAAAACTGTCATTTTGTGATAGTCTAATTAAAAGTTTCATGCTTTTCTTTATTTCATCAACCGTTAATTCACCCAGTTGTCTGTTAGTAGTGTTAACTTTACAATTAGCAATAAACCTTAAACAATACGCAGTTACGCGTCTAAGTCTATTTAAACAAGAAAATTTTTCAATTAAGTTGAAACTATTTTGAAAATTTACTAATACCTTGCATGAAATTTTTTTTAGTTCTGGAATTTCGATTTGACTATTTTCTACAAATTGCGAAACCGGCCACTTATCTGGCGTACTTGAAAGCCAAGTAGGTCCTTGCCACCATAAATTGGATGCTGCAAGAGCATTGGGTGATAAACCACGACTTGCTATATCTGCAGGGTTATTCTTAGTGTTGACATAATTCCAGCTTACCTTTGCTTGAATTTTAATATTTTGAATCTCTGCTACTCTGTTGCCTACAAAGGGATTCAATCGCGCGGGATCAGAATTTAACCAATGCAACACAATTTGCGAATCTGACCACAAAAAACAGTGAAATTTTAATGTTAGTGACTCAACTACAGACTTTGTTAGCCTTGACAGGATTACTGCACTACATAACTCTAATCGAGGAATTGTCATTAACTTTAGCGGAGATACTTTAGTTTTAGCACACAGTAATTTACTGTAAACATTATTTGAATTGTCAATACACCTTATATAGATACAAGCTGCATAAGCTTTTTGAGACGCATCACAAAAGCCATGTAATTCAATGTGCTTTGGAAATTGACAAAAACCAAAACGCGAAATTTTTAACTCGTTTAAACTAATAATTTCATTTTGTAAATTTAACCACTTTTGCTTTATTTCATTAGGAACTTGCTGATCCCAATCAAGATTTAACGTCCAAAGGTTTTGTATCAATATTTTTGCTAAAATCACTATCGGACTTATTAACCCTAATGGATCATAGATTCGAGCAATTTCAGACAAGATTGTGCGCTTGGTTATTGACTCAGTTGTACTTAAAAACTTTGGCTGAAACAACAAATTATCTGTCTCAGTATTCCATTGAAGTCCTAGGGTTTTACTCGTCTTGTTATCGCCTAGATTCAGTACACTTGAATTGTTGGTATTATTTAATTGTAATAATATCTTAACACTATTAGAGTTCCACTTTCTTAAATTAAAAAAGGCACTTTTAAATATATTTGAAATTTCATTACATAACACAACTGCGTCCTCTTCAGTTTCAAACCCAGTTATAAGATCATCGACATAAAGGTCTTTGTCTATTATACCTGACGAACGTGGATATTGTGTCAAATTGTCATAGGCTAATTGCTTTACACATCGGTTTGCCAAAAAAGGGGCGGACTTAGTACCATACGTTAGCGTATTTAATTCAAACACTTTAAGTTTTAAAGATGAATCATCTCTCCATAAAATTCTTTGTAAGTGTCTATCGGATGAGTCTACTAAAATTTGGCGATACATTTTCTCTAAATCAGCCGTTACGACAAAGGGATGTTGTCTAAACCGAATTAAAATGTCAAAAATGTCGTTTTGAATTGTTTGCCCTTTAAACTGCAAATCATTAAGAGACCAACCAGTGGTTGTAACTGCTGAGCCATTAAAAACAACCCTTAATTTGGTTGTTAAACTTTCTTCACGCAAAACCCCGTGATGGGGAAAAAAATAACTTATTTGTTTTTCGTCTTTCTCTGACACCTCTGACATATGACCTAAATATTCATACTCATTCATAAATTCTTTGTATTGATTTCTCAATACCTGATTCTTTTTAAGTTTATTTTCTAAGCTAATAAATTGTTTAGTTGCTAATAATTTGGAATCTCCTAAATTACTCTCCGAATACTGCAAAGGCATTTTAACTACAAATCTTCCTTCCGAATTCCGATATGTGTTTCTAACAAAATGTTCTTCGCATAAAGTGTCATCTAATGTTAAATTGTTTACTTCTTTACACTCTTCAACTTCCCAAAACTTGGTTAACTCATTATGAACACTCGTTTTATTAAAATTACAACTACGTCTATTGCTTGGCAATAGGCTTATAGTTCCTGTTACTATGTGCCCAAACTCTGATCCTTGAAGAACTATATTGTTCAAATTAATTTTATCAGTATTCAAAATGCTCCAAAATAAGTTAGCACCAATCAACAACTCAATTTCTCCCGAAATATTAAATTGCGGATCAGCTAATTGAATGTCACTATTAGTTTTTAAATTTATATTAAAGGTTTGATTTGGAACATTGTCTGTTATTTTCGGCACAATTAAACAAGATAACACGTTTCTATAATCACTAACCCGTGATGAAATTGCAATATTACATTTTTTATTAATTGACGACACGGAATTATTAACTCCTACGAGATCAATACTAATGGCAGATTGAGGTAGTCTTAATTTTAAACATAATTTTTCTGATACCAAATTCGATTGTGAACCACTATCGAGTAATGCTCTACATTTATGTCTTTTTCCATTTACATCATAAACATAAATTTGTACAGTTGATAACATAACATAATTCAAATCACAATTTTTCCTAACACTGCAAGATATAACAGGGGGCGCTTTTGATGTGCCAACCTCGGTCTTATTTTGGTGTAATAAATGATTATGTGGTAAATTACATTGTTTACATTTTCGCGATTTGCAACTTTTATAATAATGACCAGTACACAGGCAATTTGAGCAAAGCTTCAACGTTCTAGCTTTGCTAATTCTATCATTTATTGACAGGTTTAAAAATTCTTCACAGTTATAAATTAGATGCTTGTTTGAACAATAATTACATTGAGGCGTAGATGCCAACAAATTAGTTTGACGCGATTTAAATTTTCCTTCCTTATAATTTACCTTTTGGTTATGGTTAACCTCGATGGTCTCGAGTAAATCCGCTCTAGTCTTTAAAAACGTTTGCATATCATCAAGCGATGGAAAGTCGTTATTACTTTTATACTTCTCCCATTCACTAGCTCCGATTTTACTCAATTTAGTAGTTATTATAAAAATTATAATTGCGTCCCAATGCTCTACCGGTTGTTTCAAGCTTTGAAGCGCCCTGAGGTGCTTGAATATGTTATCAATTAAATTTCTTACTTCTGTGGCGGTTTCTTTATAAATGCATTCTAATTCAAAAAGTGCTTTAATATGGTAATGTACTAATAATCGAGAATTATCAAATCTGTTACATAGCAAATCCCACGCATTACTGTAGTTTTCTGCTGAAAAATCTAATGTTTGTATCACCCGCTTTGCTTCTCCTATCAATGATGCTCTTAAATAATGAAATTTCTGAACTTTGTTGATAGAATTATTTGCGTGAATTAGCGATTCAAAGGTTTCTTTAAATTCTAACCAATTATTATAATTTCCCGAAAATTTAGGTAATTCAATAATTGGCAACCTAATATTCTGATTTGTCAACCCTTCAGGCTGTCCACTACTAGCGTTGGAAAGATTAATATTTTCACTACATTCAGTTTTTGCTAAAATATATAGAGCCGATGACAGGTTTAGATCATATTCATTTGTAAATTTATCGCGCTCGTTAATTTGATTTTCAAATTCCTCATCTGGTACTTGCAGCTCAATTTCTAATTGAACAGCCTCGTATTCTAATTTAACGGGTTTTAAGTCATTACTTTTACATTTTAAATCATGAAGTCTTTTTTCCGAAATTTCTACACTATTTTCAAAATCCTTCTGTATACCAGTTAAAAACTTTGAAAAATTAGTCAATTTTGATTTAATTACTCCTCGTTTTCTTACTAAAACAGCATAATCGGCCATATTGGTAAATTTAAATAACTATAATAAATTGAAAGTCTTAAACTTTAAAAAAGGGGGGCGCATTCCACCGTATTTCACAAAATAACGAAATTAATAAATAGTATTTTTACACAAATATTGGCACAGTTCAATATACATTAAACAGTAATAAATTATGATAGGAAAAAAGGACTCACTTGTAAATTATTTGCTATACTTCTTCCGGCCGCCCAGACCACGTGGTTTTCCCAATTTCAATCTCCTCTTCCTTTCCACAATTCCATCTATATATAAATCCGGATTGATGGACCATATGTTGAGAACTCAGGGGGAAATAACATTTAGCAGTGGACTGTATTTTAATTCTATATTTAAATGTTAATTAAATAAAAATGTGATAAGACGAGTTGGCTGTTCGGCGTCTGAATCAGTAAGGCCGAGCCGAGCCAACCGCATGTCCGTGGTCTGTTGGCCATGCACCTACAGCGCCCTCTGTCTAGACTTTGTGTGACCAAGGTTAACAGAGGGAAATTTAAAATATGCAGTTTGTAACTGAACACTTAGCGTAGCCAACGAGGACACTTAGTCTTTCTTAACACATGGTATTGCGTAAAAATGTTTTGATTCTTTTTTAAGTGGAGAAGCAACGTTTACTCTCTATTGTTGTCATGGGCAAGATGCACAAAATTTTTTATAACTTAACACTTTCCGAAAATGTCTCACAAAGGTTGTTATTAATAAATAGCTGGAGAATTGCTATAGCTCCAGCTTTTCACAAAAATCGTCTCTTTCATAAATGACTTCTAACTCAATTTTTATTTTCAAATAATTAATACAGGGAAAGTCTTTTTTCTCTAATTTGAAAATATGGTCTGGAAATGTTTTTTTATATTCTTCAAACTGATCACTATAAGATAACTGTGACCAATGACCAATTATTAAATGATCACTGAAGCTAAATGTTGATTAATTTTAGAGGTCATTATATCACATTCTTCCACGGAAATGCGACGTTTAGAATTTTTATTTTTTCGGGTTTTTTTTGCATTCCTAACGGTAGAAGATGTGAATATTTCCAAAAAAGCTTCGTTGACGACGTTTTCAAAGCGATTATGTATTTTTTTACAGATATAATGTCGATACTACGTTTCTGGAGTTGATTGAACAAAATATCACAACTGAGCATTATCATACGGAAGAAGTTCAGTCAGTACAAAAAATCGTCACTTTGTGAAAAACGTTTTAAACCAATTTATAGAATTAGAATCTTCTTCAATTTCAATTATTTTTTTATAGATAAGCTAGGATGTCAGTTTGATATACAAACACGGCTTCCACACTAGCACTTGCAGCTCTAGGTAGACGCACTTCAACAAATTCATCTAGTGCTGTTGTTCTTTTTGATGATAGACTGTAAAATTATGAAAAACTGTGTAAGTTGACAAAAAATGTTTATGTTTTGATCTTGGCTCGTTGTTTTTTGTAGAGTAAAGTTTAGCTGATAAGCATAGCAATGAATAAAATTAGCTGCAAGATTTTGTTCCTTAATTCTTGCACACCCCCTAGTTTTCCAACAATGGATTTAGAGTTTTAGAGATGCCCTTGAAAACAAAATTTACTTTACTAAACAAGATTACTTTTTTCAAAATAATCTTTGAATATTAAATCTAATTCAGAAACAAAATCCACTAATTCACGAAAAACTCCTGTATTATCAGGTCCGTAACACCGTTTATACACCACAGCAAATCATTTGCATTTGGAAGAATTGAACATATAAAACAGTAAAAGGCATTAGTCTCTTCATATCCACAAATCCAGTCGGACAAATCATACATGCCTTTACAAAATATACAGACCTTGCTGGTCTGCTATCAATGCTAGTGGAAAGCCATGCTGTGCTTATAAAATGGCAATCTATATAATAATAGGGATTAATATCAATAATAGGGAAATGCTCAATGTTGTTGTCTGACAATAAGTCAAGTGATGATCAACTAGCTTCTTCTGCTTTAGTTTTTATTTTGGCTGAATGACATATGTGCAAACAAACAGTGAGAAATGAATTTATTGGCAATTCATGTAGTTGCAGTGAAATAAAGTGTAAAATTGATGAAATAATTCAGCCTGCAACCTCCAATGGTATCATTGTAAAAGCTCTTGTTTCTGACATGAAACCACATAATAAGAGTTTGTGGAAGCTTTTAAACATAAATACAACTAGACATGACAAAATTTCAAATTTTACTAGGGATCCATTTCCAACAGAAAACTCAGATGTATTGAATGTCATGTCTGATGCTGTTCAAAAATATTGCCACGGCTTTTATCAATGAATCAATGAATAGTGATAGTACATAAACTTAAAAAAAAAAGATGAGTTAAAGTTAGTGTCTTTTATAAAAGACCACATGTTCGACCGATCACATTTTGATAGAATGACTGTAGCTTTTATGTTTTTCCTTGCTAAATCATAATATTGCAAACCGCAATTGATTTCTATATTAAAAAACAATTTATTAATGAAGCTCACCACACAACAGCTTGGTCTAGAAAGTTAATACATAGATAGTTAAAAATAATGACAAAAAGACATACAAAATTACCTTTTGCAGGTAATAGCAATTACAATACCCAAGCAATTACAAAAAGATATTTATAAAAAAACTATAAATATTCTTCAAACATTTGTGGACAAGAGATTTAGATGTTAAAAATAAAAAAAACAAAACGGACTGAAATCTATTTCAAAAAGGTTTTCACTTGAAACGCAAAACTGTTTTAGGCAAAGAGATTATTTGGATTAGAAAAAAAATATTTGGAAAAAGAAAGTTTTAAAAATCTATTGTTGGATCGTATAAAATTATTGCTTAGACACAAAGCTATTATCTATTTGGATAAAAAATTTTTGAAAATGTATAGCTAGGGCGTCTAACACAGTGCATTTACCAAATTTAAAAAATGATTAGTTTTCTTAAATCTGCAATTATACAGATTTTTATACAACGCAAAATAGTTTTTTTGAACAAAAAAATTTAATTAATCTAAATAACGATTTCAAATTGCAAGATATACCAAGTGCACTTGTTGAGCTTACCTGTTTATTTACAATTAGCACCACAACATTATAAAAAAAAATTAAAGATGTCTTTTAAAACCAGGTATAACACATGCCTGTATAAACCACTGCGGTTTTCATTTTCCCTTTGAAAACTGGTCAGAACATGGCAATCGCTTTGCGATATTTTATTTATCTAGGGACTTTAGCTTTTATCTTATAGCAGCAACGTCTGTCGGAAAAAATAAGATACTTTTTTCTCGGCTAGCTCAGAAATCATCATCTTTCTCGATTCTCCAGAGATAAAAAAAATTTATTTTGAGTTAGTGTAAAATGAAAAAAAAATAAAGGTTTAAATTTACAATGCAACATAGAAAATAGGGTTGCAATAGAACAGAGCATACAATCTTTTACAAATTAAATTATTTTTACACAATTTAAAAAACGTGAATTTCAATTTTGTTAACTAAATGATAATAACAAAATTTTCTGAACTAATTAGCTTTAAAACATAACTTTTAAATTGTCTCGGATTTATCTTAGTAGTATATCTGTTGGGATGTCCGTATATAAAACATAATGAATAATAATAACTTATGTAAGTTTCTTTGTTCTTATCTAATTTTCCGTTGTAATTCATAGATCATCGCAGAAAAAATACCTAATTGACTGTACATTTTAAACTAAAGAATAATGATCAATAATCAGCGTCTTTTCAAATCATTGGGAAAAAAAAATTAAAAAAAAAATCTATAATTTTTAAAAATTAAGTAGGCAATTTATGTTATACGTTGTAGGTATTGTTGATGCGGCTGGCGTATTTTACGACTTTACAACAGCCTAATTAGTTTTTTCTTTATGAACCACATTATAGTACTCATGACAATTTGTTTACTAACTAACTCGTTCATTGTAAACTACCCATATTGACCGAGTGGACCAGTGTAACACACGCAATCGAATACTGTTTACGTATATCTAACGTTCAGTGCTTGTTTGAAAAAGCAAACGCATTCGAGAACTCTCTAATTACCGATTGAGCCTACTAAATATCGATTGTAGGTTTGGTTTTACGTTATGCAAGCCTTTCAAGCTCTTTCCCTAGTTACTTATGTAAGAAAATGATTTTGATGATTTTTAGATTATTTAGTTTAATTCGAAAGATCTCTGTTAACAATTATACTTTAAGAGTCTTTCACAAGATGTCAAGATTTACCTAGCTGAGCTTGAGTTGATCCGGGTAAATCCTACTTCGTCACTGCTTTGTTACCTAAACATAACAGAAATAATGGTGAGCGTCTAACCTTAATATATCATAGTATAACTATCATTAAATTAACATGTCATTGTCTCTGCATTTCGCTCATATTTGAATATCTCTCGTCATTAGAACTGTCGTTCATAGAGATGGGCATGTAATACTCTCAAAGCAATCTTACAATGCCTTGTCTCTCTCTTTATTTAACAGACATCACATGAATGGGTCACTCTCCGCATTGTGTTCTCTCTCTTTGAATTATCCCCCAGATAATGAGTTCTGCAGTGAGTTCTAGAGAACCGGAAATGCCAGGGTCGTCTCTTATACTCCCCAACTACCTGTTTGATACCGATAATTACCGGACTGATAGCGAGTCACTCCAAACTACGAGCCAAAACACAAAGCACAAGCCCATCATGCGTCTTAACTACATGTTCATGATTTAATATTGAATAGTTTACTGAGCACAACAGACAAACTCACGTTGCGCTCCATATCATAAAAAAATACTTTTAATATCATTTCAATTTAACCATAAATATGTGAGAGTTTTTGATTTTATAATAATTTATAGTTATTTTTTTAAAGTAAAAATAAGCCAATAAGGCGCTAAATCGCTTGTATAATTAAATCATCTCGATGAGGGCCATATGGCATCTTAAGTTAAAGAGGGAGAACATCGGCTTAGCATTCCTGGAAAGGTGGTGGTAGAGGCCAGTCAGTAAGCTGAGCGGAGGAGAGTGAGAACGTTGAGTCAGAGCGGTCGGACGGGCAGTATTATGAATATTTAAACTGTTAATTGTTTATTGAAAGAGAAAGATAGTTAACGTGTTGATCTTATTGATCATATGTTGTTTTGTGGCATAATGTGAGTTCAGCTGTGCTGTCTCCCTGAATTCGGTGGAATAATGTGAATTCAGTGCTGTCTCCCTGAATTCGAAGGAATAATGTGAATTCAGTGCTGTCTCCCTGAATTTGGAGGAATAATGTGAATTCAGTGCTGTCTCCCTGAATTCGGAGGAATAATGTGAATTCAGTGCTGTCTCCCTGAATTCGGAGAAATAATGTGAATTCAGTGCTGTCTCCCTGAATTTGGAGGAATAATGTGAATTCAGTGCTGTCTCCCTGAATTCGGAGGAATAATGTGAAATCAGTGCTGTCTCCCTGAATTCGGAGGAATAATGTGAATTCCGTGCTGTTTCCCTGAATTCGGAGGAATAATGTGAATTCAGTGCTGTCTCCCTGAATTCGGAGGAATAATGTGAATTCAGTGCTGTCTCCCTGAATTCGAAGGAATAATGTGAATTCAGTGCTGTCTCCCTGAATTTGGAGGAATAATGTAAAATCAGTGCTGTCTCCCTGAATTCGGAGGAATAATGTGAATTCAGTGCTGACTCCCTGAATTCGGAGGATAACTGGGGAACCGAAACAATAAAGACATCATTGAGAACACGATGTTAAAGAAAAGGGGTGAAGAATGAGTCAATCGAGTCCATGGAGTGGTTGTCCAAGTCCAATGAGCCTTGTGATGTCTTCCACAATCAGTTCGAGAAGAAGAGAATCCTGTGAGGGGGAGAAAAGCCCCCGGTGAGTTACTTTACAGGTATTATTGACAGGTAGATTATGTGTAAATATGTTTCATGTGTCGCCCAATCGATTCGTCTGACTGCTCAAGCGTTTCTCTATTAATGAATATAGAGGGGTGAGTTGAAGTAGATTGTTGATGATAATGTAGCTGGCTGTTGCTATTCTGTACACTGTTTTCGAGTGAATAATAAAGGCTAATAATCGTAGAACATAGACATCCTGACAAATTTATTATGGAGAAAGAGTTAACTGTTATTAATTCAGTTTAATTGCTAAAATTTGACAAAACGTAAGATTAGAATAAAAGAGTCTTACAAATATAACAATATAACTCAATATTTCATATAATACTCAAGGGAAACCAAACACATGTCCTACACACGAACTCCTCGAGAAATGAATAAGTAAAATGAGCAACGATAGATGAAGGTGTTTATGTTATAGAGATAAGGACATTCCAATGGCTGTTTTTAGAAACCACAGATTAAGGGTGTGAAATTAAAATTGAATTCTTGTTTCTCTTACACCTATAGTTCTATTTCTATAATTTATTTTTAAGCCTCAAATTATCAAAAATGTTAATTTTAATATATTAGAAACTTGATGTTAGTGGTTTGAAAACCATCTGATATGATGAAATGTAAAATAGTTCTCTTATCTACTGCTTCAAGGATCAATGTTGTTTTAGAAACACTAGAATTTTTTTATAAATAATTAATATAAAGTAGGTAGTTTAATTAAAACAAAAACTGACTAATTAATTGCATTCATAATTTGGCATCACAATTTAATATGGAGTAGGTACTTAGTATAACTTAAAAAATTACTGGCTAATTAATTGTCTTAATTATGTTGCAGCATCATACTCTCTTAAAGCCACAAATCATTAAATAAAATAGTATTGAAAAATATTTGTACATTCATTCGTCTTTGTATTGTGAAAGTCACACTATCTACCAAAAATTACAAATATGATATTTCAAGTGATTGGAATAGATATTGTAGGCATTGGCGTTGCTTTATTAGTGATCGTGATTGTGTACTACAAATGGAAATTTCAATATTGGAAAAAAAGAAATGTTCCTTTTCTAGAACCAAGTATACCATTTGGCAACATTGAAAATCCACTGAGATCAACAATCCATGTAAGCCTTGCAGCAACAAAGCAGTATGATATAGCAAAATCTAAAGGTTGGAAACATTTCGGGGCGTATATTATGGCAGCACCACAGTACGTTGTGGTTGATTTAGATTATGTAAAAAATATTCTGACTAAAGATTTTCAATATTTTACTGATCGCGGATTTTATTATAATGAAAAAGATGATCCACTGGGTGCTCATTTGTTTGCACTTGATGAACCAAAATGGAAAAATATGAGAATGCAGATATCGCCAACGTTTAGTCCAGGCAAGATTAAATCGATGTTTCACACTTTGGTTGAATGTGAGCCATTTTTGAAAATGAAGATTCAAACAGAAATAAGTAAAAATAAACCTGTTGATATTAAAGAGGTGTTAGGTTGTTTTACGACTGACGTTATTGGTAGCTGTGCTTTTGGACTAGACTGCAATTCAATCCAAGAAGATAATTCTCCCTTTAGAACATACGGCAAAAAAATCTTTGTTTTATCAAAATTAAAATTCTTGGAACTTTTGATTGCATTTATTTTACCTGATATAGGAAAAAAATTAGGGATAAAAGTAACACCCAACGATGTTTCAAATTTTTTTCTAAAAATGGTTAAAGACACTGTAAATTATAGAGAAAAAAATCATTATCGTCGCAACGACTTTCTACAATTACTTATAGACTTGAAAAACAATAACTTTACTGATGGGAAAAGTTTGGAAGATGATGGTAAAAGCTTAACCATAGATGAGTTAGCTGCCCAATGTTTTGTGTTTTTTGCTGCTGGTTTTGAAACCTCATCTACAACAATGACCTTTGCACTATACGAACTTGCTACAAATTCTGAGATTCAACAAAAGCTCCGAGAAGAAATTAATTTGGTTTTGGAAAGACACAACAATCAAATAACATATGATGCAATGCAAGACATGAAGTATATGGATCAAGTTATTGATGAAACTCTACGAAAGTATCCTCCTCTGGCTCTCACCATAAGACAGTGTGTTAAAGATTATAAACTAGCTGATGAAAATATTATAATAGAAAAAGGCACTGGTGTAATAATTCCAATTATTGGTATTCATTATGACAAAGACATTTATCCTAATCCACACAAATTTGATCCTGATCGGTTTTTAGAAGAAAATAAAGCTAAGAGGCACAACTATTCTCATATTCCTTTTGGAAAAGGACCACGGATATGTATTGGTAAATATGACAATAATTGTGACGTAACAAAGTTATAATTTTTTTTGTAGGAATGCGTTTTGCATTAATGCAGATCAAGGTTGGTTTGACATCTTTACTAACCCACTACAAATTCTCGGTAAACAGCAAGACCAAAGTGCCTTTGAAAATGTCGACCTCGACTTTGGTGCCAGCAGCTGAAGGAGAGGTGTGGCTAGATGCTGAAAAAATTTAGTTTTAAAATTTTTTTGTAGACGCAATTTCACAGTAAATAGTTACAAAATTCTATCAATAATTGTCAAAGTTTTTTTTTGGTCAAACATATTAAACTACCAAGTGAAGTGGTTGGGTAAGTCAACATAGTCTCGCTGTGCTGTAAAAATAAAACTGATAATTTTAAAAAAAAATTTGTTTTAATAGGTCTATAAGCTGCTTTTGCTGTAAGATAGTTGAGTATCTTGAAAATATTGGTTAATGCCGCAACATCATCTAAACGTTAATATGCTTTTTTAATGTCATAAAAGTGAAAGGTTATCAAACTTTAGTTTCACCAGGTTTATGTAAGATAGCCAAATCCATTTCTCAACAAAAAAAAAACTGTTAAACTTTTTTCTTAAATTAACGTTAACATTTTTAAACCGCGTAGTTCCGTTGAGCAGTTCTTGTATATATAGAATTAGTTACATCTTTATATCATTACTGCGTTTTTATGTTACTTCTTTACATTTACTACTGCGTCTATTGCTTTACTGCGTGGTCCCGTCTAACACCTTTTACTCAGCGCTGATTGTTTCTTTAGAAATTCTAAGGTTTTTGAAAAACCAAGTACATTCTTAAGTGGCTTGATTTTGACTTTGGCAGGCGTTAGCCTCGGACTGTCGAAGTAGGTCAGGCTTTGGGCGCCACCGCATCACAATTACAGAGTATGTGTTCAGCGGTTTCACTGCCTAATTCACATAGTCTGCAGTTCTCACTGTCCGCCAGACCCAACTTTTTAAAGTGATACCTCACTAAGCAGTGTCCAGTGTCCAGGTGAATGGTTTTATTTTGTTCTTTGATAAAAGAAGAAGCGTTTTTGCGCTTTCTGGCTAATATTTAAAGGCTTGCTTTTGCCTAAGAGTATTCTCCCAGTGACGGATTTTGGCTGCCAATTTCCACTTATGGATTTCAGCTCGTCTATGCAAATTTGTTAATTTCCAGAATGGTTTGGGTTCTATTGGGAGAGCTTTACAACCTGCTCTCGCTAGTTTGTCGGCACTTTTGTTTTCTTCTATTCCTTTATGACCTGGCTTCCAGATGAGAGCAATTTTGTTGTCCACTGTCAGATTCTAGAGAAACGGTCTGCATTTCCAGATTATTTACGATTCAGTGTTATTTGAACTGATAGCTCTTATTGCCGCTTGGATGTCAGACAGAATATAGATCTTCTGGCTTTTAATACGTTGTTGCAGAGATTTTCGGACAGTTAAATCTAGAGCAGGTGTTTCAGCTTTCATAATTAAGAGTGTTCTACCTAGGGCTAATGTTGCCTAATGTTTTAAATTATGGATTTTTTATTTTGTTTTTGATCTATGCGTGTAGCAGATTGAGGAGCTCACACCAGCTTGTGCAATTTGTCTTGCCGCATGACGGTCAGAAATGACAGTTTCCAACAATGTTTTAAAGTTATGCATTATTGACATGACGTCTATTGAATGTTTAAGATAACGTGTCTGTAGAATGTCCAGCATCTTGAGGTGACCTGTTTGGTCTCCTAATTTAAATTTCTTTGATTGGACTAGCTTCAGAGATGCTTGCAAACTTTTTTTGCACATGTAGGTAAAGGAGCGTTAAGTTCAACAGCACCCCTACAGCGGTAGTAGAAGCCGTGCACATGACTTCTGTAATGCACGCAAACCGCAGCAATTTTTGCAGCTTGCTTTGTGACGTTGTTTCTCTGGTTCTTATCCACCATACAAGAGAAGCGGTCTTATTATCGTGATCTATAACCATTGTACTATTTTTGGCTTTAGACCTCATGTCTTGTCAAAGAGCTTTTGACCTGCCTAAAAGCAAAAGCTTTTGTGGGTGTCATATTTAAGTATTCTGTCTAGGGTTACCGCTGGATATTTCACTTCATTGGAAAATTGTATAGATAATCCCTCTAATTGCATAGCTTCAAGATTTAGCTTTCTGCGAGTGGTGAATTGGATTATGATGGTCTTTTCATGGTGAACACGAAGCTTTTCCTTATCACACATCTTTTAATTGTGTTCAGAGCATTTTGCACTGGGCTAGAAATGACACCTTCATGCTTGTCTCTCACTAAAATTTCAAAGCTATCCGCGTATTATAGTACGCAATCACTCCTTTGCGCTAAGTCACAGAGTAGATAATCCAACACTATTGACCACACTAGAGGTGACAACGTTTCACTTCTTGAACAACTTTTAACCGGGGTCAACAAAATGCTTTCTTCTCCTAGTGAGGGAGGTTATTATATGCTGCTTTGGTATGCAAATTATTTGGAGGGTAACTGTGTTCCGTTGGAGCACGTTCTTCATAAGGTTATCTAAAATATTCTCCATTTCTTCAAGCAGAAAGTAGTTAGGCTGATTGGGCGATATAATTTGGCCTCGTCTGGAGGCCGTCTGCCCGTCTCTGGTTTAAAAACCACCTCTACTTTCCTCTAGAACCGGGGTATAACAGTAAATATAGAATTATAAAAAATAAGACCAGATTTAAAAACATGTTGTTATAATATATATTATCAATATTACTTTTATAAATTATATTTTTACAGTCTTCTGAACCACAATTGCATAAAAGTATTTAATTAACATTATTTTTTTTACAATAACTACTTTTGGTTTAGCAGGCTGTTTTACATTTGCACAGTTTTTTAGATAAGCTTTAATTACTAACGAAGATCCGTTAATATTATTTCATATTTCTACATCTACAGAAGTTAATGAAAAAACTTTTGATTAAAATAATAAATAAGCAATAAAAACCGATAAAAAAGTAACTTAAATTACATGTTTCGCTTTATGCTTAAATAACTTTTTTAACATTGATCTCAGAAGAAAATTTGTTATTTTTCACCATCGACCGAAAACCGCAATTTACTGGCCTAGTACTTACAAAAGTAACGTTTGTCACAAGTTCACAAGAAGAGGAAGTTCACTAGAAAAACTTTTTATTATAAAGCATTGATTTTAAATTTTTTAAATGTCAACGAGCTTGGCAACTATGGCGTAACAGAAAAATTAAAACCAGGCATTGCATAAATAAACCAATTAGACCTATGAGAGAACAATAACTAAATCTTGTTTATCCTCATGCAAATACAATCACGGTATGTCAATTCACAATTGTTTTTAGGTTAGGCGTGGCATATAAAAATGCTTAACTTTTAAATTGATACGCCACGGTCCAAAAAATGTCTACCAAGTGCTGGTGTTAATCGCTTGCAAAATATCATTTTTGACCTCCTGTATTTTGAAGTGATTGTGTCACTTCTGTTTGCGTCTCCTGTAACTTCATGTTTACGCATGATGCTGTAAAATGACAAGCGGATGCGGTAAAATATTAGAAAACACTGGGCATTTAGAGATAATTGAGAAATCTATTATTTTTATCATAATTAAGTTTCAGGCGTTAAGCCACTTTACAAGACTCCAACTAATAAGGCACTCGCCCTGTGGGCTAGTGCCTTAAACAAAGTTGTCGTCCTGTAAAGTGTTTCTTACCACATTTTAATGCAAATAGCTATTTCTGGACTAGCAATTCGAATAACTATTTTTTTAGGTATAAAAAATTAGACCATACATTGATAAAACTGTTGGCAACTTCAAAATGTAAAAAAAAAATATTTTAAAATTCCACTTATAGGTATAAGCAATTGAAATTGTTTTTTACAATTTTGTGTTAGGTCTATATTTTTGTTTTAGTATTATTTTAATAAAAAACCTATTGTTTTGTTTGTTTAGTTTACTGCATAATGAAACTGTTCTTCCGTTTGTTTTAGATGCTTATTTCAACTTTTGTTTTAAATAAAATCTTATTAGAAGTTTATTTTGAGAAAAAATAAAAATTTTATGAATTTTTTGAGCGCTGTAAAATAGAAAATACATTGTTTTATCCTGTTTAAGAAGTATCTGTTTTTTTTTTTGGATAATCAAAAATGTATTTTACATTTAGAAAACGACGCAAATGCTTGCGGCCCGGCGTTTATGCACGGCACTATGTTCAAATGTCAATGTCAGTTGTGAATAAACACGTGCAATACCAGCTTACCTCACCGGTACTAATGATAAGTTATAATTAATCAATGTTATTTTTGATATAGATTAAAGCAAGAAAATGGACAATAAGAATATTCAATTAATCTGTGTCTTCAAGAAATACAGGCTTATTTTATCTCGATTACCCAATAAAGTACCAGTGTATTCAAGTTGTTTTACCTAACTTTAGTACGAATCGATCTAAGACCTGCAGCCAATAAAGCACAGCCGCTTTTGATTTATGTTAATATTATACACCCTGTATTTTCATAATGTTTTTATTAAATTATACATATTAATAAAAGCGAAATAGAAAAAATAGCATGTTATACTCGTTGTACAAGACATGTTTGTGGCACTTACAAGCCATACACAAACAAATGTGGCACGCATAGGTTTGCGTGCCACAAACAAATGATTTGTGCAACTCGTATAAGAATATACTATTTAATATTAAAATAGCTAATTATGTATTAAGAGCTAAAAATGACATTTTGTCAATTGACAAAAAATATCTTCGCGCAACGAAACAACATAGATTATTTTCTGTGTTGGCAAACACAGAACAAGGTTTTTACTATAAAATAACAATAAAATTTTAAGAAGCTAAATATATATTGAATATAATTAAACAAATTAAAAATTTGGGAAAAACCGACTTCAATATGTTCATTTATTATTTTATTTATTTAATTGATTCAAATTGCTTTTTGTTTAAATAATTCAATAAACTAATATTTGATTACAATAAAATCAGTTGTTTTAATTTCTTACCGTGTTAAAATCAATTGTAAGTGTCAATTAGACATAATTCAAAAACACTAATACAATGCTACTGGTGAGATCTTAATCACAGTCATGGAAAGCACCAGTTTCCAAATAAACAAAGAATTGTTAAAATCGGTTTACCCAGGAAAAAGTTACAAGGTAACAAACATAAACAAAAATACAGTCGAATTGAGAACCTCGTCTTTTTTTTGAACTCCTTTTTAATCTGATAGTTATCAAAAATTAAAAACTGTATAAATCGGTTGCAATTCATAGGTCTTTGCAGAAGATATACTAAATTGACTGTCAACTTTAAACAAAAGAATGACAATTACTTTAATTTTTTTTTAAATTATTGAGAAAAACATGTTTAAATAAACTCTATATTTCCAAAAAATTAAGTAGGAGATTTTTGTTACATGCCTGTTGTAGGTTTTATCAAAGTTTTTACCAATATTCCAATTCTTATAAATTATTTTCATAAATCGAATAATCAAAAATGTAAATTTTGTATTGTAATAATTATTGTATCAGAAACTTATTAATTGATACTGATTTGATAACCAAGTTATATGATAAAAAAAAAAGATAAAAATAAATCTCTTGTTCTACTGTTTCAAGGATCAAGGTTGTATTAGAAACATTAGTATTTTTTTCTAAATAATTTGTTATTGAGTAGGTAGTTTAACTGAAATAACATCGGGCTATTTGATTGCATTTATAATTTTGCACAATTATTACGCCGCAAATTATTGTATTTAAGTGTATTAAAAAAAATTGGCAGATTCATTTATAGTTGTACTGTAAAACCCGGATTATCTACTGAAAAATTACAATGATATTCCAAGCGATTGGAATAGATATTGTAGGCATTGGCGTCGCTTTATTAGTGATCGTGATTGTGTACTACAAATGGAAATTTCAATATTGGAAAAAAAGAAATGTTCCTTTTATAGAACCAAGTATACCATTTGGAAACCTGGAAAATCCACTGAGAATAGCAAATCATCCAAGTGTTACATCAAAAAGACAGTATGATATAGCAAAATCTAAAGGATGGAAACACTTTGGAACCTATTTAATGGCAACACCAAACTACATTGTGGTTGATTTGGATTATGTTAAAAATATTCTGACTAAAGATTTTCAATATTTTACTGATCGTGGATTTTATTACAATGAAAAAGATGATCCATTGAGTGCTCATCTGTTTGCAATTGGAGGACCAAAATGGAAGAATTTGAGAATGCAGCTATCGCCAACATTTACTTCAGGCAAGATGAAATCGATGTTTCACACTTTGGTTGAATGTGAGCCATTTTTGAGAAAAAAGATTGAAGCAGAAGTCAGTAGAAGCAAACCTGTTGATATTAAAGAAGCTTTAGGTTGCTTCACGACTGACATTATTGGCAATTGTGCTTTTGGACTAGATTGCAATACAATCCAAGAAGATAATTCACCCTTTAGGACATACGGCAAAAAAATTTTTGACTTTTCAAAACTCCAGAGTTTGAAGCTTATGTTTGCATTTAGTTTTCCTCATATTGGTAGAGCATTAGGGATAAAGTTTGTACCAGACGATACTTCCAACTTTTTTCAAAAAATTGTTAAAGACACTGTAAATTATAGAGAAAAAACCGATTATCGCCGCAACGATTTTTTACAATTACTCATAGACTTAAAGAACAATAACTTTACTCATGAAGAAAGTTTGAAACATGATGGTAAAAGCTTAACTATGGATGAGCTAGCTGCTCAATGTTTTGTATTTTTTATCGCTGGTTTTGAAACCTCGGCTACAACAATGACCTTTGCACTATTCGAGCTTGCTAAAAATTCAGAATTTCAACAAAAACTTCGAGAAGAGATTAATTTGGTTTTGAGAAGACACAACGATCAAATAACATACGATGCAATGCAAGACATGAAGTATATGGATCAAGTTATTGATGAAACTTTTCGAAAATATCCTCCTCTTTCTTTTATCTCAAGACAGTGTGTAAAAGATTATACCATAGCTAATGAAAATGTTATAATAGAAAAAGGCACTATAGCAACAATTCCAATTTATGGTATGCATCATGACAAAGATATTTATCCTGATCCAGACAAATTTGATCCTGATCGGTTTTCAGAAGAAAATAAAGCTACTAGGCACAACTATTCTCATATTCCCTTTGGTGAAGGACCACGTATATGTATTGGTAAATATGACAATAATTATAACGTAATTAAGTTATACGTTTTTTTTGTAGGAATGCGTTTTGGATTGATGCAGACAAAGGTTGGTTTGACATCTTTACTAAAACACTACAAATTCTCGGTTAGCCCCAAGACCAAAGAGCCTTTAAAGATGAAGACCTCGTCTTTTGTGTTAGCAGCTGAAGGGGAAATTTGGCTAAATGCTGAAAGAATTTAGTTTTAGATAATTTTTGTAGAAGCAATATTTCAATAAACAGATACATAAATGTCAAAAATTTTTAGTTACCAAACATACCAAATTTCCAACTAAGTCAACAGAGTGTCGTTCTGTTGTAAGCTTAAAACTAATAAATTTATTCAAAATTAACAAAAAACTTAATTGAAATCATTCCAATAAACCTATATCTAAGATGCCTTTGCCGTGACAAAGATAAGTATTTTGCTAAAACTCTAACACCATCTCAACATTAACATGCCCTTCCAAAATCATTGAAATAAACGGTTATCGAACTTTGACTTGTTTGAATTTTTACAAGATGCTGACATTCATTTGTCAACAAAAAAAACTTGCTAAAAATTTTATTAAACTACAGTTATCAACAACTTCAAACTACAAAGTTTTTTTAAGTTACAAAAATTTTTAATAAAATCAATGCAAATTTACTTAAACCAGATCGGTAAACTAGGACTTGTTTGGTTTGTATTGAAACTCTTCAGCAAGTCGCAACAGATTCAAACAATTTGTAGTGACAAATTTGGGCTTATTCGCCCAAGTATCGGTTGCTTTCGTAATATAGTAAAACGAGTGATATTTATTAGAAGCTATCCTACATAAAAAAATTTAGAAACTAGATTTTTGCACGTTTTAGAAGCAAAGAGGTCACTCTAAATGACAAATGTCAGTTCTAATAGATACATAGTGAGATATAATTATCTCTGATTAGACGACCAAGCGCCTTTTGTCTCAAACGTATATCAATGATAAATCTTCTGTGTATACTACTGACAAGTCTAGTAGAATTATAAGATCAATGCAAATTTATTCAAACAATATCTGCAAACTTTGAGATGATTGATTTCTATTGGAGCTTTTCGGCAAGTTGCTTTTGAAGAAATTTTAAGTCACAAATTTAGGTTTATATTTACCCAAGTGTCTGTCAAATTCAAAATATTCTAAAACAACTGACACTTATTTGAACTGCATCAAAAATTTGAGAAACCATATTTTTGTTCACAAACACGTTCAAATGCATATAAATTACTCGAAATGACAGATGTCAAATTTAATAGATACATATTGAGATAAAACGTATATTACTGATTTGGCAACCAAGTTAGCGTCTTAGGTCTGTTGTTTGTGAGCTATAATATTAGATTAGAAACAAATACATAAAACATTGAACTTAAAAACAACTTTTTATATGTCTTATACATAACATTATAAGTTGAACAATTTATAATACTAACAAATCTCCTCAAATTTGAAACTTCGTAGGTAGTCGTACAATACAAAATAATAAATTGTACATGACGTCATCAACTTTGAGAATTTCTCTATCATTCAGCTTAACTTAATGTAGCTGCCACCCGTTGGTTTTCAAAATTTTTTTTATGGTTTGCATTTGCAAAATATGTGAGTTGTTATAGAACCGCATGATTCCATAAAAATTATGGCCTCTTTCTCTAAATTGAAGCGCAAGTAAAAAGCAATGTTTTAAACGCCTTATACAAAAAATGCAGATAAAACAGGGCACAATATAAGCAGTTTCGTGGAGCTCTTTAAAATATTTATTTTAATATCTAACGGATTGTAGCTTTGTGTGTGTTTTAATATTGTTCTTTAAGTGTTTATAAAAGCGGTTAAATTCAGTTATCTAGATTGCTTTAAATAAAATGATAATAATAATAAAAAGCTAAAACAAACAAACAATTTACATTTGCATTTATAATATTAGTTAGAAAGTAGTTTCGGTACTACTTTTTTACTACGCATATAGGTACAACAATATACAGCTACCAGTTTGATAATAGATTATGTTTTAAATGTGTTTACGCTTATCTGCATATTTTCTAAATGATTTTTAAATTTTTTTATAAATTCTGAGTAAAAATTTGTCAAACCTACAAAATTTTAGGTTTATTTAAATCGCCGACATACTTTTTTGTCGTTTCAAACCATTTTTATTTATCTGTTGATAACGTTCTACAGATAGCCGAAAAATGTTTACATACTTGACCGAAAAGTCATTAGGCTCTCGGCTTCATAAAACCCCTTTTTGTCAGATTATAATTTTTGACTGCAAACGTAAGCTTCTATCTCTGGTCTTCAATATGTATTGACTACGACATCTTTGAAAATTTGAGATTTTTCAATACATACGGCTTAAAGTGTATTACATACTGCATAGCACAGACTATTTTTTTGGTTTTTTTTCAGTTCAAAGATTTTGAGCATTTTTGCTATCTTCAGACCTTCTGAAACTGTTCTAACAAGAGAAAATACTGTTAGCATGTTTTTAGCGGAATTTTTTTGTAAACAATTTTCACAATTTTTAATACAAAAAGTTTTGCACTTTATTGGTGAGCTAATTTAGATTTTGCTGGTAATTAATTAGACACTGCAATAGCAGTTTGGTTCAAAACACCTTTGGAATCGTTTCTTTTTATTTAATTGCCATTTGCTAGATTTAAAATTAGCAAATTAAAACTCATTAAAACAAGTGATTCTAGCAACAGAAATATTACGTAAATCGTGGATTAACTCAAGGTAAACATTGCACTTATTCGTGTTATTAATAGAAGTGCCAATAAAATGTTGCTAGAAAAATTTTATTCAAGGTTTTGATTTATTTTATCCACTCTATAGGTTCTAATTGAATAATAACGTAGTTGGCAACCACAATCCACTTAAATTTTTAATAAAACAGCAAATGCAATTAAAACACATAATATTTCAAGACAAGCACACTTAATTCTTACATATTTATTATTTATGCTAATCTATTATCAAATTTACTCATAAATTGGATTAATTTCCCCCGATACTTTAAATTAAACAAAAGAAATCTTAAATTTTCTTAAAAAAATGACTTTTTTAACCTTGAAATTAGACGCTTATTTAATATAGGTAGTATTAACGTTAATTCAATAATTTACGATTAGAATTGTAGTTTATCTAGATTTTTTTTTCTTTTATGTAAAAAATTCCAGGTATTTAAAATTGTTTTTATTATTAATCGTGCTTGCCAGTCATGGAAACAAACAAATTCGTTTTTTTTTTGTCAGTTTTGTCATTCTTAGTCATTTGATACGTCATATGAAAATTGAAACCTTGATAAAACGTCAAAAGCTTTTCACCCAAAATGTATTTTGCAACCGAAAAATTGTTTATTTTTCGCATTGAAATAAAAATAAAAATTTATATTTATATATGTTACTGCCAAATCAGACTATTCTGCCTCCGGAAAAGAATAGTCTTTCTTTGCGCCCGCACATACAGGCGGAAACAGGTTATTTTGCACCCAGATAAAAATTAATTATGTGTTAAAAAAATCTCAGAGTTTTTTCCCTCTCAAATAATTGTTTTTATACTTATTTTTATCTAAATTTTCATATTTTATTACTTTCTTTTTTTTCATAAATTGTTTTACTTGGTCTTAGATTACTTTTTTTTATATATTGTTTTTTTTTGTTTAATATTTTTTATTATTTTTGCTACTCAATTGCAATCATTTCTTGTTTATGTATATTGTCTTTTCTAAACAATTTTCTTGTTTAGACTAATAAACAAAATACAGAATTATTATAAAGCGTTGCAAGAGTTTACTTTTCTGCCTCCGGAAAAAAGTAGTCTACATTGCGCCCGCAAATAGGCTAATTGGCGCTCGGTTAAAAATAAATTTTGTGGAAAAAAAACTACAGATATTTTTCTTCTATCATAATTGCTTCTATACTTGTTTTTATCTTTATTCTTATATTTTATTACTTTCTTTCTCTTCATAAATTATTTTGTTTTTTTTATACTACTTTGATTGTTAGCAATGCTTATCATGAAATATAAAATAATTTTTTTGTAGCATTAGTGAATTTTAATGCAAACAGCCTGTCAAATATCACCTGTGCATTCTGTAGTAGGAAAAATCTTTCAATTACTGCTTTAGGGTTTACCGTTTAATGAAATATGCTTTAGACAAGCACCAAAATATAAAAAAAAGCAAAACTGCAAAAAAGTAAAAAATATGTAATTTTTTTGCATATTTTTGGTTTAAGTAAATTGTCTTTTGACAATTTACTTAAACTTCAAACTTTATTCATATAAGTCTTTACAAAATGTACAAACTTTCTGAAAATTTAACTGCTGTCTCTAAATCAACAAAATTAAGATGTTTAAGTTTTTTGAATACTGTATAGTTGCAATTATTTTGCCTACAAATTATTTAAACAAAACGGTTTTTTATTTTTGCATTTAGTTGTAATAATTTTAAAATGTTTTTCGCTAAAATTGTGATACAAACTTTCAAGAAATCACTTTAAGTTAATCATAATTATCTACAAAATATTTATGATCTAAACAATATAAATTATCTTAATTTTTAAATATTGACTTTAAACAAAGCAATTATTTCTAAAATGATTATGATTTAAACATAAATTCCTAGTATTTAATTATTGACTTAAATCAAAACAAAAAAAAAAGTGAAGAATTTGGGTTTTTAATAGATTTCAAGCAAACAATTTGAAAATAACTGTTACATATTAATTTAATTTGATGGTTATAAGCACAACTGCACTCGCATAACAGAAAAATTATATTTAGAATAAGATTCACACTGCCCAAATTAGTTAAGCGTTTGTAAAATAAACCAGCTTTAATAATTACTTTTGTTGAAAGTCGACGTAGCACATTTAGAAGCCAAAATAGTGCTTCCTAAAAATCACATGTTGATCTTTACGGCTGTTAGAGCTAATTTGTTAAAAAGCCAGATATGTTCCTTAACATTTAAGCTAACGTGCTGATTACACATTTAGTCTTCTTTAATTTGAATTATAAATGATGATATAAAAGTAGTTTAATAATGCATGATATCATTAACATTCAGCTTTGTCGTATTAGTGACAGCTGACATTCAACGCTTTTCTGACACTATTCACTGAAAACGTCATACTTTTTGTTATTTGCCGATATTAAAATTGATAAATATTTTAAAATCGATAAAGTTTTTAGTTAAATTTTGTAGATTCTAAATTCTATTACCCTACCCTCTTAAAGAGTTTCACAAACATATAGCAAGCGGCGTAGGGTTAAATTTATTGTTTTAGCTTCCAGCCAAATGTTAAAAGTTATTCAATTTGTAATAATCACTTCTATTGAAATTTATTAGTAATACACGAAATTTACAGGATAAACATTTTTACGAGACATTTGAGAAATTTTTTTGGGTTAGGTACTAATATGATGGAATTTTACGATTAAAATTTTGATTTTTTAATTTAATGCAAAGATTTAATTTTATCAATAATTCAGTTGCGCAAAAAGCTTTAGTCTAATAAGAAAACTCAAGCAGTTAGAATTTTAAGAATTGGTAAAACAAAATAGATAATTGCATATCAGAGCATTAGTTTTAAAAGACGTAATTTGGCGCACAAGTCTCAGCAAGCAAGTTTTCTATAATCAATTTATATAAGAAAAAGCACGAATTTTGAGCTCTGAGAAATGTTGTTGCTAACGATTGGTAATAGCAACAAGCCATTCAATTCAAAACGTTTATTTTACATACTTTGTTTAACTTTTAACAAAAAAATAATATAATAGATGTGCCACACTCAAAATTGATCTCATGGTCAAAAACAAAAATTGTAGAACTTCAATAAGTAGTGTAATTGTCATTTAAACGCTTAAAAAAACATTACACTATTTTGTCAACAATTTTAAATGCAGCAAAGTCTCTTTAGCAAACAAATTTTTGCAACCCTGCTGCTTGAAGCGGTTTTGACTTCTAATTTGAGCCGTTAAACCACCTTTCAAATCAAACTACTCTCGGTTTAAAATAAATACGTACTTTCTTACAAAGATATAACAATAATAAGTACAAAATGTAAAATCATTGATAATGACAGCTGACGTAATTATTTTTTGACAGTTATTTACATCATTTCTTAAAAACAGAGCTTTAACATCTATAAAAACACTAGTGTTTTTGGTGATTAAATGTACTGTAAATTTTTAAAAACTAAACTTTTGGTTTCACTGTTAATGGAAAAGAATAATAACAGTTCTTATTCAAATAATTTTGATAGTTATTTACTTCTTTTGATGAATGAGAATAAAACTATGATGTTTTGTTTGACATTTGTGACTACTAAACTTTTGAATGTAGAAGTAATCTTCAGATGCTTTGTTTCATGCCAAGACATACGTCTTAGTTTTTATATGAGACACGACACAATGTGTTATTAATTGTAGCTGTTTTTGTTGTATTACGACATACGTCGCATTTACCTTAACAGTTTACATGTCAAATTGATTAAATTCATTAGTTATTTTAGTTAATTTATGTTTGTTCAAATTCGAATAAAAGTAATAGTAAATCAATGCCGTGATCAATGCGTGATCCATTCATAACGTCTACGTGTTACCTAGTTCTTGGAATTCTAGCAAAGCTGGCATTTGAAAACACAAGACTTTATTTCGTTGCTGTTTCTGTGTCTTGTCCTGTCCTAAAATGTCGTCTACAGAGACAAAGACTGAGTTTAATCCCAAAACGTCCAGTTCTCCTTAAAAAGGGCTAATTGTAACCTCTTTAATACTAGTGAAAAAAATAAGATTTGAAATATATTTAAACCGAATTGAAGACAAATTGATTTAAAATCACGTAAACGATTTTTTCTACGGCTTTTCCTGTTCGAAAAACCGACAATCATTTCCCACTGTTTTCTTGCACTCTTTCTTGAAAGTGATTAGAGTGTAGATTATACATGTTTTGCAAAATAAATACGATGGACAATTCAAACTGTGGTGAAACTTGGTATAACTACTAATATTCAATTTCATTCTACAAGACCCGATAATAAAAACCAATAAGTTTATTTTTTTGATAAAAAATAATTTGTAGAGGAATTTCTTGTGCAATTTTTAGAGATGACAAAGAAGGTTTGGCAAATTTTGGTTTGTAATGTCATAATTGTCAAAAATGAAGCGTTGGATTACACAACACAAAGTTTTCTGCATTGAAAAATTCGCCGAACTAAAACCAATTTCTGCTTGTCTAATAGTAGAAATCAAAAATCTTCCTAAGTGGTCTAGAAAAAATTTTGGTTTGCAAAGTGTTGCAAACTAATGCTAAAGATTTTAATTTTTTTTAAACTTTTTAGAAATTTTTTATCAAAAAAGAAAAAAATTGCATTGGTCGCGCAAAAAGCAAATTATGCAAAAGTTTGTTAAGGGTTGTTTTATAAAAAAAAATATTTTTTCAGCCAATAAACGCTTACTCTGAAAGGCATAAATCGAAAATCGGTAAAATCACCATAATTTGAGAACGCGGCGAATTATCGCGTTTTGGCATTTGTTTAGAGAATGGTGGCTAACAATTTCAACATGTATATACTGTTATAATACACAATTTACAATAATTTGCAATTGATTGTATTATTTATTTTTATAAAATAAATAAACATCACGATGTTAACTGTTAATCTCAAAACAGAATACTTTTGCAACCTGCAGTACGTCACATCTTTGGCTGGTCTATTTTGAATGTGTGCAAGAAAAAACGATGTTGTGACCCATATAACACTTTGGGGGGGTTAAAATGAGTATTTGCCCTTGTAAGCTCTATTGCATTACTACAACACTCAAACCAATATAGGTATACTTTCAACAATTTACAGTTAAAAATGTAGGAAAATTCCATTCCTTCACGATTTTCATAAATTGAAACAGGACGGTTTAAGTGTAAGGACAGGATATAGCCCAGACTCTTTGCTTATTAATATTCCAGAGGAGACTGAATAAATGAGATTATTGGAACATTTCGTACGAATCAGCCAAAAATACCAGACGTTTAATTATCAATTACTTTTCTAAATAATTTTACTTAATTAAGTCTCTTTTATTTTAATTCTGATAACTTCATTATTATTTTTTTTTATTTATATTTGAATAAATCTAAACAACTTTAAATTTGGTTCTGATCCATTATTTCCAGACTCTAGGCTACACTAACTGTGCACTTTGAGTATGAAGCAACCAAAAAGAATTTATTATTAATAATATTTCGTAAAATAAAACTTATACAATAAAATTCAAATTACGCTTTACGAAATGCTGCGTTTGAACGTTAGTTTGGTATAAACTTTACTGTTTCTTATACTTTAAAACTCGAACTAATTACTATTGATTTCTTTATTAAACGCTTTATTACAAGCAGTTTTTAGAACAATGATGTGTGTAAAAGTAAAACTGTTATGGTTATATTTGCAAACTATTTGCGTATTTTCTCAAAATTCCACAATAAAATATTCAATTTCCATCAATGATACGCTGCATCCTGATCATTTTGATGCTCCAGTAATAACGTCTATACGTGATAATACTATTATAAGTTTATCATGGCAACCAATTAAATATTTAGAATCAAAACTATTTGATATTACGCATCAAGAACAATATATAATGATTGTAAATTGCGACGTTGAAGAAATTGAAACTGAGTTTCTTGCTAAACAAAATACTATCGGAATGAAATTTACAATGTCATTCACAAACATAACAACAATAAAATCTCACACTTTCAAGAACATATTTCTAATACAGATTAATCTATCTATGAATCATAAATTGACAATAATCGAATTTGAAGCCTTTTATTTATTAGCGTATTTAAAGGACCTTGAACTCCGCCATGGCCGGTCCCAAGCCCGGATGAGAAAGGAGGAGGGGGAGGAGTACCAACCTCGGAAAAAAACCAGGGCTCACCTGACCCGGGTGATAGCACCCTGTAAGGGTCCCTATCTAGGGTTACAGACGAAAAGGGAAGATTGGTCTCTTAAGTCCTGAAAGACAACCATCTAAGGGAAGAAAACCCCAACACAAAAATTACCTGGTTCTCCAAGGATGGGGGTTAGATCGATGGACCTGCACTCCATTATCTGCAAAAAAAAGTTTTATCGCAAAATGTCTCGACAAAGTAAAACCGGATAGGAAAAATAAACGACGACAATTGGCACGAAAACGGACTTTGAGTATAGGAACATGGAATGTACAAAGTTTATCCAACAAAACATTAGAAGTTTTTAAAGAAATAGAAAAATCTAGCTTGGATATAGTAGCTCTTACGGAAACTAAAAAGAAAGGCCAAGGATCAGAGGAAAGAAATGGATATATACATATTTATAGCGGAGTCCCAAAAGAGGAAAGAGCAAGCAGTGGAGTGAGCATTGCCATAAGAAAAAAATTTAAATCTAACATAAAATCATGGACTCAAGTAAACGATAGAATTTTACTGCTTGAACTTGAAATTAGGGGACACGTATTGATAATAGTAGCCGTTTACAGCCCAAATGACGACGCGGATGCGGAAAAGAAATCCCAATTCTATCACGACCTAGTCAAGTCACTGGATAGTATCGGACAACGAAAGGAGATATTTTTATTAGGTGACCTAAATGGCAGAACTGGCTGTCAAAATGACAATCCTGTGGTTGGCCGATACGGGGAAAATGCTGTAAACGACAATGGACAAAGATTGATAGAACTTTGCCAACAGTTTGACCTAAAAATCACAAACGGTTACTTTAAACACAAAGAAATCCACAAATATACCTGGGTGCGCCCATCTCAGAACCAGCAGTCCATAATAGATTATGTCATCGTAAAACAAAAAACAAAACTAAAAATAGCTGACACTAGGGTTAAGAGAGGAGCAGAATGTGGTTCTGACCACTTCCTTCTTTTGTCAAAGGTCTATCTCCCATACAGAACTAGCGGTACTGAAAAGACAACCACACAAGAAAAACAACAAGCTGAAAAACCGATAAAATACCATATCGAAAGTTTAACCAATGACTCAACAAAATTTCTTTATCAAATGCGTCTTGCAACTAAACTGGCGACCGTCCAGGATGGAACCCCAGAACAAATGTACACCGCAGTAACATCTAAAATCCATGAAGCGGCAGTTGAAGCACTAGGAATAAAAACACTCGCAAACAGACAAAGCCGAAAGAACTGTCCATGGTGGAACGAAGAACTCCAGCTACACGTTGGTCAGAAAAAGCAAGCGTACCAAAAGTGGCTGCTAACAAGAACCCAAGCAGATCGAGCTGGGTATCAAGCAAAGAGACGTATAGTGACACAAGAAATAAAAAGAGCTCAAACTGAATACTGGTGTGAAGTATGTGAAAACATAGATCGCAGCATGGGAAATACAAGAGCAAATAAAGCTTGGAAGGTTATAAAATCTATTAGGACTAACAATATTGACAAAGGGGGAATAAGTCTAATCAGCATGCCACAATGGGTACATCACTATAAGAACCTTCTTACTGAAGACAGACCACAGTTCATAGAAACCAGTGGGGACAGCGACACTGACGATTTTGACAATGTACCGAATATAAATGTGAAAGAGGTGACAGATGCTATAGCACAAATGAAAAATGGCAAAGCCCCCGGGCCTGGAGGTATTAATATTGAACTTATAAAAGCAGGACCTGTAGTTCTTACTGAATGGCTCACAATTATCTTTAATAAGTGCCTCCAAGGCGCCGAACCCCCTTCAGACTGGAAAAAGGCTGAAATTTTATCCATATTTAAAAAAGGGGAGAGAAGAGACTGCAATAACTATAGGGGGATTAGTGTTTTGAGTACTGTGGCTAGAATTTATGGGAGAGTATTAAAACTAAGAATAGAAAAAGAGTTTGACGAATCAGAAGAGCAGAATGGGTTTAGAGCCGGCAGATCCTGTACAGATGGAGTTTTTACACTTAAAAATTTAATAGAAAAAAGAGTCGAACGGGGACGAGAAGTACATTTAGTATTTGTTGACCTGCAAAAGGCCTACGATACTGTGCCATTGAATAAGCTATGGCCAGCAATGGAAAAAAATCGTATCAGCAAGACCTACATAAGTGCAGTCAGAAAGGTTTATTGTGGATGTAAAAGCTACATCAAAATAGGCGGAAACACTTCTGAAGAATTTGGTGTTTCCAAGGGCCTAAGACAAGGATGCTCCATAGCTCCACTACTCTTCAAAATTTATATCGAAGAATCTTTGAAAAAGTGGAAACGAAGATGTAGGGGAATGGGTCTGCCAATTGACGATTTTATGCTCTATACACTCTTTTTCGCAGACGATCAGGTTCTAATAACAGGAGACCGAGATGATGCTAGCTACATGTTAAGAGCACTCAAGAAAGAATTTGAAGAGTTTGGATTGATCATTAACATGAAAAAAACCGAATACATGTCTGTAGGAAACGACGATCACAGTGATCTAGATATTGGTATGGGCACAACAATAAAACACTGCACCAAATTTAAATACCTTGGAGTAACTCTTTCCTCAAATGGTAAAAGTAATGATGATATATCTAATAAGATCGGACAAGGCAAAAGAATAATAAGGCAACTAAACTCTCTTCTTTGGAGCGATAGAATATCACGAAGAACAAAACATCTGATGTATAACGCAATCTTTGAATCTGTCTGTACCTACGGGTCGGAGACGTGGGAACTGACAAAGAGAAACAAAGATAGACTACTTGCACTCGAAATGGATTATTGGAGGCGTAGCAACAGAACTTCCCGTCTAGAGCACGTAAGAAATGCACAGATAAGAGAAGAAATGGAAGTAGATGGAACAATTCTAGATACAATAGAATCCAAGCGATTACTATGGTACGGCCATCTTCAGAGAATGGATGACTCAAGGATACCCAAGAAAATATGGGGCTGGGTCCCAAGAGAAAGAAGGAGAAGAGGAAGACCAGCAAGAACATGGCGGGATGATGTGCAAGAAGCTATGCGCGAGAGAAACTTAAGAGATGAAGACTGGTGGAACCGGCAATTGTGGAAGTCGAAGAGCGGGAAACGACACTAGTCGTAGAAGTACCCGCATATATATATATAAAGGACCTTGTTATGGCTGACTGCCGTTTAGCAACATTCAACTCTAAGGCTTTTAAATTCCTTCGAAGCTTACGATTGTTGGATTTGAGTATAAATTACATAGACGTTTTGTCAGAAAAAGCGTTTGATTGGATTCTTAATAATTCAACACTTGTTCGTCTAAATTCAAACACAGTCACCGTATTAAATCAAAATGTTTTTGAAAATCTTAAAGATCAAAATTTTACCATTGAATTGGGATTTAATCAATTGAATGATGATTGTACATTAGCTTTCGCTAATCACAGGTTTTTTCATATTAATTTGTCTGGCAATAACTTCACTAAATTGTCGTCTCATTTATTCACTTCAGCTTTTTCTGTAAAAGTTTTTGAAATTTTTTGCAAAACATTAGATAATGCCAGCTTCATCATGTTATACAAATGGGCAGAACAAAAAGACGTAGAACTAAGTAGTCTCGATTGCAAAAAAAACGAGACTATTTTGATTAGACCAGATGTGATTTTCAGTTTGCTTTTAGTGATGCTACTAGAACTATGTCTTAACTGGATTATTTAATGTCAATATTTTTGGTGTGTAAAATAATCATAATAAACTAACTAGAATTTTTATTATTGTATTCGAGTTAACAAAATAAATTAGGTAGTAATTTTTTAATAACATGTGTTAAAAATTAATCATTTTAGCAATGCTATTTATTTGTCAATAAACTAAATAATAAAATTTAAAATTAAACTTAATTTATTAGTGTACTATATCCCAATAAAACAATTTTAGGTATTTTTTCTGCAAACTATAAGCTTTATTGCATCACTACGACATAACTCTCATTAAACTAGCAGAAATCTCAAAAAGTCCGTCTTTAGAGCAACTTTTAAACTGGTTCCTGATACAGTTTAGGCTTCACTAAATGTGAACTTAAGGTGGTATGAACATAAAGAAGCATTTGCTCCTAGTTCTAGTTAGAGCAAAAACGTCAAGCAAATAGAGCAAACGCTCTATTTTTTTATTTACATAAAACAAACATTTCAGAAGGAAGCAAAATGCCGAATACCTCTTGCTCCTGAAGAAATACTTTATCTCAAAGCTTTACTTTTTTTCTTCGTAAACCTAGTAGATAGGTCAAGCTTTAGATGTTTCAAGTTTAGAATTTTTTTTGTTGATTTTTGTAGTATTTATCTCTTGTGCAAAAATTAATTTAGCAAAGAACCATATTAAACGGCGTAAAAAAATCTCAAAAACTGCCACTTGATATCAATTTTATACTTTGTTATATAATAAAAATAGAAATAAAATAAAATCCAATTGATATTATTTTATTTCCTGCCAGTTTTAACCTGGCTAGGGGTTAAATATATTAAGAAAGTGAGGTGGTTGACAGGAACCTAGCCTTGGTTGCTAACCTTTCCTGCTTAAAATCTAACCGCCCTACTAGAAACTTCATCAAGGAAACAAGAGTTAAACAATTTGAACAAGAAGGCTATTTGCGCTACTCAAGAGCTTTTGTTTCTGAATAAAACACGGGATTGTAACACAGACTAGAATATATTAAAATAATAAACATGATAGGGGCCTTTGTCAAAGCAAAAAGTCCTCGACTGGTTTGACAATAATTACACTCACTGATACATTTAGAATAATAAGAATAACTAGAGCATCCAGTTCAACTTGAGGATACTCATTATTAACTGTCTTGGTACTTTCAGGACCGTCTATTTATTTAAGAGTCCGGGAAATTCCACATTCAGCAATTGACCCTGTCTAGCAGAATGGGTTTTCCGGATTTCAATTTGGTCAAAGTTGTATTAATTCTTACTGTTGTTGACAAATTTTAGTTGATTCGTTAGTGACATTTTCAATGAGAGATAGTTGTTTTTCACTAATTGAAAGATCAATGAAGGTGAAATGGTTTGTAGACATCATTGCGGGTTCTAAGTCGTCATAAAAAATTCCTTATTGTAATGTTATTAGTTCGTTTTGAAAATAGGTGATACCAGATATTGTATTGGATAAAGCCAGAAATATTATGGTTTTAGCGAACTAGAACAAAAGGTTTCAGTAAATCGACGTGATAAGTTATTAATTTCTGTTTTTAATTTTTAGTACCACATAGTTATTAGTATTTATTTTCATAACTTGAAATGATCCTTTATAGTTGGGAGCAAATTTCTTGCTTTTACCAACTTGATTTTGTTTATTTAAAACATATACTAAGTTGCCGGTTTTATAATTAATAAAAATTACTCTTTTTGTCACAATATTTTTTTGCTTTTATTTTAGCTGTTTTTAAGTTGTATCTTGCTATTTCGTGAATCTTATTTAATTTGTACTTTATAAGTGAATGGTCGTCGTCATATGTGTATCTGAACTCTGTACTAGATATTAACGAGTTAGAAATTCTAGCCTTGATTTCAAATATGAGTTCGAAGAGAAAAAATAGTGTATGGGACATATATAAATCTCAATCGGTTTGGTTTTCTTTGATATAATGCTTTAAATATTCTTTTAATGTAGCATGATTTCTTTCCAAAGCACCGTTAGTTTGCGGATGATAAGGACTGGAAAATGTGGCAAATCTTAAATAATTTATTAATTTTTTTAATTAAGTTTGCTTCAAATTCCGTTCCTTGATCAGTTAGCATTGTTTCTAAAAATCTAGAAATTGCTATAAATTCAACTAATTGGTCAGCTACTGTGCTAGTCTCATGGTTTCGTATCATTTGCGTTTTTGCTTTTCCTGGTCTTTTGTTGATTTTATTTTCTTGGCAAAGTTGACATTGCTTTATGTATTTTTTAATATCTTTTTTTATAATCACCTATTTGTGACTTTATCCTTTTCTACGATTTTGCGGGAAAATCCACCGTGTCCATATAATGATACGAGTATGTCGTGATTATTATTTATGATTTCTTTTATTTGAGTTTCAGTTTCAGGTTTTATTTCTGGATCGTCTATAGCGTATCCGTGATATTTGAATTTTTAAAAAGGAATTCAATCAATTCATTTATCATTTCCTGAATTTTTTTATAAAAATATTATCAGTTTCTTGTTGTAATTTTTCTCTTAAATTTTGCAAAAAAAGTCTTTGTAGGTTAATTTTTCAAAACGATGTAATTTTGCTATTATTATAAAGATTAATTGGTTTTCAGTCATCGGTAATTCAATTACATCGTATAATTTAAAATCTCTAGGGATAGAGTCAAAACTAAATTTTTGTCTAATGGTTATAGTATAAATAAAATTATCGCATTTTTCTTTTGTCTTCTTATGGGGTTCCTTGAGATAGCCTCAGCGTTACAATTTATTCTACCTTATTTGTATTGTTTTTCGTAATCGTACTCTTCTAACTTGAGTCTCTATCGTACCAATTTAGAACTCGGGTTTTAAGAATTGAAAATCCATAAGAGGTTTATAATCTTTTTGTATTATGAATCTTCTTCCAAAGAAATATGGTCTTAAATGATTTTTTGCTCATACTATTGCTAACATTACCTTTTCTGTAGTGCTGTAATTCAATTCAGCTTTCTTTAATGTTCTTGAGGCGTAAGCCATTGGTAAGTAAGTCTTTTCCTATTTCACTCTGACATATTACAGTGCCAATGGCATAGTTGAATGCGTCTGTAGTTAAAACGAAAGGTTTATTGAAATTAGGGTATTGTAGGAAAAGGTGGGTTTATTAAAACCTTTTTCTTCATACCTCGGTCGAAAGTACGTACTTTGGTCCCTAATAACAGAGACGAAAGTTTAACTTTTAGTCCCTGTAAGATGAAATTCTTTCTTCCCTATAATAGCGGGAAGAAAGAATTCATCGTGTTTATTTATACTCGTAACTATGTTATATGACCAGCAACACTCGCTTCGCTCGTGCCGCAAATGTCGCGGCAGGCATCAAAAACTATCAGCATTTAAAGTTAAAAAAATAAAATTAAAAATAAAAGTACGTACTTTCGACCGAGGTATGAAGAAAAATCGTATACACGACGCGGGACAGAAGTTGAAATCTCGGTCCTGCGCGCCATGATGCCCTCGGTTTCACCTCGGGCATTATGGCGCGCAGGGCCGAAAATTCAACTTTTGTCCCTTGTAGTGTAATATACTATTTAAAATATTCAAATGCATTTGTTTGTTCTATTGGTTTAGCGTGTTGGGAAAAATCCTTGATAAATCATCGGTAATATCTGATCAACCCTAAAAATTGCTTAATGCCTCAAATTCGCACTCTTCAGTTTATAGTTTGAGGTTGATATTCGTAGTCGTTGGAAAATATTTTTTAATAGCTTCCAAGTTACATGTGAAATTGTCTGTCTAAAAATTGCTTTGAAGATCTTGCAAAAAGAGTATCAAGCTCAATAAAATAATTATTTATAATCTGCATAATATACAGCTCGATCATAAAACTTTGCTCCAGCAAACTTGCCCAGATTGCAGTAAAAGTGTCGCGCTCTGTAAAAGAGGTGCTGCGGTCTCTGCTTTAAAGCCTCTATGGTTAATGAATTGTTTATTGTTAAAAAAAAGAATAAATTTTTTAGTTGTTTTATGAAATATAAACTTTACGATATAAGATTTATTAAAAAAGAATGTAGGTAGGTGCTTGTTAGACCTTAATTTTTGTCTTTAAATAATTGATAAATTTCTCAATAATAAAATGTTACCAGCTATAATGTTAACTATTTATTATTTTTCTCATTAATTTAACTACCATTATCCGTAGCAAAGCTTGACAGTAAATTGTTATTGTTTCGGTATCTATCAACTTGAATAATTATAATTTATCATTATTATATTTTATTCAAAGAATACCTTATAAGAGTTTGTTATTAAAAGTTAGCTTTCCAAATTGGTAAAATGAATATTTATCAAGATTATGTTTTGTATATGTTAAGTTTTTAAAAAAGCAAGTGGTTGCACAATTCTGAACTAAAAATATATTTTATTTATGTTTGGACAATGTGTTATTGTGATTGTGGAATACACATACAAATATGCACTCGTTAAAATTAATTAATTAGTTGCGCTAAAATTATTGCACTGTAGCTAAATATAATTAATACAATCGTTTAAATAAACTATAGATACCAATTAATTTAGATTATAAATGAATTTGCTAAATACATATTTATGTTGAGAAAAAAAAGCGAAAAAGAAGTAAGAAGTAGAAATGAAATTGAAACAGCTGACAGAATAATAGTTTAAAAAAATATTAAAACGCATACAGATTACACAGATTTTAAATAAATAACAAAAAATAACAATAAGTGAGACAAAAAAATCATCAGTTTTAAAGAATTTTGCTTGAGAAAATGGCAGTAGTGTTTCAACATCAAAAAATTAAGGTTATGCTTAAATATTATGTCATCTTGTGAGCTGATATTTTTTGACTGACATTGCATAGCCAAGCTTGACACTTTTATATTTTTTGCTTATCACTGACACTTTAATTTTTCATAAACCTTATTTTGTTTTGTTTGTCATGACATTGGCTTTACGCAAGGACATGGATAGACATAAAAAATTACTAATGACGCTACCTGAACACGTAGTGTTTTAATCACGTGGTTTAAAAAAAAGGAAACAAATTACAAATAAAAAAATAATTAAATGTTTTTTAGCTGAAAAACAGTAAGTATAATTAAAATTAAAATTTATGTTTCACTTTACTTCTAAAGCCAAAAAAAGAGAGTTTATTGCTATTGCTAAAGAGTTCTTATCAAAAAATAATTAATTTTTGATGAGTGTCTATTATTTTGAATATTTAAAAGCCTTAAGTTAAAACAATTAGCTGCAGAGTATCAAATATTTTAAAGTCAAGAATCAAAAGTGTTTATAAAAATTAGTTTAATGTACCTTAAAAACTCAATTTTTGTGTTTGCGTTTATTTTTTTGTTGTTTTATGTTTGCGGTTTTTTTTTTGTATAAACAACGCCAACAACGGGAGATTTAAATGGTGCTGTTTGCAACTAAACACATGTTGTTGGTCATATTTTCTGCAGTAAATTGAAATTTTTCGTAATATTTATTAAATCGGATCATTTTTAAAAATTGGTATTTAAAATCTAGGTTAGAAATGTAATAAAGATGATTCAGCTAATAGTGATCTTAATGGATTGTCTAGAACAGTTTCATCAATTTGTTAATAATATATTTAACAATAACTATTATTGTTCAATTGTTCATATTAATTAATTCCAACTTTTTTATTTCTGTGTAAGCCTTAAAAAACTGTCATTTTATTTTTTATTATTTGTAAAGCTCGTTTTTAAAAATATTTGAAAACATAAAATTTCAGCTTGTAAAAAAATAATTTGATAATCAATAACGTATTATTTTGATATAATAAAAATTGAAATCATTTTTTTTCACAGTTTGAATATCAATTTTTCACTAGACTTATTTAATAATTTCTTGTTAATTATTATTTTATCGGTTTTTAAACAGTAGTATAGAAAGCGGGCTCCTAGAAAACACGCCATCTAGTTCTCTGTTTTCTTCCGCAACTCTTTCTGGTAAATTTCTTTTTAGGTCATTGATTGCCAACATATCTAATACAATTATAAGCGAAAAATTGTCTCTATGACCCTTTTTCTAATATTATTTTTAGCACAAATTTATAAACATTAGAGAACGATACGTCATAGATTTCGGTGCGGTTTTAATTTAAGCTATTAGAATACCAAACTTTTTTTCTAAAAAATTCTTAGGTTGGCTAAACTAAACTTGACATTTTACCTGTCTGTCAATAATATTGTGAATTAAAATTGCAATTTTCGAACAGCAAAGTAATGTGAACAATTATTAATGAAAAGTATATTTGTGCAAAATATGACTTGTGAAATATGTCACTTAACCTAAAAAGGTAAATATGTATCTTACAATAATAATAATAAAAATCAAAATAATTTTTGCTATTTTACGAGTTTCGGGAGACATGTAAAGTTTATTTCTATTTTGTGTTTGTGACAAGACTGACAGAATTAGGAAATTAAAAAAAAAGCAACTAAGTAGATAAAATTTTTACTTTTAAAATCAAGTTATTGTCAATCCACTTCAAAAAACCGTAAAATGATAAAATAAAAAAAAAAACCTAAAAACAGCATAAAAAGGGCAAATTTCAAAAAATAGTATAAAAATCTTGTTCTAAAAGACCTACAAGCACTTGAATGTGTGCTTCAAGACATGTTTTATGAAACTTGTTTTTTAATATATACTATTAAGGATCAAGGCATTTGATAAATAAAAGTAAAAATAAAACAACAGATTATGTTAAAAAAAAATTGAGAATTTGGCCATTATCTATAAACAGTTTGAAATTTTATTGGTGGTGGTCGTGGTCGTGGTTAACAACGACTGTTTGAGTTGGCAACACTTTTAAAAGTCTTTTTTCATTTGCCTAGTTGCAACACTGTAACCAGATACGCTTGTTTGACAAATATTTAACAAAACACATATAAAAAAAAATTGTAGGTTGTGTCACAGCGACTAACTTTTTAATTGACATCTGTCAATGATGTTGTCAGTGCCAAAGGTGTCACCCGTCAACAACAGGAAGTGGTTGAGCTCGGCCCATTTTAAAATGAAATGTAGGATTGCAAACTCAAACAGTCTTTGTATATTAAATGTGAAACTAAAAAGTTTTTGAAACCTTGGCATGACAAATTGTTCATTGTGAATCTCAAAGTAGGCTGTTACACAAAAATTTGGACAAGGAAAGCCCTTGTGCAACTGCTTTTGCCTTTTAGTCAATTAAATGCGATTAGAGTTGTAAAAAGTGCTTATGCACTGTGACCTATTAGTCTATTGTGCTCTTCTTTTTAGAGCTGTTATCTCAGCTTTATATCCAATTTCAAAGAAATAATAAATTCTAGTAGCTGAGATGGTTTCTACGATATTTGGATCCAGTATAAGTTCCTGCTCTAGGTTGGGTTCTAATTTTTTCCTTCTTTTTTACGTAGTCTTATTAAACGTGCATAATAATTATGGAATAATAATACTTTTACTATTAAAAATGAACCTGATTTATTTAGAGTCTATTTTTTTAACATGAGTAACCATTAGGAATATCTTATAATTGCAATTGGTACCAATTGATTCTGACTATAGTTTATTTTGCTTTTATCTTTTTGGATAGTTGGTACTATAGACTCAAAATTGAGGTTTGTTGACAGCGAAATTTGAATTTTATTGTCACTTCTCATTCACTTCTTTCAGTTACTTGAATTTATAATAGAATAGTTGTGTTGTTCACAAATTGTTTGTTGTTCATAAATATTTCCTGTACCGACCATTTACAATAAAATTTTGTTCGTTCTTTGAGTAATTCCGTTTTCAACATTAAGTTGACAAGAACTGTTTTTGTTATTTGTGATTGTGACATTTAATACATAGTAATATAACCTCAATAATATCCTTCTTACAATGCAAAAATTTTCATAGTTGAGAGCTCGTGACACACCATAAAAGTCACTAAAGTTACTAGATTTGGTTACTCATGTTAAAAAAAATAGACTTTATATACCTTGACTTAGTCTGATTTCATGAGACATGTAGTTATGCAACTTTAAGTACACCGCGCTTAAAATATAAATAGTTCTGATCGTTTCAAATAGAGAGCGCTGCTGCTGGTTTGGCTCCACGTGCTTGTTTGAAATATTAATTTTATTTAGTTTTTTCTTAAAATCATATAAAACAAGCTATTACTTTATTTTTTATAAATTATCAAAAACACAGCTTGTTAAAAAGACTCGCAATTGTTTTTGGGTGTCATTATCAGTTTTTGACAGACGTAAACATCAACATAACCTCATTTTTTACTTTATCCTTATGGTTTTTTATCCATTGAATTTAAGTAGATTATCAAGATTCAATTTTATTTCGAGGTTTTTACGGCACAGGATCAATAAAAGTAGCGGAAAGTATAGTTTTTTGTATAATTCAAGGCTATTTCGGTACGGTTGCGAAATCTTGAAAATGAGTGAAAAAGCCGGTAGTTTTAGTGTTTCGACTGAGACAATAAGAATAATTGATGAAATTATAATGCCCAAGACATACAATTCGGTTTTCACTCAATGTGGCAGTTGTTTAACCGCGGACGAGGAAAATATCGTTGTTATGGTGAAGAGCTTCTCGCCGGTGAGGGATGTGGACTTTGACGACGACAAACAGGTATGGACGTTAATAGTATATGAAAAACAAGTCTCATAAGACATATCTTAAAGCACGCATTCAAATGCTTTAAAGTGTTATGAAATGAGTTTTTTACATAATTTTTTGTAATTTGTCTTTTTTTATGTCGTTTTTAGGAAGTTTTTTTTTAATTGGATTGATTTAGGGATTTTTGTAGTGGGTTGGCAATATCATGATTTTAAAAATGAAAATTTTATCTAGTTGTTTTTTCTTTTGTTTTATCCAAAAATCCTAACCCTATCAGTCCTATCACAAACACAAAACACAAAAATGGAAGAAATCTTCACATGTGCGCCCCCCGAAATCCGTGAAAAAGCGAAAGTTATTTTAATTTTTATTATTATTATTATTGTAAGATATATACCTACTTTTTTAGGTTAAGTGACAGATAAGCTGTGACTTTTGCTTTATAGGAATCTGTTGCTCTTCCCAGATTACTAGGCTTATTATTTACCATATCCCATATTTCACATTAAAAATGTCAAAATTGAATTGTCCACTTCATTTTGATGTTTGAAAATTGCAATATCAATTCACAATATTATTGACTGGCAAGTAAAAAGTCAAGTTAAGTTTTGCCAATTTAAAAATTTTTTAGAAAATAAAGTTCGGTGTTTCAATGGCTTATAACCGCACCGAAACCTATGACGTACCGTTCTTTAATGAGTCTATTAGAGTGTCAAAATGGAGGCAAATTGCAAATAGTATATTAAAAAACAAGTTTCATAAGACATGTCTTGAAGCATGCATTCAAGTTTAAAAAATGCGGTTTTTGAGCATTTTTATTTCATTTGGTCGACTTGGGGATTTTTAGAGATGACAATATCTTGATTTTACAAGTGAAAATTTTATCTATTTATTTTTTCTTTTGTTTTGGTTTTCATTATTATTATTATTGTTGTAAGATACGTACTTTTTTAGGTTAAGTGACATATAAACTGTGACTTTTGCTTTATTGGAATTAGTTGTTCTTCTCAAACCAGCTCAATTATTATTTACACAATTATATGTCATATTTCACATAATTATACTTTCCATTAATTGTTCACTTTACTTTGTTGTTCGAAAATTGCAATTTCCAATTTTAATTTACAATATTATTGACAGACAGGATCTCGCTTGCTAGTCTGGTAATCCTCCTACTCTCTCTAACTCTCTTTTCAATTTATTAGCTACACATATTGCATACACCTTATACATCGTATTAAGAAGAGTTAATCCTCAGTAGTATTTTCTGCGTCTTAGTTTTTTTTTTGTGTATTGATATTGTTCAGTGACGGCTCGTGATTTTTTCTCACGGGAGGGCACCGACGGGGTCTGGAGAGTCCGCGCCCCCGGAATTTTTTTGCAAAATTTTGCACATTACACCCACACAACCAGTCTGATAAACTGTAAGAGCTTCTGTTGAATTTTCTCGACACCGTTTTATTAGTTTTCGAATTGTTTTTTACTACTTGTTTAATCAATAAATCTGGTTTAGGGGGGCCTAGATTTTTTAATTCGATCTTAATGTCATGACTCAGTGTGTTATTTTTTATCAATTCGATAATGTTTTTAACGGAATTCATAGTTGCATTTGCGAGTTGCGACGACAGAAAATACAATATACGCGCACCGCTATATATTTCAGACTGAGCGGGCAAAGGAAAGAATGCCTCGCTGCTAGCGTATACAGGGTTGCCAACATAGTAGATTTTCCACTAAATTTGGTAGAATAGATAACCGATCTAGTGACGGAATTTTCAGTCTAGTAGACAGTAGAAAATCTGGTAGTTTCCATATATTTTTTGGGTGATTTTTTAATTAGTTTGCATCATCTGGAAAATTGATTGCTTTGTTGCATTTTGACCTTATTGTTTAGGTATTTGAAGTAGGTATTATATTACAGTAAACAATATCAATGCGGAATTTTGTGGTATCTAAGGTCACTGGATTAAGATTAATACTACGTGACCTCAGCCGTATTTAGCCGTATTATCTTGAGTGTGCCCTCTATTGGTCGCAAGTAAAAAAATAAGTTACTAGATTACTGTTCGGCTTTTCTACTACTTAGTATCAAATGCTATCATCGTACAATTCCGATAAATTTCGTAGGAGCGGATTTTTTAAAGGGCTTTTCGGTAATTAGGGGAAACCCATAGAAAAATAGCTTATAAATGGCTTTGCACGAAAATCTTACGTCATTTACTACGTACAGCTAATTTCAAAAAAAACTGATTCGACTCTTAAAGCACGTTTTTTAAATATTTGAGCAGTGTATTCTAGGGCACCAGTCGCCGTCACTGTCAAATTAAAAAACTTGTCAGAATTGTCGATTAGAAACAAATAACCGCGCAAAAATAATAATAGTGTGTTCGCACCTTTAGCTGCCTTATTTAGACATAATAAAAAATTTTGTTGAGTCAAAATGTAATATGTCAGCCTTATGATATTACACTGCTCAAAATAAAAAAAATATTTTTCAAGTCGTATCAGTTTTTTTTGAAATTAGCTGTACATTTGGTTGGCGAAACAATAATTCGAATTTTGTGTGTTTTAAAAGTGAAAATTATTGTGATCTTTTTATTCCGGTAAGTACATATTAATTTTAATATTTTTCACTTTTTTTTTAGAACGTTAAGTATAATTGCACCAATAATCATTTAATTCTTTAACAAATAAAAAACAAATCAAGCAGTTATCTAGCAATCGAATTTTGTTTTTTTCTATTTTTGATTTTTATCACAGGAAAACTGGAGAAGATGCCTAAGCCACAATATACACAAAAATTTCGAACAGCTTGGCTGAAAGACCCACGTTTAAAAGATTGGTTAACAACAGTAGAAAGTACAATTGGGACTGAAGCTAAGTGTAAATTTTGTGGAACAGTTGTCACTAGTCGCTATGCTGATTTGAAAAGTCACGGCGAATCTAAGAAACACAAGAGCAAGGCAGAAAATTTCCTGGGAAAGTCACAAACCAAGATTCTATTTGCCAAAGAAAGTACTCTAGATGATTCAAAAACGGCAGAAGTCAGGTTAGCCTTATTTGTGGCTCAACATACATCAATTAATATTGTTGATCACCTAAGCGACTTATGTAAAAATACTTTTAAATGTAATGCCTCCGATTATCTACAAATGCACCGCACAAAATGTGGTAGTTTTATCAAAAATATCTTGGCTGCTTTGGCTGCTTGGCTCTTCCACTTTGCTAAACAATTACGCGCTGATATTGGAAATCGGCCTTATAGTATTTTATTAGATGAGTCAACTGACATTACTAGTGACAAATACTTAGGGTGTACTATTGTATATTACAGTTCTAGTAAAAAAAAAATTGTAAATTCATTTTTTGATTTGGCTGAGCTAGATGCAGCTCAGATGCTGCATTAAAAACGGGCTTAGAAAAATATAAATTAAACATACAGAACTTAAAAGGGATAGGGACAGATAATGCTTCAGTAATGGTTGGAATAAATAATGGGGTATATACAAAATTAAAGTCCGAAGTACCAAATTTAATATTAATCAAATGCAGTTGTCATTCTTTACAGTTGGCTGTTTCTTCTGCTACTAAAGATCATTTGCCTCGCAATTTAGAATTTTTAATTAGAGAAACTTTCAATTGGTGTTCTCACTCAACTCAAAGGCAAAAATCATATAAACAAATATATAATCTGATTAACGACGGAAAAAATCCATTAAAAATTACTTCTGTGTGTGCAACACGCTGGTTATCCATAGAAACTTCGGTAGCTCAAATTCACAGTCAATGGTTAGAATTACAGACTCATTTCAGATTGTCTAAAGATATAGAAAAATGTTTCACTGCGCAAATTCTTTACGAAATGTATAGCGATGATAATAATTACCTTTATTTGTGTTTTTTAAAACCAATTTTAAGTGAAGTTCAAAAAATAAACAAAGCCTTTGAGGCCAGTAACGTTGACTCAACAAAGTTGCTCGATGACTTAACCAGATTGTTAGAGAGCTTTGTAAGAAAAGTTACAACTCCTAATTCGCAATTTAGATTATTTCATGACAACATAGAATCTTTTGTAGACAGAAATTGCTATTTAGGTTATCTATTTGAATCAAAATTGAATGTATTAAAAGAATCCGGTTTTAAAAATGAAAGAATAATAAGAGACAGATGCATAAATTTTTTAACAAGTCTTATAAAATAAATCATGCAAAGATTACCTGATAATGTACACATTTTAAAACAACTCTCTTTACTTTCAGTAGAAAATACTCTTAGAGTGGTGAAAGCTGCTTTAATTCCAATTTTACAACAATCTAATTATAATCCAGAATTAATAGATTTAATACATAATCAATGGAAAAGTATAACTTTAATTCAATGGCAAAATACTTCTGATACTGTAGGATTTTGGACTGAAGTAGATGAGTACAAAAACGCTAATTATGAAAATCCATATAAAGAACTATCAGAGTTTGCCCTATCCCTTTTAATTTTACCTCATTCTAATGCAGAAGTCGAAAGATTATTTAGCCAAATGAACTTAATTAAAAGTAAGCTTCGCAATCGAATGCAACTTCCAATGTTGAGTAGCATTCTAGCGATTCGTTCAGGGTTAACAAGAGAAAGCAAATGTTGCTATAATTACGTTATACCTAACTCTGTATTAAAAGACATTAAAACAACAAAAACATATCAATGTAATGCGGAAGAAATGGATGGTATTGAAGATGTTTTGCTTACTGAAAATCTTGAACATTAAAATACTATTAGAACAAGTAATGTAGAACTTAGCTATAGAAATACTGTATGTTTATTATTTACTTTATTTTAATTTTTTATTGTTACTTTATGTTATGTAATTATGCAACCAAATATATTTAAATTTAATTTGTTAAATTTGCTTTCTTTGTTGATTAATGTTTGAAATAAACGATTGCCAAAGATTTTTTGCTGAACACAAACGCATCCCCTCCACTCACCAACATTGTAAAAAATTCTAGTAGAATTCTAGTAGATTTTCTACGACCGTTTAGTAGAAAACCAGTTTTTAATGTTGGCAACCCTGAGCGTATAGCAGCGTAAATCCTCACCACTTTCCAGCGCTCGATTCCTAATACAGACGTTGCAGGTTGAGGGCAATGAGCGAAATGTCCCGGAGCCTATGACAGACCGCGATTTTTGAACTCGGAATTTCCGAGTCTGATGGAGACGGACTGTCACTTCCGAAAACATACCATTTGTTATCAAACAAATCTGAAAAGTTAAATACAAATTACAAATTAGGTATTTATAATTAATTTATCTGTTAAAAGAAATTTATCACGGGGGGGCAGTGCCCCATTGCCCTCCCTGCACCAGCCGCCACTTTATCATAGCTGTCCAGCATAGACTACAGCCCCTGTTTTAATATGTGGCAACGGTAGATTCTGCATGAAATCGAATAAAATTCTCTTTCAAATGCTTGAGATTTGTAGAATTTTTTTAATCCGTAAAACTTTTCTGTTTTTTTAATATGAAATTGAATTTTTTTTGCTGGTAATCAATTTTTTTCTATGTGACGGTAGTAGTATTATTATTATTAATATAATGTTTATTGTTTCACAATACAGTGTTACAAACAAAATATAACTAATTAAGTTATTTGGTTCAAAATTCTATTCTAAAATTTTCAGTCCTTCTTTTCTTTATTTTTTTTTTCTTCAACTTGCTTATTATCTTCACAAATTCATGTGTTCTAATGTTTCTCTCTCTTTTTTCCACACTTTCTGCCTTTCATCATTTTCATCCATTCTTTTTCCTTTTTTTTCCATTCATTATGTTTTTTCTTATTCTTATTCTCCTTCTTCCTCATCCACCCAGTTTAATCTTTTTCTTTCTTTTTCTATCATTTTCATCTATTCTATTCCCTTTTTCTTTCCTTTCATTATATCCTCCCTTACTAACATGCTCTCTTTTACCTCCTCACATTCCTTCATCATGTGTTCCAATGTTTCTCTTTCTTTTCCACACATCCTGCATTTTCTTTCATTTTCTTCCATCCAATATCTATTTTCTCGCTCTTCATTTCCACACCTAAATCTAGCAATCATTTTTCTCTCTCTCTTATTTTCCCTTTTCAGGTAGCTTGGCAGTTCTTCAGTAATTTTTGCCCCATATTTTGTATTGTACCTGCTTTCTCTAATTTGGCCCCTCCTTTCTTGCTTCTCTATATCTCTATCTCGGTCTCTCATTTCTCCATTCACCCATTGCCTCTCTTTTCTTTTCCTCTCAATCTCTTCTACACTGAACCCTTTACTTTCATAGTATTCTTTTCTCTCTTTTTTTATTCGCTTATCGCCCTTTCTTTTCATCATTTTTCCACACTCTTTCAGTATTTCACACCCTTCTCTCTCCCGCATTTTGTCTTCATACTTAACTGCTCTCTTTCCCGCCTCTATTCTTACTTTTTCTCTCTTTCCTTCCTCTCTCACTATGTAACCTGGGGTTTCTCTGCTTAGCCCTAGCATCCATCTCATATATTTTTCTTGCACTCTTTCTATTTCTTTCCTCTCTTTCCATCTCCAGATTTCCGCTCCATACATCATTACACTTTTTACCAGACTGTCAAACATCGTCATCCCTATTTCATATTCTCCTCTAAACTTTTTCTCTGCCATTCCCCACACTATCGCACACATCTGGTTTCTCTTTTTCACCAATTCTCTCAACTGCGCCTTACTTCGATTTCTTTCTTCAAACATGTATCCTAAATACTTCCATTCTCTCACCTGCTCTATTTCTTTCTCACCCCATTTCCATACTACTTTTTTTCTTACTCCCTTACTAAACACTATTATCTTTGTTTTAGTTTCATTCACCTCAAATCCCTTCTTTTTCATATACCTCTCTGCGATTCTCATCATTCCATTCATTTCTCTTTCGCTACCATCACTATGTCATCCGCATACGCTAACAACCAAATTTTCTTTTTCCCTGCTACCACTCCTCCTTCTTGTCCTTTTGCTAACACATCTTCCATATCACTCATATAAATTGTAAACAGTAGCGGACTCAGAGGACCCCCTTGTCTCAGTCCCATCTTTGTCCAAAACCATTCACTTTCTCTTTCATCCGCTCTCACCTTGCTCTTTATTTCTTTGTATATCTCTTTTACTTTTTCTATTATTTCTTTCTCTATTCTTTTTTTTTTCATGCACTCCCATAATTTATTTCTATCAACCCTATCAAACGCTGCCTTTAAGTCCACAAACACTCCACATACTCTCCCTCCTTCCTTTTTTAACTCACTCTCAATTAACGCATTTAACACATATACATTATCTATTGCACCTCGTCCCTCTCCGAATCCTGCTTGCCAGTCTGGTAATCCTCCCACTCTCTCTATCTCTCTTTTTAGCTTTTCTGCCACACACATCGCATACACCTTGTACATTGTGTTGAGAAGAGTTATTCCTCGGTAATTTTTTTCAGTGTTTTTATCCCCCTTTTTATAAATTGGTACTATAATTCCCTCTGTCCATTCCCGAGGAAACTCTTCTCCCTTCCACACTTCATTCAATACTTCTCTCAATCTTTCTTCTACTGTTTCATTCCCATATATCCATGCCTCATTTAGTATACCATCCGTTCCCGACGACTTTCTTTTCTTTAATTTCATGATCTGTTTTTCTACCTCTTCTTTTGTTATCTCTTCTTTCTCTGCTTCCTCTGCTTTTTTTTCTATTTCATTTTCTGTCTCGTCTTTTCCTTCTTTTCCTTCTAGAAGCTCTCTGAAATGTTCCATCCATTTGTTCATTTCTATCGTATTTATGATCACTTCTTTCTCTTCTTTTTCCTCTTCCAAATATTTCCATATTTCATTTTGTGTTTTTATGGCTTTTATCTTTTTCTGTTCTTCCTCTTTTTTCTTTTTCTTTTTTTCTTCACATGTTTTTCTATATTCTTTTTTCTTTTTCTATGTGACGGTTACTGTCTGATTCAATTTGACAGTACAGGCTATCACACGCTGCAAAAAATATTATAGAAGTTACGGTCTCAGCATCATTTGCATCCGTTCAAAAAATTAGAATTAACTTTTTGAGAACTTCCAGATGTATCAGCAACATTCTTTCTATTCCTGTCCTACATAGGGATGCCTGATGATATATTGTAACTTTAATCTCAACAGTTTTTTATGAAATGTAGAAGTATGTATGGATGCTGAGAGAAACAAGCTGTAAGTTTAAGCATAAAATATTTTGTTACATATTGTCTTCCTTTCATCCTAATTTATTGTGCTAAAGTATAGCCTTCAGCACACTTTGAAAAACTTTGTTTCTTCCAGCATCCCATAGTTTATTCAACTTAATGAATATGGTATCCAAGTTTCTCAAACTGTAAAGCTTATCCTTATTATTAATGCAGGAGAACGTTTTTAAAACTGCTTTCTATTCTCTGTAGTTCACAGTTGGTTTTTAAATAACATACATGATCCAAGAAAATTCTATTGACACAAATCAAGACGGCCACGTTAAAAACTTGAAGCAATAAAGGAAAAGTATTATTAAAAGGTGATATTTTTATACTCAAATACCGCCAATTTGGCAACGCCAAGTTTCAGCCAGTAATTTTTTATCTGTATCTGTTTTGTGTGAAATTTTAAATTTCTAGTTTGGCTAGATATATTTTTTGTATAAATCGAGTTTTTCAAGTTTTCTATGAACTCTTTATTGTAAAATTTAGATTTTAGTTTCTTGTACTTTGGGAGATTTGGTAAAGTATAGCCAAATCGGTGTTTACAAAAATGGTCCGAATTTGTTTTTTTGTTTTTTATAGGTATTGATTTAGATATCAAAAAATGTTTTCTGGTGAGCTAAGCTTTACTTTAATTGCAGTTATCTTTTGTTTTACTTGGAGATATTTTTTGAGTTTATTTTTTCTTGCTGTGTACATCAAGCTGTACATTGCACGCTTCACCTGATATTTTTGAAAGAATCAAGGTTTTTAATAATTTTTCTGGTCCTGAAGCGTATCTATTCAGAAGTTGTATTTGAAATAAAGGCGAAATCATTAAGTTTGCAATGTTTAACACCTGCAGAGTGTAACTGGCTCTACCATGTAATTTAACTTTCTACAAAAGTTTCCGTGGCATTGCTAAATGACTGTTTTGGCCAATCAAACTTGTAATGGAAAAAGAGCCATTATCCTCGAAAAGTGTGTTTCAAGTTAAGCCAGCCGCGAAGTGAATAATTTGAATTGGTTTGTTTATTTGTTTCGAGTTTAAAAAAATTGAAAAAATAGAGTGGTAAAAAATTTAGTAATTCTAGGTGGCTTTAAAAGGGTTTGTAGCCATTAAAGCTATTATGTTTCAGTTAATGTTGTGAATAATTAATCATAACATAAACATTTTTTTCTATTAGAGTTTGAAAAACTTCAATACTTTCATAGTAATTTCAGTTAGGAAAAGTAGAATATTTCCTAACAAGTGCGGAAATAATATTTCAACACTGAAAGTTCAATATCCATTTATTGAAATGCTACATGAACATGACTATTTTTCATTTGTTTTATAACTATTAACAGTAACATTGCCCCAATTTCTAAATGAAACTCCAGCACGAGCTTTACTCAAATTAGAAACAATGCCACTATTTACGGTAATCTCTTCTCTGTTTCCCAATATTTTTGCTGCTGCTTCCAACTTATGCTCAATGGGGTTCTCGATTTATCCTTCGGCCACATTGCTTAATTTCCATAAACCATGTCTTTTGAGAGTTGTTATGTCTGCTTCTGCATCGACCATTATTGTAGCAGACGTCCTTCTAAAACAATGCTCGGTATAGTTAGAAGGATTTGGTAACTTCAAAAACTCGGCGATTTTTTTAGGCATCTTTTCAATAGTATTCATGCCTTGTACATTTTTCGCTTCTGTATCCTAAAAAAAATTTTGAATTTTTCATTGGTGAGGGACGAAGGAAACAATATTTCCGAAATATCACAAGCAGGTTCACATTTTCTTGGGATGTGGTTCTATGTCTCTAATGGTAAATTCTTTTCGTACGTTGGCTTTTGTATTGAGAATTTAGATTTAAATGTACGAGCCCATATCCTTGATGTCTTGAACTTGTAGAAGAGTTAATTCTTCTCGTTGTAATGCTCCACTGACACCAACAATCAGCACTACCTGTCATTTAAATAATAATTTTATAATTTAGATGCGTTCTAAATAAAAAAAAATACTTTTATCATTAAGTAGGTTCTATCGTCAGGTTCCCTTAAAAAATTTTCTATTTCTAATTTAGTGAAAACACTGTGATTTGACCGTAGTCAGAATGTTGTTTAAATTAGGATCGCCATAAATATAAATAATACGTATATTCAAACAAATTAACAATTGAAGTGTGCAGTTGCGAATACAAGATTCTCGGCTGATGGTTGGGTGGCGAGTGCTCGTTTTAGAGAAGGTAGAGGGTTGCTCTTTCCCTCTCTTCCACCACCCTGGTGATGGTGGTGGTACAGAGTCCAACATACTCCCCCCATTGAAACAATTGCCAAAAGTTTCAATTATTACTAATACTACTAATTACTATTAACAATAATATAATATTACATTCCACCTATCAGAATATTATACACAAAAAAATTATTATAATAAGATTTATACAACAAAAAAAAAAACAAACAGAACGGGTAATAATAATAATTAGAGAGCACAAAGACACAATATAATAATTATCTTTTTTTTTTATTTAAGATTTAGGTGGTTTAAAACGTTGAGCTATCAAACATCTAGCTCGATTAACTAGACTACTAGAGAGCTAGACCCGCGTCACTGTCACTAGAAACTTGGCACTTTAAAATGTCACTTTCACCTTTTTGCCTTTATGATGCTTCCGGAAGCGGACACACCTTCTTCATGGAGCGTTTAAATGTTCCTTGCGCTGTTTTAACACTTACAACCCTGACGTGGCCATCATCGCCCGGATGTACTTGGATAATCCGCGCTAATCTCCAAACCGCCGGTGGCAAATTATCTTCTATTAAAATTACCATTTGTCCTACAAGATTTGTGGCTGGGACCACGTCCTTGCACCATTTGGCCCGTTCTTGCAAAGACGTTAAATATCCACGGCTCCACCGTTTCCAAAAATGATGACGAATTTTTGTTACCAGCTGCCATCTTGATAATCGATTTATTGGGCATTGTTGTACTTCTTCACTGGGCAAGTCCGTAGTACTTTCTCCGATTAAGAAGTGAAAAGGAGTTAAGGCCGTGAAGTCATCAGGGCTTGAGGAGACAGGAGTCAGAGGGCGGGAATTTAAACAGGATTCTATCTGCACTAACAAAGTATTCATTTCATTGAATGTTAAAGTTGCATTTTCCGTCACACGCTTTATATGGTTTTTTACAGATTTGATATTTGCCTCCCAAATGCCACCCATGTGAGGTGATTTAGGTGGCAAGAAATGCCATTTTATTGTGAAATGCCAATATCGGCAAGTTGATTATATAATTTAGATTGACTTTCCTTTAAAAACTTAAACAGCTCGCCCAATTCCCTTTTCGCTCTCCGGAAATTCGAACCATTGTCGCTAAATACGTCCCGCGGTCGACCACGGCGACTCACAAATCGGCGAAACGCTCCTAAAAACTCTTTTGTGGACAGGTCTGTTGCTGATTCTATGTGTACTGCTTTCACAGAGAAGCAAATGAACAATACTATATAAGACTTAATTAGTTTTTTGCCGCGACCGTTAATTTCCCTAATTTGAATAGGACCTGCGTAGTCTACCCCTACCGCTGTAAATGGTCTTACGACTTGCAATCTATAAGCTAGCAGGTTTCCCATTTTAATTTTGCCTGGTATTGGTTTTGCTTTAAAACATTTATGACAACCATGCAATACTTGTCTAATTGCACCGCGAGCGGAAATAATCCAAAACCTTTGACGCAATGAAGTTAACGTGGCTATAGGGCCGGCATGTAGAAGCCTTTCATGCTCATTTACTATAATTAATTTGGTTACAAAGTGTCCTTTTGGTAAAAGCCATGGGTTTTTTGCATCCGGAGTAATGTTAGCGTGCTTAAGCCTGCCGCCTACCTGGATTATACCCGTCTCTCCTATAAAGGGACTTAGCGACAGCAATTTTGAATTATGAGATATAGGCTTACCTTCGGACAATAGCTTGTATTCATTTGGAAATTCTAATTTTTGAATAATTTCCACTATTTGCAAGAGGGAATTTTTCAACTCATTTACACTTAATTGCCCTTTGTCAAAAGAAGCAAAATTTTCATTATTATTCACTATAATTTGATTAACCGATTGTTTCTTCTTTTCTATTTTACTCTTGCAATTATTTATAAAACGATACATCCAAGCACATTTTGCAGTCTTTTAAGCGATGAGAATTTTTTTAAAAATAAAGGCTCTTCTATAGAATTTATATTGCAGAGTGTTACAATTTGATGCGCTGCTGGCAAATTATCTCTGCACATATTAATTGGAACTGGGGGCCACTCTGACTCATCTTGACATAGGAAATTTGGGCCTGTATACCAAAGAGTATCTTTTAACAATTCTGATGGAAATGCCCCACGACTTAGAATGTCAGCGGCGTTATTTTTGCTTCGCACATGTCGCCAAAAATCTGGATTAGTTAGCGATGCAATTTCTTTCACCCTATTAGCTACGAATACCTTTAATACGCTTGGGCTTGTTTTTATCCAGGCTAATGCAATTGTAGAATCGCTCCAATAAATTTCTCTTGATATAGGGATTGATATATTTTTTCTTACTTTGTCTACTAATCTTGCTAATAATACAGCGCCACTAAGTTCAAGCTTAGGCAATGTTAGATTGTTTTTAATTGGCGCAACTCTAGATTTCGCGCATATTAAAGAGATATGATATTTATTAGTGCATTGATTGTATGATCTTAAATAAATTGCGCAACCGTAACCCGACTGTGAAGCATCGCAAAATGCGTGAATTTCAAATTGTTCATAAGTTTTCGATCAATATTTACATTTCTTAATAATTCTAATTCGATTTGAAATCTTTTCCATATTGTATGAATATCCATGGGCACAGACTCGTTCCAACCTAGTTTAGCTAGCTACAGCTTTTGTAAAGTTATTTTCGCCAGCATTGTAATAGGCCCTATAATTCCTAATGGATCAAAAATCTGAGCGGTAAGCGATAGAATTGAGCGTTTAGTAATTTTTGGCGTGATTTTACTCGAATCTATTTTGAAGGTGAAAATGTCATTACAAGGCTGCTATGATAAGCCTAATACCTTTGTAAATTCATCTTTGTTTAATTCTACGTTTAAATGACAATCATTCCTTTCATTAATAGGCAGCACTTTGGCATCGTTTGACTTAAATTTTCGAAGCTCAAATTTACCCTGGCTTAAAATGCTTGTTAAATTTTTTCTTATTTCTACGACCTCTTGAACGGAATTCGCTCCTGTTAGTAAATCATCCAAATAAAATTGATTCCGTATAATCATGCATTCTCTCGTATAGATTTCGCTATTTTCTATGGCAAGTTCTTCTAGGCATTGCGTCGCTATATAGCTGGAAGGTTTCATACCGTAGCTTAACGTAGTTAGAGCATAAGTACCAATATCTTGATTACGATTGTCGCGCCAAAAAATTAATTGTTTTTTTTGATCATCAGGGTGAACTTTAATCATTCTGTACATTTTTGCTAAATCTCCATTAAGTGCGTATAAAAAACTTCTAAAATCAATCATAATAGCAAATAAATCTCTTTGTATTTGAGGCCCAATCATTAAATTATCATTTAAACTTAAACCATTTGGCGCCTTCGCGGAGGCGTCGAAGACACAGCGCAGAGGGGTACTTTGGCTTGAGGGCTTCCAAACACCATGATGTGGTAAATAGACAGCATTTATATCAGGCGTATAATTTATTACTTTCATATGCCCAAGTTCTAAATATTCTTTCATGAATTTTATATATTCAGCTTTAAGTACTTTATCCTTTTCAAATTTGTTTTCCAAACTATAGAATCTTTTAAGAGCTAATCCCTTTGTATCTAATTGTAAATTATTGTTTTTGAGAGGTAGTTTTACAACAAACCGACCGTTATTGTCTCGAGACGTATTTACCTTAAAATATTCTATACATTGTATCTCTTCTTGGAGACGATTTTTATTGTCATTATTGCCTGTCGACTCTATTTCCCAGAATTTTAGCATTGTTTCGTTTAACTTTGCAAAATTTTCGTTTATTGCCAAATTGCAGGCGGTACGTTTTATTGGAGTTTCTAATGGCGCCGTTAAAGAACCGGCTGCTATAAAACCTAACTGAGTCTTTTGAAGGACTAATCCCGACTTTAATTTTATTTGCCCTATGCACAAAAGATCCCAAAATATGCCGCTACCAATTAACATATCAATTTTTCCTTTGCTATGAAAGGCAAAATCGGCGAGCTGAAGGTTTTCTGGGATACCCAAGTCTTTTACATTTACACTAATTAAAGGCAATTGTTCTGTTACTTTATTAACAATAATACATTCTATAGAATTAATACTAAACGCGCTATAATTTGATTTGATATTAACAAAGGTACTTCTATTGGCCTGTGTTATAATGCCGTTAAGACCTCGAATTTCTATATTTTGCTTCGTAGATTTAATACCCAATTTATTAAACATTGCATTCGAGATATAATTTGACATTGATCCGGGATCTAACAGTACTCTGCAATTAATATACTGACCTCGCGCATTTTTTATTAGAACCCTAGCAGTTGTTAGTAAAACAGTGGTAACTTGGTTTATTGTCTGATTTAATGAATGATTGTTTAGAGTTAAGCTTAAATTTTCAGCGACATTATCATCCCGATGCAGTAAGGAGTTGTGCTTATTATTACACGTGCGGCCTTTTATAGTAGAACGGCAATTTGCTACGACATGATTATTTCTGAGACAATTATTACATAATTTAAGTGCCTTAACTTTTTCGATTTTTTGATTAATTGAAAGTTCTAGGAATTCAGCGCACTGCATAATATTATGATTCGAATTTCGACAATAAAAACAAAATGACCCTTTAGATTTAGCTTGTAATTTACTCGTGCTTGCGTTAGCTGATGTACGCGATAGCCCTGCGTCAAAGGTTTTTTTGGGAAAATTAGCATTATTGAATTTAACAAAAGGTTTATCTACTGTACTTAATGACTCAAGTATAGTGCATCGCTTTTCCAGAAATGTTTTAAACTGAGCAAATGTAGGAAGACTGCTATCTAAGCTTGCCTGCCAATCTCGCTTGGTATTAAAATCTAATTTATCAACGCATATCGGTATTAAAAGACAGTCCCAGTCTCTACGGGTATTGACAATGTTTTTAATGCAGTTCTGTTTGTAACTATTGAATCGAGTAGTTTCCGAAGCGCTTTATGGGATGATTTATGAATTGCAGTCAGATTTAGTATGACACTCACATGATCCTGTACTATAAGCTGCAAATTTTTAAACCGATCTTCTAGAATTTTCCAGGCTTCGTTATAGTTTGCATCATTTAAGGTAAGGGAGTCAATGGCGCGCAAAGCCTCACCATTTAATGTAGATTTTAAATAGTGAAACTTTTGCCTTTCGCTCAAATGCTCATTATCAGCAGTTACTGATTTGAAATTGTTGGTTGGTTGGTTGTTTGAAATTGGACCATTCTTTATATGAACCCGAAAATGTTTTTAGATTTAAAAAAGGCAAATTTAAAATGTGTTTACTGATATCGCTTACGTTTGCGTTATTTGAGTTTACGGCAGTTTTACTTTCATAAACACTAATTAAGTCCATTATAGCAACACTAATATCGCAGTACCTGTCCTCAAATTTAGCTCTAGCGATAGATACGGTTAGTTTCTGTAGCTTCTTTGATTTTACTGCTCAATTTTTCAATTTCATATTGAATTGTTTCAAATTCTATTTTGATATCGCGTAAAAGAGTTTCACGAATTTTTAATTGATTTATACTAACAATATCTGGATTGAACGCTGATACGTACGTATGAATTCGCTCTAACTTATCATTGACTGTAGCAAGAGCAGCTTTATGCTCGTCTAATTTTGTCATAATGGCGATTAAATTTTCAACCTTTGACTTATTAACTTTACTTGAATTAGTTTAAATTATTAGCATGCGATTGCAACCTTAACGACAATTTTAAATGTTTGCACAGATATCGCACCCCGGCGAGAACAGTGACACAACTCAAAAATGTAAATTTTCAGCTTTATGTCAGTAAAAAATACATTATAATATCTCGCTTGTTGCGATATTAATTCTTCAGAATAAAATTGAACTTACTGACAAAGATAGTTATCTGTAACGTAAAAGCAACTTAGACAATCTCAATATGAGTTTAAGAGTTTCCTGCTTTTTGCGATTTTTGAACTACTGCATGTGTTTTTGAGTTGTGTCACTGTTCTTGCCGGGGTGCGATATATTAATTAAGGGAAATGAAGAAAAGGAGACTGACCTTTATGTCGCTTGAAGCGCTTGTTTAACTGAAGTTGAACCGGCTGGCGGGTACTTGACGCTGCTACCAGGGCTGTTGCTTTGTTCCGGAGTTGATTCTTACGACTTTTTTCCTGATTGAATTCTTTAGCTTCTTTAATAAATAGACACTTTGGCACTAGCTTTCTTTTCTTGCTTTTTTCTGGCAATCCGGCTCGAATGACCAATGATTTGACCGTAGTCAGAATGTTGTTTAAATAAGGATCGCCATAAATATAAATAATACGTATATTCAAACAAATTAACAATTGAAGTGTGCAGTTGCGAATACAAGATTCTCGGCTGATGGTTGGGTGGCGAGTGCTCGTTTTAGAGAAGGTAGAGGGTTGCTCTTTCCCTCTCTTCCAACACACTGGATTTTTTATAATGATGTCCAACTGATTTTAGCTTAAGAAAAGCTATTAAACTTGAAAAATTTTTTATGTCTTAATTTTTGTTCGCGTATAATGTTGTCCTGACCAGTGATGCTTTACAATGTAGAACTTTTGTATACGCTAGAATATACTTCTTCGTTCGGAATATGCTAACAACATTACCTAGTTGATCATCTTTACTCTTTTTTCTTTGCACCAGTTGTCAAATTGACAATAAGCATGTTCAAATTCTTCTTCGGATTTCACAGGTAATAAAAATTGAACCGCTAATGCAGCCGATTCTTCTACATCAGAAGCTTCGCTTGAATTAGACATTTTGATAAAATGTTTTCTACAATCTTTTTTCTCGCTTTCACACATTTTGTTTTCTTTGCAAACAAAGTTATTTCTCTATAGTAACGAACGCACCATTTTGATCGCATTTACATTTTGTTTCTAAATATTTTTCATTATATAATTTAAAAAGTTTTCCAAACTCTAGTAAAAAAATCATGTGTGTAATGTGTAGGAAATGTATTTCTCTCGTATACCTACGGCATGTTTTAGATGCCTAGATAAAATTTCATGCCTAATACGGATATTCATTGCATTTCTTACTCTTTCTTCGTGACCAAAATTGCAAGCAGTTTGGGGTCTACCAGAGGATTTCTTTTTTTGTATTGACTGTTTCTCTCTATTTTTGTATAGCTAAAATGGTGTTCGTTACGAGATGGTCTCTGGCTGATACCCAATCGACGTCGAAGACTCCTCAGAAGAGATTGATTTCAGTTTAGCGATATTTTCAACGCAGAAAACTTTGTTTCATGTGACTCAACGCTTTATTTTTGTCAATTTTGAGATATGACATTACAAACCAAAATTTGTCAAGCCTTATTTTTCATGTCCGAAAATTGCACAAAGCAATCCTTGGACAGTTATTTTTGCTGGATCTTGTAAATATATTGGTTTTTATTGAAATTTTATCAAAACAGAAAGCTTAAACATAATATTTTTTGTATCTCCGACGTTTTAGACAGATAATTATTTTTGCGCCTTATGTAAGAATTCTTGAACAAGATGTCTCAATGCCAATTGTTCTTAAACTTCCACTAAAGCTTCTGGTAGTTCTCCTAAGATATGACGAGGCTGTGTAAAGAAGCGAATGTGTTGTCTTAACCTGGCCTATACACGTTCAATGGGATTGAGGACGCGTCTTTAGCAGTCCTAGCTCAAAGTGACATTCTGGTAATTTATTATTACAGTAGTTGTGTGATCTTTCGTTGTTATGCATTAATAAACAATCTTGTTTTATAAAAGGGGCATGATCATCTAAATGTTTTTTTTTGTACCTATCTGCTTTTACCGCTTGTCTTCTCAATACACGTAAATATGTGAGTGTCTCTGAAGTTTATGCCTTCACATACTATAACCGTGCTACCTCAAAAATTTACTTTTGAGTGAATGTTAGACTAAGTAAAATAATAATTTTCTCCTGATAATTTTCAAAACTATTGTCAAATGAAACCAAATAAAATTTATTGAAAAATGCTGTCTTATTAATTACGTCTGAATTTTAACATGTTGTTTGGCAAATTCTAAAAACGTGTTTTAGAAGCGATGGTTTTTGTTAAAAAGAGACTTTTGGCTGATAGTTTTGAAGTTATGTGTTCTTTAAGAAGTTTTAATAAAGAGTCTGAACGTGGGTTATATACTGACTGTCTCAATTTTACGTTTTAGTGAATAAATCTCAAGAAAGGTTTTCTAGAATTTTTGCTGATTGATGTCTATCTTGTTTAGATTTTATTTTAGAACTTTGCTTTTTATAAAATCTTTGACTGCTTACCCATGGTTGTTGGATTGGCATTTCATGTTATGGCAACATTTTAATACACTTGCACTTTTGATTACATTGATTATTTGAGTCGCTTTTTTCTATGACGTGTTTGTCTTTCTTGAAGATTTCTTTCAACAAATAGTGATAAAGTGCGAGCATTTATTAGATACATTTCTAAAGTTAATTTATCTGAGTAAAATTGCTGAAGAATTGGAAATACAATAGAACAGTACGTGTTGCAATTACTTTTGTTGTAGTGTATTATTTAATTACTGAAAGTGTAACTAAATACACTACTAATTTAATAGCAATAAAGTTCTAAAAGCTACGTTGTAGGGAGGTACTGAAGAATTAGTCACTATTTTTAATACTTGGATCTCACGTATTTTGAAACCTGAAACAATGAAATTATATATGCAAAGTGGCAGTTTCCACATTTATGTTTGCTACTCTGGAAATTTACGCGTGCTTTTAAAGCGGTTTTATTAAAATGATAGTTATGTGGCAGCAAAATAGAATTGTTCCAGGATAAACTAACTTACCTTATAAATGTACAGTTTAATCCCAGTAAAAAGTAATAAAGCGAAACAGAGAATCCAATTAGCCTTTTTACCTACAATGTACAGGATAATTATAAAAATACTATACATGCCAAACCGCTTTTAACGATTGTGAAAAACCAAAGTTTATACATAAAATAATAGCGTAAGCAGGAAGTTTGCATATAAAAAAACCACACTGTAACGTGAAAGAGGAATCATTAAAATGCGATCTCTAGTAAAAATAGGGTTAGGCTTTGAACTCAATAAAGCGACAGTTGCGACGGCTCTGTTGCTGCTATTCCACCGGCGTTAATGTCATGTCGAATTGCTATCGGTTTTGTATTTGTGTGCAACTCAATTCAATTTCGGGAATACTCTGTGAGAGTCTTGTAATCGAAAGCTCGCAGAAGGTCGTTGTCTCGACGTGATTTAGAGTAGAGCGAAGCTGCAGGTTTCTAACGTAATTTTCGACAATTGAGTTTCGAGGCGTGGAGAAGACATTTTCCTAAAGGACAGAAAGATTTCGAAGCTGAAAATGTTTGAGAAAATGCGATGGTATATTGACAGCGTTATCATTATTGACTCAATATACATTTTTGGTTTTGTTACTGAGTGTACAAGAACCAAATTTTCAAATGTATCTATTGATTTTTGAAAAGTGTGAGAACACTTTAAAGACATGGATAAATTGCAAAGCCGAGTATGCAAATATTTGACTTGAAAGATGTCTATTGGATTATTTGTAGAATAAAGTATAAACCTTTAGTCATGAATAAGTCAATTGGCTACACTGGTGTAATAGGTGTAAGGGTATTAGATAATTTAGGTATTGTAGAAAACATATGATTAGGTTTTACTGTTTTTGGTGGTTTGCCTGATTCATATATAAGATGGTATAAAAAGTTGAGTCAGTTTGAAATTGAAAGTGCACAAGACTGCACATTTGCTTACAATTCAGGAGGTGACGATGAGACATGGTCATTTTTTTGAAAGTCAATTAGGGGATTTATATATATATATAAATAAATAAATATAATTACTTAATAATTAATAATATTGTTAGCAGCGGAAACGAATGAATCATTATATTCATTAGGCGTTAGTTTGCTCTGGTAGTGTTTACTAGTTTGATTTCTATATTTATTTATAATGGACCAAATTGCTTTAGATTTATTTGTTGCGTTAGTTATTAAGTTACCATGAGCATCACGTTTGGCATTAGATATACTGGTTCAATAAATTTTCTTATATCTTTTAATATATTCAAGCAGTACGGTTGTTTTGTTTAGTTTATACATATCTTGTAGTAGCTGTAAGTTTTCCCTCATTTTTTCCAGAGGTGGAGTGAACCATTTCCACAGCGCTTTTTCCAACAGCCAGTATGGCAAGATCGTCTGCGTATGCCACCATGTGTATGTTTTCCAGTGTTTTTTGCTCGAGAACCCTGTTGTAGAAGGCAATTTATAGGAGTGGTTCTATCACCGAACCCTGCGGTACCCCACTGCTTAGAGTCATGGTAGTTTTCTGATCTATATGTAGTTTTCTATCCTGAAAGTAATCTCTTATGATTCTAACTAGATATCAAGGTATCTTTTTATCTATTAGAGTCTGGAGTATCTGCTGCCATGGTGCGCTATTAAAAGCGTTTTTCACATCTAGTGTTACCATAACTACATACTTTTTGTGTTGCCAGGCTCCTACCGATGCCTTCTGTGCCATTTCTTTTATTTTCATTATCGCATCAATCGTAGATCTTTCCTTTCTGAACTCATATTGGTTTTCAGATAGGGATTTGCTTTTCTCCAGTTTTATTGAATTCTATCTTTAATGATAGTTTCTAACAACTTTCCTAGGACATTGATTAGGCAGAGAGGCCTGTAACTTATTTCTTTATTATGGTTTCCTATTTGTTTCTGTATTAGCGCTTCTTTCCATATAACCGGAAATCTTTCCTCTTTGAGTAGGCGGTTTAGTATACTTAGACACACGTTTATTTGCGAGTCCACTACTGCTTTTACTACCTCAGGGGTAAACCCATCTATTCCCGGGGCTTTACGGTTTTTAATACGGCTTGCAGCCATCTGAGTTCTTCTTTTGTTATTACAGGCGCTTTTATATTATCCGCAGTTTGTATCCTTGTTCCATCTAATGGAGCATGCTCTGGGAACATTTGAAGTTCTTCTTTTGTTATTACAGGCGCTTTTATATTATCCGCAGTTTGTATCCTTCTTCCATCTAATGGAGCATGCTCTGGGAATAGCTTTCTGGCCCACATCCTTCTGGCTTTCTCGTCAATCATCTGATACCGGTTTATACCCATCTTTCTCATAACTAGCTTATATGCTGACCCCCAGATGTCCTTCTTTAGTTCGTCTATAAGCTCTTGCCATTTTCTTCGTTTTGCTTTTTTAATTTTGTTCTTTAACTCACTTTTTGCTTTTTTATATTCTTTCCACAGATTGTTCCATTCATTAGCTGTACCCCTTTTTTTCCTGGTAAGTGCTTTTCTTATTTTTATACATTTTCATCGAGCATCCGCTAGCTCCCCACTCCACCAGTAGATGGCCGGTCTCCTACTGTTTTCATTTTCAGCATGTCAGCCAGTTTTCATTTTCTACCTGCCATACTTTGTTATTGAGTTCTTTTTGCAGTTCTTCCTTGAACTTGTCCATGTCTTCTTCACTTATTTTACAATTCCCGTTTTTATTGGAAATGACTCTACAACCCCCACTAATAATTTATTAAGAAAAATATTACTTTCAATATTATCATCGTCTAAAAAAGACCATTCAATTTCACTAAGATAGTTATAGAGTTTATAAAGCCCTAGTTTTGTGACTTGGGTCCACTGTTTTATTTCTTTCACACATGGAATCAAACCTACGTTGAGGTTCATGAAAACTGGTTTGTGGTCAGAAATATCCCAATCTAATACCTTAGAAGAAAGTTTAGGTGTGCATGCATCAGTAAAGATGTTATCCAAACAGGATTTTAACCTAGTCGTTTGCTTTATAGTATGGTATAACCTATAACTAGCTAGCATATCAAGCAGTAGTAACTTCTTGCGATTCTCTGTTAAGAAATTAACGTTAAAATTACCATCTACCACTATTTGCAAATTCCTTTTTGATTTTGAAGACAATTGTCATAATTTGGTTTTCTGGAACTATAGAAGTTTTTGATCATACCAGTGTCAGTAATCGAGAGTTTGATGAAGCTGGGCCATCTACTTCTGAAACAAAAAAAAGAAAAATACGGAAGCCGAAATCTAACTGGCGTAAAGATGTTACGTGTCAATATGATTTTTTGCAAACTAAAGATACATATGCAACTAACTTGAAGAAAATTGAGCTGGAAACCAAAGGAAAAACACCTGTAGAATATTTTGAACCATTTTTTTCTCAAGAAGTGTATGACCTTATAGTAGATGAATCTATTCGCTATGCAAGGGAGACAAAAAACAAACATGCATTTGCAACAACAATAGTTATTTAGAATTGAAATCTGTACTGCATGTACAAAATAATGCACTAGCACAAGCCCATCAGAACAATAAAGCTTTTAAAATTCGACCATTGCTAGAAATGATAAACGCCAACTTTTAAAAATGGGGTATTTTCCATCAACATTTGCCAATAGACGACAGCATAAAACAATTTATTCGTTGTAAACCCATTAAGTTCGGATACAAATTATGGGCTATGTGTGGTGATGATGGATATTGTTACAAGTTTACGTTATACTGCGGCAAAGACAGCAAACAAACATTAGAACCTTTAGGAACCCGTATAGTAAAAAATATGTTGTCAATTGTGGAAGATCCGTGCTCACACCAAATATATTTTGACAATTTTTTTACCAGCATCTTTTTACTAATAGATCTAAGGAAAAGACGATTTTACGACTACGTTTTTGATAGACACAACAATATTCTTTTAGTTAGATGGAATGACAATAAGTTCGTTACTATGGCAACTAATTTTGATTTGATTGAACCAATAGCATCCGCACATCGTTGGAAAAAAAATTTTGTCAATATGCTAAATGCAAAGGAAGACCACTAACATTTTGTTCAAAATGTAATGTTACAACTCTGTACCACACTCAATAATTATTGTTAACTAATAATTTTTTAAATATATTTACAATTAAGTAATTACTTATTGAATGTAGCTTTTATCTTATTCAAATGTTATGGTAATAAAAAACGAATCTAGGGTTATGTGGAGTCGTTGGAGAACAAGAAAAAGATTGCCAAAAATATTTTGGGAGAGAACTTAGAACCTAAAATGGACATCAACGCCGTTGGAGTTAAGAATAAAATGATTAAAATAAGTGTTTCCGGAGAGAGTAATACTTGGGATTAGAGAGTGTAATTAATCTAGCACATTGGACATGTCCCAATTTAGTTATTAATGTTCACAGAGATACTTTAAAATTATCAGATTATTGTTGTTAGTAACAAATTACTGTTGTTATTGTGGTTTCTTTTATTGACGTCATTACGTAACTAGTTACATAATGAATTTCATTGCGTAACTAGTTTTGAGAAACGTGACGTTTCATAACGTCAAAGAGTGGTCAAAACTTGAACTTTTCATAACGGAATTAGATCAATTCTTTTACGGCTCACTTTTTCTATTTTATTGATCTTTTTAATATTGTGTTGTATTTTTTTTGTATTATGATAATAATACGTGGTAAGATACAAAGGGTTGAAATTCATTTTAGCCACTCAAGAGTTTTGTGGCAGCTTTAAATTGGAAAAAAAGTTGTTTGTAGTTTAAAATGAAAGTAATGTAATGTTCGAATGTTCAAAATGCAATTATTGAGGTTTTATTACACTCTTATTTAAAGTGCAATCTGCTAAAGCACTTACGTTACAATCATAAGGTCGTATTGGATTCAGCAGTGAGTTTTTTTGGGAAGTACAAAGCAAATAAAGTCGACTAATGTAGTTTCTCTGTGGATATAAATTCAAGAGAATTCGGTTGCTTTCACGGAAACCAGACATTGCAATAACTTTGCATTTATATTATTCAAGGTCTGGTGTAATGTGTTCCCTGGTGTTTCATGTATCTATTAAACAGCTTCATTTTATGCATAATAGAATAAGCATTGGACTACTAAGTTAAGTGGAAGATTTTAGACACAATCAAAGTCAAAATGCGCTTTAGATAAGCTTGACACATTGTTTCCACATTTTTGAATATAAATCTTAAGAGGAGATTGCCAAGAACCAACACATTTATTCACATTTCTAACTTGCGACGCAAACACAGAGGGCTGTTAAGAGTTTAACGTATCTATTTGTGTATCTGTCTATGGCATTGTAGCTTCTAGACGGCTGAAACGTTTTTAATTCAGTTGTTTTTGTTTTTTTGAAAGGTGAATTATAAATGCTATGATTTACCTTTCAAAAAATAATAACTGGTTAACCGTTCTTTTTTCATTTGATGAAGTGATGTGATCATTTTCCACAGAACTGGTTGAGCTAAAAATTGTTATTCGTCGAACTGGTGATGCAGTTTCACTTGGAATGTTCAGTACACTTACACAACTGTGATATTTTTTTTCGAAAGAATTTTAATGGAAAACAAATAACAAACATTAAGTTTATGAGCATTTAAAAATTGCTATTAAGACACAAGTTTTGTTTTGATATTGCATAACTCAGAACATACATAAGGAAAATGTTCTCAATTCGGACAGGTTAGAATGTACTTAGAACTCAGAAACCCTGCACAAAAGCTCTATATTTATGAGTATTAAGAAGAATCTTTCAGTGTTAGTTTCAAGTAATTCTAAGCTCAATATGCATTAGGTATAAAAGTGATAAAAACACAGTTTCTACTCACATTATCTTTGTTTTTTAATGTTTGCTAGTGAATTTAATTCTGACACAGACAGTTTTATACATATTTGGTATAAAATTCTGACATATGTGAGTACATTATTTGGACATTAAAGTCTTAAATTCTTTGTACAAGAATTTTTTTTATTGCGGGAACAATAGTATATTACACCACAAGGGACAAAAGTTGAATTTTCGGCCCTGCGCGCCATGATGCCCTCGGCTTCACCTCGGGCATTATGGCGCGCAGGACCGAGATTTCAACTTCTGTCCCGCGTCGTGTATACGATTTTTCTTCATACCTCGGTCGAAAGTACGTACTTTTATTTTTAATTTTATTTTTTCTGATAGTTTTTGATGCCTGCCGCGACATTTGCGGCACGAGCGAAGCGAGTGTTGCTGGTCATATAACATAGTTACGAGTATAAATAAACACGATGAATTCTTTCTTCCCTATTATAGGGAAGAAAGAATTTCATCTTACAGGGACTAAAAGTTAAACTTTCGTCTCTGTTATTAGGGACGAAAGTACGTACTTTCGACCGAGGTATGAAGAAAAAAATTTTACGCTTGTTGGAAGTTGCTTGCATTTGGCAACCGCATTATGTTGACTCGATTTCATCCTCAGATTGCGTATCTATAACAAGAAATTATAAAAACATTTGACAATATTTTTCTTATCAATAAGGTTTTTTTTTAATTATTGGAGAAAAATATAGCTGATTATCGAGTATTATCCTCAAGAATATCAGATGTTATGTTATGACTACCTCTTCATACGCTTTCGGCAATCGATCATCTGTAAACCAGATCATTTAGAACTTTCCGTCGACAACTTTTCACCCATAGTCCGTTGGTTAAAGATCAATAGTTTTTGCATTATGGGCATTACTCCACAAGCATGCAATGCGTGTTGTACGTAACACTTGCTGGAGTAACTCCGATTGACAAGGTGGCGAGTCGCACGCATTGTAATTTCGGATAGTTTTCATAAGGTCTTGATTGATATATGAAGGAATGGAGTTTTTCACTCCTTGTCTTCTGTCTGTATTTTAAGTTTATTTGTTGTTTATTTTCTGTTTGTGTTTCTAAGATGTGTTATTGTTATTTTGATTTTACGAATTGTTGGATTGCCGTTAAGTTTAGCTTTATCTAGCAGTTTGATTTTTCGCCATTTGGGTTCTTCGGATATTTTGTTGAGGTTTACCATTTTCGTCTTTTCTTTTTTGGAATCTGGGCTTATTTGCGTCTACCATGTTGACGTCTTCTAGCTCTGCTGGTGTTTTATTGAATTGTGGGTACATTGTTCTTTCCCGCTCAACTTCTTGCCTAGTTTTGAGAACCTCTTGGCAAGGAGTGATTATGTGAAGTAATTTTTCGGTTGATAGGTCATTTGCTTTGGAGAGAGAAGCATTATTGAAATTGAAATTCATTGTTGGGTTTTCCCTTATGCACTACAACTAAAAACTAGGTTTTGTGTCTTTTTACACTACACTATAGTTAGGTTTAATTGTTTATGCACTAATTGTAATGATTTCTTATATCAATTTAATTCTACGATGCACTTCACCTGCACATAACAGCAAAGGCTGTTGCCTAATGTTTGTTTTAAGCTAAACACATTCGCTGCACTATGTTATTTTACGCGTTTTTCAATGATTTAATTTACAAGACAAAGTCTTTTTGAATTAATAGAAGGCGTGAGCGCCTATGATATGATCGATGATGCGGAATTTCGTAATATGGTCATGATACGATATGTGATAATCTCCGATGATGATGATTGATGATGATGATCGATGATCGATCATCGATGATGATCATTTCGGATAGTCAAGGAGAAGGGTTGTTATTTGTCTTTTACCTTGTACGTCTTATTGAATATGACAACATGGTCTAACTTTTTCAACACAGACAAGTGGCAGGACTGTACGATGTGAGAAAAAACCTGCATATTATGCTCTTTTGCTCTCAAATCCAGAAATGCTTTTGGAAAGTTTCTGAATTTATCAGAAATTATAAAGGTTTCTTTTTTCCTCGTCTATGGTACAATGCCGGGTTTAAATCGCATTCAGTGAACGCATGCAAAGCGGGAAACGCCTTCGAAATTTTTGTGTCTAATGTTATGTAGAGAGCTTATAAGTCGATTCATCCATACTTCTACTGTTGCTTGCAGGTGTTCCATATTCGTTAACATGACCACTATATCAGTATCAGAAGTTCTGTTAGTAATAATCTTCATTTTTTTTGGCAAGCAAGAAATGCTAATTTCGTATTATAGATAATAATGCGTCTTACTTTACTATTAGTAAAGAACGGATTTATATGCAGACCAAACAAGCGAAATATTCACATATATATGCATAAAAAACATCAAATATATGCATTTGTTTAGGCGAAATATGCAAAAATGCACAATAATTTTGTGCGCATATACAATTACAATATGCGCATATACACCTATATACATTAAATATCTCCACAATATGCTAAGTTATTGAAAAAATATGCATATATTATATATACAATAAAACTCAAATCTGACCTTAATAACTTAAGTTTCTGCAGATGCCTCACTGAAAAATCTCAGCACAAAAAATTAATATATATATTTATTTACATAAAGGTTTCTTTATTTACATAAAGAAACCAGTTTGTTTGTAAATTTACTACAATATGTGTTTCCAAATTCTCTATTATATAATTGGGTCTTCTATGTGTCAATATACACTTGTATTTAGAAAAACTGCGTTCCATTCTCCGACTGGTGCATATTTTAATACACTAATTATATCATGGTTTAAACTCTAATTAAATATCATATTTTCCACTCAAAATTGAACAGACTTTTTTAATATTTGGTAACCAAAATTTTTTTTTAAATATATTTGACGTTTTTGACAATTTGTCAATTGGCAATTTCTGTACATGTATAACACATTAGAATCTATTAATGAATAACAACTGAAACATACATGAAAACTGTCACAAAAAATATTTGTCAGTTTTATTCTCTTTTTTTTATTTATGGCTTCCAAGTTTTTTTTTCTGCACAAAAATTTTTGTAATCTAAGTATAACTTGTTTATCGATAATCCAGCAGGTAAGTACCGTCGTTTGGAAGTACTTCTGCAATAATGCGATTCAACAACTTTTTCTTGTGCGTCTCCTATCGGAGGTTCGCTATCATCACAGCTATCTGGACCTTGTCAACCGCAGCCCGAAACAGTTGATTACTCGTGCAGCCAAACCAATCCCTGAGGTTCTTCAGCCACGACACCCGACGTCTACCGATGTTCCTTCTTCCACCAATCTTCCCTTGCATTATCAACTGTAGTAGTGCATATTTTGGTCCTCGCATTATGTGGCCTAGGTATTGCAATTTCCTTTTCTTTATGGCGTTAATAATTTCACAATCCTTCTGCATTTTCTCCAAGACCTCTATATTTGTGACTCTATCTGTCCATGGTATCCTCCACATTCTTCTGTAGCACCACATTTCAAAGGATTGCAGTCTATCTATATGGTTTTGTTTGAGAGTCCACGTCTCAACTCCATACAATAGCGTCGAAAATATGTAACATCGCAGCATCCTCATTCGTAGTGTTATGCTAATATCCCGGCTGCAGAACAGCTTTTTCATTTTTATAAACGTTGCTCTAGCTATCTCTATTCTCGCCCTTATTTCCTTTGTTTGATCACCTGTTTGTTCTATCCAGGTTCCTAGATATTTATATGACTTTACAATTTCTATAGTCGTGCTCGCTATTGTCAGGTTTATGTTGTTTTGGAGATGCATATTTGTAGCCTTGGTAATTACCATTAGTTTCGTCTTCTTGAGGTTTATTTTTAAGCCGTATTCGTTACATCTATCGTTTAGTTTGTTTAGAAGACGTTGTATATGGTATGTATTCAACAACTGGTAAAGCATTAATATGGTTTCTTATATTTTCCTTTGCCTCTAAAGGACGAGCAAATACAGGACGATTTGCTCCTCGTTTATCTTTCGCAACCACACCTTGCTCTGACATTTTTTTAAACACGGTTTTGATCATTGTCTCTGATATTGATAATGTTTTAATAAAAAAATGACGGCAAACGTTTATCTTATTATCTCGAATCGTCAAAAAATATTTAACAGTGCAGCTTCGACTGCTCTCGGAGTCCGGTTTCTTTCTTCTAGACACCTCTTGTTTTTCCACATGTTGTGCAATAAAAGTTCTTTGGTCGTCTATGTTACCAAGTGCCCAAAATGTTTGGCAAATTTGACTTCTTTCTTCTTCCATAATTTTCTCTTGGCACTTTAGAATAGGACACTTGCAAGTAGCTGGCAAAACAAACCTTGCTAAATGCTTGTTTTCAGATAAACTGGTGTATTCTCTGCCAGTATTTCTGGCAACTTTTAAAACATTTCTCTTCCATTTTTCTGACTCCCTTCGTCTTTTTCGTGTAAGTTTCTTTTTGTCAGTATTGTCAATGGATACGTTTCCTTCCTGAATGACATCGTTATTCTTAGCAATCTCTTGAGCTTCATTCTCTATTATCGTTATATTTTCATTGAAATCTGGTTCAAATTCGGCAGTAATTATTTCATTTATGTCAGGTTGATCAAATGGTACAGATTTTAACTCTTTATATGAAGTACTAGGCAAGGACTCTATGGGCTCTAAAATTGCAGTGTCAATTTAAAATAAACAATAACCGTTAGAATTTAACTTACTAATAAAACTTGAATTAACGCGAGCTAGTTTCACACATTTAGCTCCTCTAGATCCAATATTATTAAATAGTGACATCATTAACAATAGTTTTTTCTAACGTTACTCACTGATGAACACAAGATTATTTATTGAGGTTAGGTATTATTTCAAGTTACAGAAGTTTAAAAAATCCTAATAGCTTGAAAAATACCAAGCGGCAGTCAACAACTTTAATGTAGAACAGTCCTAAGTAGATTTTGGCGTTTAGGATCATTCTACCCTCACATAATTTATTTCTCAAGAGGTTAGGACTGTTTTGCATTTGTGTTTTACAGTAACATTTATTAAAAATTTGAACTTAGGATCTTAAGCAATTAAATAGAAAACGTTTGCGGTGACATCTATATAAAAATCATCAAAACAAAAATTTTGGCGTTTGGGACAGTTCTACACTATATAGACGATGTTAGAATACAAAACATTTATGACGTCAGAGGTTGAACGCGAAAATGTTACAATTTGAACCATTAGTAACAAAGTGAAACAACAAAAACCGACAATTGAGAAATAATATAACACAATCGTGCGTTATAATAAAATAGGTATTTATTTTTTACTTCTTATCATTTGTGAATACATAAATTAGTAGCAATCTTATTTGTTAGAGACGTCGCTAACCCGCTGAGATTGGTGGTCATAACAACGTACTTACAGCCCACGTGCGTAATAGCACACTTACAGGTATAGCAAGCAATGTGCAATAAAGTGTTTATATTTTAGTGGTCGTAGGTAAAAATTGAATTTTGTAGTTTGTAAAATAATACATATTCACTCAGCTGCATGGGGTTAATCCGAGTTTCAATATTAATTGTATGAGTAGAGCTTTTTATAAATTAAATGATGCTGCTAAATTATAACGGTATTTTGGTAAGTGAATGAATTCCTTGAAACGTTGGAATTTTTTTCACCTACTTCATTTATAATTTAAGAAAAAGCAATCTTTTGGCGATTTACGTAACAATCTCTTTCCTTTCCGTAGTTGTCAGGTTTACATGCCCTAAATCATTACTATGTCCAACGCGTATTTTTAGTATGGTAAGTTATATGGTACTGATCATTTGAACTGATTTTAATTTTTTTTCCAGATAGACCAAATTCTCTAATTTTTTTACTTCTTTGAGACTTGATCTAAACTTTCTGATTTTGAATGATTCGTGATGAGTTGTAAATATAATTGACACTTGTGTGTAATTTATATTTTCTAAAGATACTTTATTATAAAGTACATGGTACCGACTATTTAAACTGATTCTTTTTTTAATTTTAGATCCAGATTTTTTATTTTTTTGAGTCTTGCAATGCTTCTGATGATGGTTGTCTGATTTTAAAAATCTATATAGTCAAACCTGGATAAGCGAGAGTTCAAGGGAGCACCATCTCATTCTCGCTTATAGAGGTTTCTCACTAACCCGAGTTTCTCGCTAATGCAAGTACATGGGTAGCGTTTCTCTCTTATAGGGGTACGCAGCAATAACAAGTCACAGCAAGTACGAATATAGTAAATATGTAATATGATAAAATTATGTGAATGATATTACAATATAATATACATATACATATATTTTTAAATGCTTACCAAAAAACAAAACAAAAATTCATGTACTATATAATTTTATTTTATTTGCATTCAAAAAAATCCGTCAATTTCGTTTGGGTTTCTGTTTTTGTAGTTTGAATGTTTTTCTCTAACTCATAAATTTTGTCGAATATTGTCGACAAACAGGACGGTACACAGGCACACGTGTCCATTTGGAAAAAATGCGATACAACATTATTTAGTTCCACGAAATAGAATAGGTACAATATTGACGAGAATACAAAAACAATGGTAGGAAGTTCCACGAAAGTTAAGAATGAGTCATAAAATAGCACATGTTAAATTTGTAAATAAAGCTCGACTGTCGCTTATAGAGGTATAGATAAGTAGCAGTCTCACTTACGGAGGTCTATGAGGGAAAAACGATTCTCTCTTACAGAGGTTTCTGTTTCTCGCTAATAGAGGTTTTGGGAGCTTAAAATGACGGGGCCTGGCTATTACTCTCACTTATAGAGTTTTCTCACTTATCCAGTTCTCACTTATCCAGGTTTGACTATGTTGCAAATATAACTGACTTTTGTGTGTAATATATTCCCTGTCTCTATGTTTTTCAATGAATCCTGACTTAGAACTTTGTTCCGTTAAATTCTTCCATACCGCAAAGATACTTTTGGCAGAACATTGAAATAAAGCACATTGTAAGTGAGTATATAGCTGGGTTCTACAAGATTCAGTAGAACTTCAAAAAATACAATTTAGAGCAGACTTGCTATGGTCCAATTCATTAAATACACCGTGACTTTTTTTAACCGACTTCCAAAAAGGAGAAGGTTTTCAATTCGCCGGTATTTTTTTATGTTTGTTATCTCAGAACTTTTGACTGGTGAATCAATTTTGATGATTCTTACTTTATTTGATGCTTTTTGACCACCTTCTATGCGGTCCCATATACATTCAATCAAGATCTGAATAGTAGTTTTTATGTTATTCTCATTAATGATTAATGATTTTTTTGCAAATATTTTTGACATTATGAAGGTTTGTTATTTAAAAAATATATTTTAATATAATTAAATATTAGTTTATTCACTTAAATAATTTAAATAAATTGAACAAAAGGCAATTTGAATAATTTAAAAAATAAAATATTTAAAATAAAATAAATAAAATAAAAATAAATCTTGTTGAAATTTGTTTTTTTTTAAATTATTTATTTGTTTAATTATAATAATACGTTGAAGGTTTTTGGGAATCATTTTTTGTTCACACATATCACAGACAGTTTTCTAAATTTTTGAATCACTGTTTGCACAAAGTAGCGGAGCTAAACATCAAATATGTTGTGCTGCAGATACTGCTTTTGAATTTAGCGCTCATATTTTTACGCTAAAAATAAATGACTATTTTTGACAATTCACATCATTTGTTTGAGAAAAGCAATGCTCGAAGAATTTTAGCATACGATCAGCCGGGCACAAGCTGTGACCTAATAGTGACCAGCTCTTTGAGGCGGAGTTTCATGTGCAGACACATTTTGCGTCGAAATCTATTTTACATTGAGCACGGTCGCTAATAAATTGACAGGGCCTTAAAGACAATTATAGACTGATATATAATAATATTAACATTAATAATTAATATATGTATTAATATTTTGCTTAATTTTTGGGCGACCTGCTTGTAGTGACGAATATTTTCGTAAATTGTTGACGTATTTAAAAACAAACTGCTTAACCAATAATAAAGTTAAAACTCGAGTGACTTTCAATCTGGTATGTTGGTCCCCAAACTTTATTATCCATTCATGGTAATCTAGTGTTTCTAGGTAAGCTTACAGTAATTTGTACCCAATCAATCTAAAATAATTTTTGTAGTCCTGAAGATGCTAAAATAAAGTATTAGCGAAACTGGTCGACTGAAGCAGTTGTTGTTTTATATTTTTTTCTCTGTAATTGGATAAACACAATTTTAATTTAAAAATAAACTATACACATAGAAATATATTATAAAAGATTTCTTAATTTAGATATTATAGGTAACATTAAAAGCTTATAATAAAACTAAATTTTTGAGATTACTACAAGTTTTAATTTGTTATTTTTATTTCACTATTTACAATAAGTGTTATTTTTAGCAGAGATATTAATTTTTAGCGGGAATGAATTATGATATGCTTCAATATTAAACGATGTGTGAAGCAAAACGCAAATTTTATTTTGTAGCTTACTTTGTATTGTATAGAGCGAAAGAGCTTTTAATAAAGCTTTATGTCGTCGCTTAACATTTTTACTCTCTTTAGAAGTATGTATCTTGTTATTTAAAAAGGAGTTTTGATATAAATATTGTGAAAAATAAGCGTTATAACACTATAAAAGAGAAAATTATTAATCTTATCTATTTATCTTTTAGTGAATTTTTAAAGTCGTTTCATAAGAAATTCATCATGAATGAGAAATTTTATATTTTGTATTTAATCAAAGCACCATCTCGCTAATTAAACGCGACTGAAATAAAATAATTTATTTTTCTTTAAGTTCAAACGTTCAAATCTACATTTTTTTCATTTATTTGTGTAAATATAATTAGTGTGTTTGCAGTAAAAGCGTTTCAAGAGATTCAAAAGCGTGTGTCTGCTAGCATAATACAAATTTTTCAAGAATTCACATTTGAGAAAGAATGTTAATTGTATATCTGCATATTATCGCACTTGTGTAATTAAAATTTTCCGCTTGAGTTTATTTTAGATTGTTTTTTCTTGCTTTGTTTCTTTGATTTATTAACGCTGGCGACGGCTTTTAAAAACATTTGAATAGTGGCTTTAATTAGATTAAAAAGTCTCTGAAATTTTCTTTGTTCATGCGATCTAACAAAATCAGGATCGACCAAGTTCTACTGAGTAAAACTCAACAAAATTACCCTTTCATTCAATTTTTTCCTTCAAATTACTCGTATTTCAATTTTTTTTTTGACGACCGTTTTCTCTCATTTGCTATGCTTATTTGTGGAAATTGTTGTCGAAATAAACACTTTTTACGTTTTGAGCAATTACATACCCACTCGTGATATTATAGAATATTTTGTCTGATAGTATTCTTTCTACTTTGAAATTCTTCTTCAAATCCATGATCTATTCGAACTGATTCGTAATATATAAATTGTAATAAATCAAAAAAATTGTAGCACTATCTTTACCAATTTTTTTTTTTAATGTTTTTAATCTATCTACTTTATCATTTTATATGCCGTCTTTAGCTATTCTTATAACTTTAACTTTCAATTTTTTATTTTTGTTTACGATCTTTAGTTCTTCTTTGACAACCGATTTTTTGCAATTTATGTTGTAGAATCAATCAAGCTTTATTACAGTTAAAAAAAAACAATTACGAGAAGAGATTCTTTAAGGATTTTGTGCATCACGTTGTAAAATATTGTAAAATCTCTCACTATCTCTAAAAATTATTTTGTGATTATTGCTAGACATAACACAAAATTTTAGTTTTATTTGTGGCGTTTAGCGGTGGTTTCTTTTTTTTTTGTTAGAATTTTAACCACGGCACAAACTTTAAGGTTGTTGTTAACATATTTAGAATAGTTTCCACACAAAGTATAGACCTTTCAGGATTTTGAACGCTGAAAACACCTCTGAAGCACGTCTCAAAACTTGCAGGATTAGGATACGATAAAATCACGATGCGCTAAATATCACAATGATCCAGGATCATTGATCTAGTATTAATAGATGGAAGGTTCTACGTATCTAACTAGCATTGAAATGAACGAAAAGAGAGAAATAAATAAACGGCGCAATGTTAAGCTGCGTATAGAAAATAGTATATTTACTAGTTTAAAAAGACTTTGTGTTGTCACACAATTGTGATAAAACACGACGCCTGCATCGAGAAGTGTTTTATCACAGAAGAATTGGAATATACTATTTCATCTACTTTGCTATACTATTTCTCGAAATTTCAACTGCTAGAGATTTCTTACTATATAGAGCTACTATATGGGTGCTTACTATATAGAGCTACTATACTAGGTGTTTTGTGATGAAGGATGATAAATGTACACAAGAGTCTTGCTCGGCCAAATAATATTTCGGGTCTTCAAGACTTTGAAGTGGAAACTGGTTGCAAATCTTTGAATCTGATTCGAAAGTGAGGCTAAATAAACATACAAATCTTAACAACAAAATTGTGTTAAGCAACTCTAATCTACACTGAACTTTACAACGCTAAACAATGAAAGAATAATATTTACATTGATGGTACACATGTGCAGGGGTACAGTTTTACAATTCGACCGACACGCCGCTGCAGTGGAAGGAGATTCTTTTGATTAAAACAATTTTACCTAGGTAACTACCATGTAACAGTACCAACTGGTACTGTTACATGGTTTACTGGAATATCATTTCGTTCAATCTAGACGCATTTTTTGAATGTATTTTCATTGTGAAACGAGTGGTACCGTTTTTGAAACAATTGCATCTGGCAGAGAAGATAGCGGTTCGGTAGTTAAAAAATGACCAGGTGTTAAAATGATCATTCGGATCTGAACTTAGGGATGTTAGAGGCCGTGAATTCAACACAGCTTCTATCTAGACTAGCATAGTATAAAATTTTTCATAGGTCAATATTTGCTGTCCCAGTAGACGATGCAAATGATTTTTTATTGATTTGACACCACTTTCAAATAGACTGCCAAAATGTGGGGCTTTTGGTGAACTGAAACTCCACTTTATTAGTTCAGATTCTGCTGCGTCTTTACATAGTTTGAGTAACTGGCGGCAAGCTCCGACAAAGTTAGTCCAATTATTGCTGATTATGTGTGAACAACGTCCCCGTCGCGCAATAAAGGGACGTAGGGCTCCAATAAACGCAGCGGTAGATAAATTGAAAACTAACTCTTTACAAATGGCTTTAATGGCACAGCAAACAAAGATACACATATAGGTTTTAGTCCTTTTGGAACCGCGCGACTTGGTTACTGTAATAGCGTGAGGACCTGCAAAGTCTATGCCGACTTAGCTCAATGACGTACACTTACAACGCGAAATGGGGAAAGATTGCCCATAGGGGGCTGTAGTGTTTTAGGCTTTATTCTGAAACAAGTGTAGCACTTAGGCAATACGCGTTGTGTGACTTATCGACCGCTTAGTACCTAAAGGGATTGCTGTACCAGGTACAGTGGGGTGCTGAGACCGGAATGATGATTTTTTTTGTAGTATTCTTTTATTATTAATTCAGTGGGCTGATGCTTACGAAGTAAGAAGGCAAATCAGCGTTGCTCAAAACCTACTCTGACAATACCAGGGTCATCGATAAAGGACGTAAGTTGTCTGAGCGGTTTATGCAATAGTTTTTGTCTTTCAAGTTGTGTTATTTGAGAGTGAATTGCTATCTGTTGAACTAGATAAACCAGATGAAGCAATGCTGAGTACGATTCTGGTTCCGCTGCTAAACCTAAAAAGAAAGGTTTTGTGAAGCGAAGGCAGTATGCAGTAGTGCACTGAATTTTTTTTAATGACGAAAATTTAGTGATTAGTTCTAACACTGGATTGACTTTAACTACTTTGGTTAGTCCTTGGGGTTTTGTTTTCAATTCAAACACTTTCTCATCTTTATTTGGCTTCCAGTCCGGCGAATTTTCCGATGACCTAAGAAATTCAGGTCTTGTCTACTATAGAGTACAGTGAAGAAGCTCAACCGGCAGTAAGCCACGGGAAGCTGGATCTGCTGGGTTTTGTTTGGAAGGTAGATGTCGCCACGACTTTGGATGGATACGCTCTTGAATTTGAGCAACTCTGTTTGCGACAAATGTTGCTGAATGTGAGGGCTGCAAGTCTAGATAGTGAATCACAGGGTAAACTGTACACGAGGTGGCGACTTCTCAAAGAAGCTGAACCACGCTGGTGGCAAGGGGGCGCCAGCCACGTGTTTTTATGTGCCTGTTGAAGGCTCGGAAAACGACGCAGCTGGATCGGTGCCACCTGGAGGCTTTACAAAGCGGCGAGGACTCGCATCAGTGATGGTGCCAACGAACGAGATCGGTTGGAACTCTACTTGTTTTGAACTCGCTGTTGACTGTGGGGCTCGGACTCTTGAAAGTGAATGAGACTTGTTTTTGAACCATGAGACCACGCGCCAACTCTCTGGTATCTCCAGGAGGCGCTGTATCAAAATGGAAGATGCCAGAGCATCCTTGACATAAATGTAACTGCACAAAGGGTGGTACCAATAGATACTCTGAAAAAAACTAAAATTCTGATCTGTGATAAAGGGGAAAAAACAATTTTTTCAGTGCATTTTTGATGCCTAGTTCCTATTAATCAATTGATGATAATATAATTTTTTAGTAAAGACGGCATGAATTATGCTTGAGTTTAAATTATTTGGATGCCAATTAGATTATGCCTAGCAGACAGGTTTATGTACAAATTGTTCTTTTAATCTTTTGTTTTTTTATACGACTTCTAAACCAAGATCGACTTGGCATATATACTTATGAACATCTATAGAGGGGGGCCCTTTAAAATGTTCTTGAACTTAATTAACTCTGGAAACTTCTAGAACCAACTTTTTAACTTCATCATCAATTTTTTTTCTTTTACCTGGAGTACTTGTAAGGGTTTTTTTACATTTTTTCACGAGTGTGTGCTTTTATCTGTCGCTTTGCTGCAGCGATTAAACATACCTTTTCAACTTCAGGTTGGGAGGCAAGTCTATTGTCACGACTTTCAGGGAATTTACATTGGATATTGTTTGGTGGCGGTTTCAACTATTCCTAGTTTACAACTAACAGTTTTACAACTAACAGTACCTAGGTTAATAATTTATTCTTTTTTATTTTTTGATATACTGATACATTGTAGCTCAGTTTCTATAGATTTAATTTCTTTTAAAACATTTTGGGAATTATTACAATTATCAATGATTTTCTTTATGGAAAACACGGTTTGTTTTAACCCTTGAACATTTTTGATACTTTTTAAAAGCATTTTTTTTAGCAATTAACACTTGAACATGCGACTAAAAATGGTAGTTAACTATAAAATTTGAGGAGACCTACAGAGTTGTTCTTGAATTTTTTTTCTTATTTATTATATTAATTATAAATAAATTCTATTCCAAAAATGATTTGGAAATGTAATATTGTGACTGGAAGCGTTAGAATTCACACTTTCAGCCGCTATTAATTTTAATTCTATCCTCACGTGCATTTAGAATTCATCGCAGATATCACCCCAAAGCTCGTTTTGCTGAAATCTCCAATGCTAATTAAAATCAGATATTGTTCTCGCATTTAGATGTGAAGAAAAACAAGGATAATTAACCACTAGGGTCAGACTGACAAAGCGAAAATTCAAAGTTAAACCTTGAGGAAGTGCAGCAAAGCGACAATAGATATAGCTTGTTGATTACACTCACACCGAGAACGGACAAGAAAAGATTTAATCGCGTTCATTTTATTGATTATCATTTAGGAAAGTTAATTGAAATTTTAATATCCGACTCAATCATGCATATGAAAGGCTTTAACATTTTTATGCTGTCAGATGAACGATGTTTTCGAATTTAACAACTTTGAGTTTTGGAGTTTATGAAGTTGCTTTATTATATTTGCACAGTAAATACAGAAGAGTTTATAAAGCTTTTTTCTAAGTAATAATATTGTAATTTTTAATATTTAAATTTGAATAGACTAATAGAGTTTGAATTAGTTCTTCGTTTGATCTCATTTTTGTTGGTTTTATAATGGTTGATAAATTTGGGCATGCATGAATATTATTCTATCTATTTATTTTATTACGTTGAACTGCTGCACGTGGTTTTACTTTTCAAAGATTAAACGTTAAAGCTTAATTTTTCTACAAAGAAAAACAGCATATTAATTCACTCTGTATTTATTGTTTCGAATTTTTTCTCTTGCCACCAGTCGCCACCCATAACTTCTGCTTGCGCCAAGCACCAATTATGCCACTTTGAACTAGAATTTAGATGAACTTCTACATAAATCCTAATTCAAACTCAAATATGGTTATTATGATGTGTTTCGAGCACTTCCAAATTTATTTATGGGAACCATATTTAGCTGGTTTCACCTACGAGTCGTTTGAATACATTAGCAGACTGGAATTATATGACACCAACAAAATTGATTCACTAGCATTTCGCTTCTCGAAAAGAAACGCTACACCTTTTGTCCGTTCTTGGCGCTTTTACACGTATTTGGCATAAAATGTTATTGAATGTTACGCTATCATAAAAATACCCTATCTAATTTTTTCCTTTTGTTTGAATTTTTGTACACATTATAATCCCAAAATACAATTCCTGCTTTTGCCTTTGAAGTTCTATTTTAATTTTCATTTTTTTCATATAAAGTTATTTGTGGACTTTTTAATATAGTAAAAGCGCGTCTAAAGTTTGACCTCAAAAGTGAGACGTTATAAAGGGTTTTAACTCTGCATAGGAATTGTTTGGTCAGCTTTCGCTGCTATTTTCTCAAAAATATTGTTTTATGATTATTTTTCAGGTTTGTTTTTTGTTATTATTTGTTGAAAATCAGTTTTAAATGCTTTGTTGAATATTTTATTGTTTTAACCCATATAACCCTGAAACTTTTTTTTTCTAAATTGATTAAAAGAAATTAATCACTGATTCTTTAGGATCTAACCTGCTAGAAAAAAATATATAAAAAATTGTAGCTAGCTCTAATTGGCTGTACCTAAGTGTCCTATTAAAAGGACGGTAGGGTTATACGCTACGGATTAGCAAACAATTCATTATTTAAAAAAAAATTAAAAGTGATTTATTTTGAAATAAAAAATAGATATAAAAATCAGTCAATATTCTAGAAAACAATCCTTTGGATGCAGACCGACATCACATTTTCGGCATATAAATTGAGCTTTTTTGTGACATATAATCTTTACTGATTTTGGTTATATTGCACAAGGTGATCTAATCTGTCAAAACGAGAAAACTCATTTAGATTTTTAGGGGGTTTTGACGGACCTCTGTTTGTCAGCTTCTTGTAAGTTGTAAGTAGCTACACAGCTACTTACACACAGATCTTCGAAACTCCAGTTGGTCAAGTTTTCCACCACTGTGTCTGTGAAGACGCCAAGCATTCTGCATTGCCATATCTATACAATGAGCAAATAGAGGAAAGTACCATTTTTCCCCCTTATAGCTACTCTATATTCGTTTAAATTCTGATCACACCGATCCACACCACCCATGTTTTCATTGTAGAATTTTATCAATTGTGGTTGATCTATGTAGATGTATTTTTTTTCGGATTGAGAAAATCTTCTTACTTTATTCACTGGAAATATCTTTCGGGCATTCGATGCGACACTCACTACGCTGTTATCATTCCATTTGGCAATAATAATCTCATTATCAGCTAAGACATATTCAAAATACCCCCGATCCTTTTTTTTAGTGATGCTGCTTTGGGCAGTGGACACTGAGGAGCGCGGTTTTCTATCAAAGTGCCAGTAGCTTTTATATTTCTTATTTTCAATTCTTTCAAAAGTGATAAAGAGGTTAAAAAGTTATCAAAATATAAATGATATGGCTGGTAAGGTTTTTCTTTTAAAATGTCCGCATATTGAAGGACTACCGTTGCACCAAGACCCATGTGTTTGTATTTTTCCGGCAGTGTAGTAGAAGAACCTTGGTAAGGATCAAAATAAACAATATAACCAAGCCGTAAAGCACCAACCCAAAATTTGTATCCCCACCGAATCGGTTTCCCTCTAATAAATTGTTCACCGCTGTGTCGTCCAAAATAGGGAATTATAGATTCATCTATACTGTGGTTTTCTTCAGCAGGTGCATGTTCAAAAAATTTTTTGTTTAAAATATCAAAAAGAGGCCTAAGTTTGGAATATTTATCGGTTTTGTCTAGATTGGTATTGTCGTTGCAATGAATATTGCTCATAATATACTGAAACCTGTCACGTGTTATGGCTTCACAGACAAGTTTATTATTACTGTCTTCACTATTTTGCCAAAACATATGTTTTCTTGGGAGAGGTATATATCCACTCATGAGAAGAACTCCAATGAAAGATAATAGCTCATCTGCAGTAATGTTTCTTGGGCGATTTTTTTGCTGCGCATATATGTTAGAAAATGTGACAACTTGATCTATCACTGCTTTATCAAAAAACAACTGAAAGATTGCGGCAGGTGAAAGGTTGTTTTGCGTATAAGAAACAGATTTCCAATCAGAGAATGACGATGCGTCTAGATCACACTTTTTGTATTCGAAACGTTTGATATGTTTTGGCCTTCGCTCTACCAATTCAGACAACGACTTTTCATCCTCACTGTTCCATTCGTCTTCAAATGATTTTTCCACGTTCACTTCGGCTCTAAGTTGAGCACCAGGTAAGTTGTTTAGAGTCACAAGATTTTCATCGCCTGAGTGTTCATCGGTATCGCAATCATCACTTGCATTTTCAGGTGGAAAAATCACTAGTTGCTCTGGAACTGGATCGTTTTGAAGCTGATCGATCTCTTCAAGTAATTCAGCTAATGTTAGCGGTTTTTTCCAATAGCTAAAAGAAAAACAACAAAATAGCAGTTGATAAACCTACCGTTCTTTTAAAAGGACACCATTAAATTTTGCGATGTATTTGGATAGTTTCAAAAAAATTATGAACATACAACAGTATAGATAAATCTGAAATATCTATATTATCCAATTATAGCATTACATAGTTCAAAGCGGTAAAAGTAGTGACAATAACTTACCTCAAATTGTTCATTGTAATTGAGCACTGGTCACAACAGCAAAAAAAAATGTATCACTCGCACACATTCAAATACTCTACGAAAAACGCGTTAAAACTTGTTTCTTAATACTTCAAGGGTTTAGTATTAGTGCTGACATCTTACTTTCAAAAGATGCATTTTCAATTAAATGAATAGATTTTTGCCGACCTTTTAAAAGGACGGTAGGGTTATATGGGTTCATGCTTTTTAGTACTCCTGAGGCAATTTTTAAATTTTAACACGATGTTACAAAAGTTAATTTAACAGTTAAACAATTTTAAGAAATTGGAAGAGCTTATGTTAACAGTAAAATGATGTTTGAAATGAAGCTGCCGCGCATACGCAAAACTTAATTTTTTAATGGTATCTGCACGGATTAATGCACATTGATTTAATAATTAAATTCTAATAATAAGTTGACTGCCAACCAACTTTTAGTTTAGTGTTAAATTAATTCTTTCTATTAATAATAAATTAAATCTTGAAAGCGGGATTACGCTTTAGCTAGGCATAATGATACTTTTCATATTGAACAAATCCATTCTGTCCGTTTTTGTTGTGCCTACTACAGCAAAAAGCCTTCTTGAGCTTCTCTCTGGTTGATGTTTTGATTCCACGTGGCGTACTTCTAAAGGGATGAATGGCTTAAACTTTTTAATCAGTACCAGATTTTTGGGCACTTTTGACGTCACTCTTTTAACAAGCTACTCTTCTAGTTTGCGATAGAACGGCGAAAATCTTTTGTTGTCAGGATTGGCATATTCAATAATCTCTACAGGCAGTAAGTAATAATCTACTACAGTAGCACCCAGCAGATAAAAAATATCTTATGCTACTAGTTTTTGCTGCGTCGGTTTATTTTGTAGCTTGATAGCCGCTGATGATTCATATTTTGATTATAGTCTACTACAGCAGCAGGACATGGAATTTGGACTCTACTACCATCTTTTTCATTTCGTCCTACTTTATTTACGCTTTCTGGGTTATGGTTGTTTGAAAGAATATATACAGCATTTTTATTCTTCCATTTGAGAGCGGCCAGCGCAGAATCACTTGTAAACCATTGAATTTTGCTACGTGTCATTATTTTATCAAATTTAAACGTTGATAAATGTTTTAGACTTTGGTGTCACAAAACATCAAAAAGTTTCTTTTTATTTTCTTACCAAATCTATTCATCTGCTGAATTTGTTTTCTTACAACAGAAGTTTAAGTGTTCTGAGACGTATCGGTATCAAATGTTTTGTGCTGCTTGAATTATTATAATCGATCTCACTTTACTTTTGCATATACAGTTTTGTTTACGCCCATATGCTACTTCAAATTAAATACTTTTAGAGCAGAGATTTCGACGATGATTTTTGTCTTTGGGTAGGGTATCGTCTTAAGCTTTATGTATTTATTAATAGTTGTTTAACGGCTAGTACATTAATTTGTTCTCACACTTTTTATAGCTTTTTTTTGCGTTTTAGTTCTTTTTTTCTAGTGTTTTTACTGTTTTGTGATACTTAAAATATTATTTTTCTCTTCTAGTCTGACATATTTACTATAATTTACTTTTTTTTATCTATTCATTATCTTTTTATTTCTTTTAATAGTTTTTAATTTTTACCTTAATATTTCTTTTGTTTCTTCTTAAATTTTTTTAGTTGTTAGTTGTTCGTTACTACATTTTCCAAAATTTTTCTCCACCTTCAAATTAACAGCAGAATCACATTTTTTAATTGATCTACTTGCTGTTTGGGATACATTGTAAGCGCATCGGATGGAATATACTAATTTTATGAATAGGGGGTTCATAACTCTAATTTTCTCTACGATTGCTGTATTATTTGGGTGGCAATTCAGTATATTTCTTGCCAGCTGCTCGCCATCGATTTGGTTAAACCTTTGATTTATGTTTCGCCTATAGCGTACTTGCCATGAACACTTTTGTTTGCGTCGTCCTTTAATGGGGATGACTCCTTCAACACCTGACCCTTCGGGGCATTGTCTAGGGGATGCATAACTCTAGTTTCTTCCACGATTGCTGTATTATTCGGATGGCAATTCAGTATATTTCTTGCCAGCTGCTCGCCATCCATCTGGTTAAACCTTTGATTTATGTTTCGCCTATAGCGTACTTGCCATGAACATTTTCGTTTGCCTCGTCCTCTAGTGGGGATGACTTCTTCGACACATGCCTCTTCGGGGCATTGTCTAGGGGGTACATAACTCTAGTTTTCTCCACGGTAACTGTATTCTTTGGGTGGCAATTCAGTATATTTCCTGCCAGCTGGTCGCCATCCATTTGGTGAAACCTTTGATTTATGTCTTGCCTATAGCGTACTCGCCATGAACACTTTCGTTTGCCTCGTCCTCTAATGGGGATGACTTCTTCGACGCATGCCCCTTTGGGGCATTGTTTAGGCGGTACATAACTCTAGTTTTCTTCACGATTGCTGCATCGTTTGGGTGGCAATTCAGTATATTTCCTGCCAGCTGCTTACCATCTATTTGGTGAAACCTTTGATTTATATCTCGCCTATAGCGTACTCACCATGAACACTGTTTTTTCCAAGGGGTCGCTTTGAATAGGCTTCTACTTGGAAAGATGTACGAATGCTTAATAATTTGGGTTTATTATAATAAATTATTACAATTTTTCCTACTTGCTATTTTAATACTATCTCTACTGCGGACCGCGGACTAATAGTGAGTGACGAGTACGAGAGTACGACTCGTTCGGCCTCTCTTGGTAAAGCGCCCCTTCCTTTATTAATATTTAAGGGTGGTGGCTAACCAAACACTTTCGTTTGTCTCGTCCTCTAATGGGGATGACCTCTTCAGCACATGCCTTTCGGGGCTTTGTCTTTTGAATAAATTAACCGCCGCGGCGTGTCTCACTGCCATATCTGCAAGATCGTTTTCGTCGCCCGGGCAATTGACGTGTATTTCGTAAAATGGTGTGCTAAAACTGTTGTTGGATATAAACTGCGAAAATTTGTTCTTCCTACAAAGAATGCGTTTCTAGGATTGAGTTCTTCTAATTCCTTAATTTTTTCTTTAATTTGTTTAATTTCTTTCTTAAATTTTTTTGACTTTGTCTACTCAAATTCTCACATTTTTATTAAATTATAAGTGGTCTTTGTTATTGACTTACTCCTTTCTATAGTTTGTTCATAAAGATCTTCCATAGTTGTTCTATACTTATTATTGATAAAATCTGAACTATAACATTTAGTACAACCATGCCAAAAACGCCCGTGATATTGGTAAACAATAATAGATTTTTTATCAAATCCGTCAACTTTTGATTCACATATTTTCACTTCACTTTTGTTTAATGCGTATTTTATGCTTGGATTATGAAAACTATATAAATATGAAATTGATTGTAGATAATATTGTTCTTTTTTTGGATTATCAGCAACAGCTATTGTATCTTTCTTAATATATTTTGATCTATATTAGCAAATTGTACTAAAAAATGTGCTACATCTCAAAGAATAAAATAAAAACAGTTTTTTTTTGAGGGTATGTATTCTTTTATGGCGTATACAATTTTTGGGGTTTTTTTGTGATAGATTTTCATTATGGGCGACATTTTATGTTTGATTGTTTCGTTTTTATAATATATAAAATGATAATATATGAAATATTGGTTTTTGAGTAACGGGATGTAGGTTTGAACCCTGCATAAAATACACACATAGTTGAAGCTCTTTGAATTGCGTTGCGGATTCTCTTTCATTTGAAATTCTTACCTAATAGCGCCACGTGCCACACTAGAGTTTGTTGATCATCTTAAGGCATATGTAGTCACCCCAGGATTGCATTATGGAGATTAAACTTCAAATATACAAAGACATTACGGGCTTACAGACGCTGTAGGGGTTCATTTTTTGTGTTTTAGCTTAAAAGCCGGCTAGAGAACAAGAGTCATAGTAAAAGCACAACTGCGATAAAAACGCTCTATGGTGTAAATTCATGAGTTTTCACTGCAAAATATGCGGTTTTTTCAGTGGTGGGTTTCAAAAGGAAAATTTACCATTTATCACGTATTAGGTTTTTTGTTGTGGTGTTTATCAGAATAAAATTATTTTAAGAATATTTACAATAAACAAATAATCAGTGGAGCTGGGCGATGGCGATTCTTAACTTATAATTGTTCAGGGTAAACTAGGTGAACGTGCCATATAATTCGCCTATGAGAAATTAGATAATACGCAAACCTCAATATAGAAGCTTGATTCAACGGAAATGAACGTTATCATTGTTTTGATGTTGCCGTTAGAATGTTTTCTCGACATTGAATTATTGGAAAATTAGAGACTGTTTAGAGTTTTGGTTTAGGTTAGTTTAGTATGAGAATTTCTCGATCAAAACGTTTGTAACGCCCTTACTGGAACCTTGTCTTATTTATGTATGCGCTCAGTGCACATAACGTAAGCTTTCTTGGAATAATTGAAGACTTTTGCGATAAAGCTAAGGATAATAATAAGCTTTGGATGGTTGAACTTCTTAAAGTGAATATCAAGCAGAATATTAAGTGGTCTTTTATTGTTTGAGGAGATTTTCATAATTGCTCCAAAATTGATATTATGACAAACGTTTTCAATTATACAAAGCGCTAGAATTGGTTTGCACTATTGAAAACAGATCAATCTAAAAGTTGTGAAAAAAAGCGAATACAACAACTCTAAAAATCTTACGCATTATTGATTAAGTGTTTAAAATTTAGCCATTATAGTATTGACGTTTAAAAGACAAAGTACATAAAAGTCGCTTACTTTATATTAGTACATTTTACTAATTTGCTAAAATTTTAAAAATTTTGATTTAGTAAATTGTTTTCATAAATATTATAAATATGTTAACTGTGTTTTTTTAAGTTTATGTTAGCAAAATACGCGAGAACAACTGTTTCGAACACCCTCTTTATCTTCTTGGAGTTGCATCATTTGTCGGAGTTTTTATAAGTAGTTTCGTATAATTTGTTGATTTATTTGGTGACGAATTAGAAATTTTTCTTCTTGCAACCTCTTCAACGTCTGAAGGCATAGAAGAATCTTCCGAATCACTCATTTTTAGTATTGGAAACTTTGGAAAGCGCAAATCTGAACGGCAAAATATTTTTTCTATTATTTACGAAACAACCAACAGTATTCCCATAGCAACTTCCCGACAATAGAATTGGGAAATTATTACGGATTTAAACATAATAGAAATCAGATGTTTTTAGTAAAAAATGTATGAAATAATTTATCTGACAACTTTTAGTTATTTAAACATTTTGAGAGAAAGAAGGCTGTGCGTGACTTGCTTTACGGGCTTGACCTGTAAAGTCACGAAGTATAGATACCAGGAGTCCGAACGTAATGTTGAACGAATGGTCTCAATTTAGGGGACAGACTTTTCGCCGGTAGAGCGCGCCACTTTTCAAGAAGTACTCGTTTAAATCCTTACGCGGGAAGTTTTGCTGCTATTGACAGCTCTGGAAAAAAATATTTTGAGAAACGGGGAATTAAATCAAAGGCAATCTGCAAAGCTAAAAACATGTGGTATTAATGGATAATAATTTAAAAATTAGTAGGGATCATACCATTTTATTCAATGAAAAAAAGTAGATGAATGCTGAAAAAAAAGTTTTTAAATAAATAAAGTAAGTAATTACACAGTGACTTAAAAATTTACTAGTTAAAATATTTTAACAATTTTCAATATTACGATAAATGTACTTTATGAAAAAAATTAATTAACAAGTTATTATCAAACATATTTTTTATTAAAATGGTATAAGTTACAAACAAAACGAGTTTAATATTTAAAAATTAAATTATTTAAGTTAAACGTATATTCAGAATATTTCTTTGTATTTTTTATTTATATTATTTATATAATTAGAGTGAATAATTTTTTTATTAATAGTAAGCGCGAGTTAATGTAATTTAGAAATCTTTCGAGATTTTTTAGATTTAACTTTTCTCTCCGTAGCACTTTTAAAAAATTATTAATTATTTTTTTTGTTAATTCTTTCTTATGCTCATCACAGCTAACAAAAATAGAGATATTCCCTTTTAGAAACATCATCGAATATTTCAAACATTGTGTCTGAGCATTTCAATATCCTTTTAGAAAAAAATATTAAACTAAAATAATTACTTCTATACTACACAAAAAAAATAAAAATATAACATTTTTTAAATATTATTATTTAAAAACGACACTAATGTAATGATCAATTATTTATTAACATAAAATTTTAAATATTATTTTGAGGTTACTCACTTTTGGTGCTTTGAATAAAGCCACTTTTCCTAAATGCTCACTTGCCTTTCGGCCACTAAGACAACCATCAACGGCACTGCACTTTCCCATTTTTTTATAAAAATGATTCTAATAAAATAAATTAATATTTTATATTTAATTTAATTTATTTTTTTACATTGACGAGCCAGGTTAGCCAGTCCGTATTTACGTATAATAATAATAATAGTATCATTAGTATCGGTACCTCCTGAACACTCGCGCAGCCTGTGGCAAAAAAGAGAACTATGATCTGGGTCGATTATTTGGGTACATAAATAATGTGAAAAATCCTATACCGTTCGGACTCCTTGTATCTATACTTCGTGTGTAAAGTATTGTTGCCTCTATTAAAATGGTGCTACCGGTCTAATAACGTCAATAGCTATTGTATCTAATTAGCTATTGTATCTAGAATAATTGAATTTAGATGTTTTCAGCTCATATATCAAATAATTAATTTCATCTCAAAATACAATTCGGAAGTGAACTATGAAAACAACTGTCTCAACTTGAGCAATATTTTACGAGCCAATCTGGCACATTTTCATGCTATTGCACGCTTTGCTTTTATGTGTTCCTATTCTGTAAGAATTAGACTGTACTTTGAAGTTTTCTTTGTTTAACTGGAGAAAATATAGTGTTCATGGCGTCTGTTCGTTAATAAAAGAACGAGACACGACCAACTTCAATTTGCTCAATTGTTAGATGAGCTTTTCTTTGTTATCTTATATCTTAAGATTTATGCTTTAGTATCCTTCTTGAATTTATTTATAGACTATTTATCACAATTTTCTTCAATGTTTGTAGCATTCCATTCATTAATTTTTTAGGCTTTTTGGCGGAAGGGAGAAATAGTAGGGCGTGTTTATTGGGGCGAATAATAGTTATCTGCAAATTATGAATTATTATTAATTAAAACTTTATGATATACAAATTACACTTCAACAACTTCATTGAAACAAGAAAAATTGGTTCATTCTGATACAATTTTAATTAGTACAGCAGGAAGCTAGCGTGATACGTTATTTTGTAGTGAAAATGTAGGTTTAAATTTTATCGTTTATTTTTCGTTGGAAGTTAAAGCTGGAGTTTTATTTGTTCATCAAACTTATATTTTGTTAGAAATTATTCATTTGCGTGTTGAATGTGTGCATGACGGTAAACATGTGTCTGAAGCTCTAATCCATCTTGTTTGGTATGTCGTATTGTTATACAACATATAACACAATTAATCTGCTGAAAATATAATATAATATTAAAATTTGTATGGTGTTACATTTCATTCCGTTTCAGACTGAGTGGTGCTGCAGTGGGTCTTGAGCGAGAGCATTTGTATTCTATCACTGTTTTGGCGATGCGTTGATGCAAAGATAGTAAAGATTTTAGTTTTTCTTTTTTTTATTATATGAAGATAAGGGGCGCTTATTTCAACGTCCTAAAGTCAATAGAAGAGAAAACTTAGGTCTTTATATCAATTGCTTTTCTTCACATAATTTTAAGACGTTTTGATGCAGCTGTGATCTGCGAAACGACTGGTTTTGTCTTGTTAATCGCATCACAGATATTTAAAGCGAGTTCAGTCTTGGCAACATTGCTTGATTTCTTTGTCTATGAGATTTTCTGCACTATTAGGATTCTTAAAGCAAAATGTAGATTTGTTTCCCCTTAACGAAGTTGTCACCCTATTTGGGCTTCTCCCAAATAGGGTGTGATAATTAATAAAAAGGGAAAGAAAATTGGGATAAGGGGAAACCTGCCTCGTCGTGCTCAGTTTGCTATAGCCCAGCTATCCCAGGGAGAGGAGGTGGTTCGAACTAGGTTGCTTAGATTTGGACGCCACTCATTCTAGGCCTAGAAATAATGACGAGGAAGATTTCTCTTAGCGGAGATAAGGGATGAGACTTATCAAGCCGCCGGTTTTTATAAAAAAAAGAAAACTAATTTAATGAATAATTTAATAAAAAAATTTATTGATTAGAATTGTAATAATAACAGGTCAAATATATTTAACAGCAAAAAAACTAACTATTAAAATACTGACTGATTAAAAAAAAACTATTTTAATATTTGCAATTAAAACAAAAATAACAAAATCAGTGTTCGCTACATCACTCTGTAGCGGCAGCCTTCGACAAAACAATTACACCTGGACCGCGCAAAATAGTAACCCGGAATGAAGTGACGAACATCCTTTGTTTTCGGTTCAAACACTCAATACTGTCAAACAACTTTGATCAGAAAAATAAAGAAGCTACCAACCTTGTTAGATGCACGGGGTGTAATTCGATCGGTCCAAGTGCTGGTGATGGAGATGAAGGCCTGCAGGCGCTAGCGGTGGTGATGGCAAACTCTCCTTGTGGAGGTTTGGTGGTAATTTAAAGTAAAACAACTTGTTTGTTTACCGGGGTGCGAAAATCCCTTATCTTTCTTTTTTCCCTTAGGAAAAAGTCGCTATCGCGGACTCCTTTCACTGGGTAATTATATTCGTGAAGGGAACACAGAAGGCGTTAGAAAATAGCGATATTTAAAGTAACCTTTGTTACATTAAAAAGGACTGTGTGGAAAAGACCAGGGAAAGTGTACCACTCGGTCTCAAAAGAAGCTTCAATTTCGAGCACGCTTCTTTTATCAACCTCGTTTGTTCCCTACTTGACCCGTCTTATCTTTACTACCTGCTTTCTTATGCCTGTGTTAATAGATATATATATAAAAAGAAATACTGCTAATTTTTGATGTAACTTGGTTACACGATAAGCCACGCGTATGGGAGTTGTGGCTTTCGAAAGTTAGCGCTGAGGACAAATTTTGCGCTTATGTGCCAACTTTCAATTCAATGACTTTATACGATCATAGCAAAAACCCAAAAACGGATATGATGCCATATCTAACTTCAGACCCAGATGAGATAACAAAATTTGGAAAGGCGTCCACGCAGGTTTCCGAAAGACCAGACTGCAGTTAAGATTGGCAGGAAAGTTTTTTATAACCAGTCACATATACGGGGTGTCCCATAGACAACTTTGTCGATTTTAGGCAAACGAATGAAGATAGAAGATTCGTTCTTTTTTTTTTAAGTGATGAAGGTTGTTTCTCTAGAAGACACTGTCACACCAAACGTTAGAACATACTAGGTGTTTGCGTCGCAAAACTAATGACTAAGCGCTGTATTGGAATAAGATTGAAGTACAAAAGTAAGCCGTTACAAAGTATAAGTGCTAGAACGGTAACACAAACATTTTTTTTTTCGCAACCGGTTAGATATGTAAACAATGTATACCTCATTTGCGGTACGAAAGTAAAGCTTTTTCACCTAGGTGCGAAAGTAAATAACGTAATTTTCTTGGTTTTCATCTGACAGCTTTTCAGAAGTAAGATCGCTGTCCGCAGCAAGCTTAAGAGTTGGTTAAAATTACCAAAATAATTTAGCGATGAATGAACTAATTCAATAAAGCGATTTGTGGATTAATAATTAAAACCCAACTTCATTTTTTTAATTAAGTTCTTAAACAAAGATTAAGAAACAAGAAGCAAGCTATTAAGTAATTGAACAAAAACAATAAATAGCTATCAATGTTTGGAACGGCAGCTTTGCTGGAAGTTGGAGCAACTAAAGGAAAATTAGCTGAAGAAGACAGACCGGGTTCTGGTTGTGGGGTGATGTTTGAACCGGCCGAGTTATTTTTCTTTTTACTTTCCATGCACTTCTCTTTTCTAGGCCGCAGCTAAATTTCAGGTAGTGTAGAATATCTGTCGAACATACTAAAGCACTCGAAATTATTTTGTACAAGTAATATGCATAAAAGAACAGATCACGGCAGGAGCTAAACATGGCTTAATGAAGAAATAAAATATTACTAATTTTTCCCTGAAAATGATGACAGCTTTTTTAATAATCAATTATTTTCATTAAATACAAAAATTAAAAATTCAACGGTGTGTTTACCCGCGGTTATAGATGTTTCACAGAAGTAAATTTAATTATAAGGTTGAGGTTGATGTTATTCTCGATTGTTAAATAGTGTTACGGTAATTATACACCAAGAGAGAGAAGATTTTTCTCATAGACGAGCGGCATTATAATAATCAATGCGAAACTGTAAAAATCACTACTTGCATCATTTTTGTATTTTTATTAATAAAGAGTACTTGAATTGAAGCTTTATTTGATGTCATTTGATGCCACTTGATAGGTATTTAAATTGGTCTATTATTATAGAACTTGGTGGTTAAAACACGTTGACTGCCACATGAGACCACCCTGGTCTCAGCCTTATTATGGTCACCGCGGCCGCATGAGTCCAATGTGGTCTCATAGAACGCTACATTCAATTTTGCCACCTGATTCCACAGGAGTCTCATATTGTGTATCTAAATGCACGTAATTGAATTAAGTGATGCCTAAACAACATTTCTACACTTTTGGCCTGTTGATTTCGACCTTCACAATCACCATACATCCGAAATTCCGAAACAATCGAACCAAAAATAAACACAAGTTTTCAATGATTTGTTTTATTTATTTAGAACAATGAAATTAACATTTTTTCAAATAGCTAAATATTGGTAAAATAAGCAAACATGAAACTTAAATTTTCGAACATTTATGAACGTCAAAAAAACATTCTAAACAAAAATTGTTTTCACAAATATTGCATTTCAGCTTTGATTGTGATGTTTTTTTTTGATGCCAAAACTGATCCCATTTTTGCAGAGTTTTTTTTGTAGCAATTTATACAACGACGTCTATTAGAACGTCCTAAATCCAGTAATCTGTGATTTTCTTTCTCAGCTTTTACCGCTCCTTCTTCAGCCATCTTTGTCTTAACAAGACCCTCAATAACCAATTCTCTGAATTCGGTTATCGATATTTTGTTTTGAGTAATTTCTTTATATAAAATATGGGCATTTACCAGTGCAGTTCCTGTTAGCAACTCAAAAGCTAATTTTCTGTACCATTTGAGACTGCGGCGGAGACAAGTATTGTAAGCTTTTAGTTGGTCTGATATGTCAATATAAGACTTATATTTTTTGTATTCTACTATGTTCCGAGGTTTCTGAATTTCTGTGCGTCTTCGTCTAACAGTTACCATTTCGTTAGCGTGTTTTGTGCTAAGAATAAGCACGTCTCTCTTGTCTCACCATTTTTGAACTATAACGCCTTGACTACATTCTTCAGCTATTGCTTCACCAACTTTTAGTTTTTTTTCTATTACACTTCTTGGGTTAAATTTTCGGTTGGATCGTAAAGTACCTATAAGATGTGTGTTACGTCGAAGAAGAGAAACTGCCAAACTGACCGACGTATAATAGTTATCCGTACATAAAGTACGCCCTTTGTCCAGAAGGTTTCCCATTAGCTCCATCACTATTTTTGACGGCACACTTACATTGAGGTCTTTTGATTTTCCACAATAAACTTGAAAGTTGTAAGTATAACCATCTTTCAAGCATAGCTTGAATAATTTAATTCCAAATTTGTGTCGTTTATTTGAAATATATTGCCTGAAACGCAATCTTCCTCGAAAGGGAACCAGAGTTTCATCAATGCAAAGGTACTCAGATGGTATAATTGGTTGTTGAAAAGATTCTCTCAGTTTTTCCAAAAGAAGTGTTAGTTTGTGCAACCTATCATCTGTAACTTCTTCATTATTACCAAAATGCAAACATTTTAGTAATAACTGAAAACGGTTTCTTGGCATCAAATTTGAAATGTGGTTTGTATAAATTTTCTTCTTTTGCCAATATGATGTAATTGATGGATAAGAACATAAACCCATCCACAAAACAATGCCTAATAATTTTTCTATTTCTTCACCATTTGTTGCTATCCATTTTTGAATGCGTGCTTTTGGGTGAACATTAGTTGTCAAACACTGTTCCGCATAGCGATTAGTTTCATTCACCTAAAAATAATAATTTATTGTATAGATATTGTTCATAACAAATACTCTTTTATAAAAAAATATATAATATATTCAATATTATGTACTTACAATCATATTTATCATGCTGTCATTCACAAAAATTTTGTAAAAGTCGTAAGGAGTTTTGTCATAAGCTGCATAAAAGTTTGTGAGAAATCCAGGATGGGTTTCTATAAAACAAATATTTTTGAGATGCTCTCCCGTTGCTGGCAACCATTCAAAATGTTCAGTTTCAATATTATATAAATCGAATTATCTAAATCCATATCAGGTATAGAATTTATGACATCTTCTATAGTTTGATCAATAGAATCCAAATGTTGGAAGTCAACTATCCTATTGCTAGGGCCCGCTTCTTCAACAGCTGTTGAAGACTTCAACACAACTTTTTTTTTCTTTATTTTTTTAGCTGGAGGCTGAAAAGATGTTTCAGAATCTGTATCTGAATTTTCAGAACTTGGGTTGTATTCATCGGAAGTAGCGTCATCTTCATATACCCGATTGTAGTCATCAATGTCTTCATCCGAAAGAAAATCGTTCCATAAATTTTGCAAACGCCTTTGTTCTTCTTCGTAAGACATTTTTTGGAACTCAAACACTCGTAATAACTACTCGTAATAAAAAAAGCGACAATGTGCACTCACGCTTTGAATCAAATGAATTGAGCTGCATTCTTGCTTTAGAAACAATTTATACTTTTTTATCAGTTGCAAGTCCACACATGAATTTATGTGCTTTATTCCAAGAAATCAAAGTGCAGGTTGAAACTCGAAATTATATCAATTGTTACGCATTAGTTAATTGCAAGTTTTGGCTTGATTTTCTGCATGTTGTAGCATGTGAAGTCTTAAATGGCCATATGAGACCAATGTGTCACCATATTTAAAAAAAATTATTAAAAAAAATAAAGCAGAAAATTACAAATGTGATATCATATGCGACATTTACATTGTAAAACACATTCATTTTGTTAAAAAAAAAATGTGGCCAGTGGGACCCATTTTTTTTAATGTATGGTGGCAGCCAACGTGTTAAAGGTAGAAAATATTGCGCAAACCTTTTAGGAAAATTTTGTTCGATCACAATTGTTTGGTACAACTGTACGATCATACTGTTAGCTTTTTTTTATAATACACTTTTACTTTTTTGAATACTATATACCTTTGAAACATATCTATATACGTCTTTGCCGTTTTGTTGTCGTCGTTGAATATGTGTGATAAATTTATTCTTTTTGCAAAATTGTCTATCATAGGAAGTTCATTGTTCTAATGTAAAATCAAGTAATTGAAGTTGGCTTATGTTATGTCTTTTGGTTGACTTTACAGTAATGCTTTTCTATACACGATATTAGACGTATATCCATCTAGGATCAAAGTATACAGGCTGCTAGGATTGCTAATAAAGCTGAGTGCGAAAACAGCTAATACTTAGATCCACACCCACAACTTTTAGCGTCTGATCTTGGGCTTTATTAATTGTCATTGCGAAGCATAGGCTCATTCGAAGCTGGACTATCTAAATACATACAATATGTATTCACAAACCCTATAAACCCTAAAATATAAATAAATGAAATTTACAAATAGTCAGTGTTATCTATCCGCCCAGGGGTAAACAACCTAATAACTTTGTTATTTAAACCGATTGTTATGAAACAAGCACTAGATGTTGAGTGAAGCTTACTATAATACTCGTACATTAGTGAATCCCCACATCTGAATCGGATAAGAGGTTTCTGAGATTAGCGTGCACAAACGCACGGTATACAGACAAAAATTTTAGCAAGTATTATAATAAGGATTCTAATTTTTTTTTTTCAGATATCTTCTATGTACAGGAATCGATTCGTAAAATTTTTATTATTTGTGAAAAATTAGCTGGTTATCTATAATTAATAAATCAAAATGTATATTGAAAGAAGTCTAGGAAGCTCTCTAGATTTACGATTCGATAAACTCAATAAACCCTAATAAAGCTTGAAAATGGCTGTTATAAATTTTAGATAAAAAAACTGACAAAGTAATTTACTTCAATTGTCAAACATCAAATTCTTGCTAATACAACCCTAACCGGTTGTAGCACCAGGAATTTAATTAAAGTTTCGTTTAATTTCCGTAAGGACAATTAACACAGTGGCAGATCTGAAGAGAGGCAATGAAAAGTTTAGATCGTGTTCTACCTTTCAAAACTCATAAAATTGTGAAATTATACTAAAATCAGATACTTTGATGTTGAAGGCTTTATTCAAAGTTTTACTTTGCTGTGCTAAAGGAATGAGGATTTGAAAGGTACAATGTCTTTAACTTTAGCAAACTTACTTTATGCAACATTAATTGTGTTTTTTTTTTAATTTATTACTCAATATTATAAGAATATTCACTAATTTCAACATTTTTGTTTGCTTTAGGACGTTATTTTTTTCAAATATGTTTATGTAACTTTTTAGAAGTCCATGTGAAGAAATGAAAAGGGTAACAATTATATATGAAAATTCTTCTGCATAATTTTATAACATTGTTGTGATGTGAGTTTAAGTCTATTCAACTTGAACTTTTTAATTTTTTTAATGTTTTATACTGTTCAGTTAGATTACTAACACGAATTGACTAAATTTTCATTGAGTAAATCTTGAAACTACTTGTAAGATAATCAGATATTCCTCGCTTTATTCTCATTAAGGAAGGCTGCTGTAATGTAGAGTGTTTTGAAGTATAAATTATTTGCTAAGTGGTGATTTAGATTCACTGAAACACTAATTTTTAGAATTACTAATTAAATTGGAGTGCTCAAATTGAAATTATAAGCGGTTTTGTTTGTTTTTAATAAAACGGCTTATAGTTTTAGAATGGATACTATTTTAATTTTAATGTCTTATATTTTATGAACTTATTTGAGGTTTTGTTTTTGTTATTTTTAAATTTATTTTATGTATTTATTATCTTCTCTAATCGTTGGTCGAAGCCGGTGACAGCGCAGATTTAGAAGGCTAAAGTTTGATAGTCTCAGCACCAAGTAAAATAAAGATTCACTAATATCTTATCTTTCAATAAAAAATGTAGTCAAAAAAACGCTTTTTGAAAAAAAAACAATTTGAGAGTAATGATCGATTATTGACTTGTTTTCTTTTAAAATATTTGTTTAATTGTTTAAAGTTGGTTAATTCTGTAAGGCTAGTTTTGGTATTGTTGGCAAATGTTCTAACTGATATTTTGTTTTTTTCATTTTGAAGTAGCCAATGATTTTTGTACATTAGAATTTACTGGTCTATACAGATTTTTGTCGTTTGAAACAGAGTTTACGCATACGAACCGTGAGTGGGTTTGAAAGAAGCTTTTTGATATCATAAGCAAAGACAGCACAATTACACGGCACATATTTTGTCGTATGTTTAACGAATCATTACTTTCATAAGGCTTGCTAGTTTTTTACGATTGGAAATAATTGTTGTGGGGTTTTCTCAGTAGACGAACAGTGTATAGGAGAGGACGTAAACCAATATTTCAAACAACCAATCTTCATCATCATATCAGCGGGTGTATACATCCAGAAACCGTTTTCTGTTGTCGGGGTTTTTCTGCCTTGTCATTGTCATGGAGTAAACTCTAAACCTCAAGTACGAATCTTGACAGTTTAGTTTTTTGTGTAGTCTTTGGGTAATCTGTGTACTGGTGGTACTTGGTACTTTAGCCGAGTGTTAAACCATTTATGATGTGGACTTTTTGATACAACTTCTATTCATTAAAATAATTAAATTGCGTGTTTACTTAGATGGAAAGGCTTTTTGATACTGAACTGTTGATAGACTTTATAGCTCAAGAAACCTATAAGTTTTTTGGCTTATTAGTCACTTGGCGAGAGAGTAAAATTTTGGTAGTAGTCGTTTTTGCCTAGCCCTATAATAATTAATCTTATAAAGGCTTTTTGCACCTCGTCAGATTTCAACACCGATGGACCATCTGCGTTGAAATCTGGCGGAACTCTGTAAAATTGTTTTGAAACGTTTTTTTAAGCTGGTTTCTATCTAACGTTTTTTGCTGGATTTTCGTTTGTTTTTAGACGTAAGAAACTAAAAAGAATATGTTTTAGTTAAAAAATACATCCATATTTCCTAAAGAGTACCTTCACCACTAGTTTTTATATATTTTTTCTGTTGACCCGTTTTTGAATTAATTTTTTTTTGGATAATGTCTTAATTGTACATACTTTAACGCAGTTTTTTTTAAAAAATAGGATTTTTGCAATTTTTCTACTGAATTTGTGCATTTCAAATAAAATTATGAATTTATCGGGGCTCTTTCACTAAATTTCATTCTACGTTGTATTAATTTTTTAGTAAACGTTACAAATTATAGCTTTTTAAACATCAATATAGTTAATTGGTATCTCATCGCTTCCGTCAATGTCTTTTATTCTAACGTTAATAACATTGTACGGTTTTTCCTAATCTTAGATAATTGGAGGATATTTTCATTATTTTCTGGTCTAGGTTGTTCCTACAAGTTCTTGGTAATTGAAGATGTAAATTGCTGCTAATTAGCAATTTGATCACATTAGCCAGCTTTTACGAACGAATAAATCGACTTGTTACTTGAAATTATGTCTTGCTGGGTTTTAAGCTTGTCTCATCGAGTAGACTTGAGACTTTTAAGATGCCAGAGAAGCGATATAAGCTTGGGGATGCTTTTTGCGAAGGTCTATTATACTATTATTTGATCGAATGTGCTCTCGCATTCCGAATACGGAGTCTAACAAACTTTCATTTTTCTATTATTGAAAGACGTTTTCTGGTATCATTTCACAATACGTTTAGAATAAAATTTAATAATGGATATTTGTCGTACATATGATGCGATCAAATTAATTTGTCATTAAATCAGCAAATGTGCGTCTGCAAAATTGTAGTTTAAGTAAAATAAACTAAAATAAACTAAAATAAACTAAAATAAAATAAAATAAACTAAAATAAACTAAAATAAACTAAAATAAACTAAAATGAACTAAAATGAACTAAAATGAACTAAAATAAACTAAAATAAACTAAAATAAACTTAAATAAGAAAAGTAAACACTTTGTTTGTCCTTTGCAATTTTTTTCACATTGGTTGACGAACGACGAAGTTCATTGTTTAGTGTCAAGTTCACTATGTAAGACGTTCTTTGCATTATTTTTTTTGTTTTTTTTTTAAGCAAAATTAGCATCTTTAATTAGATCAATAGAGCATATTTGGAACAAACTAATTAAAGCAAATGTCACAATAATTATTAGTCTTGATTTCTTTACTTATGTGCGAGTACATAATAATAATAAATACTAATTAAAGGATCCCACACTTTTATTACAAAAACCCAATAAATGCATTAAATAAGTATAAAAAAACACCTCAAATTAAACCATTTAAAACCCTAATTATTACAATAAATTAATATATGCAGTGATTAACCATGCTCTCTTTAAAAAGCTCCTTTTTTTGAGTATTGCTTTTTTTAAGAAAATTTCGTCTATGGGTACAGGCCAGGTTTTTCCAAATAAATAACCAGCCTGTTTCACCGCTAGCGGCATCTTGATAAAATTCGTAATCGACAATTTCACCTCCAACAGGTTTTCTTGTATTCAATTCCATGCGGAGCTGTTTAGCTTGGGTGCCTCTTAAATATTGTGTTCCTGGATTGATGGCTTGGTACAAAACGCACCATAAACAGCATTTGTTTTTTTCGTGTCGCGACTCCATATTTTCGTGGCTATAAAAAGGCAATTGGGCGGTTTCAGCTTGCGGAACATTAGCAGCGTATCATTTTACTTTCGGCAGTCTCTTGGGCACAATAGGTTATCAATTTGATCATTGCCCTCGTGCGCTATTCCATTTCCAACGTCTTCGTCTATCACAAAATGCAGATGCAAATCCCGTTTCGTGGCAGTATGACAGAGTAATGCGTAATGTCCTTAGGTTCTTCACTTATTAATCTTAATTTTATACCTTTTCCTATTACGCATTATTCCTGGCCAGTCTATTTCGCGTAATGTAATTAAGGCTTAGCGACACTGTCCACGTTGCTTCCGAACCAGGTACCGAAACAATGAAGACATCATTGAGAACACGATGCTAAAGAAAAGGGGTGAAGATTGATTCAATCGAGTCCATGGAGTGGTTGTCAAAGTCTAATGAGCCTGGTGATGTCTTCCACTGTCAGTTCGAGAGGAAAAGAATCCTGCGAAGGGGAGAAAAGCCCCCGGTGAGTTACTTTACAGGTATTATTGACAGGTACATTACATTTAAATTAAATGTAATATGACAAAAATAGCAGTGCTAAATATAGTTCTTGATAACGAAAGAAATAAAAGTCAGTGAGACGCTTTAGTTTTATTGTGCTTTGCTCTGTACCGGAGTTTTTAGGAAAGTTTATGCAGTTATTGTACTCAGTATGAGAAAAAAGTGCTAAAACTTTTTTAAATATTGCATAAACTTTTACATGCGGGAACGTTTAAGATAGGCTTATCTTGAGGCTTTCTGAGAATTTCACTTTCTTAATTGAGTGATTTTTTGAATGATGTCATTTAGCGTCGCATAAATAAATGATTGTTAATTAAAACCAGCCATCGTTTGCATGTCAGTTCAGATAAAAATCAACGTCAGAACATAGTCTGTTTGAAAAAGCAGACTAATTAAAGGTTTTTGGAGAATTTATCAAACTCTGAGGCTTTCTCTTGAATTAGAAAGCTTACAAACCACTTAGCTTAAGGGTTACTCTTATTTTGCCTCTGTATCATATTTGACATGGAAATTTTATCATCGACAAAATTCAAACAATGATAAATATGGCAGAATGTATTACACACTATGAGGGCACTACTTATCTCAACCTTCAGGTAGCCTCGAGTCGACCTTTTAATCTTAAAACTTACAAACTCAATGATACTGTGGGTGAGTGACGTTTTTGAACAGTGTAAGTGATAAGTAGTCTGGTTTAAAACAAATTAACACAAATAAATTATTAAAAATGATTAATTATAACTGTTTGAAATATTGGTAGTTTGAATAATTACAAAGTATTGAAATGCTTGATTAATAAGGAAACGAGTTGAACACGATGTCTTCTGGTTGGAAGTTGAGGAAGAACTGTCTTGTTGAATGGTCATCTCTCTGGGAATCTCCCGATCTTTTTCCCCATCTGGTGATCATTCGATTTCTCAAGGTAGAAACACCTTTTGTTCTCTCAGTTAGACATCCCAAAAATAAGCTGGGGAATTTTGTATTTAACACGTTCACTTTGTAAAGTCCGCACTTTTATTAAATCTTTTATAACTTTGCTTTGACTATGTCGGCACGAACACTTAGTCGGGTCAGCACTTTTATTAGGTCTTTTATGGATGGTGACGCGGCGGCGGCGATGGCGCCCACAATACTTTTGTATCATTTTTGACATACCAATACCTATATGACTATTAACTTTTCCAGATGCTATTATTTATCATCTGGCTTACTTTCAGGTTCATTTTTTTCTCCCGTTTTTCTTTGTTTGATATGAACGATTTGCCTTTTTTTTTTGTTCTAAGGTATTTACATCATTTTACTTCCGATTGGCAATTGATTCGTTCTGAAGTTTTTTTTTCAGATAATAGGTTTATATATTTTTGGAATTCTGATACATGTGCTTGGACTTGGTGCTTTTGCACTATATTCTTTAATACCAGCATTTTTACCAAAATCTTTTACTTTTACAGGTATAAGAAGGCGCTTTGTTTTAAAGTAAGGGTGTTAGGCTAAAGGTCGATCACAAAGGCTTTTAATTACTGTTGTTGTGTGTCTCAATGCACATCTTATACTAACTGGTGCCTAACTATTGTGTCGTTTTAACGGTAGAAAAATCTAAATGTGCTGTTTTTGAAGCACATTTTGGACAAGGAAAAAATCTGACGTGTAAGTTGAAAGTAGGATAGAAATTTTGAGGTTGATAAAGTTTGACTTTTTTTTTAAGTATGAAGCTGAAGATTGGAAATTTTAGCTCTGGTTCTAAAAATTTTATTAACAAGGCTAGGTCAATGCCTTAGTTTGCTTGCTGTGTCAATAAAAAAATTCCGATAAGCACACTGTGGGCGGGTCAGGTCAGAACTTATACCCCGTCAGACCAGTCTCTAACGTACTTTCGTTTGGCTAACAGGTCTACCAATGCCTCTTTTATTAGTTCCTAAAATCAATAATGAATATTTGACATTTTGTCACTATTCTAAATATCTATATTAGTTACGTGTTCCACCTAAGAGTATGAGCCTGGCGAAATAAAAATTAATGCTTTAGATTTGTTAGACTTTACATTTGCTCACACATTTGCGCAAACACTTTGAAATGTTTAAATCTACAATTAATAATTTTTCTGTTTGCAGGCGTGAATCAATCATTTATTTTTTTATGTTTTTTTCTGAGGTGTGAGTTTTATACTAATTTTTTTTGTCAACTAAAAAGTTTTATTTATTTATTCTTGATTTATTTTATTTTGTCAGTCTATGAATAATAAATTAAACCATAATATAGAGTTGGCTTGTGAGGGCAACTTTTATTCTTCCGTCGTTGTTGTTCTCTGTCGAAAATCAAATTTAGCGATGGGGAGATATTGATAGCTTTTACCGCACCCTCTATTATATTATAAATTATAATATAATATTATACATTATTAAGTGTATTGAAATTTGATTATTTCAAAATATAGACGATTAGCTGACCCGGCGAACTTCGTACCGCCTTAGCGTAAATTTGATGCACTACTTTATTTTGTATAGCTGACGTATCTTATGTATAAGATACTATAATCTATAATATCTTCCATATAAAAATGAATACTTATTTCCCTGGTCACGTCATACCTGAGAAGGACTTTACTAATTTTATTAAATAAAAAGCAAAATATATATTTTCATAATAGTGTTTACTCCGTAGGGTTCAATAATTTCACTTATATTTTTACAAATCGCTATTGAACAACTGAACATTTTGAAGTAAACACTGAGCTCAATATCACGCGCGCTCTAGAAAGCAACTAATAGCCTCTATACCCTTCACTACTTCTCTCTATTCTAATGCTTTTTGATAAACTATATTTTTAGTTTTATGTTCTGGCGCGTAAATAAATAATGTTGATGGTTTTCTGACACGGGAACAGGCGACATATAATTGGCCATGTGAAAAACATGGATTTTCTAGGTTGATGCTACATACACTTAGCGACTGTCCTTGCGATTTATTTATTGACATTGCAAATGCAAGCCGCACTGGAAACTGTTAACGTTTAAAACTGAACGGCATATCGTTCGGTATCATATGCCGAACGGATGCGTGGAATTAAAACATCTTCGTCTTTGTACTTCTCTTTCAAAATGTTTGAAAGGGATGTTAAATTGAATGACGATGACATTTGTTAGCGCGGTTATAGTCGTTTTTTGTTGTTGCACTTTTTTTCAATGCTTTAAACTTTGACATTTTTGGGTTCAACCTATGACGGCATAAATGTTTTGTGTTCAAACCTGCAGCATATGATTCAAACCTACTCCGCGTATGTATTTGTAGTGTGGTTTAATATGGCACAAAATACAAACTGTCAAACATGCTGTCAAATTCAAATTTTCTCACTCACTCCCATAAATAAAACAAAAATTGTGTAGGGGCTTCTTAGGGCCCTGTAATGATTATTTATATTATTAAATGAGAGTTAAGAGGTAGGGACCTAAGTAGATTACTTTTTGTTGTGAAACTCAACAAGTGAACATAACCACAAACGGTTTCGTCAGTTTGTTTGATCCATGGCTTGAACTATAGGTTTAAAATCTTTCATTTTCTTTTCAAATTAAAATATGACGCCATCTTTGGATACAGTTTGAATCAATCAACGAACCAGGTTCAAAGTGGTGCAACAACAAAAAAACGACTTATGTCTGTGGTGTCATAGATCACCACAGAGTTTTTTGTTTTAAATTGAATGACGTTGACATTCGTAACGCGTTTTTTTTTAAAGTATGCAAAATTAAATGTATATTTTTCAAACTTTCTGAGAGATTTTCTTCATATTTTTTCCGTAAGAACCTTGCACAGAGTATTAGAAAACTACAAAAAAAAATCAGCTTAATCGGTCAAGCCGTTTTCATGCTATGTTGTGACAACGGAAAACGGGTTTTATTTTTATATTTATAGATAGATTATGGTTGTATCAGTACAAGTAGTTTCTTGTTTTCTATTTCTCCTCAGAAAATTAAATCTGCAAGCTAGGTATGGGTAGATGCGCATTATAATTTAAATTGACGTCTTGGAAGGACGTAAAAGATTTAGTTGGCCAATCAAGAAAAAGGCACGTTTACAATAGCAAAAACTTAGAAGGCAGGATAGGAATAGTGTACGAGCAATAGAAATATTGCATAGGTTCTTGTATTACATACAAAGCAGAAGGTGTTGTCTTAGAGCAAACCGCTACTTTTCAGTGCTGGTTACCATTTTTACTAATTAAAAGTTGCAAATATTAAAATTTCTAGAAGAAAATTAAAACACCCTCTCTGTATAATAATATACTAGTCCCGACACAGCACCATCTTCGAGTTTGAGACGTGTCTGGCATGGTGATCTATTTTATGACGTTTTACGCTATTGCGAATCTTTGCCTCAATCCTCGACTGTAATTTATTTACTGTGTGACAGAATTTGGTCTGGAAAGCACAAGGAAAAAATTCTGAAGGATGTTATGTGTATGAAAAATTTCAGGAATTAGCATAATATATTGACTCAGTCGAGTTGTAAAAATATTAACTGTATGCAGTTTGGAGACGATCCAACGCTTTGATATATGAAGCAGTTGATCCTCATGACTGTCAATAGATTGCATACTGTGTGTATTATGCAAATGCATTGAAAATTAGGTTCATCAAAAGCGATTTATTTGTTTACAAATTCTATTTTTGAAGTCGGTTCTATCAAAACATGTTAATAATTCACTTCATGAAGTCAAATTTATAAAACGTTTTTGTTCTAATGTGTTTTGAATTATTGTAAATAACACTTGTCGACAATTGTTAACTTTTTCTGAAAGACTGTTATAAAAGTGAGCCTGAGCCTGTTACGTTTTTTTGACTAACATTGAATTAAAATGAAACTTCTAGTGATTAATCATTTTTATTCAACAGTAAAAACACAAGAGCTTCTTTTTATCACATAATTTTCTCTTTGTAACAGTTTTGCCAATCACAAATTTTACGAGAAAAACTGATATGATTTTATCTCATGTCAGTTTTTCCAGTAAATTTAGTGATTGGCAAAACTTTGAGCTGAAAAGAAATTTATTTGATAAAAGAAAAGCTTGAATAGTTTTTTTGCAAGATCAAATAACGACAGAATAATTATGTTTTTGTAGATTGCGGAATAGATGTCTCGATATTTGTCATAATTTTTTCAGTCGAAACTTTACCGAAACGACTCATAAGTTAAATAATCACCATTGACAGAATAGTGACATCCGCGGCTCCTAGATGTAGTCTACTTATTAGGAACAGGCGTTTTTATCGATGATAAAAAAGAATGCATCTTTTTTATCACGGTCAAGCTGACAAAAATGTCATTGTTAAATAGTAAATAGGAGTTGATTTATCTATATAAAAAAAAACAGTTTTTAACTGACAAAAAGTTTATATCTATTTGGTATTACGGTTTAAACAGTTATTTCTTTTTTTTATGTCTACTATTATTGTCCTTTCTTAAGAGAAATTAGCAGAAATCGTCCACCATGGTCTCACCTACATTGATACCGTTTTTCTGGGTTTGAAATCTTGTCACTCATTTTTCATAATTCAAAAATTCAAATGTGAGTAGCGAGCGACATTCAACATTTTAAATATTTTTATCAAACTGATATACGGCTACGAACTACGTTACAGTTCATACAGCTACAAGCTTTCATTTTTTTGGTTTTTCAGAAAATTTTTATAAAAATTTCTAAAAGAAGTACATGCTGCCAGCTGCAAAATATTCATGCTTTGTTCAAAATTTTCCTTGTAAGTAGTTTCCTAATTTATGAACGAGCAACTATGTCTTAAACTTTTGCATTAGTGAAATTGGGAAACTGATTTTTCAAGCAGTTAAAACCTTTTTTTTTTCTGGTGTTTGTAGAAACTAAACTTAAGTGATTAATCACTAAAGTTTTATCACTAATCAATTCAATCATTTAAAAAATTAAATTTAATATTCTTTAATAATCTTAGTGTGGCGTGGCGTGGCATTACAGAATGTAGAATTAAGTAAATATTCAATAAACACTTAATATCCATTTATTAAGTTATAAACATTTAAATTGTAATATTAAATATGAAATAACTGTGAGCTTGAGGACTGTTCGGTTTAAAAAAATAATGGCGTCCTCTCTTTCCTCGACATGCTTGGTTGAGGGTGGTAGCAAGGTGGTGGAAAGCTACTCGTATCAAACGCTCTATGTTGGTACTGAACACTTAGAAACAAATTGGTTTTTGGGCTGTTATTTTTTTAAGTCATAATTTTGCTGAGCTGATCGTCTGTCTCATAGACATAAAAAACAGCAAAACTTTGTAAACCCTGTATGTAGTCTAAAAGTAATACAGCAGTAACTTTAAGATCACCACCTGCATGCTAACGAATTTGAGAATATTCAATGAGCCTAAATATAGTTGACATACTATTATACGTTTTCTCTCTATATTTTGAATGAGTTAACGAGACAGATGGTTTTGACTTTAAAACTATAAACTCAACACTTATCAACTTGAAGGAAATTTGGCAACAACTTTTTCGCAGGCTATAATAGGACTTGTCTTTGCCTAATTTTAGATACGTGACTGAGATAGAAAATAAAGTTTTTGATAGATTTACTGTTTTTCCCGTGGATCATTTTGTACATCACACAACCATTTGCAATTGCCATTTCAGTAATTCTTATGGAAAGGCACTAGCATTATTAGTTACTTGGAATAGCAGTAGTATGGTTTTAAAGAAGGCAGCTATGATGGTCTACCCTGCCTATATGACGCAGAGAGATTTGGTTGTGAAACTGAGCAACGTTCTTTTTTCTATTTTTTTCACGTATTTGAAGATGTTAGTGCTTCTAAAGTCTTATAATTGGTTTCTAGGGCTACACACTTAGTATCGTTGTATTTAACAATTTGTATACTATGCTAAGGATAAAGCTGATGAAAAGTGTTCTTTTTTAATTTTTCTAATGCTTTTGAAATTTTAGTTCAAAATTTTGCTGTCCGATTACTTCTAATCTTTCCTGTTATGCGTATATTCCTTTATACTTTAAAAAGAACAAAGGTTTTGCCGGTTTTAGCTAAAATTGTACTTATGGAAAACGCCCAGCATCTCTCAAATCTTAGAAATTAGGCAAAAAGATCGAGATAAGGATGTTGATACCCAGACTGTAAGAACTTATCATTGGTGAAATCTACATCTTCCAATTTTTTTTTATGTTTAATAGTCAAGAATTGTTTTTTCAAGGTTACATTAATAAATTTATTACTTTTTGAATAAATATAAAATATGAAATAGATAAAATTTTTCTTAATGTTAATAAAACTATTGCTCAAAATATATGGTTTTTCCGAAAACAAAAATTTAAAGATTATTTTGGGACACTAGAGTTTTATGTTATTGACATCTTAAGTGATGTGATGACGTACTTTAATCAGAACAAAAGTCACACTGCGAAATTGCTCATGAGACCGAAGAGGATAAAGCATAAGGAAATCTTTAACTCATTAGTTAATCGAGTCAACATAAACCAAAAAGTGAACAAACCCAAAGTTAATATAACATACTGCCATACAATATGGTAGCAAATAAAAGGCTTAAACATAAAATGGTTGAAAACGGAAAATTGCAGAGTTTTCCGACTTTTAATATAAGCTTATCACAACGGGTTGCGAAGCATGGGCAAATAAACTAAGAATAAATCAATGAAATCGAATAACTTTTTGTTATGATGATAGTAATTGAAACTGGGGATTTATTTCTATCGTATGTTCTGACATAATTATAATTTGTAAGGAGAAGTTTATTTACATTTGGTTTGAAGCTCTTATTGTGTTGAATATCATGAAGCTTAGAAATCCCTACAAAAAAAGGAATATGCTATGTTCAATTAGTATGATTATATCTGTATTTAATTAAATTTGTAATAGGAGGTTATGTCTGAAGACCAAACCTGCAGTGCGCTTTTATTGCAGAGAGAACCGCAACATCTGTAAGTTAACAAAACACAAGTTAAGTCGTTTTCATAAAACATTGACATAAATTAAAAATTACACGATAGTCTTTTAGAAATGATCACAGTTAATTGAAATACATGGGGCGATTACAAAAACTTTCCGCTTCGTTATACATTCTTATCGAGTTTCGTGATCAAAGGATTACTAGGAAGTTTTCCTGCACTGCAGTATTTTACTTAATAGTTACACGCAGGATATCCTTTACATTTTCATAATTTTCACTAAATTAGATTTGGAACTGGAATAATTAGATTCCAGCTTGGTTTTGATCTCGTAAATTTTTGAAACTTATAAATTTTACCGTTTTTCCCTTCACGTGTGTCGTAAAATGAAATTTAATTAACTTAGAGACATATAATGTCGTCAGGTTGGACAATAACTTTGTCGTGCTATTTATAATGCAGAGAATGTTTCCAAGAAAGATCAAAAAGAGGGAAGTGAGAACAATAATGATCATCTTTTTTCTTAATTTTTTCAGATATTGTTTTGATGCTTTTGTTTACTGCTTGCAGGATACGCGTCTGTGTTAGAGCAATGAAAGCAACAGTGTCAGCAATTGCAACGTAAAGCTTGTAAAAAAATTACAAGCTTGTGTAATCTTTGCGTTTCTGTTTTAATTAGTCATGGTATAAGAGGTCTAAAAGTGTGTCGCCTTTCAACTAATAAAAATTAAATAGCTTATGATATCAATTAACTCATGTACAGCAACACTGTTGCAACAATATAGGTAGTTATTCTAATCTTATAAAAGTGCAATGATTCCTGGAAGTTCTGAGGACAGGATAATCTTTTTGGAACTCGTCAGTTCTGGCCGTCTCAAGGATTATTACATCTCTATATGAGACTTATATTTTATGAACAGCGCATGCTGAACTTTGCTCCCTTCTAATAATATGTATATAGTTTTTCTTTCTATGTATTGGAAAATAAAGGTTTTTATTATGATTATTATTTTATCTATGAAATGTAGTGACACCGTATAATTCAGTTGAATTTCTATGCATTATGGTATTTAAGCATTATGGCCATTTTGGAATCGAATACCGGTCAACAGCATGCATAGTCGAATGTAAAGGCCGGATAAAAAAGCATAAAAAATGTTAAAAAAAGCACTTAAAAAAGCTGAAACATATTCATAAAAAAGCTTAATATTTTACTACAAGCATAAAAATTTTTGAAAAACGGGCTAAAAATTTTCTGCACATAAGCTTAATATTTTTTAAAAAGCATGATGTCATTTCCTAAAAAGTATTAATTAACAAAAATGTACGATTAGGTACTCACTATTTTAGTGAAAAGAAATATATAACAAATTTTAATTCGTTTATTGTTTTAAAAATAAACATTTATACATTTGAGAAAAATTATTAAAATTTCGTTTCCCCATACAATTTATAAAGTGTTTTCTCCGCGGAAGGAATTAATAATTAAAAGCTTTTCTAAATTGTCCATTGTCAAATTAGTTCTCTTGTCGCTTAAAATGTTTTTGTAATAACAAAAAGCTCCTCTCAACGTCGACGCTGGTGATAGGAGCAAATTTACAGTTGGAAACAATAGCGGGATCTATATCAAAATTTTCTACTGTTTCTGCTGATCATACCAGTGCCACTTTTTGCAAGACTTGAAGCCCATTGTTTTTGGCTAAAACTTCATTTAGTTTGTTGGAAATGATGTTTCCTACATTTCCCCGTACAAGCAATGTGTCTCTCTTGAAATCTTTAATGATTTGCGGTGACTCCACAAGAGGCATGCCTTGAGTTTCTAATTTTTTTATGGCCTGGCTAACAAAACTATAGTTCGCCTTTATAAACGAGAGATTTTGTTTCAGCTCCGGCCTCTTAAAAACTTGTTGGGAATCTAAGATTGACTGAGCAACCGATTGATCTAAATCAAAAACAACTCTCAAAATTGTCTGCATAATATAGAGCCGCATTTAACATAATGTGCCCCACCTTGGGTTGTGGTGGCAATGGAATACCATTTAATGTTTCTTTAAACAATTGAATTCGTAAAGGAGCTTTTACGAAAATTTTCTTTACGTTTTTAATTAGCTCGTTAACGAGAGGAAATTGGAGTCTGATATTTTCAGCGACCCGGTTAAGGCCATGGACCAAACATGTGACATGCACACAATTTTTATAAAAGACCTTCAAAATAGATAATGCTTTTACCATATATGCTGCCGCGTCTGAAACCATGTTTATAATTCTTTGCAGTTTGGTAAAAAGGAATTCCGATTCTGAAGTTTGGAACTGGTTCTGCTCCATCTGCAGCTAATGCCATTACCATGTCTCCCGCGATTCCTAAAGAAGGAACCTCTTCGAAGAGATTGTGTGTGTCAACATTTATTGCTGCTGCGTGGTAGCCACCGTATCCTTGTACTACAGTCGTCGGTAGAGTAGGAACTTGATGTCTCGTTTCCTTACCCATTTTGTCTGTATAGTTTCCGATTTCACTGAGAACTGCAAATAGAGGCTGAGGAACATTAAATTGTTCATCTGAAATTGCTTTTCTAATTGCCTTTTCTTCGGTGGTCAGTGCCATACTTCCTTCTTTGGCTTTGACGTCAATCAGTTTCATCCATAGCAGAGATGTCGTATAATACGCCATTTCCTCTTTTGCTATGAGTCTGTCTAATTGTTTCTCATCTGGCCGAAGGTTTTGGTACGTCTCAAGAGCCGTATCCACGATTCGGTTGTAACTAGCTTGGAACTCTTGCCTTGGCGCAATTTCAGTCACAGTTACGTCAATTCCAAAAATTGACTCCGCTATGATTGATTCATTTCTTTGGCTTGTCGACGTCTTTTGCAGATTTGTCGGCGGCGGTAGTTCGGCGCTTGTTGGTCCGGATCTTTTGTTGTTTTGCTTGGCCTTTGGTTTCTCGTTCTGGTCAGGCCGCTTCTTTCCTGCGCGAGCAGGATCGAAGTTCTCTGGCTTGCCACGATAGCCGGGCGCTAGCTTTCGAATTTCTTCGTTGTTGTAAGACTTCTTGTCTTCCATTATAAGTTTGTTTTTCCTCACAGGAACCAGACTTAAAAACTGGGAAGGAAAAGTCAAAAACTGCAATTGTTCAGAAACAGCGATTGAAAGTTCTACATTGTCTTATAAATCGTACAATTAAACAATAAAAACTTAATTAACCCGTTTGTTTGTTGTTCAAAAAGTTCTGCAACTTGTTCTAAATAAAATTGCATTACTTTTTTTCACACCTGTAATACGGATGACTTTCCCTTTTGCCCATTTACCTAAAAATTTTTTTGACCATAAGGGCATAAGTCAAGAATAATTGAGATACATTTATTGAATTACTATCGTTATACAAAAAAATGTCTTCAGTAATCATCTAATTTCTATTACAAATAATATTACTACTCATCTAATTCATCTTCTTCAAGGTCAGGATCTTGATCAACCGCATTTGCTGATGTAGGCAGGTTTAAATAAAAACTATGAAAGATTGGTGGAATTAAACGTAACAAGTCACACAAGTCTTTTTTTTTCTCCACAGAAATAGGCACCATTACTTCATATTTTTGCTCCAACTGCACTTGCGTGATTTTTAAGTTTCTTCCACGCCGTAGAAAACTCATTACAATAAATGGTTCTTCCACAACTAAAGATGTTTTGTAATGCAAAATTCCTACTGTTTCTTTTCTATACTGCAGCTATTGCACAGAATGCCACTTAAAAGCTTCATTATTGATGTTTTTCTTCCTAGCTACAAACTGGGTTTTAAGAAGATTAGCAAAGTCAAAGATTTCTTCTTGCTTCATTTCATGAACTGCAAATGTTCTTTTTTTCCCAGTTGATCTTACCAGTTGGAACCAGTCGTGCGGATGGTAAATTTGAAAATCAATTGTTTTCTTTTGTTTTTCAATCATAGAATGGTCAACATCACACTCCATGTGAGTGTGACCAGGTATCAGAAACTTGTGATTGATTCGCTCTATATGTGGAAAATCACAAACTGCTTTCAAAAACATTGCAGCAACGTGGCTGTTTTTGTTCTGTCCACCGCAAGTGTCGGAATAGAATGTTACTTCGTTTACTGTGTCAGGAAGTGTGCCAAGATGGACATACAAGCAAGAAGCTATTTCATTTGCCCCTCTGCCTGCAATGGCTTCATGCCACATATAGTTTGTCGATTCGCCACTCGCATTGTCGTGAACAGTTAAATTAAAAGTCCACAACTGGCGTTTGTAGAAAGCAACAGAAGACCCAAGAAACGGCGTAGGCAAACATTGTTGCAAATCAAATGAAAAACATTTTTTTGTAGTATCATTTTTAGCTTCTTGTTTGTCTACTATTCTTGGAATCGTATGCCAAAGCTGCGGCATCTTGATGCTCTTTCAGATGTTTTTCAGCATTTTTTTTTCATCCTCGTTGTTTGAATCAGCAGCAACTTTCAATTGCATGTTTAGTGTGTCACATCTAGAACAAGTATCTACGTAACATTTTTTAAAAGTCAATTTAAGTTTATGAAATTCTCGTTCATAAATTGTACGTGACACAAAATTTTTTCGGTTTTCTTTGTATAAATCGTACATGATTCGTAAATTTAAATGAGATTGTAGATACCGTTTATCATTTGTTTTTCGAGTATAATGACTTTCATGAGCGGGAAATGAGTTTATATGGTCTTTGACATCATTTAGTTCTAACTCGGTTTTTTTGTTAGCCGATGCTTGTCTTCCACGTTTGTCTCTTTCTGTAATTCCAGATGTTCTCTGCAATTTATTGTTGATGACAGTTCTTACAAATTTTTCTTTTTCATCAAGAGTTCGACAAAAACAATCTTTACATACACTGATCCTTTTGCCATTTATCTCAAAACAGTATTCGTACGATGTATCTCGCTTCTTTGCAGAGTCAGGTTTTCTACATCGAGTAACTTGCTTCTGTTTCGTAGTTATAAGTCCGGCAATAAAAGCAACTCTCCTATCGTGTGACCCTAATGCCCAGTACTCAGTAAACAATGTCTTTCGTACATCATTATTTAGTACTTGAAAACACTTTTTTCGGCATTGTTTCAGCGGTTGCATTTGCCTTGCTTTTATTGTTTTGCCGCTAACATTCACATAACTCTGACCTGAGTGAAGCTGCGTCGTTCTTTCTTTTCGAACTGATCTAGACCATTTTTTCTTCACCTGAACATTTTCTACGGTTTCGTTGGGTTCACTTGCAGTGTTAGTGTTGACATCAGTCTGTTGCGTTTCAACATTATTTTCTTCATCTTCAACCGTCAATGAAGTAGTATCAATTGCTTCATTAGTATCAGACGAATGCTCTTTGTTAGTTTGAGTATCTGTTGTTGCAAACTGTAAGGTATCGTTGATTGCGTTTTTTCTTTTTCTATTTTTAATATATTTATTTGTTTTGTTTGCAAAACTGTCAGACTCGCTACTGTTGCTCAAATCTAGTTCCAGAGGCTCATAGGTGTCGCCATTCTCACTAAAGTCGGAATCAAATATGAAACTTTGCACGTCAGGTGGCAAACTCTGGGGTGGTGAAGTATTTGTCGAATTTGGAGACCATGATGGTCCTGTGGAGGAATATGTTTTTTATACAAATACATTGTACTAAATATTGTGTAATTTCAAAAAAATGTTGTCAGTTGTCAGTTTAATAAAAAAAGTATGTGAGTTTAGTGAATTATTGTTTGAAATATGTTTGCTTCATTTTTCACGTGTTTGCAATTTGATTATATTTAAATGCTATAGAACTAGGTTGGTATATAAACAATACAATTATTGTTGAATAGTAATGATTCAATAAAACTTAACGTCTCTGCGCTTACCTGCTAAATTATAATCCTGATTAAGAGCTAATTGTATAAGTCTTTTACTTCGTTCACTCATTTTCATTCTACGGAACACTATTGCTTTTTATAACTGTCACTACTTAGATACCACGCGGTTATTGTCTTAGGCTAGGTCAAAGCAATGTCTGTTGATAAAATGGCAAGACATAAGCCTATACAACCATTGTCTGCAAACGGGTCCAATAGGCGTATGTTGACTTAAGCCTTTAATACCAAATATCAATTTGCATTTTTGACTTAATACTTTAGTATCGAAGCTGGCGGTTGCGCGAATAAAACACGTAGAGTTACGCCGTTAATACCAATGCAAAGAGCAGACAAAATTGACTTAAGCTACGTAAAAATTCAAAAACTGAAAATTTGTGACTTAAGCCCTTTCTACCAAACTGCAAAGAATTTTTTCCTGAGGTACGGGGTTAGGTAAAAAAAATTTTGTTAGCCCCTCATTGACGAATCTACTGACGGTATTACTATTAGTCTTGTCTAACTCCTTGCAGTTTATTAAATATCCCTTAGTTGGAATGTTTTTATTTAAAACTCAAATCTGCCACATATCTTCCTCGGCTGTCAGTGGTCTCATCCACACTAATCCATATATAGTTACTTCCGATCAGTTGTTGTATTTCTCCAAATACCTCTGTATACACTTGACCAATATAATTTTGCCTTATAGTGCTTTCAGCGGGCGAACGAAATTTGCAGTACTTCTCAAAAAATGCCTTAAATACGGGATTTTCTAATTTATTTAAAGGAATATTGCAAACAATCATTGTTTTGCATAAATCAGAATTGAACCTTTTTTGGTCAGTGAGCTCTGAAGTAGATGCAAAGGATTCACCAATTGTTTGCTGTTTAGATGAATCACATTTTAATGTTTTCAGTCTTCCTTGATCTGCATTGCTTTTTACATGCTGTAATATGTTGTACTTTTTATCGCATTGTATCTATAAGAATTAAACCACCACCATAATTTTACTAATTTTTATAAAAGTCTAAACTTACTGTTTTAATGCAGACTCGACAAAACAATTTCTTGTTCTCCATTTTTAATTCAGGAAAGTCGCCAATCCACTCTTCTACTAGTGGTTTTCGTTTGCGCATTGTGTATGCTTGCATATAGTACTCCACTGGATGATATAGGTAATTGAATTGAACACAACGAAACTATAGAATAATTACTAACAATAATACAAGCCCAAGCTAAAAATGTAATTTGACGACCGCCAAACTACAGAACTCAGAACTACACGCAACCAAAAACAAACTGATGCCAGCCAATTTGTGTGTCTACTAACAACACTATCCTGTATAGAAGGTTGCCTCTTGCCAATACAATTTGCAAAGTAAATAGTAAAATATAAATTTGCTTCTTATTGAGAATCTGTTTGTGTATGTTAAGGATAATAAAGATGAAGCGTTGTTTTGCACTTTTTTTAATTAATACGTAATAAGCAATATAATATAACTAGTAAGAATAATAATAATGAATATGAATAATTGAATAATGATTGATTAATAAATGGACTAAAGTTGAATGATGTAGGTCTGAATGACCAATGTTAATGATTGAATGTGAATGTTCGAATAACGAAAAAGAATGTTTGTCTTATCGTGTCCTTTGGTCCAGCCACCCTCATCCCTTCTTTTACGTCTACGTCACAAACTGAAAGTGGGATGAGGGATGGGGATGGCGCTCTGCTTAAACAGAATCATATAGAATCATATATAACGAAAAATACAGATTTAAGCTTGAAATAAGCACAAAATAAGCATAAAAATTAAAAAATAGCACATAAACATAAAAAAAGCAAAAATGGCATAAAAAAAATCATGTTAAATGGTTTCTATTCTCCTAATTCGTGAACATTTGTGATTTACACAACGTTGCTATTAATATTTATGTATAGCATAATAGCTTGCTTTCCGGTCTTTACGAATGACTAGCACCCATTTGCTACACTTTACTATGCTAAGAGAGCTTTCTAGACATTAATTAAATATGCAAATTGATAGAAATGTGACCAATATAGTAATAAGTTTTTCTGAAAGTAATGTTATATAAAATTCTAAGATTTGAGTAAAAACTCTTTATGCATTGTGTTTTTAAATGTTCTGTTGACATAAGAATGGACCTACAATGGACACATTGATATAAATTTGAATATGGGTACTACAGAAGCAATAACCAATAATGTAACACTTATATCCACACAATAGAGACTGAATATACCTATGCCAAGCATTATAGCTTTAAGGGTGACAATTACTAATATTTGAGTTCCAATGTCTGAAATTGAAACAATGTGAACCGTTTTACACTGCAATAATGTTATTAAAATTGAAAAAAAAAATTAAATAATGAAATTCATATCTATTTTGAATCCATTAAACAAGTTAAAGACAATCAAAATAAATAAAGCCAAAATTACGTTAAAATAAAAATAACCTTACCGCTTAAAGTGCCCATCACTGTACCGTTTACTAATACAAGTATCGATGTGTTAGTACATAAAATCAATTTCCTAATAAAATGTCAGATAGTGAGAACATCGATGATTTATGTCTTTATGTTTCGATTATATGGCTAGATATAATAGACAAATAATAGTATTTAACATTATTAGCATCGTAAAAAAGGTTTACACTGGCGAATGGAACATATAATTAATCATTTGTAAATGTGTAATTAATGATCATTCATCAAAATATGCAAACTTCGAGAAATTTTTATATAAAAAAAGTGGTATCAGCTTATAAATCATTGCTTTGAAAACGCTCGTTAGGAACTTATTTAGTATTTTGTATAGAACTGCACTAGACATTTTCTACACCAACAGCAGAAAACTTGTTTTTTTTTCTACAGATTTTATTCTTTTGTTAACTCTTACTATTCAAGCTGTAATACATAGTTGGTGATCAAATTACAATCAACAGTTGTTCGCTTTTAAAACTGCCATGAATCAAGCGACATAAAAACGTTTAAAGTTTAATTGGTAAAGCACATAGTGTTGAATAACTTTTGTAATTTTTTTTTAAATTTACAATTGACATCTGCTCTTTTTAACTATACGCAACGCGCTGCCGGATCTCCAACTTATCTACTTTTCCGCGTTGTGATTTTCGGAGTCAGGGACTTCCCCGAATGGCAAGTTTATCTAGCAATCTTGTTGCAAGCCCTAACTCTGAAATTTAAGCCAAAATGACTTTGGTGGGACAAGAAGATGGTTGAATTTAAAACGGTAAAGTTATGCTTCTATTTTAATTGTTTTTAATCAAAAGCAAGAAATAGATGGGCTCATCGGTCAACCATTTTAAGTGATTTCAACAAAAAATAATAAAATATACAAATGTGGTGACAATTGCTTTTGTTCATATTGTTAACTACACAATATTCTTGAAAATATGGTGAAATAATCTTGAATATATTGTAAATCGCTAATGATCTTATGTCTTTTACTCTTAATTAGGCTCTCACATGCAAATGAATATCTAATTATAGGAGATATAGCTGGTAATGATTACATATTTTGTTTTATTTTAAAAAGAAGACTTATACTTCTTTTCAGTATCACCCACCCACCTATTTATCCCATATTAACTTTATGGATTTCTACGCCTATTAGTATCACTGGAATCACGATTGTAATTATCTATGCTTTCTTAAATATGTTTTAGTCGAATATTAGCATACCTGATTCCAAGGTTTAAATAAATATATCATATATTCTACGCTTACTTTGAAGCTTGCTGAAGCTTGTTGGCTATTTTAGCACAAATAATTTTCCGTAATTGCAATTTTCAGACGGCAAAATTTCATTAATATGCTAATAATTTTATTTTTATTTAAAATCGAGTTGGTGTCTAGACTTGAAGCGTTTATTTAAAGATAACTCAACCAATTCAATACTCATTTATTTAGCAGAAAACTGCAAATACATAGAGAAAATGTATATAAAAAAAGACATTTGCACGAAATGGGTGCACTGAAGGAGTATATATGTAATTTCCTATTACATTTTGAGTTTGAACACACAAGAGTTACGATTATTTGTCTTTAATATAGGCTATAATCAAGCGTTGAACCTGTTTTTTTATTAAAAAGGTTAATTTCAGCAAACAGTGTTTTATCAAAAATTGTTAATTTTGTTGTAAACATATAATATATGCTGGAGCCAGATAGCGAATTCGGCTCATTGCTGATATAATTTGACATATCTCTATTTTGTTTACGTTTTTTACGTTGATTGAAAAAAATAGTGGGAATAGTTTTTTTACCATTGTATTCACTACTGAGCAATATTTAAATATTTTAAGTCAGCATTAGAAAAAAAAAATTAATGAAAATCTGAGCGGTCAAGATCATAGATGTCTAAATAGGTTTGAAACTATAGAGATAGGAGAGAAAGAAAACCGTATTGTCATTCAAGTACTTTTAGTCGCAATAAACAATAAAACAAATGTTACGTTAACTATTTATGTATTACATTATTTGTTTGATTTAAAATAATTGCTGTTTTAAGGGCTAAAAGGGCGCTACCTCGAAAACAGCAGGAATAAATTTTAGTTGAGACTAAAACAACTTAAAAATGCATATATTGTATTTACTTTTACATGCTGAGGGAGTTTTTCTGGCATTGAATTATTGTAGTTATGGTAAGATACCTACTATTTTTATCTGTTTTATTCGCAATGGTGACTAAACTTTACCTAATTTATGATTAGGTTAAGTTTGTGAACAGAAGACCTTTTAATTATTATTGTTAAAACTACACTCAAAACAGCGTTAAAAAGTTGGTATATTTAAATTAAAGTTTGCAACTTTCTAACTTATACTGGTTTGTTCACCCATTATTCAGATAAACAAACTGTTGCTGGCGAAGCACAGAGATATAGTAATTATCTTTTTCAATAGTAAAACTTTTTGATAACATCAACAATATTTGCGCTAACTTGAATTGGCCTATAATCAGATTAATGTTTATTTGCAATTAGTACGCAGCAATGTAATAATAACGCTACGAAATTTTAGGTTATAATTCACTTTGGAAATTGTTTGCTTGCCGAACCATAAATATTTTCTAATTTGCAAGCGCGACGTGTTTAGTGTTTATTAAATTATGCGAGTAAGCTCTTCTAATCAAAGTTTTTAACGCCGACGGATTTAAATGATTTAGGGAATAGATGCGCGAATTTGAATTAATACCAGAAAATCTAGTTTCAAATGCATAATAAATGTCAATGGATCATATTCAATAGAAACCCGGCGAATCTCTGGGGCTCCATGTGAGAAATTACAGTGAAGTGAAAACGTCAAACTCGTCAGATTGGATAACTTTATAGATGTCTCCAAGCACCACATATCTCATTAAGTATAGAGAACATTTTGAAGAGGTTCTAAAATATTTATAAATAAATTTTAGGCAATTAATTGAATTCTGCACAACCTTTGCTGCTAGCTAATACACTTTGCCTAATTCGTAACATAGTTGCATTTTTTAATTGTCAGTAGTGACAGCACGAGTGTACATGAGTTTTTAAGAATATTTCACTTATACATTGATACTAAATTAATAAAAGGATATTCAAAAAATTGCATGACATTGCTACGGCAGAAACGTCACATGTAAGAAAAAGCCAATTTGCTTAGACATTCGTTGCTGAGCAGGAATCACAAGCTGAGCATCTTCTATCCGTCATCATCTAGCGAGTAACTGTGCATTATTCTTTGAGGTAGAATGTATCCTCTAGCGGTCCATCGACTAACTTCCTCGGGTTGGCCTTTCTCAAAACAATAAATTATTTTACATACATGTAAAATAATTGTAATAACTGTTGGTGCTTTTTTTCGGGCGAGACAGGGTATTGGCTAACGATTTACCTGTACCAGGAGTGTATAGCCTCATAGGCATAATCACTTGCATCAGTACGCAATATATATGGTTTTCCAGGTTCTGCTTGTTTAAAAATAGAAGCAGTGATTAGATGTTATTTAAGGTTATGAAAGGCGTCAGATTGAGCCTTTGTTTATGTTGATAATGCTTACTTCTTTGTGAGTTGAGTTAATGGTTTGCTGATTGATGCGAAGTTAAGGATGAATCTTTGATACCAATTACACGTTTATAAAAAGGTTAAAAGTTCTTTTACATTGTTTGGCTCCGGTATGGCGTTAATGGCTCCGGTTTTCTCTGAGTTGACATTGATGCCTGGGGGACTAATAATGTGCTCTAAATATTTGACTCGCTGACAAGCAAAGCGGCATTTTCACCGGTTCATACATAAGGCACATTTTTTCATCTAAGTAAAAGAGGTGGTAGGATTAGCTAAATGTTTATCAACGTTTTTGGACAGTAATATAATGTCGTTTAGATAGGCTATATGAAGTTTAGGATGAATCCATCTTGAATTTATCTATGACTCGTTGGAAAGTTGCTGGGGCGTTACGTAGTCCGAATGGGAGCTGTTTGAAACGAAATATTCCAAATGGAGTAATAAATGAGTTTTATCTTTCATCATACCCCGCTTTAAGGTTTTGTAATCAAGTTTAGCGGAACTCTCTGCCTGGCTTATGTACAAACACTAACGGAGCTGCCTTAGCACTCTCACACTCCTCAATAACATTGGCTTTTAAGAGTTTTGCCACTTTTTGTCTTGTTCTATAAGGAGGGCTTGACACGGGGGCATTCTGTTGTTTCTGTATAATGCTCTGCCTATGGTGTAGGTTCTCCGTTGTGAGGCAAACAACTCTCGATGGTCTTCCAGGAGACTATTTAGCCTGTCTTTCTCTGTAGGCGTTAGGTTGTGGCCCTTATCAACAGGTCGGAGTTCTAATACATCTAAGCAGCGCGTGTCTATGTTGGGAAATAGGGTTGTTTCTTCTTCTGGTAAATTGAAATTTACGTAAACTCTACTGTAAGCATGGTATAATAGAACTGGAATTGAGATTTTGACCAGATTCCAGGAACTTCTTTCGGAAACTCATGCACTGGTCGACCAGAACAGGTATTAAAAGCGTGAGGCGCTAGACCTGTGTAAGGTATAGGAGAGAGCAGTTTACTAATCCGATGATCTACAAAAAAATTTTTTACTTGAGAATTATCCTCTTTAGTCCTGCTGTCAACATTTTTTCGCTTCTCAAAGCTATTCTTTGCCAGACTGGAGACTGTCGTATGGTGCGAAAACAAAAAAGTACTATTTTCTACTCTTGAAATCTGCTACTATTCTTGATTTTTTGACAAAATCTGCTCCTAGGAGACTTTTTGCGTTAAACCCGGGGAGTAGATACATTAGGGTTATTATTTAAATTACTTTCATCCATGATATAAATAATAAGTTTAAAGTTCTCAGGAACGTGGACCAAGGGTAAAAACAAATGTTACGTTTTCAAATGTTGCAACGTTTCGTTGTTATTTACTTATTAGGGTTATTATAGTGTGTGCAATTCTGGCTGAAGATTCTTGGTTCTCCGCATCAATAACATTTCACTGAGTGGTTGTTTTTTTTTGTCTACATTTGGTAAAGCCGAAGATGTTGGTCTTGCTCTTTTTTGGCATACTTCCGGGGTGTAACCGAATGCTCTAAAATATTTGCACTTAACACTAATTCGCTTTCCAGTTCGGCCAGACGCGTCCTTACGAAGTGTTTCAGGTGGATAGGCTGACTGCTGACTTTTTATAATTGGAGTTTTATCCACACTTATGAAGCGTATAAAGTACCGCTTAATCTACTAGTTAAATAATGCGATTGTTTTATTCAACTAGTGGAATAATGAAAAATACAATCTTAATAATTATTTATTTTATAATATTAACATTATCACTGATTCTCAAATTCGTCACATCTCAGCAATGACAAGCGCAACACACTTCTATTATTAATGCAACCTGAAATATTGCAAAAGTTTAGTATATATAATGTCTTAAAAGGGAAATATTACCTTGTCCATCAAATATTCTTTGTCGCAAGTCTTTGTAAAAAACTCTTACACGTGTGCTCTTTCAATACGGCAGCTCTGTTCGCCTTGTATCTTCTCGACTAAATCTTCAGATAGGCAGTGATGGTACTATATTTTTCATTGTTTACGTCTCTATAGCAGCCTTTAGCATCCAGTACTTTGACCACATGTATGAAATTGCGTAATAAAATTTGAAAAACACGACCACAGATTTTTCTCGTTTATTGTTATGACTTTCCCCCTCTCATTGAATTAATTTAGAAAATACTTTTCATAATGCTATTTGGTCTTCGTAGGCAATAATTGGTGAGTTGATTGCAAGGATTTTCTCCGGAACAAAATAACTTTCTTGAATTCTTCACTACCTCCACAAATTTTTAGAAATGGAGCCGATAAACAGTCGAAAATAAATAGCCATTAAACACCTCCCGATATTTTTTTAATGAATTTTAAAGTTTTTTGAGGTGACTGCCGCTGTCAGAGCAAAACGTCAAAATCATTTTTTGATAAAATTTCAGTGATTCTGATTCAAAATCAATGAGTGTGATAGTGGATACAACGTTGTTTTAGTCGCATTTTAGTCACTTAAACAATTTAAATTCTTGAACGTCGTTTGTAAACGGTTTGGCAAGGGCTCGTTGTTTTTTCTTTGATTTGTGCCTACTATGTTTTTCTCTTTCTTTTGTATATTTTGCATTTTTTCTCATTTTTTTTTATCTAAAATTTGAAATAAAATAGAAACAAAAGAATTTGGTTTTGTTTATGATAAGAGAGTTATTCTAGAAAACTTTGATACAATACCGTTTGGATATTAATTAGATAAAAATATAATAAATATGAAAGTTTATTATCATCTTTCAAAAAAAATTATATACATACATTTTTCTAAACTAAGTATAGTAACTTGTTTACAATGTTTATACAAGTGGTAAAAGTAGGTGCATATTTAAACATTACTTATAGAAGTTGTAATAAAGTTATAATTACTAAAGGTTTTGTAATTACTTTTAACATTACTGAAAAGTTTTCTATTAACTTATAAATAACATTACTAGGTGTAGTTAAAGTAACGTGTTTTGGGAGGACATTAGAAGTTCCAAAGAAACTATTTCCACTTAATTAACACAAAAACTTCAACGTTACCTGGTTAGGGAAAAACATAATTGTAACATTATAGTAACTTTATTTTGCTTAGTGGGTAGTCAATGTTATATTGATAATGTTAATGATTCTTAATGGCCCTAAAATTAAAAAACACTGTAACAACTATTATTTTAAATATCTACCCAATTACCTTTATAAGTGAAATTTCTTGACCGCATTTTGAATAGCCCATACTTGTGGTGGTTGTATGGGCCATTTAAAACCCAATCGACTACATGTACAGCAAACTATCTATGTTATGGTGATATATTTTGGAGGTTCTATAGCATGCTCCACCACAACAGTATTTGACGGTGAATACTTTTTTATGCGATCTACCAACACCTTTAATCCACCTCCTGTAGGCAAATCTTCTTCATTGTCATATTTATATTTAACTCTGAAGTAGCACCCTTTTTCTTTTTTTATATAGGAGACATCTTTTACAGCAAAATGGCGAGGTAAAATTCTGACAAACGGTGCTTTTATCGTATTCTCCTCTTCTTCCCATGTACAGTCAACAAGGTAGTCATCTGAAGCGTATAAGGAATAAAGATTTAACCAAGAATGTTAATTATTATGCTCACCGTTTAGAAAATTTGGGTAATTCTCAAGAATTTCTTCTAATTGTGGATCCATCTATCTCTCCAGCATACAAAACCCAAATGGCCCATCTAGTGTTGGGCGATTATGAATGATATAATCGAAATATCTCGATTATAGCCGAATGATCGATTATTCGCTTATGTATTTCAACTATCATTCGTTTCAAATCATTCGTATTTCGCTTTTCGATTCCCGACTCGATGAGTCGATGATTCCCGATTTGAGTTTGAAATAATCGGAACATTCGAAACATGAAACGAATGATCAGGGCGAGATACGATTTCGAGAAATGTCAAATGAGATAATATGAGAGATTGTGGTCGATTCGGATGTTTCGAACTCGGTAGGAGGGCAGTTAAGGGCATGACAATTGACAATATGCTATGCTACATGCGCCACCGCGCCCGGATGCCAACTATCTTGTGGACTGCTTTATGCAAATATTGAATTAAATTTTTAATAATATAAAATATATATGATTCCTACATAAATGTGTATTCTATTTTATTTTACATAACACTGCGAAAAGTATTGCACTGCATTTTAATTTTATTGTATTTTAATAAAATAAAATGCCCTAAATTCTGCCTTTTATGCTGGAAATGAGTTTATCAGTTTATGATATTTAGTGTTTCAATCTTTCTGAGCGATCACGCGCTTATCAACAATCTGATATGTTGAATTTTAATTTATATCACTGGGTAATTTACATTACATTAAAATCCAATATAATATCAAACACTCGTTTCATATTCCTTTAGTCTTTACTTATACCATTACTTTAAGAATATTCACTACCTTACTTTTATTAGTAATGATAAGAAAAACATTTATATTGATTTAATTAAAACGATTATCAAATTTAGTCTGCCGCAATAGAAAAAAGAACTAATGCCGAAATTATTCCCACGAAAATAACCCATTTAACTTAGAAAACGTTTTTTATTTTTTTATTACTTTATAGTTTACTATTTCCTGTATTAAAACAAATTTTATATGTGGCTGAAAGAGTACCGCCTCCATCTGGTTTTAATTATTATTACCTGGATACCTGGGCCTATACCATGGGAAAACCGATGGTTTCCAAAACATACTGTGTTACAGCAGTAAAATGTAAATTAAGATATTATCTTATTTTTGCCCAGTTTGTCGCTTTCTTGCATTTGATCGCTATTCGTAGTCGTATTTGCCAGTTCGAGTTATAAAGTGCTGTTCGCAAAAAAACTAATAGTTTCTGTTAATTTTTAAAAACTTTTATTATTAAGAAAAAACAATGAGTTGTAAAGGAAAAAGATCTATGGTGTGGCAATTTTTCAAACTCACAACCGACAATCAATTTGTAGTGTGCAATTTGTGTAAGAAACAATATAAATATTTCAAAAACACAACTAATCTCAAAGAACATTTGAAAAGAGTGCACCCTTCCGAGATTCGCCCTCTAAGAGAAGAACTAGAAGAGAATGTAGAAGATAATGTATTCGCCCATCCCGTCTCTTCGTTTTCATCTTCATTAGAAGCCCCGCAGCCGTTCACGTCCTCTTTAACAGCGCCACAGCCTTCCACAAGTTCCACATCAAGAGAAGATTTGACAGAGCAGCCTCTACCAAAAAAAATGAAGACTATCCGGCAATTACATTTATTTGCTTCATCAAGATCCAGCGATTTAACTGAAGCACAAATAAATGCTCTTAATCTTGCATTGATTAAGATGATAGTTTCGAATTATCAGCCCCTGAGGATCGTTGAAGATAAAGGGTTCCGCGAGTTTGTGCATAAATTAAATCCTTTATATCCAGTGCCATCTAGAAAAATTTTATCTGGGAAACTGTTACCCAAAATATACAAAGATGAAGTGGATAAATTAATGCATAAACTCGCATTGGTCCAGCATGTTGCTGTTACAACAGATTTGTGGACATCGGATAGCAATATCCATTATATAACGGTGACTGTGCATTTTATACATAATTTAATTTTACATGCAAGTGCTCTGGAAACTACCGATGTGAAAGGGAGCCAAACCGGAGCACAAATAGCAGCAGAACTGGGTGACATTTTTAGAAAATGGGGTATTTCTGAAAAAATTGTCACAGTTGTGTCAGATAATGGAGCCAATGTGAAGTCAGCGATAAATGACTTTCTATTAAAACACCACCATCCATGTGTTGCACATACGCTGAATTTATTAGCAAACGACTCCTTCAGTACCAACCAGGGATTAAATGCTATTTTATCGAAATGTCGCCGTATTGTGGGGCATTTTAAACATAGTACAGTTGCCGTTCAAAAATTAACACAAATGCAGCAGCAAATGAACAGTGCTCAATTAAAAGTAAAGCAGGATGTGGCCACTCGATGGAACTCAACATATATAATGTTGCAACGACTTATTGACATAAAGGCACCGGTTACTGCAGTTATGTCAAGTCTGCAAAAATTGCCGGAAATGTTGACAGCAGAGGAATGGTTGACAATTGAAGAGTGTGTCCCCCTTTTGAAGCCGCTTCACTTGATGACAGAAGTTGTGTCCGGGGAAAAATATGTTACTTTGTCATCAATCATTCCGCTGGTACGTGGACTGCAGCACTCTGTAAAAAAAATATGTGTTCAACGGCAATTGGGCATAAATTGAAAGGGGATTTACTTTTCAACATCTCGAACCGGCTTGGTTGCTACGAAAAAGACAAAATTTCAGGAAAGGCCACCTTTTTTTTTATTAATCTTTTCTTTTCTTTTATCTATTCTATGCTTTTTTTGCGCAACACACTTCTATTATTAATGCAACCTGAAATATTGCAAAAGTTTAGTATATATAATGTCTTAAAAGGGAAATATTACCTTGTCTATCAAATATTCTTTGTCGCAAGTCTTTGTAAAAAACTCTTACACGTGTGCTCTTTCAATACGGCAGCTCTGTTCGCCTTGTATCTTCTCGACTAAATCTTCAGATAGGCAGTGATGGTACTATATTTTTCATTGTTTACGTCTCTATAGCAGCCTTTAGCATCCAGTACTTTGACCACATGTATGAAATTGCGTAATAAAATTTGAAAAACACGACCACAGATTTTTCTCGTTTATTGTTATGACTCTCCCCCTTTTTTTTCATTGAATTAATTTAGAAAATACTTTTCATAATGCTATTTGGTCTTCGTAGGCAATAATTGGTGAGTTGATTGCAAGGATTTTCTCCGGAACAAAATAACTTTCTTGAATTTTTCACTAGCTTCACAAATTTTTAGAAATGGAGCCGATAAACAGTCTAAAATAAATAGCCATTAAACACCTCCCGATATTTTTTTAATGAATTTTAAAGTTTTTTGAGGTGACTGCCGCTGTCAGAGCAAAACGTCAAATCATTTTTTGATCAAATTTTAGTGATTCTGATTCAAAATCAATGAGTGTGATAGTGGATACAACGTTGTTTTAGTCGCATTTTAGCCACTTAAACAATTTAAATTTTCGAACGTCGTTTGTAAACGGTTTGGCAAGGGCTCGTTGTTTTTTCTAAGTCACCTTAAATTACGCGTTTTGCAAAATTTTAGTTTCCGGCTCTAAAATGCAAGATAAATAAACTTATATTTATGCTTTTTTTATTTGGAGTACTGTTCTGTACTTAAGCACGAAAAACTGGCTTTTCTTTTGTTACATCGGACTGCAAATTTTGCCGCTTTGCATCTCTAGCTTCTTTAGCACTAATGAAATCATCGTCACTAAAAGGGTCGAACTTTATTTTGAATTTATTCGAGCATTTTTTATGGACCTGTTTTGCAATCGGGTATCCACATAATTTTTTTTCCATAAGGTCTTGATTGATATAAGAAGGAATGGAGTTTTTCACGTATTTTAAGCTTATTTGTTATTTATTTGCTGTTTGTGTTTCTAAGTTCTGTTATTCTTATTTTGATTTCACGAATTGTTGGATTGCCGCTAAGTTTAGTTTTATCTAGCAGTTTGATTTTTCGCCATTTGGCTTCTTCGGATATTTTTTTGAGGTTTACCATTTTCGTCTTTTCTTTTTTGGATTCTGGACTTATTTGCGTCTACCATGTTGACGCCTTCTAGCTCTGCTGGTGTTTTATTGAATTCTGGGTACATTGTTCTTTTCCGCTCAACTTCTTGCCTAGTTTTGAGAACCTCTTGGTAAGGAGTGATTATTTGAGGTAATTTTTCGGTTGATAGGTCATTTGCTTTGGAGAGAGAAGCATTATTGAAATTGAAAAACTAGGTTTTGTGTTCTTTTACACTACATTATAGTTAGGTTTTATTGTTTATGCACTAATTGTAATGATTTCTTATATTAATTTATTTCTACGATGCACTTCACCTGCACATAACAGCAGAGGCTGTTGCCTAATGTTTGTTTTAAGCTAAACACATTCGCTGCACTATGTTATTTTACGCGTTTTTCAAAGATTTAATTTACAAGACAAAGTTTTTTTGAATTAATAGAAGGCGTGAGCGCCTATGATATGATCGATGATACGCAAATCTTTTCTCCGCATGTTAACCGCCCAATCTTGCAATTTGTTCAACGAATCTACTAAAATTTTTTCCGCGAGCCAGTTTCTTTCATTGCAAAAGCACTGAAATAGTGCTCATATCGACATTCTACTGTTCGTCGTATTCTTACATTGAGCTACCAATTCTGCAATTTTTGCAGTATGGGCGCTACCAAATTGGAGCTTTTTTCCACTTATGATTACTGAAAAGAAAAAAATTCTGTTTGTTTCAACGTTTAATTTACGTTTGATACGGTATGGCAGCGTGAAGTTACCACGTTTACTACTTCTTAAACATTGTACATGTATGATATCCCGTATTTTTTTCTGTGAATTCACTCGATAAAATAGTCGGAAATAATTTATGCGCTTATAATATTATTTGTTCAGAATTGTTTCTTGAACATTGTATAAAAGCAAATTGGAAAATCTTAGATTGCTGCAACACAAAACTATGTGCGATATGACCATTGACCATTGACCAGTAGTTCACAAAGGGTTAAGTTCAAACCACTTGTACTGTTTTTGGATTTTAAACATTTTTCAAATGCATTGGAAGGATATGCAAAACGAGCTTTTGACTTAATATTACTACATATTTCGAGTTTATATTTAGCTGAAATATATATTGCTTGGAATGCTTTTGTTTTGAATTTTTTTATGCACAAAAGAGCTTAGAATTTAAATTTATTCTTAATTTAGGTGAAGAGACTCACGGCAGTTGCAATTATGTCAAGGGAACGATAAAGTTAATCTTCATAATTTAATTTGAAGTTGATGGATAAAAATTGCAAATTAACTGCAGGAATGCTATCAGAAAATTCTTGTTACCTTTTCATTTATTATCAAGGCTTGAAAAAATCGGATTGGTTGTCATCAATTGAATTAGCAAGCTCGAATGAAAGAATCGCGAAAGAAGGAAATTTAATGTAGTAACTCCGCAAGTGCTGTGTCGGCAAAGTTTTAAGTGCGTCGGACTTTATTACTCTGACGCTTTTTGTGAAATTTTTAATTGCATGCGAAAAGTGGTCGAAAGCAAGAAGTGTAATTTTGGGACGAATACATTAATTTTCGATACATTCATCTAAGTAAAGCAGAGCTTTAATTAAATACTCTGCGAACCAGACCTGCTTGCAAAAGTGTTGACGGTTTGGAAAACAATAGATGTCCTGCAATAAATTACGCCAATACCCAAACTGTCGAAAGACAACAATTTCACAAGGTACATCCGAACGGTGAAGCGACTAATCATAGCGGTTGCAATCTTCCTTGCTTTCCAGACAGATAGACAAACGTTTAATCAATTGTTTAATTTAACAGGAGTAGGAATAGGTTGCTTCTACCGTTAAAATCTTGTAGAAGGCAGGCGGATGTATGTCTCTGTAGGCGGAAGCTCCCTGTTGCTTGCGATGCACATTGAGAGATTGTTTCAAGATGACGTCATGAATTTTCCGGTACGACTCGTAAGGACACCCTTTGTTGCCTGTCTTGAGATATATGGGGTGGTTACGTACAGATGCTGTTGCTTTAATGTCTGGAAGATTTCATTTTGCCGGAAGTATTCCACCGACATTATCGTGCTCCTTATGCTGCACTTATCGTTTAGTGGCAAGAGAAATTTGTCGGTTGTGGTTGCTTGCTAAAGTTGCCGAATGTTATTGAAACTTGAACCTGCCTGACAAAAGCAATTGAGTAGTATTGATAGTGTAGATGTAAATGTAGATTCTCAGGTTTTTATCACTTCAATTTGAAATTTTCAACACAAGGCAGCTTAGAAAATATACATTTAAATGGAAAATCAAAAGCAAAAGATAATGATTTAGAACGCAGACGTAACAGAGAACGAGAATAAATCTTTCGGATTCAGACAGACACGGACGGTAAAGACCGTCGGAATAAAACAAGTATTTAATAAACTAAAACTAATTTTATTTTCACCTCGTTATAAACATCAACTGAAACTCAAAAACTAAATTTTTTTGATTACATTGAAAAAAATAAACACGAACATTATTACTACTTGAAGGATTTTAATACGTATCATTGAGTCATCATTTATATACGTATCATTTATTATCCTGTAGAGACAAGTATATTTATCTAACCGGTATCTTCAGTTGGAGTCAACATTAACTCCGTGATAGGAAATAGAACCACCCCACATTTAGATAGAAACTATGAACATGAGTGAAGACGAAGAAGAGTTTTTATGGGATATTGAAATATTTGAAATACTAGTAAATGCCGAACGTAAAATTTATAATCCCAGAAAACCTTGCGTTAATAACGCGAACAATGGCGACAACAAAGAGTTTATAAGAAGACATTGAGTATCAGAAGAAAAAGTGACCCTAACTTTAGAAGAGAGTAAGGGTGGTATGCTCGGAGTAAGAGTGGTTTGCTTGAGCATACCTCCCTTACATACGAGATGGGATGAAATGATGAAATTATTGGGTATGGGCTTTATTCATTTTTATTCCAAATGTTTTTTGGAATGAAGTTTCAGTTTCAGTGTAAAGCCTCACCCATACTATTCGGATCTTGATTAACCCTTCAACGGCGAAATTTTTTTTTTCTAAAAAAAAGATTTTTCCACAATAAACTGAACATAAAAGCATTTAAGAACTATATATTTAAGTAGCAATTGTTTTCTGATATCAAATTTTGGAAAAAAACGATGTTACCATATGGTAACGCTAGCCTTTTTAAGAGTACAAAGTTTTTAAACATGTTTTTTTTTTAAGTAACTAACTTTATTTATTTTGTATGAAAAATTAAATTGCACACTATACACAAGCCTACATCACATTTGGAGCACATTGTTCGCACACTTGATATGCATCCTTCACCGGCACATCTTCTTCGCTTTTTGTTTTCTGTGTTTACTAACAGATGATCTTGTCTATCATAGCGTGAGTTGTCTGGTACTCGATTCAAAGTTATGCTTGCTCTAGAAGTTGAAGGTCGACCTACACCTTTTAGCAAAACTTTGTAATTGTTCAAATACGTTTGAACAATTATTCTTCTAAATTCTAGCTGACTATATGACTTTTGGGTCTTGCAATTTCTACTCAAACACCAAGCATTGACAATTGCCACATCTAGCAACCAAGTAAATATGGGCCACCACCATTTTTTTCGTCTTACACTGACTCTGTAGCGTGATAAGTTTTCATCCATTAGGTCCGTACCACCCATAAATCGATTGTATTCAGCTATTATTGATAGTCGTTGCACTTGCACTATTTTTTTATCTTTTTGAGAATATCGCTTAACCATTTGCAAAGGAGCAACACCATGACATGTAGAAACTGTTGTAACAGCACTATTATCCATCCACTTTACTATGATAATTCCATCTTGCTTGTCTATCGATGCAGAAAAACCTCCTCTTGCTCTTGACTTTACAAAATCTTTTTTTTGTGGCAACGGGCAATTTTTGGGAACACGATTATCACGAATCGTTCCAGTGCCATCATACCCCTTATTTTTCAGATAATACAAAATGTTAAAACCGGTGAATAGATTATCAAAGTAAAATTTAAAAGGAAAATGTTTGATCTTTTCTGGCAACTCATCAATAAAATTTATGAGTGGAGCAGCACATTTACCAAATTCCCGTTCATAGTTTTTGTTACCTCTGGGATTTTGCCCTTGATACATATCAAAGTTTACTAGATATCCTGAGTTTGTATTGAGACACCACATTTTATAACCAAATCTTATTGGCTTGCCCCTAATAAATTGTTTGCACGAATGGTTCTCAAAGTACTTGATCATCGATTCATCGTAATCCAAATGTTCTTCTGGGATCCAGTTGTCAATACATTTACTTTCCAATTTATCCATCAAAGGGCGTAATTTCCACATTTTGTCGTTGGAATCAGGCTTTGTATTGTCTGCACAATGTAAATATCTCATGATTAGACGAAAGCGATCTCTTCGCATAGCATCTGTAATCATAATATTCTTTACATCATTTTGAGATTCCCAATAAAAATCTCTTCCTGGTAGAATATTGTACCCTGTCACAAGTAAAATGGCAATTGCACACTTCATTTCTTCTGATGAAATTTTGGGATTTGATTCATTCAAATATAATGCGTAGTTAGTAGACTGCTCCACTAACAATTGAATTATTTCGTTGTCAAAAAATTTTTCAAAAAAGTCAATAGGAGACATGTGCTGGTATTTAGAATAATCCGGTTTTGGAAATTTTCTGGCAGTGGGAACAATATCACCATTGATCAATGTTATTCCATTAGCTCCTGGGCGTTCAAACTGCCATGTACCAACATTTTCTTCATCTCTAATAGTGTCACGGTCAACACTAGGCAGAAGCTGATTATTTGTTCCTGTGACTCGTACTTCCGCTTGAGCGCAAAGTTGATTTCTTGAGAGATTATCTGCCAAGCCTCCCTCATCTTCACCTCCTGAATCTTCATCTGTCAATGTATTTGAGTCTGGCGGCTCTATAAAAACTTGATCTACATCTAGATCATCCTCAAAAGCAGTTTGCAACGCTTCTTCTAAAGTGAACAATAAAATAAATATTGTCTCTGTGACAATAAAACCAATTTTAAAATTTTTATGTTAGGCGGACGGCTGGCGTTACCATATGGTAACTTGAGGGAAAACTTGCGCCCCCATAACCAACACGTAAAATATTGCACTGAATAATCCATCTGATAGATAGATCAATGATTTTTGACTATGAATTTTTTATTTTTTCAACTACATACATAAAATTTATGAAACAGTAATACTTACACAAAACGAATGTCCATTATTTTTTATGTGTTTCTGTAGTGTGAAACAAAAACCCCGTAAATAAAGCTAAACTAATGTTTATATGAAAACCTTATAACACATCCACTCTATCAAGAATCTAACCAGGTAGTGAGAAACAATTGATTATTCTAAATATAGAAATTATTGTTTACATTAGGCCACCCGAGAACAATGATTTCGTTACCATGAAACGAAATTGGTATTGGTAACGCTAGCCGTTCAAGGGTTAAATTTATATGGGACCGTATGGAAGGCACCAGCTTTAAAAAAAAATCATTAAATTTGGTTCATCCAGTCAAAAAATCTGTAATAATAAAATCTTTCTTTCATCGCAGGAACGTTGCGATAATGACAAATTTGGCCGAAAAATAAATATCAAAGATCTAGTTCTCGGCTGCTTTAACTTTGGACTATTTTCAAGGAAACCGTAACAAATTGGTTGGCCGAAAACAGTCTATATTTTGCAGTATATAGAATATAGAATTGATTTGGAGACATAGGAATTTAACATGGGAAATCAAAAATTTGCATTAAGTATTTTACAGAAAAATGTAATTGTAGAGTAATAAAAATTCTATCCAAACTCATTTTTCTTTATTTTGTTAAGTTTTCAAGTGTATAAATAACACGAGAAAAAGAACAAAAAAATCAGCGCTAAATAGCACTACCCATGAAAATGTCAAATTGAAAGTGACCAAAATAATTAATTTGACCGATGGAATTGGTTCTTATAAGAATTTTTCAGTTATTCTAAACGTAACGATTCTGCTTTTATAGTTGCTTTTAGTTCTTCTACATTGTTGTACGATTGTCCTTTATTTTCAACAAAGTTAACTTGTTAACGCTGCAATTGTTTGCAAAATTTTCTACGATTCTTTGAATTGCTCCAACAGCAGGAATTGGTAATTTTTGTGCAAAGCCAGTTTATGACAAGTAAAAATTTTGGAAATTTGTATGGTTTAATTTTGCTTACTTTTATTTAACATTTTTATGGCAAGTGCTATTTTACGCATATTTTTTTGTTTACCAAGTCTATTGATTTTGAGTTTGTCAAAAATATTCATTTTTTGGTTTCTTTTTTTTTATATTTGTAGTATAACATTTTCATAAATAGAATTTGTATCGCATTGGTTAGAGTATAGCTTATGCATATATAATCGAACAATGACAAATTGGCGGCAGTTGAAAGCAAAAAATATAAACAATGAGTTAAGGAGTTTTAATGTTTGAAAATGTTCTCTAAATTACGTGTCATGTGTTATGAATTAGCTAAATACATAATCTAAACTGGTTTTGGAGCGCTGAACAGAGACATTCTAACGAGCTTAGATAAAATGAAGGACCGAACATATTAACTGTATTATTGCAGATGTGGCATGGCCATTTTGATCTGTTTTCTAATTTCAGGGTGGCAAGTGTCGTTTGAAACAAAACATTTTGCGTTTGAACTTACTAAAAACATGCTTTTTGTTGGACACTTTAACTTTTAATATCTTGTAGTAGCTTTAACATAATAAGGAAGTTTCATTTAGATAATCCGTGTGTACTATGAATAGAGTAATAAATTAGAATCATAAATGAAAACACAAGATTAAATTAAGCCATTTTAGCGTTTTGGTCCAGGTTTTAGTGTTAGCGTTAGAGAATTGGAATTGTCAAACTGGTTAACACAAACCAATTTTGTTAATGCATCAACTAACAATTGGTTATTTTATTGTTTATCTCTTGTTTGTGCTCATAAACCGAATTGAATAAGATAAATGCTGTCATTGGTAATACTGACAGAATAGCTAACAGTAAATCGCATAATATGCTTTATCTGGTCTGCTATTCCTGCTGTTGCCCGACGTTAATTATTCATGACCTACATAGTTAATTAATAACGAGGGAGTCCTTGCAGCTTTAAGCAAATTTATAAGCTCGATTGAAAGAGAAAACTTTGAATTTTAGGTACATCGCCAATGTTCAATGACTAAAATATTTGGCGAGTTTCATTCTTTTTTTTAACTTGAAAAGAGCACTTTTTTTGTAAACGAAAAAAGATTATTACTATTATCTTGTTTGTGAATCAATGTTATTATTTTGTTACGTTGTAAAACGTTTACTGTCTTTTAATTTTTTACTACAAAATGTTGTGGTTTTTTCAAATTTTTCATACCCTTGTCAGTGTGCTTCAGCACGTTTTTATAAATTTTACCAAAAATACTCCAATTTGCTGCGATATTTTTTCCCACCCACCTTCTAGCAAGATGGAAGTTCACGTTGGAACGCAACCAGAAGGCTTAGACAGAGTTTCAAACAGTGGTTCCGATTTAGTTTAGGTATAGATTTTGTGAACACATTTATAAGTCTGGCCGCAACATAACAATGGAGAACACTTTTCTCCAACACAAGAACTTTTGAATGATCACAACCTTACAGTAGTTGGATCGATTGAAAAAATCACAAGGGAGTTGTCAGAGGAGTTTTCAAGACAGCGATGCAACTAGCATTTAGCACATGTTTTATAAGCTGGGACTGAATTTCAGCCATCAAACTCATAGCAACAGCTAACATCTGAAAATATTTATCGAACAATAATTATTTACTTCTAAATTAAATTAATTTGACGATCTTGGGTCTAATTGATTAAGATTTTTTTATGTGTGGTGCGACATTGAATAATTAGGAGCTTCTGTTAATATTGAGTTCGTGCAGTAGCATAATTTGACTTTCCTGTTCTTGAAAAGGTTTTTTTTTGGGCCAACTCCACTAGTGCGGTTTTTGGACATTTATAGTCCAACACTCTTTTAATCAAGGGATTTACATGTTTTTTTCATTTTTTGATGCGTTTTTATTGTTAGTTTATGGATGTATTTCTAACATAGTAGGTAATTTCGTCTCTATATGGAGCCTATCATTTCGGTTATACCAATCAGCATCGAGAGGCTGCCTGAGGATTTTATTTTGAAATATTTGAAGTCTAGTATGGTTATGTTTAGGTGTTTGAAACCATCCATGTTTCAACAGCGTAGGTGAGGATGGGCCTAATAACGGTTTTATAAATATTTAATTTGATTCTTGAATTTAAGGATTTACTAAAGAAAAGGGAATAGAGTTGGTGTTTAACTTGATTTGCTTTCTAAAGCATGAAAGGTTATATCACTTAGCATTTCGTGAAAGTGTAATGCTTTATGCAAACCTGACTACAGCGCTGTTTCGTTCTTATTGAAACTCATCAGGCCGGGGCATTGCAGAAACCAGTACACTTCCACAAGCTCGATCTCTCCTATATGTACGAATGTGACATCGTACATAGTAGGTGAGATGGTGGTTCTAACCTTTCATGCATTGTGTGTATAGTGAGCATTAAGGGCATATTTGTACTAACAGTTTATCAAAGTCATGCTTTAGCATGCACTACTTGATAAACCGGTACTACCTACTAATCTTAATTATATTTAAGACAGTCCTCTACACATTTTACCAGTGTTTTCCGGTAACAATGAATCATATCAGTAAACATATCAATGATCAATGTAATCAGTGTAACTTCCAATCTTCATGGAATAGCTTGAAATATTCTAAAGCATGAAAGGTTATATCACTTAGCATTTCGTGAAAGTGTAATGCTTTATGCAAACCTGACTACAGCGCTGTTTCGTTCTTATTGAAACTCATCAGGCCAGGGCATTACTATGTACGATGTCACATTCGTACATATAGGAGAGATCGCGCTTGTGGAAGTGTACTGGTTTCTGCAATGCCCTGGCCTGATGAGTTTCAATAAGAACGAAACAGCGCTGTAGTCAGATTTGCATAAAGCATTACACTTTCACGAAATGCTAAGTGGTATAACCTTTCATGCTTTAGAATATTTCAAGCTATTCCATGAAGATTGGAAGTTACACTGATCACATTGATCATTGATATGTTTACTGATTTGATTTGCTTTGACAAGCTGGGATCTGACGTGTTGATTAAAATTTAATCTTTTATCAAGTGTTACTCTTAAATATTTAATGGATGAAGTCCATTCAATATTGCTATTAGTATAATATTTATAGTATAATATTTGACATAGCGTTGTGTCTGTGTGTGCGATTAGTAAAACTAATCGCTTGACTTTTGTCTGAATTGACATTTATTCTCCAAGTAGAAAACAATTTATCAATTTCAAAGCATTTAAATGTTTTTGAAGTTTATTGGTCAATACATTAATTTTAAAATCACAGTCATCGTCACACAGTATTGCTGTGTCATAAGCCGCCGATCGGCTGTATGACCTAACGGGGGGTTTCACGATCGTATCGTATTCCCTCCGAGAATCGCTTGCAAAAATTCCCTAGAGAATCTTGGTCTTATGTGAGGATCAGATCGCCTAGACATAAATAGTTTAGCCGAGGGTGATCCCATGTCAAGTACGGGCATAACCCTAGAGAACAGCTGCTGAACGCAATAACGTCAGCAGTTCTATTCCCTTGGTCTTACTCGGGCTGCCCTATATCAATCAGTACAAAAGTTTTTTTTTTTGTTGCGCTTTTGCACAGATTATTATGGACTTCTTCGTAGACTCCGCTGCGCAATAAACTACAGTTTTTTTTTTATCCTGTAAGATATTGCTCATTGGCATCTAGAGTGGAGGAGTCAAAATATACTTCTGTGTTACCAGAAGTAGTTTCCGGACTCAGGCCTGAAAGAGATGTAAGTGTCGCTATCTGGTTTGCTTAAGAGTCATTCCGAGAGAAACCTCAGTTTAAACCTGGGTGGACTCTTTTCATGAGCTCCCAAGCGTTGGAGATGAAGTCTTTCTTCCGTTTTTTTTTTATTAGAAGTAGTTTCTTCACTCAGTCCTATTTAGGTTAAATGTCAAAATTGGTATCTTGTCACTTTGAGTTGTAAGCTCATTTGGTTTTCTGTCTAATGACAGTGGCACTGAAGGTGTTTAGCTACCTGACTTATTCCTGTGTTGCTGGGTTTCTTAGAAGCTATCCAGGATCCCCTTCTGGTTCTTTTAGAAGAGCTGTCTTTGGTCGTTTGATCCTTGTTTCCTCGGCTTCGTCGTAATCTACGGCAGCTCTCACCAGTGAATTGGAATGGGTTAGGGCTTTGGAAAAATACTTGGATTGAATGGCCTTTATGGCAACTTGGATTTTGGGAATACGCGCCTCCTGGTGAAGTTGGGTGTTGCGCACGTACCAAGGAGCGTCAAAAGCTATCCTCAACGCTCGGTTTTGGATAACTTCCAGCTTTCTAAGTTGCGCGTCTGACACCTGTCCCCAGGCAGAAATTGCGTATGTTAGGATTGGCCTTATGCACGCCTTAAACAAATGAATTTTGTTCCAAGGGGATAATTTGCTTTTCCTGCAGGTAAGATGGAAGAGGTGGGATTGGGCAGTCTTGGCATTTGAGATAGTGTAGTTTACATGTGGTATGAAGGATAGCCTAGAATCAAACATTACCCCAAGATACTTAACTTTGGCTTGCCACGGGATGTTCTCTCCAAACATGGTGACATGAGTTGTTGGCCTCTTGCGTCTTCGAGTTACTATAAGTGCAGAACTTTTGTCTGGGTTGACCTTGATTCTCCACAGAAAAAACCATTCTTCCAATGCAGTGCACGTCTCCTGAAGATATCTTGTTAGATATGCGATGTTGGCAGAACGTGCAAGGATGGCCGTGTCGTCTGCATAGACGGCAATTTGAGAGTTTGGCCTAAAAGGAATGTCTCTTGTGAAAAGAGAGTAGAGCAATGGAGAGAGAACCGAACCTTGAGGGACTCCTGCCTCTAAGGTTCTCTCGCTGGAAAATTTTTGGAAAGGTTTTGCTCTGAACTTCCGAGCAGAAAGAAATGATTTGATAAGTTTCACAACCGGTTTTGGTACCTGGGCCTGAAGAAGCTTGTAGATAAGCCCATCATGCCACACAGTATCAAAGGCTTTGGAAACATCAAGAAAAACAGCTCCGCCAAAATTGTTGCGATTTAGAGTTTCTGAGAAGAATTCAGTTACTCTAACCACTTGGTCGGTGGTGGAATGTTGCGAGCGGAAACCGAACTGTTTCTTAGGAACAAGTTCAAGCTCGTCTGAGATTTTAACCAGGCGTTTGAGAATGACTTTTTCTGCAATTTTACCTATTGCAGAAAGGAGACTGATTGGCCGATGGTTTTGAGGAAGTTTGGAGTTTTTACCTGGCTTGGGAATGAATATAACATTTGCTTTTTTCCATCGGCTTGGGAAGTGTTGGAGTTGAAAGATGGCATTGATAATTGTGACAATATATACAATGGCCTCAGTGGGAAGACTTTTTAAGGCTTTATTAGATATATTGTCTGGACCTGGTGCCTTTCGATTTTTGAGGTCAGAGATGAGTTCTCGAATTTCGGACGGGGAAGCGGGTGTGATAGTCCACTCCACCTCCTCATTGAGATTGTTTGTTACAGAGTTTTCGACCATGCGGATGTGAGCCAAGCTGGCATGCTCGAGTGTAGTTCTACATTGTAGAACCAGACTGTCAGCAAATGCTTCCGCTTTCTCTTCGTCCGTTATGGCCCAACCCTGTTGGCTTTGAATTGGGGGAAGTGGTTTTCTCTTGTTTTTGAGAAGTCGCACCATGTTCCAGATTGACTGGTCCTGCACTGTTAGACTCTGGAGTTTTTCATCCCATTTTTGACTGCGGAAATCTTTTAGGGCTTGCCTAATTTCATTCCTCAGCCTATTGTATTCTGTTTTATCCGCTAGAGTTCCAGTTCTTTGCGCTTGGCGCCTTTTCCTGTTTTTCTCGCAGATAAGATTCAGAATCCATCTTGGAATGTTTTGGCCTTTGCGTGGTTTAATGTGGGTCTTAGATGAGTTGCTTATTGCCTCCGTTATCTTCCCTTCTAATTGGGCGACAGCTTCCTCTATTTGTTCAGTGCTTGAAAGCGTTGGTATTGGACCGATAGTATTGTCTAAGAAATCTTGGTATTTTTCCCAGTTCGTTGTGGTCCAACTAGACTGGTCAAATCCAGGATCCCTGTGAACAGAACCTATTTTAAGCAACACAGGTAAATGATCAGAACTTAGCTCGTGCAGTGCCTCGACCTCCATGGTGAATTGAACGTTTTTCGCCATGGCAATCTCAAGGATGTCGGGTTGTCTTTCAGCGGGATAATGCGTTGGTTCTTCAGGTGCTAAAACCACTGTGTTGAGAGTTTGGTCCAAGAGGTTGCTGAGAATCGTTCCATTCCAGTTCCTATTGTGACATCCCCAATTAGTGTGTTTAGCATTGAAGTCTCCTGCAGCTATAACGGTTTGAGCCGAATTCCATAAGTTTATGAAGTCGGTTGCCCTTATCCGGTGGTCAGGTGGATTGTAGCATGAGACCAGTGCTACAGGGCCTTCTGATGTTTCGATGCGAACGGCTACAGCTTCCAGTGATTCCATTACTGGAAGGTCCATTTGAAAATGGCTGATCGTGTTCTTAATGTAGATGGCAACACCTCCACCTCGACCATTTTTTCGGTCACATCTATACATAGTGTAACCGACCATTTTCGGATCTCTTAGACGATCATTCAGGTGCGTCTCATTAACTAGAACTAATTGCAACCGTTCAGTGACTTCTCTGAGTTCATTGATTTCCTTGTTCAAACCGTTGGCGTTCCAGAAGATCGCTGTTAATCCTTTTACCACCGCTGGTTGTGCTTGCATTAAAGGAGTTCTTTAAGTTTGGTTATGAAGTCGACAATAAATGTTGACTTGAACTCACTTAAAAGTTTATTTGCTTCCTCAGCGCTGTTGGATTTTTTAACATTTCTTAGAAATGTCATGCCGGCATCCTCAACAGGCTTTGCAAGCTTAGCGGACTCTTTTGTCGCTTTGCTGTAGCTTTGAGGAGCGTCATTTTTTAATAATGCTGGCACAAGTTTGGATTTGGCCATGTCCTTCTTTGCAGCAGGAGCTGCTTTATTAATTTTTGATTTTTTTGGTACCAGGTTTTTTGGCTTTGGGGAAGTTTGGGCATCCCCTGTAGCTAGCGGTATGTGCTCCGCCACATGAAGCACATTTGGCTGGCTCCTCTTTGGTTTTCGTGCATGTTTTTGAGTCATGCTCTCCTGCGCATTTAACGCATTTTTCCTGGTTGTTGCAGTTAGCCTGTCCATGGTGAAATCCTTGGCAGCGGTAGCATTGGAGTGTGCTAGCCTTCCTGCGGTGATTTTCTAATTGGACCTTGAGTCCACAGACCTTGGCAGATGTTTGTTTTGCCCACTCGATGTTGAGTGAGTGGGTTAGTGTTAATTCTACTAACACCAGAACAAACTTTTGTTTGTTGGCTACCTGTCTTTCTAGGTTTCCCAACTGTGTTATTTTGGCTACAATGAGCCCTTGGTCTTCAAGATCTTCTTGAAGTTCGTTGAGGTCAATGCCAATGGGCATAGACCTGATAACCTTTTTTAGAGGTCTTTCCTCTTTTAGCTAGAAAGAGTAGAACTTCCATTGGTTTGTTCTTAGAATGCTAGTAGCTTTTCTAAACTCATCTGGGTTTGCTACTTGGACTCTGATGCCCTTGGGTCCAGCTGTGGCCGATATTGGGCTAATGTTCCCTTGGACTTTAAGCCTGGCTGAAATGGTGGTCCATTTGCTGCCTTCTTCCGTTATAAAGATTGGAGGTGGCTTTTTGTCTGATTTGGGTCTGGGAAGTACAGTGGCTGATGGGTTAACCACCTGGTGCACTGGTGTGGCTTCGACAGCGGCTGGCTGCGCTTGGGAGGAAGTTAGAGGCAACTTTTTTTTAGAGGCTAGATTTTCAGCCTTTGGTTGTTTTTTTGATAGTAGTGGGAATTCTTCCTCACTAATATCTCTAAACCGCTTTGCGGTAGTTTCTACTACCTCCATTGCGTTGCTGGCTTCTTTAGCCTTTGAAGCTTTTTCCGCTTCAATGCTTTTTTCAGCTGCTAAAACGCAGTCCCCCTCTGCGTCGTCAGAGTGGCTCTCCTCCTCTGTTGGTTTAGAACCCCGGTTCATGCTGACTTTGTAAGTTCTTCGCTTACTTTTCTGGCATTTTTTTTTGGCGTCCTGGATTTTGACTCGCAAAAGAATTTCTTGGTATTTTATGGAAAGTGCTCTGTGCCTTTCCATTTCTACCTTTGATTCGTTGAGCTGGATTTTGTAGCTCTCATTCTTCTTTGAGAGCAATGACACCATGTCCTTTAACTCGTTTATTTGGATTTGCAGTTTTTCTGCTGAGTCCATGATTTTTGTTTAATAGATTTGAGAAAATAAAAAAATAATAAAAAGAAAAAAAAAAGAAAATTTTAATAAAATAAAATTTCTTACCCTCCAGGTAAACCGGTGTTTACCTGGGTTAAAACTTTTTGTGTTTTCTGTCCCTCCTGGTTGGTGTTAGAATTCACTTTTTGTTAGAAGAAATAAGAGAAAATTTTTTTTTATTTTTTAGCTTATCACTGAAAACACTTGAAAAAGAAAAACTTGAATTTTTGCAATTTTGAAAAAATTTGTTGAAAAAATTTTGAAAAATTTTTTTTTTTTTTTAAATTTTTCTAAGTTTAAAACCTGGATTTGTCAGAGTTGACAAAATCCAGTTAAGTCCTGAGACTAGCTAGATTTGTCAATGTTCGAGAAATAATTCTTCTAAATTTTAGGCTAAGTCCAAGACACGCCCTCAAAATAGAAAGAATGCTTATTTTAATAAATGAAAAATAATATTTTCACTTTTTCCAAACACTTTAAAATAATTTATTGTCAAGCACTTTGAAAGAAACACGTCCGTTCGCGACAAAGTCACAAGCGGCTCTGATTGTGTCATAAGCATACATTGTTGTAATTGTTTTATCAGATTTCGGAAAATTAGTAGCATGTAAGTTATAGAGGGTGGGGCCTATAATTGACCTCTAAGGAACCTCAGCGGTGACATTTTTGTTTGATGATATGCTATCTGCTGAATTAGAGAAGAATTTTCTATTTGAAAGATATGACTTTATTAAAAAGGCGAAATAATGAGGGACTTTGAGCTTTATTAATTTGTAGATTAGTCCATCATGTAAAACTTTATCAAAAGCTTTTGAAATATCTAAGAAGACACCTCCGGTTGGCTTAGAATGATTTTTATTTTCCAGAATATATTCTGGATAAGAGTGTTCTTTCATGAACCCGTATTGGTCCTAAGGGATCATTTTTTCTGTTTGAATTATGCTGGCGATTCTGTTATGAATGACGCGCTCAATTATTTTTCTCAGATTTGACAGCAGACTGATGGGTCTGTAATTTTCGACTTTAGTCGGATTTTTTCTCGGCTTGGGAATCATTATGATAAGTCAGGTTTTCCACCTTTGCGGAAAATGTTGAAATTTAATAACAGCATTGCAAATTTTAGTAATATGTATGATTACTGGTTTAGGTGCAAATTCTAATTGACTATTTATTATGTTGTCTTGTCTTTTTGGGACTTGAGATTTTTAATTATTTTTTTGATTTCTGTTGGTGTTGTAAGACTAATTTCTACAGGGGTGTTGCACATTTTATTAAACTATTCATTATTAAAGTTATCGAGTTTGTAAAAAAGGGTTTATTAGCAGGATTTGGAAAAAAATGTGTTTCCAACATTTCCGCAAAGGCTTCTTTCTGCCTTCTCTTTATTTGTAATTAAAATTTAGTTTTTAAATTTTAAATGGGTGTTTTGAATGTTGTTACCTTTTAGATTTTTAGTGAGTTGCCAAGGAGGTTCTATTTTATTATTAATTATGCTCAATTTTTTCTCCCAGAGAATGTTATAATAATCTTTTAAGGAGTTTTTGACTTTGTTGTTAAGTTTATTTAAATTATTTCCATCATCAGGAGATAGAGATAATTGATATATTTTTCTTGCATAATTTTTTGTTTAATTAAGTTAATTATCCTCCGTGGAATTTTATCTTTATTTTTATTATTAGATATTTTTGTTGGAGCTTTTGTGTTTGCGTCATTAATATTTAGCTCTAATTTAGATATTTCAGATGTTTTTAATTAGAGCAATATTTAGAATATCTGATTTATTGTCGTCAGTATAATTAGTGTGTTCTATAGGAGCTATTATTATAATTTTTTGTCTATTGCAGAATTTTTGAGTTTCAGACCTTTGGAATTGCTGTGAACACAGTTCCAAGAGGTATTTTTTGCATTTAAATCTCCGAATAAGATGGTTGAATTATTATTATTAAATATTTTATCAAGATTTGAGTCCAATCATTGCTGTTGTGGGGGGCTGTATGCCGCGTATTTATTGAATGACTTTCCTATTTTATTGAGAATTTGACTGGCAATATCTTCAAGGGAATTATTTGCTAATGATTTTTGAAAGGAATAATGTTTTACATCTTTTTTAATTAAAATTACTACTTCGCCTCTTTTTTTACTTTTGCGATCGTTTCTATAATAAGTATAATTTGGAATGCTAAATTTACTGTTGGCTTTAAGAAAAGTTTTATTTATCAGGTTTATTAATTTCTAGATACGATTTCAATTCGTCACGTTTGTTAAGGATGCTGTGGCAGTTTCACGATATGATTTTGATATCCTCCAATGTAAGCTTCTTAGTCATTAATTTGAGTTGAAATTTTGTTAATACATACTATTGTTGAATTTTACTTTCTCCGTCTCGTTTGGTTTTGGTCGTAATACTAGAGCTAGTTTTTCGGTTTTAGTTAAATTTTCTGTTATTTTATAGGTCTTCGGCAATTTCTGTTTCATTCAGTTCTGTCATAACCCCACAGATAACAACTTTTAGATTTTTTTCTTCTTTTAGTTGATGGGTCAAGAATCTTATGTCTTCCTCCTCCACCATTCTTCTTAATGCCCTATAGTCGGTGATGCTGCTGTGGTGGATTTTTATGCTTTTCCTAGTGTCGGTGGCTTTGTTGTGATTGATTTTTTCGTTCTTCATTTCTTGGCTAACCGCCTTTCAGTTGGATTTATCAATAAGAGTAATTGGTGTAGTGTTTTTCTTCTCCGTATCGTTTTTATTTGCTGTTGAAAACGCATTTTCTTCTTCTTCAGTTGCGTTTGTAGCTATATATATGGCTTCGAAATGATTTTTTGTTAAGATTTCTGGTCTATAGTACACCCGTTTTGGTCCTTTTGAAACTTTTTTCAGAAAGATAAAGTCATCGCTTATTAATCTTTTTCGGTTTTTATTTGGGGATTTCTCAGAACTTGGTGAACTTTCTTCCCTAAGTTCGATACTTATACACTTTCACTTTCTTCCTTATTTATTAAATTGAATTCATTTTGCCGTGCAAGAAAATATTCTAGAAAATATTTGGTATTGCCCTTGGGGATCTTATCGAGACGTCTCGATCTTTTAATTGTTTTTCCTTTATGAACAAAAGGATTCGCGCGCGAATTAATTATAATTCCCAAAATATGCGCTTTTGTTTTATCTAGCTGGGGCTTATAACTGCCTCCACTCGTTTTATTAATTTTAATTCTACCCTCATCATGCAACTTTGCTCGTACGTTTTTTCTGTTGAAAACAAGTAACAAATGTACTACTGAACATGACAAGTAGGTTTAGTTTTTACATGTTTTCCCGCGACATTTTTTTGTGTTTTTCTTTTGAGATTTGCATACAACAACTTCAAATGTTTAACGGATCTGGTACCATCGGTTTCTGCATTGAATTCATGTAAAATATTTTGCCTGTTTTGGCTTTTTTTATCATTGATAACATGACGTGCTTTTATTTTGAAAAAGGTCAATCAATCACGAATTGAGGTTAGGTTATGCAAAACGTCAATCGATTGGTGTCAATGGCACCAACCTCAATCTATAAACGATAAAAATCTTAAGAATCAAACGTGCTTTCTAGTTAACTTATTGTCAAAGTTGCTAGTTGAAATAAGTTATCCTTCTGTTTCTTGTATTTTTGAATCTGTTGCTCGTTTATTTGCATATGTTGCCAGTTAACAAGCGTTTGAAAAATCATTTATACAATTGTGTCAAAAATAATTCAATGTTAACATTCTGTTAACACAAACACGATTTTAGATCACATGTAACTGGAAATGCTTTTATACTACCGGGCCTATGCCATTCTGCTTTTTAACGTTGTCTATCTGTGCACCTTTCCAAATGTTGACGACGGTAATATGATATTAACCTTTAATTTTTTTATAATTTTACCATAAGAATTAGAACCTATGTTATATGTAATTAAAATCTATCTATTTGTTACCATCATAACCATTAAAGTAAACCTCATTTATACATTTTGTCTACTACTAGAGAAAAACTTACATTTTACCATCTTGTAAAGACTCTGTATCCGTCAATTTTTGTATATTATTGAAAATTTGTGAAATGTTTTCAAACCAAGGTAAATTCACTCAAAACAACAACTTGTCGATTTTACCAAATATTTAAACAGTTTTTTTTGTGTTGGTAGGTGATTTGTAGAGCTTTTAATATTTTTTAAGTTTCTTATCAATTTTTTTGTATAGAAATTGCTTGAATTATTTGCAAAACTAAGAACCAGAGCTCTAATATTTATTTCCTGATTGGTTTTTGGGAGAGAATCTTGCACTCAATATCTTAAATATTTCAAATCGACAACATATTTTATAAATATTTTGTTTCTACTAAAAATTAATCAAACTTTTTGAAAACGCATTTAATCAGTTTGTTTGAGTTTAATACCGGTTTTTGTTCCTATTGTTATTCTCTTTTCCAAATTCAGTAAACAAAGAGAAAAGAACACATGTTTTTTTCTCATTTAGTTACGTATGTATATAGTAAGAACTTGTAACTCTATACTCTATATCAATATTGGTAAAATGTTGCACATTTAAATGAAAAGCATGTGGATTCTCTTGCGCAAAGTGTCTAAACATTTGTCGTATTACAGCCCTAACATCAAAGGGAACTTTTTCAGTGCCACCCCTGGTTTGATCTCGGTAATGTTAAATTTGGAATGTAGAACGAACATCACATCAGGTTATAGCATTTTTGTTCTTTTTTCTGACACAACTTTCAAAAATATGTGATTGGATTCAAGGCAGAGGACAGTGAAAAACTTTGATGTTTCTGTTTTATTGTTGCGTGTGCCAGACTCCCGGCTACCTAAATGCTATAAAGAGGTTTTTATTAAATTAGGTTACGTTGTGTTTGGAAACTTTGAGAACACCATTTTCTTTACGTGCTCTTGTCGAAGCTTGCAACGTGACTGATTGGCTTTTTATTCTTTGATAACAGTTAGTAAAGTCTCAGTTTGCCAAACTTTCTCTCAAAATTAAATTTTTTAGTGGTTGGCTAGAAAAACAAATAAGACTAAGGTTTGTCTCTTGCTTTGGCATTCAGAATCGAAGACTGTTGATAATAAGAACTTCAATTATACAAAAAGCAAGACAAATAGATTTCTGGAAACCTAATTTATAATTTTATGAGTAACAAGGTTTTTATTCTACCTATATTATGAATTAGCAAAAATAGGCAGAGAATTATGGAAAGAATCAGGAAACTGTTTCTTTACATTTTCATCTTAAGGAAATTCTACAAACTTTAAAAATAATTAATGAAATACGCACGATATCGACTTTATTCTATTTGTTGGTAGTAACCAAAGAAGATAGATTGCGTTGCATATCATATATATGCGTTTTGAACAAGAAGCGCTAACGTGATAACATGGTTGCCCAACCTTCGATAAACTTTTTGTCACAATTTGTCTCTATTACAACTGACATCTGTCATTTACAGTGACCTACATTTATTAAAAACATGTAGAAACTTGGTTTATTAAGTTTTGTGAACTACTAAGAGGACCCCTTCAGCACACAACACCTTTTAAGCATTTTGACCTTGTTTTCAAAGGTATGTTTAAAAAAGCAAAACTATATGGGCTTGTTCAGCACACACCATTTTTTTATCAAATCTACCCCGTTTTTCAAAGTACCTTTGTTAAAAAAAAGTTAAAATTCGCCCTTTTACCTCTGTTTGGGCCACTTCAGCACAAAAATGAATACGGTTTCGTCTAAACAAATTCGGACAAGTTCCGTATGAGCGTCCACAAAGTGGACTAGTGGGTAGCATGCGAAGCGAATTCACAAACCTGTTTTATAAGGTAGAAGGCATGATATCAAACTCATGTAGATAACGATTTTAAATGAAAATTGATAGATTTTTCCGACGGGATAAAACACCCTGTCTATAAAAACTGTATTTATTGATGAATAGGATTATATGCGATTTTGCTCTTTTTTATACTTACTACCATTATTATTGTTTCTTTTATTTCACTTAACTTTGATTGAAACCTTTGATTACCAAATTTAAATAATAATCAACTCTTCCAATCACCATTTACTATAATTTTTATCATTAAATTATTGTGAAATAAAACTCATTCAAGCTTCTCCAACCTTTATTCAAAAAGAAAGTAAACCAATCCAAAATGAAAAAAAATCATTCAAATAAAGTGTATTACAAAATGAAAATAATTAGTGTAAGTACATATTATAAAATGAAAATAGTTATTGTATTATAAAATGCAATACTTAATGTTTTATTATTGTTCAGACTATTTCATTCGAATTTCCAGATTCTCGTCCAGAGTCTTCGTCTACTTGTTGCTGTCCAGCATTCTGGTTAACTTCTCCATCAGCATTCTGTTCTGGATTGCTAAAAAAAAAAAGTTTTAGATACTTCGGTATACAATATACTGGGTATTTTCTTACCTATATTTCATGTAATGTCGAAGTGAAACGACAAAACGTTGTTGCTCCTCAGGCGAGCTAAACATTATCAAAGGGTCAGGTCTTCTTCGGTCCAAAAAATTAATTGTTACAGCATCGACCACTTCATTGTCAAAATTCTCAATGTCCTCTTTTACAATAACGTCTCGTTTTTGTCTATCACTTACGTCAATGGGAATAATCGTTATTCCGAACCCTTGCAATATCGCTACATTTGCACTAAAAATTTCATTGTCGGCACCTTGCTGTACCCGCACATTGTTAAATGTAGTCATATTTGTTTTGTTTTGGCGACGTCGTTGAAGTCGTTCAAGTTGTAACTGGCGCAACTCGCTTATCATTACCTTTAACCCAGATATGCCCAATATTTTTTTTTGTTTTTAATTACAAACTGTATGTATTTCTTGAGTTGTGAGTGTTCACTTATACCAAAAAAAATGTTTTAAAAAATCTATCATATCCTGAAAGACTTGTAGGACGTGCCCTTTTAAAAGGACGATGGGAATATACATGATAAAATAATAAAAGAAATTATATTAAAACAAAAAAAAAGTTAAAGTTAATCTAACATTAAAAACAAACTTAAAAATACATTATAAAATAAGAAACACACTTTTAGACAAAAGCACAATTTGATCATTGTGTATGATATGGTATGAAACAATCAATATGTAATGCCACGTCACACTTTACACATTTGGTTGAAACCTTTTTGTGGCAAAGACGACAGCGAGTTTGTTTGCCTTGAGAAGCAACATAATGACCAACTTGGTCATATCTAGCTCCAAGATTTTCTAATAGAGAAGGGCGGCTTCTCTGTTTTGGAGTTTGTTTTGCATGTTTTTGCAAATTTGATACAGCTATATTTCTACGAAATGCAAGCTGATCAAGTGTTCCTCCATCCGTACGATGCAATTGCCAACTGTTTTGAACGCACATATCAAGAACTTGGCAAATTAAACACCAATACCACTTCTTGCCTCTTATTCCTATGCGATAGAGACCAATATTTTGATCTTGTCTGTCTACCCCACCCATATGTGCATTGTATGTCGAAAATAATGCTGGTTGATCAATAAAAACCTTTTTTTTTTTTTTTTGAGAAAAACGCGTTATTTGTTTGATTGGAGACACATTTTCGGCATTAGATGCTATGCTTACAATAATACTCATAATATTTAAGTTTTTCTTGTATTCTTTTCTGATCATGTAATACAAGTGTTTGCTTTCTATAGTACCACTACATTTTCGTATTACGTCTAAGGCTGCAACAGTGGATCTAAGTTGTCTTAGTTCTTTTGAGAACCAATTTATTTTACGGTTTTTGTTACTTGACTTTTTAACAACCTTTGGAAAGTGTGTGTAGAAAGCACCCAACAACATATCGTGAAACATGCTAAAGCTTTCTTCAGCTGAAAGCTCTTCGCTATAGATATTAGAAAAATTAAATATAGGGGCTATTATTATAATTTTTTGTCTATTGCAGAATTTTGGAGTTTCAGACCTTTGGAATTGCTGTGAACACAGTTCCAAGAGGTATATTTTTGCATTTAAATCTCCGAATAAGATTGTTGAATTATTATTATTAAATATTTTATCAAGATTTGAGTCCAATCATTGCTGTTGTGGGGGGCTGTATGCCGCGTATATATTGAATGACTTTCCTATTTTATTGAGAATTTGAATGCCAATATCTTCAAGGCAATTATTTGCTAATGATTTTTGAAGGGAATAATGTTTTACATCTTTTTTAATTAAGCAGAAAAAATTAGAACTTGTTACTAAATCCCTTAGCATAGCTGTAATAAAGTGATTAGGATTATTATTGTTGTTTTTAAATTGAAAGTGTCTGAAAATTATGTACTAATTATTACTGATAACAAATTATTGACACCGTTAATTTCTAATACAGGAGAGTTTTACTAATGATTGTTAATTTCACCAATAAACCTGATTGACTAAATATATTTCTTACCCTCACCTTAGAATCATTTAGAGAAGAACTCTCGTTCATTTTTACTTTGGTTCGGCTACAATCTGTAATACAAATAAGCATATAAATAATAATTAAGTCTTTTGTCAATGAGAGCAGTACACAAAAGAAAAGTATAGAAAAACCTCAACAGCAGCCTATTAAAGTGTTGTATTTTGTTCTGAAATAAACAACTGTATTATTGTAAAGTGGAATTTTTTACTCGTCCTCTGAAGTTCCCCACACCCTAAAAGATAATGAAACAAAAAGGAACAAGCTAGGTCATTACGTATCAATCTTTTACTCGCCAATTAAATTGCACAGATGGAAAGACATCGCGCAGACCACTAGAAACAAACTGGTTGATACTAACTATGAAGTAAAACTTCCATCACCAGTGTTATATAATGCTATTTTTTTAATTCAACAGGATAAAATTAATAATCAAGTTAAGGATTTTTTTCAGATTTGCTTGTAAAGTTTAATTTTTAAACCTCGATGAACTTATAAATTGTGCACATTGTTAAATGTAGTCATATTTGTTTTGTTTTGGCGACGTCGTTGAAGTCGTTCAAGTTGTAACTGGCGCAACTCGCTTATCATTACCTTTAACCCAGATATGCCCAATATTTTTTTTTGTTTTTAATTACAAACTGTATGTATTTCTTGAGTTGTGAGTGTTCACTTATACCAAAAAAAATGTTTTAAAAAATCAATCATATCCTGAAAGACTTGTAGGACGTGCCCCTTTAAAAGGACGATGGGAATATACATGATAAAATAATAAAAGAAATTATATTAAAACAAAAAAAAAGTTAAAATAATCTAACATTAAAAACAAACTTAAAAATACATTATAAAATAAGAAACACACTTTTAGACAAAAGCACAATTTGATCATTGTGTATGATATGGTATGAAACAATCAATATGTAATGCCACGTCACACTTTACACATTTGGTTGAAACCTTTTTGTGGCAAAGACGACAGCGAGTTTGTTTGCCTTGAGAAGCAACATAATGACCAACTTGGTCATATCTAGCTCCAAGATTTTCTAATAGAGAAGGGCGGCTTCTCTGTTTTGGAGTTTGTTTTGCATGTTTTTGCAAAATTGATACAGCTATATTTCTACGAAATGCAAGCTGATCAAGTGTTCCTCCATCCGTACGATGCAATTGCCAACTGTTTTGAACGCACATATCAAGAACTTGGCAAATTAAACACCAATACCACTTCTTGCCTCTTATTCCTATGCGATAGAGACCAATATTTTGATCTTGTCTGTCTACCCCACCCATATGTGCATTGTATGTCGAAAATAATGCTGGTTGATCAATAAAAACCTTTTTTTTTTCTTTTTGAGAAAAACGCGTTATTTGTTTGATTGGAGACACATTTTCGGCATTAGATGCTATGCTTACAATAATACTCATAATAACCTCGATTTTTCTTCTTGAGCAATTTCTTTGCGTTCAATCCAGTTGAACCTATTCGATTTTCACGAATTGTTCCTGTACCTCTTAGACCAATTTTGGCTAGTTCGTCCAGCAAAGGTATAGTTGTAAAAAAGTTGTCGAAAAACAGGTGATATGGAAAGTTTCCTTGCGATAGTAGTACTTTAGCATATTGTAAAATTATTGAAGGACCTAAGACAAGATCTTTGTATTGTTCATCTATTTTACTACCAGCACCTTGATATGGCTCAAACCATAGAGCGTATCCCCTATCCGTTGTACCAACCCAAAATCTAAACCCGTATCTAATTGGCTTTCCTTTTATGAATTGCTTGCAAGAATGTCTGCCAAAATACGGCACCATTGCTTCGTCTATGCAATGAAATTCTGAATGAGGCGCACTTTCCAAAAATTTTGAATTCATGATGTCAAAGAACGGCCTCACTTTTGCAAATTTGTCGGTCTGGTCAAGTGTTTCATTATTGCAGCAGTGAAAATTTGACATTATATACTCAAACCGATTACGGGAAATCGCATTTGACACTAATAGATTATTAGTATCTGGACTGTTTTCCCAAAACATACGCCTGCGGGGCAAACAATTGTAGCCGCTGAGTATTAGCACTCCAATAAAAATTTCGATTTCTTGACATGTCACATTGGCTTGCCGGTTATGTTGAGAAGCGTATAAATTTGTATAGTTTGTAAGCATCGAGACTACTTGTTTATCTAAAAAAACGTTGAACAACGCAGATGGTGTGCGTTGCTGTATTACATTTTCCTTGATTGGCCAATTAAAAATATCAATTTTTCGGTCTTGATTTTTCCAGGTATACTTTTTTTTGTGAATTTTTTTGCGTCTTTTTTGCAACAAAGACAAAGGAATATTGAACTCTGGATCACTATCCTCACTCCCATTTTCACCGTCTTTACTATTCTTTTTTGCATTCACAGATATTGTACGCTCTTCTTTATTTTCATCGTCATCTGAACGTTTTTTCTTTGTAGAAATTTCAGCTGTTGACAAGAGCTGAGAACCGGGAAAATTATCAATCGTGAAAACGTCTTCCCCTCCCGAATCCTCGTCTGTTAATTCAGAGCATGCATTGTTTGGAGGGAAAAGAGTGATGTCAATTTCACTATCACTGTGTGTGTCAATATCTTCAAGAGATTGTATAATTTCTTCCAAAGTTAGCCCACTAAAAAAATAAAAAATGTTATTCAAATGCTCATCGTCCTTCTAAAAGGACAGTTAAAAAAAACAGTTACTAATCATGATGGTTGAAATATATTTTTCTTTTTGATGCTTTCCAATTCATTACTGAAGGTTTTAGAAGTAAATTTCAATAAAGCTTGAAATAAATAGTTGTTTTGAACAAGAAAAAACTTACCCCACAGGTCGTAAGTCAATGGGATACGACATTTTTAATTCACCACTGTTCGTTGAATCTTCACTGTAAGATGATTTTTACGAATACCGGTGATTTATGAAATCACCGGTATTCGGTTTGAGACAAAAAAGAATGACAAATAATCAAGCGCAACCCCATCTGTTGTTTTTAATTAGAATAAAAGTTACAGCTCTCTTTAATAAACAAAAGCAAGTGTCCTTATAGAAGAACGATAGGCACATCTGGGTTAATTCCCTCATGTCTAAAATAATCACAAAATACTATTATTTTATCACTGTTTTTACACGTACTTTAGATTTCCTTCTCATTTTCTTTACCACACAAACACACAAACACAACGGCTCTGGTCGTTGGTCGTATGTTCAAACTTTCAAATGTTCATGTTCATGTTGATTGTTGGTTGTTTTTCGTTTTCGATTACTGCGCAAGCTCATTAGCTTGGAGCCGGATGTATAAATAGTTGCATAAATTGCAAGTATTAATTCGATTATTCCTCGACGCCAGGCTTTTCTACCTGTTATTATTTTCTAAACTACATATTTGCAAGTCTAGTATGGATTATTATTTAAGCTCCAGATGTAAGAGTAAATTACCCATTTTATAGATTCGTTCAATAAACCGCCAGTTAATAGTAAATTACATACCTAGGCCAGTAAAATAAGAAAAGTCTCAGAGCACATGTAATTGTTGGCCGAGGCGAAGCCGAGGATGACAAACATGTGGTTTGTGCCCTTGTGTGGATGACAAACATGTGCCCTCCAGCCACTTTCCGGCTGGAGGGCAGAAAATGAAATTTTCCCATCATTAGATATGAATTTTTATAACTTCATCTCGAATACTGAAAATTAAACTTATTATTCATACCTAAATTAAATATTTCTTTTAGAGTAAACAAATGAATTGAACCACAAAATATTTTTAAAACAAATCATTTTAAGTAAGGTCAACAGCAGGTACACAAATTCAGTTTTACCTTATCTCCCATAAATAAATAAATAATAATTGTAGTTATTTGAGTAGATATTTGAATTTTCCAATTTATGTAAAAAATTACATAATAATATGTAAGTAAAATGTTGTTTACTATAAAAGTATTAATATCCAAACGGTATTGTATCAAAGTTTTCTAGAATAACTCTCTTGTCATAAACAAAAGTCTGTATTAGTCTTGTAACAATAACTTATTGGGCCTGTTGATATCCAGTCTATTATCCATACGCCTTTACCTAATTCGTCTGTCCAATCTCCCAATAGACAGCCTGTTTTAACAGTGTTTTTTCCATCATCTATATAAACGATACTATCTGTGTCATAATATGCTACGCTTTTTCCTAATTTATCTAACATTTTGTATAATCTTAGTCTTGCGTTTGCAGTTGTAAAAGCAGCTATAAATATAATTGGTATTGAAATCATTTTCAACATAGCAATCTTTTAACTTATAACCAATTTGTAACATATTTTCATTTATATCGTTTATACGTATATTATCATGTTTCTCGTCTAATAAAATTTCATAAAACCTTTTAACATCTGTAACATATTCTGTTGCACCCATATTTTGTCTTTGCCCAAATTTACCCCATAAGGAATTTAAGCATATTTTCGCAACAGCTCTCTTTCCAGGATTATTTTCTATTTTACCCAATTCGATACCTAGAATTCCTTTTACGGCTTTTCTATATTCTTCTTCTGATTCAAAATCATCCTGCCAAGGACTTGTTTCTAATTTAATTTTCATAAACGCTTTTACATATCCTTTAAATATATATGATGATTTTTTGTAAAAATGCGAAACCTCATCAATAGTTATTATTTTGTACCCCTTTTCAAAATTGCTTTTTTTACTTCGTTGGTACACCAGGTTCCTCTGATAATTCTTTGAGATTCTGTATGAGAACATTTATCTTTTTGATTATTTAATTTTGCACACTATTGACATAATGGAAATGTTAGTTTTTCATCACCAGATTTAGTTTTATTCTTAACAGGTAAAACGGGGTGATACAAACCTTTTGGTGGTAAAATTGCACATTTTATTAAACCATACCAATCTGAATTATACGTAAGAGGTTTGAATATTTTAGTAGGATGTCCAACTGGATAATCATCGTAACATTATACTGTTGGATATAAACTGCAAATATCTATATATTTCAATTTCTTTCCTTTAACGCGCAATTTTGTTGCATTCGTTCTTCCACCAAAGAATGCGTTTCTAGGATTAAGTTCTTCCAATTCCTTAATTTCTTCTTCAATTTGTTTCATTTCTTTCTTATATTCTTTTGACTTTGTCTACTCACATTCCCACATTTTTATTAAGTTATAACCACCTTTTTTTATTTGCTCACTTCTTTCTATTGTTTTCTCATAAAGATCTTCTATAGTTGTTTTATTCTTATTATTAATAAAATCTGAACTATAACATTTTGTACAACCGTGCCAAAAACAACCGTAATATTGGTAAACAGTATTGGATTTTTCATCAAACCCGTCAACTTTTGATCCACATATTTTCACTTCACCATTGTTCAATGCGTGTTTTATATTTGGATTATGAAAACTATTTAACCATGAAATTGATTGTTGCGAATATTGATCTTTTTTCAGATTATCAACAACAGCTATTGTATCTTTCTTAATATATTTTGATTTATATATAGCCATACAAACAGCAGCAATAGAAATATATCTAAAAGGGTCTATATTAGCAATTTCTAGAAACTGTTTTCTTAATTCAAGACATCCTCTTCTTAATATATCAACATCAGAATTACAATAATCATAAAGTTCTTTTTTAAAATCAAACAAATAATTTTCTTTTCTTTTTTGTTTATGCTATTCTAAAAAGTGATTGCGGCAACCATCATCTCTGCATGCCTTAGAGTTCGTCTTTGGCTTACTGTTACCATAACATTTTTTACATTCTGTCATAGAATTAACACCATAGTATTTTGTATCAGGTATTTTTCCAATATAGTTCTGATTTTCTGTAGTATTGAAGAAATGTGGAAAATATCCTTTTTTAAGTTCTTTTAGACCGAATGTTTTAGGGAAATTTTTTAAAGGTCCTTGAACAAAATTACTACTATCAATAATTCTTAAATTAATTGATTTTATTTCCATTAACATTATTTTAGATCCATTATATACGCAGAAAGGTTTAACACCGTTTTCAACGCAATATTTTAGAATAAAGTAAGAATCATAACCTTTAGAATAATGTGCAATAGCTGAGTGCCCTCGATGATCTCTAGAAATTAACCATTCACAGAAATCTTCGTTACTCGGAATTTAACATTTCCGCTAAAATCGTGAGATATAATTAAATTAGCGATGTGTTTGCCTGTTTCTTGCATCGCTTCATAATCAAAGAATAAATATTTTTTTGTATAGGTACAATGATTTGTATGCTTTGTAGAACCACAGTTAACACATTTAAACGGTTTCGTATCATTCAGTGGTTTTTTATTAGTATTCCTTCTAATGTTGTCAAAGCCTTTAGATATATTAATGGAAAAATTTATTTCTTTAAAGACAATAATTACTACGAGTATCATGAATTTTTGCAAACGACAAAATCGTATAAATTTGATTTATCTATTTTTGGAATTAAATGTAGTATTATAGATAAGATTATGATTTTACTAAATAAGCTTAAATAATTTTTTAATATAAATGGATACCAAAATAACCTTATCTTCAAACAGGAACGGTGTTTCTAATCTTTGTTATAAAGTAAATGAAGAAGAAACTAAAATTGATCTAAGACCAGATGAAGAAATTGAACTACTACGAAAAATTTCTGTTATTATTCTCACAAAATTACCCCCAGAAGTAGCACATAAACATCTGAAGAAATTTTTGAAATTCGCTTAATTTGGTAAATTGATTTTTTATATCAAACTTCATAGTTAATAATTACTTATTTTTTTAATAAATGACAGAACCAAAAGTTGAATGGGAATGCATATCACGCTTTCAAGAATTATCTGAAGATTTTATTAGAGAATTTCAAGATAAAGTTGATTGGAAAGGTATATCAGGCTATCAAGAATTATCAAAAGATTTTATTAGAGAATTTCAAGACAAAGTTGATTGGGAATATATATCAGAGAATCAGAAATTATCAGAAGAATTTATTAGAGAATTTCATGATAAAGTTGATTGGAAAAATATTTCAGAGAATCGGGAATTATCAGAAGAATTTATTAGAGAATTTGATGATAAACTTGATTGGTGTTAATTCTATTATTTATCAAAAAAGTTAAGTATATCAGACAGGGTATTTTACCCGTCGGAAAAAAGGTATAATAAACTTAATATTTTTATAATTCAATAGTAATTTAAAATCTTTGGAATTTATTTCAATTTTTGGTATAGCATTTTCGTCTTCTTGTGGGTTTTCCTCTTTACATTCCGAATTTTCTTGTTTATTCATTATTTTTTCGCTTTTCTGTTTACCCTTGAAAATCGGGGTGTTTTCACGATTTTTTTTGTTTTTCTGCTTACCCTTGAAAATCGGGGTGTTTTACCTTAAATTATTGAGTGTGTGCTGAAGGGGCTCTCTACGTATAATATGTATGGACATCCTTTGTGTGTTTTTATGTTATGTTATCAGCTTTTGAATCCAGACTCTATTAATAAAATGATATGCAGAATTCTGTAATAAAAACGATAATAGTGTGCGTTTTTTAGGTGGTTATTTGATAAAATTATATAAAAAGTTTGTCGGCACCATGCAAATATTTTTTTGTGCACTAATGTATTAGTTAAGTCTTGATTTCTTTATTTATGTGCGAGTAGGTACATCATAAATACTAATTAAGGGATTCCACACTATTATTAAAAAATACCATAATTATTTACTATCACTACATGTATGTTTTGAGCTCCTCTGTTCGAGTATTGTATTGCTTAGGAAAATGGGGTTGATGGGTACACGCCAAGTTCCTCCATGTGAACACCCACCCTCTTTCATTGGTGGCTTGATTTTGGTAGAATTCATATTCCACAATTTCTCCACCTACTGGTCTCCATGCATTCAACTGTTTTCTTAGTTCTTGAGCTTGTGTGCCTTGTAAATATGCTGTTTCTTCATCAATACTTTGATATAACACACCCCACATACAGCATTTTTGTTTTCGGGTGTCCCGACTCTAGACCCTGGTCGCTATAAAAGGGCAATTAGGTGGCTTGAGTCTGCGGAACAGTTGAAGGACATTGGTATGATCTTCGCAATCTCTTGGGCACACCAAGAAGAAATTAGCAACTGTAAATTAACTGTAAATAACAGTAGCAAATTACACATACACTTACTTTGACCATTGTTCTCCTCATCCATCTTCTGCTGAGGTAATGATCACAGAACAGGTAATGATTATTATACGTTGACTGATAAGATAGAATCACAGCATAGAATTATAGATAATGGAGGAATGGAGGATCTATGCATAGACTCCATAGACTGAACCACAGGACTTGCACAGGACTGCTGAACGAGCATTGGCAGGAAGTCAAAAGCTCCAAGGTAATCAGGCTTGCCAATATAACTAGTACCAACTTAATCGCGGCGGTAAATTCAAATACAACAGAGTAAAATCTTTGAAAAATGTTAATTTTAAAATGTACCTTAAAATCGCGGTGTTTTCACGACTTTTTCTGCTTTTCAGTTTATCCTTGAAAATCGGGGTGTTTTACCTTAAAAGTGGTGTGTGCTGAAGGGGCCCACTGTTTTTAGTTTACCCTTGAAAATCGGGGTGTTTTACCTTAAAAAGTGCTGTGTGCTAAAGGGGCTGCGTTTTTTTGTGGACCCTTGAAAATCAGGGTGTTTTTTCTTTAAATTTTAGACTTTTGAACCAACCTTGAAAATCAGGGTGTTTTCAGGATTTCTTGCGCTTTTCTCTTACCCTTTGAAAATCAGGGTGTTTTACCTTAAAATGTTGAGTGTGCTGAAGGGGCCTATATACTACTCACTAATGTAAAGCACGTGCTAACTTTGAATGAGGATTATTTAATAGTACCTATGAGGGTATTAATCAATAATTATTACCATTATTGAGATTTTTCTTATTCAAATCAGGCAAAATTTTATTTTGTTCTACTATTCTGTTTATTTAGTATTTAAAATAATGTCGTCTTATCTTATCAGGTTTAGAAATTGCTATTATTAAGTATTCTTACAATAATGCTGCTGCTTAGTCATAATATTATAGTACTTATTATTGTTTTTTTTCCAACAAATATCATTATCGAAGTAGCGTAATTTATTATTTTTGGTTTTTTATTAACCTACATTTTTTTGAATTTAATTTGCAAAAGATCAATTAAATTTGGCGAATGCGCTAGCATTGCGTGAAATTGCAATTATTTAATTATTAGGTTTTCAAATGATTTATCAAATTTGTTCGATAATATATATAATGTTTTATAATAAAAATAATTTGATGTTTGATTAATAAGGTTTCAAGAATTCTATAATTTACCTGCTGATGGAACATTAAATCAAGAAACACTTGCTTTGATTAATACTCCTAGATGTGGTGTTAGAGATAATCCAACTGCTTATAGAGTTCACACTAACAAATGGTCTAAAACAAATCTTAAATGGTATTTTTCGTTGGCAACAAACGAAATGAAAGAATTAGCACAAAAAGCATTTGATCGATGGGAATCGGTTTCAAAATTAAAATTTGAGTTTAATAGTAATAAACCAGATATACTTATTTCATTTGCTAATATGCCGTTTCAACATAATCATAATTCCCGGTGTCAAAAAGGAGTATGTTCTAACAGTTTCGATGGAAAAGGTAATATTTTAGCACATGGATTCTTTCCAAATAATGATGAATGTCGAGGAATTCATTTTGATAAATCAGAAAACTGGTATTTTGGAGAACTAGGTAATACCCCTGACGGACAAACAAATTTTTATACGGTATTATTGCATGAGATTGGACATACTTTAGGTATTGAACATTCTGCCAATGATAAAGCAATTATGTATGCTTATTATGTAGGAGATGGTGATAAATTAACGCAAGATGATATTTGGGCAATTCAATATTTATATGGAATACCTGAATGGTCAAAATATGAATCAATACCAACTACAACTACCACAACTACTACATCTACCACAACTAAAAAACCTATTACTTTGACTCCTAAAAAGACTGATTCATTACCTGATTTATGCAGCTTAAGTGAAACTATTAACACATTTTTAATAGCAAATCATAAATTATATATTTTCTACAAGAAATATGTCTGGATTGTTAATTTAAAAGACATGAGCTATGATAATAAACCAAAATTAATTACAGATTATTTAACTTTTTTAACAGATAATTTTCAAGAAATATCACAAATTTATCAGAGACCAGATGGAACTATTTTGTTAACAACAAACAACTTATATTATATTATTGATTTTCCTAGTTTCGTTGTTAAAAATGGTTATAATGAAAGATCTATCACAAGTTTGGGTGTTCCTAGTGGAAAGAAAATTAATGCAATATTTAGTACTTATTCTGGTCAAACTTATGTATTTTATGACAACACAATGTTTATACAATTTGATGAATGTCTGTTTAGACCTAAGAAACATGGTATGATAGCTGAATTGTTTTCTAGTATTCCTTCTAATGTTGACAAAGCCTTTAGATATATTAATGGAAAAATTTATTTCTTTGAAGACAATAATTACTACGAGTATCATGAATTTTTGCAAACGACAAAATCGTATAAATTTGATTTATCTATTTTTGGAATTAAATGTAGTATTATAGCTAAAATTATGATTTTACTAATTAAACTTAAATAATTTTCAATATAAATGGATAACAAAATAACTTTAATTTTAAAAGAGAACGGTAAACCTTATCTTTGTTGTCAAGTAAACGGCAAAGAAACTAAAATTGATCTAACAGAAAACGAAGAACTTGAACTACATCTAAAAATTAATATTATACTAACAAAATTACCTCCAGAAGTAGCACATAAGCATCTGAAGAAATTTTTGAAATTCGCTTAATTTGGTAAATTAATTTTTTATATCAAACTTCATAGTTAATATTTATTTTTTTAATAAATGACAGAACCAAAAGTTGATTGGGAATGCATATCACGGAAACAAAAATTATCTGAAGATTTTATAAAAGAGTTTCAAGATAAAGTTGATTGGGAATGCATATCACGCTTTCAAGAATTATCTGAAGATTTTATAAAAGAATTTCAAGATAAAGTTGAATGGGAATGCATATCACGCTTTCAAGAATTATCTGAAGATTTTATTAGAGAATTTCAAGATAAAGTTGATTGGGAATATATATCAGAGAATCAGAAATTATCAGAAGAATTTATTAGAGAATTTCATGATAAAGTTGATTGGAAAAATATTTCAGAGAATCGGGAATTATCAGAAGAATTTATTTATTAGAGAATTTGATGATAAACTTGATTGGTGCTAATTCTATTATTTATCAAAAAAGTTGAGTATACCAGACAGGGTATTTACCCCTGAAAAAGGGTATAATAAGCTTATTATTTTTATAATTCAATTGTAATTAAAAATCTTTGGAATTTATTTCAGTTTTTGGTATAGCATTTTCGTCTTCTTGTGGGTTTTCCTCTTTACATTCCGAATTTTTTTGTTTATTCATTATTTTTTCGCTTTTTTGTTTACCCTTGAAAATGGGGGTGTTTTCACGATTTTTTTTGCTTTTTTGCTTACCCCTGAAAAGTGGGGTGTTTTACCTTAAATTATTGAGTGTGTGCTGAAGGGGCCCACTTAGTAGTTTGTGATGTAAGTAATGTAACTAATAGATGTCGCTAGTTTTACCTAATTTGTTTTGAGCGAACTGTCGAATGGTTTGACAACGTTTATTTTCTCAGAGTTCTACGAGAACTGGCACCAATTTTTGGTACAATTTTCCTAACAGAATTATTATGATATTTACATAAAGAGGTTTGTGACTGTTCAATTATTCTGTGACAAACATAGACATATGTTTTTAATACGTTTGTTGTTTAGTGTAATTTTTAGTGAATTGCTTAGATAAACTGCTCAAATTTATACAAAATGCTTTTATAGTTGTATCAGAGCTTTCAAATACGTCTTTGTATAGCACTAACGTTGATTGTTTGCTGATTGATATACTGTATTTTTCCTGGCGTTAGTCGATGAAAATAATGTATTTAAGTCATAAAACAATATCTTTAGGAGTGTATTAATTTTTTTCTAAAATCGAATCTATATAATAATTAAACTCCCCGTAAATTGTCAGAATGAACTCGTTCTCACACGTTGTTTTCTATATTCAATTTCAAACAAACAAAATAAAAGGGGTCTTTTAAAATAAGATATTTTTTGTGTGTTCCACAAAATGAGATTTAAGTCTTGAAACAGGACTTTACGGGCTCATCTGTCATAATCTATAGACCCTTATGTTAAACCTTACGAACGATTTGCGAACACATTTTTAAACATCTATTTCTAAACAATCAATCAAAACAATAATTTGTTTATGGCCGGTCTCGGTAATATACTTTTATGATTATGTTATTTTAAAAAAATACCTGTCATGTGTCAAATCAAATGTTAATTAATAAAATTTAAAGTTATTGAAATGGGGTTATTTTGTGGGACTCTATCTTTCATCACTGTTTTTTGCCACACTAAACTTTATAAAGTTATTTAATGTTTCTTGGTATATTTTTCCTGATGTATATTTTGTAGCAACGTGTTAAAGCGTAACAAAGCTTTGTGAAACCGTTTTCATGTTAACAATGGATTTAACAATGTGTTAGCTTACCTTGTGTTAAATTTGACATTGACATTTTAACAACATTTTATGAAACCTAAATGTATTTTTACATTGTTAAAATATCTAACACGATGTTAAAATTTAACAACGCTTTGTGAAATCGGCAATATTGTGTAATATGGTGGCGTGCTATAATTTTAATGAAATCAACTGGGGATTATAAAGTTAAATTTCTGTTTATTATAGTTGTTTATAACTTACTTTAATTTTACAGCAACGGAAGACATTCATAGTTTTACGATTTAAAAAACAACCTAACAAATAAAAACGTTTCCATATAATTCGAGGTATAATATAATTCGCGATGTGGCTTGGAAACCTTCGTATCATTATAACAATGTCTTCTGGGAGTAATGACAAACAAAGTAGAAATTATTAGTCTCTTATGCATTGTAAATAAATTATATACCTTTTATTAAATTTGTCAGATCGTTCAGTTTTTTTTTTCTGAAAGCTGACATAAATTTTTAATTTTGTCGTTTAATTTATAAAAATCAGAACAGGTAGATCACAAAAGGGTGCAAAAATGTACAGGTTATGAAAAATTCTTGCTAGAATTTAATATTTTCATCAAGTTGATATGATTGAAGCTACGTACACATAATGCTAAGCTTTTGATGTCATATTATTTTACAAAGCATTATTTTTGTCAAAAACAAATCAAATGTTTTCATGTCACACAAAAATTTAAAAGCTGGATAAGAAAAAACGTACATACAACACTGGTTCAGTGCCAATAGAAAAAGAAAAAAATGAGTTTTCTATTGTGCAAAAATAAATTCTAAAATATGAATTGTAAAAAGACGCAATATATAAACGTATAGAACACACATTCTGTGGATTCGGATGACTATATTAATTAAATGTTCCCAAAATACATAAATGTAAACTTTCTATAATACCAAATATAATTTTCTCTTTATACATATTTACATATTTTTGAAAGATGTTTTAAACACTTTATTAATTTGCTACTACTTTCTGACAATGGACATACTGGGTAAGTTGGTTTTAACCTTTTTATTTATTTATTTATTTACGGCAAACCATGTTACAATAATTATTATAATGACATACAAAAAGAATAAACGTGAACATAACTTAAACTATACATCATACATTAAACTGTTAAGCTGTTTTTTAAATCTAGATTGATTTATACCAAAAAACTCTATATTATGTCTGTTCATGAAATTAACATCTCTAGCGATCCTAGATAGTGGCGAGCAAATTCCGTAATTAGTTCTATGGAAAGACACATGTAGCGTAGTAACATGCCTAACATAACATTGAGGTACATAAATATTGAACAAGTTCAGAATGGGTGGACACTGTATAATATTATTAATGACCTTGTAGAAAAAGTGTAAATCAAATTTGGTACGACGACAATTTAACTTACTCAGACCAAAATAGGCTAACAAATCATTGTAGTTACTTTTTTTAAAGTCTATATGAAATTTATAACAAATACATTTTACAAATTTTTTTTGAATTTTTTCAATCCTGTCAATAGAGTTCTCATAAAATGGGCACCATATAAGCGAATTATATTCCAAGTTTGGTCTAACTAGCGAATTAAACAATAAAATAAATACTCTTAGATTAACAAAATCTTTACATTGTCTTATCACAAATCCTAACATTTTATTTGCCTTTTTGACGACATTTTCAACATGCAAATTAGAAGTAAGTTTGCTATCAAACATTACACCAAGGTCATTAAATTGAAATAAGCATTCTAATAAGGTATCATTAACGTAATACTGGGGATAGCTAGTAACACTTTTTCTAGAATAACGGACCACCTTACATTTGCATATATTTAGCTCCAACGAATTAAGCTCACACCATAAGACTAACCGATTTAAATCATCCTGAATCAACAGACAGTCTTCTTTTGAGTCAATCTTGAAGAACAATTTTAAGTCGTCTGCATAAAGAAGAATCGAACTGTTAAAAATTACATTTCTTATGTCATTAATGAATAATGAAAATAAAACCGGACCCAAATGAGATCCTTGCGGAACACCCGAAGTAGCCTCAATTAATCTGGATCTACACAAACCTATACGAGCTTGTTGTTTTCGATCAGAAAGATAAGAACGGATCCAAGACAAAAGCGGATCACCTATTCCCATACCTTTAAGTTTCCAACATAATTTTGTTATGTTAACACGATCAAACGCTTTTTTTAGATCTGTATATATACAGTCAACTTCTAAGTTGTTTTCAAAATATGATATCATCATGATAGAGATACCACGGTAATTTTCAATCATTGTCTTAGATCCGCTCTTATGTATAGGTACTAAGTCAGCGATCTTCCATACAAGAGGAAAGCTACCAGAACTCAAAGATTTGTTAAATATGATTTTAAGAGGAAACGCCAAAGAGTCCGCACATAAACGTATCATACCTGGAGGAATCCCATCTGGGCCCGGACTCCACTTAATTTCAACATTATAAAGTTTAGAAAGAATTTCATCTACCAAAACTTCAAAATAATTTAAATCGATTACATTAGAACTAGAATGCAAGTTATTCTTGCCACAATCAACATCCGCAAAAGAAGTATATACAGATTTGAAGTGACTAGCAAAGGCGCTTAAAATATCACCAACATTATCACATTTTGTACTGTTGTACGTAAGAGTGCTTGGCAGAACATTACTACATTTAGAAGAATTTACAAAATTCCAGAAAGTTTTTGTACTATTAACAATTTGTTGTTGCACGTCACTTATATATGCATTCTTACTCTGCTCAATTGCCTCTTTACAACTGTTTCTTAAATTGCTGAATACTTGGTAATCTGAAGATGAGCTAGACATTTTAAATTTTTTATGAGCAATTTATTTTTGTGTAATTAGCAACCTAGTTGCTTTGTTGCACCATTTAGGAAAGTTAGATCGCTTTTTTTTTCTCACAGGCACAAATAAGTCTATGGCAGTAAATAAAATCTGATAAAAGGCATCAACACAATCATCAATATTATCAAAATTATTTAAAAATATCCAGTTAATACTATAAAAAAAGTCGTTAAAATCATTATATGATGACTAAAAATATTTCATCTTCACAAGCGTATTGCAAATTAAAATCACTCAAACATATACTCAAAGCTGGATGGTAAATATCGCAAAATAACAAAGGAGATGTATTGACACTGATAGAAATAGTTGTAAAATTACAAAAGATCAAATCAAGTGTTGATCCCTTCTTATTGGAAAATTCATTAAATTGTATAAGACCACAAAACGAATAAGAATCACAAATTTTCTGAGCACAACTGTTAAAACAAATAGATAGTAAACCACCATTAGATGCATCATGCTGCCATTTGATATTTGGAAGATTAAAGTCCCCAGCTACACACACACGACTGTTAATATTAGCAACAATTTGCTCAACTAACTTAGTGTGAGCTTCATATAGATCAACGGGAGAATTTGGTGGGAAATAAACTCCACAAATGATTATAGTAGTATCACCAATAGTTGCAGAAATCCATAGCTCTTCACGATTAAGAGTGTTCACATTCATCTGAAATGATCCAAACTGACGATCAATAGCGATCAGAACTCCGCCTCCTCGGGATTTATCACTAGTATTTGCAGATCTATCACATCGATATACCTCATATCTTGAATCAATAAATTCATTAGAAAAAATGCCCTCAGTTAACCATGTTTCTGTTAAGATAATGATTGAGAAATCTTCATTTAAAATACTATTGTAGAGATCACCTAATTTGGTACGCATCCCTCGGACATTTTGATAATATATAGATAGCGATGTTAGGTCGCTGTTGCCGTTTCGACCTGCTTCTGAAAATTTGGTTTACCAGCAGCACTTTTGGGTTTACTATTCTCATAAAATTTTCTTACTGCAACTCCTTTAGGCCAAAATTGCGGTTCCAACAGATCTTTAATAAATTCAGAGTTAATAGTAATCTTAAAAGAGCTGTACACGTCTAGAAATTTAGAATTTAACTGAACCACCTTAGCATTGGGATGAACATTTTTAGACGTCATGTGAGATTGTATTTTAGAGTTAACATAATTGAGGACATCAACTGTTGTTTTCTTTGGATTGACTCTAGTTACATGTAATGTAGAGTTTCTAATTCTGTTAACTACAGCAAAATCATCTCCATCCTCATTAACTATTTGTTCACCTGAACCTATGATAAGAGATTTGGCTTTATAATAATTATTGTTTTTCGACGTTTTTTCTACGGAACTTTCAAGTTTATGGTTCTTTAAAAAATCAGATTCAGCTTTACTACAATTTTCTTGGACACCCTGTGTATTTAAGTTTCTTACCTTAAAAGATAACGCAGAAGGCTGTGTTTCTTCAGTTGGTTTAATCACTACCGGTGATAGTTTTTTTGTCTTTGGAATATTTAAAGGTTTACCTTGCATATCACGTTTTTGCACCAATGAATCTGCATTATCAACACGAAAATTACTAGGATCATTGGACTTCATTCAACTTCATTCAACCTGGATAGCAATCTAACCATATCAATATTTGATTTTTTTAAGTTTTTCATTTCTAGATATAAGGACGACAGTTCCTTCCTTAGGGATTGGGACTCAGTTCTTACGGCAGTGGCCACAATTGTGAGAAACTCTTCACTTTTCAAAAATTCTATAATAATATCGGCAACTCCATTAGAGGAGGTGTTATGAATACGATCCTTCTCCTGGACACTAACATTGTTTCTTGCTTGATTTCCAGCATTATTGCACTCAGGACAAATTATCTCTTCATCATTGAGAATTTTCACATTATCTAAATATTTCACACAGCCTGGATGAGTAAGGCCTTGGCAACATACGCATTTTAGCCCGTTTTTAGGCACTAATCTGCATTTTGCGCATATTTTAACCGGAGCGGTATTTTCTACACCTGTACCGATCGGCGACATTTTGAAAATCTGTCGCCTTTTGTATCTTATGATGTGTATTGCGAGGATTAAGGGCATATTTGTATTCAAACAGATATTTATATATTTTAATTTATTTAATTTATTACGTATCAACAATTAAAATAACCATTAAAGAAATTAAGGGAAATTAAGGAAATTAAACTGACATTTTTTGTTATATTGAGATTATCCATATAACTTTGAATATGCCGAGAATCGTGCAAAGCGATTCTGATCAGTTTTCTAAAAGCGGGTGTGAATTTATGTTCTTTTTTTTTTCAGAGAGATTTTTTTATTAAAATTTAATGGCTTGGTTGCTCTAGTGTAATTGAGCATATTAGATTAAATTTATTAAATGTTAATTCTGTAGTTTTTCACCTTAGTTTTAAAAGTTTTTTCGTCGACTTTGCGACTAATCAGATAACTTCTGAATTGTTCTTTTGCAAAAACATGCTTTGTTTTGATATATGCAATTACAGGCTGTTTGATGATGTGTTTAATTTTTCAATAAACGTACGCTTTTAAAACGGATTTTTCAAAAATAACTCTACAATTTCCTGATGCACGCCATTGGCTCAAGTTCAAATGTGATGTTCACATATTGCTCTCTTTATTGAAAAAAAAAATCACGAAAGAACGTGAAGAAAATTGACGCTATTTATTGCCCAGATGACGTTTACGAATTGCACACTGAAAGTCTGCAGTGAGCTTACAATCATTATGTAATACACATAAACATAAATTTCGGTGAATTGAGGTATTTTGGTTTGAACTTTTCCTGGGTCATTTATATCGGCCAAAGTTAAATTTTGCGATGAAAAAAAAAATAAGTTGGCAAAGAGATCGTTAAAAGAAATAAAAGCAAAGGCTAAAACAATATTGTAATAACATTAAATAAACATATTGTTTGTTGTTAGAATAATATACATTAGGTGCAGTAAATGCAATTTTGAAGATTTTATAGGCTTATTTGCATACCCTATATTTAAAGCAAGTACTAAAGTTTTCGTCGTAAATTATATTGTAAAATAAATTTACTGTTTATGATGCTTTGGGTTGCTTAAAAATGTGTTCTTATGCGAGTTTATTTGGATCCAGTGGGTGTTTTCTACAATAATTATTGTGACAGGGATTAATAGTTATGATTGGTTGACATTAGCCTTCTTACCATGTAGCTTGTAGAATATAATCTACTTATATTGTTTATTAGCTCTTTCTTTGTACTAACCTACACGCTAAATTACAACTACCCTAACGTTAAATTAAGGCAAACTATGTTTCTTTTGTTTTTTGCTATTTTTATCGCTATTAGATTCTACGCTTCTATTTTTTTTCGTTTCTATTTACTGCAATCTTTTTCTTTTAATTATCTCTTGTTTAGTCCAATCGTTTGTCTACGCAACATGGTTTACCTCTTAACATGTTTTTCTATCATACCTCTTCCTTGTTTTTTTTTCTATTTATTAAAATTGGCTTTTTTATTTTACATCTAGACTCTATTTTTTTTTCATTGTTTATTTTTGTATCTTTTGATATCTCTTTTTAGCCGTATATTTTTATACTTTTTGTTATTTGTTTTTCTTGCAAGTTTTTTTTGGTTTATTTATATCACTGTCCCTCTCTTAACTCACTATACATTCATTACCAGTTGTCTTTCTACTTTATGTTTATTCATCTCTCTCATAATATTAATATGTTTGCAATTGCATTCGTTTCGGACTTCCTCTCATTTGGGTTTTCTAATTTTGATGATTTTTTTCCTGTTATTAATTGTTTTTTTTAGGATTTTTTATAACTACATATTTTTTTCTTTTTTTTTATCTAACTTATAACCGGCTTTAATAGTTATTTACATAAAAGTCAGGAAAATTTCACATTACTGAAGAGGAGCTAAATTGAAATACGAGGCACTTTGTGCCGAGTATTTTAAAGCTCCGAGTCAAGTAAGAGATTTTACTGACGTGTTTTGTATTAAATTTTTCCGGAAATCGTAAAAAAAGACGAAATTTACAAATTTTAGAATTTTTTTTACAAAATTCACAAAAGTCAAGTTTGTCAATTTTGTTGGCAACCATAGTTACTAGAGTATCTTTCTTATTTTGCGTCATGTAAAGTTTTTACAGTACTAGTCCGGAACACTCATTTTTCCTACGCGTAAATAAGCAGGAAAATGTTGCTTCCAAGACGTTTTCCGGAAAAACTACTTTTCTTGTTTTTTATGTTATTTTTTTTGTTCAAGTCTATGTTTTACCGCATACATCATAACGTTTTTCATGATTTTTTATTATTTTTTTAAAACTTTTGATCGCTTAAAAGTTGAAAGTGAAAAGAATTGTTAAAATACGAAAAATATTTGACAGTCGTCTTAAATAATACAATAAAGTTGCACAAAATTTCAAAATAAAATTTAAGAAATAAACACTATAATTTAAAAAATCTGTAAAGGGAAAGATATTTGTTTGAAAAAGATCTTTATAACTGTTGTCTGATCAAGCGAAAGGATCTTTCTCGTTTTCTGGGCTGGTCATTTCTAGGTTAAATAATGCATGTCAATTTGGAGTAAGAACCGGTTATGTTAAACACATGGCATATTTTTCTGTACAAAAGCGACAAAGTAGAATACTACTGATAAGAAAATTGAAAGATCTTTGAAACGATGTGCCACTTGACTCCTATCCTCATTTAAGAGTCTAAGGGTGACTTCCACCTTTCTTAGGGGGTTGAAACAAGACGCCTAAAAATAGTCATTTTAAGTGACCCCCTTGCAAATAAAATTGATGTGTCTTTCTGATTTTTTATATTTTCAACTGCAACAAAGATATTAAGAGTGGGAAGGTTTTTAAATTGACACTCTGTATGTATATTCATTTGCAGCAGTTGTCAGTTTTTGACAAATAGGTACATTAAAGTTAAAGTACATAAAAAAATCTGTTTTATTGTAATTGATGAAAAGGATAGCTAAGCTTATGCTTATGTGTACGAATGGAGGACGTCATGGATCACACGATATAAAAAATTTGTATTTTATTTGGTTTACTTACTCATCGGTTATCGAGTAAAACTATTATTATGATATGATATGTATTTTTTTTTAAATATTAGCACTTATTACTCTAGTAGATTATGTTATTTTTATAAAATGTTTTACATATTACTTTAGTAATGCATTTATTACGTCAATTTTGTAATTTTTATTTTGTCGCCGGTGAAAGCTTTATAACACAAATAAAATAATAAATCTATTACCTGATTTTCCAAGTAAGAATAACCGTTTTAATTGTAGGTAATAAACTGCTTTGCACGTCATAACGGCAATTCTTAGCTTTTATTTATCGTTTTGAATTGACCGGAGGAGAACTGCAGTGGAAAATGTTATTCGTTGTGCACACGCAAAATATGTTTTCAATATGCTTTTTGTAGTTTGCATACCTAATGTCCCTAGTATTAAGCAAATATTTCATGCAGTTGCAAATTATTAGAAGTCATGACAAATTTTTAGCGAAAAAACTACGGCTTCTGAAAATACAGTGCAATATACATAAACTCCTTGTTAAGCATGTTTTTAAAAATGTACTTTTTTATATTGACAATTGAAATTTTGAAATTAAAATATATTTTTTCTCAAATTGTTAACCTACGAAATGTTATTTTGAAACTATTTGCTAGAATTTTATTTAGACTTTTTTTGCTTAGGGTGTTAATTGTGGGAAACCAGTTGAGACATTTGTGTTGTTTTTTTACCGTTTCGTAAATGTTTTTGTGACAAAATGTGCTCTGTTACACGTTTGGAGTCAGATTAATGCTTTTTACCTTTTTTAGGTAGTTTAGTTTTATGTGTTTTTTTGGGTGGATATTTATGTGTGGATTTTAGTGTCTTATTATCATAAGAGTCTTTATGTTTTAATATGATTTATTTTTAAATTTTTACGTTTTATTTTTTTTATAAATTAATCTTTTCAATAAAGAACTAAAAAAAATTTTACTGCGAAGCATCTTATCATTCTTGTATCATAACACGTGAACACTGTGCATTTAATATTGTTAGTCCTACTTTATTAAGAAATTTATAACCACACTTGTTTCGCTTGCGGCTTAACTTATGCTTAATGCTTGTTTTGACATATTTTTGACACTTTATTAATTGATTAGAAAATACAAGTGGGAAATTAAAAATTAAAAAAATTGCTTTTTATATAATTAAATATTAGTTTATAAGCAATTTGCGTCAATTAAATAAATAAAATAGTAATTAAGTTATTATAATGAAGACTGTTTTTTGTAAATTTTTAATTTGTTAAATTATTATATAAGCACAATTATAAATTTTTTCTTTACAACTTTATGGCAATTGTTTATAAAAACGAACATACTTTACCTTGAATTAAAAGTTTTAAACATTTATATATGTACATTAATTGATGATAAAACCTTATTTATATTTGTTGTCAAACCAATATATTTTTTATTTTAAAGCAATAGTGACTTAAATATGACTTTTGAAATTAGAGGGTATATAAACTTTTTCTTTAACCGAACGCATTATGTATTTTTTGCCAGTTTTACCTACGTTTTTCTTTTTAATATTTATCTTAGATTTTTTAATTTGAGTGTTTGCGTTATTGACAAGTAGTTTATTTGCCCAAGTTGGCACATAGCAGAATAAAATGATGTCCAGCCAGTTGTCACACAAAAGCACCACCAGTGGTAGCAGCGTGTTTGCTTGGTGAAAATTATGAGGGCCAGCTTTTGCCACATATCAAGTACAGAACTGCGAATCATTCAAATTTAGCGATACGCATATTCAGCAATATTGAATTATACATTAAAACCCTTTTCACATATTTGCATAATTCTATATTTTTTTACAGTCTGCACTGACAACAGCTGGAATTACCACTTAACCGTACATTTGCATGTTTGCTACTGTACTCGTTTAATGCTACTCAAAATCAATCCACACTTAAAAATCGTGACGGTCTTTTTAAGAAGGGCTTCACATTTCCGAATAGTAATATGTTTTTGATGGAGAAAACCCTCACTAGAGTATCAATCTAAGCTTAATATTTACATCAAATGCTGAAACCATTATTACGAATAGAATTTATCTTATTTTTTTTGGCTAAGAAAATGTCCAAACTACTGTGAGATTCACGTAGATCAGTGAAACAAAGACAAACATTGAAAATTTGGCTACGACCTAAACTTGTCATTGTGAGCAAACAATATTCAATAAATTCTTGTACTGGCTGCACGTTGTGGAGACAGGACAACCGATAACCGTTGCAGATCTACCAGACGGCTTCAGTGGAGGCTTGTAGAAAGGGCTCCACGACCGAAAAACTATAATTTGCACTCTAAACTGTAAAAAAAAGACTGGAATGTGGACAGATCTGAGTATGTTATGGTTTTACTATTCAGATCTTTTTGAAACGTAGGATGTTCTCGAATTTGAACCCTAGAGTGCCAAGGAGATATTCTTATCAAAAGACAAATGAAGCTTTCCAAAATTTTTTTGTTTTAGCTGCAACGGTATTTGAAAATAAGAACATTTTTATACGACAAATCAGAGCGTTTTACGTCTAGTAAAACCATTCAGGTGTAGTTCATAACATTGTTGCTAAATGATTGATTTTATTACGTTTACAAGAAACTGGTAGACTGTTAAGCTTTTGAGAAACGTCCCTGTCAAGATTTTTGACGGTATTTGCTTGTTCTCTCTGGGGCGCGAAAGCAATAGATGATTTTGTAGGCCATCTAGTTTTCAATGAATGAAACAACCTAACCCGATACCGTAAAATCAACGTTTTTTTGCATACACATTGGTGTATGATTGTTTTGTAAGAAACCACTGTTGGCTTGCCAAACCTACCATATTACCTCTTTTTATAAATGTTTCTAGTTTATAAAGGGCGGGTTGACAGGGGTTTGTTGCAAAATAGTTATGATTAAATATCTATAATTTTGTTAATAAGTATTAAATTTGCTACTACATATTTTTTTTTATAAATTTGAAGATGGTAGATAGATACGTACAGTATTTTTTGGTCGTACATAATCTGACTGTTTTGAAAACTATAATCATAAAATTATACTTTCGGATTTATTTGAAAGGCGGTTGAAGCTGATCAAAAATTATTGCATTTTATAAAAAATGGGTGTGACGTCATGGCTGCATAAATAGATTGTGTCATAAAGAAGTGAAGCAACTTAAAATACGTATTATGAAAAATAAAAACTGACCTGTTTTTCAAAAACATCATGCGTTTTGAAATTACTTAATTTATTTCATAACTGATTTCTGCGCTGAATATTTTTTATCTTTGATGAATCTTCTATTGGATGACTTGTTAGTTCTGAAGGTAAAATTAAAACTAGTAAAGATGTCAATTTCTAACAAATTAATAATTAATTACTTTTTCGACGGATTCTTCATATTAATAATAGACAATTGAAATAAGAAAATTTAAATATAGTACAAGGTATCAATAAATTATATTATTTTCTAAGACTTCATAGATCACAAATAGCTTTTGCTGAAGAAATTAATGTTGCTATTGCAAAACATGTTATTTTTTAACATTTTTTCAAACCGACTCGATAAGAGATGTTGATATAATGATCAATATACAAATGAAAGACATCGCTGAAGGTTAATATTAATTGTCGATTAATTAAAGATTTCTTTTCTCATTGTTAATATTATCTTGTAGGTTCATCTGTGATGATATCATGAAGATGCATTTTATTCTTATGACATGAACACAAACAAATGGAAATAATTATTTTTATTGATAGCAGAACTTGAGATAACGTAAGCTTTAATTATATAATTAATGATGCAATTTGCAGCTTGTTTCAAATATTCTACTGTACTCGTATAAACAAACATGCCGATTTCTTTTTTCGAAACCGTTTGTTTATTTTTATGGCGTTTCTTAATTTTAATTCAATTTTCGATCACTCAATTCCTACCAGATTTCAAATTGGTTTCTATAATTATAAGTATAAGATTTTAGTATAAAATACGTTTTTTTTTAATCACCGCATTTGAAAAACTTTTTTCTGGCGATAGTTTGGTGATAATTATTTGAAATTTGCAGAACTTTAAATTTTTTATAATGTCAACAATTGTAATCAGTTTTAAACGAAACTAAAATGTCTTTAGAAAACATACAGTTTGTGCCAAAAGTAGGAAATAAATACATTAAAAATTAAACACTTTTTTTTTTCAAAAAAATCTACGGACAAGTCTATTTTTGAAATATTGACATCTTTCGGAAAAGACCGTGTCGAAAAGTTAAATGAAATTGTCGACGTTTCGCACTCCATCGGTGGAGGCGTCATCAGGACAGGGAAATAAAGATGAGAACAAGCAGGGTAACTTGACGTGTGAACCACGCTAGAGGCGAAACTTGTTCTGATTACATTTAACTTTTCGACACGGTCTTTCCGAAAGATGTCAATATTTCAATGACTTCGGGTCGCGAAAGCCTTTCTTCTTCAAGTCTATTTTTATTAATAAAAACACATTATTCTGGCGCCAAATAAAATTTCAAGCAGCCAATTGTTGTAGAGTTATTTATATATATTTTTTTTAAATAGAAATTTTCTTATTATTTTCTTGCTTCTGTTTTGATTGTCTAAACGACGACAGTATGAAATTTTTGTTGGAATAAATAAATTTTATATCAAACAAAATCAATTTGAAAACTGTGCTACTAAGTAATTACAATTTTGAATTAAATGTTTGAATCACCATTTCCCCGCTTCTTGACAATAAGCAAGTCTCTGCAGAGAAGATTCTCCTGAACATTATAAATTATTTTTTCACTAATTCTGTTTATTTTGCATCAAATTCTATTTTTTTAATCTTCAATCTTACATCGAACTAAAATCGATTTTTTTTTTATAATAAAAACGATTTTAAACTGTCAATCTGTAATGTATGATTTTTTAAGGTACATCAAAAGATGACATGATCCTGGTCTTCTGTTTTTATATTTGGCATAAATTAAACCAATGTTTTATATGTTTTCTAAAAGACACATTTTATAAGCTTGACTATGAAATAATTTGAACACAAAAGTAAAATGTCGTTTTCTGAAGATAAGTAATCTACACTAGTCTACACTAGTCTACACTAATATTATAAAGAGGAAAGATTTGTATGTTTGTAATGAATAGGCTCAAAAAGTACTGGGCCGATTTAAAAAATTCTTTCACCAATAGAATGCTACATTCTTCCTATTTGACATAGGCTACATTTTATTTTGAAAAAAAAAATAGGGATCCTTGGTAAAATTTGAACAATGTAACCGAAGGTGTAGAAAAATGAGTCTTAAAATGTTTTTCGTCGAATGCGCTGCCGAAACTATTAGCGATAGAACAAAATAATGTACAACAATATTGAAGAACATCATAATGTCTACAAAAAACTCCGCGGTAGCATATGTCCAACTATTGTAGTTATGTCACTACAACAACTTTTTTCATTTTAAACATTAATGAAAATGCTAACCAAATTCAAACCATGCTATTTATGTGTTTATATTAATCTTTATCCAAATAAATTATTTTATGGTCAAGACCATTTAACTACCTATAAAATAGTTTTTAAATTATTTAAATTGGACTTTCCATTCAAAAGATATTACGAATTAAAAAATTCAAACAGTAAACAAAACCGCCATAGCGTCGTGGCCGTTGTTTGCGATGCAGTCTGAAAAGCGCGCTGGGCATCGCGGCGGGCGGGGTGGAGGGGGCACTGGGGGGGCAATATTTAATAAAATTAGTCCTTCTCGGGTATGACGAGACCAGGGAAATAGATATTAATTTTTATATGGAGGATATTATAGATTCCAGTTCAAATTGAATAGGTACGCATACATAAGATAGGTCAGCTATACAAAATAAAGTAGTGCATCAAATTTACGCTAAGGCGTTACGAAGTTCGCCGGGTCAGCTATACAAAATAAAGAAGTGCATCAAATTTACGCTAAGGCGGTACGAAGTTCGCCGGGTCAGCTAGTAATTATAATAAAAGAATGACATGACATATATAGATATGTCGGATCTAAAAAAGTCATGGGTAACAGTTTGATAATAAAATTACTTTAAAACCTTTTTCAAGATACGTCAGATTATAATTTGTTTCAATTTGGAAACCTGTCAGTTTAAGAAACTCGCCTTCGAAGAAGCGTTTAACTTAATGAAATTTGGCTGTATGCCACACATTTGGCACATAAAATGCTCGTCATCGATATTTTAAAACTATGGCGATTCCTATTCCTTTTAAACACTAGCCTGCCATCTGTTAGCTGTCCAATCAATGGAACGCGTTCAAAATGACCGTCTGTGAACCGCTGATAAACCGAGAGGGTTTGTGTTGCTCAAATTTTCAGCAGTTTCATATAAAGCAGATAAAGTATGAGGTCTTTAGAATTTTAATAAGTGTAATAAAGGGCAGTTAGAACTAATAAAACTCGCCAATAGCGGCGCTGCAGACAGAAAATGGCTATGTATTTTAGAGCTTGGAGAGCTTAAATTACTGTCGGTGGAGCCTTGCAATTGCTTATTGCTGTGTTGAATTTTGCTCTTGCCACATTTTTTTAATAATACATTGATTACCCTATCGGAATTGTATTTTTTTATCTTTTTCCATACATATTGTAGCTATTACAAAATATCTAATTACTCAGCTTTTTATTATATCTTGCATTAGCTGTTTACAAATAATATCGTCGGCTGAATACATGTTTAAACTTAAATTTCTATGGAAAGATGAAAAACTTTTATAATTGGATTTTTATTTTACAAATTATCTTATTTGTTTTGAGAAAAGAAGCAGTAGATATTTTAGTTAAATCTTTTCCTAAGGCACATATACGACGTTTATAGCAATAATATTATATTTGTAAAATTACGTCAGTATTTTGGAGCAACCGTTGAAATTGATTTTTTATGTTATTATTAATTTTATTCTGCAAACGAGACCAACAAACTGTCTTTCTGACAAAAGTCAGATTTGGCTGTTTTAGTTTTTTGCATTATTGAATTTGAAATTGCATGATCTAGTGACTGACAAAAGTTCTTTATACCACTATTGTATTCAGCCCAAACTAACCAAGTCCACCTCGTGAACTTTGCTAAGTTTTTTATACTACTGTTGTATTCAACCAAAACTCACCAAGTGCCACATAGTGAACTTTGCTTGGCGCGATTTACTTTACAGATAACACCTGCCAGGCGGTAACAATAAAATTAACATGTTATTTGCTGTTGAATGCATAGAATGCTTTTAACCTCAACAACTTATTGCTGACTGTAAATGTTGAGAAAACACGCGTGTTATTTGTAATTATTAATAGTGTTAGTGGTAAAGCTAACTTTGTTCAATATGGATTTAATAAGCAGATCAGAAAAGATCTATAAGATTGAACATTGTAGAGGTAGGTAGTTATTACTTTATTGTTTTATGTATCAATTGACATTCTTTTAATCGAAAGAAAGTAACATGGGAATTTGCGAAAATTTTTATTTTAATGCTGAAGTAACTGTCTGAAAGAAACAGTGTGAAAAGTAACTTGCTGCTGTCACCTTTTTTACCAACTGACACCGTAAATTTACCTAGTACTAGCAATTAATTAGATTTAAATGTAGGATGACAAAAAAACAAAGGCCAGATGATAACAAAAATTATAATATAACATAACGGCTACTGTTGAATCTGATGAAGATTACTCACAGCAACTAGGATAACAACTATAATCCATGACCAACTTTTAGTGGTAGCAGTGTTAGAGTTCTCGATTTAAACGAAGATGAAAACAAGAAAGAATCTAATTGTTTCATGGATGACGCTAAATTATTCTAAATGGAAGCTGTCTTAAAAAGAAGTCAAAGAGACGACAATTTGAAGCAATAACACCGAAACTAGTTGATTATAAGTGTCTATTTAAACGCAAATCTAAAATTAGTGAAGCTGATCGATTACAAATGTGTGAAAATTATTGGAAAATACAAAAAAATGTGTGTAGAAAAACAATTCAGACCTTGCGGACAATTGACGTACAAAAAATAAATATTTTTGTACGTCAATTTACTAAAACTTTAATTATATTTTCTTCAAGACAAGAAAAGATCAGTGTTTAACTTGTAATAACTATAATGCTGTAAAAAAAGCGAAGAAAAAGAAACACTAGAAGAGAATTACAAAATAAAAAGGCAATATCTGAACAAAATTATGTTACAGCTACATTTGATCTGCATAGTGTGTTGCAAATACCTTTGAGGGACTTTGCTCCAATTATAGTAGAAAGTTGTGCTGCTATAATCTAATTGTTTACGATGGAGTGTACCACCAAACAATGCTTTTTGCTTTACATGGAATGAAGTTAATGGGAAGAGAGGAAGTGTAGAAAACTGCAATTTGTCTTTATATACGTAAACCATGCAACCTTATTCTCAAACACATGCTGCGGTCAAAACCGGAACCAAAATATAGCCGCTATATTGATGTACATAGTTCGAACAACCCGTATTGATGTAATAAAACAGAAATTTTGAGAATCCGGACATAATATGATGGAAGACATTTTTTTACATGATTTTTACAATCAATGGCCAGATCAAAACGTGTAAAAAACAATTTTTATAAAATTAAACAATTGCAAAATGACGATTTTCTTGGTTTACGCAGTTTTTTAAAGGGTTTGTTAAAGACTAAAAAAATTGAAGACCAGGGTTGTAAACGGGCTAAGCTTTAAAATTTGAAAAAGCTAAGTCTGACTTGACTCAATATAAGTACAAACACGAAAGCGAATACAAAATTATGAAAGACTTTTTTGTGCAACCAAAAGTCAACTTTAGGACACTTCCGTCAATTAACATTTTTATTAAAACACTAAAGAAATGACACAATATTAAAATGTACTACGTATGATGTAAAAAATTTTCCTATATCTTAAGTAGGCGATTACCTGTACTTGTTTAAGTTTTAAAATGTTTTCAGTGATAAGTGGTTTTTTAAGACTTGGTGATTTTTTCTAGAGCAACGACAAAATGTGCTTCTACCAGCACCTCTATATTAATATCAATTCATGGATCTAATAATTATTTGTATTAATATATAACGCCACTCCCCAAACAAAATTAATAGACAAAATACGGCTCAATTTGGCAAAAGCATTATTGCTTTTACAGAACCTACGGAATGTTACCGACTAATGCTTATGAAAGGCCCACTGCGATCTCAGTCACAAAAATAATTTATACTGTAGAATGTTTCATTGAATATTTTTACAGATGATGACAAATAATCAATTTTGTATTAAAATTCTAAAATATTGCAAACGTAACATATTTTATTCTTGGATCGTGTATAGTTTTTGTCGCTTTACCCTTGACGGAACAAGTTCTCTATTTTGAAATTTGGAAGTGAAATTTATTTTTTGTTCTTATATTTGCGACTTGTCGTTTCCAATCAGTTTCATTCAGTCTCAGCTTTGGCGCATTGTTTTCCTGCGGTTTCTTTCTTGATTTAATGATTTGGTAAGTATAAAATTTGAAAAGTTTGGAAGCAAAAACTATCGCAAATCTTTTTTAATCTGTAATTAAAGTCAACTCTTAAGTTAGAACTAAACAAATGAGACATTTATTACAGTCAGCGCACAATATGCAAGTTCTAATAAAAACGTCAGCGTTGATATTTTAAAGTTTTTGTCTTATTTTCTTTTCTTGAACCTACAATGTCATTCAACAAAAACCTATTGTTCATCTCGGGCATATACATTTGACTTGAAATATTTCTTTTTGGATGGAGTTTTCTCGCGCTGAATTTCGCTCGTAATAAAAAAGTAACCTAATGGCAATAATGGAGAGCTACAAATAATTAATGAACTACGTGCATCAAGAAACTATTTTTATGTTACTCTGGGGTTATTTATCAAGTAGTGGTTGTGACGCCTGTCTGCTAGAATTTTTATTATTTCTGGTTAGTGGAAATGTTCTTATTTGTCATGGAACTGAAATCGTAGAGTTTTTCAAATTTCAGACATCTTTGCAATAATGTATTATGCATTTATATTCATATACAGGGTGTAGAATTGGTTTGCGAGTCATAGGATTTTACATGTAAAAGAACACAATTCCGAATATTTGCTCTCTTAATGATTTTACGCCAAAATAGTAAAAAGGAAAGTTATAGAAAATTAAAATTGTTATCTGATTCCATTGTTGTTTTTTTTCTAACATCTTGTGGTACTGAACTAAAGACTAGAAAGTACTAAGCAAAGAATACTGAAAAGTAGCAATGGTTATGAAATTTGACCATCAAAATTTATCTGACATCCATCATTTCACGATTGCACCTTTGTATTATGGTTTTTTTTTTAAAATGACTCGTACACAACGAACGAAAAGGTATTTTTCATTAAGTGGTCGTTTCTTGCATGCTGCATTTACACGGATCTACCATCAGTACCAATCATTTAAAAAAATCCAATGAGAATTTTTCTTTAATTCTCTAGAGCTGGAGAAATTTTAAAGTGAGGGACTTTTAATGAGGAATCTCAATTACTTGCTCGTGTAGAACAGTATAACGACAGAATAGGTTTATAGATTTTTTATTGTTGAAATAAAAGACAACTAATACCTGAATTAATTGTTTTAATAAATCTGAGAAGAAATGAATTAAGACTGCAGGAGATGATCACAAAGACTGTAAAAAACCTTCTTAAGCAAATAAATAACGAATTTTAAAGTAAATGTGCGAACAAATCGCCTGCGACAGTTGAACAATGACCTAGTCTATCGTAAAAATTTCTTTGAACTCCAGCCAACTGATAAACGGTTATCCTTCGGCGTTCTTCAGTGATAGCTGGCTTTAATTCTTCTACATTGTGGTAAGTTTTTCTGCCATTATACAATTGATCATGCACATGGCCCCACAAGAAGAAGTCATTTGGAGCTAAATCAGGAGAACGTGCTAGCCAATGGATTTCACCACTTCGTCCTATCCCCGGTTAGGAAACACGGTATCTAAAAAGAGTCTAACCTTTCGTCTGTAGTGGATTGGACAGCCGTCATGTTGAAACCAAATTTCATGATTTACTCTCACTTCTTCCAGAGCTGGCGGACAAACTCCTCTAGTAAGTTTAAATAATCCTCACCTGACAATCGTTGAAGAATTAAAATCGGCCCTATTATGCGATGGCCTATGATCCCGGCCCAAACATTTACACTATTTCGATACTGACTGTGTGTCTGCAATACCAAGTGCCAAGTTTTCTGAACTCCAGGATCTATAGTTTTGCCTGTTTGGTTCGCCTTTTAATGAGAGCCTAGATTCATCACTGAATAAAATGTGAGATAAAAAGTTTTGATCCATATTTGCATTATCCATCATTATTTCGCAAAATTTCATTCTTTTTTCTTTACCTCCTTCAAAAATTTCTTGATGTCTTGAGTATTTTTTAGAATTAAATTTTCTTTGATGTTTTTTTAAATTTTTTGAGCTGTAGTAAAATGCATTCCAAAATTACGACCGATTTGTCTCAAAGATACATTCATATTCTCCGCGACGCTTAACAGAACATTAGCAGTATTTTCAGCATTTCGGTGTCTATTCCTTTGAGGTCTTCTGCATTTACATACTCTGTTAACAGTGCCTGCAGTTTCAAATTTTCTTACAATTCTTCGAATTATCTCTATAGGTGGAACTGGTCCCTCTAGGAAAGATGCGGCAAACATTGCTCGGATTTCTCTTAAAGACGATCCGCCATAAAACCACTTAATAAAAAATACCTTCTTGTTTGTGGTGTAGTCCATATTTTCAGCACAAACCAAAAGAACGATGTGGAATGCTTGTTGACAAATTTATTTTTAATGTCAAACTTCATAGCCAGTACTATTTTTCAATATTTTTTCTATAATATTTTCTAGTCTTTAGTTCCACAAGATATTAAAAAAACAACAATGGAGTCAGATAACAATTTTAATTCTCTATAACTTTCATGTTAACTATTTTGGCGTAAAATCATTAAAAGACCAAATATTAGGGATTGTTTTCTTTTACATGTAAAATCCTATGTCTCGCAAACCGATTCTACACCCTGTATATATAAAAAATGTTTGTTTATATTGTTTATACTCAAAGTTGTCTATAAATGCTGCCGAAATTATTTGAAAGTTTATTTAAAGTTATTAAAAAGTAGGTTGAATAAAAATTTGTACACAAAACATTAGATATTGTGAAGAAACTTATCAGATACAGATAAAATTTTATTTAATTAACACCGTATATTTTGTTTTTCTGATGTATGTCTTCAACAATGCATATGTTTTTATGCTTACATGGCTTATGTTGTCATTTTCTGTGTACAACCTCAACACTCATTTCACACATTTGCACTAGTTCGGTTTCTAATTCATTTACCTAGATCATCAAACATTGTCATACTCAACATTTTATCTAATTGTCAAAAATAATCTCTGTCAAAAAATAAAATACTACTAATAGGTTTATTTTTGCCTATACAGGTTTAAAACATCTACATTATTACACAATTATACAAAATTTTTCTATTTTATCTTCCCTGTTTTTCCTTTGTGTTCTCTTCCTCTGTCTTAGTTTCCCCTTTCTCACATCCTACTTTCATCCACTTTATCCCCCTTTCATTTTCTTTCACTATTTCGTCTCTTTCCGCTCTATCTTTCTGTCACTCATCTCATTGCATTCATTCCACATGAGCTCTTTGGTCTCTCTTTTCTCATAACACATCCTACACAGTCTCTCTCCATTTTCCGTCTAATACCTTTTTTCACGCTCTTCATTTCCGCACCTGAACCTTGCCATGATCTTACTTTTTTTTGCATTTTTTTTCCTAGGTGCACCGGGATTCCTTCTGTTACATATATTTTTCATAATTCCTGTTGTACCTAGATTCTTTAATTCTTTCTCTTCTTTCTTACTTAACTACAGTCTTGTCCTTTTCACACGTCTCTCCATTTATCCATTTGTCTTCTGTTCATAATCTTTCAACTTTTTCACTCGTACACCCATTTTTTCTATATTATTTTTCTTTCCTATTCATCTCTGCATTCATTTTCTATTCTGTCTAACATTTGTTCAATATTCTACACTCTTTTCTTTCATTCCTTCTATCCTCAAACTTAGTGACCTTTTTCCACGCTTTTACTCTCAGCTTGCTTTTTTTACATTCTTTTCTTACTAAGCACCCCGAGGACCTAGCACTCATCTCAGAAACTTTTCTTGCACCTTCTCTATTTCCTCCTGTTGTTTACACCTCGAGATTTCTGCTCCATACGTCAATACGCTCTCTGCCAAGCTCTGAAAGTCAAAAAATACAATGAAATGCCAGAATTTTGTTACTTTTTTTGTTTCCTCTGCAGAAAAAATTAAAATGTAATGTTTTCTAAGAATATTTACAAAAAACTATAAAAAAAAATATCAAAAATTATTAAAAAGAATAACAATTTTAAAACATTGAATAAAAAAATTACATTTTTTGGAAAATGTTCAATATTTAAAAATAACCGCACAAAATTGAAAATTAAACGTTTGTAATTTGTGACAACGAAATTAAAAAAATGTGTTATAGGAAAAAAAACAAAAGCTTTTAAAATGTATTAATAAATTTACTAAATAATGTAAGATTAAAAAAAGTTTCTAATAACACATTTTTTTTAATTTGTTTTATGAGAAAAAAAAGCAAAAACCCTAAGAATGTATTAATAAAAATGTCATTATTAACATTTAACAAAAAAAACCAATATGGATAAAATTCTTCAAATTTTAATAAATTCACAAACAAACAAAATTTGAAATCTAAAAGTTTTGTAAAATGTTAGATGCTAAACACAACAACATAACTGACTGATGTCACTCTAGGCTCTAAAACATGTTATACTGAGAAAAAGCTAAAAATATACACAAACTATGTGTTCAACTCAAGAGAAAATGCATTTCCGATTCTCGTTTATTACTACCCTATTAAAAAACTCTAAAATTCTTTGATAAACAAATAGCTAATTCTTTTGAGGGTTATTCTTTTTTTTTCTACTCATATCAGTTTTAATTTTTTTGTACTGCCTAATAATATTGGTATAATTATTTATTTTTGCTTAGTTATCTCCAAGTTATACTTTTTGTTATTAATTTTTTTGAAATCTATTGAAATCCATTTAATTTTTTATTATTGATCTTTGCATTATTTTTAATTTTTTATAGAAGTAATATACTCCTTTTCTTTCAAATAATTCTAATTATTGTTTGAAGTTTGTACTTCAAATATGTATGTAGAATAATATTTATATAGTAAGTTTTTAAATGGGTTATGTTATTTACTTATTCGTAAAGAAGTTTCTAGACTAATAGGTAATATTTATTTTTGATTAGATATGAATGCTTTTTCTAAGACAGTATAAATACTATTTTGGCTTAAAGCAAAGATGATTGGTTCTTCACTGGAGAAGCTTGACAAGAAAACTAATTTAGTTTGTCTAAAAATGTGTAGAGTTTTTTTCTGAAAGAGAAGCAACTTGGAAGTTATAAATTTTAATCTAGCTCCTTTCAAGCTTCAACATACTACTTTAAAATAAAAAAATATCCACTTGTAAAATTCATTTTCTTAGAATGAACTTGGTCTTAAGGCACGTTGAAAATATCTCAAATATTGTATCCGAGGGACCAAAATCTCATCATCAGCCACTCATGAGATGAGATAACCTTGTTGTTCACTATTCTTAACTTTATATACGCGCCTGATTGGCACGAAACTAAATTGCTGCTCTTATATTGACATCGTTTCACAAGAGGTTTATTTATATTTTCAATTTTATTTTTTTTTGAGAGTAAAAGTGAATTATGAAAGCAAGTGAGCAATATTATTAACTTTTAATTTGAAGCTACAGTAGTAGATGGAAGAATTTTTTTGTATACAGGTACATATGCGTGATAGAGAAAAAAATATTTAATAATAAACGATTTTTATTATTGAAAAGTATGATTGTTTGGATTATACAAAAATTCAAATATTACGCCTTCCATGCGTTATAGATGTGATATTGATTACAATCAAACTTTGTCAACTTACAGCCATGTTAGCGACTGTAGCCGATGAAAAATGTAGAAGAACTGTCTTAAATATATTTTTTAAGATCAGTGGTGCTATCTGATCAAATAATGACTGACTTTTGTTTGGTACAACTATGCGCCCTTATTGCACACGATACACATCATAATGCATGAGAGGTTAAAACTAATTATGTTTGTTGTCAGAAACGTTTATATAGTAAAAGATCGAGCTCATAAAAGTGCAGTGGTCTTTGCATTGGCCTGAACTAGCGATTTTGCCAATAAGCTGTTCTCAGGATTTGCAGGATACATTAGAACTAGACCTGGATAAATGAATTTAAAATTAGTTTTTGGCTTTTTTTTTCGAAAAAAAATAGTGATAGCTCTAAAAGCTCTCTATAATCATATCTCGGTTGACGGACCTATTAAAAATACATAAAAAATTTTAATTTAAATATCCAATAAAGTATGGAAGATCTGACAACTTTGTCATGAACATATCTCTTGTATAATTTGTATGATACTTGTAAAAAATTTTCAATCAAGTTAACTAACGCTGGTTTGCCATCTGACAATATTCCACTGTTTCACAGGTGGTGTTAGTTCATCAGTCTCAAAGTCTGAGACTGATTTAGAAGTTTACTGATGACTGAGATGTTTGATGTCAAATTCTTGGCTAGATATCAGGATTTGCTCATCTTTTACTGGCTGATTTACAATTGTAAATTGCATTTTCAGGAAACTGCTTTCAATTTAACTGTCAATAGTGTCAGCGTCAATAAATTGTTTAGGTGTACATAACCTCACACATGACATGACATCAGTTGCCATGAAAACCAAGCTTTGCGATTTAAACGACACAGGATTTGCACGCCGTTAAGGAAAAGTTTTGTTTGACAGACAAAAGTTAGGTTAGGATAAATTGACAAGTCTGGCTGACAGTGTTGACACCGCTTTTTCATAAAATAGTGCTGTGTAAACGGGAGATTGCTTTAGCCAATAGAAGGGGAGTATTTTAAATGCAATTCCAAACATGCCCGATTCGTCTTGCCAATAGCTGAAGAATATAGTATAGTATCTACTATTATCGAGTTATAATCACCATGAATGTGAGTACATGCTTACAAAATGTAATAATTATGGTCTATCATCAAATTATACTTCAGTGTTTGGTGGTGAATTTACAATAATAGTTCCTCTTCGGTTTGAACGTATTACCTCTCTAGAAAAATCTTTTTATCACAATCCAAGGTTCTTTTGATCCGTAACATCAAAAAGTTTATTCAACAACTTTTTCTGAAAAAGTTGACTTTTTGTTTAAATGGATGATTTTTTTTTAATTCGATTTTTCTGTAAACTTTTACTTTGCAGTTTTTTCACAGCATTTTGTCTTCAACAAATAGATATTCTTGCGGAATTTTATTGCTTTTCAGTTTTGATTATAGTGTTTACGGCACTTTGATTAATTGTCTCTTTTAATACAGAAACACTGATATAACCTCTTTAAGTAAAAAAATTGGTTTGCAGCTTATTATTTAAATAATAACAAAAAGTTTTGACAATTAGTTTGAAATGAAAAACTAAAACAGTGAACGCTACTATACTCCAAAATAGCTATTAAATTAAAGTCAAACTTCACAAGATCTCTCACAGTAATCAAAAGTTGGAGAGAATGAACCTTAAGAATCTGCAATTTTAAGTGAACCAAAATTGAGGTGATGTCTTGTGTTAAAATGATAATGTGCAAGGAGCTGTTAAGTCTTTTTTTTTGCAAAGACACATATGATTTTCTTCGATTTAATTTGACTGATTTGACTACTTTCTTAAGATTTTTCTTTGTCATTTTGTATGTGGCAGTATCTATCGACTCAACATATGTTGTATATACTCAATTTTAACCTGTATATAAATTTTTTTCACTCATCGCACAAAGATCGGCAGTTTTTAGTTTTTTGAGTTATTTCCGAACTGCGGTGTTTTTTACTTTGCTGTCGAAATTAGGGGAACATATTCAAAACAATGTTCTTTTACTTCAATAAAACCATAGCAACCAAACAATGAAATCATTTTAAATTTAAAAAAACAGATAAAAAACAGAAACAGATAGTTCTTCTATTCGCACCAATGCAGCATTTCTTTCAGTCGTACTGCAAACAAAGTGTTCATGTGAAAAATTTCACTTTCCGAACTCGTTAGGTAAATAACTATTAACTTTGAGGAGTTGTACTCTGAGCTGCGAAGCAGCTCTGTATTTTATTAAGTGGTGAGCAGTGGTGGTATTGTGTACAAGCATTACAAGAAATAAGGTGTAAATAACCACAGTGGCGCTGGTTTTAAAAGCTGTCAGTGTACTATGTCCTTCTATTGTTCATCTGGGCACACTATTTCCGAACCACTCTCTTTACATATAGACACAAAGCGTAGTGGATTATTAAAAAGACAGCTTTGAATTCTACGAAAATTTGTAGGTAACAATGTAAATGTACAAATAGTAGTTACAGTTTTATTACTTTTATTTTAAATTGCAGTGCTTTGTTTCATACACAAAGCCAAATTCAACGTAGTTAGTTTTCTATTGATTTTTTACACGCTTTAAGCAGTTTCTTACACTTTTAAAGTGCTGCTTGTGCTTCCTTAAGTGGGTTAGACTCTTATGAATTTTCATTTTAAAAAAGATGTCTTTAATTACCCGAATAAATATTCATGACTGCACAATCCATTGTCTTTGTTGAGTTTACATGCTTCGTGGAGAATTAAATCCTTTTTCTTGCACCCCAAGAGTAATCTCACCATATTATTTTCGGTAGTTAGAATTTTATTGGGAGCCATTTATATTTACCTCTGCCGTTTCACTTCTGCATAATTTGTGAAATTTGTTTCATGAAAATTTTGTTCAGTTGAGTAAAAATAATGACAGGGAAAGGAGAGAAGAAAAGTTTTAATGAAGTTGAGAAATGTAATATAAATATTTTAGAAATGATTAGACGATTTATATTTTAGTCTTTGTGGAATTTGTTTTTATGTGATATTTGATTGGTGGAGATTTACTGTTAAATTGTTTGTTGTTTGCGTAGTTATTCATGGAATTTACGGCGACCAGCGGGTGAAACCTGCTGGAAAAGATTCGACATTAATTGCTTTGGAAACTTGTATTCAGATGAAAAACTAGGAACTTCTGCGGTCTCTATCTCTTTGAATCTTATTAAACTTGAGGGAAATTTAACTTTTGCATATATGGGGTTGCATACTTTAAAGTTTTCCTTTCTCTTTTCGTTGCCTTTTTATGTTCTTGCAAATGCTTCTTGAAGGGTGAAAAAGAGTGCTGACAAGAAAATTGAAGTTTAACGTAGAATCGTGAGTATAAGTTTGGCCATTGAATTATTTTGGGAAAAACCACAATTTACAAAATCTAATGCAATTTTATTCTATTTTAAAAGGTAAGTTACCAAATGACATGCAGACATTATATCTTATTTTTAACCGACTTTAGAAAAAAAAAGGTTATTCAATTCGACAGCATTTATTCGGCGTGTAACTTTGTTGTTTATAAACCGCTTATGATACTTTTTTTTTTTTTGTTAGAAAGGAGATATTTCAAAGGTGGTATCATGATAAGGAAATTGAGATGTGATAATGGTATTAATGGTATATTATTAATGCGTTTAGTAATGTAAAGATTTTTCTTTGAAGTCGGTTTTTTAGTATAAATCACAACGAAAATAAATTACAAATTAAAGACCGCGTTTGCCGTGATATAAACTGCATTATTTTCTCGGTTTGATTGTATAATTTATTTTAAATTATTACTAATTATAAATTTTATTATAACATTGTTTTATTCTTTTTGAAACATTTTTAAATCTTCTAACAATTGTCTGACAGTAAATCGAATTATTATCAAACATTTTTTAAAAATCTTTTTAATTTTTTTTATCATGCTATAATCAATTTAAAAAAAATTTTTGGCTGTTTTAAATTATATGTCAATTAATTTCATTTTCATTTTTACCAAAACATACAAAAAATTACAACCAAATTCCTTATTAATAGAAAGTTAATCAAGTTTTTACAGTGTCTATGTTTCAGCATTATTCTTTGTTTTAAATTTTATTGGCCGCTTCCCTTTAACTTGCTTGACACTTGACACATTATGATTCTATAATTAATTATAGAAGTGTTTTTCAAAGATATTGCTATCAATCTCCGTCATGACGAAAAACTCAGACGATCTTTAATTGTGCCAAATGGAAAATAATGACGCCGACAACAATTAAGTGAACATTTTATTTGATCTGAGCTAATATTAAAAGAGGCATAAATGTTAACTGTATAGGAAAATTTAAAAAAAACGCACTGACTAAGATTTGTGATGAAAGGTTTACTTTAAATGAATTTTGGGTTATTATCAGAATATTGAGTAAAATAAAAAAATATTTTAAAATGAATTTACAAATAAAGTATACTTGATTCAATCGGTATAAGACCACCCTTCGGCAATTGTTTGTTCAGCTTAATGACCTATCCAAACAAGCAATGGAACGTTGGATATACTCAACCATGCAGTGTTGTACTGGTCGACTGAGAGTGCTATTCTTGAGCATACGTAATGAACTGAAATAATAAAATAATAAAATTAAATTGGGCCTTAATAAGTTTTAATAGACATTTTTTTTGCTTGACTTTTTACCTTTTGACAAATTTTCAAAAGTATGTTGTGTTTCAACAGATATTATCACTAACATGTGACATACCCAGAATAAACAGTTTTTGTCAGTTGCTTAGATTGTGATCTTAAAGATTTGAAATATAAGTTGTCCTGGAGACTGTCTGTTTTTGTATGTGGAATGAGCGACGCTTTTGTTTGCCGACACCAATATTTTAATTCTTGCTAACTGGAGGTCGCTACTTCTGGCGGATTTTAACGTCTTTAATATGAATCGCGGAATATCGGCTACTGGAGAAAAATCATCCGCAATGTTGACATAAGTCTAATCGAAGAAATTTTAGTTAAGAAGCTAACCAAGCATTAAGCGTAATATTGTAACAAAGAGTAAAAAATCTTTACACACTAAGATGCCTCTTCTTGTTTAACACTAAATATATTATTGTTTTCAACTGCATGCAATTTCTTTTCTGATCTTTTTATTTGATGTGGGCTAATAAATATCTCATAAAATGTTATATAATATAATATTAACAGATTTTTGGTAAGAAACAATAAATTATTTAAATCAATTCATAATATCAACAAAATTACGAGTATATAGTTTCAAGCCAAAAGGATAAATCAATGCCAGGAAGGAATGCTTTGGATTTTCACTTCAAACCATTATGTACCGTATCTAAATTGTTAAGGTTCTATAAATACAACTTGGCAATAAACTCAACCACTAAATAATTATCTTAAGTAAACCACAAATAATAGTTGAAATTAAAACGGAAATAGGTTTAGCAACTAAAATCAATCAGGATAAGAATAAATTCCTCTAGAGGTGAAAATATAGGATCACGTGTTGAATTAATTTGGCAAGCTTTCGGGAGAGGCGTTTCAATTGTCAAAATTTTGCTTTATTAATTGTATGACTTTAAAACCCCAAATTTGTTATGTGAGTTGTGTTAGCATCTGGTTTGAATTATAAATAAATGTGTTGTTTGAACGTATTTGTTACAAGCTGTTGGAATGCAATTTAAAGATTAGTTTTTTTTTTATATATAAAAGTTGATTTGAATTCTGGTATATTGTTTCTTTAGGTATAGTCTGACGTGAAGGTACTTGAAAATACGATTTTGATGGTGGCAGCTTATAGAGGGTTTTTACAGATTCAATGGCACTAATGTAAATCAGATCATTCAATTAGAAGTTTAGAATTTAAGCGTTAAGATTGTTTGTAATAAATTTAGGCTCGAATAAGTCGATTATCATGACTTCAACAAAAATATTTGTAATAGTGATACTCTAGAAACTATCGGAAATCGACGTCATATTTGTTTAGTGAAACGGAGAGACTTTATTTAAATTTTATTTTTAAAATTTTTGGAATCTACACTAAATTGTAAGTTTAGAACGTCCAATTGTTCCATTTTTCGCAAGAAAACTAAATTTCCAAGTTTTAAACATTGTAATAAACATTGTAAAAAAATACAGTAAAAGCTCAAGCAGTCATCTTTCCGGCCGGTCTTTTTCTCTTTCATCAAGCAGTCTTCAAAATGGGTCTTAAAATTAGTCACATACTGAAATGCAATAGTCATTGTTTTAATTTTGCTATAAGGCTTCATTATACGAATGTATTAAATTAGAGTTTTGAGAAGCTTCTTGCGTTTCTTCTTCTGAGTTGTTATCGTTTTCTTCACCATCGTTGTTTTCAGCTCCAATTTTTAAATTTTTAATTTCAACGTTGTTTTCTTCTGTTTGCTCCTGTTTATCAACGATTATAAAATCTCTCAAGTTTTGGTGAGCTCTAGGTTCTAACTCCTCTGACCTCTTTCAATAAATCTGAGAGTGTTGAGAATGGTCATCTTCAGGATTATTGCCACTTAAATTAGAGTCGCTCTTATGAAACCCTGCTTTATTGAAATATTTTTTTATAATAGAAGAGTTTTCTTTATTCCAGGACGGTTTTATAAAATATGATGCTTCTAAAAAGTCGTTTTTTTTAAAGCTTTGCAGTAGATTTAACTTCTTCTATTTTTGACAGAACATCTTTTATATATTAAAACTTCAAATTTTTTATGATTCCTTGATTACGATTAAACATTTATGATAAAATTAGAGTAAATATTTATGATATTGATTAATAACTTTCAAGCGTTGCACTTTTTCTCACTTAGTATAATGATACTTGAGCTTACTTTTTCCGATCCTGTTATAAAATTTTTGGTTCAATGGTTATAACTAAGAAGTTTGTTATACATTGCAAAAGAGAATTTATTTTTTAAAATTTAAGTTTGTACAATTGCGAAGTATAACTTCTAAATTCATTTTTCTTTTTGCGCAAAAGGAATTAAACTAAAACAATTTAAAGTTCAGCTTTTAAATCAAATATTTATTCAAGACTAAATTGTTTGAAGTTGAAGTTTACCTGCCTTAGCCTCGTTATTCCTTTGTCGAACTCTCGCCGGCTTTGATGATACAATAAAAGTAAGGTTGGATGTAAGTAGTTTTACCTTGTCTCAAACACACACTTGTGGGGTACTTGCCGCAAATAATTTTCAAGCAAATTTACTCAGTTTAATTAATCTGTGCGACGTGTCATGGCATATTGTATATAAACTTGGAGAGTTTCTGATAGTTCTTAACTGAGTCTGCTGACATACGAGTGACTACGATTGTAGCACGTACGCAAGACTGTTAACCCTAATAATTCTCGAATTGTTGCTTGATGTTATGTACAGAGGGCTTTAATTTTCGCTTCACAAGCGCAATGTATAATTGAATATGCATGACAGAAAGCGAAGCATGAGTCACATTCCCAGAAAAAGATGTTCGTGATTTCGGTTCGTGTACCTGAAATTTTAAATCTAGATGTCTGTTGGATGCTTAGAATGTCAATTTTGGGGTTGTGTTTGGAATTGATTTGTATTCTTTTCTGATTATTGGAGCTAATCACGTTGAAATTTTATTCAACAAAAATTTAGCATGCCCGAGATTAAACTGGTGCTGTTTTGAGAAGAAAAAAACAATTTTTGACCAAATTCTTCAGTACTAAGTTATAAAATTTCTTAGCTAATACTGCACTATTGACGTTATTGTAGTCCATCGGAATGGCAAATATAAGCTAGGGGTTTTTGGTCAGTTTTTTTTTTAAAGAGTTTGTTTACAAAGCGCGAATACTTATAAACCAAAAGAGTCGCATGACAATCACGTGAAGCTTAACTCATAACTTTTTGATTGGTTTTTCATTTGCGCAGGTTTTCAAGAGGCTGTTCACGTAAGTCAAAATTTTTTTAACCTGATCAGCAAATGGGTCGACATAGCGAGTGCTTCTGCAGTAGGAGTTTTGAAAGGAGTTTTTTGATTGACATATGAGCTAGCATAAGCGAACAACTTTTTTTTGAGAAAAAAATAAAAAAGTTCTTAAGCTTTGGTACCAATTTTAGTAAAACATTAATAAAATGTTGAACAGCATTTTAAATTTGATGATAATTCACGATCTCTCTAAGAAACATTTGACAATTATTTATATTTAGTACAAAAACTACTGTGTTATCAATGTAGAGAATTAAGTAGGGCAGCTGTACAGAAAACAAAATTTACTATGAGTACAACCTACTGCTTTTAGCAAAACTAACAACTTAGCAAAAAAGAGAGGTTTTGTCAAGGTTTCAAGGTTTTTAACCTTGTAGTCAACCTCTATCAAGGTTTTCTACAAACGTGGTAATTCAACAAAAAATTATAAGCTGCTAAGTGGCGATATGATTTTGTCAAGTTTAAGAGAACTCTTTATTCAGATTATATCTAGCATACTCCTCGACCTATAACCGGTTGTATGTAATGAAGGGTTTACTGGTGCAATAGTGAAGATTTTTGTCGCTTTAGGAGGCCCACTGCTGACTAAGAATTTTTGCGGAAAATCTATCACTAACGGCTTCGATTACGTTTATGGTATTGATTCTATAGCGGTAGATATTGACTTCTTATTTTTTTGTGCATTAAAAAGACAAGATTGCAAGCTGCCATCTGCAAAACAATGATTGATTGATTGAATGGTTGTTTTCATGTGTCAATAAGATGGGAAAATGGTTACTTGTTTAAATAACATAATGCGTTACTGACATTTTCAAGTCATTTGGTGCAATCATTGCTCCAAATGACTTGAAAATGTGCTTAGATATTTTGATATCTGAATTTATCCGACAGGAATATTACCGTTGTTTTTGGCTGCGACTTTACCATTTTTGTTTGGACAATCATTTTAACTATTGCATAATATCTTGAACAATTGAAATGTTTGCAAAGAAGCTAAAAAATGATTTTGATTTTCTCAGAGATTACGTTCTAAATGGGATTGGTCTGAATCCATATTACAGAAATTAATTAGTTCAACAAGTGTGATTGATACTTAGTCTAGAAGAAAATATTGTTACCTGTCTCTTATAAGACTGGGATTAATCATTGCTGCGTGACGATTTACCGATAACTTGGAGAGTTGTAAATTTGATTTTAAGTATGTTATTAATTTGTGTGCTGTTTTGATCGCAATGAATTTTGGCAGCAGTTCTAGAGGGGCTTTGATTATTTATTTTATTGATTGCTGCTGCTGTTATTTTTTTGGCACTTTTTTGTGCTTGTTTGGCGAAGATTATCAATCTTGTTATTTTTATAAACGTTGATCGTAAACAAGTCAGAGAAGATCTTCAAAACCATCTTGATACTTTGGGGTTTTGATATTGTCAACAGTTGTATAGGATGGAAGGAGGCATTATTTGTGGGATCGTAGAGAAAACGCTAACTCGAAGAGATAAGAGATGGGAAAAACTCATCATAAGAGGTGAAAGATAGTAATAAAATATAGAAGAACTGTAGATAAATTTGGTCTTCTAGGACTTGATTCTTAAGATTATCTAGTTATACACATCTAATTTATGAATTAGTTGACACTGTCAAACCAAAGAATTCTATTACTTGAAATTATTGTTATTACATCACAGAATATGACGTTGTATTTTGATTAAATTACCGTTGGTTCAACAGTGAGTTTCAAATAAAAATTGCGCAAAACTTACCGAGTGACGTCATGCGCAAAAGGGAACGAAAACAGTGTCAAAAGTTTCTCAAATTATTTTATTATACAAATTACAAACAATTAAAAATATTACAACATGTTAAGCAGATTTTTTTGTTTTACTAAGTTTTTTTTTTTGTTTTTTAGTAGACATAAATAAAACATAGCCTATTAGAGTCCGACTGTATATTAATTAAACATTTATCTGACTAGGTTGTTTGCCAAATCTAGCGACGTTTTACACTTAGTAACAGGTGATCCTCCTCGAAATAGCAAAATTTGCAACCCATGTCGGCTTCTTGGTTGCTGGCTTAACATTTATCTTTCATCCAGCAGACAATATAATTAAAGTAAAATAGACGATTAATTTTGGCTTGGTCAAGAATGTAGTCTATTTTCATTTCATTATGAACGCTTTGAAAGCGAGCAGTTAGCGTAATATATATATAAACTTATTTTAATAGGATCTCAGCAGATAATAGACATGTTGAAATAAAACAAAACAAATTTATGAATTTTATAAACGTGTTTGATCCCTTTTTCGATTGTTTGAGCAACGTTACGACAACACAGTTATCTTTACATCTCCATCCTTATTCTCATTTGCTTTAGAATACTCAAAATGTCATAACAAAAGCGCCGCATGTGAATTCGCTGAGTGATAACATTGATGGGATATTTTTGTATTTTGAGTTAAAAGGTTTTTGCTTCAACACACAATGTTTAGGTGATCTAAATGCATTCACAAATAATACAATTGAAAACCGTATTTTAAAAATAAATAAATCCGTTCCTAACTTTTTCTGCTTCACCTCGGATTTAAGAAAGTGTATTTTATCTTTGAGGGTTTTTTGTTTCCTTCCGCTTTGTTTGCTCACAAAAAAAGACATTTTCTGATGAAGAACTTGTTTTTGTTGCTGGGATGCTGAAGTTTTGATAAGCTGAATAATAAGAATACTATTAAAGCAAACGATGGTGCAAATTATACAATGATTGGACTACGTACTCTATTCACTCGAATTTATTCACAGCTTTTGTAGATATCAATTAATTCTAAGTGGTTTTATTGAAGACTAGCTGACCCGGCGAACTTCGTACCGCCTTAGCGTAAATTTGATGCACTACTTTATTTTGTGTAGCTGACCTATCTTATGTATGCGTACCTATTCAATTTGAACTGGAATCTATAATATCCTCCATATAAAAATGAATATCTATTTCCCTGGTTTCGTCATACCCGAGAAGAACTTTACTAAGTTTATTAAATATTGCGCCCCCCCCCCCCCCCCCAGTGCCTCCTTCACCCCGCCCGGCGCGCTTTTCAGACTGCATCGCAAACAACGGCCACGGCGCTATGGCGGTTTGGTTTACTGTTTGAATTTTTTAATTCGTAATATCTTTTGAATGGAAAGTCGAATTTAAATAATTTAAAAACTATTTTATAGGTAGTTAAATGGTCTTGACCATAAAATAATTTATTTGAATAAGGATTAATATAAACACATAAATAGCATGGTTTGAATTTGGTTAGCATTTTCATTAATGTTTAAAATGAAAAAAGTTGTTGTAGTGACATAACTACAATAGTTGGACATTATGCTACCGCGGAGTTTTTTGTAGACATGATGATACTCTTCAATATTGTTGTACATTATTTTGTTCTATCGCTAATAGTTTCGGCAGCGCATTCGACGAAAGACATTTTAAGACTCATTTTTCTACACCTTTGTTTACATTGTTCAAATTTTACCAAGGATTCTTAATTTTTTTCAAAATGAAATGTAGCCTATGTCAAATAGGAAGAATGTAGCATTCTAATGGTGAAAGAATTTTTTAAATCGGCCCAGTACTTTTTGAGCCTATTCATTACAAACATACAAACATACAAATCTTTCCTCTTTATAATATTAGTGTAGATAAAGGATTGTCAGAAAGTTTTGCATTGAAATGATATTTACGAAATCCCAGGTCAATGAAATTTTAGCTAAACAATTTACTAATTTGTATAAAGTGTGAAAATAGGTGAATGAGTGAATAAAATAAAGACGATTATTTTCTAAACTATTTATCGGTTTTCATTTTTATGGAATTAACAAGAGATTAGCTTACTTATGCCATTAAAATCTTACTAATATGTGTTTCTTTAATAGCTGAATTAGCTTTCTTTTTATAATTTTTGTGCAATTGTGAGAACGTATGTATTATTATGCTCTTGGTGGGGATACCCGTTCAGAATTTTTTGTATTTTTGGTTAGTTTAACCATGAAATTATGTTTCTTGACTATAATAAAATTGTGTTTGCTTCATTTTTCAATTTTCTTTTCAGGTTGAAGATATACTACCCTTGGATGAGTGCTCAACAGTAGAAACGCAGGTGAGTTTTCAAAAGTACTGAAAATTTTATCATCTTTTTATAAAATTTGAATATATTCAATAATTTCACAGGTTAGTGGAAAGAGGATAGTTTTATAATGTAATAACCAAATTGTACGCCAAATCTAAAATTTCAGAATAAAGGATATATCATCCATGTATAGAAGTTTTTGCTTTTTTTGAATCAAACTTAGTAAGCTAGAATTAAATAAACTGTAATCAAATGAAATTATTGTTCCTCTAGTCTAAATGAAATCGGTCATTATTTGCTTGACATTATTCTTTCCACCGAGAGATGACGTTATATATCTAAATAGAGGCACGGTTGTATCTTTTGATTATGGCTCTAATTGATACAAGAATCATCAGAGCCGTAATAGGGATTTATAATTTAAGATACTTTATGACCTTTAAAGAATCAATTTGAATTTGATTAAAATTTTGTCCTTATTTGGAAGTGGACTCAACCACCAACAGCCACAATGAACGGATTAATTGACAATGGCAGCCAATTTCAAACAATGCGATTCACCAATTTATCGAAATCTGGCAACCTACCGACTCTTTTATGCTGCAATAGAGCAGCAGCGGATACAATAACTAATGAATATGTGCCTATAGGCTACAAAAACATTAATTATTAGGAATAATGATTGACATTTGAATAAAACAGGCAAAAGGCTCAAATCAATTTTCAAAAAGGGTCAAAAATTGTAATTAAAAGCGTCGAGAGAAGAAAAAAATTTAAAATCAATCGTAGCTGTAAAATCAAACAAAACAAACAAAAAGGTGAGATAGGAACACAACGAGAAAAACAATAGAATACAATAAAGATTGAATTGATTTGTGTATCTGGTGGAGTCAGATGGCGAGTTCGTTTTATGGTCGATATAATTGGACATATCGTCATATGTCCATACAAGACATGCCAAATGCCGAAACAGTGATATAATTCGGCATCTGCATAACTTGATTTGGACACATTTCAAAATGCTTATAAACGACATAAGCCGATGCCGAATAGAACGGAAGAAATTATTTTAAATTAAACGTTAAATTTACGTTACATTTGTTTTTTATTTACAACAAAAAGTACTTAAATGACACTAAAGTTTTTTTTCTCTTGCTTTTTTATAATTTTAAACTTATTTAGACGTCTATGATCTTGGCAGCTCAGTTTTGGGATATGTCCAATTATACCGGTCATGGGCCGAATTTGCCATCTGACTCCCAACATATCTACCACCTAATTTATTCATTGCCTACCTTACACACATCGTTTTTATAGAGTCTGCAATATTATTAGTGGAAAGGTGGAAAGGTTTGTATGGAAAAATTTGAGACTGTAAATTAATTATCTTTCAGGCAACTGTCGCAGCACACTGTGCTATCACTGTCAACTTGCCAACGAATTGTTGGAAAGGCTTTTATCTCTAAGAAATTCATGTAGGTTTATTAATAGCTGTCAAAATTGTTATTTTATGACATTTTGTTCAAAACAAATTTACGCCTGTTAATCAAAATACGCTACAGGTTTTCAATGCTTTTATTATAAATAGCCTGTCAATCGAAAACTTTTTGAAACTTATTGTACATTAGGGTGCTAAAAAAACATGTGCTGATTTTGGTTAATGAAATAACATATTAAATTAAATCACTAATTTGTTATTTAAATAAAAAATTAAAATAGTTTTTTTTGAACATTATTGCTGAAGCAATTTTTGGTGTATGAGAAAATTTTCACTTATTATGTTATAATAGTAGAAGTTAGTAAACGAGACTCATTTTGCAACTTAATCAATGTCGAAATTGACATTTTGTGTGAGCTGTAGACTATAAATATTCTGTAAAAAAATAAATAAAATTTTATTAAAAAAAATTATTTTTTTAAGCTTTCTTCAATTGTTTCTTATTGTATAATTTTTTATTTTTATTGTATTTCAAAAATTATTATTAAATGTGTTTATATACAGGCTTAGTCAAATGTATGGAATAAGCGGTTTATTTTGCTAAATATGAACTTTATAATCAAAGACTTTAACAAAAGCTTTTCTACTAATTATTTTCCACTTGTTAGTCTACTCGTTGTTTTTGTATGTCAAATGCATTGCTATGAAATCGTTTTTTATTCATGATAACCAAAGGATTTTCTTGGTGATTTTGATGCCTCTTTTTTTTCTGGATATGACGTGTGTTTTTTATATGCTCTAATTAGAAATTTCTTGTGTAAAATATTATTTTTCAATAAACGGCAAAATGTGATATCAAATCTGTTTTTGAGTAACATCTTTCCAGTTTATTAGGTAGGATGTTGGGGATCTATTGAATTGCCTGTTAGGTTGGCTGATTTTTCTTTTAGGGTCATTAAAAAAATTAAATTCACTTAGAAAAACAACAAAATTTGCAAGACTTGAAAGCCAGAATTAGGCATGCAGTTGAAGGAATACCACCTACCGGTCTGCAAAATTTATTGAGTTTTTTTTGTGATAGATTAGGTTGCAGAAGGTTTTCAGTTTGAACATTCAATTTCAGTTAAATATTATTCGAGAAAATAAAATATTATGAGCATTTTTTTTAAATTTTTTTTATCAAAAAACGTGAAGGAAATATTAACTTATTTATATAAAAAAAAGAATAATAAAAATTAGCAAAAAAATCATTTGTTAGTATAAAAAAATCATTTTTATGGAAATGCGTGGACATACAAAAGTAAAATTTGGTTACAAAGTTTATATCCACGGAAATCAATCGCTTATCTCACACTTTTGACTAACCCTGTATCTTTTTTATTTTGCTATATTAAAATTAGAAAGAAATCTGAATGTGTCGTGTATCGCTTCCGAGCAACGTTTGCTTTGGAAAAAGATCTCTATAAAAAAGGCAGTACAGTTTTGAAACGTTATAGCATTTAAATTTTATTATATGGTGATAAGAAACTTACTTTTGTCATTGAGTAGATATTACCTGGGGTATTTTTTTAATAATTTCAATAATATTGCTCTATGAAAAAATCTTCGACTTTTTGAACCTTCTGCAGTCTGTCGCTTAAGAAATGCTCTCCGCCTCAGTTTTAAGTATTTTGCAATGTCTATATTATGATGGATACTGCAGTGCTGAGTATGAGTATGCTGTTTTGCTACATAGTCAAAATATGATTACGACGTTTTTGGAGAACGATTTCACTCTTTAAGTCTCTCTTCTGTTCCAAAAAAAGTTATTCAGGCGAGAAAATACTTTTTTTTCTCGAAAGTACGCTTTTGTTGGTTTGGTTGAAGTTAAAAGCGTTAATTCAAAATTACTATTGTTTTTCAGATTTTTTAAAAATAATAAAATTATTTTTAAATAAAGCTTAAATTTGCTTTAAAAAAAATTTTAAAGCAAAGTTTTAACAGGAATAGTCATTTTGTAAAACGTTTTTAAGTCCAGCAAAGTATGCCAATTTAAAATGGCCATGACATAAGGTTTAAGTATCAGATAGTCTTTCTACGACGTTTATTTGCGGTTCAATATTGTGTTGACAATTACATGAAATATTCTATCTTTGCTATTTAATCAAATTTATTTTCAATTTAAGAAAAATGTGTCGGATAACAGATCAGACTTATTTTTGTGCTCAAGAATACTAGTGTTTCAATTAAGATTGTTTTTTGTTATAATCTAAAACTTTGGGAGATTTTTAAATTTTTTACTTATGTTTACATGAGCAATCATCATGGTGAAGTAAAAAGTAACACATTAATTCAGTATAGGAGATGCATATATTTGCATTTTTCTCTCGAAACAGAATGCTATGTCTACTTTCGTTAATTGTTCAAGAGCTTTTAAGCTCTTACAACTAACAAATTTTCTGACGTATTTACTTGAAATTGATTCAAAACGCAAAGTTTTACAATGCTTAACTGAAAAGCTTATCCGTCTATGGTCTTATATCTGACATTAAAAAAAGTTTATCTTTTTCAAACATGGTAGAGACTAAAAACCAACGCAATAATAATATCATGCACAATTTCATATTATCTTTATCTATAAATCAATGCTTTATTGAAAATACAAAGTTCTCAATAGTTTCACGTTTTAGTAGATTCAACCCCGTAAGCGACTAATTCTCTGATATAATAGACACTTGGAAATTAATTATTGTAAACACGAACTACAAATCTCTAATCACTCAATTTCGGTTAAGTATCAAATTGCTTGATGTATGGGTACATTATAACAGCCTAGATACTAATTTCACAAAATTAAATTTTAACTAAACCTACCAATTTAATTTGCAAGATTTAGTATTCTATTTAACATACAATGCAACCACATTGTTCTTTTTTAAAGCTAATAATTATTTCTAAAGTTATACCGGCAGCATTTTTTCAATGAATAGGTATTATTCATGCATTGATAAATCAGTACTTTAGACCTTAACAAAATAGTGATTTTTTTATTACATTGTTTTTGTGCTTCTATAAGTTAGTCTCTTTTTCATCTTATTTTTATTTTATTCAAAGGTGATTTACATTAATTATTATTATGAGAAAAGCAAGCAAGGAGATTGTTTGAAGGTATATCTATTTTAAGCTTTTATAATTTACTAACGTAGGTTTGATAATAAAAGATTTTTTTTCATTCAACTCTCACATTTGTTCAAAGATCATAGAAAGAAACACCTGACCAGAATTAAAATCATAGTCGCTTTGAAGTAGGTAATTATTTTAGGACAGCAGTTATGAGACGATCTATTTTATAAGAGCCATTTTCCAGTTGTGGAAGGTAGCAAGGAAGCAAAAACATACCATTACATCTTTTAGGCTCAGTTTCCAAGCGGTTAATTTGGCATCATAACTTTCTGGTTAGTGTCAAGCATCTTTCTACTTGGTGTATATGTGATAGTTCCTGTACTGATGCGCAATGTAGTGTTCAGATGGACGGTAATTGTTGATAATGTTAGTGTGCTGCTGAACTATACTGAAAAACATTCTGCTGAAGAAACCATAAGTGTTAAAACTGGTATTCTTAAAGTTAGAGCATTTGTATCCTAAACAGAACTCGCCAATTTCAACAAAATGTTATTTTCAGTTTTTGCCTCAATTTTGCAGGATAGTGCTCCTCAGTTAACGAACCTCCTAATTAGGTGACCTCAAAATAAATTGGAGTAAAATTGTGTTAAAGCAGGTTATTATTAAATGATACTTTGAATTTTTTCATTGCAGAGGTGAGAACTTGAAACTTTAGTTTTTGAAACATTTTGGCACAGACGTTATTTTTCTAAGTAATTATTTAAAACGATTAAATCATGAGTAAGGTGTTGCTCTATTGTAGTAAAATTTTGATCTTCATATGCAAGTGCAAGCTCGTTAGCATAAATTAGCTCTTTAGAAATTGTAACTGAAAGATCAGTTTTATAAATCGAAGAAAAGAGGAACCCAAACAAAATTTTTTGGCAATTTATTGTTCAGAATTTTGAATTTGTTGCTTTTATTAGTGAAGATTCGGAATTTTTTGTTTTACAGTATACGTTTAATTAGTCTGACTGGAATATGACACACAGCAATGGCATTTTATAGTTTTTCTAAACAGTTTTGTAAAATGCTGCTGTCAGATAAACAAATGCAACTGTTTTTTGCTTATTTTGAAATTTAGTTTCTATGTGTGAAGTTAATAACTAGAGTTAATTGCAGCAGCGCTTACTGTTTAGTCGAAAGCTAGCTTGTTTTGGACGAAGAACATCTTTAATTTTTCGAAGAAATGTTGTTATATATCATCTTTACTAAATATTTTAAGCAGAGAAATGGGACAATAGCTGGTAGTTTTATCTGACGTGTTTTTTTTAAATTATAATTACTATTGGTTATTTGATTTTGGGTGGGAATTTATCTGCAACAAAAATTTTTCTTTGTTTTCGTCATTTTTTCTTTATTTAATTTTTTATTGTTGTCTAATTTTTTAAAATTTGACACGCCACAAGCCACAAGTCTTGATGAAACCTTTGGGTTCAAAATAAATAATAATTATGTTGTTATGTTGTGTATTGTACACAATAGGAAATAGTTTACCATGCTAATGTTCACTAAAAGTGAACAAAGTTTTGAGTTTTTTTGGGATCTAGTAAGCCTGTCGAAGGATCGCTAAACGACTATGAAATACTTCAATTACAAATCAAATGTTTCTAATCGATTCCAAAATTTCTCTTACTTAGAATCATGTATAAAACACATTAAATATTATAATTTAAAAATTTTAAATTCTTTTTACGTAAAAGTTGAAGTCTTGAATTAGTTCCATCTCTGTTATATATTTTATACTGTTTTATTCAACAGGATGGGAAGGCTTGTTGTCTAAGCCTGATATAATGGACATGTGTTTAGAGCTTGTGTTTTACTAACATGAGAATATATTATATCCAAGGTATCGATTTGTTGTTACATATCTCCAAGCTATTATTGAAATTAGCTTCTTGAGTGACTATGTAGCTATCAATTTAAAGTTTCTAAACATGAAATTTATAACCCTTCAATGTATTTCCGTTTTCTTTGAGACGTCTAAATATATATGGCAGGTACTGATCTGCTCAAGAAGCATACCTAACTTGGTTTAATTAAATTGGTCAGATTTGTGGAACGGAAACTGGAATTAATTGATAAAATTGCACCTTATTGCAGATTCTATAAGAACAAAGATTGAGAGGGATGCATGATTTCGAAACATATCTCAAATTATAAACAAATTAAAAATGAAATGAATTGTTTTCTATATTTTATGTAATTTATGTGTAAAATATGTTTTTTTATTATTGAGATTTGGCCTGTTTTAGCGACTTTTTACATATTTTTTTTTATAATTTTGCGTATACTTATTAGAAGTTATCAAAAAATTTTGTTTAAAATAATTAACTCAAATGTACGCACGAATTTGGTTCACCACTATGAATTTATCACCAGTTAACGTCTTATCCGGGACTCAACAGAATATCAGGGGAAATGAACAAAATAAAATAAAAAAATATGAGAATTTTTTAAATTTCATCTAAATGAAATAAAGTAAAACGAAACGGTTTTTACAATAATTGATTTTATCTTCGGCTGTTTTGATAAATGCATGTTATAATGAATATTTGAGTGAAGTAAACTAACATATTACTTCACTCATGGTGAAGTAAAGTAACATATTACTTCACTCATGGAGTAATAAAACAGAAATTCACTCTTTTAAATAATTTGTTTTAATTTCAAACTCAGTCTTAATTACATGCTATTATTGTTATAAGTTAATATTGATAACACAATTTTCCTACAAATGTAGGTAGGATATGCCAGTTCTGATCAACTTTTTTTCGATAACAGCTGTCGATGCCGTCCGTGCTTTTGTTTTCACCCAGAATTTTTGAAACAATTTGTTTTTTATTTTATTCGACTCTGCTTATATACCCTTCCTCCGCCACAGTATTCGAGCGCCAGCCCCCATGACTCTTTACTGTTGAAAAATTAAAAAAACCGTTCACTACTAGAGTTATTAGGGGGAAGTGCAGCATATTTTTGAATTAATGGTATCTAACATGTTAGCACAATCAATTTCGCCTGAGGTAATAAAAAATTTTCTGGATATTTTGCGACTTGAAAACTAGAGGGTTCTAAGTCACATTTAGAAAATTTGTGATCAGGAGAGCAATTTCAAGGTTCCGATGAGTTAATTTTGCAATTTTTTTTTTGATACTCTGAATACTTTTGGATACTTTTTCACACCGGATATTAAAAACCAAATAAATGTTCAAAACCTTTGCATTTTTTTTACAAATAGTAAAAATACTGCAAAACCTAGTCTAATTTTTTGTAAATGTACTTAGAAACTCTTTGGTTTTTAGGTTGCGATTTTTGATTTAGTGTTTGGTCATAGATCATGGAAGCATTGTCCCTGGTCTTTGACATCTTCCAAAAGCATGTTGGTAAGTTGGATCCTTGGATCCAGCTTAGATCCTACAAGCTCTACACACTCCAATGATTAAAACCGCCTTGAAATTAACATAAGTAAACAATTATTCATGCATGAAAAGAGTACAGTATCTGCATTAACAAAATTTTATCATTATTTGCTGTTTGTAAAAATTTGCTAGTATTTTGTTTAGTGAAAATTTCCGATTTTTTAGCACAATATATTTACATATCCTTCAGATTTTCTAATTAGAATGGCGAGTAAATGCACGTATTTACTGATGTCAACATTCTTTTTCATTTTCATTATTGTTATAATTATAGAAAAAAAAAACCCAAAGACTCAATGACTTATACCGTTTTGATAAATGCTCAAATGATATGAAAGTAAAACCTACTCATGCGTAATATTTTTAACATTTTTCTTGTCGCACCATGAACTGAACCGTTGAAAAGACATCTTTTACTTGTTTTGACTTCTCTGGCACCAAGCAAGAAGCGGTATTGTCGCCGCATCTTCGATATCAGAAGGAAAACTTTCTGAGTCACTCATGTTTACAATTCTCTTATTTGTAACAACAGATATTATTTGGTAACTGCTTAAAACTAACTTTTCTAAAATAATATGTGGTTCAAAAAAAGCTAATAAGGACGTTTTTTAAGAATGACTCTATTGATCTTTTAGATCTTTCGTTACAAGATCAATCAATAGTCAATTGGGCGTATGAAAGCGAGCTTTGCAATAACGCTTCAAAATTAAGTAACAGATTAAACATGGTTAAAATAAACAAATTAAAAATTTGGAAAAAACCGACTTTAATATGATTAATTATTATTTTATTTATTTAATTGATTTAAACTGCTTTTTGTTTAAATAATTGAATAAACTAATATTTAATTATGAGTTTAAGACAGGTAATTAACAGTTGAGAGGTTATTTCTAATGCACTCGCATTAGAAATAACAGAAATTTTTATTTTTTATTATTGAAATTATTTAATGTTTGTGTAACTTATTTAATGTATTTAATGACTCAATAGAGATCATCTTCAGCAAAATAAGTTTAAAAAATTTCATTGTTGCACCGACACAAAATTCTTATGTATCGCGGGTCTGGAAACTATTTTGCGAGGGCTTGTAAGTGTTGTTTCGATTTTCGATCACTACTTACAAAGTCACTCTTTTTGCAAAGTGTCAATTGTCGGTCTCGTGATACAAATCACTCAGAATCAAATAACAGGCAGTTAAAATTATTTGAATAAAATAATTGAAATTGAAAAAATAATTGAAAATATATAAATTAAAAAGCTGTTACCTATTACTCTCTCCAGCATATTTCAGTAGTCAAAAACAAATTTCACCATATTTTAAAATGTGAAGGCTTATGTTTTAGTTTTACTTAAACTTATTTTTATGAAAAAGTGGACATTTTTACTAGAATTCAACTTTTTTTTTAAAATAAAAGAAATTATTTTCTTGACTTTCAAAATTTGGAAAAGTTAGAGACGCCTTCGTGCGCTTCTCGGCAACTAGTATACCCACCTATGAGAATCTCTTTTTTAAATCTCTTTACCAATCAGCTTTTTATAGTTTCAAAATCAAATAAGCGGTTTTGGATTTATTTGGCATTTTTCAAATCAAAGTTTAAAGCGATTTCTGCTGTTTATGCCAAAAATCAGATTGAAATTTTGGATACAGAAGTATTTTGGATTTGAGTTCTACATATGTTTAATGACTTTTTGGCATAACGGTGGATGCGCCGTCACGTAATTGCCAATAATTTTTGACGTTTCAAATTACAATAATGATCAGTTAACCATGGCGATGGCGGTGTGTAAATTGACTAGTGTACCAGGAAAAGAATGTGTAAATTGCCAAGTTTTCGCATTGATAGTAAGCTTTTAATAGTCAGTTTTAGAGATGACCGTAGAAAAATTAAATTTTACCAGTTTTTTCAAATTATTATGTTTTTTTTTCTAAACATTGCGAGGTCTAGTTTCTGAGTTACAACCGATGTTCTCTCTTATTTAATCATCCGGTACATATTTTTTTATATGATTATTTATTGTTATTGTTTGTCAAATTGGCAATACTTTGAAATATCTGTTTCGTATGTGAAACAGGCCGTTGTGCGGTCCAATGTTGGATGTTACATGGTTTTAGCGTCTCTTGTGAGAATAAAGTGTGAAATTGAAATATGAATATATATTTTGGTTCTTTGCCGTGGCTTCGTTCGTAGCCGTCTATTTAACAGTTAAATTTATTTACCACACTTTAAACTTTTCGCTCAACTGTTTGAAACGAATATCTAAAATTTTACTGACTTCTTGCCAAAATAAGAACAAACATCAAAACGCAGCTTGTTTGACTTTGTCGACGAATTTATTTGAAACACTGACGATATGATAAAACTTTAGTACTGTATAAAGTCCTTATGTAGTCTAAAATATATTTTTTTATGCACAATATTACTTAGCGGTTGTATCTAATAGCAATTGAAATTTTTATTCTATTTCTTTGACGGCAGAGTCTGTTTAACATTTGGTTTGCAACTAACAATACAGACAGCTGGGTAGAGGTAAACAAACAATATCTCTTCAGATCTATAAATAAATCTACCTTAGTGGAAAGATTCATCTTTGAGATGCATTTTAATAAATTATAGATTGATATGGAATTTAAGCCCGAGAATAAATCAGTTATTAAACCTAAAATAATAGTTTTTACAACATCACTTTTGGTTTGGTTTTTGCTGGATTTATATTGAAGTTCTTCTTTTTTTTCTTTGACGTTTATATTTTTACATTTTAGACTATTGTTTTTGGGGTGTCTACATTCTACGGCGAATTTTTTTTTATTATTTTTGTTGTAAGCCATTATCTTCTTCAGGGTTGTTTTTTTTTAATATCAATTTTGTCGTTATTTTTTTTCGTAAGCTAGAACTTTTGTTGTCTTTTGGTATTTATCTCCAGAATTGTTGACTTTTTAATATTTTATAGTGAGTCGCTATTTGGGACACAGTGTGTCTTCTGTTAGGTTTTTTTTCAAGAAGCTTTTGTTTTTCTTGCATACTCTAGCCCGCTATTTCAATTTGGGGTTAAAATTTGGATTGACTAAACTTGCTTTATTTTTAACCTGGTTCAGGTACTGTTATGGGTGGTTCAATACATTAAACAAGGTTAATGCTAACTCGTCTATTTAACAAATTTTTTTACTCAGTAGAAATCAGTAGAAATTAGCTATTATAGACATTTTGCTGTTTTCAGATGTTTGCCAATAGTCAAAAATAACAATTTTTGAAAATATTTTGACAATTATTTTGTGAACATTTTAATTTTGTTTTTAATTTTAAACAAAAATAAAAAAAAAATTTGTTTGATTTCTCAATTGAGTTTCTGACGAAATCGACTCTTTGCCATACGAGCGGCGTAATATAATTGAAAGTAAAGAAATCCCCGACCTGGTTTGATCCGGGGGAATTACACCCCAATTATAATAAGGTCAAGACTAGTTTCAGCACTGCAGTGTAGTAGGAAAAAGTTTTTTTCTTAGACTAAATAAAATGTGGAAATTATGAGCAAAGAGATCACAAGAGCGCTAACTGACTTGAAATGGTGCATTTTCGTTTTTGTTTACGGTATTGAATGCAATGTTTTTTTCATCGTTTAGAGTTGAAGTTAAAAAAAGGGATTTTAAGTTAATTTATTTATAGCGTAAGTATCTAACATAACTTTAGAATTATGAAACTTGTAAAATTGCGAATTTTTAAAGTCTTTTTTTATAAAGAATTGTCAAACCGTCTTAATTTGGCAACGTCATTTAAAAGTAAAATGTCAAACGTTCTAGACATTTACTTTTAAATGACGTTGCTAACATTAAAGCTGTTTAGCTGCTTACTCTGCATTAAAATACGCCTAACTATAGACGTAGAATAAAATGATATTTATTCTGTTGGCATTGAGAACTACCTATAATGTTGTATCATAATCACAGTGTTGTGTTTGGTTTTTAACACAGTTTTGCCAAGCGCCAAAATTTTTTTTGTTGAATTTTTGATTTTTCTATCAGGTTTTATATGGGAATCTTCTCTATCGTGTAGTCATCATCCAGGAGATGCACAGAACTAATAGTTTTGTGATAATCGTACAAGCTAAGCTTAAAAAAAATGTTTTTTTATTAATTTAAACAATTGTGTTAATTTATAGACAGATATATTCTTAGGTCATCTATTTGTAATTTTAGTCAAGCAGTTTGAGTGTAAACTGTCATAATTTAAACAACAATAAATTACGTGATTTTACTCTTTCGGAATTTCTCATTTGATAGTTATCCAGGGACACTGTGTATAATATAATTTGTGCTTTTTTTATTAGTATTTGATTCTGTTTATTTATTGTTTATAGTTTGCATTCGAATGCAAAATAATGGATAAATGGTATGAAAGTTCTCACTAAATTACGTATAATCGTTTTATTTTGGCACTTTACCCATAGGTGCAGCTATAAATCTGTCACTGCCTATCATCAAATATTACAGTTTTTTTCTCTCGCTGTGTCGGCTTTTGCAATTTGCAAAAATAATAGTTTTATATTTGCTTTGCAGCTTCCTCGTAGGCGAAATAAACTGTTCGTTTGATATTTTCAGCTTCTACGCCAAACTGGATAGGCAATAATATTGTTTTATCAGAAAAACAAATTGGTTTTAAAAAATATTTATATTTTTTCTATGAATTTGAAGACTCAGTTTGAAGTTTCTTTTTTAGTTTTGTAATCAATTATTTCAGTGTGTCTATTGCATAATGTTATCCATTAGCTGAATAAACATTTAAAATTCGTGTAGGTTTCCATATTTGGCTAATTATGACTTTTAAAAAATTATATAGATAATGGCACCGTCGAGGATTTTAGTCATAGAAAACACTTTATCCAACATTATTTGCTTTTTGTAGGTTTCAATGTTTTTGTGAAAAGTCTATAGAATTTTTATCATTTTTAAATGAATTTTTTCTACACAAAATAAATTAAAATGAAATTAATTCCGATTAAATGTAAAATCTAAGTTGATTTTTATAAACTTTAGGGTTGGTTCATAGAAAGTAAATTTAAAAGAAATTAAGTTAATTATTCTAAAATAAATAAAAATAAATTTTAAGCTAATTAAAAATAAATGTTAAATTTAATTTAATTTTTATAGACAAAAGGGTGCGTTTACAGAAAGTAAATTAAACTAAAATTAGGTTAATTGCACTTAGTTTTAAAATAAAAGTGTTTGATAGGTTGTTCTCGCAGATTCAACCAACCACGTAAAAAATTTTATTGAAACTTTAGTTTTGATGAAATATTTATTTTGGCTAGTATAAAACTCATTCTAGAAATGATTTAGTCAACTGCATATTTAATATATAATTTGTATATGAAAATACAGGGTGTACAATATCAACAGGAATCAAGGGCGGCTATCGAAAATAAAACGATTGTCTTGGTTTAATTCAGCTATTTTATTACATTTCCCGGTAGCAGGGTGTTGTGGTGTATTACCGGTTCTGTATAAAGCAGACACAATTTTATTAATAAAAATTATTTCCATTAATCAGTTCAAAGACAAAAAAAACATACCGGTTATTGAAAATAATTTGTTTTTATTCACTCATAACTCCTAATTATTATTTAATTTATTTGGCAAAAACTATAGAAATAAACAATTCATGTATTGTAATGAAAGAAAAAAATATTTATATTTTTTAATAAAAGAAAATAATTTGGTACTCTCACATTTATATTCAAAGACCAAGGGAAAACACTTACAAAAATATCTAGAATGAAACAATTTTAGCACAAATAAGTGAACATCCTCTTCTAAAACAAAAACATAATTAAAAATAATTGCACATCAAATTCTTCACGTTGAGCTGAGGGATTTAGTTGAATAATTCAAATGATTTCAAGTTTAAAACGCATCTAAAACATTGTTGAGATTAATTAGTCTTGCTAAAATAAAAAATTATCAACTTTTGGTTTTTGCAAGCGCTTGAAGTAATAATTTCATAATAATTATTGAAAATTTTCAGAAATTGCTCCAAATGTTCTCCATTTTGTTCTAGACAGATTTTAGCTCTCTTGTACATATTTTCAAAAACATTAGCCAAACATTGTCGTGTAATTAATTCACAAACTTCAGTTGGGGCTTTTTTTATCTTTTCAATGTTGTTGAGATAATACCTTAAACATTGTTTTTAATATGACCAAATAAAAAAAGTCTAGCGGAGTAAGATCAGGTGACCTAGGAGGCCACTAGTTAATCGTTCGTTAAAAAATTCTTGTAAATAATTAATTTTGGCATGTGCACTTTAATTAATTCTCTGTCATCCAGTTGATTTATAAATTCTTATAAAAGATTCCGATATTTCACCAATTACTGTTGTGTCAAAAAATATGGGAACTCTCAATTGTCTTCGAGAAAATGCTACCCAAATACCAATCTTTTGGGGGTGTAAAACTTTTTCATCAAATTAAATAATGTAATCGTTTCTGATACTTCTTCCTATCACCCTTTCAGAGTTATAACAAATTCTTTAAACGTTTTAAAAAAAAAAGTCATCTTTGTGGCATCCTGTTTAAAAAGGATTTTAATTGTTGGTTTGTTGTTTTTGAATCAGAGGGAGTGTACAAGAGGGCAAAATTGTTATAATATAATTTTTCAAATTAATAATGTAAATTGACATGTTTTATGTTTTTTAGTAGTACATAGTAACGCTAGAATGTGCTGTCAGTGAAGTTTTCAGGTGTGAGGCGTATTTTTCAGCACGAGAGCGCAGCCTGGCAAATACAGTAAAAGCTCTCATAAGTACAGTCAACGTTCCGGCTTTTCTGTCCGCTTAAGAGAAAATAATAGACGATAGATTTATTAAGTTTCAGACAGTGTCTGATTTTAATAACTATGTATGTAACTTTTTTGCCAGATAATTTTTCCTTATCTAACTCATTCACTACTTCCATTTTCTCTTTCAAAGGATCTTATTTTTAGGTGTCTTAACTGTCCGCTACTGTCTTCTTATACACGTTTTTGTATAATTATTATATAAAAGTAAATACCTAAAGAAAAGTAGTGTAAGACAAAGAATACCAATAAAATGCGGTGTGACGTAAAACGGGGAATTAATAATATTTCTGCGCACTTATCTTAATGCTTATGCGTCCGCTTATGAGAGCTACGCGTCCGCTTATGAGAGCTACGCGTCCGTTTATGAGAGCTACGCGTCCGTTTATGAGAGTTACGCGTTAGTTTATGAGAGCTACGCGTTTGTTGACGGGAGTTTTTTTTATGAAATTTGTGGGGAAATGCGGTGTCCGTTAGAACGTTTATTAGAGCCTATTTTAATTGAAAAATTATGGGAACAAGTTTGGATCTAGGAAATTTGTTTTGTTAAGAGTGATGTCTGCTTGTGGGAGCTGTCCGCAAGAAGAGCTTTCACTGTATTACTTTCAACCCTATCAAACAGTTTTGGTCATCGTCTTAAACGTTTAAAAATTCCAAATTATCTTTAATATAGTTAGAAGTTTAGAAGTTAACAGTCACAGCGGACAAGTAGAATATGTAGCTGAAAAAATTTATAAACATTTTTAGTTATGCACTTTTTTTCATGTATCATTGGCAACTATGCAAAAAATAATTTATTCTATGCATATTCTGACATTAAATGCGAAATATTATTAAATATATTCTGAAGATTACAGAATACCAGAAAATTTTTACTCATGCAATCCTGCCTCCTAAATGTAAATTTATATCGATCACGTTTCATATGAACACGTATAATCAAGCATTGACTGATTTTTTACTAAATTTGAGATACGTGATCGTCTGCATTGCATGGAAACCCTCTATTTGTTATTATGAAAGTTTTTTTGTAATGCTGTGTGCTTTTTCAAGGATTTTGACTGTTTTTGCTACAATAAATCATAACATTAGTTATGATTTGATATAAAGTGCCAGATTTATTATCTTTAAATAATAAACATGAGGATTTAAGAATGAAAACTTTTGATTTCTGTTTAAGCTCATCGTCTTGATTTCATTATTTCCTGTTGTTTATTTGTCTCTTTAGACTAGCAACATCCAATGGAAATAATGAAGCAAGAAAATTGGAGATTAACAATGACTAATCATCTTGTACCCAAAACAGCCTGAAGGTTAAAATACACAACAGTGGTAATTAATAATGATTAATTTCCGGGGGATGTCTGCTTCACGCTAATTCCAAATAAGAAATTTACAACCCATGTGGTCCTCAATCTTATAATCAAATACCACATTTATTGGTAACTTGACTACATGGATAGATTTACTAATGTATGTATTAGGAGAATATCTGTAAATTACTGGACATAAAATGGTTATTTATGGGAGGGAACAGATATCATTTTTATGAAATATTGCTTTTAGAAAACAGTACTTATATATCGGAATAGTTCAGAATATTTAAATTTTTTCAAGCAGCAAGCTTACAATAATCCAAGATAATAAGTGGTTATTACTACAATACTGATAATAATTGGGATTGGTGATTGAAATTTATTTTTCTTTAATTTTTAGTGTTTTGTCACAAATCTTTTTAAACAGTTTGTCAAGGGTAAATTATTGAGAAAACATTAACTATTTAAAAAACGCAAAACTTTAATAAATCCAAAGTGGAACGGAAAATAGAGTATATATAAAAATAAAACAAGAAATATGAAATAGAAAAAGTTGGAGAAAGAAAGAAAATGTAAGATATAATAGAAGGTTTTGAAAGTGACTATGGAATAGATGAAAGTAAAAAGCAGAAACATTAAAATTATTATAATATTTGAAAGATTGGGAATATTTGTTGAAACTTTAAGTCTATCCTTTAACGGTAGAAAATAACCTCTATAACCTTAAAACTTGAGAATGTTATGAATTTTGGTCAAGTTTTGACGGCTAAACGATCTCTAGTCAAACGAATCAGTCTTTTTGGTGATTATCTAAAATAACCTTTGACTCTAAGGAATTGATCAACTTAACATTTAAACTTAGTATTTCTTCAAGTGGAAAAATGTTTAACTGAGATGTCAATGCACATCTACCAAAAAAAAAGTCAAATTTATAGTACTGTTTTTATTTTGTTTAGATTTTATTAATAATTATTGTTAATTTCTGACGCAAATAAAAAAGGGCGTTACAGGTTATGTATCTTTCCGTAACATCGTGGCTTTCCAACGGCTGTACTTATTTTTATTTAGTTTTTAGATCTGAAAGTTGACTTAACTGAGAGTGCTTATCAGCTGGTTTTCATTTGCTGAATAGAAATTTGATACTCTGTCACTTCAATGATACTAGAAGAACACAATAACTAAGAAATTGCAGGATATTTCTACCAACTAACAGTATCTGCGTTGGATTAATGAAAATAACAGAGTTTTTTTTTAAATTTTTATGATAATTGATGTATAGTTTGCTGCAATGTAGTTTGCTATAATAAGTTAAATTATTGAATAAAACGAGTGTTAATTATTAAAAATAAATATGCCAATTGCCCGATGTTAAATTTTGTGCACTATTCTTTTGATTGCTCGTTCCCAAAAATGTTAGAAATCAGAATTGGAAATTGATGAATTTTTAAATGTGTTTTATACTAAATAACAAGGAAAATCGAAACATATCTTTTTATAGTAGGTAGCTAGCCTTTACATAAATTTGATGTGTTAGTGAACTTTTCGGGCTCTTGAACGTTTGCAAATATTTCAAGTTATTCAGAAAAAAAAACTTGTAAATTGTTTTCGAAAGAAATTCGATTTTGGTTAAATACGGAACGGGTTTGTTATCTGTGTTGAACGGAAACACAGATGCGTCCTCTGCAATTTTATTCATAATAATTAATTTACATAACACAGCTTAGTTGAAAATTTTATACAGCTTTTAATAACTATTTTTTATTATAATTCTATAGACCTTTGAAACTTCTAAATCGTATTGTTGCTACCGTAGACTAGAAATGTTGTGGTCTTTGAGCCTACTATCTATCTATTTAGTTCTTAATTTTATGTCCATTTACTTGAAAATTTTAAATGATTTTTGGTAAACATATCTAACGTACATGTACAAGGAAGCATTTTGAAGCTGAAAGGAAACTATTCTATTGGAAACAAAAACATAGGCAGGAATAATTGCCTATGTTTTTATTTTTTAACAAAACAAGATGTGAGAGCTTCACAAATTTTTTGATATGATAAACTAGCATCTGTAAATATAAGATAGGATACTTTTTGAAATAATCAAGTAGACCTATTTTTAATCGCGAACCAAAATCTAAGGGTGTTTATAAGCTTGTAGTGAGTATCTGTGTGTGTTTGTCACCCTGTGGCCACTAAGCAGCTCAACCAATTTTTATCTGAGTGTTATCATTTGAAAGCTTAGGTATTTGAGAGTGTTTTCAGCCAAAATTCAATCCGTTAAAGCTTTTCAAAAATTATAATTGTTTTTGTTATAAACAAATTGATGTAAGTGTCATTCACGCGTTTATCTAGACAAAATTTAATCTTGGGCTTTTTTTTTTAATACTAGGAAAAACGTAGCTTTGAGCCGAAGGATGCTAAAACATCACTCAGAGTTTGAAAAACCTTTTAGCTTTTTTGTGTAAGCTCAATGCAATGCTATCAATTGGGTTTTTTTTTTATTTTGTATACATTTAGCAGTTATAAAATAATATTATCGACTTTATTGGTTTTAAAAGTTAAAAACTTTTATTGGCGTGCTTCATTATACAAACCAAACTTTTATTGGAACACTATGTTCTTTTTTTTTTGTAAGAAAAATCCTTGTTTGAAGTTTGAAAATATAATGCATATATTATTTTATGCAATGGTGGACGTATTGACTAGAATATACCAGTTAAAAATTTATTGAATATTTGTATTCACCCTAATTTCAACATTTTGAGAGTTTACATGATGTTTAATTATTTGTACATAGTCATATTTTGGTCTGAGAATAGTGGGCTACTAGTGAAGTTTGAACCTGTGATGAATTTTAGATTTTTCAGTCTATTATTTTTGTTAGAATGTATAGCAGGTGGTGTAATAATTACAATAAAGTTTATGCAGATCAAATACTTTAGCAAATTTAAGTTGGGTGATAAAAACAATTCTTGTTGTCGCAGTGGGTTTTACCGATGACGATCTAACAGCGAAAGTGTTGGATGGCTACGTATTGGAGATTGGAGCTTAAGGGAAGCTTTGTAAAAAGATTTTAATGCGCTTAGGACCTACATGGGATCTTAAGAAAAACACAGGCCAGCGGAAAACTGTGTAGGCTAAAAAGTCTTTAGAACAAGAACTCAAACAGCTGACGAAGGGCGAGGTATAGTAAAACTGTAAGCATTTCAAAATAAAATGCATCAAGCACAGTTTTTTTTATATCATTTGCTGTCAGAACTGCAAGATTGAAAAGGGGCGGATTGTAGGCGGTTGAAAAGACAAAACACTATACTGTAAAAAATCGAGAACATTTTGTAATAGCTCTGAATTTTGTTTTTGCTTTGTTTAAACGCGTAGATCAGTTAAAGTTAGGTACAAAAGACATAAAGGCTTAATTATAATCTGCTTGACTAGAAAATTTGTGGGTTGCTGAATATGCATTTTAATAGTCACAACATCAATATTAACAATCAACTTTTCTAAAGTCTATCATAGGAATTAGGAAAAAATGCTAAGTGCAAAAAATAAACAAAAGACCAGGGATTTTTATTAAGTCAGGTAAGATTTTCCCCTTCTTGTCACAGAAACACACAATTTTCAGAAATTATTTTTTTTATTTTCTGATTATGAAGGAGTCAAAAAAGCTCTCGAAGAGAAACCCGTTTCCAATAGACAAAAGTGTGTTAATAATCTACAACAATGCCAAAGTTTCGCAAGAGATCAATTCGCTTTTAAAAATTTACTTTTGTTTTTCTGTAATAAATAGATTTTTTTCTATAAAATTTGATCTTTAACGTACAGACATTTACGAAAACTTTCTTAAAGACATATTTGAGTAGGAAAGTATGCAATGAAGACTTTTTAACACAAAATTCTATAAAAGATAAAAATGATGTTTTCTAATTGATCAAAGAATATTGTTCGTTTTAGCCTGCGAATAGGTATTTTGTACTAATAATATTATTTTTTTTATATGTAAAACATGTGGTAGACGTGCCTGGCGACTTATGACGTTGAAAAACAAACTAGTTCACCAAAAAATTATTACACAGCGTGGAAAATAAGTAAGGCATAAAGTTAATAACTCCGTTAGTACTTGCGCTAGAAAGAAAACTAGAAAAGCATCTGGTAGAGTTAATTATAGCGCATACGAAAAACGTATGTTAGGTTTTTTCATCAATTTTTTTTGGCAGTCTTTATTATATTTTCTTAATGGCAACCGATGTTTTTTATTTTATATTTGAGCAGACTTGTTTATTCTGATTTTAATGATATTTATTACTTAATAGGTTACGTAAAAAGAAACTAAGAAAAACGGTTCTACAATAATTTAAAGTAGAAAAATGAAAGAAAAAACAGAGTAGTCTACTTTAAAGACGTTTAGGACGAAGGGTTTCAATGAAATGGCCAGCTAGGTTCCCCGATCTAACCCCATTAGATTTTTTTCTATGGGGCACTTGAAAAGCAAAGTGTAGCAAAACCGATTCAACAATTTATTTTTGAGTTGTCAATGTTACGTCAAAAGCTTTTTTTTTTGTTAATTTTGCTAATTTGTTAACTTTACTTTCAAATTTAAAGTTGTTTTTGTTATGTTTCTCATTGTTTGCTTTTGTCAACTTTGTTTTAATTGAATCCTCTGTATTTCTTGTTTAAATTCCAATATAGTAAACTACTCTGTTTTTTTTTATTTTAATCTGTAGAGTCGTTTTTCTTAGTTTTTTTTATGTAAGCTATTTTATATCATCATAATAAAAAACATGAGTTGCCATTTAAAAAAAAATATTGATGATGTCATAACTGTCAAAAAAATTGATGAAAAAAAATTAACATACGTTTCGTAAATGCGCTAAAATTGCTAACCCTACAACATGATTTTTTAGTTTTATTTCTAGCGGAATTACTAATGGGCTATTGAATTTATTCTATACTTATTTTACATGCTGTATACTACTAGTGTAAAAAATCATTTGTTTAATGCAATTTAATGCTTATATGGTCTGAAATACGTGTTTGGCACTTCGGTGTACATTTAATTGAACGTTGGGTTGTTTTAGATTGTTGACTATATTACATATGCCCGACTTTGCTTTATTATATAAAAAAAATCAATTTAGTATGCATTTGCACGTATTTTATTTACTAAGCATATTAATAAGTTGTATGCATAAATAATAATATTATTTACGATAATATTATAATAATATAAATAAATTACGAAGAGTTTGGCATAAGATAATTGTATTATTCTAGTGAGTAAAAAAAGTGATGATTTTGTCATTATCATAACAGTATAGAGTAAGCTTTTAAGACTATGCACTTTCCTTTCATTCTTTATCATTACGAGGAATCCCTTGGTAATCCGCGCCTAATCCCAGCTGATACAACTCGGCTAACGAGTTCTTCCTGATCTTCCTGCTTGAAAGTGTTTAAAAAAAATTGTCCTAACTAAGACAAACAAATAATAAAAAGTGTGGGGACATTGTGCGTCGCAGCTCCTTTTGCTCCTCTATAAATACAGAATCCTGCAGGCAAAACTTTATTCCTGCCACTCAACGCACGCATCATAGTACGGCAAGCGCATAGCAAAGCGGCCCTGGTTCCTGCAAAGCTGAAACACGCGAGCTCTGATGTTAATGTCGAGCGTTTCAGCTTCACTTCAGCAGTAGTTGCTGTTCGGCCCTCGCAGGAATAGCACGCGCATCGTACAATTCTTTTAACTTATAACACGCGCATTACGAGATCGAAACACCTGTCATGCTTTCGATTAAACCAGCTACAAGAAGTCGATTTTCTATCTAACCCTCACAGCAGCAGGACTTTCTCTTCTCCAGTATTATTCCTACAGGAATATTTTTTTCTTTTTTAGAAATTGATGGTTAATGTTGTTGTAGTGATTAGGTGTGATTGTTTCACGTTTGTAGAATATTAGTGTTGACACGTGGTTGTATTAGTTTTTTTTTGATAGATTCGCGTTTCTACTGTAACTCCTGCTGACAAGTGAGTTTGAACGATGATCTGTTTACATTAGAATTGACAATTAATTTTTTCCCGTAAATCTGACGTTTCAATTATTTATGTTAAGAATAGAATTAATCTAGTCTGCGCTACCGAAATTTTCTACAACAGATTAAGTGTCTGTTGTTATTTTTGGTTCCGCGCTTTGATGATTTTATTTGAATGCGTCCCGTTTTAGTGTTGACGCAGTGGTTTTTGGCTGCTTTAAATGCGAAATAGGATTTGTTTTAGTAATATGTCTTAATGGCATGGGAAGCTTGCGTTTTACGCCTTCTGCAAAGTATCTAAGTATTAAAATGAACAAATCTCTCGCAATTCTAATGTAAATCTGAACGCACAAAACGCTTCAATTTTTATTTTATAATTCCAGAATGAAGCAAACTCATTTATAAAAACACTTAATTAACTAGCGAAGATTCAAATAGATAATGAGAAGAAAAAGTGGTGATTGTTAAATCGAACAAAATTTTATTGAAAGTGTGATTGAAAGAATTGAGCGAAACAGTGTAAAGTGAATATTCTTAGTTATTTTCTTTATCGATCAAACTATGCAGCACCACCCTGGTTCCTGGTACCTGCCTTGGGGAGTCCCCCTGCAGAAGATGGTGGCAGTGCCCATACATCCTGGAGGACCTTTACATTTACAACCCCCTACAATGCATGTGCAACCTATGCTCACAGGGCTGCCTGCGCCCTTGGCTACGCTTAGGACATTTGTCGCTCAACCGACGATCCGGCAAACACAGAGAAAGGTTGGTAGCATATAATTTTGAAAACTTTGTTTTATCCTAAAATATGCAAAACATCCAACTAGGTAGTTGCCATAAATTTTTCTGTACTTTAATTCGCATACTTTATTTTATCACAGGTTAAAGTCTAATAATTATTATAATATTCAAGTGAGACCAAAAAAAAACAGTCATAATTTAAAAAATATTTTACTGCATTATGGACAACTATTTCTAGGTCAAAGTTTCACTGTTTACAATGAGCTGAATTCATCTACATAATATTAAAAATGTTTGTTGAATATATGCTCTTTTACGCAAGAGTGTTTTATAATGTAATGGGAAATACATTCTTTGATGAGAGTGAGAGTAAGATGATGAACACACTGCTGACATGGATTTCTATCAAAAACATTTTTGTTGATTAAAGTTTTATAACATAATATTACAAAGTTTTTCATTATATTAAATGTTTTTGCGTCATTTAATTTTTTATTGCTGGTTAGGAAATTAAAATTATAATTGGTAAATTTGTGTATTTTAATATTTTGTTGTAATTGGGTAATAAAATTGTGTCAACAATAAAAAACTTATGAACTGCATTGTGGGTAGCGTCAAATGCTGGCAGTTCATTTTAGTTTTTGTCAGAGTTGATAGTTTCTTCTTTGAAGAACGAATAATTTTTTTCTTTTTGTAGAATTTGAGTAAAAAACGTTTTTTTTTTTTTGGTTTAGACATTTATCTCGCACCGCAACCGTTGCGGGTGATTATATTTCTTGGTGCGTTTTATGCAATTTTATTGATTAATATAATTTAAAGTTTGTGAATTCACACTGTTTATTATTTGTGGAAACATTTTTGGCTATTGAAATAGCTCTTATATAAATTATTAATCCGTGTTCGAAAATATTTTTTTTAATAAATAAAGATTTTATAGCAATAAAAAAGGTTTACTGAACAATTAAAAAAAAATAGTTTTTAAATGTTCTTAAAATTAAATGTTGTTGAATAGCTATTTAATTCTAAAATCACTTTTTTTGAATTTGAGATTTTAATAAGCCTGTTAATGTTTTTAAGTTTGAATTTTTTGACAGATATCTATAAAGTGTTTTTTAAGGTTGGTGTACATGACTGTCAAAAAAGTAATTACATCAAATGATCAATGTCATCATTGATTTTAATTTTTTTTACTTACGGATTATTAGTATTACATCTTTGAAAGAAAATACGTATACATTTTTGACCGACCTGCTTTTGAAAAGTGGCTCAAATCAGAGGACAAAGTGGCTTTAAGCAAGGCTGCAAAACTTTGTTTGTTCAAATGGCAAATACGCTAATTAAAATACGAACATTGCTTTAGGGCGGGCATCAGATGATAGCAGCTGAATATTTATAATATTTATAATAACATTGATCATTATTATTAATTGTTACAGTTTCTGTACTTCTGGCGCTGCATCTTAATGTACAAATGTAAAAGAACATAAGAAATTGTTTGCATTTTGTTTTTTTTTCCAATCTTCAAATTTTTGAAATGGTTTTTTGTAGCCTATTTGAATTTATTACGTAATCAATTTTTAGTCGTTGGTCCGGCTTGACTATAAAATTAATTTTTTGTTAAAAACGAGCCAAATTTTGTCAAACAAAAGATTTAAATTGAATTTTAAATGAAATGGCTTATTGCTGTTACGAACCGTTGGCCACAAAATTACCCAAAGCTTAAATTTTTTGATATATATAAACAAAACGCAAACTTGAAAAAATAGCTTAAATATTACGTTTTATAAAGAAGTATTTTTATATAAAGTATGTATAAAAGAGTGTGTATATATGTATATAAAGTATATATATTTATTTTTGTATTTTGTTTTTGACTCCATGTTATACATGTTTGTAAATTTTATGTTTTGTTTCCGGTTTTTACTTTTTTTTTATGTTTTGTTTACAAAATTGTAATTTTAAATGACAATAAAGTGAAATATTATTACTATTATTAGATTATTATTTTTTAATTTATTTTTTACGTTTTATTCATTAATAAATTTTGAGTAGAGAAGGTTTTTTAAGTATGAATGACACAATTAATTAGCGTTTTTTTTTATAGAAATCGTCAACGTTATGATACTTAGGTTGTTTCGCAAATAATTCAACAACCTAAGTAGCAAACTCGTCAACAAGTTTAGGATATTTCTATCTAAACTATCCATCTGACACGTTTTTGTGAAAATATTGTCAAACAATAGCGATTATCAATTGTTTTGATTGTTTTTTTTATTAAATTGTTTTGTCATAAATAAACTTAAATTTGATGATTTTTAAATCCTGCTGATAATTATTAAGTCGTAAAATTCGTATTGATAATTAAATATTTGATGACAATCAGTTGACTGTGATTTAATTTGCGTTTATGCAACCGGCCGTTGGTATTTTTATTAGTAAAGAGATGTTTCTTTTAAAGCTAGTTTTTTCTAGAAATATGTAATTGTTCAGGCGGATTTAAATTGGACAATTTTTTGTATTGGCAAATTAAAAACAAACTTGTCAATAAGTTGAGGTAAGATCCTCATATGTGCATTTTTTTTATTGCTTTTGATTAAAATTAATCATTAACACTCAGTTTGTATAAAACTTGTTTTCACATATTTAAAGTTACCTACTATATAATATGTAGTTATAAATAATACAGCGGTTGGTTGGTTTTCAAGAAGTTGTTGTATAATGAGAAATTGAATTTAATTATTGTAATTAAATTATTAATTTTATTTGAAACCAATTTTGAAACTTACACATAACTTTTTTAGTTGACTGATGGGTATACATATAGAAATTTGGTAATTAATTAACATTAATTTTTTTTATATTAAGCTTATCAATTATGCTTATAAATATTATAAATAAAATTAATAAAATTTACATTTATGTTAAATGATTTTGGGTGGATCACGAGTACTTGGATTTGGAAAGACCTAATTTTATTTGTTAATTCGACAACATTTTGAAATTATATTAGTTTCATCAGCAGAAGCTATATTAATTTATTTAAGAAAAATGCATATTGTCTTGCAGATGTAAGAAGACTTATACTGTTGAGAGGTTGACTTCAACAGGTCCGGTCAACAATACAACAGGTCCGGTCAACAATATCAGTCTTTTTCCAACTGCATTTTTCATAAATACGAGTACTTACTAGTCGGAGGCGGCTTTAAAACTTTGCCTGCTCTGAAAAAATAATAAAAATAAAGGTCTGATACGTTAGCATTTGAAGTGATTTTTTTTTTGCTAATTTGCTTCTATCTTTTTGTACTAAAATATGATTTTTCTGTTAATAATTAATAGAGGAACGATCAACGATGTCCACTCTGTGGTTTGCTGTTTCTTAATATGACGCAACAAATCACCTGTCGTTCCTTCTCCTTTTGTTCGGCAGAACACCAAACGCATTTTAGGGCTTTTAATAAATAAGCATCTTGTACCACCTAACAATAGATCATTAAAACAGAGAAAGAACCAACGAAGGATCATAGTTAGCTGAAATATAACATGATTTGTGGTTATGGTTTGTTGCTACATTTTTTTTTATCTAATTTTGCGGTTTCACAGTAAAGATATAAAAAAGTTTTGACGAGTCAATTAAGACGACAAAAAAATAATTGACGTTGGTTTTCGTAACTTGTAGCACAATTTTATGACAAAAGCTTAAATGTAAAACAAATTTTATTATTACAGGTATTGAGCAAAAAAAGGTTGTACGCTTTCTTTCACACAAATAGCAAGATGACCATTTTCGATAAGACATCGACCATTGCGGTTTCACTTGTCTGCGGTAAACCTCTAATTACAAACTTAAATAACATGGATTACACACTTCGCGGTGACTGCCAATGTTACTAGGCCATAGGAAATTAGCAAAGTGACTTTATCTATCCACACAGAATTCCGGCAATTGCTCAATTTGCTAAAAACTTTATCTAGTCTGCTCTACATTACATAATAAAACACAAATATAGAGAGTTAAGCTAACTAAATGGAAGTGTTCTCCAACTCAAACAAAGCAATCTGAATTTATTGATTGATGGAATTTCCAATGAAAGCATCCTCAATATTTACTCAATTGATTAAGAGTCTAAAAATATGCACGACGTTTAAAGAGTTACTGAGCAGGTTAAGGTTTTTTATTATTTTTAAAATAAGCATTTAAATGGTAAATGTATCCCATATCTGTCAGATTTTGTTGAATCATTTTTCATACAATTGCTATTTTTCTAAAGCGTCTTGTATAAACACAATTTTTCAATCGAAGATTGTTTGTGCACGTACAACTAGGTATGTGCAAATAAATCAAGTCTATTTTTGTTATAAACCATGGAGTTTGCTGAGAGAAAATAAGAATGAAACATTGAGAACCGTATTCTTTTCATAGCAAAACTAATTTAAATAATATAGTAAAGAGTAAATTTTACAATTAATTAATAAAGTAAGCTTTACCTGACAAGTTGCTATTTTGATTGTCTCATCATCACCAAGATGAAATGTTATCTTTCCCGGAACACACTATGTATTTGTCAGGTTTAATAAAAATCTATTACATTCTGAGATACTTATGTGTAAAATAAGAGAATGTGTGTGTTATCATATAAAGAAGCAATCATTAGAAAATCAAATGCATAAGCCCTTTGTTTGAAATAAAACAAAATTATCAAGGAATAAAAAGCTTTAATGAATGAACGAAGCTTTTGTTTCCTTTTTCAATCGATGTATTGTACAACAACAACACAAATCAGAGCAGGCGTTGCAAATTATCGGTCATGTCGTAGCGAAATTCTATGCAAATAAGCGTTCAATGCATGGACGTAGACAACTCAACTTTCTAATAAATTTTTTCTCATGTTGGAATTATAATTATTGAGCATTTTATGATTATTATTCTTATTATCGTATAATGGAAAACATTAGAAAATAAAAAAGACTAATTTTACATTTGTAGGAATGTGTAAGGTAACTTTACTACCACATGTAGCGCTAGCGCTACTGGTAAACACATTTTTTGCTGAAATGTCAAAGAAACGTCAATTTTAAACTAACAGTTTGCTGTTGTTAACCTTAAAAGCATCTTTACGGGGTATAACAAGAAAATGAAGAGTGCTCTTACTTTATAAACCCTTGCATTGAAGAATTTCAAGCCAGATATTCGCACCGGATGGATGGTAATTATCAACGTGTTTATCGGTGTATTAAAATTAAGTTATTCGTACGACTCAAGCTGAGACAAACTTCTCGATACAACGAAAGAAGAGAACCCATGATGGTTTTTTTTATCTTTTATTACTCTGTACCATGATTATGTCAATCTTTTAATCAAATAATATTGTTATTGTTTTATAGTAAGTTTTTAAATATTTTATTTTTCAAACATTTTTAACCAATTTTAAATTTTCATTTAATTGTTTTTTTACCCTACCCGTACGTCCATACACTTTTTTTACTTAATTTATATTAGTTTTTTGAAAGCTTTTATATTAAAGTTTGGCTGTCGGGTACTAATTACAAACTAATTTTTTTTTTTAAGGAATTGCATGATTTTAAATATGCGAATTGTAGTTTTCTACAGCTGTTTTAATCTAATACCTTATTGATTTTAAATGTTATTTTGTCAATTATTAATGATTTAATGTGTAAGATTTTATTAAAATAGATCGCATATCTGTGGTTACAAACAACTGAACGCAACGCAAGTTTCTTAGTGTTTTGATTGCAATCTCTCAGCAAACAACACATTTCCTTCCACCTTGGGCTTCTCAACGCAGATCGATATATATCCTTGAACTCCAGAACAAAATTCATAAAGTTTTAATCATTGAGATTTGTCTTTTACCCTAGAGTACCATTTCGTAAGTACGGGTCGCCTTCCGTTAACTTTAGGTAAAACCCGTGAGTTTAAGCTTTGAGGATTCGTCGTTCAATTAAATTACCTGAAGGCAGAGCGATTGACCGGCCAGAAGAAAATATTAAATTTACTTATTTTCAGAAGTATTGGGATAGAATAAGTTTTTTTACTGGATGAGCTTTTAACGGTTTTGTCCTGGATTCGGTGTGATAAAAGTAATAGCTTTGTAATAAAAGTCGTGTATTGTGATGATAATTTGGAGACATTCGAGGTATTGCGTGTTAGATACAGATTCTGTAACTAAATTAATGTTGTGTTGAGATATTAAGAGCCCTGGCGGATATCTTGTTGGGTCTTAAGAAAAATTGTAGAAATGACGGAAAATACTTAAAACTTACCTACTAGCAAAATAATCTACTCAATCATGTTTGATAGGGAATGTTTGTTGAAACCATATATTCAAAACTAAATACAAATGTGAACTGTAGAAAAATCTACGGGATAGAATTTTTTTTGTTGGTTTGGTTGAAGTTTAAACAAATTTTGCTTATAATAATTAATAATTATTCACACAGTTTTACCACTTTCCAAAAAGTGTATTTAGTCGATCTTGAGAACTCGTTCGATCACCAAGTGGTCATCATCAGGAGATACACAAAACAGTGTTATTTATCTTTTGATGATGACCACTTGGTGGTCGAAAGGGCTTTCGCGGTGGATTAAATAAATTTTTGGGTAAGTGGTAAACTGCGTGAATAGTTTGTTTTGCCAAAGATTCCAAACCGATCAATTAATAATTATTATTATGTACATTTCATTAATATACTAGATGGAACAGAAGTATCAGATAATGGCTGTATCTTCTTAATTTGAAAAGTTATGAAAAAATGTGAAATTTGTCTGGCTTATTATTTGGGCTATTATTTATGAGGTGACCTTTTCAGTGTGTTCCTATTGTACCTATATTTTTTTCTGTCGGTTTTTTCTGTAGTGCAATCTTATAATTATTTGTAAACAAAAAGATTAAAAAGAAAGATAAAATAATAAAACAAACTTATGTTTATTAAAGAATGCCACAGAAATTTCACTATAAGAGTAATATAAAACAAAGAAACAATACATATTGCTTATAAACAAAAATTTGTCAAACGTTTGTAGCAATCATTATTATATATACTTTTCTTCCATCCTGTATATTAGCAATGTGTTAGCAAAACAGTCGACACAAATAAAGAGTAAATTTAGAGCATAGGCTGTAGCAGATAAAGATTTAGATATTTCTTATGTCTCAGATGTGCGTATCTGATTAGTTTGCGAAGTGTCAATGTAATCTCATTTTTGCCACGGTTTTTTTAAATCATTCAAAAAAAAAATTAACTGTTATCTAGCTTTATTATCTCATCTTAAGTTTCTGATTTTAGACACAGTCAACGCTATTTTATAAACTTGATAATTTTTGTTACTTCTTATGCAGTTGATGACGCATTGCACCTTTATAACGCATTACTGTTTTCATACAAAATTTGTTTCTTTACTGGTTCTACATCTTCCTGTTTGTAGGTTATCTTCTGGTCTAGTCTCTACTTCTTCATTTCGTTTTATTTCTATTTTATTTTGAAAATATGTAGGACATTTGTATACGTTATAATTTATATTCTTATATATTCTTTGATTCACCTAAAACAAACAAATCAACTTTTTTTTCTACAACACTTTAGAATGTTTTTTTAATCCTGATTTTGCAGTTTCTGTAAACGTTTTACATTATTAAAGTTGAAATCAAATTTACAGATCTAAATTTGAGAAGTTTGTTAGAACTGTTCCTAAATATTTAATTTCTACCACCACTTGCAATTTCTAAGAAATTAACCTAGTTTGGTGTTTTTTTTATTAAGTTTTTTTTTAAACTTGTGTAACTAACATCATTGATTGATTCTACATTATCTTTAGTATACAATAGTAAAAGTAAACTTGACCCGAGCTCAGGTTTCTTTGGAACCTTCCGCCCAAGATTAATAGAAGCGCACCACAGATTTTATTCCTCGACTCACATCTTCCATGAACCACTTCTTATTTTAAATTTTTTTTTGAACCACTCTTTATTTGAATTTTTTTTCGAGCGATTGCTGTAGCTTTGCTCTTAATTACTTTGAATTTTTGCTTCTTTCAAGTCTATAAGCATCACATAAATGTCAAACAGTGCTATGCTGATTTGTCTGACTTTTTTTTATGAAATGGCCTGCCACACGTTTTCTCATGCATGTCAAATTGTTTTAGAGTTTGGCATGCTTTCGGGATATTTTTATTGAAAACATTTCTTTATTGCTGAACACAAGAATGAATGAATTAATGAATATGTTTGATCAATAAATTAAGGAATGTTTATGATTGGAGGCTGGGGAAGAGCAAATATTAAATACGGAACAAAAACAGACTATGTTATATTTCATTTCATTAGCATTCGCTAATTAGAGCAATAGTCAATTACCAAAAAGTGCCTTTATGATTTAGTGTTAATTATATCATGCGTTGAATGAAAAAGTTTGTAATGCGGAAAATGTGTCTGTAATATCTATAATTTTTATCGCAGCGTCAAATAACCTACTTTGAAGAAGTCAAAAATTAAAAAATTAACTGATACCAAAGAAGAAGGTTTTACCGCAAGTCATTATTTTTTTTACTAAGGCACGATATTTCAAACATTTTTATGTAGGTGAACTTGAAATTGTTTTTTAACCAGGTGTACGTTTTTTGATTTATGATTGTTTTTGATTTTTGTACTTTGAATATTTTTACCAAATGTTTTAATTTTTAAAGCTACGTTGAACCTTAGTTTAATTTTTTTACTTTTATAAAAAATGTCAACATCAATCGTGTTGCGGGAAGTTTCGCAATTTCAATTCATGGAAAAATCTTACTGATATACTTTTGTACTTCTGAAATAATCTGTTGCAATATTCAATTTGTTGAAAACCCAATAATTTTTTTTGACAAATTAGAACATTAACTATGTAGTTGCTAAATTTTTGTAGCACAAGTCGATGATTTTGAAGCGTTTTTTGTAATTATAAGTAATAATTTTATAGATTGCATATTATACATATAAATAATACAAAAAATTTCAACAAAATAAAAAAATGCTTGTTTTGAAAGAGTTCTATGGTAGCTGTTTTGAGGTACTGTCGACTGGTTTTAATGTCATGGCTGGGTTAATAGTGTTTTTATACGCTTTTTAAAGGCTCGAGTCCAATATCTTGAAGTTAAATGGAAAGCGCTTTTAAGTGAAAAATTATTACTGATATCACTTTGTTAATCCGGTAAATTTTGCATAACCGTTTTTACTTATTTTATTGAACAACATTATTGTAAAATGAACTCTATTATGGCTTTAAGGTTATATTTCAGTTGAACGTAAATATTTTTATCTACATCAAGTAAATAACATTGCGAATACAAGTATAATTAACGTTATAAATATGTATTAACGAAATATTTAGAGAAATACATTTATTTGCATAATTAATGGCATTGTTTATTAAATTATACGCCGCTTTATCATAAAACGTATTTTTTTGTGTATTCTGGGAAAGCCACATTCTTAAAACACCTAAAAAATATAATGTGAGCCATGTTGGAACAAAAATCAAATCATCACTTTGGAACGTTTAAAATTAGGTTAAAAGTGAGCTTTGTTGAAAGTTGTTTATAAAATAATGTGAGTGTCTTTTACAAACAATTGACATTACTGAAATCTTCTAACAGCTTACCTAGGAGACGTGGTGGTCACGTTTGCGTTTATTGAAATAAAATTATAATGTGGGCATATCTCTAACCAGCCTGCCAAGCTCAAAGGCTTGGTTGTTTTTTTTGCAACAGGTAAAATTACAATATTAAAGCAATAATCCAGTTTTTATTATTGTTATCAGTGTTATGAGAACACGAATTTTGATGGAAAATTATAATTAGGTAAAACCACGTCATTTAATAAAAGCATTTATTAACGACATAGCAATATCAAAAATAAAGCAACAGGCAAAAATGCAATTATTATTGTAAAAGGTAGTTGATAATGTATCTATTTTCAGTAGGCTGCATAAAAAAATAATTTTTATGATACACGAATATAAAATTCTATTTTACTGGTTCTTCAGGGACGAGAATGGATGCTGTTTTATGGCTAGGCCGACAAAATGTAGATAAACTGCTTGGCGGTAAATTTATTTACTAAACTGACCGCCAGGGGCTCTTTATACCTTCTTTCATAACATTTTGTTAGTTTTTATTGAAATTTGTATTGATAAATAATAACATGCTACTGTTATTTTCAGATTAATTTTTCTTGAACAAAAGCTATGAAAATGACGGTTTTTAAAAAAAATGATGGTACACAACTTTTATCCTGTATTTTTTTAATTGCTACAATTTTTTTGTTATCCGGCTCTTGGATCAATTCTTTTTTCTACAAACGTTTAAGATTTAAGGTCTCATTGGCTTTTTTTTTTCTGTCTGGGGTATGTCGTTTTTGTGGCAGAAACAGCTGTGATATTGAAGTCGTTTGCAGCCTTAGGCCAAACACCATTTTGTTTCTTCAACGGAGAAGTTTCGGACGCATTATTTTGTGTTATTAGTTTATTCTTACGTCATTTGAGAAGTTAAATCCTTTCAAACGCATGGTTTTATTTCAACTGTGTAAATTCTTTCTGTGATTCTATCAAAACAAAAGCTGAGTCATAATAAGTCTTTGAAAATGTGCCTGGATATAATGCTGACAAGAATTTATGTTTCAATTTTTTTTTTGCTCACGGGCTTACTTAGAGGAAAAGTAGACTACGCTACCATTGACTGTTTACAAATCAGGGACTTATGGACATACAAGTACCAAAGATAAGCGCTGACACGTTACCAATTCTATCATTTGTTATTTTATTTCGAATTACAGTTATTAAATTAATGCATTATTAGAAATTGATCTGTTAACCCATATCTAATGTTTTAGGCAAAAAAGATATTTTAGATAGAATTGTTTTTATTTGGAAAAATTTTTATCTTGTGTGTTATGTGAAAAATAATGTGTAAACCGTGGCGGCAAAGTGGTTTTTCAGGTCTCATAAAATGCCAGTCTCGGCTTTGTCTCGCCTGTTTATATCTTTTCTTGACCTAGAAATTTGTCACTCCACAGCCAAAATATACAATATAATGTAGTAAGTGTTGAACTATTTTTTATGCATATATGAAGTAGCACTTTTACTTTTATTTTTCGATTCTTTTAAAGCAGTACGTACTTGTAACATGTTTATTATTATTACCTATACAAGCTTAAATATAATATACATTAATACTGTGTTCTCTTCCCCTGTCTTCATTTACTCTTTTTGCATACTTCTGTCTCCCGCTTTTCCTTCTGTCATCTCTTCCTTTTTTTTTTTCATTTATTTTTCTTTCAATTTCTGATTTAATCTTTCTCTCTCCCTCATTATCATTTTCATCCATTCTATTCCTTCTTTATTTCCTTTCATTACATCCTCTCTCTCTAGCATACTTTCTTTTATTTCTGTGCACTCTTTCATCAAATGCTCCAATGTTTCTTTCTCTCTTCCACACATTCTGCAATTTAAAGCAGTACGTTTACCGCACGGGTACATACAATGTTTTAACTTATTAACTTTTTATCTTATTTGTTGAAGAATTTTGATAAATTTGAAAAATTAACAAGAACTTATTACTTTGACTTGTGCTACACCGCAACTTGTGATAATAAATGTGCTTAAAGAAGTATTGAAATTATTATATAAAAAAATTATTGCATTTGCATTAAAACATAAAACATAAGTCAAAATCTTACATTTATAAACTAAAAGCCGGAATGACATAAAAGCTGCAAATGTTGCCAGATTACGAATTTAATTAGACACCCTTTGTATTACTAAATTAATTTTTATAATAGAGCTGTGAAATCCTAAATACATTGATTTGAGAATTTTTAATGACAAAAATGAAAAATTTATAAACAATAACCACAACTGCTTTTGTTTATTTATTCAGTTTCTACTAAATTATTAAAATGACCAAGGTCGTGCGTGTTAAATAAATAACAACTTTTGTGTTTTTTAGATACCCTCTGGATTTGAGCAGCGTTTGATAAAATATTTAATTTAAGCGTTGCACGTACATATGTTGCTGTAAACAAATGATATTAATGAGTCTTTTTTTAAAATGTGATTGTGCTGACCTTTCCAATTTACTAATGAACTAACAAGACGATAGTTACTTCAAGTTTTGTTAGGTTTTTGTAATTATTGTAAATTGCACTTTGCTAAAGGAATAAAATCAAGGAAATTGGTAAAATAAAACTTCTATCTAATGAAGCTCAGGCAAAATTTTCTCCACTTATTTTATATTTTAACTCTGCGATTTATTTTATTGGTCTGGATCATTATTGGCTTCGTAATTCTATTTTTTATTTATATAAAATGAAAGAATATGACTGAATATTACACAAACAATATGAAAAGAATTTATTTGATATCAGCCGTCTTTCTTAAAACAACACAATTTGGAATTTGAAAAGCGAAAATCATTCACTTGTAGTCGTCGGTAGACCACAAGACTACGTGATAGTTTTTTACTTCTAGTGATCAGATCACCGATCAATTGCGAGAATCACAAAGTCGACTGTCCAAATAAATACTTTTTTTTGTTGGTTATTTCTTATTTGGAGTTATATGACAAGGACAATGTACGTGATTGTCATTAATGTTTTCTGGAAAATGTATTTAGTGTAAGACCTTATTTGACTTTCTTTTTCTGCAACGGTTACTTTTAAGAGATGATACTATATCTGATGGTTTTAAAATAGGTTTTGGTATAGAAAATAAAGAACAGATTTAAATTTATTTGAACGGTCGATCTTTAGTGCTTGCAATAGACAATTGGAAGTATCTCGTAGTCTTGTGATAATAATTTGAAATTATGAAAAAGCGATAATGGCTTGGAGAAGAGTTTTTGGCAGGGTCACAGTATTAAATAAAACAAAGAGAGTCTCTGCTCGATTTAATTTACAGCTTTGCAAAAGTTTTTACAAAATTAAGTTTTGATAAATTATCTTTTACTTAAATAGACTTTTCAAAACTGTCTATAAGAGTGGTAACAAAAATTCTTTCAGAAACACATACTACTCACAGTTTTAACTTTTGACATACTTGAAACCATTGTAACACCTCAGGATGGCCTGGGCTATTAAAAATACTACAGACAGTGGACAGCATTGACTTATTCCTGGAATATATGTACAGACTATAAGTTATTCTTATTATCATCATCCGGGGCTGAGGTGCTTGCAATTTATGCAGGGACTTTTAAACTATCTTAATAGAGCTAAAATATTTTTTTTTATGTTCATTAGTGTAGGGTTGGTTTAGAAATCTCACTTGAGTTCTGTTCTCTTGTTTGCTTTCATTAGTCGCGTCAATCAAGCCGTAAAACAGTCGAACTTCGAAAGTCCTCAGAAACAGCTCCGATTTTGATAATTTTTTTTTAATATTTATTGTTTTTTATTATACAAAATCAGAAATCTTTCAGAGAGGGGAAATAATTATTTATATTATTTAAACAATATGTATCATATTTATATAAGAACATGAGTTTTTAGTTCTCTTATTTTTTATCAACAGTTAAAAAAAAGCACTAAACAAATTATTTTGTCAATTTCAATTTTTATTTAAAAAAAAAATTAGTTTTTAAGATTAATTTGCGTATTGAAATTTGCATCTTCTTTAAGTGGTTGCAGGCGGGTGAGCAATTCAAACCACTTTTTCTGCAGCCATAGGCTGGTTTTCAAGAGCAAAATATAATTTATCTTTTTGGAAACCTCAATCTTTGGGAGGTATTGAAGCATTATTTTTCCATTGTTGATCTTGCAGTTAAACTCTTTTAATAAGTTGATTTGCTGCATCTACTGTTGGCGGTAACGAGCTGAGTTGTACGCTCTTGTTTTTTGCTGGTAATGCTATAAAACGCTTCTGTCGCAGTTCAATCAAGCTTTTGGCATTTTTAGCACCATATATAGTGAGAATACAATAAATACCTCTATTAAGAAGTATTTCTTCACCTTGTTTTTGAACCATGAAAATTTCAGCTGATACACGTAATTTCTGATCATTATTAAACATTTTAATAAAAAAAATTTTTCTTTATTATAAAATGCAGATGTAGTATCACATCCAGTGAATGTATGAATAAAGAAGAGATGATTTTTGGTAATATTTGGATATTTTTTAACATCGTTTTTGTTCAATAAACTCGTTGTAAGACATTAAGTTTGACTGGTTTTATGGAAAATACTTCTTTATGCTCAGGTGCTACAACCATCAATATCAGTAACATATCAATGTCCTCTGCCACAACTACTACATCATGGAAGGAACTATCAAGAGCTGATTGTACAATTAAACGATCTGCATCACTTACTGCTTGACTCCACTCAACATTATTTTCGGTCAATTTTTTGCAGAAAAAATTGATAAACCTATTTTTATTTTTGCAGTTTCTTAAAAACTTGTTTTAGTTGTATCAAGTTATTATCTATTATTATTATATCCATCAAAAACAACCTGAACGTTGGTACCGTAGTTATTACGTAAATATCTGATATACTGTTGACAAATATCAATAATTTTTTTATTTTGTTTCTGTTTTATTCTATGAAGTAACATACCACTATTGATAATGTAAAACAAAATTGTAACATTATTAACATCCGTTCACATTGTTTAAAAAGATCGTATAGCGTTGATTTTGTCGTTTTTCTTATTCCAGCGTTATCAAAAAGCAAAAGAGGATAGGGGGCTAGGTTGTAGATAAAATATTGACGAAATTTATCATTACGCTTCCTCAAAAAGCATAGGCCTGGAAAAATTAGATTTGGATCTACAGCAACTTCAGTGTTATTAACTTTAGTTTAACGGCTTATGCTCAATATAGATTTTGCCGTAAATTTTGTTGTCATTTTTATATCTTAAGTTTAAATCTTTAATTTTTTTTCTTAAACTAATTCCTATATCAAATGCCTCATAACAATTAATAGTTTCGTCACCTACAATTTCTGTAGAAATAGCTATCGCTGCCTGTACATCTGGAAAGGGGTTGTGAATTTGGAAAATGTTTGCAATTTTATGCACTGCTGATATTTCTTTATTTATTCTGCTATCACAAGCGTCAATATAATGATGATTTAAAGGAAACTCCACAAAATTCTTCCATTCCGTTCACTACGTCTGTTGCAAATAGAGCGGCTCTAATCTTTTTGAGATAACACTTGATGTTGCTCTACGTCCGAAAATACTACCCTCTATTTTCATAAACTTCATGAGTGTTTGCTTCATTTTTTGATGAGTTGAAACTTTTGCGAAATAAATATTAAATCTTCTGGCGCAATGTTTTTCTTTGTATGTTTTAAAATATTCGTGTCTTAGTTTTTGTGGTATTGCACGCATTTTTGGCACATAATTTCTACTACTTTTAGCGTGAAGAAAGGGTCTTGCAGCGGAAAAAAATGAAATCATTATCTTAACAGCTCTTAAATGTAACTCCGAAAAATCCTTTCTGCAGCTATAAAATTTTTCAGGAGAGATACCATACGAAAATACGTAATCTACAATTAACATGTCTTGCTTCTTTCTTAAAGTTTGAACAATTTATTTTCGAAGAAATCTATAAATTTTTAGAATTATCTTTTATTTCAATATAATTAAAAGAATAAAATAATGAAGAATCTTTAAAGCCTTCTTGAAATGCAGCCAATTTTTTATCACTTTCGAGTTCCTCAAGAATGACTTTTGCAAGTGTCAACTGCACTAAACTATGAGCACTTACAGCTCTTGAATAATTATGTCTGGATAGTATTTTATCATGTTTTATTGGCATATAGAGTTGAAGGTACTTATTTTAAGTCACTTTCTGCCATGATATTACCAATGTACCCCAAAAAAAGATCAATGCAAAGATCAAGAAAGCATCATATGAAATGCTCTCAATCTAATAATTACGGCGGCTGATCAAAAGTTATTACACAAGCATTCATACCAATACATCTAGCTTTGAAAATAGTAAATCTAATAATCACTTAGATTTGAATTAATAAGTGGTAAGAAGACGATTTTTGATAATTCACTCTAATCCAGTTGTCAGCGTTTGCATAAAAGCCCTCTATTTGAGATAATTATTAGGTTCAAAATGCTTCATAAACATCTAAAGTGTATTTAGATGTTTTGTATAGATAGGCTTTGATTCTATTTGTTATTTTTGTACTTCAGCTCGATTATTTTTCTTATTCCTTCACTGTCAGGTTTCATGTATGCTTCAACTTTTACTTCTCCTATCTCAGCAATATTTTTTTCTAAACGTATAGATTTTAAATACACGAATAATTTGTTTCAAAGAAAACCACACAAAAACTCATTTCCTTATATAACTAACATATTGCTTAAGCCAAAAAATATATATTTTTCTTCTCTGAAAGGTTTTTGATTTTCAAACACAAAAAAAAATTAACAAATCCGGAGTTTCTTTAGGATCTTTCGACGGCAAAACTTTATTGACGCGACTATATTGATGTTTTTAGAGTCGCCATATCTACTTCTTGCAGATGATTTAAAAATGTTTAGATCAATCAGGTGTTATAAGAACGTGGCTCATTCTGCAATAAGATATTGAAAACATGTATTGATAGATGACATCTTGTTGAGCCTAGATCAACGTAACTTTACATGTTTTTTGGAAGAAATTTTTCAGTAGGTTATCTTACTTACTCTTTGAGAAATTGGCAATTCACATTAATTTGTCGGTAATGCAGTTAACTTCAATTCTGACGTCGCCTTTAGTATCTGTCATTTTTGGCGACTGTTTACTCTTTCAAAGTGGCAATAACCACCAAATAACCAAAGTGGCACGTTTTTGTGCAATTTCCAGCTTTGTTTGTGTGTTTTAAAATTGAAAGTCGTTTCCACAACAACTAATAATGTGTTTACAACCGGTCGGCCGGTCACTAGTTGTGACGTCATTTATCGTAGTTTCAATATTTTCTCGCCAGGATCGCATGCTTATTGTTAATAGTCAATACATAATAAGTTAAAGTCTGTGATTTTCGTTTGAGGTTTGGCTGTGCTGTTAATTCAATTATTTTCTCTATCACGTTCATTATGACAATGTATCAAAATTCAGCAAATTGTGTGGTTTTATACAGAGAAATGGCCGTGTCTTTACTACTGTCTTCTGTATATTTTGGTCTAGTGAGGTCACGTTTATAGTATTACTGTCTGATTTGTTTTTTTTATCATAACCGTCTAGGTTAATCTTTTATGTCAATTAGTTAGAAAATGTTTAAAAGAGGTTCTTGAAACGGATTTGATTAATTCTGAATCGGAATACTCTTTCCTACTTTCGGAAAGTATTTGATTATCTTGTTGTTTTGACATAAATGGTTACATAAGAGAATCAATTGTTGTTTCAGAAAATTTTAAAGTTTTGACAATTTTTGTGATTTTGGTCTTCGAACTTCTTATCGCCTCATGTTTTGACAGCAAGCGATTTTGGACCACAACGACAATTCTTATATTTCTGGCAACCACTATACATTTCTCTGTATCTACACAGCTTTCAGATTAGTCTGCCAGTTTGGGTGGATTTGTGTTAAACTGTTGAGACCCAGTTCATTACCTGATTGATTTTTTCTGGACTATTTTAGGTCTTGTTAAAAAGGCATTTAATAGCTGATGAGCACGTAGTTTGCTACTGTTGGAATATTTATTTTTTAATTATGTATCTGGAATTATTTAAAGGGTTTTTTTTCTCTTGTAACGATTATATTATACATGCAAATTACCTTAAGCGTCAATAAACGTATTATTATTATTAATAAAATTATTGTTATTGAAAGTCTGCAATGTTGCCGCACTTCACACATTAAGGTTTATAAAAACATAATTTAAGACTAGAATAGTATGATATCTGATTCTAATTGAACGTAAAAACTAATTTTATGAAGTATGTGCTTAATATGCAAATTAATTTTAGAGTTATTTTTTAGTAAGGATTTAAACTAATTCGAATTCAGCTCTAACCTAGTTTCACTTATAGCGTCCGAATATTAAAACATCTTTCCAAAAAACTCCAAAAAACATTTTAACAATTTATTTTTGAACAGTAACAATTAGACGTTTTAGAATAAAATCATATAATATTTTTTAAATTTAAATTCTAATTTTTGTCATAGTTAATTTGAAATATTATGATGTTGAATGTTCAGATTGTTGTATTCGTAGTAACTTTTACTTTTTAGTCGTCTCATCGAGAGTAAAAACATAAATAAACCTTTTCTTGAAGAAAAGTGAAATTAGCTTCAACAACCGTGTCAGGTCAATGTTAAGAAGCCGGTGTTATATAACATTCGAGTAGTAACGGTTCTGTACGTATTTCAACAGGTTTTAAATAGACAGAAATCGGTTGCCCGGCAGGAATGTAATTTAGATAGGAAATATTAAAATCACTAGTTGTTGAAACTATCAATAATTTAATAAAAAGTAACTAATGAAATTTTAATTTGTTTTTGATTGGTTAAACGAGTTATTATTATTTGATATTGCAATGGAATTGTGCAATCAAATAGGTCAATAATATAATCCTAACAAAAATTCGAGCACAATGTTGTTCACTTTGTTGTTAAACAAATTTCAGGATTTATTTAACAAGTTCGCGTATTAACTTTCAAAAATTTCAACACGTAGTTTTATGTGAAAGCGCTTTTACATATAATGGTAATCAAAAGGTCGAGATGTCTTGAATGTAAAAAGATTTGTATTTAGAGCTATAAGAGAAAACCAAAATACAAAACACATTCAAACTATTTAAAAAATAATTAAGCAATCTATCCAACAAACAAGGTTCTATCAAATTGAAAAAAAAAACACTTTGATTTTAATGGTGTCTATAGTAAGTTTTTAATTTTGGAAATTATTATTATTTATTTGACGAATAGTGCTAATTGTAATTGGTGAAACGACAACTGTCAAATTTTATACTAGAATAGCGGTATCTTTTTGTTAACTTATTTAATTGGCGTTTGTGAAACCGATTCTAAGAGTACTTTGTTTTTTACTCTAGTACTTAATAAATAACTATAGACTTCTCTACGCTACCGAGTCTATAAAACTTTTAAAAGATAAAGGAAATATCTAAAAAAAAATAGCGGTTTTTTGAGCTCTTCAGTTGAGTTGTTAACGTTGCAAAATAGTATTTCAGTTTAATTTGTCTTCTAATGATGACTACATGGTAGTCGAAAAAGCTCTCGGGATCAAATAAAAAATATTCAAAAAAGTGCGTTGATAGTTTATAGTGCTAAAGGTTCTAAAAATTATTTGGATTGGCTGAAAAGAGTGTTTATGTCTTTGTTTGTGTCTTCATAACAATTTGTTGTATATTCTTATAATCAATTGGTCTATGAAATATAATTTTGAGTAATTTTCTTTTAATGAACAATGTCGGTTTAATAATTATTTTTTTTTTCATTGCTTTATATGCGAGATGACACCGATATTAATTCTCTACTGAAATAATTAAATATACTGGACTACATATACTTTTAGCAAAATCAATGATGTTACATTATAATTCTGACATAATAAAGTTACCAATTTGATGGCATCATTTCTATTAATAATCCAACAAAAATAATTTCAAAAAGAGCTTTTCTAACAAGTCAAATCAAAAGTGATTGTCAATCAATCTATTGTTAAATATTTACACATTTTATTGACTTTAATGTTATTTCATATATCGGGTCACATCACACTGAAAACGAACTAGTTTTATAAGTTGAATTTCTGATGCTGATATTTAATCTTCTGCACATAAATCACATCGCCAAATATTTGTCCAATGGAATTTTATCTCTATGGAAAATGGGTTAGTTATAAAATTTGAAAGGACAATTTATCTAATGTATTTTTTGTGTGAACTAAAATGTAGAGTGCAAGACATGTCATTGTAAAATTCTATAAACAATGAGCACACTATCAATTATGGCGATAAATTATTCAAACGATATTTCAATATATTATTAGAAACATAGTCAGACAATTGCTTGGTATTAATTTTTAAAATGTGTGACATACTTAAACCGGGGTGAATATACGAATAATACGGTAGCTCTGTCGACAGTGAAGACATATTCATCAAACTAGTGGTCGGAGCACCTATTTTTTAAAAGTGTTCTTCGGATAGCAAAACACATATTTACAGGCATTTGTTTATTTCTTGATCACGTTCTTTTTGTCGTTTCAGTAACAAAGCGTCCGTCACTTGCAGCAAGTTTACATATCACGACGAAATTCGAGAATATTTTGTAAATCAAATTCTCGATTTTAAACCGGCATTAAGTCTTTGCAGTGCTAACAAGCCATCTTTTTTAATTTTTAATAATGCATATTGATTTTTATGTACATACAGGTTTTCTACTAATGATTCTAAGGACGCAGTTGGCTGTGAATTTTAAAAATATCGGTTTGTTGAAATGATACCTACAGTTTGACAGTTCCCGCTGTTCATGAATGTGATTTGTCACCTGTCACTTAGAGTTTTATCGTTTGAACGTTTTTCAATTGTAAAAAAAAGTAATTTGCGTTAATACAAACTCAGTCAGGAGATCCCGTAAGCATCTGTCATAAAGTAATTTTATTTTTCAATATAATTCTTAAAATACGAAGAGTCTATTGAAGACTCTAGAATCTATCAAGAGTACACAAAGTGGAAGAGGCGGCACACTTCCTACGCCAACTGCGTTCTGAGAATTATTTATAAAAACTCTGCATATCCGTATAGTACATAAATTTATTAATGTGAGTTGTGAGATAATCTTATGTCTGAATAAAGTACTTAAACGTAAAAGGGATATGTAGCACAATTCATTTTATGCAACAATTTTCTTGACTAGCCAAATTTGTGCCTAGTTGTTAGCTTATACGTTTAGACTCGAGGTTATATTCTAATAATGTTTATAAAATTATATTTTATTATTTTGTACTTGACGCTTATTTTGACTCTACAAACAGCGGTCTTTAAACACGTACATATTTCGCAATCACTTCATCTTCTAAAACTATTGATTATTATTTTTTTTTGAGGTGAAACTCTCGTGTAAACCACGGCTTTGAGCTCTAATTTGTTAACAGAAATGATAATGACATTGGGCGTTAAGCCATACGTCGAGTCGCGATTTCATTTGACACATCAAAAGGATTCAGCCGTTTATTGTGTTAATTATGATAGGTCTCTTTTTTTTCAATTTTAGCTTTCTTTGCTTTAATGACAAATAATTTTATTACATTTTATGATATAATACGACAAAGAATCAAGTTAAAGCACTAATTTATGGTACTCTAGCACTAGAAACTGTTTTTAAAAAGTTATTTTTATCTATACGCGTAAGTTTAATTCTTTATTCTAAAAAGTAGAGTTTTATGAAGATTTTAATTACAAAGTGTTCAAGTTTAGAATAAAAACTTCAAAAAATAACTTCTATAATAAAAAAAAATGTTTTTTATATTATAGTTTTTAAAATTATTTTTTGTATTGTTAATTGTCGAGAAAAATAAATGTCAGAACTTATTCAAAAGATAAATTACAGAAGGTACAAGATTGAATTCAGTGAATTTATTAATTATTGGTAAGCTGTAATTTGTTCATTAAAGTTTTCAATTTATGCAATGTTAAGAGGTGAATGGTGCAGCTCAAAGTAGGAAGATGTTGATGGTGTGGATAGATGGGAATAAACTAGCGTAAAATGATTATGAAGAAGAGGATCGTTATCGATGAGATAACGTTTAAAAGTTGAAGAAAACAAAAGCCGTGTTGGGTTCTAAAGCTTATTTTTGACAATTATTTGATACTAACGTTAACCACCATGCACACCTGAATCTGTTGAGACATTTTCTTTGCGACGGTTTAAATGAACCTCTTGATTATTGACACTTAATGAATTTTCAACAGAATTTTACTCGTATTGTTCGTGATTGGCTAAATCGCAAGTTTGGAGATGATTGGATTGGCAGAGGTGGTCTAGTTTCATGGCCACCAAGGAGCCCTGATTTGACAATTTTAGTTTTTGTTTTTGTGGGGGCGTTTAAAAAAAAATGTTTACAAGGAAGACTTAACCACTAATGTCTAAGTGTTGAAAAATCGCATAAAAGATGCTGTTGCACCCTTTACAATTGTTGACGAAATTTGTAGTTATATATGTCTAAAGTTATAAAGAGTTACAAGTTAAAATCGAACTATGTGCTGAAAAAAGTGGTGGGCTAATCGAATAGTAGAAATTGGTTTAAATTAAGCAACAATTTGAATTTCTTTGTAATTTTTAAGTTAAAAATAAAAAATGTTTGGTTACTTTTTTTTTAGTTTTTTTTATATTTTAAGATTACATACTTGATAATTTAAAAGTTTAGAAAGCAGTTTTATTTATTTTGAACAAAGCAAAAAATCTTATTCCTTTGTAATTTTTTTTTAATATTAAAAATAAAGTTCTTCTTCCTCTTGTGAACTCAATCCGGGGACATACTATAGAATCTAATAAGTGTGTGCTTTGATTTCCGGAAACTTTCCACATGTCAAGTTTTTTTTGCGTAAAAATGATCGAGTTGTTGAGGATGAATGACGATTTAGCATAAAAGAACGAGCCATGGAGAACTCTTAAATTTCCCGAATTTAAAATAACTTATTTATTAGATTCAACTAGGAAATCGCCCGAATAAATTAATAATTAATTTGAAAATAAGAAGAATTTTTTTCTGCCGGACTCTGATTACTATGAGAACATTTAATAAACAAACAAATTTTACTGATTTATATCAAATTTTTGTAACTGGTTAAAATGATGAATTTGTCAGTTCTTGTGACCAGATTTTCGATCAAATCCATCGGAGAAATAAAAGAATCAATCAACAAGGCAGCACCACCATAAATCACTTTTACCCAATTTGGGTGGTAGTGATTTGTGGAAATCACCACGTGTAGAAAGATATTAGTTAAATCAATTTTTGATTGGCCACTACGCTAAAAATATTAAAATATGATTGGTTTAACAGTTTGAAGTGCGATTTTCAGTATAATTTGAGAGATACTCATACTATAGATATTTCAGATTAAATTTGTTTTTTTCGAACACAAAATTACTCTTAAAAAACTACTGAAAGTTTTAATGTTTTCTAGTGTTGTGTCAGGAAATAATATAATAAAATATCATATTTGTTTTCTTGTTTTTTATTGTGCATAACATTTTTATACCTACGGTATCTATATTGCTTGGATTATACATCTTTGGATTTGTAATTGTATCTACCTCTATTTGGATTTCTGTTATACCTTTTTTTCTACTCTTTTTTATTTTGTTAACTCTTTTCTCGCTCTTATGATTACAAATTTGTTTTTGATTTTTTTTGTCTTTATTGATAATATTTTGGCAGTTGTCTATCTCATCCCTTCTTCCTTCATTTACGTTTCTGGTTTTTGTAATAAGTCATTACATATCCTCAAAACTAATTTGGTTAGTTTTTTATTTGCGTTATATTTTTAAACATTTTCTGCTTGACAGTAGTCTACATTCTTTATCGCCTTTGTCTTGTTTTTATTGTTTGTTAGCTTCAACTTTACTAATTAGTCAAACTTCCTGTATGATATGGTTATCTCAAGTTTTCTATGCACTGAACAAGCTTGGGGCTGTTGTGACTTGAGTTTATAGCCAACGCTTCCTATTGCATCTTATTAAAAAGGCATAATTTAGGTAATCGATGAAGTTTATTGGTTTTAAAACCGGCCTTAAAAATCAAGTTGGAAATAAAAATCTGGGCAAAACGTCAAAGCGCTTTTTATTTATAATGGGTTCTACATTAGAGTCAAAGGCCAAATTATTAGGATTATCTTCTGTCTTCCATGGTATTGCGGTTTAAACAATTGCACATCAAAAATTCAATTTTTGTGGATTTTATTAAAACCTGAAATAAACTGCGTAAACAAATTAGTGATTGTCTCAAAATAAATAACTTCCCAGATATGCTTCAAGATCTGGCAGCAGCGTTGAGATGAAGTGTTGTTCTTTATTCTGAAAGTTTTTGTGTATAATTGACCATCTGTCACTTTACTGTCAAACTACCACCAGTCAACTGACGTGTGGTTGTGGTTCCAGTAAAATACCCTTGTAACACAACTCCCTGGCTTTCCCAAACTATGTTTTATTATGAAAATACTTTATATAAAGATGAATTCTGCATCCGAGGTTGTGCTTTTGTTTATATTTATTAAATACTATATTAATTAAATCTAATAAAACACAAAAGTTGCAAAACATTGCTTACATTTTGGGGCCCGAGCGTTAACGACGTTGTACAGATCATTTTAACTCAAATCTTTAATCTTTTGATTTTTATTCCAAACATAATTTTCTTTCATCTCCTTCATTAACAATTATTGGACCATTTTTGGGCATGTGTACTCGGAAAGATGCCGATCAATACAGTAGGCGTCAAATTTATTAATCCAGCCGGAGTTTGATAATTTTATTTTCAAGTTTTGATCTTACTTTTTTATTGTATTGGAGTGAGGTTTCCATAAATTGAAAAGCGTTATAGCAGCTAAAAAAATTAGCATTTAATAATACTAAACGTATTCCACTCCTTGGCAAGTCTCTCACATTGCCGCTTAAAAATACATCTCAATTCAGCGAACGTACCACATAAGTATACAGTTTGGAAAAGAAGGGAAGCCTGTGAATGTATCAACAGTAATATAAAATAGGCGTAAGGTTTTTTGCACCTTAATATAGACAGATTCCTCTTTCGTTCACAATCTTGCATGAAATCAATAACATTTTTCTTTTCAGCTCTTCAGCGAGCTTTCCAGCGAATTTCCACATCTGGAAATAGTCAACGATAATGGAGAGCTCATAATTTCAGCTTAATTAACGACGTTGCGGAGGATAACGTCGCTAATGAACCGGTCATCCATATCTTCCATTGAATTGATGATCCTAATATTAAATTATAATAGAAGGGCAAGAACAATATCTATCGGTATGTGAAATCCAAGCAGCAAAACCTGATCGGTATAAATTTATGGTTAATATCATGAGACTATTGAATTTATAAAACTGATTTGTATTATTTCTGATCGCGCATATAATAGTGTTATGTAATAAACATTTAATATTCAAAGTAGACGCTTGGATGTATTAAAACGAATTCGAGAAATATCAAACAAGTTTTTCTCTTCCTGGTGCATTTACTTTCATTTCCGTCGTGCAGTTTTTATTGAATTATTCATCGTTTATCAACAAATGCTTTTAAATCGATGCTGATCGCATAATTTGAAGCTGTATGGTGATTGGTATTGTCGTTTGTCAAAACTCAATCAAATTTGTATCACTAACAAAATTTATAATTATCTCATTCTATATTTAACTCGTTTGTGTTAATAAGAGGATCTTTAATTATTTTTAGTATTTTTGTTTTTTATATACATGTCTATGTCTAAGATATCTATACTGTATTCATTTCCAAGAAAGAGTGCATCAAAACAAATCCGTGCAGGCTCCACGTGCTCATATCTATGAAGTGGGAGATGGTCGACGATTTTTCAAACAGGGCAGGCCGCAGAAAAAGTCGTTTATCCCATTTTAAACCAATTTGTTTTAAATTCGGCTTAAATATATTCAAGATTATATTATTGTCTCTAGTATTTAAGTGGTTACGTTCAGCCCTTTCTCTGGGAGGGCTGGAGTTCTTTAACCTCAGTCTTTGTCACCGAAGCAGCACACAGAAACAGCAACGAAACAAATGCACAATGTACCCCTGCGCTTTCGGCTGCCAGCCCGGCTGAAATTTTAGGAAATCGGTATCACTTAGTCTTTATCAATGGATCACGCACTGATCACGTCCTACACATTGTTTACTACTACTCGTTCTTGAATTTGAACAGACCATAGATGTCATTGATTTTGGTCTTCCAATTGTCTTGCTTGAAAGTTTTGATTGTTCATTATTTTTCGTACTCCTTCTATCGATTTTTTTTAAAGCTTGGTTCTCACATAATTGTTTTTTTACGGACGTATTGAAGAAAAAGGCTTCCACGGCCCGATGTCATTCAAATACTGACATATTTCGAAAAAGACCGTGTCGAAAGGTTTATTTTGTAATAAAAGTGAGAATAGGCACGGTAACTAGACGTGTGAACTGTTCTAGAGGCAAAACTTATATAATTCTATATTTTTGGCATCTTTTATCTTACAACTTGTTTTTTGTTTTATGGATCTTGTTTCGTTCTAGGTTGGTTTGTGATTTTGTGGTTATTTATTGTATATACCTACGCTTTTGGGCTACCGATTTTCTTATTTTATTGTTTTATTACACTTTCTAACTGTTCATTTTTTTAGTTTTTTTAGTAGTTTATCTTGCCGTTTGATGTATATTTTGAATAATGTTTTGTTATTTATTTGGTTGCGTGATGTTTTGGAAATTGAAATTCTGTCGATGTTCGTTTGATTCAAGCATTTAGTGCTCTTGTCTATAAAAGCTTTTGAGACAGTCTACTACTTTTTTCGTTTTGTTCCGTTGGATATCTTTTGTATGTCGGTTTTATATGTTTTTAATATTTTAGCTCTCTATTACAGGTGATCTGATGTATTCGTGTCTATAAAAGCACATTAGACCAATGGGTTGCAGTGCTTCCTGCGGCCTATTGCATAATTTTTTATGTAAAATGAAGTTCACGTTTTTCTCTTTGTTCTTTATTAGGCATTTTGCTGAAAACATAACTGTATTTTCTGACTTCTTCTCTTCTTTGTCTTTTTTTTGTTTTTGTTAGTGATACAAGGGTTATCTCTACTGCCTGTAATTTTGACGTTGTTTCTATTACCCTGTTTTGACTATCATAAACTGTTTTCTTTTTTTTAGCCGTCGTCTTGTATTCCTATCGTTTGTTCCGGGGCTATTTTAGTGAGGTCTACTTCTCACAACAGTTGACCTCACGTAAGGAGATGAAAACATTATACTTATTAATAATATTTATAATAACTTATTAAACATTTTAATAAATTTATTACAGTATGTATATAAATTAACCAAAGTAGGAGAAATAGCATGTCTAGTCGTTTCATTTAGTTTTTGGGGCACTTGTTGCTTTGCTCTTTGTCCATGCGTGCGACAAATGAATGTCTTGTGCAACTAGTATAACAATATTGTAGTGTTTCTGTTTTACGTTTTTTTTTATTTTTATAATTTACTTACTACGGGAAGCTTTTTAAACTGATTTATTTTTTTTATATATATATTACATTGCTATGATGTGCTAAAGATGCTGCAATTGGTCTTAAAACAATAGTAAATGACCTTTAAATGTAGTATGTTAAACGTAGGAACTACTATTATTTTTATATCTATTGCGATGTAGTTTTGATTATACCTACAACATTTTTGAAAATTGTTAATTACACTTTGCATAATTAACGTATTTAATATCTGGTTTAAAAGTTCAAAGTCACAAAAAAGGCAAACTTGTTCCTCTTTTAAATGCCATCAAAAATAATTTTTTTAAATATATATCATAAATTCTAATAATCTGTAAAGATTTATCAACTGTTAATAAATTCAAATCGCATCTGGTAGTACCTATCTAAATTTGTTATGCAATTCGATTAGAGATTTGTTCCTATGAGAGTTACATATTTTATCAAATTGCAGGAAACATATTACGAGTTTAAGATTTTATGTGTAATAATTTAATAGATATTTTCTTATGGAATTGCTGCAAAATATTATGAACCTACATGTCATAATAACGGACTTATTTCCAGTTATTACATGCTTATTAGTGAAAGTTATAATAATAATTGTCCATTTGTTTTTTTGTGAAATTTATAGGCCATTATGTTTATGTTCGCTTTTTTTTTATTTAGTTTGAATTATTACAAATTTTGGTTTTTATGGTCTGCTTGGTTTTTTAAATTAGGAATAAATTTCTGCTGGTGACTTACCTCATTGATAACTATTCTATTTACGGTTTACAGCACACTAGTTGCAACTCATAGTTTAGTTTTTAATAGTATGGAATTAATCAATTTTTACTTTATCAGGGTTTCAATCCGATACAGGATGTTGTTTAAAACTAATATATAGAACACGGTTCGACTATGTCGGTTGCTAAATATTGGGAATTGGGTGTGTAGTAAGTAGCATCCTGATGAAATATACAGATAGCTGTAAATTTATACATATGTTACTATTGAGTACTTGAAGACAGAAATTTATTTTCGAAGTGAAGTGATTTAATAATAAAACCAGCAAAGTAAATAATGTCTTATAATAATAATAATAATTATGTTCGTCTCTAAGACACAACAATTTTGCTGAATTCAAACTTCATTACGGTCTTTTTAGAAGTAATAATGATGACAATATAATGTTTCCAATAATATAGAAATTGTTGAAAAACAAGCTTTTAATTCTCAATTACTTTCAAAACCTATTTAAGAATCAAGTTTGAAAGAAAAACCACAAAAGTTGTGTTTTAAACTAAATAGACTATATAAGTTTGTTATTTGAAGAATCAAAAAACAATCAAAACATATCATTACTCAAAAAACTTTTTTGATTATAATTATAATATGGCTCAATTATTATATCATAATTATTATTATATTCAATTTTAATAGAAAGAGGAACACTTTTGAGAAATTATAATTTCCAATACAAATGTTTAAAAAAATGGTGAAAGCGCTCGATTGAACTTTTTTTGTAATGAGGTATGCTTCTGTGGTATTAAATTAACAAGTTATTTAAGTTATTATGAAAGAGTGTAGAAGATTAATAAAATGTTGAACATTTATGAGAAACATTTTATAAAAATGGTGGAGGCGCTAGATATTTTTTTTTGTAAATTGTTTAATGAGGTGTTTTTCTATCCTATCAAATCCACTCAAGTTATTTTAGCAGATCATTACAAACTTGAACCTTATGGTTTTAATAAAAATGTTAAAATATGGTGGAGCCGCCAAATATATGTTTTTTTGTAAATTGAGTGTGTTGCTATTGTATTAAAAAATAATACTAACAAGATCTCTAATGTTTTTGTTTACAATATTTTATTAAAATTATTCTAGAGCATATTTCGGCAAATTACTTATGGCATTATGAACCAGAAATTATATAAATACAGCAAAATTAAAAATTTGACATTATAAATATGAAGTTTATTTTATTTATCTTGTTACATTCTCCTCATATTCACATCATTTGTTTATGTAACACAAACTCTTTTAGGTGAGTTAGCTGATCTTGATTTTATGCTTGGCTAACATATTTTTTGTAGCTGATGATGGCAAAAGTAATTGGCTAAAACATGTTTTAGAATAATTATTTTAATAAAATATTGCGAGTATAGGACATTGAAGATATCTGTTATTTTGTTGATTTTATTAATCTTACTTGTTAATTTTTTTTGAACTGTTTTTCTTTTGTTTATTAAAAATTACGATTCTACTCAACATTTGAACACGTGAAAATTCTATCAACAATATGATTTAATCGAATGAGGGTGGTTTATTTTTAAAATGTATTTTTTTATCTTTTTGAACATTTGATAATTTAGAAAAAACATTTTTGAACAATATATATTCATTATTCATTAATGACATTAATTGAACTAATAATGTTATCAATTATTGGTAATTTGCTTTTTATTAAAGTAATATATGACATTAAGCAAACTTTGCAAATGTTATAACGCTATTTGAACTATTTCAAAGTGATCATTTGAGCTATAAATGGTATAATGATATGGATTAAGTCATTTTTCTGATTACTGCTATTTTATAATATTGATTGCTACTTTTTTTAAATTATTTAAATGGAAAGTGTTGATTCATTTTGAAAAAATAAAAACTAAAATCGAGAAAATAAAATTAATGATAAAATTTGGAGCTAAAATAATGTGAAGAATAGTAAGTAAATATATTTTTATTTACTCTTTTATATACTGATTTTGTGTGTGTAGATTCCTGATGATAATGTCTCATTAATGGGTTGAAACCAGTAGGCTTTACTTAAACCGTAAATAAAATAGTTTGGAATAAATACTATAAAAAAATTTAATTCTTCTATTATGGTTCATTTTTATTTTGCTGTATTCTCATATTGTCATATTGAGCGATATTCATAAATATTTAAAATTGTAAATATTTCTTTAATTAAAAATTTAACCTGCTTTATTTACATTTTTTTGTTTAGACAAATATGCAAATTCTGTATTGAAAATAATTTTAACGCTTTTAATTTTGTTATTCAATTATAGGATTGGTATTTATAATAGTAGTCTGCTAGTGGTAAATTTTTTTCGACAGATTTGATATGAGGTCAAAACATTTTTTTGGCATTTTTAAAATAGAGTTTATTAAAATGTTTGCATATTTGTTATAACAAAAAACAAAAACAAAGCGGTTGAGTGAGAAATTTGTATTTGAGGTTGTGCATGTAATAGATTAGTTTTGCTGGTAGATTTGACAATAATTTTTTTGTATTTTTTACAGGTAATGCAGATTTTAAGTGTTGACCGGGTGTTTGGTGAGTAAAACAGTACTTTTTGAGCATTAATTCGACTATTTCTTAATACTTATTAAAAGAACATTATTTTAGCGTATGATGTAACGATTCGAATGACGTTTAGATTAATTTTCTTTCAAATAAGACAGGGAATTTTGAAACTTTTTATTGACAGTTTTCGATGAGTATTTAATGATATTTTTTTTTTGTTAAATGGTTTGTCTTATTTTAAACTCTCAATGTTTGATGTTACTTACTATATGTCATTCAGGTCTTTGGAAAAAATTTATTAAATTGAAAAATTATTTGGAATGAGATTGATTAGTAGGGCTATATAAAGTATATTGTGATACTTTATTGTTATACGCTCTGAAATATAATCTGTCACAGCATCTAATAGTGGACATGAAAGTTTGTACCGGTTTGTGATCGAGAGAAAAATGTTAAGAGGCTAACAGACATACCAATATAGAAAATAAAATAGTTTATTTTTAGTTAATACGTAGTATGACATCTGTTAATTAGCAAAATAAATAAATACGTCTTATCTTAACTGATGGTTGCAAAGCTAAACTTTTGTTATTTCGCTTCCTTGAGAATTAGAGATGGAAAATACCTGTCTGTTATATTTATTTATTTATTTTTCTTAATTAATGTTTTTTTAGCATTGCAACAAGCAAATAAATATTATTAGCAAATCTGGTTTTGAGTAAATACTAAAATTTTGTAATTTGGTTAATTTTTGCTATTTCTTTCTGATTTATCATGTTTATTTTTAATTAATATTCATGTTACCGTTGTCACTTTGTATCATTTCGCTAAAAAAACAGAAAATTATGTACAAAGATGTAACAAAGATTGAAATACAACGGAAAAAGTATAAAATAATATCACATTCAAGTGTAAAAATTATCTCTTAAAATGTGAACAATAAATTTGAAAACATGAATCGAATTTTGGGTGAAGAACAAATAAGAAAAATTCTAATTACGTCATTGTTTCCAAAAATTTTGTTTATTTTTTTAATAATGGATTGGCGGAATACAGTTTGTGAAATTTATCAGTTATGGTTTCTGCCATTTTTATAAGATTGAGTTTTTTGATTTTTCAAGCAACGAACGCTGTGGATGATATTGTTTTATCTTTTTACAATACACATCATAATACATGAAAGGTTGAACCAGACTCACTCACAATATTTGTGATCAGAAACTTACATTTAATAAGAATTGATCTCATAAAGATAGAATAATGTTTGCAAAAGACATGAAATTTTTATGAGATTAGATCAGGTCAGGCCGTATCAGATCAGAAAATGTCACAATGAGTTTATTTTTACCTAAGAACCTAAATTTTATTTAATAGAAAATTATGTATGGGATTGTGTTTTATAATACAACATGGATGTAAGCGTTTTAATTTTCATGCTTTGCAAAGACTTAATTGGAGTCGAAACGTCGTCAAATTTTTCACGGACTTTTTCCTAATTAAATTGTAAATTATTATTTTTATAACTTATAAATTAGGATTATAAAAGTGAACTGAAAAGTAACGTTTTTTTACGGTGAGAATTATTATTGATGTAAGTTATGACAAGTGACACAACTAAGTTTAAAATATAGTTATTAAAGTTTATGCTACTATTGATCGTGTACAATAATGGTTATCATTGTTCTAAGACGCGTATGGGTTCCTGAAGGCTTTGATTTCAGTGTTCTAAAACCGGTCTCAGGTTTAAGCTTTCATCATTAGATTGTTGCATCTACTCATTAGCTTAGCTGTTTATTTAATAATTATTAAAAAAAAAATTGAATGATAATTTTTTGAAACACCCTACTAAGCAGTGTTCGCTATATTTGCATCGAGTAACCTTTGGGTTAGAACATTTGTATAAAATCAGCAGGGAATATCGCAATGGATGTAATTTCCAGGACTTTTAATTGGTCTTTAGTGAACAAATCGATATCAACAATTATCGTTACAAGAGTTTCTTTTGCTGCTTTTTTTATTTCTTTGAAAAATTGCGCATATCCAAGTTGGCTTAATTAAGAAGAACTTGGGTTTATTAATTGGCGCTTACGGCACTTATCGATTTTTCAAAGGCTGAGTTAGTTTTTTTTGCGCTTTTCTTCATTTATTTAATTGAAATCTAATGAAACTTTAAACAAAACGGTAGAGCAAGTTTTAATATCTTATCCTGATGAGTTTTATTACTATTTGGGAAAGTTAATATTATCAATACATATCATTATTCTATTCTAGAAGGAGCCTAAATAAATACAAAAAAAATTGAAGAATACATAAATGCAAAATATAGAGAAAAAGAAAGAGAAAGAGAGAGAGTGAGATTGGATAATTTTTATATCTTTCAAAGAATTACTGATTTCAAAAAAATGTGTTGTTTTGCTTTACAGATAGAATAACAAAATAATAATCTAAAAATTATTGTTAATTATTAAAAATTAATTATTATTATTTAATAATCTAAAAATAATTGTTCATTTGATAATGTAAGCTAATTATTTACATTATTTTTTTTCAAGAACTTATTTGTTACATTATTAGATCTTTAATTTTAATTTTTTTACTTCCTTAAGTAATGATACCACGTAGTACCTTTTTTACAAGGTGATATAAATACAAACAAATGACTGAATCTCGTACAGATCTTACAAATGTGAAGAAGCCACTTAAATTTTACTTTCTCCAAAACATCTCCAACACTGGGTCATGTAACTCTTACATCATTGAAATAGTAATTACACATCACCTGTACGGTGTCCTACATTGTTAATTAGAACTTAAAAAAATTATTGAGTAATAATTTGATAACCAATTTTGGATTTTTACTAAACTATATTGTTTCTACTAAAAAGATTCAAGTATCGTTCACTTTCACTGGGAACAGGTTGTGACAGCTTTCCAAACAAAGTAGAAGAAGGTCGGTCGTCTGTTCTTGCAGAATAGGTGTTATCGCTTTTTTATCAACCTGTTAGGTCTTCTTGAGTTTATGGTGACCATTAGCAAACAATACTTATCTTAAATCTTTTTAAATGGCGAGTTGTGAGGATAGAATTTTGTAGTTGTTTTCAAATAATAATGTACACCTTGGTTGGTGGTGGTACTTTAAATGACCGGTTTACTAAGATTATATTAAATAGGTAAATGGTTGAGAAATAGTTTAATTGATAAGCAAATTCTGATAACAAACGTTTATTCTAGTAGCTTATTTTATTTTTGGTCATATTTTAGGTGCTAGGCAATGGCTAAATATGGGACCAAAAGATAAAATTTGTTATCCTAATTCCACTATTAATTGAACACTTTCAACCATTAACACCTATTATTTAAAGTAACACCACTAAGGCGTTACTTTAAAGCTTTCTGTAATACAAAATTGTAATACAGTAATTGCCCATATAAAGTGCTTCAATTATGTTACAGATTATGTAACAGGTTTTTTTACCTATGGATAATTTACCTATTTTCGTTTTCGAGTTAGAATTCTGTTTAATATAATTTTAAAATGGTGATGATTTGAGATTTTGATTTTGCAAAGAATAATCCTTCTAATGTTCCGAAATGTAACCAAATTAACTAATGCCAGATTGGAAAACGCTTAAGAATTTTCTAGCAAAATGGTATTGCAGTTGCGCGAAATTGGTATTATGTTATACTTGAATGAATTAGTGACACGTTAGGCTACGTCACACCAGGCAATCTTGTTAAGAAGATTGTTGTAGGATAAGCTTTTTCTTGTGCATTGGGCTCGAATTGGTAATTTGAGTTGACGAATGATTTTATTTAGAATAGACATAATTAAGTCAGCTAATTACCGCTGATTTAATCTTAGCATATTGAATGTCACTAATGAGGGGTAAAAACCTTGAAACATGTATGTATGAGACTATTGTAAGCAATCATCAAAATGAAGCAGTGCTCATAGAAAGTCAGTACTGATACTGTAGTAATCTTTTTGTAATAAATTATAGATCTTTGCAATTTGTTTTAACATTTATTTAATATCTATTTTTAATTTTCTAGCAACCAAAAAAATAACGTGTCAAAAACTTGATGAGTTTTCTTTTGTTTTCTAAGGGATAGAGCAATTTTCCACCAGCAGTTATTTATTTGCTGTAACTTTTCTTAAATACTAGAACATTTAGAGGAATTTTTGTGTAAAATTTTTTGACTTCTTGGTTCTGTGTCTTAGAACTTCAAAACTGCGTCTACTTGACAGAATCTATAAAAACAAGTTAAGAAAAAAACGACAGTTGTTTACAAACCTGACAATATTGACATTTTTTTTAGTCAAGCAAATTTTTTTTACTTGGGAATGGAATAACTTACCAATGAAGACGATTATACAGATTTAGATGACTGTGGAAATTAAGCCAAAAACTATTTGTTCATAAACTTTTCAACAATTTTTTCGATTTTGCAAATAAAGGCTTAATACAGCAGCACAAAAAAAAAATTAAAGTATTTTATCCATAGAATTGTAAGTGCTAATCTTCAGCTGTTAGGGATTGCATTAAATTGTAGTTGCGACACATTGCATATAAAGGTGATCTCTTGGAAATATTAATGCGAGGAGTTGGTAAATAAAATGTTTTATGTTGTCGAGCATCAAAACTTGGAATTGCAAAATTAAGTTGTCCCAACAGATCGGCACAGTCAATCTTACTTGATATTAATTTATCTACAAATTTTATACCAGCATCAACCCGACGGGAATCCAACGTAGCAACATTAAACCTTCTGAGTAAATCTAACTGAGGTATGCTTTTGACTGGATATGTATCATCTGCCTTAAAACATAAATATTTGAGAAAGCGTCTTTGAACTTTTTCAAATGTATCAGTATAAGTTGGGAATAAAGGAGCCCAGATAACACATGCATATTCCAGTCTTGATCTGGTAAATGCGTAATACAACATAAACAATGTATCAATATTGGAGCCCAGATAACACATGCATATTCCAGTCTTGATCTGGTAAATGCGTAATACAACATAAACAATGTTGGGAATAAAGGAGCCCAGATAACACATGCATATTCCAGTCTTGATCTGGTAAATGCGTAATACAACATAAACAATGTATCAATATTGGAGCCCAGATAACACATGCATATTCCAGTCTTGATCTGGTAAATGCGTAATACAACATAAACAATGTATCAATATTGGAAAAGGAGCGACTTTGCCTAATAATAAAACCTAACGATTTAAGAGCAGTTGCCACAATATTGTCTACATGAAGTGAAAAAGCCAGTTTGTTATCAAAAATTACTCCCAAATCTGTAAACTTCTCCACCCTCTCTAACACTTTGCCGTCAATGGTGTAGTTATATTCAGTTTTAGTGGTTTTGTTAGTGAAAGTCATTATGAAGCATTTATCATGATTAAGAGGTAAACAATTCTTATGCGACCATTCACCAAAAAATCTGAGATCAGCCTGCAAAATATTACAGTCGCTGTCATTATGAATTTCTCTGTAGATTTTCAGGTCATCAGCATACATAAGAACGTTAGAATTGAACGAAACCACTATATCGTTAATAAAAATATTAAACAAAAGAGGACCTAACACAGATCCTTGAGGTACACCCGAAGAAACCTGTTTGCTGCTGAATAAGTAATCAAAATACCTTACACATTGAGATCTGTTAGAAAGATAGCTGTTGAACAGATTTATCAAGTTGGTAAATCAGAATCCAAATGACGATAATTTTGTTAACAGCAGTTTATGATTAATTCTGTCAAATGCTTTTGAAAAATCTGTGTAAGCTACGTCTACCTGGGCTTTCCTATCAAAGCAATCTGAAATAAATTGTGTGATAACACAGAGATTTGTGACAGTAGAGCGACCACTTACAAAACCGTGTTGACGTTGTGATATTAGATGTGCGGTTTTAAACTCTAAAAATTTTTGTAAAATTATTTCAAAAACTTTAGAAAAATTACAATTTAGTGATACGGGTCTGTAGTTTTTAATTTGATTTTTACTACCTTTTTTATGAATGGGAGTTATGACCGACAGTTTCCAGACAGAAGGAAAAGTGGAAGATTTCAAAATATTATTAAATATTAAAGTCAGTGGAAATGTAATGTAACTAATGTAGTTTCTATATCGCAAGCGTCGTTCCGTTTCGAACTACAATCCTTTATTGAAAAAATGTGTTGATCTACTGGCTCCGGAAATTAAATTAAATTTTTTGCCAAGTTTATCTATGAAACTAGCACTACTAATCACAACTAATGGCATATTGCACTCAGGTTCAATGGTTTCATGACCTGACCTGACCTGATCTGATCCGATTTTTGCAAAATTGAATAAAATAATATTGTATAAACTCGTCAGTTGATGTATTTGGTGAAAGGGTTATACCTAAACCTGAAAAAATAAATCTCTCACAAATATTTCATAATCATTTATATTATAGATTTTTTTTATTATAAATAAAGATGAACGATTTTTGATTTTTGCCTAGAAAATTTATTTTTTTGTAAATCGTCAGTTGTTATAAGTGACTTTTAGCATTGAAATGTGGAAGTGTGGCTATTTGACCCGAATTTTTAATATTTTAGGAAAAATGCTGGTAAATGTACGTATTCTAAGCTTATTGACAAGCAGCATGTTTTATAAGGCAGGAGATTTTGTTGAATTATTGTTGTTAAGTTATAAAAAGTGAGTGATGTAGGTAGATTTGGCTTAAAGTGCTTCTCGCTTTATTTTTAAAATGCAGTTTGGTGAACTCGGTGAATTTGGTGGCAATGTCCATTCGCAAACTTTCTGGTAAGGTATTCGCATTGAATAAATTTGATCTATCTCGCATTAAAAATCGAATAGTATTAATTAGCTTAGCGTTTAAAATCTCCGTCAAAGGCGGTCTAACCTTGGTCCTGGGATTCTTTGAGTTTTTATCGAAAGCTATAAAAGCTTGGCCTTGGCCGTTAAATTTGACTAATTTTTTCATCGGCGATCAGTAAGACTATCATTATCTTTTTTCTCTTACGAATGATTACACCATCTGGACATTTATCACGATTTGTTTTGAATTCTTCCAGCTAGGATAATTATATTTAAATTTAGCAGTAAGTTGCATGAATCTCTACTGAGCAGATTATCTATTTATAAATGAAGATGAGAATATATATCCATATGGCAGCAACGAAGATGAAAACCGCTTTGCAGGTGTTGAAGTAATTTGGACTTTGTTTAACCACCGAAAAGTCATTATCTATTATGTCTATTGACAGTATCATGTGGTATTAATGGAAGTGGTAATTCGTTATCTAATTATCACATCTATACAAAATAAACCACTGCCTTGTTTTTAAATTACCCAAAGTGATTATATCTACTATTAATTCATTGCATGGTAAAATAAAATGTTTTTTCCATTCGAAGCAATTTAAGACCTTTTTTTAAGGTGTTAAGATTGTATATTGTAAATGAAATGGATCTTTTGGTTGCTTTTTTTAACCCACTAAGAGGTTTTGAATGATCTGCCATAGTAATTTCACAAATTTAAATAATTTGCTTTTTTTATATAAAATGTAACAGGAATCATTTTTGAAATCTCGATGCAGATTGTCAATAAGATATTGTCGGAGCTTTTGACTTTCAAATTCAGCATTCTGATAGAGAGGTAGACAAGAAGTTAAGAATTTTTAAGCTGCGAGCTTAGCATATTTGTTCCCAATAATCCAACCAAATTGTGTTTTTACCAGGAAAGTTGTCGTCCAGCTATGATCTTCTATTATGTGAAACTAGAATCGATCCGATTCTGGGGTTGACCAACTAAATTCAAAAATCAACCATTTTTGTCGTTTTTTTTTTGAGTATAACTCGAAAACGGTTAACTTTTCTCAATAAGCTTTTTTTTGCTTCAAATGAAATTTTCTACAAATGTTATTATATTTCAGATTTTTTTTTTAATTTGACAAGTGGTTAGGTGTGTTGAGTACTATGGAGCAAGGAGGTATACCGTGTCGTTTAATTTGGTTTTTTAAGCTACATATATCATTAAACTGCATAAAGTTATAAAATGATATTATACATAGATTTTTCTATTTTTTGGAGTGCTTTTGTTTTTGGCGGTTTTTAAGACGCAATTTGCTAAAGACGTATTTATCGGCGTGTTGCGATCATAATTTATTATCTAATATAAGCCAAGTACTGTAATTTATTTCTGAGTAATTGTGAATAATGATAATTTATTTCTAATTTCTAGACAATAGAATAGTAATTTAACTGTGTGAAAAATTAAAAACCTTGGAGAAATCTAAACTTCCTCACTATTTAATATATCTAAGCATTGTGAATTTTGTCTCTTAAGAAGATGTTTTTTTCTCGATTAACATTTATGCAGTATCTATGTAGATAAGGGTCAATTTCTGGTATATAATACAATCATCATATAAAAAAATAGATCACATAAACAAATTGTTTACGATAAAGTGTTTTTAATATTAGCACATCAGCAATGCGATTGGGGTTCTATTGTTGCTTTGTGATGTTCTTAAAGGGGAGAAAATTGAAAGTTCTACATTGAAATAAATTTTAGAATTCTATCTTTTTGCTCTATAATTTACGGGATTGCCGGTGTTACAAAACTTCAAGGCTTTCTCTAAAATGTCCAATCAGAATAATAGAAGCTTGAGGAAATTATAAAACTTGGCACTAAAGATCTGTTATCTTTATTTGAGACATTATGATGTTTACTTATTTTTAATATTTTAAATTATTAAATATTTAAAATAACTAAATTTCTTTTGCTCTACTAATCTTTTTTTCTAATAACGTGATTGACTTGTGAATTCAATAAAATAGATGTTTACCTAATTGAAGAATATAAAATTTTGATTTTGACGCTTTTATCATTTCTTATTTTGCTATTTATGTAATTAAAATAACTTTCTATTTTTTTTTTAATGATTTGAATTTCTTGTGAATTTAATAATAGATGTTAAGTAAATTGAATAATTTACTATTAATTTCACATTCGGCGCTTCCATCATTTTCATACATTTGTTTTAAATTATTACATTTAACTAACATTCTATGGCTCTTCTAATTTTTTTCTAATGACATATAATAGATGCTTACCAGATTGAAAAATGTACTAAAAACTTTATTCTTGGCGCTTTCACCATTTTTAAGCAGTTTTTTCAAATAATTCTAAAATATTACAATTAAGTCCCTTTCTATCGCTTTACTTATATTTTTCTTCAATAACCTAAATGGCTTGTGAATTTAATATAATAGATGCTCACCTAATTAAACAATTTACTATAAGTTTTAAATTTTTTTTTAATATAAAATATTATAAATAACTAATTTTCCATTGTTCTAGTGCTCTTTTTTTTTCTAATAACTTGAATGACTTGTGAATTTAATATAATAGATGCTCACTTAATTGAACACTTTACTTAAAATCGCACATTTGTGAAGGTGTTTTTCAAAAACATTTGAAATAATATATATAACTAACTTCCCATAGCTCTTCTAATCTTTTTTGGATAACTTGTAAATTGTTTTTCTGAAGCGTATGACAAAATGGCTGCAAGTACTATTACTGCCAGGTGTATTGTTGTAGCTTTTGTTACAGCATATATTGAAACTAAAGCTTTCTTTTATAAAGCACTAAAACAAAAAGAAAATTACACCTAAACAAATAAATGACTTCAAAAAGTGTAACAATAAAAAAGTACAATAAAGTCATTATTATTCAAGAAATAATGTCTTCGATGATAAATACACAAATGTTTTTATACCACTGTTGGATTTGTCATGACCTGTCAATAATTGTAGTTGCGTGTGACCAACTGTAATTAATCTAGAATATACGACAGGTCTGATTTTCCCCAAGCTAAAACCAGCTATTTGTCATTTGTTCAAAGAATAATTATCTCCCCCCAAACAAATGTAATTCCACACACGGAGAAAAATATTGTAATTGAAATTAGTAATAAACTTTATCAGATAAGATAAATATGAACACAAATGGGGTTTTATACAAAAAAAAGTACAATTGATCTAATTTTTCACATAAATTGAGGTAAAATTGTTAGTATTGTCAAAAATATTTTATTTTTTTCTCAAAGCCAGGTTTTTGATTTTTAGGGTTTATATAATAACCAATGGGTGACGTCAAACGTTGAATATTTTGGTGGCAATACACATTAGTTGTTCCGAAAAATCACTTAAATAACTAATACAAAAAGATTTAAATTGCAAGTGTTGATAATAGTTTGTCATGCTGAATTTTACAATGTAATTTTGCTGAGCCGGTATTAAATAAGTAGTTTACAAAGTTAAAAATGTTTTATAGCAGTCGTCAGCTTTGACTCTAATAATTGGTCACATCAGATACAAAATTCTAAAGATTGTTATTCTTTTGTGCAAATAATATTTCTCTTGTGCCAGTTATGAGACTCAAAATTTCACGACTATTATAAAGCGAGTTTGGGTTTTATAATCTATAATTAATGGGTTTTGGGAGAGATTGTTTATTGGATTTTATTGAAAGGAATCTGTTGCTTAACATGTTTGTTACTTATTAAATTTTGTTTTTTTTCAATTATTTGTTTTCTCATGTTTTAGGTTTTTTTGTTATTTGTCTTACATGCCCTGCCATGGAATTTTTTTTTTCTTACCATCTAAATGAATATAGAAAGTCTTTGACTATTTATTTGTTTCTTAAATATCTCTTCCTGTTTAGAACTACGTATTCCAAAGCAGAAGCATTTAATTTTTTAAATGCACGCTTTTTAGCATCTTTGTTTTCGTGATCTATATTTTTCCTTGTTGCTCTCATTGTTATATCTGTTCTATTTTTGTTGATTAATTTACTTCTGACAATATATTTTTTTTAATGTAGATTACTAAATGTACTCGTAATAATGCAACATTGTTTGCATGATCAGAATCTGGTGTTCACTTGAGCACTGTACCTCTTTTCAATTTAGGTTTTTTCTAAAGAAAACAGTACAAAATATAGAGAATTTGGTAACATTGTCTAAGATTGATCACAAATTCAGGAGCAATTTAACGTTGACAACATATTAAAAAATGATAAACATATTTTTTTCTGGTACAGAAAGCACACTAATATTGATCTTTAATTTTTTTTATCATTGATTAAAACCTTTTTTTAATTTTTTTTTAAATAGTTTGTAGTATGCAGTATTAAGAACTGTGATCTTAATGGCCAAAGTTAGTTTGTTGTGTTCTTTAATATGGGGTAAAGAAACCCGCTTATTATTCCTTGGGCATTCTTTCTTTACTCTAGAGACTTGTTATTTTATACTTTTTTCTCGCTGTTGAGGCGTCTTCAATTCAACAGTATAGACATTAGCTGATTTTTACTTGAAATGTTTTACTTCTTTGCTGTTTTGCAAGAATTTTTACCTTCCTTAGTGCGGGTAGTCTTAATTCCATTGTGAGTAAATTGCTTTAGTTGCAAATGTTGAATTATTTTGTCGTCAGTTATAATTTTTATTTTGGTCAGCTGCAGTTTTTCAAAATGTTGTTTTCATCTATTTATAACTTTTCAGTTATTTCAGGTATTTTTTATGCTTCTGCTTATCTAAATGTTTTTTGTCGGTTTGATCTTCGTTGTGATCTTGTTTTTTCAACTTTTTATTCTGCCACTTACATTTTGAAGTGATTGCATTTTTTGGGAAAATATTTATTTGCGTTTTTTTGCACTTATTGTTGAATTTGTTTTTGTTCTATGTTTTGTTTTTTTGTGTTACTTTTTAAGCGGTATTTGTTATTTTCTTATTAGAAGTTAAATTATGAGATAATATATTTGATGTGTTTGAGTATTTTTAATCTACGTTTGGTTTGACTTCTATAAACCTTGTTCCAAATATATTTTTTTAAATTGCTTAGCAGTAATAGCGCTAAAAATTACGACTTCTGTACAATATATTAAAGAGTGGTGATTTTACATTATATTTAATACAAGTTTTGTCTAAAAGTTGTATGACATTAACTTTATTAAACTCTGATACATTACATGGACAGTTGCCTATAGAAAGTGGAAAAAAATTTTTTTTCGAGGCAATATAGTCTGAGCATTGATGGATGTTAGGCAGTTTTTGGTTTTGGTTGTTATTAGCGTTCTAGCTCTGTATTTATTGCTTATGAATTCTTCTACGCAATGAGGAAATTAAGCGTTATATAAAATGACATTAACTAAACGTCACAATTTACCGAAACATAAACGATTTCAATGTTTTCACAACAAAAACACGTGGTATCATCAGTCTTATCAAATACTTTAACGTTTACTTGTAGTGGAATAATTTGTGTACGAGAATAATCTTCAGCTCTTAATTGCTTTTAATAATTATACCTAGTATTTACTTATAAATGTTACCCCAACTTGTTCCTCTAATTGATATTTAGGTCAAAGATTTGAATTTACGTATAGGTAAAAAAAACATCCAAACGAAGAAACATTTTAATACAGTTTTTTGACATAATATTTAAAACAGATAATAGTGAAGAGGAAAAAAATTGAAAAACTATTATTTTAAAATAAGTATAAAAAACAAAGAGCGCAACGAAACAAATAATAAAATAAGAAACAAGTGGTATAAGTGTGACAAAACCTAATATTGTAGAAATTTATCACGAAGCAAAAAAAGATATATAATTTACATTACTGCAAACTATGGAAATTGATCAGCGAATGCTTGATGCTTACACTAAGAGTCAGATAATTTCAGCTTACACTAAGAGTCAGATAATTTCCCTATTTTGCTATTGAAAATTTATTATTATTAATGTATGTTGTTATTATTTTACTCCGGCTTATGTCTAACATAAATGAAAATGTATTCATTGTCTAGACGGGAACCAATTACTTTAAATTAACCAAATTGTCAAAATTAGCGAACTTGAAACAGGAAACCTTGTTATTTCTTGTAAGCGTATCATAGAACATATTTACATATTTAAAGCATTGTTATTTACTTGGAATGATGGTTTTATCAAACCCGAAAATTAGGAACAATTGAAATTAAATAAATAATGAAAAATACAGCTCAATTTGACATACAAATAATATATCTTTTTAATATAGTCTTCGAGGTCTAACTTTTTCAGACTGTCGTTAAACTATGCGTAAACCGTGTTTCAAACATGGTTTATCTTTGTCTACATTACAAATTAGAGAATATCTCGTTAGCCGACGAGTTTACCAGCTTGTATGAAACAGCTGCACGATAAGATTAGTGAATGTCTTCATATGTGAATTTATTTGTGTTGAAAAATAAACCAGATAAGATATCTGATTCTTTTGGATAAAAAAGAGTGAACATTCTATTTAGAATTTTACAATTACAACCTTTAGCGATTTTACTTTTCACGTAAAAGAGAGAAAGATGTCTTAAGCTACAGTTTTTTTGCTCGACGTATACTTAGTATATATTTTTGAACATTGTCAATGTACGTTGTACATAGAGAAAAATACTTACCTCTTACAGCAAGTTTTCAAAGCAGTGCTTTTTTTAGTCACACACGCTTTCAGTTGGACTTTTTGCTTAATAAGTGATTGTTTAATTTATATACAAAAGCATAATATGTTTCGCTTTAAGCTACGATTTTACATAGCGGGAGAGAGATAGATAGACAGTGTTTTTTAAACTTATAACGCTTAGTTTTGCGTCATAGGCTGTTATAACATCTTATTAAAAAAAAATCAAACTTTGTTGTAAGTACCGCCATTTCACATACAAACATGACAACTATGGCAGTGAGGACACCCTTGACCTGTTTCTGCCAACAATGAAAATTGAAATAAAGCACGCACAGCTGCACTATTTACCAAATTGTTTGTTCATTTTATAGATGCATTTTCTGCATACAAAGGAATAATTTTTCATATAACATATTGTAATTTAGATTCCAATTTTCACACGTAAATTGTACCTACTATAAATATGTACATAAAATGTTTTTAAAGCTTTGTAATGGGCTTTTAATATTTTACATTTGGCCGTTGTAATGGTGTTTAAATAGTTGGAATTTACATAAAAGAACTAAAATGAATAATTGATGTTGATTTGGAAAATGCCTGAACGAAATTCATATAATTATTAAAGTTAATATTCAAATAAGCTTTGTGAAAATTTTGAAACAAAAGCACCGTTAAATTTTTCACAAAAACTGTGGAAATTGTGATAAATCTGGAAAACTAGACTAGCAACTGCCAATCGTTTTATGAGTACGTAGTAACTCGGGTCTTGTCAAGGAATATATTTTGCCTAAGGCAAAACTTACCCGTCAAATATAAAAATATTTTTTTTTACATGTTTACAATTCTGAATTACACCATTCAGACGATTAAATAATGCACTGGAAAATTATTTTAATCAAGTCAAAATAAGAAAGTAAACAAATAAATAATAAATGAAACAAAATACAGACACATAAAATATTTTTATATAAAAAAAAACTGCTTAAAATTAAGATAGACCGACTTTCCTTGTTTTTAGAGATGCAATTTTTGATAATTTTGTTTGCTTTCAACGTCTTTTTCCATTGGCAGTATTTGAAAAATTCATCAGTTTCTCCTGACTTATTGAAGATTGTAGATAACTTTTGACTAGCTTTAGTTTGCTTAAGGATCTTTTCAAGCGATTGTAAAATTACAGGTAAAACTACAGCTAAAAACGCTTGAGAAAATTTTGTTATTTTAATATTTTTAAATTAGATGTCTGGCCAAAAATGTGAATAAGGTGTTGGTAGTGTTGTTTCAATTCTTTTTTTTTTCAATGGCGGGAATAATGTTTTTGCATCTCACTTAAACCTTCAGATACATTCAAATCTACTGTATATTTGATTGCTAAGACCATTTAGTCTTCTTTTATCCAAAGATGTAATATTTGATTCAGCTAGAAAGTCAAAATTTCGAAGTTTATTGAGTCTTCAGCAATGAAACCGTCATGGTTTTTTTCCATATAATATTTAATGTGTTTATTTCTTTCAATGTGTTGTTTCATTCTACCTAGACTGAAACAGGAAGAACGATGAAGTTAAATGCCCCTCAGCGAAAGAAAAGTAATTTTGGGTTTACAACAGTAGTAATTTGCAACAAACTTTAAAACATTCTTAATAAACGTGTGCAAGAATACACAATTACACATGAATGACGGTAATGCTCTGAGTGTTGATTCAGCTTATTTCTTAAAATGACCGCTAGGAGCATATCGCTTAGGAAACAGTCACTAGATTAACACACTACGTGCTCAATTGTTACATTTCTTGCTGGGATTTGTCTCTAACAAAATATGAAAAATGCAAATTAAGTGGGATGAGGAAGTTTTCAATTTTAGGCAACTGTGCTTTGTAGAATGTCAGGAGTATTTTAACGTCAAAAAAAAATGGTTATGTGACTTTGACAGCAGATATTTTTACAATTTAACAATAATCTTTGACAGGACTTTGACTTAATACTAGGAATTCAACGATAAAATAATTTTTGAAACCAACGCAAATACGAAATCCAACAATGATTTAATGAGACAACTGGAGAATTAGAGCTTGAGAAACGATATGGAAAAGTTATTACTAAAAACATTTAATGACACTTCGTATTTGACTTACACCAGATTTGATTTACTCTGCGACAAGGATAGATATAAAGTATAACTAATGTCGCAACCCGTAGTGTGCTTATCTAGTGACCTTAAGTCAGTAATATCACAAAAATTAAAAAGATAGGTCTACTTTTTTTTATCTTGTTTGTGTGAATTTTTGTCTGGAAGACGGTTGTTATGTTTGACTGTTTTTTTCCAATAAAGTTTAACTGAAACATCTAAATATTTCAAACAAATAAAAAACTTAAAGGATTCCCATATAAATTTTATATGGGAAGACTTTAAGTTTTTTATTTGTTTGAAATTTTTTAAACAATCTCATTTTGTGTTATAACATGTAAAAATTTTATAAATCTAAATATTTTTTGAACATTTGCATTTTGTGAAATATTTGCATAAATTTCACTAATTGAAAACCAGAAGTAAAATAGCATAGTTAGGGTCATAATTATATCAATGGTGTACAACAGTTTAAAGTCCTGATTTCTTTATAAATTTATATCTCGTTTTTGTCATATCTTTGTCAACGTTCGGTGTCTTTGGAAATATAACAATGTTTAGAGGAAGAATATTGTAAAACTCTGTTGATATTAGAAAAATGAGTTTGCATTGAACAGTGACAGCATTGGCTGGCACTGTTGGAAGAGACTATAAACACTATTTGGATATTGTCAAAACTATGAATTGTAAATGAAAGTTAATCGATATTGAATGATTTTACCTCAATTTATTGGGACTAATTGGTCTGTAATTAAAAGAACACATCTGTAAATAAATGTCACCGCTTTGACACAATCAATAAAGTTTATCGCGTGGCAAAACGATTGTTTCAACTTGAATGCGCCACTTTTTTTAAATTGTTGAAAGGGCCGACAGTTTTACAGAATCCAATATGATGAGAGTTATTTTCTCTTAGTTATCGACATTATATTTTCAGTTGAATAAAATCTATTGGGTTCTCAGGCCAAAAATGTAGAAGATTATTGCTTTTATCGAGGAATGTCCCGATTTGGAACTCTAATACATCAGTCCATAATGCTATTAACAATTTCAATATTGATTTCTCATAACTAAATATTTAATAGACTTCTCTACTCGCCTACTAAATTCATTAAACATCCAATCATGCAACAGGTTTTAGTGCACAGCAGAAATTTTAATTTCCCAATCGGTCGGCAAAGTTTTGCAATCTTGCGACTTTCTATATTCAGACAGGGCAAATTTGTGGAATCGCAAAAGTTCCTGTCTTGACATCCTGTTTAGATACAGTCTTCAACGAATTGTACGTGACAGACACTACCAGTACCAAACTTCTACAAATCAGAGGGAACATTGTATTGCAAACCACACATTTGTCTTTGTCGGAGTGTCAATTATTCTGCTACTTCTGTAGCTAATATCTACATAATTTTCTTTCTTGGGAAGCTAAACTGATATATTAATATGTACTAATAAGTTTTCGCCTAATATCAAAATTGAGTTAGTTAAGAAATGCGGTTGCTGTTTAATTAAAAAAATAAGGTAAAATATGTGCTGGCTTAACTAGAACGAAATTGAAACATTACAGGTAGTGGAATAGTGTTGAAATGAAACTGTTACCTAATTTAATTATTTTTAGTTTGATAAAGTTGAATTTATTTGTTTTAATCTTGACGCTAAAAACTTTAGAACCTGCAATGTTCTTATCAAGTTGTTGCTCTTGTTTTTCTTTAGGGTTTTTGTGAGATGAACTTGATGATCGGGCAATAATGATAGTCTTTATATAATGTGTTTTTTGTAAAACTATTAGAATTTTTTTGTCTCTTAAGTTATAAATATTTTTAACAATAGAAGTTTAAAGTATAATTGTATAGAAATAGAGTAATGTGGTCTTTTGAGGATTATCATACTATTTTGATATTCTGTCTTGACTTTTTATGCAAATATTTGCAACCTTTGGGTTTGTATTGATTTTTACCACACAAACATTGATTTTGAGTTAGGAGTTCTTCTATGCTAATGACAGGGACGGAGCAACCACACAGAGTTATTGAAAACTTAATGTAGTATTAAGTGATTATGAATATCGCAATCGAATGATATCGATTATAGTCGAATGACTGATTATCGTGTTTGAAATCAAGTCTTATATAAAATTTCATGGGAAATCATTTACTATTATTTTTCAGGCAAATTACTTCTGGGCGAATTGCCTCGTGGCGATTGATCTGTATGTTTATATTTAGATGGTAGAATAATTAGGTTTGAGCGTCGACTTGAGATCAAAGTTGTAATAAACTTTGAGGATTTATGCAACAAATGCTTTAAAATTAGAGAAACTATTGAAGCTGCTAAATTGTTTTGCTTTTTTGCTGCATATGATAGGTTATAACTATCACATCTTTGTTTAGATTACAGGCAACCAAAATTTGGAAAAAAACTAACTTCAATTTAATTACTTATTAAGTTATTTATTCAACTGATTTAAACTAATTGTTTTTTGCAATTTTTTTAAATGCATCTTCTAATAATTGGTTAAACTAAAGTAGATTTTTCAAATTTTTAAATTCTCACTTGTTTTTATAGTCAGCTGTAAGTGTCTGACCTAAAATCTACTTCGCAGATCTTGATCAAATCTATATGGGATCACATGAGGCACATTAGTTTTTAAATGAAAAAACCATCATCAAAATCTGTTTTCTTAAAAATGTTCTGAAGTAACACTTACAAAAAATATATAGTCGAATAAAAAACTTCTTCTATTTTTTGAAATTGGTTAAAAACATTGTTTTAATTACTTTGTGTGTTTTATTGTGTAATATGTCACATTGTAGCTCAGTTTTAAGTATTTTTAGCCTCGTCGATTGTAGACGGCATATTTACGTCTTGTCAACTCTTATGTGAACTTGACTGTTTTACATGCAGAGCTTCCATCTGTCACTTTGACTCACCGTGTTGTAAAATACCACGAAAATTATCTGCTTTTAGAGACCTTTAAAAAATGTGTTGTTTACTCATATAGTTCGTTTATACCAGGACAATTTACCGCAGATAATAAGACCTATAAATTTCAAAAATAAAGAAAACTTTAATATTTTTGGTGCAACTATTAAGGCACTATCGGCGTTATCTTGTGGTGTAGTACTTAGCTAACCGTTGATCGAGCTGGTACTACAGACTAATTGCACTTGAGCTGTCAACCTCAAGTCAATTCAAATTTCGGAATTTTTAAAACAGACAAAATTGAGTCCTCGGCAAAAAAGTTGAATACAATTCATTATTCACGGTTTTATTAAACCACTCTGCAGAGCGCTTCAAAATTAAAACCTTGCGCTGTAAAATAAAACTTACCACACTAATAACGTAAATAACTATTAGAACAGTTTTTACCGCACGAGTGTGTGATTACAGCAGTGGTGCAGTAAAGAATGAATTTAAAATATATATACATATGAATATAAATTATTTCATAATAATGGTACAAAGACTATAATATTTTTGTGTAGTCATTTTTTTCTTTTTTGATTGTCAGACGTTTAGTCTCTATGATGTTTCAAAGTATGCATATTGCCCATGATGAGGCTGAGGATGTATGAAAGCAGTTACCTATACTTTGCTGCTTTGATTTTAACATCTTCCCTCTATCACTGGCTAATTTAGCAATGAGCAGTTGTTAAAAATATGTTAGGTTATGAGTTTTGGATAAAGGGCACTGGATTGTGTTGGTCACTAGATCACCATGCTACTTGTTAAGGTAGCGTCATTTGTGATTTTGTATATTTGTCTTTGTTACAGCATAAATGAAATTTGAACAAAGTTGACGTTTGAAAGTTTGAAATCTTATCAAATGTCAGTAATTATTCTTGCATTTTACTTTTCTTCTTCTAACTCTCTAGTAATTTTGTTGAAACTTTGTGTATTTTGTATTTTTTTTTTTTGGATTTATGAGTTGTTTTGTTGTTGAATTGTTGGTTTCAATTCAATTACGTTTTGTTTATGGTCAGTAATAAGTGTTGGGTTATTGTTTTTTCACGCTGAGCAAGTAGTTGGAAATTGTTTCTTCGGTAAGATATGTTAGTGTTTTTATGTGCTTCAGATTTGGGTTTTATGGTTCAAATATGTAATAAGAAGGCAACAGTGACTACGCAAACGGAAGTTGTTTACAGATATGTTTGCTAAACAGGAAGTAAAAATCAGTTTTGTAAGCTTAGCTAATTATTTGTTCTGCTTCATTATTTCATGGTTAGAATTTATGTCTTGTAAAATCAGATTTCAACCTGAACAAAAACGTTTGGACAAAAAAAAAATTTTATGCTGAAAATTCAGCTTGCTATATAGAAATAAATAAAGATACTTTGACTGACACATTTTGTATTTGTTTTTTTTTTATTTAAATATTTACCAATGGTTTTTATTTCTTGGAATATTCAATAGAATATTTAATATCTTTAATAAAAGATTGTCATTAATTTGAAAAATGTGCAGTCAAAGTGGCATATAAGCATCACCAAATTAATTGGTGTTAAAATTCTTCTGTTGTTCTACCACACTCGAATAATTTATAATTTTCTCGTCGTACTTACAAGATTTGTTGAGGTAGCGTCTTATTGACCTTATATTCATCATCTGTACGGTTAACCTTATTGAAATCGCCCCATAAATAAAAAAATCAACAAAACTGTTTTGTGTGACGCTTTGTTTTGTTTTTGTTATGTTTTGTATGTCGCTCGAATTTTATTAAAAATGTATTTAAAAGGTTTGTTTGAATTTGTTTTGAAATGTTTAGATAAACTTTGAAAATACTATACCGTGCGTTCATAAACTATTCAGGTCAACTTTAGTTTGGAATTTTTAACGTCGGCTCTGATTTGGCCACATTTCATATTTTAACAGTTTTTATTTTACCACATAAAAATAATAATATATAGTCTAAGTCTATTATGCCCATTATTTGTAACGCAATGAACAAATTAGAATAGCTTCTATAAAAAGATTCAGATTTGTTCATGATTTACGAATTTTAGATTTGAGTGTACTTAGGATCTATGGTGCGAGTTTCGAACCACTATGTTTATTTTGTGTGCTAAACTGTCTAATTTTATGGAAATTTATTCTGGACTGTAGTCATATATTTTTCTAAATTTACTAAACTAACACCTATATTACCATTATCTACTATTAACACCTATTATCTACTTTTAATAATTCTCCTTTGCATGGCAGAAAAATTTGGGTGCATTATTGGTTCCAAAATCTTTTAAAAGAATTCAAATTATTTAATCATAAATAAAAGACTAATAGCTTATTAGCATAAATGACATTTACCACACATTGACCTGCCATTAGCAATGTAAATTTAGTTTGTATTACATATTAAGTAGTATTTTACATAATAAGACGTGCGGCACAATGTGTTCTAATCTCAGAGCTTTGGAATTAAGATATAGTAATTAAGCTACTAGAGGAGGAAATAAATGAACAATTTCATCTTTTCTTAATGTCACAACGAAAACCAACTAAAATTAAAGCGATTTGTTACATATTGTTGTAAGCAGAAAAACGAATTGCACGAATAAATGGTTGATAGTTTCAATTAGATATACAGTGCCTTACAAGATTATTTACGGTTTATACTTTACTTACGGAATAATATCTACAGTTGAAGGAGCTGTATGATTGGTCCAAAGGAATAAGTGCGACAAAATGTTGTGTATCTTGATATTTGGTTCACTTTGTTCGTTTAATAAAAAATTGTGAAAAAATTATTACTGTTAAAAATATTTGTAATATGTACAGTTAAGCTATGTTCTACTAATGGATCATGCTTTATTTCTACCCTAACACCATTTACTTGTTATTTAACTTTTTACTTTCGCAAGTTAAATTTGCAGTCGCTTTTTTTTTTTGTAAATTATTAGTTTCTAGTTATACCGACTAGTTAAGTTTCTGTTCGCAACAAATTCAGCTTTGAAGAGCTCAACTAAAGAGCGTGTTTTTTTTAACCTCGCTCGGCAGCTATTGAACAAATTTTAAATTAACTGCCACGGCACTGATTTTTTTTTCTTTCTGGAATGGTTGGAGTTTTTTTTTTCAAAAATCGCTTGATTTACGTTAGGTACTATTCCAAATTCCATATCATTAAAAGAATTGATTTTTCTGTCAGTTTTGTAGAAGAATAGTTCTTGGACTAATTTTGTGGTATTATACTTTGTTTTCATAGTTACTATTTTATACCTTCTTACCTGTTTGTGATAATATCATAATTTTCTATATGGTATATATAAGGTATTCTACACCTATATCAATTATTGGCTACTTTATGAGTTTGTGCTGGTTTGTTTAATAAAAAATTTTCGTAGCCAGATTTGGTGTCTTTTGTGTTTTTATCAGTTAAAAAGGTCATTTTGTAAAATATATGCAACAGTAATGATTTATTATTCCAAGTAATACCTATAAAACTTTTTCTAGCAATACACAATTCAACATCCTTTAAACCAAAAAATCAAGGCTGAATGAAGTCTGCAACGAACAATGGTTTTAATTAGTGCTAATAAGATGCAAAAAAACAACAAATTTTAATTTTATCAGACTTCATCACTTGGAAACAACATAAAAGTGCTATTATGATCATATCACAGTCATAAACAAACTTACGTTGAAATATAAAAGAAGAATTGCATTTCCATGTTTTTAAATTGCCATAAAAGCTTCTGTACTCATTTGATCTTGTCATAAAATTTAATTATGATGAGTAGGTGATTATCCATTTTACAAGATTTTCTGGTTTGATGACAATTATACACTTTAAGTTATGATTAAAATGTATGACACTTGCTAATAAACTAAATGATGGAGAATGTGATTGAATGTTAATTATTGCTTTAGTGTAACACTTATATTATCTAACTTGCTGAAAAATAGTTCCAAAGGTTTAACGACTCAAATAGGAGCATTTCTAGGTTAAAAATTCACACAGTATTTGCTTCTCTTACAGACATTTGTTGCCACAAAAAATACCTATTTTTAAATTGTTACGTACGTTTGTCCTATTGTAAATTGTAACATTTTTTTGGAAAATAAAGTGAAGCAATGTACGTAATAAATAGGAGAAGATTGATTTAATTACTTTACACCTACATATTGACTAAATGAAAAAAATGCATTCGCTTAGAAAACCATTGAACTAGTATATTTAGTTTGTATTTTAATAAAAATTAATGAGCCGGGACTCTATTTTATAAGCAGAAAAAGAAATGAACCATGAGCGTAGTGATCAGGAAAAAAGTGTAAGAATTTAGGATAATGTGTCTCGATCTTAAACTAGCAATTAATTCAACTGACTTAATTTAAATAAGGGTTGGGCTAAATATTTGGGTTTTTATAGTGGTCATATTATACACACATACTAATTAGTAAATTATCGACTGTTTGTTATGCTTTATACCATCTATTTGTAGAGAGTTGAGTACTTAAATACTTCAATTAACATATTTTGTTCTTGTTGAAACACACCTACGATATGGTTAGTTTTTTTTGGAGAAGTTGTACAATTATTAATCAAATCTATAATTAATCCGACACGAGAAAAAGCATAAGAACGCATTAGATTACAAATCTAACCGAAGAACTCATTTCTCATTCAAGCATGTGCCGAACACATTTAATGTTATTTCTTTACTATTTAAAAAATTAGTTTTCATTACTCAACGGCTGAATGTTTTAAGGTTTTCAAGCCAAAACTGACATTAATATAAGATTATACTTAAATTAGATTTGAAACTTTTGACATTTAGTTTAGCATCAGGTCTGTACATAACGCTCAGGCAGCCGATTGTGCAGCTTAGTAAATGTGAATCGCTACAGTACTTTGCAGTTTTTCCATCACTCTTAAAAATAAAGTCAAAATTTCTATGAAATTTTCTGGAACTATTTAAAGAGTAAAACCAAAAACTACGGAGTCGTATGTCGGTCTTCATTCTTGCGGTGAAGCCTAAGTTAAGGTTGCACGCTTGGAATTAAAAAATATAAAATTTGATTAGGTATTTTTTTTTACATCTTTTTAAATTATCTAAATATATTTTGACTATTTTTTTAACAAATTATCTAGAAACTTGTTCATCCATCAACATGTCATCCGACGAACTGCTTTTCCGTACAATAACCAAAAGAAATTTTCACTTAAATTAATTAGTAATTTACATAATGGAAATTGGAAAAATGAATTTCTTCCAGCGATTCGACAAAAGAAGGGAAAATAATCGTTTTGGAATTGAGAGTATATTGATGTTGGTTTTATGTAAATGTGGTGCAAGATTAAAGCAGCAACGACCAATTCTGGACTAATTTTAGATTTACATGTTAATTGATTCGAGTAATAGATTGCAATTATACGATTTCGATTATGTCATTCGTTAATGACAAGGCTGGAAGGAATTTCACTATTATTAAGCGTGAAACGTCTTCATTTTACCTTGGAATTTGCAAAACACGTAACTATAGTATTTACCGAATGTTATTATTGGTAAATGCAAAGACGTTAAAGGCCAGATTTATTGGGATTTTACTTTAAACAAAGCAATTATTTAAATCTAATTATCGAAGGTTGTTTTTGCGTAAGAGTGATGATGATGATTATTAATAAAAAAATTATTTTCAATGATATAATGATTTATCAAAATAATTATTTGATTAACAGACCTGATATGCACATTCCTATCTTCTCGGCGGTGTACGGAAAAAATCAGCTTCGCAATACTTTATTATAATATTATTAGTTTAGGTAGCTAGTTAATTAAGTCTTTATATAAGAAAATCCATCCTTTCATTTAGAAAATCAACAATTTTCTAAATCAAACTTAATATAATGAAATATGTTCCGGTCGTAACAGAACGGGACGTGTTCCTTGTTTAATAATTGCTCTACTAATGGATAGGGTCTATCTATAAATACATCACTCGAAGTAAAGCTCAAAGCTTTTGACATCACCATTGTTTGAGCTTTAGATCGATCATTGAATCCCAATTCAAACAGTAACCTTTACAAGGAAATCTTTACGTCAAAGCATTTTTTATAACCCTAACTTGTAATAGTGTCTTTAATAGCATTTTGTTGTAGTATTTATTATTTCCACACAAAAAAGGTTTTCAGCACATCAAATGTTCAAAAACTTTAAAAATTTAAACGTTTTGAAACATTTAGTTTAGGATGTATAACAGTGCTTTGTATACTTTAATTGTTCGCTTTGATGGTATTGTTTAGACAACTATGTTTGTATTAGTTTAGGCTAATTTTGATAGGAATTAATCGATAATTACTGTTGTGGTCAGAAATTAGATTATGTGGTTTCTGGACAATTAATAAAGTTTATAGGGTTTTTAGAGAATATTGAATTTTATTTCTATTATAAATTTTATTGTTGATGATCGAAAAAATCTTATAATCATAAAAAACGATTACCGAACAGAAAGTAGTTGCACTATGTGCTGTAAACACAAATAACTAATTATAAGACGACTGTTACAGAATTTGAAATATTGCTTGTACGGTACTAATTTCTTACTTAGCTACTGATATATTTGTTTTTTTTTTCGAAGTGCAATGAATAAAACAATCTTTCTATACTGAGTGACAAAAGTAAAAGAACGCCAAAAAGTAATAATTCAGTTGAACTAAGTGATGAACATAAATAAACCATCTACGTCTGAAATAAAACAAAAAAAAAGAAAAACAAAAGTTTATATCAGTAATGCATTCACTCGTCTGGGCACTCTATAGCATGTCATTGCATTGACTTGATATCCATAATGAAATTCTCCTCTTAGGGCATTTCATCTCATGCCACCTGTATTTGATGTAGTAGATTTTGTAGAGTCTGTAGTGAACGAGGTAAAGTGCTTAGTGACGTATGATCTTTTAAACATGTTTAATTGGGAACAGATTAACAGATCTTATAGTTCAAGAAAGAAGAAAAACTTTAGCTTTTTTAAAAGAGGTTATTATAACTCTGGCAATATGCGGTCGGGCATGTTATGTCTGGTTGAAAAACCAGGTTTGACAGATGGAAGATATTATCTGGAACAAGTCATTGAGTCTCGATGAATACTCTTACCAAGGATGATTTACTGCTATACATACCTCTTTTGGCTTTCTATCCTACAATTCTAATCGTTTGGTTTACATAGCGTTTAACAAAAATCTGTGAATATAACCGGTCTTCACGTTGTTTCTCAATTTTTTTCTGAGCCCAAGCAAAATCGGTGTTTTTTACTAAAGGCCATCACGGATTACATTTCTTTTCTCACTTGAAAGTGTGGCCTATAATAAGAACTGATCTTGGACAATTTTTTTATTTTATTTACCATTTATTATTTTACTTTCTTAAAGTTTACTTAGTTATCAAAATTTAGGCTCATTTTGGACATTTAGAGCAATTCATCAAACACATAAAAATGACAGAAATTATAAATTATTGCTTCCTACGTTTTGAGGCTTCTTCTTCATCATTGAAGAAAAAAAATTTTGTTATTGCGGAAAAAAAAGAGATACAACTTTAAACAATCTTTATTTTAGTCAATTACAACTTATATAATATACAATACCAAATTTTATTTAGAACTTGTCACTCTATATCTAGCTCGCGACTTTTTTCTGGTATTAGATGGTTTGTAGGTTCTGCTGCAGCTTGCAATAACTCCGGGGGAGTTAAGTGTGTGCCACTAGCGCCACTATCACATATTTTAAGCTTTTTATGTTTTCAAAAGCAAGCAAGCACAACACTAACAATTTTTTTTATAGCTGGAATTTTGATTATGGCAAGTTGGCAAGTTGATAGTTTTTAAATTTATTTGAACACGTTTACAGTAATAATTATATTGAATCAAAATGAATATTATGAGTGATTGTGGGTACGATAGTTTACAAACCTTAAGAAATTAAGAAGTTGACTGAGATGCGAACTCGAGTTAAATTTTATTTCTAGACAGAGATGCAACATTTCGTCAAGGTTCGTAATGTAATGTAACAGTTTTCTGTCACGGTATGTAATGTACTATTAAAGTACTCGGTTTAATTGGAAACAAGCATAATAATAATGTTGATAATGCAGTAAAAGCTTAAAAATAATTTGTTAGGCCCTAAGTATCAATCATGACACCACTTATCAAACAAAAAATCAATTTTGATATAGATTTCACGCAGTCAACGATTTGATTTTTTTTGTCTGATCAATCTCTTGGATTGATGAGAAGAGTGATCAAAAGATCAAACTTTTATTTAATGTAGAAATGTAAATATATAAGCAATAGTAGTACAAAAATTACTTTTTGAAATTTGGAAACGTTTTTCAAGTTGTGCTGAAGCCAATTCAATTAAAAGGTGCCGATAAGACGTGTGGGAAAATGTAATCAGGCCAAAGTTTGGTTTGGTTTTGGATTGTACATCAATAACTAAAGACGTAAGAGAGGTTTTAGAGCAGATGGGTAAAAGTGACCTCAGCTGGAAAGAAGCTGAATACTGGCTTACGACAGACGAAAAAACTTACTTGTTTATTATTTTGAGAAAATTTATTTGGGTTTTGAATTCGGGCATAATTTGATGTGTGCGTTTATACATATTATATTTTGGAAGCTGCAGATTTTATATACTGCAGTCAGCTCCCATACGTATAACCTATGTTTAAATTATGCTTGCGTAAAAAACAGTGTTTTAAAGGCTTCACACACTATATATATAAGATAAGTATATATATTTGTTCATATAAATATTATATTTTCACTTTTATTAAGGTTCTTTACATTAAATAACAAGTTTCATAATAACATAACAACGATTTTCAGTAGGTAAATAAATGATTTTCAGAAAAAAAGCAGCTGCCATAAAATACGTGACACAAATTTGCGTTACTGTATTTCAACTCACACGTTTTAAGAAAGTAATGTAATTCGTTTTTTTTCTGCTTTTTTTAATCTTATTTTCTCATCTTTTGTTCTTGATGTTGCTGTTGTTGTCTTTTCTCTTTCTTTCTATTAATTGATGATTGAGTAAAAATCTGAGTAATTGGTATTTCATAAGGCAAGCTTGTTGAAGTATTTTCTAGTTTATTTCTAAAATATGCTCATAGGGGCTTGTGTTTGCTTAAGATAAGAAACGCTGTGGAGGCTGGGGGCGCTGATAGGTTTGCTGTTAAGAAAACTGTATAGATATAGCATTTAATAAGCTTCAGAGCTAAATTTCGTATACATATAAAAGTTATAAAGTTTTTGATAGTCGTTGCCTTACGGTTAAATAAAGAATAAAATATTGTATATTGTTTCTATTTTGTTTTAGCTTTTTGATAGATATATTCAAAATATTGGGCAAGGCTTTATCTACCGGCTTAGCCACCGATAATTTTGAACTGAAGCGGTAAAGTAGAATACTTTTAGTTTTTCATCAGACATCAAAGATCATCAAAAATTATTTAATAGAGAATATAAGTTTTGAATGAAAAAAACGAACAATAAGACCAGGCTTTGTCCTTATTAGAGCTTCGTAAGGTGGATATAGGTAGTCTTTTCATTCTTCATTGAATTCTATTTTCGAGACAATTTTATGATTACCTTGAATTGAATTTCTTAACAAATCATTATCCTTTAAATCAATTCTGCTTTAAATCTTATAATTTTCTTTAAATGTTTATCTAAATTTTTATTTATGAAGGATTTTACGAACTTTTTTTTATATTTAGTAAAGCATTGCGAATAAGAAATGAAACATGTTTGTTATTAAAAAACTTTTGAGACGTCTGTAAATCAATAAGCTATCTCCAACATTTATTAGGGTTTTATCTTGTTATATTTATCTCCATATAACAAGCTTCTTTTTGTCAAACGCAAGCGTCTCATTAAATCATGTCAACAAGTTAAATCTGTTATTAAGCCGATCCATCCGTCATTCAGGTTTGAGTCGAATGTTACCATTAAATTTATTACATTAAACACAAAATGTTCTAGCTATTATCATATCCAATTTTCAAGCGCTTGTAAAAACAGAAGGGCCCATTATGGAGATACTCATGAAAATAGCATGTTGCCGCTATTATAATCCAACGAAAGTGAAATTGCTAAAATAACGGCTTTAGGAACAGTTGCTAAATCTTCAAAACTTCCTTTTATTCAATGCAAATTTTTCGACGTTGTGCAAATGAGAAACGATTGAATTGAAAAAAAAAGAAATACAATGTTAGGAAATGTTCCTGATGCTTTTATTCAATTGAATCAAGATAAAAGTGTCAAATTGTGAATCATTATTGGATAAGTCATTGTCAACATCTTTGATGAATAATGCAATAACAAATGCAGTCTCATACAGATGCAGAAATCTGAATAACATATTTACCGCAGTGATAGTATGTTAGGAATTTTACAGAAACGCTAGAAACAATGGGTGAAACTTTTGTGCATCTGGTCGATTGGTCATCGTGACAAGAGATAAAACTTTCAAATGAGAACGCTTTCAGCATTTTACTTGTTTGGCTTTATTGGACATCATAGTCTACGTGGCTGTGAAAATATAAGCTTTGGATGTTCTGATATTTCGCATCTATTAAAATTCATTGTTCATAGTATTAGAGCTTGAGATTATTCTATATTGTTGTCTACTTGAAATACTGAGATGTTTAGTATTTATAGCATGTTTGATTTTTTTTTTCAAATAAACCGCCGTTTCACCTCAGAGTACGAACCTAAAATGAAGCCTGGACGCATTTCTAAATACATTTGACAAGGTCTTCTTGTGTTAAGAATTTTTTCAATTTTAGTCTTGGACATCTTCAATTATTGTCTTCGCAAATGTGATATCAAATCAAAAATCTAAAAAATCTTTCCATCACAAAAAATTTATTGAAGAAGCGCCTTTTGTTGCATTAATCAATTGCAAAAACTAAAGTTGTTTTATCTTTAACAAGTACACCTACTAAGATTTTACGTTTGCAACAGTGTATTAGCTACCTATTTTTTTTTGCACCAACTTTTGAACATTATTTAATATTCAAATAACAAAAAGCAGTCTGAACTGACAAGCGACAATGAAAAAGTTAAAACTGTCAGAAAACTTTAGGAATGTTTAAAATAGGCGTGCGAATTTTTCAAAATAATAGTCGTTACTTTGTGTACACAATAATGTATTCTCAGTTGCTTCAGACTTTGTCAGGCTCACACTGTTAAGTGAAACACGATGTTTATTTAGAGGGACAATGACAGATTGAGAGGTCTATTCCGTAAATTGTCGTTTGCTTGTAAACGATGATCACTAAAAAATGCAATAGCGAGAAGCTTAACGATTGTTGAAAAATTTCAATTTTGTAACAGTTGTCGTTAAGTGATTAGTATTCTGGTGGCGCTAACTTCATACTATTCACCAGCGCTACCTGATGGAGGATTCTTTTGATTTTGACGTTTGAATCTGTAGTTTGACATTTGTGTATTTTTATATTTACCCGTTTTATTGTTTACCCGCATTATTACAACCAAAGCCTACAATGGCAAGTAATGATAAGCCAAAAAGAAGTGCCAAAACACACAGACAGCAATTTAAAATCTTTTTGGAAGAATTGGAAGGTATTGCGGTTTTGACAAAATCAAATTATGTGTGGGTGGGCCCTCTAAGGCCACCAACCAGTGGAAGAAAGCTTGTGGTTTTTCTCATATAATACCGAAATGATATTCATGCATCAATGTATCATTTGGAGGGCTGGAACTATTATAAATTCATTCTTTTATTTTTGACATAATAGATTTTTACTGTCCGTAAGAAAGTTCGAATGTTAAAATCAAAACCAACAGCAGGAGGGCCGTCTTGTGAAAAACCTTTAAATGATTTAGAAAACAAACTGTTGGATTTGACAGGAAAAGTCGTAATTGAAGTTTTTCCCTTTGTTCCTAAATTAGGCTTTTCTAATAAAGGTGAAAGAAACTTGTGACTGATTTAATTAAAATTATTTTTTTATTTAATAGAAAATGCTAATATTGAGCGCAATGACACTGAAAACAAGACTGCAGTAACTGAGACTGAAAATGAACTAACTGAGGATATTAATCCACCAAAGCTAGCCACACCACGCACACGAAAGCGTGCTTTTATTAACTTTAAAGTTACGCTAAGGGAGGCACTGTTCAATTCAATTAAACAACTGAGGGTTCAGGTGGATGAAAAATCAAATGCGACAAATGAAATCTTAGTAGAGAATAAATAACAACTTTAAGCTATTTGTAGACCTCAAAAAGTTAAGCTGCAGTTACAATATTCTAATCTGGAGATTGATCCTTGGATTAGAAAATTAGATTTTTAATGCCAAAAACAAAACAACGTATTTTTTTCTCCAGTCAAACTTTGCTGATTTTTGCAATTAATTATTTATAAAAAATGTTAAGAAGCAAAAACATTTTGTATCAAAATTATTTTGCGTCTGCATAAACACTATAGTGATCTTCAAACCAATGCATCTTTTAACACAGTTTCTAGCTCGTATATATGCTGACGTATATCGTGCCTGGTACCGCTTTTACTATCGGTGTTAGTAAAAACGGTTGCAAAAGATATCCTGCGTCACCAAAGAGCCATGATGTTCTGTCTCCGTTATCATAGTTGTTTTTAAGACGACGTTTACCAGCACTCCTAATCTACATGACAGAATCATGCACTGATCCGGAGAACCGTGCATCGACGACCAATATTTTTAAATTATGGTCACATACAATTTGACAGTTGATTTGACAGCGTGAAAAATGTTTTTATTGATAAAAGTATGACCAGGATATATTACATTAGATGCTCGAATGGAGGTGAAAAAATTCTTATTTGAGTACCATCTACACATCCTATTACTCCAGGAACATGATCTTCGTCGAAAAATCCAGCTTGAACAACAAAAATTACCTGTAGTAAAAACTACAAGTGGAAGTTTAATGTTGCTTCGATTTTGGGCTAAGTAGTCCATTATGGATAGAAAAGATCACTCGTTACTTCTGGGGTCAGCTTAAATGATTTGCGAAATGTTTGTTCTGGCAGCTGGAAGAATAGCTCTTATCTCTAACAAGTTTTGTAATTCCGCACGGTTCCTTCCTTAAAGTGAAATTTTAGGTTGTTGTTGTTCACATAATTAACTCTAAAATATAATCTTTAATCCCTTTTTTCTAGTTCATTCAAAAAAATTTCTAAAACATTTCATTGTAAACATTTTTCATGTTTACAATGAAATTGATAACGAGACAATCGTCCCGGTTTAATGAGCACCAAAAAGCTACCGTTAGTGAACGACTTTTTTTTACGAGAAAGTCGCTTGTAAACGATCTCGGAAAAATAAGGAATACGTGATAGCCGAAATTATTTGATTTATGGTTTATTTAGCGGGAATCGTTTACAAACGATATCGTTATTGATCATGGAATAGACCTCTTAGTTCTACTCAATGTTCTTAACCATTTTTAGAGTGATCCTTAAGTTACTATTTCTACCTATTTTTGAAACAGAACTCAGCTATTTCGAAACTAGCTCAATAATGGGAGGTGGGTATAGTTTTATACCTGGTTCTAAACAGAGCAATATCAATAACGCTCACAGACTCTTTGATAACTTTTCATTCTTTCGATTAGCAAAGGGAGGACGTAGTGAAAAAAAATACACCACTACAATAACAAACAATAAAAGAAAATTCTATGTTTATTATTTACAATCAAAGCAAAAATATCATTTTTTTTCAGAAATAAGTAAAATAAGCCATATAGTCAAAGGCTAAAAAAAAGGCTTAATTAAAGTAAAGTTTAAAACCTTTTGACAATCACTAGTTTGTCTGGATCTGCAACTTTACAAGATATTACAAGAAATATTGTTCATGCGGATTTTTTTTAATTAATGAATCAACTCGAAACTTTAGAAACAGCACACTTAATCAACTCCAATAATCACACAATAAGTATAGTAACACAAAGTAATTGACTTATATACTGTTTAGCTCGAACCGACTCAAGGAAACGCTACCGTTTTTTCTTTTCAAATAGTAATTTTTGTCTAAATTCACACAAACTTAGCGATGTTCTGATAAACATATCAGGGGAATGAAAAACGGAATTGCTCTTTGAGAGTGCAGCAAATTGCTCAGTTTTCAATCTTCATCAGTGAAACTGTTTTATAAAGATTATTTCAAAACAAAAAGAGAAAAAATGCTGACACAGATAGATGGTACACATGAATCATCTCCTTATCATGCACTTTTCCTTGGATTAATATGACGTGTTGAACTTTGAAGGGCTGGGAAGTTCTTTTTGCTCAATTGGTTTTATTATATCAATTAAATAAATGTACAAGAAAGTAAACTAAAATTGTACAATGTATAATATTTAAATGTAAATAACATTTTTGTTTAATTTTTTATTAAAGAGTTTATTATAAAAGTTTGTATTCAATATAATGATGCACGCATTAATAAGCAGCCACTTGCTAATATAACAGACGATATATGACAGATTTAATTTATGTTTAATAATTTACAAGTTTTTTTCTTGAGCTTCTGTAATTAGCTACTGCATACTATGATTTTGGTACCGACAAAGCGTTGTTATGGAGCTAATGACCATTATTTAGCCACCATAATAAAGACCATTAAGCAATTAAGTAAAAGTAGTAAACTCAAGTAGTTTTGCTTATAGTCTAATAAGTATGAAAAAAAAAAGGTACACGAAAATTGATCTTGTTTTATCTTTGTATGCGGTTGTTAATATTTCCTCAAATGGTTAAGAGAAGGTTATAGACGGGAATGGACAAGCAAGTTGAATAGAATAAATTTGAAATGTATCTTGTAAGTGATTGACAGTGAAAATTGAAGTAAAAATATAGAAAAATTACAGAATAGACATATTTGAAAAATCTTTTTTAATTGGTACAGTATAAATTTGACATTTTTATTGGATAATATTGTTTTTGAAGTTGGTACTATATAATTTGCCAACAATAATCTGTCTTTAAGAATTGGGAATGGTTGATTGCTCACTCACAAAGTATTCAGCTGTGGACCGATGTTACAAGTCCGATTTGAACAAACTTTTTTTTGCTGGATTAGGTATTCCTCAAAGTTGGTGCTATAAAAGTTTGACATAAAAACATTGCTTGTAAGAGTAAAAAAAACATGATTGATTGCTCAACAATAAAATTTAGCTGCGAGCCGATTCTGGGTAAACATTGACACACATAATAATTGGTAATTCTAACACAATACAATCACAACTCAAAGATATAAAAATGTGTATGTAGTAGGTTTGAGCAAAAAACAATATGTTGATTTTTTATAAAAAAAAAAACGACGAAAATGAGACGAAACTAAAAGACAATGCTTGAAAATTTAGATGCTTAGAAATATAGATAAAAGAGTTCCTACTTGATAGATGTGACCATAGGAAACCAACCTTAACTCAGAAAATGAACAAGACATACTGTTTGTTTGAATGACGCTAACTCAGAATGATTTCTATTTTACATTACTTTCGGACATATTTCTTTTCTATTTTTTGCTTTTTCGTTTTATTTATTTTTTGTTCTAGTTCTATTCTTTCTTTCTAATACCTTCTCAAAATGGTGTTAGATCTGCAGTTCTAGAAAATGAAAGAAATTTGTGTAAATTTTTTTAACACTTTTTCGTCTACATTTGTTTAATCGCAGTTTTTAGTTAAATTTCTTATATTAAATAATCAGTTTTCTGCTTATTTTAAATTTATGATATTGGAATTGGATGAGAATTCAAGCTGGCTAAATGAAAATTTGATGCGTTTTACGTAAATTATGAAAAAAAATGTTTTTTTTTATATACTAATAGATTACCATGTGTAAATTGGTTATTTAACTGTTTTACTTATTTTTTGTTCTACTTCTATTCTTTCTTTCTAATACCTTCTCAAAATGGTGTTAGATCTGCAGTTCTAGAAAATGAAAGAAATTGTGTAAATTTTTTTAACACTTTTTCGTCTACATTTGTTTAATCGCAGTTTTTAGTTAAATTTCTTATTTTAAATAATCAGTTTTCTGCTTATTTTATATTTATGATATTGGAATTGGATGAGAATTCAAGCTGGCTAAATGAGAATTTGATGCGTTTTACATAAATTATGAAAAAAAATGTTTTTTTTTTATACTAATAGATTACCATGTGTAAATTGGTTATTTAACTGTTTAAACTGATGATTGGTTTTATAATAGGTGTTGTATACACAAATAACTGATTAACAGCGGATTCGCTCCAGTTTATGCATAGATTGAACATATATAATTTCAGAAATTCCTTTGTGTCTCGGCTACGGTAAATAATTCATGCGAACACAATATGCTATATTAAAAGTTATGTGATTGAAGATAAAACCTAAACGACTAAATTATGAATATCGATGTCAAAATATGAATTTATCGCATCGTTGGATTAGTTTCTAATGTAGATTGATGTTATACGGGTCGCGGATGGCATCACTTCGCTGTTTCAAACGTTATATTTAAATACGTCGGTTTGTCTGGTTGGAACGGTGCCATCTTATTAAGGTTTTATTTGTTGTGGCTAATGGAAAGGGTTCAAGTGATTGATCAAAAAATATGATTACTTTGACGACATGCCAATAAATTAATCAAAACTAATAAAGCAGACAAATTACATTTTTATTTTTAAATTACCGCGCAACTTGCTTGTTCAAGCTTTGCTTTTTGCCTACTGTAGCGTGTCTTATTAAGTGGTATGAGGGACGAATATAGTCCAAAATTGAAGCATCTATTTTGGAGCGATTTCAACTTGAGGTGCTATAAGCTGTTACATGTCAGCAAATAGAACATTGGAGGTTGCTTTCTTCCACTTTTCATCCAAGTTTGTCTATGTTTTAATTTTGCTTCTGCGTGTTGCTGATATTTTTAACCGATTTTACAAACAGGAATATTTTCTATGGAAACTGATTTTAGTTTAATATCTATCAATTAATAGTTTTTAGCAGTAACTATCGAGTAGCCCCGGCTTTGCACCGGTGCGTCGGTGTGACTGTTTAATGTAGATTAGATAAATGAAATGTACCTACTGAAAATAATTCAAATAATCATGTGTTAAAATATTTAAAATGCTTGATTTTTAATTAAAATAATCAAGCCTTTTTAATAATAAATTTCAACGTTTTTGTTTATTTTAATCAACTATGTTGATCAGTTTTGGTGACAAGTTGTGATAACTGTTAAACAAGTTAAGGCAACTAATTATTGGTGTTGGTTGGAATAAATAGAACCACTTTTTATAGTAGAAATTTAATTTGTAAAAGGAGATAATTTGTTCTAGGATAATTTGACATTAATTCTTCTTATTAGGCTATTAGGTGTATGCGAAATTTTAGCGGGCGGTAAAAAACAAATAATTAACGTTTTGTGAAAACAAAATTCTAATGATGGTAATTTGATTTGCGTGTTGTAAAAGACGCCCTACTATGTTTAGAGAAAGTAAAAAAGTTTTTAAATTTATTTGAAGGTTGTGGCTGTTTACGTAATACTAATTATTTGAGGAAATAAGAGGCAATTATTGAAATGCGCTTCTTCAACGACCTTAATAGTCTCTATCTCAGTGCAATTAAAGTTTATTGGGGGGCATTGTGCAAGTAGTACGTTGCCAATGCACTTTGGTCTCTATTATCTTTGACTAAATACTTAATTTCATTTTAATCAAAATAATTGGTTGTTTCATGTTGGATACTCAAACGAAAATTATTAGATATTTATTTAAGGATTTAATTTTGGTGATTTGGGTTTAAAGAAATTTGCATAATACATATACCTGCTTTAAAAAGGAGTATGATTTATTGACGTATTTTTTCGTACGATTTTAGACTTTGCGGTTGTTATCTGCAAATCTTCGATCAGCTGCAGCGTGTCATAAAGTTTTTATTTGTTGCATTTTTACATTTTAATTTTTTTTTTTGGTTTTACATTGCAATTTTTTGATTATTAACTTTAAGGTTCTGCTGCAACCTGTTGCAGCTATTGTGGCGCCAACTGCACTAAAATAGTATTATGTTGGGGTCAATTTGGTCTCGTCACGATTCAATATAATAAAATATCTATTGGTCAAAAGACGTTTTATTTTTACAAATCTTTGACTATATCCAACAAAATTGTTTTGGCACCCTAATTTAAATTCACAAGGAAGCAATATAATTTTTAACTTTGTTTTTGTGTTTCAGGTAATTGCAGTATTTTAAAGGCGAACCTTGAAAGTCTTTTATTTAAGAGTAAGGTACAGTGTTAGATTTAATTTACCATAATGTTTGATTATACTTTTTTTTGTTACCAGATTGTTTCTAGATATGGCTTTTGAATTATTTATATTCAAGGATTTGACATAATTTAAATAATTGACGGTTCTAACGTATGTTTTGTAATTTTTCTAAAAAAATCTATATTCAAATCTTTTACAAACAGCAACTTTAATTATGAATTATGTATGTTTCTTGAAGTAAATAGAGTATGTAGTAGCATTATTTTAATATATAATTGTTTGTAGCGGCTCTTGCTGCTACACAAGATGCAATTGTTTTCTGAAACTATCATTAAAGTTGTGAGTGCCCAAGTTCTGGGAGTCACAATATTAATTTTCTAAATCTTAGTCAAAATTCTACTACGTTTGGGGGGCTATCATTTTTTGGTACATAGAGATAGATATTTCAATGCTTTCTAAGTCAACTTTACCTATTTCTTGCATAACAAGGAGTTAAGTCTACTCAAAACATTGTATCATTTCTTGTTAAGTCATATGCAGTTGTTTATCTACCTTTTACTATACAGTGCTTTCTGTCGTATACGACACTCTTAAAATAAATTCAGCACCAAACTAAAACTTTGTCAGCAGATTTATCTTTAACTTTTCCATTAAATGTTAGATTATCTGGACAAATCGTCTTTGGTTATCATTTCTGAATTTGCTAAGTGCAATTCTTTTCATCGTTCATTACAACCGACTTGTTATTTGCAAAATAAACAAGGCAAAAGCTTTTGCATCATGAGGGCATTCAAGCTAGCTAATTGTCGCTGTATTATAGAAATTTTTTGTTTTGCATTATTTTTGACCACTTCTGGTCAAAATTCTAAATATTGTGCTAGCAGGAGTCTGATCTGTCTGGATTATTTGCTAACGTACTCAATTTTTCTGTATTTAATTCTTTTTACCATTCTTCTTCTTACTAGTTTTTTTTTCTGGGGTAAGAATAGCTATGGTCTTCTACTTTTTGGCAGGTTGAAAGAGGGAATAGCAGGTTTTAATACGATAAATCGTGTTAAATTTTGGTTTTGAAAATTACGCACTATTTCAACCTTAAGCATATTTGGTCTAGTGAATTATAGCTACTTCTTATTATTTATAATTGGTTAATCATTTTGCGGAAATTAAAACGTAGGGAACATATTTTATGAGGCTTGCTTGAATTTTTTCTTAAAAAAAATGTAAAGTATGTAGTAGCATATTTGTAATTCTAAAGGCTAAAAAGCTGTTCTTTCGGAAAACCTCCTAACTTATAATTATATTATAACATCTAAAATTGGTTTTAAAGCTATTTAGGGTTGAAGCTCAACCTCAAATTTCTATATTTGATCACGAGTAATGTTTCAAAAACATAAAATATTATATTATTTGTGAAGTTAATCGTGAAACTATAAAATACTCACAAAATATCGATAATTTTGAGAAAATTGTTTTTTTTATACTTAATTTTCCAAAAATGTCGGTATTTGATTTTTCTGTAAATACTTGAGAAAATTTATCATTTCTAGTAAAAAGAATAAATATCATGTTTACAATTGATTATTAGGTACCTATGTAATTTAAAATAATCAACGCATCTTTTAAAACTTTTTATTATCAACAATCGGGAAATTTTTTTTGGTGATCTTTCGGTGGGTTTGCAGGTAGTTAAAAATCACCGGAAAAAATATTTCAACTGGTCTTCACTTTTAGTAAGACACTTGTTGTACTCTTCTGTCAATGAAACTTCTCTTTCTGCCACATCATTCACATTGCTTCAGCATTTAGAAAATGCAGCAATTTTTTAGTTAAAAATCACCGGGAAAAATTTTCAAGTTGTGGCAAAAAAAATTAGTTTGATTTTAAGATTAGTGAAAAAAGTACAAAATATACAATGAAAAAGATTATTCCTATAAAAAAAATTGAAATACTGCTTTCATTATTTTATTTTTTAGTGACATGATATTGTGGATTTTCGTCATAGATACGATCTATGAAACGTATCTCATATCTCCCTTGGGACTTTGTAATGTTTTTTACCCTCAAACACATGGTTACCATGCATTTGCAGCAATTACACATTCACGCATTCTCGGATGTTGTTATTTTTCATATAATTTTATTAAGAAAGCAGTAATGAAATACTAAAAAATAAAATATTTAATGCACTACGGGAGATATTCTGTTTTTCACCCTCGGTAGACTTACAGACCGCGGGCCTCTGGCCCTTGGTCTGTAACACGTCAACCTCGGAGAAAAAACATTCATATCTCCCTTAATGCATAAATATCTATTAAATTATCTAATAATCAATAATTGTTAACACGTAATTTTTTTTTACTGGGAACGATTAATTTTATTAAGTCTTTAGGTAAAGTAAAATTCCGCCATTTAAAAAAAAATAACGTACGGAAAAATTTCAATTTTCATAGAATTATGGATATTTTTTTAGAGTATTTTATAGTTTTACGTAAGACTACGCGATAAGCTTTACAACTACTATAATATTTTATGTTTTACATATTCTATTTTTTTGTAATAGAATATGAAAATTTCGAAAATTCATCATCTACAATTTGAATTTGAACTTCAACCCTAAATAACTTTTAAAGAAGTTGACTTTGCAAGAAATTATATGAGAACTTTTCTGTAGATTGTGATTTTTCCTGCAGAAATATGTTTTGATTTTCACTAGACAAAAATTTGATCAAGTGTATTAAAATTCCAAATGAAAATCAATTTGTGTTATTTAAAAGAAAAATTGAAAATCACAAAATCACATCTTAATTTTTTTAAGAGATCAACCTTTTCCTGAATTTTTTTTTGTCATTTTAAACAATATTTTATTGATCCAAATAGATGAATTTTTGTTTATGTTATTCTATTGAATTTTGATCTCAAATTTAGTGTTAGAACCAAATTCGATGTTTAGAACGCAAAGTTATACTCTTAAGTCTTATATCTATAGATATCTAAAGTGAAATATAATTTAAATAATTTAATAATTTAGTATAACTAAATGTTTTGCCACAGTTGATCATAAAAAAATAACGAAATTCTACATTTTTATAAAACAAAAGGAATGGAGTTAAATGTGTACTTCTTGAAAACTTTTGCCTTTTTTTTCAATAAATAAAGAAACAACGTTTTATCTTGTAGAATAATTTTGATATAGAACGACGTTGATTAAAAGAGCGTTAATCAAAAATAATGCAAATAAAATATAACATCCAGTGGTTTGATAAAGAAAACAAAATAACAGAAAAAAATGGTGTATATGCGACAGGCACGTTCAGCTAAATATGCGCATATTTTACTCATTCAAAAACATTCTTTCATATAATCAATTCACTCTGATAGATCACCAAATGTAATTACTAGTGGGTTCATATTAATTAAAACAGGTTTCTACTCTTTATTTAAAGCAAGGCTGAAAATGACCGTCGGATGTTGAAAATAGCGACAATAATTAGATACAAATTTATTCAAGTTTATATAGTTAAAAAAGCAATGTGATTTGCTATTTATAACAAAAAGCTCAATAAAAATAATAATATTCAATGACCACTGCAATTTAACGTATAACTGACTGATTTAATTCCTTTCTCTGAAAACGATAATATTGTTTTTCGAATTATCACATAAATACCATTGTAAACACATGAAGCTGATGTAGTCTATTACATAAATTGGTTTATAATTGATGGTAACAATAAACGGCACTGTTAGATGAGAATGTTCATAAAGCTATAGTTATTTCAATGTACATATTTGATTAAAGCTTCTACAAGACTTTATTGTCCACTCACACACTTAATAATTAAATACGCACAAATATACTTATCATTAATTAAATTTGTGAATAAATAGCTAAGAACGCAGGAGTTTATATTAATTGTGATCATAATTAATATACTTTTAATATGTAAAACTGCTTTGATTTTTTTTTCTAAATGACATTGTTTAAAAATTAAACTTAAATTCTTGCGATATAACTTTTATTTTTCCAACTTAATGATGAACAATTACGATATAATTATGTTTTCGTATTAACTTAGCAAATATAATGCAAAAGGTCATTATCAGGTTTTGACTCGTTTGAAAAGTAGCGCTCTCATCATGATGTTTGAAAAATGAACAAACAATAATTAACTTGAATAAATGAAAAATTATTTAACTCAAAACAAGAAAAGTAATACAGACCTGAAACTTATAGAATAAAACTTTGACATTTTCTGCAGTTTCAAAATAATTAAAAAAATTATACAGAAATTTTATTCAACTAACACCAGGCAACAGATAGAAATTATGACAGGCCAAAAAAAATCTCAAGCATGCTAATTAATAATAACAATAATTTTACTATTGGTTTACAACGCCCAAATTGAACTGCTTTATTTCTTGCGCGTTAGGTTGACGGCTTAGAAGTGAAAAAAACTTCAAGAGACTAAGATTATTTGAACGTTTTTAACATTAATACAAATACAACTTGATAAATTCAAAAATTAGTAGTTATAAACAAAATATTTATTAGTTTCATCTATTCTTATTGAGGTTAAAAAGCCAAGCTTTTACGTTTTTATGTCAAGAATCACTAACAATAGTTGTTGATTTGACAGAAAACATTATCTGAGAATAAAGAGGGCTAATCGAACAACCAAGCGTACATTAGCGTTTTTTGAAAGGCATATTAGAAATATGTAATATTTTTTTAATCTGTTTGTATTACTATCTACATTTTTCATTTATTGTTATAAAAAATATTTTTTATTTATTATATGAGCCTTACCGAAATGAAGTAAGATTGTCAAGCATAAATCAATAGACCTTGTTATACCGTGTGGTCAAATAGGATTGTTTGAGTTGACAATCTTACATTTTATTTTTAAATGGTACATTTACAACTACTTCCTGTTATTAACGGATGACACTGACAACATTATTGACAGATGCCAATTGAAAAGTTAGTCGCTGTGCCATAACCTCCATTTTTTTTATTATGATTGTCAAATACTCAAACAGCTATTGCTGATTATTGCATGTCCTAATTTTTTAGCTTATTTTTTGGGCACTTTATTATATGTTTACATTGCAATTGTATAAAGAAATGTAATAATAAACAATTTTATATAAACACTTTAATTCGAATTATTGTTCATACAATTATGATAAAATAATACTATAAGTATTTATTTAAAATATATAATAATGTTATCTATATGGAAAGGCGCCAAAAAACGTTGTTATGGAGTACGCCGCAGTGATACGCGTAGGATATTCTTTCAGGAGAATTTATATTATTTTATAAGTTTTTCAAAACTTTGATTAAAATACCTACGCCAACTTATTAAAATAAATAGGCAAACACGAAAAAATTTGTCCCAAATGTGTCAAGTGCGATTTGTTGGTAAAGCGGTGTGGACGAGGTTATAGTCTAGTCCAAGGAATTGTCAATGTAAATGAAGACACATTCATTTGATCACTTTATTTTGAAGCAGAATCTGGTTCAACAATTGAATCTGCCATCCTCATCAGTTTAGAAAAAATAAATATTTCATTAATTATAATTATGCTAGCTGGCGCTATAACCTCAAATAATAGAGTTTGTCTCATAAAGACTTGTTAAAAGTCACAAAAATCTCGCAGGTTGAAAAATATAAAAAAAAAATTAAATAGAAATAAGAATTTTTTTTGTAATTACTTTTATAATTATTACTTTATAGTTATAATTTAAGTTATAATTATTACTTTACAGTTATAATTCTAATCTCTTAACTGTTTTGACTGTATTTCCTATTTGACAACGACCATGGCACTTCAACCACTAATGAAATAACAAATTAAGCACTTGAAAAACAGTAAAAAGCAAAATACACATAAACCACAAACAGTTTTACTTATTTGAAGTTTGAAACAAAAGTATTACCACCGAAAAAATTTAATAAACACACTTGAAACTTGAACTGGTGAATGCCAATAGACCCGCTGGCAGCGTTGCCACATTTCGCTGTTCACGGCTTGTTCAGTAGAGACGGCTGTGGCATACATGTACTGTTTACATGGCATAAGAAAGATACATTACTTTTTATTACTATCATTTCAATCACAAACAGTCTACTCTACTATTGATATTTTTCTTTCATATTAATTTAGAAAAGTTAATCAAAGTTTACTGTCGATTAATTCCATTTCTATAATTTCTGGCTATAACCCCGTTATTTATAGATACGTCTTAGAACTTGGGAAGCAGCCGATACTTAAAAGGGCCGATATTGATCTTCGGTCAACCAACGAAATTGACGATGAGGTTTGTTATAGAATATTTTTATTCGACTTTGCAAATGGACAGCGAATTTCGTTTAATTGTTTGGTTGGTCGACTTTAGTTTTTTTGTTGTGATGATTACATATAGTGACGCATCTGCCACTACCAATGCAACCCTACAAGCTTTTTAATAAAATAAACGTATAACTGGTTTTGGTTTCAGCAGCCTTTATCGGGGTTTCAGCAATTCCAATTCGGAGGCACACATGTCTTATAAATCCCCGACACTAAAGTGATCAGACTGATAGGGATGATTTATACCGATCAGTAGCGTTTGCAGACTTACAGCCATACGACTACTTAATGAATAAAAGATAACTTCTTGTAATTCGAAATGTCGCTTTTTATTCCACCATCAGGTTTCTTTACTTTATGAAATCAGGCGGGCTGTCTGTTGTAATGTCTTTTCCATTAAGTGATTTATGGTTAATTTGTAAACTTGCTTGTCATTTTCTCTTTGATAAAGATTTTTGTCCTTATTAAGAGAGCTTTATGATGCTGCTGTACGGTTGTGTAATGGTTAAATGTTATGTTTACTGATGGTAGTACCTCCTATCTCATTTCCTGTCGAATCGGAAACTGTATTGTAAGCTCACATGTACACTGGATATCTAAATCCAGCTTTGGCAGTTTTTAAACAAGAGAATTATTTCAAGTGAATGAACGAGTTAATGGAGTGAATTTTAATCAATGTAGAGCAAAATAAAAGTGTGATAAATTCCACACAGGACCATTCTTTTTTTTATAAATAAATACACAATCAGGACATACCGAATGTAATTTTGTTGTTTACTTTTCTGATTAATAAATATTTTTTAGATAAATTCTCTATTATTCGATTAAATATTTTGATCAAATGGCAGAATAACAAAAAATACATAAAAATTTGACGCATAGGATCGTTTTATTAAGGAAAAATAGCTTCTGATTCGGAATCTCCAACGAAACAAAAACAGAAAACTATATTTACAACCTAAATAATATTTTCTTTATTTGTTTTTTATTAAAAGAACTACTATTTTATTTAGTTTACCACTTCTAACAAGATTTTGAAAACATCTTAAAATATTGCAGTGGCTTATGCTAATTTATTCTCTCTTTTTGGTGTTTTTGTGGCAGATACATGAATGTATCTTTTGCTCCGATCGGCCTACATTGCATTTCTGAACAATCCCGTCAAAGTCATAAATTTCCATAGCTCACCACTCTTCTATCACATTTGGAATTTATGTTTTCGAACAAAAATGCATTTTGTTCGGCTGATTGAAATGAATATGTTTTGCTTTTTCAGTCAACTGAAAGACAATCTCTAAACGTTTTATAATTTATACAAAATGTCTTGGCGAGGGTTTAAAATCCATTACGTAACAGATCTGTATTGCCATTGTTATAAAGATGACAACACAGGTTTCTTTGACCATGGTTTTAATGGAACTTTTTGCTGCCGACACCAATCTTCTCTCATAGTTATCCGCATGCTGATGGCGCCACCATTTTTGAAAGTGTCAGCAATTCTCGAACGACTTTTCTTGACAATACTAGTGTTCTTATTTTTTGTTGAGGTGCCTTGAGCTGACTACATGACTACATGAGTACTATCTTGAAAGCTCAAGATGAAGCAACTGAAACTCACAATTTCTTATGAGTTTTAAATGTTGCAGTCCAATTACATGTTTTAACTCTCTGTTGTTTACTCAGTGACAAAAGTGCAGATATTGGAAGTATTTTTTATTAGATAAGTTCGTTTCAGTAACGAAAATATTCAAATTTTTAATTAATTTTTATGATGTTTAGGATTTTTCATACATTTCTGAAGTGCTGTTTTTTCTCATAGATTTTCAATATTCAAATTTTTTTCTGTATTATATATCACCATAAAGATTTTTTGGTTTTAGGACGCAGTCGAAAAAAACAGATATTTTAGTTTTTGACTTAGTATATAACATCTGAACGATGATTCAATTGAACGTCTGTTCTTTTTCTAGCAGAAATACCTTGTTTTTACTCTTAAGTCTCTAATATCAGTGAAAAATGGTTGTGATGTTAGTGGGTCTTAGGTTTTTTTTATCGATAGTAATGTATCAAGACCATATTTTTTAATTGAATAATTTTTTTCTTTCACTATTTGTTTTTGCTGATAAGTTGACTTTATAATGTCTGATTCAACGATTTGATGTGATTTAACGTCGGTTTTTAATAAGAAAAATCTTTTTTTTACCTCGGGTTTCTCACAGGTATTCAGCAATGGTCATGCTGTTGATGGGGTCTTAGCGTCTTAGTTCTTTTTTAATCAATAATCACATGATAACTTGATTTTGGTTTGGACAATATTTTTTTCTTCAGTAAATTTTTTTGCTGATAAACTTACTTTATTACTTTCTCCACCACCCATGGTAAGAAGGACATTTCCAGCCTTAAGGTCCCGATGGATGACATGATTCTTATGCAAAATGAGCAGCCCCTTGCACATATTTTGGCACACATAAGCGATTTGCAGTTCAGTAAGGGGTTTTTCTAATTCAGTCATAATACTATCTAAGGCCCCACCATCACAGTATTCAATCAACATCCACAATTGTTGGTCTTTTTGGAAAGCTTCGTGCAATTCAACAATATTCGGGTGCTTTGTTTCGGTCAAAATATCAATTTCAATCATGAAATCGGATAAGTCGTCTTCTCGATCTAAATGCCACATCTTTGCGACCGCCAGATGTCCTGTATGTTTATGCTGCGCTTTATACACTTTACCGTAGGCCCCATCGCCTAATTCGCCGATCATGTCCCAAAACTCCTCCGGATCACACCAATTCGCACACTATTAAACACTTTTTACTTTTTCGCATTGTTTCCACCGAAATGGAACACTTTTCTTATATTATTAAAGAACGACATTTTTATCTAGAGTTTTCTTTGATAAACGCACTATTTTATACTGTTACTAATTCAAACTTACCAATTTTCTTCATATGTTGAGGGAGGCTATATTATGAAATAATGAGAGCCTGGTGGCAGTACTAGTTTCGGTTATGGCGTTAATTGTTGTCCATCCAATACAGATGTAAATATCACAATAGGAAATGATTATATACAGCAATTTACAAAGCAGCAATAGTGGTTTATCTTTGGAGCACACAAACAAAGAGAGAAAATATAGCTTTATATTACAAACCTTTGGGTAGAGTGGGTAGGGTAAACCTTTTCTAGCTCTTCTCACTTACAGACTATCTAATTCATACTAGGATACAGAGTAGCATACCAAGGTTTGCGAAACTATCTGTTTTTATGTTAAACACATAGCGTGGTCTCAAACCACAATAGCAATATTGGAACGCCATTTTCAGTTCTTATCTGATTGCCATCTTAGGAAAAAAGGTACCACGTGGTCTAGGTATAAAATAGTTACCTAAAAACAAGTTGAATTTGTATTTTTAATCGTTGATTGCCGATTCACTAGTTATGGCGATCAATGCCACCCATAAACCTATTAAACCACTATTAACATTACTATTAAAAAGAGTTAGCCCTGCTTGATTGATTGAGTAAGTTAACCCTGCTTACCGGTCAATAAAGAAGTTCTATGACTTCAAGTCTTCTTAAGTTATACCGCAAATGAAGAACACTTTTCTAACCGCCAACTAGCGTAATTTGTACAATGCCTGAAAATGAGCATTTGCCTCGTTTATTAAGACCGACTTACTCGGAGTTATTGGTGCTAATGCCTAATAGTCTTTTTGTGCCGACGCAAGATTTTCCCAAAAATATTTACACGTGATCTTGACTTCTAGTTTGTTGGCAATTATAATATAGTGTACGAATTGCTAATAACAGCACAATTAAAGTGTGAAAACGTACTTGAATTAAGTATTTTTGTTCTGCTTAACACTCCGAGGTGGAGGGCTTCAATTTTTAAATAAAAATGTTTAATTCGATGAGTAAAGCTATCAACTTATTAAACACATAAAGATACAAAACATTATCAAAAATACCGAGGTATAGTCTGCTATATTTGTTTTAATTATGGCTACAATATATAAAATAGAATTAAAAAAAACAGAGATATACAAAAATTATTCATTTTAAAGTAAGATTTTTATTCTACGACTACAGTAGTGAAGCTAATCTTATATTTTTTTGGTTATTCTCACTAGGTTGGGTCATTTTATATTATTTCATTGTAAAATTTAACTTTTTTAAACATTTACAACAAATCTAAAACAAACCAAATATGTACTTGCAAAATTATTGTTTGTTTTATGCTGAGCTGGTTTATACATTAAATACTAATTTAGCATTTTGTGAATCAATATTGAATATTGCGTTTTAGTGCTCATTTACCACAATCTGCTGATGTAAAGTTGAATACATGAAGGAAAAAAGATGGTAGAGGCTTTGAACACAGATTATTCAATAATTAGAATCAATGGGATGAGTTAGTATAAATGTTGAAATGTGAGATACAAAATTCAAGGACATAATTCGGGATTAATACTAAAACTTCTAGACATACTAATAATTTGGCGTTAAGCTGACTGCAGGTCAATTTATAGTAATTATTGTCCAAGCGATCAACTTTAGAATATCTGTCACCCAATCTGAAAGCTCCCAATAAAGTGAAAAAATGTATTTGAAGCGATTGTCAAAAACATTTTTATTGAGTGTTTGCTGCTGGCTTTTCCATTAAGGATCTTTCTTTTTGCTTGAAAGTTTCTCTACCTGGTCACCTCATTCCAATACATTGGATTGAGTCCGAACGTCCCTTGCCACAACGAATCAATATCTTTTGATGTAATCTTCTTTCAAACATCAATTTTGTCGCTTTTTCTTCTGAGGGTTAGGTTGAAATTTTGAGTGTTTTTATAGGAAGATTGTTTTTAGAAATACTAAATAACCGTTTATTTAACTACTGTGTAATGACTATTATAATATATAATTAACTAATTTGAAGTAAACGGTCTAATAGTTTGAAAAAGATGTTCCGACAAAAAATTTATGTGGAATAATACCAAACAATGTAAGACCTGACGTATCTAGGACGATTTGTTCTCTTAACAGACAGTCGTCAAGAGAAAGACGTTTTGAAATCATATAAAACTAGTTGCTTTACTGAAAGCCATTCAATATTGAGTCTTCATTTTTATTACACGGCATTAAATTTGCTACATCAGTTTTTTGTTCTTATACAGAAAATAAATCTTATAGCGCAGAGCACGTATTAAACTTTGAGAAGTTTTGTCTTTGGTTGCATTAAGAAATATTATTTAGATATATAAATAATATCGTGAAAAAAATACAATTATTATAAGAGCGCTGGAAGAAACCTGGAGGTTTATCGAATAGGCCATCATATGACATTGGAAAACCGGATAAATCTAATCAAATATTATATTTTTAGCAACTTTTTAGGTTTATAATGTCACAGAGAACATATTTCTATTATTAAAACTGCTTAAAATGTCAGGTCAGGTCAGGCTCTGACAGCAGGCGATTTTGAACCCAAATCATCTTATATCTCTGGTAGCTACTATAATTGTATTGAAGAGTTAGGTATCACAGTTAGCTTTCATGTGGGATTTCAATTTCATCGGGATTTGTGTTATAATTGATAAAAAATCAGTTACGTGATTTCAAATGAATTAATTCAAATGAATATGAATTGATCTTTTAACTGTAACAGTTGGTGTTTAAGCCTAATTTAAATCATTGAATCACGTTTGAGACAAAAAGCGTTAACGTGATAACTTGGTTGTTCAATCAGCGATATACTTTTTATTTCAATTTGTATCTGTTAACATTTACATTTGTCATTTAGAGTATAACCTTTATATGCATCAAAACATGTAGCAATGTTTTTCTCAAAAATGTTTGATGCGATGTAGCTTCTAATAGATATTGCTTGTTTTACCATATTAGTTTTATACTAATGGTCAGACCTCTCTTAGGATGATATAATGGTTTTTGGCTTTGGTTTTACAGGATCAACTTTCTTTGTTTATTTTATTCCAGTTAATTTAGAGTCATTATACAAGTTTGGAAAAAAATCATTTTATTTGATTCGTTTATGTCAACTCTTAAAAGAGAATGGAGATGCTCTAGTTTCACACGTTTATAAAACAAATTTTGGTAGACATAATGCTCTTGTGGACAACATAACACATCAGATAAATTGTTTATGTAACAATTTTGATATTTTTTTTAGTACAACTAGTTTTTTGCTGGAATAAGTATTTAGAATTTTTGGATATGTTTCTAGATTTTTTCTTTTTTTTTACGTTTTTACTGTAATTAGTATTTTATGATCTAGTATACTTACATAGGTATGTTGGGCATTTGGCTCTTTATTTGTATAATCATTTTTGTTATTTGTATAATATATTTTCTGTTGTCAATAAAAGAAAGACATGCTTTTGTTGGAAAAGCAAAAAAATTGGCTGCAATACGATTTTGACTATTTCAAAACAAATTTGAAATAGTTTTGTCGCAAATTTAAGACATTATTTTGAAAGCAGATATTGCAAAAAAACACGTATTTATCTATTTTTGTAAAATAATAAACAAAAACGAATACGACATTTTTTTTATGTTGCTTAATAAATAGTCAATAGAGAATCGCAATGAGTTACCTCTAAAAATTAATATTTTTTAATGCCTTATTAAAAGGGGTGGTTTTTATACTTATTGAGATGTTCTTGGAAATCAATAATGCTTTGGGGAAAAATGGCATTGGAAATTGCGTCAGCACTTCTTAATCAGATATTTTATTGCTGATTCATAGGAACTGGTTGTCTAAAAATTAGATAATTGAATTATTATACGGGTTACTAATAATTTTTGAGCTAACAGCGTTATTATGGGATCTTATTAAAATTTTATCGAAACGTTCTCAACGCCAAGTTTTGTGTTTCCAATTTATGAAGAATATTAATTTCATTAAAGGAAGGTTTAGAATATTCTTCAGTAGTTAAAATAGTAATTTATTGAACTCAGTTACCAAATCCGTAATTTTTCAACCTTTTAATGCTAAAGAACTATCATTGCTTTCTAATTGTTTTTTATAATTTGAAAAATATACAGAAAATTCAACTGTACAAGTTGTTTAGATCTGGTTTTTTCTTGTAAGATGAAGTTAGCAGAAACAGCAGGTTTCAAAAAAAAGGCATAGATTATGTCGCTGTTTGTCTTAAGCATTTTCATTAGATGTAGGCAAATTTGAGAATTTAAATCCTCTAAATTCTTATTTATTTATTGAAAAAGTGTCCGATAGATTTATAATGTCACAGAGAACATCTTTCTATTATTAAAACTGCTGAAAATGTCAGGTCAGGTCAGGCCTGTAAGATGTTTATCTTACATCTTCAAAACTTTTTAAGAAGAATTTTATGAATTCTAATATAATTGTTTATGATACATCATAGAAGTTTCTAATATAAAAAATATTTTGTCATTTATTCAAAAGTGGATTTTCCAGAATAATTTGTTCTTTAGTTTGCTTAACCGATTTGATCTGACTTTACCGGGTCTATGAGATCAAAATCATAAATAAAATTAAGACGAAAACAATTTATTCTGTTTTAAACTTTTATATCTTTTTTACCGTTAAGGTTATTCAAATTCTTCTCACTCAAATTTGTCTGTTAATGTGACGCTAACGGCAGCTATTTTTGCACTGAAATTGTGGACGGGTACTTTTTCCAAGTTTATTTTTTCGTTTGTTATAACACTACAAGTGCTTTTAATTTAATCTCATTAACGGTGTGAATCGATTTATTAAATTAAAAGTGAAGTTGGGCTCAGATGTCAAAATATAAACTGTCACTTTGAGTCGACGGTAAAGTTAAGTTCACAGTTTAAAGTTAAACATTCATGACAAGCTTCGACGCCAAATTTTAACAAACACTCGTTACAATGTAAACCAGCTTTTGCTCATAAAAATGTTTTTATCTGCGCACGATGATGGGCGATCACTTTGCACGCAGTAGATTAAAAGTGACAAACTGGCGGATTAAATACATTTTACGTGGCCTAAAGATGTCAATTTTAGCGAGTTTATTAAGTTACGTATAATTCTAGTTGTCAGGCACAGAAAGTAATATGAGTGGTAATAGGTGATAATACATCAAAATCATGTTATATGTTTGTCGCTTTTAAAACGCTGTGGTAAAAATGGTTTTCCTTTCTGTAACAAGATTTTGTCATTAAAAACTAATGAATAAATGTTTTTCCCATTAGGATTTAGCTTTTATATTACTTTTTTATTACAAACGCAATTTCCTAGCTAATTTTACGTATTTTTGAAGATGGAAAAAAAATTGATCTCCTATTTCTGATTAGATTTTTACAAATAATACTAAGCTTGACTTGATGTTTAATTGGCGTTAAAAGCAATTTTGCGATTAAGGATTTGTGATTTGTCTAAATATAGTTTGTGGTTAATATATGAGGTTGTTTATCACTTGGGCCGTTACCAGATTTCAACAAAATGAAACCACACACGTTTTAACGATCATTTTGAATGCATATTACATTCAAACATCATTTTATAGCCTCATTACGGAACGTAAAACTTTGAATGTGTCAAATCAAGAACCCCAATCAACGATGGCAAGAGTTCAAGCATGAAGGGCTTTACAAATCGTAATATTTCTTAAAGTCGACTCGAAAGAGGATATTGTTGAAATGCATTCTTGAATAAATCCTTGTGCAAGCTATATAAGGCGTTGCGAAGTAAAATGCTGAACAGGAAATAGTATGCAGCTTAAACGACAAGAGGAGAAAAGCTTCAATCTGCAAGCTTTAAAAGTTTGCGAAAAGAAAGAGTGAATGGGGAATTACGTGTTTTTCAATAATGGTGCTTAGTTTTGTTCTCTCGTGGAAAAAAGTAGGTGAAACCAAAAGGGTATATCAAGCTGGACAACAAGGAAATAATTGCAGTCATTTGAAATTGTATGCTTTGCGAACATTTGTTCTGTCACTACGTCCATTAAGGACGAAAGGATCTTCTGTAATGTAAATGAAGAACAATAAATGTCTTGTTTTTGGAATCTGCACTGTTATCAAGAAGGATACAAATTGGAATTGTAGAAAACATTCTAATTCATTTTATCATCAACAGGAATTGTCTCCAGAATATAGCGTGTTTTACTAGATACATAATTCTTAGACAAAGCTTAAGATTTTATTTAATTATATATTTTTATTCACGCCATTTTCTTTTACGATTTTTTTTTTGCAAAAGGAGAAATAAATTAATTTGACAAATAATGTTTAAAATTACTTTGTTTTGAATAGATTTGTGTTTACATAAAAAAAACAAGGGATCCGATCAAGATTCAGCAAAAAGTGCCGGACCTAATTCAGCGCTTCTAATTAATTTTGTGAATCCGAATAAAACAAAGGGTTTTGTTTGAACACTTTTAACTCGGGAAAGAACTAGTTATTTACGTTATTGTAAAATGGGTAATTATTTTTTTATAACGCAAGGTTTTAATTTAGAAGCACGACGCTCTGCGGAGTGCTTTAATAAAACCAGGGGCTGTAAAATGATTAACGCACGAATAATGTATTCAAATTTTCAGCCGAAGACTCAATTTTGTCTGTTTTAAAAACTACGAAATTGGAATTGACTTGAGGTTGACAGCTCAAGTGCAATAGGTCTTATTAAGTGCGACTAAACAACACTTTTTTGGAGGCTTCTAAAAGCAGATTATTTTTATGGTATTTCACAACACGCCAGTGAGTCAAAGTAACAGATGGCAGCTTTATTATTGAAAATAATCTTTATTTCTTATTAAAAAACTTTTAAACCATTTCAAAACATTAAACATGTAGAAACATTTAGATACTCACTTTCACTCACTGGCGTGTTGTAAAGTATTATGAAAATTATCTGCTTTTAGAGACGTCCGAGAAAGTGTTGTTTAGTCATAAATGTAGTTCGTTTATACCAGGACATTTTACCGCACCTAAGAAGACCTATAGATTCTAAAAATAAAGACATATTAATATTTTCGGTGCGAATTTTAAGGCGCCATTTTGTGGTGGGTACTTAGCTAGCCATCGATTGAGCTCTAAACCACAGCCTAATTGCACTTAGCTGTCAACTTTGAAACAGATAAAATTGAGTCCTCGGCTAAAAAGTAAGCCGATGTTATACATTATTTGTGCGTTAATCATTTTACAGCCCGCGGTTTTATTAAAGCACGATCTTGCGCGGTTAAATTGAGCCCTTGCACACTAATAACGTAAATAACTATTTTCATACAAAAATTTTATGGGTTTCCTAACTGTCAAGCATTTATTGTTCATTCCGTCGATGCGGTAAACGCTCCCTTCAAATTAAAAAACGTATTTGATGAAAGGTTTCGAATCGCTTAGAGATATCTACAATATTCGGATAATGGCGTATTTTACATTTTAAAAATGTAGAATAATGTCAGTAGTGAAAGAAGATTGACAAACTTAATTAAAAACACGTTAAGTTGATAGGTCACTTTGAATTATTTCAGATTATTTTGTCAATCCAGTCAGAGTCAGTACATTATATAGATTTGCGTAGCAAAAGTGTACATATAAACTATATAACATAGAGTATATATTATAATTATTTCGATTTAATGCTGCATAATTATGCATAGTATTATTAGTGAAAATTGTAGTATGCAATGACTTGGTTAGAAAATATTTTATTATTTTTAGGCTTTTTGTCGGCATTTTGTTTTTTTTTGTTTCGGGGAGTTGTCAAATAGAGATTGGTTTGGATCTAAGTTAGTAATGCAAATCTCTTTGGAGGGCAAAACATTGTTTTGCATTGTATGTTGTTCATTTTTATAACGGCATCAACAGGAAATAAATCAGCTTGTACTGTGACATCTTCCAGCTGCTTCTTCTTCGTCTAAAAGATCTAACATACGTTAGCAACCAAGAAATTAATAAGGTCCGGGAAACAATTTATATTTTGTACGTACGGTAGCGGTAATTTATATGATGATTTATATGATAATTTATAGCGAAAATTTATAACCTACAAATGACGATTTGTAGGTTATGGTAGATCTATAGATAGCTCGTGCCAATAAAAGAATATATTTTTTGAAATATTAAAACAGTCGAAGTAAGCACATAACAAATTTTAGAAGCTGGTTTTCTAGCAATATTTAAAAAAAAAGATTTTATATTTTTATTTGTGTTTCAAATGTCATTCGGAGTGAAATGTTACAAGCCATGCCCATACAGAATAATTTTATTATTTCATTCGATTTCGATATTACTATCCTTACATATCCTCTGTCAGCATTTGCTTTACGATTCTAGTTTTTTTTTAAACTGGCATTAAGCTTGGACAATCAGTCCCGCTCTACTTACAAGAAATTGCAGCATCTGCTAATTTCTGATGAAATCTACGTAAATAATCTTGATTTGTATAGAATGAATCAATATTTTCTTCCTGGTCATTCCTAAGATAAAAACCAACTTGTAGCGATATAAGTTACCTAGAATGTTTATCGAGATATTGATCGATTTTGCTTTAAAATTATTTTAAATCGTATCGGAAAATCCAAAATACTGCTAATTTTTGTAACAAAGGCGTAGAAGATTACAAGCACATAAAACGCTGTGACAGTGACAATCATTGACGATAGTTCGGCAAACGATTGTTAGTGTGTGAACTAATGACCAGAAATTTGCTGTATATTTTGTTTCTGGCATCTATATGGCTGACTAACTTTGATAAATCTGTTAAATCAGTTGTAAGATGTCATCTAGCACATAGTTGTCATTACGTGACAGCTTAGAAATAATCACCTTGACAGTGTTTATGTTAAGTGTGAAATGATGTTTAATGAATCGCGTAATTTTTATTCTTAAACCGCCAACTGGTTCCAGATGGTAAAAGAAACAAAATGCTCATTAAACAATAACTTCTCATCACTGGATAACTTAAAGAAAAGAAAATTGGAAAAATCTAATTTATTAAGGCGTTAAGACGTAGGAACATCCACAAATAATGTTTACAACGTTTGTAGCTTTATTTTGATTTACATTTATAATACTATTAATTTTTTTAATTATTCTACATTTGATTTTTACCTTATTCCACGGAAATGCCAACTTAAAATTCCTCGAATCAAAATTTTTAATTACGAAATGTGTATATAGAGCGCACCAGATCTATAAACTAATAGAAAACTTAATTATCTTGCTTAACGTCGTTATTATTAAATCTGTTATTGCCTCGATGACCATTGGGATTATGGAAAACTCTATCAAAAGTTTTAGTTTGGCAAACATTAATTTCAAACTGAATATGTTTGAGTGTATGAACAATTTGAAGTTTGAAACTATGTACTTTTAAGCTGATAGGGAAAAAATATGCAAAAAATTACTGATAATTTTTGTTCACGCGACAAGTTTTAAAACTGTTCAACGATAAATTAAGATAATCTATATAAGCATGAGTGTTTTGAATGGGGTTATTTTGAAATTGAAAACTTAATAAAGTAAACATTAAATATTGTCTTAGTGCACGGCGGTACAGCGTGTTGTTTTAAGTTGAAAGTTGATGAGGAAATGTCATATAAAGTAATGCCTTCATCTATCTAAAAACATTATAATGTTTTAGAGTATAGAAAAGGAAAGTAATTTAGAGTATAGTAAAGGTTTATTGGTCGTCCTTGTTTGCTGAAACGTGATCCTATTTTAATTTTTTTTACGTGACATGCAAAACATTAATTTGCATGTAGATTTGTATCGCTGTTGTAGCAAAAAATTAATTTAAGCAAATATACATAAAAAATAAAATATTACTTTTCGTAATTTTTTCTTTATTTTTAGCGCTTTATTGTTAGAGAAAAGCCTTAGTGGTAAAACAGCCGCTCAAGTTATATAAGCAAAGTTAATTATTCTAAAGTATAGAATTAGCAAAAGACTGGCAAGCCTAAGCTAGCGTTGTTGAACAGTGGAAGGAATAGTAATTTCTCTATGAAGTAGTTTAGAAATTTTATCCTGGAAAAGAGACTTTAGGCTTTACTCAAGAGTATTAATTGATTCAAATATTTGAGTTTTTTGTTTTGAAAGTCTTGTTTTTGATAGATGGTGAAAGCTGATTTTATAAATTCACTAAGCTGCATGTGACCGCACTTTTCAACTATGCAAGTACAGTGTCGGTAAATTGTTTAAAATATTGTTGAGTCAAATATGAAGGGAAAAGAACCAGATATGGATGCCAAGGAATTATTAAGTAGGATCCAGAATGTCAAAGCACCGAAACAGCGATGTTAAAGTTAAAAAAATTGATAATTAGAAGTCAAATTATACTCTAAATAGTAAATTATACTAAAATTTCATCCCATAAGCGATTGTCTCCGAATAATAATTTTGTAATATAGTTGTTTTACAACAAGTTTATTGTTACTATCAACAGATGTGTTATTATATTTTAAACTGTTTTGCTTTTCGACTTTTTCAGCTGGAGATTGTTAGGATGTTTCTACATAGTTTTCTTATTGTTCTTTTTGCGTGTGATCAGCTGTTGTAATGATGTTTCTTTAAGTGTTTTTGTTTGTTGTTTCTTTGTTTTTTTTTTACATTATACTAGTTGTAGGTTATGTGTTTATGTCCGCGATGTTCAGGCGTCAGTTGAAGACAATTAAAGAAATATTTATGAAAATGTAGCTCAATGTTGTTTAGCGTTAACAGAAACATTTTAACATTTAGAAGTAATCTTTTTTCCTAAATATTTTACATTATAAAGTTTATCTATTTTTATCTTTCTGTCCAAAACAATTCAAAGATTTTTTTTAATTTTGAGAGTATTTAGCAGTACTAAGTGAAAATTTGAGGTTAGTATGAATCAGTAGGTTAGTATTAGAAGTTCGTTAGTTAAGGCACTATGAAACTAGCGGTGTTGTCTTTAGTACTTTACCAGAAACGATTATGAAGTGGTATCACTTTTTACAGAATGCAAAATTCTGAGATTTGTATCTTTCTACGTTAATCATATGAAGCAAAGCATTATGGAAACTAAATCCGCCACTTATGGCAATCAGGATATCGTATGATATCCTCTGCGTCTATTTAAACTTGTATAAATCTGGTTGGTCAAAGATTTGTGTAGGTAATGCTGAGCATTTTTTTTAGATATAAGGGTCATTTGGGTACACCGTGCTGAAATTTGCATTCAAAATAGAAAAAGACATTTCTAAAAACTCCAGGAAAACTATTTTGAAAAACGGTTATTTTAAAAGCCATCACTTTCATTTATAGAAAATAGTATTTTTATCAAATGATATAGTGAAATCTTGCGTATTTGATGCTTTTAAGAATATGGCTTTTTCAAATATTTTTTAAATATTGGATAAGAAAGTTGTCTCAATTGTATGTAAATGTTTAAGTAAAATCTGACACCAGTTTAAATCACGCGGTATTTATGCAAATAATTTATTTTATATGGGGCAAACTAATTATTTAGAGAAGTTTAATGTTGTAGTATAAAATAAACAAAATTTGTTTGATTTACAGTATGTCAGTCAAGTTAAGACTATTTATATGTAGTCTAATTTTCTACTCCTGATTGACATTTCCCTTAAGAGAACAATCTGTCATTCCAACCTCGCTTATTTAGTTACAACTAAAAGGTGAACGCATAATAGTGATTAATGGTTATTTTTTTGTGTTCGTCAAGCAAATCGCAAACAAGCTTCTTATTTTAATCGAGAAACTGAATTAAAATGCGGATAATAATAAAAAAGAACATAAAAAGAAAGTTTAATAGCGCTGAAAATAATTTATCACTTTCCAGGAGTTACTTTTTCGGAAGTCTCCTTTTTATTATTACTTTCTTTTTTGTAGTATTCGAACGATTGGTTGTTCGTGACGAACAACAAAGTTCAACTTGATGTTATTGAGCGACCCCTATGCATCTCGATGCCCTAGTTTAAGTTTTAATTGGAGCACCTGCACTTAACTCGCCCTGCTTTGTTTCACTTTTTTTCCTTAGTTTTAAACGTTAGCTGCAAACTTGACAAAAGAGGTGTTTGCTATGTAACAAAATTGAACTTTTAAGATTGACTACTCATTTGATCTTTGTTAAACAAACACAAATCTGAGACCTAGAATAATTGCTATAACCAGAGATTTTAATTTTTGAAAGTATGATCTATTTTCTAACGCTGATTAATTATTACCTGCAGTTATTTATTGAGCAAGACGATAATAAATAGTTAATCTATGATGAGTGTAGACATAAACAATTTCTAACGTCGGGTAGGATGCGTTATTCAGTTTATTTAATTTTGACAATAGAAAGTGTGATAGCAACCATTATAAGCAGTATTATTTCCACTATACTATATGCTTCGGCTATTGGGAAGACGAATCGGGCATATTTGGTATTGCGTTTAAAACACTCTCTTTCTATTGGTTAAAGCAATGTCTCATTTACACAACACAATTTTATTAAGCAGCGGTGTCAGCAAGACTTATCAATTTATCTTAACCTCACTTTTGCGTGTCAAACAGGACTTTTCTTAACGGCGTGTAAATATTGTTTGGTCTGGGGCACAAAGCTTGGTTTCCTGGGCGTTGTCGTCACATTTTTCTTCACTATTGCGACTTTTTAGAGATTCCGGTGCGTGTGTGAGGTTATGTAAACATAAACATTGACACTGATACTATTGACAGTTAAATTGACTGCAGATTCTTGAAAATGCATCAAAAATCCTGGTAGATTTAACAAAGTTGCTCTATTGTATGCAGGGTTTTTCGCCATGCGCGCGCATTTGGCTTCGCCGAAAAAATAGAGCATAGTAAATTATCCACTGTTTTGTTTCACTAGTGAGTTGAAAATATTTTACCAGAAGAATAAAAAACTTTTTTTTCTTGAAAATCTTGAAACAATCACTAAGTATAGTAGGTCTAATCGATAAGAGTCTTTCCTGAAGTATTTGTTTTTTTTCTTAACATTGTTTAATTATCTATCTATACATGCAATGAAGCATAGTATATACGTAAACGGTATTTGACAGTGTTGTTTGCACTGGCCCACCCGATCAATAGCGGTAGCCAATAATATAACGTGTTACTTAGTGATAAGATAAGTAATATAAAGCTGTAAAATATATATCATGCATCGACAATAAGCGTAACATTTAGTGTTTTTATGAGCTCTATTTTTTTTATTTTAAAGCTCAAAAAAAATTACACAGTTTTTTGTAATTTTTTTTTATGGTTAAATTTGGATAGCAGTTATGTCCGAGGTGAGTTTTTGCTCTCACACATTATTATCATGTTAATTATGTTGTTTTTACTTAAAATAGAATTATAATGCTTTAATTCACTTATTCTGAGAAGCGTTACATTGTGGATAAATTATTTCCCTAGACTTGAATTCAGAAAACAAACCAATAAGTTTTTATTCCCATAGCAATTCAGAAGAATTAAAACAATGTTTATTACATTTTTATTGAAAGTGTTGATACACTAATTCAGAATGAAACCTAATTCGACATTTAACCGCAAATTATCTCGCAATAAATAAGCGCTTTGGTAAAAGCCAAATGATTTTATGATTCTTGTTATTTGCCACCCCCAAACATCTGTTTTCTCATCGACATTTTTATTATATTATTATCGCAAGGCATACTTAAGCACTTTTTCCGACGATTCCTACAGTGTATAAAAAAACGCTAAGACATGTTGACATGAAATTTTAACAATAATTTTTGTACACTTATTTGTGGAACAATCAAGCTACGGTAAGCTTCAGCATCTGCATAAGTGTCTTAAAAAATTGATTGGACTTTTGCTACAGAATTAATATAATTGAGAATTCTATGACGTTTATATAAACCAATCAAACACTGAGATTTTAAGACCTTTTCATGGTATCCACGAAATTATCCCGGTAATTTTTTCTCCTTACCCAGCATGTCTGAAATAATTAATAAAAGATAATTTTTTTAAACAATTAAAATCTTCACCTGAACGAGAATTTGGAAACATTTTTCCACTCATAACCAATGAAAAGGGAAATTTTGAAGTATTTTTTTCTAACATTCTATTGTATTTTAAGAAACAAAAATATTAATTTAATGAAAAAGAATCGAATCTTTGTATAACCTAATATAAAGCCATTATTGCGGTAATATTGCATAATGTTGATTGATTACATCACCTAATGTCACTGCATAACAGAATAGAAAAAATGCATTGAAAAATAATGATACGACAATCTGCTGCACATTTTCACCGAATTGATATGACATTTTCCTCCCACATACAAATGCGGTAACAAGAACATAAATTATTTGATGGTCACATTAAATATTAAAATAGTTTTAATTTCAAGCTTTATTTAAATTTCAAAGCGCACAACACATGTTTAACATCTAACATTGATACATAGAATTTGTCTTCAATGGCGCTTGACCTAGATTTTAATAAACTTTATTTTAAAGAAAACTGTAGTATTGATAAGACACAATCAATTTGTTTTAATGTCTTTTCATTGAGTTTGTGAACAAAAGAGTGGTCTTTTCGTTCGTTTTTTACTCTTGAAAATCCATTAATCCTAAGCGAAATACATTATCAAAATCCAATAAAAATTATGCATTGTAAAGGCTCTGCTGTGTCATTCTCGCTAAAGGATATAAGACATTTTTTCTTACAATCCTAATCCACTTGGGATAAATACAGCGGCGAAATTATTCCTCTCGCAAAATGACGTGCTTTTGAAGCCAAGAATACGCTTTGTTAAAGGGAGGACAAGCGATTAACGAGTCGTTAGGGAAAATAAAGTTAAACTAAATCAGAATTACACAAAGGTTTTTAGTTTTTATCTGCTCGACATAGAGGTAGTTAATATTATATGTGCGTTCCCAGCTTATTTTTTTTATTTGATTTTTTTTTTGGTTTACTATTAAGTTCGTTTTGGTTTTATTTACGACAGGTTATTTATTTTGAGCAGATTTATTAGTTTTGTCGCTTTTATAATACGGTCTGTCAGTTTTGACTGTTTTGCTGTTCAATTTTATTCAAGAAATTTCATTTTGAACACCGGTTTTTGAGAAATATTCAGGTTTTAATCTTTATAGTAGCTTTATTTTGTAATTTTTTTAGCCAAGGTTTGATTTGTTTTTTTTTTTTTTTGACTTTTTGGTTTTTTTGCTTTTAAATGAATGTTGGAAGATTCAATATATTTGGGTGCAGTACATTGAAAGCAATAGACTTGAGTTACCAATATTTTAGTACCTACCACATAAAGGCTAATAGAAAATTGTTTTTTTTTTAATATAATATAATATAATATAATATAATATAATATAATATAATATAATATAATATAATATAATATAATATAATATAATATAATATAATATAATATAATATAATATAATATAATATAATATAATATAATATAATATAATATAATATAATATAATATAATATAATATAATATAATATAATATAATATAATATAATATAATATAATATAATATAATATAATATAATATAATATAATATAATATAATTATATTATATTATATTATATATCTTATAATATACTCATGAAAGCCATATTATGGCTTTCATGCTTTTTATATATTGTTTTAATAATTTGGTAGGATTTGAGCTTTTACTGCATTGTTGGTCTATGTAGGTTTTCCTTATTTTATCTTGATCTTTTTTGACTGTAAACAATTCAAAAGAAAGTCAAACATTTTAACCAAGCTATTCTACATTAAAGCTTTTTTTATCGAAAATTTTGAAGACCTTAAGGTGAAGATTAAGTTGCCTAGCAGCCTGAATCTAACGGCTACAATTAATAATTTTGTATTTTTTTTATAACAAGCAGGCTAGATCAAAAATATCTTTTTCAAAAGCAGTTTAAAGAAAAAAATATTTTTGTGTGTTTATGGATAAAGTTGCTAGGTCTTTTGAACCAGCAAAGATAGGCTTAACCATACTAAATTTTCAAAAACAAAATTTTTTATGTACAACAGGTTGGTTGAAGTGTTGGACTTTTATAAATGAAACAAGAAAATTATGTCTACACCAAAAATATCCTTCTCTAAAGAAATTTTTAGATAAAATAACTTCATGTGCACTCTAGGAACACACTGTATATAAACAAATTATTGCAAGAGATTAATTGTCTAAAGAGTTGACTACTTGGCAAGGTGTTATAAAGTCAATCGAAAAATTTTTACAGAAGTCATAGTACATACTTCAATTTTGATATATTTTTTTAATAATATTTGCTACAGCAAAACAATGGTACTTTATCAGAAAAAAATTGCTTAAAACGTTTTTGTTTCACCTTTGTAAGAAAAGTTACACATTATTTTGTTAAAAAATAGCGTATAGTTATGGCAATAAAAAAAATCAGTATTAATTAATTTCAAATTGTTATTTTTATTGTAGTAAACAATAGTAAAAAATGTTTTTCAAAAATCTTACATAATATTGTTTTCAATAATTTCTAAATAAGAATCTGTGAATGTTTTTTATAGATTGTTTAATACGAATTATTTATGAGTAAAAGTTTCTTTTGTTTATAGAAATTACCACAAATTAAGTCATTAAGTTATACAATAGATTGATTACATTTCAGCAATCGACAGATCTCAGTGTGCAATTTTCGAGTAAATTTTTGACAGTAGCTTAAACAACTTCTAATTGTTTTGACGTCAACAATAATTTCGTCGTGGAAACAAATACGGAAGAATTTCTTCTGTGTACGTGTACTGTGCGGCATGACAATTTACCGAACGCAGCTAATTAGTCAAACTCTGTTCATTTTAGTTAGTCAGACTTGGTCGGTTATGGTTTAAGTACAGCAACCAAAAGAAATTTTGGAAATTGTTTTATAATTGGATAAATTTTATAATTAATACAGTTGTTAGACTGACTTGAAAATTATGCGGTAATTTCTTATTTTTTTTGCTAGGATATTCGTCTACACGAGATTTATATCCGAGGTAAAAACTGAAGAAAAGTTTTTTTATTTATCTTCTAGAGCTGTTGTTTACTGGGTTCTGAACATAGTTTCATAGAGTTTTGTTTTTTTGTTAATCTATATATGGGATTATAAATTCCTCAAAAACGTTCTTATCAAAAAAATGTGAGAATTGTGATTTGGAAAAGCCGGAAAACGTGATAATTTTGCAGCGATTTTTTCGTGGGAAATCTATATAAGGTTCATAATGTTTGGAAGCGTCTTAGTATCTTTAAAATTTTTAATCGGATCAAATTGAAATTTGGGTGTGTGATTCTTCAATTAATATCTATTGTACCTTATTTTTCCACCTGTGCTGCATTGTTACCCTACGAGCTACCCAGATAACTTGATTGTTTTTTTGAGTTTTTGGGAATGTTTTCTATAAGTATTACCACTATCAATGTTGAAGAAATTAAAAATTAGAGATAAAAGCTATAGTGATTCAGGTGTATGTGTGTTTTTCAACAATACGCGTTCTAATTTGTAAATTAGCAGTAATAAAAACTTTAATGCGATTTAATGAAACCGGAAATGTTAAAGAATACTACGTCAAAATAATGTGACAAATGATCATCTTCAAATGTGATGTTAGATCTCATAGAAAATCTTAAAACATCATTAAACCAAAATGCTTAATGATGTTTAAAAAAGGGTCATACTCCCGCATGACTTCTCCATAGTCTATCAAAATGAGTATCTCTACTATTTCTTTTTTGCTTAATTATACTGTATGTGACAATTATCCTACCGTCTGTAATTTAACTCTAATTTTTGACATTTACATGAATTTTGTAATGTTACTACTTAATATTTTCTTTTTTGATTCATTCAACATTTTTAGTGCTAATGTCATAAGAGAAACATTCTTCCAAAACAAAGCTTTCGAAAGATGTCATTTTGATCGCAGTTGCTGTAATGACAAATTTTCAATTTAATTTGTTTCAAAACTATACTTTTAAATGAAATTATGTAGCAATAATGCGCATTAATGATTACTTATTTTGAGGTCGAGAATTCAGTAAGTTTTCTAAAAATCTAAATATGTTTTTAAAAGTTTCTATTGTTTTTTGGTAGTTGCACAAGTACACGTATCTTTAGAAATAAATATCTTGGAAATGGTGTTTTTGTTTTAATCTATTTAATTCATATATTATGCAAATAAACTTTAGTCACATTAAATATGTTAACTCGTTACGATGTTGTTTCTGTCGTATGCTTCATAACAAGATGACTATTTATCTGTTGAAATTGTAGATTCTAAAATAGCAAAACGTTCCACGAGAATAAATTTAATAAAGTGCATTGTTTAAATGGCTTTTTTTTGTGAAATGGTTTTTTAAGCTGCAAAAATCCATATGACATCGACACAGTGTTTGTAGATTCTGTCTGGCATGACGATAGAATATTTCTACACCTTGAACATGTGCCAACGAAAATAATTGCCAAAAGAAATGTTTCGCTTGTCTCGACATGTTCATGTAATGTGAAAAATCAACGACCTACCTTTTGCAATCTGTATTACTTTGCACGTTTTCCGTCAGCAAATCGATAAATTTAACCCTCTGCTTCTGTATTATTACGAACAATTTACATCTTTCATCAATTTTTGCTTGCACGCTCCATGCAAACCTATTTATTAATCAGAGGCCAATGTTTGTCTAAGCGTTTGAAATTTGAAGAGTTTCAGTAACGGAGCCCCGAAAACACGAGAAACTATGAAATCACTATGGAAAGCATACGTAATGGTTATAACCGCATCAGCACAGAAAGAGCTTGCTGAAAAGGAGGTAAAATTATGTAAACAGGACGCAAATACGTGATTTGCATTAGAGACGAAAAGTTAAAGCAAGTAAAGATGCATTTGCAGTTTTTGAAGGATTCTTGAATTTTATCAATTTTGTTTGATATTCTATAATTGTACATTGTACCAAAACCTTGATTTATGTTTTGAATGTATCTAAGATAAGGCAATTGCAGTTATAATTTGTTATTAACACTTTTTTCTTGTTGCAGGTATGTACGTTTAGCGTCTTGGTATTCACAGATAATGGAGTATTCATGTAACTCATATAAGGTAATTTCTCGGATAAAACTTTAAAAAATATTCAATTTGTAAGCATGCTTGTAAATGTTCAGATTGATTAAGTGAGTACAAACTTTAACGCAAATAGGCGTTTGCATTCGAATAGCAGTCTTAAATAAGGCTGTTTTTTTCTATGCCTGCGTCGTTCTACCCATTTCATTCATATAGTATAATATATTTTTATCTTTTGTAACAATTTGTTGAAAAATACAAATGTTGGTTCTATTGTAGCAATTGTTGTCGCCTGAATTTTGTACGAGGTGCGACAACACAGATCATAAAGGACCTTGTCCTTCCCTATTAAAAATTGCGTGAAATGTATGCGAATTACCCGTTACCTCAGATGAAATTAGTACGATGGAAAAATGCCAAACATTTTCCAAAATGCTTTTATTTGTGGCCAAAATATTGAAAAAACCAGTTTCGAGATAAATTTTTGTTTTTGTTATTTAAATCTAAACGTTGCAAAAAAATTAATAATTTCCTACTTTTTAAATTATGGTTCACTTTGGCATAAACCTTGGTAAAAGTAGGTATAATTTATGGCTCTATTATAAGTGTGATACTACCCAACCGGACATTTTACAAAAAACTCTTGACGTTGACGAACAGTTGCTTTACTGTGAATTAGAATCATATAAGCTTCAAAACTATTTGAAATAGAAGGGTAGTTTATAGGAAGTGTCATAATAAAACCATTTGAGAGCTTCTATTGTGCAACAAATTGAACAGTTATCCAACAAGTCCTTGAACAGACTTCAGAAGGCTTTAACTTCAGAAGTAGAGAGTGTCAAAACATTGTCAGAAGTAGAGAGTGTCAGGTCAGATCAGGTCAGTTGTACGCTCAAGCAACTTATTGCTTGTCTGAAAAAAAATACCAAATCAATACAAGCAACAACTTAAACGTCAAAATTTTATCTGTTTGATCAATCAATTTTTGTATAATATTATTTATTTGAAAGAATTCAAATTAGCTTTGCATCCTCAAATAAATGCAAGACGATGGAATTTAAATCCTTTTAGCTATATGCTAAACCTCAATAAATTTAAATGAGTAATTTTTGTAATAATAATTTAACCACTCTGTATATATTTTTTGTTCAACAATACACACAGTTGTCATAGCCAATTAAACTTCTTGAATTGTTTTTGGCGCATGGAAACTCGTGTTTTATATTTAGCGATATTTTGAAGAAATTAATTTGTTGTGTTCAATTAGTTTATCTTTTATCTGATGAACGTCAAATGATTGCAAAAAAGTAGTTCTGTCACAAATAAATGACTTTTGTGTTTTTGTTTTTATTTTGTAGATAAGACATCTCTTGTTTTATCAAAAATAACGCTTTTCGTTTCATTCTGCGAATGATCGATAAATTTTTATTGGCACCTCAGCTGTCGCGTTATTTAGTTCAGACGTTCTAAATAAATAAATCTCTTTTTGAGTTTAATGAGTAAATAAAATAATGAGATAGATACTTAGTGTTTCATTATTTACTTTAAGGCGCAAAGGAAAATAAAATTATTTTATTACACAATAAATAGCAAAGTTTATATTATGTTGCGGTGGCAGTACATTTTCTCCCGTTGCTGCTAAATCTTACTTATCAAACCCTTTATCAAATTTGTTGCTTTTTGTCCAGTAATTAAAAACTTTTTATGTCTTTTTATGCTTTTAATTGCAATGTGTTTGAAATTAATTGTTGGGTTTTTGCATATTATTTTGTTTTTGTTTTAACAATCGAGTATACAAAAAGGGGATAGTGAGACATAAAATGTTACTTGTAAATTGTTGGTTTTGGAACTCTTTGGGTCACTTGTTTCTCTCTAGCTTGGTATTATTTGTAGCAGGTGTTTTACAGGCTTACAGTCCAATATATTAATTAATATTTATTTAGGATGATGAATGTATGTTAGAATGTTAAATTTTTCATTGCTTTGATTGGCTTTGGCGGTTCAAGACGTCAATTTTTGCGGTCACTATTTCGTAGATATTGACAGTATCAATAGATGGGAGATTATCAAACAATATTAATTTTGTTTGATAATATTAATATTTTATTAACATGATGGAAGTCGAGCACATTTGCAAATGTAACAAGAAACCATTAAGATGGTGAATTTTTCAATGCATTGATTGACTACGGGTGCTGAAGGTGTTGGTTTCTGAGATCACCAGATCGTAGTTAAGATTACTTTCTTATTTTTTTGTGTGGGGACACATGAAAATATACATGAAAACTGTAACGTGTTAAGGAACCATATCAAAGAAGCATTTGTTTGCGTAGCTCCAGAAATAGTCAGCAATGTTATTACAAGTCTGGTGCACAATTTAAATACACAAAAATACTTTTCTGTGCATTTAGTGCAGTGGTTTAGGTAGTTTAACAATTAGTTTATGTGTTCTGAAAGTAATACCTATTTATTTGTACGGTGGTCTTAGCTGAACCAACTGCTACAATAGACCCACTAACGCTGTTGCCAAGTTGATGTTCACGGCTTGATAAGTAGAGACGGCTGTGATCTAACACATAAGATTCATAGGCGAACATTTTTTCTACAGGAATACCAATCTTCTAAATGAGTTTTATAAATTTCCGATAACTAAAACTACTCAAAATTGCTTGACACATACATCTTGTCATGTTTTCTTTGACAGATGCTTATTTTATTTTGTCCACCTTATTCCAAAATGGCTCTTATTCATGATTTTTATAAATTGTAATGATATGACTTCAATTACTTTTAATTCTTTGAATGGTTTAATTATTACCAGTTGATCGATCTTTTGGTACCATTAACTTTTTGAGTCGGCGATAAAATGAAAAAGGAACAAATTTTTCTGGTCATTGATGATTTCAAAAATGACAGATAACAATTATGCGCATCCGGTATTGTTTTCGGCTTAATCATCTATGAGTGTAACTTGTAAAGATTATTCTTATGACATCAATTACATCGAGTGATAAACAACGACGTGAGTATATACAACAACGTTGTTTATACTTGTAACATACTATCTAAAAAATAAGATTTGTAGTCGGAAAAGCAGAGTTTATATTTTCTGTCTCATGTGATTATATGGGATTTTTAATTTTTTGAGTCACTTTATTTTAAACAAAACTTTATCTTCTTTGGCATCAGTTTGGCAAACAAATACTAGTGTTATTCAAATTCTACTGCCAACTAATTAAAAATTAAATGTGGCATAAACAGTGCAAGGTTTGTATAAAAAATGGTGGCATTTGAGGATCTTTCTCGTTCTTTCGACTTGATAATTAATTTTGATTATTTTAGTTCAAACTAAAATACCTAATTTTAAGTTGTAATTATTGTTATTTTACCATTAAATATAAATTACTTAAATATTTTTTGATTTATTTTAATCAATTTTAGAGTAAGATCTGTACAACAACCAGGGGGCTAATGTACAATGAGAATTGTCTATAACTTCTCTAGGAAGAGATTTAAAGTGTTTTGAACAAATTAATTAAAATAACAATTTTTGATAAATAAAAAAAATTAAATAAATTACAGATGAATTCTAACACAAGCTCAAATCAGGTGCCAAGATTTATTATAATACTCAAAATACTAATTTACTATTAATTAAAGTAGTTAATTAATAAACTAAGACTTAGCTTTAGATGTCTGTTTTGTTCTGTTATATTGCTTGAGATTCTGGTAAGTTGCTCGCTCTCTGGTTTACGGAAAATGCTGATAGCCTTAAATGTGGTAGGACACTTCACTTGTTTTCAGAAAATCAAAATCCTAGGTGGTTTTTGATTCATTTACTAATCGTCTTCTAGAGACTCAACCTCTTTCAGAAAATTCTAATAGTTTGAATTAATCACTTTTTCTGGAGTAAATTTAAGAAACCAGTTTCAAACTTGATGCCAAAACAATATTGCCACACTTAAGCTTTATTTCAATCTTTTTGATTGCTTGTCACTTGATTGTCTTTTTAATGCCACCTGACGATGTTTTTTTGACATCGTTTTTCAAAACTTATACTTGTTATCTTACGTTTGCTAGTATTTATTGATTTATTCAATGAATCTAGAAAATTTTGCAGTTTCTGGTCATTCTTTATATCTTTCCTACCTCTGTAAAACTTATTCTTGTTTTTCTCTTAGAAGCCTAACTATTTCAAAAATCAATAATTTTAAAAAAAATTTAGCTATTTTAACGCTTTTAAACGTTTTTCAATTGACAGAAGAATTCTCTAGCTAGATTTATGATTTACTTTGTGGTTTTAATAATAATTACAATTTACGGTATTTTGAAAGCAATTTATGCATTATTTTTGAAATACATAAATTGGTTTCAATACTTAGTGAAAAGTATTACTGTTATTATGTATGTGAAAAATGCATTACGAATTATTTTGTTCATGTTTGGTGGAGTCTTACAAAAGTAGTAGTAGTTCGGAAGCTTGTTACTCCAATAAATAAAACGCTTTGTATCGCAAAAGCGAAGATCTTTTATTATGACATTTAGTTGTGTAGGGATAAAATAAATTATGTAAATAAAACTTTAAGTTATGATGTATTATGATTGAAATTGGTTCATTATGTAATAAATATCTTACGCTTTTTAAAGGAAGCATAAAATGCAAAATCTTAAATATTAAGTAAGTCCTTCTATTATTAATTTTTTTTTTTGCAATGTGATGAATAATTGAACGAGCATTTCAACAATTTTCCGAGACTCTTCAGTGCAAAAAGGTAAAGTATAGATAAAAATTTAACAGCGTAGAAAACGATTTTCAAGTAGTTTTTCCTCATCGATTGTTGAGCGTACGATTTATTGAGGTGTAAATCCTGAAATTCAGTAATCGAATCTAATTGAAAAGCGAATTTGAAATATTATTTGAAAATTATTCCATTTTCTTCGATTCTCCCATAAGTATAATTCAAAGATAATGTGAAAATTTTCACCGCAAACGTCAGCGTCGCAATCATAAATTATTCATATTTATCTGATAGGGTTGTAATGCTGTTTATAATTTGTTGATGTTTAACACGCATACGGAAATTTTGTTGCTTGTTTTACTAAAATAAATTGAGCACTAAATTATGTTTGTTAATGGAGAGCACAAGCACAAGATTGATAATAAATTCTTCATTAAAATGACGGAATGTTACATCCAACACAAACTGGAACCGTAAATTATGTAACCAAAATGGAATAATAACAGTTTTGTGATGAAAATGAATTTTATATCATTTGTGTCATGTAAATTTTCAACATGTGCAAAGTTATCGATGCAGGAAAGTCAAATAAATATGGTCTTTGTTTCCAAATTTTTATTTTGCAGTAATGGCTAGGTATTATAGACTCTTTTTGTAATTAGTCACTACGAAAACTAAGCTAACAGATAATAGTGAGCTTATTTGAAACTAATTAAACAAAAAAAGCTTGTCTCGTATTTAACGCTTTTGATTAAACAATCGTAGGTTGATGACGGTTGACTAAACTTTTAATCACGACGTTTTAGTTTTTTCAATTACCATTTTATATATATTGTTTGATCATTTCTTTGTATAAGTGTTTGTATATAGGCATTTGGGTAAATATAAATCCAAATTTGTCACTGCAAATTTATTCAAATGTGAATCTGATGCGATTTGCTAAGAGTTCCAATAAGAACATGTCTAAGTCTACGGATCTAGTGCGAATGAATTTGCTTTGGTCTTATTAAATATCGAAAGTAACACATCTTTTGCGATTAATTACGAGCGTAGAACACGACCGCAGATATTCGAATTTCGACCGAGATACAAACACTATTTTTTAGACGACATGCGCAAAATATAGAAATCTGGATAAAAGTCTAAAAATTGTAATTATTAACTATTTTACGAGATAAAGAGAGAAACAACTTCATTGTCAAGTTCCTGGTTGTTTCGTTGGTCAAAACGTCGTCAGTGTTAACTAACTGTCAACACTTTCAACTGTTACTTCCTTGCCGCAAGATGCAATTGATGGTGTTGTTGATTCACTGACATACATCAACATTGTGTTGATAAATTTTTTTTTTTGTTCTGCAAAAAATTATCGACGTGGCTTTTGGCGGCTACTTTCTAATGCCAACCGTTATAGTGTTTCAGTGTGGTTAATACCTCCACCTTCATCTTCTTTACCACGCATTTTCAAAACCAACAGTTTTTGTGTTTGGAAAACCTCTACTGATTCTAAAACTATTTAAAATTATCTATGTAGTGAAAAAAGTAAAGAGATTGTTAGAGCTTATTTGTTTTCTGTTGGCGGGTCACGTGTTCATGCGCAGAAGCTGTAATTGGTAGTTCTTTGCTATTACTAACTAAACTAAAAACGTCAGCTAAATCTTATTTTTTTTACTTTGCTTGCATGCTTTAATATAAATAGAACAACCTCAATACTTACAGCATATTAGCACAGTAATTTAATTTAGATTACATAAATTATATTAATTTAATTTTGAGCGGTTTAAAAGATGGTCGAATGTTTTCAGCGCTCACTTATTCCATCAGCTGTCAATGTTCGCGCAGATTAATGACGTCACAGCCGCCAAGAGAAAATAAATAAGCTCTACCTATTTACGTTTTTTTATAAAAATTCTTTTTGCAGCAAATAAATACTGTCAGAGGTTCGAATTAGCGTTAAATAACTAAAAAAATAAACACTCGCTTATCCGACTCATTTGATTATTCGACTTGGGTTTGCCTCATATTAGATCGGATAATCGAATAAACGATCGTCTATATGTTATCATGAATGGCGATATCTTATGATAATATGTGGTTTATTTTGAAAGAAGCGGAATGGTGAGAATCTGCATGGTGCATAGACCCTTCTCAATGCTTGTTAATGTGAAATCACTACAAAAAAAAGAATGTTGGTGCAAAGTTCTTTTTTATTTATCTATCGCATTTTATTTATATTTTTGCGATCTATTGATCTGGAATAGATTTACGGAGCTATTGTAATACGTTCATAATTTCTCATAATTTCAGTACATACATCTATTGAAATGGAAAAGACAAGATTTATTTTACTGTAGATTGTTTTAATCGTGTAATAATAATTACATGACTTATGGAATCTTGAGTGTGAAAATGTATGTTGAGTTATTTTTAACTATTGTGAAAAAATATCATCCAATTAAAATGATTATTTGTTTACATTATTTTACATAAATTATTATAATAATGAAGTGTATTTTTAGAGTGAATACATATTATGCATATAAAGATTTACATAATAATGTGTATTTATGAAATTAATCCATCTATTACTACTGATTTGGTTAATTTTTCACAGGATGTTGGTTTCTATTATTCTCCAATATAATTTTTTTAATTCACCGGAAATGAACGTTTGTACTCTATCTACACTAACTAAAGATTGAAGTGTTATCTTTAGCATTGCTACGCATTTAACATCTACCTGCATCAGTTTTCTAGAAGAATTTTTGTATTGCTTGCAAAATAAGTTTTGATTTAATTATTTTTATTTGCACAAATAATAAAATTTTTTTTAAGAGAGCTTAAAACCCTTAACAATCTAGAACTATTATCAATTTATAGGTTAACGAGGAAAGTTGTCAAATATAATATATAACCGGAAAACTTAAATATTTAGCTATATATGTACTGTTTTTTGTATATGTATTAATGACAAAGATGGCAAATAGATATTTATGATACTAGTGCGTGAAGTAGAGCTTTTATGCACGAATTAGTAATGTTGAAAGACACGCTAAAGGCGAACGCTTTAGTCATAAGAAGCCCATAAAAGCATTTTACTTACATATCTTGTGTCATACTACAACATTTCATCTAAGGCCGAACTAGAGAAAAAAAAATTTTCACCCAAATTAGAGAAAAAATGTATTTGCTCAATTTCTTCAAATTGATACTGATTGTTACTAATTTTTTTTTAATTTATATAATCATTTATGATAATTTTTCATAAAGGATTTAATGTGTTTTAAAATTTAAAACATTATTGAATTTACAATAAATTGGTTGTTTTTCACCGATAACACTGAAAATTCTTTTACTTTTTACAAAATCACTTATTGTTTGCTCGTTGTTGTTTGGCGACAGTGGCGTCAGAAATTGTTTAAAAATGCTGGTTTTATTCAATTTACCTTAGTTTTATACATACGATTTTATTCATTTACGCACGGTTTACTTCATGTAGTTCTTCACACACGTTAAATTATTAATTGATTTGCTTATTATGGGGTGATCGTATATTATAACACATCATTTTGTTGAAGATTGTTGTATACAAAATGACAAGTTGTAATCGTTAGAAATAACTTAATTTGTTGCTTTTATCATTATGGTTTTAAATTTTACAATAAAATAGGTAGCAATTTATTTCTTCAAGAACATTTTTCTTACAAATATTTTACATGGGTTTTTCTAGGAAGTTCTTTAATATTAATTGATACCTTTTATAGAAATGACAATTGCAATGTTCCATTATAAATTCAAATGCAACTGTGAATCACCTAACCAATATGGAATAATGACCGTTTTTTTCATGAAGAATAAATTCTGGATAATTTCAATCTTGTAAGTTTTTCTGTACATATTAACTGGTCTGTGGGGAAATGGTCAAAAGAGTTTTATTTTACAATTTCCATTTTATTGCACTATAAAATTTGAAATTGAGACATAATTCTTGCAAAATGGTCGAGGGTTTGGTATAAACACTGCTAAATTTTAATAAATTATTTCTGAATTTTACGGTTTAAGGTACTTTTGATTTAGTCTGTAGAGAGTAGGGCAGTGGAACAAAAGAAATGAGACAAAAATGAGCAAACGATAAATTTTTAGCAGTGAAAAGGTTTCTGTGGAAATGAAATCTATTACAAGTGATTTTGAGATTTTTTATATTACTTTTAATTTGAAAGAACAGGTTTTAGTAAAGATTTTTCCAACATCATCAGTTCTTTATTGAGTTGTTGAAAGTTTTAATTTTACATGTTTTTCACGCTGTTTTCATTGCTGGATAAACCGAAGTATGCAAGTTTCTGTTCCGATACATGTTAAGGTTTTTTTTCTTTTGGATTTTGTGATTGGCTGCGTGAAAGTTATTAATTAACTAACTTTACTAGGTATAGATTCAATATTGTATTGCAAAAATTGAAACAAAATTAATAGTTGGGAGACTCACAATCGAAAAGTACACACGTGCTTACAAACACAGTCTGTTTCTGCAACATACAAGGTGTCAAAATTATTATCAAGAATTTATTAGAATATAAAACGACATCTAAATGAAATAGGAAACATGTTGAGAATTAGCCATAAGAGCATTTTATTGAAGTACATAACTTTGTTTGTTGACGAGAGAAACGGAACATGTCTTGCTATTTATGAACTAGCATAATATGTGCTACATTTTGCTTTTGAAACTTATGGCAATCAGGAAACTGCTGCTTTTTTGGGCGTCGATATTTACTCTGTAACAAAGTTTTTGGATATTATTGTATGTTTCAGCTCTATGTCTAAATTATTTTCTTATAAATATCTCTAAATTCTCTAAATAATTTCTTCTTGTCTGTGACCTTATACAGTCAGTCACAGCAATCAAAAAATGAAAGAAACTAAAAGTGGTTGAAGTAAAAGCATTCTGTTTGAGTAAAATCTAGAAGTCACTTTTTCACAAAAGTTCTAAGCATTGTGGCTAAAAATAGCAATATTTTTTCATAAAGATAGTGCTCTGTACTTGTAAGAGTTTTACTTATTTGTTTCCCACCAGCTATTACCACGTCATAACTTCGTTAACTTGACTGGAAGCACAACTTACAAAAAATTCAAATTGGTTGGTTGTTGTCTAAACCATCTCAATTCTAATTGACTGCTTGTTGACTGACAGATTTTTTTGCAAGACGCACTTTTCTATTTAGTTGATCTAGAAACAGATTTATAATATAATAGGTAATTATTGATTGTTTATAATACACACCGACACGTTTTCAGTCAAGAACAGTTCAAATGTTGATTTTTTAGAAACTTGTCAATAAAACTTTAAAAGTGCAGTGGTGTTTTCTAATCATGCAAAACTAAATCAAAAGAATAAACAGCAATCAATAGTTCAGTGATCAGTTCCATCTAGAGTACGCAACTAAGCCAAATTGCATCAACTTTCCGTGTTTGACAAATAGAAAAGTTACAACAAGCTAGAGATTTTTTTAGAAAGATTGCTTATTCAGGCAATTTGGAGTAGATACAGGGATCCTAAGTGGAATTAAAAATGCAATAAGTACAGGACGTCATCGAAATCATAGGCAAGATCTTTTTTTTTTGGAAATTACTCAAGGTCATGTCAGATATCTTTAAAAGTTATGTTGTGGGTATATTACTGAAGGTCATTTTTGCTTTCTATGAGGAGCATTATTACTGTTTAGCGGTGCGTTTGAGCAGTTGTGGAATTTTAAAGTAACGTCACCTAAGAAAGAATTGTTTTAGATGCAATATTCTAACAATAGTAATGCACGACCACATTCAGTTAGACGTGAAAACTTTGTTATGGAAAAATTATATTGATTTTCAGTTTTTACCACTTTGATTTCCGACCTTACACATAATGTTTATTCTCATTAGGGTCATGATGGGAGTATGGACAAAAAGTTGTATATTTTTTCTATTTCCTACAGATCCTAGGTGCCTGTTCTTGTAAGAATGTTCAAATAGCTTTAGACGAGGTGCATCAGAATGACCTTATTAGAAAAATGTATATGCGTACAAATGACTTTATAAATAAGCAAACGTAGGGGTACAACTTATATACATGTTTGGAGTTCTAAATATTCAGCAAATTGCAACATTTTTCAAATCTTAGATTTACGAATTTTTATAGCTATCGAGCGAATTCAAACTGTTTAAAAGAAATGTACCGGTAGATTTTCAACCTACAAACCGTAGTCTTTTGCTAATAAACGTATCTGAAACTATTTGATTACCCTCAGTCTGTTCAATGAGTTTCAGAAGGAAAAGTTTTGCGTGGTTGCAGAAAAGTAATGCTGCATTTTTTTTTTTGGATTAGTGGGTAAGAATAACAAAAATGAGAGATAAATACTAACAATGAATTTTTATTTATAATAATAAATATCTATTTTGAGTTGGATCATGAATAATTGTTTATTCTGTTTATTTGCCTTCGCAGTTGCTAAATTGGCAGAATGTTTTTGTGTTGTTTGCTCTGCTTTTTAAAGCTCAATTTAATGAAACAGATTGCGCTGCAAGTTCTCACATTAGATATTTTAAATAATTATTATTGACAGCTCTAGAATAAACTGATAAACAATGGCGATAGGCTAATAAAGGCATCGATTAGTAGAACCTCATTTGAATGAATGTATAAAATTAGTCTTATCAGTTACTTGCAACACCTCTAATATTATGATAATGTGTAAGTTAATCAAATTAAGCAAGAAACAACATTTTCTAGATCTTGGATTGAACTAGGTTGAAAACACGTTAAAAACTATGTAGCATTTAAGTTAAAACGCATAAGTAATACTAATTTTATTATTTTAACGTTCAAATATTTATAGAGAATTTGAGTTTATTTATTCCATGCGAATATCATCATTAATGCAATTTTTTTGTAAATATATATTCTCTATATGTATTTGTAGTTATTTGCTAAATAAATGAGTAATAAATTGGTTGAGTTATTTGTATATAAACGGTTATAAAACCGAAATTATTAGTATATTAATGTGAGTTTTTGCCGTTTGAAAACCGCAATTGCGGAAAATTATTTGTGTTAAAATGGCCAACAGGCTTTAATGGTGGATTTGCTAGTAGTAAGCCTAGAATTTATTTTCGATTTATTTATGATCTTGTATGATCAGGTATGCTAATGTTCTATAGAAGTATCTCTAAGAAAGCATAGATCCACAATGTAATTACATTTAATAGTGATTCCTGCGGTACTAATAGGCATTGAAATCTATAAAGTTAATATGGATGAATAGGTGGGTGGGTGATGCTGTAAAGAATTATAAGTCTTCATGTTATAATAAAATAGGTATAATATCATCACCTGTTACATCTTCTATCCTCTTTTTTTTTAATTGGATGTGAAGACTTGATTAAATATAAAAGATATAAGATAATGAAACAAAATTTGAACAAACTCAACTACTGTCATTTTATTATTCTTGTCAAAATAACTTTGAATGAGCGACCGATGACCAATTCTATTTCATGCGTTTGATCTGGAACAATTAAAATCATGAGAAAAAGAAGTTTTAATCTGAATTTAAAAACTCAATTGACATGTGTCAATGATGGTCTCAGTGTCAAAGGTGTCACCCGTCAACAACAGAAAGTGGTTGCAGTTGTAGGTAACAATTTAAAATGAAATGTAGGATTGCCAACTCAAACAGTCCTATTTGATCACGCTGTAGAATCTGTAGAAAAAATGTTGCTCTATTGTCAACAATTATAAAACTATCGAGAGAACGTTGAATAACACATAAAACATTAACGAATAGACAGGAAAATATTAATGATAATTATTATTTCCAGCCGAGTTACGTTCAATTAGAGGAAAAAATGCAATATCTATACAGTTAATAACTAATATCCTACAGTTTACCAATAATAACTCATTACGATTTGTATTAGACTATACTTTAAATAATTACACGATTAGTCAACATTTACTAGTGTTTATGTTATGAAACATAATATATATTACATACTGTATGTTTAGTGCCCATTGACAAATATTTATTGAATAATAAACAAGCAAGATTATTATATTAATTTTTTACTTTGCCGTCACAAAATTTTAACTGTGAGCTCGAGAAAAGAAAGTTTTAGTACAACCCCGTTTAGTATTTTTTTAGAAGTTTTGTTGGAAGAACTATTGAATGCGACCAAGTCAGAATAAAGAAGTGTAGTACACTCGATTTAAAATAGTATGTTGATAGAATTAGTTTTATAAGGTTTGATTTGGCGCACAGGAACCCGTGCGCCAATACCTTTTATAAAACGTGTTTTCCGAATTTTTTTTTTCAATTTTATTTGAAAAAAAAATTAATTTTTATATTCTTTTATGACTGTTATATGATTGGCATAATTTTTTTAATTTTTAAGAAAAAAATAATAACAGAAAGGAGCAGAATTTACGTACTCTGTTCAAAAATCGGAAACTAGCCGTAATAGTACGAGAGCTAGCAACGTCGGGAAAACAAGCATTTCAGGTAGGCTAGTTTTTAGATATGCTATCTCTCTCACTCCCCCGGACATCATACGGGCTATCTGGCTGGCGGTAGTGGTTGCGTTTATCAGTGCGCATCCTACCTGTACAGGTAAAATATCGATTTTTCAAATCATTTTAAGAAGTTTTTTTTTTTTTTTTTTATTTTTATTGAATTTTTTGCAACATGAATCTATTATTGCCAGATATTTTTATCGTTGTTTAAATTGTGCCAGACGCCAATTTCCAATTGAAAAAAAAATTTTTTTCAAAATATTTCAGTATGACTGAAATTTTTATATGATGTTATTTAAGTATCTAAAAACCTAAAATTAATTTGCCAAACAATAATTCGATTGTTAAACCTTCAGCCAGACCGATCTAAAAGTGAAAAGTGATGTGGTACCATTTTGCTTGGTCTAGGAATAGTTGTCGAATAAATTAAAGAGAAAAAATTAAAAACTATTGAATTAATTGTGGATTAACATAGCATTAAAATAATTATTTATTTTTGTGCAAAATTAAGGTAATTATCAATCTCAAGGATGAAAGTAAACAAAAATTATATTTTTTAATCCATAATTGTGTCACAAAAAACGGAGTCATCTTGATAATTATCATCATCATCATCTTCATCACTGCTGTCATTTTCATTGTCATCGTCGTCTTTTGGATTATCATCGTCTTGTAATAAGCTATTATCTGTAAAAGAATGAAAAATTTTATAAACTTTCGGCAAAGAAATTTATTAGTATTTTATTTTAAATTACCTTTAATGATAATGTCAGCAACTAATGATGGTAACTGCTCTCTAACAAACCAGATAAAATCATATTTATCGTCATTTATGGTCCAGCCAGAAGCTTGAGGTGATAGAGATGTTGGGTGTTGTAAATGAGCATTTCTCCAAAACTTTGCTACGTAACGAATTCGTAGTAAATGCTGATACAATTCAGCTTTGCATGGTGGTAGGCTTGATGGATCAAAATTACGAAATTTTTTTCCAAAATTATCATCTGATTTTTTAGACCGATAAGTGTTTGAAAACAGAAGAAACCGAACTTCATTGACGTTCCAAGAATCACGAGCTCCGTAAATGTGACAAATAAACTTTTCTAAGATCTTAAATGTCTCATCCAGCAATTCTTCATCATCTGTTATAATATTTTGACAGGCTAATTGATACTCTTCTGATTGCTCTAACAGTTTAAAAGGTCGAAGTTTACCTTTCCGGAAAAAAGCTGGTGTGTAGTCGCATCCTGTGAGTGCATGAAAGCACGGTAGAGCTTTCGATAAAGAATTCCCTAGAATTTCGTGCACTTGATTGACGCTTATAAATCGCTCATGATTCCCCACGCCCAAATTTACCCAGATTTTTAGTGATGCATTCAAATGATCCATGTTACCAAGAAGTATTATTAAAATATCTGTGTCTGAGCAGCGTATCACAACTTCACCATCGACATTTATTTGGCAAATGTGATATATTATTCGAGAATCGGCTTCTTCGTGTTCTTCGCAAGACAGTGAATCTTCAACAGTTTTAATAACTGTATTACTTTCAACCCGGTATGAATAGCACTTGTTGAAGTTCACATAAATTATTTTGTGATTTAAATAATATTTAAATTATTATCTCCAATGATAGGAACCATTTCATCACCAGCCCAATAGTCAATAAAAAAATTAACAATCACTTTTCACTTTTAGATCGGTCTGGCTGAAGGTTTAACAATCGAATTATTGTTTGGCAAATTAATTTTAGGTTTTTAGATACTTAAATAACATCATATAAAAATTTCAGTCATACTGAAATATTTTGAAAAAAATTTTTTTTTCAATTGGAAATTGGCGTCTGGCACAATTTAAACAACGATAAAAATATCTGGCAATAATAGATTCATGTTGCAAAAAATTCAATAAAAATAAAAAAAAAAAACTTCTTAAAATGATTTGAAAAATCGATATTTTACCTGTACAGGTAGGATGCGCACTGATAAACGCAACCACTACCGCCAGCCAGATAGCCCGTATGATGTCCGGGGGAGTGAGAGAGATAGCATATCTAAAAACTGGCCTACCTGAAATTCTCTCTCAAAAACGTTGCCAGCTTCTATACTATAACAACGTCTAAAAATTGTTTATCTGATAAATTTGAAAAAGCCTAACAATTCCGATCAATTCTTAGGCAAAAAGCCTGAACAATTTTTGCAGTCCGGCTTGAAAGCTACTTGGTTTTCTACGTTCAACCATTGAACCACTTTTTAAACTTGGTTTAAAATGAATACGCAATTTCTTCACAAGATAAAACAGCAATAATCTGTAATTTAAAAAATTATAAGGCCATTGACATTTTGACAGTTTTGTATACCAACTTTCTAAAACATATGTATAAGAGAATTCAATAATAAGCTTTTAATACTATTACTAATGCTTGAAAACATTAATAAACTTTTTCAGTTGGTTTCCAGCCGCAAACTACATAATATTACTATTCTTAAAATTATTCAAATGCATGCAAATATTGAATACAATTCTATTAATTGTTGAAAAAAGCTGAATGATAAATCTGAAATATTTAACATAGATATAATTTGTCGGATCAAAATTGGTATATAAAGTTATTTCTGTTAAAATTCTGTACTTAAGAGCCTGGAATTGGCGAAAATGATGCAGAATAACTCATGTCTCAAGTAAATTTAATAACATACAACCTAGTTTTCTGCACCTACCATATTTTTAGATTAAATTTTAATCAAGTTAGAAAATTAAAAGTTTCTGCAGAGCTCATACCGGTTGATGATATGTTTTTAATCAGCATGAGACGTGTTAGTTGTATAGCTGCGTTTGGCAAGGTGGGTCCTATATAAGGTAATGTCTGAGATACGAGTATTACAACCTTAATACCATGACACTTGGGGATTGATAATTATATGCTTTTGAAATAATTTTAGCAAAAATAAATAAAAATATGGTTTTTAGCTAGAAACTGATTTACTTAAAAATTTAAGTTGACAAATTCCACATAATGGAAACAGAAACTGTGAATTAATTCTTTTTTCTTATTGTTTAAATAAGACTGAATCAGGTTATTGAATAATATGTTGTCTTCACTTTAGTATTGCATAATTCGAATTAAAACAACAACAAAAAAATGCAAAATTTTTCTTCATTTGTTTATCTTTAGAAGTTAAACAGGTGGGAAGCATTTTATACAGCAACTTTAATTAAATTTTAAAAGGGAAATTACTTTTAAACAAAATTGGAATTTTTTTTTAATTGCAAATGTTGCATTCCAATCATCTTTTGTATTGGTACGATTATTTTTTGAATTTTGAAAGTAATTTTGAAATATTATTCTATAAATGGAACATTCAGAATGTTTTTCAAAATGATTTATGTTGTCATATTTTGACATGAAAGCTGGCAATATGATACTTGTACTCAGCGTTACTTTTAAAATTGAAAATAAGAATATTTGAAGGTCGAATATTAAAAACGATGATAATCATGGAATAATTCAAAAATGTTATTAATCATTCTTATTTTAAATTGTGGTTTTTTAAAAAAATATTGCATTTTTTATTGAAAAAAAATTATGTTTAGTGATTTTTGAGGGTATTTACAATTTTTTTTCATGCGCTGAATAAGCATTAGGTAAAAATTGTGAATGATGGTAATTGCAGAGATAAAGAGGGAGCACTTACCTAAATTGTTTTTTTATATATGTTAAAAGTTGGAAGTTTTCGGAAAAGAACAATGAAAATTAAAACAGTAATGTGATTAAACCATCACGAAAATTGCGTTTTTAGATTTTTGTTGTGGTAATACTATTTGCTTCGGGGAATTAAGATTTTGTCGCAATGGTAGTTTGTGAACAGAGCAAACTAATTAAGGCACGGATGCTAACTAGGTTTAGTTTTATTATCTAGCAGAATGTTTGCTTCCAGCTTTAAAATATTTTGTTGGCATTTTGAACATCAGTATACCTAAACTGAATTATAAACTAATTATATACTACGTTTTGTTGAAAGATATTATTAGCAAATGCTGGTAAAAAATTCAGCTGAAAAAATATTCAGACATTTGAGGTAATTGGTAGGTATTTATTACAAAAACATGTGCCATTTAATTATGTTTTTGTTTTTTCTTAATTATACATTTCTTTTATTTTATCATACTGATTTCTTACTCAAATATAATTGATGATTGTGATTGATGACTCTAATTTTGTATCTTCTCGAAAAGTAAAATTAAATCAATAAGCCGAGAAGTAAATCAAAGCAAATAAATTCATAACAAAAATCTATAGACTCAAACGTATGTTCTCTTAGTCTTTGTCATCGAGACTTCAGTTCAGTTGATACGAGTCTTTTTTATACGTGTTAATTGTTTATTTAAGAAGATTTAACAAAAAGTATTAAAAATTTCATGGTTAACTTTAAACTGTGAACGTACCTTTACCATCAAATCGAAATGGCAACTGTTAATTTGCCATCTGAACTTAACCTCACTTTCAATTTAATGCATCGATAGTTCAACACGTTAATGAAATTAAATTGACAGCTGTTGAAAGCACTTGTAGTGTTATAACAAACTAAAAAATAAAGTTTTTAATTTTGGCAATTATTGCCTGACGCAACTCATCGAGGTTATTTAAGCGTTGCTGGGAAATAGAGTTTTTTAAATAGGATCACAAAAAGTAAACACATAGAGTTAGGTTGCAGGATTTTGAAGAGTTTGTTATGGCTGTATTCTGGCTAATAACTTGACGATCATATCAAATTTAAGGTCTTGGAAGTGGTGTGTGGAGTGGCACCGTCTTGCTAAAAGTACCCGTTTACAATTTTATCGTCATGAAACTGTGCAAAGAATAGCTGTAAAATCTCCTCTGGGTATCTTGCAGCAGTCATTGTTTTTAAAAAAAAATTGTCTTAATAATTCACCATTCACCAGCAACTTAGCGGTCATTACAAAAATAAGATTTTACTACAGTTTTTTGTTCTTGAGAAAAAACTATTTTGAATTAAAAAATAAAGTTAAGTAATTTAGTAATTATTTTGAAATTTGAAGCAATTGTTTTAAAAATTAGGGTCAGTTTACAAAAATTTATAGGCATGGCTAACTAGGACACCAATTTTTAAAAACGCTTGTTGAATAATATTTATAAATAGTTTTAAAAAATGCAGGGAGTTTTAAATCCACACTGCATAATATATATCCATAATCAACTCACAATAAGATTTTGGTATTCAACATGACGAAAAAGTGACGAGTCAGACGTTTCATCAACTTTTGAATGTTTTTTTAACCTTCTAATGGTAAGTAAAAAAGTTAAGGCAGATTTATTCAAAACAATGATGTGTAGACTCAGACAGGTTTTGTGTTTATTAACATTTATTGGTGAGACTTAGCAATTAAGATTTAATTTAGCCGGACTTAAATAAGAATTAATCAATCGTGTTTTGAATAAATTTGCTTTGACGGTTATAGGCTTATCAAAAGCTTATTACTAACGTAAAATGTAATAAGTGGTTACACCTAGTGCAAGTTTTTCCAATCGATGTTAGGCAGCCAAATTTCCACATTTTGATATTTAGCTCACTGAAAATGACAGATATAAGAGAATACAGATGAAAAGCGTGAATCTGGTAACTTGATTATCCGATCTTCTCTTATTGTCTGATTTCTCACCTTCAATTAATATATTTTATTTACCTTTTATTAAATATACTTATTTGATACTAAATTTTATTTGCCTTTTGTTGATTTTAAATGACTTTTTGTGAGAGGACTTTCTCAAATAATGTTTTTTGGTTGCTATGAAAGCGAAATCTAAAATTTCTATATTTTTAATTTGAATACAATATATTTCAATTTTAACGTTTTGCCATTACAACCTAATGACTGAGAAAATGTTTCTTTGTATCTTTGTTCCAATAAATAACTTAGGATCCAGCAAACTTCAAGCTTTTTTAAAATGAAAGCACCAATTGAACAGTGTCTGGAATTCCGAAAAAAAATCAAATCTTGTTGCCAACAATTATGCACCTGTTTTATGCAATTGTGAAAACTGCAAATCAAAAGTAGTCGAGACAATGATCAGTTTTGTTTGAAAGCTGTGAAGAGCAGAATTGAAAATTAAAACAGAATTTTTGGCGCAAATTTTAATTGAAAAATTAACTGCATGTTAATTTGAAAACTTCTGTGGCATTTTAAATTTTCTAAAAAAACTCAAATTTTGACAAAAGCAGATGTAGGTTAGCTAACCAGATAATAAATAAATAACCCAGTTAGTAACATTTGAATTTGTCCAACATATTGCAGATACGATACGATACCGTAAAGACAAACAAAAAATATTTTATCAAAGAAATCTGTTGTTTTCAACATATAATGGTTAATTGACATTCAATTCCAAGTTGGTTTCAGTTTCAAAATTCAATCTGCTTGTGTGAGACCGAGTGAAATCTAAAATCGGCTGACATTAATTAACTTTTGCCAGCTTTTTGTCATAAAAGGTTTTTACAGCTTGAATATATCAATTGGGGAATGAGTTCAGGATTAAACACGGATAATGCAATTAGTAAAAAAACTAAACTGGGGGTTTACTATTCTTAACATGATGTTTCGACAATGCTGACAATGCAGAACCAACAAAAAAATGTTGTCTAGATATAGGTCTATACCGTGTGCCTTTAAACTAAAACTAGAAGGCTTCAAAATAATTGTCTTAGGTTAAATCTTTAGTTTTAAAAAAAAAATGCGATAGAAATTTTAGCTCTATACATTTTGAAGCCGCAAAATTAGATTCACTCGCTCAAATTTTCTAAAAGCATATTGGTGCTTGTTGAGATAATGATGTGCAGTACTTGTTGCTAGCTTTTTACATATGTTTACATTTTTTTACGTGTTTATTGAGCCAGGAGCTCTTAATAAATTGATAGTTAAGTTTTATCGATGAAAAAAAACTTAATTTGTTACTCAAGACTTTTGTTTAAGTTGTAAATTTTAGGGTTTAAATTGTGAACATTAGTTTGGAATCACCCAGTGTAATTAATTACAAACAAGCAATGCTGTCATGTAATAAAATAGTGTTTTTAATATTATAAGTTCTGTGGAAACATTTCTTGAGTGCAAAGTGAGTTAACTAAGACATATAATTTGATAGTAATGAACTAGTAAAAATGCAATAAATGTCTTTTGCTCATTTTGCTACCCAACAATATAGGGTTGATAACTTTAATAAAAGATTAAAAGCGTATCGTAAACTGCTGATTTAATGCATTTATTAATTGTGGTCTTGCGTTTTTATCGATCAATAAAAGACAATCAGTTTGTTCTTAGATTACGTATCAGCCATAAACCGAAAAACCTGAAATTAATAAATTTTACGTCTCATTAATTGAGTTTTATGTTTTTCTTGCTTTCAAATGCGACGGTAATATCTCTACAGAATTTTTTATTTGTTTCAGGTGAGTTTAAAGGCATAATTTTCTTTCTTTTGGACGTGGCTTGTCTCCGAGTGGCTAATAAATCTGACAACTTTGCCAGCTCTAACGCAGTTATGAGTCCCTACAGCCACAGAAGCCAACTGGGTTTGTTATATGTTTCTTACAAATCAGTTCGTTCTACAGGTCATTTTTGAGAAATTGTCACAATGACATGATGTGTGCTTTCAAACTTCGCTCAAATGACTTGTATGACTTGAGATTCTATAGCGAAATCGCTTTATCAGAAGCCAAGCCAATACGATTTGAAAGATGTTGAAATTGGAGAACGGATTTTTCTTTTATTCGCAGAAGAGAGATGAAGCTTTTATCTGTATAAGACTTGCTTTTCAAGATTGTGTGGCTTTATGTCTGTTTATAATCTTCACTCTATTTTGTATGCCGATCAAAGCTTATTAAATACATTATATTACATTTGCGCTTGTATATAATTTAATTTCACATTCATAAGAAAAGAAACTGAAAGTTTTTGATTACTTACTCTGTTGGTACAGCTTGTTTTTCTAAAAAATTCTTAGATTTCAAGAGATTGCTATTTTATGTTGATTTTAAAATAACACAGTGAATAATAGCAACAATATGCAAGCGATTTGCTTAAAAAAATTATTTTACTCGTATAATGCACGTCTCTTGGTGCATTATAAGAGGACAGTGACTCCAGCTTTGGGCAGGTATTTTTGTATTTAGAGTTATAGACATAATAGTCTCAAAGCTACTCTACTGTTTTGCTGATTACCACAAAATATATGTATATTTCTGCTTAGTTCTACAAAATCATTTTTGAGACAACGATAGTGCTTGCACATTAAAACTACTTCTACTAAGTAATTTTTAAAAATTTTCTTAAACGGATTTTGTTTTGAGCTTTTTATTAAACGAGTTGATAAAAATTTGTAGCTTTTTTTAGCATTATTTTTTTCATGTATATAAATTTATAAATTACCAATTGTATTACTATGTTAATTCAAAATATTTATTTTAGGCGGTTGATGTCAACGTATACCCTTAATTTTACAATAACAAATCAATTTATGTATTATATAAAAGGAAATTGTTGGTTTTTTGGGGTTTTGTTTTCTAAATTACTCTGTATGTTGCCCGAAATTATTGAATTTTGACAATTATTTTAATTTTCTTTCTTTAATACCTAATGTGTTTTGAAATTATTGGAATTATTTTTCAACTTTACATTTAGGTTTATTTTAATTTTCTGGAATTTAATGGCAACTTCCACTATGAATTTTTCTTTGAAGTTGAAGATTTGTTTTGTAATTTTAACTGTAAATTTATGGAATTTTTTTTTCAGTTTTAACGCTAGGATTTTGTTTTTTGTTTTGTTTTTAGATTTTTGGTTATAAAACTTAGCTGATTTTTGAATACACTTTGTCTTACAATGCCTGTCAAACTATAATTTTTATTTAGGGTGTTTTCTCTGTAGTATTGAGATTGTATTTCAAGGATCAGTTGCCTTTAGGGCGGGCAACTTTGAATTTATCTAGCATCTTATACACAAGTGCCTATCTTTTTACATTCATATCTGACCCTAAATTGTAATAGGATATTTGCTTGTCAAAAAAAACTTAATTTTGTTCATCATTAATGACGTTGCTGATAACAGTTGCTTCACTGCAGATGAAAACTTGAAAAGTAATAAAAGTAATAAAAGTAAAAGTAAAAAGTTGATAGTAAAAAATTTACTTTTTTTTACTATTTTAACTAACTTCTACTTCTACTCATAAGGTGTGCAAATGAATACAACTAATTTAATTTTTTTTTGGTTTATGGCTTTTACGTAAAGGCTTACTGGTCTTTCTGTTGTTAGTATATAATTTACTTAATGATTTATTTGATTACGGTGTGTTTCTGATAATATCGTCTTGTTGAATAATTATTATTGTGTTAATAATTTAATGTTAAGCTAATCTATCTTTATTATCAAGGTAACGACTGTCAAAATAAAATTTAAATTTAAAGATTACTTGATGATATTTTATTTGAACGTCTGATATTTGTCTGCAAAGTTTGGCTTTAATCAACGATTTTGATTTCTGGTAACAAATTGTTGATTTAGGGTATTGAGGATCAACTAGCTATCTCGCCTTAAAAGTTGTAATCTGTTTAGGCAGTCAAATGAGACCCATGTCAGTATACTTTTCCCGCATTAAAGACCAATTTATTTCGGCATGTCAAACCTTCGTTCTAGCTTTGCACATCAAACAGTCATTGGTTTATACCAAAGACAAATTTAATCAGTATTGAATTTCAAATTTTACTGTTTCGTCTCGGTAGCGGAGCCGTCATTTTTCTGTTGGGGTATATATAATTAGCATTTTTCATGTCAAACTCGAAACTCACTCATAGGTTTGTATTACATCCATGCATTGGTGTTCAAATATGCTATTTTAATAAATATACTTTTGGGAAATATACATCTTGATAAATTGAAATGAACAAAAATGCTATTTTTTTTATTGTATTCAATTGAAGTTTTGAAGTCTTTGCAATAGATTATACATCTTACATCTCTTTATTATTAAACATTTAAAAACAGTGATTAACATTTTTTTGTATTATTATTATTGAATATTTATCATTGAAGGCAACAACTCAAGTCAGCCGACATTTGTTAATATGTTTATATTTATTCTGGGTAAAATACTCCATTTAATTGCTGTCTTTAATTGTTGGTTTATGCTTTTTCCTACAAATATTTAAATAAGGGATTGCTGGTTTTAGCATTTAGTGGACACTTCACACATTTTGATTTATAGTGGGCCGAATCTACAAGACCTTTGTCGCTCTAACAACACCCACAAAATCTCCCTGTTATTTAGTACTCACCAGATTCCTATTTTAACTGCTAACGGTTAGCTCTGCCTTCACTTTAAGGCGCTTATGTCGCTTCATATAGTGGATGTGTTTATAATTTAAGCCCTCAGAATACATAATGAGCTTTGTATTCTCGCAAATCGCAGAGGACAAAAGTGCTTAGGCACGTCTATGAGATATTAAACCTATTGAAGTAGAGTCATTTACACAATAACAAAATTAAATTAAAAATTTAAAATAATTTTTTTAAGATTTGTACTTTCGGCTTTCTAATTAATTTAGAACATAATATTTTGTTTTTTATTTAAAAGCTTTTATTAACAGGTCTAATGCGAAGTCACTAAGTTTTTCTTCTGTCACAACGTGCTTAAATCTCAGTAAAACAGAAACATTTTTATAAATTTTTAAAGCTGGGCCTGTTTAATTATTATAAACTAGCTGGCCCGGCGAACTTTGTTCCGCCTAAACATAGATATTATTTTTAAAATAATCAAACCAAAATCTTTGAAAATTATATATTGATACATGTCATTTTTTGTCTCTATCCCTCCCCTTTTCATTCCTTTGTTAATAAAAAGTAGCTGTTTATAATTATTTACTTTTATTAATTTTTTCTAATTAATAATTAAAAATTATTAAATATTATTAAATATTTAATAATTAAATATTAAAATAATTATTAATATTTAATTAAAAATTTTATTAAAATCTTTAAATATTTATTAATATTAATAAACTCGCTGCTCGATTCAAATCAGCACTTGATAAATATCTTGTTCTGCGTCGCAAATTATCTATTTGTTGACCTCTGTTGTTCGCTCGACGATTCTGCATTGCCAACCGAGCTGTTTCACGGGCTGCTTCACTTTGCTCTCGTGATTGAGAAGCACGAAGTCGAGCCATACTATCGCGGCGCTGTTCACGTGCAATTTCTTGTTCTTCTTCAGTCCTTTCATTTGCAGTTTTTCGTATTCTTCTTGCATCACGGATGTGTCGGGAAAGATTCGATCGTCTTGGTCGCGGCATTATTAATTAAACTTCACTTCACCTAAAAACTAAAATTTTCAACCATACCGAGTTTTATAGTTCACTTCACTTTTTACGAATGGGCAACGGCACTATCATTACATTATAATTGTTAATTATTTATTTAATAGAAATAGTTTTATTATTGATTTCTTACAAATATCAAATTGTCATCCATACGTCATTACATATCTGTCATTATACGTCAATTACATAGCTGTCATTTGCGTTTTGTTATTCCACGTTTTATAGTGACTGACGTTTCATGTCAAGTCACACGGGAATGCTGTCGAACGGGATGAAAAGTATCCTATGTCTTTCTCCTGGCTCTAAACTATAATTGATATAAAAATTCAAGTTTGGGAAAATTTCTTGAGCCACGTCAAATAAATTTTAATGTAAACGCTTCTTCGTGGTTGCGTCAAATTTCTCGGTAATTTGTCGAGCCTCACCGAACGTTTCCGACATCGCATTTCACATTTGACTTTCACCCCTCTTTTAGAGGGTGGTTTCTGGAATAAAAAGTATCTTATGTCCGTCTCCTGCCTCTAAGCTACCACCTCACCAATTTTCAACCATATCGGTAAAGCCGTTCTTGAGTTATAAGTGGAGTAACTAACAGACTTTCTTCTATATATATAGAATATAGATCTCTTATATCTTTTTTTATGACTACGTAAATATTTTTGTTCTACCTTATTTTGTAAAGAGAAGTTAAAATAGCTCTAGAGTAAGTTTTCTAGAAATACAATAAGCTTGAAAATTTAGGGTAGATTTATAAAGCATATTATTATAAGGGTAATTAATCGTAGGATAGAAAAATCTTGAAAATTATGAAGTTTTGTATTGCATTTTCAAAATATTCATAAACGTATATGATAATATGTATTCAAAAATTGGTAGTAAAATGAACTAAAAAAAACAAAACTAGCGGATACAAGGATATAAGTTATTGTTCAATAAACTGGTGGCGGCACAACTTTAATGGAAAATTTTAGCCTGATTAGATTGTGTTATTTCGAAATTTTCAATGGAATATTTTTCTTGAGGCTATGGATTGCAATTACAGATAACCAATTTCCCAATAACAGTTGATATGAGCTTTGGGAACAATAAATCTTCACTTCAAGTTAATCGATAAGATAATATAAATTTATTACTATTATAGAAATATTTAATAAAGAACTTTGAAAATATGTATTGAATATTGTGTTGGTAATTTTGTTCATTTGTAGAAGCTATGTAGACTGAAAAAAATTCACATAAGTCACAAACAAGCTATATAAAATTGAAAAAAAAATAAGTCTCAACTAAGTTAACAATATAATGGGCCACTTGTAATGTGGCCCATTTATACTTTTTTTTGGAAAGTTGGTCACATAATCGATGATGATTTTTTTAAATGGAAGCAAAGGTGTCAACCTACTCTAAATTAGTGCAAATGCCTCAATCAAAAGTCACCTAGTACATATATACAGAGTGTTACCAATATAATTCTGCAAAAAGTTCAGTAATAATAAGTGCAAAAATGTTCTAGTCTTCTTGTTGAAGAGATAAAAATAATTGAAGATGTGTTTAAAACTTTCTGTACGTCAGTGAAAACCGCTGCATAGCTTTCATTAAAGCGGATTTTGAATTTTTGTGGGCTTCATTGTGAAGCAATGTAACAAATATGAGCAATATTCTTTTGGAGAAAACATATTTTTTTGAATCTACTGAATACCACTTGGTAATTAGTTTGCCTTTTGTTTAATTTTGTTTAATTGACTTTTAAAAAAAAAGGAGGTTTTAAATTTGACTGTATTTTTCTTGGGTGAACCAATTTTAATGATATATTTTTTTTATTTGGAAGCTTATTAGTTTAATGGGAATCGGCGCATGAGTACTACAAATTATTCCACTTCAATTTTTTATGTAATTTTTTTTAAATGGCTCTAGTGATGATCTAAATGCATGTTGCCATAGAGCAATCTGATGCCACATTGTTTAAATCGAAATTAAAGCAGAGAATTTTATATTTTAATCTCTTTGCTTTATATATTTTTTGAATCAAAGGTACCAAATTTAAAAAATTTAATCTTTGAAAAATATTAACTTTATCGTGAAAAGCTATAAAAAAAATTTTATTTGCATTCCAATAAATAATATAAAGACAAACTGTCTGGCTGAAAAATAACAAGTTTTTGCAATTATTTGAACAATTCGTTTATTCAAAAGCAGACATATTCTTCAAAAGTTCAAAATGAGTTATCAGTTTTAAAATAAAACAGGTATTGTCAATTTTTAAAATGAATTTGAATGTCACATGACATTTAGCGGTTGTTAGTGCTAAAATCCCATTACAAGTCTAATACTAAATTGTGTTACTGTCGTTTTTTGGTGTATCAGTTTGTATTGTTTTGTGTTTTATTATATTCATATTCTTTGTGTGATTGAAATAAAGAGAAAGCAAAGTATGTCCAATAAGTTAAAAAAAATTTTGCTTGGTTTTATTTGACTGAAAGTATAACAGTTTTTGGTACTCATGCGCCGATTCCTACTGGACCATATGCCTTTCATGTGGTTCAATATAAGTTTGATCGAGATCGGAATATGTTAATAATGCGTTCTTGACATAATTTTTTTGACACTTGCAACTGATTATGAACAGTGAGATTTTTAAAAATTCTAGAATTGATTTCAATATAATTAAATACATATTAGTTTATTCGACTAATTAATTTAAACAAACAGCAATTTGAATCAATTAATGGAATAAAATAATAATTAATCATATTGAAGGACGGTTTAATATGTTTAATTATTAGTTCTGATTACTCGTATCTTAATGACGTACAACAAATTTTGACAAAACAAAAGTTTTAATTATTTTTTTCTTTGCGGCAGGCAGACTTTTATTAGAAACATTTTTTGTATATGAGCTCAACTTTACTGTCATTTATTACTGAATGTTTTTGGTAAAGTTAAATTGGGAATATAAAAACAATAATTGAGAAAAGTAAAATCGCATTAAAATGTCTGGCATAGGGAGAAAAAAGAATCGTATTTAAACTTTTAACTTTATTTTAAAGTATACCAAGCCCAAACTCAAATAAATCGACCTGGTTATTTAGTGTATTGCCAATGATCATCGATAAAGAGAGCATCATTTAAACTTAAATAGTTTTACAGTGTTCAGATACGCCGTATAAAACACTTGAGCTTAAAGATGGAAAATCTATAATATATAAATTGATAATTGTTTGTATCAAAAAATAATAATAATAAATAAATCAATCTGTTTCCATCTAACACATATTTCTCATGTTTCAAATCCAACTTCACGGTTTGTGCCTTGATTTTAAATTGGTTAATTCCAGGGGCTTTATTTATTTTAATTATATTTCTCAAAACTTATAATAACTTTAGTTTTGATAATTAGCAATAAAAGTTGCAATAACTTAGTTTTGATAATTAGCAATTAATAAGTTTGATTCTTACTACATCTAAGGTAGACAGCATAAGTCACGTTTGGAAACGAAATTTTAATGAAGGTTTACAGCTTCATAAAGCTCGAGGTCTATAACATTTGAGACGAGAACGACCTTCCGAACCAAAATCTACAAAATGTTTATATTTTTTTTGTTGAAGAACATCAGGTTGAATGTTTTATAATTTGGATATTACTACAAATGTTATCGCTTTAGTCATCAGGATCATGATTGTAAAAGACATAAAAACAATAATAAACATAAATTTGCACATTTATTACACAGGATTTGGCTAAGCGTTATATTTAACCATTTTGGAGATGATTCCAACGACAGCACATGTTTGCTTAGGTATAGCAGCAAAAAAAGCAGGGAAATAAACTCATTAATATGAATCTACTCAAGCTTTTTTCTGGAAAATATTTTTAAACGACCAGTTTAACAGGCGATTCCAAGCGTAACAAATAATTACCAATTTCTCTCAACCGACAAGACAAATATTACAAATTTTCAAAAGAGAAATGCTTTGCAATATTTTACTGGAAATTATTATCTAAGTAAAAGGGTTGGTTTATGTGTAAACAAAAGCTTTTATAATTAGGATTGCATTAAACGGATGTTGAATTTTGCGTTAAGAGTCAACAAAAGGTTATTAGTGTTGTTTGGTGTTGATAAATTAGGCTTTAACGGAAGCTCTAGCTAATTAATTTATATATAAGAAGAAGATCTGTTTGAATTACAAAATGCTGTTCAAATATATTTAAATATATACAAATATATTCAAACGATATTGATGAATATTACAATGTTTACACGTTTTACACGTTTTTCAGTTTGTTTGATTTGCAGTAGCTTTACCAATTCTGGTTCTTTTTTTCTTTTTGAAATATTATTACCTTTTTTTTATTTATACATTTTATAAGCTTTTAATAAACTCACATTGGCAGTGGTTTAAGTAACTGCCTGTAACTCAGAGCTTTGCAGCAAATCCATACAAATGCACTATGCAGTGTAAATGCTTTCTATTATACACGCTGTCTCCTAATTGTTGTTATATTTGGGGCTGTCATTATTTGTTTGATAAGCCATAAAAGCTGGATTACGTTTAACAGGTTAGGATTAATAAAAATTTGAGCATTGAACGAGAATACAACTCTTCTTTATGGTTGAACAGTTTTTCAACAATAATGGAAGAACGGTTGCTATAACGCACAAGTTTAGTACTAAATATTTATTTTTATTAATTTTTTCAACAGTATATATATTTTTTACAATTTTTATCACAAAATAATAATTTTATTTTGGAAAACTAACTTTATTGTTAAACTAGCTGACCCGGCGAACTTCGTACCGCCTTAGCGTAAATTTTATTTTGTATAGCTGACCTATCTTATGTATGCGTAATTGCGTACCTATTCAATTTGAACTGGAATCTATAATATCCTCCATATAAAAATGAAATCCTATTTCCCTGGTCTCGTCATACCCGAGAAGGACTTTACTAATTGTATTAAATATTGCCCCCCAGTGCCCTTTTCACCCCGCCCGCCGCGATGCCCGGCGCGCTTTTCAGACTGCATCGCAAACAACGGCCACGGCGCTATGGCGGTTTTGTTTACTGTTTGATTTTTTTAATTCGTAATATCTTTTGAATGGAAAGTCCAATTTAAATAATTTAAAAACTATTTTATAGGTAGTTAAATGGTCTTGACCATAAAATAATTTATTTGGATAAGGATTAATATAAACACATAAATAGCATGGTTTGAAGTTGGTTAGCATTTTCATTAACGTTTTAAAATGAAAAAAGTTGTTGTAGTGACATAACTACAATAGTTGGACATATGCTACCGGGGAGTTTTTTGTAGACATTATGATGTTCTTCAATATTGTTGTACATTATTTTGTTCTATCGCTAATAGTTTCGGCAGCGCATTCGACGAAAGACATTTTAAGACTCATTTTTCTTTACCTCCGGTTACATTGTTAAAATTTTACCAAGGATCCCTAATTTTTTTCAAAATGAAATGTAGCCCATGTCAAATAGGAAGAATGTAGCATTCTATTGGTGAAAGAATTTTTTAAATCGGCGAAGTACTTTTTGAGCTTATTCATTACAAATATACAAATCTTTCCTCTTTATAATATTAGTGTAGATATATATATGTATATATATATATATTTTTATTATCAGATAATAATTTAAAATTGCTTAATTATATTTCCAATGTGTAAGATTTATAAGATATGATAAATTATAAAGTAGCGTTTTACACCACATATAGTCTGTATTTCATGCATTTAACGTTTATTTGCATAGGATTTTGCTACGACATCAGCTATAATTTGCAACGCCTGCTCTGATTTGTGTGTTTTTTCATCACAGTGTACATCAGTTAATAATTAAGAGACGTAGGTACTATTGTAGAAGTTATTATGTACTCTGAAGTTTTGTTCTCACAGGTATTACATTGTCTAAGTAATAATAATAATAATATATGTAACGTTACTAGCATTATTAAAAGGATTGTCAGTGGCGAATGAAGGATATAACTGACTTGAAAATCAATTTTTCAAAACAAAATATGAATTAGAGAGATGATTTATAAAACACATTAAAACTTCGGTTTATTGTAAAAAAAGCTAAAACATTTGGTATAAACGTTGAATTCGCTTCTGTGTACACAAACTTGTTGAACAAGAAAAGAATAATAAAATGGGTAAGAAGACAGCCACTGTTGGTGTGGAAGGTAAAAAAGAAGCTTTATTTAATGCTAATCCATCACACCACAGATAATCTCTAGTTTACGCGAGATAAAAAACAACAATATTTACAATATGAAACACAAAAGCTTCGTTTGTAGATTAAACTATTTAAAATTAACAAATTTGCATATTATAGCTCTGGCTTCTGCAGAAGTTTTTTTATTAATATTTTTGATTGGGAAACTTTCTGGGCCATAAACTATTTTCATTTGTGGCAATCTGAACTTTATTTCCGGAAAATAGACATTATGATGTTCTTCAATATTGTTGTACATTATTTTGTTCTATCGCTAATAGTTTCGGCAGCGCATTCGACGAAAGACATTTTAAGACTCATTTTTCTACACCTTCGGTTATATTGTTCAAATTTTACCAAGAATCCCTAATTTTTTTCAAAATGAAATGTAGCCTATGTCAAATAGGAAGAATGTAGCATTCTATTGGTGGAAGAATTTTTTAAATCGGTCTAGTACTTTTTGAGCCTATTCATTACAAACATACAAATCTTTCCTCTTTATAATATTATAATATATAATATATATACTAGATAAAAAACAACAAATAAGAGTACAATAGTAAAAATATTTAACAAGCTAGAATAAGAAATTGTAAGAGCTGCCGTTTGGAAGAATGAAGAATCAGTCGTTATCGGCAACTCTAAACTAAAGGTTATTTTTTGCCAACCAAAAATTGTATTTTTCATATGTTTTCCAAAATACGGAAACAAATTGTCAAATTTGCAAGCTTATCATGCGATTTAGAGGTTTGTTGGGAAAAAGCCATTTTTATTAAAATACAAAATTGATTGTGATATAAAAATGTGGTAATAAGAAAGAAAAAGTTTAATCTCCCTGGTTGGTAGCAGTGATTAAAAAATTTAAATTAATATTTAAATCATTGGCTGTTAGAAGCGGTTTTTCATCTGAGATAAACAAAATGATTGATTTAAAAGAAATATTCTTATAATAAAATTTAATTTAATTTTTATTGAGAAAATTATAATCGGTAAGATTTATAACAGGTGTAAGTTGTAATGTCAGAAACCGTACAGCCTATTTTATCTATCTGCGAGTTACTGAAAGTAACGCCGGATTTGGACAAAATATAAATATTGGTGTTTTCTTTGAAACAAGAAGTTCTGATCGTAGATCTTTCATTGTTATCATTTTAACAGTTTTACTTGAATTTTTTTTAACTTATTAGAAAGCGAAAAGTCAAAAAGGCAAATGTAATCATACATTATATTATTTATTTTTCTATACTCTACACTGTAGAGTGTAGATCAATAAATGAAAAAGCAACAGAAATTTATTTTGATCTATATTATTGGAAAGTTTTGCTCTCTGTTTTCCAGAATATTCAAGATTTTCTTCTACAATTTTTTGACGGTTCTATAATAACTCAGCAGCATTTTTTAATACTACTTTATCACAATAGCTGAGTGTATAAGATTTTTTTTTTATTTATGGATTGATGTCTTATAGGTTAACATTGTAGGTCTTTTGATAAAATTTGGATTTTTTTTTGCAAACTTGAATATTTCGTTTTTCTTGAAAAATATTTAAATTAATTGTATTTTGTTCGCTTGGAACAAAATACCGTGGATATAATATTAACAGGATTCAAGGGTGGCTGTGTTTTTTTTGGCCGCAGGTCTTAGATCGGTTTGTATTAAATTTACGTAAAATAACTACTCAGCCTAAATGTTTCGTGAAGACACAGATTAATCGAATATTTTCATTCTTTATTTTCTCGCTTTATTTGATTTGGAAAATAGCATTGATTAATTACTCGTTAGTGCCCGGCCGGGCCGATACATTTGCGCCATTTTCTGAATGTGAAATGAACTCTTAATTATTTAACAAGAAAACGGGACGTTTTCAAACCAAACAAAAATATGAATTTCTTTTTACGGCGCTTAAAAACAATAACGCAAACCAATTAAATTGAAAAATGTAAACTCACAAAAATATCTACGTCATTGCGTAATCGACTCTATGTTTATTCGGTTTCAGTGCGAACCGATCTAAAATCTGCTGTCAAAAAAACACAGCCGCTTGGGATTCCTCTTAATATTGTTCACTCTGTATTAGGGCGGGTTTAATAAATGGTATTTTGTCTTAATTTTGTTATCACTTTTTAACAGAAAACGTTCCACAATTTTAATTATCAGTAAGTTTATTAAATTTACATTGCATTAGTGCTTTTATGTTTTTTGTTTTTGCTTTATATTGAGAAGTGAAGCCAAACGTCAAATTCATCTGGACATAAAATTAGTGACTACCTACCTACTTGGAAAACTTTTAATTGAGATCGTGATGTAATTAGAATCGTAAGTCTTAATAAATCTGTCATACTTTCCTGTTTTAGCAGAAACGCAAAGAAATTCCTATGATAATGAGAACTGGAAACCTAGTGACCCATTCGAATCGAAAATTGTTGAACGATCTTAACCAAAGGGATTGTCTATTTGGTTCATTATTATACGCTGGAAGCGAACTCTTGGCACTTTGTCTAAGCTTTATTGCTGTGTTGATACGCGGTCTGACTTCGAATTTGAAGCATTATGTCATTGGGGATAAGAATGAAAGACACACGAGAAATTTTCGAACTCGTAAATCATGCAAGATAAAAAGGTTTTTTTGCGAAACGATCTCAATACAAAAAAATGTACTCATCACCTGTTATTTTCATTTTCAGAAAGGAGTTTAGGATTAAGTGAATTATTTACCAACTTGTAACAAACTCCAGCGTCTTTTAACTTTCTGCTTTAATACTAGATGAGTTTTTGAATACATTTACTGGTTTGCGATTTGATCTCTTGAATTTCAAATCTTTCTTTACATTCTTCAGAATAAAGTTTTACTTTATTAAGGAGTATCAGCCTGTAAAGTTATTCAAATAGATGAGTGAAGTTAGTGAAAGTGTTAAATTATATTGAGTAATGAAAAATGCTAGACGTGAAAACCACAATCTGCAATATACAAGGGTGACTTTGGAAAATAAAACGATTGTCTTGACTTGATTGAGCTATTTTATTACATTTTTTGTGCCGGTAAGGTAATCCGGTATTGCACAGCTGACATTCACATTTTACAGCACAGTGCCGTGCATAAATGTCTGCCGCAGGCATTTGCGTTATTTTTTAAATGTAAATTGAGTTTTTAATGATTAAAGATGTTGAAAATATGTATTTTTTATTTTACAGCGGTCAAAAACCTTAACGCAAACTCCCTAAATTGAAATGTTTAAATTCACAAAAATCTTTACGTTATTTTAAAATCTCTACAGATCGTTGCCGGCTTTAGTACAAACCGATAGTTTTTTTTTAATTTGTGTTACTTCAGATTTTTTTTTAGGTTTTACATTTGACTGTATTTTTTATGTGTGTTACCTCAGAATTTTTTTGTCGATGTTTTTTATTTGAAAGCTAACACTTCTTATATGTGACGCACTATATTCATACATTTAAACAAGATCTGAATAGATTTTGAGTTATCTGTAGTAGATAACGCGTTTTTTGACACACATTTTTGACGCTGTGCCACTTTTAGAGTTATAATAAAAGCAAATAACAAATTAATAAACTTGAAAAATTGACTTTAATGTAATTAAATATTAATTTATATATTCAATTAATTTTAACAAATTGAGCAAGAAACTAATTTGTTTGAATCAATTAAATAAATAAATAATTATTGAAGTTGTGTTTTTTTTGTTACATTACTATTTTATATTATTATTTCTATTAAAATATGTTTTTTTGTTAAACATATGCTATTTATTTTTTTTTATAAATGTATTGGTTCTAATAATTTTTGGACTAAAAAAAATATATAATTAGTTTTTTTGAGAGTAAAAGAACAACAAATTAACTTACTCGCTCACTGAGAAGCGCCAAAATTAAATGTTGGTTCACTTTTATGGTCTTTTATTCTTTAACAATTAGCAACATTTGCGGTACAGGGTTTCATATTGCTTTTTAGACCATTTCGGCAAAAGCGGCTGACGTGCCAGCATTGCACCTATTTTTTGTATATTTTTTTGGGTCTCAAAAAATTGCCTTCAAATTTTGTGAGGCATTATCACTATAGTCACACACTTTTAATTGAAAAAATTATTAACCAGCTGTCAGAATTATCTGTCTACTTTTAATAACACGACCATAGCAACGCATCGTGATAAACTGCCCTGTTGCCTTAAATTTTATCTACACTAATATTATAAAGAGGAAAAATGTGTATGTTTGTATGTTTGTAATGAATAATCTCAAAAAGTACTGGGCCGATTTAAAAAAATTTTTCACTAATAGAATGCTACATTTATCCTATTTGACATAGGCTACATTTTAAAAAAATTAGGGATCCTTGGTAAAATTTGAACAATGTAACCGAAGGTGTAGGGAAATGAGTCTTAAAATGTCTTTCGTCGAATGCGCTGCCGAAACTATTAGCGATAGAACAAAATAATGTACAACCATATTGAAGAACATCATAATGTCTACAAAAAACTCCGCGGTAGCATATGTCCAACTATTGTAGTTATGTCACTACAACAACTTTTTTCATTTTAAACATTAATGAAAAGCCTAACCAAATTCAAACCATGCTATTTATGTGTTTATATTAATCCTTATCCAAATAAATTATTTTATGGTCAAGACCATTTAACTACCTATAAAATAGTTTTTAAATTATTTAAATTGGACTTTCCATTCAAAAGATATTACGAATTAAAAAATTTAAACAGTAAACAAAACCGCCATAGCGCCGTGGCCGTTGTTTGCGATGCAGTCTGAAAAGCGCGCCGGGCATCGTGGCGGGCGGGGTGGAGGGGGCACTGGGGGGGCAATATTTAATAAAATTAGTAAAGTCCTTCTCAGGTATGACGAGACCAGGGAAATAGGTATTCATTTTTATATGGAGGATTGTAAGGGGTATTTTTTTTGACGCAATTTGCATAAGAATAATGGTGAAGGCGCCGGGATAATTAAATTGATATATAATTAAATTACCTAGTTTCATTAAAATACAATATTTGTCAGATTGTTTCACCACATTCGTTCCTGATTATGAATACAACTTAAATACTGCATAAATACAAGTTTAACAGACTACATCATTATCAACGATCTACTACAACTCACCCCCTTTGTGGCCGCCGTTAAGAAACCGCCTCGAACGAATTGAACGGATTAGATCAACCATACATGAAACACATTCACACATAATGTACCTGTTAATAATACTTATCAAGGAACTCACCGGGGGCTTGTCCCCGCCGGACCATCTTCCTTCATTCCAGCCTTGTAGAGGGCATCCTCTGTTACGGTGGCTTCGCTGTTTCTATCATATAGACCGGATTTGATGAACGTTGGCGGCTTCCTTCTGCTTCTCTATTCTTCAACCTATTTATTATTTTCGGTACCAAAGTGAGAAGTCAGTAGAGGTCTTCTCACGGATGCCTGCACCTTGGGTAATTAAACCTAGATGGCCATTGGCTACAGTGTTTCCGGCGAGGAGAAATAAAACAAGATTAAAGGAATAATTGAAAGGTATTTGAACACTGCACCCTTCCATTGCCACAATAGAGAACCCACCTACAACTCTTTTCAGTGACAAGGTACCAGCCTTGACGGCAGCATCAAACCCGGCCTCAAAGATCTCTCCAATCTTTTTGAGAAATCTGAGAAGCTAGATCTCAACCGAAAAACAGGAATTATGTTAATCGGCGTCGAGAGCCAAATAATAAATAATAATAGTAGTAGTAAAGACCGGCTCAAGAACAGAACAAGTTCTCTGCTGTAGGTTTTCATTCTTAATCATTTCACAAAGAGCAACAATAAACAATAACAACCGTGTCAATTCTGACACAAACAATCTGCATGCTCTTTAATACAAACAAATATGCCAATAATGACATAGATGTATCTGCATGCATCATAATAATCAATATAATGTAATAAGGTCTTACATGTGCTCTTTCCTAAGATTAGAGCAAGTCATTTCAGTACTCAACCTAACTGCAATGGCCAAACCAGTCACATTGTTAGAAGAAGGTAGGATCTGTCACCTGGCTAGGTTACTAGAACAGAAATGTAAAGACACCACATTCACACTTCATTTGCACACAATAACAAATTATATTCGTTCGAGTATAAAGATAACTATCACTCTCGTGCTCTCGACTTGACTTGACTATGCGCGAGTACCGCACTCGACACTCCTACGAGTACTACCCGCTGACTGCTGTCTACTGCCCTTGCGGCAATGGTATCATCCCTCAGCTAAGCGCTCTGCGCAATCTCCACTCAGCTATCCCTCCTTTTTGCAATATTATATTAAAGCCGTTTTGACTTAATTAATTTATAATAATAAATGTATAAAAAGTAAACTCTAACAGGATATTATAGATTCCAGTTCAAATTGAATAGGTACGCATACATAAGATAGGTCAGCTATACAAAATAAAGTAGTGCATCAAATTTACGCTAAGGCGGTACGAAGTTCGCCGGGTCAGCTAGTATATTTATAAAAACAAAAAAAGTTTGAAGATGAGGTATTGAGTTTTCCAGTTTGTGATATTGTGTTTTAAGAAATATTAGATATTAATGATTTGCGGGTTCTGTGTTTTGCCAAGTAACACAAAAATGCACTTAGACTTGGACGAGGCAATATGCGGTTACAGGTAATGAAAAGTAGAGGATCTGAGTTTTCCAAGCCTTTAGGAATAGCTCAATATTCGGAAATATTTGCTGAACTCACAGATGTTGCAAGAACTTTAACCGATACTTTAAAATCCAATGACTACTACTAACTCTTAAACTTATTTTCAAAGTTTACTTAACAATTTTTCATCACTTTTCTGCATTCAGTGGTCAGGAATAACCTTTTCTAACCTTATAATATTTGGGTGTCGCCTCTTTTATTGATTTGCTAGCGTTCGGAAATAACACAGGTTGTATGATATCGAATTTGATCAGACCTTCTCTGCCCTATTCGTTTGCTTTCCTACACAAATTATGTTAAAATCTTGGCTTGTTTGCTGCGTAAACAAGACGGGCTTTGCTGCATTCGAAATGAAACTTACCTAAATTGGAGATGAGAAAATCATTCCTACCAACTTATTGAACGTCAGACAAGGTCAATGAAAACGGAAGGCTTTTCAAAAGAAGGAAGGAAATGATGATTTCTCTAAGGTAGGCATCAGATGAACGAATTTACTTTGAAAGATCTGAGAAATTTTAACAGTTATTCAATTTGTCTAAAGCAAATTTTAAAATTCATAGATGTTTATTTGTTATTTGTACTTCGAGTAGAAGAATAATCTTGATGGTTGATTTCAACTTATAATTATTAATGAATCGAGCAAATCTAGCAAGTTTTGCAAATAATGAACTCACTTATCTCTTCGCTAAACTGCACAACAAAACCAGCACAATTGCATTACTTTTTCCTCTTTTTGCTTTTCTTTAGAGAAATTCTCTTAAACTCTAATTAATGTAACCGTGACAAGTGCTAAGTCGAGCTAAAGTAATAACAATTCCAAAACCTCAATTGCAAACTCGAGAGTTCCATTACATTTTGTTTATTCTACTTGCAGCAGACGACATGACCTATTATTTTTTAGCAGTGCAATGGAATAAAGGTCTGATATTTATTTTTAGACATGCTCATACGAAACAGCTATAGGAATATCTTGCTTCCTTGAGAATGTGCAGGCAATGTACATTTGGGATTTGTTCCAAACATTAACGTCTAAATTTCCACCAAGATTGACTGAACTTCAATGTAATTTTTAAGAGAAATCCTACAAACATCGGAAACTATGTTCGAAAATGTGATTAGATTTTCATATAACTTTTTACTAGTTGTTATAGAGAATTCGGCATTGGTTTTCCCAACTTTTAAGATATTAAAAACTGTTGTTGTTTTATTGTGATGTCAATTGAACACATCCAATTTACTGAATACGATACTTGAACTTTATGGTATACTTTTTGTCGATTTTTTTATCTATTGTTTTACGACTTTGTATCAAAACAACAAAATTTTAGCTAAATTAAATAGCGGAAATGTTTGTATTTATCACATCCACGAGTAAACTTACCAAAACTTTGAAAAGCAAATTTACATTTTGACTTACAGGCAGCAAATTTGTTTCTGGAAAGCCACGACTAACTGTGTACCTACAAGTTTACACTCACGACGGAATTTTGATTAAAATACGAGAAGTTTTTGTGAAAGAAAGTTTTCTACAATAAGATTTATTTGTTTATGATAACTCTACGTTTAATTATTGACGAAAATTATTTGTTAAATGCATAATTGAGATGACAAAACGTGCTTTTTTTGAGAAATTAATTGTTGCGTTTGCTATTGGTTTTTCAATATTTTTGGCGAGATAGTGACATCTGTTAGTTACAAATTACTTCTAAATAAACACTTCACTAATAATCAGGGATAGATGAGCGCTTTAATAAATATAGTTATAAATTAAAATTACGGAGACATGAGTGATATTGATGTACGGAGGCATTCTGCCGCGAAGTTTGATTTACATCGCAACTTACGTAATCAGATTAGCAATGTAAAAAACAAAACCGATTTTTACAAATTGTTTATTGCACAATGCAAATGTTGTGCAATCTAATTTTATTAATTATAAATAATAACACATTTTTATCTATTTATCAGCTGATTATGGTCAAAACTGAATGGCAATGACTGTACGTACGATCAGGGTCAGGGTTACATTGCAAATTTGGCTCACTATTTTATTTGACTAATAAAAAATTACTATCAGATTGACCGGGTTTTAACGGTCGTTGTTGTTAGTATATCCGTTGAGCGGTTTGACTACGATAAGTAAAACACTGTGGTGTATTAACTAAGAATAAGGGTTTAAAGAATGTTGTTTTGCAATTATAACAGGTGTTTTTAAAATTTGGCGTTATAGTTGGCGACGTCTATGACTTTGTGGCAACGGACCATAATTTTTAAAACAATTGCTTCAAATGTCAAAATAATTACAAAAGTTTTAATTTTTTTATTTTTAATTTAAAATAGTTTTTTCACAAGAACAAGAATTTCTGCATACTTAGCATATCTCGGCTTCTTGTCTTTCAGTGTGTTCGAAAACTTTCACTTTTGAATTTGCAGAAAACTGGAAAAAAATTCCAAACTACCCGTTATAACAATAAAGTAATAAGCTTTGACATTATCAAGACCAACCCTAGGCGGCATCGCTAAGAGAGTTTTTAGATTTTGACTCGGCGGCTATTTCTAATTGCTACGGAATTTTTAAGAAAAAAACTTTACAGGGTAACTACCGTCTATTAAATCTAATTAAAATTATGTTTCTGAAACTAACTCTGTCACTTTAATTCAATTTGTTAAATTGTTATCTACATTTGGAGAAAAAATTAGTAAAGTGCCAGGAAAAAACGAAAAATTAGTTATATGATTATGAAAAGATTTTAGGCTAGAATATATTAGAAAAAGTCAGTTCAATTTTGAATGGGGAATATGATATTTAATTAGAATTGAACCCTGATTTAATTAGTGCATTGAAATATGCACTAATTACGTCTGTCAATATTGAACGCAGTTTTTCAAAATACAAATTAGTGTATATTACCTGATGGAAAACATAATTATTCAATGGACAATTTGGAAAAACATGTTGTAGTAAATTATAATATCTTAATTTCATCTAATAATAGTGTTGATTGCTAAAATAATGTAATAAATTTATAAACATACTGGTTTCTTTATGTAAAATATCTATTTTAATTTTATGTGTTGAGATTTTTCAGTGAGGCATCTGATGAGACTTTTGGTTTAGATTTGAGTTTTATTGTGTATATATGCATAAAAGTGCATATCTATATATATAAAAGAAAGTCTGTTAGTTACTCCACTTATAACTCAAGAACGGCTTTACCGATATGGTTGAAAATTGGTGAGGTGGTAGCTTAGAGCCAGGAGACGGACATAGGATACTTTTTATTCCAGAAACCACCCCCTAAAAGAGGGGTGAAAGTCAAATGTGAAATGCGATGTCGGAAACGTTCGGTGAGGCTCGACAAATTACCGAGAAATTTGACGCAACCACGAAGAAGCGTTTACATTAAAATTTATTTGACGTGGCTTAAGAAATTTTCCCAAACTTGGATTTTTATATCAATTATAGTTTAGAGCCAGGAGAAGGACATAGGATACTTTTCATCCCGTTCGACAGCATTCCCGTGTGACTTGACATGAAACGTCAGTCACTATAAAACGTGGAATAACAAAACGCAAATGACAGCTATGTAATTGACGTATAATGACAGATATGTAATGACGTATGGATGACAATTTGATATTTGTAAGAAATCAATAATAAAACTATTTCTATTAAATAAATAATTAACAATTATAATGTAAAGATTGTGCCGTTGCCCATTCGTAAAAAGTGAAGTGAACTATAAAACTCGGTATGGTTGAAAATTTTAGTTTTTAGGTGAAGTGAAGTTTAATTAATAATGCCTCGACCAAGACGATCGAATCTTTCCCGACAAAGCCGTGATGCAAGAAAAATACGAAATACTGCAAATGAAAGGACTGAAGAAGAACAAGAAATTGCACGTGAACAGCGCCGCGATAGTATGGCTCGACTTCGTGCTTCTCAATCACGAGAGCAAAGTGAAGCAGCCCGTGAAACAGCTCGGTTGGCAATGCAGAATCGTCGAGCGAACAACAGAGGTCAACAAATAGATAATTTGCGACGCAGAACAAGATATTTATCAAGTGCTGATTTGAATCGAGCAGCGAGTTTATTAATATTAATAAATATTTAAAGATATTAATAAAATTTTTAATTAAATATTAATAATTATTTTAATATTTAATTATTAAATATTTAATAATATTTAATAATTTTTAATCATTAATTAGAAAAAAATAATAAAACTAAATAATTATAAACAGCTACTTTTTATTAACAAAGGGATGAAAAGGGGAGGGATAGAGACAAAAAATGACATGTATCAATATATAATTTTCAAAGATTTTGGTTTGCTTATTTTAATAATAATTTCTATGTTTAGGCGGAACAAAGTTCGCCGGGCCAGCTAGTTTTTTATTATATATATTATTATGGGCATATTGTTATAATAATAATAATAAAACTTTGTATTTAAATCTGTTATTTTTATTAAGATGCATTTTTGCATTATTTCCTTAAATAAATGCATCTGTCTGATGGTTTTTGTGCATATATATGTGCATATTTTGCTTGTTTAATCTGCAAATAGATCAGCTCTTTATATATAACACTACAAGTGCTTTTAATGTAATCTCATTAACGTGTTGAACTATCCATTCATAAAATTAAAAGTTCGGTTATGTTCAGATGTCAAATTAATAATTGTCACTTTGATTTGATGGTAAAGGTACGTCCACAGTCTAAAGATGAACATTCATAGCAAGCTTCTACGAGAAATTTGAAAAAACGCTTGTTAAATTTGACAAACAATTTTAGTTGCTATAGTTTAACCGGTTCACGTATTATTTTTGAATGATTGTTGTTACCGATCTTGTATAAGCATAATAAAAAGTTTACCTGATTCTTAGTTTTAAAACGCCATAATGGCTTAATTGGTTTTAAAAAACTATTGGACAACATAATGGTTTTACTGACTTTTCTCAAACTTGAAACGTTTATTAAAAAACGGCTGTCATATTTATAAGTGACTAAAAAATTTTTTGAAAAGGTTTGGTGATATATCATGTCTTGTCTATATATTGTCTTTATTATTAGAATTCTTTACTTGAACTGAATCTTGTCCGTACTAAAACATAATTCAAAGGAACATAGTACGACTTTTTTTTATAACGTGAACAATGTAGAATTTAAAAGGGCCTAAGGGTGGTATTCTTTAGCATATGGAATGGAATGAAATGATAAATGAAATTGTTTTGTATGGGTGTGGCTTGTTAGTGAAATTTTATTCCAAATGACATTAAGAGCACAAAAAAATTTAATTTCAATGTTTTTTAAATATCGTTAAAAACACCAACTTGCAATGAATTGTTGTGTGTTTACATCGACTGCTTAAATATTTTGAAGATATTTTTTTTTATTTATTTGGGCTATTACATAACCTACAAATTGTCATAAACTGTCGCTATCCGTACGTACAAGTTGAAATTTGTTTTCTAAATTTTTCAAATTATTTTTGGCAACTGCTAACGTTATTTTACAAGTTTATTAATTACATCACTGCATAGTGTATCACAGATAAAAAGATGAAAAGAAAGAGCTTGCTATGTTGGATCTTTCAAACTGCTGAAAGATGTCAAAGTATCGTAATGCCGTCAAAGCCTAAAAATTAGAACAATAAAACATTTTATACCAAATTTTTGTATAAAACAATTTTCACTTTGTACGTACGGTATCGACAATTTATGACCATTTGTAGGTTATGTTGTATTTAGTTAAAATATTAAAACAGTCAAGATAAGCACACAACAATTTTTCATAAGATTCTTCATCAAATATTGTCATTCATTGTCTTTCATTCCTGTTATTAGGAATGAAATTTTACTGACAAGCCATAGGTGTGATAATGTGGTGATAATATGTGTTCTGTAACCAGATGCATTTCAAAACTTGATATAAAATTTGAAGAAGGAAGAAAGATTTGAATGATAGAAGAAGTTGTAGTTTCAGTTTTTTTTTTAATTCTGAAAAATAGAGTATTTCTTAAGAAGCCTAATATTTTGTTAGTTTCGACTCACTCTAGATTTTTCATTGTTTATATTTGACAGTTTTACAAACTTTTAAAATTTTTATGTTCTATCAATAATATAAAACTCAGATTTTTATAACATAGGAATGTTTGGCTTATATTTGGTGCAATTTGATTTTATTATAACGAAAGGCTTGTGAATTGTATAGCTAGGAACAGTATTGTTCTAAAACTCTCATAGGGCAAAGCACAAAATGGTGTTTTTTTGTTTTCGAAATGAACAATACATTTATTGGGAATTTTGATACGGTTCATTTTCTCTATAAAATGTCAACTTTTTGTTTGTTGTATATTATGTTTTCAGAATTTAGAGCAACTCTCAATGCTTTGAAGTGTAAGTATGTGCGCGAGTCGAAGTTGATATTGCCTGACGATCCTTGCTAGGTGTAAAAACTAATATAATATAATTATAAATATTGTAAAGTGCCTACTGATATGCAGTTTTTTTAATATTCCTAAATAACAAAATTCCTATACATTTGAAAAATTAAGTTTGATAAAAACTTTAAAAAAATTAAAAATAATTGGGCTATCTGCAAAGTAGTGTTTCAACCCAATTAAAAATACGATTGACAGTCTTTTTAATTTATAAAATGACTTGACAATTCATCAATAAATCAAGAATTGGCAAAACAGAACGAGAGAAACATGTTCAAGTTAGATCAGCTGTGCAAAATGTATATTGATCACTCCTGTTATAGAAAACTCTTCCATAGTAATCTAAAACGACAGTTACAAATAATTTAATTATTTTTAATTGATTTCTACAATCAAATGGACAAGCTCACTAGATTAAAAATCTAAACGTTTTCTCTGCGTTTAACTAGTTTGAATTAATTACTTTATTGAGCACTAAGTTTGTGACATGCAATTTAAAACCTGATGGAGATCAAACCCACTCTCTTATACTGCAACTTTGTAAACATTTTTACATTAATTTAAAATTGTAATTTAATTGGTGATAATTCCCAAGTAAGTGATATGAATCGCACGTAATAAACTATAAGTGATGAGTCTCAGAGGAAGGTTGTTATTAAGTCGATTAATAATATATATGAGAGATATCCATAGTAAAACTGATTATTTTAATTTGTCTGTAGCTCGATCAATAACAAAACACTATTTTTTATCTAAAGTTATAATTTACAAAATTTTTAGGGTAATAATCATATTTTTGTTTTTAAATTTTATTGTTCCACTTTCTTTACAATTTAATAATATATAAAATAATTCACCGAATTATACTCTAGCTTTGAAAATCTTTAGTCTTATCTTTCACTCTTTTCAAAACAAAACAACCACTTAATATTATTTTGTTATTATTTGTAACATATTTTGACATTTGAATGAAAATCGTTAAAGGACCAATCGTATAGCTTTTAACAAAGCAATTTTAGAGAATTTTATTCAGTTGAGAAGTTTTTTTTTTATTTACTAAAAGGTCTTGTTTTAGCTAGGATAATTGAGACTATGAGCGGCGAAACAGTTTATTGTTGCCGTTTTTACCAGTTTTGTAAAGTTGCAAACCTGGGGACGTGGAATATAAAATCAATTTAATAGAACAATATGGTTATTGAAGACTTTTAATAAAATTGACATTGTGTCTTGTGCAAATTTACAGTATTTATTAGCAACAGTTTTACGTTGGGTATTAAATAAAGAATATTCTGTAGCATTTTTGAAAGAGGAAAATTATCTCTCGGTAGAATATATTCAAAATGTAGAAATAATTTTATAACAGCAACTGTAGAACTAAATTCAACGTTGTTGCATCAGAGCGTATTAGATCTAGTGCTTTTCTGGATGTATAAGCGCGATAAGGTATGTGAGAATGCATCAAAGCTCAAAGCTTTTACAATAAAATTCAGAGGATTTGCGCAGGCAAAAGCAACTACGTATAACATATTTTGAAAATATTTCAACTTTGTGATCATTTGCATTTAGCTATGTGCTTTTTGGAACCAGCTGAGCGGTAACTTATTCAAAAATTATTATCAAATCAATAATGAAAATGTTTTTAAGTTCAACATCTTCGACAGATATCTTAAATGATGAGAATTGCAAATGCGGAAGCTGCACAAACTATTTGATTTAGACAGCTTACAATCCGACTGTAGTTACAAAGTCGGGGCTTTATCCCAAAGAATGTTGCCAGGAATGCTTCATTAAGTTTTATTATCGACGAAGGTTGGGCTCACACACATCAAGCACCGCAATTCAAATCAAACTCAACACCTTCGGAATCCTACTTAGTGAAAATGTTTTCGCTAGAAATTTCTTTCTCAAATGAGTCATTTTCAATAGAAAATTCTATTGCAAGGTCACAAATACCGTCTGCAAGTAATTTTTTAGTAAGCTTCTGAGCGAATATTGTTTGCAGAATTTGCAGCTTAAAACTTTTTTACGCTGTGCTTTTTAAAAGATTATTTTAAAATTAACAAGTATAAAAAGCTCAGTGTATTGTAAACGCTTTTTTTACAAATTTAAATTTGCAATAATAAATAATTTTTGTTACTAAATGGTGCTTAATAATTTGCTATTTTAATGAACTGTCGGAGACATTGCAGATTGAAAGTGGCAGAAGACATTTACCGTAGCTGGAATGAGTTGGAACCAGTACATAGGTTCCAACTAGCTTCTTTAATCGTTTTCTCTACAATATTGAAAATGGTTATGTAAAGTTTGCCCTATTATGAATAAAGACATTTATTCTTATTATTATTATTATTAATTTTGTAGAGAAATAGTTATTTACGTGTTAAGTGCGGTAATAGATGTTTTACTAATGAGAGCCGATTTCGCGATGCGAGTGTGCGGTGGACAAATGGGTAAACAATTTGGCACGATTTAATCAATTTTGTTAACGCACGAGGTACGTATGCTATTTTATGTACGAAATTAAAAAATATATATACATAAATTCAATAGGGGGGTAATACTACTTTCGAAATTTGAATATGTGAGCTATTCATTCTAAGCACTGATTGGCACTAGGTTGATAATATACAGTTTTTACTTTGAGGTTTTTGTTTTATATCTGTTCGAAAAGTCATGCAGAGTATCACCCTTGTTTAAAAGAAGCGCTTAAAATTATCTGTCATCCAGAAGCAAGTCGAGCTTACTTGGCAACGTTACGTGCACATGTGTTTTATCCTGTATCTCATGGCAGAAGTCAGCTGTAGTTTTTTTTCCCAAAGAACCACTTTATTTTAATTTTTGTTGTTTATGTGTTAGTTCTATATGCGATTAGCGGCAGAGGTTGATTTTTACAGATTTAGCTTATACATATGCAAGCAGTAACATTGACCTGACACACTGACAGTACAGATTGGAAAAACAAGGATGCATTGTTCCCAGATGGTGTGATGACGTAGAAAGTACTTTGACGTCACAGTTACTTTAAACAACATAGGACGTTGCCTTTATGCAAATTTTAACATTTTTTTACTACCTTCATATGGAAAGCTTAGCGGAAAAAAACATATCAGATGGATAAGAAGGTGTTGTAGTATGTAAAAAAAGTATTTTACCCCCTTTAGTTGCATTTGAACTATTTGATTGTGAATGGAAAATTTAAGTAGGTAAAATGTAAGCATAAGTGCGTCTACGCTACACAGCAATAGAAGTAGTTAGTTATATTTTGCAGCTGTGCTAGATCAAATAAGCGCTTTTTCAAATGACAGTTCTGTCACCGCTCATCTTTAATTAATGATTTTTTAGTGTTTGTGAGCCAATTTCACAGTAATAGATCTGGTAGATAGCTTCTCATAAACTAAACTTTATCCCGATAAAAGTGAGTTTCTAGCAGAGTGTCCCAATAATACATTTTTTTGGTTGGTTTTTTGCACACTAGTTTTCGAACTCGAAGGTTACACTTGCTATAGTAGATTCACGTTAAAGATGAAGCTGGAATAAACACTAGCACGCGCGGTGTACGTGATCTCCCACAACAATAGGCGTGTCTGTTCTTACAGGGTTGTCTGCAAGGAGTGCATGCTCTTTATGATATGCGTTATCTGATAACGTTTCTCACAACAAAACCGAACTATCCTGTCTCGTCACTTAAGCTACGTCTTTATCTGGTCCTTCCATCCAATAATTTCTATACCACCCCACTATGGGATACCAAACACGAGGTGATCATGCAGTGTTGTTTGTTTATTTCAGCTTCATCTTTAACGTGAATCTACTATAGTACTTAAGTCTACAGAAAAAAATGTTGGGTGCTTGTAAATAAAATAGACACCTAAAGTGTAGATTGAGTATTCTTAGAAAATACCTAATTTTTAAAAAATTTTAAATTTGTAATGGTTGCAAGATCTATTGCTAATGTTATTGACGGCCATGAGTTTAATTTTGTTGTTGCTCCAATATCTTGCTTCTTACATTATGTTATTTGCATGACATTTTTTTAGTTTTAATATTGAATTCACACACTGGACATAATTTTGTTCCATCTAGCTAAAATAATAACATAACCTAGCCATGCCAAGTCTTTATATTTATGTATCGACTTGATTTTACATTGATACATTTTATAATGGTAAGCTGGTCAAGAGAAGCGGCAAAAATAATAAATAATATTGAAAAAGGGAAAAACTTTTTAACAAAGAATATTTAACTCCAAAGAAAAAACGAAACTAAGCCAAAAAATAATACAAATTTTTTTTTCTATTTTAGTTCTTTGCTGTTTTATAAAAATTCAAATAATTTGTCACTATAGAGAACCCTAAGTTAGAAGATGGGCATGACGTAGTCGTAGAGTTTGAAAAGAAGGCAAGGCTACTCAAATCTTTGATTTATGGCAGAGTGAAAACACTTAATAAAAAGGTTATTATCTTCTATTTTTAGTCTTAAGTGTGTGGTGACAAATCAATTGATTGCAAAGTTTTTTAAGAAGAAAACGTGATATATACACAGAAGATTTGAATTTTTGTTGAAATTTGAATTGAAATGGGATGTGAATGGTCTGCTGGTGAAGAAATTAATAAGTAAAAAACAGTTTTGAAAAAAATAAAAGAGCTATCAACTACAATTGCTTGAAAAAAAATAGATATAACATTTCTCAGAGAAAACGGTTTGGCCAGTAGCCAAGAAACATACCTCAATTGAAAACTAATGAAAGACAATTTAATTTGAACTTATTTAAAAGTTATCAGGAAAATTCACTTTTTACGAGCTAAAAAGATGTCAACATTGATATAAAATTTAAGCGTAGGTCGGCAGCTTTCTGATTAAAATCTTACAGTAAGAATCGATTGAATCATTTAGATTTGTCTGTGATACTAAATATAGACCTACGGTTGGCATGGCTTAACTTTATTATTAATCGCGCTGTTATTAAATCTAAACGTTTGTTCTAACAATAATAACATTTAAAAAAATCTGAGACTTAGTTTATTATTGTGGTTGGTTCAATTATTTGGCAGAGACGAAAATAATTCGGTCGGCAATTCGAAAGAGATTGGTTAATCTCAGCCAGCTTAAAGCGTTTTCAAATTTTGCATAACAACATGTAAATTACCTACCTGCTGATTGAAGGGATTGTAAATAGCGTCAAAAGAAAACTCTCTTTTTGGTACGATAAAAAGATCTGATGTGGAATCTGAAGGAGAGGAAAAAACTCAGGGCTAAATAAAACAAATACAAAGTGAGGAAACTTGATTCAAAGCTTTTCTAGGTTTCTGTGTTGTACGGTATAAAATAGATTCTTTGCAAGCTCAGCCAAAACCCAATTTTTCTTTTGTTATGCTTGAGACAGACATTAAAACAGGATTAGAACTTTAATCTAATGGTAATCCTGAACCTTGAGGAATGTGGCACGTTTCCAACGTGTTGCTTGAAGCTAATCTGAAATTATCAGCTTTAAAAGTATGCTTAATATAATAGGATTTTTATCCAAAAACTTGATTAAAACAATTTGAGTCTTTTGCTTTGCAGAAAAGATATTGGCGTGTTCTACAAAAATGTTTTGTAGAAATATATTTAATTTATTTTAAAACACTGACTTGTACGACAATCTGATACAAATCATGCAAAAACAAAACAAACAAGTTGTAAAGGTTTTTTTATATTTTTGACTTGTTTTGGTTTTTCTGCTGTTTTTTTTTTATTATTAGCTTTAAATATTTTTATGATTTTTTTTATTATTCAGTTTATAATGTAATTTTTTATTGTGAGACAAACATCATAAAGCCGTATGTCACTGGAACGTGTTAAAGGTTAAAATGAAAATTGCAGAGTGAAACTTTTTCTTACGTATATATTTTTGACTCACTCACATCTATATAGAAATTTTCTTATGATTTTTTGACTTTTTGTTTTTGTTGTTCAATAGACAACTGTTTGCATTACATTCATTCAAGTATTTGTTTTTTTTTAGTTTTAATTAGGCTGAAATAATTAGCGTCACATGTCAATTTTTCTACAATTCTGTTTTGGTTTTTCACTCATGACAAAAAGGAGTGTGTGTATAAGTTTGTAGTGGACATCTGTAAATCTTTGGATATGTGGATTTTGATCCAGAGATTTCTTGGGGATATGTACTGCGATTCTTTAAGGTTTTAATGTTCTCCTATATTTAGAACACACACTCCCATAAGCCAGACAAAAGCCAGAACACGACTCTTGCCTGGGTGGGAATCGAACCGACATCTTGTCAGGCCAGTCTCCACCGTACTTTCGTTTAGCCAACTGATCCACCGAGGCCTCTCGGTTTTAGATTTTGGTCTAGCTTTTTTGTTTTTAAAAACTGATGTTATTAAAAGTGCTCTTAGCCTTAATAATGTCGGCTCAGCGGTTTAAAAATTATTAGTTTTTTTCTCTATTTACTACTCGTCTCTCTCGTTGACGTTTAGTATTACGTTCTATTCCATACATAATACTAGGAAACCATTGTAACTCTGACATACTGGTGAAGCATCACTACAAAGTTCTAAAACACTCAACTTTTTTCTCAACTAGCAACAGAAATATTTTTTTCGAGCTTATTGGGATGGTTTCAATCGGAGGTTTTTTTAAATTTTGAACAAATTTAGTAATTATTGTTTTTTTTTGTATGATGTATCCTGCAAATCCTGAGGACAGCGTTGTTTTGTTCTTATTAAAAACTCATCAGCTCAGGCTATCAAAAACCAGTAGATTTTTATGAGATCTATTTTTACTATATGTACGTTTCTGACAACGGCCATAGTGGGCGAGTTGGTTTTAATATTTCATGCATTACAGTTTTTTTCTTTTGGTTTTCCTCTTTTGTCAAATGTCTTTCACTATTTCTCAAAAGTATTTCCCATCTCTATTAAACAGAGTGCTGTGTATGTCAAACTATTTCCCTTTTTGTCAAATCTATTTCCTTATTTGTTAAACCTATTTCACATTGTTATTACATAAGAATGAATGCTGAAAGAAGGCAAAAGAACAAAATCTCGAACGAGGTACGTGCTTTAATAATCAGAGGGATGAACGATGGTAGTTCTTCAGTCCAAATAGAACGTCAATTTAATGTTTTGCCGAACACTGTAAGAAAAATTTACAAGACGTACAAAATAACGAACGAAGTGAATAAAAGAAGTGCTGGTCATTGCCCCAAGAAATTTACTCAAGAGGAGCAAGAAGAAATCTGCAATTTAATGGATGACGATTGCACATTGACACTAAAACAACTAAAAGCCAAATTGTTGGAGCAAAATTCACAACTAGAGGTGAGCTTATCGACCATTGACAGAGCGACAAAGGCATTTCACTATTCTGTAAAACGCGTTTCTTTTGTGCCAGAAAGGCGTAACACACCAGATACTATCCAAAGTAGGTTTGAATATGCTGTTCAATACAACAGAATAATGGTTCAAAGAGAAAAACTATTTTTTATTGATGAATTTGGGATTCAAGTGAATTCTAGAAGAGCTTATGGAAGATCACCGAAAAATACAAGAGCTAACAAAGTGAAGGCCCAATTAAGAGGCCGTAATTATTCGATTGCTGCTGCAATGTGTATTAATTCATTATATTTGTTTACCATTCAAAACAGGCCTTACAATGCAGAACACTTTGGAGAATTCTTGACATCTTTGATTGACCACTTGGCCGCATATACAAGGTGCATATTTTGTCATGGACAACGTCGGATTTCATAGAACGGATAAAATTCAACAACTGATCAGAGCTCATGGACATGTACCAGTATTTCTGCCTCCGTACAGTCCTTTTTTAAACCCCATTGGAGAGCTGTTTAACCAATAAAAAACTATAATAAAAAGAAGTCAACCTACAAATGAAGAACAAATATATGTTCAAATTCATAATGCTTCTGAAGCTATAACACAAGAACATTGCCAAAATTATGTTCGACATATGGAAACATATTTGGGAGATTGCCTCAACAGAAATGAAATTTTAAACTAATTCTGAAACATTTTTTTTTACAAGTATTGCGTTACATAATATTAGTAGGTATAGTTAGTAAATTGTTATATTCTTCTTTTTCTAATAAACTTTAAAAAAGAGGAAAATCATTTGCAATAACGTGAAAGAGTTTTGACAAATAGTGAATTTCATTTGATTATTAATGTCAAAGCTACATAGGTGGGAAATACTTTTGAGAAATAGTGAAAGACGTTTGACAAAAGAGGAAAACCAAAAGAAAAAAACTGTATGATGCGTATCGCAAGCATTAAGGGCATATTTGTACCCAATCAGATCTATTTTGATGAGCTGGTACCAGTCACTAATATTAATTATATTTAAGACAGTCCTCTACACTTTTTGCCCGATACTTCCGATAACACGATTCAAATGTAGTATGTAGTTATTATTGAGTTATAAAAAATAATGAATACAAGTTCTTATTTTGCAGTATTAGTTTTAGTTGTTTTTTTTTTAATTTTTTTGATTTTATCTACAGAGTTGTGTTGCTTATTTTCCTCGTGCTTTTCAGTTGAACAAAAATATTAGGTTTCAGGCATAGATTATTTAGTTAGAAATTATTTTTTATTGCTATCTAACAATAATTTTTTTCTGTGTTAGATTATGACCTGTTTTTTCCTAATTTTATTTTTCTGTTAAATTATTACCTGTTTTTTCCCATTTTGGATCAATATGTTCAATTTGTTTTTTTTGTGAAATGTTTTATTATATTTGCTGTGTACCTCTCTTATTTTTTCTCCGATTTGACTAAGTAGTTATTTTGTTTCTTTTCTAATTGTAGCTACCAAGTAGAACAGTAGAAGAAAGTAGAAGTAGAAGAAACTGCGAAAGAAATTGCAGTTTCTTTTTAATTACTTTGTTTTTGTTTTTAATAAACATTTATATTTATTTATTATATATTGCTTATTATTTATATAGTACTTGCTGCAAAAAAATTCAGCCAAACTTTTTTTTTCTCAACAATTAAATTGTTTTGCTTTATTGACATAAATCTTTGATGTAATTAAGCGATCGGAGTCAATATTCAAATATAAAGTGAAGATAAATTGTTTTTAATCTAAGTAATATATTACATTTTCAGTTCAATAATTAGCTGTTAAATGATTGATATTGATGTTACACGAATTGTTGAGTGATATATTCACTTTATTACACAATGCTTAATCTGTGCTTGAATTAACAACTTGACTATTAATTATAACTTTTTCTTCTAGATCTAGATAGTTAATAAGGAGATTGCGTAGGCTTATAATGGAATATGATTTTTCAGTGCTTCCAATAGTATCATATTTTTCCATCGAATAGTTTTTCTCGTTCTCGATATGATTCTATTTCTCAATTTCCAAAAGGATGGTGCATGCTCAATATTGAATGAAGTTTTCTATTTTAAAACGTGACGCTCTCGCGAGATCAATTTTCCTAGTTTATTAAATCCAACTCTTTTATGACGGCTATATAATACACTTTTTCCTTTCTGAATACGCAAGTGCTACATATCAGGCTTTTTTTTAACCCAACTTTTGACACGGATAATATCATTCTTGTTAGATGAAACGATGCCAAAATAAATAGCAACGATCAAATGTTTGTCCAACTTTTCGTCGCATTATACAACACTATGATTTTTCATACTTCAGCAAGTTGTCAAAGGGAAAGCGATGTTTTGATTAATGTGTTCTATTGTTTACGAGATGTAAGTAAAAAGTTTTTAATCAGTTTATGTGAGAGTGAACTTCTAAATTGGTAAACAGAGCGTTAAGTTGTGTTTTTGAAGTTGTTATTACAACATCAATGATGACATGCAAATGCATTCATGAATATGTCCCAAATAACTACGTTTTAAAGACATCAACAACGCTTAAAGGAAGTAGAGATGACGGAAGTAAAAAGCTGTCTCGCCATTTATATGGTAAGGAAGTTAAACTAACTTTCAGAATTAATTGCTTTTGCAAACGATATTAAATATTTGTTGTGTTCAACATGACAGTGGTGGTAAATAACGTTGTCGATTTACTTCAGCTGTCGTTTAGTATTAAAAGTTTGTGATCAGTTTAATCGATGTCTTAATTACAGAATTTTACCTCAAAGACAATGCTGTTTCTAAAAGTCGTATTTGTTGGCTTTGTATACATCGGATCGGTCTCGTAAAACTGTCATTTGTGATGTCAAAAAATAGAAAAATTTTAAGCAGGAAATTTATTTAACTACAATATACATTTAATGAAAGAGTTTGAAATAAAGCTCTCAATTAAAAAAATACATTAAACTAAAGAATAATGGTTAAACAGCTTTGGAACGATCATAAAAGAAAAAAAAGTGTTGTGTAAGCATGGAAGCAAATATTTTGAAATAAAATGCTTAGGTATGGGATGAAACAAAACAGAATCTATAGAAGGAAAACATCGCATGATTTGAGATGCTTTTTATACGGAAAAAGAAACTGAATATATACTGAAACAAAAATGAGAAGTAGGAAAAATGAAGAATACAAATGAATGTACAGGTTACTGAATGGGAAAATAAAGATATAGACAAACAGGAGAAGAGAAAAAGGACTAAACAATTAAGATATTACTGAACTAGTTATTAAGCCACTACGTTAAAGCTGTGGAATACATGAGGACAGTGCCATGCATAGATGCCGGCCTGCAGGCATTTGCGTCATTTTCTGATTGTGAAATGTGAAATTTTCAAACAGCATAAAAATATTTATTTTTAATTTTACAGCGGTTAAAAACCATAAAACAAACTAATTAAATTGATATATTCAAATGATACAAAAATCTTTGCGCCATTGCGTAGGCGACGTTATGTTTACATATTGTTACCGGCTTTAGTACGAACCGATCTAAGACCTGCTGCCAAAGAAGCATAGCCGCCTTTGATTCATGTTAATACTATACACTTTGTATGTGATGCATTTATGCCATACTTAACCGCCCATAACACCAACCGACAATTTTAATTTTTGATGCAACAAACTAAAAACCTTTTGTTAGGTGCAACATTATTTTGAATTTTAACTTCTTTAAAATCGCTCTAGTTTTCGTTTAAAAATAAAATGTGAACAGAGATTCTCTATAATTTTTCGCAAAAAACACATTACATTAAGAAAAATTGCTAAACTGTTTTTTTTTTGACAATGGCTTATTTGCTTCGTGATATTCTTGATATGTCGAAAAGCAAAACGCTGAGGTTAGGCCAGGTGGCGTCAGATTTTAGATATAAAGTACTGGAAAAATAAGCAAGCGTTCGTACCTATATAGTAAAGTGTATGATTGGTTGTCACTTTGGCTTATTTTTTATAACCTCACTAACTAGACTAAAAAATAGATATATACTTTTAAAATTGAGTTTTCTATTTTTTCTTGTTTTGTTTTAGGTAATACGATGATTCATTTAGATGCACACAGAGGGTAGTCTTCAAGTTAATATAGTAAGTGTCTAAATTTGATTGTTCAGCAGAACAATTATTAGATAAAAATGGATAAAACGTCTCTTTGACCGTGTTGGTGATTATTATTATTTCCAAAGTTGACTAGTCAGGTTAAGTCAGGCTAGAGAAAAACAAGAATTACAAAAACAAAATTTACGGCGTGCACCTAGATTATTTACTACTCTTTCACAACAGTGACAGAAAATTAAAATATTAATATAGATAAAATGAAAGTCGATTGAAAAAACTAATGATACAGCTTTTTTTCTAGATGTTACAATAATGATTTTATATAATATTGGGTCAGTTTTTCATTGACTACATTTTATGACATCTAAACAAACTTTCTGATTTTAAACCTCTATAAAGTTTCTTAAGAAGAGACATCAAATAAAGCTGTAAATTCAACAGCAGCGTCAACAACAAGGTCACTCGATTTCAATCAATATGGCGTCAATAACTTTCCGCTCTTAAAATATGTTATTACGTGATATATATTTTTTCTATTCTTGTAAACGAGTTTTTGTCGTGTAAGAACTTAGTGTATTTCCACATAATCTATTGGACATCTGTGTCGAACTGCCAGATATAATTAGGATGTCATGTTTTTACATTGCTGAAGTAAATAATTTTACACGCGACACTTTTATGAGGCATAGTAAGGCGGGTAGTCTTATGCAACAATGTTTGTTTAATATTTTGTTGTGAATAAGCTCGGGTTTAGCGGTGAAAAGGAACTAGATCTTTTAATAGTTGAGATTATTAGTTGTTCATCTACATACAAGTTTATTACAACATTGTTACAAAAACCTTTTAATTTGGGTTCAAAAACTTGCTTCGGAATTTGTAATTTGTGATCAAATTATTGTCATCTTGGCTTCAGATGCATCAAATTATTTTCAATAAACATAGTTGCTTCTGAGAATAATTGAAGCCGCCTATAAAAAGCAATAAATATTTGTACAGGACATCTTACCTTATTGACTTTTAATTGAATTAAAACTATTAAACCTTGAACTGGTAATTGTGAGATGTTTTCAAAAGCTCTCGAAAGTGTTTAATTTCTTATTAAAATTTTTTTTGATGTACAGTTTTACACATTTTATAGAACGGTTGTCTAAATCTTCAGATCCATGCATAATTTTCAAGTAACAGCGCAAATTTCTCACAGTTGTTGTAGTTTTTTTACCGCCTAGTATAACAAATTGAAGAATTTTTTGCTGATTCTGCCATTATTTGATATCATAAATTACGTATTAATGATTCTAGAACTTAGTAATAACCTCAAACTATTCTCTCTCCGGTTCACGCTGGAGTTTGACAATTTGACCGACACTTTTGACATTTTACAAATTTTCTTGCAACTTTTGTAGTTAAATGCTTGTAAAAGTTTTTTTATTATACACGATTGGCATAATTTTGTAAGAATTTTGCATTCAGAGCAGTTTTTTTCAAAATAAACTTCAATAGTTGAATCAAAAAATCTATTCGTTATGTCGAATTATGCGTAGTCTGTGAAATATTGAAATTGAAAAACAAAAATTTAACGTCTATAATGAACAATAGGTTTGCGGCTTCGATTTCAATGACACTCAAAAAAATTTTATCTTTATGTGACAGTTATTAATTTGACATCAGAACGTAACCTCACTTGTAATTTAATGAATCGATAGTTCAACACGATATGGTATGAATCGATAGTTTAGTTACTGAAATTAAATTAAAAGCACTCAAAAGAACTTGTGGTATTATATTAAACGGAAAAATAAACAATTCTTTATTGTTATCTTTGCCAAACTTTGTCGAAATTATTATTCATCTTGTTTTTACGTCTTTTTCCTCCTATTTTAACTTTGATTTTCTATTAGAGGGCATTATTAATATGTTACTTTAAGGCTCATTCTTGCCGGCCGAAGTTTCTTTAGTATTCTTACGTGTACGCTGTACACTGTACAGGCCCGTCAAGAGATACGGAGTACATCTATTCCTGAGATTGGTATGTTGCTCTGACTCAGAAGTCCTTTACAACTTATAATCATGATTCATAGCAAAACCAGAAAACCGCAAGTCGGGCATTCTTTTGGTGCTTTGATAATAATAGTGGCCCGTTTTGTTTTGATTTTGGTAAAACAGTTCAGAATACGTATTATAAGTTCGCATTTGCACAAACTTTTGGTTCATTGTCGTGTGTATATTTCTAAGCAATCCGCCACAGTTTGAAATGCCATTAGAAATTTGCACGTGTTACACATTATGTCGAATAAAAATAGAAAAAACAAGTGGTTTCATAAATATAGCATTCTGACATAATGAGAATAAGATAATTATAGCAGTCTATGGGTAGAAGACAAAATAATGTTTTGTGTGCCAAGATCTATGTAAAAATACATAAATCTCTAGTTGGCAAATTTTAATAATATTAATTATTTGGCAAAAGTGTGCATTTTGAGGCGAGCTTGAAATTTGGATTAAGAAACTAAATTAATGCAGCAACGTATTCAGTATAAACTTAAAAATGCATAGTCTAATTTTTGAAAGAAGCGATTCTTGTCATTGTTTAAATTCGAAAGATTCAAGCATAAGACGTATGTTTTAGTTTTTTTTTTTATTTATCTTTCACCTTAACAAATTATTAAGGGCTGTCTTTAGGGCATCATTTTAGGGAGGCATGTTCAAAAAGTCATCAGAAAAGTGGAATATATAATACTTTTTTTTAATAGAAAAGGGGACTATTTTATTTGATACAACACACGTTAAAAGCTTTCTGTTAACAAAAATAAAGTTTAAGGTTTTAATTTTTTTTATCTAAAGTTATGGTGAGCGATTATCAGATGGTGTCGTTGAGAGGTTTTGTTCATTCAGTGTTTTCAAGAAAATGTTAACCAATAAAACACAAATCTGGTTGAATGAAATGATTATTGAAAACAATACACCACAGAAATGTAAAAAAAGCATTTGCTATTAACTCAAAGTATATAATAGTATATTAAAAAACAAGTTTCATAAGACGTGTCTTAAAGCACGCATTCAAGTTTAAAAAACGAGTGGCAAAGCCACGAGTTTTTTTTAAAGAATAAGTACTTTAAGTTCTTAGGAAACGAGTTTTTCATACTATTTTTTGTGTTTGCCCTTTTAATGCGGTTTTTGAGCATTTTTTTTTATTTGATCAATTTAGGGATTTTTTGAGTGAATTGGCAATATCTTGATTTTAAAATCTTATCTATTTGTCTTTTCTTTTGTTTTATCCAAAAATCCTGTCTAATCTAATCCTGTCAGCCCCAATATACGTAAATGGAAGAAAACTTTGCATGTAGGCCTCTTGAAGTCCGTGAAATAGCAAAAATTATTTTGTTTTTTATTATTATTATTATTATTATTATAAGATACCTACTTTTTTAGGTTAAGTGACATATAAACTGTGACTTTTGCTTTATTGGAATCGGTTGTTTTTCTTAGACCAGTGCACTTACCGTTCACACCATTATATGCCATATTTCACATAAATATAAAATCCATTAATTGTTCACTTCACTTTGTTGTTCGAAAATTGCAATCCCAAATTTTAATTCACAATATTATTGACAGACAGGTATAAAGTCAAATTAAGTTTTACCAACCTAAAAATTTATTAGAAAAAATGTTTGGTGCGAAAAATGTAGCGTTCTCTAATGAGTCTATTAGAGTATCAAAATTGAGGTAAATTGCAAAATGTATTTAAGATTTTGATTTGAATCTTGACGTTATTATGGACTCTGTTATAGAGATAGCTCCAAGAAAAAAATTATTGGGCGATTAATCGGGAGAGCGAGGTGCCTATGGTATGGGACCAGACCTCTTAATCCACCTGCCTGGATTAATAAATCTGTGATTTATTAAATTTGTCACTACATTTGTGGAAACTTTGGCTTGTTGATTGCTTAGTAAGTGCCGGGATGATATGCTGTCGCAGCAGGTTTACAAATTTGACTGATGTGAGATTTCTCTCAATAAAAATGGTCTTACAAATCTGTCAATTATAATTTCTGCTTAAACGTTTGCTTTGTGTCGATATTGCGTGTCCGTAACATTTTGAATGTAGGGCTTAATGCGGGACTAAAATCTAGGATTAAGGAGAAACGTGGTTGTATAGCAGAATAAAGTAATTAAGTGATAGCACTAACCAACAATTTTGGAATTGACTTTCTCATTTAGTATAAAACTTGATTTACTTGTAAATAAATATTTTTCTAGAAAGTAACTTTACGTTTGACTTTTTACTTTTCATTTTTATTCAAAATATACATTGTTTTACAAAATTCTGTTTTCTCATTGTTGATCGTTGGTAAATTTGTAGGCTTTATATTTAAATTCTTTAGGGTTGTGTAAAGCGAGCTTCTGGCAATTTAAAAATATCTGGCTACAACTTGAAGAGGTGTCGTTCGATTTTCCTCTTTATAGCAAAAAATGTATTATTTCATTTCTTCAGTCAAGCCTGATTCTGTTTATTGTTTTGTGGACTTTTATTATGCAGTCCTCGGTAGCAAATTTGTTTGTGATCGTTTAAATTGTTTTAATTTCGGTCGGTCCGGATATTTTAGCAAAAACAAATCTTTGTTATTATTGTTCTGATACCACATTAAACTTTCAATTTCTCGTCTTTAGTGAAATACATAGTAATGATCGATTTTGGGGCACGATTTTAAAAAAAAAACTGGTTATAATTTGACATTAAATAGATTAAATATTGTTTCTATAATAAATATTTAACAATGAATTGACACGTTTTTTCCAAAAGTTACCATAGCCGATATGTATACAATTAAAAAAATTGTCCTGTATAAAAGTTTTTGTACGTATTGTGCAAAAATTATACAATGTTTTTGTATTCCCTGCACTAAATGTAAGTAGCTTTCAAATGTGAGCAGTAACACCTGAACATGTGCAATTTGTTCAGTTTGTTTATATTTTTTCTTAAATTATTATTTTTTTTTATTACTAAAGTCATTTAAAGTGCTTTTGCCAAAAAGTTGTATGCTGTCTGATATATTTAGAGTAGTCAAGCTAATGAGGCACTTTCTCTCAGCATACCTCAGACAAAATGATTACAGTGCACAATTGAAACTTACATGCAATCGATTCTAAATATCTGTAGAAGAACCTATTGTAGCGTGTTGTAAATTATTTTTAAGTATATATTTGTAGAAACACTGACCAATTCGCAGAATATAATTTGAAGTTTATTATAGCTATTGTTGAATACATTGTAACAGCTTTTTCAAAGCTTTAAAGGCTCTTTTTTATGGATTTATTTGAACCAACCATTGTTGTTGAGACAGCTTTTTGCTTAGCTTTAAATTTGACGTATGACTTTTGCGGTTTTAACAGCTTGTGCAACGTAATGTAATGATAAATAAGATGTCATAACAGAAACGATAATGCATTCCTATTCCAATAAAGGATCAATTTTATGATTCGTTCGGCCTTTGCTAGATAGAAGAAAAATCCGGAAAAGTGCTTTAGTTTTGCCTTGGCGAGCGAAACCTACAATGAGAGCTCCTTCTTTGTGTACGATTTAGGATCATTGAATGGAATGTATACGCGCCATTTTCGTAAAACCTTTAGCCTTTTTCAAGTGATCTTTTGGTTTGAAACTGATGAAAAAATACATTACGCATCACAACCGAAAAGAATGGAAAGTTTTTTCTTCATTTTCTAAATTGTACAGAAAATTGGCTATCTTTTTTTTGATACCGTTTTTATTAATAAATCTAAACCGACTTTTTACCTTATCTTTTTTCTTATTACGAAATCGAAACCCATCTTGCGAATTTAACGTAAAACATCATTCACTCTTAATATAGCAAATGCTATATTAAAAAGCTCTTAAAATTAAGAGCTTTTAATATAACGAGAATATTATGCGATTTACTATAATCGAGTTTTATTCGAAACAGGCAATTCCAAAACAAACACTCATACTGTTTACATTGAACTAAAAAAAAATTCAAAAACAGTGCTTTGATAGTTTCTAAAAAAAGTGATTTTGGTATCTCCGCACGTATTTCAAAATTAGCAGAAAGTGTGGTCTGATTTGTGTTGGACATTGTGGAAGGATTTGCTGCCAGACCAGTCGAAAATACAAAAAATGAATATCGAGTGGCGCGACAACAAACAGGTGCTGGAAAAGCACCTGCTTTGCTGGCGTATTTTGCAAAACTTTTAAATGAATACTTTTTTCAGAATCATCTACTCAAAAAAACAATTGAAATTGTTAATTAATTATGTTTTGCTGATTAAATTTATTAAAAAGAAAAATGTTGGATACCGACGTAAAAAATCTTCAGTACTAACAAAAGAACAAGTTGATGAATTTTGACGTTGAGATTTTAGAAACTACGATAGTTTTAAAAGCTTACAAAAAAGATTTTTTGCAATTGAGCATGAGAGTGAATTGTAGTTTTAAGTAAAAAATATGCAGCGTTACGACCGGCATAATAGATTCTTTGTACCATATAGAAATAGAAAATGTACTATCCAGCCATGTGTCATTAATATTTTACAAAAATTGTTACATATCTCAATCTCCAAAATGCAGTTATGTACACCGGCCATTGTTTCAAGAGATTTGCAACGAGTTATCAGTTCTAACATATTATTACAACAAATCATGTCTGGCTGTAGCTAATGTGTAACCAACGTCTAATGGGATTTGTATCATTTTGTGACCCATATTGTACAGAAATATGTGATATTTATAGAGACACAATCAACAGTGATACGAAAATGTCATGATATATAGAAACATGAATACCATCGTGTATTGTACATTAAACAGTTACCTATAATAATTTTTTTTTAATTACGAATTATTATTGTCAGATTTTTTTTGTATTAGATAAGCTTTATTTTTGAAAAATGAGATAACTTAGGTTAGAAACAATATTTTTTCAAGGATTAAAATAGACCATAATTCTTTTTATTTGCGTGTTATATTTTAAGAATGATATCTTTTAAGTTTGAAAAGCAAAAGGTTTTTTTAGGGATGAAACCGACGGATTTATTAATTTAAATCTTCAATTTGAAACCGTTACAGATTTTGTTTTTGTTAATTAGGTTAAATTTTAAAAGTTGTATCATCATCGGAAAATTGAAGAATGTTCGAGTGAAGTTTATAATTAGCTCACCTTTTGAAGTCGTTTTTTTAAAGTTATCAAATTGTTACAAATGCTTTTAGTCATTATTATTCAACACCATTCAATTAATAAAATGTATTCAGGCGGCAATTGATTATAATATAAATTAGAATTACTATCCATACTTAATTCACAATTAATTTTTGCTGCTATACATATTCATAGCATAATTTGTACATAGTGCTGCATAATTTTGGTGCAATTATTAGTTAACTTGTTAATTACTAGTTTAGATTAAAACTGTTTAGCATAATCAACAGAAACTTTGCACCTTCAAAATCGATTAATAGTTTATGATGCTATAAAAATTTATAATATTATAAACTATAAAAGTTATAAAGGCTGGCTGGCGATTAAGGAATATGAAGTTTTTAATAATAAATTAAGGTAATCCTGAACATTTTGGCTTTTTTGTTGATAATTCTGAAAGTAGCAATAAAACTCAAATTTCCGTTTATCGAATCACATAAAATCTTGCTTTTCTTTTAAGCAATAGGTGGTAAAATAATAAACTTTACGAGTCTATTATTTAACATCAAAAAGCATTTAATCTCTCTATTGTTTTAATAATGTTAATTTTAGTTTTTTATGTAATAAAAGTTTTTTACGACTATGGTTTTTATCGTGCTTTTAATTAAAAAGTGCATCGAGCTATTTTTAAATTTAATTTTTAACGCATCAGATTAATAATAATAGGATTTACTAGAGAACGACGCTTTGCGGAGTGTTTTAATAAAACCGCGGTATCTTGTTCTTGTATAAACAAACTATATTTATCATTAAACAAAACTTTTTTTGGAGGTCTCTAAAAGCAGAAAATTTTCATGCTTTTTTACTACACGCTTGTGCGGTAAAGTGACAGATTGAAGCTCTAGATTTAAACAGATCAAGATACCATAGCAGTTCACAGGGCGTAAATATGCGGTTTACAAGAGACGAGGCTAAAAATAGTTATTTACCTAACGAATTTGGAAAGTGAAATTTCCAACATGAGCAATTTGTTTGCTCCCTTCGGTCGTGCTGCATCTATTGCGAATGGGGGAAATTTCTTTCCGAAAGACTTAGGTACAATTTTTTTTGCAACGAATAACTAATTTTTTAATAATAAATAATTAATTTTTTGATATAAAATGATTTAGTTTTTTACTTGTTTTTTGGTTGGTAGTGTTGCCCACGCCGATTATCTAATTTTTTAAATTTGAAATAGTTTTATTGTTTTGTTGCTATGGTTTTATTGAAATAAAAGAGCATTGTTTTAAAAATTTATTTTGCCATTTTCTTCTGCGAATTTTCGTTTCAAATTTGTAAATATGAGCGACTCCGACAGAGAAATTTTAACTCCACCTGAAATTAGAGAATCTGCAAATAGAGGAGTATCAAATTTGCTTCCTGAGAAAAGCCGCTTGAGGTACGAGCGGCTTTTAACCATACAACAAATTTTTAGACTGGTGCAAACAAGGAAAAATTAAAAATTTCACCGAGAATTGCTTATTGGCATATTTTTAACAACATCAAAGCAAGAAATCCCTTTGGTCTGTATACTCTATGCTTAAACTTTGCTTAATGGTAAAGAATAACGTAGATATTTCGAAATTTTATAAACTTTTTGGAACGTTGTGTGGTTTGTAGAATGGTTGTGTGACAATTGACAGTTTGACGTGACGTCTCTGGATTTCAATACAAAGCTGACTAAGTCATTTCCCCTAGTTTCGCTTGCAAAGGAAAAAACACCGCGGTGTGGAAAAATTGTCTTTACATGCATTGGGAACGAACGGAAACTACTGATGTTTGAGCGATGAGGGCAAAAAACACTTTTTCTACATTCCGTTGTTTTTTCCATTGCCACCGACACCATAGCATCGAAACAATGAGATCATTTTAAATTTAAAAAATCGGATAATCGGCGGGGTCAACGCTACCAACACAAAAATAAGTAAGAAACTAAATTAATAATTATTAAAAAATTAGAGTTATTGGTTGCAAAAACCAATTACCTAACTTTTTTGGAAAGATTTTTTTTCTATTTGCTCTGATGCAGCGCTCGGTCGTACTGCAAACAAAGTGCTCGTGTGGAAAATTTCACTTTCCGAACTCGTTAGGTAAATAACTATTGGCACATTTAACATTTTGATTTCAGAAGAAAGCAGTATACGTCTTAACCTAAAAAGTTTTTGTTATATGATTCACAAAATGTTTAGCATTTTGGGTTGAATTGCACTTTGAGGTGGTTTTCGTAGGAATTTCTAAGGGTCTCTAATTTTTTCTAGTAATAAACAAAGCATATATTACTCAGTAATAAAAAAGTGTTCTAATGGCAAATGAGTTTTTGAAAATGGTTCAGTAGTTTTTAAGTTTATTCTTTACATACAAAAATCCAAATTTTTCCTCTTTATAGAAGTATAGATAGGGACTGTTTATCTCGAGCTAATCGTTCGGAAAACAATTTTAATACGAGATTTTTATAAAATATTGTAGAGGGCGTTGGAAGCGTGCCGCTTACCCAATCAGTGTATTATTACTATGACATCAGATTATTACATTTTGCTATTATACAAGTGCTTACTGAAAATTTTAACTATTTGAGACAATCTTGTGTGGTCTCTGCTACAATCGTTTCCTCAAATTCCAGGAAAAATTTTGTTGTTGACATTTTGCTGGTCGTTTGATTCTCATGAGGTTTGTCGTGACGAATTTGGGATTTGTTGATCAGGGTATTAAACAAGATATTCCTGCTTACAAGCCGCTACAGAACACCAATTTCTGTTGTTCAATGTCTCATTGCAATGATAAGACACATTACAATGAAAGTGTCTTGTTCAACAAAACAAACCATTTTCAGTCTTCGCGTCTTGTCACAAAACAAAATTTTTGTTCGCAAGCAGTAAGTCTTGAAAAAGGCAGTTTTAGGTATTTTGAGTTTGGATTAACGCAAATCATCGAGTTTTGCTCTTCAAAAGAGCTAAAACAACAAACAATCAATCTTCAAGTAATAAAGACAGATAACACTAATGACAACAGGAAACTGTCAAACTTTAAGTATTATATCTACAAGACTGAATTTTTAAAACTCAAGACCTACTGCGTTTTTTGGATTATTAATAAAAACACCGTACATTTTTTTATAAAGCAAAACAATAGTTATCTGCATATAGTACAATATCTTTTAGATGGGCACAGTTTATTATTTACATTTTACCTTGTTTACATTGGGTGCGCAACAGTACAGCGAAAGATAATAGCGTCCGTGTTGCTTAGCGACGGCACAGATTGGCTTTACTCATTGGAGTAAGATTATTGTTTTCAGGAGTTAGTCCATCTAAGGGTGGCTTAGATGTACCTTTCTTAGATTCTTGGAGCTTTATCAAGGCACGAAAATTTTTATGACAACATAAAGATCTAACTATTGTGTTTTGTATAAAAACTTTTTATTATAAAGAAATTAAGCTGTTCTTCAATTTCAATCAGTTGTGTTCTTAAAATTTGATTCAAATGGAACCGGTCGTTTTTAAATTTGTGTTAAAGTTATGTTCAACGCCTGTTAAAATATATCACTGTTTAAATCTCAGTGAGACGTTATTGAAATTTTAAAAACAATGTGTTTACTGTAACAGATTCCCTAATATTTTAAGTCTTTCAGCGTCAAGTTTCACAAAAGTTGGAACATGCAATTTCTTTTAGTATAATCTTCTATAAAATGCAAATTACACCATTAAAGTAACAAAACTAATTTCAGTCTTTCTGAAGTCAGCTGGGAGTTTAAAGAAACGCTCTAGATAAAACAGTTTCAATTATAGAAAAAAAGCTTCCGAAATAATTCCAAAACCAAGAAGATCAACAGAACTTGTATGTACCGGTGCAAAGCGTCTAAGATTAATGAAGTTAACGGCAAAGAGAAATACGAATTGTGTAGAAAGAAATTTAATTTCCGTTTGAAAAGATGCTCTGAGAAAGGAGTTCTAAATTTGTGAATAATTGTGATTTTGCAAGAATGCTAAGGCGTATTTACTAAATAGGTCTTCGTTTAATGATAGAATAATTACTCTCAAAATTGAGCATCAGAACGTATGGGATCTAAAATAAGAACGATTTTACTTCCGTTCATTTTATTTAAACTTTGAGAAACTATTTATCAGACTATTTATCACTACAAGGTTTCTGCTCTTTGACCGAGAAGGAAACACCTTTTACGAAAGTTTCTATGAAAACATCTATTTTTGTTGTCTTTACTAAACATACAAGTTATGAGGGTGGCGTTCAGCAAACAATATGTATACAACAAAATAATATCGTTTTTCAACAGGAGTGACGCAGATACTTATATTTATGTAGAATGCAGATCCTGGGTAGGACAGCTACACCTGAAATTAGGCGGTGTGTAACAAATAGAATGACAGTCTTACAACTACCTGGTGTAACATAAACTACAAAAAGACTAGAAACGGCAGCGATGGATCAGAGGGGTGGCATTTATTTGCCTCCAACACTTCATCACAATGCAAAGCGCTCCTCAGACACATATACTCTAAAAAGAATTTTTCAGTTATTATTTTTTTGAAAGCATTTTAGAGGATGCAGCTAAATCCGTTTTCCAAGATAGGTACATAAATGAAAGGAGTTTTTCCTACTTTACCACTTTAGAAAGAGCTGAAGGGTCTCTAATAAAGGTGGACTTTTAATTATTGGATTTTTTATTCCAAAGTTTCTGAAAAGCAAACAAAATTGTTTTTCTGATATAAGTTATATAAAAGTTTACTTCTGGGTTGAAGCTTTCTAAATAAAGTCATAGTTTAGAGCAACATTTGTTTAGATACAGATTATCTACTGTTTTATTATTCCCACGTTCTAGCTTCTTCATATGGAGCTCGAAACTCACATTTTAAGAGCGTTTTTAGATAAAAATACTTTTTAGACTGTGAATTTATTCGTATATAACTCTGTTTTAAGATATTCAAGGCAAATACTACATGAAGTATGAAAGAAGAGAAAAATTATTGTTTTTACTACTATCTGTAGAAGATATACAGCATGTTTTTTGATGCGATGACTTGCTTTTCTTTACCTTGGTCAGCAATGTTTTTCTTCTCCTACAAATGGATAATGAAGACAATTGAATAGGAAAACTTTCTTCTTTTTTACATTTTTGTTACTTTTTGGCTTGACAAGTAATGACTATTTGACAAATAACAACTCTACTTTAATACAACTGTTTTATTTACTTATCAATTTAAATAAATACCAATTTGAATTTATATAGTGATAACAATATTAGTATCAATTCAGTGGGTCTTAAGGTTTTCAGGCAAATATAATAATTTTCTTTCACCTCAGGTTTAGTTAACAAGTGCACCAGTTTTCTTTAGGCATATGCATTTAAAGGTTAGAAAAGCAATAATTGAAGAATCATGCATATTTGGAGTTTTATTACTAAAGATTTTGACAGGTAATTAATACCTAACAATAAAAATATAAACACTTGGATAAAAATAAGGCATTGTTTGTTCGGTAATTTTATTTGTGGTTTTGCACTTTTTTGAATACAGAATAAACCGTAATGTAGTACTTAATTTTTGAATTTTTTTGATAGAAACTTACCGGATTCAACTCTTTTGGCTTCTTTTCTAACTTTAGACGGAGTCCAAATTTCACCGCCGCTCATAATTCTAGATTTATTGATATTATCATTAGGAAGTGTTTTATATTATGCAAAAATCGTACGAAACAAATTTGGTCTCGCTAAATGTCAATTTATTCTTTTATACAAATATAATGGCTTCTTTGTTTTTAATAGCTATTTTAGATAAAATATTTTTTTTATTATTATAAATACAAAAATGGTGCTAATAATGAAAAAACTAATATATAAATCATTGTTCAGAATATTGTAGCCTTGCGTTTATTATTGCTTGAGACACATGAAAAATATTTTTCAGAGACGAGTTTCAAAAAATATCTTCTTTCTTTTGGCGTAGGTATAGGTACTATTTTTTACTCCCAATAGTAAAGACGGGTGAGAAATTCAATTTTAGGACTTCTGTTTTTTCCAGAGATTAAAAAAGTTGTTATTAGCATTGTTATTGCGAGCTAACACGACTATTACAATAATTTCCGTCAAGTAAATCATGTGAAGGTTAGAATTTTAAAAGATTATCACATCAAAGTCGAGAAAACACATTTCTACATTATTATGACGCTGGAGATTACTTCTAATGAGCATCATAATGTAGAAAATGTGGTTTCACGACTTTGATGTAAAAAGTTTCTAATAGATGTCGTTATTTTTACTATATTACTGAAGTAATAGGCACTGGGGTAAATATACGCCTATTTGTTATTGCAAACTTTTTCAAAGAAAAATCTGTGGCGACTTACGGAAGAGTTCCAGTAAGAACGAAACATGACTGAGTTTACGAATCTTCTTTGAATGAATTTAATTTGACTTTATTTTGCAAATTACTTTGATGTTTAGAATTTATTGGATTTCCCTGTAAATTCGCCAATATGTTTTAATAAAAATTGTTGTTTTGTAAGACGTCTATGTTTTCTTACGCTGTAACAGGACTGAAGTACTTAGTCTAAGTTTATTTTTCTAATGCTTACTTGTTGTGATAGTTGCTTATGCTATAATAATGTATTTTCTGAAAAGCGTGTACAAAATAAAATTATTGAATAAAAATAGAAAAGCTGTTTGGAAAGCTTCTTTCTGATTAATAAATGAATGATTAAAATTTATAATTTTTGCGGCAAACTTTTTTTAGCAATCAAATCATAAAAACTCTACATCACTCACTGTTTCCCAATTATTGCCACCAAACAAAACTGTACTAATGAATCCTACAAAAAACAGCTTGTAAAAAAATCTCTTTTTCATTGTATTTTTATTTTTTCCACACCGAAAAAAATTCTTTTGGGGCTGTAATTTTGTGGTGGTCGGGGGCTTTATGTGGTTTTCTCTGGTCTTATTGATTTATTGCGACACGGAAAGAGTTGCGTGGAAAGAAGGAAAAATTTTTAGAATCCTCGGGGTTTTCATTCACTATTAGCTTGAGAGATATATCATGATTAAATAAGTTGAGGTTTACCGACTAAAGCGTTTTTGTTCATAAAAATTTAATTCGTAAGAGTCGAAAAATTTGGAGGTTGGGGCCTGCGTTGGATACTCGTTATCGAATAAATGGTTTAGCTTTTCTCTTCTGAATAAATTAGGAACAAAAATATTATAAGATTTGCTCAATACTTTGGAATATTAATTGAGATTATTGATGTTTTTCGTATTTTTTAAAAGCTGTAAAGCGTACATAATACGCAGTTTACTTTGAATAAATGTCTAAAAAGCTCCAAGCTTTTTTTTGTTGCAACCAGCAAATACTTTTTTTTTACATCGGTCTAATTTTTTTTCCTATGTCTTGGATGTTTTACTAATAATGTAGACTTTATTATTTGTAAGAGTTTTAAACAAGAAACAAGTTATCTTATCAATTCAGTATATTATATTTACATTTGCCAAGCAATCAAAAAACAAAAGGAATGACAGAACTATATTTTGGTCAGAAAACAAAAATTATGGCGGATATATATTTAAAATAGTGTAATATTTGCTCATAATATGTAGCACTTTCGAAAGCTGGAAACGTTTCCGCCTGTTATTTTTAATTAAAAATGCGGCTTCTTGCTAGCATATATAAACTTGAAATATACATTTTTTGCTAAAATATAGAAATTTTATTTATAATTAGATTATGTGGCTCTTATCCATTCTAGGCATTTTTTTTCGTAAAAACTATACTGCAGTAGCTACTTTTCGTAGATTGTTTATGTTTGTAAAACATTTGTTTCTCTTAATTATTGTCAGTGTCAAAAATGTTTGGGTTTTTATTGATATTATTTGGTGTCTTTACAAAAATTATTTGGATGCTTTTGGTTCATAGTAATAATTATTTTTCAAATAAGAATGTGAGATACTTTATAGATTCAATTTTTTTCATTCAATTGTCGAAAGGAGAGAGCGACAGAAACCAAATCTACTGTCGATCTAAAAAACATATTTGCAACTTTGCAGCAATTTGACAAATGTTGTTCAAAAACTGTATTTGGAATAATCAATGTCTTAACAATTATTCCAATTTATTATTGAATAATTTATAATATCAAAAAACGGTGTTTTTTAAGTAATATACTGCAGCCAGTTGAACAAAATTAAATCCGGTACTCTATTCTGAACAGAAATGTTTTGAATATCTAAAACTCTACAGCAAAAGAATGTTGAACAGTAAAACCGATAGATAGAAGATACTATGAAAGAAATGGATTAAGATCCATAAGAAATAACGGTGAGGGATGAGGGTGGAGGTAAAAGAGAGAGAAAGACAAAGCGTAAACAAAAATGATGAAAGAGAACTAGGAATAGAGATTTTGTATGCTGAATAAAAAAATTGTGCCAAGATATTTCAAAAATAAATCAAAAGAAAACACAGAATTAATAAAATTTAAACTATAAAAAATTATATTTGCTGCAGAGAAAGAAGAAAAGTATGTAGGATGTGCTGTTTGTGTGTGAGAAGTTGAAAGAGGAAGAAAGAGAAATGAGCACCTTGATCAATGAAGATTGAAAAAGAAAGAAACTGATGAACGAACTGATGAGGAGAAAAAAAAGCGACATAGTTGAGTAAAAGTTAAACATTGTGGTAGCTTGTGAAAGTTGAACAATAAAACAATTTTATTATGTTTTTGTTTTTTCATGTAACGACTGTTACTTGTTTTATCTTTTTGATTTTATTAATTTTGTGTTTTTAAACTTTTGTAAAATAAAACATTGACGCTTATTATCTTAAATTGGTTTTCATATACATAAACAAATCATCATGGGACATTTTAATTGAATCTTTTGAGTTTTAAAAACAATATGAATTTAATTATACGTAAACTGCACTTTGATTTCCTAGCTATGACTTGAAATGCGAGTTTTTTTTGCTAAATTATTCCTGGCGAGAAATGTCAAAAGAATTCTATTATTAAAAGAAAATCTTTTCAAAGTTGTCTTTTCTCAATCCACTTTCGATGATAATTCCATGAAAAAGTGAGATAAAGTGCTCTGAACTTGTTCGGAATTAGATCAATGAATAATTAAATTTCAAATGAAATCGTGTTACTTAGAGGAAAGTTTGTCTGGGTAATTTCCTACAACAGGACTATTTGGATGCTGAGCAATTTGTAAAAACCGGATTTAATTGGAAAACTGATTGAGCAAGAGTTGAGAGCCAAATTGATTTGTTGCATCAATATTGGAAAGAAATAATTTTTTCTGTTATGTAAAATAAGTGTTAAAAAATAAAAAATAACATCTATCAATCTATTACAAAAATATTTACCATCTTTTGACCTTTTTTTTTAATTGAATTTTATTTAATCGGATTTTTTCACCTTGCAGATAGTTTTACGTCTTTTTTTAAGATTATTTTCTGTTGTCTTTTTTTTCTTACTTTTATTTTTTGCTTGTTCTTTGTTTTTGATATGCTTGAACTTGTTCTCTTGTTTATTCTTATTTTTGATTTGTTTTCTTTTAGTTTATGTCGGTGTATGTCATAAAATATTCGTTACAATATTTGATTTGTGACAGTTATGTCAGTCATTTTTATTGTGACAGTTAGGTCACAAATGTCACTAAGTAAACAAATGATTTTGTCAAAATATTGTATCAATAAATATGGTTCTCACTTTTGAACACAGAGCTTTCTTGCTTGAATCTTATTTTCGCAATAATTATCAAGAGGAAAATAGAGCACGAGTTTATTAAATTGTACCCGCTTTCAGAGAATTTATGGTCACAACCTTACTCTGTTTTGATTCAATTCCTTACTATTGTGGGGGGAGTTTTTTATATATAATTTCTTATTAGGAAAATAACTCTCTCCAAGCAATTTCTAAAAATACAGTTTTTTCAAAACAATTGAAATTAGGCTATACGTTGCTTTTCGTTTTCATAGCTTGCTTTATCCCAATTCTTTTGAAACATTTTATCTAATTCTACATAATGGTTTTTTTGTACACCTGGTTTGTTTAATTTTTTTTGCAATGTTTTAATTTCTTTCTTTTTAAATTTTTGAAGCTTGAAGTTTTTTTTATTTTTTTGTTTAATTGGTTTATATTCTGCCAACAACAAGAACATAATCCCAACAGCAGGTAGATATTTGTTTTTGATTGAATTGTCTAAATTAAAAATATTACCAAAAAGTAGCAGGAGCTGACTTATTCAAAACAGAAAATTCCAATTATTGTTAAAGCAAACTCTAAGTCTCATCTGTAAGACTTTCAACGATTCAGGTTTAAATCACTTGTACTATAAATATCGTAGCCTTCAGTATTATACGATAAGCACGGTGGAAGCTTTGTTCCTTGATTTTTATTCATTTACTAGCTGACCCGGCGAACTTCGTACCGGTAAATTTGATGGACTACTTTATTTTGTATAGCTGACCTATCTTATGTATGCGTACCTATTCAATTTGAACTGGAATCTATAATATCCTCCATATAAAAATGAATACCTATTTCCCTGGTCTCGTCATTCCTGAGAAGGACTTTACTTATTTTATTAAGTAAAAAACAAAATATATATTTTCCTAATCGTATTTATTCCGTGGGGTTCAATAATTTCACTTATATTTTTACAAATCGCTATTGAACACCTGGGCATTTTGAAGTAAATACTGAGCTCAATATCACGCACCCTCTAGAAAGCAACTAATAGCCTCTATACCCTTCACTGCTTCTCTCTATTCTAATGCTTTTTGATAAACTATATTTTTAGTTTTATGTTCTGGCGCGTAAATAAATAACGTTAATGGTTTTCCGACACGGGAACAGGCGACATATAATTGGCCATGTGAAAAACATGGGTTTTTTAGGTTGATGCCACATACACTTAGCGACTGTCCTTGCGATTTATTTATTGACATTGCAAATGCAAACCGCACTGGAAACTGTAAACGTTTAAAACTGAATGGCATATCGTTCGGTATCATAGGGATGCGTGGGATTAAAACAGCTTCGCCTTCGTACTTCCCTTTCAAAATGTTTGAAAAGGAAGTTAAATTGAATGACGTTGACATTTGTTAGCGCGGTTATGCCTGTGGTGTCATAGATCACCACAGAGTTTTTTGTTTTAAATTGAATGACGTTGACATTTGTAACGCGTTTTTTTTTAAATATACAAAATCAAATGTATATTTTTCAATCTTTCTGAGAGATTTTCTTAATATTTTTTTCCGTAAGAACCTTGTGCAGAGTATTAGAAAGCTACAAAAAAAAACAGCCAAATCGATCAAGCCGTTTTCATGCTATGTCGTGACAACGGAAAACGTGTTTCATTTTCTTATATATAGATGAGAGAGAAAGAAACTACGGCATTTTGGTTTCTGTCTATCACATTTACGTCAAAAATCGGTCTTCTAATACAATTTTCAAATTTTATCTATATTATTATAAATTTCAATGAGAGAGCTGTTACCATCTCTGTAATAGCTAGCGTTCTTAAAATTCTACAGAAATTTGTATTTATTAAATTTTGTTACATAAGATTAGGTTTTAGTATCTTCTCGGAGAAACTGGATAATGAAACCGGATGAAGCAAATACTCTCGATACTTCGAGGCCCATTAGTTGAGGATGTTAATGCGGATACCACTCAGCCGAATTTTATAAATATTTAAAGAGCTTGGTGTATTAGAGGGAACCTGTTTTTTATGAGTGCTTTTGTTTTGTTTTTTCTACTTAACAAAGTAGTTATTTTTACTTATTTTCTTTGGCACTGGTTGCATAGCAATTGCAAACTTTGGCTGGTTAATAATTTAGTAAGGTATAATATTATAATTTTGGTTTACAAAATTTAAAATTGCTATAAGTACAAGCTTTTTTATTAGTAGCATACTTGATGTTTTAACATAATCATCTTACGAATTGTATGTAAAAGAGATTCTCTATTTTGCTTCTAAACTTGCATAAGAAGGTGGAAACATTTTAAACTTCTTTTGCAGAGCTGTCATCACATAATTTACCACGAGTCATCAAATATTTAAAAATTGATGAATGATTAACTAACTATCAAGAGCGCGTTTATGGCTTGTTGAATATTTGATAAATCACAACGTTAATCTCTACTGTCGCTTTGAATTTAGGCAATAATTGTGCGTTGAATAAACAATAATTGAACGAACTATAACGAATTTATTTAGAATAAAAAAATCCTTTTGAACTTTACTAGTAGAATTGATTTTATTGTAACATGACATTATAACAAAAATCGTGTGTTAATAGACAATCAGGCATTAATAGGGGCTATTATGGGATGACTTTGTGTACACTAATAACGCGTGTAAGTACACATGACGGAGAAATACTGTCAATCAATCAACAATGTATTTAGTCATTTAGTTATATTTGGAGTGGATGCCAGTCAAGGCAAGGAATTCAAATTAATTTATAAATACAATATAACGTTTTTTATGCATTCTTAATTAAACGGATTTTGAGTTTAGATATAATTTATAAGGTATTGTACAGAACATTGAATTTTTTTGTATACAAAAAAATTTTGGGGTTTTTATTTCACTCAAAATATTAAAATTGCTTTTTTCTTCTAAATTGAATTGAGAATTCTGATCTATCCTAGCTTATATATGAACTAACGTTCGTAATAATTATTGAACAAAGGAAAGAAGAAAGGTAATTTAAATATGAATAAGGTTTTTAAGATTTTACGTTTAATTGCAAAGCTTTTCAACATTGTTGTCAAAAATTTTGAAAAATGAATTTAACAGAACAATATCAATTTTTTTCAAATCAAATTAGCTGACTGCAAAATGTGAACCTTTGAATATTAAGAGTCATTGTTGGTTTGGTTTAACTTGACGTTTTACGACAAAACAACTTTAGTGGAAAAAAAACTCTGAAATTTAGCCAAACAAACAAAGTAGGTAAGCGGAATGAAGATATAAAATTTTAATGCGATTTTAGTTGTCGTATTATGCTAGAGGTAAACAATGAAAAATACGAAATAATGAGTCACAAAGGAAAACGGAACACAAAGTTATCGTTCGTGCTAGGTTATATGGTCAGGGGCGGGTCAAAGGATTGCTAAGATTGCCCTATTAGATAAGGGATGTATTACACGTGCTCTGCTCTAAGGGAAAAGGATCGATGTTACATCTATAATCACTGGTTTTACGTTTGCGGTTTCTCGCTTTTCGATTCTTCGTCGATAAAGGCAATCTCGACAAACTTTTTAATTCCTATGCTTAGGCCGTGGAAGACCGCAAAGTTTCTGCTCTTAATAACTCCATTTCTACTTTTTAACGCTTTGGAAAAGATTTTTGCAACGATTGAAATCAAAGGGAAACATTTTAAAATGAAACTAAAATGCGGTTAGTTTAAAAGTTTTTCGAATACTTTTACATTTTAGATGCATGAAGCTTTATAAAACAGATTTGCACACAATACTGTGACTCTCTATATAAATATTAAAGCTTGTTGATGCATGCTTTGGCAACGCAATAATCCCTATGCAGCGCTTCTCTATTTAAAAGTTTCAAGAGTTTTCCGAATAATCATTTTATTTAAAACGCTATAGAGTTGGGTTCGGTTGTTCACGTACAGAAGCCGTTAAATTATATAATCCACTTGAATATTTAGTTCAAATGGAAATTTTCGGAATTATATTGTAAAACATATACTATTAGCAGGAAGTTTTAGCAATAAAACGTTATGATTTTTAGAAAGTTATTTTGTAGAATTATTTATTTAAATATTAGCAGAATTATAGAATAGAAAGGGCAGCTGATTTTGAAGGAAAGTCGTTGCTTTAAATCTGGGGAATATTTAATCAGCGGCTCAATTTTTTTCTTCATCAGTTACCGGGAAGAATTTTGAATCGTTCATTTTAGAGTACAAGAACTACAGTTAATCTGAAATCTAAACATTATTTTGTAAACAAATTTTAATTTAACCCTTGTTGTGTCGATGGTCTTTTATATAATATAGGGAATTAAAAAGTTTGTAAGTATTAGGTTGTTGTCATAGTCTAATTATATTTAATTGTTGTTTTAATTTAACGAAATAGCAAAATTGAAATTGATATCATGATTTTATTAAAAATTTAATGTGAAATTTAGAAAATGTGTACCGCTTGATGATCCCGAATTAGAAGAAACGTAATCTAAAATATTGTTTATATAAAAAACTCGTAACGAAGAAGTGTTTTTTTTTGTTGGTGGTGAGCCTGCAACATAACCTTTGGCGCTTGCTGCGCGGTTCTACCCGTCTAGACGTTTCAGACCCTAAGCTACTTGGTCTGGCTTAACCTTAGCATGGCTTGTAACAATGCATATGGTGGTAACAAAGTCTCTTTATTTTTACCCATACCTCTTTCATCAACCTTATCTCTCTCTCGTATCTTACTGCATTTGTTCTACATAAGCTCTATTGTCTCTCTTTTTTAATAACACATTTTACACAGTCTAGTTTCTTTTTCCGTTCAATACCTATTTTCTCTCTCCTCTTTTCCGCACCAGATCCTCGTCATTATCTTTCTTTAGAAGTCCCAAGTAAACCGGGATTTCCGCTTTTTCACACGTCTCTCCGTTTATCTACTTGTCTTTTGTTTTTAATCGTTAGAATTCTTTACGTGCATTCTCATTTCTTCTATAATATTTTTTTCTCTCATTTATCTCTGTATTCATTTTTCTTTTCTTATTAACATTTATTCAATTTTCTTTTTCTTCGCTTTCACTCTCAGTTCTTGTTACATTCCTTGCTATATACTCTAGGGTTCTTTTATCTACCCTTAGAACTGATTTTGAATATACTTCTCTTGTACTCTCTCTGTTTCCTCTTGTTTTTTTCACCTTCAGCTTTCAGCCTCGTACATCAATACGCTCTCTACCAAGATCTCAAATATCATAATTCTCCTCAAATATCATAGTGCGCTTTGTTTATAGCTCTCTTTGTAAGTGTATACCCTAAATACTTATACTCTCTTACTCGCTCTATTCTCTCTCCTTTCCATTCCCAATACTTTCTTCTTCCTTCTTCTTCTTGTTGAACACCATTATCTTCGTTTTTTTTAAATTCACTTCTAGCTCTTTCTTTCTCACATACCTTTCTAGGTGCTTTATTATTTCTTCCATTTTCTTTTCACTTTTTACTACCATTGACAATTAATTATTCGGCTTTTAAATGAATTAGATCTTTTTGTCTCACATACCTTTCTAGGTTGTTTATTATTTCTTCCATTTTCCTTTCTCTCTTTACTATCATTGACAATTAATTGATCGGTTTTCAAATGAATTAGAATTTAATTATTAACAAAAAATAATAATATGATTAGCGGAAGACCTCAATTCTAAAGCTCTTTTGCGTAAATAAATGATAAATCTGTTAACTAGTCATTTGAGTCAACGCGTCAAACACTATTTATTCTAAACAATTAAATCTGTGGCAATGAGTTTTAATAAATTTTTTATAGGTTATAAATAATATTTTGATCTGAAAGTTAAAAAATGGGGTTTGTGTCTGTGTTTTTTTTTTGGTATGCGGCAATTTTCTCTTTCGACTATGGTATGTGCCTTACGAATCAGAAAGCTTATTTTTGCAATTTATTTCCAAAAACATCTGTAGATGAGAACAAGGACTAAAATACTTAATTTTTATATTAGAAAAATCAAAATTCGAATTGTTGTAAAATAACTCTTATCTGGACTAGAAGACAAAATGCATAAGATAACCGGCTGATTCACTGGATCATCTGGACATAATTATCATATCTATAATATTTTTTGTAACTTGTTTCAAACTGATCATAATCAGTTTAAACTATTGTTACGTTTTTAATTTGATGTTAATTAACTCCATCGCAGGAATGCTTTCATTTATATCTAATCTCTATGCACTAGAAGCTTCTAGCGTCGTCTGGTTAAATGGAATGTTCAGCCAATCACAAACGATGGGAGGTTTTAAAAAATAAAAATTTTTGATCGTCGTTACTCTAAGCTGGTGTGAAATAATGTAGCACTATAAATTTTTGGTAAAAACAAAGGACCTACAGATCTACACATGTTTTAAATTTGATAACTATATCATATAATATAACTAATTTGGTAAGCTTTTATCAAATTAATTTAACAGATTAAAAATATCCGATGTGTTAGAATTGTTTTGCTCTTTTTTTTGTACTAAATAATTGTTATCGTTTGCTATTTTTGTTATCGGTTTGTCTTACTCCTAACAAGACGTTGTTTTTCTGGATTAATTTAGCTTAAACGTAGTTACCGTGTATAGCAGAGGTACCCAACCCGGGCAAACCTATCAATTCAGTGATAAAACGATTATATTGCCTATAATAATAAAATGATTTGAGCTTTTAAAGTTTGACTGTTTAAAGTTAAGTCGTTCAAAAAATGTGTGAAGCTTTTTATTTTGTTCTCATTTATTTTAAATTTTAATTGTTGTCTGATGAGGCAAATAAGAAAATACTTGCTTGTGAAACTTTTTATTATCTAAATTTTAACGGTCAAACTTCAGATGTTTTGTCATTTATAAGTTTTCATATTGATACCAATCTATTTTTTTATTTATACTTTATTTTTTTAGCAATTGTTTATATTAGTTTGATTTTAGGTTTTTGAATTTTTTTATGATTAGGTGACTGTTTTGGATAAATGTAGCAAAAGAGTTATGTCAAATTAATTTACATTTTTTGGCATTTTTTTTCTGCTCAGTACTTTTTACATTTTACACTTTGTTTTAAAATCACGTAAGTAAATTTGTCAAAGCAAAAATTTTATTAAAAACTCCATGGTTCAAAGGCTATAGTATCTAGAAATATTTCAATTAAAATTTTTATGATGCCGTTTTAAAGTTCATTTTGTCGGATCTCATTAAATATTAGCCGAAGAAGACGCGCATTTATCTTGAGAAGGGTCACATACAGAAAAATCCTGTCTGCTTTTCTATTTGTTTTTCCTTTCTGTCATTATTTGTTCTTGCTTTTCATCTTGAATTAATTTCATCCTTTTGATGAACAGCTTTTCATTAACCCAGCAATGGAATGAAATGCAGATTAACGAGAATTTTCATAGGGCTATATAAAAACTTTTCTTCGTAAACTTTTTTCTTTAGCCGTAAATCATACTTTATATCCGATTTGTTGCCACAAAAGATGCGCTTCAGGTGCTCTATTGCAAGAAAATATGAGGTAAGTGGTGTAAAGTTTTGGATTAGATTGTCTGCTTGTTGTTTGGTATATTTTCTGCACACGTGTGCGCTTTACTGAAGTAAAGTTTGGAGAGAAGTTTCTAAGAGTTCTTTTTAAGTCTGTTTTTCAAACTATTGGACATTGTAATAGATGAGTAATTTTAATTAAAGAGCTGTTTACACATCCCAGGCTAGGAAGATTAATTGCTTCATTTTATTACAGTTAGAAAACACGTTAATTGGAAATGAATTTGACGTTTTCTGGTTCACAAACGGCTTAAGTGATTTCAAAAGACAAGTTTCAGATTCACTTAACATTTTGTAACATTATAAAGATATGTTATAGCTTAGATTTATCTACACTATTTCAATTGTTGCAACAATAAAATAATGACCACTTGTGGTATGTAGGATTGATCGACATTTTATGGTAATACTTTATTTTTCTACCATTTGTGATTTTGCTTTGTATAAGACACCAACCTCTTAATAAATGTTCAAAAAATAAGTTTTCTTTAACACTAATTGTTTTTTTTTTGTTGCAGGTATGCTGTTATTCCATGTGTATAACCATTGTTTAATAAGGTAAAAAAACGTATGCTTATTAAAACTGAGATACCTTCTAAAAAGCATCGCTGATGATAACTTAAGTGACAATAGAAGCTCAACTAATTAAACAGGTTACAAAAAATATTGGCATTTGGCGCCTCCATCATTTTCTAATTTTTTATGAAACATTATAAAATGTTATAAATATACAAGTTTTTATTAGTTAGTAATGTTTTTTTTATGACAACTTGAGTAACTTGTGAGTCTAATAACTCTATCACAATAGAAGCTCAACCAATTAATCAATTTACAAAAAAAAATACATTTAGCGCTTCCATCTTTTTTGAACTTTTCAAACATTATGACCTGCTATAAATATCTATCTTTTACTAATGATTTTTTATTTATCATAACATAGTTACCTGTGAATCTAATTAGAATAGAAGCAATTATTTTATTAGTATACTCTGATTTGTTATTTATTGATATTATAGATAATAATTTGCTAAACATAGTTCTATAAAAGCTGAAAAAAAAAATTATCTCCTGCTTAGTTCAAATTTCACACGCTTTTCTTAATTAATTATATTTAGTTGGGTTTGTATCGTGATTTGATTACATACCGTTTAATTTCTAAATTAAAATAGCATCTGTTTGATTTTCTCGAAGCTATTAGCAGTTAGTAGATATGCTATCGCATAATTTTATTTTGGTGCGTGTTGGTAACGACGCACGAAAATTTACACAAAGGAATTACCAGTACAAGCAGCGATAAGACATATAACTTAAGTTCCGACATCTACCGGAAATCGAAGCTAAATATAAAACTATTTTATAGGAACAATATCAGATCATTGATAAACATCAAAATGTTACTACTTGCTATTTCTGTAAGTGCATTAAATTCAAATGAGCTCGTAAACTTGCGGCTGGCGATTCATCTCTCAATGAATGAGTGGGTAATTAATTTCTGCTATAAAATTAAATAACGACTGAAAAATTAAATACTTTATGACTTTTTCTACTTAGATTGATTTATGTAGTTCTATATTCTATGCATAGAGCTAGTTGTTTCAAGCTATAATACAAATAACTTTAACATAAAGAAATGAAACAGTACAACCTTTTATTAGCAATCAAAAAGATTTATTAATAATTAAAACGTTAAAGTACTGCAAGTTCAATGTAGTATTCTCTTAAATCTGGTCTGACACATTACTTGCATTTGTTAATCCAAACTTATCTAGAGTATAGCTGCTGTATATAGTATCCTATTTTCATCATTTTCCAATGGCTGGAAAATTTCAATGAAATATATATCAACACTCCAAGAAATGTGTGTTTCCAGCAGCGAAAGCTCCACCAGCTGCTTCTCTTTTATCGCGCTTTTCTATAGAGAAAGAGCAGCATAATATAAACTCTAACCAATTATGTGTGACTTTGGTTTTTATGCCACTTTTTTCTTTGTGCTGGAATAAGTTAATAAGATACAATAGTATTCGGACTATCACTGGAAAAGTGTTTGCTAAGAATTAAAACTCTAGACATTTTTTTTTCAAAGCCAATGTGTTGAAATAATAAATTCTAGTTATTGATTGATGCTAATTAATAAGTATCAAACAAAATGTGAGTATTTCTCGGACATTTTAGTTCAATGAAGAAAAAAATGTCAAGGTTGTAAAAATGCGTCAAGAAAAATTAATTAACATCCATCAAACGAGCTGCAGTGAGCTATGTTCAATATTTTTATATATTTTGAAAATACTTAGATCACTGTTCCAGAGCAATGGATGATATTTTTGAAACATTTAGTGTAGTTGGCTAGACTGCACTAAATGTTGAACCATTCCAAAAAAATCTACGTGATAGAAATTAGCAGATGTTTAGGCTATATACATCTGATAATTTCTCTTCACGTAGATTTTTTTGGAATTGTTTTGTTCAAAATTGGGTCTTTTGCATAAAGTTTATAGTAGATGTTTGTCAGATTTGGAACCATTCCAAAAAAATCTACGTGAAAAAAAATTATCAGATGATTATAGCTTAAACATCTGCTAATTTCTCTTCACGTAGATTTTTTTGGAATTGTTCCAAATCTGATAAACATCTACGATGAACTTTATGCAAAGGACACAATCTTGGAGTTATTGGCGCTTCTTGGAATCCGCCAGAATTTCATCCCAAGAAGCGTAGCTTCCTTTTTGTGCTCGTATCTACGTAACAGAACGAGCAAGATAAATTTTTAAAAATAGAATATTTTAGCGCTATTTCCTACAAAACAATGTGCCTAAAGTATTATTTTTAACAAAATTAGCATAATTTATGTTGAACATCTTGCTTTATTCAAATATAACGTCACACGATATGATATAACACTGTTCACAAAGTTTTGTCAAAAAGATTCCTTAACAAATCTCGAAAGCTTTTTTTGGCAAGTGGTAAAACTGTGTGAATAGTTTATTGAGGCAAAGATTTCAAAGCAATAAATTAATGATGTAAAACGTCTATGGTAAGGTTATTTAAAAAAATTTGTTAAACACAGAAGATTTTCTAACACTGCTGTAAACACTTGTGTTTGTAACATTTTTGGAAAAATAAGGAAAAATAAAAGAAGGAATTTTTAATTTTATTAGCATTATTTTTTTTTTGTTTACATTATACATAGTTTTGTGTTTTATCCTATGTACTTTTTTTATGGTATATAACGTGGTCGTTTTAGCGATTTTGTTGACTTAAATTGTTTTTAGTCGACCAATTTAAATAGTAAACGCACCCATTTTGAATCTGAAAATTTTTAAACTTAAAGTCTATGCTCTATTGCTAATGTCTCAGATATGTTTATGTCCTTTATATTGGATTGTAGAATGTGTAACATCAAAAACAAAATCTAATCAAAACGATTTCAGTTTTTCAGTTTAAGAAATATTGGGAAAGACACTTTTGTTCATCATATCCTTTATATAACTAAGGAAATGTGACGCCCTGGCGGATCAAAGTCTATGAAAATTTACGTTTAATGCTATCAGTGCTTTTTTAAATTTAAAAAGAAAATTAAAAAGGGTCTTTAAAGAGGAAAATAAAGAGTCTTTAACTATAAAATTATAGAGATTATGAAAAGCGGTTAATTTAATGTAGGTACTTACTAAAAAATTGTTTTAGAATAATATTCTTTTTGCCAATAAATCAAACAAAGCCAGAGGAAAGCCTTGATAAAATTACCGCCGCCGCTCTGTTTCAGCAAAGCTTTTATCGAAAAAAGAATGAGATTTTTAAAAAATATTTATTATTATTTATTCAGAAAGGTTGACACATCTGTTCAACCTCCCGTGTGTTTTCAATAAATCATGAAACAAATATTTTGCGGATTCAGGGTTGATCGCCCTTTTTTATTGTTTTGATTTGTTGGCGACGCTTTGCGAATGATAGATGGAAAGTGCAAAACAAGTTTTTAATTCAATAGAGAATAAGTCAAAAAAAAATAAAAAAAAACAGTTGATGTGTATTAGTTTTTAGTTTTCAGAAATAAATATTTACAGCTTTTATGAGTTATTTCAATCTTTAAACACATTTTTATTAAGTCTATCATCATGATCTTACGCTACTTAATAATCTAAAGTGTTAATTGTTACATGAAACAGTTGTGAAAAATATGTTTTTTTCTAAGTATGTGGTGGCTATGCTTTTTTGGCAGCATGTCTTGGATCGGTTCGTAGTAAAGCCGGTAAGAATCTGTAAACATAAAGACGCTTACGCAATATCGCAGGAACTTTTGTGATTTGAGAATTTTCCAGTTTTCTTTTTAAATGATTAAAAGTTTATTTCACATTCAGAAAATGTCGCAAATGCTTGCGGCCCGGAATTTATGCACGACACTGTGCTTAAATGTTAATGTCGGTTCTGCATAAACACCTGCAATACCGGCTTAGCTTACCGGCACTAGTAATTAATTATAATTAATCAATGTTATTTTCGAAATGAAATATGGCATGAAAATGGAGAATGGGAATGTTCGAATGAAGACCTTCAAGAAATGTTGGCTGAGTATCCATTGATTTTGATTACCAAGAAGTGTATCAGTGTTTTCAAGTTATTGTACCTACTTTTAGTACGAAACGATCTAAGACCTGTTGCTAAAAAGCACAGCCACCTTTGATTCATCTTAATAAAATACATCTTGTAATAAATATGTATAAAACAAGCGTCTAGGCAGGCGAGATTTTAAAATGTTATCTGTTTTTAAAACTAATTTGTTCTTTAAACAAATAAATCAGTACTTTTCGTCATTTCCTGTAAATACTAGCTGAAGCCTGAATCCTTTCCGTCTTTGTAGTTAAACAATAAGTTATTTTATTATCCATAAAGAAGCTCGTTATAGCTTCTAGCAAGTTTTGGAGTTTTCCACTGTAATAAATTGAGCTTTCTTTCAAAATATAATTTTTCTTTAAGCATTGTTGTTATATTGAGAATTGTAAGCGCACTGATATTATCTAAGACGGGTATTCTAATTAAAATTTTATTATGAATTTGAATTCCTAAGCTTTTTATACTAGATTTTTAAAATAAAAATTTTATATGAATGAATGCATTTTATCGGAATCGCGAAATAATTTTTAAAAGAAAGAATTTTTTTGGATTTCTTACTCTCTCTGGTTTTTACTTCGCTAATCATCTAGGAACGATTTGTTTTGTTTTTTTTCTTTTTCTTTATTTATAATTTTTTTCATAGATTTTCCGTGCTTCTTATTGAGTTTAATAAATATTTTGTTTTTCTAATCTAAATTTGGCTTTTGTTTATTTTTTTTTTTCTTATATTTTATAAATATTTTTATACTTCTTCTGTATTGTTAAATTATTTTCTTACTAATGGCCTAAGATGCTTATTATTATATTGATCATCTCTTTGCTGATTTAGAAAACAGCAGAGTTTAAAGCAAAGAAAGGTTTTTCTTCTGGATTTTTTTAGAATTATATATTTTTTTTTAATTAATTTTTTTAGCTTGTCATAGTTTTGGACTGTAACTCAATTAAGTTATTTCTTAAAAAAATGTGTTACTTTGTTTTTAATTTTTCTAAATTCTGTTTTTTCTATATTTATATTATCTAGTTTTTTTCTTAATTTTTGGATAAAGTTTGTTTTGTATTTTTTGTCATTTTTTAATAACACTAATGATTCGTAAAGTTTATACAAAAATATTATATTAATCTCTTCCTTCTTTTGAAAGGTTTTGCTATATGGCTATTTTTTTTTATATATATATTGGTTTACTGACTTATGCTTGATTACTTCCTAACCACCCGGTAATCTATTGTCGGCTTTTTTTAATTACTTTGTTATTATTATTACGTAGTGTGGGTCAATTTGCTTTTAATTTTTGCATTATTTAAAAATAGTTTGAAATTTTTCTTATAAAATATATTGATGAATAATTTTGATTTATTTTTTTCAGTTCTATAATATCTATTGTTACATATTTGTTTTGTTGTATTTGATTTTATTTTTTAATGAAATGATTTGTTTTTATTTTTATATATTTAGTTTGTCTAAATTATTTTGTTAAGTTTTTTTTCAACTTATTTCTTCTTTTATTATCTTTATTGCTTCTTTATTTCTTTTTTTGGGTGCATAAATTTCTACGGTTTTATGTAATGTATGTAATTTGATTTAACCGGTTAGATTAGAAATTACCTTTCATAGCACTGTAGGAAGTATCTATGTTTACGTTTAGAGAGTTACTCAAAAGCACAACGTATTTTTAACTGATATTATTTAACAATAGTGATTTAATTATGTTGAAATATTTATTTCTGATGTAATTATTGTTATTTCTATTTTTTGTTGTATTCTATTACTCTTTTTTTGTAACTTCTTACAAAATTTTAATTAAAAGATTAAATCTTATAGATTCTTTATATATTTGCAGTTTATAGTTAGATTTGTTGCTTTTTTATATTTTGAAACGTATAAACATATTGCAATTTCTATAAATTTTGCTGCTTTTGAAGACACAGAATAATTATGCTTACAGACAATAAGTAATAAGGCTCAGACAAATAAATAATTTTGAATACAGGACTCAACATATCGGACACGTTTTAAACTTTTTATCTTATATCAGTTAGACTCAAATTGTTAATTCCATTAGAGGAGAGTATGGAATATGAATGACAAAGTTTGACAGTTAGATAAGAAGTGTAATGATGTATGGAGCCGAAATTTGGGGATGGAAAAAATGGGAGGAAATAGAAAAAGTAAGAAAAGTATGTTAGTTGGATGTTAGGTCTAAGTAGAGAAAAATTTTGAATAGAGGCAGGAAAAAGAGCCGCAAAGTTTGAAGATAGTATGAAAGATAGAGAAGGGTGCGAGATATAGAAAGAAAGTTGGAAAGTGTTAGTGTGAAAAATCAAATAGAGGAATGGAAAAAGAAAGAAAGTAAGTAAGTAAGTAAGTAAGTTTATTCGTGCCAGACAAAAATAATTTTTTACACTTGTCAAAATTTAAGAATTAGTAATAAATTACATGCATAAATGTTTACAAACAATAACTTCATAAATACAAAATACATATTAAAATCTAAAAATATAAAATATAAAAATATAAAACTAGATATTTAGACGAGATTACAGATTAAAATTGTGCTCCAGATATTCATTGATTGAGTAGAAGTTTTTGCTCATTAGAAAACTTTTAATATTATTAAGAGTGATAGAATCAGTGTCTCCAAATAAGGCAGCTGGAATCTTGTTGAAAAACTTGATACAGTAAAAATTAGTTGAGAAGCATCCCCTAGTGATTCTCAGATTGTTGTATGTCAGATCGGTAGTTCTGGTATTATAACAATGAAGAGAGTTAAGTCTCCGATACATAGAGTTGTTGCAGAACACATGCTCAATGCAACGGTATATGTATAAGGAGGGTAATGTCAAGATGTTAAACTGTGCAAAAAATGCCCTACAATCCTCTCGATAGCCAATCCCAGCAAGAATTCGTAGAGCTCTTCGTTGTAGCTTAAAGAGCGTTTGTAAGCAAGTGGAGTGTCCCCATGTTAAAAGAGCATAATTGAGATGGGAGTGAATTAATCCGAAATAAGCTACCTTAAGGCAGGTTCTTGATGTACTATTGGCAAGATTTCTTAGTAAATATATGTTTTTTGATATTTTACTAGCTACCATCACACCATGATCATGCCAGAGAAGTTTGTCATCCACAACAACTCCTAGAAATTTAGTATTTTTTGCACTATGGAGTATATCACCAGCTTGTTTGAGTGTGAATAAAATATTTACGGTTTTGTTTGCATTTAGGGTTAACTTGTTTGCTGCAAACCAAGATTTAGGCTTATTAGAATGAAACTCTACTTCACTTAGGGCTGCGTGGTTTTTACCAAGGGTTGTATCATCTGCATATAAGATAGTATCTACTGAAGTCAGATTAAGAGGTAGATCATTAATAAAAATTATAAATAAAATGGGTCCCAAAATTGAACCTTGTGGAACTCCATGTTTAACGGTCAGGATCTCCGAAGAAGTGTTATGGATAGTCACTTTCTGGTTACGGTTGCTAAGATAACTTGAAATTAATTTGACACTGTTAGGATGGAAGTTATAAAAGTATAGTTTTCGCAATAGAATTTCATGTGAAAGTGTGTCAAAGGCCTTAGTTAAATCTAGAAATGTAGAACTGTAAGAATGACCAGATTGAAAGCTGTTGATAATATTATTTACTAAAGATAAAATTGCTTTTTCCGTCGAGAGACCTTTACGAAATCCAAACTGATTACCAGAAAAGAGTTGATTATTATCGAAAAAATTGACAATTTGTTCTAATAATATCTTTTCTAAGATTTTAGAAAATATAGGAAGGAGAGATATGGGTCGATAATTGCCCAGTTCATTAACATTACCCTTCTTGAATATCGGAACAACTGAGGCTAATTTTAATGCATCTGGAAAAACACCCTCTTCAATGCAAGAATTAATGATTTTTGTTAAAGGTGGTATAATTAAATTTTTTATTGATTTTATAGTACCAGAGCTAAGACCATAGACGTCCTTACTCGAAGAGTTTTTCATTTTATCAAATGCACTTCGAACTTGAACCTGAGAAATAGTAGTGAACGAAAAATGATTGTATTTTTTTTAACTTAAGTTCATAAAAACAAGAGGGTCAGTGTCTGACTTATCTAAAGAATTTACAATGTTATCAGCAATTGTCGCAAAATATCTATTAAATTCATTTGGAAGTAAGGTAGTTGTACAATTTTTTGATCGGGGCTTGTTCCGGTTAATTAAATTCCACATCGCTTTCGGATTATTTCTATTACTTGGAATAAATTTATCATTTGCATCAATTTTTGCTTGGCGAATACACAAATTATAACTACGCCTGTAATTGGTTAATAAATCTTTTAGGTCAGACGTCTTATATAGAGTATATGCATCGTTAATCAGCGCAAGTGTTTCTCTCATTTTGCGGAGATTATCTGTAAACCATATTATATTATCAGTTTTACATGATTTGATTTGTAATTTTTTCTGAGGAAAAGATTCATTAAAATGTAGAACAATGGTCTCCAGGAATAATTTAAATTTACTGTTGGAACATAAGTCAGTTTCAACAAAATTCCAGTTCATAGCACTCAGTGCCTGAAAAAATCGAAATTCACCTAATTTAGTGATTGGGCGAACAAGTTTTTTGACGACTTTACTTTCTAGAGACGGTGTAGTAGTTTTAATCCTTATACAAATACCTACATGATCTGATATCGCAGGTTGTATTGGGCGAACATCTACTTCATCCATAGTTAAGTTAGTGAAAACATTGTCTATTATACTGTTTTGTCTAGTTGGAAATAAAACTAAAGGTCGTAGACCATAACTACTCATCACATTACAAAGTTCTTTAGCCTTATTGTCCAAAGTGTGAAAATGCGTATTAAAATCTCCTTGTATAAAAATTTTTTCATTATTAAATCGAGCAGTTAAGTTTAAAATGTTGTGTATAATAGCAATAAAATTTTGAAAATTGCCTTTTGGAGAACGATAGACAGTAATTATTAAAAGATTTAACTTACTAATAGAATTAGCCGCAATTTCACAGTCAAATTCTCTAGAAAGCAGATTAATCTGTTGCACATTATTGTAGCAGATACCACTATGAAAAAAGTTTATTGCACCCCCATGTATGTGTGTTGGCCTAGCATAAAATGATCCGAGTTCAAAATTGGGCACTGCGGCACAGGCAGCCTCTTCAGGGAGAAGCCAGTGCTCGATCAAGGACAGGCACAAAAAATTTTTTCCTTGAAGAAAAGCACTTAGAAGATTAATTTTATTACGCAAACTTTGCACATTAAGTAGCAACACTTCAAAGAGTTCATTATCCTGCATTTGAGGAGATGCTGATCGCTGAGTTGATACTGTCACTCCTGTGTTTGGCCTGAAAAAACCGGGTTAAATATGTACCAGCAGGCCATCTTTCTGGATTCATGACTTCATCTTTGTGTACAAGGTCTACCGTAATCTTAAACGCAGAGTAGTATTCAGGAAATCTGGATACAGCCTTTTCACACTTAATTTCCGGAAAGTCTTGCACCAAATACTGAATAATCTCTTTAGATTCGGTCTTCGGAGAAAGTCGTGATACGTATATGAAAGCTTTCTTTGGCGCAGCAGTGAGAGTTGTCTTTTTTTCGGAACCGCAACCAATAACATATTTGCTACCGGACGATTTGCTTTTGTTTCTTCTTTTTCTGCCCTGGACTTCCCATTTAGCATTGGAATTAAAGCTTTTTTCGTCAGCGCCTTTCTTGCTTTCCTGACTATCAACATATGTTGTTTGTTGAGATTTTTTATCAGCTACTGGTAACTGGGTTTGCAAAGTAGTGACCTCGGCCTCCGATGATGGTTTCTTATCATTCTTATCAGAGTTTGTTTTTGCAGGTTTATTCGGATTATCTTGGAGTCCATGCTTTTTTTGCCTACCAATAATCTGGTTTAAGGAGGGTTTCATAACATTGCTGTAAGATGGATTTGTCAAAACTCGTACTAGGTCTACATTTGAACTTCTTAAATCCGAAACTTCTTGCTTAAGTTCCATAATTTCTTGAGTAAATTGAGAGATCTTTGCAGATATTAGATCATTTATCATAGTAGAAATTTGGCCAGTAGATAGGTGATTTTCTGCTTCTTGAACTAGTTCCTCATTTTCATTTAATATTTGACGAAGAGGAGGCTCCGTGCTTTGGATACTAATATTTGCGATTGGAGTTGTGGAATGCACAAGGCAGATCATTTCATTAACCGAAAAAATCAAGAATTTCTTCGTTTTTTGTTCCACCCGCTGGGCGCAACTATCATGGTAGCACACACTACATTTTATACACTTAATAAAAGCGTTTACCACTGTATTTTTGCACTTGTTGCACTTATTTTCTGAAGACATTTCACGGAACGACAAATTACACGTCGTCTCGTCTAGAAAGAAATGTTACGAAAGGGATGGGTTCAGCGTAGAAAAGATTGAGGAAAAAAGAGAAGCGAGTCAAGGAGTGCATGGAGAATTTAAAGGCAGAGGCAGAGACATAGACAAGCAAGAAAGGAGGGGAGAAATTAGAGAGAGCATACATGAATCTGATCAGAGAAGAGTTGCGAGTATATGTAAAGAGAGAATACAAAAAAGAGCGAAAGATGATAGCAAGATTTAGATGTGAGAATGAAGAAAGAGACAACAGATGTTGGATGTAAGATAATGAAAAGAAATACAGAATGTGAAGAAGAGAGAAGAAGTATATTAGCGAAAATGAATTTAATGAAAGGAAAGAAAGAGGGAATAGAATGAATGAAGTTGTTAATGTGGGAGAGAGAAAGATTAAATTAGAGGGTGAAAAAAGGAATGAATAAAAAGGAGAGATGATGGAAAGGGAGAAAATGAAAAAAGAAGGGCATGAAAGAATAAAAAAATGTTATGTATGTTCGTGTTATACTTTATTTATTAGTGCAACACAGTGTAGTGAGCAAATAAACATTTATATATATATTAGCTGATTTCTTTTTTTATAAGTTTGTTTATATTAAGTTTGTTAACTTGTATATAGAGAAAGAGATTTCCGGTACTGACAGATCTGCCGGTAGAAAATAAATTCATGTGAAATCAAATCATAAAATTGCAATGTGGAAGGTCAGGATCATCTTTTTATTTATTTTATTTTGAGCTAGTTAACTCTTATCAGTGAGACTCATTAGGTTAAGGCGAATTTATTTGTAATAATTAATAACTGAAGTAAATATTTTTCTTTTTGATTCAATTTGTTTTTTTCATTTTGGCTATATGCATGGTGTGATATTTACAAGACAGAAGACGTAACGTTATCTGTCAGCTTGGAACAAATTAATGTCACATCCAATCGTGAAAATTCAAAATGAGAAATTTTTTATTATAATTATTTGTTAGGATTCTACTTTCTTTTTAATGTAATGAAATCTAAAATATTACGTAAATGTTATACGTGATTCATTGTTAATATTATTTTAATTGTTCTTGAAATGTCAACAATACATAAAAATCACAAAAGTGTGATTATTAATTTCCAGCATTATAAATAATTCACTTTTGTTTTTCACATTGTTCAAAGATGAAGTTAAAATGGTAGATCTAGATGTTAAAAAAAGACTTCAAGTTTATAAACAAATGTTTTTTTAGAAGTTAATAATTATTCCAACGGAGCTATTGAGTCAAAAAGAGAAAGTATAGATATCTAATTTTTATTAATTATTCTCTACTTCTTAATTTTTTTTTCCTATTCTATATCAAAACTCTTCTTCTTTTGTTCTTTATTTTCTATTATTTATAATTACAGTCTTCAGTTTTAATTATTTAAAAAGCTTTAGGTTTTAAATACTTTAAAAAATTATTTTAGTAATTTATAATTTCTCCCGAGTGTTGACTTTCTTGGTTAATTTGTTTTTGTTGCAATATGGCTATGGAAGCCTGAAAAAAATTGAATTTCATCAAATGCATTAGTCGAAAATATTTCTTTCAATTTCTGATATTAAGTAGTAATAAAATTGACTTTTATGATAGATAAATTGAAATTGAAAACGTCCTAAATAAAAATCTATAAAAATTCCGCACATGGTTCTATAGTGAGCCACAACGAAAAAAAATTGCCGGCGTTCATGAAAAAGTTGACGAAAATTGATAGACGGTCGTTATCTGACCGCCTTATACATTACGCTTTACAAATTATCTGTCGACTCCAAGAACGAAGCGTTTTATTCTGTTTTATGATAGCAAAATGCCTCTTTATATTTCCGTAACCTCGAGTAACTTAGAAAAATGAAAAAAAGCACCTGAAAAAATCGCAACATAGCGCGGCAAATAATAAATCAAAGATATATATGAATATGTGTAGCAAATGTCTTGAGATATAAAAATGAGAAGCGGCTGCTCTTATTTTTTTTTTTTGATTGAATGTTTTAAGAGTCTAAAATAGCTTTGATAATGTATGGTTTCATTGTTCACTCATGTCTAAGAAAAATAAACGCTTCGGTGGCTATTCTTTGACTGGCTAATGGAATATTAACATAAATATTTAAAAAATAAGTTTTTAAGAAATGGTTTGATTTCTGAAAATGTATGTTTTTATACTATAACTGGCTATTTATTATACAAGTGCATTTAGCAAGTGCGTTTATCAAATTAAATCTTAAAATTGTCTTAAATTAAATTATTCGAATAACGTCTTTTTTAGCAATTAAAAAAGTTTGTTTGGCTGAATTATGAGAAATTGTGATGACGTATGTTAGTCATTTAGGGTTGCCTGGTGTTTATTTGGAACTGCACTTGATACTTGATAGAGTTCCAAATGTATGCGTTTTTTTTATGTGAAACATTTATAGCCGCCGCTGAATTCACTCTATTTTGTGGCGAATCATTCCTTGGTTTACACAAATCGGCTTTTGCGTCATCTTGCTTGCGACACCGAGCGGATACTTCAGCCTTAAGTTTATTATCAACCAATTGTCACAATGTAATCTGTTATTTTATGCACATTACTTATACAAAATAATTTTGATGTTTCACATTTGCCAGGCAATTTTTTTTGACGCAATTTATGGGAACAAAATTACATAGCATTAAAATTTATTTGCAGATTAAATTTGAAAGTTTTTTTTGGTGTAAATTAATAAATTTTTAATTTTTTTACCAATTTGCACATTGTTTTAATAAAATTTCACCCCATGTTAAGTTTTGTTACTGTATAAACTTGAATAATTCTTAAATCAATTTTTTAATAAATAAGTATGGGACCATTCATTCAATAAACACAAAAAATTTATTCCAAAGAAGTTGTTCAAAATGTTGGCTTTCAGCATCTGAACAAAATCTTTTAATATTTAGAAGTACATACTTAGGAATTTCAACAGATTCAAACTCAAAACAACTTTAACTGCAACCGCTGAAAATATTGATTCTATTGATTGGAACTATTTTTTAGTCTATCTTAATTACAAAGTTTACTGATTTAAGTTCATAAGCTAAGCTTTACAATTACTAGAGCTTCAGTAGAGTAATCAAAAGTTGGATTGTCACTTACTTACTGTATGAGTATCAGATGTCAAACTATCAAGATGTAAGGTATTACGATTAATATAGATATTTTTTTTATTAATTTCAAATAATGTTGATATTGAAATTGATAGACTACCGTAAATTATGATTGATTTTGTTTCGAACAGTATCGACGTGTTTAGGTTTAACCCTGTCGAATTCCTTTTCTTTCAGCAATAAATCAATTTTGTCAGTCGAGAAGGGAAAGTTAGGGCGTCGAAATTTAATGGAATTAGTGTTTGCTGTTTCAGATTGGCGGATATAAATTTTGACATTACAAAATTGTACATTAACTGGTTCTTTTGTTGGCGCTGAAAATTACTATAAAAAGATCTTTTAACAAAATTAAACGGAAGTTTGCTCAATTGCTTTGAACTAGAAATTGGAAAGTTACATATAGAGCTTTTCAATCCCTTACGTAATTTTCTCTGAAACGCTGTTCTTTGCAATAATTAAACAGTTTTATTTTTAGAATATCAAAAAAAATGCTTTTGATGTAACGCTGCTTGTCAAGGCGTTCTCGCCTCTATGCGATCTAAAATCAAAATTTTCAATATGCCTAATAACTAATTTTATTTGGCAAGGACGTGAGAGATTGGAAAAACATTTCAGTGTGTTTGACGGTTGGATCGAATCAGCATCAGCTTATTAACATGAAATTTAAATAAACATTTGTGTAGGATATTAATGCAGTTTGACAAAAACTAATTATATATAGCTAAAAAATTGTAAATAAGAAAAAACTTTTGAAAGACTTAGGGATAAAATATGAAATCTTACTGAAGTTTTATAGAATTTACGTCGAAAACTGAAAATGCTAGCAATTACATTTTAAAAAATATATTAAAATTAGATTTACAAAGTAGTAGGATATCTCGCGTTCAATTTAAATTGAAAAGTAATTTTTCAAGTTCAACTTTTTTATTTTTACAATCATTATTCAGTTGGAGAATACATCTACTGATTTGAAGAATAAATTGCGAAAAAAATTTTTGAACAATTAATGCATCTTCAACATGTTCTGCTAGCTTATACAGCTGTTATACGCTAAAGAGATATTTAAGCAGATACTTGTAAAATAATACGCAGTACCGGTTTTAATACAATAGCTTTTGTTTAGATTATTATATACCTGTCTATATCAACTTTCTTGTTGTAGATAAGTAGTGTTTTTTTGAACATGATTTAGGCGTCAAAGGACAAAACTACTTGGGCGATTTTTTGCAAAAACACCCAGTTAGGACATTTTTATTTGTTTTAGTCGAGGTTAGATAAACTGATTAAAACAAAGTCGAATCAAGACGGCTACAATTGTTTATAATGTTCTGAAACTCTTCTTATGATTAATGTATCTATCAGCAGGCGCAACAAGTTGTGGAATTATTTATGTGGTTCAAAATATAATGTTATGTACGACTATAATAGTTATTTATGTATTAAGGGCATTATTAAAAGACTATGGCATGAAAGAATGTTTTCTTCATACCTCGGTCGAAAGTACGTACTTTCGTCCCTAATAACAGAGACGGAAGTTTAACTTTTAGTCCCTGTAAGATGAAATTCTTTCTTCCCTATAATAGCGGGAAGAAAGAATTCATCGTGTTTATTTATACTCGTAACTATGTTATATGACCAGCAACACTCGCTTCGCTCGTGCCGCAAATGTCGCGGCAGGCATCAAAAACTATCAGCATTTAAAGTTAAAAAAATAAAATTAAAAATAAAAGTACGTACTTTCGACCGAGGTATGAAGAAAAATCGTATACACGACGCGGGACAGAAGTTGAAATCTCGGTCCTGCGCGCCATGATGCCCTCGGCTTCACCTCGTGCATTATGGCGCGCAGGGCCGAAAATTCAACTTTTGTCCCTTGTAGTGTAATATACTATTTCTTCATACCTCGGTCGAAAGTACGTACTTTCGTCCCTAATAACAGAGACGGAAGTTTAACTTTTAGTCCCTGTAAGATGAAATTCTTTCTTCCCTATAATAGCGGGAAGAAAGAATTCATCGTGTTTATTTATACTCGTAACTATGTTATATGACCAGCAACACTCGCTTCGCTCGTGCCGCAAATGTCGCGGCAGGCATCAAAAACTATCAGCATTTAAAGTTAAAAAAATAAAATTAAAAATAAAAGTACGTACTTTCGACCGAGGTATGAAGAAAAATCGTATACACGACGCGGGACAGAAGTTGAAATCTCGGTCCTGGGCGCCATGATGCCCTCGGCTTCACCTCGGGCATTATGGCGCGCAGGGCCGAAAATTCAACTTTTGTCCCTTGTAGTGTAATATACTATTAAAACTCGAGAAACGAGAGCTTTCAAGTCCAACTTTTTCATAATTGACAATTATGCCCGTGGTACATACAACTTTTTATTCTATTTTATAATTCTAAAAGATTCAAACAAATATTTAGTAATCCTTAAAGGAAATCAACTAAAAGTTGTGTTCATACAAATTTTAGTGCTGTGTAGAAAGTAAGCAATATTGATGTTGTTAAGGTTACTGCATTGGATGAAAAAACAATAAATTTTTTGAAATGGACGTTTCTGAAGCAGAAAGCGTTTACTCAGCAGAAATTTAAAGTTGCTCAAAGAAAATTGATTTCCCATAGATTAAAAAGATTTGTATGTGAAAAAATACAAAAAGTTTACGTGTGGACAATATTTGCAAAAAAAAACTCGCGATGCTGTATTTATCTCAAATTATAAAAAAATATGGTTCAATAACTAACATTTAGGATAATATTGTGTTTTGTTTTTTGTAGTTAAAACTTCATTTTCGTCTCTTTGGTGTGCCTACTCTAAGCTCAAGAAGAGTTGAAAATTAAGGATAACGTTGATACATAAGAGTAATTCCAGCTAAAAAGTTTGAAATCACAGTAATTGTATTATGTATGATTTTCTTTAATAAATGTTTGATACCATTGTTTGAATAATTAAACCAACCGTTGCTTGGCATATTTTTGACAGATCTGTGCCATAAAAGCCATTTTATGCCCTCATTTGTAGGCGTGTAAAACGATTATTGACAAAAATAGAATAAAAATTGTTTGTACTTTTGTTGACTGCGGCATTATGGATATGAAATTTTCTCTGATAGATAGACAATTTTTTTATCATATATAACTTATCTTTATCAAACATTAATATTTTTAAAATAGCAATCTACTGTGTAACTATTTTATGTCATTATACATTTTTTCCTGTTATTAAACGCGCAAACGGTGTATACTATAAGAATAAAAATAATAATAATTATTAAATGACAAGAATTGTGTAAATTTACGTGGAATCTTTTGAATTTTTGAGTTTTAATAATTCACAAAGGGATTGTTCAAACATGTTTTGTTTTCCATAGTTTTTAATTAAGCGCGGCAGTCGCTGTCAATATTTGCAGGTATATTCTTCATTTTGTTTTTGCTATTTTGATTAAAAAGTTGCTGCCTACGTTTATTCTCCCTTTTTCTTATTCTTCCTTTTTGTGTTTGGATTAAAGTCGATGTAGGACAAAGAAAGACAATTTTCTAAAACTTTCTGCTAGACTTTGAGATCAATCTTTTTAACTGCGCCGAGAAAAATCAGCTCGATTTAGATTCGAAATTCAACAGGTAATGACATGGAAATACAACTTCTTTTTTTGCGCACTACTTTACTTAACCGAATAATATTGAAAATATGTAGGGTAACGATTACACGGCAGTTTAGGTTTAAAACTATTCTTAATATTTTCAGGTTATTGTTTCAGTGATATATTTAATCATTAAGGGTTAAGCACAGTTTGCTTAAGCCTTATTGTTTTGAGTATTTTATAAAGGAAAAAGAGATTTTTAGCAAACAGAAGACTTTGGCTAATTATATTGTGTTTAATTATGAAGAATTTACAAGTAATTTTTTTTTCAGGTATTTGAAAATTTTCTGCTACCAAGTCTTAAATATATATTTTTTACATTGAATAATGTAATGTTATGAAAATCTTGTTTTCACTTTTATAGCCAAACTATAAAAATAAAAGCTTTTGATAACATTAAGCAATAAGTAGAGTGCGGGCGGGGAATTTAAGTATATTCGATAAATTCAACGTTCATAAACTTCTCGTAATTATCTTCCATTTGTTTGCCAAGTAATTTACCATGTAATTTACACATTTTTAAATTTTCTTTGGAACTCACCTTGCAACACTTTTAGTGGAAAACGTTTGAAAAATGGCTTTGTCCCCGTTTGCTTTACGCAAATTTCTCAGATGTAGCGAATAAATTTCCGACAAGCTGTTGTTCCGCTTTAGCTTTTTTTTTCTCATAAAATTTACTCTTTTGCTAGTAGCCTGGCAGATCTTTTGTTGGTTTTTTCTACTTTAGGTTGTAGATAAATGAAGCGATATCATATTTGAGTGAGTCTCTTACGTTGACAACGCTTGATCGGAACTCTTTTAGATGAAATTTTCGTCTATAGTTGCCGTTATCATCAAAGTAGCCTTCCGAGTGAAGGCAAAATAAAGAATAATGCACTTTAGACAAAACTGCTACCACTTTATATTTTTATTTACCTTTGTTGTAGAAGGATCATAAATCAATAAAGTGTAATACATATAAAAAAAACAACTTAATAGCAGTATTTTCTGCTATAAATTTTACAAAAGATTTTTAGTACAAAATTATGCATGAAAGCTTACTTTAGTATCTAAGCTTCAGAAAGCAAATCTTGTTTATAAAAACCAACTTGGAGCCCAACATCATTATTTTTGAATATATCAATGTAAAAACTGTACAGTTTATTTACATACTTATTTATTAATATACTAATATTACACTATTTTATATGAACTATGTTAAAACACTTTGTATATTTAATTGATATTTATGTCCATACACTCGTGTTGCTCGCTCGATTGGATCTCCACGCTACTGAACTTGAACTGATTCTCACTCTCGCTTGCTGCTCGCTTATATCGCATCCGGTACCGACAGTCTGGAATCTACTGGAGGACCGTCTCGAATCTTCGATTCCTCTCGAATCTTCGATTGTGTTACAATAATGTGTTGCTTGTTACAGCGCAGTATTTTATTTGGAAAATTGGAGTTTTGATTTGTTTATTCAAATTTATTAATTTTTTGTTTTTAATTTAATTATTTAAAATGACCTCAATTAAATCTGTTAAAAATTAATTATTTCAGTAAAATGGCCTAGCATTATTAGTACTGAGCTTGCTTAGCCATTATTTAAAGCAAGCAACAGACGAAGTCTTTCAATTGATTAATTGATTCATAATTGCGCAATCTTTTTGATAAAAAACATCTAAATAATTGGAATTTTTTTTTGAAAACGTAATAAAATATACGCTTTGTAACGTGCTATTATATAAAATTGCTGTTTATGTAATAAGGCAATAAATCTTTTAACCTTTTTAAATTTGCAATTTGGTAGAACTTGCCTGAACTAAAATACGAAATGGCATGTACTGTCAGGTTATGTATTAGATTAATTTAATGGTAAGGTAGCCAGGCAATCTTCTGACAATTGAATTTCTGTGAAATAAAAATACTTGTAAAAAATTAATAAAAAGACTATAATTTTATTATTATTTTAGTAAATAATTTCATTGAAAAATTATAATTGATTTGTTATTTATAATCAGCAAATAATGTGGTTATTATGTGATAGTTAAATAATTGTAGTTATTTATTTTACGAGTTTTTGTGTAAATTGGCATTTTATTTCACTAGTGAGCCAAAACGAGGCGTTTAAGGCTCACGAGTGAAGTAAAACAACGCCTAATTTACACAAGAACGAGTCAAAAACAACGTTTTATTGCACGACACGAAAATCTTTAAAAACAATTTGACGTTATGTTTGACACATTTTTTTAAACGTTTTAAATCTGCTTACGCAGGCAAATTATCTAAAATCTTGACAGTGTCTTGCAATACAATCTCATAATATCGCTGACAAGCCACACCCATACGGAATTTTTTTATCATTTCATGTCATCACGTATGGTCGAGAATAACACTCTATGTTAAGAATCTGCCGAATAAATTTTGTATGTTAAAACGCTCTGAAAACGGACGGTCCAAAAAATATTTTGTGTTCTAGTACAAACGCTGTTTTTTTTCGTTACGTTATAAATCATTTGCCACTAATTAGAGACTCAACACACAGGTAAAGAATACCTGACGTTTTCTCATGTGCTTTACTAAATTTCACAAAACAATCCATTTAACTAGAAAAAAAATTCTCAACTGGTTGACCTGGTATAGTTGATGATTCTGCCGCAGCAAATACTTGGTATAAATAATTTGAAACATATTTCATACATTAAGTGACTAGATATAATATCTAGTCACTAACATCTTTAAAGTAATCGTCGTGATCGCACAAAACGATCAACAAACAAGTAGTTGTAGCCATAGTTAGACATTAAACAGAAAAAAAAATTAAATAATTTATCTTTGTTTAAAAAACAAATTAAATTAACAAGCATAAGTGCAACCTTACCCCGCTATGTAAATTCCAAGAAAAACCGCAAACATTTAATTACACTAACGAACGAGTAAGCTCTAAACTAGCCACCGCAAATGAACGAACGAATGAAAAAAAAGGAAAATAATTCCGCCGAGATTTATTTTGTTCGCCGTTGATTAACGACTATTTTATATTTCCAAAAGGACAATATTTGTCAATAGCCGTACGCTGTGGCTAATAATTTGTTCCACGTCCATTAAACTCGCACTGATGATCTTGCTTTATTCGTGTTTTGTAATGTAGGTACTTTTTTTTCGAAGCGTGTATCATTGGGGTTGGCAGACGCCATTTCCACAGATGCTGCATGTTTTTTTTTACGTTTGGTCCGTGGCAGGTATTTGCCGATATTTCCTTTCACCGGTGTGCACATGATTACTCTACGCAAATAAGATTGGATTCCGCGGATTCAGATCGATGCTATAGAAGATCACCTATCAACTATTTTATTTTCCGCTCAAAGAACCGGAAACTTAGTATATTAGCGGAACGTTAATTTTGGCGTTCATTGCTTTAGATGAAAAGCATACGCCGTTTTAATTAGTTTTTTGAAAAGCTTTGATTTGATTTAAAGGTATTTGGAAGGGTATTAATACACTTAAACGGTATGCTGAAATAATTACGGTTGCTTTCATAAGACACTGTGCAATTTCCCTGAAAACCCTTACAATTACTTCTCAACTTAATCCCCCAGATTCATATCGTCACAGCAAATTGAATTTTAAAGTCCTCGGCGAAAACGTAATATATAGTTTTCACATAAATTGGTAAATTAAGATAATGTATTGTTCACATAAAAAATATTAGTTCAAGTTATTTAAAAAAACATTTTTTTATCCTCCACTAACTCAAAATAGAATTTTCTCGTCTCTCGACAGCCGAGAAAGTACATCATTTCTATGCTAACTTAGCAGCGACGCCAGGCGGAGAAAAGTCAAATTTTTTTATCTCGGCTGGCCGAGAAATGCTGTACTTTCTTGGCTAGTCGAGAAGAAAAATTAAAATTTCTTCACCAGGCGTCGCTGGTATAAGAGAAATGAAGTCTATGTAGACGGTTGCACGCACCAAACGTCCAACTATTCATGGGCGGAGTTAAAATTTGAAATCACATTTACTTTTGGCTCGCGTGTCCATATCGTCTCTCGGCTTGGAAAAATACCACTTTGCCGCCTAGGTTTACAATATACTATTGTAAAAATATAGGAAATTGTTATTAGATTTTTTTTACATCTTGATTTGCTTACATCACAACCGATGCAAACTTGTAGAGTAGCAAAGTTCTGTTTTAGCTTAATTCCTCTGATAATTGTAAATAAACTTGTAAATATTTGTTTCTTCCTAATATCTTATAGCAGCCACAGGTTTTTCAAGACTTTTTCACAGTTAAATTCTTGAAGTTATGAAATAGTTTCGGAAGATGTTTCTATTCAATTAACACATGATGAGGGTATTTTTCTAATACGAATTAAAAATCTGTTTTTTTTTTTATAAGCGTAATTTTAAAATTTGCAATAAGCTCCGTAATGATTGATAATGAATTATTAATCATTTTGCATTATTTAATTTGATATCAGATTTGCAGATGCGCACAAGAAAATTAATGTTATATATAATAATATTGAAAATAATTATATCAACATTCTTTTAGGTATGCTTTGCTTGCTACGACTATTTGGTTTAATGTGGGAATTTTCTGACAAAATATTTGTAATTTTGAAGAAAATTCCATAAAAAATTATGATGAGAGGAATTTTTCGTTTCCTTGTCTAATTTGGCTTCCCTATGTGATTTATTAGGTCTACTCAGCTATTTAATATATTAATCCAATAGGTTGAAGCATATTAATAATCTGTGGCTGAAGTAATGAGTTTAGCTGCGGGTTGCTCTCTTTGGGATAATTGACTCAAAGCATTTGGATTTTTTCCCTGTTTTTAAATGAGCTTTCATTGCTCGTTCATAATTGTGACAGGCTCTATAATCTCCTGAATCTTTTAATTGTTGAATCTATATTTTCTCGGTGGGCGACTTTTAATGAGGACTAAACTTTTCATCTGCTTCGACTCGGCAAGTCAACCGGAAAATCTGAAAATATTAGCATAACGTTAATTCGCTATGCCACACACGCTTTTCCAATCAATTTTCGCGAAGCTTTATAAAGAGCACTTAAAATGAGATATTATTCGAGTCAAAAGATGAAAAAGCAACTTTAGATAATTTAAAAATTTGTGTTTTTGAGTAATATTCTATGTTATTTGAATAGGGGTTGATCGATGTAAATTTTCACGACATTGACAAATTGAGATTGTGTTGCGATAAATATTACAGCAGGTTAAAATGTTGAGTGGTTGTCAGAAATGTGGTCGCTGATGGCAATTCACATTTTTCCAACTTGTCACTGCTTTCGCACAAACGAGGGAGGCATGAAAATTGCACCCTTAACAAAAGGATATTCAAATTATCACAAAAGCAAATTGCGTCAAAACTTCTTTTGTGCAAAACTTGAAGACATGAATAATATGGAGGTTTTGAAAATATATTTGATGAGAATTTTATAGAAATATAGATTACAAATAGATTGAGCTTAATTATAGTAATATTGTTTTGGTTTTCGAGTTTCAGTTAAAGAATTCTTGTGAGACAAAAGAAAGAAAACGGCACTATAATGTATTTTTGGTTTTGCTGTGTAACATCGGCTTCTTCCATAAATGAATGGTCAAAATAAGTAACATAATAATATCTATTTTCTTATGAAGTGTGCAAAAAGCATATAATAGGGATCAATCTGAAGTATTTTAAATATCCTACAAATTGAGCGACTAACAAAACCTCGTGCTAAATTTCATGAAAACTTTGTTTTATAATGGAAAACTTAGCAGTTTTTTCTATTAAAAATGAGGAAAGTTTTGGTTTAAGAGCTATTATTTTATTTGTCTTTGGCACGAAGTGTTATACAACATCAAGATTAAGATATTTACTAATTCTTCATTTATGACAAACTTTTCGTTGGTACCTACCATTAATCAAAACATAGTCATTTTGATTTATAATCGGGCACAATCTAGAAGTCAAACTTAAAATAAATTATATTTTGAAAGCAGCAATCCATGTCGTACGCTTTTTGTTTTTTTTTGTAGATTTTAGATCATGTAAAAATATCACGCATTTTACCTATTTTTATTAAAGTGTAATTTGTACAGTACGTTACTTATTTCCTGCTTCTGCCATTACGTGTAGTGTATGTTAAAATACCTAATGCACTTGAATAAACATCGATTCTCCAACACCATTATGGTGGTTCGACCATTAATTCCAATATCACAAAATAAAAGATTTTGTATGCACGAGACGGCATAACAGTTCACCAGCGCATTAAGCCCAACAGGAATATACGGCTCTTAGGAAAACTTCCGCTACCTAATAAAACTTTGAAGCAATGAATATAATACTTTTAGTGCCTAAGAGATATTGCAAAACATGATCGAGAATACTCAATAAGTTAGGCGAAAATCGAACACCGAACTTTGTAAATCGGAGCATAAAACTTAGAAATTGCAAATTTATATTTTACAAAACTTATTTGAAATGTCTCTTTTTACTTTTGAAGCGAAAACATTTTTTTTTGCAAAATTTACCGACAGATGTCATAATAACAATTATTATTCGATGATGATCTGACAAGAACCGGAGGAGAGGTGTAGAGAATAGTAATAAAGATTTTTAGGGAGAAAAAAGGGCAAGCTATATATTACTATAGCCGGATACGGGAAGATATTTACAAAATGGAAAAACAGAAATGGGATAAAGAAGGAAATAAGATGTACGTTTTTTAAGTTTCGAAGAAAAGATATCTTTATCAACAAAGAAGAAAGCAAAAAAGAAAAATAATTAAAAAAAATGTTAATGATCAAGTGGGACTTCAATTAAAAAAAGAAAGAACAAGAAATCAAGCAGCAAAAACAAATAGTTTATAAAAGTTATTCCGGAACGTATCAAGTCAAAAAAAATAGATAATCTTTTTCCAAGTATTTAGGAATTCCACACATTAAGTGAGAGAGACACAAATGAACAAAAATGGATGAAAGACATGGAAAGAAAGAATTTTAAAGGGGTAGAGATAAAAGTTCAATATAAATAGTGAGGAAAGGGAAATAAAAAAATAGAAGCAAAAGGAGAATTATTAAAAAAATTAAGTTTTACGTTAGGATCTCTTTAATAAAAGAAAATGACTAAACGATATATATACGCTAGTTCTGAAAATTTTGTTTTGATCTTAATGGTTTTGTACTAGTTGAGTCGAGATAGTCTTAAAAATAGCTTTATATAGAAGAAATTGGGGTCGCAACTTTTTTTTAAACGTTAGAGGGGGTGGTTGGAACTCTAAATCTTGGTTTTTGGACAGTCCCGCCGCCGTGGACGCCGCTATCTTGATTTAAAGTTAGATTTTCTAAAATAGTTTGTTAATTTACCACCGTGGAGCAAAAATGGTGATATCCGGAAATTTAATTTCCTACAAAATTGGTAATTTTTTTTTCAACTTTTTTTTGTGGGGCACAAAATATTGACATTTTTGTTAAAATTTTTGGCAGTAAAAATTTCCGTATTTCAGTAATTACCGGCAGAAAAAGTTCTTTTTTTTTCATTTTTGTTTAATTTTTTTGTTTACCTAAAATGTAGCGCCAAATAAATACAAGATTTAGTATGTTGTGCAAATTAAGAAATATTAAATATTGAATTATGATCTAATATAATCTTTTAAAATTTATTTTTTTAGATGCTGCAATGTTTGTGTATTTGTTTTATTAGCCCAAAATTATAACAAAACCTGTTATCCAAATTCATTAAAGCCTGCGTTTATCATCCTCTTGGAAACCTTATTTTATAAAAAAGTTTTTTTTTTATTTTGAAGACCTTCAAAATTTAAAATAGATTTAAAAAGAAAAACAAGACGGATGTCAATTTATTTCATCACAAAAAAACTCTAACTGTCAAGTCTGAACTTCCAAACCCTTATATTAACTTAATAACTCACCGGTAATTCAGTGATAAATCATGTTTGGTTTTGCTTCAAGCAGGTGGCAAGAGCACCTAGTAATTATCGACATTTGAGCTGGATCTTTTCATGAAGCTGTAGTTAAATTATCATGTGAGCTTTTCAAGCTTAGACTATGTATTTTGTTTAAAGACTTTTTTTGGTAGAAAAACTTGAATAAACTGGAAGTAGATGCAAAAAGCTACACTTAATTTACACTGGTTGAAAGTTATGTAGCAAAATCACAAAATCAACACACCGTGGTGAATGTATAACAGACAGACGAGTTTTACTCGAAAATCTGTGCTTGAGTTTTATGAAAAACGCTCTTGTTTATTATGGAATTTTAACTGTATTCTGTATATTCTTATATTTGGTAATTAAGAGAAGAGATCAGGAATTATTAGCTAATATCTCAAATATTAGGGTTATTTGAAACAATTGTTTTTATTTATGTGGTTTGTTTACTATCGAATAAGGTTTTTCTTTAATTGATCCTATATATTTATAAAAATTCTATTCTGTATCTAAGGGTAAAAAATTAGGAGTTTGATTGTTCACCCACGATTGGCGGTTTGGCGCCGACTCAGTTATTTACAGTTTTACATAAGTGATTGAAAGGTTTTTGATTTTTTTCTCTTGAATTCTGTTTTTTTTAGATTTAATTGTTTGTTAAAAAGTTTTTATTTACTTTTTTTTATATATTTAGTGCTTTACAATATTTTCTTAGAACATCTGACTTTATTTATTTATTTATGTTTCTTTTTTTATTAGAGAATACTTATTTTTTAGGCTTTAAGCCAAGAAGATAGATTTTTCTGTTGGTAATTTTTAAAATTTTATTTTGGTGTCTTTTTCTTATAAATGGTTGGTGACCATTATCTTATATTCTTATCACCTTAGCCACGTTGCGAGTTTTCTCTTATTTGCCTTCGATGAAGAGTAAAATTGTAAGAAATCGTAGTTTTTGTTTCGAAAAGCGAATCAAAGTAGGCGGTGTTTTACGGTTTCTAAGATTTTTCTTGTTTCCTGGCTTGCTGAAGTTTCTTAGAATATAGTGATTAATTTTCTTGTCCGGTTCTTGCTTCAATCTGAGCTACTTGATGTCAGCACAAGTTTGTGATAATACCGATCTTTTTGCTGTCTCGCCACAGATTTTGGGATTTTTTTTAATGTTTTTTTTTAAAATTATTTTTGGGGTTTCTAATTTTTTATTAACTGCGTTATTTTTTGAGCGTTTGTTGTTCAACTGCTTTGTAATTTACTTTTTAAACAGATTTTACTGTTTTTTTATCTACAACAAGGAGGTTGTCCGTTGTAGTTATCAGTTAAGCCGTGTGACTACGGTTTTTGTCACTTTTTTACTCTTTTAAGAAAATTAAAACTGTTTTCTACAGTATTATTCTCAATTCAGAAAATATTTGGAAGGTCTTTATATTATTATGTCTTTCTAATATCTTTGCTTTTTTTTTGTTTTTTTTAGGTAACCGAGAATGTTGTTAGGTATATACTTTTTGGAGCATTTATCTAAGTTCTTAGTTGTTATTGTAGTTTTTTTAAGTGTTTTTTCATTTGTTTTTATTTTTTATTAAATTATGATTTTTTTATTTGCAATGTTCTTGGCACTGTATTCTTGCTTGCGGGGTTTATCAGAATGTTGATTGAAGGTGAAAAAATTAAAACGGCTATAAATCATTGAAAATTGACATATTTTGGGAAAAAACTCTACCTAAAGACGTACCTACTATAATTTTACTTGTCTTTTATCATAAACCTGCTTAGGTTTATTCACTTTTTTGTATGGTGGGTTCTTGTCTTTTTTTGTGTTTGCACAGTTCAATGTAAATTCTCTTATATTTATTTTGTTTTCTTGTTTTTCAATGAGGTATTATAAAAAACAGGCGTTGCGGTGTTCTAATTTAATTTATTTGTTTCTATTGATTTCTTACGTTAGATAATTAATAGCCTTAAAACCTCATTTGTAGTAAAGCTGCCAATTACTTTGTACAACTTTGATTAATCTAATGCAATTTACGGCTTGCAATCTAATATGAAAGCTCTTCACAAAACTCGATCAAACATTTTAACCATCAGCAGATAAAAGCTGAAAATCTCGCTGAAAATAGAACCTGTAAATCTCCAACAAATTAGATTTGATAAAATTAAAAGCCACTGTGCTTTTGATAGCTTAATCAGATATTGCTCTTTTGTCAGCATGTTGCTAATGACCTATCAGCAGTAATCAAAAAACTCAAAGCTATAATTTCGATTTTAGTCTGATATTAGATTGCATACGAAGTTTACAAGTGTATTTAAATACCCCTATGGAACATCTACAATGCACCTGTTACTGTAAACTGTCTGGATGCTATTTTAAAGAGATTTAATTAGTGCTCTAAAATAATATTCAAACGGCTTTTGTTCTTTTCATGAAATGTAATTTATGATCTATCGTTTGTATTCTAGATATAAATTAATCCGGCAGAAATTCCATTTTCTAATTAAGCAAATAGGCAACACAATATCGGCAAATATCTCTGCAGTATAATTTATTTAATTGGCTTCAGAATTATCATTAGTCATTACAGAGTGGCAACATTTGCCAATTATTATCAATTATATGCCAGATTTTTGGATCTATGTGATAACCGTCTTTCAACAACATTTCTGAAAATCGATTGGGAAGATTTAGATTAGTGCCCTGTTGTAAAAAACAAAATAGCTGCTATTTTGTTATCACAATAAACTTCTAACTTGTTATTAAGTAAGTGCCTTTTAGTTCAAAGTGTTTGATATTTTTTTAATTATACTTTTTACAAGGCTTATTCGCTTTACTTGTAACTATATATACCAAATCTTGGAGTTATGTTGAACATATTTATTGTATGGGAATGAAACTTTGTGAGTAGATGTAAATGTATAATGAGGATTTGTGAGTAGATGTATTAATAATATTTTAAACATGTTCCAAAACTTTATTTGTAGTTATAGTATGATATACATTATATGCTGTATTTGTAACTATATATACCAAATCTTGGAGTTATGTTGAACATATTTATTGTATGGGAATGAAACTTTGTGAGTAGATGTAAATGTATTAATGAGTATTTGTGAGTAGATGTATTAATATTATTTTAAACATGAACCAAAATTTTATTTGTAGTTATAGTATGAAATACATTATGATACATACTTAAGGACTAGAAACACCAACACAAAGAACGAGTTGGTGATCAAAAAAAAAGAGTAAATGAAAAGTATAAAAAAGTTAGTTGAACATGTTATATAGAATAGATAAAATTGGCAGCTTTATAATCATAGTAAAATAGAACATGAAACCATGAGAGCTAATAATTTTTAGATTGCAAGTTTTTACATGTATTTCATGGAAGCAATTAAACAATTGAAATTCAAATGTCGCAAAATTTGTCAATACCACAAGCAAAATATTTTTTAATTTTTGTTCGACCTTATGAAACACTCAACATAAATGAAATATTGAAAACAAAATTTAGAATACGAAGAGTAAATATATAATTTACAAGCTTCTGTAGGTCTAAAATTTACGAGATCAAAATGTAATAAATCTTATGTATGTTTTACTTTCTTCTTGGGCTTGAAACAAATATTGTTATAAAATTCCTACGAAAGCGATTACTAAAAGTAATCTTTCCTTGTTAATACTTAGAAACAGATTTTTAATTGTTTGTTTTTGAATCGAGCTGGCCGTGTTCGAAAGAATTTTGCTTCTGGAATTAAGAAAGGCCCGAATAAACGACGTGTTTAAAGGCTAACTTTGTAAAGCGTTGAATATTCATTCAACCACATATATGTTTTATTAAAACACGGCCCTAGATGCATAAGATGATGTATGGCTCAAAATAATGCCTTAGGCTAGAGAGATAATCGCCGAAATTTGATAGACACGCAACGCAAAAATTAAAATTGCCTGCAGACTGGCAGAGCAAATTTATTGCTCTGCGTTTTTTTTTTTAATAAAACGTATTATAAATTTGTGTTTGAAATCCGACATTCGTATCAAAATTGAAATTAAAATTTTATTTGATTCTACTTCAATATGTATGAGTTTACACAATTATTTGGTATCGACGATATGTTCTGCAAACAATTTTTTATTTATGGAATTTATTCCTAACACAAATGAAAATATTTTTGTATGTTCAATTAATACTTTTTATTTTGAATTGATATTTACAGTAAAATGAAATTAAAAACGTGCAATACATAGACGATGTTAAATATATTATTATCAAGCATAGATACACTAACAAAAATATAATTGTATCAATACCATTGAATCAAATATGTAAATATACATAATATATTATTCTTATTTAATTTTCTATAATATTTATATAACGTATTTTCAATTTTAGTTATGTAATAACAAATTTTTTTGCGGATATAAATTCTTTTTAATTGTATGTTATTCGATGATCAATAAATGTTGTCAAATAAAACAAAAAGAATAAAGTTTATTATCACGATTTTGTTATAAAAAATACCGTCACGTACATATAGCTTCAAGCCTAAAATTTTTATTGTTGTTTTAACTTTTACAATAGTTATAATGAATATAAAAGTTTTTCTAGTAATACTAAAGGTTTCCATTCCAATCTTAGATCTTGGCGTTTGTAATCGCGCCAGCGAGCTAAAATCTCAGAGATCTTCGATGGAGACTGAAAAACTGCTTATTAACAAAACACCGAAAATGATGGTGCGAGAAAAATGCATGACAATTTAAAGAGTTTTATGTGACGTTCACTATTAATCTGTTGTCACAATGGACTATCTAAATGATGACGTATGTGGTAGGAGCCTTAAAGTTTCCAAACACAAAAGTTAGGTTATGCTATGAAAACATTAGGACAGTTGACAGTTGTGATTGTGAAGACTAGTTTACCAAAAACAAGTACTAAAGCCTAAAAAAATGCTAATCGTTGACGTCGAGTGCATCTGTTACTGCTTTTATTCATTTATACGTCTAGGTTGTCTCAGTTATTAAGAAACACCAGTTTCATATTTTCCGGTCTGTGACGTCAGGCTTAGAGAAAGAGATTTTTTCTAATTTAGACAAAATTTTAGTAATCAAAACTGTTTATAATTTAAAAAAGACTCAAATATGAAATATAAAACTAAGATTTTTATGGTTTTTTTTTTATAGTATCGGTTCTCTTTTTGAAAAAAGAACTATGTATGATTTACGATTTTAATCTATGTAGGTATTTGAACAGTGAATTTAGTAAAGAATTGAAAAAAATGTTTTGTTTTGTTGATTTTTCTATTTATTCGATGGATTTAGTCGGGAATCTAGCTCCAGGAACCGACGAATTCATCATTTTAACCAGTTACAAAATTTAATGTAAATATCTAGCATTTAGTTTGTTTTTTTTTATTTTATGGTAATCAGAGCTCGAAGTTTTATTTAAATTTCTCTTTTATTTTTAAATAAATTATTAATTTATTTGTGTTATTTTCTAGTTGTATCTATATTGTTCGTTATTTTGATTTCCGGATATCAAAACCTGCTCTTATTAGATTATATATGAGAAGCAAAAACTTTTATTAATAACGACTTCTTGACGTAAAAGTTATAATTCTTTTGGGAACTCAATTCGGGAACGTACTGTAAATTAAAAAATAATATTATTTAGATAAAATATATAACATGTCTACGCAAAGCAGCTTTAATAAAAACTAACAAGAATTGAGCCAAGAGATGATAAACTGACAACAAGACGATTTTTCTAAAAATTTTGAAGAAAGACGAGATTTGGAAACAAAACACAGAGACAAAGACAGTCGACGCCGGCCGCTGTTGTTAATTTTAAGATCAGTTTGTAATAATGGTTTGTAATGGTAATTGTTTACCATTTGATTCTTGTTTGATAACAAGAATAAAAAAAGGGTTTTTGTTGTAAACTAAGCACTCAAGCAGGTTTATAACTCATTCAGATCTACCGTTGCTATGGAATTTTGAATGTTTATTTTTTGATTAGCTCATACGCAGAAACGTACGATATTATTAGACGAACTTTGACGATTGTTTGACATTTGTTGGCCATCATACTATCAAAGACAATAAAAATCTGTTAAGTTAAATTACAAAAGATTAGATCTAAATAATTTATGAATGCATGTTATAAATTACGATTTTAAAAGCGGTCTGAGTGTATTATTTTGAGCGGTGTTATTTTTGTACGTTTTTTACGTTTTTTGTAATTATATAATTTATTTATTTATTGTAAATTTATTAAGGTGCATGAACTAAATGCTATGGAAAATTTAGTGGCAAGATGAAGATTTGTGACTATATAAAATAATGATTTTTTCACAATTTTAACTAATGAATTTTTACTTTATTACTGTCTGCTTAAAAATGAAATAGATTTTTATTTTCAATTTTAAATTTGGTCTTTATTCCTACTTTTAAATCACTTTGTCTTTGTTACAATTTCTTTTTGACGCATTTCCATGTTCTTTGTTACTTTGATTGTGTACATCTGATGTCTGATTTTAATACGGCAAACTTGTTTTTTGTAAAAGATATTTTTTTTCTTTTGTAAACTCTATCACTTTATTCAGAATTTAAAAGTCCAAACGCTAGGACATTGAGATATAATATGTATTTTCTGTCAATTGAAATAGAACTTGTTGGTATTATAATATAACCACTCCTGGTCTCCATATCAACCAAAATGATTTACTTCCAGATCTGACCCGGAGCTTTCCACGCCGGAAAACTTAACAATGCGTAAAATGTCAGAGTTCTTCGCAAATCCACCTCAGGAATACACTTCCCTAAAATTAATAACTCATCAGATGGAAGGCTGGAAACCGACAAAAAACAAACCTATTTCACATCCTGTCACTTTTACTGTTCTAATGTAGCAGAATTTATAAAAAATTGTTATTTTTAGCAAAGTTGAAATTGAAAATGCGTATCGTTTTCACATGTTTTTCTTTACTCAATTATCAAAAAAAAATCCTACTTACAAATTTTTGTCTTTATTTCATTACCGCAGCAGATTTTGTCTTTGACCTTTCTTTTATGGTCCGGATTTTATGAAAGGAGTATGATATAACACGAAATTGCACGTTTACCTTATTTTATTATTTACGCTGGTGCTTTTAAATCATGCAAAGTGTTACACTGCCTAAATTTAACTAGAATGGCACAGGATGGAGTTGGTTATGAGATATTCCGCTTGTTTGTGTTTAAATTTTGACATTTTTGCTAACATCAAACAACACATTTAAAAGCAACATAATTAATTTGATAGGAATGTTAAAAGCCAGCGAATGACGAAAGATTAGAACCATTGAAAATGTTTCTTCACTCGCAACAAATCTGTTGGTTGTGATGAGTATTTGAATAATAATACTTGTATCTACATTTTTTTTACTAAAAATTGTTTTTAGGTTTTATTTTTTTAAGTGTACATGAAAGTCAATTTGGAAGTCAATTTAATATGTCATATTTTTTGTTAATGATTGGTTTATCAAAAATTCACCTATTTAGTCAATTATATTTTTACACTCATTGCTCAAAGATTGGTAGTTTATGATCGTTCCCAATGCATCAAAAAACGGTTTTTCCGCACTACTCTGCTGTTTTGTACGCTCCCATGCTGCCGAAACTAGGGGAAAATTATCGAAAAAATGTTCTTTAATTTCAAAAAAACAATAGCAAACAGACAATAAGACGCTTTTAAATTTTAAAAGCAGATAATGGGGGGGCTACGCTACCAACCGAAAAATAAGTAAAAAACTAAATTATTTATTATTAAAAAATTAAGAGTTATCTGTTGCAAAATTCTCCTCTTCTCAGTCGTGCTGCAAACAGAGTGCTTATATGAGAAATTTTGGTTTCCGAGCTTGTTAGATAAACAACTAGTTCAGCGTCGTCGATTGTAAACCGCATATTTACGCTTTGTCAACTGTTATGGTATCTAGACTTTTTTACATGCTGAGCTCCCATCTGTTACTTTGACTCACTGGCGAGCTATAAAATCCCATGAAAATTATCTGCTTTTAGAGACTCAAAAAAATTCATTCTTATAATAAAAAGGAGTGACACTACAAATTTTGAAAAACAAAGTTTATAGATTGAGTTTGAATGAATTTGCATTGATCTTCTTATTCTACTTGTTGCTTGTAACCAAAGAAAATAGACGGTAGATCATTGTATGATATTGTATATCATTGGTAAACGTTTGAGACAAAATGCGCTAACGTGATAACTTGGTTGTCCAATTAGAGAAATACGTTTCATCTCAATTTGTGTGTATTAAAATTGACATCTGTTATTTAGAGTGACCTATATGCACTAAAACATAGATGTCTTTAGTTTTTATACTACAGAAGCAATAGACATTTGAGTAAGCCTATATTTGTCACTGCAAATTTATTCAAAATGTTGCTACTTGCTGCAGCGTTCTAATAAAAACGAATTATGTCCAAGATTATAAATCTATTTTGAATGAGTTTGCAATGATCTTATTATGTTATTTATTGAAAATATCCTCTAATGTACCTTATTAAAATCTTTCAAAGACGTTATGTATTATCTGAATAACTTTCTAGTTAATTGTTATCTGATGATTTGTGGGAAACCTGTTGAAAATCTTTTTGAAAAGCAAGAGCTATTCTATAACGAATTTGGTAAATTCCCAGCCGGATCGAAATGTCTCACTTTGTCTAATTCAGGTTTAATGCTGTGGCCACCCACATCCTTGACTGGGAGCCTTGTTCTCAAATTCCCGGCGTCCTGGAGTCTCTATCTAACATATATAGAGTAAGTGCGTTGCCCTTTTTCCCATTAAATGGACTCCCCTAGCTCACTGCTTTGCAGTAACTACGTTGTTTCTTTGTAAGTTGGTTAAGCTGTTTCCTCAGGCTTTTATGAAGCGGAATTGTACTATCAGGATCAGGTCTATTATTAAATTCCACCAAGAGTTTAATTGTTCACACTTCTTTTCTATTATAGGAGATTTATTGGAAGAGGATGGGTTTTGCTTTATCGGCCATGACAAGGAATGATGTGGAAGAATGTTCTCTGTGTTGTTTCCGATGTCTCTCTCTCTTATATACTTTTTTGCATAATTTGAAAGAGGATCGTTAATAATTCTAAGAGAGAATACTATTTTAAACGGATGTTGTATCATGTTGAGATATTTATGAGAAAAGTTTGCATTATTCACTTCATCTACATTTTAAGGGAAAATGTGACGAGGCATGAAAGCAAATGTTTTACCAAATAACGCATGAAATACAAGCAGTGTAAATCCATGTTGGGCTAGACTCTATAAAGTTTAAAGAATAATAATTCACGGATGTGAGTTTTACGCTTCAACTCAACCAACAGTTTCTACAATTTATTTTTAAATCTTTTTTAATAATAATAGAAGTGTTGTAAATTTTTTAAATAGGTTTAAATAATCTCTACATCAAAAACAATACAAGTCTTTAACAGTTTAGTATTTTTGCTGTGACTGGATTATATTTGAATTTTTTTTATACACGTTAATGTAATAATCAATATGTCTGTTTCTTTTTCTACATTTTACTACCATCTGTATTTTAAAATTGTTTCTAATCTTAAGTACATAAATGATGGAATTAATAATCTTTTGAATTATTTAATAACTTTTGGAATATTCGGTTTTAACACTCAATTTCTTTAAGACAAATACTTTAGTCAGTTTGTTTTCATTTTTTTACAGGTGAAGTATATCATGATCTATTATGAATTACAAATTTTGCAAAATGGCCATGAATAGATAGCTATGAACCTTGGCGACACTTTGTTTTTTAAATAATGCATGATAATTGAAATCTACAACCACAATTTAATAACTTACATATCAGCAAAGCCTTGCAAATTATTAACAAATTATAGAAAATTAATATTATTTAATGTATTATAATCCGTAGCGAAACACGTTGTTTTCTCTACTTATCTCTATCAATTACCGCTGTCAATACATCATATAAATTGAAAGTATAATCAATTTTTTGTTCTAGGCACTTGTGATATTTTGTGAATTTTAAATTTAGGTTCAAACCTGCAAAATTAAGAAGTTTTTTTTGTAAACGGGTATCTGTTAGTTTGTGAAAAGCAAGAACAATAATTAAATCAGCGACTTTATACATACTTGACTTTAAAGAGAAAATAAATTGTTTCATGGAAAAATACGATGCTTATTAATATATTATTGAGATGGAATGGTGGAAATTTGAAAACTTTTTCCAACTAAAATAAATCTTCAGCAAGAGACTCCAACAATTATCTGTTCACAAAATATTTTTATAATTTACATAAAATCTGTTTGAGTGAAAAATGCTAATTTAGTGGACATGCAAATTTGGCAATGCAAATTTGTACTCTTGACTCGTTCCAATGTAGACCAGCAAGAACATTTCGACGTTGAACGTTTAAAGTCGCGTATTTTTTATGGCTGGCTGCTGAATAATTTTTTTCCTTGTTTTGTTCTCTGACACTTGTTTGTAAAGGGTTTAAATTGCCGTTTTTGTTTAAGCTAATGAAATCATATTTTCACAAATTGGAGTCTGAAATGAACGGACGAACGTTTTACTAATTAGATTTGATGAAATTCTGCACTAAAACAATTAATCATTGACGTCGTTGATGGAGAATTGGTTTTTTATCTCTTATTTTGAGTTGCATTGATATCATTTCATTTGATACTAAATTACGTGGGTTTGTGGAAAACTAATTACGAAATGACTGTGCACTCATGAAGTTAATTCCATCATTACAAAGCTGACGTTAACAAAACTGTGAAAAGTTTATATATTTGTTTCATTTAAATGGCAAATGTTGCTTTGAATTAACATCAAATACTAACAATCCAATTATTAAATTACTGTTTCGTAAATCAGTCTTCAAAAATGATATTCATCCTTATTTTCTGAAAATAATTAAATTAATAGCAAATTAGGTAAAGTATGGCATTCTACGTCAGCAAGCCAAAAAATTGTACATATTAAGGCAAAGTTTTACGTAATGAAATAAAAAATATGTTTTAAAATAATAATATATAACTAATATTGTTCTTTATTTTCTTAAATGAATTATTTTTTTCTTGATTTTTCCTGCATTTTTGCTCTTTATATATCTCTTTTTATCTATTTTTTTTGATAGATCATCTGTATTTGAAATATTTTTTTGAACAATTTTATGCAAAAGTGACCGTTACTTGTTACTTTTTATGTTTTCACTTTACATTCGTTCTCGCATCTTATTTTTATATATTTATTTTTTAAATAAATAATAATACTAATAAGTCTCATTTGCTTAAAGTTATTTTTAAATCAATTAATTACCTTTTTAATTTTTTTTTTAGATTTTTAGACTTTTATTTATTTTTTTAAGCTATGAGAAAAAGTGTTTGTAGTATGTACATGAGTCTGCGTCTTTTGCCGCTTTGTTCTAAACGGCTCAATCTACTTTGACGTGGATTTTTTATTTTAAAGCTATTATAATCAGTTATAATACGATGTTAATATATATAGATATATATATAAATGTTTTGTTAAAAAATTTTAATTGTTTTTAATTTCCAATTTTTAATGTTTCTCCTAGTTTAAAAAAATGCAATTTTTAAAAATTACAATATTTCACCATTAAGTAAGACATAGGCATTAAGTAATTTTACAATTATTATGACTGACTTTGTTTTGTAGTTGTCCTGAAGATGGAAGCGATGAAGTTTCCAAAAGCTTGACAAAATTTAATAAAGAGTATTACAAGGCGTAAATATCTAGCCCAATTATACACCGCATCCTCAATAAACAGTTTCCCAAATCTAAATTTCCGGTCAAAAACTACAAAACGTTATATATATATATGAAAATTTTTTGGGTTTCCGGGTATTCATCCGCGTGGAATTCTTGGTTAGAATTTCTTGACGACGTTTCGGCAAAATCTCATTTGCCATCTTCAGGTCGGAGGGTTCTTGCTTGACTGCGAGTGACGCGTGACATATATATATATATAAACTGATATTATTATATCAATTGTAATGTTATGCCGAATATATTTGTTGGGTGCTACGAAGGTCAACGGCGCTAGGATATGATTCTGACAAGTGCTTCCACGAGTCAAATTCGAAATTAGTAACACTACTGCAAAAATGATCTGCATAACATGAACTTTAGATCAAATTCAGACAAACAAAAATAATAACAAAATTGACCTACTTTCAACATCAAATACTTTTAATTGGGTGCTTCTGCTAGAAACTGTGGAATATGCTCTCTTTCACGAATTTTTGATTTCTTGCACTTGTAATTTTTTGATTCGTTTTTCAAAAATGGCTATAACTTTTGAAATATCTTTACGATTTAATGTCAATCATAACATGCTGTATTTCGTCTACATTGAAGAACCCAACATCTTTTTTTTGTTTCTAGTTATTGCTTTGTCTTAATTCTTTGTAATAAGCGTCCCTGGATTTTTTAGATAGCAAACTCGATGTGACTTCTTCAACAAATTTCGCAGTTTTTTCAGGAAGAGAACTATTTCTTTTCATTTCCAACAATGTTACAAGCGCTGAAACAGTTTGTTTGCAAAATTTTTCTCAAGCCATAGAATTGTTGTCAACAACAACATGGCAAACAAATCTTTGTAGACATAAAATTTTTGAGTTTTGATGATTTTGTGAAAACTCTTACAGAGAAAGGCGTTGAATAAAACTTTGTATTGTACTCGTGTCTGAACAACAAATAAGTCACTCAAGAAAAATTAGGTTACTCAAACATTTCTTTCGTGACTTATTTGCCTTATAAGACATTTGTATACTAAATAGCTATTATCAGTCGAGATATTTATCATTGCGTTACTTTAACAATAATTATTATTATTCGATAAATGTCAGGAAGCGTTCCATACAAATTTGTCAAGTTAAGCTTGCTAAAATTGCATTTATTTATAATATGCGTGTCTATACACTATATTCGCTATAATTTTTTCGTAACCATGGAAATGTCTGAACTCGGAGTTTTTCTATTGGTTAATAAAATTCTATTGGTCAAATTTTGAATAAATTTCGCAAATCTCACATTTTCTTACTTGGATATCTAATATTCTTATAACAGTTTATTTTAACTTTCCATCTATGATTTTTTCTGGTTTTTTAACGTTTCACCTGAAATATACATTTTCTCTTTCCATTCATTTAGTTTCTGCATTTTACTTTTTTTTTTCTGCTGTTTTTTGCATTTTGGTAGTTTTGTACTCTTGTTTTATTGCAAATGGTGAGGTAATTTGTTCGTCAAAGGTTTTATCTATTATTGTATTTTGATCTTCTGAAAATGCGTCTTATCATCTTTCAAACATCATTGATCTCTGACGCTATCTTTTTGGAAAAAAAAATTTTAATTTTTTTGTGTTATAATTTTTATTTTATCGTTTATCACAAAAAAAAAAGTTTTGAACTATACATTCTTTGAGGTGTACTGTTGTAACTTTTTGAAGTGTTTGTTTGAAGTTTCGAAGAGTTTTGAAACACTGCTGGAACTGCTCCAGATTTGTCAACAGAGGCAAGATTTTCGCTTTAAAAACTGCTTTAGGAAACTTTTTTTTGTTTACTGCATTATCTTCAACCATGGACTAAGTACAGGTATAGTTCGTCAATGCTTTTGGTCGGCACTGATTTAATCTTGAATAATTTTTCAAATTGTCTTGAAGAGAATAGGTTTGTTTCTTTGCTAATTATTATATTAATATCAGTATATTCTGTTGATACTGTGGTATTTACCAGAACTTTTAAACACTCATGAAAAATAGTGGTGTGGGCGGTAAGAATTAATGATTAGGATATTGCAATTAGGGAGCATTGCTCTCTAATTGTGCTCCCTACGTTTACAAACACTCATGGCCAGCCGAAAATTATCTTATTTTAAGCAAAATATTTCGGCCTCGGTGGGAATCGAATTAATTTAACTTTTCCAAGAAACGGCAGTTAACAAACTGTGCATTGTCATGTTTGTTGCAATCAACCGAAACACAAGGAAAACATTTTAACTGAATTAATCTAAACCTGGTAAGTCTCAGTAATACTAGCCAATGAGCTCACATGATGCATAAGTCTAAATAATTTCTTTTTTGATATTTTTGTTTGTTTTAAGTTTAATTCAGAGAAGTTTTTGTTAGTGATTAGTTTCTTACGCTCTGAGTTATTAGCTTTGATTATTAGGCATGTTTTAAATTTTAAGTTTATTATTTTAAATGTAAGCTTTGCTTGTCTATTTATTGAATTTAGGACAACTGTTAAAACTATGCCATCTGTTACATTATCAATACGACCTCGTATTTCGATTTGCATTTTAAATGGCTGTTTTTATTTTTGTAAACGTCTGGTATTCGAAAGCTTAAAAACAAAATTTTTAACTCAACTCAGCTTTAATCCCTTTTCTAGAAAATAAAGTCTTATGTTAATAAAGCTGAAAGCATTGAGAAAAGATCTCTCATGTCTAATACAGTTCATCATGTTTTAATTAAAACCTTCAATTCCGGTTTTCATTTACTGGCTACGGCTGAAAATGTAGCTTTTCCAAGCAGCATTATAATTGCATGTATTAAGTGCAAAGTTAGTTTACATAACACATATACAAAATTTAGGTTGACATTTGGTTAGCCTATTCGAAAGTAAATTTCAGCTCACGAGATTCTTATTTGAACCAAGCGGAATGTCAACGAGGGTTGTAGTAGGGTTTGCTGTTTTTAATCAAGTGTCGCAAAATAAATTGAATGTCATGTTATGATTAAAGTTTTTAAATAATAGCTTGTTTGAGCTTTTGAGTAGAACTCTTGATAGAAAATTTAATAAAATGGAATGAAATACTTTGCTAAAGTGCAACAGATAGATGGAATAACTAGATGGAAACTTAAAAGGCATAAGAAAAATGAAATGACGTTTTAACTGTCATATTTAGGTTTAGTGTGCTCTTACTTATGTCATATTTTATGAAAGAAGCTATTAATTATAAGAGACATTTGATATGCTTTCTAAATAGTTGTAGTTATTTTCATGGCGTATCATATTTATATGGCAATAGCTCTTGTTCTGTAATTTTTTTAGTTTAAATAATATATCAACCTTTTACAGCTAAACATTCATACCTATAAAATACAGAATATTACTAATTTTGAATTTGTAGCGTATTAATAAAGCAGTTTTTGTTTATTTCAGGAACGTGTAGAATTAAATTTTATTTATACCAGCTCTCTAAAACCGTAACGAATATTGAAAAAAAACGGTCGGAGTAAAACGATGATGCTTCAAAATTTTGTTGCAGCTAAAAACTTTCTTGATTTTTTAGCCTCAAAGCTTTTGGAATTTTGTTATAAGAGGATTTTTACTTTTGAAAACTCACATCAAACATATAATAGAAATAAAAAAAAATAATTATAGAAAGAACGGTGAGGCATAGTATTCTTTGAATAACATATAACGGTTCTGTATGAGACCATACCTCATGTTAGACTTTTATTTATAATCTCTAGGTTTTTAGTCGATTGTTACCAGTAAGTCCCTATTGCGAAGACTAACAACAATAAAAACTTATATACACTAGACACTCTCATAAACGCAAACTAGCATTTGTATAACCTATATATACGTTAAATTTCTAAAAACTTCAAATTAACTTTCAGTTTTAAACACGTTATTTACCATAAATTAAAACTTGTGAAAAAAGATTGAAAAAACTTAAAATAGCTTAAAACGTCACAATTAATTAAGCGTCATGTCACCTTTAATGCAAGGAAAATCGACATTGCGTGCCGCTAAATACTTGAGCATAGGTCTTCAAGATGACTGGTTTTCAGGGATTTGTTGTCTGCAAAAATTCAGTGTTTTTAAAAATATTATAATTATCTACAGTGTTGCAGTGTGAAATAAACTTTATTTTATTTTTATTATTAAAATTATTGTGTTTTTAAATTTATTTGTAATAATTTAGTTGAAGAGATTTTTTAGAATCGATTATTGAAGCATACATTTTTAATCAATGAATGATGGTTTTTTTCTTGAAAATTACCTAAATGTTTTGGTGGAGTTATTTTTATCTGCAGTCGAATACAAAAAAAATAACAACAACCGTCTTCTGTAATTGTTTGTTCACGAAATGTTTATTGTTTGAATCGATTGTTTTTATCAGCTGCCAATTAAAACCAAAAGACTGATAGACGGTGCTAAGCACCTGAAAATTTTGTATCCGCTAGTCCACTTTGCATTTTGACTGGATTTTCAAGATATTTTCAATGCACTGCTTAGAAACAAGATCACCGGCTGGATTTCCAATCTTGTTGATAAAAAGCCCAGACATCATTTAACTATTTAGGTTTGTTTTTACACTAGTTGTTACTAAAGAACATGCAAAAATAAAGTGATTACTCGATAAAATGTTTTATATGTTTGTCTTAAATTATTTTTTCGGTGGTTACCTTCAGACCTTTCAGATGTTTAGGTTTTTTGATAAACATTTTTGACATTATTTACATCAGCATTGGAAAATGGATTATAAAAGAAAGTGTATCTGCATGGCCACCTAGATCGCCAAACTTGATTTGCTTACATTTTTATTTGTGGTAAAAATTGTGGTGGGTTTTGATGACGATCTAAATAAACTGTATGATGCGTTTCAAAAAAACAATTATGTAGAATTTTTAATTAATTCTTTTTAATTATTTGAATTTTTAATTAATTATTTTTAATTATTTTAATTTTTAATTTTTTTTTTGTGTGCTAATGAAGCGATAAGAAGACCCCAAGACTCGTCACTCTTCTAGTATTTAGCGACTTCAAACTTTTCTTCCTACAAATGCATCTTCTCATTGCCTAGCAAGATGCTCAAACTGCCCTCCTTGTCTTTCTTGACAATAATTCTCTGATACATTTGCCTTGCAAAACGGCGGTTTGGGATTTAATTTTTGAACGAGTTTTAGATGAAAAATTGTTTTTTCTTTAATTTTTTTTTAAAAATCGGGAAATGTCGAAAAAAATAAGGGTTGTTATTTAACATTTTAAAGCTACCGCTACCTCCCGTACAGGAGTAAGAGGGTGAGAAATGGTTTAGTTACCAAAGATTTTGTAACTTGACTTGAGCAAGAAACTTTTGTACCAATTTTTAAGTCCGTGGTCGATTTGTGACGCACTCGTTAAAAAATATGTATACAGATGTTAATAGGACAAATTCCCGCACACTAAAATATATAGCCAATAACGTTTGAATATCACGTCGTGTTCAAAACTGCGTCTTCTTGCAAAAAACGTCTCTGTTTCCGGCGAATATTCGCGTTACTAACGCATTTTTTTATGTTGTTAAATTAAAATAGTGAACGGATTGAAAACAAATAACTGATTGAAAACTAAAGAGTTCACGGTTTACAAAACTAATTCAAAATGAATCAAGAATATCGCTTTGGAACCAAGTCTGGAAGTGAGATTGATGAATTAATCAATAAACAGAAAACTGTCGGTTCTTCTGACTCTAGTTCTAGGTTGGCGAATTGTGTGTTTAATAATTTTTCTACTTTTCATTTGATTTAATACTTACCTACTAAATTTGATTTCTTCTTTTCTTCTAAATGTTTGGTTTTGGAATTTGTTCAGATGAATATAACTCGTTTTTTTTACGGAAAGTTTCGATTATGGTAGTTATATTATATATGATAGAATGTTTTCTACTACATAAGAAAATAAAATATTGTTATATTTTATTATGTAATATTTCAGTTTATTGATTTCTAGGTTTGTGTTGGTCGGTTGAAACCATGATAAAGTCCTATAAAGCTTCAGTGTTTTTAAAACTTTTATTAATGCAATTTAAATATATATTCATAAAAGTCTCAAATTAAATTAACTTTTAATGGTTTTCTTATATTTATTTCAATTTTATATTTTTGATAAAGTCATCAGTAAATATTGAAATTTGAAAGATTAGTTTAAATGGTAGAACTTCTTGTATACCACACTGTGATGGTTTAGAAGAGGGTATGATAGTATACTTTTAGTGTTAATTTGAGCATTCGGTGCAGTTTACAGCATTTCACAAACATTTCTAATACTTTCACTTTTAGGGTCGTCTATGTTACAGGCATAATAATACATAGTGGATAAATCATTGAAGCTTTTTTGAAAAATATTTTGTCATGTCTTTGGACTTAAATTCCATAGAACATGGTGTTTAGGAATGCGATTGGAACAAGCAACAAACAAGATTGTTGGATAATTTATTTTGGTCTAATTTATTTATTCACGTAGACAGAATCTAAATGATATGAAGATCAATCGAATATGATTTTTATTTCTATGAGTTACACCTCTTTTTAGGATTATCACGTAATATGTCAATTTTTATTGACATATTACGCTTTTATTTTCAATACGAACGATTTTTGACTTTTAAACACCACAAAATAGTAAATAATCGATGAAAGAAGTATGTACATAATCTAACAACTCTGATGTGATCTTTTAAAAAATGTAACCGAGACATATCAAAACTGAATAAAACATGTAGGTTTGCAAAAACAAACATTGACACAATTCAGTTCCCTTTACCTTTACCTTACAATGCGTAATCCTCGGAGGTTTGTAAAGCCAAAATGGAAAAGAAGTGTAGAAAACAGGCTTACAAATAAGGTCTCAGGATAATTTAAGAGCTCTTCACGAATGTCAGATGCGCTTGTGTAACATATAATTGGGCGCCATTAAGGTGCTTGAAATTCTGAACCTCGACGACATTTTCTTGAAACTGTATACCTGTTTCTAGTAGGAGAAAAAAAAGCAGCCACGAGATGTACTTTAATTAAGTATAATTCTTCTAAGTGTGGCTCGAGATGGTATGATTGTTATTTTATCAGATTCCACAGTGTGTATAAAATGGAATTGGAAACGGTGAAGCAAGTCATAAAAGGGAAGCACTAATATTCAAATTATGGTTTGCTGCAGTAGTTAACTTTAGTATCTCTATAATAAAGATATATTAAGATAAGACTTTAAAGAGACACTACTTTCAAATATTAACTTCTATCTTGTTTTTATTGCTTCTCCACAAAATTGCGGTATGTATGTTACATTAAACATCTTTGAGTTCGCCGTATGTACGAATAATTTATTAGACCGCAAAAAGCTCATAAACACAATTGGCTGATTTATGGAAATGCATCAGATCAGCGCTACAAACAGTATATAATGTGAGAATCATCCCAACATATGTAAATGATTATGTAGATTCCTTTATATTATTAATAGTATATAACCCCTTGCATGTATAGTAGCTTTCAAAGCAATAACTTTACAAAAACCGAATAATTGAATTACACCTAAGGTGGAATTTAAATTTTATCTTGCACTGATATCAAGAAAGCTGTAATTTAAGTCTTGACTAGCAACACTTTCCGTGTTTAAAATACCGGTATGATTGATTATTTTCTGTAAAATAAATAGATAATAAGGTATTATGAGCTTTGTTTCTTATAGTTTAAAAGATTTAAAAATGCAAAAAGATTATTTATTTCACTACTAATCTGGCTTACGCTGTAGGTTTATGTCGAACGCACTGTTAATACATAATATTTTAAAAGAAGTCAAAAAAGAAAAAAATAATTACCCTAGCGATTTAGCGAGCTTAGAGTATATAGTTTTGTTATTATGCAGTCATCAGATTATCAGTTTTACGAAAATACTATGGTTTTCTCTGTCTATTGCTTATTAATTTCTTATAAACCGTAATAGTGCTTGTTTTGCTTATAGAGGCTTATTAGCATCTTGTCCAATACATTTTTTTTCTGCTTTATTTATCTTTTTTTTCCATTCACAAAGCCTCCTCAATAAATTTATTTAGCTTATTAATTTGTATTTTGTATTTTCATATATCATCATATTAATTATTTTATTTATGTTTTACACTTTTTTATTTAAACATAAATAGTAAATTTTTGTACGCTTTCACCTGTTGTGTATTTTTGTCATCTCACTTTGATTTTACTTTATTATATTATCTTTGTTTAGTTTTCATTCGCTTTCAACCCAATTTTCTTAATGAATTTTTATCATTTATTTTTATATTTGATTATTCTTGGTTTTAATCGATGTAAAAAGAGGGTTTTAGGACTACGCACAACTTCTTGCAGAAAAAATGTAATTAAAAGTTGATATAGAAATTTAGAAATTATTCAAAAAAACTTTACTTGAAGGGTAAAAAATCAATAGGTTATGTGAAAATATGAAACTTTTACGTAGCTTTTGTCTTAGGTAGGAGTTTTTTTCTCTGTGTATTAGGCAGCTTTTAGCATTTTCTTTGGGCAGACAACTAGGATTTACTTATAAAATTTACTGTGTTTTCAATCTTGTGACTTTTTTTTTGGGCTTTGTTTGTCGTTTTTACGACCATACGTCGGTTTTTTCGTGTGTCTGTAGAACACTTGAACAATTGAATAACAACACGTCTAAACTAATATCAATATTTTGATTGTTTATGTTTTTATGTCTATATGTCATTAAATGTTATTTTACGAGGGAAGGACCTGTGTTGCAGGGTAAATATATTGATTTGTCCCTACGTTTTGCACCCTTTATTAGTGATTCATCAAGGGAGATATCAAGTTATTATTTTATTAATAGATTCTTATTATAAAGAACATTATCATCAACTCTTTTTACTACCTAATAACGTTTATCTTTTTTTATTTATTCTCTATATTACCACTTTTTTGAGATAATCAGTTTTTAAAGTAACCTTTGTTGACGTCAGTTATAGACATTTCTGAAAACTTTTAACCATGATAAAAGGAAGTAAAGTAAAATGAAGTGGGGAAAAGGAAAATAACTGCGGATTAAAGAGAACAGAAAATATGCAGAATATACTGGAAAAAAAGAAAGACTTAAACATATAAGCAAAAAGCGTAAGGAGGTAAAAGAGAGTTTACTAGAGCAAAATCAAGACAAGAGACTGTACCACTATTATGTAACGATAAAGAGAGAAAAAACAAACGAGACAGAAAAGGCATTGGTATTGGAAAACTGAGTTATTAGGAGAAAATAGAAAGTAAATGTTTGTAATGGCAGACTATCTATTGTACAGTAATTGAATAATAGGTACTAAAAAAGAGAATTGAAGAGGGTTTGAGTAGATTTAAATGATTAAATTAAATTTTTCAATTGTATAATGATTGATTGAGGAATAGCATACCGATGAATTTGAGAGCTGGGAAACCAAAAAGCACGACTTGCGTTTTTGTATCTTACGCATGCATCATACTTGACCGCGTTAAGTGACCTTGTTGCTGTTGTTATAGCGCTGTTCAATATAATGTACTCAGTGTTCGATTATTGTAGACATTTTTTTTGACTTATTTTACCGAAAGTAATATGAAACAACTAATTGACTATACCACAGTCATAAAAAAAGAGTTTAATTACCATCTATTGGCATGTTAGACTCGTTACGTATGTTAGAATCGATGTGCGAAACGGTGTAAACAAACTGTTATGATTGATTATCTGAAAAATCATTAGCGTAAACGGATGAGTTGTAATAGATGCTTGATGGTAATAAACCATGTAATCAAGTTTAATGATTGATTTTAATTTAAAAGTTGTATATGATAAGGCAAACTGAGATTGTAATATTGTCAGCAACTTGTTAAAAAATAAATAAAAATTTGGTTTTACATTGTTTGACACTAATTGAAAAATCTCTTTTTACCAGTTGAGCACTCTATATAAAACTTTACCAAGTAGAACCAGTACCAGACATCTTATAAACCACGACCGCCGAGTTTTGAAATACGGATCTAACGACGCATGACTTTCCTATAGAAGAGAAAATAACTTAATATTTTCAAGACAGATTTTATTTACTCATATACAAAAGGCTTATTCATAGCATATGCGTATCATAAAGCCAACTAGTTTTCAGATACCCCGTGTTTTTTGAAATGATAGATAAAAGTTGATGATTGGAAATGTGATGCGCTTACAAAGGATCAAAAGGTGCCGTAATGCCTTTCGGCAATATTTTATTGGTTCCTTTCACGTAATACAGATCAACCAAGAAGTTCACGACTGGCTTCTTAAGAAGAATTATTTGATAAAGCTTATTTTATCGAGACAGCGGCAACGCGATAATGGATTTTCAAACTATTCAACGAGGTGTGGCTTGCTTGCTCTTTAGTTATGTAATTTTTTATCTCTTCCACTATGCTCCTGTTGCTAATTGACTTTGTTGTGTTATCACACGTTACAAGCTTAAAATCTAATTAAACAGCAAGTGTTGTTGATGTTAACAACTCATTGAACTGTGTATTTGAACTACCTGCTCTACGACGGGCGTCTACAAAACACAACATTAGCCAAACAAAACTGTTCTGTTAAAGACTGACAATCTATAATATGCAAATGGACACTGATTGAAGGGGAATGATGGCTAAGCATCCAGTAAATGCCATGTAATTATCCTTCAGGCTGAAGCGATTTGTACACGCTCAAATTTAACTACTCAATTGGAAGCGTTCTACATTGCTCAAGTTACCAGACGTCTCGTTTTTGAACAACTAGACCACCCAATTGGGAATTCAAATACTATAAAACAGGCTATAAAAGTAGTAGCCAACCTGCACAATTATTTACTCCATCATCATTATTAAAAAATAATTAATATTTGTTCAAACACTAAATGGAAACACCGCGGAACACTTTTTTTTTGTGTTTCATAGGTATATGAGGGAAATTTCGGCATGCATGAACTAAAACTTTTATTCAAGTTTGACGACACAAGAATATTTTCCTTACCAGCTTAGTTTTTATTATTGGGTGACTAATTATATTTTTACGCAATAGAGTTTTACGCTTTGTAAATTTATTTTATCAACAGTATTAACATTGAGTCAATAGCAAAGACATAAAAGGTTAATCTCACACTTTTATGAAAAACATATTCTAATGGAGACCGTAGGATACAGAAATATGAATAAAATCTGTTCTTAAGTCGAAATCATAAATATACTTTTGACGAAAACAAATTTCAAATTTTTGGTTAGTATTTGGCGATGTGTTAGTTTTTTGTGAAGATGCTCCTGTATAGGTATAGTTTTTTTTCCTGTTTTTAAAACAGATTTTAATTAACAATTACATGTTGATTTTAAGTAGTTGAACAACTTTATCTGTTTCAAAACAATCACTTTGGTTCTAGCGACCATTTGTTTAAAAATAGAAAATGAACAATTGAGCAAAATTTGTATTAAGTAGATATGTTTTTTTGGTTACATATTTTTACTACCACGTACACATTTTCAGAATCAGTGATGAGGAAGCTGTAAAGGTAAAATAAAAAGAGAATATAATAACAAAATTTAACAATAATTGTTCAAAGAACAAGAAGGCAAAATGATAGATAAAAGACACAGCGGCACCGGATGTTGCTAGTTGCTAACAATTTAACAGTGGTAGAAAGGCTGTAGTTCAAGGCTATCAAGAAGTTTGTAACCTTTTTAGATTATTTGAAGGCTTTTTACATTTAGTTTGTTAGTTGCTGATAAATTTTGCAATAATTTGTACAGTGTGTATCGCCTTCCTGTAGAAGATTTTATTTTGTGTTTAGTTAAGCCAAAACCGATTTTTTGTATTTTTATGTCAGTTTGCGTTAACAGTTTTTTAATTGACCTACAAAGAAATGTTTTTAAAAACTGTTTTTAATATTAAATTTTAATGCTATAATTTTGTCACTAAGTGATTTTATGTTCCTAAATGTTCAGATGTCTAAAACAAAATAAGTTAATCTTTTAGGTCAAACTACTTAAAAGGTTTACTTACGAATCATGCAGGAAGAATCAATAAAAAACAAACTGAAGTAAAGAGAAGATATCGTTTCGATGCTTGATGTGGTCGATTAAGTCTAGGTGATTATAGAACAAATAGCTTTTACCAACTTTAGGACAATAGAACGATCAGAGACTGATCATGCAGAACAATGGCTATTCTGATTGCGTAGACAGATGTGTAGGTAGAATGATTAGTCGTCATTGTTTCCAATTTGCAATATTCAAAAGTTTACAGGTTCAGAGATATTGTATTATTTTCTTGTAAAAATGTGTTGTTTAAATATAAATGGGGGAAACATTTTGGTATATCCCAAGGCACCTCTTTACAGTATTCGATGGCAACTCAATTTATTCAAGGGTTAGAGTATAAATTGCAAAAGAAAGACAGTTATTACGCTACGCTGATATTTTCTAGCAAGGTGAAATGAGCATATACGCAAAACAAAACTATAGTATAAATTCAATCAAGAGTTTGCTGTGTCTTTAAAACAATTTACTTGATTTATTATGAAGGATTTGCTCGGTTTATGCACGACTGATTCCTGAATTCTATAAGCGATGCAGGTTTGAGGTTTCAAGTTTGAATGATTATTCTCTCCAGTTACTTGTAGAAGGGATGTTCTAGCACTTCCTTAGAAATCATTGAAGGACTACTATGCAAACGGAGGAAACCGCTGCCCTCAGAATCAGGGACTTGGAGATAAAATGAACATTCTACAATGATTATTCCACGCACAATGAATTTCATTGCAGGAGTGTAATTCCTATTATGCGGGTCTTCAATTAGCATAATTTAAGGAATTTAACATTTCTTTGATAAAATAGAAGAAAAGAGTTTTATTAGCTAGGAATATATCAACCCAAAAACATATAGAAACTTTAGTTAGATATCTAACACTGACGTTACAAAATCTTTCTACAGTGCTTAAATAATGTTTTAAGAATGTCGGTACTACAACATGAAAAAGTTAAAAATGCAAAAGCTGCTAGAGGAAACGCAACAATTACTAATTTTAATTAATTACTTTTAAGACAGCGGATTTTTCTGTTGCGCGCGAGAATGTATGGAAGCTTCTCTTACACGCAATACCTGTTTGAAAAAACGAATATTTTGTTAAAAACATGTCATGTCAGACCCTTTGAAACCTTTAGAACATTATTTCATTCAACTTAGGAAATGGTTTTTAATGTCGTATTCTAGCATATTGTTTGTACAGGATTTTTATGACAGGAAAAATTGTTTTTAAATTGCTTGGTTTTTGCAGTCTATTACAGTTTGTAAACACTTTATTTCATGAATTTTTATGATTTACTTTTAGTTTTACTTTTATTTTTATTTTAGACTTTGACAAATTGAGAATATACATGATACTACAACACACACGCACCTTTCCACCGGTATTGTAAGACATGTTTTCCAAATTAATTAACATTAACCATTCCTGGAAATTCGAGGGTCTTTGATTAAGGAATAATTTCAACTGAAAAGAAGTGTAAGATATGACATATTTACGGAGAATTAGTTGTATAATAATTTTTATTTTTCTTCTTACTGTTTTGTTAGTTTTTTTGTCTTACCAATTTGCTTAAAAAGATATTTGGTTATTCATCTTCTTTGGGTGCAATAACTCTTATACCATTATGTTTTTTTGTGTTTTTTTGTTTAAGTTGTGATTGATTAAATTATATGAACTTTATCAGTCTGATTTTATCTAAACTTTTTATATAATTTTTAATTAAACTTTTTCATCTATGTCAAAACAACTAATCTTCAAATAACCATTTATCTTTAATTAAAATGTAAGCTCAATCTCATCAGTCTTATTATATTAACTTATAAATCTGATCAGTGATATTGAAGAGAATTCTAATAAGGTCTTCTACAAATGATTATATTTCAGATAATAATTAGGCGGTTCTATTGTTGTTGTGGTAGAGCTGTTCAAAATCAATTGCCATCTGTGATCTGTTCTCACATGATTTAATGATTATCTAATGGTCGCTGACCTTATTCTTCTTAAGATATTTATTTTGCAAATATACAAAAATAATTATATCTTGACAGTAATTCAAAAGAAAAGATAATATGGGAGTATGAGCTTTTTGTTCAGATCTTTGATGCTTATGACAACACTTGTTAGTGGGTTTTATAGTAGCCAAATCAAATATTTAATTAAAATTAAATTGAAGTTAATTTGTTGCGTGATTGGTGGAATTTGCGAGAACAACTAGTCAAGCATTTTGGTTTTAAATTTAATTACAATTGAATTCATTTCAGCTTATGTTAATGCATTTAATGTATTTCATATAGCATAAAATAAACAAAGCGTTTGGATTATTATGCACAATGCTATTTTGTTGACACACAAGCTTAAAAAATCTTTGACAATGCCGAATAAACAATCATTAATGCTCGGTTGCAAGAAGCTTAGCAAAGCTTTGAGGATTTGTTGCATTTTGACACCAAAATCTAATAGCGGCCGCGCTAAATAAAGTTGTATTGTCATATGTCATAATTTGAAATCTGATGTGACATTTGTAAATAAACCGATTTCTGATGAGTCAAAGTAAACATTTGAGACCAGCAATTATTATCAGAGCTTACCGTTTGAGCCGTATCTAAAAACAAAAAAACATTTTTCTTTGGTGCAGTTTTGGAAAAATAAACTATTAGTTTATTAGTAAATTGAGGTTAGTATTTAATACCGATTGTGATAAAAAATTATTGTGATTTATTGAGTCTATTAGACACTTAATATAAATCGAATGATTTTTATCATTCGTCTTCCTAATTAAGAATGATGACACAATCAAAAGTATCGCAAGCACTTAATCGTAATTTTATGAATTTTATTTGTACCTATTCTTATTCTACAAATGGTTTTCTTGATTCACAGATGGTTTTTTAGGTTAGTTATGTTTTTCTTCCGAAGGCACCACATGTACGCAAGAGGCAATATAATCAAACATTAATTAACGCTTTAAATTTTTATGAATTTTGAAAACATTTTTCTGTGTTTTATCTTTATCTTTAAGTGAAGTTTTGTACTTTTTAAATAACAAAATTCTAATAGTAGCATTTTATTTTTATTTTTAGAAGTTTTTTAAGACAAATAAAAACTTTTGTTACTCTAAATGTCTAAATTTTAGTGGGTGTCTAACTTGTCTAAGTTTTTTTACAATAGACAAACATTATTTTAGTTAAGAATTTGGTTTTTAATTTGTTTTAGTCTTGATATGTTTGAGTTTACCATTTGCATTTATTTATACAAAAGCTATCTGTTGATACTTTTTTAGAGTTTAAGTAAAATTCTTATTGTTTGCTGTTTTGGTGGAATAACTACGTGACTAAAAGTGAAAATATACATTTCATCCGGAAAAAAATAAAGTAAAAGTACCTAATCTTGCTATCAGATTTCTTGTTTTAACTTTGTAACCCGTTAGTACCTATTTACAGGACCCTGGGCCAGAACATCACCCAAAAAAGATGTCTTGTTTTCACAATTGATTTTTTATTTTTTAGGTTTTTTTGTTATGCTAAAGTAAGTTAAAATATCTGTCAAAGACAATTTATTTCGTGGCATTATTATATAATAATTCTAAAAGCACATTATCAAAACAACGAAAACTAACAATAATATCGGAACAGTGGCACAAATAGCTGTGACTATTGCTTTCCTTGGCATTTGGATGCTTGAAAAAGGCCATATGTTGCTATATATGCGCAAACAGGTTAGGTAGAAGAAAAATAACTGTTAAAAGTATATTAAAAATCAATTTTCATAAAACATGTCTTGAAGCATGCATTCAAGTTTAAAAAACCAGTGGCTTTTTTTAAAGATTAAGCGCTTTAAGGTCTTATGAAACGGGTTTTTTATGCTATTTTTTGTAATTTGCCTTATTAATGCTGTTTTTGAGCATTTTTTTTTTAATTTGATGGACTTAGGGATTTCTAGGGATTGGCTATATCTTGTTTTTAAAAGTGAATATTTTATCTATTTGTATTTTCTTTTGTTTTATCCAAAAATTCCAATCGAAAAAAATCCAAAATACGAAAATGGAAGAAAACTTTACATGTAGGCCTCCTGAAATCCGTGAAATAGCAAAAGTTATTTTGGTTTCCATTATTATTATTATTGTAAGATACCTGCTTTTTTAGGTTAAGTGACATATGAACTGAGACTTTGGCTTTATTGGAATCGGTTGTTCTTCCTAAAGTGCACTTATTATTTACACCATTATATGCCATATTTCACATGAATATACTTTTCATTAAGTGTTCATTTCACTTTGTTGTTCGAAAATTGCAATTTCAATTTACAATATTATTGACAGACATGTAGAAATTCAAATTAAGTTCCACCAACCTAAAAATTAAAAAAAAAAAAGTTCGGTGCTCTAATGGCTTATAACCACACCGAAACCTATGACGTAGCATTCTCTAATGAGTCTGTTTTAGTATCAAAATGGAGGCAAATTGCAAAAACATTATTTATGATACTTGATTGTTAATAAGTATTAACAATCAAGTATCTGATGTCTTCAAAGTTGTTATTTTAACTGATAACAATAACAGCAGTTAAAATTAATCAACCGTGGTGGATAATTTTTTATGGTGTTTGCAAGCATTAAATAACATAACATTATTTATGTTTATTAGGATACATTATGTTATTATAATGTTATTTGATGCTTGTAAACATCAAAACACATAAATAAACAAAATATCAGAAAACAGTGTTTTTTATAAAAATAAATTGAAGATAAAGCTGCGGCAGCCGCAGGGAGTCGAAAGTATCACAAATTGTATAAAACAACATACAGCAGATATGGATATTATATTATAGACTATTTATTTTAAATTTTGTTTTAATTTTAAATATGCGCTAAAAACGTTAAGCGCATTTTTTTAATTATGCTTTAATTAAAATTAAAATTATTCCAAACAATTTTAAGCGTTTTGTGTAATTTAATCAGGGAGGTTTTGTGGCGCGTTTTTATATAATTCAACAAAAGATTTTTGGACGTTTATTTGTTTTGAGTTACTCTTGTAAACTGTTCTCTGAAAATATTTAAAATGTCAGTTTTATCTCATTGATTGATGGTATCACTACTTAGAATGCAATTAATTGCATGCTTTATCTTAAAGCAAATTTAATAAGCCAACAATTTAATACAATGCTACACGATCTGACTTAACGTAAGCCCATTAAACACGCAATGGTACTGCGATCTATCTGAAATGATGTATTGAAACATTCTTCAAAACTGCCTTCTCTTGTTAGATTCTATTTTTTCTATAAATAAATTTTCGAATTTGTTATACTAATTCAACAAAAAACTTAAAAAATAAACGACAAATACCTAATATTGTTGACTATAGATAGAGATACGACTTTAGTGAGCAATGCTAATATGCAATTGGTTTATAAGGCTACAAGCTTTAAATTTTTTCATTATTGTAACTAGGTATGTAATTCTTCTGGCGTCTATTCCATCCAACACAATATGAATGAATTTGCAACGTGTTTTTAAATTACTGTTATTACCTACTACTTTTAATTTTAAATAAAAATACAGGAGAATTAATTAAATGCATCTGGAAGGATATTAACATTACATTGAGGAGATCAACACGTAATAACCATAATTTTGAGTAAAAATAGGTTCGATGGTTGAAGCCTGCTATAAAAAACGTGAAAATTCAAATATAATTACAATGGTTAATTCGAACAAGGGTTTTGTTTGTTAATGTCAAGGAGCAGCGGATATTTCATGTTCAAGTGTCACGGAACGGGGATTTTAAATTGAGATTTTTTTGCGTAGGCCATTGTAAGTAGTATTAAGCCACAGATTATGGACCAGGTGATTGCTGAAAAACACGTTATTTTCTTCTGATACCGCTTTTTTTTAAATAGGCAATGATTTTTGGTCAAATGGCGAGAGGGAAGGTAGAACGTACATACTCATTTAACTTTTATCTGAAAAGGTGAAATCGACATTAATTTGAGTGTTTCATTCGCTAAAATCTAATGTGTTCAATATTTATGATACCATTAACAAACATTTTTATTGCAAGCTGGACTGGACAAAAACTGTAACAGTATTGATTACAAAACACAAAGTGGTCGAATCAAGTATTTCTTAATTTCGTTTAACATTATTTCTGTTTATTCTATAAAAAAAAGAACATAAATGGCACTTGTGACCAGTCCTCTTTATAATTTACGTTTCAGTCTTTTTTAGACTTCATTTGAAGGCTTATTTTTTTGTAATGCTGTCACGCATAGAGTTCTTTGCCTTTAATTGCTGGCAATTCCTAGCATTTCGGCGTCTTTTTTATCATACGCCGTTTTATAAATTCACCTTTGCAAATTGGACGTATTTCATCCGGTTAAACATCGCCATTCTGTTTTACGTCATTATTTATGATCGTAACTTTACATTCAAAAATAATTTTTTGCTACATAATTATTTGTTAAAATGTGGCGCTGGCTTCCGAGTTTATTTCTAATACCACAAAATTGACAATAGTGTAATGTATTTTACAATATAGAGTGTCCGTTTTTTAAAGGTAATTGCTATTTTCCTAAAGGATTTTAGTTTTGTTTGTGTTTCTATATGTTATACTGTAAAACAGAGTGATCCAAAAGAAACAAATCAAGAGTGCTACCCTCATCTTTTGTTTAATCGCAAAGTTTGTCTTAGCTTGAGTCATACGAAGAAGCTGGCTTGTTTATAATTTTAATACATTGATAAACTTGTTTATAATTAATATGTTTTTAGTTCGGATCTCTGGCTTGAAATTCTTCAATGCAAAAGGGGTATAAAAAAGACCACTCTTTATTTTTGCGTTTTACTAATACTTTAATAAGAGTGGTTTTGCTTCAGTGGTAAGACTTATTTACAACCTATTCTGTAGTTATTATTGTTAAGGAAAGTTATCGAAAACTCCAATGCTGTTTTTTAGGTGAACTATATTCTAGGTTATAGTTGTTTATTCTTGCAAATAAAAAATATAAGTAGTCTTTCTTTATTGTATACTAGCTGACCCGGCGAACTTCGTACCGCCTCAGCGTAAATTTGATGCACTACTTTATTTTGTATAGCTGACCTATCTTATGTATGCGTACCTATTCAATTTGAACTGGAATCTATAATATCCTCCATATAAAAATGAATACCTATTTCCCTGGTCTCGTCATACTCGAGAAGGACTTTACTAATTTTATTAAATATTGTCCCCCCGATGCCCCCTCCACCCCGCCCGCTGCGAAGCCCGGCGCGCTTTTCAGACTGCATCCCAAACAACGGCCACGGCGCTATGGCGGTTTTGTTTACTGTTTGAATTTTTTAATTCGTAATATCTTTTGAATGGAAAGTCCAATTTAAATAATTTAAAAACTATTCTATAGGTAGTTAAATGGTCTTGACCATAAAGTAATTTATTTGGATACGGATTAATATAAACACATAAATAGCATGGTTTGAATTTGGTTAGCATTTTCATTAATGTTTAAAATGAAAAAAGTTGTTGTAGTGACATAACTACAATAGTTGGAAATATGCTACCGCGGAGTTTTTTGTAGACATTATGATGTTCTTCAATATTGTTGTACATTATTTTGTTCTATCGTTAATAGTTTCGGCAGCGCATTCGACGAAAGACATTTTAAGACTCATTTTTCTTTACCTCCGGTTACATTGTTCAAATTTTACCAAGGATCCCTAATTTTTTTCAAAATGAAATGTAGCCTATGTCAAATAGGAAGAATGTAGCATTCTATTGGTGAATGTGTAATATTAGTGTAGATATATATATATATATATATTTTTATTATCAGATAATAATTTAAAATTGCTTAATTATATTTCCAATGTAAGATTTATAAGATATGATAAATTATAAAGTAGGGTTTTACACCACATATAGTCTGTATTTCATGCATTTAACGTTTATTTGCATAGGATTTTGCTACGACATCAGCTATAATTTGCAACGCCTGCTCTGATTTGTGTGTTTTTTTATCACAGTGTACATCAGTTAATAATTAAGAGACGTAGGTACTATTGTAGAAGTTATTATGTACTCTGAAGTTTTGTTCTCACAGGTATTACATTGTCTAAGTAACAATAATAATATATGTAACGTTACTAGCATTATTAGAAGGATTGTCAGTGGCGAATGAAGGATATAACTGACTTGAAAATCAATTTTTCAAAACAAAATATGAATTAGAGAGATGATTTATAAAACACATTAAAACTTCGGTTTATTGTAAAAGAAGCTAAAAGTTTTGGTAAAAACGTTGAATTCGCTTCTGTGTACACAAACTTGTTGAACAAGAAAAGAATAATAAAATGGGTAAGAAGACAGCCACTGTTGGTGTGGAAGGTAAAAAAGAAGCTTTATTTAATGCTAATCCATCACACCACAGATAATCTCTAGTTTACGCGAGATAAAAAACAACAATATTTACAATATGAAACACAAAAGCTTCGTTTGTAGATTAAACTATTTAAAATTAACCAATTTGCATATTATAGCTCTGGCTTCTGCAGAAGTTTTTTTATTAAAATTTTTGATTGGAAAACTTTCTGGGCCATAAACTACTTTCATTTGTGGCAATCTGAACTTTATTTCCGTAAAATACTTTTTCATATTTTTAAGAGCAATTAATCATTTTGCACTAATTGATCATGTCATAACCGTTAATTGATTATTAATGTTTGTTAAATGAAAGTATTTAGCGCTACTAGTATTGTAAAAAGAGTTTTTACTGGCGAATGCAAGATGTAACTGACAAGTCAGTTTCTTCTATGAGCCAGTACAATAAAAAAAAACAAAGTGATTGGTGTCATGGAAAGGTTTCTTTGGCGTATACAAATTGTTTGTCGAAGAAGGTGAACCGAAATTTGCTATGATCAATTATTAAAACTTCTAGGCTTGTTTTCTTTCATTGTTGGTTTAAAAGTGAGGTTTCAAACAAGTGAATAATTTTGTACTTAAAACTTATGACGCGAAGTGATTGCTTGCAAAAGTCATCATCTTTTGTTCAAAAACTCTGGCGGACATTTCAAATAAGAAAAATCAAAGTTAACAAATTTTATCTCTGTAATTTTCTTTCTAATAGCACACTTGTTAAGATTGACTTACAATAGCAATACGCCGGCTTTATAAACTCAGGTTTACTAATAAGCATTTGTTTCTATCCAAAACTGTATATCGGCCGTTTTCAGCACACTTGGCATCATCGGAACGTAGCGAATTGCGATTACCAATACTTGAAAGCATAATATGATGTGATATACAGTCGTATTAGGCTATGAATTCCGCTAATCAAAGTGCGATTTTTAGGTAGCGAAGAAAAGCGGCACCGATCGCGTTACCGTAGCAACCATGCACAGAAAGCAAAATTCAACTTGAATGCAAGCTGTACATTTATGTAAATTATTTGAGAAAAAATAAAAATTGAGTACACTTTTCTAAATTCTATTAAATAACAGTTTAAATACCATATTATACATTTCACAACTGCAATTTTGTTCTAAAATAGTTGCTACATCTATTTAAAATTAAAAATTGATATTGCCTTAAACCTGAACAAAATATGTCTGCTGCAAGTTAGTGAGGAAATTTAATGCTTTTTAATATCAGATTTTGACTAGATTAGATGGGCGAAAGATGCTTACATGAATTTCTTAATCAGAAAATAATTGATAATTCTTAAACGACTTCACCGTTTTGGTTTGATTATGGTTAAGAACTCTTTTAATTACCTCAGCGTTCAAATTATAAAATAAAAAATTTGATTGAAATTGGTGAGCTTTGTATTGGCTACGGGGTCACAGACAAACACACATATGCACAGATACACAATACAAACAACACCTTTTTTGTCAGCAGTAAAAACACAAGAACTTTTTTTTTATCGGATAAATTTCTCTTTGTAACGAAACAGTTCTGCCAATTACTAATTTTACGAGAAAAACTGATATGATGTAAGTTTAGTGATTGGCCAAACTTTGAATTGAAGAGAAATTTATCTGATAAAAGTAAAGCTAGAGTGTTTTTGGCAAGATAAATTAACGACAGAATATATGTTGCGCAGCGCAGCGTCTGTTGATTTAAATAATTTAAGAACGCACGGTATAATTTTAATTCAACAAAACTTGCGGTAACCTTACCGACCAACAATTATCTTGTGGTATCATTTTGTGTGTGTGTGTGTGATGAATCCCGTGTGTGTTTAAATAAATACTCTTGATGATTTACCACTAATGAACCTTGTAGAATATTGCAACATGTAGGTAATTATATACAACGTCTTAAAAAATCATTACCTCGCTTAATCACTCTCATTATATAAAAGCTTGTGGTAAGTACTCTGTCTAAATAAATCTCAGTGTAACACCCCAGTTCACACAATTAAAAGCAATTTAGAAGAGATTTGCAAGTTCCGGCAGATTTAAACAAAGTTTTTTATCTTTTTATTCGAGTTGTCTTCAACAGCATAAAATTTTATAAAACTTAATAAATTGGTATACCCCATCTCTTCTACTTACAGTAATAATAAGCTTAACGAAGAAGTTTGATAGTTTTCTTATTGTTTTAACTTTAAAAGTCGTAAGAAAGTTAAACGAGTAATTAATTAGTCGTAAAGCTTGTCTGCAATTTTGTTAATAAGATTATCTCAGGTATAAGCCATTTTATAACTTACATTTTATTACACAAAGCTTTTAAAGAGGGAAATATTACTTCTACAAAGTTGAATTAATTTGATTCAATTGTTATATTTTTTTCTACTTATGTGTTCTTTTTTGACAAATAAAACTGTTCGTTATTCACATATGTAATTAATATTAATAAAACTTAAAAAATTAAATTTTATAAAATTAGTAATTAAAGTTTATATTTATCAAGATTTGATATAGTTTAACATGCGGGACGAAGTACTATTTCATCCATCATCAACTATTTTTGAAAATCTTAATTATTACGTTAGATCAACGTCTTTCTTCTAAATTACAAATTGTATTAATTTTAACATCAATATTGTATATAATAAAAAAAATTAACTTTTCAAATTATATTATAGTTTCTTCGCTGAACTGTGGAACAACGTAAGCAATTATTAGTGAGTAATACAGGTGAGTAAAGTGGGTTCAATCCGTAAGCTATTTTCCTGGAGCGATTGTTTTTTTAGCACGCAGGTGTGCATTTTTTTAAAGAAGCAAGGGAACATCGTATAACAGTAATCGACTGCGTGCTGTTGCACTGGTCTACTCGGTCAATATTGGTAGCCGACAATAACGAGTTGGTCAGTAAACAAATTGTGATGAGTAATGTGGTCGATGTTAAAACGGAAAATACAAGAACTATATATTCCTTGCTCTAACAATAACTATACATCTAAATTTATTAACAAATTTTGACAGTTGTAAAAAAACTGTATATTGGGCAATAGACTTTAATCACTCCATTGAATTATGCAATATATTGTTTTATTGATTAATAACTGTTATAGTATAATAGTATAATAATATACTATTAACCTAACTTTGTTTGTAGTATAATTTGATCACCCACGCGAAATCATTTTTTAGTTTTTTTCTATATTTATATTCATAACCTATTTTGCAAATTCAAATGTTCACAAATGCGATTTTTTTCAATTTATGTAAGAATATGAGCTGTTGTTCTTATTTTTGTTGATGCAAGGAATATTCGGCTCGTGTATCCTTAAATTATAAAATCGGCCAATTTTTTTTTCTGAAATTGATCACATTGTTTATCTATTATAATTTGTTTACTGACTAACTGGTTCCACTGGTGTGGTCACGGAGTTGGATCCAAACAATTTCAGTATCATTTCTTCTTGAAATAAACGAAAATAATTTAAAACTTTTATTTGTTTGCTATTAAATTAAATTGAAACTATTTATATTCCTACTCTCCATTCCAAGAATTAAGGAAAATGTAAAATAATTAACGCGCTAAGCTAAAGCATTTTTTAGTTTTATTCTATAACTATATATAATCACAACTAAATACCTATTTTTTAGAAAGTGGCTAAATTTTAGTGAAAATGTTGTACAATTGGGTTTGAAAAGCGATTTCTTTTAAATTTCTGTAAGTATATTATGAGCTATAACCCTTATTATTGTTTATACAAGAAATGTACGGCTTGTGTATGGTCTGCCTATAGAATCGACTTACAAAGTTTTCTTATATCTACCACATTACAGATCACTACTTATTTACAGACTAACTTGTTCAACTAGTGTGGTTACAAAGTTGGATTCAAAAGTTATTTGTTTTTTAATAAATTAAATTGAAACTATGCGTTAATCCAGTTTTTATTTGAAGATTTAACATAAATATAAAATAATTATATATTAAAAAGGGGTCTCAAAATCAATATTTTGCTTGTTAATAGAATAAAATAATAAGCAATACAATTAATAATTGTCTGTTAAAATATAAATAAACACATAAAATCAAAGACTATCACATGTTGCACTTATTCACTAGTTTATTTTTGTTTATTTTAGTTTATTTCAGTTTATTTTAGTTTATTTTGGCTTATTTTAATTTGTTTTTTTATTTTAGCTTATTTTAGCTTATTATAGTTTATTTAAGTTTATTTTAGCTTATTTTAGCTTTTTTAGTTTATTTTAGTTTATTTTAGTTTATTAGAGTTTATTTTAGTTTTTTTAGTTTATCTTGGTTTATTTTAATTTATTTTGATTTATTTCAGTTTATTTTGACTCAGTTTATTTAAGTTTATTTTAGTTTATTTTAGTTCATTTCAGTTTAATTTATTTCAGTTTTTTTGTTTATTTTAGTTTATTTCAGTTTAATTTAGTTTATCTTAGTTTATTTTAATTTATTCTAGTTTGTTTTAGTTTATTCCCGTAAAGCTATTTGTACTATTTGTGGCCTATTGCTATACACTCTTAAACCTTTATACAATAACGCCTTCTACAAAACTTGTACAGAACTAATGCCAAATGTCATAAATACAGTCGCACTGTTTTTTAAAAACATCGACTAGTGCTGACTGCTAGATACATAGGTAGCTGGGCACACAAATCATATACAATAAAAATTCTAGATGGTAGCGATAACCAAACGTTCCTACCTCGCTCGGTCTATTGCAAAAATTGTTGTTTCGAAAGTAATTTTACAATCATTTATGGTTTGGTACATGTTTTTGATTCAAACTCAGTAGAATGATGAAGCTATTCTTCACTGTGCAAGTAATTTAAGATAAAATTTGTTTATATCAAAACATGGTCGATAAATGCATGACAGGTATTGCCGATAAATAAATAGCTATGTACTGCTGACGATGAGTTATTGCAAAAGCTTACTACCTATACCGCTTTTCATTTAGACTTAGATCAATACGTGCACATATGTTTTCTAAATACTTGGCGCATCCAAGCAATTTTTTTTTCGTCGAATAAGAGGGAGCGTACAATACATCAGTGTCGAGAGCAGAGTTGTACGTACACAACACTGTAACAATTTATCCTTTATCATTTACCTTTCCCTCCTGACTTGCATTCGAGATCAACTTCCTCTACGCTTTTGCCTATCTATTCGTTACACTTCGGTCTCAATACTCCCAATACATGACTATCAGCTTTTTCTTTCATTATAGAGTTCCGGAAAAACGATTTCCATTTATTTTAACTTGTCTTTCGGTGAAATTAAACGTTTATGTGATTGGCAAAATAAACATTAGTTTAAATAGAATCATAATTATTAGTAATTTTGTTATATTTCTTTAAAATTCCCATGAAGAAAAAAACAGGAATGGAAATGGTTGCTAAAATTGTACTCAATATGGAAAATACCGTAAAATCCAGCGAATAATAAAAGAAGTTTGCTTTTTGCTGTAGTTTGTCTAGATATTAGTGAATAATTGTCATTCTACAGTTACATTTTTGAGTCGTTTACGACAAATCCCACGGCTTCACTGTCTTGAATTTTGCGTTTTCAGAATTTCTGTGGTGTGTTTACTCATTTTCACGTAAACAAGGTTTGTGGTTAAGCAAAATTTTGTTTTTTGTTTTTTAAAAGTTTTAGAATTTGTTCAAAATAATTATTATGCGATATTTCAAAGATCTAAAGTTGCCATGAATTGTCAAACTGACATTTTGCTGGTAAGGTCCCGGATAATCATATTAAATGGTACCAAAATTAGTGCTTAATTATCACTTATAAAATAAAATTCTTCTAGATGGCGATACCATGTGAAGGATCGTCAAAATTGACACTTGACAACTTAAATTCAGTGACCACAGCTTATTTTTTACATTTTTGCAAGAAATTTGGTCAGTTATTGGATTGAAACAAAAAAAAGTGGGCTTTGTGATGATTGCAAGATTGGAAAGATAAAAAAAAACGTTTGTATGTTTGTTTTGTCTTGCAAAAAAGAAGCAATTAAACGCTGTGTATATAATAACAAGGAAAAACATACAAAACTTACCAAATTAGTATGATTAGAATGAATATTAATGGCTTGCTTGCTCACCTTATTTTTAATTTACGCTATATGATCACTATTCATCATGTACCCGGCGGTGTCTCGTGTCTATACTTTCTTCTTGTTTTCTTTAAATACATAAGGCAAAGTTTAACAGCCTAAACTTGGAATCCTTCTGTTTCACTAAGAAATTTTTACTTTTATTTTTTAGTTTTATGTGAATTTTTTTTAAATAAAGTTAATGTTTGCTTACCATAATGAAACTAGTATAACATTAAAAACATTAATAGCTTCGTAAACTGTTTTGAATAACAAGTGTTTTTTAAAATTTGGCGTCATAGTCGGCTATGTATAAGAGCTTGTGTGAGCGGACCATAATTTGGTGAAAATTGCTTCAAATGTTAAATTAATTATTAAATTTTCCAATATCTTCATTTTTGAGTTTAAAATGGTTTTTTTCCAAGAACAAAAAATTTCTGTGGTGGAATCTTATTTTCTTAACAACCACCTAGTTGATGGTGACCTATTGTGTCAATTTTTGCATTATCAACTGTTGCAAGATACCGAGAGGCGATTTTACAGCAATTTTTTGCGCGAGCGGACGGGTACGGTCAGCAGGACATTCCACATACCACTTACGAGACGATGGACGACATTTTGATTATTTGTTAAAAACTTAATTTTTTATTTTAAACTTTATTTTTTTGTGTGCTATAATACAGGTGCTTTCAAGTGCTTTTGATATAATCTCATTAACAGAGATAAGATGCCAAATTAATAACTGTCACTTTGATTTGATGATAAAGGTTTGCGTTTGCAGGGCAAATTTAAAAAAAAACACCCATTATAACGAAGGCTTAATTACAGAACATTCGCAAATTTTTGTAACCTATATATTACACAAACGTCAGTTTAGTGACAGTCTTTCTCACCGTAGCGTCATCTAGTGGTAGTAATTGACACACCTAGAACATTAATTTTGCTTACTAATTTATATGGAAACATCCGGAAGTTGGCACACTATTTCTCAGGTGTATCCTGGTAGGATAGAAAATAGAAAGGCGAGTTTTTCGGAATTTTGTAAATTGGGTTTTTATTCGGTTAAAATGTTGCCAGATCGGCTGTACATTTAAACATTTTATATAAGAAAATTGATTTTGAAAATAAACGAACATTGCTTTCTGCAAAAGGAAAAGTATAGGTGCTTAACTGTTCTAATCAAATTAAAGATTTATCACCAAGTGCAATCAAAAATGTTATTTGTGATCAGAACAAGATAACAGTTTTTAAAATTATTGCACTAAGTTAGTATTATTTTATTGTCAGTTACTGATCTTGACGTCATCCAATGGGAAAAAGTGTTAAAATGCTATGATAAAGCAGACTTTCTTTGATAAAATTGTTTCTGCAATGGGGCATTAGTTCTGAGGCTTTTTAATTGTGGGTATTATTATTATTACGACTACCAGTACTAACCGATGAAGTAAGAAAATGGTATAATGTTGAATAAATGTGCATAATTTATATTAATACAAAACAAACATGAAAGCATATTATTAGGTATTGTTATTAGCTCAATTATTAGCCATGTTCTCGTATTGTAAACGCACTTCATTTACATGATAATAATTGGCGCAAAATGAGTTTTTAAGTGTTGCGTCTGAATAATGGTATTATGTTCAAAAACCTACAATTATATTCAAAAGTACTGTAAAAATTCTATAATTTTTTTCTTGAAACTTTATACTTTCAAAACATCGTCTTCTAGATTCCTCAACACTGACTGTATCATCATGCAGCGACAATGTTCTTTCTTTATTGTCTGTAAAAATAATGAACCGTGTTGTGTTGTCAAGAAATTAGATTCATTAACGAGCTGCTTTTTCGCGAAACGTTTATTTTTGTAATTTGAGCCCAGTTTATGATATTTATTCACTTTTTTGTTTCAGGTATGTCGAGTTCTGATGGCTATATTTAGTGACAAGTGGCGGTAGTAACACAAACAAGTAAGTTTTATAGACGTACAAATTACTTTGATAAATATACAGGCTGCAACAAACTTAATGAATAACATTTCATTTGCGGTTTTCTAGCTCATATGGAGCTCATTGGATGGAACAGAGATCCACTATAGTTTTGCTACCGCAATTAAACAAATAGTTTGATGAATTGTATAGTGGTTTCTGGATGCTTTTTCAATTTTTTTTATAATATTTCGAATAATCAATTGAAAATTTAGACTGGTCAACCTAACCTGTCTTAATTTGTTGACTATTGGTAAGAGGCAATAATTAGAACGCAACGGTCTAATTTTGGTTGGTAAATTACAATAATTTGAACGTAATTTTCATTATTTCTAATGTGTTGAAAAATTCAACATACTATACGTATTTTCAATTTTAATCAATTGTTAAAAATCGTTTTATTGTATTCATTTTCATTAGCTCACACAATATATAAGCTCATTGATACCGCTGTTGGTTGGTTAGAGAATTAAATGTCTTGCAAATTCCGAAAAATAGATGCTTCAGAGTTACTAGTAGCAATAAGATTTATTGTTGCCTATACCGGCTTAAATAATCTACAATTCATTTTATTTCATTTTCTATTCTACCCTCCCTGTTCTTCCTTTGTTCTTCAATTTTCGTTTTCTCCCATACTTCTTTCATCCACTTTATCTCCACTGCGTTTTATTTCAGTATTTCTTTTCTTTCTACTCTTTCTCTCTCTCTCATCTCACTGCATTCATTCCACATGTGCTCTATTGTCTCTCTTTCCTCATAACAGATTCTGCACAGTCTCTCTTCCTTTTCCATCCAATACCTATTTTCTCTCTCTCCTCATTTCCGCACCTGATCCTCGCCATTATTTTTCTCTCTTTCACACTTTCTCTTTCCAGGTACACCGGGATCTCCTCTGTCATACATTTCTCATAATTCCTGTTGTACCTGGATTCTTTGATTTTTTCTCTTCTTTCTTGCTTTCTTACATCCCTGTCTCTTTCACTCGTTTGTGCGTTCATCCACTTGCCTTCTGTTCTTAATCTTTTCACTTCTTTACTTGCATACTCCTCATTTCCGCACCTGAACCTCGCCATTATTTTCTTCTCTTTCGCACTTTCTCTTCCCAGGTACACCGGAATCTCCTCTGTCATACATTTCTCATAATTCCTGTTGTACCTGGATTCTTTGATTTTTTCTCTTCTTTCTTGCTTTTCTACATCCCTGTCTTTTTCACTCGTTTCTGCGTTTATCCACTTGCCTTCTGTTCTTAATATTTCCACTTCTTTGCTTGCATACCCATTTCTTCTGTAATATTTTTTTTTCTCGTTTATCTCCAAATTTTTTTTCTTTTCTCTCCAACATTTGTTCAATATTCTACATTCTTGCTTTCCATTCATTCTGTCCTCAAACTTAGTCGCTTTTTTCCCCGCTTTTACTCTCAGCTTGTTTCTCTTGCATTCTTCTCTTACTATATACCCAGGGGTTTCTCTGTCCACCCCTAGGACCCACCTCAAATGCTTTTCTAGTACTCTCTCTATTTTCTCTTGTTTTTTCCATCCCAAAATTTCTGCCCCATACATCAATACGCTCTCTACCAAGCTCTCAAACATCATTATTCTCCTTTTAAAATCCCCTCTCTACTTCCCCTCTCCTATTCCCCATACACATCCTACTATCTTGTTTGCTATCCTTGCCAACTCTCTGACATGCGCTTTGTTCGTAGCTCTTTCATTAAACGTATACCCTAAATACTTGAACTCTTTTACTCTCTCTATTTTCTCTCCCTCTCATTCCCAATCCTTCTTTTCTTCCTTCCTCTTCTTTTTGTTGAACACCAGCATTTTTGTTTTATTTTCATTCACTTCTAGCTCTTTTTTCCTCACATACTTTTTTAGGTTTGTCATCATTTCTCCCATCTCCCTTTCGCTTCTTGCTATTAATACCACATCATCTGCAAACGCTAGACTCCACACTTTTTCTGTTCCAATCACACATCCCCCAGCTTGCGCCTTTCTAAACATTTCTTCCATATCCACCATGTAGATTGTAAACAACAAGGGGCTGAGAGGACACCCTTGTCTCACCCTTCTTGACGTTACAAACCACTCACTCTTTTTCTCCCCTGCTCTACCTTTGCTTTTGCTTCAGAGTTACTATGTTTTTCTAATATCTTGGAGTGATACCAAATTTCAATTCGATCAGATTGTTGCAAATGCTTACATTTATTTATCAACCAGTAAAAAAACTGATCATCTTCAAACGATTGAAGAAATTTTTTTGAGCTACGTCTAAGAACTCTTTCTCTCAACTCAACGTTAAAAAAAATATTAGTTTAAATTAAGTATTTATTTTATACTATATATTTTTTTATCTTTTATTTTATTAAATATAAACTTAAGATTAAATTTAATAAAATTTATTTTCTCTTTTGTGATCATATATTTTTTTTTAATTTATAATTGGAAGTCTGTTATGACTATTAGAGCTCTTTTTAGCTTTTTAGTAATAAAGAAGTGTTTTTTTAGTATTTACTACTCTTTCCTATAAAAAAGTAATTTTTATTTGTTAAGTTTAAACTTGGTAGGCATCAAAAGTCAATATGGTGTATGTAATTTTAGCACTTTTGCTTTAAAAACCACTGTCTTCTATATTGCTCTGAAAAAATATTAATAAGGTTTGTGCAATAGTATATTAAATATGTAATTGGTTTTATAAGGATTGATTCAACGCATAAATCTCATATATGAAACACGTTAGTCAATACCCTTGATCAGACGTTCTCTTTAGGCTATTTTTTGAATTAACGACTTTTTTCTTTAGTTTTATAAAAAAAATTAAATTTTTAAGCTTGAGAATGTTTGCGCCCAACGGTTAATTCGCAACAGGAACAAGATACTTGATTTAAATTTCAATTTAAATGCTATTGTTTGACAAAATTTGTTTTATTTTTAACAAAACATTAATATTACAAGGAGAGCAGAATTTATGTGCTTCACCAGAAATTCGGGAACTAGCCGAGACAACGGCTAAAAATTTATAACATGATAAATACGAAATAAGTTAACAATCCTGAAAGTGCCGAGGTCACATTAACAAACAAATTTTTGCAATTTTGCTTAAAGCCACTCGGTCTCTAGTTTGAATCACTGACTTACTTTTCAAAACAATCTTGGTTTAAAATGAATGCGTATTTTGATTTAAAGATATTACACCAATAATTCGTAAATAAAAAAAATATGACATTGACATTTGACGTTATTATTTTTTGACAGCTTTCTACAGCAACCTTCAAAGTTTTAATAACATAAGATTTAAGACCAGGAGTGCTTTTATAGATAACTAGCTGGCCCGGCGAACTTTGTTCCGCCTTAGTTTTGTTATTTTATTTTTTATTTTTTTCGTCATTTGTTTTGTTATTATATGTCAGATGCGTTTACGTTTTATATTGTATGTCACGTCACACGGAATGGGATAAAAAATATTCTTTGTTAGGCTACTGGTTCTAAACAACCACTCCACCAATTTTCAGCCAAATCGGTCATAAATAGATATAGATTTTTAAAATAAACGACCCCAAAAACTATAAAGAAGATACCCAAATTAATTATTCACATTTATTACCTTTATCACATTCATTTTACAACCCTCTTTAACTTAAATATCATTTTCAAAATCAACGACCTGAAATTCCTCGAAAATACCCATATCGTTTTCTTACATTTTTATCCCTAGAACACTCTCTTTTCATCCTCCTAAGAGTAATTTCTTAGAAAGCAGGAAACAGATACCTTTTTTTTTTTTGAGAACTTAGGCAATTTATGGGAAAAATTATGAAAACGACATCAATCTTTAGACATTTTGCCCTTTTTCCGCCCTATCAAGGAATGATAATATTTTACTTCTAAAATTTCGGATTTAAACATAGATATTATTTTTAAAATAAACAATCCAAAATTTTTGAAAATCATACTAATATTGGTACTTGTCATTTTTTGTTCCTATCCCACCTCTTTTTATCTCTTTGTTAATAAAAAGTATTCTATTCTTTTCATTCAAATCCAGTCATCATAATTTTCCATACAAACTTTTACCCAAAGTTGTTATATGGGAAGTTGTCTCATGGAAGACGATTAAAGCCGGCCAGTAACGATCCAACGGCGCAGTAAGACAAAATCGTACAATTCAGTCGCACCAAACCAACTTAATCGGTCATGCACACACACGATTCAATTCCATCAAATTCAGTCCAATTTCGTCGCTTCCAATGAAATTGTACTGCGCCGTTGAATCGTCAGTGGCCAACTAAAGAGTGGGAGTGCACTTAACACGTAAACGAACGGTCCAACTTTGGTTGGTGGTGGGAGAGTGGATCGATTTATTTGGAACGGTAATTTGCCGAGCCTCACCGAACGTTTCCGACATCGCAATTCTAATTTTGATTTAACCCTTCTTTTAGAGGGTGGTTTCTGGATAAAAAGTATCCTATAGCAATCTCCTGGATCTAAGCTACCACCTCACCAATTTTCAACCATATCGGTAAAGCCGTTCTTGAGTTATAAGTGGTGTAACTAACAGACTTTCTTTTATATATATAGATTATAAAAGACACCAAATTATAAAAAAGCTTATTAAAGACCTAAATTCTAAAAAATAAATGTATTGATCAGTTTTATTTTGTAAAACAGTTTAATTTTGACACAACCTTTTTTTTTAAATTTAATTTAGAAACATTAAAGAGCTCACTTACAAAAAATTAAAAGTTTTATTTTCTGCACTAGTTCGAATCCGACTTTTTTTTTTAGATTGTCGTTTAGGCAACGCAAAGTCATTGTGCTTTGTAAATCAAAAAAAGCAAAACTTTGTAAATCTAAACCCAAATTTATAGTTAATTGTATAATCATGTTTTGCCAATTTGAACAGCAGCTTAGAATAGCATTATATTGTTAATACATTTTTTGATAACGTAGTTTAAAACAATATGTTTAGGTATTGAAAAAGGAGCGACGTCTATTAGAAGCAACCTACATGTAGGTTATACTCTAAACGATATAATGTCAGTCGTAATAGAAATTTGAAATAAGAGTTATATCGCTTATTTGACAACTAAGTTATTACGTTAGCGCTTTTTGTCTCAAACGTATATGTATATCCAATGTAATCTATCTTTTTTAGTTAACCACCCACTAGTAAAATAAAAAGATCAACGCAAATTCATTCAAACTGTACTTGTAAACTTGTTTACATTGGACACGTTTCCTTTGTTTTGGAACTCTTCAGCAAGTCGCTACAAATTTAGCCATAAATAAATTTACAGTGGCGCGCTTATATTTACCCAAGTGCTCGTTACTACCGTATTATGGTAAAACAAGCGCTATCTATTAGAAGCTTCTTTGTTCTATTACAATTTGTTTTCGAAAAACTTGCTGCAAGATAGCTTTTAATAGATAGTTGTCCTCCGTTTTACCATAATACGGAAGTAACAGGCACTTAAGTAATTATAAGTCCAAATTTGTTACTGAAAATATATTCAAATGCCACTTGCTGCAGGGAAAAAAAAAAGTTTTCAGGTATAGTTTGAGTGCATTAATTTTTTTCATACATTTATTGTTTAATGATATTTTCAGCTGATGTTTGAGTCAAAACTTAAACCTAATTACTGTTGAACCTCTGTTTAGAATAATTATTGATACGATTAATAATTTAAATTCTTATTTGTACAAGAGATGATGTTTTCTCATCCCCAGAATTTCAGCTTAACGCTATCCTTAAAGAGACATTGATAAGATGTTTTATTTAGTTCAAGGTGGTTTACAGGAAATTGATGAATTTTTGTGTGCGAAGTGTCTGGTTTGGTTATTGAGGAGAATTTTTGTAGGAAATTTCTTGGGAAAACTTTGTGAGTACGGAGAAAACTCGGTAGCTTACAAATACTCCGTTTTGTTTTTGTTCGGGGTTTGTATGATGTAGCTTTATCGTTGTTATGTATTTTCACACATTCTTTTGTTTTTTTGTAAATAGGTTTTGTAAGCCTATTTACAAACATGTTTTTCAAAATCCCACAAAAGTCGCACGTATAAATCTTTTTATGATTTATCTAACACGACATGTCAATCTAAATTCAAAATAATACTGTCTCTTTGTTTAAAATTGCTTTGGATATTTGCTGAGGGCTTTACTGTCACCAAAAGCACTATATCATTTTGGATGAGTTTACTTAAAGACTTTTATAAGCAATGAAATTTTATTTTATTGTTTTAATGATTATAATTTCTAGTGCATGTGGAATGATTGTCACAATGGAATGAATAGCTGTTATCGTTCATTATGATCAAACGATTTTAAATCAATATCGCATGACTGTTGTTGCGGTGTAATCCTCAGACATTGTTCGTGTGTATTACGACGAGAAATATTACAAATGAAAGCAATTATTATAGAGATAGGAGTTGAAACGGGGTGCAACGTGTTTTTAAGTTATCGATTGAATGTCAGCTTTGTTGGGGTTTGGGGGAAACCACTAATGCATGGGGGATTTAGGTTACTTAAGAGGTTAAAGAGAGATAAGTTAAAAAGAAAGAGAAAGTAGAGGAGAAAAATTTTAACACTCTTGGTTTTGGAATGTCTTCTTAACATTCAACGTTATCTTTAATTAATCATATTGATAGGTAGATAAGTGTTGAAGTTTAAACAACAACGATTAAACAACCAAAATTCTTATACAAATTTTTAACAATTCAGAAATTAATGGAAATAAACAATCCGACTAATACAAATAGTTAAAAAAAAATCTTAATTTGACAAGATCTACTAACTTTTACAAATAATTTGTTTATTTTTCATGCTTTTTTTAAATTTTTTGTTTGCATAATTTTTTGCCATGATGAAAACAATGTTCAGTTTATTGAAGACTATTATTCAAAGTTATTTAAATTTGAATTTTTGTTAGTAATTTTTGTCTAAGAAACTTGATGTGGGATTATTTACACTGCGGTTGAGTTTATGAAGGTGTTTTTGAAAAAAAAATTTTTTTAATAGTAATAGGTTTATTTTTGCCTATGCTAAGCTAAAATATGTATAATTATGCAATTATTAATCGTTCATAATTTTTTTAGCCTATTCATCTTTGTGTTTTTTTTTTGCTTTTTTTTTGATGTTGTTTTTTCTAATATTTTTTTCAGTACCATTTTCATCTTTTCTATCTCTTGCTCTTAAAATCTAGCGTTAGCTTTCTTCTGTATTCTTCCCCGCCTTGCTCGTCTCATACATTTATTATTCCATTTTGCTGTTCTGTATTTGTTTTTCTTTTTGGTGTTTTCTGTATTGAATGCTTATTTCTAAAGCAAGATGGTCTGACTCTATTCTGTCCCCTATTCTAAAGTCTTCTACTTTTCTTTACGCTTCCTCGTTTGTTATTCCATAGTCTATTACCGATTCCCTTCTACTGCCTAGATACGTCCACTCTTCTTTTTCATTACCTTGCTTATTACCATTTAATAGCTCCTATCTCTTTTCTTCTATCTATTCCATCAACTTTTTTTCTTCCACATTTTCTGTTTTATCTTTGGTTTTTTTTACGTCTTATATTTTTTCTTCCAATTTCTTGCTTCTTTTTCACCTATTCTTTTTCACCTATTCTCCCGTCAAAAATCAAAATCTTCTCTCATAAGTATACATTTTTCTATATTTTCTTTTAAATTTTTTTCTATGCTTTTTGTTGTCTTTTTCATCTATTTGCTGTATATCGGCATTATTTTTCACCTCCTTTTGTCTGTTTTGATATTTTTCTCCAAGTGTCTTTCTTGTTTACTTTTCTTATGGTTTTTTTCTCTCTTATTCTAATTTTTCACTCTCGTATCTATTTTGCCTGCTACTCTTCTTTTTTTTTTTTTTTGGTAAACTCCTCTTTATTTTTTTCTACGTTTTTTCTCCTATCCATGTTTCTACTAAACCCACTATGTCGAAAAGTTTTACGTAATCTCATAAATCCTCTTCTTTTTTTTCTAATCCAGGAATAAATTACATTTTATATCTAACATTTTTTTATCTTTTTTCCATTAATTTATTTATTGGTAATTTTTGGTATTGATAATAAATTCAATTAAACAAAATAATGTTGCACTTTGTTTGGCAAAATGTGTACCAATTTACTGAAACTTTAACAGAATTCCGCCAACGTCATGATTGACCGATTGTACAACGCATTCTAATAAAAGCACGAAATAAAAGCCTTTTCTATCTCTCATGCGTATCATGATGAAAGAATTTTATTTCTTGATAATTTTGTAGTTTTCAGTTACTAAGTTGTTTTTTTTTTCTATTTTAGCAGGCGGAAACTCTTTTTCTAGAGAATGTTAGGTGAGCATGATTTGCGTGATTTAGCCTGAGCGAAATTAAACGTTGTCAATAGATTTGAAAGTTTTAGACTTGAAGTCTCAAATTATTCTATGAATATAAAGTTTTAAGATAAATGGGGATGTATACTTGGTGGAAATCTCGTATTTGTTTAACAAGTTCTATGTATGGAACATAGCAAGCAAAGTTCTGGGCTCGAATCTACGATCAACATGTGTGCTGGCTTACAAGTTATTTTCTTCCACGAAAATTTTGTTTTTCATCAAACAAGAGCTTTCTATGTATTTCTCGTTCGAATGCAAGACAAAATATTGCGATTATCTATGAAAGTCTTACATCAAGATATTTTTTGTTTAGAATACTTAGGTAATCATATTAATAAACAATATTACATGTCATGTGTGGACCAATATGACTTTGGTATGACGATTTTATGATACTTTTTTTTGGTTTTAGAGAATCAGACAATTAATTGCTTTTTTATATTAAGTTGTTAATAAAATAAATCTTGGTTTCTAAAACAACAACAGCAACAACAACATGTTATCGTGTTATTTTAAAGCTGTACAAGGCGATTTTAAACAAGTTGATAACCTATATTTTAATATATTTTATATCTGTAATAAACAAGATTTTCCGGTGATATTTTGTGGAGTCATTTCAATTATATTTATTGAGTTTTTTTAGTTCAACTAGAAAAACTAGATTAACAGAATTGAAAGACAAAAATTTATTTTTAATTTGGGTATAATTACTAATTTTTCCACAGCTTTTTTTCTTTTTTTTTGAATTTTTCTAGGTTAAATGATAAGTCAAAAGTCATCACTAATATGAGTTGCAATTTGGTTTCATTTAAATTTGATTGAGATCTAACCAATAGTTTTTGAGTTATTCTTATTAATGCTTTTTTGACATGTTTTTGACACTTACTATTGATTGATAAAATTTGTGAGAAATTAAAAAAATTTCAATATAATTAAATAATAGTTTATTTATTTAATTAATTTAAGCAATTTGAATAAATTAATAAATAAATTAAATAAAAATTATTAATCATATCTAAAAGTCTGTTTTTTCCAAATTTTGAATTTGTTTATTTATTAGTAGAAATTATTAATTTTCTCAAGTTTTTACTAAGGTAAAGTAAAATTACGTCATTTAAAAAAAAAATACTTACAAAAAACATCAGTTTTTTTAGAATTATCGGGTATTTTATCATTTTATGTAAAAATGCACAAAAATGCAATCAGCTTCACAAAAATAATGTAATATTTTATGTTTTTGAGCCATTACTTTGTAATAGATTATGAAAATTAGTAGGAAAATTAATAATTTACAATTTGAGGTTGACCTTTACTTTAAATAACTTTCAAAGATCTACAAAAAATGTTGTCAAGCCTTTTTTGTAAATCGTTAGATTTCCTACCAGGATATGTTTTGATTTTCACTAGACAAAAACTCGTTCGAGTGCATTAAAATTCTAAATAAAAAAAATTCCTGTGCTATTTATATGAAACCTCTTAATATCAATATTAACTAAGAAACAAAATTGTGCAAAGTTTTGTTTGGTCCACCCTACTGAATATTCCATGTTAAAAAATTCATTTTTTCTATATAATAGAATCGAAATATCCGCAACTTCGATAGCATTCCTTAAAAGAAAAAATTTTGCTAACTTTACGAAGGAAAATATGTCTGACGGAATTTTTCAAATGCGCTCTAAATGAAATTTTAAATTTAATTATTAAATCGTATCGTGATTAAATCTTGCAATAGTTTATGTGAATGCATCTTCGAAAGAAACCAGCGGAACTACATTTAATAATTAATTGTACGTTTATTTTTCAATTGCAAATAATTTCTTACAAATGCAATAATAACAATACATGTAGAGGTTTTTTTTTAAATATTTAGTTTTAGTTTTTTTATTTACCGTCCTAAGACGGTGAGTAACTTACTGTTCGGTTTATTTTAGTAACCAGTAAACAACATTTACTGTTCTGGGAGCATACGCGGTAAATAAGCAAAAACGTTAAATCGTGCAAAATAGTATATTGTGGGCAAAGTGGTATTTTTCCAGGCCGAGAGAAGATATGGACAGGCAAGCCCGGTCACTTCTTAAGGCCAGGAAAACTTATTTGTGGCCGTGGCTTACATATTATTTTTTATCCTACACAATATCTTATTACAATATTATTATTTTAAAATTGGTTAGAGGTTATTACCGTTAATTCAAAATGTCAATGTTTGACAGATGTCAAAAATTCATGGATTTCTTTACTGTCCTGATTTACACAATTTATCTTGGACACAAGCATCTATTTTAATAAGATTAACGTTTATAAACAGTAAATGTGATTTCAAGTTTTAACATCGTTCATGAATAGTGGGACTTTTAGAGTGTTTTTGGTTTGTGACGACTGTTCAACCGTCAAGATTTCATTTGCTTTTGTTTTATAGCAGCGACGTCTGGCGGAAAAAATCTGATTTTTTTTCTCGGCTAGCCCAGAAATGGTCAACTTTCTCGGCTGTTGAGAGATAAAAAAAAATTATTTTGAGTAGGTGTAGGATAAAAAATAATATACTAATTGTTGTTTAATTATTGAGTTTAAATATAAGGTATTGTTTAGGATAACCTCCTATGAGAAGGTAAGATGAGGTAATAGAATCGTTAATAAAACGTTTAATGCTAACACGTTTTAGATTAATAGGAAGAAATAGTTGAAAAGACGGTTTTATTATGTAATAAACGTGACAACTGGCGTCAGATAACCCTAGGACAGAATTTAAAAGCTGACTATATAATTCGTATGAAAGAAGTCGCGATCCATTCAAACGTTTGCAAAGTGCGACATCTGGATCTCATTATACCAATTTTAATTAATAGAAATCTCTTTAACTTGCTATTTTAGATAAATTTCATTTTAATTAATTTAATTTCAATTCAGCGTTTGTGAAAATTTGCTGCAGTTAGCGAAGAGAAACGAACGCTTCGGGATTACTTTTGAAAAATTAAATACTATTCAGGTCATTTGACCCATATTTTAATTAACGTGCTTCATTTCCGCTCTTCGTTGTTAATGAAGGAAGGCTGAAGTACTGATGATGATAATGTGAAACTTAATAAAGCAGGGCTAAGGTCGTTTCTAACAATTATGTTCTATGAAGGGCTAAATATAACAAAATAGGGGTCAAGCTCTATGAAACACAATTCGGTAATATTAAGCTCACCTGGAAGTTTAGCGTTCATGTTATTAAATTTCATCAATAAAGCCTCTATAAAATAATGGTGCTACAAAAAGAAGTTGACATATACAAATTTGAGAAGATTCTATTGTTGGGGAACATTCTAATTTTAATAATTAAAATTGTAAGGAAAACAACCCACTGTGGTCGACTTCATCGGCACTTTCAGAAGCGACCTAAGCTACCAACCGACTCAATCTTATGTTGTATAACTAGTTGCGTATTCCAACTTTTTTTAAAAAATTTTTTAAACTTTTTTTATTATATTATTATGTTTATGACATTTAATAAAGGTATAAACAGTTTAGTTGTTTAATATTTTATAATGGAACAAAAAACAGCTTGTTTATAAATAATCTGGTTTAGTCATCATACTTCTGGAAATAAAGCTACAAATAAATTCTTTTTTTAGTTTTTAACTTTGATTTTGAAACTTGTACTTGATATTGAAGCGTGGATATTGAAAGCTTTGATATTGAATTCTCTCAAATATAGAAAGTAAAACAAATACATAAAATGCGTTAGGTTTAAACGTAACCTAACTGTTATGATGTGGCACCATATTTGCGTTTAATTTTTTTTTTGAGTAAGGATTTGTATTTTGTATTATTTTTTATTTATTAAGATTTATATAAATGTTAGACTTATATAATCTCGATGACCTGTCTAACGATATCTTCATTTAAATTTTTTATCTTCAAATATGTTGAATGTTGCCACTGTAAGACGCTAGCAAATTCTATGGTTGGTATTTTATCTGCAGATATGGAAGCGAAAGGAGTGCGCTTTAATGGACTACCTAATTGATGACGTATAGGGTAGAGCTTAAATGTTTCTACGCCCAAAAGTTAGGTTATATTATGAAGACATTATACTGTTAATAACGAAAATTTTGTGAAAATGCATTCCAGTTTACAAAAAACCAAAAACAAACAAGTACAACAATCTAAAAGACTGTTAAACGCTAACTTCGTGTGCAACTGTCATATTTTATATGACTACTTTGTTGTGTTTATTTGGAAACATTAGTCTTCTACTTCGTGGACTGTGGCGTCAGGCCTAGAAGTAGTCTGTTGCGCAGTTTACAATTTAGTGGCGCAACTTTTTTTTCCATTTTGATAAAATTACAGAATTTAAATATAACAATTTGTTTATTAGTGGTACCGCACAGGTTTTAAGTTTTAACATCTCATTTATCATCATTATGCCTTTTGATTGTATCAATATCAAAATTCACTATGAAGAATTACTGTTATTAGTAGGACTTAATCTAGCAACCTTATAATTATTAATTCTTGCTCTAAATTGCAAAACAAGCTACATTCTACTACACATAAACGTTTGTATCGTAAAAATGGAGGTTTCTATGGCGTTTTTGTTTTTTTCTATGCGCAATCTGACGCACATTTAGACGTCTATTCTGTCTGTGTCTATATTTCTAATCTAACAACCGTCTAATAAGAAAAAATCTTTTTCAAAAAATTACGTTATTTTGACAGATGACATAACATTGACAGTATATGTAAATAAAACACATGGTACCATATATTTGTGTATTTTGGGTCTACAGAGTGAAATGGTTCAAAAGCAGTGAACTTTTAATTAGATGTAGTGTTTCTTAGTTTGAGTTATAAAAGCTATATTATAATTCACCGAATGATCTGTAAAAATAGCGGTCTTTTTGGCGTTTTTGTTTTTTTCTGTGCGCAATTCGACGCGCACTCAGACGTCTATTCTGCCTGCGTCTATATCTCTGATCTAACAAGAGTCTAATAAGAAAAAATCTTTTTCAAAAATGTACGCTATTTTGACAGATGACATAACATTCAGTACATGTAAATAAAACACATGCGGTATATTTGTGCATTTTGGCTCTACAGAGTGTAAAATTTCAAGACCGGTGAAATTGTTATTAGGGGTGTTTCTTAATTTGAGTTATAAAAGCTATATTATAATTTACCGAATGCTCTGTATTTGTCAAACTCTCAAATGTTGTAAGTGTTTTGTAGAAGTGTAATGGAAGTGAGGTTAGGCAAGGGGCTGGTAAGTGTAATTCATTTTTTTTTTGTAGAATTAATGTTTGTTAATTGTTATTAATATTAATGTTAATTAGTCAGAGATATTATTTAGTATATTAAATTCGCCCTGTCTCAGAGGCGCAATCATTATGCTGGACTTAAAAAGAATTGCCATATTTAACACAACGATGAGAATATTGCAATAATTTAAATTTTATTCAAAAACAAGTTTTTGATTTTGAGACATTGAAGAATTAAATTAAATGCAAAATTTACTTATTGTGTTTTGAAACAAACGGAAAAAATAAATCAGTTTTCTTCCAATATTGAACCAAATTACTATTTACACATCTGCGATTATATCATTTAACTTTTTTTATTTACATGCAAAAACATTTGAACAATATGACATAAACATAATAATGTCGTTTACTGTATTTTTGTAAGAATTTTAAATCAAAATTAAAAATTGTAAAGTTGTATGAGTACAACACTTGTACATATTTGCATATTAAAAATCCACTTTTTAATTATCACATATAAGATGAAGTCTTTCTTCCTATGAGATCTTTGTCATTTGATAATTTAGAGCAACACTTGTCGAACTATATTTGGGAAAATTTATATTTTTTTAAAAAAATAGTCTTTTAAGTTTATTATTATAATAATTTTTTTTCCTGGTTTGTACCTAGGAACTTCATAATTCTTTCTATCAAGTTCTTACAAACGGTTTTTGAAATTAAGTTGTTTTTTATCAGAGCACGTGGTATACAAAGTAACATTTGCAATATTATGTTCACGGATTAAAGGCGCCTATTAAGACGATTATTTGTTTTTTACTACAATTTGGAAAGTCTTAAAATTTTATTAACAAGTTTTGTCTATATAAGGGATTTAGTTACGAATACCAGTTCAAAACCAGTCGGTGTATCTGTAGATCAGACAAACTTAAGATTTGAAAAATTGTTGATTTTGATTTTGTTTATGAATTTTTCAAGTATATACTGTAGAAAACGTCAGTTTTGTGATGCTAATAAATAGCAACTTTCTAAACCAACAAATATTTCGTGCATGGATAAACCCGCTTTGGGTTATTTCGCTTTAAATTTATCACTCGGCATGTACATTTATTTTCACTTAAGATCTTACATCGCAAACATACCGTTCACTAAATGTCAGTCAATATGTCATTTTGATGAGGTCTATATTCATTTTAGCTAATATTAATCTGGAAATTTATTTATGGAACCGCCAAAGTGAATAAATTGTTTTAATTGTGTCGCAATAGTGTTGAATTAATTTTAAAAGAAGACAACAAAAATACTTGACCAATTTGATAAGATGCCAAACAAAAGCGATATGTTTTCACAAAAATTGCGTGTCTTAATAGCAACCGGTAATAAATAACGGTGGGCTTTATAACACTCTAAATATAGCAGGGATACGTTTGTTGGAGACAATAAGAGAAGAAGAATTTGTGGCTAAAAATATGTAGAGTTGGCGGCATTGTCAGTTCCGGAAGCTAATCTTAAAATAGTCTAAACGCTTGAATTAATCCTATGTTAATTATGAGAAAGGAGAGAGAAAAAAGTAAGGAACTGGATGAGTTACAAAGATCTAACAGTTTATGTCACAAACGTCTTTTTAATGTGACAAGTTGGAAAAAAGTGTTGAAACAACAAAACTAAAATAAACAGTTGCAATGACATACAATTGTATTGACATATAGATGTCATCATCCGTCTTCTTTGTATGAGTAATTTGCTTCAGATTTAAGTTTAAGATGGTCTGTGTAAGTGCAGGAAGTAGTTATTTTTAGTTTATTTTATTTGCTTATTCTAGTACTGTAAAAACTTTGCAAGACGCAAAATAAAAAAGATACTCTAGTAACTATAGTTGCCAACAAAATTGACAAACTTGACTTTGTCAAAAAAAATTCTAAAATTTGTAAATTTCGTCTTTTTTTACGATTTCCGGAAAAATTTAATACAAAACACGTCAGTAAAATCTCTTACTTGACTCGGAGCTTTAAAATACTCGGCACAAAGTGTCTCGTATTTCAGTTTAGCTCCTCTTCAGTAATGTGAAATTTTCCTGACTTTTATGTAAATAACTATAATCTTTGTAACAATCGGCTAATTTCAATATTTAAAAAAACATTGAACATTGAAATTTAGAAACGTTTAAAAAAAAATAAAGATGTTGGATTGATAAAATTTAAAAGTTGTAAAATTTTGTTAGTTGTTGGAAAGTTGTTTCTATCTATCGTTAATGAAAAATTAATTTAAAGAGGAGAAATATTTTGAGAGAAACGGATTGAAAAAAAGCAGAAAACAAAAGAAATAGAAGAGCAGATGTGAGGATGAGGTAAAAAAATAGCTTTTGATAGAGGCAGACAAAAACAGTTACACAATGACGAATGGATGAATAAATGAGTGGATAAATAAATATTTAAAACACAAAATTGAGAAGAAAGAAATATTCTATCAAGGCTTAGGTTTGGGAAGGGTGTGAATAGAAATAGACTATAATATTTTCAAGTTAAAGACATAAAGAAGGTAAACAATATCACGTGTTCTAGCCTGTTTAGCCAGCTAATCAACATGCTTGGAACTAAGTAATGTGTTAAGTTAAGCAATAAAAACATCGAATTGAATAAGACGTACCGGGGCTTTTAAAAGTCGAAGATCTATTATTTACAATTATAAGATCTTTTATTACTATTTTTGCTCACTAGATCTAGCTCGAAGCATCTTTTTCTTTTCACTTGATCTAGAAGTTTGGCTCGAAGGATCTTAGATTTTTGTCATAAGAGGAGGCTGTTTTTGGAAACAATGGTTTTGCAGAGAAAGGCGTTGAGTATTATTTGAACGGGTTAAAAGGATGGTTACATGGCTGGAACAAGGATGTTAAACGCAGTTCAGAAATTAAGTTTAAGGAATTGATGTGTTAAATCGGAATCTTTTTAGAACACTGTTGTTAGCAGTGATTTATTGTTTTTTTACTTTTGTTTTGTTGAAGCGATTGAATTTCCAATTTTATTTATAATTTTTAGCAAAACTTGAAACAGTTTTTTAAATGTATTAAAATAGCGCATAGACTGGAAAGCTGGTGTAGTTTGCGTCACATAATTTTAAGTTGTTGGGTTTTTATATTAGTGTCAACATATTACTTTACTAGGTTTCTATGCAAAAAGTGATATTGAGAGATCTACGCCTTCATTAAGCTTCAAATCAAAATTGAGATTCATAGATTTGTCATGATTGATGATTATTGGATCTCATATTTGTTTGTAGTTTTTAAACCTCCCAAAGCATTTGCAAAAATTAATTCGAAACAGTGATGAATGTTTGCAGAGAATTTATTTGAAAAAGGTCAGTTGTAATAAAACAGTTTAAAAAAAGCTCTTGACAGATTCGAATGATTAATCAGTGGATTATTTAAATACTCTAATTTAATGCATTCAATATCTCTCATTCCCGGACGAAGCCTGAATCTTTTAGTCTGATTTTAATGTTATTCCCAGTGGAGGTTCGTTTCAAGCAAAAAAGACTGCTAGGAAGGTAATTGTGTGTTAGCGTTTTTTTACTTTTATAAATCTTAACTTATTGACTTGCACCAAATTGGAAGCCGGCGTTCAGACTGTGTCTTCTGCATCTCAAATGAGCCCTCATCGAATTTCAATTATATGAAATTGCTGATTTGGTCTAGAATTTTTCGATACAACCGCTTCGACTCTTGACAAAACGATTGGAACAGACACCTGAGAATTTATTCCAGTTACAATTTTTGCTATTCTCTCTGAATCCCAAAGAGGCTGTCGTAACGTCATAAATAAACGGTTTTGTTTTTTGGATCGTTGGTTTTGTGAAAACACGCAATAATACTCTACGTGTTATAATGCTATAGGCTATTTTCAGAACGGAAGATGATAACACTTACTGACTTACTTGTCTGCTGTAAATTTGAATTAATGAGTCCTGGAATATGAACAATAACAAAATGATAGAGGCAACATTAGCACGAGTGGCTGAAATACATTTAGGGACCCTTACTGTTATTAGTTAAATGAAAAATTTAAAACTTTATATACCACACTTTTAAGAGTTATTTTGGCTTATCGGACAATTGAAAGAAAAATCTAAGGTATGATTGATTTCATAGTATATTTTTTTTAAAATAGGCGTTAAAAAATGTTTAAATTTTTGATGATGAAAATTATAATTTTGAAAATGATTGATAATACACGATATTTTTGGATTAGTTGTGAAATTACGTAAGGAATTACATCAATCAACACAAATTTAATCCTAAGGATTGGTAAATGTACAGCAGCATGTTTTAAGTTTTTTGCTGAAAACCTATAAAAGGTTACTGTTTTTGAAAATCATGATAACATTTTTCAATATTCTACCAACAAGGATATACTAAGAATACTAAGATTAAACCAATTCATCTGTAAACTTGAACATGTTTTGTTTTTATTGAGGCTGTTCAGAACATAACTAGATTTGAACAAATGTGCAGAGACCATGTGGACTTATATTTACCCAAGTGTCTGTTGTTAGTAACCAAAGATGATAGATTATATTGTATATCTCTCAAATTGTTTGTCTCTCAAATACGTTTGTCTCAAACCTATATCAATGACGTGATAACTTATGGTCTTATCAGCTATATCACAGCCGTCTCTACTTAACAATCCGCGAACATCAACTTGGCAACAGCGTTAGTGGGTCTATTGTGGCAGTAAGCGCTGCTAAAACAATAGTAGAAGTAGATAAGTATGACTTTCACATCAGTAATGATCACATTAACTAATTGTTAACTTACCTAAGTTACTGTACAAATTTTTGTAATTTTGCTTACACTACAAAATTACTGCAAGACAATGCGACTAACCGCACCTAACCTCAAATTGTTTTTTTCTATTAAATAGTGCAATTTGTCATACATCCACTGATGAAGTAACAAGACAAGACAAAGACAAAATACACATAAACCATCGATAGTTTTACTTTTGAATTAATTTAAGTTTGAAACAACAGTATTACAACCGGAAAATTGAATAAACACACTTGAAACTTGAACTAGTGAATGCCAATAGACCCACTGGCAGCGTTGTCACATTTCACTGTTTACGGTTTGTTAAGTAGAGACGGCTGTGGCTATATACGTTTTATCTTAATTTGTTACGATTACAATAGATATCTGTCATTCTGTTGTTTAGGTGTAACATAATGTTTTCTCTTAATTAGTTCTCTTCTTTAAAAGCTATTTGATGCACCGTCTCTTGCTTCTTGGTGCGATTTAGTTATACTGCTCTTTGTATTGGTATTTCTGCTAGAGGTTGCTTTTTTAAATTTCTGTTGTATTTATTACTATATGTCTTCCTATCTCTCAAACTGATATCAAGATTGATGTTAGGATTACTCTTAATTTGGGCTCTGAGAGGTTTGGCAGGCGTAAAAGTTTTTTCTGGCTTGATTTTATAATAATTTTTAGAAAGCAGTAGGTCAGTTTTTTTTCTTTGCTATCATTTTTATCTATTTTGGTTTCTTTTTTTTGCAACATTCATGACGTTGTGTTCGACTTGCTGCTTCAAACTTTTTTCTATTCTATTAGATCTTGGTGTTTTTACGAAACGCCTAACAGTCATGGTTATTTGTGTTTTGGAAAAACTATATTGGTATACTATAGTGATGTTAGTGTTTTGCACTTGTTGACTGAATTATAAACTTTTTCAAACTTGGGAAAGTCCACAAAAGCTTTAATTTAATTTCTTTATTTATTCAGAAATCTTTATTGTTTGTAAAATACTTTTTTACCACAATTGAATCTGTAACTTAGAAATTTGACGCTTTTTGGTTTTAAAGTACCTTGAATTTCATAATTACTTTCTGATGTTTTTCAGTCTTCAATTTGAATGGATATTTATGTTTCATGAAATAAGGATAAGAAATGAAAGGTTTTAATTGAGTTGAGAGATTTGTGATTAAAGTAGAAATTACTTGTTATATTGAACAAATTTTTAATTGACAAAATAATTGTGGTTAAGCAGGGAAGCGAATTTTCTTAAGACTTGCAGTGAAAATTTATCTCGAGAAACATATTGTTTTTTTTTTATTTGCATCAAATCCCTTTTTGAAAGATTGGAATTTTGCTTTTAAGATCAAGTATTTGAATAATCTTGCAACTAATTATTGTGTCGCATCAAGTATTTTCGTATTTCTGAACATTCCATAATTACTTCGTTGAGGTAATCCTAGACGGTATTGTTGTAATCTCTTTGGAACACACCGATGTTGGAAAACAATTTATTTATTGTTATCGTTTCAAGTACGTCAGATGTTTAAGAAAACCGAGATAATGTTTTCGTAAATTTACGATAGAAACTTTAAAAGCGCTTTTGTCTTTGAGCTGTTTCAGTCTTCTAAATTGAACAAAGTCACCAATTTTCTGCAATATTTGAATAAAACGATGGCTTATTAAGGAGGAGAAAAGCCTTCCTTTTAAACTTTAGTAATTATGTGGTAACAAAACATCAAACGCATGAATATAATAAATATATCTTTGCTTTAGCTTATATTAGATTAGCTTTTTGAAGTACAAAATATATGGCTTATTCGGACAGAAACTTGGCAAACTCCAACCGGATTATAGAAACCAGAATGATTGTTTTAGATTTTTTTTAAATTTTTGAGGCTATTTTTTTCCTTGTTACTAATGAAATTTTTGGTTAAACTGGTTTATTATTGGTTTTATTGGGTAAGAGGGTAATAATTTATGGCAGGAGATAAGAGTTCTAATAAATTATTTCTGACACTGTCTTAGCATTTTGATATTTTTATCTTGCGGTTTTTCAGATTGAAAAAATACACATTTATTTTATGAAAAAACATTAATCTTGTCGAATAACTACAATAATCTATTTCAAGCTGTTGATTACGCTAGTTTTGCAACACACAAACAAATGTTTATTTCGCCTAAACTGCTTGTTCTTTTCTGAACTTCCTTACAACTTATCAGGCGCCTGATATAATCGCCGAACCCTCGCAAGATTCATTACATAAACATTTATCTTCTGGATAAAAACGCGGTAAATTTCTGAAAATAAAGAAAAACAAGGGAGCTATTAACATAAGCACCTCGGAAATGGTGAAAGTAAGTTTCCGCTTGATGGATTCATTATGTTTTTTGAGGAAATAAGTAGAATATCTCTTTCTCTGCTTTCCTACAAACATCTAATATTTTATATTTAGTTTTAATCAGATACTGGCCCAAACTACATTTCCTAAGTTCATGAATATGTTTGCAAGCAAAAACGGATAAGCCTATATATACCCAAGTTTGAGAAGCTGCAAAACTGATAACTTCGGTGTTTGCTCTAGGAATAAGTTTGAGAGATTTCAGATACAAATGCGGAAGGGAGATATTTTTGGAAAGTCGATATATGTAGTTCTGTTTAAAGAAAATTAAATCTTGAAAATTTAATTTAAAAAAGCAGTATTAAAAACTTGTATCTTAATAAAATGTTTCTCAGACTTGTCTTTACAACTACTTAAACCTTTAGAATGTCTTGTCTGAATTATATTGATTATGGATTAGTATCTTAATTTTTTGTGCTCTAGTTGTTTTTTGTTAGTTTTATTACGTTTTTAGTTTATGATCTAATGTTGTTTTTTTTAAGTTTTTACTTTAATAATAAAATTAAAGGTGTTTTGTTCAATTTGAGATTACAGTTCGCATCTAAACCCACAATAATAATGTTAAATAGCTGTTAAAAAAGAGATGCAAGAACTGGTGAAGAAACTTTTTAATTATTCACTTTTTTACACAAATGAACCACTTTTTTTTGTTACCGGATTCTCAAAATGACTCTCAAGAAGAAAATGATTATGTAATACTGTCAATATATGGTGGCAAAGCTTGACGGTTACCTGAAAACTAAAAAAAACTCAAAATTTTGAAATGCAGTTTTGAATATCATGAGAAACTCTGCTAAAGATGAAACAAGAAGACCAAGCAGAAAGAGGCTTTTCTGGCTTTGCAGTTTTTGGAAGGGATGTGGCATGGTGACTTCTGACGTTTATGGAATTGTTTTGTGCGGTAGTCAATAACGCACGTTTTTAGAACATATACAACAGAAGAAAATAATAAGGGGTTTTTATTTTTTTATAATTTAAAAATTTTGTTTTGCTTAATATTAATTTGCTTATTATTAAGTAATTTGTGTCGATTTATATCAAGCTTGCTTGACACAAATTTAATTTTTTAAATTAAATAAAAACTGTGTATGTGGTGTTTAAGTTTTTAATTTTGAGGTTTGTTGAAACTTGGCAATCAGTTTTGTCTATTGTGTTTTCAGAATTAATTATTTAGATGTCCAGGAGACTTTTATTTTTATTTTTAAAAAGAACATTAATTGATTTTCGTTGCTCTCTAATATATCAAATTGATTCTCTTAATAATGAACTACTAATGGACATCCGCTGTTACAGACGGAACCATTCTTTGTTTCTTTGAGTCGACTATCGATAAAGCTTGAGTAAAATTGTAACGTTTTTTAAATCAAATTGTTTGGCATCGTTCGAAAACAGCTACAAAAACAGAAGATATAATTAGGGTTTTTTGTTAGAAGTAGGTAATGTATTATTTTATGTTAAACCCAATGAAATCACGTCAAATGGCAATTTAGCGGTAATATTGCAGGCAAAGCGTACAATTTGCAAAGTTTAAACTAAAAGCATAAGGTTAACTAACGATTATTTACCATTTTTCCTTTTGGTCTAAAGAATGTAGGTTATCTTGTAGCACGAACGCAGGTTAATTCAAAAATACTATTAACAGAAAGACCGTCACAATTAAGCTAAAAGTACAATTTTAGAGAAATAAAGATTCAAAATTTTATTTTTATACACTTTATTCAAATAGAGCTAATATATTTCAATTAACATTTTTGTTCCGAGCTCAAAGAAATCAAAGAATAAATGTTCTCTTTTTAGTTTTTACCAATTTCTAGTTTAAGTTTCTGAAGGCAAGTTGTTGTTGTGGCTCACGAAGTACTTCGCTTTATTTGTCAAAATAATCAGTTTTTTAATTTATGGTTTTTTAATTTTATAAAAGTATGAATTTGTTTTACTTTCTTTTATTATTTTTATTAATTACGTTGTATTAATACAATTTTAAATAAAAACACAAATTAATTTTTGTTTTCTGAAAACTGCATTACAGTATCTTTTTTAGAAATAATTATTTGTATCACTAAGCCGGCAAACTCACGTTTTGCGAAAACAGTGAGTAGACTTTGAGGACATAAGCCAAAGGTAAGAAGTAAAACGTTTTAATGTTTTCTGTTGCTTTAGTTTAGTTACATAAATTGCCGTGTTGGTCACTGACTTAGACTTGGAGACAAGAAAAACTATAGCGCTCTACTAATTTTTGTACTCTACTCTTTTATTTTGCTCTTGCTTTTTTTTGTTTTATTATTGTTTTGATGTAACGGTTAAAATGAGAGTTTTTTTCCTGCAAAAATCAGCCAATGAGAAACGAAAGGGTTTAAGCGGTGACGCTATTTAGCTTACTAATAAGAATTTTGCATATAACGACTGCTCAAAAAAAAGTGAGAAAAATTTTTATATGTCTTTGTATGATCTTTTTTTTTGCAAACTTATATACTGTTGGTCACCAAAAATAAGTGGACTGATCGATAAGAATAGTTCTAAGCAATCAAATAAGGTATTTAACTTTCTGAAGAGAAGTCCATTTTCTAAGGATCGACGACATCTTGACATTGTTATTTCTTTCAATTTGTTGAAAACATTATTAAAACTCACAGGGAAAGAGCGAAAATATCTCTAGAAGACCGACGCAGGGCTCAAGTGACTATCGAGTATCACTTACCATTACTGATCAAATAACATCATTGATCAAGTAGTTTCCTGGAGCCATTGTGAACCATTTTTTGGGAAAAAGCTAAGGAAGCTACATACATTTAATTTGACGTAAGTGCCACATTATAACTATTTTGTGTCATTATACTTGGTGTGTTACAGTGTGTAAATATCTAGAGATACGAATTAATTGATTAAACTCTTTCTATTGTCTGTTGGTTCTTTTGTAGGTTCTTGGGCTTTATTGTGTTTTTCTAATGTGTCTATTGGACAATTTTGAACACTGATGTTACTATTTTTTATACGTTTGCAAGATAGTTACTTTTATTTATTGATTTAAATACTATTTGTAGTTGTGTATTTCTGCTTGTATGTGTATTGAGTTTGTTAAATACATATTTGTGTATGTGTATTTGTGTAGCTTTAGATTTTTTTTACAATGTTTTTCTTTGTTAGCAAACACAGGTTAGAGGAGAGAACGTGGAGTAACCAAGGCACACTGTGTTTGTGCTATTATTGATTCAAATTGATTTTATTTTTTTTAAAGCAATAATGTGTTATTTGTCTGCACATAATCTTTATCAGTATTGGGCAAGAAAGAGTTTTTTTTCTATAAATAAACAAAATTTACGGTTTTTAAAAGAGTTTGAAACTGTTTAAAATAAAAATTGAGCCAAGCTATTGATCTTTTCAAATTTTGGTTTATAGACAACGTAAATGAATATTTATTTGAAACATTTTGTGAAATGATTTGTTAGATTTTGCTGGTTTGAAAGATATCAGGGCCAAAATTGCTAAGTAATGCATTTCTGACGCTATTCCGTAGATTCTATGCACGTATAATATTCCTGCCATGTACAACATCCAATATTTTCCAGGAAATAAACGGTCCCTGTAGAGAGTGTAGAATTCGATAACGAAAACTTTGAATTAATTTCATGGAGTTTAAATTTAACGATCTCTGTTTGGTTGCTAGCTTTAATTATTTTGCACTGGGTAGTAATAAAATAGAGCAAAACCATAAAAACCTCTGAGGGATACTAAGTAAAACAAAGCACTGCAGATAAATCATAATATAAACAAGTCTTCTGATGGAAATGCATTCATAAAAACAATTTCAATTTGAATTAAAATTTGCTTTTGCCGTCAAGCAACATTTATTCGTAATCGTATTAGGACAATTTAAGTAAAATCGTCTGAAAGTAAAATTTTGTTTCGAACAAAAACCAAATCCACAAACGAAATATTTTTGTTTAAAGAGAGCAATTATCATAACAAATTTCTCTAGTTCAAAGGGAATTTCACCGCTAGCTGAAATTTGATTGTGGCTTCGTCTTGAGACATTATTAAATACGGTCTGGGATTTTAATTCGTCTTCTAATTACCATGGGTTTTTTCTTTATAGAAGTTATGAATATATTAAAATAATTTTATTTAGCGGACTTACAATTTCATAAGGCGGTTTGATGAGTTTAGATAGTAAAACATTTCAAAGTATAGGTAAAAAACTTCTTTGAAGCGATTGTTTTTTTTCTAGCACCGCTTAATTACCTATCCAAACAAGCAATGGAACGTAAATTATGATGAGTAATGTGGTCGATATGTGGTTAAAAAGAAAAACGAGATGGGCTGTTGTAAAGCCGTAAAACACGCTAGTGTTATATGTCTTGCATCAACAATACTTTTATATGTAAATTGTAAACCAATTGGCCGAACTCATGTTAAACTGTCATATATTAACATCCAGCAAACGACGGCTTTATGAGGAAACGACCTTGCGGTGTGCTTACAATGATTCGGCAAGGGTCTGTAATCGCCTGCGGATGCCAGAACTATTGTACTTTCGTTTTACAAGAGGCCAGTGTCAATTGTAATTGTGACGATCTGATTCTTTACAGCAAATAAATTCTATAATTATATGGTAATATTCTTAAAAGTTGCGTTATATAATTTACAGTTAGTGAAACACTATCAAATCTAGAAAGAAGCAACCACTGTTTTGTGGAAAAGAAGGCTTTGTCTCATAGTTTGAAAAGGATTTTACTTCGTCAAGTGATCAGTTTGCACATTGGGGTTTTGTTCTGCTTGCAGGGTTGGTCTCAGTATCTAGCTTGTCTCTGAAAGACAGTAAAAGCTGAGGCATAAATCCACCTTAGTATATTTAGGCAATCTAGGGGCTATTTTAAGTTTTGAAAACCGTTTGAGTTTTCTGAAATTTTAAAGAAGCAAAAAGTTAACTATAAGTCTGTAAGTCTTTTAATTAGTCCTGCGTGTATGCTCTTATTATACTAGTGCTTGATAATTGGTGGTCTACTTTGTTGTGCTCTTTTGCACTACTATTTTTAATTTTTATTAATTTATTGAATATAATTTTTGATTGGTTTCTATATTAAACTTAATTTTAATTAAACAAATTTTTTATTGCAATTGGCTGTTTTGCTTGGCTAATTGGAGTTGTTACAGTACTTCTTGTAATTTTATAACTTTTAATATTTTGGTTTTCTTCACTGAGAGTTAAAAGGTTTGTATCAATTCAACTGTAATAAATTACAGCCGACTTGTCGAATCAATCTTTAGTTTCCCATTATTAATATGAACTTTTACAAATTAGACTGTTTTGTCTGATTACAATTTTATAAGCAGGCAGTGTTATGAAGCGACAAAACAAATAACACGTGCTAAGGAAACTTTTGGACAGTTGCTAATCTGGTCGAAAATCTTGTCTGATCGTTGTTGAGAATTAAAACCGAATCACCGCAATTTCCCCCAATAACAATGCCATCTTAACTTGCTCGAGTTCATTAAATTTTATGCGGGTGTAAATTAAGCTCCAAAGTGTAAACGTTCTTTTGTGAGAAGGCTTTTAGGATTTTCGTTTCCCTGTTAGCAATTAAATGTTCTTAATTATGTTTCTTGGTTTTCAGATATGCGGAGGTGAAAAGGACAAGGGCAAATTGACAGGAACGGAAAAGAGGAAAGCGGACGACGGAGAGCCCAACAAAGATCTTAAAAAGGTGAGCATTTTATTTTAAAACACAGCATCGTTTTTGGAAAACGGAAAAGTTTTCCGTTATTATTGCTAAATACGGAATATTTTGACTTAATAAGGATGACTGTGAGGCACTGTTTAATGCAAACATTAGGGTGCAATTCTTGAGCATACGTAATGAAATGAAATACTAAAATAATTTCCTGTAGACGGGGCCTATCAATGTGAAAAAAAATTATTTTTTAATTTTTGTTTTAAGTCATTTCGAAGAGGGATGTCACAATCTAATTCAAAAGCCTTTTCTATACGGAATTATTTTATTATTTTATTTCATTATGTATGCTCAAGAGTACACTTTTGACATGTCTATAATTCAAATTTTCGATTTTGAACTTCTATGTAAAAAAATTATTACCGTATTTTAAATGATATTTTACTATTGTTGTAAAAGGTTTTATACTTAATGTTGATAAATATTTAAATCCTACGATCTACAGTACGTAACAACTATAAGAACAATAGATGCACAGTTACGTCTAAGTTGCGTTTGATTCTCTAATGAAATCCAGAATTATAGTGAGGTTGCGGACAGTCATTTTCTGTTACGTTATAACATAGTTTTCGCTTATAATATAACGTAACGTAAAAATATCAAATACACACTTGCGGTTAACGTCAAATTATAAAAATAAACGTTACGTTATGATGACAGGTGACTTGTACTATATAGTACAAGTATATTTGAACCAAATAGTAGGGCAAAATGTTCTTGATATATTGTTCTTTGCAAAAAGCTCTACAAGCAAAACATTTATTTCATCCATGTTGCTATAAAAACAATAAAAAGCGTTTATTGTGATGATAAATGACAAACGACAGTTGACAATGACAGTGGGGAGGTAAGGTTTTATAAATATAAATACGTTATGTCAAAATCAGACGTCAAAATGTTATAACGAGAGTTTTCATAACGGAAAATGACTGTCCGCAACCTCACTATTGACTAATTTAATAATATTATAATCTTATACTTGATAAATTTATATTTGGTCAAACTTTATTTCTAGTGCGTCTATTTATTTTTAAACTCGTAATAAACATTTTTTAATTTTAAAATGTAAAATGATATCTCTATTATAGTAAATTTACACATGGCAAAAATATTGTTGAATGCAAATTGAATTGTGTTTCTGCATTTACATTTAAACAATTTTATTTCGAATACAGATGGAAATTGCTTCATAAACGTACACTGTAGCATTTGATTTGTTTTTAGTATGTATTTAGTGAAATAATGAGCGAATTGGATTTAATATATATTATTTGATTTTCGTTTTGAATGCTTTTGTAAATGGAGTGGGTTGGTTTGAAAATTTAAAATGACATGAAAAATGCTTTTAATTATACTACATAAAATGGGAGTGCATTTAGTAATTATGTATGTGACTGTCTAAATGATAATTTAAATAATTAACACGCTATTTTTATTAAATTATAAAAGCGAGTTTAATAATTATTTGAAAAATGTATGTAATGTAATTTTACCGCCAAAATTATATGTGTTTATTTTTTCAAAAAGCACATTGTGTCAAAGCATTGAGTAAAGTGAGTCAAAGGTTAAAGTATGTTTAGACAGCTATTTGGTGTCAATTTACGAATTCTAATTTATTTTTAATGATTTTTGGGTTTCTGGTGTATTTTTATATAGTTTTTTTAGGTACACAAATAAGAAATCAAAATAGTTTGTTTTCAATTCGCATTTTTTTACATTTGTCAGATCAATTGTTTTTGAGTTGTCGATTCTGTCTACTATAATTTATGACCTTGTTATAAGATCTGGCACAATTTGCTTACCGAGCTGTTACTCAAATATGTAAAGATTGATCAGTAAAATACATTTTGAACAGGGCCTTAAAGTGGATATCAATTTAATGTGCATATCAAATATTAGAATATTAAATGATAAAATTGCTCTCATTCTGTTGATTGAGTAGAGCAAAATTCTCTTGAATTTTCTGTACAAAAAATTGCTTAATGACTAATTTTTTCCAGCACTCTCATAAACAATTGCTGAAAAAAATCTGAACAATTTTTACGAGAAATCGCTTAGTTACTAATCAATTTTTTACATGAAAATTTTACAGACATTTTTCAGCAATTATTTCTGACCGTGCTGGAAAAAAATAGACACACACGTTTTTTTTTGTTTTTACAAGGTCAAATTATACGGTTATCAAAGAACTACTTGGACCAAGTAACGTATGAGTTTTGCTCAATAAAATTTGTGTTTTTTAGAAGGTTTGCTACTATTTAATACATGTAACAGAGCGCCTTTGATGAATCGCCCTGTATACTGTAATGTTACATTATGTTAAAATGTTAGTTTTTTTTTTTGAAAACATTTTTCTATTATTAAAAAAGTTTTATTCTGCAAATTTTTGTTGGAATACATGAGTTGGTGCTTCAAGTATGGCGAACGTGTGGTATTTGAAATGACTGTTTTTTCAATCTTTTTTTAAATATAGGAATAGTCTTTCAAATAAAGCCAATAAATTTCAAATTAGTTGTTTATTTACACATTTTTTTGACACAATATTTAAAAGTATTTTTGTTGTTTTATATAAACATATAGGTAGGTTATTGTTGAGATTTTTTAATAATAAATTAAATTTATGTTAGATGTTTATTGACGTCAGCTGTCAATAGTTTTATTGAGCGTAAATCTTTCACCTCAAAGTTTGACGTCATGTCAATCTATCAAGCCTAAATTTGTCTGCAAATTCATTCAAATCTGAATCTGTTCCCATCTGCTAATAAGTACGAAACATGTCCAGGTTTACAGATGTAGTTTGAATTGATCTTTTTATTTTATCAGTTGGTTGCTTAACTAAAGTAAGATAAATTACTTTGTATATCATTGATATTCGTTTGAGACAAAAGGTGCTAACGTGATAATTTGTTTGTCTAATCGGCGAAATACTTTTTATTCCAAATTGCCTTTATCTACACTGAAATTCTATCATTTAGAGTGTTTGCATAAAAACATGTGTGGAGGCTTTTTTTTAAAATATATTTGATGTAGGATAGCTTCTAATAGATGTCGCTTCTATTATCACACAAAGAATAATTTATTTTATTATGATTAATTTACCACTGATTGAAAAAAAGTGATGTTCAATTCTATGTCATCTCATTTCTATTAAGGAAAAAACTATGTATGTAAATTGAGCCCTAAAAGTTTATATATATCAATGTCGTCTTTTTGTCCGATTTGTAATCTTTTAGAAGTTTCTGTACAGCTTTGGCTATAAAAAACGTTCGTAATTTTGTTGTGACCTCGAGGCACTTCGAATCAACAAGAGCAACCTCATTGGAGTGTCTTTTATTGTATAGACCAGGACCCTTTGGGTTTGGTTTAATCACGTAACTATGGAATACGACGTGTTTGGTCATTTGTTTGATTGCTCTTGGTTCTATTGGATTTGCAAACGTAACGCAACATAACCACTATCCACCATTGACAAACATGGAGATAGCAGAATTGTTGTGTATCGCATGCTAAGAGCTCCAATGTGATAGTGCTCTAAGTAAATTTACATTTCGGTCATTGCTTTGATTATCCGAAAGAGATAATTTGCCTTGAGTTATTTATGGTATTTTGTGTTGCTTTTGTAGTATAAATATTTGTTGCTTGTTAGATTTATTTGCCTTATTGTGATTTTTTTTTTGTAAACACAACATATTTAGAAGGTAACAATAAATACGAAAATAAACTAGCGCAAACGCGTTCTGATTCTATTATTATGCATTAACTATATTATTTTTAAGTTAAAGATAAGCGAAAAGCACGTAAAACACGTGATTAGGGATCATTGGACATTCTATTGGTGAAATCATCACATGACTTAATTGGCTGGTTAGACAGGCTAGATCACGTGACAATGCTTTCCTCCATTTCGTCTTTAACTTGAAAATACTATATATTGTATAGGATTGGTCTAGGTATTTGGTTATAGATACAACTATAAATATGTAGAGTTTTAAAGTACTTATGTAGATTTATCTTTTTTTAGAATAAGGCGAAGTTTTCTAATGAGGCTGAATTACGACAAAGTATCTAATTTTTCTTGTAAAAAGTAGCTTTGTTGTAGTACTAGAGGGTTTTAATAGTTTGAAGTCTACGTAAAGAAAACTGCTGTCTAAATACTCCACTATATAAAAGGTTAAATTATTGAGCTTTTTACAGCTTAAATCAGAGAATGTATTGATTACGTAATAGGAGTTATATTTATAAACCAAATATTTTTTCAAACTTTACTTGTTTTTATTGAATAACCCTTTGTGGAGGTAACGAAGCTCTGTAAAGCTTTTGCATTACGGCGTATGTGCTTTTTTGAAGGATACTTACTTAATTAGTAAATCTGCAGTTCTAAAAACTTTGAAAACACTGAAAAACGATTCAGTGAGACAAGAAATCTTAAGGAGCTTACAAGAGTTTGGCATCTAAAAATTATAGCAAATGATCAACAATTTTTGAAGGGCCAGTTATATTTGTAGAATATATGTAATCCTAAAATATCATTAAACTTATGCATCATTCTTAATGTTGTTTAAAAAAAACGTATATATTATTAAGAATGATGTATAAGCTTGGATAGAAACGTAATTATGCAGAGCTATTAAAAAAACTTATAGTACTGCATGATTAAACCTTCTATCTACATAGTCTATCATCAAGAGTATTTCTATTTTTTTGTTTTGTTTAATATATCTATATTTGACAATTTGTCTACTGTCGATGTGTAGTTTTTGACATTTTTTATAATTTTTGTAAGGCCACTAAATATTTTGATTATCATTTGATTCAACACTTTTGGTGCTAATGTGGGTGTTTGGTGGGACCGAGAGACACATCTTGAAACTAAAAATAGAATAAGCTTTCAAATGATGTCAAATTTTACCTTCACTGCTATTTAAAAAAAATCTCGGAAACTAACAATGTGACACTCAATGTGAATACTCAATTTTTTAATTTAAAGAGGTCGGTAATGTTAAACATTAAGCCGGTTCCAAACATAAAGAAAACTTTAAACAATTTAAAAAGTTATAACTCCTAGAAATATAGTTTCTGAAGAAACATCTTAATAAATTGTAAATTTCACACGTACTTTCATCTCGGTTCAAACCTTTTGGCTTAATAACTGCAAAATTATTTGCAGATATTAGTCCGGTTTCAAACTTAATGAAGACCCTGTATATGATACAAAATAATTAGACATCATATATTTAAGTAATAGGTTTAATAAAGTAGTTACAAAGTTAGCACTATGTATTCTAACTTTAAATAATATTGTTGGTGCTGTGTACACAGAAGATCCTCATCCAATATTTAAAGAAATTCCAACTCAAAAATGTCTTGGTTGGGTTCAAAGCAAACACACTACATGGATCTATTGACACAAACGGTCAATTTCTCTCCTTTCTCCGAACTGGAATTTATATTTCGATTCAATTTAGCGTTAAATTATCTAGGATTGTGGTGAAATGATGCTAAATATCAGGCTATTGTCCCAACACTGAAAGCATTCTCCAAGTCTCTTGAGTCTCTCTCTATTGTAAGATGGTATTTTAACACCGGTGTAGGGATTACCACAACCATAACTAACTCCGACATCTTAGTTTTAATAACAATTGTGTTGTGTCTTCAATATTATACGACTGTATACGTGTGGGGTTGTTTGCTATCTCGGAAAAGGAGAATAATCGTCAGCTGGAGCGTTTAGGCTTTTAACTGCCTCAACTCTGTAATTGCGTCCTATATTTAATTATTACATACAACGTCTTAATGACTAATTGTCAAAACATCTGCAAGTGTCGTTTAAAGGTGTAATAATAGACGTCTTTGTTAATGCTCACCGTAAATGTGGTTTGATGAATAATTTCTCTTGCAGTTTCTCACTAGGAATGAGATAACAAAAACTGATAACGAGGCTTTAAAGAAACTTTGAAAGTTCTATTAAGGGTATTTGCTATGGTTTTAGTCAACAGAACGAAGTTTTGTTATATACTTTAAGACATAATTAATTGTAAATGGTAAATTGTTAAATTGTTTAAGAAACGCTTATCTTCCAATTCAAATTTTCTTAGCGGAATTGGATTGCTTTTCGTAAAATTTCTTTTACATTATTTAAAAGTGATTGTTTTTTCTTTTAAAGACCCCTAAGCTTAAGATATTCTACCTCATTTTCCCGCACACAGCCGCGTCCAAACGACCCCATTAAGATGAAAATATCCAATGAAACAACTGCGTCTCTTGATTAAGATACGTTTTGTTCTCGATTATCATGACAGTTTTAGAATAGCCGGGGATCTTTATTTTTAGAAAGGTCGAGTATTGCAACATCTCATTTGTTTTTGAGATTAAGAAGTGCTTGTTGGAAAATGGAAGTTTTCTTGTAATTTATAGGACATTGATATAAAATAATACACTTCGTTAGCATAGACAAGAGCTGTTCGTATATTTTAGCCACAAAGCTCAAGTTTTGTCGTTATCACGCATTCAGAAAATTAAAGACTAGATCAAAGAGATTTCATTTTGCAAATAGTCCATTTCTATTCAAGAAACGACGAAGGCTTTATTTTTAAACAAGTTATAGCGAATACAAAGATAAGCTGATGGCTCGAAAGTATCTAAAGAGAGGTCATTATTTAAATTTATATATTATTTTTAACCCCTAATTTAGTAGTGAATTGAGATATTTTAAAAATATGCAAAGTATAATCTTGACTTTCATTCGGGAGCAACGATCAAATTAATGGCTGCTTTTTTAGTTTGTTTATCACCTCTAAAATATTTTGTGGTTTTTATAATTATGAATGTACGGAATTTAATTTTGTTAGTTTCAGTCTAGGAATATTTTACTAAAAAAATAAAAATTACTAAACAATCATATAGACTATCTAAGCTTGACGTCACAACCCACAAAATGGGGAACTAGTATTTAGCAACGTAGTCGTAATATAAGCGGGTCAAAGCGGTGACAGTTGCACACGAGGTTTAGCGTTTAGCATTCTTTTTGTTTCAGTGCTTGATTTTGGTGAACTGGACTATACTATTACAAAAAAATTGCTGTCAACAGTTTTGACATAACCTATCTTTTTAATTTGGAAACATTTAAGTTCTTCTCTATACGTACTCCATTTGTGTCTTAAAATGGTTTTCGTGTGAGACTGATCTTTTTATAGACTAATGTATATCTAAATAGCTCAATATTTCAAAAATATTATTTCATATGTTATAAATTTAAATCAAAATTTTTATTGCGTTACACGATTCTTGACCTTGTTAGGAGATAAAAGATATATTCTTTCTGCTATCTGTTGGGATAAAAGGTTTTAGTCGATTTTCTTGTGGATCTACTTAATAGCATATGCATAATTATAGTAGTCCAAATGGTATAACGTAATATTGTCTTTTTTTTGTTGCAAAAGTTAATAACCTAACAATAAGACTATTCAAAACACTTTCAATGTCCAGCTTTCAGCCTTCAGACAAACGACACAGGTTAAAAGATTAGGTGTATTGTCTACTAATAGGGGATTATACAAGCCGAATTTTAAGAACAGCCGTATAACGTTATTTCACTGGGACTTATTTTTGAATTACAATTTTAATATATTTTTTAAATAATAATCAATACAAGGGTTAATAGTTTAGACGAGATTTTAGGTGTCATTTACTAAGAGTCAATAGGGAGTTGGGGAAGTAAACGGCCTAACCAAATTTCTAATAAAAGCAGAAGCTATGGTATTTGTAAAAAAATTATGTTCAACTAAAAGTCGATGATAATAATAGTAGTGGCACATTTGGGTTAGAAAACAATTCCTGATCATTTATATATATAAACATAAAAACTCTATTTTTTTTTAAATATTTGAAAAATATTTTAGGGAAGAAACCAAAAGCAAAAGTTTGGTCTTATAACCTTCAATTATAGCTCTATTGGTCAAAATGGCAATATACCAACAATAAGTTGTTTGTAAAACAGGTATGTACACAATTTAAATATTCAGGAGATGTACTTAATGCCAGCTGAGCCTTATGCAAAACACGCCCTCAATGTTTTAAAACACGAGGGAGCCTTTCGAGCAAAACATTTTTACTAATAATATGTTTTCTTTTCAAATAACTGTCTTTGCTAAGTTAGTAAATTGTAGTCAAATGTTTTTTGACTAATTTTTTTGTCTAATTTTTACTTCTAGAAAAGTTACTATATTATCTTTTTTCCAGCTTTTAGTCTCTTTCAAAACACGCATTAGATTATCTACTATATAAAACAACAGAGTAGCACAGCGACATTTATCTTCTCCCCTTTTACCCGTCTACTATAAATCGTAAGATAAATGAATAACTTTAAACTTGTAATTTATTTTAATGAAACTTTCCCAGATAACTGTAACTAAGTCCTATAGGTGAATGTAAAATGTCAATCATCAGTTTTTAAAATTTAAGTAAAATTATGATGAATTTAAATGGTTTTTTTACTCTCTTTTTTTAAGTTTTACATTTTTATGCATGGTCGCACAAGTCTTACAATTTGTTAGATTTTTACAATTAAAGACCAATATGATTGAGAAAGAGTTGTGTTGTCGTGTTAGATTATCAAAACCGGCAATACATTTTGCGCTTGCATTGCAGACATGATTTTTTCTACAAATTTACAGTTTAATAATTGAAAACGCTATATTTTTATTTAACACTAGCAGCCCGTCCCGGCTTCGCACGGGGTAGACAATTATTTATTTTTGGAAATTTGCCCTCTTAGTGCCCTCTCCACCCCGCCCGCCGCGATGCCCGGCGCGCTTTTCAGACTGCATCGCAAACAACGGCCACGGCGCTATGGCGGTTTTGTTTACTGTTTGAATTTTTTAATTCCTAATATCTTTTGAATGGAAAGTCCCATTTAAATAATTTAAAAACTATTTTATAGGTAGTTAAATGGTCTTGACCATAAAATAATTTATTTGGATAAGGATTAATATAAACACATAAATAGCATGGTTTGAATTTGGTTAGCATTTTCATTAATGTTTGAAATGAAAAAAGTTGTTGTAGTGACATAACTACAATAGTTGGACATATGCTACCGCGGAGTTTTTTGTAGACATTATGATGTTCTTCAATATTGTTGTACATTATTTTGTTCTATCGCTAATAGTTTCGGCAGCGCATTCGACGAAAGACATTTTAAGACTCATTTTTCTACACCTTCGGTTACATTGTTCAAATTTTACCAAGGGTTCCTAATTTTTTTCAAAATGAAATGTAGTCTATGTCAAATAGGAAGAATGTAGCATTTTATTGGTGAAATAATTTTTTAAATCGGCCCAGTACTTTTTGAGCCTATTCATTACAAACATACAAAAATAGGTACAAATCTTTCCTCTTTAAACAAAAGTTTGTTACTTTTCGTAATGGAATAAACCATATGTATTTGATTGTTTGAAAGGTTGTATAGCAAGTGGTTTTAATTATTGTGACAAAGTGACCAGAAATATTAGCCTTTGCTTTGCCAAATGCAAACGCCAAGCTTCGCTATCGGTTGTAGAAAACTACATTTTTTATTATTGACAATTTTATAAAAAAGTATTTCTGCTACCGAGCATAAGATTCTGTTTTACAAAATTTCCACATAAATGTAAGTAGTTTCTGACTCAAAAAGTTTTCCAATCAAATTTTTGATTAAATGAAATTTGGCTGAACCTGCGTCATATGTAAGTTTGTTAATTTTGAATAATTGAATTTACAAACGGAGCTCTTGTGTTTTATGGCGTAAATGTTTTTTTTACCTCGCGTAAAATAACGATAAACTGTGGTAGTAATGCATTAAAGGCATGACACAAAGTTTGTTTTACCCTGCAGATCAACAGTGAGGCTTATCACCCATTTTATTATGTTCTTCCTGTTCAACAAGTTTGTGAACACAGAAGCAAATTCTACTTTTTTACCAAATCTTTAACTTTTCTTACATTAAGTCATAGTTTTCATAATGTGTTTTATAGATAATCCCTCTAACCCACATTTTGTTTAACAAATTTGATATTCAAGACAGATCGACGAAGAGGGTTCGAATGAAATACCTTTCAAACGTGGCGGAAATACGTTAGATTGCGGTTGGCAAAGAGAAGTCGTCTGCAAATTACAAAAAATGCACGTAAGTTAAGTTAAATTGTTCACAGGGGAATGCAAGATTGCGAATCGAATTCAACAGTGATTTGAACAGTTAATTTTTATTTCTTTTACGACTGACCTGAGACATTGATTAAACTTAACTTCAATACCAGTTCATTACTTCTCATTTTTTTTCCACGGAATTTAATAATTAAACTTGCTAAATTGGTTTAGTTTTACTATAATTGCAAAACGAACTAAAGAAAATTATGTTTTGAAATATGAATCTATTGCGTCTTCAAACAACAACCCGTCTCTTGATACAGTGTTTGAATTATATTTTTGAGACATTGTACACTCAATCTCCCAGCTTTGCATCATAATTGGAAGCTTTCTGTAGTTACAGTCTTTTTACCAAAGATTTACAGCTATTGCATGTTGATTATAGTTGAGTTGCTCAAAAGGTATAGTTATAAAGACGGAGCTTCATGCGCAAAAAATCTGCGCCGACCTCTGATTTAGATCGCAACATAGGAAAACAGGGTTTTATGGAACAGGGACTACAAACCTCTACCAATTAATCTAAACATGTGCAACTGAATTTTATTACTCAAAAATTCAGTTTATTAGATTCAAAACAGAATGACGGTGTAATAGTCAGCGTTATATTTTTTTGGATTTTGGCTCTCTATTCGTATTTAAATTTAACTGATAAAAAATTACGTTTAACTTGCTCGAGTTTTGGTGGGCGTCTTTACTACTGTTTCCTTCGACTCTGCTTGACGATCTGATTATAATAGACACTGTTTTTTTGAATGATGACAAAAAGGACGATCCATCGCAGAGAATGGGATTTGTTGAAAGTAAATGAATGAGGATCAACTTTAACTTTGTTCCTCATTTATTTATTTTACATTGTTTCTTAAAACTTTAGGTTATTATCTAGCTAAAGTGGTTTTTTTTGTTTAGTCTTATAATAACATTGTCCGATCTAATTTAGACGCTAACATATTTGTAAGTATGGTAGCTTTATTGGTTATTTCCTATTGGCTGCCTCAATGTATTGCAGGTGGGCGTCTTTTTTACCGTTGGTGAATTGAGGTTATAAAATGCAGTTTATAGTTTTTTTACACTCAATAATTGAAACATTAGCTTACTAAAGTTAACAAAAAAAACATTGTGTTTAATATAGGTTTTTAGACTATTTAATTGTCGCTCTATACAACTACGAAATTGTTTTTGAATCCAGTTCGTAATTTATCCAGACCGTTCAGAAAAAATGTAATTTTTTTTTTAATTGTTTTATTTCTTTTTTCTTGTTTAGTTGTTTTATACTCTTTTTGCAAGCTTTGGCTGGAAGGTAGCGCTGCTTATATTATTTCTTTCAAATGCAATAATGCATTTGAATAATTAAGGTTTTTAGCTGTCTGTTCTTGAGGCTTTTTTTATTCAGTTTGCCGTCTTCAATTTTATTGTTCTATTCTTACTTCTACTAATGGATGCTGCCTGCTGGTTTTTAGTTTTGTATGTAAAATAAAAAGCCCATCTTTTTAAGCACATTTTACGCCTAATGAGTTACAATATATTTTTTTGCAAAACGTAACTTTTAACGTGTCCTAAGCGGCCCGCAACGCTGTCTTGCCAGCCTAGGCCAGAAAATGATTACTATGACATTTGCTGTCATTGTCAATTGTTAGGCATTTATCAACGACAACTAACGGCTTGTATTGTATAATGTTACAATTAATGTATAGCCTCCCAAAGTTCCTAGGCCGTAAGCCACAAGCCCGTACTTGTAAACCCCACGCCCCACAGACGCCGTGAGTGACAATTCATTGGTGTGCAATACGAAAAGCCCGGGCCTGGGACTTGCTGACGAACTTTCAAAAACCATTCTCTCGTTGATCATTCTAGTATGTAAAAACCCAATTACCAAACATGGATTAGGTTTCGAACAGTTTAGCATGGATTTATTTTTAGAATAAATTTTAGAGGTTAGTTTTTTATAAACAATCATTGAAATAATTATAATATATGCTCTAGAAACATAACCTTTATGATTTCTTCACTTTTAAAACGTGAAATAGTAATAAACAATGGTAATACTATTCACGGATTCTGTTTATGTGTGCTGGAGTATCGATTTTTTCAGAAAATAACAATTTGACTTTTTAAGAACGCAAATAACTTCTAAAATGTCAAAGCAAATATATTTTTGTAAGAAACAAGAGATCTGAATTTTTTACTTAGCGTTGCCAACATGAAAAACACTTTTTTTAATAAAATTTTTTTTTTAATTTTTCAAAATAAAAAATCGGCGTTGGCACAAAAATCTTGTGAATCACACCTCCAAAAACACTTTTGCAAGGGCTCGTAGTTAAAATCACTCTATTTTTAAACAAATTGTTTTTTTTTATTGATGGCCGTGACAATGCTGCATTTTTATCTCAGCATGACGCTTTGACGCTATAGTTATTTGAATTACAAGGCCGGAAACTGACAAATTGCAAGGCCAGTGTTTTGGGAGCTAAGGCTCTCAAACTACGGGCCTTTGTAAAACCGTTTTCGGACATGTGATTTACAAGTTTTTTTGTGCCGCCGTTGATGTTTATTGAAAAAAAAATTTTGCTTTGACATTTCAAAAATTATTTGCTTTCTGAAAAAGTGCAGTTGTTGTTTTCTGAAAAAAAGGGTACATTATTTCGGATACAAATTAATCTGATTTTTTTCTCACCTAAAGAATCTCTGTTCAGCAGTTTACTCTGCTGAAAATAATTTTTTTTGTGTCTAGATTTGAAATGAAAATTCAGCTATTGCATGGCATTCTCCTAACATAATAAGGTTACCTATAATGATATTTTGAGTGTCATTACTATAGCCTAAAACATTCACACTAAGCATTGAAATATCTTTTTCATCTTTTAAAAGTGAAGAAATCCTGGGTCTAAAGGTTTGTTTTTAGAGCATATATAATTAGTTCAATGATTGTTCATAAAAAACTAACTTCTAATAGTAAAAATGCACTTGCCTCAACAGAAAAACTTTGAAAATATTAAAGAGTAAACAAAAAGTAATTGAAAATAATTAATTTTTAGTTTATTTCGGATGGGTCTACCTTCTGATGTTACTTTAGTTAGATGTCGTAAGCATACGCCACTTTGATGGAAACATTTTGTTTCTTGCACTGGATACATTTTTTATTGGTTGTGTTCGTTTTCTATGCACAAGAGACAAATTGGCCGCATGTTTTTATTGTTTAAATTGATTGTCGAGGTTGGAAATGGTTTATTTCCAACCGGTCACGTTTTATTACTGCTCGTGTTTTTATTATAAATTTATTTATGATATGCATGCGTAACAAGTGGAGGTGGAATCATACATTCGAAAAAGTTTTCTGATAGAAATGTAAATATAGGTGATTTTTTGTTTCTAAGTCTGTTCTAAAAATCTAAATTCTGTTATAACTCACTTGGATATTCGACGAATGGAGCGAATGCTGCTGTTAATTTACAAGTTTACACTGCACAGAAAATAGCCTTTAATCGATTACACTTTATTAATGTTATGTAGGTTTAGCATGCTTAATTATAGTTTTTTAGTGTAGCTTGAACAGAAACTGTACGAAATGATTGACTTTTAAATTTTTCTGGTGTAATGAGTTTTTTCTATCCGCTTTACGTGAATGGAACGAAAATAGAAGGGTGCTGAACATTTTGGCATTTATCAAGTTGCAAATTTGTTTTAAATCACCCTCTACGAGTTTGTCTAATTCGTTCTGAAGGGGATTGAGCTGAACATCCGTTTTTATAGGTTCAAGAGGAAGTAGACGTTCGTTTTTTTTTCTTCTATAATTTAGAGGAAAATTTGTTTCTTCGGAAATTGCAAGATTTGAATTGCTACCGTAAGTGCTTCTTTTATTGGTTTCATTTTGTGCACGTATGGTCTCAACGAGAGCAACGAAGAGAACGTGTTTCGCTGGACTAAGCTCAATTTGGACGAAATCTGAATGGATGATTCTAGGATATTGTACGATGATTTATATGCGAGTGTATAGGTGTAGATAATTGTTAGATTGGTGAATCAATAAGCACACATGCTGGATATAGTTAGACGGGATGCCATTATTGTTAAATGACATGTTGCACAGATAATGATTATAGACCGTGATTATTGAATTGTGAATAACCCTCACCCAATTGCCTTCAAATAATGTACAAGGTGTTTGCAAGAGCTTAAATGACTTTGCAATTGATTGGTACGAAAGCATGAAGTTACTATGCTACATAAGTTTTAATGAAATACGAGAAATTATAAAACGAACAACTTTTATTTTATAAATTTGTACCTTCTTCTGAACAAGTTAAGTGAGGCATGTCTCCAAGACATATCGATTGTGATTGGGAAGTTTGTGTCAATTATATTCAACGATCGCGCATATTTTTATATTCTACAGACTACCGGAAGCAACAAAGGGTCGATTCTCATCTTAGATTGAGGGCAAGACTGTAGCAACAGTTGTTGACAGTGATTCTTTGCAAGTAATATCGTGATTGATGACTTGAAAAGCGATACATCACTGTCGACGTAATCGCAACTTGTCTTACTGTTCCGAATCTGTTTCTGTCTTTGAATCTGAAAGAGATCCAAAACAGCGGAACTTGTATCGTTCTTTCCTGCCTTTGAAAGCTTTTGACATCTACGCATTTGACCTCGATTTTTTACGAAAAGTCTGAAAAATGACGCGACGCTGAAAATTGACAGCTTATAAATGTATCGGTGGCGATAAGTCGCATGTAATCGATCAAATTGGCGTCTTTATGGAAGAAGGCTAGCTTTGAAATCATTTCTTTCAAAACAAAATTGGATGACGTTGGAGAGGCAGACATTTTTTTACAGTGTTTATAGGATATTATGCAAGTTTACTTTGTAGTAGAATCTATTTACATAGTAAATGTCGGAGCGATCTAGTTAGAAGTGTCTTGTTCGCAAAATGACCCTAATGGATTAGATTACTGGATAGATGTTTGAATAAAGGTAAACTGGTCATGATAATGTTGGCTTATTTCTCAAAGGGCTTGGATTCGCTTAACTGTACTAATTCAATATGGTCAGAGAGATACGCTTTTTGAGTATTTTACAGTAAATAACCCTTATATTTAAGAAGTTATGCGAATAGATCAAATATCTTCCATATTTTTATATTTGAAAAAAATATATCTATTTGTGCTTCAATTTATCTGAGAAATTACTTTAAACATATCTATCATTCTTCTTAGCACTACAACGGCTGTAAACATGTTTTTAAATATAGCTGCTGTTAAATTTTCGAATAGTTGTAAAACTGAATAAATATTATATCGTTACCTATCTGGATCTTCAGTATTTTGATCGATTTTTTTAAGAATAATACAAAGTAGTTAAATCCAAAACAAAATATTTAGACAAGAAGATCCTAAACTTTTTTTTATCATAGACTACTTTCAAAATTTTATTGGTTTTGGTGGACTCCTTGCAGCTACATTTCTACCATATTCCCACTATTTCTATTATAAAATTAAAAGGTAAGAATCTAACTATGGTAATCTGGGTTGCGGCTGCGTTCCAACCACGAATAAATATTTTTTGAGTAAGAATTGATTGATTTATTAATCAATTGATTGCACTGCAATTTGCAAAAATTTGCACGTAAGAGTCGCCGAGCTTATTAAATAAAATATTGTCTGCCTACATTGATAGGTAAAACCAAGCCAATTTTTTGATTCTTCATTATTAAAACCAGATAAATTTTTGTGGAGCCTCGCTTATGAATTGTGAATTCCCTATTTGTTGGTCACGCCAACGTAGACCCCTGTTGCGTCTCTCGTAGACCCTTGGTAGTCCATCTGGACCGCTTTGGGAATTACTGGTTTAGACTTAAATTTAATTTAGAGTTCGAATATGATGAAGAACATGTTAAGTTGTCTTAATGATGTTGCTTTCTCAGGTTTTTTTTTGTAGAGAGTGATTTTGCTGTGATAGGAGCTGCTGTGTGGATATGCAGGTTGTTTAGGCAGGTTTTGTTGCATAGATGCAGGACACTAGAGGCTCAGCCGAAAAGTGACAACGATAATTGCAAAAATGAGAATGATCGCCATAATATCAGAAGCCGACTAGACTTCTGACCGAAAATAATCTTTGAACAACTATTACGACTATTTAATTGAAGATCTAATTTTTAAAACTTGAGTTGTCAATGTTTCTATTTGACTAATTTTTGGAGCTGTATACTGATATTGTAGAATCTACTTACTGAGGAAAAGTTCTTTTTCCAAGAACACTAAACTATTAAGAATGAAGAATTATATGAAGTATTGTTATAAGCTGAAAAGCGTGAAAAATACATTTTTAGGCGACCACGTACCGCGAAAGTAGTTAATATCGCAACAGCAGCTTACTATTGAAAGTTGTTGTTTTCGTAACGCTGCCAATGAATTCACATACTCCAAGCGGCAATTGCTCCTTTCGTTTCTATGACTAGAATAAGGAATATTTTTACAAACAACAAATGTTTGAGATTGCTTAACATTTTAAAATAATTTATTCAAGTGCAAAAGTTTGTAAATAAGCAGTGTACTCGTAAATGATAAAATGTTTCGATAAAGTTAATTCAGACTTGGACTGCACTTTGCCAGAAACTTTGGACCCGCAAGAACAAATACTTTGGACTTTTTACCGGCAAAATCAAAGCAGCTGTATGAATTTGCGTACAATCAAATTATGAATTTTTTATTAATTATGAAAAACAGTTTTCAAAACCTAAATTTAAGTTGTCTGGTCACCTAAGAAATAGTGTTCCTAACGCGTTCAAAAGTACAAATATTATGTTCGTGTTATAGATTCACTCGTGCTTCGCTCGTAATCTACCTGTCTTAGTTAGACATTAAAATTAATTTCATACAAAATTAAGCAGTAAACTAACTGCTTTGTAAGATCTAAATTTCAAAGAAGAACCAGTCGAAACTAAACAAAAGGCCACCCATTGAGTATCTGCTCCAAAAAAAACCGTTTGGATAGATTGTATTTAAATTAGCAAAAGTGTGTTTATTTTCAGATGGAAACCATTAGAACAAACGGCATTCAATAAGATTTTTTTTTAATTGGAATACTATATTAATAATGAGAAAATTGGTGCTAGTAAAATATTATATTTAAAATAGTTTTATAATACTGTAAATTTCGAGTAAATCAAAAATTAGTTTTTTTTATAATTATTGACAGAATTGATTGAGATTTGCTATTTTTGTTCCCCAAATTACTACAAACTGTCTAAAAACAGATAATTCTTTTTAATAGAAATATGGAATTTAAGCAAAGGAGCGGCATAAGGTGTACAATAAATATTATTAGGTCTACTTCAGGAAAAAAGTATGTAAGATTTACAGAAAATTCTAATCTTTTTGGATTTCCTGTAGCTTTTTTTCTATTTTAAATGAACTGAACAAAATGCAGATGCAGAGAACGCAATTGAACTAATCCTTTGTATGTCCCTCTTTGCGAATAATGCTTTTCTAATTGCAAGAAATTGACTCAACAAATTTAAATTTAAACTTGTTTAAAATTAAATTGGGACAAAAGCTTAGAAACAAATTATCTCAATTTGCGATGGCGGTGCAAACGACATTGTTTCGACTTTGTTTTCTTCTAGCATTATTAATTGTGCTCCATTAACAAAGTTTCTTCCGTGACTGGCTGCCATTCATGATAAAAATGGAATTTTGGAAGTTTAATAAAGGATTTTCTACTTGAATATGCTACAGCATTAACCTAATGGATTTTGTTTTGGTAATATTTTAAGTTCATCATACGTATATCTGCAGTCATTTATAATTTCGCCTTTTTCAGAAAGCGGAATTACGACGCTTATTTGATGTAGTTTGTTACCGAAGTTTTTACGTGTTAAAACATATTTTATGAGCAGGACTATTTCACGGAACTACTTCATAAAAATAATGACAGCAAAAGGGTAGGTAATTGGTCTCCGAAATAACGTTATGAGTAAGGATATAAAAACATGCTTATACTTACATTTGACCCTTCATTATTTTTTATATATTTTGGAAAAGTATTTCATGATATTAGGATCAGGATCTATATAATATAAGATCTGTATGAAGCTGATGAAATTTTGGAGATTCATATGGTTTGTTCCAATAGTTGTCTTATCATTTTAAAAATTGAGAGCTTTAGTTTTTCTTTGAAAATGTTGTATACAAATATCATGATTATTAATTGTAATGCCTTAATAAATTATATGAATAATAATATATTTTGTTCAATTACGTTTATTGATTTACTTGTATTTTTGTGGCATCGTTTAAAAAACCTCTGGGTGAGGCCACTCCAAGAAGTAAGTCTAACGAATTTTTTCTGCTGCAACTTGGTGGCAGAGTTGAGTGTTCAGCATATTATTTTGAGTGACACTTTAGCATAGTTTTGTGGCTATAACTTCCTCTGTATTATTATAAAAAACATATAATACCAAATACGAGAAAAATGATAACATCAAGTTATCAACTAAAAAAATATTATTTTTAAATCCTTTTTTTCAATTATGGCTTTAGATTCAGTTTGAAATGAAATAAACTTGAATAAATTCTTTTCAGCCGTTTACAGGGCAACAAACAGAATGTTAGATACACACTACAAACTTAGACAAGTCGTGGGTTATAAAGGTTTTTTTTTGTTCTAAGCTGTATTAAAAAGATGTTTTTTCCAGTGGTCGATAAAAGGTGCTTTTTTTGACAGATTTTGAAACAATGTTTCAATGTAACAATGTCTCAAAAACAATACTTGTAACAGAAATTAATCTACTCTTTCATAAACCGTTTGAAAATATTTTGAAAAAAATTTAAACGTTTACAACCAGTCTGCATTTTAAAATTTTTTTAAAAATTTTGATTTGCATAATTTTAAATAATTTAAAAGCTTTGCTATGAAGTATTTTTTGATTACTTCATGCGCAGAAATGTACGATATTGTAGACGACTTTAACGTTTGTTTGTCATTTGTCGGTAATTATACTTTCAAACACAATTAAAATATGTCAAGCTGAATTACACACAAGACTAGTAGACCAGGGTAGAAACCTTTAAAAATAATAAAAAGTGAAAAAAAATAATAGTAGAATGAAACTCATTAGAAAAGGAAGAAAATATTATAACAATTAAAGGAAAAATAATTTACAGGCGATCTGAGGTCGGGAAGGGGATGGGGGTGAGTTTTTAAAAGTATAAAACGGTTTTTCTTGATTTCCGGCAAAACTAAAAGTCCTATCAGAAAAAGTCAAATGGCAAAGCTGTAGGTAATAAAAAGATCTAAAACTTTTGTATTTACACTTTTTTTACATAACCTTAAAATTTATGTGAAAAATTTGGAAAACCAAGTTTTTGGTTTTTTATTTTTATCTTTTACAAACATTTTTTTTTTTAAAAACATTTGGTAAAAGCTTACCTTTTTATGTTCCAAATACGCTGTAATTTATTTGATTAAAAATATTTATTTTTTTACCTTATTTTGAATTAATATCGAAAAAACACCCTAATTTTCAATCAAAAATTCACCCGTCAAACTATCAGCTTTTTTCAAAAACTTGGTATGGTTTCTGTTCGTTGAAATCTCTACTTTCCGATGGTAAAAAAAAATATATATGTTACTACAGTAAATCTTCTCAGAAAATGCAAAAATTCAAAAAAAACTTAAATTTGAAAGTTTTTTTTTAATTATTATAAATTAGGTTTTGTTCTTTAATGTTAGGGTAGTGTATGTTTAATTATGTTTTTTCCAGGAATGTTAAGGGAAAAAAATGGAAGAATGTTAAGGGAATGTATGTTTAATTATGTTTTTTGTGTTGAATGTTAGAGGAATATATGTTTAATTACACTTTTTTTGTCGAATGTTAAAGGAATGTATGTAAATTTTACTTTTTCTGGAAAGACGTTGCAAGTTCAGAAAGTCTTCATTTAACAAGAATCTATCAAAAACACATTAAAAAGTTAAGGGTAACAGAACGTTAAGGGTAAAAGAATGTTAAAGGACATTAAAAACTCAAGAGTAAAACAATGTTAAGGGAATTAATTATGTTTTTTTGTTTAATTACAGTTTTTATGTTCAATCAAAGTTTTTATTTTACAAGTCTAGAAAGTCAAAATCTAACAAAAATCAATCCAATTTATTGTTTTTTTTATACGAAACTACTCCTTAATGTACTAACATCTAAAGACTTTTATTCGTTCCAAAAAAACCCACACTATTGTTTAAAATGCACAAATTTATGTTCAAACTGTCATGGTTCTAAAAATTGCTCTAAGATTGAAGAAGAAACCTACGAGGAAGTTAATGATTCAGAAGAAATTGTGGATGAAGAACCAACGCAATCTGGAAATAATGTTGGAGAGGAAGAAGGTGATAGTAATGAAGATTTCGAAGATCTACTAGAATCGGAGATGTTTGACGAATCTAACGATGAAGAAATGCCATCAAAAAGACAAAAACTAATGGATAAGTGATTAGAATTGAAGATAAGGTATTTATGAATGATAAGATTAATGTGTTTAAAAATATTGTAATGAATAACGTAATCAGAATAAAGCATCTACATTTAATAGTACGATTTACATTTATATTTATATATAATGAGATTTTCTATGACATAAATGTAATTAGCATTAAATAAATTAACTTTTTAATTGAAACAAATTGCAGCAATCACATTTTTTAGATAAAATTATTTACAATAATTAAAAAAAAAATTCGAATTCAAGTTTTTTTTGAATTTTTCCATTTTCTGAGAAGATTTACTGTAGTAACATATATTTTTTTTTACCATCGGAAAGTAGAGATTTCAACAAACAGAAACCATACCAAGTTTTTGAAAAAAGCTGATATTTTGACGGGTGACTTTTTGATTGAAAAGGTGTTTTTTCGATATTAATTCAATATAAAGTGAAAAAATTAATATTTTTAATCAAATAAATTATAGCGTATTTGGGACATAAAAAGGTATGTTTTTACTAAATCTCGTTGAAAAAAAAATTTTTTTGTAAAAGATAAAAATAAAAAACCAAAAACTTAGTTTTTTAAATTTTTCACATAAATTTTGAGGTTATGTAAAAAAAATGTAAATACAAAAGTTTTAGATCTTTTTATTACCTACAACTTTCCCATTTGATTTTTTTTGATAGGACTTTTAATTTGGCCAGAAATCAAGAAAAACCGTTTTTTACCCTTAAAAACTCACCCCCATCCCCTTCCCGACATCAGATCGCCCATAAATTATTTTTCTTTTTATTTTTATAATATTTCCTTCCTTTTCTAATGAGTTTCATCCTACTATTATTTTTTTTGGTTTTAAAAATTATCGACCCTGGTCTATAGATTTAAATAATTTGATAAAATTATAGTGGCTACTCCAATCTTTAATTATTAACCTAAATTTAAGCGAATGATTTTTAATGACATATTTTTGCAAATCATGAAAAGAATGGATACTAGCTTCTACCGTTTCAAATATCATCTAAATAATATTTATATAATAATATTTATTTGTTCTATATAGTATTGCAAATGTACAATTTGGTTCTGAAATTAACTGGATATTTTTCTCTTATAGTTTGTTTATTTTTTTTTTGCATTCTTATTTCGTTCAATATCTTGTTTAATCTTTTTTTTTCATTTCGATTTCTTCTCTTGTTATGTTTTTTTGCTCATTTTGTCATCTTACTTTTTTTACCTCTACACATTTCTCTCCTTTACGTGCTGTAATGTTTGTTTCTCTTTTCTATACATGTTGCATTTCTTTTTATTTTTTTTATTTACAATCTATTTTTCTTTTTTTTCATTTTCGCATTTATTACAAATTAGCTGTTTTTACATTTTTAATTTTTTCCTTGTGAAATTTTAGAAAGAATATTTATTATGTTTTTCTTGATAGATTGTGAAAGCAAATTACAAAATAATAAAAAAAATTTGTACATATTTTTTTGTCGTAAAACCGACTCTTGCGCAAATTATCTTTCTCTATTTTTCAATTTCTCTTCTCAAGCATCCAGGCGATCAAACTATTGTATCTCCTATTATACTTGTTTTTTCTTATTTCTCCTCTTCTTTCTTGTTTGTCTATGCTTTTTTCTATACTCTTTATTTCTCTATGCATCCATTGTCTCATTTCTCTTTTTTTTTTCGATCTTTATCGCTCAAATTTTTTTTATAGCATTTTTTTTTAATCTTTTATCTGTTTTTCTACTCACTACTTTGCAGCGAAATTACTAAGCCATCTTCAAAAGTACGTCTTTCTGGAGAAAAAGAAGTTTTTTCTATTGAAAAATCTTGGTGTCAACAGATTTGTTTATGTTGTCGCTTAAGTGCTTAAGTGTTCTTTTGTAGTGGCGATCACTTTAAGTCTACTCTTGAGCTGGTCAAGTGTACTCTTAAACTGGTTTCGTTGGCACTAAATTAAGATTTGATAAGGATATTCTATAGAAATCAAATAAAATCTTTGACACTTGAACATGTTAAAAAAAAAGGTTTACGTTTGTTTTTCTGGTTATTTCTTCACAACTACGCAACACACTCTGATACAGATTTTACTACTAAATAGTACAAATGGTTTACCACAAAATTTGCAAAAGCAAATGCTAAACTCTTGTGGTACACTCACAATATCTCTTACACATTAGCTGTTTTTTGAAATGCTATTCCCTTTACATGGTCTTATTACCACCAAGTCAGAATCCGATGAAGAGATTGAATAGAAATTGAAGAAGATGATGCTGTGTATTTTTGTTTGATTTGCTCTTTTATTGATGTCTTTGAAGTTTAGGAAAGAAAGGGGAAAAAATAATGAAAAAAACTAGCGAGGAATAACTTTTCTAAACTTAAGGTACAAGGTGTAGGCGATGTGTGTGGCAGAAAAGATGATAGTGTTAAGTAAAGGAGAAGAAAAAAGTAGTATGGAAATGGGGTAGTAAAGAAATAGAGCAGGTGAAAGAATGGAAGTACTGAGGATTCATGTCTGATGAAAGGAAACGAAGTAAGGCGCAGATGGGAGAATTAGTGAACAACGAAAACCAAATGTGTGCGATAGTGTGGGGCATGGCAAATATAAAGTTTAGGGGAGAGAATGAAATAGGGATGGCGAGGTTTGACAGTCTGGTAAAGAGTGTAATGTTGTATGAAGCGGAAATTGGGGGATGGAAAAAGAGGGTAGAGATAGAAATAGGGCAAGGAAAATATATGAGGTGGATGCTAGGGTTATGTAGTGAGACTCCAGGTTATATAGTGAGACAGGAAAGAAAAAGAGAAAAAGTAAGAATAGTGGCAGGAAATAGAGCGGTAAAGTTTGAATATAAAATGAGAGATAGAGGAGGATGTGAGTGTTTTTTTATATTTCTTAATGAAAAATCAAATAAAGATCATAACTTTCTTTAATAATAGTTAAAGAAAGTTTTGGAAAGATTATGTTTGTATTATCTATTTCGTGATAGACTGTGAAAACATATTAGAAAATAAGAAAATATATTTGTATATATTTTTTTTTTTATGTAAAACCGACTCTTACGTATATGACTTTTTAGCTCTTTTTTTTTGTTACTATTTTTGGTCATCTGTGATAGACTTTAGATGCAGTAGCGCGGTGGGTGACAGTTAATTTAAGTGCTAAAAACGCTAATTTAAAAAATGCTAGTTAATTCAAACTTTGTTTGAAAAAAAAAATGCTGCGATGATGTTGAAACGGGAACAATAAAAATCTGGCTTTTTTTAGTATATTTTTTCCCCCATCGTATGTTAACGTGCTAATCCAAACCAAGAATGTTTTCCTGAAAAAGAAAAAATAAAGCAATTTTCTAAAGCTGATGGAATATCTAAGTTGAAAAATAGTAGAAGACTATTTTCAGTCGTGCTGCATCTAAGCTAAGAAATTTCAAGCTTCCATTCGACCAGCTTTTTCTAATCTTCTTTCAAATGTCACAAAATCCCTCTATAAAATCGCATTGACGTTTTTTCTTATTTACGTTACTTAGCGCCGACTTTTCTCTTGAAAATTGCATAGTTTAATCTTTTAAATTTCTTTTGCTGCAGGTGAGCCTCAATGGATCAAAAAACAAACCTAATTGGCAAGTTATGGTAAGAAATTGTTGTTTATGTTGGCGATTCAAATGGATTGTTACACATGACCACAATAAATTGGCATAGATGTTTTCAACTCTGGAAATAAAAAAAAAATTGAGCCATCTTTTTATTAAACTGACAACCAAGTTTTGAAAAAAAAAAGTTGTCTATTGAGTCAGAAAAGTTTTTCAAACAAGCATCTTCACAATGTTGCTATGGTAATTTAACGATTTTCAAAATTTTTTTGGATATTTTATGAAGTTTATCGAATTCTATTTTAAAATACATACCTACTCTGCATGTATTTTGTGCTGTTTTTGCAAGTCAGCACGTAAAACACAGAATTTATTGTTTTTTATTTATATAAATTTCAATATCAGCTATAGATGACACAAAATTTTTTTTTAATAGTTATTGAAATGTTGTTTTTACTCAGCTTTTTTATATTTTATATACTGTTCATGGCAGCTTGATTCTTTTTTAATTTTGGGTCTTTTCTAGTCTCTGTCGTTTCTGTTTTTGTGCTCAATAAAAATTTTTATAATAGTTACAGTTCTTGGATTTGAATTGTCAGTTGTTTGTTGGACACTAAATTTTCTTCTCCTGGTATTATTTTCAGATCCATCACACTAAATTCTAAATTCTAGATGTTGATAACTTGATCGTATCGAATGTTTTCTTAAAGTCTGCAGAAATTAGTACTAGAGGATTAATTTACGTTTTTTATAAGCAAGTAGACAGTTTCTAGGTGGATGCTTATGCTCGAAAGCCTCTTTGAATTTAGCTTGCTCGTAATTTTGTTTTCCTTTTGCGTTATTCCTATTTTAATATAAGTGGTTCAATAATCTGATATAATCATCGAGATCTATTTGTTGTCTTTTATTTTTGGGAAGCATAATCGTTACCATTGTTCTATTTTGGCGATATTAATTTTTAGAGTGGTAGAGCTTGAATACTTGAGCTTGGAAAGGTACATCTGAGTCATTTTTACATGCGCTAACTCTGTGCCGTCGCTTTCATCTCTCACTGTACCACTGCGCATCTAATTTGAATTAATACGTCTGGGTGTCGTCTAACGTTGCAGACATTTAGAAGCTTTTAATTTCTTCTTGCGTATGATCTTTTGTTAAGGCGTATACTTGTTTAATTTGTATCGGCTGTTGAGTTTTAGTGTTACTTACGCTACTCTGCTCTATTATTTTTAAGGTGAACTTTTTTTTTACTTATGTTTTTTATTGTACTATAGTCATGACTTTAGAAAATATTTCGGTTGTTTTCTTAATTGAAAAATATATATTATTTAAAATGTTTTATCAAATTAAGGTTTGGGTGGTAAGAAAATAAAAGACAAGAAGAGACGTGAACCATTAAATTGGAACGATTTTATTGCTCAACTTCACTTTCTGACAATAAAGATTAAAGGATTTAGAAGTGGGTTGAATGTTCCTGACAAATAAAACGATTATCCAATTACATTCAAACCACTAGCAAGATGAACTTATTTATCAATAATAGTAGGGTGAAAACTGTATACAATGGAGTCTGGTATTCCAAACATGAATTCCAAAAGTGACAGATAAAAAGACAAAAAATTAAAATATATTGAATGTAATTAAATTTCATAAGGGAAGTAGACATGATTAGATGAAACGTAACACACACATCTCAGGTTTTTGTTTTACTCAACTAGTCGTTTTTTTATTTCATTCAATTGTGCGCTGAAAAACTCAATGGTAATGCTTTAACAATTAAATAATGTGAAATATATTGTTCAGATTTATAGTTTGGTTTTATGGCATTGCAATTGTTTTTATCAAGAGTTGAGCTTTTGATTAAAATGTTGACTACCTGATGACACAATAAATTTACAATCTTGGAAAATATGGCGCTAATTCTTTATTGTGTAGATATTTAATTCATTAACAAAAAAATGTCAATAAAACGAAATTAGGAATGGGAACATTACAAGTATTTTTTTTCTGATCATTTTCTCTTTGGAAATAAGCTGTTCGTGTTATCAAACTTATGCTTTTAAAAAGTTAGGAACTGATAATTAAGAAGTCCAAAATCTATTTGATGTTTTCTGTGAGAGGCTATTGTGGTTGTGAAAGAATAAGAGGATACATTATCTAGCTAGATGAATGGCACAGCGCAATACCAGTCATTGGCTTGTTAATCCTTGTCAGTTGCACATACTACTTGTTTTAAGCTACCATTTCAATTGTAAACATGCAGTGACATATTTTATCTTTTTAATATCCACATGTTTCCAACCATAGGCCTAAATTGTATTTTTACAAAATTTAATTTGAAATCGTTTTTATTGACATTAATTTCAATTTTCTACCAGAAAATGCTGACACTACTTTGTATCATTGAACGATTTGGTTTTAATTTTAAATTGAGCATAGGGTGAGTTATTGATGTTGAGCGTACTAAATTCCTCTGGATGTAAATTTTTGTTTATTGTGTCCGTTGACTTTGAATTTGATTTTAATAAACACCCTTAACAGAGGGAAGTGTAACTACTCACATTTACATTATTATTGTCTCTAGCAATCGTGCCGCTTTAGAGTTTGTGTAATAAACATCTATTATAGCAGGATTTCCTGGGTCTTGTGTATGTGCGCCACAAAGTGTTTACTCGGTATCCTAAAATGTTGGCTGCACAAAAATCGATGACGTTTTTTGTAGAGAGTGAGCTTTTCAAAGCCAAGCTTCTAATATATTATCATTTTGTTGCTGAATGATCCGGAAAAATCAAGCTTTCCGGTCAATACAAATATATTTCTAACTTCATCTGATGAAATAGTATCGTTTACTTTGAATATCCAACAAAATCCAAAAAGCAACAGCCGAAAGAGTCTCAGACAAGACAAATATTGCACAACCCCTATTCTGAAAGATAATAATGAACGGTCGCTACAAGTTTCAGTCTTTTTTTCAGCTCACATTCGCATTAAACGCGCTTACGTAGATCAAGATAAATAAGAGTTATAGTATCACACATTATCCAAATATAAAACGCAATATTCGCTTTCTTTTTTTATGAGGACGTTAGCGTTATTAAAATGCTCCGAGTTTATCAGATATGTGGAGCGATGCATATAAATAAAAAGATCTGATTTTAGATTATACTCAATTTCCTATTTCTCACTCAAATTGTTTCCGATAGGAACTTTCATTTACAACGATGGCTAATTTTAGCGGAACTATTATCGGGTTAGGGTTCAAGCCAATTTGCATATTTAGGCTATAAGTTGGATTGAGCCAGTTAAGAAAAAAAATTGAGATAATACTTGATAATCTTTCATAAATCTCTCAAGCAACGATAAAATAACTGTATATTATGTTACTATCATCTTCTCCTATTGGTACGCTTGATACTTTTTGTAATTATAAAGCCATAATAAAAAATCCCTGTACTGTTGCGTAAGCAACTACCGCACAATTTATACGTTAATGAAGATACTTTAGCAGTTACTTCTTTTAAGCTTTGGCTTTATAATTACTTGAAAAAAAAATGTATAATTAATGCACTTTAAGGCACACGGCTTAGATTTTGTTTTAATTTAATTAATTATTAGCATAAAATCCTAAAAATTTAAGTTAGGATACATAAAAGACACTGTCAAAATAATCGAATATTTTGGAAATTTTGGCAAATCCTTTCTAGAGATCAGCGAATGAAACCGTTATTCCGGGTGGTTGAATCGTATTCTTAATGATCTTTTACTATGTTTCACTTAATTGTTCATAGCTTTAATAATATTTTGTTCCGGATTTGATAGATTATTGATATTGGCTGTTAACTGTTTTGTTGGGGTTACCTTTATAATGGTTTGTCTCTTATCCCGTATTGCAAATGTTTAGATGATGTAAGCCTTACATGTTGTTACGAAGTAGTTCGAAGTTTATGATTTCTATAAGCTTTTGTAGGTCGTTTATCTATTAATCTTTTGGTTTTTCTATAGTTCTTGTACGCTCTTTCTTGTTTAATGTTTTACTAAATATTATAGTTTAAACAGCAGCGGTAACAAGCGCCTGTGGTACTCTGTACTCTTTATTTAATCTTTATATCTTTTGATCTTGTTAGTTCTAGTTTGACTTTTGCTATTTGGTGTCAATAAAATTTGTAGAAAACTTATAGATTTGTTTGTTAATCTTATCGAATTTTTAGATAACTTGTAAATCTTGTTTCTTAACCCAAGCTGCTCGTAAATTTGAAAATTTTTATGGCTATTTTATGAAAATTTTATGAAAATTTTATGAAAATTTTAAGTGTTTTTTGGTAGCTATTATCTCTTATAGCTGGTTTCACAAAGCGTTGTTAAAATTTGGTTAACACGTTGTTAGCTAACATTGTGTTAAAATTAACACGTTGTTAAAATAAGAACGGGTTTCACAACAGATTTTTAACACGTTGTTAGTTAACAACGTGTTATCTCACAAAATCGGGTAATGGTTGGCAATAAACTTCAATAATTTTATGTTATTCAACAAAACTACCTGTCATCTGTCAGATCAAATGTCAAATACAAAAATTCAAAGTTATTAAATTGGGGCTATTCTGTGAGGCTTTATCTTTCCTCACCGTCTTTTGTCACACTAATCTCTATAAAATTATTTGTTGTTTCTTTATTTTAATTGAATCATGATTGTTAAGATGGATAATAATTTGCAATCGGGTAACCGAGAAAGGGGGAAAATTTCACGGAGGGTAGCCAGTTCATTGTTTCACTTATTTTCTACAGAAGTGTTATTAATGATTATAACATCCAGAAGTCTTTGCTAATTTTAAACGTAAGCAATTTGCCTCTCATGCTTAGAGTAATCTGTTATTTTTTTTAAAAGAGGTTATGTATTTCTCTTTTTAGGTTTCAACTACGATTGTCGCTTTCTTAATTTGTCGTTAGATTTACACTCATTAAACAAAGTTTGTCAAAATTTTTCAATACGGTGGCAGATATTTCAAGGTGAGGTGTGGAATATAACAGCCAAACATTTTCTCCCGAGTCTTACTTCAGTAATGGCAATTGTTTATTCTGATGAGAAAAACACATTTATTATTTTACTGAATAACGTTGTATGGATTTACTCGATGGAAGCTTGCAAAAATGAGCTCTTGGAGAGGCTTTCTGACGTCCAAATACAAAATGCTTTATTGAAAACTCATATAAAAGAAAGGTGGTTAACAGGTTTTTGCAGACTGAAAGGGTAAATAAGGGAAAGCCAACAGGAACTTCCGAATTACCAGCTGATATTGTTGATGATTTAAGGGCAAGAGGTGAGCAAAATCTACAAACATTTTTACCGAAGATGTCTGTACCATCTGAGGCAATTTAGAGTATGTACATGCCAAACAATTCTAAGAAAAAGATTACATCTCTGCAAGTTTACTACGACACTTCAGTTTTTAGTTGTAGATTCTCTACGTTGAGTTGAGTTTTGCAACTGATTTCAACAAAGCCTAAATGATCAGTTGTTGGATATCAGAGGCGAATTAATGGACCAATCTTTTTCCATGGTAACATTAATGCAACAAGATATAGAGAAGAATTTTTGGCACCGTTCATCAGTCAGTTAGTTGACAAGGAACTTTAGTATGGGTACTTTCAGCAAGATGGGGCAACATCTCACGCTGCAACAACAACGTTTTATGACGACTGCATCATAAGTAAAAGAGGATATCCTGCATTTCCAACACGATCTCCGGATCTCACGGTTTTTTCACTATTTGAGTATTTGAAAGAAGAAATTACTGGTTGTAACTGTATCATCAATCAACAAAAAATATTTCTGAAATCAATAAAAGAAGAGTGGCTATGTGTTTAAACAGTAATGGAGAATATTTCCAACATTTTTATCGTTATTTTGAGTTTACAATAAAATATCTCTAATTGATACAGTCTATTAATCGTGTATTATCCAGAATAATCTTTGATACATACGTAAAACTCCTAATTTGTATGCATTTAATCATTCAGTAATTATTTCCCAAAAAGTTCTCTACGTTATTAACGTAGAGTCACACATTTTACAGCTCCTTTCTCTGTTATAATCATTTATAATACCCTTGTATAGGAGCTACTATGAGAATCGAAGAAAAATATCAATATTGGTTACTTATCTAAAGCCTCATTAAAATCAATGACATAGTATGTACGAAATACTTTGAAAATTTTATACTTGTGGACTATTTGACGTGTTTATCTAATAAAATTTGTTTTTCTTGTTTAATCAGTCAGAATCATTTAATTTACTTCAATTATTTTATTTAATCGTGAAATGTTGCTTCTGATCGAGCAAAAATATTTTTAAAAACTCATCGACTCTCATTCTGGTAGTGAGAAAAATCATAGTAGGCTATTAGTGGTTTCACCGTGGTTTTTATTAAGATGGCGTTACTCACCGATGACAAAACTCATTGATGTCGGTGAGTTTTGCACCGGGTTTTACAATTTTCTGTATTTACTAAATAACTGTTACTTTGTATCATAAACGGCTATTATATTTTATTATATTACCGCTTTTTTGGCTTATTTTTTAAACTGAATAAACCTTTTTAAGCAAATGAATTATCTTCGTTTTAAGATTTTAATTTTCGCCAGGATGTTAAGCTACAATATCTGGCTAATTTATTTTCAAGAATATTTTATTTATTTAAAAAGCATTAATGTTTATTGTGAAAAGTATTATATTTTATACGTGTTTTTAATTGTTTCATTGTTTAAAAAAAAACTATAAATCTAAACTTTGTATATACCGATCTTTATAACTCTTTCTGAGTCAGATAAAGAAGATAGAACAAAATAATTTCCGTTTTCATTCCAAAATATACGACGAGATGTTATAAATATATTAACTGCGGCAAAAGAGAATATCCGCATTGAATCTCAAAAGAAAACCTTTCAATATTTAAAAATGAAAGAGGCGAGTCGAGATCTTATTGTACGTGAAAAAAGGATTTCGAAAGAATGCCTGAGGTTCCTCTTCAATCCTTGGCTCGTTGTGTATATATCCCATCAAATAAAACTATTTCAAATCTGAGTCCATTATTCAGATCGTTGATTTCTCAACATTGAAAACGATCACTTCAAACAATCTTTTCGAATATATTGACAGTGTTATCCTTTCATTTTGGGTCACAAGTCGTTCAAATGGAGCAGTAAAGCAAATTTAGAGGAAATTGTCAATACTTTGTGCTATGTTGCCTTTAGAATTCAGTTTCAGTGTGAAAACAATGAAAGGTTCTAACATTTTTTATTTCATTATAACATTGATAATAATTTAATTCAGAAAAAATAAACCACTTTGACGGCTGCTGAAGCTTACTTACATTTAACTTAGTTTGGCTATAAGGTTTTTCTAACTCATATTGGGTGTAATATCTGACATTATTAACACAGTTTTACATTTGTCAAAAAATTTTTATTTAATCTCGAAAGCTCTTTTCATTACCATGTAGAATTAAACTAAAATGAACTGAAATAAATTAAGTAGAACTAAAATAAACTAAAAATGAATCGAAATGAACTAGAAGGAACTGAAATCAATTAGCCTGAACTGAAATGAACTAAAATAATCTGAATTCAACTAAAATAAATTAAAATGAACTTGAAATAAACTAAAATAAACTGAAATAAACTAAAATAAACTGAATTAAACTGAATTAAACTAAAATAAACTTAAATAAATACAAATAAGCTAAATAAAACTAAAATTAATTGAAATGAACCAGAATAAACTGAAGTGAACTAAAATGCACTGAATTGAACTAAAATGAACGAAAATAAACTAAAATGAATTGAAACGAACAATTCAGTTTATTTAAGTTTATTCCAGTTTATTTTCATGTATTTTACTTAAAAATAAACGAAAATGAATGAAAACGAGCCAGAATCAACTGAAATAAACAAAAATGAACTGAATTGTTAAGTTCATTCTAATTCATTTTAGTTTATTTGAGTTTATTTTAATTTATTTCAGTTTATTTTAGTTTAGTTAAGTTTATTTTAGTTCAATTCAGTTAATTTTAGTTTAATTCAGTTCATTTCAATTTATTGTAGTTTATTTAAATTTAGTTTAGTTTATTTTAATTTATTTTAGTTTATTTCAGTTTGATTCAGTTTAGTTTTTTTAGTGTATTTTTATTTATTCTAGTTTATTTTATTTAAACTCAGTTTATTTTAGTTTAATTTAGTTTAATTTAGTTTATTTTAGTTTATTTTAGTTTATTTTAGTTTAGTTCATTTTAGTACAATTCAGTTTATTTCAGATTATTTTAGTTTGTTCTAGTTTATTTTAATTTATTTTAGTTTATTTAAGTTCAATTTAGTTGATTTTAATTCAATTCAGGTTATTTTAGTTTACTTTCGTTTAATTTCCAAAGATCATTGTATATTAGTCTGGCAATGTACCTTACTTGTAATTAGTTTTTTTTTTATAGTAAATAATGGGTCCACTTGATGCTGTTTATTACTGGTTATTTTTTTATTGATTCTATTATTCAGTCTATTGTGCCAGAAATTTAGGATGACATTCAACGGCACATAAATAACTTACTTTTTCGAAGAATACTTTTTTATTATGGATCATTTGAATAAATTCCGTCACAATGTGAAATGATAAAGATTTGAATTTGGTTTAAAATCAATATTGTTATTTATGACTAAAAATTAACAAGATTTGAAAATTATATAGAGTGGTCGGTAATTTTGAAACCACGTATTACGGTCGTAAAACTTCATTCTATCTAGCAGAACTATGAGACTTATTTATCAAGAAAAGCTTACAAAAGCTTTATTACTACTTTATTTTTTACAGGGAGTATTTTGTGTTGTTCTCTTCTAATTGTATTTATTTAAATTATTTCAGCTTAGTAAGTAATGTTTTTCAATTTTTATATATTTTCAATAAGTGCCAAACACGTTAACTGAAAAGCAAAAGCTGGTGGCAGTAATACTATTATTCACTAATTTTAAGTCTTTTTTGTTGTGATATTAGAATAGATGCAGTTTTTTTGAAGTCAAAGCTTTGTTCGACATTAATTTATTGACTTATGATTCAAAATTTAATTTATGCAGCAGATGGGGATGTTGGAGTTGGTTTTGGAAAAAGGCATTAAACTTCCATCCTCAACTGTATTTATGAAGGTAGGTAGAAACTGTTTTTAAAAAGAAATCTAAATGTTTTATTATAAGATTATATTGTTTATTATCATAAGTCATTAAATCATATATTATTTATCATATATGATTAAATCGGCAAATAAATAAGACATTGATATTTGACGTATACTAAATAAGACGGGTGTTTTTTAAAACTTTGCGTTTTAGTTGTCTCCCTCTATTTTCATGCTATTTTACAACACCCCAGTGAGTCAAAGTGACAGATGGAAGCTCTGCATGTAAAAAATCATGGCAGTTGACAAAACGTAAATATGCGGTTTACAATCGACGAGGCTAAAAAATTATTTTACCTAATTTTAGTACGAACCGATCTAAGACCTGCTCAGTCACTCTTCATTAATACACCCTGGCTAATCAATTAGTGCATGAAATAGATAAAAGGCTAAAACAAACCTTTCTATAATGTTTGTTTTTAGAAACTTACATATATGGTAAGTTTGACTAATGACGTTTCTTAGTTTTAAATTTGAATATATTCTTAAAAAGAATCTATTGAGTCTAATAAAAAATATAGACAGGTCCAATACTGTCGAAATATAGCATATAGTTGTTAGATCTCACTCACAACAACCGTTTATTGTATTAATATTAGACTAAATCTTGGAAATAACGTTGTGTATATTATTTTTCTTGTTCTATTGGCATACCCCTCTCTGTTTATTTTACGTAAATTTTATCTTTTAGATTTTTGTAGAACGGGATTACTTACTGGGTTTTGGAAAATGTAATTGAATTGTCAATTTACCATCTTTTTACATTTTACATATTCCACGCTAAAAATGTACTTTCGGGTAAAAATGGTTAAAAAAAAGTAAAATTTAAAAGATTGTGTGTGTGAGCAGAGATGTAAATTTGTTGCTTTGGGGCGAGAACATGCATTAGCTTAGTGAATAGAATCAGCTTTGCTGGTTGTGGCTTAAATTAAGGGTAAAAATTCAATATAACGTGTTCATTCGTCAGTTTTGATATTTTTGCATTTAGATTAAATTTTATATTAGCATGGATTTTGTTAGTTTGTAGAATAATATGTTATATTTTTGGTAATATTGAAAAATTTACAATGTTCTGCGATGGATTACATTGAGTGTACGCATTTCAATGACATGTGCAAAATTCTACTTGAATTATTTTCTTCGAAAAATAGTATATTACGACCCTAGGCCAGAAAGTTGGATTTCTTGGCCGATGTGATAGAAGTGCCGAGGCTTCGCCTCGGCACTTCTATCACATCTGCCAGGTTATCCAACTTTATGGTCGTGGGTTGTATACTATTTTTCTTGATCCTACGCCGAAAGTTAATTAAAATAATTTATATTAAAGTAGTAGCACGTTCCGAGGCGAAGCCGAGGTGGGGTAGAGGGGGCGGGCCCGCCCGACTTTTGCTGGTCGGGGCGGGCATTCAAAAAAAAATATATTAATAACTAAAATGAAAAATTGATAAAATGGCATTGACAATTACAAATTTTCAAAAACTAACAAATACATGCAAACTTTATTGTATTATTTAACTTTAAATATTATAATTAAAAAAATAATCATAATTCATATAAAATGAATTCAATAGTACATTTTTTCTTATCAAACAATTAAATTGTTTTCTTCTGAGGAGGACAATGAACTTTTATTATCCTCTCGCCACTTTTTATAAGTATTATAAACCAAAAGATAACGATCACCAGATTTTTTTGGAGTAGCTTCACTTCGAACAATTATTTTAGCCTCTGTATCGAAATTTCTTATCGTTGCGCATACGAAACAGCGCACTCTAGTGAGAACGCCTCGTACCTCGAGCCGTCCACAAAAGTCCTTCTTTCTGGAGTGAACTGCGGCCCGGAAGACCGTACTTTCGGCGGGAGGAGCAAGAAAAATGTTTTTATTAGAATATACAATATATTTTCTTTGTCTTTTGTGAAAACAAGTTCAAACGCTTACTGGAATTAATCAGCTCGATCCATACTAATCATAACCGAACTATGTCTCACATTGTTTGTTTAATTATTCTTAATTTTTAACATTGATTATTTTTTATTGGAATACCTGCATGATATTCAAACGTCTCTTATACGTATCCAAATTAAGAATTTTTTTAAACAGATTTTTTTTAGCAGTTATTTTAAGGAATAGCATAATATTTTTGGATTGTAAACCAAAATTGTAAACAGTAATGTATGTGTAGATACCATTTTCGATTGAATTTAGGTATAATTGTGGGAGTTGTTTTGTTTTGGTTGGAGCTCATCAATCACAATCACATAGTTTTACCAATTCAATTACATTTATTGTATTGCCGGATATATGAGTGAATAAGCATTGTTAGTGAAATATGAATTATGTGTTTTTACGTCGGCGATGTTTATGACAGATACGTAAGGTATAACCTCTTAGTTTTTTAGATCGAAATTGTAAAAAAATTCATTATTCTTAGATTCTAGTCATAGCGGTAAGATTTGGTGCAATTAAATGTTTTTTGTAAGACGAAGCATCACATTTGTCCGCACTACATAAAAACCTTGTATAAAACTTTAAAGTCACATACTTTGACAAACAAAAGTTCAAATTTGCATTCAAGAGCAGATTGCTCCCCAATCAAACCACCCCAATAACTCGAGGCTACATTCCATTCTTGGTCGATTGGTTTTATTAAACTTCTAGATGATTAATTACGTACCTGTGCTATAAATCTGTTGATACCAAAGTTGAAAATTTGCGCTTGTTCAGCATCAGATTTCATTCGAAAGTCCCATAAATCCATTGCAGCTTTAAATTCTAAACTCATACACTATGTTTGTGTACAAAAAAAGAGATATTACTCTACACATCAACACCAGACATCAAATGATCCAATATGATGCAACACGTGCAGCCCAAATGCATTTTAATTATTGTAATGTGAAACCATAAAAATGCCACACAATGTCCAGCATACGTCATTTGACAATGATTGAATAGATGTCAATATCAGCAGAAGATTTATGGTTCCAGTAATTTCGACCCTTTTAAAACGCGAGTTTGAAGCAAAATTTTGTGACTTCTCAGTGTTGATTCTACTTATGAAAAATACGGTATCTTAAACTAGAATTTTATGGATTTTTATAATCTTTTAAAATTTATTTGGCGTTTATACGGTCTAATATGAATTTTTTTTCTATTTTCTTTTGTTAGAAAGGCAATAATTATAAACATTGAAATAAAATTAGCTGTAGATTCTAAAATGAACATGCACTCCGTAATTCTTATAGTGACATTTGATTTAAATTGAATTAAACTGTTTTGGTACAACCTCTCAGAAAACAGGATTGTCTATCCGTCTACTTCACCGAAAGCGATAGTTCTGTTATCGTGTCACCTTTTTGTCTTATGTCTTTTAGGAGTTTTTTTTGAAAATAATTGATTTATATGTGAGGCCTTTGTTATGGAAAATTTATGAGGATTGAAATGCGTTACGTTTTTGGCGCGCATAAGTTAACTTCTTAAGAAGTAATTTGTTTTGTAGTTTATAAATCGTGAAATGAAAATTTTATTAAGAAGAAAAAACGATGTTAACAAAAACTGTCACGAAACTACGTTGTGTTTAGCGATGCCAGGTTAGTAAATTTGTATCGAGAAAGTTACTCACTTAATTAATGATAAGAAACAGATAATTGCTTAATAGATTCAATAATAACAATAGCTTGAGCTTAAATAATACTACTGGAAATTAACATTTTCTAAAACCTAACATCTTCATTTTCCTTGTCTAGGACGACAAACTAGAACAAACCATTTAAATGTTTAAAAAAATATTCAAAGTCAAGCAGTTCTAGCAGCTGGTTTTCTTTTTTTGCTATAAATTTTGTTTTATGTCTAATTATTCAGGGACAATATTTTTGTTTCTAGTTATAAATATGTAAGTTTTTTGTGAAAAAATATGTTGTTTTTTTTGAAAAAACTTCTAATAACGTTAGCAAGATTTTCAAGTTCTTCTTTTGAAGATTATGAAATCTTTAGATGTAGCGCAACGAAGAATCTTCTGTGCTGGTCTAACCCAATAGTTAAGTCATTGGGGCGTTTGCTGGTTTTAAATAGCATTATTATTCATATTTTCGAGTGAAGAGTTTCTGGGGGCAGAAGACGGAACGATGTTGTGTTGTGTTGTGTTTTTAATTCGCAGAATTACGTAAATAAAGTTATAATCTTCCTTTATATTCCAAAAATTGTTTGTCGGATAACTTTAAATGTAATGACTAAGTTCTTGAAATCCAGCTTTATTTTTAAGTGAAATAAGAAAGAGGGCTGAAAAGTCATTATTAAAACCATGACAATTTGACCAATAAATAGCAGTTTAAAACTGAAAATTTTGCATTTTTTTTACTAATTTGTGTGACGATTGGTTAATGAGTGTTTTTTAAAATTTGGTGTCACAGTTGGTGATTCCTATGAGTTTGTGTGAACGGATCATATTTTTTAAAACAGTGGCTTCAAATGACAAAATAATTACTGACTGAGTTTCTCAACTTTATTTTTGTATTTAAAATGGTTTTTTTACAAAAAAGAACATTTTTGTGGTGAGTTATTGAGCCAATTTTTTTTATTGAGACATTAACTGCTGCAAGATACTGAGAGAAGATTTTACAGCCATTTTTGCACAGGCTTAGGACGATGAAATTGTGGGCGGTTACCTTCAGCAAGATGGTGTCACTACAAAAAGTGCTTTTAATTTAATTTTATCATCGTGTTGAACTATTGGTTTATTAAATTAAAAGGGAGGTTAGGTTTAGATGTCAAATTAATAACTGATTTGATAAATAGTAAAGGTACGTTCACAGTTTAAAGTTTAACTTTTATGGCAAGTTTTAACACCAAATTTAAAAAAACATCTTTTACATAGAGTTACATTTGAAAGGTTTTTGTATTATTGATGATTTTTTTTATTTTTCACCTGAAATTCGTCGAGAGTAGAATAAGAGATTTAAGTTTCAATCAAAGATAAAAGACACTGTGGACGAGATGTTGCGAGTCTCTAAACGAAAATATTGTTTTAGTAAATTGTGAGCTCTTCGACGCTTTTTTTAGATTGGTCACACTCTCTGTCTTTTTATTTTTCACTCTTTTACTGCGCATCCCAAACATCTTGCTATAACAATTGGGTTCTACATGCATAAAAATCTATTGATATTATTTCTTGTGTAATTTGATTTTTGGTTTCAACCTAAATTGTTTATAGAAATTAGTGTTTTAATTAAAGTTGCTGACACCTCTGAAGCGTCAAATGAAATACTTCAAAGTCGGATAATTGATTTTTTGGGTGCGTTTAATTGGTATATATTGGATGTCTTAAAATAAAGTATGAAATTTATTTGGCATCTAGCTGCAATGTTTGTTTGAGTTCGTATGTTATGTATGTTTTCCTTATACTTGGAAACAAAACGCATAATAATAGTGCGCGAAAATTGAACTGGACATCAACAATCTAGTGTGCTTTTTAGTTTAGCATCTCATATGTCTCAATAACGTTTGTGTCTGATGAAAGTGACGCATTGCGTCACTTCCATCATCATCATGTCGAAAAGTTTAAATTAAACACTTTTAAGGGTGCTAATGAAGTTGTCGGGAAACCCGAATGATGGACTAGGGTCGTATTTCGACGTTTTCGCAGAGATGATTAATGCTTCCTATCATATAACCCATTTGATTTAATTTGGCGTGGTGTTTCAGGTGTGCTCCGACCGATATATGATTTTTCTCTCCAGTATAGTCTATTTTTGGGAAAATTGTGTCTGGATCATTACACAGCAAAGCCATTTTCGCATAGGATATTCTCATCTTTCGGTGTGATGCGTGACTAGATATCGCGTGTAAATTTACAATATTTGAAATCGAAAAACTTTTTTGCTACTACCGCTTTTCGTTCTCTTTTTATTGTTGCGTTTAGAGTGAAACTCGTAAATGTGTGAAAGTAATGGTTTGTAATACCTTCTCTGCGTTTTAATTTTATAATAGCCTTCACGTGCTAAAACGGTGAGAAGCAGCTGATTCTTTTTTTATAATAGCAAAGCACTTAGCGAAATTGATACTGTATTAAGAAAACTTGGTAATTACTTTTTCAATTTAGCACGAAGTCAATATTTTCAATAATTTTTCATACTAACTTTTTCTCTATTCATTACATTAGGTTCTTGTTTATAGAATTAATAAAGTTTTTCATATTTTTTTTTTGTTTTTGCACAAACATTCTATGTAAAAGCTGGCGGCAAAGGTATTTCTACTTGCACATTGAAAAATGGTGGAGGCGCCGGGTAAGAAAACAAATACCTTCTTAAAATAAAAATTAAACATGTTTTTTTCTAAAAATATTAGTATTTAATGATTGATGACAGCTTTTCTCATTGAAATAATAAATAAAATGCCCATGGCCTGAATGTGTGGGACTACTAACATGAATATGAAGTCTAAGTCTTGTGTATTTTTTGATCTCTATTTCTTACAAGATAGATAATAATATAATTAATTTATTATTTTATTTGTTGATGGATTTATTATACAAATCATTAGATACCCTTTTTCAAAATGAGACGAGAGACAAAACAAAAAAAATAGCGTGCGTAAATGTACGCTGACAGAAGAAACTTTATCATTCTATGAAAAATAAAGAAACCTGCAAATTCATATTAAATATGATAATTTTAATTTAAACAGAATCTAGATAGCTGAACAGCCATTAAAGAAACTTCACATCTTGCATTTTTTGTTCACATCACATTATTGTTTTGGAAGCCAATTTATTTTGATAAATTTTTAGACAAGTTGACACCAGTAGTATTTAGCGTCCAGCTTTTGCTTAGGTATTATCTAAGTCTAAGAACAAAAAGAAAATGTGAGCCGTTACTGGACGCCTGGCAGATGTGAAACACCTAAATTATTTTGTACAAGTAATATGCATGGAAAAACAGATTACGAAAGAAACTAAATAAGGCTTAATGAGAAAAAAATTAAAAACTAGTATTTTTTTCCTGAAAATCATATATTTTTTTTAAATACAAAAATGGAAAATTTTAAACTTTATTTCTAATGGCAACAACTCATCAGTGACTTAGTAATAGTTATAATAAATATTGTCTTTGACGGTTTACTATTGCCTTCTAGCACACCAGGGCTTAAGGCAGCAATTCGTTTTGGTCGTGACGTTACAGTAAAGGGGTGATTTAGAAGTGTACACGTTTTAGATTAACCCTCTAGAATGAATTTGATCAAAACAGTTAGGTTTTTGGTTAAAAGCCGTTGTTTTAATAGAACGATGGATTAAGAGTTTATAATTATTGCCTCGTTTTCGATGCATTGGAAACCATCGGAAACTACCAATATTTGAGCAATAAGTGCAAACATTTTTTTTTATTTCTTAGTTTTGTGAACTCTAACAGGCGTATTATACAATGAGGTTTATTCTCAATTTGCCAACCACTGTTTGAAGTTTTTTTAAGTTATATTTGTATAATTTTAAACGTTAAATGAATTTAGACGTTTACATTGATTAAATTTTTACAACTTTTGCGATAGCCAATCACTAAAGTTAACGTATGGATTGAAACCTGCCACTAACATAAATTCTATGGCTTAAAATAAATGATATACACCCCCGTCGTTTTGAGAAAATGTTTTTTATTGTTACCAGAATGAGTTGAAAGCAGCGTTAAGAATTTTTATGTTTCTCGAGTATCCACTCACATTTATAATCTCAGAAAATATGTTTTTGTTGAAATTCACAAATAAACATTTTGTCATTTGAGATCAAGCTATGAGAATTTCGAAATGAACTAGGAAATTTCTCTCGAGGACCGTTCTTCCAACATTCATGGCACGTTAATAATGCCCTAAAACGCATTTGATGCAATGTCGCAACTTCAAACTAAGACTAAATACTGACGCTAAATCCAGTTAAACATTAATTCAAGTTTATAAAAGCTTATTACTATGAAAGACAGGCTAGAGCAAATCTAATTATGTCAGGTAAATCACATACGTTGAAAGATGCATTAAACGTGAATTTCTTAAAATGTTCTTAAATGACTATGTTTAGCTTATAAGGCACGCTTTGGAAATTTGAAAAACGCTTAATTCATGCTGGATGTTAAGTTACAAAAGATTTCAATTATGAATAATTTCGAAAAGGTTTTCATGTTAACTGATACTAATCAAGCTTTTGATGACATATTCTGTGGTGTTGTACTTTGTGTGTTTATTCTGTGGTGTTAACAGTTTGCTGAAACAAAGCATTGTACCTAGGTGCTGCCGCATTGAATATATATTATTAGTTTGATCTGTATTGATCTAGGTATTAAGCTTTGACTATAAAAGTATTAAGGCCAATTTATAAGTTTTGAAACCACAATATGGGACAGAATTGAGATTAAACTTTTACTATAAATACTGATCTAACTAATTTTGATTGAGTCAGCGCGAACAAACATACATCACGTATTTGTTTTTTGTATATTATACATCTAGTTTAGTTACAAATATATATTTGACTAGCTGACCCGGCGAACTTCGTACCGCCTTAGCGTAAATTTGATGCACTACTTTATTTTGTATAGCTGACCTATATTATGTATGCGTACCTATTCAATTTGAACTGGAATCTATAATATCCTCCATATAAAAATGAATACCTATTTCCCTGGTCTCGTCATACCCGAGAAGGACTTTACTAATTTTATTAAATATTGCTCCCTTAGTGCCCCCTCCACCCCGCCCGCCGCGATGCCCGGCGCGCTTTTCAGACTGCATCGAAAACAATGGCCGTGGCGCTATGGCGGTTTTGTTTACTGTTTGAATTTTTTAATTCGTAATATCTTTTGAATGGAAAGTCCAATTTAAATAATTTAAAAACTATTTTATAGGTAGTTAAATGGTCTTGACCATAAAATAATTTATTTGGATAAGGATTAATATAAACACATAAATAGCATGGTTTGAATTTGGTTAGCATTTTCATTAATGTTTAAAATGAAAAAAGTTGTTGTAGTGACATAACTACAATAGTTGGACATATGCTACCGCGGAGTTTTTTGTAGACATTATGATGTTCTTCAATATTGTTGTACATTATTTTGTTCTATTGCTAATAGTTTTGGCAGCGCATTCGACGAAAGACATTTTAAGACTCATTTTTTTACACCTTCGGTTACATTGTTCAAATTTTACCAAGGATCCCTAATTTTTTTCAAAATGAAATGTAGCCTATGTCAAATAGGAAGAATGTAGCATTCTATTGGTGAAAGAATTTTTTAAATCGGCTTAGTACTTTTTGAGCCTATTCATTACAAACATACAAACATACAAATTTTTCCTCTTTATAATATTAGTGTAGATTTGGATTGTGTCACTATTGAAAACTTTAATTAAGGAAATAAAGTTAAAGATTGACACATATTTAGATATTTTCATTAGTGTAGACTTAGGTTTATCATCTTTCATTTTTCTTAGTACTTTTTTATTTTATAAAATTGTTTTCTTGTATCACTCTTGTCAATTTTTGATGATCCTCATATATTTTGTTTTTTTATTATTTTATTGCATTCAAGTATCTCTAAATGGTGTTTTTCTAGGACCCTTTAGCTGATTGAACAATAATTTTGTTAAAATAAAAATTTACTTTGTTTGTATTTTTTATTTCTTGGCGCATTATAATTGTTTGTTTTTATTTTTGACAAAAAAATTTCTAATTTGTTACCATTTGTTTTTTTTTGCATCTTACGACGTGCGACGTTTTTTTTTCGATGCTGATTCATGACTTAAGTCGTGAGTCTTCAAGTTGTAATTTGGAGTGTGGCAAAATTTTTGTCAATTATTTTTCCGCTTACTAAATAATATTATCCTCAAATTTCCATTAAAATTGACACGCGAGAAGTTTTAAAACCTACTAGTCCAGTCATTACGTACATTCAAAAAAGAAAATGAATTTGCGCTTCTATATTTCTAATATATTGTAGGGGATACCTAGAAAAGCTTAACTTGAGATTGTCGACCAAGCTTTCCTAGGAGCTTTCGCCGCCATCTTAAAAAAAGAGGTAAAATTTGTTTCTCGGCAATAACTCGGCTATCCGATGAGATTTCGAAAAATTTTGTAGGACACTTTTTGTAGCTTTCTTTGTGCTCTACAATAACGCCTGAATCATTTTTGAACGCCTGAACGCCTGAACATAAAAAAATCCAAGAAGGAGATTGTAGGTCTGAATATGCTCTACAAGTTTGAATTCCACAATTTTTCATATTTATTAAGACCCAAAGAAAAAAAAAGCAAAAAACAAAAATTGTGTCCTAAATTTTTGACTTTATCAATCGATATCTCGATAACGATGCATGATACGCTAAAAATGGTTGGGGCGTTATTGTAGAGCACAAAGAAAGCTACAAAAAGTGTCCTACACAAATTTTCGAATCTCATCGGATAGCCGAGTTATTGCCGAAAAACAAATTTTAAGCGTTTTCCAAGATGGCGGCGAAAGCTCCTAGGAAAGCTTGGTCGACAATCTCAAGTTAAGCTTTTCTAGGTATGCCCTACAACATATTAAAAAAATAGAAGCGCAAATTCATTTTCTTTTATTTGCCTTTTTTTCGGACGAAATGACTGGACTATACATGCTATTGTCTGCTTTAATCATGCCGTCAGCAACTCAAAAAATGTAATTGCAACAAAATGCATAAAATCTATGTATCAAAAACATTTAAAAATTTTAGAATTTTCTAGTAACATTATGATGTACAAGCAAGCTTTTCTGTGAAAGAAACATATTCTGCGAATTAAGGCGGCTTGTAAAGTTGTTGTTATAAATGACATTAAGTCCACATAAATACGTAAAGAAGGATAAATCGGGTCAAAGTTGCATGAGAAGCAGCTAAAAGAAAAGACGCTTACCTTAAAATCTGGAGGCAGCGTAAGCTTAAAGAAAACACGAGCAAAAAGAAAAGAAAAGGAAAAAGGTCATTTTAAATGCATTTCCAGGAGGAACCTCTGGAGAAACTTTCCGCAGGAGCAAACTTAATATAAATCCAGTCATTGTTTTTGTTAGAGTCCGCCACAACGTAAACTTGTAACTTCCGTAATAAATCACGTTGTAAAGTCAAGTCCGGTGTGATTTTGGCAAAATTTGATGCAACAGTTGCGGTGACGAGGAATGGAAAGAGACAGAAGTGATCAAATGAAAAAAACCACAAGAAACCAACGGCGAATAAATCAATGAAGGTTCCCGCTGAGACTTTATTTTTGTATTGATGTATAACGCCTATATTTCTTCAAAAACTCTATTATACACTAACCACATTGATTCTATCACACTAAATTATACATTCTCGCAACTAGAAAATTCATGATTTACGCCCCGTAGACCTGAATTATCGGAAACACAAAAGCGACTTTTCTTCGTGTTACCACAATCGGAAAACATTCGGAGAGTTTTCAAAGAAACGGAGCGAAGTTACGTGCGAGATAAACTATTTGGACGAATATGGTTCGAACAAAACGTGAATTATGACTGTTTTTGATAAGACATCCCACATTCATTTTCATTTCTTTTTGTTTTGACCCGGAATTTATTACTATAGCCAACGTTAGGTTTTATGACGGCACACTTTGAGATAAGCTCAATAGATTCGGTGACGACGTCACGTAAAATTTTATGCTAAAGTTAACGAGGTTAATTCTATGGAAAAGTTGCAACATATCGACGGGAAAAGCTACTTGTAGCCATCAAGCACTTAGTCTGGGACAAAGACATACGAGTATATGAGAAACTTGAAGTCGAGCATGACGAAAAATAATTTTTTCATACATAATTTTAAACTATAAAAGACGGAAACATCAGCTTCTGCTCCTTCAGAATGGAATGAATAAGTCCAATTAAGTTACTAATTCCACAATCTATGGAACTGCTGCTAGACTTCGGGATATGAGATGATAGAGATAGGTCTTCAAGTAAATTAAGACTGTTACATGTTGAGCGTCCAAGTCTTCACATTTGTGTATATTATATTCCAAGCGCACACATTTACGATATCCAAAATTTTTTTGATACTATTAGAAAAAGCGGAGTTTTGTATTAGTTTATTCAATACAGAGACTTATAGACTCATACACGTTGAGTGAACTTGTTTTTTGTTGGTGATTGAGTTTTTTACACAATTAGAATTTCAATCTTTAGCTCTCTAAAGGTTTTTTTTGTGATTGAGTTATTGAGTTTTTTACACAATGAGAATTTCAATCTTTAGCTCTCTAAATGTTTTTTTTGTTATTGGGTTTTTATGGTATTTTTACAGCTTTTTGTAGTCGTTCTGCTTTGGCCATTTCTTTGGACTTTCGAATTTTTTTTTTGTTATTTGTTTTGTTTTTATGGTCTGTTTACAGCTTTTTGTAGTCGTTCTACTTTGGGCTGTTTTGAAGGTTTTTTTTTAATATTGTTTAGAAGTCTGATGTTTTCTATTTGGTTTGTACGGAGGGTAACTAGATTCCTGTTTTTCTGCATTCAGTAAATGATATATAAATCTATTCCTAACAACAGTTCTATCGATGAGGCTTGGTTTTTTATAATTTTTAATCTTAGTTTTTTTCGGTTGCTTTTAATGTGCTTTGATTCCCTCATCAGTAACTTTTTTTTTTGCATATTTTTTCACATATGTGGTTACATCTAGCATTATTTTGTGCTACTATTTGTTTCTTGTTTTTTCCATGTTCTACGCTATATAATTGAATTCAAAGTTTTTGTGACTATTATACATTTTATAACCATGTTTATTATTTTAAAACCGTTACTTCTACTTTTCTCAAATAGTACTTTTAGATACATTACTGTTTTCAATGTCTTTATGTAACCGTTTGTCAACGATAATGTGGTTTTCTATGAATATTCTGTTCTATTCTCATCTTTTGTTGGTCTATACTTTTTGTGGTTGTCCTGAAGATTGCAGACCTTGTAGCTTAAGTCACAATTTTTTTTTTCTAATACTGTGATTTTTACAGATTATAGAGAATAAAGTTTTGACCTGTTTTGACACTTGAATAAATTTTGACTACGCTCTTCAAAGTTTTAAAATTTATTCTGTCAAACGTAAGCATTACTGGTTATTCTACAATGCCTTAGTTATTCTGTGGATTTTTTTATTCAACATTTTTTATAAGAGATCTATAAACTTCTAGAATTTTTAAGTTTGCATTGACCAAAAACATCTTTTTTTTCTAAAAAATATACAATCTGTAAAAGGTTCACAAAAAATGTTATAGAACTTTTGCTATGCTCTAGGAAATTATAATTTTTTGTGCATATTAAAAAGGCTGATGTATCATATTTTATATAAAATTAATGATCTGCTGTAAAACCACAGTTTATTGGGAACATAGAAGATAATAAAATATTAGTGTAAAATTTGCTTTCTATTTGAGATAATAGAATATTATTAGTGTAAAACTTTAAATTATTTATAATAAAAAACTGCATAAAACTTGATTGTGTGAAAATTGGTGTTATTCATTTTGATTTAAAATTTGCAAATTTTTTGTTACAGAAAACAAGTTATTTATTACACACTAATATCCTACTGCCTTCTAACATGATAGTTTTGATTTCATAACACACTATTTACCGCTAAATAATTATTATAGAGCTTTATTTTTTAATTAATTTGTATGAAAAATTTCAAAAGCTTTAAATTAAGACTGAGAACGAATATTCGAATTATTTGAAAGGATATTTAATAGCTAGCCAATTTAAATTTGAATTGGTACAAATTCAGTAGACTGAATGTCTATAAGTATTGGAATAATTATGACTATTTGTTTAATCCAGATAAAAAAAAAATAAATGTTGATATATCAAAATTAGATGCTATATACCATAATTCTATTTATATCGTATTTAACATACCTAGGTAATTAACTAACTTATTTGCTATCAAATTTTGCAATAAAAATAACAATATCGTTTGCAATTTAATAATCAAATAGCAGTAACTGAATGTTGGTGAATCTACTCCGGTCTTTTGTCTGCAATAGGCAATATTAATTTTTTGAATAATTGAATTATTCCTATATTCGAATTACTTCGAATAGTTATATTGTTGCAGACTCAAACTTTCAAAATAAAAACTAAAAATTATAAGCGAAATCTTCAACCTTTTTGTTATGCACAGAAAATTATTTAGTTAATAATAACCAAAGTCTTATAACAATTTTTGTTAACCTATGTTTTTAAAGACTTTTTTAGAAAAATACTAATGACATCAATAATCAAGAAATTCGCATTTGTATTTATTGTTTTTAATTATCTTTAATTAACAATACAGCTTCAAGACAGTATCCCATGAACAATTCTTAAATCAACTTGTCAAGACGCTGTTTCTCGAAGCAGTAAAACATCAACAAGTAGTCTCTTAGATTCTAAAATATACCGCATATTTTGGAAATACTAAGTGACAATAAACAAAAATAAATTTTGACTAAAAGGACAGGAACATATTTTTGGTTGTTACGCGCGGAAAACTACTCATATAATGGCTTTTGTCTCTCTATATCTCCACAAAAGCTGTTGATGTTTTTCTATTTTTCGCAAGAGAAAGCTCAGACATTTGCTTATCAACTTGCAAAACTATATTAATTTTTGTTTGGTCAATCCAATGTCTTTTGTAATTTAATAAGAAAATACTATAATGTATCTCTTTATCCAGATTGCTGGAGTTTATGATCGCTTCTCGTTCCCCAATAGAAATCTTTTATGGAAGAATGTTGAAAGATTTAATTGCAAACCAGATTTCTCCTCAGAATGGCAGTCAATTTTTTTTTACTCGCAAAGAAAGTGATGTTTAAAATTGTAAATTGTTCGAGCTATAAAATCTAACAAGAATGTTCAAATAATTGATTGTGCTGATTAGATAAAAGCACCTATTTCACAAACAACTTCTCATTCCTTGCCATGCAACGATGGAATTCTAACCATTATTGTAATAACCCTTTCTGGTTTCGGCATTTGAAGTATTCCAATACTTACAGAAGATTAAGATGTTACTTTCAGGCCGTGTAATATACGATTTCATTAATATTGGAATCAGCCACAGAGAGAATTTGATTATCTAATATTTCCTCAAACGCTATTCAAATCTTTCGGTATAATGGATTATTGTGAAATATATGTTGTATTCGCATATTTTGGTTTGAGAGGAGAGGAGAGAAGTCTCGTATAACAAATGTAACTATTGCAGCTGACATCGGAAAGGAAATAGTCTCAACATGTAAAATATAGTGCCAATTCCAACGCATATTGGTTTTTGTTGTGTTGTATTACAAACTACATGCAATATCTCTTATTGATCTTTTGTGTTTGTAAAAATGGCTCTTTTGTTTTGGATGTCTATTAATGAATGGATTGATGATTCTACAAACAGGTGGCATATTCATAGTTGTACAATATGGAAATTTGATTTTCGGTTTCTGCATTTGAATTAGATTAGTGTATAGTGGCAATGCTCAATTGTATTATCTGCCACTAAGAACAGTCTAATAATCTCAAACACTACAATAGAATATATTTAAGGAAGCCATTTTAGGTGGGTTCATAATTTTATTATAAGATAGAAAGTTTTTTCTGAATTTATTATAAACGTTGTTTTCAAAGTTTTTTTTTTAAATTATTCTTTTAAAACGTTAGAAATTATTATGACGGATATCATGTAACTGTTAATGTTTTCGAATGTAGAGTGTTACTAGATGGATTAAGCATTGAAATGATTGGTTTATGGGAATTTTGCTAAAGTCAAAATTGTGGGAAATTTGGCTTTTGCAAGAAAGTCAATTTCGCAACACTGACATTGACTTTTTAGACTTTTTTTTTTGTAGACAGCAAAGTTTAAATCTTTTGACATTATTCACCGTTTAACATTGAAACAGTTATGTTATAACGTTGGAAATGGATAAAGAACGTTTTTTAGAATATAAATAATTTGTTGAGATTTGGAAAAACGCTTAGAATTTTGGGTTGCGAATGGAAGTGTTGAACAAAGCGTTTGCATTTTGTTGGAAAAAAGGTATTATTTTGGATAATTAAGCATTTTATATGTTTAAGCTATTGATTGAGCTAAATTCCATTATATTTTTGTGCTTTTGTTGTAATCTAAATTGAGTTATCAAAACTTTACAAAATGTTAGCAAATTGTTAAGCCTGAATACAGTCATGGTGCAGTATCTGTAAGATTCTGCACAGGCAAGAAACCCTGCGGTGAACCCTCATAAAGATTAGTGAAAATTAAGTAGCAAAAAACTATATTCGCACAAAACGTTTAGCTAAACTATAAAATCGTCGTCAGGATATGAGAAAATTGTAAATCTTATTACAATAGGCGAACCAACTTTTTCATAACAACTACCATATATAATTCCATTATACCTACTCTCAAACGAACTGCACAACAAAAAGATAATAAAATTAGAGGGAAGAGGTTATTTACTCCTAAAAGAATTACAATTTATGGCAAAATTTCTTATATCTTTAGGATAATTTTAACGGCAAAACAAATCAATATGTATAGGCTATAAAAAAAAATCATGATAATAACACCGTGCGATCAACAATTTTTTGGTTATAACTTTACTCTGCTCACAAAGACAGAGTAAAGTATTCCTAAATTTGGAAAAGTTTCTAGAAGTGCGAATTATAATCTTCAAAATTTTGGAGCTGACCATGCAGACGTGATTGACATGTGGCTTGAATAATAAACAAAAAAGAAAACTATGGTCGTATCTGTAGAAATTGAAAGGTTTTTATTGGAAGTTGCGAAACTTGATTAATTTTAGAAAAAACACTTACTTGTTGTATCTATTTTAAAAACTGTCGGTTATCGTTGTTTACTATGGCGACTAATAAACCGCTTACGTAATAAAATCGTTTTTTGTTCAGGGATTAATAATCAAGTTAAATTAACAAATCTTAAAATGTAATTTCACGAGCATTTAAAAATACTCAAACTTAAGTAATTATATAAAAATTAAATTATTTATTTATTTTGTTGTTATCTATTTTCTAACCTTTAGTAATGTTTGAATAACAGGTCATAAATGAGTGAGATAAAAATAAGCACAACGTGGCTTGCCACATGTTTTTTATGTATTAATTAAAAGCACAAATTGACTTTGAGAGGCTGCGGTTCTGAAACTGCGTTAATGTCAAGACGTTTCAATAATTTGCCTACAATTTATACCCTCTAGCTGGTGAAACTCAATACACTTTATAATAAAGTTTTCTTTTATTTCTTGTGGATTTTGTTTTAAATATTGAACAGTAAAAAGTGGTAGGATGGTGTTTGCGTGACGTTAATTCAAAAACTCAAGGATTTAGGTTGGCGCCTAAAAAGCGTTTTTGCTATGCTATCGAATTTTTTTTTAACTAAATGCATGAATAAAAACGTCCTGTTTTGTTTTTCCTTATCATATCTTGAGGAGTATACGAGAAGAAGCCGCACACTAACGACGTTGTTATAAAGAATGCAAATTTTAGTTCAAACAGCTTGAACGACTTTTATTGGAAAGCATATACCAATAAAACGTAACGATAAGAAGGGTAAGAGCCCCAAAGTTGCTTTGTCAATGGGGTGGTCTCACTTTTGTTTCCAAGATTGTAGGTTTGCTTGAGCTTTTCATATAACCGCTAGTATCTTTGGCGGAAATACAACGACTTTGATACGTAATTTACTAAATTGTGTTAAATTTGTCGTATGTCTTATTTTTCTGTCATAAAAAGAACGTTGAAAAAAGATTTTTATTGTGAAAAGAGACCTACAGTGTGTCGTATCATGTTGCTATGAATAGTATTAGGAATTGAGGTATTTAAGTTGACAAAAACAGTTTAGTGAGAAAGATATGTATACTCACTCAGTTTAAACATTTAAGCATTGTGTATTGTTAGAGAGGTACAGACATTTAGATTTGCATATAATGAATGTCTTTCTGCGAAGTTTCGACTCAGAACAATTTGCGCCCTAAGCTGTACTCTTGAAATATCTCTGTTTTTTGCTTTAGAAGCCGTCATTTGTTTTTAACAATACTGAACCATGTTTAAGGGAGTTTCACAAAAGAATTCGATTATGTATACACTGATGTTTAACTTATTTTCATATTACATGCTTTGTTTGTACTGTGCGACAACATCAATCACGTTTGTTACATTGTAATGTACAGGATTTGCTTTATACAGGATGTTCCAGAAATATCAAGAGAGGCCACGAAGAGCCAAACTAATAATAAATATTTACGTAAAAACTCAAAATCAGACATGTCATAATAATTTAACCTCAATAGCGAGCTCTGCTTTTGTTTGTTATAAACGTTCAAGCAATTATAGTAATTTCAGAAAGCGGCACATTGTTTTCTTGACTAAGATTTAGGGTCAACTTTGATAGGACTTTATGGAACAGTTTGTATGTATACGCAAACAAAGATGTCGTCACTTTCTTTATTTTTAACTGTGGTTATAAATATTGTTTTTTTATTTTTTTTTATATTTTATTACTAATTACTAGGCTGTAATTTCTCTTTAATCATAAAAAAAATAAAATATGGTTTGAATAATTAATTTCAATTAATTTACCGTAGCTAATGGAAACGATTGCCAACTTGAGCTTTTATTGTGGTTGATGTAGTTTGGTTAATCATGCGCGGTGAGGTTATCCTCACCGCGCAAGGGATTTGACCTAACCAGACTTGACCCAACTTTCACCGCCTAAGAGAATATTGCCACTACTGATTATTTTACCGCTTTCATTTTAATTTTATCAAATCTTACTTTGCTAGATTTTTATAAGACTTTTACAAATATTTAACTATTTGTTTGACTCGACCTGTTTCTCTGTACAACAACCTTTTCTGTGTTGTAAATGGTCGGATCAATAAAGGGTTTTCAAGTATAATTATACTTGAATTTTGTTACTCTTTTTGGGCTTTGAATTTTTTACACCTGATTTTTTAATTTTTCTACTTGCTTAAATTGACTTACATGTTTATCGGTATTTAAAAACTACAAAAATGGCTGCGGGATTTGTATCTCAACAATGGCCTATTGACAATTTGAAAAGATTTTTAACAAAGAAAGACTTCTACATTATGTAAAGTATCTAAAATTTAGTGATTTTAAATGTCTATTTAAAAAATATGTATATTTCAATGTATATTTAAATTTTTAATTTCTTTCTGGTATTTTATAAACAATTAATTTAAGTGTCATATGTCAAAAAATGCTATAATAAGAATAACTTAAAAATTACTGGTCCGATTTTGATTTAATTTAAATGCAACCAATTGGAAAGCACCAGCTTTCAAATAAATGAAGAATCATCAAAATCAGTTTACCTAAAAAAAAGTTATAGGGTTATAGTTCTGTATATAGTTATTATATACATAATGTAATAGTTATCATATAGCATTGAGAACCTCCTCCTTTTTTTTCGATTAAAAAAAGTACTTTTGTTTAAAATTATTTAATTTGTACAAAAATACTTTAATACTGCTTTTGTATCTAATTATGTGTATGTCATATATTATTTTTTTATTATTTTTTAAAAGTAAAAACTGACGATATAATTTTTTTTGCGGGGTAAATTACTGTCTATCACGTATTTTTATTCAGATATGTTTTTATGTATTCAGTACTTGATAGATTTTGATTAGATTTGGACTTTTTTTCCAATTAATACAACAAAAGCAGTTTTATATTTTGTGACAAATTGGATAATAATCTTCGCTTTTTTATGAATCTTACCTCTTTTGGGGTAAAATAGATGGGGATTTTTGATCGTGTTTAAAATCATAATAAAAACTTTTTAAAAAAATATTTTTTCGAATAAAAACGAAAACTATTTTCTCTTAAAATTCTTATTAAAACGGTCCTGTAGCATCATAATGTAGAAACGTCGTTTCTTGACCTCGAAGTAAGGAGCGTCTTTTGACATCCTCTGATGTCTTTTTTTTTACTATATTGCGAAAGTAAAATAGGACTATTAGGTCCTATATTTACATGGGTAAATATAGGACCTAAAGTTAAAAAGCAAATTTATTCAAATAAAAATCTGTTGCGACTTTTGGAAAAACTCTGATTGGCGCCTAACCCATCGAGCACCAAATATGACATGAACGTTTTTTGACCACTTACGGTTGGGAGGAAGGCCTCAAGAGTCAACAAATTTTTGTTTTGAGTGAATTTGATTTGATTGCTTTTATTTGATTCAAATTTAATGGAAATCGTTGTTGTTTGAGGTTTTTGCCACTTGAAATTGACAAGAAGATAAATTTCTCAGTAGTCTTATAATTTCGCTCCTTCATTAGACGCCTCATTTTGATAAAATTACGGTTCATCATTGTGCCCTCATACGTTAAAACATGCAATTTGCCACCGAAACAAAATAAGAATTCATTTTATATAAGACGAATTACCGAAGGGAATACGTAATTCGAAATTGTATACAAGTTGTGCATGTCTTAGCAGCAATTACTGAACATGATGAGCCACGACAAATTGACACTAATTAAAAATTGATTGTGCCTGTTGGAATTGAATTACTAATTTGGCCGCCAGGTCGTGCTGCAAATCACTAGGTATGGAACAAGTAATCAAGATGAAGCGTTGCGAGTTTCATCCGATATTGCTCTGAACAATATTTATATATTGCTTGCTAGAGGGTGAATTAGGCCTCTACGTTTAGTTTTAATGGAAAACAGGGGGATAAATGACGTTTAAAGACATACATTTTTCCTTATTTTCTCTCCAACTTTCCGTACGATATCAATTACCTACATTTCAAGATAATAATTAAAAAGTAATTGAAAGAAGTAAGTAGTCGTGAGAAATCTGGTAATATTCTCTCAAGGCATAATTAGTCTTTAGTGTAATTGGTGTAATTATTGTTGGTTACAGTTATTCGGATTGATGGTCATACAGCTTAAATCGTATTGCGCTTAATGTATGTGTTCTATCAATCATATCTTATTATAGCCTAGTACTTAGATTATTAAACAGAAGGCTTAATCCATAGCTTGCTCTTCTTATGTTTTGCGGTAAGAGTAGTAAAATGTTTAGTTATTATAAACAATTGAAAATTATTAAAGTATAGAACAAAGCACGTGTTTACAAACGCGCTATAATCGGCCGTGACATATTATAAATGTTTGGGCAGTGGTTTATGCTTCTATATAGTCAAAAATTATTAATGGCTGACAGAGAATTTTAGAAAAATAATATCCCTACCTGCTGCATAATATCTAAATATAGTTATTATAGTCGCTTTTCTAAAAATAGACATTCGTTTGAATTCTGTCAAAGTTCAAAAAACTTAAGAATCTTTTAAATCAACTATATTATAACAAGCTGCGCCCGGTTACACGCGCATAAATCCCGTCGCAAAACAGCACAACCGTCAATGATGTCTGCCCGGTTAAATTAAGTTAGTCAGAAGCCGCATGTCTAGCATGTAGATCTGGGGATATGTCCAATTGTATCGGTCATGGGCCGAATTTGCCATCTGAATTGATGCCGAATTATATGATTTGATTTGATTTATCGATCTAAATTTTTAGTAAAGAAAAGGAAAGATAAATTTTCGAATGAATTTAAAATACTTGCAAAGCGACTTTCTTGATAAATTTTGATTTAGATTTAAACGTCAATTTCACTGTTTGTATAGTGTGCGGGAATTTGTCAATAAAAAAGTTAGCAACATTGTGTAAGGCAAGGTAATAAAATTAATTGAAAGCACGCTTAAAGCGACATGATCTATATTTTTATTGAAATAGAACATTCTATTGGTATATAATTTTAATAATAAGTGGCGCTGGAAATAAGATTAAAACACCTTTTGTAGCGTGACAAGCTCTCACGCAACATAAATCAGATTATCCCTTTCTGCAAAGCTTTGGCTTAAAAAGAAAAAACTGTGCTAAAATTTGCACAAATAAAGCTTTTATTTACATTACCAATGTACCTTTTAAGGTTTTGAATAGTCGTCAATTATCATCTTTACTTACGACTGTTAAAACAGTAATCGTTCAAAATTTGTGTTTTGAAATTTCAAATGCATAATTTGACTTTAGTACGTGGGTAATGATAAAGTCAATATGTGAATTTTGGCATTAGAACTTGAGACAGATTTGGTCTGACTAAAACCGACTTGACCAGACCTGAGAGATTAAACTTTGACTTTAAATACTGCCGTAAATACTGTATGTTCATAAATTATTTAGATCAACTTCTGCTATGAAATTTTGAACATATGCTTATTTTTTGATTAATTTATGCGTAGATATAGACGTTTCGTGTATTATTGGATGATCTTTGACTTTTGACGACGCTATCATACTATCAAGGACAATGAAAATGTATTAAATTGCGCAGCAAGAGTTGATCTAAATAATTTATGAGCGCACGGTATATACATTTGTTATATATAATCATACTAAAAAAACAAATAAATAAATAAATTACAAATAAATAATAATTTTTGAGTAATTAAAAGTTTTTTTATTAAAAATGCAAATTTGGTTTTAACATTTAAGTATTTCAAATAGACCCTTTTAACTGAAAAAATTCTAGAGATTTATTTAGAATTAGAATTAGAAAAGAATTCTAGAGTGTGAAACTAATCCTATTGGTTGAAATTTTATAGTTTTATGAACTCCTAATTGGTTGGCTATTACACCTTTTGTTTGTACTTTTCTAATCATTTCAAATATTTATGTTAACTACAGGGGGCTTAGTGGTCAACTTTGTCTCCTCTTTTGGTTAGTCCCAAATCACTTATTTTCTCTTTTATGCAGTCCTACCTTTGCTTGATCAATATTTATTTTCTTGAAGAATATATCTTTGGCCTTACCAGACATTTACGTGTTTTTCTTAAATATTTCAAAAGTCATTACTCATTGTTCTTTTCTTTTCACTAAACCTTGACTGACTTTCTTACATTACCTATTTAATTTTCCTCTCACTGCTGCATTATAAAGTTTATATCTCGTGTTGAATAAAGTTATGTTTGTAGTTTACTAGTTTATTTTTGTTGTCTTTTTTGTAAAGTTAGCAAATAATATCTTCCTTTTACTCTTTCGGAAAATCCTCGTTTTTCTACACCTAGTACATTATATCAACTATTCATTCCATTATCATTTCTAACTCATACATCTATGTCTTGATTTAAATTTCTTCCTGATGGTGTTTTATAGAAGATTTTTCAGTTTATCTATTGACCTTTCTGTTGATAATTTTTTATTGTGTTTTTTTATGTGCTTTTCTAGTGTTTGCTTGTTTTTAGATCATTTATTTGAACATTTATTTTATCATTTATTTTTCCATTTCTGTATCGGTGTGTTTTTGAACCGATGTTTTTTTCATTTTTGTTCTTACGTATGTATTTTTATATTTACCTCCTTTAAAGACCCATTTATTAAAGAGATCAATAATCTAGGCATATGTAATAAAAAATAAAAGTTTGTTCCACTATTATATCCTACAAATTCAAACTCATTAAACTTTACTGATGAAGGCTTCAGCTTTGGACTAAATATATTTTTTAATTATTGTAATTTGCTTGGCACACCTGACGCGTCACTTTTTATTAATTTTATTTAAAATAGTTAAAAAGTGATGTTTGCAATTAAATATGTTTACACCGTTTTGGATTCATACCTAAAGAAGCGTTTGGCGACACACTCGTTCTGTTTTCAGGCGTAAGTGACATCTTGTTAAAATTGTGAAACGTATATTCAAACATGTCAACAAGTCTTTATAAGGGTCACAATTTTTGCAACAGCTATGAATTTTGAAGCCCTTATATCAGTGGAGTGACACTTGAAATTGACTCTAACGGTGAAAAATCTCATTAGAAAATATGGATTTAAAAATTTGAATTAAAAGCAACGGAATAAATACATTTTGTTACTATTAAGTTGGTAACATTTTAACAGGCTTGTTAAAAAGTGTTAAATCTTGAGTAAGTGCTTTATTTGTAGAAAGCTGATATTGCGACAAATTATGTAAAAAGAAATAAGTTCGAACATAACAAGTGATAGATAATGGACGTAGTTGGGTTTTATAGAGGTTTTTCAGAGGCCTAATGTGTCTCATAAGTTAATGCAATCATTCTATATGAAACTAAAACAAATAAAAACTCTTTAACTAGAAAATTAATCTTTAAATAGAACCAAAAATTAAAAACTTCTAGTACAAGTGCTACACTAATGTAAAGATTTTTAATTAATTGAAATAAATTAATTTAAAGATTTATTTATTTTTGCCTTAAATCGACTACACATTTACAGATTGTTGCTACGAAATAGTATTATTAGAATTACAAATTATTATGTGCGTCAGTTTTTTCAGAAACGGTTCACCGCTGAAAATTTTATAGATGAACAATCAATCATTTATTATTGTTTTACCCTTAGAGACTTTTTTGTCACATTTATATGGTACTAATTTTAAAGACTATTGTACCTAACAATAAAAAGATTGTTAAATCTAGTTGTTGAGTGCAAAATGGCCGTAAATGATGATCTATCTTAAAATGAAACTTTTAAACACATAATAATATGTAAATCTAAGTTGAGGATAAGGCCAACCAGAAGCAATTTTTTAGAAAAGGACTAACCGCCATTTTTTTGGTCTGACTCTGTAAGCACTATTTTTAGTCACTTGGTCACCGAGGGATATAAATATGTGTATCTAAGAATGAGCACATACATTTTAATAATAATTTTTTTTTCAATTATAATAATAATAGTGCTTCATTGTAAGTAAAATTGTTATTATTATAGATAATTGATAAATCAGTTGAATCACTAAAGTGATAAATGTATAAATATTATACTTACTTGCTTTGCATTGAAATTTTTGCAAATTTTTTTTTCAATTAATCCATTACTTTTGCCGTCTTTTCTTGTTTGTCCGGATTATCTAAATTTGATAAACCGGTCCATTTGACTGTTTTCTTTTTCTGTATGCTTCTTTGCACTGCATGTGTCACTCATTTTTGCACGGCAGAAATATACCACAAGAGGAAAATTTTTTTGACGTTTAGAAATTCAAAACGTCTTAAACGCTTAACCTACTATAGAACACGTAAGCGAGACGATACGCTTTGAGGTAAAATACTTTCTACAGCATTTGCTTGAGCAAGGAGCATTTTCTATGGTATTTTCAACTTCGTGCCAAACTTTTTGCTTTGTGCTGATTTAAAAAATGAAACGTATATGTGGAGTTTTAGCTCTTGCTCAAAGTCTGCAAAATTTGGACCAATAACATTTGTTTTACAGTGAATAAATATTTGGGGGCTTATTTAGGAGTTGAATTAATCTCTAGAGGTTTATTTATTACAAGCAATGGATGGTCATTCAATTAATTCTTGGAACGAAACTAATTAATACTATATTCTGATTCTGACTTGCCTATTCTATTAGGATGTTGTTCAACTGCTCTGTCATCTTCCAAAATATAATAAATCCTTTAAACAATGAAAACTCATGTCACACAGATTTAGGGGTCTTTCCAGTATTTTCCAGTATTTCCAGGTTGTTAATTGCATCTACTGAAGCCAAATCTGTCTGACACTTTAAGACTCATCTTATAAAGAACACACGTGCAAAAACACAGAAACAGCAGTTTTTTTCGCAAAAGTTTTAGTTGTTATTTGGTTGCTGGGTCTTTTTTCCCAAACCGATGGTTGCCAACTTTTTATTGAAAAAATAATAATTTATGATGATGGGTTTTATGGATTAATCTTGTGAATTATACTTTTTATTTATTATAATTTAAACTATTTATTTACTCCATTAAATTTGCAACGTTGCTCTCAAACATTGTTGCTTTGAAAAATATTCTCTGCGTAAACATCCTTAACTACCAAAATGCTCGGGCTTTGTTTTTAGATTTTAAAAACGGTAGTAATCGATATCTGCGTTTACAATATTTTCCTAGACAACAATCTTTTCAGGTAAACTATTAATTTAATTGGCTAAATGATATTATATAATTATAATTATTTTATTGTTCTAATCTCTAAAAATCATCCTACTAAACCAAACTTATTATGGTAATAAAAGTGGCATTTTTGTTTAGATGAAAAGATGCAATTTAAGAAAAATATGCTGACGTGGAGGAATAAACTTATAATTTGTAAAGTAGATCTTAACTCCAACTAGAAACTTTGTACGGTACAAATTCTCAAATTCAACTTTCCAAGTACACCTCGTGACAACCTTTCGTGAACCACACACATCTATATTTCTTTGAGAGTCTCAGAAAAACCACTCAAGACAGGAATAAATTTCATTAAAACCGCACTAAGCGGATTTTTTCTTTTCACGTTGAAGATTGTAATAAAGGGAAAGCTGCTATAATATGAAGTTTCAAGTGTAATCCAGCTGTTAATTATGTTCCGTAATGTAATCTTTCTGAATTATATATGTCGTCATTGTTAATTAATTAAACAAGTTGGTGGTTTCTTTGGTAAGTTTCCTTTCTCCGCTGAGAAATCTTAAGTTTTAAATTGAGACATTCAAAAATTCAGCACAAGAAGTAATCTTGCTTATAAGCAAGAAGAGGAGGCTTTTCTTCAGTTACATGTTATGTCAAATATACATTTTCAGAGGAAATTTTAATGTTTTCATTTATTGATTTTTTATTCCTAGGTGATGAACTGATAAGACATAAAATAATGCGACAAAGCAATTTTACATAGAGGAATAAACCCCCCAAACGACCCTACATAAAGCATCTCCGACGTTTCATTATTTTTGTCCACGTTAATTTCCATATTACTCCCTTTTCTGCTTACCTCTCTAAAATTTAACGACATAGCTGAAGCTTACGTGAGTAGCTGTAGCTGTATGTTGATTTTATAATTAAGGCTCTTGTAAAATACACTTGCATTGAGGACATTGTTAATTAAATGAATGCAATACAGCCTTTTGAGACTAATTGCATAGAAGCTCTCTCTTTGTTGTAGCAAGAAATACACGCTGCTTTGACAATATAAATTATTTATTTCTAAAATCACCTTTCATTATAAGATAGCACCCAAATAATATAATGACAAATGTGACGACGGTATATTGCAGTGTTAAGGTCCAAAACGCGACCAGGAACGTAGTTCTATCACAGTATTCTCCTAAAGTGTAGTTGTAATTAGGCTGATATTCTCTATACACCCAATAGGAACCTAAAAATAAATATATATGTACATTAGATTTTAAACTAATATTCATCTAGTATTTAAAATATGGAAAGTTTAGATTTGCATTGGTAACACCTCTTTTTCTAATTCCAATGATAAACATTTTTGTTTTGTATTGTTGGTATTGCAATCTGTCATAATTGACCGTTGCGTTTGTCAACAAGGAGGATTGACATACTCTATCTAAATTTGATATCACGCATCAGAATTTAATTCCGAGGACTTTCAGGACCTACTAGATTAATATTACTTAGAAATGTATAAACAGTATTTGGTGTTTTAAGTTATCAAAAAATATTTTTTAGGTTGAAGATGCTTAACTTAATAGCAATAGGTTTTGCAATTTGGCAAACCAGCAGCAGTTAGGGAGAGGCGTTTTTTTCTAGAGTTTGGCAAATTGGAAGGATCTAAAATGAAATTAAGTTGGAAAAAGCAAAATTTTAAGAAATTGTTTTTTGAAGTTTCATCTTACTGACATTTGTGTAAAACTAAAAACTTAGAAACATAAGTTGCTTTCTAAACAAGGAATGGCAGGTAAAAGTTGTAGTCTAGCCTATTTTTCTTGAGCCTATTTTTTCAAATTAATATGAATAACAAGCAACTAAACAAGTGAACGCGAAGTTACGAGATTACTTTGATCAAAGAAAAGATTAAAGTGATAAAAGAGATTAGACTAAATTTTAACTCACTCATTAAAACAAAATCTGAAATCTTAGGTAAGTTCTATAAAAAATCACAAATTACGGAGTATAAAGCTATCTTTAAAAAGTAATTAATGTTCCCAGACTACTTTATGTTTAAACGCATTTGGATTTGTGTAGAGATCTAGATTTTTTTTGATAAATTACTGTTAGACGTTATTGAACGTAAAACGTTACTTTTACATAACGTAATAAAAAATTGAGTTAATGATTAGAACATTTTATGGTGACCAATGACCACAAACTAAACTTGAAGATGGAAAACTCAATATGAATATTTAACATTTCTATTTTTTTACACATAGTAAAAGGGGGGAAAATATTTTTAGTAAATATCGATACGCTGACAGCAATTAAGAGTCCAAAAACAAAGCAAAATTTATCAAACTGCATTTTACGTGTCAAAATCGAAAATTTGTGAATAGTATTTTTTGAAACTAAAACTATAGAATATAAAATGTAGTTTAATTTTTTCTTTGTCAAAAGAGTTTATTTTTTTAATCGGCAAATTTGTTACTATTTCTCCACTTTACAACTTTTGGATTAAAGGGTTTACTGAAAAATAATGAAGGGAGCTAATATTCTAGGATTTTTATTTTTAGATGTAAAGTGCTTATGTACTAAAATCTACTCTACCCCCGGTATTTAAAGGTTCTTGATATTCTCGGATCTGTGTAATTATGTTTAATTTCCTGTAGCATGGCACATATATCTTTTTTACCCAGAAACAAACAGTAAATCTTGCAGATCTATTAAAAATCTAAACGTAAATTTTTAGTAATACCACGATTCTATTATGTTTCCATGTTTAGCCAATTCTCAAATAATATTTCAACAACTATGTTACAATTACTATATATCCAATGCAAATATTTACAAGACTTATAACAAATCCTATCGTAATAATCAAAAGTATTACTTTAGTTGTTATAAAATAAATAGCTATAATTACTTTAACAATGACAACTAAAAACTCAAAGAGTGTAATAATTATACTAACAAAAAATATACACTTATTTATTATGCTTACCCAAACCATGCCACGTGAAATAAACCATCACCAAAATAATAGTGAAATTAAATAAATACCTATTGGTTGTTTTGCTCAAAAACTTAATAATGATTCCCAATAGACCTGAAAAAGACATTTTATTAATACATTTTTTGATAAACAGTATGTAATGGGCAATCATTCCAATTTTAATTGGAGTAATTAGTATTTGAAATTATGGTGGCTTTAGTTTTTGTTTGTTTCAAATTGTCAAATAATTGCGTCAAAATGTGTGATTTTGGAAGTAAATAGTGCATAATAGTTCATAAATTATTTAGATCAACGCTCACGGTGGAGCAGAAAAACAAAATTTCGTGAATAATAGTAAGTCGCGCACCACTCTGAATCTTTGAAAAATTTTAATCTACACTAATAATAGAATATATAAAACCTAAAAAATAAATCATCGTTAGAGCTATTTTTATTTTAACGACTTTTTTTATTTTAAATATCTAGTTTCCTTTAAAACTCGTAAAGTATCAAGACAATCAAGTTGTCAAAAAAAAAAATTGGTAGTTAAGAACTGTCATTCAAAACAGTTGATGCTTAAGTGAAACTTTGAATTTGAGTGTAAAAATACTTATTGTGCAGTACAACATGAGCAATGGTTAGAAAATGGTGGGAAAATTGCTAAAGCCAAGGAATTTTATAATTGCATACATTCCCCTATCTTTGCCACTGACAAAAATATGAACTTAAAAGTTTTGGATTTGATACCACCACCACCAGAATTACACCTTCTTCTGGGAACAGTGAACACAATTTATAGTGCCATAGAGTCCAAGTTTCCACATATAGCACACAAATGGGCCAAATCATGCAGTCTACAGAAAGAACCTTACCACGGAGGGAATTTCAACGGCAATGCTTGTCGAAAATTATTAAAAAATGTTGACACCTTACAAGCAATATCTAACATTGAGTGTTTAAAATTTGTAAGAGTTCTTAGAGATTTTGATCTAGTAGTGAAGTCATGTTTTAGCAAAAATGTGGACCGAAATTATGAAGAAGCGATAAGACGCTTTAGAGTTAATTACATGGATACTTATCTAAATGTCACACCTAAAGTGCATGCAATATTTTTTCATGTGATTGATTTTTGTAATCAATACCAAACAGGTCTTGGTATATATAGTGAACAAACCAGTGAATCTGTTCATGCAGATTTTTGTCACGTTTGGAAAAATTATAAAGTGAATGAAACCAACTCTGAATATGGTCTTCATCTTCTTCGGGCTGTATGTCATTACAATACTTTACATTTGTAGATTTTGATTAAACTAAAGTTAGTTTTGACGTTTTTGACTTGTTTTTTATAAGTTGATAATAAAAATTATATTTATTAATTTTTTACTTGACAACAAATAATTTTTTCTTACTAAAATTTTTAAAATTTAATTTCAATACAAATAGCTCTACGAATTTTTTTTTTTTTTTGTTAAAATATTCTGACAATAATTCAAAACAACTCGGCAAAAAATTCAAGAATGGTGCGTTAATTTGATTCTAGTTTTTTCTCAGCCCCACCGTGCGCTGTTATGGAATTTTGAACATTTTTGTCTATTATTTGACTAGTTTATACGCAGATACTGCCGTGTTGTCTACTATTGAATGAGCTTTGACGTTTGACGGTGCGATCATACTATCAACGACAATAAAAATGTATTGCGCAGCAGGAGTTGATCTGAAGAATTTATGAACGCACGGTACATTACTAACAGTCTGTTGGAGATTTTACGATCTTTCTGAAACATCAGGTGAACAATTCAAGTTTTGATCAATAGTAACTATTATCATCAAAATAAATACGACTTCTAATTTAAATAATTATAAACTTAAATAACCGTTTTTTATTGAAAACTGAGCATTAAATGTCTGGATCTTGTTTTTTATTCGTTTTTCTAAAAGTCTGCGCCTCAAAATAAATATGTTACGTAGATTTGCATTGGGATTGATTTAGATTATCCTTATGCAAACTGCCGTTGTGGAAGACAGCATTATCCTTGCAAATATTCCGGCAAGTCAAGACAATCGAATTTGGTTTTGCTTAATAGTCTCAACGGCACTGTGGTGCCCTATTTCTCTGAATACTTTTTAGCATATTTTCAAACACTGCTAATGACACAAGTGCTGAATTATTAATATTTTAACTCGATATCAGTATTTTGACTTGTTTCTTTGGCTCTGTAATTTTGTGATTTCATTATAAAGTGGAGGTTTTTATATGATAGACTAAATTAGATTATTTGGTTGGCAGCTCTGATAACTTGGTGCAGGCGCTCTGAATCTATAATTTGCAATTATAATCGTAAAATTATTGATCTTACCTTCTACCATAAGATAAACAGGAATCAGTTTGCTGATGGAACAATTATTAATATTTCCCCATCCAATTGCAAAAAGTGTCAAGAAAACAATGTAGAGCAGCACGAGTGAAGCGTTTATTCCAGCTGAAAATCAACATTTGTAATATGATATAGAAGAAACATTAGCAAATTACAGTTAATTTTAAGAGATTGGGTTATATTTTATTCGATTCACTCAAATAAAATTTTTATTGTGTTCAATTAGCATTGTTTTATGTACTTACGTGGGGTTTTTTCTTCGGATTTTTCTAATGGTTCATCGTCATTGCCACAATGATAACTTTTATCTTCTTGTTTTTCTATATTTATAGATATGCTTGGATGTTTTCCATCTGACATGTTGGTAGTATTTTTTTTTTAATTTTTATGAATTTTTGCATCAGTACACATGCGCTAACATTGAAGAATGGAACCAGAATGAAATTTGTTAGTTTTTCTATTTATAATTTGGCGCATAGCTCGCATTTGTTTTATTAATAGTTTTTATTAATGTTAGGAACGAAAGAGCCGATTTGAATCTTAGATGACTTGATTACTTGAATAAATGGTATTTGAATAAATAAAAGCAATTAGCGCCAACTCCATTTGTTTACAGGGAGAATTAACGAAATCTTTCTAAATGATGCTTTTTGCAAGATTAATGAATTTTTGCATTGAAATCTTAATTAGTTTAAGAGAGTCGGACAATGTTTGGAAGATAAAGTGAATTTCGTTGTCTGTTGAAGCATTTTCTCTAATTATTTTTTATTATTTTCACGTGCTGAAACAAGCGGTTGATTCCGCTTCCAAAATCAGTTTGCTTCAACTTTGGACCTAAATTCTACCGGAAAGTGTATTAAGCGGCTATCATATTGAGTTTGAAAAGCCAAGCTTCCATATTTTGATACTAAAAGTCACTAATGACAAATGCCGATTTAATGTAAAATAAATTTCCAAACATATAAAGGAAATCGCTGGTCGAACAACCAGTAACGACATGAGCTCCTTTGTCTGAAACGAGTATATCAGCAATATTTTTTCTAACTGCTTTAGTATTGCTATCAAAAAATCCACAAAATCTTTGTTTTGAATGAATTTGCTTTGACATTATTCTATTCTTTAGTAGCAATACCAGAGCAGATAGAAAATTTTTTATATCTTAGATATGCTGTTCAGACGAAGTGCTATTATGATAATTAACGATAACTTTCTTATTTGTCTGGAAAATAAAATCTATCAACTCGATCTCTGTAACTCAGTAACTTTTAGCATCGAAATGTGGAAGCTTGGTTTTTTGACCTTAATATAATTATCTTCAGATAGACCGATGTCGCTACGTACTACATTTTATGGAAATAAAATGTAATACCTGAGTAATTATAAGACATATCTTTCATTGTAAATTTATTCAAACAAAAAATTGTTGGGTCTCACTGAAGAGTGTCAAAAATTAAAGCTTATGCCTTATTTAGTAACAATGTGAATGACTTGGTCTTTGCAATGGTATTCAGTTTTACTCTAGACTTTTGATTTGTAATATTGTTAATAAGTTAAAAACTAATTATTAATTTATTATTTAAATAGTTAGTTAATTATTTTGATCATTTAGCTTTGCTGATGATGCAGGTATGATATGATGTTGTATCATTAATTGACTTCAACATTATTGATCAAATTCAGTTGCCTCTAAATTTGATTTGTGACAAATTCGTTATAGTCAATTAAATTGTTTTTTTGCTGAGTTTGTTTGAATTGCTTATAAAAAAAATCAATGCAAAATCATTCAAACTATATCTGTAGACTAGCACATGTTACGTTTTTATTGGAACTCATCAGCAAGTTGCAACAGATTCAGAGATTTGAATGAATTTGCAGCGACAATTTTGATGGAAGATAAATTACATGTTTGAGACAAAAGACGCTAACGTGATAACTTGGTGGTCCACTCAGCATATACTTTTTATTTCATCTGTATCAACACTACTATTTGCATAAAGACATGTGAGAAATAATTTTTTTCAAAAAAATGTTTGGTGCAAGGTAGCTTCTAATAGATGTCGCTTGTTGATTTGATTATATCTATATATTTAAAAACGAAACCCGTTTTCCGTTGTCACGACATAGCATGAAAACGGCTTGACCGATTTGGCTGATTTTTTTTTTTGTAGTTTTCTAATACTCTGTACAAGGTTCTTACGGAAAAAAATATTAAGAAAATCTCTCAGAAAGATAGAAAAATATACATTTAATTTTGCATATTTTAAAAAAGCGCGCTACGAATGTCAACGTTATTCAATTTAAAACAAAAACCTCTGTGGTGATCTATGACACCACAGACATAACCGCGCTAGCAAATGTCAACGTCATTCAATTTAACTTCCCTTTCAAACATTTTGAAAGGGAAGTACGAAGGCGAAGATGTTTTAATCTCACGCATCCCTATGATACCGAACGATATGCCACTCAGTTTTAAACGTTTACAGTTTCCAGTGCGGCTTGCATTTGCAATGCCAGTAAATAGATCGTAAGGGCAGTCGCTAAGTGTATGTGGCATCAACCTAGAAAATCCATGTTTTTCACATGGCCAATTATATGTCGCCTGTTCCCGTGTCGGAAAACCATCAACATTATTTATTTACGCGCCAGAACATAAAACTAAAAATATAGTTTATCAAAAAGCATTAGAATAGAGAGAAGCAGTGAAGGGTATAGAGGCTATTAGTTGCTTTCTAGAGCGCGCGTGATATTGAGCTCAGTGTTTACTTCAAAATGTTCAGTTGTTCAATAGCGATTTGTAAAAAAATATGTGAAATTATTGAACCCTACGGAATAAACACTATTATGAAAATATATATTTTGTTTTTTATTTAATAAAATTAGTAAAGTCTTTCTCAGGTATGACGAGACCAGGGAAATAGGTATTCATTTTTATATGGAGGATATTATAGATTCCAGTTCAAATTGAATAGGTACGCATACATAAGATATATACAAAGGTCGGCTATACAAAATAAAGTAGTGCATCAAATTTACGCTAAGGCGGTACGAAGTTTGCCGGGTCAGCTAGTTTAATATAAATATTACTTGTTTATATATAAATCAGTTTTCCAAATGTTTAATAGGCTATTTGCTCTTAACTGATCTTAAAAAAAGAAAAAGATTTTCAATTCGACTGTATTTTTTTCTAGATGAATCGATTTTTGATGATTTTTTTTTTATTTTAAAGCAGGTGCTTTTTATGTAATTCAATATAATTTTGATCAAGATCTGAATAGTAGGTTTTAAATTATTTTCGAAATTTTTGACACTTGAAACTGGTTATAAAAGCATGTAAGAAATTAAAAATTCAGAAACTGGACTTTAATATGATTAATTATTAACTTGTTTATTTACTTAATTTTACCAAATTAATTAAACAATATAACAAATTAAAAATTAAGAAATCTACTCTAATATATTCAATTATTAAGATGTTTATTGGTTGAATTTAAACAAATTGCTATTTTGTTCAATTTGTTTAAATTGATAATTAAATAAATGAAACAATATTTAATTATTATATCCTTTTCTGATTTTTTAATTTATTACTTGTTTTTAATCAACACTATACCTTGATCAAATTTAAATTAGATCATAGGGGAAGTTTCAGTTTATAAAAAGAAAATCAGAAAATCTGTTTATTTTGATAAAAATTCTAAGGTAACACACATACCACTTTTTTTGAAGTCGAATCAATTGAATTAATAACTTAATACACGTGAAGACCCATACCCTAGCTAACTAAATACTACGGTGTCCTAATTACCATGTTGAGAGACTGATAGGTCAAATCATTCATACGAATGCTATAGCGCAATACTGGTTTTGGACTTTGTAAGTCTTTGCTAGTTGCATATAAGTCGACGGAAGTGGTGGTAGTATATATAAGAGCAGAATATGTAGAAACTATAACCTTATTTCTCGTGGCACACGCAGTGGATTTGACTACTTCAACTTTTTAGGTCTCTTCGGTTGTTGTTTTCAAATTACTTTCCAGTTTTCAAATATAACTTTAATTAGCAATGAACTAAAGCTAACTACTTATTTATTTTTGGAAAGAAAAAGTGCTTACACGCTTAGAAGTCACTAAAACATTGAATTCTTTTGGGAAAGACGATAATTGCAAAAAAATGTCGACGTTGGAAGAGGCGGAAAAAATTGAAGAGAGAAGCAAATTTTTTGACGTGTAACCTTCAACGTATGACGGTTTTCGCCGCAGTTCTCTAGAGCTTTTAGCTTTGTCTTACCGATTTACACCCAAGAAGCGACAAGGTCTACTAATTAGAATAGGTGTCGCTTCTAGCGTGATTACTGATTACGCAGCGAGAGATTTTACTTATTATCTCTTCTATTTCTTCTGACCCTAATCCACCGATTCAGTGTCAAACGTTGACAATTTTCCTTCAATTCTTTTTGATACAGATGTTTCCAAACCTACTTATTTGAATAAAAACTTAATTTTTTCATTTGATATTCTTTTATCTTTTTTAGAAATTTTGCTGTAGTAATGAAACGCTAGAGAAATAAAGGATTAATGTACATTTTAAACAATTTTGACTGATTATTTGCACGGAAAAGTGTATGGTTAATTGGTTTTTGCAATAAATGTTTTCTTACGTGTTAAAAAGTGTGAGCTAGATCAACGCTATAAGATTTAATGACATTCATGATGTAAATTAATACATAATAGCATTTTAAAACGTCACTGAATGTTGGATAACAGTTTATATTTCTACGCTAATAAAAACAAACATTTTAATATGTCTTCCGGCCACACAATATAAACTCCTACATTGTTTATTTATATTTCAAGGTGTCGTCAGTTTAATAGATTTCATAATATAAACGTCTCAAGCCTATAGGGTAAAACTTACGGAATAGCTGCCAAGTCATGTCTGGATGTCTGTGTTAATTAGTTTTGCAGGCAAATGAGTTTCTCTATTCTGTTTTTTTGGATAATGTTTTTTGCAACTCTTCCAAACAACTTTTATAACGTAAAATATACTTGACCGTGACATCTAGCGGCAGCTTTTTCCATAAATAAAAGTCAAGTGGGAAACTAACGTTTCCACTTCTGGAACCATCTGGTACTTTTCAGATACCGCATATTGAGCAACTGTGTTAGAGCTTATTTGTTTTCTGTTAGCGGGTCACGTGTTCATGCGCAAAAGCTGTAATTGGTAGTTCTTTGCTATTACTAACTAAACTAAAAACGTCAGCTAAATCTTAATTTTTTTACTTTGCTTGCTTGCTTTAATATAAATAGAACAACCTCAATACTTACAGCATATTAGCACAGTAATTTAATTTAGATTACATAAATTACATTAATTTAATTTTGAGCGGTTTAAAAGATGGTCGAATGTTTTCAGCGCTCCATCAGCTACTTATTCCATCAGCTGTCAATGTTCGCGCATATTAGTGACGTCACAGCCGCCAGCAGAAAACAAATAAGCTCTACTACAATTGCGTTTTTTACTTGAAGCTGACGAAAAATCTCCTACTTTTATTTTGTTTGGTACTATTACGGTTTTAGGTTTTAGTTATGTTAATCTGAAAATTGCAAATATGTGGTCCACATTTGTTCGTTACAAAGATAAACATTTTGGCGTTGCAAAAGCAAAATAGGACATCGTGTGGGTGTTCCATTTTGTTGCAGTTATAAAAGTCTAAGAAGCTTGAAATTGTTACTGCTCTACAGTTTTTAAAAATCAGATCTTATCATCAAATTTACATTTATAATACTATTATGTAGAGTTAGGTTTGCTGAAATTAATACGTTTTTGCACATTAAAAAACAAATCTTACTGCGTCCTCAGTTCAACAAGTTTAAGGTCTTTTTTCTTTTACGAGTAGCTTTCCTTCATCTGCAATTTTAAAGTATTTTTTTTTAGTTTTTGTCCCGATAATCAATGATGTAGTTTATTGTTCTAAACTGTTAGCTCCGATTATTGGTTATCCAACATGAAATAGATTATTATAATGAGTTTCTGCTCTATATGTTTAGAGTGGTGTTTTGAAAGCTTGTCTTCTTACGTTGGTATCAAAAAGCGTTTAGCCTCGTCTAGTCATCTAGACAACATACAGAATCGAACATTGTGCAACATGTTCACTTTTTACGCTAAATGCATATGAAATTTGTTATATAATAATATAACGATGGTTACAGGTTGTTATTGGGACAATCAGTGACCAATCAGAAATTGATTTATCGAAAATCTTTCTAGGCGTGGTGATTTTCAGAAATCACTGCCATGAAAATTGGGTGAAACTTATTATACCTATCATTAGTGTCGTTTTTTTATTGATTATTTTATTTCTCCCATGGGTTTGATCGAGAATCTAGCCCCAGGAACCGACAAATTCTTCATTTTAACCAGTTACAACAATTGGATATAAATTTGTAGCAGTTGAATTTTTTGTTTAGTTCATGTTCTCATGGCAATCAAGGCTCGGGTAAATTTTGAAATTAATTTATTTGTGCGATTTTCTAGTTGAATCTATTTTGTGCGTTATTTTGATTTGCGGGTAATTGATAGTTCTCTATCGTTCTTTTTTTTTGCTAAATCCTTCCTCGTCTTTGACTTGTGACGATTTTTATGCAAAAAAAGTCGACATATCGAACAAATTTTCGGAAATCAAAGCATGCTCTTATTAGATTTTAATATGAGAATTTATATTATATACTGAAGATAATTTTTTTATATATTATATTTTTATTGATCTAATTGATTTAGTCTATTCTCTGACAGTAGAAATTTGAAAATAAAGATTTCACAAGATGATATTTGTTTTTAATTTTAGTTGGTTTTTTGTTCCAGGTAAACAACTCCTTCAACTTCAATTCGTAAATAAGTAAGCTTTATGTTAATATTGGTAAGCATCTCAATAGTTTTTAGTTGTAATTATTTTTAGTTTTTAGAATTTATAATTAATTTCTTAATGTTTTTCCAAAACAAAATTTAGTGTTGCTATACTATAATGATTTTCAATAACACTCTGAGATATTTATATGTCGGCAGCGGTTGGACACACTCTCGTAGTTTTGTTTCCAAATCGGAGAAATTATGGTATTTTGTTATAAATTTCATAGCTCCATTGCACGACAATTTTTTTATAAATTATAAATGAAAATGTTGGCATTAGGTCATTATTGGCAATGGAGTTTCCGCTTTAATGTAATAAATCAATAAAAATAAACTAATAAACTAAATACAATGTCAAGAATGTTTTTTTCTATGAAATTTTGTGTCTGACGGCAAAGCGATGAGGTAAGAATCTTGCAATTTTGAGAAAGCGGCAAAGTAAGGACTGACCCACTGTGTGACTTGACCTGACCTAAAACGGCAGCAAAGAGCAAATTAAGATTAAAACAATCTTGGTTTAGTCGAGGTATCGTGCATAAAAGAATTGATTTCTCCAGAACAAACTGTCATCCAAGAACATATTTTAGAACAATGTCCTCAAAAAGTTTAAAAAAAATTGCATAAAGTGGCATCTAATATGGCAGACAACTGAACGTTTCAGCATATGTCACACCACTTTTCCCATCATACTTTTTTTGACTTTAAAATTCGTTTCTGGTATTCCACACTCTCTTATTCACCTGATTGGAATGCTTGTGGCTTTTCATTTACCTAAAATTGTGAAATGTCCTTAAAAGGCGTTGTTTTGGGACTTTTTAAAAAATATATTTAAAAAAAATGTGACCGGCATAATAAAGATCCTTTCAGTTAAAATATGTCATCATTGCTACCAAGACTGGTTATTCAACAAGACAATATTGTTGTTTGAAAAAAAAAATAGCTATTAGATCAAGACTTTTATATAGGAAAAAGGTTGATTAGTTTATATGAGGATAGATAGAAGAGTAAAACAAGTGGTTTCTTAAAGTACCACCAAGTTGGTTAAAGTATAGTATTTTTAATCTTTTGATAGATTTTATATACTCATAACCGACCAAGTTACTGGCTTAGCGACACTTTTTTTATTGATTTTTACTTGACTCGTACGCAGCTAGTGTTTTTAATTTTTGTTCCATCTTGTGTGTAAGACTAGTTGTTATAAGCGCACCTTTAACAGTTTTACAAAAATAATTTTCTAATTTTTTAAGTTTTAATGAATCTTATTTGAACTATTTATTTATAAATTACTAATAGCCATTACAATCTTTGAAATTACTTTCTGCTGTTTTAGAATTGGGTTGAAACTTCAAATCTCCATCCAGTTCACAATTTTTTTTATTAAACTAATAATACCTGGATAGGGGATCTATGAGTTTATGGTAGGGTCTATCACTGTTCAAGAGAAATATTTTATTACGTGAAAAGATTACAGGAATGTAAAAATATCATTTAGCAAAACAATAACAAATCTGTAAAAACAAGCAAGCAACAAGCATATAATGTATGTACGAATATGACTAGGATTTTTTCTCAATTTCGTTTTTAATTGACGTAAGCTGTTGCTGAGATTCTGCTTCATCGTCCACTTCGTCTTCTTTACTTTCAGATGCAGCTTCAACATCTAAACAAGCCAAGATTTTGGCAGCTAGGCAACAAACACAAACAAGAAAACACAGGAATCCGATTAATATGACAATAGCTAATGCATACATAAATATTAAATAGACAAATCCAAACATGTAGGCTGTTTTATTGCAGTAGTTTGCATCCACAGGGTTGTAGCTAGGTGCGTATTCTTTAAACACCCAGTATGTTCCTAAAATAAGTAAAGGGACAAATTACAAATAATTACGAAAGGGATTTCATATTTGGTTTTACACGGAAATACAAAGTACATGTATCAATGAAACAGACATTGTTGACAACTTTGCATTAGGCGTTGCACAATCAAAGGAGAAAAGCGGCAGCATGATGCTGAGCGAAGAAATGGTGTAGATCTCCGAAAACATCTTAAAATAAAGTTTGACGTTTGCAAATACATTTCCATTGTCAAATGATGATAACAAAATGGCTATGCTACTTTTCAGAGAAAAAATAGACAATCATTAGGATTCTATAGATAGATGTTAGAAAACTAGAGCTGGCAAGGATAAGTAAAAATTTTTAAATTGGACTGAAAAAGTCTAGATAGTTTGTGAAAAGAATGTGAAAGTATTTTTTATAGATAAAAGTTTTTGCATACTCATATAAGTGATCGAGAAATGTATTAGAAACATTAAGCAGATATTGAAAGACTAAGAAATCCGGTCAATAAAAAGTGATATTACGTCTGATGGAGATCTATTGTTGAGACCCTGAGCAGAAAAAAGTGCAAAACAAGTGAAAGTATTTTTAAAAGCAGGTTTAAATTTGAACTTAAAGCTTTTCACAATGAACTATAACGTTTTTTATTATGGGTGTTTACTGTTTACGTAATTATATAATTTAGCCTTGTTTACTTTGTAGTAGTGAATTTCACCTGATGATCTAGTCTTAAAAAAGCTGCTATAGATTTAAGCTAGATTTGAATTTATAAATTAATTTGTTTTTTCTGATATTTTCTATTAAGTGATTAATTAATTCAGTTATGATAGCTTTAACTCCAATTGTAGCCTAGCGCTTCATGGTTCGTCGTGAAGAAGTATTCAGATATTCATTGTTTTTTTTACTTATATAACTCAAATATAGAGAAAATTATTTCTTAACTCAAAAGTATTACTTTTTTCAATTTCTATGCCAAAGGTTTTCTCAGCATTGTAACATTGAAATTGATAATCAGCTTCGGTGGCTTGGTTATAGTTTTTATTTGTTTGTATTTTTAAGGGTTTTTTAACTCTGAAAATGTCTTGTTAGCCGTGTACCCTTAGGTTACTGAAACTTGAATGAGACGCCACAGCGCTGGTGTCTTATACCTGTAGTTAATAATGCTGTTAGATAGTTAATTATGTCGACTTTGTGCTTTAAACACAAAAATGAGCAATAGCAATTATCAGGAACTTCCCTACTATTAATTCTGTTCTGGGCTTTTTTGGTTTCAATTGTTTTGGTGTTTTATTCTTAGGTCATTGTTTATTTCTAAGTAGGTAACTATTAATAGCTACCTACATTAATAATATTATTATGATGAACTATCAAAGGATTATTTCAGTATTTAGGTAGCTTCCTAGTTTTTACTCACATTTAATTTAATCATTGGTATTTTGGAAAGACGCATTTATTTAGTTTTTAAACAGTGCGACCGATAAATACATATAAAATATCATTAGGCAGCAAATCAATGTAAAATAAGTGAACACTTTGAAGCAAATATTTTTTTGCATACAGTCAAGTTAAGATTTATCATTATCACTGATTTCTTTTATGTTCGTAAGAGCGGTCTCCTCATTTTTTGTTGCTGGTCCAGCCTCAACATCTGCAGTATTCGCAATAATTGTCGCAGCTCCTAAACAACATGCACATGCCAAAAAGCAGCAGAAACCACATATCATAACAATAACAAGTGCATAATAGAAAGTCAAGTAGATAAATCCAAATAAATAAGCGGTTTTGTCACAGTAGTTTTGGTCACCAGGAATATAGCTAGGTTTGAATTCTTTATAGACCCAGTAGGTACCTGAAAATAAAAACATTCTTTTTTCAATGTCATTAGTATGTATTTACATTCTATATTTAAAAAACATGCCCAGGATTTAAAGATAATATAAAAAAGCAGCGCCAAGAAAGAAGCAAGACATTTTGTAGTCTAATGTGTGTATCTAACATTAACAAAATAATTCAGTAGTCATTTTTTGAAAACAATATAACGTATATCTATATTACAGGTCAATTGTAGAAAATCTACTCCATTCTAACACTATTGTTTACTCACCCAGGAAGAAAAAAATAGATTCAACGCTGTAAAGCGCCGATTCTATATACATCACTTGAACATGTTTGCTCAATCGTTCTCTAACATAACTCGTGATCTTTGACACCAATCCGATTGCGCCTAAATCACTCCTTTATTAGATATAATTTATAAAAATAATAAACAACTTACCAATGGCTATGAGGAAAAGAGGAATATTTTTATTCACCGGGCAATTGTGAACATTCAGGCAGCCAATAATCAACATTGCCAAGTTATAAGCGGCGGAAAGTAGAAGCCCATATTTGAATTTTGCTGAAAAGGGAAAACAATGGATGTTAATTGAAATTTTGTAGATAATTCAGCAAGAGTTTGAATTAATTTTTTATTATTATTTGTAAACGCCAATGGGAACCTTCAAAATGATTTTGTAGCTTTTGTGCTACTGCTTTTTGTTGAACAAGATTAAAGTAATTTCAAAAGTCCACAATTTAATATTAAATAATACCGAAAAATTTAACAATCTTGTAGGTTTCTTTACAAGAGAAAAAAATTTAATTTATATTTTATTGTGGTATTTTTAATAAGTTAGCAAGCTATTGAATTTTGAATGATTAGAATTTGACATAGTAAGACGTGTTTTTATCATCCGAAAAATACTCGTTCATAATTCGTCCAGTTTGATTAAACAATAATTTGAAATTAAAAGTGTGTTTGAAGAGCAAAAAAGTGTTTGCATTACCGGATTCGCCCAAAATTGTGGGCGGTTTTAAAGCTCTTAAATGTAGCAGGATTTGCGTGAAGTTATTACAAAGAGTCTCTCTCAATGAAACTGGCGTAAACTGAAAAATCTCATTCACAATTTCGGTTTTGGATATTTTTTTTGTGAGAGAACGTCTATTGACAAACAAGTTAAGATCCTTTCAAGCAGCCAATTCTTAACTTTTCATAAAGTTGAAATCTTAATGATTTTGAAAGTCACCGGTTTGCTTCTGCGAGAAAGACAGAAATTTTCTACTTAAATCGAAAACGGTCTGATATTAAGTTAAATATGATCTTTTTAGTATGACCACTAAGCATTAATATCAGCCTCTTAGATACCACTACAAAGTATAAACATCGAAAATTAAAAATACACAAGAAATCAGATCCATACGAGAAGGGCATTACTATCAGATGAACAGAAATGATCCAAACGCCATATTTATCATAGAACAGGATGTTGAAAAATGTTTTGAATGTTACAACACTGCACAGCGGTGCTTTGGCAAATGATGCAAGACCCCCATACTGAGAATATTAAGAAAGTACAACTGTGTAGAATATTTCATTAATGCGGTAATTAATAGAATGAAGATCTATAATAGAATACTCATTTGTTTACACCTAAGAATACAACCTGTAGAAGTGAGTTAAAATTAGTATCAGTAAGAGGAAAATAGGAAAATGTCATACGCAGGAGTAATTACATAAACACAGAAAGAAGAACTAACTATTGAGAATGACAGCAGTGGGAGCGTTCTGGCAACGTTGTATATGGTTCTATTTGTGTAAACCGGTATGTTTATCTCATATACCCGTCTAGTAGGTCCAGACACACAGTCCAAGTTTGAGCTCCATGTAGCCGTCAGCTTTGTATTTTTTATATTACGAAAATGGAGCGTCGGAGTTTCAAGCAATGTTTAGTGTTAAATTTGGGGAAACTACAAAGTGTGATCTTTGAAAATGATTTGTGTGTGATAACAAATGCTCACGGAAAAAAACATTTGACTGACATATCTGGTCGACTTATGACCGGTGACCTGGTAATCCTAAACACTTTCACCATACGTCAAATGTTGACCTAACTTTGCACATGAAAAAAGAAGCATAACTGAGCATCGAAACAATTGAAAGATAGTGTCCGTTGATCTTTTTGACAGGATTGATGGTCACGAACGACAGTTTAAACATATAACTTTGTTTTGTTTTTCTCAGAAATGGAAAATGTGTTTAATAGGTGTGATTTCGACACTGTAGAGACTATTTGAAAGAATGTGAAAGTCAAATAATGGAGTATAAGAAAGAAAGAGATCAATAGCCATTTTAAACTACTGCTCATGCCCTATAGATGCCGGTCAAGATTTGTGTCGTTTGATCATATCGGAGATCAGATTAGATCAAAAGTCTTCAAATATTTTCTACGATTTTTTAACCTTAGTTGATTTTACTTCCCGAAACCTGTAGATATAATTTGAGTTTTTTTTACAATTAGAGATCGTAGTATAAGAGGATGGAGAATTGAAGATCAGCTGACATTTACAAGAGCAGCATATACATGAGAGCAGATATTACATAGCAGCATAACATTGGGCAGAAAACTCGATATTTCATTGTGGTTTGAAGTTAGTTGACTAGACAAACGAGAAAAATTTGAACAGTTCGTAAAAAACAAAAGTTTATAAAAACAACAATTAGGAATTGTTTTTAACCAATTATATGTAAATTGTTCGATTTAAAATACTTGCATTTGTCACATACTATCAACAATATGCGAATTGACATTATGGGAATGTAAAACATAAAATTAATTAAATACACATTGTATACATATTTGAAAAGTTTCTAAAAATCTCTCCGTACGCACACAAGTTCTCAAATTATTTTTCAATTTATAAAATGAGTAGGAGATCAAATAAATTAATAAACAAAAATCACCAATATATTATTGATGAAGAGTAGGACGCGAGCGATAGAAAACACATCTGGAAGCTGGCATACTTTTTCATCATACCTTGTATATATTGTTTTAAAACAAACTGAATTTGGTCACGGTTATATAATTAAGAATGTAATGTATTTTAAGTGGCCTATTGTATTTTATTTATAGTACCAACATCAGTACAGCCGGAAATGTGTACCATTAAAATAGAAAAAAATTGGTAATAGCCCACGTGTTCCACATAGTAAAGCGAAACACCTTTGTTTAATTATTTATAACACTAATGTCAGTTCTACGATAATCCAAAAATAAACTTCACGTGGATTCAATTCAATTGAATATTTTCTTATCAGTATTTTATCTGGTTGTAAAAAAGGTATGTAATATAAAAAAATGTGAATTTCTATTTTTTTCACATTTTATATACATTTATTAGCTATTTTCTCACTTTAATTCTGGCAATTAAACTTAATTTCTGTACAAACTTGATTTAATAATTCATAACCGCCCATAGTTTTCTAAAAAGTGAAAGTTTGGAACTTACGGACAAATCGTTCTTTCAATTGTCTGATACTGTTACGGAGCACGGGTTCCTTCCCTTCTGCACTTCTATTTTCCTCCCCCATTGATGAAAAATAATAAAAACCCACAGCTCACTGCAAAACAACCATTCTTTAATCCGATTCGAGCAATACTAAATAACGCGAACACGCGAACGATAGCCAAAGCCAAGCTAAAAGTTCTTTACAAGTTTGTGTGTTCTATTTGTAGGCGTGTAGCGCTTAGCCAAGGTTAAAATATTTTATTTCTAGGTTAATCAATAATTTTCATCATGCGTAACTTGGTCTTTTCGAAATTTTTTTATTGAAAAAAATGCTAACATAAAAAGGCAGTATATTAATCAGCTTATAATTTGAGTATATAAATAGATCATTAATAATAGAAGCACTGAGTTCAAGTGGTCGTCGTTTTTGTTTCTGGTTGCGTTAGTCCTTCGGTTGCAGTAGTTTCTACATCATCTTCGGGAAGGTTGTATTTGTTGAGAACCACCAATGTGAAAATAAAACACCCAAGTCCCACAATCAACAATAAGAGAAGACAGTAGACGATGGTAATATAGCTAAAGGCAAAGAGATAAAGTGTTTTGTTGCAATACCTTAGCGAAAGAGGCTCGTAACTTGGCTTGTACTCCCTGTATACATAATAAGAGCCTAAAAGTCTGCGTGTATTATTGATCCACAAGAATTTAGAGCACTTACCAACTATCAACACTGCTAACTCTGCTGTTGTAATAAAAGACAAAATTGGGGCAATTTTCATAAACTTTAGTAAAAAGTCTTTTAATAATGTCACAATTTTTGTAGCCAATCCCAAAACCCCTAGAAAAAATGATTATTGACGACAGAAAGCTTTTTGTGTGGTAATAATTACCTAATGCTAAAAGATATTTTGGAATATCTGGCTCAACAGGACATTGGTTTAAATACATAGAAGCAATAACAATTTTTGCGATGTGGATGGCGCTAAAGAAGATAAAACTAAATTTAATTGAACCTTAAAAGAATTTTTTTATTAGGGGTTTTATTAAATAATTCGGAACTACTTACCTCCGAATTTTTCTTTAATTACATCAAACCGGCTGCGTTTTTTTGGCTTTCCATCCTGCGGTTTGTTTTCTTCGGCCATTATTTAAACAGTGTTAGAGAAAAGCGCGTGTTCTGCTTCACTTTTCGATTTGAAACTGGGTTTGTGGCGCAGTGTTTCACGAATCACGAAGCCGGCGTAGTAGCGACTAATATTGGATGGAGAAGGTCGCAACTATTGTCAGAAATTGTTGTTATTGTTTTTATTATCAACTATATTTTGTACTTTTTAGTTTTTTTCGTCGTGCTTAAAATTAGTGATTATTGTAATATAATATCAATAATTATTATTGCCAATTGGTGTGATGCCATGTGCATTGTCTCATATCCATGATATAATCAAGTACAATGTGTGTGTTTATTTTTGGGCGTGACTGTAATAGGATAATTACCTAATTTTCTATATCTAATCTTCCCGATAGAATTATTATTTTTTTATCGGATCATGTGAATGATATCAGATTATTACTTAATTGATTAGAATAAATATTCGAGAGTAGGCACATTTTTAAGTATTTGCTATTTGACTGCATAACGTAAACACATTTTTACACCTACAGTGTTAACTATTTAACCTTTGAGAGGCTAATTGGATCTATTATTTATGACCAATCTTTTTATTAAGATGAATAGACGTCGCTTAGTAGGCCTAATAACTTCATTAAACTTTTTTTGCTCTATATTTAATTGAACATATCTCATCTATTTAATACTTGATTTTTTGAACTGGCACCTATTCTATTATTAGTCGTTTCAAGTACATCATTACTTCAGAAGCCCCGAGTGAAGTGGGAGAACCAATGCTGGACAACCTCTATTAAAATAGCTTATGTACGGTGGGGTATTGTTTTGGTGTTTTTAGAGCTAGCTTGCTAGGAAAAAGTGTGCAAAGATAGCTATTTTGTAAATCCTTATTAGACCACCAAAATCGTGTTTATAAATTTAGTGAAATTCTAATACATACCCATAAATTACCAAGCTGGGTTATCATTTAATTAAATAACTGTTAAGCATATTATATTGAATTGGTAACACATATAAACACTATTCAAAATATAGAATAATTGTAAGGGTTTCTGTTTCTCCTAATTATTTCCAAGAAGTTAGTGACTTGGAGAGTTTATATAGACGTTTAACATAACAAATAATAGTGTACAACAAATTGTATTAGAATGTATGAAACTGTCTAATTTTGTAATTTGTCAAGACTGGTGGAAAACTAACCTCAAAACGAAACTTATTTTTAAGTTCAGTAGCTCAATACTTTACACACTCAATTTTTGTCAAATTTAGTTTCTATTTTTATAAGTCACTAATATTTACAGACAATATTTTAATTTCTAATAAAACGAGTCAAAACAATAACACCTTACATGAACTAATGTAAAGTTTGTCTTCTATCTGCGAAAGTCATAGGTTATGACGTCTCTTAAAAATTATTAATGGATACTAATAATTATATTTTTGAATGGAAAATTGATTTTAGGCCGTAGAATGTTTTTTTTGGTACTTTCTTGCTATTTTCAAAAGTTACTATTATGATAACATATGATGTTTTTAAAAAGAGGCTACTTTTTATTTTGTACTTAACATAAAAGTAAAGTACAGCGTAGTCAACAATGACTACTTGAGTAGGCAATCCTGCATTGCATTTCAAAACTGGTACAACTGCAACTTCTTTCTGTTGTTGACGGGTCACACTTTTGACACTGACAACATCATTGACAGGTGCCAATTAAAAAGATAGTTGCTGTGACATAATCTACAATTTTTTGTATGAGTGTTATTTTAAATATTTGTCAAACAAGCTATTCGGTTATAAATAGGCGAAGAATAAAGTGTTACAAATAGGCAAAGAAAAAAGTGTCTAAAAGTGTTGTCAAAAGCGTTGTCGTTGTTGACAACGCTGTATTACAAATTATTAGAAAGTTTGTTTTTTAAAAAACTATTTTTATTTAAAACGATGACAGTTACAAATATATCTATAGGATAGCATTGTATAACGTAGAGTATCTTTAAGCAGTGTCATATTTAAATTTTGAGCGGTTTTTTTAACCTTTGCTATTGTTAAGTTGCTGATAACATAAATTGAAACGATATTTGAATTTTTATTACACTGTAACTTTTACTACATAGTAAAAATCTGCTAGGTTGAATTTGGAATTATATGATCGAAATAGTACTGAAAAGTAGTCAAAGAAAACTTAAAACTGTTTTTCTATTAGTTTTTTAAAAAGTCTATAATTTAATGCGAAAGAAAATTAAATTATGCAAAAGTGGTGAGAGTATAAAAGTTAAGCAGTTTTTTGTCTTTTTTTCAAGTATCTCTGACTGTTGAAAGACATTAAAGTGTACAGATTTTCAAGATAAGACATATACAGCTGGCGTGTTATATGTTTTTACAATAGCCCAGTTTGTTTTTGTTATATCGACTACATTACTTATCACAATTTGTTTACTTACTAACTCGGTCATGTATCAGTCTCAGATATTAACTTAGTCGATTCGTGCAACAGCGCGCAGTCGAATACTATTTACATATATTCAACGTTTCATTGCCTGTTTGGATAGGTAATTAAGCTGAAAAAAACCATCGTTTTATGGTGATCAAAAATCGATTGAGGTATTTAGGCTTTTATATCCGTCTTACCTTTGTATGCACATCAGGAAACCACTTTTTTAAAATTTGTATTATCGATGTAAGTGATCATTGTTAATATGAAAAAAAAAATTTTTTTGTGTCTTGCGCCTGCAAAACATAACTTTCAACGTGTCCTAAGCGGCCCGAAACGCCGTCTTGCCAGCCTAGGCTAGAAAATGATTACTATGACATTTGCTGTCATTGTCAGACATTTATCAACGATAACTAACGGTTTGTATTGTATAATGTTACAATTAATGTATAGCCCCCCAAAGTTCCTAAGCCGTAATGTGTGCTGGAGTATCGATTTTTTCAGAAAACAGCAATTTTACTTTTTAAGAACGCAAATAGGTAACTTTTGAAATGTCAAAGCAAATATTTTTTTTTTAATAAACAGGACTTTTGGATTTTTTTTAGCGTTGCCATAACATGGAAAAAATTTTCTTTAATAAAAAATTCTTTTTACTTTTTAAAATAAAAAATTGGCAGCGACACAAAAAATTTTGTGAATCACACCTCCGAAAACGGTTTTGCAAGAGCTCGTAGTTTGAGGGCTTCGGCTTTCGGCTTTGGTCCCCAAAATCACTCGCCTTGCAAAATGCCTGTTTCCGGTCTTGTGATTCAAATAACTATTGCGCTTAGCACTCAAATATCGGGAGTTTTTGATCGTTCCCAATGCATCGAAAAATAATTTTTTCGCACCGCGGTGTTTGTTACTTTGCGATCGAATTTAGGGGAAAACTTTAAATAAAACCATAGCAACCAAGCAATGAGGCCATTTTAAATTTAAAAACTCAGATAATTGGCGGTGGCAACGCTACCATCCGAAAAACAATTATCAAACTAAATTATTTATTATTAAAAAAATTGAGTCATTTATTTAAAAACATAGAGTTATTTGTTGGAAAAAAAATAGTACCTAACTTTTTCGGAAAAATTTTTTTTTCATTTGCACTAATCCAGCATTTTTTTCAGTCGTGCTGCAAACAAAGTGTTTATGGGAAAAATTTTATTTTCCGAACTTGTTAGGTAAATAACTATTAACTGTTCGTATTTGCAGAAAATAATTTAAAAAAAACTGATTTCGATAGCCATTTTATATTGGCTTTTCATAAAGTGTTTTTGTACAGTTCAACAAATAGAATACACTTTGTGGCAAATACTACGCCTACAGAATGTTTATTCCTTTGCTTGTCTCTAATTTTTTTCTAATTTTAAGTCTAAACACCCAAGAATGTAATAATGTCAACAAGTTGATTCAATACAAACTCAGATTGACTCTGTTTTTTTTGTGCTTATAAGCACTTATCGCTAAGAATTAATAATTGGGATGTGAATAGATGTGCAGAAATAATGTGAATCTATGTTGATGTGAACAAATATGCTTTGATTGGGATGGGTTTATTATTGTCTGAGTGCTTATTACTAACATACCAGGTAGTAACATCCATCAATTTTTTTTTAAACGGGGCTTGGTATAATGGTTTACAAATTTTGGTGTCAGATGTCACTGACGATAGATGCCGATAAGACATAAAACATTATAAGACAGTAAGGAACATTGTTGTTTGTATTACATTTGCGTCATTTTATCAATGGAAATTAGACTTTAAAAACGTGTATGTTTAGCTGTAATAAATAAAAGTAATGAACCTAATATTATTTGACGTTGAGGTTCAATTTCTGCTTTATTGTTAGCTTATCAACGTTTTCTATTGATAAGTCCTAATAATTATTCTGCAGTATTTTTTTTATTTTATTATTAGTTTTAGTATTTTTAGTTATAGGAGTACTTTATTTGGTTTCTCCGTATAGTTGCATCAGTGCGGAAGTTTCACTATTTGAACTAGAATGTTTGTTTATGTTGTTAGGTACTCACAAAATAAACAATAATAATGCAATCGGCATCAAAAAAGAGGCATAAAATTGGCTAAGAATCAATTCGATAAGTACTAATAACTTTTTTCATGACATTTCCCGGAAAATGAACAAATAGAAATCGATGCACTCAGCAAATAAAAAAATATTGAATGAACGTTTATCAATAAACTAAATATTGAGTAAAGGATTTTACTAGCGGCTTATTTGATGTTAACTTTGTAAATACTGATACACCTGGCGTGTTGTTTATCGTTCTATTTGAACAACCGTAATTGATTAATTTTTTGTATATTCGGTTTGCTTATAGTTCAAACCACAGCTTGCTGGATGATAAAATTTCATTGTTATTATAGTGACATTTTATTCTAATTTCAGTTCATGTCAAATTGTCAGATTTTTTTTAGAGAATCTATTGTAACATTCCAAATTATTTTAAGATAAATTTAGAAATAATCTTATAAGAATAAAGAGAATACTAATAAGACAGGCTGGTTTTAAATTTATGTACACATTAATTACGGTAATGGTCTAGACTATAACTGTAATACAAAGCATTGGTAAATCGTTTAAGAAACGTTATCAATTAATAATTTTTTATACATGTTCTTTAAGATGTGTTTGATAGGTACTAATTAAAACAAAAGTCTATATCGCTGATTGGACAACCAAGTTATCACGTTAGCGGCTTTGTCTCAAGTATATCAAAGATATACAAAGTAATCTAGCTTTTTAGGTTAGCCACCAACTGATAAAATAAAGAAAGACCAAAGAATTAGTTGCAACTTGCCGATGAGCTCTAATAAGAGCAAAACATGTCCAAGTTTACAGATGTGATTTAAATAAAGTTGCAATGGTTTTTCTATTTTTTACTAAGACAGATGCCAATTTTATGGAAAATAAAATTTGAGAGAAATATGGTTGATCGATGGTCAAACGCGAAATATATCTGAGACTATAAATCTTGGCTTGTCGATCTCGATATAAGAACTTTCTGATACATAATAGATATATGTTGTTACAAATGACATATTATAAAAGTGACAAGTTTTTGGATAAATATAAGACCCATTCTTCATGGCAGATCTATTCAAACAAGAAATTGTTGAGTCTACCTGAGTCCCAAAAAGCACGAAACATGGTCTAGTCTACAAATCTTAAATTAATTTGCTTTGTCTTTATTATCTTATGATATATTGTGCTCAATGCAATTCTAAGTAGGTAATGGTTATTCTTCAGTACTACTTTTATAAGGTATTATTATACATCTCGTGTTTTTGATGCCAGAACTTGATTTTTTCTTCTTATATAATATCTTTTTTGGGTCTTCCAGAAAGTTATCTCTAACTTCTAATTCCAAAAATTAGTCAAAAGTCAACAACAGTTTCATTTAGGCATAGGCGGTTATCAGATTGGAATTGCAAAATGACATCAATTTTAAGGTTATATAAACGATAATTCGAAAGTTTTTTGAATTATCATTCAACATTTTTGATGCACGATTCTGAAGTCTTGGTTGGGTAGGTAGTACCAAACAATCTAAATGTAAATGTTAAAGGCATTGTTTGTTCTTTAACGTAATTTTTGGATTTGCATCGTACTTTAAAACCAAAATAATGTTGTACCTAATTTTTAGGTTTTTTAGGAAGAAGTTTATTGCATTCAACTTTTTTTGCTTCCATTAGAACTTCAGGAGGAGTGCAAATTTTAAATAAAACTTTAATTTCAGTTTTTTTATTATTAAAAATACAAAAATGCTTACTATAAGACAAAATTATTATAGTGACATTATTATATAGTACAATTGCGCTATAATCCTTTTTCTTGGTGTATTATTACTATTATTTGTATAGCATAAAACCAGATAAAAATTGACACATTAAATTACCCCAGTTCCTTAAACCACAATGAGATTCAATCTCTAGCATCCAATATAAAAACGTCAAGTTTAATCAAATGTTTTTGTTGAGGATTTCAATTTAGAATCGTCTTAGAGCATTGTATTCTAATGTCGAAACACTTTATAAATAATGACCGCTTCAAATTTTTTGCTTCACCGCAAAAAATATGAAAAGTTTACGGAGAAATCCCGTCTGCTTTGTTGAAATATTGGAGCGTCTAACTTAAACAAATAAACTCTAGTCGACAAGCTCTTTTGAGTTTTTGATTGTGTTAGAAACAGTCTATTATGAAACGAAATATTATAATTTTGCGTTTAATGATCTTTTTCAAATATTGATTTGATGTAAATATTACATGTACGTGTTAATAGCCATATTATTTCTGAAAATGTTTGGGTTAGGGTAATTGAAGTTATCGTCAGATCTATTATAAAATGATTTTTTGCACAATTTTTAGTGATGAAGAGTCGTAGCTTTGAGCAAATATTTGTGGAAAGTTACGTGATGTTTAGTTTAGAATTTCTAAAGTCAGAAGTGGAATTAATTTGCTCTGGTGGCGGTGTTAGAACAGGGATGTTCATGTATGCAGTTCATTAAGACTTAATGGGAGAGAATTTCCGATAGTTGACCAAGAACTTAGTTGACTGCTTAAATTAGCTTAGATCGTGTACAGCATTCAAAGAATAGCAAAGGAAATCAATTTTAAATTTTCTATGTTATTGAAGGAGTTTTGATGCTGATACATTGTTTGCAGTATATAAATTATGATAAGCAGTAGTAGTTCTGAAGATTCTTCTCTTTCTCCAAGAACAATCTATAAATTTGAATAATCTAACATCTGAATTTTTTTTTATTACATTTTTTTTTTTATTACATTTTTGAATTTTGTAATTAAATCAATTTACGTCGTTTATATTTAAACAAAAGAAGTTTGATGGAAAATGAAAATTGTGTTTTAAAAGTCTAGTGTTATTTAATTTGTACGGGGGCAGTTATCGAAAGAATAATTTTTTTAATTTGCAGACCTTCTTTTGTTTTCGAATAAAGTATTCTCAATAACATTTTCTTAGAACAAAATAATGAAATAAATGATAATTGGTAATTAAATAATGAATTTGTTTTTGACTTAATAGCTTTACAATCCATAAGATTTAGGTTTCTTATGCTGTTTTGTTTTTTTTTATTTTATTTTTTTTTTTAACATTTTTATCTACTCTATCTGTTTTTGTATTATTCTACTCTTTTTACGTCAGTTTTTTGTACTTTTTGCCATTCTGTTATTGTGTGCTCTATGTTTCTCTTCCTGTTTCACACATCCTGCATTTCTTTTCTCTTTCATCTGTATAAATTCGATTTTTTTTATTTGTGTTAGAACAGGGAACATCTAAATTATGCAATTACATTTGTTTGCACTAACATTCTTCTTTTAAAATCTTTGGCAGCATTTTTGTAATAATTTTTTGAATTTTTTTATTGTGTCTTATTTTTCCGATAATTTACAGATAAATGTATTTTTAGTTGCATTGAAATACCGTGTATATATATATTTATATATATATATATATATAGTTCTAAGGATAAAAATTATTTACAAATTCAAGTTCAAAGTGCTTTTGTATTTTCTGTTTTTGAAAAAAGGGTGTTAATATACTACAAGCATAAAATTAATTGAGTTGTGCGAATATGTGCTTATGGTTGAGTTAAAGTTCTCAACCATAAACACAGCTTTCCAGTGTAGCTTCTATTATTTTTAGTGTTTCTACTATAAGCAGGTGTGAGAAGCTTCATCATAACCACATATAATATTCATGGTTTTGTAAATTAGTAATTTATCTAAGACCTTGCAAGCTCATTTCGAGTAATTGGCAATTTGAAACAACCACTTGGCTATGCTCTTCAAAAATACAAGACTGACCTATTTCATCTTTTTTTATATAAGTAAAGCAATTTTTTTGTGATGGAATGGAGAAACTTTATTAAGCTAAGCTTTGGCATTTGTAAGCCACTTTTACTAACAAGTCTGAAAATTAATTCAGAGATGTTTATTTGCAACATTAAAACGAGTTATACACTATACATTATTAAAATTTATGACGTTGCTACATAAAAGTTGTTTAAGAACGTGAGAAGTTGGAAGTAGAAACTTAAAGTTTTAGAGCACATTGGAAGCTCTGTCAACTTTTATTGCTCTGTATTTACAACTACGCCACCAACTGGTTTAACTGTCTCCAATAGCACAAGGTTCCGCTACTAATTACTTCATCCAGATGGGTTACATCTAATAAACGAACTTAATTGTATTGGGTTACGAGGATTTAATTATTTTAAGGGTGCGCTTAGCCCCACGCACACTTGACCAAAATGAATTAGGCCTGACTCTTACGTTTTAACTGTTACGGAAATAGCAGCAAAGGCAAATGAGTATTTTACTTAATTTGCAACATCTAACCACAAGATGAATATTGGAGACCATAAGCTACTTGATTTACGTTTTTTCTTTAAACATACGAATAAGGTTTTCGTCTTTAGTAGACTGAAACGATGTAGAAACGGATTATTAAGTACCAGCTTTTCTATGTTGATAAACTCATTCCACTTATCGTGAGCAACTCAAACTACCAGATTTAGTGACTTTTACTCTTGAAGTTCAACTTTGATCTGAAGCTCTATCATGTGTTTTGAAGTGATTGTCAACAATTTTGATGTTTATCGTGTCAAATTTTTATTGTATCACTAGACAGTTTTAATTAGAGTTTCTAAAGTGGTGAACTACCTGTTAAAAATAGAAGGTCAAATCAGAAAAAATTACATATTTTTATTCGTCTTAAAATATTAGAAATTATATTTTAAAAATACAGTCGGTTTGCGCGACTAATGCTAACAATGAGAAAATTGTAACCCTAAACATGTAACCTAACGTTCTAATTCTCGTTAGTCTTTTACTACCATGGTGAAACCAGTATACTTCTACCATGTATGTCAAATAAGTTCTCAATAGATGATCAAAAATATAAATATGGTTTTTTATTTTTATATTTTACAAAAAAAAATGATTTACGAAATTGGATGAAAACAAATTTTTTTATTAGTTTTTTCACTTTATTCTACGATAAATCTCTTTTTTTTTTAGTTATCATGGTACAATTTTGAGCTATTTTATAAAATTTACACTTTAATTACTCAAAAAACGTAAGATTTCATGTTACATTGAAAAGCAGAAAAATTGTTAATCAAAATATCGACTCCAATTAACAACTAAATAAAATAATAAAGTTAAGATTCAATAAATCATTTACAATATTTTATCTTCTTTAAATTATATGCCTATTTATAGCTCTTTTACTATAATAATGAACATAATTATATATGTATTTTTTTACACCATCAAAAAGAGGAGATTTCAACAAGCAGAAAGCCTACCAACATCTTTTTTAAAAACAGATATTTAGACAAGAAAATTTTTGTTTAAAAACTAAGGTGCTTTTTCGAAATTAAATTAAAACCATTTACAAAATAGATTTTTTAAATAAAAAAAAAACTACTGTGTATTTGAAACATAAAATGATGTTTTTATCTAACTTCACAAAAAAATTTTATTTGTAAAAGATAAACATAAATCCAAAAATTTTATTGTTTTAATTTTTTACATACATTTTGAGGTTATCTGAAAAAAATTGTCCATCTTTTATTACCTACAACTTTGCTTTTTAATTTTTTTCTATAAAACTTAGGGTGTTACCGGAAATTAAGATAAATCGTTTTTTACCCTTAAAAACTCTTTTTCTTAAACTTCCCGGCTTCAGATCGTTTGTAAATTGTTTTTTTCCTAACTGCTTAAAAATGTAAACATTGTATACCCTATTTGCGGTACGAAAGTAAAGCTTTTTGACCTACAAGCAAAGAGGAATCACGTGATTGAAAAAAAAAAATTAAAAAAGTAAAAGTAAATCACGTGATTTTAAAGAGAGTTCAGTACAGTATCATCATAAAAATTGCGTGATTTACTTTTGCACTTAACTTTTATGTACCTTAAATAAATCACGCATTGTTCACTTCTAAACAATTAAAAAAAAAATTTTTTACAACAAAGTTGTGCCGAAACGGAAAAAAATAGTATTCAAATCACTGTAAAAAAGTGCTTTTGCAGACCTTGGGCAATCAATCGGGCATTATTTTGACTGATTTCAAACGCGTTTCCAGATAAATCAATCACTTTTTGCAGATTAAGCTGTAGCGAAAAAAATCACATAGGATCAATTTTGGTAGGTGTGGTGGTTGGTTAATTGCATTTCTCTTGTTTTCTACCACAAACACTGCTCTATGCGGTACATTGTCTACATGCAAATTCTATGAATGTTTTTTTCTTGATTTTGGCAGTTTTAGTTGTTACACCATTTTGTACAATCGTTGTAACACAGATATTATTTATAGAATATTGTTTGAGCGCGCTTTGACTCCCCTTTCTAAGTAGGACTCGTATTTATTTCAAGTCTGAGTTTTGAAACGATGTAGAGGGTCGCCAAAAATCTAAAAGTGCACAGCTGCAAGTTTAGGTTCATTCGGAAAGAATTTTTAATTAAAAAAAAACATTGCGTGCTAGATATAGCACACTGCAATGGCACAGAATAACTAATAAGTTAAAAATATTAACAATTTACTCTCAATTGGTTTTGGTGAGCCACAATGCTAAACGAAAAAACTATCAAACGTTTGACACATGATTATGTAGGTGACCTATCAGAGACGGTAGACAGATACAAGAAAGTGCAGAAATATTGACGCAAATACTCCCTTAACTTACACTAGGTGTTGTATGTGGCATGGCAGATCCGACATTTGTTGTCTTGCTAATTTTAATTTGCTTCCTTGGCATAAGACATAAGTTTAAAATCCAATAAATGAAGAGTCTATTATGCTCAAAAGACGGTTTTTTTTCAAGTAGCAAAACATTTTTTTAGTGATAATTTATAAACAGTATAAAGTTTTTGTAGTTTTAGAACAGCTGCGTTATTGTTTAGATGTTATATATTGATAATTCTACGTTAAGTACAGCCAAATTGTGTCTTTGCTAAGCAAATCAGGCGCTTTTATTTCTCGCTGTACCACTGCGCATCTGAACAAAGATAGCATAGTTCATTCTTTTAAGAGTACGTCTATTTTGCAGCCATTTGGAACAAATGTTGATGATTATACTTCCTGGGAGATTAAGTTGTAGTTTGGCGACAAAGTTTAGAAAATACGAATGGTTTTTAATGGGGACAGTTTGTTATTCATGTTAGATGCGCAGTGGTACAGCCGTCCGTGTTGCTTAACGGGGACAAATTTTGGTTTAACCCATATGTCTAAGATTATTATTAATCATCATAAGATAGCGCATCTAATGATGACTCAGACGTACTTTTCTAAAAGTATTTGAGCTTTTTTTATGCTAAAGCTTCTATCTATATCTACGGTAGCTGAATTGAATCTGAATTTGATAGATTATATCTATGAGGCACACTAAGAAATGATTTATATAAGCATTTTTGAGAACACATAGGCTTATGCTTAGAATTTATAATGTCTGAACAATATTGGGCAGAAGCACAAAGGATGCGTTATCCATTAATACAAAGATAAATTAACTTCTCAAGGAATACCTAGAGATATTGCCATTTAACTCATGTAGTGCTGTTTTGCTAGATAAATATATTAAATTCCGTCTTTAAAAGTATTGGACTGGTGTTAAGTAATTTTTTAAGGTTTTAAGATGCCAATTTAACAAAATCTTATTTTTTGGTGCTCCAGTGCAATAATTAGCGTTTAATAAGTGTTTAAAAGCCATACACCATTGTCCCTCGATCAAAAATTTTTAAAAAAAGTGGTAAATTGCAGTAAAAATAGAAAAACTTAATAGTAGATATTGGTCTGTATGCAGCGAACATTGCTTGCCATCAGATTTCTTGCTCTTTAAGTACATATGTACGTGGCACGGGCTAAAACGTCACACTAAAACACCATTCAAAATAATATGTTTTGCGTTCACAATTTTTTCCCATCTTTCAGGTTTTTTCCTTGTGCCAAAATAAGTTAAAATATCTGACATAGACAATTTAATTTGTGGCATTATGATAATAATTTAAAAAGCCTATTAACAAAAAAATGAATCTGACACCAATGATCATAATAAGCGAGCCAGAAATAGCTGACTTTTGTTTTTCTTGGCATTTAAAAGCGCCATCTATTGCATTATTGGTGTTGTTGAATACAAGAGTGTTAAGCATCTAATGGTTAAAAATTGGAGATCTATTTGAACAAAAGCTTTCTGAAAGCCGTTTTGAATAAAGCAATAAATATTGCATTTATAATGGTGATTATAAATCATTTTAATTTGGTATAGCTTTGCTTCTCCTTAATATCTTTTTAGGGTTAAGTTTGAGTAGCTCTAAGATAGACTTCGCCCGGACAAATGTAATTAGTCCCAATAAAGACATTTTATTATTATTATTATTATTACTAAAGTATTATCGTAATATTACTACATTTATGTTCTCAAATAATTAGAAAACTAACTTTTAGGTCGTTAAAGTCAAAAATTGTGATGTTATAATATATTATCTTGCCTGCACACATCAGCCAAATTAAATGCTGTGCTATTTCTGGTAGGGCTTTTAAACTTCACATACTGAGTGTTCAATTTATTAAGATAATTAGTCGAATTGTTTATTGAGCGCAAAATGAGATGTGATAATTGAGTGTATTAGGTGTTCCAAAAATAGATGATAATTATTCTATTTTTCGCTCTTAATATTGCAATGTTTTTTCTTTGGTTGGGTTTTGATGGTTTATTTGTGCATTATTAGAATGGTTTATGACACACTTTTTGTCTTTTTTTAACTTTTGTGTTTGAAACAATATCGATCTATTTGATTAAACTTTTTATTATTTTTTTTTTTGATTAGTTATGTTAATACAATTATTGCGCCAATCATAAGCTGGGGCATTGATGATATGTGGTCAGAGTTTTTCTATAAATTCAAATACTGTACGACATAAATCTTACTCAGTAGGATAAAAACAAAGATCTCCCAAGAGCTGTTTGTTTGGATACCTGTCTTTAGAGTTTTTCATGTGTAAATCTTTTCCAATACGGGGTTGACTAGAACATTCTGTCATGGGAATAAAGTCATTTACATTTTGAAGCTAGATCTTTTCTAGTCAATTACACAATTTCATTATATTTTTGTAATAAAATAGAAAGAGCCATTGTTTCCACAATTGCATTTACATAATGCCTTTTGTGTGTTTTGCAAAATCAGTAAACATGTCATTTGTGTCGGTAGAAACGACGAAGTAACATGATAGAAGCTTTGTGATAATGCGTCACACGAACTGAAAACTGAATGACATGCGATACAGTGAGACCAGAGAGTTTATCAAAGGCTTTTATCAAAGTAAAATTACCTTACGAAATATGAAGAGGATTTGTTTGCAATGCGAATGCCGCATATAATTAACTGTCGAGACTTGTCAAGATTAGGATTTGTGTTAGAAATATCGTTAATGAAATTTTCACCGACACTCTTTTGTAATTTAAAAAGCTGGCGACGCGCAAATTTTCCTGCAAGCATCTCGGCATTATCCGATTTTCTCTGTAAGACGTAGCTTGACGCTTAAACTCAATGATTGCTTTTGAATTAACCCGTTTTATTGAATTTACTAACAATAAACTTTAGAAAAACGCTTTTCAATTAACTGTTCACTTGAAAGTGATTGTTCTAAAATTTAATAGGCTCAAAAATAGGCGTTACGAAATATTTACAATGCGCAAAGCACGTGCTTTTTACACCCTTATTTGTCTCTATGACAAAGATTTTCTAACTTTTCTGAAACTTAAAATAAACGAAGACAGAAACTTTATTGATAAATGTAGTTATACCAGTTACAGCATAAAAATTACTTCAATTACTTCAATAGGAAAAGGATCTACGAAAGAAAGTAATTATTACCGGTTAATTAACAAGCATTTGTTGGATTTTGTAATTTAGTAGAGTTAGTGAAATGCAGAGTTCATATGTAGTACGAAGTAGAGTACGATTTTTCTTAGAAGGGGACAGCTTATTATTCACATTAGATGCGCAGTAGTACAGCGAGAGATAAAAGCGTCTTTGTTGTTAGATAGTACACCATGGGCGTAAGATTATCGTTATCAGGAGCGACTCAGATGAAATCTTTCTAGGATTTTAGAGATTAAATGTAAATTAAAAAAACACAATATCTTCCCATAGATGATCTATGGGAAGATATTGTGTTTTTTTAATTTACATTTAATTATTACAATCCCATTTTGTGTCAAAAAGATGGAACACCTTCACAAATTTTAGAGATTGTTAACTCCTGATACTATAATACCATTACTAATAAAACATTATAATTTTGAAGTCATTAAAATGAAAGGTTTGCTTTTTATGTTCTGGTTACTTTAATCACTTTAGAAGGTGATTAAAATTGATTTGTGTTTTAATAATATTTTTAACAGGGTACAAGTTTGTAACAAGAAATTGCTGTATATTGCAAATTAGTGAAATAAGTAAATGTGATTGTTTTTTGACATTTGAATACATTAACCAAATATGTATTGATTTATGATAATTTTCCTTGATGCAGACTGTTGTACAAATACTATTTCTGTACTATACAATAGACGTTAACAGTTTGGTGCTTGTGTCGCTGATTTATATCTCGTGAATTATGTATGAAAGACGTTTGAATACTTTGGACATTTTCGAATTTTTATCGTTGAAAGAAATGTACAACCTCATGCATTTTCTATTTTTAAACGACTGCAACGTTGTCCGTCTTACGAAATCACCTGTAGGTATAGCCATAAATATCAAATGTTGGTATATCACCTACTACATTCTAAAAGAGGAGCATTGAGTGAATTATATTCTTTTCTTTGCAATGATCCACCACTGCAACCGCGCTTGTCCTTCCTTCAACGAGGGATAAGAATTCTACTGTGGACTTTTCTTTACAATTGCTCTTTTTTTGAAAATGATTGTTTCGGCTTTTCTATTCGCTGAGAAATCCAGAAACATTTAGATTATTTGACGTTAATGCATTTTGATAAATGACATTTGCGATTTAAAACCTTTATGAATTTAAATTTTCTTTAAAACAGTTTTTGCATAATTATGACAATTATGCGGTGCTTTTTTTTACAAGTTTTTGCCATTTGTTTTTGTTTTTATTTCTTGTATAAATGTCAAATTCCAAACAAGAGTTGAAAGAATTTCGGCTTGCTAGATTATTGATTGAAATCATAAAGCTTTGAGAGACAAAGGCTGAGCTTGAAAGTTGTCTAGTCTTAGAATATAATTTACAATGCAGAATAGGCACCATGATCTCTGAATAAAATTATGACAGAAAAGAAATTGGTTTCAGAAAAAGTAATAGTTTTTTTTCGTGCGGTAAAGTTGTGTTTTATTGTCTGCTGAAACAGCTATTCTCAATTAGGGTTTTGTTTTGTGAAATAATGGTTTTACAATAAGCTTGTACAGCATTTTAAGGAGTTCTTCGAAGAAGACACAGATTATGCGACTAAAATGCAGCGGTTTTTGGAATTCGTGTTTTTGCATGAACTGCACTAAACTTGAGAAATGTTCAATTTGAAGCGTTTTTCAATTACAGAAAAGTGTTTGACGTTGGATTTTTTTAATGATCAAAAAGCAGACCACATTGTTGTTCGTATATTGTCAAACATTAAAATCTAACACTATTTGCATTTTAAAATCTTTTCTTTCTTTTGTCTGTAAGCAATTTCTTGATTTTTTTAAACCACATGAACAAAGAATTTTTAAATAATGCTGTTTATAGGACGATTTTTCTCAAATGGAGATGCGCAGTGGTACAGCAGGAAGCAAAAGCGACTTTGTTGAGACAAAAGCGTCTGCGTCGCTTTAACGGCGGCACATTTTTGCTTCTCTTATTGGCGTAGCATTATCAGGAATACAGATCTAAAATTTTGAGATTATGGGCAAAGTTTATGATTTGGCACAACACCCATATTTAAAATATAATTAAAAGTGAAATTTTTACTTTTTTCAAAATCTAAGAGTTTCTAGTGGCTACTCAAAGTTAATACTTAGCCATTTCACTATGAAAATCTTACAGGAACTTACAACAGCAATATGTATAGAATATATAATTTTCGTTTTCTTAAATACTATCATAATATGTGGCCTATTCGCTTCAATTGTTAGAGCAGTAATTAAAGTTTTGTTCCAATATAGTTTGTGAATATTATTTTGCAAAGACTGCTGAAGACTACTGTTATAACATATGAAGTTTAAAATTATTGACTAAATTTAAACGCATTATTGAATTTTAAAAATTGAATATAAAAAGTTTAATGAAATTTTTTATAAAGTTATTAAAAAATTCTAAAAAGCTTTTAAAACTTATTAAAAATATAAATTAAACCTTAAAAAATTATTAAAAATGCTTAAAACAGTTTTTAATAAGGTTTAAATATTTTTAAAATGAAAATTATTAAAAATAATTTAAATTTTGTGTTGAAAATGTTTTAAACCATTTCAAAGCATTTAATAAATTTTTTTAGCAGTTTTTAATTCATTTGTAATTTTAAAAATTTTTAAACGTATTATTAAATTTTAAGAATTAAATATAAAAAGTTTAATAAAATTTTTCAAATGTTATTAAAAAATTTTTAAAAAATTTTAAAAAGCTTTAAAAACTTATTGAAATAATAATTTAAAACTTAAAAAATTGCTAAAAATGCTTAAAATTATTTTTAAAGACGTTTAAATAATTTTAAATTGAAATTTATCGAAAATAATTCGTATTTAGTGTTGACAATTTTTCAAAGCATTTAAATAATCTTTTTTAGCAGTTTTTAGTTATTCATTTGTACTTTTAAAATTTTTTAAAAGTATTATTAAATTTTAAAAATTAAATATAAGAAGTTCAATAAAAATTTTTCAAAGTTATTGAAAAATTCTTAAAAAATTCTAAAAAACTTAATTTAAAACTTAGTAAAAATATAAATTAAACCTTTAAAAATTAAGAGTTAAATTTTAATGGACTATTTTTGCACCGGAAACCATGGTTTCCGACAAATTGAAAGTCTACAAATGTTATTAATTAATTGTTTCTTAATTATAAAAGATGCTATAATTCTGATGTTAATTGAACATAATTTAATGTTATTTAAATCTTCAATAGCAAAAACAAAACTTTCAGTCTCCAAAAAAATTAATTACTTTTAATTTATAAAAATGATCGCTCATACACGTTTTTAGCTTAGCAATCGAAAAAGCAAAATTTTTAAATTCAAGCAACATAAAAGTGGTATTTGGCTGACCCAATAATTAAGAATTTTAGCTGATGAGTGAGTTCTGAAAAAATTATTGGAATTGTTTTTTGTTGCTACAGCAATTAAATTTAATACAAAATTTAAATCGGTTTTTCCAAACGGCTGAACAATTTTCAATAAAAAATTTTTATTTCGTTTATATATTTTATTTATAATAATTTGAATTTTTTGATTTAATCACGTAAAACCTATAAATGTGTTAACAATAAAATTTAGAAATTTCTTATCTCTTCTATAATAATTATGAAAATAATGTTGCTATTTACAATTTGGTTATTTAATAACACTGATATATCCAAAATACCTCTCCGTTTTGCCTGGATATTTAGAATTGTTTAATTGAGACTTTGAATAATGTTTATTTATTAAGTTTTAGTAAATGTTGTTTTTAATATTAAAATTATATACTAATATTTTTAACAGTTTATGTGAGTACCCGATAGAAATAAGTTGATATACGCTTGTAATAAATTCTGACTATTTAATTGTGTTTTAAAAACTGATGAAACTTGTTTAAAACACAGTAAATTATGATAAATTTGTTAAGATAAATTAAACGTGTTCTTCTTAGTAAGTTTTGAGTATTTTGGCTACCTTTATAATTTTCTTGTCTTCTGTCTTGTTTGTATCACTCCCTTTATTCGTTCTACTCTTTTCATTACCTAATATTTCTTTCTAATTTTCTATTTATTTTTTTAATTATTCACACTCTTTTATCATAAGTCGTTCCTAATTGGATATAACTTTCCAACACAGGTTTGTTTGGCCAGGTCAGGTCAGGTAACACTTTTTTCATTCATTCTAGTGTTGTCTTTGACTAATATTTTTTTTGCTTTTTTGTTTCTTGTTTTAATTATTCACACTATTATTTCATCATAAGTCGTTCCCAATTGAACTTTTTTTTTAATGTAATTTTCTAACATTAGTTAGTTTGGTCAGGGCAGGTCAGGTCAGGTCACACTTTCTTCATTCATTCTAGTCTTTTCTTTACCTAATATTTCTTTCTAATTTTTGCTTCTATAATAAGTCGCTTCCAATTGGATAAATTTTTTTTTAACTATAATTTTTCAGCATAGGTTTGTTTGTTCAGGTACAAATTCACAATAAAACTGTTGTTTAAAATCATTTGTTTCTAATTGCAGGGATGCTAAATAGTAAGCAATTTCATGTAATCTAATAAGTCATTATAATCGTTTGAATTGTTTTACTTTTGTATTTTACCAAGTTTATTTAGAAAAGTATATCATTTCTAGGTGTGAAGTATTATTTTATTGAATTTGTTAGTTTTATTTTGGTATTTATTAATTTAACACGCTCAGAATTTGAGAAATATTTATTAATGGTTTTGATGCATGTTAGAAGAATAATAAAGCTAACACCTTAAACATAAAAACACAGAGCAGACAACATTCGATTCCGTCAATACCAATCCTCTCGAGAGCATCCACATTCTCATTGCTTTTCCCAAGCTGTTCTCCTTTATTCATGTTCTTTGGTTGATGTGGCCTTGCGTTTTGGTTCTTCTGCCATTTTCTTCCACTCTGAACTAAAAGCAATGTAGGTGATTACATGAAGGCAGCGCAAATTTCTAATTTAAAAAAGAAACTTTGAAAATTAATTTTTGATGAAATTTTCTAGCAGCTAGGCGGCTTCTGCTCTTTTCGTGAGAACTTTGTAGAGAAAAAAAAAAGACAAAAGCTGCTCTCAATTGCTGATAAAGTCTTGCACACCCACGTAATTATCACAATAACAACAGCACGAGTCGTAACATTTTACGGGCCATAACTCATAACAAAGGGTTGAGCGGGCAAACTACAAACAAAAGCAGAATGTGTGATGTCACGCTTTTCCGTTTTTTGCTAGATCCGGAGAAAAACTCTAAGAAGAGCTATAAATCTTGAGACCTACTGTTGTTGAAGCTGGAAAAATTATTAGATTTTTTCTTTTGAAAAACTTACAACTTTTCTCATAATTGATATTCTTTAAATAGAAAATATTATTTTAAAATAAACAATAAATATTATTGAGGGCAAAAACTTTTGTTGGGGAACTTTATACAAACAACACATTTATATCGACACGCCCTACACAATTCTAGAAAATAATATATTTGTGAGCCGAATTAATCTAAAGTACCATTCTCTTTTAGTTCTTGTATTTCTTTGTTTTTTTTATATCGGGGCTTTTCGGTTTATCACGCTCAAGAATATCAATCATCATAATTGTTTTAATATAAATTATAATAATGTTAATATGTTAATAAAAAATATTATGTGTAGTAGAAAGCATGGCGTGCCAGACAAGGAAAAGAACACTGTCTTTATCCTACCGGAAACCGAACTAATTTCAATTCCCAGTCAGACTTAATATCTTTTTCTCATTTGGTTTTAAATAAAAATTTTATGTATTACTGTTAAGTTTTCAAATGGAATGTAAATTAGCTTACTTGCAAAAATTAATTTATTTTATAATTGTATTACAATTTATCTCGACCCACTATATAAGCATGATTGATTTTACACATCACACCAAATTTTCTTTTTAGTTGGACATTTGTACTGGATTTGTTCAAAATTGTTTGCCGACCTAGTCCTGCAAACGTTACTTTCCGGTCAACGTAGACGTCTCAAAAGATATTATACGCACTCTAATTAATCAAACCTTACATCAATGACTCAATAACTTCCGAATCTAATAATATTCATTTTTAATTAAGTTGGCCAAAAGGCTTTGACCGAAATTGACAGTTATTAAAAAAAAATGTTAGTGTTGTGCTTGCTTTTAAAAATTTGGAAAAGTTTAAAAAAATGTTAGCATATTTTGCTGGTCTCTCTAAATAAAAAAAACACACATGCTGGGCTGTGTCTTCGATGCTTAAATGGACATTAAACTTGGAGGAAAAAATTGACATTTCGTATAAAAATATAGATCGTTGCTTGCTATTCGCTACATAACAACTTTGTTGTAGGCTAGGTTTTTTCCGCCCAAGAGAGGATAGTTGCACATTATGTACGTTTTACAGATTTGTTATTATTATTCAATTACTGATTGGGGGTAAAAGATATTACTATAAAATTCATGAAAAACTTTCTACATCAAAACTTTCTTGGAGTAAGTTGGGCTTTATGAAAACGTTAATTATAAACGTCTATTAGGACAATTTGGGTTATTGCTTGTAAATAATAAGTATATCAGTTACCACAGACTAAGTTAGGTTATTTACTTGACATGTTGGACTTTGGTAACCTGTTAAACAAAACAAAATGTTTGAAAAATTGACGTAAATATGACGTTTTGCTGTAGTAGTTTTTTTATGAATGCAATAGTACATGTTCTTCATTAGTATAGTTTTACATATATTATTTTTATTTGATAATTACAATTCTATGTAGTGTAGCAACTTAACAATAGGTGACTGCTGTAAATACATATTTAACATGATATTACCACCAACACAATTAAAGCGAAGTGCATCCCTAGACAGCAAAATACTTGCTAAGATAATTGATTCTAACATTGCTAACGCAGATCAAAAGGAGGCCTGCCAATTAATTTCTGAAACAAGACAGTCTGTAGCACACTTGTCTTGATTCCTTACTGATTTCTGATAGATTATTCAATTGCAAATACGTAATGTGAATATGTTAACCTCAAGAGATGAAATTGCAATTGAATTGCAAGCATGGATGGGTTCATTGTAAGGGTGAATGTGTACTTGGGGATGAATTGTAGCTCGAATTAATATATTTGGTGAATATGGCTTTAGTCAACATATAGAATTTTCTGATTTTACAACACCCAACCGAAGTTTTATTGCAGTCTGTAGTAAAACACTTTATTTGCTAGATTTTTGACACGTGTACCACAGGATTGTAGTCAGAATTTGAGTTTAAGTTATCACATTATTGGAATTTACTTTTTATTCAAAATTAAACGCTGGTAGTCACTAATATATTTTTTGATCTCTTATCTTTTCTAACATTTATAATTTATCTTTATGAGAATACCTTGAAAGAGACTCAATTATCTGGTAGACATTAGTACTTGAGGGGAACCGTCATAAACTATTACTATTAGTAGAGTAGCTTGACTTTTGGCGCTTCCCTCATTTTAAAACTTTAATAATTTTTCGGAATACGGATTGCGCTCTTTTAAAAAAAAAATTTGTAGACATTTATAAAACCTTATTACCAATATAATACTAATAAAACTGATGGGGAGTGAAAAAGGGGTGCTGGGGGTGGGTAACATATATATGGAATATGCGTAAAAAGGGGTAAATCATGTCAAAATAGTGTGACTAGTAGCTTATATATAAATCTTTTTGGGCAAAGAAATACTACGAGAATGTGTTTTGGTTTTAAAAATATTGCAATAAGAAAATTCCACAGCAATTAGCAACTACTAAGAGACACAAGTATTGTTGTAAATTTAGTAAAAACCAATATAAAAAGAAATAACACAATTATTAATTGTTTTCCCGCGAAACAATATCTAACATCCACTAAATAAAGCAGACGATCAATGAGAAAAACTCATCAAATAATATTAATGCACTATAACTAAGAGAAACGCTCCATGAGACAAACTCACTTCATTGTTTACAAAACAGGAAAACAAACACAATTTTCTACACTGAGAACCATTTAAAATCTCATCGACAAATAAATAATTGAACGAGCATCGATGATGTTTGTATTACTCCAGATAAGAATATTCGATGAACTATTTTTATACACATTTAAGTCGGTCAACACTATTTAAAGGACCAGATTCAAATTAAATTCACGTTTCTTGTACAAAATATTATTTAGTGTGATAATTAATTAATTTATAAACATTTACTTTTAAAGTGGTATTATTGTTCATAATGACAGTCATGCAATACCTTAAAAGTCAACGGTATATTATGAAATTTACCGCGCTCCTTCTAATACTAATTTGTACAAACTTTAAGTGTACAATATTGTTTTTAGCTTTGTCGATTGTAAACCGCCTATTTATGGTATCTAGACCATCTGTCACTTTGACTTACTGTTTTTCTGCTTTCAAAGTCCTCCAAGAAAACTTTTGTTTAGTCATAAATATAGTTCGTTAATACTGGAACAATTTAACGCACTTAATAAGACTTACAGATTTCTTGTGATGTGGTACATAGCTAATCATCGATCAAGCTCTGAGCCACCGACTAATTGCACTCGAGCTGTCAACCTCATGTCAAATCAAATTTTGGAATTCTCAAAATAGGCAAAATACTGTCCGCGGTTTTGTTAAAGCATTCCGCAGAGCGTCGTGCTTCAAAATTCAGACTTAGCGCTGTAAAATGAAACTAATGGCTCACTGCAACATTTAAAATTGAATTCAGCTAAAAAAATCAACTGTAATTGGGTAATTTATAGTATCTTGGTCAGATTAGCAAAAACATGTAAGCAACACTTGCGCTGCTTATAGAGCGAGAGGGGTAGAGAAACAAAGATACTGTAAACCCCGCTACAGCCTAACAAATACATAGCTATTAGCAGATTTTTTTTTTATTACTTTTTTTTGCTCTTTAACTATTATTATTTTAAGGCTAATTGAAAAATTAAGTATCCTTAGAACAATCATTGAATTCAATTATTGAATACTATTAAATTTGTCTATAGTTTTCTAATTAGACTACTCGGGATTTAAATGAATTTTGAAAAAGATATTTATAAAATATGTATGAGATCAACGTTTCTGGATGTTAAAATGAACTTTCCAATTATTTTAATTTTTTTCTTTACTTTTTTTTTATGGTTAATATAGTTTTTTGAACTTATTACCAGAATACTAAATTAAAGATTGTGGTTTTGGAGATGTTTTGCAACTATTTTTAATTTGTGGCTTTATTATGAGATAATATTTTGCAACTGGTACCTGGACACTAGTTGCGGTTTTGAAATTGAAGTCGGTATGTATTAAATTTATTAGAAATAAAGTAAGGATAGGCTCAGACGTATTTTGAGCTTAAAATTAATTGTGAAATAAATTTAGAGATTTTATGATAAAAGAAATTCTGTGGAAGTCTAAATGAACTGAAATTTGTTGTCAGAATTATTATGAATAAATTGTGTAAATACTACGCATATAGAACTTTATACATGCTAAACCAATAAACACAAATCATATCTCTATGGTTTTCTTTTAAAGGAAAGCAGAAACTTGTTAAATTTGCTTTGTTTGTTGAATAATGGTTTCCGAAATAATATAAGAGGTCCATCACTCAGCATTGGTTTCAACAATACGTGCTTTTAGTCTCAAAAACTGCTAACATTGTATTTTTTTTTCAGGCGAAACTGGAGACCAAAGCGCTGAAAGCTAAAAGACCGGGTTTCACGGACGATCGCTACAACGAAACGTCTTACTACATCGAAAACGGTATGTATGAAAATTGATGTCGATTTGAAAAGCGTTATTTGTGGTCGTTTGGTTGAGAAACGAAAGATATCTTTCATTGCCAAAGGCGGAAAATGCAATTTGTTGAGGCAAACTAGACGAGGTTGGCGTACAAAACTGAGCTTAAAAGGGTTTTTCTGGTGGTTTGAATTTAAAGAGTAAATTGACCACAAGACCACACCTAAAAATAAAAGAAAAGTAGCACAGTTGGAAATCTAGAGTCATTTTTTGTTCACAAAAAAGACATTATTTGTCGGTTATAAACTCATGTTTTGGGAGAGATTTGTCTTTATTTTCAAGCTGATCAATACTTGATCTTTGTTCATGCTGGCAGTAAACCTGTGTATTTTGTCATAAAAGTAATAAACTTCTGAAACTCTTTCAGCGTTTATTTTAAATTAATGCTAGTAGTAAAAAGAGAACACTTTTCATACCTAAATCTATAATCCTCCCTTCAAAACACATAAAATAGAAGTAAACATCTGCATCTCTGCGACAAGTCGGGGTTTTTGTATGCAAATCCCGTAACAAATTGAAAATGTTGCACTAGACGAAAGACGTTTCCAGCTATCTTTGTAAATGAACTTTCACAAAAGAATGCTTATGATGCTTTGCGTAGAGTTAGTTTCGCTTTATTATTGCATATTAGAATTCCATTTTAGAAAATATTACGACGCGAGCATTAATTTTTACAATCGGAAAAAAAAAGATGGTTTTTATGGGACACTTGGCAGATGTGAAACATTCCAGTGCATATCCAAATTAATCCAATAAAAACCTATAAAAGTAAAGTAATAAGCAATATAATAATAATAATAATAATAAATGCCTTTTATTGGTAACTGGACATAAAAATACACATTCTAAACAAAGTCAGGAAGCAATGTAGGGCGAAGTTCAGCTGAACAATGACATGCAAAATGCCATCATTCTCTGCTCTTCCATTTATATATGTGTTGTTAAATTAATTGTAATAATAATTAGGGAATAATTAAATATAAAAAAGAATTCAGTTGAGATTATATGGTTGTCAAATGAAATGTAGGGAATGCTGAAAAAATATCAAAGTATTTTTTATTATGTTGTTCGTGTTCTCTAAACGTTATTTTGATGAAATTGCTACTTTGACTTGTTGTAAGAGCTTTTATTACGATTGAACGATTGGTTGACCAGGCGACCAGTTGAACCCCTTTTTTCGGTTTTTTCGTCTAATCAAAAAAGTTTAATTTTTTATATCTATACTCTACTCAATTTCAAGAAAGAGTGCATGAAAACAAATGCATGCAGGCTCTACGTGATCACATCTATGAAGTAGGAGATGGTTGACGATTTTTCGGACAGGGCAGGCTGCAGAAAAAATCGTATATTTCATTTTAAACCAATTTCAAATGGCTTAAAAACTATTCAACATTCAAATAACCAAAACACTCTTTCTTGAATCTGAACAGACTATAGTTGACCAGAGGACTAGTTGGATCAGTTGATAGCCATTGTTTTCCGTTTTTCTTTGTCTATCCTAAAAAATCTTAACTTATGCTGTCGGTCCCGACGCAGAATTTTGATGAAAGTTTTGAAGATGTTTCTTCACAAAGTGCAGACAGTGCACCAGCTGTTAGCTGTTGATCGCCAAACGCGTCTAACATAGGCTCAAGCTATCCTGCATCTCAACGAAGAAGAAGACGATTTTTTATCAAAAATTATCATGATGAGGCTCATTTCTATCGTAGCGATTAAGTGAATAAAAAAATTATTAGTTTCTGGGTCACCAACCATCCGTGTATCACTCACGATGAGCCGTTACACCGGCTCAAAGTTACTGCGTGGTGTTTTGGCTACGCTAGAGAAATCATTGGGTCATTTTTCTTTAAAAACGCCGCTGGCCAAACGTCGACTGTGCACACAGCATACGATCATGATGTTTTCTTCCTCAATTGGAAGAATTGGGCCTGGAGAACATGTGGTTTCAACAGGACGGTGCACCGGCTTACACTGCTAGATGCACAATCAATATTCTGACGGAAGCATTTTTGGGTTGCTTAATTAATTTCTCGTTTTGGTGATTTGCACTGTCTCGTCAGATCACCCGATTTAACCGTTTTAGACTCTTTTTATGGAGTAATTGGCTAAATTGCAAATTTGGAGGTAATTGGATTGGCAGAACTGTTTAATGGTCCCCAACGCGCTCTGATTTGACTATTTTAGGTTTTTGTTTGTGGGAGCGTTTAAAAAAATTGTTTACAAGGAAGACTGACCCAATCATGTCCAATAATTAAAAAACCGGATAAAAAGTGCTATTGTATTATCTTTAACAATTTAGGAAATCCGTAGAAGTTATAAAGAGTTACAAGATAGAATTGAATTATGTGCTGAAAGAGGTGGTGTGTTAGTCGAATAGAAGAAATTGGTTTGAATTGAGCAACAATTTTTATTTCTCTGTAATTTTTTAGATGAAAATAAAAAACTTTTGGCTACTTTTTTTTTAGTTTTATTTATTTTAAGATGACAGCTTGATAATATTAAAGCTTTAATAACGGACTTATTCATTTTGCATTAAGCAAAAAATGTTATTCTTTTGTAATTTTTTTGTAAAACAAAAATTAAGGTTTTTTTCCTCTTGCGAACTCAATCCGGGAACTATCTATCGACTCACCGGCAGTAGATTAATGATATTTATCTGATTCAACAGTAACAATCATTGTTTACTCAGTTGGCAATGTATTGTGGAAAGGTAAAACTTCTAAAAATAGAATATTTTTTAAAATCTGAGTAATATTTGATGTCAAAAAAATAATTCTTGATTAGCAAGTGCATATTAAGAATTCAAAAACGTTTTTTACTTCTGCAAAGTAGGTCAAACATGTAAAAATTTACGCTATAAACAGTCTTTAAAATTGGTTAATTTTTTTTTGAAGAGGCCACACTTATCATGGTGTTATCAAGAAACTGCTTTGTTTTTTTACGGTTTTTGCAGTGTTATCCTACATCAATTAATTTGTTTTCTTGGTGGACTCAAAGACTGAGTGCTTAGAAAAGTTGTTTTGTTTTTACAAAAGTATCAAAATTGTTGCCTATTTGCTTTGTGAAGAATAATTGAAGATTATAAAAAAGTAATGGCTTCCCCAAAGGCAATTGCTATTGGAATTGATTTGGGAACAACAAATTTTTCAACTGTTATTTACTTAGAAGACGGTAGTACCACAACACTACATGAACAAGAGATAGATACAAAACCATCACATGTTTTTATCACTTCAGAATTCTCTTATGATGTAGGTGTTCCAATAGACGTCGCTAGGTTTTACCCAGAGCTCGGAATATATGGTATTTTTTATACACTAAATCATGACTGGTATTGTCATTATTTTTTATTTCAGATATCAAACGGTTCATTGGTCGCAAATTTAATGATACAATAGTTCAATACTTTATGACACACTTTCCATATATCATGAGAAGTAACTGGAATGAAATAGAAATTGTTTTTACTTGGAAAAATTCTCGTCAAACATTTACAAACCCAGTATCAATATACACATTAATTTTAGCAACAATTAAAGATTCTATCACGAACAAATTTGAAGATGTTGATGAAATTCATGCTGTTATAACAGTGCCAGCCTTTTTTAACGACCAACAACGGGCAGCAACTTTAAGGGCGGCTGGGCATGCGGGTTTTAAAATGTGCAAATTAATTAATGAATCATCAGCATTTGCTGTGTGTTATTTTTACGATTATAAAAAATTTGAAAAAGATGAATATTATCTAGTCTATGATTTAGGCGGAGGTACTTTTGACGCTGCAATTTGTAGGCCGACTTGTGAAGTATTTTACAGTATTGCTGCTAATTGCTGTTTTGGGGGCTACGATTTTGATTTTGCAATTTTGAGACAACTTGTGAATTCGTTACGCAAGCTGTCTGGTTTTAATGCTAACTGGCTGGCTGACAAGGTAATATTGCGGCATTTGCAAATTGAAGCTCAGAAAATCAAAGAAAATCTTTCTTTTTGTGACGAATATACAGTTTGTTTTAAAAACTTTCTCCCTAGGTATATACATGATTTAACGATAACACGAGGTGACTTTGAAAAAATGGTAGATCCATTACTTCACACAACAATAGCAATTGTTGATAACTTCTTAAAAGAGGCTAATATTCCTAAATTTGTTATAAAAAAAGTGCTTCTTGTTGGAGGCTTGGCTAAAATTCCTATAATTCAACATTTGTTAACGCAGTATTTTGGTCGTAATATAATAGAGGACTGTAGTAATTCATGTTATGTCGCACAGGGAGCGGCCCTCTGTGCCAGAAAATTCTTAAGACGTTCACTAGCTAGTCGAAACCGGCCAGTTTTTTATGTTACATCGGTATGCATTGCAATTCGACTATCGATAATTGATGTAATGGTGGTTGTAATTGAGAAGAATTCTTCTCTTCCTTGCATACAAACAATTAGCATTGCAACATTGAGGCTTATGGAAAATAATTTTCAATTTGATATCTATGAAACTGAGGGATTAATCTCTGTAGACAATACCTATCTTACAACGGTAAAAGTTCGATACATGACTGCAACAATTCCTGACAAATCTGAATTAGTAGTTGAATTGGCCATTGATGTCGTTGGAATGATAACAGTTTCTGCAAAAGAAATATGTATGGGCCAAACAAATGCGGTATCTTTGGAATATAATAGACCACAAACAAGTACAAAATGTTGACCAATGTTTTAAACTTAAAGTTATCTTAGGGTTCTAATAAAAAAATTATTTTAATTTTTTGACAATTCGGGTTGCATAATAATATTTTACCATGTATATACCTATACCCATTAGCTCGTAATCAAATAACTGTTTTTATCTAACTCTCACAGTTCACAAAAATTAATAATAAAATATTTTTTATTTATTTCAGATTTTCAATTAAAATTAATAATTAAAAATTCTTAACTTTTTAAGTTTTTTAGTTATTAATTTTTGTGTATTGCGAGTTACATTTATTTATGCTGTTTTTATTTTTTGTTCTAAATCAGAAATAAAATTTTACAGTAAACACTCTTATTTATTATTTAAACATTTATTCAAGTCTGGGTTTTTAATTAAGAGCTGACGTTCAACTTTATCGGGATGTGTTACAAATGTTCACTGAAATGATGCAAAATATGTATTATAGTCTTATAAATAGAGTATTATTCAAAAACTGGTGGTATCTGGGTTATTGAAATGTTCAGATTGCTGTATAAACTATAACAGTACCATATCGTATCAACTAATAATTAGTTAATCACTGTTTTGTTTAACCCGTGTTATTTGAGCTACTCAATGCTTGTCTAGGTTTATTTTTGTGTAGTTAGTTTGGTAGTAACAATTTTTCTTAGAAGGCTTTCTTCTTCTTGTACTTTTCCACATATTTTTTATTATGTACGGTTTTCTGTTTCTGCGCTTGCTTTAAACTAAGAATTTGTAGAAATAGATTGTTTAAGTTTTATTGGCATTAGTAGTAACGGGTGCTTCTCTTAATTTGGCGTCGAAGATTGTCACGAATGTTTAACTTTGAATTGCGAACGTACCTTTATTATCGAATTGAAGTGACAGTTATTAATTTGACATCTGAACCTAATCTGACCTTACTTTTGGTTGAATGAATCGATAGTTCAACCCGCTAATGAGATTAAATTAAAAGCACTTGTAGTGTTATAACAAACAAATAAATAAATATTAATGAAGAAATAAAGTATATATATATATATATATATGTTAATCATTAGGTTTCCGCGAGTGCTTGATGAAAATTCTTTAGGTCTCCAGGTATTCATCCGCGTGGAATTCTTAAATAGAATATCTTGACGACGTTTCGGCAAAATCTCATTTGCCATCTTCATGTCGGAGAGTTCTTGCTTGACTCAAAGAATTTTCATATATATATATATATCATACGAGTCCAATAATTCTGCGTCCTGAAATAGCGGCCGATACTTCTCTAATAAGATTACGTTTTTCTGAACTTTACATTCGCATACTTTGTGAGTTTACAAAACCTTCTAAATGAAACGAGGTCTTATTTTGTAAATAAGCTTAAGTTTAACATATTTCAATTAAAAGTATTGATAAACCAACGACAGTATTGGACACGTAGATGATAATCAAAAAGAAAGAGTTGATGTACTGCTTGCAGACGATAAGCATATAAGTGAATATCTTTTTTCTAAATGTTGTGGCAAATAGTGGTTGATAATGGAAATTGTTGTGAAAGCCGAGGTAGAGATGTTTGAGGCGCTCCTTTCATTGCCTTACAGTTTTGATAACTTTCTCTGTTCTTTTTTTAGAGGCACTACGATCACACGAGGCAGTCTCACGAAAGAGTTAAATACAATGGGTAACATTGATGATAAAAAGTGTTGGAGATGTCAACACTGCATCAAGAAATTTTTGACAGAATTCTTGAAAACAAGTTGAATTGAGTATTGCCATTCGCCATCAATTTTCTGTTTTTAAGAGAAAACCATTAAGAATTCAAAAATGAAAAAAATTGAGAAATTTTGTAATTATTTTGACATTTGAAGCAATTGTTTTAAAAATTAATGGTCCGTGCACAAACTCATAGGCATGACCAACTATGACGCCAAATTTCAAAAAACACCCCTTACAACTAATTTACTTCGGGTAAACAACTGAGCTTTTTTTGTTTTTACGTTTATGCGGTGTTTAAGGGTTGTTTGTTACTAATGTTTGCTTAAACGTTTAACCTCTGCTGCTTGGGTCCTCCTAAGCACTGATGAGTTTGACTCTTTCTGTTTGAAGCCACTTCTTCCAACAAAATAGTCACTTTTTGTAACAAAACTATTTTTTTATGTCACGGTTGTTTTTTTCATTGTAACTACAGTTTTTTCTAATACAAAATTTGCTTTTCAAAACCAAAATGTAGGTTTTTTTGAAAACTTATTATTTAGAAGAGTTTAAGTACACTTTGTACAACCAACATGAGCGCCGCTTCCAATTATGGTTTTGAAATTCAACAATAAATCATTTAGAACCAGTTGACAATAGCTTTAATAAAATCCAAAGCACACATTTACCTGCATATTTATTACAAAATATTTAGATGTATTTTGGAGGAAATTCTAATCCTGACCTAAACGAGTTATTTTTGGGGCCGAGGCCCCTAAGCTACGAGCCTTCGCAAAACCGTTGGCGGACGTGTGATTCACAAAAATGTTTGTGCCTCCGTAAAAAAATCGAATACATTTTCGATTGAAAAAAGTATTTTTTTATGTTGGCAACGCTAGTAACAGTAACTGATTTTTAATTTAAAAGATGAGAATTTCTTGTTTATCAAAAGAAATGTTTTGCTTTTACATTTCAAATTGAGAATTGGTGAACTATTAAGGTTACTACTTTATTTACAACCATTAAGGAGCTAAAGATAGGGCAAAGTATTTCACATTGCCGTTTGTTTATTTGAAGGATATAAGCTTGTGCAAATATAAAAAAGCATTTTCCACAGTGTATAACAGATAAATTTGGCCTCTAATATGTTTTTTAATAATTAAAAAGCGTGCAAAATACAACACAAACCGTTAAAAGCCATTCAAATGTTCTGTTGATAAAATAAACACGTTTTACCACAGTTTTCTCGAGTTTATGTGTGATAACGAAATTGTCTCGGTACATACAATCTAACAAGAGGACGAAAATTTCCCTTTGCTAAGTGGACAATTAGTGGAATAGGAAACACCCTTTGGCGACATTGTCAATCTCCTCATTGAGAAGTTCAGATCCACAAACTCTAACCGATAAATTGAGCTCTTTATATAACAAACCCACAATAATATTGTTTTTCAATTGAAAACGAAATTGTACGTGACCAGCATTTTTATTTGAGCTTTATCTAGATCATGCTTTTCATGCAACAGTGATAATAGAGGACGTGGATTTTTTAACGTTATTAAATGTAATTCAGAAGAAAGTTTCAGGTTAAAATGGAAGGCATGATCAAAATAAGTTTTGTTTTGGATTCTGTTACCACATGAACAATTTCTTGCAATATTGTTCTACGTTAAGTGATGATCTATTTTATTTGTACTAAAACACATGCGACTCTGATATTTGGAATCTTCAAGATATTTGGCAAATCCGTCAATCCTTACATTGCTTGGATAGGTTAATCTATGCAAATTCTTTTTCTCAGATAAAGAAAAGTTTCTTTGTTCTTCCTTTAAACGTATTAATATAGATTTAGGAACTTATCTGTAGATTTAGAATACTGTTTCATTAGACACTTACATCACACAGATTTAACAAAAGGAATCTTTTCCGGGAGTTCACTAAGACAAATTTGAACTCATACTGTTAATTTCTAAATAAAGTTTTCCGAGTTTCAATAAAACAAGAAGTACGTGCTGGAAACAAGTTGTAACTTTAAGTAATGTAGATTGGTGTTTCAGAGTTGAAATGTGGAAACGAAAAACGTTAAATAATTTATTGTTCCACTTACTTTCAATCAAGTTGGGTTGAGCTGAAAGTATTGCCTTTTGGGTTTGTCTTGGTTTAAATTAATCAACCTGTCAGAAACTTACTTTTTCCTTTTATAGCCTTGCGATTGGTAAACAGATTAAGAAACGGGAATTTTGTTGTTTTTTGAAATCAATTTTTCAGTAGGAAAATATACAAGCAACGTACGTTTGTAACTTATAAGAAATTATTTTACCAATAATGTGTCGATTTCAAGGCTTCTATTGGTCTGAGATTACGCTGTTGCAAATTTTAGTCACAATATTACAGTTTTCAGTAATAATAAACGTGATAGAATGCTGACAGACGTATGTTGGTTGACTTTGTTATATTTTTGCAAAATTTGTTAGCTTAATTAGTACAGAATAATTTTTGTTTCAAAAAACGATATAAATTCTATTATAAACCGTACTCAAGTCGTTGTTCTCGAGAAAAACTTTTGAACGTAACACGGTCCATTTTCAGAAAACTGCGGCCAATTTAACTGGCAACAGTGTCAGTGTCAATAAATTGTTTAGGTTTACATAACCTCACACAAGCACCGGAATCTCTAAAGACTCGCAATATTGGAGAAAAATGTAGCATCAGTTTCCATGTAAACTAAGCTTTGCGATCTAAACAACACACGATTTGCACGCCGTTAGGGAAAAATCTGGTTTGACAGACAAAAGTGAGGTTAGCATAAATTGACAAGTCTTACTTACAGGAAAAATCTGGTTTCACAGACAAAAGTGAGGTTAGCATAAATTGATAAGTCTTACTGACCGCTTTTTCATAAAATAGTACTGTGTAAACAGGACATTGCTCTAACCAATAGAAAGGAAGTATTTTAAATGCGATTTTGAAGATGTCCGATTCGTCTTGCCAATAGTCGAAAAATATAGTATAGAATAGCATTTGTTGTAATGATACTAAAGAAACTTGCAAACACGCGTTCTGACCAAACTACTTTGACGAATGGGAAATGTATATCTATAGCAGATGTGTTCTCAAAGAACTTTTTATTTACTTGCAGTTTAGGAACTTTTCAACTAACACTCTAGCAAGTTTTTTTTTTCGCAAAGCTTCTGTTGGTTGTCATGTATTACAAGCATCAATAAACTTTAATGTAATTTTGTGTCTTGCCATGCAAAATTTTAACTTTTTTTTTTGTTTTAAGTATGGTTTTTTGTGGCGGCTCATTTTGTTATCAGGTGTTCTGAGGTTATTGCTTCTTCCTAGGAGAATTTGTTTTCGTTGTTATCTTGTAAGCCAAACCTTACAAAGTGCTTTTAAAGACGTCAATGGCCGTTAAGAAAACCTGTGAGAAGATGGAGTTTAATCTTACTGAGATTTTAGTAGACTTTTGAAAATGGCGGAAGACATTGTTTTCCAATTTCAATGTAATCTATTCTATCATCATCTAATTCAATAGCGGTGGTTTCTAGCCAAAACTACGAATTTGTTATAAAGAATGCTAAAGTCTTTAATAGTTATTTATTTTACGAGTTCCTGTGTAAATTGGCATTTTATATCACTAGTGAGCTATAAACGAGGCGTGAAATAGAACGAGTGAAATACAACGTTTTACTGCAGAACACGATATATTCCATGTTTCAAATCCTTAAATAAATTGGTTTTTTTAACAAATTTTTTTGAAGTTTTCAAATCCGCTTACACAGGAAAATTATCTAAAATCTTGAGACTGTCTTGCAATAAAATATTACAAATTTTACTGATCTGCTGACTTCTGTTTACCGGAATTTGATTGGCGTGAGAGTTTGATACAGTAGAGCATTACCTAATAGAACAATTTACAAAAGGATTTGTGTTTGGCGTTTCCACCATTTTTAACATTTTTACTAAAGTCTATAAAATATTATAAATTTTAATAAATTTTATTGGTTATTAATTTTATAAATTATATTATTTTATTATAATAAAGACTATATTGATATTCATACTGTTTTTATCTTTTTATTGTTCTACTGATCTCTGTTTAGAGTATTTGTTCGAGAATTTGATGCAATAGAACATCACCTAATAGAAAAAAATTCTAAAAATTTTGTGTCGGCGTCTTCACCATTTTTTAATATTTTTACTAAAGTTGATAAATTTTATAGACTTTATATTGAACTTTATACGGATTTTATCGTGATCTACTGACCTCTGTTTAGACTAACTTGATTAGCTTGAAAATTTGCTGCAATAGAACATCACCTAATAGAAAGTTCACTAATAATTTTGTATTTGGCGCCTCCACCATTTTTTACCATTTATACTAAAGTCTAAATGTCTATTTTTTAATTGATGTACTAATCTCTGTTTGGAGTAATTTGATTAGCTTGAAAGTTTGATACAATAGAGCATCACCTAAAATTAGTGAATTGTTTACCTCTACCATTTTTCAACATTTCTACGAAAATCTATAAAATATTATAACTGTTTATCCTGATGTACTGTTCTCCGCTTAAATGCAGATTTTTCTATATCTTGTCAAGGATGTGCAATTTATAATGTGGTAGCAGTTCCTGCACTTAGTTAGAGTAAGTACGTTTGAAATTCCATGGCAAGAGTAGATCTAAATTATTTATGTATTAAATCATAATATAGTATAACTAGGATAAAATTTAGATCTGCAGCAATCGATCTGTTGAAATTGTGATATGTCGCTAGTTTTCAATACTCGATTATATCTCTCCACTGTCTCACTGATTTCTCCTGATGACCGGATTGTAATAAAAGTCGAGAAATATTTTTATTGCAACTAACTTTGATTTTAATTATTGAAGAGATTAAAAAAATGCGAAATATGGGAAATGTGAATTACCCAAATTTCGCTTTTTTAAAAACATTTTGTGTTACCATCCAGGAATTGTTTTACAAAAGTATAGATTTTTTTTGAATGTTAAATACATGAACTTCATTTTTTTTTCAGGTTTAAGAAAAGTGTACCCTTATTACTTCACCTTCACTACCTTCACCAAAGGTCGATGGGTTGGGGAACGAATTCTGGACGTTTTCGCTCGCGAATTTCGGGCACATCCAGCTGAGGAATATGAGAGATGTATTCAAGCTGGTACTTTGACAGTAAATTATGACAAGGTTCCAACCGATTACAAGCTAAAACACAATGATCTTTTAGCTAATGTGGTCCATAGGTATGTACTTGATTTGATTGATGGAAAAGTGTTGATTATATTTATAAAAATTAAGCTTTCTTTTAGTCGATTCCAGCATTCGTGTACATAAACAAAACTAGTAGATAATTGTACATTGGCGATAAATCCACTAGTATAAATCAGTTATTTTTCACAAAGCAACCGAATGATTATAGTCTTTTGAATAATAGACATCGAATTATTTGCAATCACTGGGTTTAATTTGAGTGCTCCCGATGCGCGTTAATTTTTAAAAATATTTGGATGATTTTGATTGTTTTGTGCATTCAGCAATTAGCTGCAATGCTGATGACCACACAATTGAGATTTGTTGAAATGATTTTGCCAATTTACGCTATAACATTTGCTTTAATTTTTTGTCTGTTGATGATTCCTCTCTTCAATATTTGTTTTGATGTCTACAGCTGCATCAAAAACACAAAATAAACAAAATCGGAAGTTTTTTTTTTATAGCGTGACCAATTTATCACAAAAAAAACTTATAGCTACAACTGCAAATTTTGTTTTTTTTGCAATTTTGATCATTGTAAATATTTAAATATGCATGTTCAAAGATTTAAAATAACTGATTTAATTAGCGGTCAACTGTTTTATCAATCACTAACATATAACAAAATATCTGTTTTATTTATTGTTTGCTGTGTTCGACAATAGAGTACCATAGGACGTACTGAGCCTGAAATGTTACAGACATGAAGTGCCCGTCACTAGCCAACCCATCACCATTGTACACATGGATGAGGACATTGTGGTGGTCAACAAACCTGCCTCAATCCCTGTAAGTGGCCTACAGACCGCCATATCACTGTTTATTTTTGTTACTTTACGGTAGATTAATTGCACGAATTGGTAGAAAGCATGATTTGTTCCATTTGTAAGTGATAATAATGTGTTTATAACAATAGTAGCTGATGGGCTTGGTAAACAATTGAACTATGTATTATTAACATTTGGGGTAGTGTGTTAGTAGGATTTGAACTTGATCGTTATACAGTGTACATATACCCTGTCATTTAAGACTGCACAAAAATTGAAAACAACTACTTTCTGAACGGTAGCTTCAGTTCACCATAAACCCTATCACTCTCATTTCATTTGGTTCTATTTGATGACTAATTTTGATGGTAGATGGCGCATGCTTCAAACGATTGAAAAAAAGGTTATGTGTGCATCTACTAACCGACTTTTTAAGACATATATTAAATTATTAAAAAAACATTTTTTACATTGTCTTTATGCCTTTTCGAATATAACACCACTTGAGAAACGGTGGTAATTATCTAATTAAGTGTACAGGGTGTATAATATTAACATTAATCAAGTGTGGCTATGTTTTTTTGGCAGGAAATGTTAGATTGGTTTGTACTAAAGCCTGTAGCAATCTGGAAACATACAGTCGCTTACGCAATGGGGCAGAGATTTCCGTGAATTCGAATATATTAATTTCATTAGTTTGCGTTAATGTTTTCGAGAGAGAAAATAAGAATTACAGATTTTTATCTTAATTGAGAATTTTCCGCTTTTTTTAAATAATTGAAAATTTATTTTACATTTAGAAAATGGGCAAATGCGTGCGGCAGGCATTTGTGCACGGCACTGCGCTCTAAAATGTCAGTGTCCGTTGTGAATAGACACTTGCAGTACCGGTTCAGCTTACCGGCACTAATAATTAGTTAATCAATGTTATTTTCAAAATGGAATATGGCAAGAAAATGGAAAATGGGAATATTAGATTAATCTGTGTCTACAAGAAATGCAGGCTGACTATCCACAGCGCGTCGATCTTGGTTACCAAAAAGTACGAACTGATCTAAGACCTGCTGCCAAAAAAGAATACCTTGATTAATGTTAATGTTATACACTCTGTGTGTAGTTTCTTATTTATTCCAGAAAGTTAGTTTCAACCAAGTTTCCACTGTGTTCTACCTAATCAGTCACAGTTTATGTTTATGCGATTTTAGCATTCTATGAATTACTTTTTCAGTAGTTGAAATTAGTTTAAACTCACAGTTGTAATTTGTAATCAAAGAATTCAATGTTTGTATTTATTAACAATTTTGGCATGCCAGTTTTTGATGAATTAGAATTTTGGAGGTTCTGTCTAACGCTATCGTATAGTACATAGCGTTGTCTGTTATAACTCACTTTATTTCAATTTTATATAGTAGATAAATAGGATATATTATAGTAGGATATAATAGGCATATAATAGATATATAGACCGTTCATTTGATTTATGATGGTCACGGTGTTCAATTTTATTGACAAGTATCAAGTATCAATTTCAATTTAAAAAAAAGCTTTACAGCTAAGATGTTATACATTATAGTGTATGAGATGCCGTTTGTGTCAAAATTGAAGTTTAACAAAGTAATATAATTACAGGTTTATGCACAGAATATATGTTTTTCAAGTATTATATATAATAATATTCAGCTTCGGTGTCGTTCCGTTATAAACGGAGGGCGCTTGACGCTTTTGGACGTGCCGCTATAGAAGGATGGTTCAAGCCGATCAGCTGTTTTTGTTTGGTTCTTGCTATTTTTAGGTTTTTTTCTATTTCAATAGAATAAATATAGATAAAGAAAAATTTTTAGATACTTATTTGGTTAAAATATGTATTTTTTTTAAATGTTTGCCGTGGTCGTACTTACATAATTTGACCGTAGATATTTTATTTGCTTTTATAAATCTTGTTGAATATTTTGTGGATTTAGTGCGGTAATATGATTATGGCTAATATCTAGGTTTTGAACAATGGTCATATAAGAAAGTTGGTTAAATTTATTAAAAATTTATGTTTTGTCTTAAATTATTCAACGGAAATTGCAGTAGTAGGTAGCTTTGAAAAAATACTTTTTACTCTCATCACTTAAAGATTGGTAGTTTCCGATCGCTCTCAATGCATAAATAAAACTATAGTAACCAAACAATGAGGCTATTTTAAATTTAAAAAATTAGATAATGGCGGGGGGCAACGTTACCAACCAAAAAATAAGTAAAAAACTAAAAATTTTTTATTGAAAAATTATAAGTTATTTGTTGCATCTGGGAAATTTCTTTTTTGCCTCATCGCTTAAACATCAGTAATTTCCGTTCGTTCCCAATGCATATAAAGACAATTTTTTAACACCGCGGTGTTTTTTCCTTTGCAAGCGAAACTAGGGGAAATGACTTAGTCAGGTTTGTATTGAAATCCAGAGACGTCACGTCAAACTGTCAATTGTCACACAACCATTCTACAAAATGGCTGTTTCTGACCACATACGTAAATAATCAACACAAAAGATTTATTGCCAAATAAGTAAGAAAACGATTGAAAATAGTAAGTAATTGATTAATAACACAACGTTCCAAAAAGTTTATAAAATTTCGAAATATCTGCGTTATTCTTTACCATTAAGCAAAGTTTAAGCATAGAGTATACAGACCAAAGGGATTTCTTGCTTTGATGATTTTGAAAATATGCCAATAAGCAATTCTCGATGAAATTTTTGATTTTTTCTTTTTTGCACCAATCTAAAAATTTCTTGTATGGTTAAAAGCCGCTCGTACCTCGAGCGGCTTTTCTCAGGAAGCAAATTTGATACTGCTCTATTTGCAGATTCTCTAATTTCAGGTGGAGTTAAAATTTTTCTATCGGAGTCGCTCATATTTACAAATTTGAAACAAAAATTCGCAGAAGAAAATGGCGGAATAAATTTTTAAAACGATGCTCTTTTATTTCAATAAAACCATAGCAACAAAACAATAAAACTATTTCAAATTTAAAAAATTAGATAATCGGCGTGTGCAACGCTACCAACCAAAAAACAAGTAAAAAACTAAATCACTTATTATCAAAAAATTAGTTATTTATTATTAAAAAATTAGTTATTCGTTGCAAAAAAAATTGTACCTAACTTTTTCGGAAAGAAATTTCCCTCATTCGCAAACAAATTGCTCATGTGGGACATTTCTCTTTCCGAATTCGTTAGGTAAATAACTATTTCCGAACTTGTTAAGTAAATAACTGTTAATGATGCGTTTACAATTATATAAAGCTTGTTTACTAAATATGATAGTAAAACATATTTAAAAAAATGAATGAAACACAGTTTTCCACTGATTTGAAGTAGCAACAGTATCGCCTTCTTTATATATAGGCACGTCAAAAGCTCAAAATTAATATATAAGCAACACGAACGCTCTCGGTCTACAAAGAAACAACACAGAAGCTGGATATTATTATATATCGCACTTAAAAAACTTTTATATTGTCCGTAAAATATAATATATTATATCGTTTTTGTTTTCATATAAAAAAGTTTAATTTTGACACAAATGGTGCGTTATAGTTGGTTGTTCTTTGTTTTTTTTTGGATTTGTTTTACAGTTTTACGTCATGTATGTTCAGCCAACAACAAACTTGTCACCAATTTTTATAAAGCCAATTTTTATCAAGTCAAATGACATATATGTAGTTCAAATTTGCAGCAAGATTTTGCAGATTTATTTTTTTGAATTTGATCTGCAATGATTTGGACATAAAAACGTTTATTAACATATTTAACATTTACTGAGGGCTATGAAAATTGGGGAAAAATTTAATTTTTCTGTCGCATTTTCTTAAAATTGATTTATAGTAAACTCTTTCTTTTTTTATGATAGGGTTTATTTTTTGTAGCAATTCGGTTGTCAGAAAGAGCATCTTATAAAAAACTTGCAATAATAATATTCACTATTTACAAACACTTCCAAATTTCAAAAATGCTAAAATTATCATAATATTGACACACAAAACTGCTGAAGCAGCAGAAACTTTTAAATTGTTTTGTTATTGTTAGATATTCACACAATCACGCAAATAGTATAATGACACAAAATAATTAACATATGATTAAACTAATCACTCACTTGGAAAGGTATTTAATAAGACGCTTTTTGTTTTTTTTTTAAATGGTATTGGTATAGACTCACTTATCAGATGAAGATTTCAAAAAACTTCACAATATTCATAAAATATATGAAACGAGCATTAATTGGGAGAGTATTAATATTTATAATAACTATTAATACTTTTTTATTTGAATTGTAGAGCTACGGTCTTGGCATTACATAAATTTTTCATCTATGAATAGGTACGCTTATCAATAATTTAATTTGAAATTTTTTATTAAGTTTAAATATCAGATTTTTTATATTTATAAAAAATGCTTAAATGCTTATTTGAGCATTTGTCAAAAACAATGTGATGGAGCACCAAAATGTGTAACACGCATACATAATATTCTCAAGTATTTTGTTTATAATTAAAAGAATAAAATGCTACAGCAACAAAGCTTATGAACTCGACCTAGTTACAGCGAAAATAGCTCAAGAAAGTGATAAATAAAAGTAAAACGAGTGATAAATAAAGTTCCTATTAGAATAAGTCAGGTAATTTCACGCGACCGTAAATTTTGTAATTAAGTTATTATCTTAATAATTTATCGTGCAGAAAGTTTAACTTTGCTAAGCCTAAAAACGTTCATAACATCACGAAAACCTGTAATGTATGCCAGCATTCTTTATCAAATTTAATTTAGAATGTTACACCATATTTTTGCGTTGCAAAACAAAAAAGATTTTGTAGATTTTTGGAAAAATGCTTTTAATTAGCAATTTTGCTTTCAAAAAATTTATCTAGTTAGGGTAAAATGTTATCGAAATAAGACGTCTTTCAGTTTAATTCATTTTATGGAAGACCTGTTGATGAAACGTTTATCTTGGGCAAACTTTCATTGATTTTATGCGCGAGCGACTTGCATTTTTATGGTCTGGATCCTGAATTTTAAACTTTATTAACTTTGTGTTGATGACAGGAGTACTTTCCACGAAAGGAGGAAAATTTCCCAAGCTTCAAATGGTAGATTTTTGCTTAATAAATTAATATGCACGTTATTTTGTGTTGAGAAAATTCTCTAAAGTCTGCATTAAATTTTAAAAGAATTGAGCCTTGGGATTTAGAGAATACATAATAGACGATTTTATCTATTTCTGCAGCTATGTCTAAGATCGTCTTAGAGACTTGAGAAAGGTCCTAACGCTTGGCAAATGTTAAATGATTAAGGGATAAACCAGCGATAAGAATAGACTAAGGGATAGTAAATAAAGAAGCATAGAACTAAACTGTTGAGAAAAGTTAGAAATATTGAGATAAAGTTAGACCGTTTTTTCACTTCTAAGACAACGTGTGGGATAAGAATAGACAGAAACAACTTTCAAAAAAATTTAAAAAAAATAAAATAAATTAAATTTAGAGGTATAAGCACAGACAAAATGTAGCAAGAGACTGTAGAGAAATTGGTCAAAATGAAAATAATAATTATTTAAATAAGAAAAATATTATATTGAAAACCTAGGCGGCAAAGTGGTGTTTTTCCAGGCCGAGAGAAGATATGGACAGACGAGCCAAAGGCGAGCCTGGCCACTTCTCAAGGCTTGGAAAATCACTTTGCGGCCGTGGTTTACACATTATTTTTTATCCTACACAAATTACCTTATAATCGAGCATTATCTTAAAATTGGTTTGAATTTATTACCGCCAATCGCCAATTCAAAATGTCAAACCTTGACAGATGTCAAAAATTTATGGATTACTTTACTGTCGTGATTTACACAATTTATCTGGCACAAAATTAGTTTTTAAGTTTAATAAGATTGACGTTCATAAACAATAAATGTGATTTAAAATTTTAGCACCCCTCATAAATAGTGAGACGTTTAGAGTGTCCTGGTGCGTGACGATTGTTTAACCGTCTATATAGATTTCATTTTTATTATAACAGCAACACCTGGCGGAAAAATTTACATTTTTTTTCTCGGCTAGCTGAGAAAGTACATCATTTCTCTGCTAGCCTGTAAATAATGTACTTTCTCGGCTGTCGAGAGACGAGAAAATTTCATTTTGAGTTGGTGTAGGATAAAAAGAAATATTTTTTAATTTTAGCATTCGAAGAAGATTAGGAAAATTAGGGAAATGGAGACGAGAGCAATGAACAAAACTTTTCATGAAACATAAAGAAATGTAAAGCAAAAGTAGATGAAAGATAAAATTGAAAGAATAAGAATTACAAAAACTAAAAATGATTATTGGGATGATATGATCAACTAATAGATGACACTTAAACAACTAAACAAATAATTGATTATATACGGTTAATTACTAAAAGGGCAACAAAGCAATATGACAGTGTATCTAGGGATGACATTTTCTAGAAGCGTTTATGGACAGTTTGCTTCAGTGGAGGGACAAAAAATGTGTGGTTATAAAACCACTTACAAACAGCAAGAGAAGAGAGAACTGGGGCAGGATAGATGCCATTATTTATAAATATTATTAAAAGAGACAGAGATCAAATGTTGGAGTGAATAAGTTAGGAAGGATTAAATGAAGAGGTCATAAAAGAAATAAATAGATATAAAAACAAGAAGTTGAACAACGTTTAAATGTATGACATATACATGGGTAAGACAGAATCATCTGTTGAACTTTTAGGTGTTAATCAGATTTAGAGCAGATATAGATGAGATGCTCAGAAATCTTAAGCAGGCGGGTTGATGAGTGACAGACACATTGACGTTTGTGGTTGACAAAGTATGAGAAACCAAAACTGGAGAGAAATGTGCTTAAAACAGTCTGTTAGACACACATAACTGTATAAATGATGTAAATAGGAAAGAAAATTAGAAACAAAACATAAAACTTCAGTTTTAAGGATCAGTTAGGGATAAACAATTGGGGTTGTAAAAGACTATAAAGGGCCGTGACGGTTTTTGAAAGTGCATTTGACGACTGATAACTTGCATCTAAAAGACCATGATAGTTGCAGGGTTTGTAAAAAGCTATTGATTTATTCTTGTTTCTCACCTATGTTTTTTTGTTTCGTTTTTATATATTTTATTATAACTGTTATTTTTTAATTAATTTTGAAAAAAAGGGAGGTTATTTAATTCGAATGTATTAATATATATATTTTAATTGGTTTGTTTATTAACTTTTTGGCTCATAGATTTTTATTTTAAAGAATATATTTTTAGAGTGGCTTTATAAAAGTTTTCCGATGATCCGGCAAGAGTTTTTAAAGTGTGCTTTAAAAAGCCCAATTGCATCCCAGTGTGCTACCAATTGCATAATTTTAAATTTCTATGCTCGCGCATAACTTTTGTGTTTATAATCCAATTTGGATACCGAATTGTTGTTTTTCTTGCTCCACCCGCCGAATGTACGCTCTTTCTGGCCGCATTTTACGCCAGAAAGAGCGACTTTTCATGACCTGTATTTTCTAGCCGCTACCATAGCAACACAACCACAAAAGTCATTATAACAGAACTGTTAAACGTTAAACTAAAAGAAATTCGGCGGGTGGAGCAAGAAAAATAGTATACAACCTACGGCCAGAAAGTTGGATGCCCTGGCGTATGTGATATGATGACCTCGGCTTCGCCTCGGCTATCATATCACATACGCCAGGAAATCCAACTTTCTGGGCTTAGAACGTAATATACCATTGTTTTTAAATGGATTTTTTCATGTTTTTTTACAAAATTTTGACATTGATTTGACACGGACCTTTAAAGAGATGTTTGGAAATACACTACGACAATGGACAAAATTGTGAAAATATCTGAAATCGTTTTATAACCATTGCAATTTGGAAAAAAAATTACAGATAGAGATTGATTGTGTACATAAACCTTCTTCCAATTGGCATAATAAAGCGTGTTGAAATTTGAAGAAATAAAAAATCTTTCTTGTTGAATGTTTTGCAAACAATAACCAAACAAATAAACTAATAATTATCTTGAAGCCGGTTATCTAAATCTTTAATTTGGTACTTGTGTTATATATATGTTAATTATAACCAATTAAAAATTGATGTTTTTTATATTTTCGAAAATGTGACAGATGATAGATGTCCACTAAATCAGACCTCAACATTTACATTATTAAATGATTTTACACTGCTGCTGGTTTTAGTTGATTTTGCCGATTGTGTTTGGACTACAGCCGCAGTTTTATTCTATAGTTTGTGCGTTCAGACTTCTTGCAATATGTGCCAAACAAGTTGGTACAAATCTCTATGTAGAGCTGAAAACTTTGCAAAAAAATAATGGAAATATATCTCTGTATGTGCAGTATAACATTCGTATTCAACAAGTGTTTATTTTCCACACTCTACAAACTTTTCTATGTTTGATTGGAAAAAAGCAATGAAATTGTTGGTCCGAATTGTTCGTAGTTTGCATTCAACTCACTGAGCTATTCAATTTCATCAAATCGATTGAAGTTTTGCGGGAGAGATGATGTGGGAGAACCTGACACTGGAGTAAATCATCCACCAATTGTGGCCAAAAACACAAATTGAGAGAGATATGGCGTAGTGATGACATATTTGCTCAATATATTATAGGAATTCAAAAGCTTGGGATTTTTAAAAACAGAATTTTTCAAGTTTTTTCAAGATCTGAGAATCAATATAATAGGTAATCTATTCATGTAGAAGTAATTATTAGGAGCATATGTGTGAGATATTTTTCTCAATATAACGTCTATTAAAATAAAATTTAAAAACAACAAATGTTTTAGATTTTATTGTTTAGTTTTTGCAACAAACTTTGCATCTTTCATACTGGTAGTTTTAATTTTAATTATTAATAAAATTACTTGGTTCAACTTTACTTTACTATGTTAAAGACCGTCGCACTTATGTCACATTGTTTCAACCTGATTTTCAAAAATGTTTATAACCGTTTATACTAAAAACTTGGCATGAATATAAGCGGCACTCAATTTGCGTTTAATAGGGCATTGGAAACCCGCGAGTTTTTTTGCATTTTGTGTTATGATCTAAAGGTGTCTCGACGTTAACAAAGTTTAAACGGGAGACTAAGGTCAGACTCATTTTAGGCGGAGTACACACAAAAATCTGCAGAGACTAATAAATAGAATGTTTACTTGTAGTAAGACACACAAATTATAACTTAACGCAAAAGAAGACAAAACTTACGGTAATTTCAAAGAACATTTCGATGAACGTTATAAGACAGGAATGTAAAAATAATAAATTAGTAATTTATTTTGGAATAATTGTGAACATGATTGAATCAATACACCTATAAAGTAAGAATAAAAATGAAGAAGGCGCAAGCTAATATAGAAGATCGCTTAGCTAAGTGCTTTTGTTGATCTTTCTATGAAGCGGAAATATAGACAAAGAACTTAGAACAAAATTGGAACAATGGAAATGTGGGTTTATAGGATTTTCGAAATACCATTGATGAATAGACCAACAAATGTAGATGTTAAGAGACGCACTGTAATATCTGGTTCACATTAGTAGAGGGGAAAATATGCATTTTGACAGTTGATAGTACAAAAAAATTTTTTCAACGAAAACGCATTATAGGCAAAAGAAGAATTCCATAGGATTATTGCCTTTGACTTGGGCATGACATTTGAAGAAGATGAACGTTAAGTTTAATAGTGATCAGTGTGTCAAAAAATTGGTTTTTGAGTTTTCTCAACAGCGTTTAGTTTTAACAATTAGCTCGTAAACAAGCTAACATATTCTACAAAGAGATTTGTTATTTTAAGAAAACCAATTATTGATTATCAAGGTAATGTACTAAAAAGTCACAGCTCAACAAATTGTCACTTTATTAAGCCCAGGGGAAAACGGTTTATAACACAAAAAGAAGATTGACAATGTTGGGGAAAAAATATCTGCACAGACGTACAGAAACTGTTATACGAAGACTTGTAATTAAAGGTTTGTCTGACGGTTTTCTGTTTCACACTTGTTTGCTTTGCAAAATTGGAGTTCTTCTTGGTCTTGTGATGCCAAAACTATTGAAACATTCGTATTTATTACTATTGAATCACAATTAATGTGAGGTGTGACGTGTTTGTTGTTTTTGATGCTTGTATTAACATGTTGAGCACTCAAATTACAAATATTCCATCCCAACGGGGATGGAATAATAATTTATCAAACATAAAATTTCAATTGACAAACTGCAGTAGATACTTGGAGAAGAGATTTATTGAAACATGGAAGCGGATTCTTCAACTAATTTATTAGTCTACTATTTAATTTTATAGTTATTTGGTTGCATAGCTAAGCTGTTTTTTTCATTGTTTACTCATATCTGTAGACTTTTTTCTTCAAGAAGAATAGAGGCTTCTCATAAACTGTTTACATTGTATGAAAGGTTTTTTGGTAGTTTTGTTTGATCTCTTCTGAAAAATTACTTTTATTCTTGACCTGTGCCTAAATATAGTTTTTCTGTTATCTTAATTAGTATTTGGAAGATCAAATAATTAGTGGCGCCATACCTTTCAGACTTTGTACAAAACACAATTACACTCTGGATAGATGAAGTTTCGCCTACGTAATGCTTGTCAACTATATCTCACCTAAGGTACATGCAAAATAAAAGACGATGGACGTTATTGTTTTAGATGAGATTACGCCTGTGTTTCAATATTGTAAAATTTTGGTCGGGTTATAGGATAGAAAAAATTTAGAGTTTATTGGGCACAGTTTTATTTAACTGCATTGAGATTTTAAAAACGAAGTTTTTTTTTGAAAACTAAGGGATCTTATAACTTCATAAGTTCACGTCTAGAATCATAATTTTTTCATTTATTCAGTTTTTAACTTTTTTTGAAACGATACAATATAGCAGCAATAACGCTAATGCAAAACTTTGCCAGCTTAAATAGAGAATTCTAACACAATCGTTGATTATCCAAGATTCTATGAAAAAACTATTACTAATCAACATTAAGGGCGTACTTAATAACGTACATTAGCTTTTATTTTGTATCAACCGTGTCATAGTTGAGGTATTGACAAACTTTGAAGTTGATGTTATTCTGATGAAGAGGTTATTCTGACAGGAACAGTAGATTTTCATAATTAAGTTTCATTAATGAAAATGTAGATGATTATTACCCATAAAGCGATTATAATTTTGTGTAGGATGTCCTACTGTTTCAAATATTGGTTTCATGCTTATTTTTCACCACAGGTATTTTGTACACTGTCATACAAATAGTGGGGCATCCTGCACTGGTAAGTCTTTTTTGTAGAAATGTTAAATGTACATTCAATCTGGACAGATGTTTTTTCTTCTGCTGTGTCAATAACCTACTCTTTACACTAAAAAAGCAGCTGCTAGAACTAATCTCAATTTAAGTCGTAACCAAGCACAACAAACCAACGACTTTAATACTTTTTCTAACTCTAACCTGATTAAATTGTACAAGAAAAAGAAGGTTTTCTAGGTATATTATGTGTACATCTCTTTTTAAACAGAGATCATTTTGTAGATAAACTGTTTTTATGTTTACTGACCAAATTGATACAGAACAAAACAAAACTTACTGAGAGCGACGCAGGTGTATTCAGCATGAAACTTTGATGTTATTGGTTCATTACAGACATGAGACTCCTGTGTTAGCACATCCAATCAAGCTAATACATGTTGACGAGGACTTAGTAGTTTTGGATAAACCGTGTTCTTTACCGGTGAGTAAAGTGTGCTACGGTCCTACTTCAATGAAACACCAAAAGGAATTGGTTTAGCAGAAGAGAGGATGTCCTTTGTGTGTCTAGTGTGGTGCTAAATGGAGTTTATGTACACTATACATGTTATGTGATGTCCTGTGTCTTGTCCTCTGTAGATTAACTCTCTTGAAACAGTTTTCCTACTTGTTGCTTTGAGGATTTATATTAACCAAGTTATTTCAGAGTTATTTATGTGTTTGGAATGTTATTTGAAGCCGTTTGACGTGGTTTAAAATTGTTTCAGGAAGCAACTAATTCATTGATCAACAATTTGTAGACGATGTCAACTGTAATGATACATACAAATTAAATTTAAAATATCAATTTTATCATGTTTTGCTTTGTTATTTTGATTACCTAGAATCAAAGATGGCAACGAGTTTAGTTACTAGGCTAGTTGGTCTGTTGGTCTTAATAATTTCCACGTAGAGCAGCTTGCTAAACGTGATAATTTTGCAGAATTTGCGTTTGACAAAAGTTTCTATTATACCTTTGTTTACACAAACATATTTAGCTAATCATACAGCTTAATAGTCTTGGAATTCAATAATAGTACTTTTGTTTTCTTGGCGACCAGATTTTTTTGGTTTTTTTTTACAAGTGATTTTTCTGGGTTGTCGTTTTATTTGTCAGTATAAGTTTTTCAAGTCGTTTTTCTCATTCTTTTTTAATCTGTTTTTTTGTATAATTTTTTTACTATTGGTTATTTTTTTGTTCTTTTTTTAGCTTGTGATTGTACCGTTGATCATTATTATTTTCAGTTTTATCTTGCTATTAAAAGGTTTTATGTTTGAGTTTTGATATTCTATTTCTGTTTAATGTTATGTGTTTTGATCTTTTTTATAGTATTTTTGTTATTTATCGCTTTTATTTTGTTTCTTTGTTGGTCTAGCTCTACCAGCACTATATAATTCAACGGTAACAATTAATAATATGCCACTCTAATTTTTTTTATTGATATTAATCTTGATCTTGCTACTCTACATTATTGTGAACAATAAATGAAAAATGGATAAATTGGCTAAATTCTAAAAAATCAACTACGTTAAGCTAAGAATATTTTTTCACATCTATGAAGACTATGAAAATTAAAATTTCTATACTTTTCATCTGAGAAAGGCAACATTGAAAGTAGTTTTTTTCTAAATTTTCAATGTTTAGTATTACATATTTGATGCTAGTTTTTGCTACATAGTTTTTTTTAGGAACATTTCCGTTAGCACATTGATTGCTTTCAACTCAAAGAGGAAAAAATTACTTTGTGGCACACTTAGTCGACTTTTCTATTTCACTGTTCAAACTTGGTTGTCTCTTTTTTATTCTATATAGTTTTTTAGCTGATATCCTACAGCTTGATTTTTAAGAAAAGTTATTAATTTGCAAAATTTACTAATATCTACATTTTTATTAATAATAAGCATCTTCTTGAGCATCAAATATTTGCTTCAAGATGCTTTGATATATTTTAGACAAACAATTGAATGAATTGCTGAAATTATAATAAACTTGAGTTTATGCTATGAGTAAACATTTCTTTATATATTAAAATACTCTAAGAACAACACTGTTTATTAATTGCGCTGTGCTTAATTGGTATTTTGTGGCAGCAAATATATTGGTTGAAGAAAATTGGGTATTTTGCTTCATACCGATTCTTTAATGTGCAAAATCTTGACATAACTTCTTCAGAGTTTTAGGGTCTGTAATACTCATATTTCTCTTTTGCGTTTAGAATAAAGGCATTCTAACACCCAAATGACGTCATTTGAGTGTTAAAACACTGGAGTCTTAGAATGCATTAGTAAAATTTTCTTGAATAAATTTATAAACATCATATTTCTCTTAAATGTCAGATTTCTTGCTGTGTAACCTTGAGATGATTCAAATGTGCCTGTAATTTACTGTATTTTGGTATATCCACATACATACTTAAACATCAAATAGATTCTCCATGAAGTGGACAAATTTATATTTCTAACGTTGAAGATCAAAATAGGCGTTAGTAACTGATAAATTTCCTTTATTTTTCATTTTCAACGAAATAAAAAATTTTACGTTAACCCAAAGTTATCTTGCATAAATGACACCAATTATCGCAAAAATCTCCAGATTTTAAATTTTTTTTTTTTAATTTATAAAATTGTAATAAGACGACAAAGTGAAAAAAATAGTATAAAACACTTGTTGCAAAAGGCTCTTCAAGCAGTCATTTGTACCTCAACTAGCCGCGACGCGGCTTGTTTCAGAATTTCAAATTTGTGCTTGATTATATGCCTTCTGCAACTTGTATTTTAATATACTATTTTTTGAGAAAGAAACTTTTTTAATTTTATATTGACGGGTATTTTTAGAAAAGGTGTAAAAAATAACGTAAGTAAGTGGCTCCGTGATTCAATGAATATAAATAATAGAGTCGTTTGATCTGCATAAAAATTATGAGGTGAATTCTCAGTAAAATTTAATTTGTTTTAAATGCTTATATTGGTCTCTGCGATCAGCCATTACGTCGCCTATTTTCAACGTTGTGTTAATTTGAATTTAATATTTTTTTTATAAAACTTTATTCAAATCTTGGGCCAGAAGGACTTGGTCTTAGCTAAATTAAGGCTCTCTTTCTTCGGGCCTCAACTTATACCCGACGGGCTTAATCTTACACTTGACCTAAAATTAAAAAAAAAACTACAATAAAAATCAAAATTTTTGTTATATTTTTTTAAGTACATAAAGTCTTAATATTTTAGCAGTATTTGGTATTGCTTTTGAAAGCTAATAGTCTTTTAACTAATAACCACGACAGCTTACAAGTTTATCATACAAAAACAACTGAAACCGCTGTAAAGGCAAGCAAAGCAAATAAAACTGTTTCGTAAATATTGAAAGCTTTATTGATCTATAATATGATTATTCTGCAAACACTGCGTAGAGCTTTATAACTAACGTTAATAACTAAACTACATATGTACACAAATACCGTGGAGAATATATCGTAAAATTAATGGAGTCAATTAATGTGCTGCGAATTTATAGTTTATTGGCTGTAGTTTTGTGGGTTCAAAAAAAGTTGAAAGATTTTAGATTGACAAAGAATCTTCATACTGTAAATGCCCACAATCAAACAATGATAGCGGTCAACAATTGAGAGATTTCCCTGTATGAGGAAAAAGTCTTTCTATTGTAATGTTTGGCGACTGTAAATTGTCATTTTTTTCCGATAGATTTTTTGGACTGACTTTTCAAGTTCGGTTTTTGTTTTGTCTTCACCGGTACTGCAAAGATTTGTAAAATAAAATCATGCATTGATTGTTAAATTTAGTTTTCTAATAAAATTTTTGAAAATGGTGTGGTTGAATTTTTGAAATACAAAAACACTAAATTTTTTATTTTTTTTGCAATTTGATTATATTTCAATATGCATAAATTAATTATTGCATTGAACAGCATTAGAATGATGAAAATCATTGAAATGAAATGACAATTTATATTTATTGGATGTATAAATTTTTATGTCACTTTTCAATTTTGAGAAATTTTATATTTTGAAAATATTTAAGGTATTTTTCCTATAATTTCTTAGCTTTTAACATAATTTTATACTATTATATTATCTTGTTTAGCTTTGAAAAATTTAGTTTAAAAAAAAAGACAACTAGACATTTTTCTTGTTTTGATTAATTTTAGACCGTAATCTTTGCTTTTTTTTAGTTTTTGATATTATTTTGAGCAGAATTTTTGTTTTAAATTAAAAGACTAGCATTTCAATACTCGTTGAAATAAGATCATCTAGCATTTAACAATTTTATTCATGATGTTGGTATTACTGTTGAACTAAAATGTCTAATGTATGACATGGCTTTGTATATTTCGTCCAACTACATATATCTATACCGTTAAAAGTTTGATAAAAAAACTTTCTCACTTTGATTAAAGTTTGATCTGTTTTTAAACTTTATAAGAACTTCTAAAGAAATTTTGTTACAAGAAAACTAAACTTTCTGCTTAAAACTACTTATTATTAATAACCCCCCCATTACATTTCTCCCACTATTACATAGAGTGATCTAGTGATCGTATTCTGTACTGTTTAAAAAGAAATTGAAGTAAACTTTTGTGTTTAAAAGATATTAATAATAATTTGTGAAGATGTTATGAATATTTATCTCTCTCTGTTAACGCATTTTCCCAGTACTTGTTCACATGTACATATTAATAACTTCTATATCAATAAACGCTAAACTACATGTTTACAAACATATTGAATGCCGTTAATAGTAGTTTGTGCTGTATGAATAGGAACATTATATTTGATGTTTGTATGCGTGATTCTCGGTTTTTCATTTCAATGTAAAGTTTGAATTGTCGAAAAAGTTATGAGTTTCTGATTGTTGGTTGAACCACAATATATCAGCACATGCGACCAAACAATGTTAAACAAAGTGCCCCCATACCTCCCGATTCTCGACGTTTGCCGTATTTTTTATGCCCCTATTATCTGCTTTTAATCTGACAACTGTCTACGTGGATTTGGCAAAGCCAAAATTTATATTATTAATCATTTATTGTGCTCACGCAATTTAAGTTTAATTACAAATAAGTGGTATATAGGTTGCTTAATTTTATGTCATAGAAGTTTTTACATAAATTTAGAAAAGATTGAATAAAAGAAAGAAAAAACAATTTAAGTCACTTTTTTATTGGATCGTCTTCTCTTCGACTAGCGTATCTACCAGACACAAGAATTTTTTCAATTTTTATAGTAACAAAATAAAATGTTATACACGACTATAAACATTGTTCATCTATTTGTGAGAAAAGTCTAATGTTGATTAGAAGACTATCTACTATATCTACGAGAAAAGTCTAAAGTTTATTTATTGTTTTATATATTAAATAACTGTTTTTTTTTTAAAAAGATTTTAATAGAAACTCTTAAACAGTGTATCTTATCAAAAATGACCTTTGATTTAAAAACAAGTGGCAAACTTGCTGTATGTATCTATTAAGAAAAAAAAAATTTTTAAGGTGTTGAAATTGAGAGAAATGACAGATATTTAATAAAATAATTCAAAAATCGACTAAAGTTACTTATATGTATTATGTTTTAAACCGAAATTGTTTAAACAATTGCAAAGAATTGATGTTTTCAAACCAAACTGTCAAAATTCATATCTTGGAAAATATTAACTTTTTTGTGAAAAATCATAGAATCTTTTTTATTTTTACTTATAAAAAAAGTTGTTCGGTACGAAAATAACAATTCTTCTAGCAATTGTTTAAACATTTTTCGGTTTTAACCAAAATTAGGCATTTTAAAAAAGATTGCATAAAAAAATTGAGGTGGAATAGTTTTTGGTACTCATGCGCCGATTGCTAATGGACCAATACAGTTCTGGTTATCACAATTATTTTGATACTTACTAATTTTTGAAGCTTTTCAATAATTTTAAATTATTTTGAATATTTTATTAATACATTATTGCAACTAAACCACAGATACTGAATCAATAAACGAACATTCAAAAAATTACACTGGATATTCTATGTTGCTATGACATTTTCACGCCAGACACTTCAAATTATTTTAAAAAAACACAAATTGGCTTTCATGTCTCGGTTTGAAGGGACTACTGAAATAAGTTGACGAAATTGTACATTTTTTTCAAACCTACCTTAAAACCTGTGCAAAGTCGAAACAGTTTGTATTCATGGAATATTCTTTCAACTCTCACTTGTGTTTAGAAATTAATCAGATATTTTTTATCCATGTTTGGGTTATTTTATGAAAATTATACGTAATTTTTAAACAGTTGTGGTATTACCTACTCCTCAATATTTTTTGTAACTTGAAATAATGTTTTTGAAAATCCTGTTTTGAATTAGATAAAAATCAATATAGTTTTGCAATCTTATATTAAAGCGTATTAATTACATTTTTCATTGTGCGAATTTAAATTTACATAAGCTCAAAAACAAAATAAACACTTGGGCATAATGAAGCATTTTTGTATTTAAAAAAATAACGTTTCTCAGGATTTCTCACATTCTATTAATTTCTGAGCTTCATTCTAAAACAATATATAATAAATTATTTAATGACTAGAAACATAAGTAAATAAGTACAAACCTGGATTAATTTGTAGATTACCATAACTGTTTCTAAAGGTTCTTTGCAATTGTCTGACTCACCTAAGACAGTTCGTTTTCCCCAATTTGGAGTGAAATTCAATTGAGCAAAGCAGAGACCGACTGAAGCAATTAGTACTACTACAACTAAAATTTTATTCATTTTAGAAATTTATTTAGCTGATAAGCTCTGAATTGAAGACAGACTTGTTACTGAAATCCAGAAAAAATGTGTTGCTTTTATAGAACAATTTGGTCACTGAAATTAATTGGGGAAGACTTATGACAGAATTCGTAGGTTGATTGAAAGAAAAACTACAAGTTTTTCTTCCTTTTTCCAAGTCAACTATTTAATCATAGGAAAACACAAATTAAACGATAAATACATATGCGAGACATGAATGAAAAAGAAACCGTTCAAGTGCTGTCTTGATGTCTTATTCCAGTATAGGTTAAGGCGGGTTCTATCTGAGATTTGTTTTCGTCGACGCATATAAAATATTTATGATTCTTTTTTATTTCTAAACATTCACGTATTTCAAATAACGGAGATTTATTGGATACGAACTTAAAAGTTTGTTTTGAATGTTTTCAAAAATTATTTTATGAATATTAATTGAGTATTGTACCAAAAAAAAACAACAGTTTTACACTTAATTTTGTAAAATTTGTAAATACTTTATAAAAGTTCTAAAGATAATTAATTTATTATGGTATTTTTTTTGTTGCTAACAGCAACGATGTCAAAAATATTAGAGCGGTAAATTTCAAATTTTTCATATTAATTAAAAATCAAAATTATTACTAAATAAAGTTTTGTACATTTTAAAATGAAATATAGGGATTGCCAACTAACTCCAACTCTTTGATTATATTTATTTTATTACTTTTAGCATACAGATTTATAGCATTCTCTCAAAATAATTACATAAGATAATCAATCAAAAATAATTACAATGTACCTTGTATATAAACAGTCTAGATAACCATTTACTGTAAATCTACAGCATCTGAGACAGCATATAATAATAATTTCATTACAATAATTTCATTCAATTGCAAATTAAATATAAAAAAATGTACACTGTTCTCATTCGAACCACTTTCAAAAACAAAATGTCAATCGGATGGTACTAAGCATTCATTTAAAACGTAATCATTTCTAATAATAATTCGTATATCTATTTATCTTTTTTAAAAAAGGTTTTTCATGGTTTTCTTTAATGCGATTTTTTGCTGCATCGTTTTTCAAACATTTAAGACTTAACTTCCAATCAATAAATTCTAATCTATGTACTCGTAAAAATGCCTCTAAAATTCAATAAAATATTGAGAGTGAGAACAATAGCTTGTAAAATTTTTCAGCTCTTGATAAAAATCTCTGTAAATAGTCGACTATTATATTGTGATACATTTTTGTAGCAAAGTGGTAAATGTGGCAAGAATAAATTAGCCAAGCTGTCAAACTTGTCATAAGATTTGAGACCTTTAAAATTCAATTATTTTTAAAATACTAGATATTATTTATAACGGGTGTTTTTTAAACTTTGGCGTTATAGCTCGCTATGAGTTTGTGTGAACGGACCACAATTTTTGAAATAATTGCTTCAAATGTCAAAATTACGTATTAGTAAATTTCTCCCTTTTTTTGTTTTTTTTTATTGTATTCAACTCTTTAGTGAGATTTGCTCGTGTGATCGTAAAAAGGGTAGTGGTCGTCCTAAAAAGAGAACAAAGGAAGTTGTCGAAAATGTAAGGCTTATAATGGGAGAATTGCCACGAACATCTCTACGTCGACTTTTAGGTACAACAAGTTCAATCAACCACTTTTCTTAAAATTTAAAAAAAGGATATTTATTTATTTATATTTTTATTGTCTGCAAGCAGTACGTCAACTTTTTTCTGTAGATTATCCTGTACGTGTTCAATACTGTCGTTAGTTTATTAACACTACTAATGGAAAAATGTTAAAGTTAAGTTTTATTTAGACGGTTATATAATTTTACAAACTATGCGAATGTGCTGCTTTGAAAAACCTTATTTTATTAAAGAGGTTGTACTGAATTTGAAAAGGTAGGAGTATTGGTCGCTATTTCAAGGCGCAGAAATATGAGGTCAAATTTAAATATCTTGCTACCTCACTTCATGTGACTTCTTTTTCTGGCTTTATTTGAAGAACTTGATTTTTTGTGACTTCTTTTTCTGTCTTTATTTGAAGAACTTGATTTTTTAGCAAGGTTTAAATAACCTCACTCTATGAGATGTCTAATCTAATAATAATCTTCAAATGTTTGTAATTCTTCAAATAGTCCGCGAATGCCTTGAAGCTGATAGTCGACATTTAGATTATTTGTTACAAACCTGATTCTTTATTCGTTTATTTTTTCGTTATAACACTACAAGTGGTTTCAATTGCTTTTAATTAAACCGCATTAACGTGTTGAACTATCGATTTATTAAATTAAAATTGAGGCTAGATTAGGCCTAGATGTCAAATTAATAACTGTCAGTTCGATTTTATGGTAAAAATACGGTCACACTTCAAACTTAAGCATTCATGGTAATTTTCGACGTCAAATTTAAAAAAACACTCGTTTAAATAGTCTAAAAAGACACGAAAAGAATTACACTACAATTACTTTTTATTCAAATTTAGTTATATCTGGGATTAGTTTGAAAGCCAGATTACATGACATACTTTGAAATTTGACTTCTTTATTTGACTTAAAATATATAAGTTTAGAGAAAATAAAACAAAAAGCGATAAATAATTGTCAATTATCAATTATCAATTATTATCAATTATCAATTTATCCCAACCTCACTTCCGTCAATCAAACGAAATTTTTTCTTACCGTCGTGCAAATCCTGTTTGGTTTGGAGCGCAAAGCTTGGTTACTATAGTTTAAAAAAAATGTTTTAGACGACTTTGAAAATGCGTGTTTTCAGCACTTTACCTTTTGGGAGTAATTTGCAGAGTATTTTTTTCTTATAGCTTTTATGATTCAAGAAATATTAAATATAAAGCAAGATTAAGGACATCGATTGACGGCAAGATTGAAGATGAAAACACTTTTTTTGCAAATTTTTAAATGACTCTAATTAAAGTAAATGGTTTAGAGCTAGTGTCATGTACATGACACTAGCTTCACTTTCCGCAAAAATTTTAAATAAAGTTTTTAATTTTTTAATAAATTTTTTATTTAAAAATTTTTTTTACCTCAAAATTTGTAAGATTGTTCAAAACACTATCAAAGAAAATCGGGGTCAAAAGTCACAAATAATTAAACAAATTGAGAATTTGGAAAAATCCGACTTCAATATAATTAATTATTATTTTATTTGTTTAATTAATTCAAACTGCTTTTTGTTTAATTGGTTTAAATTAATTAAATAAATAAACTATTTAAATATATTAAAAACAACTTTTTTCATTTTTCACAAATTTTTATATTTAATTATAAGTGTCAAAAATATAGGTCAGAAAAAGCATTAATAAAAATATCTTTCAAAACTACTAGTCAGATCCTGATGAGACCACAGTCGTGGAAGGCATCAGCATTTAATTGGAGAAGAAGGCATTAAAATCGATTTACTCATTCAAAACATCTAGTTATTTAATTTTCAAGTAAATAGAGTATTAAATATTGACATTTGTTAACGTTATCCTATTTTAACAAAGTTAACAAGTTTTAAGCAAAAAAAAAATTAATAAATTAATAAAACTTATTAAACATATTATAAAAAAATTTATAATTGTTTTTTATAATAATTCAGATAATATGAACGCAAATGAGTGGGGAGATAGTGACTTAGCTTGATTCTTTAAAAAACCAACTTATATATTCTATTTAGCTTTAAACACACTTTGTGGTTATTGTTTTCAATTTAATTGTTAAATTGGTTTGAATTAAGCAAAATTGCTTGAAAATAATAATTGTAGTGTTTGTATAATACAGTTTATTTATTATACCTAAATTAGAACAGCATTTGTAAAGTGCAGTTTGGAAATGCAGAAATGTATTTTCGAATCTTTAGCTACTTCTTGTAGAAGCAGGTAAAATGACCAAATCCTTATGATAATGAGGGAAGGGTAGGATGAAGATTTTATTGCTTAATCCGATGATTGACAGCTGTCAAAAGCTAAAAAAAATTTTAATTTGCAACCAACCAAACACAGTTGTGCCATGCAAGTGGTTTTTTTAGTAAAAGCAGTTGTTTATAAAATGCCCTAGTGAATTATAATTTGCTGGCGAGTTAACTTAAAATATAGAGAAGAACAAAGCAGTTGTATACACGGCACTCTATTTAAAAAAATAAAGCTAGTAAGCGTTTAGACTAAAGTAGATGCTTGGCATAGTTGAAACTATGCTTTTGCACGCATCGCGCAAAGATCGGCAGTGGCCGGTCGTTCCCAATGCATTGAAAAACGTTGTTTTCGCACCGCGGTGTTTTTCACTTTGCTGCCAAATCTAGGGGAAACTTCAAATCATGTTTGAAACAATGTTTTTTTATTTCAATAAAACCATAGCAACCATACAATGAGACCATTTTACAATTTGAAACATCAGATAATCGGCGGGAGCAACGCCAATTATCGCGTTGATATCGCCGATATCAACCGAAAAATAAGTAAAAAACTAAATCATTCATTATCAAAAATGTAGAGTTTTTTGTTGCAAAGAAATTGAATCTAAGTTTTTGGAACGAAGTTTTCCCCAATCGCACTAACAAAGTGCTCATGTGGGAAATTTTCTTTTCCGAACTCGTTAGGTAAATAACTATTGTGCGATTGTTTAAGGAAGACTTATTGCTTAAGAAGCGAATATCCAATCGTTAAATTATATACTTAATTGGATTAAATAATCCAATTTTTAATTTATACACAATCGACATACTATTGTGGTGGTGAATTATTATTATAGTGGAAATGACTGTTATTAATTTGTGTATTATGTAATTTGTCTAGGTGAATATAATTAGTTTTGGTTTAACTGAAATAATGTTATTATTTCATTCATTAATTATATAGCTGTAAATGTTGATTACATTTTAGTAAGCTTCTCTAAGCTAGATTAGTAAAATGCTGAAATTTTGTTGCAAAAAAGATAGATTTCTAAGCAAAATAGCTTTTATTTTTTTATTTATTCCAACATCAAGCTACAATTTATGGAATAGTAAAATTGTAGTACATCAAAGCATATCTTGCACTACCTCAATTTTGTGTCAAAACAATGTCATATGTCAACATAAATATAATATAACGTTTCATATTCTTTACTATTTGTTATTCTACATTCTAATCTTGGATCTGCTATTACTTGCCTTTGATCTGCTATGTATATTATTAAAAGCATTTCGAAACTTGTTGATATACGGACACGTTCTCCAGAGAATGTGTGTTTTAGCATTTAGTTTTTTTTTTGTTCTGGCTAACTTCTGCAAAGATAACACTAGCACATTTGCATGGCCTTTGACTTGTTTCTTTAGTCGTTCCGGTTCTCTTTGATCCTTCTTTATATATTCATTCTACTGACATATCGCGTTTTGCTTGACTGCTAATTTGCAGGTAGGCCTTAAGTGTTTTTTTATTTAAAGAAACTTCTTTTATGCAAAATGAATCTAATGGGATAATACAAAGATATGGGTTAATTGTGTATAATATACATAATTTTTACAAGAAATTGAAAATTTGAATTTTTCAGGTTCATCCATGCGGAAGGTATAGGCACAATACCGTAGTTTTTATACTTGCCAAAGAATACAACTTGAAGAATTTAAGGACAATACATAGATTGGACAGGCTGACAAGTGGACTGCTTTTGTTCGGCAGATCTCCAAAGAAGGCTAGACAAATGGAACACCAAATAAGAAACAGATTGGTGCAAAAGGAATATGTTTGTAGAGTTGAAGGAGAATTTCCAGAGTAAGTAATGACCATTCCAAATCTAACTTTTATATAAATACGATTTTACAGCGAAATTATCGAATGCAAGGAGCCTATTGAAGTTGTTAGTTATAAAATTGGTGTGTGCAAGGTCTCTCCAAAAGGAAAAGACTGTAACACTATCTTCCAAAAATTAGGGTATAATGGAAAAACTAGCATCGTTCTATGCAAGCCTAAAACTGGAAGGATGCATCAAATCAGGGTACATTTACAGTATTTAGGTAAGTTTTGTTTTTATTATTTTCTCTTTTGTTGTATATTGAAATTTAAATGTAAAATAGTTATGAGATCAGCAAATTTCTTGAATGTTTTTACATTTAAATAAAATGCGCTGAAATCTTTTTTTTATGGCTTAAATAAGAACAAATTAACGAACGACGATGCTTGAAATTTGAGGTTTTATAAATTTTAATTATATCAAACAGTGAACTCAAAAAAACCTATTTTTGCTCAAAGATTGGCAGTTTCCGATCGTTGCCAATGGATTGGAAAACGACTGTGTTTTTTACTTTGCAGCCGAAGCTAAGGGAAATGGCGGAACAAATGTTGTTTTATTCAAATAAAACCATAACAATTAAACAATATAATCATTTTAAATTTAAAAATCAGGTAATCGGCGGGGGTAACGCTACCAACCGAATAATAAGTAAAAAACTAGATTATTTATCATTAAAAAATTAAAGTTATTTGGTGTAAAAAGAACTCTATGTTTTTTGGAAAGAAGTTTCTCTCATTTGCTCACTTTTTGAACTTGTTAGGTAAATAATTATTGTGTCAAAGGGTAACTTTTTTAACTCGTATTGCAGTAGGCAGTTTCTTATAACAATTTAATGGTGTTTTAATTATAATATTTTTCAACTTCAAATATTGTAGATTTTGACACTGTTGTTTTTTTATTTGAAAGAACACTTTATTTAAGCTCATGTTAAGAGATGCAACAGATATCAAGAATTGACAGCATTTGCTTTTTTCTTAATTTTATTACACTGTCTAATAACATGTTACTACACCGTGTTATTACACCCGTGCTATAACAAATAACGTCAGATCAATTTAAGTGCTGTATTTCTGGCAAGAAAACAATGTGCTGTTTTTTAAAAAATAATCACACTTATTGATTTGACGTTTTTGTCAATGTTATTATATTCAGGCGTTTTAAAGCTATGTCTGATTAAGTTGACATATTGGTTTAATGGTGACGACATACGTGAAATAAAAGAGGCAATTTGTAAAGCACACAATTATCATATTTTATTGTGTTTAAAACTTTGAACACTTTTTTCTTCTAATTTTTGTTTAAAGTTGAATTCACTACAATTAGTAAATTATTATACACGGTGTTAAGATAAACAATTTTATAGAGCTTTTACTGGTCTGACATTTTTAATTATGTTTATTTCAAATAAATGACTATAAATATGCCAAAAGTCATTCTAAAAAAAATTGTATGGTTATAATGACATTACACTTAAACTGTCAATACAGTTTTGCCATATGCTTGATTTATTTTGTAGTTCTTTTGTTAACACTGTCTAAAATAATCTATTTGAAATAATTGTTTGATTATTAAGTGCTTATTTTTGTTTTAGAGTTATGTTATTATACATAAGAGTATATTGTCTTAAAACATGTTTTGTAAGACAAACAATCTGAACAAAAATAAACAACGTACCTATTATTTTTTTAATTATGTTTATTATAAATTAAATGACTACAAAATACCACAAACTATCCTAAAAGAAATTGTATAGCTATAATCATATTACAGTTAAACTGTCAATAAAATTTTGATATATACTTGAAAGATTCTGTAGTTCATTTCTTAAAATGATATTACAGTTAAACTGTCAATAAAATTTTGAAATATACTTGATAGATTTTGTAGTTCATTTGTTAAAAGTTGCTAAGATAATTTATTTGAAATAATTGTTTGATTATTAAGTGCTTATTTTTGTTTTAGAGTTATGTTATTATACATCAGAGTATATTGTCTTAAAACATGTTTTGTGAGACAAACAATCTGTACAAAAATAAAAAAAACAAATATTATTAAAAAAAAGATTTGATAGCGGCAGCTTTGGTGGTTATACGATATCTTCTTTTCTTTGAGACATGTAGAACGTTGCTTTTTTAGGATTTTCTAAATGATCAAATAATTTTTTGCCAACTACGCCCGTTGAAACTTTGAAGTCTTTTATTACGAGTTATAAAGAAAATTGAAAAATAGCTGTGTGTTAATTTTAAATATTGCTATTGTCAAAGTTATGATTAATAGGAAATTTACAATTTCTTTTACAGCTACGGTCTTCTACGAATCTTCTCTGACAGATTTTTCTACTGCACTCGATGCGATGAGTTTTAGCTTTTTTTAATTTTTATCAATCTTCCCACTTCAAGACTTAAGTTGCCAAAAAGTCTTAATCTTAGTTGATTTATTTGCTCTATAGTTTTTCTTCAAAAATGTTTCGGAGAAATGACTTTACAAGATGTTGAGAAGCTCTCAGAATTTTATCGGAGCTGTATATATATCAAATAAATTTTTTCTCAGCAAAAAAGCGACTTTTTATTTGTTTTGACTAGTATAGTAATGCTCATTTTACTAAGTATTGGTGTATTTGCCACTTGTGTCAAAAACAGCTTATGTACAATTGCAAATACATATTTAGCGAATTTAGAAAATTTGGAACTTCTATTTAAGCACAAGCTGTAAAATATGTGTCTGTTTACATTTATAGCAAGAAAAACGTTCTTTCCAGTAAAACTGAATTTGAGCATATTTCTACAAGCAAGTAAATTATATTCAGTTTTACATTAGACTTTGAATCAGCAGTTTATGAAAAATGGCAGACATTTACATAAATAACGTCCAGAGTGCGCCAGTACCCTTTCCAGTGGATAAAAAATTGTCAACGCAGTCTCGGGAGCTTTTTTATAAAAAAAATAGCGTTTGAAGTAGTAATAGCATGACGTGAATGCAGCCATTGTATGATTAAATAGCTTTAATTTAGAGGAAATTGCTTGAATAATAATGATAAATCAAATGCGGAATATGCCATAGCAATTTTGCTTTTCCTTTTATATTTCTTTCTTTTCACTTATTTCTATTGATTTTTTCTATTGAGGTCGTTTATCAATTCTGATGAACAATTTAACGCAAAATAATTCTCATATTTTCTCTTTTAGAATGGGAGTTAAAAATGAATTATATTATTAGTCATATTTATTATCAGCATTAAATATTTGATGGAATTGCTAAACAATAGGATACGATTTATAATAAATAATGTTTTAATATAATTATGCCGGATGTTCATATTATTGTAAATTACATTAGATGAATTTATTTAACATAGATATATCATGAATCGTAATAATAAATTCGAATAACAAAGCTTAAATGCAAAATTCGCAAATTAATAATCATTTATATTTAGATAACAACTTTTATGACTAAACCTGATAAAATTATAAATAAATTACCATTTTACCAACTAATTAATTCAAAAAAATGAGCAATTTATTATTTTCATTATAGTTACAGTAAATACATAACCAGAAGTTACTCAGTACTCTTTAAAGATTTTTTTATTATTTGTTTATAATTTTTTGTTTCTGTTGTCAAACGGAAAGTACATTTTTCTGAACATTTTTTACTTCAACAACACTTTTTAGTACTTTGAACATCTTTTCTTTGACCATACTTAGGAATAACATTAATTGGCTTCCTACACTCGGACTTGGGCCGCCTAACAAATATAGCAATAAGAACCCTCATCAAAATCAGGGCAATTTGAAAGAAATTTTTCTATTGGTCAATTTGAAATAACATCATAACATTATGAATCAAATTCACAACGAACGGGCATTGCTATTTTGTTTTGACGCTAATGAACTAATGAATGGATTAAAGTTTGTTATTATTTTTAAGTATGAACATTCAATTGCACTTGTTTTGCATTTTGCAATAAATAATTTGCAGAGTTTTGTGTTATCAGCTTCTTGCATCTGCCCCCTTATGTTGCGATGTAAATCCGATATCGGCGCAGAATGTGTCTGCACATCAAGCTTGATGCGCTGAGTAGCACATCAGGCTACTCAGAAATAGTTATTTTATCTATTAGCAAACATTCAATATTTCAATCATTAAAAAGGCTCAGTTTTAATAGTATTTTATTATTATGTTTAAAATCTGTGCAAGTTAAAAGGGTTAATATAATACGTTAACACTAAGAATTATTATCTCATTTTTAGTATTTTTGTTGAGATAAAAGTGTTGTGCTCGAGTTAAAAAAAAGTAACTATAAATGCGGCTTTCAACACTTTGAAGACGAGTTATCGAGTAGAATTGGAATTTTTTACAAATATTTTGTGATTTTTGTAACAAAAAATTATTTAAAAAAATATATGTACCTAATATCTGTTGTTGCGTGTTGAGTGTAAAATTGATCAGTTTGTATGGCGTGATGTTGTCACGCTACTTCTCACCTCTCACCCCTCTTGACTCTTTTCAACTTTTATTACACACTCCATTGGTATTTTGCTGTTTTTTTAACATACTCCAACTTCAGTTCTTATTGTATTATTTTTACTTCACAATCGATTACAGAGGCCAAAAGACAAGTTTTAAACCTAATTTTTCCTTATCTCTTTAGTTTCAGGTAGAATTATTTATTAATTTAAACGTACAGTGGCTATGCTTATATGGAAGCAGGTGTTGGATCGGTTCGTACTAAAGCCGGTAACAATATGTGAGCAAAGAGTCACTTACGCAATGCCGCAGAGCCTTTTGTTAATTTGAATACATCGACTATTAATTATTCGATAAAAATTATTGAGGCGAAGTGGTAAAATGGCATTTTACCACTACAAGATTATTTCTGCGATTTTCTAGTTGAATCTAGTTCGTGCGTTATTTTGATTTTTGGAAAGTTAATAGCTTTCTATGGCTCGTTCTTTTCTGCTAAATCGTTCCTCGTTTTTCACTTGATGATTTTTACGGAAAAAAAACTTGACAATGTTGAACAAATCTCCAGAAATTAGAGCACGTACTTAATAGATTATAATATGACAATTTCACAAATAAATTAATAATTAATTTTTAAAAAAATTTATTGGGTCTTGAGTACCATGAACATAAAATAAACAAACAAATTCTACTGCTACAAATCTATGTCAAATCTTTTTAACTGGTTAAACGATGAATTCGTCGGTTTCTGGGGCTAGATTCTCGACCGAATCTATGAGAGAAATAAACGAATCAATCAAGAAGGCAACGACATTGAATACAATATAGTATCTGTATAGGTATAAATGATTTCCATTCAATGTGGTGATTTCTGGAAACCATCTCGTGAAGAAAGATTTCCTATAAATTAATTTATAGGAAATCTGATTGGTCACTACGCGAAAAATATTAAGATCTAACAGTATGAACTGCTATTTTCTAAGAAATTACTTTAAATTTAAAAATTACAAAAATATAAAAGTTTTAGATTTATTGTTTCATATGATATTTTATATTGGTTTTAAGTTTTTTCCGAAAATCGTCTTGGAAACAACATTTTCCTGCTTATTTACGCGCAGGAAAATTGAGTTTTCCGGACTAGTACTTGAAAACTTTTAAAAGAAGCTAAATAAAAAAGTAACTCTAGTAACTATAGTTGCCAACAAAACTGACAGGCTTGATTTTTGTGAAATTTGTCAAAAAAAATTCTAAAATTTGTAAATTTCGTCTTTTTTTAACGATTTCCGGAAAAATTTAATACAAAACTCGTCAGTAAAATCTTTTACTTGACTCGGAGCTTTAAAATACTCTGCACAAAGTGCCTCGTATTTCAATTTAGCTCCTCTTCAGTAATGTGAAATGTTCCTGACTTTTATGTGAATAACTATTAATAATAACTTTTTGTTTAATAAAACCGCATAACTTAAAAAGAAATTAATTATTATTTACTGCAACTAGACAGTTTTGTTTATTTTATATTTATCTAAGATTATTTACATCAAAGTATAATACATATTTTTTTATATTTATGTGGTTTTTATTTTAACTATGTAAATTTTAACTAAATAACCTCAAACATCGCGCTAGTCGGTATTAAAATATCTACATAATTATCGGAATGGGGCCTTTTGAGAGTATTATTTTTAAGCTCTATAAATATTAAAGTTGCTCAAAAAGTATTTTTGTGGAGTCAAATAAGGGAGAAACAAACTTTCAAAGGATTAGTAATTCCAAACCATGAAAATAAAATCACTAATAGAAAATACTTAATACATTTTATGTTTTTTTTTTTGGAAATGTCATTTGATTTGTTGGGATTTAAGAGCTTTCTACCTTTTGATTACATTAAAAGGTCAAATGAAGGATTCGTTGTGTTTGACTTAAAGATTTTCTTTATAATCGGATTTGCGTGTCGTAAAAGTCAATAGCCTAAAAATAATATTTCTGTATCCTCTTAATACATAGTCGTGAACTGATTTTTATGTGTAGGTTATCCGGTGGTGAATGATCCCCTATATAACCACGAAGTTTTTGGTCCGTTGAAAGGTAAGGGTGGAGATCTGGGTGGAAAAACCGATGAAGAACTAGTACGTGACCTCATACACATCCATAATGCAGAAAATTGGCTGGGAATGGACGGTGATAGCGAATTGTCCATGTTCAATCCGAGAAAAGGTGATCTGGACGATTCGTTGGTTGGACCTCTTGTGCCTAAAGGTAGGTTTATTTCCTTTTGTCGGACGTCTATCTCAATTTCAAAGCATCAACTATTTATCTTTGTAAATAATATACGCTTAAAGGGTTTTTGCGTAACTTTAAAGAGTTTTGTTTGTATCTGTATAATATTACGTTGTTTACTCAATGAAAACCATATAACTACTCACACACGCTTTACATTGACCAACTCCTTTGTGAATCCATTTATATTAATGTTAGTAGCACAATAGATGGTAATTTTGTCGTTGTTTGATATATTGTTCAAACACTTACTGAAATGTTATTGTGTACTAGTACAGAATGAACACAATCATTATTAGACGTGTTGATGGTTATTCTACACAAAATAATTTTGAAGCTACCCAATAATATGATTATTAAAGCTCTATGTTTCAATCAATAGCTTCAAATTAGTGCAATTAAATCCACAAATTAAAAGAGAAATTAAATTGGGGCAAAATTTACAATTTATTCAAACCGCCAGACAGTCCTTTGTTTAAAACAAACTTTTTTCAGGAGCTTTCTGCTGTGAATGCTAATTATCCCTAATTGCTAGTGCCTATTTAGTTTCATTTTTTTTTTTTATTGGTTTGGAATCTTTGGCACTATAAACTATTTACACAATTGTACCACTTTTCAAAAAGTTTTTTTTATTAGATCTCGAAAGCTCTTTTGACTACCATTTTTGATCATCATCAGGAGATGAATAAAACTGATCTTGGCTTAATTTACCTGATTTAGGGAGTTTTTGTGTTTTTTTCTAATAATCCTACCAAGGAGCTGAAAAAATAATGTTATCTTTGTTAAGAGCATTTTCTTTATTTTTATGGATTTCAATGAAATCAGCGGCGTTTAGTTTTTTATTTGCTTGACTAATTTTAAACTGTTTATATGATGATTGCCATTGAAGGCATGTTTTGCTATACTTGACTTGTTCAATCTGCCGTATTTTAAGTGAGCTAAGTGCTCTATGTATCTGTGTGTCTAAAAACGCTCAAGTATCTTATCCACATTCTAGGAAAATATTGTAAACTGTCTTTTGCATTATTTTTATCCTGATGATGACCAGTTGGCGGTCGAAAAAGCTTTCGAGAGGTAATAAACAATATTTTTGGCAAGTAGTAGAACTGTGTGAATAACTAAAGTATGTATAAATGATTATCATAATTAATAAAGATTTTTTTTAATATTTGCTAATGGTGCAGTTTTCTACAAAACTATAACGGCAACGTTGCTAGTGTTTTGGGGTTGGGGGGGGAGGGGGTGGTAAAATTTGTTTGCTTTCTGTCAAAAGCTGAGAATTGTCATTATTACTAGTTTTTTTATTAATAATATTGTTTTAAATAAAAAGCAGAAAATTTATTAAAAAATTAAAAATGGGAACAAGATCTTCTCAAAACGGCTATGTTTTACAGAATTAAATTAGGTTGAAATATCAGAGTTGAAGTTTATAATAATTGGTGGAAGGACTGAGCGATTCTGTACACTGAAATTACTTTTTGCTAATTGTCGCAGATGTGTTCTTTATTGCAAACCAGAATTTTAAAACTACGACAAAATAAATTAGAACATAATATAAAAACATAGCTATTTGAACATTTATAGTACTTGATCAAAACCAGCGACATTCATTAGAAGCTGCCTTATATAAAAAATGCGAGAATCAAGGTTTCTACATGTTTTTACTCTAAAGATGCCAATTTTGATACAAATGGGTATAAAACGTATATTGCTGATTGGACAACCAAGTTAACACGTTAGCGTTTTTGTCTCAAACGAGTATCAATGATATGCAATGTAATATGTCTTCTTTGGTTACTACAAACAAGTAAAATTTTAAGATTAATGCAAATTTATTCAAACTAGATCAATACTTGAACATATTTCGTTCTTATTGGAACTTTTCAGCATGTCGCAACAGATTTAGATTTGAATAAATTTGCAGGGACATGTTTGGGTTTGTATTTACCTAAGTGTTTATTACTTTTGTAATATTGTAATACTAGCCAAATCTATTAGAAACTATCAAAAACTTGAGAAACAAGGTTTCTGCATGTTGTAGCTAATCCAGTAAATGACTGATGTCAATTTTGATAGAATTGTTGCGACTTGCTGAAGGGGTTCAATAAGAACCAAACATGTCTAAGTCTACGGATCAAGATTGAATGAATTTGCTTTGATCTTATCATAGTACTTGATCAGTTATTGTTGGAAGCCGTTTCAGTCAAAGTAAAGAATTTGAATCGACTTATTGATGAATATACAATATTATGTTTCAATATTTAGCTTATGCATCGTAGTAGAACAAATATGAAGCAGGAGAAAGGCATGCTAGATAAACTTTTTGCATTTTGTGCTGTACGTAACAGTTTTGAATTATAAATAATTATTAATCTTGAATTTTTTTGTATACAATTTTAGCTTAAATTTATTGTGGATTGTAGCTTTTCTTTGATTGGCACCGCTTTCAAAAATAGTTGATCAAATATTGTAAATATTTACATAGCAATAATTTTATATAATGTTTTATGTAATAAAAAATGTATAGTTAAAATCGGTTAATCGATATTTTTTAAACGTATTAAATTTTTTAGCGATAAATAAATAATATTAATTTAGTATTTTCTATTGTTTTTCTAGGAGCGTAATTTTTTTGTATATTTTTAATGACTGGATTATTATTCTTCAATAAGTATATATTATTTAATGTCAAAATTGTATTTTTTTAAATATTTTTATCAGATTTGGACTTGGTGACATAAGACCTCTTTAAGAGTACAGTACATTTAATAAAATATATCTAATGTGTAAAATAAAAAGAGCTGCTGCGAGTAGATTATAAGAAATAAACACATTCTGTCGTGTTTTTTTTTTGGTATTTTTTTTCAAAACATACAATTTGCTACTATATTGTTTATATTTAAATCTATCTCGTAAAGCAGTACTGTAAAACAGAAAGACCGCAAAAAAACTGTTTCAACCAAACACCAGCATAATTCAACCATTTTGAACAAATGATATACATATCCAAATATTTCTCTATTGCCACTTTTTTAATTAATTGGTTTGAAATCTTTAGCACTATAATTATAGTTCTACCACTTACCAAAAATTTTGTTTATCAAATCTTGTGAGCTCTTTCGACCACCAAGTGGTTATCATCAGGAGATGAATAAAGTTTTTGGGAGTTTTATTCACCTCCTGATAATGAATACTTAATGGTCGAAAGAGCTCTCGACATCTAATGAACAAACTTTTTGACAAGTGGTAAAACTGTATAAATAAGTCATTCTAGTAGTAAAATTTTTATCGAAATCTATTGGGTCGTTGTGAATAAATAAGCAGAGAGACAACTAATTTGCTTAATATACATATTTATAGGTTTAATAAGAAAAACATGTAATTATTAATTTGAAGATTTTTTTTATTTTTATGGGGTATCTTTATCAAATTTTAATTAGGTAAAAATGAAGCTTAATAGTAAACTCTTTCAAGCCTAAAAAGAGTTTTTAATATCGGTCTCCAGACCGTGGTACAGACACAAAATGGGAAACAAACAGCGAAACATATATATAACCCTCTCTTTTTTTGAAGTCGGTTAAAAATAGTAGGTTACTAGTAGTATATTTTTGGATCAAGCGAGGAAGGCAATTAGATTTTTTATCTGAAGTTTTATTAGGTAGCAACATATTTAAATAAAAATCATGGAAAGAATGCATTGTTTTGTAAATTAAAAATTCGAAATTATATTTTGTTTCTACATTTAAGTGTTCTGTTATTTAATTTTATAATTATATCCGAAGCAGTATCTGTTAGAACTTAATGTTGATGCAATAACGGTCAGAATTATTCTCTCAGTGTTTGTTTTATCTTTTCAAAAACTAAAATATCTAAATTTTAGATCGTATTTTGGGAGACGATGACGCAGATCCCGTCTCAAGAGAGCCATCACCATGTGATGAGTCCTGCGACAACAACTCATCAATTCCGTGCGAATCATCTCCGCATCCTTTAGCATTATCATCTCTAACAGCAAGTAGAAATGTAGACGCCAAAGTTACTGTTGCTACACAAACGGGTCATGAAGCACCAGATTTTAGCTTTAATCCAGACAAAATGACCGTTGACAAGCATTGTTATGAATGTAAAGTCCGATATAGAGACCCTAAACCTCAAGATTTAGTTATGTATTTACACGCTTGGAAATACAGGGTGAGTAAACTAGATTTAGATCAAATACATCAATCATATTATCTGTTACGTATTTTTTTAAGTTATTTTTTTACAAGAAACAAAAATATAAACTCGTTGGAGCAAACTTTGACAAAAGAAATATAAAGGATCGTTGAAAAATTGTATCGTTTCAAATATTGCGCTTTTTGTTCAAATGTCAAATCATATGGGAGAATAAAGTTCAAAAGCTATTCTTTATTTGACCAGAGTTTATTATTGTTGTTTAAGCATGCCAACTATACGCTGTCACTTCTATTCTTTGTTGCCTTTTGTTTAGCAATATGATGCAAAATAAGGAATGATATTACAGGGAATATAAGGCAATTTTACAAATGTTGTCTTATATAGGTATAAAATTGCAATAATTTTTTAAAGTTATATTATTTATTGGTAACATTGCAAACATGAAATCTTTACTAATCAACTCAGTTTTTTAGGTAATTTTTTTTATTATCTCAGATAATGATGTATTAGTCAATGGCGTCATTTATTGAGATAGAAAAATTAAGTAGTATTACTGTAACTACAGATGTAATTCGTTTTTGACTTTAGAATGATCAATGTCTTATTATCAGTTACTGCATTAATTTTTGATTGATTTTTTACAAGTATCTTAATTTTTTTTAAACACATTTGACAAAAACAAATAAAAAACACAAAATCGTTATCTACAATAACGGTTGCTAACGGTTGGTACCAGCAACAAATCGTTTGATTTAAAATTCAATTTAAAAGCTTTTGTTGACAGAATTTGTTTAATGAACAAAAAATTGACATCACAAGAAGACCAGGGCTTAAGCACTCGCAATTCGGGAACTAGCCGAGACAACGACTAAAAATTTATTACCTGATAAATACGATGTAACCGAACAATTCTAAATATAACGAAATTTCCGTTGCAAATAATTTTTTATAGTTCTGCTTGAAGCTACTTTATCTCTTATTTGAACCACTAACCATTTTTCAAAACAATTTTGGTTTTAAATAAATACGAATTTTTTTTCAAAGATATAACAGTAATAATCCGTATGTGAGAAAATTATGGCATGGACTTTTTGTCAGCTATGTATATCAGCACCTACCTCTAAAAATTGAAAACATCAAAAAAGCAGGAGTGCTTTATTAGATATGTGTAAAAGGCTGTAAATTGAAAACATTAATAACCTTATTAAAGATTCGAATTCGAAAAACTGTTATTTTTTATTGAAAGTTGAATAAATGCTAGCAATGACAAGCTCTTTACGATGTAGAAAAACTCAAATATTTGAATTGCCTATAAGTTATTAACTTATTTTAGTTGTATTATATCATCAGATCTAGCTTGATGATTTTTTGAGATTTGAAATATTGACATCTTTCGGAAAAGACCGTGTCGAAAAGTTAATTGAAATTGTCGACGTTTCGCAGTCCACCGGTAGAGGCGTCATCAGGACAGGGAAATAAAGATGAGAACAAGCACGGTAACTCGACTACTAGACCTCGTTGCTGCTCGGGTTTATATGGTAAGTTAGGAAGAGAAAGCGGAAGGAGGGGCAAAAGAGAAACTGGAGGAGAGCTCGGAAGAGAGAGCTGCGGAGAAAGCGGAAGCACTTTGTGATGATGGCAAAGGAGTGTTTAGGAACAAGGACTTCCAAACGTTTGAGATTTAGTCATCTTGCTGCTTCTTATAACAGAGGGTTTCTAAATAAATTGTGGTAAAAAAACTGTGGAAATTTTTTTTATTAAAAGAATAAAAGGATTTTCTATATAAACATACATTCTTATTTTATATACTCCAGAGTTGCAATCTTCTTAAACTTTACATAAATAATGAGAGGATAGTATCAGATCATATGCCGATAGAAATTCATATAAAAAGTTGAAAAAAAAAGAAAAAACAAACAGAAAGACAACAATGCGACAAAAAATCAAAAGAAGCATATAGAAAACAGTTGTAAAAAGAAAAATTTGATGAAAAAAATGTCAAAAAGTTAAATAATTATAATGTTAAAAAAGCAATGGTTGAAAAGAAAATTTGTAAAATAAAAAAAAAGAGTAGAAAAAAAATAGAAAAAGCATTGAGGGAATGGAGAGGGGAAAAATGAAACAAAAAAAGTTTACATGAAAAAAACAAAGAATACAGAAAAACACGCAGAAAAAAAGACAGGGAGAGGGACAATAAACAATGTGTATGTTTTAAATGCATTAAAGAGTGTAAAGCGCACGTGAAAAAACAATTAAAGGAACCTAGCGTGTGCAATCGTGTGGGAAATGGTAGACAGAAAGTTTGGAGAAGAATATGAAATAGGAATGACAATGTTTAAAAGTCTAGTAAAAAGTGTAACGTTGCATGATGTAAAAATATGTGGATGGAAAGAAAGAGAAAAGATGGAAAGAGTGCAAGAGAAATATGTGTGATGGACGTTAGAATTGAGCAAAAAGACTTCAGGATATCTAGTGAGAAATAAGAAAATATAAAAAAAATAATAAAAATTAAAGCAGGGAAAGATTAGTGAGTGAAAACGCGGATAGAGAAATAACAACGAGAAAGGGGTACTATGGAAAGGGTTTAGCATATGAAATATCGAAAAAAAACGAGATATTGGTGAAATGAAGGATAAAGATAGAGACATAGATAAGTGAAATGAAAGGAGAAGAGGAATATGTGAAAGCAGATACAATAAAAGGTACATTAGTGTGATCACAGAAAAACTGGTTTCTAAAAAGCCAAAATGAGAGAGAGGGAAAGATGATAGCAAGATTTAGGTGCGGAAATGAAGAAAGTGAAAATAGATTTTGGATGGAGGAAAATGTAGGATGTGTGGAGGAGAGAGAGAAACATTAGAGCTATTATGAATGAATGCGTGGAAGTACAACAAAACATGCTGGAGAAAAAAACACATGAATGGAAAAAAAGATTGAATAGAATACATGAAATGCTAATAAGAGATAAAGAAAAATTAACAGGAGTAAGTACAGGGATTAAAATAGAGTGAGTAAAGAAAAAAAAAACAAACAAATAAATGAAAAAAAACAGAAATAAGGGAAATACAGGCAAGCAAAGAAGGAAATAAATTTTAATTTAATGTTAGAAACTAAACAAGATAACTCAAATAATAGAATGTTAACACTGTTGGTGTATCATTATTATAAAAAATTAGGTTATATATTTTTTCTCCGAATTGACTGGAACCAGAATTTGTGGTGGTACAGATTTTCTAACAAAATGTGAGGTAGTTTATACCTCAGTAGGTAGTTTATACAGGTATTTTATACAATAAAGCAAAATCATGGTGGTATCAATAGGGTAAATAATGAGTAATAAACAACTTTAAGCGGATCCATTGTCGACATAAATTACAAACTTATTATAAATTGTTATGAGAAATCCTGATTTTGCAATTTCTGAACGTTGAATTTGCGAATATTGTAGTAATTAAATACATATACTAAAATTATTTTTATTATTATATTTTTTACCAAATTATGAATAAAATTGTGCCACTGGGTTTTGATTAAAACCTAAATAAAGCATTGTTTATCGTATATATATTTTTTGAAACCCCGATGTAATGTTTGACATTAATAATTGATCATTTATGTAAAATATGGGAATTATCAAACCATTTTAAACGGACATTTTTGGCAAAAACATATCTCAGCCGGTATAGTACGTCAGTTGAATCAAGTACAGTGCTTCCAAGCAAACAAAAGCTCCTGAAATTATGCGAACTAAAGTGGCAAAGTCAAGAGTAAATTCAACTTAACAAATCAGAAGCCTCAAAAAAGATGAGGTACCACGCCCCTTCAAGGCTTGTTTTGTTTGCTTGGGGGGGACTGTAAGCTGGTTTTACTGGACTTTAAGTTTGGTATTATACAGTCTGGTCACACAATTGACAACTGGTGTAATAATTATATTTTAGTTTGTCTGTCAAATCATGTAGCTACAGAGTATAATTATTTAATGGTTTGTTTCAGGGTCCTGGTTGGGAGTTTGAAACGGAGCTTCCCGATTGGGCACGTGTCGATTGGGTCGACTTCGACATATCCGAGTGATGATTGCAAAAAAATATATTTCCCTAATTTAAGGCATCTCTTATCCACTCTGTCTTTCCATGCTCGTAGAATTATTATTAAAAAAATAGGGTAAATACAGCCCAAGCATAAGGCAGGGTCCAAACAGAAAAAAAAATACAATCATTTTTTTTTATTACATTTAGTTTTAATTATAGTTTAAATTAAGCGTTAAAAGATGAAGGGTAAAGGCGGTTGAATTTTTAGAAGTTTAGTCAAGACACGTTATAATGATTTTCATTGAATTATTATCAGAAATCTTTGTAGGTATTTCAGTGCTCTCTGAACGATACTCATGTAGTATCATACAATTTTAAAATGAAAAATTTGCAATCAAATATTTTTATATATTATAAAAACGTATCTAAAAAAATATTGACGAGACATCTTGAATCTTTAATAACTGTAATAAATTATTGTAGATGTTACAGTAAGTGCCATGATTTATCTGTCGACTTTGCAACGGCGGATCTTCATTTCTTCTCATCAATAATAAAAAAAGTACTGGAATACATATTGTGCCTTGAAAGTGTGTTGTGAAATCATTTGCAGATCTTTTATGGCAAATATCCCTTTCCCATATCAGCTTTCGGACCCTTGCTTAGTCAAATTATTATTGTTAGCGTTATTATAATTATATAATTTTAGCACTGACAAGGATTGTTGTTTAAACAAGTATGTAGATACTACACATAAGGATGTATAGTGGGTCTTAATATTTATTTTTTAAATTTTACCTCAAGTTAGTGTTTCAACTTTCTGAACTCCTTTTTAACATTTTGTTAGAGGTGTGTTTGTTTATTCATTCACCTCTGTTGTTTGTGTGATTTTAACGATATTTTCATTCCTTGACATGGGATGTTGCGAATTGATTCCATTGACGAGTCAGTGCTATTACGTTAGGTTATTTCTCGATGAAGACACTGTAGGTAAACTCACTGTATACAAAAACGTCTGTAGCTATAAAAATAATTATTTGTTAGTTTCTTTGTCAGCGAATTGTTTTTGTGGAATAATAGTGTTGCTGAAATTTAATGAGCAAGCGGCGATTACATCAAATGTTACATCATCAAATGCAAGACTTGTTGTAGTCAAATATGGATGTATTTCTTTTAAAATCTGATTATTTTGTCTAGTTTTCTTTGTTATTGTCCTATTTTCTAAGCATTTTTTTAACAAAATTGGTAGTTCAAACAAAACATTAAAGTTGACGTTGAATTTGTCTTTTTACGGTGATTTTTAACTTCGTTTTTATAACTTAGATTTTTCTCTAAACATCCATTTTTTAAGAAAATGTGTCGATTTTTAAGCTTTAATCGTTAAAGTTGGTTGAGTTTGAACAGCAGCTGATTGAAGTATGTACAAAAACACCAAGAATATAAAAAATGCTTAAGATGAAACAAATTTTTTTTCATTTTTTAATAGGTTTTTTAAAAAGTAATCACTTAGAACAGAGTAAGATAAACTACTTTTGCATTTTTGTAAAAGTTATAATTCCAGTAAAGCTTATTGTTGTTTGGTTGAATAATTTTCTCCACAGTTTTGTTTTTTTTTTATTTATAAGTTTTTTTCATGCGTTTGGCAAATATCGAATATGTATCAAGTTTTTTAGAGAAATTTTTTAATGTTTAGTTTTTTAGATGCTAAAAGTTTGAACGTTATACTGCTTGTGTTTGATGACGCATATTTTCTACTCGGCTCTTGGACTAGATCAAAAGATACAACAGGTACTGTTATATTTCTGCAAAAATGAATCGTGTATTGTAATTAATCTTTGTGATGTTTAAGACAATTATAGGGACCTATTCTACAATAGTTATAAGTTTTTATTATCGTTAGGGTGTATGACTCTTGAACAAATCTGATCATTATTTGCGCTTGCAGTGTATACTCATACCATTTCATTACGCTTTGAAAATACGCAAACGAAAAGTAAAATCTTCAATCTTTTAGATGTATTTCGAGTATTGTGTTTATAAATTGCACACAATTTAGCGTTATTTTCGTTTGAGAAGAACCTGAAACTCATATCTTGTTATTAGTGAAAGAAATTAAATCATACAATCTCAAGATGAGCTTACTAAATATTCATAGCTTTTCTAATTTTTTAAGCGTACAATAAAATTAAATTTAAAAAACCTTTTCATGTGCAAGCTTCGCGCTTCCATTCGTATAAGTATATAAAAAAAAGTAAAAATAGATAGTTTGAAGCGAAGTATCAAACATTTTTCATCAAAAATGAAGATATTTTGGTATGAACCGCATGTTACTTGTTAAAAAATAAATAAATCATGGTGTGTTTTTCGAATTTTTTTTGCACAAAATGTTATTGTAAAAGACAGTATTGTGTTATTATGTATTGTAGGATTTTCTTTTATTGTTATAGTTACCATTCACAAATTACTTTAATATATGAATAGTGTATGTTTGAATTGTTACATATATTTTTTATTGTGGATGGAACATATATATTTACAATATGATGATCATTGTAGCATTGCTGCAATATTGTTAATTTGTTTCATAGCTTGCTGTAATCTGTGATGATTATTGTTTATACAGCTATGACAGGTTATTTTAAAACGTAGAAGTTATGTAAGTATTGTAGTACAGTGTGTAATAAAATTATTTGAAAATATTTACCTGTGTGTTTTTTACCTTAAGACTGTGAGTATCTGTAGCGTATAGTATGAGTAAGAAGCAAAACGGCTTGACGGATTTGTTTCCTCAAACTTACAATAGTTTGTTATAATAATAATTAAAGAGCTGTCATTTTTATGGATTAAGAAAAGTTTTTTTTTCTAGAAACTGAAGGTTTTGTTTTTGCTATTCAGGATAAGGCAATTAACACAATCGTTTTTGTCTTTTTTGAATATATCAGTAAACATATCAATGATCAATGTGATCAGTGTAACTTCCAATCTTCATGGAATAGAATATTTTAGTTTAGAATATTTTTTGAATATAATTAAAAAACAATTAGTTAATGACATTTGTAGAATGTGTCGGAAGCAACTGAAGTCACTTTAAATTCTTGTATAGTGCTTGATACTAATTAAAAAAAATACATATTGCTATTGCAAAAACAGTTTATTCAAATTTAGTGGAAAATGGTAAACTATATTTTAGTAATAATAATAATCGTCTTTTATTTGCCAGCAATCTACATTGTTACAACAAATTGAGTTTCAGAATTTTTATCGTTATAAAAACAAAGCCATATAAATAAATTAATAACCCTAAAAAAAGCATACAAGAAAAAAAATAATCAATTGCTGGCAGGAGGCGAAGTAATAAATAAATAATAATTAAGAAAAATAAAAAACAAAGGTAAAACTAACATAATAATAACAGTAAGTAGATAAGCAGAATTATTATATTATAATTTTTATACTCCACGAATTTTTTTGGAAAATTATAATTATAAAATTATATTGGGATCGAAATTACTAACTGCTTTAAAAATTACAGCTCATAGTATTTAAGAAAACTGAAATTACGTGTTTTATATTTTCGCTGTTTTAAATTTTTGTAATATTTATTTTCTGTTGGTTTAATACGAAAATGGTAAAATGTTTGCTGTTTTCGTTGGGTCTTAGAAATTCGTTGAAAAATGGTAAAAATTTTATAAAAAAATGTTTATAATTTTGTTTTTATTAAAAATTTTATTTTAATGTGGGCATTGTACTCATATCATTAAATAACAAAATAAAATTTTAGATTTAGATTTAAGAGTCTTTGCAGAAATACAGAAAAAAGCGTTATTCTATTCATGTCATATTGTTTGAATGTTCGTAAATGTTAAATTCGACAATTCAAATGATACGATTGCAAATGCGTGGGATAGCTGAAAAATCAAGTCAAGTTACTAAGCTTGATTTTTTTAAAAATACTTTGAGGTTTTCATTAGGCTTGAAATACAATTTGTCTGCGTTTTTTAAAAGATTAATACTTTTTATGTAATTGAAAATAGAAAAGTTTTATAGCGTTGAAAAGATAATATTATCATTACTTGTGAAAGACTAATGATTCATAAATCTAGCAAAATTTCTGTGTTCTTGAGACAAGTAGGATTAGGATTCAAGATCATAATAATAATAATAATAATAATAATAAAGCTTTATTGCGTTAATAATTAACAAAAAATTTATAGACAATGTGATACTAAATTCTACAAAAGACAACAACAGAAATAAATAGCAAGATATCTTAAAATAAATCTCTAAATAAATGACTATAGAAATTACAACAGTTACATAAAATAAAATTGGAAAAAAAATTCAGAAGGTACACAGAATACTATATTAAACTATATTATAATATAATACGATATTCAACCAGTGATCGTATTACTAAAACCATTGACTAAAACACATTTTTACAGACTATATTTAGTTATAGAATAAAATAGTTTATAAAGTAAGTGAAACATGTATTAAACTATTAATTCAGTTATTTTGGAAGACGGTGCCAGAAACAAAAAATATAATATTATATGCGAAGAAATTTTTTATGGAGGATTTAGGGTATAAAATGTAGATGTTTTTTACAGTTCTTTGTTTCATCTGAGAGCTACGTTTTGGTAACAAAATTTTACCTTCTTCAGGCCTAAAAAACAATGCAAACAAACTTCAAAGTCTGTTACATAAAACATAAATGTCCAAAAGAACACTTACTGTTGATGTCATTGAACCGGTCATTTTTTTTTTATAAAGATAAAAAAAACTAAAATTATTTCAGATGGTTGAAACAATTGTCATTTAAACTTTTCCGGAAATGGAATTTGTTGGTACTGAAGCTGCCAGGCAGCCGTGGTAAAATCAGAATCACAATTATTGCAGATAGTGTGTGAAATGTTGTATCTTATCGCAATGTCAAGGTTTTATGGATATCTTGTAAAATACTATAATTAACTTTTTTTTTTTTCTATATAATTAATTATTTTAGATGTCATTACTTATTATTTGTTTTGCTAGTTGTATCATTTTGCTTAAGTTTTGTTTTTTCTTCCCCTTTTTTTATTTTTATATTATATATTGATTAGGTTAGCATACGATTTGCTCAAGTTGTTTTTTAGGCCTGAAGAAGGTAAAATTTTGTTACCGAAACGTAGCTCTCAGATGAAACAAAGAACTGTAAAAAACATCTACATTTTATCCCTAAATACTCCATAAAAAAGTTTCTTCGTATATTAAACAAAAAAAAAGGGGATAGCTTTTCTACATTAAAAAATATAATATCTAACAATTGGGGTTGTCGACTATAACATGGTAACATATTATAGTAAAATAACACGTACTGTTATTTTTTTCTCAACATTTCAGTAATCTCTAGGATTTTTTTCAACACCAAATGCAATAGATGCCGCTCTCAAATGCCAAGGAAAACAATATTTATCTGTTTTTGACTTTTTTATCGCCATCAATTCTGTTATTGTCATATTATTAGTGTCAGTTTCGTTGTTTTGTTAATGGGCTTTTTGAACTATTATATCATAATGCCACAAATTGATTTGGTTTTGTAAAATATTTTAACATATTTTGGTAAAAGGAAAAAACCTAAAGAAAAACTGTGAACGGAGAATATATTATTTTGTGTGGTGTCTTAGTGTGATATTTTGGCTCTCGTGGTCTGTAAGTACTTAGGGGCTAAAAATTTTATGAGAAGAAATGTTTGTGGCACACAGACAAATATCTACTATTAGGATTTCTTATTTCTAAGACAATTTGCTAGTTATTTATTAATTATTTGTTAAAGAAAAATGTGTATGCTAATACTTTTGCTCACATAATTATTGCACTGGGGCACCGAACAATAAAATTTTGATTTTCTGGTTATCCTAAAATCCTAAAGATTTAATAAACATTACTCCAATTATTTTAAAATTGCGATTTAATATATTTATTTATCAAAACAGCACTACAAAGTTAAATGACATCTTTTTAGTATTTTTTGAGAAGTTAGTTCATCTTTGTATCAATAGATAGCACCATAGCTTTTGTTCAAATGAATCAACTACACTACAGAAATCTGGAAAAATTGTCAAATAGCTAGTAAAAAAAATAATTATTTTTAATTAGGAATCATGGGTGGCGCTGGTTTTAAGTTTATAATTAAGTTTAAATTGGCAAGAAAATATGTGTTTGAATAAAAAGTCTTTGCAAACTTTTGATTAAAGTATTACATTATTTTACTAAAACACATACACAATTAAAAACTTGTGTTTTTAAGACTAAATAACCTACCATATCATCTTTCTAGAACTTGAATCAATCTTTTAAACACTTTGTATACTTTGCATCAATTTTTCAAACACCCTGTATACTGTGTGATTCTGAAAACGGCAATACATATTTTGTTGTTTACAAAGTTTGTGTTTTCACTATTGAAGGTAATGCTGGCTTTTGCTAAAATACTGTTACATACAAAAGTCCAAAGTACCGCCTTATAAGCCTTAGTTAACAAGACGTTACGTGAAAAGTAAAACAAAAAGCGTTATCCATCTGGAGTTCTAGTTATCCATTTACTCTTGAGTAAAACTAGAAGTAAATTAAATTAACCAATAAGATGAGGTGCAGTGCGTAGATCTCAGGTCACGCCTCTGCAGAGCTCATGTTTGCTTAGATGACCAGTAGTTTTTTTTCATCACTTCAGATGATGAAATCTATTTCTAACCAGTACAAAATTAGTAAAAAAGTATAAGAAGTTAGAAAGAACGTCTAAAACAACTAAAAGAAAGAGAGCAAAAGTTAAACCACATAGAAAAAAAAGTTGACAAAACAATATTATGAAAAAGACAACAAATTCTTGATTATGGGTGTCATTTTCTGGCAAGAAGAGCGTCGACATAATCTGTCCAAAACACAAGAAAAGCTGTTTTTATGTTTTGAGCATTACGACTTTTAGTTTTAGCCGACTTCAAAAAAAGAGAAGGTTTCTCAATTCAACCGTATAATTGTTTTTTCTACCGTAACGTTTTTCTCAAATGACGTTTTGAAAATGTTATTTTTCTCCCCTAGGGACTGTTTTCTACTTTTCCTTTTTCCTTAAAAAGTTTCTTATATTTAATTGTAAATTTTTATTGCAAATTACAGTTGAACTTATCATATTATTATTAAACTCTATATAACGATTATTTTATTGATTTGAAATATTAATATTAAAAGCCCTTGTGTTTTTTTTGTTTAAATCCATCGCTTTTAAAAGGCTGTCATTTTGGGATAATTAATATTGACATTCTCTATTATGGAGAGAGTCGATTACAGTGTGGAGCATTGCAATGATTTCGATTTTTTGTAGAAAAGGGACCAAATCAGTTTTTCGGTCTCTTTCTTAACTTTCTGATATGGCATTCATGTTTTGATATATTGTATTGTTTTTCATTGCGCTCACGAGACTTCTGTGGTAATAACTCTAAAGAAGCCAAATTTGCGGTCTTTAAATGTCGTGCAGGTAACTATACAGAAACAAAATCTATTCCTAATTGAACAAAGATACGTTAGACTAAATAGCAAAACTTACGTCTCTGTATCTTCATTTTAAAATTTTTTTTTCTGGCGTTTGCTTACATTGTTGCTAGGCTAATATTTTTTATATTTAATAATTATGACAATTTTAGCATTATTAGATTTGGAAGTCGGCCGTTTTGCTTCGGGCATTAAACAAGACTCGGGATGAAAATGTTTTAATTTCTTCCCTTGATAAACAAATAGCTCTTATGTTTGTTCGAGGATAACTTTGTCTTTTATGAATCGATTTAGATGATTCTTTTTTTGTTGGAAAGAAGATATTTCAAGAAGGGTACCATGATAAGGAAACTAGGATATGATGATGGCATACCAGAGAAATCGAAAAAAATCTTTTTAACTTGTAGTGGCGACTAGTGGGGTTGTTAATTTAGCTTAATTTGTTCAAATTAATTAAAAATAAAAATATATGTGTAAAGACTCTTTTATTCTAATCTTACGTTTTGCCAAAATTTTAACCATTTAAATTGAATTAAATAACAGTTAACTCTTTCTCCATAATAAATTTGTCAGGATGTCTATGTTCTACGATTATTAGCCTTAATTATTCACTTGAAAACAGTGTACAGAATAGCAACAGCCAGCTACGTTATCATCAACAATCTACTTCAACTCACCTCTCTATATTCATTGTTAGAGAAACGCTTGAGTAGTCAGACGGATCGATTGGGCGACACATGAAACATATTTACACATAATGTACCTGTCAATAATACCTGTAAAGTAACTCACTGGGGGCTTTTCACCCCCTCGCAGGATTCTTTTCCTCTCGAACTGATTGTAGAAGACATCACAAGGCTCATTGGACTTGGACAACCACCCCATGAACTCGATTGACTCATTCTTCACCCCTTTTCTTTAACATCGTGTTCTCAATGATGTCTTCATTGTTTCGGTACCTCATTATTCCTCCGAATTCAGGGAGTCACAACTGAATTCACATTATTCCACCGAATTCAGGGAGTCACAACTGAATTCACATTATTCCACCGAATTCAAGGAGTCACAACTGAATTCACATTATTCCACCGAATTCAGGGAGTCACAACTAAATTCACATTATTCTACCGAATTCAGGGAGTCACAACTGAATTCACATGATTTCACCGATTTCAGGGAGTCACAACTGAATTCACATTATTCTACCGAATTCAGGGAGTTACAACTGAATTCACATTATTCCACCGAATTGAGGGAGTCACAACTGAATTCACATTATTTCACCGAATTCAGGGAGTCACAACTGAATTCACATTATTTCACCGAATTCAGGGAGTCACAACTGAATTCACATTATTCCACCGAATTCAGGGAGTCACAACTGAATTCACATTATTCCACCGAATTCAGGGAGTCACAACTGAATTCGCATTATACCACAGAACAACACATGATCAACAAGATCAACACGTTAACTATCTTTCTTTTTCAATAAACAATTAACAGTTTAAATATTCATAATACTGCCCGTCCGACCGCTCTGACCTTTCTCACTCTCGCTCCGCTCAGCTTACTGACTGGACTCTACCCTTCCAGGGATGCTAAGCCCATCTTCTCCCTCTTTTACTTAAGATGCCATATGGCCCCCATCGAGATGATTTAATTATACAAGCGACTCAGCGCCTTATTGGCTTATTTTTACTTTAGAAAATAACTATAAATCATTATAAAATCAAAAACTCTCACATATGATTAATTATATTGAATTTTTATGTCGTCGCATGTTATTTGTTTTAAAACTGGTAACATTGTTGCAAACTTTGCTGCATAGAATGTTGCGCAATTTTTCTATAAAAAAATAATTGAATAAGAGGTTAATAAGATTATTGTTTAAAAAGATATGATTTAATTTACATTAATGTAAATAAATAATGCTATAAACAACAGTTGTATTTTTATACAACATTATGCAATGCAGATATAGAGATATAGAACTCGCTTTCATATTTGTCATTATTATTTGCTTATGTATATTATTCTGGTGATAATTCAGATACTTTTATATTATTGCCAAACTCATAATTGTTAATTTTTTTATAGAGCATTGGCATTTATGTAACATGATTAACTTAAAAATCCATTTGCTAAATAATGTATTTGGATTTATTTATTCTTTTTTGGTAATTTGGTATGCTGTAAACTCGGAAATAAAATTGATATTTAATTAATAGGTCATCATTTACCGATTATTATTAGCCAATAAAATTGTTGACATTAGCATTTTGATAATGATAAAATTAATAGATATTATTTGAAACTGTGATAAACTTTCAACCTTTGTAGAGGTTGGGTGGTATGTTTTCTGATAAGAATTGTGCGAAATAAATTAATTGTAAACGGTTTTTGTTAAGTATTATCATATCTAACGATTTTAGTACATACTATAATTTATATTTATTGTATTCAAGAAGTTTATTAATTTTGTATTTTACATTATTAAAAATGCTATTGAAAAGTTAGTAACGTTTTCAAAAATAGTTGATAAAGCTAAAATTTTTAAGGTTAAAAATTTTATGATATTAAATGAAGATATTTAATTTTTTTTTTGTTCTACTAGGAAGTAGATGTATCAGTATCAAAATATTTTGGGGTGATTGTTCGTAATTTAATCTTCAAACCTTCATATGTAGAACCTAAACAAAACTTTTTAATAATATTTTGATTATCATTCAAACTTGAACATTATGTTCACTTATTTAATTAATCAATCAAATTCACAAGGTCTACAAATGAAAATCATCTTAATATACTACCAAATAGTATGCCAAGAAACCCTACACTTATTTAAATTTAAATCTATTTTTGAAACCAACAAATCACTTCAGCTCTTACTTGTCTTATTTTACTGTATAACTTTATTTTAAAATTTATTGCAAGTGCCATAATTGAAAGATCATTTGCAAAATTGACTATTAAACTAGATAAAATTATAAGCAATACAATAATAGAGCTTTGCCCCACTTCTACGATTACATTAAAATTATTTACCTCTTGTTTATGACATTATTAATATTATATATTTTATTAAATATATATTGTAAGATTGAGGATTGAGGAGAAAAAATAGACACAAAGACTTAAAGATGGAGAGGAAGGATAAAGGGTGGTGATAGAAAAAGTTTAAGAAAATTTTGTGAGGATTAAGAAAGAAGATGAAGACAAAAATAGAACCGGTACAGTTGGAGAATAAAAGAATAAAAAGAGAAGAGTTTGGAGTATTAAAAAATGCTTTATAGATGTAATTGAAAAATAGACCAGAGAATAAAAAAAATTATAATATGATATTAAAGCAGCATATAATTTACGCTCGGGTAATCTAATATTATTGTGTGTACAGAGCTGTGAACGAAAATATTATCTTGACAATCACGTCTTTTTCTAAACCCCGTTTATCTTTCTGGGAGTATTTAACCATTTTCAGTAAATGTCCTAATTCTTGTATTTAGAATGCTTGTAAATAACTTAGTGATACGATTAATTAAGCCCTCTATAACAATCAGAATCTTTAATATCACCTTTCTGAAAAATTTTAATTATTTTATTTTTTTGACCATTATATCCGTGATCTTTCATACAATACAAGCTGATTAAACATCTTAAGTATGTACAATTGTACATGAGTTATCCATGTTTTGTAAAATTCTTAAACAATTCCGTCTAGATCTGGCAATTTTTCTGTTTTTGACTAAGCTATTACTAAAAGCTTTTTTTTAAGTATTAAGGGCGTCCATGTATGGATGAGTGACGTCATACAAAAGAAAATCTGTTATAATAACAGAATTAAAATATTTTTCTTCAAACGTCAGAGAAGTACGTCATTTTTGAATTAGGTTGCCATAGTTTAAGTTTCACTTCTCCGCCGGCGGCAGAAAAAGTACTTTTTCTGCCGCTACAAATTTTTTTGCGTTTTTGTTATTTTCCTGTAAATAAATAACTAAACATTAAATTAATATCATGAATTTATTAACGAATTATAAAAAAACAACTTAATTATTTGCCACCATAGTAAAAATTAAATGTGCAATTACTAACATTTTTAAAATGAGAACCGTTTGATGCAACTGATGACCCCGAATCACAAGAAACGTGAACGCTAGTTGCTGAAACATTGCTTGCGACGGACTCTGAAGGTAAAACTAGTGGCGAAGAGGTGCCAGCGATCAAAATTTTTCCAGCGGTTTCATTTTTGTTGCTGATGGAGTCTGCAATATAACCTTCGGCACACGATGTGCTCTTCCATCCGCCTAGACGTTTCAGACCGGTGATATCTCCCCCAGAATCTACAAATATTGTGGCTGACGTTCGCCTTAAGGAGTGTCCAGTAAATAATTTCCAATTTGGCAACTTCAAAAATAAAGCTACATCTTTTGCTACGCTTCCAATTTTATGAATGCCCATAACTGACTTATAGCATTTCCCGTTATGAAATTTCACAAAAAGACGATCCTCCTTCATGTCTTTTGGTCTCAAATTAACATATTTCCTGTATATGTTAATATTACGTTCTCCGACAATAGCAAAAGACCGTGGTTTCTCTGTTTTATTAAAGGGAATCTTCACATGTATCAACGAGCCTAGGTCTTCGACGTCCTCAACTCTCATATTCACAAGTTCGTCGCATCGGCACGCCCCTGCTACTCCAAACAAGAAAACAGTCTGTAAAACATAATTTATAATAACAATGTTTATAATATATATATATTATTGCAAAATACCTTAATTGCTAAATATTGTTCGTTGGGTGCATTCTCTAGAAACTCCTCAAATTGTATTTTTGTGAAGACATCAGCTTTCTTCGGAATGTAGCCTTTATTTTGCTGTTTTAAATAAGCACGAAGCTTCAAGTACTTGGCCAAGTCTGCACCATCTTTGATACTTAGCATGGTTCGTAACATCGAATATTGTGACCACAAAGTCGAACTCTTCATTTTCATATCTACTGATAAATGCAAGAAGTACGCCAGCAACACATCTTCTGAGTAATCCATCACATTACTCTTAGCGCACCAATTAGTAAATTTCTTGTATGCTAGTTCATAAAGTTTTTTGGACTTTCGTGGAACGAGGTTTTCTGTTGCCTTCTGAGCTGCCTTTGCGATTTCACTAATTGCCTTCGTTTGGTCACTACTTTCAAACATAGCGGACTAAAAAATTAAACAAAATTTAAGTGTAAAAATCAAATAAAACTTCTCCGCCTAATAAAGAAATATACTATTATAAAATAATATATATTACTGTTTTATATTAATTGCATATCTTTGAAAAGGTTTTTTACTCTTAACATTATTAACCATCTTTCAGAAAGCATTTGGGTTTGTTATTGAATTTAAAGTATTTTTTAAATTACTATACTAATCTTTCCTTTTGTCTCTTATTTTCGGTTTAAAAATGGTTTTTGAAATTTTATATTTTATCACTACTAAAACTTTTACCGTTACATAAGCTATAAGCTTTTATCATTATTACTTTTGAAATTCTACATTTTATGTGAACCGTTAGTTACCCCTTTGTATTAAATAGTTATTTCTAGAGTAAAAAAAGATTTAAAATTTTTTAAGTCTCTGAAACTGCGTTTATCAAATTATCATTACCTTTATCAATAGAATTCTCTTTTAAATTAAAATTTTCTCTGGGAGATGGGAATAATTAAATAATTAGAATATTAAAATAGAAAATACACACTTTGTTAATACTTTTTATAAATAGGGGTTGTTTTTAACGCTTTTGAGTACACATCATTAAAAATAAGAAGTAATTAGTATATAAATAATATTAGAATTTAAAAATAATTAAAAGTATCTCGCTTAATAACTTTAGTAGGTAAGTGTTATTAAATAAATAGATATTAAATTATTGAAAACCAATATTAATTATAACGTAATAGTTAACAAACAATGCAATTTATCTAGAATTATACATTTGTCAAATAATGTATGAACTTTATAGGGCCTGTTTTTAATCGGGACTGCATATTGACCTCGAATGATAACACTGCGCCTATCTCAACAATTATTGTTCAAGATATAACAAAAATATATAAACAAAGTTGTAGAAAATATAATCGTCTATAATATTTGTAAAGAATACAAATAACATAAAACTTATTGAAACTGAGATGTTTGCAATAAAAGTGTAAAAAGTCAATTTCTTGATCTTTGACTATAAAATTTAATTGTTATTTTTAGTAACATACAGGCCAAGAAAGCAAAAGCAATCTAAATGCAGCCCAGGCGCAGTATCACAGGCAAGAAACCCTGCGATCAACTTTCATAAAGATTAGTGAAGGTTAAGCAGCAGTAAAACCCTATTTGCACAAAATGTTTAACCAAAAGATTATCTCTCATTTCAAGGTGAAGCCCTATTTTTCCTGTACGAACAGTATTTTACGTGTATTATTGTTCATTATTATTACTTTACTTTTTAAGAGCATACAATTTTTACATTACTAACCAAGGGTCATTTTAGTCACACAAACAGATAACAGAAGATATTATAAGCTGCTAATAAATAATAAAAATAAAACTGCCTTGTAGATGAAATCGTTTGTGACAATCAAAAATAATTATATTTTAAATAATTAATGGTGTTTACTGCATTTAAAACTAGCTCTTTTTGAACAATATTTTGACATTTTCAGATACCTTAACTACACCTGCTCTGAAAGTAGAAACCACGTAAATAGGTTACTTAGAAACGAGTATCAATATTTATCCGCATTTTTTTTTTATTAAAAACTTGGAATAAAAAGCAAAAACATGACACGTGTGTGTGGATAAATAAAATAATTAGTAGACTTTGTGTTTCAATAATCGCTAATAATTAAATTATAATGAATTAATGAAAAATATCGGATTTGCAAGCGGTTGTTTTATTTCTGATTAATTATCTGTTAATTATGTGCATTGAATTAAATTTGTAAAATTAAACTAAAAATGAGACTTGCGTAGAGAATACCAAAGCGCGTGGGTATAATCCCCGAAGTGGGAACAAATTGACGCAAACTCGCGGTCGCCAAACGAAATCAATTCAGTTTAAATTCAACAGTAGAATCGTGCATACAACTTTCTAAATTCGCGTCCGAACCACGTGTGATGAGCGAGTTTTGAATATTAATTTTGCAAAAGTTTTTTTTTGAAAAATTACCGCAATGGCTGACTACAAAATTCGCGGCAGACAAGAAAGCACCGATAGCTTAAACTCTTCGGTTGCCACTGATTACTCGGAAGACGACAAAGATGAGTACGACATTGATGACTTTACCATCATCAAGACAATTGGTAAGTTTTTCTTTCTTTCAATAATGATGACACGAGGAAAAGTTCTTCGTCTTGACATTTTTCTGGAAAAGTTGTTGACCTCATTTTGAGATGATAGATCGAGAGATAGTTGTCGCAATATTTTTAGTTTAATATTGCAGCTGATTCCGATAAATAATAATCATTATTAGTAATGTTGAATAAGATGATCATTAATTTTGTTGAAGAGGTCAAAGATGAAGACTTCTAGATTGGCTGGGGAGATTTGAGCCAAACAATTTTATTCCATTGATAATTATTGCTTTACACACGTCCCCCATGCGACTTTTCTAATCATTCTACACATAAAATAAATAAAAACAAATTTGGAAAAAGAAATAGCAAATTGAATTAATTTTCTCATATTTTTATATTTTAATAGATGTCACTATAATAAGTTGCGACTATTACCTATTTGTGGGAATCACAGAAACATTATGTATTTTAAACAATAAATTATAAGAAATCGTTAAAACAAGAAACGATTGGAATATTATGGGAGTTTTCATAACTATTCTTATATAATGCATTATGCAAGTTTTTCATAGTAATATGCATTTTGTTAGTTTTTACTTTTGTTTTTAAATATAAAAAATATTACTATTATGAGTTATATAAAAAAAATGGAATTATTATTATTTTTTAAAGCTTCTATGTTTTAACTTTGAGATACTAATAATGGCGGAGGCGCCGGGAAAATTTCAAAAAGTTAAGCTTTATAGATAGATGTGTATATAGATAGATAATTGCTTTATTGTCACTGAAAATTACGAATTTTATGAACAAAGCTTTGAAATAACAAATAATAACAAATTTTAGTATAAATAACTAACATAAAATCACAACAAAATGAACCAACAACAGTAATACTTATTATTGGGAGTTGACAAAAACCAGAAAAACATAAATAAATGTATAGAGCAAAAAAAATCAAAAGTCTACCAGGTCCAGAAGGCTTCATATGGTTATTCATATTTACGATAACAACTATTACATTTAAAGTGTTTCATTAAAAAATTCGTCAATGGTGTAATGCGGTCTTACCAACAAAAATTGTTTTACCATGTATCTGAGATGGTATTCTCGACCATACTTGATAAAATGAGAAAATGTCATTTTTAAATGCAAATATAGATGCAATAAGTGACATTATATTTATTTAAAACCTAAAAATAATAGCCAGAGAAAATTCAATATTTTAAAAACCCAGTCAATGCATATGCGAACAAGAATTTCCAAATTCGTTGCCCTAATCGATGGTCTCATAAAAACAGTCACCTTATTGTGATAAACTTTATTATAAAATGTTTTTAAGTTAACAGTTTAGAATGAAAAAAATCAATCATGATTACAATATTTAATTATTAACAGTAATAACATATATCAGACTTTTTGTTGATAATTAAAAATAGCATACTAGGCATTTTGTATTCAATGCGATAATACTAAATGCTGTCATAAAAGACTATAGTAGACACAATCCGTAAATTTCCTGAGGCGATTGTTTTTTTTAGCGCCGCTTAATGATCTATCTAAATAAACAATGGAACATTGCATATACGTGAACTGTATTTGACTGCGTGCGTTGCACTAGTCCACTCGGTCAATATTGGTAGCCGACAAATTGGACAAGTTAGTCAGTTAACCAATTGTGATGGTCAATATAAAAAACACGAACTGGCCAATTCTACAACGGAGAATAAACAAGCCGCATATTCCTTGCATCAACAATAGGTTCCTATACTGAGCTAACATTTTACTACGCAAAATTTGATCTTTTTTCTAAAAATATTTTTTGCTTTATCTCTTTTGTCTTACTTGGCCAAATGTTTTACAACTTTAAAAATGGTTACCTATTTCTAATTTTAATTAATTTTGATAATAAATATAGAAGCGTTATATTAATGATTAATTGTTAAAAATTAACCATTTTTGTCGATTCTATAATAACTTATCGCGTAATAAGTTTAACTTACATAAAGTTATCTCTGAATTTTGCTATGAATATCAAAACTATTACGGAAATATACTTTTGGTGTACATTTGTATATATTATAGTATTTTTTTCTATAAATTAATTTGTTTTTAATCTAGCAGATGCTTTTGTAAGTTTGGTTTGAAAAGTCCTGAGTTAAATGGTTTTAATTATAGCCTTGCTTGCTTAAACATGATATATGTATTGTAATTGTGTGAAATATATAAATTTGAAAGTAAACTTGTTGGTGTTTAATTTTATAATAATTATTATACGTGACATTGTACCAACAAATTTCCGCAGTTCTAAGCTCACAATATAAAATTATTATAAAATTTAATGCTCGAAAGCCCATATTATTTTGAAATATTAACAGTATTTCTTGCACAACCAAATAACACTGCTTAATGGTTATCAAAAAAACTTTCAAAAGAGCATTTTTTGCTTAGTTGGTTTGTTTGATAACATGGAATGTTTATGTATCTATGCTAAAGCTCATCTCAAAGCGGGTGTTTTGGATAAATTAAATTAAATCTGCACTTGTCACTTTTGCTACTCTAGTTCTTATTCTACGCCAAATGAGTGTGATAAGAACTCTATTATAGCACTGAGTGGGATAGGAACGTTTGATTTTCAGTAAATAAGTGTAAATAAGAGTTTTTTTTTCAGAATTCTGGTTATTAGTGTTTTTCTCCCAAGTGACTTACAAGTGTTTTGTCTGCTATGACAAACGGTTGAATAAACAAAGTATATTAAATGCACATACGTAAATAGTAAAACGTCAACCAATGACGTCAGCCGTGGTTTTGCGGGAATTCTCTTAATTGTAATTAAAATTTTTGAAAGAACGTAAATAAACAACACTAAAGAAATTAAAGAAATAAGTATTGTTTTTCTATAAAACAAATATTTCTATAAAACAAATATTTCAATAAATATTTGACTAAAATTAATTGTTTTTTTTTATTTTTGGGAAAGTAAATTAATGCCAACCTTTGTTTTATCAAAATTTCTCAAATAATTTGTACTATTATCGAGATTTTTTTTTTTGATCTGTTTGGATACGTCGGCAATAAATTCTAAAAAACGATTTTGATAGAGCCAAATCTGCTTTAACAAAAACAAAGACTGCAAGACAAGAATGCCTCTGCTATTGATTTAATGTAAATTGTACCAGCAGAATAAATTTACACGGCAAAACCCCCTTTTCTTGAAATTTTAAGAATTATTCAAAGGGGCTTGATTTTAAAGACTCGGAATCAACAGTTTCTTTTTTCTTTAAGAGGTTTTTTTATGTTATTTCTGGTTGTATTAATCGTTCTACAACTGTCTGAGTTTGAAATAACTACAAAAAGGTTTTGATTGCAATTTGTAAAAAATTTTTAAAAACCTAAAAATTTTTTGTCATCATTTACAAAGTACCGTTTATATTTTTTTAGTTTTTGTTTTGTAAAACTTTGCTTTTTAAAACGAATAATGAATGAAAGTATTTTGTTTATTTTGAATAATTTAATAGTCTTTTTTATTAAGTATTATCTATATATAACTAAACGCACGGGATTTTATAAGTTGAGGCTGAAAATAAATAACGAGAAGTTATTTATTCAAGCCTTCTATTTTTTTTTTTATAAAATCGGACCGTATCAACTGTTCAATTTCACTCACAATTTTGATTTCAGAAGACGCCATGTCTTCTGAAATCAAAATTGTGAGTGAAATTTAATTTTAAAACTTTAAAATATAAACAGCAAAAAAAATTAAATTATATATTACAACTAAAAAATATGTACAAGTAGTCTTTATGTTTTTCAATGCAATTTCGGTTCCTGTAAATCCTGTAAAGAAATGTTACTTTAGTAACGTTTCTTAGCTCAATCAATTGAATCAAATGTTTGACAAGTTGTAAATTTTATTTTGTTCTTAGTTGCAGAAACAACACATTTTTAACAAAACACAACAGAAAAAAGCCTGATTCTGTTAGGTCGGGAGATTTCTACCTAGTTGACTTTACCTGCTAATTCACTGATTTTACAAAATATGATCAGCGGCTAAGTAATAAACAACTTATAAATGATATAATATATATATATAATCAAATTTAAGAAAAAATATAGTAATGTTTAATCAAAATAAATAAATAAATAATCATATAAAAAAGTACATATTTTACTTTTTTACTACAGGGTATTTCATTTGAAAAAATATTGTAATGTTTAATCAAAAATAAATTAATAAATGAATAAAAAAGTACATATTTTACTTTTTTACTACAGGGTATTTCTCTTGAAAATAACAAAAATTTGACAACGAAAAAATTTTAAATGTACTATTTAACGATGACATTTTGGTTCAAAATGTGCATTCTTTTTCATCACCGATAAAAACGTTTGTTCCTCATACGTAACTAAACTACTTTTAGCACATTTTTTTCCTTCTTACCAACATACACTCGAGCTTTTCTTTATCAGAAAAATTTCTTTTCAGCTCAAAGTTTTGCCAATTACTAAATTGTCTCCAAAACTGACATTAGATAAAATCGCTTTATCTGTTCCGATTTTATCATATCAGTTTTTTTCGTAAAATTAGTGATTGGCAAAATTGCTTTGTTGCAAAGACAAATTTCTCCGATAAAAAAATCTCTTGTGTTTTTACTGAACAATACGTTTAAATCAAAAAATAAAAATCAATACGATTCTTCTAACTTTTTGTCGAAAAAGTTAATGCTAATGTGTCGATCATAGCTAAAGTCTTATAACATTTTTGGCAACACCTTTGTTTTTAAAAATAATTCATAATTTATTATTGTTTGAATAATCATAGCTAGAAGTCAAAAGTCCCTCTTATTGCATAAGTAATGAAATAAAAATATTAAAAGATAATTCTTTTAATAATATTATTGCATACTTTAATTAGTTATATTTCTTCAGAAATTTAAATTACTTTTCCTACAGTTTTCCTAAGTAGGTACCTACATAGTTGCATAAAATAGCCGTTTTGCTTTCCATTATGGTGATAAATTTATTTTAAAATAATCAAATATAGCCATGTCCACTATCTCACTTCCAACTCCTTCTTCAGTAAGTGGTTGGAAGTTATATTTGAAGTTGGTGAGGAGCCATAGCATTTTTTCGGCAAATTATTGAACTAGTAAGAGTTATTAATTCAATAATACACGAATAAAAGTTGTAGAGAGGTTTGTCAAGATGGTGGAACTTTTGGGTCGTTTTTTGCAGTTTATGCTATGTTCTATAATTAGAAAATATATTAGAAACCAGACGTTGAATAAAAGCGGCCGTGGCATTATTTAAGCAGGTGAAGATCTCAGGTAAATGGGAGCACCACCCATATACCTTTCTCTTAGAATGTTACTTGTTCTGTCAATTTAAGATAACTATTATCCATAGAGTATTAACAAAAAGACAATATTATAAATAGATTTTACTTAAATAACTCATTTATTACTTTGTTGCAAAGACGTCAGCACCGATACTTCCGACATTATGAATCACAATATTGTATCTCATGTGGGAAATACAAATATGTATATGGTATTGTTATAATTCCTGTTTATAGCCATATTGTTACAAAACAGAGATAATATTTGCCATAAAGGATTTTGTTTTGTAAACAACATTTATTATAAATGGTAATGTTTAAGGTTATCACTTATGGATTAAGTTTGTCGAAATTTGCAAATTTACTATAAGCATTTGTGGAATTTAGAGCTAATTTAAATTTTAAGACCCTGAAAATTTTAAGTTTCCTTATAAAGTGTCATTTTTTATGCTTTTTTATTAGTGCATAACACAGAAAAAATTATAGTTACATCAGGAATTAATTTTAATTAGCCTTGGTTTTATGAAATATTACAACTTGTAATTATTCAACTTTCTATCAATTATTCTACAGTATTTTATCACACATAATTGATTTTATTTCAAGCAACAACTTGACTTGGTTAAAGAAAGTTGAGATTTAGAGTACTCAACACCGAATAATTCTTGTGGTTTCAAGTTATTAACATAGCTTCTCACTAATGATATTAAAGTGAATTTGTTATTATTATTTTCATCGATGAAACTAGATTTGACGAAGGTGACTCTGATGTTTACAAACATATGTTTTTAATCAAGTAGAAAATGATAAGCTTACAGATTTGAGTACCGTGCTTCTTAAATTATTTGTATTCTTTAAAATTACTTAATAATTATATACTTATTACTATAAATCTAAAAAAACTCTATTATATTAAACAATTTATAAACATTTTCTTGCTTTAAAAAAACAAAATTATTATGACATTGACCTCTACATTAAAACAGAAAGAATTATTTGCTTTTTTGTTTCCGTAAAAGTTTTATTAGAGAATTGTTCAATTGTGTATTCGTTTTGGAGAAGGGGGAGTTGTTGACTTCCTGAGCTACAACTATAGATTACGTTTAATAAATATATTTATTATTTAGTTAAGGTATTATGTATGATTATAATTATATATTATTGTTATTATTATTTTATAATTATATATTTTTTGCATAATTATGTTTTTCACAAAACCTCATTCAATCAACTAAGCAACTCAGTAGATTTGAATTTGCTTAAAGTTATTTTCATGTTATTTGTCAGAATTATTTAGATCAAAAGAAATAGAAAAAAACGAAGAGGTGTTTTTTTAAATTGGGTGTCATAGTCGGTCATGCCTACGAGTTGGTATGATCGGACCAAAGTTTTTAAAACCATTTGTTTCAAATGTCAAAATAATTACTAAATTTCTGATTTTTTTTATTTTTGAATTTTTAATAGTTTACTTACAAGAACAGAAATTTTTTTGTGGTAGAATCTTATTCTCGTAACAGGCACCGTGTTGATGAATGGTGAATTTCATTGATCCATTGCGGACGATTACTTTCAGCAAATTTGTATTTTGGTTTGTTATAACACTACAAGTGCTTTCAAGTGCTTTTGGATTAATCTTATTAACGTGTTAAACTATCAATTAAAAAAGTCTTAAAGTTTTTTTTTTAAATAATAATATAAGTCATGCTTGGAAAGACTATTATTACCACCCAATTGCCAAGATTGTGATTTGAGAATTATAATCGTTTTCACAAGTACGGTTTTGTTACTACTAGTCAAAAAAGATTGAATCAAGAATATATTTGCAAAAATTGTTTATAGATAGACGGATAAATGCTTTATTGTCGCTGGAAACTAAAAATTTCATGGACAAAGCTTTGAAATAACAAGTAACAAATTTATTATAATTAAATAGTTGGAAAATTACACAAATAAATAAGTATTATAAATTTACAACAAAATGAACCAACAACAATAATACTTATTATTGAGAGTCGACAAAAACAAGTGAAACATAGATAAATTTATCAAGCGAAAAAAAAAGTAGATCAAAAGTCTACCAGGTCCAGAGAGCTAAATATATAGTTATTCATATTTAAGATTTAAAATGTTTTACTCGTATAAAACTGACATAAATAATTGCCTCAAAAAAAACTGTCGATGGGGTTAATTAAAAAAATTGTTTTATTTAGAAAAAAATACTCTAGGTAAAGCCCTGCTTTTAAAAAATACTTTTTTTGATTTACGACTGTAAACTCCAGAACAATTAATATTTACTATCATAATCGGAGTAATAATTTTCAACTCACAATTATTTGTTTTTCATTATTTACAATAATGGAACATTTCAAATTTTTAAGTTTTTTGTTGCCTAATACTGCAAGTCTTATTATTGACCTAGGTTGATGACGAAATATTATTGATAATATTTTTAATCAAGGGTTAAAAAATTAAACTTTTCAGTCTTGTCTCTTATTCAAAAAAGTACGTTTTTTTACTAGTAGTGGAAGAAGGATTTCAATCAAGCTTAAATCTATTCTGAACACAGTTAATTGTTATGACAATAGATAACTGTTGTTGACACTAAAAAAAATGTTTTTTCTTGTTGAGATTGGGGGATTCTACTTGACTTTAAGCTTTTTTCATTACTGTGACTTTTTATATATTTGAATTTGTTTTCTGCTTTTGTTTTGAAAATTATAGTTATGTAGTTTTTCTACAATAATTTTTGTCTAAATAAGTTTTCATTTTCTTTATCACAATTTTTATTTGTGCTATATTATTGTAGTTTGTGATATTCATTATGTTTTTATTCTGCTTTATATTTATTCATCTACAAATCAATTAAAATGTTTTTTTTCACTGACACCGCTTTCAAAAATAACTGATAAACTATTGTATATTTTTGAATAATACAATTTTTAATCTATATATATAAAAGAAAGTCGTGTTTGTTACAACACTTATAACTCGAGAACGGCTGGACCGATTGCCATGGTTTTTGATTTGTTGGATTTGTTTCCGTCCCGAATAGCAGAATACATCTTAAAAACAATGAAAACTCGATATGTGTAATGAATACTTAATCATTTCAATAGATGCTGATTTGTTTATTACATGTCATACATTTGTTGTCCAATCCTGTCAAATAGTGTAACAACTATTTTTTTTTTGGAGCTTATGGCCTGGTTGCTGAGACCTTTAAGCCACAACTTTATTTTTTTCTGAAGACATTATGTGTGCGTTCAGAAATTTATTTTTTGTATAATGTCTACAAAGTTCAGGGTACTGTTATATTTGTTTTTAATTCCCGAAAATAATGCCTAAGATTTATTCTACAGTAAAAACATAAAATCATCGGAAAGGAACGGAATATAGGGAATAAAAAATCAGTTGGTAAAGGTTATAAGATTAAGGAAAAAAAATCTACAGGTTAACAAAAGTGTAAATGTCTTTTTATAGGTTGTCTATGATTTTTCTTGATTGTGGTTGTATGCGAGTGCACATTTTAATAACAATGCCGCGTCCTAAAAGATTGCGAGAAATTGCACGCGTCGATACTTAAAAGAAAATTTAAAGATGAGGAAATTCTTAGTCCAAGGATTCCGATGATCCCAACGGATATGCCCTTTGAGTTTAAACGAATTTAATTCCCGATTCGTCTTGCCTTTGCCATGACGATCAACAAATCACAGGGCCAATCCTTGACTATTTGTGGTCTCAATCTAGAAAATGCATGTTTTTCTCATGGTCAATTGTACGTGGCATGCTCACGTGTCGGCAAACCATCCGCTTTATTTGTTCTTGCGCCTGACCAAAAAACAAAGAATGTCGTTTACCACAAAGTGCTTGAATGAAAATCCTATTAATGAATTAATCCGAGTTTTTTTTTTCTATCTGCACAACATAGTTTTCAATCATTTTTTTCTGACATGAGTTTGAAGTACTTAATTATTATTTTTTATTTTTTTTAATTTTTATTCTCATTCTGTATGTATGTTTTCATCATCATTCATCATAATAAAATACTTTTTTGTTTCTATCTATATAAATATATTATTTTGTATCATTGTTTTACGTTCATCAAAGCCTAAATTAGTTCAGCTAAAAAGTAACACGACATTCATTGACTGTTAGGCGGTACGAAGTTCGCCGGGTCAGCTAGTTTAAATTAAAGTTAATTTTCTTGGGCTAAGAACTTCGAATGACGTTTTTTTATATTGTCAGTGTTTTATTGTTAACCAGATCATTTGCGACGTTTATTATTTTTTTGCAGAACGTTGTGTCTAACTCCTCGTTGAATAGCAGTTAACTGCAACAATTTGTATCAATCACAATATTTAGGCATTCTATGAAAAAACTAATCATAAATTTAAATGATTTTAAAGCATCTGTTGTGGTTTTTTTGTTATCTGGTGCAAAACTTCTCTCACCAAAACAAAACATTGGCATTTATTATTTCAATCTCAATCAGCAGTTCTTTATAATAAAAATTATCATCTTTCAAAAAAAAAGAATAGAAAAAATGTTGAATATTGTTTACTGATGCATCTTCCATTTGTCTTTCTTATTGGTAATTATAATAAAATTCAACTATTTAGGAATTTCATTCGAAATTGAGCAACTGTAGCAAGATCTTTTTGTGATAAATGCCTGTTCACCTTTGTAGAGCTAACCAGTAATTACATTATTTCATCATCAACAAGTTAGAAGTTTTTTGGTAATAATTATTGAGGTCATTAATTGAGCTCCATATAGTGTGTTTTTGAAGAAAATCACATTCTTCTGATATTTAATATTTAAAATTTTACCAATGATATGCAAGGTAATTATTATATTATTATCTTAGATTAGCTAGATGAAAGTCAAAAGACATTGATTTTCTATCAAATCAAATTGCAATTGATGGCCAGCGTTCAACATAATTATAGGCTTTATAATTGCAAAACTTCTTTTTGTGCTGTAATGTGTGATGGAAAATTCACTCAAATTATGTGGTATATAATTTTTTAAGCCAGAGGCTTGAAAAATTAAATTGTAGCTTCTGATGCCCACTTTAACATCATTTTAATAGCTATTGTCTGTATTATAATTTTGTGAAAATAAATTATGTGAGTCACACATATTGTGATTGTGTGAAACTATGGTTTTTAAAATTGAGTAAAAGTTAATTTCAAATAAGCAGAGGCGTGTTACCAGACGTGTAAGAGGTCAGCAATTTATTATTCGACTGGGTTTGTTAAATTAGTATTTTTTTTAAATATACAAAAGAAATCTTGTGTTTATGACTGCTATATTTAAAATATGGCATAGAACAATATGACAAGATAAAAGGTAAATCTGGGACAATAACATTGGTGGAAGCTGTCATCTTAAAAGGTACACAGGGCGTCAACCAACGCATATACGACTTTTTGTCTGCAAGCGGGAGTTTGTGAATTAATAGACATTAGACAGTTTACGTTGAGCAATATTTTTGCTTTGTATGACTTTGCGCAGCTTGTTGACACACTTGTGTACTTTTCAAATGAATGAAGTCTAATACAAATAACAAATTAAACATTTGAAAAACCCATTCTAATATAAATAATTATTAGTTTATTTAGTTAATTCTAACTTTTACTTAATTGAATAAATACATTATTAGTTGATTATATTGAAGTTGTTTTTCTAGATTTTTAGTTTGTTACTTGTTTTTAAAGACAAAAAAAGGGGTGTTAAATCGTTTTGTAGCTACCAAACGGCTCAACCGATTTTGATCTAGTTTTGATTTATTTACAAACTGGGGAAGTTGATACTGTTTTAATACATAATATAAAAAATTGGCTTAGCCATTCAAGGTCTACTTTTTATTTTGCTTGAAGCATCTTTTACAAGTCTGATAAACATAAGCGAAATTTGTTGTTACGTTTTCTTTAAAACGTTATAAAAGCGTTGTCACTATAAAAAAAAATGCTAAAACATCACCTAGAATTTTAAAAAGTTCTTAATTTTTTTAAAAATTTGCAGCAGAATAAGTTTGAGTCTTTTTGTAATGGGGGTAATTAAATTTATAACTAATTTTGTAAATATTATAATTAGTTGTCAATGTCAAAGTTTTAAGTCAATTAAATCCGCACTGTTAGATATAACTTAAAAGCTACTGGGCAGATCTTGATCAAACTTATATGTGATCATATGAAAAGCCGTAAGTTTTAAGTAAAAAGAAGTTATCAAAATTGGTTCACTTTAAAAATGTTTTAAAGTAACACCTATAAAAAAAAATATTATTTATTTTATATATATATATTGCTATTGTTATATTATTTTTGTTTCAAATAAAAACTTGAATTTTGACACAAACGGCGGCTCGTATAATAATGAGAATTGTTCTATAAAATATATACAAGTCTCAAAAGCACACCGAATAAACAAGTATGAAGTTCTGTAAAGAAACGTCCTGTATTATTTTTGCATTTGATGCACACATAATTATTTAATAATAATAATTAATACTTAATTAATATAAAGTAATTAATTGATAAATGATGATTATTACATAAGAGTAATCTTCAATAATTACGATTATTTTATTAATTATTAAACATAACAATTAAAAATTCTATAATTTTCTTATTCATAACGTTCTTGAGTTAGCCGACCGCTAATTCACGTCTTACGTCTCGTAGCATTTACTACCGGCAATTACTACATAATAATATGTAATTTTAATTTAATTGCTGTAAAACTATAGGCGAAACTATTAAACAAACAAAATAAGATTTTTTTTTATTAAATGCTGAATTTATCTATATAGGGCAAAAATGTTGTAGTGCAGGTTTAATTTTGAACAAATCTGATAATCTTTAGCATGCCTCATGGGAGTGATTGTGTGATAATTACCTATTTTTTTTATTATCTTTTACCTTGTCAAGTGTTAGACATTCTACATTTAGATACGCCGCATCTTTCATTTCCATTTTTCACATCTCACCTTGTTACATTATTCATTTAACTGTTTAGCAGATCCATCTGATATGTAGAGTGGCTTTTCCCACAATTTTTGTCGATACACGATTTAATTAAAAGCTTTATTATTTTTATGAAAGTTGGTTTGTTGTACATACATTCGGTCGCTATGTAATTAGGAAAAGTTGCTTGTTTTGAATAATAATTAGTTTACTAGACATCAGCTTGTAGTGCTCAATTTTATCAAAAAAAAAAAAATTATTAAAATAGAAGCATCAATGTCACGCAATAATTACCAAAATTGAGCAGTTTTCAATTTTATTACATTATAACAAAAGTAGTTTTTTATAATATTGTAAATAAGTATTGGTCTTGTAGAACTTTTTACCAAAGATTTATTGATTTTTTATGTATTTTTCTTGTTTATTGCTGTAATAGAAATTGCTTTTAAAGTTATAAACGTTATGTTATTTATTTTATAAAATAATTCTATTACAGTGATGTAATGATGGCACTAAGAACAATATGAGCCCTTCTAAGTCATAGGAAATTTATTCAAAAAAAATTGGTTTGTTTAACTGTTAGTTAGCTAGCTGATTTTAATCTATTAATGTACATGTCTGAGTCTATAAGTTTTTGTTTTTAATGAGTTTGCTTTTCTTTTTATTATATTATAAGTTTAAAAATATTGTTTTTTATTAGTTTTGTATTTTCTTTATTGTATATTTACTTCTTGCTATTAAATATCCTGTTTGTAACATTACCATTAAACAAAACATTAAATTAACAATGTTTACGACAGCAGAAATTAGTTTTAGTTTACTAGAAATTTTACACAACAAGGAAACATATAATGAAATCTTATTAATTCTATAAACCCAAAGGATAATAAATAATTTTATTACAACATAAATTTTATTTAAAAATAACTGATTCAAGACAAACATTTCTAAGTCACAATTATAAATAAAATACACCATTAAAACAAACCTTGTCTTGGCATCGTTAAAAGTTTTTCCAAAAAAACCATTACATCTCTGTATTATTTATATCTATTTTGGATTTTTAACGAAAAGAATTTTCAGTATTACAAGCGACGTCAATACTGGGTTTTTTATTTATTGTGTGCAAATTAGCTTGAATTCTAAACAATCGTAAGGTAAGTAATTTACTGACGCAGAAAAATTAACATTTTAATCTGGTTTTAAGTAAGTTATTTTTAAATATTTAAATTGGATGGATAGATAGCATTTGTTTAAACATTTCTTACAAATATTAAAGTGCATCAATGGTAATTTTTGAAAGTACAATAACAAAAATACGTATACAGTCAAATTTGTTACGCAATTTTTTTTCTATTTTAATAAATAATTTTATTAAATGTGTTTTAAATTTAAAATTAAATGTGTCAAAATAATAATTTTTAAGATATCCGTTTTTTTATTTATTTTGAAAAAGTCATATCAATGAGTTCCTAATAATATGTATCTATGTCGAAAAGCTTTTATTTATAGGAGCAATTGTTTATTTGTTAAAATAATATTATATTTTAAATGAATTGTTTTTAAGTGAGTACCAGGTAATAAAAAAATTTAATAATAAATCAACCTGAAATAGGGTACGCTATAATAAAGTAATTCATATTAATATCATTATTTATGTCTATTTAAGTATTGTAAATCAGAATACATAATGTTTTAATGGGAAAGTATTTGCTAAATAGTGTATTATATTTAAAGGTTTTGATAATTTTTGCTCCTAGCGTGGTGAACACGTCGAGTTACGGTGCTTAGTTTTTATTTAGTTAGAAAACGGCAACAATTTTATTAAATTTTTTAACACGGTTTTTTTTACGAAATATATCAATTTTTTAAGCTTGATCGCAAAGTTCATTTTTCAAAAAAACCATGCGTTTTTTTACTTCTCGTAAAAAAAGGTTAGGTTCAAAAATATAAACATAACTTTTTATTTAGGTAAATGTGTTAGTTAAGAAAATATGTGCATCAAATTATATGGATAAGCTGACTTTTTAAGCTTTTAAACTTTTTGAGATTTAAATTTATTAATATCGTGCTTTGTTTGTTTTAATGGTGTCAATCAAAAAATTGAATTGACTATTAAAAAAACACATGGTTTTTGTAAAAGATAAACGACTAAGAAGTTTAATATTGTATTTTTTTATAAAATATGACCAAAAGAATTTATTATTGACCTATGGCAATAATAACATTTTCCCAAATTTACGCAAATACGTATACATTTCAAATTACGAAACAAAAGTAAAAACTCTTAATTGAAAACAATTATTATCATAAGCAATGTTAATTATTCTGTAGTTTGCAATCGTGGATATCTATTTATTTATTAGATTTTTTCAAAAGTATTTATTATTGTTTTAATTGATTTTTTGTAAGCTAACAATGTTTTTAATTTTCTCTATTTTTAATTTTTTTTACTAAAAGGGAATAAAACCGTATTTTATAAACCTTGTTTGTGACGATTATCACCCGATCACCAAGCTTGTTCTTGTTCTATGCACATATTTTCTTCTATTCTTTTGTTTAAAAATAAACGGATCTTGTGTCAAACAACAAAAAAATATATGCTGGAAATATATATCTTAAAATGATATGAAAGATTAATTTCCACAAAGATATGTAGAAAGGAATTAATAATTGCCACACAATTTCAAAAACAACACAAAAATTATGTTGCTGTCGTTTTAATAGGTATATTGTTGTTGTATAAAAGGTTTTTTTGCTTTCTGACATGTAAACGTTAAATTAACATTAAAACAACATTTTTCCTGGATTTCTATCACGTGCTGTGTTGGCTAAACTGACTACTCTTCTGGTAAGTTTATAAACCAAATTTTTTTTTATAAAACAAAAGTATACCTATTGAAACACCAGATACATAACTTTTTGTTGTTGAACGGTTATATGAAACGGATTAATTTATTTGATTTTGGTATCTTTCTCAATTTAATTTTAATACAAATACAAATCTTGTGCGTTAACCATTTTACAACTTTTAATAAAAAATTTTTCGCCCTGTAAAATGTAAATTACCACACGCGAATCTAAATAACTATTAATTTACAAACATATCTAGCAAGTAGACAATTTGCGGAATTATTTACGCACGGCAGGCGTTAAAAGTTCAAGGGACTGTAAATGTTATGACAGATGTCATGTGAATGTTAATTTGACGTTTAAATCGACGAAAACCAAAACTTTTGTAAAAATAAGATAGATAGTTCGCTGTAAAATCACACTATTACATCTCTTACAAATTTGGCAAGAAATAAATTGATTGCATTTTTATATTTTTATAGATTAAATGATTTTCCTTTGTAAACAAAGACCTTTAAACACTTTGAAGTAATAAATAATTTGAAATAGGATAAGTATTTGTAACTTAATTTTTTAAATAAAAACTTGTATTGTTTAAGTATCAGTGCGAACTGATTTGACAGGCGCATTGTGTAATATTCACATTCCAATAGTATTTATTTATCATTTTATCTAGAAATAAAATACTTGAAGGTTTGTTGTACACCTTAAACACATTTTTTGTCTATTAATTCCAGCTACTTATTCCAATTTCAACACTAGGCCAAATTTCATTAGAAAGTATAGTATTCTAAATTCTTTATAATTATATTGTTGCTATAAAGTTATCTTTTTGTGTTTAAATTGACTTGTATACAGTAGAAAACATTTTGGAATTGTAAATATGACCAGTGTACTTTCACTTTAATAACCGCTTTGATTTATTGCAAGGGTTTGTCGAATCCACACACAAAAGGCAAGTTTTCTGAAGTAACCAACTTCATAACAGCTGATTTATTTTTGTCATAAATATATCTTACAATTGCTTTAGATTTGAGTTGAAACCTAAAAATATCATAGATTATTTTTGGAATAAGTCAAATACATCAACGTGATCTGGCATTCAACATTCATCAGGTACTTGTACCTGTCTTGAGCTTTACAGGTGTACCACCATTATTGCTTATCTTAGATTAAACAAGATTTGCAAACTTCACCAGATTATGTGAAGTTTGTATGTTGGCCTGGGCTTGCTGTATAATTAATGTAATATGATTGAGAATATCTTAACATATTATCAGCTTTTGACCCTAATATTAGAAGTTTTAATAGTTATTTATACTTCAACGCATATGATATTTTTTACAACAAGTTTGTTATTTTTTATTATTTGCAGTACGACCTTAAACATTGTTGAATTTAAAATAGGTGATAATGTAGGTATATTACATTAATTTAAAAAAAAATGTTTTTTGTCTAATATGAAATTTTGCTTAAAATAATAATATTAATAATGTTGTCATTAGGTATATTAAATTCAGCTAATGGTTGATATGCATTGTTAATACTTTCTTAAAGATAAGAGTGACTGCCACGATCTTTTAAATTTAAATTAGAATATTAATGCTATTTTCGTGTTGTCGATATGTATCTAAGAAAGCCATTGTACGTACTTGTGCTTTGAATATATTATTTGATAATTAGAACTTGAACAACAACATTTTTATTTCTTAATACTATTATATGTCTTTTTTTATATTAATTATTTATAGTTGATTATGAATTTGATTTCAATAGTTACAGATTACTGAGCACCGATGAATTAAGTGGTTTTATCAAACCTTGAATTACCTTTTTTTTCAAACTTTATGACGAATAACGACGAGTCGTTCAGTTTTATAAAAAATAAATCACTATAAAAATCTGATTCTCATTAGTATAAATTGCGTTTAATTTTTGCTTGACTACACTAGAAAATTGTAGATCATACACTTTAAGAATGAATGTTTTATATTTTTATGAGCATTGTGAGAGGAACCTTGATCATTTTTATGGTGTAATAATTGTTAGGTTAAGAGAGTGTACTATTTTCAGTCAAATGAAGATTTATTTTTAATTAAAACAGTCTTTGGTTGACCTATTCTATTTTCGATTTTTCTCATATCTGAAACGCCTTGACTGCTTACCAGAAAGATAATATTTTATCAATCACTTAAAAACACTGAGGTCATATGTTCGGAAAAAATGTAATAAGACATTTTACTTCTTTACAGCTGCTATTTTTTTTCTTTTGATTTATTACTTCAATAATTAAGTAGTTTGACGTAAATTTAACAAGAAATTCAGGTTTGGGGGTAAGATAATATGAAGTTATTGATAGTTCTCCCACTGAATTTTCAGCTGTAAATCAATTCTGGTAAAAATTGGAACACATAATGTAGTTTTAATAACACTATAACAAAACAGAAATAAAACAAGCAAAACTCAAGTAAATGAAAATAAAGGAGGATATCGTTCTTTAGGCCACATACAGATTTACATGAAATTTTGCACAAATAAAGATACTTATGAAAGTATTCAAAATCTCAACTTGAAGAACATCTAGGAACATCTTTAGATTTGTTATTTAAGTTAAGCAAGAAAGAACTTTTGAGATTTTTGACAATTTGGTTTTTATTTATGATATTTATAAAAATATTATTATTAATTATCAATATAATGACATATTAGTTGTTTATGTAACAGGGGAGTAAAATAGCTCTTTATTTCTCGAGCATAAGTCTGTCTGCCCAAGCCGAAGGCGAGGCGATTTTTATTTTATAGGAAACATAATCAGTCTAAAATTTAATGATTAATAATTAATTATAGATTTTTTAATAAACTTTATTAGCAGCTATTTTTGCAATTCTTTTTCTGTTGATGGAACTATTGTATCCAAAGATTTTATAGAAGCTTTTTATTCAACACAATTTTAAATAACACAATTAAAATAAATTTTTAATGCTTATACATCATAAAGACAATGAAAAAATCATTACATTGTTATTTTTTTCATAGTTGACTATGTTTAAATCTAGGTCCAAAATCGCCTATCTCGTTGATTATCTTTTATCTTTTTAACAAAAAGAAAAAAAAATTACCAAAAAACAACTAAAAAGCAAAAATAGAAATTGACAAAAAAATTAAAATGCAAAAAAAAACGTTTTAACAAGAAATTAATTCTCATGAAAAAATGCAAAAGTAAAAAACAAAAAATAATAAGATTTGAGTTTAATTTCTACACTACTGAAAATAACTCAATAATTTTGAATCGTTATCAAATAAACAAACAAGCACGTATTAAGCTTCTATATAAAGATTTTGAAATACCGAGTGACTATAAACGAATGAAGCAAAAATATTAGTGGCAAGACTGAGTAAGTTGGTATTGCAATCTGTCAGTGTCATACGTTTTTATTTAGGTTATGTCACAAAGTAAACTAGCAGAAAGTGAAGATGTTTGTTACATTTATTTTGAATTATTGTTTTATGTGACAGATGTCACATAAATTTTTGTGCGTGTGTTATAGTAACGAAAGTGCCTACTAAAGAATTTAAATATCTTACTTACGTATAAGAAAATAATTTTCAATTATTAAAGTCACTTGCCAAAGATGAAGAAATACATGATTTGGATACTGTTGTTACTATAGAAAATCCCAGCTTACAAGATAAAGTTGAGTTTGGCATTGAGTTTGTTTGACGTCTAGAAAAAATAATGTTTAGACACTTACATTAGTGTAAATTGACTTGGACTAAAATTTTTTGTTATTTTTAGATTTTTGTTTAATTGAAACCTAGTCAGTCTAAAATCTAATGGTTAATAAGGTTTATAAAACATAGTAACTAGATTAAAGTCTAAGCAACATGTAGCTCTAGAGATAGACGTTGATAAAACCAGATAGCGCTTTTTATCATTTATTAATTTTTATTTTAGAAGTTGTGTTGTAATTATATTGTTTTAGTTTTGTTTAACTTCTTACATTAAAATCGAGAAACCAAGTTTCTACATGTCGATGCTCTAGGTCACTCCAAATGGCAGCTATCTATTCTGATACAGATCATTTGTAAAAAAATACGCTTTTGGTTGATTTATAATAATATAAACATTTTACATGTTTTGATTAACCAGTTAATTTTTTGCACCTTAATATTAGGTTTTTCTAAAAAAAAGACTAAAGTCAATATTTGAAAGAATTATGTGGTGAAAACTGGTGAAAAGTTGATAAATAGTATTTATCACATTTTGTTATGTAAGATTCTATTTTTTAATTAAAATAATCACAGCTTTTTTTTTCAATGAAGAGAGATATGATGTATCTGGTTTTCATCTAAGAAGCCTTTTGGCAGATAAAATGCTCGTATTATTTTGAGCCGCAACCTCTTTTTGCTTAGACTAGATTGTATCATTCGAAAAAGTGGACCTATTTCTAAGATCTAAAATTAATGATTGTGAAATAAGTGTGGGAGTCTAGCGGTATTGGGTTAAAGAAAGGTTTTATTTCTATTAAAAAATTGTAAACTTGCGATGATTTCTACATTTTTTAACCAAATGAATTAAGGATTTTCATATATCTAAAAATAGCATGTCTCATTGCCTCATATCGGCTTCGACTTTGGAACAATATGATATGAGTCTACCAATTTGGTGTCTCATGCATTAAACATAAATTAAACATTATAAAAGCATTTCTCTATTTACAAAACAAATATTTATAAATTGATGCAAGGGCAACAAAGCTTTCTATGTCAATATGCCAATGCCATTAAACACGTGCTTACACAAAAAGTTAATGCATTTGCAGGGCTAATCTACCAAAATAAAATTAATTATCCTTAATTGGAATTGTTTTTATAAATTATATCAATATCCAATCAATCGACCCAAAATGTTTGCGGTTTCCAGTTTTTAACATTTTCAACTTTATTCGTAAAAACGAATTAATTACTAATCTTTTTATCCTCATTGTTGGTTATTATCAATAATTGTGACTATTAAAACAGTATTTGTCACGTCAGTAACTTGGAATCTGGGTGGAATGATAAAACATTTTTTTATGTAATACATGCGTGCATAAATTATTCCGATCAACTCTTGCTATGAAATTTTGAATTTATGTTAATTTTGTGTAATATTTTTAGTTTGACGATAGAATAAAGCAATCATACTATCAAAGACAATAATAAGGTAAATTGTGCATCAAGATTTGATCTATATAATTTGTGAAAATACGGTACATAAACAATGATTAAAGTACAGATTATTAAAAATATATTGTAAACTATGGATAAATTGCTGATGTAAAAATAGTATAACATTCAAAAAAAAAGTTGGCCGTTTTTGGCCAAGAGATGTGAGATGAGTAGTGGTTCATTGTTGGGTTACTAGCTTTTGCACCAAAGGCAAGACCATATAACGTTATTTTATTTAGACTACTATATTTTTGTTTGACTAAAGTTTAGAATAGGCCGTCGGTCTTAATATTAGGGTCACATTATTTTGTGCGTCAAAATCGCTTAAAGCTTGACAATTCATCAAAAACTTTGTGTTCTAATCTAGACATTGCGTTTTTCTTTCGTATACCATATTCGTAGACCATATAACGTTATTTTATTTAGACTACTATATTTTTGTGGATGTTTAGAAAAGGCCGTCGGTCTTAAGATTAGGGTCACATTATTTTGTGCGTTAAAATCGCTCCAAAGCTTGACAATTCATCAAAAACTTTGTGTTCTAATCTAGACTTTGCGTTTTTCTTTCGTGCGTTTTGCCATACATCAATTGATATAAAAAAAAAATGACATTAAAAATGTGTGTCTATTATTTTTTGTAATTTATAATCTTTAATCTCAATTTCAAATTTTCACAAAAATATTACACTTTCACTGAAGTTTGTCTGTAATATAACTTTGTTTTGAAAAAACCTCTGCTCAATGACACTAAATTTCTTTTCAAATCTTTACAATTTATATTTATGTTTTTTTTTTGAGAAAGGTTGGTGTTCGCCTGTGCTTCTATAGAACGTGGATATTTATTGTGCAAACTATCGACATAAAACAGACACATATCGTTAAAATGACAGTTTTATGTGAATAAACTGTGTAAAATCTCTAACAAATAGATAAGACATAAAAATTTCTACAGTGAAAACTGAACCTTGACCTCTCACACAAATTCACGACTACCTACTGATCTAGTTAGATGAAAAAGTTTGTAATTTTTTGACGTAAAATTTATTTATATAGGTAAATATCGTCAAAATGCTTTTAATAGAAATATTGAAATGATTCACCTTATAAACAGGCTATTTTAAGCGACTTTTCAAGATGAGAACAATTTTAATACGAAACGATAGAATTTCAAATTTAAAGTGAGGCAGTTTAAACAATAATTGTACGAGAAGGCAACAAATCTTTATCATCTTTATCTCCATAAAGCAAAATTTGAACTAAATATATGACCTTGAGTTATTAATTGAAACATTTAATGACAGACATAGAAAACTTTGCTAAAAAACTTAACTTAATAAAAAACTTAATCATTAGAATCGACAATTAATAATGTATTAAAACTGTTGAACTTGTAAATAATATTCTTCTGTAGTACTTAATAGAAAGTTAAAAATGCCTACTGCAATTTTTAGGTCAGCACTCTAGACTTGGTTATTTATCTTAAATCTTGATCATGAGATGACTAGAGATTACACAATGTCATGATTTTACTTGCTTTTTATTTATACTAAATTACCTCATTCAAAACGATTGAGTGTTATACCGGGTCTATTGTGGCATTTTAAGATTAAGCACCTTTATAATTATTAAGAAAAAGTTCTTGTTGAATCTATAATTATTTTATTACAAAATGGATATTTAAATTTTTTTATTTAAATTACAAAATGACGTCAAAGTGCTATGAAATGATATATCGGGTGTCCCAGAAGTCGCGCATCCCATTGTAGGGATCGAAAGAGAAAAATATTCTAAGACGAAAAGTCCTGAGCCATTTTTTAATCAGACGCATAGGTAGTTAATTATTAATTAATGAAAGTGACCAATCAGGAGCGCGCGACAGTTACCGATAGACTCACACTAGGACACGATCTCACACATTCACCTAGCATCACGTACGTCCGCCGTCCACGGCCGTCCGTTCCCACTCTCTGTCTACTGCTCGAGAAGTCGGCAGTAGCTCTGGCGTCTCACTCTCGCGTCTCTTACCGCCTTCTCACTCACTTTTTATTCTTCTGTCGCGCGCTCCTGATTGGTCACTTTCATTAATTAATAATTAATTACCTATGCGTCTGATTAAAAAATGGCTCAGGACTTTTCGTCTTAGAATATTTTTCTCTTTCGATCCCTACAATGGGGTGCGTGACTTCTGGGACACCCGGTTTATTCAAAAACCTAGAAGAAAAAATTTTTAAAAATAAAATTTTGAAAATAATTTTTATTTTCAAAAATTTATGGTTAAAAGGTTGACTGGGCAAACGCAAACACCTCCATTACTAGCAACCAACTATTTATTTCAAAATCACTTTTTCTTTCATCAAAATCTTGCATGTCCTGTAGGTGTTCAGGATAGTAAGACCCATTCCAGAAACATCCCAGAATTTAGTACTTTCCAGTTTATCAGATATTGTTTCCGACTATCATGTCTGCTTTTTGTAACAGTATTATAAATAATATAAAGTCAAAGCAAATTCATTCTTATATTTACCAATTGAGTCTTATATTTACCAAATGCTTATTACTTCTGTAATATGTATCGGATAACCAAGTTATCACATTAGCGTTTCTGGTCTGAAACGCATATCTAAGGCCATATTTTATATTATAAATATTAAAATGAAAAATTAATGAATTTTCCGTCATAAAATCTCTAAATTTTATTATTTAAATAACTGCAATAACAACATTGTTTCACATATTTTAGGATAATCTTAATATTTTGCATTTCTCTTTGATGTAGTTCTTAAACATAAATGTTCACACTCTATGTCTATTTGTTTATGTCTACAAAATTACATCATAAATTATTTTATCTGACTCTTTTAATTTACACGCGCTTTTATTTATATTACATTCATTTGAAAGATAAAGTTTTATTTAGAAAGTTTTTTTCAACATTTGTCGTCACACTTTAGATTGAAGCCCGCGACTGTTGACTAAACTGTTTTAATAATTTCTGCTTTTTCTATTTTGTAGCTGTTTGGTCGCGATTTGAAATAGCATTCCTAATTGTCCTACTTCTTGCAGACTAATTAACTCTTTTATGATTACTAAGAAAGAACATTTTAAGACATTCAACTTAATATAATATAATATAATATAATAATGTTTTTAGCCTAGATTTATGCTCTAGATCTAATTTTATTTTTATAGTGTACTACTCTATCAATATCGATAATTAATTACAATTCGAAAAATACTTTTTTTCCCAACCGGTTAGAAATGTAATCAATGTGTACCTCATTTTAGGTACGAAAGTGAAGCTTTTTTACCTAGGTGTCCTAGGTGCACTGTACTGAATTTCATCTGACAGCTAACAGCTTTTCAGCTGTCACTAGTCACTGTCATTATTGTGACTGTCAGCAGCGATCTCAAAAGTTGATTAAAATTACCAAAATAATTTATCAATGAATGAAAGTTAACTCAATAGATCAAGTTGGTGGACTAATCATATAATTTAAAAAATAAACAAATAAGCTACGTACTACAACTTTTAAAAAAAATTCAAATTTTTATTATTTTTGGGTGAATCTAATTTTTTTTTATTAAGGGTAAGAGTATAAATAAAAAAAAATTATTTTTTTACAACGAAGTTGTTGAGGAAAAGTAAAAAACAGTATTTTAAGCCATGGTATTTTTCTGGTTTTCCGACAGACAACTTTCCCGTATAGATCTCAAGATTGAATAAATATGATATTTTTACGTCAGCCAGAGTCCAAATTTTGATACCGTATCTCCCTGGTTTTGATTTTATTATGATACATTGTCTAAACGGACAATGGTCTCAAAAGGCTGAAAAACTTTTTTACAAACAAATACCAAACGTCTCTAATAGCTGCCAATTTACAGGTAGCTTTGCTATCTTGTCTTGTGCTTATTTGAAGTTTAGAACAAAAGTATTGCCATTTAAAATAGACATTTAACTATAGACCCGCTGGCAGCGTTGCCACATTTTGCTGTTCACGGCTTGATAAGTTGAGACAGCTGTGGCTGGGGCGACAATGTATCCTACTTAGGAATCTAAAAAATAAACGATACTATAAACAACATTTTTTCTATTCTCTACATTTTATATGGAGCAATTCGAGGGAGTCCTCGGAAAGAATATTAAAAAAATGTTTTAACTTTAAATTAATAAAATTAGATTTTTTTTATATGAAAGCTTATTATGAGTGGTTTTTTTATAACTGTATTTTTTTGTGTTATAGCAAAAATAGTTAAAATAGCTCTCACTATATTGGGAGGTTTACTAAAATCGGGTCTATTATTTTATATATACCTACACTTCTTATCTTTTATTTCTGGCTTACTTTTTTTTGTTTTGTTTTGTCTTATCAAATTTTGTGCATTTTATAAAACGATTATAGAATAAGTTTGATTTTGCTTTAATATTGGTTTTTTCTATTACAATTTTTTTGTTAAATGATTAATTGGATAAATGATTAATGTAATTGTCAAGTAAACATCTAAAGAGTTTAAGAACACAATTTATTTCAATTAGACTTCTCTAACAAAGCCCACGTTTAGTTCCAGATCGATTTTAAAACAATTTTTATAGTTTTTTCAAAAATGTCTCTGATTATATTAAAATTTAAAGCCGATGCTTAAATTTTATTAAGGATTTGCATTTATATAGTCTCATAAATAGATTATGTAGGCATAACTAAAAAGTGAGATGATAAAACGGGAAAATATATTAATGCAGGAAACTAGTAAAACTATATTTAGCGTTGTTGACTAATAATATATTTAGAGTGCAAAATTTTTTTTGTAAAATACTTTCTTGCGTCAAAATAAACGTGAAACTATAGGGTCAATATTTGCGCATATGCCAACGGTTGAACTTAGCCGTAGAAACAATAAACAAATAAAATATTGGTATCTTATTTAAACATATTTAGAATTTTAATGAAATCTTGACGGTTGATGGAACTTTAGACAATTGATTGTCTAAACAGATTAATTATTCGAACAATTAGAAAAATAGTCTTTTTAGCCGACTTCAAAACAAAAAGAGGAGGTTTTCAATTCGACTGTATTTTAATTTTATTTTATATAACTTTTTCTGGGTGAACGGATTTTGATCATTCTTTTTTTATTTGAAAGCTGGTGCTTTCCATTTGGAGTTATTCTTGTTAATGTTTTTTTTGACATATATTTTTGTCACTTATAATTAATTGGTTTTAATATACAAATGCAACTAAAGTTAAAGTTCTATACAATACATTTCATAAACTATATCAACAATAATAAAATATTGCAAACCTAGATTGATAATTGGAAACAAGAAACTAAAGCAATAACTACTCATTTTTAAATAACGTAATGCTACAATGTAACTACACTTTAAGTTAGGATCAACATTTTAATAAAAGCAAAAAACCTAAATTTTAAAACATGAACAAAAACGGCAATAAGCAGACTTCACTTTTAATATAAAGATTTTTGTATTATTAATTTACAACATATATTTTTCAACCAAAATTGCTGATAAATTTATAAAAAACGTCACTCTGTACGGCTTTTCGTTACGTTTTTTTGTACAAAACGGCTTGAAACGTCTTACGTCAGTTTTTTTTTCCCTACCTTTCTTTTGAGTTTTTGTTTTTTGTAATGTGTTTACAAATGTAGGTGTTGCCTAAAACCATTCTTTTCAGCATAACAAAAATGTTTCTGCCATCAACATTTAATTTTCACATAAACAAGCATCAAAAATAAAATTACAAAATATTTATGATTGTTTGAAAATAATTGAAGCAGAAAAATATATTATCAAAATAAAAGTTACCGATCGAAAAAATCTGAAACTTGATGGATTGTCCATTAGATAATTTTAGCAGGAAAAGTAAATATTTTTAATGTTTTTCATTATAATAATTTTTAAAATTTTATTTATAGCTTAAGCGTTTTTGTGGCCGTAAGACAATTTTATTGTGCGATTTTTTTTTAATCAGCTACTGACATTGATCTTCAATGTAAGCAGCGGAAATGATATCTAAAATAAATTTTATTTATTTTTGGTCGAAAATTTTTTTATTTTATTATCTGATGACATTCCAATTCAAGGTAATATCAATACTTTGAAAATTTTTGTTTCAATAATGTGATCTGAAGAATTTCTGCAATGCCTTGCATGTGACGTAAATGCACTTAATTATTTATGCATTGTATAAATTGAATTTTAAATGTGTCTCGTCGACTAGTTAGTTGCTTTACGCTCTATAATTTCCAGACTGAAATGATGAAATTAATTGTTGACGGCTCGATTTATCTGGACCTTTTCCAAACAATAAATAAAAGTGTTCTATTTTTGGAAGAATGGAAAAATCGGGGGTTTTTGTACAATGTTATAATAGTAAACATTATGTCTATCGTTGAGAGAAACCTTTTTAGAGATGTCTTGTATATCTAAAAAAAACTTTTGATTTTATAATTTTATTTTGATAAAGTCCATTGAAACTTTCCTAGCAGTCGAAAATCAAGGTTTGACTATTACTATTTGTATTTTGCAAATATTGCTTACTACTTTTAAAAGTAGCTTAGGACTTGCAAGTTTTTGGAAACTTTAAATCGTGAGAATCTTAACACATTAAACTATAAAAAAAAATTGTATTTATTTTCTGATGATGTCCACATGGTAATCGAAAGAGCTCTCGAGACCTTATAAAAAAATATTTGGCTAGTGGTAAAGCTGTGTGAATCGTGTCGTCAAAAGTTTTTATGAAATCAACTGTTTTAACAAGATTCGACCTTTTTAAATATTAGAAAATGCTAAATATTCAATAGGATCAATAGAAGGGGCATACAAAAAACAATTGAAAGATAAATTTGATTTTTGATTTAAGAGCCGGTTGCTCAAATGCAAATCAATTCACCAATCAACTGATTGTCATCAAATATTTAATACTTTAATTCAACTTTATTTTTCCCACTGTAGGTACAGTGTTTAAATATAATAATTAAAATTAAAAATGAAAAATAAAAATAGAAAAAAACTCTAATTTAATCTGTCTCGGTTTTTCTTTTTGTTTCGAGTTTTCTGTCTCTGTTTTCTGTTTTTCGATTTTCTTCTTTTTTCTTTCTACCTAATTCGCCTAGTTTAATCTTTTTCTTTCTTTTTCTATCATTTTCATCTATTATATTCTCTTTTTCTTTCTTTTCATTATGTTCTCTATTGCAACTACCATACTTTTTTTTACTTTTCATTCTTTCATTATGTGCTCTAGTGTTTCTCACTCTCTCTCTTCCACACATCCTGTATTTTCTTTCATGTTTTTTCATTTTTTCTTATCTACAATCTGTTCCCTCTGTCTTAATTTCCACATCTAAATCTTTGCAATTATTTTCCTCTCTCTGTCATTTTCTCTTTTTAGAAATCTAGGTAGGTAGTTCTTCTACGGTCAGTCTCTCATATTTTTGTTATATCTGCTTCCTCTAATTTTTCCTCTCTTTTTTGGTTTTTATGTCTGTATCTGTTTTTATGTTTTTATGTCTCTTATTTCTCTATTTACCCATGTTTACGCTTTTCTTTTTTTCTCAATCTCTTCTACACTGAACTCTTTTTTTTACACAGTATTTTTTTCTCTCTTTTCTAATTCCTTTTTCTGTCTTTCTGTTTATAACTTTCCAGCATTCTTTCAGTATCTCACTTCTTTTATCACACATCTTAAAACTCTACCGCCTACTTTCCTGCCTCTATTCTAACTTTTTTCTTCCTCTCTCATTATATATCCCGGAGCATCCCTACTTAATTGTAGGTTCTATCTCATTTTTTTTGCACTTTTTCTATCTCTATCTTCTTTTCATCCTCAAGTTTCCGTTTCATACAACATTACACTTTTGATCAGACTGTCAGACATCGTCATCCCTATCTTATACTCTCCTATAAAGTTTCTCTCATCAAATATTTAACTATCAGTAGGCAGTTTATGAACTGAATATAATTGTCATTAAATTTTTATGCAAGCGCCTCTTGGGCTAGGCTTACAGAAAGTAAATTAAACTGAAATTAAGTTGATTGCAATTAAATTCAAAATCAAGTTGTTTGATTGGTTGTTTTCAAAAATTGAACCAATCACATATCGAATTAGCTTTGAGAATTAAATATTTTATTCATCTACTGTAAATCTACTGTGAGGGCCAGTTGTATGATCGCAAATCAAACCTCTAATAAACTGATTGTCATTTTTTAGTCATCAATAGGCTTTTTATAACTTGATGATTGTTATCTGGATCTAATGAACATCAACTTTTTATGCAACCGGTTCTAAGAGTTTTAGATTGTAATTTAGTAAAACATTTTTTGCTTTCGAGATTCTGAAATTACTTTTCTCTACATAATTCGAAATGAGTTATTTTTTATCTTTTAACTTATCCTACGCGTTTGACTTATATAAAACCCGATAATATGTGTTAATTTTGTCATTATATAATATATGTTTTGTTTTTAAGATTACTTAATATATTTTCTGGCAAGTGGTAAACAAATTTCACAGCGTTTAATTCTAAGAAATATTTTTCTGTGTAGTAAATTGCACTATTTGACATCTTAAATGTACCGGGTGTATAATATTAAAAAGATTCAAGGGAGGCTGTGCTTTTTTGGCAGCACAGGTCTTGGTCTTAGATCGATTCTTACGAAAATTAAGTAAAATAACTACTCAGTTTGCAGTTCTCTTGAATACGCAGATTAATCGAATATTCTAATTCTCATTTTCTCACTTTATTTTATTTTGAAAATAACATTGAATAATTACTTATTAGTGCCCGGTATTGCACGTGTTTATCCACATTAATATTATCCACTATATATATACTGTCATTGCCGTTTGAGCACAGTGCGGTGCATAAATGCCGTGCCGATGCATTTGCGTTATTTTTATGTGAAATAAGTCTTTAATTATTTAAAAAGAAAACGGGTAACTCTCAAACAGAATAAAAGTATGATTTCTTATTTTACAGCGCTCAGAAGCAAAAACGCAAACTAATTAAATTGATATATTTGAATTCACAAAAATCTTTACGACTTTATGTTTACCGGCTTTAGTTTGAACCAATTTGAGACCTGCTGTCAAAAAAGCATGACAACTTCTGATTCCTCATGATATTGTACTACATCTTGTATCATGAATGTAGAATTATTTAGCAGAAATTAACAAACATTATAGTAAAAAAAACTTGTATGCGAAAAATTATACTTAAACTACAATACAGGAAAAAATACGTTATTTACATAAATAAGCAGTAAGATTTTCGACTTCCTATATGGGCGTGAGAAAATATTTTTCGCCTTACGGTTTGCCGGATCTAGTTGAATGTTAAAAAATACATCACATTTTGCATTATTAAGATATAAAGAACAGCAAAGGTGTCGCTAACAATAGTTTGTTTTATTAAACATCCGTAGGCTTAATCGCTAAATAGCGTTAATAAAATAAATAATTTTATAGATGTGTGACACATTAACACGTTTCTCTGCAAAGCAAATATAACCTTTTACAAATGGTAGAAAGTAGGCAGTTTATAATTATTTTAGAGACAATATTCCACAGATAGGTGATAAATTAAATTTAAGTCACCTTGTTTCTTGACATTCATAGAAACTGCTGCTGACAAGGTGAGGTGAGAGTTGGAGAAATTTTTGCTGCAGAAATAATACTAATGAGACTTATTATTATAGTTTCTTTTGGCCTTTTGTATTACGTTTTAATTGAAAAAAATATCAAGGCTTCACTTAGAACGTTTAATTCTACTATCTGAATAATACGTTTGAATTGCAATTAACTATACGTTGCTTTTTAATAATAATTTATAAAATAATATTTTTAAGATTTTTATTGTAACCTTCTGTCTACTATCTGATCAATATTTAATTTTAATTACAATGCTAATGTTGAATTACCTAATCAAGAAATAATGTATTGCAAACAAAGTGTTTATTTTTCTACCATACTGCTGTAATAGTCTTTATTTTTTTATGTATTTTATTATGTGAGCCGATGGGATAACGGCACTTGCGGAAAATTTATTTTATTTTGTTTTTATTTTCTAATTTTAACTCTTTTGTTCTGTTGTCTAAATTTTCTTCTGATTTTACTTTTATTTTTTCTATTTCTTTTTTTCCCTGTATGATCTTTTCTTTCTGGCAAGTGGTGAAACTGTATCAATAGTTTATAGGGCCAAGGATTCCAAAGTAATCAATTAAACATTTTCTAGATTTTCAAAATTTTTATTATTTATAATGTATTTTGATGTCTCTGTGCAACTCCTAGAAGAATATTGAATAAAAAACACTTGAATATATTATTATGTACATAATTAAGGCACTATAGACCAAATCAAATACAGTTGATTGAACAATCTAATCATGCCAATACTGTAGAAATCTGAAAAGTCAAAACTTTTTACAGTATTATTTTATATTTAGTATAGTTACTTGTTATGCTGTCTCTTAGTTTTTTTTATTAAGCATTAAATATGTTGAAATATCTAAATAAGTAATTTTATTCAATTTTGACGCTGGAAAAAGCTGTCTTTAATTACATTGTATCACATTCTAATAAAACTACTTATAACAAGAAAAATTAGATTCAATGATGACAACATAAAGTAAACATATTGACAAAGCTGGGGATTTTCTGTTATAATATTTATTGTCGATAACTAGGAAGTTTTATGAACGAAGACTGATCTAAAGGTGTTTGTGTGAATACCCACCTTGCAAAAACATAAATGTTTAGATATCTTCTTGTATAACAAACGTTACGGGCTGTAACCTTACCAAAAGTTAGTGGCTAAATATACTACGTTTTCAAAATTTCCAGTTTTCCTGTTTCGTAGAAAAAATTTGAGTCAAGGCTACTCTCGAACGATAACCTATAAACGCAATATTTTGTTAGTTTGAAAATAAACGATTCAGGTACTAAATATAATTAGTCCCTAAACACAAAAATAAATTTCAATTAGCAGATTTTAAAATAAACCTAAGAAACAATAACAATCTCAAAAAATAGGTTAGTTCCGAGGTTACATTTGCAAATTTAGCGATATTTACTCTATTTTTACGAGCTGTTTATTGGTAAATTATTAATTAAATTTTGGATTTAGAACAGTTTTGAATGATTAAGGCAGAAAAGGTAACACTGTTTGTTTAACTGTGGCCTTAACATGAACGAGAGCATTATTGCTAGTTTTGTCAATTTTTATGACAATACAGTTGGTTATATTTTGAAACAAAATTCCACTTAAAGCGTTGCTCTACTATATTGTTTTTTATGATGTTTTGATCTTTGAATTTTATATTGTATATTTTACTTTTTGTATATTTAATCACTCTACTTTCACTCGATCGTGAACTACTACATTTCTCTATGTACCTGTTAATCAATCTATTATTTAAGGAATAATTGTCGTTCATCAGAATGTCTAATCAAAACATTTTAATCAAAACAGTTTTACTGCTCAAGAAATGCAATTTCGTATAGCTTAATACGTCTATCATTTGGCGTCATTTACGGCAATAACATCTAACAGCCATTAACAGGAAATTATAATAAATTATTAAATTGGTTTCAGACAGCGCTTCCTTGAGGCAGCTGCGAATGCATTCTTCGTTGGTAGGAGTATCAAAGAGAAACAACGTTGATGGATTATCTGTATTTGGTCATCCTTGATTTCAAATAATTACCTAGACGATGTTGATCGTCTACTCTTATTTTGCGGCTTCGCCTTATTATTTATGTTTTTAAAAGACTATTCTGGTTTTAGATTTTTTTTTTTTGTTTCAAAGTAGGAGGCTAGAATGTCATAGTCCCAATTTAGTTATTCACAATTCGAAATGAAATAAACACATGAAAATAATTTGTTTTCTATATCTATCTGAATTCAAAAAAAATTAATTTTAATTTCAAAAAAATTTTTACAATAGATGTAGAACAATTTCCTTTTTACAACAAATTTTCAATTTATTTTAAAAAAAGTCGTAAGTTAAAGCCTATATTTGCTTGTTTGTCTCAAGGATCGTAACTGCAAAGAAATAGACGATTCGGTTGAAAGTTGATTGAAAGCTTCTATCAAATACAATGATAACAACAACAAACTGAAACATTTTTATTGAAATAAATAAAGAAGAAATGCGTATGAAAAACAGAACAAATCGGAAAAAACAGAACTGAAACAACTAATACTCAAACTAAACTAGTCTCAATCTTTTTGACGAGATTTTGGTGATGGTTCTATGGTAAAGCCTGACATGCTTTGGTGGTTGCAGTTAGAAGTTTATCTCTATTATTAAATGCTTGTCGCAGCTGCTTTAAATGCCTCACCAACAATCCCCACAAGTTCTCCATAGGATTTAGATCCGGACTTCGAATATGTCAAACAAGGACATTTATGTTATGATTCTGAACCATTCTGTCACCTTGTGTGCTGGATGTACAGAACAATTATCTTGTTGGGACACAAACTTACCATTAGGCAAATGCACAGAAGACAGCATTACGTTTTCAAGGATTCTTATATAAGTGTCACTGGTTAGCTTCTTCTCCACATGCAGCATTACACCAGGGCTGTTGATCGAACAATGGATGAAGAAACTTTTTTTTAAAGCAAAATTTTAATTTATTTTATTAAAAAGAGTGTCGTAAGTTAAAGCTTAAATGTGCTTGTTTGTTTCAAGGATCTTAACTGCAAAGAAATAGACGATTCGGTTGCAAGTACCATCTTATTAGCTTTTTTCTTTTAAAATATATAACAAGAATTCTTACTTAACTTGCGCACAATTTTGCTTTGTATTGTTCTATAAAAACTCTGCTACGAGAAGCTTACAGTTATATATTTGATTATTTACTTCAGTTAAAGCAACAGCTTTGGTGAACCTTTTGTTTAATTAAAATTGAAAAGGAAATTAAATCTCTAATTAATTTAGAGTAAAATTTAAATGTCAACTTGAAATCTTGAAGGTTTCAAATCAGACAAGGAGTGAGGGAACTTTTAGTTGCTTACTTTGAGCTTTTGCAATTTGTTTCAACACGACTCGAAAATCCTGTGGCTGAATTAAAATTACGAACGAAACAATTTTTTAACTGATTAAATTGTTAAATGTTGAAGAGTTTTTAATTAAATTTTTATTAGAAAAACTAAGATGCTGTAAAACTTTTTAAGCATGCATTATTAGCAAAGGTAACTAAACTAAAGTCTAATTGACTTTAATGTCTATTCAATGAACAGATGACAGATGAGACAGAAACATAAACGAAAAGATCTGATTGTGTTAAGTGATGTACAAAAGATCTCATATTACAATAAAAAAGCTTGTGAGAATTGTGTATCTATCTTCAATATACAATACACTCATACATAAAAACCGTTTTTAAATATTGGTTTCTGTTTGTAAATATCTCAATTTTAAACATGTTAAGACTGTGAAGAAAAAAAGAATAAATAATGATTTAAAGATGGTACTTTAATATCGAATTCTTTGAACTGATCAGTTTGAGCTGTCTGAGCTTATCATCTTGATCAGTTTGAGCTTATCAGCTTAAGCTGAAGAGATCAGCTCAAGTTTCTCCATTAAGACAAGAAGTCACTAGATTAGACTAATATTTCAAATTTGTTTTTTAACCAACTGTTTCACAATATGTAAAATACTTTCTGAAAATAAAATTCACATTGCAGATGCAATAACATCAATTTTTGGAGTTTTAAAACGCTTTTTTCATTTTCCTATTATAGAATAGTGGTGACAGTTGACAGCAGTGCAGAATACTGCAATCAAACAACTAACAAAATTTTTCCGTTTTAGAACATTTATGTTACCACATAGCTGTATTTTAATAAGTAATCAGATCATGTCTGTGACGTGGTTTTTGTCAAATGATGATTTCACTTGTACAATATCCGAATTTAATTTTGTTTTGCATGGTAAAATTTTTTTTCCGCTTTAAAAAAGAACTGGTTGCGCTTCTACAATTTTGAAAGTGGAGCTTTATTTTCTCAACCATGAGTAGCTTACTATTTATTAAAGCTATTTCACAAAAAAAAAACATTTTTATTTAATTGAAAATCGCACTTTATACTGTTTGACCAATCATATGTTAATTTTTTTCGCATACTGACCATTTAGAAATTGATTTAGCGGAAATCTTTCTACATATGGTGATTTTCAGAAATCCCCACCATGCCAATTAGGTGAAAATCATTTATACCTATCATAAAATTGTATTCACTGGTGTTGTCTTGTTGGTCGAGAATCTAGCCCTAGGAACCGACGAATTCATCATTTGTTAAAGTTGCAAAAATTTTGTATAAATTTGTAGCTGTGGAATTTGTTTGTTTATTTTATGTTTTCATAGTAATCAAGACCCGAGAGAAAGATTTTTTTTATTTTTAAATTTATTATTATTTTATTCAATTTATTATTTATATTAATTCGCACGCTATTTTGATTTCTGGAAAATTAATAGTTTTCCATCGCTTTTTTATTTTTGCTAAATCGTCCCTCGTCTTAGACTCGTGAAGATTTTTACGCAAAAAAATCTTGACATGCAGAATCAATTTCCGGAAATAAAAGCACGCACTTATTAGATTATATATGAAAAGTAAAATGCAAGTTGTGACAACGCGAAATAAAAAATAACTATCACTGCTTACAGAAAGCAAACTTTTATCCAAGATAAACAGAAATGATTGGATCAAATGTCAAATTCTCATCGGGCCATTGTCTATGCTGCTTTAGTGATGGAAATTATATAGTGTGGTAAATATTTCTGTGGAACTAAACATATTATTTAGAACTCAGTAAAGGAGAAAAATTCATCTGATAAAATCACGACGGTGAAGATTGATTTTATCAATTATTATTGATAAAATTGCTTGTTGTCAATCCAACTTTAGTTTAAGGTTTGCAAATAAATACTTGTTTTGACAAAATAAAGTCTCAAGTGTAATAGAACAAGATAATTAAATAATAAATCAGTAATAATAGATAAATTTACATTCTGATTATCGCCATAGCAACTAAAGGCAAAAAAAATATTGTAGGTCAAATCCTTTCTCCACGGTCAGATTGCCAAAAAACGCAGCAGTTTATATCATTTTATTTTTACTAATTTGATTATCTTAAATAATTTATTTATTATTAAGCAGTTATATTTTAAAAAAATTTAAGCTGTGTGCGATTTTTACTTTCATTAATATAGTTTATCTAATTGACTTTACAGATTTTGTAGCATTTTTTGTCGGTGGTTTAATAATTATTTTCTACAACCTTTTAATTTATTTTTCAACTAGGTAGTCAAATCGCCTTACGAGTTGAGTACGAAATTACAATGCCTTAATTTTTTGACAGTATGATTTTGATAAAATAAGTTTAAAAAGCAGTAATGACGTGTTAGAGAGAGCGCAAGTAGGAGGAGTGGTGGTACGAAATGAAAAGTTATGAACGTTGACGTATGCGGATAATATGGCGGTAATTGCAGAGGATAAGAGAGGTATAATAAAGGAAATGATTAGATGTATGGAGAAATATATAAGAAAGAAAGGTAAAGCGCGAGGTCAACACAGATAACACAAACATGATGATATTTAAGAAAGCGGGAGGCAGAGAGAAAACGGACAAATGTAGATGGATGCGAAAGCAGAAATAGAAGAAATACAGAGAGAACTCATATTAAGGAGCTTGCCAAAAAAGGAAATGCAGTGATAGGGCAAATTTGGAGCTTAGGGGAGAGACTGCTTGAGAGAGAGTTTGGAAAAAGAGTTATGCTATTTGAGAGTATGGTTAAGAGGGTATTGATGCATGGTGCGGAAATATGGGGATGGAAGAAAAGAGAGGTAATAGAAAAAGTACAGGAACGGTACTACAAATGGGTATTGGGAGTGGAAAGAGGAACGCCAGGCTACATATTAATGGAAGAATGCGAGCGGGTAAAAGTAAGAGTAGACGCAGGAAAAAAGACATATAAGTTTGAAGAAGAACAGATAGAAAGAAAAGAGAAAAAAAGGTTGACTGAATGTATGAGTGAAAAGATGCAAGAGAAGACGTATTTTGAAAGGAGCGGACTGAGTGGGAAGGAAGTTGAGAGAGAATAAAAGGCTTATAGGGGAAAGAGTATGGATAGAAGGGAAAGAAAGAGATAGAGGCGTATGTAGGCAAAAAAAGAAGAAACAGACTGAGAGAGACAAAATACAAAAGTGCATACGTAAGGCGGTGGACTAAAAGGGTGCTCAAATATTTGCCAAAAAAACAAAAAAGTGTAAAAGGAATATGATTTCAAGGTTTCGGTGTGAAAGTGAAGCAAATGAAAATAAATATTGGCTGAAAGACGAAGAGCGATTGTGTAGGATGTGCTGGGAAGAGAGAGAGTCATTGGAACATTTGAAGAATTGCAAAGAGCTGAAAGAGACGAAACGAGAGTTAGGTGACTTAATATGAGGAAGGTAGAGGATTCAAATGGATGAAGGGGGTGCTTAAAAGAAGAGCACTGTAAATAGGAAAAAATAAAAAGATATAATACTGTCAAAGGTAATAATTTCTGTAACGTTTAAACAATAAAACTTATTATTACTAAATAAGCCGTAATGACATGTCATCAGCATTTATTTATCTTTGTTATGTAATGATGACCTATGAAGTGTAAGGATCACTGTAAAGGTCATCATTAATTCATTTGGGGGAGTCTTGTTTGAGAAGACTTTGTTTTTTATTTTAATTAGATATCACAAGTCTGCTGTCTTGAATGAAAATTAATTTATGTTTTTTTTTAAATACATATATACCTTTCTCTATTTTTGTTCTATTAACATTATTAATTCATAATATTATTGCTCATAATTCATTAATTATTGAGACTATTGCAATAGATACGATTCAACAAGGTTGCCAAAACCGAATTTAACTTTGCTTGTGCGGTCTTAAAAGCTCACTTTTTTTTTCTAAAGAATTAGGATAATTGGGTCTTTGCCATGAGTGTTTTAATTTTGTTGGTTATTAGATTGGGGCTTTAAGTGTTTGTTTTTTTTAAATCATTTGTAGAGTTTTTGTTCCTGTGGTGATTTAAATAGATGAATTGTTAAAAAAGCCCTGTCATATTATAGCATTTTTGAGGTACAACTTTTATGTATTTGCTTAAAAAATCGTAAAAGAACACCTCGAAATGTCAAACTGTATGATGTGAAAACGGTCTGTAATTGGTTATCGGGGCTGTTCATATTTTTTCTTTACTTGTGCACAAGATGTGGTATGATTTTGATGAAGAGAAACGCAAATTAAAGTCATGATTTATTACTCGAAATTGGCGTCATTGTGGATTGTCGTCATAAGTTTGCCCGATTTTTGCGTATTATTTCAATTAACGTAAATCGGCGCTTTAATTATAGAAATCTTTTTCTTAAGGTATAACGCATATAATAGCAAAAAGGAAAAAACAGGAATTTTTGAATAATTTTTATCATTTATAACGTTTTGAAGTCATTTTTGAATTGGAAAAAAGCAAAATGTGGTGTGATAAGTATAGGTCATTGTCAGTACTATCAGTATCTTTTAAATATTTTTGACAATTACAAAGGTATTTAATGTTGAAAATGTCATAAAACGAAACATTCGGTATCTTGATAAAATATTTTAGTTCTGGTTGAAAAGTTGAAATATTTTCTGTTAAATTAATGTTGTAAGACTGGGCCAATCGATTTCCAGTTATCGTTGACTTTGACAGTTTTTTTTTTATCTGCACAATATAACGTGATAGTCGCAAACAAAATGTGAAAAAGCAAGTAGGTGAGTTCAGACCATTGGTTTTGGAGAGAAAACGCCAACACAAAGCAGTATTTTCAAATATTGTTCACTTATTTTACGACAAAACTACCAATAAAATTATGTTTGCATCACTGCATTCTATTCGTGCTTGAAATGAAGCCATAATTTAATCTTGTTATTTGCGGTAAACCAACATTTCCACAGCTTCCACGTGCATATTTTTGTTTCAACTACTCCACGATAACGTGAACAAAAAAATAAAACACTGCTTCGATAACCTATAAACCTAAAATTTTTTCAAGTTTGCTATTGTTTAGAAGATTTATATCTTTCATTGGAAAAAAATTCTATTAATTTAATAGTTCAAGCCCTTGGCAAATCTCCCGACCAGACATGACGCTCATAGACGTAGGTGGCAAAAATGGAACGTTCACCTTGGGAAAACATCAGAATTGTGATCTATTAATTTATTGTTATTTATGGATATTTATACAATTCTAAGCACAAATGATACGCTCTTTCAAAATATTTTTATTTTTGGGAAAATCAGTTGTTTATGTCCTGCGACGCCACTGACAGCAGCTGAAGCAATTAATTATTGACAAGATTTACGTTTGAAAGCCTACTGGTATTATAAATTTAGACGGCCTGATTTGGACCAATAATAAACCGTTTTATCAATATTTTTCTATGAATCAACAATAAGTGGGCAACTTTGTCAATGAAAATCCCACAAGCAGCTGTAATAATTTATTCAAATTTATTCTAATTATGAACATCAGTCAATAGCTTTCAGGAGATGAGTCAAGAAGGTTCAAAGTAACAAAAAGTACACATAAGATCATAATTTTCTTATAGTACAGAAGATATAAATTACAGTTTTTGTATGAAAATATTTTATTTAAAAACTTTTTATACCAGATTTTTAAAAATGTTTAGCCGGAACAGAAACATAAATCAATAGAAATTTTCAAGCAAAAAATATTTTTTATTACACCTTTTTGAGCACACATTCATTATTTATGTTTGTTTATGCGCTGGGAAAGTTATCTTTTCCGTGCACTGCACCCAAAATTTGTTTTTTGTGCAATAAACTACTTTACAGATTATTTGTACTAAGCTCAAATAAAACTATGTGTTAATAAATGAATACTTGAATTTGCATTTTTGTTTTATTTTTACCGCTGCTGCTAAAACTGAACGTCACTGCATTTTTTTGCTAAATAAATTTATAAATATTTGTTAAAGTCTTAGTCAATTAATAAATATTAAACATGTTTGTAAATATGTGCAAAACTCTCATTAAATGGGAAACAAATTTTGGAGAAGTATTTTTTTATTTGATTTGCTTGAGCGCAACTGTCTAAATGAACGTCTAACGTTTGACGTAAACCACTATATAATTTGAAAGATTTACTTTTTTTGTTAATAAATAAACACAGTGCAGCAGTTACGCAATCATTTTTCATAAGTTTTTCAAATATAAAAACTTTAACTATACTAAACTACTTAACACATAAAGTATGAATATGCATTGTTTTAAATTTTTTAAAGTTATTGAAAATTTCTTAACAAAATCTAAAAAGCTTTTAAAACTTATTAAAATTATAAATTAAACATTTAAAAAATATTATTATACTTCAATGTTGTTGTTTTTTATGACTTTTTTTATTTTTGGGCTTTTATCAGAAAAGAACCGTAAATAAATTATTGCCATAAACGTTTAGCACTTTATTTAATGCTTTTGAAATGAGAAGAAACCCTGTTATGTAAGGAAGCCAAATTTGAGGCATCTAAAAGCCATTAAGGTAACTCTTCAGAATCAGAATCTATTCCTAATTGAATCAACAATAATCTTGTAAAAATTTGTCACATAATGAGCAAGACTTACGTTTGTTTCCTCATTTTTAAAACTTTTTTTACATGTACAGTGGGGGACACGGAATTTTGAACGACTTGTCATTCTATTGACATTAAAATGTAAAACTGCCTTATAGACAACTAACCTCATTTCCTCATTTTTAAATTTTTTTTTACATGTACAGTGGGGGACAAGGAATTTTGAACGACTTGTCATTCTATTGACATTAAAATATAAAACTGCCTTAGAGACAACTAACCTTATTTTCGAGTTTTATTCATCATTGTCATATTGACAACGACAGCAAAAATTACAATTATTATAGCTTTAGCAGATTCTCTTCAAAAACGGTAGTTGTGGCAACATTAAGTTAGGTTACTTGCATAGCCAAAGTCAATGGTAACAACAACAATCTGAATTTAACTTGAACATTTTTATTGAATTAAATAAAGAAGAAATGCGTATGAAAAACAGAACAAATCGAAACAAATCAGAAACAACTAATAATTTGTCAATGCTGCGTTCGATTCTAAAATTAGTCTCCGGCTGATGGAACTATCAGCCGATTTCGGTGATAGTTCTGTGGTAATGCCTGCCATGCTTCGGTAATTGTATTTAGAAGATCATCTCTGTTTTGAAATGTTTGTCGCAGCTGTTTTAAATGCCTCACCAACCATCCCCACAAATTTTCTATAGGATTTAGATCCGGACTGCGACTAGGCCAATCAAGGACATTTATGTTATGATGCTGAAATCATTCTGTCATTCTGTGTGCTGTGTGTATAGAACAATTATCTTGTTGAAACACAAACTTACTATTAGACAAATGAGGCAGAAAGCAGCATTACGTTTTCAAGGATCTTAATATAAGTGTCACTGGTTAGCCTCTTCTCTACATGCAGTATTACACCAGAGCTGATCACCAAAATCCTTTTTTTTTTTTCTGTTAGAGGGGTGGAAAATCTTCAAAAAGACACCGGCCGATGTTATTGGCCGGTAGTGTGGGATTCTTACCCACTAAAAACCACCTCTGCCCTATCTGACACTACAGTGGGTCGAGGCCTAGCCTCATATCACCGAGAATGACTTGCGATACATCGAGGAATGTATCGGCTTATCTTGAAGACATCGAATAAAGCAGTAAATGCTAATACGATGCCTCCGGTTTTAGTTTAGGGGCTTTGCTGTCTTACTGCCCGGAGCTAGTGATAGCAAGCCTTTGTTGTAGGTACAACTGGGATGCCTATCCCTATATCCTGGGACTCTAAAAAGAGTTTTTAGAATGCATATAGTATGCGAAGCTTTGTGAAAATTGAGAAGATCTTTTGTTTTTGTCCTGGCTGGTCTTGTTGCATCAGTGTTCCTCTCTAGGTTGTCGGTCCCCAGTCGACTTCCATGAGAAGTGCTGTCTTGGGCCTCTTGAAGCGGGTGGTGATTCCCTCATCGTAGTCCAGTGCAGTTTTCAGCAGTAAGTTTGGATGCTCTTTAGCCTTCTGATGGTAGGAGGTGAGGAGATCCTTGATGAATTTTCTCATCGATGGAATTCCCGACTCAGAGTGAAGCTGATCGTTTCGAATGAACCAAGGGGCGTCAAAGGCCCTTCTAATGGCTCGACTTTGGACGACCTGAAGTTTCTTCATTTGAGTTTTCGATACTGTAGCCCATGCCGGGATGGCATAGGTGAGTATCGGTCGGATGCACATCTTGTAGAGAAGACATTTGTTCCTTATGCTTAATTTGCTTTTTCGGCAAATTAGCGGGAACAAACATGCCATTGCTCCTTTTGCTTTCGAAACTGCATAGTTCACGTGAGGGATGAACGAGAGTCTGGAATCAAAAATTACACCCAGATAAGTTACCTTCTTTTGCCATTGGATGTTCTCCCCAAACATCTGGATGTGGCCTGAAGGTTCCTTAAATCTGCGAGTCACAAAAAGTGCAGAGCTTTTTTCAGGGTTGACTTTGATAAGCCACTTAGAAAACCATTCCTCTATGGCTGTTGCTGCTTCCTGAAGATACCTGCTCAAAAGAACGGGACTTTTGGAGCGAGCAAGGATAGCCGTATCGTCCGCATATACGGCGATTTGGGAACGAGGAACTTTGGGTAAATCTCTGGTGAAAAGAAAATAGAGAATTGGAGAGAGAACTGAGCCCTGGGGAACACCGGCTTTTAAGAAGCGCTCTGTTGAAAGGGTGTTTTGGATTCTCGCTTGGAATTTGCGATTTACCAGAAAGGATTGAATTGTTCTCACTAGCGGGCGAGATATGCCAGCACGAAGTAACTTATAAATAAGTCCATCATGCCAGACAGTATCAAAGGCCTTGGAGACATCAAGAAAGACTGCACCACCAAACTCTTTGAAGTTGAGGCCAGCTGAGAAGTATTCAGTGACTCGAACAACTTGGTCTGTGGTTGAGTGATTTGGGCGAAAACCAAACTGCTCATCAGGCAGTAGATTGAGGTCTGAAACATTTTGAGCCAAGCGGCTTCGAATTACCCTTTCTGCAATTTTTCCAATTGCGGATAAAAGACTGGTTGGTCGATAGTTCTGCGGGAGTTTGGGAGATTTTCTTGGCTTTTGGAAGAAAATGACGTTTGCAGATTTCCATCGACTTGATGGCTTTCTTATGTTTATGTGTTTTTTTTTGCTGCTACGGAGTTTTTTAAACCGCTTCTTTTTATTTTTCGCCGAGCTGTTCGGACTGATCCCAAAAAATTTGCAATTTTGACGGCTTCAGCCGTTTGAAAAAAAGATTACTTTCGACCACATTGATAATCGCTTGGGGTTGTACAGCGGCAGATACTCTGTACAACTGTCTGATACAGTCTGTACCTTCCAGACTGTTGACGCCAGTCTCCATTGTTTTACAGAGTCTCTGGATATACCTAATTGTATTGCAATTTGATCGACATGTCGGTCTGGAAGATGGTTACAATTCTTGCTTTATCGAAGAGGGAAATAGCTGGCAAGGTGTTGCTAATTTAACTTAATTAATATGTAGTACAAAATGAACTGTAGAATGGCGGAAACGGAATTTTGAACATCAATTTTGAAAATAAGGTTGGTTGTTCTATAAGGCAACTTACATTTTAATGTCAATAGAATGACAAGTTCTTTAAAATTTCGTAAACTTTCGAATGTAGAGCGGCTTACATTGACTTTTTTCTAAATGACAGAATTTTGATGTTTAAAATTTCGTGTCTCCCACTGTATTGACATTGTTGCTAGGCCAAGATTTTTCATGTTTAGCATGGCTCCCCCGATAATTAGCTATAATTGAATTTTAAAAATGAATACCACTATTAGATTTAAAAGCAAAATATATAATAGTATGCTTGATAAGCAAATAGCTATTTTATTTTCTCCTCTTGATAAGCAAATAGGTATTTTTATACACTAAAGCTCAAATCCTGGTCAATTCTAGAAAAAATTAACAAACCAAAGGTTGTTTTATATTTTTAGTTTTTTTTTATCACAAAACGAGTATAGGCAAATAAATTAATAAAAATTTGATCTGATTGACATCTGATTTATCAGATGTCAAAAAAATTGTTTATACTGAGTGACCCAAAATTACCAAAAGAGTTTGAGTTCATTATAACATTTTATCTAAGACAAAATCAATTATTTTTTTAAATATAGTTTATTATTAAATGTTAAAATTTGTTATTTGTTACGTCTGTAATGCTCACCTCTTTAAATTTAAGTTTATGCCGATCTTTCACGAAATAGTCTTTTCTATCTTATTGTTATCTATATTAGTGTTGTCGAATTTAGTGTTTTTATGTTGTTTGATTTTTTTTTGTAGTTATTGCTTTGTTTGGTAGTTTGTATATTATGTTGCATCTCAGTTTACAGGGTGGAGCATTTTTTTATTGTGATTTTTTTCAACTTTTGAATTTTGTTGGATGAATTTTGTTGCAATGTTAACACAAAATATAGAGGAAAAAATCAGTTAAGCGCAAAATAATGCGTAGAGGTAAAAAGTATTAGGCTCTAACACAAAAACAAGAAACGCAGCTGACAAAATAACTTTTGAGTAGCTTTACTGGTTATTAGGAGCTGTTTTGACGTTTGATTTTGACTAAACAAATCGATCGTTAATGTACACAAAATAGAAGCACTGTTTTAATGGCAAATGGTTGTTTATAATTAGTGACTTCAATTGTTTTCAGACGCAACTATGTTTATTAGCATACAATTCGGTTAACAATTAAAATTTTAAAAGTATATTTATGTCTCTTCCTAAATTCATTTTTACTAAATTAAAAACATTTTTGTCAACGAAAACATATTGTATATTAAGAGGAGATTAATAATCTCTTCATTTATAGATTGCTGCTTCCTAAAGGATGCACGCCTGTTAAACACCTTCGATTATTAATCGTGTTCATTGACACATTTGTAAATTAAATAGCTATTAAATTTTTAAATAGTTATCTTTCAAATAAGTTTATTATTAATACTTTAAAGAATCGAGTACATAATTTGTATCAAGTTGGCACAAAGTAAAGCTGTAAAAGCTGCAAGATTAATGGCTGTAATAGGTAACGGCAATATATCAATAAAACTTAAGGAACTACCTCTAACATTCGGCTATATACCACATTGACTTTCCCATCATCAAAGTTATAGTTAGTATCTACTATACCTAGTTCTCATATTTTATAACCGTGAAACTTTTAACTGTGATATAAACATTAAGTGCTCAATAAACTTTTCAGTTATTTTTTTTTCTCATTTATTAATGGCAAATAGATTTCTGACGTGTATAGTGTGTATATATATCTATTAATAATTCCTATCAAAGCCTCAATATTCACGTCACTCACTTCCAATAAAGCGTCCCTTCTAAAAATAATTTATTGTGCACTAAGGTTCCTTGCCAAATAACTTCATACATTCAACTATTTTAGTACCTTCAGCAAGACATCTACTCCATTAAACGACGCGGAAATGTGTGAAAACTGTTCCACTCCAGATCGCAACATAATGGCAGTTAAAATAGAATAATCTACGCAAAAACATGCAAGAGGCTTAAACTTTTGGGAAAATCTGAAACCTGGCTTATTTACTTACTATTTTATTACTGGTGTAACCTAGATCTGGGTCCAGCTGTTGGGAAAATTCATAAATCAAGCGGAAGTAGGATGTGTTAATTTTTTAACACTTTTATTTTATTCGCTTTTTATGAGTATACTTTTTGTTTTTAAAGTCTAATTTTGGCAGACTTTAAAAAAAATGTTTTTGCAGGAAGCGCACGCCTGTTTTGAAGATACGTGTAATAAAACACATTTAGTGATTAATCCGATATTCTCTCGTGTTTATTCGCAGATTTGTTTTTCAATATCTGACCATACCTACTTTATTATACCAGGCGTTCAACCGAACTATTTAGCTAGTTTTACGATAAGAAAAGATAATAAAGATGTCAACACTTGCACTATACATTTATTTCAACGGCAGTTCATATGTTACAATACCTAACAAAGTATGTCATCTGCTAATATGTTTTTGTTGCTAAGATTGTTGCGAAAATTGGTAAAATAAAAAAAATTCTTAGTTGTAAGTACATACTTTGTATAAAGTGAACAAAATTTTTAAACATAATTTCAAAATTTATTTATTAGATTTGTAATAAACAGGTTGGCTTAGAAATACCAAAGTGGTTTGAATCCTTTATAAGTTTTTTATTATATATATTTTTTGTTTTTCTTTAGTTTTTTGTTAATAAGACTTGAGAAATTTAATATAAAACAGTATACAATTGAACAGCGCGCCCTAATCGTTGAGCTTTATTTCTTAAATTATCAGTTTATTGTTATCGCTTAGCGTGCATATTGTCGTTATTTTAATGTGCGGGTTGGACCTTTAGAGTCGACAAATTTTTGACAACACGGACCAGTAATTAACTTTTCTGGTGCCGGCAGACGACGAACGGTGCACACGGATAACAATATTGAAGAGAGTATTCGAGAAGGTGAAGAAACATCAACCAAGAGACATTCGACACAACTTGGCCTCTCACCAGAGTCAAATTCAAAAATTTTTTTGATACAATGTTACAAAAATTGATAATGCTCTGCCTGATAACATAAAACCACTGTTGCTGCCGGCCTTCAAGTCTCACCTAAAACATTTATTATTACTAAACTAAATAAATGGAAAAGTGTTTTTTTGATAGTTGAAAAAAAATTAATATTAGGAAATTATTTTATTATTTAAGAAACCGAGCGGTCTCTAGGACGTATTGTGTAATAGTATTGTAATTATTTATTGTTCAGGTACAGTTGAAAATCAGACTTATGTCTGAACTTGTACCTTTTTGCAAATCTTATTATTATTATTATTATTATTATTTCCTTTTTTCTTGTATTGATATTTTTTTTTATATATATTTTATGTATTCATGATGATTTGCAAATAAAAAATAAAAAAAAAAAAGAAAAAATTGCTGCTAGAACCGTTTGCAATTATGGTTCCAACAAAATAAATTTACAACACAACATGGCTGTTATGCAACAATTCTGGTAAACGAATTATTTGGTGCCCAAACAATTTTAATTGACCTCCACATTTACCGAATATAACCGCTCCAGATTTTTTTTTGGGTTATTTACACTTGCAAAATATAATTTTTTATAAGTAAATTATAAATGTTCTTTATTAATAAACTGTATTTAAAAAAAATAATTGATTTTGTCTTGGATAAAAACTTATAATGAACTCAAACTCTTTTGGTAACTTTGGGTCATTTTGTATAAACAATATTTTTCTGATTTCTAAACTACACAGAAGATAAAAACGATGGTGGAACCTGAGACAATAGTTATGTAATGATGAAAAGGGAATTTTATTTGGGCAAGCAACACAACAGAATGGTCTAAATCGTCAGTCAAAACTGCAAGAACTTTGTTAAAACCAAACTTTTAAACCTCCTATGAAGTCTCAAAAGCTGTTATATGAAAAAACTAAAAACTAAAATTAAAGAAAAAAAAACCAACGTGAACTGTTTTTAATGTTAAACTATTTTAATAAAAATTTATTTAAAGCATTTATTAAATAATTACTTAAAAATAGATTATTATATATTGACATTAATGATTAATGGGTGAATCAGAGTTAGTTTCTGGGTTTAATGTAGAGTACAGAAGAGGGGGCTTTGCAATAATTTTTTTAGCGGAATATTCTAATATTATATGAGTGACTTAGACTTTTGCTCTTAATTTCTGGCATTCAGAATCTTTTTAACTCCGTTAATTTATACCGTCAATACAGTTTTTTATCTTCGGAAACTAATGCAATTGTTTTTTTTTTCTGAGAGATAAGTCTTCGTCGGGTTTTTTACATTATTCAGTCTTGCATTTAATAAATATTATTATTGAAATTTTTAAATTGTGAAAATTATCAAAATGTGATAACCCACACTCTGAACTTATCTATGACTATAGTTTCGGGGTATTTTGGCTGAATAATGCGAAAAAACCAACGAAGATTTATCTCTCAGGAAAAAAAAGCAATTTTATTAGATTCCGAAGACACGATACTGTCAATTAATTGAAGGAAATGAAAATATTCTGAATGCGAGGGTTTGTCTTTTTGCAAAAGTCTAAGTCACTCATGTTGCAATTAAATTGGGGGATATATACACAATAAACAAACTGAGATAATTATCAATATGTGAGGACCGGGCTGTACACTTATTTGATAAGTGCCAAAATAGAACAAAACTATAGCCATGGGTTCAGAGATTGGGTTATCACATTTTGGTGATTTTCTCAATTTGAAAATTTCAATAGTAAGATTATTTTATGTTCAGGAATATGAAGCTCAATCATACGTCTTGTTTTTCCTATGTAAATTTTTACACAAGAGCACAAAATGTTATATAGGATGTATATGGAATTTTGTGACGAAAACTGATAAAACATGTATTTTGACTATTTGGCTCGATGGCATATTTCAATAAAAGTATATAACTAATAAATAATTTTGCTGATGGTATTGTATCAGACATTCTTAAAAATTTCAAAATATTATTATTTGATTGTTATCTGTTATACAAAGAAAAAGTTATTTAATTTTAATTAGTTTTTGGAAAAAACTCGCTGATAAAGCTTGATTTGTCTACGTTCTACTTTCTGTAATTTTTTTAGTAAGATTTAAGCACTTTATGGCGTCGTATAGATAAACGCTTATTATAACCTCTCGGATTGTTGACCTTTCAACCTTTTGGCTTCTCTATAATAATTTAGTTAGCCACTCATATTTATTTATTTAATAAACAACGGAACTTTTTTTTCTATGCTTCGTTGCAATTGCAAAAATAAATCTCTGTAAAAGATAACAAATTCGATTTCAATTTAGGACAATCGTTTGTTTGATGTTTGTGTTTGTGGAAATTAATTTAACTGGCATTGGCATAAAAATGTCAAGAAGAGGCAAAGCGACATGAAAATGTGTTCTTAATGATGCAGAAATCGTGCAAAAAATATACAAAGTTGTGACATTTATGAGAGGCCGGTGTTAGTGAATGAGTTCAATTTTTTTCAGATCGCTTTTACAACAATCGGTGCCATTAAATCAAAGATGCTCTACTTTCACCTAATTTTGGAAGCGTATTAGCATAATAGCTCGGTCATAAATATTCACTAATATCATATTTTTGCTTTTAGCTATTTTTACTTCAAGTTTATTCAGACAACTTAAATTTTCATACTACCACATTTTATTTTAAGCAACATTTTACTCATTAGCACTGTTCTTTACTCGTTAGCAACATAATCAACATTTAATAGAAAAACTGTTATAAATATACAACTCGTTATATTTTTTTAAAAATTTTTAACTAAAATAGTTATAGCAAATTTATTATGTTTGTTATACGTTATTGATCTTGATAATGGTTATTCTTCAATTCTATTCAATCAATTTCTAAAGTTTATTAATTAAAGGTTTTCTTTAAAGTTTTTTTATAAATTGTGAATTTTACCTATATTATTAACCAAGAGTGAGGCGTGTTCCGCAGAAATTTCAGCAATACTCTTACTGTTTCGATAAAAAATTAAAAATTCAGCCCATTTTAAATAATAAACAGTTTAGATTCCTTTAGCAAAAAAGACGTTTTTTTTTTTGGGCTACGCAATGTTACGCTGATTGATTTAAATTATGTTTAAGCGTTAGTATTTTTGACTTTTTCGCTCCCATCTTCTATTTTCTTAAGAATGCAGGTAATTATCTGCATTTAGAAACATCTCTAGTTTTATATGTTGGTAATATTTTTGAGGGTTATAAAATGCCATCAACAAATTGTCAGAATTTTGTATAAAATCCATGTTGAGGCCCACATAACGTTTCCTATCAACTTCTACCGCGCTCGAGTTATTTTATTATTATTAGTATTATTATTAGTACTTTCTAAGCTCTTAATGACTCCACGGCTTAATTGAAAAACGTTCTAAGATTTTTTTTCTTAAAGAAAAAATTTAATGGGTTTTGATAACGTTTGAGTTACTAGACATTTAGCATTGTAAGTTATTAAAAAAAAACGATGGTTTTAAGGTTTTAGCCTGAAAAGAAAAAAAACTGAATTTATTATAAAAGTTAACTTTTTCAAAAAAAAATGCTAACAGAATGTTTCCACACATTTTGTTTAATTCGCTGCTGATAGAATTGTTTAAGACATTTATCAATATTTACTGTAGCTTTTTTTGTGAATTTTAAAGTTTGAAGTGTTTTATCTACCAAACTTTTGATGCGGCTTTTTTTCAAAAATTTTTGTTTTGTTTATTTGTTTGACATGCATGTTTTATCTAGTTATCATGTTTTACGTATAATAAACAGGTATAGTAATTGTAACAACATATAATTTTCTAGCTTGTGAAACGGCCTATGATGCAATTATTTTAGAAAAAAAAAATGCTCAGCAACAAGAGCTTGCTCAAATGGGTTATTTTTTTTTGAGTAATTTATTTGCTATTAAGGCACGTTTCTAGAGTACAACTCAGCTAAATTTAATAGAATTATTATGGTTGTATAATTAAAAGCTGTTAAATAAGATATTGTGTTTTAATTTTATATGAGTCTAATTAAGGACAGATATTAACTTGCAAGAAAATTGGGTTAAGTTTTCAATTGATTAATTAGTTATTTAATTAATTATTAGTGTCAAAAAAAAATTCGGAAATTATATTGGAATTCTGCTTTATTACTGTTGAAACCACGCCCTCGTTATATAATGTGGCCAAAATTAAAACAATTTGACAATTGATTAGAAAAAGTGTCAACTTTACTTTTTTGTTATTTGTACAAACTCAACTAAAAATAATAATAGTTCCGACAGAAACGTCAACATTTTATTTTTAGATTTGGATTTTTAACTTTAAAAACTGCTGACAGTTTAAATAATTTTTAAAATGAACATTTGCAGAATCTCTTGAAAACCTCTAGCTGTTTTAAACTTTATAAATTTTGTATTTAAATTTAAATAATTTTTTTTTAATTTGTGCATATTTATTGCAGGAACTGGTACATTTGGCCGAGTCCTCCTCTGCAGAAATAAATCAACTGATCAATACGGTGCCATGAAAATACTATGTTTATCCGACGTAATCAGACTCAAACAGGTGGAACACGTCAAAAACGAGAAACATATTCTGCAGGAAATCAGGCATCCATTTGTTGTAAATTTGTAAGTAAATTCATTTATAATAATAGAACTAAAGATGAAAACAAATTATTAATAAATAAAGAATGGAAGATATTTTTAAGCATTAAATTTGCGCTTGAAATCAAAAAAACAAATAAAGAAAACACGACAAAATCGGCAGGTGGTCGCATCAGAGAGTTTTAAAACTGATCAAAAAAATAAATTTTGGCAAATTTCCTCAGCTTGTAAAGCTATGTTTTATTTTTGTTAAGTTAAACAAACTGTCAGATGCAATTTTACAGCGGGATTAAGTACGCTAATCTCTCTTACGAAGTGTTTCCTGTGAATATTTAATGATTTTGCAACTTTAACACTTTCTTTACTCTCGGTGGTCTTATTGAAAACATCGAAAGTTATGCTTTTAATAATACAGAGCCCTTGGGCGCTTTTGAAAGTGCTCATTGATTAATGGAAATCGCCGAACGAGTTTTATGATTACACGGCAGACTGATGGGTACTTAATATTTGGAACATAATATTAATTAGATTGGTAATTTGAATTTTTAATGACCTTATTAGAAAATAATTTTCAGAGTTTCCAAGATCTGATTTATTACCATATTGTACAGTAACGCCAAAAATAACAACAAAGGTTAGTTTTGAGTTAATGTTGGGAGAGCAATGAAATGAGTTTTAAAAAACTAAAAAAAACTTTAATGTATACCTAGCTAAAAACATCAACTAAAAATTACAAAAATGGTTTTTAACTAAGGTAAACTTGTTCAACAAGAAGTTACTCATAAAAAAAAGTTAAAAATTAAAAAATGTTTTTTTAATATGGTTATATGTATGTACATGTACAATGTACATGGTACATTATGAAGCGTTGCAAAAATATATTTAACTTATTTAAAAACATTATACGTAGGACCAGCGACATCTAATAGAAACTACCTTAAATAAAAAAGTTGAGAAGCAAGGTTTTAACATGTTTTAATGCATATAAGTCGCCCTATACAGCAGATGTCAGTTTTGATAGACACAAATTGAGATAAAACGTATATCGCGAATTGGACATCTAAGTTATCATGTTAACGCCTTTTGTCTCAAACGCATATCAACGAGATGCAATGTGATCTATCTTCTTCGGCTACTACCAAAAATAGAATAATAAGATCAATGCAAATTCGTTCAAACTATATCCGTAGACATGAACATGTTTCGTTCTTATTGGAACTTAATTTTTATTGAGAATTTCGGAAATTTTTATTACGGAAGTAATAGGGCACTTGGGAAAATATGAGCCCAAGATTGTTACTGCAAATTTATTCAAATCTGAATCTGTTGCGACTTGCTTGAGAGTTCCAATTAGAACGGAAGCCTACGGATCTAGTTGGAATGAATTTGCGTAGATCATATTATATACGTAGAAAACCAAATTTACTAACTTGTTATTACATACAAACATGCTACCTATTGTTATTTATTATTGAGAACAAAAGATGTAATAAATAAATAGGTAACCATGTATTGGATGTATTTTAAATTTTTTTTTTAGCAAGTTACAAAGCTTGTAACAAAGCAATTTGGCAGATAATATTAGATGTAGCTAGACTTATACAATGACAGTACTTTTATAATTATCTTATTGACTTTATTTACAAAATTGATTATCAGAATGATAGAAAGCTTACGCACTCTGGTAGAACCAAAATGCAGCAAAAGAAAAACATGTTGTATAAACTGTTCAAATGATTTATTAAAATATTTTTTTTATTTAGTTTTTTCATAAAATTATACAATTACTACTTCTGTATTTTTTTAAATATAAACTTTTGATTAGCTTTCAAAATTTTACTTTTGCTTTGACTGGCACTGTCTTCAAAAATAATTGATTAAGTATTGAAATATCTAATAACAATAACTTTATAGTATGTATTTTCTTAAAAAAATTTTTTTTGTATTGTATTTTATTTTAATTTTTAGTTGAGCTTTTCTCCTTAGCTGTGTATTAATTATAGTTTTGGAACTTCGCCGCCATAGTTCAGCTATTTCGTAAAAAATTACTACAAAAATAGGTGCACAGACCTTTCTCGACTTTTGCTGTTTTTAATAGTAAAAACCGTATTAAAATCTGTTGAGTATTTTTTTAATAAAAAGCACAACATGTTTAAGACAGATTTTTTTTGGTTTCTGTGGATCTTGATTTCGACAACGACGACCTCAAAAATACACCTTTTTAAACATAAATAGAATTTTTAACGATTAGCATTCAGCAAAAAAATCGATATATTTTTTTTAGAAGTCAATTTTTTAAATGGAATTGATCATAAAATATGTTCTACAGGTAAAGCTGAGAATATTATTATTGTTAATTTTCAAATCGAAATCAAATAGTTGAGGAACAGGAAGCTATTAATTTAAAAAAGTAAATAAAAGATTGGAATAGAATTGATCTTCATGAAGAAAGTGATTTCTACAAAAAAAACACATTTTCTTATTTGGGTCTTATCTAAAAAAAAATTATAGCTTAAATATCCTATACTGTTTACGTACAGCACGCTCAAAGGTAAATTTTGAATTAGTTTTGCTTTAGTTTTTGATGTAAACTTCCCTCTTTTGCATCTTAGTTTTGTGTCTTAGGTAGAGTTAATTTTTCTTTGATTCAAATCATTTTTAAATGCCGTATCATTTTAAATCTTTGCAAATTTGGTCAATTCTCATAACAATATATATTTTTTTATATTCAAAGATTTAATTATTATTAGTTTTGGAAGATAGATAGAGGGTATTCTTGTAACAATGTGGTTATTTAACACTTTATTATTAATTTTTTTAAATTTTTTGTGTTTTATTTTAAGTTTTTTTATATGAATATTGGTAAAACACTATTGTAAAATCTAATCCACTTGTCTTCTTCCTACATGCGTCTTACTGATGCGTCTTATAGCTCAAAACATCTATAGGTTTTTTATTTTTGTTTATACTATGATGATAATCATAATGTAAAAATAAATTAATTAAAAGAAGATAAGAAATAACTTGTTATATGCTGCAGAGTCTTCAATGCCAGTTAGTATATTAGACGCGATTTTAACCTTTTCTCCAAGTCGGCATTACCTTGTCAAGCATTTAGGCTTGTTTAAGTAAATATTTATTTAAAATGGTAGTCAATTTGAATTTTAATTCATACAATTAACATAAACGTCCAAAATTAGGTAATTTTATTATAGGCCTGAAGGCGAAATTTTTGTTAAAGAAAAGTTGGTTATGTGCTACGTCTTGTTATTGTTAACTTTAGAAGTAGATAATGAATGATTAGGAAAATTATTAGTCTGACACACGACTGATTGACATTCCTCGTTTTCTTTTTATTAATGTCACTGATTATTTTGAATAACTACATACTATTAATTCTGATGCCTGAGAAAGTTGATAGACAGTAATTTGACTTGAGTAATATGATTTTAATTCCAGAATTTGTGACTGAATGTTCATGGTCTAGCTGCACAAAGTACGACTACCAATTAGGTTTTTATGTAAATGCGTTCAAATGTTTTACTAAATAGGTAAATATCTAGGTTTTTGGAACAAATATTAAAATTACTTATATTACTACAATTTGACCATTGTGTTTATTGATAACCGTTATATTTGAACATGTATGGATCTTTGCAACACAAAAGTACCAGAAAAAAAATCGTTGCGTTTCCAACAACTATGTTTGACGATTTATCAACAAAAGATGAAAACTCTGCTACAAGAGTACTAAAAGTGTTAATAATAGGTACTAATGATGAATTTTTTCTGACAGATCAGAGCTTAAATAAATACAAGACATTTTACAAAACTCTATTAAAATCATTACAAAAAGTTAGAAGTACGGTGTTTTTATTTTTTGATTAGTACATACGCAGAAACGTACGATATTATAGACGAGTTTTAACGTTTGTTTGACTTTTGTCGGTAATCATAGTTTTAAGACAATAAGCTAAACTGTTAAGCTAGATTGCAAGCAAGAGTTGATTAAATAATTAAGCATGCTATAAGAAAAACAAAAAAAATTAAAGGTTATCTTGAACAAAAATTTTAATTTGATTTTTACGAAAAATTTATTTTTTAGATGTTTTTTTTGTAACTATTTGCTTAATTATTTTTTTTAAAAAAAATTACTTTTGGTATCTAGAGAGGGTTTTTTTTATCTAGAGAGTAGTTGTTTTACAGTTTTTGCAGCTTGGTTCGTACAAAGGTAACATTGTCGTTTCAAAAACATTTGAGATGCTTTTTCTGGTTTATATCTTCTTTTTCTAGGTTTTGTGTTTTATGATTGTTGTATAAGCTTGGGTTGAGCAGCTTGAGCTTTGGTACTAGGTAAAGATAGGATATAGTGAAATCAATATGGTCAAATCCATAATTAAAAAAAAGTAGATATAATTGATTTCTGTTCACTTCTATCTTATTAAACTCAAAACATCTATTTCTAAGTATACTTATAAGTTTTTTTATCTATAGGTACTATAAATAGAACTAAAGTGTCTGTCTGCGATTTCAACATAAATATCAAATTTTAAGTATAAACTGCTATTTGTGCAAGGTCTAATAAATCACATTGTTTCACAGTGACACAGTGCAAAATAGCAGTTTTTTCTTTTCACTTAATACTCTACAATTTTTGTCTGTTTGTCTGCCTGAAAGCTTGTTTAGAGTACGCGACAAACGGCTTAACAAAGATTTTAGGAATTGAAACAGGAATTTTATCTTAAATATTTGTGCTCTACTGTAAATATTTGCCGATTTTAAAGGTTAAGAATAGTTGTAAAATTTCTATTACATATTGCTATTTAACGTGTATTATGATCAACATTGTTGTAATTCTTAAAGCGGTTAAGAGCTTATTTTAATTACTGCAAGTAGAAAGCCAAAAAATAAGTGCCACTTGTTCAAGACCTTGTATGAGGCGCCGTTTATGTCAAAATAAAACTTTTTATAGGTACATGTAAACAAAAATGATATAATAGTGTATATAATCATATAGGTTTCTGTGTCGTGTTATTATAGATGGAGGACGTTCGTTCGTGTTGCTACATCAAATATATATAATAATTTCGGTTTTCTGACGTGTGGCTATTGAACTGTTACCTCAGTAGCCAATCAGCAGATTTTGTTTTGCTTTGACTTCTTTAAGCCATTTTTAAATTGGTTTTGATAAATAAATTTATCGAAAGCTAGAATATCTAAAAACAAAAAATTGGGATTCTTATTATTGCGACCTGTTGAACAGTTCTAAAACGAAACATGTTCAAGTTCACAGATCAAGATATTGAATTTTTATTTGGTGAAAAAATATTTTTTTTTCAAAAAGTTATTGTAGGCTTTGTACTTACAAAATTTGACTGTTTTTTATTTGCTTCTACGAATTTTGTTCAATATTTTGTGGATCTAGTGCGATATTATGATTATTGCTCACATCTAGCCTTTGAACAACAGCGGAACAGCATTTAACGGAAAATACAGCAGTAGCTCTAAAAAATACTTAAATGATCTGGTTACAATAATATGAAAACTTGTTTTTTAAAAATGATAGTTAAGCATATTAAAAGAATTTTCTGAAATATGAAGAACAGTTTTTTATATTCAGTAGCAACACGAACGCCCTCCGTCTATAACGGAACTACACAGAAACTGGACATATATATCCAACTTGTAAAATTTTTAAACTGTGAGTAAAATGTATATTATATTATTTTTGTTTTCATATATGTATATAAGTTTAATTTTGATACAAACGACGCCTTATACAGACTCGCATAAACGATATTGTGTGCTCGTCTTATTTTATTAATATACGTGTGTTTTAGAAAAGGCTTTGATTATATAACACTTTTTTGTTCAGTTTTTTCAATGCCATCATTCAAATACACTTAGCTTTGAATTTTTCTTTATTCAAAAACGTATTTTGCAATTAAAAAAAACATATTGTTTAAACTGAGGAAATACAACAGTTTCAGTATGAATAGACACTAATAAACCACACAAAATTAAAGAAAATGGCATTTTTAATAGTAAACTTAGTTGGCAAGATATGATTTAAGGGACTGATGATAATGTGCCGACCCAAAGAGGTCTAGACATGTTTCACATTACAATCTGCCAACAAAGTGGCAGAATTTTCTGCTAAAAAATTGGCGTCATAAGCTGATATTTGAATAACATTAGAAATATTTTTTCATAAAACACGTACATGCATCTTATTGCATATTATACCACTTAACAGTCCCAGGGCCTCTATAAATTTAAATGGTTTCTAACTTAAGTTTTGACGTCAAACACAAAAAGCCGCATAAATTTTATGTGCCAAAAAGTTGTAATGTTGTATAAACATAATCGGCCAGCTTTGGCGATTGACAATATTTCTTTCAAAAATAAGTTTTTAATAATACATTTTTTATATAATACTTGTTTTTATAATAAATATTTTTGATATGGGGTGTGTTTTGAAATATTTTATTTTATGATATAATCGTAAACAGATATTAATAGAGTGACCTTCATCAGAGATAATGTATCTATATGTCAGCAAGCTAAGTTATTGAAATATTTTATTGTTATGATAATTATGTTTATATTAAACAAATATAAATGTTTGTGGTTATAACAAAACTTCATTAATAATAATAGTATTTTAGCATAAAGAAAACACTAAAAATGCAAATGCTTTTCATATTTGGGTGAAGCCAAATAAGACACAAATAAATGTAATTGAGAACACAGAGTGAATTTTATATAATAACTAGCTGGCCCGGCGAACTTTGTTCCGCCTAAACATAGATATTATTTTTAAAATAAGCAAACCAAAATCTTTGAAAATTATATATTGATACATGTCATTTTTTGTCTCTATCCCTCCCCTTTCCATCCCTTTGTTAATAAAAAGTAGCTGTTTATAATTATTTAGTTTTATTAATTTTTTCTAATTAATAATTAAAAATTATTAAATATTTAATAATTAAATATTAAAATAATTATTAATATTTAATTAAAAATTTTATTAATATCTTTAAATATTTATTAATATGTATTAATAAACTCGCTGCTCGATTCAAATCAGCACTTGATAAATATCTTGTTCTGCGTCGCAAATTATCTATTTGTTGACCTCTGTTGTTCGCTCGACGATTCTGCATTGCCAACCGAGCTGTTTCACGGGCTGCTTCACTTTGCTCTCGTGATTGAGAAGCACGAAGTCGAGCCATACTATCGCGGCGCTGTTCACGTGCAATTTCTTGTTCTTCTTCAGTCCTTTCATTTGCAGTATTTCGTATTCTTCTTGCATCACGGCTTTGTCGGGAAAGATTCGATCGCCTTGGTCGCGGCATTATTAATTAAACTTCACTTCACCTAAAAACTAAAATTTTCAACCATACCGAGTTTTATAGTTCACTTCACTTTTTACGAATGGGCAACGGCACTATCATTACATTATAATTGTTAATTATTTATTTAATAGAAATAGTTTTATTATTGATTTCTTACAAATATCAAATTGTCATCCATACGTCATTACATATCTGTCATTATACGTCAATTACATAGCTGTCATTTGCGTTTTGTTATTCCACGTTTTATAGTGATGGACGTTTCATGTCAAGTCACACGGGAATGCTGTCGAACGGGATGAAAAGTATCCTATGTCCTTCTCCTGGCTCTAAACTAAAATTGATATAAAAATCCAAGTTTGGGAAAATTTCTTGAGCCACGTCAAATAAATTTTAATGTAAACGCTTCTTCGTGGTTGCGTCAAATTTCTCGGTAATTTGTCGAGCCTCACCGAACGTTTCCGACATCGCATTTCACATTTGACTTTCACCCCTCTTTTAGAGGGTGGTTTCTGGAATAAAAAGTATCCTATGTCCGTCTCCTGGCTCTAAGCTACCACCTCACCAATTTTCAACCATATCGGTAAAGCCGCTCTTGAGTTATAAGTGGAGTAACTAACAGACTTTCTTTTATATATATATAGATATAAAAATGCAGATAGCAATTAAAAATTAGGTATTTGTTAGGAAATTTATTTTTGCTTTCGCCTATTTATTGGCAATTTGTAGTTTGTAAACTTGTTTAGAAACTCAAATCTTTTGCGGGTCTTGGTTTCAAGCACAACACTGTTTCAAGTGCGTAGCAAACTTCACTATTAGTGATGAAAAATAGACTGAGAGTTTTAATTTTTTTTCAACATTTATATTATTCTATGGTTTTTGATAAAAAGGTTTGAAAATGATGAAGGCTCCAAATGTGAATTTTTTAATAAATAGTTCAAATGGGTGAGATTTTATTGAATTAATTTTGAAAGTTACTTGACTTATTATATCAAGAAATTGGTATTTTTTTTTGGGCATAAACAAAGACATTATTTTAGGAGTTTACACTTGAAAAAAACAAGTCACAAAAACATAGAAAGAGGTTTTATTTTATTCATTTAAGTCATTTTTAATGTTTTTATCAAATAATTTTTCTATTATTTCGATCTCGCTTATATTTGCAAGCTTTTTTTTATTATGCCCTTGATGACTATAGTAATTGAAATTGGATTTGAATAATTTTGCTTTTTTGTTGTATTCTCAAATGACATATGCGTAGTTGAATGATATTCAATAAAGACATCTTTGTTAATCTCTCGTTGTAATGTTTAACTAAACTCATTAATTAACAGATTCTATTTTATGTTATAATCAATCAAGAATATATGTTTCCGTTATTTGAAATTTAGACAGATTTATTTTTGCTTCTTTGCTATATCAACAATTAAAGCAATTTTATTAAATGAATTTGAATTGAATGGTGACGAGGCGTTTCGATCATTTTCTGGAAATCTGGATTTAAAAAAAGTTTTATATTTTTAGCCAATAAACACTTGCGATATTGTAGTTTTTTCCAATTTTATATGTTTATTTTTGATGCTACACTCATTAAGTGAAAATATATAGTAAAAACTGTAAAAATATAGTAAAAACCAGTAAGTTGTTTGCGAAGATATTTCCTCAAATTAGTTCAACTTCACCTTATGTTTGAAATTCTGTACTCTTGAGATGGTTTCAATATCACCAAAATCAAAAACAGTTGAAGGGATTTTATAGAAATCGAAAGAAAATCTTAAATTTTGAGATGTTTTTTTTATTATAGGTTATACTTTTAGCTTTTTCAACATTATGATAAAAATTACATTTTTAAAGAAAAAAGTAAAAGAATCACTTATTTATTACTAAAAACTAAAATACATTTCACAAAAGTTTCTAACCGATTTCAAAACAGACTTTATAAACTAAAAATTTGATAAAAAATTAACTATTTTGATTACATAGAAAAAATTAAAATGACCATTATATGAGCCTATTCCATTTGTTGTGAAGAAAGATGAAAAATTAGATAGTTCGAAACAGACTTTATAAACTAAAAATTTGATAAAAAAATTAACTATTTTGATTACATAGAAAAAATTAAAATGACCGTTATATGAGCCTATTCCATTTGTTGTGAAGAAAGATGGAAAGTTAGATAATTATGGATGTTTTGAATTCATAATGTTTCTCGTCAATGCATTTTTGTATTTTCGCAGAACATTAATTCTGTCCTATGGTGAACCAAACTCATTTATCAGGCCAACCAGTGCCTAATAATAACTTATTTAAGTAGTGACCATGGGAAAAAATTAAAAATGCGAAAATCCAATTACAGACAAAGGCAGCACCGCTTTTAGGGCTTTATCAGTTGCTAGCAACCGATCATTTCAACGTTTGTTAATTTTGTCTAATAGTCCTCCGATTGGAAGACCATTGCATCAGTAAATAATAATATCTACAGTAAGAAAGGTTAGCAGTTTCTTCAATATGCCTTTCTTCTGCTTGCATTTGTGTTCTACCAGAATGCGTTAGCTAAATATTAAAACATTTTACATCGATCATTCTGGTATGTGTCTATTTTGTCTAATTTTTGATGTACTTGAACCTATGACTAAAGATGTATTCAATTTTGTTCTTTTGTCTGGCACTGCCTTCAAAAACAACTTATCCAGCATTGTTAATATATAAGTAACAATACTTTCATATGTTTTCATTTGTTTTTTCTTATAATCAAAAAAATCATTTTTTTGTTGGTGTCTACAACGCATGTTTTAACGTTATGACGTCTTATAACTCGAGATATAACGCCTGCAGCACACACAAGAAATCATGACTCATCGTATCAAGCCTAGCGTGCAAGCGCGGAACAAGCAAAAGAGAAGCACGATTGGCTGCTACTATTCAAAACATTTCTATGTTGTTATATGTTTCTATGTACCAAGTACTTTTCTATGTTGTTTCTATGTACCAAGTACTTGTTCCATATGGGCACAACAGCCAGTGTGTGCCACCATTTATGATGGATATTGATGCCGATGTAGGTAACAAATTCTTCTCTGCGGTGATTCAACACAAATGTGAAAAATGATAGCAATCTTGAATGCGTATCATATGTTAAAAACAACGCTGAGAGGATCAACCATCGGTTTGACTTTATAGTAAGCCCAATCGGCCGTAAACCGACTTTGCAGACAACCCTTTTTTTAAGTCGGGTTTTACGTTTTTTACCACTTATTTTAATATTTGTTGTAAATATTAAATGTCTATATACACCCTTTGCTTTCATTCGGCACATGTTTGATATAATGACGTTCTAGATTCTTGCCTATAGAAGTTTTGAATTTGCACTTATTGCAATGAAAGCCGTTGCTTGGATGGTTTCTTTTTCTATGCTTTGCCAAATTTACCTTTTTCGTAGTTGTGTAATTGCACTCATTACAATATAAACTTGTTTGTAATTCAATTGGTGTATGTTTTGCTTTTTTATGATCTTTCATGTATCTGGGCAGATGAGTTTTATATTTGCACTGATCGCATTGCAACGATTTTTGTAATGCCATTGGAACATGTTTTCTTTTTTTATGCTCTACTAAATAACTTCGGTGGTTAGTTTTATACTCGCAGTCACTGCATTGAATCCATTCTAGATTTTCAGGTAGAGTATGTTGATATTTCTTGTGATTTTTCAAATATTGGCTCTTGTTGGTTGTGTACTGACACTGATCGCACTGCATCCATTCTCCTAATTTAATTGGTTTGTGTTTCACATTGTTATGGTTTTCCAAATTGCACTTATGTCTGGTTTGAAACTCACACTCGCCGCATTGAAACCATTTCTGTAACCCAATAGGACGATGCATGTTATACATGTGCTTGGCTAAATAGACTTTTTTATTAGTTGTGAATTCACACTCATAGCAACTAAAAGTTCTCTGGGACAGATTTGGTGAATGTGTTATGTATTTATGCTGCTTTAAATATTTTGCAATATTGGTCTTATATCGGCACTGATCGCAGTGAAACCGTTTTTCTAAATGAGTTAGCCCATGTTTTCTCACTTTATGTCTTCTTAAATCACACTTTTGAGGAGTTTTGTATTGACAATCATTACACGTAAACCATTCTTGACATTCAATTAAAACATGTTTTCTATCTTTATGTCTTTTTAAATACCTCTTTACACTTGTTTCAAAGTTACATTGATCACATTTAATCAAGTTTTTTGATAGATTATTGTTTAATGTTAGAGAATGGTTGCTGGAAATGCAGCATTTTCGTTTGTGATAATAAAACCAAGTAAAGGAAAAACTTTCAACTTTACATCGTCTACAGCGTTTAAAAAATCTATCACTAACATAACCTACAAATCCACACTTATGGTTAGAAATCTCAACTTTTTGGTGCGTTGTGAAAATGCAAAAACCACATTGGTAACTTGGTGGAGAAGCATAACAGTTAAACATTATAAAATAATTAATAATCGACGAATAGATATTTAGGATATGAAATGGTTCTCACTATGCACGTGTGACACTGATTCATTTATAGATTTTACTTTTTTGACAGCCTCAGCCTCATTTCTATGCCGGCAATACAGTGACAAGTGACAGATTTTTGACAAAATTGGAAAGTAAACAAATAAATTTTTTAATTACTAATTTAGAAGACCTTTACCAGATTCCTTTTAATAACAAGTAGATTCAGTTTAGTTGTTGATTAATGGATTTGTGTTGTTTATAGAGTTTAGAAGAAGGATGCGACTTCTGTAGTACCGATAAAATGTTGAGAGCTCTATCTACATTTAGTAAGTTAAACTAATAAATAGTTGCAGTGTTGCCACTGAAGATAATAATTAAGGTTTTCCATTGAGGGTTTATGTTTATTTCAACAATAATCTGCGCAGTCTATAGTACAAAGTATACTTCACAGGTTCACTAATACTAATTGTACAAAAACTAAGAGTGGGTTTACGGAAAGTAATTTTAAACTGAATCAGAATCAAGATGTTTGATTGTTTGCTCTCGCAAATTCAACCAAATCACGTAACGAACTGTCTTTAATTTTGATTAAGTTCTTTAATTTTGATTATGTTCTTTAATTTGGCTACTATAAACCTACTCTATATTTTCAAACAAATGTTTTTGCTAAGAAATAATTTTTTTGGTGAAAATTCACTTTCTGTTTCTTTTTTATCATTTTTATCAATTTTATTCTTTATAATGTTTATTTTCTTCACCTTGCTTTCTTTTACCTCTACACATTTATTATGTGATATAATGTTTTTCTTTCTTTTTCAAACATCTTGCATTTACTTTTATTTTTCTCTATCTAAAACTTATTTTGTTTTTTTTTAATTTTGCATCTAAATTTTGCTATCACCTTTCTCTCTCTTTTTTTTAAGTACCCATGCAACTCTTCTGTGGTTATAGTATTGTATTATTTATCATACTTGCTTTCTCTTATTTCTCTTTTTTTCTTGTTTGTCTATGCTTGCTTCTGTTTCTATCCTTTATTTGTTCATGCACTCATTGTCTCGTTCTTCTTTTTTTGCAATCTCTTCTACGTTAAATGCTTTCTTTTTATAATTTCTTTTTTCTTCTATCGGCCTTTCCACTTACCAATTGATACCTTATTTCAAGTGGAAGATTCATGTATGATTTTTCGCAGCGATTTTGTCCTCTTATTTGGTACGATGCTAGCTGTTATTATAATTGTGCACTATTAGTTATTAGCACTTTTTTAGTTATTATAAGTATCTGTGTATCTTAACAAAGTATGTTTTAAAGTCGGTTTTTATTTTTGAAAAAGGACAAAGTTTCTTTATTTTTTGCACAAAAATGTTTGGACTGACAGGCGCATTTGTACTTTAAAGAGCAACAAACTTTTTGGTTTTTAATTTTTATGAGAATAGGCGTTTGCGCATAATTGTTATGTCTTTGAGCCGATTTAAAAAGTTGGCGTACATCTTAAATTTAGATTTTATAAAGATTATTTTAAGAAATCTAAAAAAAGAAATTTAAGAGATATTATTAATCTCTGGCACAACAACAATACTTGTAGTTAGAAGCAAATTTGGAAATTTGCCACTTTCTAGCGATGTATTAGAAGAGTTCACACAACTTAATCTAAACAATATAAATCCTTGTTACAACTTAAAAAGCGTACAATTTAATGGACAATATTTTATGTTTAAAAGTGAAAACTGCGTTTAATCTTAAATTTATTTTTTTGTTTTTAACAATTAGTTTGGCAATATTTCTTTTTTTCAATGTTTCTGGTGCTATTTTTAATAAATCATTAGTTTATTTTTTATAGGAAACTATCTTTCTGTTTTTAAGCAGTTTTCTGAAAATGAAAAGCCGGTTTTAATTAAAATTTTGTAATCTGATTGGTAGTTACTGCAAAAACAAAACTTTATAATCTTTTATCCAACACCTCTTTATAATGGCGTTATAAAAATGATGTTTTCGGTTGAATTATGGGGTCTATAAAAAACAAGTGGTTTTATGAATCAATAATAAAACTGTTTTTAATTTAGCAGTTTACAGAAAATAGAAATTTTTATTGAACATTAAAAAATGCAATATATAAAATTACAATTATAAGAAACAGAGATCTCAGATAAAATTATTTGTTGAGATTTACGTTAATATTTATAATAAAAGATAAATAAAAATAATAACAAAATCGATCTACTTACAACATCAAATATTTTTTATTGGGAGCTTCTGCTAAAAACTGTTGAATATGCGCTCTCTTTCAAAAGCTTTTGATTTCTTACACTTGTAATTTTTTGATTCGTTTTTCAAAAAAGCGAAATATATGCCATATTGTGAAATATTTGCGTTTTCGTAAAGCTTTAATGTCGAGCTTAACATGCTGTATTTCGTCCACATTGAATAGGCCGCGAATCTTTTGATGGCGTTGAACATTTTGTTTTTCTGGTAATTATTACTTTTATATACATCTGTTTCTTCTTTTTTGGTTTTTTAACTATCATTTTTCGATACTTTTATATCATTAGGTTTTTTTTTACTATTTGCTTATGTATAATGTATATCTAACACTACATTTTTAGTTTCTCGGTTTTTTTATCAAACTTTTTCTCTAATTCAATCTGTGTGTGTCACGCTCAATTTGTCGAAAGCTTGGATATATTTTTAGAGTTTTATTTTTGATTTGTGCTACATATCAAACTGCAGTTTTTTTATTTTTTGTGCGCTTTTTTTCATAAAATAGTTTTTTATAGAAATTGGAGATTCTGTCTTTTGTTTTTGATTTGAAAATAAAAATTTGTATCACGAAGCTGCAAGTGATTTTGGGCCTACGGTTCTTTCTACAAATGTGATTCAAAATATTTTTTAAAGTTGACGACACTATAAAATTGCGAGCAATAAGCCTCCAATATTTTTTGCTACCAAGTAAAACATTTTTAATTTTTAATTCTCTAACAGTATAGCTAAAAATGCTGAAAATTTTTATGGAAACACTAGAAAATTTCAGACTAGAAAACTTTAAAAGTGTTTTAAAAAACTGTTTAATTTGGAGATCAATATTGGTTTCTAAAATTTTTTTTTGTAATAGAATTGTCGTTTATGGTGATAAATTTTGTTGATTCTGAAAACAATTGAAGAGTTTAGTTATAAACTTGTCATTGTGAAAGAGATGTTAATTTGTGTAATTTTATAATTTAATTTGTATACTCTCGTAAAGATTGTGCTTTAATGAAGTACATTAACGATCCATTTGTTAGTCAAAATAAAATGTTGGAGTGGTTTTCAATAATCGGTAAACCAAATTAGTATATTTTCTAATAAACAAATGAGCTACTAGCGTAGCGGGGGGATCAACTCAGTGGGTGATAGACTTTACACTCGAGTTGTATACTATACTTTATCTACAATATTGCAGTGAAGATATATATACAATTTTCAATATTATTTATTGTTATTACTTGATTTCTTGCAAAATTTTTATAATTTTTTACAAGCAAATATCGTTACAATTCTTTTTTCAGCCAAAAAATGCAGTTTTTCTTTTGTTTATGAATTGAATATTGTTTGCTGGTATTATTTTCTCTAATTTTAGCATTTTTCATGGTAATAAAATTTTTATTTTTTGCTTTTAGGCTCTGGTGCAACCGTGACGACGCTTGCATTTACATGCTCTTCGAATACGTCTGTGGGGGCGAACTCTTCTCCTATCTCAGAAATGCTGGTCGCTTCAGCACTAGTACAGGGAATTTCTACACAGCCGAAATTGTTTCAGCCCTTGAATATCTTCACGCTAAATGCATAGTGTATAGGGACTTGAAACCAGAAAATTTACTATTGGATCGAGAAGGTCACTTAAAGATCACTGATTTTGGTTTCGCAAAAAAATTGACTGACAGGACGTGGACGTTGTGTGGTACACCTGAATACTTAGCACCTGAAATCATACAGAGCAAAGGCCATAATAAGGCTGTGGATTGGTGGGCTTTAGGTGGGTATTTTTATATTCTCATTAAATAAGTAGAATAAATAGGATCAGGAATACATATTTATAGTAAAATTGCAATCGAAAACATTGTCATACAAAGAATACTTAAAGTACATTACAAGGTAGGCCTTAAGAATGGTAATCTTAAGCGTTTACAATATTATTAAATATAATTTTATTTGTTCAAAGTCATTAGAAACAAGTAAATTGTAACATCCGTTTCTTATTCTTGTAAAAGTCTTGCATGTTTCCTCTCAAAATGCATGGAAAGGTTCAAGAGCAAGTAATTGATGGATTTATTGCTCCCAACCAGTTACAGCCTATACCTAGAAATTGATTTTTGCAATAATTATCAATCACGACAGGAAGAATGTTGAAATATCTTTAATTTACTATAACGACCCATAATACTACATTTCAAATGCAATTTCACAATCTTATGAAACTTCCATCCAATAATAGGCACTTGCAATTAGAATATAATTAGTTTATCTATTAAATTATGCAAGTTATAAATTAGTAGTTACATATTTTAGTTAAATTTACAACAATAATTATTATTTTATTATTTATAAATGAAAGTTATTACAGGATTACCTACATGTTATAACACACTATAAAAGAATGTACTACATCCTTCATATAATTTTAATATTAATTATGCATCAATTATGTAATTTAGTCTTAATCAGTTTAATTAGTGTAATTAAAAAATGACGTTGAGAATGCATACTAGATGACATTGAAAATGCATCAGTTTGGACGCTTTACTATTATTTTATAAAATTATAAGTTAAATACCTATCTACAATATTACAAGCACATTGCACTTAATTAAAAAAAAATGTATAAAAATTAATCATTTTTACATTTTATAGTTACTACGACCTACTATTTACCTACAGAATTACACATTGTCATAAATAACTCAAATTTATCATAAACAACAATAAACAAGATTTGAAATAAAATTATAACCACTGTAGTTTTTGAGGTCAAAAATGCAAAAATGTTGTAATCAGAAAGTGTAGTCAAAATATGTTTATTCAGAACAAAATAGTCATACATAATTTTAACTTTTTACTTCTCATCTGTAAGACGCAATGGGATAGATTTAATGAGCTGTAATTAGCTAAATTAATCATGCCTCTGCTCTGAATAAAATCGCTAATAAAATCGTTGCTTGGCTGTGCTACAATTCATATTTTTTTCAAATTATTATATAATACATATAACAAGACTTCTTTTTTTTTTCGAAAAACTTTGATCATATGACGAAATGTCAGTTGCTTGGCAAAAATATTTGCCTGAAGCATCAAACTTTGAGTATATTATGATCAAAATTTTTCGTCAAAAAATGAAAGACGACTTATATTCATTTAGACAAATTCCCAATCAATCTCACTTTCAGATTTGGTTTCAAAGCGATTTTCTTAATTTATTTTGAATTAGTCTTGTACTAAATTTCTTTAGTTTTCAGTCAGTTATTTATTTCACTTGACAACATAAACAAATGCGTTAGTAACATGATTTTTCTTCAAAACTTCAAAACATGTGAAGTACGAATGAAATAAGTGAATAAAAAATTAAATTAATGAGTAAATAAATAAAGAGATACTTATCTAAGCATTTGCCATAAATTAATCAAGCAGCCCTACAATTTAAAATCACATTTACAGTAATTACTTAGCAAATAATTTACAAAAAGAATTAAAATTAATTAAGAAATGAATTGAATAAATAATTAAATTAAAGAGTAAATAAATAAAGAGATAATTGTCTAAGCATTTGCCATAAATTAATAAAGCAGCCCAACAATTAAAGAAAAAAATTTACAGTAATAATAACCAAATAATTTACAAAAAGAATTAAAATTAATTAATTAAAATGATTTGTGGATGTCATAAAGGAAAATAATCTTACCTGAGGATTGGGAAGATCCTATAGAGGCCCAAATTGCTCTAACTCTGGACAACAGGTTGAAAAGGAAGTGAAATAACATGCAGGATAGGAGAATTCTGATAAAAACTGGAAAAATAATTATATGAAAGAGCACACAAACCTAATAAACCTTTAAAGACAAATACAAAGGGGGCTTTTACCTGATATTGATTTTTATTTTTGCGAACTATTTCCCGTAGTCTTTCCAATCCTATTTTTCGATTAGTATCCATAATATAAACACTAACAAAATAAACTTTGTTTTATTTCACAATTTTTATAATAAAATTTTATTTAATTAATAAATTTAATGTCCCTAGTCATTTAAAATAATTATAGAGATTTATTTTGTTTTATACAACGTCTGCATCATTATAAGTTTTCTTTCTTACAATTGTTTAGAATGTGCTGTAATTTGTTTGTTTTATTATAACTAATTTAGACTAAAAACTCTTACTTACTGACCTTGCTAGACTAAACATGCTTTTTTTGTATTTAAAGATATCATTCAGAGTACATTTTTATTATACTCTAAATGGGCAGAAAGGGACTAGTAGAATGATAATACTTTTTAATTAGCAGTATTATTAATAATACTACCGCTAATTATCAATGATAATAATACTACTACTTAAATTTTCTCAGTATAGACTCAGTTTCTAACAATATTATTCGAATTTCCTACGTTTTCTTTTAAAGGTTTAAGAAAATTGCTAGTTTCAACTTAAAAGAAAATTGGGGTCTATCTCGTGAAAACATAATTTATTCGCTAACGCACCTAAGCATTTTTGTTTTCACTCGTTTGTTAGTAGACCACAACTTTTTTTAATTATAAATCAATTTAATGAAGTAACGGTTTAATTTTGACCTGGGTTTTTTTATTAACGACATCTTCAGATTTATTTGAAATTCGTTTTGTGATTAATGAAGACTTGGAACTGCGCTTGTTGCTAGTTGCTATAACTTTATTTTGATTATAGAAAACGTTTTGAAAAAACAAAAAAATAGATGTTTACTTGATTTTGTATTTACAAGTGCAACAAATTATTGTTAGTTGCACGAATTAAATAGATCAAATAGTATCTTATCACATGAAATTTGTTTGTCGTGATAAGTAAAATAATTTGTTTTTGGCAAATATAAATTTGATCGCTGTGTTAAATTATTTTTTCTTAGTGTGCCTCAACATAATTTTGACTTGGTGACACTTGACAGTGGTATAACGGACTTTGCTTTGTCTACAAGGTGTGTTCAAAAAAAAAAAGAAGTTTATAGAGGTCTTATTAATAGGATGATATTAATGTTTATTTTTCAACAAATTAAAATAATGATCATGAATAGACTACAAACTGAGCTTAAAATAATTATGCTCTATCAATGCCTGATAGAGCATTTTTTTGTATCTTTTTTATTGTTTACGTGTTTTGTTTATTATTTTTTATTTATATATTATTTATTATATTATTTTTGTTTATTATTATTTGATTTTATATCTGTTTGTCTGATGAGTAGAGAGCGGATTATATGAAGTCTGTTTATCTATCAATTTTGATTTGACAATCAGACTCTTTGGTACTTTTACGAATTTGGTAATTCGAAAGCAATCAACGCTAATTAATTTTGCCATATTTTGCATATTTCTAAATATTATATAATGTTACACATATTTTTGTTTTTTCTTGCATATTTAGCATATATCGCCTCTTTGTCTTTCTTTGCAATCGGAAACTTTCGTTTTTAAATTTGCAAAAGCATCCTTTATAACAATAAAGTAATACATTTTGATCATTTTCTAAGACCAATTCTAGGCGGCATAGCAAAGAAGGTCTCATCTTATGGTGGTTAGCTTAAACAATTGATCTTAGAACATGGAAACGATATTGACTCGGCAGTTATGTCTAATGGCCAAGAAATTTTCAAAAAAAAAAACTTTACAGGGTGAACTAGCGTTTATTAAATCTAATTATAATTTTGTTTCTGAAACTAAATTGAAAACTTATTCTGTTCCTTTAACTCAGTCTGTTAAATTAGTATCCACATTTCGAAAAAAAAAACTGCCAGAAAAAAAAAGTAGTTAACAAAAAATATTTTTGAAAAGAATTTAGGCTACAAAATATCTTTAGGTTACTTCATACCTATGGTATCAGTAAAAAGCTGGATTATTTTGCTTATATTTATTATATCTTTCTTGCGCCCCAAAGTGTGTTTTTAGTGCTCACTTTTTTAAATTCATTTTCTTTTTTAGTAAAATTTTACTTATTTTCAGTTTTTTTTGTCGTGAGCTTGGTTTTTTTGTTTCTGATATTTATTATATATTTTTGTCTTGTCTGTCTGTAGGTACTCTCTATAAAGTATTTATTTAAAACTTAAACTAAAAAGTGAAGAATTTTAAACAGTTTTTTGCTCTTGATGCAGGCGGCTAAAAAATACATGTAGTTATTGTTTATAAGTTTTTTTTTAATTTTTTTGATGCGTTACAATAGAGACTCAACAAAACATTTTTTTATTGTTCTTTTCTCTCTAGATTCATATATGTATATTTAGCAAGAACATAATAATATATATATATTTTTTTATTTAATTTGGTTTTTTAGCGAAATAGTTACCGGAATATATATTATAAGGTATATTTACCGGAATGGTACTTTTTCTACTAAAATTTCTGTCAGAAATGTTACAATTTTCGAATAATCGAAAGATTAAAATAAAAAGAATTGGCGGCTGTACTTTGAATACTTTTTTTTTTAGCCTGAGATATTTTTAGCTACTGTGCAAGAAGTAAATTAATCAAACACATAATTAATTAATTTTGAATAAATTATAATACGGTTGAATGCATTAAACAGCTTAATTTAAATATTACAAGCTAATGCAGCAACCAATTTTGGATTGCCAACAGAATTTGGTTGTCTTACTATTTGTAATAGCGCATATTTATAAACCTACATAACGTTTCTATTATTTAATAATTTCACTTTTTACTAGCATTGAATAAGTAATAAGACAAACATTGTTTTTTTTTGGTTATAAAAAAATATTAATTATTGATTAAGATATAACGTAACATATTTTATCCATCTAATTAATAAATATAATTGTTGTAATAATATTGCATAGTGATCTTATGCAAATACTATTTATGAACGTGTTGCACATATGTGCAAATATGTTTATTAAATTCTTTCTATACATAAAAGCTGCTGAAGATTCACTTAATGTAAATATCTATTAATGTCTTTTGGATAACTTTTTGTGAATGATAATAGTTGATCATATTAACGGAGAACTTATCTATTAAGTATTGATTCTTAAAAAAAAAGTGTAAAATCAAATCCTAAGCACATTAATTAAGCACAAAACACTCATATAATAAACAAAAGAAAAAATGAGAGAAGGGAGAAAAACAACAGTGAAACAATAAGCACGATGATAAAATTCTAACTCTCTTTCTATAATGTAGGTCAACTGTTATTGTTTACCAAAAACACATTATTCTAGCAATTAATTAATATTTGAACAGAAATTATTGCAAATTTATCTTCTTATTTCAAATTCGCAGTCTGACGTCGTACCTCACGTTTTCAGCCATTTTGACTTAAACATTTCTGGGCTTTAAAATGACGTGATACTTAAAGAAATTTGGCTTAAACGTAAGAACTTAAAAAAAGTTCAAAAAAATATATTATTTTTACATCCGATACAAAAAGTTGACAGTTGCGCATTGCATTTTGCAACGCAAACAAAATTCTTCTGCTACAGGTTACGGTGTTACATTATTATTGTTATTTTTGCTTCTCTAACATAATAAAAATACCTAATTTTGACTAGATCTGACCTGTGAAAAATGTTTACATAAATTCTTAGATAAAAGAAAATGGTCATGTTTTAACGGCTGAGTAAATTTATTGAAATTATGACTAAAAATATTCTTGATTACCTTCAGTTTCCACGTTAAAGATAATTAGATTAAAATCGGTTCAACCGTTTAGTGACTACCGGGCAATAGAAAGACACCCAGATTCACATAAGCACACTACAAAAAAAATGTTTGTTGTCGAGAGCCAAAAATTAAATTTATTATAAAATTATTTTATCTTAGCAGTTTTTAATTTATCTTTGTTTGTGCCACTTAATAAAGACTGACGCCATTTTCTATAAACTGTTGTTTTGGAGAACATGGCGGATAGCTTTATTTTATACTTTTATTTAATTAGGAATTTTATTTATCTTACAGTTTCTATCAAAACTGGGTCAAGTTTAGAATCTTTTCAAGACATTTTTTTTTATAAAACTAAATTATTTTATTTTTTTATAATGTTACTATACCTATTATATAGTATAAACATTTGAGATATACCCGGCAGTAAATTTTATTGCGCATAATGGAAAAGTCAGAGCCAAAATGGTAAAAAAGATTTACATTCATGTGTCGCATGCTTTGGGTTAATGAATAGAACCAACCAACTCAGCTATCTGAGTACTACCCTGAATAGAGAGGTTTCTAATAAATGTTGTTTAATTTTGGACTGTGGTTTTGGGTGTCAAACCTTCTGAGGGATTAATGCAACAAAATTTACTGCCGGGTATATTTCATTCGTTTTTACTGTACTCTAGTGACAACATAATCGGTCGAATTTTATTTTTGCACTGCGCACAAAAAGTTGCATCTTTTCCAACGACATAATAGCACAATAATCATAACAAAGAGACAACAAAGGAGACTTAAATTTTAGCTAGAAGTGAACCAAAGAACATTATTGTTTTATTGACTATAAATTATGTTTATAAAATAAATAAGCTTTTATTCCAAGACCGATTTGTTACAATACAAAAAACAATCTACGTTCAATGTCAACTACAAAAATAATTTTTTTAATGCCACTTGATTGTAATCTTGCCTTAATATTGAGCACTATTAAGCGACATGAGTTTTGCCAATTTAAATGTAAAACCGGGAGACAGCTGCGGTTTTTACATTAATCCCTATCTAAAAATATATTTATATTCAGTAGCAGTCACTTGTCAAATATATTATCTGATTGCGATGACTAATTCGATGATCCTATTTGCAAATTTCTATTTTCAATGCACGTAATTCAATAACCTCATTTTTATAACAGGAGTCCTAATTTACGAAATGCTGGCCGGCTATCCACCGTTCTATGATGACAATCCTTTCGGAATTTATGAAAAGATCCTAAGTGGGAAAATAGACTGGCCGAAACATTTGGATCCAGTTGCAAAAGATTTGATCAAGAAGCTCCTGGTACAAGACAGAACAAAACGATTAGGAAATATGAAAGTGAGTAAAAAAAGTTTTTTATAATTTTGTTTTCTAAAAAATGAAGTGAGATTATTTTGTGTTTTTCTGCTTAGAACACAACGGGTCCTGTAATATTTTACGAGTTTATAACAATTGGACCATATGGTTTTATGATCGACATTAATTTATCGTAATAGGTCACTATTAGTTAATTTAATGCATATAGGTCACTCTAAATTACAAATGTCAATTTTGATAAATACAAATTGAGATAAAACTTATATCGCTGATTGCACGTTAACGCCCTTTGTCTCAAATGCATATCAATGATATGCCATGTAATCTATTTTCTTACAAAGTTACTTTTATGTTTTTTTTTATTTTAAGTTATGAAATCGTTTCTTTGAGATTTTTTAGGGTAAATCTAATCTGTCACTTAAATAATATGTGAAAATTGCTATCGGATAAGATGGCGTTAATTTAGTGAACTTTTTTTTTTTCTCTAAAAATCTCACCTTTGTGAATAATTTTAAACTTGGTTTTTGATTTTGTTATGCGTTTTGTGCTCTATGAGCACAAGTTGAGTTTAAAAGGTTAGGAAATTTGTTCCTAGATATTTCATATGTGTGACTATAAAATGATTTTTTGTTTTCCAGAGCGGAGCAGAAGACATTAAAAGACATAGATGGTTTAAAGGCGTGGATTGGCATGATGTTTTAACCAGAAAACTAACTGTAAGTTTGAATAAATTATTTGTTTAATAATATTTTTAATAATGTTTTATTGTTTAGCCTCCTATCATACCAAAAATTATGTACGACGGCGATGCCAGCAATTTTGACGATTATCCCGAAAGCGACTGGAAGTCAGCGAGAACGCTAGAAGATTCAGAATTGAAATTATTTGAAGACTTTTGAAGTATTTGATTTTTATGTTCAGAGTGACCACAGAGACTTAGAATAGGCATTTTTGGTGCTATTGAAGATGTTTTTATAATTGTGATATAAATGATGAGAAGCTTTTTTTATCAAATTTGTATATATTAACGTAATAATTATTATCTTAGGTGTTACTTGCTACCTATTTACTAATTATGTATATAGTGTAGATATTAGAATAAAAGTTGGTATATTATAAACAATATATCTTTATAAATAAACATATGTTTTTGTTATTTATTCAACTGCTAAACAAAAGAATTTTTCACATTTTGGACCGGGTAATACCTGAACTAGAAGAAAGTTGTTAAAAAATTCTGAAAAAAGAAAAAATATATTAATAGAAAGCCAAAGTTTGAAAAACAAACAGTAGACTTTTAATACTAATAATATCAACAAAAAAAACCAAAAAAATTGATTTAACCACAAAAGCAAAACAACTAAAAAAACATAACAATAGGGAGTTAAGAAGTAACTCGAGCGTGTCAGATTAACATATTATACATACTGGAATTATTTATACCTTTCTAAGTAACTTTACCAAATTTTAGATTTAAATATGAAATACACGGACGTAGCAAGCAACTTTATTAGTGAAAAAAAAATTGATGAGAGGATTACATGACATGCTAAAAAGTTTACAATTCTATATTCTGACAATTTAAGCGTGACAAAAAAAATCGAAGAGTTGCTTTAGATAATGCAAGCGGTCAATTTATTTTTATTTTAAAGGAAAAAACTTAATCTATACTACTAAAAGCAGTTAATCTGGCAATTTTTGCAAATCGCATCTTTACATATCTAAAGTTTAGAAGTTATATGCATGTTAATTGAGCACATTAATCTATAAAATCTGTTTCAGGAAAAAAAATGTAAAAATGTAATTATTTGTATCAAATTTAAGAAAAAAAAAAGTTTACTATACTAGTTTAGAAAACTATTTTATTATATAAGTTTAGAAAAGAGTACTATTCTAGCATTATAAAAAGGAAAAGTTTGTATTTTTGTACATAAAAATTAACTTGAAAAATACTAGACCGATTTCAAAAAAAAAATTGCCATTTTACCGCTACATTATCTTTGAGTATCATAGGCTATGTTTATTACTAGAAAAAATTTAAAATTTCCTACAAAAACCGACCCTAAGTCTAAAAGAAATAGTCACAAAATATTTTTTATCGCATGCGCTGCGGAAAGTATTGATGATAAAACAAAAAAATATTATATATCTACAAAAAACTTTGCAAGACTATTGCAGTTATGCCATTATAATACTTTTCACATTTTAACAGTTGATAGAAATGCCGATCAAAATCAGACTATGTTAACCGTACATTTGTATTAATCTTAATCAACATAAATTATTTTCTATTTAACACTGTTTTAATATCTGTTGATTAATTTTAAAATTATGGTAATCAGACGTTTCATTTAAAAGATATTACAAAAGTTAAAAAAAACACGTTGACACACCGGTGTGATCTCCGTGCGAAGCCGGTACGGGCTGCTAGTATACTATAAATTGCAATATTTAATAAACGTTATATAATATAATAAAAAGTTGTTGAAATTAAAGACGACCAAGACTAAAAAAGACAAAGATAAAATCAAAACTAGTTTCATGAATAATTAATTGCTGCTAATTTACTAGGATAAGCATAAATATTACCATAAATCTAAATAATAGAAGTGTTATTAAATTGTTATCAAGTCAATTAAAATTCTAATAAACCTAATATGTCATAATTTAAAATAATATTAATTCTAATTATTCTACTAAACCTAATATGTAATATATATTTTTCCTCAATTAACTTTTAATTTTAATGTAATAATTTAAAATAATTCTAATTATTCTTATAAACCTAATATAAACCTAATATGTAATATTAGGTTTATATTAGGTAATATTACCTAATGTAAAACTAATGTATTACCTAATATGTAATATTAGGTTTATAGGGTAATTACATTTGTTGCAATTATTGAGAACTAATAAAAAATATATAAAAAAACTAAAATCGATTAAAAAACATTATTTTTATCATATAAAAAAAAGTACAGCATGACTAGAGCATCAAGTTAAGGTTCCAGCATAAAAATCTAACGCGCTTCAGTTACAACATTTTTTTTTATTCATAAAAGTTTGCCCTGAGCTTACTTTATCTTTAAATTGGCTTTTTTATTGGAGTTTTTTGCGGCTCACTTAACAGGAACATCTAACGTCTTCAAATTATTTTTTTTTATGATTATAATTTTTATCTTTTTTGAACGGCTAGCGCTACAAACTGTTATATTAATATCAGAAAAACGTAAAAGTAACACTTAGTTCTGAGGTAACACTTTTCAAAAAGTTTTTTTTTGAACTTTTTTTTAGGTAAACCAATTTTGACAATTTGTCGTATTTGAAGCTGGTGCTTGTCGTGCCGTCTCATAGGAATTTGATAATGATCTTAATAGTAGTTTTTAAGCTAGTAGTACATAATGCATTTTTAGACATTAAATTCTGGCAGACAACTGATTACAAATAACATGCAACCAATGTAAAATTTGGAAAATAGATTTTAATAATTATAAATTTATCTATTTAGTTAATTAGAACAATTTAAAAAAAAATGAATTTGTTTAAAAACAATTTTCTTGTAATCTTTAAAGTTTAAAATGTAATGATTTATGTTCAAACTCTTTTTGAAATACCAAGTTTTCAGAATTGATTGAAATAGATAATAGATATCTTATTTACTCATAAAAAGAGTAATAGGAAAATAAAATAAGTTGAATTAAAAACAAGTAATCTTTATGTTTCAATAGAAAATTGTCTCTAAATGAGTGTAAGCGGTGTGTCATTTTCTTATCTTATCAATATCAGTAAGCATTATGTATACTTACACAAATTGCTAAGTTTCCACATTTAGTTAAAGACGTGTGCAATGTTTAGTGCATTTCTGTCAAAATAATAATATTTGTTGTAAAAGCATATTTTTCATGTCTTGTGAAGATACTCTAAATAATAACAAAAGTGATTATGATAATGAAGGTATGTTATTTGAGACAATAAAAAAGTTTCTTTCAATTGAATTGTTTTAGGAAAAGAACTTGATATTAGGCCATCTCACTCAATTATTAAAGCTACAGTAACTAGTGCCCCAAATTTGCAATTTATAAATGGTACACAATTTGTCAAACCTTCATAAGCTGCTTAATGAATTGGAAGGATCACGAGTTATTAGAATGAAAAAAACTAATTTTATTTGTTCATTTGCCAACGTTTAGAAACTATATTTATTTTACAATTGGGATTAATTAAGAAAAAAGTATATTAATGCTTACATATTGTTATGCAGATAAAACAAATGTAGTTTCAAAACGTTTAAAAATTAACAAACGAAATTAGTTGGTTTCAGGTCCAATAGCCAATCTTTCCAATGATTTACAAGATTGACGTGAATTTAATTTTTAAGCTATTTTATATTTTAGATATTCATTCAGATTTTGTGTACATTAGGTACACACACGTGGAAAATATTGGCAAGGACACCAAAGAAATGCTAACGGATAATACTCGTGATTGGTACTTTTTCTCAACGGCACTAAGCAATTAATATTATCTATATTTTTCCAGTTTAAATTTAATATTAAATAAATTAATAGTTAAAGAAAAGGAATTCCTGTACAAGCTGACTAAATTAATAACTCAAATGAGAAGTAAATCTTTAAAGTACCTATCAGGCTTTTTTTAACTTTTGACACATTTACAGTTTTATCGACCACTGCGTGCCAGAAAATTGATCTGCTGGAAAACATTCAAAATTTTCATGCAAAGGCCTTTTTGAAAAACTTTTGCAAATGCGCCGACTCTACTCAAATTCCAAAAATTTTCAAGAAGCATGTAAGTTTTCTATTTATTATAATTTTATGTTATGTTGAACTAAATTTTAAAATCTCAATAAGAAACATGTTGATCATATTAGACTATCACGTTCTTAATTTTTTTATCTTTTTTTTAACCGACTTTAAAAAGAGGTTATCAATTCGGCACGGGTGTAACTACAATATATATTAATTGTCATAATCTTTTGGAGCTTTGGACCACGTTTTAATGTATGTTTGTACTAGCTGACCTGGCAAACTTCGTACCGCCTTAGCGTAAATTTGATTCACTACTTTATTTTGTATGGCTGACCTATCTTATGTATGCGTACCTATTCAATTTGAACTGGAGTCTATAATATCCTCCATATAAAAATGAATACCTATTTCCCTGGCATCGTCATACCCGAGAAGGACTTTACTAATTTTATTAAATATTGCCCCCCCCCCCCCAGTGCCCCCTCCACCCTGCCCGCCGCGATGCCCGGCGCGCTTTTCAGACTGCATCGCAAACAACGGCCACGGCGTTATGGCGGTTTTCTTTACTGTTTGAATTTTTTAATTCGTAATATCTTTTGAATGGAAAGTCTAATTTAAATAATTTAAAAACTATTTTATAGGTAGTTAAATGGTCTTGACCATAAAATAATTTATTTGGATGAGGATTAATATAAACACATAAATAGCATGGTTTGAATTTGGTTAGCATTTTCATTAATGTTTAAAATGAAAAAAGTTGTTGTAGTGACATAACTACAATAGTTGAACATATGCTACCGCGGAGTTTTTTGTAGACATTATGATGTTCTTCAATATTGTTGTACATTATTTTGTTCTATCGCTAATAGTTTTGGCAGCGCATTCGACGAAAGACATTTTAAGACTCATTTTTCTACACCTTCGGTTACATTGTTCAAATTTTACCAAAAATCCCTAATTTTTTTCAAAATGAAATGTAGCCTATGTCAAATAGGAAGAATGTAGCATTCTATTGGTGAAAGAATTTTTTAAATCGGCCCAGTACTTTTTGAGCCTATTCATTACAAACATACAAATCTTTCCTCTTTATAATATTAGTGTAGATATATGATTGTAAGAATTGTTTGCACTCACATTTCTCACTATTCATTGTATTTTTATTGGTTCATATTTACTTTGTGGAACAGTTCAAGTTTCATCATTAATTTTCAAAATGTGTTAGTACGTGTGACAGTCTGGCTTATTAGTAAGAACCAAGGGTGTGTTGTCAAAAAAAAAATATTATGAAACTTTGGTCACATACTAATGCATTAAAAGTTCCAAATTTAGGATTTTGAAATAAGTTATATTTTTTATGGTAAACTTAGAACATTAAAAATAACTTTTGAAACAATGACACCAATTTGCTACACTTAATACTTTATTAGTTTGTAAGTATTTCCATAACATTTTATTCAAAAACAGTTTAAAAAAATTTAAAAAGCGAACAGTTTGTAAAAAGGTGCTACGTTTTACTAGAATAACATTAATATTAAAATAAACACACTCCTGTGAACACTTACAGAAACTAGCTTTTATTTATAAGAATTATTGTTACATTACATTAAATCAAGTTAAATTACAATTTACTAGCTTAAAGAATTTTTGTAAAAATTTTTATTTTCTTCCTTCAAGTAAAAGATCATTTTTTGCTTGGTTTTTTTTTGTGTCATATATTTTCTCTGACAGTCGAGATTTAGAAGATTTATTTATCGTAGTTTTTGACTGGTAGGTAATATTTTTTTTGTTTTATAATTTTTACTTTTTTTTAGGCTTCTATCTCGCATTTTGGGATTTTCTCGTGTAACGTTGATCTGATGGGTTTTTAAAATTAGCAGACTAGATGTATTAATTGTAGGTGCAAGAGCTTTTTTTAAATCTAAATATTATTCTGGGTTTCTTTTTAAAGTGAAAAGTACATAAACACTTCACGCATCTCATGTTTTTTTTTCAGTTTTTTAATTTCTTTGGTTTGCTTCGTCTTTTTTGTCTTTCGCTTAGTTCACCACTTTTTTTCTTCTAGTTTTGCCTATTGTAATGTGACAGTGCTCAAAAGTCTCTGTTTTCAATGGTACGTAGCTCATTTTAAAAGTATTAAAAAATGTTTTTCGGTATTTAGCTCACTATTTAATACATATACGGATTTTGCATTTATTTCTTTCCTGTTGAAAGTTTTTTTTAATACTAGTGTCATAACAAAATTGCTAAAATATATTGTCTAATTGTCATTTAGCTGATTAACTTAACCTCTAAGCTATCGTTGGTTGAGCTCCTTCTATAAATAAAAACTTTTGAAACATGACACTTGTTTTCAAATTTTATTTTATTTTGTTTATTTACATATTATCACATATTTGGAAAATTTAATGATTTCACTTCTGCTGCGTGGTGATAATAAGCATACACCCAATATTTTTTTTCTAAAAGGATTTACAGTCTATTCTTGTACATAATTGATTAGAAAACATAAAATAATAATTAATAGTAATCAATTATTCTAAATTACATTAATTAAAAACAATTCAAAAAATTTGTTTTTTTTCATTTTAGTAATGTTTTGGTAATACACAGCACACTTTACTTTTAGTTATATAATACACTAGACTGTTTTTTTCACTACTGTTAATAAAAGTACAATTTTTGTAAAAAATAGACGGCTTAGATGTTGAATTTTTAGATCTAAACTTCAGTCAATAATATTTTATTGTTGACCTAGAGCAATAATAAGACTTTTATGATTGATATGTTTATATTATTAAATCGCTTACATTATTTTCAAAGTTTAGACTTATCTAATTACTCTTTGGTAATACATTGTGAATTTTCTGATATGTTCATTAACAATACTTAATCTTTAGCGGTTTGAATGTAAAATTTTTATTTTATTTATATTATTTTGTTGGGAGATTTCAATGTCAACTTTTTAAAAATGGTCATGATACTCAAATGGTTGAAAATTATCTGTTATTATTTAATATAATTCAAACTCTCTTGTGTCTTCTGCTTAGACAAAACAAGTTTTTGGTTACCTTCAAAAGACAAGTTCCCTGAATAAACTACGTAAGAAAAATCGTATTGATAAAAACACTGTCACTAGATAAAGAAAACAGTATCGGACAGAATTGTACAATCCAAAAAATAGCTAGCAATAATTAAATAACAAATTCATTAAACAAACAAGAAGCTATATAGAAATATCATAAAATCAAAAACACAAAACTTTGATCCCCTCTTCAATAACATCTGAAAAATCCAATGTAAATGTTCCAGCAGAAACTGTTAATGATTTGTCTCCCAGCAATAGTAATTCTTTAAACTTGATTCCACATCAAGGATTCAATCTTCCAAACTTTAACTTTTAATTTAAAATAGTATTGTCTAATGGAGTTTAGCCTAACCTCTCAGAAAACTGAGCAACGGTTCATCTTGTGATGTTTTTGGAATTAACAGTGAAATTGTTAAAACTATTACAAATCTTATTGTTACCCAGCTGACTAAACTATTCAACCTATAAATCGGAGACAACATACACCCTGATGACTTATAGTTGACTAAATATATTCTTGTGCATAAAAAGAACTTGGAATCTTATAAACTATCGACCAAAATTCTTGGGACCAAAACTAAGCAAGATTTTTGAGACCCTTTTAGAAAATAAATTATGTTACAATTTTGAAGAATATAAATTATTTAATGAGGAATAATTTGACTTTTGTAGTAATTGTTCTACCACTTTGTTCTACCATTTAAGTAAAGCTTTTGATTGACTTACACATAAACTATTAATTAAGAAACTAAGTCATTATAAACATTTTAAAATTATATTTGACTGATATATATCGAATTGTTAGTTATCAAAATAATAATTCTTTTCCGCAGTTAACTAAACATGGTGTACCACAAGGGTCGGTGTTAGGTCCAATATTGTTTCTCATCTGCATAAATAATCTGCTTTATGTAACAAAAACAAACTTTGTTCTCTTTGCAAATAACGCAACAATGATCGATAAGCAAACTAACATAGGAATTATGGAAAAACAAATACAGAAAACTAGCTCAGCTGTCAGTTCATGGTTTCAAGCAAATATGCTAAAGCTAACTTAAGTAAAAACAACTTATTTAAAATGACATGACAAGACCATATAATATCTCAAAAAATTTACATATTACGTTTACAATCATTAGTGGATTTTAAAATGTGTAAAACTGCTTACTTTGATTATATTCATAGTATAATTTGTTACACAATCTTAGTTTGTAGACATTCCTGCCATATATCAAAAGTATTTTACGCACAAAGAAAATGTATTCAAATCATAGCAGGACTGAAACATCAAGAAGTTTGCCGATTAGCTTACAGGGAGTTAAAAATTATGACCCTTTCTTTAATTTACATCGTTCACCACCAATATTGTACCAAATATAAACACTTACTTACACCAAAATTTCAAAAATTGTCTCGAACCAAAAGTGGGTTAAAAAATTGCACTAAATTTTCCAATGTATTGCCAACTTTATATAAATTGCTAACAGTACCTGTGTCTAAAATGAAATTGATATGTATTCTACTGCATATTAAATTTGTGGAATTTATTTTGTATAAGTTTCTTGTGTGACATGAAAAAGACTACATTGTAGTCATTATTACAAATGAATTATATTATAGGTATTTCAAATCACCAATTATAAGGTTATAAGCTGAAAATAGTTATTATTATAATAAATGCTAATTATTCTGGATTTCGCTGGAGTGAATTAAACATTTATCTATATACCTTCTATTACTAGTTTTATTTTCTGAAGTGTCAATTTTCTACTAACTCGATTTTTCTTGTAAACTATAACCTTTTTTAATTTTATTCTTTTTTACCAGTAGTGGTAACCATAAGGGCTTGTGACGACTTTCTAGCCGTCGATTATGTTTCTTCAAAACTAGCTAGGTGCGACCGGGGGACAATGACAGTCTTTACAACCATGGTTTGAAAACAAACTCAACTTATGTAATTATTAGATTTTCAAATATTTTAAACCCTATTCTTTTTTTTCAGGGAAAAGGCTTACATATGCACGCCATTTTTGCAAGTTCTAGAAAAGATTTTTCCTATTTGGTCACAGATCACGTAAGTTTATTAAAATGCTGTGTGGTTTTTTTATTTATTATGTTTTTTTAGTGCGACACCATTATTGACCATTTTCGAGAAAGACTTCTCGAATATAACTTTTCCATATCTCAAATAAAAAATGTATGTTTTAATAATTTAGAAATTAGGATGGATAGCACGACTGCAGAAGATTTAGTTAAAGCAATATTTTACAAAATAAACCTTGGAGTTAGAAATTCAGAAATAACCTAAAATAATAAAAAGTGGTTGAGTTTGTGCATTTTTTATTTACATTTATCAGTTTTATATACATCTATTAGTAATCACCATTGTACCAAGAGTGTGAACTAAAATGTTCTTTTAACCAATCTTCCTCTATAGGAGGAAGTTTTTTTGAAAATTTGTTGGTATTAAACTATTTAAAAACGTTGAAATCTTATCGTTTGTGTTGATATTAGTCCACTTGAACAATATATAATAAATAAATTATAAAATAAAAATCTATTCTAGATTTTTTTTCCGGTTCAGTAAGTTGATAAGATGGAATCACCAAAGATTTAATACCTCTTTTGACCAAACTGATCAGATATTTTCTGTCCGAAAATATTGTTCCAAATAAGTTTTTATTTATGGTGTGTAGTGGCATTGCCCAGAAAATTAACTGTAGATTTTAAATCAAAGCTTTCTATGAAATTCGTCAACGAAATTAAATTAACACTTGAGACCTCGTCTATGTAAAGCATTAGGTTTCTGTTATAATAACAAAATTGGGAAAACTAATAACAATTCGCAACAATTAGTTCATAGTTAATATCAGAAGATAATTCACTTAACCAAACACGCTTTTTTCTAATTATGTATAAGTATTTACTTTATTTAATGATATATATATATATATGTATATATAATACCCTGGCCTGGTTTCTGCAATACCCTGGCCTGATGAGTTTCAATGAGAACGAAACAGCGCTGTAGTCAGGTTTGCATAAGGCATTACACTTTCACGAAATGCTAAGTGATATAACCTTTCATGCTTTACATATATATACATGTAAATTATATATATATATATATATATATATATATATATAATTTATATATATAATGAATTATATATATATATATATATATATATAATTCATATATTAAAGTGTAAACATCTTTGAACCGACCGAGTCAACCTTTTAGTGTACCTCATTAGGTGGTGTGGAAATCAGTGAAATAGTTAAACAATGTATAATAATAAATAAAATTTTACATTTTAATATAATATTTGTAATTCAGTTTTTAATTTTTACTAAAACATGTAAACTGGTTTATACACCTTAATAATTTTGACATAAATGTAGATAATAATTTCTAGATTTTTGAAAAAAGCTGCAATAAAATCTATGTTGTATATTTTTGTTTTTTTTTAATTTCATTTTTTCATTCAGCTTTATTTTTTTAAATTTGTCCACTAGAAAGAGGCCAAAAACAAAAAAAAATATTTTTTTTCATCTTGTATTAAAATATGTGTTTTTTTACAATGCTTAAGAGTCTCCTTAAAAAATCAAGTCAAAAAAATATTAAAATTTTAGAAAAAACTACAGATTTTTTTTAAAAAGATTGAAAAAATACAGTTGGTTTAGAAAAAAATTATGAGATAACACATATACAAAAAATACAGTCGAATTAAAAACCTTTTCCTTTTTTTTAAAGTTGGGTGAAAAAAAGTTTGATCTAAACTAAAATAAGGCGGTAACAGTGACGTTCTCGGTAAAATCTAAAGGTAATCAGTAATAAAATTATCACGTATAATACCATAAGTGCATATATTATTTTCGAAATGTATTTCAAAAAATATTAATTATCGGTTTTTTAAATCACAAAAAACATCTACAGGAAATAATATATGCACGAATGGTATTCGGGTAGAGAAACATAAAATTTGAACATTATCGAAATCAACTAATGTATGCTGTTATACCATCGCAACCACAAATTGAACGTCAAAGCAAACAGAATAATTTTTTTTATTAATTAAATGGCAAAATTCTCGTTCAAGCGTAGATCGTAATTGTTGCAAAAAGATATCATTTATTAATATTAATCCATGTTGAGTAAGGAAAAAAAATTACCGGGATAATTTCGTGGTTACCATGAAAAAGTTTCAAAATCTCAGTGTTTGATTGGTTCATATAAACATTATACAATTTTTAATGTATATATTATTATTATCAATAAATTGCTAGATGAAAACAATAAGCAATAGCCACAAGTTTATGAAAATTTTAGAATTTGACCTAGAATGATAATGTAATTTTGTAATAATTTAAAAAAATACAAATGTATTTCAAAGCGATATATTTTGTATATTTAACATTTCATGTCGCCGCTACTGAACATTATATGACAGTGGCTGCGTTTAAAGTTGCAAATTTTAAATTTACCGCCAGTGAACTTCTAATGCAATTTTTAATTTAGCAATATCAGACTACCCCACTCCCACAGCTCTCATATTTGCTTGATTGGAAAGTAAACGTTCATATTTTGTTGGTACGTACTTCAAAAATGTGTTCATATAATTGATAAAAAAACTATGTCAATACACCTTTCTGCATTTATTAGATAAAAGTAATTACTGGCAGTTTACAGTTGATAACAGAATTGATAAAAAAACACAAATTTTTCTTATCATATTCGTGGCAGTGTTTCAAGTAAAAGAACTCAGTAAGTTAGAAAAAATAGTAAAATGACTGTTAGAGCACTTTCAAAAGAACTTCAAGAAGTTGCCATAAAAGAACTCAATGAAGAACCAAAACGTCTTCAGGAAGATATTGCTCATATCAAGGATTGGCTCTCTAAACAACCCCATCTTAACGCTCGAACGGGTAAGTCTTATAAACATTCTAAATTAATATAAGTGTTGCATTATAAAAACTGCCTTGAATAAAAAAAGGAATAATCGAATTAATATTTCTAATTATACTTTTATTATTATATTTTTTAATTATACTTGATATTCACTTGATGCAGTTTCATCGTTATTTAAAATATTTTTGTTTGCTTTTTTTTCCATTCTTTCTTCTTCTCTTATGTCTTATAAAAACAAAACTAATAAAAAAAAACAAAAAAAACCAACTTTACTCCATCTTTCAATTGGAAACAAATCAATAAAAACTGCATTATTACTAATCAAACGCAAAATATTTCAAGGAGATTCATTAAGTTCTCTATGGTTTTGTTTAGCAATTATTTCAATCTCAAATCTCCTTAATAGTTCAGGCTGTAGTTATAAGCTGATAATAAACTACATTAATTTTTCTACTATTAGTCATCTTATGTTTATGGTTGACATAAAAATATATGCAAGCAGTTAAAATGAAGCATGATGAACTTAATAAAAATTATTGAGTTGTTTCCAAATAGTATCAGTATGGATTTTTGTGTTAGTAAATGTAAACTTCAAGGCACAAATAGAGGTAAAAATCAAATTTTATCTTATACAACTAAGAACAATGAAATTATCAACAGTTTAAATGAAGAAAAACTGTTCAAACATCTAGGTTATATCAAAATTCAAAAATGTTTCATAAAAGAATTAAAAATAGTGTCAACAACATGTTTTCAAATTTTGATACAAACAACAAATTTTTATGTTGTTCCTATCACCTTATTCTTTTGGTGTAATGAATTAACGGCAACACATATTAATAATATTAACATAAAAATTCCAACATCGTTTTTCAAAATCTTTAATTAAAAGATTTTTAATTACTAGAGAAAACGCGAAGGCAGAAGACTTTTGAACATATAAATATTATTAAAAAACCAAACTTGTAAAATGCGAAATTACCTGCATAATTATAAAACCGATAATAAACTAGTAAAATTTATTGTGAACACAGATAGAAGTCTTACACCATTGAATTTAAAAAGTAAAATTATCACAAATAAATTTTTCCAGAGATTGAATGTTTTTGCGATTCAATCTCTTTGAACAAACAATTATAGTAAGTTCCTAAATAAGAAACAGTTAATTAATAACTTTTGTAGAATGTTTTTTAATTCGTCGGAAACAATTGAACATGTTTTATCTTCTTGTTCAGTGCTAGTTAATAGACAATATAAAAAAACGTAACGCGATTGCAAAAATAGTTTATTTAAATTTGGCTTTTAAGTTTGGTTTGATCAAAAATGTAGAACCGTATAAAAATTATAATTCAGAATTTTTTTTTAAAATGATAATTACAAATTATATTGGGATCAAATTTTGCTAACTGCTTCAAAAATTGAAGCCAATAGGCCGGATATTGTTATAGTATTTAATAAAACTAAAATTGCATATTTCATAGATATTACTGTTCCAAACTCTTGTAATATTATTAATATTTCTAAAACAAAAATGGCTAAATATTTGCTGCTTTCGGTGGCCATTAGAGATCTTTGAAATTTAAAAATGGTAAAAATTGTATCTTTATTTTTTTCAAATAAAGAAGTTGTACCTATATCATTAAGTAAAAATCTTAAAATTTTAGATTTAGATTTAAGAATCTTTGCGTAATAGAACGCAACACTATTATCTTTATTTCATATTGTTCAAATGGTTTTAAATGTTAAATCTAACAATTCAAATAATATAATTGCAGATGCGTAGAGAGATAGTAATTTAGCTAGATTTTTCAAACAACAAACTTATATAAATCTATTTAGTTCAAAACACAATTTGTAGTTCTGGTTTGTAATTCAGTTTTTATATTATTTGATAAATAATTTTGTCATTATCATTACTTCTCGAACGTAGTAATGATTTTTAAATCTATCAAAATTGCTGTGCCACCGGGTTGAACATAATAACCAGGTCGTGCGTAACGTGAATTTTAAAGACCTGCACAAAATTGCTGATTTTTTAACATTTTTATTTGGGCGGTTTACTTTACTACTATATCTATATAATACAAAATGTTATTTTTATATTTAATCTACAGTTTAAGATAATTTATTGAAATAAAAAAAATTTTAAAATACATCAAAATAAAATTTAAAAAAAATAAAATATTTTTATTATTGTTTTTTTGTTTAAAGTTTATTGGATATTTGTGAGTAATTACGGATTACAGAAAGACAAAATTTGTGTGATCAAAAACAGAGAAAATGTGATAAATGATTTACAAAGTTTGACAGAAAATAGTGAGAAAGCTTTTTTCTGGTTTGGAAAAGTGTATAATAATTAACCTAGCTCTAGATATTAGTGAATTTAAAAAATTGACATAATTTACATCATCTAAACATAAGAAAACAGCTGGAAGAAGAATTTATCGACGCTTCATATAACTTTCAAATAATAGACCATACCAAAACAAAAATATACTAAAAAATGTAACGTTTTTATTTTTTATTTTAAACACAAGCATTACTATAAAATATTTTTTTTGGAAAATAATAATTACAAATTATTTTGTGGTAGACTAACATTAGCTTCATGAATTAGTTCCTTTGCAGCACTAAAAAAAAAAAAGTTGCATTATTATTATTTGTTTTAGACGATCAGATATTGGTTACTTTTTTGAGAGGTTGCAAATTCAGCTTAGAGCGAACGAAAGAGAAGCTTGACATGCATTATACGATGAAAAGCATTATTCCAGAAATGTACAAGAACCGCGATCCCTTTAACCCCGCTATCCAAAAAATTCTATCACTAGGGTAAAGCCCAAAATATTATAATAACCACAAATATAAATTTAGGGTTTTAGTGTAATGCTCCCGTTACCGAAATCGGACTCTCCAGCGGGACCACGCTACTATTTTGCAAGGAATTCGTTAGTTGATAAACACAAATTGAATCAAGCTGATGTATTTAAAGTTACTACAATGCTGCAAGACATTATGTTGCTGGAAGATGATACTCCAGCTATTTCCGGTGCTGTGATGATACAAGATATGGCAGATCTCTCTATGAGCTACTTCCTCTCTCTTTCGCCAGTTTTGATAAAAAAAGCTATGATGGCCTTTCAGCAGGCTTATCCCGTGCGAATAAAAGGTTTAAAATTCTTTAATGTAAACACAATTTTTGAGAAAGTTAGCACTTTGTTTAAACCTTTTCTCTCCGAAAAAGTGAAGAGTAGAGTAAGATTTTTCCGCCGCTTTGTGTCAGGGTTATTTTTAATTATTATTATTTGTAGATGGGCATCTTTAGCAGTTTTGCCGATCTCTCAAAAGACGTACCACTTGATGTTTTACCAGAAGAATATGGTGGAAATGGTGGCAAACTAGATGATATAGCCGCATATTGGAAATCTAAAATTGAAAGCTATAAAGATTGGTTTGCTGAAGATCAGAAATATAGAAACGATGAGAAAAAGAGACCTGGAAAACCAAAAACTACAGAATCTGTTTTTGGAGTGGAAGGATCGTTTCGACAGCTGGCTGTAGATTAATTCAAATAAAGTGATAATATTTGGTGTTGCATTATTAAAAAGAACAAACTTAACGAGTATTTTATTTCTGCTTGGTTTTTATATAATTATTGGTATATTCAACACTTAAATTCAACAATACCCGGCGAATGTTTTGTGATAACTTCTACCATTCGTTGTGTTCTCAAGATTTTCAAAACAGTTTTTGATATGAAACGTTAATTACTAAATTATTATTTAATGTAGTACGATCAATTGTTTTATTTAATATTTTTGATTACGTCAACAAAATCGCTACTTGAATCTGGAGATATATGTTTATGAGTCAGTTTTTTTCTACTATAACATGATAACAATGATAACTTAGCATTGATTCCGTAAGGTCAATAGAAAACAACCATAATTTTTTTATTAATCTTACATCACTGTCAAGTTTAAAGTTTTCATTGTCTTCTTTAAACACCTTAGCTCATAGCTAACATTTACCTCTATCTCTTAGATAGAGGTAAAGATAAGATTAGATTTTAGAAAGACCTTAGATTTTGAAAGTGTTTTTTTTTGTAATATGTGTTTACAATCGAGAAAGTTTCAGATTAAGAACCTAGACTTAAAAAAAAGCACTTTTAAAATCAAATACTGCAAAAATAGTTTATACATTTTTTTTAAATTACAACAAAACAAAATTTTATTTTGAATTAAAAAACTATAATTTTTTCAATTTAAAAATCTTGCGCTATCCATCTTTTTTATATAAACTAATATATATTTATAATAACTTAAGTCATATTAAGGAATTATATGTTGTCAACTTATGGTCGTAAACATAAAATGTCAGTTAACAAAATCATTATGTAATTCAAAGCATAATGTTTTCTTTTTTTACATTAGAATACATTTTTGGAATTCAGGATTTTTGACGCATTTTTAGGAAATAATTACGAATTTGCTGCCAATTTAACTGTCAATAGTGTCAGTGTCAGTGAATTTGTTTATAATACACCTCACACAAGCACCGGAATCTCTAAAGAGTTGCAATAGTGAAGGAAAATGTTACATCAGTTGCTATGAAAACCAAGTTTTGTGCTCCAAACAAAACAGGATTTGCATGGCGTTGAGGAAAAATCCTGTTTGACAAGCAAAAGTAAGGTTAGAATAAATTAATAAGTCCTGCTAGCAGCGCTGTTCCGTAAATTGTGTTGTGTAAAAGGAACATTAGTCAATAGAAAAAGAGATGATTTAGAAGATGCCTGATTCGTCTGACCAATAGCCGAAGCATTTAGTATAATTTAAATACAACCAAAAGCAGATAACCGGAATAACAACATCATCATGAACTATAGATCATGATGATGTTTTTACTCCGTTTTATAAACGTGAAATAAAGTCAAACTAAAATTTTGTTGATCGGAACGGCAAACAAATACATACGCGTGCTTTTTAAAATTTCTAAAGTTATTTTTTTATTCTGGCGGCTACTGTCAAAATTGACAAATAAATTGGTTTTAAATTCAAAACTTAATTATTTAAATACTATTAATTTTCACTACATATTTATATGGTAGATGTGGCAGACAATTATGAAAACAGACGTAAAATTGTCTTAAAAAATAATTTGCAATTTTTATTTTATTTTATTCTTGCAGGTCTTGACAACTACATAAATTACTACAAGTATAAATTACAAGAAACACTTTAACCTCACTTTTACATTTGACCTAAATACCGTCTTGCAAAAGACAATTTCTTTCTTTTTTGGGACGTTTAAATTGTTAAGTTACAATAACTTATAAAGACTTTTTATCATGTAATTAACCTACCAGTACTAGTACGCGCTTGATGATGCAAGATGATAATTAGCCAGTAATCTCTTCAGTTACAATTAGTGCGCCAAACGAACTTATTTCAACATTCGATTCACCACAATAAAATAAATTTTCATTTGTTTTTGGTTTTTATGGGGTTTTTTGTATTTTTCCATACAATAGGTTTTAGTTGATGGCTGAGGCTGTTCGAATAAAAATAGATGCGTTGTACTTGAGCGAATATGCATAGAATATTTATAACATTACTTTATATTAATAACTAGGATGCACTTTGTCAACAGAATAATAAGTGACAAATATTTTTTTTTATTAGAACCATTGACACATTGACTATAGATAGAGTATGGGATACGATTTTAGTAATCAATGTTAGAACGCAACCTCATCTTGCTCGACACTTGTTGTGTTAACACACTTTAATTTCTGGTTTTTATGTGTTTATTATATTTAAACAAAAAAAAAGTGGATTACATAATTCCAGTTTTGTTTACACAAAATCAAATAATTATAAACAGACTAGATTAGATTAGAAGGGATTTTGCACTGCGACTTTTATGATCTATTGTGCTTACACATTTACGGCTTGATGGACTTTTTCTCCCTCTAAAAAAAATCTTAAAATGGAAATAGAACCCACTTTGAATATATGGTCTAGCTTTGAAGCACTACTTTACTTTCAACCACCGGGCTATCGACCAACTTAAATAGACTATGAACTGAGCTAAAAAGATGTTGTATGACCTTTAGAGCATTAGGGCTGTCTCTGTCAAGCCAAATTTTAATAAAATTGTATACATTTCTTTAATTCTATATAGATCAGAAGATACAACAAATAAATTTAGGTGATGTTTGGCGTAACAAGTACAAGTGATTTGGAATCAATTCAGTAATGGCTTTCTAAATTCAAATACTAATGCCGGTATTCATAGTTGTATCTCAAGCTCAAGCTTGAGTTCAAGCTTGACTCCGTCTCAAGCAAGGACTTCGGCAATGCTCGGGGGAAAGCGTTTGCTTGCGTCATCCAGAAAGCACAAAAGTAGTAATTTTTGTGTTGTTAGGTTTGACAATTGTGACGCATGAACGTCATTCTGCGTGTTTATATTTACTTTAAAGTGACAGGTCGAGTAATAACTCGATGCCGCAGGGGTCATATCGAAAGTGTCTTATGTTGTCGGGTGAGTACATGTCTACTGACAGAATACGTGTATGGTAACTTCATAAAATGTGCATTATAGACGAAAAAGCTGCGTATACAAAAACAGCAAAACCCTTGCTGTAGTCTCGCATGGACAACCCCAATAGTGTAGAAAGCAATGACGGATGCCGGTTCAAGAAAAGCGAACGATCTGGACCATTATTACATTCTCCTCAAAACACGAAAGCTGCAAAAGTGAGACCAAATAGAAGCTAGCTCAGACTGCGCGCTTTTGAGAGGGACAATGTAAGTGCAACATTAATATAAATCTTACCAGACCTTTACCCACTTTTATTGCAGGAAATGTGATGCAGAACAGTTAGCAGAGGAGTTAGTAGTAAGAGCTATTCAAGAAGTGTGTAAAGATGAAAGTTTTTGGCTGCCGTTTTGTCTACTATGCTTCTGCAAACCATACCTTACACTTATAATGTGAACTAATAAAAATTTTACTTTTTTTGTACTTATTTTTACCAGTAGAAGGTGTTACAAAATAAAAATACTGCACAATTAATAAATATCTGTGACTTTTATTATTATTAAAACATTGCATAAAACAATGTTTGCACAAAATGTGGCAAGCCCTTTAATTTTGTGTAAGTAATAATTGTCTTTCCACTAATTTGCAAGCAATCCTACATTTACTACACTGTCTTTTGTGCAGCTGTAGCGACGCTTAAATTAAAAGTTGGAAAACAATTCCAATGGGTTCGCAGCACCCCGCACATAACTCGTCCAGCATGTCAATGTTCGTTGTTATGAAATGCAACACATAATACTCTTCAGTATTTTTCAACGTCAAACGATGACATAATCTGCAAATGGCGTCTTGAGTCGAACTTGAGACAAGTCGAGGCCTTGCTTGAGTCCGACTTGAGATAGACCCAGTGCGCTTGAGCATCAAGCAAAAAACCCCCTTATTCACATTGTAATTTAATATTTAAATCTTGAGATTTGTCTATAAATACCAATCCGGACTTAAGGTCGATCTCAAGCTCAAGATATGAATATCAGATTTTACGAGCATTGCCGAAGTCCTTGCTTGAGATGGGATTCAAATAACAGACAATTTGTACGAGATAGTAGGAAATAATTTATCAATGTATTTTATAATAAAAACTTATATTATATATATTTATTTTTTATTAAAATTATAATAGTCTTTACTGGTACTCAAATGCGGGCGTAATTTGGCCTTTATAGTTAAGGTCACTAGATTAACACACTATGTGTTCAGGTGCGCCATTAAAAAAAATTGTTTTTTGAGCTCTAAAAAATTTTATTGCTGGTTGGTAAGAGCAACAAATCATTTTATTAAAAATTTAATTTAAAAGCTTTTGTTTGACTTAGTTTGTTTCATTTTTAACAAAACAATAATATTACAAGAAGAGCAGAGCTTATGTGCTTTACCAAAATTCGAGAGCTAGCCGAGACAATGACTAAAAATTTATTAACTGATAAATACAAAATAACCTAAAGTGCTGAATGTAGCGAAGATCCCCTTAACAAACAATTTTTTGCAGCTCTGCGGAAAGCCACTTTGTTTTTAATTTGATCCATTAACCACTTTTCAAAACTATTTGGGCTTAGAATAAACACGATTTTTTTTCCATAACTATAACAGTAATAGTCACATCTATAAGAGCACGAGTGTTTTAATAGAAGACTTCAAAGAAAACATTAATGAGGTTATTAAAGCCTCAAATTCAAAAAATTTGTCATTTCAAGTGCAGCTTATGGAAAAAAAACTTTAGACTAACAAAATATTTCTTCTTAGTTCGTTTATAGATAACTTTCTTAAAAAATTGCAAAAATATTAAAGTATAATTAACACTTAAACTGAACTTCTAGAACAAAAAAATTTTTTTTGCAACATTTTAGCAAGCAGCAACCGATTTTTATTTGAATCAGTTTGCAGTAGCAAATTTGGCCTTATATTTACCGCTTATGTGGCTTATATAAGTGTCTGTCATTTTTATAAGATGGTAAAAATAGCAATATCTATTAGACATCAAAGTTGCAAAACCAGGTTTCTACAAATTAGTCACAAGTTACTTAAAATGACAGATATCAATTTTGATAGAGCCAATTGAAAGGAGTATTTTTTTTTGACGCAATTTGCATAAGAATAATGGTGACGGCGCCGAGATAATTAAATTTATATAATTAAAATACCTAGTTTTATTAAGATACAATATTTGTCAGATTGTTTCACCACGTTCTTTTTCTGATTATAAATACAACGTAAATATTGCATAAATACAAGATTAACAGACTACATCATTATCAACGATCTACTACAACTCACCCCCTTTGTGGCCGCCGTTAAGAAACCGCCTCGAACGAATTGAACGGATTAGATCAACCATACATGAAACACATTCACACATAATGTACCTGTCAAAAATACTTATCAAGGAACTCACCGGGAGCTTGTCCCCGCCGGACAATCTTCCTCCATTCTAGTCTTGTGGAGGGCATCCTCTGCTACGGTATCTTTGCTGTTTCTATCATATAGACTGGATTTCATGGACTTTGGCGGCTTCCGTCTGCTTCCTTATTCTTCAATCTATTATTATTTTTGGTACCAAGTTATAAAAGGCTTTTCACTATCAAGCCGGCACCCAAGTAATTAAACCTAGATGGTCATTGGCTACAATGTTTCCGGCGAGGAGAATAAAAACAAGGTTAAAGGAATAATTGAAAGGTATAAGAACACTGCAACCTTCTATTGCCACAATAAGAAACCCACCTACAACCCTTTTCAGCGACAAGGTACTAGCCTTGGCGGCAGCACCAAACCCGGCTTCAAAGATCTCTCTAATCTTTTTAAGAAATCTGAGAAGCTGGATCTTAACCGAAAAACAGAAATTATGTTAATCGGCGTCGAGAGCCAAATAATAAATAATAATATTAGTAGTAAAGACCGGCTCAAGAACAAAACTAGTTCTCTGCTCTAGGTTTTCATTCTTATTCATTTTACATAAAGAGCAATAATAAACAATAACAACCGTGTCAATTCTGACACAAATAATTTGCATGCTCTTTAATAAAACAAGTATGCCAATAATGACATAGATGTCCCTGCATGCATCTTAATAATCAATATAATGTAATAAGGTTTTACATGTGCTTTTTCTTAAGATTAGAGCGAGTCGTTTCAGTACTCAAACCTAGCTGCCATGGCCAAACCAGCCACATTATTAAAAGAAGGTAGTATCTGTTACCTGGCAAGGTTACTGAAGCCGAAATGTTAAGACACCACATTTGCACTTCATTTGCACACAATAACAAGTTATATTCGTTCGAGTGTAGAGATAACTATCACTCTCGTTCTCTCGACTTGAGTTGACTATGCACGAGTACCGCACTTGACACTCCTAGTTCCTACTAGTAGTACCCACTGACCGCTGTCTACTGCCCTTACGGCAATAGTATCATCCCCTAGCTAAGCGCTTTGCGCAATCTCCACTCAGCTACCCCCTCTTCTTGCAATATTATATTACAACCGTTTTGATTTAAATAATTTATATTAATAAATGTGTAAAAAGTAAACTCTCACACAATAAAGAACAGAAGGTATATCACTAATTGGACAACCAAGTTATCACGTTAGCGTCTTTTGTTTCAACGCATATCTATGACATTCAGTGTTATCTATTTTTTTTGGTTTCTACCAACAAATGAAAAATAAGATTAAAGCAAATTCATTCAAAATAGATTCAAAGACTTGGACATGTTTTGTTCTGATGGGAACTTGATGCATTAATGTAGAAACGTCATGTTTCAGCTTTAATGTAAATTTAGCTTGTAATAAATGCTGCTATTTCTTCTTGGTATTGCCTTTCGAATATTGTTAAAATGTCAGAAAACACTACGACGTGGTAGAAAGCTTTCTTGAGCTTCCAGACCGTTACACAATAGATTATTATAAGGCGCATTGTTTGATATTCAACCTGTTTTATTTGTTGCAGCAACATAATTTTGGCAAGTTGTTCATATACATATATATATAATTTTTTTTTTAATAATCAAATATTTTATTGAATTAATTAACAACGTATCGAAAATCTGAATTTCTAATGTTATTATTTATCCCAAATTGTACCTAGGATTTTTAGAACTTGAATAATATAAAATTTGACATTAAATTGTGAAAGAACTTAAACTAAGTAAACAAAACACTTATAATGGATAAAGGTAGACAACTGATCTCATATTATATTAGACCGATAACTACTGATAATTATTATATGGCTTATCATACTCGTGGCAGTGTTTCAATCGAACGTGTGCTATTGTTCAAATCAATTCTGAAATGCCCATTCGAGAGCTTTCAAAGGAGTTGCAAGAAATTGCAATAAAAGAACTTAATGAAGAGCCAAGCAGAATCCCAAAAGATATTGCTTATATTAAAGAATGGCTTACAAAGCAACCTCATCTGAATCCCCGAACAGGTATAGATTTATATCAATTACGACATTTTCTCAATTTGTTTTTCTAGATGATCAGCTTTTACTGACATTTCTACGAGGATGTAAATTTAGTTTAGAAAGAACTAAAGAAAAACTGGACATGCATTATACTTTGAAGACGATGATACCAGAAATGTTCAGCAATCGTAATCCATTTGATCCAGAAATTCAAAGAGTTCTATCCCTTGGGTAACAGAAAACACGTTAAAACTTTATCAGCAATTATTATTGTAGCGTGATGCTTCCACTACCGAAGATACCATACCCAGGATCACCCCGGTACATGCTTGGAAGAAATTCTTTAATTGATAAGCATAAGCTGAATCAAGCAGATGTTTTTAAAGTAGGCGCAATGATGAATGATATAATGCTGCTGGAAGATGATTATCCACCAATAGCAGGATCTGTAATGATTCAAGATATGGCAGATTTGACTATGGGTTATTTTCTATCACTTTCTCCTAGTATGGTCAAAAAAGGTATGATGGCATTCCAGCACGGTTATCCTATAAGGATAAAAGGAGCCAAATTTTTTAATGTTAATTCTATATTTGAAAAGTTGAATACTTTATTTAAACCATTTTTAACAGAAAAAGTTAAAAACAGGGTAATATAATATAAAAATTATAAAAAAGCCTATTATTAATTGTAATTAATTCTACCTTAGATGACTATATACACAAGTTTAGAAGATCTCACTAAGGATGTTCCTATTGAAGTAATACCGGAAGAGTATGGTGGCAAAGGTGGAAAATTAAATGATATAACTGCTGATTGGAAGAAAAAAGTTGAAAGTTATAAAGACTGGTTTATTGAAGATGATAAATTCAGAAATGACGAAAGCAAAAGACCAGGAAAACCAAAAACCTCAGAATCCCTTTTTGGATTAGAAGGGTCTTTCAGACAGTTAAATGTTGATTAATAAAAACTAAGAAATAAAATAAAACGACACAAGAATAATTTACAATATTTTCAAAATAATATTATTGGCAACCTTATACTAGCTTTGTGTCTGAAATCAGACTGCTTTTTAATTCCTGTCATATTAGTCTTTTGTTCTAGCTCAAACTACTGTTTGGAGCGTTTTTTAATAATTTAAGATTCTATTTTATCTAATCATATCCGATAATAAGTTTTATCTACAACTATACTATATTGATTCTGGCAAGTAATGACAACTACTACTATTGGTATTAATAATGTTACTAAACAAAGCAAACTTATTTTTTAAACTGTAGTTTGCCATTTGCCTGATTATATCGATAACTACGCTTGTTATGCATTATTCCTCTTTATAAATAATAGTCCCTATTACATGTTTATTAGATGATATACTATTAAGTTTTTAACATAGTTTTTGAATTACATGTCAAATTTTTATTGTTTTACAATAAATACTACAATAAAAATAAAATATATCTTTCTTTATTACCAATGCGCTTCGTAAAACTATTTCTTAAAAGGGTGATGTAACTCTTTGCGAGACGCCTTAGAAACATCTGTTAGTTGTAGAAATATGATAGGAAAAAGTATATCTTTAACCAAAAATATTGTAAAAATTATAAAAATATAATATAGGAAAACTCAGACAAGAAGATGACTCAAAAAAAGCAACAGTTATAGGCTACGTGATAGCAAATAAAAAAGATAAGATAAATTGTTATAATTTGATAAAAAAAATTATAATAAAGGGAAACAATGATAATAGATAAAAAATGCAACAAAAATAAATTTAACTAAAAAATTAGTAAAAGAGTGAATAGCCAACAATAAAACGAAAAAAAAAACAGTTTTATAAAAAATTAGTAAAAAAATGTTTTATCAAGACAAATCTCCTCTTAAGCTTCATTCACAAAAAATCCAATCTTTTTAAGTTAAGTAAGAACTTAAGGTGGATGAAACGTTGTAAGTAACAATAAAAAAAGTTTATAAAAATTTGGAAGAAAAAAAAGAACATGTTTCATAAGTGGAAAAAAGCAGCATGGGTTAGTTAAGGATTACGTGAGAGTAAATAAATAAGATTTAGTAAAAAATAAATTTTCAAATGTTAAACAAAGATAAAAAAAATTAAAAAATGCTGAAATAATTTTAATAAAATATAGACTTTAGTAGAAGAGTACAGTACTTCAGTCACAATGTACGGTTATACATGATGTATATCTACTATATTATCAATAATTAATACGGACATTATACGATAAAAGAGAAAACAGGTCAAACACTATTTTTTATATATTTTTATATATTAACCATATTTTATCACGCAGCAGCTTTATTTAGTTCATTTTTTAAACAAGACTTTCGTGCTCAATCAGTTCAGTATTTTGCATGACTTTTTAAATTAACTTGTGTACGCTTAAATAGAAAATAACTAACATTTTCTGCTGAAACTTAATGTCGCAGGTAAATCAGATTGGTTTAATCTAAATTTTAAATTTCTGTACCAATAAGCTATTAATTATATGATCAATTGATAAAATATTAGTGTTAGCACATATAAGCAAAAATGTTTAATTGGTTAAATGACTGAAAATGAAAAGTAATGATATAGAAAATAATAAACTAAGTGCAAAAATAATATTATCTATTGTTATAACTCTTATCTGATGTTTTTGTAGCTATTGCATGCTTTGTCTATGAAATGTCATCTCAATTTTATCTTTAAGATTTTCTGAAAATTATTTTAGCTACTATGAAACCTTTGGAATAATATAAACACTCTTTTAATGTCTAATACTAATAAGTCATTTTTGTAATGCTAGATGCTTTGTAAATGCAACTTGTAAAAATGTAGTATTAAGTTGTGCTTCATTTTTCGTAAAAGAAAATTTCTGATCAATTGGAAAATTTCTTTTTGTCTGTTTTGTTGTTATGTAACATTTACGTAGCTTCCATGTTTCTTATTTGGCAGACAATTATGATACTTTTGCCAAGAAATTTTTTTTTAATAATTTTTTTTCAAACTAGTATCTCACAGCCAACGGTGTGTAAAATGAGAATTTATTGAGTTCGGATTTTATCACGATGTTTGCTGAAAAGATTTCAAAAAGTGGCTTAATGAATGTCCAAAACAAACTGCAGAAGATATTGCTTGCACATGTCAAAACATGACTTTCTAAACAACATCATCTCAATACTCAAACAGATAGATATCTATCACAATTTTTTATAATGATATCTAAAACTTTTTATCATAGATGATCAGCACATTTTGATGAGGTAGCAAGTTTAGAACGTACAAAAGAAAACTTTCCTTTCGGAAAATATTGAAAATTGATATCCGTTTGATTCAACTACGCAAACCATTTTACCATTAATCATTAATTATATTATTATTATTAATCAATTTTACCATAAAGATTATAAATTGTAACATTATTTATTACAGACAAATGCCATCTCTAGATGTCGCAAACTTAAACAAATAGATTTTTTAAAAGTTACTGCAATGATAATTCAAGATATCATGCTATGGGAATGACTACAAAAATTTTTGTAACTATTTTATGTTAAGATAACATGACAGACACAACAATGACGCCACTATCTCAATTTTCTCCTCAGTTTATTAAAAAATAGTACGACTGTTTTCCAGAAAGATTATCCAATAAGAGTCAAAGAAATGCAGTGTTTCAACTCAAACCTAATTTATAAAAAAATTCAAGCTATACTTTCCTTTCTTGAATAAAAAAAATCTAAACAGAATAGTAATATTTAAGGTCACTTTATTTTTCCATTTTTAAAATGCGCATAAAATTTTTTTCAACAAAATGTACCACTTCAAATCTTAGCAGAAGAGTATAATAGTAAAGCAGGTAAAATTAACGACAGAATAGCTTATTGAAAAACAAAAGTTAAGAATTACAAAAACTGGTTTATTAACACAGCTTCACCACTTGTCCAAAAGTTGGTTTATTAAATCTCGAAAGCTCTTTCAATCATTATTTGTTCATTATCTAAAAATATGTAAAATTTTGTTTTTTATTCATCTCCTGATGATGGCCACATAGGGATCGGAAAAGCTTTCGAAATTTAATAAAGAAACTTATTGGAAAGTGGTAAAACGGTGTTAATAGTTTATAGTGCCAAAGATTCTAAAGCGATCAATTCAAGACTGGCTGCTGAAGATGAAAAATATAAAAATAAAGAAAAAAACAGACCTGGCCAACTAACAACTTCAGATTCATTATTATTGGTATTGAAGGATCTTTTATGCAATTAAGTATTGATGAAAAGCAACAACAAAAACACGTATAGAAAATAAAGCGGTTTATAAAGTAGTAATTTAAAGAAAATATGTACGTACTACACGATTTTTATAACAATAATAACATACCTTTTCTAAAAGGTCTAAAATAATTTTTAATTAATGTTTGTGTTTTGCTATACTTTGTAGTATTTGTTTAAAAATGTTTTCTTGAAGAATGCTGTGTTTAGAATTATTTTCAAAACTGTAGCAGTTTTTAGCTATATTTTCTTTTATAAGCCTTTCTTCTTTCACCGCCCTATATATTTCTGTCTCAGTTATTTTGTGTCATAACTTAGCAATCCTTTCTAACTAAAAATTTAAATTTTCTTGACTGATCATATTCTTAAGTCTGCTTTCTAAAAAGTTTTTGCAATCAATAAATCATCTTCCAGATCCAATTTTTCTAATTTGCATAGTTACTACTAGATGTAAGTAGTTTGCAATAAATATTTTATTTTAACATAAATTTCTATTCAGCTTCACAAGACTTTAAAGTGGAAAGTGGAATAACTCAAAATACAAATTTTAAGGTTTACTGAAACTCGTTTGATAAACATAATAAAATCTCTCTCTCTCTCTCTCTCTCTCTCGCTCATTACGTGATCTGCTATTTTTTGCAAAGTATTGCTTGAAATACTACAAGTATTTTTACGTGACAATGTCAAATTGAAGTATAATAGTGTACATTTTAAAAATTTGACAATTTTACTTCAAGAAACAAAAGGGAGATAACCACAGACTTGCAAGACCAACATGCTTTTGACGATCTAAACCGCAGTAGCAGTTTTTAGCTATATTTTCTTTTATAAACCTTTCTTTTTTCACCACCCCACAGTCTCAGTTATTTTCTGCCATAATTTTGCAATCTTTTCTAACTAAAAATTTAAATCTTCTTGACTGATCTTATTCTTAAGTCTGCTTTCTAAGAAATGTGTGTAATCAATAAATCATCTTCCAGATCTAATTTTTCTGCTCTTTGATAAAATTCATCGTATATTAATATAATTTTCATGCTACTCTAGTCGAAAGTACGTGGTTCCGGCTGCGATTCCACGGCAGAAAGTGTATCTTTCATGCACTGGTAGAGCTATGCGCGCGCTTTCTTTAAGTGGGAGTAAATAGCCGAGAGCATCATGGCGCGCAGTTCAGGTCTTGCACTGACACTACGTACTGTCGACTAGAGTAGCAGAGAGCCCTGAACTGCGCGCCATGATGCTCCGCCTCGGGCATCATGGCGCGCAGTTCAGGGCTCTCAACTTTCTGCCCTTGTAGTGTAATATACTATTATTATGAAGCTATTAACTGTTGGTTTCTGTATCAAACTGGCAGTAAATCTTTACTTACTTTACAGCTTGCCGCGCGTGCTGTAACATAGCTGTAGCATTGTTTAAGGCAGACTACTGTTATCTGCATTGCAGATTTGATTCAAGATCACAACAGTTTTTCTACTTTTTTTCAAACGATGGTCAAATAGCTGCTTTCCACTCGGATACCAATGAATACCTAATTGATTAGTCACTGACATTTAAATTATGTTTTTGATAGAATTTGTTTGATTTTGCTTTTAATAGTACATTACAAACCGGAGCAGAAAACGTTACATTTTCGTCAAAAAGATTTAATTTTAGCGAAAGTAGATATTGAGGTAAATTTATAGTGTTTTGAGTGACAATGTATTGTTTGGCGCCAAGGTGTGCGTACTATTTACACTACAATGATAAAAAAACTGCGAACATAATTACATACAGTGAGAATTTTGTTTTACGTCATATGTCAAAATAAAATATTTGTTAATTTGGTTGCCTATCCAGCGACAATATATTGACCTGGTTTTTTTAAAACTGAACATACGATTTATAACGTTATGTTCAGTAAAACAAAAACCTCACTGTATATAGGAAAATAAATAAAACGTGTTGATCTAATACTAATCTAATAATAATCTATAAAAATACACCACGAGATGAACTAAAAATCAAGAATAACAAAAAAACACAATTTTTTTCTAATTTTATAATTTTACAAGTAAAACGTATCATTACATTTAATTATTTTTTCTTAATATTTCGTTTAATTATAATTAGTTTTGTAGTAAATAATTTAAAATTACCGCGGTTTTATTTCATTGAGACAAAAATTTTAATTACCGACGCAGCGAAATGATTAAATAAAATTATAAAATTAAATAAAAAAATATGTTTTTTTTGTTGTCTTTGATTTTTAGCTCATCTCGTGGTGTATTTTTATAGATTATTGTACTAAATAAAAGAAAAAAACTGGTTGGAATATTAATTTTAATATTAAAAAGTCGCTTTAAAAAATCTAGTCATTTACTAATAAATTAAAAAAAAATATGAGCGACCTTTCAAAATTAAATTTTGACTGAAACTTTCAGAAACTTATTTGTTTTTGATCTATAAAATTATACCGCAACGAGAAAAAACTAAAAAAAAAAAAATCGATTTTCAACGATTTTTGAAAAATTTGGAGCGACCTTTTAAAATTTTTTTTTTGAACTGTCCTTTAGAGAGCGTTATTAAAGCATCAAAAACTTTTTTTCATTCGAAACTCAAAAAAAAAGAAGGTTTTTTTGCGCCACCCTACTGATTATGTTGCAAAATGCATATTTAATCATAATAATAAACACAGAATAAATCGGCAAATTTGTTTAAATAATACTATAAAAATAATATGTGACAATTTTGTAAACATTGGAATTTGTTAGTTACACTAATGTAAGCTGATAATTATGTTACAAATTTTTAAAACACGTAAACAATACTTACTGATAAATTTTAAAATGTGTAAATAAAAATTAATGTTTAGTTAATAATTATAACTCATAGTTATCACTATTATTTATAAATAAATTGCAACATTTTGTGAACTTTAACTATTTTTATTTAGCAAAATTTTCGCTTAATTGGTCAGATTTAAACAGTTTTGAAAATCATTTTCCAAATTTGACTCGTACAAGCCAGGCCAGTTAAAAAAGGTTTGTGAAATTATCATATTACTGTTAGGTATTACTTTCAAAGTTGAAACTAATTTGCATAATTACTACTAAATGTAAGCGGCTTGACAATTGAAACTTTATTTAAACATATTTTTTTATTTAAATTCACCAGAATTTAGACTGGAAAGTGAAATAACTCAAAAACTAATTTTAAGATTTACTAAAACGCGCTACATCAACATCATAAAATCTTTCTCTCTCTCTCTCTCTCTCATTATGTAAATCTGCTATTTTTTGCAAAGTATAGCTTGAAATTCTACAAAGATTTGTACGTGACAACGTCAAATTAAGTATGATGATGTACATTTCAAAAATTTGACAATTTAACTTCTAGAAACAAAAGTGAAAAAACTACATTATTGCATAACTAACTTATTTTTGACGTTCAAAAACGCAGATTTTTTTTTAGAAAAAAACAATTAATCTGTCAATGTTTACAAAGGAATCTGCTGTCACTCTTTCTCTATTTTTTCATCGTTTTTTCTTGACTTGAAAAAACGCATCATCATCATCATTTTATCATTTTCTTTGAAAAACTGACGCGGTCGAAAACAAAGCGCTTGGTATGGTTTCTTTAGAAGCAGTTTCTGCTTTAAAGATTCAGTTTTGATAGTAAGTTTTCTTGACAAGTATGATTTGTTATAGACTTTTGTATTATTAATATTAATAATAATATAATAATTATTATATGCTTAATATAATGCATTCTTACACTATAACACTTATGCACTTGTTTCTTTTCTAGAGTTTCTATTTTGATATTATTGTTTACCACTTTTTTAATTGATATCGACAAAAGTGACAACTCTTTTCTCTTATCTCTAACCCGAATTTTTTTTCACAAATTTTTTTTGATTTTGTAAGCATTGTTTTCGATTGCCATTGTGTTGAATTCTAACCAAAACAAACTTTTTTTTTCTATTATTCGACGTCTTTTTTACGTGTTGAAACTTTTTTTAAACCAAACACAATGTTTGTTTCAATGTAAACAAAAACTTTTGACGGATTGCGTCAAAGTATTTCTATAAATTGAACTAATTTTTTTTTCATCGTTAAACCGGATAGGTAGGCAAATAAAAATGTTATCACTGTCGTCAGAAAAGAAAATTCGTTTTAGCAAAATTCTAAAAGTGTTCTAATAAAATAGCGTATAGAACTTGCGTGCTACTTAAAAAATTAAGCCTTATTCGTTCTTTTTTGTCTTGTATCATAAATTATGTAAATATGCTCAAGAAATTGTGACACTGTTGCCAAAATTAAAATTGGACAGAGCCGGTTTGAATTGGTTTGAAGTATAGACGCTTCTGAAAAACTTAGCTTTTCACTTTATAAATGTGTCACTGAGATATAGACAAAAAAAAGTGTTACACAAAGAACAAAAACTTGACGAAACTAAAAATCACAAATTTCAAATTAATTTACTCAAACTTTGAATATCTAATTTAGATAACAGCAAATTGTGGTAGACTTTAATAAGCACAGACTACTTGACTTTGAACGATTATTAAATAATTTAAGAATATGAGATTAAAATTCTAATTAATTTGAAATACTAAATGTGTCACCAAAAACTAATTTGTTAAGAAGGTTTATGATTGATTTAGACATTTATAGCAGCTGGTGAGAACTAATAGAACCAAAAAGTTTTGAAATCGCATAATTTCTCACAGGTTAATTTGTCAATATTATAAATTTTTATAAAAATTTTGCAACCTCAATAAAATAGCTAACAACAAGCTAACATAATGTAACTAGAAACGAGTCTGATTTAAAATAAATACATAAATGTTAAATTTATTTATAGCTATTTCAATATACTTAACAGCTAATTTTATTCGATGATATTTCTAGATTTTGTGCTTACAAACATCTATTTTAATTTTTTTATTACAAAAGAGTTTACAGTTAAGAATAAGCAAAATACAATAGTTAAAACTCTTACATTATATTCTAGCCGATTCCTATCTAAAATAACAAACAAACATACCACTCATTCTATAAAAACAATTTTGATATTCGATTAAAACTGATAACTATGTATCTTTTCTTATCAGGATTATTGACTATTGCCAGTCTAGAAATAATAAACTGTAGCAGGTGTAATCAGCACAAAACATTACCATGTCTATTAGACCACTTTCCAAAGAGCTACAAGAGCTTGCCATTAAAGAATTAAATGAAGATCCTAAGCGTATTCCTGAAGATATTGCGTATATTAAAGAATGGCTTTCTAAGCAACCCCACCTGAACACCCCAGCAGGTAATAAAAATTGACATTATGTGTAAACTGTAAAAAATTGCTTGTAGACGATCAGCTTATACTAACATTTTTACGAGGTTGTAAATTTAGTTTAGAGCGGACGAAAGAAAAACTTGATATGCATTATACCTTGAAGACTATGGTTCCAGAATTATACAAAAACCGAGACCCATTTGATCCAGTCATGTCTAAAATTTTATCCTTAGGGTAAAAAATAGTACTAAATCCCTATATTATGTTGTTAATAAAATTTTATAGGATAATGCTACCTTTAAAACCCAGTCATCCTGGAGATCCGATTTATATTTTAGGACGCAATTCACTGATTGAAAAGCACAAACTAGATCAAGTAGAAGTGATGAAAGCTAACACAATGATACAAGACATTATGTTACTAGAAGATGATACTCCACCTATTGCTGGCACTGTTATTCTTCAAGATATGTCAGACATATCTTTTAGCTACTTTCTCTCTATTCCACCTTCTCTAATGAAAAAAGCTACAACTATTTTTCAAGATGGTTATCCAATCAGAATGAAAGGAATAAAAGCGTTTAATATTACTACATTTTTTGAAAAAATATACGCAGTAATAAAACAATTTTTAAACAAAAAAAATCTTGAAAGAGTAAGAGACCTTTTTCAAAATATCTTCCAAGCAAATGTCACACTGTATTTTAGATGACTGCATATGCTAGCGTTGAAGAGCTTTGTAAAGATGTACCAATTGAAATTTTACCGGAAGAGTATGGTGGTAAAGGAGGCAAACTAGATGACATTGCAGCGGATTGGAAAGCTAGAGTTGAGAGAAATAAAGATTGGTTTGCTGAAGAAGAAAAGTATAGAAACGATGAGAAGAAAAGACCTGGGAAACCAAAAACCTCAGAAGCAATATTTGGAGTTGAAGGATCTTTTAGACAACTGAGTATTGATTAAGTGCAAATATGTTCAAAAAAACAATATGTTGTCATTTACCAGCAGCTACTTTAAAATAATAAACAATTTATTTTATTTAAGTTTTATGCGATTAAACAAATTATTCCCGAGTTTTGATCATCAATCAATTAAACCAAAAATTTTTTTTTATTATTCAATGACAACTTAACCTTTAAGTCAGTTGACAGTGACTCATTCTTCTGCTAACTATTTAATCAACCAACTTTAATTAATTTCTATTATTCAAATGTTAAGCTGTTCTTAGTTTAGCTAACAAAGAAACATTAAACAAGAAAAAACAACAATTTAATAAAAATACTTACAAATTACTAAAGAAACGTAATACCAAATTTTTACATTTGCTCACATACCATAAAAAAATTGATTATATTTAGACGGTTAAACCGCTTTTTCATAGCTAAGAACACTCTTAATTATTTCAGTTTTCTACTAAAAAGAAAACTAGATCAGTATCAGTTGAGCCGTTTGGTAGCTACAGGGCGACAGCCAATACAGATACACAAATCCACACTACAAATTTACAAGTTGTTGGAGGCTAGAAATATAAACAGTACTATGTACACTGACGAAAAACAAGCGATACTATAGTAAGAAACAAGGTATTTAGAAAGCGACAAAACTAAGCCGATTGCTCCTAATAATTTTAACAAACAGTTATAAATAAGTCAAGCCTTAGCTGTGAAGCATCACGTCAACATTAGCAGCAAGAATCGTACTTAAAAATGGGTTTGAAAACTCAAGTAAGTAGTTCTTGTAGTATATATCATCTATTATTATTAGAAATGATAATTATCTTAAGATTTGTATATATTATAATAAAATATTTGTATATAATTAATAACTAATTTTAAAAAAATGACATATTATAAAACACATCTGCTAATAAATCAATAGTTTAATTATTGCAAACAGGTTTAACTAGCAATTTTTGCAAAAAAATTTAAAATTTATATAAAGTATTAAGCTAATTTTTCTAAAAAAGTTTTAATAGTTTATACAGTATGTTCATAAATTAAAAGAGATTAAAGCTTGCAATAGAATTTTAAAGGTATGCTCATTTTTTGATTAGTTTATACGCAGAAAAGTACGATATTATAGACAAGCTTTGACGTTGGTTGACATTTATCAACAAACGTCAAACATTCACAAGTTACACAGCAAGAGTAGATCTAAATAATTTATGAACGCATGTTACAAATTTAGTTCTAAAATAAGCTGTTAATTTTTCCACGCTTCACTGTTGCCATCATACAGAAAACGCACAAAAACTGATGAGACACAAGACATTAAAGAATAAGAAACCAAAAAGAAGAAAGTTTGGATCTAATGCAAGTTGCGTTAATAATACAGAGTCGCGCAAAAGTATGAAAAGGGTCTAATTTTTTCAAAACTACTTATTAATCAGAATCACATAAAAATTGGCAGGTAAATTATATTAAAAAAAAAGATTGGCTGTAATTTTTTCTGATAAATACGTTCATTTGTTTCGAAGATTCTAGAGCAACTTGTCTTCTTTTAAATAGGAGCAGGAGTAAAATTTTAGATTTTTAAAAAGTACATTTTTTAGTAAAAAAAAAATTTAATATATGTTGACTTTTTTTTAGTTTCAAAATGTCAAGTTCTATAGAAAAAAGTTAAATGGCAAAGTTCTAGGTAATAAAAAGATTTTCAACTTCTGTATTTGCACTTTTTTACATAATCTTGAAATTTCTGTGAAAAATTTAAATAACCAAGTTTATGGTTTTTTATTTTTATCTTTTACAAAAAAATTTTGTTTACGAAATTGGATAAAAGCAAATTTTTTTATTAATTTTGCCACTTTATTCTACGAAAAATCTCATTTTTTTTTAGTCATCATGGTACAATTTTGAGCTATTTTATAAAATTTACACTTTAATTACTTAAAAAGCGTAAGATTTCATGTTACATTGAAAAGCAGAAAAATTGTTAATCAAAATATACTACTCCAATTAACAACCAAATAAAATAATAAAGTTAATATTCAATAAGACATTTACAATATTTTATCTTCTTTAAATTATATGCCTATTTATAGCTTTTTTACTATAATAATAAACATATATATGTATTTTTTTACACCATCAAAAAGAGGAGATTTTAACAAACAAAAAGCCTACCAACATCTTTTTTAAAAACCGATATTTAAACAAAAAAATTTTTGTTTAAAAACTAAGGTGCTTTTTCGAAATTAAATTAAAACCATTTACAAAATAAGTTTTTTAAATAAAAAAAAACTACGGTGTATTTGAAACATAAAATGATGTTTTTATATGACTTCACAAAAAAATTTTTTTTGTAAAAGATAAACATATAAATCCAAAAATTTTATTGTTTTAATTTTTTACGTAAATTTTGAGGTTATCTGAAAAAAATTGTCGATCTTTTATTATCTACAACTTTGCTTTTTACGTTTTTCCTATAAAACTTATGGTTTCATCGAAAATTAAGATAAATCGTTTTTACCCTTAAAAACTCTTCTTCTTAAACTTCCCGGCTTCAGATCGTCTGTAAATTGTTTCTTTCCTAACTGGTTAAAAATGTAAACATTGTATACCCTATTGGCGATACGAAAGTAAAGCTTTTTCACGTAATTAAAAAATAAATTAAAAAAATAAAAAAGTAAAATAAATCACGTGATTTTAAAAAGAGTTTAGTACAGTATCATCATAAAAATTGCGTGATTTACTTTTGCACTTAACTTTTATGTACCTTAAATAAATCACGCATTGTTAACACTTCTAATCAATTAAAAAAAAATTTTTTTACAATAAAGTTGTGCCGAAACGGAAAAAATAGTATTCAAACTACTGTAAAAAAGTACTTCTGCAGACCTTGAGCAATTACAAACATCGGCTTATAAACTTTGCCTGCGGTCTGCAAGAAGGAACTTTCTTACTTTGGTTTAAAATATACTATTTTCTTTTATTTTTGTCATATTTTCGTTTTTTTTCAACAGATTTTATCCTACTATTATTTTTTTTTTTGGTTTTAAAAATTATATCCTAGCCTAATATTAATAAAGATGTTTTTTAAACATATTTATAAACATATTATTTCGAAAACCTAGTTTTACTAGTCAACGTGTGCAATATTTGCAGGTCTTTATTGGTCGCCAATAAGCTTTTCCGTCTTAAAATTTTTTTTTCGTTTTGAGTTTATTCTTTAGAAAGTTTAGAAAAAATCGCCAAAACCGTGAAAATTTAAAAAATTAGTTTTTAATTTAATTAACAATTTAAAGCAATTTAGCAGAATTTTTAAAATTAGACTCGGTTTTATAACCCTAATTATTTTGCAAGTTTAAATTAATTTTGTTAATTGAATTTAGATTAAACAAAAAGCAAAGGCATCAGAGAACTATCTCACACTAATGACTTATCCTGTATGTCATTACTTGTTTTTAGATTAACATTTTAAGTTTGCTACATTTAATCTTAGAAATACCTAATAATTATTAAGAGGTTCATAAAAAACAACAATAGATTTTATAATCAAATGTTTTATTTAAAATTAATTTGAATGGAAAAATTTTTTCCTACAGTTTTTGACGAAAGCAGTACATAACTTAACCATTAAGCCACTCTAACCACGTGAGTTTTTTGGTGATATGACTCTTTGAGACAGACTTTCTCAAATCTGAGCAAATATTTTGTTTGTCATGAAAGTATATTGACTATATTATACATTTTTTCTTCTTTAAACAAATTTATGTTAAGACAAAGTAGCTTTACTGTTGCTTAATAAAGATAAAAAGCAAACTTTTTAATTTAATTACAGATCTTTAAATCAATTGAGAAATAGTTATTTATTGGTTTTGCTGCTTATCTTTCATCGGAATATTGATTGTATAAATATTCGTCTGTAAAAAACTTTTTTTATTAAAATTTATAGCAGGTTATGCAACAAACCCCATTATTAGCTTCATAAGCATATATAATCCCATCATTTGGCTCATTGGGGTATTCTCTTGGTTTAATAAGCCCCCTCACGCAAGGCGAAAGGAGAGACAAATCAACATCTCGTGGATCCAAAGGTTTTCTCAAAAAGCTAGCAATAAGTCCAACCACAATGCAAATAACCGCTCCAAGCAACGTATAATAGAAATAAGAAATGTGATGCAGCATAAATGAATTTCTACAAAAAGTGTATTTATAATGGAATTAAACTTGAACCTTTAAAAGACAGCAGTACTCATTTTGGTTGGAAACACCATTAGTGACATTTAAATGAAGCATCATTGTTGTTGATTGAGAAGGCACAAAATGATAATGACAGCCTTCAGTTGTCAAAGGCTTTTCTGCAAAAAGTAGATCTCCTGAAGCTATGGCTTCTTGAGCTTTAAAACAAATCCACCCCATAAAAGCCAGAGACGTAATACCACCTATTAAAGCGCCTTCTGCGTTCACCCAAGGCAAAAGCACACCCATGGTGAACATTCCCAGTGATGGTCCGCTTGCAATTGCTCCTACACTCATACTTATTTGCAAAACTGCTCCCAATTTTTCAATAACATATACTAAAGCAACGCAAATAATTCCAAAGATTACAACTGTTAACTTCATTAGCAACGAGCTTTGCTTATCAGTTAATGGATGATCACAAAAAGTATGATAAAAGTCTGTGAGCATTACAGCTGCCATAGCATTCAATCCCGTCGATAATGAACTAAAAGAAAAAAATTGGTTAATAATTTGTAGTATCTTGTGGAAATTATTCACCTTAATGAAGCACTTAACAATCCTGCTACAAAAATCCCGGGCAAACCTGGGTAATCTCCAAAAACTTGCATCACTAATAAAGGCAGCAATTGATCTTTTTCTTTCACTAATTTAGTTGATAATGGATCACACTGATGATATGTGGCATAAATAAGAATACCGCAATAACTGCACACAAAAACAATTAATGTAAAACCAACAGCAAAAATCCAAACTGCCCTAAAACAAACTGATTTTATGTTGATGAAAGATTTGTGTAGCGCGTTACTTTTTTGCATCTGCAAGAGAGGGTAGTGCTAAATATCTTTGAACCATGTTTTGATTCACTGCACCTATTTGTAGGTAGGTTATAGTACCGCCTATTGTTAGTGCCCAAAATGTGTATCGTGCTATCAAATTAAGTTCTAAGCTAAAAAATAGAAAAATAATTGATTTAAAACTATCAATTTTATTTACGATCAAAAATAAACATCAAATGCTATTTATCAAAATAAAATAGATTTTAAAGTATTCTTACAATTATGAAGTCAAATGCTTTAGTCTAATCCAGAAACATATTTTATTTTGCTTTGAGTTGTATTATAATTTGCCTAACAGAAATTTAAACATAATTAGACTGTTTAAAAAAGGGTAAACTATCTAATAACTGGAACAACGCCATAATTGTAAAAATCCATAAAACAGAAAAAAAACTGTCTAACTGCAGATAGATTAAAGTATTATTGGCCAAACCCCTGTATAACAAATCTTCTAAATGAAGACAAAAAAAAATTATTCTTTTTCAAAAAGTACAAAACAGTACAAAAAAGTGTAGTGAATATAATATGAAAATAATGTTTTCTTAGACCATTCAAAAGCTTTTAAATCTATCAAAGCTATCGATACTCGTCAAATGTTATTGATGCAGCAAACTATTTATCGAAAAACTGTCAAGATACTAAAAACTAAAAAAAACCTCTTTAGAATAAACAAAATCAATTTTATTCATTTCTCCATGGAGACTGTCCATTTTCTAAGTTGTGATAGAAAATGTAGATGCTTGAAAATGTAATGTAACAAAATTTTTGATATTACTACAAATGGACATGAGTCATTCAAAATATGCAAATAACTTGTTTTAATCGGTAAACAAAACTTCAAATTCCAGAGAAATCACTATAAAAATAATATTAAAATGATTGCAAAAACACAATGATAGAGAAGAATAAAGAAATACAGAAAAGATTTATGTTTATCGAAAAGATTGAACAACAAGAAAAAAACTGTTTCTTAAAAACAATTTGTTTTTTTATAGATAAACATAAATAGTATAAAATTTTAAATATTGACATCTTTCGGAAAAGACCGTGTCAAAAGGTTTAATAAAATTGTCGACGTTTCCTTGTCCTGATGACGCCTCCACCGATGGAGTACGAAACGTTGACAATTTCATTAAGCCTTTCGACACGGTTTTTTCCGAAAAATGTCAATATTTCAATGACTTCGGGCCGTGAAAGCCTTTCTTCTGCAGTATCAAATTTGACGTTTTAAAAATTAATATTAACCAGCAGATGTTTTTGTAGAACGGCTTGATGAATACTTTAAATTAAATTAATTAAATTATTTAGATTTACAGTTGCCAGGGAATTTCAAAGCGTATGTTCAATTTTTCATACGGAGAAACGTACGATATTATGGACGAGCATTGACGCTTGTTTGACATTTGTCGGCAATAATACTATCAAAGGCAATATTTGTCAAGCTAAATTACACAGCAAGAGCAGATCTAAATAATTTATGAATGCACCGTATAAAAGTGTTTACATTTTTATGTTAATTTAATAGTGCATTTTGTCAGATCTACGTTAGAATTTTCCAAATTTTTATATTTTAGTCAATTTCAGAAAAATATTTTCTTGCCAGACACTTCAATATTTTATTGCCAGACTGCTTGGATTTAGAAGTTTCAAAAAACTTGTCAAAAAGTCAAATTATTTTTTTAAAGATTTTGAGCTTGGAAAATGTTGTGTCGTGCAATAAGACTTTGCATTTCACTCGTTCTTGTGTAAATTGTGCGTTTTATTCCACTCCTGTGGCTTAAACGCCTCGTTTATGGCTCACTGGTGATATAGAACGCCAATTTACACAGAAACTCGTAAAATACATAAAAATTTTGTTACTATAGCTTGTAGTATATACAAGTGACTTCTGTTAGAAACTAACCTTATATCAAAGTTGAAAAACCAGGCTTCTACATGGTAATTAATGAGTCACTCTAAATGACAGATATCAATTCTGATAGACACAATTTGTACAAAATTTATCTAGAATTTCTATGTGTTGGTAGAAACCAAAAAACTAGATAACATTGCATATCATACGTATGCGTTTCAGACGAAAGCCGCTAGCGTGATGACTTGGCTGTCCAATTAGCGATATACGTTTTATTTCAAATTATGTCTATTAGAATTGATATCTACCTATACATTACGAACTTTGATGTAAGGTTAGATGTTGCTATTTTTACCAAATATAACAAAAGTAATAAATACTGGGGTAAATATAAGTCGAAATTTGTCACTGAAAATGTATTCAAATAAGAATCTGTTGCGACTTGCTGAAGAGTTCTAATACGAAAAAAACATGTCCAAGTCTACAGATTTAATTTGAATGAGTTTGCTTTGATTTTTTTAATACTATTGTAAGACTCTTTTATTCTAATCTTACGTTTTGCCAAATTTTAACAATTAACTTGAATTAAATAACAGTTCTCCATAATAAATTTGTCAGGATGTCTATGTTCTACGATTATTAGCCTTAATCATTAACTCAAAAACAGTGTACAGAATAGCAACAACTAGCTACATTATCATCAACAATCTACTTCAACTCACCCCTCTATATTCATTGTTAGAGAAACGCTTGAGCAGTCAGACGGATCGATTGGGCGACACATGAAACATATTTACACATAACGTACCTGTCAAAAATACGTGTAAAGTAACTCACCGGGGGCTTTTCTCCCCCTAGCAGGATTCTCTTCCTCTCGAACTGATAGTGGAAGACATCACCAGGCTCATTGGACTTTGACAACCACTCCATAGACTCGATTGACTCAATCTTCACCCCTTTTCTTTAGCATCGTGTTCTCAATGATGTCTTCATTGTTTCGGTACCTCATTATTCCATCACAAGACTCATTGGACTTTGACAACCACTCCATGGACTCGATTGACTCAATCTTCACCCCTTTTCTTTAGCATCGTGTTCTCAATGATGTCTTCATTGTTTCGGTACCTCATTATTCCATCACAATGCACAGCACTGATTTCACAATATTTCACCGAATTCAGGGAGACAGCACTGAATTCACATTATTCCTCCGAATTCAGGGAGACAGCACTGAATTCACATTATTTCTCCAAATTCAGGGAGACAGCACTGAATTTACATTAATCCACCGAATTCAGGGAGACAGCACTGAATTCACATAATTCCTCCAAATTCAGGGAGACAGCACTGAATTTGCATTAATCCACCGAATTCAGGGAGACAGCACTGAATTCACATTATTCCTCCAAATTCAGGGAGACAGCACTGAATTTGCATTAATCCACCGAATTCAGGGAGACAGCACTGAATTCGCATTATACCACAAAACACATATGATCAACACGTTAACTATCTTTCTCTTTCAATAAACAATTAACAATTGTTAACTGTAAATATTCATAATACTGCCCGTCCGACTGCTTTGACGCCCGGCTCAATTCTTACTGACTGGCCTCTACCACCACCTTTCCAGGGATGCTAAGCCGATGTTCTCCCTCTTTTACTTAAAATGCCATATGGCCCTCATCGAGATGATTTACTTAAACAAGCGATTTAGCGTCTTATTGGCTTATTTTTACTTAAAAGAATAACTATAAATTATTATAAAATCAAAAACTCTCACACTATAGAAGTTTGACTATACAGCAAAATGTATATTTTTGGCAAGTGACTTATGATTTTATAAATACTTACTCAGGCAGTTCAATGCGATTGCTTTGCCAGTTACGTTCAATTACAACGTTAAGGCCTCCAATATCAATTGTTCCTTTTATAGCAACAAGTACCATAGCGCCAAACATAATTAAAGCTTGTATAAGATCGGTCCACACTACAGCTTTGATGCCCCCCTAAAACAAAACTTTATATTTATATGAATACTTGACCAACCGAAAAAAATCTTACCAGAGACGTATAAAAGATGCAAATCACGCATAGTACTGGAGTAATGTAATGAATATTTACGCCAATTACTGTTACAACAAAAAACGTCAAATCACTTTTACTTAAATATCAAAAATTTCCAGCAAACAAATTTTGAAACTGGTAATAACATTGAATTACTTAATAAAATACAGAGAGTATTTAATAATAATGCCAAATTTTGTCTAAAGACGAGGTAGTAAAATAAATAAATTTATACAGGGTTTTTAGACGACGTATGTTTTTAAAGTTTTAACACAAACGTAAATGTTATAAATATACTTCAAAATATCAAAATATGAAGTCTCAGTCGGTATGAAGATAGAAAATGATAATTTTCTAATCGCATGATTTTAACTAATTGTCTAATTTCAAAACTTTGTTGCCCAAAACGTCCTATAAATTAAAGTTAAAACCATTTTTCTTTGATTTAGCTAGACAGATTCATTCTCAAGAGTAATATTTTACATTGTTGACTGTTTATCATGCTATTGCTGATTATGAGCAAAGAAAAGCATGTGAGTCTGGTAGAAGATAAAAAAACTAAAATTTTGGCAAAACATAAATAGAACCAATTGATTGAAAATGCCAAAAAAGTTTGTAAAGTACGACGATGTTACATCTAAAAACTAAAGTCAATAATACTGAAAAATAAAATGAGTATAATATTATGTCCAATAAATGTAAATGAAAAAAAAAAAAAGAAAAATTAAGCGAGAAAGAAATCAATAAGAAGAAACAAAAGTCAAAGCATAAAAATGTTTGTTTTAGGTCGTTTTAGTTTTTATCAGAAGCTCCAAAAGACGGTTGTCTCAAAGTTTTCAAAAAACAAGTCAGGTAAAGCAGAGGTCAACAGATGGAGCAGAAGTGAAAATACAGTTAACTTGTAAGTTTGATAGAATTATATCTTTTTTAAAAAAAAATGCTTTACTAGGCGGTTTTCGAAAGATTTACATAGTCCAGAAAATAGTTTTTAGCCGGTAAGAATCTGGCACTACCACGCAAGCTGCGTAGTGTTTAAAAAAATTTTTCCTCTTCTTTTCAATAAAAAAACCTGTTAAAATGTTTGAAAACATTTAAAAACGTACGTCACAGTGTTTTAATTTCTTATCGTTAAACTCCGCAAATCTACTATATATTACTATATAATATTTTTTATTATATAGTAATATAATTATTCTTTTATAACATAATGCAAATAACACTCCAAGTTTGTTTCTAAAAATTTCAGTTCGCTCCAAAATAATTTACCTTGATTGAATGCTAAAGCAGGTACATAAATCACTATGGGCAGCCACGTGAGCTGAAAAAATCTGATTAATAACCAAAAATATGCTAATTTTAAAACCATACCATACCAATTGTGAAAAGAATTGATCCCAAAAGTCTAACTTTTTTATCAAACCTTTTTTCAAAATATTCATATGTGGACGTTAATTGGAGTTCATAAAAGACAGGCAAGAATATATAAATCATTAATAAAGATGATGCAAAAATTGCTACAAAAATATATACATATTGTATTCCATATAGATAGGTTTCTGTTGGAATTCCTAGAATAGATATTCCACTAATAAAGCTAAAAAAAATACAAAAATTATATTTATTGACTTTCCAACTAAGGATAAAGTCAAAAAGATTTCCAACAAGCATGCAATTTTTTTCAATATATACAAGGTAACTCTATTCAATTTATAGAAAAATTTATCGTAAAAATAATCTAAGAAGTCCCACGAACATTACAAATTAATGTATGTTGCTATAAAAAATAAATCAAAAATTCAAAACTAAAAATTTATTTGTCAGGTGCTGTCATTTATTTTAAGAATTTGAACTTTTAGTTTGCATCTCTATAGGATATCAAAGAGGTGAATAAGTTTTAAATTTTATGTAGGTATTTTGTTGCAAAAAGATGTTTTTAGAGAAAAACTTATAACTTCAATTTTCAAACTTTTGGTAAAACCAGAAAAAGAAATTTCCTGTTACTGCGACTGATGCTTTTGACGCGGGTTCAGTTAGAGCACATAGTTATATATGACGCATGTAAATATACGCATATATATTATATATATATATACAGTGAGATTTTTGTTTTACTGAACATAACGTTATAAATCGTATGTTCAGTTTTAAAAAAACCATGTCAATACATTGTCACTAGGTAGGCAACCAAATTAACAAATGTTTTATTTTGACACTTGACAGAACAGCTGAACTCTGAAATTTTATTTTATTCATAGATAAGGAAGGTTATGTTACCTCTTAATAACAAGTTTAAAAAGAAACTTTTAATCAAATTAGTTTAATAAATGTTTAGAGTAATCACCTTCTTGTTCCAAGCAATAAAATGCTTGTACAGTACTTTGGAAAAAAACTGGATTTATTTCGTTGCAGGCGGTGATTATTCTATTCTTTAGTTCGTCTGTACTCTCTATTACGGTACTGTTGTAGACTTTAGATTGGAGATAACTCCAAAGAAAGAAATCGTTTGGTGATAAATCTGGCAACCGAGGTGGCCAAGCTATTGGTCCAAACCGTCCAATCCAGCGATCCTGGAAGTTTTCAGTCAGGAAACGTGTAATAGGGCCCGTGGAATGTGATGGAGCGCCGTCCATTTGAAACCATGCGTTCTCAAGATTCAAGTCTTTTAGTCGTCGCATTATGTGTCTTTGCAATAGTTCTAAAAACTTGGCGGCATTTAAGTTTCTTTTTAAACTTGTTATTAAGAGGTAACATAACCTTCTTTATCTATAAATAAAATAAAATTTCAGAGTTCAGCTGTTCTGTCAAGTGTCAAAACAAAACATTTGTTAATTTGGTTGCCTACCTAGCGACAATGTATTGACTTGGTTTTTTTAAAACTGAACATGCGTTTTATAACGCTATGTTCAGTAAAACAATAATCTCACTATGCGTACTACATGAGAAAAGAGATTCCTCCTTTAAAAAAATTACATGTTACACTAAGAAACAGCAAATTGCTTCATGGGTTAATTAGATCTCTTGAAACTGTTGTACACAGAAGGGAATTTACAGTTAAAAATTCTAATGGTAGACTAATTGCGATGGAAAGAAGCGTTATTGTTGCTTGGAGATGCAGGCTTTTAAAACAAATTTGTTCAAAAAAAATGATTTTTCAATGAAATAATATTTCTTGATAAAACTTGGTTAAATGTGAGCCACACACTATTAAAATTTGGACTGATGGTACTAAAAAGTGTGGTCTCAAGGTACCTTGTGGGAAAGGTTGTCGTCTAATAATTCTTCATGCAGGTGCAAGTAGCGGGTTTGTTCAATGATCTCTTGTATTTTTGGTGGAAAAAAACCCACTTACTATGAAAAAATGGGTGGAAATTGTTTTAAACTTACTCCAAATAGCCCCAAAAAGTCTATTATAGTAATGGATAACTCAAAATATCATTCCGTACAAGACAATAAACCCCTCAATAAAAGCAACAGAAAAAATAAAATTATTTCCTGGTTAAAAAGCAGGAATATCATATGCAGTAAAACTTAAAAAAAATGTAAACTTTTAGAATTAGTAAAAAAGCATAACCAGAAATAAAATATGCAATTGATGTTTTGGCAGAGTTACATTTTCACGAAATTATACATCTCCCATAATTTAGGCACAAAAAAATATGTAGGAATTTAACATGACTGTACTAAAGAAGTTCCTTTTAGAAGTAACCGAATTAATTACACCTGAGCAATGAACTAAAGATGTCAAACATGTACGAAAAATAATTAAAGAAGCATTTTTAGATCAAATTTTCTAAGAAATAATTATAAATATAGGAGAGACAAGCGATACAGATCAAGACAAGCTCTCGTTCTTCACATTCTTTTTAAATTTGTCTGAACTCTTTGAACTGTTCGATGTGCAAAATAACAACCACAATATTTTTTGTTTTGAATGTACTTAAAGAACATTAGAGCCACTGTCAAATATAACATGAGACTTCTTACATTATTCTCAGTATAATACTTCATATCCGCCAATCTTGTGCTGGCTTTTGCTTAGTTTAAAGGTAATTTAAAACTTCTCACTACTTAAGTTGACATTGCAGATTTAATAATACATCTACTTTTATTTTATATTAGAAATTAGATCTCAAAATATCTCACAGAGAATATACTTATCCTGCAAATTCTGATAACAAACAACGCTCTTTTTGGATAATTCTTTGTTTAGTTAAAAGCTGTTGTCTTCTACGTGGTTCTTTATAAATTGGATCAAAATTAAAATAGTACTGGCTAGATACAAATGAGCCTATAAGTCTAAATAATTATAATATTATTTCTAGATACAATAGAACAAGCTCTGCTCATGTCTACTAATAATGATTTTTCAAAAGTTGACCAATTTGATATTTTAATTTCATTTGAAGCGTTTGAGTTTTCTGTAGCTTATATTATTTGTTTATACGTGATGTAAATCTATTTTATTATTATGTTCAACCTTCTCTGTCCCGGTATCACAGCAATTTTGTTAGCTTCAAAAATCATTACGGTCTTCGACAAGTAATGATAATGACAATATTATTGAATGGTTGGAAAACAAGCTTTTAATTTTCAATTAGTTCAAAATCCAATTTAAGAATTGAAACAAATACAACAAATTGTGTTTTAAACTAAATAGACTATACAAGTTTTTTGAAAAATCAAGCTAAATTACTATTTTCTCACGCATCTGCGATCATATTATTTGAATTGTTAGATTTAACATTTAAAATCATTCGAACAATATGACATGAGCATAATAATGCTGCTTTCTGTATTTTCGTGAGAATTTTTAAATCCAAATCTGAAATTTTTAGATTTTTACTTAATGATATGAGTATAACACCCATATTTGAAATAACTAAAGGTAAAACTTTTACTATTTTTAAATTCTAAAGATTCCTAATGACCACCGAAAGCAGCGAATATTTAACCATTTTCGTTTTAAAGGCATCAATAATGTTACAAGAATTTAGAACATCTATAAAATATGCCACTTTAGTTTTCTTAAATACGATAACAATATCCAGCCTATTGGCTTCAATTTTTTTTATTTATTAGTAATTATGGTTTTTCAAGAATTTTTTTGGGTTATAATTATAATAGGGTTCTACATTTTTGACCAAACCAAACTTAAAAGCCAAACTTAGATGAACTATTTTTGCAATCGCATCATGTCTTTTTTTATATTGTCTATTAACTAGAAGACAAAATGTGTTCAATTGTTCCCGACGAATTAAAACACCTTCTACAAACGTCATTCGCTAATTATTGTTTCTTAATTATAAACTTACGATAACTTTTAGTGTTAATTACCCTATCTTGAATAGCAAAAACAAAACCTTCAGTCTCTAGAAAAAGTTGTCCTTTCTTGATTTATAAAAATAACAGCTCTTTATCTATCCTATCTAACTCAATTCCTTTAAAAAATCTGTAATGTCTTTTGTTTAATTTTTAATAACAAATTATTATCTTGTTTATTTAACTTATTGGTGATAATTTTATTTTTTAAATTGAATGGTGTAAGACCTGTGTTCACAATAAATTTTACTAATTTATTGTCCGTTTTATAATTATGAAAGTTATTTTGCATCTTACAAATTTGTTCAAAACGTTTCTGCCTCCGTTTTCTCTAGTAATTAAAAATCGATAAATTGAAGATTTTGGATGATGTTTATTAAATTTAGTAAACGATGTTCGAATTTTTATGATAATGTTATTAATATCTGTTGCGGTCCATTTGATTACACCGAAGGAATAAGTTAATAGAGGAACAGCATAAGAATTTTTTGCTTGTATCAAATTTTTTCTATTTAATTGCGTTTGTAAAACTCTGTTGAAATACATTTTGTTAATACTATTTTTAATTTCTTTATGAGAAATTTTTGAATTTTGATAATAATCTAGATATTTGTACAGTTTTCCTTGATTTTAACTGTTAATAATTTCATTGTTCTTTGTTGTATAAAGTAAAAATTGATTTTTACCTTTATTTATGCCTTGAAGTTTACATTTGCTAACACTAAAATCCATACCAATAGTATTTGAAAACAACTCAGTAATTTTTATTAAATTAAATAACTGATTTTCACTGCTTGCATATATTTTTATGTCATTTATATACATAAGATGACTAATAATGTTGAAAAATTAGTATAGTTTGTTATAACCACAGCCTAAATTATAAGGAAGATTTAACAATATATTAATTGCTAAACAAAACCTTCGAGAACTTAATAAATCTTCTTGAAATATTCCGTGTTTGATTGATAATAATGCAGTTTTTATTGATTTATTTCCAATTGAAAGATAAAGTGAAGTTTGCAAAAATTGCATTATATATTTTTATAATTAAATTAAATTTAAATTGATCTTATACAACTGTAAAATTTTTATTAACCAACAATGAGGAACGGAATCATAAGCTTATTTATAATTAATAAAAGCCGTGTAGATGTTACATTTATTCAATCAAGCTTGCTCCATCACTTCCTGAATCAATAATTAATTGTTCTTTACAATCAAAAGAACCACTCATGCAACCTTTCTGCTCAATATTGATAATATTATTATTTATGCAAAGGTTATAAATTAGGTCTTTAATGCATGATGTAAACAGTTGATATAATGTTGGCAAACACGTTATAGGCCTATAATTTAATGGATTTTTGGTGTCTTTTTCCTTGGGCTTAAATAGGTTATACCTTCAACCAGAAATTTGAGAAAAAGTTTTAAATTTTTTATAAATTTGTTAAAATGATTTAAAAAATGTTTGTAAAAATTATTTTCGAATTCAGAAATTGTGAATTTTGTTTTTTCCTAGTGACTTCCATTTCCAATTGATTGTATTTGACAAATTTTTGTTTACTATTTCTAATGATATTTTATAATTTTTCATTGATGTAATATTATTTAAAAAAGATTGAATATTTGTTAAATTATCAAAATCATAATTAAAATTATTAGACCATATCCCACTTAAAAAATGTTGTAAATCTACTATATTTGGTAGACCATTATTATTACTATTTTCACTACGACTATTTTCCAAACTTTGTTAAAATTTATTTTCATTGTTTTTAAATTGTTTATTTTGAAATTTTCTTAAAGTTTAAAAATGCTTTTTCATAAACTTTAAGACGTTTTGAATACAAGCATAGTTTTTGTTGCAATGTATCTTTCACAGTCTGAAGGGAAAGTTGTATTCCTGATATATACGTTGATAAATAAAATATTTATTTGAAATATTATTAATGCATTTGTCTAAATAATTTGAACGTGTTCCTCGTAATTTGGTCTAAATCTTTTCTAATTGAATTAATTTTAGTATTTAACCTAATTTCCCACTTTGGAATTGTACTTTCAGATATAGATCTAGAATGAAACTCTTTAAAACCATTGGTTATAATTGCAGCGATGCAACCACAATATAAAATCTCATGTAATTCCATAAAAGAAAGATTTGAGTTCAAATATTTTGAAATAATGTTTGTGATTATTAATGCATTAAATTTTCTGGTGTAGTTTTGTTTAGGTAGATATAGCCTATCACTAAGACTGATTAATTTCAAGTCAGTTAAAGCTGCAATAAATTCATTTTTTAGTTGAATTTTGACATTTAGATGATATGAAAACCTGTCAATTATTTTAAATTCTTCAGCATTTGGGACTAGACTGAGAATGCTTAAATCTGCCAAAATAGAAGAAGCCTCATCAACACTCTCCGACAAATCCTCTGAATTATTTGTTGTAATTTCACTTAAATCGTCAATGTTTAAATTATTCGTTTCTAATCCGACAGATTTGTCAAATTCTAATTTTAGTGAATTTATCACATTTTGTGAAATGTATCTATTTTTAACAATAACCCGTTTGCAATCACATAAATTTTGAATAGAAGTATTAATATTGGGATATTTCAGCCTAAAAGTATTTAAAAGTCCTTCTCTATGACCAGGAATTTTGCGTTCGTTTTCTGTAATCCGCGAGTACTCACGAATAACAAACAAATTTATGTCATACGACCATTTTAATCTTTTTTTTTAACAGCTTGTTGTTGATATTATGTGGAGACGATTCCATAACTTAGTTTTAAATATAAATGTTCAATTTTAAAAAAATCTTGACTTTTTTTTACGTATGTCAAATTTTTCTTATTTATTAAAGTTATCTAAAAAAAATTAATTAATTATGAAAATTTCTCTATGTAGAAAAAGTAGTTAAGATCTTCAGGGTAACCAGCTCAAGTAAAAACTTAATTAACCCTTTTAAAGAGCACTTTGTAAGTTCACGTCAACTCGACCCGGCGGCTTTGTTTTTTTATTATTATTATTATTATTATTACCAGTTTTCAAGTTATTCTTATTAATTGACACGGATGTTTGACTCTTAAACTGATTATGAAAACAAATAAGAAATTAAAAATTCGATCCTAATATGACTAAATATTAGTTGATTTATTTAATTAAATTAAACAAATTAAAAGCAATTTGAATCAAAACAAAATATTAATTAGTCATATTAAAGCTTGTTTTTTTCAAATTTGTATAATTGTTGTCAACTTATTAACTCCTTCTATTGCAGAAATTCTTTCACTTTTATAAAAAGTGATCTCTACTATATTGATTTAATTTACTACAATAAAATTAAGCAATGTGTACCAACATTAATATTATTTAAATTTTTGAATTAAATCTAACAATTAATATTGAAAATAGTCAGTATTTTCAAATTGTTTGCAGTTAATAAATGTAAATTAATTGGTTATTTAAAACACATTTACGCTGATAGCGATACCATTAAAACCGTAAACAGACTACCGATAACCAGAACCAAACGTAGACTTTACAAAAGCTTAAAATACAAAATATAAAACTGTTAATCACACAAAAAATTTTCGCATAATTTAGAATAGAATTTGCAGCGGTTTAAACGAATTGTGCTGTAGCAATTTTAAAAATACTTGAAAGGTTTTTGGGTTTTAGTGAAATAGTGTGGTTTTTGTAGTCTTTAGCTGACGTAAATTGAGCGTTTAGCGATAAAAAAACAAATTTGATATAATTTACATTAAAACCTTGGTTTTTTATTTTTACTATTTGCATATGGAGTTAGTTTTAACTTTTAAAAATTTAAGTATAAAAATATATTAAAGTACTTGTTGAAATGTTTAAAACGTTCGATAAACAAATAGAATTTGCTATTTACCTGGCAATAAGTGACATTGAGATTGGAAACACTTGCATTTTCCGATTTCCCATCAAATACTCTTGTGCATTGGCGGAAACGTGATAAAAACCAAAATATAAACCCACAACAATACATACCAAAAGCATAATACAAAACATTAAATAATCTTGCCACTGAAAATGTTGCAAAGAAGACCCCACATCAGCCACGCTGGGTATTACAACAATTTTTTCTCCCATATCCGTTGTCAAAATTCCTTCTAAGACAGTTACGGCCATTTTTATTAATTATTACTGAAAGTCAACTCAAAATAATATTGCACTTCTCGAGGAACAGCCAATAAGTTTTTTAAAAACTTTATTGGTTTTTTGATTATTTTTCTAATAGTATTCATAGTGCAAATATAAACATCACGACGGTGAACCACGGTGATATGAAATTTTTTAATGAACCCTAACTACCGCTTGTTAACTGTGAGGCAAATACTACGAGCGAAGATAAGGCAAATTAGGGCCATGTTTAGACTAAATTGATGCAATGAACTGTTTAGTAGTTGTTGACACATTATTTATGTTACCTATTTATTCTAAATGTGCTCAAACTTGCTTATCATCTTGAGAATTTATCTTATTTATTTACTATTTTTTAAGAGCAGACAATTTTTAGTTATCTGATATAGATTCTATTGGATTTAAATTAAATAATTAAAAAAGGTCTACTTAAGGTCTGTTGCAAATAGAATACACTACAACTACACTTGCAGTTATTATATACCTAAAAATAGAATGTTTGTGAGCAATTGATTCACCGTTGAGTCAAATAGAATAAGCGTCTTTAAAACTATTAGATCTCATCACGCTAAGTATCCGCCTTTCAATGTCTGAAAGACTCGACTATACTTCAGATGTTGCTGATAATTTGAGGATGGCGTTTATACAATTTAAACAATTAGAGCCAATTCTAATCATGAATCTAAAATTTTGCACTTCATGCGATAAGAACGAATTACAAAAGCTTAGATCTTTGATTAATAGTAGAAAGACGTTACAAATTCTCAACATTACAATGGTACGACAGTTTAGGGTTTAGGTAATAAAACTAATTGCAAATACTGAACAATATGCCATTACACAGATATTACAAATTATAAAAACACAGGGAACTTTAGACGTGTTGTTCTGGGCAATAAAAAACTCAAATAAAAAGTTATTTCATGTGAAAAGTAAAGTTTCAAAACAATTAATAAGACAAAAATACGTGATGAGTCATCAAAATTGCGCTGTGCGACAAAGCAGAAAAAACAATTGTTATTTGAATCACAAGGCCGGAAACAGGCATTTTGCAAGGCGAGTAACTACGAGCCCTTGCAAACGCGTTTTCGGAGGTGTGATTTACAAAATTTTTTGTGCCGCTGCCGATTTTTTATTTTCAAAAATAAAAAGAATTTTTTATTAAAAAAAGTTTTTTTGTAAAAGTTTTGCTAACTTCTACACTCGCGTAAAAAAGTCTACTTCACGCACTAGATACACAATATACTATTTCCATGTTATGGAAACGCTAAGTAAAAAATCCAGATGTCCTGTTTATTGAAAAAAAAATATTTGCTTTGACATTTCAAAAGTTACCTATTTGCGTTCTTAAAAAGTGAAATTGCTGTTTTCTGAAAAAATCGATACTCCAGCACACATTACGGCTTAGGAACTTTGGGGGGCTATACATTAATTGTAACATTATACAATACAAACCGTTAGTTGTCGTTGATAAATGTCTGACAATTGACAATGACAGCAAATGTCATAGTAATCATTTTCTAGCCTAGGCTGGCAAGACGGCGTTGCGGGCCGCTTAGGACACGTTGAAAGTTTTGCAGGCGCAAGGCACAAAAAAATAATTTTTTATGCTGTCAACCATTATCGACCGTTTTGCTAGATTTAAAATCGGCCGGAAACAACAATTACCCAGCCTAGTATTTACAAAAGTTAAGTTTGTCCAAAAAATCAAAACCAAGCATTGCATAAATAAACAAATAAAGCCTGTGAGTAAACATTTTTTTTCAGTTTATGCAGATGTAATTAGGTAATTTTATAATGCTGTTTATGTTAGATGTGGCATATGAAAATGTTTAATTTTAAAAATGATAAACCACTGGTTTGCAAAATATCATTTTCTAAACTTGCGATCTAAACGACTATTTTATCCCGCCAGCTATTATCGACCGTTTTGCAGGATTTAAAATCGGCCGGAAACAGCAATTTTTATAAACAATTGCAGGCCATGCCAGGGATAAAAACAAGATCTACAACATTAAAACAAGTGAGCAGATAAATGAAATAAAACTTTTCTTGTTAATTTAATTTTCCATTTATTATAATTATAATCGTAACGAATTTCCCTCGATCATTAAAAATAATTGATCACTTTCTTGCGACTTGGCGTTTTAAAAAAAAATCGATTTTTGCGGAAAACGTTATGTTGATCGAGAAGTCAAATAATCGATTCGTTTTTGATGCTCTTGTGATATTATAACTGAGAAATCTTTAAATGGTCATCTTATTATGTCATTTGATTGTTATGCCCTAGAAAAAGCTGAGTGTGTACTGAAATCGCTCAATCCACAAATTTAACTTTTTGTAGATCACATCTACAATACAGTGATTTTTTGTAAAAAAATTGTAGAACTAATCAACTTCAAAGCACTTTCAAATTTGAAAAAAAATTGTGCGATGTTTTTTTTTGATATGACTAGCAGAGCACATTATAGTCTTTATGCTCTCTATTAATGTTAAAAAATTCTAACACTTTCTGCGCAGTTTTTTCTTGCTTTTAACCATCTTCTTGAGATTCCAAAACTGCATATACATAGAATTCTGACTGAAAATTTAAACAGTGATATTTACTTATCTTTGCCTTTCTCTTAACTAACAAAAAAAATATTTTTTCAAAAATCGTCTTGGAAACAACATTTTCCTGCTTATTTACGCGCAGGAAAATTGAGTTTTCCGGACTAGTACTGTAAAAACTTTACAAGACGCAAAATAAAGAAGATACTCTACTAACTATCGTTGCCAACAAAATTGACAAACTTGATTTTTGTAGAATTTGTCAAAAAAAATTCTAAAATTTGTAAATTTCGTTTTTTTTTACGATTTCCCGAAAAATTTAATACAAAACACGTCAGTAAAATCTCTTACTTGACTTGGAGCTTTAAAATACTCGGCACAAAATGCCTCGTATTTCAATTTAGCTCCTCTTCAGTAATGTGAAATTTTCCTGACTTTTATGTAAATAACTATTACATAATCAAAAAAATTACATTTGAGTGTAAAATTACATTTGAATTACAAGAAGTGAAAAAAAAAGAGATTAATTTTTTTGCAAATATCTCAAAAGCTATTTGTGATTTTTTAAATTTGAAAAGTGATTGAAAAAGAGGAGAAAATTTTCTAACTGTAGAAACTTCCAGAACTTTACAGTTATAAAAAAATTATAAATATCAATCTTACGATTGATATTTATAATTTTTTTGATACGCTTGAAACCGGGCACTCCGGCTTGCGCAAGCGGACCTTTAATGAATAAAAATTATTTGAATTTATTATTGTTTAATATTTGTTAAATATAAAAATTAAAAACTGAAAAACTTCAGACGTTTACAAGATAGATCAATGAACAAAAATCCGTAGTAAAAAAATTTTTATCACGATTTTTTAATTTATTATCTATTAGTTAATTAACAACTTTTTGTAGCACTAACATTAACATTGCAAGTGCAATAATTGCTAAACTATAAACCTGAGAATATTTTTCTTTTGTGAAGCTATTTTTCAAAAGCTTTAAAATAGATTCTCTATAAAAAAATAAATACATTGCTAATTTTCGCTTTGTTTTTAACAATAATTTAGATAAATATTTAATTGTCTATATATTATAATTGTATACAATTATAATATAATTGATAAGTTGGCTGTGCTTTTTCAACCCAGGTTGTAAAAGACTCACTCTACACCCGCTTTTAGAGAATTTCTGGAGAAATTATGTCAAGGGAGATTAATTTTTTTGCAGATATCTCAAAAGCTATTTGTGATTTTTTAAATTTGAAAAGTGATTCAAAAAGAGGAGAAAATTTCCTAACTGTAGAAACTTCCAGAACTGTAAGATTAATATTTATAATTTTTCTGATACGGTTGAAACCGGGTACTCCGGCTTGCGCAAGCGGATATTTAATGAATAAATATCATTTGAATTTATTATTATTTAATATTTGTTAAATATAAAAAATAAAAACTGAAAAATTTAAGACGTCTACAGGATGGATCAATGAACAAAAATCTGTAGTAGAAAATTTTTTATCATAATTTTTTAATTAATTATCTATTAGTTAATTAACAATTTTTTGTAGCACTAAAGTTAACATTGCAAGTGCGATAATTGTTAAACTATAAACCTGAGAATATTTTTTTGTAAAGGTATTTTTCAAAAGCTTTAAAATAAAGTCTCGATAAAAGAATAAATACATTGTTAATTTTCGCTTTGTTTTTAACAATAATTTAGATAAATATTTAATTGTCTATATATTATAATTGTATACAATTATAATATAATTGATAAGTTGGCTGTGCTTTTTCAACCTAGGTTGTAAAAGACTCACTTTACACCCGCTTTTAGAGAATTTCTGGAGAAATTATGTCAAGGGAGATTAATTTTTTTGCAAATATCTCAAAAGCTATTTGTGATTTTTTAAATTTAAAAAGTGATTCAAAAAAGGAAGAAAATTTCCTAACTGTAGAAACTTCCAGAACTGCAAGATTAATATTTATAATTTGTCTGATACGGTTGAAACCGGGTACTCCGGCTTGCGCAAGCGGACCTTTAATGAATAAATATCATTTGAATTTATTATTGTTTAATATTTGTTAAATATAAAAATTAAAAACTGAAAAATTTCAGACGTTTACAAGATAGATCAATGAACAAAAATCCGTAGTGAAATAGATATTTATGCATTAAGGGAGATATGAATGTTTTTTCTCCGAGGTTGACGTGTTACAGACCAAGGGCCGGAGGCCCGCGGTCTGTAAGTCTACCGTGGGTAAAAAACAGAATATCTCCCGTAGTGCATTAATAGATATTTATGCATTAAGGGAGATATGAATGTTTTTTCTCTGAGGTTGACGTGTTACAGTGTTAGACTGTAAGTCTACCGAGGGTGAAAAACAGAATATCTCCCGTAGTGCATTAAATATTTTATTTTTTAGCATTTCATTACTGCTTTCTTAATAAAATTATATGAAAAATAACAACATCCGAGAATGCATGAATGTATAATTGCTGCAAATGCATGGTAACCATGTGTTTGAGGGTGAAAAACTTTACAAAGTCCCAAGGGAGATATGAGATACGTTTCATATATCGTATCCATAACGAAAATCAACAATATCATGTCACTAAAAAATAAAATATTTTATCACAGTTTTTTAATTAATTATCTATTAGTTAATTAACAATTTTTTGTAGCACTAACATTAACATTGCAAGTGCGATAATTTTTAAGCTATAAACCTGAGAATATTTTTCTTTTTCTTTTGTGAAGCTATTTTTCAAAAGTTTTAAAATAGATTCTTGTTAAAAAAATAAAAACATTGTTAATTTTCGCTTTGTTATTAACAATAATTTAGATAAATATATAAGTGTATATATATTATAATTGTATACAATTATAATATAATTGTTAAGTTGGCTGTGCTTTTTCAACCTAGGTTGTAAAAGACTAGTGGGTAGTTTTTGCTCGACCCATCGACTTGCGCAAGCGGGAGTACCTGATTCCGGGCGTATTTTCAACCTTCTGGAGAAATTATGTAGGACCAATAAACAAACATTAGTCCTACAGTTCCAAAAGTTAAAACTTTTACTTAGAATTTTTTTTTTTTTCAAATTTTTTTCAATTTTAAAAAATTTTTAAAATAAATAGTTTTTGAGATACATATTTAAAAAACCAATCCCGCTATTTTTTATTTATTTTATTTTTTTATTTTATTGTTTTTAACTTTTGCTATTTTTGCAAGCGGCTCTTTAATTTTTTTAAAAAACGGTTTTTGTGAAATGTTAGTGTTCTATGGCAATCTTTAAGCTTCTCAAAAAAATCGGCCAGGAGATAATATATCAAAAATGAAATGTTCTATTGGTGTTCTGTTGTTATCTAGATACCAGTGTTTTCCAAAAAGATCTATGTACTAGGAGAAGAGTAGCGATTCAGAAAATACATTAATTTTTTCAGCAAAAACAAGAAATAGCTTCAACTACATAATGTAAAACTTCCCTTGTTGCGCTAACACTGCATTGAAAAATTCAGACAAATTTTCCAAACTTAGACCTATAATAGATGTTTTGAAGGATAAATTTACAGATTTTGCTCCCGCTGAAGAGTTTCATAGCATCTACGAATCTATGGTTCCTTATTTTGGTCGAGATGGCTCTAAACAATTTATAAGAGGTAAGCCAATTTGTTACCACTACAAGATTAGGCTATATCGAATGGTTTGAACCATACCAAGGTTCATCTACTAAATTACCAGAACGATATAAGGATTTGAGTCTTGTTGCTAGCGTTGTTCTAACTTTTGCTAATGTTTCAGTTTTAAATAAAGATCAGCTGCCTATTCATTTCGTTTTTGATAATTTTTTTGATACTTTGGGTTTGTTGCAAATTCTATCTTGAAAGGAACAGGAACTCATGATTTTTATGGAATAAATTCAACTGAAGGAGACAATGATCTCCGATCTTTTCGTGCCTATTTAACTTCTAAGAGACTGATCTACCTACAATCTGCGCAACTACTTTTGCAATTACACATCTGAAACCATCTCCAAAATTGGGTAGAGTTTTTTCTCCCAAAAATTTTAGAGATTTTACTATATTGTGCAATTTGGCAAAATGGGATTTGGTAGAAGCTGATCTTGAATGTAGTTTTCTTAACTTTATCAATACTATTACGCGTGCATTTCAGACTGCTTTTCCACTTAAAAAAATAAAAAATTAATATGGTAAATCTTAAATCTCAAACGGCTTAAAAACGTCTGCTAAAAATATGCGTTCACTGCTGTACATCAAAAAATTTACGGAAAACAACTATGTCCTTAATTATATTGCTACCTACAGAAAAATTTATCTAAAACTTATTAAATTTGCTAAAACAACCTACTATGGAAAACGCATTGAATCGGCTAAAAATAAATCTAAAGACAGTTGGTCAATAGCTAACGAATTGCGAAACAAGTCTACCTCTACCTTCCAGGTGGGTCCAAATGCAAATGACTTAAATAATCACTTTGTTAATATAGCAAAAAATCTAATAGACAAAATTAATCCGTCTAAAAACCGACTTGTTTATTGCGGTTACTCTAAAAAAAATTTTTGTACTTTTTTTCTTAGGCCTGTTAACACAACAGAACTGCACCGAGTTATAAAATCAATTAGAAAAAGTTCACAGGCCACTGCTGACGGATTATCAATAAAACTATTTTTAACCTTCTAACTATTTAAACCTTCCTGACAAGGCAGTTGAAACTCTCATTTCCCTTATTAACAACTCGTTCCACATTGTCTAAAAACAGCAATAGTCATTCCTATACACAAAGGTGGCGACAAAAATAATGTTGTTAACTATAGACCTATTGCTCTCTTGCCCGTGTTGTCAAAAATAATGGAGAAACTAGCAAAATCTCGTTTAATGAGGTATTTTTCAGATTGCGGTGTGTTATCTCCACGACATTTTGGTTTTTTAGCAAACAGAAACACAAATGATGGCATTTTTTCGGTGTTAAGCCAGATTTACACAGCGATGAACGACAACTTATGTACGGCTACAGTCTTTTGCATTTTACTCAAAAAATTAGAATTTTATGGTATACGTGGTATTCTCTTAAATTGGGTTCAGTTTTTTTTATCCTGCAGACATCAAGCCGTAAAAGTAAATGATACTGTTTCCAACTATGAGAAAATAGAGTTTGGCGTTCTTCAAGGCTCGGTTCTTGGTCCCGTGCTTGTTCTAGTCTTTATTAATGATATTAAAAACTTGAATATCAATGGTAAGTTTTATTTGTATGCTGACGACACAACCATCACTTGGAGTCACTCAGATATTGAATCTCTTTATCAGGTTATTGCTGCTGACCTTGCATTAATAAAAACATGGTGCAACTCTAACCTCCTCAGTTTTAAAACGCAAAAAACAGTTTCTCTTTCTTTTAAAGGTAATTTAGAACCAATATTGTTACACAAGAATGAAATTAAGGCGATGCAATCGGTTAAATTTTTGGGTTTACGTATTGATAATTCGCTGAAATGAACTTCTCATATTGATATGTTGATGAGCAAATTATCTGCTTCCTGTTACGCCCTAAGATCGGTTTCTAAAAAACTTGTGCTGGTATTCATAGTCGCGTCTTGAGCTTGAGCACGGTCTCAACCCCGTATCGGTATTCATAGACAAATCTCCAGTTCAAATTACGATGTGCGCAAGCGCTCTTGCTTGATTTTTGGTGTGCGCAAGCGCTCTTTGCGCGATCTCAAGCACGGTCTTAAGCAAGGTCTCGACTTGTCTCAAGTCCGACTCAAGACGCGATAACGCAATTATTTAAAATGCAAATAAGTTATATAATCCTCTTCCCTCTCAGCTGGAATCACAACCATCATATTCCATGTTTCGGAAATCAGTTAAAATGTATCTACTTGACAAACCGTTTTATTCTGTATCTGACTTTTATCCAAAATGACAAAGATTGATGTAGGCAGATCTGAGCATTGCACGAACTTGCGTTAGTTTTCATCTCTATATATATTCTTTTTATTTATTATTAAATTGATAATGAATTTGTTATTTATGACTAAGTAAAATTTTTATATATATGTATACATGTGTATATATATATATTTATTTTTGTTTTGTATTTTGTGTTTGACTCTATGTTTATACATGTTCGTGAATTTATGTTTTTTTTATGCTTTGTCATCAAAATTTATTGTAATTTTAAAAGACAAAAAAAGGAAATATTATTATTATTATTATAACTATTCACAAAAACCGTGTTTCAAATAGTTCACTTGCGCATTCTAAACTTTTAAAAAAGAATATAAGAGGAACATTTGAATATGCGCTAGAATCAAGAACGCAAATCTTGCTTGCAAAATAGAACAACAATGTTTCAAATGCTGCATCAATATTTCCATTGTGTAATGTGACTAGATTCACACAAAAAAAAAGAATTGCAATTTAACAACAAAACTTAATAAAACTATATCGGGTGTCCCAGAAGTCGCGCACCCCATTGTAGGGATCGAAAGAGAAAAATATTCTAAGACGAAAAGTCCTGAGCCATTTTTTAATCAGACGCATAGGTAATTAATTATTAATTAATGAAAGTGACCAATCAGGAGCGCGCGACAGAAGAATAAAAAGTGAGTGAGAAGGCGAAAAGAGACGCGAGAGTGAGACGCCAGAGCTACTGCCGACTTCTCGAGCAGTAGACAAAGAGTGGGGACGGACGGCCGTGAACGGCGGACGTACGTGATGCTAGGTGAAGGTGTGAGATCGTGTACTAGTGTGAGTGTATCGGTAACTGTCGCGCGCTCCTGATTGGTCACTTTCATTAATTAATAATTAATTACCTATGCGTCTGATTAAAAAATGGCTCAGGACTTTTCGTCTTAGAATATTTTTCTCTTTCGATCCCTACAATGGAGTGCGCGACTTCTGGGACACCCGGTATAATAAGAATATGGAGGACGTAGATCGCGCTGACCAAAATATTATCCTCTATCAGGTGTCAATAAGAGGGAAAAAGTGGTATTTTCCTGTCATAGGTATCTCAATGCCTAGATATGACGGAACATAAAGCTTGGCAGATACATCGTGTAAATGGAGGAAAAATAGATCATTTGCAACTTGAGCAATCAATTTCAACAAATAGATTAATAAACAACCGTTTTTTTTTCAAATTAAAATTAATGATACAAACTGGACATTTAAAGAACTACTGAATCACTGTTGACGGTTTAAATTTTTTCTTGCTAATCCAGTCGAAAGTACGTGGTTTCGGCTGCGATTCCACGGCAAAAAGTGTATCTTTCATGCACTGGTAGAGCTATCCGCGCGCCCTCTAGAAAAGCGGGAGTAAAAATTTATTCCGGCACTTTCTGCCGTGGAATCGCAGCCAAAACCACGTACGTTCGACTGGAGTAGCAAGAAAACTAGTATACACTACACGGGCAGAAATTTGAGAGCCCTGAACTGCGCGCCATGATGCCCTCGGTCAGTGCAGGAATCTCAACTTTCTGCCCTTGTAGTGTAATATACTATTTTGTGCCTGTGATAAGTTTACAATTTAATAAAATATTCATTTTCCTTTTCAAAATATTATTATTTGTTTTTTAAAATCAAAAATAATAAGCTGTTAAAAGCTGTTTATAAGTTGTCACGATCAACTCAGATTGAGCATCATCAAGGTGTCTTTTGCTGGTTTCGGTTCTCAATTCGAACAAAAACTCCATTTGAAGATGTTAACACTGTTTGAATATCTAGCTGCAAAACATGGCGTGGCGCTGTTGGTGAAAACAAAAAATTTCGCACCAATTTTGCAACTATGCTTTTAATTTCTGTCATAGCAAATTTCTCTCCTAAAACAATATTATTATTGGAAAACTAAAATATTTCTGTTTTTAGTGCTATACCAATACATCTTCGTGGTCCGACACCAAATGGTAGAAAACCAAAGACGGTTTGTTGATCATTATTTGCAAACCTCTCTGGGATAAACTTGTCCGGTTCTACAAAATACTTGGAATCTCTATGCATACCGTAAGAAAACAAAACTACTGTCGCTCCTTGCGGCAACATGAAATTTTTAAATTGCAAATCTTTCAACAATCTTCTTGCAAACAAAGCACCTGGTGGGAACAGTCGTAAGCTTTCTTTAATGACGCAATTGAGATATTTCATCTTGGATAAATCAGAAGCAGTTGTAGATCGATTGATATCGTCTCCAAAAATATCAATTTGTTCCAAATATACTTTTCTCTGGATGTCAAGATGCTCTGCTAAATTATATAAAATAAAACATATGCTTGATGCCACCGTCTCGTGGCCCTAAAAATCAAACAAATAAGATAAAATTATTTACTAAAATTTAAAATTCAAAATAAAAGATACATTTTATACTTTTTCTTGCTACTCCAGTCGATTCCCCGGCAGAAAGTGTATCTTTCATGCACTGGTAAGGCTATGCGCGCGCCTTCTTTTAGCGAGAGTAAATAGCCGAGGGCATTATGGCGCGCAGTGCAGGAATCTCAACTTTCTGCCCTTGTAGTGTAATATACTATTTTACTAGAAGCCAGTAACAAATCTAAGTATCTAAAGAGGAGAGAACTATCTAATTACAACTATTAGTGTTTACACGGATAAACCCTACTCTCTGCTAGATCAAGCCACCCCAAACATAAGTCCTAGATGTTAAGCCATTTCCAAACAAAAATCCTAGATTAGAAAAATTTTTAAAGGCTTGACTAAACACATAACAGCAAAAATTTGACGTTTGGGTTCTTAGTCAAACATTTTTTCAAGAAATGGAGATAATTTTTTTACTGGCAAATTGAAGAATGTTAAATAGAAAAAAACAGTAGCAAAATTTGAGATAGACTTGAACCAAGAAAAAAAACTTCACAAAAGAGAAATATATCATTTTTTTCATCAGTTATCATTTTTCATAAGATGAAAGAAAAGCCCACAACTCTTCACAATTCACATTTTTTTTATGTATGACTACGCAAAAGAGTACAATCTTAACAATCTTTTTGACAGTTTAAGATTGGGAGTCTTGTAGCAAAGCGGAAAATATTAAAGTTGACGCAACGACAGCTATTTTTCTTGAAATTTGTACTTGAATGTAAAGTTAGTTTGAAAAATTATGAAAAAGCAACCGGTGAAGACAATAAAGAGCAAACTTATCGCTAATTTTGATAATCTTATAATGCTACTTACAGCAAAGGTAAAAGTGTCTACTTCAGCTCTAATTTCTTCTAATGTCAAAGACTCAGTTTCCAACAAAAGATCGATGAATGATTTTTTCTCGTCAGTCTTACGTGACGCAGTAGATGTATCGTTTATTAATTTCCAAGAAAATAAATGCAAAATTTTTAAAGCTTCTTTTTCTTTTGTGTAATCGTCCGTAAAAAAGTACAAAAAGTCTATCAATTTGTGAATTTTCAGGTTTCGTTCGGTCACAATTCGAAGCATCTCTTTTAGGCTATTAGCATATTGTGAGCCAATGTTCTCCTGGGCGTTAATCGACGAATTCATTGCTGCCTCTAAAATCACGTCAAGTGTACACCTATGGATATAATCCCAAAGATTTGTAGATTTTCCCACTTGTTCTGTGAGTTTTTTTATTAAAATATTACTATTAGACTCAAAAACGTGTAGAAAATTGTAGCTAAAAGCAGGAGCTATAAGTCGATGAAGTTTCTTCCATTGATCCCCCTCAGCAGTAATCAATCCATTTCCCAGCCATTTTCGAAACACTTTGTAATTTTTACTTTTCTGGGTCGCATTTTTTTGGCTTAAAATAAACTGCATAAGCTCGTAATTAGATACTAGTAATAATCGATCAAATCCAACTTTTAAAAAAACAACATCGCCACACTTTTTTCTATAGTTTTCGAACACATCTAATCTACCTATTAACAATGACGATTCTTTAATAATGGTGATCTTTTATCTTTAGATGACAAACTACTCACTTTTATTTGACAAAAAATCTAAAGCATTCCCCAAAATTGGTGAGCCCGGTGGGCTCGGAAAAACCGCTAGTTTTTTGTTAAAACTGTAGACATTTTTGAAATATAAATAGCTACCGTATGCAACAGAAATAAAGACCACAATAATCAAAAACATTTCGAGACAAGATGTAAAAGGTCACACTGAGACTGAAGCGAGACGCGATCTACTCGATCCAATAATATTTACATTAAATAACCTTCGATTTATCATTTGTGGTAAATGCATTGATCTCAATATATTTTTGAAAACACAGTTTTCAAATTATTGAACAGAAGTAACTTAAAATTTCTTAATAACTCTCAGGTCAGGTCAGGTCAGGTCAGTATAATTTCCTAATAACTCTTAGATATTAGGTCAATTGTATGAGACATGAAATTTTTGCAAATTTATCTTTATTAAGCAAAAATTACTCCAAAAATTAGTTGAAGCGATTATAGCAGCAGGAAGTCAAAAAAAAAATGAAATTTGGGCTTTTTTGTTATTGATGCAATAATAATTAATAAAGAAATACATGATTTGCATCAATTGTGCAACTAGGCTTAACATAAAACAATTAACAATTCATTATTAGGTAATGTATTCTAAAAAGATACAGCAAGCATTGTATTTGCGATACTAGAAAGAAAACGAAAAACTACATTCTATTCACTTTCAAGAAAGAGTGCAAGAAAACAAATGCACGTGATCATATCTATATGATGGTTGACAATTTTTCGGATAGAGCAGATTACAGAAAAAAACGTTTATTTCATGTTCAACTAATTTGGTTTAAATATATTTAGAATCATAATTTTTTCACTAGTATTTACGTTTAGTTCTTTTTCTGGGAAGACTGAGAGTTCTGAGATTAACCTCAGTCTGTCTCCGTAGACAACATTTTAGGAGAGGGCAGCACACAGAAACAGCAACGAAACAAATGCACCTCTGTGCTTTCAATGCCAGCTCTGCCAGGATTCCACAAACTGGGTAACATGTGGACGTTATGAATGGATCACGCGTTGATCACGTCCTACACACTATTTACTATTACTTTTTTTTTTTAATTGGAACACACTATAGTTTTAATTCGAGAAACAGTAATCTTAAACTCAAATAAATTTTTCTTTAGAAGTATAATATTTTATTTTCATTTGTTTCCAATGACTATTTTATTCTTATACGTTTTTATCATGTTTAAATTTGTCTCTTTGAATAATTTTATTGCTTTTTGTGTTTCTTTTCTTAGTTGTTCTTCTTATTATTGATTTTCTTGTTCTTTTCTTCTTTCCTATTCTTATTCTTGCAATAGAGCGACCTATTCCAAGTAAATTAGTCTTAACCGGTTGCGTCTCACTAAAGAGAACTAAACAATATTGTGGAAAATGCCACTAGCTAATAGTGGCTTTATTGTCAGTCTTCAAACTATCAGTAAACTTGTCACAAAAATGACAACGTTTCGCACTATTTCGGTTGAAGACCCATCAAAACAAAAAAAACATTAAATAAGCTCGGTAACTGAACGTGTAAACTGCGCAAGAGCTAGGGAAAACAGGGGAAAAAGTAAAAGAGCAAGCCAAGGCAGCTAGAACAAAGATGTAAGCAAGGCTTTCATAACGTTAAAATTTTAATAACCTCAATATTAACTGAAATTTTTGTACAGTTTCTGTCACTTTACGAACTTTTCTGTTTTAGAAAAAATTTTAAATAAAAATCATGAAAGATTTATCAAATTTAATCAAATTTAGTTTTTTACAACTTTTTTATTTTTTTTGGGAGTTTTTTTTTTAATTATTTGACTAAGGAGCTGAAAAGAAGATCGTTATCTTTGTTAAGATCATTTGTCTTATTTTTGGTGCATTTCAATAAATTCAGCAGTTTCCAAGTATTTTAAAAATTTAGATTTTCAAAACAAAAATAAAACAAACAACATCTATTAGAAGCTCATTGTTCATTGTTGATAGATAGAATTTAATAAAAATAAAAAGTACAATGCTGATTGCACATCCAAATTGTCACGCTAGCACCTTTAGTCTCAAACGTATATCAAAGATATACAATATATCTTCTTTAGTTAGCCACCAACTGGCGAAATAAAAAAATTAATGCAAATTGTTTCAAACTATAGCTGTAAACTTGGACATGTTTTGTTTCTATTGAAACTCTTCAGCAAGTCGCAATAGCTTCCAATTTGAATAAATTTGCAGTGACAAAGTTGCTTCATAATTTCTCAAGCACTTGAGCACTTGAGAGAAGCAAATTTATTCAAATCCAAATCTGTTGCGATTAGTTGAAGAGTTCCAATAAGAACGAAACATGTCCAAGTTTACATATATAGTTTGAATGAATTTTGCTTGCGTTTGCTTTTCGATATATTTTTTAAATTAATACTATTACGCAACTTGCAGCTTAAAAAATGTAATTTTTTTTCAGAATTTTTAAAAATTGAAAAAAGTATCAACATAAAGTAAGTCAATTTTAAAACTGAATTTTTTACTTTAAAAACTTAAAAAGATAGACGGTGTGAAAGTTACAAAGGTCATTATTAGATATAATATATACTAAACAATTATTTAAATTAATATTTAAAGTAGGTTTTTTTAATTTTTTACTTTTTTTAATTATAGCGTTTTACAATAGTAAAATATAATTATTGTAGAATATTTTTTAAATCTTTTTGATTTAAGAATATAAAACTTTATTTTTTTGTTAAATTAAAGTTTTCAAATAATTAGCTTTAGAGCAAGGCTTATCTTTGCTTTCAACGTATTTATTATTTCAATTAATTTTCTAAAACAATTTATAATTTTACGCAATTTGTAACATAAGATGTAGTTTTTTTTCAAAATTTTTAAAAATTGGAAAAAGCATCAATACAAGGTGAATTAATTTTAAATTAAGTTTTTTTTTTCTAAAACATTAGGCTGAGAGTCTTGAAAATAAACAAACGTCATAATCTTTATAATTTATACAGCGTAGTCAACAATGACGGTTTGAGTTAGCAACACTTTTAAAAAACATTCATAAAAAAATTGTAGGCTATGTCACAGCGACTAACTTTTTAATTGGCATCTGTCAATGATGTTGTTAGTGTCAAAGGTGTGACCCGTCAACAACAGAAAGTAGTTGCAGTTCTACCATTTCAAAATAAAATGGATGATTGCCAATTTTTTTTAATTTAAGTTTATTATTATGAAACAAATTTTAACTTAATTTTTTTTGTCAAATCAAAGATAAAGGCAAAATAATAGATTTGGATAAAGTCCCCGGTATAAAACTCTTTGAGATTTTCTCTCTGGTTTTAGCTTTGAATGACATTTCAGCACCGAATTAAAACAACTAGAAGCGGTCTGAAATGGCATTGTTTGTATCATAAAGCTATAATAGAATGAAGTCACGATGTAGGCAATTTGTTTTGAACAAAAAAAAGAGAGCATTTTAAGCGCGAAGTAAATACGCTGCCACACGCTTTGTGTACTAGGTACGCGGCTGCGTGGACAATTAGTGTACTGCTTATATCATTTTTAATTGCGGAAAAACTAGTGTTTTGTGAATGAACTCAACAAAACTTTCTAGCAAATAATAATAGAGGTCTTAATAAAAGCCTTAAGATAATTGCTCAATTGGGATGTGGTGTGTAGATCCAAAAAGTGTCCAGATAAAAATATGTTACTGCTCAAGGCTGATCATTGTTGTATTTACATCAACAGGGGCGTAGAAGTTTATATTTTGCCACAGCTTTATGATTTTTTTTCTGACAAAGTCTATAAGGCTAAGAAGTGTTTTTCAATATTACATGTATTAATTGCATCAATTAATATTCATAGCAATATTGTTAATTTATACACAACCGCTAAATAGCGTATTAATTTATAGATGGCATCTAACTTAAAGCATCGTAAACAACAAAGGATTAATTCCAGAACTTGCAACGGTCATCCATTTCATACAAGTTACAGATTCATTATGTGCAGGTAGTTTTAAACATATTTGGCTTTTCTCTAAACATCTGCGCCGCTACTGCTTTTGTTTTTTTTATTGGACCAGTCACATTTTAAGTGTCGGCCCTCACAAACCGCTGAAACACTCCGCTCCTCGTAATTCTGCATCACAACAAACGCAGATTGCAGTGGGAAATCCTGACTCCATTCTATTATAGCTCTATGGTTTGTATCCAACATAACCTATACGTTGGTTTGCTGCAGACACAAGCTGTTGTGATTGGCGGATGCTCTACGGAGTGTTAACATTAGACAATCAGCTGATTACAACGTCGGTAATTCTCGACAATTGAATAAATTTATAAATAAAACTTTACTTTTTTCTTGGTTGGGAAGAACATAATATATTGTTTGAATTATTTGCCCATTTGCCATTATGGAACCCATACAGACGATACGCCACTGGCGCTGTGTACGACGTAAACAAATGAAAGAAGTTATGTTGGCACAGTGTTTTTATTATTGATACCAGTTCTAGTTATTTTAATTCAGTGCATTTTAATCACAAAATTGACACTATTGACAGGAGAGTTCGAATAACCCATAGATAACCTGTAGCTACGGTAATATTGCCCAATCAGAACATCTCCCAACAATGTCTCCAAAAACAACAAAATTGACAAGCGATATGTCACTTCTCTCAATTGACAACACACTTACACAAACCACAGAAAAAAACAACAGACTACTTAAGTGATGACGTATAAGTTCAATGTTGTCATATACACAAGTTATGTTGCGTCATAAAAACAATAAGATTGTTAACAACAAAGTGTTTGTGATAGTGCAGAATACGTAAAACAATTAGTAAAAAATGTTAAAAAAACTAACCCCGCATGCAACTTTTATTTCTTTTTTGCACTCATTGCAATTAAAGATCGGTGTTTTCCGTTTGTTTCCAATGAAATAAAACGATTGTCCCGCACTTTTTTTTTTACTTTGTTGCCGAATCTATGGTAAAATGTTTATACAACAAATATTTTGTATATAATTAGAAAAAAAATTGTACCCATCTTTTTAGGAAAGAAACTGCTTCTATTCGCACTAATCCAGAACTCTTTTCGAAAATCGAAATCGAAACGGTTATTTTCCGAAGTCGTTAGATAAATAACTTTTACCTGTTTCTGCTCTTTTTCTATGTTGGTTTTAAGACTGTGACGTCAGAACAAAGTAATCCTAATATAAATGTGTCACTCGTCAATTTGTAGACTGACAACTGACATGGCATATCGGAAAACACGCCGCCACCTGTATTTTTTTGCAAATATATTAAAAAAAATTTGGCGAAAGTGTGTATTGTTGCAATTTATAACAAATTTAATTGTGTTTGTGGTATACGCTATTTGCGGTTTCGGCAAGACCAAATTGCAGCGATGGAAAAAAATCTCGAAGACGCAAAATTTTTTTTGTATAACACTATTTTTTTCGTTTTTTATAAAATTATAGCATACTTCTGTGCCGTTAATACTATGTATAAATTGTATTTATATAGTTTTTTACTTATGTTTTTGTTATTTACTTTCACTATTTATATAAGGTTTTACTTAACATTCTGATTATATACTTTTAGCATTTACATTTGTGCCTGATAACTACTTTATTTTTATAGCTTTGTTACTTAGCATTTCTGTAACTTTATCTGTATATTATATTTTGTTTGTTTTTGTACACTTCTTTACTTTAGATTCAATCTCCCAACATTTACAAATATATGTTGAGGGCGTAGTGAGTCATTGCTGTCATGGGCTATTGTTTACACAAACGAACTCTGTTATAGTATTATATAGTTTTGTGTATTGCATTATTGTTAATAGTGTGTTAACATCTAGCTAACGCACTATTTTATATTGTACTTTTGTCAATATATATATATATATATATATATATATTTTTTTTTTTTTGATAAATTATTTTACTTTTCAATATAAAAAAACAAGCAGTAAACGATTAAGACCGAGTACGACCAAATGGTTTCAAAACACGCGGAACCTAGATGCAGGTGGCGTTACTAGAATGTTACCAGCCGCTACTATTGCAAATTACATTCTATCAAAGATAGGGTCTGTGGATAGGGTTTTGTAATAACCTAAAAGTTTGTTGTGCAAACTGCAAACAATATTTCGGAATTGAAATTCCATTTCCAAATAAAAAAATGATAATGTTTTCAGTTATGAATTTTTAATTTGCTACTTATATTGTAGGGATGATTTTGCCTTAAAATAATGTTAAAAACTGTTACACGTTCTTTATGACACTGGATTTAAACGCATTGCTTATCATGATTTGTAATAAAATTTAGGCCTTGAACTGTTTGGACGGTGCCGCAAAAACCATCAATTAAGGCATGTACAATACGTTACCGAAGTGTTAATATGGATAGAATTTTAAAGGGTGTAATGAGATACAGATGCCTTCAAAAGGAGCAAATGGTACAGCAGTTCCTCAAAGTTCGTGATAACCCCACAGTAAGTCTTAAAATTATTTAGTAATTTTAATGTATTGTTTGGCTTTATTAGATTGCAACCATGCATGCGCGTTGCAACGGCTCAAGTTGAAATAATTTTAAAACCACTTTTCAGCCTAAAGCCGTGTTTTTTACATGCATCGACAGTAGAATGATTCCTACGAGATTTACTCAAACAAATGTGGGGGATATGTTTGTAGGTGAGTTGTACAAATAAACAATTGAAGAGCATAACTATAGCCCGCTTGATTTAAACCTCTAAAATAACCCTAATAGACAAGCGCACCAGTACTTAAAAATAAATTGGTTTTAGGGAAAAGGTAAATGAAATAGTGCTCTATAGCCCTATGAGAATTTTCAAAATATCTATAATCTCTATAATTGTAAAATGCTGGTACACCTAAGTGGCTATGTGCAACTAAATGTAGCAGGTAGCAGCTGATAACTGTTGCGCTTGAATACGTCGCCACCTAGCAGACGTTTGACGCACTAAAGGAAAAGAGTCGCCCACGAAGTAATTACACGTGTCTATCGTATTTAATTGATTTATTACGGCTTATTTTCAATTAATTAACTGCAGCAGTGTTGCGTACAGAGATTTAAGGTTTCACTTGTTCCCTAACAAAAATGACCAAGTTGTTGCTATAGAACTTAAACATAGAAGAAAAGAAAAAGTTGACAGGAGATTTGCGTGGGAATATGCATTAAAAATGGGGAAAAAGGTATCAGCTTTTATGGCAGTTTGTTTACTGCACTTTAAACCTGAAGATTTTCACCTTTCACGTAATTTTATAAAATTAGCTTAAACTTATTAATTTTAATGCCTGTTTTATCTATTCTATGCGGATCCTGGTCTATTCTGTGGAAATATTATTATTATATCTGTGGAAGGACTATTCCACAGATATAATATATTTTATATCCATATCACCACCGTTACAATATTTACGGTAACACATTTGAGTACCTTCGTTAAAGCATCTTGACGATGGGGTGGCATTTAGATACCTAAATACCACCTTGAGTGTCAAAAAATATCTTAAAAAGACTAAAAAACGCTTATAACCAAACACCGACACGTAATTTCAAATGACAACAACAATGTGGTGCGCTTATCAACGAATAGGCGGATATTATTATTCATCAGTTATGCATCAATAATCACAAGCTGCAAAATTTTAAGGGATCTTTTGACAAAATTCCTCTGCAACATTTGTTTCATTACATTTTTGTTGATGTCATACAAACAAAAACCCATTGCTCGCTCAATACCAATTGTGGATTCGTTATCCTTTGTCAGTTGCACATAGTAACACAATTACGACCGAATGAGCCACCTCTACTTTCTTGGTTTTTAGTTGTTTTTTAGCGTTCTAATAGTCTCTTTGGGTGAGTGCTCTATTCTGCAATAGAAAATTGAAACTATAGTTTATGCTCTTCAGTTTATATTGTAGAATTAAATAGCATTGGTCTTTTAATAGTTCGTAATGCTGGAAATGTGATTCCTAGCTCTCAACACTTTTTGGATGAACTGACAACGAATGAGCCGGCAGCTTTGGAATTGGGTTGTGTAGTCAATGATATAAGGCATATTATTGTTTGTGGTCACAGTGACTGCAAAGCGATCAATTTGCTCTATAAGCTTCAAGATACAGAATTTGCATCGCAAGTAAGACTTTTTTATTATTAAAATTTCATAGAAAAATGATTTGAAAAGCCTTAAATGGAGCATTAACGTTTTTTTTTGTGACCAATCACGAATACTCAAGATTGATAACTTGGGCCATTACGTCCTAAAATTTATAGCTGAAGTTTTTTTGTTTCTTTGGCAAAAAGAGCTTCTAAAATTTTGCAAGTTTGACGATGGATCTAACTTTTCATGTTAACATAATTATTTTAAGAGTGATTTTTTGTGATTATTTATTTTATTTACAATATTTTTGTTTTCCAATTGTTTCAACTATAAAAACTGAGTTACAAAATTATCTTTTGCTCTTTTTATGCAGGATAACCGTAGGATCTCACCTTTAAGAGCTTGGCTGTGTACTCACGCATTGACCAGCTTGGAAAAATTTCAACAACTCGAAGCTACTGATTTTACAAAGCCTCTAGTGTTCCAAGCTGAAACACCAATGAGGAAAGTTGTTGCTTACATAGATCCAGACAATAAGTTTGCAATTGAAGATAAATTATCGCAAATCAATACTCTACAGCAGTTGCAAAATATTGCCAGCTATGGATTTTTGAAGCGTCGGCTAGAAACCCATCAGCTTCACATCCATGCTTTGTGGTTCGATATTTACACTGGGGAAATTTATTATTTTAGTCGGGCTGCCAAAAGATTTGTAGAAGTTAATGAAAACAATTTTGACAAGTTGTTAGGGGAGATAATGAAATATTATTCATAAATTATTTTTTATATTTGTTTTTGAAAAAGATTTATATTTATGTTAAAAAATATACACTTTCATGATTTGTTGAAGAATTGAGACTTATTTATTAGACCAATCTGTGAAACCCTAGAAACAAAATCTGCAACACCCCGCCACTTGAATAACTGGAAATGTCAGAATGAAATAACTCCTTAAGAAGAGGAAAACAATTGCACATGGCAAAATGTATTTTTCGGAAATAGTGGATGTGTCCACCTACATTTTGGACTGCAATTTCACACAAACTGTCATTATTACGTCTATTAGCATAAGTCTTACCTACGACAGTTTCAAAACCTGCTGGTATCGACTATAATTAGGACGGGTCTTTTTTAAAATCCAAAAATATCAAGAAAAGGTTGAAAAAAAACTTTTGGTTTTATAATTGTTGTTTCTTTTATTGATGTAGCTATCAACAGAGGAAACCCACTGTTCGGATCACACAATCGATCAATCAATTTTTTATACAATCACAATGCACCAAGTGCATCAGTCTAATATATTAGGCACAGTGTACAAAAAAAGACAACGAAAACCAAATGCTATGTTCACTTTACAATAATTAAATATTGCCGACCCAATAACTAACGATACTCATTTACATAAAATTAGCACCTATAAAAATATAATGTTAATAATAGTAATAATCATATTGTCGATAACATATAATATCTATATAATAAATATTTACATTGGAAAATTGCAAAATTTTAGTGAATTAGAAGAGAAAACATTCGAGAGAGTAGCGAGTGAAAGAGTTATCAAGTTGAAACATAGCATTCGAGGGTTTTCCAAGCCCCGCTTTAAACAATTTTCTTTTTCACTTTTCAACAAATATTTCTTAATAAAACTGTACTTATAACAGTTCATCATATCCTACAAAATTACAAAATTGAAAAAACATTAGTAAAACTGTAACATAGATTATATTATAAACAAACTTGTCACTGACCGTCCGTTATAAAAAACGAAACTTTTTTTTATTAGCCAATTTGTTTATTATTTAGTAGTCCTGTAACGCTATTACATCACTTTCACAGTTTCAAAAATGTTCGGATTTGCTGTTGTTTCTCTATTATTTTTAATGAAATTTCTTCTTTCTTCCGAAGTTCTCCAACTTGATGATAACGATGTATTCACAGCTGATTTAAAATTAGTCCAGAATAAATCAACACTTTATTTAAAAATTCAACTACATAGATCGCAACGTTCTTTTCTTCTACTATTCATCGTAATATATTACAATTCAATTTATTAAAGAGTTCACTCGAGAGTAAAATTAAATGAGCACTGCACTATTATATATAATAATATTTCTTTTGATTGCATTTCAGCCCGATCCGAAAAGTGGGGGCCACTAAATTTGTTATTATTATTTATACAACTATATTACTAGAATCCATATACCTTTTAAGTCGATATTTAAAAGTTTAATTGAAATTCACATGTATTTATTAATCAATTGAAATTTTTTTCAATATTTTTTTTCATTTTCATTAAAAAATAGCAACACCACATAGACCCAAACGTATGTTTCACTGAAACTTGTTTCCCTCTTAGGCGAATATGTATACACATCAATAAACTTAACCTTTTCATACTTCATTTAAAGCAACAAGTTATAAGCAAATTATCAATTATTAAAAAAAACGAACTAAACAGGACTTCAAGGGATGTCTAAACTAGCAATGCAAAAACCATCAGAGTACGTACGAATTAACTAATCTTGATACCGTCTATGTGAAGTATATGAAATAACAAGCTAGTAATAGAATATAACACTACAGTAAAGAGCAGCCATAACAATGTGTTATCATTTTTCTTTATTTTTTGTTAATGGATGAATATTTTATATTATTTTCTTCCTTCATTTTTAGTTGCGGCCGCCACGTCCTCCGCGACCTCTGTTGCTGTCTCCGCGATCCTGAAACAAAAAAGCTGAACATTATCCTAATAAGTATTTTATTCAAATTCAAGTTTCAACTTGATTAAGCTAATGGTCATCTCAATTACTAAAAAGTAAAAATGCATATAAACCCAATTGAAATATTTCAATGAAATTTATTTTTTACTCAACCGCCCGCCATTATCTGCTAAAAAAATGAAGTAGATACGAAAAAAATTGAGCAAACCAAAAGAGCATGTAGAATTGTTGATAATTCGCAAATAAAATAGAAAATAGCTGGCAAATAAAAAAGTATTCATAACACTTTCAAAATGCTTGAGATTTGGCAAGGCGTTAATGTCGTTTGGCAGAGCATAATTTTAATAACTTTAAGAGCAAAGATTAATTCCTTCTAGTAGAGATTCTATTAAAATTGACTAATTTGTAAATTTGACATCAAAATCACCTCTAGATCTTGATGATCGAACTAAAAGTTTTTTGTATCCTGCTGATCACTGTTCTTAGGATTGGCAGTATACAATAAAACGTCTTTATGATTTTACGATACTTACGAGAAAAATTGATAATAATAGTTAATACAAGCCGACTTAACCGCATTGTTTGACATGGTTACGATATTTTCACTACTCACCTAAACCCAGTATTTTAGATATTATTTAAATTTAAAGACAGTCAAAACGACACACTATCATTTCTGTGAAAACATAAATAATCTTTACAGATTTTTCCCTTTTACTATTTCAAGTAACGTCTTATGTGTTTTTTATGAATAGAGGTAAACTTTATCAGTTGCAATTAAGTACAGTCTGTTTCCAAACACGACACCAGACTGTAACCGCTTAGTTAACCAAGCATAAACTATTTAAAACTAATACCTAAACGCAAAGATCGCTGCATCAAGTTTAGCGCCGTCCAGGGCAATGTGAGAAGTCTGTGACATTCCGTGATCTTGGTTTAAATTTACTGATGTACCAAAACATTTTGTACTCATACTAATATTTAAAAGATTAGTTGAATCAAAATAAACTATGTTGCGCCTAAAATTAAAGTAACGCATTTTTCTATTGTACTTTCAAATTCTTCATGCTTATTTCTTAGACATGACAATAATAAAATAATGCATGCAAGCATGTAATACTGTTTTTAAGTATTGCTAATATCTGACAAAGATAGTTCGATTTGTAATAATTTGATATAATAATTCGAAAGACTCATTAAAATATCCACAAACCTACCTGAGCACAATGGCAGAATTGACAGTAATAAGCAAATCATAAACAGCGGACGCGTGACTGAAGGTCGCAAAACCCTTGTTTTCCTTAAGATATAAGCGCCATCTATTGCATTTGGTGTTGTCAAATACCAGACGAGATCCGATAGCAATGATCAGAAAATATGCTTCAACAGATGATGCAGACTCATTAAAATCAGTTTTATGGAAAGTTGACCAAGGTTCTATCGGAAATCAACGCTACGAAAAAAGTTTTTATACTGGGATACCTGAACGAAGGGCCTAGGAAGCAAGATAATTGTATCAGAGTTGGAAAATATGGCGGAATATCATAAATGATAGCGGTCAAAACATTTGATTGCCTTGTGTCGAGCAACGAAAAAGTACATACAGCTGTATGTACTTTACAATCGATTAGATTATCCAAAGACAAAAAAATTATCTTTGAACTAGATATGTGAGAGTAGTCAAAGGAGCCGAATGAAGTCTTGACCATTTCCTGGTTAAAGCACCTGTGAAAATTAAATACAGAAAACAGACGCAAATGACGAGAGAAAATTCAAATGATGATAATGTTCAATGTAGACAGCATAAAAGAAGATTTGGCATGTCTCCTATATTATTATAAAATAAGACTGATACAAAATTGCAAACTACCGAAAGGGAAAAAGCAAAAGAAGCATGCATAAACATATCAAAAAAGGTATACATAAAGCTACAAAAAATTCTAAAGATAAAAATTAAGAAGCCCAACCGGATTGATTAAAAAAAACAACAAAAGAGGCTCCACTAAAAAGAGTCTGTTATGAATTGAAAGAAGTTTATTTCCAAATCTAAGCTATTTTAATTGCTTAAATTAAAAAGTGTACAATAGATTTAATTTATAAAAAATGGTTAAGTTTTTTATTTAAACTGCAAAACTTGCAGTTCTTTGTGTGAAATAATGTTCATTAAAAAATTCTAAAAAAGCTTGTGCATTTAACAAATGAAGAGAAATGAGAAAAGCATTCTCAGATAAAACTTTATTAATAATCGACAAAAAAAAAGGAAAGTGAAAACCTTATCCTACATTACTTATTTCTTATTTTGTAATAATAAGTGAAAGAAACATCAACAATTTACAGCGGTATGTAAGTGTAGGTTTTTTTCTTCTTCGAATGAGAATGTAATATAATAAACTCTTGTTCTCCTTCAGTGGTTAACAAAAAAAAGCTATATCGGACATATCTATTTAACCATCTAGTGATTAACATACTTTTCCCACGTGTTTTCATTGTTGTCTGAATAATATTTGATCAAGGATTAATCTGAGGATAAAATCGATATCCTGTGCCCCTAAAACTCAAAATCTGTAACAAATTTGATGAATGACGTAACAACAAAACGTCATAAATCACTAATTAACAAACAAGCAAACACTTGAAAAAATGTTTTATGAGCCGCCTAACCACGTAAAACATTCATGCATAAATATACCCGCCTTTCCGATAAACCCGTATTACAAAACCATACTTCGAACAATCAACTCGTCAACCTAAAAAGTGTGCACAAAAAATTAATCACAAAAAAAATTCGTTTAAGCGATAAGATTTCAACACCAAAAATGGTTATTTCTTGTAATGACTTTCATAGGTGCAATACCAATGCATCGATAATAACAATGAAATCGCTTAAAAAACTATTTACATTAAAACGACAAAAATCAGATGATGACCGAAAAACAATTAAAAACCCTAAAAGGACCTTCTCTGCGGGCAGTTTAGTTAATTTGACTAGCTTTGTGTTCAACAGACAAAAATCTGTCTCTTTATCAAAAATGTGTGTGAATAGTGACGAAGTGTTTCGGCCATTTAAACAAGCGGAATTTGACAATAAACATTATTCGGTGGGGACAGATATGGTCATGAGTTCAGCTGAAGGTAGGACGAAAGATTTCTTAACAACTGAATCAAAGCAAGCTCTTAAACGTCAAAGAAGCGGTGACTCGATCGGCTACCAATCGTTCAAAAAACCGCGCAAACTTGCAAGTTTTTCTGAAAATTGCATAAAATTAGAAACTTTACATTTGGACAACAATCTAGAAAAAGAAACAACAATTGTTTCATTGAATTTAAATGAAAGCAACATTTTTGGATTAAAAATAAATGAAAATTATCACATCACTGAAATTTTACCTGGATCAAGTGCCGATAAAATTAAAATTCTACAAATAGGAGACGAAATATTGACAATAAATGATATTAAATTAAAAGGACTACCAATCTCATTAATTTTACAATATATAGACTGGCAGAAAGATGAAATTAAACTATTAATAGCAAGACCGAAACCAAAAATACCTAATAATGATTCATTTGAAACCTATAACACAGGAATGCGAAAATTCTGTCGATCCAAAAAACCAGAATCAATTTCAAGCAACCAATCATTATTTGACCTAAGTGACAAAATGCGTTCAACATTACGTTTTTCTAAAGGTCCAAACTCAAAAACATTAGGATTTTCAATTGTTGGTGGAATAGATTCGCCAAGAGGCAGCTTGGGAATATTCGTTAAAACCATTTTTGCTGAAGGACAAGCTGCTAATATGGGAGTATTAGAAGAAGGTGACGAAATTTTATCTGTCAACAATCAAACTACTAAAGGATTAACGCATAGTGAAGCTCTACGTTTATTTAAAGATATTAAAAATGGGGATGTTTATGTTGAAGTAAAGAAAAGAAACCGTACGAATTTGTCACACTCCTTCTAATAGAGTTTTATTTATTATTCATGATTTAATATCTAACAAAATTATTAACATTTGCCTTTACATATTTCATTAAAAAGAAAACTAATAACTGAAAACATTTTTTTCAAGTATTTCTCATTTAAATACAGTTTAACATAAATGGTTCAAAAAATATTAATACGATTTTACGTAATTAATTTAAAAATATATAGTTTTCTACGTTTTGACGTTTGTATTATTGAATTTCTATGTTAATAAATGTTTGAATCTTTCCACATTAAAAGTTGCTCAACGTTTTAATTTTTTTCTTTTACAGAGTATTTCCGTAGAGTATTTTAGACCAACCTCGAAAAAGAATTTTCTTCCAGATCAGATTTGCTTAACGTGAAACTTAATTATCAATTGAAAAAATAAATTTTGTTTTAACTTTACTGCAAGATTTATAACCATTATATCACACAACACGCTCATAAGATAGCATGGCAATTTAATTTTTTTGTTTTTATATCCTGTAGTTGCTCCCAACAATTTACCATTTGGCTAAAGTTCAAAATATTCCTATTATGTAAAAAGATTTTTTGTCGGGGTAAGTAAATTAACCTACTGCCGCCTAATCAGCTTGAAGCTTATAAAAACGATTTTTAAAGATGAGTTTACCATATCAATGATTTTTCAAAAGATCTGTTAATGTCTAATGTGTATGTTTCACAATTTAGAACAATTGCCCCTTTTCAAAATCAATAATTTCGCTGATTGGTCAATCAAGTTATCACATTAGTGCCTTTTGTCTCAAAACTATATCAATAATATATATATACAATCTTATCTATCTTCTTTGGATAGCCACCAACTGGTAAAATAAAGAAAACCAATGCAAAGACAGATTACACTATCATTGATATACGTTTGAGACAAAAGACGCTAACGCGATAAATTTTCTTTTGTTTCGAATTGTATCTATCAATAGTGTTAAATAAACATTAATAACAAAAACAAAAAAAAACTCAGACCATTAGACTCATTACGTAAGATTACTTGGAGAAAATCAAATATAAATTTAAGAATTAAGAGCTATCATCATTTTCAAAGATGTGATTGCACATCTAGATGCGCTATTTCAAAATACACTCAAACCCCAAAAATAAGCTCTTTGAACAGAAGCCAAAAAGCTAACCATTCACACTAAAAAAAATAAACTTGATTGATGAGAGAAAATAACATAAATTTTTTCCAGAAATTTTGTTTTATTAGAAAGTGTTGTTTTCAAATGTAGTAGCAAAGTTTGACTTAAAGCTCATACAATTATAAGTTGAAAGTGTGAAGCCAAAATAAAAACATAATTCAGGAGGGTTATGCGAATGTTTAATCTCATTTTATTTCAACACATAAAAAGGTAACATGAATTCTTTCTATAACAATGCCAATCTATGAAGTTTTAAAACATTTATTTACACTTCTAAGCAAAAAATGTTTCAAGAACCATCTTTCTTGTAGGAGCATAAATTTGTATACCTACTTACTTGTGGCCGTATCATGGAGCTTTTTATTACAAGCCACACCTATTGCAATAGGTAAATCGCACATTAAAAACACGATCCCGATGTAAAAAAAGCCATAAAAAGAATATTAAATCCAGATAAGAATTATACATAAAAAACATTTTATCTATCTTTAAAAATTGCATGATATATTTCAAAAACTGTTATTCAATTCGCCTTTAAATTAGTTGATATAAAAACAGTTTATTTGGGATTCAAAACAAGCAATATTCGATTCTTACTGTGATTTTCCAACAGATTGGCTGCACTCTACTTTAGAATGGTCCCATGAAACAATAGAATAGCTTTTCAATACTTTTTTTACATCTTAGTCAAAAATATAATAAACAGTTGCATTTATCAACCCTTAATTAATTATATTTAGATTAATAAGCTTTTTCTCAAATACGACACAGCAACCTCGTGATTGATTGCTATAAGACTAGTAAAGCTTCAATATTTAAACATTCTGAGAAGACATAAACAGTCATCACAAAATTTTACACACACGTTGTCAAAGGTACAGACATGCACGTAAGATATAGTTCGACAAACCAAATAAGAGTTACTAAAATACAAGCTCAATACCCTATATAAAACTATTGACTTTTCCAGGTAGTTTATGGTGGTCATTTTCAAGATTACAACTGACCGAACAAGCTATGATGATGAATGAGCGAGCATCTTTAGATTTTAAGCTCATAAAATTTTTACTAGCAACTATTTGGTTTGTCGGACTATACATATCATCCAGCAAACAAATACTGTTATAAAAACTTAGGAAAATAAACTTTAGATACCCGTCCAGCCTAAAGTTATTAGAATATTGTATTATTATCGGATTATTGATTTCTAACACATGCAAATTAGCTGTTTATCTTTATGTTGACGTCAATCACTCATTGCAATATATTTTTCACTAATTAAAAGCAAATTAATTATGTAGAGAAATAGTTTTTCTTATGTTTGATCAAACATGCGTGTTAAGCATTAGGTAGTGTGTAACCACTCTATATTAAAAATTGAACTCTAAAATGTAAATACGACTCTTTCAATATCTTTAGTATTATAGATCTTCCAACTCCTTGATACTAACATAATATGGAATTATGTTCCTGTCTTCGTTGAAAATATAAAACTTGAAATGAAATTTGTGAATTTCAGTACGATTTTCCAAAAATGATGAATTTCGTGAAACGCAGCGCTTATGTACTTAATCTATTGCAGAAATTAAATGTAACATTCAGCAATGAAAGGTTTATATAGGCTCCAAATGTAATAATAATACGTACTTTATGATGACCCCCATGATGATCGTTGTTGCGATGTCCACCACCAGGTCGATGGTTTTCTCGATCTTGATCCCTTTCATGATTTCTTCCTCCCCGATGTTCACCTCCTCTATTATCTCTATGATCAACTCTATTTCCATGTCCTGGACCATCGTGGTTATCTTTGTGCGGTGGCTGCTTTCTACTGTCCTCCTCTTCTTGTCTTTTTTCATAATGAATAAAATCATCAAAAATCGACGTCGAATGTCGATACGAATGCATAATGCGTAACACTTGCAATCCTTTCGCGTGTGGCACTTCCTGCGTGTCTCTCGAATTCGTTACCGGCTTATTCTCGTTGTTCTCCAAGCGTATATGTCTAAGTTGAACATTCGGCACATCTTTGACATAAATCCAACGCACTTTAAATTGACCCTTCCACTTATCTTGCGACCACACTGAGCTATTTGCATTGTAGTCCACAGTAGACACCATCTGAGCCATACCACAGAAATGTCCCGAACCATTCACAGAAAAAAACAAAAACACAGCGCCATTACCTTCACGTTCGCGATACGCCTGATCCAGTCTTTTATTACCGTGTTCCGTACTGCACCAGATTTCATACTTAATGCTTCTATGAATATCGTCCTCTGAATACGATTTAATAACAAAGAAACGCGCATTCGGCGCCGTCAAATCGAATTCAGTTGGATTATAATTATTTTTCCCTCGAAGTTCATCTAGTACGGGATGGTTTGGTGCTACCTGCTGTTGTTGCTGTTGCTGAGCCACCATCAGTGGCATTGGAGGTCCACCACCTAGAAAGTTAAAAAAAACTTCTCAAAAATCAAAATCATCTGAAATTACTAAAGAAAAAAAACAAAACATGATTTTTATCTGGTAAAAGCAAGATAAAGTGATTCTAGCAATTAGAAAATAAAACAGCTTTCGGATAAGGATAATCAGTATTATTTTGATTGGATCATATGAGCTTAATTGTCAACTAAAAATAATTACAACTGGACTCACCACCACCCGGGGGAAGCAGTCCTTGTGGCATGGAAACTGGTGGTGGCAAATGTGGCTGCATTAACGGAGCCTGGGGCTGATACGACGGCATGTTTGGATGTTGTGGAGGTCCTGTGCGAGGAACACTAGGGGGTGCTGGACGTGTTGTCGGAGGACCATTCCATCCAGGGCGAACATTCATAGCAGCCTGAGTCATGGGTTTTGGAGCAGATGCATTGTTCATCATTGGTAATTGTGGTGGTGTACTCTTTTGTGTATCCCAAGTACCAATCATATCCATTTTCCCAGGAACTATAGGTCCGGGAGGCATACCAGGACCTTTCTTCTTCAGTCCTTGATTTTGAACTGTTAATTGGGGTTTGGCTGGTTGGCTAGCTATGCTAGCCCATGTTGTTTTCTTTGCTTGACCTAAAGTCTCTTTAGATGAGTCCGACGATGATTTTATGTCTAAAATAAGATCATAATAAGTTAGATAAACAAAATACCAATAGCTAATGTTTCCTACTACGTATTGGTTCCGCCTAATTTTGTTAGTCAAGTATATTTGACGCAAAAGATATAAAGCAACACCTGTTTTAAAAGATATGTCGACCAATTTACTTTTTAGCGCAGAGACGTTAAATAAATTGAGTACCTACAATGACCGGCTGTAATAGAATGATCGGTACACGGTTTGATGCTAAGGAACCTAAAGCAAATCGTATTTCGCTAGACTAAACAATACGTATTATAGTTTTTTAAATATGTAAAGTCATTCATGTAATTAGTACCAATATAAATTTGAAATAATATCCATTTTATCTGATGCATCGACTGGGTTATTATTTGAAAGCCATTTTGATACAATAAAAAACATTAAAAATATAAAAAGCAAAAGACAGCAACCCTAAAGTAAGACAGTTTATATATAATTTTTATTTTGTTTAAGAAAACGTTTAGAATCATTAAAGCTATAAAACCAAAAAACTGTAAAAACTTGTTTAAAATTTAATCTCCTAATTGCAATAAAAAAAAACGAATATAAATTTCGAACTATCAATATAGTCAAATTCTTTTCGAAATAATTAGCTCATTAAAAGCACAAACAGTTTCTTAATAAAGAAACTATTTAATTAATTATCCTCTTAATAATTATTAGCAAAGTTTAAGACAGCCATACACATTTAACTAACAAACAGCAGGTAAATATATTTATATCAATAGGTGCTTACCTAGAATTTGCATAGCCTGTTCGACACTTTTTATCGAATCTGGAACAGCCTGGGGGTACATTGGATCTCTGTAATAGTCTTCGTACTTGCGTTGACCCCCTAACTGACTGCCCCATGTATTGTAGTCTCCGTTGCTGTGGAAGTAATTGAATGAGGATGGTTGACCAAATGCTGTTGGCGTTGAAAATGTTGACGGTCCGAACATTCCTTAAACCAACAAAACTCCTTTAATATCTTTTTTTACCATAACACAATCACCTTTCTTAAAAGATGCAATAACAAGAATACATTTACAAAAAGTTTCAAGACTAATGATGAAAGAGATTACGATTGAAAATTGCTTCTCAGAATTTTGATATTTAGAATCAAACTAACCGTCCATTGAGTATGAGTCGTGAGGATAACCGCTTAGAAATGTCATAGGATCTGTACCGTTTGACCATGTCCCATCTCCTACACCGTACGCTTGATATGGATAAGTCCCTCCGCTGCCGTAGTATCCTAAAACAATTGAAATATAATAAGTACTATGTAGTTTTTGTGATCTTATGATTTTGTCGAAAACCTTAGAAAAATTTGCATAAATTATTTATTTATTTAGACTATTTTTTTGGTAAAAACAATATTGTGCGTGGATAATGTTGTTCAATTACCAGTAGTTTAATGTCTTGGTTATTAAAAAGATTTTGAAGATAGAACATACTGCGGACAGCTACTAAGAAGACTCCTTGATCCATACTCTTTAATAACAAGCTAACATTTCAAAGAAATTTCAAAAACATAAAAATAATAACTATGCCCTGTTTTCAATAAAGTAGTGTAAGAAGATATCGCATTCAGACAAACTCCACGTCGGTCTATCTAAGGCCGTTTATCCCTTGTCAGTTGCGCATAATAGCAACTCCGACTGAATAACTCATTACTCTTTCTTTGCCGCAAAAAACTATGTCGGAATTGTTCAACACCACTTATTAAATGTAGTTTTTTTTCTTATATGTATCATAACCATAATTAATCTGATAATAAAGTGAATGTACAGAAGAAACTAATCATTTATGTAATATTACAAAAAACAGAACAAACCGTACGTACCACTTAACTCAAATGATACCAAAAAATATATTCATAAAAATAAATTGTAAATGAAAACTGTCAAATTTTATTAATTGATTGCCAATTTAACAATGAACCAAATTTTGACCAATAAAGAAAATTTAATGAGCGTTTGGGTCTGTGTACACTGCAATAGTGTTTATTTTATTGATAGTGATTTATAAAAAAGTTTACTTAGAGTTTAATTTAATAATAAATTATTATTATTGTAGACCCATAACTTTTGATTATGTGATTCTTAAAAATGCACCTTATTTTTAAATTTATATCGGATATTTGTTTTTTGTATTTATCAATATTGTAAGTTATATAAATATCAATAATAAGCCTTCTATTTGTTATAAATTTACAACTGTGCAATATAAAAGTCATGATAATTTATCAAGTTTTGACTCTATTACCTATTCTCAATTTTTACTCAAGATTCGAGTAGGCAGGTTTGACACGAGTCTCATACAATTTGATGATATAATTAGCATTATCACGGTAAGAATGATTAAAACAAATAGAACTCAATGGTCAATATACGCCATCGGTCAGGCAGGCTTTACCCATTTTAGAATACAGTTTTAGGTAATCCGTACTATATTTTAGTTGGCCAAACCTGTCTATGTTATACCGCTGTAGGGTCAAATTCAGTCACTCAACCTTTGATTCTATATAAAGCGACCTAAAATATCACCCTTTAATTACTTTTATTTTGATAAATGCTTGAATGAAAGTAGAGGCGAGGGTTGAAATAATCTACAAAATTGTGATTTCTTTCATCTATAAATTATACTAAACTTCGGCTGAAATTAGACTCCATAGTGGATTCAGCTTAAGTAGTCAGTCTATGTAAAATGAAGAGCGTAAAAATTTTTTTTTTACACTTTAACATTTTTTTTTTAGAACACGTTAAGAACTTGATGTGCTAAATAACTTTAATATGCTAAAAAGCCGTATTCACAAAGCATTTGCTTCGTTTGCTTGAATAACAACTGAAATAGACAACACTAACAACTGAAATGATTAACAATGTTAGAGCAGGTTTACTGAAAAAGACAAGAAAAAGAAGAGAACATAAAACTCTACTAACTTAAAAAAAAATGTTGAACAGTTTAAAAACATTTCACCTATTATATAAACTAATTATTATTCATGTTATTAATTTGCTTTAAGAATAATTATTATTTTATTTTGTTGCTATTCAATAAACTTAACAAAAATTTTAATCAGAAATACTAACCAATCAAAATATGTTAGTGTAAAATAATGAAGAAGTATTAATTTATTTTGCGTTACAAATGAACTAATTATCATATCAAAAATAGTTTAGTTATAAATTACATTGTTAAACGGTTTTGGTAACATTTAGCTTACATCAGCCATGTCAAACCGTCACACTTCGGGCGTCAGGAGATCAAGATCAAATTATCAAAAGTATTTTCAAATTTGAATGCAGAAGGTCAATGTCAGTACCAGCCCACGCAAAAGTCATAATAAAATAATTTACTAACAAAGATTTTAGAATTTCTTACACGTTCCAAACCCCTGCGATTGACCATTCTGTAAAAAGTAATTAAAAAACAAGCAACTACAACAATTGGTTTCAACTTGTACAGACCATAAAAAAAATGAAGATAATATAGTGAACTGTGACGGTACATACATAAATAAATTTATACACTTATGAATGAATTACACTTTAAATAAAGCCTTTTTTTTATATAAACAATTGTCAAACAGTTTTAATGTTGACAACCCTATTTAAAAGTAAATGTCAAGAGTTTGACATTTACTTTTAAATGACGTTGCCAACATTAAAACTGTTTCACAATTGTTTATATAAAAAAAAACCTCTATGAAAATTTTTAATATTATTACTAACACATAAAAAACAAGATCAAACGCTCTCCGTCAAAAGATATATAAGCCCTGTAAATAACTTTGAAAATGACAGTTTGACAAGTGATTGCATTCATTGTGAAAACATAAGTTCTGTACTTTATAATAAGATTTAATTCATGAAGTAACATAATTAAATTATTCATATTCGACAAACCTGTATTCTTTTCAAAAATCCCCACGATAACAACACACGCAAAAATATAAACAAAAAAAAAAGATATTTTTTAAGGACCCGAGAAGATAGACGATGATTGATAAGTTGTAATAAATTACCGTCAAAGACTTTCTGAGCAGCATACACATTTTGTGTCAAAGTTTCAGATGTCAATGTCACTTGTAATAATTTAAAAATGTTGGCAGTGCTACCAAACTTGTTGTAGTTATCACAGCAATACCCTAATTATAAATTTATTTGATGTCCCAGTAGGAACAGCAGAATAATGGAAAACAATCAGAGTAGGCTATGATAACGAGTTGACATTGACACTTATACAGGGTGTATAATATTAACATTAATCAAGAGCGGCTATACTTAGATTGGTTCGTACTAAAACCGGTAATAATCTGTAAACAAAATCGCTTAGGCAATGGCGTAGAGACTTTTTTGAGTTTGAATTGATAAATTTTATGATTTTGCGATATTGTTTTTGAGCACTGTCAAATAAGAAATACATATTTTATGTTTTTTATTTAATAATTAAAAATTCATATTACATTTAGACATTAGCGCAAATACCTGAGGTAGGCATTTGTGCACGGCACTGAGCTAGTGAGCTCTAAAATATCAATGTCAGTTCTGAATAGACACCTGCAATACCGGCTTAGCTTACCGGCACTTACCGAAAAATTTTTATATAACCTCCAACCTCACTTTTTATTGGATCAATCCATATTAATCACATTCACGTAGATTTTTAATTATTGGATAAAAAATATTTAGGCAAAGTGGTAAAATGCGATTTACTGTCCAAGAAAGCGTTCTTATTAGAATGTAATAAAATATCTGAATCGAGCCGAGACAATAGTTTTATTTTTCAAAGCCAAACTCGATCAATGTTAATATTATACACCCTGTATAATATTATTTCTATTTAAGGTTATAAGCTACAGACGTTATAAATGTCATTTTGTGAATGTTGCCAAAGTCCCAATTCTGAATTAAAAATTATTCAATTTCACGGCCTACCTCAATTGTTTTTTATTGATCTGTTAAAACAAACAAAAGACGCTTTTATTGATTTTAGTGTTGATTAAGACACTGAATTGAATTATAAAGAGTACAACTAACTTTTGGGAAAGTGCCACGGTTAGTAATAGTAATATTTACAGTGATTCAATCTCATTGTTCTAATTTCAATGAAAAAATTCCCAACGTGTTAATTAAAGAATATGTGATGTTGATATTAAGTGAATATTGAGACATGCAGAGCAATATTACAGGTCACGCTGAACGCCAACACAATACTCTGAAATATTTAAATGTTGCATTATTGTTCGCATTCCCATTAGATCAAATCAAGCCGGTTGGTTCAATTATATCATGAACTTTTAATTCATAAAAAGTTTAAATAATTAATTTGGTATAGTCGATAGAAATTGGGGTACCTGCTGTGCTCATATTGTATAAATCTGTGGCAGTCGAAATGGGAACTGAAGGATAAGCTGTATGAGCGGCTGAATTTTGCTGTTGGGAGTGTTGGGACCTCCATGGTTCAAATTCTTCAGATCCGCTAGCGCCTTCACCCCCTCCTAGCTGTTCCTTAGGGCCATTGGAAACTGTAAAATGCATTAATTAACTTCTCTATTTACAATAATACTCGTATTGTCATCAAACCTACCTTGATTTCCCTGTCCTTTCATCCGCTGTGACATACCCGGCATATGAAAAAAATTATTTATTATTACATTATGATATTGGAACATTAATAGTCCTTAATTTTATTTCACTTTTTTCAATATTAATAAATAAAAAGAATTTTGATTTTTGGGGATCTGTCAAAATCTATTTTGATTTTTACCTGATCTGACACGCCTGCTGACATTGACTAGTCTTTTCTATTGTTTTTACACTATAAAAAAAGTCAAAGGAATATTAACCGCCACTATTGCACTTATTTTCCACCTTCTATCCACTTACACTATACACTTCCAGTTAATGTTTTTAACCGTTCTTTAACAGTTGTATTTTTAGAAAATAGTCAATCCCTATAACAATGGCGCTCAACTACCGCGATTACTGCGCATGGTTCTGCGCATTTTTTAGGTTGTTTTAGTGGCAGCACTGACAAACGTCAAATAAAATGTCAACCATAGAGTTTTGTTTCAAATGTCTACTAATCATCTACCAAACCTCTTAAAACTAATTTCACCAGACACATATTTTTGACAAATCTGAATTTATAACCTTAAATAAAATAACGGTTACTTATAGACTCTCAGCTAAAGCATGCCAAAGTTAGGATATTTCGTGTCGGTAAATTTCTAAAACTACCTAAGTACTTTGGCAATCTAAACTCACATCTAAACTCTTGATCCGACTTTCCCTATTGATTACGTTTTCATAACAACAAAAACCCTATAAGTAATTTGAGTTTAGCATATTGGCAATAATAACTTTTGCACAGAACACTCATTCTAATAAATTGTCACTTTATAAAATTATTTTTTTTATTAAATTGCAAAATAAAATTTCTTTTTGAACTGGTTAAGACAGTTGACTGTTTGAATTGGCAACACTTTTAAAAAACTTTTTTTATTTGACTAGCTGCAGCATTATAACCAGATACCCTTCTTTGACAAATATTTAACATAAAACTTATAAAAAAAATTGTAGGTTACACGTCTAAATACAGCGACTAATTGGCATCTCTCAATGATGTTGTTAGTATTAAAATTATCACCCGTCAACAACAAGAAATGGTTCGGTTGTACTATTTTAAAATAAAATGTAAAATTGCTATCTCAAACAGTTATTGTTGACCATGCTGTACATATTTGCATTTTATTTTTATCAACATTACACAGAAACAGACAACCCAAAACCTTACTTTAAATTAATTAGACTATCCAAGCGCTTGTCAAAAATAACACTATACAGCGTTGCCGCTCATGATTTTGTAAAAAATTGCAACGTCGTTTAAAGCTGTATTCAAAAATAAGCACGCATAAGTATTGTATATGTATTGTTATAAAACCATAATTGTTTTGTGCTTTTATGATGGTTACAAAAATGGCCACTTATCAAAGCGTAGCGCTTATAACAAACAACCAATACGAACGTATCTTTAATTTTGATTAAGTACTGTCAAAAAAAGACTTTCTCAACAGAGGCGTAAAATATTAACATTTTTGTACAGAATAATTTATAAAAAATAATAATATTGCATTAAAAGCATAGTAAAAAAATGTATTACAAACAAATACAATTTCAATTAAATAAAAATTGAGTTTAAACTTTTGTTATTAATATGATATAAATACAAAAAACATTTTTCAGACAATTCAAAGTGTTATAACAATGTTAGTTTTAACAAATTTAAAAGATCCACTCTCAAGTCAGTCTTGTCCAACAGTCCTTAATTTTGTAAACTTCTTCAATTATTTTCAATGTTTTTAACGGATTTTACGAGCAACTTTGCATTTCTGTAGTAACAAATTTTTTAAAATATTCTACAGGGTGTATAATATTAACATCAATCAAGAGCAGTTGTGCTTTTTCTTCATTGTTTTGCTTTTTTTTTTATTTTAAAAATAATATTGATTAATTAAAATTAATCATTAGTGCCGGCAAGCTAAACGGCATTGAACAACTGCCATTGACATTTGAGCATAGTGCCGTGCATTTGAGTCATTTTCTAAATGTGAAATATTTTTTTAATAATTTAAAAAAAAATGGTTTAGTTATTGGTTTTAATACAAATCGATCTAAAAACTGCTGTCAAAAAATCACAGCCGCCTTTGATTTCTCTTAATATTGTACATTCTGTACAATCTAATTGATAGGAGTATTCATGTTCTATTGTTGGCACTAATTTTAATTGGTTATTACGTAAAATACGCATGCGCAAACAAGTTTTTTGCTGTCATTTTATTCTTTCTTTCATCTTCATCTTTCATTCCTTGTTTAGAAAGATGGCAGACAACAAGTTATATGAAATATTAGGAGTGAGTCGAAATGCATCAGACACAGAAATTAAAAAGGTAAAATAGTATTTTCTATTCGCTTTACTTATTATTTAAATTTTTACAAGCTTGGTAGCTTGTGTCACCAAGGTCAATGCATTTATCCAAGGCCAGTGATGAAACTAGCCAAATCATTACACTTTTTTTCTTAGAATTATAGAAAACTAGCCAAAGAATTTCATCCCGATAAGAACCCAGAAGCCGGAGACAAGTTCAAAGAGATTTCGTATGCTTACGAGGTGCTTTCCGACCCCAAAAAGCGCCAAACTTACGATAGACATGGCCTCAAAGGGATGCAAGAAAGAGGCCACGATGGTATGTCAGGCGATAATCTGTTTTCGCATCTCTTCGGGGGAGGTCTTTTCGGTGGGTTTGGTAGTCCGTTCGGAGGGCAGCATCGACGCCGACACAAAGGCGAAGATACGGTACATCACTTGAAAGTCACGCTGGAGGATTTATATAATGGGAAGACGTCAAAATTGCAATTGAGCAAAAACGTGATTTGTTCAAGCTGTAACGGAAAAGGGGGTCGTAGCGAAAATTTTGAACAGTGTCCTGGATGTAAAGGACGAGGATTTAAAATTACCTTTCTTCAGGTTGCGCCTGGAATAGGACAGCAAACGCAATCAGAATGCACGGATTGCTTTGCCGAAGGTGTTATAATTAAAGAAAAGGACCGGTGTACCGCCTGTAAAGGGAAAAAAGTGAGTATGTATAATAAATTCAAAAAATATACAGTGAACCCAAGATCTTAGCGATATCATGGCCTTCTTAAACAGCCGTTTCCTGTTATAAATCAAAGATTCTCTACTAATGCTGTGATGTGGACACCAAGATCAGAATCTAAAACGATAAGTTTCTAATACAGTACATATTTAATTCTTTTTTCTAAAATATTGTTGTCATGGTATGCTTTAATCGTCTACAACCCATTTATTTGACGATTCCTACAGCACAAAAAACGACTTATTTGTAGGCTATAATGACATTAAAATTTTGGGTTCACTAGATAATCAATTAAAAATCAAATGTGATACAATTGAAATATGCCTCTTTACTCTTGATATTTAAAATGACTTGCACACTTTGGCAATCGCTTACATAACAATCAGTATCAAAATTTAAAATAATCAAGTTATTTTTTAGGTTTTTTTTGAAAAAAATTCTTTTAGAATACTAAATTTACATATTAATCAATAAAATTATTTTAATTTTCTTAGAATAGGTGAAAAATAGAGTTTCCGGCACTAGTGCGCAGCTGCGGAGCAAAACCGCTTCCTGAAAGCACATACGAGCAAACCAAAAGTCTATTATTAATTTGGTGAATGCATTGTTGATCACGTTAAGAAAACGATAAACTGATCAATATGACAGGAGGTTATTCTCAGTAGCGACACAACGGGGGAAATTTGAAAAATAGTATAACCCGTATAATTAAATTTTGCAGTTCGACTAGGCACCATTATAGTGAAATTATTTCACCCAGACTGTTGTCTTAATATTATAAGAAGCAGTATTAGCTTATAGCAGTATACAATAAGCTTAATATTAGCTTATAACAGAACACACTTTTGGTTGGAGAAAACCGTTTTGGTTTTGCGCTTTAAAATAGTTATTTACAGTCGAAGACGTAATGTGAATTTTACAGCGCGGCAACTTGTTTAACGTTATTGGAGCGATGTAAAATTTACAATGCATTAAAGTCGCATCATATTTTGTAGTCGGCTTGGTTTGCTTCAAAATCGCTACACACTTTAGAGTTTAAATGTGCTGATCATTTGTTTTCTCTTGAATCGGTAACGGTCACTCGTAACTCAGCAGGTTTTAATCGTTATGTGGAGTGTAGGTAAACATTTAAGGAAATGTCTACTTGCTACATTTATTTTGATTACAACTTACACTTTTATAATATGTAGTTAATTTTTTTAAGAAAATGCCTCTACCTCTTTGAGAGTATTTGCGGTATAATTCTCTTTGTAGTAAGAAAATCACACGCATGACTTGGGTCTCACGGTCTAAATTATTGTATAATAAAAATATTTTCTATTGGTCGGACATTTCTATAAAGAAAACTCTGGGTTTTTTTTGTTAAGTTTACATTTCTATTACAGGTTTGCAACGAGACGAAGATTCTGGAAGTTCACGTTGATAAGGGTATGAAAGACGGTCAGAAAATCTTCTTTCGAGGTGAAGGTGACCAACAGCCGGATATCGAGCCTGGTGACGTTATCATTCTTTTACAAGTAAAGCCTCACGAGGTATATCAACGTAGCGGCGATGATCTTCTATTAAATCGTACAATAACATTAACTGAGGCATTATGTGGCTTCAGTTTTGTTTTAAAACAGTTAGACGGGCGTGACTTACTGATTAAACATCCTCAGGGCGAAATAGTGAAACCTGGTGACCTCAAAGCGGTAATGGGAGAGGGTATGCCGTTCTATAAAAATCCTTTTGAGAAGGGAAATTTATATATTACTTTTGCAATAACATTCCCTGAAAATAATTTTGTGGATGAATCTACATTAAAAACTTTAGAGGGATTGCTACCAGCTAGACCAGATTTTACAATGCCTGAAGGGGAGCATGTTGAGGAGGTTGATTTGCTGCCATATGATTCTGCAACTGATCGAGGGTCTGGTGGTCGCAGAGGAGAGGCGTATGCTAGCGATGATGAAGAACATGGGCACGGTCCAGGTATACAATGTGCACATCAGTAGAAAATAATTTCATAAAAAAAATGTAACGTTGCTCTGCTGCTTTCTAAATAAGGATCCGTTGTAGATCAATTACTGAACATGTTCCCTCCGACGTGTCTGATTAATTTATTTTTTCATTATCTTTATATGGTTTGTTACTATTATTATGTAATGCAGAAGACTTGAATAATTTTTTTATCAAGTTTATGATAGCATTGTTTGATTTTTTTTAAATAACGACCTTCTGTATGATACACTAAGCCCACACATCGAATTTGTGAAAAAATTTTAGTCACAAGGTAGTGGTGATTTTTTTTTCAAAATAAATTACTTTATACAGTTTACATTTTATCAAATTATAGGTTCAATGTTTTAGATTTTTTATATTATTCAAAATTTCTACACATTACATAATTCAGACTGTACTTTGTACATGAACTGTATGGAAAATGTTAATAAACTATGTAATTCTACTCTATTTTTTTATTTATATAACAGCACCTATAAAACATAGCAGCTGCAGTATTTGTCGATCACATAAGGAATTTCTTCTTCAACTCCACGATGTTAAAGAAGATTATGGATATTTTCCACAAGGTGAAACTCCGTCTTATTTCGGGCTGTTTTTTTGACTATTGGTTGATCAGTAAAGATTTTTCTCTCCAAGATCGTCAAACTTAAGCGACCACTTTTTATCTGACTTGTCTAGTTAAAATTTGATTTTGATAAAAATTAAATAAACTATTCGTTTTTTGTTTTATCACTAAAAAATAAAATTTTAGTTCATTAGTTTTAATTAAAATAGTAAAAAATATATTTATGGTTATCAGAAACAAATGTAAGAAGTAATCACTTTGTATATGATTAATAATAGCAAAAATCTAAGAAAGTTCTAATAAAAAACAGCAAATTTGGGCGATCACTCTGTATTAAAAGTAGCAGAAATATACCAGTTTTATTGGAAAAGCTACAAATCTAAGGAATCACTTTTTATTTAATTAGATATAGCAAACATTTGTCAAAATCTACTAATGTTTTAATAAAAAACTACTAATTTAAGTGATCTCTTTGTATCTGATTTATTTAATTAAAATTTAATTTTGATAATCGTAATTAAAAATAATATAGTTGATCACTTTATATCATTAAGTTTTTCAAAAAAACATTACATTTTTGATAAAATAGTAACAAATATAACACAAAAAATTTTAGTGATTATTTGGTTTTGGATTAACATTAGCAAAAATCTATTGATGGTCCAATAAAAAGGCAGCACATATAAGCGATCACTTTGTATTTAATTAAAAGTAGCACAAAATCTATTAATGTTTCAATAAAAAACTACAAATTTAAGCGACCATTTTTTATATGACCTATTTAATTAAAATTTAATTTTGCACAATTTTAACAGTTAAAAAAATATATTCGATTATTGATCACCGTAAAAATGATGTTTTAATTTGATTTAAAATATGTATTAAAAAGCTGGATTGCTAAATTGTAAATAACGATAACTTTTTGTTTTGCTTATTTAAAAACATAAAAAAAGTACCTCCCCGGCGGGGAATCGAACCCCGGTCTCCCGCGTGACAGGCGGGGATACTTACCACTATACTACCGAGGACTTATAAAATCACAGTTTACGTGATGTATAGAAAACATTAAGTATACTTATGGAAGATTTATAAAACTATCAAAATGATAAAATAAAAAATTTAAAAAAAACGTAAAAAACTTTTTTACGGTAATAGATTTGAACTGCCAATCATTTGTGCAATGCCCATTTATATATATAATTAACCTACTCCAAATTAAATGTTTTAAAAATTGCAACGTTGGAGCTTCATTTGAACATAAAAAGATAAACTTTAAAATGCATCAAATGTTTATTGATTATTTTTAAAAAACCTTTATTAAAATTCAAATTGAAAAATTATTAATAATTTAAGAATGCCAATGACATTGACATTACTGGCATTGTTATTTGTTATAATTAATATTAATAGTTATATCAGCTATACCAACCTGAGAAAAAAAGTCACTAGATGGATTTTTTAAATTATTCATAGTCTATGATATTAATAAAAACGAAATAAAAAAAATACCATGTTTCCCTCGTTTTGCAAGACATCTTTGTGGCACTTATTCATTTGAAGCATTCAAACCCATGCGTGTCACAAACACATGCTTTGTGCTACTCGTATAACAATATACTATTTCACATTCTCAATGACAATTTTGTGACACTGTTTCTAAAAAAAGTAGTTAGACAAAAGAGAATTTTGTGTAAGCGTTTTTAGTTACTTTTGCCGTGGGTTGGTATAATTAGTAATTGTGATGTCAATGACATTGACATTACGGTCATTGTTATAATAATTATTAATAGCAGCCATACCAACCTGAGAAAAAAAACACCAGATTTTTTTTTAATAATCTTAATATTGAATTATAGATATCAATAAAAGCAAAATAGAAAAAATACCATGTTGCATTGGTTTGTGTAACATGTTTGTTGCGCTTATTTATTTTTCAAACTTATGCGTGCTACAAACATATGTCTTGTGCAACTCTTATAACAATATACTCTTACGTTTGAAGTTTAACGCAGCAAATTTGAGTGAACACTTGGTATTTGATTAACATTAGCAAAATCTATTGATGATCTAAAAAAAGCAACTAAACTTGATTTATATGACAAAAACGAATGCGCACGCATTTTGAAAAACTTTGCATGCAATAGAACAGTTGCTATAGAAACCAAGTTTTGCGATGTAAACAAAAGAGAAGTTGTACGTCGTTTAGAAAAAAATTTGTTTAGCAAGCAAAAGTAAGGTTAGGATAAATTGATAAGTCCTGCTGACACCGTTGCTTCATATTTATTAAATTGTGTTGTGTAAGCAAGACATTGCTTTAACAAATAGGGAGGAAGTGTTTTAAATGAGATTTCAAAGATGCCCGATTCGTCTTGCCAATAACCGAAGCATATAGTATATCAACATTAAAAAAATAAATGTTCTGTATTATAAGTTGCCTATCGTTCACTGCAATTATTCTACAACAAATCTGCTATAAAATTCTAGGGTTCCCACCTATCATTGAAATTTTAATCATACCAGAAGCACCCTTCGGAAAGCTTATTTTTGTCTTTAATTTGCTTGGTTTTTTTTATATAACATTACCGAAAATTATTTAAGAGAACTATTTTCAGTTTATTTTTGATTTTTAGTGGAAATAATAGAAAGCATTTTCTTATCTTCTCACGCAAAGAAGAGCAGTCAGACTTGATCGAGATAAATTTAATATTCTTGTGCTGTTCTTGTCAACTGTATACAGCTTCTTATCGTCCACCATTCCTTCTATGAAACCGATGGAGATGTTGAGCTTTGAGTTTCCTGAAAACATGAGCTTTGTTGGTCGATAATAAAAGCTGAATAAAACACGCGTCCTTCTTCTACTGGTGGAAGCGCCAATATTACAGTCAAAGGGCAAAGGAAGAAATATCATACTTTTATGTCTTCTGATTATTTAAACAAGGATCGCGTGTCTTTTTGTTCGATTGAATGGCTCTGTTGATGGCTGCTAGGCTGCCAGCTTGTCCTGGAAAAAAGATCAATACCAGTTACAAGGACAATAACAATACTGTCACTCCTCATTTAATCTTCTCCTCTTGTTCAATCTATTTATTTTTTATGAACTGCATTATACATTATACCACTTCAAAGAGGGGTGAATTGAATCTTCTACGGCCACATTTCTAACTCTTCTATCGTGGGTATTTTAATCTATCATACAAAATGTCATGTGGATCAAAGTGTGCTGTAAAATGTCTAGCAACAGTGCTGTAAAATATCTAGCAACAACATAGGTATAAGGTTAAAAGGAATACCTCGAGCGCGCCAAATTGACATATACAGAGGTTCTTTAGACCTTTTTAAGTACTTTTATTATATATTGAATACTACTCTTTAATGTAAAAACAATCAGACTTGGAAATAAAATTTATAAGTGAATTAACTCAAACGCGTTAGATTAAGATATGACATGCTAAAAAGTCTCTTTTTTAATAATCTAACAATTTAAACGTAAAAAAAAATTGTAAAGTATCAAAGAAAAACCGTGTCTGTAGTAAATTGATCGCAGTCAATTTTTATTTAATTTAGAAGAAAAAATTCATAGATAATCTGACAATTTTTGCAAGTCGTAGTATAATTATTTGCTAAATAAATTTTATCAGCTTGTGTCGCTTCCAAATCGTCAGTCTTGTTAGTCCAGGAAGTTTTGTTATTTTTTGAGACATGCACATGTTTTTTTTTGTACATTTTCTAAGACCTATAAGTCTTATTCTCTCTCACTCCTAAGTTAAAACAGTCTGTAAGAGTGTTTTTGTTAAAAACCTCTTAGCTATAAAATCTAATATGTGTTGAGTTAGTGCACATTTAGCATTATATGTTCCTCTATTATATATAACACTTAACATTAATATAACTAAATAAAAAGTTAGATCAGTAGAAAAAAGCTGGAGATTTATTGTGTTTTGGGTAGTAGTCATTGTTGCGCTTTTGCAACACAGAAAAGACTATATAACGTTATTTCATTTAGACTACTGAATACAGGCTTATCTTAATTAAGTGCTTAGCGCTTTATATTTTAAAAAGAACATTAGTGGTTGCTATTTTTTGTTTGTTACAATTTGGCGATTTGAACCAAATAATAAAGTGGAAAAAAATTTTTATTACAGTTTTGGTTCATGTGAAGTTTGTTCAAGAATCTAAATGTTCTAAAATTCTTGTAAATTAAATGCTTTTTTGATGCATCTATAAATTTTGAAAGAAAAAGTTAATCATAAATTTTCTTCTTAAGTCAAAAATGAATTAAATTAATATTATAAATCAAATAAATTAATCAAAAATTATAAGTATAATTTTCAAATATTGACTATCGACAATAACTTTTAGTACTGTAAGAAAGTTATGAAAGTATTGTCGATGCAAGATATATACGGCTGGCGCATTTTACAACTTTACAGCAGCCGAGCTTAAGCTCTTTTATCTCATATTGACCACTTTACTAATCACAATTTGTTTACGGTTTAACTCGTTCAACTCGTGCGCCTCCGATATTGACTCACTCGGTCAGTCGACCAGTGCAACAGCTCGCCGTTGAATACTGTTTGCATAGATGCAACGTCTCATTGCTTGTTTTAAATATGTAATTAAAGAAAAAACAATCGCCCCAGAGAAGTCTCTGAGGCAAGAAGTCTCTGAATACTACAACAGTCATTCCACAAAAATTTTCTGTAGTGCAGAATTCTAAAATTATCTAATGCAATTGCAATTGATAATTGAACAAGAACCTTGATCTTCTTCAAACACGCTATTGGATCAATTTATCATAAATAATATTTCAAATTTGAACCGTTTCTAATGTGACATTTCTCGTTTATAACAAAAATAAATTCTAATTTTTGCTTCAAGACTTTGTTAAGCTTAAAAACTGATTGGATTATTTTTTAAAGCAGAGCTGATTAATCTCTTAAACCTGACTGACAAAGACTAATAAAATTATATAAATTTAAGATAAAAAACATGTTGAAAAGTAAAAGTAATTGAAACACGGGTACACGTTTAAAGAAAGAAGTAGTGTAGGTAAAGCACAAAAAAATGAATGAAAAAAGATGATAAACAAATAATAAAAAAATATATAAAAAACAATAATGATGTTTGACTGTTTAGTATAAAGAGTAATAATATAAGATGTTGAAATACAAAAGCAAAAAAAAAACAAAATTAGAAAGATATAATGAAAAATATTTAGTAGAATTTAAAATTTAAAAAAATAGTACTTAATTATTTTGTAAAGAAGTTAAAAAAAGAAACAAAAATAAAAACTAAAGCAGAAAAAAAGCAGTGAAGAATTAGGGCAAAAGCAAATAAAGAAAGAAGTAGACAATATTGCTGTAGTGTTACAACAGAAAGAATGATAAAGTACAGAAAAAAAATGAGAACAAAAACAAATAAAATTTATAAAATAAATTATTTAGTTTACTTGATATTGAAAAAAACAGACACAAAATTCCTCAAGTGCTCAAAAAATATACGAAAGACAAGCACATAGATAAGAATGAATAATAAACAAAAATAAAGTAAGGCGTATCAAACTATAATAATAAGTAACAAAATGTTTAAAAAAACAACAAAAAGAAAGAAAGATGGACGCAAGATGTAATTGTAATAATAAAAAAAAAATATTAAATAATTTTTAAAAAAGCAAAAGAAATGTAGAATGCGTAAAAAAGAAGAAAAAACAATTAAACATGATGACAAACAAGTGTAAAGAGGTGAGACAGAGAGAAAGAGAGAGAGAGTAAACTGTACTAGGAGAGCAAAAGTAATGAATAAGAAAATAAAAAAGAATAAAACCAAATTAAAGTGGACTAAAAAACATTGAATAAAAAAACAAAAAAAAAACAACAAATTTAGAAAAAAAATAAAAAATGTTATTAATTAAATAAAGAGAATTATGCAATCTGCATAAACGCTAATCAAAACTTCAATCAACTGATTGTTATCAATTATTCAATTATCAAAACGCATTTTATGATTTGATCATTGTTTTCTGAATTTAACCATCATTAAATTTGTATGCAACTAGTTTTGAAATGCCATAATATTATATTAATTGATTGGTTTTGAATCGTTAGCACAATAACAATTTTACTACTTGCCAAAATGTTTTTTTAATTTATTTTGACATCTCTTTCGACCACCAAGTGGTCATTATCAGGAGATAAATAAAACTGAATTGTTATTTGCTTAGATTTACCTGGTTTAGAAAATTTTCGTTATTGTGAGGACTGTTATCTTTGTTAAGAGATGAGAGGTGGTCAAAAGAGCTCCCGAGATCGATTAAACAAACTTTTTGGCAAGTGGTAAAACTGTGCGGAATAATAAAATTATATATTAATATAATAAATAATTTAATGTCAAGTATGTAAAAAGTTAAAACTATTAAAAAAAAAAAGAATCGTACATCACATACCTCACCAGAATGTTGCATTTCTGTCGAGTAATTTAGAACTTTTAAGAATTATTACTTAAATGTGCTCAAATAAATTTTCAAAAAATCAAGTTTTTAGTGTTGTCTTTCTTATGAAAACTTGAAAAACCTTAAAAACCTTAAAAATGTTTAATAGTGACTCTAGTGACACACAATTGACTCTCCCGGAGTTATTGCAAGTAACTCCGGGATGCACACTAAACTTGAAGAAAAGGATTGACATTTTAAAGTATTAAATTGAAGTAAAACAATTAAAGATAAATTATAAAACTATAGATAGTTGCTTGCGGTTTGCTGTATATCGACGTCGTACAGTGTAATCAAGTAGACTAGGTTTTTCCCCCAAGAGAGGGAAGATGCACATTACCTACATTTTACAGGTTTGTTATTATTCAATTACAATACTGATTGAGAGTAAAATAAATAATTTTATCGTCACAACAATCTATTTCATTATTTTAGATGACATTTATTTATTATATTAATTTAGAACGTTGGTGTTCCGATGCTGTTAGATATTATTATATAAAATTCAAAATTATTGTAATGTTTATAATTTACAAGCAAGATGAATCAACCATTATTTGGTCTATTCTTGTGTAGATTGAAAAAATAAAAAGTTTATAAACTCTTACTTGCTGAGAGATAGATAAAAAGAGTTAATATTTTTGCATAAAATGGCTGTCTACGGTGCTGTTAGATACAAATAATTGAAGAAATAGTTTATTTAATAATACTTGAGCTAAATATTGAATACCTAAATATCATACTTTAGCAAGCTTTTATTAGCTTCACTTGTGATGTAATTAAATTTTGAAAGTTAGTGTTAATCTACTTCTAATTGTGCAGAGTGTATAATATTAACACGAATCAAAGATGGCTAGGTTTTTTTAGTAGCAAGTTTTAGATCGGCTCGTACTAACGCCGATAGATAACAATCTGTAAGTTATTTTACCTATTTTTAAGGCCAACCGATCTAATAGACCTGCTGCCCAAATGTTAATATTAAACACTTTGTACCCTGTAGTATCAGAATGACACACTTTGCTTGTATAATATGTAGTTCAGATGTCATACTATGATTTGACATCTTAAAGTTGATCTGATGATAAAGCTAGCAGATGGAAAAGAGAATTCTTTAGTGGCTACTAGAAAACTTCTTTAGTAGGCTCTGGAACAAAGCTTTTTTTTCACTTATTATTTTTAAAAGTACATGCTATTAATGTGCATGACCACATACGTGGTAACTGATAAATAACAAAAGGTCATCCTACGGAAGAAATAGGACATTATAATACGTACAACATGCAATCATTATGACAAATACATGCCCAGAGAGTTGTTTTATAGATTATTATGCAAGTTATGACTAGAACGTGTGTTACGCTTATTGCAATTATTTATGCAAATATTGATAATAATAATGAAAATGATCATAGCCATTTTGGAGTAAAAGTTGAAAAGTGTGTTAAAAAATTTGCAAACAATATTGGCATTTCCATGTATGCTTAGGCACACCGGCTACAATGATAAGAATGTTAAAAAGCGATAAATATAACAATAACTGCGATAGGAGGAAATGGGTTGGCAACGGTAATTTCAGTGAAATGTATATATAAAACTGATTTTTCAGACTATTTTGTTGATAAATAATAAATACATGTTATCACAACCTCAGCAAAGTTTGTTGATAAATAAATGTTAATTTTTTTTTGAAAAAGAAACATTTTGTTTATTTACTCTATGGAATAGAAAAAATATCTGCCAAGACGAATTTTTTGCACATTTTTATCTATCGTTAAAATAATAAGTAATAAACGTTTTAGAAATTAATTTAATTATATATATATATATTTATATATATTATGAAATTACAGACTTATCTAATTTTTAGTTAATATAAAATTGAAAAATTTGCTTATAGTAGAGGTAATAGAGAAGCTAGTTACTTTTGTTCATACTGCATAATTCTAGGTAAGCTATTTTTTTTAGATAGGTGCAGTATGACGTAATGAACTTAAAAACACAAGATATTTATAAGGGGGGTGGAAGTGCCGCCATTTTGCGAAAAACCGTTTGGGCCTGTATCTCCGTAAGTGTGCACTTGACGGTTACAACTACATATACGGACCTTTATTATATATATTAAAATTTTCTATATTTTTTGTTGAATAGTTTTTTTGGTATTACCATTGGTATTACTTACCGTTTACGATTTATGAGATTATTTCTTTTTTGTAAGTTTATTGACTTTTTTACCGATATCTCTTCTAATAATTGCTTAAATAATAAATTGCTAATAATCAAACTTTTAAATCAATACATTTTTCACAACTTTTAATTTAAAGTTTTGTTGTTAAATTAATATTTTCGAAGCTATAACGCGTTCAACGTTGTACTACCGAATACAAGGTTAATAAGAGCGCAGTACGCATAGCGTAATGATAAAAATTTTAGGAATATTAAAAAAATATGAATTATAGTATTTTCTTAACATAACAAATAAAAAATAATTTACGTTTTTAACTGCAAAAAACCGTGATCACCCTACCCACTCTTCTAGGTACATATATCATTTTCTGAGCTTGCCCATCAATTCAATCTAAATTTTCTATTAAATTTTTTTTGGATGTTGTGGTTACTTAGCTTATTCTTCTATAGTTTTTTGTTTTATTGGTTTTTTTATTTTTATTTATAAAGATAACAGACTTATCTTTTATTGATTTGGCATTCTGACATTTCTGCTATACATTGCTTATCACTTTTTTTATTGCTTAAGTCACTTTTTCTGTGCTGTATATCTTAATTTTGTGTGCCAGTTTATCTTCTTTTACTGTTTTATTTTTTTTTGTATTTAGGTGTTCAGGCCCGTCTGGCGTCAACCGCCCAGACACAGGGATTTTAAAATTAACGCGTTTGAACTTTAAAAATAATAATTTTAGAAAAAAAAAATGTTATTCAATAATTATTTTCTCTCTCCTCATTTTCTCATTTGATTGAACCTCCCTATTATCTCTCTTATTGTCGCACTTTCACTTCCCAGGTACACCAGGATTCCTCTGTCGTACATTTCTTATGTCAGGAATTATATATATTATAATACCTGTTGTACCTAGATTCTTTGATTCTTTCTCTTCTTTCTTGCTTCTATCTACATCCTTGTCTCGTTCACACGTCTCTCCGTTCATCCATTTGTCTTCTGTTCTTAATCTTTCCACTTCTTTACTCGCATATCCATTTCTTCTATAATATTTCTTTATCTCATTTATCTTTCATTTATTTTCTTGTTTTTCTAACCTTCAGTCAATATTCTACCCTTTTGTTCTATCCTCAAACTTAGTCACCTTTTTTTTCGCGCTCACACTCAGTTGCTTACCCTTACTATTTCCCCTTGTTTTTCTACCCTCAGATTTGCCCCGTACATCAATAAGCTCTCTACCAAGCTCTCAAACATCATCATTTTCCTCTTAAAATCTTCTCTTTACTTTCTCTCTCTTATTCACCATACACACCCTACTATCTTGTTTGTCTTTCTTGCCATCTCTCTAACATGCGCTTTGTTCGTAGCTCGTAGCTAAATTCTTAAACTTTCTTACTCGCTCTATTTTTTCTCCTTTTATTTTTTTCTTTCTTCCTCTTCTTGTTGTTGAACACCATTATCTTTGTTTTCTTTACATTCAGTTCTAGCTTTCGCTTCCTCACATAGTGTTCTAAGTTCTTCATCAATTTTTCTATTTTTCTTTCACTTCTTTCTCCCATTACTAGATCATCCGCAAAGGCTAGACTTCATACTTTTTCTCTGTCTACCACACATCTTCTGGCTTGCGTCTTTCTAAACATTTTTCTCACGTCAGCAAAATAAATTGCAAATAACAAGAGGTTAGGCAGGCATCCTTGTCTTTCTCTTTTTGATGTTACAAAACATACACTTTCTTTTTTTCCTGATCTTACTTTGTTTTTAGTTCATACATATATATTTTCTACCTTTCTCACCAGCCATTGACCTACTCCTTGTTCTCTCATACTTTCACACATTTTCTTTTTATCTACTTTATCAAACGCTGGCCTGAAGTCTATGGACAGTGCACAAAGCCTTCCTCGTTTTTTTCGCATCTCGTTCTTAGTCAGGTGGTTTAGAATGTAAACATTATCTATGGCTTTTTTCCTCTCTTTAAATCTCGCTGTCTGGTATTGCATCTTTTTCTTCCATCTCTTTTTTTATCTTTTTATTCCGAATTGAAGCATACAATTTATACCCTGTGTTTAGCAGAGTTATTCCTCGGTAGTTTTTTACTTTATTTTTTTCATCTTTTTTTGTAGACAGGGCATATCATTTGTATCAAAAAATATAACCGTTTTGATGAGTGGATGGACTTATAAGTGGATCTGTAATGCTAAAATATTTTCATGAATTGGTATGTCTCAATTTGGTCATATTTTAAAAAATGGTTTACGATTATATTTTTTTGTAGTTAGAATCATTTAGCCTGGGCTCACTCGAGTGCAAATTTTCGATGTATGCCGCTATATTTGAATGATTGCGTTGACATTTCAATCTACCATGAATTGAAAGTGTTCTTAAACGGAAAAACAAAAGACATGAATTGATAAAATCTGCGGGAACAGGTAAAGACGTTTCTAAGAAAGACGCCGAATGACACTAATTAACTGTATAATGTATAAGCTATTATGTAACAGTGATATTTACTTTTGTTTTGTGAAAATTTGAAATTGGTGGTCTTTATCGTTGTTTGGTTGCTGCAGAACAGAGGAATTGGTAAACAGTTTAGTAGAAAATTTAAAAATTCTACTTTCTATCCGGCTTCTACCACTTCTGAACACGTACATTAAACTGTAAAAAAAAAGAAGTCAAAACCCTAGGGAGTTGTGAGTTGGTTTCATGTATTGTACCTAAAACAAAAATAAAATAATAAATATCATATTCCTATAAAGTAACAGTTATTTGTTTTACAAGTATTGAAAGGATTTTACACGATACAGGAGTACAACACGATGTTTTTCCTACGATCTTTTAAGAAACTACAACATTTAACAAAAGAACCAACTTATTACATAATAAACAAAATCTTGTCAACATGTTCTTTACACACAGAACTGTCACTTATCACACAGAAATGTCACTTTTCATTCGAGTTTTGCGTTAGCTATTAAAAGCTGCACTTTTTATAGCAGCAACAATCTATGTTTTACTTTTTAGTAAATATTTTTTTTTTCTCACTTGAAACATCAAAAGTAATACCAGTGCACAAGAAACATTATAAACATTTAATAGAAAATTCCAGACCAGTTGCGCTTAGCTCAGGGATTTCAAAAAATTTGAAGATGTTTTTTTAACGCGAATGACAGATTTTATTAAAAAAAACAACATCTTGAATAATAATTAACATAGATTCCGGGATAACTTTTCAACCACCACGGCTACGATTAGTTTGATTCAAAAAATTGTTAGGGAAATTGAAGAGAAGAAATGTCCTGCGGAAATCTTTTGCGATCTCAGCAGGGCTTTTGACTGTGTTAACCATGAGTTACTATAGGCTAAACTTATAAAATATGGTGTTAGAAGTAACTCTTAGAGCTGGATGAAGTCTTACTTACAAAACCAAGAGCAATTTGTTTCAATACCTTTTAGTGGAAGAAATGTGAAACGTGAAGTATATTCAGAAAAGTTGAAAATCAACATAGGAGTACCTCAAGACTCCGTACTTCGTCCAACTCTGGATGACTTACACAAATGGTTTTCTGCAAATCAAATATATTTTAACTTAGAAAAAACTGGAAATGTTCAATTTTATAATCGCCAAAAACATTGCAGCAACATAAAGTTGAAAATTCTAGATCAGGCGCTTAGTACTCTGTCTGAGAGTACGAAGATTTTGAGAATTTATTTAGACAAACACCTAAATTCTAGTAAACATTGCTAGAGTATGTTAACAAATTTAAATTTGTCAAATTATTTATTCAGATGCTTAAGGCCATTTCTCAACTGCTCAATGTATATCACGCTAAGGTCGATTCCAGCTTGCGATACGTGTGGGGCGGATCATCTAAGGGCTATCAAGTTTTTAGATGCCAAAAGTGAAAAATTAGAGTAATTGTGGGAATTAAACAATCAAACACATGCAGACACGCTTTGAAATACTTAAAGACTTTAAAATTAACTTGTCTGTAAATATTTGAGTTAGCATGTTATATATTCAGAAACAAAATTTTTTTCCCAGACGTAAGTGCAAATCACAGCATAAATACTAGGCAGAAACATCTTCTGAAAGTGGCTTTCAGTGAACGTGCCTGTCCGGACTGTTTAGGTTTAAGAATCTCTAATTAATTACCAGGTTATATAACTTTAGCTTTCAAAAAAAACCTAAAACTTTTCTTGATAACTGAATGTATTTTTAATATTTTGTGTTATTTATTCGTCTGTTGATTTTTTTTACTCTGTATTTACTCTTAGAGTTTTTTTTTACTGCGTACTTTTAAATTTGTATGGAATCCGATTGTTTTTGTATACATATTAGTTTTTTTGGTTGTTACTTTTTGACAAAGTCTTTATATACAATTAATGTGTCTCATTGATGAATAAATTGACACAGCTTGACATGGTGGTCGTAGATAAAAAATTTTTTTTAGAAATTTTAAAAATATCTGTGCGGAATATCAAAACGTGGCTGAACAAATTAACTCTCCGGTTGTTATTAATTTTTGACCGCCAAGTTTAAATGAGCGGAAAATATACCAGATTTAGTAATAAAAAAAAGTTTAATGAAGTATAGCGTTTAATTTTGTGCAGAGCCCTTTATTAATGTTAGCATAATTAATAAAGACATGTTTGTTATTACGTTTTTGAAGTGAGATTGTGTTATGATGTTTTAGGCATTAAAAGCTCCGAAATATATACAATAATCGAATAGTATATACATTTCACAAGCTGGTCGCAGATAAAGATTGTTTAAAAAATTGTGTAATTTTCCTTCATTTGTCACAAAGAGCAGATAAAAACTTTTATTGGGGACATACAAATCATCTTAAACAGTTAAATAGCAAAGAGTTAGATAAATGTTTCATGTTTGGTTTATCTGTTTAATCAACTTTATCTCCAGCAGTGAAGTTAAGTTGGAGGTTCTATTGACAATGTACACAAGATGGACTAGAAACACGGATCCACGTGAAAACCATAAACCGATGGTATCTGCATAATACTGCAAAGTATCTTGACGAAGCGTTTTTTAATAGATTTATTGAAATAATTATGGGAGGTTTATAGGAGAAAGAATGCGATTTCCATCATCAAAGTTTTCGGGAAAGCTTCCATTATCAAAAGAATCTCATAAACCATCCGTAACTCAATGTAAATATTTTGTTAGGTAGGTCGATACTACAAACAAAAATAGCATCACCAAGTTAAATAAAGATTTTGCAAACTTCTCAAACACAAAATACTCTTATCAGCTCCAAAAAAACTTGAAGGTGAAGAGTCTATAAGATTGAGCAATCGGCTCTTATCAGGCGAAAGGTTTTGATTACATAAAAATCTTGGCAGGATTGGTTGCTGAAAATTGATGTCTTCGTGCTTGTTCTTGAGAGGACAGATTGTATTTAGGTCTTCTCCTCGTCTATATTTGCTGATAGCCGGCGTCTTGAAGCAAACAGAACCTGGATAAGCTCAGCGTCAGCGACGTAGTGACGCAACGTCAGCGAAGTCGCGGTGGGAGGGCAGCAGAAACCATACGGACAAAACGAGCGCAATCGAGAAGTGGATGGCGTGTATAGTGCCAGTGGTGCTCTTTGCCATCGCCGCCTCCCTGCACCAGGTGAGTTCTAGCGGTAGGCGCACGATGACGACAACCGCCCCACCGGCTTCCTCACCCCCAAGGTTGCCCCATTGATTCGCTTTTATCCGAAGACAATAATACTATTTCTATTTGCCTAAGAGCAAAGCCGTAGGATTACTCCTATAATAAACCACTTCCAAATGAAGTAAGAAGCATAATGTTGCAAACATCTGCAACATGTTCCAAGGATGATACAGTCTCTTCTCCTGCGGGGCGAGGAGGCCGGATCGGGACACGTGAGCAAGGAAATGTGGGTCATTCTTGGTTTGCTTTGGGTTGGGTTGATATTTCATAGTCGCTCATTCTTGATAACTATGTGTAGCGGATGTGCGGCTTTCGTATGCATTTCCTGTTTTCTGCGCATTTTCGATGGACAGGAAACTTACAATTTTTTAAACATTATTGCTATTATTAATAGAATCGTTAACTTTTAACACTATCGTAGACAGCTGGCTTTATACCTAATAAACCGAGTGGGTATAAATCATTTTTCGAGCAATACAACATAACGCGTCAGGCGCAAGACGTACGCTCATGAAGATTTGTCGTTTTTAATTAAGCTCTCATTTGCGAGCTTTTTATCGTAGACTATGAAAGCTCACTTATTATGTTTAAAAAAAAAATTAAATTGACTATAAAAGCTCACTTATTATATTTTAAAAAAACTTAAATTGGCGAAGGAGCCAGGTTCAACAACTTTTTCTTAAAATGTTTTGACAATATTTTATCGGAGATAAGTCTATAAAGAATAGCAGTGGTTCTGAGTGATGTCCATAAGAGAAAGATTTAATCAGTATATTACAGCAAAGCGGAATCAACAATTTTCTTCATCAAAAGAGTTTTTAATAGATTTCTAAAAGGTCAAAGCAGAATGAAGTTTTCGCCGGGGAATGTATCCACAAGTTTGCGTTTTGTATTAAAAGAATTGTTAGTGGTCTTGATTAAACTTTAGAGTATGATTTTTCTTAGATGGGGACAGCTTATTATTCACATTAGATGCGCAGTGGTGCTGTTGCTTAGCGATGGCACAGATGGGCTTCACCCATTGGCGTAAAAGGATGAAGTGTTCGAGCTCTACAACTATTATTTTCAAAAGTGCAAAGAAAAAATTGCTATTTTTTTTATAAAACAGGAACATTGACTTTCAGACTTATTATAAAAAAAAATAGTATATTAATGAACTGGTTTTATAAGGGTTGATTTGGCGCACAAGTTTTTTTATGGGACACGTGCGCCCATTATTAAGCTATTTGATTTTAAATTCAGTGTAAAACTTTTTTTTGACATAATTTTTATAATTTTTAACCAAAAATTAATATAATACCAGAGAAGAACAGAATTTAAATATCCCACTTGAAATTCGCGAACTAGCCGACGCAACGACTAAAAGTTTCTTAGTTACTATTACCACAGTTTTACCACTTGCCAAAAAGATTGTTTATTAAATATTGAGAGCTCTTTACATCATCAGGAGATGTATAATTTTACCTAGTTTAGAGCTTTTTTGTGGGTTTTTCCTTATAATCTGATTAAAGAGCTGAAAAAAAACCGGTTATATATTTGGTTTTTACTTTAGAATCTACATCTGTGCAGACCATAAGCCTATAAGCACTACAATTAACTACTTGTTTCTAAAAAAAAATGGTCTTATTATTAATTAATATACGTCTAGAATGGTGTAGATACTATTAATTAATTTTTTTTAAATCTTAAAGCAAGTTAAATTATTCACCAATTGTTTTTTTTAAAATCGCGAAACAGGTCAATTTATTAGTCATTTGTTTTTTAAAATTCCGAAAAAAGTCAGTTTTATTCATATATAAAATAACAAGACTTATTTTCTTTTTTTTTCGAAAAATATTTGATCATAGGACGTAAAATTTTGATCATGACGAAAAATTTGTTGCTTGGCAAAATGGCAACAATCTGCTTTTTTGCCTAAAGCAAGAGTAATCTATTGAAATGTTACATTTGGGGTTGCGTATTTTAGAGGACGCAATTTTATTTTATTAATGTGTAGAGTGTAAAGCTAAAACTAAGTTTGTGGGGTCGCCACCCTTGTCCCACGGCCGCCATCTTGAAAATAAGGATGGAAATGGTTTTTACAATATATTTCTTAAACTATTTATTTAAATAACAAAATTTGTTAACATTTTTTTGTTGAAAATTTTATTTATAACTTGTTTATTTATAGTTTTACGACAAAAAGTTACTGAGCCAATGTTGTAGAAAATTTAATTTGCAAGAATGTTGATAATTTTCTTTTATCAAATAAATAGTTTAAGAGATTTATCGTAAAAACCATTTCAACCCTTATTTTTAAAATGGCGGCCGTAGGTCAAGAGTGGCGACTCCACAAACTTAGTTTTAGCTCTACACTGACTCCCTCTACACATCAAAATAATAAAATTGCGTTCTCTAAAAAACGCAAGGTAAGGCCTAAAAAATGTAACATTTCAATGGACTAGAAATTTTGAGTCTATTATAGTCAAAACTTTCCGTAAAAAAAGGGTAGTCGAGTTATATTCATCTGGACTAATTCCTAATCTCACTTTCTGATTTGGTTCCAAAGCGATTTTCTTGATTTATTTTGAATTAGTTTTGTTAAAAAACGTCAATTTTTTTATTTTTCAATCAGTTATCTATTTCACTGGACAACATAAACAAATGCGTTTTGAAGACGCCGTATTATTTTTGCGCTAATCGGAACGCTATTCTGTTTTTAAAGTGTGCGGGAATTTGTCATAAAAAATATTAACAAAAAAAACTCATTTTGTGTTAGACTACATTTCTGAGCTCTGACGTTTATCAATTTTTTTGGCAAAAATTAATGTTTATCAATTTTTTTGGCAAAAATTAATCTTTTATTTTTGCTCTAATTGCTAACCGCTAATTGGATACAGGTTGTTTGGTTAGAAAAACGGCAAAGCGTTTGATCTTTTTTTTATAATAAAATCGTAGTAAACTGAATTCCGTCACTACATACTTTGAACAAAAACTTATTTTTTCGGGGACATAAACTGTAATTATTTTTGTATTCTAAAATTTTTTTTCTGATGGGAAGAATCTGTATTTTGTGAGCGTTTACAATAAACCTCTTCCATCATGATATTAAATAAAAAACAGGAGAGTATATTTTTACAAAAAAAATTGTTATTTGGAAATATGCATTATGTTTGTGTCAGAGTTGAAAAATGTGATATGTTAAAAAATTAATTGAAAATAATGTTTTTTATGTATGTTATTACTGATTTCTACGTATTAACGTAGACCGGTATGAAATATTTTATAGTAATTTGACTGATTACTGTTGGATTCGACTGCGTGCTGTTGTACGGGCCTTCTGGGTCAATATCGGTGGCAGGTAACTCATGTACAGCAGTTACCGTTTTAGTCAAATACGAGTGAACTGTTTTGATTTTGTGTGTTTTTTTTTATTTTAACAAATAACTATTGAAGTATTGTTTATTTATTCTATTAACCAAAAAAATATTTATTTTTGGACAGTTTTACTTCTTTTTTAATACATAATTATTTTATATTGTTTTAGATTTTTAGAATAAGTAATAGATATACACGTAGTTTTAATTTAATTTAATAATAAACAAATTTAAATTTAAAATTATTTATGTTGATTTTAAGAAGAACCCATAAACTGAAAAGTTTTGAGTCGAACTCTGTGAATCATACTAATTGAACGAGTTAGACAGTCAGGTCAGGTCATAAGAACAACAAATTGGCGACTTCTAAAGCCGGAGGATACACGAGTCGTATATGTTTTGCATCAACAATATTATATATATTGAACAATGTTGCTGTCTTTTTCACCGCCTATATTTCTGCAGCCGCCAAATGTCATTTATGTTATTGTTTACTATATTTTTAGAATTTTGTTTGTAACGAGGTATATTTGTTTGGAACATTTTTTTCTTTTACAATGCGTTTTTCCATGAGCTAATTTATTAGCATTACCAACACAACCATACTAACAAATTTGAAGACATTCATAATACAGTTTATTAAAAATTTTTTTTTATAAAATTGCAATACAAGGTAGTTACAGAAAGTAATGTTCCACTGATGACTGATATAAATCTATATGTTGTTAGTTATGTTAATGGTTATTCTTATATATTTCTTTGATGTCTGATTTTTTTTTTCTGTCTATTCTGTAGCTGAAGATGTTAAAGCTTAGGTTTTAAGGGATTTTAAATCGGGTATTTTGTTTACTTCTAGTTGTCAACTAAAAGTGAATTAGTGTGGTTGACGTTCTTTGTCAGCAATGGCCTGTTTAGCTACCAGCATTGTAGTCAACAATAATTTCTCTGGTTGGCTACTGGTTACCTTCTTAGGTTTTAAGGGATTTTAAATCGGGTATTTTGTTTACTTCTAGTTGTCAACTAAGTGAGTTAGTGTGGTTGACGTTCTTTGTCAGCAATGGCCTGTGTAGCTACCAGCATTGTAGTCAACAATAATTTTTCTGGTTGGCTACTGGTTACATGTTTTACTTACTGTTTTGTTAGCATATAAAAAATAGGTGATAACTAATAATTTTTTATTTTAATATGCGATCTTTTATCTACAAAGCAATTTTTTTGGCTTTGGACGTTATGATGAAAATTCGCTTTGTGCAACTAACTGCCTCTTGGAATAAATGTCTTCTCAAATATATTATTGTATATTTGCAATGTGCTCTTGAGCATGGCATATGTTGACTATTAAAGAGGCGTTTTTAGGTTTTTAATTACAAAAAATTATTACAAAAACTTTAATTATTTACCTTTTCTAAAAAAAGAAAAATGATTTTTTTTGCAGTTTCTAGATTTTGATGATTTTCTTGAGAAATATCTTTCTAAAATTTTGGTCTTGTTTATTTTGTAGTCATGCAAGTTTTATGTTGCTACTATCACTGACAGTTGTAAAAAATGTGTTTTAAACAATTTTTTGAAAAATGCATTTAGGACGTTTTACCTCGTGAAAAACGTGGGCTTCTTTCTATTTTAGGAATATTTTCTTTTCTTTCATTGAATTGTAAATCACCACTTTTCTTTTCTTGTAAAAAATAAAAAAGGGTGTTATAAATGATTATAGCATCACGAGGGTCTGTGAAATGTGCCACCCTTTGCTAATAACGTATAGAGGTTTTTAGGACATAATTAGTGATTAATTGGTAGCATAAACAATTTACATGTAATGAATAATTGTTTAATGGACCATAAAGCGGCAAATTTCATATATTTGAAATTGGCATTGCCTTCTGGATGTTATAATTATTTATAATACCTCTGTACTATTAATAATATTATATTATAAATCATTGTTCAGCTATAGCTATAAAAATCTTCAAAGTATTTTTTTTTGATATTGCTGAACAATTTTCCCGTTGTAATTCAGCATTATAAATATATATTTCAAATATTATTAATGTTTCCGCAATTTTATTTCTTCTTTCTTTCTAAACCACTAAAGAAGCAAATCGGGAAATTTAAATCGTAAAAAAGTATAAAGCTGCTTTTTTAGGGTTGTCGAATTTGGTTTTTATAGATGCTCGCGGGGAAGTCTCTGCAGCCATAAATCATTGAAAAATGATTTGATTATATCGCGGCACTGTTAATAAAGGAGGCTAAAACAGAAAATTAACTCTCGGCACAAAGACAAAATTGAATCACGGTCGTGAGGTAAAAATCTTGAATAATTGATAATAAGGGGAATGATAATAATTAACATTATCAATTTTATAATAAAATCTGTAATATGAGTTATACCGGGTGTGCGACTTGAGATTCATCGTTCTATAATCTTCCTTAGCTCTTTTTATTGGTTTTGCAAACTGTCTTTCAAGTAAAGATTGGTAATGAATGCATTCTAAATTGGAATTTTATCTTTAAAAAACAAAGACATTAAAAAATTTAAGTCATGTATATTTTTTAATTTTTTTATTTAATTTTAGGTTATTTTTCGACATAACACTGTTAATAGTCTATTTTTAAAGTTCTAAGAAAAATATAAGAATGCAGCTTTTTGACTTATGTTCAATATCTGTTGAACCATAAAAGAGCAATAATTTTTCTTTTGTTTCTGAAAGCAGTAGGATTAAAGTAGAAGAGAGTTTATTGTGTCATTGAAGGCTGGTTAATAAAAGGGTAAAGATAAGTTAGGCTATTTAGAAAATACATATTTTTAGAGCCCTTTACGCTTGAATTTTTAGAAATTTAACAAAGTAGGCAGTTGTAGAGCATTTTTCTGACTTATACAGTAAAACCTGCATGCTTGCAGCTTTTATGGTTCAGAAAGCAAGGTGCATTTTAGAATCTTTTTACAAATATTTGAATAACTTTAAAATTAAATGAGTTATATTGGGCTTGCAGTGCTATTGACAAAGTAACTTCAAAATTGAATGCGGAACTTAAAAATACAAGAATATACAGGGACTTCTATTCAGAAAAAACAAAGATTTATTTTTTGTAAAATGCGTTCTACAAGCGGAAACACCTTTTACATAAAACATTTACATTTTTTTTTTGAAAACATATAATATGGAAGGATCGTCTTTAAATGAATTTTGGTGTCTATAATACTATTAAAATAGATCACAATTCAAGACCTTTTGTTTTATAGACATAAAAAAACTGTATCTGATTATGCAAATTTTGTTTATTTGTGGTCTAGTGACCTGAACTTCAAGGCATCTGTTAAAGTAATTATATATTGCATTTTATGTAAATGATGTTGATAGACGTTTTATAGGTTGATTAACGGATGCAATAAAACAAATGTACAGTACAATTAAATTACAATAAATAAGATTAATTATTTATTATGAAGGATCAACATCATTTTATTACCAAATAAAAAGAAAATATTAAAAAATTATAAGTCTTGTTTGGTAAAAAAATAGCTTGGATTTTATTCCTAAGCTCTATGCGGAGGGAGTTTTATAAAAAATAAAAAATTACAAATGTTACCAGTCTAATGCAAAATTCTAATACTCTAATCTAAAGCTAAAAGCTTCGAAAATTTCGTAAGCTCTATTGCGGAGATTTTTTCTAGAATCTTGTTTGCTCAGGTCGTTCAAAGATGGATTAGAAATAAATTAAATCACTTAAGGATAGACTAGATAAGATTAAAGATGTATAGGACCAATTTGAGTTGGACCTGCGCTGAAGAAAGTTAGGCAGGTATTTACAAAGTTTTTCTGCTGAAATTAATGGGATACAAATCTTAAACTGAATTTCTTACACATTCTACGGCATAAGCAACAGAACTGTACAATAGTTGGCTTTAAAAGGTATGAAGAATATGAATTAACTAGTTTCTTCGTTTTTTGACAAATAAAGTCCACTCTTCTAGTGTATATAGTAGTATACAAATACTTAACATTGACCCATTCTTATTCTCAGGCTTGAAGAGATGGTGTTATTGGTTGTAAGTTTTTTAGCTACTTTAGCTGCTTCTATTCTTGATCTGGTTTAATTTCTGTGCGTGATTTGTTTATTTATTGTAGTTCCGAGATGCTTGAAGTGTTGCATTTATTTGATAGTCTTGTTATTTATTGTTTACTGTTAATTGTTCTGCATTTTTGCTCTTTTTGAGTACTACTAATATTTTTGTCTTGTTAATTTTTAGATATCCATAATCTTTGCTGATCAATGGTGTTTCGTTCCAAATTTTTGGTTATCAATTTAATATATATTCTCAGTATTAATAATAGAATACAACTCTTTGAATTTTGACTTTTTTCAATGCTAATTTTTTCAGTAAGAGTGTGGTAACATTTTGCTTTGTAGATTTTTTCCAGCGGAGAAGATTGAATATTATGTTAATGTCATGTTTAAGTTTCTGTAGTATGTTGAAGAGTTTCTCCTGTTGAACCTTGTCTAAAGGATTACCTATAATCTATAAAACAAAAGTATTTTTGCAAACCTTGAATGGCTTTTCTAATTTTTATACCATTCTTAATTGTGTATTTGTCATCTTGGTCTCACATTTATTATAAATTTTTGTATGTATTATCTTTAAGAATATTTTTAGGACTTGGCTCATTAGGCTTATGAGTCTATGGTTGTCACATTTAGCTGCTTGAGATTTTTTTGGAATGGGTACAAAGGTGGAAATCAGCCAGGATCATCTTGGCTCTGTATATATTGTCAAACAATTTGGAGATTGAACGTACGTTCCCATAGTTTTTAAACTTGGCAGTAGTTTTAGTCTGGCTATCCTGCGGTTTGATAGGTTTTGCAAATTTTAGGGCAACATAACTTATTTTGATTAAATGCTGTTTTTCTTAATAGTTATTGCTGTTTTTGCTTTAGTATTTGGATCTACTTTTGTCTAACTTTTCTTTAATTTTTTCTAATGGGTGTTTTTTGAGCTGTTATTAGTGCTTTTTTTGCTCACTTTGTCTCTTGATTCAATTTGTTCATCTTGCAATTTATGTAATCATGTTACAGTCTGTAGTTGTTTTGGACTGCGGATTTACGCGATTGTTTTGTTTATGTTGTTTGGAGTTTTTTTTTATTATTTTCAACTTTTTACAAAACAAAAACAGTTCTATAAGTTTCTAGTGTATATCCATGTGTTTTTTCGTCGTCGCTCTACAGCTTCTGAACGAATGAACCGCTAAAGATCTATTTTTAATATTTGAAATCTGGAGTGGTCGAGAGTGTTTTTAACCGTGCTCAAAAAGGTCTATTCAGCCGTAAATCCATCGGTTTTTTTTTTCAATTTTGATTAAATTAAGTAGTTATTAAATTGATTTCTAGGAAGAGCTTGAAATGGTGCTTGTTAAAACAATGCAAAACTACAAAAAGTATTTTTTGAAAATTTTAACTGTTTTTTTTTTTACTGTTTTAGTCAATGTAGAATTCAATGTTTCATTTGCTGATTTATAGCGTGAGACTTTTGAACCATTTTTTACGTTTCTTGGAGATGATGCATTACTCTTTTTTTTCTGGAATACCAGTAGGCTATATATTGTCCTTAATATGAATGTAGTGTCAAGGGGACTTACGTCATGAGGAACGTGAGGGCTAGCAATATGGACTATTATTGGCAATCTGTTTTTCTGGAAAGGGCTTTTCTAATAATTGCTTAACTTTGCAGTGATGTACTGTCATGCTGCTAGAGCGCGTTTGTTGTTTATTCAAGTTTATTGAAATTCATATTCATAATTCAAAAAAAGTCTTGATCAACAGGAATTTCTACATAATTATATCACATCATTTAAGTTGTAGAAGTAAAAACAAAACAAGAATTTTAGTTTAAACTAGCACTGAAATTACCAGATTTAAATTGAGTAGGTTTTTTTCTTCGTCTATTTTGTCTTATAGGCTTTTGTGACAAACCTTGTATACTCTCTAACATTTTTATTGTGGATTTTTATTCATGAGTTTTTGATATAAATGATTTTAAGGTCTTTTTTAAAATGTTTCACTTTACACATTTGAATGACTAGCGTTTTGAATATCGTAGAAAGAATAATTTCACATCGTTAAATAACGGCACGCGAAAATTAATAACCTGTGATGTGTTATAGGATTATTATTACCTTCAAATGCAAAAATATCTAAATTTTCTTTTTATTCACATCAATCAGTGGGTTTTTGAGATGCAGTCGTCGATTATGATCTGGTCTCTTTCGGAGCCCAAGAATGTTTTTTTTTCTCCTAATCAGTATTTGACCTTTTCATTAACCTTTATACAATGTGATCATCTAGATTTTCTATGGTGGTACAGCTTACGCTTGTAGGATTAGAAAATGGTTACATCTTCAGTTATTTTGGTTTCATTGTAATAAATGTTGAAGTTATGGTCATCTAAAATGACCATGTATACATAAAGGTGCATAGTTGCTAATAACTAGCCCATAAATCTAGTACTAGTTCAAGGAGAAGCTCGTCATCAAATTACAGACAAGGTGCTTTGATGATTGCCACGAGCTCTATGTCATACCATGATTTGTTTATCCTATTTATGGGCGTGAATAATGGCTATTGAGAAATTTTAATAGTGTTATGAATGAATGAACGTTGGAATTTTGAACTCGACGAACGATAAACTGCAAGAAGTTATTGTTTTTATTGTCCAACTGTCTTGCACTTACAGACTCAATTAATTAAGGTTTACCTTCAAGATGTTGTTTAGAGATGACCTCTAGAATGGAAAAAAGTTGTCCTACTCATCGAGTCACTTGTTCACGTTACTTAACCACCTATTTCAAAAATTGTTTCTTCACAAAAATTCGATTAACGTAAATAGAAACATTAATTATTATGAAATTTTAGCAATTTTTTGCAAAGTCAAAAACTAAACATTAATTTCATTTTTTTTGTTTATCTATTTGTATCATCTGGTTGGAAAATGTGTAACAAGTTTCATAATAAGATTGTTTACTCTCTTCAAAATAATCTTTTTCTTGAATCACAAACAAAATGTGACGATATTCGTCGCTTTATCTGACATTTAAAATCTTAATCTTTATACAGTGTGTTCATGATTTTAAATAAAATAGGTGAAGTGGACACAAGAACCCAAACTTAGAATAATTGGATAGATAATTAAGGGATGTTTTACGGCTACAAATCTTTCTCGAGTTTACCCTAGTGTGCTGTTGCCAAAGGACAAATTGCAACAGGCGAAAACAACTCTTGTCATAAATAAAAAGACAAGATTATACAAACCGAGCAGAATTTGATACTGTATTTGATTTGGTAGAAAATTTATTGATTTTTTGATAGATTAATAAATTGAAAAAGTGGTACCATCTGAGTAGGATGACTGAAAAGAATACAAATAAGTCAAGACAACATTAAAGAATTGTCTATTGAACTAACTTTTTGAATAAAGAGAGACTATTTCTAACCCTCACGCACAGAGTGGTGTTACAACTTTAACATGTGTATCTGGCCTCTTGGCTCTCAAACCTTTGATCCTATTTTTTTGGATTTTGGCTTTTGTTTTTCAAGAGAAGGAACATGTTATTATAGTAGCTGCAACAGATATAAGAAATTTGATTTTGGTATAAAATACCATATCACGACGATATGAAAAGCCGTCAAAGCAGTCTGTTCGGATACAGAGCAGTATCAGATCATCGTGGCACTAGGCGACTTGCTGACAGCGCATTTTCAGTAAAAATGACAAATTTTATAGCTATTTCAGCTACAATAGCTATGATTGAATAGAACTTCTTTAAATGTTAGAATATTATCTGCTTTTTTCCAGTTGGAGTTTGTTCCACAGGTTGGATTGCGTCGAAATTTGGTATTTCATTACTTCAGTGATATTATAACAGTACTCTTGAGCTGATGCGGCAGTATCACTTAATACTGAACACGTCCAGAGTAGTATTTCTTCCAGAAGCAGTTGTTTTTAGACAATTGCTTTGTCTAAACTCAATTGGTTGATTTTTGGTATATGTAGACCGTATCTGCATCAATTTTTTTTATTTATACTTAACAGAATCTCACAGGAGATTATGTTTTTTTTCTGTTTTCCGTACTCATTTTTTAATTTTTTTGTTTGCTGATTAATTTAATTTGGAAACCAATATTTATTATACGAATTAATTATTTTGATACAACTATAAATAACTTTTTTTGGGTAAGTGCGATTTATTTTATACCAAATAATTCACTTTTACTTTTAAACTTTTTATTTGTTGGTTTTTTCTAATTGTAAATATTTTTCAACAATTATCATCTATTGTATTGGTCTAAATTTTACCCAAGAGTCTGTAATTTGACGAAAGATCGACACAATGAGACAATAATAATTCTATTTTATATTCACAAATATTAAAGTGTATAAGACTGTATCCGGCTATAACAGGCTTTAAGAAACTAGGAAAAATAGTTTGCTTTTATCCAAATTTGTTGATCAATTTTTTTTAAAAGGTTATACTAGTCTCAGTAAATTAACGTTATATGACTGTACTTAAGGCTCCTGTGCAGTGAAAAGAATTTTCAGATTTGGATTGGTCCCGCAACCCAACTTACACAGTTTTATGACATAGCCAGTGACTGACACGTAATAAACCAATAACTACATAATCATAATATAGTTGAGTCGAACTTGTTGATTTACAACACTACCTGATGTTTGAAATTTAAGATAACTTCTCCGAGATGTTTTGGTAGAATCGTTTAGATAATTTAGACGAGTATAATTCGGTAAAAATAGAAAAAAATTATTTATTGTAAATTGTGCTCATTATATTTTTTTGAAAATATATAAGACTATGATGATAATTATTATTTACAATAAACATTGATTAGATTTTGTTGAAATCTACATATAAACTAGAACTTTATAAATTACATCTACTTATACAGAGTGGTTTTTAAAAAAACTAAGCTAAAAAAATGCCAGGCTCTGCAGTATTTTTATTTACACCTCGATTTTAAAAATTTACAACAAAATATTTAAAAAAATTATAGATTGTCATGTCTTTGCCATGAAAACTAATATCGTTTAAAATAAATATATATATATATAATATAATACCATCTAAATAATGTTGTCACCCGTAGATATCCCTAATAGGCAAATTGCGCTTTAATCTAGAATCTAACAGTTCAGGTAAGAATGATAACATATAAAAATTTTGCAGCTTGTCAAACATAAAATTTTTCCAAAAATTTCTATCGCGAGAAATTATTTCGCAGTGATAATCTTTCTGGGTGTATATAAGAAAATAACAAAATTCTCTATTAGTAACTTCCAGCTGTCCCTGAATTTGGAACATATAATTATCTTTTGGCTTTAACTTAATTTTATTGTTATCGTCTATTATGCAATACGAAATTTTTTTTGATATAATTGCTTCGCGCACTGTCATATCTTTAGAAGCATACGGACATTTAATTTCTAATATAGCATCTTCATCAACAAGACCATCTGGTGAAGCACCTAAAAATTTATAGTCCGGATGAATAAAAATACCACAAGAATTGACATCAAACTGGTATGTCTGTTCAAATAAATCTCGTGCATGGATTTCATTAGATATTCCATATTCTAATGACTTGCAACCGACTTTTGGGCAAGAATATAGTAATGATTTAACAAGATTGGCGGTTGATGTAGTCGGACGCATTTTACATATTCGGCCAAAATTGCTGGCGGTTAGAGGAAAGTATTTTTGTTTAAACCACTCAGGATTTGAACTTTGTCCGCGTGTAATTTCTTCAACAGTTTGAAAATTTACCTTATTAAGATTTTCTAAATACAAAGAAGTTAAAATATTTAACTCCTCAGAATTTTTATCTGGTATTATATCGTCTGACTTGCCGTAATTATCATCTGCTTCTATTACCTCAAGCTTCCTTTTATTTTTTGTCTTTTTTGAAATTTTTTTGATGAAACAAAATTCTTCAGTGTATTTTCTGGAAAGTTTGTTTTTATTTAATTTTTCCTGAACTTTATAAAAAAATGGTCGTTTATTATTAAAATTAGAAACTGCCGCAAAACATCGTGTTTCATATGATTTTCCCAGTGAAAAATTTATTCGTTTGCCCCCCACTAGTTTGTTCACTATGCTATTATAACATTCGGCGAAATTTGTATCGACATCATGCAATAAACTAGAAGCATGGCTAGCTACTCGATTGACGTAATTTTCAAAGTCTGAAAAAATCGTACTTTCTTTAAATATATTATATAGGTTCTTTTCCCCAGGCTTCTGGCCATTGCAAAAATATTTATATCGGTTATTTTCATCTTTGCAGTTATCATGGCAACCTAACGTAAAATACTAGTTCGTATAAATAATTTTAGCACATTTTCAACCCTTGAGCTGTTAGATAATTCACGAATTTTATTGCAATAATTGCGAAGAATGTGATTCCTACATTCAATTTTTTCTACAAAATAGTTTGGTCCATATGGTTTAGAATCCCTAATTTTAGGGATTTAGCAGGTAAACAGGGTGTGTAGTGAGGGTGTCATTTAATCTCCTACCACCATAAATTAAAAATTAGCTACCGGCACTTCAAGCAGAGAGATGTCGTAAATCTTTTCACGTTTAGACGAATTTTTGTGTCTAGCGAACAAAATGAATATTTTGTTTTCTTGATTAAATCAAAAAATAAGACAAAATAAAAAAAAATAAAAAGAGAGCGAGATAGATATTTATATCATTGCTTAGATGCAACAAAAATAAATATGCTACAGTAAATGCTTTCGAAGAAAAGTTGAGTCAAAAGTTTTGACATATTAATTATTTCCCTTACATCTAGCAATTTTTTTAAAAATTGGATAGCAAGGCGCGGTAGATTATTGTATTTTAGATAAGATGAAAATGCGGAATTTTCTTCAAATTTAAACTAAACCGAAATAACTTGCATCAAAAATCAGTCATTTTCATGTCCCAGCGCATAGGAGTGCTGAAGAGCCTTAAAATTCTGCTTTTATAATTGTCTATTACTGGACAATACAGCTAATCTCTCAACCTGTGGTGTTTGTCTGAAAGCTGGAGAATTTAAGTGTTTAGCTATGAGCTTTTGCAATTAGGAAAGGGTCATATGACGTTATTCTATTTGGGCTACTATACATTTACTCCGTCTTCAAAGTAGAACTTAGAAAATACTTAGGGTGGGCTTATTCTAGTCAAGTTAAATATTTAATTAAATTTTAAGTTAATTCGTTACGTGATTGGTTGACTTTTTGAGAACAACTAATGAAACATCTTTATTTTGAATTTAATTGCAATTAATTTTATTTTGGTTTTTGTAAACCTATTCTTAATCCTACACTATCTGATCTAAAATTATAAGTTTCGGGTTGGGCCAGAATCAACTTCTTCAGAATAAACAAATCTATAGGTTAGGTTTTGAGGCTAACTTTTTGGTTAATGTTTTCTTTTAGTCGAATAATTACAGATCTTGAATGTGTTCTATTTGACCAAAAATATTGCATAAAATAGCTTTGTTGTTTGAAATTTCCGTTTTAGCATTGTACATGCTGCGATTACTTTCTTACTGCCAAAAAAATTTAAATAAAAATATTATTAAAATTTAGGAAACTTGAAATATTTTTATTGTATTTTTTTATTTTATAATGTTGAAAAGAAATCAAAACTCAAAAATTTAAATATATTAAAATGACTGATTATGTTAAGCGACTGTAGAAACAATGAATACTCAGAAAAATAAAGAAAAACCTAAATTCTTCTAGCATTTAATTTTTTTTTGATTTTTAGTATATCTTAATTAGATACAGCGCCTTGGTATAGCAAACTTTAAGGGTAAAAAGTTGGTTACAACCTAAGAATGTTTTAAAAGCGAATGAAAATAAAATCAGCTAAAAAAGTTACGTACATATTTTTATTACTTTTAACACAAAACTAAAAAATAATTTATGCTACCCTACTATTTGTTTTCTAATAAAAAAACTTGTACATTTGTTTTAAATTGGCAACAAATCTTAAATTAGGAATTTAATGTTGTCTGGTTGGCTATGCCCTGGAAGCATCATCCCACACTTGTTGTTTTTAATCTCATAGCAATACACAAACTTGCTGATTAGTAGAATGTTTATACTAATGCTGATTCTGATGTTTTTCATACTTTCGAATAGCAGTTTTCGACTGATCTTGAAACCATTTTAAAATTGTAGTAACATTCTGACATGACATTAACTTTTCTACTTAACCTCATTTGGATTTTCTTACTCCAGTTCAAATGCATACCATGTCACCGGTTATATTTGAGACGTAAATTGCACCTATTATCATTGCTAAAATGATAAAACCATCAATTCCCTGATAAACGCGACTGGTGACACTTCAGTACTTTTGATGTTTGATATTCTGGTTTGACAAGGGGAAACAAAATGTTAGGTTAATTAAATGTGCGACAAGAATAATTTATATGCATTGCACAAAACTTGATATTAAAACTTAAGGCTTATACGGTGCGTTTATAAATTATTTACATGTACTCTTGCTGTAGTTTAGCTTGACAGATTTTTATGGTCTTTGATAGTATGATTGCCAACAAATGTCATTCAAACGTCAAATCTTGTCTATAATATCGTACGTTTCTCCGTATGAACTTATCAAAAATTGAACAAGCATTCGAAATTTCATGGCAAAAGTAGATCTAAATTATTTATGAACGCACTGTATATGAGCAGATATATTGCTTAAACAACAAGTTTTATTGTTCGAAATTGCTTTATATTATCCATCTCATTGAAAGATGACGCTACGTCTTCTTTTTTTACTCTCAAACCATATTATAGATGAAGAAATGTCTGATCAAATTTTAGGATTTTTTAATTTTTTATGCATATTTAATTTTTTTATTTACCGATCTACAAGTTGAAAAGAAATCTAAAAATGAACAAAAAGAAATCTTAAAATTAATAAAATAACAAAATATGTTAAGCGAACTGCAAATACTAAATATCTAAAAATAGTGTCGTAACTAATTTTTTAGTAACCTAATGTATTTAAAACAGTCTAAAACTTTGGAAAAAAGTTGATATCTATATATATAAAAGAAAGTCGTGTTAGTTACACTATTTATAACTCAAGAACGGCTTCACCGATATGGCTGAAAATTGGTGAAGATGTAGCTTAGAGCCAGGAGACGGACATAGAATACTTTTTATTACGGAAACCACCCTCTAAAAGAGGGGTGAAAGTCAAAATTGGTATATGGGAAGTTGTCTTCTTCCCAGTAGTCTAACAAAGAATACTTTTTATCCCGTTCCGTGTGACGTTACATAAAACGTAAAATATAAAACGTAAACGCATCTGAGATAGAATAACAAAACAAATGACAAAAGAAAGAAAAATGAAAAATAAAATAACAAAACTAAAGCGGAACAAAGTTCGCCGGGCCAGCTAAATAATGAAAAAAAAATAAAATGAATCAACAAAATAAGATTGTTAAATCTTCCAAATCTTGATTTATCTCTCAATTTTTGGAATTCAAAAGTATTGATATCAAATCTAAAAATTAAAACAATTGGTTTTATAGTACATATTCGGTTTGTATTTGCTTGTTTTGACTTTTTTTGTTTTTAAGACGTCTTAGAATTTTAGTCACCTTTTAGGATTTTAAGTTGGATCAGTGTTTAAAATCTGCAATTTTTGTATTTAGTATTTTATCAAAACAGATTTTCACGAATTTTAGCACTTATCATACGTTTTCCATTTTAGGCTTCTTCAGTGTAATAGGTTTTAACATCTTCAACGATCAAAAGCATCCTGTTTTTGATGTTTCCTATACGTACATACTTAGGTGGTGCATTTATTTTTATATAAACAGTTATAATTAATCGATTAGTCACATTTAATAGGCGTAATGAAATGACAGGTTCATTGGTTAACCGGTTAATCGTTAATAATTGATATGTGTGGGCAGCAGTTGCAGTGTTATATAATTATATACAAATAATCTATTATGGATATCTGTTGGTATGGTGCCCATAAATATTAAAACAAAAGTCGTCAGGCCGATGAAAATATGTGATCATTGTCCATCGGCCATAAGACATCAAAAGGTGATAAAAAAGTTCATGGTCGGTGGTAAACAATGGAATTCAATGTAAATTAAGCTACATAATTAAAATCATCTTTGTTTCAAGATCTTTCAGGGACAAATGGGGCAAAGTACAGAGTGATGAAATTAAATTAAGGGTAGCACGTAATTAGCAAGCGGTATTAAATTGCGCAATGGCATCCAACAAACAAGCCTTCAATGGCAATAAACCGCAAAAGTAAAGAACTTTACGGCAAAAACTGACTACATAGTTTATCTAAGTCGGTCAATGGCAAATGTTTTTGTCGCTGTGAAGCAATAATTTAAATCAGTTTGAAGAGCTCCTAAAAATTCAAAAATGCAAAAAGGTTTTTGCATAGTCGAAGCAACATTTCCACTTCTTTAGCAGCCAAAATCGACAACTTTACATTGTAATAAAATTTAATTGAACAATAAAAATAAATGAAAATAGGTTTGCTAGCAGCAACACTGCTCTGGAAGAATTTATTTATAAGATTCATCAACATCTGAGCACAATTAACACAGTTTTGTTGCTTCGATGAGCTGAGGAATGTTTTTGGCATTGGGAAAATCGCTACTAAAACTTGTACGTTTACGTCATTTTTACAACTATGGATTTTAACATTAAGTGTTTTTAAATCCAAGAACATTCATTAGGAATTTTCAAAATTTTGTTGTATTTTTTAGTAGGTAGGAGTAATGTAATCCTTTTGAGGATTTTATTAAGATATAAAATGAAACTGTAGGTGGAAAATATTTCAGCATAAAACACTGAAATTTTGGCAGTTTATGTTATGTAACTGTTGCGTTAACTAATCCTTTGACAAAAGAAAATCTTCGGATCGGAGCTTAAACTTCGATTGTAATTTAAATTCCATTGTTAAGCATTGTTAGAATGTAGGTATAAACGATTCCGATAATTATGGATCTATATTTTACATTTTTTTTTTTGGCAATGCAAGGTGAATTTCATAAAGTTTTGCGTGTTTAAATGCTTGAATTATAAGTTTTCAAAGCCTTTTAATTTCCATAATTTGTAAAATGATTAGTTGGAAGCTCTTTGTATTTGCAACTTTTACAAACATTTTGAAATTCCTATACGCAAGACCTCAAGAGAGTTTGTTGAGGATTGATTACATTTTCGAATGTACGGTCGTAGAATACGCTTTTTTGGTTATAGACTTTTTTCACTATCGGATTACGTCAGCATCATTACTTAACACCTTTGCGGTCAGAGCAATTTTTGTGAATTACGGTATAATACCAAATTCGACACCAAATTTCAACTTTTTTATATTTGTCTTCTCATACAAACAGTATTGCCCGCATTGCAAAATTTAAAGTCATTTCGCGAAATTTATTTTTGAAGTGCTAAAACTAATGGGATAAGAGGAGCAAATCTTTATATTTATTTTTTCAAGTTACATAATTATTAAGTACAATTTTACAAGTTTGGCTATTTACATTGGTTTGCACTGACGCTATTTTCAAATTCTTGCAGAAAACTGCAGTTTGCAACCTTATATAACCCCACCGCGGCGCTACTGGTATACCGATCGTGTCTTTTGGCATGTGCCGTTTCTAGCTTTCTTAGGTGGTTCGCACAGTACTTTCATATAATTTCTCAATAGCAACAATCTTTTCAAAATATCGAAGATTTCTACAATTATTCTTTTTTATGAGATCAAAAAAACATGATAAAATCTAAGAAACTTTAAAATAAAGAGAAAACCCACTACAATACTTTTCATACCGCAGCTTGTAGAACTTTTGGCTTTTTTTCATTTGCAACAATTTCTTGAAGTGGGATTAACATAGACCAAAAAAAAACATAAATACTGGCTTTAAGTAAGTATTTAAGTAGGTAATTGACCAACTTAATAATAATCGGATAAGTTCTAAATTTTTGCTAAAAATTCTACAATAAATTGAGAATTTTGACAAATTTTGACCGGAAAGAATAACTCGAAAGATTTAAAACCCTAGTGTAAAGAATCTTTAAAATAAGATTTATAAAAAATAATAAGATAAATAACCGTGAAAATAGTTGTAAGCATTAACAGGGTATTGTTTAAAACTGTGCACCGATTGAAAAGTTTTCAGAAAAATACGGGAAATTTACAAAATAAACTATAAGCTGAAGATTGGGAAACATTGATAAAAATAACATAAAAAAAGATAAATAAACATAAAAAAATTTCAAGAATCTAAAGAATTTGGTCATAAAATACCAAACATTAGGAGTGAATAAAAGATTGAAGAATAATAGCGTCAACTGCTATTAGAATGTTTATAATTATAAAAAGTCGAATGTTTACAAAGTTTTTTATTATTTGTTTTTGTTTAAGTTATTATGTTCTGCTACAGTTTAAGTTTTTTATTTTTCCGAAAGTTATAAATACTTGAGAATTCTGACTTCTTAAGGTAGAGAATTGGAAGTCTTAGAATTTTACTACCATTTTATTTTTTATGAATAGGATTTCGATTTTTTGTTTAAAGAGTTTTCAAACATATTATAAGGCTTTTTAGTTTTTGAAATTAAACTTTTCTTAAAATATTTTGTTTTATGGGTTAAGAATATATGTATTATGTACAAATTATTTCAATTTATTTGAAACTAGCTGACCCGGCGAACTTCGTACCGCCTAACAGTCAATGAATGTCGTGTTACTTTTTAGCTGAACTAATTTAGGCTTTGATGAACGTAAAAAAATGATACAAAATAATTTATTTATATAGATAGAAACAAAAAAGTATTCTATTATGATGAATGATGATGAAAACATACATACAGAATGAGAATAAAACTAAAAATAATAATTAAGTACTTCAAACTCATGTCAGAAAAAAATTATTGAAAACTATGTTCTGCAGATAAGGAAAAAAAAATAAAACTCGGATTAACTCATTAATAGGATTTTCATTCAAGCACTTTGTGGTAAACGACATTCTTTGTTTTTTGGTCAGGCGCAAGAACAAATAAAGCGGATGGTTTGCCGACACGTGAGCATGCCACGTACAATTGACCATGAGAAAAACATGCATTTTCTAGATTGAGACCACAAATAGTCAAGGATTGGCCCTGTGATGTGTTGATCGTCATAGCGAAAGCAAGACGAATCGGGAATTGAATTCGTTTAAACTCAAAGGGCATATCCGTTGGGATCATCGAAATCCTTGGAATAAGAACTTCCTCATCTTTAAATTTTCTTTTAAGTATCGACGCGTGCAATTTCTCGCAGATAATTGACTCGCGATATTCCGTTGCCTAATTGCATTACGGCTTCGCTGGGAAAGATTAGATCTTCTAGGACGCGGCATTGTTATTAAAATGTGCACTCGCATAAAACCACCAAATATAATAGCAGTGCCTGAGCTTTCGAGACATAGACAATAGCTCAAAGAGTATATAACCACTACGTATGAATAGCTTATCAAAAAAAATCATAGACAACCTATAAAAAGACATTTACACTTTTGTTAACCTGTAGATTTTTTTTCCTCAATCTTATAACTTTTACCAACTGATTTTTTATTCCCTAAATTCCGTTCCTTCCTTTCCGATGATTTTATGTTTTTACTGTAGAATAAATCTTAGGTATTATTTTCGGGTACCTGAACTTTGTAGACATTTTACAAAAAATAAATTTCTGAACGCACGCATGATGTCTTCAGAAAAAAATAAAGTTGTGGCTTAAAGCTCTCAGCAACCAGGCCATAAGTTCAAAAAAAAAAATTGTTGTTACACTATTTGACAGGATTGGACAACAAATGTTTGACATGTAATAAACAAATCAGCATCTATTGAAATGATTAAGTATTCATTACACATATCGAGTTTTCATTGTTTTTAAGATGTATTTTGCTATTCGGGACGGAAACAAATCCAACAAATCAAAAATCATGGCAATCGGTCCAGCCGTTCTGGAGTTATAAGTGTTGTAACAAACACGACTTTTTTTTATATTATATAGATAAGGTTCTGTTGAAGGTATTTTAACCTCAAGGGGTAAAAGAGTTTGTAAATGATTTTGAAATTCTACGTTGTTTGACATGATATATATTGCATGTCATCATTGACACGATAAAATCCGCTGAAAATGTCAAAAATTATTATTTTTTTATAATTAAAAAACTTATATACAATCGCGTGTTCCAGCAATAAATTATTCTAAACAATAAAATTATAAAGATTCAACTAACTTACGTTGAAATATTCATGTGTGCCTTTGTAGCTTTGATCTTCTAAAGACCTTCTTGGTCATAAACGGTTACCAAGTTTTTGTTGGTGCAGTTATTTTAAGTTATTTGTATATCACACATTAAAATTCATGGCAGCATTGCATTTTTATTTATTTTTTTTGGTCGTTTTATTGTGATATAACATGGCGGGCATTGTACAAATTTTTATAATAGGGTTCTATATAGTTTTTCTGTGCTATTTTTGAATTTCAAGTATTCTTTGTGGAAAAAGTACCTGATTGTCTGAAAAAAGTAATGAATGCAGTACATTTTTTTGCTATACTCGTTGATCCACATTTCTACAGTATCAAATTGTCAAGCTTGTTTTTTTTTAAATAATTTTGTGAGTGTTATATCACATTTTTTTCCGGCGTCTTGTTATTTACTTTGTTATTTGTGTTGAATCTTCTTATATAATATAATTTTTTTTTGTTCACATTGTTTATATTGAATAAAATCAGAATTGACTATGTTTCACTGACCAAAAGTCTACAAAACTTGGCATTCAGTGAATTCTCATACCTAATACCATTCGTTGGTGAAAATTTCTGCACTCCTATTTCTTTCGACGACAATTTCTACAAATGAGCAAAGCGCATGAGAGCGATTATTCGTCATTTTGGTCAAAAATTTCCAGCAATTTCATACCCACTGGTGAAATAAATTCTTGCAATTAAATGCATGTCACTAATTTCTTTATAGTTATTAGCCAATGTTTTGTCTTTTTTAAAATATGGAAGAAACCTTTGGTATATTCTATTCACCTGGATTTTTTTCTTCTTTCTATTCAAATAAATGATCAATCTTTTTTATTTTAATGTTTATATTTTCTGGTCTAGGTGTTTTTTTTATCTTTTTCAGTGATTTTGGCTTCTGCAATCAATCATAAAGAATTCTCTTGTACACATTTTTGGTCAGAAGTGTAGGGGCTTGGCTGTTAAGTCTCATTATCTAAGGCTAATGAGCCTAAAACATGTAAACGTCGGTGGTTTACTACTTTCTATATATAGGAAAATGTTAGAATGTACAGCAGACAGATATGATCATCTAGTAGAAATTTCTACGATTGTATGAGAAGTGATTCCTTACAATCACCTGCGTGATAAATGGTTATTCCCAATTCTCATTTCAACGCTTATTGTTCCCACAAAATCCAGCTCAATTCAGGAAAATTTCCATCATCAAAGGAAGTCATCCAAACTCAACAAAATTCCCAGATATAATTCTTGTATTCCTTCATTAGAGCAATGACAGCTTTGTAAATTTTCCACTTAGCCAGCAAAGCTTTCCCTTCATCCTACACCGTCTTATAAAAAGCCCAAGACAGAGCGATCGTCCTCTCGAACTCGAAGGTGGATGACTCCAGCACGCCTTCTCTTTCATCCCGCATTGCGTCCATATCCGGCCCTCAACAAGAGCCGAAAAAGAACCTCTCCCCTTGCCCCTGCTGCCTGTATTTCGTTCTCCTCCACTCCGCTCCACCTCCTGGGGATGACGCAGATGGCTGAGCTCTGCAAAAGGCAGCAACACGCCGAAGAGTAACTGCGATCAATACCGGGAGTCTACCAAACCAACAGCTGGCTGCTTGCCTGCAAGGGCGTTCTCCCTTCATCGACTATACTCTGTGGAGGACGAAGACGAGAACGGGGAAAAAGAGACGAGGGTCGTTGGTCGTTACAATTTTTCTTTTTCTTCTTTCTTCTTCCTCTTCGTTTCACCGAAAGGTCGATGATGAGATTAGGGCTGCCCCAAATCTAATAGCTCTACTTCTTTCTTTGTTTCTGGGATTTAACACAGGGGCAAAGAGTAATTGACCTTCGGAAGTGTAATTGTTTACGAAAGTTTTCTTGAGATAAACTTATTTATCTATGATTAAATAAAGCGAAAGAGGGGACAGAAGCTGTTGGATAAAAGCAATAGTTTCTAGCGTAGAAAACCGTGGAATTTACGCATCGGGTCGAAAACATTGCAATTTTGTGCCAAGTTCAGCATTAAAATCTCTATGCAAATCATCCGGTTTCTTTGTTAAGTTGCCAAAGAATGTAGGAATAGAATAGTTTGTTTAATGGCTTACACAACTAGAGAAATCCAAATTCAAATTGTCAGTTATAACATTTTATGGTTCAACTCCAAAAGATAATTAATTGTACCAAACCTTCAAGTTCCAATTTTCAATTAAAATAAACGCCTGATTGCCGCCAATACGCAAAACTATTGGCAAACATAGGTATCTCTCTGATTACTTGAAATTGCCAATCATCTTTGATTAAGTAAACAATTTTTGAATATTTGGAGTTTGAACCTGCAACACCAAGACAAAATTGCATTTACCATGTACACCGTTAATGTACAGGTTGTAATATTTTTTTTAAGCCAAAATACATATTTCTGAATGCTTTGATCTCTCAATACGTCAACAGCATTAGTTGATAATGCCAAACTTAATAAAAAAAAGAGCAAAATTTTTGTAACCAGGCAACACTAGAAGAGTAAACTTTCTAAATTTGACGATATGACAATTGCTGCATCTAGTCCGTAAATCAAATATGATGTTAGACGAGCCTTTTCGTAAATATAGATTCAACTAATTACTGTCATTGTAAATAAAAAATGTTAAAGCAGTTTTAAATAATAAGTGTGTACATTTATTTAAAATAGTTAATAGCTGGTTCATGGATTGAGTTCAACGATTTCAATTCTCTTATACGTCTTAAAAATTTAATAATAAGATTTATGCAAATTTATTCAAACTAGATCTGTAGACTTGGACATGTTTTGTTCTTATCGGAAGTCTTCAGCAATTTGCAAGAGATTTAGATTTGGATGAAATTGCAGTGACAAATTTGGGCTTATTTTTACCCAAATGCTTATTACTTCCGTAATATAGTAAAACTGTCGACATCTATTAGAAGCTAACCTTGAGCTTGAAAAAAAAGGCGCTGACGTGATAACTTGGTTGTCCAACTTTCTCAACTTTTTGATGTAAGGTTAACTTCTAATAGAAGTCACCAGTCTTCAAAATTTATTTAAAAATACATATAGGTAAGTTTTTCTCACATAAACATGATTTAAGTATAACTTTTTCTGGACTTGATATCAGACTAGTAATATTTTTAATTTAGCTAGATGAAATACAAACCTTTTGCTTTCTAAAAAATTATTTACAAATTTGCAGTTATTTATCATTATAAACAGGCTCAAATTTTTGCGTCATATGCTAACCTCACATATTATCTAGTATTAAGTACAGGGTGATTTATGTTGCTTTATTTATTTTTAGTGATAATGATGATTGGTCTCTGAGAGACTTTTAGATTGTAGCAGAAGGCAGCGCTATCTGCGTAATTTAGAAAAAACTTATATAGAAAAAAAAATGTATAAAGTTAAGATACAATAGCTAAGCACGCTATTTTACTTAAACAAGTAAAATGGTAAAAGTGTACATTGTTCTCAAGAGGACAGAAAACAAATTTTCAGAAATCATATAAGAGAAGAGAATAAAAAAGGAACTGATAAAGAAAATAAAAGAAATATTATCTCGGGTAGGTCTTCTACTGCTTATGGTATACATAAGTGGTATAGAAAAGACTTTTAGAAGAAAATAAGAGTTCTTGTAGTTAGTAAAAAGAATGATAAAAACCGCGAAGAAATACATTAACAGAAGGGGGTAGAAGGTGAGGTATGGGAATACAGGAAAGATTATGATAATCAGCAGGGAACCGGAAAAAAATCGGATTGAAATGGAGAAGGAAAGAAATGAAGCCATTGAAAAAAAAGACACAGGTAAAAGAATAAATGAGAAAATGTTAGTGAGTAAAAGGGATAGAAGAGAGACAGTTTGGAAGAAAATATGTCAAAAATTTGATGGTGTTTGATAGTGTAGTAAAAAAATAGTAGAAAAGAGAAATATACCTATCAAGTGGGCTTTGATTCTCCAGAAATATGCGCACTTGAATTGTAAAGGATGTTGGAAAAAGCAAAAGATAAGAGTAGAAGCGGAAAACTTTTTAAAACAGTTAACACGTCAGTAAAATACTATACACAATTTAGTAATTCTCTTAGGACACGAAAGATCGGTTGGTGATCTTGATCTTTTATTTCTCATCATTTAAATGATAGAAACTTCCAAAGTTTTTCATTTAAAATTCGATAGAAACAAAGAAATATTTTTTTGGTTTTGTATAATATTGTTTAGTTTACTAAATATTTTTATAAAAAAGAAACCTCCCCGGCGGGGAATCGAACCCCGGTCTCCCGCGTGACAGGCGGGGATACTGACCACTATACTACCGAGGACTTGAAAATTTAACTTTGCTAGGAAACGGGTCAACCACGTATGCAATGAAAGAAAGGAAAGTTGACAGGCGTTTGGGGATATAGGAGAAAAATATAAAAATATAGTAGATCATATGAAAAAATAATAATAGATAATTATTTATTTTATTAGTTGAAAGATAAACAAAGGAAAAGCAGACTATGTTGAGAAGGAAAAGAAGAGACAATTGAACATAGATGATAAAAGAGTGTTGAGTGGTGAAAGAGTTCAAACTAGAAAGCGCAGAAATAATGAAGGGGAATAGAGAAGAGTTACAGTGGGTAATTGGAAAGAAAAAAAAGATGTAAGAAAGTTTAAAAAAAAAAGATTATCAATTAAAATGAGAAAAGAAACAGAGAAGATTTCAAAAAAGCTTGAAGCTTTGGGTTTATTTCTGTGCTTTTACGGCATAATACTGCTGGCGATAGACATACGTCGATCTTTGGCGAATTTTAGTTGAAAGATGTATTTCTATACTATAAGACTCTGAAAAGAAATTGGAGTATGCAAAACTTGTACGAAATATATTAAAAATGAATGAATCTTTTCTGTATTAGGGACATCTTACTATTTACATTAGATGCGCAGTGGTACAGCAGGAGATTAAAGCGTCTATGCTGCTAAGCAACGGCAGAACGGCACAGATGGACCTCGCCCATTGGCGTAAGATTATTGTTATCAGGAGTTAGCGCATCTAGGGATGACTCAGGTGTACTTTTCTAAGAGTATTCGAGCTCCACTTTTTTCTAGCTTCATAGGTATAGGCTACTCAACTACATCTTCTTCTTTTTTTTTCTTGATCAATTGTTTTGTGCAACTTTATTTAATTTGACTTTTTTTTCTTAATCTTTGATTTGCTTTGGCAGTCGTTTCAATAACAAGGTTCTAGATGACCAAAAGATGAGTTTGATTTTGCTCTAAGAGTGAGTCTCTATTGGTAATTGTGCAATAATTCTAACAACATTTGGCCAAAGACATTTGAAAAATGTCTATTATGGAAACATTATCGAGGAATTTGTCTGGAATTATTGATTTCTGCACGCCTTTTGCTCCCACATCAACCGTCAACGGGGTTAAGGTTTGTGACAAGTTTAAACTGATTGTAACAAAGGAGAGTACTTAAAAAAGTGTGAAATATAAGACTTATATTCAATTATATTTCAATGGGAATTAAAAGGAAAACAAGCTATTTTTGGAGAAAATATCAATAAGTTGACGTAGGAAGTGCAACAACTTATTTTTGATACTTCTCTAAATACGGTTGACAATATTCACATTCTCTGTGTGAAATAGTATAAAATTAATTATATTTACTTATTTGTTATTATAGTATATAATCAATAGAACTCAAATCCAACACCTGTTCTAATGAGCCTGCGTGGTTACTGAGTTGCTATTTTCATCAGAAAAAGCTTAAACTCTTTATCCACTAAACTCTGCGTGCTTAATTGGTATTCTTTGGATTTCTTAATTTATTTTACAAATTTATGCTTAAGTGCCTAGGTTATGTTAATTTTATTGAGAACATTAAAACTTGTATACTTGTCTAGATTAATTTGAGCATGTATAATGAAGACTTACATGATGGTTCATTAGTCAGATAACAATCAATGACTAATTAAATTAGTAGTGGAATTAATTGTAAATTATAAAGCTTATAATAGATAAATACCTTCGCTTACAGTTTAGTTTATGCTATGTCAAATTAAATAATTCTTGGTGATTGCACACCAAATTGACTTTTGTGGTTGCTCTTTTGCCATCTGCTAAGTGGAAAAGCTTATTGAAAAAAAATAAGCATCACTTTCACTCTTTTGTTCGTAAAGAAAAATTATCTATTACCTGGGCAATAATTTTGGAAGAAATTTTCGTTTCTTGTGACACAAATAAATTCTGAAAATGTACCTATGGGGTTATTTTTCTCTTTTTTTTTGATTAAACCTATAGTTGGTCATTTGATGTTCTATGTTCTTTCTTAAAAGAAAGCTATGTTTTCTCTTATATGAAAAGTGAGAAGCTTTTTTTAAAAATTTTAAGCCATGGACCCGACACTACAAAAATAGAGTCATTGTTTAGTTGTTGTTTTGTCTAGGATAGTGATAAAAATCAATACAAGTTTATTGTGTTTTTTACTATCTAAAAGGTTATTTATTGCGTCTACCCGAAGACATGAAACCACAGACCTAGCAAATACTAACAGGAAATCGACTAAAATGACATGATGATCTGATAAAACTCAACAAAATGTTGCTACATTACAAAAATACTTAAATTCTCAGAAAATACTTCCGGTGGAGATTATTTTTGGATGAGTCGTGAGATTATTTACCTAAAACGAAGTAAAAAATAAAAAAAACTTAGCTAAGAAAGTAAAAGTTGACTGAACTCACAATTTTTTTTAAGTTAGTTTTTTTACTTAAAAATTAGTAATCAAAATAGTTGCTAAATGTATGCAAAATTTGAAAAAAATTTGGTTGAGACTATTTTTTTGAGCAATGAGCTTAAGCAAAATACTTCTGCTCTGAAATTGGTCAAATTCCAGATGATGTTTTAGAAGAGCTACTATGTTTACAATATGTTGTTTACAAGTAGATCTTGTAAACAAAGTAGCTCTTGCTACATAGTAGCTACTATATTATTGTAAAGTGATTGCTTTGGAATTTTTGGCACTATAATTTATTAACACAGTAGTACTACTACTTGTCAAAAAGAATTTTTATTAAATTAAATCTCAAAAGCTTTTTCGACTTTCGAGTTCTTGATTTTACTTGGCTTAGGGAGTTTTTTTTGGGTTTTTCCTAATAATCTGACCAAGGAGTTGAAAAAATGATCGTTTTTTTTATTAGGAGGATTTGCAGACTTTAATGAATTCATGATTTCAATAAGTTTTGTTCATCTCCTGATAATGATCGGTGGTCGGAAGAGCTCTGGAGATTTAATAAAAACACTTTTTGGCAAGGGATAAAACTGTGTTAATGATATCATTGTAGTAACGTAATAACAAATATTAACTTGATTTGAGCTGTGAAAGATGCTCACATCCATCAAAGCACATCAACCAGAAAAAACTAGTAGCCCTTAAACGCAACCGTTTTCTTTTAATTATTGTTAAAAATACTCTCACTTAACTCAACTTTCAAACACAAAAAAATTATTTAAAGTTAATTCAATTAGAATAAAGTTAATTAATTAGATAGTAGTTATTTACATAAAAGTCAAGAAAATTTCACATTACTGAAGAGGAGCTAAATTGATGTGCCGAGTATTTTAAAGCTCCGAGTCAAGTAAGAGATTTTACTGACGTGTTTTGTATTAAATTTTTCCGGAAACCGTAAAAAAAAACGAAATTTACAAATATTAGAATTTTTTTTGACAAATTCCACAAAAATCATGCTTGTCAATTTTGTTGGCAACTATAGTTACTAGGGTATCTTTTTGATTTTGCGTCTTGTAAAGTTTTTACAGTAGATACTAGTCTGGAAAACTCAATTTTCCTGCGCGTAAATAAGCCGGAAAATGTTGTTTCCAAGACGATTTCCAGAAAAATAGACTTGATGTACAATAGATTATCGTTTAGTGATCACTGATTTTTAAACAATATGATTTTATAATTTTGGTGTAGCGTTGTTGTTTTAAGCTCCTGAGAAGTGATAAATCAGAGTGGCGTATTTTAAGCGGTTGACTTTTATCTGCGGATCAGCTGAACAAATAAAATCATAATGCGCTAATCATGGAAGACATTGTTAGATATTTGCTATTCCTAGTTTTTAAATGAAACTGCAATGATCGGCCGGGTATTTACCCGAAAAGTAGTGGTTTTTAATTCCTTGGTTTGCTGCCAAAGAGGTTGCAGACTGTTACTCTTTAGGAATCTTTTTAACGTTTGGTTGTGCAAATGATATAAAGCGTTATAGTTTTTGTTTCATTGCCTACTTGTAATTTTGAGTTGTCTTGTGCTAGGACAAAAACTTTAAAATTTGACTTTAAAAAAAATTTTGGGAAAATTTATGAAGAGTAAATAAACATCGAATGTGTTTGCGACGTGTGGGTGGTTTTATGTGATTGGCATTAGACTTTTCTGTTTATCCGCCTGGTCGTGAAACTTTCACAACTTCATTTTATTAAGGAAAAGTATGCTTTCAATTCGAATGGTGACTCTTCATGTGATAAAATCTTGTATAGAAATATGTCCGAAAATAATCTTTTGAAGACTTAGAACACTTATTTTTGACGTACAAAACAAATTAGTCAGCAACGTTTTAAATATAGATTTTTGCGTTTCTCTCTTTTATATGTAAGGGTAGATTCTTTCATTTCAATTGCAAATGATGTTAAGACGTTAATTGTCGCATACGTTCTCACTAATTGTTCTTTCCGATGTTTAAGAGGGCGGAAATGCTACAAAAAGCTTTTCGCTTTTTAATGAATTATTATGCTTACTTAATGTTTTTATTAGGTTTGTCGGCGACGAGATTACTTTCGTAAATTATAAGCAACTTGTTGATTGTTGTGAACAAAGTGAGGGTGAAAGTTTCACGATGCATTCGGGGCATAATTATATTCAATTAACTGTGGGACATTTTGGACCAATTGACTATCGATTCGATTTTCGAAGGACGCGGAAGAAGGCCGATTGATTGTTCTAAGGTTTCCAAATTACCCCATTGTTGTATTCTTATTGGTGTTTAAGAAATGGAAATGAGTAATATTGTATTGAGTTGTTTTGATTAAAAGAAACATGTGTTTTAACAGATTATACAGTAGAATACCTTCAAGGTAAGCTTTCACTTCAAACCAAGACACTATTAAACAAAACTTCTTCTCAGTTCAGGAAATAATTTAGGCAAACAGCAAACTTGATTTACTTAGCTAAAAGTATAATTTTTACCGGAACGAAAAGATAAAGTAGAAAACATTGCAAAAGAAATAATTATAAAAAAACAAGATTAGAAAGCAACAAAAGATGAATTGCTAAATGAAACTTTTAACTTTTAAGTAGAATAAAACGTACATTATATTTCCTACGTGGAGAAAATGTTAAGAATCTTCTAATTTTTTTTTCTCTACAGCAAGTAAAGTGTTTAATCTTTAAATTAGACCACAATTTTTGATCTATTACTTAACATAATTTTTTTTTGAACATTGTATTTATAAAATAGTCTGGGATTTGTTAAACGCTGGGCCACATCGAGCGGTTCTCCTGAATCAAGCGCTTGACAGGGCTTTTATTACCCGAAGTCTCGAATAGATTGGCCGGCAAAGTTTGCAGACATAAATCTCATAGAATATTTTTGGAACCATCTTGTCACATAGGGAACACATCAGATAACCTGAAACATCCCTTGCTAGAGAAATTGCTACAAGAAACTGTTTAGTATGCCAAGAAGTTGTTGCTAAATGCAAGTCAAGACTAGAAGGGGTACAAGTTTGTACTAAGGAAATTAATTAGAATGTACTTCTTCTTAAATAACCATTTAAACACCTAAATATCTGAATAAAGTTATGATATAACTTGCTGCTCTTTATTTTTAAGCTAAAACAATAGTGTTGGCGAAGAACTAGGTGTTCCACTTTAAATTTTAAGCAGTGCAGTTAGAATAAATTAAATTGATAGATAATGTATCCAAAAAAATTGCACAATATCTAGATTTGACCTAATCCAGAAAATTACATACTATAGATCATGAGATACTGTTGTTATTGATCGTGAAACAGATCTATAAACATTAGAATAAAATGGAGGTTTTCAGTCGCTAAACGATATGTAGAAAAATTTATAAACAGCGAATCAGCAAAAGCCTTTAAAGTTGTATAGCCAACAGAAAATATAACAAAAACAACGGAATCTTAAAAAAAATGTGCTGGATCCGACATCACTTATGGTCCATTAGGTTTTGGAATGTAATCTTCAAAATTTTGACTTAAAACTACGAAATTTTGCCATAGTTTAGAGGAAAGGGCTGCAGTTAATTTAATCTTTGAGATATTGACTAGATATATACCCTAAATATTATTATTTAGTAAATATTATTATTTAGGGTATATACCGATATTACATACTTATAATTTTAAACAAAACTAAAACAACACTGACATAAACTGCCACAACTGTAAATTTACTTCTCAAGTCGTCAACCGTTTTGGTAAAACAAATACTTTCAGGTACTTCGTCAAGAGATTAGAGACTCCTAAGATAAATTTTAAAAAACTTTAATTTTAAAAACATTTTGCAACTTATTAGAAATCCATTATTTATAATTAAAAATTGATTAACTAACAATATGCGCCTAAACACTATATGTATGCTAAATATCATGTCAAAATCTTGAAGATTAAATTTCAAAAACCTAGCGACTATAAGTGAGACAAACCTGTCCAGTGTTCAAGTTTATCTTTATTTTTATCTGTTAATAATAGCAGTTAATGATTGTATTTTTTTTTTCTATTTTTGAAAGATAAAAAATATTACATTTAGCTTACCTATCTAGAAACATTTTTAACTCACAGATGAGAGTTACATGAGTTTTTAACAGCTGCCCGTGTGAGTTGTAATTATCTGTGAGTTCTATAAGCAAGATACATTCTGAGGCAACTACCCCGGCAAAGCCAGGTCAGAATTCTAGTTTTTGTGACTGTATTATAATGAGGGTAGTACGGTTAAGTACAGAGTCGTAAAAACCTAAATTACGAATTATTATGCATAAAAGAACTGAGTAAATATCTTTTTTTAAATGTGCTTTCTTTGGTGGTCTGACAAAGTATAGTACACAACTCGATAGTATAGTTTAGCTAAACTTTTAGTGTTATAAGAACTTTGCTTTTTCAAATACTTACAACAGGCTAACCCTTAATTTGCTAACCCATAAAACTGGTCGCCAACAGATGCATCTGTGGTTTTTGTCAGCATGGACCGTAATTAGGACTAAATTTCACCGTCAAGTTGGAAAAACTGTGTTCGTTACGTAATTAAAGAGAAAGACTTCTACCGCTTGAAAATGGTACCAGAACTAAGCATTCCAGTTAATAATGATAGTAACAGTGATTGTGATTTCTATGCAGATGATTAGATGAAAATTACTAATGTTTTCATAACCACCTCCATAATTTTTATATTATCTAATAATAAATAAAACTGTGTCTAGAAAATTAATTGTTATTTTTAGTGACATGCAGGCGGAGAAAGTAGAAGCAACCTGAATACATACAGCCCTAGCGCAGTATCTTTAAGATTCTGCACGGGGAAGAAACCCTGCGGTGAACTCTCATAAAGATTAGTGAACGTTAAGTAGCAGTAAAACCATATTCGCACGAAATGTTTAGCCAAACTATACACGCATATTTCGTCTCAGTCAAATTACTGTTTATTATTCTCGTTATGTAATATGACTTTGGATTAGTATTTCTGGTTTAATATCGTATTAGTCTGATAGCATGTTTGATAGCAATTTCTGTTGAGGTAAATTATTATTTAGTAATATTAATTTTTTTCATCTGTAAATTGTTTGATTATTGATTTGTTCGTTCCAGTCTCAAAAGGTTTGAATAAGAAACATAATCACAACCCTTATAACAATGGCTATGAAAAGAATGTTTATCCCTAAACATTTGAACATTTTCAACATTGCAAATCTCACTAAACTAATAAATATGTCTGTCGCAGGTCAGCCAAAATAGTGCCAACTTCCTGAACCACGTCTTTCTTGTAAATTTAAATATTTTTTTTGCAAAGGAATTATAACAGTTATAAATCGAAACCATAGCTAAATTATTGACCGGGATTAGAGGAATATAATGCGGCAGAGCGTAAGAAAGAAAACACAGGTGTCGGGCGAGGCTAATTTGTAACAGGAGAGGATGGCAACGTGCCAGGACACCGTCCGTTGTTTGGATCCATCTTCCGATTTTAAGGTCATTCACAAACGAATTTAGAAGTCTTGTCTAAACTTTCGGCTGAGGAATTTTTGAGGCCGTGGGCCAACCAGCAGCAGATGAGCAGAAAACGCTGCTGCGTTGTAAAAATAACATTTTTTTAAAAAAATTCTTTTGCACTTTAGCAATGACCAACAATTTCACCAAATTTGTCAAAGGCGGTGTGTGTGGAAGTTAGTTTATGCCAAAAAGTTATTTTTGACGAGTTGGCGATGTTGAAAGATATTACCTCAAGACGTAACGTCTAAAAGCAGGTTGCACGAACGCACGATTTTTGGTTTTTTGTACAATCTACGCATTTTCTTGCAGACTTTATTTTTCTTTTTGTTTAAATAAATAATTCAATGTAAAGGTTTAGAATATTTTTTTAAAACTTCATCATTTTAGATTAATACATTTTTAAGTAATTATTAATATTATGTTTTAAAAAATTGTTTATTCTTAACCCTTTGTTAGTGTTGTGAAAATTTGTGGCATTGTTAGTGCTGTGGGGTATCTAACACTCCAAAGTTTTTTGTTTTTCTTAACTGAAAACTTAGACTTTTTTAACATTGTTTTTAACAATCAGTCGATGTTTAACATTGAAAACAAATATCAATTTTGACTTTATATATAATAATTCTGCTTATTACTTCACGAAAGGAGAAGGCTATAAGTTCCGTTGTAGATTTTTTTCATGTAAATTCAGCGATTTTACATCTCTGTCAATTTTATTGTCGACTGATATTTTTTTTAATTTAAAAGTATATACTCTTTAGGTAGTTGTAAAGTCACCGAATCGAAATCTAATGAGGATATCCCAAAGAAAACAAAGAAAATACTCAAATTTATACATCTTCTTTTTATTAAATCAATTTTTTTTTACAATCACGTAAGAAATTTTGTATTTTGATACGGTTTTTACTAATATTTTAAAATAAAAATAATTAAACTATTTAATTCAGTCGAAACAACTTTACTCTTTCTTATTTGGCTTAAGATCGGCATAATTTCAACAAATACTACTTTCAAGAGTTTAGAGTGGTAATAATGGGAGGTTTGTGAAGATAATTGGTAAAAAATTTGAACAAAATGGCGTATATGTCTTATTTTCTCCAATTTCTTATATTTTTTTTTAATATTTGAATTGCTGTACAAGGCTGGTTTTATTGTCACAAAGTCAGAATTTGATTTAGGAATTTTATAGAAATCGAGAAGAATCAAGTTTTTTTTTATTTGACATGTTATACTTGTTAAAATAATAAATATATTATCATTTAACCTTACCAAAAAAATTGCTTTAAAAAAAAGTAGAAAATACTAAATCACTAAAAAAAAACTATAAACCGACTTGAAGATTCTATTTCTCGTAATGATGCTAATTTTTCACAAAAATTTGTATATGCTAAATTAATTTTGAGGGTAACCAACAATATTGGATATATAAAAATTTTGTGGTTTATATGCTTACATTACTTGACCTTTTCTTTTCTAATTTTGAAGTCGGTGCCAGTCAGAGAAATCAACAATCTAAAAAATAAGTTTATTGAAGAAAAAAACATCAAAAATCCTATAATTTAAAAATAATAATTACAGTAAGACAGATGTTTGATTAATATACTAGTTCATGCCAATGTTCAATGAAAACAAAAAAGATAATGTTGAATTAATCTTAAACTTATGGAATCGTTTCTTATCTTTCCTAACATTATTTTAGATTGAGAAAAGAATTATTTGAGGCTAATGTCGGTCAAAATGTTTGTTACAGTTCTTGTGTGTTAAACATTTTCAGTGCTCAGTTAATCATTAAAGCACTTCGCGTTTTAAAATATAAGTTACCGTACGCCAATGTAATTAGCTATTATTGCTGTAATAATACAAATAAGAGTCCACAAAAATGATAAAAAAAAGAGTTGATATTTAAAAAAAAAATTGTAAATTGAAGCCGTTTAAAAAACCAAAATTGTCTTTTCAACACATAGGATTTGCCATTTTGAGCCAAATGTAGCTCTTTCTTCTATTTTTGGTCTGACGTAATTTTTTTACACTAAAAACCCATTTTTTGGTGCTGAACATTCATAGAGCTCATCCGTGTGTTCTGGTGCACAATAGTTTTGTACCAACAACATAGCTAATTCGTACAGAAAATAAAACTTTTTTGTTCTGGAGTTTTTTGTATTTGGTTTATAAATCGGGTGCTAACGCCCTGTTTGCTTAGTCAGGAATAAAATAATAATCTACGTTCGACTATTTTTTGCAACACTATAGTTTACCACACTAAACCAAAAGGATTTGAGTGGTATAGTGCCAGCAGAGTAAATAACAATACAAGATAAAAATAGCATAAAAAAATTGCACATTAAGAAACAATTATTTTGTGTAGGTCTCAGTGTCAGCTAGCATTGTACTAATCTGCGATTTTTGCAGTTTACCAGAAAAATTGTGTTCACTAGAATAAATGTTTAAAATTTTCTAGCTTACCAGTAACTAGTGATTTGTAAAAAATAGATGCAAAAATGACTGAAGCGATCAACGTGAATAGAATATAACAAAAACGAAACAAAAACAAAAAACAGCAAAAAAAAACTGCTGGCTTGGGCTATGGATTCTATGATGCTACAAGCTAGGGGCATTTATTTTCCTAACTAAAAAACTTGAGATAGAAGATGCACAGCAAAATTACAATTTGGCTGAACCTAACTGTAGCGACGGTTGCAAAAAAAAATAGTATATTGTAATCCTAGGCGGCAAAGTGGTATTTTTCCAGGCCGAGAGAAGGCCTGGAAAATCACTTTGCGGCCGTGGTTTACACATTATTTTTTATCCTACACAAATTACCTTATAATCGAGCATTATCTTAAAATTGGTTTGAGGTTATTACCGCCAATCGCCAATTCAAAATGTCAAACCTTGACAGATGTCAAAAATTTATGGATTATTTTACTGTCGTGATTTACACAATTTATCTTGCACAAAAGTAGTTTTTTAAAATAAGATTGAAGTTTATAAATAGTAGGTGATTTAAAATTTTAACACCACTCATGAATAATGGGACGTTTATAGTGTTTTTGGTGTTCAACCGTCTATATAGATTTTATTTCTCTTTTAGCAGCGACACCTGACGAAGAAAATCAAATGTTTTTTTCTCGGCTAGCTGAGAAAGTACATCATTTCTCGGCTAGCCTGTAAATATTGTACTTTCTCGGCTATCGAGAGACGAGAAAATTTCATTTTGAGTTGGTGTAGAATAAAAAAATATATTTATTTGGATGATTGCGATAATTCGTCTTTTTCCTATCCCACGACAATAGAAATTCGTATACTGACAGTAAAAGTGACAAAAAAAATGTAACAAAAGCCGCAGTTTTTTGTTACAATTGAATAACCAATTTGCTTTTGATGTGCATACCTTGCCTAAGTTAACTACTTGTCTATCAGCTCTTACAGATTTATTTAATTTAAAGATTTTTTGAAGGCAACTGTCTAGAATTATCGAGCGACTTCTTTCATTGTAGGTGAGATACAGCAATTCGCACACGGTTTTAAGGGCTGCAAAATGTTACAATATTGCTGTGGGATAGTTTCAGTAGACTGTATTTTTTGGTTTATTAGATTACTGGATCTTGAATGATTTGGTACGAGTATCATCAGTTGCCACTAGTATAACAGAAAAGAAGGGTCGTGCGTTCCATCCTACGTTGTTTATTTGAATGAATGAGGGATGTTTGTTATATATGCTTTTCTAGCTCTGTCCTTGACAGATACATTGTTTTGAAAAGCTGGGAAACCCAAGCTTAAATCCCGGGCCTACATTCTCTGAACAATTGCCAATGCGGTGAAAGCCTTAATTGGCCTTATACATTTCCTTTTAGAACTAGAAATTTTAACCGAAAAAAATCAAAACGCGTATGTCTTTAAATGTTTAAATCTCGAATTCGATTGAAATTGAGTTGATGGTCATTTGTGGAAAAGCATTTAAAGAGAAATCAATTTCAGTCCTCGGTTCCTCTTCAACACCTGAGTGTCACTTTAAGTGTATGAAAGTACCTATCGTTCAGATAGAGTCGGATAAGTGGTCATCACTGTCAGTTCTTGAAACCTTCGATAACAGAAATGAATATGCTCATTTGTTATGATTTGTATCCCATAACCATTTATAACACAATCGCAAAAAGTACATTAAGCAGGCTTATGACATAAAAAGGCAACGCTGAATCTAAAAAGATAAATTATTACGTCCGGCTAACTGTCCCTATACGTCTATTAATATTGTATTACCGAGGGCAATTGTTATTGATTTAAAATACTTAGTTATTCACGTAATCGGGTATGAATGAACCTATTTTAAAACGAACACAATAAGTATCAAGAAGCGCAAGGCAAATTTTCGTCAATCGAAATTATTTTGTACAAGTAATATGCATAAAAGGAGGGATTACGACAGAAACTAAATATGGCTTAACGAATAAAAAACAAAATATTATTCATTTTTTTCTGAAAATAATGACTGTTTATTCCATAATCTTTCATTTTCAATAAATACAAATGTGGAAAATGTATTTCCACTTGCGACAACTCAATTGTTTTCAACTCAATTCAATTCAACTCAATTGCTTCTGACGGTATTACTGTGACAATTGGCCGATGACAAAACTGTACGACTAAACTGTTCAAGCTCGGTGTTGCGAGCGAGTAGAGGCAAAACCTAACCGAGTGAACAAAGCAATGCGTCGCGACAGCATGCTAACATCTGTAGCCGTTTGCATCTGTTTGAAATGATGATGATATTTCTGAGGCACAAAATAATAGTTTTATAAACAATTTTCAATATTTAGCTCTAATAACAAAATTTGAAGATGTATCTTATACACAGTTGCGCAAATTAATTTGCTCCAATAGTAGTAAATTTTAATTTGCAAGGTCGGCACCCAAAGTCGAAAAAAGTTTTAATTTTTAAAGCAACATAATTTTATCTTGTTAATAATATTGTTTTTCACATTTTTTGACCACAATCAAACCAAATAAATATTGTGTTACTTTATGCTTAAATATAAGGGGCTACAACGTACCATTTTAAAATTATTTAAGTTTTTATTTCTTTTGTTTGTATTTTTAAAAGCGACACTATACCTTAATTGTGTTCATTTTGTTGTTGTGTGTCAATTATAAATATATGTATATAGAAACTTTGCATGATATTTATTATTTGTGTTTTTCTAACAAAACACCCTGTATTGTGTTAGCGAGTAGCAATAAACTTACACAATATTATGTGGTATCGTTGTATTAATGAAGAAGACGAGAATCGATTTTTGACATAAATAGAATGAGGGCTTTTTCTTAAAAAATATAATGACATCAGTGTTTAATATTATATTCTTTTTTCATAAATAAAACCGACTTGTTTCGGGGTTTTGAAAAACTATTTGAAAATAAAAGAGTTTTGAGTATTATTCGGATTTTTTGCATCACACTCTGTATATTTTTTATATTGACAATTATTATTCTAAAAAAATCTACAAAAAAAAATTCTGTGCATAGATGAAGTAAGTTTGTTCTCTTTAAAGTAATGTAAGATTATTGTGAGTACCTGATCTTATCAAATATTTTTGTTAATGTAAACCTTAATAGTTTGTTTGTATTATTTTGTAAAATAAATGCATGTGACATTATTTGAAGAACTGAGTTTCTGCATTCTCAACAGATTAAAGAAGTGACTCAGCTGAATGCAAATCCATGAGGAATTATCTGAAGAAATGTGCAATAGAGATTGGCTGAATTAACAACAATAGTGTAATTGTTATAACAAAATGTTACGTAAACGACAATATTATTTTTATTTTGAAGATTTTTAGACTGAATCAGCTGTTTTCACAGTTTATTAAACAAAATTTTACCACTTGTAAAAAAGTCGTTAATTAGCCCTTCGGAGAACTTTTTTTCACTAAATTGTAGTCATTTTAGGCAAAAAAACTATCGTTTATTTTTATCCTAAAGATGACTACATTGCATTTGAAGAAGCTCTCGAGAGGTTAATAATAAACTCATTCGCGGGTGGTATGATGATTTATAGCTCTGGCTCAGCATATTTAATCAGTGTATTAATCTTTATACTAAGCTTGTGTTTAATTTTTAAACCAAATGAATGAAAATTGGGTTTTTATTAGGTTTCGTACACTTCTGAAGTAATTAGAGTTGGTTTTTTATTTATGTAGACGTAAATATTAAGAGAGTAACCTGAAAAAATTCAATTCTGATAATTAAATCTGTAAAAATATTAGGTTTCTAATTTACCTGTACAGATTATCACGAAGAGATGGACGACTATACTTTTTAAAATTGGCTTTCAAATATTCTAAGACCAGGCAGCCTTGTCATTATCGTTATGGATAATTCAGAAAGCTTGAACAACATGTTGTTCAACCAACATACAAGGTTGAACTTACATAATAGCTAAAAGCTCAAAATAAAATATTTTTAACACTTTTACTATCTCATTGTAAGCTTAATTCTATAAAGTTAAACTGGACTGAAGCTTAAAACTACATAGCACGAACAAATTCAATTTTGTGAAGATTTCTACCGAAAGTTACTGTCACAATAACAGCGCAAACATGGTGTAGAAAATAAAAGCAGATAGATAGTTGACCACATTATAGAGATTTAAACAGTAAATTTGAAAGACGCTAATAGAGTGAACTCAAATTGGCCCTATGTACATTTTGGACAAGCTTTTTATGGTGAAGTCAATAATTTTGTTTCTTATTTTTAAAAAATGGTTGTAAAAAACTTGTTGAACTGTACATTTTGAAACTGAACAGGAGTCGATAAAAAGTTTTTAAAAATTTGAAAGATTTATAAATTATACAAATTTTTCACTTAAAAGTAATACCTTTTCCTCAAACTTATATTGTACCGTTTAATATTTTTATATTCTTATTTAAAAATGTCGCTCAGTAAATTGATCAACATCATTGATAAACAAATCAGGTGCATTTGTTTTAATCAACAGACTACATAAAATGAACAGACTGTAAGAGATCATTTCTGAATATTTCGCAAAGTTAAAAAAGGCATTTTAATTAAGCGCAAGTGGGTAGTACTATATAATCAAAATTACTTCAATTCTAAATACTCTAGAAGATTATAGGAAGACTTCTAGAGTCTAGTGTATTTCCAAGCAAAAAAAAACAAATATCTGACTACTAAGCAAAAAAAAAAACAAGTCAAAACTTGGTGTCGATTTGTAGATTTTTGGCGCCACCGTATAGCGGAAATTCAAAAGTAACAAATAGTTAAACTTGAGTTTTCTAGTCTTGGCCTAAGGTTGAACAATTGTGAATACGGCCGATGCTAAGTTATTCATTCTTGGTCTAATGCTTGGCTTGAGTGGGCTCAAAGTTGAGCTTCTCAATTTTGGTACAGGTTATCCAACTTTAAGTATGGTTAAGGCTGAAATACCGATTGTTAGGCCACTGCAGGCTTGCTGTTGAATGGTCAAAACTGCGTTTTCCAGTCTTGGTGCAAAGTTGGACAACTTTAAGGATAACCAGAATTAAGCGACCCATTTTTGGACCAATTTTTGCTGACTATTGAATGGCAAAAGTGTTGAAATTAAGTCATGGTTTAATGATGGTTTAAAGTTGGTCAACCAAAAGTATGATCAAAGCTGAACTACTTTGGGCTAGTTTTAGCTTGCCGTTGAATGACTAAAGGTGGACCTTTCAGCATTGGGTTGAGGTTGGGCAATTATAATTATGGCTAATGTCAAGTCAGGTTCCTGCCTTTGGACTCATTCTGGCTTGCCGTGTGCTCAAAGCTGGGCTTTCTTGTCTTGGCTCATGGTTGAGCAACCAGAAATATGGCTAAGGCTAGTTTACTCATTTTTGAGCCAATCTTGACTAGCTGAATGCTGAATAAAGCGTCTTGTGGTTTTTATTTTTAAGCAATAAGCATGACCAAAATTGCTTTAGCTAGTCTTGGTTTGAAAAAAGACAGCTATAGATATGGTCGAACTTTAGTTAACCAATGTAGGCTCAAGACAGATTAATTGTAGGAATTGCCAAGATTGTCTCCAATTATAAACCATGCATATTATAGGTGCTCTAACGCTTGGTTTCCTAATGCTGAACCAAGCGTCTAATTCCTGCTGCCTGCATGGATCTTAGTTACAAATAGAAACAATATATTCCTGGCAGCCGTGTAAAAATAAGATTATTTGATCAGATGGTATATAAAAATCTTAAGTGGCGTTTTAAATATTAAGTCTTCTTAGGATATATATGTCGCAGCCTTATAGTGTAATCAGCCGTTTCATGAAAAGTCTGGTCTTTTCATGAAACGCTGCCAAACACTGAAACGAAAAACTGTTACGCTAAAAGGCTTAATATTTTAGACGTTACATGAAACGTCAGCGTGTTTTGGCCTCTTGATGAAAACGAACAAAATTACGCTAAGTGGCTGACTTTACTGGACTTTTCATGTAACGCTCCGAATCTACTTTGCATTTGATGTAATAACTACGAAATAAATTTGACTATAAAAGAAAGAAACTTTTATTGCATAAGAAAGGAACTTTTATTACAAATAAGGTATCATAGTGGCTAGCTACAGTACAGTATTAACAAATATACGAAATTAAAATCGTCAACTATAAAAAAAAATAAAGTTACTTATTAAAACACGGTAAGCTTTTATGGCAGCGGCTATTACAAAGGACACTATTTTTTTTGCAGATGCATTTATTCTTAGAACATTGCTGTTTGCTAGGTTTACATAAACATTTCAGCATGCCTTGACCCCCTGATTCTAATGACACAGCTTCTCTTAAGCTTAGTGATTTTCCCACGGGGATTTCCTCTTTATTAAGGAATGCTGAACCCGCAACAGTTAGACTTTCAGCACCAAACCACCCCTTTATAATACCGTGCTTACCAGCAACCTGATTAACACCATTTTTTTGATCCATTATCAGACAAACCATATTTCTGGAATCTCCTGGACCTCTGTCGACTTTGGGAATATTCAATAATACACAATCGCCGACATTAAAAGTCGGCATTTTTTTTGCCGAATCGCCTAACATTTTTTTGGCAGCTTTTTCAGTTTTATTTCTGGCGTCGTCGCGTTCTTCAGAAATGTTTTTACTGGCAGCACATAAAATGCACAGTACTGAAGATCCGTCTTGTTGACAAACTTCTGCAAAGTTGACAACCCGTAAACAATTTTCGCACATTAATTCTTCAGATCTGTTTATGTTTTTTTCCTCCAGCACAACATTTGTAATATCAGCATCTTCATCGGCGACACCCTCATGTGCATCAGATATTTCGACAACTGAATCTTCTTCATTCATAATTTTCATAAGCTCTTCTTCCGTAGTCAATGTTTTTGCCAGCGCTGAGGGAATGTTACTAGAAGCTAGACCAACTTTAGGCTCACAACCTAGGAGTGCTTTATACGGGGACCGTCCTATTGTTCTGTGAAAGGAACAATTTTTTTGCCATTGCACAAACTGAAGCCCTACCGACCACTTTTTGCAATTCGTGTCAGCCATCCAAGCTCGTATCATGTTTTCTACATCCTGGTTTGATCGTTCAATGCTGCCTTGACTCTGAGGGTGTCTAGGACGACCGTGTACTATGATACACTCAGGCCATAAATCTTTCAGTTCAAGTATAACCTTATTTACGAACTCGCGGCCGTTGTCGCTTTGAAGGATTTTAGGGGCTCCTATTAAAAGAAAAATACTTAGTAAGTTGGAAGCAACTTCCTCGGCACGTTTGGTTTCCATCGGTCGTAAGAATAAAAATTTGGTGGCATGGTCTTGATAATTCAATATCCATTTGTATTGCTTGTCAGGAAGGGACTGGAAATCTATTAAGTCCACTTGGCCTCTTTCATTAAAATCCTTACTTACAATGGGACGTACTACAATTTTTTGTTTGCCTTGTTTCTTTTTTTTAGGTGATACAATACTTATTTTATTACATCAAATGCAAAGTAGATTCGGAGCGTTACATGAAAAGTCCAGTAAAGTCAGCCACTTAGCGTAATTTTGTTCGTTTTCATCAAGAGGCCAAAACACGCTGACGTTTCATGTAACGTCTAAAATATTAAGCCTTTTAGCGTAACAGTTTTTCGTTTCAGTGTTTGGCAGCGTTTCATGAAAAGACCAGACTTTTCATGAAACGGCTGATTACACTATAAGGCTGCGACATATATAATTTAAAAAAATGAAGGACTACATTTATTATTATTTATAGTAAAGGATGTTGTGTTTTTGTACCGTGCGTTTATAGATTATTTAGACCTGCTGCGCAATTTAGCTTATTGTCGTTGATAACATGATCGCTCTGTCAAACGCCAAAGCTTATCTAACAATACAGAACACGCCTGTATCTGCGTATGAACTAATCAAAAAATGGACATATGTTCAAAATGTTATAGCAAGAGTTGCTCTAAATAATTTATATCTTTGGATAGTATTGCGCTTATTTGTTTCTAATTAAAATGTTGGCAGTGCGGTCAGAAATATAATTTTCTCTCTTTTCTCACCGTTCATTAGCTAAAGCAAACCAAAGTTCTCAAATTAATCTTTAAGGGTAAAAAACATCAATTAAGAAGTAATTACCAATTTTACTTATAGGTGGCACATGAAAATGGTTTTGTTAGTTTTGGAACAGGCAGAAAAAACAAATTCATTCTTCAACTCATCTTCTAGGTTAATTAACATTAATAAATTATCAAATTACATATGATCTACTTGTTAATATCAAATCATTCTGTAAAAATTAATGCTATAGTTTTCCATCATTGTGTGATTTAAACGTGTAGAAAAAAATAATTTAAAATAAATTATCTTAGCGAAGAAACCTCATATTATTATTACGTCTATAGTAATTTTTAAGTTTAATTCATTATGATGCAAGAGTAATGTGTATTATTTGCCAGATCCATTGTTAATGTCAAGTATATTTTCAAGGGTAGACAATTTTGTAATTTTCATTACGTCATACTATTTACTATATTATTTTGTATACTCTAATAACATTGAATACCGCATTAGTAAATATCAATTCATTAGTATCGTGCGGTTAAATTTGCATTATTAAACAGAAGCTATAATCATATTATTTTTCTTTAGTTGCTCACCACAATTTTGTTTTGGCAAGACCATAATAATTATTATCATCAAAATTTTGTTTTCCTGCATTATAAACATGATAAAAACGATTTAACAATGTAGATGTAAAATTCACCTGATCAATAACTGATAACAAAATTATGTTTGTAAATATATCCAAATTTTAATGTTTACAAAAGTGTGCTTAAAAAATAAAACATGTTTATAGCCTGGTTAGGTTCATTGCCTCTCAAATAGATAATTATTAATAATGAAATTGAAATATTTTGATTAGGATCTTGTTAGATTGATGAATCAGAAACATAAAGCTAAAAATGACAAAATCAGAGTTTATGATTAGCATAATTCCAGATAATTTTGAGCTAGTACCTAAATCTTTCGAACTAAAGTTAACAAAAGTTCGTTTGTTCATCAATTAAGTTGTACAATTTTGTCAATTTCATTAATAAAAGCGAAAGTGGACCATACAAAATTATAAGCATTGCACGTCGTTATCTAATCAAGAGAGCTATTTAAAAAAATTATGTCTACTAAAGCTAATCTTTTGGTATTTCCAAACGGTTTAAGCCGCAATTTCCAGGCATATTTTTCAAAACGTAGCATTTTTGGATAAGGCAATTTTAGGTTAAATGATGAAAAAAATTTTTAAAACTCTGACATGACCTGATCTGTCTTGAGCCTGACCTGACTTGGACCTGGTATGACTTGACCTGACTTAGGCTTTGTTTTCCACATCATCAGCTTAAGTTACGGACACTAAATTGTTTTAAGACTATATTATACAGACAAACATGATTGTTGATAACAGATTCAATAATAATTGTTTTTTTACACCCAGCTTTAGAGTGCGCATGATTTGAAACATGTTTATTAATGAGTTATTTTAAATAGCTAGTAATAATAATTAAACAGAAAGAAAAAATATATTTTAAACGTTAAATCCATTAATGTATAACTAATTTATAAAATAGTGAGCTTTGGATTTTAAAAGTTGTTTTTGAAATTTTTATTTTTTGAGGAAAAATTGAATCATTTATTAATAAGTTCTTAAAAGTTCTCTCAAGTTTGAGCGTTAATACTTAAATACAATTAATTAATTAATTAATTAATTAATTGTGTCTCTTTTCCAATGCTGTCAAATAAAAGCGATGGTGAACTATATAGACAGCTTTTATCTGTTACAATCTATAATGTTTTTTATATTATTTAAAACTCAGTGCGTGAACAAACAATCAATCATTGTCTTTTTCAACCCATAGAGGGAGATTTTTTTTGTCAATTTTATATGGTACCAACTTGAAGGATACCTCATCCAATAAAAAAAACTTGTTAAAATTAGACTTTTTGGTAAAAAAATATATACCTTTAATTTTTTCGTCGATTAAAAATTCACGTTTGACATTTCGTTACTTATTTTTAACTGTGCGTTAAATTCTTGGGGAAGTTTATTTAGTTATGAATCAATGACAGGAAAAAATAATGTGGAAATTCATGCGAGGGTGAATAGCGGAAGTAAATGATGGTAATTATCGGCAGCAATTTGAGGGCAGAAAATTTCTTTTCCATCTCGCTTATTCATAATATTATTCTCCACTGTTGGACGTGAAATCAATATTTTTGTTTATTTATTGTTTGAGATTATGAGTAATTAACAATTGCAATCAAGTTATGATTTATCCACTTCTAAAACCGGCAATTATTGCTACTTGATTTCAAAAAGAGCGATAAACGCTGTTAAAAAACATTATTTGTAACTCAAGATGCTTTTATGAAATTTTAATCTTAAAAGATCTTGGTTTTTGTTATCGAAAATGTATTTTTTAAGTTTCCTTGTACTTTAAAGCGATGTATTTGTTCTCCTTGGATTTTCTCGATTTATAACCTTCTTCAATTAATACGCCTCGGATGATAGTCATCAACTTAAGGACGTAACCCATAGAAAGCAGCACGGAAACTCCCGCTTTGCCAAGAAATTGTTATTGCAATGACGATTTTCCTTCCTGTCTTTAAAGGAAAAACCTATTGCTAATGTACTTTTTTTAGTTCCACCCATTTTTAGCTTGGACATCTTGGATAAACTCACCATTGGAGCTATTAACTGACGTTGTTAGCCCGGCTCTGTCCAAATTATTTTCTTCAAAAATAAATTATGGAAAACAAGAAACAATTTTAATCTTTTGCCTGCTTGAATAATCTTATCAGTAATTAATTATTGTTGTTAAGTTTATTGCTTTCTGAAGGAATGCAAAGATTATTGGAGCGATTGCGATAACATTCTTATTTTTTCGAAGAAATTTCGTGATGCCAGACTTCTTTCGCAATTTCCTAATTTAGGACGAGATAATAAGAATTAGGATGGGAGACCTACCTACAATTTTTCATTGCTATTTGGATTCCTTTTGGCAGCGGTTTTCGATAATGATCGTGTAAATAGATGCTTGCGAATTGCGTTTATTACTTCAAAAGATATTTTTAGTTTTCTATTTTATAAAAGAACGAATAACTTAAGATTATCTGTAGAGTGTTTTGTTTCGATGAAAAAAAGAAACACTTAAGCTGACTTAATTCTCATTTTATCTAATCAAATTGGTTAAGACAAATAACCGCGTTGACATTGTTTCTCAGAGTCTTGGCAAATTGAAGAAAATTATTTTTTTTATGATATAACATAACGCTGTTGTAAAATCATTATTATAAATAATATAATGTTCATATATAAAATATTATGGATATATAAACTATGCTCAACTCATTTTTTGAGAATAGTTTCTTCTTTTAGTAGAGAATTGTAATTTTGACATTCAGATTCTAAAACGTCAAAGTTATGTCAGGTCATTGTTTGTCTCTTTTGCGCACTTTTATTACTGCAATAACGTACAAAGTTTATTGAAACAAAAAGTTACGAAATACCATATATAAAATTAAATTTTTTTATTCACAAAATCACTAAACTAGTGTCAATTGTATGGCAGAAGAGATATCAGTGAATACCAATGATTAAAAACAAAGCGCTTAAAGTAAGCGATTACTGTATCTGAAGAAAAAAACTACTTTGTTTTTGTTTGCCGTTTGTGCAAAGCTTTTGCTTTTTTTGAGTCTCTATTACTGTTCGATTAATGATTTTTTGAAGCATCTACCTGGAATTTTGCAAATACAACCTACCGTATCAACTTGTTTGGATGTTCTTTAAAGTGTCAACAAACTATTAGTCACGCAATGTTAATTTGGATCAGGGTATAAATAAAAAATGTTTTAATATTATTTTATTTAATCATAAGATATTGTACTTTACCTTATAATATTTTTACAGATTTTGGAACGTTAACACAACTGAATACATATTTGAAAAACTTATGGTCGCTCAACAGGATCAATTCACAATGCTATCTGTAAGTATATTTTCTCATCATTTTGATCCACTAATTTTTAACTTAGTACAACGAAATGAGGGATGTCTAAGCAGGTTTTATATGATAGGTCTACATAGTAATACAATCTTAATCAGTTATCTTAAACTGATTGTTTTGGCTATCTACATTTAGGCCTACAAAATTATTTTTGCTGGTTGTGCGGTTTTTTTTTCTGTTTAATTTTTCAATTGGTTTTTCCAATCTTGCTGGCTCTCCTATAGTAGAGTTGTGACAGCTACATTTAAATTATGTTATAGATGTATTGAAAAACGCACTTTTTTGTATTCATTCTTTTAGTCGATATGCTATTCTGATTCTGCCCTATTAAGAGCAAGTGACATATAAGTACAAAATAGCTATTCCAACATAAATAATCCGAATTATTGTAAAGTAATTAACATCTACTTTATATACAAACCATTTTCACATAAATGTCTAAACAGAAATTAAGTACTATATACTGTACTATTATGTATTTACAATTTTTCTAGTTAACACTTTTAGAAAATCCATACAATAAATAGATTATACCAAAATCAACTTCTACTTAGTAGCTTACTAAAGATCTTTTACTTATGGTTTTGTAACTGAATTTAGACTTAAGTTCTCTTTATCATTAGGTACTTTATTAGAATCAAACTCCACATAATTTAAATCTGAAGCAGGTTTTGCTGATGACTTTGTGAAAGGAAGCATATTACTACCTTAAAAGCCATTTGTCTCATTTTCTTTCGAAACAAATTTTTTGCAACTGATAGTTTTGCCAAAAGGGTTTAATAATTTCCCAAAGCAGCTTTAAATTTAAATTTTGATATTCTTCAATTTTAGTGTTTATTTTACTAACTAGCCATTTCTGCATTTTATATTTCTTAGAAGAAAAAGGGTGTGGTTTATCCCTCAACATTCAGTGGCACAAAGTATTATCCATAACCACCGCAGGTTAGTTTAGAATTTGATTAACCTGGCCTGACTTGGTCTATAACCCATTGCTGGAAAAGTGTTCCTGTCATGGTTTTAAGAGAGTTTTTATCGGTATTTATAGAGTCTAAAAATAAATTATTCAGCTATGTTTCTTTGCAACCAGCGTGGAAGATTGTAAAGCGTCTGCCTTTTAATGGATTACATTTTAAATTTGTATCGGATATACTCATTGAAGAATTGAGCACCTGTTTTGGTAAATCCTGATTGCGTCTAGAAACACAAACAAATATCTTTTACGAAAAGTTTTAACCGTCAGAAAATAACTACAAAATATTATTTTGGCTACTTTGGCATATCTTTTTCTACTATTAACAATTTTGTATCTAAATCCCACCGATCTTTTCTTTTTCCACCCGTATCCCTCAACAAATTCTATACAGTTTCTAATACTTTACACAAATTAAAGTACTTGTTTCTTTTTTGTTAAATCAACGAAAAATATTTGGTCAATTCAGATCTAACCAAAAAATCACAGTTCACCGTTTTTTAGGGCTTTATTTTAGCTGTTAAGCTTTTAGGGTTTTTTTTTCTAACATCATTAATCAGATCACTGTAGAATTTGTAGAACCTACAAATCGAAATTACTAATTAATTCCTCAAAATTATTAATAACTATTTGTAGTTACGTTAATAGTTGGTCATAGCTCAGATCAGGCTTCACTTTGTTTCTTGCGACACAAGTTTTGGCATTGCGTTGATGTTTTTCACTTGATATTATCAACTATACTGTACTAGATGAAAAGTGCCAAAAAATCATGGTCAACATTCAATGCAATATTAAACAAGAAGTGTGTGGCAAAGTACTTTTTTTTCTCATTTAAAGTTTTGACATTGTCAGCTATAAAATTTATTTGACATGCTGTATTAAAAAATGGTATTAATAAAACAAGAAGTTTATGATTTTTGTTTCATAGCTGTTATCTAAATGTTATAAAGGATCCCATCTTGCACGGTTCCTATTGTAGAATTTCTGCTTTAATTTTGCTTTTCTAATCAATGCTTGTCATATGATATTTAATACTGCAATTGAAATTCAATGGCACCAATATTTCACGCTAAAGAAAATAATCTGGAACAATAGTAATTCATTTGAGAACGTGACAAGAAAAACGCCTTCACTTCTATTCATTTAAGCCAGCCTACGATCGGACGATAATCTTTTATTATTTAGAACCGTGTGGACAAAATAGCGTTTTCCTCAAGACGTCTTTAAGTCTTCATCATTTATGAATATTCAAGGATGGTTCTTGGAGTTTGCGATGAATAAAAGTATCACGAAGCAAACAACACCATAAATTTTATAACACGTGCCGTGTTAAAAGTCCATTTAACACATTTAACAGCTAATAAGACAAAAGATTTTAAATACTTTGATGGCCTCACACGTAACAAAGAAACAATTATCGCCGATTATAGGATCACATGCCATGCTCTTGGTTACACCGTTTTGAGCATCATCAATTATTTGTGGGTCTCTTATTAATCATTGTTTTCTTTAGGCAATGTCATAATATTTATGATTTTTTTATGGAAAAGCAAGCATTTTCAATGCTTGAAAATTGCAACATGACAGAGGGAAAATTAGGGAAATGACGTATGGATGGATGACTTGATAATTGATGACGGTACTAATTGGTGGGTGGGTACGGTATTATTACGTTTTGTAAAACATCAGAATTAGTAATACACAAGTTGTTCGTGAGTTAGTCATTCCAATGTTATTTAAATATGTAGTCAGTAGTATTACATGATTTATAAATTATTAGAGCAATCAACTAGGTGTTGATGTATGGAAAAAGACTTATTAAATTTGTTATTGTCATCATGAGACACAGCTCTGAGGACGTATCCAAATACCCCCCAAATTAAAAAAAATACTATTTCTAGAAAAATTTACAATACAACAAACTCCAAAAATGTTTACAATTATTATTTTTCATTCATTCAACAACCAGTTTATTGATTGGAAAAAATGTACAAATTTTTTTGAAAATTTATGCTTATTCTATATAACTAAGACATTTGATTGAAATTTAGGACAATAAAATAGTGACTCTACTTGTTTAGAGAATGATATTTATTGCTATTATACTTTAATATACAAACAACAAACATAGACAGAATATGTATATATTTTATAGATTAAAATGCTAAGATACTCTAACAAAACCAATCTAAGGGGTTGAGGTCAGGCGGTCTTGCAGGCCATACCAGTACACTATTACGTCCTGTTCAAATAGAAAATTTTCATCCACCAACCTTTAATAGAAAGTGTTGAATGTGAGTAAATCTCTTGTTGGGTCTAATAAATAGCTCATCCCCAGTGATTTGTGTTCCCAACGGATATTGTTATTTTAAATTTTTTCACCAGCTTTTCCAACCAATTGCGTTGCGGCTTATAATAAATAATTTCTAAGATATTTTTGCATCACGTGTCGAAATGATACGTCGCCAAGGCTTAAAACGGAATTAATAATATATCTTTCAGTGTTAATTTTTTTTATTTTCACAAAGCAGCTGTTTACTTGACACTTTATAATCAATCTTGATTTTAAACGTTTCTAGGCAATTTCTGTAATTGAATACTAGATTGATCAGAAATCTTTTGCCACACGTAAGTTACCTATTTAGAGAAAAAAAAAACTCTCAGTGGATACATTATCTAAAATTTACAGAATTTTAATCTTTTATCGTTTTCAAAGAAAGCAACCGCTTTTCAGACGATAAATGGTCAGTTTCGAATATTTTATTCACTTATCTAGGCACACATTGAAGCTTATGACATTGACATTTATACTTTAAATTAATAGAAACGCCCACAGAGGCTAAAAATCAATTTTGTTATTTCTTGTTTTTTTTTATACTGTAGTAAACAATTTTTTTCATAAAAGATTTCTTTCCGACTACTGTAAATACCGCTTTGTTGAAATATTCTGCAAATCTTATTTTATGTGGGGTACAGTATTTTATATACAGTATTCAGCATTGTATAGTGCGTTTATAAATTATTTAGATCTACTCTTACCATGGACTTTCGAACATATGTTCAATTTTTGATTAGTTTATACGGAGAAACGTACAGTTGCGGCCCCTACAAACTCAGACAGTGTGACACTTAAAAAATATTTGCTTTGTAACATCATCTTAAAAAATGCAAGGATTTTGAATTTAATGTTAATATTTTATTGTAGCCCCGTTAGCATCTATGACCATTTGGAGTCTCCTTGGCATTGATAGAACTGTGCGTTGGACACACTCCACAGATATTTGCCTCCATGTATCCGAGATACTTTGAATCAGTTCTTGACGATTTTGAAGCAAGATTTTATTATTAATTTCTTTGGCCATGATTTCCCAAATGTTCTCAATAGGATTGAGGTCTGGGTTTCGCGCTGGCCACTCTAACGTAGTTACTTTATTAGCTTGCAAAAAATCTCTTCTTAGGTTCGCTTTATGTTTTGGGTAATTATCCTGTTGGAATACAAAATTATTTCCAAAAACGGGTATAACTGAAGGTAACATTGCTTGCTGCAGAATATCTCGAAAAATTAATGCTCTCAATCGTTCTTCTACTATAACACACATTCCTGTTCCACAGGAACTTACCCTGCCCCAAACATTCACAGAAAAACGTCCACTACGCTTAATTTTATGAACATATTGTTCAGAAAATTGTTCACCAACTGGTCTATAAACACGAACACGTCCATTACTGCATGATTGAAAAGTTTTTTCATCGGAAAAGACTACATTTTCCCAAAAATTGACATTATTGTTTATATAATGAACGGCAAAACGCAGTCTTTTCTCTTTATTTTCTTCCGAGAAAAACAACTTGTTGGCCGCACTTCGATTTCATAGTTCACTTTCTTTTATTCTTTTTCGACTAGTTCTTACAGAACCTGGAAAATTGGTTTTCGCTTTTGCTCTTATAGCGGTACTAAAAGGATGCTTCCTTAGAAAATTGACTAACCGCATATCTTCATCAGGGGTTGATATTTTCTGTCGTTCTGAAACAACAGCATTTGAAAATAATCTGGTAAGTTTAGTAAAATTCATACGTTGTCGCTTTCTTTTAATAGTTGCAGTTTCCTGAATTTTTCGTTTTGCCAAAAGTACCGTATTTTTGCCCACATTTATTTTATTTGCAATGTTCCTAATGCTCATGCCCTCCTCTAACCTAGTTCTAGTTATCGCTTTTAGCAGTGCATTTAATTGAGGCATTTTAAAAATTCTGTACGCTTCTGACTTTCACAAAATTGACACTGACATTGCCATACATAAAAAAGTCAAATTTACACATTACAGATTTTAGAATTTGGCAGAATGTGTCAAAAGTCGGCGTCTGATTTTGTAGCAACTGTACATGTTAATCAAGCGTCAAAGCTTGTATATAATTTTATAGACGAGCTTTGACGTTTGTTTGACATTTGTCGACAGTCATACTCTAAGAAAATAAAAATCTGTCAAGCTAAATTACACAGCAAGACTAGATCTAAATAATTTATGAACTCGATAGACCGAATTTTTCTTCTATCTGAATTTGTGAATTTTACGGTTTTTGGAAATATTTTAATTAAAAAAAAAAACACAAATAAAGCGAGAAACACTGTTTTTAGGAATATTCTAACTATGTTTTTGTATACCTAAAGAATTACACATATTTTTATTTTTACTTTTCAATCTTTTTAATGACAGAACATCTTGCATTGGAATGTTACTTTATTATAAACATTATAATACAAAGCTTTTTCTACCTCAGATTTCAAACCCCTTTTTATGGAATCAAGAAGCAAACCGTTGATAATTTTTTTTTATGACGCAAAAGTATGTTTTAGAACATCAATAAAACCAGTTTTGTTTTAGATGTTTAAACGTGGCGCTCTGAGTGTTGTCCAAATTGTCATTTTTGCAAGTGCATTAAAAATGAAACTGACATATTCTTTTTAAAAATTGAACCTATTTGAAATAGCTGACTTTTCTTACGGTACATTGAACAAACTTTACAACAAACTATCTTAACCAAAAGACTAAAGAATTGTGTTCACTCAAAAGTTGGGCACATTGATCATTCTCCCACTCCCAAAAACTGTTGGAGCCTTTTTAACTATAGAACGACATTTTCGAACGTAGTCTTAGATGTTGAAAAAACCGATTATCTTTGGCTTAATGTCATTTATTTTATCATTAGTTTCAGTACACAGAGTCTGTAGGAAAAGTGACAGATTTTTGGCATTTACATTTTTTTTTATTTTGAATTTTTTAAATAAAAAGAGTTTCGTGGCTTTGTTAGAGTTTAATCAAAAGTTTTAAATGTATATAGGTAGTTTCTCTACCAGCGTCAACAAACTGAAGGGAGCAAGGAGCAAGTGTAAACGTAGGACATTGGATGTTTGATGTTTCAGTAAACAATTAAGGGATTTCTTTTGTGGTGATGTTTGTGGTACCTAATTTTCATGATTTTGAATATGTTCGGTTATTAATACTTGGGTTTTTCCCTAAACTTTATCAGACTGGCTTCAAATTTTGGCCCATGTTGTTAATTTAATGTGGCTGAAAACAAAAATTCTAACACTTAAGCAGTACTTTAAACATGTGTCAAATATTTGGTATTTTATGGTCACAACAAAATCTTTGTATTTACAAATAAATCAAGTTTTAGCAGCTCACTAGTGGTGCTAAATAGAAGACTACGAACGAACGGTGAGTGCATTTTATGTTTGAGTGAGTATATTGTACTGTATTGTATTGTCACTTTGGTGAAAATGTTTCATACGTTTTTTCCTGCTCTTAAAAGCTTTTTTCTTAGGATTTTTCTATGGGAAATAGTTACTCTTCAGTTTAGATTTCCTATTTAAGCATTGCTACTCTTTTGTTTTGAATAAAAATTTTATTTAAAGACTATTTAATATCTCTATAATGTATTATTGTTGTAATGTTCAGTTTTTTGCTAAACCAGACATTTATAGTCTATATCTTTTGTTTCTTAAATAATTTTTTTTTCGCAATGCTAATAATGTGAATAGCAGGTTTGCTATTTTACCTTTTGATGCTTTTTCAGAATGAATTGGTTTTTTCTATTTTCATAGAACAGATTATGTCTCTTTTATTAACTGTATTTGACAACTTTTTTATATTTTGAATGAAACTCTTTAGTAGAATTTTTGTCTTTTTTTGTACCAGCTGGTCAATTTTTAACCGTAAATACTTGACATGTTTACTACTTTTTCTGAAGGATAGAATAAGTATGAATTTTTTAAAATCGTACATTTTAAAAAACAGAAACCAATACAAAGTTAAGTGTTTTTATAAAAAAACAAATTTTGATTTGCATATTTGCATTAAAATAGATGCTTATCTTATCATTAGATGGTTTCTTATGAAGGTGCCATTGAAGGTGCTGTATTTTATTACATCATCAATTGCCTATCTATAAATCGTCGCCAAATATAAGTGAACCAACAACGAAATATTCAGTATCTTATCACAAATTTATAAAGAGATGTTTCAAAGGTATTAGCAAAAGCTGAGGCGTGGTTTACAACCGATTTTTCTAAGAATGTCTCGGTGTAATCTATCTTTTCAAAAGTTTCGTTAAGAAATTAAGTATGTTTAATTATGCTATTTGTTTGAGATAAGACTCCTAATCTCCGGCACATATCTACAAGAAATACTTGATTACGACCGATTACAGAAGACCGAAAAAAAAATTGACAAATAGCGAAGTAAAGTGTTGTCACGTACACCCAAAAACACTGCTCAAGGTTTATTTAGCAGAAAAAAAGTATAGCTTATGTTCAATTGATAAGATACGAAACACCTTAATTGATCAGACAAAGAAACATAACAACTAATAAAAATTATTACAAGATATAATTCTTACTGGCGTCTATTAATAACTTTTTCTTATCTTTCACCTATTGTTTTTGTATAAAGTGGAAAATTCGTTATGTCTAATAGGAATAATAGCGTTTTTCAATTGCAGCCAATAATGACCTTCAATCATATTTGGTTTGGTATTAAGCCATGTTAAAAAATATGTCCTTGATTTTGCGTAATTTTTTTAACACGTGTGTTCCATCTTCGGTGTCTATTTTAAAATCTATTGGCGGCAAGCAACAATCTGGGCGCTCATGTCTTCAACAAATATTTTTGCAATCTCTTACCATACATAGCAACGAGTTTTATTAATCACAATTTTTATTTACATGAATCTAACCAAACTGTAATACCTACCCATTGTAAAAGGCGTTTCGAAATTGAGCAAATGTTTGAAGACAAGGGATTTCAAGAGAAATTGGTGTTATTCATAAAAGTACAAAATTACGTCAATTAAGGCTAAATATCTATTACTTGGCTTTTTGACGTAACAGGAAAAGGATTGAACCTAGTGATAAGGCAAAAGTTACTCAATTATTTCCACCTGTTATTGAAAAATATTAAACAAGATATTTGAGTTTTATGGCACATAAAATTTGTTAAGTACAAGCGACGCCATATATCAAATTCTATTAAGTCAAGAAGTCAATTGAATGTCTCATGAAGAAGTCTTCATTTATATTCATGTTGCATTACAAATATGAAATTTAATAAAAGTCCTCATTATATACGTTACTGCAAAAGTTGGACGAATTTTAGGTTTTATGAAGTTCATTGGTCAAAGCCTCAACTGTAGCAATATAGTATTTAAGACCTTTTACCATAAGCATTTGGTTTTATAGTAAAAGTGAAAATAACTTACAGAATGCTTTTTTGTAGAAACGACCAAGAATTATAGTAAAAAATGTTAAATGAACTTTAATTTAAAAATTTGTACTAGTAATTAGTAATTTCCGTATTAAAATTAGAGTATTTATTTAGGAGATACCAATGTTGTTCAGACTGTTTCCTCGTTAAAACATCTGTGGAAATTAAACACAGATGCTTGAAACAACAAAATGAAACCAATATTGAAAAAGTACAGTACAAACAGCCTAAGCCATTCTTTTACACAAAATAAAACTGAGACAAAAAGTACAAATTGTCTAGAAAGAAAGAGTAACGAATATATACAAATACATCAAAAAAATGTATACGTGAAACTGTAAAAAAACTATAGGAACTAAAGAGGAAACCAGGATCATGGATATCCAAAACTTGACAAGACTTAGGATATGTGTCTACCTAAAAACGGCTGCCTACTAAAAGTAAAGATGAAATCTGGTTGACATAATAAAAAGTAAAAAGAGAATTTGCTAAACTAAAGTACGTTGATGTTTAGTACGACCTTTGGTCAAAACGGCGTACAATACAAGGACATTAGAAAAGTACAATTGAAATTAGACATAAATGGAGAAAAATCAGCAATATCGTAGCATTATCAACCGACATAAGAACTCGACACTTCAACTAACAGAGGAAACGACTGGAGAGAGATTTTCTTGGTAGGCTTAACTTTTTTTCTAATCAGAATGTTTTTCTATACGTCTTGAATCTAATACATAGAAGCCAAAAGATCTAAACGCGTCAAATATTTGTTGTTTTTAGGAAAAACGTCAGCAAACATATTTTTGTATACATCTAAATTATTTTGAAAATATTCTGCGAATTCTCGTTACTGTATATATAAAATGATTAAAAATCTAAGAGATGGTACTACTGGAATATGTGAACAATAAATGAAATGACGCAAGGAAAATGTTGTCAAACAATCTGGTAAATTCCTCCATGAATTGCAGCTATCGAAGCAGCTAACTTAAAAAATTTCGGTTTTTTCTGAAGTTTTAAAACTTTAGAATATAAAAAGATATACCTACTACAGTTGATTCCTCGGACAGCACACTATTCATGATATCTTAAGGCAGCATATCTAATGTAAAATTTTAACGTTTTTATACCTCACTAATGCTATAGGTTTCTTGTCAAGCTTAATTTTTAAAATATCTTAAAACCTGGGTTACTAGAGCCTAAGTTGTTGATGACCTTAAGTTATTCAGATCTATTTACCTTCAGTAGATTTTTTTGATTTTTTGACTTTGTCGGTTGTAGTAAACGTTAAAGTTAGCAACTGTAGTAATTTAAAGCGAAAAATTGTCTTTTTTACAACAATTTAGAAATTACTATTTATAACAGTAATATTTGGACAAAAGTGAGATTTACAGGACAATTAACTTGACATTGTCAGCTTGATTTTTGCTGTATAGTAATATACAAGTATATTATTTAATTAAGACGTTGTATTGTCAGATGAGTGTGTTTAAAAGACGTCGAGTGCATTTAATGGAACGAGTGTACAATACGTTTTATTTAACTAATTTAATTGATTTATTAATTATAAAACTTTCGACTGCTGGAGTTTCTTTACTAAACAAGAGACTTTTGCATGGGGAGTTAGCAATGGCATTGTATTCCTTAATTATAATTTGATAGCCGTAAAACGAATTTAATAATTTATATAATTGGTCTGCTACTGTTTAACATGAACGCTAAAAACAATTAATTTAGCTCTACGCAGCCTGAGAATCGAGTCAAAAAGGGTCATATTATAAAAAGTGTGGCGCTTTCAATGGATGATATTAAAAAAAAACAAAGCGTTTATTGAATGTCACAGAGAACGTCTTTTGTGCTAGTGTGACATATCATATAAATACCAATACAACAAAGCTAAATGTTATAAAATCAGTTTTATAATACGATTCATTATTAAACTACTCCGTTGATTTAATATGAGTCTACGTATAACGCAAAGTAGACAAAATATTCAGTTGCATTGTTTTGCTGTACAAGCGTTCTATGACAAGATTCTCTAATTGGATAAAAAACTTTTTAATCATATAATTATTGTTATTTAGTGTCATCGCAAAAAATTGTAAGCAAAAGTTAAACACCGATTTAGAATACAAAAGTGTTGGCTTTTTGTTTTGTTATGTTAACACACAAAAGGTATAGTTAAAAAAAATAAATATGTCTGGCTATTATCTTTTTTGCAAAATTAATTATAATAAAAACAAGATTGTTTAGATATAAAACGTTATCAGTTTCCTTATTTATTTCAATCGCAATATTTCTGCTTGACTTGAATTTTTCCGTCTGTTTTTATCTTTTCTATTATATACCTACCTTAGAAGCTAGGTATATATTATATACCTACCTTCTTCAAGACTGTAATGTTTGATTGGGTTTATTTTTCTATCACACTTACTAGAAATCGCAGTTATGTAACGATTAAGAGCAAATTCCGTTCTGAATTTGTGTAATTTTTTGTCACTAGCCCGTCTAGATTTCTGCGGAAAGGACCTATAGTCTGTTCAGATTCAAGGAAGAGTATTTTGGTCATTTGAATGTTGAATAGTTTTTAAACCATTAAAAAATGGTTTAAAATGAAATATACGTTTTTTTCTGCGGCCTGCCCTGTTCGAAAAATCGTCAACCATCTCCTACTTCATAGATGTGATCACGTGGAGCCTGTATACATTTGTTTCCAAGCACTCTTTCTTGAAATTGAATAGAGTATAGTTACATTTGCAAAAAGTCGCTTGGTAGTCAGGTGGTGGCTGACGATAGTGCGTTTAGAACCGGACCGAATGAGTGGTGTTGGTTCGAGTGCCACCCAGGCGGAAGTTTTTTTCTACAAAGAAAATGAGTTTCATCTGGCTATGGGAGTTTGTATGTTTTGTAAATAAAGGGAGCACAATAGATCAAAAAGGTCGCTATGCAATAGATCCTAGTCAAAATCCAACTTTTTAATAGCTCCTGATAATCAAGTCTTAGATGTTGTTATAAGAAAAGAATTATGACTAAATTAAAACCAAAACATAGATATTGTAGAATGAAAAAAACAGTGACTTATTAATTAACAATAAATGAATTATTAAGTACTATATAAACCGTCCTTAACTAGCGAAATAGAAAATTGCATTATTATATGAAATTATTGTTTTAAATCGAATAAACATTGTGAATTACAATTAGTCACACAATGTAAATGATAATCAGTTCGACTACGATTTCAAGCTATTACATGAATTCTTTACATTACATCAATTAACTTAACTTAAGTTAGAGATAATCATAATTGTATAATTAATTGTATATCTTAGAATTTGCAAGGAACCGCTAAACATTTTTCTCTAGGAGATATGTCATTATAGCTAGTTTTTTACATTTTAAAAGTTTATAGAAATGCAGATAAAAATCAGACTATGTTATCCATACCTTTGTAACAATGTTTATTTAAATGAATTATTTTGTATTTAAGACGGTTTTAATCTTAATTTAATCTTAAGACGGTTGATTTTCTTTTCGGATTATTGAAATCGAACATTCTATTCAAAAGATGGAATGGCATATTATCAAATAAAACATACACTATAAAAAATTACGATAACGCGCCGATGTGGCTCCCGTGCGAAGCCGGTACGACCCGCTAGTCTTCAACATTTAGACATTTTTACAAATTATACAAAAGTCAGAATTTTTCAAGTCAAACTGCTATAGTTGGTCTATTTTGGAAACGTCTCCTTCAATACACCTTCTAGAAACGAGGATTTCGAATGCCAATTAGATCCTGTTTTTCACTCGCACTTAGTTGCATATTTATGGAGGAAGTTAAAAAAACAATAAAACCTTCAATTCAAAATCAAACTCAGGTCAAGCTACGTTTACTATGTGACCTCTTATAGTAAAACCATGAATTAACCAGCATTTTGGTTACATACAAATCCGGTTAGGTTTGTAATGTCTGTCTTCTGATTTTGATTCAAATAATTAAAACGCAAAGTTTCTTTTAATTAATCATATTTATTATATTTTGTATCACTACGAGTTTGAAGATCTCTATTTTGTCATGTTTGATGAAATTGATACAACTACAAATGCAAAGCAATGATACTTTATTTTTTTATTTTTGTTGTTTTTTTTATTATTTTATGTGTTTTCTGCTTTTGTTTTTGAATGTACAGATCTTTAGTTTAGCATACTCAACTAAATCTAATGACTTTAGTAACTAAATGCATCTTTGATTATCACGACTCTACAAAAAAAAAACGATTTTTGTCTTATTTTATGATTTTTGTATGAAGCGTAAAGTCTGTTTTTTTTAAATCTAATAACTGTATTGATTTGTATATTGTGTTAAGATTTTTTAAGTTTTGTATTGTTAAACGCATATTAGTTAAAATGTCACAAAAACATAACATTTTTTTTCTTGAAATTTTGGGCATATCTTGTATATATCTTGGACTAGTGACATAAAATTTAAAATTTAGTTATTAAATTATTTAGATAATTAATTATTTAATTAATTTAATTGTTAAAAATTTTAATACCTACTTTTCAAAAATATAAAGTAGCCAGTATCATTTGATAACAAAAAAAACGTTATTGACATGCTCATCTTTGGTATTTATAAATGGTTTCTCGATTTTTTTGCGCATATTCTTTGTTTTGATCAATTTGAGCATCTTTTTTTTATCTTTGCTCACACCGCAACCACCGTCATTATTGGTTTGATCATTGTTTGCGTAATTACTGATTATTTGAGTATATATTGATTACTATTGTTCTTTTTTGTCGGGATAAAGCAATCATAAATTGGGCACATACCATAACAACCTCAAAAAAAATTCAAAAAATATTATCAAAAACTAAAAAAAAAACTCCGTTGCATTGAGCCCAAACAAAACCCTCACTATCTTCTGCTTCAGTTAGTGAGGGAGATGAGTAGTTGGCGAATTTTGGGAAATGTTTTAGCATCAGTTCAACGTTACATTGTACTTTTTATATTATAAAAGAAACACCAAATTTGAACTAGATCAGACTTGTTAAAGATGCTTACATACATTTTTTAAGCAGATTTTTTTTTAACTTTTAAACGGTTAAACTGTTTTTTTTAATCATGGTTAAGAACACTCTCGATTACCTCAGCTTTTTACAATTTTTGAAGGTTTTTCTCGATTTATCTAAGATGCTTTTACGACATCTAAATTTTCTACGGTACCACCTTTGAGACATCTCAAAGGTGGCACCGTAACATTTTTTTTCTAACAAAAAAAAAACAATCAAAATCGACTTATAAATCAAAAAGTTATCCGCGACCACGGGCTATCAAACGCACTAGTCGCCAATAAAATGTTCAAAGTTTTCTCCTGATTTCTTTAAGATGCCATTATCAGATCTTAATTTGCTTATCAAGGTACCACCGTTGATATATCTCTTTTGCAAGAAAAAAAAAAGAATTATGAAAATCGGTTTATAAATAACAAACTTATCCGCGAGCACACATAATATACGGTCGATTTGAGAAACCTTCTCTTTTTTGAAGTCAGTTAAAAGAATTAAAAATGATCGATTGTTCACATACTGAATTTTCAGCTGTGAGCCTATTCAAGTAAAAATTGGCACACTTAAATGACACTATAACATAAAGTTGTAGTAAATTTTAGCTCTAAAAAAGCAAAAGCTAAAAGTCTTTTAACAAAAAAAAAAAAAAGAAAATTGTCAAAAACAAATGAAACTGAAAAGTGAAAAATAAAAACTTTTCAACCTTTACCTAAATGTCTACATAACTTGGAGTCTACGCTAAATAGGCAAACAAACAGGTATTTTTTTGTATGCTTGAGATAATTAGAAATTTAGTTAAAAGAGTGCCTGATTTGAATACTGTGCTCACTATTGCTAACCCGTACTCAGAAGTTGAACATGAAATGAAGTTTGTTTGGGGCCGATATATTTTTCGGATGATCACATTAGTTTGGGACTAAAATGTTTTAATTTTTTGTTTTTTAGTTCAGTTTTTTAAAGTTCAAATGTTGTTTAAAAATTTTAATTTAAAAAAAATCTTTTATGCAAAAGCAAAGTTTGACAGATCTAAAAAAAAGTGATCTTGTCATGTGTTCTTTAAAGAAAATGAAGGCTTACTGTTGAAGATGACATAATTATGGTTTTTTTTTATCAGAAGAAAACAAAAAGGTTTGTAATTAATTCCGGGTGACTTTTAATGATTGAATATTATTTTTTTTACGTTGGCTAGATATTTGAATTCTTTAATTGGCAACATCGTTACCGCGACACACAATTTCACAAAAATTCAAAACAAATTTCTAAAATGTCTTTACTTTTCGTTGCTTTACTTTGTAACATAACCTAAATAAGGATGATTGACAACTGACAGGTTGCACTACCAACCTACTCAGTCTTGCCACTGTAATTTTTGATTTATTCATTTATAGTCGCTCTATACAGAATTTATGGATTGAAATAGGTTACGAAATGATCAACATGCATGTTTATCTCTGGGTCAAAAGCTTGTATAATTCTATTGTTTTCTACTTTTTTATTTGACTTTCTGTCATAAAGACATAATGCATACAGATCATTTAAAGAATTTTTGACATATGATATTAAATATTCTCATTCTTTAGCGACAATTGTTTCTGCTTAGATTTTTTTTGTTATCACAAGTATGTAGATTTAATTTATTATCATTTTTTTATGGTAATTATTCAGAACATGATATGAACACTTGCTCTTATAAATATGTAAAGAACCAATTTGCATAGGAACAGATTATACTTATTTATTCTTATTCCTATCATCTATGACTGAAAAAGCTCTACTTTTGCAGATATAATAGCGATTTCAAAAAAAAATGAGGCTTTCAATTATTAGACTTTTATTATATTTTTACCTCAAAACTTTCAATGGAAAAAATTAATAAAATTGATTCTGATATCATTAAATATTAAGTTATCTATTTAAATAACGTAAACAAATTAAACATAAAAACCAATTTGAATCAGTTATATAAATAAAATAATTAATCATATTGAAGTCGGTTTTTTCCAAATTTTTCATTTGTTTAATTATTATTAATTTTTGAGCATTTTCAATTTTTAATATAAATTAAATTATTTGGAATTTAGTCGACTTAAGTGAGACACTTTTGAAAAAATGTCGAAGCTTGGAAGTACTGAAAAATTAGAGCACTAAAAATTTCTGAAAAATTTCTAAAACTTAAATTTTTATTTTGAAAAGCATTGACAATATTGTCGAAATTCATGGAGGAAAAAAATGCAAGAGCCGAGTATTACGAATGGAGAAAACGACAAATTTTCAAATATAGGAAAGACTTTATAGAACAACTACATATAGACAATTTCATAAAATGAAGACAAAAAAAATATGTATACATAGGAAAAAGTTGTCCATAAACATCTCGTTTTTTAAATTTTTGGTAGAGCAATTGATAAAATCCTTTCAAAAAATTGCTTTCCAAAAAGTAAAATGAAATAACTCTTGGTAAATAATATCACCATCAGATAGAGATGATTAATTTTTGAAGAAAAGTTAATCGAGATAAAATTTTATATATTAGCATGTAGCCACTCCGCCTCCATGTTATTTGTCGAATTTTAAAAATCTCGCTTTTTTGTTTTGTTTTTATATATATTCATGAAAAGCTGCTTTAAAGTGTTCTTAACTTCTCGAAATGAACGATTGAACGCAACTCAAGTTTGCAACGACTTTTTGAAGGTGGGGCTTATGAAAAAATTGTATAAACAAAAATAATTATAATAATGTTTATTAATGCTGTTGGATCAGTACAAGATCATGGCACATGTCATAAAGCGAGAAAGCAAACAAAAGAGTACATAACAAATAAAAAGAGTTTTTATTCTTAAAGTCGATTAATCACCAATTCTTGAATCTAAATGGCAATGTCCAGTCGAGACCCTAGGCCAGCATGACCATTCGGTTAACATAAAAGATAATAAAAGTTGGAAAAAGATGTGTCTTGTGGTTTTAAAATCTATACAATTGCAACAGTTCAGTTCAGTTCAGCTGTCTCTTTATCTATGTAGTAGGATCCTGAAGGGTAAATATATAATGAGTAGATGGCTGAGTTGTATGGAGCCAAATGAATCTTGTTTTTCTTGTTTTCATTCAAATATTAAAAACTATTAAATAATAACAAAATACGAGAAGTTTATCTTGCGTTATTTGCTTAATCTGAATCAATGTGTCATTGGTATAAAATATGTGATGATGTCTGTAAAAAGACCGTTAAATGAGTGAATGGAGATATCTTTATCAGTGGTTTATCTGTTGGTGCGATTGTCCCTGGAGGCTTCTTATAGCCACATCGACGATCGATTCTTCTTCGTCATCGTAGATTGCACAGTAGTTAGTTATCGACAGCGAACGACCCATGGTTGGTGAGCCCTGAGCCGTGAGCAATCCAAGAGAGCGAGGTAGGGTTGGCAGGCAGAGGAGCCACCATGGTTGTCATCGATTTCCATCCTCCCCGTTAGCAACCGGGGCGGCCGACGAGGACGAAAAGAGGTACAAATAGATAGAATAGAAGAGGGTGCGAGTGCGAATAAGCAAGCAAGCACGAGGGTCTGTCTGTCCGCTTGCTGGCCACGCCGGTACGGAACAGCAGCTGACGCAGCAGCAGCAGCAGCAGCCGCACCAGCGAAGAGGAGGCTCAGCTCGAGGCTCACTTTTTCGTCACTTTTGTCAGATCTGCAGTGTTCGAGTGTTCCTCGACGCGGCTTGTGGTGTGCATGTGCTTCGCTTCGTCGTCCTCTGGTGCGGCAGCCAAAGCTAAGCCAGCAAGTCGTGCCAAATTAGTATTGCGAGATTGCGACATCATCCTCGTCGAAGGTTTGTGCAACCTGGACAGAGACGCTTTTATCAGCGCATAGGGGTCGTGTAAAGGTCGCTGCTCGGCGTCTTCGACGTCGTCAAAGACCTACGCCATCCAGGACAGGCAGTGCTAGTCGACTCCACGGACTCTTGACATACGGTCGGTAATCGCGAGCGCGGCCTTGGAGCTCCTTATCGATACGTAAACAGTGTTTGCGACACCGTTTCACACGGCATCATCGACAAGGTGAAGACTTGGACCTTTGGAACGGCGACCCTACCAACCGCCTATCCCAGGTATATACCACATTTACGATATATTATATTCATATCTCTGCTGAGTTAGTGCTTATCCTCTCTATACATAGTTCACGGCGCAGACACAATGACATAACACAATTCAGGGAGCGTCGTCATCCAAGAACCTTCTTCCTGTCGACTGACCTCCACGACTCCTCTAATTATTCCTATTTCTTTGACAACTTTTTTTTTTAATTAGATGATACACTCTTAACTATCTGCAGTCTTTCAATCTACAATAACAACATCAGCCTAAAATAATGATCATAATAAAAAAAGATTTGTTTCGTTACCATGACAACGCCAAAAACTCATCATTTCCATCACTCCCAGTGACGTACTTTGATATTTTATTAGGATTGTGGATTCGCAAAAACCGTCGAGACAGACGACACACTTTCTCGATCTTCTATCCTTAAACACGCCTTAAAAAGGACGCAATTCTTGCTGGCTTGCTTGATCAATATAAGAATCCACCACGGCTTCCTAACCTTGGCAATATCCTCTAGAATAATCAAAATTGATGGAAATAGTTCGTTTATGTAAACACATAATCATCATGTGTGTGGCTTACATAACTTCAATACTGTCATTACAAACAATAGAAGATGGTTTTTCATGTGACCATTCAGTTTCTTGACATTGGGATAAAATGAGAGCAATATTTAAAACAATCACTTCTCATTTTGAAACCATCCATCAAACCACTCTTTGCATAACAGTCACCTTATCTCATTGTCAACTTGAACAAAATGTCAAACATTATCGCATTTCTCTGCAAATTCCTTACCTTTTCCTGCAGACCACGTGCCTCCATTTAAAACCAGGAAGATAGTGCTCAGTTCCAATTTAAACTATCGTGACGTAGCATTTCATCCGGATTAAACAAGAACTTAGGAAAAGGAAGTGGCGAAATTTTGAAACGGTGATTTTTGGTCAATTTTTCGAATTTCGACAGAGCCGCACTTGAGTGAAATTATCGCTACTTTCTTAACTTCTCCTATTTTGGAATTTTTATTTAGTAACAAAAAGCTAACTGAGAAATAAATAAATCAAATTGCTTAGTCCACACTATTTTTTTTAATTATCACATGTTTTTTTTAAAATCGACGAGAAGTCTTTATACCATTTAATTGATGATATAACTGCCAATTTTTCAAATTTTATAAAAAGTACGTACAAATGTGTTGATGATAATAATAATTACAACCTGTTTGTCATTATCGTCTAGCCTATCATAAGATTTTCTCTTTATGTGTTACGTATTAGGTTGAGTTTCTTCAAAATACTTTTACTTTAATCTTATCTTATTTTTTTCCCAATGAGTCTTCTTCCAATCTCTCATTTTTTCATCCAAAATTTGGAATGGGATTGGCTAATCACAGTAAGGTTTTACCCAAAAATAAACATTTGTTCATTTTTGTTTCTTTTAATCAGAAACAAAACATTTCTGTAATGTTTTAAAATTTTTTATCAAGCTTTTAGTCACAATAGGAGGTCTTGCACAAATAAGACTTTAATTCAATGAATAATTGGAAACTGTTATTCGGATCGTAAAGAACAATGTGAGGCATGTTTTGGTACTTTTTGAGCAATCTTTCACATCTAGACACTGTTTACGAGTTTTATGTTTATAATACGGTGCTTGATAATACTTACAATTCAACTTTTTATTCCGTCATTTACAAATTTTTTGTGAAACTCGTAAGAAGTGCTTCTTGATTATTACTTTTGGATGATTTGTGTTATTGCCTCTATGACTTTTTTATTAGTTTGATCAATCCATTACAGTCTTTTAAAGTCGATTATATTATTGACTAGCAGCCCGTCCCGGCTTCGCACGGGGTAGACAATTATTTATTTTTGGAAATTTGCCCCCCCAGTGCCCCCTCCACCCCGCCCGCCGCGATGCCCGGCGCGCTTTTCAGACTGCATCGCAAACAACGGCCACGGCGCTATGGCGGTTTTGTTTACTGTTTGAATTTTTTAATTCGTAATATCTTTTGAATGGAAAGTCTAATTTAAATAATTTAAAAACTATTTTATAGGTAGTTAAATGATCTTGACCATAAAATAATTTATTTGGATAAGGATTAATATAAACACATAAATAGCATGGTTTGAATTTGGTTAGCATTTTCATTAATGTTTAAAATGAAAAAAGTTGTTGTAGTGACATAACTACAATAGTTGGACATATGCTACCGCGGAGTTTTTTGTAGACATTATGATGTTCTTCAATATTGTTGTACATTATTTTGTTCTATCGCTAATAGTTTCGGCAGCGCATTCGACGAAAGACATTTTAAGACTCATTTTTCTACACCTTAGGTTACATTGTTTAGATTTTACCAAGGATCCCTAATGTTTTTCAAAATGAAATGTAGCCTATGTCAAATTGGAAGAATGTAGCATTCTATTGGTGAAAGAATTTTTTAATCGGCCCAGTACTTTTTGAGCCTATTCATTACAAACATACAAATCTTTCCTCTTTATAATATTAGTGTAGATGAAAGATTCGAAATTTTCACTGCTTAGAATTTGTATCTGAACTTGAAATTTTGCGTTATACTTATCAAAAATACAATTTTTTGTGAATGCCGCATTGTGGTCAATTTTTTCATCCGAAAGGAAATAGTCTCATTTATAGTCGTTTTTTTTTAAATACGCAATAGTTGTAAAACATAGCATCATCTCTCTCTATCTTATTTAGAGCGGTAGAATTTGTCGTTCCAGTTCCCCATCCCATAAACACGGTTTTTTTCCAGAGGTGGCTTAGCTTTACCAACAAAGTCCTTTTTTATTATACTACGACATTCTAAGAAGACAGAAAAGCATCGGTTCTATTGTGTCACAAAATGCGTCTTATTGGAATTATAACGTTTAATATTTAAAAAAAAAATTTAAAGCGTTTTTGTTTTTTTTTTCTAAAGAACAAAATTCAATTTTTACAAATTCAATCACTTGTAAAAAAACGACTGCATATTTGAAAACACACTTTGAACAAATAGACTCCCTTGCATTTTTGGTCTGGATTTCTACCTTTTTAGCTATAAACATCAATTATTGCAGGTAGAACACTAAGTTTATATCTTTTGTTACAAAATTTGACAATTACATGCTTAGACTTGATTACATCTCATGTGATATTGTTACGAATCTACAGAAATGACCACATGAGATGAAAGAAAATCAAAAAAGGCCACAGAAAATCATATTTGTTTATGAGATAAATCTATATCAATGAGATCTATTGCGATCTATTCTTTTTAACGTCAACGTGTAGTCAACATGAAAATGTATTAATTAAACATCAATATTGTACTTACCTGCACATTTATGTTCATGCCGTTTTTTTAGTTCTTCTTTACGTCAATGTCACAATGATGACGTATACTTGTTTTCTAACATATTTTATATAATATTATAATAACAAACCACTGTCCCTCTTTCCTTCATTTTAATATAATTGTTTTAATTTGCAGAGAAGATAATCATGTGAAATAAGACCTCAAATTACAGAAATACTATTTTAATATCTAATTAGACATTTTTTGTTAAAATAGTGCCGACTAGATATCCTTGAGACCCTCATAATTTGTTTACTTTTTTTTTACTAAATAAGATGCACGTAACCAGGACTACTGACACAAAATCCCATCAATCGTTTAAGAATAATTTGTTCCACTTATCTTAAGATTTAAAATTTATGAGAAAACTTCATGTTTCTCTCGTAAAAACAATATTTGCAGATTGTTGTTATATAAATCTCCTCCTTGATGAGAGTCAGTTTTATTCTTTTACAAAGAGTGTTACGTAGAGACTTGATGACATAGATGTGTTTTTTTTAAAGAAGCACCATATCAAAGAGTAAATAATTATACAGGTGGCAGTAGTTGATTTGCAACGGTTGAAACATTCATGAAGAAAATAACAATTACGAATTACAATCGATACCAACTATAATAAAATGAGTTTGATAATTGTATCAAAAAGCGAATAATTAGTATAATTAGCACATAAAAGGAACCTTGACATATTCTTCTTCTCTCTTATTGCACTCTCATTTGAGCTCATTACGTCAATAATAAATCGGTCATTAGTATATTCATCTTAATTTTATTTAAACGTTTTTTTTTTCGTAGCAGCAGCAGAAAAATAATTAAAGTTAATGTTTCTATTATAATTGCAATAGCCACAAACTTTTTTTAGCTCGATAAAAAACATTCCATAAAACCACCACCTGTTATTATTAAGTTACTCAAAAGAAAAATACAGCAATGGTCATTTTAAGGTCTGTCAAAAATTCTCAGTTATAATTATAAGCGCTAAAATGTAAACAGAGAAATGTCATGAATAATAACTGTAAACTTGCTGTTTACAATTGGTTATATACATTTTATTATCAACTTTCCTACATTACTGAGTAATTGGCTACAAATGATTTCAATCGTTGAAAAACACCAAAATTTTAGCCGTGAAAAAATTACAGTAGACCGTACTCGCGAAGAGTATAGTAGTGGAGTAATTGAGAATTTTCAGGGTCAGAAAGAAGGTAAAAATTTTCTGTAAAGAAAGTTTCAGATAGTTTGGGGCATACATTTAGATATTTATATCTGCATCTAAATAATTTATTGTCATAAATTCTTTAGATCAATGCTTGCTGCACGTCTTCGCCTACCCCACAAACATCGTTTTCCTGTTTCCAGTTATCGAACTCACTCAATTCTTTGTAAAAAGCGTCTTTGGATTTCTTGGATAGCAAGCTCGATGTGACTTCTTCAACATCTTTCGCAATTTTTTCAGGAAAAGAACTATTTGTTTTCTTTTTCAACAATGTTACAAGCGCCGAAACAGTTGTTTGCAAAATTTTCCTCAAACAATAAATTTTCTGTCAACAACAACATGGTAACCAAATCATAGACTACTACTAATCTTTGTAGATGTAAAATTTTTGGGTTTTGATGAGTTTTTAAGAAATCTTAAAAAACTCAAGCAAGCTTCCGTGACTAAACCTTTCTTTCGTGACTTATTTGCCCACTTTATTATACACATAGATATTAATTGCATAGAAGAACATAAATTAAAACATATAAAATTATTGATATTTAGATATTGACAGTATTTAATAATTTAGTTTTTGAAGCCGTACCAATCAACGGAGAACAACAATTTACTAACTCAACCTATAATTTAAATTTAAAAATACAACCTGAGAAATTATTTAGGTCAAAACAAAATCTACAGTAGTAAACAATGCAAAAGATGATCTACCACGGTGCGTGAAAAAAATATTGAATTATTTTAATCACTATTTTAATATTTGTGTTATGTAAACAGGATGACTCTCATCTTGGAACTTTTTTTTGAATTACAACAACTAGAGTCTAAAATAACTCTTGTCTCAAAAAATTGCAAGGGGAAATCTGTTAGACATCCTAAATAACGGCAAGTCAAAATCAGGTTCCCATTTTGTTAGTCCGGCTCTGTCTGCTGTTGTTTGGTACGCGAGGAAAAAGGCTCACACTTGGAACATCTGTTTGAGCAGGTCCGGGCTCCATAATTTGAAATTTTTTTTTTACAATAAATTAGTAAATGTATTTGTTAAAGTGGTATTTGATTGAAGTGCTTTATTTTATAATCTTTACTAAGTCCCAAGTTGAAAATCACTCTGTATGTGTAATGTTTACATTGATTTTTGATTTTTTTTTCTTTACTGGTACTGTTCTCGAAAATAACTGATTAAGTATCCTAAATATAAACTTTATATTATGTTTTATTTAACAAACCCTAACATTTTATTAGGATGATGACGTTATTTATATAGGTGATGCGATAATCATACGTTAGAATTCAATGAAACACAACCCCGAAACAACATTTTGAGGACATAATCATATTATTATTATAACAAGATACATTTTTTATACTATAAGTGATTGATCATTTGGCATTTAGGATGTCAAGATTAATTTTGTTTTTTAAACACCAACCATTAATGTAATGAGACATTCTGAAGAGTTACACAATTGTTGATATTATTAATTTTATTAAATACTAGCTGGCCCGGCAAACTTTGTTCCGCCTTAGTTTTGTTATTTTATTTTTTATTTTTTTTGTCATTTGTTTTGTTATTCTATGTCAGATCCGTTTACGTTTTATATTTTACGTTTTATGTCACGTCACACGGAATGGGATAAAAAATATTCTTTGTTAGGCTACTGGTTCTAAACAACCACTCCACCAATTTTCAGCCAAATCGGTCATAAATAGATATAGATTTTTAATATAAACGACCCCAAAAACTATAAAAATGATACCCAAATTAATTATTCACATTTATTACCTTTATCACATTCATTTTACAACCCTCTTTAACTTAAATATCATTTTCAAAATCAACGACCTGAAATTCCTCGAAAATACCCATATCGTTTTTTTACATTTTTATCCCTAGAACACTCTCTTTTCATCCTCCTAAGAGTAATTTTTTAGAAAGCAGGAAACATACCTATTTATTTTTTTTTGAGAACTTAGGCAATTTATGGGAAAAATTATGAAAACGACATCAATCTTTAGACATTTTGCCCTCTTTCCGCCCTATCAAGGAATGATAATATTTTACTTCTAAAATTTCGGATTTAAACATAGATATTATTTTTAAAATAAACAATCCAAAATTTTTGAAAATCATACTAATATTGGTACTTGTCATTTTTTGTTCCTATCCCACCTCTTTTTATCTCTTTGTTAATAAAAAGTATTCTATTCTTTTCATTCAAATCCAGTCATTATAATTTTCCATACAAACTTTCACCCAAAGTTGTTATATGGGAAGTTGTCTCATGGAAGACGATTAAAGACGGCCACTGACGATCCAAGATTCAACGCCGCAGTACGACTGCGGTCAGTGGCCGGCTTTACATGTAAACGCACGGTCCGACTTTGGTTGGTGGTGGGGGAGTGGATTGATTTATTTGGAACGGTAATTTGCCGAGCCTCACCGAACGTTTCCGACATCGCAATTCTAATTTTGATTCAACCCTTCTTTTAGAGGGTGGTTTCTGGAATAAAAAGTATCCTATAGCATTCTCCTGGCTCTAAAATACCACCTCACCAATTTTCAACCATATCGGTAAAGCCGTTCTTGAGTTATAAGTGGAGTAACTAACAGACTTTCTTTTATATATATAGATTTTAAGATTATTAGCAAACACACACGTTGGCTGCCGCAATATATATAAAAAATGATTTTTCTGACCAACATTTTTTTTGCTGTTAGTGAGACCACACTGCTAAGAAGTAAAATACAGTGAGATGCCACATTAGCGACTCATGGCAGTTAACGTGTTAATCTGCGACAGTCGAGTACATTATTTAAGTCATTATTAATATTAGACACATAGTTTATTCTATTGGATAAATACGATTTATAAAATGAAACAAATGATAAACTAAAGCTGAAGTCAAAGAGTTTATTCAATACAGTGAAAGCTCTCATAGGCGGACAGTTATCATTCCGGCCTTTTTGTCCGCTTATGGGAGATGTCCGCTTAAGAGAGAGAAAAAAATAAACATTAGATACATTTGTTATAGGCAATATAACTATGTAATGTATGTAAGTAACCTTTCTGCTAGAGCACGTACTGATAATTTTTCCTTATCTAACCACTTCCATTTTTTCTTTCAAAGTAGCATGTTTTTTTTAAATGTCATTGACGTTATCGCCTTATACACGTTTTATTAACAATTACATAGAAGTAAATGGCTACAGAACAGTAGTGTAATAAGACAAATAAAATACAGTGTCACGTAAAACGGGGAATTACCGAAATTTTTGTCTATACGTCCGTTTATGAGCTACGCGTCCGTTTACGGGAGATTTTTTATGAAATTTGTGGGTAAATGCGGTGTCCGTGTCTGCTTATTAGAGCTTATTTTAAAAATCGATGAACAAATTTGATTCCCGGAAATTTGTCCGGTTAAGAGAGATGTCCGCTTATGAGAGCTGTCCGCAAGGAGAGCTTTCACTGTATTACGTTTTGATCAAATGCTTTTAAGAAGTTTGTGAAAAGTCTGACCTATTACTACTAAATTGACGCCAACAATGACATTTACAGCATAATATTCCAAAAGTCAGTTTTCCGTCTTTGAACGGCGACGGCCTGCTTCGAGACGTTTAGAAAATTAAATATTGGACGCGGAAGGTACAAAAAATAAATTAATGAGATATTTGTCAACAAATACAGTGGCCTTGCCCTATTATCCTTAGAATCTGAATTGATGTGAATATTTGATTGAAATTTTGTTATTAAATCAAGATTCATACGCGGAAAACATATTTTCTGGTAATTAAGTATCTGCTTATAGATTAATAAAAAATTTATAAATAAATTTGGCTTTGTGATTAAATACGTCGTTAAAAATGCTTAATTAAATTGAGGAATGATGGTGATTTCTCAATAATAAGTGGGCTTATGGAGGTAAATGAAGAGTTTATGTCTGCCGCTTGAAAATTAGGAAAATGGCAATTTTCCCGGGAAGTGAACGTCATGGCGTTGGCAGAGGGAATACAGAAGATGTATTATTCTGGTAAAGAGCCCAGCCTTATAGCCTATTTAAATCCATCCGATGACGTGATCACAGTTGGCGATGATATTATTATTAATAAGAAGAAGGCTCCTCTTAAAGGCCCCGTCTTGCGATGACGCCCCATTATGACTGAATATGCTTAGATGACTCACTTCCACTCCTAATCTCATTTTCCTCATCTGGAGGCAGTTTTCCACGACGGAAACCATCGTGTGTGTGACATTGAAATAATATTAAATCCACGGTAATAAATTCCTTCTTTTATGAAGACCGAACGCATAATAAATAGCGTAGTAAAACAAGGCCCGTTATTTTAATGTTTTCGCTTTCGATGGAATCCCGTTTACGCTTTTATTTTCGTTAGGGAGATCGGCAATTTCCATCAGCGAAGAGCGAAAGCATGCAAAAACCACCAATGACGTTCATCATAGTTGGCCTGGTGACCTCTAAATGAAGAATGCCACTTGGTTACATAACTGTCCGAAACGACAAGGTCGTTTCTTCGTTTTTCTGCAGGATTTTTATGGCTTAGTAGAAGATGGCCGCCAAGCGAATTTTACTGTACGGCGATAAGAGATAAGGAGGCCGGGGGCTGTCATGTGACCGACGTTTCCATTTCTTGCAATTGCGTTGTGGGCGCTATGGCTATGGAGGTCGTGCTCGAGCTAACTAAGTTAATTCAGTCGGCCGCCAGTCGACTAATTTTGAACTAAGTGCACCAGCAGTTGTTGGTTTTTGAATTACGATGTGTTTTGGGCATGTTTGTTCTTGAAGAAGAGCGCGTAAAGAGCGAACAAAGTTACTCCTGCTATGAGGAGAACATGATATTGCAGGAGGTGCGCGAGCCGCAACGCACTCCACCTAGGATTCCACGTCGGCGCAGCTTTAGCCGTGGCGATGCCTAATGCTTCTCTCTTTCTCTCGCCGCCTGTTGCGCTCTTTCGAGAATGACTACTTACTCAAAATGTGCAAAAAGCCCCCATTACGCAATTTTTTGTTGTTTGCTTTACAAAACTTATCAAAAAACAGCGAAATTCAGACCCAAATAGATAATTGGGTAAGATTAGGACAACAAACTTTCGTTCCACTTGATTTATTAGTTGTTATTTAGAATTGGGTCACTAGGTCAAAAAACTGCTAAAAATTCCTAATTCATTATAATAATAGAATACAAAAAACCCAATTTAAAATAACTATTTCTTTTAAAAGAGATAAAAACTAAACAAAATAATTGCTGTATTTGTTTGGAAATACACAGAGCAGGACTTGAAATAATTGATGGCAATTATGCGGATCCGGATATTTTGTATAATTTCAATTTAAGCCATTTCGCAAATATTTGTTGCATTTTGTCCTTGCATAAACGACAAGTATCATCTAACAGTTCATTCAACGGCTATTCTTTGAGCTTAGATAAAAAGAAATAAACGACAGGAAAAACATTCTTATGGGACTACTCAGAGGACGTTTATATTACTAATTGAACGCCTTATAAGCATCTTTTTTAACGCACGCATTACTTTTTTATTAGGTTGTAATGTAGTATACAGGGAGGTTCAATAAAACGTTTCCATCTAAATTATTTTAACTAGTGTAAATTAATAAAAAGTTTTTCTTTTTTTTTTCATATTTTTCTAAATTGAGAGAAAAAATGATGATTTGACTATTATAAAGAGTAATCAACAATGATAAAATAAACTACATATTAAAAATAAATAAATTTAATTGATTTTTACAATAATTATTTAAATTTAATATATAAGATTCTGCTCTAGATAAAGTCTGTTTTTCTGTAGATTCTACATAAAGCTCAATAAAAAAAAAGTTTTAAATCATGAAAAGTGTAAATTAATCAAAACTTTTGCTTGTCATATTTTACTAAGTTGAGAGGAATATGATAAAGAATAGTTAACAATGACACAATAATGTATTAAACATTAATAAATTAAATACATTTTTACAATTATTAGTTCAATTTAATAGATAAGATTGTACTACCTCTCCATAAAATAAGTTTTGATACAAACATGAGTAACCATGTTTCATGGTTGCGATTGGTTTCTCTTTGGTATTTGTAGGATGTTTTTTTTCATTTCATTCTCACTTCTTTCAGTTTTTTGACTTTTATCAATTTTTTGGAAAAAAAGAAGAGAAAAATAGTATAAATCTATCAAAAATGATACAAAACAAAGTATTCTGTAGACATTTGTTATTTTTGACAGAGATGTTTTGTTTTTTTTGTGATATTTTAATTAGTGACATACATATTTCGGGGCCGGGGCAAGTTAAATGAACTGGGTAAGATCAACAATGTTTTCCTTGTTTGGATACCCGGGCACTCGGGAATAGAGGGAAACGACAAAGCTGATAAACTCGCAAGAATTTATCAGCCTTTAGTATGGCCATTAACCTCTTTTGTATGGCCAGAACCATTTTGTAGTTTAGGGAAGCACATCTACAGGAAAAGGTTCAAAATGAAGGAAGACACGGATCAAAACGCTGGCGGAATCTTACGGTCACTGCCGTCTAGGAAAGCACCTGGTGAGACTTGGCCTAGAAGAAAATGACGAATGCAGATTTTGCAGGGAACTCCGGAACACCTGGTAACCGAATGCGTCGTTATTAGAACCCAACGTAGAGAACATCTAGGGCAGGAATACATACCGGATAGAGACGCGTCATCTTTGAAGCCATCTCAGCTGCTGAAAATTTACAGCTTTGGAGTTGGAAGGAGAGCTATAACAGCTCAAGAAAGTGAAGCACAATAGACTAATAGGTCGCAGTGCTCATGACACCTAATTTCTAATCTTAATCATACTTGTCTTAAAAATAGCCGATTTTATACATAAAACTTTTTAAATTTTATCATATAATAAGCAGTATAGCTGTGATAAAAACCTACCAAAGTTTTATAAGAATATGTAATATGTATAACAAATGTTTAAATTTAAAATAATTTGTACTCGATGGTGGTTTCTTGTTTTCGAAATCGCATGCCTGATTGAACTGCACGACTAACAATGTCAAAAATAGCAGTCAACAAAAAAAAATTGGTTTTTTATTATTTAATTTTTTTTATAAAACATAAATGTTGAACATTTTCTCTATATTTTGCTGTAAATAATGGGTTTGGCGTTGCTTTAAAAAAAACTCATTCATGTGTGGCTATGTTTCAACAATGGTTCTGATTAGCCCTACGAAGTATAGTAAAAAATTGTAATAAAAATAATTGAATAAAAAGATTACACATCTATTTAAATACCTTTTTTACATTGTAGTCTTCAACTGACGTGATTTAAGACACCACATCCGCAAATGGTGAAATTTTGAAATTTACACAAATAGGTTTGTGCGCCAGTGACGTCAAAGGCTCTTTACAAAAAATTTGAGCTTGACATATTTATACCCTTATTAGCTTTACTCTACTATCTACCCTACCTCTAACATCACAATGAGTATGCATAGGGTGATTCAGTTCCGCCAAAAATTTAATTTTTTTTTTGTATAAACCCCATTTACAAAAAATGTGTGTTTTTTTTCTTTTTATTGCTTAGCCAACTTTTATAATCTTGTGAATTGGTTTGATGGACCTTATATATAAGGAATGTCATGCTCTTCGAAATTCCTTTAGTGTTTTTTTGTGTAACGCTTACTGGTTTGCTAGTAAGAGTCATCAAACTTCAGTTTTCTGAATAAAAAGCTTTTCAATTTCTTGAGCGAACCGAAAAAAGTAAGAAAAAATAAGGTCTGTGTAAATAGCGTAATTGAAAAAGTAATTTTGTAACTGTCATTACTTGTCAAAGACCGTAATGATTTTTGAATCCAGCAAAATTTCTGTGCCTCCGGGACAGGGAAAGTTAAACGTGACCTTCTGTAAGTTTTAATTAAAGTTTTGTTGTTTTATTATGCATTGATGTGTTGTTTTAATATTTATCATGAGTCGGAAATTATAACTGTAGAAAATTTATTATTGTAGGGAAATACGAGATTTATTATAATATTAACATTAATCAAGGGGTGGCTTTGAAAAATAAAGCGATTGTCTTTTGATAGAAGAAAAACAAACTGTCCGCTTCTACATTAGAAGAATGCACGAGCCGTATATTCCTTGCATTAACAATACCTTATCAGTACACAAAACTGTGCCTGTTATCAATACATTCTTTGCACTTTTTCCAACCATTTAAAGTGCCACTTTATAATTATAAAAAAATGTAACAATTTTATGCATTTTGCAGATTGTTTTAGCGTGACAAACATTAAGATTTCTGTTATCAGAAATATACTGAGTCAAGGTAAAGCTTTGAAATTTCTATTAAGATTGCTACACGTTCACATTATATTTTCACACTTACACAATTTTGACTAAGAAATAGTTATTTACATAAAAGTCAGGAAAATTTCAGATTACTGAAGAGGAGCTAAATTTGTGCCGAGTATTTTAAAGTTCCGAGTCAAGTAAGAGATTTTACTGACGTGTTTTGTATTAAATTTTTCCAGAAATCGTAAAAAAGACGAAATTTACAAATTTTAAATTTTTTTTTACAAATTCCACAAAAATCAAGTTTGTCAATTTTGTTGGCAACTATCGTTACTAGAGTATCTTTTTTATTTTGCGTCTTGTAAAGTTTTTACAGTACTAGTCCGGAAAACTCAATTTTCTTGCGCGTAAATAAGCAAGAAAATGTAGTTTCCAAGACGATTTCCGGAAATATATTTTTACGTCATTGACTATTATTTGACACTTGGAACAGTTGTAGCCATTTGCATTTTCAGTGTCAATAATTGGAAATTTGCGGTTGAAAACTAAACACGACTAACGATCTGATACACCTGAATGCCTCAAAACAATTTGTCAATTTTGGTTAAACGAAAACAAATCATTTTAACATCAAAGAAGCCACTTTCCTCTATTATATAATGCTTTCCCTTCCGCACTTTGCGATTTAGAGCACCATAAATTAAGTTTGAACGCTTCGATTAAGTACAAATATTTAATAATTTAAAAGAAGTGATTTTTTCATAAAGTTTGTACAGGATCGGTCAATAAGTATTAACAATATTTAGTTTTTAAAGATGTCGCTTAAGAAATTAACGCTTCATAAACTGGCGTTGTTGCAAGAACTGATCATTCAATCAATAATTATTATGCTTGACGTGATAATTTCAGCTTGTTAGGACCAGCTTTCACTCACTTATTTTGTGTTTATCGAGAAAGCATTTGCATTGCAGCTCCTCTTTAGTCAAGTGTATAAAAAGACACATTAAAACTATTGTCAACTTCATCTGTGCAGTTTTGTAACGATCAAAAAGAGATACAAGATACAAGCCTATTTCCTAATTAAAGATTTTCTTGGCTCGATTGAAGACATATTTTTTGACTTGTTTAGTCACAACTCTTAAATTTTACATTGTGATGCGCTACATATCCTGTTGTCCTGATTGTTCTTTGATTCTAATAAGTATTTCCTTGGGAAATATGTTTTTTAGACACTTGTCATTTGGACCAGACGTTTTGGTTTTGTCTGTCAACTCCTTTCACAACAATTGCGTTTGTCATATTAAATCAGTTTACGTTGGACTGCTGAATTGTAACTGTTTAAGTTACTAACTGTAAGACGCCAGCTCCTCTTTGAGATGAACAACAAATGCCACACGATTAATATCACACAGATTAAGTTTCACTCAGATTTGCCAGACGTACAGAACACCAATCGGGTGGTCTTTTTTATTCCGTTGCTATTTTTTTACAGTTATTGTTAGGGGTCTTATCTGGCAGGTAACTGTCTTGGAGCTAGCTCAACATATTATGATAGTTCATCATTATCATACAGATTAAGTCTCACATCTGTTTTGCCCGACATTCAGTACACCAATCGGGTGGTCTTCTTCCTTCCGTTGCTATCTTTTTCGCAGTTTTTTCTAGGAGTTTTCCCTGGGAGGTAACTGCTTTGGAGCTAGCTCAACATGTTATGATAGTTCATAATACAGATTGAGTCTCATTCAGTTTTGCCAGACATACAGAACACCAATCGGGTGGTCTTCTTTCTTCGTTGCTATATGTTTCACAGTTTTTTCTATGGGTCTTATCTGGGAGTTAACTGCCATAGAACTAGCTCAACATATCAAGATAGTTCTTCATACAGATTAAGTTTCACCAAGTTTTGCTAGAGAGTTTTAAGACGGTCTTTCAGTTCTCAACAGGATTCAGCAGTGAAATAACTGCCTCAGAGCTAGCGCAACAGATAATAGCTGGGTTGATTCCTTCAATCCACCTACTTTTCTGAAGCAACAACAAAAACTTTTACCAGTTTTGTTTACCAACAAAACTGATTGTGAAAGATGGAAGGTGGTTCTTCTGTAACTCTTTAATTAACTTGAAGGATTATTTGTTCGAAATATTGAATAATGTTGATACGAAAAAAGAATAATAGTTTTATGCTTCACTTTCTTTTAAGTTATTCCAACTTAGTTTTGAGAGAGCATATTTTAACTAAAATAATGTTTGACTAAAATTATAAGGGACGATTTGTTATCTTAAATCATATAAGAGTCAACTATAATTAGGTTCAAGTAAATCAAAAGAATAGATAAACTGATATGGAAACAGTAGTTTGCCCTATTTTTTAAACATCTGCATAAGATATTTAAATGAATCTGAAGACAAAATCGGAGGTCATATTGCTGTAGAAGCTCTTTAGAAATAATTTGAATTTAACGGTTTCGTCAATTTATATTCATACAAATGGTAAATCTTCTACATTCATGATCTATATGTACATAATTTCTTCTACGGTTGGTAATTGTTTCACTTACCTCAAGGTAAGTACTTAATGTAAATGATTCAGATCAGTTTCTCAATAGTTTCCATGAGGCATCAAGACTTTGGTTTTAAAAGAACGGCTTAGCAAAGCTAAAAAATATATATGTTTATTATTATCGCGTAAAAGCGATAAATAAAAAAAAAACTTTTAACTAAGTGAATCACATCTGTGATCTGACTATCAAAGAAGATCGGTTTGCAGAATGTCTTATTATTTTTTTGCCATCTTATTTCAATCAAGCATAAAATCTTGAACGGCTGTATTTTGTTGAATTAAGAGCATGTGGCTAGTCAGCAGTGTTATAGCGATATTCGGGATTTTTTCGCTTCTACATCGAACTTCTATCGATGGCATATTGCTCCAGTTATAGAGTATGCCATAGATGTTATCTTCAAAAAGTATATGGTTGTGTTGGAATTATGAATAATACGCATATTGGATAACTATTTATTTCACAGGCTATGTGACTTAGCCGAACTATAGACGCTGTTAGCAGTTTTTATCGCTAGCAATATTTTTTTCTATTTGGGTTCGCGCAGCTTGTTGACACATCTTTGCATCTCTCAAGTGAACCGACTCTATCCTCCTCCAATTTGTGTTCTGGTGTTTTGTTGTTTTATCAGTCATCTATATTTGGTTGTCTACGTTTAGTCTGACGTATTGACTTTTAGATGGACGAATTGTTCAATTAAGAAAAAACGCGATGTTCTTATAACAAGCATCTAGAAATAAATAAAAAAAATCGTATTAGTAGCTACCTAAAAAAATTTTATATTCGTTTTCAGTGCTTTCTATGTCATTATTTTTTGCTTTATCTGAAGAAAAAATTGGATCAATATATGACGAGTTTGTTGTTTTTAATAACATTTTTGTTGGTCTATAACTTGTTAAAGTGTCAGTCTGGCAGTGTTATAATCTAGGCTTAGCAACTGGTTTTAATCACATTCTTAGAGTTATGACTTTGAGGTTTGTAGATCTTACAAGTCCTACAACTGTGTTATACAAATCATTAAGTTTTGCTCTGTTTGTAGTTTTGAGATCAGGCTGTCGTCGACATTTGCCAGTGGTCATGTTTGATATATTAGATAAACCTACTAATTATTCACTTGGGGTTTTATCTTTCAGTTTCTATTTTCAGAGGGGTGTATGTTCTTATTTGATCTAAGAGGCATATTGAGACGGTTTTAGCTGTTTTTACTATGCACTAAGATTCTCACCACATAGAACAAATATAAAAACAAAATCGCTACTTTACATCAAGGAAAATATGTTTGAATGAATATTCATACGTTTTGAAAATTTATGTAGGCAGATTGGTTTAACAAAAATAGTTTTCTCTCCAAAAGTGATCTTTGCTAAGGATGATTGTTTCTTGTTTCTTGTTTCATGTCTAGTACACAATCTCACTTTTGTTTTTGGTCTGAAGATCAACTGCCTCTAATAAAACAAAGAATAGTCGCCATTGTTATTATACGTCAAGCAAAAGTCAAAACAGCAGTTCTTAACACGGGAAAATGTCTTTTGCGTTTGAATCGAATCTTGTCTTTGAAAACGGCACTTGTTCGCTCCGGTCATCAGCATATGGTGAGTTTTTTCTAAATTATTGCGTATTTTCTGTTAATTGTCATAAGAGTTTTGTGGCCCATTAGTTGGCACTGTTATTACGACAGAGTCTGAAGTTCTATAATATCGATTTAGAATTATAAAACAGCAGATGTTCTTGAATAGAGAAAGCAAAGCTTGAGAAAAAAGAGTTTAAGGTTACATATAAGTTATCCATTTACAAAGTTGTAATAGGTGAATAGGTGTAGCCAAAGATGAAACAATAATTGCCTTTTCCAACTTGAGAAGTAACAGAATAAGAGGAGTTATAAAACAGTTGCAGACATTCTAAATTCTACATTTAAAAAAATAACTAGAGCTCTAACATTAGTCAAAAACAGGCTGTAAGCCAGATTTAATTTTTAGAATTATTTCTTTTTGTTCACAATCTATTGAACAACTTTTTCCTACTTGTAGGTACCCTATAATAATTGCCAACAACGCATAGAATATGAGCAATTTGTGTGATTTAATACTAATTACTAGGTCTCCTTAATTATGTATTTGACCTACTAATTAGATATAATCTTTGATGGAACGGCTGTTCCTGTTATGCAACAGACACATGTGTACTAGGGGCTCTTAAGGGTCTTACGCTTATCACGCTATAATAATAATTTTCGTATCCATAAATTAACAAAACTAAAAGATGCTATAAGACAAGCTTCTCAAAATGTCAACATTATTTTCGAAATTTTCCAGTACTATCAACACAAACGTTCTCCATTTTATTTTTGAAAAATATTCTAATTTTTTTTAGATCCTCAACTGTCAAGTCTTAGTTTTTCGGTTATTAATAGTTACAGGCATTTTTTAAAATTTTAAAACTTCGAAATTTTATTCTTTTTGTTAATGAGTTCAAAACACCTTCTGGGAATATACCATCATACTCAAAACTTGAGTGTGTAAACCTTTTTATCAATAATCATTGGAAAGACGTCTCTTTATTTATGTAACACCTAGGTTTATTTTTTCAAAAATTTGTATAGCTACACAAATGTGGAATTTTTTGTATTTGGATTTAGATTATCGTCGGCATTTATAATTTGAAAAGTTTTATAAATTTTTCTGTCATGCATAACTAGTCTATAGATTAATCATCTTAGTAATCTTTGATTCTATACCTCCTTTGGTTATATATACCGCATATTTTTTTTTTATTTAAAACTCTTATATATTTTGACTAAAACTTTTTGGAACAAACAATATTTAAGGTGCTTTCCCAATCCCTTGAAAGTTAAGTGAGAGATAACTTTAAAATGTTAAACAATCACACTTATTAATTATTAAATGGCTAAAACTACTAATAGTTTATCTCAATTTTCGTTTTTGTTTTTATAGATGATCCGATAATTTTTTTAGTTTTGCCGATTTGGTAACTCATTTGTTTTAATAGCACATGACTGTTGCTGCATTAGCATTTGTTTTACAGATTGCCCAATTTTTTTTTGAGTAGCGTGGCCCTTAAATTATTATAATTTTTTTGTAAAGCTATCAAATTATTAAGACATATTTATTATTAAATATTTTAAATATTAAATAAATTGAAAAATGATGAGATAGTCACTAAAAATTTTCTACGTCATCATTATTAAAGTCGGAAAATTGATACTTAATTATTGTCACTATCATCACTTAAATTAATAATTAATTTTTCAGTATTGTCCAAAACTGTATCTTTTTAAACAATTTGTTTTCAACAGCACTGACCCTGCCGGTCTTCTTAAAATATCTTTGGTGTTTTCTGCTGTTAGTTTTTTTTTTTCTGTAGCCCATATTAACTCTATGGGGTTTAATTCTGGGTGACAAATTAATGTTAACGGTTTAAATAGTTTACTTTTTCGGAAATTTTATATTGATGCTGAATTTAATTGAGTGTTATGGTAGGAAGATCAGTAAAAACAATAATATTTTAAATTAAATTAGAAATAAGCGATTTTGCTACTCATCTTTCATAATTTGTAATTTGTTTTGTCGTGGTCGGCTCGACTTTTTATTTCTGATTCAAAAATAATAGGAGACAATTTGGGATGAACTTCATTTTGTTTCTTGCATGAGTCATAAATAATTATGCTTCTTTTGTCACACAGTTTAATGTGTTCACTGTATATAACTTTCATCCAGAAGCACGATAGGTTTATATAGAGTACGATTTTTCTTAGATGGGGACTGCTTATGATTTTTCTTGCTATTCCAGTCGAAAGTACGTGGTTCCGACTGCGATTCCACGGCAGAAAGTGTATCTTTCATGCACTGGTAGAGCTATGCGCGCGCCTTCTTTTAGCGGGAGTAAATAGCCGAGGGCATCATGGCGCGCAGTTCAGATCCAGCACTTGCTGCCGTGGAATCGCAGCCGACACTACGTACTGTCGACTGGAGTAGCAAGAAAACTAGTATACACTACACGGGCAGAAAGTTGAGAGCTCTGAACTGCGCGCCATGATGCCCTCGGCTCCGCCTTGAGCATTATGTAGTGTAATATACTATTTCTTAAATGGGCCGCTTATTATTCACATTAGATGCGCAGTAATACAGCGAGAGATAAAAGTGTATCTGTTGCTTAGCGACGACATAGATAGGCTTCACTCATTGGCGTAAGATTATCGTTATCACGAGTTAGCGCATCCAAGGATTGCTCAGATGTGCCTTTTTAAGAGTATTTGAGCTCTACCTCGACCTCAAAATCAATTGGTTTTAAACTAAGGTTGTGTTTTTTTCAATTCAATTTACTCTATAATTTGAGTTTTTTTTATCTGAATACTTTTCTTACAGTTCTGTTTTAAAGAGAATCTTAATTCACTTAGTCAAAATTTGATATTAATTTAGATGATAGTTTTGTGAAAATTGTATATAATTTATCAAATATCACAGATTTCATAATCTGCTACATTTGTGACAGCTTTTTTATACACATTCAGCCCATTTTCACGAGTTTGGCTATTATCAATTGTTTGCAGTTGGCTCGCAGTGACGTCGTTTTCAAAGTTTGCAGCCTACAGCAACGCTGCTGCTATACCGATCGTGTCGTTTCGATGCCTTTGGGCATACGCCGTTTCTTACCTTCTTATGAAATTCTTACAGTATCTCATCTTTTTGTTGGTTTTGATATTAGAATAGAATTTGTAACAATTTACGATAAAATGGAAATGGCTAATTAGTTTATGGAGAAGCTGGCAGATGTCTTGATAGCGCTGTTAATATGAACGCTCAGGCTTTTCTAGATACAATTCGGTTTCATACTTTCTATTGAGAAAGAAATTTATTTTCTTATGTTGGTAAAATAGTTGAATTTTTTATTTGGCAACTTTGTTACCATGACACACGCAATGTGACACATGGCAAAACAATTCAAAACAAATGACAAAAATGTTTTTAGTTTCCGTCGCTATACTTTGTGACATAACCTAAATAAAGGCGATTGACAACTGACAGGTTGCACTACCCACTGCATTCTTTGCTCTATTCATTTATAGTCGCTCGGTATTAACTGCTGGGCTATACAATGACTTATAAAAACCCACTGCCAATTTGGGCACAAGGTGGAACAGTTATCCACTACGTTAGTTTCAACAGTATCGAATTTTAAATATGAAATTACTAGTCAAATAGCCAATAAAATAATAAAATGTTTTTTGTTTAGCGTAAGCCATGCATGTCTCGGAGTTTTTCTAAGCCTGACAGTTACATATGGTTCTTTCTTTATCAAAAGACAGTTGCATATTCTGTATATATAAAAAGGGAAGAACAATGTGTTTAACAACCTGTGTATTTACATCATATTGAACTATGTGAAAGGCAAAAGTATATGTAACGGACGAGCTTAGAAAGAAGGCGAAACATGCATGTCTTACATTGCTTATTTCATGATCAAAATACATTCATTATTTTATTGGTTAAAATAATTAACATGTGAAATCATTCGAGATATTATTTTCTAGATCTAGATAGCCCGTCGTTGGCTGTGTACTTTTAAGCAACACAGCAAGCGAGTCAAGCGACTACTTCTATGTTTCTATTTTTTTTCATAGACTACTTGATTCGTGCGCAAGCGTCATGGTTCTGGGGCGCAATCGGCAAGTGTGGTGATGCATTTGAAGGGAAAAAGTTCACCCCCAAAAGCAAACCATTTTTTTTACTTGTTTTGTGACGCTTTCGCATAACGGGTTAAGTGGTCAAAAATAAAATATAGGTCTGCACCGCGACGTGATATTTTTCGCATTCTTCTTCAGACTCTACAAGCAATGAGTAATGTTTAAAAACAACTTAACTTTATCTCTTCAAATAATAACTTATCTGTTTTTAAAATGGTGAAAATTTTTATAATTATTTCTCTTTTTAATAAAATTGTAGACCGAATTTCTTACGTAATTTTCTGTTATCTTGATCTGTTAAATTTCTTTGGGGCTATATTGTTTACAAGCTTTGTATTATTTGGTACACTCTGCATATGTATAAACTATTTTTTTTTGCAAATATTAAAATCAAATTATTTTGTGTCTAGTTTTTTGCTACTGTTGAACTGTAATAAATTCATTGAACAACCAACATAATGTATTTCAAAGGGTAACTTGAGGCATTTTAAACTGGTTCACCACCCTTTTCCTTCATCCAAAGTTCTTAAAAATATAGCAAATCTTTCGTCATGATAAATCTGGTTTTGTGATTTTGTATTTTTGCCTTATTTGTGGAATTTGCAATGACAAACTAACGTTTTTTACTAATAGGAGACAAGTTTCCTGGTTTTAGTAGAAATATTATTTATCAGTGGATGACTGATTGAGACAAATAAAGATTGTTTAGGATCAAGTGGAAGGTAGATAGATATATTATATAGATAACATTTCGGATAAATATAAGAGTAGACTATAGGTAATAAACATTATGGTATGGATGAGGAATATTGTAAATTCAGCTATTTCTATCGCGGATAATGATTTCTTTATTGCCCATTTTGATCAAATTTTTTTTTGAATTTTATTTTAAGAAAAAAATACATTGTTTGAGGCTTAACGAGTAAATATTATTATTACGAGTTCGACGCTCTTTGAAATGAAAATAATGTTAAATGGCTGGATTAGTTAAGAAGAATTAACAAAATTCTGAAGTTGAAGGTATCAGAATCAGTCCATCTTATCTGTTGGCATTTATATTCGTTATCTACAAGGCAAACTTTGGTCGGTGTCAAAAATTCTTTATTTCCAATGCAGTGTGTAATCATCACTCATCAAATCATTGAGTGCTTGAGTAATAAATGTGTATCTTTCGGTGAAAACATATTACAAAGTTAGCTTTTGTTGCTTAGATGTCAGGAAAAAGTCAGAACAAAAGTTCTTGTTGAAAGTGACATGACGGAAATATCTTCAATATTTAGTCCTAATCTTTTGTCGGAAGAGACGAGTTTTTGCTCTTCATCATCCTCTTTTGGTAAGTACGTAGTGTGGGCGTCGTCGGCTAATGCAAGAATTGGATGGTTTTCGCGTTACAAAATAGTATCCGTGGGTGTTCTGTTCTCTGGTTTTCTGTCTGGGTGCGCAGCGCAGGTCTCGGGCCTCGTCCTCGTCCTAATTATGTACATGACGAAGTCGCTCGTTCGCTGATGACGCTTGTTGGCTTGTTTAATCGGCACGTCGGCGAGTGCCATCGGTGTTGCTATGTTATGCTGAAGAAGCGGGTCAAGGAGTCCCGCAAAGAACCAGAGTATCGAACCGTTGCTATGACTATGTTTTGGTGTTGCAGGTGCTGCACGGTCTCGTAGCATGTCCATGGTCCATCATCGATCTCCACCTCAAGACGACGTTCTGACCGTGCGCAGCGACACCGACGACGAAAGGGACCTTCCTGAGTGCAAGGTGAAAAGGAATTACGCTTGTAGCTCTTGCGACTTTTTCACTCAAAATCCACGCCAATATCTACATCATCTCCGTGATGCCCACGAGGAGCGCGTAACTATCCACGAGTGCTCTAATTGCCTCTACGCTTCCAAACATTTTCAAAAGTTGGTGAGACACACCAAAATGGTTCACGGTACCGAGCCACCGAATGTCCTACCCAATGACGAAGAAATCGATGAAGTCGACGACGATAACACCGCTAGCGTCTTCAAATGCTCGGTTTGCGCTTTCACAGCCAAAACACGTGCGCTTTTGAATAAGCACGAACGCGAAGAACACATCAAAACAAAGTTTTTTCGGTGCACCAAGTGCACATACGCCACCCACATGAAGGCCCGATTCACAAAGCACGTCAAATATCATTCAATGCCTATGATTAAGTGCGACATGTGCGATTTTCGCACGCCGTACAAATGGAACTTGGATAGGCATTGTAAAAATCATAATGGTCGAGGAGCTTTTAGATGTTCGGCATGTAATTTTACTGCTGACATCAAGCAAAGTTTGACAGTACATGAAATGAATCACCATGTGCCTCCGGTTGGACAAGCTGCTGGACTCGGTGTGGGACGACGACGAAATAAGGTTGGCGCAAGTGACTCTACCGCAGCTGAAGATGCTATGAGATGTCTTCAAGATCAGGTAATATTTTTTTTTTCTATTTCAAAGATCTGCTTTGTTCCAATACTGACTTGATTAAATCGGTTCTGTTATTATCAATCATTAGAGTAAATGGAGTTTTTGTCTTGAATTTGTTTTCCAAACTACTATTAAGATTCATGTAACTAGTCTAGACAGTTGCTATTAAATTAGCTGTCTAAATTCTAGAGGCTCGTTTACACGCTCAAGCTGTTTACAAAAACTGCAGTTTGCTGGAAGAAGAACAAATTAAAGATTAACAATTATACGCATAAGATTCAGCAATGCGGTAGCTATATTCTTTCCACAAACACCAAAATCACTTTTTGACATTTTGGTAAAATTGCAACTGTTAATGAAAGGAAATAGGGAATCAAATGCTTTAGGCTGAATTGCAGCCACTTTTTCTAATTTTTAATTTTTTCCTAATTTACTTGCGCAAGTAGTTTGAGCGAATAAACGGGCCTTTATACATTGAACGCGACCGCAAATGTTTCTGCAAAACAATAAACCTTGAAGTCTATCAATTATTGTCAATGAAAAACAATGACAATAAATAAATTAGTTTTTATACTATGTTATATGCGTTTTAAACATTCTGATGCTTTGGGATCAGATTTGAAAACTGTTTGTCGTTTGAGGAAAATATTGCATGATAATGTTTCATTTACAAAAATAGGGTTTTCACACGTATTTTTTGTGATAAGATTAGTTTTTAATTGGTTAATAATATACTTTGTATGTACAATCATGGTCTAACGTTAATTTTGAAAATTTAATCATTAAAACAAAACTCAGTTAACTCTTAAAAAAATTCAAAGGCATAGCAAAAGTGACGTTAGCGTTCTTAATTAATCACAGGAAAAAAATCCCCGGAACGATCCTATTAGTCGATTAACTTTATTGAAAAAGCTATATTCCTGATTGCGTTGAGTAATCGTTAGTTGATTGAAACAATACAAAGCCAGTATTGATTTGAAGTAAATAAAGTTGAATTAAAAAATAATAATAGATCTGGTCTTATAGTGTAAAAAAAACCGATTGTTGAAACTGATGTTGTAAAAGAATCTGATTACAATGCAATCATGATTATAAATAAGGTTTTTCATATGAAGACCGATTTCTAGCAGGTTGCTTTTAAGATTTATAATATTTTTGGGATTTACATTATTTACAGCCTGGCGGCTGACTCAAGATTAATTTACTACTAGTCATACTTGCGATGTCTTTTGCAGGAGCGGTTGCAATAATATAACAATATAACTAATAAATGAAGATCTAATATAACAATAAATGAAGATTTCCTGTATAGACGGACCTGTTGAATCTCATATCTATTTTTTGCAAAATGCACAATCAAAACGTAATGATATTGACTAACAGAGTATTTCTCATAACCATCTTAATATAGAAAGTGTTACACCTGGTATAGCAAAATCATCTTATAAAAGTACTGTAGAATATTTCGGTTTTAAAAACTAACTTTGAAATTAAACGAAAAAATTATTAATAAGTAACAAAATGATTCCACGTATTAAAAATCAAAAAAATTCATAATTTAATGAATAACTTGGCAATGCTCTATACTATTTTAGAAAAATAAGTTTGGAAAGCACTTTTACAGAGGTACTTTATGCCACAACTAATAGTAATCCGTTAAAAAAGAAATTTGTGCTACGGTTTTAAAAAACACTCTGAATAAATCTAAAGAATTCTAGAATACCTCTTTTGAGTTTTTTGAGACGTCACAAATTATCAGAACAAATCTCGTGAAAGAAGAATGTATCAATGGGACACCTTGTTATATTATTTTGTATTGGAATCACTTGCTAAGAAAGATATGGCAATGGTAAGCAAATAGCACATATATCATTCAAAATAAAAGCTGTTGCATGTATTTGAAGTGGCACCAAAACCGTTGCTTTTTTACCACGTTGTCAGAAAAGTATTTGTACTGCTGGTTACTGGCAGTAAGTAGCAATGAATTTCTTGGGTATGTTTTGGCCAAGATCTCGGTAGATGGACTACCATTCGCATAAAACGGGTGTGGAGGTGTGTTTTTACAAGGAAAGAAACGCAACAACGGTTAAAATTCAGAAAACAAAGTAACGCCAAAGTTGACAGCTTTTGTCAAATGAACCATCGGCAGACATTGGTATCAATCTTTGAACAGCACGTTCATTTTGAATTGTAAAAAAACTTAGGTCGAAGTGTAACCTTCGACCTAAGTGCATTATTTGGTTGGCACACATTGTTATTTTTTTTATGAGAATAAATTAGTGATGAGACATGAGGTCATTGATGACGTGTAAAGTTTTTTATGTCGGATGACTCATATGTGCATTGTATATATTCTGAGGAAATGGTACCAAACTAAAATCCTGGAAATGACCTAAGGGTGGCAGGGTGGGTACAAGCAAAGACAGTGGGGGTGATTTATCGTCTACTTTTGGTCACATTTGAAGTATTTAATATTAACAAAACGTAATGAAAGTTACATGTTACATTAAGCAAGGTTTATACATTAATATATTTTAATTAGTTTTTTGATAGCATTTTATTTGGCCTTGCAAAAGCAAAAAAATACGAAAAAATTGATTTTTACTAAAATTTGTGTTACTAATTTTTAACTTTGTTTGCTCATGAATAACAATTATTGGAATCGATCCGTGAAATTTTTATATCAAAACATTGCTTAATTTTTGAATTAAAGCAATTATATATATTTATATATATATTTTTACAGAGAGTTTAACTCCTGATAACTTGTAAACGTGCGAATAATAAGTAGTTTTAAGCTTAGTGAAGTTGGGGTTTAATGCTAGATCTTATGGCAAGGGCATAAATAAAATGGGACAGAACTGAAAACTTGGAAATAAATTTTTGAAATGTACAAACATTAGTTATTTGAATCACAAGGCCGGAAACAGGCATTTTGCAAGGCGAGTGATTTTAGGAGCCAAGGCCCCCAAAATCATTTTTTGGGGCCTTGTTATTATTGATTTTTTATTTTAAAAAATAAAAAGAGTTTTTTATTAAAAAAAGTTTTTCCCGGAAATCGTCTTGGAAACAACATTTTCCTGCTTATTTACGCGCAGGAAAATTGAGTTTTCCGGACTAGTACTGTAAAAACTTTACAAGACGCAAAATAAAAAAGATATTCTAGTAACTATAGTTGCCAACAAAATTGACAAACTTGATTTTTGTGGAATTTGTCAAAAAAAAATCTAAAATTTGTAAATTTCGTCTTTTTTTACGATTTCCGGAAAAATTTAATACAAAACACGTCAGAAAAATCTCTTACTTGACTCGGAGCTTTAAAATACTCGGCACAAAGTGCCTCGTATTTCAGTAATGTGAAATTTTCCTGACTTTTATGTAAATAACTATTTCCATGTTATGGCAACGCTAAGTAAAAAAATCAAATGTCCTGTTTGATTTTTGGCTTTGACATTTCAAAAGTTACCTATTTGCGTTCTTAAAAAGCGAAATTGCTGTTTTCTGAAAAAATCGATACTCCAGCACACATTGCGGCTTAGGAACTTTGGGGGGCTATACATTAATTGTAACATTATACAATACAAACCGTTAGTTGTCGTCATTGATAAATGTCTGACAATGACAGCAAATGTCATAGTAATCATTTTCTAGCCTAGGCTGGCAAGACGGCGTTTCAGGCCGCTTTGGACACGTTGGAAGTTATGTTTTGCAGGCGCAAAGCACAAAAAATTTTTTGATTAAATAGGCTATATCAAACTATCATTCAAATTTAGTTATAATTATGGGAGTTATAGCCAAATAAGTCTATACACGCTAGAGACTGCAAACACTGTGTACACTCCAAAGAAATAAGCCTATACATTTTTTTTTCAGAATTTTTCAATAATTAGAAAGCTTTGTTTTTGGACGGAGTGTTTACGATGAATCACCCTGTACAAACTAAAGCATCTTTTATAAAAGACAAAAGGAGACAGGATTTTTTTTATTTATCAAGGATTTTTTTTTAGCTAATGTTTTATATTACTGATTTATTTCTTCATTAAGTAAATTTGGATAAGACTCTTATTTGCCTATGCCTATTTTTTTTTAGATTTTTCCGGATATTATTTGCAATTTTGTGTGCAGAAAAGAGCTTAAGTGCCATAGGGAGCATAGGTTTTATTTACAACATGGAGCGCTTTTGATAGGATACACGGAATTGATTTAGTTGCGTTTATAATTTTAGATTTATTTATTTATTCAGTGGTCTAGCCAACTTTATATGGAACCTAATTTGTTTCAATCTTATTATCCAGGACTAGTTTGAATGAATGAATCAGTGCGAAGTTATTTTATTTTCTATGCAAAAATCTAGTTTATTTATTTATGTTTTATTATTGTTGAAAGCTCTAGTGGTTGGTACTTACAGTCGGTGAATCATTATAAATTTGCAAATCATTTTCTTATGTCTTGATGAAGAGGAAAACTATCCTCTTATGTTGCATAATATCCGATGAATCATTTTTTCGGTTCATTGATAAAGAACTAGATTACTAAACTGTTTTCCTGTTACAATATTTTAAATTTTTTTTATTTTGCATATATCTAATGGCTTATTTGTACGTTTTCACAATTTTATTTAATATCAAAGGAAGTTTAGAAGGTTAATTCAGATTAAGAATTAATAGTTATAATAAAATGTTTTACTTTTATGTTGAAATTTATAAGAATGGGTCGATATCTAATGTTGTATGTACCTATTATATTGTATTCAGTTCAACAGACCCTCTTTTGTAAGCGATATAAGTTTAATACAATTACCTATCTTTTTCGTGCTATATAGAATATCAATTTGTCTCTCAATAAAGGCAGTGAAAGTACTCAAATTGAAACAATATATGGAATTAAGGGTTGATACTTTTTTAGTATTTCTGTTTTGCTTTGCGAAAGAAAATTTAAGTGAGCTTATTTATAAACAAATTATCTCTCTAATATGCAATAGTATCTAATTTTGTACAATTCTCTAACATCTCATTATGTCTTGCACTACTTAGAATTGGAGTACATTGTTCTATGATCAATAAAAAAAAAGCACCCGTAATAGATGTGTGATCACGTAATATTGATCACAGTACATTATATATTAAAATACAGTTTTGCATGACAATTTGCCAGCAAGAAAGAGAATTTTTAAATTATTAGTCTTAAAAAAGTATATGTTCCACTCATTTAAAACTCATTTAGAGATTGTTTTTAACGGTGGTGTGGTGATTGTTGATTAATATAATAAAGAAAGTGATAACATTTTTGTAAAATAATAAGTGTTTTTATTATTTTGTAAGAGAACCTGTTGTTTTGGGTAATATGTCAGACCTGTTGCAAAATTTGTAGTTTTTTTTTCTAATAATACAAAAATAAATTGGCACAGTTGCAGAAACATCGGTCTAAAAGTTTGTTACTTCCGATAATAATTTCTTATCACACCTATACAACAATTGTTTGAACGGTGCGCGCGATAACGCCACGCCGATCTTTGCCTTGGGCGTAACACTTCAACCGATAAACCCGCTCAGTTCAGTCAGTTAGTATTCGACAAACCGCCAAGCTTGTCGCCTCAAAATCTATAAAAGTATTCGACTAATTTCGTATTGTCCTAGGTGACGCCGTCGACCATCGCCGACGTCGTCGCACCGTCCGCCACGACTCTAAACAAGACCGAAATAGTTCCACTCAAGAAATCAAAATTCGATCAACAAAGCTCTTTTGGACCAGATTTCCTGAATCCGGACGATATCATCCATCGCGCTAATGGAAATGTCTATATTAAAAATAAGTGCAAATTGTGTAATTTCAAGACTGCTTGGCCATCAGAGATGACAAAACATGAGAAGAAGGCACATAATATTGTTCGCGAAAGCTCGCCGAAGCCGCAAAAGAAATCAACAAGGCCTATACCAAATTTGATACCGATTCCTTCGCAGACTTCAGTACTTAAACTACCACGGCCTAAGCCTGAACCAGTCATGAGTCAAGAAGAAGTTAAAATCATCTATGCAAAGTCTGCCAATAGTGCACTAAAGGATTTAGCGTCACTCTTCAGTAGCGAAGAATATTTCGACAATTGCAGTATTCCGGGCTTAATTCCTGCAACATCAAGTAGAAACAACAGTGACTTTAAACATAAAAATGCCTCCTTTTTTGATAAACTTAAAGAAAAGTTAATGAATGGAGGTGGAGGAGGAAATTTAACATGCCAAAATTGTGGACACAAGAGTTCGTGTTTAACGGAACAAGCTAAACATCAAACACAATGTGGTAGAGAAAGTAACCATATACAAACAATTCCTTCGACTTTTATAAGATCTTCTAGATGCCAGTATTGTCGCCAAAGATGTAAATCTAGTGCTGATCTCTATAATCACTTACAAACTTGTGTTAAAGCCTCAGAAGCTGTTACTCCTGATGAATCAGAAAGTGAACTTAAAATCGATGAAAGCCAAAGTGACGATGGTGAAAGTACCATTACAAATAACAATAATAATAATAATGATGATGATGAGGATAATAAAAAGCCTCATCCGATGGAAAATCGTGTTTTCGTATGGAACAACATTGAAGTTCCAATGGATATAGAAGTTGATGACTCAAAATATGAATACATCGAAGATAAAATTGATGATAACGTTTCTTTAGACTTTTCGTACCGCACCCAATCCCCAAACAGTGAATCTAGTTTTGTAGCACCTGAATACTCTTCATCTACACCTCTTATACATTCACCGGTTCCAGATAAAGTACCTACACACGGCAACGACATTACTATAGCTCAACACAAACGAGTATTTAAATGCCCACATTGCACTTTTTGGGCTTCAACTGCATCACGTTTTCATGTTCACATTGTGGGACACTTAAATAAAAAACCGTTCGAATGCTCACTTTGTAAATATCGCTCCAATTGGCGTTGGGATATTACAAAACATATTAAATTAAAATCAGTGCGAGATAAAGATCACGAAAGCGCCAAAGTGCTAATGACAGATGAAACTGGACGAAGAAATTATACAAAATACAATAAGTACCTGACAGAAATCCACGTAAGTGGTAATCAAACTTTAGAAACTAGTGGAGGACATGGTACCCGACCAAGACATTTATCATCACCTAGTCATGGTAAAACCGACATGCCCAAATTGACGAAAGCACCTCAAACCGGAGATTTTAGTGCTATGTTACGTCCTCCACCGCCTCTCAAAGCCGCCGACGGTGCCTTTAAGAAAAATAGTGCTGATAATAAAAGAACATTATTCAAATGCAAAAAGTGCAATTTCAGGTGAGTTTTCTTTTAATCTTACTAATAGTTCACCATCAATTCCTTCGATCTAAGTATTTATCAATGTTTTTGTTAATTTGAAATTGAAATTTTAAGTCATAATAATTAATTGGTTATTTACGGCTGGTGCTTTTACCTTGTGCATATACTTGATTTTATTATGTCTGCTTAGTTCTATTAACTCAAGGTCAGAAAGAATTTGCAAAAAATTACAAAATATTGTGGGAATTTATTACATATTTATGCACGAAAGAATTTGAGATTTTATTGTCCTAAGGTGTAATGTTTATTATTTTTTTTTGGATTATTTTGATGGGCAACCAATTATACACTGTTTCAAAGTCAGAAAATAATTATATAGTTTGCGAAGAATAATTTACAAAATATTGTAGTATGTACAAACAATTATTTCAAGAGACCAAAACATAAAAAACAGATCATATTATTATGAAAAATTGATATGGGCTTGATCCAGTTGGAACAACATCTTTCAAATCTTTTAAAAGCATATTTTTCAAAATATAAAGTGTTAAATTTTCTTTTAAATTTATATTATGAAATATAGAAGTAGGGTTTTGTGACAAATTTTATAAAATGTATAATCACATAGTGGAATAAGATATTTTTTTCAACCAGATCTTAGGTCATTTTTTTGGTTTTTCTGACATTAATTTGTTTTTTTAAAGAAATATCATTGTAGGGCTTATTGAGAATGTTTTATGTTTGAAGTATTGTTAGTTTTTTTGCAAATATCAAAGACGCTCGCTTATAACTGGCCTATAGTGTCTACAAAATGGTCGGAAATTTTACGCTCACAATTAGTTACTGCAATAACGATGCCTGTACTATTTCATTTAAAATAGTAACTAATAACACACACCCCACGTGTGGATACCTCTAGAACATTTGATTATATTAGTAGATGGCAATATTAGCATTCATCTCTAATTGATCAACGTGTATAAGGGTAGCTTTTACCTTGTATCAACATATTGAGGACTTTAAAAACAATAATTGTCAAACTTCAGGTGTATATAATTTGATTTTGGTTTTTTGGAAACGTATCTTAATTTTACAGAAAACCGATGAGATTTGTGTCAGCGGTGTCATTATAAATTTAGAGTCAAACAAAAATTATGACGTAGTAAAGTATAAAAAAAATTTACATCGTTTTGTTTTATTGACTGTATAATTAGCATAGGACTGTTGATTTGGGCAATTTATTTTTTTTAAATTGAAGTAAATTGTTGGTACTTTTTATTGTGACTTTCAGTTTTTGTTATTCTTAAAATGTTTACTATTCTTTTCTTGATATGGCAGTTTTAATGATAATAAATGAAAATAATTTATCGTATTTAGTGTCGAAAAAATAAGGTAATAAATTACTACATAAAAAAATTTATATGTAGCGTTTTTTTATTTAAATCAAGAAATTAAAAAAATATAATAGCTTTTATCAGTTACGTACATTTTTTTATCAAGTACTCAACATTAAACCTATAGGAAAATAATTTTTAATTGATTCCTAACTGGGAATATTCACACGTCTCCCGGATGTTTTTTTTTTTAATTTACGGTCTAGCAGGCTATGACTTTTTTGACAAGACAATTTTATGGAAAACGTATGGCGTAGCTTAGTATTGTAAGACTCTTTTATTCTAATCTTACGTTTTGCCAAATTTTAACAATTAACTTGAATTAAATAACAGTTAACTCTTTCTCCATAATAAATTTGTCAGGATGTCTATGTTCTACGATTATTAGCCTTAATTATTAACTCAAAAACAGTGTACAGAATAGCAACAGCCAGCTACATTATCATCAATAATCTACTTCAACTCACCCCTCTATATTCAGTGTTAGAGAAACGCTTGAACAGTCAGACGGATCGATTGGGCGACACATGAAACATATTTACACATAATGTACCTGTCAATGATACCTGTAAAGTAACTCACCGGGGGCTTTTCTCCCCCTCGCAGGATTCTCTTCCTCTCGAACTGATTGTGGAAGACATCACAAGACTCATTGGAATTGGACAACCACTCTATGGACTCGATTGACTCATTCTTCACCCCTTTTCTTTAACATCGTGTTCTCAATGATGTCTTCATTGTTTCGGTACCTCATTATTCCTCCGAATTCAGGGAGACAGCACTGAATTCACATTATTCCTCCAAATTCAGGGAGACAGCACTGAATTTACATTAATCCACCGAATTCAGGGAGACAGCACTGAATTCACATTATTTCTCCAAATTCAGGGAGACAGCACTGAATTTACATTAATCCACCGAATTCAGGGAGACAGAACTGAATTCACATTATTCCTCCAAATTCAGGGAGACAGCACTGAATTTACATTAATCCACCGAATTCAGGGAGACAGCACTGAATTCACATTATTACCACAAAACAACATATGATCAAAAGATCAACACGTTAACTATCTTTCTCTTTCAATAAACAATTAACAGTTTAAATACTCATAATACTGCCCGTCCGACCGCTCTGACCTTTCTTTAATCTACCTTCTCAGCTGACTGACTGGCCTCTACCACCACCTTTCCAGGGATGCTAAGCCGATGTTCTCCCTCTTTTACTTAAGATGCCATATGGCTCTCATCAAGATGATTTAATTATACAAGCGATTTAGCGCCTTATTGGCTTATTTTTACTTTAGAAAATAACTATAAATTATTATAAAATCAAAAACTCTCACAGTATGTCTAATAACCACAATAAATTTATTTTACAAAATGGGTAAAATATCACAATCATGACCGGTTATGAGATTTTCTCGCTGCAGCGTGCATTTGGTTTTGCTTAAAATGTGATTTCATGACATGACTGAAAGGTCAGATTATGTTTTATTAATAATTAATTAAATTTTTTTTTATTAATCTCGTAAAACATCGAAATAGTATTAATTGGGCACTTACAGCTACACAATTTTAACATTACAGCAAATGCTGAAAATGTTGACTTTCAGCTTCTACGACTACGCCATACGTTTTCCATGAACTTGTCGAAAAATACGTAAATTTAAAACATCACCCGGTATATTACACTTTATACCAAATTTTTTAGTGATTCAGTTTGCTCTACGTCATAGCAAAAATAGCAGAACAATAACAATAAAAATAATATTTAAAAAAAAGTACACAAGGGAAAGTGGTTAATTACTATTTTAGTGTGTTTGTGCTTTGACCAACTTATAATTCTTCAGGCGCTGATTCTAGAGAATTATCGTAATATAAATTGCTTTTCATAATTTTAAAAGGTTTTTCCATAAAAATAGCAATACGACTACGAACCAGCTTTTAATATATATAATACCATCATCAGGTAGCATTAATTACATTTTGTTTTAATAACTTTTTCAAGGAAATTAAAAGTTGAAAATTACACATGATTCATAAAAGAACTTACAAATTTAAGCAATAGGACATAAATAAAAATATGTATTGCATATTAAACGCATCCTACTGTCTTGAATAGCGTTACTGTAGAATATTTTAAAACAGCAGGAACAGTTGATAGTGATTTACTCAATTTATGCTTTTGTTTGTCTGGAATTCGGGGTTTTACTGTAAGTTTTGAAAGCTTCTCGGTTTCAGAAACCTCAATTTCTCGATGATTTCACTCATGTTTCTAGTATGAAAATTAGAAGATGACTCGTACGTTTGTCGGTTTAAATAACATTATATATTCTAGTTTTTGCACAAACTTTTAATGTTATGCAAGTTTAATAAACAAATATGACCTTATACTTGAAATTCAAGGATTTTTTCAATAGTAATTGGATACCTTGTATATTTTATATAAGAATTTAATTTTACATAATTCTATTTGAATTATGTTTTCACTTTGATTTCGAGATTTATACTAGAATTAAATAAAAAAAAATAATTTGGAAGACCTCAGAATTTATGATTTGTAGTGACTTCTGATCCATATCGAACATTATTTAGTTAAGTAACCGACTACATGTGTAAGGACTGTATTCATGGATTATAATCAAACATGATTAACTACTTGCTGAAATGATATAGCAAATTAAAAACCTGACTTATCAATATAATTAATTATATATTTATTTATTTAATTGATTCAAACAAATTGCTTTTACGCTTAATTTGTTTAAATAGATAAATTAATAATTAATTATATTAAAGCTGATTTTACAAATTTTTGATTTGTTATTGATTTTTTATAATCAGTTGTCAGCGCCAAAAACCGATTCAGCAAACGCATTATTAAGAATAAATCAAAAACCACTATTCAGTAGGACCACACGAAAAGCACCAGCTTTCAAATAAAAAAAAATCATGAAGAATAATTTTACTTTGAAGTGATGTTTGTCTAGTAGAAGAGCTAATAGTTTTAGGGTATTTTGTAAAACCTTCTATTTTTTCGTTTGCCAAACAACATTAGCTCTTCCATTGGCGTATTTACGTCAGAGATAATTCTCGGTTGTCTGCTTAAATGTTGTAACCGCAAAATTCTGTCGGACTAGATATAAACTTACTAATTACTACGTGACCAGCGAAGATGTCTTTCCTTTTCCGGTGAACAAGTAAAAATTTATTATCTTTAATATAGCTACTTTGCGCAAAAGTTGTTTTGTGTATGACGTTGAAAGCTTTCCAAAATGTTGCACCATTACACGTGTCGCTTAGTTAAATAATTCACAGGTCTTATCAAGTCGTAAGGAGAATAGAGTATACAAAAATAGAAGTCTTATTTACATAGATATATATGTGTAATGACAATAATTACAAATGTGTAAGAAGCAATATGAAATAACTTGTTTGTTTCTCTAATAATTACCACTTTGATACAATTTTATTTCTCTCACGGTTTAACACGTTCCACCGTTCATAAATTACATGTTATGTAAGAATCTTTAGAATTTATTTGAAAATGCATAGCAAAGATTATAAACTAGCGTATGATGATTAGCATAACCTTCATTTTTTATTTCTAAATACATTTAAAAGAATGTTTTATCAATTTCGAACAAACCATTAATTGCAAAATTTTCTGCATTTTAACTTTTATCATGAAATACGCAAGACTTACTTTGTATTAAATTAGTCACCAGCATGCACAGGAATTGTAATAATTTTGGATAACAGTAGTTCTGATGCATTTAATAATTTTTCAACTAACTCTTTAAAGATTTAATATTTCAGTAAGTTTTAATATTGCAAAAGCATCTAAAATAATTGATTACTCCTGCAAGTCATGAGACGTGTTCTGCGAAACACTACAGCAGCGTTAGCTGTATATAGTTTTAAGGATGTGCGTCGGGTGAAGTGGTAAATTTAATTTATTTTTTGCTTGAGGGGTATTTATAATGTATGTATATAATGATAAATAAATTATTATCAAATCATGAATCTAGATTCCAACTGTTTATTCTTTTTTGGATTTGTTGAACTCACATAAAACCGAAGTAATCCAACCACTTTAAAACTATATTCGATCTATATGAAAAATTTATAAGATACTACATATATATCGGTCTAATTTAAAAAACAAAAAAGTTTTAAGATATTTTCAAAGGTCATATTCAACGTTCAAACGGTCAAATTTCTGAAAAACTAGTACACCAAACGTCAACTTTTTAAAAATTTTGTAGTTTTTAACTGCTTACTAATATTTAACATGTCAAGTATATACAGATAACCTGAGTTAGTCTGTGGTGATTGGCATACGATACCTATCATTTGCAAGCAATAATTTAAATTGTTATAATGACAGAAAGCCAATTTTTTTTCACTACAACCAAATTTTGCTGTACTAGATTTTTATGGCACGATAGTATGTAATTGTAAATACTAATCATCGGAAACGTGTCATCAAAAAGTAGAACGTATATTTTTAAATTTATTTATTTATGGAAAATAGTATTTTTACATTGATATTAACTATTCAACCACTGATTTAAAATAATTAATAATATAGTATTGGAGTAAAATATGGCTGATGCCATGTACGGGAATAATTAATGTGGTGCACTCACATTTGTGGACAATATTATGTAAAATTTGTTTCGTGATCGTATAATTTAAATGTTTTTCTTTCTTTTGTTACAGACATGCCTCCCGTGATATACTTCTGGAGCACGTAAAAGGTCACTATCCGCAAGGAGTTGGCGGCGGCACAACCACTTCCCCAAACACTCTTCTTCCGGAGAGTTTGCGAGGTGCCAGCCCCGATAAAGATGAGGCAAGTGTTAGCACATCAGCGAAAGGGAGTCAAGCACCCTTCCGCTGTGGTCACTGCAACCAGGTATCAAACTGGAAGCATGTCATTCAGGTACTAACACCGCTTCACTAACAAACTAATTATTTCATTATTCCTAACCTTCTCAATTTGACCAATTTTTTCAAAAACGAAAAAAAATTGTAGACATGAAATCGCAAAATGATAGGTAAAAAAATAATCAATCAAACAACCTTATACCTTGTCTGATTAGACATCGTTTTTTTGACAACACAGTTCTCACAGAATAATCGATTGGTACCATTGCCTTTTTTGTACCATTTTTTATTCATCATGACTCAAAACTGCTTCAAAGAAATTTTAATAAAGAAGACAAGTCGTTTCAAATCGGCCATTTATTAATTTTCTTACTCAACTTTCTAACGATCGTTTGATTGGAAGTTTTGAACCGATTGCTTAGCCCCCTCGGTCACCAGATTTATTCTCAAACGATTTTTTTTTCAAGTTATATTTCAGTCTGACGTCTATAAAAAAAAACTTGGTTCCTACAATTTCAATATGAAGGAAAGCAGCTGTGATTCGTGGGCAAGTTTACCACATAGTTTTTGTTGAGCCCTTAAGGTCTCCAAAATTAACAAATTTTCCAATGAGACAATATTTGGCACACATGGAAGAGATTATTAAACAAGTAGAGTACTAATAAGTTGAAAGAAAAAAGGAGAACAACAAAACAAATTATCTAATAGGATTTGACTGAAGTTGAATGCTAATAGAATAAAAACTAAATTATATATTTATGAAATAGAAAAAAAAATTATGAAACATTACTGTTCATAAAACCAAATGCATTATACAAGTATAAAAAAATAAATATTAGAACTAAAAGTGGAAAGAAGAGAGGAGATAGGCCCGAATGTTTTTATTTGATTTGTATATTGGAAAAAAAATTTGGCATCATAAAACACAAATTGATGGCTTTTATTAGAGGTTTAGAGGAAAACTTCTTAGAAAATGTGTGTAAAAAAAACAAATTGGATCACTTGTTGATGGTGAATCTATTAAAATAGAGAGTTTGAGCAGTTATTCTACATAATATTGTATAAAAAGTCAAAAGAACAATATACAGGTAATAGCTGCTACCAGCCATTTAACAAACAAATGAACATACAAAAAGACAACTATTTAATTAATATTAATAACAACTAATAAATTTAATCAAAATGCTAAAAAACTTTGATTGAAACTATTCCAACGAGCCCAAACATAATACTCCTGCTGCGAGTTGGTGAGAGAGTTGGATGTTTTGGAAATTTTTGGAGTGCTTCAGCATTATTTAAAAGTTGAAATATTTTTTCAAAAAAATTTAATATAAAATGTTCACTACATTAAACTTGTGCTCAAATCTATTTATTAACCAGAAAAAAACTAATAATTTTTAAACAGCTAAGAATCTACAATCACTCCATCTTCAAAAAACATGAAAAGCGGTTGTGCCATTTGATAGCTACAGACGACAGACCAGCATTGATACACATGAGAAATTTATAACATCCCTTTTTTTGTTGGGGGTTGTTGATTCTAAAGATATTTGTCGTTGAAAAACGAGGATTTTTGTTAAACTACAAAACAATGGCTAGAATTATTGTTCTCCTTTTGACTACAAACTAATTTATTATTACCATCTATTGAAAAATATTATTGCGAGGAACTTTGATTTAATGATTTATTTTTTACCTGTCGTAGAATTAAAGATTCAAGTGTCAAATTAAATAAAAATGATATTGAGAATTGAAACTTTTAACGTATTTTGGTTTAGGAATAATGAAAACATTTTTGGCTGTTCATTCATGTACAGACTGTTCAGAAAAGTGTGTCGGCACGTGCAACATGCAGATCATTAGCAGTGCGCCCTTTTCAGAGCATTCTGTACTTAAAATTTCATAATGCATGTTTAATGTTAATTAAAGAGTAGTTTCCAAGGACATAAAATTAATTGGGGTTTAGAAATTGACCGCACGAGCTATATTATAACAATGGGTATTGTTTGAATTAAAACAGGTGATGTGATTAAAAATTCCAATTCTGGAATTGGTGATAGTCTGAGTTTTTAAAAATTGGGTCGCTTTTAAGGTTTAGGGTGATTTTAATGGTGAAGCGTAAACTATTCCTGCACATTAACAATTCATAAGCAAAGTTATCTATTTTTTTTCAATGGTTTAATCTTTTATTAGTTTACTTTATCATTATTTATTCGGTACAGAGAGAAGTCGAAAGCAAACAGTTTTGGGAAATCTTAACTTTGTATTTGTACATTGTAGAATTTCAATTGCGCTCTGTTATTGCAAGACTTTATTTGCATATTATATACCTACAATGTGATCATTACCTCTTAGGTGAGTTAACTTTTATATTTAATCGAACACTTATAACATTCCACTTAATTCGTTGATTATCAATATTAATTTAAATTGCCATCTTACAGGGCTAAAAATCATATAACTTCTTCATATTATTAAATCAAAAGTAATTGATGAAACTTCTTATAAATTAAAACAAAAAACTGTAATCTAAATATCCTGTATTTTATATCCTTGACAAAGGAACTTGCTCATCATTATATATTATTTTTAACTCATTTTCCCAGCGATATTGATACCCATGAAAAAATTCAATGTCTTGAAGTATAATTTGATGTAAGAAGTAATTAGTATTTACTTATATGGTTGCCACGTGCCGACAAAAAAAATTATTTTAAGAATGACGTTCTATGGGAATTTTTATTGTATAATATTCAGTTTAGTTGTTATTGTTGCTTTTATAATATACTATTCAACTGAAAAACTAATTTTATTGTTTACAAAACGATTTATGTCTTTAAGCATATTTTGTAATTACATAAAGAAAAAAACGTCATTTTTTAATCACTATTGACTCCCTATACGACGTTACATCACTCGCTGTTAAAATAATGTTATCTTTTCTTTATAAAGAGCCGATTTTTATTTGCGTCTTAGCTAAGTATATACAGCTGGATGCAAAAAATTCGCCTAAACTTTTTTTGTATTTATAATTTTTTTAAAAATCCGAAAACAAGTCAATTTTGTTCATAAAAAAGGTATATCTTTTTTTTGCGGAACATTTTGATCATATGAGGAAAAGGTGGTTGGTAGCCATTTGAGACCCGAACGGGTTGATTGTATTTGCCTAAAGCAACATACCTTGACTTTATTATGATCAATATTTTCCTTAAAACCAAGAATGTAATGTTAATTGCATCTAGACAAGTTCTCAAGTGATTTAAAATGGTGCGAAAGTGATTTTCTTGATTAATTTTATATTAGTTTTGTTAAACGTTAGTTTTTTTAGCTTAATCAGTTATTTATTTATTGCGACATCTAGAATTGTTGCGTTTTTACATGTTTTAATGCCTATAAGTTACTCTAAATGACAGATGTCAATTTTGATAGATATATGAGATAAAAAGTATATCGCTGATTAGAGCAATGTGCTCTATCTTTTTTGGTTAGTTCCAACAACTAGATTCAGATTTGAATAAACTTGCTACTTGCTGAAGAGTTCCAATAAGAACGAAAATGTCCAAGTTTGCGGATCTAGTTTGAATGAATTTGCGTTGATCTTATTAACATAAAAATCTTTTAGATAACGGAACGTAATACAGTAATTTAACAAAGCTATTTGAACACTTTATATTTTCAAGTAGACATGACATTTCACTTAATGTGTTTTCCACATTAAATCTTTTGGTTCTTTTGACAACGATACATTTTAAAATAATTATTTCGAGTCTGATACGTTTTAGGTTTTAAAGATAAACCTCATTTTCTAGTTTGAATCGATTTTTTTTTAATAAAAATTTTTATGTTTTTGAAAACAAAATTCTTTCTGCTTACTTATCTCGTTTTTTTAATATTTATAACAAAACGCCCTGTATCTTATCAGCGGTTAGCAATAAACCCCTAGTGTGTGGTATCGCTATACTCATAAAGAAGGGATTAAAAAAATGACATTGACAAAAAAAATAAAAGAAAAAATATGATGTAAAAATTAATATTCATGATCTTAAATGCTTTTTTAACTTTGTCAATAAATTGTGTGTCTGCTTACCACCTAATAGCTACCAAGCGGCTTAACCGATTTTTGTTTTATTTTTTTTTATCTAAAAGAAAAGAAGCTCACAGTGTTTAGTCAGTCATAGCTCAAAAAAACTATCTGTTTTTGGCCGAATTTTGATTTTGAGGTTGCACTTCACACGTCTGATCTTTTCGAAGTTTTGGTATTACGTCTTTTTTTATAATATAAGAAAAACGTAGTGGCCATAATTTTTTTAAAATGCTGAAGCATTACCAAAACTTTTTAAAACGTCCAACTCTCTCATCAACTTGCAACAGAAGTATTTTATTTGGGCTTATTGGAATGCTCTCAATCGAAAGTTTTTGAAATTTGAAATAAATTTAGTCTAGATACATAAATAAGACCTACAATTTTGGGTTATGTTTCAACATTATTTGAAGGCTACAATGTTTTTCAAATATTATATGAAAAACCTGATTTTAAATTTTGACTAGATGAGACCTGTGAAAGATGCTTCTATCTATTTATACTGCTGAACCAAGCACTCTCGCTTACTCCAGTTTTCAAATAATAATTACAAAAACTAGATCTAAATCGTTTGAGTCATTAAATACGTAAATAAAAAGGTTTAGTAAAGCAAATAAATATTATGCGGAATTGTTGCACCACGCTGCATAGTACTAGCGTTCATAAATCATTTAGATCTAGTATGGCTGTGTAATTTAGCTTGACATCAAAACTCGTCTATAATATCGTACGTTTCTGCGTATGGACTAATCAAAAATTGAACATTCTTTCGAAATTCCATGCCAAGAGTAGATCTAAATAATTTATGAACGCACTGTATAGAAAATGCACACTTAATTTCAGTAGATCTGCCGTTTTATCTTAATGGTGATTTTGTTAAAAACAGCCACCAGTGATAATATTAATTGAATTTTTATAATAATGGATGTATATGAAGAACTTGAATGGCAACTATATCATCTCAAGTTATAATCCCTAAGCGGATAATAGAACACGAAATAAAATCAAAATCTAATGTGAAATGTGAACAATACAAAATAGATTTTTAGTCGCGTTGAGCTCTCTTAGGGCATTGCGATAAGAAAATGAAAATAATTGTCTACTATTCTATTCAGAGTATTGAGGCCCTGGAACTTCAATTTTGGCTCAGGAACCATGAAAACGTTAGGCCTTTTCTTGACGTCTTATTGTTCTTCATACTTGTTCTTTGATAATATTGGTACTTCTTGACTTCTTCTAATGTAATGTTAATAATCTTTTTTCAATTTTTGTTCGGATTAGTTAATTCTATAATCTATTCACTTTCAAGAAAGAGTGCATGAAAACAAATGCATGCAGGCTTCACGTGATTACATCTATGAAGTGGGAGATAGTTAACAATTTTTCGGACAAGGCAGGCCGCAGAAAAAATCGTATACATATTTCATTTTAAATCAATTTTGAATGGTTTAAAAACTATTCAAAAATCAAATGACCAAAATACTCTTTCTTGAATCTGAACAGACTATAGTATAAGGATTTCTATAAAATTGCGCAACTGTATTTTTGTTTAATAAATTTTCTACTACTTCATTTTTTTAACTTTTGAAACTGGTTTTGATATATGTTTTTAAATTAAATCTTTTGTTTTATCAACTTTCTGGCTGTTTTGTCATTGCTCAAAATTCTACATATGTATTTCTCATTCTTGAAAATTGTTTTTGTTCAATTTTCTTCTGTCTATCATCATACGGCTTCTTTCATCTACATTTCTTTGCTCTTTTTGTTGTCCAAGCTGTCATAAATCCGTGTGTCATTTATTTCAAAAAATGCAATTTAGAACTGATTTGTTTGGTTTCTAAATTATTTGTAATTGTAGTTCTCAAGAAGCAAAAAATCAGAACGGCGAAAAATTGTTCTTTCTTATTGTGGACTTTGTGATGTTCCTTTCTAATTTGTTGTTAACTACAGATGATAGTCTACCTCAAAAAGTAACTTAATAACTAACAAAATAATCAAATAATAATCTCTTATGCTCTTATGGCAATTGTATGGTAATTAATTTTAAAATTCATTGTTGCAGCGCCATTGCAGGCTGAAACACAACGGTGATATCCGAGTGGTTAGCAACAAGAATGGGCAAGAAAAACTCGAAATTGAGGAGCAGACTGATGAGCCCGATCATTTGGATGTTTCTCAGGATGGTGCCTTCAAGTGTTCTTCATGTCCGTATTCTACCGATGATCAAACCGAATTCGAAGAGCATCTTCCGGGCCATGCTCCAGCTTCGGATAGTATAATGAAATGTCCATATTGCAACTATTTTGTGACGAGGAAAGAAGATTTGTTTGAGCATTTGCGTCTTCATGGAATCGGAGATCCGGAAGATTTTATGGCTAAATTGTATAATAGTCCAGAGGCTGATGGTTTTGGGAAAAGATTTAAATGTTCAGTGTGTCCTTATGTTACTAATTCAAAGAACCAATATACTTACCATAAGCAGTTCCATAAGCCTAAAGGAGGTCCATACACTTGTTCTCACTGTTCATACAATGTCAGCAAACGGCATTTACTGCATCAACACTTGAAAGTACATGGTATAAATGTTACACCTCAAAAGCAAAACGGTGATGTGATAGATTTAGATGATATATCAGATGAAATTGAAGAAGTCACTTCTTCAGGAATTAGTGCGTTTGAAGGACAAACTTTTACAGATATTCCTTTGGTATGGGTATCCAAAAATGGCAAATTTAGCAAAATGTTCAAGTGCAGATTCTGTCCACATGTTAATCTCCGAAAAGTTAACATACAGGAACATGAGAAAATGCACAGTGTGCGAGAAAAGAATCCCAATTCGGCGCGAGTCAATGACGTTGAACATAGATGCTCCGAATGCAATTATATTTGTAATAACGCAGGTGTTCTTTCTTCGCATTCTAAAGTTCATCAAGGTCTTTACGGAACTGTACATTGTTTGGTAGATCAAGTTAAATCAGATGAAGAGCAGATTCGTGAGCTAAGCAAATTTTTAGTTCCACAAATTGTTGATACTATCAATTTGGATGATTATGAAAATCCCGAAGGGGGCCTAACAGAATGTGGCGAAGACAGTGAAGAGTCAAGTCTATATTTCTGTAGGGAATGTCCAGGAAGATTTTTGAAAGAAAATGAATTTAGCATTCATACTAAACTCCATGGATTGAGATCCTATTACAAATGCGATTATTGTACTTATTCTGCAAGACAAAAACCTCATTTATTAGTCCATAACAATGTACACTCAAAACAATATCAAGATAGAACACGTGTTTTACTTTCAATGTATCGGGCAAACAATTACCAACCTCACGCATATCCATCTACAACTCGGGATGGTGAAGAAGTTTGGTTGGTCTCATCAATAAAATCTGATTTGGATGCTGATATTGAAAATTTAAGTGCCATTAATAGTAGAGCATCGAAGTCGAGTTTTAATGTTCCTCTTTCTGGAACTGAATTGTTTCAACAGAAATCAGAAGCTCAGCTTAAACTAAAAGAACCTTCACCTCCCTCCCCTAAACATTCTGATCCTCAATTTGGCACTCTTATGCATGGAAATCCTAATTTCACTTATCCCACATACCTTAAAAATGGTAAAATGAAAGAAAAGAGATACAAGTGCCATAAGTGCCCCAGTGCTTTCGAAAAACGCGAACAATACAAAGTTCACTTGAACTTACACGGTTCGAAGCAAAAATATAATTGTGAGCATTGTGATTACTCAGTGAAATATTACGCAAATTATGTACAACATTTAAAGAAACACAAAGCACAGGAAGTGAAAAGCGAAGACATTGAAATAGATGTAGATGAAAACGAAGAGATTGTTGAGAAAAAGTTGAGTTTAGGGGACCAGCAAGCTTTGAATATTTTGCAGCAACGATTATTAGTCAATAGTGCTAGTCCTACGAAAGAAGAAGAAAAGAAGCAAACGTTTAATTGTTCAAATTGCCCATACGTGAACTATAGAAAAGATGCGGTGGACAATCACCAAAAGCGTCACATAAGCGTTTCGGGTTCGAAAAACAATTACACGTGTGAACATTGTGATTATTCTGTTCCTCAAATTCACTTCTTGCGAGATCACATTAAACTGCACTTTATGTCGAACCGAACCGGATTAGATGGTTATATGGTTTGTGATAACTTGAAATTGGTATCCAGCAATGGAGATATCGAAGAAGTGGTCTTTGAGGAGAATGCAGACAAAGAATTTTTACCGCCTCTAAGTGAAGAAGTTACCGAAAAATTTAATAATAATGATGGAGAGAAACAGTTTGTGAATATAGATACAGGAGAAGTAGCAGATAAAGCAGACAGTGATAACAAAATGGATGTTAGTTAGTCAAAGCTCTAGTGATAATTTTAAATATTTGTATTAAAAGAACTAACAGGTTTGCCTTAGTCTTAAATTATAGAAAGTATTTCTACAGAGTATTTTCACATATTGGTAGCAAAATATCAAGTTATAGTATTAATTTTAATCTTGTTTATCTTGAATAGTCTTGTAACTTATTTTATTTTGTCAATTATAATTCGGATATCATCTTAAATATTATGGGTTTACGATTAATAACGCCAAAGCATTTAATGCCAAATTTTGCCATAATTGTTGTATTTGTATTGTTTACAGAGAATATATGAGTTCTATTGCATTTCTATGTTGTTTTTTTTCTAATGCTGCTTTTTATTGCTTAAAAAAATATTTCTATTTTAACGTTTTATCTTAAAGGTGGGAGGTAAGTACGGCTAGAATATTGTTTTATATTGTATAAGGAATAAAAAAAATATTTTTATATTTTATTCTTTTTTTTTAAATATTTTTCATGGGTCCAAAGTACCTAAATTTGAGATTTTCCGAATTTTCAAAATTCATATCTCGAAAAATATTAATTTTATCGTGAAAAGTCATAGTTCTATATATTTGTATTTCAATAAAGAAAATAAAAAAAATGGTTCGTTTAGAAAAAAATACGTTAATTTTTACGGAGAACCAAATAAGTTCGATGGGGTTTAAATCCGGGTGATAGGGGGAAAGCCGTAAAACGCCACGTCCGGAAACAAGCATTATCATTTATCACGCGTGATAGAGTAATCTCTATTCATTTTAATTTTTTCGTATAGCTGAAGATTGAGCATGTGACACGACACGAACAAAATGGGGTAAATTAAAAATTCCCGAATTAGAAACTGGATTAACCTTAACGTTGTCTTGTCTGGCATTTGTTGTAGATTAAAATAAAATGCAAAGATAGCAAATAGACTTATCAGAGATCTCTTATTTATTGCATCATTAATCGCTAAACAATAAACATTACACGACCGTTTTGTATTAAAGTGCAGAAATCGCTTAAGTTCGTCTTATCATTTTCCTTCTAATAGTGACACATTTTAATCGTTTTCTATAAATTTTAAAAACCGTCCTACCAATTATTTTACAAACCGATGTACTTATTAATGAATGAATAATAAATGAAAAGGATATTGGATTATCGACCGCTACACAATGGACAATGGGTATGGTGAAGACACAATAAAATATTTCCCGCCCAAAAACATGATTGACCCAATAAACTAAGCAATTAACAAATGCTTTTCAATAAATTGGATTCACGCTATATAACAATCTGCACAACAAATTATTTATTAATTATGTAAATATTTAATAGATTATTTTCCAATTTTCTCGATTACTCCCACGTTTAAAGTTGAATACTCGCATCAAGCATTTTAGTTTTTTCTTTTAAATTTTATATAAGGAAAAATCCAACAAACTTTTTCTATAAAAATACTCATTGGCTCTTGTTAAATTATTCAATAAAGTTAGATTTTTGTTTTAAAGGGAGACTTACAGGTGGAGTTTTCTGGCTTTATGGTTTGTTAAGCTATAAACGAATTTGAGTGCTTATTGGAAAACAAGCGTTCACCTTTCCATCTTGCTTAAATGCTAGACCTTATTTTAAATAACAAAATATATACATGCATTAAACATTGTGAATAATAGTTAAATTTCCATTGCAAATGTTATCCTTTTGACTCCTCCACTGCATCGCTTAATATTCTAATCGCATATTGATAACGTTTCTTTTGAATAATGGCTATAATCTGCTAAAGACAATAAAGTTCAATGTTTAAATTTTTCCATAAAATTTATTCTTCCAACATTGCTCATCAATACTAACGTATTTTTTTCGTTATATTGTTGATATTCGTAGATATTGTTGAAAAGAAAATTAAAACGTTTTTTTAAAACGATCTTTACAAATTTATTAATATATAATAATCTTTACTTTCCCACTGTACAGTGTTTTAATACATAATATAATTTAATCTGTCTTGTTTTTTATCTGCAAGTTTTTTTCTCTCTTTTCTTCTTTTCTCATTCACCAAGATTCATCTTTTTCTTTCTGTTTCTGTTTTTATCAATTCTATTCTCTTTCCTTTCATTTACGTCCTCTCCTAACATACTTTCTTTTACCTCTATACAGTCCTTCATCATGTGCTTAAATGTTTCTCTCTCTCTTCTGCACATGCTACATTGTCTTTCATTTTTCTTTATCTAAAATCTGAATCTTGCAATCGTTTTTCTTCCTCTCATTTTCTTTTTTTAGATATCTAGGTAGTTGTTGTATAGCCAGTCTCTCATATTTTACATAGTATATCTGCTCTCTCTAATTTGTCCCTTCTGTTTTTTTCTCTATGTCTCTCATTTCTCTATTCACTTTTTTTCTCAATCTTTTCTACACTGAACCCCTTTTCTTTCATAGTATTCCTTTTTTTTTTTTTAATTCTCTTGTCTGCCTTTCTGTTCATCATTTTCCAGCACTCTTTTAGTATCTCACACCGTCACACTCTCCTCTCTATCTCTCATTTTATCTTCAAACTTTACTGCTATCTATCCTACCTCTATTCTCACTTTTTCTATTCTTTCTTCCTCTCTTACTATATTTAACCTAGAGAGAATACTATATATAACCTAGAGTTTCTCTCTAGGTTATATAGTATTCTCAATCTTTCTATCTCAATGCTGTTTTGTGTTTGATTTTCTGTCTTTAAATTTAAAATTAAATAATTAAAGTTCAATAAGTAAAAATACGATTAAAAGTAAAATAAACTTAAAATAGAAGAAAAAACTTTATTAAAAAAAATAATTAAAATTAAATGTTTTAAAATATTACTTTTAAAAATAAATAACAACAGGAACTTGTCCTACTTTTAAACAAACAAAATGAATCACTATATTTTTAAATATTAAAAAAAAATGGGAGCAGTCACGAGACGCCTGACAGATGTGAAACATCAAAATTATTTTGTACAAATAATATGGATAAAAGAACAAATTACGACAGGAACTAAATATGGCTTAATGCATGGAAAATAAAATACTACTACTTTTTCCATGAAAATAATAACTGTATATTAAATAATCATTTATTTTTATTAATATCAAAATCAAAAAAATGTATTTCAATTGTGACAACTCATTTGTTTGAATCAGTGACTCAGAAATAGTTGTTATATTCAATGTTGCCTCTGACGGTATTATTAAGCTCGGTGTCGCGAGCGAGACCGAACAGAGAGTGAACCATGGAATGCGGTAAGTTTACCTGCGACTACATCAAAAATGTTGTGGTTATTTATAATGCCTGAAACACCCTTTCATTTGATAAAAATTGAGTCTGAAATAAAAGAGATAAAAATTTCGGAAAAAAAGAATCATCTTGTATATAGAATTATAAAAATGAGTGAAATGATAGAAACGCAGAAAGATACCTAAATAAGAAAGGATTTGAGGAGGAGAATGAATGTAAAGCAAAGATAATAATGTTTAGTAAGAGAGTAAGGAAAAAATGAAGTTAGAAATGAGGAGAAAAAGAAATAGAGCAGGTTTAAGAATGGAAGTATTTAGGATATATGTTTGAAGAAAGGAACATATTTGAAGCGCAGGTGAGAGAATTAGTAAAAAAGGGGTGTGCAAACAATGGCAATAGTAAAGAGAAAGTTTGGAAGAGAGCAAAGTCTAGTAGAAATGTAATATTGTATGGTGCGGAAATTTGGAGATGGAAAGGAGGAGTAGATATAAAAAGAAAACAAGAGAAATGTGTGAAACAGAGGTTAGAATTTAGAAAAGAGACTGCAGGATATATAGTGAAAGAGAGAAGAACAAAAAAAAACAGAAAAAGAGATCGAAGAAAAAAGAGAAGCAAATCAATAGGTACATGGTGAAATGAAGGACGGAGATATAGATAAGCAAGAAAGAAAAAGATTTTCTTTTTTTAAAATTCTTAAAAAAGAGAAAATAAGAAAGAGCAAGGATGATAGCAAGATTTAGGTGCAAAAATAAAAAAAGACAAAATAGATTTTGGATGGAGGAAAATGAATAAGAACGTAAGAACAACGTAGGATATGTGTAAAAGGGAGTGAGAAACACTGATAGCACTGATAGCGAAATATTAAACCAGATAGGAAATTAAATAGTGAGTATAGAAAAAAAGAAAATAAAAAAAAGAATTGAAAAGAAAAAGAGATAAAATTTAATTTTAGAAAGGAATATTGAACAAAATAGCTTAATTAATTATATGTTTGTCAACACTAAGTATGTGAAACAATAAACGTTATAACAAAAAAAAAAATCCAGAAAAAAATATGGCCGATACAAGACGCCCGGCAGATGTGACATATCTCAATAAATATTCAAAGTTCTAATTAATAAAAACCAATAAAAAACATAAGTAATATAATAATAAAGAATACAGCTTTGTATATTTATTTATTACTTTAATAATTGTAATAATGATTATATTTTATTAGGAAAAAAAATCGTGTTCAGTCGAGTTTACGTGGCCGGCAAATTCAGGAGGACGAAGGGCTAAATTCTCCAACAAACAGAGTTTGGGAAAGAATACAAAGCGGTAAAAGGAGGCATTATCCCTTACGCCAGAACTTCCTTCTAAAAAAATTTTTTTTCATAACTGATAGAAAGAACCGTTTACAATGCGTAACTCATTTAAGATACAATAGTGTATAACGCAATTTTTATGACACTGTACTGAGCTCTTCTCAAAATAACGTGATTTACTTTTTTTAATATTTTATTTTTAAATCACGTGATTTTCTTTCGCACACAGGTAAAAAAAGTTTTACATAAGTTTAAGGCTGTTTTTCAAATTTAAGGAAAAAAACAACTGGAGATGGGTAAAGTGATATGGTTAAAATTTCCACTCATTTCATAAAATAAAGCTTTAATCGCTTCCACATTTTACATAAAAATATTAAAATCAAAATTTGAAAAGCCTTTCAGCTTTTTAAATTCAATAAAACAGATCAAAGTCCTAAAAAACATAAAAATTTCTTCACATTTTCCCTAAACATTCGTTATCTTGTAAAACAGAAGACATTAATTGTTTATCTTTAAGTGCCACAGACAATTCATCTTCATTCCACATCAAATTAACTTTGGACATTCGTGAATCCTTTTTCTTCATTAATCGCAAAATTCCTCTGGTCTCGATTAATGAACAAAGTCCAAAAAATTCGCCTTGGTCAATAGTTTGGATATTTCTTTTTAGACAAACTTTCCTATAAACTTCATATAGACGTCCTACTGTAACATCTTTATTTTTTGCTTGCTTCAAAATCAGTAGCAAGCAACATACTATAATTTTCTGCTGAAGAGGAAAAGAATCGTCAATTTCTTCATCTAAATTTTGACTAGCTCCATACACTTTATTCAAGACAGTAAGAACGTCTTTTACACCAACTGCTTCTATCTTCTTTTCATTACTTCCGTGAGATTTTAGTTCTTCCGCTAAATTTTCTACAGCTTTTAAGACATGTTGAGAATTTTTTGGTTGATCCACCATTTCTAATACTCTTCGTGCAATATCTAGAGCTCTTCGAACATCCCCGGAAACAGCAGCAACTTTTGCTGCTAATAGATGAATCGATGTTGGAGGAAAAATACTTAATGCTTCCGCAGTGCTTAGCCGATCGGTTATAATTTCGATAATTTGCTCTTTGGTATATGAAGCAAAATGCATCAGTTCTGGCTTCAGTTCACAGTTGGCTTGCAATCTAGGTAGTATACGATCCGTCAAATCTAAAGCATTTGCAATACCTATTAAAATTATATTGGAATTTGGCATCGCTGGCCATTCGAATATAGTGTATAGCACAGATTGTCTTTTACTTTCTAACTGATCGATTTCATCGAGAACCAGCAACCTAAAACAACAATCATCAAGTGATACGTCTATTAAAACGGCAATTGAATTCATAAATTATTGTCCTTAAAAATTCTCTAAAAAATGCCAGATCAGATACGGTGTTTATTAAAGATTTTGTAAACGACAATCATTTAGAATCAATTACATTATTGTGTAATTAGTTAATTACACAATAATGCATTAGTTCATTTCCTCACTAAAAGTTACTAAACTAAATAAAAAATTATACTTACACAGTCTTATGTTTTCTCTTTAAGAAATTGGCAATCGCCTGCGTACATTCTTTTTCGCCTCTCCCGTTTGTTTTCACTCCTAAATCTTTAGCAATTCTAGCAAATATGGCTCCAGATGATTTAATTGTAGTACAGTTTACATAAATCTCTTTTACATTAGTCTTAATATCTGAGTTTTCTAAGATTATATTTAAAGAGGCTGTTTTGCCAGTACCGGGTGGTCCACTTAGGTATAGTGATCCTGAAGTTTGACTTTCTAAATGCCCTTCTACAAAATCTTTTAGCTGTCCCAGTTCCATTTCGCGTCCGGGCATCTTTGTGGCAAATGTTGTATGCAAAGCACGTCTAGCACTTTGGTATACATTGTCATCTTGGAAAAGTTTACAACTACTGGATTTTTCTTGGCGTTCTGAAATGTAACAGAAAACGTTAGACAATAATTATAATTCATATTACACAATAATTCATACATATTATTAATTTCCCATTTCTAATTTCGTTTTACTACCTACCCGCTCAATAGTGAGAGAGCTAAATACTCTGATAATACTCTCTTAAACCCTAGGACAAGTAAATGTTGACTAATATTAATGACAACTCACAGCTTTTGACAGAACTCGATAAGTCTAAGCCTAGTCTAAAAATAATTTTTTTCAACAAAAAACACTAGCCAGCGTTGCCGCTTATAAGAAACTGCAGCGTCAGCGGATACATAAAATATATATACACTTATTTCTATTCATTTTCTTAAAAAACATTAACAAAATTTAGCTAACTTAATCAAATTGAAAATTTGCAGTTAACTAGTGCCAACAAACATCTATTTTGAATGTTTAGTGCCAACTTCATAAAAATATACAACCAAATTCCAACCCCAATTACAGATAAAAATTAATTATTACTACTTAAATAATAATTAAAGTGGTGCAAGCAAGTGCAGGCTTCTAGTAAAAATTGTAAACTGATGAGTATATTAATAATTGTAGAATCGTTAGATGGTACCAAAGTGTTGAGTAATGATTCCTGTTAAAAAGATATCACCCCTTCGTTACTTCCGGTTTAATTAAGATTCTTATCTGTAAAACACAGAATAAATAATGATTATAAAAATCTGCTTACCGGTTAAAGACAGTTTCTGTAGCAAAACCACTGGAGTCGAAGCTGGTGAAGTATCTTCGTTACACTCCAGTTTCCTCTGCTTTGGAGGACTTACATGATGGGGGCTCTTGTCACGAGACTTAACCTTATGGGGTGTTCGACACGGTTTTGTTCTCGAAGTTGATTGCTTGTTCTTTACATTGATAGGAGAATTTTCATCAGATGAGGCAAAATCCAAATAGTCTTCCTCACTACTCGAGCTGGAGAAAGCAAAAGTGATATTGGACCGTATTCTTGGACGAACTGTTCTAGTTGGCCGTGTTCGTGTAGATGTTTCGTTTATTTGTTGTCTATTATTTGACCTACTAGATTGTCTTCTAGTCGAGCGGTCTGTCATTGTATTGATAAAAAAAGTTACCTCCGACACAAATATAACAGAAATTTAACTAAAATCATTCATAACCATATAACAATATCCATTATCCACCAAAATAAAGTGTGGATCAAAAACAAACCAAATAATCACCGTCACAATTTCGCGCCAACCTAACATTAACAATGTCAATTGTCAATTATCATCTGATTGTAGCGTAGTTCAAATGCAAATTCTAGTAACATTAGACCTATTTATTTGAGAGTATTCAAGCTACTACAAGACTTGATTCGATGTATACAATGTCTAAAATACAAATGCACTCTAAACCCATCTGCTCTTTTACTTTAACCCATAAATAGAAACTTGTGTTAATAGTTTTATAATGAGGCACTTATATTTTGTATTAATTAGTTTTTAATTTTCAAATAAGTGTTTAAAGTTTGTTTTTTCTAACATGAGTCACCATTAGAAACATTTGATTATAGCAATTAGTATCGATTAAAACGAAATTAATTATTAGAAATTATGGCTATAATTTCTAAGAGTGCTTAAGAAGACTTTTCTTTAATTTTCATCGAGAATAATATAATAATTAAATTGTTTACAATTTGTTTTCATCAATTTTTTTTATTTAAACATAAAACGAAACATGTAATTGGAATAAATAAAAAAAAATTATTTAAAAAAATATTGATGACGTCATAACTCTAAAACAAATAACTGCTTGGAATTTAATTTGACACCAAAATATGTTTTTATAAACAAAAATTCAAGCGTCTAAAAATTTTTTTGAAAAAAAATTTTACTGTTTACTTTTTAATGAGCTTATTCCATACTTTTTACTTTTTTTTTCTGTCAGTTGAAAAGAAAACAACAATAAACGAAATAGAGTTTATTACAGTTTTTTACAAACAATTACAAATAAATATCTAAGTACATTTATGTTAAAAGTATTAAGATTATAAAACAGTTTACATCTTTTTGTAAAAATTAAAAACTGGGTTACAAATACTATATTGATAATTGTTTTACTATTTTACTGGTTTCCACACCACCTTTGAGAGGTACAGTAATTGGTGCGTTTTTTTATAGTGGTGTCCCCAGTAGGCTTAATCCACTGTCAAAAAAAAAGCGCTAAATATTGCAAAACTAAACAAATTTTTTTTATAATAAAAGCTACGCTTAAACTAACATTAAAATTTGAAATTTTTTGTGTACTTTACTCTTTTTGCTGACTTCGTGCTCAATATGCTCAATATAAACAATCTATGTTAAAAGTTCACTCAAATTTAATATGAACAGTCTATATATTTGGTCTAGTAGGTCAAATGCACAGTAAAAGATTTTTTATAAAAATACGCATTTAAAATATTGAAGTCAAACATTTCATATTACAAAATATTAAAATGTTTATATAAACAATGTAAAAAAAACAATTTTAATGTTTTAATGTTAAATCTGTTAATTAAAAACGCATTACTTTTTGAAAATACCTCTCCGGAAGTTTGACCCTCTTACGGTAGACATATTAAACATATTGATGGCTGTCAAATAAGTAAAATTTCCCTCTCCCTCTTTCAAGTAGCCATTTCAAACATCTCTACTTGTAAAACGGAATCTTAATTTGCTTTGGCCATCTTTCTTTCATTTCCACTTAAAGTTTGTTGAGAAGCAGACATGAGAGCTAAGGTATGTACCCTGTTATTAAATTTAACACATAAATCATGTTTTTGTTTCTTCACATTTAAAATAGAGGTTATGAATTGTGCATTTATATTTTTATTTTTCTTATTATAGTCTATAATGCTACTAAATAACATTTTCTTAACTTTGTGATGATTTAAATATGAACCTTGCGTTTTATATCGTTCTGTTGCGTGAATCATATATCGTTGAAATGTGGTTAAAATTCCTAACCTCAATTGATCAGTTTTGTAAGTTTTTTCATTTATATTACATTTAACTGAAACATTAAACTGATTCCAATTGATCACTAATTAATTGTCTTGTGTTAATTTTCAGTGGCGTAAGAAGCGTATGCGAAGGCTAAAGCGTAAACGCAGGAAGATGCGTGCGAGGTCCAAGTAGATGGTGTAAGTGTAAGCCTATTAAGTTAATTATTAGAAATAGAAATTTAAGCCCTGGTGGGAAAGTCTACACATTTATTTAAGGGTGACTATTTCACACTGGGGCTATATCAATCGTAGATTCCACCCGTGCATTCATATTAATTGAATGCGACGGTCTAAAGCTACGGTACAAATGCTTTAACACTATACACGTGTTTTTTCTGCTGATTTTTCTAGCAGATTTTCTCAAGATGTCCAATTTATTGCCGAAAAACACGTGTTAAAGTAAGAACGGTCAATATGAACATTTATTGTGCTGCTAAAGAAGAATAAGTTGAATTAAGCTTGCCAGCTTATAATTGGATTTCATTTTGTTGTTGCAGGTGTCCTTAACTGAAGGAGTTTTCTTACACAGAGGGGCCCACCACGCATTTGATATAATATAAAAATTGTCTTTTAATCTGATGATTTATGGACGTCCAAAAAAACTTAATAAAATTGTGGCAAAATTCTACTTTTTTTTATTTTTTCGTTTATGCATGTGTTTACTGAGAATTAGCTGTCAATTTTATCTGGTGCTGCTGTAGGCAGCATAACATTTTAAAGACTAATCATAATATACATCGTTTTTTCACCAAAGTGATGTTTGGGTCGATTATGCAATAACATTACGTGGAAGCATCGTTATCTGTGTTTCCATAATTTTAGGGCTAGTTTCGGCTGCAATGGTTTATAAGTTAGTTGTTTGTTGAAAGCCCCCTCAAACAACGCTATCTTGCAATTCTCTAAATTCTAGTATAGTCTATTTGCAAACTTGTGTTCAAAACGCTAGATTTTTAAAATTCAAAAAAGTTTAATTAAGAAAATAAAAATTGTCAATATGAATAATCTTGTTTGGAAACATATTCAGAGGCTAAATAATAAAACGTTAAGAGTGAACATTAATTATTAAAACAAAGGTAATAAAATAAATAAAATTCAAAATACATGAATTGATGTGTTTATATATAAAATAACAAATATATACCAAAAATTTTAATGTTTTTAAATTTACAATATTTGTTCGTTAAAACAAAAATTATTATTCTGATAGATCAGAACAACTCTCTCCATTAAAAATAATTAGTTCAATCTGAGCGTCAATTTTATATTATCTGCGTTGGCCATTTCGTCGATTATATGTTTCGTATAGTTATTGTTATGATTTTTCACTATTGATAAAAATTTGACTTAACAGATCTTCATGCTTATGTTTTTGGATGTCAACCTGTCTGAGCTTTCTTGCTTGCAGCCGTTGGAACTTTTTCAATTAACCTTGAAAGATACGGTGCATTGTCTAGAACTTTTGAAAACCAATTTTCAAAAGATTAACCGTTCATTTCCTCATGGTATCAACATGCTCTTCCGACCGCGCTTTATATATGTAAAATTCAACGATTTTTGATAATTTATAAAAAGCGGTGTTTTCAAAAGTTGGCAAATCTCTGTCTAGGCAGTTCATTCTTGAAAAAACTGGTTCGACTTTCTGCCAAATTATTTTTTTGTGAGTATCCTCTACTGTGTCCAGAACATACGGTTTTCGATGTTGGTTTGTTTTAGAAGAGAAAATTTATTGTTAATTCTGTATCTTTAACAACTCTATACACGGTGGCTTTAGATATATGTACCATCTTTTTCTGCAACACTTGACAATATTATCAATCGTTGAGTCAGGCTTAGCCAATAATTCGGTTTTATATAAATTTAAAACCATATTTTTTCGGCAGTATTTGAGTGGTTAGGTATAGGACTGCGAATTCTGGTATTAACCCTTGTCTCCGTAGACGACATTTTAGGTATTTAAATAATACCTAACCAATAAACTGGAACGGCTCAATAAACAGCACCTTCGGAATTATTTGCTGATCCTTTACACTCAAGTTAATATTATTATTGAACAACTTTATGAGACAGCACACAGAAACATCAACGAAACAAATGCACCCCTTTGCATTCGAATTCGAGCTCCGCCAGGATTCCAAAAACAGACTAATAAAACACGTGGACGTTCAGAATGGATCACACATTAATCACGTCCTACACTATTTACTATTACTCTTTCTTGAATTTGAACAGACTATAGTTTGAAAATAATTGCTGGGGCACCAAACCAAATATATTTATTATATTATTTTCTAACCTAATAACACTACGGTTAATGGACTTCGTGCCCACGGCTGCCTGGATAAACTTGAGATTTTGTCTCTCTACAGCTGCCTGTGTGGCCCTTTTTAACAATTGTTGAAAATTTGAATTTTGATTTTTCTAAGGTCACTCGATTTACGTGTTATGGTAGCGCCATTAGAAAATGACACTAGGTTATCTATGAATGAAACCTACATGTTGGAATTTGTCATTAACAAGAGATCGAAAATGCAAATGTCTTAAGTGAGACGAAGAGGTCACTAGCTTTAGAGAATTTTGTTTGCCAAAATGTCAGTAATCAGTAATGTTTCAACGTCAAAAAAAATAGGGTTATGCATATAAGTCACTATATATTTTTACAAGTTAACAATAACCTTTGACATTTAGACTTAAAACTAGAACTTCAACAATCAATAATGGAATACAAAGAAAATACGAAATCAACGAGACAACTAGTGAAATAAAGCTTTAGAAGCAATATGGAAAAATTATTACTGACATTTTGAATTTTCAAACGTCAACTTCGTTTTGTTTATCACCACTATCACTAGATTATTTTCTGTGCGATAAAGATACACATAAAAAATTATTGATCGCGCTACCTGAGCACGTAGTGTGCCGAGTGACCTTAGATTTTTCCGTACGTTTAAAACTATGTGTTCTTTGATTCTTTTAGGGCACCGTACGTTGGCGCCCTCTGGTGAAAATAGCTATGCCTAAAGCTCTACGACGTGGCCAGCCGTACAGATACAGAGACAAAAAGTCTCAACTTGGCTCAGGCTGCCGACATTAGTTTATATAAGTAGCGATAGATATCGCAGCCTTTCTAACTTTGTCGAATAACAAATTTTGAAACCCTGCTGTCATTATGCTTACAAATTTGAAGTCCACTTAGGGATAAATGATGCTCTCGAATTGGTATTGAATGAAAGAAACCAAGACTGCCAACGCAGCGCGCGTAAACTCCTGTTTAGTGTTTACTATGGCCCGGTTATGAAAATGGCGGATGGCGTTTTATTGTCAAATAACTAGTGTTTTTAAAATAAAAAAGAATTAAAATTTTTGCGGAGGACAAATTTGTCAATGAATGGCATGCCGATTTTTCTTGTCTTTCAAATCGAGTCGTGACCTTATTTCGGGCAAAATCGCCATTTGATATGGGGTGAATTCGCAATTGAAAATTTTCGGTGACAATCCGCTCGTTGTACCCGACCCTACAAAAAAAACACCACAACCGTCGAACAAAAAACTTTAATGTTCGCGACTGTTAGGTTACGTGATGGAAATAGACGTTACACCGGAAGCGAATTCGGAAAAAAGTGACGGTGCATCGAGTCAAGGTGAAGAAGAAAATGCTGAAAAGGAGGCCTCTGAGCGGGGCACGGAGCCCAAAACAAAGAAGACAATTAAACACGCACTTCGTCAGCAGGTCAAACGTCGTAGGAAAAATACAACGATTGCAGCAGGCACTGCATCAGGGGCTGTTCCCCGGATAATAGTCAAACCATTACCCCCTCAGTCTACGGAAGAGGCGCCCATTCCTTCATACAAAACGCCCACGATGCGTGAAGTTCTTGCATCTATTCCGGGTTTTACGATGAAGCCACGACGTCGCACCAACAAGAAGCTGTCAACAGCAGCACAGCTGGAGCAGACGAAAGAGGGCTGCATCGACCTTGAGACACCTGATTCCATTCTTGTCAACACTAACTTACGTCTCCTTTTGAACAAAGCCACATTTGCCTCCTTGCCGCTACTCTACCAAAACAAATTAGTGCAATTATTACCTGATGTTGATAGACATAGTGTTACGAACTCAGCTGACTCATTAGAGTTAAGTAATTCGGGACTTAATAATGAATTTTTTGCTAGGGCTTGTTTAGAATGGCAGGATCGTCTTGCCGAAGGCGAATTCACTCCTGAAAATCAACAAAAACTAAAGCTGGAAGCAGACAAAGAACGTAGCAGACTTGACCCCTGGAAACTTAAACATTTTGAACCTATATGGGGCGATAGGACTTCTCAAAATGATTCCATTCAAAATTCCACAACACTACCCACAGCATCATCTAGACCTCCTATTAAAACTACAATTAAATTACGCCCCACAACATCAGTTAGTACTAGTAAATCGAAACCACAACCTCCAATTAAACGATTAAGAACTGTAGGTGCTATGACCCGATCGTGTACAAGTCTAAAAGAATCGGAAGTAATAGTCCCTATTTTACCAGATCCTGTAAAAATCCCTATTCCAGATCTGCTACCAATCACTAAACCTCTACGAAAAGAGGAACCTAAAGCGACGATAGATAAACCTGAAGCAGAAAAACAAGAAAATTGTATAATTAATCTTAGTAAAATCATTCTACAAGCGGACGAAGAGACAATCATTACTTGCAATAATAATAAAAAAGCCGAAAAGAGGCGAAGATCGTTAAGTCAAGAATCTACAGAGCAATCTCCAAAAAGAAAATCGAAATCTCCTAGTCCTGAGAAATGTACTCTCCCCGAACCATCTCCAATACCAATTCCAAGTCCAGAATCAATAACTCCAGAACCTCCTACAAGTGTAGAAGTTGAATCTGAGCTAGAACCAGAACCAGAGTCAGAACTTCCTATTGAACCTATCAATGAGGATCTTACTGGTAGCGTGGAACCAATAAAATCTGATTTCATTGAAAGCTCTACTGATAGTAATACAACATCTTTTAAAGATGATGAATTTAAGATGGATGATGATAGCTCATCAACAGCGACAGTAGAAATGGAAGAAACAAAGACAGAAGAAGAAACATCGAAAACAGGGGAAGATGATGATGAAGAAGAAGAAACAGTACCTCCCCCAATAGCCGAACCATTCCCCATGTTACCAAATACATTAATTTTACAGCAGGAATCAATTGTATTGGAGAAAACTTCGTGTTCGGAAATTTGTGTAGCAGAAATCTGTATGGAAAATTCAGCTGAAAAGCTGGAAGAAATTGTGGAAGAATCTGATTTAGTACGAGCTCAATTATTAACAGAAAGTAATTTCGAAAGTGTTAGAAATATCACAGATGATGACGCGAATGAAGATAGGTTTATTGATGCAGAAAATTACGTTTTGGAATCTGGGCAAATTACTGTTGAGGGAGATGAAACCAAAGAGAAAGATAGAACGACGGTTGATATCCAAGCTACGCTATTTGGAGCTGATAGAACTCAAGGTAATATGTTTTTTAATTGTATTATATTGAGCAAGATATCAATGTCTTTCTCTAGAATATATAATCTGGTCAAAAAAAAAATTAGTAGAGCAACCGTATCTTTACTAAAACTATTAGAGATTAGCAGCTATAAATTTTTGACAAGTGGTAAAACTGTTGATGTTTTATAATCTCAAAACAATTAATATATTATGTTTGTCAACAATAAATTACTCCCTAGATTTAGGAATATTCTTTGATAAGTTGCCTAATTTGCCATAAACTTGGTTTGGTTTGCAACTGGAAAACAAAAGATAACGTAACCGTGTCAATAGTTCAGGTTAGGTCGGCTTACATTATAAAACTATTACCGTTAAATTTTACTCATAATTACCATAAAATCATAAACGGTTTGTCATTCTGAAATGAAATTGTTGTGTCAAGGAACAAAATATAGTTGGATAAATAAATAAATTCTTACTTCCTAGTTTTTGTACAATTTGGTCATAAAGGAAGTCTGTATCAAAGTTTCTTATTTTCATAATCTAGTCTTTGGTCTTTTGCAAGCTAGCTAGTTTTTCTTCCCGAATTTAAACAGAGATCTAACAACAATGTCATATAGTCAGAAAATATAACCATATACTGAAAAATTCCTTAACTGATTCAAGTACCTTCTGATAAGATGCTACTGGTTTTAGTGTCAAATAAACTTCACCATATACAGAGAAACGTACATGTCAAACCAAAGTCAAAGCTCTGCTATAATATTATAGACGAGCTTTGACGTTTGTTTGACATTTGTCGGCAATCATACTATCAAAGACAATCAAAATCTGTCAAGCTCAATTACACAGCAAGACTAGATCTAAATGATTTTTGAACGCACCGTAGATGGACTTATTTCAGTAAATTTTTTGAGCGGGTTGGCTTTTTTTGTCTAGACACTTTGTATATGTGAGACTACTGAAAATAAAAAAAAATTATATAATATTTTTTTGTTTTTAAATGATTGACACTGTCCAATGGTTGATAGTGATAAAAAAGAAAAAAAAAGATAAGATTCCAAGTTGCAATGCAAGCGATAAGCGATGTGAAATTCTAGTAGTTGCATATCAGGAGTTTAATGGGCAAGATCGCGATTCCGTTTTGCTAAAACAACGTATTAAAAAGCATTAAAAGTCTCATTTTGCTACACCCCATCGAATTAATTTAATAATCATTTCCGTCGTCGTCGGCCGGTCTTACTCCATTATTTTCTTTCTCCATTACATTATGTTTTCATTTTGAAACGTCGTAAACCACCAGCTCAATTTACGATTATCAATCGTGTTGAGTCTGGCGCGAACCAAAACAAACACATGCACACCGAGCACGTTTTGATTTAACTTCTTTCTTCTCTAATTGCCGCAGCAAACGAAGATTGTTGTTGGGATTTAGTGGATTCGAGTACGGAAAAACTTTTGGAAGTGCCCCTTCATGCACTTGAATCGGTTCCTGCTGGTATTGTGGGGCAAGAAAATCCCACCGATCATGTAGAAGTTATTCCAATGCAAGAAGAATTGGAGGTTAGACTCGAAGAGGGTAATTTTCCAGTTCCCAATGATTGGCATTACGATGTTAAGATGGATTCGGAAATGGTTGCAGCTGCTTTGGGAGCATCGGAAAATGATAATGTAACAGCAGCTACATCGAAATCTAACCAAAGCTATTCAGAATTTACAGGGAATCAGGTAATTGTTTTTAAAAAAGTTCGGCTTATATAATTGTTTTTATTGAAATTTGTTTGCACTTGTTTTTGATTAATAAATTATAAAATTCTTTCTTGATCCTAAAAAAAAAAAAGAAACTATTCATAAAGGTGAGACATTAAAACTGTGTAAATACAGAGTTTTCATAAATGATCGTAATTAAGTTTTAAATTGGAATGTGGAACTGTTATGTATATTTCGTAGAAAGTCAACAAAAAATTAATGAAACATTATTGCGATTTTTTCAAAACATAGTTAAAAACATATTTTTTTAAACATTTTTACTATAAACAAAAAATAACTTTGAATTAATTTAGCAGCTTTTGTTGGATTTTTCGGACAGTGAAAGCTAATTCACAAGCGTCCAAATAAATAATGTTTCATTAATTCTATCGTATAAAATATCTACATTGAAAAATATTTCTTTGTTTCTATATTAAATAGGTAAAATTGGAATTGGAAGTTACTCTTACTCCGGAGATTATCAGCAACGACAGTCTAATAACCAGCACTGTAAGTTCTGCATCAAACAGTGCTAATTCTACAGTTACAGCAACTGTTAGCAAAACCGTAACAACAGTTATTCCACCGACTACTATTGTATGTCTGCCATCAGTGGTTAGCAGCGCATCACTTGTGAACCCTGCAGCTAATGAAACGCAATGCCCTGCCCTTCCTCGTCCTGGTATGGTACAAAGTTCAAGCGCTTTACCTTATTTAGCTTTAAGCACCAGTCAGCCTATTAGAGCGGTGCCAGCTCATAGCAAAGCAAAACCTAAAAGTGGTCAAAGTACCAGTGGTGCGGGAGGATCAAGTAGGAACCGCGGAAGCAATAAGCCACCACCAGGAGCTGTAAATTTAGAGAGAAGTTATCAGATTTGTCAGGCTGTGATTCAGAACAGTCCAAATAGGGACCAGCTTAGGTGTCAGTTAAAACCGCCACCGTCATTATTGGCAGCAGCTGCAGTTAATAATTCTAAAAAGAACGAAGCAAGACAGACCCAATATAGTTCAGTTACGTCGTCTAGGGGCGCCACGAAAACATTTACACCTCCTTTACCGGCTGGGGGAAGTTATCATATGGTACAGGGTGGCAATGGGGTTAAAACAGTGGGACAGAAGAGAAATGTAAATTATCAACAAAGACAACCTAGCCCACCGGTTGTAGTAAGGCACGTCTTTACGTCAGGACAAGGCATTCCAGTCACAATGGCGGTTTTACCGCAAGCTCCAGCTTTAAGCCCTGAAGTGAGTGAGTAAGAGAAATTTTACTAATCCTAATTATAAGACAAATAAAATTACTAATATAATTTCTATTCGTCAACAAATATCTACGGTAGAATAGTTTTGATTTTTTAAAAATGTGATTTTAAATACATTTTCAGATTGATTGTCATCGCTGAAAGCTTTGGAAATTCAAATTTATATTAGCAGCGATGGTAGGGTTTTGAGAGTAGCGACAGTACTCAGAGGATAACTGCATCCGTGACTACCAAAATAAATTTGATTTTCTAAAGCTTGTGCCGATGATAGTTACCAACAGCTTCATTTCTTGTTATTCACGCTGTATATGTAATAATAAACATATTATGGTCCGAGTTGATGGTGCACGCACATATTTGTAGCAAAAAGGTTTACATCAATCTACACATAAGATTTATCAAAACACATCAGAACTTTTTTTAATATTCCTTTTTGTTAAACAATGGATACTCTATGCTTATTCCGCTTTCGATGGTACTTCGGATGAATTATGAGTGTTAAAAGAATAAGAAAAATTGAAGATGTCACTTTGAAATGACATCTTACTTAAACATCTTAAACATTTTGCAGCAAACCCGAATAAAACTGTCTGAATTTGTTACAAAACAAAAAAGTTTTTTTTTCTAAAATTATTGACAACCAAGATGTCAATAAAAAATAATGGTAGCTAATATATTCTATGTCGCTATTGTTTTGTTTAAAAATTTGGATCTATAGATACCGAGTCTTCAAAATTGTTATTTAATCGTGTTTAGTGGTCAGTTTAATTTATAATAAAATAGTTTAGTTTATATATTGCTGATAGATTGAAATAACAATTTTAAACAATATATTATACCTTACAAATTAGTTTTGTAGCGGGTCGTGTATTATGAATTTAGAATATTGGATTATTGTTGATAGTTACGTGTTATAGAACATTTGAAAATAATGCTCCGTTTAAAACAATTCATATTGAATTTTTTATGAATGGGAAATATTTTTTAAATTTGATTTAGACTTTATTCAAACTCAAGCTCAGCACATCTCCGCTCCAAAAAATTAACTGATCCGATATATTTCTCGAGGTCGATGTGCATTTTACAAGGTACGACAATGAAATCTGACGGTTTTTGAAATGGAATAAACAAATGAACATTTAAAATAATTTTTTAATTTAAAAATGAAATGGCAGTTAAAGTTCTCTACAAAAAAAATCGTCGAGAAGGCATTATAAAGAATCAAAAATATTGCCTAACTTTAAAAAAAGTACCTCTATATGTATATTCATATTAAAACTTTAAATTTTAAGAGACTTTTTTTTCACTTGAAGACTCTGACAGAAAAAAAAATGATTGCAAATTTATACAGTGCGTTCATAAATTATTTATATCTACTCTTGCCATGGAATTTCAAACGTATGTTCAATTTTATTCACACGGAGAAACGTACAGGTCAAACAAACTTCAAAGATGGTCTATAAGCTTTGACATTTGTCGGGAATCATACTATCAAAGTCAATAAAAATCTGTCGAGCTAAATTACACAGCAAGAGTTAGTAGATCTAAATAATGTATAAAGTAATGAATAAAAGGTTGTGACGAAAACTCGAAGAACAGTGACGAAGTGGGGAAAATGCTACATTCTCTGTTTAGCTGCGTAAGAAATGATTGCGTTTTAGATCGAGCCAATTTCGTAAAACGTGTCATAGAAATTGAAAATAGTTATGTGTTGCGTCAAATTTCTTCTATAATTATTTATTACTGACTCGGATCTTAAGTCTCTTGAAAGGTTTTTGAAATTAGTTGCTGGAGTCTTACCGGAATTTTATAAATGCTTTAAGTATCAAGTGATCTGTGCTATTTCAAAATGTGAAAATCTTATAGTCTTTATTCACTTTATATATGTCAATTTCATGGGATACAATTAATATTAACAACAAAAAAAATGTATAAATCGAAAAATAAAATAAAATTTTTCCGATTAAACATGCCAGAAAAAATTTCGTTTTTAAAACAATAAATCCTACATTATTTAGAGAATATTTTACATTTTATTTTAGTCACGTTTTATTTTTGAGGATTTATTACCGCCACCATTCTTGCTTTGTGAATAATTATTAACCGGTTATATTCACTGCTCTTTTAATGTCTTGAATTTAAGGTGGAAATATTTAAGGAAAACATAAGCTAGACAAAATAAAAAAAATTTATTAAGAAAGTAAGTGCATTCGAAATAATTTACAAATGTTGTTTAACCCAGCGTAAATACTGTAAGTGAACTTTAACTTAGTTCATTGCATTTTTTACCGAAATGTGTAACGCATTATTATTTTTATGGCATTTCTTAATTTTCCGTTTAATAAGATACTATAATGACAAATGCTGTTTTAGGTGGTTGAAGCTCCACATCCGGTAGGTGCGGTGGGTCAGTATATTCTCGTCCAGCGAACAGGCGTCGGTGATCACCATAACATTCCTCGGTCATCTAGTGCTCCGCCATCTCATCAACAAATACCAACAGCTATTAGTACGGGTGGGGTTTCCCAGATACTCTCTGTTGGGTCTAGAGGACGTCCTGCTAGTGTTGACATAGAACAACATCCCAACATTCATCAAAACCAACAACCATCTAATGACTTTATAGTTCAGTGTCCCAACCCCGGTACTCAAGCTGTTACCAGACGACAAAGACTACCTTCGGGAGTTGTGTACGGTGATGTAAGTGTAGAAAATCAAATACACAATTACACGATCATAGGTGGCGAGAATGTTATGATTGATCATCCGGGTGCGGCAATGCAACCTCATATGACAGTTCAGCAAAAAGTAAGAGACAATTGTCCGTGTAGCCTTAAAGCTATGGTAGTGTGTAAGAAATGCGGAGCCTTTTGTCATGACGATTGTATTGGACCGAATAAATTGTGCAGGGTGTGTTTTATCCGGTAGGTTGGTAACGCTGTTGGATTTGGAGAGGACGCATTTGAGAAGACTGATACTGTTTTTACATTAAAGTAACAGTTCTTATTAAATAACATGGAGTATTCCGTACTAAATTTTTGTTTATAACTGGTAAGTTTATTTGTTACACGCGCAATAGCGTTACCAATTAACACCACTAATAAATTTTATCTGCTCTGATATTCAAAGAATATGTATAACATACAAAACTCGATTCCTAGTGATCTTAATTTTAGTTATAAAATTTATATTGTAATAATATAGTGAGGACTATTGATTTATGCTTGTATATGTGAAAGAAAATACTCTTTATTCGTCACGGATTTACACTAGTTTATTTAATTTATATATTTTTTTGTAAATTTTGGTCTGCTACATATCACTTTTTTATATTAAATATTATTTATTTATTGCTCTCGCTCTTACGTTCCGTTTTATTTGTGAAAGTCTTCCAGAATTTTGATAAAAAAAAGAAGATTAGAAAACAAATAATACAAATTTGTGGCTTGATGTCTTTTTTCGATGGATTATTATTTATTGTCACAACTGAAATGTACTACCTCAATATTATTCGATTTTTGCTAAACATTTGATAAACTTTCTAGTGCAATAATTTCGCGCGGTTTCACATCACTATTTACATAAAATCAAGAAAATGAGAAACGGGAGTTTTGTGTGATTTTTGTAGCATGTTGCTTTTTGAAAAAAAGACTAGTGTTACTGTTAGATCATAGATGATGTGTACATTTTTTTATGTATCGGAAATTATTTTTTGTACAGTTTTTATATAGGTGCCCTTTCAGTTTTTGAAACTCATGTAAATATGCGATAATTTTAAATAAAATACACAAGTACTTGTTTGAACGTCGAAGTTTCACATCTGTAGATTTGTCCCCTAATGATCTGGGTATAAATTTAATCCATCTTTTGATTTGCTCAGACATTACTAAAAACATGAAATATTTTGAAACAGGCGACCTGCAGACAAAGAATCAATATTTTTGGCAAACTAATTAACTAAAAACAACTACACTTCAAGAAAACTACTTATATCAAAAGATATTGAGTGCAACGTTCTGCTGAAATGTATTGGCTACATTTAAACAGAATATTTGAAATTTTTAAAGTCGATTTGGTGAAATATCAGGGGGGAAGTTCTAGATATATACTTATAGTTTCTAAGTCAAGATGACATTTTTTTCTAACTGCATTTTCAAGGGATTCGATAGAACTTTTGGATTACATATATTTGAAAACGTATAGTTTATTCCAACTAATATTTATTAGACAAAAAAAAGTAAAAAACATAATAAGATTATATACAAATAAATTCATACATAACACACACACACAAAAACGATCCCAACAAATAACAATCTACTTGTACGCAGTATAAAAAAGTTTACCCAAATTTTATTTTATTTTCAATTTAGTCGATTGTAAAAGACTAAAATTACCATATTGTACATAATTATCCGTTAACATTGGAATGTAAAAACTTCGGAAAAGTTTACTAGATTTTTCAGCATTTAGAAATTTGTAACCTTTAATGATTTTCCATCGATCTTTTAATTTGGCGTAATTCGGTTCTAGATTAGTTTCTTTATCCAAGTCTAAATCTAACAAGAAATGGCAGCGACTTATATTAAAATACAAACTTGATTCTTCGCGATTTTGATCGTTAAAATGATCGTGAATGACCGATGTCCCATTCTCTCCCGGACTAAACGGTGCCGGGAGTAATCCTTTAAATTCAGACTGGACGAATCGAACATTCCAATTGGAATTAGGTAGAAAAAATGATGAGGGATATCGATGCCAGTCTTTCCCCAGACAAACATTTATTATTGCTTTTTCTGATATTTTTACTTCATTTGGATAACGATTTAACTCCATCAATAAATCGAGAGGCGCATGATAGTTCCTATACAACGCAAACACGCGTGACATGCCTAAAATCAATAAATATATGACTCCACGAAAAATATAAAATTATATTAAAAAAATACTTAAAGCTCCTGCTACTGAGATTATACCCAACATAATAAATGCAGTAATATCCAAGTAGTGAGTACCATGGGGAACAGTTTTTATTGCATTCCAAAGTCGGAAAAATAATTTTTGTATGATGTCCACTGTAATTGCACCGCACAGGCAAATCATCGGATATATTGGATATAAAAAACGTTCTTCTTTATGAGCTTGAAACATAAACACTGCCAACCATATAAACAAAGGACTTACTGACAACCAGTAAGGTAAACACAGAGTGCTTTGGTTTTTCATGGGGAGGAAGAAATGACCACCTAAGATAGCCAGCGGACAGAGCAAAGCTAAAATCTGAAAATGGAACAAAATTTTTAAAAATATATATCTAATTCCGAGAGATATATAATAGCTAAAGTAAGGAACAATTCAATCAAATATCTTGTCATTTAGTTTATATTACTACAACGAGGACTTGTTACATATATTAATAGAAATAATTTAATATACGTTTAAAAAACATTGCACCAAATTAGTCGGTCGGTGGCGTCATCGAACAATGCTTTTAAAAAAAATTTAGCGTTTTTCAGATGTAGATAGACTTCTGAAGTATTTAACAAAAAGCTTTTCTTGCAATATGACAGAAAAAATGTCTAAAAAACAGTTAAAAATAAACGAACAGTTTTAGTACTGACGTAATAATTTGATGAACATAATTATCCTAATATAGGATGAACACTTTTCGTAATAATTAAAATAAGTAAAAAAGACTTATACTTGCCCAAACCAAATTAAAATTGACAAATCCATTTATTAGATAAAAACTGAATGGTTCAGTTCCGTACAAATTTGGTCCAGCTCCACCAAAGATATTGTACATTACAATATTAACAGGAGCAATCACAAATTTACCGTATTGCAACGAATCAATCACAACCAATGGTATCAATATCACACATGCTGAAATAACAGCCCAAGCTAAAAATTCAACGTACATTTTTTGCCGAATAGCCATATCATAAGCAATTGGAAGACCCAACAACGCTGCGAAAGGCCACCCTAAAATTAAAAAATTAAACATTTACCATATACAAACCTATTTTAATCATACCCAAAAGAGACCCCAAAGCGGTAAAAAATACAGCTAAAGGGTAACTTTGTTGCCACCAAGCAGCACAGGCTGCGGCTGTTGTATACATAGCAAAGGTACTTGGAAGAAATGCTGTACTTGAAATAAACATTCCAGCGGCGAAAATTTGAAACGATAAACATACTCTACCGATATGAACTCCAAACTCTCGGCAGACAGCTCTGAAACAGTATTGTTAATAGAGCGGTACTTGCTCCGAACTCTTTGGTTTTTGTTTTGTTTTAACAGATAAACAACGCCGCAAGCAATTTAATAGTTATTAGTCAAATTTTTTTAACATTTTTCAATCCAGCAAATCATGTTTATAATTATAAAAAAGCTTAACACTATTTAAAAAAAATACATTAGCGAACCCTATAATAAGTAAATTCTCTGTTTCAACAGTTACTCACTTGTAAAAGTATACTTCTGCTAGAGCACAACCAAGTCCCAAAAGACATCGAATGAAATAAAACATTAATAAAGGATTCGGTTGCAGCATTTTATGATAGAGATATGCGGGAGCAGCATGAAATAATAAATACGTATAAGATCGTAATGCAAATTCTGGGCTGTACTCCCAAGTTTGTAAGCCTTTTCCAAACACTATAATCAAAACATTGTGTAAACTAATGTTCAATTTATTGAAGAAATATACCTAAATAGTGCATAGGTTCCCAATAATTAAACGTTTCATCACAATCAGTTATATGTGACCATATTGCAGCACAAAATCTGGCCGATAATAGGGCCTTAAAAGCCGTGTCGCCTCTAGGATATACAAGACCCCCAGTGTTTTCGGGTTTACTGAAAACCAGCTTTAATCAAAATAAACCGTATAACCTCACTCTTACCTTGGCAATGGTTTAGGGGCTTTCTTTTGCAGCTCTTTGCGTGATTCTCGCCGAGGTTGCTGCGAAGCATTTTGGCGGAGTCGGAATGATAGTTGACTTCGTACCATTGAATCTGTTTTTTGAAATAATATGGGAAACCGGCGTTATCGCTTCATTTTATTTGAGACATATTATTACTGAATATTTATTATTTTGATTTTGACACGTAATTGACACTGACAGCAAGGTGGCAGAATACTGACAAGTGACATTTGAATACTATTTTATACATAGTACTTTTTTTCGTATGTTCAGTTTCAAGCCGCAAGTTGCTTATGAAAACCTACAGCCACATTATTTTATTGAAGAAAAAATTTATAAAAGTTAATTAATAATTATATAATATTTATAAAACTAGGTACTAATTTATTAATGTGTTTATTTATTTGATAGTTTTCATTAATTTTTTGTTGTGACAAACATTTTGAGGATTGTGTAATAATATCGTACAGTTAATAATTATAATAAACAAATATGTTCTACTCTAAATTTTATGTTGTTTACCTTGTGGACCTATATATTTTTTTTAAATAAGATTATTTTTTTTGCGATTAAATAAAAGAAAAATTTAATTTTTTTGTATTGGAATTTTTGCGTGATTGAATAATTTACAAAATGCTTACATTAACTGTGTTTTACTTAAACCTAAATATTCTAAATTATTTTATTTGTAAAAAATTGTATATTTTTTGCGTGTTCTTTTTAAAAAAAAAATTTTGTTTTTTTTATAATCATCTACAAACTTGATTTTGTCCTTTTGAAAAAAATTAAAAAAAAGTTTTAAATTACATTTTAGTGTTTTTAGCTTGTTTCTGATTATAATAAATATATTATAATTTCAAAAGCGTGCTTTATAACCAAATAATTTGGTGTGCACATTATAATATTTACATTATAAATATATTTAGTCTAAGATTAGTTTAAAACATTTTTTAAATTGTGTTTTGTAGCAGGTTTTTTTTTAAATTAAATTTTTATATGTTTTGTATAAAACGCCAAAAAAAATCTGATGTAATTACCGATCGCACCAAATATTTTTTGTTGAATTTGATAACTGGTCGGGATTTTATGTTCTTTAGGTTTCGTTTTTTTGTCATTTGATGTTGACATTTGATTATTGGACAAATGTCAACAGATGTGTCAAAACATTTTACATATGTGTTGCTGTACCAAATCGTCCTTAAATTTTAATTAGAAACCATGGGTACAAACACAAAGCTGGACGATTTGGTGCAATCGGTCTCATTATATAAGCAGAAACCGACTTTGTTTCATTTCTACGTTTTACCGTTTATTGTTACTTATCTAAGTTGGATATATGTGTGGTGTGGAATATATGGTTTTCTCGAGTACTCCGAAGGGGGCTTTGTAGGATTGGCGGCTATTGGATGTTTCCAGGTTTTGTGTTGTTTAACTTGTTATTGGTCTGTTCATGTAAATTGTTTTTTCACGTGTCAAAAGGTGAGTTATATATGACGTGTTGGAACATAACTGTATGGTCCCATTTATTTGCTTTTATAGGAAAAAGACCCATCGAAAGCCACAGTAGTTAAAGTTATTCCTACAGCGAATAATGGGTCTTCAGAGCTTGTACGACTTCTTCGATCAAGGGTAAACATAATTATTGGATACATTCATATTTCAGGTTATAATGACGGTATTATCAAGTATAGAAAACGTCTCAAAATTAAAGTAGACTTTTTTCTTTTTATTGTTCTTACTATATGTTGGGTCATTACCCTTTCAATTTTTAAGTTACTTTAATGCGTTGAAAAACAACGTGTTTTAGCAGCTAAGGTAGATTAGAGCAGAGAGAAGCCGACACAATTTGCGAAGAGAATATCTGGGAAGTTGTTCAGACATTTTGAGTCAAGAAGGAACTGTTTTAATGCTTGACCATGGTACAAAATTGTAAGTCATTAGTCGTTACAAAATGAAAAGGGCCTATGGGCGGAGCTTAACTATGCGACTCAATCAGTACCGTGGTGATAATAGAAAGCTCCGTAGTTGCTCTTCATGAAAGGAATGTAAGCGGTTACATTACTTTGCTAAAAAGTAAAAGCAGTATTTAAACACACTTCGGAATATATTTGCGGCTCTTAATGCAATTTAAGTGTATTATGGTTGTTGTTGAATGTAAAGATTTCTAGCTACAATGTCGAAAGTCGGCAAATACCGAACTTGATCGGGTTAACCGAACGCTAGCCCAAATGTAGAATTGAAGGCGACAGTGGCGTGTTGTGAAGAATATTCAATTAGGGTATAAGCAAAAAATTGATAACCAATATTAAATAATTTTTTTTTCGTTTTATAATATTAATTAACAAATAGTTTTTATGTAAAATATTAATTAAATTTATTAAAAAAACAATTTTTCGTTATGTAAATCATTGGTTTTGTTATCGAAGCCTGATATGATTACATTTTTTTTTAAACTTCCTAGTAATTGAAGCAAACTCTTTTTCGGTTATCTTCAGAAAACAGGGCCGCTAATGTAAAGATATTAATTGATAACTTGCAATTTAAATGTTGTTTATCACTGGCAAATATTAAGAACAAATATATTTGAACAATACTGATAAATTAATTCTTTTTTTTTATTAGTATTAGGAACAGCATTTGAAAATTTTCTTTTTTAGGACAGTAATGAAATTGCTTGGTTTATTTTTCAAAAAACTAAGTATCTATGGGATGCGGACAAAAAGACATTTCGTGGTCTTGAATTCCCCATACATAAGCAATATATTGAATATACATCATGTAAAGGTTATCAAGAAGAAGAGGATATACAGCAAGCTGAGCAACTATATAGTCGAAATCAGCTTGACATGGTTGTGCCCGAATTTATGGAACTCTTTAAAGAAAGAGCTACTGCACCATTTTTTGTTTTTCAAGTTTTTTGTGTTGGATTATGGTGTTTAGATAAATACTGGTATTACTCGATTTTTACATTAGTCATGTTGGTTTTATTTGAATGTACATTGGTGCAACAACAATTGAGGAATATGGCAGAAATTCGAAAAATGGGAAATAAACCGTACAGTATTTTGGTTTACAGAAATCGAAAATGGCGTCCGATAATGACTGATGAACTTATACCAGGAGATATCATTTCTATAACCCGATCTCAAAAAGATAATCTAGTGCCGTGTGACGTTCTTTTGTTAAGAGGATCTTGCATTGTAGATGAAAGTATGTTAACTGGAGAATCTGTTCCACAAATGAAAGAAGCAATCGAAGGTTGTGATTCGAAGAAAGAGCTAGATCCTGATACTGATGGAAAATTACATGTTTTGTTTGGAGGCACTAAAGTTGTACAGCATACAGCTCCAACCAAAGCAACTACCGGACTACGTCCACAAGATAATGGTTGTGTTGCTTATGTTTTACGAACTGGGTTTAATACCTCGCAAGGAAAGTTGTTACGCACAATATTATTTGGAGTTAAAAGAGTAACTGCCAATAATAAAGAAACATTTGGATTTATTATGTTTTTATTAATATTTGCAATTGCCGCAGCTGCTTATGTTTGGAATAAAGGTTGCGAAGATCCTAATCGCAGCCGATATAAACTCTTCCTAGAATGCACTTTAATATTGACTTCCGTCATTCCTCCAGAATTACCAATTGAATTGTCTTTGGCTGTCAATACATCTCTTCTTGCTCTATCTAAGTTAGGCGTATATTGTACAGAACCATTCCGCATTCCTTTTGCTGGAAAGGTAGATATCTGTTGTTTTGACAAAACGGGAACATTAACTAGTGATAATCTAGTAGTAGAGGGTGTAGCATTAGCTAAGGAGGATTCTACAGTTACGCCAATTATTGATGTACCCATGGAGTCTGTCCATGTACTGGCCACGTGTCATTCACTAGTCCAATTAGATGATGGTTTGGTAGGCGATCCTCTAGAAAAAGCAACTTTGACTGCAATTGATTGGAATTTAACAAAAGCTGATGCTGTAATCCCTAAACGAGGCAAATCACCAGGTTTAAAAATATTTCACAGGCATCATTTTTCTTCATCCCTGAAGCGAATGTCTGTAATTGCTGGTTTTAATCCTATGAATTCTACGGAAACTGTTTACTTTGCATCTGTCAAAGGCGCTCCAGAAACTTTACGTAAAATGTATTCCAAAATTCCTGAAAAATACGATGAAGTATATCTTGAATTATCAAGACGTGGTGCTAGAGTTTTAGCTTTAGGATCCAAAGAAATAGGAAAATTAAACACCCAGGAGTTGAGAGAACTATCCAGAGAAGATGTTGAAAAAGATTTGCAATTTGCTGGTTTTGTCATAATTTCCTGTCCTTTAAAAGTTGATTCCAAGCCTGTAATTAAAGAACTGCAAAATGCTTCTCATTGTGTTGTCATGATTACTGGTGACAACCCTTTAACTGCATGTCACGTAGCCAAAGAACTTAAAATCACAACAAAACCCACATTAATTCTCACGGAAAAAAGTGTTGAGTGGAATTGGGAATCGATAGACCAAAATGAGTTATTACCACTAGAATTTGATTATAAAACACTCATTAAAAAATACGATTTGTGTATCACAGGTGATGCTTTAACTTATTTACGCTCAAATTTTAACACTTTTCTTAACTTAATACTTCCACATATCAAAATCTTTGCAAGATTTGCACCAAAGCAGAAGGAATACGTGGTTGTTCAACTTAAAAATCTAGGGTACACAGCTTTAATGTGCGGAGATGGTACTAATGATGTAGGTGCTTTAAAACATGCCGATGTTGGTGTGGCTATTTTAGCCAATGCTCCAGAAAAAAGTGTCGACGTCAAAGAGATCAAAGAGAAAATGGTAAGAGAAAAAGAAAAGACATTAAAAGAAATGCAAACTGTTAAAATCAAAACGAATCATGTTCGAGCTGCAGAGCAACGCGAAAAGTTACAAGCCAATCTCAATAAAATGATGAAAGAATTGGAGGAAACCCAAATTGTTAAATTGGGAGATGCAAGTATTGCTTCGCCATTTACTAGTAAACTATCGTCCATTATGTGCAGTAAGTATTGATTACTAAATATAGGAAGTCCATATTACACCGCTGACTATTTTACATATTAGCTGTATTATTCTAAATTTATGAGGGGGTTTTGGAAACTTATCGCTATTTTATCTCTATATAAGCCAATCTGCCCTAAATTTTCATTTATTTAAAATTTTATAAAGAATATCATACACTGGAAAAATATGTTCCGAAAACTACGTAAGGATTGGTATTATTCCTAAATTGAAAATAGAGTTCTGTAAAAAATAGTATAGGTAATTTTTCAAGGCAGTAACTTGAGTTGAACCTGTGGCCACCAGTAATGACGTTATATCACTATCGCCTATAAGAGTTTCGCAACTAAAAGGTTAACTTAGGTTTGAACTTGAACAATTGCCTTATGTTTCTTTTAACGACCACCAGCAGATGCTGCTTTTTGTAGACAGTCAAGATAACAAGTTATAGTTGTGATTGGCCTTCTGTTTAACATAATGCAACATTAACATGTCACATTTTAGTCTGTCACATTATCAAACAGGGTCGTTGTACCTTGGTAACAACTTTGCAGATGTTTAAAATATTGGCTCTAAACGCTTTAATATTGGCCTACACTCAATCTGTGTTATATTTAGATGGAATAAAATTAAGAGATATGCAAGCAACACTACAAGGCCTCTTATTGGCAGCATGCTTTTTGTTTATATCAAGATCTAAGGTACGTTGTTTGCAATTGAAAAAAAAACATATAACATTTGTGTTGCAGCCTTTGAAAACCTTATCAAAACAACGACCTTTACCGAATATCTTCAATTTTTATACAATTTTAACGGTTCTCCTGCAGTTTGCTGTTCATTTCCTATGCTTAATATTTTTGGTACAACAAGCAAAACTTAGGTCTCCTATGTAAGAAATTTTCAAAATATATTGAATAGTGTAATTACAAAAAATTCTAGAGACGAGAAACTAGTCAACAGCACCGAACCTGTAAAAGAACTCACTGAAGAAGAGGAAAATGAGCTATTTGAACCGAATATTGTAAATAGTACTGTATACATAATCTCAATGGCGCTGCAAATTGCGACGTTTGCTATTAATTACAGGGTATGTGCAGTCCAGCTAAATTCTAATATTACTCAAATATATTTTCTAAACATGTCAATCCTTATATTTTTATACGATTTTAGGGCAATCCGTATATGGAGAGTCTTAAACAGAACAAAGCTTTGCTTTATAGTATTCTAGGCTCTGGCGGCACAGTTCTAGCGCTGACGCTTGGAATAGTACCTGAATTAGCAACACAGTTTGAAATCATCGACTTTCCACCAGATGTAAGTAGCTTCGCACTTGGAAAAATAATTCTTTTTTGCACAACCCGTCTGAAAGCGTACCATATTAGATACAAATAACGAACGGAAATCGACGACATGCAGCTGAAATGCTGGTTTTCATGAATGCATAGTTTATAATCATAGCAATCAGCGCTTATATCGAAGTGTAAGTGACTCCAGAAACAAACAAAAAAAGACTGTATTATAAACATTTATAATTATTATTAAGTGGAAATGAATTTGAATTTTTCTCACTAGTGGGTTGTGCAAAAAATTACCTGTTCACCACGGGCATAAAACGATTTCAACTCGGGCGATATCGTCCCTCTTGATCTTTGTTTTTCTGTCCTTGATAATCAAAGTATTATTAATCTATTTTATTGCAGTTTCGAATAATTTTGTTACAAGTTTTATTTGCCGATTTCCTTTTTTCATTTTTGGTTGATAGAATTTGCCTTTGGTTGTGTGGCGAGGGTAAAATGAAAGTTACTTAATGAACAAGACTAAGCGCATAGGAAAGATGTATTATAAATAACTAGTATTTAATTGTTACTTTTTTATTTTGTTAAATTTTATCATTCCAGTGTAAATTCGTTTATCTTTTATCAGTTAATTTGAAATATTTATTTTGAGAGAGTGGATTAGAGCTCAACAGCACCAAACAAATAACAGATATTTTTCTTGTGATTTAAAAATGTATTCTAATCCACAGCATTTAAATAAAGACAGTGTGTAATTGAGTAATTAAAAACAAGTTTGTAATTATATATTGATTTCATCTTACTCTAATAAGTTGGAATTCTGTGTGCACTTTCTAAGGGATCTACCCTAGAGCAACTTATAATAGAGATTAAAGGTGTTCGTCTATTAAGCAGCAACACCATAATTCGTACTGCACATCTTTCCAACAAAAATTTCCATTTTAGACGCCTTTTTTGATCAAATGTCATTTTTATGAACTGCTCAACATTACATTCCAAAACATGTTCAGCAGCTGCTCCAGTTAGTCTGCAATTGAGTAACGTACCAGTATGATCAGATAAATCGATTTTGATGTCAAAAGATACATCATAATCGCTTGCTACATTTTCAAACGTTGATGGACAATCCGAATTTCCACAAGGTGAGTTATTTTTAATCCAGCTTTTGCATATTGAACTAAAATAATTAGATGTTATTAACATTACTAATAAAATTACATTTATAGTCATTTTCTCTATTGGACCGTTATTTTATTTTATTATAAGCAATAAAATGACAATGATTAAATTCCAGAAAATGAGTACATTATTTTCTGAAGATGCAAGCGAAATTGCATTTAAACATTAAACAGTTTCTTGTTTAACATGCTTCCATAAAAAAAACATAATTCAGGCAAGCCATGGAATTGTGTTGAAACGGTATGTTATTAAAGCCACAGCCAAAAATCTGTTGGCTGGTGCTGATTGGACAATGACAAATATAAACTCTTATTTTAGTGAGAAAAATAAATATTTTAATTCTTTTCATTTATATTTTATCTTTTCACCCATTTTAAGTCAAAAGCTCTTTGACGTTTAATCAAGATTCTAATTTTTAACTTGATTTCAGATGGATAAGATTATCTTATGAAAACAAATGAAGTCCATGACTTGCTTAAATTATGTTTTTATATATATTTTTCCATTAAATTATTATATATTATTTTAGGGCACTGTTTACAAGTTTGTAACCTACCTGTACGTGCCATATTATTATATAGAAGTTTTAAAAATTAAATAGAATATCTCACCATTTAGTACGCGTTGTAGGAGATTCTCCGTCTAAATCTAATTTCGTAGGAACAACATACATTAAAGCTGTAAATTGATCATCTCCAGAGAACATATTATCTAATTCATTAATTTTGTTGCACACTTGATTTACGGACATAACGTTAGTTATAGAAGCAGCTGAAAACAATTATTGATTTATGGCATTATATAATTTAATTAATTGATTTTGGAATCAGTTGCTTTGTTAATAGATTATATGATATAAAGAAATCACTCTAGTTTTTTCAATTTATCTCTATTGTTTAATTTCAATCTGTAAACCGAAAAAAATGAGATCAGCTTTTGCTGTGCAATTTAGCTATGTACAGCCAATTTCAAAAAAAACTGATACGACTCTTAAAGCACGTTTTTTAAATATTTGAGCAGTGTATTCTAGGGCACCAGTCGCCGTCACTGTCAAATTAAAAAACTTGTCAGAATTGTCGATTAGAAACAAATAACCGCGCAAAAATAATAATCTTTAAATGGCTCCGCACACGAACAAAGAGCTAAAAGCAAGAATTGTATCAGTTTTTTTTGAAATCAGCCGTACAACCATTGTTTATGTGTACTACTAATAAGAAATGAACATACCTTCAAAATTTCATAACAAGAGATGATCTGATTGATTTATGAATGCCCAGTATAATTTAATAGTAGAAACATGTTATGGAATAATTAGTCATGCTCGTTTCTCATCGCTATTAGAGCAAATGTGACTGTCACCTGACTGATTCGTTGTGCAATCATTCATTGTCAACTACAAAAAATGGTGACCATATTATATTATTACCCCACACAAAAAGAAAGGGATATGAAAAAGACAATGTTTAGCAAAATTGAACCTATTTGTCTACACTTAACCATTACTTGATAGAAAAAGATTGAGAGAGATAAGTAGAAAAATCATAGAATTTATAGAAGAAAAATGTTGCGTGGAATGAAGAAGAAAATAAAATACAGGTTTTAAAGTGTAGAAAAAAATAAACAAGGAAAAGATTGGGATACAGAATATATACTGTCCAAGAACGTTCTATGATAAACATTGTTAGCTATATACCCTTGTATGAATATTGCTTAAACAAAATCGTGTGTGGCGCGTTTTTGTGCATTACTGTAAAATATTCGAATTTTCAAGCGGCGTTATTCAAATTTTGGTATTCCTTACAAAATGTACTTACGATCTGGTAATGCTCTTATTAGTTGCTCCGAAATGGCAGATGACTCAAGAGGTGCAGTCTTTGCGTACTCTGTTAAAACCGCAGCTTCTTCACCAGGAGGATTTTCAGTGACAACTGATTGATTCGATAACGTTGCATTATAGGCTCTTAGAAAAGTAGACCAACGTATACGAGCGTCTGTGATGAATAATATTGTAGTACGCGGTTTCCATGTATTTGCTTTAATCAATACATCAGATTCCCATATTGTTACTTTAAGACCTGGACTTGTATGATCAAAAATTACAACATCTCTAACTTGCGTTCCTTCTCCGTTTTTGGTTGTAATATTACGAATATCGCCTACGGCGCCCACAGCCGCTAGGATATCAACCGTTCGTTCTGAAACAAATTTGTAGGTGTAATCTGTTTTGAAGCATTATAATTTTTGCGTTCTTTAATCACTGAGATATAAGAAGCACTGGAGACGTTGCAAGTCTATGCAATGCATGAGACGATGACGGCAGAGTATTGTAAGGCAAATAACTAACTGAATATAGAATACAATAGTACACTAAGTAAATTGACGCTTCTCAACATGCTAGAGCTTTCATGTGAGTCACGCTTGTGTCAAAAAATAAGCTGATGTAAAACGCGCCCTTAGATTTTATACATTGATTGACATTTGTTTCTGCAAACAAAAGAAAAACTAAATTTAGAGACTGCCAACAGAAACTTGATTTTCCAGAACCACCTGTTGTCAATTGGCTTATGCTTAATACAAATATTTATAAAAATAAGGAGACATGAACGTCATATTAAATAAGTCTGGTTATTTCTCTAAACAGACCGTTCTTGTATATTAGACTTCAACGGTTTTAAACATACAAACCTATCATATGGTTGCCTTCATTCAGAATATCACGAAGCGGCACAAACCCAGCAATAGGTTTAGTTGGAAAGTTTAATAATTTTTTCAATTGAAGAAAATCACTGCCATCATAAGCCAAAATTTCAGAATAATCGTTTAAGGTTAGAGCATAAGGCGATGTAACAATTGGACGAAATCGTTCTCCATTTTCATTAAATTGACGAACACTGATCTTAGGATTTCTTATTTCAACTAAAACCAGACAAGTTTTACAATAAATAATAAATTTGTAAGACACCCACCAACATCTCCAGTATAATACTTATCACTGGCAGCGCAAACATCTTCGCTGCAGCCCCAATATGTTATATTAATATAATCTCGCAAAGAATCCCGTATTGTGAAGTTCCAAACCGCTTTAAAAGAGTCGCCATCTTTATATTTGTCTTTGAATTTTCTGGGTTTCTGTTTAGCTATGATGACCCCCACGACCAATGCATTTTCCAAATCAGGGGCCAAATCTTTTAGCGGCACTCGCTTCAAAATGCCGTTTGACGATTGTTCAACTGCTTTTTGCTTAAACATTTTGGTACTTATTTCTTAATACTTTAACAATATATCAACTATTACACTTATATTAATAATGACAAAAGACAAGATGGTGGTCAAAAAAACAATGGTGCGTTCTTTTTTTTTTTCATGGCACACTAATATATTTGATTAATGTCGTCAAAGCTATTATGATTCACAATTTATAATTGTTGCTTTTATTGCTATTAATAATGAAAAAGTTATTTATCATTAAACTATTATTAGTAAACAGAAAATGGTAGTACTTTCGTACATAATTCAAATTTTAAAATAAACTTTGACGTTTTTATGTCAAACGTCATTTGACAGATCAAACATTTTTTAGCGAGTGACCGATAATTTGTATTTATATCGTTAAAAAAAAGATAATACCAATTGTCATGAGAAACTTTAATGAGATCAAAAACGGTCTACTAAAACAAAATTTACAGAATTATGATCACAATTTAAAACAACTGTTTCGCAGTCTTATGCATTCTCAGTTAAACTTATTGCATAATAAGTTATCATCTAATTTTATTACTAATTTGTGTACAACAAACAAACCATTACTAAAATACTTAGGAAGGCGTAATAACTTTCTTTAACAAAGTATTGCGGCCAACTGAATTGAGAATTATCCAGAATTGCTTTAGAAGAGATAAGAGGTGTTCAAGAAACTAACCAATTAATAATATTTAATTATATTAAAAAAATTATAAACGACAATTCCACAAATATTAAGTACCATGAGAACACACAGCAGGTATTTTCAAAACAAAATCCGCCACTGTAATACACGCTTATAGTATAAAACAACGACTAACTAAAGTAATTAGCTTATAAACTAAAACTTATCAGTGATTTAAGTCGTAGATCTTTTCTACCAAATGGTCCAGGATTATTTTAGAAATTAAATTTCAAACCAGAAAACAAAATGTCAGATTTTCACTGACTAGAACACTGTTCTGAACTTCTTCGTCCTTACTTTGTTGTAAGACCGAACGGGATTTGAACCCGCTCAGATCGTAGCCAGCACTCTAGCGGCACTCGTCGAAGCTGTCTGGATCACCGAATTCAACTCTATAGCAACTTGAATGGAAGTTCAGCTGTAAATGCTGAGTGTGCTCAAAAGAAGTAATGGTTTAAGTTTTTTGAAATATTTTTTAAAACTTTTCCAATAAATAAAACAATAAAAGGTCAAAACTTATATTCACAAAGTTAAGTTGTTGTTGGAGTGCTTGGTGATCCCACGACATCAATAATCTCCCCTCTTCCTATTTGCTCCAGATTCGACAATAATTGTGGTGGAATATTTAAAGTTTTGCCAGGATTTGAAACTTCATACTGATGTCGTAGAGATTGCAGTTCAAACTCACAATTGCTTAAAGCTGTTTTAATTTCCATGAGAAGCACCATATCGCTTCTTAATTCATTGAAATGCTGGCAAATCTCTTCCGTGGGTATGGGATTTAATTCTAAATTCATTTCCTGTAAAATTTGTTCTATTCCCTTTGATTTTTTTTGACCAACATTTGCTGGTAGCTTCATTCGCTGCGATCGTAATGATACGCCACTATTTTTATAATCAGGAAATTTAATTCCAGCGCTTTCTACAGATATTGTGTCAACTCTTGAAGGTCTAGGTGGGTTAGCAATTTTCTTTTTGGGAAGCTTTTTATCTGCTTTTCTAGGCGTTTCGCTTTGATTATCTGCTTGACTAATCAGTTTTTGCAAGTCTTGAGTTTTTCTCTCTCTTTCTTTTTTTCTTGCTTCAATTTTCTTTAATTCTGCTAGCAAGAACTGTTCTTCTTCTATTTGCTCCTGAGTTCTGTCGTACAGTTTTTTTAGTTGTTCTTTTCGTCGCTTTTCGTGATCAATGTCATAAGTGTAGATTTTCTTTTCTCCTTTTTGCTTTCCCAATAAACCACAAATTTTGTAATATCGATCTTTGAGGTCTTCAACTGATCGTTTAGGGAATTTTTCAGTGTCATATCGATCAGCCATTAAAATAAATCTTAAATCAAATTTTTGCGCTAAATCCATCATATGATCCGTTTCTTCTTTACTCCAACCATCGACTCGTAAATGTTGTTGATATTCATTATCTGTATAAGTGCAAACATCAACCTTCTTGTTAAATTTGGCAAATGGATACTCTTTAGGTTCGTCCGAAGGTCGTCTCCAATGATGAAATGTAGCTCCATCCTTTCGAGCAGGATTCGTAAATGGCATCCATTTCCAGCTCCTAGGCTTTCGCATTCCCAGTTTAATTTTAACTTGCTTGTAACCATTACTTGTGTCAGACGGAAAAAGAGGTGATACATCTTTGTTATCATTGTATAAAAGTGCAAACACTTCACGATGCATTCCTTCAGGTCTTTTTTGTACTTTGTTAGAGGTTGAACGTCTTTTATGTTTATCGGAGCCTAAAATAGTTTCTCTTGTCACTTCGGGAGTAGCCGGGCGCTCCAACTCCATAATGTCTCGAACGTCTGCCATGGTGGTTTTTCTCTTTTTCAAAAAACTAAAATAAATATTAAAATCAATTAAAATAATGGTTTTATGTATGCAGCCAACTCATAAAATGAACTTTAGTTGAGATGAGACAGTGTTTATTGGCTGTTTGTCTGAAGTCACTAGTGACTAGATGTATAAGTCACTAGATATATATCTAGTAACTTTATTGTTTGCCATAAGCGCTACACTCCTAGCGGCCATTTAAGAACTAAGCTTAAAAAGGCCGTTTAGTTTAAATTTTTGTAAATTACTAATGTTGTGGTCCCCAATTTACATCTTTGGCTAAAAAGCATTCAACTTTATGTAAAGTTGCACGTTATTTTGTAAAGTATATGATTAATAAATGAATAAAAATAGTCAATAAAATTAACTATCATCAATCACCTACTCAGACCGTTTTTAAAGCAGTAATTGATATTACCATCTTAGGATACATTGAAATGCTAATGACAATCATATAGGAATCTAACAACTCTCGCAGATTAGTTCAAAAATTGACCACGAAGGCGATAATTTTCATGAGTCTTTATTTTCATTCGCCAATACCTCCAAAAACTAAAAAAATGCGAGGACTCCAAAATCTTTGGTAACATTCAATCGAACATGAAAAATTGTCTTTCAGTTAATAAAAATAAACAATTTAAAACATGTATATCTCGCTAAAATAAGCTGATACTTCATCAGATGTCAAATATGTCAGTGTGTGGCACAACTGTAGGCAAACTTTTCCTACACAAAGCTGTCGAGGTATTGAAATTTAAGCTAGCAATATCTCACTCATTTTGTTCTTTCATCCGCAAAAATAAAATATCAAGGAAATGACAGTCAGCATGTTATTGTGACTCGTACAGGTGGAAAATTCTGATCCGAAAATCGACCATGATCAAGTTCCATACATCATCGAAAAGCTATTAACAAAAAGATTATAAGCAGCTTGTAGCCCTAGACCCCAAGAATAGAAGTCAATACAATTATAAAAGACTGCTGTGACCGGCGTCGCAACTGTTACAAAAGTACAAATACTTTAAATAATCAATGTATATTCTCATGTTAAACATTAAAAACAACAACATAATACATAAACATAACTGAATAAATTAATTTGCTCTTTTGAACTACAAAAATAGCCACTGTCTGTTTAAAGAGTATATACAAGCGGATAAAAAGCAAAATTCCGAATAATACGAAATCATAAATTTGAAATAACATGATTAACCATTGGACTTTACTGTCAAATCCTAATTTACCAATATTTTACCTTTAAATCCTTTGATAATTGTTAAAAATAAAATTATAAACAGCTTAGACACAACAAATGCACATAACCCTACTTATTTGACAGCTGTTCGACATTGACAATTGACATATTATTGACAATAATTTTTGGCATTGACAGTTAATTTTTCAAGCTTATCATTTGTATACGTTCGTTAATTATGTTTAAAAATACAAACCTTTTTAATCTTATTTTTTTATTGGTTGTATTAATCTATAGTTAGATAAAACTTTTTTAACCAACTTATATAAAGTTTGTTTAGCAGTATTTAAAGAAGTAGATAAATTGACAGATTTTACTTAAAACTGGCTAAATAGCTTTAAGGTCAAGGTCATTAAAAAAGAAAAAAACATATTTTACTTTTGTTAAAGTACGCTGGCAATTCTCTACCAAAAATTTTTTTTTTTTTAAATTTAAATTTTTATTTACTAAGGTTCGGTATTTCAATCGAGGGTTAAAATTGTGGTTAACTAAACTCGTTTAATTTTTAACCTGGCTTATGTACTCTCATGGGTATTTCAATCCATAAAACAGGGCTAAGCTAACCAGGTTTATTTAACCAATTTTTTTGTTATGTTGGTGCCACTGGAAATCTGTCCGCATGCGCATCTCGCTGTTTTCAAACTAATTAATGTCAATCGTCAAAAAGTTTGTCTATTTAAAAAAGCGTGGTTGAATTGTGGTAAAATTGAAAAATGGAAAAAGAACGTGGTCGGTCTCGCAATTTTGTTTTTAATTTAAAAAAAAATGCAGTGAAAAATTATGCAGACAACAGGCGGTATATTCGGCGAACTGGAGGTGAACCGCGTCCCCCAAGCATGATTACATCTGCGGATGCAATGGTGCATGCTATTTTGGGGGAAAGAGTGACGGGCATGCCCGCTGTTTGCGATAGCGATGCTCCACCCCCAGGTAAGTACACGAGATGATACAATATTTAATATATAATTTGATTAATTCCAGAAATATCAGTTCCAGTCGAATTCCAGGACACTGATGATGATTTCTTTTGTCCTGATGGTATCGATATCAAGGAGCCAAGTAGTAATTAACAATGTGTTATTAAATCGCTTTGTACATTGAATTTGTTTCAGAAAGTAGTGAAGCGGCCAAGGAGCCAATCGAGAATGTGGTGGTAGATTGTGATGTGCCGCAAACAACACAGGTTGAAAAAGGTAATATTTTAAAGATTAGATTTTATATATTTCTTTTTATCTATAACTATTGTTAATTTTAGATGAGCGCAAAACGCCCAAATTCCGAAAAGATTGGGGAGACTACACCCCAGCTATGCTAAAATGCAAAACAAGCACAGCATTACAGTGTAATATATTTTTTTTATTATTTTTATACTTTATATAAAATTAAATCATTATAGGCAAAAAGGTTACAGGAGTAGTAACTAATAAAAAATGGTGCGAAGTGGCAGACGCAAAAATGGAAACTTTAGCCTTAAAAAGAAAAAACATGGAGATGGAAAATGAGAGGAAAGAGGAGCTCCACAAAACTACGCTGCGTCACATGGAGGACCTGCACCAACAAAAGTTGAGGCACGAGGAAGAGGAACATAAAATGCGCATGAAAATATTAGAAAAAAATTTAATAAATTCCTAATTTACAAATTCTCAAAATAATTAATTATTTGATTCCGCACTCTATTAAAATTATTATTTGCGTAGTTTTTCCTTGGAACATTGTTCACATTATTGAATGCAATTTCTTCTTCTGCAGTTAAAGTAGGAGGATCTATTTCGTTGTTGTCAACCGCCAAATTGTGAAGAACTGCGGTAGCAACAATAATCCACTGTACTTTATCGAGTTCTACGTTTATACCATTGCTTAGTATTGGCCATCGTCTCTTCCATATACCATACGCACACTCAACGCTGTTTCTTGTGCGAATTTGCGCTTCATTATACCGCATTTCTCCTCTTGTCTGTGGAGTAGCAAGTGGTGTCAGCAGATAATTTCTCACAGCGTAACCCGAGTCACCAACAAGTACACCGTTTCCCAAGTCACCATTTTCAAATTTCCTACAAATCAAAGAATTATTGAAAATTGTACTGTCGTGTGAGGATCCCGGCCATCGAGCTACTATATCTAAGATTTTTCTGTCCGAGTTTACAATCGTTTGCACATTTAGCGAAAAAAAGCCTTTGCGGTTTCGATAAATCTCTGCATTTGGGCCTCCTAAAAATATAAAAAAAAAATAAAAATTATTGAATAAATATTTCGGAGACAAAAGCACTTACCAGGTGATTTTATTTTAATGTGGGTACAATCAAGTGCGCCGACAACTCGTGGAAATCTAGCGATAGAGTAAAATCCTTTTTGAGTGGTACGGCGCTGTTCCGGAGTTTGTGGAAACGAAATGTATTGCAATCGAAGGTTTGCAATAGCTCTTGTAACCTAACAAAATAAAGTCCGTCAACAAAATAAGCATTGCTATAATATATAAAAAAATTACTCTCATTATTATTCGTCCAACAGTAGATTTATGAATTCCCGTAAAGTCACCTATGGCAATCAAAAAACATCCGGACGCAAAAAATCTTAAAGTGATTAACAACATTTCCTGTGGGCTTAACGCGTTATTTCTGCAACAAACAAACGCTCTCCTTTAAACTATTTCCATTATAATATGATGTAAAAGAGCTTGTACTACTCACCTATTTGTGGGATGTCTAATATCATCTTCAATTTGATTTAAAATAATCATGGTCGACTGTTTTGAAAGCCGATAACGGCGATAAAATTCATCATTATCCCAATAATCCATGTGATTTGTTCGAATTTGGAGCCTTGGGATTTTCCGATTTCGATCCAGATTCTCGATAAACTGAATCACCTGATCATCGTCTGACGACGAACTATCACTTTCACTACCACTGGTGAAGTCCATTATATCAAGTTCTTATAAAAATTAAATAGCTTCAAATCAAAATGTTTGAAAACAATGTCCTCAACTATACTAGGTTATGTTCAAATTTCAAAATGACAAAATGTCAAAATAATACGACCAGTTTGTTGAAGTCTCAACGCGCATGCTTAACTACTTTTTTTTGGCTTAAACCACCTCTTGCAGTTGGGTTAACTTTTGGTGTAAATTTAACCTGGTTTATCTGCTAACCTCGCATTGAAATACGCCTAACCATAAAATAAAAAGGTTAAACCAATTTTTTTGGGTTAACCCTCGATTGAAATACCGGGCCTAAGTAAATTAAATTTTCTACAAAAAAATTTTATTTTAAGTTTTTATATATATATAACTAATCAATTAAATCAAGCAAAAAACACAAATTAATAAAATCAAGCAAAAGGTATAACTAACTTGTTTAGCAATTAGTTGTACTTATCGCCACGACGCTGCGTGGTTCTTCCATTACTTGCCACAGCATTTTTATTACTTATGCACAACACACAATTTTTTTATGTGTTGTGTTATTTTTAAATATTTTGTGATAATCAACAAAAAAAAATATGTAAAAATATAATATTTTTATCATACTTAGATAATTTTTAATAAAAATGTTTTGTTTTTATTTAGCTAAAAAAAACAAATATAACAATCGGGAAAAACGAATATGGCCGAACCTTAACCATCCTTAAAAGTTTGACAGTTCGTGCTCTGCATTACAAAAATGCTAATAAAACTGTTATAATATCCAATTAAAGCAATAATTGTATCGGAACAATGTAATAATAATGATAAATGTAGATTCAACGGTGGGTGGGTGCTTCACGTGACAAAAAGTCTAAAAGAAACGTAAAGTGCCGGCTGAGGCAGGAGGCAGAAGATTTTAGGTGGGTGTGCGGCATTTCCTTTGATTATCAGCGCATCTTTTTATCAAAAAATCTCTTATCTATATGAACACAAGCGATAAGATGAGCCTTACAGTTTCTAGATAACAATGTGATGAAGCGAGATAACCGAGCACTTTTTTTTTCGTATTATGGGTAATAAAAACAGCTGCTGCTCGTACTCGAGCCCCCAGACAAGTCATAGAGTTATCATTCCGATAGAGGAAACCTTTCATGAGGGCGAAATCAGTGTCAGTAATCTCCAGCACATCAGCGAGCGGGAAACTGATGATGGAGATGCTGACCCTTCACAGGACCCCACAGCTCGAACGATTTTTATTGAACGATCAAAAACCGCTATCGAGAATGGTATGATACGGAGGAAGAGTCAACATCAAATTGCAGACTTGCGGCCGCTAAAAAAGAGTAGCTCTTGTTCGACGATTTATTTGGATGATAGTACGGTTTCACAGCCGAATCTAAAGAATACAGTCAAGTGTGTGGCTTTAGCTATTTATTATCATATAAAAAACAGAGGTTCTCAGAAGGAAATCATCATATTTGATGAAAAACTACATCCATTGACTAGAGACGGAGTCGGGGATGACTATGACCGACACAATCCCGAGCACAGACAAATCTATAAGTTTGTGAGGACTTTGTTTAATGCTGCTCAATTGACTGCTGAGTGTGCCATTATCACATTAGTGTATTTAGAAAGGCTCTTGACCTATGCGGAGTTAGATATACAACCTTCCAATTGGAAACGAATAGTTTTAGGTTTGTTTCAAATCATAAAATTGTTTTATAAGTAAATCTAATAAAATTATGTTTTTAGGTGCAATTCTCTTAGCTTCCAAAGTATGGGACGACCAGGCTGTCTGGAATGTAGATTACTGCCAAATTTTAAAAGATATAACTGTAGAAGATATGAACGAACTGGAACGGCAATTTCTAGAATTACTTCAATTCAATATTAATGTCCCTTCTAGTGTTTACGCCAAATACTATTTTGATTTACGTACACTAGCAGAAGCAAATGATCTAACATTTCCTAGTGAGCCTTTAAGTAAAGAGAGAGCTCAAAAGTTAGAGGCGATGTCTAGGGTAATGGAGGATAAATATGCAGCAGAAGCAATCAAAAATGGACTAAAGAAATGGTCCAGCCTGGATAACATTACAAATGGAGGTATGGCGGCGAGGAGGAGTGTCGCAATATTATCGTGATCAAAGCAAAAATATATATTTATTTTTAATCGAGATCTACCAAAGTATTTCTAGTGGAACTTTTTTATAAATTATCTTTTTTATGATATTTATTATTATGCGAAAGCTTTTTTTTTGTCTATAATTTATTATTGGCAACTCACTTTTTAAGTTATGCAATCTAATGGAAATCCCTAATCAGTTTTTGTTATTTTTTTTTACATAATGCAACTTAAACCAATCGATTTAATTATATTGCTGGCCTTTATTGAAAATTACAATCTTGTAATTGCCAATTGTATATAAACATAGTGATTGAAACTTTCCATTCCATATGAAAAATGTCAGGGAAGGTGTTCTTTATTAGAAACAGAGATGAGATTACCACTTGCACAACCCTGCTTGTACACGTCCACTATATAAAAATAAGTGATTTTTTGATAATTATGTTGAAAGACAATCCTGTGTAATATGATGCCTATTTTCAATTTTTATACTACCAGGCTTTGTCTAGAAAAATCGAGAAATATATCTAAATAAAAAACCTTTTTGTGTTTTTTTTTCCATTATTGCATTTTAAACCAAATGAGAAGAAAATGGTACCATGGCTGATCATAGTGTATAATAACTCTAATAATAATTAGAATGTGTCGAAAAAATCATTCTAATCGTTATTAATTTTCATGGAGCGATTACGAGGTTCGACAAAATGTTCTGATTTGTCGGAACGTCATTTCACATCGATGTTTCTCAGTGCTTTTCCACGTTCATATTTTTAAGCTTCTGATTGGTTAATTTGAATTTATTCCTGAATTTGCTATTTTAGTTCGCATATTTTCCGGGACTTATGTTTGCTTGGGCGCGCTGTATAGTAATCTTTAAAATGTTATCACAAGACAACTATTTACTTATTTTTGTATTTAAATTATGAGGTGTTCTTAATCACACTAACCAAATATTTATATACATTAAACACTAAAGTTCAGTTTGTACAGTTACTAAGTACATTTATAAAATAATTTGATGTTGCCACAGCTATCGAGAGTTTCAATTTGCTGAATTACTAACAATTATGACATTTTTGTAACAATATTACCATTTACTCTAGATACGACACAATCATAATAAAAGATGACATTTGAAAATTAAGTTATTGGAGCTTAATTTATCTCAACTTGTTAACTATTAACACAGTTTTACCACTTGCCAAAAAGTTTGTTTATTAAATCTTGAGAGCTCTTTTGATCACAATGTAGTCATCATCATCAATGTAGACCACATTTGTTGGTTAAAAATAGGAGGTGTAACCACAAAAATGCTCTTCAAGGAATTTATCTAGAGAGTCCAAACATGTTACAAGCTTATTACATAGCATTAGAAAGATGTAAATCAACTGATCAAGATTCAAATCAACTGCGAAATAGCTGATCAAATCAATCTACAAAATTACCACTGTCGCGATCTATGAAATCAGTACTTGAGATAATAGGATTCAGTTCCATGTGAATGAAGAATTATTGTCTATAAACCTCTTCCCATTAGTTTGGCGATTAATTCATTAGATATGTCTTGCCTTATTATAGCCAAGAAACATTGACATTCGTTTCATTTTTGACTTTATTATAATTTTTTTTTATCTTGGTGGGATCTGGAATTATCAGTTATTATAAGAATGAAACACATGCCAACTTATAATCTATATTATTTAATATATTATCAATAATAAATACATCACATACAAAGATACAATATTACAAAAAAATAACGTTGCAACAATTTGGATTTATTTAACTATTTAAATATGCGAAGCGTAAATTCTTAAATGATTTTATACTTCAACTGAAATAAGCCACAACAAATCGATACCCCCTCCGGAATAGAGTATAAAAAATTATTTGCTATTATTGTATGTATAAAAAAAAGTGAAAGACAAAAAACTAATCAAGTATCTCTTTGATAGGACAAATTCATTCGTTCATTTTGACAACACTGCTTAATAATACACTTTTAAACTACAATATAACAGAGTTTGTTATAATTGTTATAACCGTGCCTCCTAAAAGACTATTTTCCAAAAACTTTTGGTTTAAATTGTTTTTTTATTTTTAATTTTATTTTGGTTTGCAACGAAAGTGTTGGAAAAAGAAGTGTCTAACAAAATATTATACTAAACCTAAGATTCACACGGTATAAACGATGAATCACCGTTTATTCCTTGAGAGTGCTTAATTTTTAGCATTGCCTAAATTAATCTCATGTTGTATTTGCTTTTAAATTAATAAATAATTTTGAAGTATACAAAATAAACCTACTTCTAAGTATATAGATTTAAAAATTGTTTTTGACGGAAATTAAAACCCACAATATGTAGGTGCAGAAAATAACTAGCAAGCGCAATTATCCTTATTCGCTTGTTGGTCATTGGTGAGATTGTTACGACCCGGCTGTGAAGGCTTATGCTGAACACCAGACTCTGCCGCATTTAAATCAAGACGTCCGTCTTGGATACTTTGATATATTTTCTTAGCAGTTTCCAAAAATGCCTCTTCCACGTTATCACCTCTGAAAACAGAAAATGCTTACTTGCAAACAAATTTGTCATAATTACAACTCGATTAATGTAGCTTGATATTTGGGATACAGATGCGCAGTAAATTTGTAAACAAAAGTGGATGAGTTTGGAAGCACACTTTTTTGTTTCGTTTAAAGAGAAAAACATTCTAAAAGCGCAATTTATAGAATAATTACACCGAGTTACTTAAGTGCTTTCAATAATCTGTTGCAACTCAAGTTCATTGAAACGTCATTTTTTGACAAACTTTATCTAAGATTTTTTATAATTTTATGATGTAAAGAAAATATTTCGTGGTTTCGACTGTAGTTGAACAAACTTGGTCAGTTAGCCAGTCAAAATCGGAGTAAACTATGAATATGAATTGATGTCAAATATTAAACTCTATCCCAAGTATAGCGAACTTGACGGAAGTCGTTCGTAGTTCAATATAGAAGTCATGACGTCAAAATAATCCATTATTTTTCCCATTACTGGCTATCATTAAGCAATTGTCTTTCAAACCTATTATTGACGTTGGCAAAAATAAAATTTATTGTTGATTATCACTAATTAATAATTTAATACATGACAAAAGATTTAAAAAGACTAATTTGGACAACATATGCTGCTGTATGTTAAAAGGACAGACTATAGTTAGAAGGTTGAAATTTCGACATAATTTTGACGTAAAACTTATGTTCCGTATGTCGAAACTAACAATAAATTGTATCAATTAATGGAATAATGTTATTTAAATTAGCACTAAGAAAAAATGTATTAATAATTTCAGAAAAAACAATAAGAATTAATCAATTTTGACTAATAATAAGTGACATCCGAAGGCTGGCGTTGCCAAGTTGATTGTTTCAATAGAAATGTCAAAACTATAGCGTTAAACAAGTTTAATTTCTATAAAGTTGATCCTAAATAATCAGTTTGCTTTGTAGTGAATTGAGATTGTTAATAGTGTATTAAAAAACCAGTTTCATAAGACATGTCTTAAAGTACGCATTCAAGTTTAAAAAGCGAGTGGCAAATCCCACAGTTTTTTTAAAGAATAAGTGCTTTAAGGTCTTATGAAACGAGTTTTTATACTATTTTTTGTAATTTACCCTTTTTATGCTGTTTTTGGGCATTTTGTTTTTAATTTGATCGATTTAGGGATTTTTGAAGTGGATTGGCAATATCTTGATTTTAAAAGTAAAATTTTTATCTATTTGGATTTTCTTTTGTTTTATCCAAAAATTCAAATCCTGTCAGCCCCAAAATACGAAAATGGAAGAAAACCTTACATGTAGGCTTCCCGAAATCCATGAAATAGGAAAAATTCTTTTATTTTTCATTATTATTATTGTACGATACCTACTTTTTAGATTAAGTGGCATATAAACTGTGACTTTTGCTTTATTTGAATCGGTTGTTCTTACCAAACGAGTGCACTTATTATTTACATCACTATATGCCATATTTCACATAAATATACTTTCCCTTAATTGTTGACTGCACTTTGTTGTTCGAAAATTGCAATTTCAATTCACAATATTATTGACAGACAGGTAAAAAGTCAAATTCAGTTTTACCAACCTAAACATTTTTTTTTTAAGTTTGGTGCTCTAATGGCTTATAACCGTACCGAAACCTATGACATAGCGTTCTCTAATGAGTCTATTAGAGTACCAATGGAGGCAAATTGCAAAAAATTAGTTAAATGTCATCAGTTTGGTGGCTTTTGTCAATCTAATCTAGCAAAAACATACGTAATTTCTGTCATGGCACTCTGATGAATCTTTAATTCTTTAGTTACTTTCAGTATGTTTTGTGTGGCGCATTGCTAACAATCTGTATAATATTATGCATGCCTTTATAATTTTGCTGATACCAATTGGACGCTTACGTTAATTACTGATACTCAGCTTTTAGAATAGATAAATTGGTAATTTATTCGACTGATAAATATTCAACTACTTACGTTTTCGCGCTAGCTTCCACAAACATTAAGCCATTTTCTTCCGCGAATTTACTAGCTTCTTCATAGGTGACATCCCTTTGTCCCTCCAAATCACATTTATTACCAATTAAGAAAATCACAGTACTAGGATTCGTCAAATTCCTAGTGTCCGTCAGCCAGCTACTTAAGTGATTATAAGTGGAACGCCGTGTAATATCATAGACCATAAGTGCCCCGGCAGCGCCCCTATAATACGACCTAGTTACAGCCCTAAACCGCTCTTGTCCTGCTGTATCCCATATTTGCAATTTGATTTTCTGACCAGATACCTCAATAATACGAGTTCCAAATTCCACACCTATTGTATGAGGACAGTCGGCCATAACTAAAAATAAATAAATAAACAATAAGCAAGCTGTTTAGTAATAACAATAACAAAGCAACTTACACTTTTTCTCAGTGAATTGATGCAAGAGACATGATTTTCCAACTCCCATGTCCCCAATGATTATGTATTTGAAAATGTATGAATAATTATACGGACCAGCAGACATTTTTATACTGTAAACAATAACAAAATCACTATTTTATCCAGTATGTTAGACAAAATGGACACAGAATTAAACAAGAACAGATAGCATTAAATAGAACATTATCATAATTACTGATAATTCCCATAAATAATGACTAATCTAGTACGACTCCCCTAAAACTGATGTTTGTCATTAGAAAATTATCAGATTAGGCCAACATAAAAGATGTCAATCAAACATTTAATTTTCAAATAAACTTACGTATTTTTTAGAATATAACAACAAAACTATAATAAATTATTTCACAAAACTATAAAATAATTTCAAATTACTTGACCCGTCACGATGTCAAAATTCTGAAAACGCAGCGGCCATATTTGCGACCATACTAAAAAATCAAAACATCTTTATTAATAGATTTATTATATTAAAACGTATGATAAACTAATTATTATTTATTCTTCTTTTGATTTATAAATAATGAAAATTTACTTAAATATTGCTTTCTACGGCAGCAAACTTTAAAATTAACTAGAATGAAACCCGGAAGTACTACGAATTCTGACAGATGTCAATTTTAAAAACAAATATTTTTGTTTTTAAATTTTATAGGGATTGGGCAAGATAGAGACCCTAAAACGAGTCTGGCCAAAAACATTCATTATCGATCACAATCACGAGCACGGTATTAATAAAGCACATACAACTATAGCTCTGGATAGTTATTTAATTTAAATTCATTAGAATTTATTCAAAAGTAAAAAAAAAAAAATTTTTATAATAATTTTATAGTTAAAAAATATAATTTGTTTTTAAAAATGTAATTTTACTTTTGGGTTAAATTACGTAACGCAACAGCATTTATTTATTGCTATGTCTTCACATATCAATTATACTTATTATTTATTAGTCTTATTAAAGTACAAAATAATAATAAATATAACCTTAAATTAATTATTTTTTTATGTGTCTGTTGAAAAAAACACTAGACAGCGTTGCCGCTTATAATTTTGCAACAATTTGTGGTTAGTCGTTAATTGTTGTTAAATATTAAAAAAAAAATCAAGATTTCCGCAACTATAACAACTATAACAGCAACTATAAACATTTTTTTCAATTGTATTTTTAAAAATTCTGATTATATAATAGAACTAGGTACTGCAACAAATTATTCCGTATTGAAGTATAGGTTTTAAGATAAGCGTTGTAGTGTGGCATAGGCTAATTAATATTTAAATAATAATGTTGTAATTGCTGAATAATGCTGAATATAATTTAATTATAAAATACCAAAAAGTTGTTGCTCGTTAAGTTTTTCATTTTATATCAATTCTAAATTTTTTTCATTAGAAACTCTGATGTAAAATAAATATATTTTTAACATTTAGCTGACAGTTAAAATAAGTTATAAATAATAATATTTATATATAAAATAAATAACAATTGCTTAAGAATAATTACCATTATTTACATTGATTATAGTTGGCTTAGCAATTTTCTTTAACTTTTGTTTTTCTAGCTGTACAAACTTGCTTATACAAGTTATTAGTAAAATGAATCTATAAACAATTTTAAAATTATTTTTTATCTTTTCAAATTTGTAAAAAACTAGTACAACAAAATTATGTCAAATGTAATCTTCTGTCATTATTACAAATTAAAGTATTGCTTACAAATAATAAATAGATTAATTAATACAGATTAAAAGTTAGGTCATCTACCTAAAAAATCGGTTGGTAGTTTAATAACCAGTTAAACACTACACAATTTAAAAAGAAATGATGTATTTATGACGTTTTGCTGTACTAGCTTTTTTTATAAATGAGATAGTACAAATAATTATAAATAGTATAAAGTTACTTTTCAATGTTTTACATTCTTTTTTAAAAAGTAAGCTTTTTAAACCGACTTTAAAATAAAAAGTTTTATTAATTCGGCCGTATAAATACTTTTTAAGTGTGTTTGCGGAAAACAGCGTCGTTTAGGAACATATTTTAATAATTTTTTAACCGACTTCAAACGCTGTCTTATATTAGCAGCGTGTTGTGTAGGTTTACTCATATTGAAATAAATAATAGTGATCAACTCCATTAAAAATTCAAAATTAAAAAAAAAAATTTAACAAAAAAAAAACAACTTTAAAAATTAAAAAATGCACTAAACAGTATAAAATAATGGCGTAGACTTGAATGTTTAAAAAATATACAAATTATTTAGATACTATAATGTACAATTATTGTTATTTTTGGAGTCGGTGTTAGTCAAGGTAAGATGAGCGCTCGCGTCTGCTCGCCTGTGCGCCGCGTGTATTTAGTTTAAATATTGTGTATGCTAATATTAAGATTAGTATGTCATAATATATACAACCTTATACAAACCTACCTTGACTGAAACCGACTCCAAAAATAACAATACTTGTACATTGTGCATTTTTTATTTTTTAAAGTTGTTTTTTTTTTGTTAAAATCTTTTTTTTGTTGGAAAGGAGATAATATAAGAGTACCGTGATAAGAAAAATAGAAATATTTTAATTTACGAATTTAAAATAGTTTTAAAATGCTAGTGCACGGTTATAAACTATTTGATAACATAACATATCTTAGTTTTTAAAAGTTTAAAATGTTTAGTTTTGAAAAAAAATTGCAAAACAAAAAACGATAAAAATAACAATTTTTCTGTCAGATTTCTTAAAATTCTAGATAAATAAATCTAAAATTTGTAATCAAAAAGAAAATATGTTAAAGATAAATATGCCTCTGTCAGATTTTTTGAGATAAAAACAAATTAATTTTTAACTAGTAACTTTACTACTATTCACACAGTTTTATCATTGGCCTAAAAGTTTGTTTATTAAATCTCGAGAGCTGTTTCGACCACCAAGTGGTCATCATCAGGAGATGAATTAAACGGAAATATTATTTGCTTAATTTTACCTGGTTTATAGAAATTAGGTTTTTGTTGATAATCCGAGTAAGGAGCTGAAAAGAAAATTGTTATCTTTGTTGTTTATTGTTAAAACAATAAATTTTACAAACTAAACGAAGGGGGCAGCATGGGTCAATGTATAATGCTATTTCTGGCTGCGTTATTTATAGATTATTTTAAAAATAATACAAAAGACAGTTTTCAATATTTTTTTTAGAATCTGGATAAGGTACGTATGTAGACGACGTCTTCGCAGTTTCTAATGATTCTGAAAGTTGTGTCAAATTGTGTCAAATTTAAATAATTGTTTTCCTTTATCTAAATTTACTTATAAAGAGAAAATTAATAACAAATTATCTTTGTAACTAAATTTGCAAACGGAACTAAAAAAATAACAGGCGATTTAGAATTTGATATAGTTACAAAAGAAACAAGCATTTTAAGCTACATACCTAATGACTCAAATCATTGTTTTCAATAGCATTAAACAGCCAGATTAAGTTTTTTAGTAAATATATTATTTAAGTCAAAAAAAATTTGATAAAGATTTGATAAATATGACAAATGTTATGCAGGGCAAATGCATTAGTTTAAACTAGATACAAAAAGCACTTAGCTCACTTAAAATACGGCAGATTAGACAAATCGAGTATAGCAGAGCACGCTTTTAATAGCAATCATTTATCATATTACTATTAACAGTTTAAAATTATTCAATAGTTTTACCACTTGCCAAAAAGTTTGTTTATTAGATCTCGAGCGCTCTGTTGAGCACTAAGTGGTCATTATTATAAAATTTTTTGGCATGTGGTAAAAGTGTGTGAATAGTTTATTGTGCTATAGTTTAAAATTAGTCAAGCAAATAAATAACGTTAGACATCTGTACCCCGCTGAATTTATTGAAACTCATAAAAATAAAATAAATATTTTAATCCCGTTATTTTTAAACTATTTTCTGAACTCAAAGTTTGCCAAAGAAAAACAAAAATTCACTTTTGAATCATTTTAAAATTGTAATTGAAAGATGCAGAGATTTGGGACTTAACATTAACTTCAGTACTAAGCGTTACATCTATTTTTGCTTCTCTTTTAGTAATTCTGTATTTCAGTTTTTTGAAAAACTTTGTCTCGGAAACAAAAAAAAAATAAGTTTATTAAAATTAATAAAAAAATATTCGACTTTTATTTTTTATTAGATGACTTTAAGCCTCTTAATGCAAAAATAGCTTATTTTTTATTTAGACATCTACTCTGAATTAAGTTAAATATTTTTTTGGACGACGCTTTTAGCTAATTTTATGTACTTTGTTAGAAAATTTGATAAAGCTTTATTTTCTACAATTGAAAAAATGTCAGTATTGAATTAGCTCAAAATCAATTAAGTATATGTAACGCCTTTTCTTACTAAACTTAGAAAAGTCAACATTCAAATTATTGATATTTATCTTCCTGCTTTTTTTCTTTGTGAAACTCATTTTATTTTTGTTTATTTAAATATGGCTTATGCTGAATAAGATAATATAAGGAAGCTTTTAAGACCTGGTACTATTTTAATTCTAATAAACTCTATAAGCTGTTTTTATTTTAAACTAGCTGACCCGGCGAACTTCGTACCGCCTAACAGTCAATGAATGTCGTGTTACTTTTTAGCTGAACTAATTTAGGCTTTGATGAACGTAAAACAATGATACAAAATAATATATTTATATAGATAGAAACAAAAAAGTATTTTATTATGATGAATGATGATGAAAACATACATACAGAATGAGAATAAAAATAAAAAAATAATAATTAAGTACTTTAAACTCATGTCAGAAAAAATGATTGAAAACTATGTTGTGCAGATTGGGGAAAAAAATAAAACTCGGATTAATTCATTAATAGGATTTTTATTCAAGCACTTTGTGGTAAACGACATTCTTTGTTTTTGGGTCAGGTGCAAGAACAAATAAAACGGATGGTTTGCCGACACGTGAGCATGCCACGTACAATTGACTATGAGAAAAACATGCATTTTCTAGATTGAGGCCACAAATAGTCAAGGATTGGCCCTGTGATGTGTTGATCGTCATGGCGAAGGCAAGACGAATCGGGAATTGAATTCTATTAGACGCAAAGGGCATATCCGTTGGAATCATCAAAATCCTTAGAATAAGAACTTCCTCATCTTTAAATTTTCCTTTAAGTATCGACGCGTGCAATTTCTCGCAGATAATTGACTCGCGATATTCCGTTGCCTAATTGCATTACGGCTTCGCTGAGAAAGATTAGATGTTCTAGAACGCGGCATTGTTATTAAAATGTGCACTCGCATAAAACCACCAAATATAATAAAAGTGCCTGAACTTTCGAGACATAGACAATAGCTCAAAGAGTATATAACCACTACGTATGAATAGTTTATCAAAAAAAATCATAGACAACCTATAAAAAGACATTTACACTTTTGTTAACCTGTAGATTTTTTTTCCTTAATCTTATAACCTTTACCAACTGATTTTTTATTCCCTAAATTCCGTTCCTTTCCGATGATTTTATGTTTTTACTGTAGAATAAATCTTAATACACATATCGAGTTTTCATTGTTTTTAAGATGTATTCTGCTATTCGGGACGGAAACAAATCCAACAAATCAAAAACCATGGCAATCGGTCCAGCCGTTCGCGAGTTATAAGTGTTGTAACAAACACGACTTTCTTTTATATATATAGATAAATTGTAATACCACTAGCATAAATAGAATTAAAAAAAGATTTTATAATATCTTAAAAAAAAACAGATTTATGGCTTTAAAATCTACAGCTTGTTCTTGTGAAAATTTGGATATATTTTTGAATAATAACAGTTTTTGAATTTGTGTGAACTTCATCAAAGTATATGTAGACAAATGTTGACAAAAAAAAAATAAAATTTTGGAGATCATGGACTTGCTTCAAAGTAATATTTTTTTAATTTTGCAACCTCTTAGTCTATTAAGAAATGATAGCAAAAAATCAGATATTATGTAATATGCATGACTTTATTTCTGTTGTTCTATGGTTCACATTCAGTTTGGAATGCAACTTATTCAACAAAGCTTTTTAATTTAATTTAACTTAAGATTTATTTTTTATAATTTTTTTATCGATAAAAATAGCTAAACCATTTGGTAGCTACAAGGCGATAGACAGACACACACTGCACAAACTTATAACATATTTGATTTTGGTTAGTTCAATGATAATTTTTAGGAATTTTTCAATAATTTTCGAAGTAATTAATTACCAACAGTTCTAAAAATTGTCATAACATATGTTTTTTATTTGAAATAAAATTTTCTAAACAATTACATAGCATCGCTGTTAAAAAAGCATTTCTGTTTCTGGCTACAAATTTTTACTTTTTGCTGTTGAACCTCTGAGCTCTTGGTGGACACATGCAATAGAATATATTTAAAGTCTGGGAGAAAAATTATATTGATCACCATATTTAACATTTTTTAATTTTTTGAACATATACATTACAGCGCTGTTAAAAAATTATTTCTGCTTCTGGCTACAAATTTTTACTTTTTGCTGTTAAACCTCTGAGCTCTTGGTGGACTCATACAATCTATATATATAAAAGAAAGTCGTCTTTTATGTTACTTCACTTATAACTCAAGAACGGCTTTACCGATATGGTTGAAAATTGGTGAAGTGGTAAGCTACCACTTCACCAGGAGACCAGGAGACGGACATAGGATACTTTTTATTCCAGAAACCACCCTCTAAAAAAAGGGTTAAATCAAAATTAGAATTGCGATGTCGGAAACGTTCGGTGAGGCTCGGCAAATTACCGTTCCAAATAAATCGATCCACTCCCCCACCACCAACCAAAGTCGGACCGTGCGTTTACATGTAAAGCCGGCCACTGACGACCCAACGCTGCAGTACGACTGCGGCGTTGGATCGTCAGTGGCCGTCTTTAATCGTCTTCCATGAGACAACTTCCCATATAACAACTTTGGGTGAAAGTTTGTATGGAAAATTATGATGACTGGATTTGAATGAAAAGAATAGAATACTTTTTATTAACAAAGAGATAAAAAGAGGTGGGATAAGAACAAAAAATGACAAGTACCTATATTAGTATGATTTTCAAAAATTTTGGATTGTTTATTTTAAAAATAATATCTATGTTTAAATCCGAAATTTTAGAAGTAAAATATTATCATTCCTTGATAGGGCGGAAAGAGGGCAAAATGTCTAAAGATTGATGTCGTTTTCATAATTTTTCCCATAAATTGCCTAAGTTCTCAAAAAAAAATAAATAGGTATGTTTCCTGCTTTCTAAAAAATTACTCTTAGGAGGATGAAAAGAGAGTGTTCTAGGGATAAAAATGTAAGAAAACGATATGGGTATTTTCGAGGAATTTCAGGTCGTTGATTTTGAAAATGATATTTAAGTTAAAGAGCGTTGTAAAATGAATGTGATAAAGGTAATAAATGTGAATAATTAATTTGGGTATCATTTTTATAGTTTTTGGGGTCATTTATTTTAAAAATCTATATCTATTTATGACCGATTTGGCTGAAAATTGGTGGAGTGGTTGTTTAGAACCAGTAGCCTAACAAAGAATATTTTTTATCCCATTCCGTGTGACGTGACATACAATATAAAACGTAAACGCATCTGACATATAATAACAAAACAAATGACAAAAAAAAATAAAAATTAAAAATAAAATAACAAAACTAAGACGGAACAAAGTTCGCCGGGCCAGCTAGTAGAATATATTTAAAGCCTGGGAGAAAAATTATAATTAACATCTTCAAAAACATACCTCATCCAAGGAATTAGTTTTGCACTACAACGTGGCAATGCAGCCAGCGCTTCAATTGTTCAACATAGATGACATTTTTTTTCTCAAGTTTTTCTTTTTGTTTGCTCTACAAGTCTTTAATTACTAATCATGTTAGAAAAAATAGTCAAGTAAAGGTAGAAATATAGAAGTCTTTAGATTTTTAGAAAAAATAATTTTAATAAAATAATGCACTGTTTGACATAAATGTAACATAATTTTATTAGGTACCTGATAGACTTGTTACAATTCAAATCTCTTTTGATATAGCGTAGATATCAAAGATAGTATACTAGAAATAAATATACCTAGAGTATCGTTTACATATCAAATGAAAAATAAACCTAGAATACAAAATAAGTGAAAAATGCACTTATGAGTATTTAGAATTACGTAAGATTAATTTACAAACGAATTCCGCGATTCGTTGCAGAAATATAATTTAGTAACTCTTCGGAGTCTTCACAAACGACAGGTTTCTCATGGTAACAAGCAACATCGTGCCAAGCGATGCCATCGTTGTACACATTATTCAAGATAGAAAGACACGACTCGCTGGTACCATTAATGTCAAATTCGGCGTTGTCTGGTTGTTTCTGTTTTTTGTGTCCTGTGGCGGACCATGGGTTGTAGCCCCAACTGCTAGGAACCTGATTTGTAGGTGAGAGCTTATCACGATTTGCAGACCAAAACCAGCCGAAAACATTTTTGGGTTCCAAGTCGCTACGACCTTCGCAACCTTTGAAATCGCAGAGACGACCAGACGTCCAAATGTACGGTACATCATCTGAAATTATTATTCAAATAAATAACAGCGTGACATTATCGCATTTTAACAGCTCTTGTGCAAGATGATTGCAGTATACCATTAAAAATAAATATTACTCAATTGGCAAATCTGTACTCACTTTGTTGAATGAGTCTAAAGATCATATTATTTTCCTCTTGAGTTTCGAGAGATACCAAATCCATACAGTATTCACGACAGATATTTCTTCCATCTAGCCAGTCGAATTTTCTGTTTGCCAATTCAGGTACATGACCAGTGAAAAAGTAGTTGTGACCTCTATAAAAGAACTGTTTTGGTCCTAGAAAAATTAAAATAAAATTATTATTAAACCGGTTTTATATTACAATGTGAGATAACATATTTCGAAAATTGTTAGGACATGTTTTTCTGTATTTGGTCAAATGAGGCTGCAATACGTACTCAATAGTATTTATTTATTTGACAAAGATTTATAGCTTAATTGATCAAATCAAATTTCATCATCAATTTATTTTTTTTAATAGAATGAACGCTGCATAGTACCTAATTATCATCAAGTTTAAAATGTTTTTGCAATTTAAATGTTTTGTAAGAATTTAAGCATTTAATGTATTTAATTTTTAACATGACGTATGTTACAAAATTAGACATATTATAGCAATGATTAGACCAAAAGTTGCCATTTATTAATACGTTTTGACCTTTGCCAACAATTTTTTTTATAGAAAAAATATATAGTTGTAGAAGTACTTCTTCTGTTCAAAACACTTTTCAGAATATTCAATTTTTTTATTTTAAACTTAATGTGCTTTAAAATTGGTATGTTAATATTTTTAGAAAAATTGCTATACGCTAAGCTGCAAAAATTAAAAAGATTTAAGTGATTTCTGAATACTAGGAAATTTAAATAAATAATGAAAAATCTATATTCTAATAATTTTTATTGGCACTGCCAGTACCATTAGATACTTACAATACATTAGGTACCACTACAGACAGAATCATTGACGTTTGAATTGATAATATTGATACCTTCTTTAGATGCTAATTTGTTCAAAAATGTCTAAGTTTTTGCTATGTCTAACGTGATTTTTCTAATGTAAAAATAAAACTTGATTTATAACATTTTTTCAAGTTGCCTACATTCTACTAGAAGAAAATAATGTTGTTTTTGAGATAATTTAGTCTTATTTTCGTTATATTTCGACTATACCAATATGAAAATGACAATGGGTATGTGTGGTGGCGATCTTAAAATATATACAATGTTAATACTGCTGTGCACAAAGGTCTAAATGGTACAAAAACTGTATAAAAAATATATGTGCAAACTAAATTATTTAAGCCTATTGTTGTAACTTGCATTATTTATGATTTTGGTGGCAGATTTTGTATAAATTGATTTTTAAACCATTGTTTGAAAATTTTTTGACTTGAATCGGGGATAATACCACAAATTAATGCTAAAAAGATACCACTAATTTGTATAAAAACCTAATTTGACAAGTTTGAAGTACAAGTAGAATTAGAAAAGCTTGAATAAATTGTATTTTTTGCCAAACTATTTTGTCATATTTTATCAGTTATCATGTTTTTGCTGAATATTCATATATCGTCTAAAAAATCTGATTGGTGACACAAACTTATTTCTTTCTGTTTCTCATATTTACGTCAAAAATTTGTTTTTTTAGACAAATTGACAGTCGTTTATTAATAACCTGTTACTATTCTTTTGAATGTTCAAAAGTCAATCTTAAAATTTGGCGTTTTCTACGAAGCGACTTAATTGTAATTTGTAAACTGTAAACTGTCTTTAAATATGTCTATAAATAAAAGTATGACTTGTGTTTTTATGCGTTTAATAGTTGTAGATAAATTTTTCTGAAATGGTCAAAATTTCAGCTGGCAATTCTGGTTTTTTTACAGTTTTAATAATCTATTATCCTTACTTTTCTATTCAAAATATTCAAAGTACAATACATTTTTGAATACTAAATACAGCTGACGAGGAATTCTTTTCTTCCATTTTATGTTTTTAAAACAAAAAAAACTTTAAATTAAAAAAAAATGGTAGATGCCCTAAATGAAGCAAACAAATTCAAGAACTTAGCTTTTTCTCAAATTGAATCTGTTTTTCCTCTTATTTAAAGATGTTAATTAATATGCTCAAAATAATAAAATTTTTCTAAATAGCTACTAAAAATAATAATATAAAAAACAAAAAATGAGGCAATGTATGATAAGAAATGTATAATTATAAAAGCCACAAGTAAGCAAAATTTATACAAAAGGAGAATTAAGTCTAGTTTTGTTAAAAAAAAAAACAATTTTTTTATAACAAAATAAGAAAATAGAGAAATTCAGGCTATGAAAAACAATACTAAAAAAATATTTTTACAGCAGGTAAACACAATAAAATAAAAAAAAACAAAAAATATCGTAGACAAAGAATAACAAAAAGTAGGAAAGTATAATAATTATTAAAAATTTTATTATTGTCTTCAAAAGTTTTGTTGACAAGGCAAAGTAATGTTTTTAAAATATAAAACGTCAAATGTAAAAAAAACAAAAAAAAAGAAAGATAAAGCAGTTCATTTATAAAAACCAAATAAAATAAAAAAAAAAACAAAACAGAGAGATTGTTCTCTTCTATTAATTATAATTTTAAGAAAAAAATGATAACTGCGTTAAATAAAGTTAATAAATTTAAGATTTTATCTTTTTTGCTAATACTGCAATTTTTTTTTAATCCAATACACGATGTTAATTATTATTTAAATATGTTAAAAATAATAGAGAAATTCTGAGTACTACAAATAATAAAAAAAGATAAAAGTTATATAAAACACAATAGTTGAAGTGTATAATTATAAAAACTACAAGTAAGCCAGCTTTAAACGAAAAAAAAAAGCTAAAATTAAGTTTAAGCGTAGGAATAATAGAAAAACAGATTTTTTTGTATAACAAAATAAGAAAATGTAGAATGTTCGAGGATAGAAAAAAGACCATTCCACATATTATAAGAAGAAAATTGTTGCAATAGATAAGCACAATCAAAAAAAAACTGTAAACAACTAAAGTGAAAAAAACCTATCTGTCGATTGACAAGAAAAAAGTAGAAAAAAACAAATATTTAAGATATTTCTTCGACTTTTGTTTTTAATGAAAGAAATACTATACAGCTTGATAAACAAAAAACTACTAAAATAGCACAATTTTCAATTAAATTTTAATAGCTATTAAAAGTTAAGTTAAAACTTTTTGCAGACGAACATAAAACTGTGTGGATCTTTTACATGATTAGTTCTTATTATTAATTTATTTATTTTACTAGCTTGCTAATGCTTTATATTTGATACACAAGAGCTTGTCTAATAAATACCTAAATTATGTACTATGATGTACTAATTGCACAAATAAAATAAATGATGATAATAACTAATTTTTGTTATTTTAAGTTTTAAGATAGCAGCATTAATCAATCACTTTACTATTTGGTTTGAGTATTTACATTAGAAAAGTCAATCAAAGTTTTAGTTTGCTACAAGATTAATTTGCTCAGTTATTTGACATTTTATTTAAATTTTAACTGGTAAGATTTCACTGATGAGAGTTGATAGGTTCGAAACACAGTTGTATTTAAATCTAAATTAATTTGTTTGGATAATTATTTCAATAAATATAAAGGCTTAATTTTTTACAACCGCTTTTGATTAATGTTGATAATTAGTTCTCAGTAAAGCTAATAAGCAATATGAAAATATTGGAAAATTTAAATTATAGCAGCAAATTATAATGGTGTTAACTGAACAATTTATAAGAATATTTAAAATAAATGGCTTAGCCCGGCGCCTCCACCATTTTTTAAGTCTGGAAGCAATAATAATTATTATTAAATTCAGAAATAATATAACATTATAAACCTAATATTGTCTATATAAATTATTATAAATAAATATATTGTTCTGATTTTTTGTTCAAAGATATTATCAAATAATAATAACTAAGAAGCAAAACTCTTTTTCAACAAAATTTTAGCTAAATTTTAATATTTTGGTTCAACCAGTTTATCTAAATAAACTTTTTATGTACATTTTAAAAAGTTATGTAATTAATAATTGCGCTGGTGTTTATGTTTCTGCAAAAAATGCATTAATTTCTGTTAAAACTTCATCTTTTACTTTCCAAGTCACTTTTTTTGACGACTGAAAAAAATTTTTTTTGCTATAATTTCTACTTTTTAATTTTTATTATGGATTGAGATTTATCCAAGATTGGCTCAAAATAGTATGCCGCATCAGAAAAATTACTCAAGAAAAGCAAAATAAATTATTTTGGTTCATTTTCTAAATACTGATATTATCGGATTATTTTTCAGTCAAGACGTCAATGTGAGAGCTCAATTTAAGTAAGCTTTCAATAATCAAGTTTTACAATATTTTGAAAAGTCTATATGTTTATTAGACTTTCACAACTTTTTTTTTTGAGGTTAAGAGAAAAAGAGTTGAAATTATGTCACGCATTAAAAGTAACCAAACTTTTTAAAATAGCATACTATCTGAAGTCAACAGTAAAGAAAGAGCTAAATTCTTTCAATGAATTTCAAATTTGCAATTTTGTTGCTATATTTTAAAAATAAAAATAGCACCATGTACAAAATTTTGAGAAACGTCAATATCAGATTTTCATAGTTAAATAAAGAACTTTTTGAGGATAACCCGGTATAACAATAAGCTCAAAAGTAAATTGTGTGCGATTACAAAATTTAGTCACAATACAAACCACACAAAAATAAAAATAAACTATAATTCAAAATCAATAAAAGTTGTATTTTACGTAAGTAATAATTTTTTTTCTACGCATAAAAAGCTAAAACTGAAAACTTATTATTTTATATTATATAAAAAACTTTAATTGAAACACTAATAATTGCTTATACTTATATAAATTACAACTATTTAAACTTTAAATTACATAAAAAAAAATTAACTAATTTGTTAAATAGTATATTATATTTTCAAGAAATATTCAAAAAGTTGACAAATTAGAGGAAAATAACTGAATATATTTTAAAACACAAAATTGCTAAGACAATACTGGTTATGTTTACTTTAATTGTATTTAATTACAATTTTCAATTAGCATTTTAAATTTCATAAAAAAGAGTCTCCGTTTAATGTAAATTAAAAAATTTATGAACAATCGTACCTTAGTAGTCAGTTGCTAAAAATAAACTTGCTAATTAAATTTGTAAAAGTTCAATGTTGCCTCTAACATTGCAGAAAACTAAACATTATTTTTAATAAAATTAAAATAATATTACTTAAGAATAATCTACAAAATAAATATTTTACTAAAAGACTGTTTTTAATTGTGTATAATCTTGTGCATTAAAAATTCATCATAATTAACCTAGATGAAACCAATTTTTTTCAGAAACTTTTGTTCATCACAAAAGGTAATTGCATTAAAATATTGTAGATAGTAGGAGTAATTACAAATGCATTTGTTTTAGTCTTTAAATAAATTGTGAGTGCGGAGTTCGTCTTTAATATGAGAGAAAGTGGTACAATGCTAGAAAATTTCTTATTGTGTCTATATTAAAAAAAATAGTTTTATCAATCTAATGTATATTAAAATTTAAATTAAAATAGAAATATTATATTTAAAAAAATGTCATTACAGATGGTAGATGATCGGAAAACCTAATGTTTGACGATTTTAGTCAATATTACCTCATTGTAAACGAATTATATAAAAAATTTAATAAACTGTGATTGATTTGAGTTTGTACAATGCATTCAGTGCTTTCACACGTGGCAAACGGTAATAATTTTAAATTTTTAATACTTAAAAAGCTTTAGCTCAAAATATCTCATAAAAACATTATGAATTCTGCAAATCCTAAAAACGTTGTTTTGTTTTTATTAAAAGTCATTAGTTAGGATTGTTTGACTTCCATAAAATTTTACTATTTTAAGTAAGATTTTTTACCCGTTGCCTGGAAAAACACTTTTGAAGACCAGAACTAGAAGATACCGATGAATGTAGATTTTGCACAAAAGAAGAGAATCTTTTGACCGGAAAACCAAGTTTGTCGTTATTAGGACTAATTGTAAAAAATATTAAAGATAAATGATTATATCATCTTTGAAGCCATCTAAGTTTCTTCATATGACATTGTTTTATTAATCTATATAATTATTATCAATCAATATAAACAAAATTAAAAGAAATATAAAAAATTAACAACAATTTTAGTAAGTTTCTTATCGGTGGCAAAACTCACACAAGAGAGAACAAGTCTTTATTTTTAATTTTACAAAAAAATGACAAAGGAAAACACTTTTTGTTCAAATTAAATTAAAAAATCTGCAATTAAAACTTTGATATTACGAGTCTGTACTCTTAAAATCACTTTTTTCATATTTTTATTTACCTCAGTTTTGTAAACGTATATATTTAATGGTAGGTTTTGGATGATTCAAAATGTCAAATATTACGTTAATGTCAGATATAATGACGAATCATGAAATTTGTATGGTCAAAAATGTTGCAGCAAAGAGTCTAATTAATTCAATGTTTTAAAAAATTTCAAACAAATAAAAAACTTAGTCTTCACATTTAAATTTATTATAAATAAATTTATATGAGAAGACTTCAAGTTTTTTATTTGTTTGAAATTTTTTAAACAATCCCATTTTCTGTTATAAGATGTAACCATTTTATAAATCAATGTTTTAATAAAACCGCGATTTTTTTTTAACGTTGAAGGGAGTGGATGGAAGTCTAAATCTTGATTTTTGGAACAATTGAACCGCCATCTTGATATAAAGTTCAACTTTTTGGTTTTTTAAGAATAACTTGTTAATTTACAACTTTTGAGCGAAAATGGGGTTAGTTAAAGTTGTTGTAAATTTAATTTCCTACAACAAGTTTAGTCATTATTATTTTTACGTTAGGATCAACGGTTGCAGAGTTCGCGGCTCTATTTTTTTTTATTTAGGGCTATTTTTATGTCTATTCAACTGAACTAAAAGCAATTTCGATTTTTGGAACAATTTAGCCGCCATCTTGATTTAAAGTTAAATTTGTTGGTTTTTTAAGAATAACTTGTTAATTTACAACTTTAGAGCAAAAATCATGTTATTTAAAGTTGTTAGAAATTTAATTTCCTACAACAAGTTTAGTCATTATTATTTTTGGAACAATTTAGCCGCCATCTTGATTTAAAGTTAAATTTGTTGGTTTTTTAAGAATAACTTGTTAATTTACAACTTTAGAGCAAAAATCATGTTATTTAAAGTTGTTAGAAATTTAATTTCCTACAACAAGTTTAGTCATTATTATTTTTACGTTAGAATCAACATTTGCAGAGTTCGCGGCTTTAATTTTTTCTATTTAGATCTATTTTTATGTCTATTTCGACTGAAAGCAATTTTGCTCGTATAGTAATTAACTAAAACTTTTAGATTTGGTAACTTTTACTCTGTTAATTTAACGTTGATTTGAAATTTTGTGGCGTTCTTAAAGTAAAGGTTATATTTTGTCAAATAATTGTCAACAATTTATTGTTTGTCTATCACTAAATATCTTTAATTAAAATTTCCTTTGGAGTTTCTAAAGTACCTGCTACAAATAGAAGCTAAGCCAGTGTAAGAAATTGTAATTGAAAATATTTTGTTTTAGACATCATAAGCTAGTGACAAAATTTTAAAAATTGTTTGTATTGTTCTCCTTTTTTTTTTGGTAAGATAATTTAAAAATTTTTAAATTTTTTTAAAAAATTTTGTATAATGCTTTACCAATAGAGAAAAATTTGTTATCAAAAAATGCTTAACTTAACTTAAAAGAATAACAAGTTTACTTTGTAATTTCTTGGCTAAAATTTTGTTAAAACTCTTGAAATCTGCTTCTTTGTTCATTTACTAATTACAGATTAAATTTCAGAATCTCTGCGCTCATGACAATGCTAGTTGACATAATTTGTATATTTTGACAATGAGAAATTTATAAATCTAAACATATAGCCTAGCAAAACAATAATCTCCGTTAGTCTCTCATCACAAAAGTGAAATCGGTTTACTATGTATAAGATATCTTAAGACTTCTATTATGTGCTTTTTTTTGTGCTCTTTACTTACCAATTATCGTTTTTAAAATTAATTGATATATTTTTGTTATCTAAAAGTTTTAAAGTGACCAATTTGTGTCCTAAGGTAGTAAGCCTATTGGACGTTCCCATACGGAAATCGATTGCGGAAAGCATTTTATTCTCGCACTTTTACAGGATAAACTTTTGAAAAAACGCGGTTCATAATATTTGCCAGAAAGCAGTTCGTTTTGGAATCGCAATCTTCTATGTTATAAAAATAACTATTATTTATGATTACTTTTTACTGTAATTGAACTGGTATTAATCGTTGCTTAAAGATTATAATTTATAATCGAATTTCCATATTGAAGAAATCTATGTGGAGAGAAACTATGGATTTTATCTTTACTCTGTTAAACTTGAAATACACTAATACTTAAGCCTACTTATACTATATCCGATAATTAAACAAATTGAAAACTTTTTCAATTATGTATCATTTGCACGGTTCAATTGCAAGGAATATAATACAAAAGTGAAAACAATATCAATGAGTACTTTACAAATGGAATTAAACGTGACAGAGATTTAGTCCACAATATCAATGTTTCCTGGTGTAATAAATAAGTCCTCATAAACCAATATTACCAAACAAAGAGTAGGTACTACTACACCTCTTTCCGCACAGTTGCATTCAGCATACTAATAAGGCCATGATTTTAATTTGAATTTTGTGCAAACATACAAGTCACATAATTATTGCAGACGGTTTCACATACTTAAAACAAGAGAATAATTGAATAGTTATGTCTTTAAGACAATGTCGACATCTTGATAGCTATCAGTGGGTCATAGAGACTTATTAGTATCAGTTTTAATTCTTATTACATAATTTCCATGGAAAGGTTCAAAGATGATGTTATGTTACATCATTAAGTTTAAAGGTTTATATTTCCTTTAATGATCATGAAAACACTCTTAATAAAATTATTGAAAAAAGACATTGTACATAATATCCTGGTACTTAAAGTGATGACACCATTAGAAACTTTGTTGTGAATTATTATTTAGTCGAATAAATTAAATAAATACTAAGCAATTCTAAATTACTCTGGTTCTAGATAATGTGGTGTTTTAAATTAAACAAAACAGGATTATAATTTAATGTTTTTGTTTTAAAACATCTAACTACTTACAAATTTATTCGTTTATGTCACATTAACTGATTTATTAATATCATTTTCTATTCAAGTTGATTGTATGTATGTTTTATGATTTATGAAAATATTAATAAAACATAAACTTTCAATATTAATTATTATTCAATGTTTTAGTTTTTTAATCGGTGGCATAGTAGATTAATATAGTCTTTTGCGAATTAGAGTCTTTAATGAGCTTCATAATGTTTCCATTTTTCGTTTTTTTATAAATAGTGTTTTTTTTAAAGATTGAGGTACATGACACTATGACAGGCTAAAAAATAATTACGTCAAATGTTGATTTTTAATTTTTTACTTACGGATTATATCTTTGAACAAAAATGCAATAATATTTTAAGCCGAGAGTATTTCGAAAATTAATTCAATGGCTCAAATTAGAAGACAAAGTGGCTTCAATGACTGCAACGTTTTGTTTGCTAAAGAAATCCTGCTACATTTAGAATTGTTGATAATATTGCTATAGCGTCAACTGGCAATTACACCTATTAAAATTTAAACTTAATTGATAGATACAATTTTTAAGCATAAGATGATAGCAGCTCAATATCTTCAAAATCAAATTTAAATTTAAATCAAATAATGATTTAAAAAAAACGGATAAAAATCGCGTTTTAAATTTTTATTAGAAGTTTTGACCTTTTGTTTTGGAGTTACAACAAAAAAAGATAAAACTTAGTATTTATGTTTTTTTTTCTGTTACAACTTTAAGATCTAAACAAAAAAATTTATCAAAAATATTCTCTATTAATTTTTTAAAATAAAAAATTACAGTTTTAAAACAATTTTTTGCGTTTTTAAAATTTTATAAAAATAATTGTCTTTAAATAAAAAGTTAAGTGTATTTATTATGAATAAATATATGTTTTAGAGATAACAAGTAGTACATGAGATTCTTTAAGGGGTATTTAAAAAAATTAGTTAATAGGAAAGTTAAAATATTAATGCAATTATTTAAATTGACTAATTTTTAAAAAGCAGGCTCAATGTCTGAAAACAACAATAATTGGCTGTTTTATTTTTATCTTTTTTTTCATTCAAATAATGTTGGATTAATTTAAAACTTGTCGATATTTTAAAATTTAAAAATATATTTGGTGAAAATAAAAATCCTTTTTAATTAAATAACGTTTTCCAGAAATCGTCTCGGAAACAACATTTTCCTGCTTATTTACGCGCAGGAAAATTGAGTTTTCCGAACTAATACTGTAAAAACTTTACAAGACGCAAAATAAAAAAGATACTCTGGTAACTATAGTTGCCAACAAAATTGACAAACTTGATTTTTGTGGAATTTGTAAAAAAAATTCTAAAATTTGTAAATTTCGTCTTTTTTACGATTTCCGGAAAAATTTAATACAAAACACGTCAGTAATAGTATATTACACTACGAGGGCAGAAAGTTGAGATTTTTGCTCTGCGCGCCATAATGCCCGAGGCATCATAGCGCGCAGTTCAGGGCTCTCAAATTTCTGCCCGTGTAGTGTATACTAGTTTTCTTGCTACTCCAGTCGAACGTACGTGGTTTCGGCTGCGATTCTACGGCAGAAAGTGCATCTTTTATGCACTGGTAGAGCTGCACTTTCTGCCGTACCAAACCACGTACTTTCGACTGGAGTAGCAAGAAAAATCTCTTACTTGAATCGGAGCTTTAAAATACTCGGCACAAAGTGCCTCGTATTTCAATTTAGCTCCTCTTCAGTAATGTGAAATTTTCCTGACTTTTATGTAAACAACTATTACAGTTGCTGTCAAAACGACCCTACCTGGAAAGTAAGTTATGTCAATTAAGCAGACGATACTGTCATACTATGATAAGATTTACAAAAAATAAAAAATAGTGCAATATACTTTTTGACTAAAAAAACTTTAACATTGTTCAACTTAAAATTTAATAAATGTTTGAATACAATTTTTGCTATTAGAAACTATTCATTTTATGTCATGATCTCACTTTATTTTCAGTTAAATTCTTCAAGTTACAGCATAAACTAAGGTTAATAATTGTTATTAAAAAATTTAAATTACAACTTTATTCTTATATCATTTTGTCTGCTGCTGACTTAAAATTTTGTGTTCTTTTGTTTTAATTTGATTATCTTAAAATTTACTTACGATTTGCGCATTTTTGTGCATTTGGTAGCGATAGAAACCTTCCTGGTCTGTTAGAAGTTGGTCTAATTTGGTTGATAGCAGGATCGGCGGTGGCTGTCGCGCAGGCAGCCAATATAGTGAGAGCTAATCTCATCTGAAAGTAAAAATTGAATATAAATAAAGATCCTCACTATATTTGTGTAATTGCAATAAAAATGTATTAAGAATATAATAAGACAGACAGATACACAGTAAAAAAATAATGAAAAAAAAAAAAAAATTAAACAGATTTTAACTTAACAAAAAGATTACTAAAGATAAAAAATAAATTATAAATAAATTATTTAAATAAAATTGTATGCTAATGAGCGACGGATAGATATCTTGACTATAAAAGCCCTTCCACCCTTCAGTCGCTAGAACTTTAAACCGCCTTTATTAATAATTGCTTTCATTAACACACATGTTTATTAATTAACTATAAAAATACTATATTAACTATATTAACTATATAAAAACGTTTTTTAATGCTTTTCAGCTAGCAAAAACTTGCTTTTTAGCTGTTTTACTTTTGCTTTTTTTATGTTATTTAGTGATTTCCTAGTGGATTTTATTTTCTTGTTTTTAAAATTTTTCTCTGTTTTCAATTAGTTTTTTTTGTATTCTAAAAATGTTTTCAACAGAAAAAAGAAAGATTCTTAATTGAAATGTTTTTTTTTCTGTGTGCTACTTCAAAATTATTTCCTTAGTAAATCATAATTGATATTTTTTATTTGAAAGCTAGTGCTGTTTGTGTAATATATGAATTTGATTAATATTTGACTAGAATATTTTGAGTTATCTTAATGTGTATTTAACTAGCTTAGGTTTTTGACACTGACCACTAATTATAAAAACTATTGACAAATTAAAAATTTAAAAAACTAATATAATGAATTAAAAATTCGTTGGCTCAATTAATCAGTTTTTTGCTTAATTTGTTTAAATTAATTAAATAAATAATTAATTATGTTAAAGTAAATTTTTTTGCATTTTTAATTTGTAACTTTGACTTGCTTTGCTAATGTTCTAAACCTTTCACCACGTTCCGGTGTGTTGTATTCTCGTTTGCTGATATTTGTTTTTCTGTTACTTAAGACTCTGTTTAAATAATGTCTTTAAACGTTGACTATTTCAGTTTTTTTACATTTTTTTAAAATAAATCTTTCACTAAAGAGTTTTTAACGATTATTACAGTAACAAAAATTTTTTTTTTAAATGTTGATTTTGATGTTGTTAAATGTTTTTTTGCTGTATTTAATTTCTGTAATATAAGTTTGTAGTACGTATTTTTGGTTTTGCCGGGTTTGTTATCCGATGTCATCAAAAACTAAAATATTTTATTATATAATAAAATAATTGAAAAAAAAAATATTTTCTACAAATTTAAGTTCTTAGTTTGTTTAAACGTTATTTATAATGAATGCTTTCAATAACTACAAGAAATTTTCAACGTCGTTTTTGTCTACACCAGCAGAGAAAAAACAAATATTTATAGTTCATTTCACGGGCAAAATAATTAAGCCACAGATTCTTTACGCTAACAATAGAAAAAATGTTCTCTGCAATATTTGATGATTGTCAGTGGTTGATAATTTAAGTTCCCTTGAAACAGAAATCTAAAGGATTTTTAAATTATCTCGTATAAACAAACTGGTCTATTGGTAAACATAAATTTATAGCGCGACCAGCGTAACCCCAATATGACTTTCTTACTTTCATTTTCTTTTGCACTGCAAAATACAGAAAAAGCAAGCCGCCAGATAAGGAAACGATTAACAATCCATGCAAAACAGGTCGCTATTTAGACCAAACCAGTAAATAATCTGTGTCAAAAGTTAATAGAGTTCAAATTATTAATTCGATGTCAAAATTTTTGGGTAATAAAGTTAAGTAATAAGAAAGGACGCAAGTAAAATGTTGTTGTTTTCTGCATTAGGCGTGTCCACATGCTGTGTGTTTGTTTATCATTGATACTTTCTCAGTGCGATATTCATCTTGACATTATTTATAATATTATGAAGCAATGTGTTTATTAATTGAATGGGCAATTTTCAGATTGTCGCATCTTAAAGAGAAATCTTTCAAAATGCAACTCATCCATCAAATCTTGAATGTAAACCTAGTATGTGTAACCTTTTCTTTGACCTAGTGAACTTCTCTTAAATTATTGCGTGTATAGTTTCATTCCGCAACAAATCGTTTACAAATTATTTATTTATTTCTTAAATATAATTTTTAATTTATCTTCAGTTGATCTAGTTGTTATTTAACAATTGACCTAAAAAGTTGCTGTCTTTCAGATTTATTTATAAGATGACAATTATGTGGAATATTTGAATTTTATTATTAAACAAGTGCAATATTTAAACAAGCAAGATATTAGCTCTCTAAAATTAGACACAATAAACAATTATTTTCTAAATGAATTTGATGGGAAAACGTTTGAATCAAACTAATAAAACCTTTTTCTCGCACAAATAATTTAAACAGTTTCTTTAGAAAAACTTAAAGATGGAAATCTAATTGTCAACAAATGTGCGACCAGAACTAGTTTTAGGATATTTTCTCTCATTAAACATATAGATAGCAACTTTTTTATTACATTATTAGTTTTTTATGTATGGCTATCGCCGAATGAATAATGTAAGTGACAAAGTGATTAATTTATTTTGCAAAAAAGAAAATTTTAATTTATAACGTTAGAAAACATAATTTTTGTTTTGTGAAAATACAAATTATTACAAAACCGAATTTTATAGTCTCTGACAACAAAATTTTGTTCCAACATTTTTTTTAACAAATCAACGGTTTAATATAGATATAGATATAATTTTATCGCATTAATAATATAACTAGCTATTATTTATTTATTATAATAATTATTAGAAGATCTAAATTTTTTAGTTTTGGTTTATAATTTATTGTAAAAACTATAATCGCGTCATCAGTAAAAAATTAAAAAATATATCTTAAATTTAAAGCATGTTCACAATTATAACAAATATTGTTAAAAAATAACAAAAAATATATCTATTTTTTTTAAAGTAATTTTAACAATGTGTATAAAATTGTATAGAAAATTAAATTGTATACATTTATAAAAAGATAATGTAAAAACAACTTTTGATAGCGATTTATTCGTCAGTTTTAGAAAAAAAAATTAGTTTGAATTAAATAATTAAATTAAAATAGCCATTTTGTGATAAACTACTGACAAAAACTTTCAATTTTTTTAACATTTACCAAAATGTTTGATTAAAAATGTCATAATAGGAGTGTATAATATGTAACAAGAAAATATTTAAAAACTAGACTACTTTTATTATTTATAAAATAAAGCTAGCTGGTTTAGCAGCTCTGTTTCTGCTTTTTCCAGTGTCATTGCGTTTTTGCGTAATATGGGCCTCTAGGATTTATTTGAGCATAAACATAAATAACTGAATTATAAATGCTAACGTAGTAATTTAATATTTTTTTGATGAAAATACTTAAAACAGCAAAAGATTATTTAATTATTTTTTTAATTATACATGATTAAACTAATAAAAAACATATTAAAAAAAATGTAAAATGCCATTAAAAATAAACTCAATGTATACAAATGCTGTTCACCAACATTCTACAACCAATGATGTAACGTCTATCAAACGAATTTAAAAGTCAACAAACGCAACAAAAATTCCAACTTATTATTAAAAAAGCAAACAAATTATCAATAATCATTTAGACAGCAAACAAAATAATTTTAAACAAAGAAAGTGAATTTTTGAACACAATTTAAAACAGACGTGACGTTAGACTTTCTTTTTAACCGATTTCAAAAACAGTAAAAAGCTATAAGTATTGCTGTTTGTTTGTTTTAATGTACATATATTCATCAATTTCCTTGTATTATATTGTAGACCAATATTAATTTTTTTTAACATTTACAAGGGTGTATTTTTTTTTAATTTGAAGCTTTATTGTCACCGAACGAGAATCTAAAAAAAATTCTTTAGAAATTCAAAAAAATCTATCTCTTGTTTATTGAATTCACAAATATGTGTGTATGACACAAAGTTGTTTATTTTTCCACTTATTTTTTTTTCTACGCAACAGAATTTAATTCGGTTTTTCTTAATAAAAAAGTGATTGATCAGAAAAATTTGTGTATATAATTTGGATAAATTTTGTGCAAAATAACTGAGCTATGGCAGGTTTTTGGTAAAAGAGTATTTTTTACGCTTACATTAAAACTATGTTATAAAATAAAAATATAAAAAAAAGTTTACAATATGTGTTTACTCTTATAGGAATTTCACAATAACTATTTGTATCTATTTTAGTTTCAATTTCTTATAAATTATTATAAAAACTGTTTTTATGCTGGATATGAGTGATTTCATTGTCACCAAACTAAAATTTGATTAAAAAAAATTATTAAACTTAGTAAAAATTCTTATATTATAATATTATTTTTTAGGTTATTTATTTAAAAAAATAAATAATACTTGCTTAAAGCATAAAATATACATAGAAAATAATTAGCTTAATTAAATGATAATAATTTTTTCTTCTAAACTATACGAAAAAAGTACACTTTTAAAAGAAACAGTAGAAAATACTAAATAAATTAGTTAACGCTGAAAAAAATATGTTTAATGTATAAGAAACGACTGAAAATTAATAAATTTTTTTTTCAATTATTTACAGTAGAATAAATTAGAACATTATATCCAACTATTGTTATTTAAACATTTGCAATCTCTAATCAGTTTTTTTTAAACGGAGAAAATTATTTACTAACTCAACCTATACTTTTTATTTAAAAAAAAAACATAAACAAAATTAAAAATTTTATTTCAACCCGGTTTTTTCTAAAAAAATTTCAATATTTCTATGACTTCGAGCCGTAAAAACCTTTTTTAATCGATAAAAATGTAATAATTTCAAAAATATTTATAGTAAGCAGTGCTACAATTTTTATGCTTTATTTTTTTTTCTATTGTATCTAAAACTGGATTCAAATTCCTCCTTTTGACTGGCACCACTATAAAAAATAACTGATTAAGTGCTAAATTAGGAATAAGCAACAATAGTTTTATATACTGTTTTAATAAGTTTATTCAAAAAATCTAATCAAAATAGTTAATTTTTTTCAAATTTGGTTATAAAGTCAGTTTTTTGTTTTTTTTATATTCTATGGAAGTTGGAGTATGTAAAATATTTTTTTAGTAGAGCAATTAATGATGGTTTTGACATAAATACAAATATACATATTGTGACAATATAGAAGCTATATTGTTTAAGTTTTTAAGAATTACACGACCATAGTCAATGTAGTGTACTATTTTATAATAATATAGTATTTATTATTATTTATTTGTTTTAGTCATGCTAAAAGTCACGCCTAGCTAGATATAACAAAAAATATATAACAAGCTATTATTATAGTTTTTCGTAAAGTGCTTATAATTTTTCAAAAAAACAACTACAGCTTTAAACTTAGTTTGTTAATCCGAACAAATTGATAATTCGGTCCTTATATTTTAGCAATAATTCGCTAGAATTATTAAAGATATATTAAATTTCAGAAATATAATTCAATAAAAATAATTTTTAATTTTTATAATTAAAGAGAAATTTAACAATTAATGCAATAGTACGTTTCGGTTTCACATTAGTGATAAAAAAAACACATCGTAAAACATTTTTTATAAGTAAATAGTTTGAAAGAGATTAAGCGTTTTTTATTAACAAAAAATTTTTAAAATACATATATTACGAATGACATGAATACAATATCAAATGTTTATAATAATTAATATAAAACAATAATTAAATAATAAACTAAACTATCAAATTGTATTTTAAAGTAAAATATTTCTAAAATTATTTTAATTTTGATTTTAACACATAGTTGAAATTTTTTTTGATTTTAAGTAACACAATTTATGTCGAAAAATTTTTGTGTGTTGCCAAATATCTGAAACGCCACTTTCATTTGTTTTCTAAAATTAAGAGTGTTTGGAAAAAACGAATCTGTGCAAAACTGCAATCACGAGCACAGCATCCATTCAGTAATGCTAAAAGTGAAATTTTGATGCTAATGGAAGGTTATCTTCAAGTGGTAAAAAACTAGATGAGAAGAAGTAAAAGCAAATTCGTATATTTAAAATAAACTTTAAAATAATGTTATAACTAATAATTAATTTAGTTTGCGATAGTCGTTATTAAATATCCTATAATTTATTTAATTATTTTTAAATCAGGTGATAACAAATAATAATTTGTAAAAGCAAAAGTGGGTCAAACATTTTTTTAAATAAATAAAATTTGTTAAAAATTAATAATTGTAATTCTAGTGTGTTTCACAGTAGCATGACTTTCACATTAAATAAATAACTTATTAAAAACAAGTGTAAATTATCGTTTAATTATTATAATTAAGTTAGATCTAAAAAGTGTTAATTAATTTTAAGACTACCATACAATTTGTTTGAAAAACAAAAAAAAAATGGAATACAATTATATTATAAAATTGTAAAATTTTTAATATTCAAAAGATGCATGAATATAAAGTAACAACACTCACCGTTTATAGTCCAAAAATAGAAACAAATACAATCAAAAAAAATCAAACACTCCTACACATAACACATTCCTTACCTTTGAAATCGTACGTCACCAGTAACACCGTAAGATCTTCAGTAAAATAAGTGAGAGTTTGATTTTATATGTCTTATAGGTGTTTCTGAAGGTGGGTTTTTGGTGGGATTTCTTTCTCAAATATCCCCATATAAAATTATTTTTTCATCTCTCTTCTGCTGGGTAGATACAAGCCAATGTAGCAAGGTAAAATTTATGGAAAATGCGGCTCTCGTTTTGTTCTATTGTTTTCTAGCACCTTCTTCTAATCTAATTTGCACTTTTCAGTGATCTTCGCTTCAGATGCATGTCTAAGAAAACAATTGTAATGATGATTACTCTAACCTTTTTACGTGATTTAATTAGCATGCTACTTCAAGGATTCAGGATTTGTCTCTATTAGTGTTAACTGTTGATAGTCAACACCTACCTCAAGATGCGAAAAACAAATTGATTTATGGATTTATTGAAGACTTGATGTTTTACCGAAGAAGGTCTGATTTTAAGACACAAAGTCAATATCAAGAACGTTTACGAAAAGCACAAATGTTAAAATCTCACTTTTTTCTCAAAATGTCAAAAAACAATTACAATTTTAAACAGTGGTTTTACTATTTAATCAGAGACATAAATCAATTAAAATAAGTTATTTAAAATCACAAATGTTTATGAAAAAATTTGAAGTTTAAAAATTTCATCATTCCAAAGTAATTTATGCCTACACGTAACCGACAAACTTATACATTTATTTCTAATATGTTAAAACATTTTCTTTTTTTTATTGCAACAAAAGCATATTATTCTAGTATCAAAAATTCGACATTAGAAAGGAAAAGTTTTGAATTTGACAAAGTATTTTATTCGTTCAGTTTATACCGTACGTAACTATTTAGATCAACTCCAGCTGCGCAATATAGCTTGACACATTTTTATTGTTGTTGATAGTACAGTGCGTTGTAAATTATTTAGAAAAAGTATTGCTATGGAATTTTGGATGCGTGTTTATTTTTTGCCAATAATACACAACACGCTTGCATCTGCGTATGAGCCAATCAAAGATTAAACATTTAAAATTTAATAGCAAGAGCTAATTTAATTGACCTAAATAATTTATACTTATTCATAAAAAAAACACAATTTACTATTAAGAGCATAAAAACCCCAAAAAACTTACAAAAAAAATTATATTAGAAAGGAAATAAAGTTAACAACGCTGCTTTAAAAAAATATGTTTCTAAACTTGACAATAATCGGACATTATAACCTAAATCTTTAAAAATACTGTAAAAAATTGTATTTTATCACAAAACAAGTATTACAAACAAATTAAACGTATAGATTTAATTTTGTGTATTTGAAATTAATAAACTATAATACTGTTTAATTTAAATAAATTTGAAACAGTTTTAATTTTTAAATGTAATGCGAAATACAAGGTTCTTTCTATATTATCAGTTGATTTAATACTTATTTGTCAATTAGATTTATTTGTGTGGTAAAATAACTTAAAAATTGACAATCATGACAAAGAGATTGTTTTAAACCATGACAAACAAACTATTATATTTTTAATTTTCTTTACTGTGTTTTTTTTAAATCTTGCTTTTGTAAATTATATTTATATATTTTTTTGTTAACTATGTATTATTAAAATATATAATACAATCCACTAACAATTGGCATGCTGAAAGCGACAAATACAACACAATATAAAAATTATTTTACATTTACTTCAACAAATAAAATTTGAAGATGCGTGACTTATTTGATCAATAATTTTAAACCGCTTTTATCAGATTTTCAATTTAAATAAAATAAAAATAAAAAATAATAATCTGTATGAAGCATCAAGAAGCTTTCTATTTGCTGCATTTTATAACAAAACAAAAAACAAAATATAAATGAGAATAAAATATTTAACTCTAATAACATGCCGTTGTAACACAATTTTATGGTTTGCTTACATTATGTTTTCTTTATAAACGCACATATTTTTTTTAAATGCCAAACTTTATGGATAGGTTTAAGCAATATTGGTAAAATGTTTCATACAAAAACATCATTCTCATTAACAAGTTGTGCTGCATTAATAATTTAACGTTTCTATTAGTTTAATAAATGTTTATTTATTTATATTAATAAATACAAATTTCACTTTATTTCTAAATACAATTAATGTCAAATTGTTTTCTATGTTTTCTTTTATAAATATTATTATACAGTTGACTATATATACAGTTACGTGGTATGATTTTAGATTTTAGTATAGATCGAGTAGTCTCACCGCCTATAAACCATTAACCATTTTTTTTAGAAAAAAAAAAGATTAAACTTATTGAGATTATTGTGCTTATTTACAGGTATAACATTGACATTTTAAAAAACATTTTAAATCTTCAGGTTGTAAACATATATTAGACGTATATCGTATATCAACTATCTATTGAACTATTTTAGACAAAAAAAAACTAAAATATAGTAAAAACGTTTGAGATATATTCGGAGGTAAATTTTATTTTACTAATTCCAAAAGTTTGACACCCAAAAATACTTATTGCAAACCGTTCTCTATTCAGGGTAGTACTCAAATAGACTTTAAAACCGTACGAGTGAGATTTAATGTTTTATACATTTTCTAATTATCTAAATTGAATTAAATAAAATCATGTTGACTTGTACTGTTGTCGGACTGATCCAAATGTAATTTTTTTCTAGCAGAAACTAAATTATAATCGATATTATTTTCCAAAACGGCCGTTAATCATCAATATTTTAGGTATGAATTTTCAAGTCAATGATGTTTATTTCAGCAAAACTACCTGAGCTTTTTGCTTAAAATTTTTCAATACATTATTTAAAAAAACAAAAAAATTTTAATTTAAAAATAATATATTTTCTTAATTTTCCCTGAGATTAAAACAACTTTGATAAAAAATATATTGTTGATGAAATGACGCAAAGTAATAGATGTAAAGTTTTAGAAGATTCTCCCTATTCTTGAATTTTTAGCTCATTGAATAAAAAAAAATATAAAAAAATACAAGCTCATCAGCAGTTGTAAATGTTATTAGAAAACAGGCAGATTTAATAACACAAGAAAAATAGCGGAACTACATCAAACATGTAAGAAAAGTAGAGTAGAGTAGAATCTGATATTAAAATGAGGTTAATTTTATTAAATACTTTTTTTTATTCAACATAATTTAATTGTCATCATGTAAGTTTAAATGCTACCTATATTGTTCGTTTTATAATTTTAATATATACTAAAAAACGGATAAACAACAATAATTGGTTTTCTTGTTTAATGTTAGGGTGAGTTCTATTTATAAATCCACAGGAACGCGCCACTTTGAGTTGTAAATCTCTCTTACTATTATTGCCCTGTCTTTCTCATTATGAAAAATAAAATTTATTGCTAGATATATTCAAACGTTCCTACTAAGACGATCACGAAAAAACAAAAATGAGGGAATGGTATATTACTTCACTACTGGTTATTACTGTGACAATACTTCAATCATTGAAAAAAATGTTTATGAAAAACTATCTGTTGACACCCTGTATCTCCAAAATGACTCACTTTTGTATTCAGGTAAGAAAATTTGTGTACATTTTTCATGTATTTTTTAGAGACACGTTGTAGGTATAGACTATGTTCATTTTTAAAACTTACCACACGATACTCTTCTGCTCAAATCCAAGAAAGTGTGTGAATTGACGTGGTACATAATGTAAGAAAAGAGATCAGAAGCAAGTGGAAAGGTACATTTTGACTTGCTAATGGTCGAAAACTCCGTAGGCTTAAATATGGGCATTTAAGACCTGACTGTCAACGTTTATAGCATAGATTTAGAAGAAAGTGAATGGCATAAATAGCCGATAATAATAAAAATATAAACAATATAGCAGTTAAAATGACTTTGTCTTTGATGATAGTATTTGTTGAATGAATAAAATGAGGTCTTTTCTGTTTGCATTGCAGCACTGGCGTTAGAAGAGTGAGATGGTCACGATTCTTGGCCTTTGGAAGGCCAAACCGTGGTTATTAACCATATTCTGTAGAACAAGTGACCCACTTCTTGCGTAACAGACACAGAAGATGCACCACCACGTCGAAAATGTGTGCTTCACGGTTTAATAAGAGTCGTTAAATGTCCATTATGTTAGTTACTTTCAATCGCTTTATATCTATAGGAGAAGATGATGGGAAATTTTCAATTTCCAATAAAAATTCCAACGCTTCTTACAACATCCCAGTTAACATGAATGTCTTTGGGGCCACGGCCGCAAACGGCTATTCACAATCATTCGGACGCGAGAAATTAATATCGGTTATTGCCATTCAGCCAATAGATAATTTCAACACGTGACTTGTTTATGTCTTCATGGAAAAGTTCAATATTAAAGCAAATTTGCACGAATACAACATAATAGAGAAAATTATATTTAAACTTTAATGCTAAATTAAAAATAACAATATTTAAAAACACGAACCTATATGCAATACAAATGACTGATAATAAGACTATAGCCATTAAATTATAGATTGTCTGCTGTATAAGTTAAAGCAAATATGATACATTTGCTAATTAATGGCGTTTAGCTACTTGCTATTATCTCAATGATTATTTAGATAAATACAAACATTTTTAACACAATAAATAAGTCATTATAATCCAACAAAAGATTTTAAATAGACGTAAGTCAGTGATACACTTAAGCCACGTAAGATGTTGCTTTGAAAGATTTCGATTGCTTATAGTACGTATAATACGAATTTTATAATAGTAAAAATTTATAAGAGTAATACGCATTACTATTATATATACTAATGTATAGTATTATAGTACGCATAATACGCGTATTTTTATACGTAGTATTTGATTACTAGCAGTTTGTTGTGACATAGAGAGACATTTTATTGTTTGTCTTATTGAGGGAGAGACAAACAAATTTACATATAGTATTATATACAGTATTATATATATGGTAATATATATAGTATTATAGTACGCATAATACGCGTATTATTTGATTACTAGCATTTTATTGTGACATAGAGAGACATTTTATTGTTAGTCTTATTGTGGGAGAGACAAACAAATTTACATATAGTATTATATATAGTATTATATACAGTATTATCTATATGGTAATATATATATAGTATTATGCTACGCATAATACGCGTATTATTATACGTAGATACTATTTGATTACTAGCATTTTATTGTGACATAGAAAGACATTTTATTGTTGGTCTTATTGTGGAAAAGACAAACAAATTTACATATAGTACTATATATATATATATGGTAATATATATAGTATTATAGTACGCATAATACGCGTATTATTATACGTACTATTTGATTACTAGCATTTTATTGTGACATAGAGAGACATTTTATTGTTTGTCTTATGGGGGAAAAGACAAACAAATTTACATATAGTATTATATGTAGTATTATATATAATATTATATACAGTATTATCTATATGGTAATATATATAGTATTATGCTACGCATAATACGCGTATTATTATACGTAGATACTATTTGATTACTAGCATTTTATTGTGACATAGAGAGACATTTTATTGTTTGTCTTATTGTGGAAAAGACAAACAAATTTACATATAGTATTATATACAGTATTATATATATATGGTAATATATATAAGATTATAGTACGCATAATACGCGTATTATTATACGTACTATTTGATTACTAGCATTTTATTGTTTGTCTTATTGTGGGAGAGACAAACAAATTTACATATAGTATTATATACAGTATTATATATATGGTAATATATATAGTATTATAGTACGCATAATACGCGTATTATTCTACGTACTATTTGATTACTAGCATTTTATTGTGACATAGAAAGACATTTTATTGTTTGTATTATTGTGGAAGAGACAAACAAATTTACATTTGGTTTAAATTTGGAAATTGGCATTCCAGTAACTATCAGGTAAATAAAATGCTTATCAAATGATAAGCACCACTATTTTAATTCGAACTTACTCTAAGCTTATTTTTAAAGAAGAACTGAAATACTATGTACTACCAATTCTGCGAAACATTTTTAAACCGCAAAAACAGTTTTCTATGAGTTTTTTAAATTATAAAAGTCACATTTGCGTTAATAAGAAAATTTTGCTTTTTCAACTACGTGTATATCATTCCCTTTGAATTAATTTTTTTTGCAGTTTCAGTACCTTCTGGATCAGCTTAGTACTCATTTTTTAATAAATTATTCAAAAAATTAGTACCAAGCAGATAACAATTTTTGTGCATTTTAGTGTTAGAGGATATAAAAATAAAATTGCAAATTTAAAATAATTTTACAAATTGTATCAATCGTTTCAATTGTTATTTGTGGTCACCTCAAATGTTTGTGAAGAAAAATGTTACATTTGTTGACAGTTGCTTCTGTGGTCCAAAATTTTGAACAAAAACTTAATAAAAATTAATAATTTATTCAAGAGACTTTAAGTTGGAATTTTTTTCTCAGACCGATTAAATATTTCTATCGTGGTATAACGCAAAATTTGACATTATTTATAACAAATGTATGCAAAAAATTATCATAATCAGATTTATGTCTTTGTCAAGTTTACAATTCGTTTTATTTCCTTGGCTATTAATTACAATATTTCTGTAGTAAAAAATAATGATGCGAATAACATGTTAAGTATTTAGCTTTTTTTAAATTTTATAATGATTTCATGATTCATCGTCAGAGTCGCACAATTTTTTGATGATTAAATTGAATTAAATTTTATAATAGATAATTTAGCAATTTTTTGAATTCTAACTCAAATAACTTTTGGAAAAATTTAAACCTTTTTAAAGAGCTACAAAATTCCTAATTAAAAAAACCTTAAAATTTTTATATAGTAGTAAAAAACTTTTGAAGTACTGCATTTATCAAAAAATTATAAAAAATTTTTTTAAAAAACGTTTAATTTTTTACAAAACCAATTTGACTATTCGTTAAAAAGCTATAAAATGTCAATCTTATAAAAAACATTTTTCTATGTTAATTAAATGAAAAAAAAAATCGCAATGAGGCAAAATTCAATAGTAAAAATAAGAGCTTTAGTTCTAGCGCTTGTTTTGGTATTTTAAACCATATTTTCGATATAATTTTCAAAAAAAAAATTAGTTGATTTTTTTGATACAGCCTAGTAAATATATTATATTATATTATATTATATTATATTATATTATATTATATTATATTATATTATATTATATTATATTATATTATATTATATTATATTATATTATATTATATTATATTATATTATATTATATTATATTATATTATATTATATTATATTATATTATATTATATTATATTATATTATATTATATTATATTATATTATATTATATTATATTATATTATATTATATTATATTATATTATACAAATTATATTACAGTTCAGCTAGTTTTGACTATTTTTAGATTGATATATGATAACATCTGAAGTAAAACAAAGAACTCAAATCTCATTGCATAATAAAAATAAAACTAAGACCATGAATTGAAAACCAGATCACTTAACCTTTGATAAAAATAAATTTATCTAAATTAAGGCATCCGATGAAAGTGGTCATCATTCCGAAGAAGATCTGACATTGAATAAACCATTACGAGTGAAAGTACCCGATTATTCGAGGCTAAATAATGTTGTTGATAAACTTGCCCACATTTTATTAAAATAAAATTGAAAAAAATTATTAAATCGGCATTTTATTATTCATAAAAAGATCATTGTTAATTTTTTTTTTGACCTACCTCTACAACTTCTAACAATTAAAACGCTCTATTATCCTTGACCCTTACAGAAAAGCTGTGGAAAGTTTTTTATTATTCTATTTTCCAGCGTCAATACAAAGAATTGTTTATTAAATTACGGCCCTCTACGATACATCCTGTTCGAAGAGGAGTGTTTGGATCGAGCTATAATTATTATAGTAACGAATTCTAATAAAACCAAGGTGACAGACACCATAGTTTACAAAGATGCACCTACAGTGCCTAGAAGACCAAGCTTTAGGTTCAATTTTTTTTTTGTAAAATTTTGTGTTTTTTTTTTAGTAAAACGTTAACTAAATATAAATTTTTAATTCAATTGCTACAGTCAAAAGATATATGAGAAACATTTTATCATCGCTTCAGCCGTTAGAAATCCACTGCTGAACATAAGCTTCTCCATAGACATGTACCTAAGATAACGTCCTAATTTGTGAGATTATAAGTTATACAGCTATTTATTATACAAGTGTCTTATAAGCCACATAAAACACTGAAGAAAAATTAGGCCATTCAAGCAAGCTCTCGTGGCTAAACATTTCTTTCATGACTTATTTGGTGTTAAGACACGAGTACAATACATGGTTTTATCCAACACCTCTCTCTGTACGAGCTCTTAAAAAATCATCAGAAACCAAAAATGTTATATCTACAAAGATTAGTCTATGATTTGGTTATCATGTTGTTGTTGACAACAAATTTATTATTTGAGAAAAGTGTTGCAAATAAACTGTTTCGGCGCTTGTAACACTATTAAAAATAAAAAAATAATTTTCTTTCTATAAAAATTGCGAATGATGTTGAAAAAGTCACATCGAGTTTGCTATCCAAGAAATCCAGAGACGCTTATTACAAAGACTTGAGTGAGTTCAATAACTAGAAACAAGAAAACGATCTTAGTGGGGTAAGCCAAGAAGTTGGGTTACTTCTTCAACGTCAAAAAAAGATTTACGGTTTCTTCAATGTGGGCGAAATACTGCATGTTAAGATCGATGTTAAAACTTCACAAAAATACAGATATTTAACAAAATGGCAAGTTACTCGCTTTTTGAAAAACGAACCAAAAATTACAAGTGCAAGAAATCAAAAGTTCTTGGAGGAGAGCATATTTAACAGTTTCTAGCAGAAGCAGTCAATAAACAATACTTGATGTTGAAGGTAGACCGATTTAGTTATTATTTATATTTATCTTTTAATATAAATGTAAATCTAAACAGATTTCATCTGAGATACAGATTTTATCTGAGATTCCTATTGATTGTACATTTTTGTATTGTAATTTTTGTTGATAATATATTATTCTATTTTCTGTAAATTGTTGAATTATATAAAAAACAGTAGTAGTATTAAATCATAAAGCCACTTGTGTTTTATAGACTCCATAATTCAATCAAAAACACTATTTTTATAACGTCTAAATAAAAGATAAATCAGATACTTTTATAAAGATACAGCAACACTTGATGATGTATTATGTAGATGTATTTATGACATCATCTAATATTATGTAGTAATGTACATAATCTAGCAAAAAACAATAAAAAGAATTATGTAATTAAATATAAAGCTGGTGCTAAGGCCAACAAACATCTTTGCATGCTAATAATTAAATTTCTGTCAAAAAAGAATTGATTTTCTTTAGCATTTTAAAATTCTCACCTTGAGATAACGAAGATCCGCTTGTGCTAAACATTTGACATTTTTAAAATATCGTAAACAAAGGTACAATGACATTTCAATTTTAAGAAGAATGAGTTTTAAGGTTTAAATTTTTAGGCATTCAGTGGTCTAAACAGCATTAAATATCAAGAACATCACGGATAAGGAGTGTAAAAGAACAAACGCTACGGGTGCTTTTCCATTGTTGAACTACACTTCCGTTTAAATGCAAATCTCTTTTGCAATTTTGTTGATAGATAATAAAAAACATTACCTTGCAACAATTATATAATGATTTTTAAAAAAATGCAGCATTTAGAAAGAATGTTTAACTACCCTGTTGAAACATGAGACTTTGTGACCTATTCATAGGCATAGTCTTGATTTTTTGAAAAAAATGTATAAAATTTGCAGCAATGTGTTTGTTGGCTAGACTATTAACAATATTTTATCTTTCGAACTAAATATAAGTGAAATTATTTTATTTTGTCTAAAAAATAATTTACTGACTTTAATTGATAAGTATTAATTAAAAGCTGTTGCAATGTTTAAATCAAAAAAAAAATTTTAAAGTAAAATTATTAAAAATTATTAACGATGTAAATTATTTTAGTTGCTAATAGTTTTATTTATTAATATTGCAGTTTTTTTCATAAATTATATAAATTAAAAAAGGCATAAGTTATAACTTCAAAAAAACAGATTATAAAAAAACAGATTATAAAATATGTAAATTTTCAATTTACAATAATAAAAAAAACAGACATAAATAATACTAATCATTTTTAGATATAAATAAAGCTGCTCAAAAACTTAAAACTAAAAAACTTGTGATGAATGTTGTAATTAATTAAAATTACGATAACCATAGAGATAAACTTCTTATTATTTGTTATAATACTATAAAATTAAGAAGAAAAAAACAATTGAAATTAAAAACGGATTAACTAATTTAATTGAAATTAAAAACAAATATAATTGCAGGGTTTTTATTTATTAACTTTGAGATAGCATTCTTGAATCTCTAAAAATTACCAATTTGCTTTTAAATCACCACGAATCTTTAAATAACTGCCCCCTTTTAGCTAGCTCTCCCAGAAAGTTAATAATTTCCAGTTATTATTGTCAAATACTTTAATTTCACTAACAAGTCGTAAGTTTAAGCTTGATTAAGACTTAGTGGTTACCTAACTTAGCTTGAGAATTAAGTTTTATCTTTTTAGGCTATATATTCAGATTTTTTGAGATATTTGTGCTTTTTTTCCCATCTTTTTATGAATTTATTTTTACTTTAATTTTTAAAATCTATTATTTTTTTGAATTAAACATTTTAAGTATGTTAACAAATAATAAATACATATACACTAATTTCTTTATTTATAAATACGCATATATTTATGATAAATTGTTAAAAATGCTTATTATAGACCCTGAATATTAAATTTCTATTAGTTATAATTATAAAAAACAAGTATTTTTTTGTAAACTAACAAAGTTTTTACTTTGATATAAATAAAATTTAATTAAAAATTTTTATTTTTATTTCACTCACTATAGTATATTTCTTTATTAGGCGGAGAAGTCATACTTTTTGTGCTGAATCTGTAGTAGTTTCAGTGTGACGGACGAACGTAGTGAGTCCGGCATGAAACTACTACAGATGAAGCACAAAAAGTAAGACTTCGCCGACGTATAAAGAACGCTATTTTTTCTTCAAACGTAAAGAACAACAATATAATAATTACAACGCTTTATTTTAATTTGTTAGTTTCAAAAAGAGTGCTTTGAATTTAAACTGAAGTTTTCTTGACAACGCTCCAAACAACAGCAAAAAAATTTCACATTTTGCACGTTTTAACAATAATTGGTAAGTAATTATTGTTTTATTTGATTTTTACACTTAAATTTTGTTTCATTTTTTAGTCCGCTATGTTTGAAAGTAGTGACCAAACGAAGGCAATTAGTGAAATCGCAAAGGCAGCTCAGAAGGCAACAGAAAACCTCGTTCCACGAAAGTCCAAAAAACTTTATGAACTAGCATACAAGAAATTTACTAATTGGTGCGCTAAGAGTAATGTGATGGATTACTCAGAAGATGTGTTGCTGGCGTACTTCTTGCATTTATCAGTAGATATGAAAATGAAGAGTTCGACTTTGTGGTCACAATATTCGATGTTACGAACCATGCTAAGTATCAAAGATGGTGCAGACTTGGCCAAGTACTTGAAGCTTCGTGCTTATTTAAAACAGCAAAATAAAGGCTACATTCCGAAGAAAGCTGATGTCTTCACAAAAATACAATTTGAGGAGTTTCTAGAGAATGCACCCAACGAACAATATTTAGCAATTAAGGTATTTTGCAATAATATATATATATTATAAACATTGTTATTATAAATTATGTTTTACAGACTGTTTTCTTGTTTGGAGTAGCAGGGACGTGCCGATGCGACGAACTTGTGAATATGAGAGTTGAGGACGTCGAAGACCTAGGCTCGTTGATACATGTGAAGATTCCCTTTAATAAAACAGAGAAACCACGGTCTTTTGCTATTGTCGGAGAACGTAATATTAACATATACAGGAAATATGTTAATTTGAGACCAAAAGACATGAAGGAGGATCGTCTTTTTGTGAAATTTCATAACGGGAAATGCTATAAGTCAGTTATGGGCATTCATAAAATTGGAAGCGTAGCAAAAGATGTAGCTTTATTTTTGAAGTTGCCAAATTGGAAATTATTTACTGGACACTCCTTAAGGCGAACGTCAGCCACAATATTTGTAGATTCTGGGGGAGATATCACCGGTCTGAAACGTCTAGGCGGATGGAAGAGCACATCGTGTGCCGAAGGTTATATTGCAGACTCCATCAGCAACAAAAATGAAACCGCTGGAAAAATTTTGATCGCTGGCACCTCTTCGCCACTAGTTTTACCTTCAGAGTCCGTCGCAAGCAATGTTTCAGCAACTAGCGTTCACGTTTCTTATGATTCGGGGTCATCAGTTGCATCAAACGGTTCTCATTTTAAAAATGTTAGTAATTGCACATTTAATTTTTACTATGGTGGCAAATAATTAAGTTGTTTTTTTATAATTCGTTAATAAATTCATGATATTAATTTAATGTTTAGTTATTTATTTACAGGAAAATAACAAAAACGCAAAAAAATTTGTAGCGGCAGAAAAAGTACTTTTTCTGCCGCCGGCGGAGAAGTGAAACTTAAACTATGGCAACCTAATTCAAAAATGACGTACTTCTCCGACGTTTGAAGAAAAACAAATTTGTAATTTTATAAAAAAAAAAAAGATTATCGTTTATTTTTTTTTTTAATATTATTTAAACTATTCTAAATTTTAATAAAATCAATTATTTTTTTAAATTAAACACTTTAGGTAAATTATTATTATAATAAATATAAACTATATCTTTATTTATTAATACCTAAATATTATAAATTGTTAAAAAATGCTCATTATAGACTCTGAATATTAAATTTGAGTTGTAATTATAAGAAAACAAATGAATTTTTGTGAATTGATACAGTTTTTTCTTTGAGATAAATATAATTTAATCAAAAGTGTTTATTTCTATTTTTTTTAACAAATTTGTTATTTTATCAAAAAAAATTTAATTTTATATATTTTTTGTATTATATTTTATCTTGTGTTATTCCTCAAGTTATAGAAAAAAGCATTATCATAGTCAACCTAACACGTATAAGCTTATAGCCTACATGCTTATTTTCTGAAATAATATTTAATAAAAAATAAGTACAAAATACGTTTTTTGCATTTATTATTTACTTTAATTTTAATTTTAAATTAAATTAATTTAAATTGTATTAAACTTAATTATTCTTTTTAAATAAATATTTTAATAATATATAATATAATAAATGAATATACACTATATATTTTTATTTATAAATAAGTAGATATTTTTTATAAATTGTAAAAAATGCTCATTATAAACCCTAAATATTAAATTTCAATTAGTTATAAATATAAAAAAACAAGTAATTTTTAAACTGACAAAGTGTTTACTTTGATATAAGTAAAATTCAATTAAAAGTATTTATTTATATTTCACTTATCAACAAATTTGTAATTTTATCAATAAGAAATGATCACCGTTTAATGTTTTTTTAAATATTTTTTAAATAAAATTAAATTCCAATAAAATTAATAGTATTTTTAAATTAAACAGTTTAAGTAAATTATTATATTAATAAATATATACAGATACACTATCTCTTTATTAATTAATACCAAAATATTATAAATTGTTAAAAAATGCTCATTGTAGACTCTGAATATTAAATTTGAATTAGTTATAATTATAAGAAAACAAATGAATTTTTGTGAATTGATCCAGTATTTTCTTTGATGTAAATATAATTTAATCAAAAGTGTTTATTTCTATATTTATTTTTTCAACAAATTTGTTATTTTATCAGAAAAGAAATTAATTTTATAAAATTTTTGTATTATATTTTATCTTGTGTTATTCCTCAAGTTATAGAAAAAAGCATTACCATAGTCAACCTAACACGTATAAGCTTATAGCCTACATGATTATTTTCTAAAATAATGTTTAATGAAAAATATCTACAAAATAGTAAACAGTTTAGAATCAAACGACACAAAAAACCGATGGCGGCGCTATCGCTTGTTACATGTTGATTCTTGCTACATAGATTGAACAAATTGTTATTGTTGAATGTTGAACAATTCTGAATGTGACCCCATAATGAGGTCGTCTTAGCAAACACATTTTTGCAGCTTTGTTTGAAACCACTTTGTCTTCTAATTTGAGCCATTAAACTACTTTTCAAAACACTGTAGGTGTGAAATAAATACATATTTGATTTTTAAAATATGAAAGTAATAATAATTATTAAGTAAAAAAATTAATGATAAAGACGTTACAAAAGTTTTTTTTACAGTTGTGTATACCAGTTTTTGAAAACATAATTCAATATTCATAAGAACACGAGTGCTTCTATAGATATCTATAAAAACTTTAAATTAAAACATTAATAAGTTTACTGAAGGCTCAAATTTAAAAAAAGTTGCTTTTGTTCTTTTCATTAAAATAATTAAATATAATTATTTTAATCAAAAAATTATATTTGATATAATTATTGGATTATAATAATTCGTAAAAATAATATTTAAAAACAAAATAAATAGTTAAAATAATTAACTAATGTCAACATTTTTTGTTTTTATCTATAATATGTCAAAGAAAACCTCAAAATAATTTTATTTTTTCCATTTTTATCATAAGTATTTTCATTAACAAAATTAACACTGCAACTGCAACTAACAACGTGAAAATTAACAACACTGACCAAATATAATTCGTCTTTTTTTTTGTGCTAGCTCTGGTTTATTATAATCTGCAGTAGAATATTTCCAAATGTGAAAAAGATTTCAATGCAGTACCGGAATAATGTAAACCAAAAACCAGCCTTATTAGTACAACCAATAATAAGAAAACATTTACTTTTCAGACAAATTCATAAAAATACATTATTTCGTTAAAATCCTTATGTGAAGTTTACAAAAGCTTGTAAACTCAAAACCGGTAAAGCGCTATGGTATTCGTTTGAATAAGTTATTATTATAAACTTTTTTATTATACAGTAGAATCTTATCAAGCCAATAATCCAGCAAGATATCGGCTTAAAATGTAAGTATTTTTAGTTTATTAGGTCGTTAAAAAAGCTGGTTTTTAATTTACAGACCGTTACTGTATTAGAATCGTTTTCATTTTTGGTAATATATTACTATTGATTATAATTATAAAAAGCATTCTGATCTTTTTGGGTCAATATTAAAATGTCACTTTTTTTTTACCGGAATGTTATTATTCAACAAAACCTACTTTTCTATATGCTCCCCGATATGTTGATGTTAATTTTTCATTACAGCATAGTGGGCGAAATTTATGTTAATCTTTTTAATGCAGCTTGAAGAAAATTTGGCAACAGTTACAAGATGTTAATTAAGTATCACTTAAAAATGTAGTTGGCGCAATGGAGTCTAATAACATGTTATAAAAAATAAAACACCAAATTATTTTGTTAAAATATATGTAACTATGACACAGATTTCAGTGATTAAACGAGTTAATTAAAAGCGCTAAAACTTAAAAAAAAATAATTTTTGCTTAGATCTTTCTTGCTAAGTTTTCTAACAATTCAATATTTATGCATTTTTATCACATTTTTTCCTATCAATTGTTACACACAACTGTGAAACAATTAATTAAAAAAAAGTTTAAGTTAAATCGCTAATAATTTTTTGATAAAAATCTAAAATAAAGTAAGCGCCTTAAAATTTAAGCAAGCATATTACTACTTATTAGATGTTATTAGTAAGCTTATTATTTTTTTTTTACTCATTTTTTGTGTTATTTATATTTTGTATTATTTATTTATTAATTATATTTTTATATTGTTTGTTTTTTTTTAAATTATTTTTATGGTTAAAACAAATAACATTTAGAAATATACTTCTTGAAAGTGTTCAACATAAATTTGATTGACGCGTTTTTATAGGGACTCAAGATTTTGCTTTAAATCTGTGAATTTTGTAAGATTTGAAAGCTAAATAATTTTTGTTATGTTAAACAAAATAATACAAAATGATTACTTTAATTTCAATTATTATTAGTTGGTTCTTTGGCTGATAACAATCAGCCAAAAATCCAAAAATCTGTTTATGATGAGTATATAATAATATACTCATCATAAACGAATGTAATGTGCTTTTTTTTTGTTTTGGTTTTTTTCTATAGTCTTTTTTTTGGCAATGCGCGGGCATTGCAAAAAACTCCGCATATGGTTAACAATTGCAACCGATTTAAATTTGAAAAACCTTAAGTCTTTAAATATTTAAAAAAAAGAAAAACAAAAAAATATTTTCTTAATATTTATAGCAAACTCAAAATAATTATATATGTACCTACAATACTTTTAAGCAATTAATGCGGCAAACAAAAAAATAAAATTTTTTTTAGAATATTTTACGTAAAATATAAAGATGAGCTTTATCCTAAAAAACTGCACTTCCATAAATATTTTTTAAAAAATGATTTTTAATTTAGTGACACTAGCAATAACATTAATATCGATTTAAATTTTTGGATAAATTAATAAGCACACCTGCATAAAAAATATACACTTTCTCGTATATTTTCCTTTTCCTACAGTTGTTATAAAAAAGAAAAATTGTTGTTTTTGCATTATTTTTCAAAAATTTTAAAGCTATTGTAACTACGTAGCTTTTATAAACGTTGTATATCCTATTATAATGCCCAAGTTTTTTCTAATAATTTTGTCTGCAAATATGTAACGTCTCGTTAAAAATCGCACTATAATATCTATATATATATATAAAAATGAAACTCGTTTTCCGTTGTCACGACATGAAGACGGCTTGACCAATTTGGCTGATTTTTTTTTGTAGTTTTCTAATACTCGGTACAAGGTTTTTACGGAAAAAAATATTAAGAAAATCTTTCAGAAAGATTGAAAAATATACATTTAATTTTGCATATTTTAAAAAAAGCGCGTTACGAATGTCAACGTCATTCAATTTAAAACAAAAAACTCTGTGGTGATCTATGACACCACAGACATAACCGCGCTAACAAATGTCAACGTCATTCAATTTAACTTCCCTTTCAAACATTTTGAAAGGGAAGTACGAAGGCAAAGATGTTTTAATCCCACGCATCCCTATGATACCGAACGATATGCCATTCAGTTTTAAACGTTTACAGTTTCCAGTGCGGCTTGCATTTGCAATGTCAATAAATAAATCGCAAGGGCAGTCGCTAAGTGTATGTGGCATCAACCTAGAAAATCCATGTTTTTCACATGGCCAATTATATGTCGCCTGTTCCCGTGTCGGAAAACTATCAACATTATTTATTTACGCGCCAGAACATAAAACTAAAAATATAGATTATCAAAAAACATTAGAATAGAGAGAAGCAGTGAAGGATATAGAGGCTATTAGTTGCTTTCTAGAGCGCGCGTGATATTGAGCTCAGTGTTTACTTCAAAATGTTCAGTTGTTCAATAGCGATTTGTAAAAATATAAGTGAAATTATTGAACCCTACGGAATAAACACTATTATAAAAATATATATTTTGTTTTTTATTTAATAAAATTAGTAAAGTCCTTCTCAGGTATGACGAGACCAGGGAAATAGGTATTCATTTTTATATGGAGGATATTATAGAGTCCAGTTCAAATTGAATAGGTACGCATACATAAGATAGGTCAGCTATACAAAATAAAGTAGTGCATCAAATTTACGCTAAGGCGGTACGAAGTTCGCCGGGTCAGCTAGTTATTATATATATTTACAGCTGTTTTAAATTCTCTAATTACTACTATTACTCAAGATCTTGAGTTTTTTGCGACTATTATGAGCTTTTTTATTATTTTCAATAAGTAATAAAAGTCTTAAATTTAACTCTTGCGATGGTTGCTGTGACAGTTTTTCACAAAAATTCCCGGTTAGATTCAATTCACTTGTTGTATTATAATTGACAATCTTAGTTAAAAGATGAAAAAAAAGTGAAAACCACTTAAAACTCTATTACAATTAAGACGAGGAAGATTAAAAAATGAAAAACATGTCGATGGAAAGTGCTAGCAACATTTGTGTCAACATGAAGAAAAAAAGTTACTTTTATTTCTAGCAAATTAATTACTAGAGGCGTTCAACCTCGTCACATTCTTGTACCTATAAGGAAATTCATAATATTCGAACTTGTGAATGAAGAAAAAAGACAATAGAACCATTTAGCTTTTAAGGTTTTAGATCCTTGACATAACTTATGTCATCTTATAAACTTAAATGTAATGTGTGATTCACATTACTTCGTGAAATATGTGCGTGCATGACGAAGATCCGGCAACAAGGACGTTTAACTGAAAATGCCCTCAAGTATTTTCAAAGAATTGTTTAAGCATTTATTAGGTCATTAATGCATGACAAGAGCTACTAAAACCGCATAAATTTTGGAAGAAAAAAAAGGTGGAGATGAATGTTAATTGCTTACATAGAATCGCTTATTTGTATACTTAAAATAAAATTATTGTTTGGTAATCAATGGGCAGGAACCAATTGGCACGAGATATTTATTGTTTTGTCTTGTGGTTAATAAATTTAAAAAACGCAGTTCTGCAACGAATAGATATTCCAGCTATTAAAGTGGCATGTTTTTCATGTATATCATCTCCATTTCGAAATCGCTTAAATGCCACTGGTTGTTACACTAGTTGAGCAATGTCGTTTTTTGTTTTCATTGAGCTGTATGTTAGAAGCTACAGTAAAAATTGGAAATTTCTACGTCACGGTCACGTTTCAATCAGCCATTATGCAAACAGTTATTGTGAAGAGTATAGAATATATGAATGTCTTGACATTAAATTTGCATTTGAATTCCAAATTCTGAAAAGAAAACTCGAAAATTACAAAAATACTTGTTTCGCAAGAAAGTGCCAGACATCGGGTTTCTTTAGTGACAAGTTTTAAGCCGAATTTGACACACAAATTCATAATAACACGCAGTTTTTTTTCACCAGCCAATCATTTTACCAATATAGAATACATTTTTCTGTACTAATTTAACACAGTAACTTAATAACTGAATAGTAAACAATGTCAATCGTTAAAAATTCAATTTAATAGTTGTTATTTTTGTGAATACGTCGTAATAAGGCACTACTTTGTCTCTTTTTAACTATGTAATGTCTCTACAAAGAGAAAAAATATTCCTAGAACTACACATGTTGTAGATTATTTTAAACTTACAAATTTGAACTAAAGGTATCACTGTTAATTTTAAATAAAACAATATTCTGGTAAACTGAAGAAGATTATTTTTAATGTGTTTGGCCACTATAAAGACATGGCAAAAGAACAAGAGAAGACAAATCTTTGTTTGACATCCAAAATGTTAGACTTGTCCTGGTGCACTTTGCACCAACTAAAGAAGTCAAAAAAACATACAAACGCTGAATATGTCTTTCAAAATGCAAAAAAAAACGATATGACTTTATGCCTTTAAGAGATGTAGTTCATAAAACGGTTGCTAGAAATAAACAGGTTACAATTATTTTGTTTAAATGATTGAGTAAAGAAAGAAACGTCGAATTTTTGTTGTTGCTTCAGATCCTTAAATAAGTATTTCAGTAAAATAAATTTTCATAAAAGCCATAACGGTTTATTTTTAATAGAACGTTTTTCTATCAGGATTTTACTGAATTATACGTGCTAAATTTTTTTACAAATATGAGTATAAAAAGCAAGTCTATTTAAGCTTGTGTTTTTTGATAAATCTTAGATATTTAGTAGAATATTTAAGAAAGTTTTAGCAGAAAGTCTTGGCAAAATGGCACAAATGCAACAACTGACACGCAAATTATAAAAAGTTGCTGCTACATTATATTAAATGATGGAATCACTGAAAGTATCTTAAACAAAAATTTTAAACCAAGTAAAAAAATTGTCGGCCCTAATAAAAGAATAGTAATTTTTTTATAAAACGACTTTTAATGCAGTTTAAACAAATCAAAATTTGTAGATGAATAATATAAATCACATAAAGAAACAATTTTATACAAACTACTTTTTTTTGACAAAACCTGGATATGCAGCAAATACATAATATTTAAAAACAGATGATAAAATAGTTTAGCAAAAAGTGCAATTAATTAATTTTCAACAAACAAAAACCGTCTTCAAAGAGGAAACTGATAAGTAAAGGCGAACACGCATTAACAGAGGCATTAGTCGCAACTACAATTTTCGAAAGTTTCTCCCAATTTTTCTAAAAAGCCGTTGCCAGTTTTTAATTTTTTTATTATGGTATTATCTTTAAGATATCTCCTTTCTAGCAAAAAAAGAATTATTAAAATCGATTTATAAACAACAACGTTATACGCAAACACACATTTGACAACTGCAAGGTTTCAAGCTTTTCTCAATTTTCAAAATTTTTTTATGACGACATTATCAAATCCTTAGTTATTTATTATAATACCATCTTCGAGATATCTTCTTTCTAACAAAGAAAGAGTTATCAAAATTGGTTTATAAATAACAAACTTATCCGCAAACACACATGAAATATATGTATATATATACGGTTGAAACTTTCTGTGTTTTTCTGATTTCGAAAAAAAAGAAGTTCTTAATTTGACTGTATTTTTTATTATGTGTATTAGTTTTTAATTTTTTTCTGGGAAAACCAATTTTGATTATTTTATTTTTTATTTGGAAGCTGGTGCTTTCTATTGGATCCCGTATAAATTTGATCAAGATCTGACCAGTAGTTTATAAGATATTTTTATTAATGCTTTTTATGACATATATTTTTAACCTTTATTGATTATAAAATACAAGTAAAAAATAAAAAAATAAAAAAAAATGGCTTTTAATATGATTAAATGTTAGCTTACAAGCAATTTAAGTGAATTAAATGAATAAAGAATCAATTATGTAATCATAATAAAGTCAGTTTTTTGAAACTTTTAATTTGTTTAATTATTTAAAATCGGCTAAAAGAAGAGAGGAGAAAAATGCAGATATATTATTGTGCATGCTGAGAATAAATTTATTAACAAAGCGTTTTTAATTTTTTTGACCTATAAGAAATTGGTTGAAGAGATAACCTAAGTTACTAGAATATGCTTAGAAAAATTAAGTTTTTATATATTTTATTTAGGTATTTTTAATATACAGTTTTTTTGCTGTTATAAGACAAAATCCTCTGAAAAAGCTGAAAAAAAATTATAAGATGGTTAAATCTAAAAAAAAATTTAACCACATAAAGCAGAAATTTAAATATTTCCTAGGTTACCACCATAATATTGCCACTCCAATGCTATTGAAATTGTATGGTTCAATCAGATGTAAGAGAAAATAGAACCAAATGATTTAAAAAATAGCATCTTGTTGTTCTAGCAAAGTGACAAAGAGTTTTGTGTCAATTTAAAAATATTTTATTAATATAATTTATTGATTAATATAAATTTGTTATAATTTATTTAAATCTCCTAGTACTTCATAATCACAGTCTTAATTTTTGCAGTCTGCATATAGAAATTTCTCTAAAATCTCTAACATACCAATTCTGTTTTTCGTTTAGAATTTTAACAGATTTTGATGCTTTTTTTCTATTTAATATTATCAGAATCTTATACGGAATTACTGTTTTCAAATGTATTTGATTTTATCTAGTTTTTTTATTTTTTATAGATTACGGCAACACAAAAAATTTACATTTTAAGTGTTTTAAGCGGAGGTATTTCGATGATTATATCTCTCATATACCCAAAAAGTAAAAAAGTGTTAATCAAAATTATTAGACTAAAATTTTTGAAAAAGTAAGAGTAACCTTAGAGAAAATAAATTAAATTAAAATTACGTCAATTGCAAATAAATTCCAAACTAAGATGGTTGATTGACGATTCTCGCACATTGAACCAATTAAGTAACAAAACAAACTATAATTTTTTTTAAATATTAATTAGATTACTATAACCATACATTAAGTGTGTTTATATCTTTTATAGGTTGTTCTTCTAAATTTAACCAATCAGGTAGAAAAAAGAAAAAAAAAATGTTAAAAAAGTACATAAAAAGTAGTACAAAAAACGAGAAAAAAGAACAGATTACAACAAGAACTAAATATGGCAAAAAGAAAAATATTACTAATTTGTTTCTGATAATAATGACTGTTTATTTAAGATTTATTTATTTTTATTAAATAAAAAAATAAAGAAAAATTAAAATTTAGTTCTAATTCCAACATCTTAGTTGTTTTAATCAGTAATATAAGTAATAGTTATATTAAATATTGCTGCTGACAGTAATACTGTGACAATTAGCTAATGATAACTGAAGTATGTTACAAAAGTAATGGATATAACAGTATCAAGCTATCTTATAAATACAGCATCTATTTTTGTTTCATATCTGATAGTAAGTACTCTTGGATAAAAAAAAACACAGGTTATACCATAGTAAACAACACTGTATACACAATAAGTATCCAAGCTCGGTGCGGCGAACGAGATGACGTGCTACATACACAATATATTTATATATATATATATATATATATATATATATATATATATAGCAGTTATGTATGTATATATTTATAATATGTATATACTATTACATAGCGCGTGTTGCAAAGTCAACAATTAGTTATACCAGCGGCTGCAGGGTGCAAAAGAAACAAATTTTATATGTAAACAGACTGAGCGACAGCACATGGACCAATCAGATACTAAAAAAAAGCTTACCGGACAGACTAATAAGAGTAAAACGCTTACAAAGGAATTGAAGACTGAGTGTAAGCAAGGCTATAAAAGAAAAGAAATGAAAGACGATTTATGATTTGAAAGAGAAAATTGAAGAAAGAGTGCAGCAAAGCGACTTAAAACATCCTATAAAATTTGTTAATTTGGCGATATGCTATATATAGGTCCGTTCAGACCAGGTCAAGTCAGGTCAGGTCACACCAGGTCAGGTCAGGTCAGGTCAAGTTAGGTCAGGTCAAGTTAGGTCAGGTCAGGTCAGGCCAAACAAATGGTAGCTTTACAACAAAGATAAATAAGCACAAAAAAGGCTTTATCAATTTCAACATGATGTCAAATTAAGCAAAACACTTAAGTAATGAAAAACTTACTTTTACAATATTGGTTTCAAATATTGCGATCAATTACAAAAAAACCTTAATTAGTAGATACTTCAAAACAGATAAAAATAAAGTTTCAAAATTTAAGCATCTTACTAAATGACTAATTAGACACACCTTCTACCCGTCTTTTCTAAGAATTGAACAAATTTTTTTTCTCAACAGACTATGTTTTGATGAAATAGCGGCTAACTTAATTATAGGTTTATGATGAGACGCTGAAAACAATTAAAAAATTCTGCATTTTTTTTTAGTCTGCATTTAGTCTTGTCGACGCCTCTGGTTTCAGGCTTAGCTAATGTTCATTTTAAATGTGGTTTTTATTTGTTCTTAACCGACTTCAAAAACTAAAGGAGGAGTTTTCTAATTCGACTGAATTTTTTTTTTTTTGAGGGTGAACAGAATTTGATAACAGATTTGGAAGCTGGTGCTTTCTATTTGGTCTCGTTTAAATGTAATCAAGATCTGACCAGTAGTTTTTGAGTTTTTTTTTATTACTGCTTTTTTGACATATATTTTTGCTCTTTAATTGATTATAAAAATTTGAAAGAAATTAAAAATATAAGTTAATATAATTGAATAATGGTCTATTTATTTAATTATTTAAGCAATTTTAATAAATATAAATATATAAAATAATAAAAAATCACATTGAAGTTGGTTTTTTTCGAATTTTTAGACTGTTTTATTTTTTTACAAAACAAATGAATAATACATCAAGAAACAAATGACGAGTAAAAGTGGAAAAAAATGGCAAACAGAATGATCGCATTATATAAACGTTTTGATGTGAACTTAAAATTGCGTAAATGCTTTCGCACACAATTTAGCTTCCTTGATAATAAAGTTTCATCAAACAAAATGCTTAAATTATTTGAGGTGTTATGCGATTATGTCATTTCTGGCTGGAATAAATATGTGATTAAGAATAATATGTATTGTCTCAGAATAAAAAGTGTTTAGTTTTCACACTTAATCAAGTCAGTTTTATTCTGTTGGGAATACTGCAGTACAGAAGAAATTTGAAGAAAAACAATAATTAATTTAATGAATATTAGATTTAAAAGCACCGTCATAGTTTAGTCATTATATATATATTTTAAACAATTAAATACACAAAGTTTTTTCTATCTTTTTAATAGTAAAAATCGTATACAAATCAATGAAAAAATAAGCTGAAAAACAGACCTAAACATATTTATATTATGTTTAATAAAATTTAGTGGATAAACTCTTAATCATTTTTTATTTGTTTACCTTAAAAAGCACAATTTTTTTCTGTCAAATTTATACGATACCCAGTTTGAAAAATCCCTTATTCAATAAATAAAGATTTGTTAAAATCAGACTCTTCTGTAAAAAGTTATACATAAAAAGTATATATATTTATAGGTTGAATAAAAAGTTTTATTTTTTTTTGTCGGTTGAAATTTAAATTAACAAAAATTTGCGAAAAATTTAATCTATTTTGCAAAATACCTTAAATTAGTTTAATATTTCTTATAAGATCTGCAAAATAATAATCCTTATTTCTAACTGTAACAATTCATTTTTACTTTTTTCTAAATTATTCTGAACTATTTATAACATTAATTTTTCTTTTATTTTTTTTATTAATTTTGAAACTTGTTTATAAATTTATAGCATTTTCTGTCAGATTTTCTGCGATTAGAGAAGGAAATTTGTAATTCTCTAATTCTAGAACAAACACTTCTATAAAGTGTGATATTATTAAGCAAGCCTGAAACATCTAAAAAAAGTAGTCAAAAATTGTACAAAATGAGGAGAATTTAAGACATAGAAACAAGTTTTATCACTGAAAATTTTGAGAGGTGAGGCCTGTTTAATAAGAAGAATATAATATTTAACTTTTATGAGCAAATAAAAACCATGCATAGCATAATATTATGTGAAACGTTAGACTTTTTATGATTATATGTATATCATTCGTTTGTTTTTAATGTAAGCAATTTTTTGTATTGTAACAGAATTAAAGATTCGAAAAAGATCGAAGATTTGAGACGATTGTCTAGTTGGATCTAGACTGTCGATGTCAAACGCGATATAAGGAAGCAGCAAGCGAGAGTGTGAGTCAATTCAGTGTTCAGTAGAATTTAGATCCAATCTAGTAAGCGACGAATGTATTGACACAAATATAAATTAAATGTTTTAACAAAGTGTCAAATAGTAATAAATATCAAATACTGTAATATTAATAATTCATAAAAATTAGTGTAAAATTAGTAGCGTTATATAAGAGTATAAATAAGAAATAAATAAACAGTACAGCTTTCGCGTTACAGTATTTTGAAATATTTCTATCTGTGTGTATTTGCACTGTGCTATTGAGCATAAAGTATGTTGACTATAAAAAAAAACAGTTTTAAAACTATAAAAAAAACTTTACAGTTTAAAATATGTATTATACAGAATTAGTCATAAGTATAGAATTGGAGGCAGTTAATTGCCATAAGTATAAACTTGATAACAAAATGTTTTTAACAAAGATTTTTTTACTAATTATTCAATTTTCTTAGCCTACTTGTTGTTTTTGAATATTAACGCATTTTCATAGAAACGTCAAATTGTTTTTTTTATACCAATCAAACGATTTTTTTGCTGATTTTAATTTTTTTTATATGACTTGATATTGTTTGATATGCTTTAATAAGAAAAATTTTATGTAAAATAATAATTCCTAAATAACGGCAAAATGCGATGTCAAATCAGATTCTACAGTTTTTAAGACACCCTTTTATTTATGTGGGCTCAAAAATTTAGTTTATTTGTCATTTTTTATGTCACTGTAAAGTACCTTTCAATAAACTTACATAAAAATTTTTATAACTTATTGAAAATTAATAGTTTACGCAGAATTTTTTTTATTAAAACATAGAAAAAAAATATCAAATCATATCATGAAGAAAAAGAGGAATAAAAATTATCAAAAAAATCACATAATTGCCATTTAAAAAAAAACAATAACGTTTCTATGGAAATGCCTTAAAATAAAAAACCAAAAAGTAGGTTGAGAAATGAAAAATAAATAGTAAACTTATGTTAAAAACATTTGGTTATAAGTTCATATTTATCAGAATAAGCCGCCTAATTCATACTTTTGATACTGTATTTTAGTTTTGACTTAATTGGAAACCTTTTTAAAATCGTCAAATTAGTTTTCACCTCTTAGTAAACTATTAAATTTTTTTTATTTGTAAAACAGCCTACTCTGTACTTACTGTTTTTATGTATTTGATTTTTTTAACCTTTTTAGCGCTTAAATACTGTATTAAGCTCTACTGTTACAGAAAAGTACACCTGAGTCATGCTTGGACGCATATCGATATTCTTACGCCAATAGGGAAAGCCCGCTAAGCAACAGTACCACTGCGCACCTAATGTGAATAATAAGCTGTCCCCATCTAAGAAAAATTGTACTCTAGCATTTGTTTTTTTTTAACAACATTCTAGTTGACAAAGAAAGACAAATGCTAAATTTAAAAAAAAGTTGCAAAAATAGAAATGAAAATTTGAACAACTGCTGCAATTTTGACGGCGGAGAAGAAAGTGGCGTGGAATAGAAGTTTAAAGATTTTATTCAAAGTTAGAAAAATTGATTAGATTTACAAAAAATGTCTCTTTGTAAAAGTGTTCAATTGAAGGCACAATCAAAAATTATTAAAAAATTGACATTTGAAAAAAAATTCATCGGAAAGTTTGAAAAAATTGTTGATTTTATGCGCAACAAAACATAATGTGAGAAATTATTTCAAATTTAATAAGAATTAAAATATAAACAATACTAAATAAATATTGATATAAGATATTGTTTTTAATTTACTATTAATGATTACGATCTCATTTTGAGAAAAAAAGAAAAAAAAGATGGAACACTTTTAGAAGCTAAAATATAAACATCTGAGTGACCAAAAAATCAAAATAAATGTGTTTTGGTAATAATTTTTCAAAATTTTTTGTTTTTTTTTAAACTTTTTTTCTTTATTTACTTTATATTTTTGTAAAAGCCGTGAAGATGTTGATAAAACAATAATATTTTAATTTTTTTTGCAGTAAAAAGTTTAAAATGTATAATTTTTTGTACTTTGTTTGGTGATTCTATTTTTAGCTTGGCATTTCGTTGTGAACTTTCTTACATAACAAGAGCACAATGTAATTTAAATGTGATAATGATGAGTAATGAAATTATTCAATTCAAATATCTGAATCAATTGTTCTGTCCTCGCATTTTGCGTTTGGGATCGAGGTTAATAAGGCAATCAATAAATGAAAAAATGTCTTAAATTAGATGCAAATTTTGCTCATCATCCTTGCTCTAATCCTACGATGATCTCTTCTTACCTTGCAAAGTAATTGCATACAGATATCAAGGATTAGGTACCTATTATTATTATCATTATTATTATTATTATTATTCCCTTAACGAAAATTATGGTAATTTTCTACATTTTTAATGAAATTAATAGATGCTTAGGTAATTCCTATTTCAATTCGTTTTCAAAATTGCTTTCAAGCTAATTAGTTAATTACTTATTTCTGAGAGAGCCATGACAAGACTTGTTTTATAAACCGCTCAAATTAGGTAATAAACTAAGTGCCACAAACATTTTGTTTCAATAAATATTGTCAAATAGTAATTTTTAACATAATAATTAATTATTAGCACAGTTATAAAGCTTGTCACAAAGTGTTTTAGAAGAACTCTTCTACGACATTTCTAATAAAACTCTTTTTTAAATTCTCTCCGTTTCTTTTCTCAAACTCTTCTAAAACTAGTTTTTAGAAGAGTTTTAGGAATGTTTTAGAATAACTCTTCTAAGCTTTTCAAAAAAAAATTTAACTCTTTAAAAATTTTCTAGTACTTTTCTAAAACTACTTCTAGAAGAGTTCTAAACCGTTTAGAAGAGTCTTAAAACAGTTTAACAAAAGTTTTAGATGTGCTTTGAACAAGTTTTAGAACTGTTTCAGAATAACTCTTCTAAATTTTTCTAAAAACTCTTCTAAAATTTTTTCTAGAAAAGTGTAAACGTGTTAGAACAGTCTTCGTAGAGTTTAAAGAAAGCTAGAAAGAGGTTAAGAAAAGATTTATAAGAGTTTTAAAGCAACTCTTCTAAACTTTTCTAAAATATTTCTAGCTCTTCAAAATTGTCTCTATTTTTCTAAAACTATTTCTAGATGAGATTTAGAAGAACTCTTCTACAGTTTTCCTAAAACTCTTTAAAATTCTCTCCAATACTTTTCTCAAATTATTCTAAAACTAGTTTTTAGAAGAGTTTATGAATGTTTTAGAATAACTCTTCTAGACTTATTTAAAAAGAAATTAACTCTTCAAACAGTTTCTAGTACTTTTCTAAAACTATTTCTAGAAGAGTTTTAAACGGTTTAGAAAAGTCTTAAAACAGTTTAAAAAAAGTTTTAGAAGTGCTTTAAGCGAGTTTTAGAACTGTTCTAATTTTTTGTAAAAACTCTTCTAAAATTATTTCTGAAAGAGTGGTAGACGTGTTAGAACAGTCTTCGAAGAGATTACAAAACAGGAAGAAAGAGTTTAAAAAAAGAGTTAAAAAAATTTTAGAAGAGTTTTAAAGCAACTTTTTTAAAATTTTTCTCATTCTTTAAAATATTTTCTATTTTTCTAAAACTATTTCTAAATGAGTTTTAAAAGAACTCTTCTACAACATTTCTAAGCTTTTTTAAATTCTCTCCAATACTTTTCTCAAACTCTTCTAAAACTAGTTTTTAGAAAAGTTTTAGGAATGTTTTAAAATAACTCTTCTAAACTTTTCTAAAAAAAATTTTACTCTTTTAAAATTTTTTAGTTACTTTTCTAAAACTATTTCTAGAAGAGTTCTAAACCGTTTAGAAGCGTTTTAAAACAGTTTAACAAAAGTTTTAGAAGTGCTTTGAACGAGTTTTAGAACTGTTTCAGAATAACTCTTCTAAATTAAAACTCTTCTATTTCTAGAAAAGTTGTAAACGTGTTAGAATAGCCTTCGTAGAGTTTAAAGAAAGCTAGAAAGAGGTTAAGAAAAGATTTATAAGAATTTTAAAGCAACTCCTCTAAACTTTTCTAAAATATTTCTAGCTCTTTAAAATTGTCTCTATTTTTCTAATACTGTTTCTAAATGAGTTTCAGAAGAACTCTTCTACAACTTTCCTAAAACTCTTTGAAATTCTCTCCAATACTTTTCGCAAATTATTCTAAAACTAGTTTTTAGAAGAGTTTATGAATGTTTTAGATAACTCTTCTAGACTTATTTAAAAAGAAATTAACTCTTCAAACAGTTTCTAGTACTTTTCTAAAACTATTTCTAGAAGAGTTTTAGACGGTTTAGAAAAGTCTTAAAACAGTTTAAAAAAAGTTTTAGAAGTGCTTTAAGCGAGTTTTAAAACTGTTCTAAATTTTTCTAAAAACTCTTCTAAAATTATTTCTGAAAGAGTGGTAGACGTGTTAGAATAGTCTTCCAAGAGATTACAAAACAGGAAAAAGAGTTTAAAAAAAGAGTTAAAAAAATTTTAGAAGAGTTTTAAAGCAACTTTTTTTAAATTTTTCTCATTCTTTAAAATATTTTCTATTTTTCTAAAACTATTTCTAAATGAGTTTTAAAAGAACTCTTCTACAACATTTCTAAGCTTTTTTAAATTCTCTCCAATACTTTTCTCAAACTCTTCTAAGACTAGTTTTTAGAAAAGTTTTAGGAATGTTTTAAAATAACTCTTCTAAACTTTTCTAAAAAAAATTTTACTCTTTTAAAATTTTTTAGTTACTTTTCTAAAACTATTTCTAGAAGAGTTCTAGACCGTTTAGAAGAGTCTTAAAACAGTTTAACAAAAGTTTTAGAAGTGCTTTGAACGAGTTTTAGAACTGTTTCAGAATAACTCTTCTTAATTTTTATAAAAGCTTTTTTAAAATTATTTCTAGAAAAGTTGTAAACGTGTTAGAATAGTCTTCGTAGAGTTTAAAGAAAGCTAGAAAGAGTTTAAGAAAAGATTTAAAAGAGTTTTAGAAGAGTTTTAAAGCAACTCCTTTAAACTTTTCTAAAATGTTTTTAACTCTTCAAGATTTTTTCTATTTTTCTAAAACTATTTCTATATGAGTTTTAGAAGAACTCTTCTACAACTTTCCTAAAACTTTTTTAAATTCTCTTCAATACTTTTCTCAAACTCTTTCTTCAAACATTTTTAGTACTTTTCTAAAACTATTTCTAAAACAGTTCTAGACGGTTTCGAAAAGTCTTAAAACAGTTTAAAAAAAGTTTTAGAAGTGCTTTGTACGAGTTTTAAAACTGTTTCAGAAAAACTCTTCTAAATTTTTCTAAAAACTCTTCTAAAATTATTTCTGAAAGAGTTGTAGACGTGTTAGAATAGTCTTCGAAGAGATTAAAAAAAGCTAAAAAAACTTTAAAAAAAGATTTGAAAGAGTTTTAAAGCAACTTTTCTAAAATTTTTCTTACTCTTTAAAATATTCTCTATTTTTCTAAAACTATTTCTAGATGAGTTTTAGAAGAACTCTTCCACAACATTTCTAAAACTCTTTTAAATCCTCTCCAATACTTTTCTCAAACTCTTCTAAAACTAGTTTTTAGAAGAGTTTTAAGAATGTTTTAGAATAACTCTTCTAGACTTTTCTAAAAAAATTAACTCTTTAAAAATTTTTTAGTACTTTTCTAAAACTATTTCTAGAAGAGTTCTAGACCGTTTAAGAAGAGTCTTAAAACTGTTTAACAAAAGTTTTGGAACTGTTTCAGAATAACTCTTCTAAATTTTTCTAAAAACTGTTCTAAAATTATTTCTAGAAAAGTTGTAAACGTGTTAGAATAGTTTTCGTAGAGTTTAAAGAAAGCTAGAAAGAGGTTAAGAAAAGATTTAAAAGAGTTTTAGAAAAGTTTTAGAGCAACTTTGTTAAACTTTTCTAAAATGAGCTCTTTTTATTACCAGGTAGTCATTATCACTTCTTGGATCACATATATTCCTATCTTTTAGCTTTACCATAATCCACACTTTTTCTCTTCTATTTTATTTTGTTTTATAATACGTAAGAAATTCAAAAACTGTAACAAATGAGTTTATAAAGTTCATTTTTGCAATTTGCCTCTATTTTGATACGCTAATAGAATCATTAAAGAACGATACGTCATAGGGTTCGGTGCAGTTATAAGCCATTAGAGCACCGAACTTTTTTTTCTAAAAAAGTTTTAGGTTGGTAATACTTAATTTCACTTTCTGCGTGTCTGACAATAATATTGTGAATTAAAATTTGAAGTTGCAATTTTCGAACAACAAAGTGAAGTGAATAATTAATGAAAAGTATATTTATGTAAAATATGACATATAATGGTGTAAATAATAAGTGCACTGGTCTAGGAAGAACAACCGATTCCAATAAAGCAAAAGTCTCAGTTTATATGTGACTTAACCTAAAAAAGTAGGTATCTTACAATAATAATAATAATAATAAAAACCAAAATAATTTTTGCTATTTCACGTATTTCGGGAGGCCTACATGTAAAGTTTTCTTCCATTTTCGTATTTTGGGGATGACAGGATTAGAATTTTTGGATAAAACAAAAAAAAACCAAATAGATAAAATTTTCACTTTTAAAACCAAGATATTGCCAACCACTAAAAAAATCCCTAAATTGATCAAATTAAAAATAAAATGCTCAAAAACAGCATAAAAAAGGCAAATTACAAAAAATATTATAAAAAACTCGTTTCATAAGGCCTTCAAGCACTTATTCTTTAAAAAACTTGTGGTTTTGCCACTCGTTTTTTAAACTTGAATGCGTGCTTTAAGACATGTCTTATGAAACTTGTTTTTTAATATACTATTATATGCAAATTTTAGCCCATCTTTTACAGTTTACGCGAATTTCTTAATAAAAAACACAAAACAATATTATTGTAAACGTCTATTTTTACTTTTTCTTGTTTCAAATTGAATACAGAGTAAAAAACACGTTTTTTAAACAAACCGTAACAACAAATCTATTTTCGCGTATATTGAGAATGGCTGTGACAGACATACTTTTTCAATACATTTAATAAATAATGACAGAAAAACGATTTCCAGTTGCATTTAATATGACGTTTTTCAAAGTCACTCAGTATATTAAAAAATACTTATTTATGATCTAAGAAGCGTGCGTTCACACACCATAAGTAAACACCCTTAAATTTAGCGCAAAGGCCACCAAAATCACGATTATGGCTAATCCTATTAAAAAAAATCTTCTGTAATCATCAATATTAGAAGAAAATTAAATAAATTAAAAGCTACACTTTACCACTTAAATTACGGTCAAGTTTAATTACCGCTTCATTTTTATCGATCATTAAAATCTCTAATTGCAGCAGTTATTTCTAAATCAGCCAAGGCCTAACTATGCTATTCTCATTGTGAACATTCATAATTACACAAAAAAAATAATATCAGGAACTAAAACTCAGACAATAGAGTCACAATTAAGAAATTTGAATTCAGTTCTAATCAGTTTGATTTCCTCTCAGCGGAAATTGGGTCGTGGAATCTGTGCTGTTGGCTATGTTTTTATTGTTGCAAAATATTTTTGATTTATACTGGTGCAACTGAAATTACCATCACATTGGTACAAAATTATATAATCAAATAGTTTATTTTCTTAAAACAATTATATAATATTATTAAATAAAGAAAAGTGTTTATATAAAGCTAGAAAAACATTTGGGCGTTTTATAGCTCCATTGTTTGTTATTTCTTTTCTCGGTTTGTTGTTTATTCTCACAGTTAATGTTTATAGAAATTATAGGAATTTAATAGCAAGTAACAATGTTTACTTTTGAAGGTGTGACAGGCAGAAATATATAGTATTTATATAAAAAAAAAATTAAGTTAGAATTTTATGATATTTATGAGCGTGCTCAGAGAAGACAATGTTTTTATTTACAAAACAAAGTTTTGATTGTTTTTTATGTTTTCTAGTCTTTTTCTTCTTATTCTTCTTCTTACAACTTTTTCTTTTTTTTTGATAATCTTTTTATTAATCTTTGTTTTATTTATTATTTTTGTCTTTTTTATTTATTTGTTGACGTCTGTCAGCCTTAGCTCTTTTTGCTTTTTTTTAAAACTTGTTCTTGTTTTGGTTTTATGTTTAAAATAAGCTTATTGTTGCCTTGTAAACTTGTCGGATTAATTTTTTTATGTCTACATTTTGTTATTATATCTTAATTGGTATAGTTATCTTCTAAACAAATATGCAACTACTTGATATAGTGTAATAGTTTTGATCCAGTATCACTCTTCACAAAAGTTTCTGTTCCAGAAACAGTGGTTATTGTCAGAGAATTGCAATATGTGATGATGACTGTTCTCAAATCTTAAGATATCTGACAGAAAAAGAAATCTTAAGAAATCTTCAACATATTTTTGTTTTAATAATAAATTTTATAAACAAGTTGCGGGAACTCTACTCTCTCCTCTCATTGCCAATATCTTTATAGAATATTTTAAAACCAAGGCACTTAAAACATCGGTTTTGAAACCTAAAGTATGGCTTTGATATGTTGATGACACGTTTATTATCATTTAGTTTCACGGTAAAGACAGTCTGCCAGGTTTTTTAAATCACTTAAATAGTTTATATAAAGATATTCAATTTACAATAGAAATTAAAAATTAAGGATTTCTTTTATTTTTGAATGTTTTGGTAAGACGTCTTTCTAAGGAGTTCTTGAGCTAGATAATATATCAAAAGCCTACACATACAGTATCTTTACTGGAACTGCTTTTCTTTCATTCGTTTATGGGGTTACAGACAAAATTGGAAAAAATCTTTATAAACAAGGATTCAGAACGGTCTTCAAACCCCTTACAAAAATCTTGAATTTTTGTATCTCCAAATAACGGATTTGATCCGCTATTGTCTAAGGATGTTTATAAAATTCCGTGCTCTTGTGGCAAAGTTTACATTAGGAAAACAGGTCGTTCAATTAAACTTTGAGTTTCTGAACTGAAAAACTTTTATAACTTTTAATTTTATAGTTTTTTAGCATAAAATCGGTTGGTAGTATATAGAGCCCTTATGCTACTTTAAAAAAAAAACGTTCTTGTTTTCAAGAGTTAACAAAAAAAGAGAACAAGTCTTAAAAACACCTTTGCTGTTAAGGTATATTTTAAAATTAACATTTTTTAAAGCTGTTTGGTGTAAGCGGCAACTTGGCTAAAATTAATCTGGCAACACTGGCTGCATTTACTAGGGGCTGGGGCTTACTTACTAGTACTACTTCAGTTGGTGTTACTTTACCGGCATGTCTTAAGAAATGTCATATGTCACATTTGAAAATACATAACCTAGAAACTATCGTAGATTTATGTGTCAATAATTTAGTATTTTAAGAATAATCTAGGTTTTAGCAAAAATGAATCCCATATCTCATGGGACTTTTGTTTCTGAAAAAATAAATAAAATCCGTTGGAGGCCCGATTTTATGAATGATTCTCATTATTTCATAACCGGTAGCTGGGACAACGACCAAAACAGCGTAAAGCTATGGGATTTCCAAGTAAATCAAGAAGATTCTGAAATTGATCCATTTTTAATTGCCGAATTTCCGCATAAAGGAGACGTTACAGAAGCTAAAGTAATTGTGGACGTAATACATGACAAACTCTTGATTTCATTATTTTTTTTAGTTTATAAATGGAGACTTTTTTGTTACCTCGTCTTCATTAGGCTCCGCTTATCTTATGAAGATCAGCACCGATCACGGCGTCGAACCTGTACTGGAATGTAGGAATCGTTGGGAAAATATACATAGTTTTCCAGCCGGGGACACCAGCCCCTGCACGTCTTTTGCTCTTTACGATAACGATATAGTTACTGTGGGCGAAGACGGTGGTATTAATCTATTAAATTCTCAAAGTAAAAATGTTATACGAAAAATAACGAACGCTGATAGCTGTTCTATGCAGTGCGTTATTTTCCTTAAGCACAATGAGATAATAACGAGCAATTTAAGAGGACAGTTGAAATGTTTTGATATTCGAATTGGCAACAATGAACCAACAAATACGTTTACATTAAGTGGGGATCCAGTAGCTGCAATGTCTTTGGAACATCATCCGACGCAGAGGCATTTGGTGGTAGCAGGAGATGAAGAAGGTATTTTTAATTTTTTTATTAATCTGTTACTATATCACATTTTACCAATTCAAAATGTTTCATTGATAAACGTTACTTATCTCAACGTACTAGGTGGCTCTAGTGTACCTACTTACCTACTATTTATTTTTTAATCCAAGATTTAGCTTGGTAACAAATCCAAAGTTAGGAATTTAATGGTGTCTGGTTGGCTCTACCGTGTCTATAGGATTAGGATATAGCTCTATATTCATTATCTGTTGACGGTAGTTGAGGTTGACAATGTTAAATTGCTAGCGGAAGTCTGGTAGATGGATTATTGTTTTAGGCTATTTACATTATATTATTATAAAATTTACCGAAATGATTTGCTTTTTTGCTAAAATCAATAAAACGGTTTCAGAATGATCTCACTAAATCATTGTAATTCAATTTTAATAAAGGGTGACAAATAAGCTTGAATGCTATTTTAACTTCTTTATATTTGAATTTGAAGTACAATTTCGTGGCTGTGACTACATGTGTACGTCCATAAAGCAGTTATAAACTTTTTGAGTGTATTGAAGATAGTTTTCATTACCGATACGATATCAGGTGGATTTGTAGTGTTTGAAGCTGCTAATAAGTTTATGTAATTAGGTGCTCTAACCGTTTGGGATTTACGCCAACATACGCATCCCATTAGTCTACTCGAAGCTCATGAAGGAGGGATTAGCGAAGTTCATTTCCATCCAGACCACCCGGATCAGCTATTCACATCTTCAACATCTGGTGATCTTTGGCATTGGTTTCCTAAGAGTGATATGTCCGGATTGAATTCAGTCGAAAATGTGTGGTTAAGTTCTGGTACTTTAAATAATAAATTAGATGTGGTGACTTTAATGTCACACTTGCATAAACCTATCAACAGTTTAGATATTAACAGAGGTAAAGTCATCTGTGGATGTGACAATGAAGCTATTTACTTAATTACAGGAGTGAGCGTTTTGATATAACATACCTGTTGTCAAATACTTGATTTTAAATTTATGAAATAAGGATTAATACATTTTCATATTTCTACATACTACGATTCTTGTATACCTACAATCCTGAACCCTCTTCATCAAAATTTGTAAAAGGAAATATAAATGCCATTAACAATAAGTGTTGCCATTATAATAAACTTTAAAAACTTTCTAGGCATCCAAGAAAGAACCGAAATGGTTTCTTTTTTAATTTGTGCAAAAAATTAATTATGTATTTGAACCCACAAATAAAACCATGGAGAACAAAATTCTATTGCATAGATTTCTAAAGGATGCTATAATTTTAAATAGTGTTAAAATGGATCGACTTTAGACTCTCGTAGTCTCGTAGTGAAAACACACGTAGAACGGCAACGCTCACTGATAGCGACGACTTTTGACAGATAACCATAACATGCAGCGCATCGGAGAATTATCAAACTACGGGAATAAAAGGCCTGATATATCTAGCAGGTTGTGGGAACTACATATCACATGCTACATAAGTTAAAAACCTAGTCATACATTTTATGCTAATTTATTGAGCCTAGTTGAAATAAAACTAACTTGCGTTCACTATGAGCTTAAAATTTCGATCCATTTTCACACTTTATTTGTGGGGGGATGGGGGAACTATATCCAAAAGTGTTTGATGACAAAAAAATGCATTATTTAAATTTTTCATACATCAAAAATATTTAATAAACAGACCTTATAACAGCCATAGTTACATAATAGAGAATTATCAACAACCAAAACTTAGTGGAGAAGTACCAATATAAAATTGAATAAAACATCGTTATTAATCAAGCTTGACTAGCTAGTAATTTATAAAAAATAGGTACCACATATTGATACAAATTTTGTATTTTGAGCAATCTAAAACAAAACAAACCCGACAATAAAGATTAAGTTGAAGTTTCAGTGGTGTGGAAGCCGAACGAATTATCTTTAAAATTGATAATAATAACAGTAATATTATCCAAAGATCCTCGATAATAAGCTTGGAGAGTCAAGCTTTTAGCACCAAAATCCGGTTCGCTGAGTCGTTCTTTGACAAAATGAATTGCTTCTTCATTTGAAAACGTGTCCCACAAACCGTCAGACGCCAAAATTAAAAACATAGGTTTACGATCCCCTAAGTCAAAAGTCAAAATATCTGGATTTGCAATGACTAGTTTTTTATCTTTGAGAGGATAGTCGCCTAGAGCTCTAGAGGTCGCTAGGATTCCTGCGACCCTCCATACACCATTAAAAGTTACAAAACCTCCTGCTTCTTTGATGCGCTTTCGCTCTCGCATTTGTTGCGGCTTGTGATCGAACGATAGAGGAATAGCGTTACCCTTACCGTCGCACATGACACCTCGGGAGTCTCCTACATTAGCAACAATTAGTTTTGCGCCTTCCAATATGGCTATGAGGGCAGTAGTCCCTGCCACGTCAAGACTCTTCTTTGCAGTTTCTACTAATAGATGATCAGCGGCTAATACTTCGTCTGTCAGCAGTTTTCCGTAGTCAACAATTCCAGTTTTGTCAAAATAACTATTAGAAGGAATCTTTTTAAATGATTGTTGACGTGAAGGTCGGACTTCCCTCGTTATAGGTCTAGATATATTGTCCAACCTCGACAAAATTTCGGTATCGGTTATTTCTTTAGCACCTTTGATGCATTCATCAGTTATTGAGCTCGTTTTTCGAAAACTTTTTCTTCGTTCTTGGAGACTTGGAGTGGAAGGCTTTTCGGGTTCCTTTTCTTGAGTCTGTGGGAGTTTTTCTTCACATACTACTGCTTTCCCAGATATTAAATCTTTGATTTCTGCTACACGATTGAATAGGTTTTTGACCAAATTGTCTTTGGCATAATTAGCAGCAAACTCCCCTCCGTGACCGTCAAAGACAGCAAACAATGCAACTCCCGTATTGTTGATGTTCTCATTGATAACAAAACGGTCTTCCATTTTAGGCCGCCGGCCTTGTATTGCATACGCTGCATATGGTCCTATCTTGAGTTCCCAACTGGCTTTTTCGGGATTCGGACCATTGAAGAAGGTGGCCTTGTCTACTTTGGATTTGGACCTGTTCAATGTATACTGCAGACGCCCTAACAAATTACGACTCCATACATCAAGTGCTTGCATATACATTAATACGAGTACAATAATTGAGCCGAATATAATTACTTCGGGTCTTAGCATATACAGTTTTAACATTTTCCAGATATGGGAAGTATATGTTAATGGGGAAACATTCAAAGGAACACCCCAAGCAATCCGGGACATAATTTTCATATGGGACACGTATGTTTGGTAAAAGATTTTGTCATCTAATTCGTCTTCCATATTAATTTTCTACTCAAATTCCGATCGTTTTAAGATTCGATCTCATTAGCCCATCGCTTGGTCGAATTGCTCTACAAAGTTTTTAAATTACTATGGAGATTATTTATTAATAGCAATACCGGAAGTTGTAAATTCAACCAATTTGACTATTATTATTCATCACTAATTACTCAAAAGCTTATTTACAATAGGTATTACCGATTCTTCAAAATTTACCTTTTTTTTGACGAAATCTCGATAATTTTGGTTCTAACCTTCGACCTTGTCAAATTTTAAATATTGTGGCTCAGAGCACGCAACATTATAAATGACGGATAATAATTTTATTAATAGTGACTTCAAGACTTGCATCTTTGGAGGTAAACAAAAAACTTAATTTTATATTTTTTATTGCCAATTAAATGCTATTTATACCAATTAAATGCTATTTATACTAATGAAATGGGTTTTAAAATATTTAGAAAAAGGCACTATTTTTTTGGCACTTTTAGGAAAATTATTTTTATAATGTTGCATGAACTTTTAATTTTGAATGCTTAAAATTTTTTAAGCTTGATGTTGACAGTCAACGTATTATCTGTCAACTATTAATTGAAAAAGTTTAATTAAATATGCCGCCAGAAACATAAATTATTATTAATTGTAAAATCAACAACATTTACTAGTTAGGAAAAAATTAGTAAATTGCAATTATCGAAAAACTAAAGCAAATATTGTTTATAAGTTGACATTGCTTATTAAAAAAATCGGTTTCTAATGTTGCTGTGTTGCTACAAGAGTGGTTTAGCAAAAGCCAAAAACTAATTCATAAAATAACAAATCTTAATATAATTTCTGTAACGATTAAATTTGATAAAAAACAAGATAAAAATTTATTTAGTGAGTGAGCTTGATATAATTTTCTGACACATTTTTGTTCTAGAATGACCGACTTTTTATAATTTTACGGTAATTATTAGTAAAATTTGATAATAAATTTAATATCTGATCTAATATGGCTAATATATTTTTTGTCTTCTACCATAATTTCTATCCTGCCCTAATTTATGGCAACCTATTATATAAACGAGTATTTTTAAATCTAAAAAGTAATTGATTGTTGACCTTATTGTTATACAAGTAGTTTTTTTTAAATAAATAATAAAACAAATGTTACGTTAACTATTTGTGTAATACATTATTTTTTTAAGTTTTGAAAAACTGCTTTTGAGCATTTCAGGGTGTGTCCAGATCATGTCATTCAAACGCCGAATTATCACTGTTTCGACATTTGGCATGTCTAGTATAGAGATATGAGGATATGTCCTATTCTATCGCCGTCTGACTCCAACATAATGATAAATCATAACCAAAATACTGAATGATTGCGCTGTATGTTTATTTTGCAACATTAGTGAACTCTAATAGGGTGCTCTGAGCCACAATTTTCTTAACCTTGACAATTTAAAAATTGGTCAATCTGACAGTTGACATTTAAATAATCAGCGCCTTACCGCGTTAAAAATTTCCCAAAAGGTTATTTTCCGCCTTAAAATAGTTCAATGGTTGTATTTATTTAGTTTATGAATAAAGTATTGTTTAGTAGAACGCTCATTACCAAATAATTGTTCAACAATTGTTTAGCCCGAGGCCGGTTTGGTAACTTTCGCTTGACATTAACAGGTTTTGGTTTTTCTGTCAAATTTTAATCATATGCCTACTTGCCTACTGCGGTCGGTCGATGAAAACGCGATGGACGTCGTAAATAAGAATCGGAGTGTCAACATTGTGGAAAATGAGTGAAAGGAAATTTGCTAAGGGTTTGGGAAAACCGGGAACGGCTGCCCAATTACGGGAAACCGTTTCACAAGTTGTTAAGGAAAACGCCGTGCTGGTAAGTAGAAAACGTCAACAACAAAAAAACATTTTATTTGGGGTGAGGAAATTTGACACACGCACCACACTTTAATATCTTATCTACCTACATACATTTAAAACTGAGCGTTGCCATCGTCTGAAGTAATCGCATTATTATTATCTTTCCGCTTTATGATTATAATAATTATTACATAATTGTGTAATATGCTTTTTTAAGTGGTACGCCCACTTTCCACAAAATTAGAATGTCATTTGCAAAAGCCCGCGAATGAAATCGTCATTGCAGATTATGAATTACCTACATAGATCATCGTTTTTCGATTATGTCCTTCAAAATAGAGAGGATTTTTCCGACAGTTTAAAGAGGAAATCAATAAAAACCGCCGGATAAATTTATTTCCGTTTGTTTAGCCTTTATCGAGCCTTCCTGTTTATTGTAGCGCACCAGGGACGGCTCGTCTTCCAGACTTTCACGGGCATTGACTTGTTTATTTGCCCTCATTCTATTACATGACATCAATTGCCTTCCACGATTAGAAGGATTTCTATTTGAGAAGAAGCCATAAATCACACAGTATGGATAAGCTTTTTGAAATATTTGAAAAAAAATATTAGAAATTTTCTCAATGACATTTATATTAAGCGCTGAGGCCATTTGATTGATCTTGTAACTATTCCTATCACAATATTCTTCTTGGGTAGATGACCCATTCAAATTGATTAGAAGTGAAAGTCGCTATGAAATTGCTTTATAAAGTGTTTTTATTAGAAAAAGTCACAATAATTGTTCCGAACAATGGTCGTTTATTGCTCTACCGTTAAGATCCTCTAAAATAGAAAAGGTACCGACTTATACGGTTGCACTTACAACTACATAGTAATAATCAGAAAAGATATCAAATCTGGACCTTTTATCAGACTAATCTAGAGCGACATCTTACGTGTCCTGACTCAACTGTTAAATTAGGTACGATGTGCGGTCATATTTATGTCAATAGGCGTGTTGTAATAAATAACATTATAAAATAATCATAGACTTTGATAGTTAGACATAGTTATTTAATAAACAGATGTGTTGATGAAGGCGATTAATAATCGCGACTATTAATAGCGACTGTAAGAAACGCTATTAATAGTCGAGATTATTATTCGTTCATTAACATGCGAGGTGATTACAATATTTTTTCGCTGACCAAAAATAGTTTAATTGGGGAGCAAGAATTTGCTTCTGAAGTTTCAATTAATGATAGAATTGTTATTTATGCCAATAAACACAGTAAGTTGTCTCTAAAAACAATTGAAGTCGTCAATTATAAACAACAATAATGTATAGTTATCTCATTCGATACAAGACCACCCTGAGGCTAAAATTACTTATCTAAACAAACAATAGAATGATGGATATACGTAATCAGTATTCGACTGCGCTGTTGGATTGGAGACTGAGCCATTATCTGAGCCCGATACCTTACCGAGTTGATCAGTAAACCTAGTGTGATGAGTAACTGTTGCAAGGCCGTAGAATACGCCAGCCGTATAGTTTTGAATTACTTATCTAAACAGACAATAGAATGATGGATATACGTAATCAGTATTCGACTGTGCTGTTGGATTTGAGACTGAGTCATTATCTGAGCCCGATACGTGACTGAGTTGATCAGTAAACCAAGTGTGATGAGTAACTGTTACAAGGCTGTAAAATACGCCAGCCGTATAGTCTTGGATCAACTATACATAAAAATTTGTCTTGTTAACTTGCAAATTAAAACTCTCCCAAGTTCTAGTTCGTAATTGTGAGAGGTTTTCAAATGCTGTCAAAAGTGTTTAATGTTTAAATCAAGATGTTGATGCTATAACAGTATATTTTAGTTCTACATATTTTATATAACGATTGTCTCAATCTTCAGTTTTATCTATATTTTTTAAATAACGTCGTAAACTACTCATAGCTGACGTAATTTTAATACGGCAAATATAACAAATTGAATATTTTTTTAATGATGATGTCTTCACTTGATACCAAAAATGTTTTTAATGATTTAGAACTTTGCAATTTAAATATGCTGAATTCTAATATAAAATTTTGTTTATCAGTATTGGTTCTTTAAATGTATGACGACGTTATAGTTTATTGTGTACGAAGTTTTTAAGTTTAATTTTTTTAAAACACTTGAAAAAGTACATAACTAGTAATAACAATAACCTATAAGTATTCTACACCCCATTGACGTTTGAGTTGGACAGTTCGATTGACAAATGACAACTTTAACACATTTTGCAAATGTTTACACAATTGCAGAGTTAAAAGTTTTTTCAATTTTTGTCGGTCGGTTTAACTCTGTAGCCAGGCGCTTGGAAACGTATTCTATTATACATATTTTTTATAAAGGGTTTGTAATTTTAACATTAATCAAGGGTGGCTATGCTTTTTTGGCAGCAGGTCTAATTGAATATTTCAATTCTCCATTTTCTCCTCTTATGTCATTTGGAAAATAACATTCTAATAAGAATGCTTTTTCTTGGTGTGTTAATATAAATAATTAATATATTAGTACATAATAATTAATATTTGATGTGAATGTGATTATTGTGGATTTAATCCAATAAAAAGTGAGGTTGGAGGTTAGATAAAAGTTTTCCGGTAAACGATAAGTGCCGGTTAGCTAAGCAGGAAGTATACATGTGTATTTACAACTGACATTTTAGAGCACAGTGGCGTGCACAAATGCCTGTTGCAGGCATTTGCGTCATTTTCTGAATGTAAAATGAAATTTTAATTATTTAAAAAAAAACGAAAAATTCTCAAACAGGATAAAAATATGTATTTCTTATTTCAAAGCGCAAAAACAATAACGCAAACTATTTAAATTGATATGTTTTAATTTACAAAAATTTCTGCGGCATTGCGTAAGCGACTTTCAGCTTACAGATGGTTACCTGCTCTAGTACGAACTGCTGCCAAAAAAGCATAGCTACTCTTGATTAATGTCAATATGTTACACTCTGTATATGTAGGTACTTTACATTCAGAGCACTTTTCTTCAAAATCAAAAATACAGAAAAAACCTAAAAATCTGTTCTTTATGCGAAATCATGTTTAGCGATTTGCAGGTAAACTTATAATGTTTATGCCAATTCTAAATAAATTGTCGGACACGGGTTTGAGCTCTGGCCTCATATTACTACTTTATGGAAATTATGTTATTTTGTTTAAATAACCGTTCTGATGCCCACATATGATGTGTTAGACTAGATATAATTCTTTATCTAACAATAAAATTGAGTTTTTAATGTGGGAACTGAACTAGATTTTTGCAAAAATTACCTGAGATCTATACAAAAACTTAAATTAGCAGTGATGAACATGGACAAGGAAGAGTATTTTTTATGGTTTACTATAAACAAAGTTTTATGCACATTAAAAAAAGTTACAAACATGTGAACTTAAATAGCTTTGATCAAAATTATTAGACGAGGTGAAATGCAAAAGTGCATTTTTTGTTTAGTTATGTTGCTGAGGAGTATAACAAATATTTCCAACAAATATTGATGCTTTTTAGAATTGAACTAAATGGTTGGTTGTTTTGTTTTCAAAAATGTTTTTTCTAGAATATTAATATGTTTATAAACAAACATTGAAAACTATCATATTAAAAATCAAATAGTATTGTGAACCTTAAGCTATATAAACCTTTTTTTTTCTTTCAGAATAAACATCATCTTGTAGAGCCTTTAGATTTTGAGAATTTTCTTCTTAAAAACAAGACAGTTCTTCAAAATGATCCACAACGCGAGCTTTTACTCTATCCACCTGATGATATTTCTGTAAGTAAAGTCCTATATTTGATCATTCCTATTTCTGTATCTTGTTTTAGGAAGTTATTTTACCTCGACGTTATAGAACCTTATTTCAAAGCTTACCTTCAAGTCGTGAAACAGAAAATTGTAGTCTTTTTACAAAACAATGTATCGCTAGTTATTCGTCAAATTGGAACTTGATTCACTATAAATATAATGCATACTCAGGTACTTATGCAGAGCTTCCCAAAATAATAAACGTCGATTATAAAGAAGAGAATTATGAAATCGATATTGATACGGATGCTGAAGATGATGTTAAACCTCGAGTTGATAGCGTAACAAAAGAGGGCTATCTAATGAAAGGCCCTGAAGTAGGTTCGGAAAGGACTTTTGTTAATATTGGATCAAAAAGCTTTAAACGACGCTATTGTTCTTTGAGACAGGAAGTTGATGGAACTTATATACTCGAATTATACAAAGATGAACGGAAAGGGGAAGCTAAAGTTACTATTGTTATGGATTTTTGTACAGACGTTGTAAAGGTAATATTACTTAAAAAATAATTAATTATTAAATTTATTGTTTTTATTTAGAATTTAAAAAGAGGTCGTTTTTGTTTTGAATTAAGAATGACAGCAGGTCACAAGTCATATCTATTGGCCGCTGACAATGAAACCGACTTTAAAGATTGGCTGGTGAAATTAAGTGCTGTTCTTCAACAATATAAATTGCAAGAGGAAAAACGTGCCGCATCTTTAGAACGAGGTAAAAAACAAAAGACTTTTAATCACTTTTTAATTGCTTTTTGTCTAATTTGCAATAATTTGTCAAGTTTTTGGCGACGACTTGTTAGATGATCTATACATGTAAGCGGTATACATGAAAAAACGAGTCACGACAAATGGCGTCACTAAGAAATAACTAATGTCATTATGACAGCCGCAATTCTTATAGATCACGCTGTCGCCAACACAAGACGTTAAATGTGACAGACGGTTATTCTCACTAGCGACGATTAACTAGGTCGCTATTATGATGAAATTTTATTATCTAGCAAGTCGTGATTTTGGCATCTATATTGGTAAATGTATATTAAAATTGATTGTATTGGATGAACTGTATAATAATTATAGCAACATCTACAGATGGAAATATGTTTATTTTAAAAGGTAAATGTTCTCAAAGAAAATTGCAACATTTATTATTACTTGCAAAGGCTTATATTTATAATATTTTTATTATTACCTAATTGCTTTGTTACGTAAGATGAAATTGTTATTATTAAAAGGAATCTTTTTAAAGTTCACACTTAAATTATTTTCTTTTATCATCTAGCTTTTAACATTTTTTTTTATTTTTACATGTAACGGTTTTCCAGTAATTAGACTATGACTCTAGAAGGATGTATGTTATTTTTATTAAAATGTTTAATGGCTATGTCAAATTGACACAAGTTTGACAAGGAATAATTGTTTTCTCAATGTCTGACACTGCTTTAAATAGAACCGTCGAAAAAAATGTTTGTATGTACGAATAATTTATTTGCTATATTGGATTTAGGAAGATTTATAAATAAGTCTAATTTGTTTTTACAGTGATGTTGTTTTTTTTGATTAAAGCAAACTTTACATAATTGTAAGCTATAGGCAATTGAAATAAGGTCACTCGATTAACACACTTGAAATGAAATGTCGAACAGCGGCATCTTACGTCGCTTGATGGAGTTACTATGTTACATATATGGTCAAAATGTCAACAAGCGTTAGAAGAATAAAGCTAGTATCAGTCATTCGTTTTGACTATATTAGACAAAAGTTTCACTCAAATTTAAGACATTAGTTTATTAGATTTTGACATTGCAGTTTGTCCATTAATACAATTTTTTTCTAATATAAATGTATAAGATATTTACGAAGTTGATGTTTGTTTTTTTTTTCAGAGCGCAATACACCACCACCTTCGCCTCAAGTACACCCTTTCGGTACTCTGAAAGGTTTAGAACAAAGTATGAATCCTCAGCTAATCAAATACGCTCGCGAGACCGATATTAGCATAGCTTCAGCTCGTAAAGAAAATCGTGATAAACTTTTTATTCTCTTTCCTCAACTTGCCACTAACTTAAAAACTTCAAATTCTAGTCAGATTCAAGTCGAACCGTATCGAGAAGTGTTTGGCAATAGGGTTTTTGTAAAGTGTGAGAGTATAAAATTTAAGCTTCAAGCTGTAGATGAAAAAGAAAATTTGTGCCAAGTGGAACCGTACCACACCACTCTGTGCCTATATGATGCCAAAAATGGGAGGAAGTTAACGGAGAATTTTCATTTTGATGTTAATAATGTGTATATGAGAAAGACGTCACCATGTTGTGATGAAGGTGATTTTAAATTAGAACTTCCACAAGGTGTCACCGATCAATGGTTGTTTTATCCACGTCAGGCCTTGTTTAGTATTACGAATCCACATCCGGATATTTTTTTGGTTGTGAGAATCGAAAAGGTGCTACAGGGAGGTATCTGTCAAAGTTCTGAAGCTTATATTAAAGCAAATAAAGATCCAAAAATTAGTTTGAAAGTTTATAAAAATATTGGTGCTTGTTGTCAAAGACTGGGAAATTACCGAATGCCTTTTGCTTGGGCTGTACGACCTTTATATAGGTGAGTGCTTTATTATTATTATTATTTTCGAATACTTTACTAAAGCATTGTATTTTAAGACTGTACAGCAACGAATTAGATAATACTTCAGAATTCCATGCCATCTACAGACAAGAACCAAATAGAATAACAGATGAAGAGTTTTTGAAATTCTTGACAGAGTATAGAAAACCTGATAAGTTTAATAAATTTACTGTGATTCCGGGATCTTTACAAATTAAAGTTACTGCTATGACTGAACTACCTTCAAGTAATACATAGACAAAAAGTACAGGTCAAACCAAAATATCTAGATAATACAAGAAAATAGCCCCTTGACGATTTAAGAATTTTAAGAGGTACGGTTTTTATTCGAAAAATGGCAGATATTTGATACATGAAATTTGAACGACTGAGGAGTTAATTTGTAGTGACAGTATTTATTGTTATTTTAGAGTATTTTATCACATTACTGAGAGTACTATAGTCTATTTTTTTTAAACAATTGTTACAAACAGTTTTAATGTTGGCAACGCCATTTAAAAGTAAGTTAAGAGCGTTTGACATTTATTTTTTAAATAGCGTTGACAACATTAAAAATGTTTGAAAATTGTTTAAAAAAATAGACTATGTATACCTTTACTTTACGTTATTCTGTATCTGTCAAATTTGTTTTTTCATGGTTAACTTTGAATAGACATAATTTGAATTGCATTTACTTTTGAAAATTTGTTTAAACGTAGAAAATGACTATATATCATTTATGTAACTGAAGCGTTCTGACAATATCTAGAGGTGCTAAGCGACAATGTATTTATCTAGATATTTTGGCTTTAGCGTGCGGAAATAATGCTCTTTCTAACAATTCGTACAAGAGAAAAGTTACCGAACGCATTAGACCTGACATAATTATTATTTTTAATTATATTTTTCTATTAGATTGTTTGACAACCGCTTTGGTTCCTCTACGACCATTTCCAGTTCCTCCGAGTACTAGTCCCACCATTGAAGTTGCCGAGTTTGAAAAAGATGTCCATCCATATACGAGTTTTGTGAACCATCTATATGTATATCCTTTAAATTTGAATTTTGATACCCAAAAAATGTTTGCAAGGGCCCGAAATATAGCTTGTTTAGTGGAATTACGAGACTCTGATAATGAAAAGGCAAAAGGATTAAATTGCATATATGGGAAGCCAGGGCAGAATTTATTAGTATCTCAAGCATCTTGTGCTGTTTTACATCATAATACTTTCCCAGCTTGGTATGAAGAAATTAAAATAAAATTGCCGATCAATTTGTTATCAACACATCATCTGTTATTTATGTTTTATCACATTTCTTGTGACATTGCGAAGAAAAGGGAAAATGGGATTGAACATTGTGTTGGATATGCTTGGTTGCCATTGTTAAATAAAGGAAAATTGAATGTTGATGTACAAATAATGCCAGTAGCTGCTCATTTACCACCTGGATATTTATCAGTGCATCCCTTTGGCTTGGGCAAAGGAGTAAGCATTAGTAAATAATAAACAATAAATTATGCAAATCTATTTTAGAATGCTGGACCTGATATTACTTGGATTGATGGTCAAAAGCCAATTTTTACTGTAGCTTTTAATCTATATTCTACTGTTAACACAAAAGACCAACATCTTTTTAATCTATTTAATCACACTGAAAGACTTTTAGACCCTAAACCTTCAGCAATACCCTCCGAAATTGAAACCTGCAAGATATTGAAAGCTTTACATGCAATTCAACTAACCACTCTCATTACATTCCTTCCTACACTCCTCAATCAACTATTCACTCTATTAGTAGCGACCACAAGTGAAGAAATTGGACTGAATATTATAAGAGTATTAATTAATTTGGTTAACATGATATATGAAGCTGGTCGAAAAGATATTTTGCAAGCTTATGTGAAATATGTTTTTGTGGTAACACCTATTAGCAAAAGGAATACCACTGTTCATGAAGAATTGGGAAAACATTTACCCATGATCTTACATCCAAATAATACCGATTTTTTGGTGGTGAACAAATTTATGCATCATGGTGATTTCTTTTTTGATGTTATTATTAAGGCAATGGCTCAGCATTTGTTAGCATCTGGCAGAATAAAGGTATGTTTAAGTTGTCTGACTTACGATTGAAAAAAAGCTTGGTAAGGTATCGAGGTTGAAAGATTTCGGTCATTGACGACAGATGTCACTAATTGATTTGACGGGAAATTATTTATAAGGTAATGAAGATTGTCGTATGTCGACTAGCCATGTTATAGTTTTTTTTTTCATAATGCAAAGTTGTGAAAGTATGTGTAAACTGTCTGATAAGCGCTAATAAACACCAAATCTGGTGTAAGTGTAAAATTTTTCTTTTGATTTGAATTAGTTCTTATATTGGAAAAGATTCGCTCTTTTTTGCGCTGTTGAACCAGTATTTTCCTATATTTATGAGTCATTTTTCTTTATTTTTCAGATGCATCGACACGAAAGATTTTCATCTGATTTTCTTCAAAAAATTGAAACCTTAGTTCAAATTCTAATTTCATACATATTAAACAAGTACAAAGAAATGTCAATAGAGACAAAAGAACTCAACAAAAATCTAGCACAATTCTTAAAAAAGTGCTTATCGTTGATGGATCGTGGATTCATTTTTAGATTAATCAAACTTTATATGGACAAATTTAATCCGGGAGATCCCCGAATTTTGCAAGAGTACAAATTTTTATTTTTAGAAGTTATTTCCAATCATGAGCACTACGTAGCTTTCAATTTACCGATACAGCACAATAGATTAAGTCCTAAAAATCGCTCACCTGATAATAGTCAAGAGTTTACATTGTCAGAAGAATTTTGTAAGCATCATTTTGTGGTTGCGCTGTTGCTACAGGAGGTTAGATCGTCTTTAAATGAGATACCACCCATCCGACGTATAGCATTAAATACTTTACGAGATTTAATGGCAAAACACGAATTGGATGATCGATACCAGAATAAAGGTCAATTAAATCGAATTGCCTTAATCTATATGCCTTGGTTGGCTGTTGTTTTAGAAAATTTAAATCGTTTAGATGTGTCTGACAAGGATGAAGATGTACTTGATAGCAGTATTGTAAATAGGATCTCAACTAGTAGTTCGTATATGTTTGGAAAGAGTTCAGCAGCCAGTGATGTAACACCTAGAAGTCATCGGTTTACATTGCATATAGATAAGGATAGTCCGATGCACATTAGGAATTCTGCTTTCTTTGAAGCGATAGCTGGTCAATGTAAGTTGTTTTTAATGTTATTGAGTGTCATTTTTTCAAAGTATTAAAAACAAACCATAACATGGGAATTCCGCGTGGCATACAATCAACTGTAATACATATAGTAGTAGTCTAAATGAAGTAATGTTATATGGCTCTACCTAAAATTCTGCTTTAATAATTACCAATTTATGCACAATTGAATTGAGAAATCCAAAGCTTATGGGGATAACTTAAGACATTTAGAAAGCATAGTATATTATTTAATGTATGTGTAACAATGACTATCATAAACGAAGATAGAAATTGTACCATGAGCGTAGCGAGTGATATAGTTGTCATGAGTCGGTAATAGCTATTTTATTTGAGACGATTATCTATTTTAAAATAATGAAATTTATTACTACCTTTCTGCTTTCTAGCTCTAGTCAATGGAAATTCATTAAGTATCGATTCAGACCTTTCGACAACGTCGATTGATGCTCAATCTATAAAATCTCAAGAAACAACAATTGTTCGTGGAGACGATTTTAGAATAAACAATGAAACTAAGCACAATAGAACCACCTCGAGTCATGTACAACGATACGACAAACTTCATCAAACTGAAGTAAAAGATGTTTTATTGATCTTCTTATTTGTTGTAAAATATTTAAGTGAGGATCAATTGATTGCTTGGTGGCAACAATACAGTGAAGCTGATATTTATAATTTTTTTGCAATATTAGAAATGAGTTTGCATAGTTTTAAATATGTTGGAAAACGCAATGTGAGTGTGGTGAAGACATCAACAGTTGAATCAATAAAAACTAATCCGAAAAAAGCACATACGTTACCTGCACGAATGAATCCAGCTGACATAACACATGAAAATACAAGTACTTTAGTAATTCATATGGGAAATAGAGAAAATTTGCTAAATTCTGAGAATGAAGTGCAAAAAAAACAACAAGCTGTTTTAGAGCAGCATTTAGCGACTGAAGTTGGAATGATTGTTTTGGATGCGATGGGCTTGTACTGCATGAATTTTAGAAAAAATTTGCTATCTGAAGTAGAGAATGAAGTGATGAAGAAAATATTTGATATTTATTTAACTTTTATGCAAATTGGACAAAGTGAAACATTGTTTAAGCATGTCTTTGCCGCACTTAGGGCTTTTATTAATAATTACTCTTCAGTATTATTTCAAGGTAAGAGTTATCTACTTTTTCATTATACGAGATGTTTTGGTGATGTATGAACAAGAGAAGCTTAAACTTTAAAGTGGTTATTTATAAATCATTTTATTAAGCATTATAATGTTAGCATGTCATGCTAGATGCGCTCAACAATCTGTTAATAATTTTAATTCAAATTATTTACGCCTTGTTTTGGAAACACCTTATATAGCAATCTTCTGTTCATAAATGCCACTAGCCCCCACTATTATCCAATGATATTATGGGAAACAGTAATGAAATCATACTTTAGGAAATGCCGTACTATGTGGTCGTCTGTGTTACGAGCTTCTAAAATGCTGCAACAGCCGCTTAGCATCAGTTCGGCAAGAATCTTGTGCAATTCTCTATCTCCTAATGCGAAGTAATTTCGAATTTACAAACCGGAAAGGTTTGACCCGAGTCCATTTGCAAGTTATTATCTCAGTGTCACAAATGTTGGGAAATATTATTGGCTTAAATAATGCACGCTTTCAAGAAAGTCTTTCATTGATTAACAGCTACGCAAGTAGTGATAAAGCAATGAAAAACACTGGTTTTCCTGTAGAAGTTAAAGATTTAACGAAACGTATTCGTACAGTGCTTATGGCTACATTACAAATGCGGGAACATCATCATGACCCCGAAATGTTAGTGGACTTACAGCATAGTCTAGCAAATTCCTATGCTTCTACGCCGGAATTGAGACACACTTGGCTAGAAACTATGACAAGAAATCATGTACGCGATGGCAATTATTCTGAAGCGACATGTTGTCAATTACATATAGCCGCTTTAATGGCTGAATATTTAAAATTGAAACATATACAGGTCTGGGGTGCTGAAGCATTTGAAAAATTATCCTCGAATATATCACGCGATGAAAAGGGTTTGAAATTAGATGCTGGTGTTCAAGATGTTCAATATGCAGAGGTTGTTTTATTAGAACAATTAGAAACTTGCGTTCAATTTATTGATAAATCGGAACGATATGAAATAATGGGTGAGTTGTACAGGCTTATCGTGCCAATTTATGAAAGAGCAAGGAATTACGAAATGCTTATGAAATCATATAAGAATTTGGCACAAAATTATGAAAAAGTATTACAAGCTAATAAAAGTGGACGGCGGTTGTTAGGCAGGTATTATAGGGTTGGATTTTATGGTCAAGCATATTTTGAAGAGGATAGTAGTGTTGAATATGTTTACAAAGAGCCAAAGGTAACATCGTTAAGTGAAATTTCGGAAAGACTGGAGAAGCAATATTGTGATAAATTTGGACAGGATGTCGTTAAGATGATTCAAGATTCTACACCGGTAAGTTTTTACACTAAAAAAGAATTTCTATAGCGCATCTATCACGTTTATACAACAAAAACTTATCAATTTATCCTAACCTCACTTTTGTTTGTTGAGGATTTTTTCTCAACGGCGTGCAAATCCTATTTTGCTTGGAGCGCAAAGGTTGATTTCCATGGCAACTGACGACACGTTTTCTTCCACTATTGCGACTCTTCAAAAATTCCTGGGCTTCTTTGAGGTTATGTAAACAGAAGCAAGTTATTGACACAGAGTATTAACAGTTAAATTTGCAGCAGATTCTTTATTATTTCCTGAAAATACACCGAAAATCTGACGATATTTAAAAGAAGCTGTACAGGTTTTCTATTAATGATTCTATGGACGCAGTTGGCTGTGAATTTTGAAAATACTGCTTTGTTGAAATGAAACTTGTAATTTGACAGTTCTTGCTTATTCTATGCTTCCTGCTGGTCATTAAGGTGATTTGTCACCTGTCACTTAGAGTCGTCTGATACGTGTCCTTGAACGATCTATGTATTAAAGAGTACACAAAGTAAAAGAGGCGGCACACTTCCTACGCCAACTGCGTCATTTGAATCATTTATAAAAACCCGTTATTATGTGCAGAGTGTATAATATTAACAGTAATCAAGAGTGGCTATGTTTCTTAGATTGGCTCGTACTAAAACCGGTCAACAATCTGTAAACTTGAAGTCGCTCACGCCATGGCGCAGAGATTTGACACAGTGTAGTTCTTAAAACGTCACTGTACTGCGTCTTTAATTTGTGGCATAATCAAAATAAAGACAAGATAGGTTGCACTACCAACCTGCTCTGTATTGCCATCGTATTTATTTCTTCGTTCATTTATAGTCACTATATTATTTATATATTAGCCCCCTAGTAGACGTTATTATTTTCTCTATTACATACCCTTTATATCATCGATCTGTACATTGTGTTTCTTCCTATTTAGGTGAAGACAAGTGAGTTGGATACGAAATTAGCCTATATTCAAGTAACTCACGTAACTCCGTATTTTGAAAAACCTGAACTAGAAGAAAGACAAACTGATTTTGAACAATGTCATGATATTGACTGTTTTATGTTTGAAACACCGTTCACTAAAGATGGCAAAGCTAGAGGAAATCCCGAAGAGCAGTGGAAACGACGAACAATATTAAAAAGTATGACATCAAATCTAGATCATAAAATTAAAAAACTAATTTGTCTGTTATAGCTGAATATTCGTTTCCATATGTGAAGAAACGTATTAAAGTTAAGTCTAAAAGAACAACGGAATTGAGTCCGATTGAAGTAGCAATTCATGAGATGCAAATTCGTGTTCAAGAATTGGAAGATGTGGTTTTTAATGAACCAACAGATGTAAAGAAATTGCAGTTGTTATTGCAAGGCAGTGTTTGCGTGCAAGTTAATGCCGGACCACTCGCATATGCTTCAGTATTTTTAGATCCTACGCTTTCTTGTATGTATCCGGAAGACAAGGTTGAAGAATTAAAGGATATTTATAGGTATGTGTTTCTGAAAGAATATGTTAATTATTGTCGAGGGGAAAAGCCAGAAAACTGCGCACTAGCATTTGTTTTACTGGTTGCTTACTTTTATACAGTGGCGTGTTGCTGAATTAATAGAAATTTTTAATTTGTAAAATTGTCATAGGTATGTTATGTGCATTTCTATCAATGATCATTTCGAAACGGTCTTGCTTTTCCATGACAATGATGGTACTTGTTTGACATGTGTACACATTTTTCTTACCTTTTAGGGATTTTTTGAAAATTTGTTACTCTGCCTTGCAAGTAAATGGAAGATTAATTTCGCATGAACAGCTTGAATATCAAGAAGTGCTACGCCAAAACTACAAAAAATTATGCACTTCCCTATCGAATCTCTTTGGAGAATCTCTATGGCCGCACGATGAAAATGGAAGTTTCAAGCGAAATAGTATGGCACTTTTCAGCACCATTAGTGGAGCCTCACAAAACTCAAGTACGGCTTGAAGTTATGAATCAAATGTTTAAGATTGGTTGTGTTTGTTCAATTTTTTGCATCACTGAGAAAAATTGAAAAAAAAATGTTGTTTGATGTGAAGAAAATGTTTTTTCTGTTTTGTTTTTCTATGTAATTTATGAATCTTATTAATTGATCTATTCGTAAATAACGTTGTTGTGTAATTAAATAATGAAATTGATAGTCGAATTGTGTAATGTTCATATCCATTGTCCAAGGAATTATACACAATGTGTTTATTCATTGATATTTCTATCTCTAAGTGAAATTAGGGCGCATTAGTCTTTGATACATGTTTTATACTTTTATAAAGTTTTTTGAAGACTGACGAGCTCAATTATGCCCGAACGCTCTATTCTTAATTTAATTACAATTTTGTTATTGTAAATTCGAAAATTCTCTAAATCTTCTCATGTGTACTAGAATATTTAATGTTCTTGAAGAATTGTTTGTTTTTGTTTGTGGGCTGTGAATTTAACATAAAATCAAATATAATACTAATTTATCCCTTGTGGTAGTTCAAATATACATAGGTCGAACCATTGTAATTCCAGTAAATGGTGCATTTAGATATTTGAGAACCATTTATTTATATGTAGTACCTTTGCCAAATAAGTTTTGCGACAAGTTTTATTTGTAGTACCTCATTGTGACATTTTATTTTTCGCTTAAGCAGATTATGGTTTATATTTTTTTATGATTTTACATTTCTTAAACCTTGTGAAAAGTATTGTTTTATGAGAGACCATTATTATTGCAATATATACATAGTAATTTAACGTCTTTTTTTTCCTTAAATATTGGCAATTCACATTAATTTTGTCGGTAAATACAGATAACTTCTATTCATTTTTGGCGATTGTTTACTGTTTCAAAGTGGCAATAACAGTGCGTTTTTGTGCAATTTCCAGCTTTGTTGGTAAAGGTAAGTCAATTATTTACTAATGTAAGAAAAATAATTTTTTTTATTAAGTCGTTTCCGCAGCAACTAATAAGGTGTTTGTTCAATATTTTCTCGCATGATTAATGTTAATAGTCAATAGCTACGTAAAAGTAAAAGATATAGTATCTTTGCCTCAATAACAAATTTGAAGACATTAAACCTTTCCTACTTGGAAAACACAACAGGTGCTCAGCCAGTCCGTTTCTTTTAGTATAAGAGTTTTGTATCAAGAATTAGCGATAAGAACGTTTTGGGCGGCGTTTGCTCACTAAAGAAATTAATCACATGACAGTGTGATTTGGCTATAAGCAAAATGTCCATGCTTCATACTAGTAATGAACTCTGCTCTTAAACTATAATTAATAAAAACTCACAAATGACGATTTCATCAAAACAAATAAAATAACTGGTTGGTGGAGAGAATGGTTCATGTGTTAATGTTTTTTACAACTACTTTTAAGACAAAAAAAATTAAACAATAAATGAAAGTACTTAAAATGCAATCTATTGATAAAATGAACCTTAAACTATCATTATAACTACAAAACCTTATTTAACATATTTTTCCATAAATTTCTTGTGAAATTCTGACCGTAACGAATCATTAATAAAGACATTGGACTTTTTCTCTGGTTCAGATCTGGCACAATTTTTGAAAACAACATCATCATCCCACCTCCTTTTAACCTTATGATCCGTTTTGGCCGCTCCGGAGGAATAATGGGTGAGCAGAGGATTCCCACTTAAAATATTTTCCATTCTAATCCTTTCTTCTTCTTGTCTCTTTTCGACTTCCTTTTTAGCGAATTCTACAGCACGTTCCTTCTTAATTTTATTCAATTCAGCCAATAACGACTCCATGTCGTCTTCGCCCTCACTCGAATCGGAATCCTCCTCATCTAGAGGATCGTCTGCGTCCAGGCTGGCAGCAGGCACTTGATCCAATTTAAGCCGTTTATGGTCCGGAAGACGAGCCCCTCTAGAAACTTTGGTAATCTCGCGTTCACGATCTTCCAAGTCCTTGCGAAAATCTCGCGAGCGAACTTCCTCAATTGTGCCTTGACCATGTTCCCTAAAATTATTTTAAGTTAATGAAAGTTGCTTTCAAGATGTTATAAAAAACTGACCTGTATTTAAGTTTTGTGTGGCCTGGTAAGTCCCGACTAGAATATTGACGGGATATGGCACTGAGATCCTTTTCGTTGCGGCCTTGCCCTCCTCGAGCTGGCTCAAATGTAGGGCGAGCCGCCGTTGTCATTTTAACAAATAATGTATTGATTCAACAAAACTTTTGATTATAAATATACCCTAATAAGCAATAAATTAAAAATGAACAATAAGGTCAAAGATAACCTCTAACGACAAAACCATACAAAACTCACAAAAACTGTCAACCCTGTCAACCACAGCTGTCAACTGCCAATGTTACCAAAAGCAACAAAAAACAAAACCATAGAATAAGGAAAAAGAAGAAAATTTTTTTTAAATTTCTAACAGTATCCATTTTAGAGACAACTTCAAACATTTAAAATTTTTTATTTTGGTTAAATTAGCAAATTTAAAAAAAATATTAAATTAAATCGAAAACACTTTATACACTTTTACTAAATAAACTGTCATTTTGACTTAGCAATTATATTTTAAAATAGTACAATGACGCAACCACTTCCTGTTGTTGACGGATGACACTTTTGACACTAACCGCATTATTAGCAGATGCCAATCAAAAAGTTAGTCGCTGTGACATAACCTACACAAATTTTTTACGAGTGATTTTTCAAATATTTGTCCAACAAGCGTATTTGGTTACAGCGTTACAACTAAAAAAATTTTATAAAATGTTGCCAATTAAAACAATCATTGCTGTTGTTTACCACGCTGTAATTATAGCGACTTTATTAATTAATAATGTTAATATTCTAGTTTAACTTTAATTTTAGAAAAAGTTACATGTAACCACTGAATTAAAATACCTAGAAGCGGTCTGGAGACATTGTTTGCATCCAACATAACCTCTACGTTTGTTTACTGCAGGCACAGTTTGTGATTAGTAGATGCACAGCGAAATGTTAACATTAGACAATCAGCTAATATTTTGTGTTTGCGCTTTTATAAATTCAGCTGAAAGATCCATTTAGGTCGTCAACTTGGTGATTTAGACACAATGATGAATTGTTGTAATGTTTGTAGTACTATTTATTAAAAAAAATTAAAATTTTTTTTTATGGTAAGGGTTGTACGGAAGTAAACAGAGCAAATGCATTACAACGTCAGTGATTTTCAAAAATTAAATAAATTTATATCTATTTGATTAACTACGTATTAAAAACGTTACGTAATCAATAATGTCTTTTCCTGTTTTTTAAGTAAAGCTTTACTTTATTCCTAGTTGGAAAAAACATAATACATATATTGTTTAAATTATTTGCATTATGGAACCTAAAGAGACTATAATCTACTAGCGCTGTACGAAATAAACAAATAAAAGAAGTTATGTTGGCACACTGTCTTTATTATTGATACCGGTTCTAGTTATTTTAATTCAGTGCATGCATCTATTCCCTCTCTTCTGTTTTTAGTTTTTGGTTTGACAAATTGACAGTAGCTACAGCCTACAGCTGATATTTTGACAGCCTCATCCTTGATGTTTAAAAGGAAAACAATGCAAGGTATGCTTTTTAATTCGAAAAAACGTTAAAAATACTTTGACCTCATCCGATTAATCTTATGGAGTGATTATTTTACGAAAATATGGAAGTTCTTGAAAGTTATTTAGATGTTGCTATTGAACCAGATGATATCCCTCACACCAGAGACCCTGTTTATATTTTAGGAAAAAAGTACGATGCTATTCAAGGTAAAAGCCATTGCTACATTCTTTTGAAAAGTGTAAATTGCTGAATTTGTAGAGCTAGAAGATATTCGACGAGATATTAGATCAAAAATTTGGTTCACTTATCGCAGAAGCTTCGCCCCAATTGGAGGCGATAATGGGCTCACGACCGATAAGGGATGGGGGTGCATGCTGCGATGTGGGCAAATGGTACTTGCCCAAGCTTTAATCTCATGGCATTTAGGTAGAGACTGGCTGTGGGAGCCTGCTACACGCGACTCTACCTATCTACGGATACTTAGTAAATTTATGGATAAAAGACAAGCGCCATTCTCAATACAACAGATTGCTATGATGGGGGTGTCAGAAAATAAAGATGTTGGCCAATGGTTTGGCCCTAATACTGTTGCACAAGTGTTAAAGTAGTTTAAAAGAATGTTCAAAATATGCAATTTTCATTTATAATTTTTGTAGGAAATTGGTGAAATACGATGAATGGAGTTCGATTACGTTACACGTTGCAATGGATAATACGCTCGTGATTAGTGAAATAAGTATGTTTTAAATTATGCAAAGCATACGTTTTTCTATATATAACTATAAATGAAGCTTTATTAATTAATGCTTAATGTTATCAAAACTAATTTTTGATGAATAGCAAAAAGTCCAGAACAGTGAAACAATGGACTACCTAAGTGATGACGTATAGGGAGGAGCTTGACTGGTTTCAAATACAAAAGTTAGGTTATGTCATGGAGACATTAGCATTGTTGATAGCAAAATTTTTGTAATAGTGTAGTCTAGTTCATCAAAAACAAGTACTAAAACCTGCCCTAAACGCATGCTGAACGTTAACCTCGTACGCATCTTTCACCACTTTCACTTGCTTTGAATTTGGAAACATTAGTTCTCCACTCTATGGTTTGTGATGTCAGGCTTAGGTTTACAATTGTCCTATGATTATACGTATTCAATAGTTAACTCAAGATACATAAGTTGTTGCTTTAGAACATTTTGATCGCTCATCATGCTCATGATTGGAGGAGAACCCCACAATCCACAGATTAATTCGCGCTTTAACATGATGTGATTGGTGCAGCACGAATTGAAATCATAGCATTCTTCATTTATCTCACAATACTTTGTCTGTCCTTGTTGTATAGGTTTTACGTCCACTATTTTTTCAGTGGTCAATCAGTAGACACAAAATCATAGAATCTAAAGTAAAGTCCGTGCAGCTTAAAAACCCCGCAATGGTTTACTCATCTCAAATCCGATTGAACGAGCCAAGGTCAGACAACATATTTTTAACGTCGAACTTACAAGTTCAAAGTGACGTAAAACTATTCTCAGTAGCGACAAGATGGCGAAATGGCATACACCTTACCATAATAAAATCTTACATTTAACTAGACTAACAAAATGACTATCTTTACTTGAATTATAGAATGACATCAAAAAGTTAATGAAATAATGTGATTGTTAGGTGTTAGATTTGTAATGCCTTCAAGAACGGATTTCCGAAGTTATTAATTTGAAAATAGTTGTAAGTCAAAAATATGACAAATTAATGATGACAACTTGAAATTGCAACAGTTGTTTGAGCAAAGATCTCTATTACTAGCCATAAATCATGAATTAAAAATTTTGTTTTTTAAAATCAAAGCGATTCCATGGATTGAGTTTAACGGCTAACACTGTGGTGTCACGATCTGCGACTAACAATGAAAATAAAGAATGAAAAGCAAATATTATTACAATATTTTAATTTTATGTTATACAAGTACAATATTTACTTAAGTGTATGCTTTGCTGTTATTCATTTTTTGCTCTGTTTTGATAATTGAATGTTTTGTAGAAGAATTATGTTGTAATTCTGCTAAGCCCCATTCTAATATTAAATTGGAGGAGACAAATTGGAAACCATTATTACTTATAGTGCCTTTACGTTTGGGATTGCATGAAATCAACCCGATTTACACTAGAGGATTACAAAAATGTTTTAAATTTCCTCAAAGCTTGGGAGTTATTGGGGGAAAACCAAATTTAGCTTTGTATTTTATTGGATGTGTGGATGATGAAGTAATCTATTTGGATCCACATACGACACAAAAAGCTGGTTTTGTTGAAAATAAAGAAACGGAAGAAGAGATTGAGCTTGATTGGACCTACCATTGTAAATGCGCATCACGAATTAATATTCTCAGTATGGATCCTTCTGTAGCATTGGTAATGCATTTATAATTTTACTAGAGGCTGTTCACTTAAAATGTACTTAGGGCATCAACCAGTGCACAGACGAGGTTCCGTTTTAAGGCGGATACTCGGCACTGCCGGTAGTTATTGTTATGATTCACTGATGTACTTCTCAAGTGATCGGACTTAACTGTATTTTCACTGACTTCTTCTGATGGATTGTTTATGTTTTAGTGCTTTTTCTGTACCACAGAGGCCGAATTTAATGAATTGTGTCACTCAATTAGAAAAGAGCTCATAGAACCGGAAAGGCAACCTCTTTTTGAAATAGTACAAGACACCCCAAAGCAGTGGACTCCAACATTGGATGCAGCTGTAGAAGCAGCTGACTTTGAAGCATGCGCAGACTGTGACTCTGAAAACGATTTCGAAATATTGTAGCTGTATTTTTTACAATAAATTTAATACGTCGTCAAAAAGCTCTTATAAAAGCTATCGGAATAAAAATTTTATGTACATATATTTATGTAATTATACTTTTTAATGATTTGTGGCACAATTTCAAGATTTATATTGAATTATGTATAGCCTAGGCTGTATGAAGGTGAATTGGACGCGCATCGTTCCAAAAATGATAATTTTGTAAATATAACATTCGTTTTGTTTTTTATACTAAAGCTTTTTTGCAAACTTTACTACATATTTTCACAATAATAAATTATATCAAGGGATAGAAACGTGTTGATTATTGTTTTGTGCTCACGTGAAGAACTCAAAGGCATTTTTTGTTACAGGTAAACGTTAGTCAAATGCAATGAAATCTGGTTTTGAAAGTCTGTTTTTGACAAATTTTAAAATACTCATTCATAAATTGATCTTACCATTTAAATGTTTTACTTGATGTTATTGCGAATTAAACTGCGTTATAATTTTCTTTTGTTTAAACAATTAAAAAAAACCGTGTACCTCGCTTGTGAAAACAAATTAATTGACAAAAGTTATGGTTCGCAGTTACAACCTGCTGTATGAAGAAATTTTTCATAATACCGGCCTAGTTAAACTGCTGGATTTTATTGGTCAGTTTTACGTTTTGGAACGTGATTGATTCCAGATATCACTTTGACATTAGTTATTTCTCAGTGGCGACATTTGACATAACTCTTTTTTTGACACGTCGTGTAAGCCGATTCGGTTTTATTTCTAAAACAATGGTTTCTGCGCAACAATATGTACTGTTAGAACAGGTAATAATGTCATTTGGAATTGTTAAGACGTTACACTAACATAAACTGTCATTTTAATTTAAAATGTCAACATTTAAACGAAAACGCCGCATATCAAACTGAAATAATATAGTAATTTTATTTTTATATGGTTGGATAAGTTCGTTATTTTTTATTCTGATTGAACTGCGCCTGATCTGATTGGCCATGAAAATTATGTCATGGCATTGGTCATTCATTGGTCTGCTGGAAACAAACAAACATTGTAAAATGACGGTTAATTCAATAATTTAAAAAGCAAAGTTTGTCGAAGTGAACGGTTTATCGTCGGTTGTCTATAGTGTGTTTGTTGTGAAAATAGTTAAATAAAAAGGCGGTAAGTGCCGAAAAAGTCATTATTTAATTAATATTTTATTGCAAACTCCCGATTTACCGCCAATTTTATTAGGAATGGCGGTTGTCAAAAAAAAATGGGGTTATTTGGAATTCCAAAGGAAAAACGGAAAATCACCAAGAAAATTCATGATTTCGAAACGGGAAACTACGCTCGGGACTGCTTTGGCTTCTGATATAAGGATTATTGCGACGCAGCCGGAATGGGGCCAAATTTCCTGCGTTTTTACCGCGGACTCAAATGGGGCTACTTTGGAAAATAAGAGTCAACACGACATTATCTACAATGGGTCTAAGATGAAACAGATTCAACATTTGAAGCATAACGATCTATTTACAATTGGGGGCAATGACTTTCGCTATTGTAATAATGCAGCAGCAGTAAGTTTTTATGGTATTATTAAAGGACGCTTAATATGTCAAATCTTAATGTTTTGATTGTGAAATACCTCTGACAATAAAACGCACGCTAGATGCTTTTTTCCTCTAACATTGTTAAAAAACAAGTGTTCAGTTAACACTGTCTAAAAAGGCAAAAATGGTAGTTTTACAAAAAAAAAACTACGCAATCTGCATAAGAAAAATGGCGAAGGCGCGCTGCCACTGCGGTATGATTACAGTGGCGGCTTGCCCGTTAACGTGTCTGGAAGGTCTTTTAAAAATAAAAAAAGGGATTAAAACATGGAAAAATATAATGATTTAAGTATCTGTAGTTGGTATGAATGGCACAATGCTCTCAGTGCCTTAAAACATGAAAATTGAATTGAATTTATAATAGTCTGTTTTTATTAATTATCGAAGAGGTTCAACATTGGGAAAGCAATTTAAAATTATTGGTCGGCGACCAATAGAAACTATTACGGTGATAAAGCAGAATTTAAACATAATTTTAGAATTTTTGACACTGACAATTTGGAACAGACTTCAGAAAAGGCTATATCTCGTAAAGGTTTTATTTAACTTGCAAATCCTGCGCTGGTTTCCGCTCTAGCAGGCTATGACGTTTTTGACGAGACATTCATCGAAAACGTATGGCGTAGCTTAATAATTATGTCAAACCATAATAAATTTATTTTACAAAATAAAGTACAAGCAATAAAATATCAAAATCATGACTGGTTATGAGATTTTCTCGCTGTAGCGTGCATTTAGTTTTGCTTAAAATGTGATTCCAACTTAACATTACATGACTGAAAAGTGAGGTTATGTTTCATTCATTTATAATTAATTAATTATTTTATTTTTATTCTTGTGAAACATCTAAAGAGGATTACTTGGGTACTTACAGCTACACACACATCACTAATTCTCACTTTCAAGTCATCAATTATGTGTAGACGTTGTGTAAATATCGTTTTTTTTTTGCTGACATAAGCTACGCCATACGCTCTCGAGAGAATTTGTCTCGTCAAAAAAGTCATAGCTTGCTTGACCATAAATTTAACAAATCACTTAGTATATTATAAAAAAAGCAAAAATGATGCACATTTTGCACGAGTTTGAAAGTTTTTGAATTCAAACTAAGTGCAAAATTGCTATTTTGTGCGAGTTGCATACTACATTTTTTCAACGACAATTATAAAATTAGATACAAATAAATTTCTTATTTTACAGCGCTCAAAAACAATAACGCAAACTAATTAAATTGATATACCTATTTAAATTCGCAAAAATTCTTACGCTATTGCTAAGCACGTTATATGTACCTGGCTTTAGTACGAACCGATCTAAGATCTGCTGCAAAAAAAGCACAGCCGCTCTTGGTTTCTCTTAATATTGTGCACCCTGTACTTGGAGGTGTCAATTCCAAGTCACTAACTATTTCTATATTAATTATTTGATTTCTTACAAATAACTACGAAATGATTGTGTAATGCACAAACTGATGACATTTTGCGTTCGGCGTCATATTTTCTAAGCCATTCTATTAGTTTTTGTTATCAAAAACCGCAGACCGTACACGAAATATTTTGTTGTCTAGCAACTGCACTGTCTTCTGAAGCAAACATGAGCTCTGCAGAGTTATTTAAACAATAATTTCAAAATGCCAAAAATTATGAAAATAAAGCTACATTTCATTTTCCAAAAAGCTGTATATGTGATGTCCAGATGCCATAGTACTTGTTTTTTTTTATTTTGCAAAAAATTGTTTCTTGTATAAATAATTTTATAAATTTGCAGGGACTGCAGGCCGTAAAAAAGCGTCAATCAGCCATGCCGGCGTTTAAAGTACAATCGAAAATACCAGTTGCCCCAACGTTCAGTTTTAGTGGCATGAAACGCAGAAGCTTATCTGAAAGTAAACCAAAAACTGCTTCTACAAGAAGATCATGCATGACTGCTCTACCAAAAAGGAAGATAGCTACATCTTTCGGGTGGCAAACTTCTGCATCTTCTAACTGCATTCCAGCAAAGTCAAATGTATCAGTTTTGAGCAAGAATACGCCAAAATTGTCGGCGTCGGTTCGAAAATCATTGTTTTTGAAGAACTTGCAGAAATCTGGTCAGAAATCTCAAGAAAATGTGTCTATGGAATTACTTGAAGAAAGGGATGAAATAGTTGAAGAAAATTTTAAGAAAACACCACCAGCTAAAGGAGTAAAACGTTTAAGACGAAATAGTGGTAGTTCGTCAGGAAGTGTTGTCAAGTGCCTGAAAAAACTTAAACCCAATGAAAAAGTATTTAAGTATATAATTTTGTATATTGCAATATTAATTGTTGTTTATTACAGCGTTTGGTTTTTAATGAATCTATCTATGGGGAGAGCTCTTTTGACGGCGAATCGTGTTCATTAAAAGCACCAAGTACATCAAATAATCATTCATTTTTGAACGAATCCCTTACATCAGCTGATGATTCAGATGCTGTTACGAAACTGTTGCAATGTCTTGATACTACACCTTCAGAAAGAAGGTCTCTGAATAGGTCACGAAAATCTGAACAATCGGTTATAAATATCTCAAGTGACTCAAGTATCACTGCAACACCAAACTCGCCGGAAATTCCACAACGTTTTTCTGGTGTAACAAGAAAATCATCGTCTCAAACTGCAAGCGTTCAAACTCCTATATCGATTGATCTAAATGTCTGTAAAAGTGAAAAGAAGACTCCAAATATGCAGAAATTGGCGATTAATTTTTCCGCTGAGAAAGATTCTGAAGAATTGAGTCACACTCTGAATATTCAAACGTCACCATTAGATGACCTCTCTGATGTGAAGGGGGTTAAGAAAGTTTTGAAAACTCCTAAAGGAGTAAAAGCACTTCTGAAAACACCTAAAGTGCTAAAATCTCCAAATAATGATCTTTCGAATGTGAAGGGCGATAAAAAATTATTGGCTACACCAAAAATTCAAAATTCGCTTCTGAATGATTTAACTGACTCAAAAGGTAGAAAACAACTTTTGAAAACTCCTAAATATCAAAAATCACTAAAGGACGATCCATCGAGTGTTGAAGGCGTTAAAAAATTGATGAAAACACCAAAAGTGCAGAAGACACCGTTAAATGATTTACGAAGCTCTAAGGGTCTGAAACAACTTTTAAAAACTCCTAAAGCTAACGAATCACTATTAAATGACTTAACAAGTTCTGAAGGTATGGAAAAGGTTCTGACGACTCCTAAAGTTTTGAAGTCGCCAAAGAATAATCTAACTAATGTGAAAGGTGTTGAAAACGTTTTTGCAACCGAAAATATTCAAAAATCACCTATGAATGATATTACAAATCTTAGTGGTGTAAACAATCTTATGATGACTCCAGAAGATGAAAAATCTACCCTGAATTCTTCAAACCAACGCAAATCTAGCGTAACACATAAACCGCAACTTTCTAGCACTCCATTTGATAAGAAGTTGTCGGATGTTAAAGATCGTAAAACACCAAGTTCAGCGAGAAAATCGTTAGATGAAGAAATATTATATGTGAGCTCTGATGAAACGTTTGATTCTGCGGATGAAGATTTTTCCAATATTTCAGATTATAGTGGAGTTAAAGAAGTTTTAAAAACTTCTGACCGAAGTAGAGACAGACATAGTCAATCAAGATCTATTGACCAAGGAAGTTTCGGAAAAGAAAATGAACAAGTTACATTTACAATCGAAGAAATAGATGATAAGTTACCAAAGCGCAAACGTTCGAAAAGTTCTGAATCAAATGCTTCATGCGCCGATGTGAGTGATAAGTCAACAGAGCAGGAACGCGATAAGACTCCAATTAAACTGTCTAATACGAGCATAAGCAGTTTAAAAATCTCACAAATTCAGAATTCACCTGAAAATCATTCAGCCAATGACGCAATGCCGGTATTTGAAGATATGAATATTTCGACATCTAAACGAAGTTTGTCTAAACAAACACCTAGATCGCGACAAAAAAGTTTAACACATGAGGATGTTTCCAATATCAGTATCGTTGAAGAGCCAACTGTTGTAAATAGTTCAGCCAAGAAAAAAGTGAGAAGTTTGAGAAATTCACCAAGAACTCCATTATCTGATTCCCGTGATGTCAATAAATTGTTACAAACACCAAAAGAAATACTTGAAAAATTTGCAACACTAACACCTACTGAAAGCCAAGAAGGCAAAACATTAGATGAAGATTTCGATAGTGTCACTGTAGAATCACATCAACAAAGTGGAAAAATTGTTTATAATGAGAACCAAGAGATGAGTATGTTGACGTCGTCCCAAGAGAAATTGTTAAAAACACAGAATATTATACAAAACGATTACTCACTTATCAGTGATATCTCAGCGGAATTTGATTCAGAGGAAGAAGCAACTGTGAACACTACAAATACTGAAAGAAGAACCAGTTTGAGAACTTCTCTAATGCAGAACTCACTAACACCTTGCTCATCTCGTTCTCGTGTTGTCTACGAACCTCTGAAAGAAACACCTGAAAAAGATAAGCGAAGCATTGTAACGCGAAAAAGTCTTAATCAGCAAAGCATCATAATAGAAAATTTAGATCAAACAGAGGTGGTAACTTGTGAAGGAAGAAAAGTAACTATGACTCCAAGAAATTCGAAACAAAATAATGGCCATAAAGCAACAGAAGAAACAGTTAAGACACCGACAACTCAGCGAAAATTGTCAAAAACCTTTAAAGTACAGAAATTTTCACAAAGTGACGACTCAAATGTTGATTCCTTCCTTGATTCTGACAAGGAAGAAAGTATCGAGTCTTCAACTAACCAAAACGAAAGTTGCTTAAGAAGTTCCCGTATTCGAAATTTGCCACGAAACCGTTTATCAAATTTTGATGGGGTAAAAGAATTGTTGCAAACACCTAAAGAAATAGTAAGAAAAGTTGTTACACCAGAAGGTTCTGTAGAGCAAAGCACAGTACTATTCGAACATCCATCAGTTGAAAGGATGATTGAGCAAACTGAAGGAGAAAAAACACCAATAGATAGTCAAAGTGAAGGTGTAGAAACCGAAATGGTACTAGTAAAAGAAGATACAGATACATCTCAACGAAAGCTTTCAAAGACACCTCAAGTACAGCAAAACTCACCAGATTATATCTTCAATATTAGTGACGTTTCGCAGACATTTGATTCCGACGAAGAAGAAACTGTGAACAGTGTCACTAGTTTACGAGAAAGCAGTTTGACAACTTCATTAATCCAAAACTCACCGAGAAAAAGATTATCTGATGATGTTGGTTCGAGTAATGTGAAAGATAGTCACGACAAACTAACAGAACAAAAGGTGGAGATGACAAATAGCAGCACTGAATCTCAGATACTTGATTTTACGGAAGACTACACTGTGAATGCTTCACCCAATGAAAGCTTAGGAAGTTTAAAATCTTCACGAAATCGAAATTCTAATCTTGTCGGCGTCAAGGAACTGCTACAAACACCTAAAGACAAAACAAAAACGATTTCATCACCAAGAAATAGTAGAAGATATAGTAAAATCTTAGACGGACATTCATCTAACTTGGCAGTCGACAATATTAAAGAAATAAGAGAAACTTCAACTCCAAGTCTACGATCTCCACGAATTCGAAATTCATCACAAAACAGCATTTCAAATTGTGCTGGTGTCAAAGGATTGCCCCAGACACCTATAAACCAAGCAACAGAAGTAGCAACACTAAAACAAAGTGGAACACATAGTAAATTACTAGAAGATCCTCTAACTGATACGATATTTGATGAAACTGAAGAAGTAGGGGAGACTCTAACAAATACAACAATCAATAATAAATCTATTAACATGAATACAAATCATCAAAACGTCATAGTAGAATATCTATATCAATCAGATGTAACTTGCGAAGGAAGAAAAGCAATTATGACTCCAAGAATTGAGAAACAAAATATAAGTGAAAAATCAACAGAAGAAAAAGCTAAGACGCCGACAACTCAGCGAAAGTTGTCAAAAACCCCTAGAGTACAGAAACCTTCAAAAAGTGATGATTCAGATGTTAGTTATATTCCACAATGTTTTGATTCTGACAAGGAAGAATCTGTCGAGTCTTTAACTAACCGAAACGAAAGTTGTTTAAAAAGTTTCCGGATTCGGAATTTGCCACGAAATCGTTTATCAAATTTTGATGGGGTAAGAGAATTGTTGCAAACACCTAAAGAAATAGTAAGAAAAGTTGTTGCACCAGAAGGTTCTCTAGAGCAAAGCACAGTACTATTCGAACATTCATCAGTTGAAGAGATGATTGAACAAACTGGAGGAGAAAAAACACCAATAGATACACAAAAGCATTGGCAAAGTGAAGGTGTAGAAAGGGAAAAGGAACTAGAAAAAGAAGATACAGATACATCTCAACGAGAGCTGTCAAAGACACCTGAAGCACAGCAAAACTCACTAGATTATATCTTCAATATTGGTGACGTTTCGCAGACATTTGATTCCGACGAAGAAGAAACTGTGAACACTGTCACTAGTTTGACAACTTCATTAATCCAAAACTCACCGAGAAAAAGTTTATCTGATTCTGTTGCTGCGAGAAATGTGAAAGATGGTCACGATAAACTAACAGAAGAAAAGGTGGAGATGACAAATAGCAGCACTGAATCTCAGGTACTTGATTCTATGGAAGACGACACTGTGAATGCTTCAGTCAATAAAAGCTTAGGAAGTTTAAAATCGTTACGAAATCGAAATTCACCAAGGAATCGCTATTCTAATCTTGCCGGCGTCAAGGAATTGCTACAAACGCCTAAAGACAATATAAAAACCGTTTTCTCCCCAAGAATTGAAAGACATAGCAAAATGCTAGAAGATCATCCAACCGACACGATAATCGATGAAACTGAAGAAGTAGAGGAGACTCTAACAATTACAACAATTGATAATAAATCTATTAACATGAATACAAATGAAATAGACGAAGAAGTTGATCAAGACCTAAATAATCTTGAAGCAAACGACGACGCTAAAATAACGCCAACTAAAAATAATATGTCAAGAATAAATCAGTTATCTGAACAGTTTCAACCAGAGGTTTTTAAAACACCAATTCAGCCACTTAATAAAAAAACCAGAACTTTGAATTCTTCACGAATTCGAAATTCGCCTAGAAATCGTTTGTCTGATTTAGATGGTATCAAAGAACTTTTACAAACACCGAAAAGAATTGAGCTAACACCAAGAAGGACTAGGAAGCAATCGATAAAAGCTGAAGAAGATTCAGCAAATATTCCAATGAACAGCGTTCTTGAAACGCAAAGTACACCAACGAATACACATGAATTAGAACAAAATGCGGCTGGTCTTCAAAATGAAGTCATTCAGGTGTTGGCATCTCCAAGACGGTCTTCAAGAACACCCAGGTTAAATAAAGAGCCACACAATGATATGTCAAATATTAGTGGTATTGCAGGTTTATTTGCTTCTGTTGAACAAGAATCGATAAAAACACCTATTAAAGTATCAAATAAGAGAACTAGTAAGTTGAAGGCTTCCTCCAATCAAAGTACACCTTACTTTGAAGGTGTTGAAGAAACGTTGCAAAGTTCTAGTCTTTCAGTTCTAAAGGTATCAGCATCAAAGAATTACAGCCGTACAAGCAGGAGTCAAGAATTAGAAGAAAGCATGTCTGATGGTAATGCAGCATTCGATGAATTACTTAAAACGCCTTCGAGTATACGGAAGCAAATGCAAAACGATGTTACAAGAACTTTATCATCGAGACGCAGTGGCAAAAAACTGAGCATGAAGGAAGATCTAAAGACTGTTTTGTTAAAAACACCTAGAACCCAAAATGAACCACAAAATGATTTGTCAGACGTCACTGGTATTGTCCAGTTACACAGCACTCCCATCCAACAGTTGAATACTACAAGTTCGGTCGAACAGAAACCAGCTCAAAGTACACCTCTAATTTCAGATTTTGAGGAGAAAATGTTGGCAACTTCGAAAGAATTTGTACATAATTCATCGACAAGAAGTGGCATACGAAGCAATGTTGAACGACAAAAATCATTTACTACTCTAGTTGATGAGAAAAAGATTAGGAAAACATCAATCAATTTACAAAGTGAATCTAAAAATCGTGTGTCTGATTTTATTGGTGTTAAAGAACTTTTAGCCACTCCTCGGCAAGTTGGACAAGCAAAAGCCATTGGCCGGAAGACTCCAAAAGGAGAACAAAGTGAGAACGTTGAGATAAGTGAAAAAGCAGTTGACTCAAAACAAATGTTTAAAGGTAGACGTGTTAAAGTTTCTAAATCACAGAAGGCTCCACGAAATGATTTATCAGATATAAGTGGCGTTGCGCAATTATTTGATTCGGAAGAAAAAGAGGTATTTGCTACATCGCATCAACTGCCAATGAGAACGATAACTCTTAAAACCGTACGTTTTAAGCAATCATCAAGTCACAATTTGTCTGATGTAAGTAGTACTAAAGAGCTGATAGGAGAAACACTGGTTGTTGAAAGCCCGATTAAAAGAAGAGGTAGATCTCAAAAAGCTATTAAAAAACGAGGCCGACCAGCAAAAACAGTTGTTGAAAATGACGAAGATGATACTAATATATCTAAACGGGTTAAAACAATTGAAAAAGTAACTGATGATGCAGATTTATTTAAATTGGCAGAGAATGTTTGCTATGTTGAAAAAGCAGTAATTGAGAAAAAGGAAACTGCTGGTGGTACACGCAGGCAAAGAAAAGTTGTAATAGCTGAACCTGCAGAGGAAGATGAATCAGTAAGTCTATCTATAGAACCAGTTATATCAAAGCGAGGAAGAAAAAGAAATCAAGGTACACCAAATGTTAATGTGGAGTTGCCGGAAAAAGCAAATCTTTTGATTCGAGATAACGATGTAATTGATGTACAAAGAACACTTGCAGTGGAAGATAAACTACCAAGTCGCCGTCCTCGGCTTCGTAACAAAGAGGAAGTCGATGAAAGTGGAGCTGAAAATACACAGGTTACTACACAAAAGCGCAGTAAACATAAAAATGAGACCTTAAATGATGAATCGCTAAACGTTGTAGAAGTCCCAAAACCCACAAAAAGAGGCGGTAAAAAGCAAGCTGAAAATATTAAGGTTACTGAAGAGCAAAAAGAACAAAAGCTTGAAGTTATTGATAAGGCATCTAAACCTCCAAGTAAGCGAGCTAGAAAACCTCATGTAGATTTAAAGAATGCTGAAGAGCAAGCAATCGACGAGCACATATCTCCAAAGTTATTAAGGAAACGTGGTAAAAAACAAGATTCAAGTAGCGATGAGGAAAAAGAAGTGAAGCGTAAAACTCCAAAGCTTACAAAAACACGTGGTAAAAAACAAAATACGGATTTACATAATAGTGAAGACGAAAATATCGAGAAAAAAGAAGATGTTACGGAAGACTCAAAGCCTACAAGGAAACGTGTCGGAAATCGTCTTGGAAATTTAGAGAAAGCTGAAGATCAAAAAGAGGTTGAAGATACAAAAGTTGTAATGAGTAGACGTGGTAGACCGCGAAGAAATATTGTGGAAAAAAACACAGCAAACGAAAAACCACCAAGCCGACAACGTGCTCAAAAAAAAGTTGACACTACAGAAAATGACGTTGAAGTGCTTGAAGAGTCGATTGAAGTCACAAAAAAACCTACACGATCAACGAGGCAAAAAGCAAAGAACAAAGACATTGAACAAACTTCAATTAATGAGCAAATACAGGGCACAAATGATTCCAACGAAACAGTTGAGCCCAAAGGGTCATTAGAGACTATTGGAACGGATAAAAAATTACAATTACGTCGAAGAGGTAGGAACCACAAAGAAAGTTTATCTGAAACGAATAATGAAACCGAAGTAGTAGAAGTCAAAAAATCAACGAAACGTATGCGCGGTGTAAAGAATGATGAAGAATCGATGTCAGAAGAGGAAAAACCAACTAAACGATTAATTGGCGCTCGTGGACAGAAAAATAAGCAAGAAAGCGAAGTCGGTCTAGAAATAGGTAGATCTTCAGTACGCCAACGTGGCAACAAAAATAAAGAGGAAAATGATGGATCGGCTGAGGGTACTAAAATCGATGTTGAAAATAACAAAAAGTCAAAGGTGAAACGTGGACAGAAGAAAGCGGTAGAAGAGGAAGTTGAAATAAAAGTTTATAATACACGAGGAAGAAGATAAATTAATCACTGACAGATTGGTTTTACGAGTACCTTATAGTTTTATATTTTGTATATACGTTTTAACATTTTATATATGATACATATGTTATGATTTTTTTATTTGTGGCTCAATATAGTGCTTTTAACTTTGTAAACGTGTTTTTTTTTATATTTCATGCTTTCACATTTTTATTTAATAACAAAAATTACAACAGTCATTTAGAGTACAGCCTTATGCATCAAAAATGTCTGATACAAAGTAGCCTCTAATAGATATCGCTAGTTTACCATATTGCAGAAGTAATAGGCCCTTTGGCAAATATAGGCTCAAACTTGTCACTGCAAATTCGTTCAAATCTGAATATGTTGCGACTTTCTGATAAGTTCCAATAAGAACGGAATATGTGCAGGTTGACATATATGTAGTTTGAATAAATTTGCATCGATCTTTTTATTTTACTGGTTGATGGTGGCTAATCCAAAGAAGATAGATTACATTGTATATCAAAAGGCGCGAACGTGACAACTTGGTTGTTCAATCAGCGATATGAACTTTTATTTAAATTTGTTTAAATGTATTAATCTAGACATTTGTTCGATGCAAGGTGGTTTGTTCTAATAGATGTCGCTAGATTAAGAATTAAAGCCAGAAAAAAAGTAATAACATTTGAAAATAAAATGTTAAAAAAATAGAATGTAAAATATTGCCAGAGTATAAACAGAAATGCAGATGAAAGAATAAGAAATGATAGAAAAATATCATGACAGAAATAATATAACGCAGAAGAGATTGAGAAAAAAATTAGGCAATAGGTACATGAAAGATAGAAATAGAAATTAAAGCATCCAAAAACAAATTAAAAACAGCAAATACAAAAAAAAATTAATTGTCAGGATAGATAAGAGAAAATAAAAAAATAACTGCAAGAATAAGATGCTGTAATAAAGTGAAAAAATAGATGAATAAATAAACATCTACCTTAATGTTTATTTATTCATCTATTTTTTTAAAAAAATTAGAAACAGCAAATACGAAAATAATTAATTGTCAGGATAGATACGAAAAAATAAAAAAATAACTGCAAGAATGAGATGCTGTAATGAAGTGGAAAAATAGATAAATAAATAAACATTAAGGTAGAGAAGACAAGATGTGAAGAACAAGTTTAATAAAAAGAAAGAAACACGATAAATACAAACTAGATAACAAATAAACAAAAGTAAGAACAGAAGACAGATAAAAAACAAAACAAAACACTGAAATAATAAAGACTGAGCGACCAAAGACAAAACCGACTGCAGAAAGAAAAAAAGGGAAAAGTGTTTTAGTCTATGATTTTTATTTTGTAGTTTAAGTTTCAACACTCTATAGTGAGAGATAGACAACTTTCTATTTCAAAGTCTAAGTCGGTATTTATAGACAGAGCTTAATCTCAAGACTGTCTTAAGTTCTAGTTGCAAAATTCATAAATCTGGCCTTATGATAAACCGACCTTAGTTTGCTAAGGTCGATTTATAAATTTTGATTTTAGAACTTAAGACAAACTTAGGACTATAAATACCGACCTAAGACAAAAAATATTTGATTTTTCAATCGCTGTTTGTCGGTTTTATGAAACTTGCCGCCAATTTATTTTTTATTATGATTAAATAATTAATCCTGCATTATTAGATACACAAATGTAAGATTAAATTATTGACAATGCAATGAACAATCTCAACAGTTTTTGATTATCTATTTATCACCTTGATCGTCATTTCCAAGTATACCTGTACTATAGTAGTCGTCACATTACCATTTATAACCATAGCAATGGTTATTTTTGCAGGAAGCAAGCGTACTCTTGGTGTATCAGTCGTGGGTGAGTCCTTAAGCTTTTTATTTTGTAGTTTTATTATTTAAGTATAATGTTCTAGCAAATTTATTGCCTTTTTTGGGCGGTATTGCTATTGGTTGGACTTCTCCAGTATTGTATATTCTTCAAAATAATCCTGTTAGTACAATACCTCTGGACCATCATATAACCAGGGAAGAAGCAGCGTGGATTAATTCATTGAAGTCTCTAGGTGCCATACCTGGTGCTTTTATCACCGGTCTTCTTGCCCGGAAATATGGAAGAAAAGTTGCACAACTTCTAAGCGCTTTACCTTTTTTTATTTCATTTCTGTTGCTTGCATTTGCAAAAACTATAACACTCTATTATGTAGGCCGATTCATAATGGGTATAGGAATTGGTGCAACTTTTTGCATCATTCCTTTATATTTGGTTGAAATATCGGAAAATGTAAATAGGGGATTTCTTTTGGCATCCAAAACAACATTCCTTACTTTAGGTATTTTGGTCACTTTTTGTATCGGGCCATTTGTTTCAATCATGATTTTTAATTTAATTTTGGCAGTATTTTGTGTAGTATATACGCTGCTTTTTTGGTGGGTTGCACCGGAAACCCCACATTTTTTACTTGTACAAGGCAGAAAAGAAGAAGCTTTTCGGTCACTGCAGTGTCTTCGTAGTAGACCTAGTGAAGAGCTTCATCATGAGTTGCAAGATCTTCAAGACTCTTTACAAATGTCTCAGGGAACATACTTAGATATTTTTACAAAACGCGCACCACGAAAGGCTTTAATTTATTTGATGATTTGCGTAACATTTGTACAATTTACGGGTACTGGCATTCTTGTATCATATAGTCAAACAATATTCCACGATGCTGGAACCAATATACCCTCTCATATTTCATCTATTGTAGTTGGTATAATAGAAATCGTTCCGAGTATTATAGCTCCATATTTAGTTGAACGTTTTGGCAGGCGGTATATCCTCTTAATTTTAGTTTTTGGTGCAACTGTAGGAAATATATTACTTGGCACTTATTTTTATTTGAAAGACAACAAAGATGTTTCAGAAATATATTGGTTACCCTTACTAGCTTTTATCATTGCGACGGTATCTTATTATAGCGGTATAGCAGCAATTCCTTGGGGATTTATAGGAGAACTTGTGCCAATTGAAGTAAGATCTGAAGTTTCAATGATTGTAACAGCATTCAATTGGCTAACAGCTTTTTTGCTCACAAAATACTATTTTTTAGTTTCAAGCGCTGTAACTGTAGGAGCAGTGTTTTGGTTTTTTGCAGTATGTTGTGCTGCTTTTGAATGCTTTATTTATTTTTTTATTTTTGAAACAAAAGGTAAAAGCCTTAAACATATTCAAGATATGCTACAAACCTAAATATAAATGTTCACCGACTGTATTTACTTCACCTTCTATTTATTTCCTACCTAGAGCTTTATTGTGGCTAAATACTACTTTGTGTGATAAATAGACTCACTAATTCACTATTATATCAAAAGTAGTTTAATAATAGGTCGTCTTATTAAATTAATTTTAGTAACATTTAGCTGTGACCGCTGACATTAGCCGAGTTACACTTGCAAGAACAACGTTCTCTGTGACATTTAACACTTTGTTTTTCTGACACCAACCATTGAAAGCGCCATACTCTTGTTTTTTAATGCAAATTTTGACTTTTAGACCAGAAATTGTCAATGGTCTCTTAAACGGCTTTGCTTATGGCAAACAGCATAAAGGTAAATTTATCGTTTTTAGCGTCCATATCGGACATTGGCACACAAATGATTGAAACAATAAAATTTCTTTTACGGTTACTATTTTCAAATTCAAATGCAAAAGGTAAAACTGTATAAAACTACAACTATAGAAAGTTTTGTATTGTATTAAATGATATTATTAAAAATTAAATTAAACAAAAAGCCTATTTTGGCAAGTTTACTTTAGAAAAAAAAGTATGCATTGTAAATCAATGTGCCAATATAAAAAAAAATTATAGCTGCGTTTTGGTAGAAGCCTAAAACTCATTTAGACAATAAATATAACGCTTGCGATTATAACCTCTAAAAATTGCAATAAATTAATTATTTGTTGATAATTAATTAATTAATGCATTTTTCATAGTATTTGAGTATTTGATATCATTTATAAAGCTGGTCATGACACAAAAGTTTTCTAAATTTGATAATTATTGAAAAGATATGTTTATTTGCTTAATTTGTGTCGAAAATCTATCACTTGTTACTACTGTTAAATATATTAATATTAGACAATGATATTAGAGTATGTTATCAGCAAAAAAACAAATTTACTAGACTGTCAAAAAAAGTAAAATCTATCAGTTTATACAGCATATACCTGAACATCAACTTGGCAACAGTGTTAGCAGGTCTATTATTGTGGCAGTGGGCTCAGCTAAGACCATAGTAGAACAGTAGAAAAGTAGATATAGGTATGACTTTCAGATTACATTAACTAATTGTTAACTTACGTAAGTTCTAACTTACTGTACAAGTTTTGTAATTTTGCTTACACCTCAAAGCAATTTGACTAACCGCACCTAACCTCAAAAAATTTGTCTGCTAAATAGTGCAATTTTTCATACACCCAATAACGCTTTGCTAAATTAGTGTGGTTTTTTAGAAAACAAAATTAAAGCGTCTAAGCGTTTAAAAAAATGAGCTGCCAGTAAATGTCTTCATTTCGTGTTTGATGCTCCACCTGTATATATAATTATTATAATTTAAATAAGAAAAATTAACAGTGACCTATGCAGCTCGCAATACATCTCTAAGCATTAATTGCATAATGTTAAAGCCTGAACCATTATTAATCGACCTATTTTTTCAAAAAGATTTTTCCAGTTGTACCTAAATCTAACCTCAGTTTTAATTTAAGAAATCGATAGTGGAACACATTAATCAGATTAAATTAAAAGCACTTGTAGTGTTATAACAAAAAAAAACTTTAATGAATAAATCAGGTCTATAACAAATAATCAAAATGTCGTCCATTGACTTCAAGTCATTGGCGCGCTGCGCTACTGACATTCTGCAACATTTGAGAATTATTATTAATTTTGGCAACTATTGCCTGAGGTAGCTCATCAAGATTATTTAAGCTTTGCTGCAAAATTTAGTTTTTTAAATAGAGCCACTAAAAAACGTCACAGAAAAAGGTTATGGCTGTATTTCGACTGATAACTCGATCATAATTTTTCTTATCATATTCAAGGTCTCGTAAGTCTTGCTGAAAGTACCCCATCACAATATCATCGTCACGAACCTGTGATGTAAAATCTCCGTTCGGTATCTTGCAGCAGTAAATGTTCAATCAAAAATTATTGGCCCAACAATTCTAGTGCATATACGAAATCAGATTCTATAACAAAAATTTTCTGTTTTGTGCGAAAACCATTTTAAATTCAAAAATTAAAAAATTTAGTAATAATTTTAAGATTAGATAAAAATTATGATCCATAGGCTTGGCCAACTATGACGCCAAATTTTAGAAAACACCTGTTATCTATGATAATAATAAAATGTTTAATATTATGCCACTTACCCCAAACGTGTCTGTCAAAACTTAAAATACATTATAAATTATATTATTAATAATTTTTAGTTTTTTATATAAGAAATTAATTAAATTTAAATATTTTATATCGTAGCAGTACAATATTTTGTAAAAATGATAATAATACCTTGAAACATTAATGTTTCATAAAAGTCATAAAGAAAACATTGAAAAAGAATGCAATTTTTTTTAATTAATTTTTTATCAAATCAGTGTATAGTAATTTACATATTGAAAACCTATACGTAATAATTAATTAACACATTAATTACTTTTTCTAAAATTTAAATTAATAATAATTGGCGCCTAATCAATTGCGCACGCTTCAATTACGTATTTGAAAAGCATAGCGTTTGCTATGCTACACTGGCTATGCCTACATTGCCTACTACAATTCATAGAATTCCGAGTCTTTAATCTTACTAGAATCAACACGGCGGCGCTGTGTTGTGAATTTGTGTAACCTACCTAACCTAAAAAAGAGCGCCAACGCAAAAAAATGGCTCCAAAGCGAGGCAAAAAAGTGCAGAAATCCGAGGAAAATGATGTCGTCGCTGAAGTGCTCGATGATCCGCTATCGTTAGACGACGAGGAAACCTCCCCGGCAGGTAAAAAAACAGCGAAAGCTGCACGTGCGGGCAAGACAGCACAGAAAGGGAAAAATAACGCATACGATACAGAAGAACCAAAAAGATCCGGACGTGGTGCAAAACCAGCAGAGAAACTGGAAGCGGCAGATGAGGAAGATTCAGAAAATGAGACTGGTGATGGCTTCAGCCCGAAGAGTTCTCCGGGGAAAAAAACTCTCCCGCCAAAAGAAGAAACCAAGAAAAAAGGGCGTGGAGCCAAAAAGCGAGCCGGCGGTGGTGAAGGAGATGGGGTGGACCAGTCGAAAATAGCGCGGCGTTCGGAGGAAAATGATGAAAATAAATCGTCCGGAACGGGAAAAAAGCGAGGAAGGAAACTTGGCTGGAAGAAAATAGCCGGGAAAGCACCTGCCAGTAGGAAGAGCCCCAGAACGAATATCTAATAAATTTATAAATTTGGTTATTTTTCAATACCTGTTACCTCTGTTTTCAGTTCAAAATATTTTAATTTTTGTTTTTTGGGGAAGAAAGATATTTGACACAGGCTTGACCGATAGTTAAATGCCAGAATATTTTTGATGGTTTTGTCATGTTATAGTATTAATGTAGATTGTCTTTCTTCAAATAAAATACCTAATGATTTGTAAAATAAGTGTTTCCACTCGTTCCCAAGATAAATACCGTAACTGTAACTATTGTAGTATCCACAGTACAAAGGCTCATTATAGTAGGCAAAACAAGCCTTGACCTACATACAACTTAAAAATATTCCCGACATCTTGAAAGAAATTTATCAAATTTGTACGAAATGCCCCCTTGGCAAGGTTAGCTCTAATTTTGATAAATCTCATATATTTTTCCTTCAAATTTTTGGTCATAAAGTAATGTCCACTTTTTAGTTATTTCATTATCGCTTTCAAGTCAAATTTCCGTTTGAGGTTAATGACTTTTTCGTAAATGTTTAGTTTTTCTATAATAGTTAGAGAGCCAGATGAGTAAAAAGTAAGCTATTTTGCCTGTCAAGATTATAAAATCAGCTTAACCAACCAACATCTGGTGAATTAAATTAGCCAAAACACAAATATAATATTGGTTATTTTAACGTTCTTACAATGGCTACAGCCCTACCGCTATAAATTTAAAATTGCTAAACTGGATAAAAATGATACCCAAATAAATACATTACATAATAACCAAATATGCTGTTTATAACTGCTTAATTAAAAAAACAAATAAATTTTAATATCGGCCTTATTAACATTAAATTTATTATTATTATTAATATTGCCACATTTATCTAACCTAACATTTTCTTTCTCGTACCCTACCTATCTCAAACTCTAACTCTACCAAAATGTCAAACCCTCAAAATACTATACAATGTTGCCGGCTACATTTTCCAGAATAAAAAGAAACTTAAAAAAAAAATTAATAACAAATAATCTTTCTTAGATGTAAACATAATTGAAAAAGCAACAGGCGATTTAGATTTTGATATATTTAGAAACAAAACAAGTCATCTGCATACCCAATGTTGAGTCATTGTTTTCAACATTTACTTTTTTTTTAACTCAAAAAAGTTTTAATAAAGAAAAAGCATTAATTTATGAATAAAGTTGCTAATATTAATGGATATAATAACAAAAGTTTTAAATAAAATTATAAATTAACAAAAATTTAAGACAAATGTCAAAAATATATGGCAAATGTGTAGATCATTTCAAAGTTCAAAACACAAGGCGCACTTAGCTCACTTAAATTACGACAGATTAGACAAGTCGAGTATAGCCGAGCACGCCTTTAATAGCAATCATCATATTAGTATTAACAGAGCTTAAAATTAGTCAAGCAAAAAAATTACAGACGTTGCTGGATTCATTGAAATTTATAAAAATAGAGCAAATGCTCTATTTTTGATAAATTCTGATAACACAGATAACGATACTCTTTCCAGCCCCTTTATCTAATTATTAGAAAAAACCTACAAAAGTTCTCTAAACCAAGTAAAAGTAAGCAAATAATAATAATGGAGTTTTATTCATCTCTTGATGACCGATTGGTGGTTAAACAAGCTCTTGAGATCTAATAAACAACTTTTCGGCAAGTGGTAAAACTGTGTGAATAATTTACAGTGCCAACGGTTGTAAACCATTCAATTAAACTAAATATAATGTATTTAGAAGATATAGTAAAAGGCCTCTTGTAAAAAGGTTTCAGATATACTCGGCAGTAAATTTTATTTCACTAATTTATCAAAAAGTTTTATATCCAAAACCGCAGGCATAAAGTCAAAAAAAAACGTCTTTTAATTAGGGTGTAGTATTCAGCTGCCTGGTTGGTTATATTCCTAATATCTAGACCCGCAACACTTCGGATTGAAATTTACTGCCGAGTATATTTCAAACGTTTTTACTATAATTATCAAAATATGTTTCATTAAAAAATCGGAAAAAACCTAAAATACTAATAATAGAATAATGAAGTGATAATCTATTTTGCGCAATAAGAGGTTCTTACAATCGTTCAAGATATACCTCACATTCTTTATTTGTATATTGTTAATAGGGCTGAACACATATGCTTATTAGAAGATTTTTCTTATTTTCCATAGCGGAAATCAACCATTTTGTTTTTGGATATCTGGTAAATCTGGTAAAATTGTTGGCGTTGAAAAAATAAAATAGAAGTGAGAAAAAAACTGATAGCCTGACGTACAAACTATATCAAAGACAAAATTATTCTAAATAAACCTTTTTTTCTGCTGGGACTCAGATAGGAAAAAAGCGCCACAAAAAGTAGAAACGTTCGATGTAAACAAAGAAATAGTACTGATAAACAAAGCTTTCCAAATGCTAGAAAGACTAAACCCGAATTTTAACTGACATTGTTAGAATTTCTATTGCTGCACATTTTTCTCTGTATAGAAGAAACTTGAATTACAAATTGAATAACATTTATTAATATTAATATTGTGACTGCGGTCTAAATAATCTTCAGCTAATAAAAAGTGCGTCTATAAACCTATTTTGTACACTATTTTTGTTAAGAAGCTTAAAGGCTTGTAGTACGTTCTGTTTTTCCAATGTAAACTTTTCCACAATAGCATAAAGCTCTATAGACATCTTTAAACAAGAAAGTGTAGTTTTTTTTTAAATGATGACTTGTTAAAGATTTTTGAAAGAGCTTTGATAACCGTTCTCAATTCTTGCTTGCAAACAATTTTCCCGTCTTAGTTCGAAAACTTTTTTTTTTGACTTGCGACTTTTTATTTGCTGTTTGAGCTAAAATGACATAAGTTAATACTGTGGTATTGATCACAAGATCATCAAGACTGATCAGTCTTGATGATCTTTTTTAAGCCATTATGCCCTTTTTGTGTAATATAAAGAAAGAACTTATTTTTTTAAGAACGCACTTACGTACGCTAACGATTTTTACCAGACTGTTGAACTCAAAATGTTACACAAGTTTTTTTTAGAGTTTTGAGAGAAATTGATCCAGCTACTAAGTATTGATTGTCATCTTACAAAAATATAATCTTTATAGCGCAGGCATTTTAGCTGGAACAAGGATCGTTGACGTAGAAGTATAGTTGGTCCAAGACATATACGACTAGCGTATTTTACGATTTTACAACAGCCCAGCTTGTTTATCTTATATCGACCACATTACTGATAACAATTAGTTTACAGACTAACTCGGCCACGTATTGGTCTCAGATAATGACTCAATCGACCAGTTCAACAGCGCAATCAAATACCGTTTACGTATAACCAACATTCCATCGCTTTTTTAGATAGGCAATTGAGCGGAAAAAACCATCGCTCAGGGAGGTCTTGTACCGAGTGAGTTAACTATATTACATAACATTTTTATTTTATAATATATCGTAATTGACAGCCGTTTTAGAAATAACTATTATAATATAGCCTCTGTTCCAAAAAACTTTTACATTCCGATGAGTCCGACAACAGTACCAGTAGACATAATTTTATTTAATTCAATTTAGAGAATTTGACAAAGTATAAGACAAAAGATCCCACTTGTAAGATTTTAACAGTTTTTTGAATCACAAGGCCGGAAACCGGCATATATACATTAATTGTAACATTATACAATACAAACCGTTAGTTGTCGTTGATAAATATCTGACAATTGATAATGACAGCAAATGTCATAGTAATCATTTTCTAGCCTAGGCTGGCAAGACGGCGTTTCAGGCCGCTTAGGACACGTTGAAAGTTATGTTTTGCAGGCACAAGGCACAAAAAATTTATTTGCGGATTACCCTAAATATAGAACGATCTCTAATAATTTATAACAGTGGTTTCTGGTGTAAATAAAATTTACTGCCGGGTATATCTCAAACTCTTTTACTTTACACCTTTTATCAAAAGATGAAGTAAGCTGTTCAAAAGATAAGGCAAAACAATTACTTAAGCAGATTTTCAGCGTGACGATAAAAACTTAGATAAACAAAAAGTTAACAAAGAAATAAATACAAAAATAGAGACTAGAATATAAAATATAAGAGATAGGCAAACTTTTTTGAAACGTGGTATAAATAAAAAACAAAAAAAACTTTTTTTAGATATAAAAAAACGAGTTCGATATATAGGTTTGGTATAAGCCTGGTTGAAGCAAAAAAAAGAAAGGACGTGTTTTTGTTACACAGCTCAAGAACAAGAGCACGATAGACCAATAGGTAAGTTGTCATAATCTATATATCTACAATTTAAATTATGTATATTTTTATTAAATGACGCACTAGAAACATAACAATAATAATGATAATGGTATAAATTGTGTCTCTACTGACACCCACAACTTTTTATAGACATTTTTTTAAATTTTTTCAAAATTACATTAACGTCATCTATGAAGTACAGTACAGAAATGTGCGTCAACGTTGATGGGGCACAACATGGCTTCGGAAATCGGTAGGGATGTATTATATGCACTAAAGTTTGTATGATAGCATGATTCGTAGCATTCATTTGTGCATTAAGTGGAAAATTGCAGACTCCAGCACAGTAATATGACGCAAACCCAGTAGGAGCTATAATCCAATCCTAGAAAGATAATCATAAGCTTATAGATTTATTTTCATAAATAAGCCACACGTACCTGCCATCGTAAGTCTATAAAACTTATGAACAAATTATGCACTCTACATGTGCCTGATGTTTTGTCAACTAAAGGCTCCTTCATCAGGGTCTGATAATCTACTTTTTCGTCAGCTAGAGATCTCTTTATTTTGGTTTTTGATGTAGAACTAGTACTAAAAGTTGGCTGTACATAGTTTGTGCCTTTGAGAAAAGCGACCATGAATGGCTGGGTTTCATCACTATTAACCCCATCACGTTCAATTACTAGTCCCACAGCTTCAAGACGTAATTCATAGCCTAAAAATATTATTATTAAACATATTCTCAATCATTTTTTTTTAATCTATAAAGTTGTATTTATCTTTTGATAATGACTACAAGGTAGTGGAAAAAGCTATTAAGATTAAACAGAAAACTTTTTTGGCAAGTGGTAAAACTGTTTTAATAGCTTATAGAGCCAAATATTCTAAAATGATTGATCGGGTTGTGGGAAAATAGTGTTATGTTAATGCTAATAAGTAAATAAAAGACGTTTATAATGCTAATGAATCATTAGAGCAGCCTTAATAAGTGTACAAACCGGAATAGAAGAATTAAAGCCTAAATAGTCAAGTTCTAAGTAAAATCCAAAAAAAAGCCGCTTTGTTAACATTGATCTACTTAGTTAATTAATAGCATAAGTACAAAGTGTTTCAAAAAAATTAAATACTGATATTGTATGCAACGTGAGTTATTAGTGTAAAATTGGTTTCTTATGCCTCTGCTATGGATTTAATGTAAACTTTGTTAATAAAACGTAATCTATTTTCTAAAAATATTTGGGAATTAATTATAAAGAAACCCAATTTTTCAATTTTTTTTAATAAATCACTTTAATCTAAAAAACAATTTGACGTATTAATTGCTATAGAACGGTTCTAAGTTTGAAATAACTACAAAAAAATATATTTTTTCTAAGTATTTAAAAACACATGTTTACAAAACATGTTACAATATTTTAATAGTAAAAAAAGTTAGAAGTAAAAGTACCTTGTATAATTTTTTTCCCTAAATTTGAAGTGTTTGTTTATAGAAAAACAATATTTTCAAGTTCTTTTGTTGTCAAAGCTTTATTCTCTTAAATACAAATACTAAAGTTTTAAAGTAAATTCTTTAAGCAGCTTTACTTTTTTTAAGTAAAGTTTTTTTTTATTTTATTGAGTATCACTTGTTTTTTCATCTAAAAAATTTAAAGATATTAAAACTTTTTCTAAACTGGTTTCGGAAACAAGGAAAACTTTTTCTAAACATTTAGTTCTTTGTTATTTAGCCGCTAATAGTATGTTGACAGTAAAATCGGGATAGTCAACAAGGTGGCCACCTGGATCTTCCAATTTGACAAAATATTTTTTTTGTTGTAAGATTATCTAAAATAACTTAGTCTATTAAAAACTTTTATAATAGCATAAAATCACTTTAAATATTTTTTTTAATTGTTAATTTATAGCTTTATTTTTTTGTTCATTGTTTTTTTTTGTGATTATGTATTGAAAACAATTCAATTTTTTAGAATTAAATTTTACACTAATATGTTTTACGTCAACAATTTTTATTTTTAACCGACTTCAAAAAAAACAATGAGGTTCTCAAATCGACTGTATTTGTCTTTTGTGTGTTAGTTACCTTATAACTTTTTTTGAGATAACCGATTTTAATTATTCTTTTTTATTATTATTTATTATCATTTAAATTTGATCAAGATCTGACCAGTAGTTTCTAAGTTATTCTTATTAATGCAATTTTGACACTTATAATTAATTCATTATAAAACCCAAGTGAAAAATTTCAAAATTTGCTTTCAAAATAATTAAATACTATTTTGAGTCAATTAAATAAACAAAATAATAATTAAGTAATCATATTAAAGTCGATTTTTTCTAAATTTTTATTTTGTAGAGTACACTATTTACAGTTAAATAATTATAAAGACAAATTTTATAATCAATTTTTAAAAAAATTATAAATATTTTAAAGTTTTGTTGACGTATTAATTGCTATACACCGGTTCTAACTTTGAAATAAATACAAAAAATATATTTTTTTAAGTATTTAAAAACACATGTTTACAAAAAATGTTTTAATGTGTTGTGCATAGTAAAAAAAGTAAGAAGTAATAAGTACCTTGTATAAATTTTTTTTCTAAACTGGAAGTGTTGTTTAAAAAAAACAATATTTTCAAGTTCTTTTGTTGTCAAAGCTTTCTTCTCTTAAATAAAATACTTAAAGTTTTAAAGTAAATTCTTTAAGCAACTTTACTTTTTATTAAGTAAAGTTTTTCTTTATTTTATTGAGTATCACTTGTTTTTTCACCTAAAACATTTAAGTATGTTGACAGTAAAATCGGGATAGTCAACAAGGTGGCCACCAGGAGGACACTATTTAGAGTTAAATAATTATAGAGACAAATTTTATAATCAATTTTAAGAAAAATTATAAATATTTTTTAACTTCGTAGCGTAGCTTAAAGTATAAGAAATGCTTATTTAAAAAAAAAACGTAAAAAATTGTAAATTAATAACTTATAAAGCAAAAAAGTGTTGCTCTTTAAAAAATTAAAAAAAAACACAATTTTTAGAAATAAAACTTGTAACTAACCTTTTCTTTGCCATGCACAAAAAATTTGAATTTTGTGAATAACAACAAAAGTCAAATAACATTTCTTGTAAACATATAGTTTTGAAATTTTTTTGGAAAAAAAATCACAATTTTTTTTTTAATATTGCAAACGCAAAACAATTACACGTTTCTGTTAAAATTAATAAACATACAATAAAATAACAATAAAATAAAACTGTTTCATTTAAAACAAAAAGTTAAGTTCGACTTTGGAAAAGTAGGTCTCTTCAGCCCCTATTTAACCTTAAAAATGGTTAGAAAATCGAGTTATTTATTGCAGTATAAATTTATTCCGTTAACAATTCTCCACTAATATTCTACTTAGTTTGTTTTACGTCAACAATTTTTATTTTTAACCGACTTCAAAAAAAAAAAAGAAGGAGGTTCTCAAATCGACTGTATTTGTTTTTTGTGTGTTACCTTATAACTTTTTTTTGGGATAACCGATTTTAATGATTCTTTTTTATTATCATTTGGTGCCATTTAAATTTGATCAAGATCTGACCAATAGTTTCTCAGTTATTCTTATTAATGCTTTTTTTGAAATTTATAATTAATTCATTATAAAATCCAAGTGAGAAATTAAAAATTTTAAGAATTGCTTTCAAAATAATTAAATACTAGTTTATAAGCAATTTGCGTCAATTAAATAAATAAAATGATAATTAAGTAATCATAATGGATTCTGTTTTTTCTAAATTTTTAATTTGTAGAGTACACTATTTACAGTTAAATAATTATAGAGACAAATTTTTTAATCAATTTTAAGAAAAATTATAAATATTTTTTAACTTCGTACCGTAGCTTAAAGTATAAGTAATGCTTATTTAAAAAAAAAAAACATAAAAAATTGTAAATTAATAACTTATAAAGCAAAAAAGTGTTGCTCTTTAAAAAATTAAAAAAAACACAATTTTTAGAAATAAAACTTGTAACTAACCTGTTCTTTGCCATGCACAAAAAAATTGAATTTTGTGAATAACAACAAAAGTCTAATAACATTTCTTGTAAACATAGAGTTTTGAAGTTTTTTTAGAAAAAAAATCACAAATTTTTTCTTCATATTGCAAACGCAAAACAATTATACATTTCTGTAAAAAATTAATAAACATACAATAAAATAACAAAAAAATAAAACTGTTTCATTTAAAACAAAAAGTTAAGTTCGACTCTGGAAAAGTAGGTCTCCTCAGCTCCCATATAACCTTACAGATTGTTAGAAAATCGAGTTATTTATTGCACTATAAATTTATTCCGTTAACAATATTTACATTACATGAATAGCAAAGTCAAAAAACACTATCCCACACTGATGACTCACATGTATATATATCTAAATAATCAATGTTTAGTTAATAAGTAGTGTTAAGTATTTATGGTATATAAGATAAAATCTGATTGAAACTAACAATTTTTTTTGAACTACTAGAAAAGTATTGTACAATAATTGTCTTAAAACGTCAGTCCGGTTTCTTTTTTTTTAAATAAAAAAATATATTTCTTTAAATAATTAAAATTTTCTATTGTGTTCAAAGGTTTGTTGTTTCTCAGAAATCTTTTAAAAATAATATTTTACCTGGCTTGTCGACTAAGTGCACAGACAGGTAGAGACCCTTATTAGAATCCGGAAACGCCACCCAGGCAGGAAGACACGCTGTGACATTTAATTTCAGCCATTGGCTAAACTCTCCAGTTGTATTTACTGAAGATATATATTCCAACCTTTCTTCTCTGAAAAATTTAATTTTTTTGTTATTTAAATAATTTATAAAAAGTTATTAAACATTTACCCTGAACTCATATTTATTAATTCATAGAGAGTGACTGTATATGTATTTTTAGAATCAATTTCAGTTTGGTAAATTCTTAATTCTGCACCAACCACATCTTCAGCAATAGGCATTCTTGACACATTGAACCATAGTCTTTTACCCCTTTCATGGCGAACCTCACGAACATGATGATCTACAAAATAAATCAAATTACAATAAACAGTTATAGCAAGCCGCACTAAAATCTTCCCAACAATGAAAACCAATATTGAAGTTAAAATTCTTGTTAACGTAGTTTCGTGCCAAGAGACGAGCATAAAAATTGAAATTTACAATAAATAGGTCTTTAATTATATTTATTATGAATGGGTTTTAACTCGTCTGCCGATGTTTATTCTGTTCCATTCTGTTGAGGTTATATTGTTTAAATGTTTGTTCATAAATCAAGCGATGATTAGAATTGCGTAAAAAGACAATAATTAAAAAAAATTATAATTTATATAAAAAATTAAAAGCGTATTTTTGAAATAGAAAAATATTATATATTATTAATTACATATCAGAATACCTAAAGTCTAATCGAAGATTTTAAGAATTTTTAAAATGTCGAGGTACGTTTTGTTCATTGTGAGATTATCAAGAGCATAATTAAATTAATACATATAAATTATTATCTTAATAAATAATTAAACAAATTAAAAATTTAGAAAAAACCGACTTCAATACATAGAGCTATCTTCAATATGATTACTTAATTATTATTTTATTTATTAAATTTTTAATTTCTGAATTGTTTTTACAATCAATTAATTATAATTAATAATAAGTGTCAAAAATTTATATAACTTGAAAAATTTGAATGGGGCTAAATGCAGAGCAGCAGTTTCCAAATAGTAAGAGAATTATCAAAATACACTTGAATTGAGAACCTCCTGCTTTTTCTTGAAGTCGGTTAAAAAGATTTCAAGTCGATAAGATTGCTGTGTTTTTTTAGATATAGAAAGTTATAATAAATCTAACCAAATTGCTGCGCCCTTGAAGCAAAAAAAAAGACAAGAAAAAGATATGAGTAAAAATTCTTACTGATAGGTTCAAAACTCATAATAATATCACTCTGATCAATTGCATTTTGTTCAGCTCCAGTAAAACTCAAATCAGCACTTCTTTGATGTCTTGATTTTTGATCATCTTCATTCATTTGCGATTTGTAAATATCCAGAAGAAATTTCGGCGCTGACCTCTTCAATGAGCCATTCGTTGTCCTTTTCGGTCTCTGGGGGAGCCCTAGAAGCTTCAAAAGTTCACGCTCGATTATCTGTCTCTCCTGTTCGGACATTACATGGTCGATTTGCGTTTGATCATAACCATTATCCAAATAAATTCCAGCTTTTGATGCAAAAGTAGCGCTAAATATCACAAAAAATAAAGCTACTACGGGTTTCATCTTCGATTTTCACACGAATTATTCACAATCACTTTTAACGCGAATTGTGGCTCTAGCTGTTTACAGCTCGCTCATGAATGATATTTTTAAAATTTCTTGAGAAGAAATTCTCCTCAAAAGGATTAAGGGAGAAAGTGTGTACCTGTTTTAATTGCAGGTAAAAAAAATTAATCTTGCGAGAAAGATTAAGATGACAAGTCACAACGGTGCATTGTTTAGTTTTATACTAAAAAAATGTATCGCAACGTTTAGTTTATTTTTCATAACTTTATTTATACTAAAAATTAATTACAATAGAAACATTTATTTTATGATTTTACCTGATTCTGTCAGTAATATTGCCATAAAAGCATTTAAAAGGTAGGAAGAAAACGACTCTTTCCGGCAGTAAAGGGATGGTAATTAATTTTTATTTAGAAGTGTTTGGAAGAAAATGGAAACTAGAATAAATCTTATTATAGCAGAAAACATTGGTCTTTACGATACTGGACTTAACCGTACCACCTTCTTTACGATGCGGTCAGAAAAGCTTAATAACCCTGTTATAAATATTTTTTCTTTCAGAGAGAGCAAAGCCGTAAATTTTAATTTTTTTTTTGAGTAAAAATCTTATTACAAATAGAAAAAAATTATTTTCCGGTTAACAAAAGTAGAAAAGTGTAAAATTTGTAATTGATTTTTCCAAGTAAACAAATTAATCTTAAAATGTAATAAAATGGTTGTGAAAAAATCAATAAAAGAATTGTGTATTTTTGTTTTGTATTTTTATTTCATTTGTAACACATAATTTTTAAGTAAGTGCCTTCACCATTTGGCTATTTAGTCCAAAAACTTAAATAAATATTGACATAAATATACTACATAAATTTAAATAATTATTGAACCGTAAATAGTGTAATTAATTGTAAATTAAAAAAACACAATATCTTCCCATAGATGCATCTATGAGAAGATATTGTGTTTTTTTAATTTACAATTAATTAATTATTACAATCCCACTTTGTGTTAAAAAGATGGAACACCTTCACAAGGTAAATAGTGTACTCTAAAATAAAAAAATGTTGACATAAAACATACTAAGTGTAAAATTTGATTCTAAAAGATTAAATTATTTTCAATACATAATCACAAAAAAAAAACAATGAACTAAAAAATAAAGCTATATGTTAACAATTAAAACAAATTTTTCAAATAGCTTTATGCCATTTTGAAAGTTTTTAGTAAACTAAGTTATTTTAGTTATCCTTACAAAAAAACAAAATTTGTCAAATTGGAAGATCTAGGTGGCCACCTCGTGGACCATCCCGATTTTACTGTCAACATACTATCAGCGGCTAAATAACAAAGAACTAAATGTTATTATCTAATGAAATTTTTCACTCGGGTTTTATAATAAATTAATTGTAAGTGTCAAAAATTGCATTAATAAGAATAACTTAGAAACTACTGGTCAGATCTTGATCAAATTTAAATGATAATAAATAATAATAAAAAAGAATCATTAAAATCGGTTATCCCAAAAAAAGTTATAAGGTAACACACAAAAGACAAATACAGTCGATTTGAGAACCTCATTGTTTTTTTTGAAGTCGGTTAAAAATAAAAATTGTTGACGTAAAACATATTAGTGTAAAATTTAATTCTAAAAGATTAAATTGTTTTCAATACATAATCACAAAAAAAAAACAATGAACAAAAAATAAAGCTATAAATTAACAATTAAAAAAAAATTTTAAAGTGGCTTTATGCCATTTTAAAAGTTTTTAATAGACTAAGTTATTTTAGATAATCTTACAACAAAAAAAATATTTTGTCAAATTGGAAGATTCAGGTGGCCATCTTGTTGACTATCCCGATTTTACTGTCAACATACTATCAGCGGCTAACTAACAAAGAACTAAATGTTTAGAAAAAGTTATAATAAGTGTAAATTTTTTAGGTGTCAGAATAAATCATGCTTAATGAAATGAAAAAAAAATTATTTACCTTGAAAAAAAGATAAAGTTGCTTAAAAAATTTACTTTAAAACTTTAAGTATTTTATTTAAAAGAAAATAAAGCTTTATATTGACATAAATTGTTTGTACTTAAAAAGCTCAAAAAGCTTTAGTATTATTCAATTTAATTCATAAATGATTAGTGATCACCACTGACTTTATATCACGCTTTATGGTACAAATGTACAGCTTTATTTCTAATATACATTATTAATTATGGTTTTCCAATTTTTTTTCTTTATTTTTCTATTGCCTTTATATTTTTTATTTATTTGTTCCATTTTAATTTTGTTTGATTTATTATGTTTGTTTACTCGCATTCTGTTTTATCCTGTTTTATTATTTTTATGCGTTAACTTTTCTATCTCTTTACACATTCTGCATTTTTTTTAAACCAATATCGTTTTTTTGTCTTATTCGCACATCTATTTTATTTTTTTGTTGGCGATACAAGCAATGTTAGGTACCTTGGTGTCACAACAACGTAAAAATTTAGAAAACAATAAACTATATTTTGTCAAATTGGAAGATCTAGGTGGCCACCTCGTTGACCATCCCAATTTTACTATCAATATACTATCAGCGGCTAAATAACAAAAAACTAAATGTTACTATCAAGTTTAGGGAAAGTTTCAATAACTGTAAATTTTTTAGATGACCGAATAAATCATGCTTAATAATATAAAAAAAATATAATTTCCCTTAAAAAAAGATAAAGCTGCTTAAAAAATGTACTTTAAAACTTTAAGTATTTTATTAAAAAAAAAAGCTTTATATTGACATAAATAGTTTGTACTTAAAAAGCTCAAAAAGCTTTAGTATTATTCAACTTAATCCATATATGATTAGTGATCACCACCGACTTTATATGACACTTTTTGGTACAAATGTACAGCTTTATTTCTAATATACATTATTAATTATGCTTTTTCAATTTTTTTTCTTTATTTTTCTATTGCTTTTATATTTTTTATTTATTTGTTTCATTTTAATTTTGTTTTATTTATTATGTTTGTTTACTCGCATTCTGTTTTATCCTGTTTTATTATTTTTATGCGTTAACTTTTCTATCTCTTTACACATTCTGCATTTTTTTTAAACCAATAACGTTTTTTTTTGTCTTATTTGCACATCTATTTTATTTTTTTGTTGTTGATACAAGCAATGAGGTACCTTGGTGTCACAACAACGTAAAAATTTAGAAAACATTAAACAATTTTTAAAAAAAACAAAAGATCTAACTTTATAAATGTAAAATTTTCTTATAATCTAAAAATTGATTTAAATTTTCTTTCTATTTAAGTTTTGTATTCGTCTTTTACTCTTCTTTTGCTTAAATTCTCTCTTACCATTTATATCATTTCCATTTACTCTAATCCTGTTTTATTAATTCTGATTACTCCACTTAGTTTTATTTCTCATTTTTACACTTTTTTGTTATATGTTTAGTTAAATCTTATTTTTCTTCGCACGTTTTATGGTTATGATAACAAATACAATGTAAGACGGCTTCCTGCTATGAGCAAAAAATAAATGCACACATTTCTAAAAAACATAAAACTGTTTACAAAAAAATAAGCAGTACTCAAAAAACAAAGCAAATATTCCAGGTTTGAAAATGTGTAACAATCTACCTACAACTTTTTTTACAGTTTTTTTTTCAATATTGTTTTTTTCTGTTTTTTCTTAACTTTTATCTTGTTGTAGTCGAAGGTGTTCTCAGTCTTAAAAATAGATTCAACCGTTTGAAAATTATTAGTTTTTTTCTGGTTGATGAATGGATGTAAATATGTACTTTTCACAGGTCTAATTAACTCAAGATTTGGTATTTTGAGCTCATTTTTGAGTTATTGAGCTCATTTAGTAGTCAATCGCTCTTGTACTTGACAGCTAAACATAACAAGCTCTGCACAAAAATTCATTGTTTTTTTATAAAATAATTTGTTCTTTAAAAATTTTTGTACAAAACTAAACTTCTTACAGTTTAGCTGTAATGCCATTGTAGTTTATTTGTGACAATATACATCATTTAATTTTGTACAAATATAATTAAAATTAATAATTATTATTATTTAAGTCTTATTTATTTCTTTTCTAATCGATAATTACAATAATACTCGAAATACACAATATCAGAATCCGTTATTTACATTTTGAAAATTCAAGTGCTTACACGCTAGGAATGAAAACTTTTAATTTTTAACAAACAGTGATACATATTTAAATAAAAAAATATAATTTTATAACAAAAAGAATTTATGGAATTTTTACCCAAAAATTATGCAGGCGTTTTTCCTAATTTTTTTTATTTTAATTACTATTATTTTGACAAAAAAAGTGATCTGACTTGATTAATGTATTTTTTAAATTTTATAACTTTATTATTTTGTAAACTCCTACTCTCTTATAAATTGTACAATTCTCTACAAATCTTTTCAGACATTATTTTCTTTCAAAATCTTGCATGTAGTCTAGGCTTTATTGTCAACAATTTTTATAAAATATGTAGCTTGAAATGGCAGAAACTATTTGCAGCAAAATAATGCAAAAAATACAAATCAGAGATGAGATTAGGGGCAGATAATGCTGATGTCAAAAAACTGACATTTTGTACACTTTTTTCTACCCGCAACTGTATTAGGTTTAGTGTCAAAAGTCTTAGAAATACCCTAGGTTTTTTTTTAATTTATTTTAATAATTCTGTTCAAAATAAAAAAAATCCAAATTTTCAAAATGTCGTATATGAAAATGACGTTAAACGTTGTAAATTAAATCATCAAAAATAATAACTTATGAGAGTGTTAGCAAAAAAACAACGTTTATATTGTATTCCTGATGTTGATTATTATAAAATTTGCCGACTAAACTAAGAAAAACAAAATATGTAGTTTGTTGAAATTGTCAAAAAAAACAACAAAATTGCTATTTAGTTAGCTTATATTAATAAAATTAAAAAAAATCTTTATATAAGTTGCAGAAAAAAAGACCATTATGCATTATGAAAATTTGATACTAATAAAATTATAAAAACATAAGCTACACTGTTGAAACTAATGTCAGAGAGAGAAGTTTTTTACAAAATGAATGTGGTTTTTAAGTTGTTTCACAGTGTTATAGAAAACACCGAATTTTAAAGTTGGCTCAAGTTAAAAGTTAAAAAAAAGATGATCTTAAATTTAAAAGTGATAAAAACAAACTGTCTTTGATGAAACAACTACCACCAATTCATCTAAAAAAAAAAAACAAAATATTTAAGAGAATTTAAAAAAAGCTTAAAAACAATCTTATAAAAAACAGCTTTTTATGAAAAACTTTGATATTGAACCAAAGTGCAATAATTGTAAAAACATGTTTAAGCAAGAGCTGCAATAAAAATTCAAGAATCAATCTTTACAAAATCCGCCAGAACTGCCATATATTTTGTTTATATGGCAGTGATTTGTTTATAATAATAAACAAACCATAATTTGCTTGAAGTAATTGTGTAATAATGGTAAAATATTGTCTAGTACCATTGAAACTGTACCATTTGAAATTCCAACAAATAATGAATGTTTTAGTAAACCTTTTCTGATACAAAAATTTAGCAATCTGTCAGAATTTCCTGACACTTACGAATAACTTTCCACAGTAACACAATGTCTAAAATCTAAGAATACACGTACAAACAGTTACTAAAAAACGCACTCACCAAAGTGCCAAAGATCGAGACAATAAATTGAAAGTACAGAAAAAAAGCTAGGAAGGAGCTTCCTTATTTAACATCTATTAGAGATAATGTAGCATGTGTTCATAAATAACTGTGTCAGTCGATTTTTTTTGACTAGTTTGATTTTTATGCCAATGGAGTGTCATTTTGAAAGTGTTTTGAGCAGGAGTATTTTTACGACTTTAAAAGTATGCCTGGTTATGTCAGCGGTTTTCAGTTGACATTAACGTAGACCTTTGATTTTGTATAGCAAAACAAAAATGTTTACGAAGAAAAATTATGCAAATTGTTTAGTCACACATCTGCCGATGATTTACGCTTCAATAATAATTTTTATTTATGATAATTAATAGTTAATGATGATGGTGAAAAGGTGTGAAAGTGCCAAATACGAAGTTGCCGCTTTTTGCTTTTTTTCCATTGTTTGGAAAATGGCTGAAGACCATCATCTATAAAAGCATGAGACAGGCACCACAGGAATTAATTAATTAATTAAGTCAATAAGCAACTCAGCTAGTTAAGTCGTCATATACAAGCATTAGTTTAATGCCCTAGGCGCAAAAACCTGTCTTAAGTATTAGTTGCAGTGTTGCCACTTTAATAATTTTTCTCAAAATTTTTGTTTTTTACCTGAAGACCTGAAGCAAAAACTGGTATCAACTCAAACACTGTTTGCCCCTTCCTTTGAGTGGAATTCCTTCTAAACAAGCCTTTTAAAATTTCAATTTATTTGAGACGAGCGAGCTGCGAACTCCTACAATTCGCGTTAAGTGTGTAAATACTTGTGAAAATAGACGATGAATTCAGTGGTCGCTTTATTTTTCGTGCTATTTACTACCACTTTTGGGTCCAAAGCTGGCATTTATTTAGATAATGGTTTTGATCAAACGCAGATCGACCATGAAATGTCGAAAGTGGAGAAGCAAGAAATGGAACTTGAAATTTTGAACCTTTTGGGGCTCTCTCAGAGACCGAAAAAGACTATGAACGGCTCCTTGAAGAGGTCAGCGCCGAAGTTTCTTCTGGATATTTACAAATCTTTAATGAATCAAGAAGATGAAAAATCAAGACACGAAAGAAGTGCTGATTTGAATTTTACTGGAGAGGAACAAAATGCAATTGATGAGAGTGATGTTATTATGACTTTTGAAAGTATCAGTAAGTTGTTCTAATATTCTAATTATTATTATTATTATATTAACAACCAATTCTTTGATAAAGCAAAAATTGGTTGAAAAACTTACTCTTGATCTTCATTTAGTTTAAGCCCAATTTAAAATTCATATTATGTTTCAAACTAAACCGACCCAAGTATCAAATTAAGAGTTTAGAAAAGCGACTTCAATATATATACATATAATAAAAAAAAATATATATAAACTATTAATTTAGTACATAATATATTCCTAATTCTTCAAATATTAAAATGTTTTATTCGTTATATTCAAGGAGATGGTTTACGTACGCCATCATTCTACCTATATCTGCAACGTTTATAAAACAAATTTTCTGATATACTTAACTAAAAACTGATAATTTGCTGCTCTTTCATTCTCAAATCATCATAAACTAATTGAGAATTAAAAGCTTTTTTTTCCAACATTTTTTATATTATTGAAAAAATAATAATCATTGTCATTACTTGTCAAAGACCGTAATGATTTTTGAATCCAGCAAAATGACTGTGCTTCTAGAACAGGGAGTGTTGAACATAATAATAAATTTATTAAATTCCAAAAACATAATTACAAGTTATATAATAAGTTTGTAGAAGCTACGTCGTGCATCAGTATATCTAAAGATATAAAAATATGGAAACAATAAAAATAAAAACAAATAAAAAGTAAAAGTGACAAGATCAAGTTAAAACCTGAAAAGTTTTTTTGATCTATAGATCACACATTTGAATTAAAACCCTTATTTTTTTAGAAGTCACTTCAAAATAAAATTGTTTTTGGAAAAATCATATATTCTCCATGCAATCTGCTAATTATCTGATTTATTATTCAAAACGCTATATCATCATTCTGACGATATGACATGAGTAATATTGTTTTTGTATTTCCGGCATTTTTTTTTAATCTAAATTAAAAATCTGGAGACTATTTTGCAATGGCAAAATTGCAAAAAACTCTATTGGAATAACTCAAGATGAAATTCCTATTCCAAAAGTCTCTGATAGCATTGACCAGTCACCGAATGCTGCAAATATTTTGCCATTATTGTGATTAATATTACAAAAATTTAGAGCATTCATAAAATTTGCAATTTTATAATTATTAGTAAGTTAATTAATTTATATTTATTAATATTAATTAATTTACATGTTTGAAGCAGTACTCAATGTCTGCTAAATTTGAATAAACTATTTTTGCAACAACGTCGTGTTTTTTATAGTTTTTAGCAACTTAGATTAAACAAAAACAAAAGAATAAAATAAGTTCAAATGTTTTCGACGAGTAGAAAGACATTCTACATTTTTATAACCGAATTGTTCTTTAATCACAAATTTGCAATCATTTTTGGTGTTAATTTCGGTATCTTGTATAGCAAAAAAAAACCCTTAACATTTTAGAAAAATTAGACTTTTTTTAATTGATAAATATAATAATTCTTTATCTATCTCATCTAAATCAATGTAATATGCTTCATCAAAAAAAAAATTTATATTTTGTTACTTGTATATATGATAACATTTACTGATTTAATTTATTATCTGTTTTTTGAATTTTGGGAATAAATTTGAAATTTTGGTTATTCAACAATTTTTAATGTTGAATATCTTATTTTCTCTAAAAAAATATTTCAATAAATGATTTTGAATAGTGCTGATTGAACTTAGTAAATTAAGTTTTAATATTGATAATTATTTAGTTATTCTCAAGTTACTAAAAAAACCGTTTTTATAAAGAAATTGCTATTCAATTGTGTTGTTAAAAGTAAGAAAACTTTTTTAAAATAGACTATATTTAAATTATTCAATAATTTACCATAAAATTTCTTAGAATATTGCTTAAAACCTAGGTATTTATACAGTTTTGTCTATTGCTTAACCTGATAATGCTAGTTTTATCACATAAAATTTGATTTTTAGTTTTGGTTGTGCCTTGAAGACGACATTTATTTACACCAAAATCTATAACAATAATATTTCTGCTATTTTTATTAAGTTGAGTATCTATTAATTAATTTATATTATGTTATCCATATACTTCAGATAGATGAATAAATAGTCAACATTTTGAAGGGATTCGTAATTATTTATTAATTTTAATTTAGAAATTAGAAACTTATTTTATATTAGAAAAAAAAGTACTCAATTTTATTAAAAAGAATTAAATTTAAATTCATTTTTATCAATCATACATCTATTGTAGAAATTTTTACTACTTCAAAATTAAAAACCGCATTAAAAGGTTTAATATAACTAATGTTACAATTTTTTATTGTTTTTATCAGAACCGATTATAAAAATAACACATTTTAGTGTATTTATATTTATTTGTTTATTCAAATAATTAAACAAATTAAAATATAGAAACAACCGACTTCATTATGATTACTTAATTATTATTTCATTTATTTAATTGACTGAAGTTACTTATAAACTAATATTTAATTATATTTAAAACAATTTTTAAAATTTTCAATTTCTCACATGTATTTTATAATCAATTAATTATAAGTGTCAAAAATATATGTCAATAAAACATTAATAAGAATAACTTAAAAACTACTGGTGAGATCTTGATCAAATTTAAATGAGACCAAATAGAAAGCACCAGCTTCCAAATAAAAAAAGAATTATCAAAATCAGTTCACCCAAAAAAAGTTATGAAGTAACACACATAAAAAAAATACAGTCAAATTGAGATTCTTCTTCTTTTGTTTTGAAGTCGGCTAAAAACCCCCATTTTGCTATATTAATTTTATATATGAATTTTTTTGATTTTAATTTTTTCAAATTGTCGATTCAATGAACAGTAATATTGAAAATGCATTTTTATGCATTATAGCCGATTAAATTTGAACGTTTTGTGAAAATGTTTTGCTCAGAAATATAGTGAATTTTCTGCGTAACTAAGTCTATAGCCGCCTAAAAAAATTCCCTACAAAATCACTTGAAATTTTTTTTTTAAGATTATAAGCAAAATGTGGCTACAAAATTGTAATTATTAATATGAAAAATTAGATAATATTTCTCTAAAATTATGAATATTGAATAAATATACAAATAAAAATATAAATGTTTTTTTTAAACATTTTAAGTCTTTAAAAATTATTAACTAATACCTAAAAGATTACAAAAATATCAACATATACAAGGTGTATGATAGAAAAGGCCTAAGCAACTCAATTGTGTATTGTTCAATTCTAAAAGATGAGTTAAAATTAATTTTGATTTTTAGAGAACTTCAAAGTCAACAACTCTCAAATTTGTTTTTTTAGTAGACAACTATTATTGTTTTTTTTTGTAGATTTGTTTTCTAGTTTTAATAATGTTTGACATCGTTAAAACTACAATAAAAGTGTACAGTATGTTTGAAAAAGCTGGCAACATATAAGAAACTGTTGATTGTAAGTTTTACTAAAAAAAAATATTCTTTATGAAAATCTTTGCTTCATTTACGTTTGACATTAACTATACAGAGTGTCCACAAATTGTGAAAGATCTATAGGAATATTTTGACAACTTCCATTTAAACTCTAATTTTGCAAATTTTAGTTGTAAGACACGTCAATTTATATCTTATTTAATAAGTCAACACACCTCAAATATTGATTTCAAACACCAATGAGCTTCAATTAGTAATAAATATAAAAAAATTTTACAAATTGTTTCATATATTGTTTTAAGTAGTATGATCTAATTGAATATTAAAACATATTTTTGTATTTTGACAAACATCGTATACGATTTAAAAAATTGACAGCTGACTTTTACGTTTTAATTTATGAGTCAGGCAATACTTTTTAGAAGAAATTACTTTTTTTTGTAACATTACAAATAAAAAAGTTTCCTATATGTTGCCAACTCTTTCAGACATACTATATATTGTTAAAATAACACCTCAATTAAACATAACCATAACAATTACCAATAATATAAACATGATTAACGACTAAATAACGTTTTTGTTTTGGTAGCAATTGTTTTTCAAAGCACACTTAAAATTTCCCCTTAGAGCTCAGCAAAAAAAGCAAAAACAGTTTTTTTAAAATATATTTCATACTTAAAAAATAAACTCAACGTGCATTGCTGAAACTAGGAAAAAGATGACTGTTTATAAATATAAAGTTGACAGTTATCTGACATTAGAGTTTTGTGAAAAACTAAAATACATAATCATAATTTAATCAAATTTAGTTTTTTTTTAAGGATGTTTTTTAAAATTATTAAATCTTAAGCAAACATAGCCAAGTTATAAAAAAGCTTTTTCTATCATACACCTGGTATATGTATATGTAAAAAATTGTTGAAACAACTTTGTTCTTTTAAAGCTGTATTACAATAATTATTTGACTATTTATTCATGTTTTTCATCTTTTGCTGAATGTTAAAATATGCAAACTTAAACCAATACTGTTTTAAAATTACGCAATTTTTATAATCTACAAACATTTCCTAAGTATAGACTTTCTTTGTATAGAAGTATACTTTATAAAGTATGTATTCTTAATTTTTTTTGTCTTTATTTTATTAAGTATTTGGCCCACTAATAATTTTTGGTAACGATTTAAAATGTTTAGAGAACATGTTGGTGTTGGTTAAGTGATTACCACAATTTCTAAATAAATACTTTTTCCGGAAATCGTCTAGGAAACAACATTTTCCTGCTTATTTACGCGCAGGAAAATTAAGTTTTCCGGACTAGTACTGTAAAAACTTTACAAGACGCAAAATAAAAAAGATACTCTAGTAACTATAGCTGCCAACAAAATTGACAAACTTGATTTTTGATGAATTTGTAAAAAAAATTCTAAAATTTGTAAATTTTGTCTTTTTTACGATTTCCGGAAAAATTTAATACAAAACACGTCAGTAAAATCTCTTACTTGACTCGGAGCTTTAAAATATAAACTAAAAATATATCGATACAACCCGTATCTTTGGTCAATTTGCAGTTACCATAAAAAAGTGTTTTTTATAAAATGGAATCAGCTGTTTTAGCTGAAAGAATATAACTTTTCCAAAGTTGTGAATACTTCACATTAACGTAAAGTAAAAAAAAATAAGTGCAAAAAAGTCTTTTTAGAATTTTTTTTTTGCAGATCATCATGTTAGCGGCGTTCGCCATGAAAGAGGAAAAAGATTATGGTTTGATGTTTCAGAAATGCCCATTGCTGAAAATGTAGTCGGTGCCGAATTGAGAATTTTCCAAAGTGGAGTTGATTCTGGTAAAAAATCCAAAAACGCATATACAGTCACTCTCTATGAATTAATTAATACCAGCTCGGGGTAATTTCCAAATTACTGTTTTTGGTAACTTCTTGATGATTAAAATTTTTTCTAGTGAGCGGGAATTGGAATATATATCTGCAGTAAATACAACTGGAGGCTTTGGAGGATGGCTGAAATTGAACGTAACCGCGTGTCTGCCGACTTGGGTGGCTTTTCCGGATTCCAATAAAGGTCTCTACCTATCGGTTCATTTAGTCGACAAGCCAGGTAAAAAATATTTCTACTTTTTCCAAAAGTACTAATTATTTCTTTTATTGTTTGAAAATATGAGTAAGTTTTACTTAAGAAGACTATAACAGAAAACATTACGCATTGACGCAATGCGTCAATTTTAATTAAATTGACTTCTTTTATTCAAATTATTCATATTCAATAAGGTCTATCTTTCAGTTTTTTGATTCATTAATTGTGATTTTACATCTAAAAATGTTACTTCACTTAGCGAAATTCCCTAATTTTTTTGTATTTATAAAAAACGTTTTTTAAAATTTGGCGTCAAATTTGACTATTATAATGTTTAGCTGAGAAGTATAAACCTAGATACCGTTGAATCAAAATGACAATTATTAATTATACATCTTGTGTCATTGTCACTAACTTTCTACTTAATTAATCAACAGTTCAACATATTGATGGAATTAGCAGAGTTGAATCTTAATCACCAAAAATTTAATGACAAATTTTGAAAAACACTTATTATTGTAAAAACAATAATATTAATAATAATTGAAAAAACTGATTGTGTGCTTCAGTAAATTTTGTAATTGTGGTAAGCTCTTGTAAGATTCTTATATTGTTATTGTTTTTCTTTCTTTTATTTAACTTGGCATTACTGCGTTGCCGATTATTTGTAAATATTTTCTTACGTTTAAAAAAAATGTAAGACAATAAATTACAAATCTGATTCATTTTTAATTAGGTATATTTGTACAATAATTTTGTTTTTTAGGTCACGAAATCCGCCCTGAAGATATTGGCCTAGTGTCAATTAAAAAAGAAGATGAGACTCAACCATTTATGGTCGCGTTTCTTAAAGCCACAAACCATGTGAAACCAAAACGTAGCACTAAGTCTCTCTCAAAACTAAGAGTAAAAAAGTCTTCGCCTGCTGAGCATTCCCAATATTCAACGATTATGAGACAAGAAACGTCCAGAACCTGCAAAATCCATACGTTGTACATCAGTTTTAAAGACTTGAAGTGGGAGGTAAGCAATGTATTCTTAAGAAGTATACTTTAACTGCTTGGAATTTCAACATAAAAATAATAAAGATTTTTTTGTAGCAACGTAAAATAACGTAACTACGAGCAAGCTGTGATACCTGGTGATTATCGTTATACCTGATAATAGTATTGTTTATCAAAAGCTAGCTTGTAGCTACATTAATTTGGCTTTTCTATCTAGCAAAGTTCTGAAATTTTTCAGTTCAAGAGCTCCAAACACTCTATAAGAACCTCTCAAAAAATGTTTGATGTATTTATATTAAGAAAACAGTTTTGATTGCTGATATTTCAGGATTGGATTATTGCTCCTGAGGGATATGCTGCATACTACTGTGCTGGGCAATGCAATTTTCCTTTAAACGCCCATATGAATGCTACTAACCACGCCATAGTGCAAACATTAGTGCATTTGATGCATCCGTTTAAATATCCAAAACCGTGCTGTGCCCCAACAAAGCTGACACCAATTTCAGTGCTATATTTTCTTGATGACACTAATGTGATACTAAAAAAATATAAAAAAATGACTGTGAAAAGTTGCGGATGTCATTGAAAAAGCATTTTCATTTTATGATGTATAGATTTTTAAAATTGACTGTTTCAATATTTTGTTATGCGTTGTATACAATGCAATAAGGCTTTTATTATTAATATTTTAGAATTAAATTGTATATAATGTATATCAAATTTTATCTTTATATATAAATATAATACTTTTGTACATGTGTATGTCATTGAATTTCTGTGAGAAAATAAAATCGAATTTTGTCATGTCATTGCTAAAGTCGTTTTGATGCTCAAAATTTTTCGGCTGATACAGGTGAGAAACAATATTATTTTGTTAAATAAATTGAAGCTACTTTATCTGAAACCCATAATTGGTCAAATAAGGAGAAAAATAGTGTTAGATGCTTACCAAATAATTATTATTGTAGCAATAAAATAGCAATAAAGCTCTACAACTGCAAAGTCCTATAAAGTATTAACAATTCAGTAAACTTAAACGCACTTAAAATGGCTTTTAGTAATCATTTTAATAAGCTTTACAGAGGCAAACACAAAAATATTAATTTTTTTGAGTATTTAATTTGCGTTTTTAAAAAAAAATTTAAAAAGTTTAATTACAGTAACGGTAAAAAAAAATATAAAATAGTATGAACTTTAGCGACTATATGCAAAATATCTGTAATTGTTTCAAATTATCAATTATCAGCTTAATGTAAACTATTTTACTATAGAAAAAACCTATGGTAGATAAACTTTCAGATAAAAAAATTAAAAAAAGTTTGAACAAAATAAAAAATACAGAGTGTTTGTTCTACAAGAAATGACAACCTTAACGATTTTTAACAGCAGTCAGCAGTTACATTTCAGGAATAGCTCTAAATATCATTTTCAATAGTAAATTTATTCTTAACTATTTGTTTTTTTTTGGAACCAAAGCTTTCATTAAATTGTAATCGTAGTAAAAAATATTAAAAAAAAGCCAAATAAAAACCAGCTTTTTTGTTCAACAATCTAAATTGTTACAACTGTCTTATTTTTTGTTTACAGTTTGTTCTTACCAAAATTGTACAGTTCTATGATAATAGCTATTTTTGTCACAAGTACATAATCTATGACTTTTTTGGACGAGTCGAGTTTATGGCCAAGCGAAGCGCGGCCATAATAAAGACGAGTCCAAAACAAGTCAGATTATGTACGAGTGGCAAACAAAGCTTTATGTTCGACTGAGCAGTGTGTTTTCTTGTTAATATTTGTAATTTTTTGACGAAAATAAATTATTTATTTAGTTCGACATTTATACTTGACAATGACAGATGAGTCCAAAAAAATAAACAAAAGGTACTAGTCCAAAAAAGTGGTAGATTTTGGACACTAAACAATGTCAAAAACCTTATCAATATGATGCAGTCGAACATAAAATTAATTAATTGATCCTCACTCATAGAGCAGTGTGTTTTCTTGTTAATATTTGTAATTTTTTGACGAAAATAAATTATTTATTTAGTTCGACATTTATACTTGACAATGACAGATGAGTCCAAAAAAATAAACAAAAAGTACTAGTCCAAAAAAGTGGTAGATTTTGGACACTAAACAATGTCAAAAACCTTATCAATATGATGCAGTCGAACATAAACATAATTATGTAGAAAAGCTGTTCCAAATAAACATTCTATCATATTATTATACAATTAGGTTTTTTCTTGGTGACAAAGTTTACTTAAAAAAAATATTTTTTCGGAAATCGTCTTGGAAACAACATTTTCCTGCTTATTTACGCGCAGGAAAATTGAGTTTTCCGGACTAGTACTGTAAGAACTTTACAACACGCAAAATAAAAAAGATACTCTAGTAACTATAGTTGCCAACAAAATTGACAAACTTGATTTTTGTGGAATTTGTAAAAAAAATTCTAAAATTTTGAAATTTCGTTATTTTTTACGATTTCCGGAAAAAGTTAATACAAAACACGTCAGTAAAATCTCTTACTTGACTCGGAGCTTTAAAATACTCGGCACAAAGTGCCTCGTATTTCAATGTAGCTCCTCTTCAGTAATGTGAAATTTTCCTGACTTTTATGTAAATAACTATTATTATCGACTTATATTTTATGACTTTGAATATTGTGTTTTTTTTTAATTTTAAGATTTTAGAAACTATGTCATATGAAAATTGAAAAAAATATAAATTACTCTGTAGAAAAATAGAGAAATTGTTTATTGCTTATGGCAGTTTTCACTGCAGATGAGAGATAAAAATAAAAAAGATAGTTCCTTACAAAGCAACGGAAAACGTCATGTCGCAAAAGTCCAAACAACTCTATCAAATAGCATACAAAAAATTCACTAATTAGTGATGGATCACTTAAAAGACTTGTTAAAAGCGTATTTCTTGCTTTTGCCAGTAAAAACAAAAATGAAAAACTAAGCAAAGTACCAAAAATGATGCAAACTTGACCAAATACTAATAATAATAAGCTACGCGCTTATTTGAAACCGCAAAATAAAAGCTATACAATCCCAAGAAAACTAAAGATTTTGCAAAAATAAAATTAGAAGACAAAAGATAATTTTGAGGTAATTCATAGGTAACTATTGTTTTTATTAATTATGTTTTTTGACTCTTTCTTCATTTACAGCAGCAGTGAAAAAATAAGCAACAGGGTTTATAATAGATATTTCAATAACCAATGGATCTATTTTCAAAATTTTCACTTTTTAACAAAAATGAGTTAGATGTTGCTAGAGTCAGAAGCCATTTTTTGCTCTGGTTTTGTGGTCTTAAATATGTAATTATTTCGTAACAAATCATTCACTGCCCAATTTATTTTCCACGTGAAAACCGCACTTTCTTCCAGAGTGTATAATCTCCCCTATTATTTAACTTCCAAACCGTAAAAACTCTTAAACTGCTAATTAAAAAAACCGTGCAAAAGCAAAATTTGATATGCTTTGCAACCCCCAAAGCATATCAAATGCAAAAAAAATCATGTTTGCAAAATGAGCAAAATCCGTTTAGCTCATAATCTGCTTGTTTCGTGTTTTTATAGAATAAAACCTGCAAATTACATTATTATTTTTATGTATATCAAACAGTGAAGGTGTTCTCTAGTGTAGACATGTTTTGTACTATATTTTGTAAAGTAAGTACAGAAAATGCAAGTAAAACCTGTAAGGTGCGATCAAAAAGCTCGAAAACAAACCCAAAAAGTCACCCATAAAATAAAAAAAAAACAATTACGTAAGTTTACGTAATGATTAAAGCCAAATTCATCTCTGTTGTGTTTACTAGATTTTTCAAAAGCCTTCGATACTTTAGATCATCATCTGCTATGTGCTAAGCTTCAATATTATGGGTTTGACAATACTTCTTTGAATTTTTTTAAGCACTATTTGCTTAATCGTAGTCAACAAGTTGTATTGCATAATCAAAGCTCATCAGTTAAAACAATTACTTCTGGAGTACCTCAGGGTTCTGTGCTAGGACCTCTATTGTTTGTTTTATACACAGCTCATCTCTTTACCATTATAAAATCTTGTAAATCTTGCGCTTTTGCTGATGATCTTCAGCTGTATTACCACTTTGATACTCAAAATATTGTTGAGTCATCTGAAATTGTTTCTGAAGATTTGAACAAAGTTGCGGTTTACGCAAACTCCATAAACTTGAAATTAAACAACAACAAATGTTCTCTAATGTTATTTTCTCGGAAAAAAAATTTGGAATTTTTAAAAAGCAACGTCAACATTAACATAGATAATAATCAACTTGCAGTAAGAGATAGTGTAAATGACTTGGGACTTATAATTGATGAAGATTTTCGATTTAAAAGTCATATTAATCAAATTGTAAAAAAGTCATATTATGCCTTAAAACTTTTATATTCGAGTTCTGGAGTATTAGACTTTAGACTCCGAAAAAAGTTATGCGAGACACTGGTCTTACCGTTCTTGAATTATGGTTTTATATTGTACTACTCCTGTTTAGATGTTGCTACAAAATATAGACTACAGAAAATACAGAACAGTTGCTGTCGATTTGTTTACGGTCTGAACAAGTTTGAGCATGTTTCGGCAAAAATAAAAGAACTAGGTTGGTTGAAAATAGATCAACTCTACAAATATCATCTATCAATGTATACATATAAAATTCTCAAAACATCATCTCCCCGTAATGTGCGTGATTTATTTCGTACAAGAGCTACTGTAAATAATATAAATTCCTTGAGATCAAAAATGAATCTTCATATGCCAAGGTTTCGTACCTCGTTATATCAAAGATCTGTTGTCTTTAACATGATCAAACTGTATAACTCACAACCTTTATTTCATAAAAATCTATCATTGACTGTTTTTCGAAAAAAAATTAAATATTTAATTTTGAATTCGACAATATAAATTATTGTATATTAATCATATGTATGTCTATGTATTTACTAACATACTAACATGCTCTATATATACTTTTTTATTTAATGTAACTCTAGGTTAAGTTGAGTAGCGTCCGCTAGACTTCGCCGATTCAATTTTTTTTCTTTTTTTTTTTCTTCTTTTTATGTATCTATAATGTACTGATAAAATAGAAATTTGAATAAAGACTATTTATTATTATTATTATTATTATTAAATTAGAATCCAAATTAATTTTATTTTTTTTAAAAAATCTATTTTTGTTTTATAATTAGTCAAGTAATTAAAAAAATGCAAATAAAGCCTGTAAAAAGCTCGAAAACCAACCCAAAAACTCACCAAGAAAAAAAAAAGAAAAAGAAAAAACAAACCATCAAATTAAAATCTAAATTATATTATTTTTTTAAAAAACTTTTCCTTGTACTATATTTAGTAAAGTGAGTACAAAAGTGAGTACAAAAAATTGCAAAAACGATTAAAAAGCTTAAAAACAGCTTAAAAACTCACCAAAAAAAAAAAGAAGAAAACAAATCACCGAAGTTTACGTAATGATTAAAGTAAAATTAAAATCGAAATTCTGTTATTTTTTTAAAAAACTTTTTCTTGTACTATATTCAGTGAGGTAATTACGGAAGTGTTTTAAAATAAAATTTGTAAGTAACACCTTTAATCAAAGCGATCAAAGGGCTTGAAAGCAAATCTAAAAATTCACAAAAAAAAACAAAAAGAATATACAAAAGACGTAAGTTTACGAAATGATTAAAGTCAAATTAAAATCTAAATTAGTTTATTTTTATGAAAAACTTATTCTTGAACTAGGTATATTTTATATACTAGGTATAAAAATTTTTGAAAAAACCGACTTCAATATGATTATGTAATTATTATTTTATTTATTTATTAATTGATTCAACTTGCTTGAATAATTAAATAAATAGACTATTATTTAATTATATTGAAATAAATTTTTAATTTTTTCAAATTTTTATAATCAATTAAGGTGTCAAAGATACATGTCAAAAAAAACATTATTAAGAATAAATCAAAAACTACTGCTCAGATCTTCATCAAATTTAAACGGGATCAAATGGAAAACACCAACTTTTAAACAAAAAAAATCATCAAATTCTGTTCACAAAAAAAAAAGTTACGAGGAACAAACATAAAAAAAATACAGTCGAATTAAGAACTTCCTCCTTTTTTAATGTCGGTTGAAAATACAAATAAAACTTGCATAGAGCAATCAAAAGCTCAACAACAACCTAAAAACTCATCGACTAGAAAAAGAAAAAGAAAAAAATAACACGTAAAGATTATAAACAAATTAATATCGAAATCTTACAAATTATATTATTTTTTTAAAAAAATTCTTTTATATATGTAGTGAAGTAAGTACAGAAGTGGTTTAAAAGTGAAAGTAAAACATGTAAGAATCGATTAAAAAGCTCGATAACAACCTAAAAACTCAACAAGAAAAAAAGAAAAAGAAAAAAACTAAAAAACCAGTTTAATTTCTTATAATATAATCTTGTTTACCTAACATCTGTAATTGAAATCACTTTTAATTTTAGTTTTTTAAAATTAAAAGAAAAAAAACATTTATCAGAATGTAACATAATTATTTCAGCTAGTTCAGCTTTAAATAAAAGTAGTGTCAAAAAAATTTTAAACATTACAATCTTCGTCATATAGCTGGATATTTTCCAGCAATATCATTTTGCTAATGATAAACGTATTTTGAACTTTTAAAACCAATTTAAGAATTAAATTACAAAAATTGTCTCTTAAACCAAATAGACTATATATAAGATTGTTCTTCAACAATCAAGCAATTGATTGTAAACAAAAAAAAAACACAATTGATTATAAAATCAGAAAAAAAAATAGCGATTTAAAAATTTTTCAAGAAATTTGCTGCATTAAATTTAAAAAGATCTTAAATTATCCGGAAAATTTTCTGTAAGTTGACATATCATATTGAAAACCAAAATATGTTTTTAAATTTAAAAGCTGGTGTTTTGTTTAGATATTCACCCACAGCCAGCTCAACTTAAGAGCGGTAAACATCAACTTGGCAACAGAGTTAGCGGGTCTATTGTGGCAGTGGGCTCAGCTAAGACCATAGTAGAAGCAGAAGCAGCTAAGTAGAAGTAGATAAGTAAGACTTTTAGATCACATTAAATAATTGTTAACTTACCGAAGTCACTGTACAAATTTTGTAATCCCGCTTACACCACAAAACAGTTCGACTATCCGCAACTAACCTCAAAAAATTTGCTTCTACTTACTACTGCAATTTGTCATACACCCACTAATGAAGTGACAAATTAAACATTTAAAAACAGCAAAAGACAAAATACACATAAATTACAAACAGCTTCACTTATTTGAAGTTTGAAACAAAAGAATTGCTACCGGAAAAATTGAACAAACACACTTGAAACTTGAACAAGTGGATACCAATAAGCCCGCTGGCAGCGTTGCCACATTTTGCTGTTCACGACTTGTTAAGTAGAGACGGCTCGGCTGTGATTCAAGCCTTGTGATTGTTATATTGCAACTATCATTTTGCTTAAAATATATATTATAATTGGGCGTTTTCCTCATGGAGCTTCCTAATTATTTGCCTAAGGAAAACAGCGGAATTTGAGCTGAGGTTGCCATTTTTTTAATTCTGATTGTTTGTAGATACTCGAAAAAAATTATTATAACAATTAATTATTGGTATTTATTATAAAGTCGTTTTGAAACTTGTTATGGAAAAATGTATTTGTTTTGCCAACTTAATCAAAAATTGAATCTAGCGCCTTTTAAGAATGTTTATTAGTTGGTCTTGTCATTGTCATCTGTCATGGTGGCGCTGTAGTCTTTCATAGGTTTTCAGTTTTCGTTATGTCAACGGGAAGACAGTCTAAACTTTAGTGAATAGTATTGTAATTATAATAAAAAATAGCGATAATATGAGTGATAATCGTTTGTAAATAAAGCTTAGCATTAAATTGAGCAAAAAGTTCCTCGATGAGAAGTGCAAGGTCCGTGTCATAGCCGTCCGTCGATGCGTAGGCTGGGCGATGACATTGATTCACAAAGTAACATTTCTGTGCTTATTTTATTTGAATGTGGAGTGTAATAACGAAAATTTTCACGAAAAACTCTAACAACGACGACGAAAGGGTCGCCGACGACGAAGCGGTCCCCACCGGCCGCGTACAACATCCTAACGAGATGGATGACACTAAACAGGTGAGTCAATATTAGATCTTCAACAATTTTTAGATCAGCTGTTTTCTATTCCATAGCATTTTAATTTTGAATTACTGAATTTAACAAGGCATTTGTGGTTCAAATCTTTAATATTTATTTTATTTAACCTTCAAACATTCGCACTTTGCATTGCGAATCATTAGCGGAGTGGAAGAATTCGCTTAAAAGCACCCACGTTTTCTCTGCAAGCACCTGAGATGTATTCGCTTAAAAAAGTGCTTTTCCTAAATATTGCCAATGACGTCACTTTTTTTTCCCGATTCTCTTCTGTTTCATCTGTCAAAAACACGTGGCGCTCTGTGAATAATTCAAAATAAAAATACTAATAATTGTCCAAGCAAAACTATGCCGATCAGCTTGTTACGCCTATGTATATTTATTTACATCGTGAAAATAATCAAGAGAAATTCTTCATTACGTAAGGAGGAAAATTGCAGCAATACCTGGGTAATGTTATATTTAACTTTCATGCTGAGCCGGGTTGGAATTTACAGTTGGCCTTGAAACAGCTTCTAGTTTGTTTTTTTTTTTTCAAAAAAATAAATTTAATATCAATGTCATTGACGCAAAAGATATTTTTTTGTGCAACATCTAAAATCTAGTACGAGTATAGTCAAAGGAATTTATTATTTGTTGTGCATTTCTTATCTATTATCAAAAAATATCATCGGTTTGATTGATGGTTTGTTTTACTGACGAAGTTATGTTTTACTTAATGGCTATTTGGCTTGTTTGTGACTGAATTTGCAATTTTATTATCAATCATTTGTCATTATCTTATTTCAATAAAATGAAATTTTCAGACTTTAAAATCAAGTGATCATCACTTTTTCACTCTCTTTTGTTTTCAAGCAATGCCTAATGGGCAGCTAAAAGTGCGCAAAAATCCAATCATGCAATCTGTGTCTGCAGAAATAGCCAATTTAATAATTTTGTCAAAATGTTTGATGGACTTATGGTTTGTAGCAAACACCATATATCAACCAACAGCCTGCTCAATTTGATAGTTTGAACGTTCTATGTGTATAGGACAGCTTCAGTCACTAATTTATCAAATTAATGTAGCGTTCGTTGCTATTATAGATATGTTATGACATTTTGTTTAGTGTAAGTAAACTGTTATTCTAATAAAATCTTGTGTAATATTTTACTTTAGCTTAGCTTTAGAAGTTCAATTTTAAAGTTAGTTTAAAACGTTGAAAACCTTTGCAGTTTTTAAAGCAAAAAGTAGATTAGAGCAGACATGGGCAGAGAGAAGACACCAGTGGAGTAATAGAAACGTATTTATGGCACAAGTGTGTTAAAGGGAAATATGCCACGAAAAAGAAAAACAAATGAGCAACGAGCACTTAATGCGAATGGCTATTGTTTTTTAGAGTGACTTATCACTGATAACACACGAGTTTCATACATTATTTTATGAAACACTTTCAGATTTTTATTAAAACGCATTATTTTTCTGATGATAGTTGTGACAGTTTAATTTGACAAATTATTTGGTTCAAGGAAAACATAGTTTATGAGATGGCTTTGACGCGATCGCTGTGGTACATACAAATTTTGTTAACATTGAAACAAAAATCGATTTTGGCTTCAAAAAGCTTGCATTTTATAATGGAAGAAAAAGGGTAGTTCAAAACGATGCTAAACTAGCATTATCGAAAATAATACTCAAGAAAGAGAAGAATATTGATTCGGCCTATTCTAGTCCTGGAGAGAAGAAAAAAAGGAGTTAGTGACATAAAGACAATAATATAATAATTTGATTTTGAAAAATGTATTATATTGAGTGTGTAATATTGTTCTATGGATGTACATAATATGTTCTGTAATATGCTTTGAATAAAATGATGTTTTTTGTTTGTTTTTTATTATCAAGAGTGACCTATTGTGTATAACAAACACACTAGTGACTTATTATTTATAGCTCACTAGTGGCTTTTACTTATAGGTCACTTTAAGCTACTAGCTACATAACATTACCAAAGTTATGGTCCTTAATAACTCACGGTCTTTTAGAATAGTATATTGTTATACGAGTTGCACAAGACATTTGTTTGTTCGTTGCTGCGCAACGCGTGCTTCAAACCCATGCGTGCTACAAACATGTCTTGTCAAACGAGTGTAACATGCTATTTTTTTTATTGACTTTTTTTTTTTAATATGTATAATTCAATTTTGGTGTCAATAAATATTACAAAAGTTGCTTGTTGATCATGTCTGGTATATATACCTGACCTGTGATTATACCTGACAGCATCTTTTTGTCTTTTCTATATTTTCACATCTAAATCTTCTCTTTCACCTGTCTTCTCATATTTAGTATTTTGTCATACTATTTTTTCAAATGTACGTGTCAGGACTGATTAATTATTTCTCACTTCTTTTGTATGTTCACATCTTTATTTCAGTCACTATTTTCTATTCATAATTTTTATCTTTCCTCTCATTCTGCTCATGCAAGCACATTTTGTGTCGATTTTGTTTTGTGAAACATGATGACTTAACTCTTCTGGATCAAAGTGAGTTTTTGGTATCACTTCCATTCAAATGAATTCCATTATACCCAGACATTTGACATCAAAAAATCTCAAATGTATGCATGCGTAGAATAAACACTATTGTATTGTAAAGAATTAAAAAGGGAGAGCTAGCGACATCTATTAGAAGCTACCTCGCATCAAACATTTTTAAAAAAAATTTCTTGTACATGTTTTTATGCAAATAGTTTATACTTAAACAACCAAGTTATCACGTTAGCATCTTTCGTCTCAAACGTATATAATTGATATACAATGTGATCTGTCTTCTTATCTATTTTATCAGTTGGCGGTTAGCCCCCAACTGATAAAATTAAGAAGACTTATGCAAATTCATTCCGGTTTAAGTCTATTAGTTTTTTAGTCTATTTTAGTTCATTTTATTTTAGTTGATTTTAGTTTTTTCTGGCTCATTTTGGTTTATTTTCTTTTAGTTTATTTTAGTTTTTTCTAGTTTATTTTATTTTATTCTAATTTATTTTAGTTTATGTTAGTTTATTTTAAATTGTTTTAGTTTATTCTAGTTTATTTAAGTTTATTTAATTTATTTTAGATTATTTTAGTTTATTTTAGTTTGTTCTAGTTTATTTTAGTTTATTTCAGTTTATTTTAGTTTATTTTAGATTATTGCAGTTTATCTTAGTTTATTTTAGTCTATTTTAGTTTATTTTAGTCTATTTTAGTTTATTTTAGTTTTTCAGTTTGTTTTAGTTTATTTTAGTTCATTTTAGTTTATTTTTGTTTATTGCATAAGATTAGCCGATTAGCGGTTAGCCGCCAACTGATAAAATAAAGAAGACTTATGCAAATTCATTCGTAAACTTAACATGTTTCGATCTTATTGGAACTCATCAGCAAGTCACAACATATTCTCATTGAATAAATTTTGAAATAAAAAGCTAGATTTATCAAAGCTAGCCACAATTTCTTAGAAGCTACTTTGCATCAAACGTACCATGAAAAGTACCAAAAGGATACAAAATTTTTTATTTGCTTCAGAATACAACTAAAAGAATTTTTATAACATTATGGTATAGCAGTGTTATGATTTTGTAGATATGCGGTAGGTGAAAATACGTCAATAATTGGTCGGTATCTTGAATATCTAATACGTCATTAAGCATAGACTACTTTATTTGTTATTTGCTCTATCTAAGCAACTTTTAAAAATTATTTGTAGACTTGATAAGTCATTTATTTTATTTATTATCTATTTCGGAAGAGCTTTGTTAAACAGTATAAATAACTGAGAATTTATTTTGAAAATCTCTAACAAAATATCATTATCGTTTGAATATTCTTGAGATTTTTGTTTAGAAACCAAAATATTTGCTTCTAGACGACGTAACGCTTTATATTACACAATCTAACAGACACTTGATTATCGTAAGCAGTACACAGTTAGTTTGCAAGATTTAATAGAAGGATATTTGAATCTCAACCGATGCTATGAGATTTTCACACTATTATTAGATACACGTAGGATTAATTATTTATATTATGATGAACTAGCTTTACAACATGTAATTTAAATTATCTGTAAATGCTAATATAATTCGGCAAAACTATGTTACAAGACTTATGTAATGAATATGTTTTGATATGTTTTTTAAAATGAGATTAAAACATTGAAAAATACTTTAGATACTAAAATAGAAATAAACTTAAAACAGACTGCGATTTACATAAGATTGACTCTGTTTGACAATAATTCTAAATGCAATACAAAATACTATTTTATAATAAATGGTTAGGACGGTGTATTTTGGGCTCCTACTCTGGTATGAATTACAAAATAATATAATAAATAATAATAAACATCAAAATTTCTTGATAAAATAAGTATTGTGAATGCCGTACGTAATAAGTTTTTAAGTATTTCCCAATACATAGAAAAACATTTTTTCCGCACCGCGGTGTGTTTTACTTTGCTGTCGAAACTGTAGGAAATTTTTTCGAAACAATCTTTTTTTACTTGTTAGGTAAATAATTTTTATTTAACAGCGGCTTGGACTAGTACTTTACTTTTAAATAGTTACTTTAATCTTTTGATTGTAAAATTTAATATATAATTAATAATACATGAAAGGTTTTATCAACAATATTTCATAAACGTTTTATGAATCCTGCAAATACTGTTTCATTCTGATTGGGATCTTATTATCCCAGTCTATTAAAGGGATTATTCAACTTTTTATAAGGTTGATCCTTACTAAAGTGCAAGTTTCGGACAACGAACATTGTAGGTGAGTTGGTTAGAAGAGGCAAGAAATATTAAGTTGTGAAATTTAAGTTGGACGAAATAAGAGTTCCGACACAAATGTAATATTTGGTTAAAGCTATGGCGAGGTCGAATTTTAGGTTCGATAAAATGTTAATTTAACTATGTATTTTGGATGTATTCCAAATAGATGTCTTATTTTGATTTAAGCCAGATTAGGATGACACACATAAAATAAAATAATTATTTTGATAACTAAAATGATGTTAATATATTGATAATTAATAAAAAGCTCATATTGTACTAAATATTATTATAATACAAGTAACCAATTTAAGACTGGCTTTTATTATTATGCTATCAAACGAGAGATTATTCCATGTGCTAACTCTGTGTACAAATACATAAGTGCACTTTTTTTGAGTATAAACATTATCACAAAATTGTTCACTTTGTATTGAGAATCGAAAGAGATAATTAACAGAAAACCTTATGCTATGTCTGTTCATCACTGATAACAACCCCTACTGTCAACATATATTTCGATCATAAAAGCAGCACGAACTAGTCTGATAATTCTCTACCGAAAATTGGTTAGTTACAATAATTATTGTACATGATGTTAAATTATTTACAAAGTCATAGGTTTTACGTGATTTAGTATTGTTGGTTTTGTCATTGAACCGTGGCATGATTTTCTCCTTAATCTATTAAAAAATATTCAAAGCTTGTACGAAAATGTTTGCAATGTATTATTTTTACGTTATTATTAATAGTAATATTACGTTTGTTTGAGTCATTATTTTATTATTTTAGCAACATTCAAAGTACATTTTTGTTGCAGAATGTTTCTAATTCTGGTATCGAAACTGTTATTACATTGATAAATAATTTGCTATGAATTGACAAGCAGCAATAAACATTGAAGAACTAACTCTACGTAATTTTGTATGGCCGGTTGCTAAAGAAATTTTTAGCAAACCGTCAGCAACTTGATTAGAAAAAATTTAATTTTTTCAGGGAATTGAACTTAGATTACGTTCAGAGATTAGTGTTACCAGAACTTTGATTCAATATTTGAAATGGAACTCCAATAGCCAAGAAATAGAAATTTATAGGCTTTCAAAATAAGATCACTAGATTAACACACTACGTGTTCAGGTAGCGCCATTTGTAATTTCTTATATCTATCTTATTGCAAAGTAAATAAAATCTGGCGATAAACCAAACAAAGTTGATTTTTGAAAATTCAAAGTGTCATCAAATGTCAGTAGAGTAATAATTTTTTCATTTTGTTTCTCGAGCTCTTAATTCACTAATTGTCTCGTTAAATGCTTGTTGATTTCTGATTTTCTTTGGTTTCCAAAAAAAAAATTATCGTTGAATTTCTAGTTTTAAGTCTATATGTCAAGGATTATTGTTAATTTGTAAAAAAATCTGCTGGCAATGTGATATATATAGATATCTATATGCATGCATAACCAAGTTTATTGACGTTAAAATACTTCTGGCACTTTGCAAATCTCAATTTCCTAAAATTGGAGACTTCTTCGTCTCACTTACGACATTTGCATTTTTCATCCTTTGTTAACGACAAATCCTAGCAAGGAATAATGGCGCTACCTGAACACGTAGTGTGTTAATCTAGTGAGTTATACCGAAATGTTCTAAAGCGACATCTTATGGAGCTACAGTGTACTACTGAAATACGCGTAGTTATAATACATATATAATGGCAATATTGTTCTATGATAGTGACCTGAAATTGTACTATTGATATTAACTTTTATATTTACTCTTGTTTTAATCTCTGTGTTTTATACTATTCTATCTGCGCGCTACAGTTTTCCCTCTCATTTATCTTGTCTTGGTACTTTATGCCGCGCTTTTTACTACTTTTACTTCCATTTTGCTTATCTGGATGTTTTCTTAATGCCAGCTGCAAAAATATAATAATTTTTTAGCGGTTTGTTAGATTTTCGACAACTAAATATTACTTATAATGACAACTGCTTGTTTATTTGATGCTCAAAATATACGTTTTTTTCCCTTGAAAACGTGCTAACGATTTCATAAAAAACTCAGCAAGCAGACTTTTTTTGTCTACACTTAACAGTTTACTTTGATATTTTTCTTCACTTTTGGTGACAGTAAATTTTTTTTCGGTGTTCTTTAGCTTTTGCTATAGAAATCGATTGTTTTGGAATTTTTCTGTAATTACAGCTGACAATTTTATTCATGTAGCATCTCAACGAAAAATTATTATAATTATTTAAAAAAAAAAAATTTATATTTGAGCTTTTAGTATTAAGAGACCCATCATTGCAATTTTTGGGTTTCTTCACTGAGCAGACTTTCGCCTCATAATTTCCAAACCATCAAAGCAAGCAAAATTTACTAAAAATAAAAAAATTGTTTAAATTTTTTTCTTAGGTACACCGTTTTCTTACAATTTGATTTTTTACCTTTTAGGTTTGGTAATTCATGTGGAAGTCAAAATGCAATAATTATTCTTATTCTTAAAGCAAAATAAATGCGTTCAAAAAAATTCTTAAATTTTTACAGATGTTTTTTTTGCCATTCCAAATATTTTTCATATACATACCTATTTCAAGAAACAAAAATCAATAGTCATTTTTTGTTTTTAGCTTAACAGATTATATGAATCAAACTGATTTCTCAAATCAGATGATAACAAATAAACAGTTCTGATAGTTGGCAGACATATTTTTTATGGTTTGTTAAATTATTTTTTGCACTCATCGCTCAAAGATGGGTATTTTCCGATCGTTCCCAATGCATGGATAAACGATTTTTTCGCACCGCGGTGTTTTTTACTTTGCTGCCGGAACTAGGGGGAAATTGAAAAAAAATGTTATTTAACAACAGCACTAATCATTCCTTTTAGTCGTGCTGCAAACAAAGTTTTCATGTGAGAAATTTCACTTTCCGTACTCCTTAGGTAAATAACTATTATCGAGTAATTACGCTGGGTATTTTTTTTTCTAGGATAAAATTAAACTATAATGTTTTTTTTTTGGGAAAATAACTTCGCAAACTGCCGGATAAAGTTTTTTTTTTCTTGTAGGTGATTTTGGTCGTCAATTTACTAGGCAACCAGATTCTTGTCAAAAAATTTTTTGTTATAATTCTGCTATATCAAAATTCAAGCTTTTATTCTATGATGAAATCGGTTTCATCTTTAAAGTCTCTTTATTTGGCTGCCATCTATCTTATTATACTATGTTTTTTTTTGCTGATCAATGAAAGTTTTTACAATTGGCAAGAGAAAATTGGAGATCTCGCTGCATTAAGCAATCAAAAATCTTAAACATTCAGTTCAGTGGCGTGCTATTAAGAAGATATCGCAGATGAAGATAGATAAAGTTTTCATTCCATTTTTAGATTTATAATCGAGTCCCCTCTTACTTTTTCTATGACTAGGACGACTAGTTCGCGCATTCCATGCTCAGTCAATCGGTTAGTTCAGTGCTAGTCGGGTGTTTAATTATTTGTGTGATGTTTTGGTGGTAGTGGTGGTGGTGGTTAAAGTTAAAGTTAAAAAAAAACAAAAAATGGTTCTTACAGTGGCAACAGTTAGTTCATTTTCTGAGTATCATAATGATGGATACCAAAAAAATGATCAGCATGGATTGGGAGTGTCCCTGGTGACATATACTGTATGTATTAATTGTTTTGTTTTTGTACTAAAGTATAGGTTGCCAAATATGGTGATATCAAGCTACTGTGCAAAAATTTTATCACTTATATTGAGGATTCAGGAAGTAGATTTCTTTCATTGAATGCTGTTGACATTATAATTCAGCACCTCGGACATCTGATTGCCATCATGTTAAAATAGTACTTCCGGTGCCAAAAAACTTTAAGTTGGTGAATTTGATAACTTAAGAAAGAATTAAGCCAATTGGGATAATTCTAATTGGGTCCTTTGAAATAAGGTTTGATTAAGATTAATTTTGATGATTGAATAACTCTAGTCTACAAAGGTGTGGAATTTTTGTTTATTTATTTATCGGTGAAAACATAAGACACGCAATCATTGCTTCTTTCATTGAATGTAATTCAATTAATTAAATAACAAAATTTATTTTTGTAATGCATAATTTTGAATTGAATTTGTTTCGTGTGAAAATTTTGCCAACTTTTACTTCGTTTAATTATTTTTTCTTCTTCTTGTAATTAGTACGGATTTATGGAATATTGTTATTATTATCAAGTTCTACAAAATAATTTCTTTTTTTAAAAAGTTTTTGTTAATTTATGTATTTATGGATACAAATAAATTAATAAATATGTAAATAAACAGCATTGTAAGAATTGTAAATATATTACACACGTTTTTATGAGTATTATAAAATATTCAATACTGTTTTAGACACAAGGTGCTAATGAGATAACTTGGTTGTCCGATCAGCAATATCTTTTATGAGACATTAGCTATTGTTCATCAAATTCTATTTTTTTGTAATGTGTATCTTGTGTGATTTTTGTTTGTTCATTTCAAAGTATAGTTTTACAGAAAAACAAAATAACTTAAAATTTTTGCGCTGTCAAAACTTAGTTTTTCAAGAAATTGAGTTACCTACTTTTTGGAATCTTTTTTTTTATTACCTATACATACAGGATTTGAAGATATTGAAACTTTTTGAAATTGATGAAATAATTTGGCTCAATAGTTATTTAGCCGTGGATTGTGTGCTGTGAAATCATAGGTAATTATTGTTAATGTAGTAAATTTGATTTGGAAAGCTTACATTATCCTTAATAAAAAAATTTAACTAATTCATTGTTGAATTCCTATAAACTGTTTATTGCTTTGGACATTAAGTATCGTTTCAGATTAATTTTGAAAATTTTAGTTTTTTGATTAGGAAACTTTACTGGATTTTGAAATTTTTGGCAAGGTAGTTTGTTGATACTGGTTTGTGTATTTTTGTCGTATTTTTCTTAAGTATAGTTCGCTGGCATTAGTTTCCCAGTTTTTTATATAGGTATGACAAACATAATTTGTTATAAGGTCACTAGATTAACACCCTACCTGTTTAGATAGCGCCATTACAAATTGACACATCCATGCTGGAATTTGTCGTTAACAAAAGATGGGAAATACAAATCTCGCAAGTGAGACGAAGAAGTCACCAGCTGTAGAGATTTTAGTTTGTCAAAATGTTAGCAGTGTTTCAAGTCAAAAAAATCGGGTTATGCGTATAAATGTCACTTTGACAGCTGATATTGATAGTCAGCAGATTGCAGTGACTTCGTTCCAAATAAAACGTTTGACTCTTTTGACAGTGGTTTGAACTTTGGCATAACATGACAGTAATGTTATAATAGTAATTATTATTATCATAAAATGACAGTAATGTTATCTTAAGCAAGAAGAATACAAAAGCAAGAAACGTTGAAACCAAATAACTACAATGAATAATAAGAAAATGAAAAAAAAATGCAATAATTATCACTGACTCTTCAAATTTTCATAAACGTCACTTTGTTTTGTTTGTCACCAGATAGACATAAATAATTACTAATGGCGCTACCTGAACACCTAGTATGTTAATCTAGTGATCTTTGTTATTTGATTTTCCTAAAGATAATATGTATAATCAGAAATTATGAGCTGAAACATATTTTGAATAAATTTGTTTTAGTTTATACTTTCTGTTTAACTTATTGTTTATATTTTTGATAAATATTAATTATGTTTGTTTGAAAAGAAAATTGTAATTTATCACAATTCAAGCAAAACACCGTAAATAAATATAAATGGGTTCATAAACAATAAGCTTTTGGGGATCTTTAGATAATTTCTTGATGCTTTTGAAGCAACTGACGATTTGAAAAGCAAAAAAACAACTAAAAGATATAATCCAGACGGTAAGTGACCTATATCATTTTTGGTTTGTCCAGAAACAGATTTATGTTTAAAAATAATATTGTGAGTTGGCAGCTTCACCTAGACGTCGTTGTGCTGCTCTTCTGCATTCTACAATATTGATTGCACTTGCATTAGTTTTGCTTGCATTGAATCAAAATTATTTTTAGAAGATGAAAACATCTAAAATATCTATCTTAATGTCCTGAAAGTTTAGAGTTTTTTTTTCTTTGTTACTTGCATTTAAAAATAGTTATGTAACAATCTATAATCGTCTGTCCAAAAACACATCTTAAATTCGTTTTGGTGAGACGTTTACAATGTTTTTGTTGTAAAATATATTGTTTTAAAATGTTTTGTTTAATAAAGTTTAAAATTTAACTGCTGCACTTATTCAAAACTTAATTTTTTTTAGATTGATATCATTGTAATAAACCTAAACAAAATACTGCGGTTGTAAGTTGATGAGCGAGTTAAGGGTTACCATATTTCTGAGTATAATTTGAAGTAACGTAGTATTTATATACTAAACTTCGGCTCGGTTAGATTTGTGAGGACTTTGACCCATCTATCAAAAAGAAAAGAACTGAATATTTTAAAACAAAAGTTATGGCCAAGAATATGCTCGACTACCTCAGTTTTCAAATAAAACAAACTAGATTCAAATCGGTTTTGACACACAGATGCAAACTTAATTTTTTGTTGGAGTTTTAACTCTAATTCTTGAGTACAATAAAAATGTCTGAAAAAAAATTAATAAAAGCATGAAAAATGCAAGCAAGAGGATGAGAAAAAAGAAAGAATGCTTATAAATACATGAGGAGTGAAGAAAAAATATTTGTGAAGCTCTCGGTGATCCTGTAAAAAAATCGAAAATGTATGTCACAAGCTAGCTATACCTTTATAGCGTAAGGGATCATTTATAAAATACCTAATGCTTTTTATAGTTTTTGAGCATTCTTCCCTCTATTTCTTCACAACATATTGCGAAGTCTCTCTCTTTTGCAACAACGTATCAAAGTTGTGTAAAAGATGGGACAATGTGGAAAATAATACTTTTATGAAATTGAAATAAGCTGCGAAGTGCAGAAGTATTTAATAATATAATTTCACTTTTACTGCAATAGCATAATAATGTTGTAAATTAAAAATGAACATCTAGACTTACTATACAGTGCGCGTCAAAAGTATGGAATAAATTTATTAAAAATTAAACAAATTTGTTTACAAAGAAATTTTCGGATACGTCAATTTTTATTCATAAAGACATACTTTTTTTTTGCCGAATAAAATTCTAAGCAGTCATTTGTTTTAGAGTTATGACGTCATCGATATTTTTTTCTAAATAAAAACACCCTATTTTTTTCTTGATTCTCAAAGCTATTTTAATTGTCTAATCAAAATTTTGTTATCTTACATGAGGAAATTTTTAAGAAAAAAAAACAATGTTTAAATAAATAACTTCTATAACGAACAAAATTAATTCGAAAAATCAAGTATGTAAAACAAATGACTGCTTGAAATTTTATTTGACATAAAGAAATTGATTAATTCTTAATGAATTTATTCCATACTTTTGACGCGCACTGTACATTAGACAAAGTATAATTTTTATTCAAGACGGTTTTTTATTGAAAAATAGACCTGAATAGATTTGTATGTTGAATTTATATTTATGCAAGCTTTATTTTAACACTAGACCAGATTGAAATTTTTCAAAGGTTTGTATTAAAATGGAACAAAATCAAACTTTTTCGAACAGTTTTAATTTTCACTGGTAATCGGTCAAACAGCTTATATTCAAAATGCTTTTTTATGTAAAAACTTATAATTAATTCTTTAAGTCTAATTTTAAATGCATAATTTAATTGCAAGCTTGTTATTTAAACGTTTTAGATACAAAAATTAGGGTTTTTATGTAGAATTCAATAATAAATCTATATAAAAAGTTTTCACTATCTTACAACGTTTATTTTAAACAAAATTCTTTGAGCGTTGTTTTATCAATTAATATAATTTATCGGTTACTAGGATAGTTTGACTTGACATCGATAGATTAAATGATTTTGCTATAGAACAAATATACAAGTATTTTTCTTCTTAAGACTTGTACTTCAAAGATATTGTGGTAAGGGCTAAATCTAGGCGAATATTTTTTTAATGTCAAATATCTATTTCACTGATAAATAGAAGCAAGATTTTGCAATATCAATTGCATTTATTGGCAAATTTGCGGTCAATTGACGTTGGTAATCATGTGGAACTTGATCATTCGAGATCTTGAGGTATTTCAAGACACTTTTATTCTTTTAAAATGTTCATTATTTGTAATTTGATTGTTTAATCTACTAAGTTTGTGGAATCTTTCAATTCATTAAGAAGTTGCAGCCGTTTCGGGGCGTGGAGGTGATTTTCTAGATTAACTGAAAGTAGTATTACTTATTTTTCATATATGTAGAAGAGGCTTGTTCTTGTATATTAAAGGGTGAGGTGATAAAAATACTCGTGAAAGGAAACACAAAACCCTACTACTAATTTTGATAAATGGACTTGCCTGGTTTTCTTACAGTTGACGTAGGCCTAATTTTATCCCGACAAAACTCATAAGGTTGTCTTCAGATGATTCATTTTCGAAGGTATTCATCTGTGACAAAGAAGTTTATGAATGTGTGTAGTCATAGTTATTTTGTTTCATAATAGGCACCTTTAAACGTGCCGAACATGTGTTTTACATTTAAACATCCTCCACATACGAGGTGTTTACATTATGGTTACCGCCACAAAAAGACTACGTAAACTAAGTATTCTTGTGTACCAAGTTTTATGACTTTACTGATATATTATATTAGATTTTGTTACACATTTAAACTACCATTGTTTGATTAACAAATTCAAATTTAAACTTTTGTATACAATTTTTTTTTTAGCTCGTTTAGGAGAGGCAGACTGTACTGCGGTTTATTGTGTTCAGCACGACTGGATTTGCTTGCTTTTTTTTTTTTTTGAATAGATGATTGAATAAATTTGACTTGATGTCTTATTTACAAGAAGATATTTAGTTTTGCATTTCTAAACAGATTGATTCTTCAAAATATTTATATTTGAGAATTTGGTCTTATGAACGAACATTTTGGAGATACATACATACATACCTCATTTGAATCATTTGATTTGCGTAAACACCTTTTAATTTGAGGTTAGGGTGAAAAAAATACTGAATTGGACTCAACTTTGTTGCTGTTTGTGACGTCACTTATCTATAATCGATTTAGGTTCTGGATTTGTTTTTTGCTATTTTGTAACATTTTTTGCAGTTGTATTTTAAATGCTACATTTATTTACAAAATCCACGCTCTAACAAATGAACTTATTCAAATTTAACGCTTTAATTTTATCTTTTTATCAGCTACTTAGCATCTATTAGAAGAAATTAAGCAAATTAAATGTTTGCTGTTTGCATTTAACTAGTAAATTTTAACAGGTTTCATTCGTTTTGCTTCTCTTTTTTAATTTTATAATGTAGAATAATAGTAATTTTAATAATTTTATAAACACATAAGTAAGCATTTACCGTTTTAGCATAAGAATGATGACCACCAAACGGTTATCTTGATTAAAACTCGAAATATAGCTTGCGAAACCGTTTTATCTTCTAGCTATTAATTACTGCTATATTTTAAATTTTTGACGAGAACAAGAATTCAGGAAAATTTATGTGTGTAGTGTCTGTCTTGAGTTTGTAACATGAAATTTACTGCATATTGATCTCTGGAAGTTGAGACCTGTAATTTTCTTGTGTTATGCTTCGTGGAGATTTCTTAGTTATTATTAGAAAAATAATAATTTCTTGATAGAAGGTCACAGTGAGAATGAGGAACGCACAAGAAGAGGCGATGAAGCCATGCGTGAAATCGCAAACTTTTTTTCTTTGAGGTCTAGACCAAGCAGGCAATTGTTGGAGATTAGTGAAACTGAAATTACGTTGACCCAAAGAATAATCCAAGAGTATTGAGTGTGATGTAAATAATGAGTCTTGTATAACGAGATTATTCTCTTTATGATGGTAAATTTATAATGTAATAACTCTCTGTAGTCATCATTAGAACGAACCAGTGGTTCAATTGCGAAAAAATTATGATTTCTTCTTACCTTGGATAGCTATTACCGATAAGTTAGTGTTAATGACCGCTCTTCAAGTTGTTTTACAAATAATGTTTGTTCTTGGTGAAGTTTGTTTTCTGTACAAAGACTTTATTGGTCTATTATTTTTCTAATTATTATATATTCTAATAATATAAAAATTGTCATTTTTTTACGGTCACTTCTAAAACTGACTATTAAAAGCTTACTATCACTGCGAAAATTTAGCGATTCACGCATGTTTTCTCTGGTAACCATTTGAACATCGCAACCACGTAAACAATATCAAAATGAAATAATCACGTAGGTTCTTTTTACTTTACTCACCGCCATGGTCACCTGATTATTATTGAAATTCGAAACTGTCATTTAGATGGCAATTAGATGACTGCGCATCCACCATCACGCCAAAGAGTAACAATTTTCAATTTTGTCATTTATCTTGGATTCAAAAATTTGGTATGTATTTCGAGTGTAAACAGCCATTTTGGTATTCGGTTGCAGATGCGAAAAAGCAACCGCATTTTTACATACAAGCGGTTTTTCTATGGTTTAAGATAAATGGAAAAATTGTTAATTTCTGGCGTGCTGGTGGATGCGCCGTTATCTAATTGCCAATAAGGTTTGACAGTTCTGAATTACAATAATAATCAGGTAGCGAAGGCGGTGCATAATGTAAAATAAAGCCACGTGATTATTTCATTAAGATATTGTCTACGTTGCGATATTAAGATGTTAAATTGGTTACCAGGGAAGAAATGTGGAAATCTCGAGATTTTCGCATTATTGAGCTTTTAATAGTCACTTTTAAATGTGACTGTAGAAAAAAGTAATGTTTGTAACTTTGGATCTCTGAAACTAATCAACTGATTTCAAAAATATTTCCGTGGATATTCAGAATGTATAAGTATCATTAAATTGTTGAAATAAAAGAGTTTTTGATAATTTTGCAACTAAAGTTGTTTTAGGGCATCAATACATAAATTTATGAATAATTATAAGATAGGTATACAACTATACACTATACATATATGTATATTTATAGGTTAATACACAAATTTGTAACTTGTGACGTAAATTTTAAAATACTTTTAACTCATATTTTATGCATTAACATTGACAAATAGATCACTTTGGTAATTAATACACACCTTGATAAAATATGACTTTACAATATATTGATCGTGTGTAAAATCGACCAGAAAGCCTCTACGGATTAACTTTATATCTGAATTCGCTCCATTTATTTAGGCTACACGAACAAGCTTTAAGAGCTACTATAAACACATGCGCTTTATTCCATTAAATACATGGCTTTCCTCAAGCTGCTTGTCGTGGCTATTTTTTGTAGTTAGTAGTTGCTATGTGAGGTGGTTGAAGTTTTGCTTCTTGGTATTGTTGATAATATATACTGACAGCCATATTTATTTTTGTTTATAAGTTTAAAACTTAGGTCGAGGCAATTTAGTAGGTTTTTTATAATAATCCGACCCAGGAGCAGAAAAAAGCACTATACCCGACCGTTCCAATAGAAACCACAATGGTTGGTTTAAAATCAAATATTTAAATCTAAAAAACTTGCTTGAATACAATAAAAGTGAGTCAAATCTAATTAACCAATACATAATATTGAGAAAGCCATGCGTAAAACACTAAATTTTTCAATGTAGCGACAAATTATACAAACAAAATGAAGGACGCAGCATGGGTCAATGTATAATGCCATTTATGGCTGAGTTATTTATGCATCGTTTCGAAAATAATGCAAAAGCCAGTTAGAAAAAGATTTTTTCAACGAATCTCTACAAAAAAGTTTTTCTAGAGACAAAAATAATTGAAAATTTTGACACCTTTTATTGCAGCTTTGCAGCGACCTTGCTGCCATGTAGTTTTCGAAACCAAGTCAATATCAAAAATTTTAAAAAATGTTTTTTTTTCAAATTTTATTTTATTAGCTCCTTGCTGCCATGTAGTTTTCGAAATCAAGTCAATATCAAAAATTAAAAAAAATGTTTTTTTACAAATTTTAGTTTATTAGCTCTACACTTATTGAATTTTTGGATAATGTATGAAGGCTTATATCTCTCAGCAACTCATGGAAGTATATAATTTGCAAGTTCTGAAGAAAGCGATGTTTCGTTTCTTTTCTGAGAAAACTCATCTGCTCAAGCCATTCTAAGAACCAATACACTTTCATTAGCTCGATTTTTACTAAATGAACGTTTCTGACAACGAACATAGTGGGTGAGTTGGTTATGTCAAAAATGTTCATATAGTAAAGATCGAGCTTATGAAAGTGTACACGTCTTGCAATGACCTGGGCTGATGAAGTTTCCAATAAAGACGAAACAGCGCTGTTCTTTTGTATAATTGTGGGCTTTGTTCTAAGCTTTTTTTCTTAAATACTTTAACTGGGTTTTGTGAATACCGATTTTTGTTGCAAATTTATCGAGTAATGGTGTGTCTTCAATGCACTATCATATTATGAAATCTCATCGGATTTCTTATTATGGAAAAAATAGATCAATGAATAGCAAATTTGGTCAAAATTTGCTGTACGCCAGTAAGGACCGCTGCACAACTTTAATAAAGCTGAAGGTTTATTTTATGGAATAATAATGTCTTTGGAAACTAGAGGCGTACATACTTTTAGTCTATAGATTTTTGCGAAAGAGCTGGTGACTTGGCAAATTATCATATAATAATTAAATGTCAAATAACCCATCTTTCAGAGTCCTGCTACAAGTTTTATTAATAATGTCAACATTGGCACTTTTGGAACGTAAGTCGTGGCCTCACGGATGGTGAATAAAAATTAGATTAAATAGAAATTATTTTTTCTAAAGAATATCACAACAACCAAGCTTATGTCCAAGCTTGTAAGTAGAGAAAGTCATGCTTAAACACATTAGAATATAATGTTAGAGCTTACATCATATTATTTATGAGTGTAGGCGAAATACTAACAGCGCCATAGATGACGTTATTGGGCTACTGTTTGAAAGCAATATTTATAATTAATTCTTAAAATGCTTGATATTAAATTGTAGAAAACTTTTAATTTGAAAGAAGAAACTTCTAATGAAGTTATTTAATTTTATTTAAAGCACTCAAAAGTAGGTTTTTAGATATTATTGTTTATTTCAAGTAGTTGTGGAATAGGTGACAATTAATATTTACATTGAAAACTGATTGGTTGGTGTTGTACATAATATAATTACATATTGGAGCATACTGTACATTTATTAAGCGTTTAAAATTTAACGGATCTAAACTAGGAATATTGTGTTCCGTGCACTTGGTTTCGTTTTTGCTACATTTTTGTATGATATAATGTTGTTTAAATTTGCACACTAAGTGCAATTATTATTGAAATATGTTATTAACGAAGTCGGGAAACTACTCATCTGTATTCACTGGAGTTTGGCATGTTCATTAATAAAAGTAGAAATTTAATTCTGAGTAGAGAAAGGGACAATTTCGTTATTTATTTTTTTTGTATATCGCTTCAGCGCATTTTTACAAATTAATTCAGTTAATTAATGAATACTGAATACTCAAGCATATACTTTGTTTCTACTATTTTTTCTTCGGTTTAGGATTTTTGTTCGAAACTTAAAATGTGGGTTAAAAATGGCAAGTTTGGGTCTATAAATCCACATCAATTAAGCTTAGACATGATATTACCGATAAAAAAGGTGAGTTTGATTATTCTAAATCGTTTTTTCTGCAGACATATAAGGTAAAGAGATTAGGTGGGTAAACATGTGGCTACCATTTTCTATTCACGATTTATGTGGAAAGAAGTGATGTTTTTCACTAGCAGCAGTAACCTTATTTGGCAGTTGTGGGTCAACCGGTCAGAACCAAATCGTCAAAAGAAGATGAGTTTATTTCTTTCACGCTCATCATTTTGACGGATTACTTAGGTTAATGTTTTGTTTACAAACGATTTATTGCTTCAAGTAATGAAGAATGTTATACCATACATTTCCAATAAATACAGGGTGTGGTCAAAAAATTATGACATCTAGAGATTATTTTATTGATTTAGAAATAACAGCTTTATGTTGCATCAAAATAAATTATGTGTTATACAAAGAATTAGTTTTTTAATGAAAGAACTAAAACACTGCAATCTATTTTCAAAATGCATAAATACATTAATTTTGTGTTTTTTGATTTATATGTTATGCAAGGAATATACGGCTTGTGTGTTCTCGTGCTGTAGAACCAACCAGTTGTTTTTTTTTATATCGATCACATTACTTATCACAACTAACTCGTTCAATTGTCGGCTACCAATATTGACAGAGTGGATCAGCACAACAGCACGCAGTCGAATACTATTTACGTATATCTAATGTTTCCTTGCTTGTTTATAGGTCATTAAGCGGCGCTAAAAAATACATTTGCCTCAGTGAAGTAACTTAGTAATTATACTATACCTGAAGCAGCAGATGCTGGTTTTCTGATTAAAAAACTTATAGTATGGTTTTAATTGATTGTATTTAACACGTTAAGCGTTAAAACCGGTTTCTAAGAGGCCACGTCGATCAAATCATTTGTCAAGAAATTCTCATTTTTAGCGTTTCAAGTCAAAGTATCTAGTTGATGTTAAAAAGTATCTAATAACAACAAATCGTGATTTTTTATTATTTTTTGATAGAAATTCAGATTCCCCATCTAGATTTAGGTTAGATTTATCTGGAAAAAAAATGGTGGAATATGCTAAACAATAAAATTATTCTACCAGAAAATCATAAAATATACTTTTAACTTCATTATGTACATGGAAGTTTGGTTATTCACAGAAATCTGTTGGTTCTTCCATTACTGTTAAACATTTTCCTCTACCAAAATCTCTACACCTTTTGATTAAATTAAGGAACCAACGCTTACAGAGACTGAAAAACATTGAGACTGTTCATACCAATTGGCTATCAGGCGACTGTCTTAGCTTTAGCTATCAACCTGTCAAGGAAAAATATTTGAAAGAATTTTGGGTTGTACCTCTACAAAGTTAACGTTCATCAAGAGCTGTCAAAATTGTCATTGTATGATAGTTCGTTTAAAACAAATTCACGCCTAATACTCAAGCTACGTCATACGTTTTCAATACTTCTATTATCTAAAACCTGCATGACCGGAAATTTTTTGAAATATATAATGGGGTTAACTGAGTATTTTATTAAAAAAGATAAACAAAAAGCATTTGGTCGGGATAAATTTAACAAAATGCTTATGATGCTTAACATGTAACGTTTAAGTTTGTTTTCAATGACAACCACAAAGTGTTATCATTGTTTAAACTTTATTAGTTACAATAAATAACATATTGTTGCCTTTTATGTTATTATATCGGTTATAACTAATTATGTCAAATGATGAAATCGACATTTAGCTCTCATTCTCTTATTATGATTTTACTAGGGCTTTAATAAACTTTATTACAATATGGATTTCTATAGTTGAAAAAAAAAGGTAAAATTTAAAATTATTTTTGTAAATGATACCTAAAAAAACAGTGAAAATTTATGGTAGAAAGTAGATGTTATTTACTCTATTTTATAGGTATTTTTTGTCTAGCGCAGGTACATATTTCGATAGGAAATCAATATAATATGTGTTAACTACGATTTTTAATAGCTAAAGAAATTTATGTGGAGTTATATTTTTGAGAAGCAATCTAAGCTTCTGGTTTATTTTTTAATTTTCAGAATACTATATAATGATTGTGTCAGTTTAATTGGATAATAATAATAATACATAGTTCAATCGGGAATAATATCAGAAAAATAAGCTGTGAAAGTTATTAGACAAGTTAAGATAGAAATTAAAACTTTCCAATAAATCAAAATGCCTGGAGATGAATTTAAAAGGGATTGGCGAGAAAAGTTGGTTATAAGCTGGGATAGTGCACTATAATATTAGAAAATAATATGTTAGAAGAAAATAAGGGAAAATGATTACCTACCGCAGCTATACATTCTTGAATAATCAATCGTTCATTATTGTGTTGTGGTCTGAAATAAAGTTGTTGACCCAAGTTTGCCATACTACTCATTGAAAAATGTAATGTAAAATAAATAATTAATTGTAATTGAGTTTTTAAATGATTATTTAGTAATTCGTCATAAAGCTATGTTTAAAAACTCTTTTATTTCTTAAGACATACAGGGAGTTTACAGAGACACCGCATATTATATATTTGGTGTCATCTTCAGGACCCTTAATTTTGTTAATCGAATACTTTGAACAATTTGGTTTCACAAGTCGTTTTTGTTTTTTTTTTCACATCTACAAGATCAAATTTAGTTACAAATGACATTGTTATGAGAAGTACATACTATGACAAGGGTCGAGATGTTGACAGCAATCAAATTGAGCAAGTGGTATAATAAATTATGTTACCTATTATCTAGGAAAATCGCTTTGACGGTTTTTTTTAACGCGATATGCGATTTCGAAACAAAATGACAAACTATATATCTATTTCAGGTACTATTGGATAACAATTAATCTATTTGATAACATTTTTACAAGAACTTTTGTGTTTTTGTCATTTTGAACAATAGATCAGGAAAGGTATCGTTGTTTAAAAAAAGAAGTAGTAAAAAATGAAAACATTTGTCTTCAGTATGGGCGTCTTGCTCTTGTACTTCTATAATAAATTTTTCCTCTAAGTACAATGGTTTAAATGTTATTATAACCACCTCATCTACAAAAATTATAAAGTGATACTCATTTTTAAAGCTCACTGTTTAACTGACTGTGTGCTTATCTAAGATGTGATCAAACTTTCTCAAACAAGAGATGAAACCAAGCAGTGATTTTGTATAACTTACAGCCTCCGCTTTCATGTTTGATGTAGATAGTGGTACTATAAAATATTATAAAAGCTTTCTTCAATTTTAGTCGTTAAATATATATTTTTATGAGCATATGATACGGTGTTTATAATAATTATTGCTATCGTTAGTGGCAATGCTAACATTAAAAGCAAAGTGTAAAAAGTACTGTATGAAACTCGTTTCGAAAACACTTTATTGTTGTATTTGATTTTTAATGCACTGTCACCATGCAGCCTATAGCTTGAAACAATGATTTCTAACTAACAAATGATGTAGTTGAAAGTATTTTCTTTATTAATAAGTAATACATACGACCAAGTATTTATAAAAATTGGTTTCGAGTAATAAATAATTTGGTTTTCAAGCGAATATATTTTGAATTCAATATTATCAACAAGTTTGATTCGCATGTGTATAGCTATAATATAAATCTTTTTATATTAAACATGGAGAATAATTTACCATCACCGACACAATAAGATGTCAATTGTAGATAGGAACATTTGTATTTTTTGCAGATTGAATTATGAAGCAATAAGTTTAACTAATTAGAATGATACAAATTAAGGTTTAATTAGGTCTCATTTAAACATTACCTTCAACAAAGATTTTATGTGGTTTTGTAAAGTTGAATTTTATACAGAAAAGGAGTGCAGAAAGGAGTAGCAATCAATTGAAAGTGCACGATTGCTTAAAGTATGGATTTTCAAACTATCAAATTAATATGAATAATCATAGTCTAACTGACATAACTACTAGCCTGAACTGACAAATTTTTAAAAGAAGAATAGTTTTTAGACAACTAGACTATTTATAAGTCAATTGTGATCAACTTTTTTGTTCTGCTCAGTAACATTTTAATGCTGACTTCTTTTCTGTTTTTTTTAAATAACTTTAAAACAATTTTTGATACAGATTGCTAACATTGTTTAGCCGTTTAATAGAAACATTTGCGTCTTATGGTTTGAGTAGGGGTTACAAATAATCTTTTAAAGATCAAATAATTATGTTCAAAGAAAAGAAAAACATAGACAAAGTTGTTGTGATTTAAAGAGTCAAATCTAAAAAAGCGTGCTACTGGTTATCTGTGGTACGGAAAATGTTTAGATCTGAGAAAATTAATTTATATGTTAAAAACGGTTACTTGGTATTTTTACCAAGTATATAATAGTTTTTAGTCTCAGCAGAAATCAAACATTTTTGTGTGAGTTTAGCTGAGACTTGTAGTTTTGTTAGTAATGACTAGTGAGTATGTTTCACAATTTAAGCATATGGATACTACATATTGTTTTTTGATTGGGTGCAGAAATGTTAATAGTTATAAGTTTTCTATAGACTGCTTTCGATTATGAGCAATTATATAGTAACGCCGAAGGGTTTATATTTTAATAAGGTTATTTGATCTCTTCAGAAACTGTTTGACTGTCGATACACGTTTTTTGGTTGCATTGACTGTAGGCGGTAAAGCTCAACCGTAAATCATAATTTGAAGAGTTGTCTATTTTTAATTTCAAAATTGTATTTCTGTCTCTCATACGGTGGCACTAGTAAGGTAAAAAATGGTTTACAATCATCTTAACTCCGAACATCGGTTTCTATTGCAGGAATAATTACAGCGCTGTCATATAATCTTATACACCACCTTCAGCGTTACTATAATTCAATTTTATTGTTATACGTAATACTAAACTGACAAACAGCGTTGTAAATTTCTTGTCTCGTAAACACTGAATACATGCATAAGAGTGGACATTATTGTACTTCTATTCTTAAAACTATTAAGCAATAAACCTCTTGTGCGCCTAATCATTAGGCTGTGAGAATGTACTACTGGGGCAGTAAAATAACGCCCTAATTACATTAAAATATCAAGTTTAACAGCTAAAAGATAGAAAAAACTTATTTCTTAAGGTTAAAAATGTCACAAATTATGGCGTTTTTTTCGGATAATATCTTGTTTTATGGATATATAAAAGTATTCAAGACACTTGATTTTTTTTGCTGTCGATTAAAAACCAATGACAGTGAGATTATTATTAAAAAAATTTTTTGGCTGTTACAAATGATTAACAACAATTATTGCAACAAAACAATTGACCTATCCTGATTATTATCTGCCAAATTAAGTTATCCCTGAATTTTCTTAACGAGATGACTGTTCTTCCGATCAATCAAAGCAATTTGAGGCGACCATACGGTTACATCACATGTTCGAATGACAAATTTAACTTAATAATAAGAAATGGTGCGAACGTGTTGGCGTAAAGGAAAGGCAAATCTAGGCTTTAATAACCTCCTTCACAAGAAAATTAAATGTAGGCGAATACATCAGAGACAAATTATTTATTGTTTGCGTTCTGCTTTCAGTTTCTACTTGGTTATTTGGCACAATCATGTAGGTTGGAGTAACCTTACAAAGCACCTTATGTTGTGTTAACGAGAGGTAAATCGCATACCGATGACGCCTATTATGAAAATCTGAAGTGTTATCACTTTGGTAATTAATAGTGACGATCTTTTTAGATTCTGATATTGATTGTCTGCTTTTAAGATTAAACAATAATAAATTATTTTTTTCAATTTCTTCGTTTTTTCCCTCTACAAACCAAGCTTCCTACAAAATTGTCATCTTAAACTATTCGACCATTTATTATAAAAAAAATCAACTTTATGCATTGTGAAATTGATCATGATTAAAGCAATAAAAATATGAAATTATTGTGCCAGAATAATTACAGTAATAAACTGTATTTAATCGTTCTATTAAAGACTGCGTTTTTAACGTGTCTTTATTATTTTCGTAAATAATGTGACACCGCCTTTGGCGCAATGTACAATGAAAAGCCTTGTTTATGGATCTGGAAATTTCTTGCTATAATATCAGTGAATTATGACAGACAAAATTAATTGTTGTCTTGCCATAAAGCACTTTTTTTAGGGATTAGAAGACGTGACTTTCTAATTCTTGTAATTAGTTTTCTATGATATTCGAAGAACACATTGACAAAAAAACAGTTGGTTAGTCTATATGTGATAATGAGTTCTAATGAAAGCAAAACATGTCTGACATTGTTAGGTAGTCATACACAATCTATATTCGTGGATTTTGACTTTGAATATTAAAATTAAATATATAAGTAGTCATGCTTGCTCTCGCATCTGCTGCAGCAGTTTGAGACAAGCAAAGGTTTGTATATGATTTTACATATCTGCTAATCCTAAGTAACTGGAAATGTTATGAAACATGCTTTTGCCGACAATTTCCATTGTACAATAGGAAAATTTTAAAAACTTTTGCAGGAGTTAGTTTCTCGAATCTGTTATGGTCACAGCTGTCTATCATATACTCGTTATTGTGTTAGGTTTTTTTATTCATAACCCTTGGTCTTTGCTAACGTGTTTAGGTGTATCTGATTAAATGATTATACGGTAGACATTATTGATAACTAAAATAAAAAACTATAAAAACTAAATAAAAAACTAAAATAAAAATAAATAGTCACCAAACAGCTAACGAACTAGGAACAAATATTTGTAAAATTAATAAAATGTAGTATGTATAATAAACTACTTTGGTATAGATTTTAGAAATTGTAGTAGTAGTATATATAATGAATTAAATTATTGCCGATCTTAGCTTATTGACGATTTAAAATAACTTCATTGATGATTTTCGAAAAATTATATTATTTTATAGATGCTTATTTATTCTCAGGCGATATAAATCTCTAGGAATTATGTGTCTGAAATATTTTGTGTATTGTGTACGTTTAGATTTTGAGAAATTGTTGTTTATATAATTGTTTTGTAAAGACTTGCAATGTTAATGACTTATTAAAAGTGGGTAAAAATATTGTAGGGTGTGCGAATTCTAGTAGAATTTTTACTTAAAATACCTTGAGTGGGTTGTTTTTTGATAGATTGTTAAAAACGAATAATCGCACGTTTTTGACAATCGACGGAACAAAATCTCCGTATTTAATTAACATACGAGTGGTATGTGGTAAGGAAATTGCTGAGCCAATAATTATTAATTTTAGCTGATGAGTAAGTTGTAAAAAATTTATATTAAATATTAAATTTAGATTGGTTCTTCTTCAGAGTAATGCAGTTTTCTGATCTTAAAATTATTGACGCGACATTTAAGCAATAAAAATGGCATTTGGCTTGAAATTATTGAGTTCGATGACGATTATTTGGATCTGAATCCTTGAGATCAGTTTTTTATTTCATAAAAGTTATTTGTTTACTTTGATTCATTTAGCAATTTTTAATGTTTTGTTTATATTGTAAATAATTAACATTCTTGAAATAACCGTATTTAGAAATTGTGGAGGCTATGTGGCATTTCAATCACTTAGATGTCGATGTTTTTGGAATTGAACTATTTTAGTATAATATTTTTTTAAGCTTTTATGTTATTAGCTTTATGTTTCCTCTTCCGTTAGCTTTGTATTTATAGTTTATGTCGTTATTTGCTTTGTATTAGAAGCTGAAACAAGAAAACGCTTGGGAAATTGTTTCATAAGTACTAAAGTGGAAACATTACCAGACGGGTTAAAGTTTGTAGTTTACGTAATTATATAATTATGGGATTATCATATTAGTCTAGCTCAATCGATTTAAATTCGTATAAGTTTCGACGATACATACTTTTCTTGTAATACTGAATCAAATTTTGTCTTTTCAGCAATTTTTTTATAAATGAGGTTGACATTTTACTTTATACGATTAATTTGATGGATTAAATTTCTAATATAAATATAATTAAGTGAAAACTTAAAGATTTTAATTAATTATAAAAAAACGTTTTCAAAACTATAAAGTTGTATACTAATGACTAATTCGGACAAACTCAAATTATTATATTCTGCTTTATTGTTAAAATTTGGTGAAACAACTTTTGTAACGATTATTTTGCCTACAAGAATTAGGTTAGATAGAGATAGAAATCTATACTTTTTTATAATTTTATCCGATCACGTAAACTTAATATTTATTATATGTTTTTTACGATAAACCGTATTGAAAGCGATATAGTCACCATGGAAAAATAGAATGAATTCCGTGCGGCTAAATATGGTCTTATGCAAGGAATTTATAAAATGAGTTGACGATTTTTTAGGTTATTTGTGTAATTTAGAATACACCAAATATTGTGGCGACTATTTTTTTTTACTGAAATTGGGTTGAGAAAAATCTTAATTTTTTAGTATTTTTTCCTTTATATTCATTATTGTTTACAATAATTGGTGTTATTATCTTTGGAGAAATTTTGGATTTTAAGATTTTAAATATAATAGTTTGTGTATAAAAAAAAAATTATTAGATTGCAAAAAAAAAGAGACTTTTCTAAAAAATTCAATTAATGGAACAGGTTGTAACTTTTTTTGCTAAAAGTGTACATTTTTGCTTTCTTTTGAAATTTGCGGTAGCTGTATTTTTAAAAATAGGTTGTTAATCTCTGATCTAGACAAAAAAAGAAGGCTAAACATAAAAAAGAAACTAATAAATGCCTTGATACATAATTTACATAAACACATTATAATATTTATTTGTACATCCTTTTTTTACTCGACATTTGTGGCAATAACTGTTATATTATGTTTACGGATAATTTAATGACCACATTGGCAAAGGTTTTACTAAAATATGTTGATTAGTGTAGAAATTAGTCAATCCAAACACATTCTTTTTTTTTATTTATCACATTTAGATAGTGTTTTACCAAAATTGTTATTATTTTGTAATCAATCTACATTAAACACATTTGTCTGACAGAGTTATACATTTTAAGAGTTGAAACTGAGCTATTTTAAGTTGAAGTTTGGACACAATGTTTTACACGACAAGTGTCATTGTTAAGCTTAAAATTGAGAGTTTTTAACATTTGACGCAACGATTTTGTATAGAAAATTTTAGATTACTAGTTTGTCTTTCATACTTTTTTAATCATTAAACTAAAATTCTTGTTTGTATAGTATATTATTATACGAGTTCAGTAAGACGTTATATTGTCACACGAGTGCGTTTAATGTAACAAGAAGTGTTACACGAGCGTAACAATATTATTAAATAAAAGTAAATAAAAAGTCAACAGACTATTTTATCTACTTGGCTTTACAAAAATTTTTAAAATTCAACTGCTTAAGTTTCATTGCTTAACAAATGACTTTATTACTAAAAACTTGACGTGCTCACATACGTATTATTCAATATTTTATTCACAAATTCAATAAGTTATCTTAAATCTTTTGTCTGCTAATGGTCAGTGTGGAAGCTAACAGCAACAAAATTACAAAATCAATATTATAATCAAACTGCTATAATAATAAAGAGTATAGCGCTTAAAAACAAAACGTCGAATTTCAACTGAGTCAAAATAAAAAAGCTAAATGTTACCAAAATCAGTTTAATAATACGATCTATTATTAAACTATTTCGATATGATAAAGGGTCCATTTTTGATCAATAACTCAAAGTAATAAGTTATTCTATTCTTTGTGATAAAATTTAGTCGCAAAAACAGGTGTTTAAAGTAATTACAGTAATTAGAATTTCCTCTTTGTTAAAATTCAATTCAACCTAAGCCAAGGAGATCTGGAATGCAGAGAAGTGAATGCGGAAATTGCTTTTATGTATAAATATATCGGCATCGTGAAAGCAAGTGGGAATTACTTGAGTCTAGTTTCGCATGATTGATGATCCTCTGGTTAAATCGTTTGTAAATTATTGTTCTTAGATAATTTTTTTCTTTATTGATGAAGATTTTCTTGTAGATATATAATAAGGTGCTAATACGTGAGAATGGAAAAGCTTTTGTGATTCTGCGTGAGTAGGTACAATGTTTTTAAATTGCTATAATTAAAAAGTCATGTATTTACTTCATGAAAAATTGAAGTAAAAAAGCTTTCAGGAGAAGTCATTTTGCTGTAGATTTAGTCTTAAAACAACATTTAGGTCTTATTTAGATGTTTTTGATTTAAAATTAGGACATTTGTATTTTGTCATGAAAGCAGTTGACAAACGTTGCTTTCCTAAGAATCTATTTGGCCGTTAATTAATGAGCACGTTCTATATAAGTGTCAGATTGTATAATTAGAATAGGTATTATACGGTTGAAGAAGAAATTTTAATTTACTATTACTAGACTGCAGTTTCGAATCTTTTTATTATAAATATTTATGACATGAAACGTTTTTAGAATTGAATATTGTTGTTGATTCTACTTTGTTTTATTATTTTTTTATTAATACAGGAAAGTTATCATTATCCAACATGATAACTAGAGTTCGTATTTTATAACTATATTTATCTATAATTTTTCAACTATAATTCTTTATACTTCTAATGGGATGTTCACGTTTGATAAAATGCTTGCAAATTCGGCTACATTTTCCGAGCTTACATTACAGGCAAGAATTTTGAATATAAATGTTTTAATAATACATTTTACATTATTAAAATTGTTATCAGCAACTGATAGAAAAGCTTAAAATCTGATAAGTTTGGTTTGGCCCACCCTAATAAAGATTATACCCAAAATATAGATTTTTGAGTGTCTCTTTCTTAAATTCAACAAATTTGAAAACAAATTTGGTATATGTATTTAATTATTATTAATTATTTAAAATAACGTCTAGAAATAAATCTACATTTGCGTATAGCACACCGGTTTGCGAAATATTCTTACATAAAATGATAAATATTTTACAATTTTTGATTAAAAAACAAACTTTAAAAGCAAGCTTTATTTATGTATCAACATAATAAAAATTCATTTTTATATGTTTTGACATAATATTAAATAGTTGTACTTAGAAAGATATACTAAAAACGGCTACTTTTATTTATGTTGTAGCGTAAATTAAATTGTCAAACAGTGTTCTCTTATTAAAAAAAATATTTAAATTATCTTATGACATGATAATATGTAGAAAAATATAATTATGTTTACAAATAATTGATATTATTTCATTAAAAAAAATCATAAAAAATATTTAAATTATGCAGCTTAATAATAATAACTCGATAAATGAGTCAATAACATAAATATAAACAAGTAGAAAAATTCAATTTGCAATTTTTATACTAGTTTATTCTAGAAATAAATAAAAAAAAGTAAAAGAATAAAATTTTCTAATTTTTTTTTGAAATAACGCTCATTTTCAGACAAAATTTTAAAATTTTACTATAATAGCAAAAGTTTATCCCTTTTCTCAGCGGGAACACCGTCTTGTAGTATAAATTTATTGTGACGGTTTTAATCTGTGGCGGTAAATTCAACTGTCAGCGCTTATTTTGTGACTGATGTCTATATCCTTGATTATTGAAACTGTTCACAAAGAAAGTGACTGAAAATGTAGCAGTTCACTATTTTGATTCATCAAAATTACAATTTTTAAAGTTCACTTTACCATAAAAATTATGTGTTAACTTAAGAGAAATGTGAAATTTTTTCTTTGTTTAATTCACATGACACTAATTAAGCGCTAAACTTGTTTGTTAATTGACTGAAATATATTCTGAAGATGTCTTTAATTTGCAACTCTTTAATAACCTGGAAGCAATTTGAAATTGATTAAAGAAAGTTGTAATAATGACCAATAGTCTAATTTATTGATTTGTACCAGTCAATTTCGACTTTACCTTAAGAAATAAAAGTAGACATTGCATTTTTTATGTGCCCTCGGAGCGATTTCTTAATATAAGCGAAGCTTTTCGTTCCAATTGACAAGAGTGTTTTCTCCTATAAAATATTGATGGAATCGTATGCTGTTCGTATTTTAATTTTTTTTTGTAGGTGTGAAAATGTAAATAAAGGTCCTAGAGGTATTAGAAATGAAATAACATCATCAAATATTGATACGCTCAAGTCGATAATAATTGTCTTTTCTATTCGGTTTTGTTTTTAATTTTAAAATTAGGTCAATATACCCGAAATGGTATTTTTGTTTATGATTTTTTTTCTTTCTGTTTCAGGCAAAGCAACGAGCGTCTGTTAAATGGCTTCTATCAAAAGCTTTTAATAATAAAGTGCCAGAAAATCTCAAGGAGCCATTTTATCGAGATCATGAGGTAAGAAATTATATTATAATAAAATGTTTGTAGTTTTCCAAGAAATTAACAAATACACAGTTTGCTCTCTATTATGAGCATCTACAGTGCGTTTATAAATTATTTAGATTAAGTATTGTCATGGAATTTTGAGCGAATGTTTAGTTTTGATTAGTTCATACGCAGAAACGTGTGATATTATAGACGAGTTTTGACGTTTGTTTGACATTTGTCGGCAATCGAAGACAATAAAAATTTGTCAAGCTAAATTGCATAGCAAGATTAGATCTAAATAATTTATGAACCCATTGTGAATTTAATTGTTATAATACTAAATTGACAAACGACGTTTTTAATCTCTTGTCTAGTAAACAGGTGCATACAAATGGGCTATTTAATTCTTGGGTTGCTTTTGGTAGCAACAGGGGATAAAATTTTTGTGTGGTGGACAATTAGGATATTTCTTGATAATGATGCCGAGCCGAGGCAATAAATTTTGGATATATATTCCTTGGAAAAATTTGACGAAAGACTAAAAGAACAACGTTTAAGCAATAAAAAATACATTTTAGTATTCCTAAGTGTTTTTGTTATTCTTGTGAAAAGGCATGCCTGTCGTTAGCGGAACGTAGTGGGATAAGCTTATACTTGCAGCTTTGAATGTCAAAATATCTACTTTTGACAGCATTTTATTTAAGTTAGAAGATTGAACGATAGAAAAACTAATTTTATTATTGAGAAGTTAAATAAAATTAAATTTTATTTGAATAATTTTATTGATTCTAAGAAAATTCTTAAATCAAGCTAAGTTATTCATCCTTCTGTATAATTAACTCAACATACAGGCTAATCCAAATTGATTGTTCATAATTGCAAACTTGGTTATTATAGAAGATACAGAATCATTTAGATGTAGATTAATGAAACATATTTATATTATAGTATTTATAACGCTTTCTGGAACTTAAAAAAAAAGAACAAATGAGAATTACGTTTTCAAATTTTTCTGCAAATGTATGTTTAAATTGTTAATTTTTAAAAAATTGTTTACTTTCAGTTAAAAATGACGTGCTTTTGCATTTAAATAAATATTAATAATAAAAATCATAAGCTTTTGAAAGATGCTAATTATTCAAAAATAGTAACAATGTAGTAAAAATCATTGCGATTAAATGGTATTATGATAAGTAGTGATTATTGACTAAGGTTCAAAAAAAATTTCTTCGAGAGTCAAAAAAAAACGTTAACAATTTTCTAGTTAAAACGACATTTGGTATAAAATTGGCCAAACATTCATTGTTTTTGAAATCTTATTCAATCACAAAAACTCATTTACTTTTTCATTTTTACTAATTCTGATCAGGTGTCAGACGGTTTTGGTTTTTTATTGTGATTTAACACATTATTTTACAAATGGCAGCACAATAGTCAGGTTTGGTTGCCTGTATTCATTTATAATAATTACATATTAAAAATTATAATACACAGTCTGCAGATGTTAGAAATACAATAACTATTGATTACCCTCTTTTTCATTTAGTTCAAATCGTTTGTTTGTTATAAGACTAAGTTAATAATAGTTTATTTTAGTAATAGTCATAATTTATTAAGTAACATTATGAGAATGAACAACATTTTATATTGTTATTTTTACTCATCTATTGATTGTTGTTGTAATAGAACGGATTGGAATAAGTAATGTATTTCTGCATTGCTATTTATAATACATAATTAGATAACTTCCTCAGGAAACCTGCAATAAGCAAGCAATTCAAAAATAAAGCAGGCGTGATTTGATTTTCTTAGTTTTAATTACTTGTGCTTAGTGCATGAGATTTACTTGATTTTATCATTCAATCCAATTTATGTTAATCCTACTTTTAATTAGGCTCTTATTTTTCTTTTCAGAATCAGGAACATCTAAAGCCACAAATTGTGAGGGCGCTCGCTAATGCTGAAATATATTGTATGGCTTTGGGCAATATCTATTCGGATCCTAATTATCACAATTTAAACCATTGGGCTATTCTTCAGACATTAGCTAGGAAAGGTGTTTATGTTACTGAACCTACAGATGCTCAGCTGACAGAAACAACTTTAATACAAACTAATCCTCTTCGAATGGTAAGTTGAAACATAAAAAATGGATTATTTACACAAGAAATTTGTATAAATAATAATTCGTAAAAATTAAAATCGAGGGACTCAAATAACGCAAAAACAGCTTAACAGAATGTTAATGAGTTAATTTTTTTGAAATACGAAAAATTCCTCACTTGGAGCGCAAGTGGTCCGGTAGAGACAAACATTATTTAGCTCCTATTTACACACCATGCAAAACAATGGTGGTTGAGATCGTACGATTTTCGAAAAAAAAAAGGCGAATTATTTGCCAGATGAGCCAGATCAGCAAGGTCAGGTCAGTATTTGACGTTTATATATAGTTATTTAAGCAACACAGTGCATTACAAAAAGCGATTAATTATATATGTTTTTATTTTCTTCTAAACAATGCATTTGCTTACAACAAAACCTTAAACAATATACAATAAAAAGGCACAGCCAAAGAAAACTCTACGCTTGTGAGTTTGAAAGTTATTAAGGTTTTTATTTAGACATTTAATTTCAAAAAATGGCTTTACATGGTCAAACACATAAATAATTGATACATTGCGATGAAATTTGTATTCAACTGGTTATTGTTGGCAGATGTATTTAAACGACATCTGATTTTTTTTTTGCTTTATAATATTTATATTTAACGAATTAAAACCTTTTTTTAGAATACAGAAGCGATGTTTAGCTCTAAAGTTGAAAACATTGAAATTTCAAATTTTTTCTATAATATCTCACCATTTTAATAAACATTGCTGGATTTGCATTTTCTGTAGTTGGACCTTTACCACCAATCAAATGATCAGAGCACACATATTATGTATATTTATTTATATATTTTTTCCTGATAAATTAACTCTTGTCGAAGCATGAATTCATTTATTGCATCTAACCTCATCAATATGAAAATCATGGTTTTGAAAATGGTAATAAAAATCATGTTCTCTGTATATCGATTACCTGAATTACAAAACCCAAATTTACAATTTTCATGTATTAATTTTTTAAATATTTTTGGACTTACGTATGTTGTACAATTCTGTTTTGTGGTTATTAAACCTCTACTGCAGTATTTTATACCTACAGCTTTAATACTAGAGTTTTCAACTATTATCTTTTAACTTGCTAATTGTTTGTTTAGCCTGTAAATTAGACTTTGCTGGAGTAAGCAGTTTCGTTATAGTATAAATTTTACAATTCCTACAGCAAACTGGCTAATTTACTATTGAATGGTTAAATAAAACAGGATGAAAAATGATGGTTGTCAACATAAATTGTGGATTATGTTTTATTTCTTATATTGCTATATTTAGCTTTAACGACTTGAATTTATGTCTACACAACCGGTGGCAATTCCAGACTTGTATAACCTCAACATACATTCTTCTTCAAACTGCACAATCATGGATAAATTTAATGACATTAGATTGCATCTTATATTTTTGAAAAGAAACCATACTGGAGGGGCCTGCATAGCAAGCTAAAATGTAGTGAAAGTAAGATATGATGTTATAAAAATATAAGTCTATAGCTTAAAAAAATGGAATTGTTTATGTAACAATACTGAAATTTTGACTAAAACTAGGATTCATCTAAACGAAACTTTATTATGCATATTCTCCATCATGTTTATTACTTTGCCTAAGTCTTTTGGTTTGCGTGCTGTGAAGAAATTTAAGAGAACTATGTTAAATGTACATCTGACGTCTACAAAGATGTAAGATCTACGTGGTTAACATAAATAAAATATGCATTCGTTGTTGTGGTAAATAACTCGCAAATACCGGCAATTGTTAATATTGTGACTGATGCACTCATGGAATGCAAAGTATGTTGTATGTTTGTATATACAAACTTACAAAACCATGTACACGATGTAATGCAAGAATTTGTTTGGTTTGTTTTTTGTAATAATTATATGAATCGCTTAAAAAAATGGTCTCATAAATTATATAGGTAAACAAGTTATTTTTGTCTAAATGGGAGAAATAACCTAAAGAAGGCTGTAATAAACTGAACCGAACTATGTGAGACATGTTTGGGCTTTATTAGAACTTATCAGTCGAATATAGTTCTGAATTAATTTGATTTAAAATATTATAATTATTTTTTTGGTAATTCTGTGATCACAAAATGCGCAAGACATTAATTCAAACTTATACATACATTATTTAGGTCAATACAATGTTAAAAGTTTTATTTATTATTATGTAAATCTAAAGCAGTAAAGAAAATTTGCAAAAACAATTGATTGATTACTAATAGTTTTTATGTAAAGTATTATTTACTAATAACTAAAATCGATAGTGTTTTTACAATTTAAATGTACATATTTATTTTATTTAATAAAATTTACTAAAATCGATAGTGCTTTTACAATTTTAAATGTGCATATTTATTTTAATTAATAATGAGTTTATCATCTAGACAGAGTCTTACCGTAGGCTACTTAACTCAACCTTTAACCGTTGATCTTTACTCATTATTTTTTTATTTGTTTCAGAGTGCACACATGGCTGTTATAGATTCAATAATGGTCCTATATGCTCGTGAAGTCGTAACGTCAGATCGAGTGGTAGCCGCTATTCAACGTTTCAATCACGGTCATCAACCATCTACGTCACTTCCAGAAAACCATGAACGAGGTCTTTTAGCATGGTTATCGTATGCTTGTGACGCGCTCAGAAAACGTATAGAACAAGAAGCGGACACATCATTAACAAATGGTGGCTCAGGAGAAAGGATAAAACCTCCAGATTTACCACCTATCAAAGAATTGAAAGACTTAGTAGATGGAATTGCTTTGGCCGCTCTTATATCTTATTATTGTCCTGACGAATTAATATGGACAGATTTGAGATATTCTTATGTGTCGAATGTTCAAGATAGTTTATATAATTTAAGTTTGGTTCAAGATTTTTGTAATCGGTGTTTACCAGCATCAATATTTCATATTCAACCGGAAGACGTCACATATATGAGAGAGTAAGTACAGTTGTTAAAAAGTATACATTTCGTTGCTAAGAATAAAAATTAATTGGTTGGGCTTAAATTGTGTACATAATTTATCATAAATTTGAATTTCACTTGGTATAAAAAGCGGAAGCAATTATTATGGCTTATTGCCTTGTATTTACTTTATTTGCTAAATTATTCAATACTTGAACGCACGGAAGCTGCATAAATATTATAATTCGGAACATTTTTTAGATTTTTAATTGAACTAAAATGTGAAAAGAGGCACAAACATAGATTTCAATAGAATTTCGATTGATATATTTTTTAAACATTAGCAATATTTAAAAGTTAGCAATCAGATAGAAAACTGTTTATTGGTTACATAACGTAGTGGATACGCAGTTACCCAGTATAAAACACATTAATTAAAATGAAATTTGTTAAATGGTTTTTTTTTTTGTTTATTTAAAATGGAACAAGTTTTCAAAAGTATGTTTATATCCTTGCAATATGTAAGAGCATAATTTCTGCAAAGGTTGATCTTATGAGTTTCTAATAAGAACGAAAAAGCGCTTTTCATAGGATTTGCTTAAGTTTTATAAGATTTTTGAGACAGAAAAGCTGTTCATGTACTATAAAGTTCTATAATTCGCCTGCCGCTATGACGCACGACTATTTTCCTTTTAAACAAACAAAAACTGTTTTTAAAATGTTATTCTAATTATTGGCCTTTTATGCACAATTGTTCTTAGACCTTAAAACAAGATTTTTGAGTAAAAATATGTATAGCGAAAATTTGATATGCAAAGAAAAAACTTGGCAAAATGAGCTACCTTGAATCAAAAAATTTGAGACACAATTACAAACGTTTGAAACAAAAGGCGCCAACGTGATAACTTGGCTGTTTAATGAACGATATACGTTTTATCTGAATTTGTATCTATTAAAATTGATATCTGTCATTTTGAGCGATATATATGCATTACAACATGTAAAAATCATGTTTATCAAATGTTCTGATGCAATTCAAATAAATGTTGCGTTTTTTATCATATTACGCAAGTAACAGACACTTGGGTAAAAATAAGCCCAAATTTGTCACTGCAAATTTATTCTAATCTGAATCTGTTGCACTTGCTAAGGAGTTCCAATATGAAGGAAACATGTTCAGTTTACAGTTTTATTTTGAATGGATTTGCATTGATCTTATTGAAATATCTTTTCACCAATTTACAGCAGATGTATCTTGTTTGGTTGATTGTTCTCAATATAAGTTTTTTTATTTATTTTTTATATTGTATTTAACTTTTAATGTTGTATATTATATTTGTTTTATGGTTTTTGATTTCAGTTCAATGAAGCAAAATCTGATTGTGTTTCTTGCCGATCTTTTCAACGTGATAGAAATCCATCCCGTCAAATGCGTTAAATATCCAGGAATGGATAAATTTAATGGTTAGTATCTTTCTTCTAATACTTTAATAGGTGTGTTTAATTCTTGCTTGTTTATATTACTTTTATTGATCGATTTTTGACCAGGACGACCGCAACTGACCTTAATAATGTGGAGTCTTGTGTCGGTATAGGATTTTTCATAGCTGATTTGCATAAATAAGTGTGTTGTATAGAATCGATCTTACACTTTTCTTTCAGCAAAAGCGAGTAACACGTTTGCAAAAAAATTTATGTTTAGTTTGTAAATTTAGCTTCTTTTGAGTTTATTCTTTGTGCCGCCTTTTCTATTTCTTTTGCTTTGGTGTATGGTTAATTTGAGCAAATGTGGTGGTGGTGGTGGTTTTACTTTGGTAAGGATAACATACTATTTCTATAATAACGAGGGATTTTATTTAGAATTATTAATAAAATATTTTACTTTGATGTGATTAAAAGTGAAATGTTTTATTATATAGTATGTAGTTTAGTTGTTGTGTAATTTGTTTTCAATTATTGGTAACTACAGTTAACAAAATTTCCTTGTATGCTACTTATACGCTCACAGAGGGTTTTCCCCCACGTAATGAACATGGGGTTATGCATAAAAGAAATCTTCTACAAACGGTGATGACACCTATTCCAGATCTGCGCAGCGGGCTTGATGATCCTGCTGTACCAACGGCCTTTCAAGGTAATGGTAGATTGTATATAGTATAGAAAACAGTATTTAGCATGACATATTGAATTTTCTAGTAGTTGCAAAATAGAGTCTTCCAATTTGAAAATGTTACTATTGTAAAATAAAATCATCTAAAAAGTAGGTGCCATGATTAAGTCGAAATTTTGAAATATATCTCAAAAGATCTGATGTTTTATATTTTGATAATAACATTTTTGGTTTTACTGAAAACTAACACTCATTTATGAAACAAAGAAATTAGTTATAATTACGCGCTAGTTTCTACATAAGCTTTTTAACTAATCAATTTAGACAGTGCATGATATGTTGTAAAAACTATTTACTAATTTTTGTAGAATTCTTTTTATAGATAGTTTTTTCATAGCGACAAAGGTTAGACACACCAGATTTTATGTTTTGTTTTTGTTAATTTGTTACGCTTTTTTATTTATTGTTTTGCAGGCTTTATACACATTTATGTAAGCTATTGTATTCGTATTATAGCGCTCACTAGAAGAAGCTTCCACAAAAAAAATTGCTATGGTTTTATATCATAAAAATGCAACAGGGTATCAAAAATGTTTTTATTTATACACTAAAAAAATGTCGGGCTTTAAATTAAGATATACACAATATGCTTATGCATTTTGTTAGATTATTAGAAAAACACATTACTACTAGACTTTTAGTTTAGAGACATAGTTTTTCAGTGAATTTAATTATTGGGGATAACAGCAATTGTTTGCAATGATTATAATCATAAATCATTTTGTTCTCATGGTTAGAAAATTTTGGACAATTATCTAAAATGTTGTCCTACGTTTTTTAGTGACGAGGTCAACACCAACTCATGTACCACTTCGTAAAACGAGTTCATTACAGCAAAGCGTCTCGGAAATGAGCGAAGATAGCTTACGACGTGGGTCTGAGGATTCTTTTGTGGTACATCGAGGTAAAAACATTCCTACATTACGAACGGTTGGACAGGATGAACCTCTTTTACCGGCACGACCAAAAGTCAATAAAGAGAAACAAAACAATGATAGTAAGGCAGATGAGCGTGGTGAAGTCGCTGCGGGGAAGCCAAGTAATTGGGAAGAAAACCGAAAGAGTACGTTTGCTGGACGGAGGTCTCGAAGGAACTCAACAAGCGATGATTCTCAATTGACCATTGAGAATTTTGGAGGAAGTCAGGACAATCTAAATTTTATTGGAAGGAATCCTGATAAAGAGGTAACTTATTAAGAGGTTATGGAAGTTAAGCAATAACTATTAATAATAGAAAAAGCACATTATGTAATTTTCAACATTAAGCGTTAATTGTTCGGAAGCAAATGGATTGAAATTTAGGTTTTCATAAACTTTTATAAAATTTATACTAAAAATGTTTTATTAGTTAATTACTTTTTTTTTAATAGATATTTGTTTGTCTTGGATGCGCGAATTTGGAGATGCCTGAAAACACATAAAAATTGGTGCTGAATACTGAAATTAATTAATAATAATAGAAAATATTTGGATGCAATCGTTTTTTTTAAGTATTTGCTAAAAAATTGTTCTATGGACACTTTAATGGACACTGGACTAGAAATTGATAATTTTGCAAGTGTAAGTGGTATTGTGTAGGCGCGTCGTTTAACCAATGCGTAGCAATTCGAGCACTTGCTGAACACTTTTTGAACGTGTAATCCACACAATTTTTTATGCCAACAAATTCAAATCAATTTTAAAATTTAATATTTTTATATGCCACATCTAACCTAAAAAGCAGTTGACATTACGTGATTACATCTGAATGAAGATAATCTGAAAAAATTGTTTACTCACAGGTTTCATGTTTTGATTTAGTTTAACGTAACGAAAGGTGTATCATAAACTTATCAACAACAGACAATAACACAATTTTTATTTTATGTTTCAGATGGGCATTCATATAGGTCGTAAAATCTCTAGTCCTTCAATAATACCAATAATACCAATTGAAAATCCTGCCGTTCGATCGTCTATTCAAGACGCTCGTGGCTCAATACAATTAGGATATGACAATGGCTGTGAAAAATATGATGACGAATCAGAAAAGATTAAGTTAAAACGACAATTAAGTAGTGATGAAATATCGATACGCAAAATTATTTCAACTAAAGAAGATCTTGTTGATGGTGATATCTCGAATAGAAAGAGTTTTGCGGATTTTAATAAACCTAAAGGAGGAACTCAACTTGTATATATGCAACATGAAAAAGAGGAACTTCCCACAAAGAAAACAACTAATGGTAATCCAGAAAAGAAAACCTCTTTTGCTACTCTTCCAAATACAACGACATGGCAGCAGCAAAGTAGTAATAGCCAACAAATTGGAGGTGGAGAAACGAATGGGACTCAAGATGGTAATCAAATGAATGTTAACACCGCACAACTCACCGACGTACGTCTCAAACTTGAAGAAAAGAGAAGATTGATTGAAAGTGAGAAACGGCGAATGGAATTAGCAATGAGCAAACAAAGGCAAAAAGTCGGCAAAGCTGCTTTTCTTCAAGCTGTTGCAAGGGTAAGTTGATATGTTAATTTTTTTTTGTGTCATTGTATATTTTGCAATCATATATGTCATCTGCGAACATGCTTGAAATCTTTTTCCCTTTTTATCATTTTTTGTTAAATTTTTTTTTCTTACTCTTTAAACTAATTGGATGTCCCTTTTAGCTAACTGAGCTGGTAAGAGGTTGTTGCCTACAATTGTATTTTTTTTCTTAGATCTTGTTCGCTTGATTGAGAAAATATTAGTCTTCTTAATGGGAAATTGTCTTTACTCGTGTTTGTTATTTGAATGTGTAAATTTTTTGCTATTAGTTTATGTATTTATAATAGTTTTTGCATGCTGTTCACGTCTTTCCTTTGAACAAGTTCAGTGGCGGAGTGGAGCTTGAGTTATATCTTCTTCTATATCTTCTAGAGTCAGCGATTTGCAATTTTGATATATATTAAAGTTACCAAATTGTCTAATAGGTATTGATGAAAGCAAAATGCTGGAAACCATGGTTTAGGTTTACGGATTTTGGTTTTAACGTTTTATCTAAAATATTGTTTTAAGTACTCACAGTAACAATTAATTATTTTTTTAAGGTATATTGGTAACCTTTATCAAAACAAAAACTAAGATAAATATTTGACAGACATAGCTAAACGAATATTATTCTGATGTATGTAATGGTTAGCCAAGTAATTGAATTGTCGCAAATTGTTGTAAATAGTTAATATTGTTGTAAATAGTTAATTATAATCCGCCACTGAAAAAATGCATGGTCATTTACCAGCAGATTTGAAACAAACATCCACAAATCATGAGAAGTTGAAATCTGTGCGTAAATTTAATCCATTTTGTTATCAGTCGTGGTTCAATAACATAGATTGTTTATGAATTATATTAGCAGTCAGTTTAACACTAGGTTAAAAGTATATAAACTTGATTAGAGTCTTGCTAGCTTAGATCTGGTTACACAATAACTTGTAGATAATTATCTAGAGTAGCCTTATTTGACTTTGATATATTTATATAATCTTACAAGTCATATGGAATAACTGCTTATATAATTTATCGCTTTTAAACCGATTCTAAATTTCATTGAAGTAGTCCGATTTTATTCTGGAATGACCAACGAAAGCTTCAGATAGGAGGTGTATAATAAAACGCGGATATATCCTATGAAAATAAGCTAAAATAAAAATAAAATTTGACGGCATTTGACAAACACGAATAGATTTGACATCTATATCAGCTTATATTAAAGATTAGATCTTATTGGCTAGGACTTTCACACTTGGTGCGTGTCGTGAAAAGTATTTGGAACTGTTTAGGCAAAAGTGGGACATTAAAACAAAACATTTTGTGCGATCGTGTATTAGTTGTCGTTGGCAATATGTGTGAATACAATTGGTAGTTTCTTTATTCTTGTTTACACTAGCTGGCTAGTCATTTGTCATATATCACTAAAACACATGTTAATGATCTTAAGTTGTTGCCGCTTTTAATATATTCTTCTAAAAGCGATTCAATCCGTGGCGAGAATATATTAAAAACCTATCATTAATTTATAAATTGCGGGTGTAATTAATCGTGAGTATTAAGAATATTGATTTTGTTTTTATTATTTTTGTAAAATCTACGGTGTAATAATTCTTACATACGTAGTTTTACTTGTCTAAAAATTATCAAAGTGGAATAAAGAGCACAATTATTACACAAACTGTTCTCTTTTTCTTCTCTAATAAAATTTTCGAGGGATTTTTACGGTGGAGGTTTCATTTCTGACTAACTTTCAGGGAAGAGGTAATTTGTTAAAAACACCAACTGACGCTGAGTCAAACTCAAACTCAGCGACGGGCTCTGAATCACAAAGCCCTTCCTCAGAATCCGCTCCTACAAAACCTCAGAGGCCGTTTACCCTACAGGTATTTTTTTATTTTATTCTTTTTTTTTTTTAATTTTTAGGTGGTTATTTATTTTTGGTATAATGAGCTTTAATTAGTAGTGTTTGACCGCTGGTGCACGATTGAGTGAGCTATTTCCTTTCTTATATTAATATAATTAATTAATAATGTTTAAAATGAGTAATTTTTGTAGGAAGTTAGTGATGACACGGCTGCAGCGGAACGAAAATGGTTGGATGAAGGTCAGCCGTTTATTGAAACACGTAAGACGCCTGATCTTGAAAATATGGATGTAGATCAATATCAGCAATCCATTGCTCAGTAAGTTGACATTAGGAAAAACACATAATCAAAATGTTATAATTGTTTTTTTAGAATGAATTTTAGTCTAACCGATATACAATCTGATATACAAAGACTGGCATCTCAACAATCACAACTTCAAGCTGTCCAACAACAAAATATTATAGCTCAACAACAAAAACAAATTCAACAATTGCAGCAACAAATGTACGCACCACAAATTTATCAACAACCATCGTTGTACGCTGCTCCGAATACTCTTCAACCATCTGCTAGTGCACCACACATACCACAATCACTTTATCAACAATCACGAATTCCGGAACAACCACAATTTTTCTTACATGATCAAAGTCCTCCACCACCACCCGTTATTACACCGAGAAGAACGTGGGCACAACAAGCTGTACCATCTCCACAACCAATACCTCTTGAAAATTATCAACCGGAGTTAAGGACTTGGAGCAAAGTAGGAGGCCAAACGGGGTTTGTGTTGCACGAGGGAACGGGCGATAGGTTTGTAGATTTTTGTTTTGGTTTCAATAAACGTTTAATTTTATTCAGTGTCACGGTTCATGGGCTGTTTCAATTTACATCATTTTATAATTTATTTATTAGGATCAGTAGGTGCTGAGGCAAAAAATGAAATGCTTGGTTTACAATTTTAAACTGTATTATTATCATTTATGACGTAATTATTGAAACTGTTTAACAATTCTAAATGACGAAAGCCTTGATCTCACGTTTCTATTAAAAAAAAAATTACCGATGTGGCTATTATTTTTGATTTATTATTTTTTTTATAACAGCTTTTTTTGTAAAAATTTTATATAAAAATTATCAGTATTTTTTTATTGAGGTCATTTGTTTACGGTGGCATAAGATACCTTATAATCACAAATCGACAAATATTTTTAATTTTGTTTATTTTAACTTCCTGGCACAAAAAGAGACGAATTATAAGTTTGTGTATTTGTATGTCGATTTTTTGCATCATAGCTACCAAATGGCTGAACAGTTTTTGATATCGTTCGAGTGAATTGTATAATAATATAATATTATCGAAACTTGAAAATTTAAATATAGAGCTTTTCTCATTGATATCATTATTAAAATATGTTTTGTGTAATAATTCTTTATTGGTAAATTAAAAATATTTCTCACATCTGCTTGTCTCTGATATTTGATAAACAAACAAATTGCATATGTATTTTCTATACGAGTATTTGTTCTAGATTTGACAATTCATACCGTTACTTGGATCCTCCAAAGTATCAGAACGGAGGAGGTGACGATCACAATCTCCACCATTCAAATAGTTTTACCCTAAGTCAACAGCACTACCAACATCAAACGCCTACGTTTGGCACTTCTCATAGTACTCCCTCCGCGTCTCCACAACATCGAAATATTCACCGTCAAATTTCTCAGTTGATGGATGAAAGTAAAAAGACTCCAGTGAGTTTACAGCAATTAGATCGTGAATCATCTTCTCTCAAGAAAAGTGCAAGTGTCACACATGCACCAATACCAGCACCATCCGCCGATGATATGCAACCTCAAAACATATCTTTTATTGGTAATTCTGATGATCAACTCAGTCAAGGTCTTAGTAGGTTAAATATTACATCTGGAAATAGAACGTATAGGATACCATCGCCAACGCGTCCACCAATCACTAGGAACTCATTTCAACCATCTCCGCCTCCTATTATTACAACTGAAAAAGAGACATCAGATGGTCCTATAGGTGAAATTAGTAGTTTGGATAAAGATCCAACGAATAAAAAAGGATTTTATATACAATTTGATGATGAACCACCGAAAAGACCTAAACCTCCTTTAAGAATGAAAAGAGGATCACCAAAGAAAGAACGAAGTTATGTAGAAGAAGATAGTGAAACTAGAGAACGTTCTGTAAGGATGGAAAAGAAGAGGCAGCTTGAAAGAGAATTAGAGGACGATAGATTGAAAAAAGATGAAGATGAAAAAAGGAGACAAATGTTGATTGAACTAGAGAGGGAAAGGTTGAAAGCACGACGCGAAGCTAGTCAAGAAAGTCAAAAAGTCGTTGCTGCTTCTGCTATGGTCATTGAAGATGATGATAGTAACCAAGATCCGGTAAGTTTTTATATAATAAATTACTGAAATAACAAAAGTTTCTTGTGATTTATGCATGTATCTATGTCAACCCGTGCACGCTGTTTAGGCGCTATTAAAGACGTTGACGGGGGGAGGGGTGTCGCAGCTTGTTTAATTCGATTTTATCAAATTTTCTCACGTTTTTAATTACAATATTTGTAATTAGAAGTTTTAATTTTTTGAGAATATTATATACAATTGATGTGCATTTTGTCATTTTTATTCTTTTTCAGGATAGGGCGGAAATGCTGAAGCGTCGTATTTTGTTAGCATCTTTACAAAGAAAACAAGAACAAGAAGAGGCTAAAGCACGCAAAGAAGCTGAAGCTCAAGCTCGGCGCGATAGGGAAAAGGCGAAAGAAGAGGAAAAAGTTCGAAAGAAGGAGGAGTTGGTGGCACGACGGGCTGCAATATTAGAACAGTATAAATTAAAGAAAGCAATGGAGGAGGCCGAGCGGGAGGTGAGATTTGATTAAAAATAACTATATATTAGAAAAGGGAATAAAAAAAACCAAAGTATAAAACAAACATAGCTCAGCTATTAAGTTTTCTATCTATTTTTAGGTGCATCTGCGGCTTTTTTCTTCTTGTGTTATTCTTTGCTATTTTAAGAATTGTCAGTGGAAAAGAGAATTAGTCACATTTTAGATTCATAGCGGAGTGTGCTTTTGAATTACGTGAAACATGTCTTTTATCTATTGGTCAATGGTTATTATAATCTTAATATACTAATAATAAACATATTTTTTGTAACTTGAAATTAAATCGTTTTTTGTGCTTTAAACGTTTATAAACAGAAGCTGTTTGGCACTTTTTATGGTTTAAATATAATTTAGCTTGAGTTTTTTTCTAAATTATAGTATTTTCTATCAGTGAGTTCCTATGTAGTTTAGTTTTATCTAGACTTTTTTTGTTATTGTTTACTGTTTTTTTTTTATATAGGGTAAAGTATTTGACAAATCTGAAATAATGGGTTCACTGAAGCCGATGCCAAAAATGAGACCGAAAGCGGCAACTAGACCGAGACCGAAAACGATACATATTGATAGTGGATCTGTAGAGATGGCCGAAGGAATGATGCATCCAAGTCGAGGGAAGAAAGGTTCAACTTCAAATCTTACAGGTACCAATTTTTGTCTAACGCTATTCCCTTTAGTTTTATTTAGATTTTGTGCATGATTTTATTTTTGGTTTATTTATTTAGCTAATTCAACCATGAAACGTGATTATTATCGGGGCTCTCAGGATAGTCTGGCTGATCGAAGCATGAGCAGTGGCATGCTATACAGAGGTGTGTTTTTTTATCCATTTTTTTTTATTTTTAAAAGCTGCTTTACTTGATGCATAATTTTTATAAAACTTACGTTGCTTAATATATTTTGAACTATTAAAACTGATTATCACGTAAATCAGCTTCTTTGACATATGGGTATATGTTATAAAGGTTTTTTTTGTTGGAGAAATGTGGTCTTGTTTTATGTTTATTTTATCATTTACGTGATGTTTAAGTGTTTAGGGGTGGTAATGCTTTTTTTTAAATTTTGGTGTAATATTTCATTTATTTGTTTTTGAAAAAGTTTGTTTTTGAAATTCTCTTGACAGAAGTTATAAGAGATTTATTAAAAAAACAAGTGTTCTTTAGTTGAATAACTCTCTAAAGAAAAGAAGGGAAAAAGCTCGGGACGTCATACAAACACCGGGCGTTAAATCATCAGGAAAAAGGTTATGTTAATACGAGCTTAATTTACCAGGAGTCAATTTGCTATCCCAAAATGGTTTTGACTAATGCATTTTTTAACTGTATTAGATGTTTAAATTAAATGAGAGAAAAACGTCTAAAAGCACCTAAAATTAAACACCTGTTTAATTTTTATATACTAAAGCGTTCTCTTTATACATATACTAAACGGCAACGACCTATTAAAGAACGAATAAACCGATTCAATTGAAAATATCTATCTTATTATAGCTAAACATGGACTATGTATTAAAAATATTTTTATGGCAATCTCATTTCCGGTTACACTAAAAGCAGTTATCAACTTTGCTATTTTAAATACAATACATAGTACGATTTTTATCCTTTTCTAAATTGACAATGCTTTTCTTTTTATATTTGTTTTTTAAAATGAAATGAAAGGACATTGAAAAGAGATGCAGATATTTTGGTATCTAATTCACTAAAAACTCTTCCCAGGCTCCATATAGCACTTATTGGATAATTGTAAAAATAATATAAGTCTTATTGGTTACTTTTAATTACAATGAAAACACTGCTATCTCTATAAATACTTCTGTCAAGAATAGCTTGTTTTTATGTAGACTCTTTTTAAGTTTATAGACATTTTTGTTTAATTTATGAAGAAAAGTTAACAACTTTTAACACTGCTCCTAAATATTTTTGTGTTAATTCAAAGTTAGACGGTACTGTCCTTTTTCATTACACATACCACATACATTTACCTAATGCAAATCAAACCACATAATTGAAACAATAGCTATTTTGTAATTTTGCCATACAAAAAACACAAGCTGATGGTATCATCAAGGTTTTGGCATGAGAGTTTTTTATTGATTTTTTAAATAATGTTTGAGTTTTTGAAATGAGATGTTTTCTATTAACATTATTTCTATAAGTCTCGTTACCGTTTCAATTCATCAGAGAAAGAGATGTAGAAAAAAAAAATTTATGCATGACCTTTAAATGGAACAGCAGCAAAAGGAGGATTGGCAATTGAATTGATTCCCACAGTGGACGATGGCTTATAACTAAAAGTACTTATATAATTTGTTTGATAGAAAAAATCTTAAATTTGAACACTCAGAGACATAAAAAAGGCGTGTAAAACAGCAAAAACTTGCTTAAATCACGCTTAGCCGCTTCAAAATTATTTTTGCACAATATTTTTTTGTAAGCTTTAAATACATTCTACAATTGGCAAAATGACGGTGGCGTTTTTTTGTTTTGTTTGGCGAGCTTTTTTGCTCATTTTCTGTGGTGTTGGCGACTTTCAGATTCTCCCGATGACAGTAGGGGAGTATCACCTTGTCACAGCGCTAACCAAACTTTGGGGCGGCGGAGTTCTTATAAGACCAGCAGAGGTCAGTATTGCAGCAAATCAAATTTTACCTTCTCATAATTTATCCAAATGATATTTCCTTGGTTTTCCTTTATTATTTCAGTATCTTACGGTACCCGGCTAGCTTTGATGTATTGTAAATGTTGAGGCGTATCGTTGTGGATAGTAGTCAAGCACGCTCTTATTGTCTGTATTCACACTATGCATTGTTTTGTTAATACTCGTTTTTGTTTTATTTTATTTTTTATTGCATCCATTTCATTTAACAGAAAAAGTTGAATAAAAATCGGTCGGTTATTGAGTGACGTGTTTTTAAAAATGCTGTTCGTTTTTATTTTATTTAGTTTGGTACATTTTTGGTGTTTAAGTGAAATGGAAACAGTAGTGTATGTACGTTACGATGTTTTTACAGACCCTTCACCTGCCCAGGTCCGTGGTAGACCTAAGTATTCCAATTATCAAAACTTTAAAGGGCGCAAGTCTAGCTCTTTGATGAACTTGTACGGTAAGATTAAGTCTATTGTAACTCGAGGTACACTGCTAGATGTCTTGAGCTGTTGGTTGTTGGGCATGGTCTCTCTTTTTTATTTATTTTTTTATTAGTCTTGTGGATAATGTTATATAGTTGGGCTTAACTGGTTATGGTTCCTAAAATTTTAAACCTTTTTTTACTGATCCTTTATGCCAGATTTACAACCCATTCACTACCCTTGTTATTAATAGAATAGTCCCTGCCTGAATTGTTTTTAAAGTTTTTTATTTTTTTATTATTTGTGTATAAAAGGTTATGTACCGTGCTGTGCATATGTTTTGTATATGAACAAAAGTTTGACTTCTATATGTTTGGAAATAAAGTCAAATATTGTTTTATGTATTGTTTTAATCATTTGATATACTATAGTACCAATAAAATGGTTTAAACTGTCTTAAAATTGAAATAAATTTATATAACACAGTGTATTATTTAAATAGGTACTTTAGTAAATCAATTGGTTTCACATATTTGTAATTATTATCGTATATGCCTGAAAAATGTTCTGTACTTGCAGTTTTCTTATTATTTACTGTTGTTTTTTTTATTATTTTAGAAAAAAGATGAATAAATATTTATTGATTTTTGTATCAGTTAGGATCTAATGTAGTGTTTCAAAGATTTTTATATTTATAGTGCCGAATGCTTTCAAGAAATTTTCTTAATGAATATCAAATTTTGGAGATGCGCGTTATGCGGTATTAGGAATAACAAAAAGTGTTATTATGCGTTTCACTAAGTGTATCGTGAATCAAGTCGAAATTTTTTAATCAATTTCTTATATGATACAATAAAAAACAATTGCAATAATATCAATTGTTATTAGTAGGCGACGTTTGGCATGTCAAATGACAGAGCCTCACCATGTGGCATCTCTACAGGAAGAGTTTGAATACTCCAAAATCAGGACAGGGCTGTCATAGTTGCGCAATGGTTTAGCGGGAGTTTTAAATATGCGTGCTGCTTAGCAACGTTTCTATCTGGTGATACACACAAGCCAGTTATCAATTTTATTTTGGTAGTTTAATGGATGAAATTAAATTTAAGGAAGACTATTCTGATGGAAAATTATTAAATTGGAAATGTTTTTTGTAGCATATTCTAACGTTATTTTGATTTAGAAGATAAACAATGAATTGTTTAACGGCTTTATTCTAAAAAAAAAAAGAAATATAAAAAAAATTATAAAGTCAACTGAAATTTATTGCTTACAACAATTGTTTAAAAAAATATAACAGCATCAAGAAGTTGGCTAGCACAGGGCCAATCTCAGTCTACCTGTCAACAGACCATTTACATCGCTTTGCGTACTCCAGCATAGGGCTCCTTTTTGAATAGTTGGTTGGTAACATACATTATAAATCCTGCCAAGTTGAACTCTTTTAAAAAGGAAATTTCTGCTTCTACGTTTCATGCCACTATTCATTCTCACGTAGATTGCGCAGCCAAACGATGACTTGCCTGTCTCATTTTAAAGCGCTTGAACTCTACAGTTTTGGTTTAGTTTTGGCCGTTTAACGTAGTGGGACGTTTTCGACTAGCAGAACCTGTCGAGCAAAACTGATATTTGCTTTGTTTTTTATTTCACGTTTATGTTTTGCAATAAGAAAATATGAAGGGAACTGAGACTTTTATCTCTTACCACACAATCTTTTTATGTTATAGGGCTATATTTACAAAAACGGCTGTCAGGCGTTTTTCTATTGAACATATTACATAATGAAATAAAGTCAAAAAGATTGATTTTTTTTAAAGATTTCTTTGAAACACAGCATATTTATATAGTTGCAACGTTATTAATAGACTTTTTTTTTGCAAAGAACGTTTGCATATAGACTAGATATCGTTTTCACATAATACATAACTAAATCACTTTACTCTGTAATTAAAATATTGACACATACTTTTCCAATTTATGATTTAAATGATATATTTTCTTTACTAATATTCTTCTTCACGCAGCTGATGAATTGAACAACAATAAAACAGAAGAACTTGAGTTTGCTATTAATAATTTGTTATAACCAAACAAGCATCGGTGCCGGGGTTAATTGAAAAAGTTTTGAATTTGAAATTTTATTAAATACAAATATTTTTTGTTAGGTTCCAGCACGGATCAAGATAGTTTAGCATATCGTTACGGAGATACTGATTCAGGTTTAGGAAGAGCCACTCCTCCGAGACGAGCTCCTTCTCCTGGAATGGGAAGTATGCGTCATTTAACGTCACCATCAGGGCCGGGAAGTCTTCCTGGATTAATGACAAAAGGTCGAAGAATTTTTGACGACGGGTCTAGTGACATTAGTTCAACGCCTAGTAGTATGATGGATTATACAGGTAGGAAAATATTTATTGGAAGTTCAGTCTAAAATTAATTATTAGGATATAACAATCTGATCCAGAAATAGATTTATCACGCAAAAGTACAGTATGTCTCTACCTGAATTGACACACGTAACCCAATTACATGATATTCAACTAGTTTTATCAACATGAATTTACAGCACAGCAAAATGCTTATTAAGAAGACGAATTTTATGTATTTTATAACAATTTTGGCTCGTAAAAAATTATCTATTTCTACGTCACTAAAAAACAATGAACTCACTATCCAAATATTCACTAATTAAAACTCCATTTATTTGTTGCTCTAATAAGGTAGAAGAGCACATTTTATTTAATGTTGTAATGAGCTGTCTGTCTTAACCATCGAGTTTTTGTGGTTATCTTCAAACAATGCTATTAAGAACGACGTACTTTCTATTTACCGTAAAGATCAGTTTTCTTTTCTTGCAACCGGTTATTAAAATGTTCCTGTATCTATAGTATATCCATATACAAGCTGAAGCCCTTGTAAACAAAGTCTTCCAGTGATCAGTATAGGCAGAGGTGTATTTTTGCTATTAGGTATTTAAGTACCACTAAAAGTGGGTATTAAAATATATGAACATATCCTAAAAAGGACATTAAGTAATAGAAAATATCTTAAAGCCGCTCCTGTAATGCAGCGGCTCTACACTATTGCAGGCCAACAAGATTTGCATTTTATTGGTCGACCAAACGAACACGTGAAGATCACGTATTAATCATTGCTGACACCGGCTCCATCTTGAAAATGAATAGACTATAGATTACGTATTATGTTTGGTAATATTATTTGTAAATGTTATTCTCGCCACTATTATAAAACCAGCACCTGCTGAATGAAGTTGTCAAAAATAAAAAAACACTAATGGTTTTTTTATAGCTACTGTTAAAATTTGTCAAAAAAGTTCCAAGGCTGACGAAATTACGGTGAATATTTGAAATGTTGCAACTCGAAAGTTGCTGTTAAAAACGGTTTTTATGAGAAAAAACTTAAAAATTTAATATCAACTTTTATACAGGGTTATTCACTATAAATTACTCCTCTCGTATTATTTCATTATTGATCGTATAAACCGTTATTCAATTATCAGCCGTAGAACACAATTGGTGTAATTACTAATCTGTTTACCTTGCCAATGTTACGAAAATGTGAATTAACAATTTCGTAACAACACTGTGTTGTTTTACGGTTAATAACACAATAACACTTGTAATTAAAAATAACATAATGGCATCTTTCTGAAATCAGAAAAGAAGACTTTTTTAGAAACGTTAATATACAGAGTGTTAAATTAATCAATAATATTTTTTTGTTTCATCTTGTGAATTACGAGCATAGTGCGACAAATCAAATAAGAGCTAGTTAAATTTTTACAAGTTTAATACTTTTTATATAAAAGTGTCAAGCTTTCCAAATTGTTTTTGGATTTGAGCAATCTATGGTATTTTTATTCGTTTGTGCGAGCAATTGTTGCCTTGCTTGGGTAGCTTTAATGTTCGGTGAAGTACCGAACAATGCAATCATAAACCACTATCAACTACTTTGAAAAGATAACAGTTTTATATAGGGTATTAGGCTCGTAAAAAGTTTACTAGCTCTTATTTTTGGTTTGTTGCACTGCAGCTAAACTTTTGATAGTATCTAAATAATTTTAAAAAGTTGGGTTTTGAATTCTACAGTGAAAGTACTACTACATGGTTTTGCTATTTTTTAAAATGAACGGTTTGATTGTCATTAGAACTCAAAAAACTGACAAAATCAAAAATGTTTATTTAACAATAATAAGGAGCGGCGGTCTTATTTCATAGTGAAGCATCTTGCACAAGCTGTAAGTTTAACTTTCAATTGATTGGTCAGATAAATGTCTGTTAATAGGCATGGTGACATGTATTCTTACATTTTTTTCCTCCATGTCAAACCAGAATGGCAAACATTACGTTAAAAATACTAAACGACGTTGCTGGTTGTGTATTTATTAGAAAAATGCAGTGTTGGTGGTTTTATCATTCTGGTGAAGATTTTGTTTTTGTTTTCTGAAAATTCGTGATTACTATAGTTTCTTTAATATATTTTAAAAACATGTTGATAGGTATATGTCTGATTACCTAAAACTTGAAGATCTTTTTGAGCGCCATCTCCAAATTTGGTTTCAAGTTTTTTCTTGAAAGCTTTTAATTATTGCAGTGTCTTGTGTTAACTAAGTAAGACACACAACGTGTTGTTATACGCCAAAAAAAACATTAATTAAAGATAATAATCTTTATAGTGGGTAAAATCCTGAGTTGTCTTCAACCGATTGAGCATAAATGGAGCAAACACTTTCAGTTTGGATTTAAGACAATTCATGGTTAGCTAAGTGTCATTATTCTTAATCTTACCCTGCAGGCTACTAAAGATAGTGAATTGGTGATGCACCGTTATGATAAAGACCGTGTGTGTAAACATTGCTCGTGAGCGTCTTGTAGCGGCTACAATGGAGATGTTTGGGAGTGAAACTTTAAAAAAACTTTGACTTTTGACAGATTATCGAAGTTATCTAAGCTTTTTTGGAAAATATCCTTTTGAAGAAGTTTGTGCTGCGTTCAAAACAATAATTTTTTTGAAAACTATAAAACTTACGCATTATATACCAAAGATGCAAATTTTTAGCACTTAAGGTGATGAAACTTTTGAATCGGTCGATAGGGAGGCGAGGATTGTTAGAGTAGCCAGCGCAATCATCTGATCTTACCTCATTGAATGTTTTTATGGAGATATGTGAAGAATATTATCTATAAAACTAAACCCCTTGATCTAGATAACTTAAGACAATGAATAACGCTTGCGAATCGGTCGATCACACCTGATATGTTAAACCATGTTAAAAAACATTCTTATTTAAGATTCAAGTTTTTTAGATACAATTATTCTTAGATTGTAAGGTTGATATGTCTTGTAGCATTATTTATTTATGTATATTGAATAAAATGAGTAATTGAGAGCACAGTTCATATGTAAAGAAAATATTTTCTTTTAATCCAACGCTACAAGATTAATAATTCTGTTTGGTTCGACGTCGGATTGAAAGGAACACGATTCCAATGTAGGTGCAGACTTCACAATGGGCTTAACAGATAACATTTCTAATCAATATCAAGTCTCATCTCTATCTGTCTCAGAAAACCTTGATATTTTTTCTCGCATGTCTTGAAATTTTTTGCTTTTTTCCAGCATACAGCTTCTCTCTTCTCTATTTAAAGCAGCAATATTGTACATTTTTGTAATATGTATATAGTTGAATCTATGTTCTTATATTTTTGATTAATATTTGATTTTAATTTTAGGACCCCGACTGTATAAGCAGCCTGCTACAAAATCAAATCGAGGCATTATGTTAAACGCTGTAGAATATTGTGTGTTTCCTGGTGTTGTAAATCGAGAAGCAAAAAAGCGAGTGCTTGAAGAAATAAATCGATCAGAAAGCAAGCACTTTTTGATATTATTTAGAGACGCCGGTTGTCAATTTAGAGCTCTTTACTCTTACTGTCCAGATAGGGAGGAAGTTATTAAATTATATGGAACGGGACCTAAGCAGGTGAACGATAGGATGTTTGATAGATTTTTTAAGTAAGTATTTAATGGATTATAGTAGTGTTTTTTTAATTTTCTTACTTTATTATAAATTTCATTTTGGTCTCATTTTAACATAGTGAAATAGACTGAGCAGTTTGTCTTAGTGGATTAAACAAGATGTTAAAAAAAAAAGATTACCACACGGCACGGGTAGAGAAAGCAAATTAACAGATTTCAAGTATTCGTCCATTAAACAAGTCCTGTAAAATTTGTTTTTTTTTTTGTAAATTAGCTATTATATAGCAGTTTTTCGTAACCTGTTGTTGTTAGGTTAAGACTCGATTAAGTCCATGGGTAAGTGTTATCCATCTTTTTTTTTTAATGACATTGGCATTAGACAGATGATGGCCAACCAATCTTCCATCTCTCTTGTGTTTGGTTCATTTCTTACAGTTAAAATGGGCTTGACATATTTTTATGAGATCGTAGGAAAATTAAAAAATTACTACTGTGGGTATAATATTAATAAAATTTTATTTGATTAAAGGTACAACTCAGGAGGCAAATGTTTTTCGCAAGTTCACACGAAACATTTAACAGTGACTATAGATGCTTTCACAATCCATAATTCGCTTTGGCAAGGCAAAAAGGTTAATTTACCTAATAAGAAAGACATGCCACTTGTCATTTAGGTCTAGTTCGTTGTTAATTAGTCATCTAATCATTAATTAATTTTTAATATTTTTTTGTTAACGCTTTATTAAATGTTATTATTTTTTTATTGTCGGATGACTTTATAACTTTATTTTGTCAATTTAGTAATTATTTGCCAATAATGCAATGTCTGAGATATTAGATAAATGACCTTTATTTTTACCAACATAGTGTATTATAATTTTCTGTATTCTTTTTAAGTATTATGTGCCTTTTTTATATACAATTTCTTCGATTTATATCTCGCCTTAAATGGTTTTGATTTTCAGTGTAATACCTAACTAACAGCTTTTACTGTGCCAATTTGTTGGAAAACTATGTACTTTTTATCCGCTTTTTTCTCCCGTTGTTTTTCTCCGGAAAGTACATGAAAAGTCCATGAATAAAAAACAATAAATTCTTATTAGTGTCATTCCAATTGTATTTATATTGAATAGATTAGAGAATAAAAAAATATCGCAAGGCTGTTTCACGGTAAACGAATACTGATTTTCAATGAAAAAAAAAATTTAATATTTTAGTAAAATAATATCGCGTAGCGGAAATCAGTGTTGGGGATTACCGAATCTAAAAATCACTTAAAAGTTTTGCTTAAAAAGTTTGTAAATCGTTATTCGTAAGAGGAACAATAGCCTTATAAAGCTTAACATGTTTGTTTTTTCTTTCTAATGTCAAAGTTGTATTATATTGGTTATTGTTTGTACGTTTGAGTAGAATGTGAATAATTAATTACCTTCCTACCTTAGTGAAATGGATTTTTTTCTACTCAATGTTGAAAACATTTGGAAAAAAATATTATGTAATTTTTTTTACCTAATGTGTCTATAATAGTTGCATTGTGCTATGTAAGATGACATGTTTATAACACTAATACTTTCATTTTTGTACATATTACGTTTTTATAATATACAAATATTTATTAATTTACACTTAAACGAATAAAACACTCAAATGTCAAAAATAAAGATGTAATAACCCATTTGTGCTTCAAATTCTTGCAGTGCTATGCATTCCCTAAATCTATAGTTGACTGATGACGCTAATTTTTTTGTCGAGAACTGTATGTAACGCGCATAACAGAAAGATAGTCAGATTTTCATTGAAAGTGTTGGTACGACGGTTGGGTTGAGCTTCCTCCGGGTGCTTTCTCCCTTCTTGGTAGAGAGTTGCCTAATACAAAATGTCTTTACGTAATGTTATTAAAAGTTGATTGAGTTTAATACCTGATAGTAAGCAGTAACTTTTGTGTTAAACACCTTTAAGTCCATATGGATGACTATCCATTAGCCTGTACAGCTCAAGACAAAGTAAACTTGACACCTCTTTTTGTTATCAGCACTATAATGTGGGAACTTGTTTTAAGTATTGACAGATACGTCACATCGGTTTTGATGGAATAATCGAGGAGGAACTCAAGCGCGTCAAACTAAGATATATAAGGCTTAAGACCTTTCGTATTTTCACTAAATATTAGACCATATTACAAAAATTCTAAACTACAAAATTTGATAGTCTTCACGACGCTTGAGTTACTACATTTAAAAATCTCCCATTAAAAGACTCCATAAAATTATACTGCTGTAAGGGAGGGTATTTACCTGTTCAACTTCTTATGTTTGGTTTACATTTCGTTAAGCAGAAAATTGAGCTCTTCCACTTTGAACTGTAATAAAATTTTATGGGGTTTTAGCAAATTGCCTCTGCTGTACATTTTAATAAATAATAAAACACTAAAAAAGTGATTAAAATGATTTAATTTAAATATTTTAATTTATCGTAATATCAGGTACAAAATGCAATATTATTTGCCAACATTCTCCCATTCATCCATCCCACGTGACTTAAAAATAAATATTTGATATAATCGTTTGGTATTATAATATAATGTACAGTGCAAAAAGACAAAAATAAGAAAATGATATAAGTTACTAAAATAATAGTTTCGTCTTAGATTAATTTTTATAAACTAGGTAAAGTCTTCTCCATACAATTTCTTAAATAATTAGGTACTTAGCTAAATCATTAAATTAGTAGTCTTTTCATTGTAACTTAAAAATAAACATGCAATTGCAATAATAAAAACTGGAATAAGGAACTTTTAGAATAGTCATGGACTTCCTCTTTGTCGTGAAAAATACGGAAAGAAGAAAACAAATTGTAATTAATACAAATTAATTAATACTATTGGACGAAGTTATTAAAACAATAGCAAAATGACTAGATCCACTGTGTTGCGAAGACATTAAAAAGTTAAAGAAGAATTAATTACATGTCAATTAGCACAGCCAGGCAGTTATCTTCGAGATTTATTGCCTCTCCAATTGTATTCACCGTTTCTTGGAGGAGGCGGCCCTTTGATTTATTATTAGTATTACTATTGATTTCAAAACCGTATGAATTATACTTTCGAGATAATGTGACCATTGACCGGGGCCGGATTATGAGCTAAATAATCGTCATCCTCATCTTCATCTTCCGTATTATCAATCGCATGATGCTGCATCGATACGTACTTCCCTAAGCTTATAAGACTAGAGCTAGATTTAGTGCCACCAAGTAGCGGTTCCCGGAGACAGCAATTTTCTAGTGGAATGCTGATACCACTGTCAGAAGCTGTTTCGTGTTGGAAATGTGGCAGTTTCGAGGGAACTGTCCCATTTACTATGAAATTGTTAGGCAATGCTATCATACTCGTCGTTGAGCATTTACGGAACTGATCTGGAAGATTTATTTCCAATTGATTTGTGTCTTCCAGTTGGACCGAGGCTAGAGGAACTTCCAGACACGGCGATATGAGTCGAGGATTATTGGCCAGAAATTCAACTATTTCAGATGCGCGAGTTCGCATTTTTGGATCTTGCTGCCAACAGGACTTTAAAAGACCTCGCCTGAAAATTTAAAAAACAAAACATGTATTAGAACCAAACTCAAGCCAACCGTACAAAGCTTCTAAACAAATCAAATAATTCTAGTCAATGATTATAATTCTTAATTTTTTCAAATGAATTTTAAACTTTTGACGCAAACTAATTCAATTGATATATTCAAATTTACAGAAATTTCTGCGCTATTGCGTTTACAGATTATTACCGGCTTTAGTACGAAGCGATGTAAAACCTGCTGCCAAAAAAAGCATAAAAATATAAATTTTTTGTACTGGCTGCACGTGGTCAACGTGACAGGGCTTTCAGGAACGTAGGTACATAACAAAAAATAAAAAGCCTGAAGAAAGTCAATGAGTGAGATTGCAGATATAACAAAAAAAAAGCGCAAAAAGAAGGCAATGGCATGCTAAAGAAAAGGAGAAAGACAGAATAAACAAATAAACAGAAAAAAATCTTGAAAAAGAGAAGGGATTCTGAAAAGAGAATTAAAGAAAATACATATACATAGTCCTCCAGGTATGTGGATTAACCACAAAAGCAGTAAATAAAAACAGAAAAGCTAGATGAGCAAGAAAAGGAGGCTAATCAAAGGAGGAGATTTCAGCGCAAGAGTTGGAAGGTGAAGAGCAAGACAAACACAAGAAAAAGAAGAATAAAAATTAAAAACAGGATAAGGAGAAAAAGAAGAAAAAAAATTAAAAACCGGATAACAAAAGAAAAAAAAGAGCTAAACGTGTTTAGCTGTTTTTAATTTTTTTTTCTTCTTTTTCTCATGTAAGAAATTCAGAGAAGGAATCTATTTTACCTAAGAAAAAGAACAGCCAGGGTAATCAAGTATTAGCTATTGGTTGGGTTGGTCATGGTAATAAAAAAAAGAACGAGAGAAAAACAGGGGAGATGCCGACCCATCTGAAAGCCTATTTGCGATGTTGGGTGGTAGTCTGTTTTACAATCTCCAAGACAATTTGCTCCCAAACCCGCTTCTGTCTTGGGATTTGCACAAGAGTCTCAAGAAGACGAATTTTACAAAACGAGTTTTCATTTTTAGAAAATAAATGTCAACAACGTTAAAAGTGGGGTGTAAGGTTGCCAGTTTGCATTTTCTTTTTTGAAAAATGATGGGTAACCGTACATTCTAAACGCAATAACAACATGCCTGAACATTTTTTGCAGCCAGAAACCAATGTTTTCAAGATAACCAGCACGGCCACCCGATTTAACACCGCCGGATTTTTTTATTGTGAAACTACATTAGATATTTGAAAACATTTAACAAGTAACTGACGCTACTCCTGGGTAACTTATGTCGAGAACAATAACACCAGCTTTCATAAATCGGCTTCAGCACTGCATCAATGTGAATGGTTACCACTTAGAAAATACTGAAGAAGAAAGGCTTTCACGGCCCGAAGTCATTGAAAAATTGACTTTTTTCTGAAGAGAAAGCGGTGGACGCTCTATGTTGATGACAAAAAAAGGTTCGTAAACAAAAACAAGTTCCAAGCCTTTGAGAGATAATAAGCAGAATCTCTATTAAAGCTGTTTAGGTGTTTTACAATTATTTAGAAATAATTTAAAATTATTTTAGAATCTTTTTAGAATTACAAAATACTAAAATTTAATGATAAAATACTGTCTGAAGTGATTCAATACTTACAATTGTGTTTTGACACCTGGAGGTATAGTGACGGTATTTCCTTGTTTTACGTATTCCAAAACTTGAGTATTGGTCATTCCTTGGTATGGAAAGCTTCCAAATGTGATGATTTCATAGAGAAGAACACCAAAACTCCAGATATCTGACGATGGAGTAAATACTCCAAGAGCCAGACTTTCTGGCGACATCCACCGTACTGGCAACATGCCTTTTCGTGTAAATTTATAATAGTCATTTTCAAACATCGGTCTCGTCATTCCAAAATCTCCCAATTTGACTACTCTTTGAGCATTTATTAAACAATTTCTCGAGGCAATGTCTCTATGGACATACTTCATTTGTGCCAAATAGCTCAAGCCACGTGCAGTGTCTAACGCCATATTTGTAAGTTTTCTACTCGAAATTTCTTCAGATTCTTCAATGCTTTTGTCATTAACTAGATGCCGTCTAGCCAACAGAAACGTTTTCAAATCACCATACAGCATAAACTCCATTATCGTATAAATCGGTTCCTCTTTCGTACAAACTGCTAATAGCTTAACGATATTTTTATGATCAAAACGTTTCATAACTTCCGCTTCCGATAAAAAGTCTAGTTTTTCGTCGGTGCTGGAGCCCACTTTTAAGGTCTTAACAGCAACTGCCACCCAACCCTTATGGGGTAGACTAGCTTCACCTCCGTATACCATTCCGAAAGCACCCTCACCCAACTTTCGGTTTATTACAACAGATTCGCGAGAGATTTCCCATTTATCCAAATCGGAAATTTGTCCCGGATTTAATCTTAAATCGATACCCAAATGCGTTCTTAAATATTTTTCGGTAAATCGAACTCTTTTGTCGTAGCGTCGCTTCAATATGAAGACGACAGCCAATACTGCGGAAAATAGTAAACATATAAGAATAATGTTGAGAATCACAATAGCCATGTCACATGAGACGTTCAAAGATTTGGCAAGACTTTCTAAAGCACATTTTGTCGGCGCAGGTGTACCATCTTGGGGAATATCAGCGCCTGGAGTAAACCACCGAATATTATCTTTAAATAACTTCAAGTCTCCACCGAGAACTTCTGGCTTATTATCGGATAAATTTGGGAAAAAATTGGCTATAATGCGAGATTTGTTCTCATACCATTCCATTACATTTATAATCGAGAAACGAGATGCACCCCCTCGAAATTTTATACGGCCAGAAACGCCATTGAAGTCAGTGTCTTTTATCAGTTGAACCAATTTGCTGCAAAAATAAATTACAACATTAAAAGTGGTAAATAAACTGTTTTAGAGAATTAATTAATTTACTATAAGTAAAACAAATTCAAACTATATATGTAAACTTGCGACATGTTTTGTTCTTGTTGGAACTCATCAGCAAGTCGCAACAGATACAGATTTGAGTCGCAACAGATACAGATTTGAGTGCCTGTTACTTCCGTAATGTGGTAAAATGTATCTGTTGCGACTACTGATGAGTTTCAATAAGAACGAAACATGTTCAAGTTTACAGATATACATAATTTGAATGAATTTGATCTTCTTTATTTTGCCAGTTGGTGGCTAACCGAAAAAGATAGATTACATTGTATATCATTGATATACGTTTGAGACAAAAGGCGTTGACGTGATAACTTGGTTGTCTAATCAGTGATACACTTTTTGTTTCGAATTGTATCTATTAACACTGACATTCTGTCATTTAGAACATAAACTATTTGCTCAAAAGCATATGTAGAAAAAATGTTTTCTTAATAAAATGTAGTTGCAAGGTAGTTTCTAATAGATGTCGCTCGTTTTAAAACAAATTGGTTTAAAATTAAAAGATGAAGATACGTTTTACATAATAACTTAAAAAAAATATTACGGTAAACATCTAAAAGTCGTATAATTTTAAAAATACAACAAAAAAGACTGAAAAAAGAAGTTTTGACCTATACATTCCCACTTAAAAACTTGATCAATTTAAATCTTTTTCATAAACTAATTTTTTAATCAATATACCAATTAAATTATAGAGTAATTCTAATTTATAATTATTCGATTGCGGGGTAAAAACATGCGTATAGTAAAAACGCTTGAGATATACCAGGCAGTAAATTTTATTGCAGTAATTCCTCACAAAGATTGACATCCAAGAGCGCAATCATTAATTCAAAAACGCTGATTGCAAACCGTTCTCTATTCAGGGTAGTACTCAAATAGATTTTAAAATCTTGATCGTGATCTCTTGCCTTATAACAAGTGTTTTATAAAATTTGGCGTCGAAGATTGCCATGAATGTTTAACTTTGAATTGTGAACGTACCTTTATCATCGAGTCAAAGTGACAGTTATTAATATGACACCTGAACGTAATTTTATTAAAAAAAGAGACGGCCTATTTTATGATACGATATTACGGTGCACAATAGCTCCACGAGTCTCTTAAGTACTTTATCAACCCATTGTGTGAATTACATCTCCCAATAATCTTAGGGTTTACTGTAAGGGATGTGAACTCTTCAGACGTTCACTTTATTTTTAACTGGATTCAATGATAAAAATGAAGTCTTCATTGCCGAATACACAACTAAATAAAATTTTCATAAATCTAAATGATGACGACTCATCTGATTTTGATTTGGGTTAATTTATTAGCTTTTTATTTTTATTTAAATTAATTTAATTGTTACCATGTAAGTTTGAAAGGTACCTATATTGTACATTTTATAATTTTAATGTATAGTAAAAAACTAATAAGCAACAATATTTGGTTTTCTGTTTAATGTTAGCACCGTCCTGGTTGGTTCTATCGATAAAGCACGCCACACATTGGGTTGTAAAGCTTTCTTACCATTGTAGCCTTATCAAATTTACTGCCGATTGGGTATTTCTACTATCCACAAGTAATTTATTAAATAATCACTTACTTTGTGGTATTCTGTGAATGAAGATCAGACACTGCTTCAGGATCATCCCGGACCATCTTGTCCAAAGCTAATGCGTAAGTCCACACCGCATCGTAGGCGTATCCTGCATAATTCGATGACTGAGGAACAGCTTTCTTCAATCCTCTGTACTTTTCTTTCCAAGTTGCTACAGTCATGTTACCTTGGATAACCGCATCATCTGGCGAATAGAACGCATGCGCCATTGAAAAATACCCGGTGACCGCCTAAATAAACAGAACTTTAAAAAATGTACATTTAATATACAGAGTGATTTCCAACATCTAACAAAAAAATACATCAAGTATTTTACTGTTGCTTAAAACGGCAACGCTTATAGTCATAGACTGGAAGTACTGGCTTCAGGCAACTGATGTTCACATAGCTGTCATCCAAATTAGGTGTTCTGTGGCTGTCATGGCTCCATGTAGCACGCTCCGGTAACTGATGGCTTATGACAACTATGGGCAACAGATCAAGAGTGTCTAAGGGTGCTATTCTTAGCCTTATGGAATAAGATTAGTGTAACTAAAGACAACACAAAAATTGTTTAGGCTTGCCATTTGCTCACATATTTGGCGGACACAGTTAGAGATGACAAAAAACTGCAATTGATAATTTGCTTGAAACAAGAAGGTCGTGTCAAATGTATTTTGGGTTGCGTTCAGACTTCGTCAGGCTCGTACTTTTAGGTGAAACATTATGTATACTTAATATATAAATATAATTTACAAGTAATCAATGTATAAATAATAAATTCCATTTATTATAAGTAGAATATTTTTCCTCAAATGTTTTAAATCACTCTATATGGTTAAATTTAAATGCAAAACATACTTGAATCATTTCCGCCGTTGTGCAGTTAACTGATTCGTGTTCATGTTCATTGAAATAATCAGTATCGTACCAAGTTGTGTTGAGCCAAGCTGGAAGAAACCAAACGTAACCAAAAGCTGATGTCATCTCCAAACGGAGGGCTTCACACATAACAGTTCGAGCGATTTGGTCAAAAACATCTAAAATTATAATTCGAGCTCTTTTTTGCTTCAAATCCTCCAAATACTGTAATCGTATTAACTAAATTAATTATACATTCTCTATTAATAACGAAAAAATAATAATTAAAAAAACATGTTAAATGTTAATAATGACGCAAATGTATTTCGTATTTTTAAAACTTCAACACCTCTTGAGGTCTAATTAAGAAGACATTAGGTTCAATGATTGCGAAACTAAAAAAACTTGTTAATTGCCGTACTTTGTCACGCATAAAATTTATATTTCCACATTTTTTAATTAGCTTCATAGCTTAAATTAAACATTACTATCTTTTAAATGCTCGAATTAGTCCTAATTCAATAAAATCCCTGCAAAAATATTAGAGAACATGACACTTATGAAGTATTGTATTTAATTGGCGCACAAAAGTAATTTTCTGACTACGTAAAAGGTCACTGAATGAAGTTTTTTGCACACACTACCTGAAAATAAGTATTTCCCTATTTTTTCAATGATAGAGTAATAGATTTTTAAAGAAACTACCGAAATATAAAGTCAACAACACAACTAACCTCTTTAGAAAAAAAAAACAATGATTTAAAATGTGTCGAATGCCAGGTTGGTCAAGTCACGTCAAACGCACTAATCAGTCTTATAAGTTATTAAGCATTTGAGTTATTAGCATACCAAGTAATGCAGTAAAGTCATCGCAAAGACTAAGGGACATGAGGCGTGGTCGGCGTATAGAGCGGTTTAGAGCAGTTCATTTTACACAAAAAGGGTGGCGTAAAATCAGCTGTGCTTTGATAGCTGGTGGCAAAAGTGCGTTCTCGATTTGTGAGCAGTCGCTAGCGCGTATATTGTCTATTTTCTATTGGGGTTTCTGTGTTGTGCTTATTGAAACCAAGTCTGCTTTTTTTTAAACTAGTCATATTACTCCTTTATGTTACATATTTTTATTATGCTTCTGTTGACAGGTCGTTTTTACGTCAATAGAACCAATTGTTCACGCAGATCGAAACCACGCCCCAAGTCCCTTAGCTGCTGCGAGGACTCTAAAGAAAATCTTCCATGAAGCAATTATAGTTATTTTCATAACAAGTGCGGGAAGATAGCAATTCCAATACAAACACTGTATGTAAAAAAAAATCATTTTGAAGCTGAAGTTCCCGCCAAAGTGTGGAAATTGGTAACTGACTACCCGCACTCAATTTACGTCTGAAAATGTTTAATTGATTCATTCACGCACTAGTGAGGAAATTAGTCACTTTCCGCATTAGATTTGGGTGTGGAAAAACTTTTTAAAAATTGAAAGTTTGGCCATTTCGAATTAGTTTTGGGTTTTTAGCCGAAAATACCACGCTACCCATATAGAGATGTAAATAAAAATTATTAATCTTGTATCTCTGCGACATATTCTCTTTTATGTAAATGCAAATCATATAATTTTAAAATTACCGTGTATAGGGGTTATCATACTTTGACAGCCCATATTGTTTTTTTCCTCTTTCCCAATAAAATAATAGAAAAACCGATCTTTATATCATTATCTAGAATGTTTTTTTTTTGTATTGGTAGAAAAACAAGCGCAAACTTGTAGGATTTTTTGAAACTAATGAAAATTAGCACTGTTTTTACCAAATTATTCTATACGCGATGGAAATGTTCTAAAGCGACATCGTACTTGGTCTGAGCGAATTACATTTAAAAATATATAGTAAAATGAAAGTAAAGATTGGCACTCTATGATCCTGAAAGAGAACAGACCGATTTCAGAGATTAGTGATCCTACTGCCACAAGAATAGACCGATTTCAGAGATTAGTGTTCCTACTGCCGCAAGCTCATAATTCTGAAGTGCATAAACTATTCTTAATTATATTCTTTTTTATAAACAATTGTCAAACGGTTTTAATGTTGGCAACGCCATTTAAAAGTGAATGTTCAGAGCGTGATTTCTACGCTTATAAAGCAGGATTCCAACATAATTTCAAAATTTTTGACACTGACAATTGTTTATAAAAAAACAGACTATAATAATTTGTAATACTTTTTTTTGTAATTAAAAATAAATTTTTGTAATTAAATACTTTAATTTGTAAAACATAAATGTTATGTTTTTAATAACTCTGAAAATTTAACAAAATTTGTGTCAAATTTAAATGTTTGTTTTCTTTCACCTAAATTCACTTATGAAGAGAAAATCAATAACAAATTATCCTTTTAGATGTAAACGTAATTAAAAAAGCAACAGGCAATTTAGAATTTGATATATTTAGAAATGAAACATACATTTTAAAATAAATATCTAATGACTAAACATAAAATAGAAAGTTCAAGTTTTTTAGTAAATAGATTATTTACCTTACCTTTAAGTCAAAAATACTTCAATAAAGAAAAAGCATTTATCAAAAAAGTTGCTAATATTAAATGATATACTTAATAAAAAAAATAATAAATAAACAAACATTCAAAATAAATATCAAAAAATTCACAAATTTTCAAACAAATAAACAAGAATTAAAAGTCATTTCAATATAAGATATCTCACGTACTTGCTAATGGGCTTAAGCATTTAGGTTTTAGAGTCAGGTCAGGTCAGATTTTAGCAGTCAAGACCAAAATTAAAAAATTTGTTAGGAGGTCCAAAAGACAAAACACTATTTCTAGAAAAATCCTATATCACAAATGTTATATAGGGCAAACGCATAGATTATTTCAAACCAGGTACAAAAAGCCCTTAGCTCACTTAAAATACGGCAAATTAGACAAGTCGAGTATAGCAGATCACGCCTTTCATATCAATCATCATATTAGTTTTCACAGTTTAAAATTAGTCAAGCAAATAAATAACTATAGACAACATCCGGACGTCGCTAAATTTATTAAAATCCATACAAATAAGGGAAATGCTTTTAAAATCACGGTCCTTTGTCCAGCGCCTTGGTCGGATTATTAGGAAAAATCGACACAAAAATCCCTAAACCAGGTAAAATTAAGCAAATAATAAATCATGGCTACTTGGTGGCCGAAAGAGCTGTCGAAATATAATAAACAAACTTTTTGGCAAGTGGTAAAACTGTGTAAATAGTATGTGGTATTTAGGTAAATCACATGAAGGTGGAATCAATAAACTCTGTTTAAAGTCCATAATATGTGTATTACAGAAATGCATGTCATCTATTATGACATATGTTAAAACAAATAGTAAAAAAACTAATATTGTTGTTGCATTATAATTTACAACTTACAATTATTACATAATAAATTTCAAAATTTCTTCAAGGCGGAAGAAATAAAACAAAAGGACTTTAATAGCATCAAAAACTATACTAAAAATAATGTGTTTTAAAATCAACATTTTATTTAATTCAAATTTCATTTTTTTTAAGGTTGTTCATTAAAATTTTATATTTTATTTTAGTTTTGCCCCTTCTTAAGAAATTGATGTTGAATGATAAAAATGTTATATTTCAATAACTAAATAGCGGTAAATAATAGTTTAATCGCATTATTCAGTCTAAAACATTGTCCTTCGAGCCGGATAAATTCAATAAATATACTTACTCTGGCCATTTGGAAGGTGTCTCTATCTCTCGGAAATTTCGTGTTTGCCACAAACGTGATGTCGTTTTCTTGCAAAAATTCCTGCATATGCGATATATATTCTGTATATTTTTGCCCATCTTCTGTGAGTGCAGCAACACGTTTCCATTTAAAATGTTTGAATAATTGAAGATAAACATGCAAGTAGTGTTTATTTTCTCCAATAGTTCTAAAAAAGTATGGATATTTTTCACGATCAGAAAAGCTGGCGCCTTCAGCACTATAGGAGATGACCATAATATGATAGTGTTTGGAAACACCAGCAAGTGGTTCAACAGTATCGGAACACGCGGGTCCCAATACCCCTATTAGATTATCATAGTAAACATCACCAATATAGTCAATAAAAATTTTCATAACCGAATCAGCACGACACATGCCATTCCCTACAATCAGTTTCAGTTCGTAATTTTTCAATATTGTTGGATCTTTGTTTATAATTTCAGTAGCGAGCTGAGCACCTTTTACGATTCCTGGTCCATTATATGAGGAGCCAGTCGTGGGGAAAATCCCTCCGATATAAATCTTGTTTTTATCTCTATCTAGTATCCACATTTCCCACGTGGAGTTCTTGTCTTTTAGCCACTGACATCCAATTTGTCGAAAATCGTTTTTATCTTGTGCCCGTTCGTATAAAGTAAGCAAATAATCATAATCCTCTTCGTTGAACTTGAAGTTTCGCACATATTGCTGAAGACCGTTTAATCTATCAATCTTATTCCAAGTCATCTTAACAATGCGGTTGAGTTCATATTTACACCCTAATGATTTTGTTGAATTAAGCTGCTCACATTGCGGGAACATAACGCTGATAACGCTTTTTTCTCGAAGAATTAAACTGCTCGGAGTATAATGTAAAATCAACAAACTCTTGTTCGGGTTGTGTTTGTGTTTCTGGATTAAAGTGTCTACAGTCGCTTTGAGCTTTTCTCCCAACCATACAACTTTGACCAACAATTTCAATTCTTTTATGTGGTCAATCACAAAATCTGTCATGTTGAATGTGGACGTAAGAAGGACGGCGCACTTGGAAAATGTTGTGCATTGCGGAGGAACGTACATACCATTTATACATGAAGGCGCCATACAGTTAAAACTGAAACAAAAAAACAAAAGCAATTAAAATTATGACATTGAAATACACCTAAAATCCCAATAAATAGTTCTTGTCTTTACTCTTACCTAATTGATTTTATGTGATCTCAGTTTGATAAATTAATACCTTCAGAGACCAAAACAGAAGCATTATGGTTATGAATACTAAAGCGACTTTATGAATTGACCAATTGATAAAAATCGAAAAACTAGAAGATATTTTTGTAGATTATCCAAAGTTTTAAAGGCTCTAATATTTTTTTAAATCCTCCTAATTGCAGTGCCTAGTAGCACTTAGGCCTTACAATGAAATCATCCAGATCCAATTCCGTATGCATCACTAGACAACTGCGCGTTGCAAAAAAATCACTAACCAAACTAAATAAAAAAGAGTATATTATCAAGTCCAAAGTGAATCAACCAGCATTGAAAAGTGAAACAAAAAAAAAACAACAATTTAAAACTGTATTCTGAAAAAAGCTGATCAAATTGAGCGATTCATCGCTTCTTTGAGTTTCTCTCACCCTGGAGGTCTTATATTGGATAAATAACCGGATTTTTTTTAAAATTTACTCGGGAAATTTATTGTTTGAATTTCTCTTTGCCTATTACCAAAAATCTGCCTCATTTCAAGACAATATTTTCGTTACGTTTGGGATTTCCACAACTGACTCGTGTCTAGTGGAGTTTTTTAAATCTACCAAGATGGGAACCTTTATGATTGAATTTTATTTCCGCAAAGGCCATCGAGTTAATGGAGAATAGGTATATGAAGCCCAACCATATCTTATGGAATTTTGTGAAAAATTCCCTTAAGTAAGTACCATCGAGACGAGGTTTGTAAACACTCTCCGACATGTGGTAAAATTATTCGGAGAAACAGGCAGTGTTCAGAGAAAATCAGAAAGTGGTAGCCATTCCTATGTTAAACAAGCAATAGATGATAACCCCCTTACGCCTGTCTTTAAAAAGACTTTCCAAACAGATAGATTTATCATACAGAACATGCCAAAAAATTGTCAAGAACCCTTATGTAGTATCCCCAGAAAATGCAAGTGTACCAAGAACTTCTGCCCCCCGATAATGAAAAAAGATTAGTTTATTGTTGTTGATTTCATCAGCTCACAGAGGCCTTAAAAGGGAATTTTATGACAGTCGTTTGATAAATGCCTTCACAATTCAGATTTATCCTCCTCGATCACCAGATTTGACACCGTTATATTATTTTTTATTTCAAACTTTACAAAATACGATATTGATAGAACGTGTATGCACAGGGTTGGACCTGAAACTCGCAAAATATGGAACGTCCAGTGAACTTGTGCATAGAGGCTTAATGTCAACATTCTCAGCATTTGCTGTAAATTTATATTAAATTTGAAAGTACCCAAGTAATCTTTTTTCGATATTGTACAAGATTAAGAAAGAAATAATTAATTAATTATTAAAAAAAACGTAATGTTAAATTTCAAGCATAACCAAATAAAAAAAAATTAAAATATTTATAAAAATATAATGTAAACCATTTTTTACAGCTAAAAAATCTCATAACCAGTCATGATTTTGATATTTTATTGTTTGTAAATTATTTTGTAAAGTAAATTAATTGCAACTTGACATTTTAAGCTACGCCATACGTTTTCGATAAATTTGTCTTGACTTGTCAAAAAAGTCATAGCCTGCTAGACCGTGAATTTAAAAAATCACCCGGTATAAGCTGACGTCGCAAGTCCATCAGGCTACAAACTATAGAAAGAGCAAAAATGCCGCTACATTGAAAAGTAATCATAGTAGAAATGTGCCAAAATATTGTACAAGATTAATAAAGAAATAAATAATTAATTATTAATAAAACGTAATGCTAAATTTCAAGCAAAGTGAAATAAAAAAAATTATAAAAGATTTTTGAAATATTTATAAAATTATAATGTAAACCATTTTTTACAACGAAAAAATCTCATAACCAGTCATGATTTTGATATTTTATTGTTTGTAAAATAAATTTTTTGCAATTTGACATTTTAAGCTACGCCATACGTTTTCGATAAACTTGTCTTGTCAAAAAAATCATAGCTTGCTAGACCGTAAATTCAAAAAATTACCCGGTATAAGCTGACGTCCATCAAGCTACAAACTATAGAGAGAGCAAAAATGCCGCTACATTGAAAAGTAATCATAGTAAAAATGTGCCAAAATATTGGTCTGTACCAAAGAGTCCAAAGACACCCATTATACTATACCGCGCGGATCGTAAACATCGTCAGCTAAGATAACTCGACTGAAGAGCAGAATAAATTTAGAGAATTTAAGAGCAGAATGTGATTTTCAAAAATGATTAATTTCACGCTTTATTTGGCTAGGGTTTTATACGCTTCCAATTATTGAAAACAAAATCTTAATTTTATAAAATCTTTTTTCGGTTGCCTCAAGCGCCTGAAAAAAAAATTCGTAAATATGTCGATTTAAGACTTTTGAGCTAAATGTTTGAGTTTGTTTTAAATGAAAACAAACACAACAGCAAATCCCACTTTCTTTATTAGTTTATTGGTTGCGGTACTTTCTTTAAAGTATCCGATTTGTTACCAATCGATCTTTCATAGCAATAATTATACAGATCCGGATAAATCCATTAAAACATCTCATTTAACACTTCGTCATCACGTCAAGTAAAAACAAACGTTGACCACGAATAAAATGTTGCCAAATGTCCAAATAAATTCTTTCCAAAATATCAATTATGACTTACATTTCATCTTAATTTGATTATCAATTTTTATAAACCCGACAAGCTGAACAAAATAGGTCTAACTTTTATTTATTTCTCGATTGTTCGAATTCATTTAAAATAGGGTTTTCAACACCATCGTGAAACACCGTAAACTATAATTCTTTAAAAATCTTCCTCCAATTTTTTATGTAAGTCTATAGTTGTAATACATTGTAAAAATCCCTATCAGAATTACAAAAAAAAGTATAATATGTTGTAATTTAATTAGAAAAATAATTTTTGGTAGTTCAGCCTTAAACATTTTTTAAGCCATTTTGTGGCCTATTTATAACCATTTAATTTGGTGTATGAATAATTGAAATCGGCCAATGAATAAGCGAGCTATAAACTCGCCTTTTTTTAGAAAGTCTGTATACGCGTTTGAGACAAAAGGCGCTAACATGATAACTTGGTTGTCCAATTAGCGGTAGATCTTTAGTTTAAATGTCATTTAAAGTGACTCATGCGTGAATTATCATGTAGAAACCGGGTTTCTCAACTTTGATGTAAAAGTAGCTTCTAATAGATGTCGCTTATTTAAAAAGTTGCCCAATATGTCCAAGAAAGTAGTTAAACCATATTGAATACTGTATCCATCTTTACACTAGTTTCTACTCTTTATTGACAAGATGATAAAATATTTGTTTATATGCTCATCTTAGTAAATTAAAACAACTTTTAACATTCAGTACAAAAAAAATTGAAATTTTTAAAAAAACAACAGAAGACGTCGGATAAAAGTTAACTTCAACTGCTGGTAAGCAATAAAATAGAAAAACTCTTTGAGATGTAAAAAACCAGTATAGGCCAAATATTCTACTATATTATCTGAAATAGATATAGTCCAGTCATTACGTACATTCAAAAAAGAAAATGAATTTGCGCTTCTAATTTTTTAATATGTTGTAGGGGATACCTAGAAAAGCTTAACTTGAGATTGTCGACCAAGCTTTCCTAGGAGCTTTCGCCGCCATCTTAAAAAAAGGGGTAAAATTTGTTTCTCGGCAATAACTCGGCTATCCGATGAGATTTCGAAAAATTTTGTTGGACACTTTTTGTAGCTTTCTTTGTGCTCTACAATAACGCTTGAATCATTTTTAGCGTATCATGCATCGTTATCGAGATATCGATCGATAAAGTCAAAAATTTAGAACACAATTTTTGTTTTTTGCTTTTTTTTTCTGTGGGTCTTAATAAATATGAAAAATTGTGAAATTCAAACTTGTAGAGCATATTCAGACCTACAATTTCCTTATTGGATTTTTTTATGTTGGACAAAAATTACGATCTCCAGCGCGCCGCAAAGTCGGTGAATCCACACTCAGCGTCGAGCGAGCTGCTCGCTCGGTTGTGTCTGGATGTCGAATCGAATGGGAAATTGCTCAGGAAATTGATGGGATAAAAAATAAGTACATAGAGCAACAAATTAAGGATCACACAATAGTAATTTATTAAACAAATAATTTGTTTAGTTGATTGATTTGGAATCTTTGGCACTATAAACTATTAACACAGTTTTACCACTTGCCAAAAAGTTTATTTTTAGATCTCGAGAGCTCTTTCGACCACCATGTGGTCATCATCAGGAGATGAATAAAACTGAATGTTTACTTGTTTAATTTTACCTGTTTTGGTGAAAGTTGGGTTTTTCCTAGTAAGCCGATTAAGCAGCTGAAAAGAAGACCGTCATCTTTGTTTAGAGCATTCGCTTTATTTTTGTGAATTTCGATAAGCTCGGCGGCGTCAAGATGCCTATAGTTATTCAATGGCTTAATTAATTTTACGCTGTTAATACTAATTTGGTGATTGTTATTAAAGACGTGTTCGGCTATACTCGACTTTTCTAATCTGCCGAATTTTAAATGAGATAAGTGCTCTTTGTACCTAGTCTGAACTGTTCTACGCGTTTGCCCTATATAACATTTCTCACAGTTATCACAGTCTATGCGATAAATTCCTGATTTTTCTAAAAATGGTGTTTTGTCTTTCGGACTTCCTAGCAAATCTTTTAATTTTGACCCTGACTGATAAACCGTTCTAAATCCTAAATTTCTAAGCACACTCTCAAGTCCGTTGGTTATCTTGGGCTTAAAGGGTATTGAAATGAATTTTAATTCTTTTTTGTTTGTTTGAAAAGTTGTGCAATTTTTTAAATTTGCTCTAAATTTTTGTTTATTTATAATTTGTACTATTTCTTCATTATATCCATTGACATCAGCAATCTTTTTAATGAATGTTTTTTCTTTATTAAAGTTTTTTTGACTTAGAGGAAAGTTAAATAATCTATTTACTAAAAAACTTAAACTTGCTATTTTGTGTTGGAAGCAATGGTTTGAGTCGTTAGGAATGTATCTCAAAGTACTAGTTTCTTTTCTAAAAATATCAAACTCTAAAGCGCCACCTGTTTTTTTAATTATGTTTACATCTAAGAAAGATAGTTTGTTATTTATTTCCTCTTCATAAGTGAATTTTATCGAGGGAAAGCAATTATTTAAATTTGATACAAAATTTGTTAAACTTAGAGAATTATCAAAAACTGCGAAGACGTCATCTACATATCTGATCCACATTCTAGAAAAATATTGAAAACTGCTTTTTGCATTATTTTCAAAATGGTGCATGAATAGCTCAGCCAGAAATGGCATTATGCATTGACCCATGCTGCCTCCTTCATTTTGTTTATAAAATTTATTGTTACATTAACAGAGTTATGCATAAAACAATCAATCTTCCAATGTAACAATAAATTTTATAAACAAAATGAAGGAGGCAGCATGGGTCAATGCATAATGCCATTTCTGGATTCACCGACTTTGCGGCGCGCTGGAGATCGTAATTTTTGTCCAACATAAAAAAATCTAAGAAGGAAATTGTAGGTCTGAATATGCTCTACAAGTTTGAATTCTACAATTTTTCATATTTAATAAGACCCAAAGAAAAAAAAAGCAAAAAACAAAAATTGTGTCCTAAATTTTTGACTTTATCGATCGATATCTCGATAACGATGCATGATACGCTAAAAATGGTTTGGGCGTTATTGTAGAGCACAAAGAAAACTACAAAAAGTGTCCTACACAAATTTTCGAATCTCATCGGATAGCCGAGTTATTGCCGACAAACAAATTTTAAGCGTTTTCTAAGATGGCGGCGAAAGCTCCTGGGAAAGCTTGGTCGACAATCTCAAGTTAAGCTTTTCTAGGTATCCCCTACAACATATTAAAAAATTAGAAGCGCAAATTCATTTTCTTTTATTTGCCTTTTTTTCGGACGAAATGACTGGACTAATATAAGATTTGGCATTTTAGTCTAAAATCGCTCAATATGAGAACCCGCTCTCCGAACCTTTGATGTGAATCCGAGCAGATCGTTTTGACAGACTTTTTTTTGTATGCTCAACAGCAGCTGCAGAATAAATCTATATATATAAAAATGAATCCAGTTTTTCGTTGTCACGACATAGCATGAAAACGGCTTGACCGATTTGGCTGATTTTTTTTTTGTAGTTTTCTAATACTCTGTACAAGGTTCTTACGGAACAAAATATTAAGAAAATCTCTCAGAAAGATGGAAAAATATACATTTAATTTTGCATATTTTAAAAAAAACGCCTTACGAATGTCAACGTCATTCAATTTAAAACAAAAAACTCTGTGGTGATCTATGACACCACAGACATAACCGGGCTAACAAATGTCAACGTCATTCAATTTAACTTCCCTTTCAAACATTTTGAAATGGAAGTACGAAGGCGAAGATGTTTTAATCCCACGCATCCCTATGATACCGAACGATATGCCATTCAGTTTTAAACGTTTACAGTTTCCAGTGCGGCTTGCATTTGCAATGTCAATAAATAAATCGCAAGGGCAGTCGCTAAGTGCATGTGGCATCAACCTGGAAAATCCATGTTTTTCACATGGCCAATTATATGTCGCCTGTTCCCGTGTCGGAAAACCATCAACATTATTTATTTACGCGCCAGAACATAAAACTAAAAATATAGTTTATCAAAAAGCATTAAAATAGAGAGAAGCAGTAAAGGGTATAGAGGCTATTAGTTGCTTTCTAGAGCGCGCATGATAATGAGCTCAGTGTTTACTTCAAAATGGCCAATTGTTCAATAGTGATTTGTAAAAATATAAGTGAAATTATTGAACCCTACGGAATAAACACTATTATAAAAATATATATTTTGTTTTTTATTTAATAAAATTAGTAAAGTCCTTCTGACGAGACCAGGGAAATAGGTATTCATTTTTAAATGAAGGATATTATAGATTCCAGTTCAAATTGAATAGGTACGCAAACATAACATAGATCAGCTATACAAAATAAAGTAGTGCATCAAATTTACGCTAAGATGGTACGAAGTTCGCCGGGTCAGCTAGTAACACAATAATGCAAAGTAGACAATATTGTGCTTATAGCTAAGGCTCTCAGTTAGCCGCATCTAAAGCATAAACTCCATCTATGAGAGTACCAAACATGAGTTTACCCCTGCCTTACCAAAACCTTTGAGTTTTAAATGCAAAAATGTAATAAACTATGCAGATAAGCATGTATAGATCGAATTTAGTGAACGACCTTCTCAAAAACCTGATAGCATACGTATACACAAAATGCTAAAAATACTGGATTTTCAAACACGAAAATAATTGATCTTCCAACCGTTAAAGATTGGAATAAGATTCTTGATATTAAAAAGTCCAGTTTAGTTTAAAGCTTTACTGAGGCATCTACTTACGCAAATTTTTTGATAAGCATAAAGTAGGAAACATCAACACATGAATAAATTAAAGAAAAAAATAGGAAACGGTCACAAAAAAACAACGGATCCTCAATTTGAATGAACATCTAAAAAACAATCTCATAAGAAACAAAAATCTGCCTAGCAAGAAAGATTCCAAAAAATGCAATTTATGAATATTTGTATACTCCATAGCATAGGCAAATCTCTCATAAAAATAATAAAGATAGCTTTGCACAATTATTGCAAAGTTTTTTCTATCTGACGTTAGAGAAACCGGTACCAGTAGGTTCAACACAAAAATACTTTGAACACAGTTTGGTCAAATTTTAAATACATTCATAGATAGCTGCCAAGCTGCCTTTACAGTTTGTATAGGTACTAATCGGTACTAATCGTAGATGACAAATCTTGGCATTTCTATAACGCAGTGTTCATTAATGAACGCCGTAGTGTTCATTTAGTGTTCATTTCTCCATTTAAACATACTAGATTACTAGCTTCAGTGCTCATCTAGTCTTCAACGTTATAAACAGTTTTTTTAAACGCATGTTGCAAAAAACAATAACCTTATCTTCCTAGATCATCTGTACTCTTTTTAATTAGTACTTTCTCACGCTTGAAAACATACTGTACTACGTAATAATTTACAACGTTAGAAACACGTGCAATTACCTTCCGTTGACCCGTGCATTTTGTAATATCATCGACATGTCTTTCCCATCCATATCAAACATTGCCACTTTCTTCTTATCTTGCAAAAAACTCCAATGAATCTCTCTAATATGATCATCCCATCTGTCATATAAATTTCTAATAGGTGCACCCAATTCTTCAGGGATAAACCATCCAATACGTCCTGGAGGAGCTAAGATTCCGAATTCTTTGACCAATTGGGTGTCTTCCCAATAGACTAAATCATGGCCTGTTGGAACCCACACTTCTAGATCTATCATTGCATATGGAAAACTGTCAAAAAAATTATATTATATATAAAAATTTTGATTTTCCTCTTAGCAAAGGCATACTTACACTTCGGTTTCCCTTAAATCGTTCGATAGTTTTTCTACCACTTCATCAATACGAAAGTTATCGGTGGTATGGACAATTCTTACTTTGGCAAAGCCGACAATTTCCTCCAAAAACATTTTGAAAATTTCGGTACTAAGTTTGTGCAAAGGTCGATCCGAAGTTTGAATGACGATGTCGGTTGGATGACCCATATAATGCGTATACGTCTTTGATATCACTTCTGTAAATCAAAATTTATTAAAAATAACAATGTTACTTTTTCTATATTCACTATGTCTTGTTAAAAGCCTTACCTATTTTCTATTACACCAATTATATATACAGAGAGAGTCATTAGTGTGAAATTAGTGTCTTTTGCCTTTGATATTGATATAATTTAAATTCTGTAAGTGGAAAATTGATTGAAGATCATTTTTTTTCTTTAAAAACTTCAATAATATGTTTAGAGAACTTTTGGAAGCAATTATCCACAAAAATCTAACTTTTTGTTTGTTTTTCATTTTCATAATTTGAAAGTATTGCTTCACATTAGAAAAAATTACTTTTAAAATCTCTTAATTTTTTATCTAATGTTACCTATAACATACAGGATTTGAAGATATTAAAATTTTTCTTAAAATTGATCCAATATTTGATTTTTATTACGTACTACTGATAAAACATTGTTGAGTTAATAGCAGAGTGCTGTGAAATCGTTGGATTGGCAGAGGAAGAGGAACTTAGTGGCCACCTAGAAACCCAGACTTAGCCAAATTAAACATTTTTCCGTAGAGATAATTATGTGAACAATTTAGTAAACCAAGAGCCCTTCTACAACTTAAAACGACATGGAAGTACAATTTTGTCGAGCATTTGATTTGGTCCCATCACCAGCGACATGCTAAAATACGTCAATAGAGCTCATCCATTACAATAATAGACAAATTTATTAAAAAGCATAGAGGCTACTATGTTAACAATTTTAAATTCGCAGCACAATATTAACGGCTAAATAAAAACAAATTTTACAACCAAACATTTTTAATGCAAAAAAATGAATAATTCTAAATAATTAAAACTACGAAATAAGTAAAACTAAAAAAAAAACTGCTACAAAAAAACTACAAAGTGTTCAATTTAAAAAGACGGTTTTAACAGCGCTAAAGAGTTAAAATCATTTTTTTTTTTGTACAGCAATACTTTAAAAAAACTAAAAATTATAAACAGCACCTCTAACCATTCATTTATTATGTAAAAAAATTAGAGCATTGAGTATAATAATAACCCACAGCATTTTTGGTAGACCTCTGTGTTTAAAAATTTGTTTTAAAAAAAATCATAACTTGTTTTATAGTAAAACTCGAAACAATTATAAAATTGTAAAGCAATTAATACAGCAAGCAATAACATAACAAAGCAACGGTATGCTATTTGGAAAAAAAACTGGAGAGTCGGGCCACCTCATATAGCCCTGAATATTTTTAAAAATCAACATTTTTGGTACACCTACGTTTTTAAAAATTGGTTTTGAAAAAAAAAATCATAACGTTTTTTATAGTAAAGCTTTAAACATTTATACAGTACATTGTAAAGCAATTAATACAGAAAGCAATATAATAAAAAAAATTGTAGTGTTCTATTTGAAAAAAAAACTTGAGACTGGTCCTGGAGAATTGAGTCTACTCATATTTTTAAAATTCAAGTTTTTGTAGTGTACATATGTATATATATTCCGTTAACCAAATTTACATTAAATCAATATCAAAGACATAAGAAACCAATCCCACACTAATGACTCACTCTGTATAAGCTTCATTTCAAAATCATATTAATAATAATTTCTAAATTAAAGCTATTTTCGTAAAAAAGTAGAACGAATGACTTTAGTTTTTTACCAAGATAAAATATATTTTATCAATATTTAAATTTGCTTTTTGGCAAGTGGTAAAACTATGTGAATAAATATTTTTAAAATGCTGAAAAAAATTTCATCATCAATTTTATTATTTTGGCACTCAACCGCGCACTGTTTGGACATATCGACGTGTTAATAATGTTTGCCTTCTACGTTTAAACTTTCAATTAATTTTATTTTCCGGAAATCGTCTTGGAAACAACATTTTCCTGCTTATTTACGCGCAGGAAAATTGAGCTTTCCGGACTAGTACTGTAAAAACTTTACAAGACGCAAAATAAAAAAGATACTCTAGTAACTATAGTTGCCAACAAATTTGACAAACTTGATTTTTGTGGAATTTGTAAAAAAAATTCTAAAATTTGTAAATTTCGTCTTTTCTTACGATTTCCGGAAAAATTTAATACGAAACACGTCAGTAAAATCTCTTACTTGACTCGGAGCTTTAAAATACTCGGCACAAAGTGCCTCGTATTTCAATTTAGCTCCTCTTCAGTAATGTGACATTTTCCTGTCTTTTATGTAAATAACTATTATCACTAATTTAAAAAATATATATATTTAATTTTTATAAAAAAAAGTAATTAACGTTTTTAATTTAATTTAACAAAAATAAATATTAAAATGCATGTTTTCTAAATTTATAAACTTACCACGAGAATCCAGACATTTCCAAGGTTTTACAGCTGCCCCCAACTGAATTCCGTAAAACATCCATAATGCACAAAACACCACCGCCGACCTTTTCACTAAACAAAACATTTTAAAACCTGCAACAAACAAAAAAAAAATATTGTAAAAAACTTTAAAATCACAATAACTTCTGAATTTCACTTGCGAAAACAACGATTTTTTTTTAATAATTAGAATATCATTTTGATAATGGATAAAAATGAGGTTACTATTTGTTTATTTTTACAATAATTATCAAATTTTTTCTCTGCAAGTAAATAACTTTAATTTCTTTATCTGAGTACTTTTGAGGATGTTAAATGGTCCGTGTAACAAGCAACTGAACCCATGCGTATCAAAACAGACTATCAAATTGACACCAATTCCTTGGTTCTCAGTATCATTGCTAAGTTAAAGTTGCAAGAAAGTGATAATTAATAGAAAAGCTCTAATTTGGCCAGATTCCCAAGATTTTACAAATTTTAGAAAAACAATGTGACAAAGCCTGAAAATTATGAACACACAGAATTAAATGCAGATCCTTCCCAAACCGGAGCTGATTTCAACCTATCTAGAAAGTTATGAAACACAAAAAAATTAATAAAATTTAATCCATCTTTCAAGACTAGAAGGCGGTTTTGATAAAGCTCATCGTCTCGGGCCTGCTGTCCTAGAATGGTTACTTACATTCAAACTACTGTCAAGTAAGCTCTGATCAAACCATTTTTTTTAATAATTTACCCCCCTTGATCCTTGTACAAATGTGGGAGTAAAAACCGACAATAGCACTTGTTTTTCTTGTAAAGACAAAAATATAAATAAAAAAAAAAATTAAAATGTACAAGTATACTAAAAACTATGCAAATACGATCTGTGAAAATACGCGTAATGACAGCAACAAAAACATGTCATAAACCCAATCTATATGTATAAAAATGAATCCCGTTTTTCGTTGTCACGACATAACATGAAGATGTTTTAATCCCACGCATCCCTATGATACCGAACGATATGCCATTCAGTTTTAAACGTTTACAGTTTCCAGTGCGGCTTGCATTTGCAATGTCAATAAATAAATCGCAAGGGCAGTCGCTAAGTGTATGTGGCATCAACCTAGAAAATCCATGTTTTTCACATGGCCAATTATATGTCGCCTGCTCCCGTGTCGGAAAACCATCAACATTATTTATTTACGCGCCAGAACATAAAACTAAAAATATAGTTTATCAAAAAGCATTAGAATAGAGAGAAGCAGTGAAGGGTATAGAGGCTATTAGTTGCTTTCTAGAGCGCGCGTGATATTGAGCTCAGTGTTTACTTCGAAATGCCCAGTTGTTCAATAGCGATTTGTAAAAATATAAGTGAAATTATTAAACCCTACGGAATAAACGCTATTATGAAAATATATATTTTGTTTTTTATTTAATAAAATTAGTAAAGTCCTTCCCAGGTATGACGATACCAGGGAAATAGGTATTCATTTTTATATGAAGGATATTATAGATTCCAGTTCAAATTGAATAGGTACGCATACATAAGATAGGTCAGCTAAACAAAATAAAGTAGTGCATCAAATTTACGCGGTACGGCGGTACAAAGTTCGCCGGGTCAGCTAGTAAACAATAAAACACAGTTTGACTAGATCGCTGTTATAATGAAATTTCATCATCTAGCAGGTTGTGCCAGAAACTCAAATTCTAAAAATTTCATAAAAAATTAAAAAAAAAACACTTTTCAGTGGCAACTAGTAAATTTCTTTCGTGATAACAGCGTATTTTACTAGGTTTTAACTTTTAAAAGAATAAAGTGACATGTTTTAAAATCAAATGTCAAACCATATCTTTAATAATTAAGGCTCACTAACCACACGTTAGAAATGATAAGAAAATTCTATGAAAGATAAAAAACATGCGTATAAAACGAGCATGTAAATTAAGACAATCCAAAAGCGTTATCATTTAATAACGCAGCCACTTATAATAAGACCAAATAAAACAGAAATACAGGGAATAAGAGAAGTTGCAGAAATAAAAACTAGCAATTTTTTTGCCGCCAACAGCATTTGTTTTTCTTGTAAAGACAAAAATATAAAACAAAAAAAAATACAACATAATAATAAAGAGAGCAAGAAGACATAGGTAAAAAATAAAAAAAGAAAGACACTTACTTTACTTAAATATTAAACACCATGAGTACCAACATAAAAAAAGCCAATCCAAGCTTCAGTGAAATCGATTACGACTTGCTTAATAAATCATACATGAATAATAAAATACTTAAAGCGCGGCGCCTCCACCATTTATCTGTTGATGTAGGTATGTCCTAAATATTTGTTTAAACTAACCATTAATAAACTATTCGACCAATGACAATGAATATGTATTTAAAAATGAATTTAGACCGAAAAAGTATCCGAAAAAATAAACAAACAATAATTATATTCGACAAACAAATAATTAAATGTAAATTCAGATAAAAGCTGTTGAAGGTGAAGGTTTTATATAATATATAATATTAATTACAAAAAACTTGTTTAATGAAAACAATGCCATTAGCTTCTATGTTGATTATCGTAAACAAATACTTATTTAAAACCGTTCTTTACAACATATTTGCATATTTTTAATAATGTTTCCATGTTATAAATAAATAGAACAAGCTTGATAACATTTTATAGAATTAAAAATACTTTCCACTAAATGAGCTTATTAATTGGTTTCAGTAGCGGCGAAAAGAGTTTTTGGACCCACTCTAGGTCCAAAAACTCACTTTTACACCCAAATAATGCTTAATAGAAGAATCACTTTTCAACGAAACGTCTGCTGTATCTAGCATCTTTTTTCTAGCAACCCAATGTAAAACGTGGAATCAAAAACTCAATCAATGTGTGGTTCTATTAGAGACGTGGAACCAGAAAGCGTTGGAATCTCGTGATTGAACAGGAAATAAACGATTCAAAGTGTGATTGATACAAATACATGAGAAACGTTCTATGGTCTGTTCAAATTCAAGAACGAGTAGTAGTAAACAATGTGTAGGACGTGATCAGTGCGTGATCCATTGATAAAGACTAAGTGATACCGATTTCCTGAAATTTGAGCCGGGCTAGCAGCCGAAAGCACAGGGGTGCATTGTGCATTTCTTTCGTTGCTGTTTCGGTGTGCTGCTACGGAGACAGAGACTGAGGTTAATCCCAGAACTCCAGTCCTCCCAGAAAAAGGGCCCAACGTAACCACTTAAGTACTAGTGAAAACAATATAATTTTGAATATATTTAAGCCGAATTGAAACAAATTGGTTTAAAATGAAATAAACGATTTTTTCTGCGGCCTGCCCTGTTTGAAAAATCGTCGACCATCTCCCACTTCATAGATATGAGCACGTGGAGCCTGCATGCATTTGTTTTGATGCACCCTTTCTTGAAAATGAATACAGTATAGTTTTAAGAATAAATGCTAAAAGTATAACAAACACCCTGTTTATATTTATAAAATTTTATTAAAATTACTAAAAGGGTTGAGTTGCTAATTTCTAATATTATAAATAAATAAATAAATAAAATAAAATAAAATAAGCCTTTATTGCTGTTAAGTTATACAATATATACTAACTAATAGATCGCCTTAAGTGAATATCTTATAAACCGTTTAATGTGAGTGTAATTTTTTCATTATTGGCAAACGGTTAATTTGGTGTAACAGCTTGTCTTTCGACATAGGCCTCCTCTAAGTATATCCACTCGTTCCTGTTTTTTGCTGTTCGCATCCATGTAGCGCCGGCCACACTTCTTAGGTCATCTTCCCATCTCTTTAATTGTCGTCTAATATTATAAAGACTGTTAAATAATTAAATCATAGCATGTATTATTAATTTAGAGTTTGATATGGTTATAGAATATTTTGAAGACATAAAAGCTTGTAAGGACACTTACGATTTGCTGTTCAATTTTACAGGCGCTCAAAAAAAACCGTTCTGAAAGCAAACCTTACACTACGCCGCCACTGGATTTCTTTATCAATTTACCAAACTTTTACTGTAAAAAATTTGTAAGTTCCCACAAAACATCCATTACAACTATTATTAAACTAGAACCGGAAATAAACATGAACTTTTTCTTATTTGCATAGAATCGTTTATATTTTAAGCCACTCACTACATGTTCTTTCAACTAAAACGGTATCGTTTTAAAATATTGGATTTCTGATAAAATCTCGTTTGCTGCTTTATGAATATGAATTTACCATGCAAAACTAATTATACAAGGCATTGTTGCCAAAAAAATAAAAAGAAATACCATAAGACAATTGAAATGATAAAACAACAAAACAGACTACTGCAACACTGTAAACAAAATATAGAAATAGCGACATTTTGAAGAATTCTATTTCTAAAAAAAATATTTCTCTAGAGAAAACAAGAGCCTTCAATTATTAAATAGAATTAAATTGCCAATTATGTCAATAAGTACAGTTGTCTCTGAGAACAATTAAAGTTGCCAATTATAAACAATAAATTTGTGTAATATCATAACTGCATTTTTGCAATTAATTTCAAAATAACTGCCAAATTTATTCTTAAAAAACCTCGATTGAGGCCATTCCTATAAGTCCAAACAAAATACTTCTGCGGTAAGTCTGCGAGAAAGATGAGTATTTTGCAAAATTTTAGTGACTTCAGTATTACAATGTTTCTCTAATATTATTTAAAAAAACGCAATACCAAGTTTTGACTAGATCAGATGTGTGAACCATGTATAACTTAGAAAAAACAAATAATTTATAAACTGTTAAGCTGATCTTCTGAATTATAGCTAAATACATCAGCTCTAAAAACTAGATCACAGTTTTTTGAGCCGTTTGGTAGCTACAGGGTCACAAACACACAAATACACTGAACACAAAATCCATTAGAAGCTGCCTTGTATAAAAATTTTTTTTTGAGAAACAATTTCCCCCATGTTTTTATGCAAATAGTTTACTCTCCAAATGATAGAATGTCAGTGTCAATAAATACAATTTAAATAAAAAGTATATCGCTGATTGGACAACTATGTTATCACGATAGCGCCTTTTGTCCCAAACGTGTATCAATAATAATACAATATAATACCTTCATTGATTAGCCACCCACTGGTAAAATAAAGAAGACCGATACAAATTCATTCATACTATAGCTGTAAATTATCCCAAACTTGTCACTGCAAATTCATGCAAATCAGAATATATTGCGACTTGATGATGAGTTCCAATAAGAACACAACTTGTCCAAGTTTACAGATATAGTTTGAATGAATTTGCATTGATCTTCTTTAAGTGTATTTGTTTGTATTTAATACAGACTGCGAGCTTGTAACACTCTCTTTTTTGTCAGGGGTTAAAAATCGTGCATTAATGAGGTATAAATGATCGATTTGTTAGTCAAAGCAAAATGTTAAAAAGCTCTTAATAAAGCTCAACAAAAAAGGATCTTAATAAATAATCTATGATACAGCTTTTTTAAATTCTTATAATCCAAGTTTTGCAAAATTGCTGGAATTTTAATTTTTTACAATACCATAAATCTTAAAACCGCAATGTTGTATTTTAAAGATTGTTTACAATGATACAGTTTTTTATACTTTTTTTTAACGTATTGTTTTAAATTATAGCTCAATTATTATGATTGGCTAGTCTGGTTTGGCTGTTACATAAACAATCAAGCTGAGTGGCTGCATAGTAAATGTGGAGGGATGAGAAAAAAATTGCTAAAAAGATCGTAGTTCTTTTTTATAACACGATCCCCATTTTATGTACATTTAAGTAAAAATAACAATTGTATATTATACTTTTTTTTTTATTAAGTAAACAGTTATTATTGAATGCTAAGCATCTTGCCAATTTCAAGAATCACCGATTCTGAGGAATTTTATTAGTGTAACAATCTAATTTAATGGGTGTAACAACACAAATATTATAGTAAAATAGCTGACAATTGTGGTTAATACCTTAAAAAAATTAAAAAAAATTGTTAAAAAATAAGAATACTGCAAGTAATGTTTAAAAACAATAAATAAGTCGACTCATCTGATATTAAATTTAAAAATAGTTATTATTAACAATACAAAACATCAAATTTTGTTTGTAATGCGTTGTTACAAAAACAAACGTCTGAAGGCTGCATCGTGTGAGAAAGGTCGTTTGCAACATTATTACCCAAATTAGTAACTTTGACTTTCTTTATGCGGTAGCTATACAACCACAATCAATAGAAATTATATTAATAGAATACAAAATACAATATAATGTATAAATATACAATAAAAAATATAATATAAAAAACAATAGAATAGCAACGTTCTTCTATTTGGTGATTGTCAAAACAAACATGAAGCTGCGATCATAATTTCGATAATTGAGTTGTCACATTTTTAATAATTTTCTCAAATGAATTTTACGTACGGTTCCATAACCGTAAATATGATTATAACTGTTATTGTGATAATAAAATTATTGTCTTTAAGGCATTAAATTAGATAAAATAATGAGCACTTCATTAAGACAAACAATAATAAAAATATTAATAGTTTTGCTTTCTTAATTAATAAAACAAAAACACAAAGCTCTAATGACAATGACTTCTAGTTATAAAGCACGATCAGGAAGTTACTCACATGTGAACACAAATGTCGACGCAATCTCACCTTCAGCAAAGTTTATGTAAACCGTTCACACACTAGTGCAATAACTGCCATTGTCCGTGTATAAATGAAGCACCGCTTTCCAAAAAATCTGCTTTAATTGTTCACAGATACGCCACTGACTGAATACTGAATCTTTATCCCGAATCCCAAATCTTAAACCACCACAATTGATCATACCTACCCGGAAAAAAAGTGGGAGAAAAACACGTTCAAAAATAGCAGAGAAGGCAAAGGGCACAAACAAAACAACAAATAAATAAAATTAGACCACATACAGGTTAAATGTTGTGCAAAGGTCAAACGACAGACAGCGCCCACGTTAATAAACGTCTAATTACAGCATACAATTTTTTTTTCATAATACGTGAATCACCGCTATTCTCCCCCCCTTCCTGTCCAAAAATGTCCCATTGACTGATCTCTGCCTCTCCTACTGCCCCCATAAATCGTGCAAATCCCCCCTCCAATCGCCATTAATAACCTCTAAATCATATCATTGCGTAATAATAAAAACACGTTTCTTTCCTATATTTCCATAAATTACGGTTCCACGAAGAAGACAACCAACCAACTAGGAACTGTGATTGCATCCTTGACTTTATTTGTTGTGGGAAAGTGCAACAATATTGTATGACTAAACTTCAAAAAGCGGTCGTGTGATTGAATAATCAATTGATGTTAATGTTATTAACGGTAAACAAACAAATAAAGTCGCCAAAGGACAACAATTAATTACTAGAAAACAATCGATTGTTAATAGATACCCAAAAATGTCTTAAACGTTCAATTGGATTGTACCAAAACGTCATATCTCATAAAACAGTTATAAAGCATAACAAAAATTTCCATTTCATTTGATATGAAATTATAATTTAACGGTAATTAAAGTACAAAGTCATGTTTAAACGTAAACAAAACTCGTAAGCCAACACAAATTCTTGACCAAATGGCATCCAAAAAGTAACCTACAGACTCATTTCTTTCGCGATTTTTTTCTCTGGTCAGTTACTCAATAAATCAACCGATTTAATCATATCTATCCAAACAAGCAATGATACATTGCATATACGTAAACAGTATTCGACTGCGTGCGGCTGTACTGGTCCACTGGTTTAATATTGGTGACCAACAATTGAACGAGTGAGTAAACAGCTTGTAATGAGTCGATATAAGAAAAACAAATTGACCGGTTCTATAGCCGCAGAATACACGAGCCGTATATTTCTTGCATCAACATTATATACCACAGCCACAGTGGAATAACAAAAACATAATCCGATTTATATCAAGCAAATAATAACATGCAAGTTCCATCAAAACATGTATGACTCCTTAGATCTCTTATTCTAAATACATTACCTTTTCCATCGAGAGATGACGTTACGTTTTCTTTCCTACCTAAGTACTACGAAGTTTGTGAGCTTTATAATACAAATTTCCGTTCGCCGTCACTAAAAATTATGATCAAGATGTCATTCAATTCGAAATGGGATCTAGAAACTCGTAACCATTGTAAAAGTTCGTAAAAAATGAAGTCTCGATTTTCGCAAATATCTCAATAACTACTGCAAATACGCAAAAAAAGATATCTTTAAAGAAAAGAAAATGTCGGAACTTTAATGTGGAAATAGAACTGAAAGCATATAGATCATTAAACATTCTCAATATGGGTCATTTTTCTAAAATAAAAATTTGCATAAAAACTATTATAAGTATAAAACTAAACCTATAGACTTTTTCATTTTTGAGTCTATTTTTCAAAAGGAATGGAAAAAAATGCGTATGTAGCAATTGGACAATTTTCATTTTTCACTACTTAATCTACAATTTAAAGCATTAATAAATGAAAAACAATTTTCTCGCTTTTTCCTTCAGACTCATGTCAAGAGAAAAGTGAGAAAGAAGGATTATTATGCGTAATTCATATGAATAATTAATATTGGGTTTAATGTTAATATTGTGAATTAAAATTATTATTAGTGTTTAATACGAGTAAAGTACGTATACTCAACCTTATTAAAATATTTTAAATTCTTAAAGTATTTTACATACTTTTTCGCTGTACTTCATAAATAAAATATGCGCAATCTGGTCTACAAATATGTACCTTATTACCATATTACAAAATCAATAGATTTCTGTCATAACTGTTAACACAATAGAAATATGTAAGTCAGGTGTGGTACGTAAATATGACTCCAATAGAAATAAATACAACTATTTTTTTTCGACAAATTTTTAAGATGTTAATTGCGACTTACAGCTGTGCAACTAAAATTTTTGCTCAAAATCAGAACAAGAGTGCTGCTATAATAAAATCTGCCGGAAACCCACATAAAGATTAGCAAAAGTTGTACAGCTTAGTGCAAATATACAACCATTATCGCACAAGAGCGGTAGACAAACTATAAACAAGTGTCATGATCAACTATTTATTATGCTTTTTCAAGTGAGAAAACTAAAGACACATTGCAAAAGTTTTTACTCTTGAAATTTAGTATTATTGTTCTGCACAAAAATAACATAAATTCGGACCTAATCATCGTCAGGGGTTGTAAAAAGTTTAAGATTAAAACCGGTTAGAGTGTCTCTTTTTGTAAACATCAAGTCCTCATAAATTAACGTAAGTCAATAATTATAAATTTATAGTTTTCATTTTTTTTATGACATTAAGTTGAGTACTGTTTGTTGATATTTGTATTCTTATAAAACAAAAAATGAAACAGTGACACAATAGTAAAGCTGTTACACGTATAAGGGTAGTTTAATGTGATCTGCTGAGATTAGACTAATTAAAAGATTTCTTATCATTTAACTCCCATATTTGTGCAAGAATAAAAAAAATCACCATAAAACGAGCTTGGATAGATATCAGGTTAAAATTACAGAGACGTCAAAGTAGATAACCATTCGAGAACCAGAGTGAGCCGATAACTTTCATCAAAACAGCATGCTAAGCTTGGAAGATTTCCCCTGTACAAATACATCTTTCATGTCCAGTTCTGAAGCGTTTAAATTGACATCATGACTTTTTAGTAGGCTGTAGCCAGCTGCAGCTTGTAAACAATCATTAAATATTTTTTTATTAATTTGAAATATTAATATAAAAAAAATTTTTAGTTTAAATCCATCACTCTGACGCTTTAAAAAAGCTATCACTTTAGAATGTTTAATATTAGCTATTTCTTTTATGGAGAGAGTCGCTCACAACATAGAATATTTCGACTACAGTGTGGAGCATTGCAATGATTTCGATATTTCGTAGAAATATGCCAAAATCTATGCTTCTGAACTTTTTGATATGTCATTCATGTTTTAAATAAATACTAGCTGGCCCGGCGAACTTTGTTCCGCCTTAGTTTTGTTATTTTATTTTTTATTTTTTTTGTCATTTGTTTTGTTATTATATGTCAGATGCGTTTACGTTTTATATTGTATGTCACGTCACACGGAATGGGATAAAAAATATTCTTTGTTAGGCTACTGGTTCTAAACAACCACTCCACCAATTTTCAGCCAAATCGGTCATAAATAGATATAGATTTTTAAAATAAACGACCCCAAAAACTATAAAAATGATACCCAAATTAATTATTCACATTTATTACCTTTATCACATTCATTTTACAACCCTCTTTAACTTAAATATCATTTTCAAAATCAACGACCTGAAATTCCTCGAAAATACCCATATCGTTTTCTTACATTTTTATCCCTAGAACACTCTCTTTTCATCCTCCTAAGAGTAATTTTTTAGAAAGCAGGAAACATACTTATTTATTTTTTTTTGAAAACTTAGGCAATTTATGGGAAAAATTATGAAAACGACATCAATCTTTAGACATTTTGCCCTCTTTCCGCCCTATCAAAGAATGATAATATTTTACTTCTAAAATTTCGGATTTAAACATAGATATTATTTTTAAAATAAACAATCCAAAATTTTTGAAAATCATACTAATATTGGTTCTTGTCATTTTTTGTTCCTATCCCACCTCTTTTTATCTCTTTGTTAATAAAAAGTATTCTATTCTTTTCATTCAAATCCAGTCATCATAATTTTCCATACAAACTTTCACCCAAAGTTGTTATATGGGAAGTTGTCTCATGGAAGACGATTAAAGACGGCCACTGACGATCCAAGATTCAACGCCGCAGTACGACTGCGGTCAGTGGCCGGCTTTACATGTAAACGCACGGTCCGACTTTGGTTGGTGGTGGGGGAGTGGATTGATTTATTTGGAACGGTAATTTGCCGAGCCTCACCGAACGTTTCCGACATCGCAATTCTAATTTTGATTTAACCCTTCTTTTAGAGGGTGGTTTCTGGAATAAAAAGTATCCTATAGCATTCTCCTGGCTCTAAACTACCACCTCACCAATTTTCAACCATATCGGTAAAGCCGTTCTTGAGTTATAAGTGGAGTAACTAACAGACTTTCTTTTATATATATAGATATTGTTTTTTTTTCGAAGCGCTCACGAGACTTCTGTGGTAACAACTCTAAACAGTCAAAAACCATTTTTTTTACTTGTATTGACGTTTGTTTAGTTTGTAGCTAAGCCAATGTTATTATATTCAACATGGCTCTGTTTTATTAAAGCACTCCACAGAGCGTCGTGCTTCAAAATAAAAACCTTGCGCTGTAAAATGAATCTTACCGCACTAACAACGTAAATAACTATTTGGCGCATAATTTCCAAGCTTTGTCACATTGTTTTCTACTTTTCTTCAACAGAAAAGTCTTATTTTTTAAAAGCGTTCTCGACCGTAATCTCTTCATAAAAGTTTAGAAATTTTGCAAAACCAAAAGTTCTCCTTTAAATTTGTCGATAATTTCTTTATTTCTACTTTCCTGCAAACATCTCGCGGTGCAATGTTAGATAATATTGAAACTTGAAGAATTGCTGCAATGATGCGCATAAATGTGTTTCGTTGCTTATTAGTTTTCGACCAGTGAGTGTTGTTGAACCATACAGAAGAACAATAATCTGCTGAAGAAAACAAAGTGCTGAAACCGGATTTCTTTCGTTTCCGGAAGTTTTTGAATTAGTACCTTAATCAGAACGTTAATAAATAATGTTTTCGTTTTTAGTTCTGGCCAAATGGACACCTAGATAAACTAGAGTATAATTGTACTTAAAAAAGTTATCTTTTAAATAATATGTGTAATTTTCTGTGTAATGCTTTTTGCAAGAGTGGTAACGCAAAACATTAAAACATTTGAGCACAGGCTCCATTTCTTGTAACATAGGAAAATGTTGCTCTTTTGCAATAAAATTTTGATTTTCATGCAAGTGCAAGACCATCAGCATTTTCATATGCAACCTGAATCAGCATATACAAGCTTTCTAGAACTTGTGTATTTAGAAGATTACTTTTATATAATTGAAAGAAGAGAAAACAAAACAGCACTTTGTGACAAACATTGTTCAGAAATTTAAATTTGCTGCTGTTTTTATCAATAAACCTTCAAATTTTCTGTTTGACAAAACGTATTATAGTTTGACTGTCTGCCCACATGTAATAACATTTGCAGTTTGTGTTCTAAACCCTATTTCCAAATAGTAGTATATATGTACTCTGTCAGATGAACATCCAATTTCAATGTGTGTAGTTACTGACCAGACTTGGTCGCAGTAGTTTTTGTTTGGTCAAAAACGAGCTTGCTCTGGAAGAAGTGTATTTTTTAATTCAAAGTACTGTATGACGCCCTTGGTATGTTACCGGTAGTGATTCTGGCAGTGGTGGAAAACTTAGTGATGAGAAAGAGATCTTACAACAATTTGAATTTTTGATATCAAAAAAGCGGTGTGCTCTAGAAGATAAAAGAAGAACAACTACAACGACAGTTAGTCTATAATCAGTATAATCGAATATATTATTAGTGGACGAAAATCAGTTATTTGTCGCAAAGGTACACATAGTACGCTAAATATCAAAAAACACGCTAGTACTAATCTACACAATATACAGAAAAAACCAGGTATTAATTGTTCAATCCCTACATGCATTTTTGCTGTTGCAAAAGTCGATCTGAACGTTACCAACCTTTTTCCGGGTAAATTAGTTTCATTACAAACCATCAACGTTGTGAAGAAAAATCGAAATGCTAGTAGAAGATAGTAGAGCTTTCTACTTTGTCGAAAAAACATTTTATAATAGTCACATTTTCGCGAGAAAAGGTTGAGAAGATGGCAGATTATAACTCAAACAAATGTAAGATTGCCAACAGGAAAAAAAAATATTTTAGTTCATGTGAAAATTGTTGGGTGTACGGAAAGCTTTTACCAGCTAAAATTCAAAATTAGATAACCATAATGATATCACAGAAAATTTACTCCTATATTTCTTTTCTTATAGAAAGCCTTCGTCTCATTATTGTTCCTGAAATATTTCAATTATTATTAAAAATAAAAGACCATATCGTTTAAAACTGAGTTAAAAAATAGAAATCTCAAAGAACAAAAAAGAATAGAATCATATAAAAAAGATATATTTCTGAAGAAAAGTATAGTAAGCTCAATCGGTCTGTTTCTTCATTGAGGCTCCTAACTAAGTCTACTAAGTTAATACCGTTGCCAGGTATGCCATGTACAGTTACAGCTTTAGTTATTTACTTATCAAAATGTGTGATAATCTTTGATTTTGTGTGTTCTATTGTCTATTTATTTTAACAGAATATTGTTTATTTATTCTATAAATAAATAAAATATTTATCCAGAACCAGTTTTACCCTCTTTATTACATAATTATTTTATTTTTTCTTTCATTCTTGGAATAAGGAGTAGATTAGATACATAGTCTCAATTGAATCTAACAATAACATGAATGAAAATTTAAATAATTTTTGTTGCGTTTGAAAGAAATTTGAATCCAACTCTGAGAGTTAAACCAATTGAACGAGTTAGTTAGTCAACAAATAACAAATTGTGATGCGTAGCGGTCGATTAAAAAAAAGGAATTAGCCGGTTCTATAGCCGAGAGATACACGAGCTGTATATGCCTTACATCAAAAATAAATAAATAAACATTTGGAGATCATAAAAAAATATCAATTTGTTAAAAAATATAATTTGACAAGAGAACATGGTCATCATGTTCTCAAATTACAACCGTGTCGTTCCAACTTTAACATAATTGAATTGATATTGGCCACTTTAGAATTGAGTATTAAGAAAAACAACGTACTCTACAAACAAAAACAGTTTAGAAAAATACAATAAGTCAAATATTAAAATCAAATTAACACCACAGTTAGAGAATTATTTTTTTGGGCCGTTACAATATCAATTAATTATGCTTTTTGCACTGATATTCTCAAACTTGTTATAATTATCAAATTAATAAGTGAACCTCCGTCCTACGTATCATGACTGATTGCAATAGAGAAAAAAATAAATGTGTAGCGGAAACAATTTTTACTGTTGCACTTCCTGTATTATGTCTTACCCTTAGTGCAATTTTACATTTTCATCGGAAATGAGAGGTAGCCACTGGAAAGGAATTAACATGTATGTAGGTACTTATTTTAACAATTTTCCTCCACTAACTTTGTCTTTAATCTATTAAAATAACAGTTCAAAGCAAAATTTATTCATGACATTTACTAGTTGCAGTGAGTTGGCCTTATAATGCAAATATTCCCACTCTAACCACCGGAAATATCCTTCTTCCGCTAGTTATATGTTAAATTATTCTATGTAAATAACAAAGCTTCTTATTAGCTCAGCAGATCTATTTTTGTATCGTATATCGAACCTGAAATTTATTAGACCAATTCTTCTCGTTCACTATAGGTGTTTCAGGTAGATTTATGTTTAGTTGCACCTTTTCTTCCATTGTTTAGGAGAATTCAAGTTTTTGTTGTAGGCTTAGAATGAAATGTGACATCTCCCAAGCAATTTTTTCCCTAAATCATTATTTACTTGAGAGAATCCAAGCAGGTAACAAGAGGTCGTTAAATTAGGGCAAATTTATAAAATATAAACAATTTTATGCCTTTTATATATGGTGCCCCTTATAACTATAAAAAAACCTCTCAAAAACACGAATATATAAAAATCTTTTGTTACTGTTCGTTCACACATATTCGTTTTTCATTAAAAATCATAATCATCAGAATACCGATTAAGAAGGATTATCAAGATTAAAATGTCAATTAAAATATTAAAAGCAAATTATACAATATTATAAAACAACTTCCTTCTTTTTATCAGCAAATAGCATTATAAGAGTTATATTTGATCGAAATAAGATTCTGATTAGAAACACAACGTTTTTCGAAACAATTTTGTTTAAATGTATTAAAAAGACCTTAAAGATCCATAACGCAGTGTCAACTATGTCTTCGCGACCAAGTCAAATTGCAATGCCCATTTTTTTGCTTTTATTGAATCGTTTTCCATAGCCTCACCTATTTTTATCTAACCCGTTTAATCCCACCTTTTGACATGTCATATGTCTCAAATAGATTTTTTTTTACAAAGACAAATTTTTTCAGATCTCATTCACCTTTTATTTTTAGCCAAATGCTTTTGAAATTAGGTAAAAAACTTTTTCTTGTCAATGAACATAATTTAATAAACTAGTTGGTTAATGAAGACGATTAATAATCAAAACTGTTAAAGAATGATTTGAATCTGAATATTAATTCTAATGTTTACAATACCTGTTCCTTTCTTAACTTTAAACAGTTTGTACTATTAATAGTTTTGTTATAAATAACCACAAAACTGTTAATTAATAAAAAAGAGTGTATTAATGACGTCTATTAATACATCTTTTTTGAAATTCATTAATATTCAAATTAATAAGAGGTCATTGAAAAAAACATATTCTTTATAAAAAACTTTTTGAAAGCAATAGTAATCTTTAGCAAAAAAGAAGAAAACATGGCACTTTACTTTAGCTTCATTCCAATTCTCACAAAATTTCAGACATCATGTCAATGTCAATGTGCTCCAATTGTCACTATTGTTAACGTTGTAACTGCTCTTGTTCTTATGTTTATTATAGTTTAATTATTTGATAAACAAATTTTAATTCAAAAATAAAAGTAAAATCAAAATTTAAATATTACTACTTTTATTTTAACATTATTTTTTAGTTAGGTATGATAAATAAATTTGGATCTCCCAACCTATAACAAGTAAAAATCCCATGTCAAAACAAAAGATCCTCTAAAGATCTTCTATCAATGTAAATAATACTCGATAATCACCATTTTCAATTCATAACGTTTTCAATTGTATTTATCACTATATTGGTAAGAAATAAGTAACTTTTTTAGGGTTTTTTGAACATGATTGCTTAAAAAATTCGCAAATAAAAACAAAATGCCATTTTTTTTCTAATTAAAAAAAAACTAATGATCGAACAAATGTCATTAAAATGTGGAAAGCTTGTCCATAATTCAGAAAATTGAAAATCTTCAAGTAACATAATCATATCATTTATAACACAATAAATTATACTCTTAGACAAAAACATGATCCTGCTTTGGCTTAAAATCACCCTTAACGGGAATGTCGCCTCACATGTAATATATTTTTATAATATGGTCCAACTTATTTAACACAAAAAAATTTAATCTCACTGTTTGTTTGGTCCGTATTCTCGCCCAACTTTAAGCTTATTGGGTATTTATTGAGTAATTGAACTACTTTAATCACTTCATTTCATCAAACAGACGTTTCTACCACTATTCGGGCCTTTTTCAAAGTTAAAATTAACTTTGATAAAAGCCAAAACGTCGATATAAAGAGTTACAGTGATTAAAACTAGTCCAACTACCCAATAAGTTCATAACGTCAATAATAAGCTCTAATGACAGCCATTAAAGATTAAAACATTTTCACAAATCGGATTCTTTTAAAATCAATTGCACCATTTTATTTACATGCACCCAGAAGTACCGGCAGTCGGCTTAACTTTATGCATTTATGGCTGTCCAAATACTTTGTCTCACACTATACATAATATTATCAATTAAATAAGTGTTGCTAAAAGTCAAAATCACTACAACAATGTGATCAAACAGAAGCAGAAACAGAATAACTTTGACTTTCACTGTTTATTCAACGTTTTGCATTCGTAAAATTCGCCAACAATACAATTACAGTAGCTACAATAAGCACATTAAAAAAAAATTTAAAAAAAAACGACTTCAATTGTTCGGATAACAAAGCTATTAAAAATGTGGAAAACACAATAATCATTAGCTTGATAACATTGTTCTCAACAATTTTTTATAAGCATCACATTCTAACCGTCATCAAGTTGTCACTATTTCGAATTTTATTTATATAAACAAATTGTAACAATAGCTTAATTTTTTTTTAACGAATATATTTTTCTTACAATTAAAAATAATATAATTCAATGAATAAAGCGCTCTACACGCTTTGATTTTGATTTAAAATTAAGTCAAATAAAAAATTAAACAAAAAGTGCTTCACATTCTAACCGTTATCAAGTTGTCACTATTTTGAATTTTATTTATAAATAAATTGTAGCAATAGCTTAATTTTTTCTTAACGAATATATTTTTCTTACAATTAAAAATAATATAATTCAATGAATAAAGCGTTATACACGCTTTAATTTTGATTTAAAAACAAGTCAAATAAAAAATTAAACAAAAAGTGCTTCACATTCTAACCGTCATCAAGTTGTCACTATTTCGAATTTTATTTATATAAAAACAAATTGTAACAATAGCTTAATTTTTTCTTAACGAATATATTTTTCTTACAATTGATTTCTTTAATTTTGATTTAAAAACAAGTCAAATAAAAAATTAATCAAAAAGTGCTTCACATTCTAACCGTTATCAAGTTGTCACTATTTCGAATTTTATTTATATAAACAAATTGTAACAATAGCTTAATTTCATCTTAACGAATATATTTTTCTTACAATTAAAAATAATATAATTCAATGAATAAAGCGCTCTACACGCTTTGATTTTGATTTAAAATTAAGTCAAATAAAAAATTAAACAAAAAGTGCTTGAAACTTTTTCCATTGCAAATTATTTTTTGAGTAAGTACATGTACCATAAACACAGTTTAAAGATGAAAAAACTCTCGATAAACTTCTCTTTATAAATACTGTTTATGAATAATGTCCCAAAAAATTAATTGCGTTTTAACCTATTGTGTAACATCAATCTCTTCTAATATTAGTATCAAAATTTAGCACAAAGTCTACAGTTGTTGAAAGGTTTGATGAATTAGAGATTTACAACACCAAAGTTTGTACAATTATCAAAAGACATTCACCACTTCCATCGCTGCCAACATTTTATTGTTTCATTGGTACTTGTAACTTTATTACATTAATTATTATACTTATAACTTTATTATATTAGATTTAATTAGTAAAAAGATGTCATATGCACTATGAGCTATTGGTATGTTGTGCTCCCCGTTCTTGAGCAATTCACCACAGTAGCTAGAATAGTTTCACGGATGTTATGCCTCCATCCGGTATGAATGTTTTTCACGTTGAGCTATAGCAGTTGAATACGTTGTTATCTTTTACTCCAAAAACCAAGTAGACTTTTGATTTTACATAGTCAATTTTTCCAAAAAATTTCTTAAATTTCTTAATTTGACAAATTCAATCAAAATTTTGATCTATCGGTTCTATCTGTGATAGTTTCTTTCCAAATTAAATTCTACATATTTTTAACTGAGTGTATTTTCACCTAAAAATTTATTCTGAGTATGTGGTTTTAAGAGCGACTCTTTCTGACAGAAAGTTTAGAACAGAGATTACAGCCGGTGAAAGAGGTGATGAATTAGACCAAATGTTTTATTCTCAAGTACACTCAAAGTAGAATGAAAATCCATCAATGGAGTTTGTACGATTAGCAAAGAACGTTCACCACTTCCTGTCGCTTCCGACATTTCATTGTTTCATTAGTTTTTGTAACGTTATCACAATGCTTCGACTATCAATTAGGAAACGTAACAAAACCAAAGCAAATAAAACATTACTTAGAGCTTCCTGTAGCTTGCAACATTGATTTTACTAATGTTTGAGTTTTATAGATATCAACGGAAGTCGGAAAGATAAACTTATGTAATTTGTATGTTTCAGGAAATATATTTATATATTTTTTGTTTATTAATATCTTGAAACCGTGTGAAACAAATGTTGGTGAATCATTACATAAAAGATCGGAAGTTGAAAGTTTTTTTTTGTCCTGATTTTAAAACACTGACCAGTTGCAAGAAAAGTTAAAACATCCTGTCAACTTCGATTCGTCGTTGGATAGATATAAGACGGTAATTTCGCAACAATGTAAAAGAATTTCTATTTGAATTGGTTCGTTCATGCCCATTGACATTGCAGAAATTTCGCAAAAACACCTTTGATACATATGTAATCATATTTTCTTGCTACTCCAGTCGAAAGTACGTGGTTTCGGCTGCGATTCCACGACAGAAAGTGTATCTTTCATGCACTGGTAGAGCTGCCCTTTCTGCCGTGGAATCGCAGCCGAAACCACGTACGTTCGACTGGAGTAGCAAGAAAACTAGTATACACTACACGGGCAGAAATTTGAGAGCCCTATGGCGCACAGTGCAAAAATCTCAACTTTCTGCCTTTGTAGTGTAATATACTATTTCTTAACCATTTGCTGACTTCTACATAGTAAAAACGTTTGAGATAGACCCGGGAGCAAATTTTACTGCATTAATCCATCAGAAAGTTTAACACCCGAAATCACAGTGGTAAATAATTAAAGAAGACCGTTTTCTACTTAGGGTAGTACTCATCAATCAGCTATTTGGTTGGTTCTCTTGGTTCACTTTGGGTTGTAAATCTTTCTCACCTTTGTTGCCCTGACAGGCAAGAAAATATACTACCAGGCATATCTCAAACGTTCCTGCTATGCACAGATTGGAAGCAACTTATTTACTCTAACCTAATAAAAATTTTCCTAACAAAAGATTTGTCAAGTATCTAGACTGAATCACGACCTCCTTCAATTGTCAACCGACACAAGCCCGTAAAGTAGATTGTTTATCAGTTTACTGTATATAGGCGATTTATTGGTTTTAAATAGCCGTTGTAGCTTAGAATTATTTTTAAACGTGTAACTTGTAACGACATTACAACAGAGAAGACAAACAATTTACGACAGATGTTGAGATTACTCGAAACAATCAAAAACCTAAATCTTTAAGCCATAGAGAACTGTTAATTTCCCGGAAATCAAAACAACGCACGAATTAGATTCAACTAGAAAATCGCACAAATAAAGTAATAATTAATTTAAAAAGAAAAAATCACTCGGACCCGGATTACCATGAAAACATTACTAAACAAACAAATTCAACTGCTACAAATTTATATCAGATTTTTGCAACTGATTAAAATGACGAATTCGTCGGTTCCTGGGGCTGGATTCGGGACCAAATCCATCAGAGAAATAAAATAATCAATTACAGTGAATACAATAATTCTATATAGTGTCTGTTTAGGTATAAATGATTGCCACCCAATCTAAACTTGGTGATTTCTAAAAATCACTATAAATCAAGTTCTGATTGGTCACTACGCTAAAAATAATAAAATATGATTGGTCAAGCAGTATAAAGTGCGATTTTCACTAAAATATTTCACTGAGCTCAAGTAAGTACTTTGAATATTTACATGAGCAATTATAAATAAAACTAAATACAATTATGAAAATGTTACTATCTATCAGTTTTCGGTTAATAGCTTCTAAACAATATAATTATGCATTAGAGTTTTAGAAGAAAAACAAAATGTGCTTTTGTAATAACCAACTAAGGAATATGACAACTTATCTTATGCCCACGCCTAGAAATGGAGAATGTCATGACTGAGCCTATTAGAAACCGAGAAATTAATTAAACAAAATATATATTTGAAATCATTAGATTACGTTAATTTAGACAAACATCACAAATTACTTTAACATTTACACGAAAATAAGCTTTTTCTACAATAATAAAAAAATCAGATTTCGATTGTACAATTTTCAATTATTTCATGTAGAGATCGAATTCGACGCTTATTTGTATAAAAAGCTATTAATAATAATTATAAAACTACCAAAAATAAATAACAAAGCGTTGTTACCTACACCGTGTAAAACTCTCAGTTTGTTTTTGTTGGCTAATTCTATCAAATGTATTATTAACCTTGCTTTTTTTTAAATCTGTATTTTGAGTGTTTTCTTTGATTAAACTTGTGTGAATGTTTCTTAAAATAATTCAATTAATTTGATAAAATTAATTAGTTTTAATAAATTATTGAAATTAAAAATAATAATTAATAAAGTAATAAGCACAGCAAAGTCCGGTATAGTAAAAGACAAAATTCCAAACTCAATATTAAAGTAATTAATATATACCTAAACGAAAACTTAGCTGACTTATTAGTCTGTTCTGACTTGTTAATTTCATAAAATTGTTCACGCCAATATTTCAGTATGTTTTTGGACACTGTATTTGTTCTCAAAAGTCTGAAATGAGAACCAAACGGAGCTGAATATACAGCGTGATCAACAATGACTGTTTGAGTTGGCAATCCTACATTTCATTTTAAAATGGTGCAACTGCAACCACTTCCTGTTGTTGACGGGTGACATGTTTTACACTGACATCTTGACGACTTGACAGATGCAAATTAAAAAGTTAGTCGCTGTGACATAATCTACAATTTTTTTTATAAGTGTTATGTCAAATATTTGTCTAGCACGTGTATCCGGCTACAGTCTTTCAACTAGGCAAATATAAAAAAAGGTCTCTAAAAAATGTTGCCAACTCCATCAGGCATTGTTGACCACGCTGTACAAGTTGAGTATATTAGTGTGACTAATAAAGTCTTATGATTTTGCTATTGATCAAATGTATATTTTAATAGCAGAATAAATAATCAAATATTATAATCAATTTAAAGAAATGTTTGAAATAACTTCGTAGATTTTGCTTAATAAAAAGAGAGAGATTAGAAAATGTATATCATTTATTTAAGAACCTACTGAATGTTCAATTTGAAAACAACGCAAAATTCAAAACTAGATTATTTAGAACTACTCCTAACTTCCACAACACTAATTGTTTTATTGTGAACTTGATAGCTTTTCACTATAGAAAAAAAAAAGAAAAAGTCGTCTTACAAGATGTATAACACTAAAATAATATTAACTTCCAATTTGCAATTCGTTTGGATAATAGGAACATTGTTAAAATTGAAAAAACCACAATCATTTTCAATAGCGAATGAAACAAAATTCGAAAATTTATGCAAACTTCATAATATATCACTTATAATACTGTCCCAAACTCACACACAAATTTAAAAGAGCGGAAAGAACGGTATATTTTTGCCCCAGAGTTTAACGATTATAAATAAATATAATTCCTGCTCGCATGAAAAACGGTTGAACGTTTCGGCAAATTGATAATGTTTTTTTCAAATTTTTAACAACGAAAAAAAGTGCAAATATAAAAATTAATATTGTGCTAGTGTTATGCATTTTGTGTTAAAGTTTGAAAACTTCTGCCATTTTTTTTAAATTAATTGATTGAAAAACATTGATCAACACATTCTTATACGGTCGTGCTTCATCACTGACTTGGAATGGTATTCTCGACCATACGGAATGGAATGAAACGATGGAATTATTCCGTATAGCAGTAAAACTGTTTCATTTCATTCCAAATAACAAAAATCCAAAAAAAAATCAAACCTAAAAAAACTAAATTCTACTTGTTTTAAATATCGCTAAAAACACCAACTTGTAATGAATTGCTGTGTGCCTATCTCGGCTGTTTCAAGATTTTGAAGGAATATACTCTATTCTTTGCTATAAGTCTAAAACAGAAGCGTAACATGCGTAACACAATGAATAAGTAAACGAAAGAATTTTAGAATTTTTGTGTAATACAACATGATTGAAAAATTATGAGAATGTTGTGAAAAAAAAATGTAAATACATATTAAGGATTTTTGCTTTTCATGTATTTTTATTTTATTTGTAACACCTACTAATGTTCAAGTCTTAAGTGCGGTTCTATAACTTACCACAATGGGTGAGAAGTTTTCACTATTGTTCGATTATGACACCAAAAATAACACCCTTACAGCAGTAATTTTTTATGAAATCTTAGTAAATAGTATTTACTATTGCGCAGCCATTCCTATAAGTCCAAACAGAATACTTCTGCGGTAAGTCTGCGAGAAAGATGAGTATTTTACAAATTTTTAGTGACTTTTCAGCATTATATCAGGGTTACAATGTTTTTCTCTAATATTATTGAAAAAAACGCAATACCAAGTTTTGACTAGATCAGATGTGTGAAAGATGCTTACATCCATGTATAACTGATTAACTGATCTCTCTAAAAACTAGATCTAAGTTTTTTGAGCCGTTTGGTAGCTACAGGGTCACAAACACACAAATACACTGAACACAATCTCCATTAGAAGCTGCCTTGTATGTCAGTGTCAATAAAAATTTTTTTTGAGAAACAATTTCCCACATGTTTTTATGCAAATGGTTTATTCTCTAAATGATAGAATACATACAATTTAAATAAAAAGTATATCGCTGATTCTACAATCATGTTATCACGATAGCGCCTTTTGTTCCAAACGTATAAAATGTAATTTTAATATAAAATTGACATCTTTTAACTAAAGTTGTACTTTTTTAATCCCTACTATATGTAGTGGGCTACTACTAATTCAATCGACAGTAAAAGTAAGCCTCCAAAAATAAACTTATTCATTCTTTTGTTGCATAGTTGTCTTTAATGCTTTGTATTTCTTACAAACACAACAAAAAATATTTCTCGCTGAATAAGCCCTCGAGATGTTTTTTATGGGAGCTAAGCCACTGAGAGCACTTTAAGCGTGCTCCAAGGGTCTGCAGAAAGGTGAAACATGAACAATAATTTTTGTGAATTATAGGTACATTCCGTCAGGTAAAATTTTTTTGTGGATAACTATTGTATTCTTTACAACAGCGAGAGGCCGCTTCTCAGAATGGCTTACTTGTGGGTGGCTACTATTTCTTCTAAAACTCGTGGAAAATCTGTTTGTGTTGTTTTCACACTGTTTGCAGAAATATTTTTCGAACTTAATAGATGTAACCACAAAATAAATATTTACAACATGTTTTCAATGAATTCTATTGAAAGCAGTTATGATTATTGTGATGAGGTAATAATTCTAGTAAAAAAACCTGTGGAAACTTCTAACATAAATATAGTAATTTGCTTTCTTATCCTGTAATCCCGTATTGAGTTCCATTATTTATTAAAAAGGCTCACCACCATAGGGTGCAACAAACCTTTTGGTTTTGAGTACCCAATTTCTGTTTCCTTAATTCCCCTGTGGTGTCACAACTACAGCTTTTGCCTTGGTTTATGACTGAATTACTATAAAAATAATACAATTTGAAGGGTAAAACTATAAACATAAATTCCGTCCCCTTCACAAAAGACGTTTTCACAATCCAGTTTTGATACTCCTTCTATTATATTATTCATGTTTTCACTTAAATCCAAATTATACCTTATTTAAGATAATTGGTATCGGTATCTTTATGTTTTGCGTGTTGGAATTTTCAAAATTTCTCCTCTAATTTTCACATAGTCAAAATCATTTTCTAAAAGAATAGATAATTTTTCTCTGCTATTATAAATATAGGTGTTTCAAAAAAGCCATGTTTCATCAAAAATTTAAAAAAATCATTTCGAATTAAAATGTACTGTTTCAAAGAAACTAGTCCTCTCAAATATATTTTCTCCAACGACGACTATGAAATATACGTAGTTCATAAATATTTTCCTTTGGTGAAAGTGTAGAATCGCAAACGAAGATCATACCTATATAAAATAAAAATTTTGAGAAATCTGATTAGCCAAAACTGTGCGTTTTATTTTGCACACAGGACGTTGATTACCAATGTCTGTCTTACCACGCAGCATAATACATTTCTGTGCTCGATTTGAATAGAAAGCTCTGTTAAAATGTTAAATAACACTTTGAGTTAACGTTTGCTCCTGCAGCCTGCAAGTTGAAAAGAGCAGAAAAAAACGAGATTTATTGAATGTTCCGTAATTTAAAATAAACAAACTTTTGTATTAAATAATATGAAATAGTTAAAACAAAATCTTTGAAAATTATATAATAACTTTGGGTTTTTGGTTTGTGGTTGAAAAATAATTGTACACAACAATGGTACAAGACGTATCAAAAATGCAATTTCACACATTTCTGCAAAGTCACGTATAATATAATATAAAATATTTTCAACACTTGTTAAACCAGGCACTATTATGCGTTCAATAAGCTAACACCATAAAAATGCATTTCTATCATTTGCAAACGCTGATTAAAATATTCTTAAAGCGTCGTTTTAAATGATGCAGGTAATATTATTAAATGTAGTTCTTTGTTTTTTGCTGCTAAGTTGATAATTTGTCATAAAATTACATGTTCCAAAGAGACACTAATTCAGGCAGCCTGCAGTGTTCTGAGAATATCAAACATCTTTTTATTTAATCAACATAATTGATGTGACAGACAGACTATGCTTTAAAACTTCAAATTTATTAACGGTGATTTGTTTAAAATCAGTCTTACTAAAGTTTTGATGTTTTTAGATAATCAAAGTTTTATTTTAAGTCATATTTTGCAAATATTGAAGCGGTTAATACGTGTTTTTTGAAATATTACAAAAAATGTAGTTGGAAAATTATGCTTTAAACCAAAGCTCCATCAAATCAATCAACAAAATGAAATTACAGCTTGATACCTCAAAATAACTGTAGTCTCCTCCTATAACTACATGCTTACCATTAATTTTGCAATTAAGATTTCTAGAAATTTACTAATAAAAATATTGATAATTACACAAAAATCACTTGGAAGAGACTATTTGATTAAGAAAGCTATCAATTCTTGAAAATTCACAGTTGTTTTCCAAATAACCTTTGAACGAGAATTTGTAAACTTTTTTCCAGTCATAATTGATTATAAAAAGCATTTTCTGTCTGTTTTGACGTTTAATTTGTGGAACAGTCTAAACTTACACGATTTTGATAATGCTTAAAGCTTCAAACTCAATGTTTAACTTTTTCTCAAACCCTTAAAAGCGTCATGGGATTCTCTAGCCAAATCCCATTCATGCATGTATCCCGTAATATTTTTTGGTGAATTTCAAAAACAGGGTATAAATAATGCGTTTTAGAAATACGCTCTAAATAATTATCGGAAATATTATATGCACTTATAGTATTAATATGAGATAATTCACTTATCTAAGCAAGGTTTTTAAGAATTAGGTTAGTATCTACGAGGCAAAATATGAGGCTACAGTCAAAGATGCTATATGCCGTCAAAGATGCTTACATTGTCATATTCAGCAATATTTTACCAATGTTCACATAAACTAACACGATTGATTATTGTGCCTATTGATCAGCATAAAGCATCTACTGTCATAGCTTGAAGCTGGTTGCTAAGTTGAATTGGTAAAAAGTGAGCTAGTGCAAAATTAAAATCAAACAAAGCTAACAAGATTTTTGAAAGCTCTAAGAACAGCTGAAACAAAAGAAAGTGCTTAAAAAATGTGTAAAAATTAAAGAAAGCAGATTGAGTGACAGAAGGGTAGAGAAAAAACTTGCAGAAAAAACTAATAGATAAAAAAAAGCGACAAGAAGCCATTCAACTTTATAATACTAAAATCCTTAAAGCATTATTTATTAGTCAAATCTATAACAAACCAAGATAAATAAATCCAAAACGTGAGACACTTTCTAATTCAATGATCAAATAGAAGTGCCAACAATGTAAAAAATTTACGTAGAAAGTTTGGCAAACTTATCTACAATAACCCAACTAGGCACTTTCAGAAATGTCCGTACCCTAAACTCTATCAGGTTTCTGTCTATAACTTGATTGCACTGTACGACGTCGTAATGTAGCAAACCGCAAGCAACGATCTATGGTTTTAAGATTAATCTTTAATTGTTTATAGTTAGATTAAAATTTTTTTAGAAAAAATTTCGGAATTAAGAATTTTTCAAGTTTAGTATGCATTTCAGCATCGAATACGCAGCCCAGCTTTTTGTGCTAAATTGTTTTGATTTAGAAAAATCATGAAAATATGCCAATAAAACATTTTCGAAAGAATGGTTTGTTTTGTGTTGTTTGGCCCAGTCCATGTAAGTCTTGTGTTACTAGAGTCACTATTAGACATTTTAAAGCTTTTTCAAGTTTTCAAAAGGACAACACTAACAATTTTTTTTATAACTGTCAATTTTGGTTATGACAACTTAGCAACTTGATTTTGTTTTAATTTATTTGAACACTTTTACAGTAATAATTATATATATTAACTAAAAATTAATATTATGAGTGATTATGGGTAAAACAACATAGAAAACCTTGACGAAATGCAACACTTTTCCGTCACGGTATGTAATGTACTGTCATTTGCTTTAAATATCAATGTTTTAACTAAACAAATTTTTTTTATTTTGCTCTACTTAATTACTGTGTTTTATGCCTGAGGCATAAACAGATTTTTAATGTTTGTCGCTGCCCACTATATATCAACGCGTTTTTTCAAATATTCTATTAAAAGAACGTACTACATGACAAATAATATCTCATTCATACCCTACCCTAGAACAATAATGAAATTTTCATTATTGACCAAGAGCAATAATAAAACTTTTATTATTGACCAAGATAGAGGACAATAATAAAAGTATTATTATTGACCAAGATCAATAATAGAAATGTGACATTTATCCATTTGTACAAAAATGTATATAATATGTATTTCAAATCACCAAACAAAAGTAGAAATTGTGCATTAAAAATAATTATTCAAGTGATAAAATTTAATTAGTCTAGAACTCGCAGTGAATCAAACGTTTTTCTAATTATTTATTTATTTTTTTAAATATCAATTTTATACTAACTTGATTTTTTTGTAAAGAAAGCAAACTTTTCAGTTTATAATCTATACTAATATTATAAAGAAGAAAGATTTGTATTTTTATATATAACGAATAAACTTAAAAACTACAAGACCGATTTCTGAAATTTTTTTGTAATTAGACAGCTACATTATCACTGAGTAACATAGGCTATAATAAAAATTAAAGATCCTTAGAAAAAAAAACCCAAGGTATATAAAATTTAGCCATATAATGTCTTTCATCGCATGCCAAGGGAAAAGTATTCATAATAAAACAAAAAAATCTGTTAAATATTTTAGAACACATAAATATCTACAAAAGGCCATATGTACAACTGGTGTAGTTATGTCACTATAACTACATAAACAAAAAAAAACACGCCAACAATGCCGATGTGGCTTCCGTGCGAAGCCGGGACAAGCCGCTAGTTATTTTTTATACATATGAATACTTTTCATTATCGCAAATACATATGTAAATATCAAATCACCAATGAAAATTACAAATTCACAAATTGTGAGTTGAAAATAAATATGTATTATTATAATAAAAGTAGATTATTCTGGAGTTTGCTGTCGTAAGTCAAACATCTATTTATTACTAATTTATTCATGTTATAACTTTTTTAGTGAAAAAAACTGTATATAAACTTTACTTGTGAAGACGATTATCGACCTTTTGCTGTTTGGCGATCGAATAATACCCACACAACTATGGTTTATAAAACAATTTAAATTATCATTACATTTGATCACAGCTCTTACTTTTTTGTGTTAATAAAAATCAAGTTTGCTGTTTAATAGTTCCACAGTTTTGCTTAGATTTAAGTTTGAATGTATGACAACAACTGCGTCTGTCACAAATAAATGATGCGTTCAAAATAGCTATTTTTGTCACAAGTACATAATCTATGACTTTTTTGGACGAGTCGAGTTTATGGCCAAGCGAAGCGCGGCCATAATAAAGACGAGTCCAAAACAAGTCAGATTATGTACGAGTGGCAAACAAAGCTTTATGTTCGACTGCTTTGAAGAAATAATTGGGAAAATACGCTGACACGAAGATACAGGAGATCATCCAGATCATGTACTGAGTTTAGCTTGGGTGCCTCCAGGGTAACGGTTGCTAACAACTGTTTTTTTACTTTATATTTATACATTTATACATACATTTATACTTGACAATGACAGATGAGTCCAAAAAAATAAACAAAAGGTACTAGTCCAAAAAAGTGGTAGATTTTGGACACTAAACAATGTCAAAAACCTTATCAATATGATGCAGTCGAACATAAATACCATTTTATTGGCTGGATTTATAGGAATAAACTCAAATTTACTTGAAAAAGTAACACGCTTGTGAAACACTTACTTCAAACATCATATAAACAATAAAGTATCGTAAGAAACTAAAAATAAAGTCACCCCGATAAGATTCAAAATTTATTGAGTATTCTCAAAATAGTAAAATTTAAGTGAATAATCTAACGCGTTGATAGCTTAATGTAAAGTCATAGGTCATAGGCCAAACTATAATACAATGAATTATAGTAGAAATCATTTATAGATATAAATGCTTATTTTTAAGATATGTTCCTCCAAAATTTGTATAGTTCGTGTAAGATTAACTGAAACTGTATAGGGACAATTATTTTATAATCTTTTACATGGCTCATAGATTCCAGAATAATAAAATCAAGTATGTAATTAATTTTACTGTAAAGCAATTAGTTAAATTTGTGCTTACATATATGTTACTGTAGAAAGTGTATTTACAAAAGACAATTTGTAATTTATTGGGCGTAATATATTTTTATTGCCGTTAGTAGAATTATCGCACCGTCAAACATCAAAGCTCATCAACTAATACACAACACGCCTGTATCTGCGTAAGAACTAATCAAAAACATATGTTCAAAACTTCTTAAGAAAAGTTAATCTCTAGCTATTAAGTGTTTTATAAGGCAAATAAGTCTCGAGAGAAATGTTTAGCCGCGAGAGCTTGCTTGAGTGGCCTAATTTTTTTTGAGTGACTTATTTGCTGTTAAGACACGAGTACAATACATAGTTTTCCCTCCGTAAGAGATCTTAAAAAAACATCAGAACCCAAAAATTTTATATCTACCAAGATTAATAGCAGTCACATCGACTTTGCTACCCAAGAAATCCAGAGACGCTTATTACAAAGAATCGAGTGAGTTCAATAACTGGAAACCGGACAACAATATTTGTGGGGTAAGCAAAGACGTTGAGTTACTTCTTCAAGGCCAAAAAAAGATTCGGCGCCTCTTTAATGTGGACGAAATACAGCATGTTAAGATCGACATTAAACCTTCACGAAAATATATTGTATTTTTTGATGTTTATTAAATTGTTCTATTTTCTGTAAACTGTTGAAGTATATAAAAACAGTTTTATTATTGATTCATAGAATCACTTGTGTTCTATAGACCCCATAATTCAATCAAAAACATTATTTTTATAACGTCATAATAAAGGTGTTGAATAAAATAATTTATAAAAGCACAGTAGTGAATAGTATATTGCTAATCTGAGAATTAATTTAAAGTATGTAAATAGATTTGCGACTTCTAGAATTTTGCTTGATTTATATATATATAATATGTTTAACAAGAGCAGAAACCTCCCACTTAATTTAATATGCAAAATGAAAAGTAGAACTTATAAAAAGAGAATTATAAACAAAATTTGTGTATTATTACTGCAACAAGACCAATAATAAACAGACAAAGTTAAACTTGTCTTTTCTAATTTTTAATAATCAACAGACTCCCAGCAACGCCAAATTTCAAGAGATAATAATAAATTTAATTTCTACCTTAAAAATTCAGACGGTTTTGTTTTCATTTGGTGAACCCCAAACCGCAGTAAACGAATAATATTCTTTCTATCTCAATTAACAAACAAAACAGAATTAAAATTCAATTATTATGGTTTCATAGAAATGATTTAATTATCTTTTCATCATTTCTGTGAGAAAAATAACGAAAATCTCTCCGACATTTGACATTTGACACCAACATAAATAAATATCTTTATTGATTGCGTCAATTTTATTGTTATCGTTCGTAACGTGTCTTTGTACGTTGTCAACAATAATTTTAATGTGGCGTAATTGAGTTCAAATGGGTAACAATCAATGAAAAAATACAATTTACTATGACATTATTTGCTTATTTATTACGACTGCTTTTGCTTTTGAAATCCATTAAGTCCTCTTTGGACTCTTTAAATGTAGTACATTATGTGAAATTTTGAAAAAAACGAAACGATATCAATAAAACGATTTCATGCTTCGGAGAGTTTCAATGAACGCCTACCATTATCTCTAGACAAACAAAACAATTTACTTCTAAATAATTATTGAGACAATTTAAACATCCTGTATTGGTGAGCTCTTGTGTGACCAAGAACACTATTGAAAGTGAATAACAAGGGAAAATATAATAAGGGTGCTTATTCATTTACATATTCAACTTAATGCACTTTATCTAACAATTATAGCGGTTATTATAGTAACAAAATATCCAAAGTGATTTTTAAATTCTCAATTTACAACAATAATTCAGATATTTTGGATGCGAAATTTAATTAATAAATAAATATGTACACATTATTGTGACACTCATTCATTCCGTGAAGCACTGTGTGAAATTAAATTGAAAGAGTAATATATGCTCCCAATCCATTTACTGGGACTTGTTTACTCGATAAAATAAAATATCAAGCTAATTTCAAACAATTTTAGGGGTTGATCACGACCCCCTTTAATCACCAGGCCAGAGCAGAAACCCATAAAGTGGACAATGAAATAGTCAATTATGAGCTGGCAACCTCGCTTCACCACTATAAACATTGAAAAACATCAAAAACATAGAAACTCCAGCTAACTCCACTTATTCTATTTCATGTCGCAACAGTAATTCAAAATTATTTAAACAAAAATACACCATCTGTGACAAATGTTTAATTAAAAAAAAGTAATTTATTAGATATGTGTTTCGGACAAAAAGCGTTAATGTGATAACTTTGCTGTTCGATCGAAATTAATCTCAAAATTATTTCTCTCAAAATTGATTTGTCATTAGGAGTGACTTAGAGAAACCTGGTTTCTCGATTTTAATAAAGAGGCTTCTTTTCATATTCATAAGAAGAAGAATATTCATAACACCGTAATCGGTGTGTCGTCGACAATAAGTCTATTCGAAGCTGCTTATTTTTATTTATGGCATCCCGAATAGATGAAAAACGCCAACAACCCTATTGTACCAATAATTTCTAATATGACAATTCCGACGTCACAATGCCCAATAAGAAAAAATAGTTAAGCTGATCAAAAGTGTGATTTCAAACGAATTAGCCAATTTTCTTGAATTTTAATGAATATTAGGACACTATCGGTAAGACTCATTTCACCTTATTTATAAGTCATACATATACCGCTATGACTCATCTTATTCAACAGTTTATGATTGCAATAGTGTTAAATGATAATAATTGTAAACATTGTTGCACCTTTAAATAGACATATCCAACAAGAACAAGTCTGTTACCTTGTAAGTTAAAAACTGTTATTTTATATCAGTCAATAAGACAGAAAATACAGTCTTGGGATTGCAAGCCGCTTCGAATAATTATATTCATAAATTCATAAACAATAATAAAAAATTGATAAGACTATCAAGATATCTATCTTATCTGTTACATAAGTAAGTAGTCAGTCTGGCATGAAAACAATATGCTTCATAAATTAATCGGCTTACCATTCTGGCAATCTTTTTTTTATACAAGTGAAAGAGCAAAGTGAGTGAGTTATTGCAATCTTTTACCTAAAGTACTTCTTTGTGTAAAATAAAATATATCATGAATATAAGCGATTCACTTTTTCAAAAAGTGAATAGCGCGTTGTATTCTTTGCAAAGAGGCCTTACGAATAAAAGGTAAATTGACATGCCCTTCCATTTAAAAAACTAGTTAGGAGTGTCTGGGCGCTTAGGGAAGCAGAAAAACAAAAACCGTATATGACGCAATATGAGCAAGAAAAAACAAAACTTGACGTGTTTTGGGAATTTTGGTTTCAAGTTAAAGTTTCCTTTCCACACAGTATAAACATTCGTATTGAACTCTACTTTTTGGTGAATAGAAGAAGATATATGTCACTAGCAATTTTTCAAAAAAAACAAAACACGCGTGTCTTACATTGTTCATTTACATTAATTACAATATTTCATTCTAATTAGATTAATAATTGTAGGGTTTTTTAGGTTTTGGAGCAGTTTTAAATAGCTATTTGCATTAACAAAACGCCTAAATAGATATTTAAAGAAAAAAAAAGTAGACACAAAAAAAACAGTAAAACTGCAGAATGTAATGAAAGGAAAACCGCATGGTAAGATGTGGTAATGCACGAGTCACTGCTTCACACATCTGGAACATGTTTTTGGTAAAATTTTCGTCGTGTCCAGCTCGTTATCCAGATTTAAATCTACATTCAGTAATAGCCGGCCATTAGCAATGAGTTATATGTATTTATATTACTAGGTTTTTTTCAAAAGAAAAAAGTAAAAAAAATTAACGCCTTTTTGAACTTCGTTCCTAAAAAAAAAGTTTTCCAGTGACGTCCCAACATCGTACTGCTCGGCTTGAATGATGTAATGCCAGACCAAATAGAAATGGCAAATTAAATAGCGTTGCGCGCTCTGACGGGTATCGGTTTTCCCTTAATTCAACCCTTTTTCCAGCAAGATAGCAGACGTTCTTATAAAGCAAGAGTTACTGCGAAATCATACGACAATAACGTAGCTCTCCATTCATGTCCTGCTCGCTCTCCAGACTTGTCACCAATTGACCATGTCAGTCAACTTGGTAATTCAGTCTCAACCACCAAACAAACTCGTTGATCTTCGCCATAACATTATAATTATATAAGTTTCATGATAACCAATCAACTCTTACTAGGTGGTCGGATTTTTATGAAAAGCAGCATGAGTCCACAGAAAAACCTAAGTCTCGTAACCTAAGAATTTTCTTAGATAGCTCACCCTAAAGATGAGTTTATACACTTGAAACTAGTAGGCTGAAAACAATTACTTAAATATACAGTTGAGAGAAAAAAGATCAGCCATTCATTTAAAAAAAAGGGATATTTGTATGTTTATAAACTATTAAAATTTATTTGTTAACCGAATTAGCAATAGTCAAATTAATCAATTAAATTAATAAAGATTATTAAATATTGTTGCTGCTATTTTAATTAGTAATTTATGAGATTATCAGTTAATCAAGGATTACTAGAAACTACTTTGTAGTTGACAACTTGATGATTCATTATCAAGATAGGTATGTAATTGTAAATTGACAAAATAAATTCTATCCGGATCAAATACAGATAGGAAATGATAACCATCTAATTAAACATATTTCGCCATATAAACAAAATATAAAAAAAGTCAAATACATTTGGAGTCTTTCATTAAAATAAAAAACTTCAAAAAAGCCTTTTCTGCACTTGATGTAATCATTAAAAAATAAATGTAGTTCTGAAAAAATTTGTATAATATTTGATTAAAACTTTTTTATAAGCACTAAAAGACTACTATTAAAAAAAATCCAGGTAAAAAAAACTCTGTACCGTTTTGGGTTGACTGGTTAAAATTTTATTTATGACGAATTAGTCCATAGCTTGATATACCTTTAAGTCAATTGATATTCTACTACCATAAACGCTAAGATTTGTATAACTATACACACATCAAATAAATTTTTTCAAAGATACAAATTTAGATAGTATTTTGTCACGACTATACTTTTTCTAAGCTGTATTTTCTTCGAAGCCGTTTTGAAAAAGCCGTCTAGCGGTGAGGAGCGTGCATTTAGAAGCAGAAAGTTCTGAAATTGCGCCATTCAGTTTAGGTTACGTTTTACTGACGTGTTCATCAGCCTACTGTGTGAAAACAGAGAAACTAACAAACTTTCCAACTAGCAACAAACTTCACAAAAAAAATATCAATTCAATAATCATATCTATAAAAAAGATATAACCTTATTAATTAACTCACAAAGTTATAAAAGTTTAACATTTATTTAAAATTGACTTCTTAGTCAAAATCTTTAAAGATGTACCATAAGACATACAATCTTTATTAAATGAAATTGCGACTAAAAAGCCTTTGATAGACCCGATAACCGCTCCAAATTCTTGCATATGACAAGATTTAGTTATACAAATCCTAGTTTGCGTTTATGAGGGTGTCTATTATATAGAAGTTAATAGTATTCACAATAGAAACTTACCCCTAACAATAGAGTAAAAACCATCACAATGTAAATAAAAATCTGACTAGATACGGTCTTATACAGAACCGTATTTTGTTATTCAAAGAAACAATATCCCTAATCGCTCTTTCTTTTATTGAAAAAAAAAATACTGATTTATAAACACATACTATATAAATGTATTATATACTAAATTGCCGTAATAAAACTTATTTTAATTAAATTGTGCGTATTTATTGCCTGGAATTGCAAACAGCAAGTCTAGGTAAAGACGGTTTTGTACAGTTTTGGGTTGACCGGTTGAAATTTTATTTATGATAGATTGGTCCACAGCTTCCTACCTTTAAAACAATAATAATTGTTATTGCACTGTCACAAACGTAAACTAGGATTTGTATAACTCTTCAACCAAATCCTGTAACCAATTTAGTGCAAAAAATGCCACTTGCAAAAACAAGTCCAAAAAATTAAATGATTAGATCACGTGAAAAAAAAATTAGCTCGTTTTCTGTCAAATTAAAAAAAATGTTTTGAGGCCCTTTGTGATATCGTGAAGCTTTAATAATTAAACATCACACGCACCAAAATTAAATGATTTTCTTTTGATAGCAGGTGTTTAAAACTGTCAGAAATAAAAGAGGATAATTTTGACAATAATTCTATCCATGATTGAATAATAGGTGACGCCGCTTATACGAGAACATGTAAGATTGATTCTTTATAGTAATTATTATATTTTAAAGTAAGATATGCTTTAAGTATATTAAGAACAGTAGTTAGTAACACAATATTAACGAAAACAAAAAGATATTATAAAAAAATCACCGAAATCAACAACTCCCATCACAACATCTACATTAACATTAAAAAAAAGCAGGCAATTTGAATTGCTTATCTTATTAGCTTAACAGTACCTGTTGAAAACGTTAATTAACATTCAAAAATTATTAACAGCTTCCTATTGTGTTTCTATTAACATAAATTTACAAATAACACATCTACATTTTTATTCAGATGCCGTCTTTAAACACAATAGTTCAATGACAATAAAACAAAAAAATAAATATAAACCAATCAGGTGCTAAATGCAGAAAAAGTAAAAGGTTGTAAGAATTTAATGCAAATTTTATTCTACTTTCTTATTTTCAAATATCAAAATTTTCAATGACACTTAACTTTATAGGAAATTATAATTAAAATACTTAAATCAAATAAACAACAATAAATTTTTTACATATTTCCGCCTATTTATATTTCGAAAACAAATGCAACCAATTATATAAAATCATTTAATAATTTTTATTAAATAATGGTTTGATGCCGAAACACTTTATAAGTCCTCCTCAGTTACACCTGTTTACAAATTTAATTCACCGTTTAATATAATGTTTATTAGCCATCAACTGTCAGCAATTATTTATATCGGTCGTAAACCAAAAAAATTGTTATTAAAGTGTTACTACATGTTTTTAATAATAAAACAAACCTATTTCTACATGATTACATTATTAATAATTCTTACAGAGCAGCAGATGAAAATATATGATAAACAAATACGTAGCTGAAATACAAACACTAAGAATATTAGGGAAAATCCATAGAAGGCCACCTACATTGTAATTCATTTCAACATTGTCTTCGCAGGAAATCCATTTATTTATGTGAAATATAATAAAAAGTTATATCTCTAAATTTTTGTAAAAGGTGTATATATCCTGCAAATCCTGAGAATCGGCTCAGCCTATTGCAGAAATCAGTCCACTTTTTATAAAAATACTCTGTACTAAATATATTATGTTGTTCCCGAAAACATATGTTTTGAGTTTGTTTTAACCTTTCATGTATTGTAGTTTTGTATAAACTTATAAGGATCCGTGTACATAAAACTATTTATAACAATTTGGCTCGCACAACCCCACTAGTCTTCATTATATTTTAAGAAATCTCTAGAGTTTAGTATTGAAAATGTCAAAATAAATTGGTATTAGTGTACACAATGCACATGGGTATACTCAGTGCCTTAACTGCCAAATAGTATTAATTTTATAATACATCAAAGGTTGTAGTAAGTGTTTTTTTAAACTTGGCGTAAGCTTGCCACGAATATTAAACTCTCAACTGTGAACATACGTACCTTTACCATCGAATCAAAGTGACACTTATCAATTTGACATCTCAACCTAACCTCAATTTTAGTTCTTAAATCGGTAGTTCAACACGTTAATAAGATTAAATTAAAATACGAAAATAAGATTCACCACAAAAATTCTGTTCTTGTGAGAAAATTATTTTAGAAATTGAGAAATTTGGTAATTATTTTGACAGTTGAAGCCATTGTTTTAAAAATTATGGTCCGCTCACACAAACTCATAGGCATGGCCGATTATGACGCCAAATTTAAAAAAATACTCGTTATATCAAAATATTAGATTATGAGATACTTTAACAAGAAAAAATTCAATAATTTCTTTCACAGATCAACGAAAATATTTTCCAAAGATAGACTAATAACGATAACTTGTCAAACGACCAACTAAATGAAGGACTTAATTGACTGTCAAAAATCAAATAATTTCGAACATCAACTAAGACCTCCCAAAGACCTTTATAAACCTTTGTTTGTAAAAGAAACCAATAGTGTTACATAAACTTGAGACAAAGTAAGCTATGCGAAGCTCTCAAAACAGAAGGCGGAAAGCGGAATTAATATTGCTTTATTTAAAGCTGGGTCTACAAACATAATTCACCAAAACCAGAAATAATAACAAAGACAGTCAAATGCATCAAAAAGAAGCCGAATAACCCATGTTAGATCTATGTAGTATCAAAATGAGATAACAAAAGTACGAACCGATCTAATTCCTGCTGCTTAAAAGCATAGCCGTCCTTGATTAAAATTAATACTATACACCCTGGCTTGAACACAGAAAGAAATTGAAGTAAGACGCAGGTGAGAAAATTAAAGAAAAAAGGAAACCAAACGTGTGCTATAGTGTGGGGGATGACAGAGATAATATGAAATAAGGATGACGATGTTTGACCGTCTGGTAAAAAGTGTATTGTTGTATGGAGCGGAAATTTGAGGGTGAAAAAAGAAGATAGAGATAGAAAGAATGTAAGAAAAATATATGAGATGGATGCTAGGGTTTAATAGAGATACTCCAAGTTATATAAGTTTTTTAAATATTTTCCTTTTATATTTTTTTCATCCTTTCCTAATTATATGCTAATTATAGTTACTTTTGAGTAGATATGTAATTAAAATTCAAGCCAACTTTCTGTTTGTACTTCGACGTGTGTAAATAACTCTGTGTATTTTTGGCACAAATAAAGCTATCTATCTATCTATCTATAGAGTGAGAGAGTAAGGAAAAGGAGAAAAAATAAGAATAACAGCAAGATAAAGATCGGTAAAGTTTCAAGATAAACTGAGAGAGAGGTAGAGGAGAGTGTGAGATACTGAAAGAGTGCTGGAAAGTGGTGAACAGAAAGGCAGACAAAAGAATAAGAAAAAAGAAAAAAATACTATGAAATGAAAACGTTCAATGTAGAAGAGATTGAAAAGAAAAGAGAAGCGAGGCAATGGGTAAATAGAGAAATGTGAGATAGAGATATAGAGACCACAAGATAGAAGGAGTAAAATTAGAGAGAGCAGATATAATAAAAAATATGAGAGACTGATTACAGAAGAACTACCAAGCTATACTAAAAAGAGAAAATGATTGCAAGATTCAGATGTGGGAATGAAGAGAGAGAACACAGATGTTAGATGGAAAAAAATGAAAGAAAATGCAGGATGTGTGAAAGAGAGAGAAGAACATTAGAGCAGATGATAAAAGAATGCGTAGAGGTAACAGAAAGTATGGTAGAAAAGATGAAAGTGATAGAAAGAAAAAGAAAAATATTAAACTGTAGAATGAAATAGAATGAGAGAAGAAGATAAGAGAAACAGCAAGAAAGAGAAAATAAATGAGAAAAAAACAAGACATATATTATATTATATTATATTATATTATATTATATTATATTATATTATATTATATTATATTATATTATATTATATTATATTATATTATATTATATTATATTATATTATATTATATTATATTATATTATATTATATTATATTATATTATATTATATTATATTATATTATATTATATTATATTATATTATATTATATTATATTATATTATATTATATTATATTATATTATATTATATTATATTATATTACATTATATTATAGAATTTAAATCACTGTATAGTGGGAAAATAAAATAAATTGTATGTTCAACAATATCAAATTATAAAGATTTTAAAATTAACATTATTTTGACATGAATTCTATAAGAAAGTGCTTTATTGTTTGCTGTTAATCCTAATTTAGCTAAGTTTATGTTAGAGTTATTTACAAATAGAAATAAAACCAAATAAAATATTATCATAAGAAAGCTAGTTTACAGCAGATTTGAATATTGACATTGAACAATAAATGTAAAATTTATATAGATTCAATATTCTAAAAAATCTTTTTCTTATTTGAAACAAATTAAAAGTGACTTTTATAAGAGAAGCATAAATTACAAGCGGAAATTATTGTTTTACGATAAAACAAGTACGCAATAACATAAATTCATAAAATCATAAGCAGGTTTATTTAAAATCTAATTATCTTTACAATAATTACAGTTTTGTTGCTATAATAGTAATTGTAATGTCGCAATAAATACATTTCTAATAAGTAGTATAATTACACAATGATTATAATATCTATGATTAACTAATATTTTTAAACGTAATTTAATTACAGATTTATAAAAATATTTAACATTTCAGATTTTGTTAACCGAACAATTAATTCTGTGAACATTAAAAAGTCATATAAGATTCAAGGTTCATGTTAACACCACACCTCCATAGACCAAATGTGTTTACAGTTAGGTATCACATAGATATTTATATAAACAATAATTAATAATCCACCCAGCTTTTTTACAACCTCACTCAAAAATTAAAATATTTCAAACGGTTATTTTCAGCCTTGTGCTACCAAACATTTTTCTTCAGTAATAATAAAGAGATTCCCCACACTTCCCTAAAATATTAACGCACCATAAACAACTCCAATTTAGAAGAAATTTTTGAGACTTTCACCATTAAGATAACGTTTTGAGTTAGGATCTTTCAATCTCTGCTTCCAGATGCTAATGGCTGACAAGTTTGTGCAGACATTGTGATTATAGAACAAAATGACAACATGGCACTGCCAGTTTTTGTACCTAAAGTGGCAAAAATAGCGATATCTATTAGAGATTAAGAGCTTCTTACATAAAAATTGAGAAACCAGGTTTCTGCATGTTGATGCAATAGGTCATTCCAAATGACAGCTATCCATTCTGATATCTAAAATAATTTCGAAACAACAAGAATATCCCTGATCAAACAACCAAGTCATCACATTTGCGCCTCTCGCCTGAAACGCATGTGTAAGATATTCAATATTATCTACATATTTACTTTCATTTCTACCAACTAATAGTAAAATGACAAATATAGTAATATTTCATAAAAGTTTTAAAATTGTCATAAAATTTAAAAAATTTGTACAAAACGAAGATTTTCCTGCTATGTGAAATCATGCTTCCCAGTATCTCAAATTTCCTTAGCACATTGTGCGGTATGTTATGTTGGATAATTTATAATTCCAGTTAGATACGTTTTTTTAAACAATTTTTGATATTGTTTAAACAAATAAAATCAAATTTTCGAAAATGAACGAAACAGAAAAGCAAAAAATAAAAAAAAGCTTAATCTAGTCCATGTCTAGTTTAACTTAGACTAAGTTTTTTTTATTTTTGGCTATTCAGTTCCGCTGTTTTCCGGAAGTATTTTTGGCTAAAAAAATTTTAGTTTTCGTTTTCAATTTTATTTTTATTTTTTGTCGGTTTCTTTTTTTTTTTTGATATAAATTTTTATTTTATTTTTATTTGTAGTTAAAATCTACTACATATTTTTAGATTTTTGTTATGTTTTAGTATCATTAGAAATCGACATTATATTGTGTGCCAATTTTTACTTACAAACATTTTTAAACAGAACTCTTCTGTAAAAAGTTAAAAGTGGTCATAGTTAAAAAAATAAATAAAAAATATACGGATCGAATTAAAAACCTCTTTTTTCGCCGAATAAAAATGAATTAGTTTTGTTTTAAACTAATTTTTTTTAATTCTTTCCCTTATTTTTCTATTCTACTCTCGATCTGTTACTGAGCAGATGTCTAAACATTTGGCTGTTTAGACAAGTCAATCAATAGATAGATCAATCTTTTTTCGACAATACTTCTATAGTAAACATAGTATTTAATTATGTATACGTTGTATTGTCATAAGTGTTTTAATGAAACGAGTGATAAAAAGAAATTAAATGCGTCTTATTAAACAAGGGTAATTTACCATTTTCTTACTTTGATTCATTATTTCTACTTTGGTTTGTTTCAGTAATTATTGTAGAAAAAATAATTATAAAATGTTTAAGGTTGTCATTTCATTTTGTAAGGTCTGTTGTGATAACTTTCACCCAAAACACTCAAGTTCAAATCCAAAATATAAAACAGTACCTATGTTATTGAACAGCCGAGAAATGCTCTATTAATTACTAGAATTACAGTTTGCAACACGAGCGTAGCAAGTCTTATAATTATTTCAAGCAAAGAATAACCATTGCTCGGGAGTAGAATACAGTATTTTTTCTAAATTATGATGAATACTTACCTGCATTTCTCAATATTTGCTTTTTGCGATCCAATAGTTAGACAAAAAAAGTATTAGTAAAATAGTAGTATAAAAAAAATTTAAACGAAAATATTTTTTTTAATAAAAACAATATGAAAGTTGAAGTTGAAACAATTTGCAATTTGAAAAAAATCTGTCGATCTAACTTCATAATTGATAAGCTCAAAACTATTTGATAATAAATTAAAGCCTAGCCTCAAATTTACAGATTGATACATTTTATTTATTAAGTGTCATTAAGCTTTAACAAATTAAAATTTTATTCATAAATTTCAAAATTATAATTCACGAAAGTAGAGAAGTATTTTATTTATAGGGTCGCGCAGAAGTACGGAACCGGTCAAACATTTTTAAGACCACTAATCAGAATCAAATGAAATTTGGTACGTAAAAAATCTGTAGTTTTAGCTGTAGTGGATAAATAATACGTTAATTTGTTTCAAAAACTCAAGAACAACTTGTCTTTTTTTAAATATCAACATAAATAATATTTTACATTAAAAAAACATTTTTTTCTGATTTTAACAATGTAATACATGTTGACCTTTTTTGTTTCAAAATGTCAAAAAAAAATGTTAATAAAAAGTCAACGACAAAGTCTAGTTGGCTATGAAATTTGTTGTGTAAGAATAGTCAAATAATTTATCCAAACACATAAAAATGCTGAAAACAACAGTAGAAATTCATTAAACAATTTCTACAAAAGGTCTTAAAACGTTCTTCGTTCACGGTCCATTAAAAACGGTTACTATTCCATATCCTAGAATCATAAAAATTTCTATCCTTTCAGTCATTTAAATAAACAATTTTTCGGTAAATTTAGCAATTTCAGCCACTTTTTTAATAACTTGTCAAAATTTAATGGCAGCTAAAAACTCAAAGAAAATTTTTTTTTGACATTTTTAAACATAAAAGGTTAACATGTATTACATTGTTAAAATCAGAACAAAATGTACCATTTAAAAATGTATAATTTCACTCATGTTGCTATTTAAAAAAAAAGCAAATGAACGTATTTATCTGAAAAAACTTTAGCAATTTTTTTTTTCAATACTTTCCACGTGCCAAATTTTATTTGATTCTAATAAGTGGTTTTAAAAATATTTAACCGTTTCCATACATTTGCGCGACCCTGTATACGTTTTGTCGTCAAAACAACAAAATCAAAATGCAAATTTTAATAGCCTGCTCTATTTATTTTCTGGAAAAACCGTTTAATAGTAAAATACGCAATAAATGTAAATAAACATTAAAGTCGACTTAAAAGACGGTTGATTTCTGAAATGTTCTGATAAGCCAAACTGTATTATGCTCATTTTCTATTATAAAAGGAATTGATAAAATAAAACCATTAAGACATAAAAGTAGGTGCAAAACATTGCTTAGAAAATTGACGTAATTCTTTATAATAAGTCAAAAACTATTGTAAGAAGTCAAAATATCAACAGATAAAAATTACGTTTTACTTTAAATAATGATAGTAATAAATTTATTATTATCAGTATCATTAAAACTATTAATTTATTAGATAATTAGTCGAATTATCATTCTTTATGATATGAAAGTTCAATAGCTTATAAATACATCTTTTTACGCGTTTTTTTCAATACATAAATATTGGAAACGTTTTTATCAATATTTCATAAACTCTTTTTACATTTATCTCTACAATTCTATTCAATAAATAGATGTCTAGCAATATATTATTCGGTCTTTCTTTTCTCTAATCTGATCAAATAACTAATGCGTTGGGAAGCGGGAAGAGAGTCGCGATGTATGTTGCACCCCTCACAACCAAAGGGTGCAATGTCCTCTATGCAAGACAGCTGTGCGTCCCATTTCAAGGCAACTCCCCTAACACCCCCAAATGAAAACTACACTAACCGAACAACCGGGTGTGCGTCTTTTATAAGACTTCAATGGAAAAAAATCTAGTCACAACATCACAAAACAAAGTAAGTCAAATTCTATTGTTTTAAAGTGTGACTTAAAGAACATTATATTTTTATAAAACAGCTAAGGAATCTATTTATTCGAAAAATTAAAATTTATTAGATTTCTCCACATGCTAATACAAAACGTTCAAAAAAATTCAAGTATTATTATTAGCTAGCGATGATTAATCATTATTTCCGGCGATAATTACTGGCTTTTTTAAAAAATTACACAAATTTTGAAAATGCAAGGACCTACAAGATACAATACAGACATAAACCTGCTGTTGTAACATTTCACCTCAAGAATACCCAAAAACCGCCTATAGCGGTTTCTAATAATTATTAATTCATTGTCCTCAGTACTTACGACAAAAACATCTGAAGCAATGTTTTTTGGTATTATTTTGGAACTCATATGCCAATATTCCAGACTGTAACATTAAACAAGTTATATTTTGTGCACGATGACTCCAAAATGTAGAAATATTACTGTACAAATAGATTTTTGTACTCATCATAATAATATAACACTTAATACAAAAAATAATACAGCAACAGTTGTTTATATAAACGTTTTTAACAAGTAAACAACTTTCTTGAAAGTACATTATTTTTGAAGTACCCTGTATAGGCTTTTTTGTTTTTGAAATTAGCATATTTCGCCACAATCACTACCGTTCCATTTAATTTGAAAAATTCTAATTTATTTAGCAAACGACCAATTGCAATTTAAGAAGAAGCATTAGTGTAAATATTCGCGTCTTGAATTTTGCAAGAAAATCTAAATCTGGCCACTGTTGTTGTACATATGGTTTAAATATAAATGGATCGAATTAAGTTATTAGGACACTCTACTTATATGACATCAGCTGTACTAAATACTTATGGCAGTCATGGGCGTAGATAGCTGTCAGGATTTAATGACACTTTAAATGATTTGCAAGCAGGAGATTTGCTTGATTTTCAGAATCTGCTTTTCATAATTGACAGATTATATAGATAAGGTACTATAAAGTTACAAAAGTAAAAACTTAGCTAGAAATGAGTTTACATTTATTTACAAATGTTTTATGTTATGACACAAACAAACAAAAGAAGCTCAACAGCTTAACACATCCAAAGCATCTCTTTAAATTCTCTGGCCAGCCATAACAAACAAAAATGAAATCATCACCCTTCACCACAACAAAAATGTGCCATGCGTGAAAAGGGTTAAGAGAATCAAATTAGTATTTAATATATTGATAATAAAAGAGTAACCACATTAAAGTACTTGACAGTGATGCAGATTGTTTTTTGTCATTCTCAGACCATTTAGTAAAGTTTTTTTTCAAAAAATGAGTTTTTTCGTGAGACTTATGACATCTTATCAAATTGGTGTAGGATGCACAATTATTTGTCCACATTTTGATCATTGTCTGTTACTGATTCTTTTAGGTAACTATGCGATATGATACAGGTTAAAGGTCCTGTATGCGCATTATATGATCGCCTCACTCAGGTAAGACCTCATAAAATTTTATTGCATATGTCGACTTCACTAGGAATCGATTAGGATACAATAACGACAATTTTTAATCCTTTGTAAGTTGCCACCTGCTGCCAACTATCTTCTTCTTTCATGACCATTCCCTATAAGTACTTAATTTCTTTTATTGTGATATCACATCATTTAATGTTAGGAAAAAAGCTTCTCCGAAAACAAAACAGTATAATAACATTTTATGGGGTCTTAGCTGAGTGATTTAGCTACGCATGGATAGATATACTAGCTAATTAATATGTTTAAAGACTTGGCCCACTGTTGAGCAGATAATTGAGCTGCGAATGTCATCTCAACATTCCTAATAATAGTTCCTCTCTAATTCAAAAATATTTTAGTGAGTATAGCGGAAAAAATACAGAAATAAAACAGCTTATAACATTCATTTTGTCAAGACCAATCTGCAGAAGTCATTGTATTAGATATCAAAATTTTTCAAACTTTTAGCAAAGCACACATCTACACCAGTGCAAAAATCATCCTGCAGTGTATAGTCGATCCAAGACATGTACGGCTATCGCTTTTTACGGCTTTACAACCGCCCAGTTCGTTTATCTTGTATCGACCACATTACTCATATAATCTGTTTACTGACTAACACAGTCACGTATCGGCCTCTGATATTGACTTAGTCAATCAGTGCAATAGTGCGCAATCGAATACTTTCACGTGTATCCAACGTTTGAGTTAAGTTTACCTTCATCTAGTTTAAATTTACGTGTTAAAATTGCAGCATGAAACTTTGTTGGTTGAAACTTAGTGTCAAAATGCTGTCAAAATAAACCACGTCTTCAATTTCTACATAGAATATAATAAAAAATACCAAAACGTGTTTAATTTAATATTCGTGATAAAAGTCCTTTAAATGTCGCAAAGCTTATCTTAAAAAGATTAGTAACCGTGCGTCGTAAAACGACAATGTCGAATGGAATTAAAGCTATATTCATCAAAAATAGAGTAGTGTAAAATCGGCAAAACTATTAAGCCGCTCAAGTAAAACAATTAAGATTAGCTTCAATTAAAAGCTTTTAATAACTGTAAAAATAAAATAACATTAACCTTATTTTTATCTATTATCAAATTAACACTTTATATCAAAACGAAATAAATTCACTCTAGTTTCCTTAGTATCTTGTTACTTAAAAAAACGCCCTATAATTTTACTTTGCATTCATTTGTACAAGTTATACAATAGTATATTGTTATACAAGTTACATGGGTTTGGATGCAAATGAATAAGTGCCACAAACAGAACATGTAAAACTTGTAACATACTATTTCTTCTATTTCGCTTTTTTTAATATGTATAATTTAATATTAAGAATCTATCCAGTGGTTTTTTTTCTCATGTTGGTATAACATAACAACCATAACATAACACTCATAACAATGACAGTAATGTCAATGTTATTGACATCACAACTACTAACCATACCAACCCACGGAAAAAATCACTAAAACAATTACACAAAATTCGATTTTACCTAACTACTTTTTTAAGAAACGATGTCACAAAATCGACATTGTAAACGTAAAATAAAAAAAATCTTATACACTTCTAAGTGTAACTTAAGTGTGTTACTCTGCCAAGCCACATTCAATGTAAAAAATGACAATGACTTGTTTATAACAATTAAATATTATGATAACAATAATAGTATATTATGTTATTAGAAGCAAAACTGATACTTTTACGCCTGTACGGTTTGAAAAAACTTGCTCGACTGTAAAATTTTATTTGAAAAATTAAAACTTATCTAAAGTAGGTATAAATATTTCTTATTATAATTTTTTTTTTCTAAACTTTAGGTTTAAATTTAGGATATTGTAGTTTGCGTGAGAAGAAAATGTCTTTGGTATAAAGCCGAGGCTGCCAAATCGAGAATATGTAAATTTTGTAAATACTTTAATGCAGACAAAATCAAGTCTTATATTTGAAAGCGCATTCCAAAAAATTACAAAATAATGTAAATAACTGCAATCAAGATTTTTCTTTCTGGTGTAGAAACCACAAGCAATGTCGGTCTTAAAAATGAGAAAATATCCAACGGTAAGGAAAAATGTTCAGTCGTTTATAGTTTCAAGTGGTTTAGAATTAGAAGACCATAGGGCTAGTTGCATAAAATTGATGTTGATTAAATACTTGATCACAATCGATTTATTAGAGATTTAATTTGGGTTTTTAATGCAACCGGCCCCTAATGTAACAAATTGTACATTCAATTTATATTTTAACAAATAAATGAAATAATAAAGGTGGAAAATAGATGACACTGACTCGGTGGTGATCCACAGCAGCATAGAAATAAAAATTTTACTTCGAATGATTAGTTTTAACATCATCTTTCTATGAACAAAACAATATATTATTAGAACGTGATACCAGTCATAAATGAATCAAAAAAAACCTTCAAATACCCAAAATTATGAAATTAAATTAAATTATTTAGTTTCCCGCTATTTTTGTGATCAATTTACTTACAGTCCACCCAGTTAAAAAAATATTTTAAAAAGTGTAAGCGGTAGCCTTTTTATGAATCGTTCTTTTATTGTCCAATATTTAGAAAGCATTATAATGTTGTATTATACTGTCTTGTAATTTTTATACTCTTTAACTTAAAAATAATGCAGTTTTCTCGTTAATCAAAATTCTGTATAAAGTTTTATTATTTTATTGTTGTCTTTTCTACTTTATTTTATAATTCACTCTTCATCACTTTTTCCAAAATTTCGAAATCAAATTAGGCTCATAACATGAAATGCGTAATATCACACAGTAAAAAACGACTAATAGATAGTTAGACAGTTTTTATGTATTTAAAAGTTTCAAAACCAAAAACATATAATTAAAATAAGTATAGAAATTAATAATTAATGCTCATTTATTTGCATTCAAATAAATATGCAAACATGATTTGTTTACTGATATCTAAGAATTTCGTTTATAGAAACAAATTTACATATTTTTGTTTTTATCGTTTAGCCTTGATTTCTGTTTATTGTTTGAGTGTAAAATAACAATAGGTTTTCACAGTTTTAATTTTGACTGGTAACTAGAATCTGTACAAACTGACGTCTAAATTATAGATGCTAAAATAAAATGTTTGTCCTCAATACATGCATAAATTGTTTGTTTGATGTCCTCTTTATTTTATAAGTACATACATTAATTCCTTGTTTAACAGCATTTTTATTAAACATTTTAATAATAAGAAATTCAAATATCTATCACATAAGTTGCAAAAAAAAAACAATTAACGCCTTTTACTACATTTTTCGAATATAGGTCTTTAATAAGCTTATTTTTATTATTTTCAATTTAAAGTCTTTTATGAATACCTATTTCCCTGGTCTCGCCATACCCGACTTTACTAATTTTATTAAATATTGCCCCTCCAGTGCCTCCTCCACCCCGCTCGCCACGATGCCCGGCGCGCTTTTCAGACTTCATCGCAAACAACGGCCACGGCGCTATGGCGGTTTTGTTTACTGTTTGAATTTTTTAATTCGTAATATCTTTTGAATAGAAAGTCCAATTTAAATAATTTAAAAACTATTTTATAGGTAGTTAAATGGTCTTGACCATAAAATAATTTATTTGGATAAGGATTAATATAAACACATAAATAGCATGGTTTGAATTTGGTTAGCATTTTCATTATAGTTTAAAATGAAAAAAGTTGTTGTAGTGACATAACTACAATAGTTGGACATATGCTACCGCGGAGTTTTTTGTAGACATTATGATGTTCTTCAATATTGTTGTACATTATTTTGTTCTATCGCTAATAGTTTCGGCAGCGCATTCGACGAAAGACATTTTAAAACTCATTTTTCTACACCTTCGGTTACATTGTTCAAATTTTACCAAGGATCCCTAATTTTTTTCAAAATGAAATGTAGTCTATGTCAAATAGGAAGAATGTAGCATTCTATTGGTGCAAGAATTTTTTAAATCGGCCCAGTACTTTTTGAGCCTATTCATTACAAACATACAAATCTTTCCTCTTTATAATATTAGTGTGGATCTATAAAAGTTCTTATAGGTTTATTTAAGTTGGTATACATAACTAGCTAAATTTTAATTGCGTTAAACGTCAATGTCATTATCATTAATTTTTTATTTACGGATTATAACTGTTATATCTTTGAAAGAAAATACGTATTCTTTTTACCGAGAATATTTTGAAAAGTAGTTCAATGGTTTAAATTAGAAGACAATGTAGCTTCAAGGCAAGGCTGCAAAACTGGGTTTGTTAAAAAAAAACAGACACATTTTAAATTGTTGATTGATATTGTGTAGTATGTTTTAAAGCGCTCAAACTTGTATTATTTGCTTTATAGCAACTGAATATCTTCAATAAACATTGATCCTAATTGTCCACAAGGTTTATACTTCAAATTACGCCTAACATTATCAGAAATAGTTAACGTTTTGTTCTATTTTTGCCAATCCTCAAATTTCTAGAATTGTTTTCTGTAGACTATTCCGGATTTATCAGGTAATAAACTCCTAGTCATTGTCTCGGCTAGTTTCTTAGTTTCGGGTAAAATGCATAAATTTTGTTTATGCATCTTGCCTATTATATTAATTTTTCAACAAATTATACCAAACAAAAAATTTAAAATAGATGTTGAATCAAATGGCTTATGCTGTTACCAACCGTTAGAAAAAAAAATTCCCAGAGCTTAAAAATCTAATTTTTATGTATATAAAATTTAAAACCAACAGACGCCAATTCGACAAAATAGCCTAAAGAACACGTTTCATAAGGGGTATAAGCGCACGCGTTCCATACTCCTAAGATTTGTGCGCCAAATCAACCCTTATTAAACTAGTTTTTTAATATACTAATATACTCTTATATTTATATCGGTACCGTGTAGGTATTGAGTAAAAGTGGAAAGCTTAGTACTGACTTTTTGAGTAAATTTGATCAATTGCATATAAATATAATTTGCTTAAAAATAAATGAGTTTTTTAATTTAAATCTCTAAAGACCTTTATAATGGGCCTAGCATGACATGGTTTGTAGAGAAGTAACCAGTATAGTCGCTATAGACTAAACAAGAAAACGTACTTTATTTACATTTTTCTTGCTTTTTAATTCGTTCTGTTTTGTTTATATTTTTGTCAAAAATAAGACAGTTTAACTGGTTTTTGAAAAATGGCATACCAATATTTATAGTAAACCCAAAAAACATGTATAAATTTTGTTTACTTGTATAAATAAAATTCCCAGTAGCTAGGTAGTTAAGTAACATTCTAATTTGATTTGTGTGCCAGAAATATAATTAAATGATTTTCAATTAGTTTTCTTAATAATATATTCCATTTTGCAAGTATGTAATAGGTTTTGAATAGAAAATTTACCTTATTAATCAAGTAATTCGTAAATTACAACATCCACTTTCGCTGTTTGAAGAAGAACTGCACATAATATCTGTTGTAGACTGACGCATTCATTAAATCTGAAACAAAAATTAGCTATATCAGTAAATAATTGAAAATTAATAAAGATAAGCAATTATTATGTTCTTCTTAATTACAGTGGTAAGACCTGACATCCCTGAGAGCTTTCCTATGCATTTTAATGCTTTATCGATTTCTCCTTTCGTCAAAAAAAATAAATTGAAAGTTCATGTAGATGATAAATTACTAAACTTTCCATGTTACTGAAGAGATATCTAAATACATATTAATATTCAACGTAAATTTTACCTAGCATAAAAAAAAGTATAAGCGAGCGAGTAAAGCAAGCGAGGCTATAAACAAATCGACTCAAGAAAACTTAAAACTTCTCCACCCTATTTTTTAAAAAGTTTTTCAAATAATAGTTTTATATCTGTATAATTAATAAAAAGTAAAGCAACAAATGCAAATGTGTGCTGACATAAAATAATACAATTTGTACATAATAACAGTCACCTGTCTCCTTCAGTGATCAGTAGAAAATAAAGTGAAAACATAGAGAAGTAAGCAGTCACAAACATTACTTCAGTCAACATATTGAATAAGTTAAACTCAGGATTTTACATTAATATACAGTTTTTATAAAATATACACAAATTGACATCACTTCTACAATGGCATATTTTTGTTTTTGATTGTCAACTTAGGAACAACTATGTTTTTTGAGATAAGCATAGGTGTTCTCAACAATGCTTATTTCAACAAATGACGTTTTATCACAAATAAAAATTTTTGTCCCCAAATTAAAAAGTTTTTAGTCAACAAACAAATATTGTACTCAACTCGTATGTTAATAGGCGATTACTAATCTCAATCGCTTGAGCTTTGAGCAGTCGATTATTGATCGCATTCATTAAGTCATGTGTTTATTAAATAGTTATTAAACACAACTTACTATAACAGCACCTTATGATTATTGGCGCAATTACAACTTTAATTTATTTGTTAAAAGTTAAAAAACTCTTAACAAATTAAGACCTAATAAAATTTTTACAAGCTTAATACCCCATATAAAACAATTACTTTCTCAAGTAGTTTATAGCGGTCATGTTTGGTACACAACTCAACATTATAGCTGTCCAACCAAGCTATGATGTTCATTCGTTCGTGCGACCAATTATAGCCTTCCTTGGATAACTTTAATATTCGGAGAGGTACCACACAATACAGTTACACCATTATCATTTACATCAAAAAGTTAACACTTTTAAATAGAGTATTAGCCTCGTAAAAATCTTACAAGTCGTATACATATAAGCTCTTATTTATTTTCAATTTAATATAAGATTATGACAGTCATTGTCTTTTTTATTTACTAGGCAGTTTACAATGGAATAAGCAAAGTGTATAATATTAACATTAATCAAGGGTGGCTTTAGAAAATAAATCGATTGTCTTTGGCTTGATCCAGCTATTTTGTTACACTTTTAATGCCGGTAAGCTAAGCCGGTATTGCAAGTGTCTATTAACAACTGATATTGACAGTGCCGGTGCACAAATGCCTGCCGCACACAGTTGCGCCATTTTCTAAATGTCAAAAAAAAATTTTCATTATTAAAAAAAACAAGCAATGCTCAAGTAAAGTAAAAATATGTATTTCTAATTTAAAGAGCTCAGCAACCATAACGCAAACTAATTAAATTGATATGTATAACAAAATTCACAAAAATCTCTACGCCATTGCGTAAGCGACTTTATGTTTACGGATTGTTACCGGCTTTAATTAGTACGAACCGATCTAAGACCTGCTGCCTAAAAAGCACACCACTTAATTAATGTTAATAGTATACACCCTGTAAAGTATACTACCCGATATAGTTGAATAAGTAAAACCAATTTTTTGCCCTTGTTTCTCCCATTTTTCACTTAGTCTTCGTGATATTATTTCTAATCTAATAATTATTGGTAATATAATTATAATTTCTCTTCCGGGGTGTTGACTATAAAGAACAGCTATCATATTTATAAAACCTACGGTTATAGTGAAATCGAAAAGTTTCTTTAAATACGAAGGTCCACATGATCTGTTGAAACTTTTTAGATACCGCCAAAGATCAAAAATACTAAACGAATGATAAACAATAAAATCAACAAACAAAATATGGCCGCGTTACATAAAACAAAAAACAGCAAATTTACATTTACTAACACCTATTTACATACATTGTTTGTTTTCCATGTAACAGGCATAAATAACTATTGCTTAGTACAAAAATGTATGACTCAATCCTTGAACTTTATTCAGGGTCAGTAAAAATAAGAAATTCTTAGAAAATAGAATAAATAGATTACAGCCGGAGAACAAAAATACTCTTTTTATATGATTTAATAAAATCGGTCGATTTATGGGCTCGCATTTGGTTTATTTTTTTTCCGAACTTCCTTCAGGAAACTATTTTATCTCTCTTCCATGTTACACACACACTTTTTGTATAAAAACAGATGTGCATGGTTTAAACAAACAAATTCACATAACCTTGATGCAACAAAGTAGAAAACACATGAATAATAGGTTAAATACTCAAACAAGTATATGCAAACAAAATTTTACAACTGGCACGCGACTATGTTATTATTTATTTAAAAATTACGACATTTTCTCAAAGAATTTCTATTAAAATCATAAAATCGTTATATGGATCTAACAGCTTACCAATTTATCTATCTGATCAGCAGATGCAATCTGTTACCAAAAGACTAAATTTAATCATTGATACAATTTATCGGATGAGCGAGACCCTTGTTTTATCAACTTTTTCCTATTTGTCTCTTCATCCACTTAAGAAAATGTAAAAAAACAACAATCTTGATATTAAAGTAGAAAATTTTGTCTTGTGACAAACTAGATATAAGAAAATTACATGAAAAGATGTATTTTTACTTCGCAAGATATTGGAATTTCTGCAAATCTTGTTGTAAAATGTGTAAAAAATCCGTCTGGCAATTAGGTTTTTTTTCTATTCTTTACGAGTTTCTATTTGTTCATAGCATTGTAAAATGCTAAATATTAATATTAAAAGAGCCGTAAATTTTTGGGGAACAATTGAAGAGACTGGGAAAGTCTGGAGCTGCAAAGCATCCTCAATCTACAAAGTCAAACCAATCAAATAGTAAATGATTTAATACTCTCTAAAGCTTTCAAAAATGTATATCCAATTAAATTACTGCTATTGTAAATAATAAATAATCTATATATCATAGTTAGAGGTCAAGATGTTTATATTAAAGCTCTTTAAAATAGGAAGTAGATGTTTCGTTAAGATTAGAATTCTCCAGTGGCGTAAAACACCCATTGATGAGGCGTTTAATGCCAAAAACAAAAACAAAAATTTAAAAATCATAAACGTGTAAATCGGCTTTTGTGCAAGACGATTATTGATCATCCAATTCTATATATATAATAATATAATAAGGTTTATTGTTTAACTTTACAGTTTTACAATGTATTTACAATTTTTATTAAAATAAATCTTCTTCTTTCTCCTTCCTCTTTTTTTTTCTTTTTTATTTCTCTTCTTATCATTTTCATCCATTCTTTTTTCTTTTTTTTCCATTCATTATGTCTTCTCTTATTCTTATTCTCCTTCTTCCTCATCCACCCAGTTTAATCTTTTTCTTTCTTTTTCTACCATTTTCATCCATTCTATTCCCTTTTTCTTTCCTTTCATTATATCCTCCCTTACTAACATGCTCTCTTTTACCTCCTCACATTCCTTCATCATGTGTTCTAATGTTTCTCTCTCTTTTCCACACATTCTGCACTTTCTTTCATTTTCTTCCATCCAATATCTATTTTCTCTCTCTTCATTTCCACACCTAAATCTAGCAATCATTTTTCTCTCTCTCTTATTTTCCCTTTTCAGGTAGCTTGGCAGTTCTTCAGTAATTATTGCCCCATATTTTGTATTGTACCTGCTTTCTCTAATTTCACCCCTCCTTTCTTGCTTCTCTATATCTCTATCTCGGCCTCTCATTTCTCCATTCACCCATTGCCTCTCTTCTCTTTTCCTCTCAATCTCTTCTACACTGAACCCTTTACTTTCATAGTATTCTTTTCTCTCTTTTTTTATTCGCTTATCGCCCTTTCTTTTCATCATTTTTCCACACTCTTTCAGTATCTCACACCCTTCTCTCTCCCGCATTTTGTCTTCATACTTAACTGCTCTCTTTCCCGCCTCTATTCTTACTTTTTCTCTCTTTCCTTCCTCTCTCACTATGTAACCTGGGGTTTCTCTGCTTAGCCCTAGCATCCATCTCATATATTTTTCTTGCACTCTTTCTATTTCGTTCCTCTCTTTCCTTCCCCAGATTTCCGCTCCATACATCATTACACTTTTTACCAGACTGTCAAACATCGTCATCCCTATTTCATATTCTCCTCTAAACTTTTTCTCTGCCATTCCCCACACTATCGCACACATCTGGTTTCCCTTTTTCACCAATTCTCTCAACTGCGCCTTACTTCGATTTCTTTCTTCAAACATGTATCCTAAATACTTCCATTCTCTCACTTGCTCTATTTCTTTCTCACCCCATTTCCATACTACTTTTTTTCTTACTCCCCTACTAAACACTATTATCTTTGTTTTAGTTTCATTCACCTCAAATCCCTTCTTTTTCATATACCTCTCTGCGATTCTCATCATTCCATTCATTTCTCTTTCTTCTTTCGCTACCATCACTATGTCATCCGCATACGCTAACCACCAAATTTTCTTTTTCCCTGCTACCACTCCTCCTTCTTGTCCTTTTGCTAACACATCTTCCATATCACTCATATAAATTGTAAACAGTAGCGGACTCAGAGGGCACCCTTGTCTCAGTCCCCTCTTTGTCCAAAACCATTCACTTTCTCTTTCATCCGCTCTCACCTTGCTCTTTGTTTCCTTGTATATCTCTTTCACTTTTTCTATTATTCCTTTCTGTATTCTTTTTTTTTTCATGCACTCCCATAATTTATTTCTATCAACCCTATCAAACGCTGCCTTCAAGTCCACAAACACTCCACATACTCTCCCTCCTTCCTTTTCTAACTCACTCTCAATTAACGCATTTAACACATATACATTATCTATTGCACCTCGTCCCTCTCTGAATCCTGCTTGCCAGTCTGGTAATCCTCCCACTCTCTCTACCTCTCTTTTCAGCTTTTCTGCCACACACATCGCATACACCTTGTACATTGTGTTGAGAAGAGTTATTCCTCGGTAATTTTTTTCAGTGTTTTTATCCCCCTTTTTATAAATTGGTACTATAATTCCCTTTGTCCATTCCCGAGGAAACTCTTCTCTCTTCCACACTCCATTCAATACTTCTCTCAATCTTTCTCTTACTCTTTCATTCCCATATATCCATGCCTCATTCGGTATCAAGTCCGTTCCCGACGACTTTCTTTTCTTTAATTTCATGATCTGTTTTTCTAACTCTTCTTTTGTTATCTCTTCTTTCTCTGCTTCCTCTGCTTTTTTTTCAATTTCATTTTCTGTCTTGTCTTTTCCTTCTTTTCCTTCTAGAAGCTCTCTGAAATGTTCCATCCATTTGTTCATTTCTATCGTATTTATAATCCCTTCTTTCTCTTCTTTTTCCTCTTCCAAATATTTCCATATTTCATTTTGTGTTTTTATGGCTTTTATTTTTTTCTGTTCTTCCTCTTTTTCCTTTTTCTTTTTTTCTTCACATGTTTTTCTATATTCTTTTTTCATTTTCATGTAATTTTCTTTTGTTTCTTTGTTTTCTCTCCATTCTTTCAATTTGTTTTTCAGTTCCCTGTTTTGTTCACTACATTCTCTGTCCCACCATTTATTTTTCTCTTCTTTTTTTTCCATTTTTATTTCTTTTCACCATTGCTTCTTTTACTTTTGATTCTAGTTCTTGTACCATTTTTCCTACCCCTTTTTCTTTATATTCTGTTCTTTCCAGCTTTTCCCTGTATATCTTTTTTGATTTTTCGTCCCATTTTATTGCTGGTGATTTTATTCTTTTCTTTTTTTGATTTCTTTTTTCTCTTATTTCTTTTCTTCCATTTTTTATCTGTACTTCTAGTGGCATATGGTCTGATTCTATTCTTTCTCCAATCTCGAATCTTTTTATGATCATCCAATTATCTTCATAATCCTTATTTATATTTTTAACCGATTTCAAAAAAAAAGAAGTTCTCAATTCGACTGTATTTTTTTTATGTGTGTTACCTTATAACTTTTTTCTAGGTGAACAGAATTTGATGATTCTTCTTTTATTTGGAAGCTGGTGCTTTCCATTTAGTCCCATTTGAATTCGATCAATATCTGACTAGTAGTTTTTGTGCCATATATTTTTGACACTTTAATTGATTATAAAAATTTGTGAGAAATTACAAAAATATTCTAAAATAATTAAATAAAGTATTAATTAATCATATTGAAGTCGGTTTTTTCCGAATTGTTAATTTGTATTATTTATTACTATCGTCAGAAGTGTAACGAGCACTAAATTGAAATTTATTTAATAGCATTTCTAATGTAAAACTGCTACATTAGGAAATTTATTGCATGATAATTACGTACAAATAATCATAAAAAACCGCCTAGAACCGCCAAGAATTTTTTTGAGTCAAATTCTATTAAGGTAATTGACTGCCAGTTTAAAATTACACTTTAGCTACAACGTACAATATATTTCTTCCACAACTATGTAGTGAAAAATTTACTCATTTTATATAGATAGACGACTGAGAAGTTAAATCTCCAGACTTGATTGGAAATCGTGTTCAATGATTTTCCATTATTAACCAAGAGCGATAATAAAATTTTTATTGTTGAATTATCTGAGACATCGTAAAATTGCCTGAGTGCACTAATAAAAATACAACATTTTCTAATGTGTAAAAATAGTGTTAAGGAAAAGTTATGCAACATAGTTCCATGTAGGGTGCACTATATAAATGCGTTTTCAGTTATTTTAGTACAAAACAATGTCAGATATTTAATTGAGCATCAAACTACAGCAACATAAATTCTACCAAAAATTACAAATTATACAAATGTCAAAAAAAAACCTTATTATGTAATTTAATAATGTTAATAATTGTTTAATAATGCTTTTCAGTCCCGTTCCAGCTTTATTTGTGACTAGTATTTGTCTTCAGCGAGGCTTCAGCTAGCGTATCCTTTTTGATTGAACAACTTGAAACTCAAGCTCGTTGAGCGTAAGTTTTCAAAAGTAAATATTAAACCTAACCTCAAAATTAGGTATACTGTATGGTCTTAATCTTTTTAACAATTTGCATCTCCTAATTGCAAATTAAATTTTCAAAAATTTGTAAAAAAAAATTTTTTTTTAAATTAAAATTCGTTACTGTTTTATTCTTCAAGTCTGCTAAAAAGTGTCTTTCAATTCTTGGAACAAAGTTCAGTTAGAATAGGTCTTTCGTAATTTTTCGAAGTAGACAAAGTAAATAAAAACCAAAAGTAAGTAAAACTATTTTAATAAGAAAAATTATTTTTCTAGCAAAACCTTGGTTGAATGTTCCGTCTTAAAATACTATTTATCAAATTTTGTTTACCACTCTTAGTTTTTTCCCATTCTTCCAAGCCTTCTGTTTACATTGAGATCAAAAACCTATACCTAAGAGAGAAAAAAGCAGTTTTTTGTCTTTAAAAACCATCCGTGATCTTCAAAAAAGACCCGCTGTACTTTTTCTAACTTTTAACTTTTTTGAAAAGTTTAAAGTTTTTAAGTTACAAAATAGTATATTGAAGAACTAGTTTTATAAGGGTTAATTTGGCGCACAAGTCAGTGTCGAAATTGAGCCACAGACGACTTTTCTATGAGACACCTGCGTCAATACCCTTTATACAACGTGTTTTTAATTAATTTTATCGAATTTACGTCTTTTTTATAATTTGATTTAATTTTTAAGCTTTGGGTAATTTTGTTGCTAACAGTTAGTAACAGCATTAAGCCATTTAACTTACAATTCAATTTAAATCTTTTGTTTGACATAAATTGTTAACAAAAAATTAATATAATTGGCAGAAACAAAATTTATGCACTTCACCCAAAATTCACAATCAAGCCGCGACTAAATGTATTACGTGATAAACCCAAAATAGCCTAACAAAACAATTCCAAAAATTTAAGGATTGGCAAAAAGAGAACAAAATTCAAGCAATTTCTAGTAGGGCTCTTTGAGGTGCAGGACCATAAGTACAAACCCTGTGAACTATTCTCCTCAAAGTTTATTGAAGATATTCAGTTGCTATCATCTCATGCGCTCAAGCAAATAACTTCAGATTTTAATAAAGTGTAACTGCCACTTGAACGCTTTAAAGCACAGATTTTCAACTATTCTAAATGTAGCGGGATTCCCTCGTCAAACAAAAGTGTGCCACCTTGTTTAAAAACCACTTAGTCTTCTAATTTGAACCTTTGAATCACTTTTCAAAATACTCAATTCTCTCGGTCTAAAATGATAATGGATTTTCTTTCAAAGATATAACAGTTATAATCCATAAGTAAAAAATTAAAAATAAATAACGACATTCACATTTGACGTAAGTAATTGTTTTTTTAATTCATGTACACTAACTATTAAAAGAAAACACTATATTTCACTAGATAGTGATAGTGATAGATAGATATTTATAAAAGACTACAAATTGAAAACATTAATGAGCTTATCAAAGCCAATTTGAAAAAGCATTTAATACTCAATTCTCCATTTGTATTTAGACCCGTATCCATTTTTTTAGAAAAGTCTTATCCGACTGTTTTGTTTTCTTTTATTTTTGTAAATATTAACTCATTACTTGCAATGTAAAATTATTGGCTAAAAAAATTCACCTAAAATAGATGACTAAAAAAAAGTAAACCAAATTTGAATTCATAAACCTCAACAGGTATCATAGAACTCGAGAAGAGGATAAGTTCAACACAATCTCCGAACTCGAGAAGAAGATAAGCAGCTGTCATTTAGGCTTGAGCAGCAAAAAGCCCAGAATCCCGTATAACTTCACCAATAGATAAGATATTTATATAAATACAAAAAAAAATGCTATGAATAACAAGAAATCCGAGAAAAACTATGAAGACTGTACACGTGTAGCACAAAATGCTACTTGTATACTATTTTGTATCTGATCAGCATATGGAAAACTACACACGAGTCGTACGACATGAGATGGGTATTTGCATTGTTGTTTACTTTTTTCCCATCATTTAAAAAAATACTGTTAATTTAAAAAATTTCTTTATTAAGTAAAGACTATGTTCATAAAATTCGCCAGTTTTGGCTGTCTCAGAAAAAATTAGAAGCGACGCAATAATCATTCGAAAATTTTTGGTTACGTACTTCATTAAAATTGAGTTGTACGATAACAGCGGAAACGGATATTTAAATGTGGGAAGTCGTAATTCATTTTATCATGAGTTATTAGCACTTTGTACGTTGCCAAAAATTTGTAATTTCAGTTAGCTAGACATTTACGGCTGTATTTTTAACACCCATAAATATCACTTAAACACATTGACCTTTAAGAATAAAATAAGAAAAACATAAACATTAACTATTTGCTTAAATGATAAAAGTCATCTTTCCCAAAAAAAATATAATCATTAAAAATACTATAATAGGAAAATTTTAATGTTAAACACTTCTTTCTAAGCAAAAGTGGAGAACTATAAGCTAGGGCTATCCATGAGTAAAAATCGAGTCAATTGTTTTCCGGTGATTTTTTTTTCTCTACACCATTGTCAGTCAGTTTTAAATAAAAGCTAATCGCCAGTTCTATTTTTCCTCTGTCTTGAAAAAATGGTCTATTGTTACTTTTAAAATCTCTTTATGACCTACAATCCTGACTTGAGCAGTCTTCCGTCAAAATCCTGCTGGTTGAAAAAAGAAATCACAAGTAGGGTGTTTAGTCCGCTTCATCTGTAGGAAGGAAAACAGAGAGTCGTTTCAAATCATTTCTTTTCTCTATCTCTTATTTTGTCATCGTATTATTATAGAGTTAGTGAAGTCATCTACTCTGTGAAATGATTTATAGCAGAGCGCACGATGAAAAATCGTACGCAACAGAACACAAACTCTCTGATAGTCCAACACAGATTGAATGACGCTAATAATTTACAGGTCTTGTCGAAAAAATGACCGATTTGCGACGCAAATTTGCTCGAGTCAGGACACACCTAAATCCAAAGGAGGTGAAGACCTCAGATAATTAACCAGGTTTTCACTTATTTCAAGCAGGACTATTTCTATATTTTCATTTTTATCTTATTAAAAATTATCTTATTCGATTATTATAGCTTAATACCTAGAGTTTAGATGCACAGGAACTGAGTGAGGTACAAGCCATTCTAAAAACAATTTCCAAAAGCATATTGAAGCGCCATAATTATATTTATTTTTGCGCGCCTGCAGTCTTTTCAATCTTTATTGAAAGTCAGATCTTTTATTCTCCTGCATCAAGCTAGAATACTTAAGTTGCACTTGTTATACTATAGAAATACCAATCAGACAATTGATTGAAGTACAAAGTGTTAATTATACAACAAATAGTAATTCAAACCGTTTACGCTTTTCCAATGGTTGTCCATTGTATTCGTAATAACAATAGTGTAGCCACCTATATAAACTTGAATAAATTCATTTAATTAAAATACGACATTAATTTTACAATTATAATAAATTAGTGTCGTATATACTGAGCAATTCACGTTTAAATTTTGTTACACTTCTAAAATAGTAGCTATTTTAAATTTGGCACATGGCTCAAATCGACGATTCCATGTTTAACGGAGATATTTTCAAAATGACGACCTTTTTAGAAATAGTAAAAATTAACGCCGTATATGCTTTTCTAAATAGAAAACATCTATTCTGGATTCTATATTTAAAAACTACTATAAATTGTGAGCTCAAAGTATACCAAATTGTCAAAAGATATCTGCCATACTTTCCGACATTTGAAATGATTTTTGCAAAAAAAAACAGAGCAGAGGCTTAATTAAAAACTCCTAAACCATAGGAGATAAATAAATGATATTATTTTAATCCACTTCTTATTTGCATTAGAAAAAAAGAAAAAATTGTTAAAAGTTTATTTTTATATATTTTATTTTTTACTTCTGATATCAGAAATCAATGTTAGATTGAATTTTAACGTAATACAATTCAATTTCTATTTAATTTTTATTGAAACAATAATAAAACCATAACTATAATTAAAATTATGACACAATAATGACTAGGTTCTACATTAAGTAGGCTCAATAGGCTTCCTGAAGGTTGAGTTGACTCAAAGACTCAAAATACACCATGATAAAAAAAGTCACCCCAAAAACAATTTAATATTGATTTCCGTCATCAAAAATGATGGTCGCCTTATAAAAAAATAAAAATTTTGACATTTTTTGATTGTTGAATTTAAAAAACCTCAGTGGGCTTATAAGACATCAAACCGTGCCCACTATAAAATGCAGAACATCGCCCAAACTTTTGAAAATTGAACAGAAAAAAAAAACATGTATTTGTTTCTAGTGGTCAGGAGTTATGCAATTTTTAATAAATCTCTGTAACCCCGTTTTACTACGTAAAAAGTGCCATATTGTGTCAAAAACTATGACAAATAATATTTAACAACTGATCGGTCTAAACTCATCATTTAGCGTAGCTTCTAAATATAAAATATAAACTATTCACACAGTTTTACCACTTTCCAAAAAATTTATTTAACCGATCTCGAGAGCTCTTTCGACCACCAAGTGATCATCATCAGGACTTGAATGAAAACATTTTATTCATCTCTTCATGATGACCACTTGGTGGTCAAAAAAGCTCTCAAGATCGATTAAACAAACTTTTTGACAAGTGGTACAACTGCGTGAAAAGTTTATTGTGCCAAATATTCCAAAACAATCATTTAATTCTAAATATGAAATCAAAATGAGATTTTTCAAAGGTAGTGTCACCTTATTGAAAATGCCTTAAGTTAGGCCTGAAATCATAGGTGCAAAATTTCATATAATTACGATTAAAGAAAGTCAAAAATTTAATACCGGACTTGACAAAAATATTCATGTATCAAAGTACCGTCAGTGTGTTTATAAATTATTTAGATCAAGCCTTGCCATAGAATTTTGAACGTATGTTAATTTTTTTTATTAGCTCATATGCAGAAACGGACGATATTATAGACAAGTTTTGACATTTGTCGGCAATCATACTATCAAAGACAATAAAAATCTGTCAAGCAAAATTGCACAGCAATACTAGATTTAAATAATTTATTAACACATGTTAGTATCAAAAATTAATAGCCATAATTTTGCTTAAACAACCAAAACTTCATTTTAAACTTATAGCGTTGTATCACTCCATTTTAATATCAACAAACCGTACATTTAAATGCTCAAATAATGATTTCAAATCAATTTTTGATGAACCAAAAATATAATACATGTTGTCAATAAAGAAAAAATTTCGCAATGCTTATATGTGTAAAATGCCTACTTTTCGGAACGATGTCAATAGTTCAATCTACAAATATAAAATATTCTTTGAAAAATTCTTTAAAAAAATGTCGCTTTGGGTTTAGCTAGTGTTTTTTTTTTATTTTTCTATACTTTTAATGCCTTTGTATAAATACTAGAATAATATGCCTAGCATATTTAAGAAAAAACAATTAAATTTTATTGTATTTCTAGGTATGCAAAAAGTTCCTACAAATTTGTTAGTTTAATATAGTATTGCTCATGTAAAAAATGCTTTTCGGAATAAATCAAGTCTTCTTCTACCATCAGAATTATAGTCGTCGTCAACATTAAGTCGTCTTCATTTACCAAGAGTCTTAGCAGAATTATCTAATAAAATTCACAGTACTGACAGTAAAGTACAGATTTCAGAATGCAAAATAAACTCTCGCAGGTCTATTGCTTTTGTAAAATGTATTCTTTGTGGTTTCGAAGTTCTAGAGTATTGGATGTCCGAGCGTGTATCTCATTTTTGACAAACAAAACAATGCCAGTCTTACTTGTTAAAGTTACTTACATAGAAAAATTCTTTGTGAGTTATTATAATGTACTGTGTTGGCTTTTTTTTTCTTTTTTTTTTGATGAAGCTAAAATTTTAGTTTTTTGAAAAATCGGTTGTTTCTGATAAGAAAGAAGCAAGAAACTCTATTAAAAACTCCCAAAGCATGGATCAAATAAGACAAAAACGGTCCCTTTTGGGTTGCCTTGTCCATTTTTGCTTAGAACAACCATAAGAGAAATACGAATTTATCGTGATTTTTATTATCTGGAAGACAACTGGAAGGCAACGAGTAACAAATGTTACATCATTTGCTTTTTTGCTTTTTGTCACAAAATCATCAGAGATGGCCTTAAACCCTTAAAAAACATATAACCACAATTGGCGCAAATAGCAAAAAACATACACGCCATGCTTCCTGTTCTACTTTTGATAATATACATTTTTCGCTATTAGGCTTCCGCTTTTTTAGATAAATATTTTTTCGAATGTAGAAAATTTCGCAGGAAATTGCAATGGTACACGTGTGTATCCTTGAACAACCAATGCGATTATAATAAAAAGAAACTTCCTATTTCCTTGTTAAACTTTTTGACAAATCAAAAAAAAACACATCCACCATTCCCTACCTAAGATCGTTTCCAAAAGTCGTTTCCAAAAGTCGTTTGCCACAGACGAATTTTAGAAGAACTTCAAATTTTCTTTTATTGCAATCCTTCAACTTTGTATACCGCTAAAAATCCAGAAACTATTTATCGTGTACGGAATAGGTTGAAACCGCCCATATGGCCCCCTTAGACTCTAAGGTCCAAGAGAACTAAAATTGACAAAAGTTTGCAAAAAACTAGATGCTTCTTAAAAAATTTAATTCCAAAACGTTGTCAAGTTGTTATGATGTCACACTACATGCGTTATTAGTTCTTCGTAATTGTATACTCATTTTTAGTCAAAAATTGTTTTCTTTAAATTCTGTTTCATTTGTTAAACAAGCAGTGAACATTTCAAATCGGATATTGAAGAAATGTAGCCTCTGTACGAATAAACGCTTTCCCTTCGCGTTAAATGTTTACCGTTGAGAGAACAACAACGTTTATATCAAATTAAAAAGTGTTTCAGAAAGTAAATTCTAGATCAATAAATATTTATTATTCATCTAGATATTTTAGGTTAGAAACGACTGAAGCAACAAGTAGTAAATTGTGTTTGGACTATTAATATTAGATAAACAGGGACATTGCACAGCAAGATTTGAAGATTATGTTTGTCGGCTGAATTGAAAGCCATTGACGTTTGTTTGGTAATAATTTAATTTGATAGAAACTCGTATTATTTCAGACGATGAGGCTTTGTTTGTTATTAAGGTAGTAACAAGAGACCAATATTGTTGGCGGATATTTGAATTCCAGTGGGATGCGATCCAATAAAAATTTCTACCATTTCTCAAGTTTACGAAGGTGGCTACACCATTGTTTAATCAATTTATTATTAACACAATGGAGAGCAATCAAGTTAAGATATGTGCGATTATAGAGAAAATAGCTAGTCTCGATTAAAAATTAATAATTAATCATCAATATAAGCTTAAACTTAACTTTTCACATTAAAGTAGAAAAGTGGAGACAATAATTTTTCGAAATGTGAACATTCCAAACAAAAAATTGTTTTAATTTCCTATGCATCATAAGTTTCTCGTTCAACCTCAAAAGTTATTTGGGCATTTCCCAAAAACCCCACTGCTTGTTATTCACGATGCTCTGACAAACAAACACGTGTTTAGAATTTTAGCACACAACAATTTTCTAATGGGATTTTTTACGACATAACATATTCATTTTTCTGGAGAAATTTCTAAATATAAAAATGCAGTTGCTTGCAGCGCTATTTATAGCTTGTTTTTCATCACAATATTTTATTACTTTTTTTGCAATTATCGTGGATTATACTACGCTGCAATGTCATTATCAATCACTTGGCAAGGACAATCTTTTAAGATAGGTTCAATCTTATTGAAAAAAGCTCAATATTACAAATTCTTAAAAGCATTTTATTTTTTTTTTGTTTATTACAATACAACATTATCATTATTTTATGCGTAAACAATAATTAAAGTCAACATTATCTGTTCAGTGATTGCAAGCAGATTGAAATTGAAATAGCAATTAATTTAATTGATGTTAATGAGTCTTCGGGAACGACCTAAGGGGTGTGCCTGCCCCTGGATTCACGCAAACTGTATAATATCTTTAATTATATAAATTTGATTCTCTCAATCTATATAGTCTATTATTAGACGTGTTTTGTATTAAATTTTTCCGGAAATCGTAAAAAAAGACGAAATTTACAAATTTTTGAAATTTTTTTAACAAATTCTACAAAAATCAAGTTTGTCAATTTTGTTGGCAGCTATAGTTACTAGAGTATCTTTTTTATTTTGCGTCTTGTAAAGTTTTTACAGTACTAGTCCGGAAAACTCAATTTTCCTATGCGTAAAATAAGCAGGAAAATGTTGTTTCCAAGACGATTTCCGGAAAAAATACTTACATAAATTTTGCAAATACAATTTTGAGAAAAAAATGAAGCATACTTGAAATTGCTCAGATGTAATTTAAAATTTAACATACTAATTCAACAAAATAGACTTATATTAAATTATAATTATTAACATATTTAATATAAGTTAATATTAAATAGTTTTTTTGTAATTTATACAAAAAATTTAAAAAAAACTCCCAAAAAAACCGTTTCACAATGACAAGAATTGAATATAGACTTAAAATCAGAAGGTTTTATTAACAAACTGTCACATGAAGGAGTGTTTAGAAATAAAAACTTTAGCTGTTGTGTTAAAATTTTATCCGTTTAACTATCACAATAGTTTACAATCGTTAATTGTGTTGAAAATAAAAAAGGTTGAAAAATTCAGAGGCCCGATTTTAAAATCATAATTGCATACAAAAATCACATTAAATTTGTACATATCCAAGTATATGTGGTACATCCAATTTCTAATAGTTTTAATAAAGATGTAATCATCTTAGTAAGATTTTACTTATAAGCTTCAGAAAAACAATGCATTTTCTGCGACAACAAATTAAAAAAAAAGTTGTTTTTCCATTTGTTTAGCTTTGATAACTTTTTGCTGGATTTTAGATTCATAGTTATAGTCATTGTAAGAACATCAAAATAACCATTAATTAATTTAAAGTATTTTTGCTTTTGGCAACTTAATTCAACACGTGCTGGATTATTTTGATGAGAATTTTAGCTGACAAAGCTCAGTAGTTTTTCTTAGTATTTGTGACAATAGAGACGATTTTGTCAATAACAAATATAATTCGTCTAATTAAACATAATTTGAGTAAACGTCAAAGCAAAAAATTGATCCTAAGAATAATGTCAACATAAGTGTAAAGCAAGATTACACTTAAAAACAAATTAATAAACATCAAGTGAGGCTATAAATGGCAAACATCTAAAAATAGATAAATTGGACAAATCGACGAAAATGTGGTTTATTATTGCGTTCTTTTGCTATTTTAAGCCATAAATTTATTTCCAGACACTGAATTGCTTTTGCCTTGTAAAACACGCCGCTCTTAATTAAAACAATAATTGTAGAATTTGAGCCACTTTCATAAAAAGCTAAAGACCGCTAAAATATGCTTAAGTGGCACTGAGAATTAATGCGCAATTTTACTAAAAATGTTCTATAAAAGCGCATGATTAATATTTTTTTACGCTTTTAATTACAAACTGTTTTTATTTAAATCTTTACTACAATAGAATATTTAAAATTTATAAAGTTGATTAAGTCTTTTGGATATACATATAACATTTCATAATGACGAATCCTTTATGTTTTTTCGTTTATCATGAGTTAAAATTAATAATAATAGTTTTAATACAAGCCGACCTAACCTAAATTATTGTCATTGTTACAATATTTTTTGGTTCCCATAGTCTCCAACTTGACCAAATTTATGGCAACTTATGAATATTCCTCTATCTGCGGAGTAATTTCTTGTTGACATGATAATAAATAAATACTAATCTACTAAGCTATTATATCAAAAGTTAGACATACGCCAAAAATGTTTACAAAGTAAAAAATAAAATGTAACGTTAAAGATTTAGAACGTAAAAATAAGTGCTTATTGGAAATATTAGATTCCAGGATAAGTAAGAAAGAAAAAAAAAAGATTTTGTTTTGTATAAAATAAGAAGTAGGTACTCCAGAAGTCAAAAGTAACAACAACGCGACTAAAAAAAACTGTGAAGAACTTTGCTATTGTCATAATTTATAAGTACAGATTTAAAATCACCTTTGAAAGAAATACCAACTGTTTGAATAACACTAAAAAAACAGCATCGCAACTAGATTTCATATCCAGAAGAATTATTCTCAGTAATATATACAACGTGACCGGCAAGACCTGAAGCATGATACAAATTTCAGTGAAGTTAATACAACTTCATTTTTAGTTCTAAAGCTTAGCAGGAGAATTTTAACTTCAAAACCAAGAGTCACTTTTTGTATTAATTTGAAGTTAGTGAGTAACCTAAATGGTGTAAATAACCTAATTTGTTGACATTCACACCTTTCCAGGTCACCTTGAAGTTGATGCCAACACTGATGCGTAAACATTTTTTTAGTTTAGGAATACTTTGCTGTCATTTGCGGCTTAAGTTCTTGTTGTTCACGTTGTACTTGTATTTCTCGAAAATAATTTTGCCTTTAAAGAATAAGTTGGTAATGTCTTTAATTAAGAGTAAAAACAATATTGTCCCTAGAACCGAATCTTGCCGAGGTCCAAAGTTTAGTAATTTAGACATTGCTTACTTTAACAGTTTGTTGTTTTTCACTGAGGAAAGATTGAAATAAATATAAAAAATTGACAGTGTGCTTCTTACATACAAATCTAAACTATGAGTCAAAAAAAAAAGTTGAGTTAAGATTTAGACAAAAATGTCATTAGTTCAACTAATAAGTAGTTTTTCAATGAGTTTAGAGAATAGTGGCAGTATAACTGACTATTTACTGGTTATCTTTTTTTTGAAAAATGTATTATAAAAGCATGAGTTTAATTGTTACAATAAAAAGGCTTTAGTTTTTAAAATCTTGCAAGCAATTCAAAGGTATAATACTCACTTTGTCCTCATAGATAAAATCTAGATTTCTCATATCCTGCATTAAACACAGAACTTTGCAAATTTGCAACACTAGGTCAGGCATAACGTCATTCAAAACAAACACGACTATGGGCTCTTATTTTACACCTAACGTCATTGTTCGACAGCTCTATTAGATTGAGTGCTCCATCTTAATAAGTCATAATATTGGATTTAAATAATTATTTAGAATAATCAATTTATGTGTCAAATAATATCATTTTCACCATAAACATGTGACTTTCACTAATAGCTTGTCAGATAACCGATTTGATGTTTCACTATTTCTTTTCCTTGGGTAAACAACCTATTAGCGGATGTAGACCAAATGGCGAATCATAATTTTGTATCTCAGAGGAAGCTTCCGGTATGAATTTTTTGACAGTCAGTGACGTGTGTATAAAAATTTGCTAACAATGATATCTGTTTTATTTACACATGATGTGAATAATGTTTATAAAGTCTATTTTCCAAAAATCTCTTGTTTTCTTTTGTTATCATTGTATTTTACCTACATATTTTGAAACAATAACACAGTATCGCTAAATATAAAACACATTAAATATAAGTTAAAGACCGATTTGAAATGCGAAAACAAATAATAAAATTTTAATTCCCTTTCAATGCCATTTGTCCGACCAGATTCAATTCAAATTCAAACAATAAAATACAACCTTGCCAATTTGGTCTAATTAACATCAAAATGATTCAAACTGCCAAATATTTTCATTATGTGATTTTATATATTAAAATTTCAAACAATTTGATATCCCCCATCAACTGGTCATTCATTCGCATTGTGTTGGTGTCGTCTTCCATTGCATTCGAGCTTTTAAATTTTGAAACATCTCATATTTATTTTGTCAGATCGCATAAAGCGACTTTATTCTTAAAGTATTTGTTTACATAAAAAACAGATGGCTTCTATAAAACTACTTCAAAATAAGGGTGCTGTGGGTAAAATAAGAGAAGGTCAAACAGATGTTGGTTTACTGTTAGTATTTGCCTGAATACGGTCGTAAACTTAACCAAGATTATGTTCGATATCATTTAATTATTATACTGGCCCCAGAAAAGACCCTTATTTAGAGCTTATAAGATATTCTCTAATAGGCTTCTTCCTCAAAGAGAGCATCGTCATTTTCAAAAGAAAATTGACAAATAATTGATTTAACTCATATCTACAAATCTACATATTATTGCAGTCTCCTTCAGAATTAAAAGCGGCAACGCTGTCTAGTGTTTTTTCTATTTTTAAAAAGCATTCCAGAAGACTCAAAAAACTGTTTTTTTTTTATAAATAGTGGTTGCAAAACTGTAATTATCTTTATTTTTAGTGTAAATGATGGATTAAATCAAAGAACAGTGCCTCCAGTTGTGATTTTTTTCATTTACTTACAAATCTTGATAGGAACCACCTTAAGTATCATTTAATCTGAGGTTTGCAATGCTAATCCTTAATCAATGTTAATACCTCAATGTTAATACTTATTAGTCTATTCAACTAAAATACTTCAATAATTGAGTAACGGACCATAGTTTATTTAATTAATAAAATGTTCCAAGATTTTCATCGGAGCGGTATTTATTTTTGAACGTAATAGTTATTTTTGTACTGCTTTTGCAACCATTTTATTGATTTATTTTGCAGTTATGTTTGTGGCTTATGACGAACCACATACTAATAATACTGTAAATAAACTATTTGCAGAATTTTTATTATTGCATTGTTAGAAAAAATGCACGTGTAATGCTTCTACAATCACAATTTACAATTAATCTGTTAATGCTTATTTTCGTATCAACTAAGAGTTTAATAAAAAAACAAGTTTTTTTGTTTCTTTGAAATCGATAAAATCTGATGGAATTTGATAGTTCTGTAGCTATAATCTGAAATATTAATAGATTTCAGTACTAGGTTAGATTGGGTTTCAAATATCTTGGTAATCCCTAAAGTTAGCTAAATCTGTTCTATCAATATTAATTGAAAACATTTAAATATTCCAAAGTATAGAGAACTTGTATTTTTAGTTTTGCCCAATTAGAAAAATGGAAACGTAATAATTTTAAAAGATCATAATCAAAATAGAAAGAAATGCATTGTAATCAATAAGAATGATCAATAAAATGTTATACAAGTGTAGGAACACAGTGGGAACAAACAACCTATAGTAAAAAATGCTTCAGTTTTTGTGGAAAAATAGTTACACCATCTGAAAATTTAGACACGTGTGGAAGTAGTTAGTATAATAAAAATTATACAATATATAGAGAGCTGGCGCAAATGTCAGAAAAAAAATAAAATTAAGGATATTTAATTGTTTGAGCAATTACGTAGCTCAAAATAAAATGTGTGGACCCGAGTATTATTCACAATGGGTTTATCTTCATAATACGATCTGCATTTGAAAGCAATTAAAACTAAAATAAACTAATCCACATTTAATAAATTAAAAAAAAATTGATTTGATAATTTCGGGATCAAGCGACAGCCATAATACATTTTGGTACAAAAAAAGCACAATTAGAATATAAACAAGAGAAGAAATTAAATTCTCTTAATAGCGCTTTTCAAACTGTTCTACAGCTTTTTTGTTTATAAAATTTTTGAATATAAATTAGAGAACTATTACTGCGGGTTTTTTTCAACGGTAACTCCGGTATATGTTTAATAATTTGATCGCATATTTTAGCGTATAAATATTGGGAATTACAATTTGACCAGAGGAGTAACTAGCTGACACCAAAATAACTTTTTGAGCGGACAAACATATGCAAAAAGGCACTTTTCCAAAATGCTTGAAAACAGCTATTATTATTCCTCTCCATAAAGATAGTGACAAAAGTAATATTGCTAATTATAGACCAATTGCTTGCTCTCTTACCAGTTTTCTCTAAAATTATTGAAAAGCTAGTCAAATCTCGTCTTATGACTTTCCTTACTGTATTCGAAGTATTTTCTGCTTGCCAATTTAGTTTTCTAGCAAATAAAAACAAATAATGCGATCTTTTCTCTCCTAAACCACATTTATGCAGCACTGTATAATAGATTATATACCGCTACAATTTTTTGTGACTTTTCAAAAGCGTTTGATTGCGTTGGTCACAATATATTTATTAAAAAAATAGAATTTCATGGTATAAGAAGCATTCCTATGAAATGGTTTAAATCCTTTCTATCTAATAGAACTCAAATTGTAAAAGAGAATAACTCTATTTCGAATAACTGTGAAAATCTTAAATTTGGTGTTCCTCAAGGCTCCGTTTTGGGCTCGTTGCTTTTTTAATTATTTATAAATGATATTGCTAATCTTCAAATTGGTGTAAAACTTATCTCTTCGCTGATTACACAAGCATCACTTGGAGTCACTCTAACAACAAGTCCCTCCATCATGTTATTTCTGATGACCTTGCGATTTTGTAGTAGCAGAATTACTATCGCAACGACGAGTTATCAATAGAGTAAAACTAACCTGTGTCACGATGGTCCCATTCCAATTTAGTTCCTTATAAGCGAGTGAACAATTCAACGTTTTGCAAATTCTGCTGCACAATGATTGTTTATATATATTTATATTTGTTAACAGAAACGTAAAAACGAAAAAATTTCTAAAATGACAGATAAGAGCAATAGAGGTAAATCCCATAAATATATAAAGATTTCTTTTAAAGAAATAGCAATTTGAAAACTATAATAAATTTATTTTCCTGCATTTTTAAAATACAAGCTTTTTCAAACTCTATAACTAACTAAATATAAATGTTAATAGTTAACATGTAAAATTCTTCCCATAACTTCATAATTATTATTCGCGTACAAGAGAGTATTCAAATATATAACGAGCCGGTACTGCTACTAACCAAATACCAAGCCACAAAAATTCCCAATTGGATAGATTTCCACGATCTGAACATAAAACATACTGTGTCAAGACTATTTATTCGATTATACAGCGTGGTCAACAATGACTGTTTGAGTTGGCAACACTTTTTAGAGACTTTTTTTATTTGCCTAATTGCAACACTGTAACCGGATACGCTTGTTTGACAAGTATTTAACACAGCTCAAAAAAAAATTGTAGGCTATGTCACAGCAACTAACTTTTTAATTGGCATCTATCAATGATGTTGTCAGTGTCAAAAGTGTCGCCCGTCAACAGTTCTTGTTGACCACGCCGTAGAAGCAATGTAGACGGAGGGCCCAAAAGACTGTTTACCGACAACATTTTATAAAATAGTCCACAATGCAAAGCAGAATTAAATTTAAAAAATTAGCTCTTTTGAGCTAACATCCAACACTCAATTCTATAACAAATTTGTTACCTAGAAGACGTATTACAAACAAAATACTCCTTCATCCGCGCGCTTGCTGTGAGCTTTAAGAGCTTTTAAACATTTTTGGTGCTCTAGTTATAAATTAGTTCTACGTCTATCACTAATAATCTAAATTTTAAGCTTTTTCGTTAGCAAAAGTAGAAAGAGTTTTTGTTAGATACATTTGAAATTTGTACCTTGTTTCTCTGCACATTTTTCTGACAAAATAGAAAAGTTTCCAAAGTAGAGAACTTGACTCTCCTACTGGTGTAGTCACGCTTAATAATAACGCATTTATAGTTTAATTTTGACCATAGTTTTAAATATTTATGCAAATAGGCTCAATAAAGAGACCTTTAATGGGGAATATCAATTGATCAAAGTTTAAAAAAACATATTAAGAAAGAGTGTAAAAATACTCACTCCTACTTTTCCTTTTTCCAGTAAACAACATAAAGGTTAACAATCCAAAACAAGGCCAAGACAAATTAAGGTGTCGACCGTCAAAACACCGAATCGCTTTTACATGGGCCTCTTTCAAAACTAATCGAGGCGGAAACCAGAATTCCGGATCATAGAAAATAATTTTATCTTGCAAAACTAATAAAAGAGCAAATAATTCTGTATTTTCTTAAACAAAGGCTGTAGTAGCGGTAGAGATAGAATAAATGTTTATAGATGGGAAAAAATCATTATGACGCCGTAACAATCACTAGTCAAAAATAGTACTATTTCTAAGATTGCAATTTGTTTGGCAGTATTAGATAATGCATACTTGATAAGATAACAAAAATAGCATTTATTATTCACTACAATTTCCGCAGTTATAATGCGTATGTATCTTATATCTACAAAAATTACAATACATTATGCACTCTTGTGCATATCAAATAATGATAACGAGAAAACAGGTAAATATTTGTCCCAGTTGCAAGGACATAACGCGTCATTTTTCATTAAGACTATGTAAATTTCGTATCAATTTGCTTTATTCAATACAATAATAATAGAACTTAAAGCATAATCACATTTGAAAAATTCCAAAAAAAAAATATCTCTTCCGGTTCCGTTTTCAAAATAGTTTTATCAATTTTTCTTTTTTTTTTTTTGAACAGTTGAAAAAAATAATATTTTGAATCAACGTTTAGTTGAACTTTTATTGAAACGATTCTTCCTAATTAAAATGTTCTGACGAAATTATTCTCCAGGTTCGTCAACAAAGTTTCACCAAACCGATCTAAACACAAATAGAAAATATAGATTGTGACATCAATCACATATTTTTCGGCATTGTAATTACATCAGAAAATGTTTATAGTAGTTTCCACATCGTTGTCAATGATTCAGCCTAAAGATTAATTGTGTCGTACTTCAGGTACTTCAGTCGTTGTTTTTTTGACAACTTTTTTGTTTTCAAGTACCAGGTATCCTCCCCCCGTTCCAAAAAAGTTAAGTCATTTCATAATTTTGCAATTGATGCTATGCCAAAACCATAGCATATTTTTTACAAAACATAGCAATTACAGCCTTAGATGTTTTTAAGTAAAACACTGTAAGATCTTGCAGAAATAACTCACTGACTAAATACTCACTGACAGTTTTAAGAACAAAAAAGAGCATAAAAAAGCTTTTTATTTTTTCATGATTAAAACTGTTTCATCAATTTCTCTATTACTTTTCAGTTATGTCTTTTCAGTTGCTACACTATACTGATTGGAAATAATTATAATCTGCACAGTAAAGCACGACAATCAAACACACTCATGACATATTAAGACCTACGATTATATAATTTTATACAACAATAAAGCACAAGACCTTCTCTTTACTACTTTTAACTACATTTGGGAATCTCATTTTCTGCGCATCACTTACTGAGCCAAATTTAAACAAACTCGAAAATAGTTTCTTTCAGACCAAAAGAATGTTAAAACGACAGTCCGCTTTCAGACCCCTAAAACGGTAGGAATGACCTCGATTGCGAATAAAGATTGTTTACCTGTTGTTATGAAATATTTGACTATACTTGATCGACTGAATAGCAAGCGTTTTGTACATTTTCTCAGGCGTAAACCACAAAGTGACAATTATCAAAAAAATTCACTGCGTTGTCAAATGCAAGCGCAGATGCCTACTTTCTGTATCGATTGCAAAAAAAAAAAATTAATAATTACATTAAAGTTTGTCGAATTACTATCAAAAAAATGTAACCTTCAGAAAAAAAATAATAAAAAAGTTGATAAGAGAACGAAACACGCAGAAATATCATTAGCCACAATTTTCCCTGTTGGCAACGAATATTTTAAAGGAAATTCATTTGATTGAGGTATGGTGTTTAGTTATGGTTTATGAACATCTGGATTCATATCAATATTGTTGCTCTCATGCTGTTTCAAGTTCAAGCTTATTGACGTAGGAATTTGACAATTTCCGGCTCCAAAGATAAACAAATAATATTAAAATATATGTATATCAATCATTAAACATTATTCATAAATTTTATAGAGGAAACGCCTCATTTTCTTGCATAATTTATAACAAAATTTCCTTCAATTGCTTAAATATCCTGTGTAGATATTTCTCAATGGAACCCAAAATGTCGCGCACCTGTATTGTGAATACGTCAATAATTTGAAAATGAATTTTATCAGCGCAAAAAAATATAATACAAGTGCCTTTGCATTTTATCGGAAAGATAAAACATTATGAGGTGAAAATGCAGTGTTTACCAACTTTTCATGTTTATTTTCCCCAAATAGTCTTCTATTTATTTGTTTCTACACAACTTATTTATCATTCAAGTGACAAGGTTTATTGATTTAAAAGATTATATACGTTAATAATCGCATAATTATGTCAAGAAACACTTCGTGTTAGTATTATGACACGTTACAACTATAAAAGTAAATTGTTTGAACAGAATAAGTACAATCACATAAATTCAATAAGCAAACTTTGAACAACGTTAATAAAATTCACTACATTGTAATGCAGCTAAAACAAATCACTTTAGTGTAAATATTGTCTTAGAAACTTCAAGGTTTAATTTTTTTAAATTCTATTAAAATTTGTAATTGAAGAAACAAACACTTCAACATATAAACGTGCGAACGCTATCTAACCACCTGATCTACTCCAGATTTATTTATAAAATTTTTGGAACTATATATTATGTGACGCCACCGAAAAATTATCTTAATCTAATTCTGATTTGCATTTACAAAATACGGCAATCTATTACAATTATTCATAATAGACAATTCTCGAATTTTTAGCCATTCGTTCCAGACGAATAGTGAGGAATTTGACATTTGTTTTAGTTGCCATTAATAGAAATTAAAAGAAAATGTAAACGAGAATTGAAAGAGGAGAGTCACCTGAACAATTTATTTAAATAGTTGGACAGAGGCCATTTGCAAATTTAATCGTATTTTTAACCAGGTTAAAGCTGCAGTCGATAACAGTTTTTGAAGAGGAAGGTGAGTTTATGCATCTAATTAACTTATAATTTATACAAACTTAAGCTCAACTATTGTATAGACAAAAAAAATCAACCTTTTTCCTCTTGTAGCTTCTTTACCTCATACTTCTTGGTTTTTCTTTTTCTTGTTATTTGATATCTTTTTTGTTTTATCTATGCCTTACAAGACCTTTCAATCTTAATTTCTTAACATTTCTTCCTCTCTATTTTTTTAGTATTCTATTTTAGAGTCCAGTGTCTTTTAGAACAAATTTTTTAGAGTACCCCGAAAATTAAAATTAATGTATCATTCGATTCGGAATAGCAAGCAGATGTTTTTTTGAGAAAATTCAAAAACCGCTCGCAAAAATTATAAATTAAGTCAAAAAAAAGATTTTGGTTTTTGCAAATATCTCAAAAATGATTAAAGATTTTTCAAATTTGAAAAAAAAAATTCAAAATGAAGATAAAATTTTCCAAAAAAAAAACCAAATCCCAAACCTATTCAATTATTATTCTTTCTAAACTCTGACATTTCTCATTTGTAACTTCTTCTCTCGTCTACTCGCTTTCTATCACACTCTTTGATCTTAGTGTTCTATTGTCTTTTTCACTCTCTCACACATTCTACACATTTTTTATATTTTCTTCTAGCTTATATTATTTCTTCTCATTTCCGCATCTAAACCTTGGCATCAACATTCTCTCTTTAGCATTGTCTTTCTTCAAGTATTTTAGTAGGTTGTCTACTATTGTTTTTTATAGTTCTTTCTATATTTAGATTGTCATTTTAGCTTTCCTTTCTTGTCGGTCTATGTCTTATCCACATATAAATATATCATCCTCTCTCATTCCCTCAATCTTTGCTATCCATTCTTTCATAATATACTTTCTTTTATTTTTTTTAATATGAGAATCTATATTAACTATTCAAAAGTCTTTAACAAAAAACCAAAATTTCTAAAAAAGTGATGATACACGGCTTAATAAAAAAAAAATATAAAATATAGATTGCCTATAGACAAAACCTTTCAATTTTTTTTTTGACAACAATTACAAACATACTATAATATGTAACACACGCTGCAAATATAAATTTCTCTTTCTTTTTTGAAGTAGGTTAAAAATGGCTAAATGTTCGCTGCTTTCGCTAAAAAACAATAGAGCTAACCTTTAATTATTTTAAAAATAGGAGTTGTACCTCTATCACAAAAATTGGAAAAGTTTCGCAAAAATATTCATTTTATAATGTTCAAATGTTTTTAATAATCAAATTTATTTTTTGTATTTTAAAACTGTGTGTTTTTAGTTTTTGCTTTTATTTTATTCAAAAATTTTGTTTTTAAGCCAATTGAAAATTCAAAGATTATTTACCACACTTTTTATATTATTGGAAAAATATTGTCATTATCAATGCTTGTCAAAGATCGAAATAATTTTTAAATCTAGCAAAATTGCTGTGCATCCGCGACAGATTTTATTAAAACCAAAACAAATAGAATTTACGGTAATTGATGTTATAAACGCAAATAACAAATCAAAAATCATACAAAACAAAACTGTGTAAACAGTAATCATAACAAGAAGACGCACTAAGCTCAACATTCTTCAGTATAATAAATAGAATAAAAAACAAGATGATCATAAATAATCTCTCTGTATGTTGGTACATTTGTCAAACCAATTGAAGCAGACAGATAAAAAATGCGTTTGGAAAATCTCTTGATAATAAAAATTAAAAACCGTTTTATAGTAAAGCTGCTTTAAAATTCAAAAAGCCAAAGTGTAATTATTCTACTTAGTTTAAACTAACAAATTAATTTACGTAGATTTATTGTAATAGTAAAAAATTTATTGCCTTTGAAAAATGACCCCGAGTTTGGTAAGTTTTCCATAAATTCTGCAAATTGTTAAAGTTTATAATGTTTATTTAAAGATTATTCAGCACAATAAGAATAATAGTAAGTAATAATTAGCTTTTTATTATAACTTATAATAACTGTAAATTCTCAGAAACAATTATTTCCCCATTGATAAAAATTGCAAAATAGTTTTTTGCTATTAAATGACCCCGAGCTTGATAAATTTTGCAAATTGTTCAAGTTTATAACGACATTTTTAAAGATAATTAAGTCCAATAAGAAAAATAGTAGTGGTTGCCTTTCAATTATCACTTTGAATGTAAATTTGAAGAAACTGATATTTTCTAATTCTAAAAAAAATGCTAAATAGTTTGTTTCAGTAGCCATTTATTAAGTATTTCTATTTTTAGGCTTTTTAATAAGATTTCCGTTCCCACACATAATTAGTCATTCTTATCCGTCCCAAAATTCGATATTTTTTTTATTTCGGCTTTATTACATTTGAAGGTATGCGAAAAATAAGCTTCATTAAGTCTGATTTCACATCAATAATAAAGCCGCTAGGAAAGTGGAACCATGATAAAAACAATAATATGTATAATTAAATGAAAAAATACGTAGTAGCCGATTTTAATTCTTATCAGTTTCACTTCCGATAAAACTGATAGTAGGCTAAAAAAATATTATGTTATTCAACCATAGAATTGAGTTCATAGCTAAAAAGCCGAATTTTTACGATCTTAATTAACAAAATTTAAACCTCAAATTGAATTTACGGTCGGTTCTTTCGTAATTTCGCTATATATTTTAGGAACCGCCAGATTGAAAAAAGTAAACGGACTTCTTTTGTACGTGCCGCATTTATTATGATATCTTATTATTAGTAATTTTCGATACATGCTGTCAACTAAAATACATAACTAAAAAAGATTTTATAATCAGTTATAATTATTATACTTCTTTTTTGTTAATGTATCATTGACAACGAAAGCAAAAAAATATGTACCTATAGTTTATTTTTTTAAATGTCTACCATCTGTGATTGATCTCATAACAAAAAAAAACAATGAGTTAGTGAATTGTGTTGCCAACATATTGGCAATTCTGGCAATAATAATTCTTGATTAGCTTTGGTGCTAAAATGTAAAGAAATAGGTAGGTGCAGTGTTCACCTACATTTTATTAATAACATTATTGCTGAAGTTTAAGTGAATATTTATTTACTAATCTTAACGACATTATCTCTCAGCTTTTGACAGATGCAGACAAGCCTAAGCTCAAACCCAAATTAATCTGTCTCCTCAAAAAAAAAAGCAACTAGAGAGCAATGCCGCTTATAAATTGCAACGTAATTGGACAATTAAAAAAAACTTCATGCGGTTTAATATCGTTGCCAAAATATCCACTTCATCTGAAAATCGTAGATTAACCCTATTACACTGTGGCAACAAATAAATAAACCCAAATTTCATCCAAAAACAGATAAAGTTTTTTATAACACGCCAGTAAGTCAAAGTGACAGATAGCACTCTGCATGTAAAAAAGTCTAGATACCATAGCAGTTGACAAGACGTAAATATGCGGTTTACAATCGGCGAGACCAAAAAGATTTTTTGACCTCGTTTCATTATTTTTGAAAAAATAATGAATTTATATGACATTTTGCCCAGGCAACGGTACCCGTCTCAATTTGATATACCTATCGAAATTTTTTGTTCGTGATTAGCAGTTTTGTGTTACATAAATAAATATGATTTGTCTTGAGACGATTTTATCTTCAGTCAATAATTTTTGGACATCTGTACATCATATTTTGACATGATATTTCATTTTCTAACAAGCAAAACTTTTCATAATAAATGACTTTTCGCCTTTGTATTGTATCATTTTTTTTTTCAATTTGAAGCGGTATACTTGGTTATTGTCTACATCAATTAAGCCATTAATGTCTTTCAATCTCTAGTCTAGACCACCAAAATTTCATTGCTTCCTTTCAATGTTTTATGATGGCATTTAACGATATAGTAAAAAGCAGTAAGTAGATGCGCAAGTAATATTTATTTCAATCGTCCTTAATTTATATTGATGCATTACAAACTTTCCCAAACAAATTAGAAAGTATATAAACGTCGCCGCCATCGAATAACCGCAAAACAGACAGCTAAAAATAAAAATAAAAGCATGAGGACAAAAAGAAACACCTATTAATAATCTAATTCAGATTCCCATTTATTTTGGATGCGGCTTGTGTGTGTACACAACAAGATAATAGCATCGTCCCATTGCTATAATAAGATCCACAGAGAGAACACAGCACTTAACACGCGTGTGCATCAAGATGTGATGTTATGAAATGCTCCGGGAACTTTGAAAATTTATTCAGATATAAATAAGCGAAAGTAAGTGCTATTGTCGTCAAGATACGATTGAAATAACGCTTTGAACGACCAACATGGAAACGGGAATATAAAGTTGGCGTCAACAGTTTGTTTAAAATTAAAACACCTTTCTAGTGTTTACTAGTTTATAGCCATGATACCACCGTATGGGAGATAAAAGACATAATGTACTACCTAAATAAACATCTTTTTTAAATTTTAGAATAAAATCCAAACAGCGATTTTTATTTCACCAAATAAAGTGCAGTTTAGATCATCTTTATCGAAACATGCTTTATCCGATTCTCCAATAATCCGACCAGAAAGTCGGTAATTAAAACCCTAATTGGAACAACGCTTATTCAGCCAAGCAGCGGGTGTTTTGCACTGCATAAATAGAATAATCTTTTGAACTTTTATAACAGTTGGCTATTTGCATGGCAATTTAAGACAACAAGGACTTCTAAAAAAAAACCACTGAAAGCTTTATCAGAAAAAGTCACAAAACCAATTATTTGCGCCCTCCAAAAAAATGTTAGACCACCGTATACAGATCTCTTACCAATAAACGATAAACTGGAAAATAAGTGCACTACAATAGTATATTGTAAACCTAGGCGGCAAAGTGGTATTTTTCTAGGCCGAGAGAAGATATGGACAGGCGAGCCTGGCCACTTCTCAAGACCTGTGGTTTACACATTATTTTTTATCCTACACAAGATTACCTTATCAACGAGCCTTATCTTAAAATTGGTTTGAGGTTATTACCGCCCATTGCCAATTCAAAATGTCAAACCTTGACAGATGTCTAAAATTCATGGATTACTTTACTGTCGTGATTTACACAATTTATCTTGCACAAAAGTAGTTTTTTGAAATAAGATTGACGTTCATAAACAGTAAAAGTGATTTAAAATTTCAACACCTCATAAATAGTGGGACGCTTAGAGTGTCCTTGGTGCGTGACGACTGTTCAACCGTTTATATAGATTTCATTTTTCTTAAAACAGCGACGCCTGGTGGAGAAAATCACATTTTTTTTTCTAGGCTAGCCGAGAAAGTACATCTTTTCTCGGCTAGCCTAGAAATAATGCACTTTCTCAGCTGTCGAGAGACGAGAAAATTTCATTTTGAGTTGGTGTAGAATAAAAAATAAATAAAGCGGTTTTCAACTTATTTCTGAAGGAAAAATCTAGAGGTAAGATTATTGAAACAAATTATTGAGTTATACCAGGCAGTAAATTGCATTGCCCATAAAAAGAGAGACAGAACAACAAAGGTAAGAAAGTTTTACAACCCAAAGTTACGCCTGTTTTGGGTTAATGTATAGAACCAAACAAGTAGGCGAGTATTAACCTGAATAAAAACCAGTATTCTGAAGCCAGAAGGCTGGTAACCCTGAGATTGAATTCACTCAGAAAGCTAATCGACTTCTAATCAACGTAAAATATAATACAAAAACTGCTGTAATATTCCTAAAACCACAAAATTATCCATGAATAAATCCAAACATGTTCAAATTCTTGTCCATGCTCGTTAAAATTGAGTTTAGACTCAAAAATTATGCCTAAATCCCTACCGCTTTGGAACTGATGATTATTTGTTTGGTATGGGAAAAGACTTTTTGGTGTTTCACATGATACACATAAGATTTAAGAAAAATTTGTTATTCTGACATCAAACAAAACGCCAATCAAGAACATAGGTGCAAACAGTCTTTAATTGTACATATTTTCTTTTTTATTATTACGTTATATTATTATTTAGAATATTTTTTTTATTATTAAAAATATAGTTTTTATTATTAACCTTACAGTAGTCACACGAGGTCTCCCAGATCTAGAAATTCTAAATTCAGTTATAACTCGGTAACATACCTTTCCGGAAAGTACCTTCTTAGGCTTACACCAATTCGCATAGTTTATGTGTGTTACTTGCGGAGTTAGCAGCAGTTGAAGTCTGTGAGACCCCCTGCGACTACTAACGGTGTTATTTGTAGAACAATTTTTTATTTTGAATATTATTTGAGGAGGTGAAAATGTAGCACCTTTAAACTGTTTTTCTTTACTTACAATTATTTGTTTTCGTAGAAAATTATAATGTGTAGTTATGTAGGAGAGCAAGCTCGTATACAGGAGCCAGAACAGAGGCCAGAAAGAGATAGCCGTAGAGGAAACTGCTCGAAGTGTAAAGGTAAAAAGCGAAAAACAAGATATGATTGCACAAAATGTATAATATACTTGTGTTGGAAACATTCCTTCGTTGTTTGTAAAAAAATAATTAATTTTTAGTGAAGTGAGATGCCCTTATATGCGAAGTGGGATGCCCTTATATGCGAACTGTTTTTGCTAGTTCTATTTTTTCTACTTTAAGCAAACAGGACATATGGCATTTTAACATAAAAAATTTGGAAAAAAAACAACAAAAATATACGACGATGCCATGAAATGCGTTCTTTGCGTATTTATTTTTTTTGTGCATTTTTAATTTAGTTAGAACTTAAAATTTTGTGTCAGCGGTGTCATAATATTCTAATAAACAACCAATAAAAAAATTAAACTTGAAGGGGTCTGAGAGACTGCGACTACTAGCGTCTAACTAAGAGGTGCGACTACCGTAAGGTTAAGAAATTAGAGTCTTAGCACCATGAGTCTTAGGACATTTCGGAAGTAGAAACAAAAGATAACAATCAATAAAAACATTTTGATTTAGCTCTAGAAGATATGATTTAAAAAAAAAGCTTAAGATGTAAATCACCCAATAGCTTCAAGTTTGTTTAATAGTAACTGCTGATCTATTTGATCAAAAGCTTTCGGAAAGTCAGTACAGACTACATGAAGTTGCTCTCTGCTATCCATCATTTCAAATGCAAAATTGCTAAAACAGACCAGGTTAGTTGACGTGGATGGCTTTTACCTAAAACCGTGTTGGTATAGACAGATAAAACTTTTTAGAGACAGATAAAGTTGGTTATTATTGCGCTCAAAAGCTTTAGAAAAAAACTGATAAAAGTGAAATTGAACGATAGTTTTCAATGCAATGAATATTACCCTTTTGAATATAGAACAGACAGCCGCTGATTTCCATGTTTTTGGAAAGGTAGAAGTTTGAATTATGAGATTGAATAAAATGCGTAATAGTAAAGAAAATATAACAGCAAAATTATTACGAATAAGAAAAGATGATAATGACAAAAATCAACGAACATACTTATCGGTCATTTCAAAAAAAATATTTATTGGCGTATCAAGAATCAACTACGTTTCAGCGTTTTTTTTTATATTTCTTGATTGTTATGTTTGCTAAATTGCTATTGAATTTGTCTTCAAAGCATCTACAAAATAAATATTATCCACTTGAGGAACTCCAATTAACTTAACGAAAACAACAATTACGTTCTAAAATCTTCATACGACTAAATTTTGGTTCTTTAGGCTGAAACTTGATGGTTTTTTATGATATTTTATTATTTTGAACACCATTGTTCATGTTTTGTAAGCAGTATAAAAATCCATAGGATCAATACCGATAGAATAAAATTTTAGCTCCTCTATAAGGACCTTTCAAAACTAATCTAGTCACATATTTTCAAAACCAATGAGTTTGATTTGTATTGTTTTCTCTATAGCATCAATTATTTGAAAATTGCGTTAAGTAGACGTTTAATTCTCAAAAAAAAAAACATTATATCAAAAAATGCAAAAATATCTCCACAGGAATAGATGAATTCAAATGTTCTAAATGAAGCAAACTGTTTCAGCTCATTATTTCGATTTTATCGCGTGTCCCAAAGCCATCCAAATTTTAAATAAAACTTGTATTAAGTGACCGCATTTATTAGAACCATTTCCTAAAAAGCCAAAAGCTTTAGTTAAATTTGTGTTTCTGTAAATTGAATTTTGGCATTTATATTGATTCCATACCTGTTTATACGCTACAAGAGGAATACATTCTCAATTTTCCGCCAATATTATTCTATTTTGGTCGTCAATATGATTTTTTTGTCAAATTTTGAAATATTCAATCGATTTTAACGTTTAAATTATTTACTAGGCGGTAATTGTAATAGCGGTGTCATGCTGATGATGCCATTGTACTGTTAAGAGTTAAATTTCATCTTAATGGCTCTGAACATCATAATATCGTAACAGCACTAATGGTTTGTTTGAAAGTTTGCAAAGATAATATAGCAGGAGATAAACCAAAAACCACATCACCTTTGAATTAATTTTTCGACTTATTGATAGTGAAGTTCATCAAAAAAAAAAGTGAAACCACATAGTAAAAATTCTCACATAAGAGAAGTATTTTTTACTGACATTGTCGAAAAAAATTTATGGCATTCTACTTATAAAAAACCCATTTCTTTTTACAAAAAATCAGCGCTGACTTGATAAACATTTTTTTCGAAGAGAGTTTGGTAGATACAGCATCAAAGACACAAAGTGTTTTTTTTAAATATGCAAATCAAATTAACAGCTTTGTGTTGAAAATTTATTTATTTGTCACTACACCAACAACAATATAACTGTACAATTCTTGTTAAGCAATTAATCTCAATTCCAGGAATCGTGTATTATGGCACATTTTCACTTCAATACATTAAGATGTATCTTTATCATTAGAGACATTAGTCACGCTTGATTCTCCAAATATCTGTATATTTTTAGAGTTTAGTAGTAAAGACAGATTTGGCCATCGAACAGGTGTTAAATTATTTTCATACATTCATGTCTTACAACAAATACTTGACCTTTTTATGACTTGAGGCAGTGACCTGCCGGAAAATTATCCAAATTTGGTTTTAAGAGGAATAAAATTTGAGATGAAATTAATCCTACACATTTCACGCCCTTGCGCGTAACAGCAAATTTCTCAAACATGTTAAAATAGATAAAACCTCAAGTGACACATCGATTTGATGTTATAATACATGAAAGGTTATAAAAATATTTCATAAAGCTTTCATGTGTCCTGCAAATCCCGAAAACCACAGAGCTTGCAGAATACATTAAAAACAAAATTAGTTTAGAACAAAAAATTGAATAAAAAAAAAGCTTTAATAAAACTCAATACAAAAAATGACCCAAGTGCCCAGTTTCAAATTGTCCAATAGAGTTTAAAACAATTTCTGTTCTCACACACATATAATTTTTTTTAATAACAATTAATTATATACAACTCAACACAAAGTATTATTAAAGAAAAGCAAAAAACGTTTACAAAAAATCAATTAACAATCAAGTATTCGCATAATTTTGCGTTAGGTTGGTCAACCATTATTTCCATTACCGTTTATAACATTTATTAACTAAAACGTTTTCCTCGTTACGATTTACTGTAAATCCACTGTTAATTTAAACGCAAACCATTAATTTTTAACCTGCTAATTAATACATAAATAATAATTATAATCACTGTCACATTAAAGAACCGCCACACTAATTCCCAATTATAAAAAGTTCGCTAACATATAAATCCAACCATGTGAAAAATTAGAAAACGAGCTTTCCGAAAACTCTAATTAGTTGTATGTATTTGTTTACTCACATTACGATCGCAATTTCGTTCCAAAACCAGAATGTGACCTAAAAAAGAAAAGCAAAAATTAATAACAGCATCACATTAATTAGGTTGTTTTTTTAAATTGTTTTTTTCTGAATTTTAAAATTGCTATTAATCAATTATAATGGTCTTTTACATACTAACATCTAACAAATTAAAAACGTCAAAAATCAACGTATTATTAATTCATTTATTTAATTAATTTAAACAAATTGAACAAAAAAGACTTTATTTTTGTTCAAATTTTAAATTTTTACGATAACTTATTCCAATGAAGAGACGATCCAAAAATGCTTGTCAGTTCATAGACAATTTCTTCTTCTTTCAAACAAAACAGCAATTATTCAAATCAATTCATAAACAAAAAATAGATACTCAACCAAAGAAAAAAATTAAAACTAAGCAATGTTGCACTATAAGATGCAATTGCGGTTGTACTTTCCAAGAGCCTTATCCTATCTGAAAATATTTCTGAAATAAAAAATCACCGATGCATCATATCAAAATAAAAAACAATCCTTAAAAAAAAATAAAAAATACACTCACAGACATAAAAATCAAAAAGGCCAAGTTATCACGCTAGCGTGTTTTGTCTCAAACGTATATCAATGATATACAAAAGTAATATATCTTCCATATACATATATATATATTTTAAATTATAACATTAATTGTAAATTAAGTATTGATTACATTAATTTGAAACGGCAAAAAGTAAAGATGTCGTGCATGCCCTATATTAAATAATATATTTTCTGTGCCTTCTTTCAAATATACGCGCAAATTGTAAAAAGTAGATGAAACATAAACTAAAACTCATTCATATCAAAATGACATTTGAGTCTTGAAAAATAGTTATTTACATAAAAGTCAGGAAAATTTCACATTACTGAAGAGGAGCTAAACTGAAATACGAGGCACTTTGTGCCGAGTATTTTAAAGCTCCGAGTCAAGTAAGAGATTTTACTGACGTGTTTTGTATTACATTTTTACGGAAATCGTAAAAAAAAACGAAATTAACAAATTTTAGAATTTTTTTTGACAAATTCTACAAAAAGCAAGTTTGTCAATTTTGTTGGCAACTATAGTTACTAGAGTATCAATGTTATTTTGCGTCTTGTAAAGTTTTTACAGTACTAGTCCGGAAAACTTTCCAAGACGATTTCCGGAAAATGTATTTTACACATTCTTCTGTCGTCTTATACATACTCTTCTGTCAAACTTCAAACGATTGAAATAAAAAACCTAATAATATTATTTCTCATGATTGCTTACTGAATTATATTGAAAAGTTTATTTCAAAATAATCGCAAAAACAACAAAACTTTTATGATTATGATAAATTTATAAATATAATCAATTGAAAATCAAAACACTGTATGCCTCATAATTTTTTATACTATTGTGACGTCACACTCGCACTCGGGTTTGTTCGACGTGTTCTCGGTACAAAATTAAAACGTTTATTTTTAGTATCATGTAACTTTTTAATTATTATAGCACAAGAAAAATTAAAAACTAGTCTTTTCAGCTGCAATTCTGACCTCTTTAACATTTTCAATGCTTTTGACTAAATAGATACAAAATCTTATCCCAGCTTATAAGACAACTAAATTTTTTTTATGAGTTTTAACACTGCTTCTAGAAAAAATTATAGTGGTTAAAAGCCATAATACCATAAGGGTAAAAGAGAAAATTTAAAAGATCTAAGGGAAAATATGCCTAAAATTCAGAATTAGAGTGCTAAGCAAAGCAAAAATATGAATGAGAAATAATAAAGAGCTGAGATAGCTTTGCTGCCTCTCCTTTCCTTACATTTGTATTTTACAAGTCGAATTTATTTTGTTTGACTGACCCGCGGCGCAAAGCAGCCTTCTGTCTCACTCAAAGAGTAAAGTATTAACCAAAAGCAATAACACTTGAAAGCAAAATCCACTAAACTGATGCCCGTCAATAAAAAATATATGTTGATCAATAAATACTACAGCAAATGCTCCAGTATTACGACTTTTCCAGGTATTTCCTGGTTAAAAGTATACAAATAAAGCAAGTAATAGATGTATCCTTTTTCAGGGACGTTGATTTCAACGAAAATCACCTTTCCTTTTTCCTGAAAATTGCTGTCATCGGCGAATTTTCCATTCAATGCCATGTTAAAGTGTTCTTTTTGTTGCTTAAAATTGCAAGGTATTGGAATATAAAGAATACCCATGTTTATTTTATAACGTGTTTTACGAGAGAAATTTGTAATGGCAGCCTTCATAAATGTAAATCAAAGATATAAAAAAATAATTAACTTACTCAGTATAGAGAAAATGTTTTTGTCTTAGAAATCTATAATGGCAAATGTAAACAGGATACGTAAATGCAATAGCAGCAAATCGTATTATGTAGAATCGGTTTGACACTTAGGTTTAACGTTTTGTGAATTACACAAAAAAAACGAATTAAAAGCAATTCAGTACAAACATTCATAAGTAAAGCATATATTTTTTTAAATTTAAATGAGGTAATGCTATAAATAAACTGTCTTTATAGTGTTTAAAAAATAAAATCGTAAACTTTTCAAAAGAACTCTCGCTTTTAGTCACTTTTTGCCTATCTAATACTGTTCGTTAATCACTCTGGCTTTGTGTTTTTTTTTGCTGGTATTCGTGGACTCAGATTTTCAGTCTCAACAGTTCGAAAGAGGCTTAAGAAAAAAAGATTTGTCTTCAAAAACACCCTGGATTAACCGCAACACATCGAAGAGCACGACATTCTTTCGCGCATCAGTATATGGAATGTGGATTGAGGCAACAATGAACCAGTCTTTACAGATAAGTCTAGGTTTAGTCCTAGATCACCAGAAGGTCGTGAGAAGTTGTGGAGAAGACCAGGTGAGCAATATAATCAATGAGAACTGGATTTAATAAAGGCAGTTTTATGGTCTGAGCTGGTATTTCCTTTGAAACTCGCACTAAATTTGTGCTATACACCGTGTATTTGCGAGCATTTTCTTTTAATAGACGACAACGCTCGTCTTCACATTGCGAGAATTGTAGTCTAATATTGAGAAGGAGTTAGTATTCGACGTCTTCTGTGGCCAGCCAATAGTCCGGATTTGAATCCGGTTGAGTACGTCTGGAACTCTATTGACCGAAGAGTCAGACGACGCCAACCCCTCTCATTCTAATCGTTTGGTAGGATTACGAGTTTCTTTCATTTTTGCTATTGTTGAGCGACAGACGTTGCCCTTATTTAAGATCAATAACTGTTTTTAACAACAACAATTTTGAAAAAGACTGACATTTTTTTAAATTTGATAAAATAGAATCTGTTCATAAAATAAAAGCTTGCGACAATATCATTGTGTTTTTCACACATATTTACTTATAAATAAAGAAATTTCAATCTGCCTTCCCACCGTTGCTTTGCTTTTTACGACATAAAAATATATCTCAAGTCGTTTAGATTGGGATCAATAAGAATTAAGACTCGGGCAATATTTATAACGGTGACTAAAAATAGTCACAAATAAAAAAATTCCAAAGAAAATAAATCGCTTCCAACAAGGATACATTAAAAACTTTGATAACCTATTAAGAGCTTTTAAAACTAAACATATTGCCAATAACCAAACCGCACCTTGACCGACGTTTATATCAATGGATTTCTTAAAAGAATAATAAAATTAACAGCATCTTAATTATTAGAAAACATTATTATCCATAGCACAAATGCAATTAGGTAGCCAAATCAATGTTGTGCTATTAAAAAGTTATGGGTATCATAAATTAACATTACCAGTAAACGATACTGATAGATACAAATTAACATCTTTTTTTTGCACAAAGCAGTATACTTTTAATTAATTTGAAAATCATTTTTTGTGCCTTGCGCCTGCAATCTTCACTTTCTTGGTATCTCTAACGGTCGGAAAAAAAAATTTCCGGCCTAGACCGGAAAGTTGACTATAGAAAATTTTTTATAGTTTAAATATTTGTCTTGGCACCATCTGTTACTAACCGTAGTTAATTGTCAATTTAATGTATCTTTATGAGCAAAAATCACAAGAATACCTTTATAAACTAGCACAAATAGTACTATTACATAAACGTTAACATTCTTAAATTGATTGTAAGTAATGTCGTTCTAAAACCGACTTAAACCAATTATTCACGTTTTTTTTGGTTTACTGTACCTAAATATACTCAGTAAATAGAATGAATAAAAAACAACATGTTAAAATACCTCACAATCCTTGTTAAATTTGTAAATTTAATCTATAAAATAAGATAGACGATATTATATTCTGTGGTTGACAAATTTGACAGTGGTTATGATTTGTGTTGTATCCAATTTGTGATGATTTTCATTTCAACGCTCAAATTGTATAAAAAAATATCAATTATAAGCTGTTTCAGCAACTAGATATTCCTTCAGAAACTTTTTCAGCTGCTCGCCTCTTTTAATATTTCTCCCAGTTAAGGTACAAAGAATATTAGATTTAATGATCTTACAAATTGCATATTTAACTTTTTCAACAAAAAATTTCAATTGAATTTATTCAAAGTCTTTCAAATAGGTCAAAGTAAATTCAGCATTCAATTCAAAAACTTAAAATAGAGAATTGAATTATAAAATAAAGAAGTTTGGGAAAAAGCCGAGGTGCTCAATTATAAACTACAAAACTGATTTAATTCAACAAAACTTTGCTTATCTTTTCAAACTGGCAATAAAAAAAACAAGTAATTATGTGATTACATTAACGCATTTTCAGTTAAATAATTGACTCACTTTGTCACAAGAAATAAATGTTTTATTTCTATGTAGAAAACGCACAAAACTTTTCCCATTGCTAAATTTAACATTAAAAAATATAAATATATTGAGATAAATCAAAGAGGCAATCCTCAGAAATAATGGCTCAATTTTAATAATAACACTTCTACTACCAAAAACGACATGCTTCCACTTTTCAAATTATACATCAAATCATAACTAAGAGCTGTATGCCGTAGAAAAGTTTAATTCTAGTTAATCCAGTTCTTCCATCTTAAAACCCAGATAAACTTATTGTTCTTTAAAAAAAATCTATGATAAAAAATGCTCAATTATGAAAATTTTGTTTCCGCGTATCTTATCTATTTGCTCAGACTTGAAACGTATTTAATGTTAAGATAATTTTTCATCTATTTTACAGACTAATAAAGCTTATTTGTTTCTTTTCTTTTTTTTAATAAAAATATGAGATTGGGCATATTTTTTAGATTTTATTCAAAAACAAAATACTTAAGAGATTACTCTTTATTAAATGTTTAGTAAATAATTTAATACATTTACAAAATTCATTAAATGGTTAATTTAATACATTTACAAAATTCATTAAATGGTTATAAGTCAAGATATTAAGATATTGTAATATCAAACATATTTAAAATAATTTATAAAATAAATGATCATATCAACATAATATGCCATAATAGAACCTATTTGAAACAAAATTCATAAACATTTAGTAAAATAATAGTTATAATAGTCAGGAAAATTTCACATTACTGAAGAGGAGCCAAATTGAAATAGCCGAGTATTTTAAAGCTCCGAGTCAAGTAAGAGATTTTACTGACGTGTTTTGTATTAAATTTTTCCGGAAATCGTAAAAATAGGCGAAATTTACAAATTTTAAAATTTTGTTTGACAAATTCCACAAAAGTCAAGCTTGTCAATTTCGTTGGCAACTATAGTTACTAGGGTATCTTTTTTATTTTGCGTCTTGTAAAGTTTTTACAGTACTAGTCCGGAAAACTCAATTTTCCTGCGAGTAAATAAGCAGGAAAATGTTGTTTCCAAGACGATTTCCGGAAAAATATTTTAACAGACTAATAAAAGTGATTATAAAACATATTTCCTTTTGAAAATTTTGTAAAGTTTTATAAAAACACAAGAAAATAAAATAAAATAAATACTACTTAACAGTTATGACTCCACACATATCTTCTTGCGTCACACACTTTCCAAAGAAAAACTGCTTTGTTTCACTCAAAATTTTCTACACACAGATAATTATGACCAAAAGTCATAAACAAAATCATGACTTGAAGCTCCTCAAAAGATCGTCCCAAAAAGCTTCAAGTCGAAGTTTTCACTCAAAGTACCGAGAAGAAGTACCAACTAGAAGTTGTGATTCAAAGCCCCGACTCCACGTTACGACCGGAAGTTTGACTCGACCAGAAGTCACCAACCAAAGTCTTACTAGACTCGCCATTAGAAGCCCTTATTTTTAAGCTCCTCTGGTATTTAAAGCGTCCATTTCTTTCTTTCTAGATTCTTTGGGTAAGATTCATCGACATTTGATTTGTCATGATGTTATGTTGTTAATTTTTATTAGTTTGTCATAACATTATGTTGTTCCTACCTATTGGTTCATTTCCTCTCTCATTTGTCGTTTCATGTACCTCCTCATCGAATTTTTTCATTCTTGCATCAGAAATCAATTAAAAAAATGTGTGAATTTGTGCATTGTTGGCTAAATAATGTTACACTGTGGGTTTTATCGTTTTCACACGTTGCTGACTGATAATAATATAACTCGTTTGGAACAAATTTTGCTGCTGAACATTCTCTACATAATGTCCAACGATTACCACAAAAAGAAAAAAAATCAATGTTTTACAGCCTAATTTAGTGAAACTGTACAGATGCGATCAGAATATGTTTAAATCCTGCTTCAAAAAGTGGTAAAAATGGTATTTTCCAATAATTGCACATTGTATTGAGCGGTCTATGGTAAAGCCACAAAACAAACCTGATCAACTTTCGTTTCGTCGATCAGCGACAACAAGTCTATTAGAAACACATTAAAAAGTCGGAAAGAGAGGTCCATCTAAGAGTTCAGCGGATGATCGTCTTGATCTTGATCATTTGATAGTATACAAACAAGGAAAATAAAACAAAATGTACAGTTTGTCACAAAAAAGCTAATTTCAAATGCAATAAATGCGCTGGTTTGATTTAATACTTCAAAGTATTATTTTATATATTATTTGTTTTGCATTATTTGATTGAACAAACTTTTTAATTAGCGATAGTATTCAAAAGTCTAATGGCCGGTTTCACAAAGCGTTGTTAAATTTTAACACGATGTTAAAATCGATTTGGGTTTCATAAAACGTTGTTTCTAATGTCAATGTCAAATTTAACACAAGTTAAGCTAACACGTTGTTAAATCCGTTGTTAAAACAAAAATCGGTTTCACAAACCATTGTTAAGATTTAACACGTTGTTAAATCCCTTGTTAAACTAATTAAAGCTCTGGCTTCAAATGCCCTCGGCTTCACCTCGGGCATTATGGCGCGAAGGGCCGAAAATTCAACTTTTGTCCCTTGTAGTGTAATATACTATTTCCTACCTGGCTACACAGTTCATAAAGACACAACGCTTTTCCTCTGTGAAATTTTCCCCCTTTTTCGGTTACCCGATTGCAAATTATTATCCATCTTAACAATCATGATTCAAGTGAAATAAAGTAACAACAAATAATTTTGCAGAGATTAGTGTGACGAAAGACGGTGAGGAAAGATAAAGCCTCACAACAGAATCGCCCCAATTTAATAACTTTGAATTTTTGTATTTGACATTTGATCTGACAGATGGTGGTTTTGTTGAATAACATAAAATTATTGAAGTTTATTGCCGATATTACCCGATTTTGTGAGATAACAGGTTGTTAGTTAACAACGTGTTAAAAATCTGAAACTCGTTCTTATTTTAACGTGTTAATTTTAACACAATGTTAGCTGACAATGTGTTAGCCAAATTTTAACAACGCTTTGTAAAACCGACCATAAGAATTCAAAATAATTTCTAAAAAAACTGTGCTTATAACGATATGAAGTGGTTTCAAATTTTACCGTCCTTTTAAAAGGTCTATCATTTACAAAAAATCTGAATGTTTTCTTTTTTTTTCCATAAGTAAATCCTATGGACAAACATTAACGTGTTTTTTATTAAATTTTTAAAGGAAAAAGTTGGTAAAAATATTTGAAAGACCAAGAATGGATGGGCGATGTTTTAGTTGTATCATCAAACATTAGACACAAAAAGTGTTAAAAAATTTTCCAAAGATCAAAACTGAAGAAGATCTGTTTATCGATTTATGTGCATTTTATCTATAGTGCTGTGAAATAAAAGTATTCTTTTAACAGCCAATATAATCTTATTGATCCGCTTAATTATGAATTGAACCAAAGTAAATTGCCGCATACCGTTCAGTATATATGACTATTCAGATTGTTGTTTTTATGTAAATATTTATAATAAATCAAATACCGCAGCTGTGTTTTTTGTTTGAATGTTAATTTTAAACAACCTTGACATTAGGCCATGTATGTATCGTCAAATTAAAAATAAACTTTAGCTGCCGACAAATTTATTTTAGATCAGTTATTGATGAAACCTATTAATCGAATTAGCTGAAAACAGGTAGTTATCAGCTAGATTGAAAAATTATTATGATAATTGCGCAGCATTTATGTAATTGTTTTCGTTCATGTTTCAATGATCAACAAACAATAATAACTTCCCGCAATGTTTTCTGCTGCGTATGATGTAAAATGGAATAATTAGTGCCATTAGAATGCTAGTCAGTTTAGTCAGTTACTGTCACTGCTTTCAAAACTTTGTTTAAGGACCGGATGTTTTTAAGAGCTTACAAAACATAATTATAATAATTGATTCCCAACTGAAACCTGCTATTAATGTTGCTTATATCGTGCCAACAAAGAAACATTTTTAATTTATATTTAAAATAGTAAAAATGTAGGGAAATTCAAAATGTATCATTGCAAGCGTAAGAGTTCAGTGAGTCAAAAAAAAAACAATTTATTTTGTACCTAAGGATCAGTCTTTTCTAGCTTTTTGAACTATAGTACTTTCAAGTTAAAGACGAAATGGAGGTAAACAATATCACGTGCTTAAGCCTTATTATTAAAATTGCTCTAGCCAGCCAATCAACGCACTTTCTGCGTATGAGAGTGATGTTTAACCAATAAAAACGCCAATGAATTCTACTCACGCTCCTTCTTTTGTTTACATTCACCTCACCTTTAACTTGAAACTACTATAGATACTTACTTGGTTTGAATGTCATATCAAAAATGTTTGAAAAACGACTTAAAAACTAGCAAACTTTAGTATAAAGTATTGATGAATTAATAGTAATTTTAAGTCAGCTTAGTATCTAGACAGCAATAATTAAACAGTTGTCAATCAATAACTAAATATGTACATAGGTGTGTTGATTTTCCTTCATTACCCATTCTTTTGATCAGATACATAGTTGATAGCATTACACCTATATCAGTTATTTTTTGTTATTATCAATATTATTATTTAAAGTCTAGCCAGTCCCTGATTATTTTTAATTGCTGCAGTGTTATTACCGTACAAAGGTAACAACATAGATTATTTATTGTAAAGTAGAATGAATCACTAATATCTTCATTTTTAGTAGTCCAATGTTCATGGTTGTTACTAAAAACAAAAAACTAACAATAAAACAATTTTCTCTTTCTGATTAATATAGCCTACAATAATTTAAGTCAAAAAAAAGTTATTTCGATAGATAGACAATTATAGAGAAGCTTAGTTCCAAAAAGTACCAAATCCACAAATAGTAATAATAACTTCAATCTTAAAATTAAACGTGCTGCGGTAAACTCATTATCGTCCTATACAGGGAGATTCAGGATGGAATTCGCACTTTTATATCTTATTCATTAACGAAAATATTAACAACAAACCGTACACTTTTGTAAATCGCTTATTAAAGTACTTACAGTGATGTTCCTAAATAAACGCTACAGTGACAGAATAATATATCAAAATTATGACATTAAACTTTTTTTTAAATGATAGTTTATACATTGCGCAGTCTATTCTTGTATACTTGGACTATATCACTTTATCTGTAAGCTTGGGCATGTTTCGTTCTGATTGGGACTATTCAGCAAGTTGCAGCAGATTTAGATTTAAATAAATTTGCAGTGAAAAATTTAAGCTCATATTTACTCAACTGCCTGTTATTTCCGTAGTACGTTAAACAATCTCATAGAAGCTGCCTTGCACCAAAAATTTCTAAATATTTTAATACATTATTTACGTTTGAGACAAAAAGCGCTAACGTGATAACTTGGTTGTCCAGTCAGCGAAACACTTTTCATCTCAATTTGTATCTATCAACTTTGATATTTGTAATTTAAAGATGCATTGTGCATTAAAATAGATAGAAACTTTGTTTCTGACACATTTTTGAAGCAAGGCAGCTTCTAATAATGTCGCTGGCATTACCATACTTAATAATTTTTATTATAGGCATGAAAACAGGCAATTTTTGACATTGTATATCAAATAGAAAGTCTGATATTGCCTCTCACGTTGCCTTGAGTTATTGAGCACTTATAAAATGATTGTTTATGAATAATGCCAAAAAAACCGTAGAGCTTCTAAGCGCTTAAATAATGCTCGCTTTCCAAATAGACTGATTCCATCAGATTCTTTTCAGAGACTCTTTGCAAATTAGAAAAAATTTAAGCAAAAGCATATGTTTTGCAAAAAAAAATTGTTTTCAAACCTAGATTTCAAAAAAATAAGAAACATGTAATGTGAGTTTTAGCCGGTGCTGGTATAAATTTTGAGACGTGTTGGTTGAGTTTTTAGGGATTAATTTTTAGTACATGGAAAGTGCTTACTACACATAACTTAGTGTCGTACGATTTTTGTTAAAAACACTTTTTTGTGTACTTTATAAAAGGCAAAAAAGATTAAAGCTCTATTGTTTCAATCTCTTTTTAATTCTTTTCCGCTTTGCTATAAATCATTTAACATAAAACGCTGGAATAATTATTAGAAATCAAAAAAGATAAAACAACCAAAAACAAAAGTCTTTTTTAAACAACCCTCTATCCATGTTTTGGCATTCTAGAAAAAATGAGAAATCCAACCAACACTTAGCTGAGCGTGCTAAAATAGTTCATAGAGCATTAAGATCCAGCTGCACAAATAAACGTTGATTAACAATTTGATGATGATTAACTGTTAATCGGCAATCAAATCAATATTTTGACCAATGATAAAACAACCAAAAACAAAAGTCTTTTTTAAACAACCCTCTATCCATGTTTTGGCATTCTAGAAAAAATGAGACATCCAACCAACACTTAGCTGAGCGTGCTAAAATAGTACATAGAGCATTAAGATCCAGCTGCACAAACAAACGTTGATTAACAATTTGATGATGATTAATTGTTAATCGGCAATCAAATCAATATTTTGACCAATCAGATGTTAAGAAATAGACAATTATCAATATAGTGACAATCAAAATTTGATTGGCGTTTGTGCAGCCGGGCGTAAGTCTAGTATTTTCGATACCAATGATAAAACAACCAAAAACAAAAGTCTTTTTTAAACAACCCTCTATCCATGTTTTGGCATTCTAGAAAAAATGAGACATCCAACCAACACTTAGCTGAGCGTGCTAAAATAGTACATAGAGCATTAAGATCCAGCTGCACAAACAAACGTTGATTAACAATTTGATGATGATTAATTGTTAATCGGCAATCAAATCAATATTTTGACCAATCAGATGTTAAGAAATAGACAATTATCAATATAGTGACAATCAAAATTTATTGGCGTCTGTGCAGCCGGGCGTAAGTCTAGTATTTTCGATTAGAATATAATCATTTTTGTAAACCACGGGCCACCATGGTTTAAGCTGTTTTTCTTTTTTATTATTATTGGTAGTAGTAGCATTGTTTACTAGACATGCTTCATTTTTTGCACAGCAAGATTATCCTATACCCGGTGATCTACTCTTAACTCATCCGCTAAAATAATCCAACTTCTAATTATTTATAACAGAATATCAAGATTTTAGCTGATGAGGTGTAAAAATAAATGCTTGTTATCAAAAATGTTCAGATTGTCAAGCTAGTGTTGACATTTATTTTTAATTTACACAAGCAATTCCCGCAAAAGTTTTTTTTATTTTACGTTTTTTTTTCTCAGAAATATTAAAATTATTTTATAATTTTTTTTTTTCATTTCATATGACAAGATTCAAGAATTGGCAGCAAAATTTGTGCTCTCTAATTTATCCGCACACAGTCAACAACTCATAAATAAGAAGAATCTTGACATTTCAAATATTAAATTGCCAATAACTTCAAGTCTAAACATTATTTTTCAATTTTTTAACAGATTTTCTTTAAGAAATTATAAAACTGAAAATTTTTATGTGCATAGAAATCAATTTTGTCACAACTGATCAAAAAATCTTTTTTTCCTGCTTTGGTGACACAAATGAAAGCTTTTGTAGAGCTCCTTTTAATAATTACTCATTATAAAATAATCAAAGTTTAAACAAAATTTAATAACCCAAGCTTAATAAACTATAAATAAGTATGTTAAAAAAAATAATGTTTTCACAATATTGTCAAAACCACATGTTTAACATTTGCTGACTTTTTAGACGCACAGGTTATTTGTCTGCGCAAAATTGCACAAATGTGTACTTACCTTTAAACTCAACTACAGTCTTGCTTACTACTCTCTTAAAAGTTTGATTAATTGCACTTTTACAAGCCACGCAATTATTAATTTCCCAACAAGCATCAGCCAACTCCGTAGCAGCAAAATTGTTATTTCTGTATTTTTAGACAATTTATGACACATTTAGATTCGCATCATCAGATTTGCAATTATAGAGAAAAGTTAATTTTTGACATTTTAATTCAAGCTCGCACATGGTGCGAGCTTGAATAAGTTTTTGAAAAGAAAACTGTTCTGTATACGTTAGAGCCTTTTGGAATGAGAAAAAAAACCACTGTATATAATTAAACATAAAAAAAAATTTTTATTAAAAATATTTTACATACTGTAACTAACCATTTTGAAACTTTGAGTTTTTTGAATACCATTCTTGTATATACAGTGCGTTCATAAATTATTTAGATGTACTCTTGCCATGAAATTTCAAACGTATGATCAATTTTTGATTAGTTCATACAAAGAAACGTACGATATTATAGACGAGCTTTGACGTTTGTTTGACATTTGTCGGCAAACATACTATAAAAGACAATAAAAATCTGTCAGCTATATTACACAGCAAGAGTAGATCTAAATAATGTATGAACGCACATACAATATTATACGCCTCTCACTCGCTCGTGTTCTCTCGACATAGAAGTCTACTTTTTATTTCTGACGTGGAGTTATACGAATAAAATCTCAAAAAAGCATAACTTATTGTTAACAAGAGAGAGGCACGATCGACCGCGAGTATCCCAAACAGCCAGTTTGTGCCACCGTTCTAGATGGATATTGTTGCCGATGTACCAATTGTTCTTTGCGGCGACTTCAACATAAACGTGAAAAATGATAGATATTAATTAGTCAACAACGCTGAGAGAAACAATCATCGTTCTGACTCTACTTAAAATTAAACTGTACAAATAATTGTAATTTTCAATTAACTCCTTCTTGGTATTATACAAAATAATGATAATTCAGTGAAATAAAAATAATTCAACTCAATTCATGATGCGTATGCAATTTTTCATCAATGTTTTCTTATGACGTTATCACGTAAAGTTATCGTCCGTAAACTGACGTTACAAACAAGCATTTTTTTTAAGTTAAAATTAAAAAAAAACGTATCGACTAAAAAATTAAGGGTGAAACAGTTATGTTAGCAGCAGATGTCACAATAAGTACAAGGTATGAAGTAAGACAGAGATACTTCCACTAAATTTAAACGTAAATGAGTATTTCAAGTTTTCTGTTACAAGTGTTACTTAACCTAATAATGTATCCTATATTTTATATTCTGGCTATAAATTAAAACGTTAGACGTTGCAAAACAAATATTGTTGATGACATCAAGCATATTGCAGTTTGAATACGGACAAGCAGTTGTTTGATAGCAGCAGCTGTAAAAATTTTAGTCACAGAATGTTTTTTTAGGTTAACACACTTCCTGTTTTGTTTCTGCTTTTGGAGATTGCGCAATTTTCAAATCATACAACGAACCGCCACTGCCTACAATAGGTGACACCTACAATGTACATAAATATTTAGATAGATTTATTTACATTATTTTCCCACTAGAAAATCTAATCTAAAAATATCGATAATATTAGAACAGCATTATTGTTTTCAAATCTACAAAAACTACGATCTAATGTTTATTTTGGATTTTTCCTTTCGTATGTGATGGGAAATCGTGTTCTAATTTTTCGCCTCACAATGAATTGTATAAAATCGTGACTGCCTTTAGAATTTCCGCCTGTCATTCACAATTCCAAGCTAATTCAAGACCTCAATTCTCCATACGTTGAGATAGGATTCACTCTGTGTTAATGTAAAATCCAAATCCAGTCGAAATGTTGCATAAGGTGAGGAAGTTGCATGACCCTGTTATGGTATGAATGACCCAGCTGAAAGAATTTTAACGAGTTTGTGAATGAAGAAATCTCGGATTGATTGTTATGAAGGATGCTGTTTACGTTATGATTATTATTGCTCTATAAATCGTACCTACTGTGTGGTCATGCTTTTATCTACTATTATTATTGAAAAAACATCATGTCTATAAACTTTTATCTTCGATACTGTTTGTACAATAAAAATATCCATATCGAAAATAACATTCTCTGATTCCAATGCTAATTGCAAAAATTAATTTTGCAATTAAGAAAAGTGCAAAAATGCAATGAACAGATACCAGATACTGAACCACAAATCAGGTATCTGGAACAAAGTGCTGAAAAAAAGTAGGTGTACAGGGTCAAAATATTCATAGCAAGGCGATTAGCAGCTTTAAATTTGCCGAATACTTATAAGTCCATTAAAGCTATAAGTCTATTCATGGTCCAAGAGGCAACCTTAATAATATTTCAGTAATTTTGAAAGCTTTTATACATATTTATATAAGATAAATATGTATATAAGACGCCGTTTGTGTCAAAATTAAACTTTAAAAGCAAAAATGATGTAATAATAATAATTTTACGCACAATATATATAATAAAATCTAGCTTTTGTGTCGTTCCGTTATAGATGACGGGCGTTCGTGTTGCTACATCAAATATATTTATAATAATTTAAAGCTTTTTGACCTGCCGTTATACAAAAAAGGCGATACTGTTCCCTCTTCAAACTTCAAATCATTAGAAAATTATTAGTTCTTCAGATTTCATTAAAAATTCTCCATAGGTTTTACCATCATATTTAAGAAACTTAATAATATTGCTAATAGATACAGGATAGATAATATTTCTTCAAAGCTACTGCTTTATTTTAAGATGATTTTCTCATTTATCCCTTGTTCAAAGCCTAAATAATCATAACACCGCTTTAAATCGACAAAATAACTATAATTCATAGAAGCCAATAAAATACCAAGTCAAATTATGTAAGTATAAATAAAGCATTGAAATTCTAGCTTTCATTTGTTCAAATTTCAAATGTTAAACAACACGAATCTATATAATCTATACCAATATGAATATTGTGGCGCCCACCCTCGCGCCGGCGTTTTTTTTTTAAATTTCGTAATATCATTTGAATTAAATGTTCTATTTCAATAATTCAAAAAGTAATTAATAGGTATTAAAATAGTCTTTAACACGAAATAATTTATTTGGATAAGAATTAATACAAAGGTATAAATAAAATGGTCTGATTTTGATCACCATTTCTATAAAATTTTAAAATATAATAAAATAGTTATAGTGACTTAACTAAAATAGTTGAAAATATACTCTCGCGTGGTTTTTTGTAAATATGTATTAATATGTTCTATAATGTTGTAGAAACTTTTTTTTATCTATCATTAATACTTTTCGCCGCGCATGCGATGAAAGACAGTTTATAGCTATTTTTTTACACCTTCGGTTGATTTTAGTAGAGATTTCTAAAGATCTCTAATTTTTTCTATTAATAAACGTAGTCTTAGTTATTAATATTATTATTAGTATTTTTAATATTAGAAAAGCAACTCGACAGGCCGAACCCAATTGCAGAGTTACTATAAATACATACATGAAAATATAGACGAAAAAAAAACACAAACTTATTGCTCTGCTTTCTCAGAATGAGAAACAATATTATAGAAAAGTTCTTTTAGCTTCAATTGGCTACAACTAAAAATGTCGACTTCGTCCTCAACATATTAACAAGATGATATCAGCCGATAGGTCAATAATGGGAAACAAAACGTTCACAGCATGAATCTCATTTATGTCTTTAGAATGACAAATAACAAAACCGAAACACTTGAAAGCAGCTGATATCATCTTGATAATATGTTGGTTAAAACTGAACTTTTTGTCAAAAGCAACACCTAGATCTTGGACAAAATCAGGCTGACTCAAAATACAATCATTCAGTGCATATATAAAGTTCACAATGTTAATTCTTCAAGAAAGTAGAATTACGATACACTTGTTTGTAATAAGTGGTAAAAAATTTTCTGGACACCAGGTATCAGATAATATAATTTATCTGATAATATGATTTTTTAAATTAAGTGGGTATACAGCCACCAGACTTTTTTTGATAAATGGATTATATTTCAAAAATCATACCATTCAAAATTCGAACAAAAATTTACCCTTAACGGTAAAAAAAACCTGGGTCGATAAAACCTGATGGTTTATATTTAATGTATAAATGCATCACATTTTGATTATTCAACTATTTTATTTTCCTCGACTAGATCAGATTACCAAAAATTGCGAAAATTACAAAATCGTGCAATGTGAATAATTTCAACCATACTTTGCAGTGGCTCAACATAAAGCAAAGAATTTACTTTTATAATTTACGACTAATTTATCAAATTTTATGATTAAGCTGTTTTTAATAGAGATATTTCCAATTATGAAACAAAAAACATAAATAATTTTCGAATACAAAATCAGGATTACAACAGTACCTAGTTGATGTAACAAATGCCGAATAAGGTGTATAAGATATCGAAACCCCAAGCTGCATGTGAGTGACGCTACGCACTTTCAGAGAGAGTTCCATAAAATATTTTACCTCCAATCAGTATAGTAATTGAATAAACCTGTAAAAGGTAGGTAATGTGCATCTTCCCTCTCTTGGGCAAAAAAACCTAGCCTACTTGAATACACTGTACTCTTATAAAGCGCAACGCTAACAACGATCTATGGTTTTAGACCTTTAATTGTTTTAATAATTGGAAATGTCAAAATAATTATATTAAATTAAAAAAAAATAATTATGAGTGATTGTGGGTAAAAAAGTATACATACCTTGACGGAACGTTGCATTTCTGTATCGAAATAAAGTTTACCTCAACGCTTCGCGTCTCTGTCAACTTCTTAATTTCTCGACAAAAATGCAATACTTTTCCGTCACGGTATGTAATGTACTATTTTGTGATGCTTTTTAATAAATTTTTCAATAAACAGTCTTATTCTTATAATTATTCATAATTTTCTCTTTTCTTCCTCATATTTAAATGTTAAGGATGTAGTAGCACTAAGATAATTACATCAATTAACCCAGCATTTATTAACCGTCAAACATTTGGAATATCACGTGATAATAGTTTCGCAAGGACCAATAGAGTGCGCATTGCTTGGCACAAACTCACTACTCAATAAACACAGACCTCTAAAATTGCAAAGCTAAAACTGTTCTTTAGCTGGATGAGTATTTCAAATCCAAAGTTACAATGTAAATTGACAAAGTTCTCGCATTATATCAATTTAACCAATAGAAGAATTACTTTCAAATTGTCGGTCTTTTCCAAAAATTGTGCGTTGGGCGGACTGTCTATAGGTTGCCTTGTTTACTTTTGAAACACCCTTCAGCCCCAAGTATAATATTTACTTTGTTTACATTTTAAGACAGATTTCAGTCGATAATAAGCTTTGCAATCTTGTGACTTTGTTCTCGTAAAACATAAAAGTATTTATTACTTACTAATAAACTTTTACACAGCTAATCGGTTTCTTACAATTAGAGTACAAAAAGATTCTTGCTCATTTTTTGACGCTAATCGCTTTTTGCCTAGAGCATTCTCTCATTTTTTTTAATATTAATACCTTTAATACTAAAAAAATTAAACTATATGCACGTCAACAACAATTTACTCCATAGGATTCCAACTTTTAGAGAAATTAACTTTTTGATATTGCATGTAACAGATATTTTCAAAAACAATTATGATGAACAATTATTTGAAATATTTTTTGCTCAAGTTTAATTAGCACCAGAAACCATAATTGTAAAATTAAAAGCAGTTAGCAAAAAATTAGCGATAAGAAAGTTGTTACATTACATTTAAAAAGAAATTTTTTCCTTACGTTGACATTGTTTATTCAAAACTAAATTATACTTTTTTCTTGATTTCAAGTAATTATAAAAAAAGCGTTGTTTAGTGCTGTTACACGAGCACAGACTCTAAATTTTACAAAAAAGTAGATAGTAGAAAATTATTACGTGACACAACAACTTAATCTCTAAATGACAAACCCTCTATAATTTTACAATAACTAAAGTTTGATAATAATAGTTTCAAGATAAGCAGATGTAACCTAAGTTATTGACATGGTTAAGATATTTTTTTTGTTTTTCACCAGAAATTCCATAGTCTCCAACTTAGCCATATTTATGACAACCTATCAACGAATATTTATTGTTGACTCGATATAAGATATAATATTCCAAACTCACCTGTCTTATTAAACATACGTACAATCGTCGCCGGTAGATTTCTATTTAGAACCATGATACCCCAACGTGGTTAGAATGTTTCCACCTACCTATTTATCTCCAATCATACACTTTTTTGCGCTTTTAGGGTACTTTTTAGACTAATCAACAAAATATATTGTTAAAGTTAGTAAAAATCCAATAAAAAAACAACCCTTCTGTCCAAAAGTTTTCTGTCGTATCGTAACAGTAAGCGGTCATAGCATAACATACGTTTGATCGCAAAAAACCAAGCAGGTCCAAAACTTTGAAGTAAGTTTTTTGACAGAATTGCCAAAAACTTAATTATCGTGTTTTTGTACACTCGCACAATTTCTCTGCCTTATATTGCCCGACGTATCTGGTTCTCAGTGAAATGAAGCAAATTATAACAACATATGACCAGTATCTTAAAGAACTGAAATGGTGGCAAATTTAATAACCGAATTTTAGACTTTTTTCATTTTATCAGAATAGATCCTAGACCAATACAATTGTTTCTTTCAGACATTTGTAAAAAGTTACGTAAAGTATGTTCGTTAAATAAATAAAGTAGGTCTAAACTGAGTTTCATCGTAAGATGGAAGCCACTTTTGCGCAAGCCCAGCATAACAACAAAAATTCTCCGTTGACCAACAAAATTTGTTAATTTTTTTATACATCGCTCGTAAAAACTAATAAAAATGTTTATAGCCTATGTTACTCAACAGTTACGCAGTTTTTAAACAGTAAAAGGCTTTTTTAAATCGATTTGGCCACTTTCAAGTGCCTTTCATTTATCAAAACAACTTTTATTCACAATAAAAATATTAGGAAAGATATTACATGTAAAAATTATACAAATAAGCGTGTCAGAAAAAAACATGAAAATTAATTAATAAAATCAATGCTTTTTTATTGATAAGGAATGCAACCTCTCTCTGACCTTATTAGAATTATGTATACCAAAATAAACATAGAATCAATCTTTGAGATAATATTTTTTCTGGCATATGACCGTAAAATATTCTGTTTTTTTTTGTAATTTAATAAGAAAATATTTACTCGACACCTTTGTTTTGACAAGGTAGGCTGCAGGTCGTAATTGCTCTAAATTTTATCTTTTATTTGATGTACTGAATAAATAAATAACTAAATATGCAATGTCTAGGCCATATAAATTCCGAAAACATCCACGAGTCACACCGCCCATTTACTAGTTGAGACAAATTGTCTCAACTCAGAGCACCATTTTAGTGTACTTATGGTCCATTTAATGTTTTTGTCATTTGATTAATAAAAATATGAAAGAAATATTTATGATAAATTGGTTTCTTTGAGTAAAAGTTAGTGTCCATTTAAAACTCATTCTGAGACTCTTTTGTTCTCGATATTTTATTGTCATTTATTTAAAGATAAAGGATAAATCATTGTTTTTGTTTATAAATTGTGTGATGATGAAAATAGGTAGATGCCGGCGAGAGTTCATCCGGAACAAGGTCATGTGATACGCGTTGAACTTACAAACACGATAAAATATCAAAACATTCCGGATTTAATCGCTTCCATTAATAAAAATGTTCCATTGTAGAGCAAAGTCCTAATGCGTTGTCCAATGCTGATAGAAAACAGATGAAAAAGTACAGGGTGGCCCAGAAAGACCGAAGTGGTGTGAATTCCTTATAACTTTTTTATTATAATTTTTTTTTTCTTTTCTTTTCAGTATTTTGTAAAGAAGACTTGGAGAATTTATAATGGAGCAATACACAATTGAACAACGTGCCCAAATTGTTGAAATTTACTTTTCAAATCAACGGTCCATTGTGTTGACTCAGCGTGCATACCGTCGTCAATTTAATGTGCGGGTTGCACCCTCTCAGTCAACAATAAACCGTCTGGTTGCAAATTTTCGAGAACGAGGAGCAGTAAGGAACCTTCCTGGTCCCGGCAGACACCGAACTGTCCACACGGCTGACAATATTCAAGTGGTACAGGAGAGTATTCGGGAGGATCCAGAAACATCAACCAGGAGACGTTCGTCACAACTGGGCCTCTCAAGAACGTCGCTGCAGCGAATTTTGCACACCATAGGATTGTTTCCATACAAAATGCAACTTGTCCAAGAATTGAAACCAACAGATTACCAGCAACGACTTGACTATGCAATTTATTTCCAACAAAAAGCACAAGAGAATCCAAATTTTATTCATAACTTAATAATGAGTGACGAAGCCCATTTTCAATTAAATGGGTTCGTTAACAAGCAAAACTGTAGGATATGGGCTACGGAAAACCCGCGAGTACTTCATCAACGACAATTGCACCCAGTTAAGTGTACCGTTTGGTGCGGTGTTTCTTCAGAAAGGATCATTGGCCCATTTTTTTTTGAAAATGAACAAGGTGTCGCCATTTCCGTCAATGGTGATCGATATCGGGCCATGTTGCAAAATTTTGTAAGGCCAGCCGTGGAAAACACACACAATGACTCTTTTACGCGACATCTTTGGTGAAAGAATAATTTCTCGTAACAGCAATTTTAATTGGCCTCCGCGTTCCCCGGATTTAACCGCTCCAGACTGTTTTCTTTGGGGCTATTTAAAAGGAAAAGTTTATGTTAATAAGCCTAGGACTATTGAGGAGTTAAAAACCAATATTCGAGAAGAAATTAACAACATACCACCGGAAGTTTTGCGAAAGGTCATGGAAAATGTGTTGGAAAGAGCACATTTGTGCGAAGCAGAATATGGCCACCACTTGCGGGATATCATTTTTAATAACTAATCAATAAATATTCCCCATCAATTTAATGTATTTAAAAAAAAAAAAATTAAAAAAATATCTCTTAAATAAAAAGTTATAAGCAATTCACACCACTTCGGTCTTTCTGGGCCACCCAGTATAAGGTTATGACTTATTTATATACAGAAGATGTCGTAGAAGAAGAAAAGAGCTTTTTAATTTTATACCTATCCTCAATGTTCCCAGAAGAAAATCAATGATAAGAAATTTGTTTTCATAATTTGAAAAAAATATCAATTTTCAAAGCACAACCCGATTATTTTAGTGTAATGTTTGGGATAAGAAATGCAGTGAAATTGTGAAAAAGAGTAAGATGACAAAAAAATCCTTAATTAAAATGCTACTGAGCATAATGAGTCACTAAATTTTAAGAGTCATTTTGTGTAATTCTGCATACTACTATTAGTTATAAATATAAAATATCAAAATTTTATAATTTTATAAAAAATAGAAGATTAAGCATGGTCATACGTGTTGCTTCTTCTTTTTGATTTGATCGAGTACTCAAGAAAGAATAAATTTTTAAGTTTTAGAAAACGGTCAAGATTTGAGATTTATCAAGATTATTCTCTCGCTTTTCTGATTAAAGAGACAGTTACACCTTAAATCTTAATCAGTTGTAGATTTGAAAAATTGGAAATATATTTTGAGCATAATGGGAGAAAACTTGTAACAATAGTAGATGAACACCGAGGATGAACTACCTACCTACTTTTTCCTCCGCATACTCAGCAATGCACTGAAGAAAAAAGCACTCCCATGGTTTATATACTATTTTTGCACAACCCATGAAAGAGTCTTAAAACAAAATTAATTGTCAATATGACATTCTAATTTACGAAAATAAAAATCTAGATGGCATATAAAATTCAGTTTTAAATTGTCATGACGAACGATAACTAAGAGTAGCCGTATTGCTTTTTGTCAACATGAGAAAATTGTGTTCGCATTTTCTCAACTGTTTTCCTAAGTTTGTTTAATAAATATTGCAAAAATGTGTGATAAAACTATTGATAAAGCTACCACAAAAATAGTTCATAGTGAAAGTGCGTTGTTAGTGTATTTTGCCGAGAAGACAAAGCATTGAAAGCTTCCACGTTATTCAATGATAAAAGCCAGTCTTGAAGTCAAGAATAATATCTACATCAGCAAGTATTCAAGATTATTAGCAGTTTTGAAAAAACAAAATGTTAGATACCAACCAAAAAAATCTAAAATTCTCACTGGAATGCCACTCGATCCATTTCTAAAAAAACCTCCAGATAAAAAATGCTTAATAAAAAAGGTTAATAAAAAAAAAGAATTTAATGGAAAAGAAATTTCTGCTATATCAGGTAACAATGATTATATATGAATGGTGCCAAAAAGTTTTATTGTTATCGTGTTTTGTTTCAATTTATTTGTCCAACTCCGCTTTGGTACCACATGACATATAATAGCACAACAGTGGCCGAATTGGCCCTAGAGCGTAAAAAACCTCCTTCCCGGCCGCAAATGATCTTTATTATTGATCGATCGCATAGCATTCCAAAGTATCTAAGTTTATATTTGTCGTACTATGAACCCCGAATTAATTTGGTAGAAAATAGTGTCGGCTACCGAACATTATGTTTTGATGATAATGATAGTGACGAAAATTGTTATCTCTAATCTTATGCGTTCTGCAGTTATGCTTGGAATTTAAAATATATGAATGTGCGAAGGTTATTTCATACATGTATGCTTCTTATCACATAATTTCTATACAAGCATCTTTTCGAATAGAATTTCACTAACTCTCCCGTAAACTAAATCATGTTTAGTAAGTTTTGGTCCATTCAAAATATACTTTAATATTCTTACCAAAAAAATGTATGGCTCCGAATGTATTAAGCCGAATTGTACTCGCTTAAAGAGAAATAATTTACAAGGAGGTTGTTAGAACTCTTTGACCGCATCGTAATGAGTGTGATAAGATTAAAGACAGTGTCGTAAAAATCAAAGTTTTCTGAGACTGTACATACACTCCATACGCTTTAAAAATTTTATTTATTGTAGAAACGCGCGGCTTGTAAAATCCACACAAAAAACAGCTTAAAGGACGTAGGGAAGTTAGTTTATAGCAGCAATATAATCTTCGAGAATTTAGGAAGTTGTACATAGACAATTTTATTGCTGTGCGTCTTTATTCTAACTTTGTGTGGACTATGTCTATAGCTCTAATTTTTTACAATATCCAAATGTTTCACGCAATCAGTTCATAAATTATACCCAGACAGTAGTACAAGTGACACATTTACAACTTGAAACTACCTTGACCATACCAGCACGTGTCTGATGATAACAAACAGCAACTACCTTGTTTTTAAAAATTAATTGTTTACTGTTTCGGCGCGTGCATTCGCTTATTCAAAGTTATTTTTTTACATTTCTTATCATTCGATTTAGGTCAGTTTGTTAGTTTTAATACATTAAAAGACTAAAAGATAGTAAAACTAGTATAATTTAACTTTTTTTTTATTTTTGATTTGGTAAAATTTGGAGAAATCTGTGAGACTCTAGAATATTGTATGTGTCAGATTTGACGTCAATTTTGTACTTTTCCACTCTATATTTCAAAATAGATTTTCATCTGGTCAGATACAGTCTCTGTTTCTTCTAAGGCCAAGTTCAGATCTCCAAATCCAGTGTAAAAATGCTGAAAAAAAAATTGTGAAAAATAAGAATCAATAGATAGAACTGCAACCAAGCGCAAAGTAGCTGCAAAGTCAACTTTTTATAATAGAAAACGGTAAAAAATTTGTTTTCTAAAAACAGCAAAAGTAGCATTAAGTTATTTAGCCATTAAGCTATTTTGCTTTTTCTATAAAGCAAACCGTAAAAGTTTTTCATTCAAGTGTTCCAAAAAGATAAGTACAATTTCAAAAAAACTTCCAACAATTAGCGTTGCAATCTATGAAATCTTTTTATTTTCAGTGGCTATGATTTCTCTAAATAACACCAGTTAGGCAATAGTCGCAAAATATAATTTGCAAAAATTGATTTTAAATTTCACTATGTTCTAAAACATACTTTGACGCAGTCTTGCAATACATATATTTTTCTAAAAATAGAGCCTTTGGCGGAGGTTGCGCCAAATCATAAAATGCAAATTGAAGAAACTCCAATTCAACTAAATTTGTCGAGCTGGCCAAACATTCTCAAAGCCAAAATTGACTCAGATACTGCAAAATAAAACATTGCAACTAGTGCGACTGTATTTTATGGTTTTAGTTCATTGTCAAAACTCATAATGTACAGTACCAGCAAATATTTTTCGGAACAACATTTTTAACAACATCAATTTCATGTTGTTGTCACGTTGACAAAATGTTAGACCTCTATTGAAAAAAACATACTTTATTCAAAAAAATTAAGAACTTCAATTTAAAAAAGATTAATGGTTTACTACCTATTTATTCATACATAATTAATATTTCGTCATACCCCCATTAACTGCAATCACATTTTCCAATCTTAGGATAGGCATTGATAGACACAAATTTCGGAAATAGTGTTGAGGTATTCTATGCCATTCATTCGTGATTGCAGTCAACAGCTAACATCTATTATGAAAAATTACTTTTCTGTTTTGTAAGTTTTTTTGCAACAGTCCCCACATATTTTCGATAGGATTTATATTTGGACTTCGATTAGGCCAATCTAGAATATTTATGTTTTAAGCCTAAAGTCACTGTACAGTTCATCGTGTCGTATGTAGGAAAGAATTCCCGTGTTGGAATAAGATATTGTCATTATACACTTCTTTTACCGACGGAATCATGATTTGGTCTAGGCTCCTAACATAAACGTCGCTGTTTAAACGATTTTCTACGAGTACCATTACACCAAGACTAAAAGAAGAAATCCAGGCCCACATGCTTATTGAAAATCTACCGCTTCTTTCTATAGTTTCTATATCTATATATATCATAAATATATATACCCGATATCATGAAATATATAGATATAGATTGGGAGAATACAAATAAGAATTTCTTTCTCATCAGAAAGTATCGTGTATTTATGGGGTCTATACACTCTGACATGGCGTGTATCAGAAAGTATCGGGTATTTCTGGGTCTATACACGCCATGTCAGAGTGTATAGACCCCATGTGAGGGTATATAGACCCAGAAATACCCGATCTCCCAATGGAGAAATGGGGTCTATACACCCCATGTCTGGGTGAATAGACCCATTTCTCCATTGGGAGAAAATAAATAAGAAATACTTTCTCATCAGAAATAACAACACACCTCCTCCATAAGCAAATGCCACTCGCACTTCCTTATGATGAGATGTTCAACAATTTTTTTGCAGCAACAAATTTTTTTAAATCACTAGCCCATAAACGCTCTCGCGAAGGCGAAAAATTGAACCAGGGAAGTTACTAATTATTTTTGCGTTAACGGCACTGCTGAAAGGTGATTCTGTAACACATCAACTAAAGCGTCATATTGTTTAACAGTCAAAATTCGTGGTATTGAGCACCCTGGCCAATACCAGTCGGTCTATCGTTTGAATTTGCCTCCATTTTTGTATAATGTTTTGAGTTGTGCGCTTTGGTATATAACATTTCTTTAATCTGCCTGCAAGATCTACCAGTCTGTTTGGAAGCTATTATGGAAGATTTGTCAGATTTAGATACTGATGGCGTCTTTAAATTCTGTCAATGTGACGCTACTTTGAAGTATTGAGAAAATAATTGTAATATGTCAAAAATTGACAATAAAGCTAAGATTACATTTCATTTTTCCAGTGGCAGTAAAATTGGTGTCCGAAATATATTCGCTGGTACTGTACTTTCCCATATTTTGCTTTTGTTAACGTCTATATAGAAATACTGTAATACTATATGAACGAAATTTCTCATACTCCCCCCAAGATGCCAGAGTGCCGTATTTTTTCTACCTTTTTTTTTGTCGCTGAGATTCTGTTGGAATTACTGACTGACAGTTGAAAGTCTTACCAAGATTGCCATCACTGTTTATGTGGCGTTTACGCCATCGACAATAATTAGTCGATAATTAAGTCGTGGTGGTTGGCAATGGGCTCGTAATAAGAGTTTCTGCTAGAGGCTACACAACGCACCTTAAAAATATTCATAAAAATCCTGTCTTGACGTAAATGACACAAACTCCATACGAAAGAGGTACTTTTTGGAAAAACTGCTTAGGACAAATCAGCAAATTTTGCTATAAATTCGTGCCTGATCTCATCAGTCATTTTTAAGAATAATTGCATGATCGTGGTGTATAGAACAACCAAAAAAACGGTCAAAAAAAAAAAGCTTTTTATTTGTTTATCTGAGCCTAGTTCTTTCCGACAAAAGTTATAATTATCAGTACCTATTATACCACATTCACATGACAAGCATGAGACCGATAAGCCAAGTCCAGAGTGATCAGAAATGCCTTTTCCCTTTCACCACATTTAATGAAAATTTTCCATTATCATTCATTTCATTAGATCAAAATCATTAATTTGAAATTCCAATCACGCAATCACGGTCGTCCGTTTCATCGAAAATCAGATTTTTCTAGATTAAGCTAACTCCTCGCATCGCACTCCTCCACAGCATCCGCCACCGTCGACTACCGCCACCCGCCACCAACCATTTTTCGGCACAGGATCGATACGGTAGATTCGTATACGTGAACTTTGTCACGAAAACAGAGCATATTGAGAAGCTGAATGGAATTGGATTGGAATAGAAAGATGATGCAGTCGGTATTTGTAAATGAAGACGGGGATAAAGAAGATCAATGCCCCAGCGCAGCAATGCAGCTGCCGCTAAACGAAAACACACCCAGCTTATAGCATTTCCTGAAGGATCAAGAAGATATCTTTGGTATTCGGACACGATGTTGCCAAGTTGCTTTTAATTTTAAAAGTAAATCGCTAAAGATTAAATATCTACGAAACAGACGAAAGTTTCTCAATGACATTGTGTATGCCCTAAAGCTCAAACGCTAAGACCACCTACTACAGAATAAATTACTACGTCTATAATCACGTTTTGTATCTACAATCATAAACTCTACCAATCATTCTAATAGAGAAATTAATTATATTTCAAATTTAAAATTTTTCACAAAATTGACACAAAAAAATTAATTACAAACTCTTGAAGCTATCACAAACAAGCAAGCGTCCATTAAATAATCCAGTCACGTCACTTCTTGTCTGCTGCTTTGTTAAGTTATGTAGCTTTAAAATTAAACATAAAAACACGACTAACTTTCGCCATGACATTAATTATCACCAAACTAATAACAACCAAGCTACTTGAACTAATAAATAAAAAGCAGAAGCTTCAGGTTTTTTTTCTATTACTTTTCATAAATTATCTTTTATTACATTTTAACCTATGCAGGTTGTTTAACTTAAATCAAATAAAATTGAAAATAGGAGGTTCACTATTATTAAACGCATCACAACAACCCTTCAAAATAAAACAACTGAAGCAACAGTTTTGGATCATTTGCGGTGTCCCACAGCGGTATCACAATCTTCTGGAGCATCTAGATCAATTATATTCAGAATTCTGAAAGCCTACAAAATTTGACCAATTTTTATACTCCATTGTCTTATAGGTTAAATAATGGACAATCGACACAATTGTCATTATTAGAGTAATACGAATTCTAATTCAACACACAAATTTTCGGATTTCAAAACAATCTGGATGGAAAGACCCGTTTACACTTATTGGCAAATTCAACTGACGCTATAATAGAAATCGGCAACAATTTAATAATAATTCAACAAAATGATGTCCCTAACTAGACAGTGCCAACAAAATGATCTTTCACTATGCAGTTTATGTGCGGCACTTCTTAGATGGACTTTTTCCAAAGCGTTGAATTGGTCAAAAAAGTTCAGCCACATGGCCACCCAAATCACCTAAACTAAGCCTCGTTGAAATTTTACTGAAGATTTTTGTTTACGCTACACAAGCCGAGACAGTCAAAGTGTTCCGTCAGAATGTGAAACCATTTTAATAGGTCGTGGTTTTTTTCTTAATCTGTCTAGCGCGTTAACTAAATTAAAGATTATTTACCGAGTCGTTCTTGGCAGCAATTAAACCCCAAATTCCTTAAACTTGGGAGAAATCGGATGTGCAAAGCGGATCCTTTATTCAGAGAAATTTGGCAAGTTTACAAACTATTTCACTTTTTATAAAAGAATAAAGCACTAAAATCGGGCGCCAAAAAGTCAATTTTTATAACAAAAATAGATTGTAACTACTACTTGCACTTCCAGCAAATTTAATAGCCAACTTATTAGTAGTGCACAGGTGTTCATTTAACCGATTTAGAAACCTAAAGAAATAATTAAAGATTTTATATAAATAAACTGATATTCCTATTTTAGAATAGTGATAAAAAATAAATGTTATATGTACTATTTATAGCATGGCTCTATATAAAAATATTACAGGTAAAAAAAACTGGCAACAATGGTTTAAAAAAACCTGACCTACATCTAAATTTATCAAGATGAAAACGAACGCAGTTAGGAAAACATCTGAATAAATAAATAAGTCCTACAATATTTGATGCCCTTGATACAATGACGTCGATGTTTTGACTTATAAATCGTAAATATTTTTCTATAGAATGGTGTGGAGGATAATTCTAAATCTGGGCGCATCCTTTAAATCACAAAAATAATTGCCAGAGACCGCAAAAAAAGATTGTTAAGCTGTGTATTTTATGGTTTGGTGTGCCAGCAAAACCACTTTTGTAATTTATTGAATTTTGATGTTAAACATCTTATGTTGGCACCAAACATTTTGTGACGCTCTTTTGGTATAATGCTCAGTCTTTTGACCATTCTCCACCATGAGTCAGGTCACATGCCGACCGGCTCTAGTAAAATGTTTAATGAGTCAACCCTGGTTGCTTGACGGAACATTGATTAAGTTCGGTATCTCTAATTTTTAATTTAATTCATAACAAAATTGATTTTAGGTGTTTAGTACAAAAGACACGCAAGAAATGGATTATCATTAAAACTATAATAATGGCCAAACTGCATCGGTGGCTTAAGATAGTACTTTCAAAGCATGAGTGAAGTGGGTTCCAGCCCCAACCCGGTGAGAGCCTTTTTCTAAAAAGAAAGTCGCTTCCGTCTGGCCGTGGTTGTTTGTAAATGTAGGAAGCACATAATGACCATAAAGATTGCAGTACAATAGCCCTGTTGTAATCTGTCAGGTGCATTTCATTTGAGGCCATTCGATATACCAGTAGAGATATTGGATACATATACCCAGGTGTCTTTCTGTGTATATTCTGGTGTCCCAGAAGTCGCGCACCCCATTGTAGGGATCGAAAGAGAAAAATATTCTAAGACGAAAAGTCCTGAGCCATTTTTTAATCAGACGCATAGGTAATTAATTATTAATTAATGAAAGTGACCAATCAGGAGCGCGCGACAGTTACCGATACACTCACACTAGTACACGATCTCACACATTCACCTAGCATCACGTACGTCCGCCGTCCACGGCCGTCCGTCCCCACTCTCTGTCTACTGCTCGAGAAGTCGGCAGTAGCTCTGGCGTCTCACTCTCGCGTCTCTTACCGCCTCACTCACTTTTTATTCTTCTGTCGCGCGCTCCTGATTGGTCACTTTCATTAATTAATAATTAATTACCTATGCGTCTGATTAAAAAATGGCTCAGGACTTTTCGTCTTAGAATATTTTTCTCTTTCGATCCCTAAAATGGGGTGCGCGACTTCTGGGACACCCGATATAATTCGAAATATTTAATATCAAGTGATCCACCAGCAAAGAAACAAGATCAATTTTCTGTTTTTACACTTTTATTTTCTTTAAATTTCTGGCATCTTCAAAATAGGAAATATGGACGTACATTTAAAAAAAATCATTAAAAAGAAAGATTGAAGCGTACCCAACAATTCAAACTATAAATTTGCATATTCAAAAAATAAAACGTTAACTTCTCCAAGTAGTTTATGGGGCCATATTTGACATTACAGCTGTTTGAAGAAGCCCTGGTGGTCATTCGACTAATTGTCGCTTTGCTTGTACCGCTTTAATGTTGAGGGAGGTCCCGAACAATACAGTCATAAACCATGATCAAATACGTCAATAAATTAACAGTTTTAAGCTGAAGTAAGCGAGAGTTTTCATTCAAAAAATGGGTTCCGTCTTCTCAAAATCACAAAAAAATTATTTTGATTAAAACATACGTTATTAAAATCATAAAACAATCATACAGTTTCTTATTTTTTTGACAAATAATAAAACTAAAATAAAATGTGTTTTATGAAACATCTCATTATAATTAATTGAAAGGTTTAGAATCTTTTACACTTTTTCAATTATTCAAGGGATGAAGAAAACTTCAGCTTTTATTTTATTTCATCTCCTGATAATAATCACTTGGTGATCGAAAGAGCTCTCAAGATCTAACAAACAAACTTTTTGGTAGGCGGTAAAATTGTGTGAATTCTGTTTCATTATAAAAGTTGAGCCCGGTCATAAAAAAATTAGACCTCATATAACCTTGAGTTATCTAAAAACTCAAAGTATTGAAATTTTTGTAGCATAAATTTATCCTGTTTGCAAAAGTTGCATAACGTTAATACCGTGTGATCCACAATTCTTTAGATAAGAGCAGGATATAAAAAATTAAATCAGAGTTTTAGCTTGATTCAACACGTTTAGTTTGACATTAGTTTCTTGACTACCGTCATGTCAAACGACAATCGATTAAGCTGAGGCTCTTATTTTGTTTTCCACAGCCACCCCTTATCTAAATAATTGTGATTCACACGGTAGCCAAGACATAAAAAATCTATTCCACTCATAATGTAGTGCATCCACATAATAAATTGAATAGTATAAATGCTATACATCCAGCAGATAAGTTTCGAACAAGACAAAACAGCGCTGCACTGGATTATGCTATAAAAAATTACAAATTTCAACTTTTGATTAAATGACATCAAGTCATAGCAAGCATAATTATCTTAAATTATAATCAAGATTGTAGATAAGAGAATTTCTCACATCATTTTAGTTGTTCCAACTGCACCTCTGCTACAAAACGTCGTTTTTTTTCATGAATTTTCCGTTCCCAGAAAAATTTGAGAGAAATTAAAAAGTTGTGTACTTAAATTAAAAAAAAAATGTAAAACAGTTGTTTTATTGTATAAAGCCGTAATAATAAACAGTAATAAATGTAAGCGTTAGCATTTGATCTTGACCTTTCATGTTTATGACAACACGTTTAAAATATTTTACACTAAAAAAACCAACAACCTCAAATAATATAATGAGAAGTGGTTAAATTGAGTGGTATATATTGTAGTAAAGTATTTATGAGAAGGCGGACTCTCAGAAAAAGAAGCTAATTATGTAAAGTCCATAATAATAAAAAAGAAAATAAAATATATAGAAGACATAAAAAATATAAAGCTTATTAAGATTTTTTTTAATATGTAAGTTTTTGTAGGGTTGCTCCTAAGGGCGGTACGAATTTATTTAACGCACTATTAACAATACGCATATAATCTACATTCAAATATATTAATAAAAAAAACATAAAAAGAAAATAAAATCTTAAAAGACATAAAAACTATAAAGCTTATTAGGATTTTTTTAATATGTAAGTTTTTGTAGGGTCGTTTCAAAGGGCGGTATGAATTTATTTAACGCACTATTAACATTACGCATATAATCTACATTAAATGACATTTAGAAGTAGGTTGTGGAATTTATTATTATGAATAATGAATTATAGTGTGGAACAATGAATTATGCATTAATCGAAAAAGTTAGATAGCAGTGTTAACTTTTATAACATTATTTCTGCCGATTATTATTTTATGTATTTTTAAATGTAGCAGTCAAGTTAGTTTTCTTAATATCGTAAAATATGCAGTGTTACGGTTCTTACCCATGCAAAATTTAAATATATTCTCCTAATAAGCCGCAATACTTTTTAATGAACAATATAAAAGTTATTATAATTTATAATTTATAAGACAAGAAACATTAAATGCACCCCGATCCTCATGATATAATATAATAGACAAAGTTCAATGCATAAAACCAGAATCGCACAATACATTATTTAGAAAATAATCATTTAAAATCAATACAAAAACACCGTAACAATTTTTCAATATTAAAAAATTGTATAATCCTTGAGAGAAAATATAATTATAACTGCTTCAACACTTTTCTATTTAAGAAAAATAATTCCAGCAATACTTACTAATAAGCAATTGTTAATTAGACAATCAAAAAATAAACGTCAAATTATTGTTTGTACTTCCAAATTTTAGAAGCTTTTTGCAAAACTGTAGATATATTAAAATAAATCTAACAAAATTGTAACTTTTCAATGTGGGTGACTTAATTTTTAAATAAAAGTTCCGTTTGACATGTTTTTACATTGTTGCTGAAAGAATTATAAGTGAGCATTCTATTATTATTAACCGAGCATGAAAAAAAATTGTAAAATAAAAGAAGGGCTACAATTTACATGCTTAAGAATGGGTAATAACCAACTTTATTACCACATGTGACGCCACTAGCAAACAGATTTTTCGCTAAAATGTCAAAAAAACGTCAATTTTAAATTAACGATTTGCTGTTGTTAACCTTAAAAACATCGGACCGGATGAGAAGAAGTCAGGTCAGCCCCTAGCTCGAATTCCAGTAGTGCAAAATGTATGACTCAAAGTAGCACTCTTGATTTGTTTTATCACTCATGAAAAATTAGGTATATTATAATAATATTGCTTCGTAGTCTTTTAAATAAATAGTACATTTTTCCTGTGTTTTGACCAACTGTTGTAATCTAACCCTAAAGGTTAAAATGCCTTTTTTGCTGTTTGACATATTAATTATACGGATAATAAGAAAACCTCTTTAGCAAAGACCGCTATCAAATATTCAATTTCTCACTTGACATTTTAGGTTCATGACCATAGATTCTTGTGAAAAAGCCAAAAACCTCAGTCCAAACCTCGTGTGTCAGACCTTTTGCAGCGCTGAATTTAATAGAACATTCCAAAACGTGTGCTCTGCTTGTGGATAAATAGATACAACAATAACATTAGGTTATTCTGTGGTTACACAACTATTATTACCGTAACCAACCAAACTGTTTGCGACATTTGAGTAATTGATTTGTAGCTGTAACAACAAACTATGACAAATTTTGTCAGCGGACATGAAGATTTTTCATTGATGTATTTCAGCTAAATTCATTTCGGCCGAATTCATTTTTCTACAAATCTCTATTTTGATTAAAAATGTAAGGTTTTTATTTCTAAAAAAAACCAACTTAAAAATCTTTTTTTTAAATGACAGAAAAAAGCTTTAACACACTTTACTCGCGTGAGTTATCAGTTTATTATCAACATTGTTTCCGACATCTTGATTTTTTCCTTCGTTATTATTATTGTTTTTTTTTTGTCGGCAATATAGGTGCCTCGCACTTACAGGATTCTCTAATAGTAAACATTAATAACATGAAAAGAACTAATAATGAGTGTCTTCTTATCTAATGTTTTTTCACTTTGGTTATAATATATACCAAAAGTTCCAAAAAAAAAATTGAGTCCATAAAGCACTTTTTTATAAACCGTTTCTAAATGTTTACACCAAATTAGAATAGACAAAAATATGTCGTATAATCCTAATGCTACTTTTTTTTTTCGTTATGAATAAATTTGTTCAAGGTTTATTCGAAATATTCTTATAAACAAAAATAACAGAGCTCTGAAACAAATGAAAAACACGTAAGACTTTTCATTTAATAAATTACCTATCATTAAAATTTTTAATAAAATTAACAAAGTCTGGCAAATTCATGTGTTTTACTTTTCAGTCGTAATGCCATTGTAGCTGTATCAGATTTCTTTAAAGCAGATTTCTTTTGTTTTGTATTTGTAAGAACCTAATTAAGTATAAACATAAAATCGTGGTATAAATGAGTGCTCTGTAGTTTTCTCTTTTTTTAAGCTACTCTGTATAACCGAGTTGCCAAACTATTTTATTCAGAATAGAAAAGTAATTAATTCAGTTAATTGCAGCTGCTTCAGTCTTAGTCTATAAAGTCGTACTGATGAGAGTTAAAATTAGCATAAATTAGTTTTAACTATACTTTTGGATATTTCTAGCTCTCAATAGACCACTGAAACGGTTCGAATATTCATGCATCATAGATGTGTTTTAGATGAGCAGACATAATCCACTTTAGACTTCATTATTTTGATTGACACTAGTCGTCCCACCGACAAATGACAGGATCTTATTTCTTACTCTTTTTTCAACTTAATTAAAAGTTCAAAACAAGGTAGAGCTGAGTCGTAAAAATATTTTATTAAAATATAAAATCCACTTTTAATAATATCCTCTAGAAAATAATGATCAGTCATGAAAAGTGGCTTATTATTATTTTTATCACTCTCACATACAATATTATCAAGACTGCCAACTCTAATGAACCATAAATTAAGCAACTTTAGGTAAATATACGAAATGAAAGCAAAGCAATATCTTTCTTTGAAAAATCCAGACCGAAAAACAATTATTTAGTTCAGCGAACACAAAAACATTTTTGCAGATAAAAACAACATATTTTGAGAATGCGAGATGTAAACAGCAAATCTGCAGACAAACAACCTGTTAGAAATCTAATTAAGAATCATAAGCCTTTAATGTTCTTCTACAAACAAAAAAGCTGAAAATTTCATAACATCTCATTTTGGAAGCGCAAAACAACTATTGTTTTGTTTCTATAATTTAACATCACTATTTTCCTAAAAATTTTTAGTTTTTGTGCCATCTTTTAATAAAACGCGGTTTTCAGGAATGAAAAATAAACAAGAAATTTCTATTCCTCCAGCAAATGTCGACATAGAGAATAGACAAAATTTTCCCAAGCATGCTATGTGCTAGCGAGAACGTTGCCCGTGGCACCTAAAACCACGTCAAAATTTTAATTTTTAAATACATACATATATGGTTGCTGCATTTTCAGTATGAAATCGTATGTATATAAACAGCCTTAAAAAAAAGTTAAAAATTGCGTAAAATGTATTTGAACCTCGCTTTCTCTCAGGCGAAATTAGTATTTTGCATACTAACAAAAAGTTTACATTTGTGACCAAAAAATTAAAAAAAAAACAATTTTGAGACATTATTTCCATTTCTGTTTTGACATTTAAACTTTAAAAATGATTAATAAAATGAATATTTTCTAGTCTCTTCCGCATCAAACTATTACTTTTTGAGATATGAATAAATTTGGCATTAATATTAATAACAGTAAGAATAATGTATAGCTCCACAGGCTATTAAACCAAAGTCTTATATGTGAAACCAAAGTGCACTTATTTCGACAGTTGAAAATTCTAAAATTATTAGTCATTGCCTTATTGTCCATATTCTCAAAATCTCCTAAAATAAACACGCAATAACCGAGAAAACGTCAAAATTCTCTTTTATGCACTTTGTACATAAAAATGTGATGATATTGTTATGTCTAGCAATATGTGCTCAACCTTTTTTTAAAAACTAATAGCATTTCAACTATTCGATTTCGATTCTAATATAATAAAAATTCCTTTAAAAAAAGCATTCCCATCTTCCTACGTTAAGCAAATTTAAATTAAATTTTGTTATGGGCTTCTTAACCCTATTAATCGCTATTCAATAGTTTTGTTTTTTTATTTTTCAACGCTTTCACAATGTCCTTCATTATTTGGTTAGCATATTTTTTAATTGTTGCTGCAATGTGATCAACAGCATAATTTGAACTCTCATTAATGCCACTTAGATCATTTTTGTATCTCACAACTTTCGGACATAAAGTGAGCGCGCTACAACCAGAACAATAAAGATAGAAATTAAGAGCCACTTTCGTATGCATTGCTGTTTCACGAAAGGTGTTTCTATTCGAATACTGTCATAAATGCTCGATTGCTGTCATAAAATTCAAAATTGAGAATATAGTTATAGTTATCCAAATGTTGACTTGGTTTATGACAGTGCAATAACAATTATCTTGCAGGTACCGAGCTGTGGACCAATCAGTCATAAATAAAAATTCATCCAGTCGACCCCAAAGCAGTACAGAGCCATCTATACCTGGAATTGCTGTTGGCTCAAATCGGGTTATAAATACGCACATACCAAATCAAATAGATTTAATAGAAATAAAACTACATTCATTTAAATGAAAATTTTATTATTGTAAAGTGAAAGCTGTACAGGTTACTTATATTATTTACACATTTATTTATTTATATACTAAATTACATTAATTTATATGAAATATCAATATTACACTATTTTATATAAACTTTGTTAAAACACTTTGTAGATTTGATTTATATTTATGTAGATACACTCGTGTTGCTCGCTCGATTGGATCTGAACTCTGAATAAACTTGAACTGATTCCCACTCTCGCTCGCTGCTTCCTTATATCCGTTCGACACCGACAGTCTGGAACAAACTAAACAATCGTCTCGAAACTTCAATCCTTCTCAAATCTTCAATTCCGTTACAATATGTATATATTTATAAGCAAATCAGTATTTTTTATTTAATAATAGAAAGAACGATCTCAGACGAAAGTTAGATTACGTTTTAAAATGTTCTAGAATTTTTCCGGATATGTATACTTACCACAATAGCAGCAGCACAAGCTCTTTAGTTTTTTTTAATATAGTAGATTAGGAAAGTGTCGCCCGCATCAAAGTTTTCAATTTTTTATTAGAAAAACAAACTTTTTTTCTATTATAATTGGTACGAACACTGCAGAAGTACCTTGACACATGACAGACAAAATTTTTAACCTATGATGAGTTATATCTTAAAGGCTAAACCAATTAGTTGGAAACAATTATGTTTTTTTTCTACATTATGTCTCATAAAGATTTCATGTATCCTAGAAATCCTAAAAATCCGCGCTGTTTCGTTCTTACTAGAAACTCGTCAGCTAAGTCTATTGCAGAGATGATTTCACTTTTATCGTCAATTTTTATTATAAGTAAATTAAGAAAGTTTCTAACAATAAACAATGTGAGTTTGTTTCAACGTCTCATGTATTATAATGTGTTTAATTATACCCTATATTCTAATCACAAAATAAAATACAACACAAGTATCAAATTCATAGAAAACTACTACAGCCAAATTTTGTTGAGTTAATTGAGCTACATGAAAATGTCAAATATAATTGTCTGTCATTATGACAATTTGAATTATTGCATGCAAGTAATAAGTACAGATATCCATCAATCAGTTTAGATTATCTACTTGGCATGTTGGACATTAGTAATCAGTAAAGTTGACGTAAGTATGACGTTTGGCTATTTGCTGTTTTTCATAAATTCCAAACAATCATAATATAAAAAAAAATTCTATGAAGGGTTTAGGATATTGAACAATTGTAGATGTTTTTACATTTATTTATTACATCTATAAGCGATATTTCGGTAAATAGTTATTTACATAAAAGTAAGGAAAATTTCACATTACTGAAGAGGAGCTAAATTGAAATACGAGGCACTTTGTGCCGAGTATTTTAAAGCTCTGAGTCAAGTAAGAGATTTTACTGACGTGTTTTGTATTAAATTTTTCCGGAAATCGTAAAAAAAGACGAAATTTACAAATTTTAGATTTTTTTTTGACAAATTCCACAAAAATCAAGTTTGTCAATTTTGTTGGCAACTATAGTTACTAGAGTATCTTTTTTATTTTGCGTCTTGTAAAGTTTTTACAGTACTAGTCCGGAATACTCAATTTTCCTGCGCGTAAATAAGCAGGAAAATGTTGTTTCCAAGACGATTTCCGGAAAAATATTTTACCTTCTTCAGACTGTTGATGAATAAAACACGTTAAAATAGAGGATTTTTTTTTATTATTATTTTATTTAATTTATTAATAATGAAGCTGACCTGTTAATTTGGCCAGGTTATTGTAAAATCTTTTTACCGAAACGTTGCTTATATAGATGTGATAAATAAAAGTAAAAACATCTACATTTGAACAATACCCTAAATCCTTTATAAGAAAAATTTATATTAACATATTATTAAAACAAGGGTGATAACCTTTCTAATAAAAAAAAGTTTAACAAATTACCCTCAAACGGCTAAATACTTTACACAAACATCAAAAAAATAATATTTTTATTGATTAAAGTTTTTTATTTAAATTTATTAATAAATGATCTATTTTATGTTACAACCTGCAGAACCATACCACAAGGCTCAACAGCTGTAAGCATTATTTCGTCGAAATATGCAAACATTTCTGTCTACGCTACTGCACCCCTTCTGTTATCCCGTTGTCTGCGTGTGGTTCCTTCTTTGATTTGTCAGCTTGATGACATTTTGACAGTTCCATAATTTCTTTCTTCCGTTTTGAGCAGGGAAAGGGTCACAGGAGAATATGTAGATGCTCGCCGCATGTTATATTTCGTTGTTCTATGTAATAAAAAATAACTTAATAGGTATTACCGTCCCTGAAATTTATGACACATCCGGTTTAACAGGTGCCGTATTAAACGGCGGGAAAATGTATGTAAACAGTGTGGTCCGCTTATAAATGAACCTCTACACCTCACTGGCTAATTTTATAAAAAAATAATCGTAGTAGATATATATTATAAAGTAAAAAATATACTGCTTCCACTAAAACATGCAACATAAATGCAACTAAAGGCTAAAATATCTTTTTTGGGACTTGACATAGTAATTTACAAACAATAAAAAACCTCTCAAGCAAAAACCTCTATCACATATTCAATTTCTTACTGGACATTTTAGGTTCATGACCATAGATTCTTGTAAAAAAGCCAAAAATCTCAGTCCAAACCTCGGTGGTCAAACCTTTTTGCAGCGCTCAATTTATTCAAAAGCGTGTGCTGTACTTGTGGATAAATAGATATCACTATATCGAATTGCAATGATACAATTACATATATGTAATGGTACAAAAAAAAACTAAACTACTATCAATTTTTTGTATTTAATTTGTATTTAACAAAAATATCAATATTACATTTCACTTTATTACATTACTAGCTGGCCCGACGAACTTCGTTCCGCCTTAGTTTTGTTATTATATTTTTGATTTTTATTAAGGTCTTAAGGCCCCGTAGGGCCGATCTTAAGGCCCCCTTAGAGGGCCGGGTTTAAGATCGAGTTATCGGCCCCCTGCGGGGGCCGTTTTTAGAACTTTTTTCTTTACCCCCTTTCCCCCCTCTTTCCTCTTCTTTCCCCTCCCTTTTTTCTCTCCCCCCTCCCCCTTCTTTTTTTCATTTTTTCTTTTTTTTTTCGGTCGTTTTTCTTCATTTCCTTTCTTTTTTATTATTTTTTCCTTCTTTTTCTTTTCCTTTTTTTTTTTTTACTGCTTTTTTCTTCTTTTTTTTCGATTTTTTTCAATTATCTTGTTTTTTTCTTCTTTTTTTCTAAATTCTCTTTTTTTACCGCTTTTTTTCTCTCTATTTTTATACTTTTTTTCTTCTTTTTCCTACGTTTTTCTTTATTTTTCTTTATTTTCCTTCTTTTTTCTTCTTGTTTTCTATTTTCTTCTTTTTTTTCTATTTTTTGCTTTTTTCTTCTTTTTTCCTGCTATTTTTTCTTTTTCTCTATTTTCTTCATTTTTTATTTTTTCTTCTTCCTTTTCTTCTTTTTTTCCTATTTTCTTCTTTTTTACTGTTTTTTTCTTCTTTTTCTCCATTTTTCTTCTTTTTCCGTTCCGCCTTAGTTTTGTTATTTTATTTTTTATTTTTATTAATGTCTTAAAGCCCCGTAGGGCCGATCTTAAGGCCCCCGTAGGAGACCGGGTTTAAGATCGAGTTATCGGCCCTTAAAAAATCTCTTTGTTATAAAAAATCCTTAATCTCTTTGTTAATAAAAACTATTCTATTCTTTTCATTCAAATCCAGTCATCATAATTTTCCATACCAACTTAATCGGTCATGCACACACACGATTCAATTCCATCCGCCTTTCGTCGCTTCAAATGAAATTGTACTGCACCGTTGAGTCGGTGGGGGAGTGGATCGATTTATTTGGAACGGTAATTTGCCGAGCCTCACCGAACGTTTCCGACATCGCAACGTTCGGTGAGGCTTTTCGTTCCAAGAAAAGGGCTATTTTTAGAGTTTTTCCAGCAATAATTCTAATTTTTCTCGACGTAAAAACCATCCTTGAACTTCAACGAACATTTTAAAAAAAGATTTGGCCAAATTGGTCCAGGCGTTGTTGAGTTATGCGCTTACCAACACAATTTGCGATTCATTTTTATATTATAGATTTAAGACTATAAATCCTAGATCCTAATCGTTGTTGTGTATTTTGTTTACTTATATATTAATATTTGTGAGTATTTGGCTGATTATCTAAATCCAAATTATTATGTTTTTGCCCATTGACTCGCTAATTCGTGTTATTTATTGACCGCAGAAGATTTGACTTATTGTGCAATCCCTGATTATGCTCTATTTCCGGGTAGTGGCTTGAAAATAATAAAGTACAACACAAACTAAAAAAAATGTCTACAGATTGTATGTCTCCCTAAATCTCTTCTACACTTTGCATTAATTCTAGTGCTTGAAAGAATAACTGAGTAATTAACAAAAATTCTAAGTACTATCGCCAACGTCATACTTGACTATTAAAACGTGTCATTTATAAAGCAAATAGATATTAAATGCCACACGCGCAATTAACTATTGATTTATGCACTTCATACAAACAAATATAAAATTGCATTAATAAACCATTTGAAAATAATCTTATAAATTTTAATTAATGTGTGTACATGCATGTGTCAACAAATTCTTTCCAAATTAATATTTCGATTAAATAAATCTTTTTTATTTTTTAACCGACTTAAAAAAAAACAAGGAGCTCTGTGCCGAGTATTTTAAAGCTCCGAGTCAAGTAAGAGATTTTACGTTTTAAATTTTTCCGGAAATCGTAAAAAAAGACGAAATTTACAAATTTTAGAATTTTTTTTACAAATTCCACAAAAATCAAGTTTGTCAAATTTGTTGGCAACTATAGTTACTAGAGTATCTTTTTTATTTTGCGTCTTGTAAAGTTTTTACAGTACTAGTCCGGAAAACTCAATTTTCCTTTTCCTGCGCGTAAATAAGCAGAAAAATGTTGTTTCCAAGACGATTTCCGGAAAAAGTTATTTAACTGATTATCATCTACGTATCATCGTAATAATTTATTGTATTTTTGAACGTCATACAAATCAAAACCGGAAGTAGTCACGACTCTTCCCATAATTACAATATACATTCATGTAGGTCATTGGTAGGCTAAATGTCACTTTTCATATTCTTGAACTTCAAACAATGGTTTTCATACGGAAATCAAGCTTTGTATTTAGTGGCAATTAGCCTCACTATTAAAGATTAGTAATACAATAGTTATTTGTATAACAAGGCACTAATGTTGAATTTTATAATGTCGAATCTAAAGTTTATTTCCCTAAGCGTGAGCTCGCAGTTCATATGAGTCATAAAACAATAACTTTAGTGTTGAATTGTTTATAAAATAAATATGTAATAAAAACTACACTTACTTATATAGGTACAATTTTAAACCATACTTACTTCGCATCGCAAAAAGTAGACTCGTCTTACAAAAATTGGTTTTGTCCACATTTGGAAAGGGGAAAAGTCAAGGTGACCGTGCATGTCTTATGTTAAATAATATATTTCTTGTGTTTTCTATCAAAAATAAGACTTTTTTCCTTCATTTGATTCCAGTAAACGATTTTGTGATACTGAATAACATTTCTTGAGGGGTTTTAGTGTAACAATTTAGTATAATTAGTAATATTTGTTGCACAAGTTTCCAGAGTGTTGCCTTCTAGGTCGATTGGTAGCAATAAACGGGATATTAGTCGATATCTTTCTAAATTTCTATATGTCAATGTATTTATTTTCTGCTTCGTAATTAGATTTATTTGCAGTTCTTATCTTTCATTTTTTTATAACAAATTTTAAAATGTACTTCGACTAAATATAATTCTCTTAAAAGTTTGATTGTAGGTATACCAACACAAAAGAGTGTTGGTGTTGACCTGACCTGACCTGATATGTCTTCTCACTACCTAAACATTTAAAAAAACCTGTCAAACATTAACAAAACTTGTTATTAAAGTAAAACCAAATTCGAAATTCTTGACATCTTCTTTTTCCTCTTGGAGCTTGGGCATATACGACCAAAAATTCTTTGTGTCTTGTTTTAGAGCCCTTAGGGCAGATTACGCTTCCACGCTTCCAAAGGTAACGCCGTATAAAAAGACTGAAATATCTACAAAAAGACTAGGTACTTGCATCAGTAATATTGTGTGTACTAACAGAAAAAACGCACATTGACACACTAGTAGAATTATTCAACGAAATTTAGAAAGCTGGCAAAACCCCGAAAAAATGGCTGCTATCAATGTTCATACCGATTCCCAAAGAACCTAACACAATGAAACATATTTAAAAAGTCTTCTTACACTGATACATATACTTATTGACTAATTTAATTACTTATAGAACAATGTCGAGATGTCGTTTTGATGTGATGTGAACAGATCATCGACGAAATACAATACAGCAGGCTGATGCAGTACATTACATCATAATGAATTTGCTGATGTGTCCCTAATTAATTTTTTTCCACAATCATTTTTGATGAATTGATCAATTGAAAAAGTAGCTAACATTAGAGTCATATCAACATAAAATGCCATAATAGAACCTATTTGAAACAAAATTCATAAACATTTAGTAAAATAATAGTTATTTACATAAAAGTCAGGAAAATTTCACATTACTGAAGAGGAGCTAAATTGAAATACGAGGCACTTTGTGCCGAGTATTAAAATACTCGGCTTTAAAAAGCTCCGAGTCAAGTAAGAGATTTTACTGACGTGTTTTGTATTAAATTTTTCCGGAAATCGTAAAAAAAGACAAAATTTACAAATTTTACAATTTGTTTTACAAATTCCACAAAAATCAAGTTTGTCCATTTTGTTTGCAACTATAGTTACTAGAGTATCTTTTTTATTTTGCGTCTTGTAAAGTTTTTACAGTACTAGTCCGGAAAACTCAATTTTCCTGAGCGTAAATAAGCAGGAAAATGTTGTTTCCAAGACGATTTCCGGTAAAATAATTGATTGAAAAGTTTTCGACATTAATAACATTTTTCCAAAAGAAATAGGCGACTAAGGCTGCTGATGCCAGATAACTCCAAAGAAAGATAATACAAAAATTAAAATTTGGTGTGTTAAGGTCAAAATAGTTTATGTCTATGCCTCACCGAGTTACAGAGTGCTATAACAACCAGACAGAACTTTATTAAATTTTTGTTTTGTTCAATCTGAACCAAATTATTGTAATCGTTTGAAAACACAACACAACGCAAAATTAATATAATCACTTACACCATTTTCCCTTCTGGGTGTTGCATTTATTGCTTTTGAGCTGCAACATATTAAAAAAGTATATTATACGCTTATGTTCTTAAATATTCATACATATTGCGTCATATAGAAAAATGTACCGTAAAACCATCAATGCAGACAAAAAACTATATTATAAGAAAACAAAACTCAAAGAACCCATCTCAAAAAAACTTGGTCTATTGTGAATTGTCTATGAATCAAAAACTCTTCTGCTGCAGAAACAAAACTAGAGACCAATGAATTAATTTACTATTTTGTCAATATTGTAAAAATCTAACCAATAATATTCAACTGCCTCATGATCCATTTTTTTACTTCTCGCACCTAGCAAAATTGCTGCTAGTTTTTTTCTAAGGTCCCTAAGGAATCGCTAAAGCAGTTCATCGAGTAGTATTAATGATTTATTAGTTTAAATATTATTGAATCTTCCAGAAAGAGCAATTAACAGCCTAATAAACAACAATAAAGAATGCAACAAAACAAAGCTAAAAAGATTATTGAAGAAGGTAGGTCGGTAACAGTACTGAATTGGTTGAATATAGATAATCGAAAACAAAATGATACCATCATATTTAGATCTTCTTCTTTAAAAAATGATTAGTAACACAGGAATATTATATAACTAGCAGCCCGTCCCGGCTTCGCACGGGGTAGACAATTATTTATTTTTGGAAATTTGGATATAAAACACTTTTTTTCACAAATATTTTTATTAATTAAAAAATTATTACTTATTATTTATTAATTATATATTAAAAAAAATCCCACAGTTATATTTGTATGTAAGTCTATTTATGTTCAATTTCTTTGATGGTTTAAGTGGCGGGCACTTAAATAAGTAATATTTACATAGGATTTTATATACATTTTTACTCCCCTCCACCCCGCCCGCCGCGATGCCCGGCGCGCTTTTCAGACTGCATCGCAAACAACGGCCACGGCGCTATGGCGGTTTTGTTTACTGTTTGAATTTTTTAATTCGTAATATCTTTTGAATGGAAAGTCCAATTTAAATAATTTAAAAACTATTTTATAGGTAGTTAAATGGTCTTGACCATACAATAATTTATTTGGATAAGTATTAATATAAACACATAAATAGCATGGTTTGAATTTGGTTATCATTTTCATTAATGTTTAAAATGCAAAAAGTTGTTGTAGTGACATAACTACAATAGTTGGACATATGCTACCGCGCAGTTTTTTGTAGACATTATGATGTTCTTCAATATTGTTGTACATTATTTTGTTCTATCGCTAATAGTTTCGGCAGCGCATTCGACGAAAGACATTTTAAGACTTATTTTTCTACACCTTCGGTTACATTGTTCAAATTTTACCAAGGATCCCTAATTTTTTTCAAAATGAAATGTAGCCTATGTCAAATTGGAAAAATGTAGCATTCTATTGGTGAAAGAATTTTTTAAATCGACCCAGTACTTTTTGAGCCTATTCATTACAAACATACAAAAATAGGTACAAATCTTTCCTCTTTATAATATTAGTGTAGAAGTGTAGATAACAGAAGCAAATTTAAGTATTCAGAGGGTAAAATCAACAGTCCCTGCTAAAAGTCTAATTTTTGATGGTGTGCGTCTTTTTAATACTTTTGATGACTAGAAAATGTTAAGCAATCACAAACATTTGATGTAGTTAAAAAGAAGGTAATGTTAATTTTATGTAAATATTATCTTTGTGCTAAATAAATAAAGTTTATTATTATTATAACTGTTTCGAAAGGAAGTACATCTTGAGAATTAATTATTTAACCTTCCTTATTATTTGTTTCTTGAAATTAGTAATTCAACCCTTATTATAATTCTTAATATTATTTGATAAATAAAAACAAGATGTTTGTTAGACTTTTCCCTTCATCATTCATCCCTTTTCTAATCAGAAGGTTCCAACGCTTTCTGGTTACACGTCTCTCATAAAACAACACATTTATTGGTATTTTGGTTTTACGTTTCCTCCTGAATCACAGATGAGTCCTGAATCGCAAGATTATAGAAAATCAAGCAACAGAAAAGAGTCAGATGTCAATAAGTCTGTATCTAAAGTATGTCACTTTGTCTTATAAGCTATCAGACTCTTATGTAATATATTATTTAAGTTCTAGCAAGTGTGCTTAAGTTCTACAAAGAAAAAGTACGAATGAAAAAACGAAACAAAATACATATTCCCAAATTGTCTTAAAACTGTAATGTTCATTAACGCGATAAGCAATAGTTTTCACTACAGATCTATCTGTTTTGTCTAAAACATTACAAAAATTAATCAAAGCGCACTTAATGCCTTTTTCTTAATTTCTGCAACATTTTATCTCTACCTAACAACTTGGTTGTCTAAAGAACAAAATTTTTTGTGCTCTAGAAAACACTTTTGTTCTCGAAAAAACTCTTGATTTCTGTGATTTTTCCAAAGCCTTTGATTGAGAAGCTTGGTTTCTCGTAGACTCTAAGTTAAAGTTGGTAAAGACAAATCTGCCTCAAATTAGCAACCCAGCAATGTAGAAGTTTCTCAAGCGGTTTTGTGCGTAATCCAATCAGCGATTCAAATAAACCTTGCTTAGGTTTTACCAAAACAAAGCCTTAAGAGTACATTACATACCGTGACGGAAAAGTATTGCATTTCTGTCGAGAAATTAAGAAGTTGACCGAGACGCAAAGCGTTGAGGTAAACTTTATTTTGTGACAGAAATGCAACACTCCGTCAAGGTATCTATACTTTTTTACCCACAATCGCTCATAATATTCTTTTTTAATTCTATATAATTATTTTCTTTTTAATTCAATATAATTATTTTGACATTTTGAAAAATTAAAACAATAGAAGGTTATTATAAAACCATAGATCGTTGTTAGCGATTATATGGGTTGCGCTTCATAACAGTAGTGCATTCAAGTAGGCTAGGTTTTTTGCCCAAAAGAGGGAAGATGCACATTACCTACCTTTCACAGGTTTATTATTATTTAACTACAATACTGATAAAAGGTAAAAAAAAATTGTCACATAAATACATTATGTAATAAAGTAGTTATCTCTTCTAAATGCTATGCGTAGCGTTCAGTTTGTAGTAAACTTAACAAAAAAGTAGCTAGAACCACTTGCTTTATTCTCATAATATTAACATGAATCAAAGGCGGCTAATATTTTTGGCAGCAAATTTTAGATCGGTTCGTACTAAAGCCGGTAACAATCTGTAAACATAAAGTCGCTTACGCAATAGCGTAGAAATTTTTGTGACTTTGAATATATTTATTTAATTAGTTTGCGATAAAAGAAGCATACTTTTATCCCGTTTGAGAATTTTCCGTCTTCTTCGTGAATAATTAAAAAATCATTTCTTTGATCAATGCTATTTTCGAAATAGAATAAAGCAAAAAAATAAAGAATAGAAATATTCTTTATTCCAATATTCCAAAAAGTTTCAGTGTATTCAAGTTATTTTACCTAATTTTGGTACGAACCGGTCTAAGACCTGCTGCCAAAAAAGTAAAGCCGCCCTTGACTCAATATTATATACCATTTTCGTTGTGCTCTATATTCGCTATGCTGTATACTCTATCTATGTATAGTTCGCTCAATTCGTACAAGACTTCCCTCAGGCAATTGCTTTTTTTTAGCGCGCAGGTGTTCAGGTTTCCAAACAAGCAATGAAACAACGTAAACAGTATTCGACAGCGTGCTGTTTCACTTGCCCTCGGTCAATTAGTAGCCGAGTGGTGAACAAGTTAGTCAGCAAACAAATTGTAATGAGTAATGTTGTTGATTGCAGAATACACGAGCCGTGTATTTCTTGCATTGACCATACTCTATGATGTTTTAGCTGTTTTTAAGTTTTCAAGAACCATACCCCATACTATTTAACATAACACTGCCAAAATTACTTTTTCAAAAACATAATTTTAATTCGTTCCTGTTTGTTTATTCTGAGTGTCTGTTCTTGACTTAACTTTTTTAGTTTATTTAAATTATTGTTTTCTGTTTCTTAATAGTCTCCCATTTGTTGTAAACTTTAGTTATATTTTCTGTATTGTCACAAAAAAATTTCTTTATAGTTTCTGCTCTTTCTATGTGTGTATGTATAAGTATATTTGCTGCTTTGCCTACAAAACTGCTATGTAATGTTTAATGACAATAAAGCCCATTTGATCATCACTTAAAATAACAATAACAAGCAAAACAAACACAAAAAAACATCTAAAATCAGAAGGAATACACTACCTAAAGACAAATAAAGCTGGAACTGAGCCGCAATTATTAAATTTCCTATTAGACTTTGTTCGATAGTTGTCTGAATTTGTCATTTGTCAGTGATAAAACTCACAATCTATCTGGCTGTGGTATGGCGCGCAATTTAAACTTTGACATAATTTTACCCTTCATGCGTCTATGAAATTGTAGATTTCTAGTGTAAAGTCTACTACGCATGAAAAGCTATGCTGTATAATTTAAACAATTTCTAGACTGCAAAAAATGCCAATGCTCTACTATCGAGCTTGCAATGACAGAAGTTTCATTACTGCCCTAGGTCAATAATGAAATAGTACTCAACTTTCCTGTTGATATTTATTTCAATGTTTGATGCAATAAAAAATATTATTATTATTAACTCAGTATTTAATGATTTTAAAAATCTTTTTTTGCAATTTTGTCAAAACATTAATTATATAGAAAATGTTCTCACAGTAATAAATTTAGCTTAAAGAGTACATTTGATAGAAAATAAGCAAAAATTTAAATGATCTCCCGATATCATAAACATGACCTTGGATAATTTATTTTGTTGTAGCAATCAAGTTGCACAAGAAAACAATGCTCGATCAACTTTCTTTTCTTCGATCAATACCTATCTATGCTAGCAGAAATTAAAAGAAGAAATTTTATTGGTTAGGAGGAAATTCAGGTACGCATCCAAATAGGAAATCATTAATTCAATTAAGCTCCAAAACAATGCAATCATTTTAATGGAAGCTTTATAATCATATTTAAAAAAAAAACACTGGAAATTAAAACCTTTTGAAATTAAGTTGGTAGCCTTGTTCCAAAATAAAACAACAACAAAAACACGACACAAGCCACCTCGATATCTATTTATCGCAGAAAAATAACAATTTAGCATTAAAATAGAAATAAATCTTACCTATTTTAACAACAAATTCAAAACAGCTGGAATAATAATCTCATAAATAACAGGACACAGGCAGACAGACCACTTTGTTTCCAGTTTTTATTCTGGGAGACAAAAATAGTGATCGTCACTGACACAAATACACTGTAAACGTTCACCACAAATCAAGTTTTCCGTGTTTATCAATGAATTTCACTCAAAATTTGAGGATAAATCAAGCACAAACACTATTGTTTTGATTTAGACGCGGATAAATCAAGAATTTCACAGAACAGACAACAGTCACGAGCAACCGCTGTGCACAAACTAAAGGAATTGAGGCCGCAGAAAAGCAGCGAATTCACGTTCGTTTGTTTTGGTTATGTCGTCCAATCAGAAAGCGCGTAACTTGGCGGGCTCGGCGCCTGCTTAGATCTTATTATAATAATATAATAATAAAAATGCAGTTTCTAATATTTTTAGAAGCCGTTTCTAACTATTTTAAATATTTTATTAATTAAATAACTTATCTAAATTAAATCGTTAATTAATTAAATGTTTGCTATTTATAAACAATTTTATAAAGTGAATGGAGGCGTGGTTATGAAGTACTGAAAATATTCCTCATTTGTTACGCACCAATCCCGTAAAAAATATTTTACATTAATTGTGTGAGGCCATAAAAAAGGAGTCAATTTGCAAGGTTGGCTATAAATATTTTTTTAAATTGGTAGAATTTTAGAGAATAGATTAAAATAATTTGGTTTTTTTTCTACATTTCAACACCTTTACTTATTTAAATTGCTATATTATGGATTTTACCTACCTAGGGAACACCGGGACAAACACGAATCAACAAGTTATTAAAATTATAAAAGAAGGGAAATTATAAATTATTGTTTTGCCATGTTTTTATGCAGGGCAGGTACTATTTATTATTGTTACTATTAAGCAATGGCGGCTAATGTGGTTATTCATTTGTTAAATACCAGCTTACAGTTTGTTTTCATCAAAATGTGTAAGCGGAAACCGCTAAAGCAATGTTGTAGCTTATATAGTTAAGCTAAACATACAACTTGGCCTTCTTAAATACTTTACCTTTAACAGACCAACCCCTAATTTTCAGCCTCTATAAAACAGATGCGTTTAGGAATCTGGTCAGCATGGACCGTAATGAAAATTTTGATTCTGCTTTCTATATATAGATGATTAGGTGAAAATTACTAATGTTTCCATACCCACCGACATAATTTTCATATTATCCAATAATTAATAAATATGTGTTCAGATACTAATTAAAATTTAATTGTTATCTTTAGTAACATGCAGGCGAAGAAAGTAGAAGCATCCTGAATACGGTCCTGGTGCACTATCTTCAAAATTCTGCATAGGCAGGAAACCCTGCGGTGAACCCTCATAAAGCTTAGGGAAAGTTAAGTAGCAATAAACCCATATTCGCACAAAATGTTTAGCCAGACTATACCTATACCTGTAGACCTTTTCTCTAATTTTTAACCGACTTCAAAAAAAAAAAGAAGGAGGTTGTCAGTTCGACTGTTTTTTTATGTGTGTTACCTCATAATTTTTTTCTGGGAGAACGGATTTTGATGATTTTTTTTCATTTGAATGCTGGTGCGTTCCAATTGGTCCTCTTTAAATTTGATCAAGATCTGGTCAGTAGTTTTTATGTTATTCTAATTAATGCTTTTTTTGACATATATTTTTGACACTTATTATGACAATAATTTATTATGAAAATTAGTGAAAAATTAAAAAAATATATTTCAATTAATTTAAGCAACTTGAATGTTATTAATTATGTTGTTTCATGTGTTTGATTATGCATTACAATATCAAGAAAAATGTCTTAGATAAATTTAACTTATATAAGCGCAAATCATAAAAAAAATTCATATAAAATAGTATCAATTAATTAATTATTAACTAAAATGTAGATTTTCTATTTCAAGATAAATTTTTCTCCCTTTCCTCGTTTGTCCCATTCAAACGGCGCTGTGTCGTATTAGCAGCCCCTTTAGTAGGTCTACCGATATTGAAACAAATAATAGTGGTCGAATTCACTAAAAATCAAAAAATAAAAAAAAAGCTAACAAAAAGAAACAACATTAAAAAAAACACTAAAAAGTATAAAATAATTGCGTAGACTTGTATGCTTAAAAAACAATCAAATTATTTAGATACTATAATGAAAAATTATTGTTATTTTTGGAGTCGGTGTCAGTCAAGGTAGGATGAGCGCTTGCGTCTGCTCGACTGTGCGCCGCGTGTAGTTTAATATTATGCATGCTAATATTAAAATTAGTATATCATAATATATACAACCTTATACAAACCTACCTTGGCTGTCACCGACTTCAAAAATGACAACAATTGTACATTATAGTATCCAAATAATTTGATTGTTTTTTAAGCATACAAGTCTACGCAATTATTTTATACTTCTTAGTGTTTATTTTCTTTTTTGAAATTAGTTTTTTTTTTTAATTTTTTGCTAAAACAGCTTATCTACATTTTATAAATAAAGCCTACTCTACTTTTTCTACTGAACAATCAATTTGTGATTAAAATTATATCTAAACTTTTTACGGCTGTTCAATCGCTAGAAAAAGACTTAAATTTCCAAAAGGCGTTTTACTGATTTTCTATTTCGATAACAAGATGAACGATAAGAGATATACCCTTAGAAATGTATCACCGTTTCATGTGTTTTGTCAAGTCAGGTCAGGTCAGATGATTTGCGTTCCCAGTTTGACACAAATCCACGTTGAATAGCAAAAAACTGATGCTCTCTTCTATTATTTGAAGTGCCTTGTTTTCATTTAGTGAAGAAAACATATGAAAAGAATACAAGAAAAACAGTACAAAGTTAAAACTATAAAATAGCTATCAGTTCTATTTATTTAATTTTAAAAAATATATACAGGGTGCGTCAGAGAAATTTACTTATCAGGAAGGTCAATAGAAACAAAAATACTACAGCTTTTGTTTTAAGTCTCATTTTATTTGAGAATACAATATCCCAAATTTTTTTTACAGTTAAAAAAAGACATCGCTTAAGTGGCTACCCTTATTTGTGGCATTTGTGCATACATATATTAAGTCGATTTCTGAAGATCGTCTTTGCTGCGTCTACAAACATTCGTTATTACAAATCTGGGTGAACTTTACCAGAAGTCACTTCATTGTGAAGGAGTTACTGTCTGGTATGCGATATCGGTAATGAGAATCATTGGTTCTTATTTAAAAAGAAAAACGAGCACGGAGTTACAATTGCAATTGTTACAAGAGCATTTTTTTTTCTAAACTTTGAAGAAATAAATGTTAGGGACGGGTGGTTTCAGCAAAATAGACCCACGACGAGACCCATTAGACAACCAATTGATCTATTGGGCTATTTGGGCTCAATAGATGAGGCCCAAATAGCCCAATTGTTACAGCTACATTTTTTTGACCGTTTTATCTTTTTTAGAGACGATCTTCCATAGCCGGCACGCTGTCCAGATTTGGCTCTATGTGGTTTTTATTTATGGGAGTTATTAATCCCTGGTTTATGTCAATCGACCACAGACTATAGCTTACCTAAAAAAAATATTTGCAAAGCCATTGCTATTGCGTCGATTACAATGAGAGTCGGCATTTAACCGATGTTATTTTGTAGACTGTATGAAAAAAAACTTAGAATACTGTATTTTTGAATAAAAAAAGATTTAAAACAATAACTGAAGCACTTTTGTTTCTATAGACCTTTCAAATGAGTAAGTTTCTCTAGCGCACCCTGTATGTAGATAAAAAATGGAAACTTGTTCACGTCATTCTTATTTCAATTAACATCTTTCGGTCTTCAGTGCAACTGAGATATAGTAGACCAAATGAAATGACGTTATTTGGATCTTCATTTGTTGCAAAAGCTGATATGTGACAATACATATATCACTATCCAAAACATCTCTAGATTTCAGTTTTCACACAAACGGCACAGGTTTTGCTTAGGTAAATAATTGTTATTTTAAGATTATTTATAACATTTTTTTAAGTTATTTTTTGAGAAATTAGAGGCATTGTCTAGTAATACAAGATTATAGAAGAATTATAATTGATACTAATTGATATAATTGATATAATTATCAAAACAGAATTGATAATTGATACAATAATCAACATGTTTAATTTTCAGCAAAATCTGACTGTCCTAAATAATATCATGTATCTATCCTGTGCGGTTACTACTGCTTTTTCTTAAAGACTTTGCAACCGCATTTTTGCCTTTTTTTATGAGAGTTTGTAGTGACATTCTTGGCTTTGTCTCAAGCAAAAATCTTAGAGATATACAAGTATAATAAGCTCTCATAAAAATTAGTAAAAGTTGAATATTTTCTTTTAAAAAGTGTTTAAAAAAACACTATATCTGTAGTCGCTTAGATATAAGAAATTAATATTATTTATCTTCGCGCCCTTAAGTACTTAACCCATTTCATCAAACTTACTACCTTACTACGTTCTGCCAAAAACACGAAAATAAATTTAGGATAACTGTCACGCTAAAAAATACTGTTTTTAACGTAAAAAATATATTAATATTTGTTTTCAAATTGTAATTGATGCGGGCATATTGGCAACGCAATATTTTTCTCATCTAAATATTGGCCAGCGCGACTGTAAAAGTTTACACTTCAATAAATCTAAAAATTATGTATTTTCTAAAAGTTCCGGCAACATGGCATCTAAATAAAATTTGCTTTAATTTGGTATTAATCATAATAATACAAAATAATACATCATAATCCAAAATAAACCATTAGGAGTGCGGTCAAAGAATCTTTTGACAATATCATAATATACAATCTAGGGTTTACACAAAAGCGGGCTTTATTTACCCTATTTAAAAAGTAAATTTTTTGCAAAGCAACAATACGAATTTTTAATTTTTGCGCATATTTTGCATTTAGGCAGCATTATAATATTGAATATATTTCTAATAAAAATTCGTACTAACAGTATAAAAAAAAAAAAATAAATACCTACTTCTGTTTCGGTATGTAATAATTATACACTAAACTTAAAAACACTTAAAGAAATTTAATAAATTGTACTTTAAGACAATTTTTTAACAAACCATTCTTTGTTTAATTAAAAATGTGTTTCAATTAATTGTATGATGATCATATAAATCATATGATGAATAGAATTCATATTTTTGATTTTTTTATTAAATTACTGCACATAAAATTAGATTACATTATTACAATTAGAAAACATATTAAACAATGGTTTTCCGATGAGAATATTTTATAAACGGTAAAAAAATTCAATCCGCTGAATAATAAAAGTCGAATTTTTTAATCACTTTTTTCAACACCGGTTTGTCTCATAAACGGGCGTATTTTTTTGTATTTATTTCAATGTTTATACTAGCAAACGAACAAAATTTGTGAAATTTGCCGTTTTCTTATCTAGGAAATCTAAAGCTCAAGTTTACACTTGGACATTTTTTGGATCTAAAAAAAGACGGTGCTTACAGTTTTTTGAAAAAGCAGTTTTATGAATTTCTTAAAGCACTTGATCTAGATAAAAAGTTTAAAAATGAAAAAAATCTGTTGGAAAATAAAGGAGAAAAGTTTACTCAAGACTCAATCATTGTGCAAAAAGGTTTTATTAAAAAAAGCTAAAAAACACCTGCTCACATGAGCCAAAAAAGCCAAAAAAGTTTCTGTGGCAACTTTCGAGTAGTTTATGAAATAACAGAAAAAACCATTGCCGTCTAAAACACCAGGCTTTAAGACAGCAAATGTTTTTGGTCGTAGCGTCACAGTAACAGGGTGATTTAGAAGTAAATACGTTTTGGACTAAACCTCCAGAATTCAATAAAAAAATAAGTTTTTGGTTAAAAACGGTTTATTTTTTAATAGAATGATGTATTTAGGGTTTATATGGGTTAAAATGTGATTGATAACGCCAAAATTTGTCATGTAAAAATAATTTTGAACAACTGGCACTATATAGTGAATTTTTATTCCAACAACAATTTTGCGGAATATGTCATAATGAATACGTTATTTGCTGTTTATGGTGAATGCACGCCCATACAAAAAGCAATAATATATATTTATATATGTATATATATTCATATTCTAAGAGGATTTTTATTTGTTTAATATATTTGGGGTGTTTGCAAGCAACCATTTACTGACACCCACTTTCTGATTTCTACTTTTCTAAGTTTTTTAAAAACACTGGATTACACACTCTTGTCTGTCTTGATTTTGAAATAAAATATCTTACAATTTGCTGCTTCTCAACCTCTTCAAGCAAAATCATAGACAGCAATGTGATAAAAAAAAGTTTAAATTGATAAAAAAAAATTTAAAGCCGTACACGTCTTCTTTTCATTCTAAAACAGTGTTATTTTTAAAAATTTTTGTTTTGTGCGAACCGTAAAACTCCGATCTTTTATCTGGTATTGCTTGTCAATTTTTTTGTTTTCTGTTGCAAACGTTTCTTGCTTTTTTAAACTGTATGTTTTAAAATAGAAACAGTGCAAGAAAATTATTTATGATAAATGTTAGGTCTAAGTAGAGAGACTCCAGGATATATAGTGAGAGAGGAAAGAAAGAGAGAAAAATTAAGAATAAGGGAAGAAAAAGAGCCGCAAAGTTTAAAGATGGAATGAAAGATGAAAGTTGGAATGTGTTGAGTAGAAAATCATATAGAAGAATGTAAAAAGAAACAAAGAGATATTACGAAAGGAATGAGTTCAGCGTAAAGTACTTTGAAAAAAAAAAGAAGCCAGTCAAGGGATGCATGGAGAATTGAAAGACAAAGCAAGAAAGAAGAGAAGAAATTAGAGAGCAGGTATAATAAGGGATACCTAAATCTGATTACAGAAGAGTTGCCGGGAAATGTAAAGAGAGAAAACAAGAAAAAGCGAATGATAATAGCAAGATTTAAATGTAAACAACAGATTTTGGATGACAGAAAATGATAGAAAATGCAGAATGTGTGGAAGAGAGAGAGAAACATTGAAGCATCTGATAAAAGAATGCGTAGAAGTAAAAAAAAGTATGTTAACGAGAGAGAATGTAATGAATGAAAAGAAAGAGGAAATAGATTAGATAAAAATGATGAGGAAGAGAGCAAGATTAAATCAAAAAGTTAACGAGAAATGAATAAAAAGAAGAGATGATGGAAAAAGAGAAAATGAAAAAAAAGAGCAAGAAAGAATAAAAAATGGATATATTTATGTTATACTTTATTTACTTATAAGTGCAACACTGTATAGTGAGCAAATAAATATTTATATATATTAACTGTATGTTTGTACACAGATCAAAAACTCGCTTATGATCTGTATATTGTGTATATTTAAAGATCTTCTCTTGTAATGTATTTTTACGTGTTCTAAATTGTTTTGACAGCACTCTCTTTATAAGCTATCGTTTTTCTTTATTTTAAGTGCCCAGTCACATAAAATAGAAGCTCATTCTTCAGTAGACGTTTGCTCAACGAGCTCATATTTTGTTCCCACGCAGAATAACGTACATTGTTGCCAAATAGACGTATTTTGATTGAGAGAAACTTTTTCAGAAATTGCAACTGTTTATAGTTTTGGTTCCCATTTAAGGGTTGAAAGAGTCCGATAACAAAAACTTACAAGATTAAGACGGTTTTAAAGACTAGATTCCGTTTAGTCGCTGGAAAAATAAGACCATTTTTTTTGTGGTCACAATGACAACAGCACAGCTGTCTAAGAAATTTTTAGTGTATGAATTCGATAGCCAGTTCAACAATTTTAGTTTAACACAATTTAGAGCATTGGGCGTAAAAACAGTGTTAAGCTGTTTTGGGTAGCAGAATCTCTTTTACAGTGAGCCAACCTTGACATCTAGAATAGGTACATCACAAAGTGCTAGGAATGATGAAAGTCATTTAGATTTTAGCTTGTCTGATGAAGAATTATCAACATAATGACAAAAAGAATAGTCGTAGAAGCTAGTGTAAGGAATAAGAAAAAGTAAAACAAGAAGATATTAAAAAAAAAGAAAATTTTAGTTTGAAATAACAGCAGAAAAATAAAAGTTTTTTGGTTTTTTACCCCACTTTTGAAATCTGAAAATGCTGAGTACCAACATAAAAAATGTAGTTCTATATGAAAGAAACGGTTACAGTTGTTGATGGTAGCTGATTGCTTCAGTTTTTAGAGTATATTTGGTTTTACCTTAGATTCAGGTTTTTTTTGCAATAATTACCACAAATATGTATATTTTCTGTAATAAACAAATAATACGTTATTAGTTCAAATTTGACTTTGTTAAAGCTAAAAATGTTTTAATGAAAATGGGTTATCTCTAGTTATTCTATAATTTTAAATATCTTTATCTTAAAACTTGATTTTTTACATTACTCTTATTCCATTCAACGCTTGAATTACTAATGAGAGCGGTTTCAGCAGCCAAGGGTAAGTTACTTGGAATAAATCTGTATTACGCCTACGATATACAGCAAAAACACGTAAGAGGGTTTAGTATTATTATATAAAGATGTTTATTATCCATATTCGCAGCACATTTAACGTAATTCCTCTAATTTGGCTGAAAGTCGGCGGAAATGGCGTTCTCCCTTGTTCGTTAAAGCCATGATTACGCTTACACACATCGCCGTAGGATTACCTATAATAAATCTACACCCTTCTAAATATTACTACCCTTCAATATCCTTCACATCATGGGAGAAACTTAATTTGAGCCCTAGGTTTTAGACGATGGTGGCTTTTGTGGTATTGTTGAATCAAGTGAAGATAAATTGCCTTAGAGACTGATTTATAATACAATATAGACGTCGAAGACAATTTATCTTTGACAGCTATTCGCTTGCTAATTTTCAAAAGATCAAATAGAACATTACGTGTAAACATTTCTAGTATTTACTGTATTACATTGCTATTAAACCAAATAAATAAAGCAGTAAATAAAAAAAATTGAAATCAATAGGTATAAGAAAAAAAAACTATTTAGAAAAAACACTAAGCCAGACATTTATAACTAAGCATAGAAATTGACAGTGAAAAAATCGAAACAGTTGCCTAAATAGGCGTTGATTCTCACATATAATGCCATAAAAGTTATTTACATAAAACTCAGAAAAATTTCACATTACTGAAGAGGAGCTAAATTGAAATACGAGGCACTTTGTGCCGAGTATTTTAAAGCTCCGAGTCAAGTAAGAGATTTTACTGACGTGTTTTGTATTAAATTTTTCCGGAAATCGTAAAAAAAACGAAATTTACAAATTTTAGTATTTTTTTTCCAATTTCCACAAAAATCCAGTTTGTTTATTTTGTTGGCAACTATAGTTACTAGAGTATCTTTTTTATTTTTCGTCTTGTAAAGTTTTTACAGTACTAGTCCGGAAAACTCAATTTTCCTGCGCGTAAATAAGCAGGAAAATGTTGTTTTCAAGACGATTTCCGGAAAATGTATTTTTTTTCTATAAGTTTTCTAAGTGTATTTCAAAAATATATATTAATATAGAAATTTACGTCAAAAAAATTACGGACTATAATATATACACGAATTGTATTCGGGTAGAAAATCTTATAACGCTTCCAAAAATTAAAAAAAAAAAATTTGAAGCTTTGAACATTATCGAAATTGAGTAAGTTTATGTTGTTATGAGGTAGCAATCACAAGTTAACGTCAAATTAACGTCAAAATTAACAGAAAAATTTTCTTTTCATTAATTATGAGTGGAAAAACGTGCTTAAATTTTCGTTAAAATGTATATTTTAATTGTTGCAAAAAATCACTTATTAATTTAAATAAGGAGAAAATATACCATGGAATAGTCTTCAAATTTCATCCTCTCTAACGGTTCATACAGACGTCATGAGATTGTCTTCAATATAGTCCGTAATACTAATTTAGACATTTTTATATTTATTAAACCAAAAATAAAAAAAAAATTTATTGGAATTAATACGTTGAAAATGTATTTAAGAAGCAGAAACTTTTCAAAAATTTTCCAAATAATCTTTTATGAATTATATGTATTATATAATAAATTTTAAGAAATTTTTAAAACATAAAACATTTTACAATTTTAATTCACTTTATCTTGGTGTCACTTTAGATATGGTTCATTAACTTACAAACTCCATCTTGAGAAATTAAAAAAAAAACTTTTGAAGAATGCTTTAATTTTATTGCTGTCACCACTTTTTCCTTTTGCTAAAATAAAAAAAAATGTTAAATAATAATATACCCAATCTCAATAAGTACAAAAACTGTCCTGCAAACCCTAAAAATATTTAATAATTATGTATTTCTCAAATATATAAATTATCTAAAAACGTTTATTAGTAAGTAAAAAAATTATTTTAGTTTTTTTGCTCTAGTGCACTTTATTTGTTTAACACATTTATTTATACTTGTCTCAGTGAAATAACGCCATATGGTTGTACCATTGAGTAAATTAAAATTATGCCTTCATAATCTCTTATTACTGAACAATAGATCTATTTTCTCAAACAGATACTCATAAAAAGATTGTAAATTAGGTATAAATTAGGTTTAATTTTCAAATAGGTGTTGACATATTATTCAAAAACGGACTAAATTTGTAAACAAAGAAATTAAAATGAGAGTATAAAAAACATTTTTTTTTGGAAGATAAAAATGCTATACGCACCGTTTTTGCGTTAGCTAAATACATAATTAGTTATTGTAAATAACAAAGCTGAAAAAGCTATATTTGAACAAATTATTAAAAATCAAATTAATAAAAGCCAAAAATTCACAACTTTTTAATTTTTTAATGGAAATTTGTTCTAAAGTATTTGAAAAATAGCTCTACGAAAGAAAAAAAAAGATCAAATTTGTCGTTTAACAATTATCGCACTTGCAATGTTAATGTTCGTGCTATAATAGTATATTGCAATACAAGTTACAGAGGGCATATAGGTACTCAAGCACAAGTTTGAAATTCCAAAACAAGCCGCATAGCGGAGAACCGAGGTACAAATAAATGCTTGAAGAGCCTTCTCCAATACTATTTTTTCTATTTTGCCGCTTTAATACCATTTTATAAATTGAAAAATAAAAATTTTAAATCTGGGAATTTTTGCGATAGTTGTGACATTTGTGATAACTTTAAGCGGCTATGGAAAAAATTAATTTTTTGCGTTGAAAATGAAACATAAAGAAAATGTATCAGTAACACCGCCGAAAATCAAGCAAATTACACAAAACACATTAGAAAATCTACTGACCGACATCTCTAAATCCCAGTATAAAAAAAATTTCAAAAATTTTTAAAATGGCGTTATATTTGATGATTTTATGTTTAAGTATATATATAAATGTGCATATATTAAAGCCCAGTAAATTACAAACACTTTTAAAAAGATCATCTCGAGGTTACACCGCAAAAAAATCTGACATTTTAGAAAAGCATGATTTTATAAATTTACTCAAGAAGCACACCTGGCGATAAAAGTAAAACTATTACAATCACAAAAATAGCTCTTGACTTAAAAAAATGACGCTAACCTCACTTTTGCTGCGCCAAAAATAAATAATAAATGTCACTCGTCACTTCCTCATTCCCATGAAGATTAGCGCTTCGGCTACCAACATTAATACAGTAAATTTTACTAATCTAGTCTAACACTCCAACAACTTATTCTAACACTCAAATGTTAGAATATTCTAACATTTAAGTGTTAGAATGTTTTTATTCTAAACACAAAATAAAAAACAATTGTTAATAAAAATTGCGATACAAATTTTTTAACTGCGAATTATTGTTCACCAATCTATCCTGATTTCTTTCAGTTCCTAATTCTTATATTTAATAAGTTAAAATAATATTTGTTCAATCATACATCCGTTTTTGGGCGCGTTTTTAACCCTCTGTAAAAATTATAAATATTTATCTTAGTTTCGAGAGTCTTTCTTCTCTTTTGAAATCTTTTTTTAAATTTCAAAAATTTCAAAAAGTTTTTAAGATATTTGCAAAAAACCAAACCCTTTAATTTTTTCAATTAATTGTTTATAACTTTTGCAATTTCTGCGAACAGCTCTTAAATTTTCCTAAAAAACATCTACAAAATATATGAAAATCGAATGAGATCTCAGTCATAATTTTTCACAAGTGTTGACCTAAAAAGCACTTATATACTACACTAAGTATAGTTGACTATACTATACTATTAGCTTTTACAACAAGGGAAGGACTATAAATATATCTAACGTTATTTGGTTTGGATTACTATATTTAGTGAAGGATTCCACCGTTTAAAAAAAGTTTACATATGTATAAAATTTATTTACAATTAAGTTGATGAGAAATTTTGATGAATAATTTCTCCATTAAATTTTTACTAACAGCTTAATTCAGGCGGCAATAAACTGATATTAATTCATAAAATGATAATGTTGGTTCTATTTGATTAGTATATCTATATAGATTTGAATATAAATAGAATTTGGCATAACTAATCATATAATTAGATAAAATTAGCAGCTGTCATCAACTTTACAGCGTGTAAATTGCCATCATTAACCACACAAAATGCATTTGAGGTTACTATGTATATCTGTAAACAGTTTTAATTATAATAATTTAGATTAGAGTATTTAATATAATTTATATCAGAAATATTTATTAGAAATTTGCGTAAAAGCAATTAGCAGTTGTAATTGCAAGTGTGCTGTGAAATTCTTGATTTGTAACAAGGAAGTTGATTGCGTATGTGTCATACATTATATTTTTAAGTCGAAAAGAATGTTTTTTCTGTTTTGTATATAAGTAGATATTTATTAAAAAAAATATTTTACAAAAAGTCAACGTTCAGAAACAAATATTTAACACAATAAGGGAGACTTTTTAGACACATGCCTGTTTCCATGGTAATTATTCTATAGTAATATTAGTACTACCAGTTCTGTATAAATTTAACCAGAAGAACCTTTTTTTTGATCATAAAAGCCAAAATAAGCAGACAAAATAAATGTTTAGCATTTTAAGCGTTATTTTTATTTAAATTAATATAAAATTGACAGTTAATTATAGCATTATGTTAAAGATTTATGATAGTCTTAAGAAATATCTTTCTGTATTTTTGTTTCTTTATTTACGCATGAATTCAATGCCCAATACAAGATATATGTGGAAGTGAAATCATCTTTATTATTATTTATTCTAAGAAATAAATCCCCTTTTATTTCGTAAAATATTTTATTGGCTGTTTCTATTTCATTCCTAACTGATTCTGCTACATAGCTTTCTGCTACTGTTGACAACTTCCGTTCTCTAATAAGGATGGTGACACTAGTTTGGAAAAAAAATTGCGTAATATATTTTCCGGCATTCGGTAAAATCAAAAATTTTATAAAAAATATTTTGTTGAACTGGTTGATTACAGCACTTTTTATTATAAAAGTGCACATATTTTCTAAGTAATTTTAAATATCAAAGTTTTCATTATCTTCAATAGCCTTCATATGTCTTGGTTGATAATTTTTTGAAACAGAGGTTTAGCCAGCACAAAGTTTTTCTTTATCTGTGATGTGGTTTATAGTTATTTCACATAACTCATCTTTGCAACCGGCACCAACTTTATGACCACCACTTTCTTCATAAGATATATTTCGTCAGACGCCTTAGTCAAAATTTTTTCAATTTTTTTATAGTAAATATTTCGTTTTTTTTAGATGATGATCAGTATTAATGGTTATTCTCCAAAAATGTTGTCTACTTATAAAGAAGATATCGCTGAGAAAAATCGTCAAACGGAGCATTGAGTATTCTCACCATAGGCTTTTTCAGAAAATACGCCATCAAAACTGACTCTTTAGCATGATTACTAATGATTGACTTATTCTCATAAGCTAGTTTTTACTTTAATATTTTCCTCAATTAATTAGTGGCGTCGGTTTCTAACAAATAGTAATTTGTTTAATTTTTTGTTGATTATGTATCTATAACACAAAACAAACGCCACCTAAATTTTTAATTATTTGGCTTTCGTTTATTGACTTTTGATAAAATTGAAGTACCAAATTTTAGCTTTTTTCTTTGTGTGCAGGTTTTGTACAAAATGGCTTACTAACCTGATACTGTAAGCTCTTTTTTGGTTTCGAATTCGAATGCTTACGCAACCTCAACAAGCCTCGGTTTCTCAATTTTCAAAAAAGTTACATTTACAGTTAAAATTATTTAGATTGTGATTTGAATTTTTATCACATTAAAAACTTATACTTTTTTAAACAATTTTATAAAACAATTATTATTTACTACAATATTTTTTATAAATATTATTCATATACCAACTATAATAAACATTCCGATATCAACTAAGTACTGTTAACGTCTTTAATTTTTTTGCTTTGTAACTTACTGTTTTTCGCTTCAAAAATGGATTTAGTTAGACATACCTCAATATATCTATATTTTTCCTAGTGTTTATTTTGACCCAAAACATCGAGTATATCAACCACAAGGTAGAAGACTTTATATTTGTTTAGACTGTAAACAAAAAAATTAAAATTACAACTGAGATACTGTACAAAAATATAAATTCACCTTTTCATAACATTTTTACGCAAAAACAACTTTTATTTTTGTATAAATAACATTTCTTTAATATTTTCATTTTTCAAACAAGGAAAATTCTTTTGCATATCGTTGACCTGATTTTTGTAAAACCAATTGAGGGATAGCTGCATAAAGCAGTATCACTTGCTTTTCTTTAAAATTATTTTTTTTTTTTTGAATTTGGCGGTTCCACCGTTTTTACAACATATGATAAAATGATATAAAGGTTCAACTTTATAATGAAAAACTATAATATAATATAACACTTACTGGTACATATTTAATTAAATGAATTATAATCGAATTCACAAAACAGTACTTTTTTTGAGCTTTTTTAGAACATGAATATTAAAGAACTGGATTTTTTTGCTTAAGTTTGACATACTAAAGAATACAATTAAAACACGAGAATAAAAATTTAGGTTATTTTAGTTTATTTTAGTTTATTTCAGTTTATTTTAGTTTAGTTTAGTTTATTTTAGTTTATTTTAGTTTATTTTAGTTTATTTTAGTTTATTTTAGTTTATTTTAGTTTATTTTAGTTTATTTTAGTTTATTTTAGTTTATTTTAGTTTATTTTAGTTTATTTTAGTTTATTTTAGTTTATTTTAGTTTATTTTAGTTTATTTTAGTTTATTTTAGTTTATTTTAGTTTATTTTAGTTTATTTTAGTTCATTTTAGTTTATTTTAGTTTATTTTAGTTTATTTAAGTTTATTTTAGTTTATTTTAGTTTATTTTAGTTTATTTTAGTTTATTTTAGTTTATTTTAGTTTATTTTAGTTTATTTTAGTTGATTTTAGTGTATTTTAGTTTATTTTAGTTTATTTTAGTTGATTTTAGTGTATTTTAGTTTATTTTAGTTTATTTTAGTTTATTTTAGTTTATTTTAGTTTATTTTAGTTTATTTTAGTTTATTTTAGTTTATTTTAGTTTATTTTAGTTTATTTTAGTTTATTTTAGTTTATTTTAGTTTATTTTAGTTTATTTTAGTTTATTTTAGTTTATTTTAGTTTATTTTAGTTTATTTTAGTTTATTTTAGTTTATTTTAGTTTATTTTAGTTTATTTTAGGTTATTTTAGTTTATTTTAGTTTATTTTAGTTTATTTTAGTTTATTTTAGTTTATTTTAGTTTATTTTAGTTTATTTTAGTTTATTTTAGTTTATTTTAGTTTATTTTAGTTTATTTTAGTTTATTTTAGTTTATTTTAGGTTATTTTAGTTTATTTTAGTTTATATTAGTTTATTTCAGTTTATTCTAGTTTATTTTAGTTTATTTTAGTTTATTTTAGTTTATTTTAGTTTATTTTAGTTTATTTTAGTTTATTTTAGTTTATTTTAGTTTATTTTAGTTTATTTTAGTTTATTTTAGTTTATTTTAGTTTATTTTAGTTTATTTTAGTTTATTTTAGTTTATTTTAGTTTATTTTAGTTTATTTTAGTTTATTTTAGTTTATTTTAGTTTATTTTAGTTTATTTTAGTTTATTTTAGTTTATTTCAGTTTATTTTAGTTTATTTTAGTTTATTTTAGTTTATTTTAGTTTATTTTAGTTTATTTTAGTTTATTTTAGTTTATTTTAGTTTATTTTAGTTTATTTTAGTTTATTTTAGTTTATTTTAGTTTATTTTAGTTTATTTTAGTTTATTTTAGTTTATTTTAGTTTATTTTAGTTTATTTTAGTTTATTTTAGTTTATTTTAGTTTATTTTAGTTTATTTTAGTTTATTGTAGTTTATTTTAGTTTATTTTAGTTTATTTTAGTTTATTTTAGTGTTTATTTTAGTTTAATTTGGTTTATTCTAGATTATTTTGATTTATTTTTGTTTTGTGGAATAATGACGTTAAAAGAGCTTTTGTAGGTGTGAGCATCCGATTTCAAAGTAGTAGAGCTTGTATAAATTTTGCAATTATTGATTTCAACAAAGCTTTGTGTTGAAAACGAAAATTGAAACTAATATTTATAAACAAGCTTTTGTTTCTATAGAGTTTGTTACAAAAAGCTCGCGATACATTTTGATTTATCAACATTATGTCTTTTTGGTGTTTGAGGTTCTTGGGGTTACCACTATGCAAATTTGTGCACAATTTTTTTTTTAATTTTTTTTCTGATTTTTTTGATCAACTGCAAATTCGTGGAACAACGTAGTACTTTCCAAACTAGTTGTACAAATAACTATTTTTGCCACATTGACATTTGAATATAGCGTCTTTTCTAGCAAGGATTTTATTGGTGTGTGTTTGTATTAGAAGTTAGAGCTTAAAGTTTTCGTTAAAAAGTGGATCTAGTCTAGATTACCTAGATTTTTTTTCTACATAGAAATTAGACAGAGTTAAAAAATTAAAATATACAAAATTCTTCAAACGTACAACGTTTTTTTTTGAAAAAAAGTGAAAATATCTGGCATTTTGTTTTTTTTATTCTACGTCTTGACAAAAGTCAAAAAATAAAACGCCAAAAGTTGCTAAAGTTATGATTTTTATGCTTATCTTTTTCAACTATCGAAGAATAAATTAAATAAAAAAAAAACAATAAAACTGATAAGAAACAAAATAAACTTATTTGAAGAAAACTAAATAATAAAAGAATTAAAAGATTAAGTTACCTAGTAAGAACATCAGTTTTTAAAAATAAAAATTTTCGATTTTAAAATAATTTTTTATGATAATTGTCTCTTTTCTAACCATAAGCTGTATCAAATAATGTAATAAAAATTTTGGCTTCATATTAAAAAAAATATATTATTGACGTTATAACTTTAACAACTTAATGTAATAAATAACAATAATGTAATAAAAATCTTGGCTTCATATTAAAAAAAATATATTATCGACGTCATAGCTTTATCAACTTTGACGTTTTATTTGATTGACTTATGTCTAAAAACGCAGCATAAAAAACAGTATGACGTGTTAAGTTTTATTTTGTTATTTATTTTATTTTTATTTTTGTTGCATTTTAACAAAAAAAAATAATGTTGTTTGTTTTATGACTTTTGTGAATTACTTTATCATAACTCATTAAACTGCAACATAATATGCGGTAAAACTAAAGATTTACAAATTAATAATTTCGAGTATAGTGCGACAAACCAAATAAGATCTAGTAAGAGTTTTATAAGTCTAATATTGTATATAAAACTGTAAAGTAGTTGATAATGGTTTATGACTGTATTGTTTGGTACCTCACCGAAGATTAAAGCTCTTCAAACAAGGCGACAATTAGTCGCACGGATGAATGAGCACTGTAGCTTGCTCGGGCAGCTGTAATGTTCAACATGACTGCCATAAACTACCTGGAAAGTTAATAGTTTTATATAGGATATTAAACTTGTAAACATTTTACTAGCTCTTATATGATTTGTCGCACTATTACATGCTAAGATTCTTACCTAAATTGTGACCTATATTAAAAAAGTAGGCATTTTTTCTTTTGACATTTTGTTGACAATATAGTTTTTGTATTGACAAAACTTTAGTATGTTATCTAAAATAACTCGCAGATATTTAATTTTGTGTACTTGATCAATTGAGGTATTATTTCTATAGATTTCAATATTATGAATATTTACAAAAGTATTGCCAAAAGTAATAAATCATTACTTATTAATTACTATTCACACACATTTGTATAAAATTCATGAGCAGTTTTTTTATCTCTACAGTAAACTCTCCAAACAAACAAATTTTCTTAAAAAAAATTATTTTGTCTGTTATAGAGAAATGACCATTGTGAAGACAGTTTTGAAAAAAAATATTTTTTGCATATACTATTGCACGGGTAGTACATATCACATTTTAAAATATAAATATCCATTTTGTACAAAAACATTTTCTGCACGTAACAAAGCCTTTAAACTTTTTTCGGCAATTTCTACCTGGTTTTATAAAAAGAAAAAAATGTATAAAAATTCCACATTAGTAGTCGAAATTAATTTTTCTAAAATAATTATTATGTTTATATGTTTATCTTTTATGATTTTCTTTTTCATTTTTATTTATTTTTTCGTAATTTATAATAAAATAAAATCTCGTAAAATACTGCATAAATGTTCCAATTCCAAGAAAACTATCTACAACTGTGAGAAGCAATCCCCGCATAAAGCATCGCCAATAATTTCAAAAAACAAATACCTGCAGGCAATTCTTCATGTAATATGCAAAGTGTACCTAATTTTTTTTTAATTCACACAATAATATACCATAAATGTTAAAGAGTCAATAATTTGTTTTTGTTTTTAATAATTGATTTGTTGGTTGATTTTATACATAAAATTATAATAAAAAACGCTTTTTCTGTGTTTGTACATTTTTATATATTTTGCTGTTACATTTTATTTTAAAGTGAACATAATTTTTATAAAACACAAGGACTTAGTTTGGAGTATTTTAAAGCTTATGTTTTGGCATATAATTTGAAAAAAGTCAGAGCCATCTTTTCATCTCTATTTTTGTAAAAAATTCGTGTACCTAGATAAAAAATGCTGAAATAGAGATATTATCATTTTGATTATTCACGGTTGTTCTGCTGGCTTAGATTTATAATTATAACCCCAGTACACAACTCTGACGTTTTAAAATCTATAAATGTCAAAATTACATTTTTTTATTAAAAACATTTACCAATTGAGCGATAAACTGTTACAGTTACATTGAGACAAGAAGCGCTACCGTAATAACTTGGTTGTCCAATCAGCAATACACGTTTTATCTCAATTTGTATCTATCAAAATTTGTCATTTAGAGTAACCTGTATGACTTAAAACATATAAAAATCTTGTTTTTCAATTGGTTGATGTAAGAAGGTAGATATTTGCGGATATACTTAAATAAATATAAACACAAGTTTGTCATTACAAATATATTCAAATTTGAATCAGTTGCGGCGTGCTAAAGAGTTCTAATAAGAACTAGATTGAATAAATTTGCATTGATCTTTTTATTCTACTTGATGGTAGTAACCAAAAAAAAAAACGAATCATTGATATGCGTTTGAGACAAAAGGCGCTATTGTAGTAATTTGGTCAATATATGTTTAATTTCAATTTGTATCTATCAAAATTGACATCTGTCATTTAGAGTGGCCTTTATTAAAACATGTAGAAATTTTGTCAACAGAAGAGACGAAAAAGTCAACAGCTTTAGAGAATTGTGTGGCAGCAGTAGCAGCAGTGTTTCGACGTCAAAAAAAATTTGAGTTATCCGTATATACAAGACCGCAACTAAATAATATAGAACCGATCAAATATTTTCAAAACTACTTATCAGAATCCAATAAAATTTGACTCGTAAAAAAATATTGAAAAAAGTCTGTTAGCTGCAAGATAACAGACATAATTCTTTTTCAGATAAATACCTTCATTTGTTTCAGAGATTTAAGGCCAACTTGCTTTTTTTAAATAGCAATAAGAGTAAAATTTTACATTTTTAAAAAAATTTTACATTTTTTTTTAATTTAACAATGTTATACATGTTAACCATTTTTGTTTCAAAATGTTAAAAAGAAAATTTTAATAGCACCAAAATTTGAGTCAACGACAAACCCTAGTTGGCTATGAACTTTGTTGTATAAGAATAGTCAAATAATTTAAATACGTAAAAATTTAAAATTCTTAATTTGGTTTAATACTTAAACCAAATTAAATGATTAAAATAAAAAAAAAAAAAATTAAAATTGATGACTGCTAATTCCATAGCCTAACTACATTTAATTTTCACCACAACTTTTTGGTGTTTTTTAACATTTTGAAACAAGAGAAATGTATTATATTGAAAAAATCAGAAAAAATGTTCCTTTTAAAAATGCAAAATTTTACTCCTGTTGCTTTTTAAAAATAAGTAAGTTAGTCTTGAATCTTTAAAACAAAAGAACGTAAATACGTTCTTTTGTTGTGACATAAATGTTGTCACATAAATTATAAAAAATTTACAACTAATAAATTTTGTTAGATATTTTTTATTTGTAAAATTTTATTTCATTCTGGTAAGTAATTTTGAAAATATTTGACCGTTTTCATACTTTGGCGCAATCCTGTATACCTATCACCTTAAGAGCTGATATTTTTTGACTGACACCAATGGCGACCTGACTTGACTTAGTTATTCTATGCCAATAACAGTGACTGACGACAGTAAACTGACGTTAAGTTTCTTTCCAAACGAAAAGTTTGACACTTTTGACAATCTTTCAAACTTTGGCATAACTGACAGTAATGTTATGTTAAGTAATGTTATAATAATAATTAATATTATCACAACATGACAGCAATTTTATCTTAAGCAAGGAGAATACAGAAACAACATACGTTCAAACAAAATAACTGTAATAAATAATTAGAAAATAAATAGCAAGATGCATAATTAATTAGTTATCACACTTCAACTTTTTATAACCGTCACTTTATTTTGTTTGTTACTAGATTGAATTTACGCGGCGACAAGAATAGGCATAAAAATTTACTAATAGTGTTACCTGAATGCATGGTGTGTTATCTAGTGACTATAATACTGCTAAGTTAAAAAAAATTTTTTTTTTAGTATTTTAATAGAAATAACAGGGACTATTGTTAGACTAATTTTAAAAACTGTTTTTATTTTTTTTTTGCAATTTGCTTCCATTTTGATAATCTAATAGTCTCATTAGAGAACGCTACGTCATAGGTTTCAGTGCGGTTATAAACCTTTAGAACACCAAACTTTTTTTTCTAAAAAATTTATAGGTTGGTAAAACTTAATTTGACTTTTTACTTGTCTGTCAATAATATTGTGAATTAAAATTTGAAATTGCAATTTTCGAACAACAAAGTGAAGTGAACAATTAATAGAAAGTATATTTATATGAAACATGGCATATAATGGTGTAAATAATAAGTGCACTAGTTTGGAAAGAGCAACCGATTTCAATAAAGCAAAAGTCACAGTTTATATGTCACTTAACCTATAAAAGTAGGTATTTTACAATAATGATGAAAACCAAAATAATTTTTTCTAATTCACGAATTCTGGGAGGCTTACACGTAAACTGTTCTTCTATTTTTGTATTTTGGGGCTGTTAGGATTAGAATTTTTGAATAAAACAAAAGAAAAGTCAATCAAGATATTGCCAACCTATTCCAAAAATTCCTAAATCGATCAAATTAATAAAAAAGACCCAAAAACGGCATTAAAAAAGCAAATTACAAAAAATTGTATAAAAAACTGGTTTTATAAGACCTTAAAGCACTTATTCTTTAAAAAAATTCGTTTTTCTAACATGAACGCGTCTTATGAAACTTGTTTTTTTGATATACTATTAAGTAATTATTTATTTTTAACACTCGCATTATTCTAGAAATTCTGAGTACGTCTCTGAAATTATTGCGCTAATCTACTGTCTGTAGGTGTGCACATTAAAATACAATATCTTGTACACTAAGTTGCATAAACACTAAAATTGATAAAACTTAAATACAGGTCAAGATCATCTACATATTTTGTTGTTTAATCATTAAATAGTATTGATTAAACAAATTATAAAATAAATGTTAATTTGGGATATTTTTTTCTATAAGATGCAGATGTTTTAAATTAAATAACATATTTTGGAAGTAATTGTCAGAGGTTATAAAAAATAATAGACAATACATTCAAATGTGTTATATTTTTTTGTAAAATAAAATTATTTAAAAAATTATCAATAATTTTTTTTTTTGTAAAAAATAAAGAAATGATTATGTCCTCTTCTTAGTTTGGTCCGTTGACATTTAAAAACATTCACCCCACTCCAATGATGTCAGTCAGCCAATGAGAGATCATCATTTGAAATTTTCTCAACTGCCAAAAAGTTTTTCAACAAACTAAACGGTGCATTCCTCCAATTTATACACAAGTTTTTTAAGTTGTATTATATCTTTGTGCTGTAAAAAAACGTTAAAAAATGTCGAGAAAAGACAATTATCTTCAAATACCTATACCTGATGTGATCTACGATAATAACACCGGAACAAATTACAAGAAGGGGCGATTTTTGGGCAGGGTAAGTCTCTGAGTGCATCCCCGATCAATGCTTTTCTCACTGTGAGGCCCCATTTCCAGGGAGGATTTGCGAATTGCTATGAGATCACTAATGCGGCCACAAATCAGTCCATGGCTGGGAAAATTGTTTCGAAGAAACTCATGGCTAAGGAAACTCAAAGGGAAAAAATGGCACAAGAAATTCAGATTCATCAAACGTTGAAGCATAAACATATTGTAGGATTCTATAGTTTTTTTGAAGATAGTTTTAATATCTATATAACGTTAGAATTGTGTAGGAAAAAGGTGAGTTTTATTACCGTTGTATTAATGAGGTTATGTTGAGTTCATGAATAGTAGCATTGCAGGTCTGTATTTGGTCAAAATAAGTGAATTTTACTTTTTTTTTCCTCTTCTGTATTAATCTTGTTTTTGCTGAAAGTGGTTTTTTAACCAACACTATATCAAACATGATTATTCACTCAGCGTGCTTTGAAGTGTGCAAAACTTACCATAAAACACCGGGGAAATTTGCTCCATTACAAAAGTATTGTAAAATATAAGATATTGAAACACTCATAAAATTAAACTCATTTCCACCGTTAATGTGGCACTAATCAAAACCTTCACAGATTAAGAATATTTCCTACGAAATCCCCTTATGGGGGCTTCAATTTGATTTTCGATCGTAAATACGTTATAAACAAATTAATTTGAAGTTAAATAGTACTGTGGAATCTACCACATGTATCTTATGGCCGTTTTAGCTTTATAGGATACAGAAAACGGCTTTATGATAAAAAAAAGTTCCACAGCATCTACAATATACAGGGTGTCTTTCGCCTGGAATTCTATAGCAAGCATTTTTGAAAATCCTTGAATTTTAATTGATTCACCTGGAGTTTTTACAAGTTTAATTTACCCGGAGAGATAGCGGTGGCCGTTTTTTTGTTTTAAATGAGTAACCAAATCTAGTAACTTTTTTCTAGTGTGTTAAGGGCTTTCAACCAACTATGAAAAGTTTAGTATTGTAAAGAAAGCATTTGAGGTTATATTGCCATTATTTGTAATAGCACAAAACATCTCTGTATTCGACGACATTAAATGCAATAGATGGCACTTTTAAATACCAAGGAAAACAATAATCAGCTCTTTCTGATTCGCGTATCACTGTCAATTTTGCTATTGTTCTGTCATTAGTCTCAGTTTCATTGTTTCGGTAATGGGTCTTTTGAATTGTATGATAATGCCACCAACTGAATTGTTTTTGTCAGATATTTTAACAGATATTATGTCCTTGATCGATATTAAATTGATTTTTTTGTTGTTAATTTAGTCACATTTTTAAATGATTCTAGTCAATGATGGAATTACAAAGGCGTCGACGATTGATAACTGAACCAGAAACAAGATATTACATGAAACAACTTATAAATGGAGTTTCTTACTTGCATCAAAAAAATATCATTCACCGTGATCTTAAATTAGGCAACTTATTTTTAAATGATGATCTTCACGTAAAAATTGGTGATTTTGGTTTGGCTGCAATTGTCGAACATGAAGGAGAAAGAAAGAAGACCCTTTGTGGTACTCCGAACTATATTGCACCTGAAATTCTCCAGAAGAAAGGGCATTCTTTTGAAGTTGATATTTGGAGCGTTGGCTGTATCATGTATACACTCCTCATTGGTAGACCACCATTTGAATCACACACGGTTAAAGATACCTATATTAGGATTAAGAAATGCGAATACAGGTAAGCTTGTAAAGCTAAATAAAAACAACTCATGCGACTTTTTACATGACTTTTTATTGTATTTATTTATTTATATCGTTTGCGTTTATATCAGTAGAAATTTATGCCAAAAGAAACTGACTTTCATAATTCTTTAGCGCTTGTTCTTGACGATCTAACTAATGTCTTTTTTGAAAAGTTATGTATGGACCCTACAGATTTTGAGGGAAATTAGGGTTCTGTGTTATTGGTTTGGCATCGGTGATTAAATAATAGACAACAGGCTATATAGGCGCCGGCAAAACAGCATGGCCGCTACAAGCAGCCAACATTGGCCGAATTTTAAAACCTTGTTTATTTTATTCTTGATATCGAATGATTCTCATAAAAACAATTATTAACTTAGTTTGTGTAAATATTTGTAGAATTCCGGCAAATATTTCATCGAATGCGAGAAAAATGATAATGACAATGTTACAAACTGAACCAAAAAATAGGCCAAAAATTCAACAACTTAATCAAGAAGCTTTTATGCGAGAAGGATATTGTCCAGCATCATTACCAGTCAGCTGTCTTACCATGGCACCTAGATACGATAAGTTTGAAGTCTCTCAACGAAAACCGCTTAGTGGAATTAATAACGGTGAAATTGTATCAAGTGAAAATCATAAAGACAGTTTAATAACGGCTCATATGGTCACTTCTACAAACCAACACGTTTTTGATCCTAAAGAAAGTTTCACTACTCTTCGGCAAATGCTAATAAAGGTAAGTGTTGTAAGAAAGAAATGTATGTATGTTTTTATGATTAATAAAGTGGGTGACTTGGTTTACAAAAAAAGTACTTGATATGATTTTTTTTGAGATGATTTCTTTAAGATCGATTTTAATACTATATAGCAGTATATGAAAATTGTATGAGGAGTTAAATCAAAGCATTAGAAAAAATGTGCAATAGTATCTCACTTTCCGCGCAACTGAAATCAGTACTACAGTAGGCTTCATGGAGCTGACACACATACACCCATTTTGTTTCTTATGTTACCATTTCTCTTTATTGCTTAATAATGATTAACAATTTTTTTGAAGGTCTTGAAATTGAAGCCTGTAAAGAGTCACGTATTTCTGGATGAAATGACGGACCCAGCAGCTCAACCAATGATATGGGTCTCAAAATGGGTGGACTATTCCGATAAATATGGTTTTGGCTACCAATTGTCTGATGAAGGCGTAGGAGTAATGTTCAACGATACTACGAAACTCATCATGTTACCCAATGGAATGTAAAATATATAATAATTTTCTTATGTGAGAAAAATAATAATCTTTAATTTTTAGAAATGTTCATTACATTGATAAAGGTAATGAAGAGTCTTACATGACAATGGATTCTTACCCCAAACCTTTGGATAAAAAGATGAAATTATTATCCTATTTTAACAGATATATGCGTGAGCATCTAATGATGACTGGTGCATCAGTGGCTCGCGAGGCAGATGCTTTGTCTCGAACACCGCATCTGTATCAATGGTGTCGCTCAACTTCTGGTGTTTTGATGCAATTGAATAATGGCACCGTTCAAATGAACTTCAGTGATCATACTAAAATAATTATGTGTCCATTAATGGCGGCCATTACATATATTGATGAAGATAAGCAATTCAAGACCTTTAGATTTTCTTCTTTGGAATCTGACGGATGCAGTGTAGCATTATATGAGAAAATGCGATATGCTTATGATAAGATAACTGTGCTCTTAGACTCAGATAATAATTACTTTCAGCAATGAAGAGGAAAACTAGAATGTTACATTAGTATATCTAGACTTAAATATTTCTAAACACAAATTGTTGCTGTTACAAACTTAAAAACATTATTGCGTCATAATGTTTTACGGTGCGAGATATATGAGAACTGATAAATAATTTTTAAAAATTGTATTGTTATAAATTACAATACAAGTTTGACCAATTTTAAGCATGTGTTGTAATTTATACTGTCTATTATACTGTATTTTTTGTATTTATATATTTTCTTAAGTGAAGTATTCCTGAAAACTTTCTTCGTTTTGTTTCTTTCTTACAAAATAAAATACCTTCTAACGAAAAACGGTTTTACTGTATTGAATTAAAAATAATAAATATGTATAGTTTATTTTAAACGTGTGTTTTTTTTTTATTTTAAACAGTTTAGTTTTTTAAAGGTTGGTGTACATGACTGTTAAAAAAATTATTACGTAAATGGCGTCATTGATTTTTAATGGAGTATAATTGAATTACTTATCATTCTCACTAAAATAGAAGAATTTCTACCTGCTACAGTCAAATTTCAAACAAGCACCAGTCAATGATTTGTCTGCAGCTTAAAAGAAATAGTTTCATGGCATGATTTTTATGACTACGTCATAATAAAAATGTAAACGCTGTGTAGTGTTATTTTTGACGAGCACTTAATAATTTGAGGTTAGGTTTAGAATTGTCAATTTTTGTCAAATCTCTACAGTTGTTCACAGAAGTTAATATTTGCTTATACTTGAGTGATAATGTTATAAATAAAATAGATGCAGAGAAAACACTGAAAATAAGTGAAAAGTTTTGGAGCCCTAAAATACGCATTTTTTGCGTCAATCATCGCGAATGAGTTTTTCACAGTGTCTGCTTCCAGATTTGCGGCCCAAAGGTAATTATTTCTTCAGCTTACAAGTTTTTCACCCGTCAACCTATTTATGTGTTTGTTATAATACCGTTTGCAATGAGGCCAACCCAATGGGAATTTTTTAGTAATAGTTATCTTTCAATGTAATAGATTTTTTAAGCTTGAAAAGTGACGATTTGAGCAAAAAACACTGCGACAAGTATCAAAAATTATAACTGCCAACACAAATTTGGGCTTACATTTATCCAAGTGCTTATTACTTCCGTCATATGGTAAAACTAGCGACATCTATTATTAGAAGCTAACCTTACGTCAAAAGTTGAGGAATCAGGTTTCTACATGTAAATGGTGATGTAAATTCTGATAGACAAAAAGTATATCGCTGATTGGACAACCGAGTTAGCGCGTTTATTGAAGGAAAACAATATTTAAATTTGACACAAAATTTGTTAAGCTTTCAGAATTATTAAAAATCGCAAAGACGTCGTCTACGTACCTCATCCACATTTAAGGAAAATATTAAAAACTGTTTTTTGCATTACTTTCAAGATGATGCATAAATATCTCAGCCAGAAATGACATAATACACTGACCCATTTCTTTGTAAAATTTGTCGCTAAATTGAAACATTGATTGTTTTTTGCATAGCTCCGTTAATGTTGCAAGTGGTAACCCTGTGTTGATAGTTTATATAGTGCCAAAGATTCCAAAACAATCAATTAATTATGTTTTTAGTTGTACTTGGTCTTTTTAATTCATTTCCTCCTTTCTGGCTTGCCCATGGTTCTATCTTTTGATTGGACAAAAGCACAAAAGATGCGCTATCTATTAATACAAATATGAACTAACATCTCTAGGAGTACAAGGAAATCGCCATTTAACTCGATAGTGGTGATTTGGTGAATAAATATATTAAAACGCGTATATAAGTATTACTATTGAATCGGAGTTAATTCTTAAGGGTTTTAAGATGATCGGAAAATCATAATAATATTGTTCACTGCCCCAGTGCGATAATTGCGTGAGTAAAAGGGTTAGTTATACATCATTTTCCCCTGGACAAAAAATTTATTTAAAAAAAAGTGGCAATTTGCTTTAAAAATGGAAAAACCTATTAGAAGATATTTGTCTATGTACAGCGAACATTTCAGATTATTTTCTTGCCCCGTAAGTACATATATATATATATAACTACGGGACACGGGCTACAACACTACACCAAAACACCACACAATATAATATGTCCCGGTTTCACAATGTGTTCCTATACTCCTTATGTTAAAGCATTGACTAAATAAACCTTACTTTACTTTGGTTTACTTAGTCTATGGTTAAAGTAAGTTAAAATATCCGAGAGAGGCAATTTAATTCGTGGCATTATATAATAATTTGAATACCCCATTAACAAAACAACGAAACGGACACTGACTGCTACAGCACAATGGCAGAGTTGACAGAGTTGTCAGCAACAGCTGACAGTTTTCCTTAGCGTTCAAGCTATCGCATATGGTGTTGTCAAATATTCTTCTGTCTGGTTTTCTGTTAACCATTTTTTAGCAGTATTACAATATCTGACACATTTATTTTTCTTTCATTTTCTTTTTAACCTTACTTTTAAATTTGACACACTAATTACAAAAGATGATTTTTCATTATTATTTTAGCGGTACAGTACTGAATTCCGAAAAACTTCGACATTAACGTCCATAACGCGGCGACTTTATGCGGATGTTTATGTTTAATTATGTTTTTTTTCCCGGAATGTTAAGGGAATGTATGTTTAATTAGGGAGAAAAAATGTTAGGGGAATGTATGTTTAATAAGGGAGGAAAAATGTTAAGAGAGTGTATGTTTTTTCTGGAATGTTAAGGAAGATAAAATGTCAAGAGAGTATATGTTTAATTAGGGAGAAAAAATGTCAAGAGAAGATATGTTTATAATTAGGAAGAAAAAAGAAGGAAAAAAATGTAAGAATGTTAGGGGAATGTATGTTTAATTATGTTTTTTTCTTTAATATGAGGGGAATGTAGGTTCAACTATGGTTTTTTTAAATGTTTGGTGAGAAAAAATGTTAAGAGAATGCATGTTTAATTATGTTTTTTTGTTGAATGTTAAGGGAAGGTATGTTTAATTGGAGTTTTTTTGTCGAATGTAAACGGAATGTATGTTTAATTATGGTCCTTGAAAGGGAAAAAGAATGTAAAAATGTTAAGGGAATGTATGTTTAATTATGGAGAAAAAATGTAAGAATGTTAGGGGAATGTATATTTAATTATGTTTTTTTTGTCGAATGTTGAGAGAATGTATGTTTAATTATGCTTTTTTGTCGAATGTTAAGGGAATGTATGTTTAATTATGTTTTTTTCTGGAATTTTAAGGGAAAAAAATGTAAGAATGTTAGGAGAATGTATGTTTAATTGTGTTTTTTGTGTTGAATGTTAGAGGAATGTATGTTTAATTACACTTTTTTTGTCGAATGTTGTATGTTTAATTACAGTTTTTCTTAATTTTTTTCTATTTTGTGTCCTTCCCGAACTTGCAATTTCTGGAAAGAAATTGCAAGTTCAGAAAGTCTTCATCAAACAAAAATCTATGAAAATAACTGCTTTTTTTTATGCGAAACTACTCCTTAACTTGTAACGTTTTGTAGTGTGACTAAATACGAGTAGTTGTAGATTGTTAACAACAATGTAGAATTGTTGTTGCTATTATTTTTTATGTAATTTTTGAAATGACCATGTAAGATTTGTTATTTTTATTGAAAGGAAAATTGGTCTATTATTAGTTAATTTTAATGATATTTTGAAAATTAATGAGAGATTATATATTCAAACAAATTCGCGTAGTGGACATGTCTGAAAACTGCTTGTTTTATTTTCAAGCCACGTTTTTTGTTTATTTAAATTAGTAGCTGGGACCTTGAAATTAAACATCTTTCTTTATTATAACAACATTCCAGTATTTATTAATACTACAGGTGATCTCTGAGAGGTAATAGTCGCTTCCAAGCGCTTGTACTATCAGGCAGAAAAAAAAATGGTTCAGTGGCCAAGTTCTAAATATTTGATTTTTGTGCTGATGATCATAAATGTGAAATCAGATTCTGAAGACTCTTTTGTTAACGTCGGTCTTGAAGTTCGAGATGAAAACAGAACGAATCTAATAGATGTCCCATCCTCATCCAATCTCGCAGAAAATCTCTATAATGTCTCTTCAGTGCCGATATCAGTGACTGTGCAAGGTTTGGTACCGGTTTTACGACAAAGCTCAGTCTCAAATATTGATAATTTGGAAAGTTTGACGATATCAAATGTGGGTTTGCAAGAAATCCATGCTGGTGCTTTTGAAAACTTGCCAAATTTAAAATTTCTTTGGCTTCGCACGAACAAATTGTCTAAAATCGGAAGCCATACTTTCGTTGGTTTAAATTTGACAACTTTAAATATTGACGATAATTTTATTATCAATCTAGAACCGAAAGCTTTCAAAAATTCAAAAATCAAGCATTTAAGTCTTAGTAGCAATAAAATTGAAGAGCTCAGTGGGAATATTTTCGACAATGTTATTTTGGAAAGCCTGAATTTGTACCATAATGGATTACATACAATTGGGCCAGAAGTATTCCAAGGTGTCACTAATCTGGCAAGTCTCACTCTAGACACTAATAAACTAGAATCTATAAACTCAAAGATGTTAAATTTTCCCGCTTTAAGATCTTTGACATTAAACTTTAATCTCATCCAAGATCTACCACCAGGACTTTTTGAAAATATGCCACAGCTACAAACATTAAACTTGGTTGCCAATAAATTGACCCAAATCAAAGAAGGGGTTTTCAATGGCACAAAAATCACCCATCTCATGCTAAATTACAATCAAATTGAGAAGATTGATCAAAAAGCCTTTGATGATATGAGGGATCTGAGCGTTCTTCATATTGATTACAACAAATTGAACCAATGGAACAACGAATGGCTACAAAATTCTGATTCTCTGGCGTATGTGATTGCAGGAAGCAATAATATCTCAGAACTGCCCCCAGAAGCCTTTAAAAATTTCGCAAAACTTTACAGCATCAATTTACAAAACAACTCTATTAATCATCTCAATAAGCAGGTTTTTTCCAAACTAATCTCAGTGGTGAACTTCAATTTGAATGATAATTTAATTGATACATGGGATGAAACGTTCTTAGAGAATTGCCACGTTGGAACATTGGATCTCAGCAATAATAAATTGCAATGCATTGATGGTGATTTGGAGAAAGCTTTCAAGAATGTCCACATTTTGCAACTGGAGGGAAATCCTTGGCGACAGGACTGTGTGGAGAAAATTAATAATATTACTAAAATTAAATGATGAAAGTGTACAAAATTATTTTTATTAAAGATTTTTTATACAGGTGTATTGTCATTTTTATCTATATTCTGCTAAGCTCAGATTACCATGGAGTTTCTTTATAAACATTGTTAAGAGTTTAGTCTTTCAACAAAAAGAAAATATATCTATTTGTTTCTACAGCTGAATAGTTTTCTTTGTGAATACATCTCAGATAAAAAATGAGTGAAGGAAAGTGTTCACCCTTGAACTGGTCTATTCGTGAGTATTAAACAGAATTAGACTAAAATGGTTTACAGGCGGGTGCTAGGCATTACCACTTTTTTTTTTAATTGAGAACAAAAAGCCATTTTTTAATTGAGAACAAATTATCTACAACTTTTCTAGGGAGAGATTAGTGTTAATTGATCAAATTAATTAATAACAATATTTAATAAATTAATGATGAATTCTAGCAGAATGGCACAAGTATAAATCAGGTGCCAAGATATTTTATAAATGCTTTGGTCAGAGAGCGAGCAACTTGCAAGAATTTCATGAAATCCAACATATCAAAACCGATATCTAACAGCTAAGTCTAATTCTATTAATTAATTACTTCAATTAAAGTAATTAATTCTGTTCTGATATGCTGGACTTCTTCAGATTCTTGCAAGTTGCTCGCCCTGTGTTTTATTGAAAACGTTTTTCGAAAGCTTTGGATGATGTGGGGCAGCACTTCACTTGTTTTTAGATGATTAGTGAAATTAGGACCAATCTGTAGCCTCCATGAACCTTGATTCAGTGACTATCTTTTAGAGACTAAATAGCCCAGAAAGGAATCAAAATTGTTTGAATTAATCACTTTTCCTAAACTTTTATTTCAATCAACATTTTTTGATCATTTTTAACATGATTGAGTTATTAGAGTCTCTTAACTATCGTTCTTTCGGCACTGCTATTTAAAATTTATTAATATTTTTGCGTTGGTTCGTATTAATAATAAATACGATTTATTCAGAATGATTTAGATTTCTTTTACAAACCAATAGGTTTGTCTAAGAAATCTAGAACATTCTGAATCGTCTCACATTTTTTGGTTTTTTCATCTTTCTCCCACTTCTGCAAATCTTGTTTTTGCCTCTTTTTCAGACGCGCAACGATTTCAAGAATAAAATGATTTCTATATATTTCAGCGATAGAAGAAGATTCTAGATTTTTGATCTACTTCGTTATTTTAATAATTAGGACAATTTACGATATTTTGAAAGCAATTTCGGCATTATTTTTATAATACACAAATTGGTTTTGGTATATTATGTGCAAAGTGTAAATATAATTCATGTGTCGTCCAATCAATCCGTGTGACCTTTTCTATAACAATGAACGTTAGTTATTAGAGTTGTAGTAGATTGCTAATGATAATATAAGCAGTCGATATTCTTTATATTATTTTATCTACTTTTATATTTCTACTATTATATCGAAAGTAGTTCAATAATGAATCGTATTATTATACCGATTTTGGTAACATTTAGCTTTGTTATATTGGTGACAGCTGACATGAACTAAGCTATACTAGCAAGAACGACGTTCATATAATATACAAAAATTCATGTGTCGTCCAATCAATCCGTGTGACCGTTTCTATAACAATAAACGTTTGTTATTAGAGTTGTAGTAGATTGTTAATGATAATATAAACAGTCGTTATTCTTTATATTATTTTATCTACTTTTATATTTCTACTATTATATCGAAAGTAGTTCAATAATGAATCGTATTATTAAACCGATTTTGGTAACATTTAGCTTTGTTATATTGGTGACAGCTGACATGAACTAAGCTATACTAGCAAGAACGACGTTCATATAATATAAAAAAATTCATGTGTCGTCAAATCAATCCATGAGACCGTTTCTATAACAATGAACGTTAGTTATTCGAGTTGTAGTAGATTGTTAATGATAATATAAACAGTCTTTATTCTTTATATAATTTTATCTACTTTTATATTTCTACTATTATATCGAAAGTAGTTCAATAATGAATCGTATTATTAAACCGATTTTGGTAACATTTAGCTTTGTTCTATTGGTGAGGGCTGACATGAACTAAGCTATACTAGCAAGAACAGCGTTCTGTGTGACATTCAACGCATAAGTTATTAGAGAGAGAAGTAATTGTTATTTAACTCATTTTAATTAGCAAATTTGAACACGACGTTGATATTAAAATAAGTAAATCTTACACAATCTCAGAAGTGAGATAAATATCTGCGTTAAACCTCAGTAATTAATTAATTAGGTAAAAGTTGTAACCAAATTATCTTGTAGGGATAGAAATACCTAAGTGGAGTAAGTAGTAACACTTTGAGCTTAGAGCTAAAAATAAACAGTTTAAAAAAAGCTTAACAATTGGACTATCACAAATTGAGGGATTAGCTGTATTGTTCAGTAATAAGGGATTATGAAATCCGAATTTTAAGTACGACCATATACGTTATTTTACTGGGACTAGTATACATGAGTGGCAACGTGCCAGCATCTCTTTTTTTAATTAAACATTTTGTTTGAGACAAGTTTTTTTTACACCAAATTAATTGTAGTAAAAAAAATAATTTCATCTAAGCTCACCTGCTGGTGCAACTTATTATTATCAAAATATAAACTCTTAAATTTATTTCCAGTAAGAAGAAATGATCTTTTTATACTGTTTCGTTTGCAGAAACACAATCTTTTGGTCAAAATATTTTAAGTACTATGAGTATATTATTAAAAAAATATATAAAATTTAAATTCAATTCACAATAATGACTACGAGTTCAAAATGAAATAAAAAAAAAGTTGACAATTTAAATAACTTGTTGTATAGCACACTTTTCTCACTTTTATCAGATTTGTCTGAAGTCGAAGATCTTCTTCAAAGATGAGCAAGATTAATATTAAATGTAACAAGAGCGCCATCCATTGGCGTGAAATGATGATCTAGCTATTAGCAAAACCAATCAAGACAAAGTTAGTCCAGCATCTCGAGGCATTTTTACGCCGCCACTGACTGTTGAAGAAACTATACAACTGCTCTAATTCTAATTCGTACTATTTTATTTATATCATTAGTAGTTTGTGCTTTGTTCGCTCCAAGGCTGAATAAATAATTCAATTCTCTGCCCATCACGTGTTCGTTTTAAATTTCACTCTAATATACAGGGTGTCACATTATATAAATTATTCCTTATTTCAAAAAATGGTAGAATACACTGAAGAATATTCGGCAGTTTATTGCACATCGTTACAGCTTGTGTATGGAAAATGGTGGTCATAGTTTGGATTTATCAATATAATTGACAACTTGATTACAATTTGTTAATAAACATTTTAGTTTAAGTTTAGGTAACTATTTTTTTTTGTTTGAAATTAAATTACTACATAATATATAAGAAAAGAGACAAAATATACAAAGCTAAACCGATATTGTCGTTACTTAAGAAGTGGTTAAAATAGACACTAAAAGTGCTGGTCAAATATTATTAATAAGAACCAAACTTTTAATCTGTAATGGTTGTGATTAGCGGCCATTGTGCCACATTTTTGATAGCATTGAGCTTAGTAAGCTCAATGTGGCCAGGTTAGCTTTACCTGTGTCCAAATTTTTTGTCCTTTATGGTAGATACTGTCAATAATTACCTTTTTATCTAAATTGGGTGTAGGAAATAGGAAAGAAGTAATATGAAAAAAGATGAAGTAATATCAATATATTTTGAGACTAACAACTCATTACGAATAATACAATGGATACATCAGTACAGAGAATAAGACTGGTAACTACAAATAAAACAGTCAGGAGAAATTAAATATTTAAAAATTAATGTTTATATACATAAAATGTTAACACGAATTACGATAGTCGACCAAGATGTTTACGTATATGGATAAAAGCCAGTTCGTTTGTGAATTGGATGTTAATTGTTTCAGTAAACATCGAGACATCAAGCACCGTATTACATAAAAACCTTGAAAGAAAATATAGTATCACATCCGTTATTGCTTATGCGGCACTATTAACAAACAAAACTGGATTCTCATTGCGTTAGCAGCAAAATAGAATACTTTTTTTTTAAATAATTATTTCTTAATAATAATATTATAACTTAACAAACATCATACAAAGCGATGAATATAGGTACAGTGAGACACTGATAATAGTAGTAATTATAGACTTTATATGGAAACACAGCGCATGCACTGTCTACAACACGAATAATAAAAAGTCATTCCTACACCAAATCAGAAGAAACATACTAATGTCATGTGTCTTATAATTTGGCACAGAATCGTCCAAGAAAGGAACTTTTTCTAAAATACGATAATACACGAGAATAAGTCATGTGATAAGATAAATATTATGTTCCAAACATACCATCATTAAAAAGTAAAATACACAATCGTTGCTTTAAAATTGACTACAGTTCCATTAGAAACAAAGAGAAAGCTATATATCTATGAGGCTTCCTTTTCCAGCAATGAAGACTCAGTATAAAAGTGTCTAGCACCTTACTATTGTGAGATTTAGATTTAGAGCTTCCTTCAATATATTTTCTTCATTTAACAAATTCTAAGCTAGAATCATCGATGATATGAATTATGAGCGGGAGTAACACATGGCGCCCCTAATGGCCGATTTGGCAGTTAGTTTTTGTTTGGAGTGCTAGTTCACTCATTCCCAAATAATAATGACTGACAGCAGCCAAAAGAGCAAATTGCATGAACACGAGCACCAAGACGTCGATGGAAATGGTAGAATTTTAAGGTTATTAATATCAGAGTTGACTTTATAAAAAATATCTCCAAACAATTACTAATATATCGGATAATTACGTATTTAATAAATATTAAAAAAAAATCAATTAATAATTAGAAAACAAAAACTACGTGGAGATTGTTACCTTTGGTACTTTGCTACCTTTACATTATATACATAAATAACATAACATAATATATAATATTATATACAATTACTATACTTAACTATACGGTAAATGAAAACATTCTATTTTACCAAATAGTATTTCTTTATAATAATGTATTGTAAAATCTCTACTAATTTTAACTAAAAAACCTAACACTTAACAACTCAACGACTAGAAACTAATTTTGTCATCCAGACGGTTCTAGCACCGTCGCTTTTTAGACTTATTTTTCTTCTATGCTTGTTCTCGATGGAATGCACGTAACAGTTTTGTCTCCAAACCAGGTACTTACTTGATTAATAAACAAAATCATATATAAAACAAATAATTAAAAAGACATGTTCGTTTTTTCTTCTTGTATACATAGAAATAGTATTTGATTTTCTCATAAATACTGCACTTTATTCTTCTTTGTTCATTGCTTGATCAATCTATGTGGTCTTGTTCTTCTTAACTGAGCTGATCAGTTGCAAAACCATAGACTTCAAGTACTCGTATTTCAAAATCACCATTCGGACATAAAGGTGGATTGTTGAATGTTTGGCATCGGTCGGATTTGCCAAATCTAATATTTTCATCCATCCATATGGCTTGGCCTTCTCTAAAAGCAAAACCATCAATTAATGCTGATCATCCAATTATCACCCATCCCACAGCCAACTACATTCCTATTTGTACCGTGTGTTCAATTAGAAATCACCAGTTTTTCAACTGGCGTATTCCTTTTCAACTTTATAAGAAATCGTTATATAAAATAAAAGGTAATAGCCCCTCTTCCCATATCTTTGTCAAGGAAAATAATGATTCTATTTTATGCGTATCATCTTATTTGTTAATGCAGGGTGATCAAATATGACTGTTTGAGTTGGCAATCCTACATTTCATTTTAAAATGGTACAACTGTATTTGCCACTGACAACATAATTGACAGATGCCAATTGTTAAAGTTAGTCGCTGTTATATAACCTACAATTTTTTAATGAGTGTTATGTCAAATATTTGTCAAACAATTCGGTTACAGTGTTGCAACTAGGTAAATAAAAAAATCTCTGAAAAGTGTCGCAAACTCAAACAGTCATCGTTGATCACGCTGTACTATGGTCGAAAATGACTTAACGTAATTGTGTTTTTTCAAGAATGTGGTACTGGAACAGCCCTTAATCGATTCCATCAATTAAAAACAAGATCAAATTAAAATTAACACAAATGAGCATAAGATATCAGTTAGTTTCACTGAGATCATAAAATGTTACTTAATTTTCGGCCTTAAAAAAACCAATAGAATAAACAATTTGCCTGTGCGTAAAAGATTACTTCATTTTGGGAGCGTAGATGTATAAAACGCACAAAATAAGATAAAGACGGGAATTGAGAGAAGACAAGTCTAGAATCTGGAGGCTTAGAAAATGTATCAATACAAAAGAATGCTTCAATATACTAAGTACAAAAAGTAACAGTTGAAAAAATGCTCAGTAGTGTGAGAAAACAATTTGACAAAAAAAAATAAAATAAGAAAACAAAAGAAATCAAAAATACAGTAACAAAAGATAAATAGATACACGTTGAAATTCATCGTTAAAAATATGAAAATATGCCATGTGAAGATTGTGTCATGTCACGACGCCTTAAGAAGAGGGAGAAAATGTAATTTTTTTAAAACGTTTTTGGTAAAAAACGCTTTCAGTTAAATGGTTAAACAAAGCATCAATAAGAAATAAAAATAAAAAAACTAATAGACTTGAACATTGTACACAACAAGATTCGAGTGCACCATTAACTTGAGCAAATTTGATGTCCAATGTCATCAGATAATTTTAATTCCCACTTATGAAATGAAATATTGAGTTATCAAGATAATCTGTTCTATCAATGACTTTCAGTCAGCTACATAAAATAAATATAATACCTAAAATTGCATCATTCAAAGATCCTTAAAAATGATTTTGAGTTTCCAAAGAGTCTTATTGTTCAATTTAATTCGAAAAACATATTATCACATTGTGAAAAATCGTTTTCAAAAAAAAATGCAGAAGTAGTCTTTATTCAAAAACATACCCTCCTCCTATAGTGATCATCTTAGCATCTGCCGCCATAAAAAGTTCAGCTCCATGTCCAACTTTATCACCTTCAATTCCAACCCATTGATACTTTGCTCGTTCTGGATAAAGCGAAAAAAGGAAAGTTTCTCCAGTTCCAAAATATGCCTGTCTATTTCCTCTATCATCTTTCTGGTTGCGTTCTCCCCATCTTGAAGAGCAGTAAGCGCCAAACACCTATAACAAATATTTATTTTTATCACTTATTCCAATAAAAACAAATCAGTAATAATTAATTGCTAAATATTGGGTGACAGGTACGGTTGGTGTAAATAAATTGTCACTGTTTTGTACTGTTTTCTTTTGGCAGTAGAGTATAAAAAGTTTGTTTAAACAATTTTTTCACAATTTGTATATTCACAACGTGGACAAACAAAATGATTCAATAAACCAAAAAAAGCAATATTTTCATCACAATTTGTTTACCGTTGATATAAACACGTAATAAAAAAGTGCTTATTTTTACACATCATTAAAAAACAAATCTATTATTGAAAATAAAAAAAAATACAAATTTGCACAGAAATAACAAAAACTATATAGCTTCAGAAATAAGTTGGTTGTTATCTAAACCAAGCGTAAACAGTTCTTCTTCTATTTTTAGACAATAAGCCTTCTTAAAGCTTTTTCTTGTATCTGACTCCTTTCTGCGATTCTGCGTTTGATCTATGCTGCAGAACCAATTCTTTTTTTATGACAGCTTATTTGCAGATTTTTTCTAGATTCAGGCTTAGCCGCTGAATTCTACATCTAAGCGTATCAAAATGTAATAGTGCGCGTTAGCGTAAAGATGACGTGCTTCCTTTTAGAACTGAATTATTTCTACTGTAATTTAATCTCAATAATAACTACGAAAAAAATACATGAAACATTATTCCTAGAAGTTATATTATATCGCCGCAATTTTTTATTCGTCCGCACAGATTCGTCCGGATAAAAAAAGGTTCGTATTAATCATACATTCCCCTTTATCCTTCAAGTAACAATTTGAAGTATCAAAATTCCATTTTACATTAGTGGAATTTTTCATTATTGAATGAATCGACATATTTATAAAAATTAGAGCAACACAGCTTAAGCTTAACCTAAATGACGCATTTTTTCTTGCAAAAAAAAAATTAATCATAAAGATAACCTAAAATTTATATAATAGATTATTATTGATAAAATTAATCATTAACGGATAAACATTCGATCCACGCCATAAATATAATTATTAAATAATAGTCTATGACACCCAAAAATAGTAAAAAAGAAGTCTAAAAAACATTGTATCACGGATTCCAAATTATAATTTATGTAACACGAGCTTCAAGGTATTATGGTATAAAACATGTCTCTATATCGTGCGAATATTGTCAATCTTTGTTCACTGTAATTTTGTTCTGTTAATTTTACTGACTTTCTGATTGCTTTTGTACGTCATGAATAATATGTAATTTCAAAATTATCGGTTAGTCATGTAGTCCGGTTCTCTTAAAATACAATCTGTAGCTATGAGCAATCGACCCAAATTTGAAGAAGGTGGAATCATAATCGATTGTACCCCACGTTTGGTTTTGCACTCATTCACATATTTCTAATAAGGTTATCAATTTTGTTTTGCGTTAACTTTTCCCACGCTATCTGCCCCTCATCACAAAGTGCCAATAAAGTGTGTGGAGAGTTAACCAAATTTTGAAACCGTTCATTCCCCATATTCGATGAGTGAAGGATCTAAAGATTTGGCCGGCTAAGACAACAAATCAAAAACTAAGTCAAGCTCTATGTAGTCGTGCATTATCTTGCTAAAACAGTGGATTAGTTAAGGTTTTAAGACGAGGCTCTACTACATCCTGGATGTAGCAGCTGTAATCGCCAGTTTGATCATTTTGTTACCTTCAGTTTAAGGCCCTTAACAAATTTTCCAAAATTTATTTCAAAAACCGAAACATAAAACAGATAAGTTGAAATATTTGAGACTATCTAAGTTTTTTACAATTGCAACATAAAATACCTTTTGACAAAATTTTTTTTTTAGGGATACACTGTATGGCCAGTTATTTATATCGAGACAACACACAGCTTTCCTTTGCTGCTTCCAGTTAAACATATTCTGATATATACTATAAATTAATACAGACAATAGTACGTTTTTTTAAAACATCTTTTAAATACTCATCAAACCCACAATATAATACTATAGATAGAATAGGGTTTTTAAAGAAGGCTCTTTTATGGTTATAGCAAAAATGAGTTGACAGCACGAGAAGTGCTCCAATAGAATGCGTGCTATAATGATCTTATTATAAACTTAGAAAAAAAAATTATTATTATACATATTTACATAAACAATTTCTTGTTAGATGTGTACTGAGTATTCATGTCACTTTGTAGGGTCCGGTATAGTGTAGTGGCTGAGAAATGGCTTAGGTTCAATTCCCGGTAATGGATTTTTTTTATAATATATAATTAGTAATAAAAATTACACAAGAGCTTTCAGTGTCACAAAAATACCAAACTTAAAAAAAATAAATAACAAAATAACATAGAATTGTTGGGACTATTATAGAATTATTTGTTATTAAAGTGTGATAAACATAACAAATCTCATTGAACCTTCTAACAACGTTGGAAGATTTCCACTTATTATCACTAGTTATTAACAATTAAAAGTAAATATTGTTCAAACAGATATTCTTATCTTGTTGTGATGTATATTTGATTATTTTTCTACACTTTTCTACTTGATTATTTAAAAGATATAGATTAGTTCAACACTATGAGAAATTCCACAAAAAAATTAAAAAAATTGCTTACTTTAGATTAAAAAAAATCTCTATAAACATTTATCATTTTTGGTTATTAAAAGCCCGATTATATTACTTCAAATTTCCCCAAAAAATAAACTATTAATCGAAGTTATGGTGTTGAAATTAACGTCCTCACCTGACATGTCTATTGACATTTCATTTGCTTTACCGAACCAAGATCTTACTTTTTATTTCAAGACAATAATTAGCAAGTAGTTCTAAATTCGTTTAAAAAATAGAAAGAAGTTGAAATTTATTCATAGTTTATATATACAGTTGTGGGTAGCCATGTGTAAATAAAAAAAAACGTCATAAGTTAGCTCATTACATTAAGTTCAAGGTTACATTTGTTTACTATATCATTTTACATTGTATTTGACAACTATGGTTTTATTCTATTTCCGTGCTTCACCAGCGGTTTGAACAAATAAAAATAATATTAGATTACTATTTTTGTTATAGTTGAGGAATTTATGTGTTTTAAAAAATTGCGGTTTATCAATTTTTCAAAACGCTAATGAGAATAGAAATGACAAGTTACCACTTGAAAATTTGAAAAACCAACTTGAATAAATATAGTAAATTATTATTAATTTAATTAATTAATTACCACAAATTGGGCAAAAAAGACTTTCTCATTCTTGAAATTTTAACACGTTATATATCTCCACCGTAAAGACGGCTTATGTAGACCATCAATTTATATTTTTTTTTATCCTACACCAACTCAAAATAAAGTTTTCTCGTCTCTCGACAGCCGCGAAAGTACATCATTTCCGGGCTAGCCGAGAAAAGATGTACTTTCTCGGCTAGCCGAGAATAAAAAAAATCTGATTTTCTCCGTCAGGAGTCGCTGTTATAAGAAAAATTACTCTAAACTCTAAACTTCTCACTATTTATGAAGGGTGTTGAAATTTTAAATCACATTTACTGTTTATGAACATCAATCTTATTTTAAAAAACTACTTTTGTGCAAGATAAATTGTGTAAATCACGACAGTAAAGTAATCCATAAATTTTTGACACCTGTCAAAGTTTGACATTTTGAATTGGCGATTGGCGGTAATAACCTCAAATCAATTTTAAGATAATGCTCGATTATAAGGTAATTTGTGTAGGATAAAAAATAATGTGTAAACCACGGCCGCAAAGTGATTTTCCAGGCCTTGAGAAGTGGCCAGGCTCGCCTGTCCATATCTTCTCTCGGCCTGGAAAAATACCACTTTGCCGCCTAGGTTTACAATATACTATTATTGTAATATTTATAAAACGATTTCACCGATTGACTGAATAGAAAACAGCACTCTCATGGTGCAATTTAGACCATTCCTCTCAAAAATTTTTTTTAAATCATTGACAAACCTCTATTGAATAAATTGCTTTTGAAAAATTTCCTTTTAAACAAAACAACAATTATTCAAATTTGTTTATAAATAAAGAAGATATGCGCAAACATCCGTTCTGATAGAAATTGAAAACTGATCAATTTGTTTCACCTTTAAGCGGCAATTGCGCTTGTCACTCTGAATATCCTTTTTTTTAAGGATAAATTTTTATAAGACAACTTTAAAAATATCTCTTTTCGACCAAACAAAAAACTATCTAAATCTAAATCGTTTTATAACAATTTCCAAAAAAATGTCATTTTTGTTATTATTTGGTTTTTTACTTCTATGTCAAATAAATCAGAAAACTTTATTATTACTGAGTATTCAATAATCCGAATCTTTTGATAATGCAAACTAGTGTGTTAAGATAATGCCTGCAAAAAGGGAAACCATTTTTTATTGAGACCAAACATAAAAGATCTAAGAACTGTCATTTTGTGGAAGGGGTTAGAGTAGTAATTCAAAATAATTCCTACCCTTATTTTTTTTTGCCTGTTATTCTAACTTTCAAGTAACTTAATTCTAAACAGCATAAGTATCAACGAAAATCAATATATTAAACTTTTTCTATATCTATATATATAAAAGAAAGTCGTGTTTGTTACAACACTTATAACTCGAGAACGGCTGGACCGATTGCCATGGTTTTTGATTTGTTGGATTTGTTTCCGTCCCGAATAGCAGAATACATCTTAAAAACAATGAAAACTCGATTTTTTTTTTTGGAGCTTATAGCCAGGTTGCTGAGACCTTTAAGCCACAACTTTATTTTTTTCTGAAGACATCATGTGTGCGTTCAGAAATTTATTTTTTGTAAAATGTCTACAAGTTCAGGTACTGTTATATTTGTTTGTTTTAGACATTAATTCCCGAAAATAATACCTAAGATTTATTCTACAGTAAAAACATAAAATCATCGGAAAGGAACGGAATTTAGGGAATAAAAAATCAGTTGGTAAAGGTTATAAGATTAAGGAAAAAAAATCTACAGGTTAAAAAAAGTGTAAATGTCTTTTTATAGGTTGTCTATGATTTTTCTTGATAAGCTATTCATACGTAGTGGTTATATACTCTTTGAGCTATTGTCTATGTCTCGAAAGTTCAGGCACTGTTATTATATTTGGTGGTTTTATGCGAGTGCAAATTTTAATAACAATGCCGCGTCCTAGAAGATCTAATCTTTCCCAGCAAAGCCGTAATGCAATTAGGCAACGGAATATCGCGATTCCGTTATCAATTATCTGCGAGAAATTGCACGCGTCGATACTTAAAGGAAAATTTAAAGATGAGGAAGTTCTTATTCCAAGGATTCCGATGATCCCAACAGATATGCCCTTTGAGTTTAAACGAATTCAATTCCCGATTCGTCTTGCCTTCGCCATGGCGATCAACAAATCACAGGGCCAATCCTTGACTATTTGTGGCCTCAATCTAGAAAATGCATGTTTTTCTCATGGTCAATTGTACGTGGCATGCTCACGTGTCGGCAAACCATCCGCTTTATTTGTTCTTGCGCCTGATCAAAAAACAAAGAATGTCGTTTACCACAAAGTGCTTGAATGAAAATCCTATTAATGAATTAATCCGAGTTTTATTTTTTTTTTCCTAATCTGCACAACATAGTTTTCAATAATTTTTTTCTGACTTGAGTTTGAAGTACTTAATTATTATTTTTTATTTTTATTCTCATTCTGTATGTATGTTTTCATCATCATTCATCATAATAAAATACTTTTTTGTTTCTATCTATATAAATATATTATTTTGTATCATTGTTTTACGATCATCAAAGCCTAAATTAGTTCAGCTAAAAAGTAACACGACATTCAGTGACTGTTAGGCGGTACGAAGTTCGCCGGGTCAGCTAGTTCTATATAAAAAAAATAGATAACTTACCTCATTATTACATGTTTTTATCATAAGCAACGTTGGTTCGTGATGCTCAACTCTGACATAGAAGGTGGTAAGAGAACATCCATGTTCTTCAGTGGTATACAACAATATTGGTTGGTACATTGTTATCCTTACAGGCAGCCATGACCACAGTGTTAAGAGCTAAAGATAGAAAAAAATATTATCGAAAAGTTCTTCGAAATCTATCGAGTACAGTAAAAAAGGTTTATTTTCGGTCCACTGCATTGATAATAAAATTATATTATGTGAATGGCGTAAATGCCGCAATTTATTAATTACCAACATTCAGGTACTTTAGGTATCTTCCATTATCAACGATAGTCACAGGTGGTTGAGCAATGAAGTTTTATCTCAGGATTACGCAGTAAATTATATATTTTTTAGTTTTATCATAAAATTTATATAAACAAAAATATTAATGACAGCGATTTTACCGCAAAAATAATGTTTGCCAAAAAAACTATTATTTGTCAGACCACGTGAAAAGGTGTTCAATTTGAACTACTAGAAATTGTCATAATAGAACGATATATGTATGCGTATTATTCAGCTGTTTAAACTATATTTAAAAAAAAGCCACTCAACAGATATAGGAAGAAAAACCCCACTAAAAGGCGGGCCATTTGAAATTAATTATTCTATTGGTCAAATTAAAATAGCGCCGAGATATCATATTTTACAATATAACACTGACCCTCACGCCATCGGCTATTGCGATTATGGTATGCTTATTAGCTGATAAACGAGTAAAAGTTTGTTAGTATTTTCAAGTAATAAATGCCCAATTATGTTTTATAAATATTGTAGAGGTTTATATTTTCTGTTCCATTGCAACTTTGTTTTAAATCGGATTTCGGCGCAGAACATCTCTGACAGTCTCTGCGCACAAAACTTCGCCGTTTTAGATTTATAACTATACTTATTGAGAGGCTCAACTATAGAATTAATAAAATAATACTAACACTTCTAACAAAATATTACATAAACTGTATCTATAATTTTTCAACTTCCAATTGAGAATAAACCAATTCATATTAACAATAATCATTTATAAATTGAGAATAATCAATTTCAAAATGAGAATAAACATTTCAAACTTTGATGTCATAATTTTTAATTTGATTTGTGTAATAATTTTTTAAAGCAATCGTTGAAAATGTTTGCGTTGGTCCTGAGTAAATTTTTTTGCTGTTTGAATTTTTGCCTAAGGCATGAAAGGTTATATCTCTGAGCATCTCATGAAAGTGTATCCTGCAAATGCTGAAGACAGCGCTGTTTCGTTGTTATTGAAAACCTGAACCAGTAAGTACACCTTCATAAGCTGCATCTTTACTATAATGTATGTTTCTAACAACGGAAATAGTGGGTGAGTTGATTTTTAATTTTCATGCATGCATTTATTGCTGTTGTTTTTCCAAGTCCTAAAGTATCTGTAAGTGTCCTCTAATGAGATATTCGTCTTTATTGCAGTCCTCAATCCTCAGACTACAATAAGAACAAAACAGCGCTGTCCTCAGAATGTGCAAGATACATAAGATGCTCAGAGATATACCCCTTCATTAGTCTATAAACAAATTTGTTTTTAACCATATTAATTTCAACTTTCATAATATAAGACAATTTTTAATAAATTTTGGAACAACTGACCCAATTAAACAGATTTTGTTTATTGCATCAATAACAGCTGACCGTTAGCCTCCACAACTTTTTTTTTATTTGTTCCCAATGTGAATTGGTTTTTTCTCAGTTTGCAAATAAATATTCTCAACATATGAATCTGTTTATTGTCAAATTTAAACTGAAAAAATATAGTAAAATTGTTTTATTTAAACAGATTTTTTTGAAGTATAAGAGCAGCGTTCGTTGTGATTCAAAACCTTCCAAAAATAGTTGTTTGAACACAGTTTTTGCACTTTCGATTACTTCTTTTTCCTTTAGATTACAAAGGCCATTTTTCTAAATTTTTGACTGAATGCTACGATCTATCAAGTAAATATGATCTACATGATTTTCCAATAACCAAACTTTTAAGTTTTTCTCCTAGATAGTAGAACGTTTCAAAATCATTCAAAATAAATTTATTATCTTCAAAATGAGACATCTTACAAGTTTCTAGGAACTTTTCTTTTACTAAAAATGTCATTCTTCGTAAGTGGTAATGTGTTAACAACTACGTATTTTCTTGACAGCCCTATTACAGAAACAGCCAAACAATAGCCAGTTTTCCAAAAATAAATATTCTTTGTGTTTAAATGAAATGAAAAAAAACGTAACAATAGCCCATTTACAAGGATCTTCAAAGTATCTAGAATGGCTCAGTGAGTAATCAATATCAAAATTTAAATTTTCCTCTCTTGCCGCAATATTTATGACAGCAAAAAAAGCAAATGCTACTTTCCTTTTATCAACAATTGCTATAAATGAAAGTAATTAATTGTTGACCAAAAGCGTGTACGTTTGACCCATTACCAAAGAATATATTAAAGCTACAGTTCACCTTTTTAGCTAACCTTTTCATAAATGGTTTAAAAAATTAGATCTACATTGCAAGGTTGACTATTACCCGATTACGGCTAAGGTTACTCAACCACGACTTTTAATGACTTCCTAAAATCTAATAATAATTAACCTAAAATTATTATTTTTAGGACCAAACTGCATTTCTTAATAATGTATTTTGAAACTTCTGTTTCGAATAGCCGCAATTATCTAGTCTAATTTAATATTTTAAATGCTAGGGGTTAGCCTGGATGTTGTTGTAGAATTACCTTAAATGAAAGAAGATACTTTTAAATAGTATTCACTAGAGTAAATGCGCTAAATTCTTTTAATAAAACGCAAAAATGTCGCATTAAATAAACAAGTATGTGACATCTTCAGTTTCTTAGGTCAACATCAAGAAAATAATGCGTTGCAAAATTGCAACTTCCGTGGAAAAATGTTCTGACGTCAATGTTTAAGTGTCGCACTTACTAAAAAAGATGTAGCCAACATTGATAAAAAAGTATGTAACACTTTAATATATTTTTAAAAAATAACTTTTTTTAGAATAATCGAAATTTCTCACATGAGATGGTGTCAGGATCACGCGGTGATAGCAATATCCTTCCGCATACGATATACATTGTACAAAAATTTTAAAGCAGCTGAATAATGTTTTATTCCACTTGTAAGCAACTAATCGACTACATTAGTAGTATATTGACTACAATTTGGTAATTAAAAATTTACTACCAATTAATCTCCCATAAACAATAAAAATGTGATAAAAACAAACACATAAACAATAGGAAGAGATAACCTTCTCAAAAATATTTGCACTAGCCCCGCCTTTACATTCCCAAATTTAATCAATCTCGCATTTTTTTTCAATTACGTCACAGATTAATTTTGTTCATTATTTTTCTAATCGCTTATTATTTATAATTCCGTCTCTATAAAAATTTATTTAACTTGCCGTGTTATAGATCAAATTCTGCAAATAAGCTAAAATTATAAACCGCTTGAGCTGAAATTTTGCATACAAACTTGTTTTGTTTGAATGACCATGCATGGTTAGCTAAATGACGTCATTCTATATTCAATATGGCAGACCAGATTATTTTTTTGCCTCCCTATACATTAGTAAAAAGAATACAAGGACATAGTAATAATCGAAATATTGAATAGATGCTTATTTTTAAAAAGTCCTTCTAATAATTTTTTTATTATTGTTTTATAATTTTTGATCTTTTCAAAATCTGTTTTTGATGAGTGTTTGTAACATGCTGTTAAACAAATTGCTTTTCAACTAGTTGGTTTTTTTATCCATTTATGCTCTCAAATACTCTTTGCTCATAGCTGTCATTTCTAAATGACAGATTTAGGCTGTTTAGTTGCACATTATGACTACTCCGACCGAATGACGGTTCCTCTATTTTCTTGTCGTCATATCCAGCGTCAATGTCAGTATATATAAAAAAAGCGCACATTTATATCTTTTGTTCATCTGATGCTTGACTATCACAGCAAATCTAGAGAAAAAGACAAAGCATTTGCCTAAAAAGTAGTTGTTTTCAGTTATTTGATATGCCAAAAGGGTTCATTCTTGGTGTGCAGATTGTTACTGCATCAAAATCTTCTTCATTTTTAGTAATATGTATCTCACTACAAAAACATTTGCGCTCTTCTTTTACAAAAATTAATAGATCTATTTATTTTTCACTAATTTATTCTACTGCGTTTATTTTGGTACAATTCTTTCTTAATATTGTACTTTTTTACATGTTGATTTAAATCTTCCAAATAATATTTTTTGGATAACGGGGGCAACTGGGAGCGGCCTTATTATTTCATTCGGTTGGCGTTCACGGTATAACATACAATTTTATTATAATAGCTTTGTGGACATAATGATGACAGTAATAAGGCTTTAGCCGGTTGACATTTCCATTTTGTAATACTTACTTTTGAAAACTTTTCCTTTATATTAAAGAAATTATTATGAAAATCATTAAATAAGAATATTATGTTTGGTATTCAAAATATTTATAAAAAAAAAATTATTAACATAACAATGCTCTAAATATGCGTTTAACTTGATTTCAATAATTCCCTCTCTAAAGTGTGGGTGTTACGTCTTGGACACCTGCATGTCGTTCAAAAATTCCGAATGTATGACCTCACCATACCTAATTTACAACCAAAAATTAGAAATTTTTAAAAACCAATTGATACAAAAAAAAACAACGCGAAAACAAAAATACCTTGCTAAAAGAACATTTCTATAATTACACCAAATATACCTCCCCCACATCATACATTCCGAATATCTATATTTAAAATAAGATAGAAAAAAATAAAATAAAACGCGTCTGTATGAAATTGCTCAACGACCTTGTTGTTCGGAGGACACCTTGTACGAAACAGCAAAGAAATCTTTTAATAATTATTAGGTTATTATTGTGGACCAGTTACAAAATTCCTTTCTTTTTTTTACTGTACGTTTGTGATATTTGTACCAATTAAATAATGTTAAAGAGAAAACACCAGATTTTAATAAATCGTCCATTTTAAAGAAAATATCAAATTGTCCATAACAAACACGTGCAAAAATTAGTAACATAACAATATGCAAAAGCTGTTAATGATTAATGTCTTTTAATGACTAAAGCAAATATAAGCATCAATGTTCAATGATGATGATATAATTAATTATGTAAATGTTTAAACAAGTATTGGATAATATCTTCGGTGATCCTCAAAGCAGATGCGAACCAATGACGTGAAGAGAAACCCTCTGAAATAAAACATTTTTTTCATAAAAACCATCATTTTTTTCACGCTTATCTTTTTCAGAGCGTTTATTAAATGTTATCAAACTTATTTGGACTAAGTAAAGCATTGATGTGTGAATAACACCATTTCGTCCTCATTGCATTAACACCTATAGATTTGTTGCTATGTACATAAAGATTTTAAACATCACATATTCGTCACAAGCCTATAATTAATCTTACCTTTATTATATTGATCACAATTTATTGCTGCATTATTGCAAAATCAAAATTGTTAATTTTTGTTTTTCTGGGTTGATTGTTTTCCTTTAAACCTCACGCTAAACGGGTTTATTGCTACATCGACTAAATCAGAACTGTTTACATAGATTTCAAAAGTGTGTAACATGGGTAGGGGTTTAAATAAACGAAACTTGGGAGTAGAGTATAAACAAATGACTGACAAGATATACTAACTGTGAATAAATAAAATAAAATTTCCATTACGCTACAATTCCATTCAGATTTTGTTGTCAGACTCTCTTTTAAAGTCTGACGTTCAACAAGCGCCAAAGATTCCAATAGTTCAACTTTTTTCTCTACAACGTTGAAACTCAAAAAATAAAAAATCAAAAAAAAAATTCTTGTAAAAGTTCCTTTTTTCAAAGATCTTGACTATATTTTTTATTTGTTATATTACACTCAAACTACGTGAATATTAGATAGCAAGTTTGTTAAATCCTGTATAGTCTTCAAAATACCTCAAGTTCTCCCATTCATGTTCTATGAAAAAAAAAACAACACCAAAATTGTTGGAACATTGTCCGTTGAACGTTGTAAATTAAAACGCCAAAAATAATAACTAATTGTCGACAAAGTAAATGCTTTAATTTAATTTCTATTTCTGATGTTACTTTCAAAAAGAAAAAATGTAACTACCAAACCAAACAAATCAAAAGGTGGAGGAATACCTAGAACATCATCATAATTTGTTGAAATTAAAATAAAATTAACACTAAAAAGTAAACCGAGCTGGCAGCCCAAATGTTGAAAATTTGAAAAAAATATAAAAGAAAGAGGATCAAGTAGTGATTCTGAACACAAGAAAAATCTATCTACGTAACTCAAGTCACACTTTAGTAGTTAATTAATGGATTGTTTTGGAATCTCTGGCATCATACATTATTCACAGTTTTACCACTTGCCAAAAAGTTTGTTTAATAGATCTCAAGAGCTCTTTCGGCCAACAAGTGATCATCATCATCAGGAGATGAATAAACCGGTGTTATTTTTCTCCTGATGATGACCACTTGGTTGTCGAAAAAGCTCTCGAGATTTATTAAACAAATTTTTTGGCAAGTCGTGCAACTGTGTGAATAATCAGTAGCTGATGTCAATTCGACAACGCCAAATGCAATGCAAAATAATGTCAAGTGGACAACCGACAAACTTACACAGGTTAACTCTTCGCTTCAGTTTTAAAAGTTTATCTTAATAGATTAATAATTTAAAAAACACGATAAACTACATTTATACTAAAAAAACCAACTAAATAAACATAATTTACGATTTGAAACTGCTGAAATATAAAAGTTTCTAACCTCACATCACTTTGTTTTACCTCCAGCGTCGAAATCCGTGCACGCGACCTATAGAAGGCGCACTTTTAAATACAAAATGCCAGGGAAAACAATGAACAGCTCTTCTTGCTTATCACTGTCAATTCTGCAATTGTGCGTCATTAGTGTCAGTTTTGTTGTTTTGTGAATGTGCGTTTCGAATTATTATATTCTAATGCTACAAATTGAATGGTCTTTGCCACGTATTTTAACTTATCTCAGAACAAAGAAAAATCTTTTGGAAGATTGGTGAAAATTTTTGAAAGTGGGACATATTATTTTTTGTGGTGGTTTGGCTCAGGAACTACAAACTTACGAAGCAAATCTGTTTTCCTTGACAAATCCTGAATATTCAGCAAAGAAACAATAAATAAAAAGACTTGGTTTGATGGTACAGCCAAAAATGCAATTTGAAAAACAGTTCAAAATCAAATATATTATTGTTCCTGCTGGGAAATGAAGAAAACATATTTGATTTTTAAGACTAATACAAAATCGGATGACTAACCCGGCAATATGAGTACAACAATTTAGTAATATGTCCAAAAAGCTGACACTTACAAAATAACTTTCCACTGGAACACATAAAGCGTAAAATGAAGAAATAATACCAGTACGAAAAGTTAGTAAAAAAATATTACATTCTAAGTTGTGCACAATTGTGAAAATACTCCTGTTCAGAGAAGAAGATGATCATTTTTGCAACATCAGCATTAACCGAGCAGACAAGATATTTGCATTTCAAAGTGCCACCATTGGTCAGCCAGCTATCAAGTTATTTAAAATCTTGCTTCAAAATAAAGCCGAGAAAATATAGTTTTATCTCAAAATCACAATGCAGGCAAATGCAAATTTTCTTGGAAATTACTTATTAAGCAACACTTGCTGAAAGAAGCTGGATCATAAGCTTCGTGTAGAAAAATAAGCAAAGAGCGAACTGCTCAACTCAAATGCTTCTGCTACACAATCAAAAAAAATTGTTTGTGTAGGATAAATCTCAAAAGTCTTTGGAAGTAGCGCGATGTGAATTTAGAGCCCTTTTTAATTTTGTCAACGCTCAACAACTAAAAGATTTGCCCTAGAATGAGTAGAATAGAACTTTCGTAATGTTTTGCAGTAAAAATTGTAATTTATCAACCCAAAAGTGAGTCAATCAATCAAGATGGATCACAGGAAAAAACTTTTGAAACGAATTGCTGCTTCTGAAAAGGCAAATAATTCAGCAGAGCTAAAGAAAGTTAAAAAAGACCTTAAGATGAAATTCTAGTACAAGTTGATAGTTGTGCAGATGATAATTTTCCATTACTTAAAAGATATAATAGACTTAAAAGGTATAGAAAAAAAAAACTAATAGATTCCACTAATAGACCACATTTTGTCAAAAAACAAGATTATTGAATGAATGGAACATCGTAAAAAAAGAATATTAGAAATCCATAACCGCTATGGATCTTTTAGAGCATGGTCAAAATGAATCTAGCTCTGAGAAAAAAAACAGAAGTGATACCACGACGGGTAACGAAACGAGCTGAAGCGGAACATTGTATTGTTATTCTATTTCAAAAAAAAGATTTAAGACAACAAAAACAAAATTTAGACAAACAAGTCTTACGAAGATGTACATTTTTTGTCTTTCCTCAATTATCCGGATGAACTTATATAATTATTTCAGATTAAAAAAGTAGTACTGTATTTGTTTAACAAGATCGTATAAACTGGCACCATGTAGTTTCTTTCTCTGTCATCTTTTAAAGCAGAAAATGCATGCCAATAAACACCAAAAAATCACTAAAGCTTGGGGCAAAGATCCAACACGTTATTACCTCAGTAATTACCCAGGAAAGAATGTCATCAAAGAATCAAGAGTTTGCCAACACAAGCGTTGTTCGCAGAAAATAAGATAAAAGACCAACCTTATTACGATTCCAATAAATAATAAAATTAACTAACCAACCAACACTCGTGTTGAAACGGTACAAATAGCATATTATTTTCAAAAAGTGGCAAATATTCCGAAATGAATTAACTAAAATCTAGCTCAAACCGTTGCAGTATTACAACTGTTTTTAAATCTGAACTGCCAAAACAGTTCAACGAAGCTTGAACACAAACATGATTGATTGGTCAACAAAACTTATCAAAAATCTGTAAAAATTGAAATGTTGTTCATATTTATATTGTCCATATTTTGAACCATAGTTTTATATTAAAAACCCAATCTTTTTAAAATCAACAAGATATTGAAATCAAATAGCTTCCCAAACATAAGTTCTGTCTAAAAATATCACAGCAGAAAGAACGAGAGAAACAAAGATATGGAGTAAAAAAAACACAAGAGCATGATATGTATGATATAACTAAAACAATATGCAGCTTAAATTTGTCGTCAAACAATAAGCCTGAACAACAAAATATTTTGCGGCTAATTGTATGTTGAACATAAACATACAATTTTCAAATTCTCTCACTTAGTCTCTTTTCTAAAATTTGCAACTTCAACTTTTGCTTCTCTATGGTAAAATAAGAAATAACAAGTAAGGTTTGTTTTGTGAAAGATCGAACATAAAAATATCTTTCCACATTTGATTTCAATAAAATCCCTGCTCTCACACGCTTCAACTTCTTGTTACTTTTTGTCTTATTCTTCCATTAGCTATCTGTGTTAATTCTAATTTTCAATCAATTTAACTCAATATTCGACTGAAAATATAAGTTCTACTTTCTACATTTGAAGCACTCTGGCAAATTCTTTGACCAGCAACTTCAAAGTCCAAAAAGTGAAAAATTAGACTTACTAGATACGAAATCTAGCAAAAACTTACTAAATGTTACATAAAATAATTAAAGATTTAAAAACAGGAGAAAAGTCTTGATTTTCATGTTATTTATTTTCTTGTCATTAATCTACGATTAATAGAAACATTTAGACTTTTCCGCAATTCTGTGTAAATTTATCAAAAAAAAGAAACAAAAAATCTTCTCAATCGGAAGATTATGTTGATGGAGTTTCCAATTTTATCAAAGTAATTAAAGAAGAATGTTACTTATCTTATTTTAAATTCAGTCTGTCTGTCTGTCAGTCATTGCTAGAAAGACTGAAATCTATAGAAAACAATGACAAGGCATTTTTTGACTTAATACTGTCAAACATGTTTTAAAACTAAACTTACATTATGTCGTAAGAATTACTTCAAAAACAAAATACTGTTACAATACTTAATATGTTTTCTCTCCATTGTGACAATGACGACAAAATTTCAACAACATAAAGCACTTACATCCTGTGGATCCAGGATGCGTGTGTTGATATTCTGGATCGGGTAGATACCCATGGAGAGAGTTCGAGGACCTGGTGAGTGTGCTCCCTTTATTAGCAGCAGAAAACAACCAACAACACAATAACAACACTACTCCTAAGAAAAATTTACACAACAAAAACACAAACTTTTTCTAATCGTAATTCATTTAATTGATAAAACACCAAAAAAACGCAAAAAAAAACAAAAATTAACAACAAAATGTGCTGAACATAATAATAAAAGCATTTTCCATTTATAAAAATAAATCAAAACCAAAAAAGCAGGTTACATCAAGGGAAGTCAAACAAACAACAAAATTGTAGAAATCAAAGTAAGAAGCTTAAGTAGTATGGTCGTGTTGGTTTTGTTTGTATTCATTAAATATCTTTATTAAATTTACCGTTTCCTAAAAATACTTCAGTTATTGACAACCGAGTTTAGGTTTTAAGCATACAGTGTGTTTTTAAAAATATTTAAAAAAATCCTATTATTTTGGAATCGTTGTCAATAATACATAAACAACAAAAAATTTATATAAAAATAAATATATGAGCTGCGCCAGTTATTTATTTTGCTAAGCACTTAATGTAACGATTGCAAAAAAAGTTGTTCGATATTCGTTCGCTGTTTCAGTTTTCAGCGTTCACGCTAAAATTCTTCATATCTGAAAACTGAACTGAAAACAAACTCGAATCGAAAACTAGTCTATTCTTATACTTTAAAAGTTATTTAAGTATGAATAGTGTCGTGTTTAAGCATTAGCGTCTTTCATAGATTATAATAAAGCTTTTGACAAGATAAATCATAATCAACTAATAATGATTCCTGGGACAAAACATCTAGATAGTAAAAATCTACGATTTTTCACTAATCTGATTTATGCCAAAAAAACTACAATACAGATACTACCTAAGATAAACATCAACGCCGTTGGTATTAAGAATAACATAAATAATTGAAGTGTTGCCAGAGAGAGTAATACTTTAATTACTGTTGTTAGTATAGTTGCTTTTTTTAATAATTTCATTAGGTAACTAGTTATGAAAAAAGTGACGTTTCATAAAGGAATTAGATAAATAAAGTTGTATGCTCTTTCCATTGTTATTATAAACTGAATAGTAGTTTTTTTTAGAGTTTAGAGCTAGAATAGTAGAACAAATTATTAAATTAATCATCTATTGTCCACATTTAACAACGCTTCGCCTCGTATCAAAATTTTATCAGGTTGATGGAATGAAACCATTTGCCATTTTCCACAAACACATACATATTAAAATTATAAGTAGATCTAACAATAATTAATGCAAAAATAATTTTTGATATTTAAACTACTAAAAACAAGAAGAAAAACATTAGATTTTGTAGTTGGACAAGGAAGAATCCCCCAAAAAATTGTTGTTAAATGTAGACAATATACGTTTTTATGCATTACTGTCCTTAAGTCCTCAAAAACCTCAATTTAAGTAACATTTTCTCCACTCTCCTTTAAACTGGAATATCTGAACTATATGTATTATGAAAAAGAAGAAATATTAAATTTTGCAGTGTAAAACCCCTAAGAGAGTGATTTAGATGTATAATTGATCTGGAAACTGGAAAACTGGAAAAACTAGATTGCTAAAAGCTTGCAACCAATGCATTATTTTTCTGGATCGGCGAAGAATTCCAGAATTTTCCAGTTTGGAATAAGAACAAGCTAAATCGTTTTAACCATGTTGTATATTAGAAAAATAAACATAACTAAAAAAATTAAAACTTCATAAAGTCAAAACAAACCTAGATCTAAGTAACAAGGTCGCTAAGTGTAAAAACATAAATATTCGTTTAACAATAAGAAGAAACTCGATATCTAAGTTCGTAGTTGTAGATGATACGGTGAATTTTAAAAAACACAACAAAATTATTAATTTTTTGTGTACTTCTCTGTCTATTTTCCTTGAAAAGCAAAAAAAAGTAATTATTTAACTACAAGTTAGCCGTTGAAGGACCTCACTCAGTAGATCATATATGTTTTGAAACACACTGTATACTCAAATCCCGCATATAATAAAAAATATATGTAGATATGTATTTTATTTTTATTTCGGAAAGCGAAAAAAAAAACTAATTATAGGGTATAGAAATTAAAACGTTTTTAAATTATTTTATAAATATACTATTTTATCTAAATAAAAAAAAAGTAGGAACGCAAAACCAAAGTTGAAAACTTTTTTAGCAATAGTCTTTAATTACAAAAATCTTAATTAATAAATAATAGTATTATGAAATATTTTAATTGCACAAATGAGAAACACTAAACAAAGCATGAATGAATATAATTACATGTAAACAATTTATTTGTCTACGAGCAAAGTATGTACATAATTAATTTTTATTTTCATATTGTAGAGAAATATAGCAAACTTATTAAATAATTTAAAAAATACTTCCAATCTAATTTATGTACTATCTCTTTACCTGTTATTTAGTGAGCGTGAGGCTAGAATAAACGTGATGTTTCAAGTCAATTTCCGATTCACAAAAAATACCCAATATCCAGCTTATAAAAATTTTCAACTTTTCTAAACTATAGTGATAACATTTAATAGTAACAAATACATTCTGATTTTTGACTTCAAAATGTTTAGTTTGTCACAATCATGCCAACATCAGATGTCGTTGAATATAGCGCTATATCGGTTCTCTATCTATATCCCTAACTATAATTATTGACTAAAATTCTAAAACACAAAAAATGCAACTAAAACATAAAGAAACAGAATGTGGCAATGAACATGATTTAATAATGCAACTTTAACTCATTAGTGACAGGTTAGTGCGTATGTATTTTTTAAATGAATCTATTTTAGTAATCAAAAAATGATATGGCAATCTATGCTAACTGTAATTTTATAAATAGAAAAACAAATTCTTTTCGCAAATGAATTTGATTTATAAATATAACTTACACTTAAATGTCTACCACGCCCACAAACATTTTCAAAATACTATAGTCTATTCAGAAAAATTAAGCAAAAAACAGCGAAGATTGCCATTGTTTTTTTGCATCATGATAATATGAACATGTAACAAGACAAAATGTTCTGCATACTTTAAAAATCTAATAATACAATACCATTTCATTGTACATCTCTTCGGACATTCTCTGAAATGCAAAGGAATGTCTCTACACTACTGCAGTATTTACAACTTATTATACAAACAACATAATTTATTATTATTATTCTTCTTCAATCATGATTTATTTAAGTCGTATTTTCGTATTTGTGAATAATCATAATAACAGATCTCGGCGAAAATCATTTTTGCTCTCAACTTAGATCCTGTAACTATTAATAGAATTCAAAACTCTTCAATAACTGGAAGATATAATTTTTTTTTCTATAATAAGATATATCAGAAATACAAAAATCAAAATCAAGAGAGCAAGCCAAAATAATTTTCGTTTCAAGGACTTGAAAGATTTGCGTACTTTGCAAATATTTTCGTTAATTGAATGTAGGTTGTAAATAAAAACAAAACATCAAATTCAAAGATAATTCTCAAAAGCGTCACTTTTCTAATCCATTAAATCAATAAACATTACAAATAAATTCGAAGAAATCCAAAAAATTGACTTGATATCGTTTCTGGATTACCAATTTTTCTAAATTTACGTTTTTCTAAATATATTTGGCTTTGTCACAATTACTATTCCTGAAACTGAGCAAAAATGTGAGAAATATTGCAAATCAAAATGCAAAAACTAAAGTGCTAAAGAATATAATAAACATTTCTTGTCATTTAGTCAATTATTATTATTCAGCAACTTGAAAGATTATGATGTAAGCAAGAACCCAAACAAACTTTTTAGAAGACGGAAAAATATTCATTTGTCTTCGGTGAACGATCTGACCATTTGACAGTTTCATTCTTATTGGTAATTATCAAATGTAGGTATTTTTCCCACGACCCCGACAGGTTAAATAAATATTTCTCTCTGTTTAAGGAGCTATATAGCAAAGTACAAGGAAAGTGACTTTCTTGGATGTTAATTGGAAATGTCAAAAAGGGTTTGTGAGTCCTTATTTGCCTTTACTTCTTCTAAATAATAAAACTAAAATTCTGATTATAGAGCTAACATAAGCAAAATAAAAATTTAAATTTAAAAAAGCTGTAGTTTTCCTGTACCAAAAAAGACAGTTCAGCTAATAACAAAAATGTAATATGAAAAGCGGCGCCTCCGCCATTTGCATCAAAACATATTTGCAATGCTGTACCAACTCATATTCAACTGTTTTCATATTAAAAAAGGAGCTGTCAATGTTGAAAAATTACAATAGCAAAATCAAATCTTTATTATTAATTATTATTTGCCGTCAAAATAACCGCATAATGACAAAATGTTTATAACTAATTTAAGCAATACGGCCAAAGAATAGTAATAAACTGAAGACAAATTCCATGAAAACAAATTTTTTTGAACTCAGTCATGTTCCGTGCTCATTAGAACTCGTCACTAACACTTAACAATTAAGATTCAACTGTACATAAAAAATAAATATATTCTGGCTATGAAGGGCTTGTATTTACTAAAGTGTCTATTACTCTAAAACGTAATACGTAGTGACATTTATCAGAAACTTTTTACGACATCGAGATCTAAAAGCATAGTTTTCATTCACATTTCAATGGAAATTCGCAATAAGGAAAATCGCTGGGATTTGCAATTTATTACTTTATGTGTACGAATACTCGAATGTAAAACTGTAGCAAAATTTATTTTTACCACGATACATCGCTGCTTCGTTCAATTTGCCGCTACACGCTTTTCCACAATTTGCCACCCCTGAAAACTTAAATTTCTGCGTAGGCCAAGGCCTCTAGCTTATGCGGGGGTTGCACAAAGCAGTGCTCTGAATCGTGTGATTTTAATACTCTCCAAAATAACCTCAAAGTTATTTTTAAACGCTTGATTCTCATCAATAGTGTGATAGTTTGATTTTGTGTCGTATTGATTATTTTTTAATAAAATTTCTTAAAAATTGATTTTAAAATACTACTTAAACATTAAATTTTTGAACTAATTCAATAAAATTTCTTTTCCAATTTTTAGCAACAGAATTAATATTTTTTAAACTGTAAGTACGAGTATTAACTAAATTTTATGTGAAAATTTGGCATTAGTCGATTATTTTCTTAAATTTTGTTTTTTTTATATAATATACTAGTTATGACAAAGGTTGAAACTCTTATTTATTCTATTGATGTATAGGGTATTCCATCAGTTGTGGTATGGAGAATTTATTTTGCTCTTAGTGTCTCGATTTTTTTTCAAAATGTAGCATACAGCTTAAGTTTTGCAAACATCTGCAACAAAAACAGGTCAAACAAATTGCACCCTGTTTGAATAATAGTTCTTACTCTTGTCCATTTTTGTGGCTACCTAGATCATATCAGAATTTCTGATAAAATCTTCAACGTCTTGTTTCTGATTTTGGATTTATTGTAGAATATCAAATATGTTATACATTTTCTGCCATATCAATTTTTATAACTAAATTTAAGTAAAATCTGATCACATTTTACTTTTAAAGACGAGATTTCTAAAATTTTTGCACTATATATGATTATTTTTACCAAAAACACTCCTTCCTTGTAGCGGCATAAGCAGACAAAAATTTAAGTTGATAATTTTATGTTTAAGCACCTTAATATGCAATACCACAACCGGTAAAACTCCCTGTATAATGTTTCATAACTAAAATTTGAATCACAATGATTTTTTAGAACTAATTAGCATTGTTATCGTAGTTTTATTAATTTTCAAAAGTAACGTTCTAACGATACGTCATTCGCGTTAAACTGGGCGCAAGGTAAGCACCTCCTCTGGTCAAATTTTTACGTTACCAACCTAATAACCATCAAATAAAGCTTGGACTAAAACAGTTTAAAAAAAAAGAGCTTCCATTTCAATTTTATCAAACCACAAATTATATAAAACCAAATATTAAATTAATATTATCAACACAACACAATGTAAACAAAACCGCATGCAGCAATTCCAAATTATCTTCCAAAATAAATCTATATTTATCGAAAACATAAACATATTCTATATGTAATTGTCAATGACCTAAAACGGTAAAACATGCAAAAGAAATTATCAAGGACAACTTGTGTATTTAATTACATATTAATTATAATGTATCAATAATTTACATTATAATTTAATTTTATATCTGCCTACATTTGAAAATGACGTAAAAGTGTAATTATTTAGAAATATTTTAATTAAGATGAAGAAAAAAGATGTTAAACTATGGGGAAAAAATTACTATTACGGCCTCTGCTATACAATACCATCGTCAGGTAGCGATGGGTAAAATAAATTATATAAAAAAAAACTTCAGGGGAATTTTACTATTGGTTAGTTTCTGCTCTAAACGCAAATTTATTTTATCGAAATGTTTGCCTCGTATATAGAACTCTTATTATATGTTATAAAACAAAGAAGAATCCAATAATTTACCTATCCGGTATTTAGCAGAGAATTTATGAAGTATTGGCTTAACTTTGAAATATAATGCATTTAATAAAATGGAAATTAAAATTCGAAGACGATAAATAAATTCAAAAAAAAAGCTAAGCTAAAAGGGTCTGTCAAAAATAATAGGCTAATTTTATGTATGCTCTACTTTGTTCCTGGCTACGAAAAGAAGTACATAACCAAGAAAATTCCTGGTTTTTTAGGATAAAAGTTGATATATTGGCTTTAAAAGGTTTATTTGTCAATACTTAAGCGCACACCATCCAATCCATTTAAAATGCATTTAAATAAAGCTTTTATTTTCACCTGATGAAAGAGCTTAGCAAAAAAGTGTTTGATTACTGTTGAAATAACATTTAGACCCTTGTAGTGTTATGACTTTATGTTTGCTTATTACATCGTAGCTCTCAAACAGCTACTTGATCAAGAGAGAGAGAGAGAGAGAGAGAGAGAGAGAGAGAGAGACTAATTATTCATATTACTCCTATAAAATATTTCTAAAAATTTGTTTCTGATTTTTCTATTTTTTTCGAACAATTTCATATAAAAATTTATTTATATCAAGTGATTGCTTCCCCTGTGGAACAAATGCTTTTATAAAATTTGTCATTGTTTCCAGAAGATTTTTGGTTCAGTTCTTGGTTCAGTCTAGAAACTATTTTTTCCAGACTAATCTAATAAATAATAATTCATTTTTAATAAATTTATTAATATCTTATACCGACTTTATTTGAGCCCAAATCACTTCTTTCAAATTAAACTTTCTTTAATAAAAACGGTTTTTTCAACAGTTCAGCACAAAGTTCAATATTTAATAGCTAAAGGGATCAGTCTCGTCTCTCAAATCATCCCTCTTTTTAATAAAAAAAAATCTTTTTCAACATAGAATAAATCAGCGTTATTATAAATCAATCACATAACGGAAGTGTTCAATAATTCATATCTTGCTTTTCAATTTCACCCTCGTCAATAATTAGACGTCCTTTGTAATGATAACTAATGGTGAATAGAAATCTGATAACATGATTGCAAACAACACACGTGTATAAAGCAGAACTTAACAATTAAAAACTGTAGACTGTAGTAACGTTTGAGAGCTTTGGATAAAAAAGCATCATTCGTAAAGTTGAATATTATTTTGTTTTTATGGTTTAATATTGACTGTTATAAGACGCTTGTGTTTTGTTGTAAAATTTACATTCTTTGAGAGGTTTTTTAACCGACTCCAAAAAAGGAGGTGGCTTCTCAATTCAACCGTATATATATTTTTTTATGTAAGTTTATTATTTATAAACCGATTTAGATGATTCTTTTTTTCTGTTAGAAAAGAGATATCTTAAAGGTGGTACTATGATAGGGAAATTAAAATCTGATATTGACATCCTAGAGAAAGCAACAGAAACCTTTGAAAATTGTAGTGGCGATCAGTGTGTTTGTTAACGCGTGGTAGCGAATAACTTTGTTGTTTATAAAACGATGTTGATAATTTCTTTTTGTTAGAAAGGAGATATATCAAAGGTGGTACCATGGTGGAAATATTAAGATTTGATAACAGCATCTTAAATAAATCGAAAGAAACCTTCGAACATTGTAGTGGCGACTATAGTAGATACACGTTAAAGATGAAGCTTAAATAAACAAACACTGCATGATCACCTCGTTTTTGGTATCCCATGATGGCGTGGTATAGAAATTATTGGATGGAAGGACCAGATAAAGGCGTAGCTTGAGTGACGAGACACCGCCTGAGTAAGTATTCAAGTTATAGTTCGGTTTTGTTGTGAGAAACGTTATCAGATGACGCATAACATGAAAAGCATGTTAAGAACAGACACGCCTATTTTGGTGGGAGATCACGTAAACCGCGCGTGATAGTGTTTATTTCAGTTTCATCTTTAACGTGAATCTGCTATAGTGCATTTGTTAGTGCGTGTTCGCGTTTACTTTTCAGTTTCCTCTTTAAAGTCGGTTTTTTTATTGTTAAAAATTATCTGGGTTCTTATTTGCTCTGGGTCATGTGCAAGTGCCCCTGTTATCCTTGCCGAACTACAGCCCTGCTTTATAAAATGCTATTTTACTTAATTTTTTTTAACATGAGTTAAAAAGTGAACCTTAAACTCACATTTTTCGATGATCCAAATATAATAATCTCCATATAGTAATTTCAAATTTGAAAATTTTCAACTATAAACATAATATAAATTCAGTGTTATTACTGAACATATTCAGTTCAAGAATAAAAAATCTTTCAACAAAAATCAATAATAATTAATGTATTTCAAAAATTTAAAGCAATTATTTCCCACATTTTCCGCTACTTTACCTAAAAAATACTGTTAAAATTTTGTACGTAAATGTTTCAAGTCTTCTAAAATTATTAAAATCAAAACTACAAACAATACGCTTACGTAATGCTTCAAACAAAAACAAACAAAAAAAAAATCATTGTTAATGTCTTGTTAAAAATTTGTTGTCAAATGGATGCACTAATAGCGGAAATTTAAAACAACTTTTGAATAAATTAAAAGAAACAATAAGTATGTACAAAAGACCACTACCATTGGATTATTCAGCAAAACTAAAAAACACACACCAAAAAGCAATTTTCTAATTTGAAAAAAAAAAACAACATTATTCTTTGCACATTTATTTTAGAAGCGCTGTAACATTTATCCGAACTCGCTACGTGCTTAATCAACACGTACATTAACAAATTTATAAACATTTCAGCAACATCTAAATTAAATGAGTTTTCTAGAATTTACAATAATTAAATCAAGGCTGTAATAAATTTATAAAAATCATTACAAATAAAAACCAAAAAAACACTTACTTCTCGGATCGTAAGAGTATGTGAGACCATTTGAATATTGTTTTGGCTTTGACTATTGGGAAGATTTTCACTGGATCTTGATCGAACGAGCTGTCTGGACCCATTTATCACATTCTTGCTTTTTAATACCATCTCTGTTCTGATGAAAACCCTCGATATATAAGCTGAACTTAAGCCACGAATACCAAAAGCGACTTTTAATACTTTTTGTGGTGTTACAGGCATCTCTTTGCAGAACTTATTCAACGCTGAATCGATGCCATTCTTTTGAATTTCCATGAGCCATTCGGACGATGGTGCTGACGATGATTTATGGAATAGAATTAGAATTGCCATTGCTGTTCGATAAAGGACCTGAAACCAAGCAAAACAAAAAAAAATATAAAAACCGTGCCGTGACTGAAAATCGTAACTAATTGTACAAAAATCAAAATGTCTGCAGAAAAAAAGTTAAGCACGCAACTAAACGCACTCAGAAAATTCAATGTTTTATACATAAATCACTCTTATCTATTGTCACTTTGTATTATTAATCAAGATTTTACAATTTTCAATCTAGCTACTATTTGGTCTTATAGAAATGCAAAAAAGTATGTGAATAACTGCTTAAATTATGCAAAATTTATGCGAAAAACCGGCTTCTCAATTATAAAGTGCGTTCATGAACTACAGGGTTTATAATGTTGGCGTTATGGTTTTTGGGGGCTGTTTAAAATTCATTTTGCATTTAGAAAATCGCCTGCAAGAGGCATTTGTGCACGGCACTGTGCTCTAAAATGTCAATGTCACTTTGAATAAACACCTGCAATACCGACTTAGCTTACACACAGAAAAAATGTAATAGAATTTCCGAATCAAGCCAAGACAATTGTTTTATTTTCCAAAGACACCCTTGATTAATGTTAATATTATACACCCTGTAGATACTATCTAGAATTGTATTCACTGGTGTTGCCTTGTTGATTAATTCTTCTATTTCTCTGATGGATTTGGTCGAGAATCTAGCCCCAGGAACCGAGCAATTCATCATTTTAACCAGTTACAAAATTTGTAGCAGTTGAATGTTTATTTTGTGTTCTCATAGCAATCAAGACCAAGTTTTTATTTTATAAAAATTTATAAAATTTAAAATTAAATAAATAAATATATTTTTTTTATTTTGAAATTAATTATTTATTTATTTGTGCGATTTTCTAGTTGAACCTAATTCGTGCGTTATTTTGATTTCCGGGAAATTAATAGTTTTCGATAGCTCGTTCTTTTTCGCAAAACAGAATTTGACATGTCAAACTAATTTCCGGAAATCAAAGCACGCACTTATCAAATTATATATGAAAAGAAGTATATAAGCTGAAGATTGAATTTTCAAAACCAATTTACAAAAAATTAAAGAATACATACTGTATATGTTATGTAATTTAAACCATTAAACAAAACAATGATTAAAGAAACAGCAATTATGCAAATTTCCATTTCAATGTTATTTATACATTTAATTCGCCAACAACAAAAAAATCTAGCATAATCAACTAATTAATTGCTACACGCTTCTAGATATTACCTCTAGTAAAGAAGCTAGCATGTTTTTTTCACTATTTGATTATCAAAACAAGTATCAGGCGTAAATTTTAAAATATACATACAGAGTGTCCCAACGTTCCGAAAAAGCTTCGGAAAAAACTTATTTATTATTAGAATTATTGTGCACATTTAAAGAATGATGTGATTTATATAGAGAGTGTCTCTTATTATAAAAATTCACATTCATTTGTGTTTCCTTATGGTTAAACATAATCTGATAGATTCTTAATAAAAACGAAACAGCGCTGTCTTCAGGATTTGCACATGCATAAAACCTTTGCGATAAAATATTTCATATACATACTTCAATCATTATTTGTATAAATTTTTGTTTATATTGTATGTACAGCTTTTGCAAAATGTTTGATTTGAGAATTTCGTAATAACTTTATAATTCCAATATTTTTTGGATTTTGCATAGAAAAAGCGTTTATATTATCGAATCTCCATTTTATAAATTAGATTACTATACCTTAATGCCTTCATGAAGAAAACAATCCATAACCCGAACTAAATGCTGGAAAGGAAGACCTTGGAATATCCACCAGATCCAATCCATGTAAATACGTTCAGCTCTCGAACTGTTACAGTGCCTTTGAAGATGAACAGCGGCTCCTTTCTGAAAGATAAAAAAATAAATTTTCAAAATTTGGATGACAGGTTGTTACACATTATCGCTTATCTTTATTGAAAATATCAACAAAAATATATTACTGACATATGTTAACTCATATTGTTGTTATGCTTTAAACAACACAGGCCAAATAAACGTATGATGATAACGATTGAATTCGAAAAATTGGTGTAATAATACTCCAATAGTGTTTTTACAATGACATACGACAGAAGAAAGATTTTTTTAGTAGAAGAAAGAATAATATATCTGCTCTTTTTATTCACAAAATAATTATTCTATAACTAACTTGACTTTATGAATAACTTAATAGAATGTTGAGTTGTGTTGCCCAGGTAACTCTGAGCCCAGTTCAGAGTGATTCTTCAAATCGGTGATCTCTTCTAAACTTGCTGGCAATATACCCCTATCAATGAAGGCAAATGCCAAGATTTATGAGGATGCCAAAAACGTTTGCCCCACCGTCTATATTTTTGCTGATGATTTAGTGCAAAAAGCTCATCACACATTTATTACTTTAAAAATATTAGATATATACACTTTTTAAAATATGTTAAATATTGAAAACAGTCGAAAGTTGTTAATGCCGGTATTCATAGTCGTAGCTCAAGATCAAGCTTAAGCTAAGACTCCGGCAATGCTCGGGAAAGCGTTTGCATGCGTGTTGAAATCGATTTATCGCTGATTCCGTCTCAAACAAGGACTTCGGCAATGCTCGTGAAATCTGATATTCATATTTTGAGTCTGAGATCGATCTCAAGACCGGACGGTATTCATAGACAAATCTCAAGATTTAAATATCAAATTACGGTGTGAATAAGGGCGATTTTTGCTTAATGAGCAAGCGCACTGGGTCCCTCTCAAGTCAGACTTGAGCAAGGCGCCGACTTGTCTTGAGACGCCATTTGCAGGTTATGTCATTGTTTGACGTTGGAAAATACTGAAGAGTATTATGTGTTGCATTTCATAACAACGAACATTGACATGTTGGACGAAATATGCGCAGGATGCTGCGAACCCATTGGTTTTTTTTCCAACTTTGAATGTAAGCGTCGCTACAGCTTCACAAAAGACAATGTAGTGAATGTAGGATTGCTTGCAAATTAGTGGAAAGACAATTATTACTTACACAAAATTAAAGGGCCCACATTGTGTGCAAAAATGAAAGCATTGAATAATAATAAAACTCACAGATATTTATTAATTGGGTAGTATTTTTATTTTGTAACACCTTCTACTGGTAAACCTAAGTACAAAAAAAGTAAAATTTTTATTAGTTTACATTATAAGTGTGAGGTACTGTTTGCAGAAGCATAGTAGACAAAACGGCAGCCGAAAACTTTCATCTTTACACACTTCTTGAATAGCTCCTACTACTCACTGCTCTGCATCACATTTCCTGCAATAAAGTGGATAAAGGTTTGGTTAGATTTATATTAATGTGCACTTACATTGTCCTTCTCACAAGCGCCCAGTGTGAGCTAGCTTCTATTTGGATCTCACTTTTGAAGCTTTCGTGTTTTGAGGAGAATGTAATAATAGACCCGTCATCATTCTTTTTTTTTGCAAAAACAACACAAAACACTTTCGATATAATCCCTGCGGCATCGAGTTATTCCTTGACCTGTCACTTTATATAAACACGGAGAATGACTGTCATGCGTCAAAATGTTCAATTTTAAACCTAACAACACAAAAATGACTACTTTGGTGGCTTCCGCGAAACGCACGTTTTCCCAAGCATTGTCAAAGTCCTTGCTTGCTGTCCCGAGCATTGCCGGAGTCTTTGCTTGAGACGGCGTCTCAAGCTTGAATCCAAGGTTGATCTTGAGCTACGACTATGAATACGGCATAAGACTCTTTAATAGAATCTCTTTTGTACAAGCAATCCAAAAGCTTTGAAAAGGCACCAGTTTGGTAAAAAGGTTGACATCCATCGGCTAGTCTCTGTCTTAATTTTTTTAGTCCAAAAACATGTCACAGCTTATCAGATATTGCCATATATGCCAAAACGGCAACCAAATTGTAAGATAGTGAATATATTCCCTCTTCCTTAATTAAATTTTTGATGGGTCATTTGTAATATCATTATTATAAATCCAAATTTAACTAAAAATCCTTTTTGATAAATCCGGGATTGGCCGAGAAAGATAAACTTTGATGGATTATTTCTAATATCGTTATCATGATTCCACATTTTAACTAAGAAACCATTTTGATAACTCCTGATTTTGTCAAAAAGGTTAACAATATATCTTTAAATATTGAGTACATGTACTTGCATAGAAACCTTATTTTGGTCGAAATAATATTTCTAATGACATGAAATTTTTCAATTGTTTACTTTTTGATTTTAAAAATTTTAATAAAGTCGTTCTGCCTTGCGTAAGCTCTAGTTTTCCTTTTCAAAAAATAATAAACATAATTCGAAATAGCAACAACCAAACTTACAGATTGCAATCAATTCAACACTTTCAGTTTTTGACATGTTTTTCGCATTTTTTTCTGTAAACTTCTCAAAGGCGAATAAATTTTCTCTTTTTTTTTTAATAATTCCCTCTTGAATCAGTAACCTTTCTGCATTAGAGCAAAATTAATTGCAAATCTGTGGTAAAAAATAACGCTCCATATCAATCAATGTTGTTGAACAAACCACCCACATTTTCATGCAAAAAAGACGAAATACAAGAATGGTTAGTTCAACGTGGTATCGACATTGACCAAAACATGGCGAAAACTGGTTTTGGAATAACTCTTTCAACCTCAAATACAAAATAGACGACATTTGCAACCGAAGAAAAAATTGAGGTTCTCAATTCGATCCGTATATATTTTTTAAGTACGTATGTTTACGCATATCTTTTTACAGAAGAGTCCGTTTTCAACCAACCTTTTATTATTAGTTAAGGTATTCTTCGAGTTTAGTGCCACAGGAATTTGCCATAAAAATTCATCCTCTAAGAGTAGCGCCTTTTTCCGTAGAAAAGAATTTTTCCTTATGTGCATTTTTTCTAAGAATAAATAAAAATTATTTGATAATTAATTGTTTTTTAACCCAACTTTTTGTTGAAATGTAAATATTTCTTTATAATCCAATTTCGGACTAATTCTTAAATATGTACAGTTTGTGGGCTGATTCCGCCAGTGCCAAGAGAAAGAGATTAGCAAGTACAGCGTGGTCAACAATGACTGTTTGAGTTGGCAATCCTACATTTCAGTTTAAAACGGTACAACTACAACCACTTCTTGTTGTTGACACTTAAAAAGAAGTTAGTCGCTGTGACATAACCTACAATTTTTTTTATGAGTATTCTGTCAAATATTTGTCAAACAAGCGTATCCGGTCACAGTGTTGCAACTAGGCAAATAAAAAAAATGTTGCCAACTCAAGCAGCTATTGTTGACCACGCTATATTTTGAATAAATGTCTCATTGATTTTGCAACCGTTAAGTGTTTTATGATTGATCTTTATACTATCCTCTCTTCTATTGTTCAAAAAAACAGTCAACAAACAAAGCTATTCACTTTCAAATGAGCAAAATTTTTTTGGAAGGTTTCGGTAATTAAAATTTTTCTACATGATTATTTTTGATGATGCTTAGTTTAATAAAATTAAGCAATTATCAAATTTAATAAATTTGAACATTTATCCAGACAGTAATCGAATATCATAATAAAAAAAACACTAGATTTTAAATTAACAAAAACTAATTTTTTTGTCTGACTTGAATGTCAATTCCGAGTTATAATTTCCTGTTTAAATCCTCTCAAGTTTTTTAAATTTAATTTTTATTGCGGTTTAGAAATAGTTGGCTTAAAAGCTAAGTCCCATTTTCTTTTTCAAAAGAGCTTCGGATATAATATGATAGGGTTATGGTAAAAACATGAAAAGCGTTTCCTGTCTTGTAGAGAGAAAATTGTTTTAGTATTTTATTTTCCTTTCGAAGCTCAGTGGGATTCCGATAAATCGGATTTTCTTAACGAAGGAAACTCCTCCTTCACATTTATTAACGTCAATGAAGATTTATTTTTTCTTTACCACTTCATTCTGTTTAATCCAATTAAATTCAACCGACTGTAATTGTTCTTGGTGTAGGAGACTAATCTTCCCACAACTTTTTCAAACAGATTATTATTTATTATGCGTGAACTCATCGTATTATAAATGAAAGGCCAACCGCACATCCAAGGAAACCACTCTGTTTACTGAGTTCTTTTTATTACTGTTATCAATGTTATAAGTTTGTCGTCTATTGTTGTGTTTAAATAAACAGCAAAGATATTCATTTATAGATAAAGCAAAAGATTCTATTTATTTATTCTCTCTGTAAATAAATATGAGCCTAATCATACAGTTTGTAAATAATGAGGCGGAAAAAATTGACGTTAATAGAGTCAGGAGGATGTTGTAGGAGAGACCGGGGGAAGTAGCCACATAACCTTTTTAATAAAATTGCCCAATCATTAATATTAGATAATAATCAACTAAAGGATTATAAAAAATAATATTAGAAATGCTATATGGAAGAAAATGTAGAAGTGTCACATTGACATTTTTGTTGCCTAGACTACTACATAGACGTCGTTATTTGCTACTTTTAAAATGTCCTGATAAAATCTATTCACGATGTTTTGACGTCAGGGGACTCTGCCCATCTAGTAATTTTGTTAGTAGTATTTCGGAAATAATCGAATTCTCCAATGAAAATTGCCATTTTCAGCTATTTTCAATTTGAGGTTATATTTTTTAAGTAGCATTTTTGCCGCATGAATTAAAAATTATTAAAGATGAAAATAGAGCGATAGGGAAGAAAATGAAAAATAATGCATTAAAAAAATTTTATTTATTGTAATTTGAACAGAAGACTTAGGTATGCCAATTTATTTAAACAAATTTGCTAAAGCAGTATAATATTCTTCTTTTTTCCCTTTTTCTTCAATGATTTCCCTCATGAAACGTCTAGGTTTTTACACCATGTATTCCTGGGTCTTCTTCAGCTTGTTTCCTCTACCACAGAAAACTCAGCCAACCTTTTTTTAGAGTCTCTTAAGACTTTATCCGATTATAATGTCTTTTGAAAAAAGATTAAACTCTTATCCTGGCGATACCTTAAATTCTGGCAGCTGTCGAGAAACGCTATTGAACAAGATTGTGTCTTCCAAACATTTTTGTCTCCGACTGTATATATTATGTATAACAGTTAACGTATTAGAACATAATTTTCCTACAATATCAAAGCTGAAACAAAAAGTTTTACACAAAAAGATCACTTTTTTAAAAGTTAATTTTTTAAAATCGTTTGTTTTCTTGGCAATATTTGGCAAATTGACCAATCAAGGCAAACATTGTGATCAACAACCATGATATTACGCATTCAAACGGCTGCAGTTACGGCTCACGCTATCAAAAAAAACGTCTAGAAGAAATATGTTTATTATTCCACTAAAGTTTTTTTTTGTCTAAAACAGACAACAAAAATTTTTATAAAGTATAGAAAGTTTATTAAACTGTTAGAAAGCCAAAATCAAAATAATATGTAGCCAAACTTTCCAACTTGTGGTCAAAATTAAGTTACATGCACTATCTGCAAAAAAGAGTCAAAAAAGGCACAATTTAAGACATTTCTCTGGCAATAATTATTCTACCTAATCTGTGGGATATGACTCTTGTGGGTTATATATCCCACACATGTTCAAGAAGTGACAAATTTGAACAACGTGTATGTTCAGGAAGTAAATTTATATTGGCATGATCTAGGAAAAGTGTTGTAACCCTTGTAGTATTTGACCCAGCATTATCCTGTTGAATTATAAGATTTTACAACCTTTTCATGCACAATGCAACAGTATGTTTTAGAGAAAAATTACAAACAAACCGTTTGCCCTAAAAAAACGTCAAGTAAATTCTTTTCCAATCAGATCATACCCAAATATAATTATGTGTTTGTATCTGAGCTCAGGTTTTTTGTAAATATACATACAAACTTACTTAAACATATAAAAATACCGCTTTTAGCGCTTTATCAATAATATCTCTTTTTCATTGTTAAAAATTTTCTCAACTATCGATTCAGTTCTATAAAATCCCTGGTTGAATAATAGCTCTAGATCACGCATCTATTCAAACATTGATTACCTATCATTTGAAAGCAATTTCATTTTGACAAAATAATTCAAATGCATGTTTTGTCCAGTCATATCCATCATGTCTCCGACAAAACAATTTAGGAAATTCTGGAAAAAGGTAATAGCATATCTGTTGAATAAAAATAATATGTAACTAGATAATATAATAAACCCCTTATATAATCAAAAAAAATACATAAAAACCCAACAGGAAATTATTATTAGATTGTACAAATTCCTAAATCAGTATTAGAAAAATCAAACTATTTACAAAATCCCTACATTAAATTCAACATATTTTACGTATTAAGGATACTTTTATTCTTAATAGAGATTTCTTATCATTTTATGTTCGTTCGGTCGCATTTGGTTATTTTTATAAGCCTTTGTGAAACTTTGATGGCTTGCCAATCGTAAAATTTTATGGCTCACCTTAAAACTTCTTATTAGTGTATTATTTACCAAAACCTATTAAAGATTTTACAAAGTGTAGCAATAAATCTAGTCTTTTTAAATTTTTAAATATTTTTAGAAATGGCTTTGCTGAATCAGCGAGTGCATTCGACCCTGTTCTCTTTTAATATACTTCAAATAAACAAGCACTTTCGCTGAATGTAAAAAGTCTAAAAGAAGTGAGATTCTTATTTGCACAAATTGTTTTTAAACAACATAACCTTACAAATATTGATGAAAAAAACGATAATTAATTCAAAATAATTATTAATCTTCAAAATTTTATCAATTAGATACTCTAAAGAAATGAGATAAAAGTACTTTTAACCTTCTCGAGCATACATTTTCTAGAATATTTAAATTAAATATGCGGAAATATAAGCAGGTCATTATTTAGTTTATCTTACTTTTGTTATAACAAAAATTGTCAAATTCAGAAAAACCTCGATATTAAAACCATCGGTAATAAACGGTGTGTTCATTCCATTTTCCGTTAGCAATTGAAAAAAATGTCAACTGTCAAAGTTGTCAAATTCAAACTACTACTAGTTACTCCCACTATAATTTCTAAAATCACAAATGTGAGTCTAGCATGATTTCTCTTCAAGCCACTGCTGCCCAAAATCCATGTATAAGAAAACCTATAACTCTAAAATAATTTAAAAAACAGCTTACTAATGTTCGAATGCATTGTTTTGTTAGAATAGGTGGCTGTACTGTACATCTGTCGTCAGTGACTTTCACATAGAGGTGTGAAAGCTTGGCTTTCCAACCTCCATTTTAAAAGCCTCCGATAGGTGTCACTAGATATCACACTATTAATTTTTTTTGATTAGTGGATCGTTACCGCGATAAAACACAATGTAGGTGATTATAATTTTTTGTAAAGAGATGACACCAGATGAAAAGTTTTTCGACCCAGGTTATTAGTTGCGAGTAGTTCGAAAAGTCATAAAAAATATATTGTCTGACTAACATTTTTAACTTGACCGGTTACAATTGCTTCTTATCAGTAAACCCACGCATCAAAAACCTAATGAATAATAACTCTAAAACATTAAAAAGTGGATTTAGAAAGCTATCATTAGATAAGAAAAGGTATACTTAAAAAATAAGAAATGTTAAATATTTGCACTAATTTGAGATAACATTTCTATATTAGCCTTTGACTGTACTGATAAATGAAGTGGAAAATTTTTGAGCACAGATAGTTCTAATTTTAAATGAACTTGACAAACACGCATAATTTTATCTGTCGCTTTTATTTATTTATAATTTTTGTATATTGTTGAAAAAGCGTATAAATATTGGTCAAAGATATTTTTGTAACTGACTCTATAATTAATTGTTTATATTGTTTTGTTACAAAACAACAGATTTAAAGTTCAACTACCGCCCAGCTTGATGGTTTTATTGGCAATATTATGATTATTTTCTCTCAGCTCCAAATTTATGATTACTGTCAAAAATATGTGTTTGGGATCCGTCCCAAAAAGTGAAAAGAGCCAAATGTTTGTACAGGTTTTGGCAAATACAAGATGTGTAATAACACTTTTTTCTTGAATCATCATTGTATCAAAGTCATATCATAATATATTATAGTGTATGTTTTCTTGGAAACATAACAAATGCAAAGTAACATTTATTAGCAATGTTATGTTCGACAAATAAGCTTTTATTTGCAAAAACTTATTGTTTTATAGATAGTTCAATTATTTCATCATAGTTATTTATTGTACAAGCTCCTGTGTAAATTGACGTTTAAATCACAAGTGAGCCATTATTCAACGGCTTACGAGTGAAATAAAACGCACAATTCACACAAGAACGAGGGAAATACAACGTTTTATTGCACGACATGACACCTTCACCAAGTGCCAAAATGTTCAAAATCCTTAAAAATAACTTGACGTTAAATTTTTTTTGAAGTTTCTAAATCCGCTTACACAAGAGAATTATCTGAAATGTTGACAGTGTCTTGCAATAAATAATATTTCATGACTCAATGACATTTAAAAATGAGTCACTAAAACAGTCTAGAAATTTCTCAAAAAAAAAAAAACAAAAAATATAAAACATTTTGGAGAAAAATATTTCATATAAGCAACAGTATCGCTGCAAGTGTAAGCCAATTGGTCTAAATAAATTGATGTTTACAGAGCTTTCCAAAAATAAATCACACTAAATTGCTGATATTATATATAAATAGAAAATGTATATTCCGATAAGTGTTTTTAAATAATAAGTAGTAAATAATAAAAGTTAACTAAATAATTAGTTTGTTTGATCGAGTAAGTCCAACAATTCACGATTAAAATAAGTCTCCATATGCGTGACAGAAAAAAATTAGCAACGTGATTAAAAAGAAAAATAAATAAACTTTTACACGTAAATATTGTGGTACCGTAGATAAAAAATAATATTATTTGTACAACAAATAATGTTAATTTCATAATAAACTTTATTTGTTTCCTTACACTTTTTTTAAATTTATTTTATTTGGGCATTAGCTTTTTTTCAGTTATAATTTTCACACGCCTTCTATACCTTTTCTTGTATTTTGTTTTACTTTTAGCTTTTTTTATGTTTGTTTGCAGTTCTTGTCTTGTCATAAGTGATTTATTTTTTGTTCTGTTTTTTAATTGCGTTTCTTACTGCGTGCGGTCTTTTTAAAACTTTTCATATCTTTTATTACATTTTTTGCTCTTAGATTTTTAAATTTGTTTATTTATAAATTTGCTCTATATTATCAATTTTTATGATATTAAAAATATTAAATATTAAAAATATTTTCTTAATCTAACTCGATTTGCTTGTTTACTTCAAATTTTGCTATTTTTTTATGCTTTTTGATCGCATAGTTTATCTTTTTTTTCACTCTTTCATACGATTATTTTTCTACGATTAACTTATTCTCTATTTTAGTTTCCCTATTTTTTTCAAAATGTCTTTTCTTTTTTATTCTTTAATTTTTTTTTCTGGTTATGTCTTATTATTTGGTGTTTTTTATTCTTTGTTTATTTTTTCTATTACACTTTTTGCTTAGCCGTTGATTCTATATTACCAATTTTTATGACACTTCTTGTTTTTTTTTTAATCTGACTGTGCTATTATTTTATGCTTTTTGACTTACTATCGCATAATTCATCAGGTTTTTTACTCTATCATACGATTATTTTTATTTTTTTCAGGGAATGTCTTTATTATTTTGAGTTCTCTGTTTTTTTTTTTAATTATTCTGTTTTATTTTTGCATTCAAATCTCTTCCTAGCAGTAATTTTGTTTTTTATCTTTTTTTTTTAAATTATAATTTTTTCCATTTTTTTTGACTTTATAATTTTTTTTAAGTTTAGAAATACTACGTTTAAACTAAACGTCTTAAGTATAACGATCTGGCTTTTTAGATTTTTTTATTTATCTCTCTGTTAACTCTATTACAGATTATATAATTATTTATAAAAAAAATTTGGTTTAATTTTCACACCTGTTGCTTCTGAAAAGCAGCAGAATTTTTGTTGAATACATTGCCGATAGTTGACCAATAAATTCCTATAAATATTTTCTTAAATTTTGAATAAAATCTAAAATAAGCAAAACAAAATAATCTCACTGTATAATAATTTTGTAGGAATTTTCAATAAGATGAATTTTAAACATATTTATTACTTGTTCATCTTTATGATACCAAATTATTTAAAAACGTATTAATTAACAATATAATTACATACTGAAAATTTATATCAACAACAAATTAATTATCTAGAGATGTCTTTATTTGCAAAAACTGATTAAGTCAAATTTTGACGTTACATCCTCGTTTCACCCCATAAAAAATTAGCCATAACGAAAAATTTACAATAATTGAGCTATTAAAACCCATTAGATGCAATTATTTAATTGTCATATAATAGTTTAAACGGTTTAAGTCAGTAATTTTGTCACCAATTCGTGATCTCAACGTTTAAAGTTTTTTATGAATCTTATAAATCACTGCCTAAAAAGAAATCCCTTGTGTTGATGTAAACACTTGTTTCAATTACTTATTTTATATAAAAACAGTCTCTTTAAAAAAAAATGTTTCACCAAATTAGCATTAACTATTTCAAGTATATTAATTGCATGGTGTATGTATATAATAACTTGACAATTTGTGCTCAGAAACTTTTCAATAAATTTCAATCTAATACACATGTAAAAAAAGTTTTTATGGATAATAATTTTATCTATCTTTCAGTGATCATACTTAAAATGTTAATTTTTTGATTTTTTACTATTAAAAATCACAATTTTTAAAATATCCTACAAGATTCAAATTATACACTTCTAACTAAACTAAAACACAACTTCTATTACCAAATTGTACGATCTTCTATCACAATCGAAATAACAAGTCTCTCTACAAACATCCATTTTTGAAAAAAAAAATTCAAAAATAAAATAAAAAATTACAAATTTTTATACATATTTTTTTACATCTTCTAAATTTCTGAACCTTTTTTTATCTGGTGTTCTTGTGTTCTGATACACAAATCAAAACGAAAACTTGTGTTCATCAGGCTGGTCGCCGCCATCTTTTCCTTCACAAGTTTTATGATCATTTGTAGCATTTTATCTATTTTATTTTTTTGTCTATTGAACATTTTATCTATTTGTTTAACATTAATGTGCCGACCCCTTTCCTTTTCTATTTCTTTTTAAGAACAATCATTATTTTGACATTGTGTTTAAATGTTTTTTTGGCTACGTAACATTTCATCCCCAGACATTTGATCCACGACGATTGATCCGCGACATTTGATCCGCGGACAATTCATCCTCACCAAAATTCATCCCCACGACAATTCGTCCATGAAAATTATAATGTTAACTAAAAGGACAATTATAAGACCTGACCTGACCTGATAAGGCTAAACATATAAATTTACTAGAGGATTAACAGAATGAATATAGATTGAATGAGAATTGAACGAAAGAATAAAATAAAATAGTTTCTATACTCCAATACATGTGAGAAACTTGTATAGTTGACACGAATTAGCATGATAATTAAATAAATGAGTAAATGCGTACAGAATGATGACAATATAATGCAAAATATAAATTAGTTTCTATACTCCAATCTAATAATACTCCATGCATCAATTTCAAAATTGTTAATTAAGTATCAAATGTCGTGGGGATGAATTATCGTTCGGATGAATTGTCCGCGGATCAATTGATGTTCGATGTTTCATTTGCTTGTTAATCTGAATAATTTTATATGATAGGATATCATATAAGGTTAGTTAGGATAGACCTACCTAGCAAGCTCTAATACTCGTTTTATTTTCAAATAATTGGTTCTGTCTACATACAATTAATTTGGATCGGTGTAACATAAAAATATTTATGTCAGCTATTATCAACTATAGTGATACACTTTGGTTGCATTTGTAACTTTTTGCCATCAACTTTTTTCCACTATATACGTATAAATAACTATACGGATAGCTCCACAGAAATGCTATGTAAGGAAAACTATATATTTTCCTCTCTTTTAGAGTGTGTCAAAACGAATTTCCAAAAGTTGCGCTCTATGGTTTCAACATTATATAGTTTAGATTCAGCGTATGCATTCCCGGTTTACAACCCCTCAAAGTGACGACAAATATATATATATATATATATATCTTCTCTTCGATACAACGCACATGATCAGGATAGCCAACTAATCGTCATATATAGTTGCAACATTACGCGTGACTATGGCGTGAGGGTGTTGAAGACTACGTTTTTCCAATAAAAACAGCTAGATAGCAATAATAGTTGCAATGCCATGAGATGAAATTAAGATAACACTGCTGCGGCTCATCTCATTGACCTTTTCTCTAAGTAATTTAACTTTCAGACTGTAACTTCCATATATTTAACTTTATGAAATTGGGACAAAAGACCTTAGCTACATAGCATTTATTTTTTTTACAAAAATGCGTTTTATTGCTCATCTAATATGTGTCGTTAACTAGTTATGGAAATCAGAAAAAGCAAAAAAATAGTTTCTAATATTATTCTTTTGAAAAATAGGCCATTGTGATGAAAACCTGCTTATTAATATTGAAAGCTTAAATATTAACGGTCGCTTTTTTATTACTGGAATAAAAAGAGTCTCTTTTTTTCTACCAGAATATGATATGTACATCTTAAATTTTCAATCGATATTTTATAAATTTTAATTGATGAATGTTGAAGATCGTTTTTGACGAGATTACACCACAGTGGCACGCTCTCACACCTTTATAAACAGCTGCTACATTATTCAAAAAGAAAGTCAACATTTTTTAATAAATATTAATTATCAACAAAACTATCATTAACACTTTTATCGAAAACCGTGTGAATTGAATTAGCTCCTCTGAGTGCTTAGACAAGGAAACCTAATTGACTTGTGGTTGATCGCTACCTGTCTCCAAACAAACCTTGCAATAAATCCATAATAAATAAATAATTCGCTTTTTATCAATCGCTTTTGTTCAAGGCAACTTCTCATGTAGAGATATCAGAATCGATAGTTCATCGAACCTTCAAACCTAAATTATGTATCTATGTCAGTTAAAATTTTCAGATGAAAACGAAGGAAAATACAATCATTCTTATCGAATTTTTTCTATGATAAAAAACAAACAGAAAAAAAATACTTACAACGTGTTTTTTACAAATCTGCATTACGGTCTTCCATGTAACTTCGTATAAAAGTTTGGTTTGAGTGATGAAAGTTTTTTCTTTGGCAGCTACCAAGCTTGCCATACAGTGATAGCACTGTTCTTCTGCAACAAAAACATGTATAAATAAAAGCTGTTATTTATTAAAAAATTATATTTTAAGCATAATTTATTTATAAATATGTAAATAAACAATATTATTTATTTTTATAAAATCAAATAAACACAAATATTTTGATAATCCACAGTTAAGTTCATCGTTAATTACTATCTCTATTTAATCAACAATTTGTATGTCAGTAGTATTTTGAAAACACTTTTGTCTCAGAAAAAACGTCCGTTTTTTTTTGCTTACTTCTTCTAAAACGAGCAACAGATTTTGATCGGGTTTTTACGAATAGAAAGAGCAATAATCGAAGAAAGTTTGTGCATACAAATTTTAAATATTTAGAAGCAATCCCACAAGTGCTTAAAAATTATCGAGAACATAAGTTTCATGATAGCTTGTCTTTAATAATTCCACGAGTTCAAAGAACGAGTAAGCTAGACAAACATAAAACTTCAATTATCTGGTAAATTTTTAACTACAATTGGTTTTCAGGAAAACCCGATATTTTTCAAATAAAAATACAAAATGTGTTTTCTTTTTCAGAACAAAATGACATGATATTGTAGTAATACCCCGAAATCAAAAAATTAAATCTTGGTGAATTTGACGTTTCTGCTATAATAATAAATGTAGAATTCCCAACAATTTTTTTTTAATTATTTTGACTAAGAATATTTGTAATTTAGACTATCTTTCTAATAATTCAGTATCTGTAATAATGTTAAAATAATTTAATTTTAAATTATTTATGACGTTATTTTCTCAAAAAAACTTGTTTTTTGTACAAATACCGGACAAAGCTTAAAAAGATATATGTAATAAAAAATTGTAGGTCATCAGAAAATATCCAAAAAAATCAGCAATATTATGTGTCTATCTCTTAGCTATAAAGTCGCAACCTTTTCAACTATTAAAAAGTTATTTACAAAGCTATTTATTTTATCTAATTCTTTAATAATCCTTATTCTTTTATCATGTTTGTAACCTTGTGCATTTTTAATAAAGATTAAATCAGTTTTTATACCTTCCAAATGCGAATTAGAAATATTAGTCAGAAATATGCCCAAATAAAAAATTCGACATCCATCGCTACTGTTATAAAAGAAAATATACTAGGTAGGTATAAAACCACAACCCAAAATACTATAAATCTTCAGCTTAAACGGCACAGGTTTGACCTAAGTTAATATTTGTCCCTATGTTTACCAGATATAACGATTGGCAAAACACCCGGTATATTTATAATAATTGTAAATATATGTAGTGAATAAATAAAAAAAGAAGTAAAGAAACTAATTATTTATTTAGACAAGGTACAATAACACTTTTATCTTTGAAGAAAATTTTTTTTAAAAGGTTTCTTTATACCTGCTTCTTCACAAATTTAGTCCGGCTCTGGATAATCTGTCGACACATTTTCAACAGCTATTTACGACATTTTTTCAAAAACAAAGGAACGTGATTGAATAACGAAATATTATTTTACTAGGTCTAGTATAATATATGCTTATTATTATAGTCTTTTCTAGTTATTAGTAAACTATAGTATATTCACGTTAAAGGTGAAGCTGAAATAAACAAACAACACTGCATGATCGCCTCGTGTTTGGTCTCCCATGGTGGGGTGGTATAGAAATTATTAGATGGAAAAACCAGATAAAGACGTAGCTTGAGTGATGAGACAGGGCTTGAGTAAGTACTTTTAAGTTATAGTTCGGTTTTGTTGTGAGAAACGTTATCAGATGACGCATAACATGAAGAGCATGCACTCCTTGGAGACAGCCCTGTAAGAACAGACACGCCTGTTGTGGTGGAAGATCACGTTAACCGCACGTGATAGTGTTTATTCCAGCTTCATCTTTAACTTGAATATAGTATAGACAGGTCATTAGTATCTTGTAATAAAAAATTGAAGCATTCAAGAAACAATTAACATTTTTCTATTTTTTATGCCAAGTCGATTGCGGCTACAATACAATACAAAAGTAAACTTGGGAAATAAAAAGTACAATAAAAAAGTTGGGTGGTTGTAATTAAAATAAACACTGAAAGTGCTGGCCAAACGTTTATTAGAAAGAACCCAATTTGTGAAATTCACTTAATCGTTAATGATGTCCATTGTTAACATTATTGCTGGTAATTAGCTTAGTTTTATGAGTGTTCAAATATCGTGTCCAATTCCAATTATTTTTTTTAGAAAACCCATACCAAACTGCTTTTATAAAAATGCAACAAATAAAAAACTACCTCATAATTAAAAATACTTTACCAATAATAAAATTATATTAATAATAATAAATAGGATAGGGTAATTAACATTAAAAATTATCGTAATTATTCATAATTAAGGAACAGGAAGTTAAAGACATTTGTAGAATGTTTTGCAATTTGTCGGAAACAATTGAACACATTTTATCTTCTTGTTCAGTGCTAGTTAATAAACATTATAAAAAAGACATCACGCGGTTGCAAAAATAACTCATTCAATTTAATTTGGACAAATCTTGTTAACCATATTATAATTATAATCCAGAAAATTTCTTGGAAAATGATAATTACAAATTATATTAAGATCGAACTTTACTAACTGCTTCAAAAATTGAAGCCAATAGGCCAGATATTGTTATAGTATTTAAGAAAACTAAAATTGCATATTTCATAGATATTGCTATGCATTGTTCGAATGTTTTTAAATGTTAAATAAAGCGATAGTAATTTAGCTTGATTTTTCAAAAAACAAACTTGTATAGTCTATTTAGTTGAAAACACAATTTGTGAGATAGAGATTGGAAAAGCTCATTAATAATTCCTCAATTATAACACACATCTGTGATAAACGTCGTCCAACTTATTTATAAAGATCGAAGACCAACTTATAAAGATCGAATACGTATGTATAGCTGACGTGGGACTTATTAGTTAGATATTACAAGAAATTGTATTAAAAGTGATTTTTGTCGTATTTTATTTATACTAAATAAATTACAACAAATAAATAGAAATACTGTATAGTACTTTTGTCCTTTGTGCTTTATTTAATTTTAATTTTTCTGTTGATTAATTTATACATGGTTTGTGTAAAAAACGTATAGAGAAGCATTTATCATCATACACAAGCCTGTGTTATTTTTGCGTCAACTGCATTAGAGTTTCCTGTTTTTTTTTCTTTAGTCTTTAGTTTTTCTAGTTTATTCATAATTTTCAATAAAAATTTGTATTTAGAAACAGTAAAAAACAACTGTTAAATAAACAATTTTAAATTCTAACAAAAGCTCTTAAATTATTTCAAGTCGGTTAAAAAAAGAAAACAAACATTTACATTTGGCATTATAACAACATTCTTCTAAAACTTGCGCACACTTTTATCCATAACCCTCTTTTAAAATATTAAGAGCTTTTTTTTCAAGCAAAACCTACCTAAATTTAATGTACAACTTAAAACAGTAATTTACCATAATGTAAAAAAAAAGCTTAAAAATTTTTCTTGGGCGCTCTTTAACGACGAACTAAAAACAATAAAATTTCATGAAGAACTATCATTTATATATAGGCTACTAAGATGAAATATTGTTATAATAATTATAATATATTGGTATACATAATATATTATATTTACAATTACAATGCTAAATTTGTTATATCTAAAGTTGTTGCCAGTCCAAACATGAACTTTAAATCTTATAAATACACTGCATAAATAATGTATTATATTGTTATTTCAAAGTTGACTGGATTGTCACCTCTCAGTCTAGGTGACAGACAGTCTTGCCAGAGATAGAATACTTCACAAACGCATCCTTTAAAATAGAATCCACTGTTATGTGGAAGTTATGCTTGCCTTCAAATAGATAATAATCATTTTAATCATTTCCTAAAAAAAAATTTAGTATGTATTCTTGGAAGCCTAAAATAAGGATGTTTGTTTATAATATCAAGCAGTTTAATACAAGTCAAATTCGATAAAAAAAATTAATAAACTGAACATTTTTCCTCCAATTGTACACTTTAATTAAGTTGTACCCCTTTTTAACTTTTAATCAATTTTTTAATCAATTGCTTAAGAAATGTAGGTGAACTCAATACTCGATGATTTATTGAATTAATAAACATAAAAAATAATTATTTTAGAGAAATTGTTCATATTGTTTGCTTTTGGCAATTAAACAAAGTAGATTTTACAAAATTATAAAATTATAAAAATTTCAAAAAATAATTTGAAAAATTTCGTAAATTTTTTAAAAGCTTTAAAAGATTTATTAATTTCACAAAAAAATTCACAAAAAAAATCTATTAAATTTGACCTGCAACAAAAGTTAACATAGCTTAAAAATTTTACCAAGCAAATAAATAACTTTACCGAATATAAAAATAGTCCAATTTGCTTATCCGAGCCATATTTTACTTTGAACTTGAAAAGCTCTTAATGTTATCTTCATTATTAATTTGCATTTGACATCAAATGACTCACATTAACACACAAATCGCGACCAAAATGTTTCACAAAAATATATATAGGATACATGGAATGATGAGGTAGTGTTGTAACTGTCATATCAACCTTAAGCTATAATGGCATTGTTTCTTGCATGTTAAGTTTATCGACTAGTGAATATTTAAACTGTTATAATTATAATTTAATTCAATTAATTCAATTCGTTTTCTCAATTTTTTTCTAAATCACTAATTTGACTTTTAAGAGTAGAAAAATAAAAATAGCGACTGTCGGCTTAGAATTAAGGGAAATCTCTCACCACAAAATTTCTCTCCCACCACTTCTCACCTCAAAACACAGCTTCCAAGAAACAAAAAAACACCCGTTAAATAAACGTATTTCAATTTGCAATTTTAGTTATCTATTACTAAATGCATAATGAACTTTTGTATGGAACTAGAATTTTAAATATTGTTATAATTTATTAAAGAATAAATGGTAAAGTTGATAAATAAAACCACAAAATTGACTTTAATTTTCTTGTCAAACATAATTTTTATTTAAAAAGTACTCTTATTAGAGTTTTAACTTTTCTATGCCGTTTTAGTTTTACAATAATTAGTGGCAATGCAAATGTATTTTTACTTAAACTAAACGCCCGCAATCTCATATTATCTCTCTCTCTCTCTTCTGTAATTCTTCCATATTGATATCTATCTTCCATAAAATTTCCCACTTGTTGGGGCCTTAAGTTAATTATGACTCGCAAGTTTTGTAGCCCAGCATTTACGTGTTGTTTGGCCACAAAAATATCCAAATACTTAGTTAAAAATCAAAATACAAGGATATTATTAATGATTATATAATCGCGGAGGGCTGTGAAATGTGCCACCCTTCGTTAATAACTTACAGCACTTTTTACGGAATAATTAGTAGTTAATTGATTGCAAAAACATTAGAAGTTTTACGTATGTATTAAAAAAATTTGTGTATAATAGATAATTGATAGATTATACAGTTTTTCATAAATTTAATAATGAATTAAGAATATTTTAATGATAATTCAAAATGACTAAAAAAAATGTTGAAAATGTTCTCCATCTCTGCTTAAACTCATTGCCACCCTTCTTTTTTTGTTTTCGAAAAAATTTTGAACATTCGTTGATTGATGTTAGCTAGAGCCAGTAATTTCTTGTTGTAATTTTTAAACTTTAATTATTAATTATTAATTTTTAAATTATTAAACTGTCTTTTAAAAACCGCATCTTTCAAATACCCAAATAGTAAAAAATCCAACTGAGTCAGAACCGGAAGTCGTGTTTGGAATGCAGGATAAACTCCTTTACCGATGAGGCGATCGTTATAAAACTGGTTCAAATCTCTCAAAGTTGCACCTGCAGTGTGAGATGTTGCCCCATCTTGCTGAAAATACTATACTGAAGTTTCTCGTCGTCTAACTGATTTATGAACGGTGCCAATAGTTTTCTCCTGATCTTGCCGCATTAATGTTACAATGGAAGAAAATTGGTCCTTAAATTCGCCTATACAAAACTGCTATAAGATCTAAACTTGCCTAACACTCTCCAACAAAAACGACAATATATAAAGCAACTAAATCTTGAAGAATCTTATCTTTATCGTAATACTCTCCAAATCCGTAATAAACTCCGTTCCATGAATCTCTGCCAAAACCATTTTGGTAGCTGCAAGCAAATGTAGACTCAACTAATCACTTTCTCCTGGTCTTCGGCTGACTCTTCGATCAAGACAAGAGATCGCAAGAAAACATATACTCGGTGTGAATAAATCTTGCCTCCTCGATACCCAAGATAAAGTTTCGCTACCCAAAAACGCTAAGCAAGTGGTAAGATTTTGTTCTCTAATAAGTCTTCTAGATTTAGATCTAGAAAACTTAGCTGTCTACTTAGCGTAAGCACATCTAGATTCTAGATGTGCTTACGTGATGTGCCACAAACGTGATGAAAACGATTTCCAATTTCTACAGCTGTGGTACGACGATTTGGCAAACTTTCTAACAAGATGATGTTGATTTTTTGCCAAAAGCCAGTTTGTGGAATAAACCCAAATTGAATGAACTTTTTTGGTACAATTTTATAATTTAAGCAAGTGAATCAAAAAATAAATTAAGAACTCTTGTGTTTTTCACGTTATAAATAAATACAGCCATAAATTACTTAAAAAATTATGTGTTTAGAAAATTTGTTACTTTCAGAATTGTGCCTCTCATCTAATTGAATAAAAAAAAAACTAACTCAAGAAGTAAATAGCCATTGTTAGTCTTAGGTCGTCCGATAATAAATGAAAATCATGCAAAATATTCCCCCAAAATATATGTATTTCCTATAATAATATAGCTATAATGTAGTACTTTTAAATTAATTTATAGATTATAAAAAAAATTATGTAATTAAAATAAATATCCGGTTTAATAACATTTTGACATAAACAATAATACTCCAGTTTACCGAAAGTTGGTGGAATCACATGGTTGATAAGAGAATAACAATACAGAACTCACATTACAACAACACAGATAAAAGATAATTTTTAGACCATATTTAGAAAAATTACACATTTCATCAACTGAATCATAATATCACTAAACATATTATGTTTCTTTAATTTTTCCAAATTAGAAGAACTTTATGTCTGATGTCACCAATTTTATCATTTCAGAATAGCGCATTTCCCAAGCCCTATGCTACATTGGCAAGCTATAATTGCCAATTGATTAAAATTTGTGATGCTGCCGCTGAAAGGCAATTTATAATTAATTTGGTAATCACAAATGTTTAATGAGGAAATTTATAGATGCGCATGCTGTTTAAATCACAGCGGCTGGACTGGAAGCACTATAATTAAAACTTTTATTGTAACCATCAAACCATATTACGCTAGGAGTAGGTTACAATTTACAAACGCAAACCAGAAAATTAAAAAAATTATAGATTTGATTTCTGTGCAAAATATATGTTTATTATTATAATATCGGGTTCAATTGTTGAGTCCTTCAATGTTATCTATGTCAATGACATATTGGTTGACAATGATTTCTTTGAAATAATCAACAGATATAAAACAAGCAAACATTGCTCCTAATTTATTTTGCATTTTCGCTCACTCGCAAATTGTAAAAAAAAATTAATAGGAACCTATAATTTATCATTTCCAATTAAGTAAAATTGATTACCGGAAGATGAAAAAAACGCATATTTAATTTCGTGCTATTTAGATCTCACGTTGATTGCTAAATTAGACCTCAAAAACTAGGTGAAAAACTACACGAATTGGCTTGTGTTTATTTGCACCGTCTAAACTAAATAAAGAATGTTTAAATTTGCCGGCATTTATCTTTTTTGTAAAAAATCATATATATAGTGCAGTTACGTCAAAAACCCGTGTTTGTAGTACTATGATACTCCTTTAAAAAATATCCAACTTTTTAGAAGCACTTGTAATATTAAATAATCTCACAGTTCAATATAGGTTAACAACTTCACTAATAGAATATATACCGAAAGAGTCATTAGTGTGGAATTGATCTCTTATGACTTTGCTATTGATTTAATGTAAATTCTGTCAACGAAATAAATTTACACTGCAGAACCTCTATTTTCTAAAAGTGTTATATAAAAAAGACCTGATATAACAACTTTTTTTTAAACATAGCACTCCTAATTTTTTAATTGTTTGTCGTATTAATCACTATACAACTGTAGAATTGTTTTGAGTTTGCGTTAACAACATAAACGTTGTGCCTTTTTTTCTAAAAGTTTAAAAAAAAATAGGTTTGCAAAAAATGTATAGAACTTTTGCTATTATAAATAAAGTTCTTATTTTTTGGTGCATAGCAAAATTAAGTTTAGAAGTATGGTATTTAATATTAATTTTTCAATTTTGAAATATGAAAACTGCCAACATAATAAAATGTTTGCAGTTTCAAATAAAAACAAAGTTAGTTTTTAATTTTTTTTTTTAATACTTAAATTATTTTTTAATAACTTTGGTATTTTTTATTCAAATTGACTGCAAAATTTGGCTCTATAATTACTTAGCGCTTATAATTTAATAAATAAGAAAATATTGTTTTCAGTAGTAGTTTTTTATATAAATCAACTTTGTTTTTTTCTACCGGATATTTTTTTTTATTTATCCACTCGTTTAAAATATTAAAACCATCGAGCTACCTTACGCATTCAAGCTTTAATCAGAACAAAAATGTCCATAACATTAAGAACAAATCCATATATTTAACACAAATTTTTAGTGAAATATAAAAAAAGTATTTAAAAACAAGGTCTTGTTACATTATAATTAATAATTGATAGATATATACTTAGTAGATCTCATTTTATGTAACATAATTTTGTTTTTGAGCTGGTTTTGCATATGTTTCTTCATGATTCTATTTGTTTTCGACTGTAACAAGTGCACAAGAATGTAATTTTTTTTATTACGAGTATAAGATTGTATTTTATTAATTTTTTTGTCGATTTGTTAATTTTTTAATCTTTAAGACATCTTATGCAATATGTATTCAAGTTCTCATCAAAAAGGATGTATCTATTAATAATAATTGGTTTGTTTGCCTGTCATTGACATTACTATTAGAATCTAAGTGCTTTATAATTTGATAATTAAATTAAAAAATGTATTAACAAATATAGACACATCTTTTATTGGCATTATATTTTTATCATATTTAGCAATACATCACTATTATAATCAGACTCTCAATCGATTGACGTCGTTCATTATCAAAATGAGATAAACAACTATGACGTCATCCAATAAAGAAACATTACAAAATTAACTTATAAAAAAATACATAAAATCATTGAGGTAAATAACGACGCAACGTAATTCTAATTACAGCTTAAAATACATTTTTTTTCAAACTCATTTCTTCTGTCCCTAACGATTGAAAATTGCAAAAAAACGATTTGTGGACTTCCTTTTCAACTCCAACCAGCACATAATTGTTGGTGGCACGTGCGTTACCAATAAAAAAAATAAACCGCGTGAAAGAGTGACGAGACAAAAATAAAACTTCCATGGGCAAATGCTACTCAAACTGCTAATTATAACAATTAGTTCAAATTTGCTGAAGTGTTTACAGATTTTTCGACACTTAAAATTAAACCGTGCGGAGAAAGAAAAAAAACTTGCAATAACTTAAAATAGAACTTACGAATTTTCTCAAAAAAATCTATTTCTGTTTAAATACTAATTTTGCTAAATAAGGTAAACTGATTCGTATCGTCTTCGCTAAGAGCGGCTTATAGGGGAATTTCACAACCTGTGTCGGTATCGTAGCTGAAATAAATAAAACATTTTGCATTTTGATCAAAAATGCCTTACCTACCGTGGCAGGTTCCGATAGCAAGTGTTCATTGAAAGCAATTTTAGACCACAATGAAAAATCTACTTCCACCGAGTCCTGAGAGTCTACTACCGTCTTAAGTGAGATTCCTTATCAATGACAAAACTACAGGTACATTGTTTCACTAATTTCACAAGAAACTGTCTTTGGGTTTGGTCAGATTTCATATCATGAGTTAAACATGGCAACGTTGCAAATTCAGTTTAAAACTTTAAATGTCGTTTAGTAATTGTATTTATCAAATTTTTTCTCGATGTTGATTTATAAACATTTAGAAATAATATCAGCCTTTAAATAAATAGATAAGATCAAAATCGGTTAAGCCGGTTAATAGCTATAGGGCGACAGACAGACACACACTACAAACTTATGATACCCTTCTTTTTGTCAGAAGTAAATAATTTCAAAAAACAACTTAGGCAAATGGAAATTAGAAAACATGATAGATCGAAAGAAAAAAAACAATTAGATTGGTTCTGGTGCAATTCCGGATGATTAAAGTTAGTTCTATCATATTTTAAACACTAATCAGTTGTTTTAATTAACTAGTTTAGATTTGAAAACAATTATTGAACATTAAGATTACGTAACATTTTTCGAGAGTCCTAATGAGACATAATAGCATAGTGATAGTAAACCAAGAACCAATTAATTCCATCTATGGACAGATTTCTATTCCAACACTCTCCAAAATAATAATATTTCGCAACAATGAGATTGCATTGCAATAAACGCATCACATATTATACCTTAAATGTAAAAGTCATTGTTACAAGAAAATTCTAATTCGTCCTTGCGGTCTTGAACTAGTGCTTTCAAATGAATCATAGATTACTATTATTGATATTTTGATTAATCCACATTGATATCAGATTTCCAATTAAAATCGTCATTACCTTTTATAGTAGAAAGTTTTTCGCTGGCAAAATAAATTACTATAATTTTTTATACGAATTGCATTGCACTGAATCTTAACTGTTGATGTCTGTAATGGTAATTACATAAATAAGTTGTTAAAGACAATTGATGTAACGAAAGCAAATTCATAGTTTTTTCATTCAATTTTATGTTGTACAAAAAGCTTGGTTTTAATTCCCAAAGTTAGCTATGCGTTTTACCAAAAAATCCTACCAAGTCACTTAAACAGAAATAATTTCGCAATATTTAATAAGAGACGCGCAACTTCCAGATTCCCAGGAAAATCCTGAATTTTTCATGTTTAAAAAAAAGAGCTTCGTTGTAAATACCATGAAATTTCAAACTTATATTACTGAATTTATAATGTTTAATTTTATCACTTTATTAAAAACTGTTTTTTAATTGAATAGTTTATTTAGCAACTATAGTCTTTACTCAGACAAACAATAGAAGCCAAATGCAAGTGTACCAAAAACAGTATTTTTTCATGGGGCTGTATTAGCATATTCAAAAACTTATCAAAATGTTAAAAAAAAACAAAATTCTAGATTTTCCAGATGTAAAATTATTTATTTGTATCTAAGAAATATCCAACCATACAATAAAATAATACAAAAAAAAATCACAATACAAAATTTAAACAATTTTATGGTTATTTCGGCGTATCACACGTCTGGAAACTGTTTTGCACCTCATCCTTTGGACTTCCGGCTTCCAAATTCAAAATATTCCAAATAACTGTTATTCTGAATAAATTGTCTGTCATATCAAAGAAAATAGTTGAGAAAAGCCATTATTTGATCTGTTGTTGATCTGTCCAATGCCTCCAATCTTAACACTTCCATATGCATTGCAAAACCAGAAACAATGTATTGACGCACGTAAATATCAGGTCATGCCATTGTAATACTAAAAAATGTGCTTTGACAGATTTATTATTTAATATCAGAAAACAATGAGCATTTAAAATTATTACAAAAAACACAATAATACCAGAATTGCAAAAAAAAATTATTAGTTCAACAAAATTGTTTAATAGTAAATAAAATGACGCATCACTATTATTTATGTTCGTCACTTTTCTAAAATAAATTTATTATCTTTTATTTTCACTGCACGGTTTAGCACTTAAGATAAGATGGGTGAATTTAATTAAAATTAAGAAAAAAATTATTTGAGATATTGCTAATTTTATCTTTTTCAAGTTTTGTTATTTGAAGTTTTGTTTGTCAAACACTAACAAAAAAATTCAGGATAATGTTTAAAATAATTTTTCTTTTCTGTAAAAATAAACCACCATATTTAGTTAACTACAAAAAAAATATTTCTATAATAAATTATTAGCTATTACATCACTGTAATGCAGAAACACTCTAACAAACAAAGATAAAACATAAACCGTCCTAGGCCTACAAATCGCTTTTTGCTTAGCTCCTACTTGAAAGCCTTATTCTTCTTAATAAGTACTTTAGAAAAAATTTGACATTCAAAACTCATAAAATATATTATCCTTGATTTAAATTATAATCTCAATGAAGATGAGATTAGAATTTTAATATTTTTTGAAGACTTTAGTTTGAAGAAATTCAGTGAAATGTAAGCCAAAATAATAAAAGAACTTTAACAAAAACCGTATATTGTTTAGTGAACAAAGCTGTAATTAGAAAAGCAATAACTGAAAATTTAAGGACAGATAATTAAAAACTACTTTCATACAAATGATTTCAAATTTAGCATCGACTATATTATAGAAAACACAATAGTTTCAGCTAAAAAAAGCGCAACTTTCGTGTTTTTCAATATTGAGAAACTTTATACAGAGCCGCACAAAAGTATGAAAACGGTCAAATATTTTTAAAACAACTTATCAAAATCAAACCAAACTTGGCATGTGAAAAATATTTAAAAAAAAATCTGTAACTTTTTCAGATAAATGCATTCATTTGTTTCAAAGAATCAATGCCAACTTTTTTTCTGATTGTATGAATGTAATACATGTTAACCTTTTTAAGTTTCAAATTGTAAAAAAAAAATTTTTTATGAAATTAAAAATTTGAGTCAAGAACAAAGTTTATATTTTTTGCAAAATCTAAAAAGACGAACAAAAGTAAATTCAACAGTTGGAACCGTTTTTTTAATAACTGGTCAAAATTTAGTGACAGCTAATGTTTAAAAGTTTTTTGACATTTTTACACAAGGCATTACATTTTTAAAAGCAGAAAAAAATGTACTTTTTAATAATGTGCAATTTAACTTCTGTTGCTTTAAAAAAAAAGCAATTTGGCCTTGAAATAAATGAACGAATTTATCTGAAAAAATTACAGTACAACTAATAGATTTTTTTCATATAATAGGTTTTCAAAATATTTGACCGTTTCGACAGTGCGAACCTGTATAAACTAACATGTAAAACAAAAGCAAAGCTTTAATCTAAGCCAAATAAAGTTTTTTCTCGCTAATAATAAATAAGTTAGAAAGTTTTTCCGAAAGGTTGGGACACCCTGTATATGCAATCATCTGCATATTAATATTACTAGGTATGCTAAATGAATTTTCAACATAAAGATAATTTAAAATCGCTGATAACAATGTGTTACCAGAGCCTAACCTCTAGCTTACCTTTAAATATAATTTTTAAAATTCTCAGTGCCTTACAGCCACAATTATTCAATTGATTCTGGCATTGCAGCCAGTTGTTTATTATCAATTAAGATGTGACTCTGTAAACGTAACTTACTTTTATACAAAGGTTTGAGCTTTTAGTTAAGCAATGAGTTTTTTTTAATTTTGTTTTAATCAATGTACCTCAACGCAATCATTAAAATGAATGTCCAACAATTGACGTTGCCTACTATACAATAAGTTATTCAATATTAATTTACTTTTTTTTTGTATCAATAAAACAATTTATCCTAGAAACTTCTCTCAAACGCTTAAAATCCGTAAAAAATCGAGCTTAAAAATATATAAACTATATCTTTGTTGAAGACCAAATAGAGTGAACATCGCAACGCCGTATAACAAAGTGATTTTATTTCCAAATTATTTTTGTTGCAGTCACGCTCAACTCTTTAACTCTATGGCTTAACCAAAATAATAATCAAAAAATTTAGCTCTCCCTAAGAGATTAATTAATACACCGTATTCACTTCTGCAACGTGAATTACAAAGAGACAATTGATATCAAAGCTTTTTGACAATGTTAATTTTCAAAATTCTTTTGTTTCAAAATGTTTTCGCTTAAAATCAAGTACTACAAGCTATAAAACAAAAAAAACAACATAGAAAACAATAAAAACTTATCTTTGTTTAAATTAATATTGCTTCACTTGGTCTCAAAATATGCAATTAAAAAAAAAACATAAAATAAAAAGGCACAGATTGGTAGCTTCTTACGTACTGATTTTATTTTTTGACTAACTTGACACTTGACTGTTTCACGTTCTATTTATTTTTGATTTTAATCTTAATTCTGCTCAGACTAAGGAGAGACAACTTGAAACAAATATTTACCAAAGAGGTTACTACATAATCTTAACAAAAAGATGCTGACTTGTAATATATGTATTTCATATCAGCTACTAATTATTGTTCTTAAGCTGTAGTTATTTAAAAATTAAATCTCTTACCTGTCATGTAATGCAAGAGTACGGCACATATTGGATAAATGGTAGGACTATAGACAATATCCGGGCAAGCATATCCAAGCACAGAAACAACCCGATCAGCAACACTCCGACCTTTATGCGTTAAATAATACAATTGGCAGTGCGATGGTTCAACAAAAGGTGGTAAACTCATTGGTTTGTCAGGGAGATCAGTACTGCCAAAAACTTGGTTCACCATATCCCAATAAAAACCATCTGTCATACTATTAGCTTTCGATTGGTGTTGAAGACATAGAAGGAACCACAACTGACCCCGAATAGGGCTGTCAACAGGCCACGAGTTGTTTCTAAGTAGATGTTTAACATCTTGCTTGCGTCCTTGTTGTAGCAAAGATGTCACATCGGTAATCGTTTTCAGTGGTTTCGAAGAAGGGCTGGCTGGTATGACTGTTATTCCAGTGGAATCAACGAGATTTGTATAAGAGTTCGATTGTTCGGCAGCCACTTCTTCCAGCACCGAAGGCATTATTTGCATTCGAAATAATCACCCAGTTGCAGCCCCTCCGATAGAGCAGGCCGCTATGTAAGATCTTGTAGCATTTTCACAGCTGAAACAAAACATTAACATTAATTAAACATATACATAAACTATTTCCAAACAAACAGTTTATATTGATACACTATTTTTGTTTCTGATAGTAATAGTTATAGTCCGAGAAACCAACTATGAGCTAGTAAAACTTTTATGACCCTAATACCCTATATAAAACTATTAACTCTTCTAAGTGGTTTATGGTTGGTAGCACCAAAATGTACAACTACCCGGACCATTAATTCGTGCGACCAATACAGTACAGATTTTGACATTGTCAGATATTTTAATAATTTAGACCTGTTTTTAATCTATCTGATGATTCATAAGTTTGAAAATTGTCACGTTCCCTCAAGAAAAAAAACATGTCGTGCTTAGAATCCCACTATATTACTGCATACTTAATCCAATTGAAATGGTATGTAGTTAACATATGGAGTGAGAAAGTCAAATAAATATAAGTCCTAAATAAAAGGTTTTTTATTTTTTAGTTATTATTGTTATAGTTAAACTGTATTATTGAGTTCTTGCAAATTATTAAAAAACTGCTTTACATATTTATGTGTTTAATATTATAAGAATGAGACGAAAAATTTTTCTACTAACAATGATCAAAATCTGTACACCTGAGTTGATCGCACTCCGGAATGAGCACCATACTATCAATTAGGCCTGACATTACAGCTTTGCCAGTTTATGATTTACCGACCGCAAAAGCTAATAGTTTTATATAGGGTATTAAAGTTGTAAAAAATTTTACTAGCTCTTATTTGGTTTGACGGACTTGTACAACAATAGATTTTTTGAGTGTCTAAGAAAGAACACTCTCGATTATTTTAGCTTTAAAATAAATTAGAACAAAATGGGTTGAACGGTTACAGGGCGACAGACACACTAGAAACTTATGGCACCCCTTTTTTGGCGAGTGTTAAAAAGTATATTGCGTAAGCAGTACAAAAATTTGATTTGACGCCGAATTGAGTTTAGATTGAAAATTAAATTTAAAACATATATCAAAATTCTTCAAAGATAATAAATAATTATTTGAAATATTCTAGGAAAGATTAAAAAATAAGCAAAAGAATTAATTTTAAATCGTTTATGTGTGGTTTTTGAACAAAAAATTAAGACATGATAATTGAAAGAAAAAATATAGTATGCTAGAAAAAGTTTCATACGCTTCAAAAACCATATTGACATAAATAATTTCAATAAAAAAAAACTTAATAAAGCAATGTCTTATGTGGCTACATTTACTTGAAAATCCGCAATTAGATTAAATAAAACCCAATTTATCAAATTAATAATCAAACGATAAAAAAAATCCAAATATTTTTTTATATTTGTGGTTTTTGTGCAAAAGTTATAATTTTTAAAACGGTTTGAATGAAATTGTTAAATAACACATTTTTCATTTTAACTCTTCAAACCAAACCCCAAATTTAGCTCTAACGATTAAACGATGTAGTTTCTTATACTCCGTAAAAAAATCATTAGCTTCCGAAACGTTACACTAACCTAAAAAGCCTACGACCCATAATGGGCAAGCCTGCTACAGAAAAGTTATAAGACTGATGATGGTGTGCAAAAGATAATATTTGAGTTATTGTTTACTACCAATTTTCATTAACAAAGTACAAGATTGTATACGAGCAGTAACAAGTTCAAAATAGTTTTTTGATCAACATAATTTTCCATTAATAAAAAACATCCCAAATTGATTAATTAGATCAGATAGAGTTTTGACGTTTTCTCAGTCTTATTTTGTTTAATTTAGTACATTTGTTAGAAGATAAGCACGCACAACCTAACCTAATTAAAATTATAGTAATTTTAAAACCCTGTACTTCAAAAATTAAAGCATTTTGATATTTTGACTATTCAATGACTTCGTAGAGCCATAAATTATCCTTATTGCTATCAGGTAAATGCCCAACAACCTCAGCACACTTACGAAACAAAAGAGTTTACTAGTTCTAGTGAAATAACGTTATATGGCCGTACTTAAAATTCTGTTATAATCCCCTATTAATGAACAATACACCTAATCCCTTAGGTGAAAGCTATAGATTGATAGTGTTTTGGGTAGTCCCATTGTTAGTCTATTAACTTTTGCAACAAAGAAACTATTTGGGCTAAAATAGAAGTGTTAGGCAGGATAAAAGCTATTCGGTATAAGTTAACCTAACAAAAATAGTACTTTTAGTAAGGAACAAGTATTTGCAAAGCAATAAAACTACGCCAAAATAATGTTTATAATAAGACAATAATCATAGCCATTAAAAGTTAAGAGGTTTGCAGAAGTTGAGTCCTTTCTATTTTATTTACAAGCAAGTAACCGTCTTATTGTACACTTAAGTACCGGTAACATGCCTCAATTTTATTGCTTCTCAAATACTTTGTCCCTCACTATATTTGTTCTTTTTTTTGTAGGAAATTTCTCAAGCTATAAATTTAATTATCACTTTTTCCGTTCTCAAAATTTTCGTAAAAAAATGTTCATTGTGACGTTTAACCACACGAAAAGCGATTTTTGAGATGTTGTTTAGAACCACAAAAGGAAGGTTCATACAGAAACTGAATTTTTGTCTATTTTAGCCTTTGCAAATGTTTCTGCTGCCCATGCTTTTAACGCGGTATAAACGTTTTTGCCGCGATATTGATATTTTTTTAAATAAGCGATATTAAGTGTTCGCAGGGAATTATTTTTTAAATAATAAAAATATTTAATTTCACTTTTCTTCTTCTTTTAGACTTTTGTATTATAGCAAAAACTCCTATAAGTGTATAGATCCTCTAATGAAATTTATTTGCTGAACCATAAACTTCTATTATAATTATAGGATAATTAATAGAAGCGTAAACACGTAGGTAGTATATCCAGATTTATAATTTATTATTCTCAAAGTGCAACAGTACTTAATTACTATGATTACATTACCAAAAACTTCCGAAAAAAACTTAAAAATAATCATACTTGTTCAAAAGAATGCTCAGTTTTTCTAACAATACCCTCTGTTTTTTAGAAAACAAATATCGTCAAAAACTACAGAAGACACAGTCAATTTTCCACACTTGTACATTGAACTTTCTAATTTTTCTTTCAAAAGCTGAAAGCACTTCTTTAATTAAACTCACATCATACAATGGAGGCAACACGATCAAAAACTGCTTATCAATTTCAAAATTAAAATGATAAATACATCAAAGATTTTATTTAATAAATACAGAAATGATTGGTCAAACTTCAGTGCATTCTGAAAAAAGTCAATATTAGTAATATCATACCGTAGAGACTGAACTCGTGTTTTATTCAAACTTTGACTGTTTATTTTCAATAGAAAGGCAAATACATAATATGAGATACACTCTGTTATAGTTGAGTAAACAAAAGTGACTATAATAAAGAGGAAATTTTACCCAGTAAACTTTATCTTGTGATTTATTCTCATGTTTCGCAAGAGTTCAACACTCGCTTTTATGATATATTGTTGGTACAGTGCAGCAACCCATTACAAAATTATTTATAAATGAATATTGTGCGTACAGCCCAAACAAAATGATTATTTTAGAATAATTCCAGACCTTTAGCATTTTTTAAAACGCTTTGAAGCGCAAAAAATCAAAACAATTAATACTTACTTCTGGTTTATTAAAGAAAACAAAGCTTTTTCAATAACTATAACAAAAATAAAAAATAATAATAATCTGCGCAAACGAAGTCTATTCTCTGTTTGAGTAAATTATTTTTTTCTTTTAAAAACAGTATGTTTGACAATCAAAAATAAATTTTAGTTTAAAAATTTTGATTCTTGTTAAACTAAAAATTTTTGAAATATTCTTTTTTTATTTCTTCGTTTATAGACTCTTATTGAAACTGAGACCTTCTATAAATCATAATTTAATAACTTTATTTTAAATAAATCTAAATAATCGTCAATAATAAAAAAATTATAAGCAATATACTAGGCGTTTTACATTATAGCCTCCAGATTAAATTGTATTTGTCAAAATAAATTGAAAATTCCTGTCAAAAATCTATAATTTAAATTATTATACTACAAAATACTCATTATATTTTTATTTAAAGCACAATATGACGTCAAAATGCTATAAATTCATAAATACCGCTTTACTTTTTTTTAATGTATCTATGATACTTTGAAAAAAAGTTTTCCGAAAATAAAAGTTTTAAAATGGCCGTCTATTCCAAGTTAATCGGGATTAAAGAAAAATCAGACAAATTTAATTTTTAAATATAATATCACAAGAGGTAATTTTGTCGGAAAAATGTTCAAATTGTGTAAGAGTTAGTTGCGTAGCAATTTATCGAGAGAAGTTGTGAAAAAAATCACAAGCCGTCAGGTCAGTGATTTTTAATCAATGTCGCAAGATAAATTGGCAACAAACTCGAGTAGATCAATCGTAAAATGTTTGAAAGACAAAATTTTACCACGAATGGTATTCTGATGAATACCATTTCATCAGTATCATTTCATCAATAAAAAAACCAACAACGTAAAAAAATTAATTTATTATTATTTGAACATACATAATTACTAAACTAACTACAAGAAAGTAAATATGATGTAAAAATATAAATTATAAACAAGACAACAAGCATAGGTAAAATCATCAAATAAAGAGCATATACCGTACCGCTCACTTATTTTAAATATTTATTGTACAATTATAATAATTTTCATAAATTAAACCAAAAGCATTTTTATTGATGTCACTAATATCGGAACCAGATAAACTGTCACCAGACGCAGCTGAGGCAGGTATTCGTTGAAATACTTTTCTTGTAGCATTTTCGCTGTGATTTTCTATATTGTTTTAACACATAATTCTTCATAATCGTCGCCATTCTTCCTGTTTATATTGAATCCACATTCTTTGAAAATGTTGGCAAGTTGTGCCGCTGATGTCTTTGTACTTCCTTGCTTAAAACTCATTAAATTGGACCCATATGAAAGCTCGAGTTTTCACCGTATTGTTCCGTGACTTTTCCCCAAAACGATCCATGTTTGAACAGAAAAACTTAAAAACAAACAACAATAATTTGTCAAAAGAAACAACCGTTGCTATAAAAACGTTAAAATACGTCAAATTTTTTTCATTTATCAAAATTCGCACGGTTACAAAAAAACAGTATTCTATTGAACAGAACAACCGAAAAAAATTGCAAAACCATATTTTGTCGATTACAAATTTGGATTAATTGTTGAATGAGAGTACGCTATTGATCGAAACAATAATGAATGAAATAATCAATTGAAAATGCTATCTTCCAATTATTAGTTTTTGTACAATTAAAAAATAGTATATTGTAAACCTAGGCGGCAAAGTGGTATTTTTCCAGGCCGAGAGAAGATATGGACAGGCGAGCCAAAGGCGAGCCTGGCCACTTCTCAAGGCCTGGAAAATCACTTTGCGGCCGTGGTTTACACATTATTTTTTATCCTACACAAATTACCTTATAATCGAGCATTATCTTAAAATTGATTTGAGGTTATTACCGCCAATCGCCAATTCAAAATGTCAAACTTTGACAGATGTCAAAAATTTATGGATTACTTTACTGTCGTGATTTACACAATTTATCTTGCACAAAAGTAGTTTTTTAAAACAAGATTGATGTTCATAAACAGTAAATGTGATTTAAAATTTCAACACCCTTCATAAATAGTGAGACGTTTAGAGTAATTTTTCTTATAACAGCGATTCCTGACGGAGAAAATCAGATTTTTTTTCTCGGCTAGCCGAGAAAGTACATCTTTTCTCGGCTAGCCTGGAAATGATGTACTTTCACGGCTGTCGAGAGACAAGAAAATTTTATTTTGAGTTGGTGTAGGGTAAAAAAGATTTTATCGCCAAATATGCAGTAACTTTCTTTGCCGCGCTCTGTCCTAACTTTCTAAAATCTTGAAAAAAAATAAATTTCATTTTGTTGCCACTTCTAGTCATAAAACAACAGCAATATCTTTATACCTTTATCTTTTTATTAACTTTAACTTCAAGATTTTATTTAATTTAAACAAATATCGCTTTTTTTTCAATACATAGTATCATAATTCTTAAAAAACGGTTTTATTATCACTTTTACCTAACTTTTGCGATAGACTCCACAATAAAAGCAAAAATTTTGTATTGGAACTTTATTCTTAATAATGAACAACTTTGTAATGAATATTTTGACTACAAGTATAGATAATGATTTTGAAAGAAAATTTTCAACTGTATCACCCTGATTAAATGCAAAAACTTTTTTAAAAATTCACTTTTTGCCATAATATTAATAATATTTTTTTTTCCCTTCTGTAAACTCCATCCGGGGACATACCGTATAATAGGAAATATTCAAAGGTGAAAAGCACATTTCAAAGCTGAAACAAAATCAAAAGATTTAAAAAGCTTCAACAAAAGCTTACAACTTTTTAAACAAAAAGAAGAAAAAAACGGCAAACTCATGTAGCCGCAATAAATTTATTTAAGAAAAGAAAATCGTATCCCATTTTGTTACAGACCGGAAAATCTCGAGAAGCCAAGAGAGCCAGCCAAACTTTACAATCTACTGGAGCACCACAAAGATAAGTAATAAATAAAGCTGCAGCAAATAACCAAAATAGTCTACGTTCTTTTGAAACCACAGTCTAGCTCATGTTTTAATTCCTACAACCGCGGTCCAGAAATTCTAATAAGATATTTACTTCGGCACATTTGATGATGATTTGACAAAACTATGCCTCATCAGAGTTCGTACAATTCAAACTACAGTATTTTTATTTGATTGACAAGTAAATGATAACAAAGTATGATGTTTTTCATTTTCCCTAAGCAACTTTGAATGAAAATAATTTGAATTGTATTAATAATGTGTACCTATTAAGGCACTCTCCTAACCGTTACATTTGAACCGTCTTTAGAAATAACATCAAGACAAGCAATTCGCATCACCTATAGCTGTTATAATACTGAATTCTACAATATAGAGCATTTCAAGTTTAAGACACATCACGTAATAACATTTTAACTGATTGTTTGTATAGTCATATTAAATACATAAACAATTCAATAACTATTTATTAGCAACTAATTCTAAAAAAGTTATTAAAAAAAAATTTAATCGTTGCAAAATAATCTGCTAATCAGATATAACTCATTTCAATTGAATTGACATAAAAAGTGTCTGTAGAAATTAAAATTTCTGTTGGCAGCCTTTACAATTAGTGTTTTTTTTTGTAGAAGTACATGTCAATATTAGATTATAACTTCACTGTGTAGTACTGCAGTACCTTTCACATTTAACCCATGTTAACACGATTGCATGTCAATCCAATTAAAATAAAGTTTCCATGATATAAAATAATTATAAAAAATTTAAAATTTGGAAAAAACCGTCTTATATATAATTATTAAGTTATTTATTTGATTGATTCAAACAAATGTCTTCTTTGTTTAATTTCTTTAAATTATTTAAATGAATCAACTAATAACTAATTATATTAAAGTCAATTTTTAATTTGTTGCTTTTATAATCAACTGAAGCGTCAAAACGGATTAATAAGGATAACTTAAAAACTACTATTCAAAATTTGATCAAATTTATATGGGACCAAATGGGAAGCATCAGCTTTCAAATCGGTTTACCTACAAAAAACATGTAAAAACAAAATAAAATAATCTATATATATAAAAGAAAGTCGTGTTTGTTACAACACTTATAACTCGAGAACGGCTGGACCGATTGCCATGGTTTTTAATTTGTTGGATTTGTTTCCGTCCCGAATAGCAGAATACATCTTAAAAACAATGAAAACTCGATATGTGTAATGAATATTTAATCGTTTCAATAGATGCTGATTTGTTTATTACATGTCAAACATTTGTTGTCCAATCCTGTCAAATAGTGTAACAACCATATTTTTTTTTTGGAGCTTATGGCCTTGTTGCTGAGACCTTTAAGCCACAACTTTATTTTTTTCTGAAGACATCATGTCTGCGTTCAGAATTTATTTTTTGTAAAATGTCTACGTAAAAGTTCAGGTACTGTTATCATTGTTTTTAATTCCCGAAAATAATACCTAAGATTTATTCTACAGTAAAAACATAAAATCATCGGAAAGGAAGGAACGGAATTTAGGGAATAAAAAATCAGTTGGTAAAGGTTATAAGATTAAGGAAAAAAAATCTACAGGTTAAAAAAAGTGTAAATGTTTTTTTATAGGTTGTCTATGATTTTTCTTGATAAGCTATTCATACGTAGTGGTTATATACTCTTTGAGCTATTGTCTATGTCTCGAAAGTTCAGGCACTGCTATTATATTTGGTGCTTTTATGCGAGTGCACATTTTAATAACAATGCCGCGTCCTAGAAGATCTAATCTTTCCCAGCGAAGCCCTAATGCAATTAGGCAACAGAATATCGGGAATCAATTATCTGCGAGAAATTGCACGCGTCGATACTTAAAGGAAAATTTAAAGATGAGGAAGTTCTTATTCCAAGGATTCCGATGATCCCAACGAATATGCCCTTTGAGTTTAAACGAATTCAATTCCCGATTCGTCTTGCCTTCACCATGACCATCAACAAATCACAGGGCCAATCCTTGACTATTTGTGGCCTCAATCTAGAAAATGCATGTTTTTCTCATGGTCAATTGTACGTGGCATGCTCACGTGTCGGCAAACCATCCGCTTTATTTGTTCTTGCGCCTGACCAAACAACAAAGAATGTCGTTTACCACAAAGTGCTTGAATGAAAATTAATGAATTAAACCGAGTTTTATTTTTGTTTTCCCAATCTGCACAACATAGTTTTCAATCATTTTTTTCATTTGAAGTACTTAATTATTATTTTTTATTTTTATTCTCATTCTGTATGTTTTCATCATTATCCATCATAATAAAATACTTTTTTGTTTCTATCTATATAAATATATTATTTTGTATCATTGTTTTACGTTCATCAAAGCCTAAATTAGTTCAGCTAAAAAGTAACACGACATTCATTGACTGTTAGGCGGTGCGAAGTTCGCCGGGTCAGCTAGTAGCTACATAAATAAATGACATCAGAGTATTAATTGACTTTGGTATAACGTTGGAAGAGGATAGAAGACGCAACTCTAAGGCAAAGCGGCTTTTCTTTCTTTTCATCATTATATTTAGTTTCTAATTTCAACGGAAAAAGTTGGGTAAACATAAAGAGAAAAAAATATTGCTAAAAAGCAAAATAGGCTGTCCTATGAGTTTACTAGCCTAATTAATTAGATATTATGTATATATGGTACATCATCAAGTTCTCTCTTAAGAGATTAATGAGAACATCGACACCCTGTAGTCCATTGAAATGTTACATTTTTTAGGCCTTACCTTGCGTTTTTTAGAGGACGCAATTTTATTTTTTTGATGTGTAGGGGAGGTCAAGGTAGAGCTAAAACTAAGTTTGTGGAGTCGCCACCCTTGTCCCACGGCAGCCATCTTGAAAATAAGGGTTGAAATGGTTGTTTAGGATATATCTCTTAAACTACTTATTTGATAAAAGAAAATTATCAACATTTTTTGTTGCAAATTAAATTTTCTACAACTTTGGTCCACTAACTTTTTGTCGTAGAACTCTAAATAAAAAAGTTAAAAGCGAAAATGTTGAATTTGTATTTTTCAATATAAGTTTTTTTTTATCATTTTACGAAAAAATTAAAAAAATGAAACCTTTTTTGTAGATCGTTTAGTCAATAGCTAAGGTTTTACAGCACTCCGAAGTAAGTACTATTTTTCAGCACTCTTGACTATACATATATTATACGTGTGTACTAATAATGCGTCATCAGTTATTGTTTCTTTTTATTTTGTTAATTTTTTTAATTATTAATTTTGCAATTTTATTAATAATTAACTATTGACTCTCAGAATTAATAAATGAAAATGACTTTAATGATGAACCGCCGACATTAACACCCCTTCCTTCTACAGTTCTCCCACTGATATTTAATTCAGAAAGCCGATCAGATGCTAAGCCGCAGCCTGGTCCATCGAAAAGACTGAGGACGAAGTAGTTCTAATTTAGAAAATCACCGTGGATTATGCCTATTGGGGATACCACGTAAAAAAAAACGCGCCTCCAGACTCTACCTCGTGGGTGGTGGGGAAAAGAGTCAATAATTAATTATTAATAATATTGCAAAATTTATAATTAAACAAAATTATAATAACAAAGTAAATAAAAGAAATAAAAAACAATAACTGATGACACATTATTAGTACACACGTATAATATAGGTATAGTTAAGAGTACTGAAAAATAGTACTTACTTTGGAGCGCTGTAAAACCTTAGCTATTGACTTAATGAAAAAATGTTGTTTATAAAAGTTAAAAAAACGATCTACAAAAATGATCTGATATCATTTTTTCGTAAAATGTTAAAAAAAAAGTAACATTGAAAAATGTAAATTTTTTTTTCGAACTTCTGAACATTTTCGTTTATAACTTTTTTATTTGTTCTACGACAAAAAGTTACAAGACTAAAGTTGTAAAGAATTTAATTTGCAACAAAAAATGTTGACAAATTTTGTTTCTTAAATTAATATTTTAAGAGATATATTGTAAGAACCATTTCAACCCCTATTTTCAAGATGGCGGCCGTGAGACAAGAGTGGCGACCCCACAAACTTAGTTTTAGCTTTACACTGACCCCCCCTACACATCAAAAAAATAAAATTGGGTCCTCTAAAAAACGCAACCCCAAATGTAACATTGCAATGGACTACTGGTGGATTTAATATTCGAACGACATGGCGACAAAAATTGTAATTGTCATCAATTTTTCGAATGTGTTTGTAGTTTTCTCCGAGAAATTTTTGGTAAAACAATGAGTTATAATTAACAATAAGTTGATTATTATGACTTTCTCATTGAATAAACATCGCCAAATTACCACAAATTAAATAAAAAAAAATTCCCCAAGATCCAAGCTCTCCAATGATTTCAATAAATAGGTTAGAATGGTGATATCATTTGGAGACAAAAATGTAACAAGAGCTGATATAATAATCTTCTAAAAAGTCGACGACAAAAGAATAGAAAGCCCCTAACAGAGAGATCACGCCACAAACAATTGTAAAATATTGATCTAATCATTCCTTGGAGTATGTCTATTTTCTACGAATGAATACAGTGTGAGAAAGAAACATATGGACATAATATAAAATCAATGTCTTGCTGAAAAAGCACTTATTTATTCTTTTGATATTCGATTGCATATAATGTAAAAGTTTGTCATTGTAGAGCCTTAACATAAGCTCAAACTCCCTGCCGTTTGAATGATAAAAGAAAACAAATAATTTCGTGAAGGTCATAATTGGCCTGAAATTCTTTGCCATGGTGGCGCTAATAATTATAGCTGTCATTCCCACTACACTCCAAAAAGAGGCTATTCAGCATTAGACTCCGAATAAGAATTTAAAAAATATCTTATAACTGTTCTTGTTATATAATATATAATAACTAAATTTATAATATATTTATTTAGAAAAACAATTACACAAATTCCCAAAAACATTTATACATGAAAACACAACAGGTGACATCAATCCTCGGAATTTGTTGCTTTTAATCCGCCAAAAAACCTCGTGGTTCATGTTGAATCATCGTCATATCGTAAAACATCTATTAATAATCAATCCACTCATAGTATCAATAAGTAAGGAAGTACAAAAATAATCTGATTTTTGGTGATTTCGGTGAAGATGATTCTTTGACGAACGGGGTATTTGCCAAATTAAATAGTGCCAGAAGTAAAACACATATTTTTCTATAATTGATACAGAGAGTAGGCATTTGACAACGCAAAAGTGAACATTTCAGACAAATGTCACTTTGTTGTTTACGAGCAACAAAATGTACAAAACGTTTACTATCCAATATAGTTTATTTCATAACAACAAGTAAACAAAATTTTGTTTAAACACAAACATTTTGAATTTATGATTTTGTAAACAAAGATTTGGTAAAAATGTAACGTTTTCAATTATTGCACAAACTAGTGCAATTTTTATAGAAATCGTGTGTGTGATGCGAGCTCAAAATTTATCGCCGATTTCTAGACATCGGCACTCTCTCTCAATCGACAGAATATCATTTTAGGCTTTTAATACACTAAGTTTTGGTAAATATTTATTCCGAAAAAGAAATTCTCAAAATGAATAAATATTAAAACTATATCAAATCAAGCTTAGAGGAGAGACGGTTCGAAAGAAATTTTGAAAAAAGTGTTATGGTATTCCAGAGTATGGTTCAGAGTATGCTGATGTATGGTGCGGAAATATGAGGATGAAAAGAAAAAGAAAAAGTACAGGAAAGGTACTACAAGTGGATGTTAGAAGTGGAAAGAAGAACGCCAGGACTGATAATAATAGAAAGAAAAGTGTGAATGGGGAAAAATAGGAGCGGACGCGAGCAAAATAGCATATATGTTTGAAGAAGAACAGATAGAAAGAAGATATTACAAAAGGTTGATTTAATGTTAAAAAAAAATACAAGAGAAAGATTTTGAAAGAAAATAATATTTTGAGAAATATATTGAGCAGGAGGAAAAGGCGAAAAGGTGAGAGAATACAAATAGAAGCAGAAGAAAGAGACTAAAATGTATGTAAACAAAACAGAAGAGGAAAACTGAAAATGACAAGGTACAATAGGAAATACTCAAAGTGGTAGACTGAACGAGTACCAAAATATTTGAGTACAAAAACAAAAAAGAAGAAAAATAATACTATAGCACAATTCAGGTGTGGAATTGAAGCGAATGAAAATAAATATTGGTTGAAAGAAGAAGAGCAATTGTGTAGAATGTGCTGGAAAGAGAGTCCTTAGAACATTTCAAGAATTGTAAGGAGCTAAAAAAGACAGAACGCTAGTTAGAAGATCTAATGAATAAAGACGGAAGAATGAAGGAGAAATAGCAAACAATAAAGTTATTATTATTACTATATCAAATCAAATTACAAAAAAATACTGAATGGCATAAAAGTCAGGCTTGTCAATAGATATATTTGAGACCAATAACCCGTTTTAGAGTCTTAGGGTTTTCGACAACACCAGATGGCGCCCTTCAAGCATCAAAATGCCAAGGAAAACAATGCTCAGCGGTTTCTGACTTACTTACCATCGTCAATTCTGCCATTGACGATGTCATTGGTGTCAGCTTCGTTGTTTCGTTAATGTGTTTTTTGAATTATTATTTCATAATGCCACGAATTGAAATGTCTTTGTGAGATATTTGAACTTATATCGGCATAAGGAAAAATCTAGAGAATGGAAAAAAATTTGAAAGTGGGACATATTATTTTGTGTAGTAGTTTAGTGTAGTGTTTTCGCTGATGGATATATCTGATGGTAAGAAATGTTCGCTGCACACAGACATAATAATTACGATTAGGTTTTCCTATTTTTTAAACAATTTGCCACTTTTTATTTAATTTTTTAGCTAAGTGGGCCAAAAAACTACAGATCCCTAGAAAGCACAGGCTATGCCCGCACATAAAGTAAATATTATTAATTAGCTTATTGCCTATAAGTAAGTCAATTCAAAACATTCTCGACCAAAAAAAGCAGAACCTCAAGTCGTCCGTTACAGAGCTTTGTGTTTTGTGGGAGATTGGAGAACCCATAATAAACGATTACAAATTGAAAAGTCTTTTTTGCAATTTGCCTCCATTTTAATACTCTAATAGACTCATCAGAGAATGCTACGTCATAGGTGCGGTGCGGTTATAAGCTATCAGAGTTCCACCTTTTTTTCTAAAAAATTTTTAAGTTGGCAAAACTTATCTTGACTTTTTACCTGTCCGTCAATAATATTGTGAATTGAAATTGCAATTTTCAAAAAGTAAAGTGAACCATTAATGAAAAGTGTATTTATGTGAAATATGGCAGATAATGGTGTAAATAAGTGCACTCACTGGTCTGGGAGGAACAGTGCACTAACCGATTCCAATAAAAAAAAGTCACAGTTTATCTGTCACTTAACCTAAAAAAGTAGGTAGGTAGAAAATAATAATAATAACGAGAACTAAAATAATTTTCGTTACTTCACGAATTTCGGAATGCGTACATGTAAAGTTTTCTTCCATTTTTGTATTTTGTGTTTGTAACAAGACTGACCGGATTAGTATTTTTGGATAAAACAAAAAAAAAAACAACTAGATAAAATTTCCCCTTTTAAAATCAAGATATTGACAACCCACTCCGAAAATCTCTAAATCGATCAAATTGAAAACTAAATGCCTAAAAACAGCATAAAAAGGGCAAATTACAAAAAAATTGTATAAAAACTCGTTTTATAAGACCTTAAAGCACTTATTGTTTAAAAAAAACTCGTGGCTCTTATAAAACTTGTCTTTCAATATACTATTATTTATTCAATAAAGTGCAAAACATTGAAGGACTTTCTACCTCTTCTAAATTCTTAATAGCAAACAATCCAAGAAATGCGTTAAAACATAACAAAAAAACTATTAGAAATTGTGATAACAACGGCCATGACAACATCAGAAGCCGAATGATAATTCTCAATACTAATCCATTTCTCAAAAACAGAATGACCGAGGATCGTGTAACAACTTGATCTGCCCTTTCTATAATTGAAAAAAATATATACATATCTCAGAAATAAAAAGTTTGCTCCAGATAAAAGTAAAATAGCCTTAATTTATAAAATGTAAGGTTTTAAAAATCACTTTCAAATTTTTACCAGGAACCGCCACTGCCTACTACTACTGAAACTCAACGTTCAACATGTGCTGGAGGCTCTTGTAAAAAACGTAATGTCAAGTTGCAGTAAACAGTCAAATAAAACGTAGTGTCAAAATAGTCAAAGTATATGCAAACAAAAGAAACGCATTGTCGAGCTGTGATCAAACAAATGAAACGTAGTGTCAAACGTTGTAGAAACAAATGAAACGCAGTGTCAAATTGCGATTAAATAAATGAATTTTTTGATCATAATTTGACATTAGGTTTTGAGTGACTGGTTTGAGTATGCACAATGTAGCTACTCAACGTGAATGTTTTTTTTATTTTTAATGATCTTATAGAATTGTAATGCCTCCTGCAAATTAGGTTTTGAAGTGAAAATACAACGTTCAACATGTGCTGACATAGGAGCTCTTGGCAACGCCTTGCGTATTGTTAGTCAACTTTAACAACAAATAATTTGTTGCTTTTAACCTCAAAAAACGTAATGTCAAGTTGTAGCAAACAGTTAAATAAAATGTAGTGACAAATTATATTCAAAAAAAAGGAAACGCATTGTCGAGCTGTGATCAAACAAATGAAACGTAGTGTTAAACTTTGTACAAACAAATGAAACGCAGTGTCAAATTGCGATTAAATAAATGAGATATTTGATCATAATTTAACATTAGGTTTTAAGTGAGTGGTTCGAGTATGCACAATGTAGCTACTCAACGTGAATGGTTTTTTTTAATTTTTAATGATCTTATAGAATCGTAATGCCTGCTTTTGGCAACGCCTTGCGTATTGTAAGTCAACTTTAACAACAAATAATTTGTTGCCTTTTAACTTCAAAAAACGTAATGTCAAGTTGTAGTAAACAATCAACTAAAACGTAATGTCAAATTATATTCAATCAAAAGAAACACATTGTCGAGTTATAATCAAACAAATGAAACGTAGTGTCAAACGTTGTACAAACAAATGAAACGCAGTGTCAAATTGCGATTAAATAAATGAGTTATTTGATCATAATTTGACATTAGGTTTTGAGTGAGTGGTTTGAGTATGCACAATGTAGCTACGCAATGTGGATGGTTTTTTTATGCTCAAGAAGTTGTCTGACAATAAGTTGACGAGAGCATTATTGATAACTGTTCAAATTTGAGATGAAGTAACTGTCATTCTGTCAAACATGTCTAAACTTGTGTGCAATAAAAGAAATTTTAATAATGGTATTTGGATACCGTAGAAAACACATTTTTGTTGTCGTGTTAACGATTTAACAAATTTTTGATAAAACAACATCAGTGCCAAATCCACATTGGCCGCGCCATTGGCCAGCAATTTTATTTTTAGCCTTTCTACCAATGACAATTAAATATAAAAACAGTGTTTTGAGAAATAAAATTAGAGAGAGGACTTTTGATTTTGATAATCCGTGTATTATCAATTATTACACACCTTACATAAAAGGCAATATATATCACGTCAGAAGCGAGTAAACCTAGTCATAAATTAATAATAATCTTAGATAAAGTATGTTATGTTAAATTATGAAATATTAGTAATAATAGTAATTGTTCATTGAGAACATCGACCTCATTGTCTTTTTCTCTAAATATTGAACGAAAATGACCAAGCAAAAGTTGTGATAATGAGAGGTTTTAAAGAGGAGCCGGCGTTCAAAATTCTTGTAATACTAATCAGCAGATATTGACAATTCAGTAGCGTTCGTGTTTTGTTGATTAAATAGAAAGAGAATTTTGTCACGCCATCATCGCCTTACTTTACCCTGCTGCTTATTTAAGGTATATTATAAATCTGACCTCCAGAAGAGCGATTTAAATGACACTAAACTGCTTTGGAATTGATTTTAATCAGATAATCAGTGTATTTAAGAGTAGTTTAGCGGACACCTTGACTTACGGTTGTCTTTCACAGTTTGGGGGGCTCAGATGACAACTTCTTCGCAGACATTGATCAATCGATTCTCACTGATTTTAAAACGAACCGAACGGCACTACACTGGAGTCTCACTTGTTCTTTAATCAGTCGAAGGCAAGAGCTTAAATCGATTTTTGGCTCTTCGGTGGACTTCAAAAAACAACTAAATCGTATTATTAACGGCGACGGAAATGATAATAGGGTTAAATGCACGAAGCGTCGCGACGCTACTCTTAAAACGTTTCTCCACTCCGACGTCCGCGAAACAATTGAAATAAAAAACTGTCACTTGTCCCCTGCGCCCGTAAGCCACTCCCATTCGCACCACAGAATCTGTCAAATGTGTTGATGGCCAAACCAAAATACAGTGTGTCTGCCGCCGTCTGCTTCTCAGACCTGGCCTCTGGCTGCTCGCATCTGCGATGATTGTGAAAAATGTAATTTAGTGGTGAAGATTAGAATGATTTTTTTGACAATAATGCGCACGCACACTCACAAAAGGGCACGGCCAAGCCCGGCGACCGGAGCTGGAAATATCAAATTGATTCAAAAAAATATTAATAATTGCTCTCAATTAATAATAGTGCTAAATTTACAGACGCGATAGACACAACAACAAGCTCGATGATCGTAAACTAATTGACGTTTTCATTTATTGAAATGAGTAAAAAGATTTAAGCAAGGCAACCATCAGACAGAGATAGATAATGAACATCACATGATGAGGTTCAGAAATAGACCGAAACAGAGGGCCGAATTTTTTTATCAAAAGTGTATGCTTTAGTGCTACATCTATATCAGACGATTGAGTTACGGAAGGATTAATAAAAACTTAAAATCTTAAAAAGAAGTCAGCTGTAGCTTCATATGTCATATTAATGCGCCATCTCTGGCTAACATACTGCACTAACGAAAAAGTTTTACAGGTTTCTAGAACTACAAGCTATTATGTATTAATTACTTTTGTAGTCAGCCGCTTCATGGCCCTTGCAATCAAATAAAAAATATAATATACAAACTCAATATTACAGGAAAAGAATTAATAAACATTAAAGACTTAATAGAGCAGTCAAAAATACATCTTTTTGTTTTTTACAGAATACTAGAATTAGCATGTTTATTTCTTTAGTTCGTTGGTTCTCCGAGACGCTGTCTGTCGTTGATATCTGTCAAAGTTTTTGCTACCAATGAGCGGTGCCGTTTTGCTTTTGCTATTTTAACACAAACGACGTCATTATTATTGCTTATCTTATGCAATGTTTTATACAAAGCAAAAAAGATCTAGAGTGCGGAAGTCTAGCAATCGAAATAAGAGCTAGTAAATTTGGTACGACTTTAATATCCTATATAAAACTATTAGCTTTTGCGGTGGGTAACTCATAAACTGACAGAGAGTTGTACTCAACATATAGAAATTTTAAGCAATTTTTAATAATGGACTGAATGACCACTAATATTATCAGCTAGCCCAGGTAGCTGTAAATTTCGGTGCTACCCCAAGAGTTAATAGTTTTATATAGGGTTATAGCCCTCATATATATATACCTCATCTTTTGTTTTATCAAAAAGTTTGTCTTAGTTTTAGTCATACGGAGATAATTGCAAGGTTATTTTACGGTTAGCCTACTTCTGAAAAATTGTCCTAATTATTAATATTATTTTTTTGTAATATCATGGATGATCGGTTTATTAGAAAGTTATTTTTTATTAATTGAGAAAAAATAGAGTTATTACATAAATTGCATTTATAAGATTAAGATAATATCGTAATCTTTGGACAGAAAATATTGGAACAATAATTTTTCACAATTTTTTGTACTGTTGTTTTTTCTAAATCTAGAAAACTATAAACGTTATTCTTTGTCTAATTTGGTTGTTCGACAACTGACAAGGACAAAAAATAAGATCTCACAGAAATTGCCCGAAACGTTCTCCATTATGCTAGTACAACCTATTTTACAACAAGTTCTATAGTTATTGTTGCTTAAGAAATTTACCATTGCTTTGAAATTTATTTTTTTAACTTTGGGATTTTAGCAAAAAATTGGTTTACCAGTGGCGTTACATGTGGTAATAAAGTTGGTTACTTACATATTTTTACAAATGTAAAATGTACCTAACTCTTCTTTATTCTATAATTTTTTTCTATTATCAGATAATAATAATAATAATAATAAAATGACCAATTATATTTCTAACGTGTAAGATTTATGAGATATGATTTACCACAACTTACCTACGCACATGCATTGCACGCTTGTTTGCCTAGGATTTTTCTACGGCATGGCCGATAATTTGCAACACCTGCTCTGATTTGTGTTCTTTTTTAACACAGTGTATAGTATATTGAGTCATAAGGGTAGAATTGGTTTTTTAATAGTTTGTCATTTAAGTCTAATTTTTAAAAATATTTATGTTTAGAAGCTGGACTTTATTTTAATAAAACACTCTTAATTTTTTATTATTTTATTGTTCGTCGTATTGATTGCTATATAACTGTATAATTAGGTATTGTTTTGAGTTTGTATCAACTGCAAAAAAAATATGGTTTTTTTTTAAGTTTTGAAAAATATAGATTTACAAAAAATGTTATAAAAACTATAAATTTTTTGTGCAAGAAAACTTTTTTAATTTTAATTTTTTAATTTATTAAGTTTTGTTTCTCAGAATAAAAATCTCAATTTTTCAGATAAATTGTCTTTTCAGATAAAACACATAAATTGTAATATCACTGCTTTCAATTTTCAGGTTTTTCATAAATTGCTTTCCAAGGTTTTAATCAAAATATCTATATGCATTTTTTTAGAATTTTTTATTAAAACAAATTTAGGCTTTCAATCAAATTATTCACTAATATTTCACTAGCAACATCTGTTAGAAACTGCCTTTCATTAAACATTTTTTTTTGGTTTGAAAGAATTTTTTTTTATAAGAAACAATTTAAAAAAATTGTTTTAAAAAAAACAAAAAAAAAATGTTTGAAAGTAGTTTTCAATAGATGTCGCAAGTTTTACCGTATTGCGAAAGTAGTAAGCACTTGGGTAGATACAGGGTGTATAATAATAAATCAAAGGCGCCTGTGCTTTTTTGGCAGCAGGTCTATACAAACCGATGTATTATTTATTTCATCGATTTAAAATAAAATCAATTATAATTTTATTTTCTAAATTTTTTTTAGTGTAGAAATTTTGAAAAAGTGCCTTTGCTATTATTGACAAAAAATTAAAAAAATTTTTCTTGTGCAAAGCAAAAAGAAGGTTAAGCTAACCCTTAAGGGGTTGCAAAGCCTTAACATGGGGAGTCGCTGGTAAAACCAAAAGACAAAGTTCTACGATACAATAGTAGTTAATAGAAAGTTCTATAATATAAAATATTACACAATTATTTCTTAGTCTGTCTATAGCACAACAGGGTAGTCAAAAGTTTACAACCCTTAAAAGGAACATACCATTTTAGTTTCATTCTTTGTTACTTTGCCACTGATATTTTTCTGTTGTGATATCAAAAATGTCAACATAGAAGACAGTAAGCACAATTAGTGTTATTAAAATAATTTGTTTCTTAATAATTACTTTTATTATAAATTGCTTGTAGTTGCAACATGACAGACAATATTTTAAACTTATGCAATTAAATTTTACACTCATATTCATCATGTTAACAATAATTTTAATTTTACAGCACTTAAATAATTATAAAGTTACATCGTTTAATCAATTGAAAAAAAGTTTTATAGATCTTCAAATTTTGTGCCGTGTGATCCACAATTATTTTGATAACGGGAGGCTGTGGAAAACAAAATCAGAGTCTTGCCAGTTTGAGGCAGAAGCCAAAAAGCAAATGTCAAATTGATTGCGCCGAATCAAGCTAAGAGTCTGATTTTGTTTCTCATAGCCTTCTCTTATTATTGATTAAATAATAGTGGATCACACGGTAAGTTCATGTATAGAATGCTTACTAAAAAAAGAGAAAAATTATTCAATGTCTCAATAAACTACAGAGGGTTTTATTTGAAAAAACAATGTTTTGACGACGCAAAAAAATTATAAATATGTCTTTTTTGAAGAAGTAGTTATTTGAATCCAAAAAATAACACATAAACGCTACCTTTCTTAAGTTATGTGAAAAAAATGGAAACTCTGTGAATAATAACATCTTTTGTAAACTGATTTTGCTCACAAAACCAAAAAAAAAATTAAAAAAATTGAGAATTTTTAATTAGAAAAAGTAAAATTAAATTTTTGCAGAGTAAATTCTTTAAACAGAATTTACATTACATCATTAACAAAGACATAAGAGATCGATTTGTACTAATGATTTATTCTTACTGATAACCCACTTTGTACACAATACACCACTATTTATTCTTTGTAATTTTAGTAACTTTTAAGTACTTTCTCACTTATTTTCATGCTGCTCTGTAAACAAAAATCATATTCTATCTTGGCCTTAACTTGTCTTTTACAAATATTTTTTTTATTTAAGACGTATTCTATTCACTTCAATTCTTTTTCTTATTTTATTATTGTTCTATTTATGTTACTCTGTTTTTCTCTTTTTTATATATTTTTTGTATTTCTTCTTTAACTTTTTTATTGAACCAATATAAAAGCTTTACCGACTCACGCATGAATCAAATCTTTATAAATAGAAAATATCAGTCAGACAAACCCTATAGAGTAATATTTTTTTCAGTTTTTTAGCTTTCGCCATTTGGACGTACTTAAAAGAAACTCTAATCGGAGTAATTGCTCTTGATTTTTTGATAGTTTTGCATCTACTAAAAATCAACAAGCTCGAAACAGATTAGATTAGAAAATTTTTCGTTTAATTTTTTCTGAGGAAAAAATGTAACCTTTTGGTTTTATTTCTGACCATCTTTTTGTTTATAAAAACAAAAACAAAAACAAAAAAATCTTGTTTTTTGTATGTAATAAAATTTTTGTCAACGATTACAAATCTAACAACAAGTTTAAATAATGTTATGAAATATAATTTTGATAAGACACGTTCGAATTACCGGATCCAAAGCTCAGAATTTGCATTTTAAAACAAAATGTTATTTTTGAGTGACTGTTATTTTTTGTGAAAATTCTTTTGATAACAAGCACGAGATAAGATTTAATGTTATGCAAATGTTCGGTAATTGTTTACCAATATCAAACTCAACATTTACTATATACATGGTCTAGACGTTTTAGGTGTAAATCATGTCTCAAGCCTCAACCATGTCAGAACCGGGGCTAAAGGTCCACCCATGGTAAAAACAATACAATTTTATTTTACAAAAAGTCATTAGGTTACTTCTTTACACTGTTCACTTTCAAAAAATTATCAAAATTTGATACAAAAGCTTGAAAATACGTCATAGCAACTCAAAAAATTTGTTGGCAGTTGTCATAATCATTGAAATTAGCAAGTGTACTAATTTTGAAAAGCAACACAGTATTTTTTTGTCCACTATTCTGATGAATCTACTATGAGCATTATTTATAAACTGTCAAAATTATAACGCACTAAGATAGTAAAATCATGTGAAACATCAAAGTGAAAAGAAAGAAGAAAAGTGAATGTGAGGAAAGAAAAAATACGTTAGTATGAAAAACAAGAAAAAAAAATTTTTGAAAAAACTACATGAAGAGTGTTGTCGGAATAGAGCACATGATAAAGTAAGAAAAAGCCAGTTGTCAAAAATAGTTACAAAAAGTTACTTACAAAAGTGAAATATTCAGTCAGGCTAGGTGAAGTTTAATTTTTTTAGTTTTTTTTTGACAAGCTACTTATTGTTTTTGTTTTGTTTTGTAATGCTTTTTGTTTGCGTGAGCTCACTATTGTCAAAAATCGAACAAGAATCTATTATAAACTTATCTTATTTATATTCTTTTTAGACGATTTAGTTAAATGTATAACTTGTCTAGATATTTTGCCTACGCAGATGTTGTAAATCTTATCTCTGGCAGATATAAGGGCTAGAATTCGTGCAACTTTTTTATAAAATCTTCAAAAGAATGAAGATTTTATACTTCAACTCCGATTTAGTTAAATATACTAGCTCATGTTTTGCTTAACAGAAGTCTAGATCATCTTTTGCCAAAAACATATGAAGAACTCTCTCGTTTTGAAGTTTAGTTTTTTCTACTACCATAACACAAGTTCTGGTAGTAGATTTTGACTTAGCAATCTGTTGAGCCGTTAGATGCTTTTTGCAAAAACAATTTTTGCCAACCTGTCAGTAATATATTTGTCTTTAGCTTTCCTGTCACAAAACTGGTTTTTTATCGATTTGTCGCTTGGTTGAATTCTTGTTAATAAAAATTGTTGATTTTTAATTTTTTAGTAGTCTTCAACACTGCAGCACCTTTATAAGTAGCTAATTTCTATTTTATTTTTTATGTTTCTATCTTAATGTTTTTTTTTGTTTTTTTTTATTAGTATTTTAAGTACAGTTTTTATTGTTTTTTTTTGTGACATTTTCTATCTGTGCTTTTTTTTTAGTTTTTTTATTTGCTCATATTTTTACTATTGCTATTATTTCGAACCTTTCCATGTATCTATAAAATCTCGTTTTATTTTGTTTTAGTTTTAGTTTATTTACTATTTTTTTATTTGATTAATTAACTCTTTTCTTCGAAGTCTCTTAACTTTTTAATGTTTATTTTTTATTTCTAAGAGTATTCGACCTCCACACTGAGCTTTCTAATGCTATGTTTCTCTACAATTATTTTCAATTTTTAATTACTAATTTTGTCAATTTAAGCGGACAATATTTTTTTAACACAACTTGACTTTATTATGTAATAAAGTCAAGAAAATGTGTTCTAAATAATTTAAATGATTTAAACTCATCCGTGAGACTTAACAATTAAGATGGTTTTAAATAAATTTGCTTTGACTTTTGGTGTAAATTACAAGATACTTTGTGTGTAGATAGGTTTTGTTTGGTGTGTACTAATTTGTCTAACTGTTCAAACGCTTCAAAAGCACTGAATATAGAAAAGTTATTTGCTGTAGATTGTTAATGATAATGTTGCTCTAGTAAAATGTTTTTTAGTTTTAAAAGCAAATATGTAATAATACTAAAATACAACGCTTTCTCACCTCTTGTAAGCGGGCGCATCCACCAAATTTGTAGCAAAACGTCCGTATAAAAATCTATGCATGCTTCCAGTTATATAAAAAAAAACAATTGAACAACTAAAAAATTTAGAAAAAACCTACTTCATAACTACTTAATTATTATTTTATTTATTTAATAGACTCAAATTGCTTTTAAACTAATATTTAATTATATTGAAAGCAGTTTTATAAAATTTTAATTTCTCACTTGTTTTTTTAATCAATTAATTGTAAGTCTCAAAAATATATGTCAAAAAAGCATTAATAAAAATTACTTCAAAACTACTAATCAAATCTTGGTCAAATTTAAATTGAACTAAATGGAAAGCACCAGCTTCTAAATTAAGAAAAAATAATCAAAATCAGTTGATCCAGAAAAAAGTTATCAGGTTGCACACATAAAATAATAATACGGTCGAATTGAGAACCTCTTCTTTTTTTTTGAAGTCGGTTAAAAATAGATGAAACAAGTTACATGAATAGCTTTGTATAGCTGCAGTTTTTTATTTATTGTATTATTTAGTAAAAATAAGCTACATATATTAAAGTTAAAAATTATACTTACAAAAAACCGCTTTTTTACAGTATTTTGGTCAATGTATTATGATCAAATAGGTACAATATGATTAAGAAGAGCACAAATCAGAGCAGGCGTTGCAAATTATCGGACATACCATAGCAAAATCCTATGCATTTAATCAAATGCTACTATATAATCATAAATTTTACACGTTAGGATTACAGTTGAGCATTTTATTATTATTATTATCTGACAATGAAAAAAGTTATATAGTACAGGGTGTACAATATTAAGCGACATTAAGGGCGGCTGTGCTTTTTTGGCAGCAGGTCTTATATCGGTTTTCCGTCTTCCGTTTTGTTTTTGAATAATTAAAAACTTATTTCACATTCAGAAAATGACACAAATGTCCGGTATTTATGCACAGCAATGTGCTTAAATGACAATGACTCTAATTGATTGACAGTCGTGAATAAATACGTGCAATAGCGGGCACTAATAAGTAATTAATTAATGTTATTTTTAAAGTGGAATAAAGTGAGTAAATGGAGAATGGAAATATTTGAATAATCTGTGTCTTCAAGAACAATGCGGGCTATGCAGTTATTTTACCTAATTTTTGTACGAACCAATCTAATACCTCCTGCCAAAAAAGCACAGCTATCTTTGAATCCAGTTAATATTCTACACTCGGTTTAAAAAAAGTGTACATTTTATATTTGTAAGAATGGATCAGTAACCAACTTTATTACCACATGAGACGCCACTGAAAAACAAATTTTTTGCTGAAATGTCAAAGAAACCACAATTTTTAAAGCAACATTTTGCTGTTAAAAACATCTTCAATTTTTGCTAAATTTTCTAAACAACAATAACTACAGAAAAAGTTGTAAAATAAATTTTGCCACTATAGAGAAAGCATTTTTATAAGACCGCAACTTTTAAAATAGGATAAAAAGAAAATAGAGGATGGTCCTATTTTATACCCGTTGCTTTAAAGAATTTCAAGCCAGATATTCGGACCGGATGGATATTAATTATCAACAAGTTTATCAGTGTATTAAAATTATAGTGCTTTATTTCAGAGTATTAGGATCCATCATTAAATTAATGTATTTTTTTATACTGAATATAAATTATTATCCGTATAACTCAAACTAAGACAAACTTTTCCCTAAAACAAAAGAAGAGGTAGCAAAGCACTCTTGATTTGTTTTCTTTGTGATCACTGTATAAAAAACATGTTTTTAGATGTTTAATTTAAAAAAATATGATAAAAATAATGCTTGGGAAAGTACGAATTGATAAAAGTTTGATAAGAAATTGAAGAGAAGCGGCAGAAGTCGTCGAAAAGTTTGAATAGAGTGTGCGCGCGAAACTCAACAATCAACAAACTTCCATGACTCACTAGATCGTCAGTCGTGTTAAACCAGCGACGGAGAGTGTAGAGCTGTGCCTTCACTGTCACCAAACACACGTGAACAACTGTCAAACTTCCAGACCATAACCTTATCGAGTAGAAATGACAATAATAATTGTCAACACAACCCTCAATTGTTTTCGATAAAACCACGGACTTTTTGATCTTTTCGACCCTGTTTTGTTGCTTTGTCAGTGTCCAGTGCTTTTGTGTTTTTTGTGCTTTTATTTTGTATTATTATTATTTTTGTATGGTGTTCGTGTCGTGCCATGTGACTCTTCTCTCTGTCTAAATTAGGGGAATTACCGAACATGTCGAGGCGAAAGCAGAGCAATCCTAAGCCGCTTAAAAGTAGGTGTTTTTTAAAAATTATGTTTTTGCTTAATTGTTGTTTGCTGTTTATGTCGTTTTGTTTTGATACTCGTTTCTTCACGTCTTAATGATAAAACGATAATACACTCATTATAATCGTTGAAAACCAAAAAAAAAATCAGAGATTATTCTGCGATTTATGTTTAATTACTTTATAACGCCCATCATCTAGCCGGTTTTTTATCGCTATTATGATGGGTATTACCTCTTTGTTAGCTTTTATTAATGTTGCTATAGATGATAAATGTGACTCACTATCGCAAGTAATGGTCATTTAGATTATTTTAAATTTCTTACTGGAAAGATAAGCCTGTCTAGAGTTAAGGTAATGTACGCAATTATAATTATCAACAAAATTTAAGAAATTATCATTCTTTTTCCAGCTTTTATCCTCACATCCTATCTTTAAATTTTATTATTGTTTATAATTGTATACCATATAGAAACATTCATTTGTTTTTAAATTTGAATTTAGTTTGTATTTTTATTTCAATCTTGATAATTATAATTAAAAAAAATTCTGTGGCTTTCATTGATTGAAACGTGTCTTATCGTATTTTCCTAATCTATTTTTTTACGCTTTAAAAAAACACTAAGTTTAAACAGATTTTTATCAATTTCTAAAAAACCACGTACATAAATTACAGTTTGGTCAATATACAGTGCGATTAAAATTATTGTCATTATCAGAAGTTGATTTATAAAAAGTAAACAGTTTTAATTATTCTGATAAGATAAGATTGTTATCGTATATTTAAATGTGAAAATGTATTTGCCTCAAACGAGTTTTGACGTTAATGTACAGTTTACGATTTATTTTCATTGGTTACAAACCATAAATTCAACAAACGTCAAATTTAAATTGTCAACAGTAACAATTTTGCTGCTAGGCGGTAAACTTTTCAGTTAAGATCCTCTTATTTATTTATTTTTTTAATAACAAATTTTATACTATACTGGGGTTGCCTGCGGCAACATGTGCAAGCAATGGAGTTGTATAAAGTATAAATTTTAAAACTTTTAGGCGTGCGAAACGTCTAATTATATTGAACGCTATTTTATTTTTATACAAGTAATAAACGTTTTAGGTTATGGTCTACTCTTTTTTTGTCGATTTTACTTCTTATAGAGCTTATAATCTTTTAACTCGCAGCTAATCTTTCGAAAAATTGCTAAGGGTGGGACAAGGCTATTCAGACTGACATGCATTTGGAAGTACAACAAATTTCCCAGTTTTTAAATTCTATCAAAACTGACGTTTGCGCATAACTTTTTTTGTTTAAAAACCGATTTGCATAATTATTGTTTTTTTTTTAATGAGAATATCTTAAGAGTAATCTCATAATTTGTCAATAATCTGTCAAAGATCTTTGGAGTGATTGCCAAAATTGCACTCTGAGAGTGTGGCATTACGCTGCTTTTAATTCAGTAAAATCATTAAAAAAAACAGGGTCAAATTTACAGCAGCTAAAAACCAATACTGCAGATTTATTTGGAGGCACCGAGATCATTCAAAGACAGAAATTATCTACCAGTGTGTCCGACGATATATTGAATATATGACATTTATTTGCGCAAATTAATATATAAATTATTTAGATCGGCTCTTGCTATGAAGTTTTAAGCAGAAGTTCATTTTGGATTAGTTCATACGCAGATACAGGCGTGTTGTGTGTTATTATTGGATGAGCTTTGACGTTTGACGTCGCAATCATACTATTAACGGCAATAAAAATGTATCGAGATAAATTGCGCAGCAGGAGTTGATCTAATAATAGGTATATATGCAAACTAATATACATACATATATTAGTTCTTCCACTAGTAGCATTATTATTGTATTTTTAATAATAAAATAACTTTACTCAATTTATTAGAGCTTTACTCAAAAGTCAAAACAACACTTGAAAAATTTGCTTCGTATGATTTTGACATTGTTTTTGAAACACTTTTTAATAATAAAAAGTATTATTAAATCTGAAATGATAGGACAGTGAAATTTGTACTTTTTCTGAAGTTCCACTGAATTGATAATTGAAATAAATTAAAAAGCTGGATTAGAGGGGTGTTGTCACTTGTCAAATGTTGTTTGCCAAGTCAAAAAATGACAAAAATGAAATAGTAGGTGTTCTCACTCAATTTCCATTATCTACTAGTGGGTCTTAAAAACATTATTATTAGCAAAGTAAGACCTTGCATTAAAAACGTGAGGTATAATGGTATTTTCTAAAACTAGTCGAAGAAAGAAAATTTTGTGATTGTTTTTATAAAAAAAATATTTTGAAATCATTTAGTGTTGTTACAATAAAGTGTAAAATTTTTTATAGAATCTCTCATTTAAAAATTAATAAACGTTAAAACTTTTTTAATCACATAACAATGTTATATATAAAATAATCAATCTTAAACTATCCATATATTTTAAAAATCGGTTAAAATAAAAATTTTGTTTTAGTTTTTTAATTTTTTTTAGTCTTATAACATCTAGTCTTTCTGTGTAATTTAGCTCGAAAGATTTGTTTGTCTTTGATAGTATCATTACCGACAAACGTCAAAGCTCGCCTATAATATCGTACGTTTCTGCATATGAACTAATCAAAAAATTAACATACGTTCAATATACCATGGCAAGGCCTGATCTAAATAATTTATGAACGAACGCACTGTACATATAATTAAGTTTTTTCTTGTTGAGTTTGAAAAATTGTTCAAATTTTAATGATCGTTTGATATCATTTAAATATATTTTTTGGGTCTTCTCAAATTTTTGTTCCAGTTTGGTTATAGTTATAGTTCACTTATCTCATGATTATATAAAGAATGGGTTTATAGTAAGAGAATTAAATATTAAAGTTAATTCGTTACCTGATTGGTTGAATTTTCAAAAACAATCAGTCAAACATTTTAATTTAACTTAATTACAATTAAGTCAATTTTTGTACAATTTTGATTTTGTAGGCCCAGCTACCCTTAGTCTAAGTTATGCTGTACTTAAACAGTTTAAATTTCTTTTAAACTGTAGAAAAATATAATTAATTATCCACGAATATGAGTTTATTAAAATATACATATTAATAATTATATATAACACAGTTTATTTGTTCTAATACACGTTACTTAACCTCAATCTTTTATGTAGTTTTTAATGTTTTTCTTATTTAAGAGTGTTGAATTTTAAAACCTGCTTAAGATTGGTTGGTCACAAGTTCATAAGATATTGAGCTCCATCTTATATGTACAAGATATTACATTCAATATAAAATTAATAATATCACGATTATAATATGTTCATTATTCATTCTTGTTTATTAAGTCTAGTGGAGCTTAACCTAAAGAGTTTTAATATTTTTGATGATATTTCAGTAATAAAATAATAATTATTATGTACTGATATATTTTTTTGCATTTATTGCATAAAAGACCTGATTTAATGAATTTAAGTTTTTTAAGCGTTTTAAAAGTTGTATGCATAATAGATATACATACTGTAACGAAATGGAATATTTGAGACAGTTTGAAGGTTTGAGACGGCTAACCAGTGAGTTCCAGACTCGGTACCGGACGCGAGCAGCAAGCGAGAGTGGGAGTCAGTTCAAGTTCAGTAGAGTTGAGATCCAATCGAGCGAGCAACACGAGTGTATCGATATAAATTAAATGTACAAAGTGTTTTAACAAAGTTTATAAAAAATAGTGTAATATTAGTATATAAATAAATGAGTTATATAAATAAACTGTACAGCTTTTACGTTACAATACTTTTTAAATTTCTATAATTTAAAAATGTTAAATTTAAAAAACTTGTTTACAGTTTGTTGGTTACAATAAAATACTGTTTACAATAAACTAATGTAAGAATGTAACTGTAGTTGAATAAATAATTTTAAATTTTTAAAACAATTTATCGCATTACTTTTACAACACCCGATACTAATCAATTTAAAAAAACAATAATAAAATGATAAGTTGCGTCACTTTTGACATTTTTGAATTTTTTGTACATAAACTCGAAACCAATTTTAAGTCTAGCAAAGTGAAAATTTTCTCAAACAGCGAATTTAGTGCAAAAAATCAAATATATTTTTTTTATTAATAATTTCTCACTTGGATTACATTCAGGCGGCATCTATAAGCGTTTTACAAAAAAAAAATGTTTGAAATATTTATAAATTCTAAATGTTACAATGTACACAATAGACACTCTGGTTATCTAACAAATTGACGTTCTTATAGTAAACAGTAAACTTTTTTTGTGTACTAGAGAAAACACTTATTTTTCTTATTTTGTACAGAAGTAATAGGTCCTCGAGTAAATATACCCATTCCCCATTCGTAATAGCAAATTTAATTCAAACTAGAGTCTCTTGGGTCTCACCGAAGAATTCCAATAAGAACGACACATGTCCAAGTATACGGATCATGTTTTGATTCGTATGCTTAGATTTTTTTACTGTATGTCTGAAAGTTGTTTACTATTGCGACTTTTGGACTGTTTACTATTCAGAATATTCATATATCCGCTGTGTTAAAATTTTGGTGTTTTTGTTGTTTTTAAAATTCACATTTTTTGCATATTTACTATTTTGTGAGCCTTTCTAGCAAAAAAGGTTTAAATTTTAAATTAATATTTCTTTTTAAGTATTTATGGCTAACAGTTGAGTAGTTTTTAAAGCAGTTGTTTGGAGTGGGCTGTTTTGGTAATTATCTCCATTGAATAAATGTGGGTAGTAATTTAAAATTCAAAAAAAAATGTAAATTAAGAAATTAGAAGTCTAATTTGAGTTTTTAGCGGTATTCTACACTTAAAAACACCAAAGTGGGGAAACTGATGAGCCAGCCAGTTTGTTTTATTTTTTTTTTTGAAGTTTTGAAAAACAGTATGTTTTTAGCTTTATCATTTGTTATAATTAAATGTTTGATGTGCAATTACCTTGAAGCTTTCGGTTATTATATGTGTGGCAAAGAATTTTGTGGGCATTGAAGCCTGCCGCTTTGTCGCAGGTGTGCAACTAAACAATGGAACGACTGTGAAACTATATAATAGGTGCTGAACATCGTTTAACACTTTACAATACAAATTGCAGAACGATAAAGAGGGCCGACGAGGTCTTTAAACTGCTCGAAGGCACACTTTTATACTTCAGTACTCATTTTCCTATTCTTTAATAGGCACTTTTCTAGCTATTTATATTTGAAGACGATTTTTGTATTTCTGAGGATTCGATTTTCAGTTTCCTCTAGAATTCTAGATGATTTAATGTATGGTGGATAATGTGAATCGAAAAACATTTTTCCCGCACCGCGCCGTTTTTTACTTTGCTGCCGAAACTAGGGGAAAACGATGTTCTTTTATTTCAATAAATCCATAGCAACCAAACAAATGGGGCCATTTGAAATATAAAAAAACGGTCAATCGGCGAGAGCAACGATCATTTATTATTAAAAATTTAGAGTTATTTATTATTGAAAAATTAGAGTTAATCGTTGCAAAAAAAGTTATACCTAACTTTTTCGAAAAGAAATATTCCCCATTCGCACTCCTTTTAATCGTGCTGCAAAGAGCTCATGTGCAAAATTTCACTTTCCGAACTCGTTAGGTACAAAAAAAATTTTTTTAAATTCGATGCAGCTCACTGTTTTTTTTTCATCGCATTAAGGCTGCAACAAAACGCAAATTTATTTATTGTTTTTAAAGTGGAATTGTCAACTAAAATTAAAATTTTTAAAAATTCAAAAAAGGTGTTTCATTTCTAGATTCTATAGATAATAAAATAAAAGATTATTCCAATTTCAAAAAGCTTAAAAAATTAAGATTATCCTAATTTCATAGTGCTTAAATAATTTTGTTTGTAAGACATTATTATCATAGTGTCTAAATAATATCTTTTTGGTAATTTTTTGTAACACATTAACAGCAGTTTGCGTTTATTTGAAAACGTCTGAGATTTTGATTTCTAGATGTAAAGATATAAATCCTAAAATAAAAGGTTATCTCAATTTCAAAGTGATTAAATAATATTTTTTGTAGGTTTTTGTAACACATCAAGGGCAGTCTGGAACAATTATAAATAAACGTCTGGGGTTTTTATACAATTTTACATATATCGGTATATAAAAGATTTATTTTAATTTAACGCCCTTAAATAATATTTTTTTTACATTTGAACAACACTTTGGTTTTACCTCATACATAAACGTTTAAAACAACTGGGATTTTTATTTCTAGATTCAACAGACAACAATAACATACATTAACATCAATAACATGATTATTTCAATTTTAAGGTGCTTGAAAAATAAAGATTGTCTTAATTTTAAAATGCTTAAACAGTGTTTTTTTTTGTAACACATTAGAGGCAATTTGGCTTTACTTGATAACTGTTAAACTGATCTCGTATTTCTCTTTCTGTATTCTATAGAAACTAAAAAGGTTATTCTAATTTCAAAGTGCGTAAATAATAATGTTTTTGCAACAGATAAAATTTTTTTTTTCTGATTTTTTGTAGCAAATAAAGGGCAGTCTGGCTTTACTTCATAACTTGTAAAAACGACTAGGAATTTATTTTCCAGATTCTATAGTCACCAAAATAAAACATTTTCTCAATTAATGTCAAAAGTGTCTTAATAATATTTTCTGGTAACTTTTGTAGCAGTTTTTATTTAGTCTGTAACTGTTGAAAACGTCTAGGATTTTAATTTCTAGATTATATACAGTTTAAAATAAAGGTTATTATAATTTTAAAATGCTTAAATAATATTTTTGGCCTCGTCGCTTGTAAACCGTCTTGTCAACTGCTATGGTAACTAGACTTTTTAACATTCAGAGCTACCATCTGTCACTTTGACTCACTGGCGTGTTGTAAATAGCCGTGATAATTATTTGCTTTTAGAGAGCACTAAAAAAAGTGTTGTTTAGTCATAAATATAGTTCGTTTATACCAGGACAATTTACCGCACTCAATAAGACTTACAGATTTTAAAAATAAAGACAATTAAATATTTTTGGTGTAATTTTTAAGGCGCCATCTTGTGATGTGGTACGTAGCTAACCATCGATTGAGCTCTGAGCCACAGCTTTTTTGTACTTGGACTGTTAACTTCAACTGTCAATTCAAAATTGGAAATTTTCAAAACAGACAAAATTGAGTTCTAGGTTAAAAAGTTTAATACATTATTGTTCCCGTAGTTATTTTACACCGCGCGGTTATATTTTACACCATTCTACAAAATGGCTGTTTCTGATCACATACGTAAATAATCAACACAAAAGATTTATTGCCAAATAAGTAAGAAAACGATTGAAAATAGTAAGTAATTGATTAATAACACAACGTTCCAAAAAGTTTATAAAATTTTGAAATATCTACGTTATTCTTTACCATTAAGCATAGAATATACAGACCAAAGGGATTTCTTGCTTTGATGTTGTTGAAAATATGCCAATAAGCAATTCTCCGGGAAATTTTTGATTTTTTCTTTTTTGCACCAATCTAAAGATTTGTTGTATAGTTAAAAGCCGCTCGTACCTCGAGCGGCTTTTCTCAGGAAGCAAATTTGATACTGCTCTATTTGCAGATTCTCTAATTTCAGGTGGAGTTAAAATTTCTCTATCGGAGTCGCTCATATTTACAAATTTGAAGCGAAAATTCGCAGAAGAAAATGGCGGAATAAATTTTTAAAACGATGCTCTTTTATTTCAATAAAACCATAGCAACAAAACAATAAAACTATTTCAAATTTAATAAATTAGATAATCGGCGTGAGCAACGCTACCAACCAAAAAACAAGTGAAAAACTAAATCATTTCTTATCAAAAAATTAGTTATTTATTATTAAAAAATTAGTTATTCGTTGCAAAAAAAATTGTACCTAACTTTTTCGGAAAGAAATTTCTCCCATTGCAGCTCTCTTTTCTGGCGTGCTGCAAACAAAGTGCTCGTGTGGGAAATTTCACTTTCAGAACTCGCTAGATACAAAACTTTTTTTTGTAAATGTTTGTAACACATTAAGGGAAGTCTCGCTTTACTTCATAACCGTTATAAACGTCTAGGATTTTTTTATACCTATAAATAGTTTCTATAAGCACAGGGATTAAAAAGCATCTTAATTCAGAAGTGTTAAAATAATATTATTTTGGCTGGTTTTTGAAAATTATAAAGGTCAGTCTTAACTTAACTTCAACACAACTTTTCAAAACATTCAGGATTTTTATTTCTTTATTTGACACTTGACAGATACTATATTAAACTTATTTCAATTTCAATGTGCCCAAAACATCTATTTGGTAATATTTTTTTTCCATTTTTGAAATACTGGAAAATAACGGCAAAAACTCGTGCAGAATCGCCATTTCACATTACAATATTCAAATTTTCAAAAGTTTTTTTGCTTTAAAGTGCTTAAAACACCTGGTTTTGGTCTTAATCTTGCAATGTCTCACTTATTTTGCTCTTCCAATATTGTATATCGTCCAGTGTATTCAAGATTTTTTGAGATTTATTAGTTTAATGATTATTTTTTTGTTTTTAAAGGCATCTCAATTTTTTGTTTGTTTTTTTTCAATTTTTAGTTTCCTATTACGCTTTTATGTTTGCATAATCTAATACGAATAGAATAATCAAAGATTACGTACTGATTTATTTTCTTGTCATCGCATTATGAATAAGTCATAACGTTGAATATTTGCTTTTGATAAATATCTAGTTTATTTATTGCTGTGTATAAAATTTTAAGATACAGATATACATGTATAATTTATTAAAGCCTAATATCACACCATACAATCAGTGAAAAAATTATCCAGTTTTGATAATTTTGTCATTTCAAATAAACCTTTCAAATTTTTGTTTCTTTTAATAAGAGAAGTTCTGAAATCAGTGTTTTTCAAAGGAAAAAAAAAGTTGAAAAAATGTTGATTACAAATAGTTTCTTCGTCTTGGAAAAGATATAAACCGATAACCAATCTTAATAAAACCGAGAAGATAAAGTTATCTATCAAAGTTCAGATTAGGTCTCGAGCAGTGATAACATTGATTACAAAATGATTGGAAGAAGCTAGCCAGCACGTATAACAAACAAAAACTCGGTTTCTTAATAATAAAAAAAAACTGATAATTTAATTAGTTAATTTATTCTATTTTGAATTACTTGATTCAAAGTACAATGTATTATAATCAACGCTGATAGCTTTTCGTATAATAATAATCAAATTATTTGTTGACATTGCATGGAAGTCAATAACAAAATAAAATGCTCAAGAGTTTTATCTTTCACATTAATAGTCGACTATTTTGTTGTTGAAGACATTTTTTTTTCGCGTCTCGGACATGGGGAATTATTGTTACCGATTTGTCATTTGTTTTCAGGAAATTTCGATTTGGATTTCAGACTAAAAAAAATGATAAACAAACAATTGCGATTGAGACATATCTAGAGCTTTCATTTTAACGCATCTTTTTCTTTCACAATTGATGTATTTTGTCTTATTTATGACTATATGACTGTTTTATATTATAGTACTTTATTTATCTTATTAATTTTACTACTTATTTTAAACTTTTCCGTAAAATTTATGTGACAAATGGAGAGAAACTAACAGTAATAGGAACAAACAATAAATTGGGGAATTTAATCGTAACAAATCAAAAGTGTGTACAAAATTCATAAGAAAATGTATTCAACTTAAGCAAGGAATATATTATAAATATTTATTCAAGAAAATATTATTATAATTGTGGCTTGTTAAGGGATATACTTTTGGATATATAGAATGCTTCTAATTGACCAATCAACAGCTTGTTCAAGAATGAGTTTACTTTTTACGTAAATCTCTTTTTTTAGAGGTGAATTTATTGAAAAACACTCAACCTAATACATTTTAGCGAGCTGTAAAGTATCTCTGTAAAATTAATAATAAATTAAAAAGAATTTAGAACGCGAGTACTCTAAGAAGGGGACACCTAAACTACCGCTTAGATACCCCACCTCATGATAATGATGATTCTATGTCAATAAGTGCAAGCAAATTGTGTCTTGGTTTAGCAACCGCACCACTGCGCATCTAAAAAAGCATAATTACAAATTTGTAGGTTATGAGTGGTTAGTTTCGATCTTTATTCGGAATCTGATTAGCTATGCGCACCAGTTTTTTTTTATATTGTTCAACTCTCTTGCGTTGGATTTCAGTGATATTATACTATAAATAGCGAAGCGAACATTGGTGGTGAGTTGGTAGCTATATTTTATTTTGACATTCACACCCCTAAATGCAAATTGGAATTTTTGGAGGTGAATTTATCAAAAAAATTTCAAAATAACATATTTTTGCCGAGCGGCATGAACGCTTTATGACAATTTAATAAACATAGGATAAATTTGGTTTTTACATTTTTATTTCGATAAGACTAACTTTTTTCTGGTGATATTTGAAAGATTATTTGTTCTTTTTAATACAAATTATGGCAGTTGCTGATTCTGATTTGAACTGCTTAATTTAATTTGCAATTGAAAATGTTTCTTATTGTTGGCTTTTTACAGCATTTATTAAGAAATTAACATTAGGTACATGAAAAAATTTCAAATCTCTTTGGCAGGATCTTTGAAGGGTGGTGTTTTGTTTTACTTGGAACTCATCATCAGTTGGGTGTACTGCTGGCTAATCAATTTGGTCATCTTGAATCAGCTATATTAAAATTGTCACTTTTATAGAATTTCAATTTGTATACATAATTGTTACTTTTCTCCAGCAATTACATTCAATTTAATAGAATTTACGCAAAACACTGTTGAGCTTATTAGCGTTTGACATTCAAGTTTTCATGTAATCTATAATCGTGTATGCATCAAGATGTTTCTTTTTAATGTCAATATAATCACATTTTCCAGCAGCATACACTATCATTTTTGCGACATAGTTTTTTTTTTGATTATTCTACGTAAATCGTTTTGATATTTTTTAATTGGACAGAAAAAAGCAGTGTATGTAGGATCTTGCTATTGTTTTTGGGAACTTGAGTTTTTAGTGGTGGATTTGGTGTCTACGAATAGATTATTCGTAGACTTGGCCAGCCAACCACATTGTGAGTTTTTTCCCTTGTAAAACAGTCGAGATGCAAGCCTTTAGATAATCTTTTCAGCTTGGAACGCTGAAACAGGCGCGCCTACCTGTCAAACGTTTTCAGATCAATGTGATTGGAATGATTCATTAATTTTTATCAGTTCTTACTTAATACTTCTAGTTGCGTGCAAGACATTACTTATATTGTTCCTTTCCTTTTGAATACATTTACCAATCTCGAAGGCAACAAAGTGTGGTGTTGTTGTTAACCCTATCTTATTTAAAGCTTGATAAAACGAATATTTTTGTTGCTTTGACTGTCAATCGCTGAGATACTGTTTTCTGTATTTATGGTGTTTTTGACTTTGTCAACTGATAAAGAGGGACGAAATGATAAAATTTCGATTCAAACATCAGCCAGGAAGTTGCTGTAATTTCAATGCATATGATCTCATTTTATATAGCAATTAGTAGGGCGTATTTTTATTAAAACTTGGATCATAGATTCTATCGCACCTTTGACCTCGTTTACTTAATTACGATGGACAATAGAGTGAAAGTATACAGTTTGTCAGCTACGGATTTTATTTTTATCTTCCAGTAGGTGTAATAGATATTATTTGTTTCATAAAGTCTCATATGTATTAAAGACGAAAAATGATTAGGTGGTGATCCAGTAGCCCAAGTCACGCTATATACTCCATTAACTCGAATAAATCTTTATCTATTAAATAAGGTATTTCTTTATCTATTCATACCGACGAAGCTATCTCCATCACCCGTCTGCTCATTACTAATCAAAACAAACTATTTAGATATTATAATAGACAAGTTTTGCTTCTTGGGCATTAATTAAAAATGAAACTAATTATTTTTATTTAAACGGGAAAGAAGTTCTTCAATTTGATATTCTATGATAAAAAGTGTTTTTTTGTAACCAGAGTTCAATAATAATAATCTTGTAATGGATTTTTTTTGATAGTTTGAAAGTAGTGGAAATAATGAAAAATTTCTTGTCTGCCACTTGAACTTTTAAGTCTCTGTAATCTACTTTTTTCAATTCTTTAACGATAGTCTGTTCACTTTTCTTGAAATCCTTCTCTATGCGCTTATTGTCAATAAATGATAATAAATACACTCTGCAAAATAATTATGGCAACAGCAACTTGGTGGTTTTTTAAGCTGATCTACGTGTAAGTGTTAGAATCTGGAAAAACACAACTAACATCACTGGTTGGCTAAAAAACACTTAATTCAAAATTGCAAAATGATTAATGCTGGCTTAGAATGATATTAGTATCTCGTGTTCTCGCCTCTAACTTGAATTGTATGAGGTTTGCAACAATGTCTTGCAAAAGATTCTCCCATTCTTGTACACTTTCCAGTTTTTTAAAATACGGAGTGGTCGTTGGTGCTTTTTTAATGGGTTCAAATGTCGAAAACAGCTTATGTTTGAGCATTGTGTCGGTCGCTAACCAAGTACAGGTATTTAAACTTCTTACCATTCAAGTATTTGAACTTATTGCAATTTTTTCGAACAAAAGGAGCTTATGTTTCCTAAAATGTCAGTAACATATCTAGCTGCTCCTCAATCATACCAACGCTAAATTATTCTCTATACCATTATGCTTCCTCCACCAAAAAGCTCAAGTTAGTTATATCTTTCGTCAGGCCATCTATATACTGCTACACGTCGGTCGGAAGTTTATTAAGCAAACCTTGTCTCATCAGAAAATATAGCATTGGTGTATTAGGCGTGTTTGTGTGCGAGCTGCTGTTATTGGACTACTGAACTTGAGCAAGAGCATGAGCTGGTAGAGCTGTTTGAAGAGTCATTTTTCTAACTTTTAATAGCGATAATCTTACGCCAATGGGCGAAGCTTGTATGTGCCGCTTTATCTCTCACTGTACCACTACGCATCTAATGTGAATATAAGCTGTCCCCATCTAAGATAAATTGCACTCTATTCTTCCTGAAGACGGCTACTAATAATTTGTACACAAAGCTACATATATATATATAGACCGTTGGAGAAATTTGGCAGGTACGCAGGACGGCTTCACTAACCTATGTCGTAGAATGGTAGCTCTTTTACGACTTTGGTCAGTTCTTCTATAGTCTTTAGTTTTTGCAAATAAATCGTTTTGTTTACAGTTCAAAGCCGTACTCTTAACATTCTAACTGCATGCATGCCACGGTCATTTCTCTTAAATGCTGAGAACAAGAAATTACAATAATTTAAAGCCACGCTACTGGACGTTTTCTGTTGTTGAAGCAACAAAAACATTTTTTTGCTATTTTGTAGAAATATCAATCTGACAACATAAAGAAAATTTATATTATCAATAATAAAAACCAAACTTTTTAATTATCTTGTACTAATAAAACTAATGTGCTACTATTAATATTGTAAAGCCATAAACAATCATGATCATGGTTATCTATGGATTTACGTTGCAGTGTTTCAACAAAACGCTAGACACTTTTACAAACTGATTGCGCAAAAAATCTCAAAATAGTAAAATTATTAGATCAGAGGAATTGCAGTTAGACCATATCGATAAGTGTAATTGACAGCATTGTATTAATTTTTTCTTAGAATGTTTCTTCCTGTTGTCTACACAAACCTTTCTGGAGGCGTTCTAATGAAACTTTGGCAAACCTATACATGTTTGATTAGTTAGATAATTATTCAGCCATAATAAAATTTTTGCCAGTAATTGATCAGGTAGTGTTATTGTACTGTGTCAACATACAAAGTAACAAAAAGCGAATAGTAAAAACGAGGAGAGTAAGAGAAGGGTGAACGAAATGCCTCGAGAGATGTAAACAAATATAGAAAGAAACGTAAT